>JAKFHU010002088.1:5000000-10000000 GCA_023783475.1 Daubentonia madagascariensis
AAGAGATGCATGCTGACTTTGGGAGGGTCTTTGCAAGGTCTGCATTGGTTCATATCTCTATGTGCTGACCTTTGTTTGTAATTCCTTAATTAGGATTTCACAGGACAAAATACTTCCAGTTGCTTTCAGGATAAAGCCTAAATGACTTAATATGTCGTAAGGCTCCTCTTGTCCTGGCTTCAACTGACCTACTCAGTCTTATCTCCCCATCCCTGCCTTCCTCCCTTTGTCCTCCACACTCACAGGAATTTCACAAACTCTCAGGACCCCTGAAGACATTCCTCACCTCTAAGTCTTTGTTCATGTTCTGCCTCCACCAGGAAAGCATTTAATTGAAGAAATGTCTTCTTCATCTTCCAAGATCCAGCTCCAATGGTTTCCTCTTTGTGTGGCTTCCCCAGTTCTTACCACAGGCAGAAGTAATAACTCCTTACTCTGTGTACTTTGAACAGAGTATCAACCATCTCAGTCATGAACTCGTATTACAGTTTTCTGTTTAGGTTTCTATCTTCCCTGCCAGATGTTGGAAGGAAGGAAGGATGGAAGGAAAGAAATAAATCCAAGTGGATAACAGGTCTTTAACTACCAGTAGCCTGGTTGTTTATCATGACGCATAACGTCTGCACAAGTTCCACTGAATCATGACACTGAGGTCAGAGAGAATAGAAGATAAATGTAAAATTGTAAACAGAGTAAGGGAAATGAGATTCCGTTCATTTATTTTTCTTTCAAATTTTTCACTCAATTCAACAGCTCAAGAAACATGTATTGTACATCTACAGTGGTATCAGAAACAAAGAATAATAAAGTTGCTTTCTAGATCTCTAAGAGCTAAGGGTCTAGGAAAGGCAAATTTGGGCCTAGAATAAAAAAAGAGATCATCCGCTAAAACAATGTTTTTTAAACTTAGAGTCACAACTCATTAATAAGTATGCAATCCATTCGGTAGATGATAGCCAGCATTATTCACAAATAAAGTAGAATAGAATAAAAGAGAAACTGCTAGAATGCAAGGTGCACAGTGTATTGTTTCATAAGCATTTTCAATGTTGTTTGTGTGTGTGGTGTGTATGTGTCCTGGACTGTAATCTAAAATGTATTTCTCACTGTGGATTATGGTCAAAATCATTTCAGAAACACTGTATTACAACATCTGAATTTAGTTTAAGAATAGAGAAGAAATTATTATCTATAAACTTTAAATCAAAGGGGTTTGTCCGCAGATACATCCCCAGCTCTTAATTCATAGAAACACAAATCATTGCTCATTTGTATGGTTTTAAAAACAAGTCCACAAATTCTTTGACATTGTTTCCACTGAGAAATAGGATCTATGTCCCCTTTTCTTTAATCTGGGTGAGCTCTGTGACTGCTTTAACCAATGGAGTATCATGGAAATGACACAATGGGACTTTTGAGACTACATTATAAAAGGTCGTAGAGCTTCTGCCCTATTTGGTGAAGCCTTGGGCCACCGTGTAAGTTCAACTACCCTCAGGTCTCCAAGCCAGAGCAGGCACATGCAGGCTCTCCTATTGGCAGTCCCACCTGAGTCAAGCCTGCCAGCCATCCCCAACAAGGCACTGAGTGAAGCCTTCCTGGGTCCTAAAAACCAGTCATTCTGCAGCCAGATATCACTGAGTGAATCCATTAATGCCACATGGAATATAACAATCACCCAGCTGAACACTGTCCAAATTCCTGACCAATAAAATCTTGAAATATAATAAAAACTATTTTTGTTTCAAGCCACAAAGTAGCAGTGGTTTGTTATAAAGCAATAGATCCCCAGAGCACCAACTAAAAGAGTATTTTTAAGCTTATGGGCACAATCCGTGAATGGGACATGAAGTCAACTTAGTGAGTAACGACCAGAATTTGTTTTAACTAATGAAATAAGAAAGAAGAAAATAGAAAATACTAGAATACATGACACACAGTACAAAGATTGTTTCAAAATGCATTCTCAGTTATATATACGTATGTATGTGTATATTGGGTTCCAATGTAGTTTTCATTGTGAATTGTAGTCACAATCATTTGAGGAATATTGTATTAAAACATCTGAATTTATCACAAGAATATACAGGAAATTATCTATAAAGATTAGCAGACAATATGGCATCAAAGGGGAAGGTCCACAGACATTTCCCATGCTTTTAATTCACAGAGACGTGACTCTGCCATTTGCTCATCATAATTCACAGAAGCTTGTACTATCTCCATGTGTTCTTATAGCAGTTTTGCCATAATGTTTAGATACGGTAACTACAATTTCTGAGTCATAGTGCTTTACGCTAATATATATAAAACATTATGTTTTGAAAATAAAATATTTCCTAGTGTTTATTCTGACAGGGCATACTAAAAGCTAGAATGATAAACTCAGAGTCTCATTTTGATTGGTTCCTATCCAATAATAAAGTCTTGACCAAATCGAGTCCTGCATTTGAATTCTCTTTACTCTTGTTGGACTGATAAGACCTCAATGTCAACACTTCTCAACTCATAAAAAGCTTTTTGAAGACGCGATGGCACACAAGTGAGACTATAGGGAGTTTATTTTTTGGTGTGAATTATAGATTTATGTCTTGATGTTTTACAATAAATTAGGTTCCTATGCAAATTGAAGGAAAACATAAGCAGCACATTCAATAGGCTCTTTGGATTGTGTCTACCATTGTGTCATTATCGTCAGCATGCACTGACCAGGGGGACAATAGAATTTCCACTGGGGTAACCTTTGGAACAGCCTTCCATAATTCAGCACTCCTGAAATTTTCCCCAAAGATATTTATAGAAGTGAAAAACCTGACTTCCTGTCAGAAAATCTGGGTCCAAGCCTTTACCATTGACTGTTATTTGGATCCAGTCGATCTCTCTTTGGGCTATTTCCTTACCAGTAAAACAGGAATAGCAATTCATACTTCATGGCATTTTTCTGTGCACAAACTGCTAGTCCTGCTACCGTCTGCTACTGCTGCTGCTGGGCTGTTTTCCTTACCAGGAAAACAGTTTGGGCTTTTCTGAGGATTAAATTATGCGATTCTTTCAAAGTTAGGCATGCCAGTTAGTAGCATGACACTTATTTGGAGGGTAATTCATCCCAAACACATCCCACCAAGTGCTTACTTGGTACCTACAAATGCCATACTGTGCTGTGTAGCAATGAATAGAACAGGCACCATCCCTGACCTTGTGTAGCTCATACCCAACTCTGACAGAGACAGTAAAGAAATAAATATATCAGTAAAATTGTGCTGAGTGCTACAGAGCAATAAACGAGTTGTCCTGAGAGAGAGAAAGCATCTTGGAGGAGGTGACATGTAAGGTTTAGTTCCCGTAGGCTGCAGAGGTGTCAGCCATGGATAGGTGGTGAAGTCCAAGCCAACGATTGGAAAACAATCAAAGCCAGACTCTAGTGAGACCCAGAAGACACTGTGCTCCTAGGACAGGAGAGGTGTTTTATGCCCTCACCTATGCCACATGTAGAAGAAGGGTTTGTACAACACACTTGACCTTTCTAGGTGGGACGTGGAGGGAAGGGGAATATGTTTGAAATCCTGGGAGTTCACGGAGCATGCCACCCATGCACAGCATTATTTAGGATTCATGTGTGAAGAAGCATCTTATGCATTTTCTGTAGTAAAAATATTGAGAGACCGAATCAGTCTGCCTGAGGCAAACCCAAGTCATATTTCTGTTTGAGACAGCAGCACGAGACTTTGTAGATTCATTCATTCATTCAATAAACATTTATTGTGGGCCGCACCAAATGTATGCCCTTGGCACTGTGCTAAGCTGGTGTCTTCTGGGGGCTCAGAACCTAGCCCAGAATAGACGAGTAAACAGAAGATTTCAGTGGAACACATCACAATGTAAAGGAGGAAGGGAGGAGGGGCCTTGCACAAGCTAGAGGGAGGGGAAATGGGGGAGAGGCTTCCCAGAACAGGCAAGTGTAACAACAGTAGAAGGCAGCAGACAGCACACCCAGGCAGGGTAGTGCAGGTGGTTCCACACAAATGGAGCAGGACCTTTGCATTTTAGAAAAAAAAGGAGAAAAAACAGGCTGGCAGAGAAGGCTGAAGAGATGGGCCTTGTACTTTCTTCTAAGGATTTGGGATTATTTCCTAAAGGTTATGAATTGCTAATAAACGGTTTTAGGCAGAGAAGTGATGCATGTCTTTTGCAACCATGAGAAAATGTTATCATAGTTTAGATTTGATTTTTAGAATTTTTACATACAGAAAAAATATATAAATCATAAGTGTGCAGCTCAATGAATTAGACAGTATATTTTGCTGGGATTTTGCTATTCTATAGTAATTTACTGTCATGGGGCTGCTATTTCATATTTTGGTACTACAGGTGTTCACTTCTTTCTGTGAAGGCAAATCTGTACTAAAGTTTCAACTAAAAATGAAGGCGTTATTCTAGCCTAAACGGTGTTAAGTTAGTTCAAGCTGTACATCTAGGGGATGTAAGAGAATTCCAGCAAGCAAGTGGGAACCCCATGCCCCAGTGGGGTGTGGCTGTCGGGCTTCATTCTGGCAAAGGGCTCAGGTTACCCTATGTAATGCGGGCGAGTGGGAAAGGTATTTCAGGACACGTGTAGAAGCGAGACCATCAGGAGAGAGAAGCCAGGAAGAGCCACACAGCCAGGCCTTGCTCAAGCGGCCTGAAATAGACTACCTCAAGGACCCTGCGCCCTCTGGAAACCAGGTCCTCTTTGCTCCCGTTCATTTTGTTTCCCAGTGGCAGGAGTTAATTGACTCGACCAGGTTGGGGACCCGGCATCTCTTTGCCTTGGCTTCTGCCTCTTCTCTGGGTATTTTTCCTCTGCCTTGTGGGCTTCCCAATAAGTTCTGCTTATTTCTGACTCCAATTCCTAACTCTGCTCTCATGGCCCCTGCAGCCTCATGGCATATCTGTTATGCAGGACTGCATAAATTTCCAGTCCTGCCTCCATCTGCTACTGCTGCTGCTGCAAAAGACAGAGTCTGTTTGGAGTGGTTTTTCCACTAACATCACCCTTGTTGGTCAGAGCCCTGCACTGGGCCACTTCACAAACTGCTGGCCAGCCTGCACTCTGGCCACCCTGGTGTCTCTCTGGGTCCAATCAGCTGGGCTAGAGCAATAGGAGGACAGGAGAGGTAAGGTATGGAATTCCTCTACACACAGACTGACGTGGACTGCGCCCTAACCAGGGGCTGTGAACTTGAAAATTTCCCTCCAGCTTGGGAATGGAGGCAGACACTATATTCATCAGCTTGCCACAATGGCAACCACCCTCTTTAAAGTAATTCTACGGCAGCTCTAGAGTCCAAAAAATGCAGCAGGAAGTCAGTGTAGAGGAGATGATTGCTTCAGAGGAAGGGGTAGAATAAATCTTATTACAGCATTTTTACCCATTTACAAGGCTCTCTCCATACTGCATTCTGAGTGATCCTTATAAACAATGTGAATCAGCTCATGTTTCTCCCCTGCACAAAGCCTCCCGAAGCTTTCCCACTGCACTGAGAACGCAATCTGCCCTCCTCTCCAGGGCCTCCTCTTCAATGTCAGCCCTAAATTCTTTCCCACTCACCCACCAAGGTTCAGCCACACCTGCCTCCCTTCTGTTACTCAAATACCATCACTCTTTCCTCAGCTCAGAGTGTTGTCACTTGCTGTTCCTGCCACCTAGAACCTCATCCTTCAGCTCCCC
This sequence comes from Daubentonia madagascariensis, assembly GCA_023783475.1. Classification (NCBI taxonomy): domain Eukaryota; kingdom Metazoa; phylum Chordata; class Mammalia; order Primates; family Daubentoniidae; genus Daubentonia; species Daubentonia madagascariensis. The sequence continues at coordinate 5,005,708 of JAKFHU010002088.1, forward strand.
TGGGATTGGACTCCTTTTCATCCTTAAGGTCTCATGCTTGAATGTCACCTCCCCAAAGAGATCTTCCCTGGCCTACTAAATCAGAAATGCTGGAGGTAGGCCCAGCACACACTGAACTTGGAGACCCACCAGCTAAGAGAGCATATGGAAAGAACTACAGCAGAAGCCAGGGAGATTCTGAGTTCTAAGGGACTTATGCACCACTACCAATTTATTGAGATAAATAAATATCCTATGTACCTACTTATGCTTTGTTTATGTGATAAATGTTTTATAAAGAAAATAGAATAAAACAAGGACTAGTGATGGTAGTGCCCTGATGTTCACACAAATTCATCCATTTATTCATTAAACAGGGCAGTGGCAATGGCCAAGTGTAATTGAGTGGGGTGATCAGGGAAGGTGGCCTGTGTCCCTGAATCTGCCATGTAAATCAGAGGTGCCAGAGGGCCTGGGGGAAGGGAGGTCCAGGCAAAGGCCTTGAAGCAGAAAAAAGCTTGGTGTGTTTGAGAAGCAGAAAAGAGAGCAGTGTGCTTAGAGGTGGGGAGAGGAAGGTGAGCGCACAGACTTAGGCACACAGCCTGGAGGACAGACATGGTCCGGTACGGCCATGAACGGTTTGTATTTCAGTCCCTTGCAATGGGCAGTCCCCAGAGTATTTTAACAGCTGGGTCACATGAAGGGAGTTCAGCTTTAAAAAATCAATCTGGGTACTTGTAAAGAATGGAACATAAGGGTAGGGGTGTAACTGAGGATATTGATAGCACACTTATGAGGCTTACAGTGCGCCCAGCACTGCTTTAACCCTTTGCAAGCATTAACTCACCAAATCCTAAAACACCCCCTGATATAGATACTATCACTCACCCCACTTTATGAGTGAGGCAACTGAGGCACAGAAAGGTCAGTAGCTTTTCTGAGGTCACACAGCTGGTAAGTGGCAGAGCCAGGACTCAATCCCAGGCAGTATGAATTCAGAGGCCAGGCTTATAACCACCATGCTAAAATAGGCATATTGTTTCTGCCTCCCCAAATGACAAAGGACAGCTTTGAGCTTAAAATAGTATGCTCTAGCAAAGTGCTTTGAATATTAAGAAGGGTGGTATGTGAATTTAACAATGCCATTATATTGTATAAGTATAACTCATTTAACAGAGGATAATAAATTGGCTCCTAATCTTCTGTGTATTGTGGTTAAAAGCAACACTAATATTTTCAGCTAGAAAAACAATTAGCAAATTCATTAAGTAGAGTCCTGCTTACACTTTACTCATTAACTTTAATCATCTATGAAATGCTTGAACTAAGCTAACCTGTCAGCACTGGAGTCATTAGTGCCTGCCAGCAAACGATGACGCTTTAATTTTTAGGGTATGTTTTAATTTTATGGACTAACAAAACTTAGGTACTATTTTCCCTTAATGGTACATATGATTAAGACATTGAATATTATTTAAGCGAAAAAATTATTATTCTTCACAATAGCACCATAAACTGGATTTTAATTAATAGTTGCATTTATATTCCTTCATTTTCTCAAATATAACTCCCATTTGGCCTTTAATCCGCAATACACTTTCTGAAGTGGGACTTATTGATGTTTCTAATGTGCTATAGTTCTTACGCCTAAGTGAACACAGAGAACTTTATGCGTGATTCTGGATAACCAGGAACATTTAGAAGAGTGTCTTAATCTTTTGGGGTATTACAGTTACCTTTGAGAATCTGAGTATAGTATGGACTTCCACCCAAGAAAAACGTACTTGTATATATAATATATATATTTTATGTATATATACACATACACACACACACACACGCACACACAATTTGAAGAGGTTCACAAAACTCCGGAAGTGTATCTTCTGATCATTAGGAATCCCAGGTTAAGAATTTGTGTTTTAGTTTAACTTGAATACTTAGAAGCAACTAAAGCTTATCTCTAGTTAATGATAAAAGCCCTTCTTTAAAGATGAATGCTAGCTAATAGGTGTAAATGGAAAGGGCAAATTCACCACTGGGAAAATTTTGCTATGAACTATGAACTTTTTAGGATATTATTGTTACTTTCTTAGGTATATAATAGCACTGTGTTATATAGGGGAATGTTCTTATTTTTAAGAGATGCATGTTCAAGTATTTAAGAATGAAGGGTCATAATGATGCAACTCACATTGAAAAGGTTCAACAAAATAGGTGATTGATAAATAAGATGACAGATAAGTAGACATAGAAGAAATACATATGGAAAAATATTAACAATTGTAGAAACTAGGAGATGGGCATATGGTTTCTATTTTACTGTTCTTGCAAATTTTCTCACTGTTTGAAAACTTTAATAATAAATATTTGGAGGGAAAGCATACTAGTTTTTGGGGATATTGGGCAAGAAAGCATTAATGTAATTTTTAAGTCTGGGGGAAAAAGTAGGGTTTGCATGGATGTTCTAAAACAGAAGATGTTATTAGAAAATTCCAATGGAAAAGACATCTCAGAATTGTTCTAGAAATAAGATTGGGGAAGAGGTCAATAAAAAAAAGAAAGCCTCAAGTTAGACTCATCAATTATCTCCACCCACTTTAATTCAAGTAAACTGAAACTTCTTTGCAGATTTAGTTTATCCAGTCTTTTCTATGTGTAGCTATAACTATTAACCTTGATCACAAGATTATAAATTTCTTGAGAAATTCATTAAAAATATTGATCTGCTTTATGGTTTACCAGAATTTGAGGAGACTACCATTCAAGGCAGATGGAACTGATGTAGAACAAGGCCCTCTCGCTACAAACACAGAATCACTGGATGAAAAGAATTTTAATGCATTGCTAGGATATATTTTAAAAAACTGAATAAATGGAGAGATGTACTACATTCCTGGGTGGGAAAACTAAATATTGTAAAGATATAAATTCTTTCTAAATCTATATATAGATTCAATGCAATTCTAGTCAAAATCTTAGCCAGATTTTTCATGAATCTTGATAAACTGATTCTAAAATTTGTATTGAAGACCAAGGTTGCCAAGAATAGAAACAAAAACTGCATAAAAAAGAGAAAAAGATTGGGTGACTTTTCCTAGCAGATACTAAGCCCTGGTTACAAAAATAGCACGACAGCATGATATTGGTGTGGAGTAAGTATAATAAACCAATAAAACAAAATACAGAGTCTAGAAACTGACCTGCACATATATGGAAAATTAATATATGATAGAGGGGACTTTGTATATTAGTGAGGGAAAAATGGATTTTTGAATAAATGATGTTTGAACAATTGGCTAGAAATATTGAAAATATGGAACTAGATCCCTTATGATATAATCAAAAATCTATTTCATTCAGGATAAAGCTTCAAATAAAACTTTTCTTTATAGTCTTAGGTTAGAAAAGAATTTTTTTCAATATGAGTTTTTAAAACCATAAAGAAAAATATTGATATTTTAAACTATATTAAAGTTTAAAACTTCTGGACATTAAAGGTTATTATTTAACAGGTGAAAACAATCCACTAATTAGTAGATGATATTTGTAATTCATATAATAAACAGAGGATTAATTTGCAGAATGTTTAAAAGCTCCTGAAAATAAAAAAAGACAGACAACTTAATGGACAAAAGGCATAAACAAGCATTTCACTGAAGACTCTAAAAGCAATTAAACATATGAAACGTTGCCCCATTATTAGAAACTGAGGAAATGCAAATTGAAACCACAAAAAGATCCCATTGACACCCCCCAGACTGACAGAAATTGTAACGTCAGAGTTCCGTGTATTGGCAAGGATGTAGAGCACCAGAAACACTTACAGGCAGCTGATGGAAATGGACATTTGCTAGTCCACATTTTGCAACAAAGTAAAAAATGCATATACCCTGTGGCCCCAGGCAGTTTACTTCCAAGCACATACCATAAAGAAAAGCTTTCCCATGTGCACCAAAAGATGCATGCAATAATGTACAAAATGTTGGTCATAATAGCAGAAAACTGGAAACAACCTAAATAATCAACATGACGCTGATTCAATTGCATTATATTCACCCAGTGGAATGCTATACAGCAGTGAAAATGTATGAACGAAATGAACTACAACTTCACACTCCAACATGGATGGATCCTGTAAACATAATATGAAAAAGCAAAATGCAATGAGATTCCATTTTTATAAAGTTTAAAAACATGCAAAACTCAACAATGTGTTTTTAGAGTTGCATTCAAATGGAGTCACATTATAAAGAATAGCAAAGGAATGATAAACTTGAAATTCAGGATAGTGGTGGCTTCTATCATGAAACAGGTTTTTAATTTAATTTTTTGAACCATATAGTGAGACATGGTGTTTATTTTATTGTTATTCTATATCACTTTACATCAGGGTTTCTCAACCTCAGATATGTATTTGCTGTGAGTTCCTGTCTAGTACAAATGCAGGATGTTCAGCAGCATCCCTGGCCTCAATGACCATAGTACCACACTCTCAGTTGTGACATCCAAAAATGTCTCCCGGCATTGCCAAACGTCCCATGAGGCACAAAAATCACCCCAGGTGAGAACAACTGCCTTATATATATACCTTTCATATATATTCTTTGTCACATATGAAATTTATACATTTTTAAAATTATTTTTAAAATGTTAAAACCTTTCATTCCCAAACTTACAGAACTAGTTTATTGACTAAATTAGACTTGATAGGGCAAGCAGAAACATTTTATTCTTTCTCCACTGTTTCTTCAAACTCACTATGTGAACTTGATCTTTTCCTGTCTCTAGATGATACCTCAGGTAGGTCCTACAGCTTTTTTGATCTATAAAAATGGTATTTTAATATGGTTTACCTCATAAATGGAGAAGATTTATCATGCTTTTGGATATAAGACTCATTATAATGAAGATGTCATCTCTTCCCAACTTAAAGCACAAATTTAATAAAATTCTAATCATAGTCTCAGCAGCAATTTATTAACCTTGATAATGATTCCAAAATCCATTTGGAAAAAAAGAAGTCAAAAAAGATACGAAAGAGAAGAGGGATACAGACTTGCCCTGTTAGAAACCAAGACTTCACATAAAGCCAAAATAATTAAGATAGTGTGGTAATGGCATTTGTATAGATAAATGAACAAATGGGAAAAAATAGCCCAGAGTCAGCGCCTGGAGTATTCATCAAGATAAGCCGCAGTAGCACATTAGTCCTGACACTTCAGAGGCTTCGCGCTTAGAGTTAACTTCTTGCTCATACAGAGCCCGCTGTTAGTACTGACGACCACAAGGTGATACAACAACCCAGGCGGCTCTATCTCATGTGTGCCCTGTCATCTCCACACACCGTCTTCATGCTTCCCAACACACAGAGGGAAGCTGCAAGACCGAACGGGGATGTCTCACGGTCTCATCCCAGAATTGACACACATCATTTCTGCTCACAGGCCATGGTCCTGCCAAAAAGCTGAGAACTATCTTTGGGATGGCCAGGAAGACAGAATAACCAGACATTGATGAGCCCTGGCAATGTGTATCTTCTGTAAGAACTTGATATGTGAAAGAGGTGACATTATAGATCATTAAGAAAAAATAGAATATTTAAAACTCATAATGGATAAATTATTTTTCATACTGAAAAAAGCATTAAGTTAAATCCCTACCTCACGCTATGCTCAAACATTCCAAGTGGATTAAAAATTTAAACTGAAAAAACAAAACTGTAACATTTTTTGTAGAAATTAGAGGTTACTATCTTTACTAAATCTAATAAGAAAAGATTTCTTCAACAAGAAAAAAAGTACCAATTATGAGGGAAGGGATTGATAAATTTGACTAAGAACGAAAGAGAGCACAATGTTTGAAAAGAAAGCATAGACTTGAGGAAGATGTTTGCATCACATAACAAAAACAACAGTGGATTGTATTTGGAAATATAAATAACTCCCTCAAATGCATAAGAAAAAGAAAATAAAAAACACAAGAAAATGGAATTATATGAGTAGGCAATTTCACTTTCAGGTACAAAGATGCTTATTGGAGCATTGCTGGTAGTAGAGAAAAATTAGAAACAATTAAAATGTTCAAGAATGGAGAAATGGATAGAAATAGTGCGGTATACCTCAAACAAAGGAATTGTAAACCAAAGTTAAAATGAAGATCTAGATTCACTTGTATTAATATGAATGGGAATTGGAAAATATAATGTTGAATAAAAAAGCAAGTTGTGGAATATGTATAGTGATGATGCCACTTACATATACTTCTACTCTGTGCAATGTTCGTTCATACACATGCTTGAAGTCAAATATAAAATTATGGAAAGGAAGGGTATATATTAACTCCAGGATAGAGGTTTGCCTTGAGGAGGGAGGGAAATGAGCTTGGAAAAGTACTTCCTAACTTTACCTTGAGTGTTTTGCTACCTTCCCACCACCCCCCCCCCAAAGATTTGAAGCAAACATAGCAAAATATTAGCATTTATGAAATTTTGGTTGTTGGTAGTTGTGTTTGTTATTTTGCTGTCTATACTTTTCTGTATGTTAGAAATAGTTCTTAATAATAAGGGGAGATAAAAGGAAGCAGAAATCACTAGACAATCTGACTTATTAAAATGTATAAGCTTCTATTTGATCAAATCAGAGCTCCCAAATTAGGACTAACGCACAACCACTATATTCATAGGTAATGTGATCTCCCAGAGATAGACCTACCAAACTAAATTGGGAGTTAAGATGCCTGACTATATTCCTCCCAGAGTAAGTCTCAGTTTTCCCATTGGCTTCCTTTTAAGGATACAGCAAACATTGCAGTGTTTGTAAGAACAGATCTTGCCTGGGCACTGGAAACCTTCAGAAGCACATTTATGTTTGCAGGTCACAGCGATACAATTTTGTCCACAGGAGCGATAATTTAAATAAAGGTACCCCCAGTGACCTACGCAGAGTAAGCAATCTCACAAATAGCCCTATTTTATGGTTACTAATATGCATGGGTCATGTTACTGGTGATAAGATATTTTTGTAATTCCTCAGGGAGAAGAATAATTAGAAAATACTATTCAACATACTTTTTTTTTCTATTTTTGGAGATCAATGGCATTTTAATAGTTGCCATCATTCTGGCTACACTATAAAGTCACCCATGTATCATTTCTGTTTATGAGGCTCCCTGGACATCTGTTTCTTGCATTAGGTAATTAGTTTAGACCAAGTTATGGTGAATGACATATACTCAGTTGACCGTTTGCCTCCGTAATATAGCTTTCAGGACATGGCTCTTGTTCTCTCATACTATCAGTATGCACTGCATAGATATATTGCTCAAAGTTCTACTTCCACTCGCTGATCATTTGTATCTTAACTCTTTCCAATAAGATTTACAGAGCAAACCCACAACTAACACAAGGGAGATTTCATTTTAGAGAGATTTAGTAGATGTGATCAAATCCCTTTAAAGATAGACTGGCCAAATGGTTACAAATGGATGTTTTTATATGTAATGTGGTTTTCCTAAATCAACAAATCTTATTTTCTGTTATACATCACCATAACTATGACACCCAAGAGCGCCGCTCTAAAACAATTCTGAAGTGTCACGGCCAATATCTGACATTTCTTCTTGGGAAGGAAATAGTTCTCAGGATAGTGCACTGACACCAGCTTTGAAATCATCTTGAATCTCTTATTGTGTTCAAAGCTGCCTCACGTGTGCTAGTATAGCAGCCTTTCTGGCTCCTTGTCTTTTACACCTTGTGAAAGTGAATTTGCATATTGTTCAAAGGAGTTAGTCTATTGAAAAAGACAAAGAAGGAAAGGAAAGGAAAGAAGGAGAGAGGTAGTCCCATTTTTATTTTCTGGGAGATCTGAGCTATAGAATGCATTGTGTATGTGTGTGTGTGTACGTGTGTGTGTGTACGTGTGTGTGTGAATCTGAAACTTGGTTTCCCGTCATAACATTCAAAAATCACTTCATGGTGGCATTATTACTATTTTCAATTGCCAAATGGCTGTTCCTACTTTACCAAGAATTATGCGTGAATAATCCCTCCAAATCTTCACTTGTCTGTATTTTCTAAATTTTTACAATGAGCTTGTGTTATTCCTATAAGCCGAAGAAAAAAGCATTTTAATTAAAAAATGCTTTAGGGTTTGACAAAATATCATGATTTTATCATATAACTTCACTTCTTCCTTACTTGGTTCTGCCACTCACAAATGTGAAATGTGGAATTAACTGGAAATTACTTTATCTCCACTGCTTTGCTGCAAATTTGAGGTAACTATGTCATACTAGCTACAGATTTATTATTTTGTCCCTGTTTTTACTAGGAGACTACAACACTCAACTGGCAAATGTTAACAAGTAGCAAAGCAAATGTAAACACCATTTGCTCTACTGATATTTTAATAGGCTTCCTTTGCGGTAAGGTCTCTTGACACCATAACATGATATATATGCAAATATTGCTTAAATAGTTAAATAACAATGCAATGTAAGTGGATCAATAATTAGATCCCTACAAATTTAATATACCATGAGACTCAGCTAAAATAAAGAATGGAACAGTAAAATGTGATTTTATCTACTAGATTAGAACAGCCTGAATATATAAATATGGGTATTTTAAAGGTCAATACCAATAGTATCACACACATATGTGAGTGTGCCATATCTTTTCTTCAAGGCCCTATTCAAATTGTACCTCTCCCATGGGGTTTTTCTTATTATTTCTAGAATGTACTCTGCTTCCCTGGCTTTTTTCAGTAATTTATGTATTTTTATTATGCATTTGCTACAGCCTCGTATTGTCCCTTTACTAAGGCACATAGTTACACACATTTTAACACTTCTGAAATTTAGAGGCACTGTATACTTTTGTGTGTATATATATATATATTTAACATAGTATTGTTTTTCCTCCTCTTTTCCCTCCTGCACTCCCCAATCAGCTCTCATTCAATCAGTGGAGGATTTACAATCGATCAAGCTGGGAATAGCCTTGCAATCCGCCTACCTGGAGGACAGGTAGCACTTCTGTTAATGTTTGCATTCTCTAAGAAGATACACCATGGTACTTGCAGAAGAGAGAACTGGGGGGATGCAAATTAACAATCACAGGTGCTCATAGACTGAGAGAAGAAAAGAATTTTAAAGAGGTGACCACCATCAGGAGGAATTTTGGGATTTATATAACTGAGTGTCATCTAATAATTTTTTCTTCATCTGTCCAAGTTCATATTAGTATTCTAAGTCTTAATCTCAGACAATTCTATGATATTTTATTTGTCTGTATAGCAGCAATCAAATCAAGACTTTACATGTTTTATGTCAGTGACTTAAAGTTCAAAGCCCCACCTTGCTTTTCTTTCTGTAGTGGACACTGCATTGGGCCATCCAGATATCCCCTTCCTTTCAGGACTGAGGCACTTATTTCCCCAGCTTATGATTGGGTCCTGCTGCAGAGATTGTTCTCTGCTAAAGAGAACTGCCTAACCTAAGTTCACATCTCCTTCCTGAGAGCAGCATACAACCAATGCATGGTCAGGGATATAAACGCTGGGCTCCCTGCCCCAATTTGAGATGATGATACAGAGTGACCACAGCTCCAGAGCAAACCACAGCATTGGCAGAGGCATTGGTTGTGAATGCCTCACAGCACAATTTCTTCCTCTGTCCACCCTTGCTTCCTTTTCTTTTCCCTACCTCCCAAGGAACCTGATTTGCAACAGGTGGTGTATTAGAAGTGGTCAAAACAATGACTCAAAAATAAGATTTTGGAACTGGATCACCCATGAGCCAGTGAGCAATAATTACTCCTGCCACTAATGATAGGTAGATCCTAGGCTGGGGAAAAACTTTCACTGATGGTGAACCAGGACAGTGTACTAGTGAAATGGAATGTTTAGCAGCTCTGATGTATGACATATTTGAGAAATATGGAGGAAATAGTAATAATAAGGGTAAATCATCACCAATTAAATACTAAGTGTGAAAGTCAAAGCCTGCTTTGCAGCATGTCAGGTGACTCTTATCTCCTGCCACTGCAGGGCAGACAAAGTTGAGAATCAAGTCCAAGACTTAGAATAAGAATAAGAGTAGCATAACTCCCAATAATTCAACATCCTCGGAAGGTCTATTATGCCAAGGTCAAGATCTGATTAGGAAGGAATGAGTCTTTGAGACATGAGATGGGGCTGTCTGGGCTGATGCATTCAGTCTGGTCCACAGATTCTCCTGAGTCCTCTGCAGAAATGGCCCACTCTTTCCTTTTAAAGGCTAATGTCCCCCTTGATGGACTACAAGGCATAAGGACTCTGCCCTTGCTAAACAACATAGACTCCACTCAGGGGCTGTCCAATCTCCCCTTCTGACAATAACTAAGTTTAAGTCACAAGAAAATTTGGCCTGGGAAGTGTGAGACATACTAAGGCAGGAAAGAAATGAAAAGCCAAAGGAACCGGAGGACCTGGGCAGCATGTACTGACAGGGGCCAGGAGAGACGTATGGGACTGAATTCTACAGACCAGGGAGTATGTGGAACACAAAGGTGGATAAGGGAGAATTTATAGATACGAGAGTAATATAGAACTTAACAGTTAGCAACAACCCAGCTAGACAGTGATAATAAGTTACAAAGAAGGCTTTTAGGAGCTTAGAGAAAGCAATAGCCCACACTGAGGAATGTAGAAATACTGTGTAGAAGGCGAAAGGAGCGATCAAAAGCAGCAGGAAAGTAGACCATCATAAGTATACCATGTAAAGCTGAAAACTCCACCAGATGATTGATCCACAAGAAGGCCCAGAAAGCACTCTCTTTAACAAACCAATAGGAATGCACTAGTGAAAGAAACAGCAGCACTGGGAAGCTCAGTTTTGGGCAACTTCTGTAGCTCATGGCCGATGGTAGGAGATGCTATTACAGAATTGAGTTCCCTGGTAGCAATGGGGATCACTGGATCCCAACATAATCTGTCAGAAGCAAGGTGGGTGCAATTATTTCAATGAACAGCAAGGACAGAGTGGCTGCTCAGGAGGGCTGATCTTTAGAAAGCTATGGAGATGCTTAAAAGAATAAGGCAGCTGTAGGGATGACAGATTGTAGTAGGGGCTGTAGTTCATCCCATTAAACATCCACTCATAAGTTCCTCCCAGGAAAGAGGGCCATTTGAATCCCAAGCAGGCTACTCCTAGGACACAAATCAAGCAAGTAGATCTGAATGGCTTCAAGGGTGGTCTGTAGTGGATGCTGTATTGTGCTACCCAGACCCTCCTTTTCAGTACTGAAGTACTCATCCCTCCACTTGCAAGAGTACTGGCAACGAATAGCTCATAACTGTGTCCCTCTCTGGAGACTGCCCTCCCCTGAAGACAGCCACCTCACCCAAGATTCTGCTTCCCTTCTGGGAGTAGCCCACATCCAGTGACTGGTTGGTCAGGAAACATAAAGGCCCACCTCCCTTACCTTAATTTGGACAAATACCCAGAGCTATTCTAGAGCCAGAGCTTACCTTGGAATTGACCAAGGCCCTTTTTTTTGTGACTGCTTTACAACCTGACTTTTCCCTCCACCATAACCTTCTTCCTTCACTTCCCACACATATTGATCCCAAGAGCACCCCCAGTAAACTTTCTGCATGCAGGTCTCTGTTTTGTGGGGAACCTGACCTGCAACACTCCCCCTGTCACCACCTCTCACCTCAGCAATTCATAAATATATGTTGTGGACTTGCTATAGCAGAAAAGCCTGGAGAAAAACAAAATATGTATTTCTCATGTTCACCCCATACCTGCAAAACCACAGTCTGCATGGACGGGTCCCAGGGATGTGCATTTTTTTAAAGCTCCCCCACAATGGTTTGGATGTGCAGCTTGTTGTAGAAATGACTGCTGCCTGAAGAGCTCAGACTCAATCAGCCTACAGCTTGAATCTTGCTCCAGCTTCCTGTTTCGGCTTCTTGCAGAACAGGGAAGCAGTAAAATGGTCAAAAGCAGGTAAATAAAATGGGAGAACTAGTAAAAGTCCTCCTGAGCAACTGGTATGTTTTTGGCTATTGGCAACTAATCCCACTTCCTTCTTTACTCAAGAAGCTCAAAACAGGGTTTGTGGCCAACCTCTGGCTTTCAAGCAGAACTTTATCACTTCTGCTGCCAAACATTAACCTCACCCCTGGCTTTCTCTCATTTTTGCAATCTGATTTCCCTTTCACCTCAATTTCCTCTTCGATTTCTTGCAATATTTTATATTTCCCATTTTTCTGTGGGCAATCTTAAACCCATTTATTTTGTTGTTATTGTGGAACAAGTGGAGAGTCAGTTAAATGAAGAAGAAGGAAGAGGAAGGAAAAGGAAAGGGAAGGAGAAAAACAGGATCATGTTAGTGTTAGGAGAAGCGGAGGCAGCAGTGACTTGCAGGACTTGAAGTTTTCAGAATATGGATTATCACGAGCTGCTTTTGTAAGGCCATTATTTTTGAATGAGAGCTCACCACTGAGCACTGTTTTAACATCAGTCAGTTAAATCTGTAACATGCACACTAAGGTGGAAGGGTGAGGAGTAGAAGGATGAATTTGGCCATGGTTGCTCTCAGCCCTGTTACCCTAACTGAAGGTTCTGGCTTCAGCGTTTGTACTCAGGCATCAAGAGGTCTCCCGCCCAGCACGGTCCTTTAGACCCAGAGTGCTCACCTCTGTACCCCAGGCAGGCAACGGGGCAGGGAAGGTGTTGGGGGCAGGCATAGGGGACATGCTTAGAAATCATTCTCACCTTGTCCATGGAGTGATATTTATCATAATTGTAGAACTCTAAATTCCTATCTGATTCTGTTCTTTTTCTACCCAGTAGCCCCTGTGTGTTTTATATTAAAATTCTGTGTCATGGGAGGAAAAGTGAAAAGCTTTCTCTGGAACCAATCTGGAATGGAAACCTAATAATGTTGTTTTTTTTTTTTTCTGGGCTGGATAAATGTCTTAACTGAAAGTGCCAAAAAGGCTGACGTTGCATCCCTGATTACAAGCTTTTTCTCTCCTTCTGTAGTTGGTAATTACTTGGAAGAATAAAGTTATAGTTTCCAAATGTATCAGAAATTTAGAAATACAGCTTGCACATGTTGAACTTTATTTTTTCCTTTCTGGAAGGTAAATGATCGTGACCAATAGCAATTCCACTTGTGGAACTCCTGGGCCACTTGGCCCCCTGAGAAAAAGTAAGGAAATAAAATCAAGCTAAAAAGCATTTGTCTCCTTTTCAGTAGTATGTGTTATTTGCCTCTTTTTATTTAATGGTATGTTCTATCAGTCTTGTGCCTCCTAGAGGATACAATGGCTCTGGTACATTCCAGGGCTTCCTCCTGGACTTAGCTTATCACCCAGCCTGGCTCCCCACCCTTAGGTGACCTGTGGTCCTTCAGAGACATCTGCTTTACAGGGAGAAGCAGGTATGGGCCCATTGGTCCCTACTAAAGTGTGGGGTAAACCTCAAGCATTCTTGCTTAAGCCCACAAAGGTCCTTGACGTTGTGTAAGGACTACCCTAGACTGGTGCCAGAACTCCATATATGCTTATGAAAGCTGAGAAATCTGAACCCAGAGGGTTATGAGGCCAGGGGATAAGCTCCTCTCTTGTGTACAAATGACTTTGGAGGGAATTGCCTCATATTTACCTGTCTTATCTGGAAACAGAAACATGGGCTCACGTTTGTACGGCACATCATTGTTTATCGTGAACTTTCACAATATTATTCATGGGTCCTAATGGTAGAACTGTGAAGGAGGCAGGACCAGTGTTATCACCTTCTTTACCCAACCACCTTCCTTGCCTCACCCCAGACATTTGTGTCTCTTGGTCTATGATATTTATGGATTTATATTTAGAATATACAAAAGAATCCATTTCATTGGTCAGCCTAGTAGAGGTGCTAACATATTATCATCCCACCATTTTGCATAGGGTGACCATTTCCAGGCCTCAGCCTCCTAGTCTGAAAAATAAGGGGTGGGTTGTTTCCGTGTCTCGGGCATCATGAATAATGCTTTAATGTACACGGAACTGCAGATATCTCTTCAAGATACTGATTTTTGTTAGATGGTAGATATGTTAGTTAACTTAATTATGGAGATTATTTCACAATATATATGTACATCAAAACATCAAGTTGTATGTCTTAAATATATATGCAATTTTAATTTGTCAATTATACCTCAATAAAGCTAGGGAAAGAAATAAGGGGTTAGGATAGTAGGATTGTCTAGTATCCACCTATCCCTACTACTCTATTTGCTTATAAAAGACCTAACCCAAGTACAGACCTGGAGCAGTCACAGTGGAAAGCACCTGCTCACAACAGGCATTGGGTGTGGGGAATTCCCCCAGGAACACAGAAGAGCAGGTTTAACTGGACGAGTTGTAGCCTGCACAGAGAAATAAGCACCATGGAAACAGGGATGGCACGTGGTTTGGACTATTAATGGTGCCACACATACATTTGGTTTGGGTGATCTATCTGTAAAACTTGTGACAGTGATGGATTACATGAGAGATATTAGGATATATAGGGAGGGCATGAGTGAAGCCAACTTTGGGATGACTAAAGCAGATGATGCATTTCAAGACTGAACAGACATCCATATAGGAGAAGATCTGTTACTGATTCACTGATCATAAGATCTGGCTTCTGTGACAATGATGGGAAATTCCATTTTTTCATTTACCTCTCCAGCCCCCCTTCTCAGCCCCTTTACTGGCTTCTCCTCCTCTGTTACAACCTCTGAGTGCAGTCCTGTCCCAGGGCTCAGTCCCAGGGCTTTTTCTCTTCTCTCCCTTCCATTTGTCCATAGGTCACCTCTAGACTCATGACTTTAAATAACATCTATATGCTGAAGATTCCTGTATTTATCCCTTTAGACGTGACCGCTCACCAAGCTTCAGATTCATATCCAATGGCTGATTCAACCTCCAAAACTTACCATGACCAAAATAGACCCATGATCTAGTTTTCTGGGTCTATTTTCCTCTACCCCTGAATCCTACCAATGTGAATCTCCCTCCTGCCCCAGTCTTTCGATCTCAGCCAACGGCACCACCTTCCATTAATCATTAGAGCCCCAAATCTAGGCAACTCCAGGATTCCTGTTCCTTTCTCCCTCTACCTTGACAACCACTTCATGCTACAAATCCTGTCAGTCTCTGCCCATCAGTATATCCTGAATCCATCCTCCTTTCTCCATCTCCACTGCTACTATCATCCTAACTACCATCATATCTGATCTGGACCACTGTAATAGAGTTACAGTACCTCTGGTTGCCAGACACGGTATCCAACCTATAGGTGTAGACGTTTGACCATATCTAGGTCAATCTGATTCTCTTTCCCAGAAGTTTGAATTTTTTTGTGTGTTGATAAGAACACTTTTAAGATTTATCCTCTTAGCAAATTTTTAAGTACACAATACTGTATTGTTAACTATAGGCATTATGCTGTACAATAGATCTCCAGGACTTATTCATTTTGCATAACTGAAACTTTGTACCCTTTACCCAAAGGAATTTGAATCTTAATCAGTGGGACACATAGAAGTCATCCTCCCTCATATCCCCACTTTAGGAAGCTAGGTGGAGCTGAGCCATAACAATGTTAGCACCATAAGGACCCAGTCCAGGGGTTCCTGGCCCTAAGTCCCTGGAGTTTTCTTGGGTATTGTTTCTCCAAGGCCTCATCATTCAGCTTTTCCTTTGGTTTGGTGAGCCACCCAGGACCTACCCCTAGGGAAGGTGCAGTGAAAAGTTTCCCTTGGGGGCCCCTGAAGAATCCACAAATAAGCTCTAGTTGGATGCCTGCACAAGAGAGGACACAAAAACCTAATTAGAACAGCACCAAATCTGGATGTTAGTGGACAGAAACTTTTCTAGTTTATTCACTATCATATCCTTAGTGCCTAGAATAGGTGCTTCCCTAATACTATAACGCATTAACAAAATATTTGTTTGAATGAATGTTTGCCGGGCAAAGAAGAAGGGAAGAAAGAGATTTCTAGAGAGAAGTGTCATGCTGAGATGAGAGAACACAGTATGTAAGAAACTAATGGAAGTCAGCTTGGATGTGGCCTGGAGAACTGGAGTAGGGGGGATGGTTAAAGATAAGGCAGGGGCATAATCTGGGAGAGATAATCAGTGGTCAAATCATGAATGACCATAAGCCAGGTAAAAGTTTAAACTTCATGGAGAAGGAAAAGAGGACACCTTTTTAAACATTTAAACATGGAGAAAATAAAATTTACATTCAGAAAGAACACTCTGGCCACCATGTGGGGATGTGGGTTGGGAGAGGAGAAGGACCAGAAAGAGGGAGGCCAGATGGAGCCTGATGATGTAACGTAGGTGAGGGACCTTGGTGGCTGGCCTAGGGTAGCAGGCACGTGCAGCAGTATTGTGAGAGGCATTTTGAGAGGTAAACCCACAGCGATGGAGAGCTAGCAGGTAGGGATGATGTCCTGATTTCTGGCTTGTCTGCCAAATGAATGGAGATGCCATTGACTAAACTAGGGAACATGGGGTAGGGGCAGGTATCAGGGGAATGGTGATGAGTTGAGTTCTGGACATGATGAGTTTAGGACATGCAGATGCAGAGGTCCAGGAAGCATCTGGAGATATGTTTCTAGAGCTAAGGAGAGATATGTGAGCTGGAGATGTGGATTCAGTAGTCATCAGCACAAAGATATAACTGAAGACACGGAAGCGAGTGAGATTATGCAACAAGGTAATGTAGCACGAGAGGAGAGGGCAGCCCAGGACAAAACCCCAAGGAACAGCACTTTAAGGACAGGCAGAAGAGAAGGAACCTGCAAAGAATCTTAAAAAGGAGCAGCTGGAGAGATAGGAGACACAAGAATATTTTGGAAGCTAAGAAAAGAGAGTATTTCAAGAAGGAAGGAGCAGTCAAAAGCTGTTCTGAAATCAAGTGAGAAAAAGACCTCAAGTTTGCATTGCCTTTAGCAACAAGGATGTCACTAGGACTTGCTGAGAATGGTTCAATGAAGGGAACAGAAGGGAGTCAATTTGGGGAGGAATTCAAAGGAGGGGAGAAGGTCAAGAAGGGAGGGCAGAAGCTCTTTTCAAGCTTTGTCTTGGAAGGGGAGAAGGGAGAAGGCAATTGCTGTAGGGGAATTTGGGCTTGTGGGAGAGTTTTGTATGTTTAAGATGCAAGCACATGAGCATCTTTAAACAGTGAACAAATGAGACAATAGAGGAAAAGAGGGTAAGAAAGAGAAGACGGGGCAGAAAGTGACAGATCCTAAATAGCGCCAGGCAACTCCCTATGTTTCCCCATCAACCGCCTCTCATGGTTTCCACAGTTACTATTTCAAAGTTTTCTACTCTCCCAAAACTTTTGCCCCCACCCCCTGTCCCCACTCACTGTCCACTGAAGACGGCTCCTCTGACCTCACAGCGTAGACAGAAGCCATCAGACAGGGGCTCCCTGGGCTTTCTGTATCCAGGACCGTCTTTTCCTCCTTTCCTTCCGGCACCCTGGAGGAAGTTTCCCGACTCCCGCTTAGGGCTCCCGTCCCACAGCCCTTTCCCCTCATCCATTCCCGCCACATTTCCCACAGCCTCTACTTTGTGCCAGCTGTGCACTAGGCTCTGGACAAAAGTTTGGAAAAGACATAGTCCTTCCCCTCTAGGAGTTCAGGGTCTATCAGACAGAAAGATAGGTAACCATAGGATAAAATGGATAATTGAAATAAAATCTTGTGAGTGCAGTGGTAACAGTGTGAAGAGAGTCCTGAATGACCCCAAATTGTTCCTCTGGGCTCTCAGATAGGAAATTCTGAGTGTCTCCTAAACTTCCAAAGACTAGGCCTTCTCAATTCACCAGCCCCAACCCAGCAAAACACATGATGGTAGTCTTAGGAAAAACAAAAACCAGAATTTCTCAAGGTGCATTTGACAATAGAAATAAAACTTTCTATTTTGAAATACAAATATACTAGTAATATGTTTTCTTTCAGTGTTAAATACACAAAGGCTCCCATGCAATTTCAAGTGTTGTCATTATTTATTTCTTGGTAGTAAATCTTCATCTCCAGGCTCGAGGAACAGGGTTGTGGGACAACACAGGAAGGTCCTCAACACGGACTCAGGCTTGTCTAGAATCTGGTTTAGGGTGGGAGGGCAAATATGATGGACAATATAATTGTCACCATGTAGAGTTTGCTACATTAAGATTGAAGTGTATTCATGTATGACTACTGGAATATATGAAATACTCAGATTGTATCCACTTAACCATGACATTTGAAATATGTAGTTTCCATTGGCTTCCCTCTCAGGAATGAACAGTCACCATCCTGGCATCATCAGTAAGATACAGGGACCCCTCCCCAAAGACCCATAAAATGAAGCTCACCCCATAGAGAGCAGTCACTAAGGCAAATCAAAAGGACTGTGTGGCAGAGACTGTTATATACCTCCCAATATCATCATTTTCCTTATATTCCCTTGAGTGCTAGAAAACTTTGAGTTTTAGCTGGAAACTTAACCATCCAACTAGAGACTTTATTCTGACCAATGGGATAAGCAACTTCTGGGCTATATAATTAAAAGGAAACTGGTTGCCCTCAATTCCCCCCTTCCCTCTTCACTCAGGTTGGAAAGAGGATGTGATGCCTATGGCTTGACTTTGACTGTGCAGCTGAGGACAATGGCCTGAGGGAAGGGAAACTAACACGTTTGAAGAAACCTGAAACCCAAGATGGCCAGGGTATCAGAACCATCTTCCCACCCTGGACATCCTCTTGTCCCCACCTCTGGACTATTATGTGAAAGAGAAGTAAATTTCTAGCTATTTGAGCCATTGTATGTTTGGGTCGCTTTGTTATGGCAGCTTAGTCTGACCCTGACTAATAGAGACTGGTCCTGGATAACTGGCTCAAAAAGGAGGAACCCCTCCTGGTGTCTACCACACCAGCTGAAGATAACCACAATGATCACTATACCCTCTATAGGATCACCAACCCCCTGGAAATGGTTACATCTCCCTTGCTTTCCTATTTACACTCCCTACCCAACCTGAGTCTATGGAAAGACAAGGATGGCCGTAGTGTGACATGCTCATTCATAGAATACTGGTCTTGTGGGTTTCTATGACATCCAATGTCATAGAAGAAGTTAATTATTTTTCATCAAGGTATTTAGGGGAGAAAAAACCAAGTAGTTAAGGTTAAGGTAAAGGGTAACTTCACCTCTTGCTGCCCCATTCCATTAGCCAACCCATATAGACAGCAATCTAGCAGTGAAGGATTTTAAAAGCAACAATGACACAGAACAATGCTATTTTTAAAAACCCCAGCCTTTGTGTACACTAAATGGTCAGCAATATGCTATTATTTGTTCTAAGGTCTATTAGCACTGTGCTCCCACACATGGGAACTGTTTGCTATTTTTCCCAGTGGCATTCTCCAAATTTTTGCTATTATCCACTGAATGTTACACCAAATACATATCAAAATATAATTTTTTCTGAAAAAGAAGCTCCTAAATTGCTAAACTGGTACACCAAAACATTTTCATTTCTCATAAGAGTTAGTGTTCGTTGTTGATTATAAACCCAATAAACAAATATCCCTTTATTACCTCTTTGACAATTGCACAATATCTCTACCCTCTTACCTGCTGAGTTTTATAGAAACTATTTCAACAGAATAGACATTTATCATCACAGGAGAAACTCCCATTTAGACAGTAACTACCTTAGCTTTATTAGAAACTCATTTTCCACAGATGTCCAGCCATGATTTGCTCCTTTATAATCAGGAAATAAATAAAATCAGGTAATAGCTTCCTGTGGCAGGGGTTACATCTTTATTATACTCCAGGAAATATATACCAACCACTCAGAGAACATCCAGATGGCTTACCCTGCTTATCAATAAAATTTAATTTTCACTAAGCCAATTGCTATCAAGGTAATTTTTAAATGGGAAACAGACATTTAAGAGTCCTACAAGAAGCACCAAATATGCCACATACGAGAGTTTCAAATCTGCGGTAATGCAGATCCATTTATTAATGCCCACTTTTTCTCCTGCATTGTAGCCTAAGCCAGAAACCTGGGCATCTTCCTTGGCAGTCAGCCAGTCAATCGTCCAGTCCTACTGGTTCTCATCCATATCATCTCCTGAATCTATCTATTCTTTTGTATTTCCAATACCACACGGTGGGGCACGAGTTCCCTGGCCAGAGAGGGTACTGGAGCAGGTTCCAGGAATTGGAAGAAGAGGTGAGCAGCAGCAGGCAAGTGAGACATGCTGTTTATTGTCAGGGCACAACAGCAACTGCCGCAGCAAGGGAGCGCGAGTAACATGGCGAGCACTCATATATATAGGGCTCAGAAAAATAGTGGCAACGTGCCAACTCAAAGGGTAGGCATGTGGGTCTTACATAAGAGGTTACATCATAGTCACATAAGTGTGCGGACTCATGCCTTACCGGAAGGCTGGGCCGGAAGACACGCCAGTAGTCATCTTGGTTTGGCCTAAGAAACCTATTGCCTGTACAAACGGGTTTCCCTTACGCACACCCACCCCATCCCTCTCCTCCTTCCCATCCCAATGGTCTTTCAAAAATGGAAGCTATTCCTTTCAGAAAAGGGTACAACACTGAAATGTGGTTTTAAAAGTCTGCATGAGCCAGGTGAGGTGCCCCCCCCCTGTAGTCCCAGCTACTTGGGAAGCTGTACTGGGAGGATTGCTTGAGTCCAGGAGTTCAAGTCCAGCCTGGGCAACATAGTGAGACTTTGTCTTAAAAAAAAAAAAAAAAAAAAAGGAAGGTCTGCATGATCTGCTCCCCTGCCTAGTTTTCTGGTCTCATTGTTACCTCCATCCACTCCCTGTTGTTACCTCTGACACTATGTTCCATTTATGAATGAAGTACTTGCAGTTCCCCCAAGTAGACAAGTTCACATTGCCTCTGTGCCTTTGCAAATACTGTTCCTTTTGCCCATAATACCCTTTTCCCTTTTCCCTAGCCTTCCCACTCCTTCCAACTTGACCTTAACCTAGCTAACTGCTGCTTTCCTTTCGTTTTCAGCATGCACATCACTTTTCTAATGAAGACATCCCTGGTTTTTCAAGACTAGACTAGATATCCTTTCTATGTATTTCCCAGGCATCCAAGTGAACATTTAATAAACTTTACTGACAAACAACAGCATTGCCAATGTTAATTAGTTAGTCTTGTGGGATCTTGCACAAGTGATTAGCTTGGGGGTGTGCTCAGACATGATTATTACTCTGATTTCCAATTCTGATACACAGAACCCCAGCCCACTGAACTTGATGAGTCACTCATGTCGTGAGGGGCATCGGTTAGGAACTGCAATAAGCTGCTGGTATGAGAGAATAGAACAAACAGAGTCTTAGGCAAAATAGAAGCTTACTGCTCTCTCACAGAAAGGAAGGTCTAAAGATGGGCAGTTCAGGGCTGTGTACTACAGCACATAGAGTCACCAGAGACTGCAGCCCCACTATCTTTAGGATGTAACTTCCATTCCCAAAGCTACAAGATGTCTCTGGGTTTGTAGATACCCAACTTTCATTCCAGACAAGAAAAGGGATAGGGTAAGGGATAAAGGGAGAGTCTTCCTGATGTCTTACTTATTGCCTTGAGTTTATCTCACATTGTCCACCCCTAAATGCAAGAAACACTGTGAAATGTAGTCTTTCAATTGAGCACACTAGTGCCTCAAATAACATCATACTATGAAAGAAGGGGAAAATACATACTGGGTAGGCAACTAGCATTTTATTTTATACTCAGCCTAGTTTTATAATCCATTCTTTAAGAAAATAATTACCCTGTCTTATAATTTCAAATTTCATGTAATCTGAGAAACAATCAACTGTTGAGTAAGAAGTCACGGCAGGGACTTTGAAAACAGCACATTTCAAATACGAAGGAGGCACAAAACAATTCAAATCACATGTGATCTTTGGAGAACGCACCTCTCATGTTTAGTGAGGGATGTCCTCACACGAAGATCTCACTTATTCACTTATGTATTACTCACAGTGAACTAATAATTGGCAACATTGAACATACCAACGTACCACCTTATTTGCTTCTCACTTTGTGAAGCAGGATTATTAACCCCACTTTGTAGATGAGAATATTGAGGCAGAGACAAGTAACTTATGTAGAATCACAGCATCAGCATTCACACACAGGTCTGTCTGAGGTTCCCCCTACTCTGTAATAGAACCTCTCTACAAAGCCCAACCCCACCCCACCCACAACACGAACTAATGATTCTGTCACTCCAAGAATAGAATTTCCACAGTGGCACACAATAACTGAGCCTGTGTTGGCCTAACCTTAATGGAAATGATTGGCCACTTCATCGTGCTTAAGCATATGATGAGCAATTTAATTAGGTTACTCAGGGTCTTAAAGCTAGAAAGGTCTGTACAGATCTTTTAGAATCACTGTACTCATTTTCGAGGTGAGAACATTAAAATTGACCAGAGTCACACCAGTGAGTTGCACTACCAAGGAGAGAACCCGGGGCTCAAGGTTCTCATTGTTTCTAGGTGCTCTTCCTCCGTAGCACCCCTCAGCTTTCTTTTGCCCAAATATTTTCAAAATCCAGCTTAAATTCCATTGCAGCCTTAACACATTCCATGCTTTTCCTAATGAGAATTAATTATTTCTTGCTCTCAGCTTTAATTATACTTTGAACCTCTGTTTTAGCATATCATTCCTTCTGCTGTATGTTAATTTTGTATGTTGGTGTCCCCTCCTAGATTATGAGCCCTTTAAGCATCATTTTTTACAGACTTCAAGCATCTAGTTTATTGTTTTGTCCATATTACATATTCCACATGTATTTATTGAATGAATGAATGATCTTATGGTATTTTAGTATTTTTTTAATTCAAGAGTTTCCATCAAAAGATATCTCTCTCTAGATTTGAAAATAAACAAAACTGTGCTTATTCCTTGGTATTAGTCCTTTCCACATTGTGCTGCTTTTTTTTTTTTGTTTATTTACCCATTTAAAGTGTCCTCTGATATAATTTAAGGTCTGCACAAATAGAACTACTTACATTTGCCCTCCCCTCATTCCCTGATGTCCAGCACTGTGTTTGATACAGAGCCAGCACCCAAGCACCTAATAAATGGCAGATAAATGAATCTTCTCTTCTATTTCACAGACACTCATAAGATTTTTGCAGTTTTGATCCAAGTCTTGCAGAACCATGAGCCCACTAGAGACAAATACCTCAAAACAGTCATTGCATTTTTCCAAAGAAATAATTATGGGATGTGTGAGAACATCAAGTTGGCAGATACGCAACATGTCTTAGGAAAAACGGGAGTGTGGTTGTCAAGGAGAAAAGATATCTTGAACAAGAGTCTTTGAAACTGTATCATTAGCTGTTTCCACAATAATGCTGACTACCAACCAAACACAACCATATAACAATATGCAATTCTCACTCACACCTCTGGGATGGTTGATGAGGCAGCTCTGCTGCTCTTGGCTGGGTTCCCTGGGTGGTTCTTCTGGTCTCACTCAGACAATCTCATATGTTTAGGGAGTTGTATTGATGTATGGGGGTCAGGTGGTTTTCAGCCAGTA
The DNA here is from genome assembly GCA_023783475.1 of Daubentonia madagascariensis. NCBI lineage: Eukaryota > Metazoa > Chordata > Mammalia > Primates > Daubentoniidae > Daubentonia > Daubentonia madagascariensis. Next base: position 5,029,321 of record JAKFHU010002088.1, read on the forward strand.
TAGGATGTTCTTGGCTGGAATGACTCGACTAACTTATCTCTGCTCCAAGTGTCTCTAATCATCCAACAGACTAGCAGAGATATTCTTCTAGTGATGAAGAGGGTAAGAGTGAGAACAGCCCTGATTTCCCAAGTGCTTTCAAGCCTTTGCTTATGTCATCCTTGTAAAAAAATCTGGCCAAAGCAAGTCTCATGGCTGAGACAAGAGTCAAAATGGAAGAGCACTATAAAGTTATGTAGCAAAGAGGAGGAGGTGGAAGTGGGAGCCACTTTTGCTAATCTACCACAAGGGTAAAGACCGAATATTACTTGCTTAAATCTTTTGCCCCTAGCACATAATAGCAGGCTCAATAAATATTTGTTGAACAGATGCACAGATCAATGGATGGATAGATGATTGGATGAATTAATGAAGCTAGTTTATGGAGCTCTTCACAGAGACAAATCATCAATAATTCAACTATTATCTTGATGATACCAGCAAAAAAAATTTGTCCACACATTTCCACAAGATGTAGAGCAGTATCTTACAAAAACAGAAACAAGCATAAACTTACTGGGTTCATCAAGCAGCTCTGGGCATGGGTTTTCCAGAATCCTTCTATAACAAACACGAGGGCTTTCCAAGCTGTCCACCTTTGTTAGTTATCACAAACCTTTCTGTGCAACTAAGCTGAGGTTTTATCACAGTTGTATTAAGGACATTTTAATTTCCCTCCAGTTCTTGTTTTCTTACTAAACAAATTTGGGGCATCACAGAAGTATCTTTGATCTAAATACAAGCTCTTTTATTGCAAGAGCAGCAATATTAAAAGCCTCTTGAACCATAACTAACCTCTGACAAAGCCATGCAAATTTTCTGGAGTTTTCATTCAGATCTCTACTCAAGAACTATTAGTGGAGGAGAAAATTCTCCACTGGAGGTCACACTGCAACAGAAAATTGTAAACTGAGACTTAGAACTACTGTAGCTTCCTCTACGCCCCTTTTTTTCTAAACCCAAGAATAGGAAGTAACATTCTAGTGAAATAGATTTAATAAAAAATTAATTCACTCAGGCAAAGAATTGGGATAGCAAGATTTCTATATCGTACTTAAAAGAAAAAACAGGAAAACAGCACACATGCTCCAAGAAGTAAGATCAAGATCTTTTGGTGAGTTCTGCATGATAAGCAAGTAGTATATATTAATATTAATTATTAATACTATTTGACATTTTAGATTGCCCTGAGGGACATGAAAAGTTGGGCATGTATTCATAATAATAACTAACACTTAGTAACTCTTAGTATATGCCAGGCTCTGTGCTAAGCACTATTTATTCACATTCTTATCACATTTATTCCTCAAAACACCCTATAGAATAGGTATTTTTCAAATTTTTACATTTTTTTCTACATGTTTTACAGAGGAAAGGGCTTATTCTGCCAACAGTAAGATGACCATGCTTCCTGGTTTGGCCAAGACTGTCCTGATTTATACCTGTTGTCTTGGCATAATTACTGATAATATCACCTTTCACTCGCAAAAGTGTCCTGGTTTGGGTGGTTATTATGGTCACCATGGTTAAGAGACTTCCCCACATAGCCAGTAAGTGGCAGAGCCAGGACTAGAAGCTAGGTCAGTCTGACACCAGAACCAGCAATTTCTCCACCCTGAAAGCCTCACTGTCTTACCAGTTCTACCATAATGATGACTGACTCAATTTCAGCCTCCAGTATCTGCCAACTTACATCTGGGAGCCAGGAGTGTGGGGATGCTCAGGTATATTAAAGCTTAGAAAGGGAACTTTGGTAAATTCAGGTTGTATTTCGAAAAGACTAGGAAAAAACTGAATTGCCCAAAAAACTGGAAAAGGAGGAGGGATAGATGCTATTGGAAGCAAAGTCCCTGAAATGAATCTTTTGGATGGAACTTGAAACAGTTATTTTATATACTTAAATTTCAACTTATTTATTTAACTGCTATTGCATTTATTGAATATACAACATTGAAGAGTCTAAGATTCTGTACCTGCTCTCAAGTGAAAGGGACAGCTTTACAGTTGGAATGTCCTTCCTCTTTCCCATGTATCCTGCTACCAGTAAATAGCAACATTCATCTCTTCCTATGCAACAGAAAGGACAGGTTGTACTTCCAAGGAGGGTCAATTTGGGTAAAATGGAGATCAACAAAATCATAAATTCCTTCTTTTATAGCCTCTTCTTCTCCCAGGAGTAGAACATACCTACGTTAGCAGCATAGAAATGTAAAGGAGGAATATTGCAGGGGAAATGCAAATAAGTAAATTTCTCTTACTTACTCATTATGAGTACAGTTCTTGAGAAAAGAGACAGTCACCTCAGTGCTTCAGATTGTATTAATTGTTCTTTGCTAATGCACAAAACTAGGATTTCAAGCACATGATCCTTAAGCAAATCAAGTTGGAAAAAAATTAACTTGGAGGGGTGGTTGTTTGCTCTTATAAAAGAATCACTATTGAATTCTTTTGATAAAATATATTGATTAAATCAAAGGAGGGGGAAATAACTAGCCAAGAAAAATGATAATTGTAGAAGTCATTCCAAATTACAAGAAGAGAGATGAAAAAAGATCAGAGTGGGAAAAAGCAATTAGAATAAACACATATAGATGTGAAAGGAAAGGATAAGTAGAGATAAAGTCTTCTTATAGAATAGTTATAGAGTGTGGTAGTGACATTGAGAAATTGCTCCCCCAAAATACAATATACTGAGTGAAGTCAGAGAACTTCTAACTCATACAGGATAAATCCATTTTAGACAATGAAAAACAGATGTTTTTAGTTGCTCGATTGCCCTGGAGAGAACTGTGGAAGCAATAGTGCACACCCCACCTAGAAGACAGTTCTACTGAGTCCAGGGAGAATTTAAAGAGAGAGAGAAGGAGAGAGAAAGGAAATTCACTGACTCATAAGGGAATAAAGGAATTGGGTGGCCTCTCCGCCATCTGCCTAACATTACCCAGAACCACACCTAAACTATCCCGAGCATACGAGACCTCCAGAGATGTAGCTCCCATGATCTCCCTTGGTCACAGTGTTCCAGGGTGGAACATTGGTTAGAATGCTTTCCTTCTTACTAATCAACAGTCATGTGCAGAAGATTATTCTTTCATTCTGTTTGCAGTGGAAAGAGAGAACAGGCAAGTCCCTCACTGCCTTATTTTCTTACAGGGCTGACAGGCACTGGCATTACTTTACAGCATAGCGATACCATCTCCTGGAAGAATATTACCAAGAACTCTGATGGTCATCTCCAGGTTCATTCATCCAGATCCTTTTAGACTTTTCTCCTGAGAGAGAATGCTTTATGAATTAGTGCATTTTGAGAAAACAGTTTTTTAAAATTAATACTAATGAAGTAAAGCTTCTCATAATTAAAAACACATTAAGGCAAAATACTTGGGAAATGAAACTCCAGCCCACTGGTGGCTCTCCAGATAGTGTTACAACTATGGACCCACCCAAATCTGTCAGAGCATGACTGTCAGACAACAGAGAAGCAACAAAGAATCCAGGCAGGCCAACATTTGATTACAGCAGCTCTGAATTTTGACAGCTCTCTCTGCTCTCTCAACTCCTGTTTGAGCCCCCTTTTAGGTGGGGTAATTACTATTACTAATGCCACAAATAATAATGATGATAGAAAATTACATAGTTACCATTTGTTTGTGCTTACTGTGTGTAGTAGGCAGAATAATGACCTCCTTCCTCAGCCCCAAAGATATCCTAACCCTCAGAAACTATGAATATGTTACATTACATGGTAAGGGGGAACTAAGGTGACAGATGGAATTTGGTTGGTAATTAACTCGAAGCTTTCCCACTAAGATAAGGAATAAGATAAGATGTCCACTCTCACCAGTGCTTTTCAACATTATACATTAGTCCTAGGTAATGCATTAAGAAAAGGAAAGGAAATTAACTTCTCTAACTGAGAAGGAAGAAATTAAACTGCTTGTAGATGACATGATCATCCACGTAGAAAAATCCAAAAGAATCAACCAAAAAACTCCTGGAACTAATAAGTGATTATAGCAAGGTTGCAGGACACAAGGTTAATAAAAGTCAATTGCTTTCCTGTATACCAGCACTGAACAAATGGAATTTGAAATTAAAAACACATTACCATTTACATTAGCACTCAAAAAAATGAAATATCTAGGTATAAATCTAACAAAATTTGTATAAGAGGGATATATATGAATGAGGAATACATGAGGAAAACTGTAAAACTTTGATAAAAATATCAAAGAAGAACTAAATAAATGGAAAGATATTCTGTATTCATGGATAGGAAGATTCAATATCATCAAGATGTCTTCTTCCCAAATTGATCTATAAATTCAACATAATCCTAATAAAAATCACATCAAGTTATTTTGTGGATAGTGACAAACTGATTTTAAAGTTTATATGGAGAGGCAAAAGACCCATAAGATTGCAGGTAGAATTAAAGTTGCTAATGAACTGACCTTAAAATAGGGATATTATCCTGAATTATCAAAGTGGGCACAATGTAATCACAAGGATCCTTAAAAGTGGAAGAAGAAGGAAGAAAAATCAGTGTCAGAGCAAGGGAATGTGAGAGAGACTCGACAGGCTTTGAAGAGGGAGGAAGAGGCTGCAAGCCAAGGAATGCAGGCAGCCTCCAGAAGCTGGAAAGGACCAAAAAAAAAAAATAAATAACTCTCTAAGAGATCTCAGAAAGGAAGACAGCCTTGCCCACACCTTAATTTTAGCCCAATTATACCCATTTTGGACTTCTGATCTCTAGCACTATTAGATAATAAATATGTTGTTGTAAGCCATTAAGTTTGTAGTAATTTGTTACAACAACAATAGGAAAATAATACACTGTGTCAAACTTTGGCCTAAGTATTTCATGTCTAGTTATCTCTAATTCTTAAACACTGCAATAAAGGCACAATCATTCAGTTTCTATAGAAGACACAGAGGGCCCCAGATGTTAAGTGGCTTGCCCAAGGCCTCAGTTAGTAAAATGCAGAGCTGAAGTATAAATCCAGGTCTGTTTGACTCCAAAGTCCATCTCTCTTCTCTACTCAAAACTAACCCATGTGGTATTGAACCCTAATAACCTCCACTCTATGTCCAGATATGTACTGCTCAACCTCAGCTGTTAGACTCGCTCCCCAGAAGCTACACAAAGCAAAAAAAAAAAAAGCCCAATTACCATTTAAAAATAGCTCCCTATCTAAATGGCCAAATGAAAGTATTTTGTTCTAATTGGTCCAACTGGCTCTGTTTGATACTTCATTTACTCAATATATAGGATTCTTCTGAGGAAAAACATAGAGGGGCCAAGGGTGACTCGTGAATGCAGGCTAAAAGCTTGGCTGAAAGTAATTTAAATCAATGAGCAAGCCAATGCTTTGGTCTGGGAAATTTACTATAGTCGGGTTTGAAATGCTTTTTTGTTTTTGCTTTTATAATTAATTACTGTTGATAATGCTTTTTGTTATTATTTCTATAATTAATTACCAAGCATTGATAGTAGCCAGCAACTTTTCACACATTGCTTAAGCATACAGAGATATGAGAATAACCGGAGTACACGTTTATGGATTACTAACATGCTCACATAAGAATTACACACTAATTCAACTACAATAAAAAAAAATTACACTTGAAGAGCTTATTATATACTATTCCTTCCCCTTCTGAGAAACATTTGAGCAGAAGCCTAGCATGGTTACCATGGCAACTATAATGCAAAATTGGCAGTAACTTTATGAATTGCAAATTCCTCTAAGGGTGTTGGAAATTTTTTTTCAACTTCCATTTTTAACCATCTCATATGCATTATTCCAGCAATATGTTAAACAAGGTTTTTGGGAACTCATGCATCACTTCAAAACAAGCTATGTTTTAAACCCTCAAATTTCAATATTCTGACAAGAGCAGGCTAACCAGGGAACACCCAATTTATTGAATTTTAAATTGTCCACTGTTTTTAACTGAGTTCGTAACACCTTGGCTGAAGATCCAGGTAGTCAAATTAATGGAATCGCTCTATTCTTTCCCATTGTCTGCTCTTGAATCTCTGAGAATGGAGAAAGGTCCTAGTTTAAAAAAAAAAACAAAAAACAAAAAACTCATAATCTCACAATCTGTTTCTCCCTCCAAGTAATTTCAATTACATTTTGCGTCAAAACTTTCATCAAATGAATGGTTATTTTCATTATTTCTCTTTCCAACCCCATCTTCACTCTCGGATGCTAATGAGCACGAAAATGACCCAGAGAAGCAACTTAGTAACCGGGGAATTATTCAGTTCCCGGTATAAGTTGTTTGCCTTGGGAGTTTAGAGATTTACAAAGGTAGCCAAAACTGCAGTGCTGTATGAGTTTCTTCATTTATAAATACTTGTAATTGCGAGGTGGGGTTACCCACATGAGCATAATTGGTTCAGGTCTGTGGCTTTGAGCAAGTCACTTGTGAGCTCTGTTTCCTCAGTTATAAAGCAGGGACTTTAATTTTTGTGCGGGCCATTTCACAAGTCTATTACAAGATCACATGAGATAATATGTTTGAATACTGCTATGACCTATTAAAATATTACTGTCAATTCTTCTGAATTTTTCTTTTAGATAACCAATATTAAGAATCTCCAAAATGTGGATATTCTTTATTTTCAAAATCTGGTATCAAGAAGAAAGGATTCATGGATTGGGTGTCTCAGGGTTTAGGAAATAAATTGAAATAAAGGTAAGAATAAAAATCCTATTCTATAAAAGGAGACCTAAATGATTGCCTCTGTTCAGTTTCCAATTCAGGAGACCTATTTGTTTGCAAAACAGTAACACAGAAAATGACTGCATCCAAAGCGCATCACTCAGACAAGTAAGTGTTCATCCATACGCTTTAACAAGTTCAAGGAGCAACAGCATTTTGTGGAGACGAGCAAGTCTGCCGGTTTGCTCCTTTCTGTTCTGTTCGAGAGCAACTTCCTGAGGTCAGAGGACCGTTATGGCATAAACTTCTGATAGACATAAATTATGATATACAAGATAATCAGAGAAATATGGTGGAGAAGTTTCAAAAGACTGAAACCCTGTTTGGCATCCAAGAACTTTCTGTTCATTCATTCATTTCTTCATTTGTTCACTCAACAAACATTTAGTGAAAGCCAACTGTACTCTGCTTTGGCAAATAAAGGGAAGAATCAGGCACATTTTTACTCATGAAGAGCTCCCAGTTTATTGGGGGAAGATTATACAGGTCTCATTGCTAGTCCTCACTGCATCTAAGGGCTATGGGAATACAGAAATTGCAAAGACTAACCACCAATGGGGCAGGAACGGGTGAGGAGAGACACCTCAGGGAAGTATTCGAGCTGTATGCATGCAGGAGCTTTCCAGGTGGAGAAGAGGTGGCAGGGATTTTGCAGGGTAGAAAGCATGTGAAAAGGCTCTGAAAGATGAGATCTGAAGGCTGGTGAAGGCCTCCACACAACTTGGGCACAGAATGCCAAGGATAGGGAATAACAACCAAGGAATCTGAAAAGTGGGTACAGGCCCAACTCGACAGTACATGCATAAGCCATGAGAAGTCCTGAAATTTTTTAAAGGAGGGAGAATTATGACACTGTCAGATCTGGGTTTTAGGCAGGACCCTTTAAGGGTAGCAGAGCTGACCAAAACAAGTATAAGCGGTCAATCAAAAGTCACTGACATGTCCAACAGTAGAGCCTGCTCTCCCCAAGGCAGACCTAAAACCCAATGGCTTCACGGGCACAAGGAGCCTGGGAGAGCTGCAGGAAGAAACTCAGAATCTGCTGGACTCCACAACTTCCTGATGAGTGAGGAAAATTTTGGAAAACTGTCAGCATTATCTCAGAAGGTGAGCACACAGATTGCAGAGCATTTCTACCTTCCCAAGCTTGGCAATGAGACAAAAATGTGGTCGATTCCCTTCACTCTGAGTAACTCACACCAGATGCTGATGCCCTTAGACTCTTCCAAAGCTACAGTTCCCCAAATCATTTCTTTCCAGAGGTCAGGCATATGGAGCTCATTAAGTCCCATACAGCAACATTTTAACTGTGTAAAACTTTTTGTTTGCAGTGCAATTTAATGTTGAATTTGATTTACGAAGCACTGCGTATTCTTAGTCCTGGGATGACAGCCTGCTCTTCTGTGAGCTTAAACGTGGTTTGGGGCAGTGGGGAGGACCTTTGACCAAAAGTTAGAATTGGAAATCTGGGCTTATGCTAAGCATTTGCAAAGAAGGGAGAGCTTCATGTCTTAGAGAAGGTCTATCCCAACTTTATTGTTATACAGCTGAGGAAACCAAGACGAAGAGAATCTAAATGACAGAGGCAGTGGCTGGAACCCAGGTCCGATCCTCAGCCCAATGACCTTTTTTCTCTCTCCTTTGCCTCCCTACAATTCACAACACAAAAAAGAAGGAAAAAAAGGGTCTTTCTTAACCATGATGAAATTCATTCCAATGTGAAAAACGTTACCCACGCACAATGTATTGGTACCTTCATACCCTAGTATAAAAATTAGAGAAAATTGATAAGACATTTGTTTGAAAATGACTTGTTTTCTTTTGACTGGTACAAAGTTATGTAACATATGTATGATACATGGCTCTGGAATCAAACCTAAAAGTTTAAATAACTTGCTCAAAGTCACATGGCAGGTTGAATGTAACTCTGGGTCTCTTCATCTGTAAATGGGCATAATAATACCCCAAAGTTGGATTGTTTCATTTAACTAACCTTTGAGGAAAATGCTTACAAGACATTGGCTATTACTATATTTTATTTTGTATATGTGGGTTTGGCTTCACATAGTCTGCCTGGGAGACTTGCCATACACTCATGCCCATGACGTTGTCATTGTTTGAAATATTTGGTGCACTTTTCTTTTGGAACTGCCTTCAGAGTTAGTTTTAGAATCTTAAGAGGAAATTATCTCATTGTGCATAAATTGAATCAAAAAGAGTATAACTCAGTTTTATCAACTTCATTCACCAAGGCTAGCTGTGAGGTTCTTTTAACCATTTGTTTAAACCAAAGCCAGATACAAAATGAAGATTTGTCACGACTGAGGATATCTTTAAAAAAAATCTGCTTCCTTAAGCAGAAAGGATACATTTTCTATTTGCTAGGCCAGGCCCAGAACCCTGGGCAAGTCATAAGCCATGGAGCCAAACCCAGTTCCAGAGCTGGGAAGGTAGAACACAGAGGTGTTGATGACTCAAGGTCAGCCCTTGGGGAGCTAGAATTCTCTGGAACTTTTGAGAGAGAAATACTGCTTCTCAGAAACAATTTTACATGGATTTTCACAGGCAGGAAAGATCACTATAGCTCTAATCATGATTAATTCTCATTCTGTGGGAGGGATAGAAGGAAAAAGAAGTCTTTGAGAGCCCTAAGCACTCCTGACCTTGAATACAAAGCAGCCTGTGGGAGCAAGAGGAACGAGGGGCGCCTGGGCCCCTCCTATCTCCTTATTCCAGATAAACGTATCCCCTCCCCCATCCCCTTTCCCCCAAGACACACATACCGTTAAAGAACAGACTCCTGCCTTTGTGTTCTACCAGAAACTTCCAGACTCTAGGGTTAACACCTTGCCTTCAACTCACACCTCAAACACTTCATTCTTCGTGTTGTTATCATTATAACCCTATCATTACACTGCTGGTTAATCATGATTAAAACAATAAACAAAGAAAAAACCCTTCCCTGGTGAGCATAAATAATTGCAGATGAATACATCTTGTTTGGGCCCCACACCGTGTAATGTCATATGCTATTACAGTCAGTATTAGAGGATGTTTTATTGTAAGAGATAATGTTTTCTAATTGTAATGTTTACTCCCTTCAGACAAAGATTTGTCATGACTGAGGATATTAAAAAAAAAAAAATCTGTTTCTTTAAGCACGGGGGATACATTTTCTATTTGCTGGACCAGGCCCAGAGCCTTGGGCAAGTCATAAGCCTTCATCCTGAAAGCTCAACAAAGTCACCTAGAAGGAGCTTGCAGCTCTTGCCTGCAGTTTGTGGGGAAAGTAGCCTTTCTCCTTGGTAATAACCCTTAAATGAAAATGTGAAACCAAGCAGAAGGAGCCGAGGGATGCTTCTTCTAGTAGATGTTAAAAGCAAACACACATAGGACGTGGATTCTAGAGGGAGCTTAGCCACCAGGAGTGACAGAGCAAGGAAAGGAAATCCAGGGGTTCATCTGAAAATATATCATGCACTTGGGAGGCTCTTACTATAGGAAAGCAGCTTGTTGAATGGACCAGATCAATAGCTCCAGCAGGCTGGAAACAGCTTGATTTTCCTCCATCCCCTGCACATCATGCCGGCTCTGCCAGGCGCCCTTCCCCACCCAGCGAGGACATCTCCAGCATATGCCAGAGCACTTTGGGTCACACTTGGGTATTAGAAGAGCCTTATTTTCAGGTATTAAAAAGCTCATCTACTGATCTATTTTCAAAATATTCATTTTTCACCCAATTTAAGTTTCCTTCTTTTCCATGGCTCAGTAACGAGCAGCAGAGGGAGGAGGCTGTGGAATCGTCTTTTACCATGTGTCCACCTTGTTCTTTCTTCTGCCCCTCCTGCCCCACCCACTGGGCTGCCTCCAGTTCCTCCAGGGCCAGGGTGGGGAAGAGGAACACGGGGTAAGTGGGTGAGGTCTATTCACCGGTGACCTTGCATGCTGTGAGGATGCCCTTTGTGTGCTAGATGCCCAAATGCTGGCTCCTCCTCACAGGAGGGACTTTTGTGGGTTCTTAAGAGACACTCCCAGCCCTGCCCCCCTTCCCATGGCTGTGGCTCTCTCATGCCATGGTATTCCTGACCTGACCCCAAGATGCTGCCTGTGAACACCCCACACAGCTTCTTTTTGCTGGGGTTGCTGAGCTCTGGCAGGAAGTCCTCTAGGGCAGGTGCCTATCAGGATGACTCAAACCTGCTAGTTTCTTCTGCATTGGCTTAATCCACAGGAAATATTACGCATCCATGCCATCCTCTCTCCCCTGAAAAACTTGGAAGCCTAAAGGCCTCTCATGGCCACCTCTGTTTTTGTTCTACTTTCTGCCTTTGAACTTTTCCAGGCAAGAATCAGGTTCCCATCTCCAGCCACCCTCCCACCCCCTGCCAATGTTCAAAGCATCCACATCAAGCTCTCAAAAGAATTCTGAGTCCAGGCTTCTGAGAGTCGCCTCATGAATCCTGACTCTACCTCACTAAGTAAACAAGTCCAAGCCACCAGACATACCCTCCAGGACTGAGGTCATGACCCGACCCTTCTTCTCCATACCCTGGGCCGCTGCATGGCAGGTGGCTCTGCCGAGAATTACAGATCATTTTTCTCTTGAGACTATTTCAGCTCTTAACTTAGCTAAAAATATTAAGCACAACACCCTTCCCTACCATCGTCTTAGGGAATTTACAGGGATAAACTTATGATTTCATATCTATAGTACACAAAGTATGGATTTTTTAAAAGTTTATATTTATAAACACTATTTCCACAAAGATGATCCCATTAGATATATAGTAAAATTTATCTCTGATGAATTAAAGTTAATCTTGAAAATCTTGCCAACCGCATATAATATATGGTACCTAATTCATTCTTAAATACTTATAAAATGGCTGAATAGGTGAATGGATGAATGGATGGATGGATGAAATATTTTTAAAGCACCATATCTAGGAAGGCAGCAAAGAATTAGAGGTGGATTTGATTTCTTATTCTTGAATATAATAGTTATTGATGTTGGGAATGTCATTTAACCTTTTTGTGTTTCAATTTCCTCATCTATTAATAGATATAATAATCACAAAGTCCTGCTGTGAGAAATAGGTGAGATAATCTTGGGAGCTCGAAAGCTACATACAACTAAAAGGTGTTAGTAGGATGGGGGCAGAGGATCTGCGGCTCTGCTGTTGCCTTGAACAATTTCCATGTTTCTATGACTCACTTTTACCTCCTGCAAAATGGATATTAGAAGAATTCTCTCCAATTTTTCTTAGAAGGCAGTGCATATAGGAGCAAGAACTCTGATTTCAGGGCTCAGCAGATCTAATTAGTTACACAACCATGGGCCAGTCATTAAAATCTCTGTGCTACAGTTCTCTCAACTGTGAAACAGGATCCTGATGACTATCTCATGGGGTCGTTATGAGAATCAAATGTCTTAAAGTAGAACACTGCCTAGTACATAGATAACAGTATTCAGCCTATACAATTGTTAGAATCAATATTGTCCTGTGGGCTTCCATTGAAAAACACCATAGAGTTACCCCCCCCCCCTTTTACTGCCTAGGTCCAGTCTTTTCTGAATAAGCTTAGTTGCTATGGTTACCTTCCAAAGATACCACGGTTGGAAATGTGCTGGGAGATGGGAATTGATGGCAGAAGGTTTTAGTGGAGGACACAAAGCAACTTCAGCAACTGAGACATTTTAATACATGTGAACTCTTTCCCTTGGAAACCAAAGTCACATTTTGCCAAAATGGAAATGAACTCAGGAAGTGGAGTTTCAGAAGTTCCGCATTTGGCCAGCCTCCTTCCCCCACCGCCAGGACTTCAAGGACAGGTATATCTGGCCCCGAATCAGCTCCAGAGCATCTCAGTTTCCTCCCCCAGGATCTGGCAGTCGGAAAGATGTTGGTTGCCAGACAGAATTCATCAGATTCACTTCCCAGATGCTATCGCTTCTGATGCCGAAAGAAAAATAGGCTGCCCAGCAATTGAGGTTTGAAAGGACAGCTATAGCTGAGAAATGCAGTGTTACACACAAAACAATAATGGGCTATTCTTGTTAAAATTTATTAGCATACATTTATGTCTATTCTGGGGGTCTTCGCATCCCTCAGACCCCATGCTTAGCCTCTGGACGGGCTAGCACTAACCTCCCAGGTTACACTATCCCTTGGCAGTGTTATAAGTGGTTTTTGATCTGTCAAAATCAGTCACGGCTCCAACAGTTCTCAGAGAATGAATGAAAGTTGGCCTGACCCTGCTTCCTGTTTCCAACTAAAGCAAACCCAAGACCCGATGGGGCCTCACAGGCAAGAGTATTGTGCGCTCGATCCTACTGAAAAGACTCTTTCTGCCTGGTCATTTTTCCCAGACATCCCAGGGAGCTGTCCGGCTCTGATTTGAAATTCAAACCAGAGGGAAGTCACCTCTGAATATACCAACTGTCCCATTTGTACTTTCACGATGATTCAGCGCCACCTAGGGGACATTGTCATTCATTTCTTGCTATTTCAACTATAGAATTCGTTTTTAAGCATTGCAGTCTCCCTACACCCCCATCCACATAAGAAAAGTACAGAAGCTTCTCTGAGAACGTTTTTCAAAACTCAGCTCCACTGAATATACATTCTTCTCATCAGCTCATGGAACTTTCTCTAAAATTGACCACATCCTAGGCCACAAAACAGATCTAAACAAATGCAAAAAAATAGAAATCATACCATGTATCTTTTCAGACCACAGCGGAATAAAATTAGAAATCAATTCCAACAGAAACTCACATCTACATCCAAAAACTTGGAAACTAAACAATCTGTTGCTGAAAGACTATTGGCTCAAGGAGGAGATTCAAATGGAAATCAAAAGATTCTTCGAACTAAACGACAATGGGGACACAAGTTATCAAAATCTGTGGGATACAGCAAAAGCAGTCCTGAGAGGAAAACTTATCGCCTTAAATGCCCACATCCAAAAGACAGAAAGGTCACAAATCAGTAAACTAATGAATCATCTTAAGGAAATGGAAAAGGAAGAGCAAAGCAATCCTAAAGCCAGCAGAAGAAAAGAAATAACCAAGATCAGAGCAGAATTAAATGAAATCGAGAACAAAAGAACAATACAGAAGACTAATAAAACGAAAAGTTGGTTCTTTGAAAAGATAAACAAAATAGACAGGCCACTCGCCAGGTTGACCAGAAGCAGAAAGGAAAGGACTCTAATAAGCTCAATTAGAAATGAGAAAGGAGAAATCACAACTGATACCATGGAAATACAAAACATCATCTTCGAATACTACAAAAACCTCTATGCCCACAAACACGAAAACGTGGAGGAAATGGACAAATTCTTAGAAACATACTACCTCCCTAGGCTCAACCAGGAAGAAACAGAATTTCTAAACAGACCAATATCAAGCACCGAAATCGAAGCAGTAATAAAAAATCTTCCCACAAAAAAAAGTCCTGGACCAGATGGGTTCACACCTGAATTCTACCAAGCCTACAAAGAACTGGTGCCTATACTGCAGAAATTATTTGAAAATATCCAGAAGGATGGAGTCCTCCCAAACTCATTCTACGAAGCCAATATCACCTTGATACCAAAGCCAGGAAAGGACACAACAAAAAAAGAAAACTACAGACCAATATCCCATATGAATATAGATGCAAAAATTCTCAATAAAATCCTTGCAAACCGAATTCAAATGTACATCAAAAATAATTCATCACGATCAGGTGGCTTCATTCCCGAGATGCAGGGATGGTTCAACATACGCAAATCTATAAATGTAATTCACCATATAAATAAAAGCAAGAACAAAGATTATATGATTCTTTCAATAGATGCAGAAAAGGCTTTTGACAAAATCCAGCACCCTTTTATGATAAGAACTCTTAACAATATAGGCATAGATGGCTCATACCTTGAAACTATGAAAGCCATATATGATAAACCCACAGCCAATATCATACTGAATGGGGAAAAATTGAAAGCATTCCCCCTTAAAACTGGCACCAGACACTCCATTTCTTTTCAACATAGTGCTGGAAGTCCTGGCCACAGCAATTAGACAAGACAGAGGAATCAGGGGCATCCAGATAGGGGCAGAAGAGGTCAAACTTTCACTATTCGCAGACGATATGATACTATACATAGAAAACCCCAAAGATTCAACCAAGAGATTACTGGAATTGATAAATGAATTCAGCGAAGTCTCAGGATACAAAATTAATACACACAAATCCATAGCCTCCATATATGCTAATAACAATCAAGCTGAGAAACAAATTAAAGATGCGATACCTTTCACAATAGCACCAAAGAAAATTCAGTATTTAGGAACATATCTAACTAAGGAGGTCAAAGACCTATATAGAGAGAATTATGAAACACTGAGAAAAGAAATAGCAGAGGAGGTAAATAGATGGAAAACCCTACCATGCTCTTGGATAGGCAGAGTCAATATAGTAAAAATGGCTTTGCTACCTAAAGTGATTTACAGAATCAATGCAGTCCCTATCAAAATACCAACATCATTTTTTGCTGATCTAGAAAAAATAATTCTATGCTTCGTGTGGAACCAGAGAAGACCCCATATAGCCAAAGCAATCTTAAGCAAAAAGAACAAATTGGGAGGCATCTGTCTACCAGACTTCAAACTATACTACAAGGCTATAGTAACCAAAACTGCATGGTATTGGCACAAGAACAGAGACGTAGACCAAGGGAACAGGACCGAGAACCCAAATATAAAACCAACCTCATACAGTCACCTGATCTTTGACAAATTCCAGAAAAACGTACACTGGGGAAAAGATTTCCTATTCAACAAATGGTGCTGGGAAAACTGGATGGCCATATGTAGAAGACTGAAAGTGGACCCACACCTCTCACCTCTCACAAAAATCAACTCACAATGGATAACAGATCTAAACCTAAGACACGAAACCATAAGAATTCTCGAAGAAAACGTTGGAAAAACTCTTATGGACATTGGCCTAGGCAAAGAATTTATGAAGAAAACCCCCAAAGCAATCACAGCAGCAAGAAAAGTAAATACATGGGACCTGATCAAATTAAAAAGCTCCTGCACAGCCAGGGAAACTATCACTAGAGTGAACAGACAACCTACAGAATGGGAGAAAATATTTGCATGCTACACCTCTGATAAAGGGCTGATAACCAGAATCTATACAGAACTTAGGAAAATCAACAAGAAAAAATCAAACAACCCTATTAAAAAATGGGCAAAGTAAATGAACAGAAACTTTTCCAAAGAAGACAGAATAATGGCCAGCAAACATATAAAAAATTGCTCAACTTCTCTAATCATCAGGGAAATGCAAATCAAAACCACAATGAGATATCACTTAACTCCAGTGAGATTGGTTCATATTAAAAAATCCCCAAACAACAAATGTTGGCGGGGATGTGGACAGATAGGAACACTCATACACTGCTGGTGGGACTGCAAATTAGTACAACCTCTATGGAAAGTAATATGGAGATACCTCAAAGAATTAAAAGTAGAATTACCATTTGACCCAGCAATCCCACTACTGGGTATTTACCCAAAGGAAAAAAAGACATTTTATAATAAAGACATCTGGTCACGAATGTTTATAGCAGCACAATTCACAATCGCAAAGTTATGGAAACAACCCAGGTGCCTGTCAATACACGAGTGGATTAATAAAATGTGGTATATGTATACCATGGAGTATTACTCAGCAATAAGGAACAATAGTGAATTAACACATCTGGTATTATCCTGGTTGGAGCTAGAACCCATTCTTCGAAGCGAAGTGTCACAGGATTGGAAAAACAAACACCACTGGTACTCACCATCAAATTGGTACTAACTGATCAACACCTACATCACACAGGGCAATAATATTCATCAGGGGGCGGGCAGGAGGAAGGGGGGTGGAGGGGCTGGGAAAAACTCTCACTGAATGGATGTAGGGAAGCACAGTTTGGGAGATGACCACGATTGTAGCTCTGACACGGGAAGTGCATGGGCAATATATATAACCAAAGAAAGTGTTGTACCCCATAATATTCTCAAAAAAAAAAAAAAAAAAAAAACTCAGCTCCAGACTCCCTTCAACTGGAAACGTTGTCCCCGAGCTTAGCACACAAGGATAACTGCCAGGGGGCATGGCTCACATTTACAATTCACTGTGGGAATTTGCTTTATTATTATGAGAACTACCAATTACTAAGCATTTATATTTATTTCTATATTTATTTCTAATATATACAATAGTCCTTCAAATTGGCTATTAGCATCCCCATTTTACAGATGAAGAAACAAGGCTCTGAGAAGTTTAGAGACTTATCCAGGATCCTAAACTGGGGTTGACTTACACTTTTCACCATAAAATGCTGTCTCTTTTTATCCTACTGTGCATTGAGCCTACATAGCAGTGAGGCTGCTCATTTTAGTGATTCCGAAGCAGAATACTCAAATAAATATTATCCTTCAAGGAAGTCACTTTGAAATCTATTCTGTCATTCCAATAACTAATGCTTATAACATTTCTGAGTCTCTGCTGTAGGATCTGCCTTCAGAGCTCTCTGTGAGCTATACGACATAATCTTATTACCTTAGGAGCATGTTACATGTTTAACAAAAATATGGTGGATACCGTTATGTCAATCAGTATAATCTTTCAGGCCCCTCCTCTGATTTTGATTCAGTATATCTGGAATGGGCCCAGCAATTTGTGTTTTTGTCAAGTACATAGTGAGTGCAATCACCAGCAAAGCTGGAGAAATACTGGTGTGATGATACAAGCATGAATTCTGGGCTCAGAAGGACTTGGGTTGCAGATCTGGTTTTGCATTTTTTTCTAGTTGTGCACCCCTAGGAAAGTCACTTAAAGCCCTGAGTATCAGTTTCCTCATCTATAAAACGAATATTAATATTTATTAATAACCACGAAACAGGATTGTGGTAAGTATTGAATGATATAATGGGTGTGAAATGCTAGTACGGTGCCTGGCACATAGTAGGCATGTAATAAATGGTAGTTACTTAATCACCCACTCAGCTCATCAAATCCTATATGACTTTTTGCTAGTTCCAAAAATGAAATCTACAGTGAGAGGATGTGAGGACACATATAATATACTATTGTGACATATATTATACTTCATTAAAAAATAAAGATCCTTAAGAAAAGAGATGATAGATATTAATAGATAGATAACCATTAGGATAAGAAAATACTCTAGAAATGACAAATCAAACACTTAAAACAGTTTGACCCTCAAAAGAACAACAAGTTTCTAGAAACACATATACACATTGATACACAGGGTGGAAGCAACACAAGCGTTCACCCAGAGATAAATGGATAAACAAAATGTGGTATTTAAATGCATAATATTACTCGGCCTTAAAAAAGAAGGAACTTCTGACACTTGCTACAACATATATGAACCAGAGAACGTTACGCTAAGTGAAATAAGCCAGTCAGAAAAGGATAAATACTGTATGATTCCACTTAGATGAGGTATTTACAGTAGTCAAATTCATAAGAGAGAGAAAGTAGATGGTGTTTGCCAGGCACTGGGGGAGGGGGAAATGGGAGTTATTCTTTCAGGGATACAGAGTTTCAATTTTGCAAGTTGAAAAGGTTTTGTAGATGGATGGTGGTGTTTGTTGCACAAGGTGAATGAATGTACTTAATGCTACTGAATTGTACACTTAAATTGGTTAAGATGGTAAATTTTAAGTTGTGTATTTTACCACAGTTTAAAAATTTTTTTTTAATTTAAAACAAATCAAATTTTGATATCAACAAACATTGATATCAAAATCACAGTTAAATGTCAGTTTCAGAAATATCTTGCTTGGTTGGTGAGCACCATATATGCATGAGATACTATGGCTTAGAAGTGCACATAGTACGTCTTTTTTCAAAATGAGCAAGTAAATTCACAATTTTACACCTATATTCTCAAAAAATGTGACCAGCACTGCTTTGCTTGCCTGTTTTTCTTTCAAGATACTTATTTGCCCAAAATCACCGAAGATAAGTTATTGATCAAAATAGGAGGTTGCAACTGGAAAACCTGTTCTGCCTTAACTATCCTGGCCTGGGGGGATGCCTTGGAAAATGGCGGTGGTGCATGGAGCACCCTCCGTGAAACACTGAGTGAGTGGAATCACTCTCTGTTAAGGCACTGTGGGCTGTGCAGAGTTCTGCCTTAGGGCAGATGGGTAAAGAGCTGGTACACTGAAAGCATGGCCTGCAGATTGGACTGCACGGGAGCCCCCCAAACTCCCACCCTGTTCCCACAGCCTGCAACAGCATCAGGAGCAACAGCAGCAGATGGAACTTCATTTGAACCTCAGTCTGGGGAAGAGGGCTGTGCCCCTTGATTTCATTTATCTTTAACTGATTTTCTTCAAGACTAGGTTTTCTTCAAAACTAGCATTTAACAAGATAGGAGGAGTATTTTCTGATGAGTACAAGCGACATCCAAGCACTTCAAAGGTTCCCAAACACCACAGCGCTGGTGCTTTGTCTGATTTAACTTAAAAGACATGACAAGATGAAAGTGTTATGTATATATTTAATAAATTTCCTATCTTTCTTCTGTTCTCCATTTTTTTTAGCAAAAATAAGAAATGGGCTTCCTGAGACAATTGGGCAAGAGTTTGATGCTAACTTCCTTTCCCTCTTCAGCACGATGTGTAAAGAGATTGCCTGAGATGAAACCGGCAGAGTTGCAGCGCAAGCACGGCTAAGCACTGCGGAAATCGAGTACAAGGAGAACAAGTAGAGAATAAAAGCAGGTGGGTTGCGTCTCTCCCCTTCATCTGTCCGGGAAGTTTTACTGCTGCCTGGAGAAAACTGCTGAGGGTGAGATCACATGTAAAAGCAGCAGGCAGTAGTGTACGTGGGTGTTCCTAGTGGGTCTTAGTAACATCATGTGTGTCTCTAACCCTGAGTGAAATTCCTTAAAGCAAAACTCAGAAAATTTTAAAGAAATGTATCCTATTTTTTGACTCTACAACAGATATATCTGCATATATTATAGTACCTTTATCAATCAGAATTCAGTTGCTGATAACAGAAACCACTCTATCTAGTTTAGACACAATATGCTTGGATGTTAACTTCTGGCCATTTCTGATTACAAGATGATTTAAAGGGCTGAAGGAACAGACAGCTTTTGGTCTGACTTCCAGGAAGGACTCTCAGAACACCGTCACAGAACCAGCTGTCCAGAAGAGCCTGGAAGCCAGGAAGTCATGAAGATGCTGCCTAGTCGCTGGTCCCAGAGCCACATTACCTTAGCCACCATCCCCACCTGCAAAACGGCTCCATATCCTACACACCACACCCTGGGAGCTCTGTTATTGCTAGTCCAGAAAAACCAAATGCTCCAGGGCTGTGTTGGCAGAAATAGCAGAAACATGATCTCTGTCTCATTCGGCCTTCCCTATTTCAAGGCACATCTGCATGGAGGGAGCTAAATCACAATCGGAATTCAAGCTGGAAGGGACCCTGGGAAATGCAGACTTCAGCTTGTTCTGGGCCACCAGTGAGCTACAGCACACCCGTGTGCACAAACAGGTAACGAGTGAGTCAAGACGTATCTATCTCCTCAGCCTTCTGAGGAGCCACAGCCCTCTTGGCCAGCAAGCTCCTCACCTAGAAGGTAGCCCAAACAGGGGGGTCTGATGGTCCTCCTCTCGGTCCCCATGAATAAAGAACATGACAGACCTCTGGCACTCACTGCTCGGCTGTGATGTGTTGTGTGAAGCCTAGACCATGTCCAGTCACCTGGGCAGCTACGCAAGAAGCCTGCTGCTGAGCGCGCCACTGACCATCATGGACAAGGTACCCTCCAGCTGCTGAGTAATTTCATGGAAAAATCAGTCAGGTGGGGTTTGAGGAATGCCAGCTCCTCACAGGTACAGCTCCATGTGTATGCCCCAAATCTCTGTCTTATGGATACTTCTATTTGCTTAGAGATGTCTAAGCTAGTTGCAGGGTGACTACTCTAACGATACAAACACAATCTATAAATTGGAACTTCATCATTATTTAGAAATACTTGACATGAAAAAATTCAATTACACTTGAAATCCATTTGTATTATCACCAAAAAATACCAATATCACATTTTGTCAATGACAGAAAAAGAAGAGCAGTTAGGCTATACATATAACTTTCAATTTTTGAATGGTTTTTAAAATAGTTTTAAATTGTTTCATTATACTTGTGTAAACAAAGTTTCTTGTCAATGGTGCCTACCAAGAATTTGAAAACTTATTAAAATGTTTTGATCAAGAATTGCCATTTCAAGCATACAACTTGATATTTAATAATTATGTCTATAAAGCAAGATCAAGCTTCTCA
This sequence comes from Daubentonia madagascariensis, assembly GCA_023783475.1. NCBI lineage: Eukaryota > Metazoa > Chordata > Mammalia > Primates > Daubentoniidae > Daubentonia > Daubentonia madagascariensis. The sequence continues at coordinate 5,050,476 of JAKFHU010002088.1, forward strand.
TTAAGGATTCTGGAAAAAATTATAATTTGGAAATTTCACACAAAATTAACTTTTTTTTTTTTTTTGAGATGGCGTCTTGCTATGTCACCTAGGCTGGTCTCGAATTCCTGGGCTCAAGGAATCCTCCTGCCTCTGCCTCCCAAGTAGCTAGGACTATAGGCGCACACCACCACCATGCTTGGCTAAGATTAATATTTAATATCTTCGCTAATACCTGGGTTTTACTGATTTCTTATTATGTCATATAAATATTTTTTTTCTATCAAGCTCCAAATAGACACCCCAAGTGCTCTGCAGCTAGTGCTGTGGAAGCACTATTATTTCCTATGTGTGTCATAGATCCATGGTTTCCAGGGGACAGAGGGAAAGGCAAGGATAGAGGAACCTTCTAGAGGTGGTGGATATATTCATTATGTTGATAGTGGTAATGGTTTCATAGGTATGTGTGTGTATATATAAGTCAAAACTTACCAAATTTTGCACTTTAAATGTATGCAGTTTATTGTATGTCAATTATACTTTAATAAAGCTATTTTCTAAATTACAGGAGGAAAAAAGCCACAAAGCACATTCCAGAAAGGTATTCATTTACATTCCACCAGCAGCATATGCAAGTGCTTGCTTCATTGCACCTTTGTCAGCACTGTAATTCTTGAAGAAAAAAACCCCGCTAATTTGAAAGGTAAAAATATCTCACTTGTTTGAATGTGCGTCTTTACTAGTAGACTGAAATTTTTTCACGTCGATCAGCTCTTTGCCCTTTTTTCTTCATGCCACGAAGCAATGAAGGATGCTAACACTAGTAACGCTAGTAAAGAGGAATGCCTCATCTGCCATGTCAACTGGTACAAACTCCAGAAAATTACTACCTCAAAAGGTGGTCATTAAGTATTCATAAATTTGTCCAATCCTTTGAATGAGTCATAATTAGCCACCAGAAGAAACTGATACATAGTTAACATTTAAAGAACCTTAGTTTCTTTAATAACAGGATGTTTTCATCTTGTTCTGAAGCTTATAAAGGTGAAATCACTTGGCCAAGTACACAAAACTAGATGATGTCCAATCTGGAACCAGAAGCCAGATCTCCTGGGACACAAGCTGAAGAGCAGTAGAGGATGAAACGATGATGAAATGATGTGGAAACCAATGGCATGGCTGAGACTTCAGAAAAATAAAATTCTTTTGGCCTTAACTTCCTCATCCATAAAATGAGGGGGGTGTATTAAATGATCACTAAATTTCCTTTCAGCTCTAACCTTTTCTCAATGCAAGCTGGATAAGTTGATAAAACCTGACAACTCTTGGCATATTTCTGCAGCTTTTATCTTGCCAGCCTGGGGATCCTCAACTACTTGTCTTACAAGCCCATGCCAACTCATATTCAAACTCTAGCCCTGCCCTCCTCTGTGTAGCCTGGAGCAAATAACTCACCCTCATTTTACAGATGAGGAAATGAAGGCCCAGAAAGAACCACAACAGCAACTACAGCTCAAAGGGTTGTTAAGATAATGAAAAGAGAGAATACATATGAATACATAGCAGTGTTTGGCACGTAATAAGATGTCCAGTAATTGCATGTCTGTGTACCTGGGGGTAGAACAATACCAACTGGCATGGAACACATGCTGAAAGTTCCACAAGAGATCATGCCTGTTCATCACCAGATCCCCAGTGAGTCAAATACTAGGTAGACAGGTATATTGAACAAAATGTTTGAACCTGGAAAAATATTTGAACAAAGAATGAACAAACATAATTGAAAAAATAGTCCTCAGGGCTGATGTACAACACAGTTAAGCTATATATTTAATTTTTTTCTTTTTATTTCAGAATATTATGGGGTATACACGTTTTGGTTACATAATTTGCTCTTACACAGTTTGAGTCAAAGTTATAAGTGTGCCCTTCACCCAGACACTGTGCATTGTACCCATCCCCTCCTCCCCCCGACTTACTTGATTTCTGTTGAATTTTACTTCCATATGTGCACATAAGTGTTGATCGATTAGTTCCAATTTAGTATTGAGTACATGTGGTGTTTGTTTTTCCATTCTCGGGATACTTCACTTAGAAGAATGGTCTCCAGTTCCACCCAGGTTGTTACAAGATACTAGATCACCATTTGTTTTTATGGCTGAGTAGTGCTCCATGGTATACATATACCACATTTTATCAATCCACTCATGTATTGATGGGCACTTGGGTTGCTTCCACATCTTTGTGATTGTGAACTGTGCTGCTATAAACATTCGAGTGCAAGTGTCTTTTTTATAAAATGTCTTTTTTTCCTTTTGATAAATACCTAGTAGTGGGATCGCTGGATCAAATGGTAGGTCTACTTTTAGTTCTTTGAGGTATCTCCGTACTTCTTTTCTTAGAGGGGGGTTGTACTAGTTTGCAGTCCCACCAACACTGTATAAGTGTTCCTTTCTCTCCGCATCCATGCCAGCATCTGTTGTTTTGGGACGTTTTGATAAGAGCAATTCTCATTGGAGTTATGTGATATCTCATTGTGGTTTTGATTTGCATTTCCCTGATGATTTGGGATTCTGAGCATTTTTTCATGTGTTTTTTGGCCATTCATTAGTCTATCTTCATTTGAAAAGTTTCTGTTCATGTCTTTTACCCACTTTTTAATGGGTTTGTTTGATTTTTTCTTGCTGATTTGCTTGAGTTCGTGCTTCATACAAAACCAGAAAAGACCCCAAATAGTCAATGCAACCTTTAATAAGAACAAATGGGGAGGCATCACATTACGAGACTTCCAGCTGTACTACAAGGCTATAGTAACCAAAACAGCATGGTACTGGCCCCAAAACAGAGACATAGATCTATGGATCAGAACAGAGAACCCAGATATGAAAACATTCTCATATTGCTATCTGATCTTTGACAAAGCAGACAAAAACATACACTGGGGGAAAGAATACCTATTTAATAAATGGTGCTGGGAAAATTGGATAGCCACATGTAGAAGACTGAAACAGGATCCACACCCCTCACCACTCACAAAAATTAATTCATGATGGATAGCAGACTCAAACCTAAGGCATGAAACTATAAGAATTCTAGAAGAAAATATTGGAAAAACTCTTACAGATATTGGCCTAGGCAAAGAATTTATGAAGAATACCCCAAAAGCAAGTACAGAAACAACAAAAATAAATAAATGGGACCTGATCAAATTAAAAAGTTTCTGTACAGCCAAGGACACAATCAATAAAGCAAACAGACAACCTACAGAATGGGAGAAAATATTTGTATGCTGTACATCCAATAAAGGGCTCATAACCAGAATCTATATATTTAATTTTAAAAACTTCATGAAATGGTGGGAGGAGTAAAGGTAAAGAAAGTAAAAGAAAGAAATGACCTCAACAATGGCAAGTTATCATGCTGGCAACTCACAGCCTATCAGTTTCAGTAAGTTTGAACTCCTTGCCATCTGTGTATCATGTCATCTGTGTTTCTCTTATGGCCCATAAAACACCTCTACCAGCAGCGCTTGTTACAAATACCAATGTCATGCTCACCCATTTTTAACATGCTACCTCACTAATTCTTACACACTGGACAATATTAGAACCTGGAAAAATTACTATCTGGCCAATGCTTGAAAATGATTTAAAGATATAACCCCAAGTCTTACAGCAACTATGGCAGAAGTATAAATATTCAGATTTCAAAGACAAGGACTGCCCACATCAACTTGCCTGTGACCCATCACAACTAAGAAACCAGTTTTAATGCATTAAAGCTAATGAGAAAAAGTGAAACCTACAGCTCATGATTTCTCAAATATCTGGGCACTAGAGGAAATAGGTATGGTTAGAAAAATGTCCCTTCTGGAATTTTCTCAGCATATTCTATAATGCCAGTAACAACAGTTCTTCCATTCTTAAAATTAATTTTAACAGTGAATTGAAGTAACATTTTTTGTCATAGTGAGCAGCCAGGTTAATTCCATTGACAATTGAATTATAGTCTTTATTAAAGTTATTTTTACAAATGTATGTCTCCTAATGTGAAAAGGTTGGTTTTTACTTTAATATGTGCTTTGCAAATTTGTATCAGCAGTAGGAAGGGCTTCGACTGAATAGATTTTCGTCTTCAAAACTGTGACTGCATCCTCCATCTCTAGTTTGTCTATCTCCCAGTTGTTGACCTTACCAAAGAAAGGAAAATAATCAGTTTGTGAGATGATGATACATAAAATAAAAGCAAGTTTAGAGATCCAAACATCTTAGAGTAACATCAGGTCAACTGCTTTTTAAAAGCAAATGGTACCTTATAATTACTCATATTTTAAAGGTCTAGTAAGACTATGTACTAGGGTTGAAGAAAGCTCTAACAGTGAAAATTATAAAAATCTTTAAGGTCCTCTAAATGGTGCAAAAATTACTTTCTTGAGAAAATCTTCCTTAGAATATATGTAATCACCAATATGAAAAACAGTCTTAAATAGCAGCCTATTTAGAGAAAGGGGCCATTTGAACCTCAATAGTCCATGCATAATCCATTTCTGGATATTAAAGTACCATAATGGAAGATTGGAATGCTTACATTTCACATTACCTGCAGGACCGAAAGAGTGGCATTTAGATAGATCCCAACATTAGTGTATATATACATTTATTTGTAAGGTTCTATGTACATAGAGACATCTGAACAGGCTGTTCAAGACAAGGTGTGGTGCACGGAATCAAAGCGCAGCATAAGAGGGAAGACCCATCCTCTCTCAACCGCCCAACTCTTTCTGGTGACAAACATCCTCTAATAGCCTCACACTGGCATGGAAACAAAGCTTTAACATCTTTTCTTCTCTTGTTCAAGATAACCTGGAAACTGAATATGGTTTTATGTGTCTTAAATTAAATAAAAAATATATTATTTACATTCTTCCTCTTATTTGGGATTAAAGCTGACCAAAGTAACATTTATAAAACCACTGGTAAATGACAGTAATCAGCTGAGTAGAAGCCAAATCATGTATCAGAAACGATCTTTTTCAAAGAAAACAATAACTAAAACACTTATTCCAATAATGCTGGCAATTTCTCTAGAGTCCTAGTAACCAATTTCAACCACCAGATTCCTGGCAGCTGTTAGAATGTACATCAGTAATTGAGCAATATTTCATTTGCATTTTTTTCTTACCAAGATCACATGAAAACCCATGACAGTCAAATGCCGCATTTTCATAGCAAGGAATCCTCTGGGGTGGCTTGAACCCAAACAATAAGTAGATCTAGGAACACACAGCACAGCTACTCTGAGAACAAAAATAAAAAGAACAAAAATAGTTACTGACATTACCATTTACATCTTGCTGCATTCCTGCTCTTCGGAGATTTCAAAGCTGAGCTCTCCACTGACAACAGTCCTCACCATTCCCAACCATCTTAGCCCTTCACTTCTATTACTTGGTCTCTGCAGACATCCCAGTATGTAATGCTTCTTTATAAACCAAAAGCACATAATAATGTTTGACACAAAGTTCTCTTTCATGTTTATGGGATGGCTACATTTTTGATGAAGAATATTTTCAGATATGAAAGCACCCACTTTAAGGGTTTCCCGTGCAGTGCTGATTTCTCATCTGAGTACTATTATTCACACTAGCAGAAGTACTGGTGTAGATAACACCAAATGGTGAGAGCTCCTCTTATACATTTTGTCTCCCAGAGAGAGGAGCATTTAGAAACCAGAACTGGCAGACCAAACACAAAGAAGAAAACCCTAAGAAAAAGGCAAGATGGTTAAAAAGATAAAATGTATAAATGTAACAAAAATGTGGAAGGTGTAATTTGTTTTTTCATTGTTCCTAGCACTTTGGAAAAAATAAGTTCATTGAGAAAAAAGAAAAAAAAAGATACTTATATTCTTTCTTCTCCTATACTCTGGCTATTATAAAACAAGAGAAATTTTATATTTTTAAAGGAATGCTCAGATTCTTTACTTCTTAGTACTTTATGCTGAGAACTATGGTTATTTTATTATGCCAGAACAAAGGAGTACCTGGAAAAGAAAAATGATCATTGCATGGGGTCAGAGAGAAAGCCTTTTTTGAGGGGAGATAGGTAACATGGATAGGAAAGACAGCAATTGAAAGACAGCCAAGGAATAAGCTCGATGGGTTGAGAAAGGAGTAAAAATCACAGAACTGTATGTGAATGGAGAAGGATGGGCAGATGAGAGTTTGAATCCCCACAGTATGAATCTGTACCTCTCTCTATCACATTTATGTGTACGTCCAATAGAGTAACAGGGGACACATGTTCCTTGGGGTCAGGATCCACGTGTGACGCACCTTTGTGTGCCTCACAGAGCCTAGCAGAGCCTTTCCACAAAAGCTGACTGAATACAGGCGTGTGTGCAGTGATCACATCATCTTATGCATCTACCGAAGAGGCAGGACATTCTCTCAGGGTGTAGCATCATGTTTCTCCCAGAGACACCATTTTTGTAATATTTGAACCAAGGAAACAACTTTGAATTAGCTTCAGTGTGCTCTGACCCATACAGATACAGCTTAATTAAAAAGCTAAGGTTTCTCTACCTCTGGAAGAGTCTTGGTGGTAGAGCAAAATATTTATTGGGTATTTGATTTTTGTAGAAGCCTCAAGTCTTTACAATCACTATTATATGATTTTATCAAAACTTTACACTGCACTGATAGTTTCAATTATGTTAACGTGTTATTGAACTGTTTATCTTCAAAACCTAATTTTTAAAAAATGTCTGTTTCATTAAATAGCCCAACTCCATGATTGAATTGAATATGATTATATTCAACCATAATGCCCACATTTACACCTAAGGAGTAGATAAGTTTATGGATGAGAAGTCTCTCAGTGTATTGCAAGCTCCATACAAACATAAGGTCTTATTATTATTACTGCTATTTAATATGAAGTCTTTTAGAATTAAGATTTAAATTCGAAAAGCACAGCAAATGAGTATATGTAAGCAACCTTTGAATATTTGTAGCAGAAGTTGCATCCATGTCAGAAAATGGGAACACTTGACTCCTGTTAGTATCCATTCTAATTTCAAAATCTGGAAGAAAAAAATTGATATTAATATTTTAAACATTGCTCAAAGTGATTTTCTGTGCCAAAATGTCTAATACTACTACCAATACTGATAATGGAAGTAGCTAAAATATATTGAGAGCCTACTATGTGCCAGACACTAGTCTAAGGATTGTATGTATATAATTTCATTTATTGGTTACAAGAACCTTATAAGATGGGTACTATTATTATTGTCATTTTACAGATAAAGAAAGGGAGGTTGGTAAATGCCTACAGTCAAGCACTAATAAGTTGTAGAGCAAGAATCCAAACCCAGGCAATCCAGCTCTAGAGGCAATGCTACACTACACTAAACTGCTGCCACAAACGTCTAATCTTTTGTCAGAAAAAAAGGAAAATAAATAAAATAAAGTCCCATACCAATATGATAATTATGTGGCAACTGTACATTTTTTGAGAAGTATTCTTCGCCTCCCAGAAGGCTACTTAGAACCTCTGTAACCTTTGTATTTGGATCTGATGGCACTGATGGCATTTCTGACAGTGACAAGTCTATGGCCTCGTAATAAAAAGTATCATCAAGTTTTAGACAAGTATCCAAAATATGAAGCTTATGAACATTCCTCTCCTTGTCACCTAAAAAATAAAACAAAGAGGGAAGAAAATAAATCATTTAGAAAAAATATTAATGCCACATTTTAAAAACTGTATTAATGCACATATATTTGTAATTATCTCTTTATCACAAGGAATCTCTGTGTCTCCCTAGTTTCCACAGTGTCTAGATCAAAGCCCTGTACTTGATAACGTTTTAAGGTTTAAAGTATCTCTAGAGTTCGTTTAGTCTAAATTCCTCAATTTATAGATGAGGATATGCCCAGGAATGTTAAAAAGCCTCATGATTAATTAAAGGCAAAGTTGGGACTAGAAGCCAGGTTTTCTGGGTTCAAGGCTGTTTCCCCAAGATTATACTGCCTGAAAAATAAGCATACAGTATTGATTCTCCACAACTCAATTTTGGGATTTTATAACACTGTTTTTAAAAAAATTTTGAACTACACCATTCTCAGATACATCATCAAATTCTGTACATCTATCTGGATATTGCTTTTCCTTGTTTAATATTAAAGACTAAAAGTCAACAGTTAATTTCGTTCCAAGAGTAAATAAACTCGCTAATTTGGTAGCTATTTGTTTTCTAGCTCTAACAAGCATGCCCTCATTACAAGCCATGAGTGTGACCAAGTGTTTACAGACGCAAAAGTTGATCTACATTGACTTCAAATGTGATATGTAAGAATTAGGAAATGCAAACAGCTCTGATCAAGGACCTTTGATTTCACCATTATCAGTCCTTTCTTAAGTAATATCTGCTCTGCAAATTTTAACCACCACTGCTCCAACTAAGACCCCATCCAGAATCACAAAGCAACTAGTGGTCATGCCTTATTTTGATCACCTTTGTGCACTGACATCCTACCTGATGTCAGCAGCTCACTGATGACGTCCTTCTGGAGAAGTTGATTAACCGCGGCCAGGGGGAAATGATTCATCAAGCAAAATGAACACACCACACTCAACAGGTTTTCAGAAGAGATGTGGTGAAGACAACCAGTCACAGCACTAGCCATCACTTCTAGGAACTGTCTGGGAAACAAAGAAAAGTCAGTCTCCAAAAACTTGAAGACAAGGTTATGGTAGGGCTAGTTAGGTGCCACAGAACCAATATCTTTAAGGATTCCAAAGGAAAAAGTTAAGAAAATCAGCCTTGCAAGTAAGTATCCACACATCATGCTGGACAGATGGCTATCATAGTAAGTGTACATATTCAATAAATGTTGGCTATTGCTGTATATCTTACACAAGACAAATGTTTTATAAACTTTAACTCATTTAATTCCCATTAAAATTCTATGGGTAATAATAATTATTATCATCTTCATAATAAAGATGAGTAAACAGGCTCAGAGAAATTGTGTAACTTGTCTAAGAACACACAGCCAAGGAAGTAGCAGAGACAGTATGAGAACCCAAGTTGTCAGGCTCCAGAGCCTTTGAATCATTATGCTAGATTTTCTATAAGGCCTGGACCACCACTGTAGTTTTATAACCAATTAAAATTCTCTAGCTATCAATACTTTGGGTTAAAAGAACTATGAAGAAGATTGGTTGAGCCCAGGAGTTTGTGGTTGCAGTGAGCTATGATGCCACTGCACTCTACCCAGGACAACAGAGTGAGACCTTGTCTCAAATAAAGAAAGAGAAATGCAACCCTAATCCTACCACCCGGAGCTAATGTTACACAATGTGCCAAAGCAGTCAAGCACAAATGAAGACAGAAAAGATCAAAATTTGGTGAGGTCACTTGCCCAGAGTGACACTGCTAGGAAACGACACAGATAACTTTTGAACCCATGTCAATCTGACTCTCGGGGCATATGCTCTATATTACTGTATAAGAAAAAATGAAACATATGCAAAGTACTGTATTATTGCAGAGGAAAGGAAGTAGACAGTAGCTTTTGGGAGAAGGAGAATTTGAATAGGTGGAAAAGATGGTAAAAGGGAAGCTCATTTGAATGGAGCCCTGAAAGTGCTTGCTATTTGCCTGATGATGAATAACCAGTGAGATGAAGTCCCCGAGCAGTGATTCTTACATCAGGGGCAAATATGCCCAGAAGAAAGCCCTTAGTAACAACGACACTGTAAAGGCAAATGTTTGAGATCAACTGGGAGGTCCATGGGTAGGGACAGATAGGTCAGGGAGGAAGGGGGCTGTGGCAGCCTAGGAGAACTGTGGCGTTGCTACGGGATGGGAGGAATGTAACAGATCCTGGAGAAAACAGCGAGGCAACACTTAGGAAACTGATTACTGATCGCTTCAGGAGTATGCAGCAGGACAGAAGGGGCTGCAGATGAGGCAGCTGGGAGCCTGAGCGCTGATCCCCTCTCTGATCTTCTCTCGCCCCACTCCTCACACTGTAACTCGAACTTCAGCAGCCCAAACTGCTGCTGTTCCCTGCACGAGCTTGCCCTAGCTTTCCTCCAGCCTTGCGTGGAGAGCGCCTTCCACTCGGAATTTCTTCCCTGCTTATCTTCCCATGGTGAACTCCCGCCTCTCCGTCTTTTAAAATCAGCTCAGGCCCCATCTCCTCTGGGCAGCACGGCCTGACATCCCTTGACCCTCCTCTTCACCAGGCTGGCATCCTGGCACATCCCACCTCTATTTCCAAATATCCCGGATAAAACTCTATCACTCTAGTTTTCATGATGTATTTCATTGCCAATTTAGGTGTCTACATTACCCATTACACAGAATCCTCTGGCAAGAAGGATTGTGTCTTATTCATCTTTGTCCTAAGTACCCAGGTGCTTGGTAAATGTTTGCTGACTAAATGAAGAAATAAACTTAGATGGGGAAGACAGGAGAAGGAGCTTGTCAGTGAAAAAGTATGAGTCAAGAATAATAAGCTGACTTCCAGAATTACTGAACCTGAGACACTTCTGGGATGTACAGCGATGATGTGCAACCCACAGAGACTTAGGTCTGGAGTTCAAGAGCACATTAATAACCGGAGATGCAAATCTGGGATTATCTATCTACAAGGTGGTAAATATAGATCAAGAAAAGAAGAAACCAAAGGATCAAAATTACAGAGATTAAATGTTAAATGTTTTCTTCCCTGGGTTTCAAACCCAGGAAGGTAATCCGGATTTAACACACCCTCTCCCCCATAGGCCATCACTTACATAAAATAATGATTAACGTACAGTGTGTGGATAAACAATGTGCTAAGCCAAATTTCCTGCCATTCTCCTACCTAACCCATCTCTTCTAGTCAACTCCCTTCCCAAATGCTTTGAGTCACTCTGCTTCCAAAACCTTTGCCACTCTAGCCCAAGACACCATCTTCCTTTCTCCTTCCTCCAGGAAGCACTCATTTAGGGCCCACCATTTACTGCCTTCCTATGGATGTACAAGGCTTGTGTTCTTATCTGGTCTAGGAAGGATATGTAGCACAAACTTCTTTTTTTTTAGTCCTCAAAGTACCAAATTCAGGCAACTGCACATTAATGGGCTTTTAGGAAATTGTGACTAATTAATCTTGATATATCAGCCACATGGCCCCTATTTTTCCTTTGGAGAAATGTTGAGGTGGGAGGCTAAGGGTTTGATCAGGGTTTCTCAGTCTCAGCACTACTGGCATTTGGGGCTGGGTAATTCTTTGTTGTGAAGGGCCATCCGGTGTAGAGTAGGATGTTAGCAGCATCCTTGGCCTCTACCCGCTAGAGGTTGTGTCCAGTTTTGACAACTAAAAAATGTCTCCAGCCATTGCTAAATGTCCCCAGGGAAGCAAAATCACCCCTAGTTGAGACCCACTAGGTTAGAAGAAAGCAAGATAGACAAAAGGACAACATTCATGATTCCCTTCCTGTTCAAATTCTAGTTCTGTTGTTATTAAATTTCTCAACCTTTGTTACCTTTGTTATCCCCCCTCTACTTCTAACATAACCATTTTATTGGACCAAGTTATCTCTTGGGCTGCCTAGAGCCAGCGGAAAAAGCCCCTGCCCACCCAGTTCGTGTTCTCTTAATCCCATGAATCCATGGGGCTATTTCTGGAGTTTTAATTACCACTTAGCTTGACACTAGTTGTCTAGAAAGTACAGGAGGTCAATGGGAGCCAGGCTCATAGCAAATCCAAGCCAGGGGAGTAAAGGAAGTTGAATTTGGGGGATATTTTTCAACCTTTATTAAATGCCTATTGTTTGCTAGGCCCTGTGTTAAGTTCAGGATAATAGGAACCTGGGTCTGACTCTAGACAGCTTGTCAACTGAGGAACAGAGACAGACTTACTGACAAATAACTACAAATATGTGGTCAAGGCTCTACCAGAGATCTGTGTAAGACATGACAAGCACAGGGGATCTGATGGAGACAATTAGGCAAGGCATAGGAAATGCAGTAAGAGCTGAGTCTATCCATTCGATGGAGTGTATAGGAGGTAGCCCAGCACCACTTCATTGACTAACTGCCCCTAACGGATGGGCATTTGACACAAACTTAGTCAATCATATTTTTCTCTTTTGAAAATACGAATCTAGAGGGAAAACTACAGGGACACAAGGCAGTAAGAGTCAAGTCATTTAGTGGCAAAGAGATGGCTGTGACTCTTGCCACTAAGACCCTCAGCACTGCCCTAGTTTGTTCCTCCAAGACCTCTGTGACCTACACTCTAATTTTTTTTACTCTAACAATTACTGTGTGCCAGGTATTGTTTTAAGAAGTTGACATAGGTTAGCTCATTTAATCCTTATTAACAACCCAATGTAATTAAAAATAACTTATCCCCATTTTAATAGATGAATAAACTGAGGCACAGATACGTAATTTGCCAAAAGTCAAGCAGCTAATGAATGGCAGGGCTGAAATTCAAACCTAATATAACAGTCTGTGCTTTTAATCACCTTTCTAACAAAGGACATTTTATGTGTGTTTCTGGCTTTGAATGAACCCTAACTGATCCAGAAAGCAAAGAAAGATGTTCTGGGTGGACAGCGGAGGTATGAAAGAGCCTGGCATAGCTGAAGGATTAGTGTATTTAACAGTAGAAATGTATGGTTGTGATTAAAATAAAAAGAATAGAAAGCAGTAGTTTGGGACCAGATGAATTGTTAGGGTCAAAACTGAACTATGGGAGGGGAGTGATGTTAGCAAGATGGTGGAATAGGAAGGTCCAGCTCTTGTTGCCCCACAGAAACACTGATTTAACAAGGATATACAGACCAAAATACCTTTATGAGAAGTCTAGAATCCAGTTAAGAGACTGTAGTACTCCAGATGAACACAAAACCAAGAACGGCCACATTGACACAGGTGAGAAGAGCAATTTCACTTTGCCCATGTCAGCCCCTCAGCTCAGCACCAAGAGACATTGCCTTGGCCTGCGACTTCTCCCTTGGAGGGAGAGAGAAGAGCATGTATCCAACATCTCAGCCTTTCAGTGTGCTGCACATGGTGCTGGTTTCCGTCTTGCCTCATGTGGCGTACTAACAGAACCAGCATAAATCAGATGCCTAGGGGCAGTTAAGAACAAAGGAAAAGGGGTGAGCAGCTTCCAGCACCCAACACAGTGCTGCAAGATTGAAAGAAGGTGAAGAACCTGAGGCCTCACCCCCAGGAGGGAGGGGGAGGAGTGCAGGGTGTCTTCAACATCCTGGCCTTTTGGTACACTGTCCAAGGGGCCAGTTTCTGTCTCACCTCACCAGGAGAGCTGATGGAATCAGCATAGTTTGGATGCCTGGGAGCAGTTAAAAAGAAAGAAAAAGGGGTCAGTGAGTTGCAGCAAGCAGCACAGCTCTGCAAGATTGGGAGGAGAGGGGAACTCCAGTGCTTCCCTACAGGGAAGGAAGAAGAGGAGTGGAGCATGTCTCCTAGGTCCCAGCCTGCAGTACAGCAGTTAAACACCAGAGGGAGAAAGAGATTACGGGCTCCTGAAAAAAAAGAAATTAGCAAATCCTTCTATTTAGAAATCCACGCACACATCCATAGAACAGGTCTGAGAGACTCCCAGATCTCTACCTGGGCTGATTGGTTAAAGTCTTTTTCTGTCAAAACCAGTCCGTAAAGAAAGGGAGAGGAGACTGTTTCTTCAAATGTGTAGACACAAATGCAAAGCTACAAGGAGCAAAAAGAATCAGGGAAATGTGACACAATCAAAGGACCAAAATAAATCTTCAGTAACCAACTCTAAAGAGATTAAGATCTATGAATTGCCCAACAAAGAATTTTAAAAATCACCTTCTAAGAATACAGACAAGTAAATGAAATCAGGAAAATGATACATGAACAAAATGAGAATATCAACAAAGAGATAAGAAACTATAAAAAAGAACCAAACAAATTCTGGAGCTGAAGAATACTATAACTAAACTAAAAAATTCACTAACGGGCTACAACAGCATACTTGATTAAGCAGAAGAAAGAATCGGTGAACTAGAAGCAAGTCATTTGAAATTATCCAGTGAAAAAAGAAAAAAGAATGAAAAAGTTAAGAAAGGGTAAGGGACACCATCAAGCAAACCAATGTATACACTATGTATGTCTCAGGAGAAAAAAGAAAGGAGCTCCTACAAGGATATGCCTACTCTCACCAAGGAATAAGACAAGGATGCCTGCTCTCACCATTTCTGTTCAACATAGTACTGGAAATTCTAGCCAGAGCAATTAGGGAAAAAGTAAAATAAAATAAAACAAAACAGAAAAAGAAAGAAAAGGCATCCAAATCAGAAAGGAAGAAGTAAAATTGTCTGTTGTGTTCCTATATACTTACAACAAACTATCCAAAAAAACAAAGAAAATTGGGAAAACAATCTTGTTTACAATAGCATCAAAAAGCATAAAATATTTAGGAATAAACTTAATCAAGGAGGTAAAAGACTTGTATACTGAAAACTAAAAAACATGATTAAAATAATTGAAGAAGACACAAATAAATGGAAAAACATCACATGTTCATGGACTTGGAAAACTTAATATGGTTAAAATGTTATACCACCCAAAGTGATCTATAGATTCAGTGTAATTCCTATCAAAATCTCAATGGTATTTTTTATAGAAATAGAAAAAACAATCTTAAAATTCATATGGAACCACAAAGGATACTGAATTGCCAAAGCAATCTCGAGAAAGAAGAGCAAAGCTGGAGGCATCACACTTCCTGATTTCAAAATATATTACAAAGCTACAATAAATACACAATGGGGAAAAAATGTTCTCTTCAACAAAGGGTGTTAGGAAAATTGGATATCCACATGCAAAAGAATGAAATTAGAACCTTATCTTACACTATACACAAAAATCAACTCAAAGTGGATTAAAGATTTAAATATAAGCCCTGAAACAATAAAACTTCTAGAAGAAAACATATGGCAAATGCCTTACGATATTGGTTTAGGCAGTGATTTTTTGGAGATGATACCAAAAGTACAAGCAACAAAAGCAAAATTAGACGAGGGGAACTACATAAAACTAAAAAGCTTCTGCGCAGTAAAGGAAACAATCAACAAAGTGAAAAAGCAACCCACAAGTGGAGAAAAATCTTTGCAAACTATAGGAAAAGGGGCTAATATCCAAAATATATAAGGAACTCCTATAACTCAACAGCAAAAAAATAAATAATGTGATTAAAAAATGGGCAAAAGACTTAAATAGACATATCTCCAAAGACATATAAATGGCCAACAAGTATATGAAAATATGCTCAACATCAGTAATTATCAGGGATATCAGTAATAATCAAAACAACAATGAGGTATCACTTCACACCTGTTAGGATGGCTATTATAAAAAAAAAAAAGATAAATGTTGGAGAGGATGTGGAGAACCTGGAACCCTTGCACACTGTTGGTGGGAGTACACAATGGTACATGGAAAACAGCATGAAGGTTCCTCAAAAAATTTAAAAGTAGAACTACCATATGATTCAGCAATCCCACTTCTGGATATATTTCAATTCATATGAAAAGAAAGGAGCAGGAAATCAGAATTGAAATCAGGATCTTGAAGAGATATCTGCACTCCCATCCATGTTCACTACAGCACTATTCACAATAGTCAAGATATGGAAACAACCTAAATGTCCATCAACAGATGAATAGATAAAGAAAATGTGGTATATACGTACAATGGAATGTTACTCAGCCTGTAGAAGGAAATCCTGCCATATGCTATACCACGGGTGAACTTTGAGGGCATTATGCTACGTGATATAAGCTAGTCACAGAAGGACAAATATTGCATGACTCCACTTATATGAGGTATCTAAAAAAGTCAAAGTCATATAAACAGAGAGCATAATGTTGATTGTTAGGGGTCAGGGGAGGGGGAATAGAGAGTTGCTGCTGAACAGCTATAAAGATTCAGTTATGTAAGATGATTAAGTTCCAGAGATCCATTGTACAATACCATGCCTATAGTTAAAATATAGGCATAGTTAAAAACATTATACTGCACACTTGAAAATTTATTAAGTGTTCTTACCACAATAAGAAAAAAACAAAAAAAATTTTTTAAAGATACATTTCTCAATTTTTCAATAAATTTCAAGAAAACTAAACTATAAACTCAGGAGGGGGGTAGGATAGCTGGGAGAGTTTGAAATGAAAATTCCTATAATGAAGTAACTAATATATTACAAAGAGCAAAGAAACAAGCAAGACAAAGAGCAGCAAATATAAAATGAAATTCTGTTTAACTTTATAAATGAGTAAGGAACACCACGTTTTCTTTATTGACATGGATAATGGCTATGGACATGTTCACTTGCGACAATTCATTAAGCTTATGATTTGTAATCTTTTCTACAAATATGTTACGTGGTAATAAAAAAGTAAAAAAGAGCAAGTACGTACTCTTTGTCCTGGCATCCGTAGACATGATTGAGAGAAGAATACACCTGAAGAACAGAGACAATGTTTTTCACGTTTAGGGATTCAGGTTCCTCTACTACTTTCTTCATTAACAAGTCCATCAAACCAATAGGTCGAAAGCCAAGGTTTTCAAATAAAATGAGGAGAAAAATAACCTTAAAAAGAGAAAGAATTGAGGGAAAAACTCTTTAATAATTTAGTTTTGTAGATCTCAAAAAACTTAAACAGTGATACAATTGTCCTGATCAACAGAATATACCCTAAAAAGGAACAATTATCTTTCCCTCACAAAATCTGTTCTATTAATCTTTGAACTGGGTGTCAAGCTAATAAGCCATCTCTTTTTATAAGCTGCGAACCACAGCATAAAATGGTTTCCTTATTTCCACTGCATTTAAAAAGAAATCCTTTTCTATATGCTTTTCATACAACAGATATAAAAATTACTTTTCAACATGCCTTTTCTGAAGTTTCTCAAAATGTCCAACTCAATCTTGAACTCCTCCCATGCCCAAACCAAGACACTTCCTAGATTCTAACATGTAAGAGATAACTCAAAAATTTCTACATTTAATATTAATTCCTATAACTGAGAATGGAGCTGAAACATCACGATTAAAATAAACTTTCCAGTTCACCTCCAAGTTCCCTCTTCGTCTTTCTCACTTATGATTATTACCTCTCTTCCCATAATCAATTCCCATAGCAAACTAAATATTCATCTTACCCTCAAAGGTAAACTGCACCTAGTGATCTAACACAGTTACCACCTACTTCATTGCAAAAAGTAGATTCAACCAGCTGCTTCATTTAGATGTTTATATTATTAACAGAGCCCCTGAATTTAAAAGTTTTTACTCTGAAGGAAACAATGGACATGATCACTAAGTAATGACATTTTATTCCTCAAAAACCATAAGCCTGTCACATCATCCATCTTTATTATTCTAAATCTGACAAGAAAAAAGTGTAAACACAAAAACAATGCCAAATATCTAACCAAAGCACCATACAACCTTTTGAAAACCAAATAATAGAGCAAACTTTGGACAATATAATTTTTGTTTCAGATAGAAAGATGATCAAAGATTGAACAGTACACAGATGATCCTCAACTTACAATGGGGTTAAGTCCTGATAAACCCATCGTAAATTGAAAATATAGTAAATCAAAAAGGCATTTAATACGCCTAACCTACCGAACATCATAGCTTAGCCTAGCCTACCTTAAACGTGCTCAGAACACTCACATTAGCTTATAGTTGGGCAAAATCATCTAACACAAACACTATATTATAATAAAGTGTTGAATATCTCATGTAATTTATTGAATACAGTACACCGTACAGTATCAGTTGTTTACCCTCATGATCATGTGGCTGACTGGGAGCTGCAGCTCACGGCCACCACCCAGCATCACAAGAGAGTATCATATCACATATTGCTAACCTTGGAAAAGATCAAAATTCAAAATTCAAAGTACGGTTTCTACAGAATGTGTGTCACTTTCACACCATCATAAAGTCAATACATCATAAGTTCAAACCATCATAAGTCAGGAACCACCTATATTAACAAGTAACCCCCCGACAGAAATAATAAGGAGCTAATTTTTCAAAAATCATTTTGTGGGGAATATTTTGGTATCTTAACTGCTATAAAGGTGAAAGAGAAATATTTAAAATGCTAAATGAATTAATTATAGTACACTTTTTGAAAGTTTCTGAGGCTTATTCTAACATACTCACTTGTTTCAACTTCCAGGTGTCATAAGTTGCAGCCACATAGTCTGCTATTTCCTTGAAGAGATCTAAATTATGGTATCGGAGGTCTCTGCAGGACTGCAGTATGTTGATCAATATTTTAAAAGGACATCCATGGATATTATCTTTAAGAATGAGTTAAATAAACAAACAAAAATTACCAGATGGTTTTAAATGTAAGATTCAGGATGCTTGATGCTTACTTTTCATATATGAGCAAGATTTTTAAAACAAACAAAAGAAATATAGCCCAAAACAGTATGTCAGATGCTACAAATCATGAAAGAAAAATTCTCCTTACCTACAACCATCTTACTGCATTCATTCAAGAGTGTAATAGAACGATGATTCATGGCGGCTAGTACCTCAAACATTCGCTGGCTATTCAAAAGAGAAAATCTGTCTAATTCACCCAAGGCTTTCATCTAAAGAAAAACAAACTTAAATTTACTATTTGTGGCAAGAAAAAAAAAACTTAATATGTCTACTTCTATTAATTCACTTTAACAAAGCTAAACCCAAAGGTACAGCAATGTCCTCCTAGAAAATTAACTTCAGGAAGTGATAGTGGGTTATAAGAAATAATTTTTTCAAATATCATACACTAGAGAAAATTCAGGTGTTTACCTCCAGTTTCCTTTTAAGAGCAATTGGTGCATCTTTTCCAATACATTTCATCACAGCTTGTAAAGTGAAGACATGTTTTATTTTCCAAACTTGCTGATCAACTAGTATTCTGTCATCAAACACAATAAATATTACAATCCTAGAGTCTTCAAACCAGAAGAGAAATCTTAAAAAATTTCATTTGGTCCAGCTCCTACTTCTTATAGGCAAAGAATATGAATCCCAAAGAAATAATCTACCTGCTCAAGAGAGTGTAAGTAGTTAGTGAAAGATCCAGCGCCAGTCTAGTACTATTTCCTCTCACATTACTGTGCTGTCTTTATTAATGAACAAATCACATCAGGAGATTATAGGAAAATAACCTATGCATAGTCAATGAAAAAGGGAATTAAGTATTATTCTCACTAATCTATGACATGAGATCAGTTGTATCAATTTTATAAACTCCTTTTCAAGTTGGGCCAGTGTCATATAGCCCCCACATAGTGCTCAAATAACTATTTTGAATTAAATACACAAATCAATTCTCCCTCAGCCCACATCAGTACTATGTTTTACAATAAATTAATGTTGATTTCAATGTTACTCAGGTTTTTCCTGATGGACCCCCAAAGAAGTATTATTTCCAGCTTTATATCATCCAGAGTCACGATTTTAAGCTTAATAAGGTATTAAAGACTATAACTATCAACAAAGCCTCCCCAACCCCCACTCCAAACAAAAGCAGTTCAGTTTCCATCTCATTTGTTTTATTCCAGACATAAGAGGAACAAAGAAAACCACATGAAGAAAGCATAAGAGAGTTCTCACCTCAATCCTGCCTGAAGCACGTGCACATTCTTGCATGGCTCCATTGCCTCTATAACAGTTGACAGAACTGAAAGACATTTCTCATCACACTCATTGATACGTTCCTATTGAAATATAAGACAAAAATCACTACAGGTGATGAGCCCACAGTAGACTATCTCACCCAAGCAAAATCACCAAACTGATGCTTTCAATAAAAGGATTAAGTATCAAACCAATAATTCCTATAGTCAGTCCACAGTGAACAGCATCTTTGGGAAATAAGATGTCATACTTAAGTGAATTTTCCAAATAACTGATATACATCCTTTTATGCATCAACATATTTTTACCTTCACCATTATCATTGAAAATCCACTTGGTATTGATTCTATTTCCCTGCTTCTGAAACAACCTTTATTAAACATCATTTTTTCCTCTTCTGAGAACCCAAGGTCATCACGAAAACAAAAACAGTTCGAGTGCAGTAATATAAAAGCTACTGAGGTATATAGGCAATTTGCCCATTCCTAAGGACTCTTAAATGGCTGTGCCCTTATAATTCTCCTATGTCCTTTCCCGGGTATCAAGCTGAAACTTCAGTTACAAATGTTTGGAGTCACATCTCCTGCCACATTTCATCACCACTATTTGGGTCTCAAAGAGAGCTCAGGCTCCATAGATCCTTCCTTCAGGTCCCTTTCATTAGGGTACTCATTTAGATTCCAGAAATAACAGTGGGCATTATTTGGAAAGTAAACAGTAACAACACAGCTTACCTAGTACTTTACAGTTTAATCACAATTAATCTATGTATTTCACAAGAGTAGTTATGATCACATCTGAGGAAACTGAGGCTGAAAGAGGTATGCTCTTTTGCTAAACTTACATGACTAACCAATCACAAAGTCTCAAGTCAAAACAAGATACTGATAATAAATGGATAAGGCTGGAAGAAAAAAAGGTTTCATTCCCATAGGAGTATTTTCTTAACAATTTACAGCATTCCCTCAATATCTGCTGTGAAAGGAGAGGCCATTTGGCTATGTGTTTGAAGGGTAAATTCACTGACAGTATGTCATCCTTTCATCTCTAGCTAAAATGTCTTTATAACATTCCAACAGGTCAGTGAGACACAATCATACACACAGATATTCTGACTCCAAAAATCCACTGCTCATACCTCACCAATGCAGATGCTATGCTGATGTGAATATCTGTCCAAAATCTAGTAAGAGCATCTCTGACCAGGTAAGGTGACTTATTATAATCACTTTTAAATAACTACATAGGGAACTAAAACACAGTCTACCAAATAAACATGGATGTTCTGTGGTTTAAACAAATGCATGCACGCACAAAATAAAAATTAGTTCTTGGTTGAGGACATAGAAATCTCAGTAATGTAAAAAGTTAAAGTTGAAAACTCTCATATGCTTATGAACCTAATTCTTGAATTTTATAACAAGAATAGACATGTGTGAGATTATCCCCAGGAAATTCCTGTCTTTTAAAAAATTATTTAATTATGATCATTGAGTTTATAAGTCTGAGATGTCCACTCTGAAAATGTAATTGATTAACAAGCTAATCTTTCTTTCATCACATCTGGCACCATTTCAATGACATCATGCAGGACACCAACATTCTTGTTTTAAACTAAAAATGGGCTCCCTCCACCCAATTTCATCCTTCCAATCCATTTTCCACTCATTCAGTGATCTAAAATACAAATTTGAGCATGTCAACCTACTGCTTAATATTCTTCAATGGATTTCCATTGCCTACAGGATAAATACAAACTCCTAAGCCAGGTATAAAAGGCTCTTTATGATTCAGCTCCTATTTTTCTAGCTTCATGTCCTGCCACAAAGCCCCTTGCCCCTCCCCTCTCCCCCTTGACCACCATATGCACAACTTCCTCCCCAACCCCTCAAACACACAACCCTATTATTCTGTGATTCAGCCACACCAAACTACTTTCAGCTCCCCAAACTTGCCAAACTTTTCCTCTGGGATGTTAGGACATGCAATCCTCTGTGCTTGAAACACCATCACTTTCATTACCAATCCTCTCATCAGCTCAGACATCACCTCCTACTGGGCTTGAATTTCAACTCTACCATGGATTAAGTTCCCTTCCCTCCCCTTCTCACCTTCCTTCAACTACCCAACCTTTGTATATCTTGCATCTCCCCTCATTTTAGCTTCTTCATTACTACTAAACCCTGGAGAAGGTAAATAGGGCAGGCTTTCATAAATTTCCACAGCAAAAGGAAGAAAAGACCTAGCTAATTAAGGTCTCTAAATCACACAACATATGCACCATTTCATTAGACAGTCTCTTTTAAGGAGGCTATATATCTATTTCCCTTCATTCTTTCAAGATATTCTAAGCCAAGTAAAAACATGTTTAAATCTTTTGACTTTACCTGGATCACCCTCAGCAAAGTCTGTACCAGAAGAGTGTTCTGAGGGATTCCAAGCTTCACCATAGCATGAAGACTAAACAGCAAGTGGTCATAGTGCATGATCTTGGCTTCCCTCATCATATGTTCACAGAGCTGGTTAAATGCAGGGTGGCTAAACATGAGTTGTTTTTCAAAGTGCTTCTGGTCATCAGACATCCTTTTGGCAATTGTCCACATTGCTGTGAAATAGTTACTACTAGGAAATGTAGGTGCTTTTGAAAATGTGTCTAACACCTCACTCAGGGAATTACATTCCAGAGACAGTTTTCTATGGCTGATAGGGGTTGGCTTTATTTCTTTGGTGAGAATATCTTCATTGGAGACTTCATGATGAAAGTTTACTTTCTTCAATCCATTACTGGGTGTATCAACAGAGACAAGAGAATGTTTTGAATCAAAGGACAGTCCCCTAGGACAAAGTAGTCTGTCAACTGTAAGAACTGTTACAGTGTTTCTGCCCTTTGTTTGAAAGCTATCATCTCCTGATTTAAAAATGAATGCATCCTGGAAGAGATATCTAATAGGTGATCTAGATGATTGAATTCTGTTATCAAAGTCATTTAAGAGATGGTTTCTTAGGCTCCAGTTTGAATAAACAAATTTTGGTCTGTAAAATCCCACAGTTCTGCATGTTGGAACTAAAGTAGTGAATTGTCTGAGGTTCCATAAAAAGGAACCTGCTTTGTTATTCATTTTGCTATCCACTGAAATGCTTCCAAATGGCTTTAAAGTTGTCAATATGAAACAAATGTCACTTCTACCAGTGAAAAAGGATACACGCTGTCGTTTTCCTGTAGGGGAAGGGATAATGAAAGGAATAAAAATTAAAGCAAAACTTTTACTTAAAGAAATGAAATGCATTTAACAGAGGAGACAATTGGAACCTACGGAGCCATTAAAGATTTTAAAACGGTAAAACTATTTTACCAATATAGGCTTTCTCCACCTGTACCCCAATGTGTACAGTTTTAAAGAAGCTAGGTTACTTTGGAAGTAATCGTTGTATAAATGAGATTTTTTTTCAGTGAATTTCTGGTGGAAAAGCGTTCCATAAAGCTACCTCTGCAGGAAGGACTTTTGTTAGTATTAACATGGAGATGTCGTCAATGAAAATAAGGGGATTAACGGTGATAGATGATTTTCAACATGAGGATTTAGCAGTGGCCCATCCTGGACTACTAGGAATAGGGAATTGGACAGGTAGAATGGCTCAGGAGAAGAAGGAGAAAACCAAAGTGATGTTTGCATGTGGCCTGCATTTAGGAGGAAGATACAACCTGGCAGCCCCACCAGGCCCCACAACCAGCGTGCTGAGCCGCCTAGCATTAACCCACCTCCCTAAACTTAATGCCGGGCGACTCCTGAGACCTTTTTCCGCAGGGTAAAAAGTCTAGGGTGTGATACTGCCCATCGCTCCGCCTGTGCTCGTACTCCACTCACCTTACAGCAGAACCCTGTGGCTATTGATAAGCGCAGCCATGACAGCTTCCCCGAGAGTTCCGCATATCGCGAGACTTACGGATTCCTTCACAGGTCAAAAAGGGTATGTTCATGGTGGTTGCAGAACGGTTTACCCAGAAAGAAGAAAGCCTACCGGGAGAATGGCTAATTTTCCAAGATACAGGGATAGGGATGGGGGATAACACCGAGCTTATAAAAGCAAAGTATAATCATGTACCGCCATGTAACCCATTCAAGTCCTAACTTTATAAACACCTAACCTCTGCTGGAAGCCAGACTTCGGAGTGCGCCTGCGCCATGCCCTCGGCGCTGTGGTTGCCAGGATACCGCGACGCCGCGGCCCCGGCGTCTGGGTCTCTCTTGACTATGGCCAAATTCGTGATCGCGGGTGAGTGATCCCGGCGTCTGCCCGCAGAGCGCTCAATATGGCAACAACAGGCCATGGCCTCTTAGCAGTGATCTTCTTAATTGGCTTCTGTTCTAGCAAGTCCAGCCTCCATACGGACCACCCCATGCTTTCTTATGCATTCATTCTAAGATATTTATTGGACAATGACCGTGCGCCAAGCACTATCGGACACTGGGCATAGAAATGGGGAGACATGTCCCTGCCTTCGAGGAGCTTTCAGTCTCATGGGGTACAGAAACATGTAAACAAGTACTGTTGGTGGGCTGTGATTAGTACAATGAGGGAGACGTGCACAGGCCGCTGGGAGAATTGACCCCTAATCTGGGTGTTGGAGAAGGGAGACAGGAGGATACAAGGAGCTCACTGGGGGCGGGGAGGTGTTGTAGGAGCTGAATTGTGAAGGTTTGGGCTGGGGAGGCTGTTCCAGATAAAGGCACACAGGCTAGAAGCCTCATGGCCTTATGGAGAATCTGGACATAGGGGGAGTGACAGGACCTGGGGCTAGAACAGGAACAGGAGCCAGATCCTTGAACCTTTTGTGCCCCAAGCAAAGGTGTTTGAACTGTATCTTGAAAGCTGTGAAGAGTCTTTGAAAAATTTTAAGCAGGAGAGTAGTCTTAATGGGTTTGCGTTTTAAGAAGCCCGTCTTGGCAGCAATGGAGGGGAAGAATTGGAAATGCTGACTGGCAGCAAGGAAACCACTGAGGAGGCTTTTATTGCAACAGTCTGTTGCACCTGCCTCCTCCCCTTCTCAGCAAGTTTCTTAAAAGAGTAGACTACTCTTCACCTCCAGTTCTTTGTTCCACTCAATTTGACTTTTACTTCTGCCTCCTAATGGAAACTGCCCTCACCAAAATCACCAGTGACTTTTACAGAAGCTCTTCAGTGCTCCTCATATTTGACCTTTGTCATGCATCTACCATCTGCCTAAGTATCTATTTCCTTTGTTTCTTTATTCATTTGGAAGAGTATCTTTGAGCATTGACTAATTGGATGATAGGAAGACATTGAAAAACAAACGTACAGATAATGTTGCATGTATGACAGTGGCAGGGCAGGGTTCTATGTGAACAGTGGCAAGGGACCTGACTTAGTCTGGTAAGGGCTTCGTGGAGGGAGAGATTTTAAGCAGATACCTGAAAGATGAGAAAAAGTTACCTAACAGAGAAGAAGTAGAAAGAAGGGGAGCAATTTAAGCACAGGTATCAGGGAGTGGGGTTAGAGTAAGGAGAACTAATTTAGTAATAATTGAGAATATAAAATAAGCAGAAAACTGAAATAAGTTTAGTAGGACTGGAGCAGAGTACAAGGAAGAGAATGTCAAAAAATGAAGCCAGAGTTAGATAATGTAGATTATTGTGAGCCACATTCAGTAGTTTAGACTTAATCCAAAATAATGGAAGGTTTTTAGAAGGGGAGAACATAATAAAATTTGCATTTCATCTGAGTGTTATGGCTGTAGTGTAGGACAGAAAGACTGGGTGCCAAAGGACCAGTTAGGAGACTGGTGCTGTAGTCCAGGAAGGAGTTGGTGGCCTGGCCTAGCATGGTAGACAGTGGAGAGGGAAAGACGTGAGTGGATTGGAGAGAATTAGGGAGGCACTGAATGTCTAGTTGGATGGAGGAGGGCAGGTAAGGGAGAAGAAAGAGTTAAAAATTATTCCCAAGCAGTGGTTTGGATAACTGGGTAGATTAGGAGTCATTGAAAAAAATTAAGCAGAAGAGTGGGCTTAATACTCTGAATACTCTTAGCTAATTGGGTAGATGGACATAAAAAACATAGAACAGGGAACAGATGGTAGGGAAGTGGTGACAAAATCCATGATAGACCTGCTGATTGTTTATGAGACACTTAGAAGGAGATGGAAGGGTATGGGCATCTAGATAAGCAGATAGGTCTGAGCTGGAAATACAGATTGCTACTTGAAACCAAGGGAGTGGAAGAGATTGGCCAGGAAGAATACATAGAGTATGAAGAGAAGATGCCTCTCAGAATGATACATTTTAATGGGTTGATAAGGGATAGGAACCTACAAGTATAGAAAGAAGTGGCCAGAGAAGTAGGGGGAAAACCTGAAGTTTTGACACACCATAGTGTGTCAAAAGAGTGGAAGGGGGAAACAGTGGCAGATGCTGCCAAGGGTCAACAAGAAAAGGATCGAAAAGGATCCGTTGGATTTAGTGGCATGGAGGTCCTTAGCGACCTTCTAAAGAATTATGGGAGAAGCTAGATTGCAGTGGGTGAGAAATAAATGGAAGTGAAGAACTGAGGGTGTCAAGTACAGAGAACTTTCAAGAGATTTTTACAGAAAAGGGCATATGAAAGGCAATAGCTAGAGGGGGACGAGGGCTGTTTGATTTTAGGACAGGAAAAACATAAATATAATGAGTATATTTAAATAGGATGGAAAGGGACCATTAGAAACAGAGACAAGATTCTAGAAAGAGGGGATAATTCATTGAGCAAGGTTGCTGAGAAGGCAGAATGGGGTAGGATTCAGAGCCTAAGTGGTGGGATTAGACCTAGACAGAGGTAGGACTCCTCCTCCAGTGAAAAGGAGAGAGAAGGAAAGGGTGAGTCCAAATGGAGACGGGCATGTAGGCATGACGGTGGGAGGTTGGGGGTTTTCCCAGCTGATACCTTTTTGCTTGGTTTGGTTTCGTTTTTGTAAGGAAGAAAGCAAGGTTATCTATTGTCTTCTGATAATGCAGAGAAATGTTGGGTAGGGGGAAGAGATTTAGTGGGAGAGGACAAAGTTTGGAATAGTTGTTGTGGAGAGCAGAAGAGAGTGCTGACAAAGGAAACAGAGGGCTCTCCATGCAGAGCTGAGGGACAGTTAAGCTAGTGACCATTAATTTATAATGGTGCTCCTCTGCTTGGTTCTACCATGTTTCTCCAGTTGCCTACCAGCTAGGACCCAGGCACAGAAAAAGCAGGTAATAGGGTCCATCCAGGGTGAGGGGCTTTTACCAGTCTGATTTTCCAGAAGGGCACTGGGGCAAGATAATTTGTGAGTCAGAGTGGTTTGAAGTGATGAACCATGGATTTGAACTAGGCAGTGAAGCTTATAGACAGGGGAAGGTTGAATGGGGGTGTTGACTTAGAAGTTTCCATGACGTTAGGGAACAGGTGACTGGGAGTTACTTAGGAAGAATGCCACAGAGAGGGCTCTGTCCTTGGCCCATGTCTCTCCTACTCTATCCTATCCAATGTTGGCTTTAAGTTCCTGGGTGTCAATGGCTACAAAATGTGTGTCTGAAACCCTTTCATGGTGCCTGCCCCTCAGACTCATATATCCAGCTACCTGCTGGTCATATCCACTTAGATATACTAGAGTCACCTCCAACTGCACTTGTCTAAAGTTGAATTTCTCATCAGTGATTTCTGTCTAGTGAGGTCAGGATCATCTATCTACCCAAGCCAGAAAATAGAAATTATCCCAGACTCTTCTCTCTGCCTCCCCACAACTCCCTGCCACACATATCAAATCCAAAAGTGATTTTACCACCATTCCTCATGTCACGCTTTACCCTTTAGTGGCTATCAGTGAGTGGTTCATTCTTAGTAGTTCATACTTAATTAATAGTAGTTGACAGTCTCCTAGAGGAAGTGAGATCTATCATAGCACTGGAAGAAAGTAAATAAATATTCAATAGTTTTTTTTCCTTTCCACATTTTTTGAGATTCTAACCTATGAAATTTATTTTATTTTTATCAATATAATAAAAATAAGTTTATGTCATGGCAGTTTGTACTATAACCTTATATTATAAAATTATATATTAACTATGATTAATTCTGTAATTACATGGCAAATAATTAGAACTACATAATTTCTGTATGATGAAAGAAAATATTGCTAATTTGAACTCTTTTAGGTAGAGCAGATTGTCCATACTATGCTAAAGCAGAACTTCTGGCAGACTATTTACAAAAGAATCTTCCTGATTTTCGGATACATAAAATTACACAACATCCTGAGGTTTGGGAGGTAAGAAGCCTTTATAGTTTGTTAAACTCACACATGCATAAAAAATGTGTTTTAATTTGATTAAATATTAGCTAGTATATCAGACTGGCTTCCAGTAATGAATGTGCATGTACTACTGATATTTGAATACTAGTGAAATGAGTCCCTACTTATCAGTCTCAAAACATTGTTTATATTTTTTTGCTAATACCTAGTAGGAATAATGAGGCCCTAGCCAATAAGGTCAATCAATAAATTTGACTGCCACACCACCCCCCCCAAGAATCCAGGTGCTTGTACTGCGCTTGTTTACTTTTCATTCTCCTTCGTAGTGATTTGTAATGACCTGAGGGACTTGTTTATTGGAAATACCCTTCTTTGGGACTGTGTATCTCCAGAAACAGACTTTGAGATGGAGATTTTGGTGAAGGGGCTTTACTGGGAAGTACTCTTGGAAACAACATCCTGAGAAGGAATGAGGGCGGCAGGATCAGGCACAGAGAGCACAACAGAGGGCGCAGCCCATCCTGCAGGGACCCCTCCAGCTGGGATGTCCTTCCAGGGATACCTCAAACTGAGGCAATGTAGGTGAGCTTTTGTACTCTCACCTCAACCAGTCATTGGATACAGGCTGCCCCTGGGGAAGGGACTTAACCTTCAGCAAAGCAGTTCTGTTTGGCTGAGGTCAGTTCCTGGAGAGAGAATTGAGTCAGCCCTGAGTCATCAGCAGCCATACACCTGGTGGCTGAGGGAGCAAGTGCCTCCCTATGAAGTGGGAATCTGGACTGTACATGACAGCATTTGCGACAGTCCACCCGCTGTGCCTTTTGGATCCACATGCTCCCTATAATAAGTTCACACCATCTGGTAACAGCTCCTATAGGAGTCTGGTTGGCATCTTTCCCTGGGGAAACTTTACAAGAGGAAGGATGGTCAAATGAACTACAGTCCCCACAGCACCTAGTTTCAGGGCCACACTGACACTCATCACCTCTCTTCTCTGCTGTCCATTACAGATTCCCCACACCCTGCTGTCTAGCCTTCAACTAAGTCATCTCATCTGCTGGGTTGTGTAGATGTTCTCTGATGGGCACTGTCCCCTGGCCTCTATTATTTCAGGATCTTCTCATCCCAATTGCCAGGGAGTCCAGGTCTGTAATAGCTTTGGCCTAGAATGGACAGCCACACTGCGCTTCTCAGCGGCACTGGGACCCATCTCACCAGTGCATTCCTTGTCATTGGTAAATGTAGTACCCTCCACGTCCTTCTAGAGAACATGGTTGACCAGTAGGTTTTCCGGCCTTCCATGTACCATATTTATTAGCATTTTAATCCCCTCTTCCACTGTCTTCCGTGGCAGTGCTGGCATTTCTATTTTATTTAATCACTTTCTCCAAGTTTCCAACAGCCAACCTAGCAACATGTCACTATCTTCTGAGGCCCCTGGCAGGGTATACACTCTTGAATTGCGGAAGAGTGAGTCATACTGATAAGTCCTCCCTTGTCTAACTTTATGTTCCACTCTTGATTCAGCATTCTTGGGGCCAGTCCTGTACATGCCCTTCCAGCTCTTGCCAGGACTTCAACCTGCTCTGCATGGTGCTGAAGGTCCTTGGGGGAAGAGCCCCTTTCCTCCATAGGCCAAGCACTTCAGTGGCCAGGCTGTGCTGTGAGTAGAAGGGCCATGGTGGAGTCCTCGCCCCAGCACTGTTTGCTTTAAGGTGGGATAAAGGAAGAAAGATCTTCAATATCAGCAAGGGAAATTAGTTTCTAAGATTTTATTTGAAAGGTAGGTCATTACACATGCCTCCAATGACATGGTTTGAAGACTGCTGCCACGTACTTTACCAATAAGAATGTTGTTCTCTGTTCTACTCAAATCTTGTCATTGGAAGGCCTGGTCTACACAAACCAGATAATGATAATTTAAACTTTTTTTCTATAAATATTCTCAGAAATCCTCAGATAACTTTTAGCTCATTAATTCAGTCTGAGCTGTAAACTATACCCACAGATTTGAAAAGCAGTATCAAAATTTTTATGGCCCTAACACTGGAATATGACATATATAAGAAGAATAGGGCAAAATCAGTTGAATTTTTTTTAAATCAGTCAAATTGGAACACCTGGCCTCTCTTTACACTAAACACTTGCATTCCAGGTCTCCTCAGCAAAAAGAGCAACTTTCAGTACCTTTATTTTGTCAATGAATTTGAAGAATATTCTTTTTTATTTGATTAATTTGTTACTAACTCATCACTACTCTCTATATTTACATTTTACTATATAGAGATAACTAAACTGTAGTGTGTATACATAGTGGCATTGAAAACAACCTAGTACTTCAGTGTTTGAATGCTAAAGTATTAAATTGAGTTCTCAGGCAGATTTAATATATGACTTCATGGGGATTATCTTTCAATAGGAGTGGCTGAAGGGTGTGTGTGAAATGAATAAGTGGAGTCACAAGAATTCCCCCATCATCTGGAGAGAGCTGTTGGATCGTGGAGGAAAGAGTTTGCTTTTGGGAGGATATAATGAGTTCCTCGAGCATGCCCAGGTTTATAAATTGATTTATCTGTTCAAACAATGATCATTTTCCAACATTATTTTCTTTTTCAGATGTCTTGCTTTCTGAGACATTCTTTTGTCTCTCTTTTTATTCTATTTTGACTTTAAACAAAGACTTTCCATTATAGCCACCGTCAGCTAATTGTCTATTCTCTGGTGTTGACTTTCTCTTTCCCAATATCTAGCTTTACTACGGTGTCACCTCTAGCATGACAACTCAGCTGATGATGGTAATTGCTCAAGAAAACCTGAGGGCACATATAGAAAAAGAGCAGGAGGAAGAAGCCCTGAAAGGTCTCATCAACCCCTTGCAGGTCTGGATCACCAGGTGGGATAGTCAAACCCCGGGATCCATGAGATTGGCTTTGTATATATAGAAAGGACAATGAGATGGGATTAATTCCATGATGGAAGAATACCTGAGTGTCAGGTTTGAGATTTGTGTGTATATACACTTATGTGTATAGGTATACGTATATATACGTGTGTATCTCCTCCAATGTAACCAATGAATGAGTTTCAGGTTTTATACACACACACACTCTTAATCTAAAAGCAGCTTTATGGCATGGCTGCTTCGCACAACCTCTTGCACTTTCCCACTTGCTAGAGCTTTCTCTGTGCACTCGCTTCCTCCCTGTAGCCCCATTTCCCTCACCTTGCTCTTTTCTGCTTTCTCCTTCTCTTGTTTGTTCTTCTTTACTCCTCTTTGCTCCCAGCCTGGGACGCATGGAGTCTTTGTTGTCTCTCTCTCTTTCTCTCTTTCTGTCTCTGCACTACCTCTCTGTCTATCTCGCGCTCTCTCTCCCTCCTCCTCTCCCTTCCCCACCCCTCAGTCTGTTTCTTGCACTGTCCTTCTCAATACACACGGATGTATCCCAGTGTAGATGACACTCATTTAAAAATTATTTCTTATGAATTGAGAGAGATATAGTAAACATCCATGACTCTATCTCCCAAATTTAATAAATATCACATCTTCTTTAGATATTTTTCAAAAGATTAAAATGGTACAAAAACTGTTGAAACAGTACCCATTGTGCCCACCCCAAATGCCCAGATGCATTTCTGAACTTCCTGCAGGGGGTCATTACACCAGTCCCCATTATATCAGCTCATAGTTGATAATCACAGCTATAGAGGACCTAGACACTTGCTGAATTGTGGTTACAGGTACACAACGCATAGCCTGTGTTGATCATAGCCATCTTTGCAAGGATTTTTCTTTGTAAGAATTTGGAAAAAATAGTCCTTTCCAAAAAATGTCATTACCTTGTAGATGAGGTTATAAAATTAAAAAAAAAAAAAAGAGTTATGGTTAACTGAAACTCGTGTCTTAGCTTTTTAAAAGGAACTGTAAACAAGTAATTAGAGTACTATGATGCAGTTCTTTGAAATTTTGCTTTCTGCACATTTGGAATTCTATTTTATTTGAAAAACCTAATAAACAGGTATATTTCTTATTATAGGATTATTTTCAGATGGCCAGAGTAAAGGGTTAGTAGTGAGAATTTTTTGTTCTATTTTTGATTTCTCACCTTAAAAATGTCAATGCATCCCTGTGTATGCTTATTTACAATATTAAATCACCCTATTAAGGCATATACAGAAATATCCATTAAGAATAAAGGCTTACAAGATACAAAGGATTTAACCATTCATAATCCAGCTTTGCATTTTTACCAGTGCATCTGCTCCCGCCTGCTACAACCTAATTCCCATATTGACCAGTGGTGAAGTGTTTGGGATGCATACGGAAATTAGCATAATTCTATTTGACAACGAGCGGGCGGAAGAACGTCTCAAAACCCTGGTGATGGAGACCCAGGAGCTGGCGTCGCGGGTCCTGCGCAGCGTCTCCATCTGCACTAAGGTGGAGGAGGCCTTCCGCCAGGCCCACGTGGTCATCGTGCTGGACGACAGCACCGACCAGGAGGTGTTCTCTTTGGAGGATTGCATCCGAAGCAGAGTGCCACTGTGTAGGCTCTACGGCTACCTGATTGAGAAAAATGCTCACGACTCCGTCAGAGTTATTGTGGGAGGAAAAACCTTTGTGAATCTGAAAACGGTTTTGCTCATGAGATACGCCCCAAACATCGCACACAATATTATCGCTGTGGCGCTGGGGGTGGAAGGTGAAGCTAAAGCCCTACTGGCCAGAAAATTGAAAACAACTCCCGCATGTGAGTCAATTCCTCTTTATGTTTTTGTTTTTGTTTTGAAACAGCATGATTTCCAAGCAGCTAGGAAGAACACTGTAACCTCCAGAATCGTTCTGAGTATCTGGAATAGAAGTATAAAGTAGATACAAAGAACTTATTGTTTGATTTGACTACTGTGAAAACATTTTTTTAAACTGGCTTTTGTGACTTTGTCCATCATTGTTAAAATTAATAAACAAATATTTAATATAATAAGATCTATATTATTCAAGTAATAATTTGATGCCTAATATTCCATTTCTTCCATGATAATAGTCAATTAAGGTAATCAGTGTTGTTTAAAAAAAAAAATCAGGGCTATATCCAAGTGGCTCTGCCGCACTTCCCATCTATGTGACCTTGAGCAATCATTTACTGTACTGTGCCTCAGTTTCCTCATCTGTAAAATAAGGACAAGTAAAATTGTCATGAAGTGGCAAGGAGAAACCCAGCAACAACAAAAACAGCTGAACAAGTGGTGTGAAAGAGAAAAACCACCATGGAAATCATGCAGGGATCACTACAGATGCCAAGAAGGTAGCAAACCTTTTCAGAAAAGCAAGGTTCAAGACATCCCCTAGGTTTGATTCACGCATAAACCTGTTTCTCAGATGGTGTGTATTGGCTCCGTCAGGACTCCTTCTGTTGCGAGTGATAGAAAGCCAATTCAAAGTGACAGAAGTCAAACAGAGAACTTTTTTCCCACATAACTGGAAAGTACAGGAGGTAGTTCTTACATCAGGCATAGCTGGATGCTGGGGCTCAAATGAGGGTGTGAGGGCTTGCTCTCTCTTGGCCTGTCCCTCTGCTGTGCTTTCATCAGTGTTGGTTTCCTTCGCAGCTAGGCCTTTAAGAAGGGGCCATATAGCCACTGGCATCCCCAGATTCATGTGCTTGTAGTTTACCTACCACAGCAGAAAGAGGGCTTTCTTTCCCAGCTGTGCAAAAGGAGCACAAACTCATCAGCCAGGCTTGGAGCACAGGCCCATCTCTGAATCAATTATTGTGGCCAGGAGGGTGAAAATCTGGGTCTCATGCCTATTGGTGAGGACAGTCCCACCCAAAACATAGGGACTGCAATCGGAGAAGGGGTAGTTATTTAAAGAAAAAACAGGATGCTGTTAAAGAAAAAAAGGAGGAATTAAAGCTGGGAGGGACTAAAAACCAGGAGATGTCCAATATAATTTTCTGTAGCATAATTTAGGGTATTTAGAGCTATAAAGGGCCTCAAAGCAGATAAGAAAAATGAGACCCAGTGATACTAAAAGGTTTCTATAGACTCTAGGAAGGAAGCCTACCATATGCTTACCTGGGACTGGAGAATTCTTTTCCCCATGGGGGAATCCCATGAGCTCCAAATCCTGACTCCCAAACCCCTTCCGTCCTACCACATGCCAGCCAAGTGCACATCATTAGTTCCTTTGAAAGTTGGGTGGTGGAGGGGGGACTAGCTGTTCTGACTCCTACTTCAGGAGTCATTTTGATGAGGGAAAGAACCTCAGTGATGGTTGACTACCCAAAATCTATTTCCCACCCTCTTCTCCCCCTAGCCTGTCTTCCACTAGAGAGGTTCAAACATGCACTCATTTTCTTAGCTTCTTTTGCAGCTGGAGTGGCGGAGTGATGTAGTCTACTTGGGGTTCCCTGGGAAGAATATTTCACCCTTTGAAAAGAAAAAAGGCAAAAGAGGAAGCTTCTGCCCCGTTCTTTTCCCTATTGCCTGACTTTGAGCACAACTGTGTGAGAGTGTGATACATAGGGCTGCTGCAGCCATCTTAGAACCATGAGGGGAGGACCCTCATCACATCTTTGAGCTGCTGAACCAGCACATGCCACTGCCTACCTTGATTTGTTATCTGACAAAAGTTCTTTTAATGAAGCCAAGTCAATAGGATGTTCTATTACTTAAAGACAAAGCAATCTTTCCTCATACAGGAGAATAGGAAGGAATTTAATCTCCACAATAGAAAGGGGTGTGGCCTTATAAGGAAATTAAGTTTTTAAGCAAATAAATAAGTTAATAAGTAAATAGATAAAATTACTTATTTGCACTCTTCATACAACATTCCTAGAAAATCCAGAATTATAGAATCAGATTGAATACCCATCCCTATTTCTCTCTAATGCCTATCTTCTTTTTATCTTCTTAGCATGTGTCACTTTGTATAATAGTTGTTTACTTAAACACTCCCCACCACCCCCAGAACATTGTAAGGATTTGGGCTGATTTGTTTTCTTCTAAACCTAGTACTTAGAAGTGCCTCACACATAGAATATAATTCATAATTGTTGACTAAGATGTTCCCCAGGGTCCTCTTATTACAAAACCCTCATATTGCAGGAGATAAAACTGACCTAGAGAGTTAAGTGATTTACCCTAATTTCTATTCCAGTCTAGAATCAGGGACTTCTTGTCAAAATCAAAGTAGATTAAAAGTTCTCTCTCTCTCTCTCTGTCAATGCAAGCAAAGTAATAAAGTGAGGACAAACACCAGTGATATATTTTTCAGTGGCAGTTTCTTTCAGGGGACATTTCATCATAACTTGAATTTAATCATATACCTATGCTATTCATAGAGCATTAGTAGGGATCACCAAACCCCGATGATCAGGGAGGTGATCCACACGTTTTGTGCAGTTTTAGGAAATGTAAACTTAGATTCACCTTGTAGCAAAAGTACCAATCCTAAAACAAACAAACACATAAACATAAAATAGGCTTTAGGTCATTTTTTATATTCGTATACATTATTACTATTATTTTTTATTTCTATTCTTCACAGACATTAAGGATGTGATAATTTGGGGTAATATCAGTGGAAATAACTATGTTGATCTGAGAAAAACAAGGGTTTACAGATATGAGAGTGCCATTTGGGGACCTCTTCCATATTCACGCCCTGTTTTAAACTTGATTTTTGACAGGTACAGTATATTTTTAAGTGAAATATACTAACAATGTTAAATAAATGTATAATGGTTATAATCTATTAATTCATCTTATGTTTGCACAAAAATAACTTGCATTGTTCACACTCATCTTTGTTCATGCTCTCTATTGAAGAAACAGAAAATTCCACAGAATATCAACTGGTTAGTCCCCACTCCCAATTTATTTGGTTTTGAAATTATGAATTTTTATATTTCTAATTATTCAGTAGTTCATATATTCCAAAAGTTATCTCTAAAGCAAACATATGTAAAGGGAATATTATTTAACATAAAGACAGAGATATGTATCCAAGCTGAAATTAGTTGAAACATTTTTGAGAAAGAAGAATTAAGATGATGAGCATGCCCGGGCCATGCTGGCTGTTCTGTCCCAGGAGAGGCAGAATAGAATCGACAGGGGGTGAGGAGCACAGCCAGGGCCCAGTCCCTTGGGTTGGAATTCTCACTTAACCACTTATTAGCTGTGTGACTTTAGAGAAGTTACTTAGCCACTATATGCTTCAATTTGTTCATCTGCAAAGTGGAAATGGTAAGAGTAAGGGGCTTATAGGGTCTTTGGAAAGATGAAATGGATTAATCCAGGTAAAGCACTCAGAGCTATGCCTGCCACAACAAACACTAGCATCACAGTGAGGCAGAGGAGAAATGGATGGGAGGGCCTGGGAAGCGTTTTTCCAGACTTTCCAATTGCAGCTTTTCCTTTCCAGTGCCCCTCGCTTTCCTCCTCTTCCTCAGACCATAGGAACTTCATCCATGCCTAGGAATGATGTGTCCCAGGTTCACCTCCCTGAAGCGTGATTCCTCTGCATTTGCTGCCTGGGCAGGGCCAGTGTCGCGTGGAGCTGTGTCATGCTGGGTTAGCGGGGCTGCCTTTCAACACCTGCTCTAGTCCAGTAAACTATTCCCTGAATTTAGACATCAGATCATAAAAACATATTTATTTCCCTAATTCTTAGCATGAACACAGGTTGAGCATCCCTGATCCAAAAATCTGAAATCCAAAGTGCTCCCAAAGCCAAAAATTTTTGAGTGCCAACATGACACCACAAGTGGAAAATTCTACGCCTGACACTTTCACTTACTAATGGATCTGTTTATACAAACTTTGTTTTATGAACAAAATTCTTTTAGAATATTGTATAAAATTACCTTCAGGCTATGTGTATAGGGTATATATGAAACACAAATGAATTTTGTGCTTAGATCTGAGTTCCATCCCCAAGATATCTCATTGTATGTATGCAAATATTCCAAAATCCAAAAATATGTGAAACACTTCTGGTCCCAAGCATTTTGGATAAGGGATACTCAAGCTGTAATTCAATGTTTAATGTAATTATTTTATTTAAAATGAAGGATGCCACTGGTTCCAAGATTGCATCTACATAGAATAAGTTCTTTTTAGTGGAAATAATTGTCCCTGCAGTCTTTGACCACTTTTCTGTGTTCCATATAGGTATTATCATGTTTTTAGTTTGACATTTTGGGATTCCTTTGGCTACATTTCATTATTTTTTAATTGACTTTTTATGGGGATTGAAGACACTTGAAGAAGGGGCACATGAAGTCATATTTCTATTTTGATTGGGGATATGATTCCTTATACTTAGTTCCATTGACCCAGGGAACATCCTTTTTCATTTCTATTCCTCTCTCCACTGTAAAATTGTTTCTTTCTCTCCTTACAGTGATTGGGTAAAAAGAGAATCTGTGGCAATTCTTAAAAACTTGACCGCCACAGGAAAACAATTTGGAGGCATTTTGGCTGCACACAGTATAGCCACTACACTGAAATACTGGTACCATGGCTCACCACCTGGGGAGATTGTATCTTTGGGAGTATTGAGTGAAGGTAAATCTGAGTTTTTCATATCTTATAATGTTTAAAAACCTCCATGTACACCTTGTGCTCCTAAGTCTGTGTCCCCACCAGTCTGGCTCTTAACATGGTCCATAAGCTGTCTAGACTTTTATAATTTCATAATTGTTCATTCATTCATTCATTCAGTTATTCATTCAGAAATTCAACAATATTTTGTATGAATTCATTGGAAACACACATAGGAATTAGACCTGGCCTCTGCCTCCAGGAAACCTGCAGTAAAGGAGAGCCAGATACATAAACAAAATAATATTGTTAAGTTTTCCTCATTATACCCAGCCAAAAAGGGACAGCAAGGTCATTTCTAGGCAGAGAGCAGTGACAATGAGGACAGGCTTTATAAAGGAGATGACACTCCAGGAAGCCTTGAAGTAGGAGTAGTGTTGCCTGGAGAACAAGTGTGGGGAGCATCCCGGGCACAGAAGACCACGGCACAGAAGACCACGGGAGCAACAACATGAAGGCAGGACACAAAGGGGCACATCAGGACCCAGATCTTAGGGTAGCAGGCAGCACTGGGGATGTGGAAAAGTTGCTGTCCATCCACAAATACTGGATATAAATTTTTATAGCCTTGATATTTTAATCTGCTAAAAACTATTCAGAAACCTTCTACCATTTTTACAAAACAAGAAAGAGAATAGCTGATGTTCTGTCCTCAGTCAGTTCTATCTGAACCATATCTTCCCTTTGTGATTTACTATCTCCCTTAACAAGCTTATTCACTCCCAAAGGCCCTGGCCCAGGCCTCTCTGCTGAGCTCTAGCCTGTGAAACATTGCCACCTGGATGTCCTGATGTCCCTTCCGTCCAACATACACTAAACTGGACTCACTGTCTTCCTTCCCAATTGGATCTACCTCTTGTATTCTTTATGTTACCAGTAGCACCACCACCTTCCCATTGTTCCAGTGACTATGGTGCAGGTTAAAGAAATCTCCCCAAATCCCCCAAGTCAGAATTAATCTCTGTCTCTCCTCTATACCCACATAGCATTTTGTTCCTCTATCAGAGGTCATATTATAGTCTGCCTTTTTTTGGATAGTGTGATTAGTTGCGTATGTCTCCTCATGACAGTGTGGATACCCTGAGGGCAAGGGCGTTGTCTGGGTCATCTTTCTGCACCTTCATGGGTCTAAGGGCCTGAAAAGCCCTCTAAGGATAAGCCTTTTAGATCCCGGTTTCTTGACTATCCTCAATTTTTTACCCAAGTGACAACATTTTTGGTGTCTGGAATGGCAGGAATAATGTTATTATGTGATTGAGGCACCACAAAAGGGGAGAAATTTGTTTGAATGGTGCTCAGTTAGTGATAAATATTGTCAATCTTCTTATTTAGAGCACTTCCAAGTGGGAGACTGGGAGCTTCAAGGAAATAACCAAATTTCCTGTCGCTCCTTGCTTTCCCTTGTCAGTCCTTCACACCCTGACTATGTGACCGCCATGGCAGGCTAGAAGAGTGGACAAATGACTTAGGCTTATGGGCTACCTAGGGGTCAAGGGAAAGCTATGGAAGCAGACAAAAGGAGTACAGACAAGGTTCAGAAGAGAAAAACAGCATTAGCCCCTGGATGTGAGAGAGATACAGAAAGGAGAATTGTCAGAACACAGATAGGTGCTCAATCAATACTTCTAGAGTGCGTGTTCCAGTCCTCCCTGGAGAAGAATTTCCAGAAATTTAGTTCCATCATTATTTTTAAAAATCATGTATTGTGTCTGTCATTTTTGACAATGCTTAACTTAACAGGAAGGATTTATTTTTCTGAGTTCTTTTGTTTTGCTTTGCTTTGTGTTTGCTCATTGCAGGCCAGTTTGGCATTCCTGAAGGGATTGTCTTTTCTATGCCTGTGAAATTTGAGAATGGAACTTGGGTGGTTCTTACAGATCTCAAAGATATAGAAATAAGTGAAAAAATAATGACCAGAATGACAAGCGATCTAATTCAGGTAATGTCAGAATAGATACAAGGGAACTGACTTTGATAATGACCTTAAACTGATTCCCCTAGGCCAAGGCATACGTTGGTTTTCTGTGGGCTCAATTTGCATCTTATTGCTAAAAATAACGAAGCAATAAAAGTTTGGAGAAATCAGCAGAAGAACGCCACTCATTTGGTTATATAATTTCTGGTATGTTAAAAATATGTGTTGTTATCTAAAAATCAAGAATGAAAGTGCCTTTCTATTAAAGAATAACTGAGTTAGTAATTGTGGTTATTTAATTCTCTGATTATAAATTTTTTTAACAGGAGAAACTTGTTGCACTTGGAGATGTGATAAATTTTCAGCCATACCAATCAGGTAATCTCTTAGATGTGATGTTTTATTGCACTGCTATTAAAAGAGTATTAAAGTATTTGTTATAACTGAATCACTATTAATATGGATAACTCCCATCCATATTTCATCATTTCTAAACTAAATTAATGGCAAAATAAACTGCTAAGCTCAATGTGTCCTTTGAAATAAAACATCTCATAAGAATGTTAAAGAAAGCACATCTTAAGAACACTATGATCTTATAAATTTTGTGTATGTCATATTTATTAGTTTCCTAGGACTACCATAACAAATTACCACAAACTGGGTTGTTTAAATCTATAGAAATTTATTTGCTACAGCTCAGGAGACTAAAAGACCTAAATCAAGGTGTCAGCAGGGCCATGCTCCCTCTGAGGATCCTGGGGAAGAATGCTTCCTTGCCTCCGCTAGCTTCTGGCGGTGATGCTTGCATTCTTAGCTTGTGGGTGCATCACTCCAATCTCTGCTTCCCCCTTCACATGTCTGTCTGCTCTCTGTGTGTCTATATTTCCAAATTTCACTCTCCTTATAAAAATACCAGTCATTGCATTTAGGACCCACCCTAATCCAGTATGAATCCAGTGTGACTTCATTAATTAATGAAGTATAATTAATCTTGAATTAATTATATCTACAAAAACTCTATTTCCTAATAAGGTCACATTCACGTGTACCAGGCATTAGGACTTCAACATACCTCTTTGGGAACAAAATTCAACTCCCAACACCATATTGACTTTTAGATAACTTTATTAAAAAACCAACAAATTTCAATAAGTTTATCTTCTTATTGGTATTTTCTCTAATCATAAACTCATAAGGAAGGGCTGTCATCTTTCTTTCTTTTCTTTGCCTTAAAGAAAATCCCATCTTAAATTTGGAAATAGACATGTAGAAATAAATAAGTTTATTTATGCAAAGAACTTCAATCAAGTATCTTTTGGAGCCCAACATTCCTTCCTTCCACTAATATTTATTGAGTGCCAACTATAAGCCAGTGCCAGCAACTAGAAATACAGGGGTAAATAAGACAGACCTGATCGTGTCCTCTTGGAACCTGCAATTCATCAACTGGCCACACATTTTACAGGTGACTACAGTTGTGGTATGTCAGAGGAATGAGAAGTACAGGGTGCTGTGCTATGAGAGCTTGTGCCTGGGGATAGAAGGGAAGAACCTGAGGCAGGAACGTTTGTGTCAACTTGTTTGAGAAAACTGGAAAAAGCTCATGTGGCAGAAGTCTACAGAGATGGAGATGAGAGATACAGCCGTGAGGAGTAGATGTGAGAGCTATAGAGGCTTCTGGTTGGACAGGGACCTGATCAGGTGTGGGATTAGTTTGGAAAACAGACTTGAACAAGGCAAGACTGTTTGCAGAAAGACTGGTATCAGGAGGGTAGAGCAATGACACAGAGAAGAGATGGGCAGAGCTGAGACTAGAGGCAGTAGAAATTCGGGAGATATTTAGGAGGTGCAATTATCAAGACTTCATGATGCATGGGCTCATGAATCCTCAGGAATCCCAGAGGGCTCCGACTTCTGGTTGAGCAACTGGGTGGATTTACTGATAGGAGGACAGATGGTAAAAACATCATTTCACCATTTGAGAAAGAGAGAGAAAACACGAGAATGTGGGGGGGGGTGTTTTGGGTGGGGGAGGAAGAGGTGTGGTGCCTGAGGAGAGGAAGGATGAGTTTAGTTTCTTACATTTTGATTCTGAAATGCCTGTGGGATATCTAAAATGGAAATGTCACATGGAGAACTGCTCGTTTCCTGGAGCTCAGAAAGATCTGGACTACAGCTGTCAAACTGGGAGTTGTTGCCTCATAAATAGAAATGAAGCCATGAGCATGATGGGAATTATCTAGAGAAACTGTGAGAGACGAAGGCCTTGGGGCGCTGAGCCTGTAATGGTTAAGTAGAACAGGAGCAGCTCACAGAGGCCCATGAGAAAGGGACGGCCAGAGAGAGAGGGTGAGCCCCTGAAGTCTGACATTGTGAAAGACCTCAAGGCAGAGGTGTTTCAAGAACAAGGCCTGTCCCGCACTGTCGGACGCTGCTGGGGCATCAGTAAAATGAGGCCTGCAAAGTGCCCGGTGGATGTATGACATAGGTCATCCGTGACTTTGGTGAGGGAAATTTTGTGAACTGGAGAGGGCAGAAATGAGACAAGAATGGAAAGGGGGGGCCCTCGCCTCAGGAGCCGCAGTGTGGCTGTGGAGCCGGTGTGCCTCGTGCTGTGGCTGCGAGGACTGTGCCGCGTGCCGTGAGCGGTGGGGAGGGCTGCATCGGGACTTTGACATGACGGAAGGGCTTTCTGGAGGAGGCGACATCCAAACTGAGTCACGAGAGAAGGAAGGCCCGGCGGGGGCTGTGCAGTAAATGGGAGGTCTGTTCCATTCAGAGGAAGCAACGTATGCAAAGACACAGATGTAAGAAAGAACCTGTGGAGAACTGCCAATTCATTTATTCATTTTATTCAGAAAATAGAGTTCAAGGTGAGGAATGTCAAGAGGAAGGGCGGCAAGCAGGGGCCTTGGTAAAACCAGTGAAAGCTCTGGGGGCAGCAGAGGGACAGAGTGGTTCTAATTTTAGGATGATCACTCTGTCTGTAATGGGAAGAATGGATTGGGGTGGCGGGCACAAGACGCACCAAGACCAGTTCTGTGGCAGGTAGAGGAACGATGAGACCCTTGCCAAAGCAGCAGCCATGGGATGTAGGGAAGGAGCTGGATTCAAAAGAGATACAATTGCCGGAACTTGACCAATCCGATATTGAGGACAAGAGAGTGCTCAAGGGAGTCAGGAATCCCCCGACGTTTTTGACATCGGGACATATGGTGGTGTCCTCATCTGCGGCAGAACATCCCAAACA
Source organism: Daubentonia madagascariensis (assembly GCA_023783475.1). Taxonomy (NCBI): domain Eukaryota; kingdom Metazoa; phylum Chordata; class Mammalia; order Primates; family Daubentoniidae; genus Daubentonia; species Daubentonia madagascariensis. The sequence continues at coordinate 5,093,219 of JAKFHU010002088.1, forward strand.
GTGGGCCACAAATGGGTCGGGTGTGTGGAGCTCTTGACCTCCTCAGCCCTGGGGGCAGTGTCCAGAGCAGCTGGAGCCCCAGGCTGGTTGCCTCTGTTGTCCTTGTCATTTGCTAGGTGTGTCAAATCATGAAAATGATTAGGAAGGTGCCGTTAAGGTAGGGAATCTAGGAGAAGGAGCAGAATTTCAAGAGGCATCTAAGTGAGAGTGTCTGGTGGGTGCATGTCTCTGCGCTAAGGAGGGGAGAGATCTGAGCTGGACATGAGGAAACGGAGTCGTCAGCAACTGGTAGTCACTAGAAGAAACTGCAGACCATGGTGACCTCCTGGAGGAGGACCTGAGTGGCTGGGGAAGGAAGACTTCTGCGCTGTGTTGTCTCTCATGTTTTTTGGATTTTGTTCCATGTGCGTGATTTACATAGCCAAAAATATGAAGAGGTGGCTAGATAGGCATCTGGATGGACAGATGTTAATGTTTAACTGCCATTAGAGAGGGAGAGGGTGAAGATAAGAGTGAGGAAAAGGGTTCTCAAGACAGCAGTAGAAGTCGAGCACAGGATCAACTTCAAGCTGAGGTTGTCTTTGCTGCCGATGCTAGAAGGAAGGGGCGAAGGCAGTGGGTGCAGATGCATGTCAGGGTGTGGGATGCGGGAGCCAGAACCAAACAGGCAGCAGGACCAGGACCTGAGGGTCAAAGACTAGGGGAAAGCCTGGGGTTGTAAGGAAGGAGGTAAAGGTGTGAAATACAGTCGTGTGCCACATAACCACATTTCAGTCAACGGCGCAGACCGTGTCTACAGTAGTCCCGTAAGATCGTAATGGAGCTGAAAAATTCCTATTGCCTAGTGACATCTTGACGATCCTGACCTGTGTAGCCCTAAGCTAATGTATGTGTTTGTGTCTTAGTTTTTAATGAAAATGTTTAAAAAGTTAAAAAATATATAAACAAATAAAAATTTTAAAAATAGAAAAAGTCATAGAATAAGGATAAAAAGAAAGAAAAATTTTTGTACAGCTATACAATGTATTTGTGTTTTAAACTGTGTTATTACAAAAAAGTCAAAAGGTTTAAAAAATTAAAAAGCTCATAAAGTAAAAAAGTTATAGCAAGCTAATTTTATAGTTATATAAAAAGTTAAGCTGAAAGCTAAAAGTTAAAAAGAAAAAGAAAAATCTTTGAATTGAAGAAATTGAAGAAAAATCTCTTTTATAAATTTGTGTAGCCTAAGTGTACAGTGTTTATAATGTCTACAGTAGTGTGTAATGTCCTGGGCCTTTCACATTCACTCACCGCTCACTCACTCACCCGGAGCAACTTCCAGGCTTGCAAGCTTCGTTCTTGGTAAATGCCCTATACTGGTGTACCATTCTTTATCTTTTATTCTATATTTTTACTGTACCTTTTCTATGTTTAAATACACAAATATTTACCATTAAACTAGAGTTGTCTGCAGTATTCGGTACAGTAACACGCTGGGCAGGTTTGTAGCATAGGAGCAATAGGCTATACCATACAGCCTAGGTGTGTAACAGGCTGCACCATCTAGGTTTGTGAAAGTACAGTAGGTTTGATTTTGCACAATGACGAAATTGCCTAATGATGCATTTCTCAGAACATATCCCTTCATTAATCAATGCATGACTGTAACTGTTAAGGGCAAGGGAGAGAAACGACATGGGGAAAGCATAGAATTTCCTTCAGAGCTGAGAGTTCAGTGGAAGTCAGAGACTGTAAATTTGTAGTGACTCCAATGTAGAGTTGTGTGATTCCTTGCAAAGATGCTCAGCTGTGTGGATGCAGGAGTGGAACCTAGGTGCAAGACTTGTAGTAAACTCTAAAATATTAAAGTGTACTGCCGCCCCCTGCAATTAGAATAAAAATAGCACCACACTGTATTCCAACAAAATTCTGAGTTTTCCATGTTGACTTTATTTAGAATACCAAATTATTTCCAAAAAGTTATTATTTTTCTCATATTTGTGTCCGTGCTTTACTGGTGCCTTAAATAGGTTCTAAGGTGATTTTGGTCATCAGCATTGAATATGGGAATGGAAAATGAGTACGGTTTTGTTTTTGCACTTAGCATTTGGAAAGGAAAGCGATGAGGCAAGGAAATCGAGAAAGCAGATGAAGTGATAGACTACGGGGGTCTAGATTGGATAAAGAAGGAGATAATAAATAGAAATAAAATTTAAAAGTCCAGGCAGGGGTGATCTTGAAAGTATTTAACAACCAATATGGTATAGATTTCAACCAATTAAAACAGTTGATGCCTTTTGGAATGGACTAACTGGTAAAAAGAAACTGGCAGGGGACAGAGGGACCCCGTTGGTCCAAACCAGAGAGGGTTGAATGAAGTCAAAATCCTGGCAGTGGAAGGAAGGGCAGAGAGATCTAGAGGCAAAGAGCTTGTGGGCAGAGGGTGGGGTTTGGGAATTTGGAGGAGGTTCTGGCGGATAGCCAAGTCACGAGGAGGGGGCCAAACCGAGCAAGCCAAGGCTGCAAGAAGGAGGAGGGTGCGAGACACAGCGGGATGCAGAGAACTCTTATTCTCCGAAGTTAGAGGGCCTCTGTGTGGCTTCCTGCAATGCACAGAATAGAGCTCCAAAATCATTCTAAAATGACTCCATCGACTGGTCATTAGTGCTAAATTTCCCATGTATATTTGCATTATAGAGAGTTTTGTAAAAGAAAATGACTTGATTTTATGGTGTGTTTTTATTAGCAAAGGTTAAGGGGTGTGTGTGTGTGTGTGTATTTGATTGATCTTGACTTTGTCACCTTTGGATCTTTGGAACAGTTTTTACACTGTTCCAGAGATTCCAAAATCAGAGCATTGAAAATAATCAACAGCTTGCACCCTCTTGCAGTTTGGAGATCTTCTGCTTATTAACCTATCAGTGAGATTATTCATGTATGAAGTTTGTTTAATCACTTCAATTAATTTAACACTTAATTTCCTGACTTTTAGAAACTGAACTAGCCAAAAGAAATGAAAAGGTCTACTTACCCACCAGAGATGACAACCAGGAAGAACATGTCCCAGGTGGTAGGTATACACAATTGAAAACAATGCCCTTGTTATCCAAGGGTTAACACTAAATTTCAAGGAAAGACATTTGATCACCCACTAGCCATAAAGTGGAAGTTAAGTCATTTATCACCTACATCCTATACTCAAAAATAAGTATTTAAAATCTGCAAGGAATTACGAAGTATTAATTGAACACCTTCTATCTGCTGGTCACTGTGAGAGACACTGGGGGACACAATAAGAAAGTTACGGCCACACAGACTGGGGGAAAAGGAGCCACAAGAATATGAAAAGGTAAATGTCAATACACATGTTGAATTAAACAGCTTAATAAGACTGGGCAAGACAGGTCAAAAGGAAGGAAAGAACATAATAAGTAATCTAAAAATAAAAAGGAAAAATCCTTGTAAGGTATGAAGGAGAAAATTTAATCATATCTTAAAATCTAGTTGGGACTTTAGATGGCTAAAGATAAACAAAAGGACGTTTATTTATTCAGAAACTGTGCTAGTTCAGTCATGCAAGATGAAAAAGTTCTAGAGATCTATTGTACAACAATGTGCAAATATTTAACAATGCTGTACTGTACACTTAAAAATTTAAGATGGTAGATTTCATGTCATATGCCAGAAGGAAAGGAAGAAAGGAAGGGAAGAAAGAAAGAGGGAAAGAAAGAAGGAAAGAAGGAGGAAAAAAGAAAGAGACTGTGCTAAGTGCTAAAGACATAAAAAGAAATCAAACATGGTTCCTGCCCTCAAAAGTACTCACTGTCTAACATGGGAAATAGCAAAGCAAAGAGAAAATTACCCTAGTGAAAGATGTCTTAGTCCATTCAGGCTGCTATAACAAAAATCCCATAAACTGGTTGGTTTATAAACAACAGAAATTTACTTCTCATAGTTCTAGAGGCTGGAAAGTCCAAAATCAAGGTGCCAACAGATTCGGTGTGTGGTGAGGGCCTGTTTCCTTGTTCATAGGTGGTCCTCACATGGTGGGAAAGAATGAACTAGCTCCCTTAGGCCTCTTTCATAAGGGCATTAATCCCATTCATGAGGGCTCTGCCCTCATGACCTAATTACTTCCTAAAGGCCCTACCTCTCAATAAAATCACCTTGGGGTTTAGGTTTCAGCATATGAATTTGGGGTGGAGAGTGTATAAATTTCAGACCATAGCAAAAGATGTAAGTGCTATTACAGAGAGAGGCCCCAGGAATAATGGAACCACATGACCACATAGGGGTCTCCTAGACATAGACTTGGAGTGTTAGGAAAGACTTTCCTGAAGAGATGACACGGGAGCTAGGTCTGGAAGGATGAGTAGGAATTACTCATGTAATTTAGTGAAAAGAAGGTGTACAAGGGGAGGGGTGGGTAGGAAGGAGATTGTGAAAGGTATCTCACCAGAGGGAAAAGGACATGAGCAAAGGAGGCATTTCAGGGGATGAAGGCATGACCAGAAGTAAAGACCTGGGGTCATATAAAATTGTAATGAGAAGACAGTAAGTAGGGTAGCTGGACCAGAGCAGAGGATGCAGAAAGGATGAGTAAGGCTGGGAAGGTAGGTAGGGGCCATCTATTGTTCAGCTGAATGGTTAGTTAACAGTGTGACTAGTGGATGGGCGATGGGGACAAAGCATGAACTAGATGGGGTCAGGCTTAGAGGACTAATCTGGCTGCATCAGGAGCCCTACAGAGGACTATCAAGCAGCCCAATCACTGTCCAGAGAAACATGGTGAATTCAGTCCTAGCCAGAATAGATCTCTCAAGAGGCTAATTAAAATTTTAGGTTCTTAGACCCCCTACTAAGTCATACCCTTAGGCAGACTAAGGAACTTTACTGGTGATAAAGTAGAGAAAATGGGGTTGATTTCAGGTTGTTTGGAAGACCATTTGTTGAATGAGCATTAGAATCAAATATAACTTATTGTAGTGTTTTCCATATTGTGTAAAATATTTCCATAACCTTAGGTGGGTTGTTAAAAAATTTAATGTTTAATGAAATTAATTTTTTCACTAGCATTTTTCCCATTGAAATAGAATAAAATTGGCAAGAAAAGAGTAAAAAGACCAGATTGTTTCCCAATGAGCTAGAATAAAAGAGAATAGACAAAGGTCAGTAAAAAAGATAAGAAAATATTAGGAAAGAGTAAGTATTATTTCATGTAACTTTTTGTTTCATGTATATGCATACAAATGCAGCCCCTGGGCTATAGTGTAAAATGTACTTTTTACTGTTGGTCATGACCAACCAAGTTTGAAAAATATTGACTTAGAACATCTCACAGGTTGTTGGTTATATTCTAAAACCCAACATGTTTTATTCAATTTTTGTTTCAGGACGTAAAAGTAGCATGTATTTTGATATAGCGGCAGATGAAGAAAAAGATCTAGCGATGTCAGATGGTAAGTCGGTGGTGTTGTAGACAACCTCCGTAGTGTCCGTAGTCCTGACTCACGCTGTGGATTCTCAGAGAATGACGATGACGTGGTCAGAAGAACACAGTCCAGTAACTGAAGTAACTTTTCAATAACTCTGCTTCTTTTCTTTGAAAACACCTTGAAAGAGCAATGAAAATGTCAACAAATATTTTTTTTTAAATACGAAAACTGCTTCCATGTCATACTTCAAACTCTCCCATGATACTCTAACCTCAGCTCTAGCTCCTTGTGTCTCATCCTTCCCACCTTTCCCTTTTCTTCTCAATTCTTCACTACAAAGCTCAAAATAGCCAATATGGCAAGACAGGATCTTCATCAGAAGGCAGGTGAGACGAAGAGACTGAGACAGCCAACTTAGAATTTTCTAAGGGAAAATCTGGGAATTTTTGTCATATATATATATGCAGTTGACCCTTGGGAACTGCATGGGTCCACTTATATGTGGATTTTCTTCTGCCTCTGCCACCCATGAGAGAGCAAGACCAACCCCTCTTCTTCCTCCTTCTCCTCACCCTACTCAACATGAAGATGATGAGGATGAAGACTTTATGATGATCCACTTCTACTCAGTGAATAATAATATATTTTCTCTTTCTTAGGATTTTAATAACATTTTTCCCTCTAGCTTACTTTATTGTAAGAATACAGTATGTAATACATATAACATACAAAATATATGTTGATGAACTGTTTATGTTATCCATAGGCTTCTGGTCAACAGTAGGCTATTAGTAGTTAAATTTGGGGGGAGTCAAAAGCTATATGCAGATTCTCGCCTGCACAGGGGATCAGCACCCCTAACCCCCATGTTGTTCAAGGGTCAACAGCATATATATATAATGTGAATACTTGCAAATATTTATGTAAAGGATTGCATATTTTCTAAATCTGCCTATACAAGTCATACATCAAAAAAAATAATTTAGTTTCCATTTTTACCTCTTCTCCACCTGCAACTCTCTATATAGAAGGAAGCTGGCAAGCACTGAGAAGTTGCCCAGTGATTAATAATGTTGGGAGGCAAGGCTTCCCAGGGAGGTTGGTAGAAAGATGCTCCACTGAGCCATTTAGCTGAACATCTGCTTACTTATATTGCCCACTGGGCCATAGACAAGCCACTTTCATGTGTTAAGACTCCATACAGAAGAGGTCTAGCATCTTGCAACTCCTGAGAAAGCATGGCATTCAGAGAAACTTCAGAGTGGAAGGAACAAGAAAAGAAAATGAGAATACCTGCAAAAATAATGCTTGAAATACTAAAAGCTATTACTTTAATTCTCTATTTGTTGCAGTGGATTTTTTAGGTATGATCCCTCAAAACATGTCTGAAAAGCCACTGAATCAAGAGTCCATAAATGGTAGGTGTTCAACAAAATGTTAATGAGTATTTTCTTATTCTACAAATGGAACTTGGTAGTAGAAGATTGAGTTTCCTTGGGATACTGTTCTTTTCAGATCCTCTCACCTCCCATGTCCTTTGCTTGCCTTCTGTCCTGGAACCTAGCTTCCCACTTTCATAACTAAGGCTATGACAGTGAGAACCAAATCCTCTCCTCAAAATGAGTAAGTAAGGAGATGAACACAAATAATCTGCACATCCAGATTTCAAAAGTACATAACTGAGTTGAAAATAAGGCTGATGTAGATTTCTTTGTGGTTGACCAACCAGGATATTCACCCAAGCTTCCACACCTTTATTTAAATGTTCAATAAAATGAACACAATCCAGTGCACCTTTCATTCTGAAAATGCACAGTATGTTGGGCTTTGGAATGGGCCTGTTATGGGGAAGTGGAATTGGTGCCTAGAGGAGAAGGAAGGCCAAGAAAGGGAACAGAGCTGACAGTATAGCTGCATGCACAATTCAAAACGAAAAGCAAAAGAGCCAAAAGTGAGAAATAGCTTAAGGTCAGGAAAGAAGCCAGAATTAGTTTTGCTCTATGAAAATACCTAACGAAGGTCTATGGTTTTATCTCCCCATAGATCCCCTCTCACACATGCACTCACTCAACTATTGAATCATGGATACAAGAATCCAGTAACAGAAGGAGGGACCAAAATAAAAGCTAATAATATATGTTCCTAATGTATTTTGAAAATAGTTACATCTTTTCGTTTCTCTTCCTTTTACAGATTTTGAAGGCAAAACTGTGGAACCCTCACAGATCAAATTAGACTAAATATAAAATTATTTGGTAGTATAATAAATGTAGAAAGAATATGTATGAATGTCTGTATTTAGGGAAGAATAATTTGAAAGACTGACTTCAGTCTTAGAAAAAATTATGCTAGGCAATTAAATAATAGCGACAGCACAATAGTCAGAGTCATTTTGTGTTACCTGTATTCACTCATGTTTGTTTATTAATAATTGCATTTTCTTAGAAATATTTCAGTGTCAATTTCTATGTTTTAATCTACATTAAAACACAGTTGTCAGTCATTGCGTCTTTGCCCATACATCCTTCCAAGAGAACCTGCCTCCTCCCACTGGCCATACCTAAGACATGGGCCCAGGTGGCCGTGTTTGCTCAGGTGTCCTCGCCTCCACTGATTAGGCCAAACAGATGCATCGTACTCAAGGAGAACCAATCATTCTCTCTCCCTCTCTCTCTCTCAAAATTTGAACTGAGACAAATAAATTAAAAAGTATCTGAGTCAGTTTAATTGCAGTGAACAAGAGAAGACCACAAAGTTCTGCTTGTGAGATCTTCAGAGCTGGTCAGGTTCACCACCTTTGTAAGACCCAGCTGCATACTGTTTTTCCTTGGATTTGCTTGGTGTAAGTGTTTGTACAATAATCACACTTTTTCTTTAGCTTAGATTGAATAGGTTTTAGCGTCTCGATACCAAATATGGACTGAATAAACTGAATTTTGAAAGAAAAGCATAATATTTTTACTATATAATTGCATGGCTTAAGTAAAAATTACAGAGTCTTGTATTAAAGCAGTGGTCAAATCAATAGGCCATGTATTTTCCAGCTAATAGGATCCTTTACAAATGCCAATTAGGAACTTTTGAAAGCCCGAGTCATGTTAAAAGCTGCTGATATCTGTGCTTTCTCTGTGTTTTTAGTAGGTCTTATGATACAAATTACTCTCTGAAAATTCAAGGAAATTTCAGATGCTTCTACGTTGCTTTGACACCATCATAATGAAGTGAATAATTTTAAAACCATGACTGACTTTTGCTTGTTTCCAAAGTCAGCACTTCATTTGATGTTATTGTGAAGAAAGCTTAATGTCTGTGTTAAGGACATTGGTTTTGTGCCCTCATCCTGCCACTTCCACTGCCTCTTCTTATGGGGTCCTCAGCCAAAGGAATGTGACCACAGGGAACACTACTTGGATAAGAAATGAAGTAGTGCTCTATACATAGCCGGGCACATGGCGGTTGCCCCTCAGTGTGCAGGGCTTCTTGATGATAAAATTGAGCTAGATTGGAAGCTGTGACTCAGACCAAGAAGCCCAAGGAAAGCTTCCTGCTCCATACCCCTTGAATTAGTTTTGTGAATCACTTACCACCCAGAACCAGGTAGAAAAGCTGGAACAGAGAATACAACCATGAACGCACATCACCTTTCAATGTACTGGCTCTGCCTCTTAGTGATATTCTTCCCATGGGTGTCAAGCTCTGAACAATGAGATAATAAGCTTCTTCTCCAATTGGTGGACGTCTAGGAAGGGGCTAGAGCGAGACCTAGACAGAGTTTTCTCCTCTTCAGGGACACATTCAGCTCCATCCCCAGGAGTCTGTACTTTCTATAATAGCATGAATGTGAACTATCGTGTGTTTGGACCACTGTAGGATGACCATGATGCTCTAGAATAGACTCCCACAGGAAAATAGAACGAGTTGATTTTAATTACTACATCTTCTACCACACATTTGTCTCAACTTACATAACCATAGAATTACACTGGGAGGAAAGTATTAGTGTTTGCTATTTATTTAAAAATGATGGTGCCACTTTAAAAATATTTTTCAGGGAGATTTTTTTCAGCTGATGCACTAGCTCTCACAGTAGCCTGTTATGTATAGTGGACCAACATGGGAAATCTCAAGTCTGCTTTTCCCACTAGAAGGAACTTTAATGTGAAGTTATTGAAAATAATTTCTCTATACTATTAAAACTGTCATGGTGAAGGCATGAGGGAGGAAGATCCAGTATAAAAATGAGAGTATGATTTGAAGAAAGGCATTATGTGAATAAACTTTATTGGTCACTGAAATATGAGTTAAGTGTATATAAATCCTTGTAACTACACCAGGCACTGTTGCCCTCCCCACAGCCCTGCCCCATTTTCTTGACTAACAGAACTCTAATTTTGGGGGATAGCATTGGGCCCAATGAATATTGAGATATCTAGTCTAGTCCCATTTGCCAGTGATTGGTCTAGGGGTAGGCACATAGCCCAGTTTTGGACAATGATACATAAGAAGAAGTCTTTTGGAGGTGCATGAGAGAGAAACAGAAAGAATGAATATGATATGCAAAAAGAAAGCACTTTGGCTCCCACCTACTTCCTTTCTGCTTAAAATGTTGTCCCAGCAGAATGTAATGCTTGCAGCTTTGGTGGCCATTTTGTGGCCATGAGGAGAGACATCACTAACATAGGAGGGTGGCAGTGCAGAAAGATAGAAAAAGCCTGGTATGATGGCTATGATTGTGATGGACAAATTCTTAGAAACACACTACCTCCCCAGGCTCAACCAGGAAGAAACAGAATTTCTAAACAGACCGATATCAAGCACCGAAATTGAAGCAGTAATAAAAAATCTACCCACAAAAAAAAGTCCCGGACCAGATGGGTTCACACCTGAATTCTACCAAGCCTACAAAGAAGAACTGGTGCCTATACTGCAGAAATTATTTGAAAATATCCAGAAGGATGGTTTCCTCCCAAACTCATTCTACAAAGCCAACATCACCTTGATACCAAAGCCAGGAAAGGACACAACAAAAAAAGAAAACTACAGACCAATATCCCTTATGAATATAGATGCAAAAATTCTCAATAAAATCCTTGCAAACCGAATTCAAATGTACATCAAAAAAAATAATCCATCACGATCAGGTGGGCTTTATTCCCGAGATGCAGGGATGGTTCAACATACGCAAATCTATAAATGTAATTCACCATATAAATAAAAGCAAGAACAAAGATTATACGATCCTTTCAATAGATGCAGAAAAGGCTTTTGACAAAATCCAGCATCCTTTTATGATAAGAACTCTTAACAATATAGGCATAGATGGCTCATTCCTAGAAACTATTAAAGCCATATACGATAAACCCACAGCCAATATCATACTGAATGGGGAAAAATTGAAGGCATTCCCCCTTAAAACTGGCACCAGACAAGGGTGCCCACTATCTCCACTTCTTTTCAACATAGTGCTGGAAGTCCTGGCCACAGCAATTAGACAAGACAGAGGAATCGGGGCAGCCAGATGGGGGCAGAAGAGGTCAAACTTTCACTATTCGCAGACAATATGATATTAAACACAGAAAACCCCAAAGATTCAACCAAGAGATTACTGGAATTGATAAATGAATTCAGCAAAGTCTCAGGATACAAAATTAATACACACAAATCCATAGCCGTCATATATGCTAATAACAATCAAGCCGAGAAACAAATTAAAGATGCAATACCTTTCGCAATAGCAACAAAGAAAATTAAATATTTAGGAACATATCTAACTAAGGAGGTCAAAGACCTATATAGAGAGAATTATGAAACACTGAGAAAAGAGATTGCAGAGGACGTAAATAGATGGAAAGCCTACCATGCTCCTGGATAGGCAGAGTCAACATAGTAAAAATGGCTTTGCTACCTAAATTAATTTACAGAATCAATGCAATCCCTATCAAAATACCAACATCATATTTTGCCGATCTAGAAAAAATAATTCTATGCTTCGTGTGGAACCAGAGAAGACCCCGTCTAGCCAAAGCAATTTTAAGCAAAAAGAACAAATTGGGAGGCATCTGTCTACCAGACTTCAAACTATACTACAAGGCTATAGTAACCAAAACTGCACGGTATTGGCACAAGAACAGACACGTAGACCAATGGAACAGGACTGAGAACCCAAATATAAAACCAACCTCATACAGTCACCTGATCTTTGACAAATTCCAGAAAAACGTACACTGGGGAAAAGATTCCCTATTCAACAAATGGTGCTGGGAAAACTGGATGGCCATATGTAGAAGACTGAAAGTGGACCCACACCTCTCACCTCTCACAAAAATCAACTCACAATGGATAACAGATCTAAACCTCAGACATGAAACCATAAGAATTCTCAAAGAAAACGTTGGAAAAACTCTTATGGACATTGGCCTAGGCAAAGAATTTATGAAGAAGACCCCCAAAGCAATCACAGCAGCAACCAAAATAAATACATGGGCTGATCAAATTGAAAAGCTTCTGCACAGCCAAGGAAACTATCACTAGAGTGAACAGACAACCTACAGAATGGGAGAAAATATTTGCATGCTACACCTCTGATAAAGGGCTGATAACCAGAATCTATACAGAACTTAGGAAAATCAACAAGAAAAAATCAAACAACCCTATTAAAAAATGGGCAAATGACATGAACAGAAACTTTTCCAAAGAAGACAGAATAATGGCCGGCAAACATATAAAAAAGTGCTCAATGTCTCTAATCATCAGGGAAATGCAAATCAAAACCACAATGAGATATCACTTAACTCCAGTGAGATTGGCTCATATCAAAAAATCCCCAAATAACAAATGTTGGTGGGGATGTGGACAGATAGGAACACTCATACACTGCTGGTGGGACTGCAAATTAGTACAACCTCTATGGAAAAGAATATGGAGATACCTCAAAGAATTAAAAGTAGAATTACCATTTGACCCAGCAATCCCACTACTGGGTATTTATCCAAAAGAAAAAAAGACATTTTATAATAAAGACATCTGCTCTCGAATGTTCATAGCAGCACAATTCACAATTGCAAAGTTGTGGAAACAACCAAGGTGCCCATCAATACACGAGTGGATCAATAAAATGTGGTACATGTATACCATGGAGTATTACTCAGCAATAAGGAACAACAGTGAATTAACACATCTGGTATTATCCTGGTTGGAGCTAGAACCCATTCTTCGAAGCGAAGTGTCACAGGATTGGAAAAACAAGCACCACTGGTACTCACCATCAAACTGGTACTAACTGATGAACACTTACATCACACAGGGCAATAACATTCATCTGAGGGCGGGCGGGCGGGAGGGGGGTGGAAGGGATGGGAAAAACTCTCACTGAATGGATGTGGGGAGCACAGTTTGGGGGATGACCACGATTGTGGCTCTGACACGGGCAGAACAGGGGCAATGTGTATGGCCAAAGTGTTGTACCCCCATGATATTCTGAAATTAAAAAAATAAATTAAAAAAAAAAAAAGAAGTAAATTTGTGTTCCAAAGATCAAAGTGCACTTTAAATAAAATAGAACATTGAGTATGAGGTGAATGGATGGTAAGTGCTATTATCCATGACAAGTTAGCTCTATGAAGTTTTAACTTTCACTATCTTTATTTGTATTAAAAGTCATAAGAACAATGTCCAAGTGTCTATTTCTCAGCTGGTATAAAAAACTTGACAATATAAAACTCTAAAATATCACATTCCTTTCCATTTGTATATCAAGACGATAATATTTTATGACATTCCTCACCATGCAATTCATCAAACAGCTCCATGAAGAGAGAACTTCACCGTGCCAAGGACTTAGTAAGAGGAGAAAATTCAACACAGACATCACTTATCATGAAAATGGAAATCTGATGCCGAAAAGTAGGTTTTAATTGGAGAGTCTTTAATTTTTACTAATAATAAAAAATGCAGTCAGGATGTGGAATCTTTGGACCTTTTGTTTTACACAGTAGAATAATTGCACCAGATGACAGAATATACACGTATATTATATATATATAATATATATGTAATTTTTAGAAAATAAATATTTCTGAATTTCCATTGTAGATAAAATTCAAAATGTGAGGAGTGAGGTGCAGAAATATATATATATTTTTAAGATTCTCATGTCATTCTTTGACGAAGTTGCCACATTAGTAAGAAGAACGAATGAACTTTAAACAAAGATTGATTTTAGCACCTAGGAATTGAATAGACCTCTTCCTGCGTTCATCTGAAGTAGCTGCGTGTTATTTCATTTGTTTCTCATTCTTTTCTCTTCTCTTTAGACCTCTTCCTTTTAATCAATTCTGTGTGACCATTTCCAACCTGGAAATCTTTCTTCTCAGTAGAAAAGATGGAAAGATTAATCAATTCATCAACCTTTTTTTCATCAATTTATCAATGAGTGTTTTTTTTTTTCTTTTTGCCTATTCAAAAATACGTATTGACAACTATTGTCTTCCAGACGCTCATGTGCTGGGGTACATGAGCACAGGCACGTGACTGTCCAGTGATGGAAGGAAATGTTAAATAAGTTCACAAATCATAACCATCACAAGAGGTCTCTTGATGACTTCAAGGAGCCTCTGAACCAACCCTGGACCAGCTCCAGAATTTCTGTCAAATAAGCAAAAAATAACTCTATGGTTTAAGCCCCTGTTAATTGTGGTTTCTGTTACTTATAGACAATGGCTATATACTTATACATGTATGGTTATATATACTTAGAGCTAACAGCTATTTAACTTAATAGAGAAATATCCTTCAGTTATTTGTTTTAGGGAAATTAATACGAAATATATTTAGATAATTTAAACAGCTGACTTTTCCCACTCATCCAGGCTCAAAACTGGATGAGTGATGGTTTTTTAACTCTTATATTTTTAATATCCTCCCCAATTCCAGTCAGTAAATGCCATCAGCCTAGTTCAATCCTAGACCAGTGACTTTTGACATCAGCATGGATCAAAATCACCTGTTAAAACAGATTGCTGGGCCCCATCTCCAGAGTTTATGATTCAGTAGGTGGGGCCTCAGAATTTGTATTTTTGGCAAGTTCCCAGGTGGTGCTGATGCTGCTGATCTGGGCACCACACATTGACGATCACTGCCCTAGACTTTGGGCAATCACCTCCCAAGTCAGCCACTTCCCCCACTCACCTTATCTATACCCACAACCCAGCTACTTCAGTCTGGATTTCGCTTTCTAACCACAGCATTCTTCTCCAAACTTACCAGTAAATTTTTTAGGATTTCTTAATGCCATCCAAATTGGTCCACACACAATGCTACGAGCCTTAGGTTTGCTGTCTCTTTGCCTTTGTGCATATCGTTTGCCCTGCCTAGAATGTTCTCAAACCTTATGTCACTGAAGCCTCTGTAGGTTTGCCACAGTGGAGTGGTCTTTGCTCCCTTGGCCAAACCATTACTTTTTTCTTTTTATTTCAGGGAGATAAAAATTACAGTACACCAAGAGACAGAAATAGGACAAAGAGCTTTTTCTTCCCTCTACTCCCTACCAGGTGTAATTCTGAAATAACGTCATGTGTAACTTTCATTTGTTCCTTTTATGGCCTTAAAATGAGCATCTTTAACTCTAAAATGATCCTGGCCCAGAGCTGAGTGCCTACTCAGTCTGCAGAGGACACAGAGAGGTTACCCAAGCTTGCAGCTGAGCTTCTGGAAGCAAACTGATAACTCTCCCAATAGTGAGCAGCTGCTCTGCCTTTCATATTAACTTCTTCTGGGCAGAAATTATGAGCCCACAGAGATATCTAATCACAAATCTCTCACTTTATTGGTACAAAGAAGCATGATTTCTATACATAGGGGCCATAGTAAGGGTTTTGCAGAGTGCACACAGTGTCCTCCCTTCTTGTAGGTGTACCTCCTGTCTCTGGAAAAGCAGCCACAAATCCTAGTGTGTCTTGCTCAAGAACAACACACAAGAGTCATGCTCAAGCAATGCCATTAAATCAAATTTTCATCCACATCCCCAAAATTACTACCATGTTTGCAAAATCCCATGATAAGCTCTCAGTCCTCATGCTGATTGACCTGTCAGTAGCGTTTGACATCCATTTAGGCTGCTATAACAAAATGCCATTGGCTGGGTAGCTTACAAACAATAGAAATTTACTTCTCACAGTTCTGGAGACTGGGAAGCCCAAGATCAAAGTGCCAGCAGATTCAGCATCCAGTGAGCGCCCATTTCTTGGTTCGTACATGGCATCCTCTAGCTGTGTTCCCACATGGTGGAAGGGGCAAGGCAGCTTTCTGGGGCCTCTCTTATAAAGGCACTAATCTCATTTGTGAGGGCAGATCCCTCATGACCTAATCACCTCCCAAAGGCCCCACCTCCTAAAACCATCACATTGACAGATTGTTTCAACATATGAATTTTGAGGGAGACACAAACATTCAGACCATAGCAACATAGTTGATCATTCCCTTGTCATTGATACATTTACTTCACTTGCTTCTCAGGGCATGACAATTTCATGTTTTTCTTCCCACATCACCCCCATGAGGTGCTCCTCTCTTTCCCAGTCTCCTTTGCTGATTCTGCCTCTTACACCCTTATGATGATGGAGTCCAGAGATCTGTCCTTGGTTACCTTCTCGATCTACACTCATCTATTAACGATCTTATCCAAATACCATGGCTTTGCATACCATCTGTATGCAAGTAATTCCCAAATTTATGTCTCCAGGCCAGTCACCTTTTCCAAATCTCAGACTCATCTATCCCACTTGAGATTTCCACTTAAATGATCTAGACAAACAAATTAATATGTTTCAAATTTATCTCTTGTTTCCAACATCTCCCACCCCAAACCTGCTCCTCCCACAAAATCTCAATAAAGAGGAACTTCATCTTTATATTTGCTAAAACCCAAACCTTTGGAGTCATCTACATTTGCATTCTACATTCAATCACAGGAAGTCCTGTTGGCTCTACCTTCAGAATATTTCCTGGAAGGCAATCTCCGCCATTACCACCTTGGGCCTAACCTCTACTCTCTCCTTGCTGGATTATTGTAGAGCCTCCTAAGTGGTATCCCTTCTTTTATCCTTGACTTCTTACAGACCATTCTTAGGATAGTAGTCAAGGTGATGCTTTCTTTTAAAATGTGAATCAGATTGTACCTCAACTATGTTCAAAAGCCTATAGAAGCTCTCCACTTACTTCAGAGTAAAAACCAAAAACCTTGCAATGGCCTAAAAAGCCATGTATGTACCAGCATCTATTGTTTTTGCACTTTTTAAGAAAAGCCATTCTAACTGGGGTAAGGTGATATCTCATTTTGGTTTTAATTTGCATTTCCCTGATGATTAACATTAAACATTTTTTCATGTTTTTCATGTTTCCTGGCCATTTGTCTTTCTTCTTCTGAGAAGCATCTGTTCATGTCTTTTACCCACTCTTTAATAGGGTTGTTTGTTTTTTTCTTGTACTATGAACACTATTTGGGTGACGGGTACACCTATAGCCAGGACTCAAGCATTACAAAAACAGTCCATGTAACCTAAAACATTTGTACCCCATTAATGTTTTGAAATTTAAAAAATGAAGTTACCAAATATATAAGGTTAACAACAACAACAACAAAAGCCATGTATGATCTGTTCCCATCCCCACCTTTTTATCTTTCTGATCTCTCCTACTGCTGTCGTTCATGTTTATACCACTCTGCTCTAGTCACAGTGGCTTCTTGGCTGTACCTTACACCTGCCAGGCACATTCCCACCTCAGAGCCTTTCTCTAGCCATTCCCTGTACTTGGAACACTCTTTCTATAAATGATACTTAGCCAATACCTTCACTTCCTACAATCTTTGCTCAGATTTCACTTTCTTAATGAAGCTTACATGTAGCATGCTATTTAATATAATCTGCCCCCCTCAGCAATTTCCACCCCCTTACCCTGCTCTGTTTTTTGCTTTATTCCATAGCATTTGCAATAATCTAACAATACATATTTTTGATCCCTGTATTCTGAATTATTATTTTTTGAAGTATAAAGGAAATGGAAAACCAGTAAGTCTCCAAGGAAGTAAGTGGGTTATCTATCAAGGTGATGTGACCTTGGTAAAATCCACCACCCAAGTCTATTCTTCACCTTTGCAGGGTTTAACATGTAGTTTTCAGGCACCATTAATGTTCCTCACATAACCAAGGCAACAAGACTAATAATAGAATAGGAATGCCAACTTACCACTCTTACACTTAAAATAGAAGTACCAAAGTTACCAGATGTCCACAGCCCTAGCAGTGCCCTCACTTCCTCTACAAGCTACATGGAAACACGAATTATAATCAGAGGGCTTGGAGTTAGAGTATGGAGAAGTATTTAGATAATTTGGATATCTGATGGTCTCAGATCTAATTAACTTGCACCTCCAAAATGGAGCCATGTCCAGGAAAGATGGGCAGAAATCACAGGCAGGACACTCTCTCCCTGCACTGTGCTAATCAGTCTCTCCTGATTCATATATTGAACACTTTTCTTGACTGTTTATGATGACTCATGCAGTGTGAGAAGCAGGCACTGAGGATACAGGGACAAGCAAGACAAAAGAGCTCTTGTTTCTGCTTTTGAGGAGTTTGCTCTCTAGTAAAGAAGACAAATGATAAACGAGTAAACATATAATGAAACAATATGACCACAAGTTGTGCCAAAAGCTATGAATAAAATGGAGTGATGTGTTAAATCTACCTCAAATAGGGCTGTCACGGAAGACCTCAGTGAAACCTGGAGGATGAGTGTGAGGCAGTCATGACATGAGCTGGGGGAAGCATTCCAAGCATGGGAAATAGCAAGTGCAAAGGTCCAGTGTGGTGGGTAAGAGAGGAGATTAGTAAGTTTTCAAAAACGGGAAAGAAGCTAGCCAACATAAGTACAAAAGAAGTATGGGATGGGTTTGGAGAAAGAGGCAGATCATGGAAGTTTTTAGTAAATCTTGGTAAGTAATTTGGATTTTAAAGCCACTAATGGTGCCTCATGAAGAAAAGATTAGAGGCACATAAGAGTAGATGCAAGGACGCCATCTAGGAGGCTATTATGAGAGTCCATGCAAGAGATGCTAATGGTTTAGACCAGTGAGGTGGTAGTGGGGATAGAAGACATAGAAAATTTGAGATATATTCTGGAGGTGGCATTCATGGGATTTGAAGATGGAACGAATGTCGTGAGAAGGGTAAATAAAAATGAGAAATCAAAGATTACTGGTTTCAGTTTGAACAACCGGGCGGATGGTGGTGCCATTCCCTGAAAGGTGGAACAAAAGGGGAACAGATTTGAGGATAGAATAGGAAATCAGGAACATATCAAGTTTAACATCTAAATGGAGATGCCAAGTTATCAATGAGTCTGTAGTTCAGAGAAGATGTCCTTGTATATCTTTATCTG
The DNA here is from genome assembly GCA_023783475.1 of Daubentonia madagascariensis. Classification (NCBI taxonomy): domain Eukaryota; kingdom Metazoa; phylum Chordata; class Mammalia; order Primates; family Daubentoniidae; genus Daubentonia; species Daubentonia madagascariensis. Next base: position 5,112,070 of record JAKFHU010002088.1, read on the forward strand.
TATCCTTCGTAATGTCCTTAATAATAAATTGGTGAATGTAAGTAAGTGTTTCCCTGAGTTCTGTGAGCCACTCCAGCAAATTAATTGAACCCATAGAGCTTATGGGAACCCCAACTTGAAGCTGGTTAGTCAAAAGTTCTAGAGGCCTAGACTCATGACTGGTGTCTGAAGGGGTTGAGGGCAGTCTTGGGGACTGAGCCCTCACCCTGTGGGATCTGATGCTATCTCCAGGTAGATAGTGTTGGGATTGAATTAAAGGACTCCCAACTGATGTCTACTGGAGAATGTATTGCTTGCTCGGTGTGAGGGCAGAGGAAAAACCCAGTTTGAGTTTTTTTCTAAACACACACACATATTGTGATATTTTTCTCAACCATTTGAAAGTAAGTTGTAGACATTTTGCCTCTTTACTTTTCAACATTTCAGCCTGTATTTTCTAAGGATGAAGAGATTCCCTTACATAGCCACTATATGATTTTTAAAATCAGAAAATTTAACATTGATACAATACTGTTATTTAACAAATAGCAATGGCAATCATGGCAACGACAAAAATAAATAAATGGGACTTGATTAAATTAAAAAGCTTCTGTAGAGCCAAGGAAATAATCAACAGAGCAAACAGACAACCTACAGAATGGGAGAAAATGTTCACAAGCTATACATCTGGTAATGGGCTAATAAGCAGAATCTACAAAGAACTCAAGCAAATCAGCAAGAAAAAAATCAAACAACCCCATCAAAAAATGGGCAAAAGACACGAACAGAAGGCTTTTCAAAAGAATATAGATAAATGGCCAATAAACATATGAAAAAATGCTCAACATCACTAATAATCAGGGAAATGCAAATTAAAACCACAATGAGATATCACCTTACCCCTATTAGAATGGCTTTTATTAAAAAGTCCAAAAATAATAGATTCTGGCATGGATGCAGAGAGAAAGAAACACTTCTACACTGTTGGTGGGACTCTAGGTTAGTGGAGATTCTATGGAAAACAGTATGGAGATTCCTCAAAGAAATAAATGTAAACTTTAGTCATTCTACAATTGTATACATATTTCAAAACATGTTGCACACAGTAAGCACACACAATTTTAATTTGTCAATTTAAATAATTAATTTAAAATGATAATAATTATACCAAATCATTGCAATATCTACTGAAATTATCACTTGATTTCTCTTATTGGACCTATTAATAAGTTAAATTATGTTATCAATTCCCAAATATCAAGCATCTTTGTATCCCTAGAATGAAACCTACTCAGTTGTGGTAAATTATTCTTTTAATATTTGGTTTCTAGATTCTTTATTTAGGATTTTCTCATCTATATTTATAGATAGCATTAGCCCATATATTTTTTATGTGAGAGTATATGTGGAATAAAGAGAAAGAGATTTTGATTGCTTTGTCATTTTGGCATTCGGTGTTTTGCTGGCTTCATAAAATATAAACTTGGTAGACTTGTAGGTCTTCTAGCCATTTTCACAGTCATGAGAATCTTTATTTTCTAAAGCTTCAAAGATTTGACTCATATAGTGATCTGGGCTCAGAACATTATAATTTAAGTTCATTTGCTGTGTCTTCCTTGGTATAGGTTTTCTATTTTTTTCTTGAGTCAATTTTAGTAACTTAATTTTTTCTCTGAAATTATTCATCATCTATGTACATATATGTAAATCCTCCTTCTATGTGTAAAGAGCCATCAGAGAGAGAGTGAACAGAAATGGTACCTATACACAAGAAGGAGTGGTTGCCCAGTTTCTGGCTGGTGTGGAACTTGTATGTCCAAGCCAGGGAAAGTTGTGATTGTGTGGGAAGACTGCACCTTCTTCCTCAAGATGAAGCTATTTCAGAAGGTAAAGACAGTGTCAGTTACCAATTATGATTTACAGGAACTACTGCCATGCTAGCAAAAAAATAACACCTCAGCAGTTGTTTATGATATTGTAAAATTACAATAATTGCTTTGGATTTATAACCTAAACATTTTATAGGAAGAGAAGAAAAGAAAAGAAAAAGTCTTCACGTGACTAGGTCTATCTGAGCTTGAGCTAGGGGGTGCAAGAGTAACTACAAAGTTCCAGTTAACAGAAGTAAGTGGAACCAAAACAGTCCTGGGCTCTTTTCTCTAAGCCTGTCCAAAATCCAGTCACACGAAGAGCTCAGGACTATCAGTTGCCCATGAGCTTAAATTACTTTGCAACACACCCAAGTTCATTCTCATGTACTTAAACATTTGTCTATTTAATTACGTTATTTTTAACTGGAACTTCAGACAAATTTGGGGGTTTTTTTGGTACTAAGATTCTTAATCCACAGAATTAGTCAATGCCAGAGATCTGCTCAAATCTGGGCATGGCAGCAGTCAGAACGTTCAAGCCTCCTTCTAATTGCTGATGCCTCAGATATGATGATGTGTCTTGATACAGATATAATGAAATATAAAACTTCTCAATATGATTTCAGCTTTGAATCTGCAGCAGTCAAACAGGTGTAGATTTCGTGTGAGATAGACTTGCTCTCTTCCTAGATTTCTGTCTCATCTGTTCCCAGAAAAGCAAAATGATTTATATAGACAAAATCAAATGGTAGATTACTTTCTCCTCCACTTGATCCCATTCTTGCCCCATTACATATCAATTGCTATTTTTTAAATGTCTCAAGTTTCAGTTGTTAAGAAACCAACAGTGTGATTCTAATACATTTCAAAAAGAAAAGAATAAATTGGCTATACTTGGGAATCATATTCACTTTTCAAAACTGATTTTTAGTATAGGACATTCTAGAATGGATCTGTGTCCACTCATCATAGTTGTGTTAAATGTATCAATTGGGACCTGGACCTTCAGGCACTTTGGCTCTGGAGGTACTGCTCATGGTACACACCTTTGTTTTGGGTTCAAAAGTTTATTGAAAGACACATTAAAATCGACTCCCTACCTCCATAGCAGCTTGAAGACATTAATGGTAAAGTTCTAATACATTTGGTTCATGTGACATTGTCTTTTAAAAACCCTGTTAGGATTAGAACAGGTTTATTTTTAATCTAAACTTCTTTAGAAATAAGACATTTTTAGATTATACTTAAAATTTAAGAGGAAATGTGCATTCATAACAAATTATTACTATCCATTTGAAGGCTTGCATTATATTTAGCACCTTTTAAAAATGTATAACCACATCTCTGTGTTTATAAAAGAATTAATAAAATGAATTTGATTCCATTCCTAGGTCGCTCTTTTCTGGATTGGTTGGTAAGGAAGCAGTTATCTTGGATATGGAGCCCTTCATACTGCTTCCTAATCTCTATGGTAAGCCCTGCTCTCAGTAGCACCCAGAAGATGTTTTACTCGCCTCTCCTGCACATGAAACCAATATGAAAATAGCCCTTTGAAACAGAGACGTAGGAATGGTCTTAAATTATTCAAGATCTTTATTATTAATGAATGCACTTGTGTGAGCTCTTAAAAACATTACTGTTTTACCTGCAATTTCTGGGCAGTCAGAAGAAGGAATCAACTCTATATAGGAATTCTACATCTGGAAATCTGGTTTTGCTCAGCTTTTCCCTCTTCCAGAACTGCTGAGTCATTAATACAGAATGTTTGACTAAAATGCTTCTCCAGAGAAACTAACAAAGGTAAGGACCTGGCATGGAGGCAGATAGAGCAGATCTCCAGCTGTACTGCTGACTAGGTGGGAGGCCAGAGCCTTCTAGGCCCACCTGGGGACTTGTGGGAGAGTTTGGGGAGCGTTTCTACACGAAGAAAAGTTCTAACCTGATTTCCCATGCTACGGCTTTTCTAAACAAATCTTACTTGAATACGTTCGGGATCTTCCTGGGTTTTGGCAAGTCTCGAATGACCACTATTGCTATCATATTTTTAAAGAACTAATGTAATCAGGTTTTGCCTTAGTTTCTCTCTTCATAAAACATTATTTGTCTGCCCAAATAACCTGTGGTCTAATTCATTCATTCATTAGAAGGTGGGTAAAGTACTATTTAAATTTAATTATCATGTAACTTTGTAAAACAGTTTTTAACTGCCCCTGTTAACAAATGTCTTCTTCTTAGAACTGCATAAGGCTTTCTTATAGCATTATCCATTCTTTTTGTTGAAAGTAAATATATATAATACAACATTATATATGTGTGTTCACATTATATATGTGTTTTCACACAAACACACACACACGGGGACTTCAGAAAGTTCATGGGCAGATGGAATTAAAAGATAAAAAATATAAACTTTATTTCTGAATATAAGCTCCATTAAGTTCAAGACACTTTTGTAAGCAATGAGACCAGCCATTTAGTCCATCCCTAAAGAACTGAGGGTCCTGGGAATTGAACCATGTCAATGCAGTCTTTTCTACACTATTAACTGAGGAAAAAAGGGTGCCCTTTAAAAATTTTTTAAGATTAGGAAACAAAAAGAAGTCAGAAGGAGCCAAATCAGCACTGTAAGGTAGATACCTAATGATTTCCCATCAAAATTCTTACAAAATTGCCCTGTTTGATGAGAGAAATGAGTAGGAGCATTGTCATGGTAGAGAAGAACTCTCTGGTGAAGCTTTCCAGGGTATTTTCTGCTAAAGTTTTGACTAACTTTCTTAAAACACTCTCATTATAAGCAGATGTTATCATTCTTTCACCCCCCAGAAAGTCAACAAGCAAAATGTCTTGAACAGCCCAAAAAACTTTTGCCACGACCTTTGCTGTTGACCGGTCTACTTTTGCTTTGACTGCACCACTTCCACCTCTTGGTATCCATTGCTGTGATTGTGCTTTGTCTTCAGGATCATACTGGTAAAGCTATTTTTCCTCTCCTGTTACAATTCTTTGAAGAAATCCTTCAGGATCTTGACCGCATTTGTTTAAAATTTCCACTGAAAGCTGTCTGCAGCTGATCTGGGTGCAAAAAGAGTTTGGGCACTTGTCAAGTGGAAAGCTTGCTCAACTTTAATTTTTCAGTCAGAATTGTGTAAGCTGAACCAACTGAGATATCTATGGTATTGGCTGGCTATTGTTTCTACTATTAATTGTTAGTCTTCTTCAATTAGGACACAAACATTAATTTTTTCCTTGCAAATTGATGTGCATGGTCTCCTGCTACAGGCTTCTTCTTCAACATCATCTCATCTCTTCTTAAAATGAGTTATCCATTTGCAAACCACTGATTTCTTTGGGGCACTGTCCCCATAAACTTTCATAATGCATGAAGCTTCCATCATTTTTCCACCCAAGCATCACCATAAATTTGATGCTTGTTCTTGCTTCAATTTTTCATGTTGTTCTGATAGCGGTTCTTTTGATGTTTTAGTGCCTCAAACTAGATCCTGTTCGGATGTGTTATAACAAGTTAGTGCAAGTTTGTTTTGGTGCAAAGAAAATTTTGAAATCCATGCATAGTTTTTTTTATAATACATATTTTCCATGAACTTTTTGAAGACCCTTTGTGTGTGTTTATGTATAGTTTGAACAATAGGTGCAACATGAAACAATTAACAAGATAACTAATTGACAACTCTTTAAAAAATATTAACTGAGTTCTATGTATACACACATGTGTATGTACATATGTAATAAATCAATAATATTTATTAGAAATTTATATGTAGAATTATTTAACATAGTGTTATTAGAAATTTAAATATTGAGAGCTTAAAAATTTTGCTCTTAAAATTCAAGTAAATTTACATTTTCTGGAAGTGAGAATACAGTCCACTCTTAAAATTATTATGCCTCGAAGGTTCTAAGTATTCATGGTATTAGTTTCAGGAGCTATTCTCAATTTTCTGAGAAGCATGGCTTCACCCCTGTGTTCCTCCTGTTTTTATCTCCCAAGAGATTTCACAGTCTCCCTAAACACCTTGTAGTGATTGTTCCCAGGTAAAATTATGTGTTTGGTTGCCTTTTCCCCCACACCCTCATCCCTCCACTGCAAAACCTTCTGCTTAAATTATAGAGTTGTTTGTTTGTTTGTTTGTTTTATTGTTTATTTGTTTTGAGATGGGGTCTTGCTATGTTGCCCAGGCTAGACTTGAACTCCTGGGCTCAAGCAATCCTTCCGCCTCAGCCTCCTGAGTAGCTGGGATTACAGACACACACCACCACACCCAGCTTCATTTCTAGTTACAAGAACCCTCTTGCCACCTGTCATCCTAGGAAATTTGTGAAATGGACCCAGATAAACAAGGTGAGTATTACTGTCAAGTTTCTGAGCATAGTTTGTAAACAAAAAATTAGGCACAGATGTATTTTCAGACCTCTAAGTTACAGAAGAGTAAACATTTGGCAAATTTCTGGCTGAAAAGGAAACCATTAGGTGGTTAAAGTCACTTTCTCTCTCTTCTAAACAGAAATCCACCATGTATTGAAGAGTATTTGGTCTGTTGTCTCCAAAATATCAAAAATATTTAACAAAAGACTTGATATCAATATAATTACCTTTTAAATTCCTATTCAAATACATAAAAAGTATCTTATCTTATTTTTATTTATATTCATGGTTTACTGTTAAAATGACATCATTGTAGATATTTTAACACCTGGGGTAAGTTCACAGTACTATGTGGCCGCAGAGTTGGGAGAAACGGCCCACAGTTGTCACTGTATGAATAATTAATAAATGGGTATGGAGAAGCTAGTTCCTCTTTCTTCCGACATCTCTGAATGCCAAGCTAGGCCCAGGACTGGTCTGTGAGATTTTATTGCTGGATCTATTTGCAGCCTTATTTCTCTTGCCAAAAATCTAGATTGTTAATCTTATTTATTTTATACAAAATTATAAATAATTCAGATTATCTTTGGCTTTCCCAAATTTGGGTCCTCGTATTAATACACTTAACACAAAGCAGCAGGTAATCCATTCAAAGCTCAATTTTCTCTCCCTAATGCAGTGTTACTCGAATTTAGTGTGCATCAGTGTCACCTGGAGGGTTTGTTAAAATGTTGCAAAGTTTGTGATTCAGTAGGTCTGGGGTGGAATCCAGGAATGTGCATTTCTAACAAGTCCCCAGGAGATGCTGATGCTGCTCGCCTGGGACCACACTCTGAGGACCACTGGCCTAAAGTATCTATTTCTGGGTCATCAAACTAGATTATGGACAGTTGAAAGAGGTTTTATTACATCCACCTTAGAATTTGTGGAAAATGAATATAATGATGTGGCTAAGCAAAAATAAGAATCACTGAAAGCAAAAACCTTCCCAACCAAATCTCTGCCATGCACAAGAACACAAGTAGCTTCATTATTGTTTCTTTAAGTATATAAAACTATTTTCTTCATAGTTTTGGGCATGATACATCCAGTAATTTCTTCCTCTCTTGAGTTTTTTTCCACCATCAGAAAAAATTTAAAACTTTAGCCTTGAGGAAGCAGGTCTGGCGGTGGATCACCTGGAACCCTCATTCATTTTACCTGTTGCACTGTATCACAGCTTGCCATGTTATGCTGCACAACTTCATCAGATGAGGCTGCAAAGCATAACATAACAGGAATGTGATGGGCCAGATGGTAGAGCAGCTACAGAGTGGTTCCTCCACCAGGAGCAGCATCTGGGAACTCGCAGAGCCCCTAGTATGCTGACTCTCTGTATCCATTTGGTGGATCTGGGAGGAACCCGGGCACAAAAACTGGCCAATTACCATGGGGTTGCGGGGAGGAAATGCTGGGCATTACATTTATGTTAATTGTTTCCACACTGTTATGCCTACTCTCAATTTGTTTTCCTTCTCCAGACATAGGGCAGAGGTTATTTCTGAGTTCTCCTGTTCTATAACATTGGAGTCTTATCTGAACACTAAGCATTTTTTAAAACGTAAGGATATTGAATAACAAAAGATTTAGAGTAAATTGCAGGTTTTTTGATATGTTTGCACCTGTTGAAAAAAGAAGGAAAAAAAGATATGGAGGGTTTTTAAACAAGATCTCTTGTTTTGGTGACAATTTTTAGGCACAGCCCACATTCCCCTGAGGTGGGTGTCTTCAACTCATGATCGTATATTGATCGTTGGGTCAGTATACGTTCAGGGAGAGGCCTCTGTTGTGCTCTGACTCCTCGAGGATGAGTCTGGCCTGGTTTGGCACCGTAACCCCCTCCATGGCTTAGCATAGTGCCTGGTACTCAACATCTATGTGTGTAACAGCCAGACCTTTACCCCACAACACTCAAGGGCAAGAAACATCATTTTCCAAACCAAAATCAAGTCATTGCACTTTGTTATGAAATTCAGACTGAGTTAAGTTTGAGAAGGATCCATCCCTTGGAGACAGACAGAAACCTGCAAGGTTGTTACCCCGAACATTTGGTCAAGGCCCTGATCTGAGGTACCATCGTGGCCACCACTTGTTAAGCTCTTTGCCCCCTTGAAGACACAGGACTCCATGTCAAGATTGTCACAGAAGTCCCTGCCACACCTGTGGCTGGTCTCCTTGCTTATGCCATGCAGCCATTCCCTCCACTCAGGGGGTTGCTAATAAGGGCAGCCCTGGAGACACCTCGTGCACCTCCGATCCCAGTCAGACCCCTCCCACCTTCCTGTCCAGGCACCAGCCTCTCCCCCTTCAGGAAAACTCTAGATTAATTTTTTGGTGGGCCTGTCTGTCCTTTCATATGAAGTAGGGTTGATTTCAAGGGTGGCCTTTCCACACAAAGAAGCTGTTAGATCCGCCAAAGGAGCAAAAAGAGCTTAGACCTTGGAACACACACCGGATGGACAAGGAAACATTGCCTTTCCATTCTTTAAATTCTCCCATTGCTGCAAGGACAAGAAAAAAATTAATATCACTGCAAATGATCCTGCCACCTACGTTTGAATCTGTGAAAGCCACCAAACAGTTTCTTGTTTGGTGGTGTTTAGGGCCTGCTTAGCCAAGGCTGAAAAATGGGCTGTTTCTAGTCACAAAACTCCCCCAGCACACAGATGCTAACTCCAAATTGCCTGAGTTTTATGTTAATCAGTTAAATTGAAAGTACTTTTATTTTCTTCAAGGCTTATTCCCCTTAGCATGATAAATACAAGTAAGGCTCAGTCTCAAAGCTTGCTTGTATGTGAAAACCTTGCCTTAGAATGAGCATTCTGGGTCTAAATGCTTTTTAGTTGGAATTTGTTGTCACAAGAAATATCACAGATGCAAAGTTGTTTGGCAGTTCTTTCCAAAGGTTGTGATTGGGTTTTGCTTTCACTTCCCACTGTAAAAGTCCAAATCTTCATTATTCCTCAAGTTTTCTACCCCACCACCTCCTCCTTACGCTAAGTGGGTGAACTTGTACCCAACTTCATAAAGCTAACAGAAGCCTCTGCACGTGACCCCTTCCCCACACTCACCCTCACGTCCTTTTATTCTTCTCCAGGAGAAAGGGATGGGCTTCTTGCCAAGGCTACTTCCTTCACCTGTGCATTTTCCTCCATCTGCCGTCTCTACCTTGGGGATTGTATCAGCTAGCAGTATTTCAGTTGCTCGTGATAGAAAACTTAGCTTAAAGAGGCTTTATTACCTTATATAATTAATAACCTAACCAGGAGGCCTATTGTACAGCATGGTGACTATAGTTAACAACACCATGTTGTATTCTTGAAAATTGTTAACAGAGTAGATTTTAAGTGTTCTCACCACAAAAAAATGATAAGTATATGAGGTAATGTATATGTTAATTATCCTGATTTAGCATTCCACAATGTATACGTTATTTTGAAACAGCATGTTGTACACAATAAATACATACAATTATTATTTTTCAATTAAAGTAAATTAAATAAAATAACCCAGGGAAGGATTAGCTCACACTGGGCTCAGACACTGTCACCAGGAAGTGGTTTCTCTCCATTTCCAAGTTCATATCTGCTCACCTTTGTGTGTGGGTTTTATTCTCATGCAACACACCCTAACAAGAGTGACTGTTGCTTCAACCTGCTGGTCCAAGTGCAAGTCCAGCAGGAAAAAAATAAGTCTGCTTCCCTGATAACTTGAACAAAGAATCCTTGAATTCAGTTTCATCGGTGTGTTATTTGCCTGACTTTGGTCATGTGCCCGTTTCTGGGGAGTGTGATGATGCACCCACTGACAGGCCAGGCCTAAGCCACATGCCCCCTGGAAATGGGAGAGTTGGAATTAATACCACTAGAATTCCATGGACTCAGATTGGGGGGAGGTGGTTCACCAGAAGAAATAAAAATGGATGTTGGGTGGCTAAGGGAACACGTGCCCACTGAGCGGGACTTTGCTACATCAAACACCACGTGGATTCCACTTCCTGAGTCCTCAATCTCTTCCTCTCTCCTGGCCCCCCTCCCTGACCCATATGTACACTCTGGAATCTCTCCTCCCTTTGAAAACCAATTTTGATTTTATGTGTTGTTCTAGCTATGGCTCTCTTGTCTTCCCTTCAGATTAAAGATCTTGAAAAGTTGTCTGTTTTTATGTCTTCACTTCACATTCATTGCTCAAACCTCTGCAATTTGATTCTGACCCCCTATGACTCCACTGCAACTGCTCTTGCAAAGACCTTCAATAATCAACTTAATCCTAAAGACCAGAATCAATAAATTCCCTTTATACCAGTAGTTTCCAAACTTTAGCTTGCATCAGATTTACCTTGAGGGCCTGTTAAAAGAGCCTGGAGTTGAAGCCTTGTTAGAGTTTTGTTAGAAGTTAAATTTCCAGCAAGTTCCCAGGTGAAGCTGATGCTGCTCCAGGAGGCACACTTTGAGGACCACTGCTTTATACAATAATCAGGTAGAACAGGCCATTTTAAGTGCCTAAAGTAAACAATGAATGTGTAAGACCTTATAAAGCTTTATTTAATGGCATTAAAGCTCATATGAATAAATGGGGAGATCTACTCTGTAGATTTTATTTTTTCTGGATATGAAGACTGATTCTATCAGTCTTAGGGAACAAAAAGCTCTGTTGTGAGACAGCAAAAAGCTCTGTTGTGAGATTGTTATGTCTTTTGAACTAAGTGAAAATCGAATTTGGAGGATCAATGAAACAAATTTAAAATTGTGGTTCCTCAAGGGAAGTAAGAGAGACAATATTTAGTAAGTGAATTATCTACATTTTCTTATTTAAATTATGCAAATAGCCTATGAGGAATGTATTATAATCCCTATTTATTTGATGAAGAAGTGGAAGATCAAAAAGTAAACTAATTTCCCCAAAGGAAAAAGGCAAGAATAGAAGTAGGTATGGCTGACTCCAGAGCTCCCTCCTCTCCCCCACACTGTGAAATGGGCAAATACACACTCAGTGCCTGGCAAGTGCTCAGAAATGCTACCCGTTGCTGTACTGCTGGTGGTGGGTAGGTCTCAAAAGAAGGTACCTTAATAATTCTTCTTCTGATTATAAAAATAACATATACTCTTCATAGAAAACTTAGGTAATATTGACAAGTATAAAGAAAATAACTGTAGTCTCTAATAATTTGAGCACTCAGAGATATCTACTGTTAACTGTGGATGGCACTAGAAATTAAGCTCCACGAGGGTGGGGTTCTTTATCTGTTTAGTTAACTGCTGTATTTCAAGGGCCTATAATCATGCCAGAGCCATATAGTAAGAGCTCAATAAATATATGCTAAATGCATGAGTGGATGGGTAGCTTTTGCATCTTTTTCATAAATGCTTAAATATATATATACATACAAGACTAAAATATATTAACAAAATTGAGTTCATATTCTACAAATGGGTTTTTTATTCTATTTGTTTCACAAGGCACTGCCTTTTTATATAAAAAGTAGATAGATTGGTGGAGGAATGCTCTCCACTTTCCTGTGGATTCCTCCGTTTGCTGGATTTGGTGGGTGTTCTCTAGGGTCACCTGCAGCCCTGGAATACTGTAAGTCTATTATTTGTTCCCAGGTAGGAAAAAAAGAGCTCTAGACCTTAATTCCCTCACCTGCCTGCAAAATAAAGTAGCACTACATGATTTCTAGGATTCTCTTCAGGATGTGGGATTTATATAATGAGACAGTCCTTTATGCATGTATTTCATGTTTTCTTTACAGATGTTCCTAATAGTATTGAGAATTCCGTTTATAGAACAGCCTTCAAGTTACGATCAGTGCAAACTCTGTGCCAGTGTAAGTATAGGCTCTCTTGAAACACTTGAAATGATCTGACCCTGAATATGTGATGTAAAATTCATAGAGAAAACAAAAACGCCCCCGGTGCGTGTGACTGCCAGACTCTGGAAGGGTGGACACATTTAGCCCATTTGTGACCAAGAAGATGTTGGGGGAGAGACATTCAACCCCCAGGAAGCTTCGCTGTCTGACAATGGAAGATAATTGTGGATGAGGACTTTTTGTGTGTGTGTATTTTTTTCCACTTGGCTTCCAGAAAATTTTTTTATTTCTTTTTTAGGATACCAATATTGACACAAAATAAAATTACAAAAAAAAAATTAGTTTAGGACCTAAACTTGTAGATTTAAATGTAAAAATTTTAAATTCCTTCTACCACATAAGATTTGTATTTTCAAGTTGTACCTCATTTATATCCGAACATGCAAACGTAGGTTCAAATGAATAATCCATGGGCTGTAAATTTTATCTCGAGATTCCCTGAGAACTAGCCCTTTTGCATGAAATTTATATCTGATTGAATGCTATGATTTTCTTTTCTTGTATTGCTATCTAGGTAAAATATAGTAAAAACATTTAACCTGTGAAAATTCTCCAAAAAGAAATAAATTGGGTTGTAGTGGTGAAAAAGACCAGGCATTCAGCATATCTATTGATTTTTCACAAGTTCTTTACTACATTAAAAAAAAATCACTTCATGTGAAGTGATTTCTGAAATTTATCATATCAGACTTAAAGGAAGTTGTGTTATATATATGACATTTCTCCTGAAGGTTGAAATTTTTCTATAATTTTCCTGCTGCCTAAAATGTTATATAGACCAGTGATTTTCAAACTGGGCTTCACAAAGTGTACATTGTGAGTCGGCTAAGGTTAGCAAGTGGAGAGAGGTAGCCGGGGAATCAAGACCGCTCACGACAAAATGATTCTTTTCTACATGTTGTATCAGTCCGAAAGGATTTGGCTTAAAAAAGTTATAATCAATCTGGCAAGACCATTTATATATATTGCCAGGAAATAAACAAAGGCAAATATCTCACTAAAATTTACTCCATTATTCTATTTTCTGAGAATGTTCTCCCATCAGGAAAGTTGCAGCAATGTCATTAATGCTGGTACTTAATAGAATTTGAAGTGTACATTTGAACTTCCTGTTATCCTGGCATCAGAAACAGATCATAATATACACATGGGATATTATTACAATAACAAAAGGGTTGAAAATACTCACCCAGAAAGATATCCAACAAACATTTGGAAAGAAAGTCCCAAACACTGGATAAAGCACATAATGCTCAGTACAGATTGGCGCTTGGCGCATGAACTCTGCGGTGAATTAATGGCACACTATTATCTGATTTGCTGTAATATAGAACTCTCAGCAGAAGACAAAAACATCCTGTGTTCAGAATGCCAGGCTGAGGTGATAGGTTTTAATGATAAAAGAGTTTACAGCCTCTACCACCTGCAGCCGGGTTTTTATTTAAGTCTCATTCCAAAACCTGCTCCTCTGTTCCTTAGACTCTCTCCTTAAAAGCATATCACAGAACAGATAAAAATTTTTATTAGAGTTGCTAGGTTTCTTATCTGTGAGATTGATTTACGAAGTGGAGGGAAGCACAAGGTTTTATCATTTCACAGGCTGAAGCATTGTAAATGCCAGCAGCTCTTGGTGCTTCTGACATCCCCACCTCTCAGATGGTACAAATGGCTGTTTATTAATTTTGTCTGTCATCCTCTCTCTGCAAGAAACTATAGGGTTAGCTGTATGACATTCTTATTTCCATTCATTGCCTTGTAAAATTTTTAGGAGAAGATGGTAAAAAAAATATATAAGAAATAAGCAATTATTTTTGTAAGCAACTCTAGTTTTATGATGTGCTTGCTCTAGATAGTAATACTGATGCAGCGAATATCAAACAAGTGATATTACTGAGTTGCTGAATTATCAGACTCTTTGGGTCCTACCCTGAAGACCTGATAATTCGGCAATTGCTCTTTTATAGAGATCACTAGGGTTTTTTAAACTGTGGCAATTGCATTTTAACACACCATATTCCTTCCGAAGCTAGTCTGCAGACAGGAAAAACCATATTTGAACATGAAAGGTAAATTTGCTCAATCCACTTAATAAAGAATATGACAATGTTTTCCCAACTTTTCACCGCAGTGTCCTAACTTCCTTGGAAGGCTTATTTTTCAAGTTTCTCGCTTCCCCTTTTAACTTGATTCTATAAAACACATCCTAGAAATTGTACTGGTAATAATGTTATAACTAGGCTTTACTAACAGACGCACTTTTCCAAAATGAAATTGACTGTCAGAATAGTAATGCCTGAATTATACACAAGAGATATGTGTCCAAAGAGTGGTCATATTTAATTCCCTTTAAAGAAAATAACTCCCATAAAAAGACAATCTTAATTAAACACTAAGTGACATTTGCTTTATTTGAAGACTTTTGTTCCCATCAGAAAATAAGGCTTAATTCTTCATTTGCTTCCTCCAGTGGACTTGATTGACAGCTCCCAGATTCAGCATGTCCTACTATGTCAAAGTTTCTGGGAAGCCAGGGAGCGCTCCCTTTCTGTGCAGTAGCTTTTTCAGGCACTCCAAGAGCTGTTTGAGAGAGCCAGGGCGGAAAATCCAGGACAGGTGCATCCCAGAGCCTCCGAACTCTCTCTCAGCCTTCTCATTACAATGTATGACAGGTGAGGGTGTGGATGTCACAGTGTGACCTCAAGGGCAATGCTAAGTTGCTACTGGTCTTTTACCATTTGGGGCTGTCTAATGTTTGCTTGAGGTTTGCTATATAAGAAGTCTTTGTTCGTTTGTTTTTCACAGATTTATTCCTCATTTAGGAGGGGAACAAAGAACTAAATGCTTATCAGCTTTACTGATATAAATGATAGCAAAACGGGGAAAAAAATTCCACATTACCCTTTCTTTCATACAAACTCATTTTCATTCTAGAGAAGCATGCACACCCTTTGCTTGGGCAATTATGCTATATATATATATGAAAAACTACACTTTGCTCCCTAGTTGCTGACAGCTTATTTCTTTGCTCTTTCTTTGTAATGCATTATCATGTTTTGTCTTGTTTTGTTTTTCGGCTGGAATAAGGTTGAATAGCTGTGCATGGATGGCTAACCTATAAACCAGTTTAGACCATGTCAAAGGGCTAATTACTTATGCTCTAAAGTTAGCAGTTCTGCGTGTGTGTGTGTGTTGCTGAGCTGTAGGGTTTATGTTCCTCTGCTCCTACTCAATTTGGTTCGCCTTATGTAATCTTGACTCATTCTTTAGAGTGAACTTTTAAAAAATCATAGTGAATACCAAACATTTGTAAAGTAGAGGAAATGAGTAAAGAAGAAGAAATGTTACCCATCAGCCTGCCTTTCCAGAGGCAAGCATGGTTTCAACCATTGGGCAAATTCCTTACAGTTATTTCCTTTTCTAGCTTGTTATTTACTTATTCAATTGCATGAATAATATATAAACACCTTCTCAAGTTATTTTTTCATGATTTCAGCCTCCTTAAACATTGAGCTTCTGTCATTTCTACTATCCGTGCCTGTCTCTAACAGTCCTCCTGCCTTCAACAAATTGTTTTGCAAATGGGAATTAGGCTGTGAGTGAAGGCCTGTGAACTGGAAAATCTTTTTTTTTTTTTTTTGCGTAAATGTTTGCTCCTTTTGCCTGCCTTTTTGGTCCTTGTTTCTGTTGTTGGTTTTCAGGCAGCTGAGTCCTAAGGAAGTGAGACTACCTGCTCCATGAAGACAGGGTGTACCCCTGCATGCCAGTGCCTGGTACAGTGCTTAGCACAGAGGAGGCACCCAATAAATATTTTTTGAATGAATGAATGCATGAATGAATGAAGAGGGAATATGTTAATTCAGTGTTCTGTTCTGCCAAATTCTAGATCTAGGAAAAGAGGTCATGAAAAGCTAGAACTTGTAACACCATGTTAGAAACACCCATTAATAGTTACAGTCTTTATAAACCACTTCACCAATAGTAACCCTGGCCTTCCCATTCTTGTCTCTGTGCTTTGTCACCATGCAGCACAGGAACAGGTTTTCTCCATCTTGCACCTGTGGCTGCTGCCCTAATAGCCCTCTCAGGGAACAGCCCTCTTACAAAATACAGAGGTAACATACGGAGGAGTTTTGAGTGTCCTGAGTGCAGTGACCCCAAGCCCCCAATCTGTTATCTTCTTTACCCTCCCATCCCTGACATATTCACTCTTGTTCTTCAGCATGCACTCAGCATGACTTGTGTGTTGATTAAAGAAAAATGTTTAAGATTTGGAGAATTTAGAATTTTTCGAGATTTATGCTTCCTAATCACTCATTTCCTGGTTGTTCTTGATATTTATTTGTTTAGGGATTATCCAGACACCAGTAATCGTTATTGCCTTAAAGACTGGGAAGATCTCCACATTTCTGTTTGCCAACTTCATGATCTTCATCGTAGATGCACTGAATTATGGAGGGAGTGAAATGGGCGTGGGTTTTCGTTGCTTATCAAACTGTATTATCTAGCTCTGGAGGCCTTCAACATAGCAAGCAAATAATCAAGAATATGACTTTCCTTTCCCTTTCCCTTCTTACCCACAGAGACTGCTACTTCAAAGCACACACTCTTCAGAGATACATTGCAAGTATTCAATTTCAAGATTTCTTTTCCCTTTACCTGTTCAGCTCTTTTTCAGCTCTACGCAGAAAACAGCAGAAGAGGTTATGATTCTGGGGCACGCATGACTCGAAGGGTTTTGAGAAACCTGCTAACAGACCTACAGCAGGTAAACCCCTAATACTCAAGAATATTAAATTTGTTTCAGTTATATTAGCCACATTTATTGTTAAAGAATCTGATGTTTACAGTGTCAATCCTACGTTTATATAGCTCTCCATGCAACCTCTCCTCTCTATAGCCACTTCTGTTACCTGAGCACAGGTCCCAGTAACTTCAGCCTCACCTGTTGCCACTGCATCCTAACTGGTGTCTCCAGCGCCAGCCTCCCCGCCTTAATTAACTCTTCTTCCACAGTGCAGCCAGTGACCTTTCCAAAATGCAAACATCCCTCATGCCTAAAATTCTTCATTGGCCATTCACGTCTATAGAATAAAGCCTAACTCCTTAGCACTGCAAGCAAGCAAAGCTTTCATGATTTGACCCAATTCTTCTCTTTTAAAAAAGAAGTAGAATCATAATTCTCATACAAATATAAAGTGGACATGTGTCAAAAAATCTAATTCATTAATTAAAAGAAGTCACCTGTGAGAAGTTAACTGGTCCAAAGGAAAAAAACCAAAGAACAAACTGATAGATTAGGAATATTAAAACGAATTTAAAGGTGGCTGCAGAATTGGCTTGGGGGAAAAGGGAGGATTGTCCCTTCACCTGGACAGAATTCATTTACATGTCTACGGACAAGAATTATTTGCATTGCTATCAGTTCTCTCCAAGATAACATAAATCTCTACAGAGTTGTAAAATAGCCTAGTCAAAGACAATGATGCACATCTCTATAGGTTCAGATAATCATCATCGAAAAGATAATCCAGTAGTCTCTTGTGCTTATTCCAAAGTGTTTAATTTTTCTTTACACTTCTTATACCC
The DNA here is from genome assembly GCA_023783475.1 of Daubentonia madagascariensis. Classification (NCBI taxonomy): domain Eukaryota; kingdom Metazoa; phylum Chordata; class Mammalia; order Primates; family Daubentoniidae; genus Daubentonia; species Daubentonia madagascariensis. The sequence goes on from JAKFHU010002088.1 coordinate 5,129,801, forward strand.
TTTTCACTCCTGCATGATCAAAATCCTTACTGAGTCTGACATGTGCCAAGTTGTCCATGCCTGACTCCTGCAGTTCCGTCTACCTACAACACCACTGCCTATCCTTTCACTTGACAAACACTACTCATCTTTCAAGATCATTCAAATATTAGTCACCTCATTGCTCAAAGCTTCTTTAACTCCCTGCATAACTTTTTTATAGCACTTGTCAAATTGTGCTAGATGCTTCTCCACTAGACTGTTTTCTCAAGGGTAGGGATTGTATCTTATTCATCTTTATATCCCAGTGCCTTGAACAGTGCCCGATACTAAAAGGTTTCAACAAATGCTTAATGAATGTACAGATGAAATGCAACAGTCAGTACTCAAGTCATTATCATGCCCCTCATTTCCTGTGTTTCCAGAAAGCACAAATTTGATATTGTTTTTTATCCTTACTAGGCAAGGGAATTTAACCTCCTTAAAGTAAATATGTTCTTAAATGTTTTAAAATGATGTAAAATAATGTAACCAAGCAAGAACTTCTGCAAATGGATGAAGCAGGCTCCCAATTGTCCTGTGTGTAAGTGCTATTGTCCCACTGTACCTTTACCCTTATTTGAAGGACGTCTCTGTTCTTCCAGCCCCTGTAAAATTCCCAAGTTATGTTTTCTGTACTGAGAAGCCTTGACAACTTTCTGTCATTTTTCTCCTGGGTCTGGACCAAGGATTCTGAACTGGGGATAGTCATGATGGGGGTAGGAGGGATAAGGAGAAATATTATCGAAATCTCTAGGACAGGTGGTATGATTTGGAAAAACTTATCCAAAATTACCCTTACTTTGATTTGGTCTTAATATAAATAGTCTGTGTTCACACTGATCACAATAATTAACATTTAACTTAAATTACAAACAATATCTAAGATGTTCATATTTCTTAAATGGAACAATGATTTCTTTTTAACTTATTATGTTGAAATATCAGATGTTGATACAACCAAGCTGCGCTGGTGGTTGTGGCAGCACATGGATCCCACCACCAGTTTTCTGCTGGTTTCCAGGCATTTCTCAGGGAGCCACCACAGCAGAGCCCCTTCCCTGACAATCCCACATCACAGGGCTCAAGCTGGCAAGGAGCTGGGGAGGGTGGGACAACCTATCCACTCGTGTATGCAATCAGACCTCTAAGACTAGTGTGCTTAGAAAGGGGATGTGTTGAAAAGGAGACAGACGGAGGGGCATTTTCCTTCTGTAGAATTCTCTGTGCTCTCCTTCTGACTACCTGCTCCAACAGCCCTAAAAATCTGCCCTTGTTCCAGGGCTCAACTGACGTCAATTAGCTACTGAACTAGCAGCACCCATAGGACTCCACACACCCCCACACACACCCCATGCATTAGTAAGCTCCTGAGAAAGTGTTGGGAAGGTGGAGATTTGTACAGCAAATTATCATCCCATTGGCTTCCATTATGGACTCAGAGATGGATTCCCACAGAAAATTCCAGGCCCCACGACGTGATTCAAATCCTCCCCCAAGTGTCATAATTATTATTTCAAGTGATGTTCTGCCTGTGCCAGCAAGCCATTTAGCCACGGTTAATTCTTCCTAGAACACCTGCAAGAAATTAGTCAAATAGGCAATTCATCCACAAAATCTTTGCACACACTTATAGGCAAAAATGAAGGTTAAAACTCACTACAGAAGTGAATTTTCTTTCCACTGGTGTCAGAATCACAGAGCTGGTGAGTCGGGCCTATGTTATCCACCCCCCTTATTTTACACTTGAAGTGAAACTCTTTCCCAGGCCTCAAGGACACCAGAGGGTGAATTGTTGAATTAACACAATAGTCTAAATAAGCGGTCCAGTTAGTGCATCAGCACTCACTGCGCAAAAGATGAGCAATGAGTTATTTTTTCAGACAAAGGCCAAATAACAGGGAGTAGTTACTTACGTTCGACTGGCGGGGTTATTATCAATTTAAAGCACAAGCCATCTTGTCACTATTACGCAAATGTTTGTTGACTTCTGCCTGGCTAATTGTCAGCAAAGAGGCTCTAAGTGCCACTTTCCTGATTAGAAGAATGTTTATTCGAGTTGATGGACTCAGCAGGGGGTCTTTGAGATTACTTCTGAGCTTGCAGGCAATGCCTGCTGACAGCTTGTGCTGCAGAAGACATCAGACATGAAATTAGGACCCGTGACCAAATAGGAATAAATGGAGGTGACAGGTACATGTATCTGTGCATATAGATGATGTCAGAGCCAAGTCCCTGGCCCTCTTGGCAGTCACAACAGGTTCTTAGTCCCTTAATTGAACTCCTTATGGTGACTGTGGCTGGAAGATGGAAACCACTGAGTGAGGGAGTGTATATTGAGCCATTGAAATATATGTAAGGTCAGGTATGACAAGCTTTGTGAAAACCCCTCAACAAAGAGTAAGGCATATAGAGTGAGACCTCAATTCTGCAGCTAAATTGCTTTTTTAACCTTGAGCAAAATATCACATCTCAATCACCCTTTATTTTTAAAAAATATTTATTTGACAAATCAAAATTTTATAATTCAAGATGTGCAACATGATGACTTGACATATGTAAACATTGTGAAATGATTACCATGGTCAAATTAACACATTTATCACCACCCACAGTTACCATTGGGGGGGCAGTGTGAGGACACTCAAAATCTGCTCTCACACCAAATTTCAAGTAAACAATACAGTGTTATTAACTACAGCCACCATGCTGTACATTAGATCCACAGCACTTATTCATCTGATAACTGAAACATTTACCGTTTGATCAGCATCTCCTCATTTCCCCCACCCCGCCTCCCAGCTCCTGGTTACCACCATTTGACTCTGTTTCTACGAGTTCGACTTTTTTAGATCCCACATGTAAGTGAGATCATACAGTATTTGTGTTTCTTTCTGGGCTTGGCTTATTTCACTTAGCATATTGTCCTCCAGCTTCATCCGTGTTGTCATAAATGACAGAATTTCCTTCTTTTTTAAGACTAAGTCGTATTCTGTTGTGTAAACATACCGCATTTTTAAAATTCATTCATTTGTTGAAGGACACTTAGGTTGTTTCCATAATTCGGTTATTGTTAACAATGCTGCACTGAACATGGGGGTGCAGATATCTCTTCAACATACTAACTTCATTTCCTTTCACCCCTTGCTTTAAACAAAGGTCATGATTATTGCCCTACCTGAGAGATTGGCATTTGAGGGTGCTTGAAAAGGTTTTCCTTAACACCACTCTAAACTTTAAGACAGAACCATTGTGAGCTTATTGGTGAACAAGGGCAAGGAAAGGTTAAAATAATCTGGGATCGTAAGAAGTGACACACCGGAAGCGGCCCCTTTGTCGCTTCATGGCCCCCTCCCTCCTCTTCTTCCCACTGGCTCATTCATTGTCTCAACCCAAACACTGCAGAAAACCCACAGATTTCTTCTGTTTGCTTGGACTGAGACTTCATCTGGTCTCAGACACCAAATGCTAGCGAGGCCATGGCTGTGAGCACCATCATTCAGGCATGCTGAATCTGAAGGCTACGTATTTCTGCATTTCCTAACAGCTGACATGAGGTTGCCTCTTGCAGATCCCAACTGTCGTGGGGGAGAGTCGCACTCTGTGCTCTGTGGAAAGTGTTTCCAAGGGGTGAGTGCCATGCCAATGTCCCTGGACTTGGGGGCAGACCTACTGGAAGAGTTTGCTGCCTGATGTAAATTACAGACCTATTCCACACAGCATCTAAGACAACCAAATTTAGGAGGTAGACTTATCTTCAGCTTTTCATATCTTCAGCTTTTCAGCTCTTCTTCTTCAGCAGAGCTGACAGAAGTAATCAGAAAGAAGACGAAAATACAAATGTATGTCTAAAACCACACCTCGGTGTGCCATTGTTTTTCAGGTGTTGAGCCCAGCAATCAAAGAAGAGAAATTCCTATCTTGGGTGCAGTCTGAGCCTACCATCGTCCTGTGGCTCCCGACCTGCTACCAATTATCAGCCACTGAAATGGTCACTCACCCTGTTCGGTGCAGTGTCTGCAGGACCTTCCCAATCATGGGACTGAGGTACAGTCACCATCAGTATTGTGTGGACGGCCATTCTCCAAATAGGTCTAAAGTGGGAGCTGTATCTCTCCAGATTCTTTTTGAGGTCCTTCTCATACATCTGGAACTCAGTTGACATTTTTGGCTCAATAATTCTCTGCATGAGGCATCCTTGATAATAAATTATATTTTATCTTCTATAATTGATAGAATATTAAATTCTTCCATTGACATATACTCTGACTAGTAGACATTTTTATTCTTCCAAGGGGAAAAAAATTGTCTTTTGTTCCATAAAAGCCTTTTAAATACTTCAGAGCCATCAATAATAATATAAATATATATATATTTTTAAGTGTTCAACAAATGCTAAGCTGAGCAGTTCACAGGGATCATTTCATTTAAAACATATTGTAAGTCTATACAAAAGGTGGCATTATTATCCCCAATTTGCAGAGAAGTTAAATAACCTGCTTGAATTCACATGGTTAGCAAGCGGCAGAGGCTGGTGGCCTAAATCCAGAGTCCCTGCTTTGCAACCATGGTACTGTACTGCCTCCCTGTGCAGACAACTGCGAACAAGTCTCAGACCCAGAGGAATGGTCAGCATTTGTGACAGCAACTCAGGCTGGATCTTCTCTCCACCTAGAACACAGGGCAGATTTGAAAGCTAGATTTGGAGGTGTGAAATTCAGATCTTTCCACAGCTTTGAGGATGACAGCCAAAACCCCACATCAGAAAAAGGGTATTGTAGGTCTCCCATAAATAAAATAAGGAAGTAAAATTAGAGTTATTATTGAAGAAGGGGGAGAGAGAGAAGCCACCAGGTCTAGGCCAGGCATGGGAGGTCTCATTATTCATGGTGAGTGAGCACAGGTGCAGGGGCCGGGGACATGGCAGGACTGAAGCTCTTGGACACCCAGGTGGCTAAAAACAAGTCAAAGATAGGGGTTCCCCAAAGGAGAAGGGGCCAACAGGCTTCAGGGTGTGGCTCTTACTCACTTTGCTCCCCCTCTCTTCAGGTACTTCCTCACCTTAACTAGCCCAGAACTTAAATATGCTCCCACTGATATAGGTCTGCTGGGTCCACTAAAAAACTGGAAATCAGGTTTTAATCTTGCTGAGAAAATGAATTGGGTTTGCAGAGAATTCAGAGGACACAGTGAAACTTTACTCATGAAAAATTCTGCAAATATTAATAACTAAACTTTAAACAATAAGATATGTAAATGGACAGGACTCTTGGAAACCAAGCAAGCAGGACCAAAGAAATCTGCACATTACAATGAAAAGCAAATTCTTTATATTAGACAGTGGAGGCATCTAAATATGATTTACCATGTTATAAGCATATTGTAATCATTTAACCAATAAGCAAGTATTAGTTAAGGATTACTACATGTCCTGTACTAGGCCAGGTACAGAATTAACTTTACAATTATATAAAACACAACTTTTAAGTTGAAATATTTTTCAAAATTATTATGTATAACATAAAGCAGATATTATCCCTATCCTATAGATGACAAAAAATGAGTCTCAAAGAGTTTGAGTGACTTAAACTCAAGTCACGAAATAATAGAAAGGCAGAGGGCAAGACATGTCATACTTTAAGTTTTAGAATATGTCCCTATCTGTTAAGAATGAGATTAAACTTCTTAGAAATGCCTCTGTGTGAACCATCTTTCCTCCTAGACATCCAAGACAATGTACAAAGTGTCATATATATAGAAAGCCAGGTGACCTGGGCAAGGCTTTTAACCTCTCTGGTCCTTATTCTTTTCAAGTAAAATAAGCACGATAGATCAATGATACTGGAGCCTTCTTTTAGGTCTAACCTTCTGAGCTGATTAAAAATTACCTAAATATATTACAATCCTAACTTGTGTTTCTGGTTCTTGGAAAACTCAAGCAATAGCTTTGGTTTTAATGAGATCTATCAAGTCATTTTAGAGAAACAGCATTCACAGATCTGCAGGTAGTAAGAAGAGGACAAAGATTTGGCCTTCTAAATAAAGAGAAGGTGCAAAGACCACAGATTGTCCCTAATCCAGTATTGAAATTCTAGAAGGACAAGTCACATTTTTGCTCAGTGATAGCCATGTAAGGTTGAGATGAGATTAGGTGAAAACCTGGGTTCTGTATTGGTAAAGCATCAACAACAGACTAATCTCATTACTCACATGACACTCTTTCTCCTACTCTCCCTACACATTTAGGTAGTTTTGAAGCATAAAGGAACAAGTTCAAGGGCAGAGTCAGCATACTATCCTAGACTGGTTGACTACAGCCATATGATAATGCTGGACAAAGAAGCCAGCACAGATAGCTCATCAAATAATCTTCATAAAAAATAGTTTATGGGCAACATATATAGCCAAAGTGTATCCCCATAATATTCTGAAATAAAAAATAATAATAAAATAAAATCCAGCAGAAAACAGAAAAAAAAATTTTTTAAAAATTAAAAATAGTTTATTATTATGTATATTTCACTCAAAAAGTGAGTGCCTTCCCAATTATGTGTGTTAAATAATTTTCAAAGCTTTGTAAAAATTTTGCAAGGCCAGGAGAGTTTACTAGTCCCATTTTTCCTGTTGAAGAAACTAAGTTATTCATTCAACTTCATTCAACTAATGTTCATTGAAAACCTACCATGTACAAGGCATCCTCCAAAACGGTGAGCTTAAGTTTCCAATCCAACTATCAGTGCTGCTATGGGTAATAGTGGTATGTGAATTCAAACTCAAGCTTCCTGCATTAGTGGTCTATTCTAGTGGTTAAAATAGCAGGCTGTCAACACAGATGGTATCCGAGGTCTTCCTAAGTAGTTACTTACTATGTAGTTGTATAACTTTGTGCGAATTACTTAAACTCTCTTTGATTGTTTCCTCATCTGTAAAATGATGGTAATAGTAAGAATGCCTGAAAGAACTTCCATGGGGATTAACTATGTCAACACGTGCACACTGCCTGCACATAGAAAGTGCTCAAAAATGTTAGCTTCTATTATAGTCAATCCACAGTATTTATTAATATCCTGCTGTGGGACTCAGCGTTGGAAGTACAGCAGTGAGCTAGGGCAGCTGAGGGCAGGTCTCGTGGCATTACACTGTCCTGCTTGGCCTCTAAATGACTTTGATCAGACTGTCAAGACCTTCTGTCATCTGGCCTCAGGGGCTTTCCAAGGTTTCTTCCCTCTGTTCTTCAGAGCAGTTAGCAGGTCTGATAGGGCTGATGTCCTCTAAACCTTTCCTGCTCACCACTGTCTCCATTACCTCCTTCCTCCTCTTCTTTCCACTTGGAATTTCCTTTCTTTAATCTCCAGCCCAGGCTTCCACGCATAGCATGAGTCTCACTTCTTCCACGAAAACTTTTCAGACTATACCAGCCCATCGGGATCTCCCACTCTCTCCCTTTATAGCACTAATTTTCCATTGGCGTTTAATCACACGTCACCTAATTTTGTTAGTTATTACCTCAAGCTTCCATGTCAAATTTTTGAAGCGAGATGTGAAATTTGAAGAGCACTGGAATCTTGTCATATGTCTTTTGTAACTTTCAAGACAGAGGTTGGAAACTCAGATGCTTACAGGGCAAGGCAAGTCATAAATATGAGGGAAGTAGGCCTGCTAGAGACAGTGGCAGCTCATAGAGTGTGTACACAGTCTAAACAGAGCAGCTGCCACCTTGTCCTCACCAACTATGGCCTTTGGTGAAGACAGAGCTATATGCCACATACACTGCAGTTAGAGAAGAGAATTAAAATATCAGAAAAAATGTATAATTCCCTGACACTTTATAGACAAAAAACATGATCCCACTCAAACATCCTTAAAGTCACTAATTGATGACAGGGGAGGGTCTGACCAGCCCTCCCCTGATAACACAATATTTTCCTGAGTGTTATGAGACACCCCTCCTTACCAGAGTGTCTCAAGATTCTCTCCTTTTTTTTTTGAGACAGGGTCTCTCTCTGTCGCCCAGGCTAGAGTGCAGTGGCATCAGCCTAGCTCACTGCAACCTCAAACTCCTGGGCTCAAGTGATCCTCCTGCCTCGGTCTCCTGAGTAGCCGGTACTACAGGTACACACCACTCTGCCCGGCTAATTTTTTTTCTATTTTTAGTAGAGATGGATCTTGCTCTTGCTCAGGGTGGTCTCGAACTCCTGAGCTCAAGCAATCTTCCTACCTTGGCCTCCTAGAGTGCTGGGATTACAGGCGTGAGCCACCGCACCTGGCCATTCTCCTCTTCTGACCACAAGGCAATTTAGGGTTGTAACCGTTCAGAGAAGCAAATCTCCAATGTTGCTATGTCAAGAAACTTGGGTGTGGTGGTCACTCAGCTGCTAGAAAATGAAAAAAGCTTATTTTTAAATTCTTTGTCTATGGGTTAATTTTCCCTAACACCATGCGGGAATGCAGGTACAATATTATCATCTCTTGCAAATTTTCAAGAGAAGCCAGAATTCAATTTTATTGAAATATAGTTTTTTTTTAAGTTGGCAATTAAATTCAAAATATTTGAGTGCTTTTCGTAGCTGCACAAAATGTGACTGCATATTTAAAGGTTTATCCTAAGGGTTGTAGCACACAGTACCCTGCATATAAAAGGCACTTGGTGTTTTAGGGGTATGAATCAGACTTCTATACCATAGTTTGTTGGATCAAACCATATTAATATGATGCCATATAAAAATATGATCAAAAGAAGATTTCTTTGAGTAAATAAACACATCAGAGTCATTTAATATTCCTATAAAGTTTGGGACTTACTTAATAGCTCAGACATCTCTATGTTTTGGGGCACTCATCCTCCTTCTGAATATTATATTCTTTGCTAACCTACTAGTAATGATGTAAGCCACACTTCTATTTTAATTGGCAGGTACCGCTGTCTGAAGTGTCTCAACTTTGACATCTGCCAGGTGTGTTTCTTATCTGGTCTTCACAGCAAATCCCACCAGAAATCTCATCCTATAATTGAGCACTGCGTTCAGGTAACATCTAATGCAATGTACCAAACTATTCATTAAACAAGTCAGCATAAGTTGTTAAAAACCCTTCCCTCCAGTAAAACCCCAGATTCTGCCCCTGTCATACATTATAATATTTAAGACTAAGGAAGTGGCAACTCAACCTTAAATCTCTCTCAATATAAATATGCTCTCTTTACATTGTAGGTTTTCTTTTAGAGACAAGGTCTCACTGTGTTGCCCAGGCTGGACTCAAACCCCTGGGCTTAAGTGATCCTCCCTGCCTCAGCCTCCCAAGTAGGTGAAACTACAGGTGCACACCACTGCATTGTAGGTTTTTATAAAAGCTTTTGGGGACAAGAAAAGGCCAAATAGAGTCCAGTTGGAAGCCACTGAATCCCGTACTGTGTACTGGAAAATATCTGTGAGGAGTTAGAGGGGGAGGCATTCGAAATGGCTATGAGTGGAAAAGAAAAAGTTCTGATTTGGTAAAAATGATGCGACAAGTCTTCTAGTTGTTAGTATATTTTTGGAGAAGTTTTCTCTTTTAATATGTCTTTTCCCGAACCCTAAATTAAAATTTTTTTTTTTAGGAAAAAGGAAAGATTATCTCACTTTTGACTGAAAGAGTATATAACTGAGACTTCACAGCTGTCTTTCAAAAATTTTTAAAGAAAATTATAAATACCCAGCAAGTGAATTCATTTCTTTCTGAGAAGAAAAATAGATTAGTAAATTTTAAGCAAGAAGCATTCTAATTTTTCCCAGAAAGAACATATTCTTTTCATCACTAAGTTCCTGTGAATCAGTTTCTCCGTGCAGATGGCAACCCCCTCAAATAGCACAAGAGGGAAGGCTGTTGATTAATTACCTTTTCCAAGGATGGTTTTCCCTCGTTCTCTGTTTAACATGAATGGTCCACGAAAGTTAAGTGCTTGGACCTTGGCAGATAATTTCCAGTTGGCATTGGCTTACGAAACTGTATTGACCCAGATCTGCAGGTTCATTGGCCTATGCTTTTTCTGTTGCTAACGGTCTGGGGCTTGTCGATGTTATAGTGACACCATGTGGTCACTTTGTTTTTACACTTTAAATTTCAAGTGCAGAAAACCTTAAATAATGAAACATCTCGCTCCTTTGTCTCCTTTTGGTAGAGCTTCTTAACTTGAGGTGAATGAATGGACTCCAGGTGGTCCACACATCCACTGAAATTGTATACAGAATTGATGCCTGAGTGTTTTTCTGGAGATAAATCTATGAGTTATCATCCAATTCTCAAAGGAATCTACAATCCCAAATCCTCTTTCACACCTTCCTCTACCTTTAGAATTCCAAATGACTGGTTACTGCAGGGAAGAGGACTTCTTGAAGGAGTTAGGGGTATTTAACTTGGAGATGTATGCTATGTTTGTAGGTTGAGACAGAGAGACTGTGAAGAAATTCAGGAAGCAAGGAAGTATGATTTTTTTTTAAGAGAAATAATTCCAAAAACTTTCATGATGAGCAGTCCACCCAAGTAAGGACAGTGTTTAGACTGATCTGACATTCTTTCTATTGTTGGCCCTTTCAGCAGATGTCAGCAAAGGAGAATACAAAACTCCTCCTCAGAAACAACCTGCTCCAAGGGCACCGTAGGCGAAAAGAAGCTGCTGGTCCGGGTGAATCCAAAGGACAGTGGCTGCTGGACTGGGTAAATCCAAAGGACATGGCTAACCATACGCAGGCCAGGTGAGGGTCTGTGAGTGACAGTCCCTCAGAGTGACAGCCCGGGGGCCCTGGGTGCTGGGTTACACAGCCAACACAGGGCACAAGCAGAAGTCTTTCTAATGCTGATGATCCTGCAGAAGGCAGGAGGTGGGTGAAGGAAGCATCTGAGATATTTTTCCCTCTACAAATGGCCTTTAATTTTAAAGTAGAACTAAGAAGCAACCATGCATTTTAGTGATCCATCCAATCATTTAGAGTTATTTCTACAACTAAAAGCATCAGAAAGAGACCAAAGATTCAGAAGATTCTTAATCAAATATTAGAATATTTGAATAATTTTGTTCTATACTCCTAGTTTTTGCTAGTTTGCTTTTGAAAGCCTAATTCAGAATTAATACTTCATTTAAAAAAAGGAAAAGAAAGACACTCAGTATCTTACCACTCACAGATAAGTGCTGGTCACATTTTAGTGTTACCAAAACAGTGATTATGCCGTAGACACAACTTTTCATTCTTCTCTTTACCTACATTAAATGGAGAACATGTCCCATGTCATTAGTTTCTAAAACATCATTTTTAATAGCGTTACTCTCATCCTTATAAGAAAAGTTTCATAATTCACAAACAATCCCTTATCATTGAACATTTTGGTTATTTCCAAATTTTGCCCCCCAAAATTCTATAGTCAACATCCCTATACATGCGTTTTCTGCATATTTTTATTATTTTATTAAGATAAACTCAAGTAAATTCATTGAATCAAAATTATGAACTTTGTTAATCCTCAAAATTCATAATGCCAAATTGTGCTTCAGAGGGACACACCCTGCCACCACCTATGACCCATCACATACCTGATCACCAACCTAAAGATGATTTTTTAAAAAGTCTTCATGACTTTAATTTTTGAAGTAACACTTCTTTGTAATTTAAAAAAGCAGAGGGTCAAGGAAAGAGACACTGTTTCCTTGGGTTTATGATCATGATGCTTTTGAGAGAAAAAATTATCCACTCACTCCCATTTTATCTGTTGGGATAAAGAATAAATTAAATCAGATTGATGTTCATTTATTAATTTCTCAGACATCCACCAGTGAATTTCCATCTCAATTCCAGGTCCCTGTTTCTGTGGTCATTTTGTTACTTTATAGTTTGTTGTAATTTAAATATATTTTTGTAGCTCTTTAAAGGATAAAGTACATAATGACCTCACAATTATATGCCATTTATTATCCCTGCATCACATGTACCTAGCAGGTTGTTATCAATATATAATTAATATTAGAGCATTTGGATATCATCTTGTATATCTTTAATATAGTACAAAGAATTTAAATTTAAACATAAAAACAAAGATACCAGGTGCCAATTCATCTTTATTCTGCAAGCCAGTTATTTTCAACTTTTGCTAGGAGAGTCACAATAAAACATGTCTATCAATCATTGGATTCATTGCACACTTGAGATCTTGCCTCAATGCCTGCATTCTCACAGTCAGAACACAAAGATCCATACTTACCCATACTTTCATTTGCATGTCCTTTGGCCACTGAAGCTAGACTGATCTTTTACAGGTCTTTAACACAAACATGAGGACATTTCTCACCTGCTCATCTCCCCCAAACTCCCATGCCCTCCTTAAATCCCTCCATCGTCTTCCCATTGTTTTTCACCTAAAAACTAAAAGTTGTAACGTGACTTAGGAAGCCCTGCACACTTGGTTCACCATGATAACCTCTGCACTTTCTTCTATCCCCCGAAATCTCTGATTCTGCAGCCCTGATTCTGCCACCGTAAGCCTAAGCCAAATCTACCCCACCCCCCTTAAGATGTAAACCTTTACTTTGTCAGTTTGTAACTACACATTTATTTGTGTAACTATCTGATTACTGTCTGTCTTCCCATTTGGCTAAAAGCTCTATCAAGGAATCTGGTTGCACTCACTCGCTCCAACACCTGGCTCATAAAAGTGTTTCAACAATTCACTCCATTAGCAAATCGTGGTGGCTGTACCTTCAAAATAGACCCAGACTCTGACTGAGTCTCGTCGTCTCCGCTGCCACTGCTGCCACCACGTCAGCCGACCTCTTTCTCCTGCACTGTTGCAGCGACTTCCTAACTGGCTTCCCTACTTCCTCCCTGGTCTCCCCACAGCCTGCTCACATTGTGTCAGTCCGCCATACAACCCCTTTAATGGCTTTCCACCTTCAAAGAAAGCCAAAGTCCTTCCAGTGGCCTTAGCCTGGCCCTAGCAACCCTGTTCCCCACCAGCTGTTAGTCCTCTTCTGTGCCTCTCCGCTGACTTGTTCCGCTTCAGCCTCAGAGGTCTCATTGTTGCTCCTTGAACATCCAGGGGTGCTGCCATCGTGGGGATTCATATCCTAGATCACCTCCCTGCATGGCTTGGCTCCTCACCTCCTAAAGACCCACCAAAGGTCTTTGCGCAAATGCTGCATCACCCTCAGGGCCTTTCCTGACAACCATTTACCATTTCAGTCCGTGTACCCACTCTGGTGCTCCCATTTATCCTCCCTGCCTTTATTTTTCTTCAAAGCACTTCATCGCCATCTCATATCTCATATATTTTATTTATTTATTGCTGTGCCCCGCCACTATAATATAAGCCCTATGGCAGGAGGAATCTTCTACTGCTTCCAGTTGTATTGCCAGACACTATAACAATGTCTGGATGTGATAAGTGTTCAATAGATGTTTGTTGAATGACAGCCTGACTGACTGAATGACTGAATAATAAAAAGGATGGCTGCATGATGAAGGGATTGATGGATGGGTGGATGAGTGGATTATGAGCTCTTTTATTAATAGAATGTGGCATGAAAGAGAGTCACAAGGAGTGTTGGAACAAGGTAGTAAAGTTTGAGCCTGGAACAGAGAGACACAGAAGGCTTGTCCTCAGCCAACCATATGTGTAGCCTTAGGGAAGTCACTTCACTTTACTATGACTCAGTTGCTTTACCTGATAACAGGGATAGCCTCTCTTCCTACTCCCAGAGTAGTATTTGTGGAGATAAGATGACGACAGGGAATTGCAAGGGCTATCCAAAACCAAACATTCTTTAAATATCAATGTGCTATACTCTGTCCATCCTGAGTACAATAGGGTTGGTCTTCAAAATTCATTTTATGTAATAATTTCCAGTTTAGCCTAGATTGTGATGAGTTTGGAAATTCTGATTAGTGGCTGATCTAAGAGAAAGGAATGTGGAATATTGCTATTTCACGATGTGATAATAGGCAAAAACACATCCTGGATATATATTAAGTTGGCACATTAGCACTGACCATCTTTTGAGACATTAATGGTTATTGCCAGGTGATAATATTGAATTTATTTGCTGTTTCAGCAAACAATCTGCATGGTAATAAGCTTCTTCCCTTTTGGTGTGGATTCACTTACTTTGCATATAATAGTTCACACTGAGAATTCTTTCATTTACAAAAGCAGAGTTGAAAGCTAGGTGCCAAATATCATTACTCTTGTTAAATATGTGGGGACGTTCTTGCAAATATAATAAAGAAAATTAAAACACTGAAGAGCAGAATTACTTCCATTTGAAGCTAATACAATTGTGATTCTCTAAGAAACCCCAAGTAACTCTAGCAAAAACCGCTAGAATTAATAGGCTTTGAATGGTGATGGTAAATAAAATAAATATGCGCAAAATTCTTCACTATACTAGCAATAACCAGGTGGAAATTTTATAAAAATCTCATTTAGAGTACCTGTAAAAATTATTTTAAAAAGAAACTAGGAAAAAAATTTAACAAAAATGATACAAGACCCATGTAAAGAAAATTATAATACTTTATTGAGAACAGAAAACAAGTCCTGAACAAGAGGAGAATCATACCAACTTCCTAAATGAGAAGACAAACTTAAGAATGTACATGCTGCCAAAATTAAAACATTTGATCTTCATTATTCACAGATTCAATATTTACAAATTTGTCTATTTGCAAAAATTCATTTGTAACCCCCAAATCAATACTCGTGGTCCTTTTACAGTATGTGCAGACATAAGCAGCGTGGCAAAAAATTTGAGATGCCTAGTGCACATGTGCCCAGCACTGTCAAACTGAGCTGCCATGCTCTGCCTTATTATTATAGCTCTACAGTAAATAAGTGTCCTTTTCATGGCTTATTTTGTGTCATGTTTTCTGCATTTTTGTGATTTTTATTGGTGACTTCACTGTTGCAAATGGCCTCCAAGTGTGCTGCTGAATTACTGTCTAGTGTTCCTAAGCATAAGACTATGATGTGCCTTAATGAGAAAATGTGTGTATTAAGTTTCATTCAGCCATGACTTGTAGTGTTGTTGACCATGAATTCGACATTAATCAATCAACAATATGTGTTAAATAAGATGTCTTTAAACAGATACACACATAAAACAAGGTTATGCATTGATTGTTTGACAAAAATATTGTGACCAGAGGCTTGCAGGAACCTAACTGTGTATTTCCCCTAGGAGCAGTGGTTCATTATTCTATAATTCAATGTTCATGGTGACTTTATAGAGCATAACTACTGTGAATAATGAGAATTGACTGTATTTAAATTAAATGCACTTCCAAATAGAATCCCAAGATTTTCTAAATAAGATAAAATAATTTTGAAGATATGTTGGACGAATAATTGTATAAGAATAGTAAAATTATAATATTGAAGAATAGTGAGAAGGGATGTTCTTCAACAAATATTAGAACTTACTATAGAACCACTTTATGACCAAATAATGTGGTATAAAAAAGGAATAAATATGTAGATCTGAGGATGCAAACACAAAATTGAATAATTGATCCAAGCATATATGGGACCTAATATGTGATAAAGGTGTTATTTCAATTCAATGGGAAAAGAATGCATAATTGGCTATTCACCTGAAAGAAAACAAAACTGGCCCTTATTGTGCCCCATATACTAATGTAATTTCCAAATTGATTGAAATTTAAATGTAAAAAGAATTTAAAGTAAATATTAGAAAAAAATGGGAAAACTGTGGTTGGAGGAAACCTTCCTAACTAAGCAAGACAGAAAAACAAAAAAATCATGAAGGGATAGATAGACAGATATATATGACAGCATGCAAATTTGAACATTTTGCTATGGTAAATGGTATAATAAACAAAATCAAAAATAAGCTCTGGACTTAGAAAAATATTTTCAGTAATAAGACAAACTATACTTTGCAAAGGGCCCCTAAAACTTTATAAGAAAAACTGAAGAAGAAAAAGAAAATAGGGAAGAAGAAGAAGGTAAGGGTGAAGAGGAAAATACACAAAATATAGAAATAGGCGCTCCCAGAGGAGGAATTCCAAATGGCCCTTATACACACTAAAAGATGCTCAACCTCACTAGTGGTTAGAAAAATTCAAATTAAAGGAACAATGACATACCATCATTTTACTTATGTGAAAGTCAAAGATTAAAATGAATGACAACGTCCATTGCCACAGAGGATGGAAGAACGTAGACACTCTTGAAATTTGGTAGAAATGCAAATGGCTATAGACTTTTCAGAAAATAAACTGAAAAATATTCATTCACTTATTCACTCAATAAATATTTATTGAACACTGTGCTAGGCACAAGGGATCTATCAGTGAACAAAAAGAGACAAAGATCTCTGCTCTCATGGAGCTTTCATCCTAGTGGGGAAACCAGACCAAGACAAATGGTGTATACGTGAGTTATATAGCACATTAGAAGTTTAAGTACTAAAGTGACAAAAAGGAGAGCCAGATAAAGGACTAGGGGAACAGTTGAGTGGCAAATTTTAAAAGGGTGGTTGTAGTGAGCCTCAGCGAGAGGTGACAGTTGACCAAAGCCTTGAAGGAGGTGAAGGAGTAGTCATACGGATATCTGAGGAAAGTTTACTACAGGTGAGGAGACAGCCAGCACCAAGTGGGAGCACGCCTGCTAGATCCAAACTGCTACGAGGAGGAGGCTGGAGTGGCTGACTGGGGTGAGGGAGGAGAGGAATAAGAGAAGAGTAAGAAGAGGTGAGGCAGGTGGAGCAGATCTTAAAGGGCCTGTAGACCAATGTAAGGACTTGAACTTTTTGCTTTGGGGAAACTTTGGAAGATTGTGAGTGGAGGCTTTAACTTAAGTTTTTAAAACTGTCAGTCTGGTTTCTATGTTGAGAATAGACTAAAGGTGGTCAAGAATTAGAAGCAAATTTGTATAAACATTTTCCTAAATTTTCTTCTAATGCTTCTATTCAGAATTTTCAATTCAAAATTTCAGTCCATTTGGAATTTATTTTATCAGTGGTCTAGATTTGCTTTCTTTCAGATAGTCAGTTATATGATTTTTTCCCACTTAATTAAAATACCATGTTCATCCCATATTAGGTTTCCTTATATACTTGGATTAATATTAGAATTTGTGTTCTCATCCTCAGATCTATGTGTCCATTCTTGCACTGACTAAACCATATGGTCATGGTGGTTCTACGGTAAGTAGGAGGATCTGGTTACCACCAACTGAGATGGAGTACGAGGCAGATGGAGCAGGCTGTGGGGGAAGATCAGGCATTCAGTTTGGGACACGTCAAGATTGAGATGTCTCTGAGACATCCACATGGAGATGTTGAGTAGGAAGTTGACCGTTCATATCTGGAATTTGGAAAAAAGGTCTGTACTAGAGATAGAAATTTGGGTGTTGTTGGCATGGTATTTAAAGCCATGAGATTGTATGAGATCACCAAAGAGCAAGTGTAGGTAGAGAAGAGAGAAGGATCAGGGGTGGAGCCCTGTGACACTCCACACTACAAAGTTGGGGAGAAGAAGAAAAACCAGCAAGGGAGATGGAGAAAGGGTGATGAGTTAAGCAGGAAGAAGACAAAGAATGTGAGGAATCCTAGAAGATGGTGACGAAAGTGTTCAAGAAAGAGAGCAGAGTGGTCTACCGTGTCAGGTGCTGCTGCTGGTTCAGGTAAGGGTTGACCTTTGTATTCAGCAATGAGGATGAGAAGATCATTGATGACCTCAAAAACAGCATCACAGGACAGTAGGAATAGAAAAAGGCAGACTAGAGGCCACTTAATAGAGAGTGGGAGCTGAGGAACTGAAGATACCAAGTAAGAAAATGTCAGGATTTTTTTACTGGAGTGGGAGCAAAGAGACATTATAGGTGGTAAGGTGACTGAGGTCAAGAGCATGTTTTGTTTGGATGGGGAAAGTACCACCATGTTTGTATGTTGAAGGAATTGAGTTAGTAGACAGAAAAATTAATGATTTGGTGCAAGAGGGGAGAACTGTTGGAGCCACATCATTCAGCAAAGAGGAGGTGGGACACACATGTGGATGGATTGGCTTTGGAAGAGTGGTATCTACCAAACATTAAAATGTACACAAGTGGTGGCCAGTGATCCATTTTTGGAACTCTATCCTGTAGGCGTGAAAGCACCACTACCTAGTAAATGAGGCCTTCTTTAGCACGGGAGGGCAGGGCAATAAACCAGAAACAACCTGAGTGTCCCCTGGTAGAAAAACGGTGGAATACATATGATATAAACATAGAACAGAGCATAATAAATCCCCTTAAAAGAAAAAGTTTTAGTTACCATCTATTATACTAGAGGGTATTCACCATGATATATCAGAGAAAAAAGCAAGTAGCAGAATAATGTATATAGAATGATTTCATTTTTGTTTCAAAAACTAATTCAATTTGTATTTTGATTCTTATAAATGTACGAGTACAGAAAATAGTTCATGCATGATCATGCTGGCACACTGATCTCAGACTTTTGAGGCTCTAGAACTGTAAGAAAATAAACATCCATTGTTTAAGCCACCCAGTCCATGGTATTTTGTAATAGCAACTTGAGAAGACTAAGACAGAGTGGAGCAACCCCAAGGTATCTCAGAGGGGTAGGAATAGAGTGTGTCATTCAGAAGGTGTGTTACATACTAGTTATAGGTTACCCTGTTTTTCTACCCAAAATGCCCACCCTTAATGACATAATTAAGTGTACCACAGAATAATTGTTTCTTTCCCTATGTTCTGGGTGCATCTTGTAGAAATTATCATATTACGTCAAAAATGATTGTACATTTGTCTGTTCATTAGGTGCGAAGTCCCTGTGTGAATGCTCTGTGAGCAGGGAGTTCTCGGCTTTTTTGTTGTTGTTGTTTTTATCTGTTGTTTTATCTGTTATTGTTGTTTTATAACTTGAGATGGTAAAATGCTTTAAAAATAGTTTTTGAATAAAAAAATGGAACTAAGTGGAATTGTATAAAATGGAATAAGCCTGACCTTAAACTAATCTGGTCTATTCTATGTTCTTTCAGATTTGACATGACAAACAAACCTGCACTTAGAACCCCTAATATCTGACCTGGACAGGATGACCTAGGAGATTTTCTGCCGTCATCCCTGAATTTCTTTGCATTCTCACATCTAGATTGTAAAGGA
Source organism: Daubentonia madagascariensis (assembly GCA_023783475.1). Lineage (NCBI taxonomy): Eukaryota > Metazoa > Chordata > Mammalia > Primates > Daubentoniidae > Daubentonia > Daubentonia madagascariensis. The sequence goes on from JAKFHU010002088.1 coordinate 5,148,971, forward strand.
GGAGGGAAAATGGAATTTTTATTCCTATTGTTGGTTAATTGACTATCAGCTAGATTGCCTGGAAAAGAACACAGAGAAAAACGTTGGGCTACTTATTGCTATTTTGGGGGTATTGACTTCAACATCTGATTTAACATTTTTTAAAAGGCTTTCCTCAATGTCATACCTGAAAATTAAAAATTGCTACCACTTCTTACAAAACTCTGTAACAGGCTGTCCATGCAGTACAAGAGTTCTAAAGTACCAATGGATGTAAGGCCAACTGGACCAGTGGAAACAGTGGCCTCCAAACCTACACCTGTACCTCAAAGAATTTCTCAGGCTCAACAAACTGACAGCAGCCCACGTCAGGTGAGTCCAAAAGGGAAAGGAACTGTTGTTAATGCACAAGCAACCTGGACCATTTTTGTAGTGAGATTCAGTGAACCATTCCCTAGTTTGGGGAATCTTTTCAAGATGTTAATATGACCAAGGAAAAATCTAGGAACATATTTTTTATAATAACTTTTTATCTCCAGTCAGAAAGTGCTGTATGTTTATTATAGAAAATTTGGCAAAGTCATAAAACAACAAAGAACAAAGTTAAAATTGCAAACAATTCATTTTATGCCCACTGGTAATGTTTTGGTATATTGCTTCCCTGTAAACATTTAAAAATTAATTCGAATTGACTGCAAAATTTATTAATTATATAGTTCTCTATCACTATAAGTTATATTGTGAGCATTTTCTATTGCCATTACAATTCTTCAAAAACATCTTAATGGTTATATAATTTTTATTTAAATAGGCATAAAATTATTTCTTTAACCCATCCTCTGTTGTTGGATATTTGGACTTCTTTCTAATTGCTATAATTTAAAAATTTACTGCTAAGATTCTTATACATTATTTTTTATGCACGGTTCCCTAATTATTTCCTTAGAGTACATTTCTAAAGTGGAATCACTAGAATGAAAAGTGGGAACATTTTTAAGACTCTTCATGCTTATTGCAAAACTGCCTTTTAGAAAAGAATACCAAATTATACTCCCAGTGAATGGAAGCACTTTTCTCACTTGATCCTTGCTAATATTGACTATTATCGTATTTTGAATTTTGTTAATTTTATTAGCAGAATATATTTTATTTGCCTGAATTTGTATTTCTCTGATTAAGAGTGAAATGAAACTTTTCCCTACATGGTTTAGAAAGCCATGGTATTTTTCACTCTGTCGGTGCCCTCTGCCCATTTTTATTAATGCATCAGTGTGATTTACTGATGTATTTGAAGTTTTTACGTTTTAACTTTGACTATGGGAAACCTTTCTTCCTAGTTATTTCCTTTTAGCCTTATAATATGACTTGTTACATAGACATTTTTGATTCTTATGAAAACATTATCAATCTTTTCCTTTGTAATTTCTTACATGGTTTTATACTTAGAAAAATCTCCCTTTTAAGAAACCAAAAGACTTTTTAGCTGTATTTTATTTTGACATGATTTGATTATCTCAACATTTAACTGTTTTAAAGCTATCTGGCTTCTATTTTGATGCAGGATAAGAGGTGAAGATAGTCCCCATTCTTGCTTTTTACTTAAATAAATCATTTCCTTTTTAATTTCTGTGTAATGATTCCTTTAGTATATACTAAAAATTTCACCATTCTGAATGTGATTTACTGCTATCTATTCAGCTCAATTGTTTTTCATTTTATTTTTACATAAAAACAGTGTTATTTGAATTATTTTAGCTTTATGATACTCATCAACATAGAGCAAGTCTTCCCTTTTTATTTCATCTTCTTAATCACTTTATTGAGGTATGATTGACATGTAAAAAGCTGTACATATTTAAAATACACAATGTTATACATTTATCTTGCATAGCTGAAACTTTATACCCTTTGACTATGGCCTCCCCATTTCCTCCCTTTTATCTTTATTTTTTAAATGTTACCTATTATAAAATGATTGTTCTTCTGAAAGAATTTTGAAATCATCTATTAAGTGACAAAATTAATCCTGTCAGTATTTTGGTTAGCTTTGCATTAAACCTATATGTTGATGTGGAATCATCTGTTGTCTTTGTGATATTGCAGCAGAGGTAAAGGTCTGAAAAAGGAGCCATGAAATGTTTTATGAGTTGTTTCTTTAAAACCCTCCACCCTTTTTGGGAATTAAAACCTGCATTCCATGCCGGTTTTTTCAGTAATCACAGGGGCAAAAAAATGTTCTTTGCTGTTTGTTTTCTATTATCTTAAACCACAGGAGATGGCTCGACAGAATTGTCAGGAGTAGGGTCACAAGATCGTAGCCACCAGAGAAAAGGTCTACCAAAACCACTAATTATAGTTAAACAACAGTAACCCGATGTCATGACACATGGACATGTGACATTGGTCACATAGACCCGAGCCCAACCACCCAAAACCCCCCTTTAAAAAGTCCTGTTTTCCTGCTTAAAGGCAGGATGGTGGTCTTCTGAGATGCTAGGCTGCCGTCCTCATTTGCTGGCAAATTAATAAACTTCTCTTTCCTTTTCCTCAAACCACTTGTGCTCATTCTTCATTCTCACTGATTTGGCCACGGGGACAAGTACTGAACTCTCAGTAATAATATTTAGGTCTCTCTATTTTTTTCCAAGCCTTTTTCTTTCTCTCAGCAAAAAAATTACATGTAGCTTATGCTCTGTCCTTCCACATGTTTCTCATTGAGGGTACCCTAGGCAGTTTATGTTTCTTGTTGCTAGTGTGAGTAGAGACTTCTCCCTTCTTCTTTTTTTAAATTATCGATGATGACATATTGGAAAGCTATGGATTTTTGAATAGTTATATTGCAAAGAGAAACCTTTCTGAACTCTTTTAATAATTTCAAATTTTGGTTTAGTTTGAATATCTTGCATCTAGGTAGACAATCATGCAAGCAGAATACATACATATATATATGTCTTTTTTCCCCCCCAATATTTAAGCCTCTCATTTCTATTTCATGTCTTCTTCCCTGAGAGACTCTAGGCCTTTTAGAACAATGTTGGATAATGCAAGAGATAATGGGATGTGGGGGAGAAGGAAAACTTCCCCTTCGCCCCCCTCCTAAGGTTTGCTGAAAGGTCAACTCACAATAAGGCAGATTAATAAGAGAAAGAGATTACAAATGTTATTCACCATGCATGTGGGGAGAATCACAGAGTGATAACCCAATATCTCAATGGGGTCCAGAAGTTTATATACCCTCATTTTTGAGGAGAGGGGGAGATGAGGAATATAGGTAATTCTGTTGAATGGCAACAAATGGTTACTAGGGAGGGTGAATAGATAGTACTTGGGAGAATGAATGGATGGGGGAACAGATTGACTTGTAAATGATTCTCTTTGGAAATTAAATTAGCCTGAGAGACAGATATTATCTATTCTTGATCTTCTTTCCTGCCATATATTGAGATAACAGGGAGGGGAAAGAAAGGCAAAATGTCCTTCTCTTCTGGATGAGTCTGTCTGGTTTTATGCAGATAGAGGGAAAGCCCCTTCCAAGGCCTGTTGATCTCTAAGGGGCTTTAATACTCTTTATACCAAGGAGTCATATTTAGGGGTGAAATTTCCTAAGCTCCTTCAGTTTTGAATGGGACTAGATTTAATGTGGGCATTTCTCCAGTGCTTCTCCATTAAATATTGTCGTGTCAGTTGTTGGTTTGAGATTTTTTTTAAATGTGGACAAAGTATTCTTTTCCTACTATATTTTTAGAAGTTTTTTTGGGAAATGATTTTAAACTTATTTATTTTAAATCCATTTTCAGCATCAATTGAAATGATTACACATTTTCTCTGATTGGAAGTATTGCATTAATAGATCCCCTAATAGTAAACATTCCTGGCATTGCTGTAACTAAAAGCTGTCCTTGTTTATAGTGGATTATTCTTTAAATATACTTTAAATTTTATTTTCTCATTTTCTATTTAAAATTGCAATATTTATGCATTAGAATATCTCTCCCCCACTCAACTTTATCTGTGTCAGTTTTGAGCATTTGAGTTTTAATGGCTACATTAGATAACTGAGTTCTATTTCATCTTTTCCTATGTTTGAAACAATTTATCTAACATAAGAACTATTTATTTCTTTAACAATTACCAAGATTCAAGAGTAAAATTTTGGGCACTGGAGCCTTTGTAATAGTTAGATAAATTTTTCTATTTCTTCAAGCTTAGTAGTCTCTTCATGTTTTCTTCAGTCAACTTTGATAATTTAATTTTCTTGTGGGAATTATCTACTTTATGAAGATTTTCAAATTAATTAGTTAAGAAAAGTGTTTTAAGTTTATCATTTTATTTATTTTTTAAGTTTTCAAATTTCTATTTTTGTTCAACTCAAATATGCTCAACTTTTACCTCAGAAGAATAAAGTCATTTTTGTATCTAAAGGATCATGTCAAATATGTGCTAAGGAAATCTATCATAGTCTCAAAATACATAACTACTGGTCAGTCTTTGGTCTATTTAATATAATCAATTGCATAGCTTTTCCTGAAGAGTAGAGTAGACCAGGTTAATTGGTTGTTTGTAAGGATAAAGTCCATTGTAAGTTTTCTACACAGGTAAGAACTATGAATTAATGGCCACAGTGGTGTACTGGTGCACATGATTAATTAAAGTATAATTTATATTGCTCCTTTGTGGTATACATTAGAAGACTCAATAGTGATGTCCTTAAGGAGACAAAAAAATTTATCCTCACTTACATGTAGTAGAGCAACATGAATTTTCTTTTGTCTGTTGCCCCCAAAGAGTGGGCAATTCTAACCCCAACAACATGTGCCACCTCTGCTGTGCAACCAATGAACTATATTGTTCACTGCCTTAGTGGACCAAGTTCAGCGTTGAGGGGACTGTTCCTAAGGTAGGTTGCGTTCAACCCTGATGTCTTTAAATTACTACAATTCCATAGATAAAGCCCCTGTCCAAAACTTCTGTATACAGCTAAGATTTCCTTCTGTTCATAGGGCCTTAACTTGCCAACTCAGTATTGTAAGATTTTATGGTATTAAAAAAGTAGGAAAACCAGAGCATCTATACGTAAGAAAAATGTTCAGGAATTTTAAAAGGGAATATGAAAGAGGGGGCTGAAAGAAAAATAAGATGAGGGAAGGAACTTTAAAAAATCCCAGTGAAATTTTTTCATCAAAGGGATTAGAAATGCCATCTTTTTTTTTTTTTAAAAAGCATTCTGTGAATACTTTGTCATGTTTTCAATCAGCTGTTTATTTGACCTCACATGCATAACTGCACTTGTAAGCTTTGCCTCAATCACTGCAATCAGTACAGTCTGATCTTAAGGGAGGTCTTCAGACTGTGATCATCTGTAATACTTATCAATCACCAAAGAGAAATTAGAGTTCCCGTATAGCCATTGTTTTGGGTAGAAGTGTGAGTGGAGAGTAAGTCTTGTGACTGTTCCAGCCTTACTGGGTTCATTGGCCACTGCTCAAGAGGAAGCTAATACACTGAGACAGCAGGGGTTACAGCAGAGGATGAGTTTTAATATCTCAGGTGCCATGCAAGGAGACAGGAGGAATTTCTCAAATCTGTCTCCACAAGAATTTGGGAGAAAAGGTTTTTATTGATTTTTTAATTTTTAATTTTTTTATTTCATGTAGAAGACCCCCAAAGCAATCACAGCAGCAACAAAAATAAATACATGGGACCTGATCAAATTAAAAAGCTTCTGCACAGCCAAGGAAACTATCACTAGAGTGAACAGACAACCTACAGAATGGGAGAAAATATTTGCATGCTACACATCTGATAAAGGGCTGATAACAAGAATCTATATAGAACTTAGGAAAATCAACAAGAAAAAATCAAACAACCCCATTAAAAAGTGGGCAAAGGACATGAACAGAAACTTTTCAAAAGAAGATAGAATAATGGCCAGCAAACATATAAAAAATTGCTCAACCTCTCTAATCATCATGGGAATGCAAATCAAAACCACAATGAGATATCAATTAACTCCAGTGAGATTGACTTATATCAAAAAGTCCCAAAACAACAAATGTTGGTGGGGATGCAGAGAGATAGAAAGGGTTTTTAAAGATAGTTTGGCAGACAAAGGGCTAGGCAGTTGGGTCTGCTAATTGGTTGGGTTCAGGGCAGAACCATAAGGGTGTAGAAATTGTCTTCTTTGCTGAGTTGGTTCTTGGGTGGAGGTCTCAATATAAGTTGAGTCAGTTCCTTGGTATGGGCCACTGGTCTGGGTGGGTCAACCATTCCATGGGAATGCAGGGCCTGGAAGATATCTCAAAAACCAGCCTTAGGTTTCACAAGGGTTATGTTATCTATGAGAGCAATGAAGAAAGCTAAGAGTCTTTATGACCATCAGCTATATGACTCCTGAGTAGTAGGCAATTTTAGGAAAGCAAGCTAGGGAACAAAGGCTGGTGTTACATATACACATATTTCTCCTACCACAGTTCCCATTTTGTGGCCCTTTATTAATTTGATAAAGGGTGGTTTCATGACCACACAGTGATGAGTGGCTTCTGCGGCTGCCTCTGTGTGATGTCCTTTCAGGCCTGTGTGCACTTTACTCATCAGCTCCTGTAGACCAGGCCACTTGGAGATGCCCCTCATGGCACATCTGCTGAGGATTTGCACTGGAGTACCCTGCAGAGAGCTGGGTCAGTGTGTGGGGACAACTAAAGAGCTGCTCTATTTCCTGCTTCAAATAAAAGAGGAAGGAAAGACATTTCTATAATGCAGACCTTTTTCACTTTAACATTTATTTTGTTCTGAGAGAAGAAATTTAAAAATGGTTTTGCCGTTCCTGTTTTCCTCCTTTATTTCACTCTTCTTCTACCTCCCTGTCATCCCTTTTCCATTTTTATTGTTGCCACAACCTATCTTATGTAAGCAGTACATTTCTTTTTTTGAGTTTAAAAAACTTTTTAATTATACGAATAAGACATGAATCTGTTTGACTCGTAAAAAGTTAAAATATTATAGATAAAGGTGAAGGCTTTTTCAGCCATAATTCCCAACCACGTCCAGTCCCTAGTTGCCCAGAAGTAATCCATTGGAGCACATCTTTGCAGACCTTTTTCTGTGCATTTTCAAATGTGTGTGTGTGTGTGTGTGCGCATGCCTGTCCAAAGGGGACAAACAGATAGTATCTATTAAATTTAAAACCCAAGAACCTTGTACATGTACACAGAAAGGCATGTACAGCTTTGTTCACTGCAGCATTGCTTTTAATTTTGAAAAATTGGAAACAGCCTAATACCCTTGCATTGAGAATAACTCACTAAACAAACCATGGTAGCCATGCTATGGATATACCACGGTAGGCCCATACGCACTAACCTGAAATGCTTCTCAATTGCAGAAAAATATGTACCATATAATAATATTGATGTAAGAAACACTTTTAAAGGTTTTTTTTTCATAGTAGTAATATGAAGCTCACTGATTCAAGGACTATGCTACACACATGGAAGCTGTTTGAGTATTTGAATGAAGAGGCGGATAGTCAGAAGTCGCTCTGAGGGGCTGCAAAGGGCACACGCCAACCAGAGAACGTGACTTTAAGTCTGCATGTAGCTCAGTTTCTTCTTCCTGCCCTTCCCTCTTCCTCCTTCATTATTCCATACTTTTCCTATGGAATAATGTTCCTAAGGTGGCCAGCCCCTCTTCAGATCATTTGCAGGGAGGAGGAGGAGAGAAGGCTGCAGAGTCTAGCCACAGCTGCTTTATAAATGGAGTGTAATGAAATCCAATCTGCCATCCAGACGTGTGGGAGCCAAGGGCCGGAACGCGGTGTCCCAGGACCCTGGGCCAGGCTGGCTCAGGTCAGAGCTTGCCCTGGGGTTGCAGTTCAGGGAGCAGAGTGTGATGCAAGAGACAAAGTTTGGTGGGTAGAGTCTAAACAAGAGCCAAGTCCACCATTATTAATTCAAAAGACTTGGTGAATTCAAAGAGAAATGATGACTCTTAAGTATACACCCAGGCAGGCAGCAATGGAAAAACAAGAAAGTTAAACTATAGAAGGTCGGAGGTAGAAGTGAGAGACTTCTTAAGCCAAGGGAAAGAAAGTGACCTAACTGCTTTTTGTAGAAGTCTTTGGGGAAGGAGATGTTCAGGGCAGCAACCTAACTTGGGCAAGAGACTGTTGTCACTGATTTTTAAAACCTAAAAGTCTTTTGTATGTTTTAATTTCTCTTATGTAAATTAGACTGTGTAATTGTACTTTGAGCATATGAATATCGATACCATTGTACACGATGTAAACCCAAATGGCAGCCACTTTTTGAAACAGACTGAATTTCTTTGAAAAGCATCATTATCATGTTCTTATAATGGATTTTTAGTAATGTGGGTTAAATTCAAGCCCTAAACTTATTTTCTGTAGTTCTTGCTTCTCTAGACCATAGTCAACACTAGGAATGAACTCTGGAGGACTCGGGACTCCATCAATGCTCTTCACAGGGAAAGAAGGTAGGAGCCACTTGTACAGGCACGAACACTGACAGCAGCAACAAATCAAGAGCATTCCCTGTGCTTTTACAGAAAAATTTTCTACAAAGATTTCACCATACTTTTTTTTCTAATTTGGAAGAAAATTTAAGCAGAGAAATTCTATGATTCCAATATGAAGGTAAAAGGAGGCTTTGACTCTATTTGAGTAAGTAAGTATAACAAAAATCACCTGGCTAATTATATTAAGTTTTGACTTTCAATTGCCTGATTTTATTCCTTGGAAGTTGGTCAAGCACTTTTAGTGAAGTATTGATTCTTGTGTGTGTCTTGTGTGTGTGTGTCCTGTGTGTATGTGTGTGTGTATGTGTTTTAGCTACTTCTAAAGAAATCAACACACTTTCTCCAACAGCATCTAACTTTCTACCAGGTTTATTAGGCTGATTGGAAACTGCCTACCATCTTCTTTTTTTTAATATTTGTTTTTTTTTTTTAATTCCAGAATATTATGGGGTACAAACGTTGAGGTTACATACATTGCCTTTGTGCCCACGAGTCATAGCTACAAACGTGCTCATCCCCCACTAGTGCATACCGCACATATTAGGTGTGAATTTACCAACTGTCTTCTTACAGTGTCTTAAGGAATTAATCATCCCTTTACCTCCTGTCTGCTGCTGTTATTCCTTTAGAAGGCAGAATTCCTGGCTCCTCAATGAGAAGTGTCCCCTGAGGGAAGACCTTTGTTTTCAGGCTCCATTCTTGGTATCCAGGAGATGCCCAGTACCTTAGTGATTCCATGTAAATATATACGATGAGATATGCCTCATAATCTAAATGTATGAAAGATAGGGAACATTTTTTAAATTTTGTGATAACTCATGAAAAAGTGTTAATAAACACTGTTAAAGTGTCAAAATACTGTAAATGTTAAAAGGAATTTTAATTTTTTTCATGGAATAAGAAAAAAAATTAGAAACAAAATCAAAGAAAGTAGTATAGCAATAAAAAGACAATTTTGAAAATTAAAACGTGGAAATAAAAAGGAAATTTTGAAACTTAGTTCTTTAAAACCAGATTCTTAAAATAATTACTTAAAGCTAATTATTTTAAACTAAGTTATTCTCTTTTCTATAATCCATATCTACTACACACACCTTTGATATCCTAGGAAAGTACTTATCACCACAGAGTATACCAAAGTGTGAGGCTGGTTGTTAAATGGAATACAACATGAGGGCTCCATCTTTGTTCCTGTGTGCACCATCATTTTTATCAATGATTTGGATAAAATTGCAGAAGGCATGATTCTCGAAAGTGTGTGTGACATGATAACAAAAGGCCTAGGTCATAAGCTGAATGACAATCTTGAGTCACTAAGATTTAATAGGGCTGGAAGAGGGGGGAATTAATAAAGACCAAATTTTAAGGGATTAAAGAAAAGTGCTACAATTGTAGGCCCAGGTTCACAACAAGTAGTGTGAAAAAACCCTGAGATACATACGATAGTTAATTGCCAGTTCAGTAACAGCCAATATTATGTCACTGATTATTTAAAAAGCAACACAGTCTTAGACTACATTAACAGAAAGTACCATTCAATTATTAGTTACTTATTCATCACTCTACACTGTGCTAGGTACTGATCAAGGAAAGTAATATTTCACTGCTCTGTGCATGATTATCTTGCCTAGGGAGTATTTGTGATTCAAATTCAAACCTCCTATTGGGAGGTTCAAATTGCTTAGCTCCAGAAAGTAAGAAATTAAGGCGAATAAGAAGATTAGAAATGATTTAGAAAGGGAGCAGAAGCTAGTGCATTTGGGACATTATTTCGCGTTTTCCAGAATTTTTGTTTAGATAAGAGTTACTGAAAAGACCAGGGCTTCCACGGCTTGCCTACTTTCACCAGTGAATCGCGTTCAGATATCTTTTTTAAAAAAGAAGTTAAGCAAGTAACAGATTCGACAGGACTGCACACCACATGGTTGTAGAAAGGGATAAGTGATCAGCTGCTCAACATGGTGGATCCGAAGCAGAACGTGGACTAACAGAACATGGCAAGGAGCCATCGGGAACATCTTAGTTGTACTGCGCACACTTTAGGATAGAGAACACTGGCTAAAGGTCTGGAAGTTGCTATGTACAACCGCTGGCGACTTTTTGAAACCATCATAAGATGTTTTGAACTCCATTACAGCAGGTTAGGTCGGAGTGTTGGCCCTTTCAGATGTGACCGGTCTGGAGGGACCCAGTCTTTCAGAAGACTCCGCTTGGATGGGACCCAAACAATTCCAGACTTCCCAAGCTCTGTGCAATTAGAATTCCAAAGTTCACATGAGGAAACTTGCTTCACAATTACAATTTCCAAATTCCAAAGTATAATAGCAGCACATAATATATAATTTATTCAGGCCATTTTTAGTACTGCTGATGGACAGGAACATTTATAGGTCTGGACAGGACAGGATAAAACAATAAGGGAAAAGCACAGAATAAGAGCAATAAGCATTAAAATAAGTAAACAGTAAGTCCAGAATATTAAGAATGACTGTCAGTCTGCAGAGTAGCATGGTTGACCCAAACAAGAACAAGAAACAGTGTGAAAAGCACAGAGACAAGAAGAAGTTGCAGTGCCGGCTGGCTTGAGGAGGCTGGCTGAATGGTGCGTTAGAGGACAGTTAGGGAAGGCCTCACTGAAATGGTGACCTTGAGCAAAGACTTGCTGGAGGTGAGGGAAGGAACCCAGCAATGACCTGGGGAGGACGGAGGGCTCCAGGCAAGGGAGAGCCTGAAACTTCACGCCTCACTTTGATCAGCGTCCTCGCTTGTCCTCTTCTTCCTGTACCCTGACCTCCCCCACTCCCGCCCTCCACTGTACCTTCCCCTTCATGAAGGTGTGTCACTGAAAGACCACAGGATATGTACCGTTTAGAAACCACAGACCCGGGGCAAAGTGATTCACTACAGCATTGGTTCTTAAACCTTTTGGTCTCAGGAGCCCTTGTACATTCTTAAAAATTTTTGAGAACTCCAAGGAGCTTTGTTTCTGTGAGTTATGTCTATTGCTACTTACCATATAAAAATTAAAACCAAGAAGTTGTTTAAAATGTATTTTTTAACTAAAACATAAAAATAATAAACCCATTATATATGTAACACTTTTCAACAATAACTACATGTTTTTTAAAAACACATAGAAGAATGGCATTGTTTTATATTTTTTACAAATCTTTTTTATGTCTGGCTTAATAAAAGACAGCTGAATTTTCATAACTGCTTCAGCAATCAACCTGCTGCAAGACGTCTTGGTTGATGCATATGGAGAAATCAGGCTTCACACAGATTTGCAGTTGAGAAAGAAAGGAGTATTTTAATAGTCTTTCAGATAATTGGGGATACTTTTCTTTGATTCTACACCAAAGCATGATATATGATAGTTTCCTAAAAGATAGTGCAATATGGAATCTGAAACCATATCTATTTCACACTGTCTCATTAAAAATCCAGTGTCTCAGTATGCTTTCTGAATGGGTATTCTACCCATGCATGATTTTGTAACATCATGCATTGATCATTTGGAAAATGGTGGCTCAGTGAGCTATGCTGAATGTCCTAATGCTCACCCATTTCATTATACAAGATCAAAAAAATTCATACTCATCAATGTCACCACTAATCTCATCAGAAAGTTGTTTAAGAATTTTAAAGCTATCAAGCTCATGGTGGTAGATGCATGTTTTCCAAAATTCTAATTCTTACTTGAAAACTTAACTGTTACAATTGACAACAAATACCATTAATTGCTTTCCTTGCAGTGACAATCTCACTTTGTTCATTTTTGAGAAAATATTTGCCAGATATCCACATCTGAATAACCATAGCATGTCAGTCAGTGTTTACTTGGCACAAGAACCAACTTTTGTATTTCAGTATGCATCAGAAGTATTTTATGCACACTTCCCATTTCATCATACACAATATTAACAAGACATGTGTTATTGTTTTTTAAATGAAGAACACTTACTACTCCATCAAAGATATTCTTAAGTGGAACTGGCATTTTTTTTAACTGCTGGCATATGACGGTGAAGAACACCCTGATTATTAATACTGTTTGGTGATGCTGCCTTGATTTGTGCTAAAGCACCAACAGCTTTACTTATTGTTGATTTTGTACCATCAGTGCATACGTCAAGACAGTGAACAGTCAAATAATATCTAAGTATCATTGTGAAAATAATTTTGACTTCACAGACCCCTGAAAGGGTCTCAGGGATATCCTAGGGTCTATGGAACACACTTTGAGAACTGTGCTTTACATAAAGCACATCCCCAGATTTTATACCTATGGTTTATTGTGAAGCCCCTCATAACACACTTACTAGACAGATCATTATGAACATGTTTTATTGTAATAATTTTATCTAACAATTCAACATATGCTTATGTTTTCAGAAATTCCTTATGATATTTTTAGAACCTGGGCTTTTTGAGAACCTAGAATTTTCCCAAATTTCTTGCAATTATGCTCTGTCATATTTTATTATAGAACCTGAGCTGTTGCAACTCTTGTAGAGAGTTTTAGGTTGACATGGAATTAGCAGCATAAAATAAAATTAATAATAATAATATGTTTAGAGAGGATTTCTAAAGTCTTGCTTTAGAATGTTCTATTGGAATAATGAAATTTAATGCATTTATGAAAAAAGTAAGATAAATGTTCATTTCTTCATAAATAAAGTTTTCTTTATCCAGGCCAATGTTGCAGCCACTCCATCCTTCATCTTCTTCCTGTCAAAATATGGTGTCCAAGGTTGACCATTCTTCAGCTGAAAGGTTTTGGAAGGGAGGAGATTCTTTCCAGATCAAGAACTCCACTGGGGACAGTGGAGAACCTCTCCTTAACCCCACCAAGGTTGACAGAAGTCACAGAAGCCAAGCAGATGCAGAGCGTGCTCTACCAAATTCAGAATCACCAGAGACCATTTTGCAAAACACCAGGGCACAAAGCCAAGCACAAAAGATGCCGAAGGAAATCATTAGCTCCCTATCCATTTGTCAGGAGGGACCGCTGCAGGACACCCCTCAAATGTCTCCTGCTGAAATGAGCAGTCCTGCTCTAGCACCTGGAGAAAGGAAAGAGACAGGTAACATCAAAGAGAGAAAGGATGAGCTGGAAGAAGAGGAACTGCAAGAACTATTGTCAAAACTTATGGATGCCTTCAATCTAGAAATGCCGTCAGGTAAGGGTTTCACAATCAATACACGTAGTGATGGCCAGGGATTCAGGCTACCTTTTAAAAAACTTGATTTTATAACATTAGTCCAACAGCTACAATTCATCTAATATGTAACAGAGTTCTGAATCTTTTGGATATCAGTAGCATCTCTGAACTTGATTTCTAGTATTGCCTATTCCTAATTCATAGTGTTATTGTGAGCAACAAAGGTAATGAACCATTTGAGACGTTAGTACAGCACCTGTCACTTAGTGAGCATTCAATAAATCCTTATTATTTTGTTATTACAATTATTATTATCAGTAGCCCTAAATCATATATAACTGGGCAGCCTGATGTCACCATTTAAAAATGGGGATAATAGTGCTGCTTTCTTTCTAGAAGATAATTAATTAAGGTTTCTATATGATAAGTAGTAGCATCATTATCATCTTCATAAGCTGTGACTCATTGATAAATTCTGAAGGCTTTTTAAAACTATCCTTGTTTATTATAGTTGTTTCTTGTGTTTTGGAGTGACATTGTCTTATTTCTAGTTAGAATATTTTGTTATCTTTATATATATACATATATATTAATAGATGCTACTCAATTTACAATGGAATTATGTCCTGATAAACCCATAGTAAGTTGAAAATATCATTAAGTCAAAAATGCATTTAACATACGTAACTTACCTAACATCATAGCTTAGCCTAGTGTACCTTAAATGTGCTCAGAACACTCGTATTAGCCTACAGTTGGGCAAAATCATCTAACACAAAGCCTATTTTATAGTGAAATGTTGAACATGTCGTGTAATTTATTGAATGCAGTACACTGTCGAGTACTGCATTATTGTTTAGCCTCATGTGGCTGACTGGGAGCTGCGGCTCACGGCCAATACCAGCATCACAAAAGACTATTGTACCTCATATCACTAGCCCAGGAAAAGATCAACATTCAAAATTCTAAGTAATGTTTCTACTGAATTCATATCACTTTTGTACCATTGTAAAATAAAAAAAATTGTAAATTGAACCATCATAAGTTGGGAACTGTATAGTTGACCCTTAAACAACACAGGATTTAGGGGCACTGACCTCCTTCACAGTTAAAAATTTGTGTATAAATTTTACTCCCCAAAACCTTAACTATTAATAGCCTACTGTTGACCAGAAGTCTTACTGAAAACAGTCAACTAACACATATTTTGTATGTCATATGTATTATGTACTGTACTCTTACAATAAAGTAAGCTAGACACAAGAAACTGCTATTAAGAAAATCATAAAGAAGAGAAAATACATTTACTATCCATTAAGTGGACGTGGATCACCATAAAGGTCTTCATACGTGTCTTCACATCGAGTAGGCTGAGGAGAGGAGGAGGAGGAGAGGTTGATCTTGCTGTCTCAGGGGTGGCAGAGGTGGAAGAAAATCCATGTATAAGTGGACCCACACAGTTCAAACCTGTGTTGTCCAAGGGTCACTGTATGTATAAATTTCTTTTTAAGAAAACCTAAGATTTTTTATGTTGGACTGATCATCTAGAAACTTGTGATAAAATGAAGGATAACATTCTTATGTGTTTCTGTATCAGAGGAGACATATTTCTGAATTCGTGTATTAGTTTGCTGGTGCTGCTATAAAAAAAAGTACCACAGACTGAGTGGCTTAACAAACAAACAAAAAATTATTTTCTCACAAACATGGAGGCCAGAAGTCCAAGATCAAGGTGTCAGCAGCATTGGCTTCTTCTGAGGTCTCTCTCCTGGGCCTTATTGATGGTCATTTTCCCCCTGTGTCTTCATAAGGTCTTCCTTCTGTGTATGTCTATGCCCAAATTTTCTCTTCTTATAAGGACACCAGTCATATTGGATTAGGGCCTACCCTAATGACCTCACTTTAACTTAATTAATCTCTTTACAGACCCTACCTCCAAATATAGTCACATTCTAAGGTACTGGGGGTTAGGACTTCAATGTATGAATTTGGGGAAGGGTAAACACAATTCAGCCCATGACCATTGGAGAGCTGTAAACTGAGCACATAATAATGTCAGTTTCATACAGAACTTTGTAGAGCCAAGTCAATGAACGAATTATTTGGTGATTATGAAAAGCTCTGCATTAAATGGAGTTGGAGTTATAATCTTTGCATTAGAGAAAACAAAATCAGAAAGATGCCAAAAGTATGTCAGATTGTCTGAGACAAAGACAGAATGGGAACTCCTTGTGCCTGATTCTTAAGCTGACATAAAATTCCACTCACTGTATTTCCATCTAAACATCCTTGGGGTCATGATGAGTAGTCAAAGCAAAGTCAATATCCACTTGACCTTTTTAGGAAAATTTCACATAAAAATTGGGCTTTATAGAGAAGTTTTTTAGTCTTTAACATCTTAGTCTTGTTTTTTTTGTTTGCTTTTGTTTCTCCAAATGAGCTGATGAAAGCTGCTAATTTCTAAAATGTTGTGTTGGGTCAGCCCTCACAAATGTAGTCACTATATTGCATATTTTAGATTCCTAAGAGACTAGGTCTACTACACGTAGTTGGAAGACAATATCCCAACATTTGTGCAGTTTAATTCCTAAAGCTAAAAGACCTATGCATATTTTAGGTGACTTTTAAAGGTCTGCATAGATATGTATAAGTATGCATATGCATCATTATATCATTTAAAGGAAAATCATAAAAGGGTAAAATGTACTTCTAAATTCAGATGATGCAATAATGTATAAATATGCAGCTAGCATTATCAAATCTTGTAGAAAATATAAAAAATATATTTCTCAAAAAATTTACTTTTGTTTCATCACTTACAATCTCAATAAAACCATTGAGATGCTTCTGCAGGAAGTATGCATTATTATACAAATGTGCTTATTGTATTAGCAGGAAGGTACACATCTTCCCTTCTTATTATGATAGTATTCTATACTTTATGGTGATTCAACAAATACTAATTGTTGAGATTTAAATTTACAGTCTTTTAATTCTTTTGTATTAGTCTTATTTCTTTGAGGCTTTTAAACATAAGGATCTATGTTAATCTTCATGACTACTATTTTGCATTACATATCACTCCTCACTCAAATATTTCTGATTTAGTTTGTGTCCTTATTCAATCTGGTATTGAATATGACCCTATTTTCAAACTCCACTTAGCCATTGGCAATATGGACTATAAAAATACACTCCATAATTTATACATAATCTATGCATGCTTACCAAAATTACACCAAACTTAATAAGACCCAGAAGTGTGATAACTACATGGATGAAGATGTGGAAAGTGAAACAAGCTAAATTAAGTATTGGTTACCTTTGTTTACCTCTATCTCTATCATGGATGCATCAGATAACAGCAGAAACTTTCTGATCACTTTACTGTTCTAGTTTTTTTTTTAATTGAGAGTTGGGAAAATTAGAAAGATCTAATTTGCATGCTAAGATTTACTCAGATTGTCAATATATTCACCCACTGTGCTAATTATCCTAGTAGTTGACTACCCTTCTGGATTGCAGCTTTGGTAAGGAGCCAACACATTTCAAAAATTAAGATAAACTGTAGATTACTTAAAGGCTTAGTAAGACCAAAACAGCAAACCTAATGATCAGTTTGAAGCAGTTGTTGACATTGCTGAATGGAGTCATTCAGCATCAAGATCTAAGATAATGGGATTTCAAGAGACTATGAGAGCTTAATGGAAAAGAGAAAGTTGCATTGCAAGAAGTTCCCCAAACCTCTTTAAATTCTAAATGTTGGATTGAAAATCATAGTGAACAATTTGGTTAAAACTTTAAGTAAAGGAATTAGAATTGAAAAATTGTCTAATACTCTTTGCTCCTGTAGTTTAAAAAAAAGGACAAAATCCTCTAGTTTTACTGTATTATTAAATTATTTTCTTTCCATTTGAGAGTAGAATGTCTTGTGTACATCTACTAAATTATTTTTAAAGGTTCTCTCCCATCCATTTTCGCTATTCATTTGCCACCATAGGTTTCAGTGAAGAGAAAGGAAGACAGGGGAGGAGAGTGATGGGGTTAGGAGAGCATGGTGCAAGAACAAAGATGGCGGTTTGGACTAGCGTGAAAACATTTGCCATAGCTTTTCCAAACAGGCTCAGTGCAAAGCAAGAAGATGAATAAAACCCAGATTCCAGCTTCTTACTTGGGAGGGAAACAGTTGGACCATGCATCCAACATTCCAGCTCTTCTGGGGCTGTCCAAAGGCCTATCTTCTGTCTCAACTGTCTCAAAGTACTGACAAGACCCATCATCCTGTAGATGCCTGAGGGCTGCTAAAAACAAAGATGGCAGCTGGGACTAGCATGAAGGTTTGAGAAGCCCACAGAACCTGACCACATGTATTTCTTGGGGTCTTCTTCTGTCTGAGGCAAGTGTGTGAAGACTAAGAAAGATGGTTATTTTTTCTCCTGCACAGATACCAACACACAGAGTTAAGAAAGATGAAGTAACAGAGAAACATTGCCCAAACAAAGGGATAAGACAGAGCTCCAGAAATAGACCCTCATGAAACAAACAAATGTGAATTACGTGACAAAGAATTCAAAATAACCATCATAAAGATGCTCAACAAGCTCAGGAGAACAAAGCATGAACAAAATGAGAATTTCAGCAAAGAGACAGAAAATTTTTAAAAGAACCAGACAGAAATCTTGGAGGAGAAGAATATAATATCCAAACTAAAAATTGCAATAGAAGGTTTCAATAGCAGACTAAACCAAGCAGAAGAAAGAATCAGCAAACTCAAAGACAGAGGATTTGAAATTATCCAATCAGAGGAAAACAGAAAAGAATGAAAAAGAATGAAGGAAGTTTAAGAGACATATGGGACGCCATCAAGCAGACCAATGTGTGCACTATGGGAGTTGTAGAAGTAGGAGAGAGAAAAAAGGGACAGAAAGCTTATTCAAAGAAATAATGGCCATCTTACCCCAGGCAAAATGGCTTTCATCCAGAAGACAGGCAATAACAAGTGCTGGCGAGGATGTGGAGAAAGGGGAGCCCTCACACACTCTTGGTGGGAATGTCAATTAGTGCAACCACTATGGAGAACAGTATGGATGTTCTTCAAAAAACTAAAAATAGAACTACCATATGACCCAGCAATCCCACTGCTGGGTATATATCCAAAAGAAAGTAATTCAGCATATCGACAAGATATCTGAACTCCTGTGTTTATTGCAGCACTGTTCACAATAGCCACGATTTGGAATCTACTTAAATATCCATCAGTGGATGAATGGATAAAGAAATGATGGTAAACATGCACAATAGAATATTATATAACCATAAAAATGAATGAAATCCTGCTATTTGCAACCACATGGATGGAACTGAAGAACATTATGTTAAGTGAAATAAACCAATCACAGAAAGACAAATGTCACATGTTCTCATTCATAATGTAGGAGCTGAATATTAAAAACAATTGATCACATGGAGATAGAGAGTAGAATGATGGTTACCAGAGGCTGGGAAAGGTAGAAAGAAGGGGTGGATAAAGTGGGGATGGTTAAGCAAAAATATAGTCAGATAATTAGATAGAATGAACAGTTTTTGGTTTACAGCCATACCACCCTGAACGTACCTGATCTCATCTGATCTCAGAAGCTAAACAGGGTCAGGCCTGGTACTTCGATGGGAGAATGAACAATATTTGATAGAACAACAAAGCGACTATAATTAACAATAAGTTAGGGTATACTTTAAAATAACTAAAAGTGTGGAATTGGAATGTTCCTAACACAAAGAAATGATAAATGCCTGAGGTGATGGATACCCCAATTACCCTGATTTGATTAATTCACATTGTATGTCTGTGCCACATGTACCCCGTAGATATATACAACTATTATGTATCCATAATAATTAAAAATAAAAAATTTAAAAAAGTAAAGAGGGCAAATTCCTTAGGGGCATATTAGTAATAACTGACCCAAAGAGCTTTGTTCTCAGCTTTGTCTGACTCTAAAACTCTTATTCTTTTCATTATATAATGTGTTGAAAATCAAGAATTATTTATTAAGAGATGACATTCTATTTTAGAATTTGAAAATTTGCCTTTCTCTTATATTGCTTGTATTAAATTATTCTTAATGGTAAACAACTAAAAAATTTTAAAAATAATATTCCACATGGAGATTCTAGTATGCCTGTATACAGGATCCTGCTCCTGCAGACCATTACTCAAGAGGCCCACATGGCAAGAAGCCAACTTACCAGCCATGTGAGTGAGCCACTTTGAAAGTGGATCATCCAGCCCTGGTTAAGCCCGCACAGGGCTGCTACCCCAGTGGACAAATGACTTAACCTCATGAGAAACCCTGAGTCAATACCACCCAGCCAAGCCACATTCCTGAGCCACAAAAGTACTAAGTGACATGACAAATAATAAATGCTTATTGTCATTTAAAGCCAAAAAAAAAAAAATAGAAGAAGTAATGGCCAAAAATTTCTCAAATCTGGAAAATAAAATGGATATCAAGATCCAGGAAGTCCAACAGACCCCAAATTAGATGAACTCAAAGAAATCCACACCAAGATTCATTATAATCAAATTGTCAAAAGTCAAACACAAAAGAGAATTTTGAAAGTGGCAAGAGAAAAGTGACTTGTCATGTACAAAGAAACCCTCATAAGATTATAAACCAATTTCTCAGCAGAAACCTTACAGAAATGGGATGATGCATTCAAAGTGCTGAAAGAAAACAACTGCCAACCAAAAATACTATACCCAAAAACTTATTGGTAAAGGTAAGTACAGAGAGGCAAACGCAGATTACTATAATACTGAAACGGTGGTGTGTAAATAACTTTTAATTTTGATGTAAAAGTTAAAGTACAAAAGTATTAAAAATAAGAATAACTATTAAATGTATTAATGAATACACAGTATAAAATATATGAATTGTGATGTAAATAAGTGTGTAGGGGGACTAAAAGTGAAAAGTTTTTGTATGCAATTTAAGTGAAGTTTTTATCAGCTAAACTAAACTGTTATAACTGTAAGATGTTTTATGTAAACTTCATGGTAAGCACAAAGAAAATAACTATAGACAATACACAAAAGGAAAAAAGAAAAGAATTAAATCACATCAACACAAAAAAATAACAAAGAAGGAGAAAAGGGAAAAAAGAACTAAAAGGCAGATGGAAAACAAATAACAAAATGGTCCTTTCCTATCAATAATTACTTTAAATGTAACTGGGTTAAAGTCCCCAATAAAAAGATATAGAATTGTTGAATGGATTAAAAAAAAGTCAACTATATGCTGTCTACAAAAGACTCACTTTAGATTTAAGGACACATGGGCTGAAAGGGAAGGGATAGAGAAAGATATTCCATGTAAATGGTATCCGAAAAAGAGCAGAGAGGTGGCTACACTTATGTCAGACAAAATAGACTTTAAATCAAAAACTGGCACAAGAGATAAAGAAGGTCATTATATAATGACAAAAGAGTCAATTCACTCAAAAGACAAAACAATAATAATAAATGTACCCAACATCAGAGCACCTAAATATGTAAAGCAATTATTGACAGAACTGAAGAGAGAAATAAACAGAAATACAATAATAGGAGACTTCAGTACCCCAACTTTCAAAAATGGATAGAAGCTCCAGACAGAAAACCAATCAGGAAACAGTGAACTTGAACAGTACTATAGACCAAATGAGCCTAAGAGACATATAAAGAATATTCCACCCAATAGTAGCAGAATATACATTCTTCTCAAGCACACATGGAATATTTTCCAGGATAGATCACATGTTAGATTATAAAACAAGTCTTAACAAATTTAAGAAAATTGAAATCATATCAAATATCTTTTCTGATCATAATGGAATAAAACTAGAAATCAATAGCAGAAGGAAAACTTAAAAATTCATAAAGATGTTGAAATTAAACAACACATTCATGAACAACCAATGGGTCAAAGAAGAAATCAAAAGGGAAATTAGAAAATATTTCAAGACCAATGAAAACAAAAGCACAACATACCAAAACTTATGGGATACAGAAAAAGCAGTATTAACAGGGAAGTTTAGAACAATAAACGCCCATCTTAAAGAAGAAGAATGATCATAAATAAACAACCTAACTTTACCCCTCAAGGAATGGGAAAAGAAAAAACAAACTAAGCCCAAAATTAGCAGATAGAAGAAAATAATAAAGATTAGAGCAGAAATAAATAGAGAATAGAAAGACAATTTAAAAAATCAACAAAACTAAGACTTTGTTTTTTGAAAAGATAGACAAAATTGACAAAACTTTAGCTAGTCTAAAAAAAAGAGACCTCAAATCAGAAGTGAAAGAGGAAACATGACAACTAACACCACAGAAATATAAAGGATTATAACAGACGACTATGAACAATCATACACCAACAAATTGGATAATCTAGAAGAAATGAATAAATTCCTAGCTCACCTACCAAGACTGAATCATGAAGAAATGGAAAATCTTAACTGACCAATAACGAGTAATAAAATTGAATCAGTAATCAAAAACCTCCCAACTATGAAAAGCCCAGGACCAGATAGCTGTACTGGTGAACTCTACAAGACACTTCAAGAAGTAGTGCTGGAGGATAGAGGAAGTAGAAAAGTCATGAACCCTGTCCTCTTATGTTCAACAGAAGACAGTACAGATGAATCATGTAGCTAAAAAGTATGTAACTAACAAAACAAGCCTCTCTGTTTTCATTTCCTGTGATCTTATTTTTTATTAATTAACACAAATAATATAATACATGTTCATTATAAATTAAAATGCCTAAGTGAACAGATTTTTAAAAAATGAGTTCATCATCACGCCCTCCTCCCCCTCCTACCTGTTTCTCAGAGGTTACCAGTGTTAACAGTTTACTGAGTTTTCCTTCAAACTGTTTTCTTTGCATATACGTATGTCTTTACTTTTCCAACATGTTAGATCATACTATGCTTTTGCTTTATTCACTTGTTCAGTATCATAGACATTAAGCAATGTTATTTTTTAAATATTGCATAATATCCCAAAGAATAAATGCACTGTATTTTATTTATTGGTGTATAATTATGTTACTTCCAATTTTTTATTATTACAAAAATGCTTTGGTGAGTATCCTTATAACATGTGTCCTTGTTCTCATATGTAAATATGTTTGTAGGATCAATTCCTAGAAAGAGAAATCTTAGGTTAAAGATTATGCATATCAAACTTTTGCTTGATACCTGCCAAATTGTACATCTTTCTACAGCACAATCCTTACTACAATAGATCATATGAGACCACTCAAACCATTAATCAGGTAACTGTAGAGCACTGGTTCTCAAAGTGTGATCCCCATACCAGTTGCATCATTATCACCTGGGAACTTATTAAAAATACAAATTCTCAGGCCCCATCCAAGCTAGACCGAATCAGAACTGTGAGGGTGGGGCCCAGCAATCTGTTTTAGCACTCTCCAGGTGATTTTGAAATACACCAGAGTTTGAGAACTCAATAGAGGGTTTTTTGGCTACTCAGATTTGTGCTATGAGCCATGGAAAATACTTCTTAAGAACTCGCACCTCACTGAATTAGTACTATTGATCGTGGTAAATAATAGCCATCTTATTTGCTAGATAGCTTAGGGGAAGGGTACTGAGGAAAAATGGATTCTGTTTCTTCTCTGTATGAGAGCTTTACCTAGATCAGCTTGAGAATGTACAGGTGCCCTTCTCTGAAAGACTCTCCTGTTTGTTGATTTCAGGCCCACAGTCTTCTGTAAACATGGACCTCTATGGTGGAGCTGAGCGGGTGTGCAGGGCCTTCTCCGCCCTTGTTGATCAAATCACCTTGCCCAGCTGAAAGTGAAAAGGAGTCCAGGCTCAAAGATCCATTGATGTGATGGCAAAATGCATTTTCAAATCTGCATCAAAAGAATCAAGCGTTCTACTTTGCTTTCAACAGTTGGTGTAAACTATGAAGAAGAGAAGTTTTATTTTTTAATCTCCCTAGTCACATATCTTAGTTCTTCAGTTCAGAGTAAAGCCTTGAGGAGGAGGGTCAGGAGTGGGTAGTGGAGGGAGAAGGAAAGAAGAGACGGCAGAATCAGATACCCGTTTGCTGAGTTTCCATCTGAGGGCGATTCTTACTGTGAATACTCTGGTAGTAATATTCAAGTGTGTGATTGGCATAAATGCATGCAACTGTCTTCTGCAAGTATCATTTAAATTACTGCATTGATGACCTAATTTTCTATCTGGATGATTCTGCTGGAGAACAGGCTTGGCAAAGAACTAAATACACACACACACATACACACACACACACACACACACGCATAATTGAGTGCTTGTAAAACTGGTGAAATCTGAATAAACTCTGAAGTATACCAATGTCAGTTTCCCAATTGTGATATTATACTATAGTGATGAAAGATTTTCCCATTGGGGGAAACTAGATGAAGGGTATATTAATGTCTCTGTATTATTTCTTACAATTTAAATGAATCAACAAGTATCTTAAAATAAAAAAAAAAAACTTTCATTCAGACCTGGTCATTTTTCAGGAAAAAATGATTTATGGGTTCTTCTCTTATAATGTTCATTTTACTTTTATTTTGCTTTTTAACACAAAGTGTAACCACCTATGGAGTATTTAATCAAATAGCAAATATGCTAATTGGGAAATAATTTATACCTATTTTTACTTCCACTATTTTATTAGAGGTTGGATACCATTAGTGGTAACATTAAACATTGAAATAAAGAGACTTCAGTAACGTTACCTGGGGTCTGGAGATTTTATTAATTTTGTTTCCCTTAGAAGTATGCTTTATTTGCCAGTGTTTTGTTTTGTTTTGTTTGTTTCATTCAGTATTCAAAAATATTCTCTCAAACAAGATTCAGGTATCACAGAGTTATCAGTAACTGTTAATTAATTAATCCAATCCCTTATGTGCCTGTGCATAGGCAATCCAGTGGTTAATAGCTTGCAAGTCATGCAGTGGATTCAAGTTAAATGTATGGTACTCTAGTTCATTAACAATATCAAGCATCCCCCAAAAAATTATTAAATGAATACAAACAATCTGAGTCTCCCCAAGTCATCTTTGGAAGTTATTCAACTCTTTTAGACTGTGGGATGGTCTGGAAAGAATGTCATCATTTGAAGAAACATGCTAGCAGCCTGAAAGAATGAAGTTTAAATAAGCACACTGAAAGAATTTGGCTTAATGTTTACCTCGGGACATTCCCACTACCTAAAATGAATGAATGATCAATAGTAGAGAAAAAATTATATTTTTATATATATGTATTTTTTTAATTCCAAGGCATGAGTTAGCTCTGAGGTTAGATTTATTTTCTCTTTGTTTCCAGGTTCACTCTCCCAGTAAATCCAGACTCACTCCTGCGCACATGCATGCTTATCAAATCTTCAATCAACTCTTTCTTCTTTAGGAAAGGGATTCTTAAGAGCTGGGAATATACACCTGAAAGTAGAGAAAAGGAAATTCATAAGATTACCAAATTATTTTCAGGTTAATTAAATATCAATAAACTGTTTTTAGAAAGAAAGTATGATGTTTCTGCCACCCTAATATCAAAATACTATATAAATTTATTGCAGGGGTATATTTGTTAATTTGTACTTACACAAAGTTTTGTGTCCTATGTAGTTTAGTTATATTACCTAAATTAAATAAATTGTAATAAATACATTTTCTTGTCAGTTAAAATGCGTTAAAATATTTGATTAAA
Organism: Daubentonia madagascariensis; assembly: GCA_023783475.1. Lineage (NCBI taxonomy): Eukaryota > Metazoa > Chordata > Mammalia > Primates > Daubentoniidae > Daubentonia > Daubentonia madagascariensis. Next base: position 5,174,401 of record JAKFHU010002088.1, read on the forward strand.
AAAGTAAAAATTGTCATTATATAATTTTAATATAGAAATACAAGGAAAAAATTTAAACCACCCATAATATAATCTTCCAGAGATAACCATGGTTTTGTGCATACACACTTTATACTATAATTGATTTAACCATTACCCTATTGTGGGACATTTAGATTATTTCCAGGTTTTCTGTTGCTATAAATAATATTTCAATGAATAGCCTGGTACTATATCACTGGCTGCATCTCTGAGTGTTTCTTAGAACAGATTTCTAGATGGGTAATTTCTGAGTATGTGGTTTAGGAAATTTCTGGAGTGGGTAAAGTAGAAAATCAAGCATTTGTGAGTCTAATTATTTATGTTTCTGAAGCATTGTTTTCTCTCTTGTGTTTAGTGTTTAAAAAATAAGCACTTCGTACATTTGCCAACTAGTGAGACACCAACTGCAAACACTATCAAATTATAAATCTAAATTTAAATTTTCTTATCATAAAGGAAAAGAAAGACTCACAATTTTTCTAGAACATACAAACTGCCAGGCCCAGGAAGGCAGGTTTTTCTGTCCCTGTCAGTGACAGAGCAAGGTTTGTTAAAGGAGGAGACCATCATTTTTGACACAAACAAGGATGTACTTCAAAATTTCTTCATTTGCTTTGAAACCTTTACTAACCCATGAGTTTATCTCAATTCTGTTATTTTCTATATTGAGTTATCAGGGTACTCTTTCCCTAAATCAACTAATACCTCTCTCTTTCTCTTTCTTCTTTGACATAATCCATCAGAATTTAGTGGTTAAACCTGGGTACATCCTCATCACACCTTCCTTTGGATACTTAACCATTCAACTATTAGCTCATGTCTTTCTAGACTAAATGACAATGATCTTTAAGAGTCTTTTCTCATAATGACATCTCTAGCCCTCTCATTTCTAAGCCTCCTGTTTCTGCTCATTATTGTTATAAACAGCCATAGTGTCCAGGTCATCACCTAGCTCAGTCAACTGTCCTTGGGGCAAAGCTCTTCTAGGTTCGTCCCATAGGTAAATAAATGTTTTTTATAGTATCACAGAACATTAGAACAGAGAAAATGAAGAGGCTTTATGGGTCGTCTACTTCTTTCCATATGCTTCTTTTTCCGATGAAGAAACTGAGGGCTAAGTTAATTAACTCCCTCAAGATTACATAGCTATTGGATATCTTTTGTTTTCATATTTGTTGACCCAATAATAACAATATGATATATTAACATACAAAATTATATAGGAGTTTTATGTGTTTAACAAAGCATGATTCATAGTAAGATTTTGCAAGTGTATTTAACCTATTTGATTTGAGGACATCAAAATAACAAGAACATTTTTGCATATTATGTAGACACTTATTTTAGTTCTTCTTCCCTTCTGCCCTGATGATGTGATTTCACTGAGAACTATAGGGACAAACACCTCTTCATCTTCACTCTCCTCCCAACCTGACAACATATTATCCCTCAGGGACAAAAGAAAAAATTATTGCAGGATCCATGCAGGTACATCCAGAGCCCAGTTGAGCCACTAGAGATTTAATCAAGCCTCTTCAGATGAAATCTCAATGTTCCTGCAACTATTTAACTTCTGGACATGATATTTCCTTGACCCAAGGCCCTCTTTGACTGTGATTATACAAACCAGATGGAAAGTCTTGTTTCCTGATCTGCAAACAATTGTTTGTGTCAAACACTAAAATAACTTCAATAAAATGAAATGCTCACTCCTGCCACTTGGTTACTTGCATAGTAACTCTTTCTAAGTTTGCAGACCGGCTGAGTCAATAGTAACTCTGCAGCAAGGTGAAGGAAGTGGCTTCCAAACCTGAAGCTGTCTTGGAGAAAGATTTTATTTAAAATATATATATATAATATAATTAATATATATTTAACATTTTAATGTTCAGCTGAATACAGATAATATTATTTTCATTTATTCTGTAGACATTTCTTTGAGTTATTCAAAGTGAGTGCAAGATAGAAAAAGATGTTGATAATGATTTGAGTAAGACAGCTAAATATAATAAGAATGGAAGAGGCCCTACAGACCACTCTCAGCAGTATAGAAGAAGAAAATACATGATCCTTACTGGTACTGATGCCTAGGAAGCTTCTGTTCAAAATATTTTTAAAATATTGGTCACCAACATTTAAAGAGATTCATTTTCTATTTCTACTTTAGTAGCAAAGCTGCTGAAAGAACATTTTTTCTAAAAAAGGAAATTGGTTTAAATTACAATAACATTTACCAAAATAATAAACTTATCTATAAATAATAGCAGTGGATTATCTGGTTTTATGGATCAGCAAGTAAATCATGAGAATTTTTAGTTACTGAGTTTAAAACAAACTAGATATATAAAAGCCCTACAATATCTTAGGAAAGGGTAGCACTAGAACTATTACTGTTAGTTGCTGTTTTAATACAGAGATTATAGGAATTTATAACAATTCTCACAATAAAATGTACAAATGTGAAAATTAGTTATGCCTCAGTTTTCCACTGATGCATAAACAATTCTAAAGAGTTAGTGCCACCCAAACAGCCCTTGCTACAGGGTTTGGGAAACTCAGTGGTTGAAATGACACCAAAAAAGGAACAAAAACGATATGACTAGGGTTCAGGCATCTCTCTGCTTACTCACAGGGGCTTACTCACCTTCATCCTAATTCTATAAGGGCTTTTTTTTCTATACCCCCAGAGAAGACTATAATTGAATATTGTTTTTACTTCCATAAAAATCTCTAAATTTGTAGGAAGTTCCAATTTACTAAACATTAATCACTCAGCTTGCTGGAAGTTAATTACTTATTTGAAAATCATTCAAAAAGCAATAAGAAGTGAATCTGCATGCAAGCTGACTTTTTTTGCTCTTTACTTCATCAGCTAAGTACCTCTTAAAGAGTCTCTCCATTTTCATGAAAGCAATGTTTGTTTGTTTGTTTCAATTTAAAAGGGACAAGAGTTTGTGTGTTGCAAATATTCCTTAGGCTTATATTCAAATCTTCCCAATTCTACAGTAAGTAAACACCAGGTTATGACCGCCAATGTTCAGGTCAATGGTAAAAAATGATGTTAATCTTGGGGCATCCCTTTACACCTTTATATTGTATTTGGGGAATCATGCTTTTCCTTACTTGTCTGTCTGAATCTTCCTTGCTGCTGTTCACATAAAGTATGAGGATGATGACAATATGTCAATATAAACAACTACTATGAAATGCAAAGGAAGTGCTATCTTCCTATCATTGGTGTATGCTTTTGGGGTTCACCCCTTGAGAGGAATTCCCTCAATTCCCTTGGATTCCCCTAAAGCCATTTCCCTCTTCTTCACAATTCAGCACATTCATACTTGATTGACCCTTTCAAAAGACATGGGAGCTGGGGTTCACTACCTTGTTTACTCCCTGTGTTCTGTGGCTGTGCTGCTGAGATTTTCTCTTCCTCTGCAGCCAATTGCCTTCTTCCTAAGCCATGGTTCCTGGAGAGGACACAGTCCACATAGATGTCCCAGAAGAGTTGGGACAGATCCCAAAACAGTGCCCCGTGCTTCAAGTTCTCAGATGACTTCAGGTAGATCATAAAATCCCAGAAGCCTAAAACAGTGTTGGAAATCCGAGGCTTCCACATTTCCAGGAGGAGCATTGAGGAGGATTCCCAGCACTGAGGATCAGCTTGGTTAAGAGCCAGCAGGTCTGTCTGGCTATGACAGAAGAAAGGAGACACACAGCACATTCCCACAATGAGCAGGGAACAGGTGAGGCTCAAAGGGCAGTGGATCCCTCTTCTGTTCCCAGGATTGGCCATGGCCCTGAAACTGCACAGGATGAAAATATTTCATATCAGACCCTGCTTGTGCTCCATTCAGTAAAGAAAACATATATGCCCTTAAGAACCTTAGTTTCAGCAAAGGAAACACACCATTTTTACTGAGTAGGGAAAGTCTTAGCCTAGCTCCCATATCACAAGCCTCATTCTATCTAAAATGACTCATTGCCAGAATAGGCAGTGGGTGTAAAACCAAGATATTTACGCTAAGAAATATTTGCTCCTAGCAAGTGTTCCTTTATAACACTAATAAGTGAACCTGTTTTTCCCTGGTACAAAAGAATATAGTTTAAAAGAGCATTAAGTAAACATTTAAAATCTTGCTGCCTGGTTTTAATTATTCTATAGTATCTCACTTAATCCTAACTAGCCAGCCTAATCTAGGACTCTTATGCAATTAATAATTTGAATATATTTTACCTTTGAATGCATTCCTATTTACAGCTACTTTTAATATTTTTAAAAAGACATCAGAATTATAAAATGTTATAACAAAAATAAGTACAACATAGTGTGCTAAAAGTATGGATAAATATATGTGGGAACCAGGGGACATATATTCAAGCCATTAGACTAGAATCATAGACATTTTACAATCATCTAAAATGTTCTGCAATTCTGCTATAACTTGCATAAAGATAACTTTTTTCTAATTTCTCTCTTCTTACTATGAATCTCAAGGATTTTTTAAAAAATTATTTGCTTCTTATTCAACTTTTCTGGCTCTCAGTGCCTGTTGCAATAAAATCATGGCATCCACATGCCACCTTGAAATTATTCTTATGTTACCACTTTAGACAAGTGCAATGAGAAAAAATGCCCTTAAAATAATAACCTAAATTTTCTTTTTTCCCAGAAAAAGTATCATCTGACTCCTAACAGACTATACAAAATGTATATCATACTTAAACATCTCTAACAGGAGGGGCACATACAGTTCACTTTCAATTTTATCTTATATTTCCAAACCTTTTAGATGTTAGTATCACAAAGGCAAACAGGGTACAGCTCATGGAAATGCTCCTATATCGAAACATTTAATGATAACATCATGAGATGGAATCTTTCCCTTCTGCACAGCAGCAGAATAAGTAAATATTTCAGAATATCTTTGAACATGTATGTTCCTATTTTGAAGGGGCATGTTTGAGATACAAGATATTCAAAAAACATTTCCTGTACTTTTCATATTATTTATACATTATCTGTACTTGAACAAACTCGTATTTATTGTGTCCTTTTCTGAACTAAAATGTCGAGGTCCCCCAAGGTTGTTTTTCCTTAAGGTATTTGTGCTAAGTTTTTAGAAGACGGAGGGCGGGTGCTGTCCGAGGTGCTGAAGTTGCCGTAGTCCGGGACTCCCTGTCTGCTCGCGCCACAGCGCTCACGTTGGCTCCTTTAGGTTCCCTTCTTTCGGGACTGGCTTCCCCGAACCCGGAGAGGTGTTTCCCTGAGTTCCTCGAGCCTGGGGTCCCCCGTGTGCCCCGCTGCGAGCCCCGCGCTGTGCTCGGCGCGTCTCGGCCCCGCACCTGGTTCCGCAACCTCACCGTCCTCGGGGTTGAGCTGCAGGAGACGCGCTCCATCCTCTGCGCCCCCTGCACCTCCCTACCCCGCGGCTCTCCCGGGTGGCAGAAGGGCGGCCCTCCGCACTCACCTGCCCGGCCCCCTCCGGGTCCCCTCGGACGCGCGAGAGGCTTCCCTTGGGTGCGTGGAGAGGAAATGCTCAGGCGGCTCCCCGAGCGAGCGACCGTCCCCAGCCTCCGCGTCCCGAAGGCTACCGCGCCTCTTCTTAAGCAGTGGGGGTGTTCGGCGCCTCGCAGAGTCTACGTCAAAGCGCCTGGGAACTGCCGCCACCTCTCGCCTCCAGGTCCATCTCCCGCACCTTCCTCTCCTCTCCCTCCCCTGAGGAAACAAGCGGGCTTGGCCGCGCACACCCTCGCTGACCCTGCCGCACACCCTCCCTCCGCCTCGCGGAGTTGAGCCTTTGTGGCTCCCAGGTCCTGCCTCGGGAGGCGCACCCGCCGCGGGCGGGAACTGGGAAGTTGGGGCCCAGCTCCGCGCTAGTCTAGGGGAGAGTGGGGCTCCCAGATTCCCGCTCTCCGTACGGCCCTCGTCTGAAAATAAAGGGAAGTCAGGGAAGACTCTGGACGCTTGGGGTCGGGCAAGGGACATGGGCACCCTCCCCGCAGTCAGCAAGGGCCCAGAGGAAATAAGGCACCCACCCGACATATTCCGGGTGTGGATTTCTCCTGCCCGACTGTGCCCCTGAGCTGAAAGGAGAAAACACCCCAAAGGCAGAGATGTGGGTAGGGACTTGGAGCTGCTGGAAGCTCCCCCTGACTGGGGCCAGGAGACCCCATTATCTCCAGGCTTGGGCCTGGGTCAGCTCAGGAGCCTCGGTTGTTGCGGGCGTGGCTTTCCCCAGCCTGCCGCTCCACATTTCACAGCGGGGTCTCTGCTTTCCAAGAAGGGGAAGCGTCCGGGGTTCCCTTTGGTTCTGGCTTCACAGCTAGTTAGTATCTCAGTGCCAGGTTAGAGCTACGTCACTGCTCCAGAGCTCTGCTAAGCATTAGCACCCACCTTAACTAAAACACACCCAACCAAGGGGCCTGAGGCAAAAGTCCTCCCTTTGCGAGTGTTTCCAGGTTTTGCCCTTTGCCTCAAAATCGCCTCAGCGTCCTGAAAGCCACTTGCAGTCCCCATTAACTGAAGGCCTTTGTGCCAGCTCAAGAGTATCCATGGTTACCTTCCAGAGGGGCTCAGGGCTTTACAGCCAGGTTTACTGAAGCCACAGAGAACTGGCCCCCTCCCCAAGTGACAGGAAGAAGGAGCTCTGAGGAGGAGTCCTGAGGGGCTTTGAGCTATTCCTCCTGCTCAGAAATGATGGAGTGTACCTCAGTTTCTCCATCTGTGAACTGGGCATATTAATGCCTGCTTCTATTTACCCCCTAGGGATGTGAAAAAAAGATCAAGGGTGAAGTCTGGAACTTGCTTCCTGAACTGCCAAGAGCTCAGAGCCTTTTGGAGAAGGTTATCAGAGAAACAGGGCATTTTCACACAGTGTGTGAGCACAGGGATAGAAATTGGTAAAGGACTCTCAGGAGAGAAAAGGGCAGGAAGAAGCAGAGAAAGCATCTTGGAAGTGACTGGTGAATGTCTCAAAGGAGTTTTATAGGTGTTTTGGAGCCATGGGGTTGGGGGTGGTCTCCTCCAGGGGGAGAAACCAACACCAGCAAAGACGAGGCAGGAGTACTCGCAGCAGTTCTGTGCTTCTGCTTCTGGGGAACAAAGTCAAGGGTAGGAGTGTAGAGAGGAAAGGCAGAACAGAAGTAGGGATGTGGAGATTGAATTCTGGTTTGGGACATGTTGGTAGTTACATTACTCCTGAAAACATTGATATGTCAATATCAGTTGCTTACTTTATTTTCAAATGCTTATGTGTTAAGCACTATTTTACATGCTATGTATACAGAAGGAAAAAAACAAAGCCCCTGCAGTCATAAGGCTTACATTCTAGTTGAGGGGAAGAGAAAAAAGAAAATTTAAATTTATATTTATATTTTGAAATTATATCTATAGACATATATAAGTACATATGTATACACACACATACATAATGATTTGTGCTACTGTGTTGAGTGGTGAGTTTATAGCTATGTAACAAAAACAACAACATAAGTCGCTAATTAAATAAGCAAATAGTGTCACACATGAGTCAATAATGAGTCTCTCTCTCATTCTGAAGCCCAAGAAAAAAATATGCGTAATGTGTCAGATGTAATTTTAAAAAAGGGTCATCAAGAAAGCTTAAAGCAGGATTAGGAAAGGGTGGTGGAGAAGAGCTATTTTATTTAGAATATGGAGAAGCCCTTCCTGATGAGAAGATATTTGAATAAAGATCTAATAAAGTGAGAGGGTGAGTTATAGTTTAAGAATGCTCCAGGTATGGAGTGGGAGAAACAAGTACAATGGCTTTGGAAACAATGTGGTGTGAGAAGAGTGTTTCCAAGGAGTAGTGGCAGAACGTGAGATCAGAGAGGTGGTCATAAATCCATCAGGGTTACCCAGTAGAACAGACTACTGGGGAGCAAGGGTTGAGGCAAGGAGCCCAGTTAGGAGCTACTGCAATGATCCAGGCAAAATAAGATGGCAGAATAGATAATGTGGTGGCAGTGGAGATAGTGAAAGTGATCAGATTCTGAATATATTTTCATGGTAGAAATGACAAGACTTATTAATGGACTTGATATGGAACACAAGAGAAAGAGATAAACTGATGATGATTCCAGGTTTTGGGGGCAAAGTAATCAGAAGGTAGGAATTACCATCAACTGAGAGGAGAAACAGTTTAAGGAATAGGTTTAGGAAGGTGAAATCAAGAATTTGGTTTTGAACACGTTAAGTGTGAGATGACTGGCATCCCAACAGAGATACTGAGTAGGTAGGGAAGAAGCGGGAACTGGAGACAAACATTTGGGATACAGTGCTCAGAAAAGAAGTCCAGATTTGGGATTTTGTAAACCTGTAGGCAGTAATTTAAACCATCAGACAGAAGGATGGAAAGGGAGTACAGTAGTAGCCTGAGGCTAGAATCTGAGACATAGCAGCATTAAAGTGATTAAGAAACAGATAGATAAGAGAAATCAGGAGTGTGACACCTTGGAAGCCAATGAGATAGGGCTTTTCACAAAGGGGAAAAATCCACTCCATCACACAAACTCAGCGGGAGGGTGTCAATAAACTGAAAACAAAGAATTTTCCATTGGCTCTAAAAAACAGGAAATCACTGACGAACTTATTGAGGGGGATTTCAACTGAGTGCTTCTCTCTCTTCGGGGAGGAGAAGCTGTGGTAGGCTGAAGGAGACACGGAAAGAGGAAACGAAAACAGTGCCTGTGGATCACTCTCTAGGAAGTTTAAATAATAAAAAGAAGAAAGATTGGAACAAAAGGCTATGAGTTGGGTCTTGATCATGTTTACAGGCTGAGGGACAGAAACCAAAAGAGAGGGAGGCATTGAAGATCAGGACAGAAGGACTAATAATCGCAGAGCAAACAAGAGACCATGGGGGTGAGAGGGGAAGGAAGGGTGGCATCTGACAGGAAAGGAGCGAGCTGGCCCTCTGAAATGGAGGGAAGGGGGGAGGCTCCCTGGGGATATGGACGTGTCTGTAGGAAGTATGGAGAGCAGGAGAGCAGGAGTTGAGAGAGACAGCAACTGACGGTCTCATTTTGTCAATGATGTAGGATGCATAGTCATCCACAAAAAGTGAATGAGGGTGGTGTCACGTAGGAAGCTTAAGGAGAGTAGAACAGCCTTGGAATAATCATTCGAGGAAAGAAGAAAGCGGAGAAAGGAGACAGACCGAAGAACAGGACTAAAAGCCCAGGTAAAGCTTGAGCCCATGATTTTGTAATAAACCATTCCAAATGCTTGTATGGTTTTTATGAGGCAGAATAGCATAATGATGAAGACTATTATGCTCTGGATCCCTACTGCCTAGGTTTGCACCATGTATCCCTCACTTGTCACATATCATTGATTCTAAGATGCACTTTTTCGTACTTTTAACACCACTGGAATCAGGATATGTCTGTTAACCGATGGCACCTTGCAATTGCAGCATTTTCTTTGAGTTTTTTAAAATAATGGGATATCTACAATTGATGGCATATTTGACCTGATGTCATGCCTTGGGAAAGTCACTTAACCTTTGTGAAACAGATTTCTTACCTGTAAAGTGGACAAAAATCCCCCTTATGGTTAGTGAGGATGAGATCATACGTGGAAAACACTTAGAATGGCACCACATGTAGCAAGACGTGACAAATCTTAATTAGTTTTTCTCTCCCGCAGTGCTCATCGGCTGAGTGTAGGCATTGGTTCGAAGGGAACCACGGGTGAAAGCAGGTTAGGAAAAAAGGGACTAGGGATAGAGAGATGGAAGACTGGGAGGCAAGAGGAAGCTGGCGGCCTCACTGAAGGGGGAAAAATAGGTGTAAGGGGATGAAAAAGGGGAGAGACTGAAAGGCAGGGAATTTCTAATCAGGTTGAGGGAGATTCAAGATTCAGATTTTAGAAGTGGAACAGATGTTCCAATTTTTGTGTTCTGAATCCTGAGCACAACCACTGAAGTGAGTGGCTGGAACGGCGTGAAGATAAAGGCCACTGGAGTTGTGCTCCACCTTTCCTATGAGTCTGAAGATCGTCATGAATTGAAATGTCATCCCTGTTTTATAGAAGCTGACAGTGGGTGACATCACTATCCCAACCAGATGGGCCAGAACAACTCTTGACAAGGGTTGTAAAAGTTCTAAAGAATTTTTTTTAACGTTTAGCTGGTGTAAGTTCGTTTGCTTTTTTTTTGCCTTCTCAACCTACAGTCATGTGCCACATGGCATTTCGGTCAACGACAGATTGCATATACTTCAGTGGTTGCATAAGATTATAGTACTGCATATTTACTGTACATTTTCTATGTTTAGAAACACAAATACTATTGTGTTACAATTGTCTATGGTATTCAGTACAGTAACATGCTGTGCAGGTTTGTAGCATAGGAGCAATAGGCTATACCATACAGCCTAGGTGTATGGTAGGCCATACCATCTAGGTTTGTGTAAGTGCACTCTAGGATATTCACACAATGATGAAATCACCTAAGGACGGATTTCTCAGAACATACCCTGGTCATTAAGCAATGCATGACTGTAATTACTTAGGATAAAAAGTTCTGACCTTCAGTATACTTTTCTACTGCCACCCTGGAGTATAATGCCTTGTTTAAACATATCTCATAAATACAATTTACCCACTTGCACTTAAAAATTAAGTAGTCATCTTATTGAGTTTGTTAATTTAGAATAAGATCCTAACCACTACATACCCTGTTGTAACATATATTTATATTCCTTGGTATCCAGGGCAATTTGGAGAGATTCTTGGGAAAAGAATGTATGTTTTTTAATCTTGAACCTCACTATCAGCTTGATAATTGCAAGAGAAATATAACATACCAGCATACCAATTTTTGCATTTAGATAATAAGAAAGCCTCCACCAAACCATTTGATTGAAACACTTTATACTCTGTTGAGCACATCAGGATGCAAAACTTTATTTTCATATACATGGTCTCAGGTGATTCTAATGAAAACACCATTTTTACCCTCCCCTTTCCCTCATTTTCTATTACGTTAAGGGATTTCCCCAGGGTCACTTAGCTGATTAAGAGTTAGAGCATGGTCCTGTTTCCAAAACTTAGCTTTATTCCCTGCCATTTATCTGTCTTAAATAGCACACACATACAAATACTTGAAATCTCTGTCGCTCTTTATTCCTTCACTGTGTGGTCTGTCCCAATCCTCCACTTGCTCCTCAGTACCAACTAGGAGGGAGCATATGGCAAGTCCAACTTGCAGAGAAAATAATTTTAACAAGTTTCCTCTGGACTCAGTTCATCACATCATCATTCTGATTTGTTTAAAAAATATTCAGGAAACCAATGGGTCATTTAAAATAACATGATGCTAAATAACTGGTTTAACTGGCATTTGTCATCCAAAGAGTTGTTTCAACTTTATGCAGTTGCATCCTAGGGCTAAAGGATGACGAGTGGAGAAGTAAATTGCAATTAGCTGAATGTGCCCCATGGGTAGATTTTCTGATTTTTGCCACTTGAAGCAATTCGCAAAGACATTAAAAAAGACTTCCGATTAGTTTTAATGAAATTCGAGAGCAGTTATATAGATAGTTTGCATCTTCAGCAGTGCATTAATTTGCAAATGATGGGGACAACCTTTAAGAATAGGTGCTGCTTTAACATTTAGGATCAGATAGTAAAAATAACTATTTTCCTCTCATTCTTTTGTGCTTTTCCATCATTTGAAGATGGCGATAAACAAGGACAATTTCCTGGAATGCCCATTGGGGTAAGTGGATGAGTCATTCTTTAGGTGTCATCAAATTCATAAGGACAAGTTGCAGTGAAGTAGTCAGATGATATTGGACATTGACTCCAAAATGTGTGGAAAAGGAAAGTTACTTTAGGGATACAGGGATAATTCATTCATATTTTTCTTGCCCGTCCAACTGCAGATATTGTAGTTGTAGTAATAAGTGTAGTGGTGGTTTCATTCCAGGGTATTATCATGATACTTCCATCCTTTGCCCATTCTTTCCAGTAGGTTGCAAAGCCCACGGGTATTCCTACGGCTTTGTTAAAAGTTGGGGTTCTTTCTCACAATTACCCCAGCAAGTTCAAGAGTGACCATTGTAGGTACTAACTTTCAGAATTGTCCTATCTTTTGGCCTACTCATTTCCAAAGGAGACTACAATGTAAGTGATTTGTTTTCAATTTAGTTTGCATACCAAAGCAACAATGACAAAAGTCTAAGCTTTTAGAATAGTTAGTTTCTTTTTCCAAAGCCTTCAATTATGATGGAATCTCTACTTCAACATACAGGAGGAGGAGGAAGATAGGCCAGAAAGCCAGGGGTCCAATGACAATCATGGACTTTTGCTAAGAAGAAAACATCTATGAGAAGACAAATGAGGATATAGACCTATATGTTGAATGCACAGAACATTTTACAGTATGAGCCAGGCTCCTGGGATGATGAACTTTTCCTGGACTCATGTGTGCCTAAGGGAGTTGGTTCTGCTGTGCTCTAGATTCCCACACAATTCTGCTCATACTTTCATTATTTGTTTACTGTATTCTAAGTGTTATACATGCCTATCTGTCTCTCCTCACCTTCCTACTACAACTCCAACTAGTCTGTGAGCCCCTTCAGAATAGGAATGATGTTTAAATGCTCTCAGCCTGAGAGCCCAACACATATATAATAGTTTCTTAATCAATGTTGATTGAATTTATTTATGAGAATAATAGCCCCATTTTGAACCTGAGACTGAAGTAGTGACAGTAATTAATCAACTTTGATGAATTTTTTTTCACATGTCTGGACAATGTACTGAAAATGTCAGTCAGCCAATTTAGGCTTTTTTCCTTCATCCAGTGCCCAAATTTTTAATTATGCTTTTGCTGAATGAGGATATTTCTTTGATGTGATCATGGACACATCCTCTGAAATGGATGTTTTGATTGAAAGACTATAATCTTAAAAATAGATGCCACATATGAAAGTATAAAATCACTTTTTCTGAGGGAAAAAAACTTTTCACATCCAATGACAAGATTTTAAATTTCAGTCACTGGGAAATGAGAAACATTCTAAATCTAGTTTGAGATAATTTTTGTAACATGGTATATCCATTTGGAATGCAAGTATCAGAAAACCTGACTAGAGTAGCTTAAACAAAAAGGACTTTATTTTTCTTCACTAATAAGAAGTCTGGAGACACGTGGCTGCTTGTCACAGGTTGGTTGTCACAGTTTCAAACATCACATCTACATTCCAGGCAGGAAGCAGGTGGGAGGATTTCTCCAGCCCAGCCACATCTGCCCCTTTTTCAGCAAGAAAGTAAAAGCATTTCATAACCCTTATCAGTGGACCTAGGCTTGAAATTCATGAGCTACAACTAGGTCACATGGTCATTTATAGATGCAAGCAAGTCTAGGAAAAAGAATTCCAGTGAGAGAAGTAAAGCACTTTGTCCAGGAAGTTGGGAATGGCTGTTTTTTGGAAGCAGTCAGCAAGAGTGAGCTGATGAGACACCATGCATTGAATAAATTCAAGATTAACCCTAAATTGGGATAACTCCTTTGCTGCTTATCTTTTTATTTTCTTAGGTCTTGACTTCTTATCTTTAAAACGGGAAGTTTATTATTACTCACCAAACATTATCTATTTGAGAAACAGAAGATTCTGGTAAGATTACAGTGATGGTTCCCTAAACTATTTGGGAATGTATCTAAAACTCCATTTTTTCTAGGCCTTTGAGCTAGTCATTTCATCTCTCCTATGCCCCAATGCTCTCCTCTCTAAATTTAGCAGGTCCAATTATGTAATCTCAAAATTTTTTCTTGCTGTCCCAATTTATTATTCTATGATTTGTGGCACTAATCCATTAATTAAATAAATGTCTAGAAATCCTGGGGTTAGCAAATTATTGACATTAAGAAGTAAAGTGGTAAAATCACTGTAGAAAAGAGTTAAACATTCACATATCCTGTGAGTAAGCAATTATACTCCTTGATGTAAACACTAGAGAAATTCTTGCATTTGTACACTAAGAAATATGTACAAGAACATTCACAGAGACACTGTTCACCTAGAAAATACATGGACAAGGCAAATTCTCAAAGAGTAGGGAATGAATAAATAAATTGTGGTATGTTTACACAATAGACTACTTCAAAGCAGTTAAAATGAATGAAGTACAGTTAGTTGGAACACTATAAATGGATTGTAGAAATATAAAATTGTGAAGGAAAACATAAGTCCCAAAAGATCACATACAGAATGTCAATATCCTTTTCATAAAGTTAAAGCAACTAAAACTAAACCACACATTTATTAAGAATATATTTTAAAAAGGCCAGGCATGGTGGCTCACACCTCTAATCCCAGCACTTTGGGAGGCCAAGGCAGGAGGATCACTCGAGGCCAGGAGTTTGAGGCTGCAGTGAGCTGTGATTGCGCCACTGCACTCCAGCCTGGGCAACAGGACGAGACCCTATCTTTAAAAAAAGAAAGAATATGTAAAAAAATATATAAAATATATACATATGTTTTCAAAAAGCAGCAAAGTGATGATTACCAGAATCAAGGTAGTAATCACATTAGGAGAGAGAGGCCAATGGATATGATGGAGACGTTTCACATAGGCACTGTTAGTTACTGTCAATGTTCTAATTATCATGCTGAGTGGTAGATTCATAGATATTTATGATTTTAAATAAATAAAAAGTAAGTATATAAATACATGTATGCATATAAAAGGCCCATGGACTAATGATAGGGTATATCAAGAACCAAGAAGTATGATTAATCCCATTCCATGCACCTAAATTTCAAGTTAAAAAGCTAGAAGTCCATATCATCTATGGAAGGTCTTTATCCTCAGCTAATGTTCTTCATCCCTCATGTAAAACAGATGATGCAAAAAAACTCGTTCACCAAAAATAGTAGAATTTTCTTGGTTATGTAGGATGTCTTCTATTAGAGCACCTCATCATTTAACTAGTGCTAATAAAACAAAGAGGAAAACCAGAAATATATCACACACCACCCTGAACCCTAGTTTCTCTTGGGATGACAATGGTCACTATTTTCTGTGGTCACCAGTCTCACCCCTGTTTCCTCCACTGCAGTGAGGACAGGAGAGTGAGATGGGAAGGTCCATTCACAGCATCTTCCTGAGCAGAGAGAAGATTGTGGAGATGACCAAACACCTGTTACTTCACAGCACATCCTCTAATGAATGCCATGAGAGATCCTCCAAGGTATATTTTAAAACACTGATGAATCCACAAGTCAATGGGATACACAGCAGACAAAAATAGGCAAAGAATAAGGTACTGAAATATGACACACACGTCCAAACCAAAGGAAGTCATTTGTTCAATAATTTATACACACACACACACAATGTGCCACTCACTCTTATGGACATAGGGGGCGGGGGCTATATCAATGAGCAAGATAAGCAAAGTCTTTGGAACTTACATTCTACTAGAGAAGGCTAACAATATTTAAGTAAACAAATAAATAAACAAGATAATTTACAAGAGCAAAAATGAAATGAAGGCAATAAAATTATGTATTATGATAGAGATCAAGGGGAAAAACATTGCTGTAAGAGCACAAACAACGTCGGTCCTTCTAACTTTTTTAGATCTTCAATCCATGCAAGATTTGAAATTGCATCAATGCTCATCTGAACAAAATTACAACTTCATATATTTATAAAATTGACTTGTATCATTCAAATTTGTGTCATTAAGCATACACATCTAAAACCACTGAAACCTAACCAGTGTGTATGTGGAAAGCATAAGCCTCTTCACCATTCTGCCACTCTGCAATCGGGCTCCTGTTTAGCATCCTCCTCTTCCTTGAAAACCTTCAGGAAGACGGGTGACCCACCTGCCCTATAACAACCAGCAGCTGCTGAGGAAGAGTAAATTTCTTTTAATAGGCCCATGCTTCTGACATGTCTGAGGGTTATATCCTAAGGGAATTTAAACGTACATATAAAGGCACAGATTTTGAAGAGCATGCTACATATTCAAAGAAATGTACAATATATATTTATTTAAATAATCTCCATCCCATCTAGAGATCCCATATTCAGACTAAGTTTCATACCTAACACACATCTTGGTGCACCCAGGCATACATGGCTTTGATTTAACAATCATTCAGAAAACTTCTAGACTCTGAGTTGTGACATCAATGAAGGCACCAATTAAATTTTAGTGAGAAGTTTACAATTTCCTTTGTCTAAGTTTCATATACAAGTTTGTCATTTTTTTTTTCAACTTATAAACCTGATCTAGAGTTGCTATCAGAAAATTGGCCACCTCTGCTTCAGATATGACATCTGCATTTGATATCCAGCATAGCTTATCATCCTCAGCAGGAAAAAAAAAATATTTTGGAAAAAGTTTCTTGAGTTTGTAATTCAGCACCTCCTCCTCACTAGGTAACAGGCACAAGTAGTAGAATTGTCCAGGAGATCTATTATATAATCATCACATTGATCCATTTCAGGACCAGAAAGATGCCAGATAACAACGTATACCAGAAGCGTTTGCGTTAGACATTTCATCAAATGCCCGGCAGCATTTGGTGATCTGCTGGTTGTGAAGACCTTCCCCAGTTGTAAACATTTCAGACAAACAAAAAACCCTAGAATAGGGGAGGAAATCAAAACAGCAAACAAAATTAAGTTACAGCCATGCTCATCGCTAATAGACTCAAGCCCACTTTCTCTGGCCCTTTTTGAAGAGTCATATTTACAAGTATGACCCACCTCATTTCTAAATCACTGTAATTTAAGCATATTCTGTACAGAACCATGGTCCCCAGTAGCTTTCCAGATACCACTCTTCTCCCTCTCTCTAAAAGGGTTCCCAGGATAAGGGTTGGCCCCAGAACATAGTCTATAGAACGGCCGTTCTCACATTGAACAGCAGAGGTGGAGGAATTCTCAGGCCCTCTGTAATATCTGGAGGCAGGGAGAGTGGTTGGGATTATCTTTTAGGGATGTTTCCAGGGTTTAATTTTTCCATGGTGGAGGATACCTGTTGTTTCAAATACCACTTGTTTTGAAAACAAGATTTCACCATTATTTTTAGCTGTCAATATTTTTTTTTGCAAGCAGTTCAGTTTCAGATATTGATCACTTTTTGTGCAAGGAATTCCAAATTTATCTTTCACTATAATAAAAGTAAATATATAAAAGACTTTCTAACCAGACGAATTGCAAAGCTCCTTAGCTAACTATCACAATACTGCAGGTAAGTCAGTCAGGGAGATTACCTATGTTACAAAATATTTGTAATAGTCCCCTAATGTAAGTGATATGTGATTTGTAGATATATAAATTGGTTGCCTTTCTGATAACTGGAAATTGTACATACATAGTCAAAGACTTCTTGGGGGTGTTCACCTGTAATTCATTCATCTGAAAAAAGCTAAAGGTTTTTCATTCCATATGGCAGCTACCCACTCAGTATATACCCTGAGAACAAAGCAAAAATGGACTGAATTGACTACATTTTCCTCCTTTCATCTGAGTGTTTGGTCTCATATAAATATTTGAATACAAGGCCTTCTGAGATATTTTTCAACTTGAATAAAAAAATTATTTCTTCATTTCCAACCGCAGCAAATTAAACGTGGCTGCAGGCAATACATCACCAAGAAAAGAGAGATTATATTGTACAACTTCCTGAGAACTCAATGAAATACAACCAGAGCCATCTTGGTTACCTGTACCCTTGCCTTTATACTTGAATTGCCTCCTTTTATTTCTTACGTTTAGCTCACATTTCTAAAAATACTCTTGCCTGATGGAATGTCTCAAGCAACCTCACCTCTTCTTTGTACAACACTGAGAAAGTAATTTGGAGAGTCAAGAACAATTACAACTTTCTTTGTGTTCTGCCTGTGCAATCCTTCTGCTCTTATGCCATAGTGGCCCAGGGATAATGTTTTTCTGTGGAGAGCTATTGCGATGTTACTGATAAACAACTACTGTGCTGATAAATCAAATTTGCCTTCCAATAAGTACAGGAATGTCATTCTCATCTCTGGTTCCTGGAATGCTAAAATGCTTATAATTTCAGCTTCAGCCTCAAGAAAGTGCAATTGTGGGAATAATAATGGAAGTAAATGTTTCTTTTTTAAAATCATTCTTTTGCTACACAGAGATGATATCAAAAGTTTCTTCAAGTGTGGACATCCCAGTCTCCCTCGCACATTTTTCAGACAGTCTAGCAAAGCTCACAGGCAATTTGGTCATTGGTTCCTGTTGCCCTTTAGGGAACACCATTATTGGTTCCACATCAGATGGAACTATGGCTGCAGCAGGAGGACCTGACTCACATTTTCTTGCTAAATTCTCTTCTTGGGACCAACAGAATTCAGGTCTGCTGTCAGTAAGCTTTTAGCACACAGCCCGGCTCATGGAAGTAATGGTTTCACTGCATTTATTCGGTATTTTCTCCCCATCTCTTCGGCCCCCTTTCTCCTCCTCTCCCCTCCTTTCCCTTTCTGTGATACCTCCCTCAGAAATTGCCTTTTAAGTTTTTACAGCATAAATTATATTATGGCTTTAGTTATTATGTCTTAAATCATGAGCAAATTTTACATCTATAGGTGGTTCTCAAGTAACTATATCTATGATGAGTTTCACATCCTCAGCAGCCTGCTGAGCATCTTCACCTACATTTTCCATAGCCCCTCGACCCCAGCGGATCCAAAATGGAACACATCTGTGCTCTCAAAGTCAGGATCTCTTCTAGACTGACCCCATTGTCCCAACCACCAGGTGTCCAACTCAGCCTTCATCTTTTACTGTTTCCTCTCTCTTGCTTCCCATGATCAGCTGCCCAATTCTGTTGATTCTACCTGTGTGATTCGTTCCCTCTTCACTTTGCATTTCAGAGCTCTGTGTGAGTCGTTCATTATCATGGATCTGTGGTATGGCCCTAGCATCCCAACTGGTTTGCCTACCCCCTTCCTCTCTTACCCATAGTACATCCTATATTTATGGCCAGATTTCATTACTCTGATCCTCAGAAACCTGCTGTTCACTACTGCCTGCAGAATCTAGGCCACACATGACAGTTCAGGATCTCTACAACCTTTCCCAAAGCTACAGTTCATTCCTCACTTTCTTCCTTTCCTTTTATATATTTTATGCTGTCATAAAACCAAACTGCTTGGTGGTTGTTCCAGGTGGGGTTTCTCTGGGGCAGAGATTAGCAGGCAGGACGTTGATTAGGGAGTGCTTTTCTACAGCTGCAGAAGGGAGGGAAGGAAGTAGGATTGGGCAGAGGGAGATCAGCTTCCATGCAGGCCCAACAGAGGCAGAGTTTTTGGAGCTGGGATGATTTTTCAGAGCTGTCTTGAGTTAGGGTAAGAGGGCTGGGCCTTGATAGCCGCATGTTGATCCATCACTGGATGCAGTCTACTTTGAGGAAGACAGTTTTCTTGAGCAGACGCATTTCCCAAGAGGGCCAACAGCTGATACCAGTCTTTCTGACACTCCCAAGAGATAGAGGAATAAACACTGTCTAACCCCTTCATCCCTTAAAAGCGGATCTCAGCAGCATATCACGGCACTCACCCACTTATCCCCACCCACTTCCACAATCCGCCATGGGCACTTTCTTTAAGCTCAGTGGTGGGCTTCTGGCTCTCAATGCCCCTTTCTGACCTTCTTCCTTCAGTAACACCACTCCCCTCAATTACATTCTCTGCAGTGAGGTGTGCTTATGTGACTAAGCTCTAACCAATGCATGTGATAAAAAGTGATATACACAACTGCCAGATTGGTATCTAGAGGACCTGGTAGGCCTTCCATACCTCCTCCTTTCCCTCCTGCTCTTTGGAAGGCGGACAGTGTGGTGGGAGCTGGAACAGCTCATTTGCTCCATTAGATGGAAGCTGGTGCTAAGAATTTCACAGCAAAAAGATGGCAGGTATACGGAGCCATCATACCAGCTCTAGGCTGCTCACGCCAGAGAGGAAAACTTTGATCTTTTTTAAGCCACTGGTATTTTTGGTCATTGTGCTTTCAGCTGAACTTGTGTAGCCTACCTAACTCAAGCTGCAACACTTTTTTCCTCATTTCCGTACGTCCATAGTTCACTGATTGTGCAGATGGCAGTCAAGTGCTACAGCCTTTGTAGAAATTTGTTGATCTCTTCTGTACATCTCTAGAGCAGGGAGTAGTATTTTCCTCTGTTGACTTTCCCTAATTATTCATCTGTATTTTCCTTACCAAGTATGACATTTCATCCTAAACGAAATTCACTCCCCATTTCTTAGCTCCTCTACCAAACTGCCCAGGGCACCATCTGGGCATAATATTTTCTGACCCACCATGTCTAGCAAAGAGACTTTTACTTAGTAGATACCTGACCTACTGGACCCATGAAGTTCCTTTTAATAAGGCATTGAAAGTGGCATTCCTGTAATTTTTCACTTTTCAGTTTTGTAACAGAAAACGGGTTCATTCATCAGCAGTAACAACAGCAAAAAATCCCATTGTTCTCTCACTTAACCCTACAGACAGAATGTGCTCAGCTAGCGAACACGTTCCCTCTCGGGTGGAGTGGCCGAGGAGTAAATTTCAGCCTTCCCTTGGGTCTTGCTAGCCCCCCTCTCTCTCTAGTTCTAACAACACATTTAGAGATTTAGAGTTAAGTTTTCCCGTAACAGATCTCCTAGTGGCGGCAGTGAGCAGCGCTCCCAGCAGAATTAGCCCATGGAGGTAGGCAGCAAGTGACCCTCTCTGAGGATCTACTATTTTTCCCCTCCTGTTCATTTGTGTGTGTGTGTGTGTGAGAGAGAGAGAGAGAAAGAGAGAGAGAAAATGCTATGTTCTGTGCTCTCCTGGGTCTCCACGAGTGGAGAAGACCCCATTTAGTTCCATATTTTCCTTTTTATATGCTTTATGTTTAGGTAAAGGTTAGTTATAACTAGGACTGAATTCCTTTCTATGTTTGGACATGACTTAAAGGTTATGTTATATGTACTGTGGGGAAAGCTCCACTTCCAGTCTCTGACGGTGGTCAGTGTCCCATGGCCTAATCACCCCATTCTTTAAGACAGAAAGAACTGTTTCCCCTGGTGATTTTTCTGTAATCATTTCCTCTTTATTGTTTTTCTATAACTGCTTTCTCCTTTCTGTTTTTCTGATTTCCGTTACCTCTCGCTTGTTTTTCTGTCCCTAACACTAGCAAAGAAAATAGGCTGGGCCAAGGCCAAGAGGTTAGAAAGTACTTCTTTGCCCTAAAGATACTGTCCCATCCTTTTCTGGAGCCAGCAGAACACAGAACACAGCACATGGGATGGACACACACACACAGATGAGCAGGGGAGAGGAAATGCAGGTCCTCTGAGAGACTCACTGGGTGCCCACCTTTGTAGCTGCTTCTGTGAGTATGGGAAAGACTAAGAACATAATGAGTTCAAGAAATTAATGGATATTATATCCTGGTGATCAGATTTTAGCGATTTTAATTTTCTTCTTTACATTTTTTTTCTAAATTTTCTGCAACATAGAGGCCTTCATAATTATCAGAAATGAAGAACAATAATTTTTTTTAAAAAGTTGTTTCTTCCTGCTGAATTTTTCAGCTTCTGCATTTCTTTGCTCAAGATGAGCCAGATTGCTCTGGATTAGCCAGATTGGCTGATTCATCCCTATATCCAATTGGCCTTGAGAGTCAAAGACAGAAGGACTATTGTAAGATTTGTGCTGATCTAGTGAGGTGCTTCTGGTTGCCAGGTAGCAGACATCCATAATCAACCACAGCACTTCCTCTAACCAATGACAGACGTGGCTCAGGATCCAGGCAGCCACTACACTGCCTTAGCGAGCAGTGAGACAGCTCAATGAGCTTTGAGGAATGAGCCTCAATTTGCTAATGCAGGTTTAGGTCATCTCCCATAAATGGGCATATGTGAATAAGCTTAGTATACAAAGCACAATCAAAAGGCAGCCTTTTGGCGCCTCTCTTTGATGTTCTGTGACTTTCAGAGGCTGCTCCTTATCCACACAGAACAATAGTAAACTAATACTACAGGTGGGGGACTCAGGAGAATGCCTTGTGACTCTTTCACGTGGCAATCTGTAACCCAGACTGGAAGCAAGGCCATATCTTCATACTCAGTAGCACTATTGGACAATTTCAGGGGGTCTGACATATAAATGTTCTAATTATTTTATGCAGAAGTTACATACTAGGGGCCAATTGACTCAATCCTATGTGAAGATAGATTCAGTTTTCACCATCTTGACGCACAGTGTTTTTAAAATATAAATGGGTTTCACCATTTATAAAAAGGGGAAATTTTATATTAAAATCTGGATTTCTGGTAGCTGGGTGTGGTGACTTGCACCTGTAGTCCCAGCTACTCAGGAGGCTGAGGCAGGCAGATTGCTTGAGCCCAAAAGTTCGAGGCTGCAGTGAACTATGATCATGCCACTGCACTATAGCCTGAGCGTCAGAGAGAGACTCTGTCTTGCCAAAAAAAAAAAAAAAAACCTGGATTTCTGGCTTCTCTCGAAAAATAAATGGAACGGGCAATGACAGGCACACTTTTCCACACGGTGACAACTGGCTGGAGAAGCAGAGGTTGCTCCCTCCAGGACAGGGTGCACACTCTCTAGCTCAGCTCAGCCTCCCTCACCCCTCCCATCTCCTACATTGCCCTGCTGTGCTAATTTTGGTAACTGACTGGGACCTGTAGACCTTAGGGTATGTGACCTTTGCTTTGTAGCCATTTTACCTATGTAGAAAAAGTGGTTTAAAGCTACCGCATACAGTTCGTTTGCTGTCTCTGTGGGGGTTACAATGGCTCTACAAGGCTGTGTCTGTTGCTGCAAAACAGAGGCCTTTCTGATGTCCTCTACAACCCAAGTTACCTTTCTCTATCTTTACCCTGAGACCTGGGCCTGAAGGAGCTCTGCTGCAAGCTCATTTACCTCCTGAAGGTTGGAAGCTATTTAAAGCTCCAAGGAGATCTGAAGAACTCTTCATATACTCTTGATCATTCAGAAAGATATTTTTGTTTTGTTTTGTTTTGCCTTGTTTTTGTAGGACCAATTGATTTACTGGGCCAATTTGGCTTTCAATGATCATCACAGTCAGATAAATGTTCTCCTAAGGGTGGACTCTGTGGGGTCACAAGAGCAGTCTTTACAGTCACACCAGAGCAAGTGTGTGTGCACACACAATCAGCTGGCAAAGGAGCACTGGCAGATCCCAGCAGGAAGTCTGTTTTCATGTGATGAAGGATCATGGCATTTCATTCCTCTCCACAAGTCACATATGTGGACAAGAATTTGTTCTAGTACAAAGGCCAGACCTGCTGATAGGCTTCTGAAAAGATCAAGGAATGGTAAACTTCTCTCCAAGGCATAACAGATAGACGAACACTAACTTTGGTTGACCGGAAGTGTGACTACACTTGGAAAATGATTTTGACCCCTAACTAATGGCAGGACTTACTAAATGATGTTTTAAAAGCTTTTATGGTTTTTCTTATCCACCACCTCACCCTACACTGAGATTAGCCAGGAATCTTTATGCTAAGAAAATATTAGAGGCTCACAGGCCAGGTCAAGAAGCCCTCTTCATAATTATTGACAGCCCCGAGCATTTAAGACTGCTTCATGATGAGCACATCAGTGGGAAAATATATAAAATTTTAAGGTTTTAACAGACATCATAACCTTCACACAAACAAAAGACACCCAGAGATCTGGAGTAGATAATTAGATCCTTGCATTACAGGTTGTTCTACTTCTAAGGCATTTATGAATGGACTTCCCTGACACCACGCCAAAATGAGCAAGCTCTGGGTAAACATAATAATAAGGAATTGTGGTATTAAGCCCAATTGCACAGGCACAGCCTTTTGCTCAAATGCCACCACCTCTGTGAAACTCTCTTTGATCCAAGATCAAGGGTAAAGTCTTGCCCCCTCTTCTTCTGAAGCACCTAATACTTATGTCTATTATGGTATTTATCACTTTGTATTTAAATGTTGCATCTTGCTCACAAGATTGAGAGCTCATCATTGTGTCCTTGGGGCCTGCATAGTACTGTAGGATTCTTACAGATCAAGAATTTGGGAAAGGTAGAAGGGAAAGAAGAAAGGAGGGAGGAAGGGTGAAAGGAACACAGGCTGAATGAATCCAGCATATTTAGCTCTACTTACCCCAGAGGTCTGGGCTCCTCCTCCTGGGTGTTGGCACACGTTGTTTCCTGTGACTTGAGTATATTTCCCATTTTATTAGACTGGTGAACTCTTGTCATCTTTCAAGACAGTTCAAAACTCACTTCTTTCAGGAAGCCTTCCTGCATCCCTCTCCTATCTACCCAACAGTTCTCTTCTTTTTACTTCCAGCACAGGATTAGTTTAGCTTACTAGTGGCTAAACTTTTGGCTCACAGATTTTTTGTTTTAAACACATCTCTTCCCGCTAAATTGTGAGCAACTTTAGGCCAAGAATTTTCTTTTGTTCCTTCAGTTCCTAGGAGTTCCAGGCATGCCATAGAGGCTTAATAAATATTTTTTAAATGAATAAATTAATGAGTGGGCATCCCTAACCCTTGCACCTTAACCTAAAGGGCACCTATCTTAAATTTTAAAAGTTACTTAGGAATTCCATCATGAGCATATGGATTGCCTACTTAATTATTCACATCAAACTTTAACTTTAGGGCTGCTGTTCTATTATCTAGGGAGTTTCTGGTTCCTGGGTCACCTTTCTCATGGAGTAGAACTCATTTCAATGTCAAGCGCAAAAACAGAATTACTTAAAGGAAAATATACCAAAAATCAGATTGTTCCTTTAAAGTCAAATATAAATGACACTCTAATTAAAGTTTTCTTATTTTAAGTATAATATTCATGCTATTTTTAAGTGTTTCTATATTTCTTTTTTTACATGAGATGACATTGGAACAAATGAAATATGGGTAATGGACATAAAACTTAAATTAGATTATTCAGCCTTGGGTAGAGAGGCTGTTTTAGGGGAACTGTAAGTAGGTTACTATGAGAGAATGAAGGTCAATGAGGCTAGAAAAACAAACAGGTGTGAGGTCATGAAAGGCAGGCAGAACTTTGTCACATTATTAAGCTTGGGCTTTATCCTACAGGAAATGAAAAGACCGGCAGGACTTTTGTCAGGGGAACGATGTGGTCAGATTAGCATCTGTGTGTGTCAGTGCAGCAGATACATGTGGCTGTTAAGGCCAAACCAAGGCATGGCGGTAGGCACAGGGAGGAGTATTGAAGACATTCACGAAGAAGGAACATAGTGTGGTGACCAATTCCATGTGAGCTGTAAGGAAATGCATTCCTTAGAATGTTTCGGATAATACAGTTTGTATGACCAGACTTTCTTCTACTATCTTTGCTGCTTGATTATAAATCTGGTACCAGATCAAAAGTGTGGATGTCATGACTAGCCATCTGCTCTTTGAACTCAGAAGACAGACAATAAAGAAAAAAAAATTGATAGTGGTATGATCCTAAGGTGGGGTTTTTTTCCCCTAATTTATAAGAAGCAAAGAATTTCCAATGAATCTAATAAAACTGAATCCTAACCAGACATGTACTTATCATTAAGCAGAGATTTTATTTTGCACCATTGACTGCTTAAATTTTCAGTGAGCCTTTGAGACTAGTGCTAAAACTCTGATGATATCAGGTGCATGGCCATTTAATCAACAATATAAGAGAAAACAGAAAAAGGATTTAAGAGAAATGATCAAAGCATAAAGCTACAAAATTCTACATTAACAAAAGTTTTAATACACACTTGACTAAAAGATGCATACAATGACTACTGAATCTCCATTCATAGGCAGCCAACAAGATATGAATGAATTTATTAACTTCAAACAAAATTTTAGATTGTGCACTTAAAAAATTACAAAGAACTTAAAAATGAAAATTAACTATGGAAGCAACAATGACTATAAAACATGATGGGATGACTTTAAAGAAAGGGTTCAAGTATTGTCCATAAAGTTCTTTAGACACTAGTCTTTGAAAAGTTTGTGCATTTCCCATCTTTGCATAGTAAAAAACAAAAACAAAAACAAAACACACCACAAAACACATCCACAGCTCTATGTGATTCATGTTTTGTAACATGCACCTATGTGTACTACTCAGTTATCTAGTAGGAGTAGCTCTAATCCAATAGGCTCATGCACCATCTCAGGTGAGCAATTAAGTTAGCGCACATCTCCTCATCCAGGTGTCATTAATTAATACAGCAAAAGTATAGCAGGTGAAATGGGAACTTGGTCATCACTTAACACTAACACTTGCTGGGTAACATTAAACAGTGATATATTTGTGCTTTGAGCTCAAATTAAAAAAAAGGAATACCCACACCATAAAAATTAGCAAATGAATGTCATGTGCAAGAGAAAATACAGCAAAGAGTTTGAAACTACATAACCTATACCACCAAAAATAATTATAATCCATTGTTTACAATTAATATGGTTGCATTATCTTTCATATTCATACACACATAGCTTAAAGCTTGTGTATTTTACATATACACACAAATAATTTAACATTGGAGCATAGGTTTGATTACCTATGAAACTGCCAGTGTAACAAAAAGTTACACTGACATTTGCCATATGTACATAATATTTGGGGACCACTGTGGTCTGATCTGAAACATAACATCGCACATTTACAATGTTGTTTGTGTGAAATACTCAGAAGTTAATAATAGAGATTTAACTTGTTTTGTAACCACCATGGTATTGTTTCTATTAAGTCACCATGGTGCCTCTGGTATAGTGGTGAAACATGTATGGTGTACTTAGCAGCAGCTTAGTATTTGCAAGTGAGTAGGACCCAGCAACAGGGAGACACTAAGCAGTGTAGCAACAGGAAGAGATAGCAAGTAATCTGAGTTTCTCCAAGCTGAAAGAGCCATTGCCAATAAGCAGAGGGACACAATCTGTGTTTTATGAAGCCAGGAGTAAGGCTGAAAGACCTTGTAGATAGCCCTGTTATTACAAAATAAACACACAGCTAGTCCTAGAGAAAGTCTGCCTACCCGTGTAGCACCTATTACTCAGAAAGCAACAGTAGGAGTAAGATGTCAGGTGATAGTCTATTGTAGCATGTAGAAATTAAGGTTTCTGCTCTATGACTGTGATACTTACACAATTAAAGATACCTTGGGGGGGGGGGAAGTCACTGTTTTAAGTAGTGCATTTTTAAGAAATAATCCTTTCCAAAGTCAATGGAGAAGTTTTAAGACTTACATCATGAATCTTGCTGAAAAGGGACTTAGAGGTAAATCTAGCAACGGATTTGGTGTCATGAAATGAATAATACAATTCCATGTCCTGTTCCTAAAAAGAGGATGTTAGATAAGTGGAGGCTCTTTGGGGGCCTTTAGTAAAGCTTGTCTCTAGATGGATGCTCACCGAAGTGATCATGTATGAGTTTGTACACTCAAAAAAAGGCTGGGACCATTTCTTTATTAACTTATTTACATAACACTTGAACAGAAGCTATCTTGACCATAAATAGAAAAAAGAAATAGATGAAAGTAAAGGAAACTCAGAGGGACTTGGGAACCTCAGATTACATCTGCAAATCTGCTTGGAGGAAAAAGAAGACAGTGACTTTGTATATAGTAGAATCCCATTATAATCCAGCACAACCGAACGTTCCAAAATTGAACGTTTTTGCAAACACCACACACAGAATAAAAGCCTACTATAACAATGCTTTAAAAAGGTGATTGCTCCTTCTGTCCCCAATACCACTTTTACAATGGGGTTCTACCATATATATTTTGAGGCAGGAAGATGAAGCATGAATGAAATATTGACACTACAGATACAAATAAAATGGAAAGCTTAATTTTTTCCCAAGCTTTCAACATTTAAAAATAATTTTTTTTTATTTAAGGCTTTAAGTTTATCCTCCTTTCACATTAAAGACAGGGAAAGAAAACTGACAAAACCAAAAATTAAAATCATGAGCTTGGCACTTCTGTGATTACTTTGAAAGGGTGTCTACTTTCTTACATTATATACATACGTTTATAATGACATCAAAAATTTTAGAGACTTGTCAATACATATATTTGCATTTACATAACTTTTGTGTTTTGATATGGGTTATTTTGTTGTTTATGTCCCCCCCCTTTGTTTATTTTTGGTTTCAAGCATACCAACTTTAAACTGCACCTATTTTGTGCCCAAACTCCCTGCATCTGTGGCTACATCTGTCTTTTTAAGCAAGCCCAGTCATCACTGTACAACACGTTACAAGAAAGGACAGAGACCAAGAAAGAGAGAAAAGAAACAAAAAAGATGGGGAGTAAACAATAAAACAAATTTACAGAGACCTTTACAAGAAAAATATTTCAATACAGACAAGTGAAAATGATGTGTCAAAATCTCTTATTTCCATATTTACATTTATAAAAGAACTATACAATAGCATCAGTGTTCAAATTCCAGCTCCCATTTCCAAAGGATGCTCAGTCCAGGAGAAAAAACAACGGGGAAAGTGAATCAACAAAAGCATGGTCCATGGAGTTCCGCCATGGCCTGGTCTCTCACGGGGACTGGGGGTTCTGGGGGTAGGGGTGTGGATTTTAGGGAGTTGGGGGTGGGGAGGCATTTAAGTGAAGAGGCCCAGGTAGCTTCTGTGTGTTCATCTGTCATCTTCACCTTAGGAATTCCATTTCGGGTTTTGCTGAGAATTGGCTTGCTAGCTTGTTGTTGTATATATGCCATGCAGTTTTTACCCTTTCAAAAATTAGATCTTCATGCCACTGGAGTTTGTCATTGGTAGTAAAGGAAAAAAAATCATGCCAAATCACTTGGAAGATATTAAGTGCCAGCAGGCTGAGGGAAAATAAAGCATTTGCTATTTTTTAATGATTCTTTTATTGCACTTAATTTTTTTTGTCCCTTCTTCCTTTAGTTAGAAAAAAAAGATTCTGAAACAGTTCTTTTTATGACATGGTCTTTTGCTCCCCTTTATTGACAGGTGGTGGGAGGGGTTCTTTGAAATTATTTCCAAAAGGGATAGCTTTCTTTTACACCAGCCCTGTCGCCCCAACTTTAGCTCTGTAGTCATTACCACCCAAGGTTCTTGTTTACAGACTTAACAGTTCTGGCAACACTGCTGCAAGTATGTCATACCCAGAACCCAACAGTGCAAGGTGGTGCTCATCCAGTGCAGCTGGTTCAGATGGCGCCTTGCTGAGTAGGATCGAACCTCCTCTTCTTGACATTTCTTCCAGAGTGCGTCAAAAGAAGATGCAAGCAGAGGGGGGAAAATCCACAATATTAATCAGATGATGATGAGAGAAAGGTGATGAGAATGATAATAATGCTAGTTCCAAAGCAAAGTAATCAACTCACACACAGGCAGTCTCCAGAATAACTTGAAAGTGAAATAGAGCAGCTAACGCTTCTGAATGTCTCCACAACACCCCCACTACAGTAGGTCCTTTGTCCTTTTGTGAAGACCAAAGAGGGTTCAAGTTGTTCATTTTAAATCACAGGAAGACTCCATGGCCCAATTTGTCTCTTATTTCAGAAGTAAATGACATTGCTAATGCACTAGATGAAAATTATTACAGGGAGGTCTCTTCCATAAAAGAGGCTGTTGGGAGAACTAAGGAAAACTGAAGGGCTTGTAGCTACCTCCCCCCAGGCCTTGAGAGTTCTGGATTGGCCTTTGCCAAGGTGGCAAAAAAGCCCTGCCCTCCTCAGTTATCTTGCTGCCTTGGGTGTATGAGCTCTTACTCCATTGTGGAACAAGCATTTTTCATATCTAGAAAGTTGTAAAAACAGAGTGCACAGTAAGACGGTACACTCAAAGGAGAATGGACACAGGCGTGGGTTAGTTAAGCAAATGCAGCATTTAGCTTAGTTGAAAATAAGCAAGTTAAAATGCCTTGCTCACAGTGTCCAGTCTCCTAAAAAGTGGTTCCTAGGTTTGAAAAGAGAAAAGAAAGAACCAGCAAGACACTACAAGGCAACAACAAAAGTTGGTTGCAACCTCCCCATAGTCTGGCTTCATGTGGGGCACCAAGCAAGGGGCTCATGCATTTAGTCTGCATACTGGGCGGGTGCAACGCTGCTGCCACCGGGGCGTCATGCAAAATTGGAGACCAAGGAGTCCCCAGACCCCTCCATCCCCTGCCCACTCACTCAGGGCCAGCTGGATACCCTTACAGGCCCGAAGTACAAAAAGATTGCAATCAAGTCCTCCTCCCCCATAAGTAATTCAAAATAAAAACAATACCAAACTCAAAATAGGTATAAAGGCCTCCTGCAAAGTTCTTATTTTTCCCAAGATGACCACTTTGATGCTTCTCTTTTGAAATATCAAACATAAAAATCTTTAAAGTAAACTTCCCTTTTCTTTTTCAAAGTTTTCATGAAAACGTCTTCATGAATGTCCTATGCGTGTGGCTCATTGGCCCAGCAGGTAATCCACTGTGACAAATACTATTTGCAGCAGCGCTATTTCCTTTTCTTCACCATTCCCACCTTGCCCTCTTTAGAGGCAATATTCTTGAAAGCACGCACTGCTGATGCTGCCCAGGAAACAGAGGCGAGACCAAAGGGAAGTCTTCCATAAGGTATCTTCCACCAAGTTAATCTGCCTCGGAGCACAGGATCTACATCTGCAATCTATGCTCATACCCCTGAAGGCACAGGTTTAAGGAGCCACACTTGCCTTTGTGAGTCAGGGTTGCTAAACAGAGACCCCTGACCTTGTGAAATGGCCCTGAAGCACTAGGGGCCCAACCTCATTAGCTATGTACTGCTGGAACTCAAGAGAAATGTTAGACTAATTAATCTTCAATTAATCCGACTGCAGAGGAAAGAGCAAACCAAGCTAGCTCTGTGCATGTAAATGACTACACTGCCCACATCTAAATTCCTTCAAATGCAGGGAATGTCAGATAAATAGCCAAGTCCAGGGTCATAATAGTAATGCAGTTCACTTTTAAATGGAGATATGAAATTCCATTTCATCCTGGCACACAGGCAACCTCCAGTGTCCAAAAACTTGTTCTCCTTTTAAATGTTGGTTTTTGAAGCTTAGGTTGCACTTTTATAGAAACAATGTTCAACAGGATTACTGGGTTCCCAGGTCAGACCAGGAGGCTGAACCACCCTGTAGAACCATCTTTCCAGGGGAAATGGACTGTGCATACCAACAGGGGATTCCAGGACCTTAGCTTGTCCACTGATGTCCCAGCAGGGGGAGGGTGAGCTGCAGTGCATGGGGGGGAGGGGCTCGGTGATGAGATGGACACTCCTGCAGCATGTGAACTGTGAGGGCTCCTCACATATAAATTGTAAAACCACTAAGGGCCACTGTATGTTGAGAAATTCTTGTCAATTGAATTGAACAAATTCTTTTTGTTCAATTTTAATGTGAAAGTACAACTATCGTGGGTAGGTCTTTGCTGTTTTCCTTCCACGATAGTTTTCTCTGAATACCCTCTGTTCACTAGGATTCTGAAGGCAATTAACTTTCTCACCATAACCTGTAAGGTTTTTCTGGATCATTATAAAATTCCAGCAGAATCCATAAACCTTACATTGACACAGTTTTCATCAATTTTTACTACTTCTGAAAAATCTGGACTTTTGTCTACAATATATATTACACACATACACATCTATACAAAATTAAAACTCTTCAGGTAACAATAACCATCTCAGAGCTGTAAAGACTTTAGATCTTCTTTCAAGGGTATACATTTACCTACTGCTATCACATTCTTATCATTTTATGCTGAGTCACCACCACTCCCACTAAGAACCTGTAGCCCAGCCTTAGACTCCTAGGCCACCTTAGACTGAGCTCATGTCCCTGGAGGGCTGAGTCAGGGAAATGCACTGCATCTTCCTGGCCAGCCTAGCACCACTGCCACCTGCTAAGGTCAAAATGAGAAGTGCCTAACCCAGGAGTCGCAGGCATTCAGAGAATCGGGCTCCTTATTTTGCAGTGGGACATGCTCATGGAACGCAAGCAAGCAGCAGTCCAGTTATCTTCCTCTTGGGAAGACTAGCTAAAAATTGATTCCATTTCCTAATTCTGTAAAATTCAAAAGGCAAAAAAACCCAGATATTTACTGTTTTGAGAAAATATAATTAGCAATATTACATTCCTTTCAAATTTCATCCAACTTGACACTCAAACAATTCAGTTAACTTTCCTTATAATAATCTAGATATAGTCTTTTAAATTTCATTTATGTGAGTACATGAACAGTCTTTTCTTTAGCATGTCCACCAAAATGGAACACAGG
The DNA here is from genome assembly GCA_023783475.1 of Daubentonia madagascariensis. Lineage (NCBI taxonomy): Eukaryota > Metazoa > Chordata > Mammalia > Primates > Daubentoniidae > Daubentonia > Daubentonia madagascariensis. The sequence continues at coordinate 5,206,738 of JAKFHU010002088.1, forward strand.
CCAAACAGAATCTCTTACATCCGAAGTCAGGCTCAGTAGGAACTTGTAACCCAAGTAACTTCTCAGAGAGAAGAAACCACATATAATTACACAAGCTTATTAAATTAACACCGTTAGTGTCAGGAGTAGCTATGCCAGGCCAGTATGGCCACTATTGGTGGTGGTGGAAACCCACTTTGCCACTGAATCTCATGGAGAGAGCAAGCAGTGCCACAGTAGGACATGGTAACCAGGTTCCATAGACCGAGACATTATAATTTGTTTGGAAGAGCTCAATATTCATCCTGGAATCCTTTTGATTTGAATTGTCAACAAACTGTCACTGTTACCTTCATGTTCTTTTTCTACCATCACCTAGAATTTCTCTTTTCCTACCACCATCACCTACCAATGTGCATGTAAATGAAACCCTTGCCCACATTTAAATTCCTATATTCAAATTTAGGGAATGTCAAATAAATAGCCACATCCAAGGTGACAAGGGCAATCCTGTTCATTTTTAAATGAAAATATGAAATTCTCTCTTCATATACTTTTCACCTTTCCTAAGCTTTAGGGAAGATCCTGCTAAAATGATTCCTCATCTACTTGATTTTCTCCAATGTCCAGTAAAAGCAACAGCTCTAACAGTCTGATCAAGCAGTGTTACTATTCAACATCGGATGTCACTAGTCTCCATGAATCACCCAGGACAGAGGTTTGCAATCTGCCACACCACAGCTCATAACTTTATTCTGTGCGTGTAGGTGATGGGGTGGAAAAGGAAGATGGGGTGAATGGAAATAAGTACAGATATGGGGAGAAGTTGGACAAATTGGGATGCCACATGCCTATGTTCATTTTTCACAGGATTTCTCAGAAAAAAAATCCTATGACCCTAAACACCTGGGAATCCACAGACTAAATCATCTCTTAGTATCCTCATACTTCTAGAGTATGGGATTAACCAAAGTTACTAAGGTATACCCACTGCATTACCCAATATGTCAGAATATGTTAAGAAACAGTCCACCAAATAAAACATATTTTCTAGTTTTCAAGAATTCCACAACCTTGCTTATGGAAGTTTTGTTTACACTAACCAAAGGTTTTTGACTCCATTATTCTGCCAAAAAGAAGTAGGCAATCTAAATTTGTATTATTTTCAGGTCACAATAATTTTGGTAAATCTTCATTATCATTTTACACACACAAACGTGCATATATTCACACATGCACACACATTCATATTCATGCTTTTTACCACCTATTTCAGAGGAAATATGAGTTAAGAAAAGAACCATAAAGAGTGCTACACAATGTTAAGGCTCGGGGCATAGCTGTATTTCTCACTTATACTTGAGCAGGTCGTGTATGGTATGATACTTCTTCCATGTCTAAACTACTGAGTATCACATCTAAAGAGATGTGACTTTAGGAAAAAGCAATATTTTGCCTGAGCAGTTAATCTATTTTCCTTTAATCTAAAAGTTTACATGCCCCCAAATTCTTCAGGTTACTTTACCAACTTTTCTTTCAGTAATAAAAATCTGGTATCAGGAGGGTTTCTTAATAGCGACATTTAGAGCAATCTTTTTTACAAAGTATTTTCAATTTCTGATTCTAAAGGAATCTCTTTTAAATTTACATTGAACTCAAGGAAATACTCAAGGTCTTTCAAGTTCAACTAGCAAATAATACTTCCAAATTATCCCTAAACTAATAATCTCCAAAACTGGCCAAGTGGTGGGTAACCTAATAAACATCATCATTTGGCACCGAAAGCCTTTTACTACAAGGTGGAAGTAGTTATTTAAAGCTTAATACAAACCACATGGCTACTATTCTGATCTGAAGCAAACCGAGATCCTCCTGTAGCAACCAATAGTTGGCACAAGAGCAGCAGCTTCTCCAAATTTAAATTCCTAAAGTTATATATTCTAGAATTATTCTTAGTCTTCATTTTTTCTTTGCTTCAGCACATAAAATACTTCACCCTATTGTCTACCTTTCTAAAAAGTTTTCTCTTAAAGTGATTATTAGAGTCACAGGGCATGGGAAGGGGCTTGGACTTAGCTCAGCAGTACACGTCTCTACACAGCAACCCCCAGGCGGCGGTCAGCCAAGGCTCTTTCTCAACTCACTAAGTGACCATTGATCCCCATCCTTTTGTTTTCTGCTCTTCTGATGATGAGACATCTCTCTCAGATATAAATAATCTGAACAGAGCTTAATCCACTTATATACACAGTGATAAAGGCTTTTCCATTTTTCCCCAAAGAAACATGCAATTCAAGCTGTGAGCTAGGCCAGGCCACTGTTTTGTGGTCCTGCTACAGAATAGTGTGTTCTTATCTCCAAACACAGAGATGTTAAATTTGGCATTGTATGTGGCTGGATGGCAAAGACGCAGAGTAGACTGTTTTCCAGGCCTTTGAAACTGAGATTTCTTAATGCCATGGAAGCATCAGCCTGGGAATGAGTCAAATTTATTTTTCTTGAGGCTTATTTATGAAAAAATTCAAGGGAAGATTATAAAATAATAACAGAGTATGGCATTACTATAATGTACAATGACTTTTTTATGGTAGTGAGACATCAGGAAAAGTTTTTGTTTGAATTAGGCCAGCCCAAACAAAAATACATTTTTTATTAGATGCCACATGAGTGACTCATTACCTGGGCAATGTCTTGTTAATACCAAGACAAAAAATTCAAACGTGAGTTGCTCATTTTATGTGTGTATTTTTGAAAACACACTGATGCCAAAACTATTCCACTAAATAAGTCCAACTTTATAAATATCCCAGTAGAAAATAAGTACCTTTTGATAATACCTTTCTAAGTTAAAGTCACTCAAAAACTGTAGGCTTACTCATTAAATGTTAATAGGATAACAAATTAGTAGAAAATGCTGAATTTATTTAAACAATCTTTTAGTTTGTTTTTCTTTTATAATCAGCTTCCAATAATATTTTAGCTGGCTGAAACATATCAAATTCAAGATTCCAAATATAGAATAGAATGAAGTTCATAATTAAGGCAATTATTCAGATAGTTCAGGGCAAAAGCTTCCTCCATTGAGTAACCAGATGGAGGCAAAGTGGGTTTTGAATTTGGGTAATGGTCTTGTTTCCCACTTAAATTTGTTTCTCTAGATCTGGTTGAAACTTAATTTATCACAGGGAATATTTGGCACAGGAGGGCTTACCTACAAATCAAAAGCCTCAAGTCACTATAGCATGCAAAGGTATAAAAAGTGATTGTCCAATGATTCTGGAGTATACAGCATCCAAACTGGATAAATCAGGTTTAAAATTTTTTATCATAATTAAAGTTTATTTGTGATTATCTGGTGTGTCTATTTAAACAATCTTGGTTGAGTGATCAATGTGCAATCCAAACTAAAAGGCCACTATGAAGACACACCAGACCTACCAGTCATTTCAATATTTAGCCATTAATTAGAAACTATTAAGTGTTACAAGGCCATAGATTTCAAATTCTAATTTGAAACCAATTCAGCTGATTAGGAAATTAATGCAAATATTTTTAAAATCTGTTTTTATATAATAAAGCTTTTCAAACCACAAAGCTACATATACTATGTTACATGTGAAAAAAACAGATAATGACCATGTGGTTACTTAGGTGGTGAAATTTCAAAGTATCAGTGGAATAGAAATCAGTTTTCAAGCAATACAAGGAATTTACATCCATTTATTTCCAGCTACATGGTTTCCTCAATTACCTGTGTATAAACAAGTGCATCTCAGAATGCTTGCGCCTATAAGCTGGGATGTCTTCTACTGAAGAACTTCTACTTCAGTCTCCTTAAAAATGAGTGTATGTGAACTCCTTCTACATTTCCCACTTGCCTGAAGATGACATTTGAGGGTTCATGTTTCTTCTTTCCTAACCCATTTCTGAATAAAAAGATTTGTTTTTGCAGTTTGATTGTTAAAAGCTAAAATCTTGTAGCAGGAACTCAAAACTTGGTTATGTAAGCAGAAAAGAGAAGTGCCAGAGCCACCGAGAAGAAGACATGCGTCGTTGCTTACTTAAATCCCCAGCCTGTGCCCCCAAGGACAATAGCTGCTACCAGGATGGCACCAGCGATGGAGCCTATTATGAGATTGGTGGCACTAGGACCTGTGACAAAGGATCATGGGAAGAAAGTCAAATGAACCAACCACTTTTGTTACCACAAGGGAAAGGCAGTTAAGCGGTTTCAGGAAGCAAATACCCTGAGTAAAAGATGGCTCAGCATTTAAATCGCCTTTATTGACTTAGCTTCATTGTATTGTTAGATGCTACGGCTAGCGACTGCTTAGATTTATATGCCTTCAAATCTAATGTTTCTGCACCTCTGACAATTAAGTTCCATTAAATTCACCTTTCGCGGAATTTGAAGCAAATAGGCCCCACTTGCTGTCGTTGCACGTCTTTCTTCTCTTCCCCTTCCCCAGGGTCATGAATCAAACAAGTAAAAGCACATAAAGAACATGACTGCCATAGAATGAGCTCGATCTGACTGACAAACGAGGGCATGAAGAGAAGGAAAAACATTCTACTAAAGTGCTCTTCCAAGCAGCACATAAAGTTGTTTGAATGCTAACTTTTGACTCCCCACTTGCAGCAGTTAAAATTTAGAAGTCAGAAGGAGGTTACCAATAAAGATCTGACTTTGAAGTCTTGCTCTCAAAGATGTATTTCTTCATGGTCCTTACAGTGTTGAACACCAAATGAGGTTCCAAAGGCAAGATATAAAAGAAGCATTAAACTCATTTTGATAATTTTGAGGAAATGGAAAAAAGACTCCTTAGATTCATTGATAATAACTTTTAAGTTCCTATTTATTACTAAGAGAGATTTGCAGCTTGGAGATATATGATATAAAAAAAGAAGGGAGTCTAAGGACAGCAAGAAACAAAATACAAGGTGGAGTTTCTGGCAGTTGTTGAATAAGAGCTGATCTATATTACAGTAACTCCTCTCCTTAGTTCAGCACTTTTAAATCTAAGCAATGTTAAATTTAGTGTAATAATTACTTTAAATATCACATCTTTCAGGATGCTAATATGCAGATATAGTGCCCCCTAACAACAAAATACTTTTAGTCCAAACTATACATCCCTGATCCAGAAATCACAATGCCAATTTTGCTAGTTTCTCTGAAATCCTCGGGTTTTGTATATACATTCATTTCTGTGTAAAAAATTCTCTTTTCTGCTCACATTGGTGCCCTCAACTGTGTACATAAATGGATGCCACTTTGGGCAGCACTAAAATTGTATGCATGACATGTTTTTCCTCAGAGACCACCCAGGGCTTGGTGGGCAGGTGCAGGACCACTGCAATGGAGTTTCGAGGATGTGGGTCTCTGCCAGCTCTGGGCTTGTGACATGCTTTTAGGATTAACCCCTGAGGTTCTGTAGAACATGAATCTCAGTTGCCTTTAGAGATACACCAATAATAAAAAATAATGAGAGCAACAAAAGCAGTTTATCTACTGTGTATTGAGCACTTACTATGTGCCAGGCATAGTTCTGAGCACTTGATATATAGTATCTCATTCAATACTCACAAAAACCATATGAGATAGGAACTATGACTATCCCTGTTTAATAGATGAGGAAACAGAGCCTTCTAGAAGTTAGTAAGTGATGGAGGCAAGATCTGAACAAAGATTTGTTAGACTCTAAAATGTATGCTATAAATCAAGGGTCAGCAAACTATATTCCAGGGGCCAAATCTGGCCCCACTATTTGTTTTTGCAAAAAAATTTTATTTGAACACAGTCATGCTCATTCATTTACATATTGTGTATGGCTAAGCAGTTTACAGCTGCTTATAGACAGACATCCTATAGCCTAAAAGCCAAAACTATTTACCATCTAGCCCTTTCCAGAAGGCTTTATTCCATTTACATGTATTTCCTCCCCACACTTCAATAGAGAATCAAATTTCGAAACACATATATTTACAAACAAAAATATTTACATTACCATGTACATACTCTATGCTTTAGATAAAATTTGCACTTTGCTAGCATCAGAAAACATAGGCTGGGATTAGAATCTATACATAATCCATGAGAAATGATTCATGATTTGTAATTATAAACTAAGTAGTAGAAATTTTAAAAATTAAAACAAAAACTTTGTCCATGGAATCCTTAGTGACTAAATGAACATTACACTATCAGTTAAACTGGGAAGTGTTAGAACAATCTGTATTGTACCACATGAATTTATTTTTTAAAAAAACTATGTTTACTTCTTTAGCAATTATGGAAAAATTTAGAATTTCAAGGAAAAAATCAGTAAGCAAATAGATTAAAAATTGCTTAGAAAGCAAAAATAATAAATATTTTTTAGGAAAAAAAATATATATACACTTATACAGACTTACCTGTCACAACCAGAAATAGCCACAAACCAAGAACACTGGGAATGATGAACAACAATGAATGCTGGTAACAAGGACTACATTCTAGAACATGGGCCCTTTCGATTTTGCCTATCTCTAAGACTCAAAGAAAGGATCATTAAAATTCATCCCTTCAGTTAGCACATTTCAAGACACCAACATTATGGACAATAAATAATGTAAAAAATGTATCGTGGATAATTTTTAGAAAACTACTGTTCTTCAAGGAGGAATTTCACATAAATGTATGTATAGAATTGCCCTCCTGTATAATATAGTCCAGTCAAGAGACCCAAGGTGAAATTTCACAGGACAAAGTTCTTGTGTCTAAATATTTTATCTCTGTTATAGTCTTTATTTTCTAACACATAAGGAGAAATAAAATCTCCTTTCTAGTATTTCTAGCTTCCCCTGTGCTAACTAGCTTCACATACTGATGGGACATGAGTTGGAAGATTCAAGTCTGGAAGAAGTCCTCGAATCCAGGGGAGAAAGGGTTCACGTCATGTTCAACACAATATGTGGCCTATGGGCCTGACCCCCTCTTAGTGCTATTTTGGTGCCTGGGTCTCCCAATTCCAGGATGTAAGAAGAGCATCCGTGTGTTCCAACTAATGGGACTAAGGAGGAATATATCTGATATTGTCAACGTGCCCATGATTTGGGCTGTTGAGTAAAGGCTATCTGGTGATTCCTTAAGATACTAGTAATGCATTCCTTAGTCACTTGAAGTGTTACCACCACAGTAAAGAGAAAAGACAGTGTGTGAAGAGCTATCTCTGTCATTCATAAATGCTCTCTTTGTGATTAGACAGAGAGGAAAAAGTCATGATGATCTTTTATCTACAGGTTAGCAATCTCATGAAGCAGTATCCCACGAAGAACTGAGAGCTATTCTGAGGATATGGTCCAAGTACAGAGAAACCTAAATAAAGGCACCAGGAGAGCTGTATTTCTGTGAGAGCTTAAGGGCAATTGACACACAATATATTTACTTATACACTGGCTACTTTTAAGACAAACCCATCAGATGATTTGCAGTTGTTAGGCAAGTTCAGATTAAATATCTTTTCATTCTTAATGCCCCTTGCTTCCAAATATTTATGTAAACTTTGATTCTATTCTATTTTTCTTATAAAATATTAACCTATTTTATAAGAAAAAAATAAAGGCAGTATCCTAAATATCTTCTTTTAAAAAAAGTAAGCTGAAGCCTCCTATATCATTCTAAAACGGAGAAAACATTAGTGGCTATCATTCCTGTTACCTTTAAAAGGGGCTGCAACTGTTAATAATTCCTAGTTGTGTATGTGGATTTATGACTAGTGAAGATTAAATTTATTATAAAAATCCTATGAAAACACTCACATAAAAGCATTTCTACCAATAAATGGGTTTTTTTTAAAGTCTATATTTTAAAATTACTTTTACAAAGTGGAGGAGCAGTGGAAGTTTTGGAACTATTGCCTTAATTGTGAAGTTCTCATAAGCACCCCCAACATTATTTTATGCCCCACATTGTTCCAGACAGGAGAAGGTTCTACATGACACGAGAGAACCACAAGACACAAACACATCCAAATCACACCACGAGCTGCACTGTCACAGAAAACAGAGTCAATGGGACAAAACACAGAGGGGTCAGGTACAAGTGTCACCTCACACACCAGGCACCACACAGAAACACTCTGAAACTCACGAAGATGCTTACTCTATTCCCCACCCTGTGCCTCCAAAAATCACCCCCAGGGCCAGAATGGTGCCAGCCACGGCACCTATTAGCCTGCTTGTGGCCATATTCACTGTGCGGAGGGAAAACGGAGATTTTTTAACAAAGAAAATTACACACTAATTTCACTAACATACAAAATAATATACTCAGGAAATGCTCTGAAAGTCAGTTAAATATTGAAATCATTGCTTTAAGATTTGAAATTAAGATCGACATACACACTGAAGATATTTAAGGATAATTTTGAATTTACCTTGATACTCCACATATCCTAATTTAAAACATAATCTCATATGTTTTAAACACATATATAATTCAATTTGAGTTAGAACTCCTACCAGGTGTGAGGTAAAATTAAAATATAATCTAAATGCATGACAGTGAATCAGTGTTTTAATTACAAAAGTAATGAACCATTAGTATATTTTTTACAAAATTCTCAAAGTGTAAAACATGCCTAAGGAGCTAGACCTTTTCAAAATTGAGAATATATCATTCAGTTTTGTGAAAATCCTTAGAAATTCAAAACAGAGTAGCTTTAAATTAAATGCATGTTTTACTTGGGAACTTATTAAAAAGTATATTTCAAGTAACTCTGCAATGTTTGGATTTCTATCATACTACTTGGACACTAAGTTTTTGTTTATAAACAATGCACTGACACAAAGTTGGGGTCTTTAGGAACTGTATTAATTGCTTCAGACCACCAAGTGGTAATTTACTAAAGAGTGAGACTCTCCATAACCGTATACCACCACTTGTGTGTATAGATTCCATATACTGAAAAACGGCCCTGGAATGAGTAGAGCTCCCCAAGTTTGACGTTAAAGTAGGAAGGCACATTATTTAGAATTGTGTGTCTGTGTCTATGCACACACAAATGTGTGGACACATATACACTTTATCTTATATTTTACATAAGTCAAAAGTACTAGCTTCAAATCACCTTACCAATGAAAACAGAGATTAGCTTCAACAGGGCAGCTCTCCACACAGACTGTGTGCTCTGAGACACAGTAAAATAAAACAAAGAAGCACAACTCTGTGTCACAACTTTTTAAGGCTTAATATTGGGCTCATTGATCTCTTTAGCTAAAAATTCTCCCAAAGGGAGAGCAAGAACCTTGGATCTCGAACCCGGTTGAGAACTGTATACTTACTTCATTTTATCACAGGGTAAATAATATGAGCCAGAAATTCTAGTTTTCTAATTTAAACACAACCTGAGTTTTTCTTAAAGAAAACAAAAAAAAGATGGGGGACACAACAGAAAACAGGGAAAGTCCACTGAGTGTGCTGAGGGCAAAAGGAAGAAGACCAACATGTAAGGTGGCACAATGTTTTCCGAACACGACAATACATGATAATTCAAGTCACCAAAGCTACAGCTCAGATTTTCAAATTATGGAGGCAAATATTGGGGTGCAAAGGCATTCCAAACAGAAAGCCTTATTTTTTTTAAGACCTTAGAAAATCATTGCTTTCAGAATACTATACTAACTAGGACACATTATTTTAAAACTTTTTTTTTTTTGCTTAAGTTAGGCACTGGCTGTCAGAGCTGCAATACATGAGAGGCCTATGACTTCTTCAATTTTTAGATAAGCCATATATGCTAAATTATAGGAAAAAATACCCTTCCTTAAGATGTAATGTTAAATGAATGTGTCAATTTTTTAAAAATTATCACTGCATGAAAGATGAATAAATATAACAATTTTAAAAGGCTTTTGTATTTGCTATGGATGTAATTTTTCACCACAGAAACAAGAGAATTAGGCAACCCATAACGAAGGTCTTAGAACACAACCAGAGGAATAAGACATTTCTACAGACACTTCAAATATGTATTCAAGATAAACAGATATAGTCTGTAATCTCCACTGAGCAAAAATAATTATCTCGACATTCTTAACTGATAAGTGCTCTTAACACTGAAGCAAGATAAAAAAGCAAGTGGGAAGAAAGCTTTTTCAGAAGTGTCTCCATACCCTTCTTGTCCTCTCTCCCTCCCACTATTTTCAGTTCTGGTATACTGCAAATATATGTAAAGTTCCACTTGATTCTTTGACGTTATCCTTAACAGGGTTATCTCTTCAAGAAGTGATTCAACCTGTTTTCAAACTGACATAAATTAATTGAGTGGCTCCCCCGTGGGTGGATTTTTACAGGGGACATCTGAAAACTGAGGTTACAGCTGCTTTTCACAGCTACAAAGAATTTATCATCTCATTGAAAACACTTTCCTTGGACCTTTTGTTCCAGGAACCATGCTGGGCACACAGTAATATAGCTTATTTTTCTCCTTATCCTATCCAAACCTGAAGATGGAACTCTTAAAGCTTATAGCTGATGATGCAATCCTCGTATTAGGAATGTAACTTTGCTCCCTAACTCTTTGACATACTTACCTTTCGTTATAACATGTTTGTGGAACCTGTTTATCACCTAGCAGTATGTTTTCATTTTTGTTTTCTTATTTATTTGTTATTTGTTGGTTCATAATTAATTTTAGTCTTGGTCCGTACTATCTAGGTTCACTTGTGCCAAAAGGTAGAATTTTTTATAAATATGTAATATTAAGATACAAACTATAAATTTTCTCCCTTTCTTAAGATTTTCTATTTTATATGTAGAATTCCTCTATAGACAAGTTATGCTTCAGGCATTCTCTAATTGTGCTCTTTTAAAACTGAGTGGGTTTTTTTCTTTTCTTATTTTTAGAGAGTTTCTGAATAGGAAGGTGCATTATTTCATCCATGTGGTTACAAAAGGGGATAAAATCCTGTATCCTTTAAAACTTCAAAGGTGGCATCAAAGCCATCATTTGGACCAAAGTTCTTCCTGCAGAGATTTATTATTCCACTAAAATTTAAGATTAGAAGTAAGTATTAAATAAACTCTTTATACTTTACATTATAATATTGGTATCTAGCTCCATATTTCAATGTTAGACATATAATCAGATCTCCTTACTCTTTTCCATAAAATAAATGAAAAATTTTAAGTTCATTTTTGGATACATGGACAAATGTCTAAAAGGATGCAAAATAAATGATTTCATACAAGAATATATTTCAGAAAGTTTATGCTGTCAATGAAAATATGGAGTTTTTCTAAACTGAAACAAAATAAACTCACAGTTACTGAAAAATTTTAAAACTTGATAAATCCTTAAGTTATTGATGAGGCCACTATTAATGAGAAAAATACCTAGGTGACACAAAATTAATCATATATGATAAGATAACTTCTCATATCTAATCATCTGAACTACAAAATCAAAGATCTGTGCACTCACAAAGTCACCAAAAGGATATATTGCAAAAGGTAAATGTAAACACTAAATAATACTCTTCAAGGTTAATACCTTAGAAAGCAAGACTTAGAAGCTATTGTTTTAAAAATACTAAATACTAGTAATATAATACTTCCTTTCTTCTCTATTTCTATAAAAAGTACCGTTGACAAGTAATGGATCAGCTAATAAGCTTAATTATTACTTGGTGGTTGTTTCACCCTTTCTACTTACTATTGTGCTATAAGAACTAGTAGAGTAACTTAATACTCAGCTTTAAATGAGGCAGTGTGGAACAACAGAAAAAAGCATTTGGCTCAAGATCAGTTGATCATGCTTTATTTTTGGCTCTGCTACTAACTAGTTGTTAACCCTGATAATTAACTTAGTTTTCTCATTCATAAAATGACAAGTCCAGACTGAATTGCTTCTAAGGCCCTTTTTATCTCTGATATGATGACTATGATGGTGATGAAAGGGTTTGACCAAAGCTTCCCAGAAACAATGTCTCTGCCCACACATATTGAAAACATTTGATATGTTCCAGTTTCTTCTCTTCCCTCTTATAATGGTGATACAAACCATCAAACGAGAAAAGTTCCATCGTATTCCATAAATAAGCACCATGCAAAGGTCTACAGGTTGACAAAAATTAAGGGTATATGACATGGATCTCCTTACAAAAGGTGGAAATTCTAGGTCTTCTAAACAGAGTTAAAATAAATTCTATCCTTGCAGAACAAAACAAAATAATTTCCTTCAGTGATTTCAATGGAAACAAGTCGAGAAAAGAGGGAACAGAAGTTTTCATATGTGAAATAAATGACAGTGTAGAAAAAATATAAATAAATATAAAGTAATATATTTATATTTACACTCAATAAATATAAAATAATATGTAATCTAAACATTGTTTAAAGTCTTTGCTCACATGGTTTATGTTTTGAGATCCTATTTCTTGTCTTTCAATAATGTGGTTTGAGAAGTCGGAGTGCATAATCTAGCGTGCTTTAAAGTGTGTGTCCACAGAGGACACTTTTGCAAGTGCAGTGTGTCCTCTACTGTGCCACTCAGAGTGCCACTACTGTGGCAATGCTTTCAGGTGTGTTTTAGTCCCTACCCAGATGGAGAGGTTGAATTTCTTATTCTTCCAGGAACTTATAGAAAATAAAAGAAATATCCCAAACACATGGGTTTGTTCTGACATTCTCCAATCAATGAAAACAGAGTCACAGAATTTGCCTTTATTTTTACTGATTAGTATTGATCCAAGGGGCAGTTGGGGACAATTAATCTTTTATGTCCATGTTCATGATATAAAGGGCAATATTTTTATTATGATTCTTGAGTTTTTTCCTCCTTATCAAGGAAGCACATTGAAATTAAATAAAACTAAATATTTTTACTACCCTCTCACTGCATCTATACAGAAAACCTTCATCTATGGATATGATTGGCTAGCTAGACCATCATGGGTATCACTCATTACATATGGCAAGCATTTGGGGAGGGCCCAAACACTACTCAGTAAGGCAAGTGCCAGCCAAACCAGCTGGATCATGAGAAAAAAGATACAGCATGCAGTTTTCAGGGAAAACCCTGGCACCTCACACACTGTTGAATCTATAGTCAAGAACACACCAATTGTTTCAATATCTTGAGTTCACTGTCTATTATTCTTCAGCAAGGCATGGGCATAGATAAACTGAAAATCAGCACTAACGTGCATTTCATTTCCTTTACATGTTCCTAAAGGGAAGGGATGTGATATTTATTGAGTGCCTACTGTGTGCCAAGGATGTGCTATCTTTTAGATAGTAGACACGCAATAAATATTTGCTAAATGGACTAAAAGTTAAAGTACATAATTTCTCACTTAGCATCTTCTTTTAACCTGAATATCAAAAGTAAAATCATAAAATCTACAACCAAGTTTCAAAATGTTTCATTTCTGTTGTTTCTCATTTTACTGGTATATTCATAGATTTTTCTAAAGAGGCTGAAAAAACATAAACAGATAAAAATTTATAGATAGAGGTTTTACTATACTAAAATTGTTTGATTTTTCTGGGAACCTAATAATTTAAATAAATAACTGATCTTCATTTACTTTAATTAACGACATATTTTCAATTTAATCAAAATTATTAGAGATTCACAAGGATTTCAACAATTTTAGAACCAATGGGTACCTTTACTTTAGTGGCTCTATTGTCTTCACTAAGAATGAAGAAAGAAAATGTGCAACGGGAGAGAAGTGTGCTGGAACGCGTATATTGATTACGTCTGAGTTGTGGGATTAAGGGAGATTTTTATTTTCTTTTTCATCTTTTCTGTACTTTCAAATTTTCTATAATAAACATGTATTATTTGAATGACCAAAAAAGTTATTTTTTAAAAAAGATAGTACAGAACACCATCACATTAAATGGGGAGGAAGCAGAACAAAACAAAACAAAGGCAGCTGTGAATACCTTTTTCCCTAGAATGTAGCTGTTTACTTTATGCTTCCAAATAATTTTCTAGGGATGGGTGGATGAAGGAATGGAAAATAGAATGACAATTAACAATCCCCTACCCTTTCTAAAGAAAGGGTAAAGTCTAAGTAAATTCAGCCCTGCTCATCTGTTCAGGCATCTTTATACATCACTTGAGGAAATAGCATCTAAATTCTTTTTTAAAAAATCACAAACATGCTATGGAGAGAAAATTTGGAAAGAATGAACCTCTGCTTCTCTTGTCAGAGCCTAAATCTTCTCTAAATCTAACTTCGTAAGGTGGATCCAAGACTTTTTTGTTCTAGTTTTAAAGTAACAAAAGCCTAAGCATAAAAGTGGAAGACGTTCCCTTTTAGAAATAGAAGGAGGAGAACAAAAATAGACTGTGAGGGTGTGATTGCAATTCTTATAGAATCTTAATATCATGGCCATATTAAGCAAATGCATAAAATGTGTTTTAACACACCCACTATTACTGAACAATTCACATGCTCCTGAATCAGCCTAAATCTCTTCAGGAATTGAGGACTATGGAGCTTCATCTGCTTTTCAAGTCATATTTTCCCATATGGACTATACTGATGTTCAGTGAGTTTAAATGAACTTTCATCTAAAACTAAGATGATCAAAATGGTACTATTCTTTTATGTATTTACCTACCTGTAAGAGAAAAGCATGGCAGTTACGTATAAAATACTGTTAGCAGTATCATGAAAAAGAAGCTGATGCACAATGTCATTCCTATATATCAAAATTTGTTCTAGTAATTTTTTGGTTTTTCAGATACATGCTATAGACACTGTAGTAAGCCTATTGTGACTGACAGCTTTTCTAGATCTTTGAGAATCATCTGAGGGGTTGGGAATGGGGAGAATAATAAGAAATTGATTACCATATACTACATTATAAGATGATATAATAGAAGAGACCATGAGTCTGAGATCAGGCCCTTGGACCCTGGTCCCAGTGAGCCTCTCGTTCCCTGGATGGGATGTCACCTGAGCCACCTGAGCTTAGGGCCTGGGCGTTCTCATCTGCAAAAGCAGAGCGTAGTCAGAGGTGGCCACTGAGATTCCTTCTAATTCTAAAATTCTAATTTCTGTCCTCTTAATGACTGATTAAAACAAAGGTCCAGATCTTTCACGTTTTCTTTGAAGAATTAAAGTTCTGTGAAAAATTCCAACCCCTTCCTAATCAAAAAGGTATTTAAAAAGAGCTTGGAAGGCTACAACTTCCCTCTGGAGGGATTCAAATATCGAGAAATGACCAGAGTCTCATGTCAGCCAAAAAGATTTTATCTATTAGAAAACTGGCATAGCACCTTAGACAAACTATAATATAATTAGCATTTGTGAGTATAGAAAAAGAATGATGTTTAAAGGAGAAAAAAAACCTTATGAAAGGAAATTGGTATATTTATTTTTTCCTAATCTTAGTTCTAGACTGAGAAGTAATTCAAACCCATTTTTAAAATATGATCTATACAGAATCCTTAATTCTGCAGTAACATGAATTATACATTCTAATGGTAAAAAGAGATATTCTTATGTGTCTCCTTTCAAATCTATTAAAGTGTTATACTGGTGCACTGGAGCAGTGCCAATGAATTAGTATGCAATGAACTGAAACTGAAATCACACAAACCCTTAGGTCCTTCATCCTTGGGGGGGTGAGGGTTCCTAACTGGATCCCGGATACTGCAATCTGTCCCTGCCCAGGTGAAATCACAGATGCAGGTGGCTTCATTACTACACACCTGTGAAGAAAAAAGAACAGCAATGGGGCATTTTCACTGTGCTTTGAAGGATAATGGCGACACGCAGAGAAGAGACACAGGGACAGGGAGGAAGCTTTAAAACCATTTTAAATTTTTTTTAAAGTTTCCCACAGTTTTGAGCACTAGACAAGAGGAAATAATACATAGATCAAATTGTTGAATGATTATCTTTCCATTAATTACAGAAAAATAAAGAAGAAAATTCTTAAATCTGAATTATTCTTGTTGATGTTATTTACGTACACAAATGTCTGACAAGATAATTTTTTTCAGAAGTAGCAGTTTCTAGAAACATACTTTAAAAACGTATATGCTTAATTCAATAAACGTTGGGCTCAAGAGGCACTGCCAGAGATAAAAGACCAGGAGACATAAATCACCAACACCCTGCATTACCTCACCATATCCAACACCAAACTCATCTGTTGGCGCCTTCCGTACTGAAGAAGCAGCCCCCCCCCCCCAAACGGTGGTCCCTTCTTTTCTCTGTCAGCCAGGCTGCAGACCCCAGAGTGATCTCTCGTCTCCTCCCTCTTTCTCTGGGCACCAAGCACACGCTGGAATGGACTTTAGATGAAAAAGAAACCCCACCTGAGCCCTTATCTTCCTGAGAAATACATTCAGAGACAGATTTTTAGAGTCGATAAAATCAAACTTAGAAGCTTTTTAGTCTTAAATGTTACAATGCCGGGGTTACGACTAGCAAGGCTGAATTTGGCCTTTTTTTTCAATAGATGAAAAAGTAGGAGTGGGAAAGAAGTTGCGGCCCTTTTATGCCTTAAGTGTTACATTTTCAGAGCAATAACTGAAATAACTGAAAAGTCTGCCCCGTGATTTCACTTTAATGTAGCAATTACTGAGTACTCGCTGTGTGCCAGGTACCTACGCTAAGTGCTTTATGCAAAGCATCTCATGCAATCCTCCCTCCAGCACTCTGGTGGCTGAGAGAGGTCAAGTGATCTGCCCAAAGTCATTGGGATGGCAAGAAGCAGAGCCAGGATACAAACCCAGGATCCTTTCTTAGCCCCAAACCCATGCTCTCAATCATGAAGCTATACTGCTCCCGTGAGCCTGTGATTCAACCAAAACCAAAAGGCGAGATTGTCACAGGGCACAAGCTTCATGGCCTTCCACCTTGTTCTACTCCGTATCATCTGCCTATCTGTCTATTTTGGATTATTTTTACCTTCATTCTAGCATCTCCCTTTTATATTAAGGTTCTCAGTTTCTTCACATATCTTTTTTCCATTTCTGAAGTCTGTATAAATTTTTAAAGACTTTCTTTTTGCTAAGCCCAATTTAAATAATTATTAAAATTTGTTTTTGGATAGGAAGCCTAGGTTTGTGGTCAGGGCAACTTGCCCAAACACTCTGTTCACAGAATTACAGATATGTGCAGGTATGAAGAGGGACAGCATCTTCTCTTTGGCTGACAATGGTCCAAGCACAACTGCACAACTCTAAACATATGAATTCTATCAGTGAACCAACCTCTAGTCTAGTGCAGTCTTGTACACACAGATACTCAGTCTGCATACTGAGTAGCTGAAAGTGATTTACTGAGATGGTTTAAGTTGTTTTGAATTGTACAAAATCATCACACCGGGTCTACATACAGTTCCTTTAGGAATCATATCAATTTTCTTCCAACTCTTTAGATGTTATGATAGTGCATTTTATGTATCAACTTGACTGGGTCCAGATTAAACATTATTTCTAGGTGTGTCTGTGAGGGTGTTTCCAGATAAGATTAGCATTTGAATCAGTGGACTCCATAAAGTTGACTGCCCTCCTCAGTGTAGGTGTGTATCATCCAACCCACTGAGGGCCTGAATGGAACAAAAAGAAGGAGAAAAGGAAGAATTTGCCCCCTTTTTTTTCTGCCTCACTGCTTGAGCTGGGACACTTCATCTCATCTTATCCAGCCTGAAGACTGACATTTACATCAACAACTCTGCCAGCTCTCAAGACTCTGGGCTCAGACTGAATCACACCATTAGTTTTCCGGGCTCTCCATCCTATTGACAGCAGACTGTAGGACTTAGCCTCCATAATCACATGGGCCAATTCCTCACCATAAATCTCCCTTTGCATATATATATCTATATCTAGATAGACAGATAGATAGATAGATCAATCTCCAATTAATTCTGTTCTCTGGAGAACCTTGACTAATACAGATGTCCAGTTACATCTGGAGAATGTAGTGAATACAAATAGCCAGTGATAAAAGAAATAACAAAAATGAAACCATATTTACACATGGTTTATTCTTAACAGATGAGGGTTGCAGAAAATAATCATAATCAGTATTAACAACAGCCACATTAAGAGAATGGCTGAACTGGAAGTCTAACTACTGTGAACTTTGAGGATGCCAGACAATGAAAGTTCAAGCTAGAACATTCATACCTACTTACCCCATGGCCTGAACAGACTTTACCCTTGGAATCAAGTGGGCAGCTGCTCATATTTAGGGCTTGAATCTGTAGGCACTTCCGATCTAGACACATCATAGACGGGCCGCACGGCGTTCCATCTTCTACATAGCCCACGTCTGTATCATCATCTAAAACCACATGAGCACCACTAAAAGGAGAAAAATATCCATACAACCATTAGCACCACACTTAGAAATATAATGTCCACGTGAATGTGGCTTGCTCTTCATGAGACTGAAGAGACTGTCAGTGGACACGGGTTTCTCCTCGCAATTCCCCATTCTTCTTTTCCTCTTCCCCCTTCCCCACCTTCCTTTAATAAAAGAGCATGAAAAAGAAACCATCTTTCATTTTCATTACTACACTGCGCATCATCAGGAAAAAATGTCATTTGCATGAAGTGTATTCTAAATCTTCACTTGTTTTCAAGACCCAACATTAAGAATAGGTGAGGAGGTGTTTTTATGAGAACAACAGAAGCAAATATATCATTAGCTCTCCAAGCCTTTCAGATGTGGTATGGTAGAAAAAAGCAGATATTGGGAAAAAACAACAAATGAAAATTAGTATTATTACTTCAGAGGATTTGATTATCCATAATCGAAAAAAATAAATAAAATAGTTCTTTTCTATTGATACTTACAGTCATGCCTCACTTAATGACAGGTGAAGTTCTAAGAGATGTGTCATTAGGTGATTTCATCATTGTATTAACATCCTAGTGTTTACTTACACAAACCCAGATAATATAACCTACTATACACTACAGCCTATTGCTCCTAGGCTAAAAACCTGTGTAGCATGTGACTGTACTGAATATTGTAGGCAACTGCAACACAATGGTAAGTATTTGTGTATCTAAACATAGAAAAGGTACAGTAAAAAATATGGTATTATAATCTTATGAGACCACTGTCGTATGTGCAGTCCATCGTTGACTGAAACATCTCATGCACTTCAGTGCATGACTTCTACTTCCAAAATTTCAAAGTTAGAAATAACTTGAATGATAATCACAGCTATAATTACTAATAGAATATCTTGCTGGATATTTTACAAATATGCTAGTTTAGCATACAACAATATAATTTAACAAGTCTATTGTATTTAAAGACATGTGAAAACATACACATTCGAAGAAAGCTTGCCTACATCAAAGTAATTAGCTTTGAAGACTACAAATTTATTCCAGGAAGGATCTTATTGTCTAAAACCCTATTAGAATTGCCTTCAGAGCCATTTAAAAGACAGAAAAGCAGCAACCATTTGACCAAGACAGCACATTATCCAATTTGGTACCCAAGCAATTTACTAAAATTTGTTCAAAATTACTTTTGGATAATTCTCACACATAAAGCGGAGATTTGGTATTCTAAGGATACTAAAAATAAAAGTTTGCAGATGCCAAAGGCAATTCTGTAGGGGGAATCCCAAAAGTGTTTTGGGCAATACACATATCATTGAGTAAGAGAACAGTATCTGAGAATTTTGACTACTTTGAAGAGAACAAACCTTATTTGGAATACAATATGACTCTCTGGCTAAAAACAATAAGCATCATACCTATGTGCATTGTAGTCACAGACAAGTGGATATCAAATGTTTGCTTACAGCTATAAAAAAATATTTTAATAAACATTTTCTATATGTGATTTGGTATTTGTTAAGCCATCTTCTAAACCAGACACACGCTGCATAAAGTATAGTTTAAACTCTTTTCTGGGTGGAAGGGTCATAACAGTAAAACACACAGTGTTCCAAGAATACCATATTCCAATGCTCAAAAACTTTAACTACAGGTTAAAATAAATACCGTAATTCCACTCTAAAGATTATGATTACAAAGAATGTCTCATTAGTAAGAACTAGTAAAATTCTGAGCAAATAAAATTTTCAAATCAATATACTATGTTTTTTAATTGACGCTCAACATGAAAGGTGATAATATAATCTAAGTCAACTTTCCTCTTGTAAAAACAGAAAAAATCATTGATTTTTGGTTTTTTCAAAATTTGATTTTTTGAAATTTGTAATTCTCATGCTTCATTAGGTTTTCCAACATTTAATATGTTACCTGCAGTCGATCACCCGGCCTTGATGGTAGAAGGAAGTTGGGATGATCTCTCCCTGAAGTTGACCAATACGTGGAGCTCGAGTAAGATTGGTACAGAGTAAAAATCCACAGAACACATCACTGAACATGTTAAAGAAAGAAAAAAGATAATCAAGTTAAAAAAATCAAAACTATTGAGTCCAAATATATTCAAAATTTTTAAATATCTCTTTTCTTCTAAACAAAATCACTTGTTCAGATATCTTGATTGGCTATAACCCTCTCTTTCCTTACTAAGAAGATCACAGTTTTGTTTGGGGCAGCAAAGTGTCCAGCCCTCAAAGATGGATAATGACTAGTATCTAAGCTGGTCATGGCACTCCCATGCCTACACCTACTCTCCTATCCACCCTCCCTCCCTACCCTCCTAGAGTTAAAAGTGGCCCCTGGGCTGTAAAGATGTGAGGAAAAGCCAGCTAGGGTGGATTTTGCTTTCCGGATAAAAAGGTTAGAGACCGACGATGGGAAGAAGACCTTTTGCTCCTACTCCTACTTCCCACCTTTGATTCTGTAGCTTTTGTATCTACCTCACAATCCTGAGTTCACCAGCATAAGGATAAAACTTCAACATGCTAAGGATTACAGAGCAGAGGGGTAGAAATCATCTGGGTCCTGGGTGACACTGTTAAATGACTCACCCACCAGGAGGGCATCTACCTCCAGTCTATCTGTTAAGTAAACAATGACTCCTAAAAAATATGTGTGGCACAATCACAAAAAAGGAAATCCATGTTCAATGAATGTATGAAAATGTGCTAAATTCCATTTGTAATCTGGGGAAATACAAATTAAACCATGATAACACAGCAGGTCACACCTTCCAAACTAGATAAAAGTAAAAAGTCTGATAATACCAAGTGTTGGTGAGAATGTGGTACAAAAAATTCTCATATACATAATATGGATGGTAGGGTTTACTAGTACAATCATTTTAAAAAACAGTTTGACATCATCTGATGACACTGAAAATATACATTCCCCATGACTTTGTAATTTTTCTACTAGGTACAGGCCTTAGAGAAATGTGTACAAACGTACATGCACAAGAATGTCATAGCAGTATAGTTCCTGATAGCCAAAAAATGGAAACAACCCCAATGTCCATCAACATAGAATGGAGAACTAAACTGTAGTATATTCATATGTGCATGTATGAAAATGAAACAAATGAACAATAAAATGAGCAGCTATACACACCACTGAAAACTCTTAAAATACTGAACTTGAGAAGCAAATAAAAAATCATACATGAAGCATTAGGAATGAAAACTTGGGCAGTAAAACTCTACAGAAAAGCAGGAAAGTGACTGCCACAAAAGTAAGGATGACGGTATCTCCAGGAGAGATGGGGGCCTGGGAAGGGCACATTGTATCTGGGAAGCTGCGATGTTCTATTTCTTGACCCAGGATGGGGTTACACAGCAGTTCGCTTTGTAATTATTTGGTAAAATGTATATTTGTGTTATTAACTTTTCTGTTTATGTATTATCTTTCATAATTTTTTAAAGTTTTAAAAAACATACAATTAATTTTCCTTAACTCATTAGTGGTTGGGTATTCTATTACCAGATATTCAAAGGCTATCTTTTACAACAATCCAATGCCTCCCAAATGTTTTGAAGGCACAGAGACTCAGAGAAACGATCACATTTGTCAATGAATGAAGCTAATCAAATTCAGAGGTGTCCAACCCCATGGGTTTTGACTACTTCAGGCCCCCTTTCTTCCCACTCCCTGGCACCTCAAGGACTGAGGATCAACATCTCGGAACATCTGCACCTCACTCATGAGACAGCAGATGGGAAGCTCTGTTCCCTATTACTTTGGTTGAATGTTAAAGAAATTATAGTCAAAGATTTGTTGACTGGTAAGGCCTCATCCACTATCAAAGACTTGGAATTGCCAAGTTTCACAAAGTGCAACATAGAGATAAATGAACAGAGAAATAAAGCTGCCCTTAAATTCTTGCTCTGCTTCAAAATTGGGAGAAGAATCTTCATTGCTATGGAAGGAAAACAGAAGCTTTGGCCTGTAACTTAATGATTCCACAGACCCAAGTCATTGAATTAACCTTAATAACCTATTATATCAGAATTCTACCTTTCCTCAACTAATCAAGGGGAAATATCATCAACATGCTCTGAAAGTATCTCATTTTCTGCAGAAAGATACCTCTAATATCCACTAACTAGATTCTTTTTAGAAGAGAAAAAAAATCTCCAATATAGATATTAGATGTCTGATTAAATCAAATGGTGTTGCACTTGTGAAATGATCAAAAATACATTATTATTTCACTTTGAATGGTGAATATATACATTCTATGTATTCTGCCTCTTAAACTCTGTGCATACTACTATATTCATAGGCCATATATTCTAGCAAAAGTAGAAAATTAAAACCTAATATTAATTTGTAATACTTTGGCAAAGTATCTTTTCAGAACAAGAATCAAGCAAAATACAGCATGTGAGAAATTTTCTGAATTTTACAGAAATGGCATGAGTCTATAGCATAGCAACAGTTTAATCCATAGCCATTTGCCTCTAGATATACTAATGTATTTTTAAAATACACACTTTAAATTTTTGAAAAATTGAACATTTATAAAAAATCAGTAACATTTATGTTGTGCTCATTTTGCGTTTGCACAGGGTTTCCAAGTCCAGTCATGGCGCGCCCAGAGCTGCCACTCACTGTTTGCTGCACTGGATCCATCGGTCTCCATCTTTCCCGCAGTTTCCCTTCTCGGTGCCTTCTGTATTCAGCTTTTCATAGCAGAACTTGTCAGACCCTGCAGCCTCTTTTGAAGATGGACAAGAGAAGAAAATTAATTTTAGTTCTCTTTGTTATCCATAACCAGTAGTGTGCCAGTAAATGTTTAACAACTAGTTCTCCAGAAAAAGAAAAAAAAATCCTGATTTGTAGCATTTGCTAGTTTCCGTGGGGTAAATGTTCCATGGCTGACTTCAAGCTATCACTGTGACATCTGCTGGCTTGTAATATTCCTAAAAATTTAACAATTGGCTCTTGTATGCTAACACAAACAAAGCTCCAACACAAACACTGTTTTTAACCTGAGAAACAAAGTTCTTTCCAATTCTTGTTGGTGGGTTTGAGGGTGGGAGGTGGGAATAATTATCAGCGGGAATTAGTAAAGTGACACACAGAAAATGAGTAAACATTCTTAATCCTGTTTTATATTAATTTTAGGAGATTAATTATAAAGTTGTAAACCATTGAGATTTTATGTTGGCACCTGGGTTTTGATATTTAAACCTTTTAAAAGACAAATGTGTCTCTTTTATCTTTCCTCTGTCAAAACTGAAGCACTGAATGTAAATATTTTAGAGAAATAATATTTGCCAAACTCTGAAATAACTTGTGCCAGGGGCCCTGTTCCTCTTTTGTGTGCTTTCTTTTCCTTTGGGGTGGCCCGGCCTCAGCCAGCAAGGCTCATAAAATTCCAAGAATGTCCCTCCTGTCTGGCCCTGATGAACTGATGTTCATTGGTACTGTAAGTGTCAGGAAGAGAACATGTGTATTAACGTTTAGGGAATGTACTGAGAATCATAACCATGTACCTGTCTGCACCTCAGGAAGTATCTGCATTTCTTCACTTTGAATTGAGATAGTAAATAATAGAATTTAAAAAATAATTCTGGTACTTTCCTGGGGTAACAAATAGAAAGCTAACGAGCATGTGTAGTGGGGAGGGGTGGGGGCCTTAATGTTAAATCCAAGGTACAGAGTAAACCACACAAGTGGCTGGATAATGAATATGACCACTGCACCCGACCCAACTGTTGCAAGTGGGCACAACATTCCTTCTCTGAAAGCCACAGCCACTGAGGGACACTGTTCAGTTCTGATGACAAATCCCCAACTCAAGCAGTTGTTTTCTATAGTTTTTGTGGCTAAGATTCACTGTTCTCTTTATTCTTACCCTGTTTAGATTTTTTTTTAACACCACTCCAAACTGTGCATCTCTTTAAGCAAGACTGGCAGAGAAGAACAATATTAAGAGAAAACTGTATGTGTGACCATCAAGCAGGAAGATGTGACCTACTTGTTCCCCAGATGTACTGACACTGGTTGTCCCTGGTCTTGCACTCGCCGTTGTAGCAGCGACCCTGAAGACAGGAGCACACAGGTAAGGCACACGGAGTCAGTTCGTTTTCCCCAAAATTTTTACTACAAGATCTCCTTCTAGTTGATTTAGCTAAGGTTTTTTTCATTCCATATCCTAATATTCCCATGGTGACCCATAAGAATCACAAACATCTTAAGAGAAGCATAACAGACAGTTAAAAATTTAAAACTCCAAACAGACCTCATTGTACAACACTTTAAATCCAAACTAATCATCTAAAATTTTAAATTTTATGGAAAACAAAAATTGGTACATTTCTTTGGGTGATATCAAAATGATTTTTAGCTTCTTTTGTGTGTAAATGGTTAGGTTATAATGTAATTTCAGAAAATAAAAACATAAAAAATTGTCATATTTCCCCATAATAGGCTGACATTATTGAAAGATGGTCACAACTCAATAAATTAGATTCCTAATTCTTCAGCCAATACATTTTTTTCTCTTTTCTCTCAATCTGGATCAGAGTTAAATATAATATATTTAACATTTGGTATACATGAAGCAACTCTGACTTAGAACCCCACTGTAATGATTTACTTGAATAAATTTCCCTTCAAATTTACATTTATCAAAAAGAAAAAAAAAATCTTTCCAACTAATCCTTTTAAAATTACACTTAAAATTTATAGCCCAGCATACCTGATTCTGATTGCATGCATATCCATCTTGCTTATGAAGATTTGGTGGGCACTGAAAAATATTATCTTTTTAGTTCATGTCCAGCATGCTAAGTACCTTCAGATAATGTACACAGTATATAAAAATGCAAAAAAATGCAAGCATGGTGAACATAAAATTTAGGAACATTTAGAAAAACACATGTAACTCCTTAAGTAGGTTATCCAAATTAATTCTCCTATTCTTGGTAAAAATAAATTAGGCTCACACAATAGATGGTTTTTATATATTTCTCTGCTTACTTTGAGGTAGACAAGAATAACAAATTACATTCATTTACCTACGGAGTTAAAAGTAGAAGGTATTAAAATGGACAATGAAGGAAATGAATCAGCTTGTTATACAGGAGTGGCCACATTTAAGAACTAATTTACAAGACCTTGCTCAGCACTGTGAAAATGTCAAATTTGCTTTGACGTCATGATGCTCACCTATAGGTTACTTTACTGAAACCGATGAAACGCTGCCTTTCTACTCAATATAAGTACTGTCTCTCTATTTTATTTCTGATCTCTCAAACCATAGACTTGTTACTAGAACAATCTGTGATGTGATGGTTCTTTCTTTTTATAGGTCTATTTATAAAATAATTTTATAAAAGGATACTTCATTTTCCCCAGAAGTTACCCTGTATAAGTTAAAATTTTGACTCTCTGTACATTTTATTTACAACATTTAAGAGAGCTAAAAAAAAAAAAAAAAACAAAACTCAGGTCCAAGGCTCTTCTACAGTGTTCAAAGCAAATATGAAAAGAAAAAAATACACAGGCATGGCAAGTGAATAAGGAACAGATCAATGTGCACCAAGGTCCTTCCTCAGGCTTCACCGTCTTGGTAAATGACGTCCCATCCTTCCGATTGTTCAGGCCAAAACCCACAGTCATCCTCTATCCCTCTCTTCCTCTCGTACTCTCCCTCCATCCAGCCTGTCAATAAATCCTGCTAGCTCTACCCTCAAAATGTAATCACAATCCGACCAGTCTTCTCCACCTCCACTGCTCACACCCTGTGCAAGCCGCCACCATCTCTCACCTGGATTATTGCACTAGCCTCCTACCTGAGTCCCCTGCCTCTACCATAGTCACTTAGAGTCAATATTGCTACCAGAATGATCCTTTTTTAAAAATGTAAACATCAGATCACATCGATCCTCTGCTCAAAACGCTCACATGGCTTCCGGGCTTACTCACTGACCTTCAGAGTTCCACGTGATCTGCTCCTACCTATCCGTCGCCGTCATCTCTGTGGTCTCACTTTCCACTCATGCGTGGCCGAGGTAACTCCACGTGGACGTGCCAAGCATGCTGCCACCCACGGCCTTGGCCTTTGCTGTTCCTTCCTTCCTCCCCCCAGATTTCTGCACGGCTTGCTCCTTTGCCTTCGCCTTTGTCAGCTAAGCCTTTGCTCAGATATCATCATCTCAGAGAGGCCTTCTCTAACTGTGCTCTTCAAAACTGCAACCCCCTCCCATGCTGGCATTCCCTGTCCCCATTCTCCATGCAGGCAGGATTTTCTATATTTTCTTCCCTGCTACCTCCCTAGCACCTAGAACCATAATGGGCACGTGGCAGGTATGCAATTACTATTGGCTGACTGAGAATAAATGAATGACCCACATGTATACAACTAGGTTATTCTATCCTGCACATACCAAGCCACTTATCAAGTTCACCACAGAAAGAGGACAGAACTAATTTAGCATTCCTCAGAAGCAGTAACTTCCTAAGGAACATCTCAAGTTTCGAAAGAATGACTGACTCTCATACAAGTTTCATTCAACTTAATGGGGAGTATTCAAGGGATGACCACAAAAACCTGGAGTTTTAAAGCATAAAACTGGGACAACTACACAAAAGCAGAAATCCCCACAGCCTCTTCCATCCACCCAGATCCACTCCAAATGCAATCATTATCTCATTAATCAACTGCCACTAATTATTCACTTACTCTAAAACTAATGCAACCACAGTCAACAGAAATGCACAAGAAATGTTGCTACTATTAGAATAGGCACATCAGGATCAAAAATTAATTTGTTAGATTTCACTTTTATGATGTTTCAAAATAAAAAAACCTGTAGACTTCTTTACTAATGGAAAAAAAAAGCCCTGATAATACACTGGCATAGCCACAGGTGAGATTTCTAATCAATTTGTTTTTAGTTTAGGCTAATAAAAGCCAGTTGCTTATCACTGAAATGTTTAACAAAGGAAATTATGGGACATCTCATGTTCTCTAGGACATTTACAACAGAACAACCATAAAGGTGTCTACTTTATTTGGCCTGTGAGTAGAGCTTTGAATTCAGTCTTCAAAGGCCATTCCAGCCCCCAGTTTTATGCCGTACAGGAAGGTTCACTTGAGGCAGTCAGGCTTCAATAGTGCGATAGCATTTAAATGTGTTTATTTGAAATTGTGTTACACCACCCATTTAGATGACATATTTCATAGCACTAACAAAAAACATTTCCCACATCTTTTAAATATCTTTATTATATCATCCAGTATTGTTTGCCAAAGATTTCTTGCAGTTGCAAAAGTATTCTTAATTCTGTCATAAATTGTAAATTTTTAAAAGTAGCTCAGAGGCATCAGTAAATGATAACATCAAAATTAAGCACAAATATACAATAAAGATAAAGTCATGATATCACCTGTAAATACTGATTCTCAGAGATGCAGAGATTCTGATATTATTAGTATTAATTAAATTCAAAGTTCACTATCTCTTACAAAGTAAAAGAGGGGGGTTTTAACTTTCTCTACTTCAATTATCTATTCTGGGCTCATTCTAGTCATGTTAAGAAATTATTAACAAGAATATTCTATTCTAATATGCCACTGAGAAATTAATTTAACAGTATAACCTTCACCTTAGACACCTGACATAAAAAGAAAAAAAATATTACTTATACAATAGAATATTAGGTTGAACAAAGAGCTCTCATTATAAAAGCCTTATTTTCAGTAAATTCCATGGCAATTCAGGAGTTAAAAGATTGAAATGAAAAACCTATACTTCTAAGAGGGTTGAATACACAGAACTAAAACCATATATGGTGGGTATAAAAATAGTAATATTCTACAAAGCTAAAAATATAACTTAGTAAAACAGTATATCAGGATTGTCAGTACACTTGTCATTAAACACAGAACCCACAATTCTTACACTATGTCACTATATTATTGAAAAATTGCAAAGAACCCTATTTACATATTTTAATATAAGAAACAGATATGCATAAAAATCACGAAAAAATAGCCTGAACATATTTCACTGTACCATATCTTTAAAAGGGTCAATTTTGAATTAAGTCTCAGAATAATATACATCAAGACCTTTCAAAAAGGTTAATTAGGAACGCTTTTTTCTCCCTCCCACTTCCTTCCAGTTAAGGTTACTCACTTAGTGTAACTCCAGCTACCCTGCACCTTTACTCACTTCCACCACTGGGAGGTGGAGAGACCGGGAAGAGTAACTAGGCATTCTGGCTCAGTTCTGCCTTTCCTCTCTCAGAAGCAAGCATGAACAGGAATCACGCGTTCTCCATTGCCCTCCACACTACACACTGTGCAAGGGCCTGCCTCTGCGGGGAGAGGTTGTTCTGCATCCAATTTTGTCAGTATTCTATTACTACAGCCTGAACTGGCATCTATAAGGGGACCCGTTTAGCCCTCACATTAAGCTATGGCCTTCAACTTGGCCATTTTCAATAATAAAACCTGAAAATAGGTAAGTCCACTTCTGGGAACTTATCCAAAGGAGCTAACCCTGAACAAGAAACTTTCTTTTAAAAATGCACAAAGATGTCCACTTCCATACTAATTAAAATAATGAAAAACTGCCAAAATCTAAGTATCCATACTGGGTATAAATCAACTGATAAATCCACATGATAGACTCTCATGCAATCATGAAAATGATACTCATAAAGACTGTGTAGTAGTATGGGAAAATGCTTTTGAAGTAATGTCAGTATGAAAATGATGGTAGAACGAAATCCGAAATTTTTACCATGGTTTACAAGTCCCTACCTACCCTGATTCTTGACTTACTTTTTGAAACATATCCACTATTCTCCAGCTGTCCTTGCTTTCATTCCATTTCTTGAAGAAGCCAAGTTTCTGCACTCACTGTTTACTGACCAGCTCCTTCTTACTTGTGTCTCTACGTCAATGCCATGTTCTCCAGGACGACACGCTTGATCACCCCAGCTAACACACCCCACCCCATCACACTTTTCAAATCACCTTATTTTATCCTTCGTACTTATCACCATCTGGTATTTTTGCTTACTTATTTGCCTTTCCACATCCCGGAGAAGGTAGGTTCCATGAGAGCAAGGACGTGTCTATCTCCTTCCCTACCATATCCCAGCATTTACAGAAGTGTTTGACACGTAGCAGGCGCTCAACAAACATTCATGTGAATGACAAATAAAGACTTAAAATAACATGATATAAATAAAAAACATAAAAATTACATAAAGAAGGAATTCTAGAACGCAACATTAACTATGTTACAACAATTTTAATGAGAAGAAAATCATGACAAAGCAGACAGGCCACGAAGCCAGGGAGGGCTATGTGTGTGGGACACAGGCAGCAACAGAGAATTAAGAAAAGTAGACTTCTGCTCCCAGCCCCACTTCAACCACAGCAGTGCTGCTTGTTCCTTGTTTTCTATAATACATTGGGCTTCCATCCAAAATTTGTTAGAAGAAATGGTTTTGTGGCTTTAAAATGTTTGAAAACAGTACATTAGCACTTCATCAATATGAATGTACTGTTTAAGATGTGGGCACCAGGAAAGAAAAATCAATTAGTTGGGTATAAAGCATATGAAAAGAACTAATTATGAAGGAGAAATTTCAAAGAAAAGGAGATTTAGGTCCAAAAAACCAGGCCAAACTTTCCTAAAATAAAGGTTTGTGAAGAGCTAGAAATAACTAGAAAACAAAGCAAAATAAAACATAAAACAAAAGGAACCAAAGCATATTCACACATGTAACCTATATTGAAAGCTTTACAATGTGCACAGGTTGAGCCAGGTCGAGTAGCCCTAATACAAAAATCCAAAATCTCAAATGCTCTAAAATTTTTAAGTGTCAACATGACAGTGATGATGATGTTATTAACAATATAGAAGTGCCTATAGACTACATGTTGAAAATGTGTGATAGGCTTATTGAAGGACTAGAGCAGCATGCATTCATAACAAAACAAGAAATCATGTCGGTTTATAAAATCAAAGAGAAGCTTCTAAGACAAAAATTGTGTTAATGAGGCAGATGACTCTGGAGGAAACATTTAAAAAAGCTATCCAGCAGAATGCCTGCTCATCCCTGGAGGACCCACTTCCTGGTTCCTCAAGATGTGAAGATGTTTCTTCTCATCCAAAAAAATGAAATACAGTGTACAGAAACCTTTTCAAAGCTTCAAAACACAGCACCATAAGTACAGACTGAAAGCCTGTTGTTCGTTATTGCTGTTTTTTAACAGCTGATACAGGTATCCTGGTGATACTACTGTGCTGCTTAGTTAGCCTGAACACATTATTTTTTCACTGTATTAATAGTATGTCATATTTCTTAATATTAAGTACTTATGTGTGAATAAGTGTAAGAAAATAATTATCGGTAACATAAAAAGTCAGAGTCAGGAATGACAGTGATGGCGAACAACTGCAGATTATCCACATAGGTGGCTGAGATAGTGATACTTTTGCTTTCTGATGGTTCAACAATCACAAATTTTGTTTTGTGCAAAAAATTATTTTAAATATTGTATAAAATTACCTCCAGGCTATGTGTACAAGGTGTATATGAAATATAAATGAATTTCATGTTTAAACTTGGGTCCCTTCCCAAGATATTTCATTATGAATATTCAAATATTCCAAAATCCAAAAAATCCATAATCCAAAACACGTCTGGTGCATGTCAGATAAGGGATACTCAACCCATATTTATAAGAAAAATATATTACCTAAAACACAGTTTGCCATACCTGGCCAGAGTCTCCAGTACAATATTCAGTAATATCACACCCGTTCACAGCATCCCGACATTCATAACCTCGTGGTTGAAACTGGAAATCAAAATTCAATATGAGGAGTTAGTATTAACTAATATTTCAGAGTTAGCATTCTTCACCACCAATCCTTATATTCTCTCATAACCATCACCAAACCCTTTTTATGAATTAGCAAGACAGCTGTAGAATAGAAACAAGACCCAGATGTTACCCTCTGTACTAAAGATGAATCATCAACCAGGCATCAAATTCTCAGGTTTCAAAACCCACCATCTCAAGAGTATTATTTCAGGAAAACAATATGATAGAAATTATGTAAAGAAGAAATTCTGATTTGGCATAAGACAGAAACAGCAGAACACTGTAATATAAACATTTAAGATCTCTCTGAAGAATTGATTTATATATACTCAACCTTCACTAATTTACCCATTAAGTTGGATATTAATCTTGCCTTTGCTAAATATACACAATCAAATTTCAATGAATTCATATGAATTACCTTCAGTAATACCAGTGAATGCCTATTGTATACAAGGTATTTTGTTTGTCTGGGGAGGGAGTGGGTAAAAGATGAAGGAAAGAGCTCATTACCCTCAAGCAATTTATAATCTGGCTGGGGACATGAAGCAAGTAGAAACTAAGCTAGAATCTTCTAGAATATAATGTATATACCCCTTGGTATTGAAAAATTAATAAAGTTATATAATCTTATGGTTATAAGGAATATTAGGGGTTTTATATATGAGATAAAGGAAGATTAAATATGAATTTTCAAAAATAACTGGAGGTCTCTGTAGATGGAAGACTCTATGTGTACACACGCATACAAACTGTGTATACACACATATAAACATATATACATATCTAGCTTTCCTGCCTTTCTAGGGTATTTTAAATGCCCAACAGGAAAACATGAGCACTAGCTTTTATGTTCAGGGTCTAAAATAAATTAGAGTAAGTTTTGAAAAAAAATGTTATAAGTAGGTCATATAATTAAAAAGACCACAGGAATTTGTCCCTCTTCTATTCAACAGTTTAATTTGGTTTTCATCCGTTAGTAAGTAGGGCAACTCTCAACGTTTACTTTGGAAGCAGTATATGTATATTTTCTTAATGAGGCATTGCAGGATAAGGTACTTGATAGTGAATAATAGTAAAGATAAATGTTGTGACCCACAAGACTTGCATATATTTATTGATTCTACAAAACTCCCAGGCTAATATGCACACTGTAACCAACAAATCTTGTGACAAGCTATAAAAGTGCTCAATGTACACACTGAGATATTTATTTGGCCAATCTCTCAATTAAAAGAAAGATGAAACTGTCAGGGAACTCACAAGACATGAGGTGCTGTTACAGCAGGGCCCGTCGCTGCAGTGGGCCCCATTGGAGAGAGAGCATTTCTTACAGCACAATCCATAACATTCCTAGTGAAAACACTTCGTATGAGTAAGCCAAGAACCTTACCCAGTAGTCATTCAATCTCTCTCCCCACGTGGCATGCATAATCCAAATGAGTAGATTTATACAATAGTAAGCAAATATTTTGGGAATTAATCATTTTAACACATGATAGATTCCTTCCTGCCATATTTCTTAGCAAAGTATGATCTTCTGTGAAAGGCAAATAAGCAAAAAGAAAGCTTATTTTTTAGCAGACAACCTACCCCTGATTAGCTCTACTACATTCTTAATACCCAATCTAGTTCTATAAAAACAAAAATAACACAAAATACATGGAAAGAGTGTTTCATGATTTGGTAAAACTTGTCTGAGGTGACTATGAGCTATAAATTTTTAAGAGGTAGGGAATTTGATTAGACGAATCCATTAGTTTTTCTCAGACAAGGCCATAAGGACATGACTAATTCCAAGATGTGTGAGCTGGGATTAAGCATTGATCAATGAGATCAGAAAGAAAGGCAGTAAGACCACAGTGAATGATCGCGGGGGCTTCTCATTAAAGTTATTCTCGTCTGCTCTGGGTTAGATCTTGTGCTGCAGGTAGAGAAGGTCTCCTATACCCACCACATGGAAGCCACAGTCACATTCCTCCCCAGCTTCTACATATCCGTTGCCACATTCTGTGGGCTCAAAAAGCTGAAAGAGATTAGGGAGAGAAAGGAAAAACATTTCAATTTATCACAGACAATCAACACACTATCCAGGCCACATACATGGCCCTATGTTCGGCTATCATGTGATACTCTGCTGTGATCCATTGTTACAGCATCTTATAAATGATGTCTCTGGAGAAAATACTGTTCATTTATTAATAGCACTTAAAAAAATATCTGAAATGGGGTATATCTCTTGGTGGGATTCTCTGGCAACATGCTCCAGAGACAACCTCTAGTATGAGAGTTACTTTTTATGGAGATAAGCTGTCAAGAGGAATAGATCATTTTTCGTATTTCCTAATGGAGTTAAAATGCATTGCTAATAAGACTCACAGATATCTAATTTGCTGACTTGTCTCAAGGCAGCTGAGAAGCCATAAAAATTGTCCAAAACATAAAAATGTTCCAGTCACAGCCAGATGGGATATATACAATCAAGTAAATGCAAATAAACTTAGAAAAAAAGGTTGCTAGAAATCCAAGCCCATCATTGTCTTCGAAAAGAAATCTGCACAGTCTGGAACATGTTAAGACACATGCGTGGATGTAGAAAAATCTCTCAATCATTCCTAGAGCAGTGGAAGAGTCAAGTTTCTAGGAAAATCCATTCTACTGGTGCCATGAACTTGCTTGCCAGATAAACCCAATTGTTGAGGTAGTTGATTGTTTATGAGAAACATGCCTATTTCCCATCAGCAGGATTTCTCTGGGCATGATCACCGCACCTGGATGAAGACTGGAGCAGCACATCCCAACCCAGATGCTCAGAGCCTGAATATGAGAGGGGGAGTGAGACTCCATCCCCAGCAGCACACCCCAAGGAAGGGCTGCCTTCTGCTAAGTCCATCTGAGAAAGACCTGATCCTCCTTCCACTTCCAGGAAGGCAAAACTATCACAAGAAGCAAGGCAGGTTTCCAGGCGACTTGGGTGGGACTCCCCTGTGGAAAAATCCAATGAGTGAAATCAACAGTCCCAAACTCTGTGGTATTTAGATTGTCAGGCAGGAGAAAATGGGGAAGGGAAGGGCTGACTAGAACATGAGCAGCATTTGAGACCACGCCTCCCATTCTTCCATCCTAAACACTCTTCCTCTGTCCTGAGATGTCTCTCAAACCAGACGGAAAACAAACATGGCAGTGGGGCAGAGTCCCAAAGCACAGAAAATATGCACACAGATAAAGTAAAAATAACACATAAAACGTGCATACACATACATTCACTGATTAAAACACTCAGGGAAAAAAGTGAGTTCTTTGAAATATGCATATGAGCTACTCCACTGGAATCCGTAGGGTTTTGAAATCATTGTGATAGGTAGTTTAAAAAAAGAAATAATTCCATACTTACTAACTTTTAAAATTGAAGGTGTACAGTTATTTTTATTTCGTTTCCAAGTTATTGGAATAATTTTCTTCTGACTCACAGGCAATTTCAGAAATCCACTGATGGATCCTTACGCATATGCTAGTAACCTCAACCTTTCCCAACAAGTTAGTTGTTTCTTCAGGCGTGGTGCTTCTAATTACCTGGTAAGCTGCAAGCTAGGTAAAATTAGCCATGCATGCTGCAATTCAAAAATGCCAGCAGCTCACATTAGTTCATTATTACTTATTTCACTGATCTGAAACACTTTGAAGCTCTCAGATTTCTGCTGCACTGAGATCAATGCCATGAAAGGCAGGCAGCCGACTTTAATGATGCAAGGTCACTTTAAAAGTCCTGTTTCTTTTTGCACAGCCTTACTGAGATTTTACACAGATGTCAGACATCAAACTACCATCTCCTGACTGCAGCAGGATCACTTAATTATGGGTACAGGAATAAATTATTCTGTCAGTTATCCATATTAGTCACTGATTTTTTTTTAAAAAAAGGTTAACGTGATATCATTGCTCTCTCAATTTGCAGAGTATTAAACATTTTGTATAGCAATGAACTATTTTTGACTTATGAAGTAGTATTTTAAAAGGAAATATGAAATTTGCCATGTTAGAACTTCTATACCATCTGCTAATTAGCCATTGATCCTGTCTTTTTTTGCCTGTTAAGCAACTTCATTTCCAGACATGCTACTATAGGTCTATAGTCCCTTATCCAAAAGCTTTATAGCCAGTGAGTTCGAGAATTCTGGCTTTGCCTAATTTGGGAAATTATGATGCATTTACCATGTTCTGCATAATAGTCCCAAGGTGCCTGACTACACCCTATAATCAAATGCATTAATATTTCTGCAGTAAGACCTATGAATATTTATACTACAAGGTATAAATAAAGATTTTCAGTTTAGGAAAAGTTTTACTGTCAAGTGTGTTTTCTGCAAATGTGTAAAAAACACTTCTGGAAATTTTCAGAGTTTTTTGAATTAAGGATTTGTGGTTGAAGGGATTGTTACACTGTACATACAAATTTTGATGAAATGCCATTTGACAACATGAACCTTCCCATGTAAAGATACTATGTAATATCAATACATACAAGTATTTATGGCATCCATAAACACCTTGGGCCATTTTTTGGCTGGCTGATATTAGTAAAACTACCTTTCCAGGAGAACAGACCACTCAAAAAAAAAAAAAAGTCAAGAAATTAGTTAGGCCCGTAGAAAGAATATCAAGGGGAAAAGGGATAAGTGGGATTTTTATCAGAGAAATGGGTTAAAGTAATATTTTATCTTGATCTCACCCACTGTTCTTAGCAGCAGAGTAAAAAAACTAACATGAAAATTTCTAAGATATTTTAATAGAAGGATTGTTTGCTTTTTGGAGGGGAGGGTTGGATGGATGTAACTAGCACTGAAAAACCAGAGACTTAGAACACTGAATCTATGGTTTTGTCATTCACTTAAACAGGTCTCTGCCTTCAACATGATAGGGCGTTTTGTAACTAAATATTAATCTGATTGACAAGAAACCTACTTTCCAAGACAAGCATCTGATATTCAGCACTGTTCCACTGTAAAACACTGCAGACATAATTACACTTTCTAAGTTACTAACCTTTGTTGGCCTGTTGAAAAGGCAGGCTCCACCCCCTCTCTGTAAAAAGTCTCTATACTCCAAAATGCTGCACTTTGAGAATTTTCGGGAATGGGATACCCTGAGGAAACAAAGAATCAATTATGTAAATAATTTACCAAAAGCAATCATCAGAGAAGAAAATTAAAACCTTTGGATTAGAACAAAATGTTCACTCTGGATCCAGATGAATCTATACAAATTTTGACAAGGCACTTATGTTCAAACTGCCAAATGAGTATGTGCAGCAGAGTTTACAAAGATAGAAATTCAAAGAAAATCACAGATTTGGGGGCTAGGTTACAACCTCCTCAGCAGTCAAGCCCTTTTGTGACCTAGCTTGAAATAGTTTTTGAAAAGCTCATTACAAAACCTCTTCACCTAGGCTGTATTTTAAAGTGTAAAAATTTTTATTTGCTATGTCTCAGTAATGACAAGCACCTTTTTGTCTCTGTCCTGAATAATAGAAGCTCAGGAACCTACTAGATTTTACATTGGAGAAGAGAGTTGTGAGGGCCAATTTTTTAAATGCTATACAATGCAGGCTTCAACAATGCAATGCAGGTAAACAAGGAAAACCTAAAGAGATGTATTAGACCATATATGTATATGTACATAAGTTTTTAGTGTGTATCCATACAAGTAAAAACAGAATTAGGGTAAGTTCCCATGAATAAGAGCTCTTTATTCTCAATTTCAAATACTATTTAGTAATCATGATTTAGCAGGAATATAAAATGAGCCCTCTCTGTGATGTACTGCATCAAATTAATACCTGCATGTCAGTACACAGTACACAGGAGAATGTTAAACACATGGTCAAGGTTAAGCTGAATCACACACACCTATTCCTTGGGAACATTTGTAATAGTGCTTGATTTGAGGGTGAAAGGCCACCTTTTCTAGGGTGTAATCCAATAGTTTTATGCATTCTGATGTATGAGGGTAGTTTACAGAAGTAGGTAAAACCTGCCACTGTTGATAGTGCCCTCTTACAAGAACTATATAGAAATGTATACTTGAGAAAATATATATTAGCTTTTATTATATCCTGGTCAGTCCAAAAACTCATTTAGAAATTGGGAGTTTAGAAGACATCTCCCTATAGAACCAATGTTAGAAATGGTGTTACCTTCCTACAGCAGTCCTCAAAAAAGCCTGGTTCAGCCATAAATTACTATACTATGGAACAACAGTAAGGGGGCCGTGGAGGCTAGGAGTTTTGAGCTTAAACTACATTTTAGAAATGTGTCCTAAAGTAGCAGGGATAATGGCTGACTGTGCAAACGCTCATGCTCACGCTCCTCTTCTCCCCAGAAGCTGGACTCCTGGGAGTGTCTGGCGGAAGAATAAGGAGGGCTCTGTACAAGTAGGTTGGGGCCTCCAGCAACCAGGGCTCAGAGGGATGGGAGTGGGGCCAGAAATGGCTGATGTGTTGGGCAGGTGTCTGGCATGGGCAAAGGAAGCAGGAGAGGCACTGGGTGAGGAAACCTCTCCTATTACTAGAAGTGGGCTGTAACTTAGGGGGCCTGGGGGCAGTGGCTCCCACAGGGCAGGGGTCCCTGGGAAAGAGGGCAGTGTTTGTAGACCTGGATCACTGAGGCAATAGCAGCTCTGGGGCAGCTGTTCTAGTTCCCAAAGTATACACAAAAGAAAAGAAAAGACAGATGATGGAATGTTTAAATGCCTATCACTAAAAGTATATCTAATTTAGACACAACAAATCTGTCTTAATTTTTTTAAAAAGCTTTATTGATTATATAAGCAGTATAGTAAAATTTTTATTACCGTAAACATAGATATTTACGAGTTCCTTAAAATGTAAATTGATGGCTAAATTGATTTTCACTGACTGCTTCAGGTAGACAACCAGCTTTTATTCTAAGTGTACTAAAAAATTGATGCCTCCACTAAACTCAGACACATCAAAAGATGTGCTTTCTTTAAGGGTTAATAAGAAGTAGAAGTAGTTAATACATTTTACTTTTATCACCAACCTTAAATAAAAATTAAAATGTGAAATAAATTAGCCCTTTCAGTTTTAAAATATCAGACAATCAATTATTGAATTTATAGCGTGCTTAGCTTAAAAAACTGGTACCTACGAGACTGTGGTCTCTAATTACACACAGCAGTTTTAGCGAAAGGCATATATCAAATCCAAGTATGATGCAAATTTACCCTGTTTCCTCCATGATGCAGCCGCCCCAGGATTCTGTGCAGTCACATTCTAGTCCAATGAGACAATAAAAGCAATGCAAGAAGAAGGAAACAACAAAAGTTACGTCTTTAATCTGTATTACAGCTCCTACGATAATTCTTTATTACCAATTCCACGTCAAACAGATACAGAGTGTGAAGTCTCACAGAACAAAATTTATTGCTTTTAAATCGGTATTTCCTTATCCTTTCCAGAAGTACAGGTCACTTCCTAAAAAAAACAGCTGGCAAGAAATAAAATTGTGCCTCTGTTTATTTTTGTAACTCCCACAACTCAATTAGGTTCCTAGTTCCGATGTGTAGTGAAAAGCAGCCTCGTCTATAAATTGGAAAGCCTGAGTTCAAGTCCAGGTTCTACTATAAGAGAGAGTCCCTTAGGCTAGTGACACAGCATTTCTCGGTTCTCAGGTTTCCATCTATCTCCCAGGGTGGTTCTGGGGCTCACACTAGACAGTGTGCCTGTGTGCTCTCCGTGAACTGTACAGCTCTCTGATACACAAACACGACAAATCATCAGGGAAGTTAGTTTTCTAACAGAGCGTGCTGTGAGTTAAAGAAGAGAATCCAATTTGCTAGAGTTGAAGTGAGAATCAGCCAGAGATCTGGAGAACACTATGCTAAAACGTTTAGTGAAACAGAGCAGTCTGAAACAGAAGTGTACATAATCACTGGAATAACAATCATAAACTTAACTTAGAGACCAGAGACTGACATATTGATATTGTTTTTTCCTATTCTTTATTCGTTTTTTTCCTATTCTCTTTTCTATCGTAGATAAAGATATTTTTAAAGAAAGACTTCCAAATGGATTTTTGAAACAACTTTAGAATCCATGAAAAAGCTACCTAAACAAACAATTCACAAAGGAATAAAGAATTTCAGTAGGGAAGGAACTGTAACAGGCATTAGGAATGAATTCTATTTCTCACCCTACTCCACCATCCAACTCAGTAACATCTCTCAGCCGACTCTACCACCGGTCTCTTCCAGGTTCCAGGATTTCCAAACAAGTGCATAAACCTAGACATACTCTATGCCAGCTGTCAAAACTCTAAACACCTCTTTTAGTGCATACTGCATGTTTCCTTGGGAAAGCAAATACTCTGAGCAAGATAATAAATGAAAGTTTGTGGGGATTTGCAAAATGCCACCAGACGCTTGTGATGACTATGTTACTTGATGACTTAATATAGCCATAAAAGAAATCAAGAAGCCCATAGATACACATTTTGTTTCAATTTTCCATAATATTATGCATTAGTGACAAAAAAGTATAAAATGTAGGATGATATTAAGGTAAATTTGTCCTTTTCTTCTTTAGCGAGGTTGGGGTAGAAAGGGAGACCTTTATTCCTAGTGCCTCATATTTGCACAGAGGGGAGGGGACTTCCACTTAATTTCTAGTCCAGTGAATAATATGAGTGAACACGTTGGTCTCTCTTTCCACAGGATCACACATTTGTGGGTCTTCGGCACTCGACTATAAAAGTGTACTAAAAATGTATATTTTACTACCATGTTGGTATAAAAAGGAATATAATCCAGGTCCGATTTTAATCTGATTTTAAAAGCAATTTTAAAATTTAAAAATAAGTCAGCCCTGTTTTTCCAGCTACCTCTCATCTGATTAATGAAAAAAGTGACACCTAACAGTCTTTGGCCCTGTTTTTTACTTGACGGGATCTGTGGCCATGTTTGTACTCCCTCTTGGACCTGCCTGCCCACTAGAGGAGAATCCTTTCCTCTACAACTTGTCCCCAAGCTTAAAAGACCCTGGGGTCTTTTAAAAGTCCCTGGGGGAGGGACTTCCTGTAGGGGAGCCTTCTTCTCCAACTCTTCTCATGGGACTAGGTGGGTACGTTTAATTAGAATTTAAATATGAACTCTTTTTTGACTCTAGATCTAAGCTATTTCCCAATGTAACTGTAATATTACTAAACTTGTGATGGAGCCTCATCTAGCATCTTGTGTCTGTACTCAACTGTTAGAACGCAGAGGGTGAGTATTCCCCACCCACAAGCCCAACATTCTGCAGTGTGAGAAAGCTGACTCATGCCCTGAGAAACTGCATATGATTTTATGGATTTTGAAAGGGGGAATTTCTACAATGCAAAAAGATTAAGAATTATCTCAAGTTACTCATTTTGTAAACTTTTTTAGAGGAAGGAGATATACTACAATTAAACTATAACGACTTGAATGAAAAATATTTATTTATTGACTGGACATGCATTATACAGACAGAATGGCACATGAAAGTGAGAAAGAAGGTCAATGTACATACTTGGCTTTCTGCTAGAAGGTTCCCATTGGATTCCAAGGTTTTGAGCCAGGCTCTGCGATAATACTTGTGCCACTGCCATTGGAAGACCATACTGTTTTTCAGAGTTGAAAGTGTGTGGGAAACATTTGAGAGAGTGCACAAAGCTAGTTATTATTTCTTAATTGTTACCACATATCATCTCAGTTCCCTAAGTAGAGCCTCACAGCATCTGAAGATGGAATATACTCCTTATTACTTCCTCCTTGCAACTGGGCCCAAGAAGCAGAAAGCCCCTCTTACTATGTGGCATCTCTCAGAACTTGAAGCTCTCACATGGAAACATAAAATACAAGTCACAAAAGGCTTTGCTCCAATTTAACTCATATCAAGCCAAGAATAAATTCAACTTACTACCAATATGTCAAGTGAGGTCCCCACTAAATGATGGCTATTGGGATAAACTAGTACAATATATTCCAGGATTGACCAGGGTTTAGATATAATTGGTTAGGCTTTTGGGTGCTGTTGCCAGCTAAGAATTTCCTTTATAAAAAATGAAGGTATTAAAACTTAAACAATGAGATTAAAGAAATATTTGTTTGAATTCATTCTACAGATAGACAGATAGAAGGCATAAAGATGAAAAAATATACAGAGGGAGAAAAAGAGAAGATATAGTACTGATATCATAAGCCCTTTATTTAAACAAGTTAAATCTAACATGGGCAGAAGAGAATTATAACTTACAAAAAAGTTATAAGGGAAGGATTAATAAACTTATAAAAACTTAACATCTTATCTACAGAGCCTAAAAATCTCTGGGCCAATCTTCAGCTTGCATTTGCCTGATAAACATGAAAAACTATCATTATAATAACCAAAGATATCATTATGAATCCAAAGGACCATTTTGGATTCTATTTATTAATAATATGAGCCACTCATGCTACATAATCGATGTCATCATTCTAAACACGCATGAAAAGAAATGTAAACTGGGCCATAGGAAGAAAGAGAACAGATGCCGAGATAAAGCTCTACTTTAAGAAAATGATAAAATTTACCTCATTCACACCGACTCCTCTTGTGCGAGAACAGACACCTCCAAAGTAACTCAGACTGCTTCTCTTATAGTGGAATGTCACCCGCCTTCAGAAAAAGAAGAAAACCAATGTAGTGACCATCAGATAAACTCTCTCAAAACATGTCTACTCTCTCCTACACCAAACACTCCAGAATCATCCTCCTCCAAGAAATTAAAAACTACATTTTAAAGACCTTTAAATGTATGTTGTCATAATTACCTTTAAATTTATGTCATGTTAAATAATTTCAGCTGAGCAAACATTCACTGATTACCTACTAAGCATCATATATTGGCACAGGAATTGAAAACACAAAGATAAACAGACCACAACCCTTGACTTTTTTCTAGTAGAGAATATCCAGTAGTTATACAAAATATTGCTGATTATTACAAATTGCTGATTAAAGACTGAAAGAAAAGAAAGTAAAAGTTAAAGGTCCAAGGAAAGGAAGGAGTATTTTGGTTGGTTTTGATTCCAGGAC
The DNA here is from genome assembly GCA_023783475.1 of Daubentonia madagascariensis. NCBI lineage: Eukaryota > Metazoa > Chordata > Mammalia > Primates > Daubentoniidae > Daubentonia > Daubentonia madagascariensis. Next base: position 5,249,069 of record JAKFHU010002088.1, read on the forward strand.
AGAACCTTGGAGGACTGTCTGAAGAGAGTTTTGCCATGAATGGGGAAGAGAACAGCTTATTATATTAAAAAGAAAGTATGGAACCCTTCTCCCTTAGTGATAGAAACTCAATTTTATTCAATAGTTCATCTAAAGAAAATACATTTCCTAGATTCCCTTGCAGCTAGGTATGGCCATGTGACTACAATCTACCAAATGATGTGCTGGTGAAATTGATGTGGGCAAGCTTTCAGGAAATCTGCTTTACAGGAATTGACTTCGCTGAAAGGAGTGCCCTTCTGCCCTTCTCTTTGCCTGTCATGAAGGCTGGAGCACCAGCAGCCCTCTTGGATCATGAGTTGACCCTGAGGATGGAAATTATGTGTTCTAAGTGTAGATCTGATAGCTATAGAATCACCAGCATCCCGGCACTGGACATCCTATCTCTGTGCTTCTTATATAACAGACAGGGCAATCAACAGCAATCTTGTTTAAGTCACTATTTTCTGACATTTAACTTAAGTGACATGATAAAGGGATAAAAATAAATGTCAAACCAAACATCACAATAAAATCTTAAACAAGCACATACGAGATGAGGTGCACAGCATCAGCATGCTGCTTGATACGTTGCCGGTATTTGGAGAATTCATGGAGCATCTGCACGGGGTTGGTGGTGATGTCAATATGATCCTTCTCAGTCCAGGTCTCTACAGCCACCAGGACAACCCTGGTGTTAAGCTGCTCTTTGTAAATCTGAGGGTATACAACAGGACAGGTGCAGGAGGAAAACACTGGGTCAAACATGCACGATCAGTGAGTCAGAGTCAGTGGAAGGACAGGGAGGGGGAGGCGAGAGGAGAACATGGGTCATAATTAGCTCATCACAGAGACTCTTCTCTTCCTTTCTCTTTTCCAAGAGCAGAAAGAAAGAAAGAAAGAACAAGCACAATTCCATCTCATGTCCCCAATTCTCCTATAAGGTTATTTCAATCCCAGATCAACACATTTAGTGACCTCGCATCTCACTTAGGGACAGAGAGTAGGGATGTTAAAATTCTAAAGGCAGGACATAAGTTGAAAACAGAGTTCAGTAAAATCACCCTTCCAGACCTCAGAGAGGGTAACAGGTTGGAGCCTGATTTACTAGCTCTGAGTAAGTAACCATTTATGCCTGCAGTATTGAAAGGGGTCACTAAATCTTCAGACAAGCACCAAACAATCTGGCTGGCTTGCCCTTGGAGGTCAAGTTATACGGAAAGTAAAATAACACTGAGAGAAAAAGAGAGAGAATTATGGATCTGAGGCCAAAAAGAGTAGATTTATAATTGCCCGTCTCACCCACAGGGCGGCATCACTCACAATATTTAAATTGTTACCTTTCTGTGGTCTTTCTCTACTTTTGGCCCAGTAGCTAAATAATTCACACAATTAAGTAACTTCAATGAATGCTGTCACTTTGTCCTATTTTCAAACTAATTAAGAAAATAATGGATGATCTTTGAACACACTGAAGAAGGAGAACATCATTATGCCTAAATCAAATTGAAGCTATAATGACTTCACAACAAAAGCAAGTTAAGTGTAATGTCTTTTAAAATTAGTGGTCAGCTTCAGTACCTTGTATGGTAACCCAAAATAAAATTTACACTTTGCAAGATGTGATTCTATTTAAACATGCTGAAATGACTAATACAGAGAGATGCTACCAAGAAAACAGCTTTTGCAGGGGAAAGATGTGTTGAAGATTCTCTTTTCCATGTTCACTTATAGTTTTCCTCTGAGAAAATTAACAAGAGCTGAAATTAAAGAAAATCAATAAACCAGGTATGAACTGGCTCTCAGAGGTCCAATCCTAACCCTATATGATATAATCTATGCATATCTATTGATATTATTCTTTTGCTAAGCTGGTCCTACCAGGCACATAACATACATTGTGGGCATTTACATGATCACAGGTTTTTGGACTGTTTAAAAGGCAGAAAAGAAGGCATCCCTTTGGAGTAAATAAACATCATTTAGATGTTTGGAAATTTATAAAAAGTTTTTTTCCCAGTTAAGACAGAATATATAATAAATACCACATAAAAATATATTTAACTGAACAAAACAGCATTTTACACTAGAATATATAAAGTAGTATGCTATATTTAATTTATGACTAGTCAAATTGTATTATTTATTGCAACATAATGCTCAATATTCATATCTATGGAGTTTCTACCTAAGGCATGAAAAAGGATAAAAATCTTAACCATCATTCTCTGTAACTTACAAAATGAGAGGGGAAAAACACCGATATTAAAGATTTGTAGTTAGAAGTCTTTATAAGGAGATACATATTTTATTGTTTCAAATTAGTTTTAATTTGAGACTAACTGACATACTACTTAATTTTGTCATCTAGAAATAAAGTCTGAAACATTCCACTAATGGGAGAACTAAGAACATAAATTTGCGCCCTTTTAAAAAAATTTTTTGTATTACCTATATTCTCCCAACGTACTCTGCTCAATCTATTAGTTCTTCTCTGCTAACACCACGCATTTTAAAAACGATCAACTGGTTATTAACAAAGTCTCATTTGCCAATTATAATGTCTTCTCTTTTTGGTAGCTAATTTTCTTCATTGTTTTGTCCTCCATAGACTCTGGTGATAATAAGGTCGAGACATCACTTAGAAGCAACATTAATGCATCTTTGGGATTTTGAGGATAAGTCAACAGTCCTCTAAAACTCTGAGAGCACGACTCTTTGTAAAGCAAATCACCCTGTAATTTCTCAGCTAGATGAGCTTAAGGGTCACATTTTTACTTTTGCCCAAGAAATAATTAAAGTAACAAGTAAGCAAATAGAGATAGAGATATAAACCATTCCACCTTGGTAAAAATAAGTTCAAGAAAACCAGGATACTTACGGAATCTACAAGGTTGACCACAGACTTTGCAAAGTTGTTGGTATGTGCATGAGAAGAGCGATGCTTCTTATACTGGGGAGATAAAAAGATATACCAGTCACTGCCAAATCATAATTTAATGGTAAATTTCAAAATTCTGTAAAGGCAGATATCTCACAGCAATAGTAGATATGAGGATTAAAAATACAGAATTTAGTAGAATTTAGTTTGTGCCATATTGGATATGGTGGTGTTCTTGTCTTATTTCTTGGTTAGGCAGCAAAATTCAGACTATCTAAAACACCCACAATGTTCTGGGTAATGGAAAGGGCCTATAGAAATCTATGTGAGCAGCTTTACACTTGAGAAGTAAGTTTTTAATTTAGTCAATGTCTTTTGTTTTCACTGAAATGACACTTTGCAGCTTATGCCAAAGGCTTAGGCCAAAAAAATATAGTCCCAACTAGACACTTTCCTCATGTTAAACTCAAGGCCATCAAGAAAATTTCTTAGACAGCACTTTAGATGCTCTCCATAATATGGAAAGTGTCTGTCACGCATTCAGTATACCCCTTTGGAGGAATGCCTTCTCCAAGTGAAGCCTTTTGCTTTCGACTGCTTGAAGTCAGAACAAAGAGGATACAAAAAGTAAGTATGAAGTGTGCTGATAGTTTATGGTTGTTTATGATTACTTAAGAATATGAAGAAAAGTAAATTAATAGAATACTTCTATAACAACATCTGGAGGGCTACATTTTTAGCAAGGAATAGTGTACTTTGCTCAATATGTCTTTAAGAGGACATCTGAAAACTGAAGTCTACCATAGGAAGATCATGCCCTCTACTGGTCCACGAGGCTATCGTTATTTTTACAACTCTGGGGAAAAAGAAAAACATACTTAAAACTACTGATTCAGTTTTGCACCACGAGTCTTTGAAATTTGTCTTCAATTATAATTATTAAAATAATGTACCTTTCATGAAGATTAAAAATATTCTACATTGGAAAATCATGATATTCTTTTTTTCTCCTTTGCCCACTTTCACCCTATAAATTTGTCAGACCCCCTTCCTTTCATTCTCTCTCTACCCCATGACTATGTTTTTTAAATAAAGAATATATGTCTCAATGCTTACATATCTGATGTTTATTTTTTATAACACTGAGAACACTGATGACCCATGATAACAGTGCAATAAATTGAGAATACTGTGCTATTAGTAGCATTCATTAATTCGTAACTATTGGTATGACATTACTGTTACTGTTATTGTGACCACTGTGTATCATAATCTGACCCAAACCATCTTTATGTGTCCTTTTAAAGTAAACTTTAACATATGCATATAACTGGGTCACAAACCATGGTATTAATCTAAAATTTTTCAAGCATTTTAGCAGGTTTTGTAACCTTAACATAAAGAAGTTTCCACAAATAGCTCAGCATTTTAAGTTGCCTAGTAGAATTCCACAAGCTGAAAAGTTTCAAAGATACCTTTAAGAGTAAAAGCAAAAAACCTTAACATTAAGTTCCTTTGGGGTGATGAAAATGTTTTGGAATTAGATAGAGGTAATGGTTGTACAACATTGTGAAGGTACTAAAAACCACTGAATTGTAGACCTAAAAAGAAAGGAAAAAAATTAGCTGATATCTACTCTAATGCAGTGGTGTTACACACCTATTAAGATGAATTTTATTTTGCTTCTGAATATTAATTTGTCCTTTTTTGGAGACTTCTTTTTATAGTATAATGATCATAGAAAACATGACATCCAAGTTTAAAAAAATAAAATGAAGCCTTTTTATAGTCTATCAAAATGTGATATGTTTCATTTATTTCCTATTTGTAATTTTCAAGCCTCTGACTTTCTTTTTAGAAAGATGATCCTACCTGCTGTGTGGTAAGTGAATCAGAGAGAGTCAAGAATGGAAGCAGAGATGTTTGTTGGGAAACTATTGCAAAAGTCCAGGTAAGAGGTAACGGAGACTGGATAACTGTAGAGGGAAAGCGGTGGATTCAAGAAATACAGAGGTAGAGCTCCAAGACTTGCTGATGTAGAGGATGTGAGGAAAGAGAAGAATAAAAGATGACTCCCTGGTTTTGACCTTGAATAGTGGGGGATGGTGATGCCATTTAAAATAATGAGAAAGACTAGGGGAAGAGAAGTTTAGAACTAAGAGTTCTGATTTAGAAATGTCAAATGTGAGATGCCTATTCAAGTCGGTATTGAGGTAGAGATGTCAAGTAGACAGCTGGATATATGAGTATGGAACTCAGAAGGCTAGAGGTGTAAAGCAGGGAGCAATGAATTTACAGTCAAGATACTATTTAAAGACTTGAGACTGGAAGCTGTCATTTAGGGAGAGAGTATAGAAAGAAAAGAGAGCCCTGACCCAAGCCACAGGGCACTCCCATAATTCTAGAGGTCAAATGTAAAAAACTGATATGAAATGGCCAGTCAGGTGAAAGAGCTATTATGTCATAGAAGCTGAGAGATGAAGAAAATATTTAAAAAAAGAGAGTAATCAACTGTGCCCAATGTTGCTGAAAGAGTCAGATAAGGACAGAACAGTGACCATTAGATTTGTTAACTTGAAGTGCCACTTCATTGAGCACCTAGGGATATCCTAGAACTGTGATAAATATTTCTCCTACAACAAATATTTGCTCCTCATAACTCTATGATGTAGGTTTTATTATCTCCACATAACTTATCCAAGATAATATAGCTGGAATTCAAAGCCTACTCTGGGTTGAGAGAGGAGATAAATTTATTCAGTTAACAATTCTTATTAAACAGTTTATGTATATTCCTAACAAATCATGATTATTGATGAGAACTCATAATTTGTTAGGTGTATATAAAAATGTTGTGATTTTTATTAATGAGGTATCATCTCACCCCAGTTAGGATGGCTATTATCAAAAACACAAAAAATAACAAATGCTGGGGAGGATGCAGAAAAAAGGGAACTCTTATATGCTGTTCCTGGGCATGTAAACTAGTACAGACACTATGGAGAACAGTATGTACATTCCTCAAAAAGCCACAGATAGAACTACCATATGATCCAGCAATCCTACTACTGGGCATTTATCCAAAGGAAGGGAAATCAATATATTGAAGAGACATCTGCACCCCCATGTTTACAGCAGCACTATTCACAATAGCCAAGATATGGAATCTACCTAGGTGTACAATAACAGGCAAAGAGATAAAGAAAATGTGGTATATATACATAATGGAGTATTATTCAACCATAAAAAAGAATGAAATCCCGTCATTTGTGGCAACATGGATGGAAACGGAGGATATTATGTTAAGTGAAATAAGCCACGAAGAGAAAGTGAAACACCAAATGTTCTCACTTACACGTAGAAGCTACAGAAAATGTTCATAGAAGTAAAAGTATAACAGAGGATACTGGAGAATAGGAAAAATAGGGGGAAGGGAGGGAGAAGGAATGATTTGTTAAAGGATACAAAAGTACAGCTAGATAGGAGGAATAAGTTCTAGTGTTCTATAGCACTGTAGGATAACTGTAGTTAACAATAATATACAGTTTCAAATAGTTAGAAGGATACTGAATGTTCACAACATAAAGAAATGATAAATGTTTGAGAGGATGGATATGCTAATTACCCTGATATGATGATCACTATACGTTATATGTATTGTAACATCTCCATGTACCCCATGAATATGTACGCTTATTATGTGTCAATTAACAACTTTAAAAGTGGTGGTTTTTAAGTAAGGAAAAACAAATGAGGTTTAAGTTGAAAAACTTCCAGTTATAATCACATATTTACTTGTATTGACTCATACTTAATGTAGCAAAAATGTAAGCAAAACATTTGTTTTTCATGTACTTTAAAATATCTCAACCAATTTTCTATTAGAATAAGGTTTTTTATATTTATTTTTGGCTTAAGCAGCTCAAAGAAATGTTTGCAGACTCTTATTAAGGATATAATTGGCTTGCAAATTAGGTTCTGCCAGCCAGGTACTAAGATGCTTTCCAACAAATTGAGGGATTTTTCTTTTCTAATTGAAAGCCACTGATAATGTGATGCCTATTCGAAGTAAGATGTCCACATTTTTTCAGGCAGCCAGTAATAGGCTACTCTGAATTAAAGGGGTAAGCTTGAATGCAAATGTAGGCAGAATGTTTCTACTTACTGCATGAATGAGAACTAATTTTGTATATAGAGAAAAATGTGCAATCTCCATTTATGATAAACTTACTTTTACATTTTCCGATCACTAAAAAGAATTTACATTTGAACTGGAAAATTTGCTTTTCCCTCCTGAACAAATGCAATCCTTAAGAAATTTGCCTTTTGAAAACAATTAAGATTAGAATTTGATTTTCAACCCTAAGGTGACAGTTATCAAAATAACTATGCTGAATCATAAAGATTGTAAGATGATTACTCTCAGTGGGACGATTATTCCAAATAGTAAATCTCCAAATAGTAAAATATAAGTGTATTAATTATTCTAGTTCAGTTTGACTTTCAACATGTGAATTTAAGTACTTTGATCCATGTTCTTGTTTACTACTTTTTTGTGGCAATCAAATTCAAAAACTTATCTTCACATCATATAAAGCATACCTCAAAAAAGGAATTTTCTCAACTCTCAAAAGAAAAAAAATTCGTATAGAATGACATACGTATTTGGGAATATTATAGACTAGAATGTAACTTCGTCTTCAAGCAAAAGGAATACGAGGGCTGTCCGGAAAGTATCCGGCCATATAACCGTTCTCTTTATATTAACAATGACTGGATATTTTCTGGACAGCCCTCCTATATTTAGTTCTATTAGCCCAGAAATAATATTTGTTTAAATAGTAGAAACCTTCTTAGAAAATTTGTTTCTATTTTAGACATTATTTCTACCCAAAAACAAAAGCTTTCAATTTTTTTTTTCCTTTCTTAATAGGTATTCTTTCCAAATTTATCAGTACAAATCAGTGTTCTTTTTTTCTGGTTTCAAAAACAGATGAACATATCATGCCTACTTCTCATCCATTTTAATGACAATAATAAAATTACCAAGATTTACCATTAAAAGATTTGATAGCCTGAATAAGATAACTTTATCACAAAATACATGATACAATGTGTAGAAATTTTCCATATATAAAACAATATTTTAAGAAGGGTGCTATTTTATTATTCACAGATTATTTAAATGTTTACCACTTAAAAGGCTTAAAAAATAAATTCAAAATACATGATGTTTAAAAAATTATCAAGTTTCCTATTTTGCACAGTTACTGAGATCTGCTCTCTGACTTCATGTACCTTCCTGATATAGTATGGTGGAACAAGAGATTCAGAATTGCAAGTAATGGTTTGAGAACTGATTCTATCAATTACCAGCCATTTGGGAATGCACTTTGTACATTTAAAGACCTTGTATATATATCTTAATTATTATTTCCATTACTTTAAAAGTATTTATATAATAGATGTTGGAAAACGGTTAGGCTTCAAAAGCCATAATTTTGCAACATGCCACAATTCTCAAGACGGAGAAGGAGCTTGAAAAAATCTCAACTTTCCAATCAACAAAAATAATTCAGATGAAAAATTACATTGGGGTTTTAAGCAAATTAATGTCCTTCAGAAACTCATATTTTAGCCTTCATCGTCTAAAATGACTGCCTACACATTTGGTTTTCCTTCCTGCCAGGAAGGACCTCTCCTAAATTGTATGCAATTCTGATAAATTCTGCTTCTTACTAATATATCTCAAACAATGCATTTAAAGGCTACTGGTACAGAAAATAAATCTTCATACAAAGTAAGAGGTGTTCTATTGAAAAATTTTATATTCAACATAAATGAACTGATAATTACTGAAAACATCCATTAAAGTAGAAACTCAAAAGTTTAAACATAAATTAAGTCACCAATTTTAAAAATGTGTGGTTCCAAGGCCTTCTTTGGGTAGAATTTCTGCTGATTAGAATTTCACATGGTGATTTTGGCATGAAACACAGCCTTATCACATAGCCTACTAATCTAATTTTGGTTTCATTAAAGTAAAACAAGGATTTAAAGATACTTGCAAGGCAATCTCAATTTTTCCCCCAATCTTTTACAAGTTTGTCACCCATACCTGACTTCTAAGTATTTTTTAAAAGATTCTCATCTTTATAAAGTTTTTCCCAGAAATGCAACTTTGTTTTTATTAAAAACAATTACTCTTTGTCTTGTTGTATGCAATTTTTAAAATTCAATTACATAACTACAGTAAAAATAACAACTGCCCTAAACAGTCCCAGAAGTGTGGCAGTGGCTGCTGGCACCAGCTCCCACCAGCTCACAAGAGCCAACTGGCCCATTCTTTCCCTGCTCCTCATTCAGTGATCTCACTTTGATAGCTTGAAATGAGCCGTGGTGGGAGTATTTACACCACAGATATCAGCTAAAATTATAAATCAAGAGAGCTAGGTGTTAAAATTTACCAGTACACCACTAGTATTGGGAATACTAGCATATAACCCACTGACCAAGATTTTGTAGGCTTCAGCCAAGACATTTTATAAAGGAAATGGTTAAGCAGAGTATAGTTAATAGAGTTTCTACTTTATCTTCAAGAAAGGCCAATGGGGAGCGAACGACTTTTTCACATTTCTTTCACGTGTTACTGAAATGACATAGTCAATCACACTTTACTTCCACAGAAGTAACGTGAGATTATTCATCTTTCTCATATTTAAAGAAGATAAATCATCAGTTAAAGATAGTCTCTTTAAATAAATTACATTATATATTTATCTCCTATGATTATATCTACCACAAATCATAATAATCAGTAAGAAAAAAATAACATATTAGCAGAACAGAGGCATAAAATTAAATTAGAAAGCAGTGACCAAATACATAGATGAAGAAAGGTAGAGAATAAGAATTTTAAATGAAGACAACCAAAAGATGCCAAATAGCTAAATCCATTAATTACAATTATTATTAAACACAGGGAAACTTTAGAGTTGTGAAAATTCTATAAAACTCAGTGTCTACAAACACCAAGAAATAAATCAACTGACTTACTATCTCTAAATATATTGGCTTTAATAAATACCAAATAATGATTAAACATAAAGTAAAATGTATTCTTTCTTAAATAAGCTATTGGGTCTAAAACCCATTGACTCTATATTCTTACCGTTTTGTGATCATTAACAATCATAAGTTCCAAATACTTCATTTCTTCAAATACACCACGAGATGGCTGTGAAAAATAAAAATATATGGTCAGAATGGTGATTGATATAGGATATCTGTAATGCTCACTGTTAATCTGTAGATCAACTTTGGATTTCTTTGCTGCCTACTTTATAAACACCTTAGAAGAAACTTGGTCAGGGAAATCAAAAAAAGTGATAATAAAATGTGGGTAAACATTCAAGTATTCAGAAAAGAACTGTATTTAATTATTATTAAAGTACTCATCAAGATAGGGAACAGCTCATGTTGTTTTTGTATGTAAAAATATTCTACAGAAAAATTTCCAGCATAATTCTGTTAAAATAAATAAATCCCAATTTCTTTCACATTAAAATGTGATAAAAATGTTCACATTTACCAAAAATTTCAATGATAATCTACATAAAACTCATTCAATAAGAACAGCTTAAATTATAATTACTTCCAGGTACATCTGAAATAGGTATAGTCAAATAGAAACATTAACTCACTGGAGTGAAATTCTAAAAATAATGTACCAATTCTTAACCCACACAACTTCTCCAGTTAACAAGCATTGCCAATTATTATGTCCTAAAGTCTTCTAAATTTTAATTATTACTAGATAATCCTTTAATAATTAATCCTTTAGTAGAAATAATACTTTACTAGAAATCCTTTAGCCCTCATTTGGACTTTTACTTATTTTTAACAGTTGGAAAATTAATAATGGTGGTTATTCTTCATGAACATAGTCATTGAACAGTTTATATTTGATAGGGTGGACTGTAGTGAAAGAACAGCAGCCTATATAAAACTTATTATTACCAAGCATAGCCTCAAGAGTAAGCAAAAAGAGATCTCTAAGTACCTCCTCACCAAAAATGTATCCACAATCACCATAATAAGAACCTCATACAAGAGAAGATGATTTAACCTGGACCTAAGTTTTTGATGGCTGGTAGCTTAATTTTTTCACACACAAAAAAAAAATAATACATTCACAAAACATTATCTAAAATGTGCAGTTTCTACTACAATTACTCATTAAGTTATCTAGTAAATTACTATGTAATCCATAAACTGTGGAATTAATTCTGAGTTACATGGCATTCACCATGTAATTACTGAACAGTCCCCATCATTACAGCTTCCTAATCTATTATGAAAAAGACTAGAAACATAATTTCAGTTACAAAGCCCCTATACATTTATCAATACATGTGGGTTATTTGACAGTAGTTGATTACATAATTATGAGATTTTGAACTAGTAACTGTCATATCACTAATGGTCAAATAAATTCATTCTCTTACGAAAACTACATCCAGCTTCAAAGTTTGATGTAACAGAGTTTTTAACTTGAAAGAAATAAAATGATTAGCCAACATTTCAAAACCTGACTCCTCTGTCCTTTTTTCCTTTTTTTTTTTTGGTTAACAGAAACATTTTATATGATGTTATATAAGCCACACAGGGACAAAAGCCTGCTGTACTTTAAATAGAAAAAAAAATACACTGCAATTTTCATAAGAAAGCATTTTTAAAACAGAGCTAAGACCATACACTCTTTATATGACATCAAGGGTTCATTAGTTTGAATTACTAATAAAGAGAGATGAACAAAAAGCAGTGTGTTGATGAGGCTCAAATCATAGGGTTTTTTTGTTTGTTATTTTTGTTTTTAAGCAAAAGTCCCCCAAACCTAAACTGCTTTGGGTATACTTAGACACGGTGCAATGACAGGCACACAATTTAACTGAGTAAACAGCCCCGCCTGAAGCTCAAGGGCACACTCACATTCACTGCTCTCTTCCTTCTTTTCAACCACCGTAATTCAGGCAGAAATGGCCACTGGTCACTCCCTTCCATAGCTGTGTAAAAGAAAATGAACAGCAAAATTTATGCTTGACTGTATTTCAATGGGAGTATGTTTTTAAAATATTATGTGAAGGAATAGTGGCATTGATAATATATGCCATCTTAAAATCAAGATAAACAAAGGCAAAAACAAAAAGTACACTGGCCATTAAACACTTCACACTCTCATGGTCACAAAGATAATTCAAACATGTACTTTTCTTCCAAATATCATGAAAACATAACAACCTGTTCAAGATTCATTAGAAGATACATATTTGACCTACAACCACCTGACGATATCTGAAAATCTGAGAGAATTCCACTATGTTTAATTCATTTTAGAATTTAAAATAATGTATCACATAAATTTTTGCATAAATTATTAAACACTTTTCACATTAATATACAGAAACATCACATACCCCAACAATCCATAAGAAGCTTTTGCCAACATTAGCTTGCTTAAGATGCCCCAGGAGCAGAGCATAAGAAGGAGGCAATCCAAGTTGGCTAAAGAGCAGCAAACTGCCAAGACAATTTAAGGACAAACCTCACTGTAAATCACTCTACTAAATCTGGCCGCACTCTCTGGTTCCCCAGGCAGCTTTACTCCTGGGCTTCAAGTTTCAACCTTTCCATCAGAAATGACTCTCTGTGCCTCATTACCTTGAAAGCCACAGTTCACTCCAATGCCCACCCACACTGCTCACCCCAATCTTAGACCAAGTCCACTTCCCAACAGCTTGCATGTCTACCAAGTTCCACAAGTTACAGCTCCCACTACATAAAATATAATAGCTATTTTAATTAAAACTTACTGAGATTCTTCACTTGTTTAGAATATTGTCCCGCCAAGGTTTTCTGGATTATATGTGGTCGACCTGTGCTTTTCTGAAACAAAAACAATTGTAAGAAATCAGAAAGCAAGATGTGGACAAGCCTCTATGAAATAGTTTTAGAACTTTCTCTAATGTCCATCCTAAAATGGGAATATTTATGTGTCAATATTTTAGCCATCAAAAGTGAAAAGCATATCTTATAGAAATTTTAAATTTTAACAAGATTGAGCATCATCTAATTGTCTCAGTTTAGACAAAACCATAGCTTTATTAGCTACTCTTAAATGCTTCTTAGCTTTGTTCAAAGCCATGAATAGGAAATTCACAAAGAAAGAAACACAAAAGGTCAATAAACAAATGAAAAATGCTAAACACTTTAATATTCCTTCAAAATGCAAATTTTTAAAAATGAAATACCAATTTTTGCCATCAAATTGGCAAAGGTTTAAAAATTATGATATCCATAGTTCATTACAGCTGCAAGGCAAAAAGCACTCTCACATGTTGCTGGTGGGAGGAAATTGGTAGCCTAGTTTGAGAGAGAAGTTTAGCAATGTCTATCAACAATCTTGAAAATATTCATATCCTTTGCCCTAGAAATTATACTTTTAGAAATGTCTTATTACCATTACCATTATTTTACTGTTAGCTTCCATTACTGAGTGCACAGTATGTGCCAGGCACTGTTAATGTATATATTATCCAATTTATTCCTCACAAAAACCCCATACAGTTCAATTTTATCTTTATTTTACAAATAAAGATATTGAGGCTCAGAGAGATACATTATTGTCTTAAAATTACATTACAAAATAATGATCCAATTTATTAAAAAGTACATATGAGAATTTTCTCTGAAATCTAGAACACACACTTAAAGGTAAAGAGAGGTTATCTTTGGGGGATAGGATAATGGACAATTAGTTAAGGATTTGTTTATTTTGCTTTTCCAAATTTCCTATAATGTACTATGGGTTTTATAATCAGAAAAGATAGTTATGAAAAAGAACCTTCTTAATAGATTACATAAGACATAATAATTAAGAGTTTTGCTATTCATTTATTACTGGAGAGATAACATGAATTCTCATGAGAAATATCCCACCAATATTACTCGACTTACTGTAAAGCATACTAAAATTAATAATAATAAATTAAAGATCAAAAAAACCTAAATTTGATTACAGTAAGCACTTAATTCTAGCAACAGGTGAAAAGATACCTACAGTAATGAAATTCACAGCTGGATCAGCAACACAATTTTAAAACAGTTTCAAGCACTGTTCCTTTCCTTCTACCCATGGTGAGGATGAGGACAAATCATTACATGAACAAAAGTAGGCAGTGGGAAGGCAGGCAAAAAAGAGCAGACAATTCGCATGTAACAATCAGCTCCTGAGCAATATGATCACAGGAAAATAAAGCAAAAATGCAAAACCAATCCTTTAAACATCATGATAAGTTTATATCTGTAAATCTTTTTGATAGTTTAATAGACATTGTGACATACATTTATTAATTTCATCAAATCTGAAAAATTGCCCAAATAGGGATGCGTTAAAAATTTATCTCATTTTATACACTTAAAAAACTCTAATGCTTAGAGAGTTATTATTTTGGTTTCTGTGTTTTTTGTTTTTTGCCTGGCATATGCAACTTAAACTTCAAAACTCATGCTACCATTCTATTAATAAGTTTGAAATAAGGTAAACTTGCATAAATGAACTTTGAAATCTATATTTATTTTCTCTTACTGTTCAAAGGCAAAGATGCTGGAAGAGTAAAACACCATCAGGAAAGCGATGTCATAGACTCACCTCTTCATGGATCAGCTCCAGTGGCTCTATCATATACACAAAGTTATTATCTTCAAACATACCACTAGAACAAAAGAAACCACACAAGGAGAGAATTTTAAAATACAGCAAACAGAAAGAAATAGCAAGTGAGCTTCATTACTATGCCTTTAAAATAAAAGTGTATTTGAACAAATTCCTTTAAAATGCCCTAAATCTAATTCACATATATGTATAGAATCCCACTGTGGCCCCAGCACTCTACTAGACAACATGTAGGCTATAAAAACTATAAAGGTGTACACCAAGAGCATATAAATTATACCTGATAGAATTAATTTTTGAAATTAAACAGGCAGATTAGAAGATTAATCTGGGATAGGGCTATTCATGCAGTGGCAGTACCTCAAGTTATTATTCCAGAACCATGTACAACTAGTACAAATTTCTGGTTAGGCAAATCCAGTATTGTCTGTATGAAAACAGATGGGTCCTTCATATACAAGAATAATCTAAAACCATCTGATTCTAAAGAGGCAAATAGAGGTCTCTTTAGGCTTATAAATTGTGAATTTCCATCAAGCAGTATGACTCTGTGTCACACAAATCACACTTAATTTTGAGAGACACAAGATTTTTTATAAAAGGGTGAAGAGTTTCAAGATCCTTTGTCATCACATGGCCAAAACCAGTTCTTTACATGAGGTGCTACCATATTTGGGTCTAAAAGGTGCCTACAGATGTTTTTTTTAGAGCCCACCTCTAAGTCAATGCCTATCCTCCCATCTTTGTCACCTGCCCCCCTTGCCTGGCTAAATCCTACTTATCCTCAGTTCTAACTGACATACCCTCTGGAATACACCTCTGGGAAACTTTCCTGGGCTAGGTTTGGTCACTCCACAAGCCCCTGTCCATCCCCTTTATGGCACCTTCCAGAATTGTAATTAAATATTAATCTGTGTCATCATTTGTTTAATCTCTGAACCTCCTGCAAACACTAAATGCTAAAGAGGACAGGGACTTTGCCCTCCTTGTGCACCACTGCATATTCATTCCCTAGCATGGGACTGGCACGGAAGAGTCACTAAAATAAATATCTATAAAAGACAAAAAGGAAACGGTGAACAGATAAAAGCAAGCTTGGAGGGCAGGAGGACCCAGTGAGATTCCCACGTACTGAAGTCCATTGCAGGTCGACAGAGCTACCCTGGAGTCCTTGACGCCTCTGATGCTTCCATGGTAGTAACAATGCTCTCCGCCCTACAAAGAAGAAGGTTTAATTGATTGGTTATATTTCAAGCATCGTGATTCACTCTTTGGATACTTCTACAAAGCAAAAAGAAATGCAAGGATGGTAATATATGTGCACTGTGTATTAACAACCCTAGAAACTCCTCCTATATGAAGTCACAAATAGGACTAGGCAATTTTTCAACTTTTCTACAAGTATGTGTGTATTAATGAAGGAAAAAGACTTTAAAAGGAATGACACCAATATCACTGATAAAATTTATGTACATTTCTTAAGCATGTATTATAGGAGTATATACTTATCAGAGGTTGTTATGGATTAAGGACTTCTACCTGACTGAGACCCCAAAAGTGTTATTTATAATCATTTTTGATGGAAAACTATACAAAATCTTATTGCTTTCCTACCTTTTAAAGTTAACTTTTAAAAAGTTTTTAGAAACAATATATGAACATAGTTTTCAAAGTCAAATAGTAACTACAAGTTTTATTTTTTAGAAGACATAGCGGTTTTCTTTCTCCCTCCCTCCCCCCATGTCCAAGGCAACCATGTTCAACTCTTAACTGTTTCTTCTGGAGTTTACCTACGTATTTTTGAATGGAATATTTACACTGCTGTGTCCTGACTGATTACATTTTAGAAATTATCTTCCTAATATAAAATCTTAAAAGCGCCTCTTGCCCCCAATACATTCCAATACGGATTACAATTTTTTGGTTAAATTGATATTTAGTGTATACATTATGAGTATGCAAATATTGTTCACAGCTGTGTCACTATAATTACATTTTCTTTCTTGCTCCATTTGTAAATTTTTTGAGAATTTTTGCTTCATTTTCTTGTTTCCTTATTTGTTCATGCAGCACTTACACAGTCCCTATTATATGACAATACGCTAACACTTCTCTTGATATGGTCAAACATGTCAGGTAATGTGTTACATCCATTTTGTTCCTGGAGACACCCTTCTTGCTCCCCTCCAGCTTCCTGCTTCCGTCCACCCCTGCTGCGTCCCAGGCCCCGTGCACAGCTGCCAACCTGGACTTCTTCGCAGCCTCGCAGAGCTCCCTTTGCTGTCCTTCCATACTGGATGCTAGATCCCACATCGTCCCCATTCACAGCCCCTGGCCCCCTTTTGTGGAGGCACATGTCCTTTGGTACTCTCTTGAAGAAGTGTTCGTGGGAGATAAATGTGGTGAAAACTTGCATGTATGCAAATTTCTTTTTCAATCCTCACACAAGATCCATAATTCGGGTGGGTAGAAAGTGCTAGATTGGAAATTATTTTCTCTCAGCATTTCAAAGGCATTGTACAGAGTCTTCTAGTTTCTAATGTTGCTATTGAAACTGGATATTATACTAATGTTAGACCTTTTCTATAAAATCTGTTTTTCCCCTTTCAAGAAGACTTCAGGAAGTTCTATCTGGCCCATTTTCATGAAATCTCATTATGTGCCTTGGTGTGGGTCTTTCCTCCTTCATTGTACTGGGCACTCTGCTTTCTTTTAATCAAAAAAACCATGCATTTCAGTTCTGGGAAGCTATCTTTTATTATTTTTCTCAGAATTCCCTCCTTTCCATTTTTCCCCATAAACCGAGGCCCTCTACTCTACCAGACTAGGAACAGATAGCCACCTGCTATGTGGGGCGGGGAGTAAGTCAGGGAGTGAACTACTTTCCATGTAGACTTTCAACCAACCTTTCTGTTTTCAGATGTCTTCAATTCCTGAGCCTTTCTGGGATAAGCGACATGAGTTGGTTTGCTTCTTCTTAGTTTCCCCCCCAATAGAATTTAGCAGAGCAGGAAAAGCTCAAGGTGAAGAGAGTCACCACTCATTCATCTGCTTTCTACCTCCTGAAATTTTAACATTTCTCACCTGCTGTCTTCTCATCTCTTGTCTTTGTCCTCATGGGTTTATATCCTTCTTTATTTCCTAACTGTTAGGGAATAACCCATTTAGGTGGGTTATTAGGAGGGAAAAGAGATATATACACATTTATACAGTTGTCCCTTGGTATACACAGGGGATTGGTTCCAGGACCCCACATGTGCCCAAATCCACACACACTCAAGTCCTGCAGTCGGCTGCAATATTTGCAGATTTCACATCCCAATATTGTATTTTTCATCCATGTTTCATTGAAAAAATATCCTCATGTAAGTGGATCCACACAGTTCAAACCCATGTTGTTGAAAGGTCAACTATATATAATATATATTTTATATATATAAAAAATATAATATATATAACTATATATATAATAAAGGGTTGCTTTTCTGTTCTCAAAAACAAATTTGCACATAAATATTGATTTGTATGTGTCAGGTTCCATTTGCATATTCAACTCTGGAACTTATAAGGACAAATGGAATCACACATCTCAGCAATTTGAGAATCCAAGTTAATATTCAGCAATTAAATTTCAGACTCTTCACATGATTCTAAAAACAGCCATAGGTAACTGTAAACAACATCAAACTGGCTATTTAGCACTTGTGTCATACCAAAAGACTATCTTAAGTCAAGTGATTGTTAGAAGTAAGTGCATAGCAAACACTGTCATATTTACTTGACCTTTCTGAGAAAAGTTATTTCCAGATTTTCCTAAAAATAGTCGTATTCTCCCCAGAAAATATTTCCAAGTCCTTTCTTAGATCTCAGCTTCATTCACTTGCATTGAAAACCAAAGGTTGATGCTTTCTCACTGTCAAGGTCATTGTTACCTGTTTGAATTAAGGTAGGACATTATCTGAAGGGAACTGTATATCTGAATGTGCATTACCATATTTTCTGGACCTTATATAAGACTTGAGGTAACATCCAATCCCTGATGTTTATCATAAGAAAGCTTTAATATCTAAAGTGTGTAGTTATATTAAGCACTATAAGCAATTCGGCAGTTTCCAATTTAGTACTAGTAGTAGTATTAGAGGATTTTCTGAGTTTCTTATTATGAAATTTATACCAAGATTTTAAAAAATATTACAGAAAAATACTATCTGGCAACTCTTGAGACCTATGCAGCATTTTGTAAATACTACTGCAGGTATTTCGTATAGAATAAACCCTAAGAGAGAAGAGGCAATCCCTCCTGGGTAACAAGCATAACAGTAGTGAGCCAGCACACACAGCCTATTTCTAGAGGGTGTCGTTAACTGTGATTTTGGATAGTCATCTCCAGAGGTGCCTTCCACCCAAGGATCTAGCAGCCATCTGGCACAATCACTCTTTCACAGTTAACTTCCATCTCCATGTACAGATGGGGAGTCAGGCACAAAGTACTAAAAGGCTTTGCTAAAAATAGCAAAAGGCCAAAATGAATCTCACATCTTCAGGCTCTCAAGTTAGTGTTTCTTTTTCCAGTCAGAAAGGCCTCAGACACTTTAGGAAAGCTGGCTAGTGTCACCACATATGAGTGGGTCACAGACTTCTGACATGGCAAACAGCAGAAAGGAGAACCAAAAAGGGCTAGTTCAGCACATGACACAAGTCTCTGTGCGTCCCCATAGACATCAGCATCTTCAGTCAGTCAGTTAATTAAATTCAACAGAAATGGAGCATCTGATAAGTGGAAGTTATTGGCTAGTCAAAGGAAATTAAAAATCCTACTTGTACGCTCCCTACCTTTCTCAGCCTACCATTTCCACATAGCTGAACACTCCACAAGCCAGACAAAGCTCAAATAATAACTTTGCTCCACAAGTTTGCCAAGCTCAGAATCCTTCAAATAATGGAACACCAAAGCCATGTGCATCTTTTAAAATACTTCCTGATCAGAAATGGCTGAGGATAACAACCTTGTGACGCTAGTGATAACAACCTGGAGGGAAAAAAAGATTCGTCTCCCTAGTATTACTAATCTAATAACAAGAACTGTTTGGTTCTACTTACTTTAATGGAAATAGAACTAATTATTTCAATTTGACTTTTTTAATTGCCCCACCATTGTGTCTGTTTAATTATCTCATCTGCTTCATCAAGTTCAATCAGCCAGTTTTTATTATCTTCATTGCTTAAGAAATTCCTATAAACATGGACATACATAGTGACCAAGCACTGACATTTTCAATTGACTCCTGAAGGCCTGGATAAACATTTCAAAAGAAACTACATAGGCCTTAGCTAGGAAATGTGTATATTATGATATCCAGGATATTCATATATTATTATTAATAATGTCCATATTCAATATGCATATCTTTAAATATTTCAAACTTATCAACTAGCAAGGTGTGCCAATCTATTTTAAAAATCAGTGGGCTGGTAGCAAAAGAGAAATAGGTATCTAAAAAAAATGTGTCTATAATTGGACACAAAGATCTGAATTTGACTACTGCAGAATAAGGAAATGAGAAATATAATTTTGGAGAATTAGGGAACTTGAGACCCCAACACCAGTTTAATTATTTACCTTCATTAAATTCAATGGGGAAAAATGTTCTTGCAGTAGTTTAATTAATAAAGTATTAGAACAGTTTGGCTGTACCAATGCTACATAAATTTTTAACAGTTCATATAAATTATACTATTCAAACTCAAAATAGCTTTGTGAGGAGCCAGCGTCATCTGCTCTCTTGATTTCACGGGGCATTTTTCAACCCCATGCTTCTTTCATATTCTACAAATGTACTCAGAATGTTGCCAGGAAGGGCAATATTTTGAATGATTAGCAATAATAATATCCACTTTAAACTCAAAATTTAAATAACTGATAATCTTGCATCTAATATAAGCAGTTTAGTGTGAGTAGTCTTGTTCTCTCTGTTATTACTTAAATGGTTTATTATTTACCCAGTGGTGAGCAACTTTTTTCAAAAAAAAGGCTATTAATTCAAAGACTAAGGAAAAAAACTATAGTATACACAAAAGTAAAAGTGTCATTTTAATTTAGTATAAGGGTGGAAATACAAGCTTTAAATTATCTAACTTTGTGGTTAGGAAAGGACACAAACATGCATTTTTAAATCCAATTTTGGCAAGCTGAGAGGTAGGAAAATAAGAAAGGAAAATAGATGAAGAAAAATAGTCTGAGAAAATTCATGAAATATTAATAAAGAAAGAGGGAATGGGGAAAAAGGAAAAGAAGCAGAAAAAAGGGAAGAAAGAAAAAAAATCAGAGAAAGGAAGACAGGCAGACCTAGGTGGCTGACAACACCCCTGCTCTAATACAGGCACCTCCTCCAGACTCTGCCTAGTAGCTGCAGTGCCCACCCCTTCTCTCACTCAGGTACTGGACGGGGTCTTCGGAACACTCCTCTTCAAATCTCCTGGCCCTGTACCGAAGCCCTTCCCAACCAGGAGCCACGCCCACAGATGCCACAATCCCTGCTCTCCTGCTGCCAGAAAGCCTGCGCAGAAGGGAGCTCAAGTTGAGCAATGAGTGACTTGATAAGGAAAGTACAAAGAACATTCTAAAAGGGCAACGTGGTTATACTGATAAAGGAAAGAACAAAGGCAAGAAGAGAATGTAGAACTCACAGGGGCAGGGATTTTTATCTGTTTGGTCCACTGATATATATCCAGTACCTAGAACAGGAACTAGAATAGGTCATATTTTTTGCTTTTTTTTTTAACAAATTATATATATCTAAAATATGCAACATGATATTTTGATACATATAGTGAAATGATTACTATGTTGGTCAAGCAAATTAACATGTCTTATTACCTCACGTAATTACCTTTTGTGTAAGTGCGTGGTAAGAACATCTAAAATCTCTTCTCTCAGCAAATTTCCATCATACACTATGATTGACTGTAGTCCTCCCACTGTACATTCAATCTCTAGACTTAAAGCCTACATAACAGATCTCTAGACTTACATCCTACATATCTGCAACTTTATACCCTTTGACCTATGTCTCCTCATCCCTGTCCCTCCAATCACCCCCTTCTGCTTGTGTTCACCACTATTCTCTCTGTTTCTATGTATTTGACATTTTTTAGTTATTCAACATATAAGTGAGATCATGCAATATGCTATGAACATTTATGTACAAGGTTCTGTGTGGACATATGTTTTTAATTCACATGGATTATACCTAAGAGTGGAATTGCTGGGTCATATGGTAACTCTATACTAAACTTTTTGAGAAACTGCCCAATTGTTTCCAAAGTAGCCACACCATTTTACATTCCCATAAGCAGTGTAGGAGGGTTCCAATTTCTCCACAATCTCGTCAGCATTTGTTATTGTCCATCTTTTTAATTATAGCCATCCTAGTGTGTATGAAGTTGTACCCACCCAAGGCACAGGCAACAAAAGCAAAAACAGACAAGTGGGACTACATCAAACTAAAAACCTTCTGCACAGCAAAGTAAACAATCAACAGAGTGAAGAGACAACTTACAGAATGGGAGAAAGTATTTGCAAACCATAGATGTGATAAGGATTAATATCCAAAATATATGAGGAACTCAAACAACTTAATAGCAAGAAAACAAATAACCTGATTAAAACATGGGCCAAGGACCTGAACAGACATCTCTCAAAAGAAGACATACAATGGCCAACAAGGTCATGAAAAGGTGCTCGACATTACTAATCATCAGGGAAATGCAAATTAAAACCACAATGAAGGCCTGGCGCAGAGGCTCACGCCTGTAATCCCAGAGCTTTGAGAGGCCAAGGTAGGAAGATCGCTTGAGGCCAGCAGTTTGAGACCAGCAACATAGGGAGATCCCATCTCTACAAAAATTTTTTTAAAAATTAGCCAGGTGTGGTGGCATGCCTGGAGTCCCAGACACTCAGGAAGCTAAGGCAAGAGGATTGCTTGAGCCCAGGACATGGAGGCTGCAGTAAGCAATAATAGCACCACTACACTCCAGCCTGAGTGGCAGAGAGAGATTCCCATCTCTTTAACAAAATAAAACACACACAATAAGATAACACCTCACACCTGTTAGGATGGCTATTACCAAAATGACAAAAGATAAAAAGTGTTGGGGAGGAGGTGGAGAAAAGGGAACCCTTGTACACTGTTGATGGGAATGTAAATTGGCACAGCCATTGTGGAAACAATAGAGAGGTTCCTCAAAAAATTAAAAATAGAAAGGAAAAAATGAAATATGAATCTCAAAGAGATATCTGCACTGCCATATTCATTGCAGCATTACTCATAATAGCCAAGATATCACACCAACCTAAGTGTCTGTGGACAAATGAATGGATAAAGAAAGTATGGTGCATATATACACAATGGAATATTATTCAGCCTTAAAAAAAAAACAGGAAATCCAGCCATATGCAATAACACAGATGAACCTGGAGGCCATTATGCTAAGTGAAGTAAGACAGGCACAGAAAGACAAATACTGCACGATCTCACTTACATGTGGAATCTAAAATAGTCAAACTCATAGAAGTAGAGAGTAGAGTGGTGGTTGCCAGGGGCTAGCGGAGGGGGAAATGAGATGTTGGCCAAAGGAGACAAAGTTTCAGTTATGCAAGATAAATGAGTTCTGGAGACCTAATGTACAGCATGGTGACTACAGTTAACAATACTGTTATTATACACAGTACTTGAAATTTGCTAAGAAGGTAGATCTTAAATGTTTTCACTACAAAAAAAAAAAGACAACCATGTGAGGTGATGCATGTATTAATTAGCTTGAGCATGGTGATCATTTCACGATGTATACACATATCAAAACATGTTGGTTTGTACAATTTAAATATATATAATTCCTATACATACAATTTCAGTTGTACACCTTAAATATATATAATTCCTATTTTTCAATTATACCTCAATAAAACTAGAAAAAAAAATTCACAAAGCCCCACATGTTACATGATTTTGTTTATGTCCAGAATAAGCAAAGAAAGCAGATTAGTGGTTACCTACAAAGCTGGTGAGAGAGAAGCTGGGAGCAACTATTAATAGGTGGGGGGTTTCTTTGTGAGGTGATGAAAATGTTCTAAAATTAGATTATGTTGTGCTCGCTTTGGCAGCACATATACTAAAATTAGATTATGTTGATGGATGCATAATTCTGTAAATACACTAAAAAAATTTAATTGTACACTTTATGGTATATAAATTATATCCCCCCAAAAATTTGTTTAAACAAAAGAGAAAAATAAATAAGTTACTTTTAAAATTAGTTTAAAAAAACCAACAAAGTTGTTTTATTGTATGCTATGTGCAAAGCACTGGAAGAAACTCTAAAAAAAGCTATTTCTCTGTCTGGTGCAGAACAAAACATCTTCCTTATGCATCAACTGGTACCTAGCACCTATATTACATACTTAATTTTTTCACCTCTCCAGTTCCTATATTTGCTTCACATGGAAAGAAGCCCTTTTAACCCACTTCTGTCCAAAAAGAATAAAAGCCAAGACATTAACCTATTCTTAGCAAGAAGTGGGAACAAGGGAGGGGCTTGGTAGTGGTGAAATGGGAAAACCTATACAATCCTCTTTCCAAAGTGTGGATTCATCATTTTGTTTGCAGCTAATTTCTAGAATATTATCAATATCCACATTTATATTTAACTTCATAGCCAAACAGGCTGTTCTCTGGTCATGTGAATAATATTGTGTGTGTGTGTGTGTGTGTGTTTTGTGTGCATGTACTTTTGTCTAAATAGTTTGAGATCTTTGGAAAAAAGGTTGCATAATGTGTAAAAACAAGCGTAACTTAGCCATTCCTACATATTAATTTCCTTTTCTGGTACTTCTGTACAAAGACTTTCTCAAATAACATAGAAGGCAATCTTCATGAAGTTCATTTAAAAATGCTTTAAAAGTATGTATGTAATGGTAGTGGGGATGTGAATTTACACAAACTTTCAGAAAGAAAAATTGTTAATAATATTTGGTATAAGCCACAAAAGCCTTTAAAAAAGGTACCAACTCTTTGACCCAGAAAATTCCATTCTCAGAATTAATCCTTAAGCAACTATTAAGGATGTATTCAAAATGTATTTGGAAGGCCTTTCCTTAGAGTTATTTGTATAGTGAAACACTGGAAACAATCTAAATATCTATTACTATGGGATTTTAAAACAAATTATAACAAATGAATTAGAAAGAATATTATCCAGTTTTTTCAAATAAAGGTTTAGAAAATTATTTAATGCATGCTAAAGTATTTATAATATTGCTAGATTTTTTAAATCCTCCTACCAGACAGTGCACCATGTCATCTTGGGTTTTTTGGGTGTATGTATAAATAAAAACACATAAAAAACAGATGTTCATTCATTATCTATGAAGCAAGTAAGTTTGGATATATGCGCTGTTTGGAGAAAATGGGTCATATGTGAAAGAAAGCAGTGAACACAAAAATAAACGGCAGTGAATATAACTTCCTTTGCCAGAGCTGAAATACTTTTTGTTTTAAGTTTTAGTTACAACCGATATGAGATTTGAAGTGTCTTATTAATAATAAAGCCTCCTTTTGGGACCTCAAATGACCTCTGGAGGCCAATTCACTACTCCGCTTCTTAAAAAAAAAAAAAACGGACGAAGCTTTTTAGTGAGAAATTTGGATCAGGTTACTGCATCCTGCAAAGGTGGCTCATTTGCTGAGTCTATAAAGTTCCCTGCAATCTTGTCTACTCCAGGCTCATGATTCAGCATCCACAGTGCTCAGGGCCCTGGCACAGCTGACAGAAGCTTTGGCTTGTACAAATGCCAGGAAGCTCAATCCTGCACTTGATTTAGCATTTCTGCTCACTTTCCACAGCATTAACTTTCAGGGAGGTTCACCAACCTAAATTACCTTTATGTCACAATGCTCGGTGGCCTTGAGCAGGTTTATTTGCCCTCTCTCTGCCTCACACTTTTTTCTGTTGTACAACTAGAATAACAACATCCACTTCATTGTTGTGAAGGTTAAGAGGAAAACTACTCCCTAAATCTTACTTCCCCCACCTGTCCTTCACCCTTCTTGGTAAATAGTCATTGTAGTAACCCACCCAGTCTTCTAATTCAGATTTCATGACCTTGAGCCTGGTCCTTCTTTATCTACTACTTTAAGGGGCTGATAGGGAAAACCATATAGTTCTTTATACCATTACATAAGGTACTATATATATAACTAAAACAATAAACATCTCTTTATTGTCCCGAATATATAGAATCTCTAATGTTATCTCAAACATTTGTAAGTTTTAATAAATTTCACCTCACTAAAAATAGTACCACTGTGTAAGAGGACAGGTGATTTTATTGAGATAGACATCAAAACAATGCAGTGTGCATTGATCAGTTCCATGATAAGTATACTTATACTACAGGATTTCCAGACGCTAGCAACTGTACCTTAGAGTACTGTGGTTTCCCATTTTCGTAGTGAATCTCCACATAATCAGAAGACAACAAACCACTATAAAGGAAAGAAAATAGAGTGATTTCTGCATCTAAGACACGTGGAGGTTTAAAAATAACCAGCTCAATAAATGAGCGTGAGCAGCATGCAAACCACAAATAGCTGCGGTCACAGTTAGTGCAATAACAGGTAATCACCAACACTCTCAAACGTCATCCAGGAGCAAATCATTCCTCAGTCTGTTAAAAAAAGATAAGACATAGGCAATTGAACAGTGAACTTTTATACACACTATTTCACATCTAATTGATATGTTAATTAATATGGAGCAAACCAAAAGGCAAGTAACAGGAGGAAACAGACCCTATTAAAAAATCAGACAATTATGTTCTAAATAACTGGAATTTCATAAAATGTAACCACTAAGGAAGAGTATAGAACAAGGGTCCACAAGTATTTTTATAAAGGCCAGATAGTAAATATTTAAGGTTTTGAGGGCTACATGTTCTCTGCTACAACTACTCAACTCTGCTGTGGTGTCACAAAAGCAGCCACAAGCAATATGTAAACAAACGAGGGTGGCTGTATTCCAATAAATCTCTATGGATACTGAAGTGAATTTCACGTAATTTTCATGTGTCATGAAATGTTATCCTTCTTTTTATCTTTTTCAACCATTCAAAAATGTAAAAAAACATTCTTAGCTTACAGATTGTACAAAAACAGCTATGGCCAGATTTGGCCTGTGGGTCATAGGTTGCCAACCCCTGGTATAAAATAATGGTTAAGAACACACTCTGGGCCCAGCGCGGTGGCTCACGCCTATAATCCCAGCACTCTGGGAGGCTGAGGCAAGAGAATTGCTTGAGCTCAGGAGTTCGAGACCAGCCTGAGCAAGAGCGAGACCCTGACTCTACTAAAAATAGAAAATTAGTCGTGGTGCGCGCCTGTAGTCCCAGCTACTTGGAGACGGAGGCAGGAAGACTGCTTGAGCCCAGGAGTCTGAGCTTGCAGTGAGCTACAATGACGCCACTGCACTCGACCCAGGGCAACAGAGTGAGACTCTGCCTCAAAAAAAAAAAAAAAAAAAACAGACTCTGAATTCAGACAGACCAGGGTTTAAAACCTAACCCAGCCCCTCACTAGTGGTGTGACCATATTCACATGTCAAACGGAGATAGTCAAGATTATGACTCTCATGGGACATTGTGAGGATTATAGGAAATCACAAATATGCAGTACTTAGTCCAGAAATCAGCACTGAGTAAGTGCACAGTAATAGGCATTGTGGCTGTCATTATTATTATTTTAACTCAACTTCTTAAAACATATTTCTCCCTACACAATGTGGAAATACAAAATGTGTCCCCTAAAGAGCATCAGACTGTTAGGGCATCTGAGTTCCTGTTTGGGCTCTGCCACTAGGAATTATGATAACAAGCAATAACTTGCATTTATTTACCACTTACTATGTCCTAGGCACTGTTCTAATAGCTATAAAGGTATTAACTCATTTAATCCAAATAGTAACTGAGGATACAGGAACAGGTCCCACTCTGAGCCAGCTGTATGCCCTAAGTTTAGGTCTTTATTTCCTCTTATGCAAAATGAAGGGCTAGAACAGAAGATTCCTCAGGTCCCTTCCTGCTCTAACGTGCTGATTTTCTATAATTCTGCCTAATAGTAGGCTTTCTTGTTAGGACACCCTGACACTACTTCTTTAGCTGAAGAATGGGAAGACTCAATGATTTCGCATCATTTTGAGAGCTGCATCTGATGTACTCTAAAATAACCCAGTGATGAGGGTTAGAAAGGGGCGCTTAGCACCAGTCAACAGAGTAACTGGGAGCCTCATGTGTGTATCTAGCATGGTTTCCTGTGTGCCCCAAAGGACAACCTTTCCAACATAAAAATAAAGTAGACGCTTATATTTTATACATGTTTTCCTCCTGAAATCACAAATCAAATGTGTATCAACTGATGATTCTACATTTGAAACTAAATTATGGAATGTCTACTCATTCCCTTTTAAAAATCTAAGTAATAGTAAAAGTAATGACAATACTTAACTCTCTATACATGGGAATACCTGACAGGGTGCAGAAACTTCTTTCATTGCTGGTTAATTAAGTCACCTACCAGCATGGTGAATATACACAAACAGGGCTGTTGATGGTAACATTTCTCTGAGGAAAGCTTCTGTAACACCAAGAGGCAGAGAGATTTCCCTAACTGCATTCTATTAATAATTACATCTCTCTACAGGTAGTTCATTATTTTCAAAATTTTCAACCACACAATCACTAGAGCGTGGAAACAAAGTTATTTTAGATCACTGCTTTTGCTTGTAATTACAAGGGCAGATAATAGCATTCTAACCATTACCGTCAAATATGATAAAGGTCACTTTAATTATCCCACTTCCCCTTTCTAAAGGACCCCCTTTTTCCCATGGACATACCTATTTCTAGTATCTTTTGCATTTTAGAACCTTAAGGAAGAAAAGCAGCTACTTTTCAGGGAGGCTGTGACAAGCACTGATACGAACACAGCACCATACGCCCCTCCTCCTGCACCCGTCCACTCTTCCAGCTCCTATAAATAGCACACCGGCCCACCCGCTCCAACCCTTCCTTCTCTCTGACCACTACCGGCCCTCCCTTGAAACTGCTTCTTTCACGCACTGTAGTGTCCCCATCTGCCATAATGCCTAGGGCACAGCAGGCCCTTAATCAATATCTGCTGAGTGAGCAAACATGTCCTAACACCTGCTGTATGCCAGGCCTCTACCCTGTGCTGGGAAGGAGAAGAAGAATGCAACTCTCTGAAGTTGAAACTAAGCAAAATCAGAGCAAATGTGCAAGATTGATCATTTTACTCTAAAATATCCTTGTAATCTCCCTGAGAGTGAATTAATGCCAACCGAAATGTAATCTAATTAATTATAAAAGTCTTGAAGTAAGGTTGAAATGAAATTTTTGGTGATGGACAAATAACACTGAAAAGGAAGCACCGAAAAGTGGATTGTGCAGGGGAATCTCTCCAGCCCCAGCCCCAGCCAAGAAGGAACAGATAATCTATACCTCTGCGTGCCTGAAATCCCTGTTGCAGACGCTCTCCAAGTCCCTTCCTCTACCTCTGTTCTCTGTACTTTCCCTAGTAGAATTTTCTGCCGGAAACAGAATGTTCTGAAATGCCAATACTCATTTAATTAGCAACTATGGACCCAAAAAAATTGGCATTTTACTTTGTTGATCAGCCAATGGGGTATTTGGTTCTGAAGAGTATAATAACTTGTGGGAACTGATAAAAGGCAGTTTCTGAACATCCTAAATTCTAAAATAATCATCTTTTTTCAATCATTTAAGTTACAGAAAGTCTATAAACTATGGCTACTACCGCACTTCTCATACAGTTATCTGGTGAAATAGGGGTGACCTTTAGAAGTAAATGGATAAACATAGGATGGAAGTTCAAAGCTAGGGGGAAGAGAGTTGACGAACTGGAACAAGGAAACTCTTGAAACTACACACTCTGCACCTTCATGGTGAATCTGCACCACCAAAGTAGTGAAAAGAACAGGAACTCTACAATCAAACTAAATGTGATTTTACTCAAAATATGACGAATCAGGATAAGCACCTTTAAGATGCCGAATTGCAAGAGCAGGAGAATGGTAAGGCTATATTCAAACCTGACAAATGAGCCAAGAATCAGGTCAATGAAGCAGACTGTGGCAGAAATAATGCTGTGTATCCACCAAATGTCATTCCATTCTTCCTTTCCTGGCATGATATGACCACATTTCACAGCTTCCCCAGCAGTTAGGTTAGGGCCAAGAGAATGGATTACAGCTGAGAGACAGGGAAAGTGATGTCTGTCTCTCTAGTGTGACCATTAAAATCCCTACAGGATTATCCAAGTTCTCTCTTCCAAGGCAACCCTGGAAGCCAAATGCTCCAGATGGCACTGCTATGAGATGGGTGCAGCCTAGATCCCTACATCATGATTTGGAGAAGAATGGCCTAAAAGAGTCACTCACTTGTATTAGACCATAATGTGGGGCAGAGATAAAATTTTATAGTGTTAAGTCTCAGATTTCATGTTTGTTACTGAAACATCTAAACTATCCTAATTGCAGGATTTATCACAAAGAATTCTTTTAGAAATTTATGTTCAAAGAATTTCATAATCATCAGCAAATATACAAATGGAGCTGCTACTAAATATTTAGGCTTCCAAATTCACACAAAGAGAGAGATTTGTCTTCGGAAGGTTTGCCTATAAATATATATTATATGCAAACAAATATATATTTAATTTTGAGTTTCAGAGTCACGTGTCTAACATAAGTAGACACATGAATAGCCAAGTAGTCAAAAGTTTATGCCTTCCACTACAAGTAGGCTCATTATGGAGAAGCCAAGAATCCTAGTAATTGGAAAAGTTACTTACCAAGATTCCCTAGTGCCTAGAAGTTATTAACCAAGAAGGGTAAATGACTTCTAGTTTTTTGGAAAATAACTTGACTTCCTTACTTTAAACAAAGAACCACATGCTTTCTTTGGAGCAATTCTGGTCAGGAAAGTTTGGGGTGGACTAACCAAGCAAAATAATTGTTCAGAATGAGACAGCATGGATGACTGGGCCTTGGGCTATATGGAAGGCTGGTAGGAAAGATACACATTGGACCACAAGGGAAACCATTTGTTCAAATGAGTTAAAATCATTCATTTCCTTGTAAAAAATAGTTGAACTACTAGTCTCTAGAAGTCCTTCCAAGTTCTAAAATGTACAATGAAATTATGTGTTAAGCCCTCAGTCTATCTCTAATTAGGAAATTGAGGGAGTTGCTGAGAGAGAACAACCTCTTCTGGAGGGACCTAGAGCACAAGACAGCATTCCTTCACCAGCAGACCTAGGTAAAAGTCTAGATGAATATAGCAGGCACCAAGGCTTAACAACTGGATGGCCATATAATTTATTATCCGAACTAGAACATTTCTGGGAATGCAAAGAGGCATATTAATAATTATGCCAGGACAACACATACATAAATCAGGAAGAATTATCCTGGGAAAACTGGGACCTATGGTCACCCTACCTAAAGGCCAAATGTAAGGTATGCACATCAAGTTTTACAAGGAAGATAAGGCTTGTCTACAAGGTGAAAAATACTCAAATGCTGTAACGCTACTAAGCAAGCAGTCTGTGAGTATGTCTTCTCCTCTGGTTGCTTTCGGGTTCTGTGATTATGTTTCATATGGCCACTATTTTAGAAAGGCCTTGAGTAGGTACCTTAGATTCTCTCTCTCTCAGTGATAACATCAGTAGGTCGATCTAGGGGAAAGGAGCCAGCAGTCTGAGATGTGGGAGTCAGGAAGCTATGAGCCAACGTTCACTGTAAGACACTGGACTTGTCAAGTCGTGACCAGCCACGCTCCTGGCCACACAATGTCTTTGTTCTTAAGTAAAGAGTAGCACAAATATCCTATTTCAATTCTCAGTAGTAAAACATGTAAATTACTTCCATATGTGTTCAAATTGCAACTGGAACAGAAGTCGAAGAGTGAAAAAATTAAATGATATCTAGAAAAGGAGTTCCACGGATGTCCATTTTCACAATGCAAATTCAGTCATCTGATTATCTTTTGCTTGACAGTGCTTAACTTCTCAGGACTGGGAACGCCGACCACACCCAATTGGCCCCTGACAGATTCATCCAAGAAGTCTTCTGCCACCCCTCCCCACCTGGTCCACATTCATTCATTTAATTAATGACAACCAGTTCTGTCACTGTGGAGACGCTTGACTTCCTAGGGCCTAGTGCATGAGAAATTATACAGTGAAGGACCATGCCCACTCCTGCTTTCCCCTGGAGGCTTCTCTTTTTTTTTCCTTTTATACACATAACATATTTTTAATTCATGAGATAATTACTGTAAGTAGTAATGAAGACAGACACAGGATTTAAACTCAATACATTCATACACACATAAGCTTGTAACCTATGATTATGCTTCTGTTATCTTGCTTTTCTTTTAGAAAACATCAGACTTAAAATGTAAAACAATTTTTCAATCACTACTTTTCCAAAGTTAAAAACAAAAAGTTAGGCTCATACCACCTAAAACAGTTTTTATATCAAAAGTTGTTTCAGCTAGAAAATATATATTCCTTTGAATATAAACAATACAATAAGAATTTTAAGCTATGTTAAAAGATTATAGACATGAAGAGGTTGGGATTTAAGAGTATAGCAATGATATGTTAAGTGGGTGAAAATAATTATAGGTTGAATAGAGGCTTTGTGTTAAGTCAGACAAAGGTGGCATGCTGAGCAAAGGCTGGCGAGTGTGGGCATACTTCATAGGAATAGAGCTGCAGGCACAGAACATTCCTAACACGAACAGGATGTAGAGGTTTAAGCTTCTTTGGGGTCACAACAGGAATTTAATGAGTTCCTAAACCACATGAGAGATCGCAGCAGAAATTTCAATGTGTAGATACTCCTGCATCTCAGGTTATAGCACCATGAACCATAATACAGTTTAGAAAACCCTAGTATAATGAGGACAAGAAATATAGGCAAGGCTGCAAGTTAATAGCACAGTGGAGAAAGGAAGAGTTAGGAGAGAAATAAGGGATGGATTTAAGGTGTTAAAAAAACTGAGAACCCCACTCAGATGGCTTGATCAGCCAATAAGAACCAAGAATGTTCCCTTCTGAGGAGGTGGCATCATTAGAAAAATCTTTAACTAAATAAAATAAAAGATGTTTAATTTCTTTCCCCTAACATAAAGCCAGACCATATGAAGTGGTTAACACATTTTTAGTTGTGGCTACCAGTGCCTCTGCAAGTATTCCAGTAATTTTGAGATTCCTTTATGACAGAATCAGGGTTACTTTTATAATTTAGTTGTACCCCCATATGTGATGAAACAAATAAAAATGTAAACACAGGGAAAACTAAGTCCAAATAAAGACTGCATATCTTTTGAATACAGTTATATATGATTGAAATGCTATGATGCACAAATTTCAAAGCTAATAATGAATATTATAGTTGTTGAATATTGCTAATCCAGGTTCTTTTCTGACATGCCCAATATTTATTGACACAACTACAAACCAAATATCACACATAGTAAAACTGTAGAGAATGGATAAACATCCATTAACAACCTTGCCTTCTGGTAACCTTGTACAGAAGAAACAACTCTCTTCCAAGTCCAGTTCTTGCCACATTCTAGGAAAAGAACTCCCTACTTCTTTCACTTTTCAGTCTATACTGAAAAACTGCACATTCATTTATACAGGTTCTATTCTTCCCAGGTATGTATATAAAATGGTCAAAAGAATAAAAAAAAAAAACAATGGAAAAACTATCAGGAATAACAAGAGTTAAGTAAGGTGGCTGGTTACAACATAAACATGCAAAAATAAAATACATTTCTATGTGCACCAGCAAAAACTATCTAGAAATAATCTGGAGGGAAAAGCTTCTACTAACAACAACAAATTTTATATATGTACATCTGTAAGTGGATATACACACACATATATAATATATAAAAAATATATGTCCACATATATATGTATAATGTGTATAGAGATATATATACATATACACATATGCATACATATATATAAGTAATCTAAGAATAAACTTGGTCTTAACTAAACATGAAGAAATGTGTATATGGAGTAAACTGAAATCCTTACTAAGAAACATAAAAGAAGTCATGACTGACTGAATCATAGTCTCTGGTTCTCTGTGGGGACATTCCATATTATAAAGATGTCTACTACCCTCAGCCTACTCTATAGTTTTAATATAATTTCAAACAAAATCTCAGAAAGTTTTTTTTACTTGATAAAATGATTCTAAAATTCATCTTTAAAAAAATGCTTAAGACTAGTCCAAACATTTTTCAAAAAAAAGGAGTAACAAAAAGGACCTTATATTATTACTACAGTAACTAAAGGTACAGAACACTGGCCTAATCAGACAGATGGCCCAAAGGGCAGAACAGAAAGTCCAGAAAAAGATTCAAGTTCCTATCAAAAACTTAATATATGGTAATAATGGCATTTTAAATCTGTAAAGAAGGGAATAAAGAATAAATATGGTTGGGACAAGTGACTAAACATTTTGGGGAAGAAAGATCTCTAAATCACATCTTAACCAAATGAATGATATATGCATTAAAGGTACATATGTTTTAAAATAAAGTCATAAATTTACTATAAAAATACAGCTGAATATTAAAGAGAAGAGGCTTCTTAAGAAGTCATAAAGATAAAAATAGATAAGACTACAAAAAATTTTTTAACTTCCATGAATAATAAAAAAAAAATAAACAAAATATCAAGGCAAACAGAGAAAAACATTGGCAAAATACATGAAAAACAAGGGGTTACTATTTTTAACATAATAAGCACTTAAAAACTAAAACCAAATAAAAACAAACAACCCAATAGAAAAGTGGACAAAGGACACATTCATGAAATAGAACATACAAAATGCAACTCATGGAAAAAAGAAAACAAGAAATACTAACAGTGGTCAATCATGTAAAAATGTACAATTGTACTAGCAATAAAAGACCTGTAAATTAAAATAATGTAAGAGACCATTTTCCCCTATAAGTTCAGAAAATAAAAATGAATGATAATGACCAGTGCTAGCAAGGATGTAAAAAAGCTGGCATTCCAGAGGGCAATTTAGCAACAGGTATCAAAAGCCCCGAAAGCATGTTCACCCTTTAATCCACAAGTTCTACTTATGAGAGCTTCCTGAGGAAATGACTGGACAAAAACAAATACACACATACAATGTAGATCAGAGTAGTTTTCCATGTGCTTTTACAGACACCTGGAAAAATGTTCACAACATCCAATGAAAAAAACAAAGAAGAGAATATTTTGGTAATTTTTTTAAAGTATGTTTATATGTGTATATTCACATATAGAAGATGTCTGAAAAGATATACACCAAAATGTAACTGTGAGCTTCCTGTAGAACTTTCAACAGTTTTTATTTTCTTTCTTTTGCTTACCTGTAAATAACATAGTTCCTAAAATTTTTATAATGAATATATATTACCTTTTTAATAAGAAACCACATACAAACTATATTTTTTTAAAGGAAGAGAAGCACATCTCTTTTAATAAAGGAATTACTTAATTAATGACCAGTATAAGGTCCTGGAAAGTCAAGGAACCACAGACATTTACAAAACCACTACCCACCACACAGGGAGCAGGGCCAGCAGGCTGCCTCTAAGTCACCTCAACTCAACTCAGATGGGCGTTCCCTGAACACCTGGAGGCTATTCACGATGGAGGGAGTGGGCAAGGACAGGAAGAGTACAAAACGCATTCCCATTCTCAAGGTGATTATAATCTCATAGCTAAAATGTAGCATAATAACATAAATAACAAACAAAGCATCAAGCAGCCCCCAAAGGGAAAACTAATTTCAATGTGATCAGGAATTCTTTAGTGATGAATCAGGATTTAGGCGGGTTCCACGACACAATCTGGATAGGCAAATCTGAGCCGGAAAGAGCAGATCCTATAGACAGGGACCAGTATGTACACACACATGGGACAGGAAAAGGCAGGGAGGCATATTCAAGGGAAAAGCTAAAAGTCCAATTTGGCTGGGGCATCAACGCTAAGGGGCGATGGTGTTGAAAAGGCAGGTTTAGAACCAACCTTAAGCATGGAGTTGCAACTCCAAAGGAAAAGGCACTTGAGGGCCAGGAACTCAGATCTTGGAAGGCCATTTGTAAAGGCTGAAAGCAAGTGGTGCCTTCTGTGTCCACAAATGCTGCAAAGACTTTAGGGCCTAGGAACGGCTAAACATAGATAAGATTCTTTTACTGGGTCAATTAGAGCCATCAGCAAAGTAATTAATGTTAGCAGTAGGAGAGACCGGCAAGAGACCAGCAAAGATACTAAGAAGCAGCCTTTCCACATATGAAAACCTGCAGCTTCAACTTTCCTTCACTCATTCAATTAACGGCTGAAGAGACCAAATGAGGGAAAAAATAAAGAAGCTGAGAATTAAAGGAATGATTAACAAACACAAAGGTTAATTTTTACCTAAATGTTTTCATTTCTTTAAATTCTTTTACTATAAGTTAATGTTTGTCCTAAAATTTGTTATGCAAATGCTAATAAATTTTATGCTGTTTTAATAAAAGAAGAGTCAGATTTAGATGAACAACCACAATTGTCTTTTGTGTGCTCTCTTCTTCTCTTTTTGCCCTACCTAGGAGGAGCCTAACCCTTGATTTCTCCTGCACTGCCGCAACCAGAGCCTGCTGGCTGAACCGAGACAGAAGGCCTCTGCAGAGCAAGTCCCCAGGAGACAGACTGAGGACAGTCTGTACAGCCCTATAAAGGAAAAGGCATTTGAAACTGTCACCCTAGATTTCTCTGTAGTCTGCAGAACACAACATTCTGTGCAATCATGGCACCCTTCACACATACAACACAGGGATGTTTAGAGGTCATAATCATAGTCCTTCTTAAATAGTAGATGCGCTTAAGAAATTGTCACAGTGTAGGAATTAGAAACATACTTCTGCAGTAATAGCAAACCATTTCAGCAGATAAGAGCACAACCTACCCCCAAAAAAATAAAGGGAAGGAAAAAGGAGGAAGGAGAAGCACTTTTTAAAGGTTTCTTCACGCAAGCACAAAATTACTATCATACAAAATAGCACCTGTTTTTTAAATTACCACTTAGAAAAATGACCTTCAAACAATTTCATCTCCTGAGCACATTTCACAAATCAAAAAAATTATTCATTTGGCCTTCAATCGTTTCTTCAAATGTCATGATTTACCTAAAGCACAAGTAATTTCTTTAACTGAAGGGACTTTTCATTCTTCCAAATTATGAACCATTTCAAAATAATAACAAGATAACAGGCCTTTGAAAATTACAGAGTTTATTGGAAAAACTACCATTTGTGTGCAGCTTCCTTGGAAAGAGGAATTCTTCCAACTGGCGTGGGCTTTCAGACTCAGTGCGGTTTACAGAGTGCTGGCTGGGCCTTCTTCATTTCGCTCACGGTCATTCCTCAGCCATGGAAGAATGCCTGAACTAAACGGGCACCCAGGGGCTGACTACCTCTGAGATCCCAGAGAAGTCCTTAATATTGTGGAACTAGTTTTCTCCCTTACAAAAAAAAAAAAAGAACATTGTATTATAGGATCTCCAAGGAAACTTCCAAGTCTAAAAGAGTGAATATGAATATGACTGTCAACACCCCTTACCCTAAATATATACCTGTGCTAAGCTGGAAGTTGGGGTTTGTTAACACACACATTCCATCTGTTTGGTATGTGCTTTGTCAAATAATAGGCTATTGGTACACTGGGATGACTTCGGGCCAATCTTCTTCCAGAAGGTGCTGAAAGAACAGTTCCATCTGTGTTACCTATATACTGAGAAGAGCTCCTTAAATTTTTTTTCTAATTCTACGTATTTCTATGTACCTCAACCAAAAGAGAACACCTCAATTTCCAAGAAGTGATACACTCTTTCTACAGATTAATGATTATCAAAATTCTCTCACAGAGAAACTAATTTGAGAGTTAATGATCCAGATCTGCTAAAGCTACATTTGTATTAACACCAACCTATTTAAGTGCTCTGCTGAAAATCAGACAACACAATTACAAAACCATTACTTAATTGTAACTAAAATAAATCAAAAACTCTAGAATCATATTAACATGCCTTTTATCATAAAGACACTAAAAACCAAATATGACAGGGAAAAATAAGTACTCATCCTGCAAAAGCATCTAATAATAAGCAAATTTGATGACAATTGATGTCTCTATGAAAGACATGTATAAAATAGTGATTAGAGGTGGGTGATTAATCTACTCCAGTCTAATTATGGAGTGTAGATATTCTGCATAATACTAAAACTGAATTTTTATCTTTCAAAAGCTACTCAGTTCCATTAACTATTTGCACTTGATTCTCTAAATATATGTCATAAAATCATTTTAAACAATTTATAGGCAGACAAATTCCTTCTATGCTAATTATGTATGATGTGAAAGTAATAAAATCAGTGGTGGTAGAAAAATGCAGAGCAACAGATCTATAAATGAGAGTTTTAAGACAATTTCTATAAATGGGCATTTTTCCTCCAACCAGACAACTCATGCAATGGTCTTAAAATTTTAAGTCCATGTAGACAATTTTACTCACATTCACAAAGTGCCTCGCAATGTATGGATCAAAAGCAAAACCTTTATAAGATTCCAGAAGCAGCCAAATCCCAGAGAGACTGACACAGAAAAAAGGAGAAACTATTCTATTTAGGTCTTTCAGTGGGACTATTTTTAATTTAATCTTAAAACCAGACATTTTTAGAATCCTGGTAGAAATTCTACCATTAACTGTATGTGATCCACAGTGGTGTATTTACTATCAATAGAAGTTGTAGGACCATGAGTGGTTAGGATTGGAGATGTTGGGAAAAGAGAAAAACCCTAGATGAACTGATTCACACCCAGGAAAGCCACAGCGAGGTTGGTAACTCGTGAGAGGGGTGAAAAACAAAGCAGACTACTCCAGGAAAAATCCAGAAGCTTTCAGTCTGGTAGAGTCAAAACACTGGGTCAAGAGAATATTCAGGAGCTGAAATGCCTGTAGAGGTTAGAGACCATACCAGCCTGTGAACACCAGATAAGCAAGTAAGATTCTCCCAACTACCACCCCATAGAAAGGGCAGGTACTGCACTGCATCCACAGTTCTTGGTCTAGTTGCCTACACAGAGTAATGTTTTGTCGAAGATGAGTCAACAAGTCAAGAAGCTCAGAAAAAACAAAAGACAAAATGGCACATCACACTCTAGACAGAAGAATCCACAGGAACTTGAGGGTCCTATAGGCAGAGCTCAGCCCCCTAGGCGAGCAATGAGTGGCCTGAGATAGTAAGAAAACTTTGAGATTCAGGTGGCTATTTCCTGTTTCTATCTTTTATAGATAAGTATCTGTGATGGCAAAAGTCAATCCCAGGCAGTCAGCCCATGAAGACCGGGAATGGGTGGCTGGGAGGAGAATGAAGCACGAGAGATGTGACAGCAGGTTCACTGTAAGAGCAGTCCTTGTTAGCATTTCAGCCAGAGCCTTAGGAAAGGACTGTGTGTGTGGGTGTGTGTGTTGTGCATGTGTGATTTTTTTAATGAGCTATCTATCATAATTAGTACGACAAGGAAATGCTGCTGGTATATATCCCCAAAGATCGGGAGGGAATGAAGTCAGAAGTTGTTGTTTGCCCTCAAACTGATGGACCAAAATAGGAAATTTCCAGTGATTGCTCATAACATCAGACAAGGGTGTCAGCCCACTGAATATTTATATTACATATGTTTGAACCTTTCCTTTTATGCTAGTTCTAATTTCAGCAAGACAGCATAAATAGTTGAAACCCATCAAGATTGTTATTATGAACTGAATGTCTGTGCCCTCCCAAAATTCATATATAA
This sequence comes from Daubentonia madagascariensis, assembly GCA_023783475.1. NCBI lineage: Eukaryota > Metazoa > Chordata > Mammalia > Primates > Daubentoniidae > Daubentonia > Daubentonia madagascariensis. The sequence continues at coordinate 5,288,718 of JAKFHU010002088.1, forward strand.
AAGCCCAAACATCCAATGTGATGGTATTAGGAGGTGGGGCCTTCTGGAGATAACTAAGTTTAGATGAGGTCAAGAGGGTGGGGTCCTCATGATGGGATCAGTACCCTTTTAAGAAGAGACCAGAGACCTTTCTCTCTCTGTGTCCCCACCACGTGAGGACACAGCAAGAGAGTGGCCATCTGCAAGCTGGGAAGAGAACCTTCAGCAGTAACTAAATCAAATCTGCTGGTACCTTGATCTGAGACATCCCAGACTCCAGAATTGTGAGAAATAGATGTCTGTTGTTTAAGCCACCCAGTCTATGACATTCTGTTACAGCAGCCTGAGCAGACTAAGACAGGTGTCCATCCTCCTCTCAATCCTAAACAAACTTTTCTTTCATAGAGCACTAGGAATAAATATGCATCTACATTTTCTTTATTTTTTTCTGAAAATTCTATTGTTATTACTTTTATCATTATTTTGTCTTTTTTTTTTTTTTTTGGTAAAAATTCTCAAATCTCCTACATAAGCTTCAGGATGAGAAGTTACCTTGAGTAGGAGGGGGAGTGGAGGACATGTGCCAGAGAGGGACACACAGAGAGCTTCTAGGACACTAGTAATGTTCTATTTCTCAACCTGGATGGTGGGTATATATGAATGTGCATTTTATTATTCTTCTTTAAACTATACGAATATATTTTCCTTTATGTGTATATTTCATAATTTTAATAAGTTAGAGGAAAAGAAACCCCAAATATCTATAGGTAATAGAAACAGAAGAGCCCAATCCAATTCTGACATTAAAAATTTTGAGTATGAGACAAATTGAGCCAGAAACAAGCCAAGGAAGAAACCTCTGGAATTAGAAAGCTGTCACTACTCTAAGACCAGAAGGGAAAAAAACTCTAAAGAACATGTGGGAGGTGAAAAGCACAGAGAGAACAAAAGGCAACTTTCTCCTCCTCTAAAAATAGCAGGCCTATTAGGCCACTTTTAGACTCCAGTGTTCATGTAGGAGTCCATTTCTATAAAAAGAGTAAAACTTAGAAAGAAAAAAGAAGTTCTTGGAGGATACCAAAGTATGGAAAACTAAAGTTTAGAAATTTCACATAATAATAGACGAAACAGGATTTGAACTATATCTGACTTTATTACCAAAATAGTGAACTCTCAAACTAGAGAGCTAAAGGAGCAGCAGATTAACAGGCGAGGCAAACAGGATCCTTCCCCATGCTGGTTTTCTGTGGAAGGACACAGAGAAGTGAAGACTATGTGTGGTGCAATGTTGAGTAAACCTCACACTGCTACAATGGCAAAACTGGCTTAAAATAAAATGGCAAGGGATATTATCCTATACCCTTCCCTGAAAGAATCTACAAACTTAAATTTGGTTTTAAAAATACAGAGGCCAGCCACAGTGGCTCTTGCCTGTAATCCCAGTGCTTTGCGGGGGCTGAGGTGGGAGGATTGCTTGAGCCCAGGAGTTCCAGGTTACTGTGAGCTATGACTGTGCCACAGCAGCCCAGCATGGGCAATAGAGTGAGACCCTGTCTCTCAAAAAAAAAAAAACAAAAAAAGAAAAAAATCATGTTTTCAATCACCAAAACTGTCATGGCTAGAAAATATCCATCTCAGTTGTTTGATAATCATTTAAAAACATATTTCTGAGTTCATGAGGACAACAAATGTCTTCCCTTTATCACTCCCACATTCTCACACTGTATTAAGAGATGTGTTTGTGCACAAGATGGTGGAGTTCATAGATAATCAACAGTGAGTCTGAGGAAAAGCAAGACCTGTGGACGACAATGAGTCATAGGAACACCTCGGAGATACTGCAGGATCAGCTCCAGACCACCACAATAAAGCAAATATCACAATAAAGCGAATATTACACACATTTTTTTTGGTTACCCAGTGCATATAAAAATTATGTTTACACTATACTGTAGTCTTTTAAGTGTGCAACAGAATTATGTGTAAAAGTGCAATGCATATACCTTAATTTAAAAATACTTTATTGTTAAAAAATGCTAAGGATCATCTGAGCCTTCAGCAAGTCATAATCATTTTGCTGGTGGAGGGTCTCACCTCCACATTGGTGGTTGCTGACTGATCAGGTGGTGGGTGCTGAGGCTGGGGTGCTTGTGGCAATTTCTTAAAATAAAACAATAACAAAGTTGGCTGCATCGACTAACTCTTCCTTTCATGAAAGATTTCTCAGTAACACGTGATGCTGTTTGACAGCATTTTAACCACAGTAGAACGTCTTTCAAAAGGGGAGTTAATCCTCTCAAACCCTGCCACTGCTTTATCAACTAGGTTTATGCACTACTCAAAATCCTTTGTTGTCATTTCAACAATATTCACAGTATCTTCACCGGGAATAGATTCCATCTCAAGAAACCACTTTCTTTTGCTCACCCATAACAAGCAACTCCTACAACACTCAAGTTTTATCATAAGATTAGAGCAATTCAGTCACATCTTCAGGCCCCACTTCTAATTCTAGTTATATCTTGGTATTTCCACTACATCTGCAGTAACTTCCTCTACCGAAGCCTTGAACCCCTTCAAAGTCACGAGGGTCGGAATCAACTTCTTCCAAATTTCTGTTAATGTTGATATTTTCACCTTCTTCCATGAATCATTAATGTTCTTAATGGCATCTAGAATGGTGAATACTTTCCAGAAGGTTTTCAGTTTACTTTGCCAAGATCCATTAGAGGAATCACTATCTATGGCAGCTACAGCTTTACAAAATGTATTTCTGAAATAATAAGACTTAAAAGTCAAAATTACTCCTTGATTCACGGGCTGTAGAATGGATGCTGTGTTAGCAGGCATGAAAACAACATTCATCTCCTTGTACATCTCCATCAGAGCTCTTGGGTGACCAGGTGCATTCTCAATGAGCTGTAATATTTTGTAAGGAATCTTTTTTTTCTAAGCAGTAGGTTTCAACATTGGGCTTAAAATGTTTAGTAAGCTAGGCTGTAAACAGAAGTGTTGCCATATAGGCTTTGTTGTTCAATTTACAGAGCACAAGCAGAGTCGATTAAGCATAACCCTTAAGGGCCCTAGGATTTTTAGAATGGTAAATGAGACTGGCTTCAACTGAAAGTCACCAGCTGCATTAGCCCCAGGCAAGAGAGTCACCTGTCCTTTGAACCTTTGAAGCCAGGCATTGACTTCTCTATAGGTATAAAAGTCCTAAATGACATCGTCTTCCAATAAAAGGCTGTTTTGTCCACATTGAAAATCTGTTGTTTAGTGTAGCCACTTTCATCAATTATCTTAGCTAGATCGTCTGTAGAACTTTCTGCAGCTTCTATATCGGCATTTGCTGCTTCACCTTGCACTTTTATATTATGGAGACAGCTTTTTCCTTAAATCTCATAAACCAGCCTCTCCTAGCTCCAAAGTTTTCTTCTGAAGCTCCCTCACCTCTCTCAGCCTTCATAGAATTTAAGAGAGTTATGCTGTGGAGTAGGCTTTGGCTTAAGGGAATGTTGTGGCCAGTTTGATCTTCCATCCAGACCGCTAAAACTTTCTGCATATCAGCAATAAGGCTGTTTTGCTTTCTTACCATTAGTGTGTTCACCGGAGCAGCATTTTTAATTTCCTTCAAGCACTTTTCTTTTGCATTCACAACTGACTAAGTGTTTGGCACAAGCCAAATCTCAGCTTTAGACATGCTTTCCTCACCAAGCTTAATCATTTCTAGCTTTTGATTTAAAGTGAGGGACATGTGACTCTTCCTTTCACTTAAACACTTAGAGGCCATTATAGGGTTATTAATTGTTCTAATTTCACTATTGTTGTGTCTCAGGGAATAGGAAGGCCTGAGAATAGAGAGAGAGACTGGGTAAGGGCCAGATGGTGAAGAAGTCAGAATACACACAACATTTATCCATAAAGTTCTTTCTACTTAATCTTTACTATTTAAATGTTCTGAAATATTTAGGTACAGAGAGTACAGTTTAGTAATTCCATGTACATAATCTATAGCTCACATACATAAGAGCCCTACAGGCTATATTCTCCATATTAGGAAAGGAGAATGACAAGAGCTATGGGCTGGAAGTCCAGAGTCCCAAGTTCTAGGGCTCAACACATCCCAAGGTGACCTTGGGCAAAAGAGTCCTTACTAAATTTCAAGGTCTTCATGTGTAGATGGTAGAATTTGGTGCAAATTCCATAACTCTACAAATCACAAAGTATGTGTCAAATTAATAGCTACATTTCTAAAGTTATTCTGTTGTAAAGTAAAATAAAACCCCTTGTTTTCCAGACATCTGATTTTTAATACTCTTGAGCATCTGGATCATGGCCAGAATCCAGGATACAAGGCGAAAAAGGCTTATTGAGTGTTCAAAGTCACTATTTTAAAGGCAGGGCATCTCCAACACTTGGCCAGAGAAGACCTCGAGTCTTTATTCAAGGTTACTAACTCTTGATTTACATAAAATGCTAAAAATTTTGGTTATTTCTTATTCTGGCTCTGAAATATTAAAAAGGAACAAATTAGTAAGAACTGGGCTGATACAACAGGTTTACTAAGAACAAAAGTGATAGCCTGCAGCAAGAATGCAGCCACAAAACCTATTATATTGCTGGCCAAGCAGGCAAAACAATAACCTTGCATATTAAAAAAGGAGAATGGAGTTTTACTCTTCTAGTGCACTGTGTTGTCTAATGGTGTCATGGTGTTAATTTGAAAAGTTAGCATAATTAAAAAGGAGGAGCATATTTACAGAATTAGATTCATATTTATTTAAAGCCAAGTGTTATACTATGTGCCAAGAGAGCCCCTGGTACATGTAGAGTAAAATTACATCTAATATATTCTTTCCAAGAAACAGGAAATCATTGAATATATTCTAGAGGATATTTTCAGAAATGACTCTTTTTTAAAAAAATTATATCAAGGATATATCACAGATATATAAAAGTTATGTCAAGAAATAAACTTTAGTTATCTGGAAAACTCACTTAATGTGGAATAATCCATTCCCAGCAACCTTGTATAAATGAGGCTTCACTGTATAAGACCTTTTAAAATAGTCCTTTATAGGTTTTAGATGATGGGGGGGAAAAAGGTCAAAATTTACATAGCTGCAGCATGTACAATTGTGTAAGTGAAGCCACTAAAATCTTGAGTGGTTTTTAAATAGAACCTCACTATATTTTCAATCAAGTGCTCCCATTAGTAGCAAAATAGAAAATAAGAGACTGTTTAGAAACTCTTACACCAGCCATCAAAAAGGCCAAGACTATTATCAACTTATGACAGAATTTTGCAAAAGAAATTGATTTCTACTGGTCAGGGAACAGAAAGGATACTTTGCCAATGGTATAGAACCAACTGTTGAGTGCCTAATATACAGCCAGTGCCTTCACATGCTGCACCTTGGTTAGCCCTTCCACCAATCTCAGTTCACAGTTTCATAAAACTGAGGCTCAGAAGAGGGTCTCATGATTTCCCCTAGTGGCAAAATCAGAATGCAAATCAAAATATTTAGCTATGAATCTACAGCATACTTTCCACCACGTCACACTACTAATTCATTCATTACACACACACTGGCTGAGCCTCTACCTTGTGTCAGGCACAGTTTTAGGTGCCAATGGGCAACATATTCCTTCTTCCCTCTTCCTTTCCTCACTTCGTGTCTCCTCTCATCTAACTTTCAGACAAGTGCCTTCTTTACTCGTCTACTATAAGAAATCATCCATTCAAGCTTGTATTCTTACTCTACATGTACCAGGGACTCTCTTGGCACACAGTATGACACTTGGCTTTAAATAAATATGAATCCAATTCTGTAAATATGCTCCTCCTTTTTAATTATGCTAACTTTTCAAATTAACACCATGACACCATTAGACAACACAGTGCACTAGAAGAGTAAAACTCCATTCCCCTAAGGATCACAGTGGCCTGACCAAATTAATGCGATCCCAAGGGAACTAATTTATACTTAAGGAGATGCTGCTTCATGTCATAAGGTTTAATCTTATATTTCTGAAATCATTAACCAATAAAAATAAGCAATTACCTTCTCAACATACAGAGAGTAGCTATGCCTACCAAAAAAAAATCACTTGGTCCACCTCACAAAGGAATAAGAGATTTGAACACTGTACTGAGCATCATGCTTTGCTCTCACATGTAAACCAGTGCAACCTTTCTGGAAGATAGTCCTACAGCAATACTTCATCAAATTAAGTGTACACCTGTCCTATGACCCAATAATTATATTCCTGAGTATACACACCAGAGAAATTCCTACACAGGTCCATGGGCTATAGTCATACTGATTTATACATATACATTATAATATGGCTTGTGATTGGACAGATACTAAGGGAATCTAGATTTCTCCCCCTGAGGGAAGGTAAGAGTGTTAGATACACTACATAGCATACTCTAACACAGTTAGATATAATAAAAAAAATATACACAATTATAGCCATAGATCTTTAAACACTATGTTGAGTAGAGGTCTACAGCATAACACCACCTACATGAAATAAAATTACATGCCCACAAAACTATAACATATATTTTTATAAGAACACATATAAATAAAAGATCATGTAGAACACATTGGGATGGTTGCCTCATTGGTATATGGGCAGGGAAAATAAGAAGGTGACTGGAAATAGATAAGAATAAAAACATTAAACAATATTGTGGACTTACCCAGATCAATGATGTAACATGCCATGAATGAGAAAAACAATTAATACAACCCTCTGTACCTGAAATTCACTGGAAACCTAAAGGACTGTCAGCCATGATCACCAAAACATGCTATTTATAAGTGCATGACTTCTTTTCTACCATTCTTCAAAGTCAATGGGAAAATACTGATTTTTACCACCGTTTGTATTACATATTAAAAATTCAACAAACAGCAAGTTATATTTAGGAAACAAACAAACAAAAAACCTTCTAAATCCCCAAATGCAGAGGAAAAGTTTCTGTTGGCCCACAGGTAAAATAGGAGAAAATAACTAGAGTTACTTATAAAATATCTTCAGATAAAGTCTTCAGAAGGTGACCTGTTTTGAACAAAGACAATGGCTAGTCAGTTTAAATAGCATGCCTTATACACAGGTGCCTGTTGTGTGCATGCAAAAATTGAGTTTTCAATCAGATTTGGATATTTGATGTGTTAAGAATAATAAACACAATAAGTAATAATTACAAAAATATGGTATTTCATACCAATGGTTTCTGTATTTTTTCATGTACCACCATCACTCCCCAAATTAAGACAAAGGAAGTTAGTGCATTTTTGACATCATTTTTCCCAATACAATCAGATCAGATAGAGATTAATCTGGGGCATCAAATTTGATCTTTACAATAGCCTAATACTTTCTCTGAAGAAGACACTAAAAACATATTTAACACATTGACTGCTACACTAGAAAACAAAAATTTTTCCCTGGAGCCACAGTGTTTTATTACGAAAATAGAATAAAAACTTCAAAAACAAAATGATCTTTCTAATTTAATGAAAAATTAATTTTTTATAGTTTTCTGTGGTTTGGCCCAGGGGGCCACGTATCACATAACATGTACACTAGAGCATGGCAGCATGAGTTGCCTGTGCACCACGTGGCTCCAAGGTAAAGAGATGTGTGAGGTGCATGTGCTTCACGGGCCCCAGGCTCAAAACTAGCCTGAGTTAAATACAACTCACATGGCAGTTAATGTGTTAAGTTACTGCATTTCAATTCCAATCAGAATGCTAAAATATTTTATCACATTTCAATGCAATATTAGAAATAAAACTGAATTATATTTAACTCATTGGATTTTACATCTATTAATGGGAAGTTATTAACTGTTCTCTTAACGGACTATATTAAGTTCAGCTCATCCATAAAATTTATTGAGACAGAAAAAATCTGGAAAAATTCAATCTGAGATTGCTTTCACCTTGCAGAAAGTTCTTATGGACATCAAAATATCCTTTTGTAGACTGCAAAAACCTCCTGCTGTTTAGTAGCAGCACTGGCAGGGAGAAACTATAAATAGCTTCTTACATGCTTCTTACATGTTTAAAATATAGTATTTTTCATGTATTAGAAAAATTCTTTTTATAACTTACCAATCTTTTCTTCTTACAAAATCATCTATATTCTTACTTTGTATTCTAGGTGAACACATATGAACAGAATTTGGGCTATTTTCTTTGGAACAACAGCTATGTCAGGAGCCAACTTCCAGAAGGTGCTGATAACTGAATGAAGTAGACTAACATTCAGTCTCCATGAGTGAGTGGCTTTCAAATGCAGAAACTGGGACCAGGGATAAAAAATTACAGAACAACAGAAAGAAAGGACTTGATAGTGGTCAGCACAGTCTAAGAATCAGCTACCCCAGGCCTGGAGGTGTTCTGGAATACACTAGAAGAGTTCTCAATGGGGATAAGAGGGGATTTGAGAATCAGCTAGGGAGTTGGTCTGTATAACTTTTAAAGGTTTATCTAACCCCAACGTTTCATGATAAAAAGGAAGCCCATGAAAAAAGCTACAAGTTGTTCTTGGAAAAAGGAACCAAATACACAAATACACATGTAATAGTTTTTCACTGAGGTGTCACAATTAAAGCCTTTTTCACCAATTCAGCAACCTTTATAAATCCTTCCAACTTCAAAGTGGAGATTCAAAAGTTACACACTTAGCCAAGTCAAAAAAGGCAGGTAGCTCACCTAACTCTTAACCTCCTTTAATACAAGAAACAGGATGTTTAAAAAGGAAAGGAAATTTGTATCTTGACTTCAAACTTGGAAAAACACCAGAGAAGGAAATATCCTGCAATTAAATCCAACTTTCAAAAGACAAGTTGCACCATGCTTTCTTCAATAGTAAGAAAACTTTATCTTCTACTTTAAAAACAAAAAAAGTGTGAGGTTGTGACATTCAAAGCCCTACCAGAAGTGGAAGATGACAAAGGAGTCAACAGTGGATGAAAATGCTGGCAGGGAAGTAGCTCCCAGCTAACCATGGACCTCTCTCACAGGTGGAAGCAGAGGCAATAGAAACACCCTCAGGTTCTTGGAGGTCCCTTGATGACAAGGGCAGAGCAAGGTCAAAACTGACCCTCTGGATTGTGCACTAAGGAGAGGAAATGGGCATCTATACTGCTCTATAAAAAGTATTGCTTATAGAACTGTTAGTCAATATACTAAGAAAAACATTTTGATTCCATGCCCTGTATCATGCACTGCTAACGTAGATATAAATCCTACTAACATAAAGGGTTTTATTTCCTTCCTAAAAGCCACTTCTGAACACCCATTTTTCATTATTGTAATATTATCATGGCTAACTACCTGCATATCTGTGCTGCACACTGGTGGAGTAATATCTAAGGAATTGTGTTCTTTTTGCACTTGAGAGCCATGTAATTTAATTATTACTTACCAGGAAGTGGCCTTCAAAGAAAGAGCCAGACATATTGGTTTTCTTTTGGCTTTCTATATGTCCTGGCTATATGATGAGTATGACACATGACAATGGGTATAAGATATTCTACACTGATATTAGTATCTGATCAATACAACCAGGCATTAAGCAAATCTTATATTCTGGGGCTTATAGGAAGAACGAAGAATTTCTTGCATAAACAAAAAACAGCAAAAATAAATTTTCAAACAAGTCATGCAATATTTTAATCATAAAAAATACCTCCACCAAACAGCATATCTAGAGGAGAGATACAAACTCAAAACAAGGAAAATACAGTATGGGTGTTTTGTTCATGGTGCTGGGGTGCAGGAACAGTTCGCTGCCTTAAATCCATAGACCTGGAAACCTTGCCTCAAACTGCTTTTGTGGAAAAAAAAATCCAACAGTGTCTTGCAGTTTGCTCACTTTTTATAGTTCACCAAGGCAAAAGCACACAAAGAACCCAGGAATTCAAAGCTGGATGAAAAGGTAGACTTATTATTTACTTCTGAAAGCACTGTTGTCACTAAATGTTTACACTCAGTCATGAGTACCTTCATGATTTCACAGGAACAGAGTTAACTAAACCTCTCAAAAGAATAAGGGCACACATACGCTTTTAATCTCAGTTAAAATATCAAGAGCAGTTCATTTTTGCAGCTTATAGAAATTCTGGCTGCTAAAGGTATATCAGATAGAGATACTAGTGAGAAAAAAGATGCAAAACAGCTACCTTGCATCAATAGTCCACCGCTTGTACATACCTAGTAAACACTCCATATCAAACATTGACTCACCAGCTAAAATAGATGCTCAAAAAGTTATTAGCCCCCACCACATCCAAAAATATTGAACTATTCATTCCTGAATTACTCATCCTACAAAAGAGCTCAGCCATCCTCTCCTCTGTGTAGCTTTCCCTGACCCACCCTATATTGTGGGCTCCTTAAATGGACTGAATCTTATTCTTGTTTCCCCATAGCCTAGCACAGTACAGAGGGAAGAAGGCAGAACAAGTGCTGGCAGTCACACAAAGAAACCCTTTACCATTGTATGAACAGGTTTAAAAAGCAAAGCATCTTCTTAGGGTCAAGCACCAAGTCAGTGCTTAATGAATAAATGCTAACAGTAATGAGGAAGAGAGCCTCAGACACAACTAAGTCTCTAAGAAATCCTTGGTTGGTCATCAAAGGGTTTCAGTTATGCAGGATGAGTGAGTTCTGGGGATCTAATGCACAGTACGGTGACTATAGTTAATAAGACTGCATTGTACACTGGAAATTTGCAAAGAGAGTAGATCTTACATGTCTCACCACAAAAAAAAAGAAAGAAGATAACTATGTGAGGTGATGAATATGTTAATTAGCTTGAGTGTGGTGATCATTTCACAATTTATACCTGTATCAAAACATCCCATTGTACACCTTAAAATATGTACAGTTTTTATTTGTCAATTATACCTCAATAAAGCTGGAGGGAGAGTCTAAGAAAAAAAAAGAAATCCTAAGGATATATAAGACATACAGCCTGTCCTTCTGTTGTGAGAGTCTTCAAGTCACATAGTTTAATGTGATTTATGGGATGTGTGAAGTCACTTGGGCAAAAAATAAAAGAAGAAATGAAATGTGCTCTCTACAATGTGTTAGAGATTTTCAGTCTCTTATTTGAAAAATAATCCTGTAAAAAAAGATGTATTTTTAATTATTTTAACTTAAAGAAGTACTTGAAACGTTTTGCAGAAGTGGTTTTATTAAAAAGCCTATATAGATTGTTTTGTTTTTAAACACAATCTAAATATTCACATATCTTCATGGAAGATGAATTAGAACTGACATTTTAAAGACAGCACTTTTATAAACAATGAATAATAAACCATAGTTAGGATTCTAATATTGGGGATTCTAATTTACAATTAATTTTTAAAGATTACGGAAAATGCCTCTATATGATGACTAGTCTATGAATCATCCAAAAAAATGGTTCTAGAAATAACACAATTCTTATTGGCAGGAGATGACTGCTGAGAATCTTAATGAATCATTTCATCTGATATCAATAACTTACTTTCTATAAATCTATACAGAATCAAGAGGAAAATTTAATGAATTATTGTTTGGGACTAGTTTTATGTAAGGAATAATAGCAGTGAAAATAAAGCAAGATTAAAAGACAAATGATATAAGGTTTTTTTAATTTCTCTAAGGTTCACCTTTGTAGAACTTTCCGAACACATCTTCAGTGGAATTTCTTTATCATTGAAAAATGTCTGCTATGGTTTGAAAGTATGTGTCCCTCTCCAAAATTCATGTTGAAACTTAAACCCCAAAGTGTCAGTATTAAGAGGTTGGGCCTTTGGGGGATGATTAGTCCATGAGGGCTCCAACCTCATGAATGGAATTAATGTCCTTATAACAGAGGCTTCAAAGAGCTGTCTGGCCCTTCCATCTCTTCCCCATGTGAGGACCCAGCACATGTCCCTTCTGCCATGTGAGGCAGCACCAAGGCACCATCTTGCAAGCAGAGATCCCTCACCAGATGCCGAATCGGCCAGTGCTTTGATCTTGGACTTCCCAGCCTCCAGAACCATGAGAAGTAAATTCCTATGGTTTATAAATTACCCAGTCTATTTTGTTACAGCAGCACGAATAGCCTAAGATTATGTCTCCACTGTTACAGGCTCTGGCAACAGGCAATCCTGTGTTCCGATCTCGCTCATCTGTGTCACTCACTAGCCGGGTGGTTTTGTAAATCTCTCTAAGCCTCCATGTCTCTCACTCCATGCCCCAGGTCTCTTGCTTACCTTCAGGCCTCCACACTGTCTTTCCCTTCAAACCTTCATCTGACCAACTCTTACACAAGTTTTAGGTCTGAATTGAGACATTTAGCTCCATAAACTTTTAGTTCCCTATCCATTCCCACCCTTAATCTGGGTTAGGTATCCCTCCTATATGGGATAAAAGCATCCTGTATTTTGCCCACCAAAGGATTCTCAGATTTTCATTAAATGCCTGCAGACTTGTCTTTCTCCTCCATTGTTCTATAAGCTTCCTGAGGGAAGGGCTTCTCTCTGGTGACTTTAGCAGTGCCTGGCACTTAGCAGGCACTCAATAAACATATGTGAAATTAAACTGCTTGCAATGGTTCATAAAAGGCTTCCATCAGTGGAAATCTATCAATCAATTCACTGAGGTCAGAAAGAATTTTATGCACTTGGCTAATACAGAGGGTCAATAAGAGAAGTCCATTTAAGTAACACTTCTGGTCATTTGCAAAACCATGGCTGCACACATTAACCATTATGCTACTCAATGTCCCACTACATCAGGGCCAAAGGGATAAATTCTCTTTGACAGGAGAACACTCATATCTGCAGACCAACAGACAAACTTCTTTTACCAGATAATGAGAATTATACAACTCACTATGTTGCCTTTCTCACTTAACTGTCAGAAAAGTAATATCTAAATTCAGTAAATACCATAATTAACTGATCTCAGATGCCTAGTCACATCTAATTCTCTATGCTTTTCAATTTTTTGCCATGATTAACTTCTGCTGGAATTTTTACACATTACTTTGTATAACCAAGAAGTGCTCTGAAGAATGAATCAAGTTCAGGTTTTATTTGGCAACATTCTACATTGGAGTGGACACCCGCAAAGGGTCTGTCTTCTTTTATCCATCAGTCAAGAAATAGTCCTTTAATTCACTAGATATGTCTTTCATATCCTAGGTAATATAAACAGTGCAATGTGATCCCACTGATAATTAGATCCCTTTGATTCTTCTAGAAATTCTTAGTTGCCATACCTTTTTTCTCCTTGGTGCTGGAGACTACAACCACAGGCTCCTCTTTTCCAGGCAGTCACAGTCTTCTCACCTCCCGGAACTTAGAAAATCTAAATCTACCTCCTGTGGCCCTCCTGATTTCCCCAGCCTGGTGTTTAATCCCCCTGGGTCCCGTTCATCCACAATAATTATTGCCAATAGGCAATGGGGGTGGGGTAAGGAAGCCTCCACTGTACTTATTCACCATCCAAGAGTTATGCTAGACCTTGTCCATCTATGAAAATCAAGAATCAGTATATAAATATCAATGGCTTGGTTGTGATTTTATTTTTAATAATCCTGTTATTATGTTTAATTATAAAAGTCATTTTCAAACCATTTTGAAAGTAGGTAGGATATAGATTCTAAATAAATAGAACTAGAACCTACTAAAACTTAAGCAATATTTATTTTATTTTAAATTTTTTCAAGAGTTTCTGGACCTGATCTATCAGTATAAAAATGATTCTTCAAAAGCAAATGATAATATCCAAAGCATCCAATATAGGTTTAACTTTTCAATCAGAAATGCCCTCAATGAAATCTGATAGATACTCACCTGACCAGTGAAAATACAGCAAAAAGAAGAGCTACCTGGTACGCTAGAATCAAAATGTTTAGAGGACTAGACAGGAAAGAATGCCTTCAGGAGAGAAAACCCCATTGCTTAGAATACTACAGGGCCTCTAGGACATATAAAATGCAATATTCACCTACATAATACTGCACACAGCACAGTGGCAATCAACATTTTACAGCAACTTTGGGGATCTTTGTCTCTTAAGATTTTTTATTATCAAAGAAGCTGTTTCAAAACTACCAAAATAGTTCCAATCTTCCAAAAGTACCTAAATGAAAAAGATCATAATATCTCAAAACAGTACTTGGAAATTACAATATAAGAGACAAAGAGATTTGCCCATTAACAGGCAGCACTTGATCCCGAATGATTCACTGCAGGAAGTAAGCAATAAATGAATTAGGATGATATATTAGTTTGCTAAGGATGTCAAAAACTATGTCACAGACTGGTGGCTTAAACAACAGAAATTTATTTCCTCACAGTTCAGTAGACTAGAAGTCTAAGATCAAGGTGTTGGCAGGGTTGGTTTCATTCTGAGGGCTCTCTCCTTGGCTTGCACGTGGCTGTCTTCTCACTGTGTCTTCACATGGTCTTTCCTCCCTACACACAAAAGTCTATGTCCAAACTTCCTCTTCTTATGAGGACACCACCCTAAAGATTTCATTTTAACTTAATTACCTCTTGAAAGTCCTTATCCCTAATACAGCTACATTCTGAGGTACCAGGGGTTAGGACTCCAACATATGAATGGGGGTACATAACAGATGGATGTTCTCAGCAAACAGGATTATTTTAGATCCTATTGGGACCTTCTGTGTTTTCTTTATATTGTTAAAAATTGACCAAAATAGTTCCATTCTTTTTCCCACTTAATGTGAACATATGTGCAATCGTTAGAATTACGCCCAGCTCACTTGTAAATTGACAGTCGCGCACTGTGACTGGAGCAGCCACAGTGAAGGAGGCTCTAGGCAGAGAGCTCGTGCTGGAATCCCAGCATGCGACTAAATCTCACCAGGTCTCAGGTTACTCAGCGCTAAAATAGGATAATCATATCTTCCTCACAGGGTTATTAAAGGAATTTAAATAGAAGAATATGGGTAAAGGACTTAGTACGGGGTCTATCACCCGTACCATTACCATTGTAGTAGAAAGACTTCCTTCTGTAGGTAGATCCCTTGAATTTAGGAAATAAAGCATTTAGCCTATGAGTTAGCAGCATTGTAAACACCCAGACTCCTGGAATGGAGAGCAACGTACCCATCATCTACTCTAACCCCTTCAGATTAAAGCCCAGACAGTGTGCCCAGCTGGCATCCCCAGCTGCAGAGCTGAGACTGGAAGTCTTGACTCCAAATTCCCAGGCTGGTGCTTTCCCAGCTTCCCTTTTCCAGAAGTGCAAGAAGAATTTCAGCAGTGAGACAGATCATCGTAGAGAAACTGGGGCCAGCACTGACACACGTGGCCAGCCAATCTAGGCTCAGGAGTCACACAAAGTCAAGACCTAAGGACAACAACAACCACAGGCCTCAGGCTGGTATGGGTCCCCAGCCATAGCTCCTGACTTTGGGTCCCATCGCTCACAAAAAGGAAAGCGCAGCAGGAGGCCTGTTTCTTCTCGGCACGTTTCTTTTTACAAACCAAGTTTAAGTTCAATCTCCAAATCTGCGGAGCTAAAAAAACATCCAGTAGAATGAAGCTGAAATTCCCCTTAGAACCCAGGGAATCCTAATAGGTGGTTTGCCTTCCATCTGTTGCTTGGTAGTTCAAGCTTCTCTGGGCACAGGGGCTCAGCAGCCTTGACTCACCCCAGGGATGCGGTGCTTTCTGGCTCCCGCACCTCTGCCCCACCACTTGCCCACATAGCGTGCACCTTTCTCCCTCCCACGTCTTTCAAAATCTAAGGCACCTGTAGTGGCCGCTGATGGGTCCTGCCCTCATGCCATCAGTAGTCACCTCGACACACTAAATGCAGCTGACTGGAAATACCTGAGACTCTTGGCCTGAGAGCTTTTTTCCTACCCAGGAGGAAGTAGTAAAGAGTTATTGCCCCCAGAAAGAGCCATCAGCCAATAACAGACTGGCAGCTGCCCTGGCTCTCAACCGGATAACTCTCCGGCATGATCTAGAGCAGCGGTCCCCAACCTTTTTGGCAGCAGGGACCGGTTTCATGGAAGACAATTTTTCCACAGATGGGGGTTGGAGGGCTGGGGTGTCGTGGGTGGGGCGGGGGTGGTGCAGAGCTCAGGCGGTGATGCGCGGCCCGTTTCCTAGCAGGCCACGGATGGGTACCCGGGGCGGCCCAGGGGCTGGGGACCGCAGATCTAGAGAATCCACAAACGCCCAGGGCTCCTCAGTGGGCATGAGCCGCAGCTGCCCACAGAGGCAAGCAGCTTGAGAACTCACCCCTCCCTGGCTTCTTTCTCTTCCCTCTCTCACTTCCCCACTCCCTCACGGGCACTTCCTGGAATCCTCACCTCAGGATCTGCTACCAGGGGATCCAAAACCACGGCAGCATCCTGCAAGACGCCCATCAAATTCCACTTCCCCAGAAAACCTTCCCTCCTTACCAAGGTCTCATAAGTCACTTTGTATCATGTTATAATGCTATTCGTGTACATTTTCATCTCATTTCTCTACCACATGCTCTTGGAGAGGAGGAATTCTTTCAAAAAGCTCCGAATCCCCTGTGTTTCTCAGCACAGCATCTTATGCAAAGGAGATGCTCAATGAACTTCTGCTGGCTGAATGAAGAATGAACCAACCATGCCATTCTGCAAGAAAGTTGGACTCTTTAACCTAACTGAAACTACATCCGTGTGGCTGTTTTCTTCTTTCAGAAGCACAGCATGAACTACTTTAAATGAGCAAATTACTGTGTGCATATATTTCTTTAAATCAGCATTTTCTACATATTAATCTTAAATGAAACACCTCTGATTCCCAGAAAATCAGAACAAAGATCTTTTTCTAAATTCAGAACTACTTTACTCTCCAAGTTTTCAGTCCACTCCTCGGTTTTAGGTTTCAGCCACCCGATGTGGATGTCTTGCACTGGTTTCACCCAAACAGAGTTCTCCCTGGGCAGCATGCGAGACAAACGTACAAGAAGGCTTGTAACACCCCCACATTCTCTGGCTGGCATAGTGTTCTCTTAGGAACGTGCTGCTATCTTATTAACCAAGAAGGCTTTACACTTGACGCATCCTGAGAATTCATCCCTCTGTATACAGGGCAGAGGCCAAAAGAAGAGAAGGGATTTCACTTCACAACAAAGAGGAGAGCATGCTGAGGGCCCGGGCATTCACCTTGGACAAAATCAGATGGCCTGGGAATTTAAATATCCAAACATGCAATGGCCCACAAGTCTTGTCATATTCTTTAGTGGATGTGTAGTAAGCAGCTGTAGGACAACTGGAGAAGTACCAAAGGTATCAGGAACATGCTTTCCACTCAAGGGAGGCATGTTGTCTGGCTTGTGCTCCTCTCACTAGATCATAAGCTCCATGAGATCAATGACTCTTATTCAATGCTGAATCCCCCAACACCCAGTCCAGGGACTGCCTTGCTGCACGGGCCATAATTAATTGTAAACAAAATATTTATTGAGCACGCCCCTCCGACTAACAGACACATGGAAGTACCACACATTATCTCATTTAATCCTTACAACAACCTACAACTTAAGAAGGAAATTAAAGCCTAAGAAGTTAAGGATATATCCTACAGTGGTATATTATTCAGCCACAACATGAATAACCCCTGAAAACATTATGTTAAGTAAAAGAGGCCAGTTATAAAAGGCCACACGTTGTATGAGTCCATTTATATGAAACGTCCAGAATAGGCAAATCCATAGAAACAGAGAGTAGAGTAGTGGTTGTTAGGGGCTTAAGAAAGAGGAGAATGGGGAGGGACTGCTCATGGGTCCAGGGTTTCTTTCGGGGGTGATTAAATGTTCTGGAATTAGACTGTGGTGGTAATTGTACAACTCTTGAATATGATTAAAAACCACTGAATGGTACACTTCAAAGGGGTGCATTTTATGGCATGTGGTAGTGTTTTTATGGTGCAGGTGGTAGAGGAGGAGGCGGACAAGGAGGAGGAGGAGGAAAAGAAGAAAAGGAAGAACTGAAGACACTTGCCAAGGTCATGCAGCTAGTGCACGGCAGGCCTCGGATTCAGCCCAGGTCCGCCTGACCGTAGAGCCTGTGCTCTCAACCGCTCTGCAGCTCTGTCACGGCTCTTCCCAGGAAACACTTGCTGAAGACACCAGCAAACAGAATTACGGGTAATAGAGGCTTTGGCATAATTCTAGTTACACACACAGAGACCATCCTCAGACCCCTGGGACTCCCAAGGACTGATACACATTAAGAATTGTTGATCTAATGTCAATCACCCCCCAATAAAACGGGTTTTAAAAATAAAAATTTTTAAAAATGTAAAATGCTTGTTTGACACAAAAAAAAAGAAAAAGAAAAGAAATGTTCACCTAGAAATCTTTTGAAAACCTACTATAACTTGGAACGATGGTTGTTCTAGAGGAAAAATAAAACCAGATTTTAAAGAGGGAGCATTCTGAGAGGACCATGACTAACGGTCCTCTGAGACCACAACAAGGGCCTCCGGGGCTAAATAAAAAGTAAACCTGACGTTTCTCACCTCCACACTCCCTGCCTCCGGCGGCTCCCACCAAACCCCTCGCCAGGGAACACAACCCGGCAGGGCCTGGCAACACGGTGGCTCCCTCTCCGATCTCAGCTCCCCAGTCTCCCACCACCCCTTCCCCACTGCACTCCAGTCACAACGGCCTCTGTCCTTTCTGAACATTCCATGTCCTCCTCAGCACGAGCTGCCTTGCTGTCCCAGCTGTGTGGAACCCCCAGCTTTCCAGCATCATGTGGCAGCTCCTCTTTACAACCAGGGCTCAGCCCAGTGTCCCCCTGCAGACGGGCCTCTGGCTTCTCCTGACTCCACCTGCACTCCCCTCCCTCACACAGTCCCGTGGTTTCTTCTTCAACGCACTTATCTTTAGGGGGGTTCGCTGCCCGCCCCCTGCTCGGGAACGAAGCCCCCTAGGCAGGCAGGGATCTTGTCTTTCTCGTTCCAGCAACATCAGCGCCCACAGTGGTCGCAGGCACTTGGCAGATGCTCACTCAGCAATTGCTGAACAAATGAATAAAACACACAGCACTGCCTCGAGATGCCTCCGAAAGCCCAGGCCTCCTTGTTCAATCTGTGAAAACGCAGACTCAAAAAAGGCTCTCCCCTCAGGAGCTCACGTCAGGATGGTCCTCACGAGCTGGCCTTCCAGGCCTGGTGAGGTCACTAACGACGTGGATTCCGTGGCCACCCTCTGGATCAGTTTACGGTAACGTCTTTACGCGCGCACGTCTTCACACACTGAGCCCACATACTTACCACGTACCGTCTGCCTTTTCCATCCTCTGATGATTCAAAATCGTTGCCTATAATGTGGCAACGATCACCCTATGGTGGAAATGAGATCCCTCCTTCCTCAGATCCTCTTTTGATTCCTCCATGACTGATTTAAACATTTTCTTGGCTCTTTAACTTTATTCTAACATGGATCAGACTTTTTAGTTAATCCCAGCCATTACAAGTCATTTACACTAGGGACCAGCCCCACAACACATCCCACGCCGTGACACCATTCCCTTGTCCCCAGGTCATGCACCAGTATTGCACACTCACGCTGCGCTCGGAAGGCTCAAGACCGCCCAGGGGAGGCACCACACAACGGCAGCTCTCAGCCTCCCTGCACTGCCTCTTTCACTTCAGAGACCTCCATCTCCTCCAGTCCGTATCCTCCTCTCAACTTCACCTCCTTTCTTACCCAGACTGGATCCTGACACTTAACCACCCAAGTCACCTGCCAGTGTTCAAAGAGCTGTGCCTGCACTCTTCTTTTCTGTGCTACCAAAAACACTGGACCCTGGATCCACACTACATCCTGCCTCCTTCAGTCACACACTGTGGTGAGGGAGCACCTAGATCTTAAAAGATACAAAAATACAACTTAAAAAACAGGCCAGGCGCGGTGGCTCACGCCTATAATTGTAGCGTTCTGGGAGGCCAAGGTGGGAGGATCGCTTGAGGCCAGGAGTTCCAGACCAACCTGAGCAATATAGCAAGACCCAATCTCTACCCAAAATAGAAAAATTAGCCAGGCGCAGTGGCGCACACCTGTAGTCCCAGCCACTCGAGAGGCTGAGGCAGGAGGATCGCTTGAGCCCAGGAGTTTGAGGTTGCAGTGAGCTATGATGACACCACTGCACTCTACCCAGGGTGACAGAGTGAAACCCTGTCTCAAAAAAAAAAAAAATCAAGAAAAAATACACAAAGACTAACACACAGACTTCATGATTTCTAATGAGGGTTGCTCAGACATTCTTGATGAGCTTCCTCCCGCAATTAGTCTAAATTTTCATCACTGTCCTCAAGCTCCAACACACCATCCCTCTCCATCCCAATCCCTATAGCAGACAATGCTGCCTCCAAGAAGAACATCTTCAGAGATGCGTTTCTTCAACTCCACCCCCTCACTGCACACGCCCTAACACCCTCACACCTATACAGGATGAACTGTCTCTCCCGGTTCAAAACTAAATCCTGCCCTTGTGCTTTGATCTCACTCCGAGTCTGCACGCAGCTCTCGCCCTGTAGATGACCTCCTCTCTCTTCCGTATCTTCAACCTCTCACTCTCATCAGGTCCATCTCTCCACCTGTCCATTCGCTCCACAATCGCTAGAAGGCCCCGCCTTGACCCCAGCGTCCTCTCCCAGCTCGCTCCTTTCTCCTCACACAACCTCCACAATCGGTATCACTGCCTCCACGTCATCTCCTCTCCTTCGCTCCCGGCCCGCTGTGGCCTGACACTGCTGCTTCCAGACCACCAGGCACCACTTACTTGGCAAATCCAAAGGGCACTTTTTGCTCCTTACTGCACTAGATCATGCTACTGCGTGTGATACCGTAAATCACAGCTTTCTACTTTGAAACTCTCTATTTATCATTCTCCTGATTCTCCTCCTACTTCTCCGGTCACTCATTGTCAATCTTCTTCGTGGGTTCCTCCTCCTGTCCCCACCTCTTAACTGTCTCCCCAGCTCCTCTCTCCCTTCTCTACCCACCCTCCCGGGGCCACCTCATTCATAGCCATGTCTGCCATTAATATGTACACAAAATAACTGCCAAGTCTACTATCTCTAGCTCCCACCTCTCCTCTGAGGTTGCGTCCGGCTAACCTAGGAGGCTAGACATGGCCCCATGTGTGCCCCAGAGCCCCTCAAACCTATCACGTCTCCCTGATGTCACATTCTCTTCCCTTCACCATTTAACCTGTTTGTTCTCTGGTGCTGCCCATTTTAGCTAAATACCACCCTCCACCCAACCAACTAATCAAGGCACCTCTGTTGTCTTTAACTCTTCTCTCTGCCTTGCCATCCACACTGAAGCAATCAATCCTAATGATTTTTATCAACTTATGATTTCTTAAAAGTATTTCCTCTCCATGCATCTTAGCAGTTCCAGAGAATAGGACCTCTGTTTATCCCCCTGACTTGATTTTTCACAATCTACGGGATAATGGCCAAGCACTTGAGCATGAAATACCAGATATTCCATGAGTTGAACTATCTCTCGGCCTACCTCTCCCGACCCATCTCTCTCTGCCTCAACCTTGTAGTTTACAAGGAAGCTCAAAGGAAGACTTATGCTCCCCTAACATGCCATTGCAACATGGCCTTGCCCCCATAGACACACTACCTCCCATGACTAGAACACACTTCTCCAAGATTTAGTTCGAGCATTGCCTTTTCCAAGATGCCTTTTCACACACCTCTACCCAGAAGAGTCATGTCTCCTTGGTGCTACCATAACATTCCACATTAACCTCTAGCACATTTCACACTGTTCTAAAATTATACATGTATCTATCAACCTTCCCTAGTCAGATTCTAAATTTTTCAAGACAGGAACTGCTCATAATAAGCACTCAACTTGATTCCTTCACATGCTGAATGTTACTGATGAATGATTTCTGGCATGTTTCCAGACCTCTAAGTACCTGGACATCCCCTATGACCCTTTCTCCACTATCTACTATCTGACTGGGAAGCTCTGCTATGGCCGTGATATTTTATTGTTCAAAACAGATAGCAGTGTTGGTTGCTATCATCACATCACAGTTTGGAATGATGGTCTCCACTGCAGTTAGTTAAAGGAATAGAGGACTTTAACTAAAGTTAGCTATATCTTGCTATTCAACATAGTCTAAGATTTGGCAAGACAAATCTTTTAGGCAGGCATACTGCTGACACAACGTGGTGAAACTGAACTGAACCAAAGAGGAAAACCTGCAATACCTTCAATACAGGAAATTCTGAGTTCTGCTGATTCACTCTGACTTGAAGCTGCAATAACACTTGAGTAAGGAACACCCAAGCTGACTCTGCATTTTTTTCCTGCAGAGCTCACCAAATTTGGCATATGAGAAATTTAATAGGTGTTCTTTATAGTCCTTTGCAATTTCTCAGATATTGGCTGTGGTCACCTACAGTATAGTGTTTGATAGCACTAAGTGGTATTTTTCTTACAAAGATGAAGTCCTGATCAAAATACTAGTGAGAGCTTAAAATACTGATGGGAGCTTTTGTAACTCAAGAAAACCACCAAAGAAAGGCTCAGTGCTAGCTCTATTTGAGACTGAAGAGCCCTGGTTAAGTCAACAGCTCTTGGTCACACTTTATACAAAGACATCTGTACAACTGGTTCCAACTTAGAAAATAGCATTTAAATATCAACAAACACATGCTCAGAAACAATCAGGTAAATTTTCGTCAGGACCAAAATTTCTAAGAAACCATATTAGAGCAAATTATGAAGCAAAGAATCTTCTCAAAACAGGTATTTGCAAGTCATCACTTACTTCGTTCTTCCCACAGAAGTTATGTGAATTGCATTATAAAGGGTAAAATGGAAGAAATTTCTAGACTGAAGTTAAATTATATTTGAATTAGTAATTTATCATGCTTTATAATTTATATGTAATTTATATAGTGACGATTACAGTTAACATTTAGTTAACTAGCATTACTTCAAATATTTATTCCATTTAAAATCATAACATTAGTGCTGAATTTGAGATATTTTAAATGTTAAATGTCTTTTCTTTCAGAAAAAAAAGACAGAATTCATCTTTCAGACTTTTATATTTTACTTTAAGTGCTTTATGACATATAATCAGGTAGAAAATATTAGTTGCTTCAACAACAGACATTATTTTGACTAAACCAGTATCATAAAAATGAAGTTTTATTGTACCTGCTTTATAAGAG
The DNA here is from genome assembly GCA_023783475.1 of Daubentonia madagascariensis. Classification (NCBI taxonomy): domain Eukaryota; kingdom Metazoa; phylum Chordata; class Mammalia; order Primates; family Daubentoniidae; genus Daubentonia; species Daubentonia madagascariensis. The sequence goes on from JAKFHU010002088.1 coordinate 5,311,945, forward strand.
GATTATGACTAAATACTTACTTGTTCAGTATGAGGTCAAGAATGAATTTGGAGCCGAAGGCTTCAATCTGGAAACTTGCCTGGGCCAGATGGACGGCCTATGGATTGAAAGACAGAAAGAACTTTAACTTACTTTCCTGTCTTTAAGAAGGATTATATTCATATCAAGAATGATATTTAACAGGAGTAACTTTTTTATGTATTGATTCATTTCTTTATAAATCTTTATGTAGCAATGCATTTCTTTAGGAGACTAGGTGCACTGTCATGGCTTTGCTGGGAAGATCTAAATATCTGCACCGCAAAGAACTAATGAGATGACCGGTCCTTTAAAATGAACTCATTGAGATAAAATCAAGAGCATATTCTGCTGGACTTCCAAAGTGACCATGATGAATTATGTAAAAGTCTGACTAATTAAAGCTTGATTTCAGCCTATTTTGTGCACAAAGCTAACCAATTCTTTCTGCACACCTAAGTGAAAAATCATGTCAGTGCTCTGCTCTTCAGCAGGAATTGGAACTTTCTCTGGAACTTTCTCTAAGTGATGTATCAGCAGAATGTGACAGTAAAATGGGATAGCATGACCTTCTAACTTCAGAAAGCACTTAGAACCTGGCCCCTTGTGAATACTGAGAGTTTATGTCCCCCTTTAAGAGTCACACATTTACAAGTACTGTCATTATTATGTCTTCATTCAAAATACAAACATAATTCATCTAAACATGAATCCTATTTACAAGGTGTTAAAGATTAGTATAGCTCACAGAAGCATCTTGAATAATGCAAATTAACAAATCAATGCAGTTTCCTCGAAGTATTATCCAACATAAAACTCTCCTTTGTCACCCTATCAGAAAAAAAAAAGGCCAAGGATAAATGCACACCTACACCTCCACCCCCCATCCCACCCCCCTGCGAATTTCGTTCCTAAAGCAGAGTGGACACTGACACGAACACACCAGGCATCCATTCCCAGGACTTCCTATTCCCACTTCCCCAGGACAACCCCACACTCCTCTTTGCCCTCCCCCTCCATTTTTGATTATCAAAGCCCTCCCAATCCTTCAAAGGCATCCCACCTGCGTTACTTTCCATGAAGCCTTCCTTCACACACAATCCTCACTGTCAGGGCTTCGGGAGCACTTTATTTTTTCCTCCTTCCATCTGGCATGATGTGTGCTCCCTTCCCATCCCTCCCCTGGGATAGCTCCACAACACATATCACAGGGGTCTTGCAAAGAGGGTATAGATTAATGATCCCTCCCCAAAATATCTGACCTTTCAAATAATTCACCAAATATTTAGTGTCAAGGTTATTTTGCCATGCCAAACCCATAAAACTCCCTAAATAAACCATGACTTCTACTCCCAGTCAAGCACACTGCCAAGTCAGATTGTCACTCAATAATAATAATAAATAAAATCTACAAAGAAAATTAACAAATATTAAATTTTAAATAAAAAACATGAGACAGAAGGCTCCTGAATCCTTAACACCGTGGAACACCAAGCCAAACTCCAAACAACCATGTAGAACAGGGTCAACCATAGTCGTCCTGGGCTTCCAGAATCCAGACAACTACGTGAAAGAGAAAGAAAATTCTGCCTTGTCAAGTATGGTCTCTGTCATCTGCAGCAGAACCTCTATCTATTCAATATAAATATCCATTAGTCTTTAATGTAAATTCATTCTGTACCTTGAAGCATTAACTTTTGCATAAAGATATTTATACTGATGAATCACTTGGACAAGGAGAGGTTTTTTAGCTCTGGGTCCCAAAGTTTTTTTAAAAAATAGCTAAAATTTACTTCCTGAGAGTAAGATAGGTCCGTAAGCATATTTTCTCTTAAGAATACTATATAGTACAGAAGAGTTCATTAATGGTAACCTGGCCTAAAGGAGCTGATAAATATACCTCCTTGAGCATCTTTTATAAACACTAAGAAGAACCTGAAAGTGACCCAGTAAAAGGCTAATTTTACTGTAAATAAGCAATGAGACAAGTATAAACACCAACACCACCCTGTTACAAAATAAGGTAGCCTAGTGGTAACTGCAGTACCCTCATTTTACTGAATTATTAGGAGTTATACAATTTGATAATTGTTGAAATAAGTTTATACCAATTCAACATGACATGCTTCTATTTAACAGAATTTAAAGAAAGAGACAGCAAATATTAATATATAGCCATATCACCCATATTACTTTTGGCTGATTTAATGATTTCAGCGTTGATTAACTGACTGGCATCACTAAAAATACAAAAACTACCTACAATATTGTTCCTCTTTTACAAAGAAGGAACTATACAGTGAAGGTTTAGAAAAGTATTCAGTAATACAAAACCAGATCCTAGGAATACTTCAGAGAAGAGTTCATGAACCACACACACTAGGTAATAGTTATTTTTCTCCTTCAGGATATCCGTTAAACAGTCTTGTTTTCATAAGGACATTCACTAAAATAGCACCATGGAAGAATGGAGGGTTTTATAGCCAAAGAGCATCATTTCATAACAAGAATGTGCACATCCCTGGGCTCAGAATTACCACCCTGAAGGATGAGAACAGCTGTTGCCTAAGTACTTTGGTATTTTTCTTTTGACTCAGAATCTGGCACAGGGAAATTACAGGAGTTCTATAAACAAAAACAACTAAACTCAATTATATACACAAACCTCCTTCACTGAAGAACAATTTACGCATCTTAACAATGTGCTTTTGTTTTTTTTCCTAGTAGATAGCACCTAATGGGATAATATTAAATAACTTTTAAAAGACTGTTAAGTTTCTCAGCTAAGACTTGTTTTGTACCTTATCATCAAGCAATGTTATGATACTAAGCAATCATACATGCTCAACTGTGTGTAAGGTACATCACATAAGCTGAAGAGACACAGTTCTATTTTCTTGGGATTTATATTCTAGAATAGCTAATACGGACCTGAAAATAAGAAAAAAAATAACTACTTACAGAAATAAAAAGCAGGTATTTGCAGGGTATACATGTTTTCATGCAACTATGCTTCACGCATACTAGGTATCAAATAGTATTCTTCACCACTTGGCAAGGATTTGTGAGTTCCGTAGAATGTACCCACAACTGGAACTAAAAACGTGAAATGGAAAGTCTACACTTTCCCAGAATTCTAAAAATATTATGAGACTGAATTTTATAATTCAGTAGAAATTGAGCAACTTGAAGAATTGGTATCTACGCTGTGGATCCACCCTCTCAGCACATACTTTACTTTAGTATGCTCTAAACTATACATGGTCTGGGAAAAAGAATAAAATTTGGAAGTGGTTTGCCTGCTCTTAAGATATATTCAGTTTATTTAGGGAGATACTCATTTAAGTAACGCAGAAAACATGCCCAGAGCGGCAAGAAAATGCTTTACAAATGCAGGTAAGAAGCCCTTTAGGGTATCAAGCAAACCCACGCAAACACAGTGGAATGATTCCAGCTCTGCTTCCTAAAGAAGAAGGCTGTGGATGTGGACTTCTAGGAGGAATGGTGCTAGAGAGAGTAAAAGGCGGCAATTAGAGTTAGAAGTCAGGATTAGGGAAAACTGTCTTCTCTATCAGAAGGATTCGTGATTACCAGTGGGGACTGCAGATAATCTTTCTCTTGTTTTATTTCCCTCATTGTTATGATAATACAATGTTTATTCTATGTTTATTAAAATATTGAATACAATTTATATGCTGTGTGTATGTGCAGGTATGTGGGTGTGTATGTAAACTACAACCTTTTCAGGAAGTATTTTCGCTTCCTTTATCTTGTTGAATATGGTTCCTTCCCTTGCTTACTCTAATGGTTTTTCAATAGACCCTTCAAGAGTTTCTACTCCATTTTCTTCAAATATACTGGAGAAAGTTCACAGAATCTTAAACAGCACATTCTTTTGAGGTTCAAGATATTTTATGATGTTTCAGAGGAAACAGATTTGGAAATTCACCAACCATCAAGATGGGAGGAAGAGAACCAGTTATCAGATGCTAGAAGGAGCCTGCCTTGCCACGCTGGGTTGAGCTGCTGAAGACAGAAGACACATCACCAGGAAGCCCTTTGCCAACTTGGCTGCTTTGCTATGTTTTTCTTTTTACATAAAAACAAAATAGAGGCACAGAATCCAGTAACCCAAGTAATTTAATGCCAATGAGAAACAAAATGTGAAGTTTAAATTCAAACAAGTTTGAAGAAAATAAGTCACTTTCTTTAGATTGTAGAGGCTTTTCTAAAGAGGACTAATCTGGATCTATCCTGCAGCAAGGAGAAACATAGAAGTCCAGCCTGTGGATCTTTTTTCTGCACAATGCAAAAATCCAAGTATGTGAATATATCTTAGGAGCTTTAAAGTCCAAAACAAAATATTGATCGGTTATTTTTAATTGCAATCTGGTTCTAATCCCTTACTCAAAGTTAGAACATTGTTGATCACGTAGACCGGTGTTATAATAAAAATAATAATGTCACATATTTCTTATGTTTTAATCATCTCAAAGTACTGTCATGTCTACCCAGAATAATACAGCACCCCATGAAATTGGTAGAGCAGACATTTTTATTACCCTTTTAGAGAAGAAAAACATTTTTAAAAGGCACAGTGAGATTAAGTGATGTTTTTGTCCAAGGTCATACATCAAAGGAAGAAACATGAGGTGTTAGCTTCAGCTCAGGGAAAAAAAAGTGCCAAGTTTATGCCAGAAGTTCTCCAACCTCAATGTTTCCTGGTCATTAAAATATAAATAGTAATAGCTTACCAACAGGATGTGTGTGAGGATTAAATTATACAATAATGTAACAGAAGGCTCCTAGAAAAGGTTGGCCACATTGAAAGAGCTCAATAATTTAGGAAGGAGAAACAAAGTAGAAAGAGAAAAGGAAAAAGAGAAGAACAACACAATATCTTGGAAAGGGTACCTATTGGTCAGTCCCACCTTAGAAGTCTCTCCCAGGATAGCTGGCTACCTCCTAACAAATTCCAGTGTGCATTTATACTCTGTAAAATTTGCAATTTTCATGTTTTTTGTTGCTGATTACCATGATGCATTATGCTTTAACCTTGTTCAGGTTGTCGTGTCTTTAAAATAATATAAATCATTTTCCTGAGAAATGAAACAGCTGCAAATGTGACCTGAAAGCAGTTTTGCAAATTAAGGTAATTTGCTGAACATTCTTGCCAAGATACATTTAAATCTAATCATGTTTCCTTCTAGCATGTTCCAATTCACAGTATTATGGGTTAAACTATGAGCAAATTTGCATTGAATACCTATCTCGTGTAAGATACTGCGGCAGATTTAAAGATATGGAAGAATTAGTATTTATACTGAAAAGTTTATAATCTCTTTGGGGAAAAGAAATAAGAAACCACAAAGAGGGAAAAATACGATATGTCAATTAAATAATAATAAGTATTATTTGTAAAGATACCACATACAATTTAAGCATGATTAATTGCTAAATATGGAGTATGGGCAACAAGTACATTTGAATCTGTGGAGTAAGACAGCTGGGGGCTGGAGAGAGCTAAGAATGGCTTATGGGGAAGCCCTTCTCAGCATTTAAAGATAGACAGAGGCTAGGTGTGGTGGTCTTGGCTAGGCCAACCTAGCCAAGAAAGACGGAACTTCTCAGAAAGAAATCTAGCCAATATTCAATTATCCAATCTGATGATACAGAAAAAAGGGAAGTATGGATTTATGGATTTATAAATTTTAACTCCTGACCAAATCTTTTACAAGAGCTCTTTTATAAATAAATCAGTTTTAAAAAGATTCTAGATTCATCTTCCTCCCCTTTCTTACCTACCCTCAGTTTGAGGTGCTCTTAAAGTTTGATATAGACAAAAGATGGACACTGAAGAGAAAGAGGAACAACAGGCATTGCTAATCCATATAGATATTCCAGTTAATAAATCATGTTAGCTGTACTAAAAATTTCTTTTTAAAATTCTTCGTGGCCTGCCAAAAAAAGAGAAGCTGTATTTAATATTATAGGGGTTGGGTGGGGGGAGGTCAAACTATTATTTAGCAACCCTGGAGGACTCTGTAACAGTATACTTTCACGGACAAAGCATCCTTGGATATCTACATTAAATGTCTTCTATACATTTACCCTTAGTGATTAATGTTTGCTGGATATTAAACTGACAATGCCAACTAAAAAGACAGATTAAATCACAAGGCTTTGGAGTACTTGCTATTTGAAAATGAGTAAAGCAGTACAAGTATCACTACAGCTGTATTATTTAGCTTTCATATATTTTCTGAAAGATGAGTAAAAATACAGCTATGACAACAGTTGCCATGGAAGCGGTTTCTTTCTGCTGCCTTCCTGAATAGTAACATTTAATTTGATGCATTAATCTAGTAGCTGAAGTGTGATTCACCTTGTTCTTTTGCCTCGTCAATTCCTACATCACCAAACTGCACAACTCCAAGGAATGCTTCCCTCTCTGCTAACACTTTTGTCATAAAGTGAGAATATATTTTGTCTTTCTAGCCAGAATTACTGAACACCCACTAAATAATTTAAATAAAAGAATAGAAATAGGGTATAAGTTTTGGAAAGCAAAAGACATACCAAGATCCATGCTTATTGTCTGTGACTCGTTACACGACAGTTTTCTAAATTTGCTTCTGTAATGTTAATGCTATCCTGAAAGAAAAAACACTCCATGAGGAGTCCTGCTTCCCTGGTCTGCCTACTCTGGTCCTTGGAATTTTGGCTATAATAGCCCAGTGGACTCAAGTTAATTCAAATATCTATCCAGGACAAAAGAAGGTTCTTTAACTTAAGTCTTTATGATGACCACATAAGGATTAGTTAAGAATGAATAATTCTGAAATATAAAATGAGGATTATAGTACAGTAATTACACAGTTCACTTGAGCATTGTTATGTCTAGCAAACCATAAATGATATAGAGTAGATTCAAATATTAATTTCCAGTTCTCCCTAAGAAACTACTGAAAACATGTAACCAAAGAAGGCTGAGCAGACCTGTCCAGGCCAGATCTCTCTTCTCTTGAAATACCTTGATTCTACTGATCCTCATGGGTGGGTCTCATCCTGTCTCTGCCCGGTGATTTCTGTTGGTGTCTCTATGCCAGGGCTATTATTTATATTTGCAAAAAATTTTCAGACTCTGCTTATGAGATGGCTCAAAGTTCATCCTAAATATACCACTGTTTGGCAACCATATTCCTAAGAGGTCTTTGCTTTCCTTGACTTCCCCCAGCAAGATGCATGTCACCAGTTGCTTATTACTGGGGCAAAGCCTCCTCTTTTGTCTATAGGGACCCACAGCTACAGATTAGAGAAAGTTCAGTGTTCTCTGGTCCTCAGCTGTGGCTGGTTCTGTCCTTTGCTCTGAATTCTGACCTTATCTATGACCATGGAAGGGTTGCATTCTGCCCCTCTGGATAGAAAGAGTAGCTTTCAGATTGGAGGTCATGTCAAAAATGGATTTCCCAATTTTACAAAATTGCAGGTGCCATTAGACTTCTTAAGTAACACTATTTAGGCCTGTTTCTGGACACAAAGGCTCACAATTGTCCTGTTTCACAATTTTACTCAAAACAAATATGTGTGCTATACACACTCTACCCAAAGCTGGATGTATAAAAGCTAATAATGATGTGACTTCGCATTCTCTAACATCCAACTTCCATAGAGTCCTATAAAATATCAACCACTCAGCCTGTATTCATACAATTTTTAAACCTAACATTTAGAGTATTGAGCACTATGTAGAATGTCTTACCAATTTTAGGAAACAAATAATAGATTTTACCATGTCCATGTAGTGTTTGGGGTTCATTAAAACTACATTTTTATTTCCAAATAAGAACGCAGAAATTGCATGAAGTCTTGAAGACATACAGAAATAAAAATAGTACTTTGGAATCTATCCACATCCTCAGATTATATATTGCCTTGTTGGCTTCTATATCACACATGAACTCACTTACTCATTCAACAAATAATGATGTGTGCCTACCATGTTGCAAGCAGAAGCTTGGACTTCTGGAGTTTTCATTTTAGTGTGTATGTTTTGGGGGTGGGTGGGTGATACAATCAACAAATAAATAAATTTAAAGCCAGTTAGACGGTGATAAGTGCTAGAGGTGAAAAGATTAAAATAGGTAAGAGTAAAGGCAGTTAGGGAGTTGTAGAACAGAGAGGTGACAGTTTTAAATAAGACAGTCAAACAAGGACTGTTTGAAGAGGTAGCATTTGAGCAAAGACTGGGAGGAGAAGGTGCAAGCCATAGGAACACCTGGGGAAAGAGAATTCCAGGCAGAGGGAACAGCTAGTTGTGAAAACCCTGAGGCAGGGGCACACTGGCCATGTTCAAAGAATGTCAGTAAGGCCAGTTTGGGCCAACTGGAGGGAGCCAAGGGCAGTGTGGTAGGCAACGAAGCTAGAGAATGAATAAGGGGTCAATCATGTAGGACCGTGTAGGCCACCGTCAGAACTTTGCCTCTTACTCTGAATGAAATAGGAAGTCGCTAAAGATTTTGACCTGAGGACTGACATAATCAGGTGTCCATTTTTTAAAGGTTCACTCAAAGCTACTGTGTTGGCAGTGGACTAAAGGGGGCAGGGCAAGTGGCAAGAGAGAAAACAGAAGGTCCAGCTAAGAGGTTGTTGCAATAATCCAGGTGGGAGTGATGGTGGTAACAGTGGAGTTGATGAGAAGTGGTCAGATTCTGGGTAGGCAATGAGAGCAAAGTCAACAGGAGTTGCTTACAGATTACATATGGATTACGAATGAAATAGAGGAGACAAGGAAAACTAAAATTCTTGGCCTGAGTAACCAGAAAAAGCAAGCAATTTACCAAGATGGGGAACACTGCAGGAGAAGGAGGTAGTGGTAGGAATTCAGGACTCTGTTTGGGATCTATTAAGTTTTATATGCACATTATATGGCCAAGTGGAGATGTGGAATAGGCAATAGGTAGAAAGTATATATTCTTTATGCTAATTAAAAATATATCCTTTAATTAATGTTTACTGAGTAATTAAATTAAGAAGTAGTGGACAAGTGAATAAATGATTAGGCAAATGAATGAATGAGTGAATAAATGAATGAATATTGGGGATACAAAACAATTCCAGTGAAAGAACAAAGGAGGGAGTATATTTCAGCAGATATCTTACTGTCTGATGTAGCTGGGGCTTAAATGAGAAAGCTAACATAACTGGGAGAAAAAATTGCAGAAGTCAATACAAAGCAACAAACTCACTGGGTTCTAAAATCAAAATTTCAATTTGAACAGTGTCAACTTGGAACCCAAGAGATATTACACACTACAAATGCCCCCAAAAGAATTCAAGTCCAAGGACATAATTTTCATGTCTTATACATACATGAAAGTATGAAAGTATAAATATTAAATATTCCTAAGTAACAACATAATGTTTATCTTTGATTTTCTGAAAGTCCATTTCCATAATCTGGAAGTCATGCTATCTTTACTGCTTTTAATATTTCAAACTTGTCACTATTTTTAGGCATACGTCATATATAGTATCTAATTTTAGGAATTTTTAAAGGTGTAAACTTGTTGATTTTAATTTACTATCTGTACCTCCCATCTTAGGGCCCTGATCTTAAGTCATAAAAGTTAAGGTATATCCCACATCCTACCAAATAATGTAGGTTTCTCAAAGTCTCTTATCAATTTCATAATTAAAATTTATATTTTAAAATCTAGAAACAAAAAGACTCCGAAGCATTGTACAAATATATTCATTCCTACATCTGCTCTGTGGACTGCTATTTCAGTCAGTAAATGATAGGAAGTAGGGTTTTCTTGAATTTTTTTCCTAAATTCACAATGCTTCAAAATATTTTAATAGTGCCAAAGATTAAAAAAGAAATAAAGCAATTTTTACAAACATATTATTTCAAGTATAGTTATTTCAAGGGATGTTTTTATTACCTGAAATAAGCAAATAACTATATCAGGGCAGTATTTAGTTAGTTATGATTAGAGACGACACAATAGTATTAACACTGGATAAACAGCTCAAAATAAAAACTACTTACAGTACATGAATTTTTTCCCCAAAATAGAAGACTATAATAAATTTAACACTGTTTTATCTTAGCCAAAAAAATAAAAAAAGCCATTTAAATGACAACTTCAAGCAAACTTTTCTTTCTGCTTTCCATTCCAGTGGACATTAAATTAGCCAGTATACCACAAAATAAAAATTATATAATCTGCAAGAATGTTGTAGTACTTATGTTAGAGCAGCAAAAGACCACTGGCTCAGTGTGCAAATAGATGTAATGTCAGAAACAGTGTTAAGTGACAGAAAGATAATAGTTGCCATTTTCCTAATTTACAGGTTTACAAGTTCTATTGCTGGGTTTCTCAATCTCAGCATTATTAACATTTCAGGCTAAACACTTCTTTTATGTAGGGGGACTATCCTGTGGTATGTGTGGCAGCATCCTTAGCCTCTACCCAATAGATTCCAGTAGCATCGCACCCCCAGCTGTGACAACCAAAAATATTTCCAGACATTGCCAAATGTCCAGGAGTTGGGGGCTGGCTCTGATTGGGAACCCCTGCTCAACATATACAGGAGATACATGAATTTATATAGATTCCTCTAGATGTATTTCCACCTTATTTTCAAAGCTCATTTGCAGCTGTCACCAAAGCCCTTGAAACAAAACAGCAAGAAGCAACTGATGCAAACGGAATTAGAGGAGTGTCTAACTGGAGTATTCTTACAACACTTAAATGTAACCAACCAGAGAAAAAGCAGATTTTTAAAAATGTATACCCATAGAAGTTCCCCCAAATTAAACTACAAGTTTAAATCTGTCAAATAAGCTCACATGTATCCTTCAGAAAATAATGAAGGAAGAAATACTGCAACTATCTACACAGTCCAGAAATTTGATCTTTTAACAAGCTGCTTAATAATGCTCTCTTTCCTCTCAAAGTGGCAGCTTCTTACTATCTTTTGAAATGTCATTTGGTGACTCAAAAGAAAACAACTGTAATTTAAACAGCAAGCAATGAGAGGGAATAAGTCTGTATGCGGCCTCCACTGGAAGGTGCTAAACTGTTTTTCCACAATTCATGTAATACTCTCTCTCCATGGGTGAAACCCCCAGGCCTCTAAATATGAATACCAGTTATCTGCTGACAGCCCCCACATTTCCATCTCACCCTGACCTGCCCCTGAGCCCAGGGCCAATGAAGCCCTGAACATACGCACAGAGATGACCAACAGTCCTCTTAAGCTGACAGGTTCAGTCTCCTCTCGGCCTTCTCACGGTGGGAAACAGTAGCACCATTCCCCAGGAAAAAGCCTAAGAGTCATTCTTGACTCCTGGATTACTTTCCTATTGCTGCCCTAATAAATTTCCATAAAGTTCATGACTTAAATTATTATCTCACACTTATGGAGGTCCAAAGTCCAAAATCAAAGTCTACAGTTTAAAGTTAAGATGTTGGCACGGCTGATTCCATCTGGAGGCTCTAGGGAAGAACCCGTTCCCTGATCTTTCCCAGCTTCTAAAGGCCACCTGTATTCCTTGGCTTGTGGGCCCCTCCTCACACCACTCAAACCTCTGCTTCCAACATCACATCTCCTTCTCTTACTCTGACTCTTATAGGGGGCGTAGTGATTACACTGGGCCCACCCAGATAATCCAGGACAAGCTCCCCATCTCAAGATCCTCAACTTAATCACATCTACAAAGTCTCTTTTTCCATGTAAGGTCCCATATTCACAAGTGTTGGGAATTAGGATGTGAACATCTTTGGGGGACCATTCTTCTGTCTACCACAACTCCCCTCTCCTTTTCTAGTCTACCTACTCCCAAACCATCAGCAGGACAAAATCCTAACAGGCCCTTCAACCTCTGGCCCCTTCTTACCTTTAAAAAATAACGGAGCAGGAAATATGTGATTTTTTTCCACCACAAAAGGTCTCTCCATCCCTCACCATCAACCTTCCAAGGATTTGTAGCTGAGAAGGAGCTCCTGACAAATCAACGGAGCAGGTACTTGTGTTCCTACTGTTCTTCCTGGGTCTGTAAGTTTACTTTTCTCCCCAGAGGTGGAAGACAGCAATTTACCGCATAGTTCTAACCCTAGGTCCCGCCCCTCCAAGTCCATTTTAACTATAAAATGCCAGTGAAAACCACAGAAAATTCAAAATATGTAAGAAGTAAAAATCAGGAGGTAGAGGCAAGAAAAGAGGGAGCACACCATAGTGTGATCTCTTCTTCACCTTTTATAGCAGGCAGACAAAAGATAACATTCTAGGTGGATAGATCTAAAAATAGGGCAGAAATAAATTATTTAATGTCAGAAGAACTAAAAAGAGAAATTGAACAGACTTCAGGGAGAGCTACGAGAGAAAATTTTACTTTTCACTCTATACCTTCATAAACTCTGAATTCTTAGACCATGTAAGTAAATATTAATACATCAGAGTAACCACTAATTTTATACAGCATATTTATACTACTTTTATATGTGTAAGTGTGCATGATTATGCAAATTGGTCACCAGTTTTTCACCCATTGTAGCATTCTTTGGCTCTGGTTTCTCAACACTGCTCTTTGGAATTCCCTCACCAGAAACTGTCTTGCCAAGGACTTGCTGGTGATAAATCAGGGGGCAGTATGATCCCATCCAAAAACTGTTCCTTAGCCCCTCCTCTGCTTTTATTTTTCAAAACCTATTTTGTCCCTCAATCACCTCACACCAACCTCTTCTGAAGCCAGCTACTCTTCATTTTCAAATAGTAAGTGCCTACACTTTCTAATTCCTACTCTTCATCCAACACGCCCGAATCTCAGGAGGCAGCTACTCCATGAGTGCAGCCACTATGATCCCTAACTCAATGGCCCATCCCACATTTCCTCTCCTCTGAGGAACACCCATTACCTCTTAGTGGAGGATATTATCACAGAACGTTAGAGCCATAAGAGGTTCTAAAGAATAAACTCATTCACATCAAAATAACCTGAGACTTATAAATATGCAAACTGCTGGACCCCACACAGACCTACAAACTCAAAATCTTTTCAACAACTTCCCCAGGTGGTTCCAACGCACACTAAAGTTTGAGATTCCCAAATCTAATTCAACCTCCTTATCTTTAAAATGAGGACATTTAAATCCAGAGATGTAAGTGACTTGCCCAAAACTGGCTACCTAATACACAGCCAATTAATTATTCTACTTATGATCTGGTCTCCCTTTTAAAGGAACTTGTGAGATAAAACATGCAAAAACCAATAGAAGAGGCCAGGTGCAGTGGCTCATGCCTGTAATCCTAGCACTCTGGGAGGATAAGGTGGGAGGATTGGTTGAGGTAAGGAGTTTAAGATCAGCCTGAGCATGAGCAAGATCCTGTCTCTACTGAAAACAGAAAAATTAGCCAGGCATCATGGCGCACGCCTGTAGTCCCAGCTACTCAGGAGGCTGAGGCAGGAGGGTCGCTTGAGCCCAGGAGTTTGAGGTTGCTGTGAGCTAGGCTGATGCCACAGCACTCTAGCCCGGGTAAGAGAGCAAGACTCTCTCTCAAAAAAAAAAAAATACCAATAGAAGAAAACTACCTCAACATATAAAATCCATATGTCAAAAACCCACAGCCAACATCATACTTAATGGTGAAAGACTGAAAGCTTGTCCTCTAAACTCAGGAAGAAGATAAAGATGCCTGCTTTTGCCACTTACATTTAACATAGTAGTGGAAGTCCTAGCCAGAGCAATTAGGCAAGAAAAAGAAATAAAAGGCATCCAAATTGGAAAGGAAGACATAAAATTATCATTGTTCATAAATGACATGATTTTATATGTAGAAAACCCTAAAGATTCCATTAAAAAAAAAAACCTGTTAGAACTGATAAATAAATTCAGTAAAGTTGCAAGATACAAAATCAACACTCAAAAATCAGTTTTATTTCTATACACTAATGAACAATCTGAAAAGGAAATTAAGAAAACAACTCCATTTACAATTGCATCAAAAAGAATAAAATATTAGGAATAAACTTAGTCAAAAAGGCAAAATATACTGAAAACTACAAAATGTTGCTGAAAGAAATTAAAGAAGACACAAATAAATGGAAAGATATCACATGTTTATGTGATATCTTTATGAATTAGAAGACTTAATATTGTTAAAGTGTCTGACATAGTTTGGATATTTGTCCCCTCCAAATCTCATGTTGAAATTTGATCCCCAATGTTGAAGGTGCAGCCTGGAGGGAGGTGTTTGGGTCATAGGGGCGGATCCCTCATGAATGGCTTGGTGCCCTCCCCACAGTAATGAGTGAGTTCTCACTTTCTTAGTTCACATAAGAGCTGGTTGTTTAAAAGAGTGTGAGTATCCCCTCCTCTCTCTCTGGCTCCCTCTCTTGACATGTGACACACCTGCTCCCCCTTCATCTTCCACCTTGATTGGAAGCTCCTTGAAGCCCTCACCAGAAGCAGATGCTGGTGCCATGCCTATTATACAGCCTGCAGAACTACAAGCCAAATAACCCTCTTTTCTTTATGAATTACCCAGCCTCAAGTATTTCCTTTATAGCAATGCAAATGGACTAAGAAAATGCCAATGCCACCCAAAGCAATCTACAGATTCACTGCAATCCCCATCAAAATCTCAATGACATTTTTTGCAGAAATAGAAAAATCCATCCTAAAATTCACATGGAATCTCAAGGGACCCCAAACAACCAAACCAACCCTGAAAAAGAAGAACAAAGTTGGAGGTCTCACACTTCCTGATTTCAAAATTTACTACAAAGCTACAATAATTAAAACAGTACTGACACAAAGACAGACATAAAAACCAATGGAATAGAAAGCCCAGAAATAAACCCTCAGATATAGTCAAATGATTTTTGACAAAGAAGACAAGACCATTCGAAGGAGAAAGGACAGTCTTTTCAACAAATGGTGTGGGGAAAACTAGATATCCACATGCAAAAAGCTAAGCTTGGACCCTTACCTTACAGTATATAAGAATTAACTTATGCTGGGTGCCGTGGCTCACACCTGTAATCCTAGCACCCTGGGAGGCCGAAGTGGAAGGATTGCTTGAGCTCAGGAGTTTGAGACCAGCCTGAGCAAGAGCGGATCCTGTCTCTATTAAAAATAGAAAAATTAGCTGGGCATCATGGTGCACGCCTGTTGTCCCAGCTACTCGGGAGGCTGAGGCAAGTGGATCGCTTGAGCCCAGGAGTTGGAGGTTGCAGTGGGTGAGCTACTGCACTCTAGCCAGGGTGGCAGAGGGAGACTCTGTCTCAAAAAAAAAAAGAATTAACTTAAAATGAATCAAAGGCCTAAACATAAGAGCTAAAACAAAACTTTTTGAAGAAAACACAGGGGAAAAGCTTCATAACATAGGATTTAGCAATGATTTCTTGAATATGACACCAAAAGCACAAGCAACAAAAGAAAAAACAGATAAATTGGACTGCATCAAAATTAAAAACTTTTGTGCATCAAAGGACATTATCAAGAGAATGAAAAGTCAACACACCGAATGGGAGAAAATATTTGCAAATCATGTATCTGATAAGGGATTGATATCCAGAATATATGAAGAGCTCCTACAACTCAATAACAAAAAAACAAACACCCAGATTAGAAAATGAGCAAAGAAGTGAATAGACATTTCTCTGATGAAAATATACAAATGACCCATAAGCACATGAAAAGATATTCAACATCACTAGTCATTAGGGAAATGCAAATCAAAATCAAAATGAGATACCACTTCACACTCATTAGGACGGCTAACATTAAAAAAACAACAGGAAATAACAAGTGCTGGAGAGGATATGGAGTAATGGGAACCCTTGTGCATTACTAATGGGAATGTAAAATGGTACAGCTGCTGTGGAAAATGTTATGATGATTCTGTGATTTCTCAAAAAATTAAAAATAGAATTATTACATGATTTAGCCATTCCACTCCAGGGTATATACCCAAAACAATCGAAAGCAGGGACTCAACAGGTATTTTTATACCCATGTTCATAGTAGCATTATTCACAATAGCCAAAAGATGGGAGCAACCCAAGTGTCCACCAATGGATAAATGGATAAACAAGATGTGGTGCAGACATACAATGGAATATTATTCAGCCTTAAAAAAGAAGGAAATTCTGGCACATAGTACAACATGGATGAACCTTGAAGACATTATGCTAAATGAAATAAGTCAGTCACAAGAAGACAAATATCATATGATTCCACTTATATGAGGTACTTAGAGTAGTCAGTTTACAGAGACAGAAAGTACAATGGTGGTTGCCAGGGGCTGGGGAGAGAGGAGAATGGGGAGTTAGTATTTAATGAGTACAGGGTTTCTTTTGGGGGTGATGAAAAGTTCTGGAGATGGATTGTGTATGGTTGCACAACATTGGGAATATACTCAATGCCACAGAAATGTACACTTAAATGGTCAAAATGGTAAATTTTATGTTACGTATACTTTACCACATAAAACAATGTTTTTATATCGCACAAAAACTGAATTACACATCCTTCTTTCTCTCAAACATTATTCTTCTTTGTTTTATTAAATCTAACCAACTCTCAACTTCCAGCATAACATCTCCAAATATGCTTTTGAGCAATTTCCTTTTCAGAACCTCAGCTTTTATCCACCTTTCTGTGACCATCATCTCCCTATGAAGACTAAGGGTTGCAGTACAATCTGTTTCCTTCAGCTCTGACATAACAGCCCCCCTCCAAAAATTCTATGAAAACTTCTTTCACCACTCTGAAGCATCTCTTCTTTGATCTCAAGCAATAACCCCAGCTATCAAGAAGAAAGCAACACTTTTTATGGAAATAAAACTGTGATACTCACTTCTAGAACAGCAATAATCCTTCCCTTGTTTAGTCTACTGTTCACTGAACTCAGAAGCATCACCTCTATCCCTCCAGTACATAAGAAAGTATAATCTTTTGACAAGCCATTGATACATCAAAAGCATTTTTTGGACAACAAAAGGTAATTTTGAACATGTCACAACATCAACGAATATGTTTGGATGTTATTTTTGTTTTTTATTGTTATAATAAAAATATCTGATCCATTTTAATTGCATGGTCTATGATTTGAAAATAGGAAAATCAAATTTTTAAATTAAAATGTGAATGGGACAAAGTAGGCAAGCCTGTTTATTAAAATACTTTTAAACCATCAGTGAAAGTGATGTTTAAATCTTATTAGCTAGGTGTTTAAACATACAAACATAAAAAGCACTTCCTGCTGTCCAACTATAACAACAAGCCGTAGCTTAATTTTCTTCAGTGACCACATTATGATTGGGGGGAAGGGGGGAGTCATTCTAAGTAGACAGGAAACCCCTGGAGATTGAGCTGAGAAGTGACATGATTCAAATTAGAACTTACAAGGATCACTTTGCCTGATGTGTGTAAAACAGACTGGAGCAGAGTGGTGGGGGCCAGACAAAATCAGGGAGAAGAGTTAGGAAGACATTAAGCGAGACGTGACGGTGAATCAGACCAAGTTGGCAGCAATGGAGAAGTGGTTGGATTCTGGATAGCTTCTGAAGGGAGAACTACAAGATTTGATGGCTTGCAGTGATGCTTGAGGGAAAGAGAAGGGAAAACGTTCTCGGCCTGAGAAACCTGAAGATGATGTTCCATTTACCCAGGTAGGAAGAATGTGAGAGGGACAGGCTGGGGCACAAGATATTAGAATCAAGAGTTCCATTTTGGACATGGTAAGCTTGAGTTGCCTATTAGACATCCAGGTGGAGACACAAGATAAATGCAAGTCTGGGTGTCAAAGGAGAGATTACACTCTGTGCAAAAGAACAAAGATTTTCAAATGGTTGGTTACATCACAAACAAGTGTTTCATACAAATAAGTCAAATAAGTTCATAAACTTTCAGCACATTAGGGTATGAAGACAGGAAATCCAAAAACTCTGGAAAGCTAAAATGGAAAAACATATTTAAGATCTGATAGGCAGACAGGATAGTTTATACTACTTGGGTAATAATCCTAAAATGCATCAATAGATCTTAAAAGGATTAATGCCAAATAAAAGAACAAATAAAAATAAGAACATAGAGTTAATTAGAAAGAGAAAAAATAATAGTTAACCATTTCCAAAAACTGTTTTACACACCATTGCAAAGCCATAAATAACAAGATGACATCATCCCAATATCACACTGTTCTAAAGGGAACAAGTGACAGTTGTTTATGCAGCCCAACAGTGACAAATGCTTCCAACTACAGTTGTACATTCTGCAGGGAAAGACCATTAAGTTATACAGGACAGCCACAGTAATTAACAAGGTAATTAGTGAGAGCTTATTAACCGTTTTAGCCATAATTTATAAGAGGAGGGGAATCACTACACGAACTCTTCCTGGTTAAAACAGTTAGGATGCAAAGCCCAAGATTTTACCTCCTGGTCACAGCATGTTCAATTATATCCCAGTGTCCAAATAAAAACAGAATCGTATATCTGATATTTTCACTGTGTTAAATTTCTTCTGGTTGGGAGGTCTATATACTATTCTATTTGTCATGGTTTTATAATTCTTACATTTCATTCCAAAGCAAGAAAACTATAAATGGTAGCTGAAAGTATTTCTTGGGTTTGTTTTTGGTTGGGGAATTGGGGGAGAGGGAGAAGTGAGTAGATGTCTCATTGGGATATTTCTTGAAGAAATTATCATCTGAATATGTGCTATTTATAATACAAGTATTTGGGGCCACACCATACCCACCCTGGCAATTAGCTCCAAGAAGAAAATGGTTTACCTTACAACTCCGTAAAATGCCTGATTTCCAGGTCTGCTTTTGGGTGCCCCAATTATTGGCAAAGGTTTAGGGAAAGATGCTCTACTCTCCCAGAGTGCAAACACCATGTTTACGTACTACTGCCTCGGTGTGGTTCAGGGGCTTGCAGCCCCTGAGACGTCACGCACATCGCAATGGAGTCACCCCTTCTTCAGTGTCCACTTTCACCTGAGGCGGGCCAATCAGGCTCATCTGCAGCCATACAACCAGGAAGGCCCTGAGAATCACCTCTCCCCACAACTGTCCTTAAAATTACCCTTAAGCGACCTTCCTTTTTTTATAAAACAAATTCCTTATTCATAAAAGAGCAGTTTGCAACTTGGGTTCCCTAGGCCTCTGGTCAGTAATTAACAGGTAACATTTCCTGAGTACTTCCTGTATGCCAGGCACTGTGCACACCACTTTACATGGGTAACCACTTAGGCCAGGCACAGTCTCTGGGGTGGACACCACTATTATGTCCATGTGTTTGATAAAAGAGGCTAAGTAACCTGCCCAAGTCTAAATAGCTGGTAATTGCAAATCTGTCAGACGTCCAGACCCTTGACCCCCAACTATTCCTTTTGCAGAAGTAAGAGAGTCAAAGAGGAACTTCTAACATTCTAAACAGTCTAGCACAAATCATATTTAACCCACAAAAAAATGCCTATACTGGATCATTAAAATGCCAGTTTCCTTGCTTTGCACTGAAATATCATGGCAGTGTAGAAACTGGTTCCACTGTGTTTCACATGCTGACAAAAAGTTTAAATTGGGTATTATGTCATTTCTTTAGTAAAACAATAAAGTGGTAGTTAACCAGTTATTAAATTCAGCTTGTTTTGAAGACCTACTTCTTCAAACTGCATACTCCTATATCAGAGAATATCTTTCCAAAAAAAAGGAAAGCTATTTCTAGAATGGTTCAAATGTCTGGCATAATTTGGAAACACCCAACATGGCCACCCTTGTTCAGTACACAAGGAAAAAGGAGAATCTGCTGGAAGAAAAAGAAAAATAAAGAAGATTAATAAAGAAAGGTAAACAGATAAGCAAAATATTCTAAAAATACCAGCAGTTTGAATAAGATTATTTACCTGGAGAACTCATTAAGGAAAAAAAAAAAAGGATAAGAAAATCAGTTGGCTGCAGGGGCAGGCCCAGGGAACAATGTACATGTGTGTGCACAGTCCACGTGTAATTAGTTCATAGGTCCTTACCATCAAGAGGGAAGGTGTCTGGAAGGCACAGAAACTTCCCTATTCAACCCACAGACACGTGATAAAAGAACAAGGGACTGGAAGTCTATAGATCAAGGTTCTGGTCATTTTGGTCATGCCAATAATTCCTAAGACCTGGAACAACTGACCTGACCTCTTTGTGCTTTTAACTCATCCTCTGCATGAGTTTCCTCCTCCAGAACACAGAAATAATAATCATCCTGGCAGTTATGTTGTGAGGACCATGTGAGATCACAGATACAGAAGTGCCTCAATAAAACTGTTTAGGTTCCATACAAAGGCTATATATTGGTTATTATCAATGCATTGGAGAGTTGAACTGCAATTGATTTCATGCATTCTACTTACCCGAGAAAGTAAAGAGCAAGGATAGACATGGGTGAGAGAGGACTCCCCTAAGCACTGACTGATTTACATTGTTAACAGAGCCCATCTGCAATACAGCCGTTATAGCCTATGGCATTGGCAGGCCTGTTTACAATTAAAATATAGCACAATGCACCCAATTAAGTGATCCAGACTACAACTTGATATAGCAAATCCTTAAATGTCAACACTAAGGGAAAGGAAGCTCTGGAACAGATGCTGGAATCCAGCAGACACTCAAAAATCACCATCTCTATGGCTCTGGAATGTTTTTTATGACATGTCTCTAGCTGTGCTTAGATCTGACTACTTCTAAATTTAATTGTCAGCCCCACTGAGGGCAGAAGATGGTCCAGGAGCATGTGATTACCTTGCTCCTACTGCCCAACTAGGATTAAAAACGTTGCAGAATGACTCCCTTAAGTGGACACTGTCATGCAGATAAGCAAAGGTGAGTGTCCCCAACTGTATAATTATAGACCCAAGCTCAAGAGCAATATAGTTATTGGTCATAGGATCCTATTTACACTTCTGTTTATTGGTGTGTTTGAACTTAACCACTCTGTAATTAGTGTCTATCAGTAGTGGAGACTTGTTTGAATTTCCACCATTTCCATTTCTAAGCAGAAGGCTTAGAGAACAGTTAGTGTTAAGGTAGATCTTGTTAACAAATAAATATTTTTCACAGCAGAATTGAGAGTATCTGAAAGTATTATAAACATCAATTTATAATGTTCCAGATGAGGAAATTAACTTCTGTCTATTCTTTAGCCAGGAAAGACACCCTTATAATAAAATCTTATTTGAAGCATCACACTAATTCACAGGTGCACATCTGTCCCAGACTGGGTGCCCAATGATAGAGAATGCACCTTTCATGTTACTTTATAGAAAGCAAAAGTTTTATCCAAACTTGCCATGAATGAATGTGATTGTTTTTAAATTCTCATTGGTCTGAATAAATATGATAACTAGACCTACACTTTTGATAATAGAATTCCTAGAATTATATTTGATTAAAATTGTACTGAATTTATATAAGTTCTAAACACAAAGACTCCCTTGTAAAATTGCAAAATTCAGACTCTCAATGGATTTTGAATGAATGAATTATATGAATGAATGCATCTTTCATAAGGTTAAAAGGTACCCATATCAATTGTGAACTGAACACTTTGTATGAATAAAGCCTTATGATTATGTACATTCTTGAAAGGAATAAAATATTTTCATTCAGGAAACTCATACTCTAGGAGCGATTAATTACTCAGATCTTAAAGATGAGGATGACAGGGTCTTCTGAGGCAGCAACTTAACAGAATTTGGACTTAAAAATCTGAGCACGCATTACTGACAAATTAGGTTCTTGCCACTGGTCATGAGGGTTTTCCAAAACCAGCCCCCAAGTTTGGACAGACACAGATGGAAAATCCAGACAAAATTACCTCTGCCATGGACTGAACTTTGGGTAAACAGGCCTGGAGAAATGCTAACAGAAGGGAGCAGCACATGCGTGGTGTAAGAAGGAAAGCAGCACTTCTCAAAAATGTTTTACATCCTCTCCCTCACTCCACAAGGAAAATTTATCTAGTTGAAGTTATGCTTGTTGAATGTGGATAAAGGGCGTTGCATGATGAAATAAGTGTTCCACGAAGATTAATCTGTCAGCAGTGGGACTGATGGATTGACAGAGAGAGAGACAAGAGGCAAAGACAAGAACACAATGCAGAGAGAGGAGGAGGGATAGAGTCATGGGAGAAGCATCAAGACTTAATAAGTGACTATTTATAGGCAGGAGATGAAGGAGACAGAAGAGTCAAAGATGACTCCCAACGTTCACTCTTAGATGGCTGGGAAGACAGGCGTACCACTGAGAAAAGCGGGGAAGGCAGGAAAGACAGCTCCCTTCCTGCCTGATTTTCCATCACACTGGGTGATGCCACTAACCCTGGGCAACGCCACCAGGCAAATGCTCCTGGGTCATTTTTTGACTGGCTGTAAAGAGAAGGACAGTGGCCCACTCTGTTAACAAAGGCTGAGAATAAGTGAAGACAGGATGACACTAGTAGTTATATAGTTAGCAGGAATGAATCAACCCGTGAGCAGAAAGAGCAGAAAGCATTATTTAGGGACACACTGAAGCAAGACTTTCCACAGCACAGCTCAGCTGTGGACTGCCGGGTGAAAGGATCAAAAATGGTCTAGACTTTGTAAGAGAGAAGAATAAAAGACAAGGGTCCAAACTCAAACGCCCACAGGGGCCAGGCAAGTAATAGAAATGAAGAAGGGTGTTAGGCTACAAGGAATGGGGGACCACAGCAAACAGCACACACCATCCCATCCAAAGAGGAGTCATTTCTCAACTGCAGGTGGTCACTCCCACCCATGACTGCAGGCCCAATCTTCTGATTCTTCAAGAGAAATCATCACATCCACCACTTTCCACCATGTTACACTAGTTGATCTTCTCCAAGCACTTGTCAATACCTGAAATCTTGGCGTTGTTGTCATCGCTGTTGTCAACATGTTTATGGTATGTCTCCTCCTACTAGAAGGTAAGCTCCCTGAGGAGCCACATAACTGGCACTCAATCAATGCTCCACCAATACATGCTCCCTTCTTCATTTCCCAGGACTTACCATGTGACACAGAATCAATACAAAGCCCTCAAGTCTTCACAGTCTTCACAACCTTCCACTCTCACCCCCTGCCACTCTAAATACACCCTCTCTCCCTCCAGCGTGGGCTCTGCAAGGGAAAGACCTGGGTTCAAATCACCTGGCTCTGCCTGCCACTTACTAGCTGTTTGTCCTTACTGAAGATGTTAACTATAAATCTCAACTGCTACATCGATAAACATCTACGTCACTGGGTTTCTACAGGAATTAATACACTAATGCCTGATTCTTTGAAATTTCCCACACTTGGGTTTCCCCTTTTCACACTCACCACAGTAACACCCTGTTGCTACTCAGCAGGCCAGAAGCTTGCGCTCTGAGCCTCTTCTCTGCTGATTCTATGGGTTCTCCTCTCTCCACCTCCTGCAAAAACTTATCTCGTAATTTCTCTTTAGTGCAGCTCAATTGTTTCTTCCTCTGGGAGGTTTTCTTTGACTTCCCTGGGCAAAGGTTATTCTCTCCTTTGGGTGCCTACAGCCTTCAGTTCTTTCCACTAGTAAATGCACTGACGTGAACCACACCCCAGCAGCTGCCTTGATTCTGACGCCCCACCAGTTAGCAAAAGTAGGGACTTTTGCTACCCCTTATCATTTTCCCTGAAGTCTAGCACAGTGCCTGATTCAAAAGAGACATTCATTAAATGTCTGCTGATTCAAACAAAACTGAACACCTACCAGATGTAAATCCGATTTACTGGAAACTATATGAGTAGAGGGATACATCTTGCCCCAACATCGAGCAACTAAACCTAACAATGACAAAAACTACCACATACTTCTTGATTACCATAGTAATAGTGGACAACAGTGATACAGATAATCTAAGAATTGTTAGATAACCTAGGTATTTTCACTACTTTAGGTAGTATTAGCATACAGTAAGTATGACTTATGCAGTGATAAAACCTCAAGACCAAAATTACCTCTCCTACTGATCTGGCAAAGTGCTAAAAATACTTAATAGTATCTTGCAGCTCTTTTTGAACTTCACTTTGATTATAACATGAAATTTCATAGGAACCACTGCACTCTTTCTAACATATGAGTGTTCAATCATCAATTCATTCCACTGATATTTACTGAAGGCCTACCATACACCAGGCATTACAAATAAAACCAGTACAATCCTGAGTTCTATAACCACAATTTTGTAATGACTGCTTAGGAAGACCTGGAAAACTTGGGAAGGCTGTTGATGCCAATACAAAAGTTTGTATTATCACATAACCTAGCAGTTGCTGCTCTACCAATACTAAGAAAGGGCCCTGTAACAATTCAGACTTGTCAAACAATCAAATTCATTTGATTAAGTTAGGAAGCAGTAGGGCATTTCCATGGTATATACCATTACAAACAGCTCTTTAACCAAAACCTGGACTTGTTAAAGAAACTCCCAGAAGGGAAGTTTTTTCCTATGTTTCACAGTATAAAATTTTCTATTGATTTCTTAAAATTAATTCTTGGTAAGAAGGGTCATAAAAATATATGTTCCAGAATTCTAAAAAAGTGTGATAACACCTCATGGAAGACACCTTGGAACTCCTTGTCCCATGCTCCTCTTTCTGTTATGCCATACCAAGAACAATGGAGCAAGAAGCTTCTGGAAAGTAAAGAAATGTAGAACCAGTCTTGTCCTAAAATAGAGTAGGAAGTAAAAATAATCACCGATTTCTAAATTAACTTAAACTTCTCTCTCTTCTCTCTCTTCAACCTGAAGTGGTGGGGAGTAGAGAAGGTAACAAAAGACTGAGCCACAGAGGTGGACTAAAGTCACCTTTCCCCAAGGCCCTGTGCTATGCATAGTATACTCCTTCAACCCCTTCCCAAGTTAAGGCTTCCTTAACTTTCCTAGGAACAGACTACTTGGATAATCTCAGAATGAATGCATGATGAACCTAAAGTGTTTCCCCTGCATTTTAAATGTATGGTCCATTTCATTGATATATTGCATTAACAGTTAATAAAATGCTTATGTTTAGTAATCATACAATTCCATTTATGCTCATAAAAGTCTCTACAAGTGAAAAAGATGTCTCAATAACAAAGTAAGAGATATAAGAAAAAAGTAGTGATTTTTTTTCCTTCTCTCATCTCACACAATACTTCTGACACCAGATGTATGGGGGGTTTTTCCCCCCACACCAAGCAATTCTGCAGATTCTCCAACAGATACCACCTGGGTATCCACTAATTCAATTCAATTCTGACAGTATCAATCTGGAGATAGCATCAGATCCCACAGGTTGAAGGCTCAGTCCCACAAGCCTTCAAATGCCAACTTCAGATGCCAATCACAAGCCTCAGGTTGTTGGCCTGTGCTTCTGACAGACTGGCTATAAACTGGGGTTCCCATGACCCCCTCCAATTAATTTGCTAGAGACATTCAGAGAACTCAGAAAAACACTTTACTTATGTTTACCCTTTTATTATAAGGATGTTACAAAGAATACAGACGGACAGCCAGATGGAAGAGACACACAAGGCAAAGTATGGAGGAATGGACTCAGATCTTCCATGCCATCTCCAGGCCCCCCATCCTCTAGGAACTTCCACATTTTCTGCTATCCAAAAGCTCCCAGAATTTAGTCCTTTTGGGTTTCCATGAAAGCTTCATTATGTAAGCATGACTGATTAAACCACTGGCTATAGGTGATCAACTCAACCTTCAGCCCCTCTCCTTGAGGCTCTAATCACGCCTTAGTCTTTCTGGTGACTAGTGCCTATCCTGAAGCTATCTGGTGGCCCCCTGTCACCAGTCTTTTCATTAGCATATGAGATTCCTAGGGTTTCACCAGGAAATAGGGTGAAGACGAAGACCAAATACATATTTCATAGTATCACACAAAGCAAAACTAAATTTCTCCATTTCATACCCTAATATTGCTGCATGATGGTGAACTGACTTCCTAGCTAGTAAGAAAAAATTTCTAATAAATCATCAGAAAATAAAACTGTCTATAAAGATACCATAATTTGGGTAAGCACCAAAAATCAAGGAACGTAACATTTAGATCCGAGATGTCAAAACTCCCTGTCTGCCCGGGGCTATCTTGGTTTATGCCTATGATCATGACATAATTATTAGGTGTAGCTACTTCTACTCTCAAAAATGGCACAGTTTGGATGACTGGTTATATATCACTCTGTTGGGAGACAAAAAGATTCCTAAACATTCTTTGACAAAGAAACATTAAGGTTTTCAGAAACATTAGCATGTACAAAGGTGCTTTACATACTCTGCTTTTAAACTTACCAATTTTGAAAGAGTTAATAAACATTTTAACTTTCACAGCTGTAAAGTAATAAGGATTGATCAACACTGAATATTTATGAAATTTCTTCAGACATGAATGTGGAGCTTGGCCTTGCAACCTATATTTGGGAATTCCACCCCCCCACCTCTATACCCAATCTGGGGATCCATGAGAACAGTACAGTGATTCAGCATTTCTAAGGCATTCATTAAAATGTGCTTCAGTGCAATGAAATCAAGAGAGGAAAAAAGGCACATAATACACAGATATTAAAATCAAAACTTTGTTTTATAAAAGCAAAAATGATGAAATTCTATACTTTCATACTGAAACATCTGTAAAGCAGCAGAAATGACAAGTGTGTCTCTCATCACTGTTATCAGGCAGTCATCCTAAGATAGAGCAGAAAGCATATGGAACACTTTTTGTCAACTAGTTCAAGAGATGCTTAAAAATAGAAGTAAGAGGGAAATCGCAAAACACAAAGGGAAACTGTATTCACCAATCAAGAACAACACTGTTTATACCTGTACAGGAGCACTTTTTAGAATCTTGTTTATCGCATTTTCGTGTCTCCTGGAGGACAGACCATGTCTTTTTCACTCTTGTAACCCTTATCTCTTATCTTTGAATCCTTAGTATACTGCTTTGCACATGAAAAATGTGCAACAAATGCTCATTACATTAAACTAATAAGAACAGAAGAAAAACGCTTTCAAATATAATTTCCGTGTAAACATTCCTTTCAAAGTACAGTATAAAAGAAATCCAACCACCATGAGGGGGTGGCAGTGGAGAGGTAGAATCATTCCAAGAGCAAGGAGGTGTTCCATAGTGAGAAATCTATTCCTCTAGGTAAGTGGTGAATAAAGGTTTAACAAACCTTATTATCATAGAAAGTCAGACACATTGTTGTCAAACCACATCCCACCAAACAAAACAGCCATATAAAGTTAGCCTATAAGGCAAGCATTAGTTATAGCCTCCAATACCTGAGTTATAAAGAAGTTCCGCTGAAATTTCTTTCAAGTCTCAGCTGAAGAGGGCTTGAGCATTCTTTAAAACAGGTTTTGAGGCAATTTGTTTTACCTCCTTCAGCACTCTATGCAAAGGCACTGGAGTTTAAGAACTAGCCACTTCACCACGGAAAGTCTCATTCATAAAGAAAGCTATAAAATGGGCCTCGATGCATTTTATCAAAAGGGACTTGGATTTCTCTTCCTTAAAGACAACATCCACTCCTCCTATCAGTAAGACAGATGGGTAGACATGATCTACTAGTCTGCCCATTAAGTTACATAGTAGGTTATGGGGGGAAAGGCTGGCAGAGAACAGAGAGCCATATATCTCAGCCAAGGTGGGTAGCAGCCACTATACAATAATGTGAAACAAAGTTAAAATTCTCCAATGATATTCAATATGAAGGAAGAATTTGCTCAGAAATCTAACTGTAAAAAATAGTAAAAATTAAATATTCAGGCCTCCTGAATTTTATATCAGCTGCTTTACAACCTTAGGAAAGTCATCTAAAAGCCTTAAATTTCTAGTTCATTTTACAAATGGGAATAAATACTATTACCACTTACCTATATTTTAGAAAACTAATAAAAGCAATGATGTAAAGCACAGATACTTTCTTAAATTCTAGATGTTTAGGTAGTTACTGCTCTTCTCAACTGAACAGGTATAGTTCAAAACAAAGTATTTAACATACAGACTCTATTATCTGCTGCCGATAAAGAACAGAGGTACTGATAATCCATTGTGTAAATCTGCTTGGATCCAAAATATTAATATTATTAATTCAAATAAAGAATAGTAAGCAGGAAAAAATATCCTTTAAACTCTGTGGATATTAAACACATTTGTCTTCCACTGAGTACCTTTTTAAAAATCAGTGCCACTTTCTGAACTAACCTGAAAGTAAAGCAATTGCTCACAATCACTACAGATTAATCTTAAAGGATTACGTCAACCAAAACTGGTCTTCATATTATGCAAATAATTTGTTTCTATTCACCATAATCTTTTAAAATGTCAAATTGTTTACCTACTGAAAATATGATGGACAAAAAGGTTTTTTTTCCTACTCACCAACTAAAGAAAGAAAAAGGTTTAAATTTAAACACTCAATTTCTAAGTGGAAAGACTGGCAAGTTCCCTGCAGCCAAATAGCTTCTTACGGCAATCTTCTGTGTGCAGACTGAAAGCAGTTTTTTATATCATGGAAGGTAGAACACTGCATCCTTACATAAAGCCTCACAGAAACAAGTCAGGACCGTAAACACATTCGCTTAACTATTGCATAGTTCCCAATGCTCCTGAAAGGTACATGGACCCAATTTCAGCTATTAAGCTTATAAGGGCATCAGAAGATTGCAGTTCCAGTTTAGTCAGAGAAAAGAAACAAACAGCAATCCTATCTCAATAGATCCCAAGGTAATTCCCTCCAGTTTCTCCCCTATCATAATATTAAGTGATTTCTTAATAAAATGCTGCGGTAAAATTTGTGAAATCAGATTCTGGCAGAAAATCAAATCAGAGGAAAACTCTTCACGGCAGCTACTTTCACGTAGCCAGCCTCCTGCCTACCTTATTATGTTTTTGTTGGTGTCTTGCCTTTGTGTCAAGAACATGATAAGGGCTTTCCGAGTCTTGGTTGATGTAATATACAAGTCTTGAAGGCAGTGTGATTTCTTTCTGCATTGCATTGCTGTAACTGATATTACTGCTGCTATTCTGTTGCAATGCATTGTCTTCAATTGCCAGGACTCCCAAATTTTCTTCTGCAGTTTCATTCCAATGCGGAGCTGGGGGAGCAGGAAGCACAAACATACACACACATATATATACCCCATAAATACATACGCACTAAAACTCATTTTTCCATTAATCGCAAACACAAAGTTTTCTCTTTATAAGCACATAAGAACTGGAGAAACAGTAAAGCAAGTTATTTCAACAATGAAATGGCCTGGATAGGTTAATAGACAATAATAAGGCTTATACAATCATGTACTGTTTATTTAGATTTATGTTTTATATACACATTTTCTAACCAGCCTCAAATCTGTGCTTCTAAGTATTGGGGAGGGGCAGAATGAACTTGAGGGAGGAGTCATTAAATGAACATGCTCAGGGGTCCTGACCCTCATCTCTATCCCTTCTCTGAGTCTACAGAAGCTCAACTCTACTCTGCCTAGTAGTATCCCATTTGAGAGCTAAGAACACTCCTAAGATAACTTGAGTGCTGAATTCATGGACACAGAATGTTAATTGATTCTTTTCACAAAATGGACAATTCCTTTCTCTTTTAACTTGGAGATGAGCAAAAATCCTTTACCATATAGGGATGCAGATGCTGGCAGCTTTCCAATTTCTTTGTATTTTCCTACCAAGGCCAGCTTTCTGCTTTCAGCGATTTCCAATCATCAGTGTATTGAACATTACATTAATTGTTCATTATAATAACAAGCACTTTGAGAAATCACAACCAAACATTGTGCACGAAGTATGTCTTCCACACCTTAATTCTCTGGTCCCCAAAGTATGCCTCCCCCACCTTAACTCCAACGGCAGTGAATATATACCGGTAGGAAATTTGAGAAAACAACCCATTGCCACTATTATTACACCCGCTCCGCATTCACATGAAGGCTCCCCCACGCAAGAAGCAACTTGCTCCCTCGCTGCATTTCCCATGCACTGGTTTCCCCTCCGCAAGTTGCATAAAGATCGCTGAGGGACCCAGGATCCACTAAATACTTCCCAGTGGAACCAATAGTAATTGGGATGGGTTTTGAGGAAATGCAAAACAGAAATGGACTTCCAAAAGTGAACTGGAATGAATGGAAGTTTGGGAATGAGAAGGGTGGAGAGGCAGGCAGGGAGGCACGGAAAGGCCGAGCCGGGGACACGTCCGGAGCGCATGGACCCGCTTGCCCTTCGCTTTCCTCCGCAGGGCCCAGCGGGGAAGGCAAGGCGAAGGGCACGGGGCCATACCCACCGCTAGGTGCAGCAGCCCCCCAGGCGCGGGGCCGGGACGAGGCGGCGAGCGGAGGCAGCAAGAGAAGGACGAGGAGCAGGCGGCAGGGCGGCGCGCGGGCCAGGGCGCGGGCAGGCACCGGGCTGGCGGGGCCGCGGCGGGGGCCGCAGGAGGCGCCGGCAAGGCTGCAGCCGGCCAGGGGCGGCCGCCGGGAGCTGCTGCCGGGCGGCTTCATGGCTCATAGCTCCCGGGCGCCGCTCGGAGTGGCCGGCGAGAGCGCCGGGCTAGGCTGCGGGTGGCTGCGGGCGGAGCCGGTCACGCCGGCTCGGCGCGCATGGTGCCGCGGCGGGCAGGGGGCTCGGGGCTAGGGGCTAGGGGCTCGGGGCCCGGGGCTGGGCAGCGCCCCCTCCCCGGCTCGCCTCTCAGCCCCTCCTGGGGCGGGCCGCAGAGGAGTCCCGGGGTCCTCGCCGCTCCGCCAACTTGGAGCCTCCCCAGGGGCTGTTCCCTCCCCACGGCGGGCGCGGCCGCTCCAGCGACTGCGGGGGCTGCCGCCGGGCCTCAGGATGCTGAGGCGGCGCGCGGGAACGAGCGGCGCGGGGACGCGCGGCGCGGGCGTGCGCCCCGCCCCCCGAGAGCGCGCCTGAGCGGAGCTTCGGGCGCTGGTGCTGATGCTGGATGCTGATGCTGATGCTGCTGCTGTAGCCTGGCACGGGACGCACTGCGCATGCCTTGTTGGGGCTGTGGGGGGAAGCAGCAGTGATGCAGCATCCCAGGCAGCATCAGAGGTGACGGTGGCACCTCCAAAGATGGGGGCGGGGTAGTGGGGAACTGGCAGTCAGGGATGAGCCGGAGGAAAAGGAAGAAGAGTGCGGGGGCTTCCAGGCCAGAGACAGGGATGATCTGTAGAATGCGATCAGCCAGGGAAATAGACCTGCTTTTTCCACCACCCCAGACCTCACATACCCCCTCCTATTCCAACCCCTTCCTGCTTGGGATAAATTAAGGCCAAGCATTTCCTTCTTAATCCTTTATTTATTTCCATCCTGCAAGTAAATATAAAGGATTGCAGCGGGGGAGGTAAAAATAGCGCTGCTCCTCATTCAGCTGGCCTGCGGCGGGTGGCACGACGGCTGGGAAGCACGTTTGCGCGTCGCAGGCTGGCAGGCGCGCTGCCGCTGAGCGGCAGGAATCCCCGGTGCAGGGGCGCTCCGCCTGGCCCGGGTGCTCCCTGCCAGTGCCAGGGGGCTTTGAGGAAAGCAGATGAAGCCGGAAGGTGTTTGCTCAAAAGTTCATGAAGTATGTCTGGGCGTTTTCGGGAAGAACTTAGAAATTCTGGCGGGGAAGAAAAACGGAAATTAGAAACCGAGTGTGTGGCAGCTATCTTGGGAAATCCGTTGTTTGTCAACCATGGGGGTGGGCGTGTATTTAGGAGGACACATTTCTATTTTTGAGATCCAGGCCGGACTTCTGCAAAGGAAAGGGAAGATTTTCTCTCGCTGCTGTAAAAAATGTAAATCCAGGCTCCCTGACTTAGGTGGGTTATTCTGCCACTAAATCTGATGGTTTCAAATTAGACCCTGTGGCATATTTCTGCCCCCAAACTCCTATAATGGAAGCATTCACTTATTCACCCCCACAATGACAGAATAATAGCAGTGTCGTTTTACTTCGTTATTTGTATTTAAAATGTATATAATAGCATCTACTTTGGGGGGGCATCAAGAATTTTATGATTAAAAGAAAGAATGTGGGTATAAAGCATCATAGCCACAACAGAAGTCAATGTTAACCATCTTCTCCACCCTCACTTAACAAAGAGGAAGAGAGACAAAGACACACACACACACACACACACACACACAAACCCCTAAGATTACATAGCTGTTAGGGAGGTAAATACTGATTTTAGTTCTTCCTTTCTATGTCAGAGCTGAGATATCGTAATAACATTTATTCATGTAAATTTGTAATTGACAAACTTCCCCCATATGAGGGCAACAACAGTTTTCCTTTTTGTTCACCATTGTGTCCTTAGAACCTAACACAGTGTTTGAGGCACAGAAAAATCTGTTGGAAAATATGCAATGAGTGAATAAATAAATGAGCAGTACACATAAGCATGAGTCACACTTGAGCCAAGCTGGTGAACACTCCAACCTCCCTGGAGTTCCTACTTGCAGGTCAGTGTTCACCATTTCATGCATTTGACGGTACAGAATGAGGATTCAATTTCATTTCTAATAAGAAATGGGTGTGTTTACAAAGAGGGATGTTGTCTTAGGTACTATATCAAAAGACTGCATTTATTTACAGAACTTTAATGTTTACAGACATTGCTAGAGTCGAGATAATGTATCAGAAATGAGATAGTGAGTCAGAGGAAATCACTTTGAAAAAATTTATTGGAAGTATAGTCCTTGAACAATATATTTAAGGGAAGGTTAAAAACAGATTCAAATATTCCTTAACTGGTCAATTTGTTAGATTTAGTAATAATCTTATTAGGTAGTTTATAATTTTTATTGTTATGGAGTTTACTTCTAAACATTCCCCTTTGTGCTTTCATGATATTTAGAGAATTTTTTTTTTTTTTTTTTTTTTGAGACAGAGTCTCACTCTGTCACCCTGGGTAGAGTGCAGTGGTGTAGCTCACTGCAGCCTCCAGCTCCTGGGCTCAAGCCATCCTTTTGCCTCAGCCTCCTGAGTAGCTGGGACTACAGGCACACACCACCACATCTGACTAATTTTTCTGTTCTTAGTAGAGACAGGATCTCGCTCTTGCTCAGACTGGTCTCAGACTCCTGAGCTCAAGCAATCCTCCCACCTCAGCCTCCCAACGTGCTAAGATTACAGACGCGAGCCACCACGCTGGGCCTGTAGTGACTTTATTAATCACTTAACTACCTACTGCCTTGCTCTGTATTCACGTATGTGCATATCATCTTTTCCCTATCAAAAAATACCAAGAACAAGGCTGCATCTTGGTCATCTCTGACCCCAGCGCCTAGTATAGTACCTGGACTAGAGTCAACATTGGATAAATGTGTGTTGAATAGAGGGGTACTGCCAGGTAGGAAAGGGAGGGATTCAGCAGACTGGACAAGAATGAAGAAAGAAACGCACCAGAAGCTTGAGTGCCATCATGGCTCTGGTTACAAATGTGTGCTGCATCCCAAGGCAAGCAGAGGACCATTGGAGTGATCTGGTTAAAGTGGTAGATGTGGAAAACTGCTGTGGTCGTAGGTGAAGGCAGGCAGCCAGAAGGTCCATGGGAAGGAAATTACACCAGGCGATATGGACACCAGGGGAACACAAGGAAGGGTGCAGGCAAGCAATGCCCAGAAAGGGTGATCGGACTGTTCACAAATATGGTTCCGTTGGTCATGTGAGGGAGGACACAGAAGGCCTCTCCTTGCCACTGTTTCAGGTGGCAGAATGGGACCCACTTTGAAACCAGTGAGAAAACTGGGCCTGGGCAGGAGCAAGTAAAGGGGAGGAATAGGAATATTAGATTTGGAAGGCATCTGCCTCAGTAGGGCTGAGATTCTGGGGGAAAAGGCAGAAGGAGGGGTCACAGAAGAATGACCTAGAGAGTGAAAGAAGGTAAAAGAAAAGAAAGAAGGTCAAAGAAAACAAAACAAAAAGAGGGCCGGGCAGCAAAGCAGACTCGTAAGAACAATTAGAATGGAATCATCATTTGGCCGAAAAGCCAAGGTCAGAGAAGGCGTGCGGCAGATTGGTGGCTGGTGGTGTTCAGAGGACAGTTCTGGAGCAGTGGGAGTAAAGAGCATGGACGAGGGCTGGGACAGCAGCAGCTCTGGCCCAAGATGGCTCCCGCCAGGCAGCTCGCTGCAGCAGCTTCTGCTGCGGAGTCTGCCGTAGGAGGTTCTCAGCCTCGTTTTAGAGCAGCTGTGAGGACTGATTCTACAAGCGGAAATTGATACTTCAAAGGAGAGAAGACAATGCATTTCTTGGTGAAAGTGAAAAATGAGTGGGCTTCATTATTGGTAACTTCCATGTGGTTCAGGGATCAGCAAACATTTTCTGTAAAGGGCCAAATAATAAATATTTTAGGCTTTGGGCCGTATGGTCTCTCCTGCATATTCTTTTTTTTTCTTTATAACCCTTTAAAAATGTAAAAAACATGCAACCTGCAAGTCCCGGTTTGTCAGCCCACCATGTTTATCTTTTAAGAATTTAGAGACATGTATATATATATACACACACACATACATATAATGGTTAAAACGCTTTTATCAACTGTATTATGGCCTATGCTTGTGAGCAGAAAAAATGAAGGAAGCATATGCAAGAATATACATGGCTCTAATTCCAGAAGAGATTGCTCTTCATTGTAATTTAGCTATTTGTTTAATCAATAAGCTGTCTCTAAATTCTTAAAAGATGTTCATCACATGACGGGATTCCTAAGAAAAGAAACATTTCTCCTTTTAGAGCTAATTCCCAGACCTAGATGTTGGGGAAAGTGTCAGAAATCTTCACCAAAAAAAAAAAAATACAGTTGTTAAAAAGATTCTAGGCGTTTCTTTTGTTTTGCCAAGCTATATTTTCTGGTGAGCAGAGAGATGTTGAATGGATGCTACAGCCATGACAGGTCAAAGAATGGAGTAACACATGCACTGACAACCCTTCCTGGAGCCCGTCATCATCTGTGATCTGCCTGTGTTCCTCAAACTCAACACTGAAGAGCACTGCAGGGCAGGGGGCACGCGCTCCAGACACAGAGTTGCACCCAATGTCACAGGCAACATTCAAGTTCGTGAAAAACAAGTCTGCAAGTCTGTGTTAATTACACCACACCGCTCATTAGGAAGGATAGACCACAGCGGGAGAATTTCAAAAGTCACTGTGTGTCTGATTCTAACACTACTGGGAAAAGAAAAAGTATTCATTACCAAAAGTGCAATAGTCACAGACATTTATAGTGGAGTAGTTTAACAGACAAAAATGTATCAAAGTGTCAAGCATGAAAATGTCCAAAGTAACCACTGAAGAAACCTAAAATTAAGTTATTTAAAGAAATTATGTTAGATGGAGGTTAATTAGGAATTCCTGACAAAGTAAGATAAATTTGAAAAACAGTTAATTTTTCCCCCCACTCCACGAACATGAGGCTTGTTTATCCCACAGTTTGGTGCGTTTACAAGCTGTGGCACAAAGGGATAAACAAGCATGTCATGGTGATTTGTGGTGATAAGATGTGCTTGTAAAACTTGGAAGAATTGTGTTTATTAGGAATAATCACTGAGTCAACATGTAATTATTAAGTCCTCACTGGGTCACAGGGCAGCGCTAGGAGTTTGTGCAGAATTACCCCTTACTAACAGGGGTGGAGGGGACCTCAACTGCTTTTAGAGACAGCAACTGAATTTCATCTGAAAAGGTTAAAACTCCAGCACCAGAATTAATATGCTAATGATAATCCCTTCCATTTGCATAATAACAATGGCTAAGTCCTTTAAATATGCCTGCTTTAATTACTACTGTGCATTTACACATTGCAAAGTGCTTTTATCTGTATTATTTTATGTGATTCTCAACCCTGTGAACAGAGAGGGTGGTTACTATTACTTTTTTTAGGAGCTCCATCTTGGATGCACCGATACTGAGTCTCAGAGGTCTTTGCAGTTATCCTCAATCCTTCCACCCTGGCTGTACATTCAAATCACCTAAAGAGTTTTTTTTTTTTAATTGTATATATTTTAGGTGTATAACGTGATGTTTTGATATACATAGTAAAATGCTTACTACAGTCAAACAAATTAACATATCCATCATCTCACATAGTTATCCATTTTGTGTTTGTGTGGTAAGAACACCTAAAATCTACTCTCTTAGCAAATTTTCAGCACACAATACAATATTAACTATATAATTATTAACTATAGTTCTCACTCTGTACATTAGATCTCTAGACTTATTCATCCTACATAACTGACTCTCTGTACCCCTTGACCTACATCTCTCCCTAATTCTCCCCTGTCCTCCACCTCTGGTAACCACAGTTCTATTCTCTATGTATTCAACTTTTTTGTTTAGATTCCACATATAAGTGAGAGATCTCCTTGTTTTTTAAGGCTGATTAAAATTCAATAGTATATATATATATATATATATATGTGTATATATCACAATTTCTTTATCCATTCATCCATTGACAGACACTTCAGTTGTTTCTATATCTTGGCTATTATGAATAATGCTGCAATGAACGTGGGAGTGCAGATATCATTACAAGGTGATGATTTCACTTTCTTTGGGTACATAGCCAGAATAGGGATTACTGGGTCATACAGTTGTTTTATTTTTAATTTCTTTAGGAACCTCCATACTGTTTTCCACAATGGCTGCACCAATCTACATTCCCACTAATAGTGTAAAAGGGTTCCCTTTCCTCCACACCTTTGCCAACACCTGTTGTCTCTTGTCTTTTTGGTAATAGCCATCCTAACAGATGTGAGGTGATATCTCATTGTGGTTTTAACTTGCACCTACCAAAGCATGAGCATTTAGGATCTTCAAGACCAGAGCTTGATATCAATGTTTTTTAAAATCCTCCCAGATTAATCAAACGTGCAGCCAGAGTTAAGATACACCAGGTAAAAAGATTTCCCCAAGGTCACATGACTGCTGGGCATCAGAACTGGAATTGGAACCCTGAATTCAAATCCTGTGCTGTTCCCAAGGTCTTCTTCCCTTTTTCTGCTCTTATCACAAGTTAACCTTGAACGAAGAAAAATAGAAAGTCAGTTTAATGTAATTGCTGTAGGACCTAAGAAAATACAGAATTAGAAAACATTTGAGCCAGAAATGACCTCTGAGACCATCTAGGAGTCCAAACCTATTGTTGTACAATTGTGGAAACAAAGGCTGAGAATTTAAGCTAGTTGCCCAATCTGTGCAAAGCTGGGACTAAAATTCAGGTTTCCCTTTTCCAGGCTTTCCAGTACTTTCCACTGTGCTTTGTACACTGTTTGGTTTTTTTTTTAAATCGCTTTACAAAAATTCCGATCAGTCTGCAATGTAATTCATTTCTGGTTTCCCAAATGGCATTACTTTGTAAAGATAAAGAAGGATATAGCTGTGAGGGCTGGGTCCCCACGTCATCAGTTCCTTTAAGCCCAATTCCATCGTTTGGCAGCATAAAATAGTCTCATCATCCACACATGTTTGGAGGTAATCCGCCCAAATAAAATACCTATCCATCTACTACTTCTTTTTTGTGTACCAAATATTTCCAAGGAACATTGTTCTCATCCGTTGAGTTTCTTGTAATACCTTTAGTATATCTTACAAACTCAACAACTGTAGCTTCTTAAATCCTGTTTTACATAGCACTGAATTTGGCGAGAAACAAAAAAGGATGCAGAAAATAATCGAAATAAAATAATAACAACAATAATAGTAACAAGAAGGAGGAGAAAGAAAAGGAATTATTTATGTAGCAGCTACCAGGTGCCAGATGCTGCATTAAGCATTTTAGCTGGTTGATCTCACTTACTCCTCCTCATACAACTCTAGAAAGGAGCAACTATTATCATCCCCATTTTTACCGATGAGGGAACTGAAGCTTGGAAAAGTTCAATATCTTGTCTAAAGTGTAAGAAGCAGGGCTGGTCAGGAATCCATTTTGCCTGACTCCAAAGCATAAACTCCCAACCACTCCATAATGACTGACAAATACTATGAATCTCTCAAGTATAATAAAAATCACACCAAAAAATGCTAAAATTCAATCTTCTACTTATCCCACACTTAATTAACAATTAGTTTTTTAAATTGGAATTAAAAAAACACTGACATTCTATAATCTATTTGACCACAGTCCCAAAGCAAAAAACCTGAAACAGTCTCTCTTCAAAGGAACTATAACATTTTTTTAAACCCAGTCTAGGAAAAATGACATTTTGAAGTCAAGGTACTTGGCTATAAACACAATTTTAAATTTTATTTTGTCTGTTTAAAACCATTGACACATTGATCTTCCACACAGAATTTGAATTACATTCCTAACTTTACATTAAAGATTTTTGAAGATAGCCATTCTATAAATTATTTGTATATTTCCAAAACAAAACCTAATTATGGTCCAGACATTTGTTTCTTACATTGGAGTACCCCTCCACAAGAGAGGGCCAAGATCCTCACTTACCAATTTAATTTTTTCTAACTTTGAAATTAACCAACATAGCCACCCATTAAATTTAGTTTAATATGATCAATTAGGTTATTAAGTATGAAATGTTCAATTTCCTTAAGTACTAAGTTTGATAGTTGATATCTCTGACATTTCACTTTGACACTTCTTGTTTTATTTTTATTGTGAAGGTACGTCCACACTCTTGCAAATGCATGTTTTGATTGTGATTATCTTTCAAAAATTTTTTAGAGCAATTTTTGTGAAACCATGAATAAGTCAAAAATTCATGTTATTTTTTAATATGAGTTCTGTTGTGGAACCAATGCTGTACAGACAGCTCAAAATATCAAGGAAATGTTTGGGAAGGATGCGGCTAATGAATGCACAGTATGCCAATGGTTTGAGAAGTTCTCTTCTGGTGATTTTAATCTTGAAAATGAGCCACATGGGCCACCTGAGACCAAGGTGGATAATGATGAGCTGAAAGCTGTAGTGGAAGTGAATCCATCTCAACCCACGCGTGAATTAGCAGCAAGGTTTGACATTACTATTCCAACAATATTGGACCATTTGAAACAAATGGGCAAGGTAAAGAAGCTGGATAGATGGGTTCCTCATGAATTAAACAAGCATCAGAAGAGAAATCAGCTTGAAGTTTGTCTTTCTGTGCTGTCACAACATAAAGGCAAACTATTTCTACACTATTTTTACATGTGATGAGAAATGGATTCTTTTTGACAATCGCAAGCACTCAGCACAATGGTTGGATAAAGATGAAGTGCAAAACAGTCCAAAACTCAGTATTCAATAAAAAAAGCTAACGTTGTCTGTTTGGTGGTTCAATGCTGGTATTATTTACTACAGCTTCATGAAACCTGGTCAATCGATTACACCGGATGTCTACTGCAACCAGTTGGACGAAATGATGAGGATGCTTGTGATTAAGCAGCCGAGATTGGTCACTAGAGATAGGCCAATCCTCTTGCAAGACAACACTCGACCACATGTCACACAAACAACGCTGTTCAAACTACAGAGACTGGACTTGGAAACTGTCATCCACTGTACTCACCTGACTTTGCACCAATTGACTACCACTTCTTCCAGGCTTTGGACCACTCTTGCAAGGAAAAATATTCAATTCTGAATAAGCTGAAAAATATTCAATTCTGAATAATTCTGAAAATGCCTTTCATGATTTCATAGCCACTCGCTCTCCAGACTTCTTCGCTGCTGGCATAAACAAGCTACCATTAAAATGGCAAAATGGTGTCAATAGTTTAGGCACATACTTTGATTAATTGTACTGCTTCTTGTTTGAGATATAATAAACTACCCTTTTGATTCAAAATTGGACATTTCATATTTAACCACCTAATTAGCAACATTTATCAACCACCTACCCCTATCAAATAACATTAGCTTTTGCCATATTAAGATGTTTAGATTTCTAAAGATATAACTGTGAAAGCTTAAAGCCTGAGCAGAAGTCATTAAATATTTTTATTCTGCTGTTGTACTAGGATGAAAAGAATAGCTAACATTTGTGTAGTTCCTTAAATCATACAACATGCTTTTGCACACCTTGTGTCACTTAGTGCAGTGCAGTATGTAGGTCAAAGCTGAACTGGCCGTATTATTTCTGTTGAATCGTCATGGGATTAGACTGTTCATGTCACAGATACAGACATGGCTTAGAGACAGAAATCAAACAATAGAGACAAGCAATCACTTCTCCAAAAGGAAAAGATAAATTCTAGGATTCTTCAGAGTCCAGTTCTAAGACTTTTTATTGGCTATTTTGATAAATTATCTGAGGGAAAGATTGCATGGTGAAATGCCCAGTCTTGCAAAAAAAAATTAAGTTCCTCCATGTACTGAAATGTTTGGGTGAACAGGGATAGACTATAAACAGATTTTTCTGAGGCTGTAAAGCATGGCGGAAAAACTGACACAAGAGTTTTAATATCAACAAGTAAGTTTTGGAAAAAGTAGTCTAAATTGTTTATAT
This sequence comes from Daubentonia madagascariensis, assembly GCA_023783475.1. NCBI lineage: Eukaryota > Metazoa > Chordata > Mammalia > Primates > Daubentoniidae > Daubentonia > Daubentonia madagascariensis. The sequence continues at coordinate 5,352,486 of JAKFHU010002088.1, forward strand.
ATCTCTAAATAGCTATTCATCCCACCTTGAAACATCACTGCACACATAGATTATTATTCAGATTACAACTACTAATAACACACACACATACACATTCCAATACGGGAAACAGACCGTGGAGTCAATATTGACTATTCCTTAAATAAAACAACTTCATATGAAAAATGCCAACAAAACAATGTTGGTAACCAAATAGATAATATGATCAAAATTACACCAAACTCTGATGTACAAACCCTAAAAGGAAATTGGACACAATCCAGGAAAAAGGATTTTAAATGACCAAGCTGCTGCCAGATGAGACTCCAAAAAGATAAGAACCATACACCGTCTGGCAAGATAAAAAGAATGAGAGAGGATATTTTCAAAGGCTTTAAAATCATGAACAGTGTAGGTAAGGTGAACATACCATCTAAATCCTAAAATATTTTAATGAAGGGGTTGCATCGGAAATTTGAGAGAGAAATTTGGGGCAAATAACAAGTAGTATCACACACAGTACTAAATTAATTTGTAGTGGACCCCCCGTGGGGAAACTTCCCTGCTCAGATATCTCCCCACTTCTTTTTTTTATTACTTCAGAATATTACAGGGGTACAAATGTCTTGGTCACACGGATTGCTTTTGTACAGCTTGAGTCAAAGTATAAGTGTGCCCATCACCCAGATAGTATACATTGTACCCATTAGGTGTGATTTCACCCATCCCCTACTCCCCCCTCCCACCTGTTTGATTTCCATTGAGTTTTACTTCCATGTGTGCTCATGAGTGCTGATCAGTTAGTTTCAATTTAATAGTGAGTATATGTGGCATTTGTTTTTCCATTCTTTAGATACTTCACCTAGGAGAGTGGTCTCCAGTTCTATCCAGGTTGTTACAAAAGGTATTAATTCATCATTTTTTATGGCTGAGTAGTACTCCATGGTAAATATATACCACATTTTATTAATCCACTCACAAACCCATGGGCACTTGGATTGATTCCACATCTTTGCAATTGTGAATTGTGCTGCAATAAACATTCAAATGCAAGTGTCTTTTTGGTAAAATGGATTTTTTTTCTTTGGGTAAATACCCAGTAGTGGGATTGCTGGATCAAATAGTAGGTCTCTTTTTAGTTCTTTCAGGAATCTCCATGCTGTTTTCCATAGAGGTTGTACTAATTTGCAGTCCCACCAAGAGTGTATAAGTGTTCCTTTCTCTCTGCATCCATGCCACCATCTGTTGTTTTGGGACTTTTTGATAAAAGCCATTCTCACTGGAATTAGGTGATATGTCATTGTGGTTTTGATTTGCATTTGCCTGATAATTAGAGACATCGAGCATTCTTTCATATATTTATTGGCCATTAGTCTACTTTTTTTGAAAAGCTTCTATTTATGTCTTTTGCCCACTTTTTAATGGAGTTGTTTGATTTTTTTCTTGCTTGTTTGCATTAATTCTTTGTAGATTCTGGTTATTAGCCCTTTATTGGATGTATAGCATGCAAATATTTTCTCCCATTCTGTAGGTTGTCTGTTTGCTCTGTTGATTATTTCCTTGGCTGTGCAGAAGCTTTTTAATTTAATCAAGTTCCATTTATTAATTTTTGTTGTTGCTGTGATTGCCTTTGAATTAAACAAGTCAGTCAAAGATAAAGAACAGAGAAATAAGAGGAATGAACAAAGCCTACAAGAAATATAGAATTATGTTAAGAGGCCAAACATAAGAATCATAGGCATCCCTGAGGGTGAAGAAGAAAACACACAAGGGTTGGGAAACCTATTTGAGTGAATAATTGAGGAAAACCTCCCCGGTCTTGCTAGAAATTTAGATACACATGTATAAGAAGCTCAATGCACATCTGGGAGATTCATCACAAAAAGGCAATCACCACAACATAGTCACCAGACTGGCCAAAGTTAACGTGAAGGAGGAACTCCTGTGAGCTGTAAGGCAAAAACATTAGGTAACTCACAAAGGAAAACCCATCAGGCTAACTGCAGACTTCTCAACTGAGACCTTACAAGCCAGAAGGGATTGGGGCCCCATTCTCAGTCTTCTTACACAGAACAACAGCCGGCCTAGAATTTTTTATTCTGAAAAACTAAGTTTCTTGTATGAGGGAGAAATAAAGACTTTCTCAGGCAAGCAAACACTGAGGGAACTTGTGAAGACCAGATCTGCCCTGCAGGAAGTACTCAGATCTGCATTATATGTTGATCAGCACAATAGACACCCACCAGTGTAAAATCACCCAAAAGCCAAAGCTCAGAGACCACATACCATAATGGCTCAAGAGGTAAAACAAAGCAATAAGGTTCTACTCAAAAGGATAAACAGAAATGCATCCCACTTATCAATTCTTTCAATAAACATGAACGGCTTGAATTTCCCACTCAAGAGACATATGCTGGCTGAATGGATAAAAAAAAAAATACAAGCCAAGTATCTGCTGTCTACAGGAAACACATCTAACCCACAAGAACTCATTCAGACTGAAGGTGAAGGGATGGAAAAAATATTCCATGCAAATGGAAATCAAAAGAAAGCTGTGTAGCCATTCTCATATCAGATAACATAAACTTCAAATCAGCAATAGTAAAGAAAGACAAAGATGGTCATTATATATATAATGGTAAAGGGAACAATTCAACAAGAAGACATAACAATCCTACATATTTATGTACCTAACACAGGTGCACCCAGATTCATAAAGCAAACCCTACTAGATCTAAACAAAGTGATAAACAGCAGCACCATGATAGCTGGGGACTTCAACACCCACTGTCAGAAGTGGACAGATCCTCCAAGCAGATAATAAAGAAACACTGGACTTAAACAGGACTCTAGAACAAATGGGCCTAATGGACATTTACAGAACATTCTACCCAAAAACTACTGAATATACACTCTTCTCATCAGCACATAGAACATTCTCTAAGACTGATCACCTCCTAGGCCACAAAACATGTTTTGAAAAATTCAAAAAAGTGGAAATTATACCATGTATCTTCTCATACCACTGTGGAATAAAATTAGAAACCAACCCCAACAGAAACACTCAACTCTACACAAAGTCAAGGAAATTAAACAACTTACTGCTGAAGGATTATTGGGACTAGGAGGAAATTAAGATGGAAATCAAAAAGAGTCCTTGAACTAAATGACAAAGGGGACACAAGTTATCAAAATCTATGGGATTCAGCAAAAGTAGTCCTAATGGGAAAATTCATAGCTTTAAATGCCTACATCAAAAAGACAGAAAGATCACAAATAAACAGTCTAATGAATTGTCTCAAGGAATTAGAAAGGGAAGAGCAAACCAAACCCCAACCCAGCAGAGGAAAATAAACAACTAAGGTCAGAGCAGAACTAAATGAAATCAAAAACAAAAGAATTATACAGAAGATTAATGAAACAAAAAGTTTGTTCTTTGAAAAGATAAACAAAATTGATAGACCTCTCACTAAATTAACCAGAAATAGAAAAGAAAGGACCAAAATAAGCTCAATTGGAAATGAAAAAGGAGATATTACAACTGATACCACAGAAATACAAAATATCATCTCTGAATACTATAAAAATCTCTACACACATGAATGTGAAAATGTTGAAGAAATGGACAAATTCTTGGAAACACACAACTCCCAAGTCTCAATCAGAAAGAAATAGAACTCTTGAACAGACAAATAACAAGCAATGAAATTGGAGCAGCAATAAAAAAATCTCCCAACAAAAAAAAGTTCCCGACCAGATGGTTTCACAGCCAAATTTTATCAGACCTACAAAGAAGAATTGGCACCCATACTGCAGAAATTATTTCATAACATTGAGAAAGAAGGGATCCTCCCCAACTCATTCTGTGAAGCCAGTATCACCTTGATAACAAAGCCAGGAAAGGACACAACAAAAAAAGAAAACTATAGACCAAGATCCCTTATGAATATAGATGAAAAAATTCTCAATAAAATTCTAGCAAACAGAATTCAGCAGCACATCAAAAAAATAATCCACCACGACCAAGTGGGCTTCATCCCAGGGATGCAAGAATGGTTCAACATACGTAAATCCATAAATGTGATTCACCACATAAACAGAAGCAAAAACAAAGATCATATGATCATCTCAATAGATGCAGAAAAAGCATTTGACAAAGTTCAGCAGCCTTTTACAATAAGAACTCTTAACAAAATAGGCAAAGATGGAACATATCTCAAAATTATAAAAGCCATATACGACACACCCACAGCCAATATCATACTGAATGGGGAAAAGTTGAAAGCCTTCCCACTTAGAACTGGAACAAGACAAGGATGCCCACTTTCACCACTTTTATACAACATAGTGCTGGAAGTCCTAGCCAGAGCAATCAAGCAAGAGAAAGAAATCGAGGGTATCCAAATGGGGAAAGGGGAGGCCAAACAATTGCTCTTTGCTAACTATATGATCTCTCATCTAGAAAACTCCAAAGATTCTGCCAAGAGACTCCTGGAAATGGTAAACGAATTCAGCAAAGTCTTGGGTTACAAAATCATTGTACAGAAATCAGTAGCATTTCCAAACACCAACAACAGTCAAGCTGAGGATCAAATCAAAGACTCAATACCTTTCACAATAGAAACAAAGAAAGAAAAATACCTAAGAATATATTTAGCCAAGGAGGTGAAAGATCTCTACAAGGTGAACTATGAATCACTGAAGAAGGAAATTGCAGAGGATGCAAACAAATGGAAAAACATATCATGCTCATGGATCAGCAGAATCAAGACTGTTGAAACATCCATATTACCCAAAGTGATTTACAGACTCAATGCAATCCCCACCAAAATACTAATATCATTGTTTGCAGATCTAGAAAATATAATTCTACACTTCGTATGGAACCAGAAAAGAGCCCAAATAGCCAAAACAACCTTAAGTAAAAGGAACAAATTGGGAGGCCTCACTTTACCATACTTCAAGCCATACTACAAGGCCATAGTAACCAAAACAGCATGGTACTAGCACAAAAATAGAGACATAGACCACTAGAACAGAACAGAGAACCCAGATATAAAACCATCCACATATTGCCATCTGATCTTTGACAAAGTAGACAACAATATACACTGGGGAAAAGAATCCCTATTCAATAAATGGTGCTGGAAAGATTGGATAGCCACATGCAGAAGATTGAAACAGGACCCTTAATTAACAAAAGATTTTAACAAAAATTAATTCAAGGTGGATAACAGACTTAAACCTAAGATGTGAAACTATAAGAATTCCAGAAGAAAATGTTGGAAAGACTCTTCTAGATATTGGCGTAGGCAAAGAATTTATGAAGACAACCCCAATGTCAATCACAGATGCCTCCCCACTTTTGAAAACACTCTGAGAAGTAGGTCCTCATGGCCATGTCTATACCTCATGGTTCTGCTCCCCAGTTCTCCCCCCCAACCCAGTCATAGCTCATTCATTTAGGGTCAAACACCTGACCCAAGCTGGACCATTCACAATACTTCATCTTCCAGCCATACCTGATTGGCTCAGGGTGGTCAATCAGAGTTTTACTGGGAACTTTTTTAAAATTAGATCTAGGAACAGAAAGCGAATCCCTGTCTGGAGATATAAAGCTCAGCAGCTTTGTTTCCCATTCTATAGAAGTTGAGGATAATGTCCACCTGCAGTGAGCAGCACTAGGAAAATTCTAACTAAGGAGACCAGATACATTATTTTCCAAACTATGACACTTTTGAGAGTGAAAGGGATAAGACACTTAAACCAAAAACATCTTGGACAAACTCAGATGTGTGATCCCTCTAGTCATCACTAATAGACAGAGACAGTCTCTGACAGAGACAACAACAGGAGGAACAGACAATGGCTGTTCTTATGTATTTACTTATGTATGGGTACTTGAATATCACAGAGGCTGGTTTTCAAAAAGAATAATTTTCACTCTAATTATAGTCCTAAAATTAGTTAAATGATTTTTTAATATTTCTGGTTGCTATGGGGAAACATTTAAACAACAGCAACAGGATAGTGCAATGGACATGGACTTGGGCTGCCCAGATGCCCCTCAAGGAAATGCTTGTTGCCCCAGCCACTGGGAGTGGTGTCAGCAAACAACCCTCAGCTCTTAGTCTTTTTAGGGGTTGCTTCAGCAGCGGAGAGTTGTCACGCCCCAGGGCCACACCATTCCTGGGGTAATCCACGTCCAATAACTGGTTGAAGGGAGGATATAAAGGTCTGGCCATTTTGGGTAAGCTTGCCAGATTTAGCAAATAAAAATACAGGAAAATTTGAATTTCAGATAAACAATGAGTTATTTTTTAGTATAAGTATATCCCATTCAAAATTTGAATCTGAAATTCAAATTTAACAGGGTGTCCTGTATTTTATCTGGCAACCCTAATTTTGCCCCAGTGCAATACAAGTCTACCAGGCCATTCTCACTCCAGAGCTCCCTGGGGGGTGTGCCAAGCCAGTTCTCAGGTCAGCTTGCCTTCTCCCTCTGCCTCCATTCTTCCCAGGGCCATTCCTTTGGGGAGAAAGCATTCAGTATGTAAAATTCTATCTCAAAGTTTGCTTCCCAGAGAACCCAACCTGCCATAGAGGCATCGACCTTCTATTTTGCCTAACTTTTGAAAAATGCAGATCATAAAAATAATCCCCCAAAAGTTTTCTAAAGTCTAAAATCACAAGAAAGTGGTCACTAAGTAAATGTTTTATTGATGGTTATATTTTGAAGAGTTTGTTAAAAATATTTATTAATTTATTTAGAATAATATTAATAGCCACTACATATTAACAGAAATAATATATATTTATGAAAACAACTATTTTCCAAAATAAAACAGTGTAGTGATAAGAGTAGATCCTTTTACATTTTACATTTTGCAAGTCACTTTCGTGTCTGTCTCATTAGAAGGCTGATGAATTTTCATAACTGCTCATGCATTTGATTTGTTGTTTTAGTTGAAGTATATGAAAAAAAATCCAGCCTTACATAAATATGTACAAGTATTTTTAATAATTTTCAGATACTTGTGGATATTCGTCTTTGATACTAAATTAAAACTACACAAGTGGTAGTTTCTTACAGATTAGCTGTGATGTAAAATCTAAAACCCTATCATTGTTGTACTCTATTAAATTAAAATACATAGGCCTATCTCGTATTCTACATTTAATGGATGGTTATTCTAGTGAACACATTCACTTTACATGAATTGCATTTATGATAGAATACAGCTATAATTTTTCTGGACTTTATATAAACTTTATATTTGAGCCCTTCCACAATCAACAATAGACATTCCTTCCCATTTTATGGGATTTAATTTTATTATTTTTTAAAAAGAAATATTGGTAGTCAATCTTTGGTTTATTTGATATGAGATTTCATGGTCTAAGTCAAGAAGCCAACCCTCAGTTATAACATTGTTCTTTTGGGAATTCACGATCCATTTTGTGGTGATTTGCTTTACTAAAGGGTTTACAGAAAATGCATTTTAGCAAAAATCAAGAACTGCTGAGAGCAGCAGAAAGGCAGTGCAGTGCAGTGGCAGGAGTGTTCAATTCAGGACCGGAGGGCCCCAAGTCAGAGCTCAGCATAGTCTTATGAGGAGCTCAAAAAGTGGCATACTACGAAATTGTCAATTATTACATTTTGGAATTTACATTTAGTGAAATGTGTGTCTGCTGATTGATATAAATTATTAAATGGAAATAGATTTGGCATGTCTCTAATATTTAATGATATTTATGTCATGGAAGAAAACCATGCTTTATTGTAGCATGAGCCTTGGGACAGATAGATCATAGGTTATAGTCTGGTGATACCCAAGGACACATATCCTGTTTCATTTTCTGGGACATTTCCCAGAGTTGGAGCAACATTTGTAAGTCGAACATTCATCCAATGAGGTAATGCGCTACATATATCTAAGTTATAGTGTAGTGGTTGTATTATAATCAACACACATATTCCTTATGGGATAAAGGAGCATATAGGGGCCCTTTTCCCGTTAACATCATAGCAAGGGTTCATCTATTTTATTGGTTCTCTGTCAATCACTATAAAGAAATGAGATATATATAAGCCACGCTCAGTCAGCAAGGAGAGGCAAGCACCAAAGTAATGCATCTCCAGTCCAGCACCAAACTACACATAAAGGTGACAGCAGTGATCAGAATGCCCAAGTTCATCCTGAACCCACTCTGCAATGCACCCACACTTTATTCTATCCCTCCTCTTCCTTACCACCCCCCTTGACCATCTGGACCCCCAACTGCTCTTGCCCCCTCACCATCCTTTGCATCTCTCCCTGGCTTCTCTAGAATCATATGACTTATCTACTCTCTTGTGGATCAGATTTTCTTGGACTTGCTACAGGGTATATACCTCTCCAGCATGGCTTTCGGATCACTTCTCACAAATTAAGCCACGCTAAGCAGTTCAATAGGCCAGCCAGGAGCCATGCAGGGTGCTGTGAGGTCGTACTAAGTAGTGACTCAGGAGGGAAAGCTGGGACACCAAGGCTCCCAGAGCAAGTACTCAAGGGAACCTCTATTCCCAGTAAGGGAGTGCTGAGTGGGAGAAGCAATGCCTCCAGCCAACTTGGCCACATCTCCATTTGGCCCGTGGTCAGGCCTGTCTGCAAATTGTGTTAGCTGCTTTTCTGTTTATTTCCAGACAAAAACCTCACATGGTTGTTCCCAAGCAAGAAGAAATATTACTAGAACAATAAGAATGTATGTAATAAAACTATCACATCACAAAAAGAACCTGGTCACATTTGAGATGAGATAAAGTTAGATATAATGGCCAAAGGTCGTGGAATCAGAGATGCTGTGAGTCAAAAGTTACTGAATTCATCCCCCCTCTCAGTGCAGGGATTCCCTATAAAACAAGAGTTGAAAAGTCAAATGCCTACAGGGACTAGGCAGGTAATGAAAAAAGTGAAGGTATGGGACAGTAAGGAATGGTGGGGACTGTGGCAAACAAGAAAACATGTGCCACATCTATAGGGGCAGCCCCTACACAGCTCCACCCAATAGTTATCTTCAGGCAAATGGGCCCAGCGCTGCTAGATTTTCTAATATTTCAAGAGAAACTAGAAATCCAGATTTTTTATGACTTTAAAATTTTTAAATGTTATCTGTACTTTCAAATGTTTTAAAATTGCCTGAAGTCAAAGAAAACATGAAAGTGGACCAGACCTGGCTCACACTGGTGACTTCTGCTCTATGAAGAACCTGTCTAATGGCCCAATACACATTTCAGCAGCTCTAGTCCTGAGCTCTTCCTTACACTGAACCAAAGCCCATATCGGCATAACTTCGACTTTAGATTACATAGCTCTATCCTATGGCTCAACACAGAATAACGCTGTCCTCATATTTCCTTTTTTGTTCTTGAAATGTCCCCCCCAAAACAGTGCCTAAGTCTTTATTACCTCTTACCTTTTCTAATCTATTCAGTCTCTTTTTGCTCTCCAAACTATTTTTTTTTATTAATCACTGTGTTATGCTTTTCTTTAAATTGTTTTCATCTTGCTCCTTCTCAAGTACCTACAGTGACTCCCTATTGCCTTTCATTTCAAGTGTATTTATGGTCTGACCCATCATTGCTTATTTAAATCTCCCACTTTGTACCTTCTGCTCTAACATATTGTTAGCAGGAAATGATTCTTCCATTCCTGATGTTTCTTTCCAAGAGGGTGAAAGTCTATTGCATTCTGCTCCTCTGTGCCTTTACTCTTTTCACCTCTGGGGTATAGAAGTGATTTATTTGATGCGTAAATTTGAAAATAAACTGGCCATGCTCACTTCAGCTTTCTTTTCTCCAACCTGGGGTTTCCTTTCTCCTACTGGGATTGGGCTACCCACAGAGAACAGAAGTCCTCCATCAGTAAGAGTGATGTTTTGGCCTCCATTTGTCTTTCAACTTGTACAGATCCTCTTTAGAGAACTGAGGAGCTATTTATTGTGCCTTCTGAAAAATGCAATTCATCATATTCCTTCCCAACTCAGGAGATTCTGAAATACCACAAATCATTACAACTAAAAGGTAATGCCTTTAACCTTGCCCAAGGTAGTCCTGCAGGCTTACAAAGAGCTTAGTCAAGCCCATAGTAAAGAATATTTAGTTTTACCAAGTTAGTTATATTGTAGATCATAAAGAACATGAGTATGCCCCACGACCATCAGCAGCATGGGGTGTGTATATGTTGGGGGACAATGAAGAAAGATAGTCAACTCACAAAGTATTTGTTCTTGCCCATGAATCTGTAGTTCTGAGGAAGACAAAGACCTAGAAGAACACCAAGATGACAGGGAGGCAGTGTTTTCCAACATTTGCCTCATCAGGGCCCACATAGAGAATAATAATATTAGTATGGCACTCTGGGGTAAACAACGAAGTCCATTGTCTGCCAGAAGCAACCATCCTAGTGGTTCTGGTCGCTTCAGGCCCCACAGAGGTGCCCCAATGGCCAAGAGGCTCAATATATTAGCACAACAACGTGCCTATGCATATCAGTTGAAAAACTGTGCCTTAAATTCAGGATCCACGGCATAATTTATCTCCATAGAATCGAGCACAGGGCTGCAGCACTCAAAAATGTTTATTGGAAGATAGACATTGAACTCACAGGCTCCTTCTGACCCCAGGGAACAGAGGGTGCAAGATTCAAATAGCTGATGTCCTCAGAACACCGGACCAACTATTCAGAATCAGCTTGATCAGAGAAACTTGATATTGGTTCTCATCTATCATTTGCTTGGATTTTTTAAGAATAATAAAATGTAGGCAACAGTGTGAGACAGGCACACATTCATTGCTGGTAGGAACACAAACAGGTGCCATTATTCTGGAAATGGGAACCATATACTTTAACATTTTGATACCCTTGGACTTTCAAGAATCCTTCCTAAGGAAAATTTTTAAAATGCAAACAAAAATTTATGCCCACCTATATTTATTAGAGCATTATTTTGCACAACAACAGAGCATTTGCTTAAGTAAATTATCATGTGATGGAACTTTATAAAGCTTTTAAACTTCATTAATGAAGAGTTTTGATGACGTAGGAAAATGCTTCTATTGCAGTATTAGGTTGTAGAAACCATGCAAAATGGTATATGAATTATAATTTCAACCATTTAAAATATATATACACATATCAATTTTCAAAAAATGATCAAATAACCACTGAGTGATGGGATTACAGGGCAATTATTGTTTTCTTCTCTTTATTTTCTGAATTCTTTAAAGTAATACTGCCTTATTTTGATAATCATAAAATATTACAGTAAAATCATGTTTATGGAATATGTAATTAGATGGAAAATGCTTATGACAGTAAGCAAAACTAAGATGCATAGTTGTATATGTACAGCATGATTACAACATTTAATTTTTGTAATATACATCTCTCTGTATATATATATTTAGAAAGGAAAACTCCAAAATGCTAACTTGACATTGGTCCTCATCTGTCAGTGTGGTTGTCTCTGGGTCACGAGATTGAGCCATTCTCACTCTTCTGCTTACTTTTCTGCATTTTTCAGTTTCACACAATAAAAATATATTAATTTTATGGTGATAACAACAGTAAAAATTCATATTTTTTAATTCAAAATTCAACCCATAGGCTAATCTTAGTAGAATTTTCAAAGCAGAAGATTAAGTAAGGCTAAGTTGGAGGAGGATCTAATTATCATGTGAGCAAGAAATCTTTGGCAAAAACATCAGTGAGACTAAAACAGTCCCACTGTAGCTTGAAAAAGACTCTATTCAACTCCATTATCATAATCTAGCCTGTGGTCACAGCTAGCCTTGAGAACAGCTGTTAAACTTTGACATTTTCTATACTAGTGACTTTTCTCTCCATTCTAAAAATTTACAGCTAAGTCAATTTTTAAACTTAAAGCCTTTCTAGAAACAAGATACTGTTTAACAGACATAAAGACAATAAAAATATGATGTCTCCCTATTGTCTTTTTCATCTTCAACATGTTTTACTAAGATTCATTTATCAAGCAGTGACAGATGTGGAAGGTTTACCAAAAAAGGACACAGCCCTTAGCATATAGTCAAGGAGACTATCTTTCTGCTGATTTGTGTTGACATTAACTAGCAATATGGTTTGTTGACATTTCCTCCTTACTGGAATATCTTTCTTCCACTTCATAAATCTGACAGTGTGAGCATTGAGAAGCTTTATTTCTATCTGGCACTATCTTTAGTGGGCTGGAAAGTAAGTAGCTCCATGTTTATAAAGTCTTTGACTACTTGGGGGTGAAAACAGAAAGGACCTGAGGAGGCTATAAAAATGCAAAATAATTCACATGGTAAAATTTAATTCTTCTGTTTTTCCGGAATATAATCTGCCAATCACTTTGTATTTTAATGTGCCAGGAGTGAAAAGAAGAAATTAATATCAAACAGCATTTTATCTGGTAATGAATTATCCATTTTAACCAAGGCTTTTTTTCCTAATGGGGCATTCAATATATCCGGGAAAGTATTTACCAAGAATCTGCCTTCCCGTCATCCCACCCTGAGGCCATAACCCCGAGCCACTTTACCATAAACACAAGGGTTCATTGATATCCTGGGAGATCTTTTGAAATCTGTCTGAACACTTCTCTCTATTCTTTCTAGTCACACATTCTAATATTAAAATGAAAAATAGAATGTATGTACAGATAAATAAATGTCAAAGGCCTGTGGAGTAAAATATAATGAATAGAAGAAAGAACATTGTAGCAGAAGGTGCTAGTTGCTCAGCAATGTCTAATCTCTCTGTTTTCTGGGCACACACCTAAACTATATTTCCCAGCCTCCCCTGAAGTTATGAGTGCTCATGTGACTGAGTTCTGGCCAATGGAACGCAGGCAGAAGAGATGAGTATCTCTTTGGGACCTGGACACAAAAACCTCCATGTGCAGTCCTGCCTCTTTTGCCTCACTTGGCAATGGAATGGAAAAGAGGTAGCTCACACCTGTAATCGTCTCTACAAAAGGTGGAAGAATTAACTGGGTGCAGTGGCACATGCCTGTAGTCCCAGCTACTGGGGAGGCTGAGGCAGGAGGATCACTTGAGCCCAGGAGTTTGAGGTTGCAGTGAGGTATGACGACACCACTGCACTCGAACCCCAGTGACAGAGCAACACCCTAGCTCAAAAAAAAAAAAAAAAGAGTGAGGAAATAAGATAGAAAAGGACTGATGGGAGACAACTGCCCAGAAACTGCTGGTCCATGAACACCCATGTTGAACTATTACATGAGCAAAAACAAAACTTATTATGTCAAGCCACTGAAATATTTAGGTTATTTATTTTAGCAGTTATCCTACCCTAACTAAAGCAAGCATGATTACATACATTTAAGCAACTGTTGAAACAGGCATCTACATAGAGAATTTCACCTATGTTATATCCATGATAAAAACAGAGACCAAAAAAATGACAAATTTTATGTTTTCAGCCCATAGCTAAATAATTCAAATTACTGTTTTATTTAGCAAATCACTTGTTCTATAGATGTGGTTAAACATTTAAAACTTTTTTGCATAACTTGGTGGCAGTCACTCTGAGAACTTTATATAACTCTATATAGGTCACGATTAGATTTGGGGGAAGACATCTCAGAGGAGTTAACATTTCAGCTCAGTCTTGAAAGATGAGTAAAAGTAAACCATGTGATTAGTCTCCTAGAACTTTAAACAGGAAAGGATTCTTACAGATGAAAAAACCAAAAGCCAGAGAAGTTGGAACTTGTCCAAGGTCTTATTATATTACTATACTATAGCAATCCTTGGTTTAGATGAGGAATCCCTTGGTTTCCAGGCTAATGTTTCTTGTATTTCCCATTTTCCCCATATTACTTCACCTAGCAAAGGATAAGTGTTCTCTGAATTATGTCATAAGGCAATGACTGCATGCATTTCCAAATTTTCAAGTATCTATCTATACACACACATACATAAACATACTTAAATGTATGTGGGGAGGTTCCTAGCTGAATTAGAGCAGAACCTCTAATACAATCATGCCCATAATTAAGGAATACTACCCCATTCCTGCTGTCTTCAGATTGCAAATATCTAGCTACATACACTGTGTGGTAGCTAGTCTCCAAAGATGGCTCCCAAATTGCATGCCTTGTGGTATCCATGCTTTTGTATGGTCCTCTTCTACACTGACTCAACATTTCCAACAAAATGTGGCCAAAGTGGCACAGTACCAATTTCTGCCTTTTAAAAGGACCAGCTGCTTCTTAATCCTCCCTCTTGGAACATTCCATTTGGGGAGTGCAGAGCCACAGTGTGAGAAGTACAGGTACCTGACTAGAAAGACTATACAGAGAGGCCATATGGAGAAAGAGAGGCCTGGGACCACGTGGAGAAGGAGAGGGGCCCAGCTGGACTTCCAGGAGTCCAGTCACAGCCACCAGATAACCCCTACCTCAGCCCACATCTGACTGCAGCCACAAGAAAGACTCCAATTAGACCAGCAGGAAAACTACCTGGGGTGTGCCTAGTCAACCACAGAGAAATGAGAGGTAATAAAATAGTAGTTGTTTTAAGTTACTAAGTTTTGAGGTGGTTTGTTACACAGCAATAAATGACCAAAACAGAATTTGATTCACAGAAGTAGAATGTTGCCACAACAAACACCTGAAACATATGGCATTGGCTTTAGCATTCAGTGGCAGACAGAAGCTAAAAGAGTTCTTGAGGAGATTAATAATGAAGGTTTGAAGGATACTGAAGAAATTGCTATTGGAAGCTGGAGAAAAAGTGACCTGACTTATGTGCAGATCAGTTAGCAAAACTGTCACCTGTAGCATGGAAGATAGAAAGGATATGTAATAAACTCATGGAACTGGCTAGGAAATTTCCCAGTTAGGATACAGTTGGCCCTCCATATCCATGAGTTCTGCCTCTGCAGGTTCTACGTTTGTGGATTCAACTAACCACAGATCAACAACATTTTTTTAAAAACCAATTAAAAAAATACAAATTTTAAAAATACAGTATAACAACTATTAACATAGCATTTACATTTGTATTAGATTTTATAAGTAATCTAGAGAAGATTTAAAGTATACGGGAGGATGTGCGTAGGTTATATGCAAATACTACACCGTTTTATATAAGGGACTTGAGCATCCTTGGATTCTGGTATCTGTGGGGGTCCACTTCCCCATGGATATGACTGTATTGAAAACACCAACTGGCTTCTAGATTCTTTTGGCTGCTTGTGCTAACATACAGGAGGAGCAAGATGAACTAAAAAAGTAACCCCAGTTTTCAACCAGAATTTGGAGAAAATATAAAGGATTTAGGACTTTCTGTATTCAAAAATAAAACTTTCTCTTTTCTAGCTTCTCCAGGCAGCAAAAGATTCTGGAAGTGTTGGCCTCAGAGCAAAGATCAAATCCAGGACTCTTTTAGCAAAATATGATCCCAGAGTCAAAATTGGATCAATGGTGTAGCTTGTTTGTTGAGATCTCAGGAAGTATTGAGGAGGTCCCTCATAGACCCTTTTATCTATACAGAAAGGCTTCTAAGAACCTTAAGGGTGTATCTCATAGACTTTCTTAATCAAACAATGGCACTTCCAAGGATATTAAGACATGTCCCACAGCATCCTGCTTCTCAGCCCAAGGTAGAGAGGGGTCTATCTCAAAGACAATTGTGCATGTGACTTTTGTCTAATGGAGTGAACACCTGTAAGATTTATAGGAAACTCACATAGTTTTAAGAAAACTATATTCATAGAAACACTGTCAGCTTGAACTAAAAGATACAGACATCATTTAAAATAAAAAGAGGTCTCTGGGTCCCTAAACCTATATTGGTAGAAAGATAGCTGAGGAAGTTGCTCACCTGTAAACACAGGCCATTTCTTGTACAAAAGGAAAGATGACTCAGTTGGCGAAGACAAGAGCCTAGATCACGGAACCAAGAGCCGTGGAGGACCACTCTAGGGAGTAGAACTGGGTTTTAGTCAAAGAATGGGCAATAATTTCCCAACTGAGTTTTAGGATTGCTATGAACCAGTGACAGCTATATGCTTCTTGTTTTCCTTTTCTTAAATGGGGTGTCTATTTCAATTTTTTTTAATCACTGCCTAACCATTGTATGTGTGTTGGGTAGGGGTCAGATTCTTTGTATTTTTACTTCACTAGTCTTCAGATTGATAGGAGTTGGACCCAAGGAACCTTAAGCTTGCCTAGATATGATTTAGATGACAATATTCTGGATATAAAGCCTGAACCTGATGCCATAGTATGAGAAGACTCTAACAGCCTTGCAGAGAAGAGTATATTTCGCATGTGAAAAGGACATGAATCATTGGGAAACAGAGGGTGAACTGTGGTAGCTAGTCTCCAAAGGTGGCCACCCATTGTTCCATGACTCAGTATTCATGTCCTTGCATAGTACCTTCCCACACTGAATCTGGGCTGGCCTGTGATTTGAGTTGACCAGTAGAATTCAGCAGAAGTAATGCTATATTATTTCCAGTTCTAGCCTTTAAAAGGACTGATAGCTTTTGCTTCCTCCATCTCAGAATGTTTGCTTTGGGGAACCCTAAGCTGCCATGTAAGAAGTCCTGCTACAGAGACCACATGGAGTACCACATAAGGACAGAGGTGGCCCTGAGTCTACTTGGAAAATGAATAGGGCCCAGCGATCCCAGATAAGTCCAGATGACTCAAATTCCGGCCACCATCTGACTGCAACCACATGACAGATTCCAAGTGAGACTGGAAGAATTGCCCAGCTAAGCCCAGTCAATCCACAGAACTGAAAGATAATAAAATGATTATTGCTTTAAGCCATTAAGTTTTAGATTTGTTTATTAACAGCAAAGATTATCAAAACACACTGATTTGCACAATGCCTAAGGACTCCATGGGAATGAGTTTGAACTTATGCATAACCATGGTTCAGAAATATATAGGCATGTCCAGTGGACTTGGGAAGAGGGCCACCATAAGCCAGACTCTAGAGAAGAGTCTGCCATAGCAGGCCAGACTTGAGGATAAATGCCGAATAGGTGGAAACATTTGTTCTGAGTTCAAATGAGGCTCAACTTAAGCCACCCTGACCCATCCACCTTGGTGCCTACTATATACCATGTGGTAAAATTACAAGATTATCAGGAAAAAGTCAAATAAACTTATTACTATGAACTTAAGCAACTTGGCTAAGAGATATCCGTTTTCCGCCTCACCTCACTCCCATCCCTGTCTCCGTCCCAGCCAAGGGGGAGGGGAAAAAAGTTACCAACAAGCCAGAGAAGGGAATGAGCACCAAAAATGAGGAATAGGTTAGCACCCCTGGGTTCACAGCCTGAGCACAGCAATAGAGAGTTTAGGTACCACCCATGTGGACTACCCAAGCAATACTTACTAATGACTAATAAGAGACAATGAGGGAAGCCACCGAGACAGAGGGATGGCAGACATAGGCTGTTGACATAAACTATATGTGAAATAACCTCCCATTTTTGTAGATTCACAGAGAGCAGAAAGGTTGAGGTGAGGTGAGGTAAGAGAGGCTATTAATTGAAACATGTATAGGGACAAACAGTTGAAGTTGTCTTGCCCAGGTACCAGAAGACTATTGGAAACATTTGAGTTGCCTATATGAATCTTTTTATGTGATTTATCACCGTGAGGAAATATCATGTCTTAATCATCTTTGTGTCTATAGTTCCCAACCCCATGCTTGGTGCACATTAGATCTCAATAAGCATTTGCTTAGAAATATTATGGCAATCAGAAATATTAATAAATGAAAAGTTATAGTGACCTCAGCTGGAGTCAAATATGCATAACATGGGTTTATCTACTATTATTTAGAATGGTCCTTTGTGTTTAAGTCAAACTGCAATTGCTGTATGTCAGGTGAAAAAGTCATTAGTAAATATTAAGGGTAAAATAGGAGCCATCCCAATTGACATTGGATCTGACTTTGTGCACAGCACTAATCTCATACTTATCAATTAAAGTTATTTCTCAAACTAAGGGGTGGGGATGTCCAGAGATATAGTCAATCAGTGATGGGAGAAAATTGTGATGAAGGGTCTTTCTACTATTACAGGAATCAATTTGTCTCATCAATTCACCTTCCAAGGGCAGAAATCTAAGGGGAATAATACCATCTCCTTATGAAAGCGACGACACATCAAGACAAGGAACACAAACATATTGAGAACTAGTTTACACAGTACAGAAAGGTCTTGTTAATTATGTTACTTCTCCTGAGATCTTCCTTAATAAACACCCTGAGGTTGCTAGGAAAACATGAGGAAGTCAGAGCTGTATGAATTATATCCCTGTCCATATCACAATATTTTTCACAATTTCTGCCCACTTCAGTTTCTCCCTTCTATCACTGTTCAGCCTACACCCAAAAATAATTAGCAGGACTATTATCAAGTGAGATGGTACAAGTGACTGCAAATATAATAATCTGCTTCAATTCAGTTTTGTTGTTGTTGTTTTTCGTAGGTATTCAGTGAGCATATCTTTTTTTCCAGTTTTATTGAAGTATTAGGTCATTAAACATGAAATGTCTGATTTCAAATCAAAAGTTTAGTTTATTATGTCTCAAACAAGAAGTAGTACAATTAATCAAAGTATGCGCCTAAACTATCGACACAGTTTTGCCATCTTAACGGTAGCTTGTCTATGCCAGCAGCCAAGAAGTCTGGAGAGCGAGTGGCGATGAAATAGCGAAAGGCGTTTTCCACAGCTTGTGGAGAATCAAATATTTTTCCTTGCAAGAAGTGGTGCAAAGCCTGGAAGAAGTGGCAGGCAGTTGGTGCAAGGTCTGGTGAATACGGTGGATGACAGAGAGTTTCCAAGTCCAGTCTCTGTAGTTTGAGCAGCATTGTTTTGTGCGGCATGTGGTCGAGCGTTGTCTTGCAAGAGGATTGGCCTATCTCTGTTGACCAATCTCGGCTGCTTAATCCCAAGCATCCTCATCATTTCATCCAATTGGTTGCAGTAGACATCGCTTAATCGATTGACTAGGTTTTATGAAGCTGTGGTGGATAATATCAGCGCTGGACCACCAAACACACACCATTAGCTCTTTTTGATGAATATTTGGCTTTGGACTGTGTTTCAGCACTTTATCTTTGTCCAGTCATTGTGATCGTCAAAAAGAATCTATTTTTTATCACACATAACAATACAGTGTAGAAATGGTTCGCCTTTACGTCGTGACAGCAAAGAAAGGCAAGCTTCGAGACGATTTTTCTTTTGACATTTGTTTAATTTACGTAGTACCCATCTATCCAGCTTCTTTACCTTGTCGATTTGTTTTAAATGGTCTAATATTGTTGGAATAGTAATGTCAAACCTTGTTGTTAATTTATGCATAGGTTGAGATGAATTCGCTTCCACTACAGTTTTTAGTTTATTGTTATCCACCTTGGTCTCAGGTCGTCCTCGTGGCTCATTTTTAAGATTAAAATTACCAGAACGGAACTTTTTAAACCATCAGCGTACTATGTGTTCATTAGCCACATCCTTTCCAAACACTTTGTTGATATTTTGAGCTGCCTGTGTTGTATTTGTTTTATGACATAACTCATATTTGAAAATATACGAATTTTTTACTTATCTATGGTTGTACAAAAATTGTTCTAAAAAATTTGAAAGATAATCACAAGTCAAAATGTGCGTTTGAAAGACTGAGGATGTACCTTCACAATAAAAATAAAACAAGAAGTGTCAAAGTGAAATGTCCCAGATATTAACTGTCAAACTTAGTACTTAAGGAAATTGGACATCTCATACTTAATAACCTAATATAATTGACAAATAAAAATTACACATATTTACATTATATGTGATGTTTTGATATATGTATACATTGTGAAATGATTACCACAATCAAGTTAATTAACATATCCATTAACTCACATAGTTTTTTTGTAGTGAAAACATTTAAGATATACTCTTTTAGCAAATTTCAAGTATACAATTCAATATTATTAACTATAGTCACCATGCTGTGTATTAGATCTCCATAACTTACTTTCCTTCAGTTCAGTTTTGTTCATCTTTTGGAGTTTTATCCACTGTTCTTCTCTTTTGGGGGGCTCTTGTACCTACCCATTAACTCTGGAAACACTCCCAGATGGGTCTGTGTCTTCCCACATCCTGGCACTGAATCATATTGCATCTCCAACAACCTATAAACACTAACTTTACCATAAATCCTAAGAATATTATTTAACTACAAACCAAACATAAAAGAAAATTATATGGAGCATCTGTTGGTTTAGGCTACTCAAATCCGTTTACCTTCTTCTGGTAAGTGAACTCTTCTTTAGGAACTATCTTTCACCTACTTCCAACACATGAGGTTCAAAAGAGTTGGGCCCAAATTTGGTTCAGGGGTGTGCATATAATTTAGGTTTAACTAAGTAGAACACCCCTGACCACAATGATTGGCCCACTGGTGGGTCTATTATCCAATTAAAGCCAATTGAACCTAATTCTGGAAATTTGGTAGAGCAACTAGGAGAGGGGCCTCCCTCCCATCTTCCTACCATGAGAGGAGAGCTTCCCTGAGAAGCCAATATAAAAAAAACCAAAGCTGGTTTCTTTTGTCTAAAGAAAGAGAGCTTGGTGACATATATTCTGGAACTTCATAGGTAGGTGAATCAATAAATTCTCCCTCATACTTAATAACTATTTGAGTTGGGTTTTCTGTAATTAAAACTGAAAGTTTTCTGACATAAAAAGATGTTAAAACATTCTAAGACACAGAGGAATGTAGATGTCACTAAGGATTAGACAAAGATTTGAAAGGGATGTGGGGACCCACTTGGAACCCCAGAGTTGGTATGAAAATTATTTTAAGCTGAAGATATTTGAGATTCAACAGATGCAGAAAGAAGCCTTCTTAGAGCTTCCCTTAACTGACTAAAAGCAGCAACTTGCAACTTTTGGGAAATGAGGCTGCCATATATTCCCTCTTCAGGGCAAGTCTACTCCCAGGAAGAAAACTGAGAGTAAATCTACCATAATTCCCCTATCTGGGGGACTTTCACAGCATGAAGAAGACAGAAAGACCAAGAGTTCCTGCATAAACAAACATTATTATAAATTTTATCTCCTGCTTATTCTCCTAAAAACCCATTTTTCTTTCCTAAAGAAACCTATTCATTCTTCCCATGGAAGCCTTTTCTCTCCCCTCCCTTTCCCCTACTGGGATAGATATATAAACCCCTAACTTTAATCATTTATCAAGCTAGCTACTTCTTTTGTTAGCTCCTATGTGCAAATGAATAAACCTTTTCCTCCTGTTAACCTGTCTTTTGTCAGTTTAATTTGCAGGCCCCCAATTATTGAACCTAACAGGGTAGAGGAAAAGTCTTTTCCTCCTCAACAAGGGCAAAGAGAAGAGGGTAAAAACTGAAGTATCTATGGGGTGCCAACTCTGGGTGCCCACTACAACCTATCCCAGTTCCACCTGCATATCTGTAACTGCAGGACCAGTCCAAACTGGGCCTGCTCTGTTGATAACAAAATGTCAAGTTACCTTGTAGATATAACAGAGCCAAAAACTGCAAGTTATGTAGCCTGGGAAAGCACAATAGAAAAAGCTTTGACTACTAAAAACACCTGGAACCAATGATTCCTCCTCTCAGAACCAAGAAAACCAGGACATGTCCAGAACCCAAATGCTGGAACTCTTTTAGAAGTGAGCAGTCTGTTGACCCAGAAGATCTGGTGCTAAAATCCACCTCAACATACCATACCATATGGCCAAATTTAAAGCCCTCAAACCCTGCCAAGCTGACATTCCTAAATCCTTTCCCTTACCCTCTGAGCCCATAAACATGCTGCAGACCCCAAACTGGGGAGACAGATTTTGCCTCCTGTCTTCTTGCTGCCCAGTTTTGCAATAAAGCCTTTTTTTTTCTCAAAAGGCTAATGCCATGGTATTGGTTTCTGTGCACATCAGTAACACATCCACCTTTAATCTTAACCCATCAAATTAACCATGGTAATTAAGAATAAGTAGACTAAGTCAAGGAAACCTGCACTTTAAAAAATGAGTAGTAACTTTTACTTTAAAAAATTTTTAATGATTTTAAAGTAGCTATGGATATTTACTTAATTTCTTGACTCAGCATTTCACCATTTTGCAAACTCTAAAGTCTAAAAATATGTCATCTGGCCGGGCACAGTGGCTCATGCCTGTAAACCTAGCACTTTGGGAGGCTGAGGCCAGAGGATTGCTTGAGGTCAGGAGTTCAAGACCAGCCTGAGCAAGAGGAAGGCCTCATCTCTATAAAAAATAGAAAAATTAGCTGGGGGTGGTGGTGCACACCTGTAGTCCTAGCTACTCAGGAGGCTGAGGCAGGAGGATTGCTTGAGCCCAGGAGTTTGAGGTTGCAGTGATCTATGATGATGCCACTGTGGTCTAGCCCCAGCAGCAGAGCATTACCTTGTCTCAAAAAAAAAAAAAAAGTGTTATCTGAAAGCACAGTAAGGCCTCTATCACTCCTCAGGAAATGGCTGTCATCTGATTCCTGGCTGGTCTACCATTCGTATGCTTTGCTCTCACATGGTCCTCCCTCAAGCTGAGGCCTTCCAAGCTGGCTACTGGGTATTTTAGCCTAAAGTCTCAGAAGAGAACTGATCATCCCCACTCCCCTGTCACTACCAACCTCCCAACATCCATATCCCCTAGTGATCACCTGATCTGTAAGTTTCCTTTATTTGAATGCAGAATCTGCCCCAGAAATACTTCCAAGCCATGGAATATCCTATGACTAGCTGGAATTAAAGCTATGGTAACAAATATCTTGGCACCTTCTCTTGTAGGTTGTAAAGTTATATACAATAATCCTCCCTGAATCTCCAAAGTCTATTCTATCTTTATTTCCATAGTAGATATTTTTAAAACCTAGAAATAGCCAAATGAAATAATGTTCATAAATTGATGGCAAATTTTTTTTAAATTATCAATGTTCAGTCTAGAAACAAAGAAAAATAATAATATTAATATAAGCAAGATTTGCCTACATACCCCCTTTGGATAATTTCCTACATCCTCCTGGGGTCCAGTAAGGTTTCATTACAATTCCCCAGGAGGGTGCATCTCCTGGGCTGCTCTCAACGGTTTCGGTTTTGTCTCTTTTTTCCACCCTCTTCCCCATTCTTTACCTGCTCAATGTCCTGATCTCTGTAGATCCTGTTCTTTGCCATATTAACTTGTAGATGAATTCTTATGTGATGCAACTGCATTTTAATGTGGATGGATTTTTTTTAAATAAAATGACTTAATCGAATGGGAATTTCAGGAAAGATAGAAATTGATGGAGAAGCAATCTGGGGACAAAGACACCATTCAGGTGTCTGCCCCTCGAGTCATATCCCGGAGGTGTGTGTATATTACACTGGCCTGGCCTTCTAGTAGGAGAGGATGCAACCTTAAGAGAATTGAATCATCCACCTTGCTTGTAGAATTCACCTTTTCCTGACCACAGATTAGAGCAATGATTTTGTAGATTTTTTTAAAAATTCTTGCTTTCAAGTTGCATAAGAAAAACTATTATATACTATTTTTTTAAACAGGAGGGAAATGTTGGTGTCCAGGCCAGGGCAAAGCCCTTGAAGGTTGCTCCCTTACCAAAACCCAAGGCCACAGGCCTCTGTATATAGCAGCCACATCAGCACCCACCCCCCGACCCCAGCTTCCACATTCCATTTCCAAATCTCTTGATGTTTTATGCCCACCCTGTGGCTCCCACATGGACCTTTGTTCTCCACCATGTCTCCTCAGGTTGCTGGCTCAGGTGGACTTCCAGCTTTTACTCCCATTTCTCAGGATGCTGCCTTGTGGGGATGTGCTCCCTTCGGCTCAAAGTACTGTGGCTCCTCCGGCAAGTCCCTCCTCACTATGAATCTACAGAAAGACACAAGTGTACATTAGCAAGCCATTCACATATTCTTCTGAAAGCAAAAACGATTGCAATGAACTTCCTCTCTTTCAACTAAAAAGAAGAAAAACATTAAAACCACACTAACTCAGGCTAACTAAACATAGCCTGCATAATGAATGAAAATATGGAATTCATTTTTAAATGAAATGTTTTACTTTAACATATATATAGTAACTTAAATTGGGCTTAACATTTTATCAGATATAGGTTCTTTCAAACTTATTTAAATGAATAAAATAAGACTTTGATTTGTGTCCCACCCACTCCAGAGCTCCCCACTTCTTCTACCCTGTATTTTCTTTTCCTTTTTTCCCCCCACAGCACTATCACTTTTAGAAATGCTGTATGATTTAATGATTTATTTTTATTAATGTTGTCCCCCTTACTAGAATGCAAGCTCAAAAGCAGTGAGATTCTTTTTGTTGTTCACTAATGTATCCCAAATACCTCGAATAGTGTTTGGCATATTACAGACCTAAATAAGAATTTATTGATTGAATGAATGAATGAATTAGCCCATCAATGCTAAGTATATAAAAAGGGCTTGAGAAGTTTGGGATTTTTTCCATTTCCCCTGTAATTTTTTTTTTACATTATTAATTGACATATCACTTTTGTTGCCAAGGTCCAAATAATCACTTTTTCTTCTTTAGCCCTTTGAAGATCCGAAACATAATTTTTAAATCACTTGATATTTTTCTATTATTTTGTATTTCATTAGCAGTGAACTCATCACCTGATTGATGATTTTGTTGACTGTCTTTTTTGGTGGTAGTTTTCCTAACGGTGATTTTATATTTGGGTTACTAAACTCATCTTGTATCTTGTGTGGGGTTGGTTTTTGTTCTCGTTTTGTCTCGGGTTGTTTTCTCACTGTGTGCTCACCCCTCCCTATGTATAAGTTTTGCATTTGCCTCCACTCAGCCCTCAGGGAAAACTACCACTCAAATCCAGAACCAGGTCTTACTTTGGAGGTGCGGTGCTCCCAGCCCAGAGTGACGGGGCTGTGGTAGATCTAGTTACTGAGCCGAATAGGTCCTGCTGCTTGGCTTGCTCTATTTCCTTCCATCTCCTGCAGAGATTCAGCTTTATAAAGCCACAGCTTCAAGCAATGATCAGAGCTGTTCCAACCTCCTTTCATGGCTAGGGCAGGCCCACCTAGCCTTTGGTTTTACACAGTGATGCTGGCTCTGTTGCCCCACCCCATGTGGGCCACTTTGGTTTTCATTGCCCTGTAGGAGTCACACTCCTAACTCTGCCTATTTCTGGACCTGTAGCCCAGCAGGCCTAAACTGCAGTCCCAGCTTACTGCCGAGTGTTTCCATTTCTGGCCCATGAAAATGTTTAGTTTTGGGTTTTCCCCCCACCCACAGCTATGTCTTTTAAGTTTGGAACAGAGAATAAAATTTTAAAGATATACTTACAATGCCACTTTGTGGGGAAGTCTGGAAAACAGATAAAGAAGGGTATAGCTATAGATAAATCTGTAGATCAGGGGTCAGAAGATGAAGATCATCACAGTTTTGCTTAAGGATGGCCCTGCTCCCAAAGACACAGAAATAATCTAACCAGAGGAAGCAAATGTGTCAGCTGAGGAATGAACGATGCTCAAATGCATATTTACTGTAGAACTCAAGTCAAGAGATATTCTAAAGAGAAGGAGGGAAAGGGGAAAAAAGGATTACCAGGATGCAGGTCAATCCATGCAGTTGTCCCGGGTCTGTCCTCATGAACCTCCACCACCTTAAACGCAGAGGAAATGTAATCAAGAAATTAATTGTGATACTAAATTTCAAATTTCATTGAAAAATCCATCACTCCTGTAGACTGGTGCCTCTTCTTGCACAATTCAGAAATTTACATTGAGGGTCTCACCAATCTCTAGGCTTAGGTTTTTTTCTTCCTATTTGTGTTCATTCTGCATAATAAAAATTTCTTCATTCACTTTTATATTTATTCCTGTATCCTGGTGCCCAAATGCTGCACTGAGCTGGAGCCCCATCTAAGAGTGCAGTCTCTGCATTCTTCTAACAGCGTTCTGCCTATTTACAGGAGGCCTTTCCAAGCATCCAACGTTCCTGGCCATATATGATATTTCCCATAGAGCCAATTTCCTGCTTCTATCTCTTTATCTCCCCACCAGATACCATGGTTTGCTTGTTTGTTTGTTTGAAGCCTGATGGTGTAGTTTATGCTGAAGATGCTACTGCTTTATACTTTGGAAATTTTTAGTCCTAACAACCCTATTTCCTAGGTTATATTCCCTTCTGCCTCCACATTTGTACCAGCTGGAGAATCCTTCCATCGACACATTTCTAAACTGGAGTCACTGTTGGTGAAGTTTCTCAAGCCTTTAGTAGTGCAGCAAAAAGCAATATGTCTTCTCCCATGTGTTTTCTAGCTTTCTTTCAGGCCAACAGAAATACTGCTTTCTCTACCTCTTTTTCTGCAGCAGCACAACCTAACTCTACTCCTGTGTTCCATTTTGATTTCCCCCTAAGGAGTCCCTATCTCTTGCAAGAAGATTCATAATTTTTTCCAACCTTCTGGCTGTTCCTAAGGTAGTCTCATTCTTCCTCTACAACATGTGGGCTTATACTATTTGTCTGATTGATGTCATCCTTACCATTATCTTCTTTCCACTTGATCTCAAGAGAAAAATCTATTTTTAAAGCTAGTCCTGTTCCTTTCTTTGTTCCAGACCTTCCACTTCCAAAGCCCAAGCAATACTTTTCTGATCCCACATCAGATTTTGAATCCTTCTTCCTCTTTGTAGTTTTTCTTCTGCCTCTGAGAAACCTGATATCTAGAGCCAGAATATTCTGGTACCATAGGCCTTTATAGTTTCCAAGAAGATGACACATTCCGGTATAGAAAGGGTCCACCTTAAATATATATATACACAGAGAGAGAGAGAGAGAGATGCATATAGATAGATATAGATGAATACCCTTATGAACATGTGGTAAAGAGGGTTTCTTATATAAGAAACTAAAAGCAAAATGAAAAACAAAAAAAGTAAAAAAAGATTGATTGACTTAATTACATGAAATTTAGGCTTATATGCCAAAGACTTCATGAAAAAAGCTGAAAGATAAGCAAAGCTGATTAGGAGAAAAGTATATGCAACACACTTAACAAAAGATTATCTTATAGATTAAATAAGAAAAAGACAAACAATATAATAGAAATGTGAACAGAGATTATGAACAGATGAGTCACAGAAAAGACAATGCAAATGGCCAATAAACATGAAAAGATGCTCAATCTTACTAGAAACCAGGGACATGCAAAGTAAAACAATAATGACATAAATGACATACTGTTCCTCTCCATTAATTGACCAAAAAAAGGATTAATTTTATTAATGAGTTTTTGCAAGGTTTTGAAGAACTAGGTACTCTCAGATACTGCTGTGGGAGTATAAATTGGTTCAAGCAATTTGCACATTCCCTACAACCCACAACCCAGCAGTTCCACATATACATTTCTATTTGAGAGAAACTCCAGCATATATGCACAAGGAGATAATTTTATGTGAAGATTCCATGCAGCACTGTTTATCATAGACAAATATTAGTAACATTTTAACTGCCCAACAGTAAGAGAATAGCTAAAGAAATTATAGATACACAACAGTATATTACATAGCGGTTAAAAGAAATATACTAGATCCATTTGTGTCAACATGGGTAAATCTCAAAACATCAATGCTAATTGAAAAAGGCAAGCTGCAGAATAGTATGTATAATATGACATCATTTTGTCAAACACACACACACACACACACACACAAACGATACTAAAATGATATTCTGAAAACTCATAATAGTGGCTACCTCTGGAAATTAGGGAGAAGTATATGTCCCGAGTGAGCAGTGGAATAACAGTAGCTAACATTTATGAAGAGCTTACTAAGTGCCACATGGCGCTTAAGTGCTTTACAAATATTATTGCATTTAATCCTTAAAACCACCCTATGAGGTAGGCATTAACATCCATTCTCCACATAAGAAAACTCAGGCACAGACAGATTGCCTGAAGTCACACAGCCAGTTAATTAGTCAAATGTGAGCCTAGGCGATCTGTCTCCGGCCCTCCCTTAACCACGCTACTGTGATGCCTGGGATACCACAGTGGGGCAGTGGGGTCGTGCTCAAAGGGGACTTAATGGCAGCTTTAGCTGTAGGTTTCCAATTTTTTGGAAGGAGAAAGTATTAAGGGATCACCTATATAGTGAAAAATCAATTTTAAATAGGAAAAGCAATCACTGATACATCTGAGATGGAACCACCTCCAAAAGGAAAGTAAGAATGAATGAACAAATGAAAGGAAGGAGGGAAGGGAAGGGGGAAACAAGGAAAAATGAAGGGCTTTCACTCCTCTCCATCCGTTTTGTGATGAATTTCACAACTCTGGCTTATTGGACACTTTTAGTGCTCCAAAATCCATGCCATTCTCAGAATTCATCTCAGCCCAGGTTGAGGAAAAGGAGATAAAAAGGAAAACAAAGCCCTGGAATTGTCCCTCCTGTGCACCAGTGCCGGCACCAGCAGAGTCGTCTACAGAGAAGCTCTGTTTTGAAATGGGCCCTCCTCCTTTGCCCTCGAAATTAATTCCTAACCTGCTACAATCAGTTCTGTCTCATTACCCAGAGATGTTGCCTGGCCTGCAGTCATCCTCATTGTGCGGCTCTAATGGAAAGAAAAGGCAATTCCAATCAAATCGCAATTAAAGCAAGGAAGGAAGGAAAAGTTTTTCTTAGTTCCTAGAAACCGTTACCCCAAGACCTCCCAGGGGGCAGCAGGTATGTGGGTCTAAGCAGAGCCCTTGACCTCTTTTATGACCCCGGTTGGATGGGAAATCACTTCTCCTAAAAAGCCAATCAAGGAGAGAAAACCCTACAGAGTGAACTAAAGAGAAATTTTGCCACCAGGAACCGTGTTTAACCTTTCCTTCAGCACAGAGAAAGTTCCAGGCCCAAGCACAGTGACCTAACCCATGTTCTTGGACTTGGCCAACCCAACATCAGCAGTCAGCTTTCTTGGGGGTAGAGTAATAGCTGAGGGAAGTGAAATTTGAGCTCCCCCCGGTGGCAGAAGCCTTCCACTGACCTTGATGGGGTCAGTGGGTTTTCGTAGACTAGCCTAGATTTCTCAGGTCTATGTGCAATTCACTTATCTTCTTTGGATGTAAGTTTTCTATAGCATTTTCTGAAATAATATTTTGTGATAAGAATTCATGTCCTACAACATTGAAAACTGAAGTGAGTGTGACTGGAGTCAGCCCAGAATATTTTCTCAGTAATAGACAGTACAATCTGTTTATTCCTGTCTGTTTTTGCCAATTCACACTACACTTTTTATGTGAACTCATTTTTTTGAGCAAGCTTTTATTTTCAGGGCTGTGTTACAACTGATTTAGTATCTGATGATCCAAATATGGATCCAAGGAGAAAAACAAATCTAGTGCGTATCATTCTCTCTAAGGCAGTCCTTAAAATTGAGCATTTAGTCCTATGAATAAGAATAAAATAAACGCTGTTGGGTTTGATACACATTCCTCACCCCCAAAACATCATAAGAATACAAAACACAGAAGTCCTTGGCCACAGCTTGCAGTATTTCCTTCCTTCAATGTCTTAGGAACTCCTTCCAGATATAGAACAAGCCTTGAATTTGGCAACTCTTCTTGCTGCAGCAGCATATTTTCTCCTTCCCAAGAAAATGTTCTTTCTCTTGAAAGAGTAAAATGACCAAAATTAAAAGGCAAACCACAAACTGGGGAAACTGCACCTACTTACATACAATAAAGCACTTACATAAAACTATCAGAGAAAGACTACTACCTCAATATATAAAAGGATATAAAGATTATTTGCAAAAGGGGCAACAAAATTTGGAAATGCAAATTATACAAATTAAAACAATATAACATTTTTTCTCTGTCATATTAACAAAGATGTTTAAAATGCTAGAATGTTATATCTACGTGCAGTAAAATAGATACTGGACTATTTGCTTTTGAAAACAATTTGGAAAAATAGCAATAGGAGCCTTAAAGATATTCATAGCTCTTGACTTCTGGGATTGATGCTAAGAACATAATACAAAATAAGGGAAAAGCTTTATACACAAAGATTTTTATTGAAATATTATCGCTAGAAACAACCCAAATAATCAATATTAAGGGATTGGTTACTACCACAGTTTTCTTAGCCTAGTGGTTCTCATTTCTGGCTCCACATTAGAATCACTTGGGGAGCTATATTTTCACAATAATGATGCCCAATCATCATATCAGGACAACTGAATCAAAATGCTGTGAGACCTGGGCATGTATATTTTTTAAAACTCTCCAAGTGGTTCTCACGTGTAGCCAGGGCTGAAAAACATTAGGCTAAGGAAACTATGAGAGATTACTATGCAGTAGAATATTATGTGGGCAACAAAAAATTGCTTACAGACTTTTGAAAAAATATATTTTATTCTAAACTTAACAAAAAGTTGCAACGTTGATACGAAGAACTCTCATTTACCCATCATCCAGAGGTCCCATTCAAGTTTGGCCAATTGTTCCAGAAACACCCTTTTTAGCACAGGAAACAGTTCAAGCTCTCACATTGTTCCTAGATGTTATGATTCTCTTGACTTTCATGACCTTGACATTTTTTTAGGATTACAGGACAACCATTTTGTAGAATATCTTCCAAAGTGAACGTGTTTGGTTCCTCAAGATCATCCCCAGGTTTGATGATTGTTAGGAGGACTCACAGAGTTCAGTGTGTAGTCACACTCATTACTATGATTTATTATAGCCAAAGAATAAAACACAAAATCAGGAAAGGCACAATTGGCAAACTCCAGAGGGAACCAGGTGCAAGGTCCCAAGAGTCTTCTTCCGTGGAGTTGCACAGGACATGCTTAATTCCCCCAGCAATAACTTGTGATAACACATGAAATGCTGCCTATCCGGGAAGCTTATTAGAAACTCAGTGCCTAAGGTTTTTATTGGGGCTGGTCATGTAGGCACTCTCTGTCTAGCAAGTACCAAGATTCCAGACTCCCCAAAGGAAAGCAGGTATTCAGCATGAATCACATTCTTTGCACAAACAGTTTAGGCACAGTGAGCCACTCATATCAGTTAGTGTGGTGGGAACACTCCTGAAATTCAAGTTCCCAAATGCCAACCAAGGGCCAACCTTGCAAGCAGGTCTTTCTAAGGCTAGCAGCCTCAGGTCTGCCATGTTAACTCTTGTCTGCACGGTGGATTTGTTTGATGTTTCTCATAATTAGACCCAGGTAATGTATTTTTTGGCTGGCATATCACAGATGTTGTATTCTTTTCATTGAAACTATTGGGTGGGACAAAGTATGTATTGGTCTCTAGTCTGGTTCTGTTTTTGATGTGTGACTGCTGACAGTTTTCAAGCCCTACTCCTCTCTCTTCTACTTCTGCCCCACATTTGGGCAAGCTGATAAGAAAGCCTGGGTGCTTCCTTCTTTGGTGCTGGTGGGAAATTCAAACCACACAAGCCCTAGCCCATGTCTGGGAACCCTCACCTCAGCCCCACCCCATTAACCACAAGGAAAGCCAGAGCCAGTCACCTCCTTGCCTTCTCAGCCATTTTCAGACCTGTCTGGGAGCCTGCCCTACTCTCTCGTCTCAACATACGAGTAATAAATCTCTTTCCATCCTCATGGTGTGTGTGTCATCAGCAGTCTTGACATCTGAACCAATGTTGGGGGGGTGGGTCCATCTTGTGTCCATAAAAGTCCCATTACTG
This sequence comes from Daubentonia madagascariensis, assembly GCA_023783475.1. NCBI lineage: Eukaryota > Metazoa > Chordata > Mammalia > Primates > Daubentoniidae > Daubentonia > Daubentonia madagascariensis. The sequence continues at coordinate 5,384,238 of JAKFHU010002088.1, forward strand.
GTGGTGTTAACTTGACCACAGTAAACGAAACAGTGTCTGCCAGATTTCTAAAACTGGAAAGTCATGCTTTTCCCCTTTTGTAATCACTAAATATTTTTGTGGGGAGTAATTTTGAGACTGTGTAAGATCTCATTCTTCACCCCGCTTTCTTTCACCCACTAATGTGGGCATCCATTGATGTTAATTATTACTGTGATTGTTATCAAATGGAGATTTTCTCATGTCACCAATCCTCCTATGTGTATCAGTTGGCTTTCTACTCTAAGGGAGACTTCTTTTGTATTCCCATTTACTTATTCATTTATTCATTCATTTCTCTTATCAGTGTGGAACCACATGTTTGTATTTTATTCAGTGGGTTATAATCCATAACTACCATTAGTTGTCTTGATGCCCAAATTACCAGAGTTGGCCGATGAAAGCCTCCTTAAACTGGCTTGTGAAAACATTTGTTATCTCCCCATCATGGTTTGAGGATTTCTTTGCTTTCCAGCACGAAAGAATATTCAGGTTCATCTTGTACTTTCCCTGCCTCTGCCCTGGAATCAGCTGTTTCTCCACAAATCCCTGATTCCTTTCATTGAAAAATGATACTAAGAAGTCAAGATCTGGATGCTAAGTGTGCCTGTTATAACTGGGATGTGATTGTTCCAGGCCCTCTGTGGATAGAACTAGGATATATATGTGTGTATACACACAGCAAATCTCTATATATTTATATATCTGCGTATGTAAAAACCATGAGGTTCACACTGATACCACAGATTCTAATCCAACAACACAGAGTTCATTCTGGTTTCCTTTTTCATTATTTTTTTCTGTAATTGTAGTCAATCCCAACAATAAAAAACATGGCTTCTATTATATAAATCCCCCTGTAAAGAACCAAACTTTTCACCCACTCACCCTCAGCAAAAACCTTCATTTGAACCTTCCTCTACAAGCTGCCTAACTTGTTTGGATCTGCCTAGTTGCTTTTTGTTTTATAGCTTTATTGTGGTATAATTGATATACAATAAACTGTATATATTTAAGTGCATAATATGGTGACTTCTGACACACATACATGCCCATAAAGCCATCACACCATCAAAAGAATTAATATATAATTCACCTTAAAAAACTTCCTTGTGCCCTTTTGTAATTTCTCCTTCCTACCCCTCTCAACGATAATCCTCTCTGTTCACAGGCAACAACTGATCTGCATTCTGTCACCACAGATTCGTTTTCATTTTCTGGAATTTTATATAAATGGAATCATACAGTATACACTCATCTTTGGCCTCTTTCACTCAGCATAATTATTTTGAGACTCATCCATTCTGTTACATGGATCAATAGTTCATCCCTTTTTATTGCTGAGAAGTATTGCATTGTATGGAGGTATCACAGTGTGTTGACCCATTAACCCATGCAAGGGCATTTGGATTGTTTCTAGTTTTTGTCTATTACAAATAAAGCTGATACAAACATTCACATATAAATCTTTGTGTGAATATATGCCTTATTTTGTCTTGGATCAATGTGAACAGGAGAATGGCTGGGTTGTGTATATGCTTAAATTCTTAAGAAACCAACAAAATGTCTTCCAAATATATTGTACATTTTTACACCAGCAGTATATAAGAGTTCCAGTTAATCCATATCTATACCAGTACTTTATAATTTTTCCAGGCTTTATATTTTAGCCATTCTAGTGGGTATGAGGCGGCTTTAATCTGCATTTCCCTAATGACTAAGACATCTAGATGGTGCTTATGTACCATCCTCATATCAACTTTGATATAAGTTTTTCCCATTTTTAGAGGTTTTTTTTTTTTTGGTCTTTTTATTTTTGAGTTGTAATAGTTCTTTTTGCACCATAATCCTTTGTCAGATTTGTTTTGAAAATGTATTCTCCCAGCCTGTGGTTTGCCTTTTCACTTTCTTACTCTGTCTCTAATGCACAAAATGTTTTAATTTTGGTGAAGTCCAAATAATTGAATTTCCTTTTATACTTCTTGCTTTTTATGCTACATTTTAAAAACTTCACCAAAATGAAGATCACTAGGGTTTTATGTTTTATTCTAAAAGTTTTATAATTTTTAGGTCAAACATTTAGTCATACAATCAATTTCAAATTTATTTTCATATATGATGTGAGATAAGGGATAAGGTTAATTTTTTTTTGCATCAGTCTATTTAATTTTTCCAGCACCATTTGTTGAAAGACTATCCTTTCCCCCACTGAGTTGCCTTGGCACCTGTGTCAAAAATCAATTGACCATATATATGTATGGGTCTATTTCTGGACTCTCTACATTTTCCATTGGTTTATTTTTCCAACTTTATGCTGACACCATACAGCCTTGATTACTGTATTTTTAAAATAAGTCTTCAAATCAGGTATTGAAATCAGCCCCCAAACTTTCCTCTTCTTTTAAAAAATTTTTGGTTATTTCAGGTTCTTTGTGTGTCCATATAAATTTTAAAATTAGCTTGTCACTTAAAAAAAAAACACTGTCGGGATTCTGATTGGGATTGATATTTGGAGAGAGTTGGTATCTTGGCAATAGTTAGTCTTTTAATCCATGAACATGGTATATCTCTTCATTTAGTTAGGTCTCCTTTAATTTCTCTCACTAATATTTTATAATTTTCAGTGTGCAAGCCATGCACATCCTTTGTTAAATTTATCACTAAGTATTTCATACATTTGCTTGCTATTGTAAGTGTTATTCTTAAATTTCAATGACTATTCATTATTGGTATATAGAAAAACAAATGATTTTGTCATATGTTATTGTGTATTAATCTCACTAAACTCACATGTTAGTTCAAGTGCCATTTAAAAATATATTTTGTATGATTTTCTACATAGAGGATCATTTCTTCTGTGAATAAGACAATTTTACTTTCTTTTCTTGTCTTATTGCACTGGCTACAATCGCTCCTGTAATATTGGATAGAAGTGGTAAGAGCACACATTCTTGCCTTGATCCTGATCTTAGGGAGAAAGTATCCAGTCTTTTACCATTAAATATGATGTTAGCTGTAGGTTTTTGGAAATACCCTATAGGTCGAGTAAATTCTCTTCTGTTCCTAGTTTGCTGAGAGATTTTTTTAAAAATTAGGAATGAATGATAATTTTGCCAAAGACATTTTATATGTCAATTGAGATGATCCATTTATATCTTATCCATTTATATATTGTTGGACTCAATTTACTAAAATTTGTTAAGAATTTTTGCATCTATATTTATGAGGTATATTGGTTTGAAGGTTTTTTTCTTATAATATCTTTGTCTAATTTTGGTGTCAGAGTAATGTTGCTCAGAAGAAATTGTGAAGTAATTCCTCCTCTTCAATTTCCTGGAAGAGTTCATGAAGAATTGGTATTATTTCTTCCTTAAATTCTTGGGGGACTTGACCAGCAAAGTATCTGAGCCCGCAGTTTTCTTTATAGGAAGGTTTTTAACTACAAATTCTATTTCTTTAATAGATATAAGTCTATTCTGGTTATCTATTTCTTCTATTTCTTCTTGAGTGAGTTTGGGTAGTTTGGGTCATTCAAAGAATTTGTCCATTTCATCTAAGCTGAATTTCTTGGCATAAAGTTATTCATAATATTCCTTTATCATGCTTTATTATCTGTAGAACCTACAGTGTTGTCACTGCTCTCACTCATGTTTATAGTAATTTGTGTCTTCTCTATTTTTTTCTGATCAGTCTGGCTAGAGGTATATTTATTGTATTAATATTCTAACAGGACTAGCTTTTGGTTTCATTGATTTTTCTCCATTGTTTGGCTGTTTTCTGTTTCATTTATTTCTTATTATTTCCTTTCTCTTGTTTACTCTGCATATACTTTGTTCTTCTTTTACTAGTTTCTGAAGTATCTTGGTGGTATGGATGTCCTGCAGAAGCTGGGTTCTTTATCACAGAGCTGGCCAAGGAATCAGAGAAGCTGAAAGATTCAGGAGAATGCAGAGCAGTTGCAGGTGCAGCCACTGCTTCAGGACAATGAGGTGAGTTAGCAGATAAGAGACAATGTGTGTGAGTTACAAACTGGCTCCTGTTTCTGGCATCCAAATAGCCCATAAGAATCTCTCCTGTGGTCTAGTCTAACAGGAAACATACAGGAAGAGGACTTACAGGAAATGTAGTTCAGTCTAGCCCACTATACACATTAAGAAGCCACCACAAACCTCTTTGTGTCTTTATATTGAAAGTGAGTTTCTTGTAAGCAGCATGCACAGTCATGAATCACATAATGACATTTTGGTCAACAATGGACTGTATATACAATGGTAGTCCCATAAGATTATAATACTGCATTTTTACTGTAACTTTTCTATGTTTAGATACACAAATACTTACCATATGTTACAATTGCCTACAGCATTCAGTACAGTAACATATTATACAGGTTTGTAGCTTGGGAGCAATAGGCTATTCCATATAGCATAGGTGTGTAGGAGGCTATACCATCTAGGTTTGTGTTAGTACACTCTATGATGTTGGCACTATGATGAAATCACCTAACAACACATTTCTAAGAATGTATTCCTGTTGTTAAGCAATGCATGACTGTAGTTGGGTCTTGCTTTTTTTTCTTAATCCAATCTGACTATCTCTGTGATTAATGAGGGGGTTTAGAACATTTACACTTAATGTGATTATTGACAAGATTGTGTTTAAATCTACCATCTTGTTTGTTTTCCAATGGCCCCATCTATTCTTTGTCCCCTTTTTCCTCTTTTACTTACTACTTTTGGATTAATAATTATTATTCTACTTTATATCCTTTGTTGGTTTACTAGCTATAACTCCTAGTATTGTTTTTGTAATAGTTGCTTTAGGGTTTGTATTACACATCTTTAATTTATCAAAGTCTATCTTTAAGTAATATTATACCACTTCATATATAATGTTAAAACCCTTTAAAAGTACACTTCTATTTCCCCCCATCCTGGTCATTGTCTTATTGTTGTTATACATTTTACTTCTATATATGTTATAAAATCCATCACATTTTTTTTTGTTTTAAACAGTCAATAATAATTTTTTAAATTTTGAAATTAAGAAAAAAGGATACTTATATCTACCCACATATTTACCATTCCCAGTGCTCTTCATTCCTTTGTGTAGATTCAGATTTCCATCTGGCACCATTTTCCACCTGCCTGAAAACTTCCTTTATTATTTCTTTCAGTTCAAGTCTTCTGATTAATCTTTCAGCTTTTGATATCTGAGAAAATACTTCATCTTTATTATTATTATTAACAGCTTTATTAAAATATAATTCAATTGCCATACAATTCACCCTTTTAAAGTGTATGTTTCAATATTTTTAGCATATTCACAAGATTATGCATCCGTTGCCACATTTCTGTCCCACCTAAAGAAATTCTAACCCCCTTTATTTGTCACTTCCCATTTCTTCCTTCCACCCCCAGCCCTAAGCAACTATTAATCTACTTTCTGTCACTATAGATTTGCCTATTCTGGATACATTTCACAGAAGTGGAATCACAAAATATGCAATCTTTTTTTATTGCAATATTTTTTTATTAACATATTCAGGTTCATCTATGTTGTAGAATGTATCAGGATTTCATTTCTTCTTATTGCCAGATAATTTCCCATTGTATGTATATACTATATTTCACTTGTCAGTTCATCAGTTGATGAATATTTGGGTTGTTTCCACTTTTTAATTATTATGAATAATGCTGCTATGAACATTTGTATACAAGTTTTATGGAAATACATGTTTTAATTTCTCCTGAGTAGATAAACCTAGGAGTGTAATTGCTGTGTCATGGTAACTGTATGTTCAATTCACCTCTGTTTATGAAAGATATGTTTCCTGGTCATAGAATGCTAGGTTAACAGCGATTTTTTTCTTTAAGTACTTTAAAGATGTTTCTCCACTGTCTTCTAACATACATTGTTTCCAACAAGAAGTCTGTGATAATTCTTATCTTTCTTTCTCTTTCTATATATGTCTTTTTTCTCTGGCTGCTTTTATGATTTTTCTCTTTATCACTGGTTTTAAGCAACTCGATTGTGATGTGACTTAGTATAGTTTTTTTCACATCTCTTATGCTTGGAGTTTGTTGAGCTTCTTGGATCTGTGTGTTTAGAGTTTTCGTTGAATTTGGAAACATTTTAGCCATTATTTCTTTGAATGTTTTTTTCCTGTCCTCACTTACCTCCTTTGGGAACTCCCATTAGGCTACTTAAACTTGTCCCAAGCTCACCCAGGCTGTGTTAACTTTTTTCTTTTTTTTTTTTTTGTCTTTTTTCTTTATTTCATTTTGAATAGTTTCTATTGCTATGCCTTTAAGTTCATCAGTGTTTCCTTCTACAGTGACTAATCTGCTATTAATTCCATATAATTTAGTTTTATCTCAAATATTGTATTTTTATCTCTAGAAGTTTGGTTTACATTTTTAAAAATATCTTTTATGTCTCTCCTTAACATACTCATGCTTTAATCTACCTTCCTGAACATGAGATATAATTACAATATCTATTTTAATGTCTTTGTCTACTAATTCTATCATCTGTATTATTGCTGAATCTGTTTCTCTTTATTGATTTTCTTTTCATTATGGCTCATGTTTTCCTGCTTCTTTGCATATCTGGAAAATTTTTTCTTGGATCCCAGACATCATTAATTTTACCTTGTTGGGTGGTGGATTTTTTCTATATTTCTACAAATATTGTTGAGCTTTGTTCTTGGAGTTAAGTTACTTGGAAACAGTTTGATCCTTTTGAGACCTTCTTTTATATTTGTTTTAAGCAGGACCAGAGCAGCTTTTAACCCAGGATTAATTTCATCCCACTGCTGAGGCATTATCTTTCTGGGTAAACTATCTAACACCCATAAATTATAAGGTCTATTCACTCTGGCTGGTGAGAATACAAATTCTTCCAAGCCCTATGTGAATGCCAGTGATTTTTCTCTAGTCCTTTTCGGTGGTTCTTTCCCCAAACTTGAGTAGTTTCCTCACACACATATGCTGTCCAGTACTCAGATGAAAACTCAAAGGGGATGTTCTTCAGAGCTCCAGAGCTTTCTCTCTATGTAGACCTTTCTTCCTTGGTACTATACCCCACCATGAATTCTAACTGCCATGGCCGCCTCAAACTCACGCTACCATCTCCTCATAGGCTAGAGGGAAAATATGTATTATTCTGGCTTGTTTAAAAGCAGAAGCCTCCATACTGGTATTTAGATGAAGAAAAGAAAGAAGGCAATAAATATCTTTTAAAGAAGAAAATTGAAGGGAAGAGAAGAAGTAAAAGAAGAAGAATTGTTTACAGGATTTTTAATAACATTAGAGAAAACTTATGGCAGTGCTAATTTTTAAGAAACAAAATTGTACATACGGTATGGTCTCAATTATGAAACAAGCAAACAAACAAAAAAACAAATATGGGTCAGGACTGAGAGAGATGCTAACAACATTTGCCCTTGGGAATAGGATTTTTCTTACTTTAGTTTTCCTTTATTTTCCAAAGTTTTAAAAATAATAATTATGTAGCATTTTCACAATGAAGGAGGAAAATATATAACTGAGATAAACTGGATTCACTTGAAAATAAGAAGGAAAATAAGGAGAAAAAGAGATCAAAATGCCCTAAATCTAGTGATAATTTTTTTTAGGTAGAAGGATTCTATGAGTTTTCATATTAAGGTTAGAAATTCCACTTATTTAACTTACCAAGATGTCACCACCCACCACCACTAAAATGTAGCCCTCAAGGATCCAGGAGATTTGTAATTCCAAATAAGATGTTACACAACACTAAATGAGACTGTCTTCTCACTTACACTGACCTAAAGACTCCCCAATGGCAGTCAGTGGCCAAAGACCTTCTGGCATTTGATGTGGATGCCAGAAACCTGGCTGTAGTTATCTAGATTCTTGACTTAATACTTTGGTGCTACAAATAAATTTTCACAGTAGATGTTGAACTTTCCAGTAGCATTTAAACTCTGTAGAATTCAAAGAAAATGAGAAAGTTATTTTAAACAGTCCAAAGAAGAACAAATGTGTAGGGGTTGCTGCACATAAAAACCTGACTGTCTTTGCCAGACTTGTATGCAGTATGTCCTGCACCCTGCTCCTCTTCTACCTTGTGATGATAAATTTGGTATTTGCAGGATTTAAAAAGACTTTGTGTAGAGATAATTCATCTGAATGAACATAAACAAAATAAAAATAATCTTTCCCCCAAAATGCAGACATTTTGCCTCTTTGTTCATTGATTCCCCAGCAAAATTCAGTGTTTCTTCTTCTATGTAAACCTTGTATTTGCTATGGCTAACTCAGTTTTCTGCTTTCCTGTTCATACATATTAAAGGACTCAATGACATAATCGGCTTTGCTTTTCACTCAGTTGCTTAGGGCTTATAAAAATAAAACACAAATACCCACAGCTGTTCTAGGCAATCACTCAGCTCTTTGGAAAGAAAATACAGATACAGAGACAGGTGGTTCTGCTCGAAGCACAACATACAGAATTAAGAGTGGAGGGACTGCAGCTGTGCTTCCAGGCGAAAACTAGCAAACTCCCAGGCTTTCTATGCTATATACAGTTGCATAAGGATACCCAGGATCAAGGGAGTGGCCTTTCTTGAGTCTTGCTTCTCCTGGAAGTTGACCAACTGATATCCAAGGTCTTCCTCTAAGGGGATAACTCAGGATTTCTGATTGCTCAGTGGAGGTGGTTCAGTAGTCCAGAAAACAGGGAGTTGGCAGCATGCTGACTGTCAGGTGGTGAGGTTGGCAAAGAACACCAGGAGGTCTATCTGCTCTTCTGATTGCTAGCCTGACCACAATAACTTGACTTTCTGGGTACAATTCAGCAAAGGCATGGAGACAGAGCAAGGGAAGCTGACAGCCCAGATGATTTTAAAGGAGAATAACAAAGTGGGTGACACTGTCTGATTACACCCTTAATGTACTCACAGCACTCAGTCTAGTCAAAGCCTCTGACTGCTGCCCAAAATACATGAGACCACAGAAGCCATGACTCCTGTTTCAGCTCCCTTCAGCTGCCCCCAGAGCTTGTCCTATGGCTTCTTGAATCTCAGTACTCTTGCACAACTGTTTTCAGCTTTATGCATTTCTCTGATTTCAGATTCACCACATAATTGGATTGGGGATCTCTACTCAATCTCTTAGTCCTATGAACCAGAGCCCTAGCCAGGTCAGCCTTCTCCCAAGTGGTGAGAGACTCAAATAGCAGCTGAAACCTCTATACAATTTTTCTACCCTACATCGCCATTAAAGCCTTTCCAAATCAACCCAGCCATTGACTTATGGGCTATATTGGCACTTCTCAAACATTTTTTATGGCAATCTATCCACCCCACTCATTCCTAATTTTTAGCAGAAAAAAACAGTTTGAGAATAATCAAAATAACAATACAAGAAAAAAATCTAACAAAGGAAAAACTTAATGGTGACTTTTCTTTTTTTTAAATTTTCATCATATCCCAAATTAACTCAAGATTTTTCATATATGTTAATAAATATTATCAAATGAATAAATATAACAATAGAAAGCCATTACCAACTCAAGTCATCACTGATGATTCACTCATAAAGATCAGTCCTTCCAAAACTTTATGGATATTCCAATCATCTGCTTTTATGAATTTGAAATTTTAGTAATTCTTAAGAGGAGATAGGATTCTGGGAAGACGGCACAGTAGGAAGCACCAGGAATCTGTCTCCTTATCTGGATAGCAATTGCCCTGGCAGAATCTAAGATTTTTTTTATTCTGGCGTCTATTAAAGGCTTGTAACGTCTGAGAGAAGACTTGGATGGTAAATTGTGAAGTGTGGTTAATTTTGGTCAATTTCAGCTCTTAGCACATTGATAGCTACCCACTCTTATATTCTGTAGCCCATGGCAGGCAGCTGTGCACATATTCCTGGAGCAGCTGGCATGATGTAAGCTGTGGGAGCCAGAGTGGGCAAAAAGGATCCTGTCCTCCAAATATCAGGGATCTGTGTTCTAATCACTGATTGGTACTTCTGATCACAGAAGTACAGAGAAATAGGCAGGTGGCCATTTTTGTTGCACCTCCCCCCACTGTTGCAACCCCTTCTCCCACAACTGAAGTGACTTCCAGGGCCATTGCTGGGCTGGCATATCCCCCACCACCACTTTATTTTTCTCTTTTTGCCCTTTTGGGAACCAGACATTGATGACTAGGACATTCAAAAGCGGCTGCACAGATAGGGGAAATTAGAAGGTCACTGCACAAGTTCAGGGAAAGGCTCAGGCTCAGAAAGGACCTGAGAAGACGCTTAAGTTCATATCTCAAGTGATCCTTGTCACAGAGACGCCCATGCAAACAAAAAAACAAAACAAAACAAAAAATCAGCAAATCCTGGGGAAGGGTGAGAATCTGATTTTCAGAGTTACCATACTATTAGATTAAAATATCAGTTTCCACAGAAAATCACAAGGCAACAAAGAAACAGGAATGTATGGCCCATTCAAGGGAAAAAAATAAACTAAAACAGAAACTGTCCCTGAAAAAGACCTGATGAATTTTAAAACAAGAGTCTTAAAGATATTCAAAGAACTGAAGGAAGACATGGAGAGAGAAAAGGAAACAAAGACATATGAATAAAATGGAAATATCAGTTAAAAAAAAAAAGAAAACCTAAAAATAAACCAAAAAGAAATTCTGGAACTGAATAGTACAATAACTGAAATGAAAAATTTACCAGAAAGATTCAAATGCAGAAGAAAGAATCAACAAGCAAACCTGAAGATAGGATGATGGAAATTATTGATTCTAAGAAACAGAAAGAAATGAGATTGAGAAAAAGTGAACAGAGCCCAGGGGACCTGTGGGACACAATCGAGCCAACCAACAAACACATTGTGTGAGTCACAGAAGGAGAAGAGAGATAAGAAAGGGAAGACAGACTATTTGAAGCCAAAACTTCCTAAACAGAATGAAATATATGAATACACACATCCAAGAAACTCAACTACCTTTAAGTAGGATTAGCTCAAAGAGATCCACATGGAGACACATTATAATCAACCTATTGAGAGAAAAAAAAACAAAGAGAATTTTGAAAGCAGCAAGAGAGAAGCAACTTATTACATATAAGGAATCTTCAATAAGATTTTCAGCAGATTTCTCATGAGAAACTTTGGAGGCCAGGAAGGAGTGGCTTAATATATTCAAAGTGCTAAAAGGAAAAAAAAACTGTCAATCAAGAATCCTATAGCTGGCAAAATTGTCCTTCAAAAGTGAGAAAGAAATTAAGACATTCCAGATAAACAAAAACTGAAGGAATTTATTACCACTAGACCTGCCCTACTAGAAATGCTCAAGGGAGTCCTAAAGGATGAAATGAAAGGACACTAGATGGTAACTTGAAGCCATATGAAGAAATAAAGGTCTTAGGTATGGTAAATACATGGGCAATTATAAAAGCTAGTATTATTGTAACAATGGTTTGTAATTCCACTTTTTTTCCTGCATAATTTAGGACACTAATACATTAAAAAAACAATTATTAATCTAAAACTTAGAATTATTGTAACTTTGGCTTATAACTCCACATTTTATTTTCTACATAATTTAAGAGATTTATGCATTTTAAAAAGTATTAGTTTATGTTTTTGTAACACAATGTATAAAGATATAATTTTGTGACAACAACAACTGGTGGTGAGGACAGAGATATAAAGCAGCAAAATTTGTGCAGGTTATTGAAATTAAATGGAATAAATTAAAATTTTAGTGTTATAGCTTTAGGATATTATATGTAATCCTATTACATTACATTAAATGTAATGTAAATGGTATCATTGTAATGATAACTAAAAGGAAATAGCTATAGAATATATATAAAAGGAAAGGAGAAAGAAATTTAAACATTTCACTACAAAAAGTCAACTAAACAAAATAGATTTACAAGACATATAGAAAACAATTAAATGATAGAAGTCAGTCCTTCCTTGTGAGTAATTACTTTAAATGTAAATAGATTAAACTCTTCAATCAAAACACAAGAATGGGCAGAATGCATTAAAAAATAGCAACATGAGCTAACTATATGCTGTCTACAAGAGGCTCGTTTAGATCCAAAGACACAAATAGGTTGCAAATGAAAGGATGGAAAAGGATATTCTGTGTAAATAGTAACCAGAAGAGAGCAACGGTGGCAATATTAATATCATACAAAATAGACTTTAGGTCCAAATAGTTTGCAAGAGAGAAAGAGGGACATTATATGTTAATAAAAGCTTCAATACAGGAAAAGATAACAACTATAAACAGTTACATAACTAACAACAGGCCACCAAAACATATGAAGCAAAAATTGACAGAATTGAACATCGATTAAAGAAATTGAAGAAGACACAAATAAATGGAAAGATATTTCATGTTCATAGATTGGAAGAGCTAATATTGTTAAAATATCCATACTACCCAAAGCAATCTAACATATTCAATGCAATCCCTACCAAAATTCCAATGACATTTTCCACAAAAATAGAAAAACCAATCCTAGAATTTTTATGGAACCACAAAAAAAAAAACAACCCTGAATAGCCAAATCAATCCTGAGCAAGAACAAAGCTAGAGGCATCACACTACCTAATTTCAAAATATACTACATAGCTATAGTAATCAAAACAGCAATTGTACTGGCACAAAAACAAATATATAAACCAATAGAACAGAATAGAGAGCCCAGAAATAACTCCACGTATTTATGGTCAACTGATCTTCAACAAGGGTGTTAAGAACACTATGGGGAAAGGACAGCCTCTTCAATAAATGGTGTTGGAAAACTCTATATCCAATGCAGAAGGGTGAAATTGGACCCTTAGCTCATACCATATACAAAAATCAACTAGAAGTGGAATAAAGACTTAAACTTAAGACCTGAAACTATAAAACGACTAAAAGAAAACATAAGGAAGAAGCTTCTCGACATTGTTCTAGGCAATGATTTTTTGGAAATGTCCCAAAAAGGACAGGCAACAAAGAAAAATACAGACCAATGGGATTGCATTGTAGTTTAAAATCTTCTACACAGCAGAAAATACAATCAACAGAGTGAAGAGACAACCTACAGGATGACCAAAAATATTTGCAAAACATTCATCTGATAAGGAGTTAATAACCAAAATATATAAGGAACTCAAACAAGTTAATAGCAAGAAAAAAAAATTGAAAAATGGGCAAAGGACCCGAATAAACATTTCTCAAAAGAAGACATAAAAATTGCCAACAGGTATATGAAAAAAATGCTCATCATAAGTCATAAGGGACATGCAAATAAAAATCACAATGCAATATCATCTCATACCTGTTAGAGTGGATATTACCAAAAAGACAAAAGATAACAAGTGTTGCCAAGGATATGGAAAGAAGGTAACCCTTGTACACTGTTGGTGGGAATGGAAATTACTATAGTCATTATGGAAAACAGTATGGAACATTCTCAAAAAATTAAAAATAGAACTACCATATGATCCAGCAATCCCACTTTGGGGTATGCAGTATACCCCAAGGACATGAAATCCCCACCTTGTAAAGATATCTGCACAGCCACATTCATTGCAACGTTCATTGTTTACAATAGCCAAGATATGGAAATAACTGAGATGCCTGTCAACAGATGAATGGATAAAGAAAATGTGGTGTATATGTACAATGGAATACTATTCAGTCTTTAAAAATAAGGAAATCCTGTCATTTTTGAAACACAGATGAACCTGGAGGACATTATGCTAAGTGAAATAAGCCAGGCACAAAAAGACAAGTACTGCATGATCCCACTTACATGTGGAATCTAAAAAACTTGAACTCAAAAAAAAATTAAAAAATAAAATTAAATGAAACAAAATAAAATAAAAAACTTGAACTCATAGGAACAGAGATTAGAATGGTGGTTGCCAGGGGCTGGGGAGGTGGCAGGGGGAGAGGAGATGTTGGTCAAAGGGTGCAGTGTTTCAGTTGGACAGGAGGAGTAAGTCTAGAGATCTATTGTTGACTATAGTTAATAATAATGTAGCATATACTTAAAAATTGCTAAGAAAGTCAATCTTAAACATTCTTACCACAAAAAAAAATAAGTATGTGAGGTGACGGTATTTTAATTAGCTTGATTTAACCATTTCACAATGTGTGTGTGTGTGTGTGTGTGTGTGTATAATCTGTGTGTGTGTGTGTGTATATATATATATCTATCTCAAACCATAATGTTGTACACTGTAAATATATATAATTTTTATTTGTCAATTATACCTTAATAAAGCTGGGTGGGAGGGATGACAGAATTGAACGAGAAGTAGATGGTTCTAAAGTAACAACTGAAGATTTCTATACCCCACTCTCAATAATGGATAGAAAAACCAGACAGAAGATAAGTCAGGAAATAAGGACTTGAACACTACAATAAACCAACTAGATCTGACAGACATATATAGAACACTCTACCCAACAACAACAGAATAAACTTTCCTCTCAAGTACACATGGGACATTTTCCAGGCTAGACCACATATGAAGCCACAACTTAGGTCTCAACAGATTTAAAAAGATAGATACCATACAAAGTATCTTCTCCTACCACAATGAGATGAAGTTAGAAATCAATAATACAAGAAAAACTGGAAAATTCACAAATGTATGGAAATTAAACAGCATACTCTTAAACAACCAATGGATCAAAGAAGAAATCACAAGGAAAAATTTGTGAAAATACTTAGAGATGAATGAAAATGAAAATACAATACACAAAAACTTATTAAACACAGTAAAAGCAGAGCTAAGGGGGAAATTTATAGCTATAAATGCTTACATTAAAAAAGAAAAAAAGATCTCAAATCAACATCTTAACTTCACAACTCAAAGAACTAGAAAAATAAGAACAAACCAAACCCAAAGCTAGCAGAGGAAAAAAATAATAAAGATTAGAGAGGAGATAAATGGAATAGAGAATAGAAAAATAATACAGAAAATCCAAGAAGCCAAAAGTTGGTTCTTTGAAAAAAACAAAACTGAAAAATCTTAGCTAGCTGCACTAAGAAACAAAAAAAGACTCAAATTACAAAAATCAGAAATGAAAGTGGGAACATTACTACTGATTCTAGAGAAATAACAATGATTATAAGAGAGGGTACTATGAACAATTATATGCCAACAAATTGGGTAACCTAAATAAGATGGACAAATTCTTAGAAACACAAAACCTTTCAAGACTAAATCACAATGAAATAAACAATCTGAATAGCTCTATAACTAGTAAGGATATTGAATCTAAAATCTTCATACAAAGAAAAGCCCCGGACCTGATGGCTCCACTGGTGAATTCTACCAAACATTAAAAAAGGAAAGAAAGAAAACCACCAATCCTTCTCAAACTATTACAAAAAATTGAAGAGGAGGGAACACTTACTAACCCATTCTGTGAGACCAGAATTACCTTGATAAGAAAGTTAAACAAAGACACTACAAGAAAAGAAAACTCAGTTCAATATTCCTTATGAATATTGATGGAAAAATTCTCAATAAAATACTAGCAAACCAAATTCAGCAGCATATTAAAAGATAGTACACCATGAACCAGGAGGATTTATTCCTGAAATGTAAGTATGGTTCAACATATGAAAATTGATCCATGTAATATACCACATCCACAGAGTGAAGGATAAAAACCGTATGATCATCTCAATTGATGCAGAAAGAGCATGTGACAAAATTCAACACCTTTCATGATAAAAAAAAAAAACACTGAACAAATTATGAATAGAAAGAAACTTCCTCAGCATAATAAAAACCATATATGAAAAACTCACAGCAAAGATCATACTCAATGGTGAAAGACTGAAAGCTTTTTCTCTAAAATCAGGCAGCAGGCAAGGAATGCCCACTTTCACCACTTCTATTCAACATAGTATTGGAAACTTTAGCCACAGTAATTAGGCAAGAAAAAGAAATAAAAGGCATCCAAATTAGAAAGGAGGAGGTCAAATTATCTCTGTCCACAGATGACAGTAATCCTTAACACCAGTGCTGTGCCAAGCCATACTGGAACATATGGCAAAAAGAAAAGTCAGTAATACTGATTCTATCTTTATTTGAAAATTTTATATTTTGTTCATCATTAATTTTTTTTCAAGACAGAGTCTCGCTGTCACCCAGGCTATTCTTGAACTCCTGGGCTGAAACAATCCTCCCACCTCAGTCTCTCGAGTAGCTGGGATTTACAGGCACATGCCACTGCACCTGGCTTCATCATTGATTTTTGCATTAATTTTTTTTTATTTGGGTTTTTTAAATTTTGAATTTTTTTTATTTCAAAACATGAAGGGGGTACAAATGTTTTTGTTACATGGATAGCTTTTGTAATGCTTGAGTCAGGGCTATTAGCATGCCCATCACCCAAATAGTGTTCATTGTACCCATTAGGTAGGTATTTGCCCCTCCTCCCCTCCCCCCCCACTTGATTTCCAGTGACTTTTACTTCCCTCTGTCCCCATATGTGCCCATCGGTTAGTTCCAACTTATTAGAGAGAATATGTGGTGTACTGCAAATTAGTACAACCTCTATGGAAAATACTATGGAGATTTCTCAAAGAACTAAAAGTAGACCTACCATTTGATCCAGCAATCCCACTACTGGGTATCTACCCAAAGGAAAATAAGTCATTTTATCAAAAAGACACCTGCACTTGAATGTTTATTGCAGCACAATTCACAATTGCAAAGATGTGGAATCAACCCAAGTGCCCATCAATTCATGAGTGCATTGACCAAATGTGGCATATGTATACCATGGAGCAGCAATTTGGATGGAACTGGAGACCATTATCCTAAGTGAAGTATCTCAAGAATGGATTTTTTGCATTAATTTTTATTTCTTTTGATTGCTGAGTTTGTTAGTGCTTCCTTAAATTTTGCAACTGGGGTGAGTGCCCCACTTGCCTTACCCTAGTCTGGGCCTTATTTAATACTCAGCAAGTTTCTAGTAAGTAGCCTTAGTCATACTTGAAAATTATGCCATTTTCTTATAAGAATGAAAGGAAAAATCTTACCTCTGTGGATCATTTCCCAATCTACATGGAGGCTCTTTCCCATCTACGGCCTTTGCACTGGCTAGTCCTTAAGCCTGGATTACTCTTCCCATCTTCACATGGTTGGCTGCCTCTCATCCTTCTCAAATCGAGTGTCTTAGAGGAACCTTCACCAAACCACTCCTTCTAAAATAGGTTTCTAAATAGGTCTCCTTTATTATTTTCAACCATGGAATCTTATTTGTTTATTTTATAGCACTTAAAAAATTGTATCTACCTACTTGTTTACTGACTTCTTTATCAAATGTTCCCCCATTACTCTATAAGCTCCATGAGGTCAGGGACTCTGTCTTGTTCACCATTGTGTCACCATCACCTAACAGAGGGCCTAGCACATAGTAGGTTCTCAATATATATTCATTGAATGGGCGTAGAAGCTAAGGGAACTTAGAAACACCCAGATAAGTTGGAGACCTTCGTGAGCAGGAAGCTTTTGTTCTGTTTACTCTTGAACATCTGGAATACCACCACCTGATAATTTACCCACCATCCACCAGAGACACAAGCTCTTCAAAGTAAATCAAGTGGTGAGCATGGTTTGGGAGATGTGCCCTGGATGTGATTCAAGTATACTTGAAAGCCTTGTAAGGCTTTGCAAAAGAAATTGGTGGTCAGGGAAGAAGCCGTATGGGGAGGAGGATTCTTGGACCAGGGCTGAATGAAAGTCATAACCAGACCTCAAGGAGTTTCCTCAGTGTCCTGCAGGACTAGGGTGAGTTCCATTCAGCCAGGGAAACCACTGGGCTCTGATCAAGCCAGGGACACCAGAATACAAATCACATTAGGCAACGGCTTTAGCCTCGAATGCTTTCAAGCCTGGCAGCAACCAGGTGTACAATTGATACCACTAAGGAGCCAGAAGACACTGTGTGAACACAAGGACTCTCCTCCTCCCAGTGCTACAAGGTTACATAAACAAATACACCAAGATACATTTTGTCAAATGCTCTTTCTACATCAATTGAGATGATCATATGGGGAGAGAAAAGGGGTAAAAACTAAAAAACCCAAAGATCAAAGACTATTTTGAATCACCAAATTGGGCTAAATTGGGGGGGTCTTTTTGGTTTTTTGTTCTTGGTATTTTTTTTTCCTTCTCCTACCTTGCAGGAATTTGTAAAGAAGACCATTTCAGTTTTGGAGAACTAAAGAATCTACATTTTCTCAACAGATTCAAGCGATAGTGTAAGAACACTGAAAGATTTCACAGCAGGTGAATAAAAGAATCCAGGTTGCCTATGGTTTGGGAAACCAAACCAGAAACCATAAGTCTGTGTGGCTTATTTGACTACTACTTGCTACTGCCTTATCGTCCAGTCTCAGAATGACTGGCTTATAGACCACTAGAGCTGGGAGAACCTTTAGTACTGATGTGTTTCACCCTTCCTCATTTTACAAATGAGGAAACAGACCTTATGATTTGTTCATCCTGGTTTGGTTCCTTCAAGAAGCCATCCCCACCTCAGCAAGACACGCCAGAATTCACATGAAGGAAATGTCCCGCCAGGGTACCTGGATCCTCGCCACCTGCCCTGCACCCGTCCCTACTGCAGGCTCTCAGTTTCTGTTAATTCCTCATCCAGACCCTCCACCTGGTGCGCGCCAGTGCGGTATCTCCCTCTTCAGTGTGTTCTGACTGCAGAGCCTGCTCCCTTTCTAAGCAGTTGCTCTCGTTTCGGCTCTGTGGTGACATGATTTTATGAGCAGCTTTCTTGGTAATCCTCCTGGTTTGACCTGGCCCTCCAGACCTCACACCGGTATATTAACCAACAGGTAACATTCTCAGGTCTGTCCTGACCTTAGCAATAAAAATAATTATCTTTTTTATTTTTATGCATCTTGATCTCTTCAACTAGATTATAAATTTCTTAAAACAAGGATTTTTAATCTTCATATTCTTCCCCATACTACCTAATATAGTTCCTGGTGACAAAAATGTTAATTAATTGATTTAAATTACTCCCTGACCACCAATAAAACCCCCGCATTATATTCTGAGGGAGCAGAGTAGGCAGCTGCTGGCTTGATATAAATTTAGAGTTTAGGAAAGCTCTCCCAGCCCAAGGACTATTTCTCTCTGCCAGGAGACCTAAAATAACCACATTACTCACTCCTTTGAGTCAAGGCCTTGAAAACTCTTGTTAAAATGCAAATGTCATCTGGGAGGGATAAATTGAAGCTATCAATGCCTATTAATAACATAGAATATTATTAGCTTAGCAGGGAATAAGAAAGATCCAGAAGGTAGAAGGGCAGACTTAAGTCAGTCCAAAAATTTAGGACCTGGTAAAATCAAAAACAGCATTTTGGCAATAGGTGGATGCATATTGAAAGGAACAAGGAAAACTTGTTTCTTGTTCTCAGAAAGCTCAAATGAGATAATAGTAAAAAAGCACCTAGTACAGCACACAAAAAAAAGATTAATAGTAATAATAACAGCTAATTTTTTTGAGACGGGATCTTGCCATGTTGCCCAGGGTGGGGTGCGGTGGCCATTCACAGGCACGATCATGGCACATTGCAGCCTCAAACTCCCAGACTCAAGCGATCCTCCTTCCTCAGCCTCTAGAATAGCTGGGACTACAGGCCCGCACCACTGTGCCAGAATAACAGCTGATATTTTTAAGTACATACTCTATGCCAGATAGTGTTCTAGGTGCTTTGTATGTACTACCTCACTGTTCACTTCTTCATCTATAAGATGGGTATAAGAGTTATTCCTCACTTTCAGGTGAAGAAACAAAGGTAGAGAGACATTAAGTGATTTAGCCAGTGTTGCAAAACTAGGAAGGGGTAGAGCTGGAATTTGGAGCAAGCTGTCTGGTTCTAAGGTCTCTTTGTTGAACCTCCACGCTACAGGGTCAATGTGTTTGATTGTTGCTTTCATTAATATGGTTCTGATTTTAATCACAGAAAGGGGCTGTTCACCCATGTCAGCCGCACTTGCCTGCATTCTATTCATCTCCTGGTCCTGAAGATTCTGTCTCCCAGTACGTCTGTTCCTTTCCATTTTCCTACCACCTAGCTCAAGTTCTCTTTATTTTCTAAGAAGCATTCACTCTATGCTGGGCACCATGACATCTTATCTCATTTAAGCTTTAGATAAAGTACTAATAATTTCTACGTGAAGAAACTGAGGCACAGGAAGGTCAGTTACTTGTCCCATCTCCCAAAGTTACTCTGTAGATATGAGTCCTGGGATTCAAACCCACAAAGGCTGATTCCAGAGCCCTTATTCATATTTCCCATGTGACCTAACTGCCTGGCTATCCTAACAGTTTCCTATCATGCCTCCCTTTTGCTGGTCTTTGCCCCACATCACAACCAATAAAGTCTACTTTCTCCCCATTTGTCACTTAAGGCTGTGGGAGCTGAGACACCCACCTCATGCTGCTGCAGGCATACGAACTTGCAGAAAAGCCACTGATACTTTTGACTACATTGAAAATAAAAAGTTAAATATTTCAGTGAAGGAATATAAGGCCACAAACAGTTCAACAAGCAAGGAAACCTGGGGAAAATATGTGTGGCATATGTGACCAAGGGCTAATTTTCTTAATTTACAAAGATCTCTTAGAGATATGTCCCCCAAAATAGAAAAAAAATCAACATAGGATATACACAGACAACTCAAAGGCTTAAACCCAAATAAAAATGTTTGCACTTCATCATAATTAAGGAAACTCTATTTGAAGCCACAATGATATTATTTCTTACCAGTTAGATTGAACAAAATTTTTAAGATTGATACTTAGTCTTGTAGAGAGTGGAAAAGGGGACCTTTATAGACGTAGTTCAGAAGGTAAATTGGTGCAGTTTTTTTTTTGTAGGGCAATTTGAGAGTATCTACCAAAATGTAAAATGTACACACCACTTGATTCAATATTTCTATTAAAAAAAATGTTCTCTATGGACACAGTCAATTAAACAAGGATATCTGTCCAAAGATGTTCACTGTAGCATTTTTGGGTAAGAAACCCCAATTACTGATAAGTAGATCATAGAAAGTAAATTGTGGTGTCATGAATACATTTCCAAAGTCATCTATGCTAAACTGCAATGGTCTCCAAATTGGGTTATGATCACTAAGAAAATATTAGATGTCATATTTAATATATATTTATGTATTTTAACTCATCCTTTTAAAATCTATTTTTATGTCTGCTTAAAAATGCACATAATAGATGAATGTAGAGGTGTATGTATATAATTTATAAACAAATAAATATACATATATTAGAGTTAAGTGACAAAAAATGTTTGCTGTTGGGAATGCAACAATTCAAATTGATGCTGGAGATTGGTGAACTCAAATGCATGCGATAAAGATCAAACTCCATAGCAAGCCATGCAAGGCCCTTAGCAATAGGACTTTCCGTTACCTTACTTCTCCCGACTCCCTTCCCACTCCTTTGCCTCCTTACCAACCCAATGCAGCATATGGCCCAGGAAACTACTTGACTCATGGATTTTTACTTATGTCTGTTGGGAGACACTTCCATGGGTCTCTTGTGCTCCTGTGTGTCTTGCTGGTTGCGCTAAGAATGCAAGGCCTTCACTGATCCTTACCAGGGCCATTCCTCAGGGTTATGTCTGCAGCAAGCAACCTTCAGGGATGAGGCAATGCCTCCCTCTGGGACAAGGAACAAGGATATGAGGACTCACTCAGAACCCTGGAGTTGGTATGAAGATTAATTTAAGTTGAAAACATTTGAGATTCAACAGATGCAGAAAGAAGACGTCTGGGAGCATCACTTATCTGACTAAAAGCAACAACTTCTGGGAAATGATGCTACCATAAATTCCTTCTTTGGGGTGGGTTTTACTCCCAGAATAAAAGGCCAAGAGTAAATCTATCATAAATATCCTTTGCAGGGGAAAGGAAGATGGAAAAGACCACTAGCACTTGTATAAACAAACTTTATCACAGACTTTCTTATTTCCTTTTGTTCCCTTTATTTGTTCTCACCATAGAAGCCCTTTCTCCTCCCTCCCTTTCTCCTAGTAAGTTAGGAAAGTGTACTTCTAACTTTAACCATTCAGTGAGCGAGCTACTTCTTTTGTTAGCTCCCGTATGAATATGGGATCCTGTTAATCTGTCTTTTATAGGTTTAATTTGCAGGCCCCCATTTTCTAAACTTAAGAGGGTAGAGGAAAAGTTTTCCTCCCTGACAATGCTCACGCTGCCTGCCGTGCTGTAAGTAATATAGTCCTTTGTATCTTACCCAGAAGTCCCTTGTCTTCTGCCAGCATTCATGACTCTGTAACAGGCTAAGTGATTAGTGTGTAGGCAGAGTAAAATCCGATCCTGGACCCAACAAGGCAGCTTCTTCCTCACTTCTGTTACATCGTCCACACATTCCCTTTGCTTGAAACCCTTCAGTCTTCTTCGTTTCTTCTTTTTTACTTTCTTTTATAGTTATCACAATTTTTAAAATTCCATTTATTTCCTACTGACTTCAAAATTATACCTTATATATTTATTCCCTTATTAGTTGCCCTGAGGTTATGCATGTGTCCAACCCGAAAAAGTAGTTTAACGAGTATCTCCTTACTTGTCCCAAACTACAAAGACTTCAGAATGCTTTCACACAAACCATCTATCTTCTTTTTCCATGTTATGGTTGTCCATTATTCTAATTTCACCTCATTCTAATTTTCCTCCCGTTTTATTCATATTT
This sequence comes from Daubentonia madagascariensis, assembly GCA_023783475.1. Classification (NCBI taxonomy): domain Eukaryota; kingdom Metazoa; phylum Chordata; class Mammalia; order Primates; family Daubentoniidae; genus Daubentonia; species Daubentonia madagascariensis. Next base: position 5,407,045 of record JAKFHU010002088.1, read on the forward strand.
TTAGTTGTTTTTTGTTTTGTTTTTGCTAAAGGCAATTATTCAGATCGACCACACGCTTGCCAGTTGCTTTGCTCCTCATTGGTTCTTGCATCCAGTCCTTTCTTCTAGGTTTAATTCCTTTTTTATATTGAAGCACATCCTTTAGCAGTTCCTTCAGCAATGATCTGTGAGTGGTAAATGCTTTCAGCCACTTTATTTGAAATATCTTATTTTATCCACATTCTTCAGAGATTGCTAAGCAAATGTTTTTCAATCTTTAGTATCCATAAGAATAATCTGGGGGAGTTTGTCAAATGCAGATTCTTAGATCCCTTTGAGATTCTGCTTTAGTAGTTTGGGAAGGAGCAGGACAGGAATCTACCCTTTCAGTTAGGACTTAAAGCGATTCTGGTGTGAATATGCCAAGGCTATACTTTGAGAAGAAATAGGGCTATAGACGGAGGGTAGGCATGGAAAAGGTTTTTCGTTTTTCATATTTTTTCTTATAAAAGTAATGCATGCTCATTAAAGATGTTTTAGGAGAATAGAGAACCAGGGAAGAAAAAGTCACCTAATTCCATCCAAATACAATTACCATCAGCACTATGACATGGAGTTGATCTTCACCCCTAGCAGATTCTGTATTTGCAAATTCTGCCTACTCCCTAAAATTCATTTGCACCTCAAAAATCAAAACTTGTAGTCATTGATGGACATGGAGGCAGCAGTGAAAAATTTGAGTCACCTGCCTGACCTGTGCATGTTCCTAGCTGACGTCAGACACAGCCACACTCTGCCTTCTTGTTTCAGTTTTCATACAAAGGTGACCAGAGGACGGGGACGGTAGGGGGCAGGACAGAGTAGTGCAAGAAGGTACAGCTCTGGGGGCCCGCAGGACGGGGTTCAGCCACAAGCAAGTGACTTAACACTTAGGAACCTCATTTTTTTGCCTTTGTAAAATAAAGTATACTCTACCAGGATGATTTGTTTTTAGGATTTAAGATTATAATCTATGTGAGACGTGTGTATGTGATATTTCCTCTAGAAACAATGATTCATATTCACTAATTCAGTGTTCCTGGACTTTATGGAACATACTATCATCGTGAGAATCAACTGTATTTCCTTCTAGACTTTTCAATATGCATAAGTTTTTTGCAATGTTGCTGTTGAGATTTATATGATATATTTATTACCCAAGGTCAGCCTCTCCTACTCCTGATCGCCGTCCTCTAATAGAATGGCTTCAACCTGGTTGTACACTAGAGTCATCTGGGGAGCTTTACAAACTATTGATGCCCAGACGCCATCCACAGAGATTTGGATTCAATTGTTATGAGGCTGGGCCCAGGCATCGGCAGCATTTAAAAGCTCCCAGATGGTTCCAATGAGCAACCTGGGGTAGAAATTCTGTTTGATCAATTTGGAAAACAGCTCATGGTCTCAGTGCACTTGGAACCACCCATTCAGCAGGTCCCCCTCCCTAGGGTGTCTTCCTCCCCCAAATCTACTCTGGCCACGGCTTGTTCCTCTACTGCCCAGTGCCTGGAACTCAGGCCTACTGTCCATCCCAGGGCAATGATGCTATTTGTGCCACTGACCTCATGGAGGGGTGAGGTAGGAATGACCTCACAGTGCCTTTATTCACCTGCCCGTTAATCTCCCCTCAACAGTACCACACAAGGCTGGGAGAATAACCACTTTACTGGAAGATTGGCAATAATGGAAGGAAACTGCAGAGCAAAAGAAAAACTGCAAACTGTGCACCAAATATGACTGCTCCAATAGTCCAAGGAAAAAGAACCACCACCAGCAGATGAACGTTCACAGACCCAGATCCCTGCCTTCTGACCGCTTCGTTCCTTAGGCAATCCACAGGACACACCCTCAATAGAACGTTTCCCAAAGTCTGAGTTTCTCAGTCTAAAGTAATATTCCATGAAAGTTGGAAAGGGATCTACCATTGTGAGGTAAATATATGCTTCTTTTTTTCTCCTGATAGTTCAGCAGGTAACCATTAAATCAAATACACACATAGCCACATGCACAGACAAAAATTCACAGATAAAATTCATACCAGGGATTTAGAGAAACATTTTCCTCAATGTGAGTTAACATGGCCCCCATATATATTGACGATAATTTTTTTACCTTATTACGCAAATCAACCTCAACCTCACCACCCCACAACTATTTCTTACACTTCTACTTACAAACCCTTCCCAGAGGCCTGTTGGTGCTTAACTGTCTCACTTCTGCATCCTTCTCAAGCATCAGAGCCACTGGCCTTCATGGCCACACTCTGGATGCCACAAAGAAGCAGCAAAGCATTCATAAAATCTTTGCCCAAACCAATGTCCTGAAGTATTTCCCCTATGTTTTCTTCTAGTTGTTTTATAGCTTCAGGTCTTATATTTAAGTCTTTAATCCATTTTGAGTTTAGTTTTCTATATGCTAAGAGATACGGGTCTAGTTTCATTCTTCTGCATATGGATATCCAGTTTTTCCAGCTCCATTTGTCAAAGTGGCTGTCCTTTCCCTCAATGTATGTTCTTGGTGCCTTTGTTGAAAGTCAATTGGTTGTAAATACATGGATTCATTTCTGAGTTCTTTATTCTGTTCCATTGGTCTATGTGTCTGTTTTTATACCAGTACAATGCTGTTTTGGTTACTATAGCTTTGTAGTATATTTTGATGTTAGGTAGTGTAATGCCTTCAGCTTTGTTCTTTTTGCTTGGGATTGCTTTGGCCATTTGGAGTCTTTCATGGTTTCATACAAATTTTAGGATTTATTTTTTCTATTTCTGTGAAGAATGTCATTGGTATTTGATAAGGATTGCATTGAATCTGTACATTGCTTTGGGCAGTGCAGTCATTTTGACAATATTAACTGTTCCAATCCATGAACATGGGATATCTTTCCATTTTTTTGTGTGTCTTCTTCAATTTCTTTCATCAGTGTTTTGTAGTTTTCATTGTAGAGATCTTTCACCACCTTGGTTAAATTTATTCCCAGGTATTTTTTTTTTTTGGTAGCTCTTGTAAATGGGATTGCTTTCTTGATTTCTTTTTCAGCTAGTTTGTTATTGGTATATAGAAGTGCTACTGATCTTTGTATGTTGATTTTGTATCCTGCAACTTTACTATATTTGTTTATCAGTTGTAAGAGTTTTTTGATGAAGTCTTTAGGTTTTTCTAGATATAAGATAATGTTATCTACAAACAATGGCAATTTGACCTCCTCTTTTTCAATTGATGCCCTTTATTTCTTTCTCTTGCCTAACTGCTCTGGCTAGGACTTCCAGTACTGTGTTGAATAAGAGTGGTGAAAGTGAGCACCCTTGTCTTGTTCCAGTTCTCAGAGAAAAAGCCTTCAGTTTTTCCTCATTCAGTATGGTGTTAGCTGTGGGTTTGTCACATAGGGCCTTTATTGTGTTGAGGTACATTCTTTCTACCTCTAATTTGCTAAGAGTTTTTATCATGAAGGAATACTGAATTTTATCAAACACTTTTTCTGCATCTATTGAGATGATCATATGGTTTTTGTCCTTCATTTGATTGATGTGATGTATCATATTTATTGATTTGCATATGTTAAACCATTTTTGCATTCCTGGTATAAATCCCACTTGATCATGGTGTATAATCTTTATTTTTATTTTTTAGAGACAGGGTCTCACTATGTTTCCCAGGCTGACCTTGAACTCCAAGGCAATCCTTCTGCATCAGACTCCCAAGTAGACACTCCACCACAGCTAGCTCACAACGTATAATCTTTTTGATGTACTTTTGGGTCCAGTTTGCTAGAATTTTGTTAAGGATTTTTGCATGTTTTTATCAGGGATATTGGCCTGTAGTTTTCTTTTTTTTGTTGTGTCATTGTTTGGTTTTGGTTTCTGGGTAGTGCTGGCCTCCTAGAATGAGTTTGAAAGAATTCCCTCCTCTTCAATTTTTTGGAATAGTTGGAGAAGAATTGGTATTATTTCTTCTTTAAATGTTTGGAGGAACACAGCATGAAGCTATCCAGTCCTAGGCTTTTCTTTTTTGGGAAATATTTACACTGCTGGTGGGAATGTAAATTAGTAGAGCCATTAAGGAAACCAGTATGGAGATTCCTCAAAAAACTAAAAATAGAACTACCATATAATCCAGCAATTCCACAACTGGGTATGTGTCCAAAGGAAAATAAATCAGTATATCAAAGAGATATCTGCACCCCCATGTTTACTACAGCACTATTCACAATAACTTGGATATGGAATCAACCTATGTGTCTATCAACAGATGAATGGGTAAAGAAAAGGTAGTGTATATACACAATGGAATACTATTCAGCCATGAAAAAAGAATGAAATCCTATCATTTGTAACAACATGGATGAGCCTGGAGGACATTATGTTATGGGAAATAAATCAGGCACAGAAAGACAAATATTGCTCACTCATATGTGGGAGCTAAAAAAAGTTGTTCTCGCTCATATGTGGGAGCTAAAAAAGTTGTGGTCATAGAAGTAGAGAGTAAGATAGTGGTTACTAGAGGCTGGGAAGGGAAGGGAAGGGATGGGGAGAGGTTGGTTAATGGACACAACATTATAGCTAGAGAAGAGGAATGAGTTCTAGTGCTCTATGGCACTGTAGGGTGACTATAGTTAATAATTTATTGTACATTTTCAAATGGCTGTAAGAAAAGATTTTGTAAGTTCCCAACACAAAGAAATAATAAATGTTTGAGGCAATGGATATGCTAATTACCCTGAATTGAACATTACACACTATATACATGTATCAAAATATCACACTGTACCACATAAATATGTACAATTATTGTGTGTCAAAAAATAATAAAATTTTTTAAAGGAATTTGCAAAGCATTAATAAACACTTCTTTCTTTCCTATTGTAGTAAATCATTTTCTTAGGGCATTTCCAAGACTACCTTTTGTCAGTAGTGGAAGGCAATGTGAGGATGTGTCAGCCTCCCATCCAGACTGCTTCTCTACCTCACCCCAGGGGGGGTTGGTGGAGATGGGAGGAGGCAAAGGAAAGTGTCAACTCTTCTGTATTTTACGCTTTTGGATTTTAGTACAGTTTTGCATTTTAATATGTTTACATTAAATTAAACTTAACATTATAGCATAAGTACTTTCCCACACTATAAAATAGTGTAATTTCTTCAAAGGAACCACTGGTGCACATGTGAAAAAAATAGTATAATCCAGTATTTTTAATTGCTACAAAATATTTTATTGAATGGGCACATTATGGCTACTTAATTATGCCCCTAAGTGTATATTAGGTTTCTTTTCAATTTTTTATTGTCTTAAATAATAATGTTTAGCTGCACTAAACATCTCTCACGTAGAGCGCTTTGCTTAGAACTACTTACTAAGGATGGATGCTTAGATATAGAACTGCTGAGTCAAAAGGTAAAATATATATATATATATATATTAGAGACAAGTTCTCACTATGATGATGCCCAGGCTGGTCTCCAACTCCTGGGCTCCAGCAACCCTCCCACTTCAGCCTCCTAAGTAGCTGGGATTATAGGTATGTGGCACTGTGCCTGGGTTTATTTTTTAAATTCTTGGTAAATATTGGCAAACACCTTTTTTCCAAAGACATGTGCAAATTCACACCTCTACCAGGAACATATGAGACTGGATGTGGGTAGTTTTTAAACAAACAAACAAAAATACATGATCTGATCTGCCTTTTAAAGAGGTAAGACTGGCTTTGTGTCTAGGCCTCGTTGGATGTGGGCTATGGTAGTTCAGGTGCAGATGGTAAGGGCCTGGTAAAAATTAGAGGGAAGGCTTCTTTAAGTAGGCTTAGCCACCAGACAGCCAGGAAAGAAGCAAGGCTCATGCTGGCCTTAAAATTGCCGTGAACAAACAATAAAATTGAAAGGGACCTGGAAAGGTCTTCTCCCTCTGTACCACAATTAAGACATCACATACCATCTGCTATATTTGCTTGGAGATTGCTGCAGCATCTGAGGACCCTGGAGGATGTCTTCTGCTCACATAAAGTTACATCATGCAGAAATGCCTTGAATACATCATGTCGTATTAAAGCAGGAAGGAGCGCACAAACGCTCAGACATTTTTAACATTCAAGCTTTCATTTTTTAAAGAACAAAATGCTTTCCCTACATCATTTCTAATTGCAAAAATAAGCCATGCTCACTTTTCTACTTCTATTTATCATGCTGATTCTCTCACATTCTAGAAAGCTTTAACATCTTTTTGATGGTCCTACAGCCTCAGAATAAATTTCCCTGAAGACCATTTCAGAGCCTAAAAATAGTAGCTATAGCATGAGTGTTACCTTTCGCTTGAGTAAGAAAGGTAATTTTTATAAATCATTTTAAATTGTCCATTCACCACCAACTAGAACTTAAATCTCTATTTTAAAGTCCTTAATGCTTGCCTTTTAAACCAACATACACCAAGTATATTGATCTAAACCTGACTCTTAGATATATTAACTCTAATTATCCACCATTGCAATAATTTACTCAACTAAAGGGGTAATAGTCATCCAAGAAGCAAAGGAGGAGAAGGGGAACAGGAAGAGGAAGGAGGAAGAAGGCCTACTTCACGTAGTTTTACCTAGTTTGGCTTATCATTCATATGTACGGAAATTTGCCTAGAGATTAAAAAATTAATTCTGTCTGTGGGGAAAACATGGAATACGATTTCATTGGGATAAACCTTAGTACACTTCCTACCCACCTCTTGTGTAGCTACCTAAATCGGTTCCTGCATATGCGATGCTTTCACAGAAATTGGAAACAATTATTTTTACAGCTAGCTCCCTCATTCTCGCCTCGCCCCCACTGTTGCAGAATCTGCTCCACATATTTAATACGTGAAGTCTCATTTAAGGAAAAACCAAAAGTTATGGAGTGTCCAGCACCTTCAAGAACAGAATCAATTTCATCAGCTGATTTTCCACAGACTATAACTGGTTTTCTTCTAATACCAACTCTAGTGTTTATTATATTGAGGAGTAAGGGTTTTTAACCAAACTTTTAAAATGTCAAGTACCAGGAAGACACCTCACTGGCAATGAGGGAAAAAAGATCGCTGCTTTAGGCAACTACAAATTCAAAAAAGAGAAAGAAAGAAAAAAAAGAGGAATTTTAAACTTCAAGTACAGTGCAAACACTAGATCAACAAACATGATGCTAGACCTAGATTACTTGCCAATTTAAAAATAAACTCCTAGATATCTCAAAGAATTAAAAGTAGAATTACCATTTGACCCAGCAATCCCACTACTGGGTATTTATCCAAAAGAAAAAAAGACATTTTATAATAAAGACATCTGCTCTCGAATGTTCATAGCAGCACAATTCACAATTGCAAAGTTGTGGAAACAACCCAGGTGCCCATCAATACACGAGTGGATCAATAAAATGTGGTATATGTATACCATGGAGTATTACTCAGCAATAAGGAACAATAGTGAATTAACACATCTGGTATTATCCTGGTCGGAGCTAGAACCCATTCTTCGAAGCGAAGTGTCACAGGATTGGAAAAACAAGCACCACTGGTACTCACCATCAAACTGGTACTAACTGATGAACACTTACATCACACAGGTCAATAACATTCATCTGAGGGCGGGTGGGCGGGAGGGGGGTGGAAGGGATGGGAAAAACTCTCACTGAATGGATGTGGGGAGCACAGTTTGGGAGACGACCACGATTGTGGCTCTGACACGGGCAGAACAGGGGCAATGTGTATGGCCAAAATGTTGTACCCCCATGATATTCTGAAATTAAAAAAATAAAAAAAAAAAAATAAATAAATAAACTCCTAAATATAAGGGTAGAAAGTATTAATAAAGCTAATTAAATAAATTATATATACACTATTTTAATATTTATATATAATAGATACTTTGTATCCATGTATATATAATATCTAACCTAAATTAAAACAAAGTTCCATAATTCGATCCAATTGGAAATCCAAAATTTGTATTCTAAAGAATTTATATAACAAAAAGATTTTTAAAAGCATTGATTGGCTTTTGTGCCCTACAACATAGGTTCTTACTCAACTTTAACACTTGCTAAAACACACTAGTTGACACAACTTCACAGATTCAATCAATACTGGGGCTCAAATTATAGTTATACCCGGGAATTACACAAAATTTAAACGTTGTGCTTCCCTATAATCTTGAGAAGGTAACTATAATAAATATAATACAAAGAAAAAAGATGGGTATGCCTCACTGTAACTGTAGCCTTACCTAAATTTCCCATAGTCTTAGTACCCGTTGCCATCTAGATTGGGCATAGATGCTCTGACACAATAAATAATAAATAATTAAATTAAGTTCTGGCACTTACAAATTGTCTTGATAAAATGGGGCACCATGAACTCCAAGGTAAAATAGGTAATATGGCCCAACATAAGTTAAAACTGGGCCTTCAAGGATTAAAATTTATTATGTTATATATGTAAAATGTAATTAATAAAGAGGTGATTATCCCCATTGCTTCTCCATTTGACAGCCCAATTTTACATGTTCTTAAGTTTCTTTTTTAAAAAAGGGGGTAGGGAGGCTGGTGATGGATTGTGGCAACCTTGATGCTGTACCAGCCACCAAGGCCCTATACCCAATATCCAATATTATTAAAATTACTGATTCTATTCAATCAACAGCTGGCAAATAGTTTGCTCTTGTAGATTGGTTAAGATATTCTGTTCAGTGCCTATTTCAACAGCCTCTCAGCTACAGTTTGCCTCTACCTCCAAAGGGACACAATATACCTTTTCCACAAGGCATCTCAACAACTTTGTCATCACACACAATCTTTGCAGATAATAGCTTGATGACACCCACCTTCCTCCAGGAGCACAAGTGTAACATTTCATTGATCACATCCTCTTTCAAGAAGATTGATTTGACATATTCATTAAGGACATAATAAGTCCAACGTCTTTTAGCCCTTTTTGGGTCCTGGTGGCAATGGATTCCGCATTTATACATTATATTATCCTTACAAATCAAAATCAACAGGCACTCCTGTTAGTGCCTTCAAAGAGCTCCTTCACTGTAGAGGCTTCAGCCGCCTCTTCTTAAGACTCCTGGAGTCCCTGGACCACTTAGGATGGCCATTAGTTGCCCCAGGGCTTCCGATGCAAAAAAATGTTCTTCTCAGCCTCATTCTATACACCATTAGAACAATAGATGCCTGGCTACCTACTGGGCTGTGCTGAAAATAGAGTCTTTCACACACCCTGAGCCTGTGATCCTCCATGTTCAGCTGCCCATTATGCTTCAGGTCATGGAAACAGCAACCCACAGGCTCAGCATGGCTGCCAAGCCTTCCATAAAACAAAATGGAGCCAAACCTGAGCCCTCTGGCATATTCTACCTGCAAGAAAGAGTGGGTTTTGCTGTCCTCAATCCCTTGCCAGATGGCAGGGTGCTGGAAGAGGCTGCCCCTGCCCCAGACCCCTTGACTACCTGGAAAGCCCCTTTGGATTCTCTGAGTGAATAGTAATGGGAGTTCACAGTCTGTGCAACTGGCACTGCCAACTGTCATGCATGATGGAGCTTGGTGGAATGTTGCTACTGTCCATCCCTTAGCCAGGATGTCCCTAATAAAGGACAGGACTCAAGAAAAAATATACTTGGTCAAACTTCTGGTAGTCATCTTAGCACTGGATGCCCTGATTAAACAAATGGGCCCATCTTCACATTTATTATAAACTATTGGGCTATTACCTAAAAATTGTCCCCTATAAGGTAAAAAAAAAAACTCTGGAAATCTCTTGCCTCACAGACACCCGAAGTATAAGTCAAAATCACACATCTCCATATATACTAAGGCCTCACTACAAGGTCTTGCCAGGACATTCCTTATTCCCTTCAGAGTCACAGACATTATTGACAATAATCAAGAAACACATTTCATTTTTTAAAATTTTTCTAAATTTCAATAGATTTAGGGGCACAAGGGGTTTTAAGTATCTCTTGATGAATTGTATAGTGGTGAAGTCTGGGCTTTTAGTGTACCTGTCACCCAAATAGTGTACATTATGCCCTGTGGGTAACTTTTTATCCCTCACCCCCCTACCGTCCTTCCCCCTTTTGAGTCTCTAATGTCCATATTACTACTCTGTATGCCCCTGTGTGCACATTGCTTAGCTCCCACTTACAAGTGAGAACATGCTGTATTTGGTTTTCCATTCCTGAGTTACTTCACTTAGGATAATGACCACTGGTTCCTTCCAAGTTGCTGCAAAAGAAATAATTTCATTCTTTTTATGGCTGGTAGTATTCCATGGTGTGTGTGTGTGTGTGTGTGTATAAAACATTTTCTTTATCCACTCATTGATTGGTGGGCACTTAGGTTGATTCCAAATCTTTGCAATTGTGAATTGTGCTGTGATAAATATACAAGTACATGTGTCTTTTTTATGTAATGATTTCTTTTCCTCTGGGTAGATACCCGGTAGTGGGATCGCTGGATTGAATGGTAGGTCTACTTTTTTAGTTCTTTGAGAAATCTCCATATTATTTTCCATAAAGTTTGAACTAATTTACACTCCCACCAACAGTGTATAAGTGTTCCCTTTTCATGCCATCTGTCCCAATATCAATTGTTTTTTGACTTTTTAGTAATGGCCATTCTGACTGGGATAAGGTGGTATCTCATTGTGGTTTTAATTTGCACTTCTCTGATGCTTAGTGATGTTGAGCATTTTTGCATATGTTTGTTGGCCATTTGAATATCTTCTTTTGAAAAATGTCTTTTTATGTCATTTGCCTGTTTTTTAATGGGATTATTTGTTTTTTTCTTGTTGAGTTGTTTGAATTCCTTGTAGATTCTGAATATTTGTCCTTGGTCAGATGTATAGTTTGCAAATATTTTCTCCCATTCTATAGGTCATTGATTTACTCTGTTGATTATTTCTTTTGCTGTGCAGAAGCTTTTTAGTGTAATTAAGTCCCATATTTATTTTTGTTTTTGTTGCAATTGCTTTTGGGGTCTTAGTCATAAGTTCTTTCCCTAGGCCAATGTCCAGAAGAGGTTTTCTTAGGTTTTCTTCTAGAATTTTTATGGTCAGGTCTTACATTTAAGTCTTTAATCCCTCTTGAGTTAATTTTTTATGTGGGGTTAATTTTTTATATAACCCTATAGAGATAGGGATCTAGTTTCATTCTTCTGCATGTGGCTATCCAATTTTCCCAGCACCATTTATTGGAAAGAGCATCCTTCCCAAAGTGTATGTTTTTGTCTTCGTTGTCAAAGATCAGTTGGTTGAAGATATTTGGCTTTATTTCTGGGTTCTCTATTCCATTCAATTGGTCTATGTGTCTACTTTTATACCAGTACCATGCTGTTTTGGTTACTATAGCCATGTAATGTAATTTGAAGTCAGGTAATGTGATGCCTCCACATTTCTTCTTTTGGTTTAGGATTGCTTTGGCTATTTGCATTCTTTTTTGATTACGTATGAATTTTCAGATTGTTTTTTCTAATTCTGTGAAAAATGACATTGATATTTTGATAGAAGTTGCATTGAATCTGTCAATTGCTCTGGGCAGTATGGTCATTTTCACAGTATTGATCCTTTCAATCCATGAACATGGGATATTTTTCCATTTACTTGTGTCATCTATTATTTCTTTCATCAGTGTTTTGTACTTCTCCTTGTAGAGATCTTTCAACTCCTTGGTGAAGTATATTCCTAGGTATCTTATTTATTTATTTATTTATTTATTTATTTATTTATTTATTTATTGCTGCTATTTTAAAGGGGATTGAGTTCTTGTTTTGATCCACAGCTTGATCATTATTAGTGTATAGCAGTGCTACTGGTTTGTGTACATTGATTTTGTAACCTGAGACTTTACTGAATTCATTTATCAATTCTCAGAATCTTTTGGAGGAGTTTTAGGGTTTTCTAGGTATAGGTCAAGTGCGGTGGCTCAAGCCAGTAATCCCAGCACTTTGTGAGGCCAAGGCAGGAGGATCACTTGAGACTAGGAGTTTAAGATATTTCACTTTTTGTTTTTTTTTTGAGACAGGCTCTCACTCTGTTGCCTGGGTTGGAGCATAGTGGCATCATCATAGCTCACTGCAACCTCAAACTCCTGGGCTCAAGCAAGCCTCCTGCCTCAGTCTCCCAGACATTTCACTTTTGAAAATACACAATGATGAGCTCTTGAAAAAGAAATTCACTAGAACGTTCATGCTCTTGATAGGTCCCTGATATCAGTTTAACTGAGAGAAAAAATGATCTCCTTAAACAACTGCTTTCAAATTCTAGTCCAACAAATAAATTTCCATTTTGCCCCAGGTCTTAACTTATCTTTATAAATTTTCTTTTTTCTTTTTCTTTTTCTTTCTTTTTTTATTTATTTATTTATTTATTTTTGGAGACAAAGTTTTACTCCGTTTGCCCTGGCTGGAGTGCAGTGGCATCATCATAGCTCACTGCAACCTCAAACTCCTGGGCTCAGTGATCCTCCTCCCTCAGTCTCCCAAGTAGCTGGAACTATAGGCATGCACCACCAAGCATGGCTAAGTTTTTCTATTTTTAGTAGAGACTGGGTTTTGCTCTTGCTCAGGCTGGTCTTGAACTCTTGACCTGCAGCAATCCTCCCGCCTTAGCCTCCCAGAGTGCTAGGATTACACGAGTGAGCCACCGCACCTGGCCTATAAATTTTCAATCTTGCACCTATCCAATAAGGCCTAGAGGCCAGATTGAGGATGCACACTCTCTTGGGACTCATTAACCATAAATTATCGCATAGGCCAGGCAGCTTCTTATCAGACATGGGACCCATTTGAACCTAAACTTCCATATGCAAAACAAAAATCCTTTCATGCGCAACTACACATCATTCTATTAACTGTTGGTCTTATTACTATTGGTTTAGGTGCTTTCATTGGTATACAGTCTGGAGGCCCAAATCCTTCAGTAAGCCACTGTTTCAACCAAACATGGCAAATGCTGAAGCCCACATCAATTACAGTGGGTACACAAAGTAGAGAGCAGAGAATCATTTTTTGCTGTAACACTTGATGGTGCTGCTGACATAGCAGTTGAAAAAAGTTCATGTGGAATCTGGCTTGTCATTAGCAGAACTTTTGAGACCTAAGTGGACTCTATTCAGGACTCTAGGAAGTGGAGAATATAACTCTATTCACAGTAGTGCTTTATATTCAATGGCCAGACTAGTTTTCAATTGTGCTTTTCAGAATTAAGTGTATCCTTGGGAATCAAAAAAGATTCACAGGCTTTGACAAGAAGCCTCTCACTGGCTTCTAATGTCTGATCAGAGAGATAAAAATTGTGAGGCATACTTTCTCATAAAACATCCAATAATGTCAGGCAATGATTTTTATGAGATAATTTCAGTGGGCTTTAAGATGTAGAGCTATCAAATTTTAAATGGAAATATTGGTCTAGTCCTTCCCCGCACCCACATCAATGTTGCCTCTGTCATGTTTTTGAATGCCCCAGAAATCCCATTGTTTGGAAAAAAATCAATCAGTCCAAGTCTCACTTTCCCATTTCAGAATGCTTGTAGAGAGTTCAAAACGCCTCAAAGAGGAGTTGAAGAATGAGGACTTGCCCAGTATTGTGACAATCAAAGAAGTCGGGTTCCAATTACAAATTTCTATTGAGTACAGCTCTATTCCAAGGATTTTTATCTACAATGGACACCTCAAAATGGTCCTGGATTCTTAAAAATTATGTATAATTTCTCTCTGTTCTGTTCTTTTACATTTATCTTCACAAATTTGTTATTCTAAAAAATGCCACCATGGACCTCTGCTTCCTATCTCAAAAGCACACTTTCATTTGTCACACCGTATCACTTTGTTCCTGTTCATGATTTAACACACCACTGAGTTTCATTTGCAGTCATCTGTCCCACTTTGATTATAAACAGGCGGTGAATGCAGTAAAGATATTCCTAAGGATGAAGGAGAGAAATCTAATCTGCATAACGATGGAAGAAATGTTATTATCCCATAAAAATCCACCAGCACTTCTATTTTCAGGAAGATTCATTAGTGGTTTGGGGATTAACTGTTAAGATTTGGGCTTGCTGGGGAGGGAGGCACCACACAATGTCCATAATGTCACAAAAAATTCTTCTGATTCAAACCTAAGGCCACATGTCTCTAGTTCTTTGAACATACGACCTACAATAGAATTTTAATGAGCCATGTTGAAGAGGCATAATGCTGGTGACGAGTTCACCCTTTGCCATCTCGATAGAAACAACAAAGACAATAGCAGCAGCAGTGGATGAAAGTGGCAGCTGCGATGGACATTGCACCTGCTAGCTGTGACCACGCTGTGGCAGAGGGGATTGCAGGTGACGCGGGAGCAACAGACACAGCAAGAGAGCTGTAATGGCCTCTCGTGAGAAAACTCAAACCTCCTGAGACTCTGCCTTGCTGATGGAGAACCTCAGGGGTACCTGAGGACCCTGTGAGTCTACCTGAGATGAAACATTCTGGGGCCTCCTCCATTGGCCCAGCATTTCCAGAACATTCCAGAGTATTGAGAAGGAATAAGACTTATCCACCATTTCCTAGTAATAATAAGACCAACAAGGATAACCCTAGTGATGAGAGTGGCTAACACACTGGGCTACTATGTGCCAGGCACTGTTCTAAGGACTTCACATATACATTAACTCATCCTTACTGCTATCCCCCTTTCTGCTGGATCCCCCAAAGGCATCTACTAGCCACTGTCAGCCTCTCAAGACTAGGAGGGCAGTGAGGAGTGTGGGGGAGGGAGACTTACCATGAAGAGCCAGCCAGTGGATTAGGTCTTTCTTCCTCTAAATTGACTCTTTCTGCTAAATTTTGAAAACAGACAAGAAAACTATTTTTCTTCAATTCTTCTTTCTTTATCCTAAATAGGGAAGTAGTTTTCATTTGGGAATGGCATTGCTGACTTCCAGTGGAGAGCAAGTAGGGTGAAAGAGTCGTTCTGTGCAGTCATGGCTTATAGGACACGTGCTTTATGGGACAGTGGTTTTTTCCAGAAGGGCAACAGGGTTGGATGGCGTCTATAAAAGGATGCAGACAAATCATGCTTCTAGGACTATAGGTAGAGTTTTCCACAGTAGCTGACCATTTCTGTTTCTATTCCTGTCTTGGAAAAAAACTTTTCTTTTTAAAGTGAAGTTTTTCCCATAGGATCCTGGGCAATTATACAGTTGCTATTTGGTAAAGCGTGAACCTTAGTATACTTTGCAAAGGAAAGCAATCTTTGTATTTCACAATTTCGACACAATGTAGGTCATCGCCTCCCTGGTATTTGACATTTCAAAAGAATGGTCAAAACCTCTCACTCCACAATGTAATAAAAATGAGTCTTCCTTTTAAACTCTGCTAACCTTATATTGGCCCAGTGCCTACCTGACAGCCCCCTGGTGGCGGTTACCTCCTTCTGCCTCTCAGGAATGAGCCATTGGGGACTAGCAAGGCCTTTGGAGTGTAGTCAATTTCACTCTGACTGGTATTTCCTGTTCTGGGAGGAGATAGTGACCATGGTCCCTCCTCTTGCTCTACTAAGGCTAGCAATTGTGGGTCCCGGGGAAGACTGGGACTTTCTAGGAACCATCCAATTTAGGGAGGGGAGTTTGGGTAGCACTCAACAAAGACAACAGGCAACCGCACACAGCAGCAAGGACACATGTCAGCAAGGCATGGAGCCTCCCCAAATGGTGTTAGCCACACAGGAGAGCCAGTAATAAGCTGAGAGCATTCTAAAAGCATTTTGCTGTGCCCCTCACAGTCCTAACCACACACCCTGCTCACTGTGCCAGTTGTTGTATTTTTCTAATTGGTCTTTCCTCTGATTTTGTCCTGAGAAACATCTTTCTCAGGAGTGTGGCTATAAAGTCCAGCCCTGCCCTGAAGGGGGACTGGGGAGGTGGTCGTGGATGTTTGCAGTGTGTCTTTCACAGACTACTTCTTTATCCTGGTCCAGTGCATAAGTATCTGACCAATGACCAGGTGTCCCTCTCACAGGAAACTTGTTTATACTAGCAGATGCCCTTGTGGCTTCTGTCTGACCTGTGTCTGGTTTATTCCCACCAAGACAGCCACTCTCTAGAAGCGCCCTGACTGTGAGGAGAGTTAGGTTTGGGCGTGTGGGTCAGGTGAGACACAGAGGAGGCAGCAACAACAAAATACATGAAATAAAAGAAACATTTTATTACACACAGGTCCTTGAGAGAAGAGCAGTGCCCGTGAGGGCCGACAAGAAGTCCAGAGATGGGACAGAGGGAAAAAGAGAGAGAGATCATGAGAGGGAGACCAATAATACAGGTACCTACAATCCCATATCTGTACGGAGTAGGTATTCTTTGGGGAAATAAAAAGAATCACTAAATCCTACTTTAAGGTTGGTGGGGACCATAACAGAGGCAGAGACAACCAGCATCTGGTTAAATATGTAATGCTTTATGGAAGTTCTGAGGAAGGAAGTGTGGAAGATTTGAATGGGTAAAGTGAGAGTAGCATCAAAAACAGTGAGCTATTTTACTACTGAGATAAATAACAGTAGGTACCCGGCAGAAGTACTGCCAGGTCCCAGAGACCTTTCAGAGGATGACTTAATTTAATGGGATGGTTATTTTAGAGAAGATTTCAGGTCCCATGTCAAACTGGAATGGCAAAAATCAGGGGAGCAAATGGACCTTTCAGTATCTCTTAAATCATACCATATACATAAATGACAGATAAATAAAGGGGGATTAATAAGGGACACTCCCTTAGATCAGCCATATATTTAGTAAACACTTACTAGGCATCCAAACATAAATAAACGTAAGTCCCAGTTTCAAAAACCTCATATTATATAGCCATCATATTTTATTTTGTTTTATTCTCATAAAAGAATATAACTGCTAAATAGCTACTAAAAAGCTCTCCAGTGTGACCAAATTACTATGCTCTGAAACAGGCGGTCCCTTAGCTAAATTATAGCTGAGCTCCTTTGAGCTCTGAAGACCTGTAACCCAACCACGATCTGAACAGTTTATAATATACCCAAAAGATGATTACAATAATTGCATTTACTGTAAAACAGGTACATCCTGTCGAAACATATTTAATTCTGAATCATATTCCAGCCATTTTGTATCCCTTCCAAAACAGAGCAAATAACATTCCAACTTCCATTAGCTCCGCAATGAAGATATTGAATTAAACCAGAACAGTGAGCAAGACAGAAAAGACAGTTTCAGGGAGCTCTCATTTAAAATGGAAATGAGACTTTAAGCTGATGACAAGGGGAGGAAAATTAGTTCAAAAGACAACATTTGAGTTATGATAGCTCCAACGTGGTACCACAATGACAGACTTCTAACCCATGATTAATTTAACCAGTCACATGAGTCAACCTGCCAGTTATGTCAGAATGAATTGGCCTCAACAATGAATTCTGAAAATAGTTCCAGCAGATGTGAGAGCAAGTGGAGAAGGGGGTGGAGAGAAGGGGGAGGGGAGGAGAGATTAGTTGAGAGAAAGGTGGGCCCTGGATGTGAAGCAGAATTCTATTCACATGCCAATTCACTAGCATTACTTCAGCACCATGAACTCTTTGACACAGGCTCAATTCAATGTGCCTCATAAAGGAAGAAGTACTTCTAACTCCCGGTAAGACATTGCTTGCTCAGATTTGGAACCAATTTTTCAGAAATGCAAAACTACCAGTCACCTATCCGTATGGTGTGATTTAAAAGATACTGGGAGGTCTGCTTGACCCTAAATTTTTGCACTTCCAAATTGACATAGGGCCTGAAATCCTCACTATTATAACCCTTCCATTAAATTATATCATTCTCTGGAAGGTCTCTGGGAAAATGTAAATATTAGTAATTCTGCCCGGTATCTACTACCAGACTGCCTTGTTACCTATCTGCCTCGACATCCTTCTACTGAGTGTGGCTGAGGCTTCCCCAGTTGCCTAAGGTAACTCTGTGAATTTGTAAACCCTACAGATTCTGGCTGGACTGCAAATGACTAAGCAAGAGAGTCCGCATATTGTTAAATATGTGGCTCTTTAGAGACATAAGTAAAACAAGTTCCCAGTCTTCCTAGGTCTTTTAAAAATTAGAGGGGCCAAGCATGGTGGCTCACACCTGTAATCCCAGTACTGTGGGAAGCTGAAGTGGGAGGATTGCTTGAGGCCTAGAGTTCGAGAATAGCCTGGGCAATACAGCAAGACCCCATCTCTAAAAAAAATTTTTTTAAATAGCCGGGGATGGTGGGACACAGCTGTAGTACTAGCTACTTGGGAAGCTGAGGCAGCAGTATGGCTTGAGCCCAGGAATTCGAGGTCACAGTGAGTTATGATCGTACTACTGAACTTCAGCCTGGGCAACAAAGCAAGACTGTCTCTCCGAAAAAAAACAAAAGTTAAAGGTAAGATTGTTTGTGAATAATCAAGTCTTACAGTAATTAAAATGAAGGAACTAGAACTACATGTAAAAACATGGCTGATTCCCACAAATAAATGTTGTAGAAAAGAAACCAGAAATAAAAAGAGTACACACTGTATAATTTCATTAATATAAAGTTCAAAAACAGGCAAAACTAAACTATAGCATTGGAAGGCAAGACAGTCATTATCTTTGGAGAAGTAAAAAAATGGTAATGGGGGGAAAAGGGGAGGCTTCTGGTGTGCTGGCAATGTTCTATCTCTTGAACCAAGTGATGGTTACCCAGGTATCCACTTTGTTATAATTTATTGATAATTTGTGTTTCATGTACTATTCTTTACTTGTAATATACTTCAACTTAAAATAATTTTTAAGTCAATTGCATATGTAGAATCTCAAGGGTCCCCAAATAGCCAAAACAATCTTGAAAAAGAACAAAGTTGGAGGTCTCAAATTTCCTGATTTCAGAACTTACTACAAAACTACAGTAAGCAAAACAGTGTGGTACTAGCATAAAGATAGACATAGAGACCAATAGAATACAAAGAAGATCCCAGAAATAAGCCTTTGTATACATAGTCAAATGATTTTCAACAAGGATGCCAAGACCATTCAATGGTAAAAGAAAAGTCTTTTCAACAAAATGGTGTTGGGAAAACTGGATATCCACAAGCAAAAAAAGTGAAGTTGGACTTTTACTTTAGACCATATACAAAAATTATGTCAAAATGGATCAAAGACCTAAATAGAAGAGCTAAAAATATAAAACTCATAGAAGAAAAATTCATGACATTGGATTTGGAAATGATTTCTTAGATATGGCTCCAAAAACACAGGCAACAACAACAAAAAAAGAACAGATTAAGTTGGCTCAAAATTTAAAATTTTTGTGCATTGAAGGACATAACCAACAGAATGAAAAAGGCAACCCATGGAATTGGAGAAAATATTTGCAAATCATCTATCTAATAAGGAATTGATATCCAGAATATATAAAGAAGTCTTAAAACTCAACCACACACACACACAAAAAAAACTCATGTTTTTTAAAGTGGGCAAAGGGCTTAAACAGACATTCCTCCAAAGAAGATATACAAATGGCCAATAAACACATGAAAGGATGCTCAACATCATTAATGCAAATGAAAACCACAATGAGATACCACTTTATGCCCTTTAGAGTGGCTATAATTAAAAAAAAACAACAGAAAATAATGATTGTTGGCGAGGATGTGGAGAAATTGGAACGCTTGTGTATTGCTGGTGGGTAAAATGGTACAGCTGCTATGGAAAATGTTTTGATGATTTCTTAAAAAATCAAAAATAGAATTACTATCTGATCCAGCAACTCCACTTCTGGGTGTGTTCCCCAGAGAACTGAAAGCAGGGACTTGAACAGATATTTGTACACCCATGTTCATAGCAGCATTATTCATAATAGCCAAAAGGTGGAAGCAAGACAAGTGTCCATCTACAATGTGGTATATACATAAAATGGAATATTATTATTCAGCCTTAAAAAGGCAGGAAACTCTGACACGTGATACAACAGGGATGAACCTTAAGGGCACTATGCTAAGTGAAATAAGCCAGTCACAAAAGAACAAATATTGTATGGTTCCACTTATATGAGGTACGTAGAATAGTCAAGTTCACAGGGACAGCAAAGAGAATGGTGGCTACTAGAGGCTGGGAGGAGAGTGGAGAGTGACTGTTTCGTGGGTAAAAAGTTTCAGTTGGGGAAGATGAAAAACTTCTGGAGATGGATGGTGTTGATGGTTGCACAACAATGTGAACGTACTTAATGCTACTGAACTGTATTCTTAAAATGGTTAAAATGGTAAATTTTATGTTATGTATATGTTACCACAATAAAAAAAAAGTCATCTAAAACAAAACGTGGCCCTGCAACTGAAGCTGTACTCTCTGCCAGCACTTCCCAAAGGTAAATGAAAACACTGGAATAGTGCCTGGCTAGGTGCACAGAAATTACTTCGGGAGCTTGGCTAGAACACAAACTCTAGGACCCATATCGAGATTGTAACCCAAAATATTTGAGATCGGGCCTGAGCATTTTCT
The DNA here is from genome assembly GCA_023783475.1 of Daubentonia madagascariensis. Classification (NCBI taxonomy): domain Eukaryota; kingdom Metazoa; phylum Chordata; class Mammalia; order Primates; family Daubentoniidae; genus Daubentonia; species Daubentonia madagascariensis. Next base: position 5,427,563 of record JAKFHU010002088.1, read on the forward strand.
TATGTTGCCCCAGGCAATTCTAATGTGCAGCCTGGTTTAAAGGCTGTTATTCTGCAATTTTGCCGTATCAGATTTAGAGGCAAAAAAGTGATTATCTATCCTTTGTTTATAATTGACCCAATCCTGATTTTATCCTAAAAATCCTAATTTTATAGGATGAAACATAGATTTTTGGTTGCTACTTTACATAATACTATGTTGATATTCAAGAAAAGTCCAAAATTGATTAAATCAAAGTCTAAAGACTTGGCTTCACAGACATTTATTATTTTTAAAAAAGAATTGATTGATGTAAGTCTTGTAAAATTATGCTTTTAGACGTATTTCCTCAACTCCTGTTAACTTTGTGTTGAAATTTCTTAGAGGTCAACGGAATATATTCCTTTTAAAAATTTTTTTAAATTTTTAATTATTGTAGGTACATAACAGTTGTATTAGGTTATTAAGTATGAAATGTCCGATTTCCTTAAGTACTAACTTTGACAGTTGATATCTCTGACATTTCACTTTGACACTCCTTGTTTTATTTTTATTATGAACACACATCCTCAGTCTTTCAAACATATATTTTGGCTTGTGATTATCTTTCAAATTTTTTTGTAGAGCAATTTTTGTGAGACCACGGATAAGTCAAAAATTCATATTATTTTCGAATATGAGTTCTGTCGTGGAACAAATGCAGTACAGACAGCTCGAAATATCAACGAAGTGTTTGGAAAGGATGTGGCTAATGAATGCACAGTACATAAGTCATTTGAGAAGTTCCATCCTGGTGATTTTAATCTTGAAAATGAGCCACATGGGCGACCTGAGACCAAGGTGGATAATGATGAGCTGAAAGCTGTAGTGGAAGCGAATCCATCTCAACCTATGCGTGAATTAGCAGCAAGGTTTGATGTTACTATTCCGACAATATTGGATCATTTGAAACAAATTGGCAAGGTAAAGAAGCAGGATAGATGGGTACCGCATGAATTCAACAAGCATCAGAAGAGAAATTGTCTACCGTTAAGATGGCAAAACTGTGTTGATAGTTTAGGTGCAGACTTTGATTAATTGTACTGCTTCTTGTTTGAGATATAATAAACTACACTTTTGATTTGAAATCGGACATTTCATATTTAATGACCTAATATATCTTTATAGGATAGATATGATGTTTTGATACAGGCATACAATGTGAATTAATCAAATCAGGGTGATTGGCGCATCCATCACCTCAGGCATTTATCATTTCTTTGTGTTAGGAACATGCCAATTCCACTCTGCTAGTTATTTGAAAGTATACCCTATCTTATTGTTGATTATAGTCACTTTGTTGTGCTATCAAATATTATTCATTCTATCTAACTATCTAACTGTATTTTTGCACCCATTAACCATCCCCACTTTATCCCCACCTCCCCGCTACCCTTCCCAGCCTCTGGTAACTGTCATTCTACTCTCTGTCTCCATGAGATTAATTGTTCTTAATATTTAGCTCCCACATGTGCGTGAGAACGTGCAATATTTGTCTTTCTGTGCTTGGCTTATTTCACTTAACATAATGTTTCCTATTCCATCCATGTTGTTTCAAATGGCAGGATTTCATTCTTTTTTGTGGCTATATAATATTTCACTGTGTATATGTACCCCATGGGATACTTTCTAAGCTAGCAGAGAAATGTCCTCTCACATTTTGTCTTGGCAAATGCTGGCATTCTAGAAATCTCTGGTTCTTTGCTCATGTGCACACACAGTTAATATTTTAAAAGTCAGCTTCCACCTGAGATAATAAGGGTCTGCAGTGAAAGCACTACACAGTAATTATATCCCATTTGTATCTACATATTCATTCATTATTAATAACTTTATGATTTTACATTATTGATCAGTATATTTCTGGAACCAGGAAATTTATTTAATTACATGATAAATCGAGAGCTTAAAGATGTCTATGGGCAATTCTTGATAAGTAGTGACACATGGTTTAGTAGAAACATTGAAGTGAAATCCAAAGACCTGGTGTGCTAGACCGTGTGCCACCCAGATCCCCTCTTTAGGACTAAGCACTCACTCCCTCAGCTGAATAAAAGCCCATCAGCCAAAGGGTTATGCCGCCTCCTGGAGTAGCCTGCATACAGTGACTGGTGAACTCAGCCCCCCTGTCTCCACCTGCACATCTCTGAAAATTCATCCCAGCTTTAGCTTCCGGGCTCAGGCTGCATCACAGTTCAGCTTCTCTCTGCCCAATCCTGCTTCCCTCACTCTCAAGGGCAAGTCCTAATAAATCAACTGCAACAGAATCTCTATCTCAGAATCTGTTTCCAGGGCAACCAGATCTGCATCACTTCTACTCTCAACTAGTGATGTGACGTGACCATAGTAAAGTCACTTAAACCACAGCTCCTTCTGTAATTGAAGAAGTTTTACTGGGCTTGGGGCTACCAAGAATCTGCAGTGCCATTCTGAACAATCTCCTGCAGTGGCAAAGACCTGCCCTAGTCCTCATCTGCTGTGGTCAAATTCATACATTTCACAACCTATCCCTTTAGAAGGCAAGGAGAAGAAATTCTGTATCACCACCAGGCACCTCTAAAGTTCATCAATTTCAAAGGAGCCTAGAGCCTTTCACTGGATAAAAAATTTTCTGGGATGGGGATAGCTCAGGGTGATCAACTCATGTCGGTTTACCCAGGACCTCCCCAGTTTTAGGGACCTACTGGAATACAGCAGGCCCTCAATTTAACTAAAAAAGAAAAGTATTGTCTGAATGAGTGGGCCATGTCACCATGTTGAAGGTCACTGCCTCAGATAAGTTCCCTGACAAAGAGTTTTTAAATTCTTAGGCTCATAGCACTTTATCCTAGCAGAGATTTGACCAAACATTCCAATTATTCTGCATAGCAAAGCAAATGCATACCACATCTTGGTTCCCTTAAAGTAGTAGTATGTGAAATTCTACTTTTTCTAACTGGCTACTACTAATGAATAAAGAAAGTACTTTCTTGTCACCTGAAGACACATTGAAATTCTCTTATTGCATATCCTCATGACCATTCTAAAAAATTTTTTAGTATGACTCTCCACTCACATAACGGCTTTTTTATTTTGTTGTTGCTTAAACTGAAACTGGCCTAAATTGAAACACTTGCTTTAAAAATATAGAATTGCTATGTTCTGTGAAGTTACTTATCAGCATGTTACCCATTTTCAACAGCAACTCATGGAAACAGAATTCATATTGAAAATGCCATCCTTTTAGATTCCAGTATAATGACAACGAATTTCAGACTGTGAAAATGCACTTTCCCAGTATGAGATGCCAGAATTGATTTCTGCCTTTTTCTCTACTCTTATAAGTGACTTTTATCCCTGGACCATGTAGAGCTCTACAGAAGCTGAACAACTTCATTTTACAAACCAAAAGATTATCTTTTATATCATCAATCTTTTTCATACCAACTATAAGATATTTATAAAACTTCATTGATGAGTTTATTGCTACAGCTTAGAATATAAACTATATGAACCAAGTGATATAAATAAGTAAGTAAACAAGCCAGATGACAAATAGTTGGTAGATTAAACAGTTCGAAGCCTTTTTGTCCATGTCTAACTTCAATAAAAAATTGTGATGTTTGCAGCCCCAACCTCCTCTCAGGGCTCCTTTACTGAGATGATGAAGGCTTAAAGCTCCCAGGAGTCTTGCATTTGGAAGAAAAGATGCTCTAAGTCAGCAGTTCTCAAAGCATAACCTGTAGACCATTTGGGATTTGGGAAGCTCTTTCAGAGGGTTCATGAGATAAAAAATTAATTTCGTAATATTGCTAAGACATTATTTGGGTTTTTCTCCCCACCATGTTAATATTTCTATTGATAGCACAAAGCAATAGTGAATAAAACTGCTAGCACCTAAGCACATACCAAGGTAGTGGCCCCCGACTGTGCCAGTGGTCTTTATATTCTTTACCAAAATGCACTTATTAAAGGGAAAAAAGCCAGTTTCACTTAATAATGCCCTTGATGAAGCACTAAAAATTATTAGTTTCGTTAAATCTGGACTATTGAGTACATACCTTTTAAATATCCTGTAAGATGAAATGCAAAGTACTCATAAAGAACTTCTACCGCATATGAGAGTAAAACAGTTGTCTCCAAGAAGAACATTTGTGCAGTTGATTTGCAAGCTGGACTAGCTGCTTTTTCATGTAACACCATTTTATTTGAAAGAACAACTGACAGGCAAAGTATGCTTATTGAGATTTGGATATTTAACAGACATTTTGTTGAAAATGAACAAAGTGAGTCTTTAATTTCAAGGATAACAACTGACAATCTTGTTGCCTATGATAAAATGCAAGCTTTAGAGTAGGAAAAAAAATTCTTTTTGAGACAGGGTCTTGCTCTGTTGCCTGGGCTAGAGTGCAGTGGCATCAACACAGCTCACGACAACCTCAAACTCCTGGGCTCAAGTGATCCTCCTGCCTCAGCCTCCTGAACAGCTGGGACTACAGTTGTGCACAATCACACCTAATTTTTTTCTTTTTTGGTAGATGGGGAGTCTTGCTCTTGCCTAGGCTGGTCTCGAACTCCTGGCCTCAAGTGATTCTCCAGCCTTGGCCTCCTAAATTGCTGGAATCACAGGCGTAAGCCACCATGCCTGGCCCCAGTGATCTTTTTATACTTCGTTACATTAAAATCCACTAGTCTTTCTTGCACTTTGAATGGATATTTTACCCATGCATGATTTTTTAACATTATGCGTTGATGATTTGGAAAATTCTGTTTCACTGAGTTATGTAGATCTTTCAAATATTGACACATTTTATTATACAATATAAAAAATCCACATTCGTTTGTATTACTACCAATTTCATCAGAAAGGTCTTAAAGTATTGGTAAACTTTTAAGCTCACAGTGTTGGATACAAGTTTCCAAAAATCTTAATTTTTACTCGAGGCTGGGAGCGGTGGCTCCTACATGTAATCCCAGCACTTTGGGAGGCCAAAACAGGAAGATTGCTTGAAACCAGGAGTTTGAGACCAGCCTGGGCAATAGCAAGACCCTGTCTCTATCAAAAATAAGACAAATTAGCCGGGCATGGTGGTACGTACCTATAGTCCCAGCTACTCAGGAGGCTGAGGCAGAAAGTTGAGCCCAGGAGTTCGAACTTGCAGTGAGCTGTGATAGTGACACTGCACTTTATTCTGGGCAACAGTGTGAGACCCCCATCTCAAAAAATAAAATAAAATGGGCGGGCGGGAAGGGGGTGGAAGGGATGGGAAAAACTCTCACTGAATGGATGTGGGGAGCACAGTTTGGGGATGACCACGATTGTGGCTCTGACACAGGCAGAACAGGGGCAATGTGTATGGCCAAAGTGTTGTACCCCCATGATATTCTGAAATTAAAAAAATAAATTAAAAAAAAATAAAACTTAAAAAAAATAAATAAATAAAATAAAATAAAATAACATCATTGGTATGGTTTTACATTTTACAATGCAATTAACCTTTAAGAAACTACCAAACGTCAAGTTTTGGTGTAATTCCAAAGAACAAAATCCATAATTACCTAGGAAGGCTATTTAAATACTCCTTCTTCATTCCAATTTATATCTCTGTGAGACCAAATTTTCTTCATAATTAACCAAAGCCACATATTACAACAGACTGAATGCAGAAGGAGATATGAGAATCCAAGTGTCTTCTATTAAATCAAATATTAAAAAGACTTTTTTTGATGTAAAACAATGCCACTCTTCCCAGTAATTTTTTGTTTTGGAAAACATAGTTATATTTCATTAAAAATGTGTTATTTATGTTCACATATAATGGGATTATTATTACTATTTTTAATTGAATTAATAAGTAAAAATTCTAAACTTTTCTCAGTTTTCATTTCTAATGCAATAAATATTGATAGATGTAACCCATATAAATAAAAGTTCTTTGGGATCCTCAATAATTTTTTAAAGTGTAAGAGGTCCTGAGCACAAAAAGCATGAGAACCACTGCTCAAGATGCTAATGTATTTATTTTGCTTAAGCCAGTTTCAGTTTGTTTTTTGTCATATGCAACAAAAGTCAGAACTGATACAGGAGAAAAGAAGAGTTGAGTTGTAAGTCTGGGATCACACCAATGCAGAGAAAAAGAATCAGCCTCAATATTCAGAACAAAGAACAAGATTTCAGCAAATGCAAAATATAGGAACCAGAGGTGATCATAATAATTTAAGCCTTCCTCATTCCCCCCACTTAAGGATCTATAGAAATATTGAGACCACGTTGGACTGTCCACAGATTTGGAATTGGGATTATATTAAGAGGAAGGATGATTCAAATTGACATCTGGGTAAAACAATGTTCAACTGGAAATTTTTTCCCTATAGAAATTTGGTTCGAGATATTATACACAAATGTCCATCACTGATGGACAAAATGCAGTTTATCTCTACAATGGAATATTATTTGGCCATAAAAAGGAATGAAGTATTGATTTATGCTACAACATGGATGAATCTTGAAAACATTATGCAAAATGAAAGAAGCCAGATCAAAAAGGCACATAATGTATGATTTCATTTACATGAAAGGTGCAGAACAGACAAATTCACAGAGACATGCAGTAAATTAGTGATTGTTGGAACTAAGTTAAGGGGAAATGGGGAGTGACCGCCAAGGGGTATGGGGTTTCTTTGGGACTGATGAGAATGTTCTGAACCTAGATAGGGGTAATGGTTGTATAACTTGTGACTGCACTAAAAATCACTTAGTTATACACTTTAAAGGAGTGAATTTTATGATATGTAAATTATATCTTAGTTTTAAAAATTACATGAGATAAACTAATTATAAACTTGGTGTATTAGTTTCCATAGCTACTGTAGCAAACAACCATAAATTCGTGGCTTAAAACAACAGAAATTTATCCTCTCACAGTTCCGCAGGCCAAAACTCTGAAAGGTGTCAGCAGGGCACCACTCCCTCTGGAAGCTCTGTGAGAGTCTGTTCCTTGCCTTTCAGCTTTGGAGGCTGCTGCATTCCTTGGTCACATCACTCCAATCTCTGCCTCTGTCTTCATGTTGCCTTCTCGTGTGTGTGTGTGTGTGTGTGTGTGTGTGTGTGTGATCTCCCTCTGTTTCTTTCTAATAAGGACACTTGTGAGGGCATTTAGGGCCCATCCAGACCATCTCATCTCAAACTTAATCATATCTTAATCATATCTACAAAACCCCATTTTCCAAATACTCACAGGTTCTCGAGATTAGGAGATGGACACATCTTTAAGAGTTACCAATTTACCACATCTGGGTTTTTGTATAAATAACTGATGTGGTACAACAGCCACCAATGTGTGCCATGTGGATTTTCCTTCAAGAAAGAACTTGCCAGTCAGCATGAAGATGTGCCATTAGCTGACAGCCTCCAACTGCGGCACCTTCAGGATGTGCCACATCATTTGAGCTGAAGCCACATTCTTCCCAGGCAGCCCCAAGCCAAAAACTGAGTATGGCAGATATAAAGGAGCTAGTCATTTGGGACCTAACATGGGACCCCCTCTACCAGCAGTATTTTTGTCAGAGCTCCCCACTGGGTGAGCTGAGATTTATCTTCTCCTACTTAATCCACCTTCCTTCTCCCTCTCCTTACCTGCCTATTCCTATTTCTTCTCCCTTTTATAGTTCATAGGCTTACCTCCATGAACCTCTAGCATTGTCAGCTTGGGCTTGGCATCTTCTTCCAGGAGGCTCCAAACTCAATCTATTGATACTGAGAGTGGTCTAAATGGCAGATAGCAAAATGGACTTTTGGGATTAGGATACTCCCTCCCCAGCTGGAAATGATGACCCCATTCCCCAGTGGCATGGATAATCTCTGGCACAAGGTGGAGGTCTATTTGCTAAACTTTTACCAGTGGTGACTCAGAAGAGTATTCTGGTGGAAGCACTCCTGTGGCCAGTGCAATAATTCAGGCAGTTGAGGGTGAACAGTGCATACAAGGACAATGGAATTGGCTGGTTATTATTAAATTATATTGATGCCATACAAACAGATAATGAGAAATGGAAGGCAGTTAACAAACATTTTAAAACTAAGAGTGAGAGCCAAAAGACCTCTCTGACAGCTTACAAAGAGGCCTTTATCTCCTGTAGTAAGAGAACAGACACAGCTGTGGAGCAAATTCAGGGTAGCCAAGCTTCAAAGAAAATTGCATACTCAGCCAAGGCAAGTCTGTTATACTAAGACCAAGCTCTGTCTAGAAACTATGGCACTCTGAAACATGGGATAGGGACGGATCCTCAAAGACTTTGACTCTCAGAGCCTGCTGAGGTCACCTACTCCTCCCTATTAAGAAGTTAGTGCTTCTTCCATGAGGCCCTATTTTGAGTTAGCACTTGCCCTATGCAGAAAGACACCACAGAGACCTCTCCCCTGTAAGACAACTGATCCCCCACAGAAGCTGCCCCTATTTCTCACCTGGCTGCCAGATTGATAACTAGGGCTATATCCTGGCATAATACAATTGGGCACATGCTGGAAATGATAAGAATGATAAGGGAAGAGAGATTACATCCTAAAGGAGCTGCAAAGATTAGCTGGGATGTACTAGCAGAAGCCTTAAGATTGGATTTTGAGGATGTCTGATCAACTCCTGTACAAGCAAGAGTTTATTAACTTAGGGGCACTGTCTCAGAACACAGGATTCAATACCCTGGCAAGGACCCAAAAAGATGGGACAAACTCACTGGTAGGGCGGCTTTAAAAACTTGGAGAAAGTGATAGCCCATGCTGAGTGAACTTGAGATGCATGAATTGCCATAGCAGGCGGTAGAGAAAATAATTACAGAGCTCAGGGAATTGGGCATACTGGGATGTGGATATTACTTTGGGCCAGAAGACCTACCAGAGGATCGTGCTTCATAGGAGAACCTAAAGAACACCCCATTCACAAAGGCCATCAGAAATGCAATGGGGAAAGGGGCACCAACATCACTAAGAAATTCAATGGTGGTCCTCTTCCGCAGGCCAGAGCTGACAAAAGGAGAGGCAATCACCGGGACTGGCATGTTAATAGCAGTGGTGATAATGAGTCCCTGAAATAGTAGAGGCCAGGTAGTGGTACATAACTGCCCAGAAGTCCCCCATAGGATGGAAAAGGTCTACCCGGGATCAGCGCAGGCAGGACCAGCAGCATGTGCGAGCTGCACGAGGAGGCAGTCCAGACTCCCATCTCAGCACGCCTCCTGTAGCCTACACCTGCTGGTCATGCAGAGGGTCCCACGTGACCAGTTGAAACAAGAGGGAAAACCTGAGCTTCATTTACAAATGGGTTGGCTCTGTTTGTGGGTAAAAGCTGAAAATAAATGGAGGCTGTACGGCAGTCCCATTCAGGGCTGACCTTGAATGACAGTGGTGAGAGAAGATCTGTACAATGACAGGAGCTTCAACTGGCATACTTGGTCATTCACCTCGTGTGGAAGCAGAGATGGTCTAAGGTGAGAATACACGTGGACTCATGGGCAGCAACGAGTGGCCTGGTAGGCCAGTCAAGGGCATAGAAAGCCAATTCCGGGAGACTGATGCAAGCAGTTCTGGAGTAGAGGCAGGTGGATGGATGTATGGGAAGGGGCATGAAGTGTAAATTTTGGTATCACATGTTAATCCCACCAGAAAACATCTGCCACAGAAGAGGCAATAAGCAACCAAGTAGAGAAAATGGCTCAGCCACTTGACATTAGCCACCTTCATCATCAAGCACTCGAGAACTGGAAAGGTGGACATATAAATGGAGTAGTCACCACGGCAGAGATGTAGGCATATGGGCCCAACAGCATGGACTTTTACGTACCAAGGCTGATCTAGGAACTATTACCCCTGAATGTCTCACTTGCCAACAATAGAGACCCATGTTGAACCCATGATGTGGCATTGTTCCTCAAGGGGACCAACTAGCCAGTTGGTGGCAAGTTGACTACATTGGACCCATTATGTCACGGAAGGGCCAGTGATTCGTTCTCTCAGGAATAAACACATTTCAAGTTAGGGCTTGTCTCTCTTGCCTACCCCTTTCCTTCCAGCACCATCATCTGGGGGCTTATAGTAGCTAATCTGCAGGAATGAAATCACACAAAACACAGCATCCAACCTACTTCACAGCAAAGGAAGAATGGTAGTGGGCCCATGACCATGGGATCCACTGGTCCTATCATACACAATGCCATCCAAAAAGGGACCAGCCTGCTATAGCTGGCTGGCTGGTGAAATGGCCTGCCAAGATGCAAGCTTAAAGGCAATACTCTGTAACAAACCCTGGAGAAGCGGCTCCCCAAATGTGTGGAGAAATGGATCTGCATGACACAAAGAGAGGACTATGGTAACCAGGGAGGTGCACTTCTTGGATCTCCCTTCAAGAACTATCTGGTTAGTGGCCAGGAGTGCAGTTAGCTGACAGTCTCTCCAGCTGCAGCACCTTCAAGATCCACTAAGCATCTGGGCTGAGCCCATGGTCCTCCTGGACAGCCCCCAGCCAATGGCTGAGCCATTGCTGCCCAAAGCGGAACTCTTCTATGGGAAATCTTTATACTGGAGCTCCCTTGTGGACTAGCCTGGACGTTCTCAGACGGGCACCACAGCGTATAGCTGTTCCCACCCAACCTCTTTCTTCCTCCCCACTTACAGGTGTCAGACCTGCGCTGCATCTGAAGACGTTCTCTGCCTACTCTTACTCCCCCTTCTTTATATTTCACAGGCAGTTTTGACAGGTATCCTTCACAATATAGCTCTTGCATTTCTAACTCCATCCCAGTATCTGCTTCCTGGAGGACCTAAACTGACACTTTTGATAATTAAATTTTTCTTGCCAATAAATATAACAAAATTAACTTACCTTTCCTACTCACCATCACCCCACTAGTGGGCCTCTATGTAACACCATGCAATTAAAGTGCTTATTAATGATCTCAATTCGTATTGTTAGCCACAGCACCTGTAAAATGCCCAGAGTCATTAATTCATCCATTCAACAATTATTTATTAGGGCCTATTCTATGCTAGATACTCCTGTAGGCACTGGGAATATAGCAGTAAACAAAACAGAAAAAAGAAAAATCCTTCTCTTCAAGGAACTTACATTCTAATGGGGCAGATAGACAATAAAAAAGATAGATGGCCAGAAAAATCCATATCTGTACTACATCGCCTTTTTTCCTCATTGGAATGGCCTCACAGTATGACAGCACAAATGTCACTCTCGGCTTTTTATTATGGATCAATATAAGAAAGAGCCATGTGTAAAATCTCTGCTGCATTTTTTTTTTAGAAGGACAACTCGAATGGCAAGTTATTAGAGAGGATTTTTAAATGAAATTCAATGAAGGAGGAAAAACGAACCCTCTTCTGCATAATAATAAGCGAAAAGCTGTATGGGAATTGCCACAAGTGTCTTTATTGGAAAGAGGCAGAGGGAGATCACACGCACACGCGCGCGCACGCACACACACACAAACAAGGCAACGTGAAGACAGAGGCAGAGATTGGGGTGATGTGCCCAAGGAATGCAGCAGCCTCCAAAGCTGAAAGGCAAGGAACAGACTCACAGAGCTTGCAGAGGGAGTGGAGCCCTGCTGACACCTTGATTTCAGAGTTTTGGCCTGCAGAACTGTGAAAGGATAAATTTCTGTCGTTTTAAGCCACATATTTATGGTTGTTTGCTACAGTAGCTATGGAAACTAATATACCAAGTTTATAATTTCTCTTATGTAATTTTTTAACTGAGATATAATTTACATATCATAAAATTCACCCTTTTAAAGTGTGTAATTGAGTGATTTTTTAGCACAATCACAAGTTATACAACCATTACCCCTATCTAGTTTGAGAACATTGTCATCACTCCCAAAGAAACCCCATACTCATTAGCAGTCACTCCCCATTGCCCCTTACCTTCGTTCCTAGCAATCACTAATTTACTTCATGTCTCTATGAATTTGTCTGTTCTGCACCTTTCACGTAAATGGAATCATACAATATGTGCCTTTTTGATCTGGCTTCTTTCATTTAGCATGATGTTTTCAAGGTTCATCCACGTTGTAGCATGAGAGAAATTAACCCTTCTAGAATCCCAGTGCTGGGTGTTTGTATTTGAATATATATAAATTACATATTAATACATAATTTTATGTATGTATAAATTTTTTCAAGGTCAATCATAAAGAAAAAAGAAGCAAGCTGCCATACCAAATCTACAGCCCTCAGTGAATTTCCATCTCAGGACCAAAACAACAACTCACACCCCACACCAAAGTCTTAAACATTAAAAGCTATTGAGGAGTAATAACCAGGATCTGGACTTCAAAGTCTTTGGGCTGAGTCCAACAGAGGAAAGGAGGCACAGCCAGGCAAAAGAGAGGCCCCACAGGTCTGGGTTGAGAGGACTCCCACTGTGGGATCAGGGCCCTGTAAAGCACAGAGCAGCAAGCACAGCCAAAGTCAAGGCCTGCCTGGCAGATTCAACCAGGAGAGACACACGAGCCCTTTTTAGATTTAGACAATTTATTATATTACTTACATAGATAGAGGGTAGCCAAAAGCTCCAGCTGCCTTTGGTCCTTGTCCCACACGACAAAAAAGATGACCCAAAACAAAGGAGCCAGATGATTGCAACACGAGCTGTAGGACATCTCATTGCTGAGAAGCTAATCCTAGACTGTGGCCAGGCAGTTTTATAGTCTGCAGCTCTATTCCGAAGGAGTGAGGCAGAAAACTTTATACCTCATCAGAACCTGGGAGGCCATGAAAAACTCATGAGAGTTGGCCTCGGAGCAGCTGATCACGTATCTCCCAGCCTCCCGCGCTCAGGAAGAATAGTACAGTGTTCTGCCAAGACTCAGATTAGCTGAAGTTCCAGCCTTTGCCTGCGTGGCCTATGTGCATATGTGCAAGGTCACTGGTGTGCCATAGTGGAGCTGTTCGCCTACAGTCCCCAAATGGATTCTATCATTGTGAATCTGATGTAAAGACTCAGAAAACTTCTGGAGTTCCGTGTGTGCTCACTTGCAAAGGACAAGAGGAGACCAATTGCTCAACAACCATATTCAGTGAGAGGCTGAGAATTCCTGGCCTACAGCTCATCTGATTAGTAAACTGCAAATAGTACCAATTTAACTAATAGTCTTCCCCACCCCCAAGATAAGGAAATTAGTGCCTGGATTATAGGAACAATGATACCTAATAATATAGCCATGAACCACATAATGCATCATTCAACAACAAACTGCATATACAAAGGTGGTCTCATAAGATTATAGTGGAGTTGAAAAATTCCTATCGCCTAGTGATGCTGTAGCCATCATAACGTCATAATGCCAATGCTTATGTCTGTGATGATGCTGGTGTAAATCTACTGTGCTGCCAGGTGTGTAAAAGTATATCACACACAATTATGTACAGTACATAATACCTACATAATATATTACATAATAAAGGTAAGAAACAACTATGTTACTAGTTTATGTATTTACTATACTATACTTTTTATTGTTTTCTTAGCGTGTACTCCTACTTATTAAAAAAGATTTACCTGTAAAACAGCCTCAGGCAGGTCTCTCAGGAGGTATTCCAGAAGAAGGCATTGTTATCATATGAGATGACAGCTCCATGCGTGTTATTGCCCCTGAAGGCCTTCCAGCTGGACAAGATGTGGAGGTGGAAGACAGTGATACTGATGATCCTGAGCCCTGTGTAGGCCTTGGCTAATGTGTGTGTTTATGTCTTGGTTTTTAACAGAAAAGTTTAAAAAGTAAAAAACAAAATTTTAATAGAAAAAAGCTTATAGAGAAAGAAAATATTTTGTACAGCTGTAAATGTGTTTTAAGCTAAGTGTTATTATGAAAGATTCAAAAAGTTAAAGATTTAAAAGCTTATAAAGTTACAGTAAGCTAAGCTTAATTCGTTACTGAAGAAATTTTTTTATAAATTTAGTGTAGCCTCAGTGTACAATATTTATAAAGTCTAAGTAGTGTACAGTAATGTCCTAGACCTTCACATTCTCTCACTGACTCACCCAGAGCAACTTCCAGTCCTGCCAGCTCCATAAAGTGCTCTATCAGGTGTTCCCTTTTTATCTCTTATACCCTATTTTTACTGTACCTTTTCTATGTTTAAATACACAAATACCACTGTGTTACAGTTGCCTACAGTATTCAGTACAGTAACATGCTGTGCACGTGTGTGGGCTGGGAGCAATAGGCTATAGCACACAGCCTGAGTATGCAGTAGGCTACACCATCTAGGTGTGTGTAAGTGCACTCTGTGATGTTCCCACAATGACGAAATCACACAACACATTTCTCAGACTGTATCCCTTTTATTCTGATACATTCTGTGGCTGTGAAGACTAATTTAGATATTATATATAAATCTAGCACAGTGCCTGAGATGTCCCAGATGCTTATCAAGTGATAGTTCCTTTCATTCATTAATTTGTTTGTAACTTATTTATTCAATATATATCTTTTGAAAACCTACTATCAGCCAGATATTGAGTCAGATGCAGATGGAAATTGGTGAACAAAGTAAATAAGGCCCCGTTCTCATGAAGTCTCCATGCTAGTGGGGAAGACAGGCACACAATAAATATATATTCACAATTATGCTAAGTACAAAGAAGAAAAACCACTTATTATGCTAAATATATTGAAAGACACAAAAATGTAATGTATGCTATAACTATTACTCTTTTAAGGAGTCTATGTAACCTAATAAAAGGATAAGATGTATATATTTAATACATTTTTATAAAAAAATATGAAAAGATTTTTCAACTCAGAATTTCTATTTTGTTTTTTCTAATTTCTCTTTATTAATATTCACTATTTTGGTGAAACATTGTTCTCATATTTTAATTCTTTAGACATGGTTTTCTTTAGATCTTTATGTTTATAATGTTAATATTTATAATTTTTTCTGTTGATATTATATATATTTAATGGCTGGTTTAAGGTCTTTGTCTAGTAAGTTCAACATTTAGACACCTTGGGGACAGTTTCTATTGACTTTTTTCCCATGTACAGGCCATACTTTCCTGTTTCTTTGCATATTTCAAAATTTTTTTTTGAAAAAATTTTGGATATTTTAGATAATATAATGTGACAACCCTGGAAATCAGATTTCTCCCACCCTCAGTGTTTGTTGTTATTGCTGGTTTGCTGTTGCTGCTGCTGCTATTTATTAGTGTAGTGACTGACCTTCCTGGACTAATTCTGTAGTTTTTATTCCCCATACCATACAGCCACTAAATTCTCTGCTCCATTAGCTTAGTAGTCAGCTAATAATTGGACAGAGATTTCTTAAATGCCTCGAACCATTCCATTCTTTGCTGAAGATTTCTGTATGTAAGTGTGTCAGGACATGCCTTGAACACTCAGGCAGCTTACAAATCCGCCTTAGCCTTCACTTCCTGCTTGCACAGGGCCTCTCGCTGGCCAGAGGCGAGAGACTAGAGCCTTGTCAGGTCTTTCCTAGGCATGCACACAGCCTTGCTTATTTATGCTGCCTTTTAGATCCTTAGGAATATATCAGAGCTTTTCAAAGCCCCTGTGCATACTGTGTTCCCTAGAACTTCCTTTCAATTTTTGGCCAGGCTCCTGTTTCCTCACCTATTATCACAGTCTCAGGCAGCTGGGATGTTAAACAATTGTCACTGGTTGTTTTCGACAAATGAGCTAAGGATGGGGCTTTTCAGCAGAGTGAACACCAAGTCAGGACAAAAAATGACAACTCTTCTTGAATGGGGCTTTTCCAGGGAGCTGCAAGACAGGTCAAATAGCATCAACATTCTGGGGCTGAAACTTTTTGAGGAGCTCCATATTCAGTCTGCCCCCGCCGGTAGCTGCAAAGCTACTGATTTTCACAGCTGCTGTGACTGTACGATTGCTCATTTTCAAGGCGACAGCAAAGCTGGAGAGAGGGTAATGGGAGCAGAGCAGGTTAAAATGTCACAAAGCCCCCTGTTCTTACTGAGATTCATCAGTTTTTCTTCAATAAACACTCCTCAGATTGTAGCAAGCCTTTGGTTAATTTCCAGCGTTGTAAAAAGTTGGTTTTGGCCATTTTTGCAAGTGTTTTCATTGTTTTTATAAAGTGGCAGATTTACTGAGGACCTTATTCCATCATTACAGAAGCCCCAGCCTCTTTTAGAATAAATGTGGCATGAGCTGATGTTCAAGACTAGTTTAGTGGCCACAGGAGTGAAGACAACCAATGTGGGAGAATTTTAAGTAAATATTCAATAAAATTTTGTATTAGATATGGCACCAAGAAAGAAGTGAAGAGACAGAAATGATACCGAGCCTCGCCTACCGCGTTAGTCTCTCTGACCCAACTGCATTGTGTTCATTTGGAGGCTGGCAGTTCCCGGGCAGAAGGGACTGTGCATAAGGAAAAGGCCCTCTTCCTTTATGCAGGACGAACTCAGGGCCTCTGCTTATCATCATGCACTGGCACGGCCAGCAAATTATTCTTGAATTGATTTCCATATAATTTTACTGTGATTCAGGAGAATAAGAAAATTACTTTGGCATGGAATGTTAAGCCCTAAATACTGTATAATACAAACACTTCTGTATGTTCAAGAGGAAGACTGGTCACATGATGAAGACTAAATCAGAATAGTTTTTCCACTGGACAGTGGTTAAGGAAATCAGGCTTCATGACCATGCCACAGAGTAATTTTAACTCACAGTATCTATACTAAAAATACTTTAAGCACTTATGCTGTCATATAAAAGATCTGTTGCCACAACACACCTGCACATGACTAAAAGGAATTTTTGCCCATAGTTTCACCTATGGCAAGTGAAAATAGCTATCTTATGACTGAAAAGGATACAGAAAAAAGAATATACCTATTCCAAAGAGTTAAAATTTACATAACTTAAGCCACATAATTTAGAATCAGTATAGTCAATAATATCTGAGAAGAAGCTAGTCATCCTTAAATTAGCACTTAAAATGTTGTGGCCATTTTTCTGCAAAATAACTCTCGTTAACATCTTTAGTTCAACAGGAACTCATACATTTTAGTTTTGTTTTCATTCAGCCACTTAAAGCCATCCTCATATTCTCCCAGATCTTACATGATCATCCATAACAGCCCAAGAAATGTCCTGACTCCAAATGCAACCTGGCAGTTGCTACTGACTACACTAGGCAATTTGGGGTTATTGCGATTTGCTCCTCACAAGACTGTCACACATTGTCATGAAACACTCTAAGTTAGACTTGAGCTTCTTTCTCTGTAGGAACAAAAAGAAGAGGAACTTTGTAGCTCTGCTAGGTTATAGATGCGTTAAGTAGTAAGCACAGTATGAAAACCTGAAAATCAGTTATCAGGGCAAAGTGTTTTCTCTGATTCTACAGAGCCATCAGAGCTACCTCAAAGACCAACCTAAATACATCCGAGAAGAAGATGTATTTAAGAAGGCCACTGTGTAAAACAGCAGTAACAATCAGTTACTAGGCTACCATTTGGAACGGGGAAATAACAGGTTAGAACTTAGATTTTCAGGTATTCAATCACCTAGTAAAATAGTTCCAGCTCAATGGGTGATCAATATCACTTTATTTTACTTATTTCATTATCTGTGACCAGTAGTAACTTTCAAAAAAAAATAGACCTTCTCTTTTTCCAGTTCAAAAGAGCTGATAAAATCTGAACTCAAAAGCTAAATATCTGATGAATATACCAACTTGTCCTTATGAGGTCATTTTTGTGCCATGATAAGATGATAAGTAAGTCTACATAACACTTTATCCTGGTATACGAAGCCAGTGCAGGAGAGACTGTTTATAATAACACAAACACAGGAAAACAATTTTTCCAGGTGATGATCAGAAATACCTCGCAATGGATCTCAGTGAAGAAAGTTGAGGAATTTTTCAATGCCAAATAGCAGTATCCCATGAGTGTTATCTATATGTGTTTATTAATTACCTTTTGAAAGCATAAGAATTATGTTGCAAGTCCACTGACTTAACCACTACTGAAATAGGCAACTGGGCCTGTTTGGTTGATGCTTGGATGCCTGGCACCCACCATAGGGCTAGACATGTAGTAGGGGTAGAATATTTGTTAAATGTATGAATAAGTTCTTGTCTTATCTATGAGTTAGATGATAAACAGTCTCACAGTCACAACTGCCACAACATAGTTGTAAAAAATGTAACTATTTGTTGATAACTCAATTAACTTCTATGAGAGCCCCTATTTTGATCTGATTATGAAAAGCTTTTCCCCTAGGACAAGGACCCACACTGGGTATCTTCTATCACCATATTTATTCAAATTGACATTACATGGCTCCTATCATAATACACTGAGAAGAACATAGAATTCCTGCCCCCTCCTCAAAAGGTATAGATTATAAACAAACATCAGACAAACTCAAACTGAGGAAGATTACACACACACACACACAATGGTTTGTTATCTTCAGAATGTCATGCTATTAAATACAAAGAAAGGCTGAGGAACTGCCCCATACTGAAGAAAACTGAAGAGTCATGATAGTCTACGATCCTGGATCAAATCCTGGACCTGTGGAGGACGTTTTGGGATAATCTGCAAAATCTGAATGAGGTCTGTGGAGCAGATGATTATATGAGATCAATGTTGATTTCCTGATTTTGATGGTGTGTGCTGTGGTTATGTAGGAGAGTAATTTTAAAAAAAGAGTGTTCACCACAACCACTACACCATCAACACTTCCTGTCCCCATGGCTTGTGTAGATTAGAATAATGGGCAACTTGGATATGATTCTGAGATTTCAGTTACCTGCAAGCTGTCCATTGTGAAAGGACTCAGAACACAGGATAAGGGGGTGACACTGAAAACGAGAATCTGAAGGGCAGAGTGAGAAGAATGCCAAGGTGGGCAATAAAGGGATAGAGAAAGCCCAGAGCATTCGAGAATACAATCATCCTGTTTGGACTTGGATTTGGGGAGTAATCAGGGATAACAAGTATGAGAGGGATAAAGGGAATAGCTAGACTCAAAGCTAATGGCTTTATCATATTTGTTATCAGGAGACCACGGTTCTGTTACCATTTCATTAAAAACTAATCATACGTACTATTCAGCAATAAAAAGGAACAAAATACTGATACATGCTACAACATGATGACCCTCAGAAAACATCATGGGCTGATGTGTGGCACAGGCCTGTAGTCCCACCTACTCAGGAGGCTGAGGCGGAAGGACCCCTTGAGCCCAGGAGTTCGAGACCAGCCTGGGTGATATAGTGAGACACCACCTCAAAACAAACAAAAAACATCATGGTACATGAAAGGAGCCAGACACAAAAGATCACATATTTTACGAGTCCATTTATATGAAATGTCCAGAAAAGGCTAAACTATAAAGAAAGAAAATAGATTAGTGGTGGCCTGGAACTGGGGGTGGGTCAACTGTAAACTGCTCTATGTCTCAATCTTCTCATCTGATGTATACTGGCAATTATAGTATCTAACTCATGAGGATTCTTTGAAGTTCAAATGATACCATACAGGTTAAAAACATACTTCAATGTCCAGCACTAAGGACTCAAGATATACACACATGTACACAGCTTGAAAGCCTGGAAAATAAATTTATTTCCAAGTTTATTTTAGTAAGCCTTAAATAAATATGGAAATAAATTTATTAAAACATGCATGTAAATTATAAACATAGAAAAAAGTATAAGTTTATAATTAAGGATTTGGCAACAAACTATATTTCATCCTAAACCTATTCCTTAATCTAGGTAAACAGCTTAAAATACTTTGGGAGAAATTTAAAGATATATATATGTGTGTCTATATATACACATATACATAAAGTATAAGAAAAACAAAGGAAAACACACTAGATTATTATTTCCCTAATATCTGTAAGTCTAAATAAAGTATAAGAAAATGCTGGGACTTTCTCAGCCTCCCTATCTTAAGTTGACATTTTGGTATGTAATTCCCCAATTACATGATGTTTCAGTATTTTCCAAATTTTCCATACATAGAAATCCTTTGCTGGAAATGGACTTCCATTTTACATTTTTACTCTAGGAATTTGTTATTATAAAGAGTAGGATGTTGTTCATCCTGACAATAACATCCAGATCAACAAACTCTGGAAGTCAATACTACTGGGGCCAACGGCACCTGCCTCACTGACATAAACACACTATTCCATGTTTTCATGTCTTTTATAGCATACACTATGGTACTGGAGGTACCACAGGTCTCCCTTCCCAGCAGGTACCAAATAGTGATCTAGATACTGCTTCATGAACCCAATCCTGCTTCATGAACCCATCCTGTATCTGACCTTCTCAGTACAGGTATACAAAGTGAAGTTGCTAATCCACCACTCTACCAGACAAATAAATAGTTGTTTAATTTTAGTCATTTGAATAACTACCACATTGAATATAAGCTGTATATCTTTGGTTAAACTATTTTCTTACTAGCATCAACATTTATATTCTCTAATTTATGATCTCTCAATTTATAAAATGTACTTATGTTTTCATTATTCTCTTATTCTTTAAGTATTCCCAGAAAAAGCTTCTAACATGAGAAGAGAATGGAGACAAATTTCAATGTTTAATAAATTTCATCTTGATAACATCAAAAACAAGTTTAGCTTTTACACTGCATTATAAAAAATACATTAGTCTTCACATTAGTTTTACATGGAAATATATAATTATTTGAATATTTAAATATAGCTTTTCTTTAACCAAAAAAAAGTGTTACTGAAAGCCCTAGTTACATAAATAATTTAAATGCACAACTGCAAAAACACACTTTACACAATATTGTCCACATACTGTATAACTCAGGACAATTACAATAGAAATCTATTCAAGATACTGAACAAGAACAAGATTAATAAAATATTCATTATGGTTGTAATTTGATTTCTTACTCTTAAAAGAATTTAATGCATTGTTGAACACACAAAAGCATCAATTGTTTTATCTAATCTGCAAATTAAGCCAACATTTATTTAGACAAAAGGGGCACATCTTGCATCCTACCAAATTCTGAAAGTAACTCATTTCCAATTTAAATTATAAGTTTTACAATTTCAAGTTTTCAAGCTTGTCTAAAATAATAATGATTATAAGAGCTTAGTAAATATTTCCAAAATGTTAAATAAAATCATCAGTATTGTATTATAGTTTTTTATGTTTGATAATATAAATTTTAAATATGAATCTTTTCCCTGCCTCCTCTCAAAATGGCAGACTTAAAAATGGTAAAGATGTTAAATTATATACGTATATTTCACAGCAATGAAAAAAAACTTAAATGGTACTTAGAAGGACTTCCAATGTGAAAAAGGTAGTAACTTTAAATTTTGATCACTTAAAGTATAAGAACTGTCCTCTCTGCATGATGTA
Organism: Daubentonia madagascariensis; assembly: GCA_023783475.1. NCBI lineage: Eukaryota > Metazoa > Chordata > Mammalia > Primates > Daubentoniidae > Daubentonia > Daubentonia madagascariensis. Next base: position 5,448,990 of record JAKFHU010002088.1, read on the forward strand.
ATCACAACAGATGACACATATTTACATAGTACATTATTTCCATATGATCTCTTTTAAACTTATACTGATAGAATGCAGAACATCTATTAAGAGTACTTAAGAGAACTATGTGTCTATTCCATGGGAAAAAAGACACCAATATCCACAAAGAGAATATTTTTATATACTAGCCATTTGTTTACTTCCTCATCAGTAGGACAGAGCTTTCTTCCCAAATTAAAATTGGAGGATTATTTTGAACTAGTGGCCCACAGTGATATTTTAAGAAAGGAAACTAAAATATATTTGTATATGAGGAGGCAAGGTTGAAGAAATGCTATATATGCTGCTTTGCAACTGAAAATATAAACATTTGTCCATTTTTTTCAACATAATCACAGTTTAAATTTAGAAGCAAAGAAATTACAACACAACTCCATCAAAACACACCCACAGGTTAAATGATGGCCCCTGAAATAAAACCACATTTAGAAGCCAGCTTTTACACAATATTTCATTAATTATAAGATAACACATTTTTATTTCTGAAATCAAGATACAGCTTACCATTGATCCGAGTTTCAATAAAATATGGTAGTTATCTGATACAGCTGAAATTCATGTTTCCCCTTAACACAGACCGAAAGAGATCCAGGATCTTGGCTTAACATGAATGAATGATAACTGAATATGTCTGTACCAGCTCAACCAGTGTCCCTGAATAAAGGTTCTGAATATATTCTTAGTACCCCAGATTTAAACTGCACATCATTACATCTTTTATTTGAACCATTAAAAAATCAGTTAGCAAGTTTAAGACAAACTAATGTACAAATACAGGTTTTCACTTGCAAAATGGGCCTCCACACAGTTTACTGGCTTTATTCAATTTTTTAAAATATTAAGATAAATAATTTACTAATGACAATTAATGACCTGCCCAAATAATATTACCAAACCAATAATTCCAGTTCAAGCTATTAAAAAATAAGTCTAAAATATTCTTAAGAAATAAGGCCACAAAGTAACCTGGATTTTCATATTAAACCACCAACACTTCATGTAGAGAATTAAGGTGGTTTAAAAAAAAAAAAAAGCCTGATCACACTGGCAAAATCATTTTCCCCTCAAGATCTAATAATGCTAAAGAAAAATCACAGAGACTATATGTGTGCACGTGTCCAAATAAGACAAGTTAGAGACTTGCAGATCCAATTTAAATGAAGCAGGAGTTTGTTATATATATAAAATCACCAGGCAGTTTTTTAAAACTGGATTAAAGATTATGGAATCTCATCTCTGGAATGCTTTTAAAAGACAGATAAATTACAGTTTGTTTGTAATCATTTAAGTCAACCCCATTTAAAAGTTGAGATAATTCATTATAGTTCCTTCTTTTTAATTATCCAGTTAGAATACTATATTAACAATGCCACTCTGCAACACAAAGAATGTAGATATGTGTGCATTTGTTCCAATTTTTAAAAAGTAATATAAGATAGCATTAAGTTTGCTATATTCATTCTCAAAATATTGTAACTTGCTGGCATGAGAGAGAGAATCACAAAAAATAAATAAGAGGGACATGATTTGAGGGACAAAATTCTATATACTGCACTAAATTATGACATAAATTAAGGTAAAGCTCTTCTACAGAAAATAATGGACAAAAATTGCTTTTGAATCTTAAAAAAAAAGGACCCTAAACACTAATTTTAAATGAATATAAAAGTTTTGAAAAATAATATTTATAGCAAAATAGTTCAAGGTTAGTTTTCTCACCAAAGTTGGGAAAGCTGTGTGCACGAAGTACCAAGTATATTTCAATTGAAGTACTGACTCCTCAACCACCCTTAACGCAAAAGCTTCTTCTATTTTATCTCATTACCTCTCAATTTGTTTGCTAGCCGAGTCATCATTCTATCAGAATGGGGTGCAGAATGTGATAAACTTCTCAAAGCATATGGTTTAACATGTTCAGAAGAACTTATCTTTTTGCTATTGCATTTTTTATTACCATTCTTCTTCTTTTTTCTTGCAGTATTACCGTTCTTCTTCTTTTTTGCAACACGGCAAGAACCCCGCACAGGTTGCTTCAGAGAAGGACTTGCTATAGCGCTTGATGGCTCTTCAGCACCAGCTGGTGGAACTGAGGAGTTCAAAAGAATTTTAGCTGGTCTCTTCACATTCTTTAGCCTCCTGACAACAGATTTTTTCTTCTTAAGATGCATTCCAATAAAAGTGCTCCTGGATTGGTATCTACGACGTAAAAAAACAGAGTATTTCGAAATATACTTTCTAATTATATCACTTGGTTTGGTCCGAATCCAAATTGACTGTTTTTCTGAAGCTATTCTGTTTGTTTGCTGGAGAATAATTGGTTTTAAAACCTTTTTGGGAAAATCTGCCTTATTAGCAGTTGTCACCTTCCTTCCCTGGAGTTTCTTTTTACTTTTACTTTCTAAAAACTCATTTCTAACTGATTTTGGAGACATTTTGGTAACATCACGATTTAAAATAATCAGCTGGAAATTACTTCCCTTTGGAACCTCACTAGCATTCAGAACCTCTGATTCGTCCAGAAACAGAGAAGAGTCATCAGTCTTGTGATGTAAACCTAATCCGTATCTTGCCGGCACTGTCATTAAGGGTGCTGAAGCAGAGCTCTGTCCATCCGCATCATTATCTCCTGCACTGGAGTTTAGGTTGTTCTTGTTAAAATGGATTTTAACCCAGTTGTGCCTGTCAAACTCTGGTACTATTATGTTCAGTGGAGGATTTGTTACAATTTCCTTAAACAATGAGTCATAATAATTAAAGTTGTTCCGTTTATATTTGCATATAAACCGTATATCATTATCCCAACTCATTTTGGAGAAGTGAAGGCATTCACCTTCCTTCAGTTTAATATTTAGAGAAGAAAGAACATAGACTAAGGCTTTGGATTGCATAGGCCTCAAAACTTTAGTACATGACGCAGGAAATTCAACTGTCCCAGTTTTGACTTTCTTTTTTGCTTTTCTGTTATCCTGTAAATGTAAGCGCTTACTTTTTGTTGAATCTTCCTCATGTCTAGTTATTTTTCTTTTCATTGCTGGGTAATTCACAAAATTGGTCTGAGTTCCATGGCTAACTTTCACAGTCTCGCATGGAGAAGGCACATGCCTCTTTTGTTCAGGAGGCCTCTCTGCTGGAGGAGGAGGATGGCATGGTTTATCTAAGGCCACTGAAGAGTCAACAATTTCTGAAACACTACCTGTAGTATCATTACAATCTGACTGAGCCTGATTTGATGCAGTGTCCTGAAGGTCAGCCCAGGTAACCCTTTTTTTTTTTTTATTTGAAGAAACCTTTTTGGTCTTACAATCATCATCAAAGTAACAGTGGAAACGACCTTCCCTAAATTCCTTCACAAGAGTATTAATTTTTATGTCATCTTCTCTCATTATTTGAGACCATGTTTTCCCCACAAATGAAGGAGGGACATGAGGCAAGGCTTCAAGAACTGGTTCATCAGAATGATCTTCTATGACCTCCTTTGCTTTTTCCAGGTTCTTTACAGAATCAACCTTGGGAACAGAGCTTGATTGGGAATCATGGTTCTTTTCTTCCAGGTCAAGAGATACATTCTTAAACAGGTCTATTTTACCAACAGCTTCTCGAGGCTGGTCAGTGTCAGACTGAAGAGAGGGATCACAATGAAAATTCATCTCAGATCCACAAGGTTCACAGCTCATACTTTCCAGATGTATATGTTTTGACCTCAAAGGGTTTTCTTGATCAGCCATTTGATGTATCACTGACTCAGAAGAGGTATCAAAGTCCTTGGCAGATACACTAGATTTACAGCTCTTACCTTTTATGCCAGTGTTTCTTAGATCTTTCCGATCTTTCCTATCTTTCCGAAGGTTCCCTTTTTTGTGACCTTTCTGCTGTCGGCGAGTTACTGGCCGCGAAGTGGCTTTCAAATTAAAATTTCCTTTAGGACGATTAGATTCACGGCGCTTATTCTCTGGGTCAATATATTTCACCATTTTTTTATCAGGCCTTTGTGACTGGTAAGTCATCACCTGATCAGAGACATCAACATTAAAATTTATTTCAGAACTACAAGACTGACAATTTGAATCACCCAGAATAATATAGTCTTTTTTCCGGTTTATTATTTTAAAAGTCTCTTTGGATTCGCTTGTCACTGATGGAGGAAGGCCTTCACAAACATATCTTACTTCAGAATCAAAAGAGTCATAGCTCTTCTCCTCTTCATCGATACATTCTGCATTTATACAGTTGATTTCTTTGACAGTCATTTGAGATGGGTCAGTCACTAACTCAAGAGGGATGTCAGGATCAGAGATTACTTCACAATCACCATCACTGGGCACAACATCCACAAATACCACTTTTGGAAGATTTGTTTCTTTGACTGACGCTGGATATTGGTTAACTACTATTTCAAAAGGGCCATCAGAATCACACATTTCAGAATCACTAGGTTCACTAGTCTTTTCTTCCATGCCAAGATGCTTTCCCTTCTGAAAGTTTATTTCTTTGCAAGCCACTTGAGGTTGGTCAACTTCTGACTGAAGATGAATACCAGAATCACATTTTATTTCAGAACAATAGAAGTTGCAGTTCTTATTTTCTAGGTCATCATGATACTTCTTTTGCAAGTTTATTTCTTTGACAGACACAGGAGACTGATCAGCCACAAAATGAACAGGAATAACAGAATCACAACTTACTTCAAAATCACCTAGTTTATAGCTCCTATCTTCCAGGTAAATATGGTCTTCCTTCCAAAGATTTATTTCTTTGACAGCGTTTTGAAGCTGGGTAGTTGCTGACTGAAAAGGATCACTGGAATCAAAACTTACTTCAGATGCACAAGGATCACTGCTCTTATCTTCCAGATTAGGATGCATCTCTTCCAAAATTTGTGGTCGCTTAATCACTGACTGAAGAGGAATATTTGAAACATAAATTATTTCAGAATCATGGGGTTCATAGCCCTTATCATCCAGACAAACACGTTCGTCCCTCAGAAGACTTCTTTCTTTAATAGCCCCTTGAATTTTATTAGTCACAGACTGAAGAGGTTTATCAGAATCAAAATTTACCGTAGAACTACCAGGCCTAACAATCTTCTTTTCCAAGCCAACGTGCTCTTTCCAAAGGTTAATCTTCTTAACTACTTCTTCAGTTTGGCCAGCCGCTGACTGAAGAACATCAGAGTCATACACAATTCCAAAACCCTTTCCTTCATCCCTCTTATCTTCCATGTCAACTTCATCCTTCCAAAGGCTTATTTCTTTAACGGTTTCTCTAAGCTGCTCAGCCACTGATTGAAGAGGGTCATCAGAATCAAAACTTATTTCAGAACCACAAGACTGATTGTGCTTACCTCCTACCTCAATGTGCTCCTGCTCCAAAATAGTTATTTGAGGTCGATCAACTATCGACTGAACCAAGAAATCAGAATCCAAACGCATTTCAGAACAATTATACTGGCTGTTCTTAATTTCTAAGTACATATGATCTTCATTTCCAAGGTTTATTGGTTTAACAGCTACTTCAGGTTGATCAACCACAGACTGAACAGAAACATCAGAATCACGTATTAATTTAGAACCATTTCGTTCATCAATCTTATTTTTCAGGCCAATATCCTCTTTTTTCCACAGGTTTATTTTTTTAACCACTTCCTGAAGTTGTTCAGAATCAAAAGTTATTTTAGAATCACGTGATTCACTGTTTTTGTCCTCCAGATTAACATGTTTTTCCTGCAAAAGGGCTAGCTGAGGTTGGTCAGTGACTGAATGAAAAGGGACATTAATACCCAAATTTATTTCAAAACTTCTAAGTTCAGTACTTTCATCTTCTGGGTCAACATGGTCCTCCTTCAAAACAGCTAGTTGAGGTTTTTCAGTCATTGACTGAGAAGCGACATCAGAATCCAGAATTATTTCAGAACCACTACATTTATCATTCTTGCTTTCTAGAACACGCTTCTTCTTTCTGGTGATTTTTTTAATAGCTACTTGAGGTTCAGCTACTGAATAATAAGGGACACCAGAATTTAAATTTGTTTCAGAACCACTAAATTCAGCATGCTTTTCTTTTTTAAGCCGTATTTCTTTAACAACTACTCCAGGTTTGTGAGTCATTGACTGAAGAGGGATATCAGAGTCCACATGTGTTTCAAAAACACCCTTATTTTCTAAGTGTATGTGCTCTTCTTTCTGAATGTTTATTTCTTTAATGGGATCTTCAGAATGTCCAGTCGTTGAATGAAAAAAGATATTATAATTCAAACTTAATTCAGAATCAGTACGTTCATTTTCCTTATTTTCTAAGTGTACCTGGTCCTCTTGTTGAGGGTTGAGTTTTTTAACAGATACTTCAGGAGAATTAGTCACTGAATGAAGAGGGGTGTAAGAATCCGAACTTATTTCAGAACCACTGGGTTCATCGTGCTTCCTTTCTAAGTGTGCATACTCTTCTTTCTGAATGATTACTTCTTTAACAGCTACTTCAGGTTGATCATTTCCTGAATGAAGAGGAATATCAGAATCAAAAGTTATTTCAGAAACACAAGATTCATTACTTTTACTTTCCAGATCAAGAGGTTCTTCCTCATAAACAGCTACTTGAGGTTGGTCAATTACTGAACAAAGAGGAATATCTGAATCAAAAGTTATTTCAGAACTATTCGACTCACAGCTGTCATCTTCCAGGTCAATGTGTGCTTCATTTCTTTCAACACCCAGCTGAGACTGCTCAGTAACTGACAGAAGAGCAGGATCGGAATCAAAAGTCAAGTCGGAGCTGGAGCATGAACAGCTATTAACTTCCACGTCAATATTTAGCTCTTTGAGATTTACTTCACCCAGAGCCTCTTGAAGCTGATCACTAGCTGAATGATAAAGAGAAGCAGAAGACTCAGAGCTTAGGTTAGAAATGCTAGACTGAACGCTCTTACTGTCTAGGTCAGTATCTTCTTTCTGAGGGTTCACTTCTTTAACTACCACTTGAGGATGGTCAGCCATGAACTGAGCATCAGTGTGAAAATCCATTTCAGGACCAGGAGACTCACAGCTCATACCCACAAAGTCAGAACTCTCCTCTTTCAGAAGATTTATTTCTTCAACAGCCCTCTGAGATTCATCAGCCACTGTCTCAAGAGAGATATCACAATCAACACGTGCTTTAGCACTACTGGGTTTACGTTTCTTATGTTTTGGGTGGACTCGTCTACTTTTCAGATGTCTTTCTTTGACAGTCAATTGGGGATGATCAACTCCTGACTGAAAAGAAACATCACAATCAAAACCTGTTTCAGAACAACTCGATTCATAGTTCTTATCAACCAAGCCAGTGAGAACCTTCTTCCGAAGTTTTATTTCTGTGACAGCCACTGGGGGTCGGTCAACCACTGACTGAAGTGGGAAAACAGAATCAGCACTTATTTCAGAGCTACTAGATCCATAGTTCTTATCAACCAAACCAATGTGCACCTCCTTAGAAAGGTTTACTTCTTTTACAGGCTGTTGAGGGTAGTCATTAGTTGACTGAAGTGAGGCATCACAATCAAAATTCATTTCAGAACTACTAGATTCATAGCTTTGGTCAACCAGGCTAATATGCATTGCATTCTGAAGACTTATTTCTTTAACAATCACTGGGGATTGGTTGGTAACCAACTGAAGAGAATCATCATAATCAGAACTTATTTCACAACCATAAGATTTATTATTCTTATACTGTAAATCAGCATATACTTCCCTGGAAAGGTTTATTTCTTTGGCAGTCACTTTAGATTGGTCGGTCAGTGAATGAAAAGAAGAACCGTAATCAAAACTCATTTCAGAATCTCTAGATTCACAGTTGTTATCTTCTTGGTCAACCTCCTCCCAAAGGTTTAAGTCTTGTACAGCCTCTTGGGGTTGAGGAGATGCCGACTGAAGAGAGCTACAATCAAACTTCAATTCAGAACTCATTGAGTACTTCTGTTCCAAAAAGGCTGACTTATTAAAAACCAAATGCTTTCCTCCTTGGGTACTATCCACATTAGAAAAGAATTCCTCATGGTACTTTGGAATGGTATCCTCAAAGATGCCTTTATTAGAAGGCATGCCAGTTTTATTCAGGTTTACTGCTGAGTTTACTTCTAACTCGGAAGGAGAGTCAATTCTTAAGGGCCCCTCAGTACCCATACGTTCACGGAATTTAAAGCCAGCTGACAAAGTTTTACCCTGAGATTTTACATCTTTCTGTAAAACCAATTTATCTGAATTTACACATAAAGATTTCCTGTTTGATTCTTTAGGTTTCTGATATGAAACTGAGTAAGTTTCTAGATTGGATGATAGCATAGGCTTTCTAGAGACCCTGTCTACCTGCTCAAGGTATTTGTCAACTTTGTTTGGGTCACATTTGTTAACTGCATCTAAATAGGCTGAGGGTGGTAACCTAGTCATATTAGTTTTGACTGGTCTATCATAAGAACTTTCAGGTAAACAACTAGCAGGAGCATTATAAATCACTGGGGGACGTGTTAAGTTGTTTCCATTATTTGTAGCTTGACCAATATCTACTGAATTACATTTTTTCATACCAGTCCCAATTTTATGAACAAACTCCAAGGGCTGCTGCTGTCCCTTCTCCAGTTTCTGAATAACTGATGGTCGAACTGAAACCTCCTCTGTACACTGCTGAAATTTCGTAGGTCTGGAATGTAACTCTTCAATAGGTTCGGAACTCTCAGAGGATGTATCTTCTCCAGTTCCAGTATCATCCTCATCCTGTTCTTCAGAAATAGAATCATCCAAATGAACCACTTCAGACGGTGACACAGGATTCACAAGGATCTCATGTTGCATTGATCTAAAAAGAAAGGGGAAAATACATAAAAATATTCTAATATCAGTTTAAAATGTTAAAATAAAGGCATGATAAATGTTATTTTCTTTCTGTTCTGGGCTATCCTTAAAGGGCAAAAAATCAAGGCAATCACACCAGGCTATATACTGTATGTACTTCAAGGAAGTAATCAGTGAAGGTGGAAGGAGCTTCACCAACTGCTATTTAAACACAAATGGTTCCTAAACATAAGAAAAATGCAAATAAAACCATGTATCATTTTTCAGTTATCACAGTGGTAATAGCAAAAAGTTTGACAAAAGCTCCTTAACCTTGTATACCTCAGTTTCTGCCTCCAAAAAAAGGAAATAATATACTATTTTCCCTCATGAGATTGTTTTGAAGAGTGAAGAATAAATTACTTGTTATATATAAAGACTATGAAAAAGAAAAAATAGCCTGGCACATAGTAATCATTCACAAATGTTAGCTAATATTATTTTGACATGTCATTTTGGCAAGGATGTAAGGACATGAGCACTGTTTAATACAATGTTGGTAGGAGTACAGATTAGTTAACTTCTGTGAAGATTATTAGTTAACCTCTATGTAGATTAGTAACCTTTATGTAGATTAGTAACCTCTATGAAGAAGAATTTGGCAATGTCTACTAAAATTAAAAATGTACATACCCTCTGACCTAGCAAATCCACTTTTGGTTTTCTCTTGTGACTAATGAGGAAAGTACAAGAATATTCACTGCTACTTTTTTTTTGGTAAGAGCAAATGACTGGAATCAACTTTAATGCTCATCAACTGGATGCTGGTTAAATAATCAGTGGTACTTATGGTATACAATGTAGATTTTTAAAATAATGAGGCAGTTCTATATGTACAATAAAGATCAATTACTACAAATATTGTTAGTGAAAATCAACTGTATATAGAATGCTATCATTTATGTAAAATAGAAGGGAAAAAACCATACACTTAGAATAGCTACAGAAGGACACGTAAGAAACACTTCTTACCTCTAGAGAAGTGATTACAGAATGGCAGCAGTGTAAGGAAGACGTGCTTTTGAATGTGCCTTTTGAATTGTGCCTACATGTTTGTATTTCCCATTCAAAATTTTGAATTACATTGCTTCTTAAAAGATCTAAAACTTTCATATCTGAAACCAGTCTGTGAATCTCTTCTACCAGCATCAAGACAACACGTTTGACCCAAAGCATTTTAGGGATTGCTCTTTTATATATGTAAGCAGCTGACCTAATAATATTGCCATGTCCTGGATTCTTAATTAAAGAGAGGCAAAATTTCAGTCATACAACCACCACCATACAACCACCTCCTAAGGACTTACTACTATGTAGTAGGTCCCATGCTAGGTACTGAGGCAAAGAAAGATAAGCTGTCTCTCAAGGACCATTCAAGTAACCACAGAAGGTAGATACATAAAAAATAATTCCAATTCAAAGTGCTAAGTGTTATCATATCTAGACCTATTAAAGAAGATTAAACCGTCACAGCCAAAAGGAGCTTGAGGAGACATGGTAAGCTAACGTAATGTGGTATCCTGGATTGTGAAACAGAAAAAAAGGTAAAACTAAGGAAATCTTAGTTTAGAAAAATGTAGATAAGGTAAAAACTAAAAAAAGTATATGAATAATCTATAGACTTTAATGTATTAATATTAGTTAATTACTTCTAATAAATGTACTATATCACAGTAAGATGTTAACAATAGGAAACTGGGTGAGAGAGTATTATAGGAACTCTGTACTATTTTCTCAATTTTTCTGTAAATCTAAAACTGTTTTAAAAAATGGTCTATAAAAATAAATAAAAATAAAAAGATTAACACCTAAAAAATTTATGCAATATTTTCCAATTTGAGAGGTGCCACCTTTGTCTAAGAGAACATGCATACATGTGTTAGCCACATGCAACTGTTTTTTTTAACGTAAGTATTACTGTTACTATCTTTCCCATTTAAATTTATTATCTTAATTAATTTTTAATTTGGAATTTGGAAAATAAATATTAACTTTGAATTTGGACAATAAAATAGTTAACCCTGCATTAAAATGATATCATGATGGCACAAAAAAATCCATAATTTTTCATACTTCTGAATTCTAATCAATGAAATTGCAGTGCAACAACCACCATACCATAGTTTTTCAGAACACTAGACTATCTTCATTTGCCTTAAGGACTATGATAACATTCTCAAAATAAAACTAGTTTTGGAACATGCAGCTTAAAAAAAAAAACCAGGAGAAAAGAAAAGAAAAAAGGCAGAAGCACACAATCAAACAAGTGGGTAAAAATCCCAAAAAAGGTCAGGAACTGCCATCTGGATGCTCTGATTTGCATCTGTATTTGTATGTGTATATGTTTAAGATTAACAACTAAATCATAGTCCCTATTTCTAGCCATTTGTAACTAACTTTGCAACAAAAAAAAGCCCTCCAAAAATCTAACCATTAAAGGTTAAAAATCACTTTCATATAATTCTTGAGCTAAAAAGAAAAAGTTTTTAAACTATAAGTAAATAAAATAAAACAATTATATATCCAAATCTATGAGATACGACCAAAATGAAAACTTCATACTTTTAAATACCACCATTAAAAAAATAAATTAGTAAACACAACTAAGTGAGCACCCAATTTAAGAAGATGGAACAATAACAACCAAATTGCTCCCATAAAAAAGTAGAAGAAATAAGTTAAGACAAAGGAAAAACTAATGAACAGGAAACAAAAATAAGGCAAAAGCTGATTTTCAGGAAGGCTAAAACAACAGAAAAACCTACAATGTCTACACAAGAGGGGAAGAGAAAAGAAATTTTTTTTAAAAACCAGAAACTTATAATTTAGAAACCTTATAAATATAATAAAATAATGTAGTGTTGGCATGGGATTTTTTAAAAATCAAGGGAACAAAATGGTATTCAAAATTAGATATATAAGAACAGTACACAAATACAGGAATTTAGGTTATAATAGAGATGGTGACATTTTTTATCAGTGGGGATAATTAAAGACACATTTATAAAAAATTAAGAAGTCCTGCCTCATACCACATACAAAAACAAATATTTATTTATTTATTTAGAGATAGGGTCTCGCTCTGTTGCCTGGCAGCGGCGCCATGATAGCTCACTACAACCTCAAACTCCTGGGCTCAAGCAACCCTCCTGCCTCAGCCTCCCAAATACCTGGGACTATAGGTGCACGCCACCATGTTTGGCTTATTTATTTGTTTTTTTTAGAGATGGGTTATCGCTATTTGCTCAGTCTGGTCTTGAACTCCTGGCTGGCCTCAAGTGATATGCTCGCCTTGGCCTCCCAAAGTGCTAGGCAGGATTATAGGCAGAAGCCACTGAGCCCGGCCTGATTAAAAATATTTAAAAGAAGAAACAAGGGCATGAAAAAAAGACGTGAAAGAAGCCATTAAAAAAAATTCTCCTTAGAGCTGATTATGTCAAAATGTTTAATTTCTGTGTGATAAAATATAACATATACAGTTAAAAGATATACAATAGATTCTGAAACAATATTTGTAACATGTTTAAAATACAAAGGACTATCATCCATGCTCAAATATTGCTTACAAATCCAAAATATACAAATAACTCAATATAAAAACAGACAAAGTATATGAACAAACAATTCATAGGATAAAATACAAGGTCTATCCAGAAAGTATCCAGCCATTGTTAATATAACATATAATAGCACATGGCTGGATACTTTCCAGACAGACCTCATATGGCCAATAAATATACAAAAAGAAGTTCCACTTTACTCATCAAGAAAGACACGCTAATTAGGAGAAACACTTTTTTGGTCTATTATATTGGTAGTTGGGGAACAGGTTGATAATCCCAGTGTTGGTGAAAATGACAAGAAATGAGCATTCTCTTATACTCCTGGTATGAGTATAAATAGGTATAGCCTTCTAGGAAGTGTCCAGCAAGGATTTAAAATGTCCATACATTTAATTTGAGCAACAAAATAAATAATAAATAGTAACAGATTAAAACACACAGAATAGGCTGGGTGCAGTGGCTCATGCCTATAATCCCAGCACTTTGGGAGGCCAAGGCAGGAGGATTGCTTGAGGCCAGGAGTTCAAGACCAGCCTGGTCAAGATAGTGAGACCCTGTCTCTATAAAAAAATAGAAAAATTAGCCAGACATGGTGGGCACATCTGTAGTTCCAGCTACTGGGGAGGCTGAGGCAGGAGGATTGCTTGAGCCCAGGAATTTGAGGTTGCAGTGAACTATGATGATGCCATTGCACTCTAGCCCAGGCAACAGAGCAAGACCTTGTCTCAAAAATAAAATAAAATTAATTAATTAAATTAAATTAATAAAATAAAACCCACACAATAAAAGAAATATTCATGAGTCTGTAATGGTATAAATAGATACTTGAATAAATAGTGAGGGAATAAGAATTTTGGTTAATAAATGTAATAACTGTTTCAGGGAAGAATCATCAATGGATGCTTAAAGTAAGTCGGTGAAAGTAAGATGAGAAACAGGATATTTATATAGTCTTAAAGTTCTTCCCCACAAGATTCTTATTAATTACAACAGGAAAAACAGTAGCTTTACAGTGGAGTAACTTTGCAGACACAACCTTAATCAAGTGACCCAAGTTAACATTGCCAGCAATGACATGGCAACATCATGTGTCTCCTGGTTTAATACACAGAGAAGGGCACAACATCAGTTCTGAGATATTCTTACCCAAAATGCGTAAACTAAGTTTAATCATAAGAAAATATCAGGCAGACAGAAATTTAAGGACATCCCATAAAATAACTGGCCAGTACTCTTTAAAAAGAATCAAGGTCTTAAAAGCAAAGAAAGACTGAGGAATTATTCAAGATTAAAGGAAACTAAAGAGATAGGACAACTAAATGCAATGATCCTGGACTGGATCCTGGTCCAAAAGGATCTTGAACTTCTGGACATTAGTAGGACAACTGACAAAATTTAAATAAGGTCTACAGATTGGCTAATAGTATGGTATCAGTGTAATTCCCTAGTTTTGATCATTGTACTTTGGTTATTTTAGATCTAATATCTGGGGAAACCAGGTGAAGATGATACAAGAATTTCTTGTACCAGTTATGTAACATTTTTGCAAGCCTAAAATTATTCCAAAATGGAAAATTAAAAAAGAAAGTATATTTTTAAGGGTCATACACCCTGACCCATAAATTCAAATTCTAGGAATCTATATCATAGAAATAATTGCATGTACAAATATGTTTGTTGAAGCATTGCTTAAGAGGGTTATAAAGTGGAAATTTATACTGACCCCAGAATAGACTAATTCTATTCTAATCACATTTTTTTCCTTCGGACTTTTCCCCATTAAGACATTTTCACCATTTCTAAATTCTAGGTTAGTGACCTGCAAAGCAGAGAAGTTTATCCCTTTTTCTACTTACTGGTGCACATCTCAGCTAAATCTGCACAGATGTGGTAATGATCTATTTTGCCTTACCTTGTACAGCTGGAGCTGCTAACTCACTATAGTATTTAATTTTCTACCAGTGTTTTTTCTTAACATAGGAAATTAACTCTTAAATGTTTTCAAAATAATTATTTTTATTAAAACTCCCAAAACAAATTGATACAAGAAAAAGCTACCAAGATATTGACAAATTATAAAAAGAGCCACTTGTATTTGATATCTCTTCTAGTCAGAATTAGTAAATAGGAACTATTAATGTGGAACTGACTTAGCTTTGACTTTGACTACCCTTACTCTGCTAGTGTCACCAGCTTTTCTGTTACTAACCTTTTAATAACTATTTTTGTTCCCACCTTTTCCCCCTGCTTAACCTATGACATACTTACAAAACATGCTAATGACATATAATTATTTATTGGCCTAAGACTTTTCTTTAGGAAAAAACATAGTGTAATCACATCTGCTATAATGGAATTTCTTACTTAAGCTAAGAAAAATTAAAAATTGCAAATGGAAGTTACTAGATAAAATTTCACTTTTTATTTTTTGATTCAAGATTCATTGTAAGAAGTATTGGGACATTAACACAAACACCTACTGTAACACATAACTATGTACAAATATTATTCCAATTAGCTACTTTACCTGCTTTCTTGACAATAATATGGGTGGTGTCGCAGTACATCCTGCAAGAAACGTTCCATCAAACTACTGGTACATATCTGATGTCTACTCTGTCTGGTCAAGCTTCTGTGCTGAGCACTGAACAAATGCTATAAAGAAAAAAAGAAACTGAGTATTTTTAAATGGGTAATTCTCATTAGTAGTGAGAATTTCACAAAATGGACTCATTTATATACTCCTAGCAGGATTATATTGATAGCTTCTCTATAAAGCAATTCTGAAATATCTAAAAGCCATAAAATTATCTTTTCCTTAGATATAGTAATAACATTTCTCTAAATATATCCTAAGGAAATCATCTTAAATGTGGATGATTAATGCAAAAAAAGATATTGTTATCACAGCATAATAACAAAAAACTGGAAACCCTCTAAGTGTCTTAACAGTAAAATCCTTTAATTATAATATGTCCTAAGATGTATTACCATGCAGCTATCTAAAATAATACAAAGATTTTTTTTTCTGGAGGTAGAGTTATTGCTGAATACAAAGAATTTTTAACAACATGGAGAAATCTTTTGTATAAAGAGAAAAAATGGGGGATGCAAAAATCACATGTATGGTTCTATCGCAAACTACAGTTTAAAAATGTATAGACAAGTAAATGGAAGAAAATACAATAGTCCCCACTTATCCACAGGGCATATGTTCCAAGATCCCCAATGTTGCCTAAATCCAAGGATAGTACCAAACATTATACATGCATTTTTTTCTATACATACATTCCTATGATAAAGTTTAATTTACAAATTAGGCACAGTAAGAGATTAACAACAATAACTGATAATAAAACAAAACAATTTTAACAATATACTGTTTTAGTAAAAGTAAAATAAGGGTTACTTTAACACAAGCACTATGATACATGATATTCGGTCTAATAACCGAGACAGCTACTAAGTGAGTAGTGGGTGGGGAATATACACAGATTGGATATACTGGACCAAAGGATGATTCACATAGTGGGTGGGACGGTGCAGGATGGTGCAGGATGGCACAAGATTTCATCACGCTACTCAAAACAGTATGCAATTTAAAACTTATGAACCGTTTATTTCCGGAATTTTCCATTTAATATTTCCAGATCGTGGTTGACTATGGGTAACTGAAATCAACGGTGCATAAGTGGGAAACTACTATATAACAAAATCGTAAAAGCATTTATATCTGTGTGGTGCTTATGGGTAATTTTTAAATTTTTCTTATAAATTATATTTTTCAACGAGCAAATTTCTTTTAAATAAAAATCTGTTAAAAGAGAGAACAGGGTTGGATCGCTGTATTAATAGAGGTCAAAGATCAATTCACAAAAAGGCCTTCATTTTCCTTCAGAGAATAAAAATCCTGACTTAAACAGAACATTGAAACAAATACACTAAATTTTTCTGCCTTGCAATTCTCTCCACAGTTAGAAAGATTTTGCCTTTACTATTATGATTTAGTGGACTAGCAAGCCCGATGAGAAAGAAGTCTAATACCTACTAAGCACCTATGATGTACCAAACACAGTGCTATTCCATTTACATGGTAACCTCATTGAATTTTCACAAAGAATATTGTCCTCTTTTGACATGAAGAGATTAAGGCACAAAGAACTAGAATAAACTGCCTCAAGCTGTACACCTAGCAAGCAGCAAAGCCAGGATTTGAATCTGAGTCTAATCTAAAACTTAAGCTCTTTCACTGTATCATGCTAGCATTAATGGCATATTTCTAATACATGTCATTTACAATTTAATAACACATTTTAATAATACTTGGAAAAGTCATGTTTTAAATACCATGATAATGGTGTCAAAAGAACTTATATCAGGTTGCTAGTTCCTGACCACTATCACAACTCTTGGAATTATTTCCTTCTATGTTGACTTCAGAGTCTACCCTCGCACTACCGTAGCCCCTATAACAATTTAAATTATGACAGTCCCAAAATCCTCCTGCTACAAAACTCCCCCCCATCCAGTAACCATCACCGGAGTTAGACTTCCTAGTGGATGAAGGGGACAAGTACACAAGGAAACAAAGATTCTATTAAAATCCAACCTTGTCCTCTCTCTGCCAAGGCAAAAAGAAAAAAGGCAACGTGAATGGAAAATTGTATCTACATAAACTGTAGCAACCACCACACTATATATCCCAGAAGGTGCCAGTTTCTTTAGAGTTTTTTGAATTGATGTGTAACATACATAAACAAAAGTATACAAATCGTATGCATACAGCTCAATAAATTACATAACGTAAACACATCCATAGCACCTATTAGGAAAAATTAATAAGCACCCAGAAATCCCTCGAATGTCCCATCCCAATCTAATATCCCTTCCCTCTTCCCCAAAAGTTAACTATTACCTAATTTTTAATACTATAGTTATGAAAGTTTCTGAAGTTTATATAAGCAGAGTTATACATACAATATTCTTGTGCATTCAGCTTCTCTCACTCAACATTATATTTGTGATATTCATCCATGTTAGCTATAGTCTGTTCATTTTCATTTCTGCGTAATATTCCATGCTATGAGTACACCATATTTTATTTATCCATTCTACTTTTGATGGACATTTGTGTTGTTTCCAGCTTTTGGCTATTACAAATAATCCTGCGAAGAACCTTCTTGTGTGTGTCTTTTGGTGCTGATGCACATGCATTTTTGTTGAGTACATTATCAAGAGTGGAACTTCTGGGTCATAAAATTTGCACATATTCAGCTTTAGTATTCACTGCTGACTAGTCTTCCAAAGTAGCTGTACTGTACCAATTTGTTTGTATTCCTACCAGCAGTGTATCATAGTTTCCACTGCTCTACTTCTTCATCAACACTTGGTATTATCCGTCTCTTAATTTTAGCTATTGTAGAGGGTGTTTAATGTTATATCATTGTGGCCTTAATCTGCAATTTTTGTGACAGCTTTTCATATTTACTAGCCATCTGGATATCCTCTTTTATGATGGGTCTGTTCAAGTCTCTTCCTGTTTTTCAAATGGATGTTCTGTCTCTTTCTTAGTGACTTGTAGAAATTCCTTATTTATACTGGACACCAGTTCTTTGTTCAATTACATGTGTTTCAAGTATCATTTTCCTCTCTGTGGCGTGGCTTTTCACTTCCTTAATCATCTTCCATTGTTTCTTACCTTTATTGCAACCCACTTTATTGTATTTTTCGTCAGTGCTTTTTGTGGCCAGAAATCTCTCCCTATCCCCAAAGTCATAATGATTTTCTCCTATTTGTTTCTAAAAGGTTTACTGTTTTACCTACAACATTTATATCTACAATCTACTTGGAATTGATTTTTATATACAGGGTGATTTAGCAATAAAGTTTCATTTTTTCCCCCACATGAATATCCAATTGACCCAGTCTCACTTATTGAAGAAAGTCTTGTCCTCAATGCTCTGCAGTGCCAGGTTTGTCACAAATCAAATATCAATATATGTCTCTGTCTCTGGAGTTTCTGGTTTGTTCCATGGTCTCTCTAACTTCGCACCAAGACTGCACTGTCTCCATGACTACAGTCAATAAGTTTTAGTATCTGGTAAAGGACATCCTCCCCTTGTTCTTCTCTAAGATTATCCTGGTTCTTCGTAGCCCTTTACATTCCCACATTTATTTTCAGAATTGGCTTAATTTTCATTTATAAAAAAAAACTTTTCTGAGATTTTGATTGGAATTACATTGGATAAATGTAACAATTCAGGCAGAATTGACACACTTACAATATTGATTCTTCTAATCCATGAACATGGAAATTTCTTTCAATATATTTACAATTTCTTGTGTAAAGCTCTTATACATATTTTGTTATATTTATTCCTTGGAATATGATGTTCTTTGATACTCTTATAAATGATATCTTTCTGAAATCTCGTTTTCTGCATGGTATTTGAGTATAAAAATACAATTTCTTTTTATGTTGGTCCAACCTTTTTAAACTCACTTATCAATTCTAATAGTTTATCTAGATATCTTTGGGATTTTCTATGTTCACAATCACGTTGTGTATAATTAATAACAGCTTCATTTCTTCATATCTAATCTTTATCATTTTTAACTTCTTCTTTCCTTATTTCCTTGGCTAGGACCTCTACTAGTGTATTGAATATAGTTGTAATTCAAGCATCAAATCTATTTTCACTTACTATATTACTGATGTAATTGGATTTAAGTATTTGTTTTTCTTTTTAAATCCGCTATTATTCTTGCCTTTACGATATCCCTTTTCTCTTCTTTCTTGCCTTCTTGTGGACTATGTTTTGTTATTTCAATTTTCCCCTTTCTGTTAACTTTGTAGTTAGACTCTTTTCCCAGTCTATTAGTGCTAAAAGATTACAACAAGCAACCCTGACCTATCAAAGTGTAAAATTACTTGTTACTTTTACTCTCTTCATGAACAATGCAAGGTCCTTAGAAATGAACTCCATTTACTTCCCTCCCAACTTATATGCCATTGTTGTTAATCCCACAAGACATTATTTATTGATATTGTCTACATATTTACCTTTCCAATGCTCTTCATTACTTCCTGTATCTTTGAGCTTCCATCTGGAATCATTTTCCTTCTGCCTGAAGAACTCCTTTTTAGTTTTTCCTTTAGTGAGGGTCTGCTGGTGACAAATTCCCTTAATTTTTATTTCCTGAAAATATTTTTATTTCACCTTCCTTTTAAAAAGATATACTTATTGGGTATAGAATTCTAGGTTGGCAGCTGTTTTCTTTCGTTTGGCTTCCACCGTTTCTGTTGAATATTCCACTAGATTTGGGCCCCAGATTTTTTCACTGCCTTAATAGTTCTCCAAAGCCTTGAAACACAAGGCTGCAAAAACCCTCAACAAAATATTAGCAAATCAAATCCAGCAACATACAGAAAGGATTATATACCATGACCAAGTGGGATTTATCCCAGGAATGGAAAATTAGTTTAATGTCTGAAAACCAATTAATGTAACCACTACAGACTGAATTGCATCCCTCCAATTCATATGTTGCAGTTCTAACCCCTAATGTGATTGTATTTGGAAATAGGGCTTTTAGGAGGTAACTTAGGTTTGAATGAAGTCATAAGGGTAGGTTCCTAATCCGATAGGATTGGTGGCCTTATAAGAAGAGGAAGAGGGATAACCCTTTCTCTCCACCATGTGAGGACACAGTGAGAAGGTAGCCATCTACAAGCCAGGAAGAGAGCCTTCACCATGAACTGAATCAGCTGCCACCTTACCTTAGACTTCCTAGCCTTCCAAACTATGAGAAATAAATTTCTGTTGTTTAAGCCACATAATCTATGGTATTTTATTATGGCAGCCTGAGGTGACTAATAAAGCAATTTATTAATAGACTAAAGGAAAAAAACATAATTGTCTGATAGATTCGTAAAAGCAGGCCAATCAATTAAATTGCTATAGACTAAATTGCATCCCCCCCAAAATTCATACATTGAAGTTCTAACGCCTAATGTGATTGTATGTGGAGAGAGGGCTTTTAGGGGGCAATAGAAGTTGTTACCTCCCCCTCCCCCTGCCCCTCAGGCCAGAGTTGAAGCAGTACCTTGCCTCCTGGAAAAATAGTACCTTGGTCACTCACAGCAGTCACACCTCTCCAGTGCCTAAGTTGAAGCAGCACCCTGCAACTCAGGAAAGGGTGTCTTGGACACACAGAGTAGTCACACACTCCAGTACCTAAGTTGAAGTGGTGCCTTGCATCCCAGAGAAATGGCCACCCAGAACAGTCATGCCCCCCCAGGACTGAGCTGAAGTAGTACATCACCTCCTCAAGAATCAGTGCTCTGGTCAAGCTGAGAAAGGAGCTGTGCATTCCAGGGGGCTGAGCTGATGTAGTACCCAATGTCCCAGGGAAACAGAGACGTGGCTGAGCTGAGACATCCTGCCCTACAGGCCAAAAAACTCTAGTACCCTGCTTCTCTAGAGCTGGACTAACCCCCTGAGACATGCATCTCCTTGGGGAGTGGAGGCATCACTGTGCTGTTCCCTGCACCCTCTCCTCAGGGCCCAAAAAACAGCTGTACTCCACCATTCTACAGTATTTCCTGCTTCTGTACCTGGACTCACAGAGTCTGGAATACTCACAAACTCCACCATCCCAGAGTCTACAGTCACTACTACATGGTGCCTCATCCCATGGGACCTCAGTTGCCACTGAGCCCTACTGGCTCAGGTCACTGAATTACAGCTGTACCCTACTCGTCGGGCTCAAACCTTCAAAACACTCCTTCTTCCCTGGAGTCAAACCAGTGCCACAGCCTGCTCTCCAGCAGTAGAATCACAGCTATAACCTGGCTCCCTGGACCCAAGCTGCTAGGGGGTGCCAGAGAGTCACAGATGCTAGTTCTGCAGGCAACATATATCCAACCCTGCCACAGAGAGTGAAATTTTACCCCAAAACCCAGGTGCAACAACAGGTTCATGAGACCGTGAACCTAGGACCCTAGCCCCACAGCTGCTCCATGTTCCTGCACCTAGAACACAGAGACACTGCAGCTGCTTGCAGGCTGTGTCAGACCTGACACCAAGAAGGATCCATCCAGCTAAGTCTCTCCATTGTGGGGAAAACAAGAACAGGTGGACCCCAAAAGCTCTTGACACCAAGGACATTAATAACCTGTAACACTGCCACTGCTACAAACTTCTACAGTGTAGGCCACTGAAGTGCCACAGTTATTGCTGATGGTGAACAAAGCTGAAGAAGCTGGATAAAAACTATTAATGTTGCACCTACCCAGAAACAGAGTCACCATATCCTCCCAACTGGCACACTAACTCCAACTCCAGGTGAAGTCTTTGTCTATGAAAGCCACTCCAGAAAGTATGGAAGAGGCAACAGTTCTACCATGTGCACAGACATCAGTACAGAGACACAATAAATATGAAAAAGCAAAGAAATATGACCCAACCAAAGGAACATAACAACTCTCTAGTAACAGACCCCAATGAAAAGGAAATCAATAAACCACTGGAAAAGGAATTCAAAATAATGATCTTAGGGAAACTCAACAAGATACAAAAAAAAAATAAACAATTCAATGAAATCAGAAAATGAACTGATGATATGAACAAAAAATTCAACAGAGATAAAAATAATTTTAAAAGAACCAAACAGAAACCCTGCAGCTAAAGAATTCAATGAATGAAATTAAAAATACAATAGAGGACCTCAACAGCAGACTTGATCAAGCAGAAGAAAAAAATCTCTGAACTTGAAGATAGGTCATTTGAAATTACCCAGTCAGAGGGGAAAAAAGAAATTAGAATGAAAAAAAGTAAAGAAAGCCTACAAGACTTACGAGACATGACTGAGCAAACAAATATTCATATGCAAATTTAGGAAGGAGAAGACAAGGGGAAAAGCCATATTATGAAACAATAGCTGAAAATTTCCCAAATCTTCAAGAGATATGGACATTCAGATACAGGAAGCTCAAAGGTCATCAAATAGATTCAACCCAAAAGGGTCCTCCCTGTAGGCATATTGTAGTCAAACTGTCTAAGGTCAAAGACAGAGAGAATTCTAAAAACATCAAGAGAAAAGTGTCGAGTCACATATAAGGGAATTCCATTAGACTAAAAGCATATTTCTTTGCAAAAAACTTACAGGCCAGCACTAGATGGGATAACATACTCAAAGTGCTGAAATTAAAAAAAAATTGCCGGCCAAGAGTAGTACACCCAGCAAATCTATCCTTCAGAAATGTGAAAGAAATAAAATCTTGCCCAGACAAACAAAAACTGAGCAAATCTATCACCACTAGACTAGCCTTACAAGAAATGCTCAAAGGAATCCTGTACCTGGAAGAAAAAAAGACAATAATCACTATCATGAAAACATATCAAAGTATAAAACTCACTGGCAGAACAGATACACAAAGGAGAAAGAGAAAAGAATCAAACATAATCCCTACAGAAAGCCACCAAACTACAATGACAAACAATAAGAGAGGAAGAAAGGAACAAAGGATATAAAAACAACCAGAAAGCAATTGACAAAATGACAGGAGTAAGTCCTCACCTATCAAAAATAATCTTAAATGTAAACAGATTAAATTCCCTACTTAAAAGATACAGACTGGTTGAATGAATTTTTTTAAAAATGACCTAACCATACACTGCCTACAAGAAACTCACTTCACTTGTAAATACACATATGGACTGGGCCGGGAGCAGTGTAGTCCAGCTACTTGGGAAGCTGAGGCAGGATGATCGCTTGAGCCCAGTTTGAGGCCAGCCTGGGCAAAACAGTGAGACCCCCATCTCTTCAAAAACAAAACAAAACAAAACAAAAACAAAAGACACATATAGACTGAAAGTGAAAGGATGGAAAAAGATAGTCCATGCAACTGGAAACCAAAGGTGAACAGGAGTAGCCATAAAACAGATAAAACAGACTTTTAAGTCAAAATCTGTAAGAAGAGACAAAGAAGGTCATCATATAATGATAAAGGGATCAATTCAGCAAGAAGATATAACAATTATAAGCATATATGCACCCAACAATGGAGCAGCCACATATATAAAGCAAATATTACATCTCAAGGAAGAGACAGACTCCAATACAATAATAGTTGGGGATTTCAATACCCACTTTCAGCACTGGACAGATCATCTAGACAGAAAATCAACAAGACGACATTGGATTTACATTGCATTTTAGACCAAATAGACCTGCCAGACATTTACAGAACATTTCATCCAACAGTTGCCAAATACACATTGTTTTCATCAGCACATGGAACATTCTCCAGGATAGATCATGTTAGGCCACAAAACAAGTCTCAAAAAATTTAAAAGAACTGAAAAAACATCAAGTATCTTTTCTGACCACAAGGAAATAAAACTAGAAATCAGTAACAAGAGGAACTTTTAAAATTGTGCAAATACATGGAAATCAAACAACATGCTCCTAAATGACCAATGGGTCAATGAAGAAATTAAAAAGGAAATTTAAAAATTTACTGAAACACTGGCCAGGCATGCTGGCTGGTTCCCATAATCCTAGCACTTTGGGAGGCCAAGGAGAGAGAATCCATCAGGCCAGGAGTTCAAAACCAGCCTGAGTAACATAGCAAGATCCTGTCTCTACAAAAAAAAAAAATTAATTGGGCATGGTGGTGCACACCTGTAGTCCCAACTTCTTGGGAGGCTGAGGCAGAAGGACTGCTTGAGCCTGAGAGTTTGAGGTTGCAATGAGCTATGATGATGCCACTGCACTCTAGCCCAGGCTCAGAGTGAGACCCTGTCTCAAATAAAGAAGTAAGTATTGAAACAAATGAAAACAGAAACACAATATACCAAAACCTACAGGGTACAGCAAAAGCAGTACTAAGAGGGAAATTTATAGAAATAAACACCTATATCAAAAAAGTAGAAGGATTTCAAATAAACAATCTAACAATGCATTTCAAGGAACTAGAAAAGCAGAACAAACCAAAGCTAAAATTAGTAGAAGGAAATATATAACGATCAGAGCAGAAATAAACAAAATTTGGAAAAAAATACAAAAGATCAACAAAATGAAGGTGGTTTTTTGAAAAGACAAACAAAATCAACAAACCATTAACTAGACTAACCAAGAAAAAAAGAGAAAATACCCAAATAAATTAAATCAGAAATGAAAAGGAGACATCATAACTGATCTTTTGTATTTCTTCAAGACAGAAATACAAAAGATCATTAGAGACTATTATGAACAGCTACACACCAACATATTAGAAAACCTAATGGAAACAGATAAATCCTTTTTATAGAATTAAATGTAAGTTCAACATAGACAATCAATAAATGTCATACCTCACATCAACAGAATGAAGAACAAAAATCATATGACTATCTCAATAGATGAAGAAAAAGCATATGATAAAATTCAACCTCCCTTCATGATGAAAATTCTCAACAAGTTAGGTATAGAAGAAATGTTTCCTCAACAAAATAAAGGCCATATATGGCAAACCCACAGCTAACATCATACTAAAAGCTTTCATCTTTTCCTCTAAGATCTGAAGGTCTACTTTCACCACTTTTATTCAACAAGGTACGGGAAGTCTGGAATTGCCAGAGCAATTAGACAAGAGAAAGAAATAAAGAACATCTAAACTGGAAAGGAGAAAGTCAAATTGTCTGTTTGCACATGACATGATCATACACAGTTGACCCTTGAATAACATGGGTTTCAACTGTGTGGGTCCACTTCTACATGAATTTTCTTCTGCCTCTGCTGCCCCTGAGACAGCAAAACCAATCCCTCCTCTTCCACTTCCTCCTCAGCCTACTCAACATGAAGACAACAAGGATGAATACCTTTATGATGATCCACATCCATTAATGAATCATAAATGTATTTTCTCTTCCTTATGATTTTCTTAACATTTTTTTCTCTGGCTTACTTTATTATAAGAATATAGTAAATCAT
This sequence comes from Daubentonia madagascariensis, assembly GCA_023783475.1. Classification (NCBI taxonomy): domain Eukaryota; kingdom Metazoa; phylum Chordata; class Mammalia; order Primates; family Daubentoniidae; genus Daubentonia; species Daubentonia madagascariensis. The sequence continues at coordinate 5,474,431 of JAKFHU010002088.1, forward strand.
ATATAATACATATGGAATATGTGTTAATCAACTGTTTATGTTACTGATAAAGGTTCTGGTCAAAAGTAGGCTATTAGGAGTTAAGTTTTTAGAAAGTCAAAAGTCACACATGAATTTTTGACTGCACGGGGCATCAGAGTCCCTAAGCCCTGTGTTGTTCAAAGGTCAACTATAAATAGAAAACTGTAAAAGCTCCACCAAACTCTTAGGACTGATAAAAAAAATTCAGTAAAGTTGCAGGATATAAAATAAACAGACAAAAATCAGTAGTGTTTCTATACACCAATGACGAACTAAGGAAAAAGAAATCAAGAAAGCAATCCCATTTACAATAGCCACAAAAAAAAAAAAAATCTATGAATAAGTTTAACCAAGGAGGGGAAAGACTTCTACAAGGAAAACTATAAAATACTGATGAAGGAAACTGAAGAGGACACAAAAAAATGGAAACACATCTCATGTTCACAGATTGGAAGAATTAATATTGCCAAAATAACCACACTGCCCAAAGTAATCTATAGATTCAATGCAATTCCTATCAAAATACCAAAGACATTCTTCACAGAAATAGAAAAAAATCCTAAAATTTGTATAGAACCACAAAAGACTCCAAATAACCAAAGCAATCTTAAGCAAAAAGAACAAACCTGGAGGCATCACACCACCTAACATGAAAATACACTACACAAAGCTATAGTAACCAAAACAGCATAAAAAGACAGAGCAATGGAACAGAATAGAGAACCCAGAAATAAATCCATGTATTTATAGTCAGCTGATTTTCAACAAGGGCACCAAGAACATTCAGTGGGGAAGGGAAAGTCTTCAATAAATGAAGCTGGGAAAACTGGATATTCATATGGAGAAAAGTGAAACTAGACCCCTAACTCTCATCATATATGAAAATCAACTCAGAATCAATTAAAGACTTATATGTAAGACCTACAACTATGAAACTACTAGAAGAAAATACAGGGGATATGCTTCAAGACATTGGTCTGGGCAAAGATTTTATGAAAAAAACCTCAAGAGCACAGGCCAAAAAAACGTAAAAATAGACAAATGAAATAATATCAAACTAAAAAGCTTTGGCACTGCAAAGGACAATCAACAGTATAAACAGACAACCTAAAGAATGGGAGAAAACACACGTGAACTATTCATCTGACAAGGGATTAATATCCAGAATATACAAGGAAATCAAACCACTCAACAACAAAAAACCAAATAATATGAGTTTAAAAAAGACAAATGAGCTGAATAGATATCTCTCAAAAAAGCCATACAAATGTCCGACAGATATATTAAAAAATTCTCAACATCACTAAGTATTAAGGAAATGTAAATCAAAACCACAATGAGATACAATCTCACCCCAGTAGAAAGGCTATTATCAAAAAGACAAAAAAAAAACAAATGCTGGCAAGGATGTGGAAAAAACGGTAACTCTTATACACTATTAGTGGGAATGTAAATTAGTACGGTAATTATGAAAAACAGAATGGAGATTCCTCAAAAAACTAAAAACTGAACTACAATATGATCCAGCAATCTCACTACTGAGTATTCATCCAAAGGAAAGGAAATCAGCATATCAAAGAGATATATGCATCCCCATGTTTACTGCAGCACTATTTACAACAGTCAAGATACAGAATCAATCTAAGTGTCCATCAACAAATAAATGGATAAAGAAAATGTAGTATATATACACAATGGAATACTATTTGGCCATAAAAAAGAATAAAGTCCTGTCACTCATGGCAACATAAATGAGCCAAAGGACATTATGTTAACAGAAGTAAGTTATATGTTAATAAGTTATATTCTCTCACATATGTGGGAGCTAAAAAAATTGTACTCATAGAAGTAGAGAGAATAATAACAGTTACTAAAAGTTGGGAAGGGTAGGGGGGATAGGGAGAGGATGATTAATGAACACAAAATTACAGCTAGATAGGAGGAGTAAGTTCTAGTGTTCTATAAGCACTGCAGGGTGACTATCCTTAACAACAATTTATTGTATATTTTCAAACAGCTAGAATAGAGGATTTTGAATGTTCCCAACACAAAGAAATGATAAATATTTGAGGCGATGGGTATGCTAATTATCCTAATTTGATCATTACACATTATAGATACACATGTATTGAAATATCACACTGTACCCTGTAAATATGTACAATTATTGTGTCAATTTAAAAAATAAAAGCAAATAAAATACATACATACACACATAAATCCAATATGGCAGCACAAGGAGAACACTGATGAACATGAATTTCAACAGGATTTGTGTGACATAAAGTTAATTTTATAGACTCAAAAACAATGAAATTGGACCCCATCTCATACCATATATAAGCATTAACTCAAAATGGATCAAAGACCTAAATCTAGGAGCAACTATAAAACTCTTGAAGGAAAACATAGGCATAAATCTTCATGATCTTAGATGAGGCAATCCTTCTGACACCAAAAACACAAGTAACAAAAGAAAAAAATTAATCCAACTGTAGTGAAATTTGAAACTTTTGTATATCAAAGCATAATATCAAGAAAGTGAAAAGACAACCCCCATAATGGGAGTATATGTAAATCATGTATCTAATCAGGGTTCTAGTATCCAGAACATACAAAGACTTTTATAACTCAACAATAAAAAGACAAATAACACAACTAAAAGTAGGCAAAGGATTTGAATAAGCATTCCTCTAAAGAAAATTTACAAATGGCCAATAAGCACATGAAAAGATACTAAATGTCATTAGTCATCAGCGAAATGCAAATCAAAGCCACAATGAGGTACCACTTCACATCCACTAAGATGGCTATAACAAAAACAAAAACAAAAAAACCCCAGATAATAACAAGTGCTGGAAAGAATGTAGACAAACTGGAATCCTCATGCATTGCTGGTGGTAAAGTAAAATAGAAAAAATAGTATAGCCACTTTGGAAAACAGTGTAGCAGCCTTTTGCAAAAGTTAAACACAGAGTTACCACATGACCCAATAATCCCACTCCTATATATATACCTAAGAGCTGAAAACGTATGTCCACACAAAAACTTGCACACAAATGTCCATAGCAGCATTATTAGTAACAGCCAAAAAGTGAAAACAACCCAAATATCCATCAACTGTTGAAAGAATAAAAATGTGGTATATCTATATAATGGAATATTATTCAGCCATAAAAAAGCAACAAGGTAGTCATGCATGCTACAATGGATGAACCTTGAAAATATTATGCTAAATGAAAAAATCCAAACACAAAAGGCCATATAGTATATGATTCCATTTATATGAAATATCCAGAATAGGCAAATCCATAGAGACAGAAAACAGATTAATGGTTTCCAGGGGCTAGGGGCAGAAGGGAGTAGGGAATGACTGCTTAATTGGTACAGGGTTTCTTTTTAGGGTGATGAAAACGTCCTGGAATTAGCAGTGATGGTTGCAAAACTTTGTGAACATACTAAAAATCACTGAATTATATACTTTAAAAGGGTGAAGTTTATGGTGTATAAACTATATCACAATAAAAAAATTAATTTTGGCTGGGTGTGGTGGTTCACACCTGTAATCCCACACTTTGGGAAGCTGAAGGGGGAGGATCACTCAATGCCAGGAGTTCAAGACCAGCCTGGGCAACATAGCAAGATGCTGTCTCTACAAAACATTTTTTAAATTAGCCAGGTGTGGTGGTAGGCACCTGTAATCCCAGCTACTTGCAGGCTGAGGTGGGAGGATCACGTGAGCCCAGGAGTTTGAGGCTGCAGTGAGCTACAATGGAGCCACTGCACTTCAGCCTGGGTGACAGAATGAGACCCCATCTCTTTAAAAAAAAAAAAAAAAAGATAAAAAACAGAAACTTAATATTTAAAAAACCCATCTCTACCAACTATTCTTCCCACAACAGCCAGAATGATTTGTTTAAAATACAAGTATGATGATTTAACTCCTGTGCTCGGAATTTTTAAGATGGCTTCCCATTTCACTTGGAATAAAATTCAAAGTCTCTACCTTAGCCTACAATGCCTTACAGAATCTACTTCCCTGAATTCCCTGTCTATTGCTTATCATCTATCTCTGCACCTCCACTGCAGCCACACTGGCCTCCTGGCTTTTGGTTAGCGTGCCAACCACTCTTCAGCCTCAAGGTCTCTGTCCTTGTCCTCTCTTCCCTCTACCTAGAAACTCTTCCCCAAGATAAACGTGCCCAAACTTCATCAAATCTCAACTCAATGTCACTTCCTTAAAAAGGCCTTACCTGGCCACCCTACCGCTTCCCTATTTTATTTTCCTCATAACACTTATCAAATTCTGGCATATTATACACTAAATTTATATAATTATTTATTTTCTGTCTTACTGCACTAGAATACAATCTTCATGAAAAACAAGCCTTGGTTTTGATCATGGTCATACTCTTAGAACCTTAAATGGTATCTGCCAACTAGGAGATTCTCATTATAATCTGTCAGATGAATGAATAAATGAATTTAATAAGACATAAAAGAAGAGAAAGTCATAACTAGTTCCTTGGGATATTACCATATTAACAGAAACCTCTCACCTGTTCCAGGTTAGCATACTGCACACGGCAATAGCTGCAATATCCTTGTTTCCTCTGCATCTTGAATAACCAAAGTCAGATGGCTACTGTCCTTGAATACTCAAACTGAAAAAAAAGAAAAATGCCCAAATCATGATAATTCCTTACTATCATAAGGAAAATGGCTGTGATAATTATCAGAAAACAGAAATTCATTCTTGGGTCCTACCTACTCCTATTTCTAGTGAGCTACTGAATCAATCAGCGAACCCGGAATAGAGATGAAAACTATCCATCTTCTGAAAGAGCAGTATGTTGCCAATAATTGAAGATTAGATAACTAAATTTTTTTATCAATTTTCTGATAACTCATTAGAAATATCAGACATTGATTCAAGGGGAAAGGGTGGGAAAGGGGTGGGATAAAAATCTACCTATTGGGTACAACGTACACTATTCTGGCGATGGGTAAGCTGAAAGCCCTGACTTCAGCATGATACAATTCATCCATATGCCCCATACGTTTTTTGAAATTAAAAAAAAAAAAAGAAATTGATTCAGCAAAAAATACAGTATTCAATTTGTAAAGACAAATTACTACTGCTAAAATATTACTATAGTACATTTTCTATACTCTAATGGAGCTCATTAATTTTCCCATTATGTTTCTATACAAAATTCCAGATTATCTGAAGTCTGAGTGTCATATATAATACCTAATTCTCTGTCATAAGAGTAAGGATACCACATGGAATTTTCTGCTTAGTTCACAAAGAGGCAGATTTGAAAATAATTTATACAACAAAGGTGCTAAAAATCAAAACAACTACTAAGTTAGCCTCTGAAATGAAAGTCATTTCTGACAATTACATATGCCAAATAAATATAAGGAATTTTTTCCTACTGGTGCTTTAAGGTTTCTCTACAAATAGTTTCCCAGTTTCTACCCACCTAAAATTATAATCCTTCAACATTACATACTGCAGTGGTTCCCAAACCAGGCTGATGCCAAAATCATCTCCCAAAACTCTGAGTTAATAGAGCTAAGATAGAGTCTAAGATTCAGAATTTTAAAAATTCTCCAGGTAGTTTTGATGCCCAGCCAATTTATTAACAGACATGATGTGTGTATAGTTTATGGTTATTTTAAGTAAAAAATTTAATACAATGTAGTTTTTTTTTCTGTTTTCTTAAACTGAAAATAGAATTACAAATAATTTTGTCAAGTTTCTAATCCTTATTATTTTAAACATTTTTGTTTATTGGAAAATATATAACAGAATCATTCTAAAATGTGCTATGAGTATTTCTGAATAAGATTTTTCTGTAATGAAAAAATTTTAATCATTAAAATCAATGACTAAAAAATGAAATCATAGCCTTAAACCAGTAAGATGAGAATATAAAAGCTTCATTAAGTTAAAATGTTATAACAATCACTCACCTATTACTTTTTATTATGAGAACCTTTGATGTTCTGACTCCCCACATTTATGGGGAAAATTAATCAAATAAACCAGTCTCTGAAATAAAAAATATGTAAGATATTACTTAAAATGTGGTCTTTTTTGTCCATTAATTTACTTCACTTATTAACCTGAAGCAACACAAAGAAACAAAGTTTTACCTTAAGTTGTAACTTATAGATAAGGCAATCTTCAGACTAAGAGAACCTTAGAGCTTAAACCTAAACTTTTAAAATCACAAATTAACAAACTTTTTAGTTATTTATTGAAAATATAATTAAAACATTCATTGAATGAATGACAAAATGAAAGTATGAGTCTAAAATCACACACATACAAATTAAATACTTAAATATTTTTTATATCTTTAACCCTTATGGCATTTAAACCCTGTGGCATTATCACCTGCTATTTCCATCATCTCTAGTGCCACAATGACAGTGAATTACAACGAACCAGAAGCATGTGTTGGCATTTTTTAAAATTCACATGCCAGGACCCCATGTACTTATCAAATTAAAATCTAGGAGCAAAAGGGGGCAGGCACATGCACATTATGCATATTTAAAATGCCCAAGGTGATTCTGACATAAATTGATGCAATAATGTAAGTCTTCATTTTTTATGAACTAATAAAATTCTTTCTTATTAAAGGGATCATTTCTTTAGGGTCTGGGATTGTATTACTTTGCATGACTGAATGGGTCTTTTTACACAAACTCTGAATTCTATTAGAGCCTGGTATTTTTATAAAGTAAATGATTTACCTTGAGCAGAAAAGGTCAGGTATTTCATCAGCTATATTAGTCCTGGAAAATATCTGTAAATTAAAATAAAACTATTTTTTTAAAAAGTTAAGTCCCATAAGTGTTTACCTTTGACTGAGTAAGGTACCCCCAAGTCATATTTAATTTGAAAAGTGACACAATTATGTTCCCAATAATAGAAGAAAACACAGTAACTTTGAACGCAAGCACTTTACATACTGTGACTCACTGAGTCTCACACACGACCTCCTAAGGTGCTCTGGAGTAGAGCGACTGTGGTGGCCCACCTAGCCCCCCATCAAACACTGTAGGTCTCTGTGTTCCTGGGACAGTAGCTGTAAAAGAATACAAGGCACAACTGTGCCTCCAGTAAGGTTAAGAACAAAAATGTTGTCAAACCCAAAATAAGCTTCATGACAAATTTCTAAAAAGTACATATATATGAAATTAAACTTGGGTCCTGGAACAACCACTCAACTCTCAGGTACGTTAGTTTTAATGAAAAATATTGTCAATTCTTTATCATCTTTCTATAGCAATGCACAATTAAGCAGAACTAACAGTTTTTTTTAATTCCTCTGCATTGTTGTGGGCAAAGTGTTGCCCCTTATCCAGGATCATTGGTTAACAAATTCCAACATTTGGAATCAAAAGAGCCAGTGACACTACTGTATAATCAAGGAATAATTATTAAGCGTCTACCCTGTGCAGAATTCTGTGCTAGAAGCTTTAAGGGATAAAGACAAATATGGGACAAGTGTTCTTGCCATCAAAAAGTTTTAAATGAAATTGGGTAATTAATGCAAAAGAATGAGGTGCTGCCTGAGAAATGCCTACGCAAAAATAATAAGTGTTAATGGGTTCAATTGTAAAGTTCAGTTTTAGCTGAAGTGGCGAGGGATGCCACAGTGGATATGGTTTTTTAACCAGATATTGGAAAATGGGTAGGATTTGCTTACACGAAGGTCAGGATATGATATTCTAATTAACAAACAAGCAAAGGTACAAAAGCAAGAAAACACAAGGTACATTTGGAGACAGTAAGTTAACAAGTTCAGCTGACTCTAATAAGGTTTCATATGAGAATTTAAGGGGCAATAAAACAAGAAAAGAAGATTCAGTTTTGACAAGGTAGGATTCAAAAGCAGACTAAAGAATTTAGACTATATCTTTAGGCAGTGTGGAATTTCCTTTGTTAATAGGTATACCCAAAGAGTGCTTTAAGAAAATTCTGGAACAATGATTCTCTCCCATTCAAAGGAGCTTTTCAAAGGGTAAGGAATGTAACTGTTAACTACTCAGCACCATTTCCTAGAATACTGGAGAATTAGTTAATACCCAAAATATCCAAGTTCAAAGAGTCGGTATCCCTTAAAGCATAGTGTCATTTATGCTCGTAGAATAGGAAAACACACATTTTAATTTTTTCTTTAGAAATGACTTTTATTAATTTTTATTACAAAAGTAAAATATTATAGCACAATTGTAAAAATAAAGAAGAGCATAAAAATCAGCCGTAATCCCACCACCCCACCTAACATTTGTCATATAGTCTTCTTTGTTCTAAACATATTTTTACAAAAATGGAATGGCACTGTATATTCTATTCTATAAGCACCCTTCCTCACTTAACCGTATACGGTAAATCCTTTTATATACCATCATATATATTTCCAAAATAAAATGTTTAATAATTGCAGAATAATTCATTTAATTGGGGTAAGGTAAAAGCCCTCTTATCTGAAAAGAACCACTAGTCGGTACGTTAACCTCTTAGAGTCAGTCAATAGGATGATTTTAAAAATACTTAGACACATAATCTTAGTATTTTATTACTTAACTTAACACATACAAATGTATATATGTTTGATTTAAGGTCAAGTTGGGCTTTTTGGTTTCATTGATATTTTTGGTTTTGGGGTTTTTTTTTTGTGGACAGGTTAGCTAAAGTTCCAATCATGTTTTTTCATGAACTACATCATAATTCACCCTCAACGAGTTTCCATTTCCATTCCTCTAAAGCAGAACAAGAACCTAAAGACATTTTCAAATCCAAAAGCAGAATTGTCTAAGATTTTTCCCCAACCTTTTACAGTTGTCACACCCAGTTAAGTACTTTTATAACAAATCCTTTTTTTAGTCCAAAGCATTCAATTTATTTTTCATAAAAATAATGCTATTTAAAACAACAGTGTTCACCCTCTTATTTCACTGGTTTATGTAACATTTAAAACTGCATAAATCCATCCGGGGCAGTGAACAGATCTCTGCACGGCCAGAGATGACTTCAGTACAAGTGTCTCAAAAATAAAGTTGCATTTTGTTTTGTTAAGGAATATTTCTTGCACACCTGAGATCTGTACCAACTGCAGAGGTAAACACCAATAAAAAATATTGTTGAAACGAGTTTGAAGTTGCAGTGTGTGTTTCTCAAACCGAGTGTGGCACTGTAATAAAAGCTAACAAAATCCAGAATCCTCGTGGGAAATATTTTTCAACTGCCTGACAAGAGAGACACCAATTTAATAAAAAATAAGTAAGAAAAGACAATAGTAGGGCATATGGGTTTTTGAATATGGCAATTTAAATTATGTCTAGCAGTAGGGAAACAATTGAGAAGCAATCACAAAGCAATGGCCAAATGACATAAAAAGACCATCCTAATTCGGTGTCAATTCCTCTATACAACACTATTAACTAATTTTCTTTTTTCCAATTTTTTGGATTATCCACACTATGCTGTCTTTCCTCTGGTGACAAGCATTATCCTGGACACCTCCATTCAGTCTTAATAAAATAATAATAGCTAACACTTAGTGGGTACTTAATCTGAGCCAGGCACCCCGTCAACAGCTTCATAATGCATTATCTCATCTAAATAACAAATAGCTTTATAAAGGAGATGCCAAGATAATTCCCACTTAAAAAATCAGGAAACTGTGGTTTAGAGAGGAGAGGTGTCTTGTCGCAGGTCTCACACCAATAACCAATGTAGCTGGGGTTTGATTCCAGCTCGATTTGAGCAGTTATGTTTTAACACCTCTTAACTTCTATAAAACGTTCCCTTTCTGTATTTTTAGGAATGCTAATTGATTGTTTTAATATTAGGTGAAAACAAATAATTAGGAATCTAATTTGCCATAATAAACAATGTCACTATTTCAGAGAAAAAAATAAAACCTACGTTTACTTTAATTGCATCATTGCTCTCATTCTAGGTGCTGACAGTACCTTGGATTATTGACTTTCAAAATTATTTAGCATTTACACACACGAAGCAAAACATTTTATATTACAACCCAGCACACATGCACAGGCACACATGCACAGTTAAAACATGTTTCACAAAAGAATACTCTCACTACATGTAATGCATTCTAGTATTTTCTATACTATCTTATTTCATTTTTTAAAAATGCTCGTCATTACCCACTAAATTAATTTTCACAATTCACTAATGAATTGAAAACTGCAGATTGAAGAAATATTACTTCAAATTTTTAAGCAGAGTAAACAATATTCTACAGAAATTGATTATTATCCCCGAATTCAGCTTATTTCTATCCAAATCACTGGCCACTGCAGTAATACTTTATCAAATCTCTAACGAGTTGCTTTCTTGCCTTCTGTGCTTTGGGTTCAAATGATATAGAAAAAGTCTTCGATGTATTAAATGCAAAAAGGTCAAATAAATACCCCTTACGTAACACACATATATATGTTTATGTATTCATTAAAGAGAAAGGAAAGATACACCCCAAATTGTTAATAGTCTCTCTGGTGGATGGGATTGCTACAGGCTTTCTCCATGCCCCTCAATCCCCCAGTATATAATTGCTGTTTAAAAAAAAAGAAAGAAAGAAAGATACTTCCATTTTGAGGGATAAAAAAACGTTTTAGTCCCTTGAGAACCAGTATCTTGTTATGCATTTCTTCCACGAACTACCCAGAATCACAGCGTCGGATAATCGCAGGAGCTGGAAAGGGCCTTCTTAGAAGTAAAAACGATGGCGTAGTATGACCAGATTTACACAACTGTTGCACGACGGTAGTAAAACGAACACTAACACAAAAATCGAACGTTTCCAAAATAAACTCTACTCGCCAGAGGCTCGTAAAGGCCTAAATCTGGGGACAGTTGGACACAACACCGGGCACTGGGGGAAGGGGGTGTGTGGACAGGTGGCTCGGGACCTCGGCCCCACAGGTGCCCAGACAAGTCTCCGCGGGGACGGAGCCCTAACCCCGACCTCCGCAGGCCGCCCCCTCCCCAGGCCCCGGACCAAGGCCTCGTCCGCGGGCCCCTCCGACCCCTGGCCCCGGACAGAAGCGCAATGCAGCCTGCGCCCCACCTCCTCCCCTCGCCCTAGCCACCTCGATCCCGGCCCGGAGACGCCGACCCCGCTCACGCAGCAGGGGCAGAAAGGGACTCGGGGTGAGGGGAAGCCGAGGACCTGCGAGGCGGTGCTGGAGCCGGGCGAGCGGTCAGCGCGTCCCTCCGGAGGAAGAAGGCGCCCCGGGCGCCAGGCGAGCAGGCCCCGCCCGCGGGCGTCGCCCCGGCCCGCGCCGCCCCGCCCCGCCCCCGCCGCGGCACTCACCTCCGCGGAGGCCTCCCGGATTCCTTCCGGGCCGCGGTGGAGACCAGGGACCAGGCTGGGTGCTCTCCCTTCTGATTCCGGGTCCGCGGCGGCGCCCGGACCCCCGGCCGTCCAGAGAGCCGCGGCCCGCCGCCCACGGAGCCGGGAGTGAGAGCCGCTGGCCACTCCGGCCCGGAGGGGAGCGCGGAGCGGGAGCGCGTCTCGCAGGACGCGGGCCCCCAGTAGCGACTCGACTCACGCAAGCATCCAAGGCAACGTGGCGTTGCAGCCCCGATGGAGGTTTGACGTCAGGGAAGGTGCGAAAACCGGGCCCCTTCTGACGCAGGAGCAGCGGGACCGCCCCCCGCCCGCCCACCCACTCATTCGCCCGGCGGAGGAGCCCCTTTCCTCCCCGCCAGATCTCTTAAAGCGGACACTTCCTCCCTGGTCAGGGGCCCACTCCGGGCTTAGGAAATGAACCCTGTTCCAACCAAAACGACTGGGCTCATAGCGCGGTTAGGACGCGAGATAGAGACCAGGGTTTTAGCGTTTGAGGGCCCAAATAAAAACTGCTTGCCTATTCAAAGCAACATCTGAATGGAGAAAAGACAACGAAGCTAAGAAGGCTAGCAGTTTGCGCTGTTCCCATGTGTTGCACAGTGAGGTGCATCTCACAAAAGCTCCTGTTGAATGAGAGCTTACTCTATTCTAGGCAGTGTTTAAGGTTTATGTATCTATTCCTGCATTTCACTTCTGAATAACTCTAAGATGAATCCTATTATTACACCTCTTTGGCCAATGAGAAACCGAGGCTTAAGGAAGTTAGGTATTCAAAGACCTACACTGCACATGAAAGGGTTCTGAAAATTAACAACCATTTGATCATGCAATTATATTTTCTTGCTACCCACTACGAATATATAAGCAAAAACAAGCAGTTTAAGTGTAATGGGACACAAACCTAAATCAATCACGCTACTGAATATATAATTATAATCTGTGATGAGAAAAATAATCATATCTAAAATGCAGAGGGCCCTGTTGGAGAGCTTATATCTAGCGTAAAAATAATCTTAGAATGAGCTACTTTGCTCTTTGGCTGTTGCCGTTACTCCTTTTTAATGAGCTTGTGGTTTTTTCCCCCTTTTTTTTTTTTAACTTGTCCATTGCTTTTGCGTCCATTGTTTCCATTCTTTGTGTATTTCTCAGCTCTTGTCTCCCCCCCTACATCTTTCTTTCACTTTAAACCTAGGCTGTTTCCACTGTTGACTCCTATAGATTTAACACACCAAAACATACTGATTTCTTTTAAGGCAGGCTCTTTCCACATCCCAACCTTGGTATTAGTGAAAGAAAACCCATTACACATTAAGCCAACCACCATGATAGTATGTATTTAACATATGCTAAGACACTTTAACATCTCTGAAATTAGGATGCATATTACAAACTCTGATCTCTTAATGTTGTTGACCAGGTGGCAGTACAGACATAGTTGTCATTGCCTCCACATACTAAAACTTGGATGTTACTGTTCAGATTGTCCTCATTTCAACTGAGTTAAGTGAATTGTTTAATAAAACCCACAACGCTAAGAGGAAGGGAATTAACAGACATAGGAGTCTCTCAAACTTTAAGAGAGATTTTCCTAGAGAAAGAGAAGATTTTCCTGGAGAAAATTATTTTCCTAGGACCAAAAAGAGATTCCTTAGCATTTAGAAAGAGACAGATGGGACTGGCTAAGAGCTATTAGAGCCCTGAGTTGTTCACCAAGTACATTAGTTCTTAATGCATTTTGGGAACCCGCATCTGAACAGTTAAATAATAAGCCTAATCACCCCTCAAAAAAAGTGAAATAACTTGGATATTATTCCTGATAGCCTGGTTAGTCAGTTACAACCCCTTGTAGGTTTCAGACCAAAATACCACTGAAGAAGGATATAAGTCTGGATGTTACCTGAAAACCTGCAATTGGCATCTTCAGGTTAGATCAAGAACGTGCCAGCATCCAAACTTGCAGAATAGGGTTAGCTACTTGGAAGAAAATCCTGTATTCAGTGGAATACTCTTAAGATCTGCTGCATCACCAACACTTTTGGTGGCACAGAAGACAATACTGTACAGAAAACTATAGCCATCAAGAGCTGATTCAAAAAGTGATTCACAAAAGTTGAGCTCTGAATGTCAAGAAGTTTCGGGAATACTTTAACCAATTTTACTTATATTTCCCTTTTTATGCATGTACAAGATTGCTACATAATAAATAATCTGTGTCAAAGTCTGAGAGAGCTCTTTCATTAAGTATGAAATAAAAATGCTAAATTACAAGAAATCGTGTTATCGTTCAGTTGGCAGAATTTTTCTTCCAACATGATGCTATCATAAAACATTAGCTGGAGGACCATCCTACATCAGATCAGCAGTCCGTCCAGAGCAGATTTCTGTCTAGTGGCAATGGGTACATTTTGTGGGAGAGCTTAACTATCTGTAAGGTTAAGCTCAAAAAGTTGCAATTTCCCCCAAATCCTTTATTAAGCCATTACAGATATAAACACATTTACTCAGCAAATACTTATTTAAAGGACCCTAGAGATCAAGATTGGGTTTGTATACACCCTATTTCCTTCCTAACATAGTTGGTCAAGGGAGAAAAAAGGTTCCTATGTATGTGTTACTTCACATTCTTCCTTCTTTAAAGGAACAATAAAAGCTGCTTTTTTATGTCCAGAAATCATTCCAATAATGCCTATAATTTGTAAGCTGTTTAAACTAACATTTGGCTAACGTCTTAAGGAAAAGGCTGTAGGGAAAACACAGATCTCATTGCTGAGTCATAAAGGAATTTAGATTCCATCAACTTTAATCAAAAAATCAAAAAATTGATTCCATCAATTTTTTACCCAAATTCTATTACTGTGTACCTCATTTTGCCAATTCACAGTCAAGTGAGGTCATTATGAAGCTTTTACCTATTAGCCAGGCATTTCACCTCTTTAAAGAGTACAGTGTCATCTTTAAGCATAAAGGGATTCACTCATATTTAAATCACAATTTAAAAATTAATGCAAATGGATCACAAACATCTCCATTTTTGTCTTCCTGATTCTTCCATATAAGATGGACAGAAATCTCATTCACAAGGTAGAGGGAAAGATGGTAGCGCTAATGTCCTCATCTTACTGGTTGTTGTAACAAAAAGGTTGATAAAAAAATGCAAGTTAAAGCATATGTCTCCAGGTGGGTCATGCCTGTGATCTTAGCACTCTGGGAGTCCAAAGCAGGAGGATCGCTTGAGGTCAGGAGTTCCAGACCAGTCTGAGCAAGAACGAGACCTGCCTCTACAAAAAATAGAAAAATTAGCAGGTGCGGTGGCATGCGCTTGTAGTCCAGCTACTCAGGAGGCTGAGGCAGGAGGATTGCTTGAGACTAGGATTTTGAGGTTGCAGTGAGCTACGACGATGGCACAGCACTCTATCCGGAGTGACAGAGTGAGACTCCGCCTCTAAATAAATAAATAAATAAAGTATATGGCTTAAAGTTGCAGAGGTATACTGAGGATATATGGAGAACGGCAGTATAACTAAGTGTGGGAAGGAGAGTACAGGGGAGATTGTGCAAATCAATTAAATCCTCTTCTGTCACATAGAAATTTAATATGTAATGTCTATAAAGTCAGCAAATCACTAAATAGCAATATAAGCCTCTTTTTTTAATCTAAACATACAGATGATCCACCTTAGAACTAAGGACAAGATATGTTTTTACAATAGTTGCTTCTGCTTATCAGGAGTAGACATGGGCAAAGGAGTAGCAGGAGCAAGGGACTACAACTGTAATATCAGGATAACATTTTCCCCCACATCAATTTAAAATTACAGACAGTGGGATTTTATCTTCTCCGTTATAGCCTCCCCATACTATTCTTCCTTCAGTCTACTCTTGTCCACTTTTACATTTTGTGCATACGTTTGTAATACACCTTCTTCACACAAAGACATAGCTGTGGTATTTGTTTCCTAATTCTTTACCAATTCTTAACATATTCTATTCCTTTCTCTTTTTTCTTTCCTTCCCCTCTTTTGCTTCTACTCACCCGATTTTTCTTCTCCTTTCACTTTTCTTGGTAGTAGAAACACAATCTGTAGCCCTCAAAGATAGTGCTTTTAACTTCTGGTGATAATCAGGACTGAAAATACTACTAACCTCCACTTGTTCATTTCTTTTATTCAAAAGTCATCCAAAGATTACGTCCTCTAGAATCTTAACTTTAGAGAAAGAACTACTATTGCCTTTTTATATTATGAGGTCACCAATATGAAAACTATATTCTTTCCCTCTATTTAAACTCCCAGACGTTTTCTCTGTTTAACTTGTAGCAATGTAGGTTGCACCTGTAGTCCCAGCTACCTGGGAGGCTGAGGCAGGAGGATCGCTTCAGCCCAGGAGTTTGAGGTTGCAGTGAGCTATGATCCGGCCACTGCACTCTAGCCTGGATGACAGAGTGAGATCCTGTCTAAAAAAAAAAAAACAAAACAAAACCTTGCAACAATATAGAGTTATCCTATTTCAATATATGTTGCTATAAGGAAGAATTTAGAGGCCAATGTGAATTTCACATATCCTATTTTGAAAAATTAATTGGTGGCATTCAAATATCATGATATGGAAAGAGCTCCAGAAATTTTTGTTATTGTCAAAGCACCACAGGGTCAATTGTATTGGCTATATTTTTAAATTTTCTGTATTTTTTTTTTCTCTTTAGAGACCGAGTCTCGCTCTGTCGTGCTGGGTAGCCTGCGGTGGCGTCATCGCAGCTCACTACAGACACGCGCCACCACGCGCAACTAATTTTTCTATTTAGTAGAGACGGGGGTCTCGCTTTTGCTCAGGCTGATCTCGAACTCCTGAGCTCAAGCAATCTTCCTGCCTCGGCCTCCCAGAGTACTAGGATTACAGGTATGAGCCACCACGCCCCACCAATTTTCCCTATTCTTGATGCAACTGAGGCCTTTTGGACCTAGAGAACTGCCTCTCTCAGATTTAACTAATTCCCAGAGATAACAACTTGCCTGCCAGCACGCCTTTGCTATGCAAACCAACCAATCCCCGGTCCTTAGTTCCCAACCATCTCCTTTATCAGACCTCTACAGTCCAGGGCTCTATGCCCTGTCGTAATCACTACAGGGCCAAGTACCAGACCACCAGGGACCAATCCTATGGCCCAGAATCCTTTGAAACTCCACTCAAACTATCCAATCCTAAATTTGTACCACTTGCTTACCTTGCTTCACCCATTCCTTCCCAAGAAAACCACAATAAAAGCTCCACCAGCAGTTCCCCTCTCTCTCTGCCTGTTCATCTCGCTTTGGCATCTCCCTCTGTGGGAAATGTCTCCTGTATCTAGGGGACTGTGAGTATAATAAAAACTTCTTCCTTCATGGCGATCATTTGCGCATCTATGTGTCTTACTATACCTGCACAAGACAAGCCCACGGTACATTTCTAGAATGACTGGTGCAGCGTAGGTGGACACCATATGGAGATAGTGGGTGAGTCCTTAGACTGCTCTGGGCTTAGTAACTGGCCCCAGCAGACAGCGGCCACTGCCTGAGATGGCAGCACAGGTGTTGGCAGCCTGCTGCTTGGTGGCTACTGCTTGTGCTGTTTTTTGTCAGGTTATTACCATGACTTCCAAAGGAGCTGGAAGAGCTGAGCTCTCCCCACGCTGCCCTGTGGAGTGTAGCAAGGACTGCCAAGCTGTGGAGACTGCCGTACAGGTCACCACATGCAGTGCCAAGTGGCAGAGAGGAGGAACAGCAGAACTCTGGGCACATGACAAGCCCATCCCAGCCTTCCTCCCCGCCCCCCGCACCAAGAGACATGACCAAACTCTAGCATGGCTCCTAGCAGCACAGCCGCATCCCTAAGGTGTCCCAGCCCCGCTTATCATGCCCGACTAAGAAAGCTCAACACTGCCAGGAAAATTTACTATTTGTTCTAGTCAGGTTCCCTGACCTCCCTTCTTAGGGCATTTACTAAAAAGGGCTCATAATTGTAAATATGTACCTATTGCAACTCAGAAGCATTTTTCTCAAGGACCTGAGAGCCATTCCTTTGAAATGCAATCATCAAGAAGGATAAGGCCTCTGTCTCCCAGTCTCTACGGGAGGATAGAACCCTAACTTAGATACCTGTCGGCTAGCAGACACAGCTGGTCTAATCACGTTTATATTGACCAATGTTTTGTAATTTTTTTTAGGAGCATGGAAGTCATTTAATCTGGCAACATTATTCAATGTATATACTTAAATCACAAACAACATGTTCACAACTGTACCTATATTGTTTCCTGAATAACACACTGCAGAGTCAAAAGGGACATAAGGCCAGGCGCAGTGGCCCATGCCTATAATCCCAGCATTTGGGGAGGCTGAGGCGGGAGTATGACTTGAGGCCAGGAGTTCAAGACCAGCCTGAGCAAAAGTGAGACCCCTGTCACTACAAAAAATAGAAAAATTAGCCAGCTGTGGTGGCGCGCAGTCCCAGCTACTCTGGAGACTGAGGTAGGAGGATCACTTGACCCCAGGAGTTGGAGGTTGCAGTGAGCTATGATAATGTCACCGCACTCTAGCCCTGCGACACAGTGAGACCCTGTCTCAAAAAAAAAGTGATATAAGAACATTTAAAGCGATATCTCTAGAATTAAAATTAATTCTAGAATAATACAAAAGAGTCAAAACCATATTACTATGCTTAACAATGCTAAAATTGTATGCAAATTTGTCAGATTCCTTTTGGCATTGACTAATAAAACACTACCTGTATAGTATCTCAATCAGAACCAAAATGTTCAGATGCATTATCACTAATGATGGGAAAAATTCTTAAGCCTTGTTTCTTGCAGCTCTAAGTTGATGCAAATGTTCTTTCATATCCTGAGCAATATGGCAAATCCATCTTTTTATGCCAGGTACTGTAATTACTGCTTATGGTTTATCTGATTCTTCTTCAAGGGCTATTAATGATGATGATTTGTTTGTAGTGGTAATTAAATTCATTCAATGGCCAGAAAGACATTGCTTCCTTCCCTGCAAAATTTTTATCGATTCAAAGTGATTCACAACTACTGTAAAGTTCTTGTGCAGTTTTTGTGTCAAACATTCCAGGACAACTTACACTCGAGGACCCCTTTTTTTTTTTTCTTTTTTTAGTAGAGATGGAGTCTCTCACTGTTGCCCAGGCGAGAGTATAGTGGAGCAATCACAGCTCACTGCAACCTCGAGCTCCTGGGCTCAAGAGATCCTCCCGCCTCAGCCTCCCCAGTAGCTGAGACTACAGACTTGCGCCACCACACCCAGCTAATTTTTCTTATTTTTTGTAGAGACGAGGTCTCGCTACGTTGCCTAGGCTGGTCTTGAACTCCTTACCTCAAGACATCCTCCCTCCTCAGCCTCCCAAAGTGCTGGGAATACAGGCGTGAGCCACTGTGCTTGGCCTTGAGGACAACTTTTAAGCATAATGTAACCATCCTTCACGTTTGCAATGTACTCTTTAATGGAAGGTAAAATTTTTTTTCATGAGTATTGTCCTTGAACTTTCATAGGGTCTCTTATGATTCAGTGTCCTGGTTCTGCATCTGAATCGAATTCAAATTCTTTTCCAACAATTTGAGGAAATCTCCCATCTAGAGCTGGGTATTTGTAAACCCCATTTTCAAGTGCTTCAAGCAGCTCTGCACCTGTTACTCTGACAACTAAAACTGGGGTCCACTGCGAAAAGGATAGCCGAAAGATCATGCAAAGTGAAATTCCCTGCTGGATGTATTCGATTAGATCTGAGAGTGCCTGAATTAAGCAGTGCTACCTCAGCATGAGCAGCCTCTAACATTGCATTAGTTACCAAATTTCCAAGATTGCTCTTAGATCTTCACACAGTAATTTTCAACCATCTAATTCCGTATCAACTGGGCAGAGAACTACTTCTGATATATACATGTCCAAGAGATTCAGAAGTAAATCTGTCATCAACATTACTGAGAAACCCATAAAGTACATTTGTTTCACGTATTCTTCCAACATATCCACACCAAAATCCAATTCAGTTTCCAAAAACTACAAAATGGACTTCCAATTCATTTAATACAGGGATCATATGGGGGGGGGTTGTTAATGTACTTAAAACTGAAACATTTAAGCAATCGCTTCTAAAAATCAAAAGTGGATTCAGGAAATTGAAGTTTTTCACAGCTGTTGCAAATTTACATTTACCAGTTTATTAGACAGGATATTACAAAGAATACAGATGAAAGAAATGCACAAAGCAAGGGATGGGGCGGGGGCAGGAAGTTTCCACACTCTCTCAGGTGGGCCACCCTCCAGGAACTTCAGCTATCCAGAAGCTCCCCTTTGTATATTTTACTTCTCTGACTCTACTGAGCCCCTGTACTCCCCCTGCCCTCGCCAATTCTCCCTTTAAACACCCAAATCACCTCATCCCAAATCAGAATAGAGCTCAGCTCTTTCCCCTACTCTCAGTAGTTACTGAATAAAATCTGTTTTCACCACTTTAATTAATGTCCCACTGTGTTTCATTGACAGTTATCTGGTGTGTGGATAAGAACCACCATCAGGCACTCTAACATGACAAATGGACCTCTCAGCATGCACAGTGACTTCTGTCTCTTCTCAAGTCTCTTTGCTCGTTTCGGTATCTGATGGTGAATCGGACTCCAAATCCAGTGCTCTGGACAAACATCTGCTGAAGCACCTCCTGGCTCCTTGCCTTGAGTGGGGTTCATTCCCTGACTCCTGGGCTAGAAAAAAAAAAAAATTTTTTTTGAGATAACATCTCACTCAGTCACCTGGGTAGAGGGCAGTGGCATCATCATAGCTCACTGCAACCTCAAACTCCTGGCTTAAGCGATCCTCCAGTATCAGCCTCCCGGGTAGATGGCTCATGCCACCACACCCTGCTAATTTTTCTATTTTTTTGTAGAAATAGGGTCTCACTCTTGCTCAGCCTGTTCTCGAACGCCTGAGCTCAAGGGATCCTCCTGCCTCAGCCTCCCAGAGCGCTAGGATTACAGGCATGAGCCACTGCGCCCGGCCCTGGGCTAGAAAATTTTTTTCTTGGCTCTTATGCATTTCTGTTCTATTTGATCCTGTTTTTCTCATGGGAACTTCTCAGTTGACTGAAACTCCTTCTCCTGGAACCCCTGCTGACTATATAGTTCCGAATACTGTCCATTTTATTTCTCGGTGAAACTTTACTAAAGATTCTTGAATTACAATGGCCTTGGGGGCTCCCAGGATATCCCCAAATTAATCCACCTAAGGGGAGACCTAGAGCAAAAAGGAGCAAAAATGTCAAATACACAATGGTCTGCTTATTTCAGCTAGTATAAAGAAGCTGGAAAAACAGCTAAATAATTCAAACCTCACTCAAACTGTTGAGGCTTTTAAACTGTCTTCAGAAACATTTTTCTGACCCGGTAAGCCCCACAGCAACTCCATGGTCCCCTCCAGCTCTTTCCTGCATCCTTCTCTTGCAGAATGTCCTTCATCCACTGAACCTCTAGCCCCTCAACTCCCTGTAACCAGGCCCCCATCTCCTGCAGATGAAGCCAGGGTACAGCAGGCACCCATTCCTAAGCTAGAGTGACAGAAGAAATACCATTTAAACCTTGGTCTCAGTCCAAATTACATGCCGTCACCAAGGGCTTTCCCAACTCCCAAAAAGAAAGAGAAAGAGAAATTTACTGAACAATGTAGAATTGTTCTGGGATCATACGCTCTGGATTCCCTGACCTATATCAATGTAACCAACTACTGGTTGGACCTGGAGATACCTCCCTTTGGTGTGAAAAAGCCAAATGGACTACCATTTCTGAGGGCCTCTTGTCTCAGGCTGTCCCTGACTCCTGGCAAGGACCGAGGGATATGAGAGAAACGCTACTGGGAAACATCCCTCAGGCGTATGCCACCACAACTGATTGGGTCCTACGCTCAAAACTGTAAATAGCAAAGGGATGAAACCATGGCTAACTATCGCCATGGACTGGAGACAACACAGAGCATTCAGGACTGGAACCAACTTCCCAAAAAACCTCTGCTCTCACTCTGGGAGGCTGAGGCAGGAGGATCGCTTAGGGCCAGAAGTTTGAGACCAGCTTGGGCAACAGCGAGACCCCGTCTCTACAAAAAATAGAAAAATTAGCCAGGCGTGGTGGCTCAGGCCTGTAGTCCCAGCAGGAGGCTGAGGCAGGAGGATTGCGTGAGCCCAGGAGTTTGAGGCTGACACCACTGCACCCTAGCCCAGACAAAAGAGAGAGACCCTGCCTCAAAAAAATGAAACGAAATGAAACAAAACCAAAAAATTCTCTGCTCTGTCCACAAGCTTTATAAATGGTCCCAGACCCAAGCTCACACATCACAAAAAAATAATATTAACTGGCAAAATGCAGACATGTCTGAGCTTCAGACATTAACATAACATTACTAAAGATAGTATTTCCAACATTACTAAAGATAGTATTTCCAAAAAATTCGAAAATACACAACACAGGCACATGGCAACGCAATCAAAGCAATTAAAACAATTAGAAAGTTGGTTCCGAAAATTTTAACCCCTGGGCAAGCTCCAAAATCATGGGCTCCCACTGATCCAGAAGCTTGTCAATATTGTAAAGAAAAGGAACACTGATTCCGCTCAGCCCTCAATAGGAGGCAAGTACCTTGAGGGCCCTTCTCATCAGAAAATCCCTGACTCCCAGGCAGGGCGTGGTGGCTGACACCTGTAATCCTAGCACTCTGGGAGGCCGAGGCAGGAGGATTGCTTGAGGTCAGGAGTTTGAGACCAGCCTGAACAAGAGCGGGAGGGACCCCGTCTCTAGTAAAAACAGAAAAAATAAGCTGGCCATGGTGGCGAGCGCCTGTTCCAGCAACTTGGGAGACTGAGACTGGAGGATCCCTTGAGCCCAAGAGTTCGAGGTTGCGGTGAGGTATGATGATACCACTGCACTCTAGTAGGGGTGACAGAGCAAGACCCTGTCCAAAAAAAAAAAAAAATTCACTGACCCCCCTCCAAGGAAGTAAATCTCCAACACCCTCAACTGCCATCAAACTCGAAAGGGGAAGTAACCCTACAAGTTGAAGGGCACCCACCACGTTTCTCGCTGATACCGCCCAGGGCAACACCATCTACCCTTAACAGCAACTCATGTCCTATTCCCCCTCCCTCAGAGTCACCAGACTTTACCGGTGGTGAGTTTTGATAATTTGCCTTTCTCAACTTCTTTCTATGGGACCTTTTAAAACTCAGCACAACTTCTTTCTCAGTCCATCCACCCCCGTAAATCTGTTAGGAAGGGATCTACTCATGAATTGGGGTATCAGAATTCATTATGCCCGCACCGAACTCCTCCCTGACTCCCCCCCTCATGTCTATGTCCCATAATGACTTGTCTGACTTCCCGGAGTTCCTCTTCCTTCTTCAACCTAGCACTCATTCGACTAAGGACTTAAATCAACTGTTAGACAAAATTTCTCCTTTTGCGGGCAACAAACTCCACAGGTACTGGACATACATGAGATGCAGAGTTCCTTAAAGTGGAAACAGATCTTTCCACGCCCCTCCTCTAGTTCGCCAGTATCATTGAAAACCAAAGATGGGCTGGAAGGGCCACCCAATAATCCAAGGTTTATTAGACAAAAAACCCCCATTTCTAGTCTTTGCAACACTCCCATTCTGGCCATTACAAAGCCAAAAGGAAAAAGGCATTGGTTCATACAAGATCTGAGATCTATCAATAAAATTGTCAAACCCATATTCCCCATGCCCAACCATAATACTATCCTGTCTGTGATCCCTTCCAGCACCCAATATTTCTCCGGTCATTGATTTATGTTCAGCTTTTTTCAGTATTGTCCTTTATAAAGATTCTCAGTACTTGTTTTTCTTTACCTGGGAAAATTAACAATATTTCTGGACTGTTACGCCACAAGGATTTACTGAGGCCCCTACCTATTTCTCGTGCACAAATTTAAGGGACTTAAAAATCCCAGGAAACTCCACTTTACTCCAATATGTAGATGATCTTCTGTGTTCTGACAGTTATGACAGCACTCTTTCTGAACAATGAAGATTTTCTTAAGGCATTAGCAAAAAAGGACCACAAGGTGGCTAAACACAAAGTTCAGTTATGCCTTCTGTGTGTCTGACATCTGAGTCATGATGTTGCGGCCTCAGGAAAAACTATCCCCACAGACGGAGTTTCTACTATTCAACAGTTTCCTCTCCCAGAAACAAAAAGATACAGGAGGGTTTTTTGAGTCTTGTGGAAACTGTAGAATGTAGATACCTAATTTCTCTATGATTGCCTCACCCTTTTATGCCATGACAAGGGAATCATCTCCCCATCCAGTCATCTGGGACCCCCTATCCAAGGATGTTTCAGAGAATGTTAAAAGCTCTGTATTTTCGCGTTCCGTGTTTCTCCCGCCCGAAGCTGCGAGCTCGCGCGAGCTCGGTCGAAGAGGACCGCGGTCCCGATAGTGGAAGACCGTTTCTTTGGTCAAGGGTATACGAGCTGCTGCACCCTACTGCTAGAACCTCCTAGCAGGGTCTCAAGGGCTCTCCATTTTCACCCCTGACCCTTGCACTTGCCACTTACTCCCTGCCTTTTTCTGTGTGGCAAGGCAACCAGCTTTGAGAAGGGTCTTTGCGCTCCGAAGACCACAGGCACCCAGCGTCCTCGAGCACCCTCCCTGCCACCAAGACGCCCAAGAAGGTCGGCGCAGCCCAAGGGACATTGAAGGAAGGGCCCAAGAGGAGATCGGCGTGGTTGTCAGCTAAACCTGCTCCTGCAAAAGTGGAAACAAAGCCAGAAAAGGCAGCAGGAAGGATAAATCTTCAAACAAAAAAGTGCAAACGAAAGGGAGACGGGAGTATAGGACGAACACGCCAAGTAGCTAACCCAGACACTAACGAAAATGGAGAAAGTAAAAACGAAGCAGGAGAGAGAGAAGGCAAGTCTGATTAATATCAGATACCCTGTCTTAATAGTGGTCCCTGTCTCCTTTCCTGTATAATCCAGAGGAATATTTTTATCAACTACTGTGTATTGTAGATACACAAGTACCTCTAGAAATATTTTTAAGGAAGGAATCCCACCTCATCCCATTTTTTAAGGGGAGATTTTTTAAAAGGTGAAATCATTTGCTGTTTGTTTGTTTTTTTTTTTTTTTTTTTTGCACAACTAGAAAATTGTGGGGCATTAAATTCTGGAAGGATTTGACTGTCTCGTGTGCCAGCTTGACAAACCATAGGTGGGGGGTGGTAGTTTTTATATCTTGTAATACAAAGCTGTCGTGAATTCTTGTCATTTTATGTTGCCTGGCATCCATGTTGAATATAAGTTGGACTTTCTTGTACCTGAGGCTTCCAGTTCTCCACCTTCAACCTCCTCACAGTTCCTTAAAGTGGCCGATCCAGATGTCTACCTAATACAACCTCCTCCTGAGGAACACACCCCATGGGACAGCTAGACACAACCTACTTGACCCACTTATTCCCACTGCCTGCATGGACTACACAGACATGCCACCTTGAGCACCTCTCAGTCACAGAGAGCCTCGACAGAACCCGTGCCTCCTTGCTCTAACCCCACCAACTAGAACTCGCCACGGGAAACCTTCTCTGGTAATGCTCTGGCCCACAGGTCCCCGCTCTCTCTCCTGCTCTTGCTCCCCACCCACTGGTCGAGTGTGCCTGTCCCAGATGGCTCCCCCTTTCCCGTTGGCCCTTCGAGGTGTGCTGCCCTCTTCTCTCTGGGATCTGTAATTAAGACACTGCTTTTGTTATTTCATGAGTTTTGCTGTGCTACCTTCTCTGGGTCTCACCTGACTGAAACACCGGAACCTAACTCTCCTCCTGGTCAAGCTCCCCTAAAGAATAGCTAACTTTGTAGGAATAAACTGGACACAAGTCAGACAAGCGCCACAGGGGCATCTGCCAGTATAAAGAAGTTTCCTATGAGGACACCTGGTCATGGGTCAGGCGCTTAGGCACTAGGCCAGGGTAAAGAAGTATTCCATAAAAGGCACACTGCAAACATCCACGACCACTTCCCCCAGAGCTCTTCAGGGCAGGGCTGGACTTTATAGCCACTGTGTCTCAGGACCAAATTAGAGGAAAGGCCAAGTTAGAGAAAATACAACTGGCAAAGCGAGCAAGGGGTGTGTGTGGTCACAGCCATGAAGGGCACATAAAATACCTTTTGCCTACTCTCGGGTGGGCTTATTCTATGGCTCTCCCACATGCCTAGCACCCTGTGGGGATGCAGCGCTGCTTGCTGGAGGTGCGCTGCACCGCTGTGCCCCGCTGCACAGCGCCTCTGCCGCCTGTCGCCTGGGGCGTCCACCCTTAAGTGTCGCTCCTGCCATTATCAGCAAAAATCCTCCCAAAGAGAGCAAAGCCACCCGGCACCTCTGATCTAAGGAGAATACACCACACAGAGGCTCCTGATTGACTAGATTAAAGACAAGATAACATTAAAAACCAGGGGCTCCTCCCTGCCTCGCACCAAGGAGAGCTAAAGAGCGTGGATCTGACTGCGAGATGATTTCCTCTGCCCAAGATGAGGCTAAGGGCTAAAGGGACAAGGAAAGTAATTCCCATAGCAAGGGAAGAAGGAGACTTTGCTCTGTGACCACTGAGTTGGTGGGTCATAGCTGGAGTACGTGTCCTAACCCTGACAAGGGGAATAATCTCGCAATAGAAAACCAATGGTACCACCAAAGCGGAAATATGGCCACGGCCTGTGGTCACTATGTCGGGGCTTTCCTTTGCTTCTGTCGCTGTTTGTCCCCCCAACCCAAATGACGTCCATCAGGGCACCCTACAGAGGGAGGCAGCTGCCTATGAAAGGTGCCCACAGGAATCACTAATGGAAGTTGCCGCTCACAACAGGGGCTACTCCATACCCAGGAGCTTGTCAGGTAAACATCCAAAGACAAAGGCAAAAAAATATATATTTTAACCGCCTAGAAATACAAGACATTCTAAAGATTTTACTTTAAAAAGGTGGGGGGAGGTGGGACTAATTATCTTGTAAACGGAGCCATGCCAGGGAGAGGCTACTGCTTAGAGGCACCAGGTCCCTTCCTCTTACCCCTTTCCTCTCATCAACCAAACATGGAAACTAAGAATCTGGGCTTCAGGTGACCTAAAAAGCATAAAACAAAAAACAAAAACAAAAACGAAACGAAAAAACAAAAAAGAAAAAAAAGATTGTGGGTCAGGTGACAACGAGACCAAATTAGAAAGAATTTGTATTTACAAAACAAAAGCGTACTAAACGGCAATTTCAGTCACAGTTGAGCGATGAATATGTCTTGAACATTTTAAGTTACTTCTATTGCCATGTTGTTTTTAGCAAAATTGATTCCGAAAGAAAACCACTCCTTAAACTTGCCTCTCCCTGTCAAAATTGTGTGCACTCTGAAACATCTTTGGTTGTGGTAGTCCAGTTTTCCTTATCATTTTGTTAATGCGCTCTGAAATATTAGAAATTTGAGCATGTAATATACATGATATTAAATTGTGAATTAATAGCTTATGAACATTCAAAGACATTGGAATTTGAAATCCTCTTAAGGAAAATTTGCCTCCAATTTTTAAGCTGGAAAGTCATTGGAATAACTGTTTAGAAAAGGACCAAAAAATGGCTTTTTACATTTTCGTTTTGGTATGTTAAGAAGTGGAAACAAATTGAAATGTGCGTAAACTGATCCTCAACATAACAAATAAAATCTCAACTATGAAAGGAAAAAAGAACGAAATAAGTTTTAACAAGAAAATGGGGAAGATGGAACCCTTGTGCACTGTTGGGGCAAATGTAAAACAGCGCAGCCATTATGGAAAACAATACGGAGGGTCCTCAAAAAAACTAAACCAGTCACAAAAGGACTCCTATGAAGGATCTATAGTAGTCAAAATCATAGAAACAGTAGAAAAAGGTTACCACAGGCTGGAAAAGGGAGGAGAGAAAATCAGTATTTATTGGCTACAGATTTTCAAATTTGCAAGAAGAAAAAGTTCTGGGGATCTGTTGTACAAAAATACGAACACAGTTAACACTAATGAACTGTACACTTAAAATGGTAAATAGGATAAATTTAATGTTTTGTGTTTTTTACTACAATAAAAAAAGTCCTGCGGGGGGGAAACCGGAGAACAAGGGGCAGACTCTAGGGTCTTCACCATGGGCTCCAAGCTACGGGGCTTGTTGCTGTGAAGAAGCTGCAATTTGCTGACAAGGCACCAGACCCTAAAATTCAGGATTTACTAAGAGACAGTCAGACTCTCTAAGACTAGCTTTTACACAACTGGGGACCCACCCTACAGTCCAGAATCTTCTGAAACCTTTCAAACTATCCAATCCTAAATTCGTGCCACTTGCGTACATTGCTTCACCCATTCTTTCCCAACAAAACCACGATAAAGGCTCCACCAGCAGTTCCCCTCTCTCTCTGCCTGCTCATCGAGCTGCTGCATCTCCCTCTGTGGCATGCCCTGCCTCCTGTGTCTAGGGGACTGTGAGTATAATAAAAACTTCTTCCTCCTTGGCGATCATTTGCATGTCTGTATGTCTTATTACACCTGCACAAGACATGCCCAGGGTACATTTTTAGAACAACTGGTGCAGCGAGCAGAGTACTGGACACCAGAGATGATGAGTCCTCAGACTGCTCTGAGCTCAGTAACTGGCCCCAGGCACTGCCTAAGAGGGTGCCACCGATGTTGGCACAGCTGCTGCTCGATGGCTACTGCTTATGTTGTTTTTTGTCGGGTATTGCCATGATTTCCCAACCTAAAATTGGGGAGCTGGAAAAGGTGAGTCCTCCTGGAGCTGCCCAGAGAGTGCTGCGTGCAGTTGCACGGAGAGTTTCAAGCCGCAGGGTGCCGCCGGCTGCACCGCACAAGGAGTGCCGCCTGCGCTGCCGCACACGGTCCCAGGACGAGACTGGGGCATATGGTACCCCAGAGAGTTCCAGGGCGACCAGACAGGGGCGGATGATACCGCAAACTGTTCCGAGATGAGCAGACTGGGGTGTAGCACCCCGAAGAGTTTCATGATGACAAAACCGGGACGTACAGAGCGTTCCAAAATGAGAAGAGTGGGGCGTAAGGTGCCGCAAATATTTAGGTCATTAAATATGAAATGTTTGATTTCTAATCAAAAGTGTAGTTTATTATATCTCAAACAAGAAGCAGTACAATTAATGAAACTGTGCCCCTAAACTATCGACACAGTTTTGCCATCTTAACGGTAGCTTGTTTATGCCAGCAGCGAAGAAGCCTGGGGAGCGAGCGGCGATGAACTCGCGAAAGGTGTTTTCCACAGATTGTTGAGAATTGAATATTTTTCTTTGCAAGAAGTGGTCCAAAGCCTCGAAGAAGTGGTAGTCAGTGGGTGCAAGGTTTCGTGAATATGGTGGATGACAGAGCATTTCCAAGTCCAGCTTCTGTAGTTTGAGCAGCGTTGCTTGTGTGACATGTGGTCTAGCGTTGTCTTGCGAGAGGATTGGCCTGTCTCTATTGACCAATCTCGGCTGCTTAATCGCAAGCATCCTCATCATTTCGTCCAATTGGTTGCAGTAGACATCCACTATAATCGATTGACCATGTTTCATGAAGCTGTAGTGGATAATACCAGCGCTGGACCCCCAAACAGACACCATCAGCTTTATTTGATGAATATTCGGTTTTGGACCGTGTTTCAGCACTTCATCTTTATCCAACTATTGTGCCAAATGCTTGCGATTGTCAAAAACAGTCCATTTCTGATCACACATAACAATACAGTATAGAAATGGTTTGCCTTTGTGTCGTGACAGCAAAAAAAGGCAACCTTTGAGACGATTTCTCTTCTGACGCTCGTTTAATTCATGCGGAACCCATCTATCCAGCTTCTTTACCTTGCCCATTTGTTTCAAATGGTCCAATATCATTAGAATAGTAACGTCAAACCTTGCTGCTAATTCACGCGTAGGTTGAGGTGGATTCGCTTCCACTACAGCTTTCAGCTCATCATTATCCACCTTGGTCTCAGATCACCCTCGTGGCTCATTTTCAAGATTAAAATCACCAGAATGGAACTTCCCAAACCATGGACATACTGTGCGTTCATTAGCCACATCCTTCCCAAACACTTCGTTGATATTTCAAGTTGTCTGCGCAGCATTGGTTCCACCACGGAACTCATATTCGAAAATAACACAAATTTTTGACTTATCCATGGTCTTACAAAAATTGCTGTAAAAAAATTTGAAAGATAATCACAAGCCAAAACTTGCGTTTGAAAGACTGAGGATGTACCTTCACAATAATAGTGAATAATAGTTCCAAGACAAGAAGACCGGGGTGTGCAGTACACCAAGGAGTTCCAAGACAAAAAGGGTTTTATTAAAAGTATTTGTTCTGTAAAGTTTGAATTCAGCCAAAAGGCGGCACTCAAGGATCCAGAAGGCCACATGTGGCCCCGAGGCCGCAGGTTCCCCACACCTGCGCGTGCGGTACTGCAAACGGATCTAAGACCAAACGGTAGAGGTGTGGGGTACCCCCAAAAGTTCCATGACAAAAAGACTGGAGCATAAGGTACCCCAAAAAGTTCCCAGACAAAGAAGACTGGGGTGGGCGGTACTGCAAACGGTTCCAAGAAAACTGGAGCATGTGGTATTGTGAAAGATTCCAAGCAGGAAAGAGTGAGGGGTTCGGTACCCCAAAGAATTCCAAGACAAAAAACTGGGGCGTATGGTGCTACAAAAACGATTTCGATTTCAAGATGAAAAGACTAGGTGTGGGGTACCCCAAAGAGTTCCAAGACAACTGGGGTTGTGCGGTGCTGCAAATGATTTCAACATGAGAAGACTGGGGTGTGGGGTACTGCTAACAATTCCCAGATGAGAAGAGTGAGGTTTACGGTACTACAAAGAGTCTACCATCAGTAGAGTGCAGCATAAGGTACAGCATACAATAGGGTGCCGAATAAGGTAACACCAACATTTGCAAGATGCCTAGAGTGCCTGCTACCGTACCGCATACAGATCCAAGCGCAGCAAAAGACCGCATGGAAGCTCCGCGCATTCTCCCACACACCATGCCCTGTGCATCGCTTCCATCTGGATGTTCCTGAGACCTAGCCTTTGTAATAAAATGGTAATCTAGGAAGTAGACCATTTTCCTGAGTTCTCCGAGCTGATCTAGCAAATTAACGAATGTGAGGGGCGGTCGTGGGAAACTTCGATGTAGCTCCAGTAGGTTAGAAGCACAGGCAACAACCTGGATTTGCGATTGGCGACTGAAGTGGGGGTTAGTTTTGTGGGTCCCGCCCTGAATGTGGGGTCTGTGCTATCTCCAGGCAGACAGAGTCAGAACTGAGTTAATTTGTGGGACACCAGTTGATATCCATAGAGAACTAGGAAATTGCTTGGTCTGGGAAAAACTACCCAGTCTGATGGCAAAAGTGAAGTACTGAGAATATTGTGAGAGTATAGAAAAAACCAGTTGGTTATCTTATCATACACTCAGTGTCTGTCACATAGTAATCTATTACTATAATTTTCTACCTCCAGTCCCCCCAAATTTCCTAGCTTCCCTCTTTCTAGTGTCCTTCTAGTTCCTATTATCTTACTTGTAGGTTCCGCTCTGCATTTTTTCCTCAGCTCAACATAGATAACAAATAAAACATACTGGTCACACACACCATATAAATTTTTGAGTGTGATCATTTCCCATTTCTTCATCTCTGATCTGGGGAAGAAACCCATGAGTAAACCATTCTAGGTTTGCCGTACAAGTGACACAAGATAATGTATGTAAGTGCCTAGAACAGTGCCTGGCTCATACTAAGAGCTCAATAAATGTGCGATATCATTATGATCTTATGTGATTAATCCTTTTATTAGAGTGTATTATGGAACAATTCATGTGACCAATGTAAGACTTTGTTGAAATGTGGCAAATTCTTGGGATTCTAGCTAATTTAATGATCAATGGCTGTTATCAGAGGGCTCATTTGATGATATTATTTGTGGTTATTTTTTATAACATTTTGGATTCACGTTTCATTTTAAGAGAAAACATCAGCTGACAGATACCACTGTGAGCAACAAAATACAGGTAATGGTTTCCTGCTGTTACAGTAAAACTACATTGTGCTCATTCCTTCCTGACAAAGTGGGACATTCTGATCCTGTGATAATGTTCTACTGAAGGAGTTTATTTATTTTACATCAAATTATTCTTGTAGATGAGTTCATTTCTTGTGATGAATATCAGTACAACAAAACTAACCTTCTTGCTATGATCTCACTGACGTGCCATAATCCAACTGGCTATAGAACTGATCGAGTGTATGTCTCAGCAAGAAAGAAATGCAGCTTTTCCAGAGAAATTCTGTTTGGGCACTCTTTTAAGTTGGATTAATACATTATTATATTTACTGATTGCTTGAGAAAAATGTAAAAAGGAAGAAATAGTCATTCTATAGGAAAATACAGAGGAGCACCCAATCAATTTGAGCAGATTCCATTTATGATAGCTAAAAAAGTCTTTTTTTTTAAATCAAGCCTTTATTTATTTCAGGTTGAAACAAATGACTGTGAATATCCTTGTAAATATTCTAATAAAAAGGTAAAATGGCTAGATATACTCTCTACAATCATTTTTTTCCCTCTCTTTTCTTTGTTCTTTTCATCTCTGTGTTTTGGGAGATAAAATGCATTTCTGAGGAGGAAATCGGAAAACACCACTTTTATATAGTGCTTAGTGTATTATAATCCTTCCTACAAGACAAGCTATTTTTTAGAAATGGGGTCTCACTATGCTGTCTAGGCTGGTCCCAAACTCCTGGCCTCAAAGGGTCCTCCCATTTCAACCTGCTGAGTAGCTGGGACTACAGGTTTGAGCCATCCCACCAGCTAACACAAGCGGTTTTAAGTAAGTGCTGAAATTCACCAGAGAAAGACCATGGAGAAACACCATATTTATACATTAAATATCTGACAAGGCATAAAGAATTTATCTACAGTCATTTTACTATCTTCTTAATTTTTCCCAACTTCTTGTTTAGTGCATCTAAAAAACTGTAATTAAGTATACATTCATGTGTGTGTTTATGTTAATAATAATAAAATCACTCCAGAGGTGAATACAGTTAATAAAACGAAAGTCCTTACGGGAAAGAATGACAAACAGAAAAGTCACGTTCGATGTTACCAATACAATTGGGTGATAGAACAAATAATTTATATTAACATAGCATTTTCCATAAGGTAATTAAACAATAGACTAAGCTGCTATTTCCTGAACTTGCTGGTGGTTTTGCAATTAACATCACCAGCTCTTCTAAAGGGTAAGCAGTATTTTTAGATGCTCTTTCCCTAAATGACTCTTCCCTGACCTCCACAAACCTATGCCCCAGTCTAAATCAGGGTCCCTGCTCCACACTCTTCACTTAGAGCAATTTTTAGTTATATATCTGAAGGCTTATTTTATGAATGTCTGTCTCTCTCACAAACTATAGTTTTGCTTACCTTTATACTCCCAGAGCCTACCACAGTGCCTGGCAAATACTAGGGCTCAATAATATTTATTGACCAACTGAAAGACTATTCAGTGGGTTTTGAGAAAGGCATTCATGCCCGTGAGCATCTTGGTAATAACTAACATTTATTTTTACCTGAGAAGGCAAAGGTACATTTGAGAAGAGAATTGGATTTCTTAATTATCATCAAATCCATTAATTCCTGTTTCAGTTCCTCTTTTTTTATTAAAGGTGTTAAAAGAATGTTGAATACCTAGGAAAGCCAGCCTCACTCCTGAGAGATGTGTTAAATCTGTTCAGCCACTTAATTAGACCAGGACTTTTGATTGACAACAGGCCCCACTTCCAGGGAAAGATGATGAGATTTTTCTCCAAACTATTATCAAGAACAAACAAGTTCACTATAAACCATTGTTGTCTAATCATATGTTGCTTATAATTAAAACCAGTTTACCTAATTCCACTCAAAAGGAAGCAAGCACCAACCACATCTAATTACCTAAGTAGCATTTAACACACATGGTAATACCTAACATTTCCAGAGTACTTGCTAAGGCCAACACAATGTTAAGCAACTTCACGTGCATTTTCACATTTAATTCTCACAACAATCCTGTGAAGTACTATTATTATTTCCAGGAGGCTGAGAGGGGTTGGGCAATTAGCAAAAGTAGTGAAGACCAGACTAGACCTCTGGGTCTCTCTGACCCCAGGGCCTTCCTTCTTACCCCTGTGCACACACAGTCTGTCTAGTAATTATCTCCTTTACTAAACTGTGAGAGCCTCAACGGCAAGAACTACCTTTTACTCATTCTTGTGTCTGCAGCATGGGGCAGAGTGAAGGAACATAATAAGACTCAGTAAGTGTTTAGCGAATAAAGAAGGAAGTCCTTTCTCAACCATCAAAACTATATTATGTTTAGTATGGTTTTAATGTTAAATACACTTAACTATATATATAATGTATAGAAATAAAATACAGAAAAGCATTTATATAATAAGACAAATAGTTACATATATAAATATAGGTTACTATTTTTATTAAGTTATTAATCTATGTGTTATGTTGACGCATAAGAAACTGCCATTTTGTTAAGTCAAAAATGGTCAGGGTCGAATAACAGTATTTTTATGTTTTACAACCTAAGAAGAAAAGCCATGTCAACTCATATATAAATAAAATGCTTCATTACCAGATTTTTCCACTTAACTAGAGGTTTATCATTATAAACTGCTAAAGAGAAAGTTTTATGAAAAACTAAGGATATCATATCTATAAGCATGTTATTTTAGGTTCAATGATCTAACTTTATATTTTATTATTTTTCATGCCATTAGGGACAATTTAGTCCAAATGAAAATTCAACCAGGCACAAATATATTAGACTTGGCATGTACTTTAAGCTTCCAGGTTATGCACCTCCTTTCAAGGTCCTTCTCCATGAAGTCCTCCCCTTTTAATATTAACTCCACCTTTATTTCATACCCTGACCCACTCCCCAAGGGTTCCTCAAGCACTTTTGTAATGATTAGATCACATATGTTTATAGTGGTCATTTTTGTTGAATATTAGTCTCTATTGTATCTGATTATGTAAAGTATTTGAAATGGAGGAATTATTCCCAACTCATCCAGTTATTACAGTAGGTAATCAGTTAACTATGGATTGATAGTTACTTTTTTGTTTTTGCATGAAAAAGAAAAACAGAAAATTAGCACTTTAGAGAGGAATTTTGGATGCCATTTTAAGCATATGTGAGATCTGCTTTGCTTCTGCATGATTCCTGAGGGAAGACTGACTGCTCTTTATTGAATTCTTAATGTGCTAATCTTTATGAAATGAATTACTTTCTTTGTTTCACCATGCTTGGAATTTTGTCATCTAGGGATTGTCTTTTTGCCAGTGATACCAACAAGGCCTCCTGTTTTTGGTGTTCCCAGAATACCTACCTTACCCACTGGTGGGCCTGAGTGGAATTTTAAAACTCCGTTCAAAGCAAGTCTACTTGGGAACTTCCTGATCCTAACTGGATTGGCCTGGCTTTGAGCACAGCTCTATTATCAGGCCTGGTTAAATTCTGAAATCCTATGTGTATATCAGCAACACTGAGATTACTGGTTTTGAAGACTTAAGTAAGAACCTTCATTGCATATTTGAGTTAGATGTGGATTCCCAAGACGATGGTAATTGGCGGTGTTGTTCAAGAATAGAATAGTAAAAAACATAAAGGGCAGCCCAGTTCGGCGGCTCATGGCTGTAATCCCAGCACTAGGGAGGCTAAAGTGGGAGGATTGCTTAAGGACAGGAGTTCAAGACCAGCCTGGGCAACATAGCAAGTCCCCCGTCTGTACAAAAAATAAAAAGTTAAGCTGGGCACGGTGGGGTGTACCTATAGTCCCTGCTACTCAGGATGCTGAGGCAGAAGGCTTCCTTGAGCCCAGGAGTTCAAGGCTGCAGTGAGCCATGATCACACAACTGCACTCCAACCTGGGCAACAAAGCAAGACCCTGTCTCCAAAAAAAAAAAAATGTAAAGAGCAATATAAATATATTTTTGTTGTAACCTGAACATTTCCCAGTTGACAGGGGGTACAAATGAGGTAGTATTTAGAGTTGTAACTCAGGATTCATTGGGGTGTCCCCATTGGCTGGTACATTGCCCACTGTGTTTGCCCAATAAATATGTCACACCTTCTTATTTGTAAACTGAAATTTGAAGTGCCTTCTAGTGATAATATGTGATAATTCTATAACATCCTTCTAAAAACATGGTGTTGACTACTCCAGGGTTAAAAGTATAAGACTTAGAAACATTTCATCCCATGGCTATGATGGAATTTCTATTTTTAAAAATCAAAAGTTGCCTTTAGTCATCTTCATCATCCCTATTTTCATCCTGCACTACTGTGCCTTATTTCAGGAAGTGCCTTGTTTCCTACAGCACATCCAACATATTTTGTTGTCCTACTGACTAGTGAGCTCATGTTCCCAACTGTTTGCCAGGTTTAGTTTGTAAGAAGGATAACAAGGAGAAGGTTATAAGATGATTGGTTCTATCCTTGGCTGAAAAGTCTTCTATTTCCCACTTGTGGTTTAGGGTAATTATACTATCTCTTGAGCCCTGCCTTTTAGATTAGATAGAAAGAGAAAGTCCATTCTCAGATACATTTTTGAGAAAGTTAACACCATATCAACAGCTTAGGTGAGGTTATTTTATATCCAGTTGTAGTTTAGGCTTCACAATACCTCGAGCATCACTGATATTTATTAGATTGTGTTTGGGTAATGGGTGTGGGAAGGAATTGATTTTTTTAATACAGAATTTGTAACTTTTTCTTTGAGAAATAAGCACATGCTATTGGTTTACAGTAGGTAATACAAAATATGAAAGTTCTTTTTGTTAAGTTGTAAGATTGTGAGTGATTTTTAACATATTACAATTTTTAAGTAATTTTAGAGCATTATAGTCTATGTTTAATTTCTTAAGGAAGTTGCAAAATTACTTATACATTAAGCCTATACAGTTGTAGGAGAAAAATATAGTTGTTTCTGCTAGAAAACTTGTCAATGTTCTAATTATCAGTCCTATTACCAGACTATTTCTCTACTGTTTTTAAAATACTGCAAAGGAAAACAAAAGGAAGGAAGGTAGGCAGGCAGGCAGGAAGGAAGGAAAGAAGGAAGAAAAAAAGAGGGGGAAAAACCACATGAAAAGAAGGATTATAGAAATATAATGAAATAAAACCTGGCCTTAATAACTCACAAAAGAGAAGCTTAATGGAAAAGGAAATAAAAAGCAAACCAAGTATTTGACAAGAATTTTCCACATATTATTTAGTCATTCTCACAACAAACCATAAAGTGGGAATTATTATTACCATTTTAACTGGGAGTAAATTGAAATTCAGAAAGTTAAGTAACTTGCTCAAGGTCATACAGAGAGGAAGAGACTGAGTAGGAGTCCAACTTCAGGTGTAAATGACTTCAAAACAGTCCTATTCTGTGCACCTCAAGTAAAGATGGTTCAACTCAAGCTCAGGACTAGTGGTAGCTACCCATTTTGAAGGTTGGATGCTTTACTTACATAGCATAACCCTCCATTTGAGCCTCATCTGTCCATTTCTGCTCTGATTCATACATCTGGAAAACCATGGGACAGTTCTTGCCAGAAATCTGTTTGCATGAATCAATGAGGAGCGTCCTGAGACAAAATTAGTCCTAAGGGGGAAAAGAGCAGGGATGATAAGATTTGTCCAGTTGCAAAGTCTTAGTCCTCGCAATGGAAGAAGGAGCCAGAGGCAACTGGTTCCAAGCAATAGGAGGCAAGGCTTTATATACATGCTGGAAGATTTTGGCACATAGGCAGCCCAGCTCTCCTAACATATCTCTAACAAACACATGGAATAGCAGCACCCCGCCCCCCCATCAACTCACCACAGACCAGAGCACTGCTCTGACCCTAGGACAGCGCCTGTTACAGGTCACAGGAAGGTTCAGATCCTTGTGGAGAACAGCAGTGGTGCCTACAAGAAAGCCCACATCCCTGGCTTAGAGGAAGAAGAGGAAGTAGTTGCTAGAGGAAGGTCAGAAATGGTAGTTCTCAGAGAAGACAGCCCAGAGTAGGAGAGGGAGAAAATGGCTAAAGCCATGTTTTAATTAACCAGCTTGATGGTTAAGCAAATGTAAGCCACCCCTGATGACTGCATGAAATGGATCTGGGCTTCTGCTCCATTGGGAGTAGAAGCCAGTAATGCCCATGGAATGTATGTACATGTCATTTTAATATTCATTGCAACCTAATGAGGTCTTAATATCCCACCTCTACTTTACAGATTTATTTTAAAAAACAACAAAAGAAATGAGGCTCAAAAAGGATTAATAACTTGACAAACTCACAACAAAATCAAGTAATTCAGTGAGGGCATTAAGTAAGCAACATGGCGGTATAGAAAGTCCTAGATTATCCTTCTCCCCCCTCCCTGCAACATACCAATTCAGCAAAAATTCACTGACAAATTCCCTTTGTGAAAAGTCAGAAACTAACTGAAAGTTTCTATACCCCCAGAGAAAGTGACATCAGACTCACTGAAGCCAGTAGGGAGACTGGGGATATTCTCTCACCAGAGACCCTGCCCCCAGCCCAGCACCATATGACCAGGAAAGACACCCTTGCTCCCAGCTTCCACCAGAGGAGGGGTGGGTTGGTTCATGTATCCAGCACTGGAGTTTTTGTGGGGGGCTTCCCAGAGGACTAGCTTTTGTCTTGCCAGTCTTGGAGGTCTGATGGCCAGGTACACATTGGTTTAGCCACCCAGGAACAAATGGAGGCAGGGTCTCGGGCTGACATTCACCACTGATCCTTCCACCTGTGCAGCACAGAGCAAGTGGAAGAAAAATGCCAGTTCTCAGCTTCTCCCAGGTGAGGGAGAGTTGGTCCATGTGCCCAGCATCCCAACTTCTCCCAGATGCCCAAAAAACTATCACCTGTCTCACCAGTCTTAAAATTCTAATGGATCTGGCATAGTTTAGCTACCCAGGAAAGAATGCAGGGAGACCTGTACTGATACACACCACTGATCCTTACCCCAGTGCACTCCATGTCAACATACAGCAATAGGTTATACCTTTATCTTAGGTTCACATGGAATATTCTCCAGAAGAGATCATATCTTAGGTTACAAAATATGTGTTAAATTTAAGAGATTCAAAGTATCAAACCAAGTATCTCTTCTGAACACAAAGGAATGAAACTAGAAATCAATAACAGAAGGAAAATTGGAAAATTTACAAATATGTGGTGATTAAACAAGACACTCCTGAACATCCAATGGGTCAAAGAAATCAAAAAATAAATCAGAAAATATCTTGAGACAAATGAAAATGAAAACACAACATGCCAAAATGTATGGGATGCAGCAAAAGCAGTACTAAGAGGGAAGTTTATAGTAATAAAGGTCTACATCAAAAAGAAGAAAGATCACAAATAAACAACCTAACTTTATACCTCAAGGAACTAGAAAAGGAAGAACTAAGCCCCAAGTTAGTAGAAGGAAGGAAACAAGAAAGATAAAAACAGAAACAAATAAAATAGAGACTAGAAAAACAACAGAAAACATAATAAAACTAAGATGGTTTTTTGAAAAGAGAAAAATGGACAAACCCTTAGCTAGAGTAAGAAGAAAAGAAAGAAAACTCAAATGAAATCAGGAAAAACAAAGGAGATAGTATATCTGATGCCCACAGAAATAAAAAATTATAAGAGACTACTATAAACACTAATATGCCAACAAATTGGATGACCTATGGCAAATTAACAAATTTTTGAAAACATACCACCTACCAAGACTGAATCATGAAGAAACAGAAAACCTGAACAGACCGATAACAAGTAAGGAATTTGAATCAGTTATCAAAAACCTCTCAAAAAAGAAAAGCCCAGGACCAAAAGACTTCATGGGTCAATTCTACCAAACATTTAAAATTTAATGTCAATCCTTCTCACACTCTTCCAGAAAACTGAAGAGAAGAGAACAGTTCCATCAAGCTCATTTTATGAGGCCAAAGCCAAAGACATTGCAAAAAAAAAAAAAAAACCAAAGGAGGCTAATATCCCTGATGAACACAGATGCAAAAATCCTCAACAAAATCTAGTAAACCAATTTTAACAACACATTAAAAGGATCACACACCATGACCAAGTGGAATTTCTCCCTGGGATGCAAGGATGGTTCAAAGATGGTACCCAAATCAATTAATGTGACACACCACATTAACAGAATAAAGGATAAAAATTATATGATCATCTCAATAGAGGCAGAAAAAGCATTTGACAAACTCAACACTTTTTCATAATTAAAACTCTCAACAAACAAGGTATATAAGGAATTTGCCTCAACATAATAAAGGCCATATATGACACGCCCATAGCAAATATCATACTCAATAGTGAAAAACTGAAAGCTTTTCCTCTAAGATCAGGAACAAGGCAAGGATGCCCACTCTCACCACTTCTAGTCAACATAGTACTGGAAGTCCCAGCCAGAGCAATTAGGTGAAAGAAAAAAAAAGAAGCAGAAGAAAGAAAAGGTATCCAAATCAGAAAAGAAGAAATAATATTTTCTGTTTGCAGATGACATGATCTTGTATATAGAAAACCTTAAAGATTCTACTAAAAATCTGTTAGAACTAATAAGTGAATTTAGTAGTTTCAGGATACAAAATCAACATGCAAAAATCAGATGCATTTCTATATACTAACAATGAACTACCCCAGTTGGAAAATTTATTTCCAAAGGGAAAATAAAGAAAACATTCCCACTTACAATAGCATCAAAAAGAATAAAATACATAAGAATAAATTTAACCAAGTGAAAGACCCGTTCACTGAAAACTACAAAACACCGACAGAAAAAAAAAGAAAGAAAAAGAAGACACAAATATATAAATAGAAAGACATCCCATATTAGTGGATTGGAAGACTTAATATTGTTAAAATATCTATACTACTGAAGGTGATCTACAGCTTCAATGTTATCTCCATCAGAACCCTGGTGGCACTTTTTACAGAAATAGAAAAAAACAAAATTTCATATAGAACCACAAAAGACCCGAATAGCCAGAAAAATCTTGAGAAAGAAGTACAAAGCTGGCAGCATCACATTTCCTGATTTCAAACTATATGACAAAACAACTAATTAAAACTGTAGACTACAGGCATAAAGACAGACATATAGACCAATGGAACAGAATAGAGAGCCCAGGAATAAGCCCAGGTATATACAGTCAACTGATCTTCAACGAGGGTGGCAAGAATACACAATGGGGAATGGATAGCCTCTTCAGCAAAGGGTGTTGGGAAAACTGGCTATCCACACGCAGAAGAATGGATTTGGACCCCTTATCTTACACCATACACAAAAATCAACTCAATTTACATGTAAGACCTGAAACTGTAAAACTCCTAGGAGAAATCATAGGGGGAAAGCTTCTTGACATTAGTCTGGGCAAAGATTTCTTGGATATGACACCAAACCAAAAACACAGGCAATAAAAACAAAAATAGACAAGTGGGACTATATCAAACTAAAAAGCTTCTGCACAGCAGAGGAAACAATCAACAGAATGAAAAAGCAACCTATGGAATGGGAGAAAATATTTGCAAACCATTCTGACATATCCAAAATATATAAGGAAGTCCTATAACTCAATAGCATAAAAACAACCCAATTTTTAAAATGGGCAAAGGACCTGAATAGACGTGTCTCCACAAAAAGACATACAAACCAGGCACTGTGGCATACACCTGTAGTCCCAGCTACTTGGGAGGCTGACGCAGGAGAATCACTTGAGCCCAGGAGTTCGAGGCTATAGTGCACTATGATTGTACTTGTGAATAGCCACTGCACTCCAGCCTGGGCAACAAAGTGAAACCTCATCTCTTTTAAAAAAAAAAAAAAGGCATGCAAATGGCCAACAGGTATATGAAAAGGTGCTCAACATCACTAATCACCAGGGAAATGCAAATCAAAACCACAATGGAAACAGAAAGTCAAATACTGCATGTTCTCACTTATAAGTGGGAGCTAAATAATGTGTACATATGGACATAGAGAGTGGAAGCATAGACACTGGAGAGTATGAGGGGTGGGATGAGAAATTACCTAATGAATACTACACACACTAATGTTGTGAGGGTTACACAAAAAGCCCAGACTTCACTACTACATAATATATCCAGGTAACAAAATTGCACATGTACCCCCTAAATACATAAAAATAATTTTAAAAATAAAAGAGATAAAAAGTGTTGGCAGGGATGTTGAAAAAGTGGAACCCTTTCACGCTGTTGATGGGAATGCAAAATGGTGCAGCAACTATGAAAAACAGTATGGAGTTTCCTCAAAAAATTAAAAATAGAACTCCCATGTGATCAAGCAATCCCACTTCTGGGCACACATACAACAGCATTGAAATCAGGGTCTCAAAGAGATATCTGCACCCCAATGTTCATTGCAACATTATTCACAATAGCCAAGATGGCTATGGAAACAATCTAAATGTCCACTGAAGTATGAATAGATAAATAAAATGTGGTATACACATACAGAGGAATGTTATTCAGAACTAAAAAAGGAAATCCTGCTATATACAACAACATAGATGAACCTTGAGGATA
Source organism: Daubentonia madagascariensis (assembly GCA_023783475.1). Classification (NCBI taxonomy): domain Eukaryota; kingdom Metazoa; phylum Chordata; class Mammalia; order Primates; family Daubentoniidae; genus Daubentonia; species Daubentonia madagascariensis. The sequence continues at coordinate 5,516,582 of JAKFHU010002088.1, forward strand.
TATGGTAAATGAAATAAGCCAGTCACAGAAGGCCAATACTGCATGATTCCAACTATAGGAGGTACCTGAAATAATCAAACCCATAGAAGCAGAGAGTAGAACGATGGTTGCCAGGGGCTAGGGAGAAGAGGAAACAGGGAATTGTCGTTCAATGGGTACAAAGTTTCAGTTACGCAAGACAAATAAGTTCCAGAGATCTGCTGTACAATATAGTGCCTATAGTAAACAATACTGTGCACTTAAAAAGAGGGTAGATCTAATGTTAAGTATTGTTACCACGAAAAAACAAAAACAAAAACAAAAACCTAAAGAGGCATGAGGAAACTTTTGGAGGTGATGGATATGTTTATTACTTTGGTTGTGGTCCATGAGTATATGCATATGTCCAAACTCATCAAATTGCATAAATTAAATATGTGTAGTTTTTATATATCATTTATACCTCAATAAAACTGTTAAATAAAATAAAATATAAATACACTATTAAAAAAAGAATATTCTACTTTCTATATTATTTATTGCTCATCAAATTAACAAAAATCTAACAGCAATAGTATTAAGGGCTGGCAAGGGTAATAGAAAATAGGTATTCTTAAATACTATTAGTATCAGTCTAATTTGAAAAAGCCTTCCTGGATGGGAAATTGACAATGAAACTTTAAACTGAATGAACCTTTTGACCAAGAAATTCCATTTTGAGATCTAGGTACAAAAATTTTCACACACGTGCACTGAGAAATACGTGCTAGTATTTGTTCTAAAACATTGCAATTGTAAAAAAAAAAAAAAAAAGGTAAAGAATCTAAATGATTGCAGTAAGAAAAATGGCAAAATAAAATTGTGGTACATCCACACCATGGGACACTATTCAGCTGTAAGAAGAATGAGGTTAGGCCGGGCACGATGGCTCACGCCTGTAATTGTAGTACTTTAGGAGGCTGAGGCAGGATTGCTTGAGGCCAGGAGTCCTCAAGCTCAGGAGACCAGCCTGAGCAAGAGTTAAACCCTGTCTCTACAAAAAATAGAAAAATTAGCCGAGCGTGGTGTTGCTCGCCTATAGTCCCAGCTACTCAGGAGGCTGAGGCAGGATGATTGTCTGAGCCTTGAGGTTGCAGTGAGCTATGATGATGCCACTGCACTCTAGCCTGGGTGACAGCAAACTATTTCTCAAAAAAAAAAAAAAAAAAAAAAGGAATGATTTGAAATTAGAGGTCAGCAAAGTATGGTCCAGAGGCCAAATCTGGCCTGTGGCCTGTTTTGTCAGGCCCATAGCTAAGAACGATTTTCACATGTTTAAATATTTTCTTGTTTAAAAAAAAAAATAGCAACAAGAAAACAGAAGAATATGTCACAGAGACTATATGTGGCCTGCAGAGCCAAAAATAGCCTAAAATATTTACTATCTGGCCCTTTACAGAAAGTTTCCTGACCCCTAATAGATCTTTATGTCCAAACTTGGAAAGATTTCCAAGCAAAGTTATGGACTGGTATTATCATATTTATGTTTTTTAAAATTCTTAGATATATGTGTGTACTTATATAAATAAATATAGATATATATACACACACACACACACACACACATATACACACAGACAAAAGACTGAACCAATAGCTGGTAAATTGCTGTCAGAGATTTCCTCTGGGAAGCAACGTGGGAACTGATGGGGTCAGGGTGGACATTCACTCTTTACAGATTTCTGTTTTGTTCTTATCTTCTGCAAAGAGAATATATTCATGTATTACTTTTATAATTTAAAAATAGTAAAAAGATAATAATACTTTGACAAAAGTTACTACAGTATATACGGCAGATTAACACTCTATATCCACTCTAATCTCTTTCTAGTGTGCCATCTTTTATTGGAGAGAATGAAAGATTAAAGGAGAAAAGTCTAAATTTTTCAGATTTCCTTGCAGCTAGAAAGCATCTGGATGAGATTTAGGTTCCTCAGATCAGATTATGAGGTAAGAGCCCTGCTTTTTTTTGTTTCCATGTTTCTGCTTTAAGAAGGGTCACAGAGGGAGGCACTAGCTCCCCCATCACTGCAGGGAAGACTGCCACAGGTGCAGCCGGTACTGGAGCCGGTAGTTGTTGTGGCAGGTTTCTCCTCATGGTGACTTCCTGACTGAATGAGTTGGTGGTATGACTTCATGGCCAGCAACTGCTGTGGCAGCTTCCCAATTCAGCAAATGGCTTCCTGATAATAGAATATGCAGCAGCTTCCTTGGGGCCCTGATTCTGCAGTGTGGCTTTGAGATTCGTCTCTGAACACTCAGCCTACAATCTGTTTTTTTAGCCCTCCAAATTGTGATTACTTTTCTACTTAAACCAGCTTGAATAGATTCTGTTCTCTAAAAGTGAACCCCAATCAATACCATAACCTATTTGAGTCCTGTAACAGCGGGTTATAAGAGTAAAGAAGGAATTCCAAGGTGGTCACATACATTCTTACTACTAATAATTCCCACAGCAACATATAAGGCAGGATTCTCATTTTAGAGGAGAGAAAATAAGCTAAAGGTGACAAAGTTCCTGGGTCAGTGTCATATAATTATTAAATAGCAGAACTGGGACTTGAACCCCTATCCATCTGAGTACAAAACCATATTGTCCATACATACAAAAGCACGTTTATGTCAGCTTGGCAATCATGATCCTCAGGCTCATTATGGAGGTGGTGGTGGTGGTTGTTACCATTATTGCTTTAAGTACAAATCCACATATGAATAATAACAGGTCAGAGGTCACATGTTTGTATATTTAAGTGACCCAGGGTATTTCTCTTTGAGTACACCCATGGTTTTTAATCTTTTGGGGGGTCACAACCCCCATTGAGAATCTGATGAAACTACAGATCCTTTCTCCAGAAAAAGTTCACACTCAATTTTAGGGAGTTTATGTATTCAAGTTAAGAACACATTCAATAAATATTATTCCTTTGAGCTTCACTGAGTCCTGAAATTCTGAGTTTGCATGATCTTAAAGCAGCTTTCTCTGAATTTCATTCTTACAAAGAATTGAGTCATACAATCTCCCTAATGAACTTTTCTTAGCAGATTCATCTCTTCAAATCATTCCCAATTCTAGGCTTTCTTCAAGGTGTCAGAAGCCCTTACCTATGTGTCATTCCCACTTACAAGGTTCTACCCAAGTTCAGCTATGACAGAACATCTAGTCTCACACAGTATCTGCCATCATGCTTTTGCTTTATGGGAAAATATCCCTTTGTGCCTGGTTAGCCCATGAATGCATCAGTGTGCGTCCACTCATTTGAATAAAGCAACTTAGAGAATGTGGAAAACAATCACAGCTATCTCAGTGTCTTAGAATAATGCATATTCTCCAGGGCACACAAGCCTGGAGGTTAAAAATTGTCAAAAAAGACATCACCTAAAAGGATAGCCTCGATTACATTCTCATCTATGCTGTGGGAGATCCAATCCTCTTTCATATTCTCCCAAACGGCGCCGCTTATCTCTGGTGGGTACCTCTAAGGTATCCTTCAAGCAACCTTCGATGTGCCCTACTGCAGTTATATCCGGTGCCAGAATGTGGCCAGGCCTGCTACCCTTCTTGCTTTCACTCCATGAGTTCCTGTGTTCACTGCCTGCTCCAAAAGCATCCAATAAGGAAATTATCCTCCCATTGGATGGAAGTAAAAATACATAAAAGCAAGCTTACTACAGTTACTTCTGCCTTCCAAGAGATCACAGTACATCCACAATTCTCATCAAAGGGCAAAGAAATTTCTTCACTGCTTTAATCTACAAACAGACACTGGTGGAGGAGAGAGCAAAAGGAAAACTGAAATTGCAAAAAACCAGTCCTCTGTGTTGCTAAAATGTGTGATACAGAGTAAATGGTCCATTGCTTTTGCACAGAGATTAATGAGACTTCGGCTATAAGACGAAAGGCCTGAAGAACTAAGGGAGAGTAGAGAATTTAAATTGGTAGCAAGCCAGGAAATACAGATACTACGTGTCTTGGTTTACGTTTTCCCCAGAAGCTGTATCTAAGGAAGGGCTCGGGTATAGGCAATTTGCTTGGGAGGTGTTGCCAAGGAAACAGAAGTGAGGGGGTGGGTAAAGCCAGAGAGAGGAAAGAAAGAGAAGTCCATGGAGGATATATTTTTTTGGTTTTTGAATTTAATTTTATTTTGTACTTGACAAATCATAATTGTACATATTCATGGGGTACACAGGTATGTTTCGATAGGTATAGCGATAGCGTATAGTGATCAGATCAGGGTATTAGCATATCCATCATCTCAAACATTTATCATTTCTTTGTATTGGGAACATCAATATCCTCCCTCTAGCTATTAAAACTACATAATATATTAGTGTTAACTACAGTCTTCTTACAATGGTGTACGTTAATGCGGGGAGTACTAGCGCTGCTGAGGGCTGTCTTAGGAGCTGGGTAGAATATGCTACAGAATTGTCCTGCTGTGAGACCAGGAAGCTGGGGTGTTTATCTACCTAGTTATGTCCCTCATCAGTTGAGGGTTGGCACTGGGGCATTAAACCTCCTGTACCTGGCCTGAGGAAGCTCCCTGGTGTTCGAGAAAGCCCTCAGGCAGCGAGGCACTTCGGGCCCTGAGACTGAGGAATGGTCAGTGTGCTGACAACTGGCCACCAAAATGGCAGGTGACCTCAGAGTGGGCAGATCGCTCTGTGGTGAGATAGGAAGATGCTTCAAGAAAGGTTGAGCAATAGGGTGATATGAGACAATTTCTGGGCTCTAAACACTCAATCAAACCTGCCACATGTATGAATATCTTATGTGAGGGCATGTTTGAGAGAAAGCAGGAGAAAGAATCTTGGGAAAATGCCTGAGTCCCAAATCTGGGCCCCTGGAGAAGGGAAAAGCCAAGAGGGCTGAGGGGGAGATGGGGAGTCAGAGGTCCATGGGAATGGCCCACAGCAAGCTAAAAGAGCAGGGTGCTCCCAGTGAGGCTTCAAAGGTCTCCTGGTCCATTTTGTGTCCTACAAGGGTTAATAGTGTAACAACTCTTCATTTTCACCTGATGTTTATTGCAGCTCCTTCTCCCAGGACTTAGAGCTGGCTGAGGGCAATCTGAGTAGCAGACACCCACCACGCTGCCCTCAGAATCTTGCCTCCTCTTGCCCCCAACACTTGTCCTCTCGCTGTCTTTGAACCAAAGCCATGAATTTCAGCTCTCTCTTCCCTTTATGTGGTTCTTTTCCACAAGGCTCCTCATTCAAAAGGCCAACCCCCTGGCACACATCAGCCTTCCAGATCATGCCCAAGCAAGTCTGAATCCTGAAATGAACCTAGCTTAGGCCATCCAGCAGAGATCCCTGCTATGAACCTGCTGAAAGTGTACAGGGGATCAGTCCCCCGCGCAGTTGGCTAATTGCTGCCTCATAGAAATATATCTCTGTGTCAGCAGTTCTGTCAGCACTCCCAGAGACAGACCCCGTGGTGAGCCAGAAAAAGCTGTTTTTCTGTCCATTGGAAAATATTTCTAAGACAAAGCCTGGTCCACTGAAGCATTAGCTAGGATTTTAGGTCATGGGCAAATTAATCACATTCCTGCACAGTGGGGCTCCACGGAGGGAAACTGGGAGAGTTGCTAAGTTGATAACTGCAGTGTCTGAAGAAACGCACCAAGATGAAGGCAGACAACAAATCCCAGATCCCGCCTGAAGATGGGGAAGGAGCTCTGAATATTCCATCATGCTTGGTTCTCAGACTTTCCAGGCCTGGACTGGGCCAAAGTTTCCAACCATTTCACTCTCCTTAATAGTGTTGTCTGAGTGCTTACCAAGTCCTCTGCAGACTTCCTAAAGTTTGGAGCATCTCATCCCACCTCAGCCCCAGCCCTTTCCTCTCTGATTTTAGGGCCTATAGATGGGACCACCTTCTGCTGGTAAAACCCATTTTAGCAGGGAAGAAAGAGCCAGGGAGCATGATGCTACCAAATGGGGGGTCTATTTTTAACTTCCATTCCTGTGAAAAGATAAGTAAAAACCTTCTCTGAAAATACAGAACAGTGGTCCTACCAGAGAGAACAGACTAGGTGCTACAAGAACAAACCCAGCCATTCCTGGAGTCAGCAGGCAAAAGCCAACAGTCACCTGCAATTGACCCTGCCACATGAGACATAGAGAACTGTGGGGCACAGTGATGGAGAGCGCATACTGGATGGCACTAACTTCTCCTCTGGCCACACTGGTAAGGTATTATCGCCAATCTCTGTCTAATTGAAAGCTTCTATCAGAATCCATGAAACACCTTTTATATTTTATTATGTTAAAAAGTATCGGCCATGCACAGTGACTCACAACTGTAATCCTAGCACTCTGGGAGGCTGAGGTGGGAGGATTGCTTGAGGTCGGGAGTTTGAGACCAGCCCGAGCAAGAGCGAGACCCCGTCTGTACTAAAAATAGAAAAAAAATTAGCCAGGCGTGGTGGCATGTACATGTAGTCCTAGTTACTAGGGAGGCTGAGGCAGGATGGTCACTCGAGGCCAGGAGTTTGAGGTTGCAGTGAGCTATGATGACGCCACTGCACCGTAGCTGGGACAACCGAGCAAGACTCCCTGTCTCTAAATAAATCAATCAATAAATAAAAGTATCCCTAAATCAGATGGGCTAAGTTATGTTTATAACAAACAACCCCAAAATGTCAGTTACTTAAAACAACAAAGGTTTATTCTCGCTCTCACTACACATCCATCATACCTTGGCTGGAGGCTCTACTCTGAGTTTACCCACTGCAGGACCAGGGAAGGAGCAGACACTGAATATTGCCTGTCTCTCTGGCAGAGGAAAAGAGAAAACATGGTGTTATAGACTGAATTCTGAAAGTTCAGAGAAAGAAGCATTATTTCACTTCCCTCCCTATAGAATCTCTTCACAGCAAACCAACCTTTCTCAAACTCCTCTAGTTACTGTTACTACCTATATTAGTGTCTTTCCAGCCCTTTAAAAGTAAGTTCTCACGGTCTCCACTTCTCTGCCCCCTTCCCTCTAAGGAATCCCAAAATCATTTGGTCTGGCTTTCTCCTCAACCATCCACCCAACTGTGGATGCTCTTGTTAAAGTCATCAATGACTTCCTTGTTGCTTAAACCAAGGAGTACTTTTTCCATTCTACCCTACCGGTCATCTCTGAAGCACTGCGGCCAGATGGCCATACCCTTCTTTAAATCTTTTTGTTTAGCATTAGGACACTGGAGTATTAAAAAACCCCAGATATCATTTGATTGAACCCATAAATTCTTCAGTATGTATTGCTAACTAACAAAAATTTTAAAACATAACCATCTTTCTGTGATCACACCTGACAAAATTACCAAGGGATCCTTTACTTCCCTCATCTAATACTCAGTGCATATTAAAATTTTGCTGATTGTCTCAAAGGCAATCAGGATTCAAGCGAGGTCTATACATTTTATCTGGTTATGAAGTCCCTTAAATCTCTTTTATTTTATAAGAGTCCCTTGTCTCTCTTTTCATCCTCATACCATAGATTTGTTGGAGAATCATTTATCCTTTAGAATGTCACACATTTTGGACGTGGCTGGTTGCTTTCTCATAATGTCATTTAACCTTTCCTCCATCCCCTGCATTTCCTGTAAAATGGTAGTTAGATTTAGAGGCTTGATTAGATTTGGCTCACTTTACTTTAGGCAAGAATGCTTCATAGGTGATGCTGTGCACTTTCTATCGTATCACGTCAAGAGGCACAAACTGGTTGGCCCACTTTTAGAGGTGCTAAGATCGATCAGTGGGTTCAGGTTGTAACAGCCTAATTCCTATTTGTGAAGTACCCCATCAACCTTTAATCTAATTATTTTAACATTCACTGAAGCTCATTGCCTAGATCCGTTATGTCCTTAGGGGTTGCAAAATGGTGATTTTCTAATCCTATCATTTTTTTCCTACAATTATTAGCTGGACTTTTTATGTAAAGAAAAAATTTTCCTTTGTTAATTATTAGGCTATCCTGTAATGCAGCATGTACAGAAAATACATGAAAAATGCTTATTTCCTTATTTTTAGGGTGATGAGAGTAAATGAGTAATAATGCCCTAACAACCTCCAAATGGTGACCAATCAGTTTTTCCTTCTCATTATAAACTCACATATTTTTAATATATTTGATGGGCTGCAGTCATTATTTATCTTGATTTCTGCCCCAAATGCTTCTTCACAGACCAGAGAGAGGCCCCTAAAGATGGCTCTTTTATCCTTTTGACCAAATCCATAATTTCTTTGTTTTGCAGCACAGGAGGTACCTACCTCACACAGATATTGTACATTTCCTGTCATTTTTCCAAAGAGCTCTGGAAGCATCTTGAAGAAAATGGATATTCAGAGACTACAATCTGGGTACTACTGGTGCTCATTGCTACTGGCTTTTTGTTACTTCTAGGTATTTTGGAGAAAAGAGCTAGAATGTACATTTTTAAGAGAGAAAAATAATTTTGAGTTCATTCTTATATTTCCAAATCAAATTTAAGGTTACGATGTTTTAACTTAACTTCCTTGATTTGTATACATTATTTCTTTGCTCTTGTACCGAATATCATTATTCTGAATGTTATTAACGTGAGTTTTAATTTCACTTTACTTTTTAATATATCTATAATAGTTTCAAAATAACAATGCCAATATTTCTACTAACAATAAATACTCACTGCAGTTTAAAATTTCTTTACCATTCTTTTGTCCTTAAATTATAATGCACAAGGATGTGCAGGCAAAATACTGGTTTTTGTTTTTTGTTTATCTGAGACAGGGTCTTGCTCTGTTGCCTGGGCTAGAGTACAATGGCATCATCATAGCTCACCACAACCTCAAACTCCTGGGATCAAGTGATCCTCTTGCCTCAGCCTCCCAAGTAGCTGAGACCACAGGCATATGCCACCACACCCAGCTAATTTTTTTCACTTTTTGTAGAGATAGGGTCTTGCTATGTTGTCCAGGCTGGTCTCAAACTCCTGGCCTCAAGTGATCCTCCTGTCTTGGCTTTCCAAAGTGCTGGGATTACGGACATAACCCACAAGCCTGGCTAAAATACTATATTTTAAAGTCACTTCAAGTAATTTTTTTCTCTGTGTGGATATGCTACCAACTTGATATACAGTTAGGTTCATTAGTTTCAATTTGTTTTCACTTTTTAAGGATTGCTCTCTTCATTTGATTCAGATTTTTTTTAATTATGTAAAACAAATATGGTTACAAAGACAAAATTATATATCAAGAAATATTTTAGAAGTAACTAAAAGATAGAAATAGCTCTCATCGCTATCCTTTCCACCTTGTATCATAGCCCATCTATAAATAACCATTTTAATATAAACATATACAGATGAGGGTGTGTATGTCTATGTATATAGACATACACATATTCACACATGTAGACACAAACACACACCCTGTCTTACTCAAATGGTAGCATACTATAACACAGTTCTGGACCCATCTTTTTTGGCTAAAATATATCTTGGTGATCACTCTACATCAGTATATAGAGATATTCTTTATTTCTCCCTTGTGTGGATGTATCATAATGTCTTTGATTTAGGTGAGTCTCTTGTGTCTTATATAGCATAGAGTTGAATTAGCTTGTTTTTTATTGTCACAGAAAGATTTATAATTTTAGAATGTGGTTACCAATTCTATGCTATATATGTATGGCATATCTATGAACGGCTATCATAGAAAATGTTTCCTTCCGCTTAAATGAGGTCATAGTTTGGGTAAGCAGTGCAGAATTCTGGGAAAGCAATAATCTTACCTTTTGTGTGTTTTACAAACTATCTAGGACACTGTGGCTGCACAATAAGATGTCTGTGACACCAACACTCTCAGGACACTGCCAACAATTTTCAGAGATGCCTCTTTCCTAAGTCCAACGAGAATAAACTTAGGGTAAGATAAATACACATTGTCTGAGAGCTGTCTCTTCCATTTTACTGCTCTTTCACAGCTTAACTAAAAATAGTATAACGCTAAAACAGATGAGGCCAATAAAAAAATCCTCCTTGGCATGTGAATAGTGACCTCACTCAGATTCCATTCTGGTAATGACGTCCATCTGAAAGATTCAAAGACAGTTATTAGTCATTAGTCACACTGACCATCACAGGTTAGGGGGAAGATCATCACAGATGTTTCCACCATTCAAAAACTTCACACAGAGCCACTGAATTCATCCCTACTCTGTGTTGTGATACGCTGGTTATATCACCAGCAAATAGGAGCAGAGTATCAGAAAATGGTGAGCCAAGCTTTCAGCACCAGGCACAGCTGCACTTTCCTGAATCTACATCCTACCGAGCCTTGAACAATGACATAATCAGCTCAGACCTTGGGTAGAGGATACAATTATATGGTCTTTCTCAAATCCCCGAAACACAACATCCAGCGATTATAAATTCTTACCTGACACTTTCTTCAAATAAACGGCTACTCCTTTTGTACTTCCAGTCTCACGAACTCCACTGACTTTTGTTTAGGCCTTGCCTTGTCCATCACTTTCCAGCTGAAATCCTCCTAAATAATGAATTCATCAGACAAAGAGTTCAGGAAAATAATACAGATAGCCATCTGATGAACTATAAAAAGGATTGTTGCTGGGCATGGTAGCTCATGTCTATAATCCTAGCATTTTGGGAGGCTGAAGCGGGAGGAACGCTTGAGGTCAGGAGTTCGAGACCAGCCTGAGCAACATAGTGAGATCCCCATCTCCACAAAAAATACAAAAATTAGCCAAGCATGGTGGTGCACACCTGAAGTCCCAGCTACTCAGGATGCTGAGGGAGGAGGATCACTTGAGCCCAGGGGTTTGAGGTTGCAGTGAGCTATGGTCATGCCACTGTCCTCATGCCCGGGCAACCAAGTGAGACCCTGTCTCTGGGAAAAAAAAAAAAAAAAAGATTGTCCCTGCTTTTTTCTACTCAAAGGACAAACAAGATTTTCTCTAGCTTGTTTCCCTTTGTGGTCGTCCTATAATGTTAGCCATTATGAACTGAGTAATCACTATGCCAAGGACAGTATTAGGCAAGTCAACTTAAGTGCCTTCTTTTGTTCCATCCTTACAACTCTGTGAGGTAGAGTTTTCAGTCAGTTAAGCTTTTTCTTTATTTGTTTTGAAAACAAAGTTACCCAGGTTACTGCACACAATGAGACTTTATTGTAATGATATCTTGAATAATGAAGTTGTCATTATTTTTCAAGGAATTTAATATGATATGGTGTATGTGAGTCACAGTTTAGTTTGGCAACATATAGTAACAAACTCAAAGTAATAGTGACCTAAACACATAAGGACTTACATCTCTCAAGAAACCAAAAGTTTGGAAGTAGAAGTTTGCTAGCATTACTTCAGTGCCTCAAGAATTTCAGACTTTTTGTAACTTCTCCCCAGCACTTGTCCTTGCCTTATAGTTCCAAAAGAGCTGCTGAAGCTACAGCGATCTTGTCAACCGTCCAAGCCATACCTCAAAAGCCAAGCCAGCTTTCCTTGAAGCCCCAGCCAATGTTTTCTACTTAAGTCTTAGTGGCCATTCTGTTTCAGTGGAAGCTAGGAAATGTAGTGTTTTGTCTGAGTACATTGTTATCCTACATAAAATTGTGGTTCTGATGATAAGAAAGGAGGAAATGGATTATGAGGTGGCAATTGTGGTCCCTGCCACAAGGTGAATAGATGGTAATAGCACTTTATCAATAGAAAGTACAACCAGAAAGTGTCTTGGGCAATTCATGGCAAGTGATATTAATAACATAAACATTTACTGAGACCTTTTTTGTTGTTGTTTTTACTTTTTATTCATAATCATAAGCTTAACTCTGGTTTGAAATTCAATTGCTCCCTACTCTGCATGAGGCCTCTTCCTCCACCCCCCCACCCAGTATACTGAGACCTTTTTTATGTGGTTTACATATACCATCTTACTGAAACACCTCACAATGACACTATGGTGTAGGTAATATCATTCTCCCCATTCTCCAGATAAAAATCTAGGGCTTGAAGAATTTCAGAAAAATGCTTAAGGTCATTTAGCCAGTCAGTGCAGAAGCAACTGGGATTAAAAGCCAAAATTTGATTTTTAAAAATTATTATTTTTTAAAAATATTTTAAAATGGAATGTATCAAGGGAATGTAACCTTGGGGTTTTTTTGGTTTTTACTTTTGGAGACAAGAGTCTCCCTCTGTCACACAGGCTAGAGTGCAGTGGCATCATCATAGCTCACTGCAACCTCAAACTTCTGGGCTCAAGTGATCCTCTTGTCTCAGCCTCCCAAGTAGCTGGGACTACAGGTGCGTGCCGCCACACCTAGCTAATTTTTCTATTTTTAGTAGAGACAGGGTCTCACTCTTGCTCAGGCTGGTCTCGAACTCCTAAGCTCAAGATATCCTCCTGCCTGGGCCTCCCAGAGTGCTAGGATTACAGGCGTGAGTCACCACGCCTGGCCCTAAAACCCAAGGTTTTGAAGTCGGTATGTTCTGTTTCCCCTCTCCCTCTGAAACAAGAGAATAATCACAAAATTGAAAATTGAAGAGCCTCTGTAGTAGAAAGGAAAGACCTCTCCTGGCAAATCTGTGGTCAGTGACTTTCTCAGGACCGTGCCATTATCTCACAGTGCAGCGGGACATAATCAGTCTGACTCTGCTTTTCCTCCCAGTCAGTTATTTCTTCAGTGCCATCTCCATTTTCTGTTTTGGCCAGGAGTGCCCTGCTCCTTGCATTTTTCACCCTTATGTGCACTGGTGCCATAATAATTTTGGAGGTTTTTTCCCAGGTAAATTTCCAAAGTTGACATTTATTGCAACTTTTTGAGAGTGGGAATGACAGGAAAGGAAATAAAATATCAAGTATGCTTTTTATTATGTTTTAAAAGGCCGTAAATTTGTATTCATCGGAGAGGGCTTGTGGACTCTAGCCGAAGCTATAAACTTGCAACTCTGTTGCTGTCTGACTCCAGAGTATGCAAGAGAAGCTTTCATTTTTCCATTTCAATACGCTTTATAATTCAACAAAAATTTCTCCTCACTTTGCTTCATGGATTTCATAAAACTTAAATGGAAAGTATTAAATAACTTAATAGCAGAGCAATGCCAAGTAGCATGCTTGGCATGACATTTTTAAAATATAGAGTCTCATTATATTAAATACGTCTCATTATTATAATTATGTTGCTACAAGTGCAGTGGATAACACATCACATCATTATTTAATTTTATGGAAAATTTTGCTAAATTGTTTGTTGACAGATAATACCAGATTTTGTTTCTATTTTGCCTAAATTGCAGACTGTGCTAGAGTTCTGTATTTCACTTTAATATTTCTTAAAATGTACTTATCCTTTAGGATCCAACTTGATAGTACTTTATTTCAGCATAAGATGGACCAGTAATTGCTTGGAAGGCAGGTTCAAAAGCACTGAAACTTCTGTGTTCTGGGGTGGCAATAAAGTTGTCACTTTTTAAGATGCTTTAAAGAACTCTGTAGAGTATGATATTATGCAGTCATTAAAAACATGTTTTTGAATAATACATAATGACATGGAAAAATGCTCATGGTGTAAGTAAAATGGGTAGGTTATAAAACTCTATGTATGACCTAATCTCACATAGATATTTTGAAAATATAGAACTATGCCAAAATGTCAAGACTAGTTTCTCTAAATGGTAGGGTTAAGGATGATTTTAATTGTCATTTTATGCTTTTTTGTATTTTCTAAATATTCTATGATAAGCATGCAACTTTTTTAATTGAAAAGTTATTATGTTAAAGCCAAGCACAGTGGCTCATGTCTGTAATCCTGGCACTATGGGAGGCCAAGGTAGGAGGATCACTTGGGGCCAGGAGTTTGAGACCAGCCTGAGCAACACAGCAAGACCTTCATCTCTACAAAAAATAGAAAAATTAGCTGGGTGTGGTGATGCGATCCTGTAGTCCCAGCTACTCAGGAGGCTGAGGCAGGAGGATCACTTGAGCCCAGAAGTTTGAGGTTGCAGTGAGCTATGATGATGGCACTGCACTCTAGCCTGGGCGACAGGGAGACTCTCTCAAAAGAAAAAAAAAAAGAAAAGAAAAAGCAAGAAAATAAAATTTTAAAAGTTACCTTGAATGGGTGAGGGGAAGGTGCTATGGCATGACACTGACTGCAGAGCAATACAGCTTAAACAAGCCACTAGTATCTTATTCCATGGACAGTGTCATTCCAAACAGATCAAGCATCTTCAAAGCCTAGGGTAAACATAATGATCCGGGGTTCCTTTCTAGCCTCCTTCTTCTAGGAACGCCACTCCAGGCAAACCAGGCTGTCCTGTCAGGACCTGCTTGCACTGTCCTTCCTATTTACATTGCCACTGTGAGGTTGGCTCCCTTGATCCTCACACTGCCCTTCTCCAGGATGGCTGGCTCGCCTTGGGTCCTTTCTTTGCCTAACCCATCAGTTGAAACCTTTTAAAAATTCAGGGAAGTAGTTGTTTAATGTGTATAAAGTTTCATATTTGCACAGTAAAAACGTTCTGGAGATCTGTTTCATGACAATGTGAAAACTGAATTACTAAACTGCACACTTAATGATTAAGATAAGCTGGGCACAACTTCCTTTGTCTGGTTACTTCTCCACAATGTATCGCCTTTTGTTAAAATGGTACATAAGCTCCTAGGCCTAACCACTTCTTTTTTGTATTTTCAGTTCTTTTCTGTGAAGCCCCTGTGTGTGTGTGAAATAAAACTTTTCTCCTGTAATCTCTCTTTTGTAGTTTAATTCGCAAGCCCTGGCTTCAGAACTTAAGAGGGTAGAGGAAAAGTTTTTCCTTCCCTACATTTACAGCCCGTGTACCATGGCAGCGATGTACCTGTATGCTGACAACTGGAGCAGATCAATTTTTAGTACCCAGTCTCAATATGACCAAATTATTTTCAGTAATATCATGAAATGAAACAAAAATATAGATGGTGAGAATTTTTTTTACTGAACGTCAGATATATAACTATACCAGGAAACAAAATTTAAAATAAATAAACAATATGTATTCACAGTAAAAAAAAGAAAAAGTAAACAATTATTTCTTCAACAGTTTTTACATCTAACTAACAATGTGACTATAAATCCGTTGGTTATAGCCTGATATAATAATATTTTATGCAAATAATCGTCCAGCAATTAACAACTGAATTTTAATAAAACTGAAATTTCAACAGAAGGTACAATTTGGGCAACTACTAAATCACATCATTGTTGTAATGCTTTACTTCTTGATTAGTCCATAGTTTTAAAGCAGACCATTTTTTAAAATGATTTTTAAGTTTAAAAGTAACATCCAAATTCAGTAAAAAAAAGTTCACTTATGGACTAAAATTTACATTTGCCAAATAAAAAATAGTAGATCTTGCAGCTTTCCCTTTGTCTCACTGTTTTAAATTTTTTAAAAACTCCAAGTGGTGGCATAGAATAAAGAAGTTGAAATGACTTAAGTTCTGTTTCTTTGCCATGATTGTGCTATCATTATGCATCTCAAATCTCTTATTTAAATTCAGGTATGTGTAGCATCACAGTGGGAAAACACAAACTGCACCAATGATTTGGAACCATTATCAACTTAATTTCAAAAGAAAGCACAGCTGGGTCCACATATGGCAGCAGGAAAACTTAATTTATAACTGGGAGTTTTTTCAATTATCTTCTACGTAAAAGACATTGTCTATTAAAGGTAAGTAACAAAAATTAAAGTAAGAATAATTAACTTTTAGGTAAAATATATTTATTTAAAAGTAAATTATACATATACAATTAAAACTCATAGTAATCACAGCAATTGTTCAGAACTGAAACCAACAAAGGATTTTTTTGAGGGGAGGAGTATTTCATCACTGATCTTGTTTAGAATTTGCACATGTTGATAACAAAAAGCAGAAGGGCTTAGTTGGTTTTATAATTGTTTTTAAATTCCCTACAGATGGTATACCCCTTATTGCCTACCCCTGGGTAGGCTGCTCCCTAATACACCTCCTTTTGGCACAACGCTGTTCCATGGTTAAGCTCGTTGAAGTTGGTTTTGTTAATTTCATTATACTTTATAATGCATTCAGGTTTTATTAGGGAAATGTTGGGGATTCCATTTTTTTAATGAACAAATATAAAATTCCTCATGTAATAAAAATGATCACCCAGTGACTTATCTTTCTGTGTATTCAATTTTCTGAAATTGAAGAAATTCAACAGGAAAAGAATTAGAAAGGGGCACAAGGGTTGACAGTGCAAACTACTGGAGGATCCAGATGGATGGTGTCATGAGCAAGGGGGGAGGAGAGGACGGTGTGGAGCTGAGAAGCAATGCTCTGCCCAAAGGGGGCAGGTGGTACAGGAGCAGCCACTACTCAGCCACCCGAAACCGAATCCTTGCTGGGATGAGGGCCCAGTGTACCCACATCTGCTAATTTTTTCATGAGGAGCCAATAATCTAGATGGCTATTTCAGATTTCCTGATTTTTAAATGTTGGAAATTAATTCAAACTCTAGAAAACACTGCAGTACAAACAAAACACATCCACAGCTGCATCGCGCCCCCAGGCTACCAATTTCCTAATGAAAAATGCAAAAGTAGCAGCTGAACGAGCTTAAAGAGAGGTTGAGAGACTATGCTTCATTCTTTGATCCTTTTCCTTTCTGAAAATGTGACATTTTGGAAAAATCCAGATACACTTACATCATATCGATAATTATCTGCAGTTTAAGGAGAAAAGCAGCATAATTAGGGTAGGTAGTTGGGAGAGGCCTAAACTCCCAGAGCAGTCCTTTCTCTTGAGTCAAGGCCAAGGATGGTGTCACCCAGATAATATACAACAGATTCGCTTAATGACTGGCAAACCACATTTCCTTTTCCAGTGCAATAACTTAAAATATTATTTACCTCCCTTATTACAAAGAGAGGAAATACGTCTTCCTAGACTCAGAGCAGCTGCGACCAGCTCTCCCAGAAAAATCATTAAACCGAGAGGATTCAGACAAAGCACAGAGCCCCCGCAGCCTTTGGCCACTCGTCTCCCCGCAGCCGCAGACACTGGCACCTTCGGAGAGGTGAGTGTTTGCTTTGCCTCCGAAAAGCTTCACACCCCCTTCTCCCACCCCATGCATCAGTAGACGGTCGTTAAGAAAACTAACCTAAATCCTAGTGTCTAGATCTCATTTGAATTGGCATTTAGCATATTAAAAGTGAAGGTTTATTCAAATTAGAGATAAAATAGAAGCTGTTCTCCACATTTCTGCAGGTAATTAGAGCTTCTGGTATCTTAATGGAAAAGATGCGCATCACTCTGCATAATGCTTAAAAAAAAAAAAGATGTAGCGTGTGGAGCTAAATCCTCTAACAGACTTTCCCCCTAAGTATCCTCAAGGCTCAGTTCCTACATGGGGCAGTACAAAATTAGAAGCAAGCATTTGGAGAAGGCTTTGTCCTCAGGGGCCTTTAAGAATTCTCCAGTTTAAGTGGCATGAAAACCCCCCAGTTCCGCCAGGTTGCCATGGCTCCTCACTGTGACCCCCAGGGCCACTGAGTCTGCAACTATGAATCCATTTCAGTCCCTGGGAAAAGCTTTGCCTGGTTCAGGCCTCACATTCTACCAAATAAAGGCCCCAAAGTCTAATCTCTAACCCTGCCTGCCCTGAAGAAACAGGCGTAAGGACTCTTACACAATGACAGTCATCACCCTGTATGACAAGAGGAAAAAATTTAAAAGAAGTGAGTCTTTCTGTTTTTCACAAACCAGCTTCTTTGTAAGAAAATGTTCACTTGTATATCTCTTTTCCAGAGCTTATGTCCTGGACTGAATTTTTGTTTTGTTTTTTAACAAACAACAAAAAGATTAGAAATGATCATTAACAAAAATTAATGACCCAATTATATTCTTTCAAATGTCTACTTCTGAAATTTCTTTTTCTGGTGGGGTTGAGGTGGGGGGAGGGGATGACTCACTTAAGATCACCCAACCCATTCTCACCATTAGAGCTTCATTATATTAATACAAATCTTCTCTTTTACAATGTAGTATCTTCAAAAAAACAAATCTCTAACAGTGAAATTTCAAGCACCAGTGGAGAAAAGCAATTTTTATGGAATGGGAGATCCTGTTCCTCAAAATAATATGATAGAGGCACTATGTTATTCTCCCTTCTGAGCCCAGTTGGCCCTACAGACCTGCTTATACACACATGCCTGTGTCGAGAAATCCCTTGAAATACTAACCATAACAGGCTTCAGAGAATTTGATTTAGAAAATGGTGAAACTATCCTGAAATCCTTTTATCTGGTAGAAGTTACTGTTATCCCTTCTCATTCACTCAATTCTGTAAACATCTCTTCCAATAAGGAGATGGATAGCCTAATGGTTAAGCCTCTTAGCTTAAGAGAATGGCCTTTGGAGTCAGAATGTCTGGGACCAAATTCCAACTCTTCCACTTACAGTAGAGGCTCTCTTAACAGATTTCCAATTAACTGGCTCACCAACTTAACCAATGCACCAAACAGCCTGGCTGATGTCCAGTACACCCTTAATGTTCAGGGGTGGCAGGTAGGTTATCTCTAGTACACCTGAGCACTTCAGCTACTTTTGCATAACTGATCAACTCCAAGTCATGCCTTCAGTGTAAAAGGAGAGCTCTTCAAACATAGATCAGACTATAGGGCTCATTAGCAGATTTTACTATTTCTTTTATTTACTGTTTCTTAGACTAATTTCAAAGCTAAGCAAGCGTATGTTTCAACTCTGTTTTAGATGGTGGCTAAACACAAAAATAAAAATGCATCCACTTTCCTGGGTTTTGGTGCGTACTGTGCTTAGCATAGGACCATTCTTGAGCAATGTCATTTCTCTTAATTGCTTTCTCTGCTCTTTGCTACTCAATGCTTCTTGTTCTACCACCAAAAAAATAAACTCAAAACCATGTAAAGTAACCAAAACTTCCTGAAATTCTCCTCGAAAATGCCTTTCGTAGATGAAATTGTGCTTTTGAGTGATTACAGAACATAGTATAGAGCTATTAGTAAATATTAACACTGCTGATGCAAAGGAGTAAGAACTACTAACTAGCTCCTTCACTGACCACCGCATCTATGCTCAAAAAAGACTGAAAAGAAATATGCCAAGATTGTTAATAGCAGTTATCTCTATGGAATCAAGGAATTAGGGGTAAGTATGGCAGAATGTACATTCTAACAGGGCAGAGGAATATTTGTAGTTTGAAAAAGTATACCCACTCACCCCCAAGCCCCACCATGAGAATTCCTGCTTTAGATTTTCCAGACTTGGTCTTTGACAGATGACAAATACAAAATTATGTGCTTCTCTGGCAGCTGACCCTTCCTGGCCTGCCCATGTTCAGTTTCATATATCGCATCATCAAGCTGATGTTAGACCTTACAAAAATCAAAATAGTTCTGCAGAGGGAAGCTCACCACATTAAGGCATGCTTACCTTCAATCTCCACAATTCTTACGCCTTGAATTTCTGAATTGAGTCCTGCCTCAGGTACACAGATAGCGATGAGGGACAAAAATCAAAACTTTAATTCCCTCAGTGCCAGGAAAGTTCTCTCAACCTACCATGTAGAGAAATTAAAAATTCAAATTCACACTTAACTAATACATAATTCCATTTTTTCAACTATCAGAACACACTGAAACTCAGTAAATAAAATCTCTTTCCTAACGAGCCCTATCGTTTGCTGTGCATTTGAAAAACTCCCCTTTGACATTCTAAGGCTTCTTATTCCACCCCTGCTAAATTAACTCAACTTTTCATAAGCAAAAGCCCACCTAGGCAAAGAAGGGATTGGTGCCCCTCCAATCTCTGTATTTCAGCCTGCAGCAGGGCAGCTAATAGTGATGATTTCCATTAAAAAAAAACAAACCTGTTACACAGACACTCGCTGCACAAAAGAATTAATTTGCACCGTATGTTCATTGCTTTTCTTCTGGAATACAAGATGAATTTTTATGGAGGGTGGTGGGGCAGGGGAAGAACCACATTCAAAACCCAGCATCATTTTTCTCTACAGTGTCATTTCAAAAGCCAGATAAAAGCAGGATGAGGAGGCTGGAAAAGAGTATACAACATAGCGGTTCTGAACACCACCCTTCATTTCATTCCGGCTCTGGGAGGGTACACCCAAGCATCACAACAGCCTCTCTCCTCATCACAGAAAATTAACTGGTAAGTGCTTTCCTGTTTGTTTTCCTCAAACTGACACGTTTACAGCTGACCTGATGAGGATTCCTGCAGATGATTTATTTACAAAACAGCATTTTGACTAACTACCAGCTGGCGGAAAAGGAAAAGGACTCCTGATCGTTTACAAAACGTGCTGTCTGCAGATTCATATTTTTGGTCTTGTCAAAAGTGTTTCGGGACAATCCGACAGGGTTTGCTACAGCTGCTGCTGAACCCTAAAACGCTGCAAGAGAGAAATGAGTGTGTTGCTGCAGTGGTGGCGCAATGGGGTTCGTAATTACTCAGACTTTCATAATTTTACAGCTCTATTACTGATAATACGCTATATTGAATTAGTAATTGTGACCAAAGCTACGTAACATGTAGAAGTACTGGTAACATAGGAGAATGAAAATTGACATGCTCTTGCCTCTTAGAAACAAGGTTAGAAAAGTTGTAGTGGTTTCCGCTCCCCCTCCCCCATTTCCCCAAAGTTTTTAAACTAGCTTTTTTGTTGTTGCTGCATTTAATCTCTTTAGTTGCCTGTTAGATAATTGACTTGGCTCTCCAATGCCGGTTAAAAATTGGGCTATGGCTCCAAGATGCGGGTAGGCTAAATGTGGCAATTTGTGTCTTTTAGATCAGTAATGGCACAATTGCCTTTCTTTTATAGTTAACTGAGCCAAATTGCTTTGTCTGATATATAACCATTCTCAAAGGTTGATAACAAACTTCACAGCAAAGTTTCCAAACTTTCCCATTGCAATAAGACAAACTCATTGTTCCACTATCACAATCGCAAATGATCACAATCTCATTTGTTTGAAAAGGCCAAGGTTTTTTCTTGGTAGCATTACTCTTCTTTCTCTGGTTACATCTCAGACAATAAATTGTAACATTTTCAGACTTCATACTATATCAGATTTAAATTTTCATTTGCCTATACATATTAGTCATAATTTTCTGTATTTAAAGAGTACATTTCCTGTTATTTAGCTAACTTGTCTCTCAAGCCGAACGCTTTAGCAATTCTCTTTCGAAAGCCAATAGCATTGGAGATATTTGGAAGAATTTCTGTTTGCCTAGGTCTCTTTGTCAATTACTTTACGATTCTTCTGGGAAAGTTATTTACAGATTTTTTCAAGGAAGCTTAATCTAAAAATTTAGAAATTAAATTCAACAATTTAAAAAAATTCTGCTAATCATCCAAAAGACAGAATCATTAAAAATCAATTTGCTATCATCAATAAGTGTCATTAAAAATCACAATTGAGTAGTCTATATAGCATCATAAGGTGCTTATTAGTTATATAGTCTAGATGGGTGCAGATTATATTATGTAAAAAGTAAATGAAGTTGAAAAGACTGAATATACAAAATTGATAATAGGTGTGTTACTCTGATGGTGAGTTTATGGGTGTGTCAGGGAGGAAAAACTTTTCCTGTACCCTCTTAGGTTGGAAACTGGGGGCATGCAAATTAAACTGACAAAAGAAAGATTAGCCCCCCCCCCCCCCCCCCCCCCCCCCCCCCCCCCAAAAAAAAAAAAAAAAAAAAAAAAAAAAAAAAAAAAAAAAAAAAAAAAAAAAAAAAAAAAAAAAAAAAAAAAAAAAAAAAAAAAAAAAGGGATTTATGGCATTTAAGTTCTCTCGAGAATTCTTCTGGGAGACTGATTTTAGGCACATAAGAGAATTCAGAACTCAAATCCCTATTGCTCAAAATAATTTTTATGCCACATTGGTGTGTTCTAGACCCCTTCAGGTGACATATCCTTTCTTTTTTCCCCAAACTTTCTCTAATAGTACATTATTTTTATAATAAAATTTATAATATTGCCAGTATGGTGGCATGCATCTGTAGTCCCAGCTACTTGGGAGGTTAAGGTGAGAGGATTACTTGAGCCTAGGAGTTGGGAGTCCAGCCTGGGCAGCATGGTAAGACCCCATCTCTAAGGAAAAAAATTGTAAGAAAAAACTTTATAATATTGAAAATTCCCATCTATGCTTTTCTTCAGGTCTCATTATCATAAAAACCACAAAAAATTAAACCCTTAAATGTAGTGGGGCTGTTCAGTCCTAATTCACCTGGTTTCTTTGGTGACATTAACTTCTATAAAGGTTTCTTCCTCATCAAACATTTAATAAAAGTAATAAACACCACTGCCACTATAAAAATTGATAGTATAAAAATTAAAAGGTAGAAGAAACAACTAATTAAATCAAGATTACTAGCACTCTTTTAAAGTTGGACAATTTCTAAATATTCCCCAAATCTATGGTTGCATAATATCTTTACACTTGCTATTTTGATTTTGCCCAAGTCATCCCAGACCTCTGACCCAACTCTGCCTCTAACTTGTCACAGGCATGAGGCAGAGCAAACTCTCTGGACCTCAGTTTCCTTTAAAATAAATCTGATGGGCTAGATTCCTCCAGCTCTCCAATTCCTTTTTGGATTTTTTTTTTTTTTACCTCTGCTTATTAAGCCACTGTTCAATGTGATGTATGTAATGGGTACCTAGCATACACAGTGGGTACTTAATAAATATTGGTAAAAAAAAATCTTTTATTCAAACCTTAGTTTCATTTTTTTCAATGATCTTATGTTCTGATTATTTTGTAGAGACTCAAATAAATAGAAAAATGTTCTTCATTGTTAAAGAAAATGGCGTCAGTAGGAACAACATACATGAATCAGGCACAAATTTTTGTTAGAAATTATGCAGTCTTCCCTTCAGCCATATAACTGATTAGAGGGTGGAGGGCAGGGATTAGGAATGGGACCTGGCTTTGCCTATGTAAAAGTTTATGTCTGGGTGAAGCAAACTGACCCAGGGGAGAGCCAATTGTCCAAACCTGGTCTCCTTGCCCCTTATACAGAGAACAAAATCAACTAACCCATATAAGTTTAAACGTGTGAAACACTGCATACAGCAACTCTCTACAGGACAGGTGCAAATAAGGACTTGCTTTGTGATAAAGGAATTCATCAAATCAAATAAGGTATATTAGGGCTTTTTGAATGATATAATATTTTTTATTTTACTCTCAGTTTTCACCTCCACATTCAAGCAAAGGAAGATGGAAGTTGAAAAATTTTGGTCGCTGGGCACGGTGCCTTGTGCCTGTAGTACTAGCTACTGGGGAGGCTGAGGCAGGAATCTCTTGAGCCCAGGCATTTGAGGCTGCAGAGAGCTATGATTGTGTCACTACACTCCAGCCTGGGCAACAGAATGAGACCCCCATCTCTACAAAAAAAGAAAAAGTTTTGGTTACTTATTTGGAAGTCTGGCATTTCCTCCTTTGGGGGAGTGTTTAACATTAACTAAGTGAATCACCTGTATTTGTCATTTTCAGTAAAGCAAATATTGACTGAACCCCCAGCTAGCGTGGTAGAAGACACAAGATTTTAATAGAAAGTTCTTATCCTTGGAAAGCTTTGAGTTGTGCTGCCTGGGACACAGAACTAAGTTACTAAACTAAAAAGTCTTAAAATTGTGTAATACCTATAGAATATGGAGTTCAGAAAATGGAGGGATGGATTGAACTGAAACATGCAGGTTAACAGTTCATGAAGGAGGTGAGACAGTGATAGAGGTAGGTATTGGTGTCCCATCATGAGTCCAAGAGAGATGAAAACACATGTACATGACTGGCCAACAGATAGGGCAGACCCACCTGAAATCCTTAATGGCCTGAGGAGCCTTATGGAGGAACTCACTGGGAGGGAGTAGCCTGGAACAGCCTTTGACCTCTGAAAGATGAGGAGAGGTGAGAGCAGTATGCAAATAAAAATGGAAAGAGTTGTTTCCACTAAAACATCAGGGGACAAACAGCCCCATTTTGAGACTCCTCCAATAAGAACCAAAAAAAAAAAACTTCCTAAGTCTAAACATTTACTAAACACTTACTGAGTCTTATTATGTTCCTGCACTCTGCCCCATGCTGCAGACACAAGGATGAGTAAAAGGTAGTTCTTGCCCTTCAGGCTCTCACAGTATAGCAAGGGAGATAATTACTACACAGACTGTGTGTGCGTAGGGGTAAGAAGGAAGGCCCTGGGGTCAGAGAGACCCAGAGGTCTAGTCTGGTCTTCACTACTTTTGCTAATTGCCCAACCTCTCTCTGCCTCCTGGAAATGATAATAGTACTTCACAGGATTGTTGTGAGAATTAAATGTGAAAATGCACGTGAAGTTGCTTAACATTGTGTTGGCCTTAGCAAGTACTCTGGAAATGTTAGGTATTACCATGTGTGTTAAATGCTACTTAGGTAATTAGATGTGGTTGGTGCTTGCTTCCTTTTGAGTGGAATTAGGTAAACTGGTTTTAATTATAAGCAACATATGATTAGACAACAATGGTTTATAGTGAACTTGTTTGTTCTTGATAATAGTTTGGAGAAAAATCTCATCATCTTTCCCTGGAAGTGGGGCCTGTTGTCAATCAAAAGTCCTGGTCTAATTAAGTGGCTGAACAGATTTAACACATCTCTCAGGAGTGAGGCTGGCTTTCCTAGGTATTCAACATTCTTTTAACACCTTTAATAAAAAAAGAGGAACTGAAACAGGAATTAATGGATTTGATGATAATTAAGAAATCCAATTCTCTTCTCAAATGTACCTTTGCCTTCTCAGGTAAAAATAAATGTTAGTTATTACCAAGATGCTCACGGGCATGAATGCCTTTCTCAAAACCCACTGAATAGTCTTTCAGTTGGTCAATATATATTATTGAGCCCTAGTATTTGCCAGGCACTGTGGTAGGCTCTGGGAGTATAAAGGTAAGCAAAACTATAGTTTGTGAGAGAGACAGACATTCATAAAATAAGCCTTCAGATATATAACTAAAAATTGCTCTAAGTGAAGAGTGTGGAGCAGGGACCCTGATTTAGACTAGGGCATAGGATTGTGGCAGTCAGGGAAAGTTCATTTAGAGAAGCAGCATCTAAAAATACCGCTTACCCTTTAGAAGAGCTGGTGATGTTCTCCTTAATTCCAAAACCACCAAGAAGTTCAGGAAAAAGCAGCTTAGTCAACTCAATTGTTTGGTTACCTTATGGAAAATGCTATGTTAATATAAATAATTTATTCTATCACCCAATGGTATTGGTAATGTCAAAACATGACCTTTCTGTTTGTCATTCTGTCTCATAAGGACTTTCCTATTATTAACTATATTCACCTCTGAAGTAACTTTATTATTAACACACACACACAATTGTATACTTAATTACAGTTTTTTAGATGCACTAAACAAGAAGTTGGGAAAAATTTAGAAGATGATAAAATGACCCTACATAAATTCTTTATTCCTTTTCTGGAAGGGATGCTTTGGTCTGGAATGATATTTCATGTATAAATATGGTGTCTCTCCATGGTCTTCCTTTGGTGAATTTCAGGACACACTTAAAACTGCTTGTTCTTTAGGAAGGATTATAGTATACTAAACACTATATAAAAGCATTATTTTCAGATTTCCTCAGAAATGTATTATATCTGCCAAAACACAGAGAAGGGGGAAAAATAATTGTAGAGAGTGATTTTTTTCTTTTTTTTTAAGAGACGGGTTCTGGCTCTGTCAACCAGGTTGGAGTGCAGTGGTGCCATCTTAGCCCACTGCAGCGTCAAACTCCTGGGCTCAAAGGATCCTCCTGCTTCAACCTCCATGCCTGGCTAATTTTCTTTTTTTTTTTTAAGAGACTGGGTCTTGTTGTGTTGCCCAGGCTGGTCTTGAACTCCTGGCCTCAACCTCCCAGAGTGCTGGGATTATAGGTGTGAGCCACCACACACATCCTGCCTGGTTTTGTTTTCATTAGAATATTTACGAGAATATTTACACTCATTTGTTTCAGCCTGAAATAAATAAAAGCTTGATTTAAAAAAAAAACCCAGTTTCTAGCTATTGCAAATGGAATTTGCTCAAATAGATTGGGTGATCTTCAGTAATTTCCTACAGGATGACTATCTCTTCCTTTTTAGATTCTTCTCAAGCAATCAGTAAGTAACGTATTTATCAAATTTAAGAGAGTGCCCAAACAGAATTTCTTTGGAAAAGTTGGGTTTCTTTCTTGCTGAGGCATACACTTGATCAGTTCTGCAGCCAGTTGGATCATAGCAGGTCAGTGAGACCATAAGAAGCAGCCTAGTTTTGTTGTACTGATATTCATCACAACAAATGAACTCATCTACAAGAATTATTTGATGTAAAATAAATAACTCCTTCAGTAGAACATTATCAAAGGATCAGAATGTCCCACTTTGTCAAGGAAGGAATAAGCACAATGTAGCTTTACTGTAACAGCAGGAAGCCATTATTTTGTTGTTCACAGTAGTATCTTTCAGCTGATGTTTTCTCTTAAGATGAAACATGAATCTAAAATGTTATCAAAACTAACCACAAATGATGTCATCAAATGAGCTCTCTGATTAGAGCCATCAATCATAAAATTAACTATATTTCAAGAATTTGCTATATTTCAACAATCTTATATTGGACACGTGAATTATTTCATAATACACCCTAATGAAAGGGTTAATCACATAAGATCTTAACGATATCACACATTTACTGAGCTCTTAGTATGAGCCAGGCACTGTGCTAGGCACTTGCATATATTATCTTGTGTCACTTGTACAGCAAACCTAGAGTGGTTTACTCAAGAGTTTTCTCCCCAGATCAGAGATGAAGAAACGAGAAATGATCACACTCAAAAATTTAGTGTATTTGATTTTTATCTATATTAGTCTCAGAAAAAAATGCAAAGCGGTACCTACAAATAAGAAAATAGGAACTAGAAGGACACTTTAAAGAAGGAAGTTAGGAAATTGGAGGGACTGGAGGTAGAAAATTATAGTAATAGATTACTATGTGCCAGACACTGTGTATGATAGAATAAACAAACTGGTTTTTTCTATACTCTCACAATATTTGCAATAGTTCACTTCTGCCACCAGATTGGGGAGTTTTTCCCAGACCAAGCAATTATGCAGTTCTCTGTGGACATCAACTGGTGTCCTACAGATCAACTCAGTTTTTTGTTTGTTTGTTTGTTTGTTTTGAGACAGAGTCTTGCTCTGCCACGGGGTAGAGTACAATGGCGTCAAGTGGCATCATGGTAGCTCACTGCAACCTCAAACTCCTGGGCTCAAGTGATTCTCCTGCCTCAGCCTCCTGAGTAGCTGGGACTATAGGCCAGGATGCCCAGCTGATTTTCCTATTTTTAGTAGAGACAGGTCTCACTCTTGCTAAGGCTGGTCTTGAACAGCTGTACTCAAGCAATCCTCTGGCCTTGGCCTCCTAGAGTGCTAGGATTACAGGTGTGAGCCACCGCGCCAGGCCATAGAACTTTTCCCATCATTAGTGATAATGCATCTGAAAATTTCAGTTCTGACTGCGATAGTTTATAAGTCGTGTTTTATTAGTCAATGCCAAAAGGAACCTGACAAATTCACATACAATTTTAGCATTGTTAAGCATAGTAATATAGTTTGACTCTTTTGTAATTTTTCTAGAATTTATTTTAATTCTAGGGATATCGCTTTAAATATTCTCTTATATCACTTTTTTTTTTTGAGATAGGGTCTCGCTTTGTCGCCAGGCTAGAGTACAGTGACGTCATCGCAGCTCACTGCAACCTCAAACTCCTGGGCTCAAGTGATCCTCCTGCCTCAGCCTCCAAAGTAGCTTGGACTACAGGCTAGGACGCGCGACTTATTTTTGTATTTTTAGTAGAGACGGGTTTCACTCTTGCTCAAGCTGGTCTCGAACTCCTGAGCTCAAGCGATCCTCCCTCCTGGGCGTCCCAGACTGCTAGGATTACAGGCGTGACCGGACCTCAACTCAGTTCTGACCATGTTTGCCTGGAGATGGCACGGACCCCACATCCCAAGGTTGTTACCTGTGCCTCTAACCTACCAGTTATACACTGGAGGTTCCCACAACCGCCCTTCACGACCACTCTCCACGCTAGATCAGCTCAGAGAACTCAGGAAAACGGCGTACTTACTAGCGATCACAGGTTTATTGCAAAGGCTAGGTCTCAGGAACATCCAGATGGAAGCGACGCACAGAACAAGGTATGCGCGAGGAGCGCGTTTCCTCTCCAGGCCGCCGCCATCGCGGCACCGCCACCTTGCGCGGCCACCATTGCGGCCCACCACGTGTTCACTAACCCGGAAGCTCTTCGTTGCCTAGGGGCTTCGTTTCTTGGGCCTGGCACAAAATCACTGGCCGTTGGAGATTAGTGCAATCCCACAAGGGAGTTATCTGGAGAGAGGAGGTGGGTTTGGGAGCAGGAAGAAGCAGGGTGGGGGTGAGCGGGGGGCGCCTGTGACGGGAGAGGAAACGCGCTGGGGTGGGCGCGGGGTAGGGAGGCGGTGGGCTTTCCGGGGAGGAGGCTTTTGGCAATACCGCAAGCTGCGCGCCAACGCCACCGCCACCCCCCACGTGAAGAAAGCGGGCACCGCGGCCAGTAGCTATCGATACCGAGAGCTTTAACCAGACTATTTCCTATCATCTTGAGACTCTTTAACTCCACCCCCTCTCAAAGAGATTAAAGACTGGAAATTTGTAAAAGAAGAATTCTCATTTTCCAACTCCTCCAATGGCAAGTTGGAAAAGAATGAAAGTTATAGAAATGACAAGTAGCTCTTTGGGGGGGGGTGAATACGTAAGAAATTTGTTTAGAGTGGTCGAGAAGGTGCATGCCTATAGTCTCTGCTATCTGGGAAGCTAAGGGGGGAGAATCGCTGGAGGCCAGGAGTTACAGACCAGCCTGTGCATCATAGCGAGACCCCCATCTCTATAAAAAATACAAAAATTAGCCAGGCGTGGTAGCGCGCGTCTGTAGTCCCAGTTACTCCGGAGGCTGAGGCAGGAGGATTGGTTGAGCCAAGGAGTTCTAGGCTGCCGTGAGCTATGATCATGCCACTGCACTCCAGCCTGGGCGGCAGAATTGAGACCCTGTCTCAAAAAAAAGACAAAAAAACTGTTTCTCTTCGGTGTACCTCACTTATGAAAGAAATTTCATAGCATCCTTTCTCTCTACCCTCCATGTCACCCCATCCCTCTAAACAATTGTGAACTCAAATAAAATCTTAAGCTCCCCCTGCCCAGCTGACTGAATGGACCACCTCTTGGCCAAGGGGACTGCAGAAATACCCTAAAACTGAGTTACTGGCCATGAGAAGGGAGGTCAGACGTGCCTCAACATGGCCACCCCCCTTCTTGTAGATATTCTTTGCAATTCATTAACAGGCCTAAGGCTATGCAAGACAAACCTACAGGTCCTCAATATACATAACAAATCACTTGAGTCTGGGTATGGGTTTGGTGACTTGTCTCTGATTAGCAGACTTCCTTATCTTAAAACATTTTAAGCCTGTAGATAAAGCTTCATTTCTTTAACCAATTACAAATTAAAGAGTCTTTAAACCCACCTATAACCTGTAAGCCCCTGCTTTGAGGTGTCCCACCTTTTCAGGCCAAACCAATGTATGTCTTCCATGTATTGAATTATAACTTTACCTGTAATTCCTGTCTCCCTGAAATGTATAAAGCCAAACTGTAACCCAACCATGGCGAGTCCACTTGCTCAAGGCTTCTTGGGGGTGGCTCTGGGCCATGGTCCTCAAATTTGGCTCTGAATAAACCTCTTTAAATTATTTTACATAATTTGGCTTATTTTCCATTGACACAATTTAGGAGAATAGTTCATCCTGGACAGTGACCAAAGCACCATCACACTGTATCACTTATAACATTGGAGTAGCTGAGCGATAGGTCTTCAGGGTTCAAGTCCAATCATGTCCAAGCAACAGTCAGTTTATGGTTGTCTCATTAAACATCTTTAAGTGTGAGAATTGTACCTTCCTCTGACATAGCTTTGTAGTAGAATGAAAGCTTCCTGGGTTCTTGGGTTCTTTTCACTGCTGTTTCTCTGGGCCTTAGAATACATAGTCAGTGCTCAATAAATACTTATCAAATGAATAAATGCCAATTTTTAACAACTATCATCTTTATGAATTCTGCCTTACGTTGAGCTAATATCTGCTTCTCTCAGTTTCTTCTTAGTTTTACTCTCCGGCCGGATAGAAGAGTTCCTCTTTCAAATGTCAGCCCTTGAGCATTTAAAAAATGTACCCTGGTCTTTCTTTTCCAAGATAAATAGCTTTCACCAATTCATTCAATGCTCCTCACATGATGTAGTTTCAAGCTTTCTCTTCATCCTGTTCCCTCTCCTCTGGAAATATTCCAGTTTATCACTGCTCCTCTTAAATTGTAATTCCCAGAAAAGTACACAATACCCCCAGGTGCTGTCTGACCAATTCAAGTAAAATTGGACAAACACCACCCCCCAATTGTAATAATACAGCCCAACAGGCAAGTTCACATTTTTTTGTTGTCACATCCCTTTGTTGACTCACTTTGAGCTCAGGGTCAAGGAGAAAGCCTGTGTTTAGGCAGAAATTTAGCGTGTTTTAATGACAGAACAAATCACCACAGGGCACTAATCTCAGTGCCCTTGGTAAATGGTGCACATCCTGTGGAAATGCAGATGAAAAGTGGTTGATTGGGACCCTGCTGGGGTACACCACATGGCCTTCTTTCTGGTCATGAAAAGGCACTGAATAAACCATTAGTCAATATTATATACCTCTTTAATGGAGGCTTGCCAAATCCATTTTAGGGAAATAATTCAGGGCCTGTAATTGCTGCCTAAACACATTACCAGCTAGGAAAACCTGTTGGAGAAGATTATTTGCTTTGTAGTATAACTGGCATAAAGTTCAACGTAGGTGTTGCTTAACAAGTGAACGCTGAAATGAAAGAAGCAGGTTATTCTAAAGAATCTTCTGGACACTGACTTTCAGTTTCATTTTCCAGGTTAGTATGGTGGAATTAGATTTCCTTTTAGAAATAATTGAATGGGTATTCTAATTTCCACTTTTAAGAGACTTCCAGACTTTATCTAGAATGCAAGCAAAATCAAGGTATCTTCAACTCAAGATCCCTACAGTTACTATTAATATGACTTTTCTTCAGTGGTTTTAAAGATGAACTTAGGCTGGGTGCAGTGGCTCACACCTGTAATCCTAGCACTTTGGTAAGCCAAGGTGGGAGGATTGCTTCTTGAGGCCAGGAGTTCAAAAGCAGCCTGAGCAAAAGCCAGACCTGATCTCTACAAAAAGTAGAAAAACGCAGGGCATGGTGGTGCATGCCTCTAGTCCTAGTCGCTCAGGAGGCTGGGGCAGGAGGCTCGCTTGAGCCCAGGAGCTTGAGGTTGCAGTGAGCTATGATGACACCACTGTACTCTAGCCTGGGCGACAGAGCAAGACCGTGTCTCAAAAAAAAAAAAAAGAGAAAAAGAAGAAGAATTGCTAAGCCTTTTTCCTTTGAATAAATAATCACATGAGTTTCAGGGAATCAGTCTTTAGGCTTAAGATGGTTTGTCTGGCTTTGCCTTGTTAGTGAAAATCTGTGATGAAAAGAAATAAAGGAAACTATTCTAAAGATCAAATTTTAAAAAATAAATTTTATTGTATCAGGTGGTTTGTTACTGAGTTCCTTCCAGGCTCCTCCTCAGAAATAAACTGCTTGCATTATGTTTTAGTGAAGGTATATTATAGTACTTGTATAGGTGTCAAGATATTTTGTGACTACTCTCTTGAACTTGAGTACCTTGGAGATGTGCTTGGCTTTTGAGCTATCTGAAGTGTTGAGACCAAAGGGACAGAGCAGATATTTGCCTACATCCATCCTTTCTATGAATCACCATATTTAATGACCTTTAGAAGGTCACTTTCATTTCCCTCAACTACCAGACCTTTGTTTCTGGGGCAAGGTGAGATTAATATCAAATATGAAAGAAAGAGATTAAATAAGTAAAAATTATTTACTATACAGTCACTGGTATATGCCCTTTGTGTCCAGACTAAGTAAATGGAAAAGATGTCATAATATAAAATAAGCTTAGAATAAAGAAAAGAGTTCTTAAAATATATTTTATATTTTAAGGTCTTATATTTTACCATTGAACCAGGATCCCCCCCCACCTCTCTCCCTCTTTCCCTCTTTCCCTCTTGTTATGCAAACTTAAATATGAAGAACTAGTTGGAAAGTGAAAATTCTGTTTCTTCTAAAGTAGTACAGCTAATGTTTATAACCTTCTCTCCCAGATGTTACATTTTATGAAATGTGACTCATTAGGGTGGTACTTGTATCTTTAGATGGAAAGAAATCCCCAAGGGCAGAATGATTACATAAGTCTTCCTCACTCAAAACCTGAAATATTTGAATAAAATATTTCCTGGAAAAAAAAGGGAATAAGACTTTGCCACACTTAAATGAATCAGAAAGGCCAATGATTTCAGATTCATTCTTTCTTGTGGGAGGAATGAGGGAGGGACAATATTATTGTTTGGGGAGGTTTTGTTTTAATTTGCAGAATGTTTTTAATTTGTGTAGTCTTTTTGTTTTGGACCTTGGTCCATATTTTTGTTCCAATGTGCAAAAAAACATTTACTTGAAGAAATCGTTTGAATGTCTACTCTCTGCAAAACACTGGATTTGGTGCTACTTAGAGATATGGAGAGTAATAAAAAAGCTAGAATATACTTTCCTGTCATTTTTAAGCTTCTCAGTTAGTTAGGAAAGCCCAAGGGTAGAATTATAAATGTTTAGAACTAGATGTTACCTGTATTTTCCACATGAAGTGCCTGGGGTCCCAAGTGGGATGGGGTCTCATCAAAAGTCACAGCTAGTGACATTCAGAGCTAAGACTTAGAGCCATCTCTCCTGAGTTCCAGGGCTCTTTCAACACACCCAGACTACCTAACACCCATGGACCTAAATGGGATCAAGTGTCCTGGCAGGTCACAACTAGGGTAAGGCAATTGAGACAAACTTAACAGGGCACCAAAAACCTCAGTAATCAAAATTAATGCAAAAATATCCGTGATGAGCAAAACATCAAAATCTTAAACAAAGACCGGGGCCTACCCTGCACTTACATGACCCAACCTCACTTGTTTCACCCTAATCCCGGCCCTGTGTCATACAATCTGAACTTCTGGGTGGATCAAAAGGGAAAACCAATTACCCTTGGTACCCAGGGTACCAAATACCCTGGTAATAACCCAGGGAATCCCTGAATGTGTAGAGTGAGATGTCCGATGTTCGGAGATAGATCACTTGTCCACAATGGTGTATTGAGATAAAAAGGCTCTCATTTGTTTTAATAAGAAAGTGACAGAAGGGCATGGGGGAGACATGAGATGTGCCAGTGGATCATACTAACCTCTGGAAGGCTCTACTCCCATAGGGAACTTGGTTCTCTTCAAGGGCTCTGCTAGG
This sequence comes from Daubentonia madagascariensis, assembly GCA_023783475.1. NCBI lineage: Eukaryota > Metazoa > Chordata > Mammalia > Primates > Daubentoniidae > Daubentonia > Daubentonia madagascariensis. Next base: position 5,550,143 of record JAKFHU010002088.1, read on the forward strand.
CAGAGGACAAAATGGAGTCCTCAGAACCCCACAATGGGGTTTAGTTGACGGCTTTGATCAAAGCAAGAAACTGGGTTTGGTTCTTTTTGATTTTCTTCTCTTTCATCCATGTCCTGTGCCTGAAGTGTTAACCAGGACCTGGCTATGAATCATTTGAAAGTACCCTTGCCCTCAGAAGGCCAAGAAGAAATCATGTCGGGTCTCAGAGGAAAGGATAGGTCCTTGGACAAATGTAGTCCTACAGGTTCACATGATGTCCAGGTCACCAACTGAGACCAAAAGGGCATTTGGGACTTAACCCACTATAGAGCAGTAAAGAATATGCATTTGCCTAAGTGTCCTGTCTTCACTTATTCCTCAGAATCCAACAGCCACGGGCAGGATGAGAGTTGGTTTAGGTTTCTGGTCATCTTGCAGTGACTTTAACAGGAGGGTCAGAACCAGCCTGTTTAACAGAGTAGATCCTGGACAAATGTGGACCTCTGACACGATGCTAATATGTAGCCATGACAGGGACTCAAAGTTAAAAACTGATCTTATCGGCTGGCTGCACTGGGTCTGGAGGTGGAGGTGGGAGGTGAGGAGTGGTGAGGAAGAGTCTGAGGAAGAACTGAAGTCACTTTCTTTACCTTCTATCATTCGGCGCTTCCTCCTATATAGTCATCCTCCTTTGCAGAGAAGAGTGGTTTATCTTTTATTTTTTTCAATAAAGTTGAAGTGCAACTCTAGAGTTGCTACAGGTGCAACTCTAGAAAAGGAAAGTAGATTTATTCTCTAAATTCACCATCGTTCCCTATTGGTTTACACACTCTTGAAGAAGGATTCTTGGGCCCCAGATGCCTAGTGGTTAGGAACATAGGCATTTACCAATTTGGATAAGAATTCTAACCATGCCAATTTGCCAGCAGAATGGTTTTTGTAAGTTCTTTAATTTTCCTGATCTTCAGTTTCCTAATCTGTAAATAGAGAATAAAGGCTCAAAAATGATATCCATTTTCATGGATTTTTGCCCTTGAAGGATGATGTTAAAAGTCCCCTTAGTGCATACGTCAGTGCCTTCCAGAGTGTCCCCAGCCACAGTCAGCCAGGCTGTATCCAAACTCCCTTAGTGCCCACTCAGTGCAGTGCATTCTCTTTGCTCCTTTGGTGAATGGTATGAGTTCTTGCTTCTCCTAAGCCAAAATTTTCCTGACTATTATGCTGACATTTTTTGCCCTAGCTCCAACATCAGAACCACAAAGAATAAATGTAGTACTTTTTCCTCATCTTCAAGTATCTGAAGACAGCTATCAGACTCCTAAAATCTTCCTTTCCCCCTAGTTCCTTCAACATTCTGACAAAGACATAATTTCAAGTCCCTTCCGCTCTCTCCTGAGTCCTTCCTTCTGCACTGCTTCAGTTTTCCAGTGGTCTTCTCAAAGTTTGTTTTGCAGAACTCAACAAACTGCTCCTAATATAGGTTGACCATGACAAAATGGAGTGCTGTGTTTGCTAGCTTTGGTTTAATTACCATAAAATAATTAAAGGTGTTTCTGATGAATGTCCTTGAACCATCACAATAGTGAATCTGGCACCCAAACTGTTTGGTTGTGATTAATGGGCAAGTCTTTAAACTTGTCCATTATTTTATCTTTCACTTCTACGTTTTATCCCACACTTCTTCCTATCTCCTCCTAGGAGAAAAGGGAAAAATATTTTCAAGCATATCTTGTATGAATGAGAGGAAGTTCTAGAATTGTTGTCCTTCCCCCTACCCAGTTTTTTTGGTGCTGTGTTGAAACAGCATCACTGTTGCTACCAAAATAAATTTCCCTTCTACCCCCTTCACCAAGCTCACTTGTTATCTCTGTGGATGATGAACAGTATTGTTTTGTGAAGTAGCTGCAACCTCAATATACTCTGCAAGTTCCCTGATTTCTGTTCCTTCCCCTTTAGGAGAATAGTCTCCTCGTTCTTTAAGAGAGGAAATACCTTGATGTAAATTAAGAATATGTTGGCTGCCAATTCAGTTTCCACCCTAAACCGAATACTCCCCCTGGACTTCTGTAAATGTCATTGACAATGTGTGATTGAGAACCAAAACATCTTCAGTGTCAAATAATGATGAAAGAGAAAGCAGAGATATAGCAGTACAGACTTCCACTGTGTGCTCCTGGCTTTTCTGAAGCATATCTTGGTCTGCAGATGTTTCAGGTCATGATTAAAGATTCTAGACTCAGATGAACAGTCATATTTAGCCTTTTTGTATTTTTTTAAACCATGGGTAGTATCAATTTATGAGAAGTTTTATAATCTGTTAGGTACCCTGCTGGGATTCTTGCTTCCAAAGTCAGTTCTTTGTTATGTTACTAGACATAACATTACCCAGAAGACACTAAAAAGGATTAAAACTTTAGCTTTGACTATTTACATGGATGAACATATCTGCAACATAAATTAAACAATTCAGATCTCTAGTAGTTATCTAGTCACATGCCCTAAAAAAATAAAGATACAGAAGTCCTGTGCAATTAAGGTTTCCAAATTCAGTGCCCATACTCTTCCTGATAAAAAGTGACTTGTATACATAGACATCCCTTTTTAAGAAAATACTGTTGGCCCTCTGTATCTCTGGGTTCTACATCCATGGATTTAACCTACCATGAATCGAAAATACTCAGGAAAAAAACCCAGATGGTTACATCTGTATTGGACCTGTGCAAACTTTTTTTCTTGTCATTATTCCCTAAACAATATAGTATAACAACTATTTCCATGGCATTTACATTGTGTTGGGTATTAAAAGTAATCTGGAGATGATTTAAAGTATAGAGAGGATGTGCATAGATTATATGCAAATACTATGGCATTTTATATCAGGGACTTGGGCATCCTTGGATTTTGGTATCCAGAGGAGGTCCTAGAACCAATCTCCTGTAGATACTGAGGGACAACTGTACTGACTTGGTGATTTCTCTCTGCTATGATAAAGACTTTGAAACATTACATTGTTGATGGTGGAAATTCATTCTTAGAGTTGAGATTAAAATTTTGGGAGGAGTGAGATAAAGACCTAGACTAGGCCGGGCGCAGTGGCTCACGCCTGTAATCCTGGCACTCTGGGAGGCCAAGGCAGGAGGATCACTTGAGCTCAGGAGTTTGAGACCAGCCTGCGCAAGAGTGAGACCCCGTCTCTACTAAAAATAGAAAAATTAGCCAGGTGTTGTGGCAGGCATCTGTAGTGCCAGCTATTCAGGAGGCTGAGGCAGGAGGATTGGTTGAGCCCAGGAGTTTGAGGTTGCAGTGAGCTATAATCATGCCACTACACTCTACCAGGGGCAATAGAGCAAGACTCTGTTTCAAGAAAAAAAAAAGACCTAGACTATATCCTTTAATCAAAGGTGAATGAAGAGCTTTTTGGGGAAAAAAAAAAAAAGAGAAGAGAAATATAATGCTATACAGCTGTGGTCTCCAACCCCTGGTCCATGGCCCATTAGGAACCTGCTGCAGAACCCCCACCCCATCCACGGAAAAATTGTCTTCCATGAAACCTAGGAACCCACCCCACAGCAGGAGGTGAGTGGTTCTTCCATGAAACTGGTCCCTGGTGCCAAAAAGGTTGGGGACCACTGCTATACAGTGTTCTATTTTCTCATCACACAGATGCCTTCAGAAGGCAGGCATATAACAATATGTGAACTCCTTACAGATTCACTGTTTTTTAAAATATGAAACCCACAAGAGAAAACATGTTTTTAAATCTCTACTTAAAATCTTCTTGCCCTTCTCTTGAAGTAACAAAGAAATCCCACTCTTTCTTCTTTTCCCTCTATTTTCTCCTGCTTTTAGTCCTAAACTAGTAATAATCAAAACCTACAATTATTGAGCCTGCTTTATGTGCCAGGCACTGAGCTAACCACTTTTTGAAGATTTCCTAATGTGATCACAGCAACTCCATGAGTTAAGTACTATTGCTATTCCCATTTTACAAGTGAGGAAACTGAGCTTTTGAGGTAGCAGGTGATTTGTCCAAGATCCCACAGCCCGGAAGAGGTAGGACTGCGATTTGAAAGCAGGCAGTCCGATTCTATAACCCATAGACCACTATATTGCCTGATATTTAAATTATACTTACGTGTTAATTATTTTAAAGTCTTGCAAAGGAATTAAACCTAAAAGTTTCTCCTTGACCCAAGGATAATCCTTCACTCCCAGCAATCAACAGAGCCATACAGATTGTACAAGTTGGGACACTAATGTCTGGGTGGAGCATTGAAACAACTGGTACATATTTCCAAATACGTGCTTTGTGCTGTTCTCAAACTGTCTAAATGAAGCATGGGGATTAGACATGCAGATCAGCCTGCGAATGCCTTTTATGAAGAGAACTTGATCCCAGTATAGTGAAAACAGGTATCATTTCATTTCCACTTGATTCAATTATATTTTTTTAAAGGAAAAGACTTTCTCTTTCTCTCTCCCAACCTCACTGCCTTTAAAACTGAATAAAACATTTGTATGCCTAAAATTAGCTAGCTTTTCTATGCAAGGTAGATTTTCAATGCCAACTCAATAAAAATGTTATTGTGAAGGTTATAATCAATTCAGCTAAGCTTCCTGAAAGATTCTATTCATTTCTCCAATCAATGTCTCTCACTTATGCCTCCCTCGTCTCCATTCTCTATCTAAGGCCCTTCCATCTTTGACTTTAATCTCCTAAATGATAGCCTTACTTCCACTCAAATCCTTTTCCAGTCCGTCTCCCACACTGCTACCAGATGATCTTTACAAAAACAAAGATTCTGCCATGTCACTCCCTGCTGCAAACATTTTTACTTGCTCCCAACTGGCCACGGAATAAAATACAAATCCTTAAGCATGACATTCAGCCTTCATCATCAGAACACTCCCTTTTATGTTCTCTCTTCTCCAGCCAAATCAAAATACTTTTATTCTTCCTAATACACCAAAGAATACTGTCACTTGTCTTAATGCCTGGCATTAAGCAATAAACGACATGGAAGCTACAGATAGGCAAGATGAGTCTCTATTAAAGGGTAGGCACCCCAGGGCTTGGGGTGGCGAGGGTACAATCTGACAATCATTGTTTTACCACCTCCCAACCAGCAGGAGCCCGCAATACCATGCCCAACCTTCAGTTTCAACTTAAAGTCTCTTTGCTCACTTCGGGGGAATAAACAGGGTATCTTTATAAAACATTGCTGTTAATCCCAGCTACTCAAGAGGCTGAGGCAGGAAGATCACTTGAGGTCAGGAGTTCAAGGCTAGCCTGGGCAACATAGTGAGACCCAGTTTTTAAAAAAACAAAACCAAAAAACATTGCTGTGCCTCAACACCTTCCAAGCAGAGATCATTCATCCAAAGGGCAGCAAAATACTTTACTGATGCCAAACATCTTAAGTACATTCTGGAGTGTGGTATATAGTTTATGTTAGTTAGTAGAAAATATTGAGCAATGTCCCAAATACCCCCCTCCTTTACCCACATATATTTCAAAAAATCTTTCTTCCCTAAGAAGACCGCCCTTGAAAAACAGTTTGCTGACCAAATGTGTTTGGTGGGTCATGGATCTGTGGTTTTCATCAGAGAATTTCTTTCTCATGTCCATTGATTCTTTCTGTTCCTTCCTGTTATCTAATCAGAGGCAAAATACATGTTCCCGGTCAGCACGGTGGCTCACGCCTGTAATCCTAGCTTCTCTGGGAGGCCGAGGCAGGTGGATTGCTTGAGCTCAGGAGTTCAAGACCAGCCTGAGCCAGAGTGAGACCTCGTCTCAAGGAAAAAAAAATTAGCTGGGTGTCGTGGCGTGCACCTGTAGTCCTAGCTACTCGGGAGGCTGAGGCAAGAGGATGGCTTGAGCCTAGGAGTTGGACGTCGCGGTGAGCTATGATGACACCACTGCACTCTACCCAGGGAGACACGGCGAGGACTCTGTCTCCACAAAAACAAAAAACAAAAAAAACAATACAACTAGACGACCATCCTCACACACACACACAAAAATACATGTTCTGCTAAGGGCCCCCATGGTTTTAACAGGAGACATATTCAACTCTTGAGTTCTTTTTATCAGAGGGTATGGGGAGCTCTACACAGGCAATCTACATAGACAAACGAGCAACATGAAATCCTTCTCTCTGTTCAAAGTAGATTAGATCCTTCCACACAACAGGGAAAAAACAAAGAAAAAAACACAAAACAAAAAACAAAAAAACCCAAAGTAGGTTAGAGCCTAAAATTCCTTAAGATTCCTGTTTGGTACACATTTTTTGCAATGGTCCATGAAAACCCATCTAACTCAACAATGTGGAACAAAATCAAACCTCTCTGCATTCACCAAATGTTCTGCCAGAAGGGAGCTTTGTGTTTTGTCAAGGTAGATGAACAAAATGTTTCCCTCCATAGCCAAGCCTCCTCTAAAGCCACATTTAAAAGTTTAATGATACACATTTCTACCAGATGTCCTTCCCCAAAATCATCTGGATTTTATAGATGACTTATCACCACACTTTCTGCCAGAACTCTTGCAGTGAAATTTGTTTATTCAGTAAAGAGTTTCAGCTTTATCATCTATTAAATCTGAGTAGATCAGAAACCAATTTGTTTAATTCAACAAATACTTCTGTGCTCTGGAGCCAGACAATTTGCTATTTGAGTATCTGGGTAAAAGTAACCCAGGAATGTAATAACTTGGGTTTTCACAGCAGCTGAATCCTTGCAGTAAATATGCCCCTTCATATTCTTTGGAAACCAAACCAGAGACTTCCTAGAGGTTCTCTGGACTTTGCTCCACACCAAGCATTTTCACACATTTCTAACAGAGTTGCGTGACCCTCCACATATCCCTGTCCACAATGCAGCTTGGCAGTTAAGTAGCTACTCAAAGATTTTATGATCATGGAGATCTTTATTAGTCTTTATTTCAGTCAAGTATTTATTTGCCTTTCAGCAGCACATATGGTTTAAGACAAATACAGTAGCTATTTCCTCTTCTCAGTCAAGTCTAAAAGCCTCATCCTGGCATTGTTGTTGTAACAGAGGGAATGGCCTGAAAATTTGCTATCTCTTTAAAACATCCTCCACTCCTTTTTGAGAACTAACACCTGCATCCCTGCCTCAGGCCAGTGGTTGTGAGGTGCAGGGTAAGTCTTTTGACCTGGTAAAGGGAGGTCCTGGGCCAAGTTCACAAGATTGTCTTCAGGGGAGATGGGAAGATCAGAATCACCAACTGTAGTTGAAACAGTGATTGCCTGAAGCTGAGAACCTATCCTTTAAAAGCTCTGTATTTCTGCTTATTATTAGGACGATGGCATTTCAGACAGGAGTCTCCATCCTCCTCCTTTGCCGGCAAAGTAATAAAACTCTTTCCTCCTCCTCAAACCACTTGTTCTCTTTCTTCTGATGCAGCCTTGAGGACAAGTGGCTGGGCTTTTGGTAACATCATTGTGCTCTTCCAAATTGAGAAAACTGTGTGGACGGCTGGATGGAAAGTCACTGCCAGCCAAGACAACTTGACTCTGCCTATTTAATAAATGATGTTTATTGTTTCTATGAAACCTGGGTTTAAAGACCTAATGTCTGCCTACTATTCATCTTCACTTCTGGTTACTGCCCAACACAGCTCTTTTCTATTGCCCAGACATCTCTCCAGTTCACCTCTGAACCTTCTTTCACATCCTCCCATCGCCTCTCAAAATATATATGTGTATGTATATATGCATATGTATATGTGTGTGTGTTTATATATATGTATATGTCTTCACATAGTTAAATTGAGGAAAAATTTCCACCTATTTTCTTTCTGTATCTTTTTGTCCTTTCTCTCTTATCCTAGCAAAAGTAAGCAGATAAGTATAACACATCATGATCGATTATACAGTATAATACTAATTTTTAAGAGTGTAAAGAAACATCTCTATAGGCCCTTAAATTTAAGTTTGCATAGGTAGTAAACTTTCTTTGTAAATCACATTTTTACTTTGAGATTGCAGATATTACTTTGAGATTACATTATCATATACTTTATTTACATTCTCTCATATTTGCAGTTTTAATTTTTTCAATAATTTTACTTCTTAATATATACAAAGGCATGCTGACAGCATTCTGGAAAGTATCATAAATGAGTGATTTGGAGCTGGTGGTGACTATGGCAAATAAGGAAGTACATACCTTGTTTAAAGAAGAATTCAGGCTGGGCATAGTGGCTCACACCTGTAATCGTAGTACTTTGGGAGGCTGAGGATGGATTGTTTGAGGCCAGCAGTTAGAGACCAGCCTACGCAACATAGCGAGACCTCTTCTCTACAAAAAATAGAAAAATCAGCCAGGTGTGGTGGCACGCACCTGTAGTCTCAGCTACTCGGGAGGCTGAGGCAGGAGGATTGCTTGAGCCCAGGAGTTTGAGGTTGTACTGAGCTATGATGACGCCACTGCACTCTAGCCAGGGCAACATAGCCAGACCCTGTCTCCAAAAAAATAAGCAAAAATAAAATAAATAAAGAGGAATTCAAATGCTGTTGTAGGAAATGCAGGCCCATTATTAACAGATAATATAAATTACCAGACAAGCTAAACATTGGAATCTTTTTGTGAAATCTTCCAATGTTTAAGTATTAGCATCTACATTAAACATTTTGGAACACTTTTTCAGCCAAATTAAACATACAAACCAACAGTTTTCAACCTCTATAAAGCACAGTTGGCTGGTAGTGGGATGAACCAGACCAGGCTGAGCTAGGACTCTTAGATGAGGGTACCCACTGGAAACAAGCAGATTCAGCAGCAGGAAATAGAAGAAAAGGGTTCAGACTGAGCTCAGTATGTGTGGGTCAGGGTTTCTTCACCTGGACTTTATTGACATTTTGGGCCAGATAATTCTTTGTTGTGGGCAGCTGTCCATTGTAGAATGTTTAAGAGCATCCCTGGCCAGTAGCACATACCCTCCCATCTCCAGTTGTGACAACCAACCATGTCTCCAGACATTGCCACATATCTCCTGCGAGCCAAAATAGCCCTGGGTTGAGAACCGCTGTTATAGATTTTGGTAGTAATAAGGGATGGGAATTGGTATCAAGGTAATGCTCCACAGAGTGGAAGGTAAATAGTCTAACCAAGGTGGGAGCACAGAAGCATGGAGCCCAGGACAGAGCAAACTAGCAAGTCATGGACATGCGGTAACAGAGGTCAGAGTTCTCCAGAGGATTAGAAAGAACCAAAGATATGACAATACAAAACTGGAACCCAGGAACAAGGACTAGGAACAAGGCAGTAACCCAGTTACCAAAATTAGAGAGTAAAGCGGAAGTGGACTATCTTTTAACGCACTATGTAATGTTTTTATGATGTTTATTTTTTATTGTCTATCTCTGCCTGCTAGAATCTAAAATCTAAGAGGGAGGAAATAGTTGTCTTATTTAGTGAAGAATCCCAACCAGCTGGAATAGTGCCTGATGAATGTAGGCACTTACTAAATATTTGCTGAATGAATGAGTGCTCAGCATTCAGAAACAGTGGTTGCCACCTCTGGCTTAGTGTTATGAGTTGGATGGTGCAGCCCCCCAAGAAAATGTATGTTGAAGTCCTAACCCCCAGTACCTCAGAATGTGACTTTATTTGAATTAGGATCTTTATAGAGGCCATCAAGTTAAAATGAGGTCATTAGGGTGGGTCCTAATCCAATAAGACTGGTGTCCTTATAAAAAGGGGAAATTTGGACACAGAGATAAGACAGTCACACAGAGAGAACACCATGTGAAGATGAAGGCAGAGATCAGTGTTACGCATGTACAAGCCAAGGAATGCCAAAGTTTTCCAGCAAGCCACAAGAAGCTAGACAAGAGGCACAGAATGGATCCTCCCTCACAGCCCTCAGAAGGAAACAACCTTGATTTCAGACTTATAGCCTCCAGACTGTGAGACAATAAATTTCTGTTATTTTAAGCCAAGCAGTTTATGGTGCTTTGTTACAGCAGTCTTAGGAAATGAATACAATTTGTCTCTAGATATTTGGTTAGGTTTAAGTGAGGTTTGGAAACTTTTTTCTTTTTTGAGACAGGGTCTGGCTCAGTTGCCCAGGCTAGAGTGCAGTGGCGTCATCATAGCTCACTGAAACCTCAAACTCCTGAGCTCAATTGATCCTCCTGCATCAGCCTCCCAGGTAGCTAGGACTACAGGCATGCACCACCATGCCCAGCTAATTTTTTAATTTTTTTGTAGAGACAGGGTCTCACTATGTTGCTCAGGCTGGGCTTGAACTCCTGGCCCCAAGCAATCCTCCCGCCTCGGCCTCCCAAAATGCTGGGATTACAGGTATGAGTCACTGTGCCCAGCCTGGAAACTTAATTAGATCTTGGAGGTACCTGTAAACTGTAAAGCAATATACAAAAAAATGTATAATTATTATATAAGAAAATGCCCTCAAGGATTAACTGTTTGCTCAAGGACTCAGTAGGACAGATGCTAAATTCTACTTTACTTCTCTCTTTTCTCCACCCCATCCCTAACCCTCACCATCAGCATCACACTAAAACATCTGCTGTAAGTCATAGGGAAATTCCTAGCTTATATTTCCCATGAAGGATTCAGCTGGGCAGCATTTAGCTCTTCTTGAAGCTTTTTTCCTAAGCCTGAACTGGTTTTTGAATTGAATCTATTCATCTGCTTCCTAGAAGATTAGGAACCTCTCTGGTACAGGGCTTTCTGTTTGAAGGGATTCTGTTCAGATAGGTTACTCATTCTCAAGGAACACACGTACACATTTCCCCTCTCCCAGCCCTGCCCCAACCGAATAGAGAAGAGGGTGGTTGGTGTCCTTCAGCAGGCCCTCTGATGATCATGCTGTCCCAGTAGGGTCAGTAATGATATTGTATGGGGGAGGCCCCTGGCTTTTGGTGAGTACAGTAGTTGTGAGCTATTAGGGGTCTTCCATGGGCTTTTCTTTGTTTGGGGAATGAGGTTCCTTCTACTCACTACTTAGGGTTTTAGAAGGTGATTCAGACCACCACCTGGGCCATTTGGCTTCATAATTGCTAATATCCTAAAAGAACAGGTCATAGGCACCAGGAAGGTAAGGGTGTCCTAGTACTCAGGCAGAAAACCAAGAGAGGGAGTCTGAGACTAGGCTGGAAAGGATTTGACATGGGAGGGTAAGCCAGGAGGAGTGTGAGAGGGCAGGGTCACATCCCAGGCCTGAAAGAACAGGGCAGCAAAACAGGAGTCAATTTCTTGCTCACTGGAGTAGGATACAAAAAGGATAGGCTTTGGTGTCAAGGAATAAGCGAAGATCCTGGGGATAGAACTGTTGGTCAAGGATAGAGAGAATCTGGCAGTGATACTAACTAAGGGTGAGGCCAAGGCAAGAGGATCGCTTGAGGCCAGGAGTTGGAGGCTGCAGTGAGCTATGATTGCACCACTGCACTCCAGCCAGGACAACAGAGCAACAACTTGACCCCCCACCAAAAAAAAAAAAATTATAATAATTATCTGCAGGAAGGTAATGTCAGGAAATGTTTCCAAGAAAGGTGGCATTTGAATTGAATATTGAAGAACAAAAATAGGTTGCTGGGGCTGGGGTTGGAAGGAAGCTAATGAATTGCTTTTGTATTTTAATTATGCCCTGCCAGATTTCTCAGAAGATTTAAAGTAGGTTGATGAACAGTGATAGTCAAGTCGAGTTTGAGATGCCTATGAGCAACACAGATGTTTTGACCTCTTCATTCTAACCCTACTATAATCCCACGTCTTATATTTTTTCCCCATTTATGATTGTAGCTCCATGAAATGAATACAACTATTCATCTTTTTTCTACTTGATCTTGAATACTACAGAAAGCAATAGCACAAAATAAAATTGAGGAAGCCAGAATTGCACCCAGTAAATTTTGTTTTGATTGAAAAATTGACATTCAAGTCTCCTTAACCCAGGAAAACTGGCCTTAGTAAGAAAAAAAAGGGAAGTGTCCACAAAAGAAAACTTACTTTGGTAGAAATTATAAGAGATAAAATTTGGTATGGACAAAAATAAAGTAAAACTGATTAACAAATCAAATCTTTGTCATAAATGATTACAGAAAAGAATTCAAATTAATTCAAAATAAAGGAATTTCAGTAAAAAAAAAAGCTTAGTTGCATTCTATAGGAAATGAATATAGAAATTAAGTGGTCATAATCAAATTTACTCAAAAAGATACCTTTTGGATGAAAAGCCATCCATACTGATATAATTTGGATTACCATGTTTGCTTTCATAAACATAGAATCAAAACATCCGTGGGTGCAAAATAGAGGGTCAGCATCTCCAGTGCTTACCTGTACCATCCAGGTGGATGGATCTAGGAAACAATTGGAACTCTCTCTCAAGAGCTTGAGAAATCAGGGTTACAAATACAGATTTTGAAGTTATCACTGTGTAAGTATTAACCTGTTTTCTTTTGCATCTGCCATGAACTAATAATGCATAGTAGGAACCTAATAAATGCTTGTTGAAGGTTAGATTTTCTTGAGTCAGCATTATGAACAGAGGAATTGCACCCATAGAGTCATTCATTTTAATTTAGCAATTACTAAACACTTTATAAAAATGAACTCTCACAGCTTTGAGAATGATAATCAGAATGAAACTGAGGCCCACCAAGACTTGGACATCTAGAGTATAACACCTACCAAAAAGTATACTATAGCTGGTCCATAAGATGAAGTATTTTTGTCTTTATGTTCCTTATCATTCATTGAACTTTTCTTTTTCTTTAAAACATTTTTTTCTTTCTTTTTAAATTTTCTTCTATAGATTTCCTCATTCTCCACTTAGCAAGATCATGGAAGATCTAGAGGAAACATTATTTGAAGAATTTGAGAACTATTCCTATGCCCTGGAATATTATTCTCCAGAGTCTGATTTGGAGGAGAAAGTCCACCTGGGAGTTGTTCACTGGGTTTCCCTGGTGTTATATTGTTTAGCATTTGTTCTGGGAATTCCTGGAAATGCCATTGTCATTTGGTTCACAGGATTCAAGTGGAAGAAGACAGTTACCACTCTCTGGTTCCTCAATCTGGCCATTGCAGATTTCATTTTTGTTCTCTTCCTGCCCCTGTACATCTCCTATGTGGCCATGAATTTCCACTGGCCCTTTGGCATCTGGTTGTGCAAGGCCAATTCCTTCATTGCCCAGTTGAACATGTTTGCCAGTGTTTTTTTCCTGACAGTGATCAGCCTGGACCGCTATATCCACTTGATCCATCCTATCTTGTCTCATCGGCACCGAACCCTAAAGAACTCCCTAATTGTTGTTATATTCATCTGGCTTTTGGCTTCTCTAATTGGTGGTCCTGCTCTATACTTCCGGGACACTGTGGAGTTCAATAACCACACTCTTTGCTATAACAATTTCCACGAGCATGATCCTGATCTCACTGTGATGAGGCACCATGTTCTGACGTGGGTGAAATTTATTGCTGGGTATCTTTTCCCTTTGCTAACAATGAGTATATGCTACTTGTGTCTCATCTTCAAGGTGAAGAAGCGAAGCATCCTGATCTCTAGTAAGCATTTCTGGACAGTCCTGGCTGTAGTTGTGGCCTTTTTGACTTGCTGGACTCCTTATCACCTGTTTAGCATTTGGGAGCTCACCATTCACCACAGCAGCCATTTCCACCAGGTGCTGCAGGCTGGAATCCCCCTCTCCACTGGTTTGGCATTCCTCAACAGTTGCTTGAACCCCATCCTTTACGTCCTAATTAGTAAGAAGTTCCAAGCTCGCTTCCGGGCCTCAGTTGCTGAGATACTAAAGCATACCCTATGGGAAGTCAGCTGTTCTGGCACAGTGAGTGAACAGCTCAGGAACTCCGAAACCAAGAATCTGTGTCTCCTGGAAACAGCCCAATGAGTTATTACTTTTCCATTAATTAGTATAAGTCTTTTGTGTGGGTCCTCTGACAGATGCTTTCAGATTAAATTTGATTCCAAGATATAGAGCTGATCATATTTTTGTTGTTTTTGGTCAGTATATTGGCACCACGTTTTTGTATGGACATAAAACTTAGGAAGGATCAACATAATTTTTTTTCTGCACTTTTAAGTGATCTGCGTCATTCTTGCTAATTATACCGTGGTGGATTAATCACCAATGTTGAAGCATTATCAGTTATTTTTTTAATCTTAATAACTTCTTAAAAGGCCTAAATCTTAATATTAAATATATGATTAATTTCAAAAATTTTTAAATGCTTGCTTAAATTCATTTTAATTTTGCACAAGTAATCTATTAGACAATTCTTAAAATGTGATATGTGTACTTAATTTCTTTATTTTATGTAATCTATGTATACACATTTATGAATTAAAGTAATAGTTGGTTATCTTAGTTTAAAACATCTGTTTCAGTTAACTATTAAAGCTTAATAAACTTCCCCCAAACCTAGTTGCTTAAAACAATAACTTACTATTTGTGATATAGTTCTCACAATTATAATTCTCACAATTCTGAGGAACAGGAATTCAAACAAAGCACAGAAGGGAGGTTTGTGTCTCTGCTTTGCAATGTCTGGAGCCTCAGCTGAACTGGGATTATGCAAATGACTGAGGTATGGAACAGCTAGGGGCTGGCTGAGAAGTCGTCTTCCTTCTCTTCCCCTCCTCACACAGCCATCCATCCCACCATGGCACTTCATGGTATCCAGACTTCTTATATGGCAACTCAGGGTTCCAAAAGACCAAGGTGGAAATTTCTAGTCCTCTTAAACTATGACTAGCACTGACACAGTGTCACTTCCATTGTACTCTATTGGTCAAAGCAGTCACAGGCCAGCTCAGATTCAAGGGGGGGGACATATATTCCCCACCTTTCAATGGGAAGAGTGTCAAAAAATTTGCTCCCATCTTTAATCTTCTATAGTATCATCATAAACATTAATGCTTTTGGAAAATGCTGGGTATGTACTATAAACATAAAAACACTAACATCCAGATGGTAGCTAGGCCAGCCCAATCTCAGAATGATTTCAGAAAGAGAAAGCATAGAGGACATATTGATATATTTCTACCATTTATTCCTATGTTTATATAGATACCAATATAAGACCAATAAAGTATACCTTTAGGTCAATGACCTCTTCATGGTGCAAATCTGTTGCATTTTAGACTGTAATGGTCTTTTGACTTCTATTTATTTATCCCTTTAGCAAATAGATGAGTACTTAAGTATACAGAACCATGGTAGGTAGATACTGTAAGGGGCAAGAAGCATAAGGTACTTACAGTTTAGAAAGTGAGATTAAACCTGCATTAAAAAAATCCTAAAATAAGGTAAAAATAATAAGTGCTACAAAAGAGTCAAGGAGAAGTATAGATTGTTCAGAGAGGAGAGAGATTGTATCCAACTGTGGAGGTGAAGAAACACTGGAAACGTATGTCCTTGTCTTTGGGGTTTCCTAAAGACCCTGCTCTCATCCCTGTCTCTGCTGGTGTCTTTGTCCTTCCTGAATAAAAACTCTGCCACTCACCACAATTTTAAAAACATATTTCAATTTCTATAATTTCTCAATTTTCTTTTGAAAGTTGTGAAAGGAGCAGTGTTATTTCTTGAATCAGTATCACATTTTTAATTTCATCTCTTCTTAGTTTCTTGGAAATGCTAACATTAGACCATTTATTGGCTCTGTACTTAACTCTTAGCCCAATGCAACAATCAGATCTGGTTTCAGAAATTATCCCCCAAAAATGTGTGGCATAGCTCAGCATATCCCAAACTTCTGTCATTCCCAAACTTCATGGTTTCTGCCATATCCAGAACAGGTTCTGGGAAGAAAAGGAGAGAAAGTCTCATTGTGAGTTTCCAGCTCTTTGTGCAGCCTTTAGCCCTGCCCGTCCTACCACCAGGATTTGAGATATTCCACGCTGGGGTTCCCAGGATCAGGAGAAAAGAGGACCAAAGAAAGAAAGGAGAATTCTGTCGATTCATCCTTAGTTTGGGTAAAGGAAGAGACTCTCAAGGCTGTGGGAGAAAGAGGAAGGATGAGGAGCAGGAAGGGGATTAAGCAACCAAGAATAAAGGGAAATTATGGAGGAGGTGGTCTTCTGGAAGTTACACTTCAGGGCAGGGGAGTGCTTCCTGACCTGTGTGAGTCAGGAACTGTTCAGAGCCATTTGGCATAGCATCTAGGGCCTGTAAGATTTCCAAGGGCCTATGAAAATGTTTGAGACCTTAAAAAATGTATTGGCTCTAGAATACAAAAAGGAAACTTGAAAGGTCAAAATTAATACTTAATCACATGTCTATAAAATATACCTTTATTACAATTAGTCAAATTGTATCAAGGGTTTGATAATTATGTAAAAATTATATTTAATATGGGTTTCAATATGTTTCAATGTTTGATAAGAGAACTGGAGCTTTCAAAAAGAAAAATACCTGAAGGTATACAAAGGTCTTAATACTCTGAATACATTTGAGAATCCAATGATACTTGCGGGTTCTTTCCCCCAGAAAAATGCTTTTAAATAAAATTTCAGGAAGTTCTTATTAGACCCTAGGTTAAGAACTCTAGTTTTAGTGGTTTTTAAAATAGCTGATTGTGGGGATGTAACAGGAATCCACCAGTAGAAAGCAGCAATCAAACAGGAGTTAATTTTTTTATTTACAGTTTGCGGGAAGATCCAAAGAGTAGCATAGAAAGCATAGAACCCCAGGCCTTCAGGGTTGGGGACACCAAGCCTTCCTGGCAGTCGGAATTAGGTTATAAGGAGGGCTTTCCAGGGCTCAATGACCAAGAACAGATGACTGACAGAGGACTCTGTTCAAGGACAGAGAGGCTGGAGGAGAGGCATATTTTCTACTGGGGCATAAACCCAATGAGACAGACTTACCTTCTCCTCAATGGAAGAAAGCTCTTTAAAACAGAGGGTGAGTCCCAGGGCCCCCAGAAGCAGGATATTTGGATTTGAGTCATGGCTCAAACATCTCCTAGCCCTGTGACCTTGGCTAAATGAATTCAAATTTCTATACCTTAGTTTCCCCCATCTGCAAAATGGGGATAATAATAGTAGTACCTGCCACATAGGGTTATTGTGAAAATTAAATGACTTAATGCAGGTAAAGCACTTAGAGCACTGCTTAGTTCAATAAATACTTGATAAACACTAGCTGGTATTATACTTATTGACTGAAATTCCTGGCACCTTCTGACATAGTAACTGCTCAGTAAATGTTAGGTCATATCCTCCTCTTGAAGAAATCTAAGTAATTGCACAGAAAGAAGGGAGCTACACAAAAAACTCTAAAACAAGACATTTGTAAGTGCTACAAAAGAAGTATTATGTTGGGAGGCTGCAAGGGGCAGGGAAGGAGTGGAATGAAAGAAGGCCTTCTTGGAAAAGGTATGTGAAGTGCACCTTGAAGAATGACTACAAGTTCAACAAGTGCAGGTGAGAAAGGAGGCTACCGCAGGTAGGCATGAGCAATGTTCAGAGGTTGGAAAACATAGGCTTTGTTCAGAAAAGAGAGAATAGTTCCATTTTATAGGGATAGAGTGAGGATAGAAGATTCGAAAATTGGTGCCAGGCTTGAATAGTAATCCATAGTTCTTCAATATTCTTACATATGGGCAATACTGTTTTTTAAGGATGCATATTTAGAAGTGTATGGACATTTTCCTTTGATTTTTACTCTACCAAAAGCTCTATTCAGGCCTGCCAATGACATTCCAAATGACAGGACCCTCATTTGGGACATTTCCTGAATGCAACTAGTATGATCCATATGTATGTAATGACAGATACGTGTTTTTTGGTCTCAATTTCTTTTTTTTTGGTGATTGGTAGGAGCATTTTTTGATTTTGTTTGTTGTTGTTCAATTTCCATTTAAAGTTTACCATTACATGATATTATCTTACCACCCTAATTGGTAGTACAAAGCAAGGATTACACTGATGAAACAGGATTAAACTGTCGAAAAGGGATAAAGAGCCTTCCCCATTCTATTGCCAACACATCATCTGATCTATGAAGATCTGGGTTTGTGTTCCTCCTTTGTTACTGACTAGTGACATATACTTACTGAATAATTTTGGGCAAATAATCTTTCAGAGTTCAGTTTCCTCATCTGTAAATGGTGATAACAGTGTCTGCCTTATCTCACAGGATTATAATATGGTTCAAATTAGACAATGTAAATGAGGCACATTTTTTTCCTTTTTTACAATAATTACCACTGCCAAATTTCATTTTTTTGAAAAAATTATATATATATACCCAAACACTATTGCAACTTTGTATTTGTGCCTTTGTTCATAAGTATATCTTTTCAAAGTGATAGTCAATGAAAAACCAAGCATTTTTCAATGTTACTATAGTCTCCATTACTTTTTAAAGTAATTAGGTTTACCATTTCCATTTGGTAGGATTATAATCGTCATTTGATTTCCCTGCTTCCATTCACACCATCTCCAGATCAAAACTGTCTTATGTTGCAGTGTTACAGCTCTTTTAGAATTTGTCTAGCAGGTTTTCCGGTCCTCACCGGAAAGCACCCCGCTACGAAAAAAGAAACAAAACAAAACAAAACAAAAAACTGTCTTATGTTGTTATTCTCTGAGTTAGATACCTCATATAATGAGCCAGGCTGTTATTCAAATGCCTCTACAACCTGGCCCCACCCTATGTAATCCCAAACACACACTGCAAAATCCCACCAAACTGGTCTAATTGTTTCCCAAATCTTTGTATCTTTATTCTCATTCTGGCATTTATCAATTTATCGTTCTGCCTTTCACATGCCCTCCTGCTGCTGGATTTTTTTTTTTAACAAAAATTATTAAGGTTCATCCAGCTTAAGACTGATTCCTCCAAAAAATTTTTCAATTCTAGCCTCCTCTGAACTTTTCGATTACTTGCTTAATCCCAAAATTACATTTTTTCCTAATTTTTTTTGTAGAGACAGGGTCTCACTCTGTCGCCCAGGCTAGTCTTGAACACCTGTCCTCAAGCTATACTCCCACGTCAGCCACCCAAAGTGTTGAGATTACAGGTGTGAGCCACTGTACTCTGTTTTATTTTAACAATTTTATGTGTTTGAACTGCTGCCCTATAATTTTCTTAACTACTTTTGTATTTTTTATAGCATCTAACAAAGTGATACTAAATAAATCAGTTTTGAGTTCTCACACTGTGCCCAGCCCTGTGATAGGGATGCTGAACATGAAAAATGAACAAGGTTTCAGAGTCTCTGTAATCACTTATAAGGCATGCAGAAAAATAAAGGTGGGGTCTTTCTTGTCCTTAGCTTTCTTCCACCCCAAAGCCAGAAACAGAAAAAAAAAAAAAAAAATCTCTCTCTTGAGTACACCTATGCCTTCTGAGGCCATTAGTTTAAAAAACAGTTCATTCAGTATACTGGCTCACATACAAATGGGTATCAGATTTCCTACTGCAGCATTGCTCATAATAGCAAAAAACTAAAAGCAACCTAAAGGTCCAATCAACAGGAAACTAGTTAAATAAGATATGAGACAATGAATTATGCAACTGTTAAAAAATGAGGACTCTCTGCACCTTTTCGGAGTGTGTTTGAAAAAAAAATGAGGACTCTTCCTAATATATTAATATGGAATATCCAAGGTATAATCTCCCAAGATATCCAAGTACACATCTATGGGCAAAATGCAAGGTGCAGAACAGTTTGTGTGGTATGCTACAATTAGTCTTATGCTTAGAAGAGCTTATACATATGCTTAGAATGGCTCTGGAAAGACCTAAGAACCTGGTGACATTGGTTGCTTTTATGAAAGTGAACTGGAAGCCTGGGGGACAGGAAAGACTTCACTGTATACCCTCTTAAATTTTGAGCTGTGTTAATATATTTCCTTTTTTTAAAACATGAAATTATAATAAAAACCATTAAAAGATATTTTTTATTCAAGGTCATAGAACCAAGATTTCAAAATTGTATGCTTCATTCATTGCTGTAAGATTTTCAAGAAATCTGTGGTTTGAATTGACCATTCTAAATTTTTAACTACCTTTTAAGAAAATTGTTTTTCCATAATTAATAATTTTTGTTAATACTTAACATTAGTCAAGCTATTTGGAACTCAATCCCCTTAACATGCCAATGATTGTGAATTGTTTTTGATTACTCACTCACTAGTCACTACACCTCTTTCCACAGCAGTAAAAAACATCATGCGGTATTTTGCCATTTTCAGAATCCTGAGGCTCCCTGGTTCTCCAGAAAAGGAAGTGCTGCCCTCTGCTGGCTCTCGTGATACTGACAACTGGAAAATTTCTCCCATTTTAGGTTAGGTCTGTTGGACTAAATATTGCTTAGAGATGATTTTATGCAATATATGCATCTGATCAAATACATCATCTCTATTTTTTCCTTTGAGACAAGGTCTTGCTTGTCTCCCGGGCTGGAGTGCAGTGTTGTCATAGCTCACTGCAACCTCAAACTCCTGGCCTCAAGTGATCCTCCTGCCTCAACCTCCCAAAGTGCTAGGATTACAGGAATGAGGCACTGTACCCAGCTTTATCATCCCTACAACAAAGTTTCCCATATTCAGGGTAGTTACAACATAAAATCAGATTGAAAGGAAATAACAGTCTGATTCTATGAAAAAATTGATCTAAAACAAATCATTTAATATCTTTAGTCCTTATTTACAAAGTAAGACCTTTAGAGATCAGCAATTCCCAAGCTCTAGTTTTGTAAATAGTGTAAAAAAAAAGTTAGGTATATCCTCAATTAACTGTCAAGATGCAGCTGTTTCCAATCTTTAACTATGATGATTATCACTTAACATACTACCCTCACCTAAGTATTTACCTGCAGCTCTAAGGTCACATTTCCAAATTCAAGCTAAATATCCCACCTCCACACTCAAGCACCTTATGAACTTTCACAGGAAAGTGAAGCTTACCTAGGAAGCTGGGGAACCAGTTATCTACATAATATACCTCCCAGGACATGCTACTCCAAATCACAGTCCCAACACTTACAGAGGTTTTGCCTTTACGGTTTGATGAGTCATTATTTTAAATTTGTGACATCTATGTTGGTAAGTGGTTATTACTGGACTTCCTTCCTCTGGGTTAGGTGGCCTATAATAGTGGTGCACATCTTGTTATCTCATAACAGTTAACATTATTTTCAAGTGAGATTTGGAATTACTATTTTTCAGTCAACAACAAATCCCAACTTAAAGATGCTGGGTTACAACAAATCATATCACCAGCATCATGCTGAGGACATCACTAATGGGCACAGAATTGTACCACAACCACTAAATGTCGAACAAGAATGCTGAACCAAATTTTTATTTATTTAGGAATTATATATCCATTGAATTATTTCCCTCAAAGTGAAAGGAATATATATTCTACCCTCCTATTTAACAGATTCAAGAGCCAAGGGTTATCTTTCAAGCTTTTATTTAAGTGCAATGATCCAGGATGCATTTTAGATCTTGTTGAAGGCAGCCACGTCCATGGACTGCACATAGTCCTCAAAAGCAGTGATCTGCTCCTCCAGCATATCGGTTCCAACTTTATCATCTTCAACTACACACTGTATTTGAAGTTTTTTAATTCCATATCCCACTGGAACTAGTTTAGCTAAAAAGAACATTAAGAAAAATCTTAGTTAAAAAGGTTATAACTGTATGCAAATTCCAGATGTCAGTTTAAAAAAAAAAGTGAAGACTAAACTCACAGGAGCCCCAGACCAAGCCATCTGCTTGAATGCTTCTGACACACTCCTCTAATTTCGCCATATCTGTCTCATCATCCCAAGGTTTCACATCTAGTAAGATGGAAGACTTGGCAACAAGTGCAGGTTCTAAAAAGAAAAAGAAACAGCATTATTCAAATACCAAATACCATTATATTTTTTCACTCTACTCCAAGACACTTAACAAATCTTCTCAATTTGTTTTAAAATGTACCATCTCCTTAGCCAAACAAAACTGCAGAATACATCTTTTGTCTGTCACACATATACCCACTTTCTGTTTTGCTAAGAAAGAGGTGTTCAACTGTGTTAACAGTTTCTTTCCCACAGAGGAATGCCACAACTGCTACATAAGAACAGCTGCAGACCAGTAGCTGTGGACATTTTATGAGGAACCTCTACAGAACGTCTTGAAATACCGACCTAATTCAACGAATGTGGAGGAGATTACTTTGGGGTTAAGCTTTGAAAAAGATTACTCTCATTATTATGAAATGAAGTAAAACACAAATTATAAAATGACCTACTTTTGGCTTTCTTTGATTCATACTGTGCAAGGCGTTCTTCCCTCAGTCTCTTCGCTTCTTCGCTTTCCTGTAGAGAAAAAATTTAATGCATTCCACAAAGTTGGTTGTTCCTCTACTTAAAGCTAGTGGGGTCATCACGAAAAAGACCAGCTTTATCAGAAAAAAGCAAATCATCACGAGCTCAGCCGAAAGATGGTGATTTGATTTTATTCATCATAGAACCAGTGAGAATGTTTAAAAGGCAGATAAAAGTGAAGCAAGGATTCAAATCCAGCCAATTTGGCTATGGAATCCATGCCTACACAACAACATACTGCCTACCAATATATTCTCTTCTAAAAGATGCCATACCTCCTCATCATCAGATCCAAAGAGATCAATGTCATCATCATCTTTACTATCTGTAGCTCCATTTCCTGTAGTGTCTTCCACATTAGCAGGGCCATACTTGCCCAAAGCTTTCTTCACTCCTGGCAAGCTTGAAAAAAATGTAAATTCAACCACTATTAGGTTGGTATAACTTCCTTTTCTAGACAATACATGAGAACTTGTTTTCATCACTATTTATCACTAGATCCCTTTTGTAGTAATAATTACCCTTTAACACACTCCCAGGTAAACACTTTTATATGTTCAACTCCTCACCCAACAAACATTAGTACCATGTGAGACATTATATTCAATACTCACTATGATTTACTCTTTCAGTATGAACATTTCTGTTTGAGATTTCATTAAGTATGCTCAGTTCCATTCTTAGTGAACTGGAGTCCACTTCCCCAAACTTCCACCCTTGTTGGCTGTTTCAGAAGAATGGCCAAGGACTGAATGAATGAGCCACCCTCTCACCCCAGAGGTGGCCCCCCCAGGTCAGAGTCGAGGCACATTGGCAGGGCAGTGTGGGGAAAAGTTGAATTGCTGTTGTCCATGTTCTACCTGTTCTGTGAAAAAATGGAGGACTTCAGTCTCTCGGCCTTCTAAGATCACAAAGAAATTTAGCTTACAATATCCCAAAACTAAAGTAGCCTGGGTCCAATTTTGTCATGAGAATATCGTGATAAAGCTTCAAAAGCGGTCTTATTCTTCAGATAGATATTAAATATAACTTTACCTGGCCTTTTCCTTTTCATAAGATTTGATGTGATTATACCAACGTAGGGCATGACACAAGTCGGCAGGCGGCGGGCCAGAGACTGCTTCAAATACTGCCACATCTGCTTGTGATGGCACATACCTGACGAAGACACAAAAATAATTACACACGCCTTTAAAAAAAACACCAGCAAATAAATGACAAACGCTACATCCATCACATTCATTAGTGGGAACTAGCCCTGGTAGGGTTACCTAAGCTGCTTTAGCTTTTTGTATAAGCTCCTTAAAATCAGAGACCATCTGTTTGGGTCGCCGCACCATCCTGAGGAGTGTCTGCCACTCTGCAGACCTCAAAGATTGCGATCTCTACCGTAGCTCTACCTATAGAATAACACTTATTAACTGGGCGACGACGTGGAAAAGCCTGGTTGAATAAAGTCTAAGTGGAAATAAAGCACGTTTGACCCCTTCTCCCCTCGCAGGCCACTTCCCAGAGGCCGGGCTCGCACGGCACCGGCCCTCTGGAGACGGAAAAGCGGCGCTTTCCACGTCCCCCTGGAGGGCCCCGGGGCCCGGCCTCCTTCCCTGCTGTGCGGCGGAGGCTGCGCCACGTGGCCCCGGCCCGGGAAGCTCCCTCGCCGCCCGTCTCGGCCGTCCGCTCACCCCTCGATGTAGCTCTTGTCCGCCAGGTAATCGTTGAGCACCTGGAGGCCGGCGGGGCTTTTCAGGTCTCCGAAACCCATGGCGCCGGCTGTATCCGAGAGCTGGGAGCAGCGGAAGGAAAGAGCGCAAAGGGAAAGCGCCAGGCGCTAAGAGAGGGAAAGGGGCGCGAGCAGGCCGGAAAATTCCTTATATAGAGACGGAGGCGTTCCCCTCCGCCGCACCGGCCGAAGGTTAAAGGTCAAAGTACGTTTGTATTCTCACTTCTCCACGTAAAAATTGGGGGCTCTGAATTAACTAGCCTACAAATTGTTCCTGGACCTTTCGTTGTGTTTGGAAATAAATTAATAAAAGGGGCATTTCTTAAACTCGTACCTCCACGGCTCCCGAAGACGACGGGAACCGCCCCTTGAAGCGTCGGAGATGACCGAAGACGCTCGGCCTTGGGGCTTCTTGGCCACTTCCGGCGGAACTGCGGGTCTAAGTCGTCCTCCCTGCTGCTCCGACTCCTACCCCACCCTCTGTCAGACTGACGGAAATTGCCGAACTCAACTTAAGCGGAAAATTGTCGATCTGAGGTTTCTAGTCCCTTCTGGCTTCCCGTTCTCCAGGCCCGGCTGACTGAGTTAGCTGAGACCGCCATATTGAATAGGCGACCCGGCTTCTGAGGGGGTGGTTGTGGTCTAGACAGTTCATCAGGAGAGCCTCGGCTGCTCCGGCGAGAAGGTGAGGTCGTGTTTGGGTGTGAAGGCTGAGGTGCTTCGGCTACCGGTTTATTTCTTAACAAGACAGTTTCCTTTGGTCCAGGAGACTCATTCTCCTCGTGTCCTTGACTGGGCGCCACCTCCCGCCCAGCCACCTGGGGAGCCCCTGAGCCGGCAGGTGAGGGCTGTAAGCTACTAGCTGTGGTCTGATGAAGGTGGGAGGAGGAGGAAGGGGAAGGATCAAGAGGTCCTCGGCAAAGCTGGCCCGAATGCAGGCTTGTGGGCTATCTTCCCTCTGCAAGAAAATGCAAGACACTCCCCTCTAAGGCGAATAGGCCGTTTTGTTCCAAGGGAGAGGACCTGTGTCAGGTGACTTAGGCCTAAAGACCTTGAGCATTTCCCCCCAGATTTCCACATACCTGGTACAGTACATCATTGGGCGCTATTGCCTTAGCAATCGTTTAGGCCTCTGATTGTTCCTGTTTTGTTTTGTCCATTGACCACTTTGGGTAGCACTTTTTATTCCTTTCACTGAGGGGGAAACCAACAAAAAGGACTTTTAAAAAGTTACCTCAAGGTCGCACTGCGAATAACAAAGCAACGTTGTTTACAAGTTCTTGGGATCTACTGCAAAACTGTGGATCAGAAACAACTCTGTTCAAACACGAATTGAGAGTATAGAAAATGTAACGTGAATTGTTTTTGATGAATGAACATCAAGTTCTTTTTGTTTTGAGGAATGTTGTTTTCACCGAGTTGTGCATCGTTAAAGTGGTCTCTATAAATACGACCAGAGATTGGAGATTCAGTTCACTTAACAAATAGTTATTGAACGAGTCAGAAATGAGTCCATAAAGAAGAATAAAATGGGAAATATGACTGGGGAGTAGTCAGGAAATTTTAGATAGGCTGGTCAAGGACAGTCTCCTTGAGAAAAGGCTTTTAAGTCACTGAGGCCACAGCCGGGGGGAAAGGGGAGGGGCTGTGTGAGAACAGCTGGAAGCCCAGTGACCTCTTAGGAGGCTATTGAAATAGTCCGGGCAACAGGTGATAGTATCTTGGGATAGGATGGTACCTTGGAGGGAAAGAAGTAGATGGATGCAGGATGCATGGTGGAGAAGGTGCAGTAGTATATACGGAAAAGTGTCCAATCTAGTTTTAGAAATGATTGGTCATTAGTATTATCTAATAGAGATAATTATTTCCATTCCTACTTGGTATATAGATATGTTTAAAGTACTTATCAAAGTGTTGCAAATCTGTATTCCTTATGTTGGGACTATACAGTTCCATTTGATGCTGGATGTCAATGGACAGCCTTATTCTGATTGATTCCTATCTAAAGTGGGCACTACTTTTATATTGTATTGGAGACAGACAAAATAGTAGTATTAAAGTTTTTAAATTGTGTGAAATACTGATTGTTGATTTTGAATCTGTTAGTGCTTTAATTCAGCAAATCCAGGTTTACCTTTATATTTGCCATCAACGGTTTTTAGTAGGACAGATGCTACTCATTCTGGAACTTGGCAATGAAACTATTCAGTGGTTATTTTCATAAGGTACTGTATTAGGTCGTCAGAAAAGGGAAATGACCAAATTCCTTGTCTTCAAGGAGCTTACTGTCTAGTAGGTACTGAAATTGATTACTAACCCACAGTTTAGTAAGTGGAACAATAAAAATACATACACAGTGTGTGCTGGTAGTAAAGAAAAGGAGCACAAATGAAGAACTCTTTAAAATTGATTATCAGTGGCCAGTAGTGCCTAAATCGAATTCAGTTTTAACTGTCATTTATTGAGCTCCTACAAATAGCACATATCCAGAAAGTATTGTTTTCCTCCTGCTCCATAGATAAAGAACCATAAATTGATTTACTAAAAATCACTCACAAGTGGGTAACAGATTTGGTGTCTGCAAATTCATCAAATTATTAATTAATGAAATTGATGAATTAATGAAAATAGTGAAGTCTGATTTAATGAAATTTCCTATTGTACATCACGTGTGGTAAGTATGCAGAATTTTGTGTTTTTAATACATAAAACTTAAACTATATATACTATTTTCCAATGATGATGCAACTATTGAAACTTTTTTATTGTTGAAATTTTTTATGCTGATACATTCTAATCATATAATTTGCATTTTAAATACCTTTAAAAGTTCCACGTGATTTTAGATGCTTAGCCCATATGGTCAAGTGAATAGACAAAAAGTTCAGTACTTAGCCCATATGATCAAGTGAATGGACAAAAAAACCTCTAAAATTTCAGGTAAGTTTTCTTTCTGTTTGCTTTGTGTGTCTTTAAGTGGTAGTGTTTATGTAATCCACTTCCATTGATTTCAGTAATTCAGCAAACCTTTTAGAGCAGAGTGTTTCAACTTCAGCACTACTGACACTTTGGGTAATTCTTTATTGTAGAGAGACTGTCCTGTGCATCGTAGGATGTTTAGTAGCACCCTGCCTTCTACCCACTAGATGCCAGTAGCTTGCTCCTTTTATGACAACAACCAGTATCTCCAGACATTGCCAAGTACTCCCTTAAGAGCAAAATTGTCCCCAATTGAGAACCACTATTTTAGAGCTCACTGTGTACCAGCCTTGTGGATAGGTACTGAACATACAAAGATTCAAGAAGTTCATACAGTAGTGAGAATAGGACAGGCATATAAACAGGTAATTGCAAGTCTGTAAGATAAATGTACTACTCAGCACAGAAAATAGCACTCAAGACACCTTAAAGGCTTGGGCTTGTGGGCTATCTCAGAATACCTTAAGCATTTGGTAGATAACTGTGCTTAGAACTTAAAATGATAGAACGAGTAGTGATAGGAAATGAAGACAGAAAGGTAGGCTTTATTTTACATAGCCATTAATGGTAAGCTCACTGTTAGTCTTCCAGGTTATTTTATTATGTGGTAGTGTTTTAGGTTTGATCCTTTCTTTAGAGTTAAAACAACAACAAAACTGCTCTTTACATAGAATTAGAAAGTCCAAATTTATGCACTAGCTACTACAACTCCTTAGCTCCTTGAAATTGTACAAGTCAGTTAATGTCTCTTAAGACTGAGTATTCTCATCTACAGAATTTGAGGGAATGTATCAGGACTTGTGAGTGTTCAATGACATAATGTATGTGAAGTATTTTAAAGCCATGAAACATTACCAAAAAGTTTGTAATTAGGTGTTTTTCCCCCTACACTAATATAATTCTTCTTTGTTTCATTTTTAGCATTATGTTAAGGATACCTGTAAGAAGGGCCTTAATAGGCCTTTCTAAGTCTTCCCAAGGATGTGGTGAGCATTTTTTTTTAATTTGCATTTGTGAGTATTAGACTTTATCTTTGTGAATTCATAGGTCTATGGAATATTTCTTCAAAAACCCTAAACCCATAATTTGTTTCAAATAAAAATAGAAACAAATGATCTAAGTTGAATAGAATAATTTTCAATATATAATTTTACATTAAAGAGTTTACAGAAATAATCATAGAATAGAAAGTATTAGGAACTACACTTCAATGCCAAAATGGAAAAATCACAGTCATTCTGTTTTTAAAAAGTGATCTTCCCATGAACATATATTTTCACTGATATTAAAAGTTTAAGTTTAAACTGCTATCAAAAGACATCCTAGACTGGGTGTGGTGGCTTATGCCTGTAATCCCAGTATTTTGGGAAGCAAAGTGGGGAGTATCGCTTGAGGTTTGAGACCAGCTTGGACAACATAGGGAGACCCCATCTCTACCAAAAATTTTAAAAATTGACTGGGTGTGGTGGCGTGAGCCTGGAGTCCCAGCTACTCAGAGGCTGAGGCAGAAGGATTGCTTGAGCCCAGGAGTTCAAGGTTACAGTGAGCCATGATCGTGCCACCATACTCCAGCCTGGGTGACACAGCAAGACTGTCTCTATTTAAAAAAAAAAGACATCCATATTCTGTTTGGTATTGAGGATTGAAAAAGCTTTTTTCTAATTCAGTATTTTAAAGGTTTGCATCTAGAGAAATAGAGAAGAATAGCATAAACTGAAGAAAAATTGTAGGCTTGTAGATAACCTATTATCATCCACTATAATAAATTCAACTCTGTTAATTTGTTTTCCACCTCAATATTTTTGATGGTCAGTTCGAACAACTGTGACAGCAGCAAGCAACTTGATTGAAGTATTTGTTGATGGTCAGTCTGTCATGGTGGAACCAGGAACTACTGTCCTGCAAGTAGGCATACATTCTTATTCTTTATTTTGTGTGTCTGTATGTTCTGATCTTTAAAAAAAAACAATTTATGTACTTTATACTATCTATTTCCTTCTCAAAAAGAACTACACATAGTAAAATTACATGAAAATAGTTTGATTTTAAATCTTGGCACTTCAAAGTGAGCTATCATTTATCTGTTTCTGGCATTCTTGGTGAACTATGGTAGTTCTTTTGTTTTACTTCTGCCTCCCAAATGAATACCCATTAAGAAATTTGAAGTTATCTAAAATAAATTATTATTAGTTACCATAGGTAAATTTATGAAAAAGTAACTTTAGTTTGTTGTGGGCCTGCTCAGTGGTTTTCACTTTCATGTAACCTTTCTATTATTAGTAATATTTGGAAGAATATTTGTAAGAGTTATAAATCAGGTGAATGGAGGGTAGTTTGTTCTTGAATTCATGCTCTAAGTATTTAATGTCTCCAGATTCCTCCAGAAATAACAAATTTGGTCATGGGGAAGTGATGCTTCATTCCATCTGCAAGTTATCACAGAACTAAATGTCTTTATTCATTTCAGCAGTCATATCTAGACTATTTTCCAAGCATAAACTTGTAAGCATGAAGTATTATGTAACAGAAGTATATTCAAGGTACAGTGGAAAGTATTGTGGCAGGGATAGAAGGTGGTAGAAAGGGATGTCAGGGGTGTCTCAGGTGATCCGAGAGGAAGTTTTAAAAGATAAATAGGTGTGTTTATATGTGAACAAGGAGGACATGTATTTCCTATGGAAAAATAATTAGCTGAAGCACATAGCTTGTATGTAGAAAGCTTCAAATAGTTTAGTATTGATGAAACATGAGATATTAGTAGAAGATGAGTTTAGTATTGATGAAACATGAGATATTAGTAGAAGATGAGATGACAGTAAATCAAGTTATTGAGGAAGGAAAGGTCCAGTCATGAAACAAAATATCTGCCATGTAAAAGAGCTTACATTTTGACCCATCAGGAGTTTTGGTGGCTATTAAGCAGTCTGACAGTGACTGTAGAGGATGATGGTTTGGAGAATAGCAAGACTGGAATAAGAGACAAGGAAAGAGTATTTTGTATTCATGGAACAGGAAATAAAAAGTCCTTAAACAGATAGTGGCAATGAGAATGAAAACGAGGGTAGATTCAAGGGAGAATGAAACATAGACAGGCCTTTGGGAATGATGAAGAGCAGAGGAATTTTTTTTTAATTGTATAGAATTCCCCAATATTGCTTTATTGGGGGAAAAAAACTCAGAAGTTTTTAATAGAGACAGAGATAGTGGTTTAGAATTCAAAGAGAGTAGAGGAATTTCTGTGGTTTACTGGCTTTGTTAGCTTATTTGGGAATGTCATGGAAATACACGTGCAAATGCCTGTTTAAATCTGCAGGCTGGAGAAGTGAAAGACTATCAGGGCTGCAGTGAAGGTTTTGGATATAATCATCACATGGACTGTGAGCTAGTATGAAGGCTCTGTGTCTGTCATGTGTACTGCTATACCTACTGCATCTAGCACAAAGGAAACACTCAATATATTTTTGCTAACTAAATAGTTAAAACATTGGAAATTGATGAGATTGCTTTAGAGTGAGGGCTGAGGGTGGAAGAACTAACTGTACAGGAAATTTGAAGATGTTTATAGGCTATAAAAAGGAGGAACTTGCAGAGAAGTAGGGGTGGTAATTGGTGGAGCAGGGCTAATCCCCCTTGCTTGGCACACAGGAACTGGGAAGAGCCTCAGCCACAGTGGGAGTGTGAATCTTGGGTTGGGTATGTGGAACCAAAGATAGAAACAGATCATAGCCAGCTTGATAGTGCGGAATGCAGTCTTTAATCCAAAGAAGGGGAGCAAGGCAAAGAGGAACTCCAGGTACAAAACCACTGGGACAGAGTTTGAGGGGACATTGTAGACAACAGTTCCAAATGGATCTGGGAAGTCGAGTCTTCAACACAATCCAAGGATACTTCTTCCACATAAGTTGAAGGCATGCTGAGAATTCTTAGATCCTCTGAGGCAGCTTCTGAGCAGACAGGTTGGGGTCAAGAGCAAAGAACAAGGGAAATCTCTTCAAGGACTGAAGTAAGGATGAATGAAGATAAAGATATTTATGGACAGGAGCAGTAAGATGGCCGTGTGTGTGTGTGTGTGTATGTGTATGTATTTTAGCAAGAACAGGGGTGAGGTCAAGCTCTAATGCAAAAAATTTTTTACTTGTCTTCTAGGCTTGTGAGAAAGTTGGCATGCAGATCCCCCGATTCTGTTATCATGAAAGGTTGTCTGTTGCTGGAAATTGCAGGATGTGCCTTGTTGAAATTGAGAAAGCTCCTAAGGTATTTGATACCTAAAATTCTACACCATGCTGTAGAAGGTAGAAAACTTTAAATCTTATGGCAAACTTTATTTAGAATTGATATTGTTGTAGTGGAGAACCTAGCCGCTGTTTACTTCTGTCTATAAATGAAATATTTTTTGTGTGATTGATTCTCTTCATTTCAAAACTTGAAATGCATTGGTGGACGTGCCTTATAAATGCATGTGCCATATAATTATAACAGATCTAGAAATTAAAGGTGACTTCTTATAGCTGTCAGTATTTCCAAGTGAGTGTATGACATACATCTAGGATGTGGAATTGCCAAGCAACATTAGAAGTGCTAATGCTGGCCAGGCATGGTGGCTCAGGCCTATAATCCTAGCCCTTTGGGAGGCTGAGGCGGGAAGATCACTTGAGGCCAGGAGTTCAAGACAAGCCTGGGCAACATAGTGAGACCCTGTTTCTACAAAAAATAAAAAAAATTAGCTGAGCTTGGTGGTGCACACCTGTAGTCCCAGCTACTCAGGAGGCCGAGGCAGGAGGATTGCTTGAGCCCAGGAGTTTGAGGTTGTAGTGAGCTATGGTGACGCCACTGCACTCCAGCCCAGGCAACAGAACGAGACCCTGTCTCAAAAAAAAAAGTGCTGATGCTGTGCCATTTTCAGTAGAGAAAAAGGTTGCAGGGAAGAGGTTCACTTTCTGTAGTTTAATTACAGTTTGGCATATATAATTTTAATTCAGCAGTGCCTGCTAAGCAAATCATAGTTCTTTGATGTTCTGTTTCAGAGCAGAATAAAAAATTGCATTGAGGGCTGGGTGCGGTGGCTCACACCTGTAATCCTAGCATTTTGGAAGACCGAGGCAGGAGGATTGTTTGAGGCCAGGAGTTCAAGACCAGCCTGAGCAAGAGTCAGACCCCATTTCTACAAAAAATAGAAAAATTAGCCCAGCGTTGTAGCACATGCCTGTAGACTCAGCTACTTGGGAGGCTGAAGTGGGAGGATCACTTGAGCCCAGGAGTTCAAGGCTGTGGTGAGCTATAGCTATGATTGTGCCACTGCTCTCTAGCCTGGGTAACAGAGCAGAGTGAGACCCTGTCTCAAAAAAAAACCAAAATCAAAAGAAATTGAATTGACTATTAGAATAAACTTAAGAAGTAGGATGTCTTGTTTCTAAGAGAAGTGTGAAATGACAAATTATCACATTATAAATATGAGAACTTAAAAAATTTAGTCTTAAAAATTACTGAATTTGCTTGTTTTCAAATGTATAATGTCTTTATGTAATTTAACATTTTTATGTATCAAGTTGCTTATAATTACAAATAAATAAATACAGATTTTTCCATTGAAATTCCAGGTTGTAGCTGCCTGTGCCATGCCAGTAATGAAGGGTTGGAACATCCTGACAAACTCAGAAAAATCCAAGAAAGCCAGGTACTTTATTGTTACTCAATGTAGTAGCCTTACTTAGAGTTGAAAGTTCCATATTTCGGTATTTAGACCTTCCCATAGGTGAAAAATTTCATATCAAACTCTGAAGAAGTTGGTGTGCTTAGCTTCTAGGAGCAGTGGAAGTGAGTACTACACAGTAGAGGTCAAGTCAGGCCTTTATGGTATTGAGACTAGAATGGGATCAGCATTAAAATCCTTGTTTAGTAACTTGCTCAACTTGCGATGAACAGTGAGTCTGGGGCTTATTGGGCTGAGATTATTTCAGCGATATATTACTATACTATACTGGCACTGATATTCTTTTTTTTTTTCTTTCCTCTTTTTCCAGAATTTTATAGGGGGTACATACATTAGGCACTGATTGTGTTTATTTGTTTTTGTTTTGTATTCGTGTGTGTGTGTTTTTGTTTTGAGGTAATAAGAATATTTTCTGAGGACCATTCAGCAACTTTTGATAATTCTATATGTTAAAAGTCGTAATTTTCTAGCTTCTCTGATATTTCATTCTAGAATCCTATAAGCATTTTCTGGATTGTGTGTTTGAAACTACCAGAATGATAGTTACATTGGCATTTCTGATAGTAAATGTAAAATTAATACTAACTATATAAGAAAGCATCATCTATGAAGGTTGTTTACATAGCCTATAGGTAAGCCATTTTGAGTGTCAGCAGTTTATGTCATAGTATTTATTACAATTTTCCATACAGAGAAGGTGTAATGGAGTTCTTATTAGCAAATCACCCACTGGACTGCCCTATTTGTGACCAGGGAGGTGAATGTGATCTGCAAGTACGTAGTCAGATTTCATAAATTTTTTTGGTTGTCTCAGGTTTTAATTTCATTAGCAGCATTAGATTGACTCTTTCGTAATCTACTTAAGGACCAGTCCATGATGTTTGGAAGTGATAGGAGTCGATTTTTAGAAGGGAAACGTGCTGTGGAGGACAAGAACATTGGGCCATTGGTAAAGACCATCATGACTAGATGTATACAGTGCACTCGCTGCATCAGGTAATTTTTTTCCTTTTCTCTTCTGGAATATTATCGTATACTTATTTAATATTCACAAAATTTGGTGAGCAACAACACTGGAAAGGATGGCAATTTTTGTTGCATGGGAGAAGAGGGATGTTGTTGTTAATGTTTTTAACGTACACCAATAAAATGAAAAAGTTGTTCACTTTCAGTTAATACCAACTTCAGTTGGATTTAAAAATTAAAATGTACAAGCTTTCACTCTGTGGTAACTTGATGAACAATACACATGATTTGTATAATTTTCTATTTCTGTGATACACCTCAGTTAAATGCAAACATTTACTGAATTATTTTTTATTCAGGGACTGTGCTCCCCATTGAAAATATCCTCATTTTTTTTTTAGTGTTTTGGAAATCATTATCTCTTTGTGATCATAAATAGGAAAGAAAATAATTTTGCTGGACTTGACCATTTAACAGCACTTTTTTATCTTGTAGGTTTGCGAGTGAGATTGCAGGGGTAGATGATTTGGGAACAACAGGCAGAGGAAATGATATGCAGGTTGGCACATACATTGAAAAGATGTTCATGTCTGAACTGTCTGGGAATATCATTGATATCTGCCCTGTAGGTGCCCTAACCTCTAAGCCTTATGCCTTTACTGCCCGGCCTTGGGAAACAAGGTATTCATCTTTGTATTTTTGACAATTTGGTTTTTGTCTTTAATTCACTACTATTCAAAAAATATTAAGGGTCATTGTCTTCCTGAGTTTCACTTGTTTTGGTCTGCTAAGTTTTTATTTGTTTGCTTTAAGTAAAACCCTTTTGATGGAAGGTTAGTTACATTGAAGGGTAGAATGAATGAACCTGTACAAATTAATTGTAGTTTTCTTAGAAATTAATTCTTAAGTACTTAACCATAAAATTATTTTTTTCACTTTTTCTTCCAAGGAGTAAAATACATGGTGTCCCAAAAGTTGCCATACATAGGGATAATGGGAAATTGTAGCTAAATGTACCTTTATTTAAAAATATTCATTACAAAATTTTTCGTTTGTGTGGAGACTTTTGGGACACCCTGTGGTCTTGATATTTTAAATTTATAGTCTCCTCTGTTATTGTATATTAAATTTTCAACCATGTGGATATGTCATATTTTATTTAACCAGTTCCTCTTATTAAATGTTTAGCTTGTTTGTATTTCTTTATAATTGCAAATCTGTGGAAAACATTGCTATTCATAAATTTTTTGTATATTTCTGATTCTTCTAATTAAACCAAGAAATGGATTAGGTAGATGAAAGAGGTTTGAGTATTTTTAAGGTTCTTGAAATGTATCATCAAATTGCCCTCTAGTTTTAAACTTCATACTTTTCAACTCCAGAATTTCTGTTTTTTGTTTTTTTATAATTACTGTATCCTTACTGAGAATCTCTACTTGTTGATTCCTGGTTGCCATACTTTCCCTTTAGTTTTTTTTGTTTTGTTTTGTTTTGAGACAGGATCTCGCTCTGTCGCCCAGACTGTAGTACAGTGGCACGATCATAGCTCACTGCAGCCTCAAACTCTTGGGCTCAAGTGATCCTCCTGCCTCAGCCTCCTTAGTAGCTAGGAACTACAGGCATGCACCACCATGCCCGGCTAATTTTCTTTTACTTTTTGTAGAGATGGGGTCTTGCTGTGTTGCCCAGGCTGATCTCCAGCGCCTTGCTTCAAGTGATCCTCCTGCCTTGGCCTCTCAAAGTGCTGGGATTACAGGCATGAGCCGCTGTGCCTGGCTCCCTTTAATTCTTTAAATGTGGTTTTCTTTGGTTCTTTGAACATATCTTAATTGAGGCTTCTTAGGAGTCCCTGTGTCTGCATAGCTTAGTAGTCAGATAATGATTGTGCTCAAATACCTTGAGGCAGTAAGACATCCATTCTTTGCCAGTGGGTCTGTATATAGAAAGAGGAGCGTATTCAAAGTTCAGATTGTTTTCAAGTCTGCCCAGCTTTTACTTTCTGCTGGGCTGTATCACTCTCGGTGTTGTCCAGGAGTTTATGAATAGGCTGAACCCTCTCTGGTTTCAGCTGCACATGTGTGCAACCTCAGCTAGGAATGTTTGCCCCAAATACAACTACATCCTCAGGATAGTAGACTTTTACAACAGCTTCCAAGATATCACATCCACAGACAAGTTTGCTCATTATTCCAAAATGAGTGAGTTGTCTCCATCTGCAGCAAAGAAGCTCCCATCTTCACAGACTGCCCCACCCTGGAAGAACCTCCAGTTAGAGGTGGTGTGGAGGGGGGGATAGGAGCAGCACTGAGCCCAACCACCACAGATTTCTGTTATTACTCAAAGTGAAGTCGTTTTATCAATGCATAAAATCTTCTCATGTTCTTGTATGCCTTCAGTAGAGTTCCAAAGTGCTGAAATGGTGGTTTTTGTCATTTTTGTCCAGCTTTATTTTTGCTTTTTGGGGGGAGGATTTGTCGAGCTCTTTAATCTCCCATAGCCAAAAATGCTGCCCTCTTGTACTTTATTTCCATATTCCAATTGCCCTGGATTTGGCTAGTTAAAGCCCCTTGAAGCTAGTTTTTGTGTCAGATAATAGCTTTAAAGCCTTTATTATTGCATTAGGAATTTATGTGATTTGTTAAAATATGGGGTACATTTTTTATTGGCAATTTCTGTGAGCTCCATTATTTTTAGAAATTGAGAAAGAGAATTGTTAAAATAATTTTTTTGGTAAACCGGGTAACACAAACTTTGTCTTTATTCTCAAAATCAACATTGTAAATATATGTGTTTATTTTCTCAGAAAGACAGAATCCATTGATGTAATGGATGCAGTTGGAAGTAATATTGTGGTTAGCACAAGAACTGGAGAAGTAATGAGGATTTTGCCACGTATGCATGAGGACATCAATGAAGAGTGGATCTCTGATAAAACCAGGTATATGCTATATTGTTTTCCTTAACTTTTGCAATTGATTTAAAGGAAATTTTATAATAATTTTAAAGAAGTATCATTTATATTTGCAAATTAGCTAATGAATATAGACTATTGAAATCTGAACTGTTTATATAGAAAATATGATAAAACTGACTTTAATAGTCCTAGGGCAGCCTGGACAACACAGCAAGACCCCATCCCTACGAAAAAATGTTTAAAAAATTAGCCTGGTGTGGTGGCACGTGCCAGTAGTTCAAGTTACTTGGAAGGCTGAGGCGGGAGGATCCCTTGGACCCAGGAGTTCAAGGTTACAGTGAGCTGTGATAGCCTAGCTGACAGAGCAAAACCATGTCTCAAAAAAAAAAAAAGTCCTATCACTGGCTTTCATATTAACTTTGAGAAAGATCTTTTTTCCTTCCACATGCAGAAATTGAAGTAAATTAAAAGATATTTTCTCAATCTATTTCAGTTTGTTCATTGGAGAAAAGAAGCTAAAAATGAAAGTTTATATATTTAAATATAAGAAATCAAACTTTTAGATGGTATTTAGTTTTAGGTGATGATTATAAAATAATCCGTTCATTAGTTCATTTCTTTAAAAAATGTTTGTATGTAGGTATTTATTATTCTATTTGACACTTTGTCCAATACTGTATTTAAATAACGTTTCTTGTAGATTTTAAACTTGAAAATCATAATTGCTTCTTTAGAGAGAGTCCACCAATGGTGTAATTTCTGTTGTCTAGATTTGCCTATGATGGGCTAAAACGTCAAAGACTTACGGAGCCGATGGTCAGAAACGAAAAGGGGCTTTTAACCTATACCTCCTGGGAGGATGCACTCTCTCGTGTAGCTGGAATGGTAATAAATAGTGTTTGTGATTTTCAAGAAACATCTTTGCCATGAAAAGAGGGAATGTGTGTCTCTTGCCTTCTTTCTTCTCACCAAGATTATGATTAATCTTCCATTTTACAAACATTTTTTGAGAACCACATGCCAGATGTTATGCTAGATACAGGGATATAAAGACCACTGACCCAATGTTGTAGTAGAGAAAGCTGCATAGTTCAGCAATTATGTCATACTGCTATGGGTGGTTGTACACAGAGTGATGTGAGAGAGAGCACATAGGAGGGATACCTAACCAGGACTAGTGTATCAAGATGCCTTCTTAGAGAAGGTGATTCTTTTAAGCAAAGTCTAAGTAAGAATGAATGTGAGCTTGGCAGAGCAAAAGTGAAGGGAATAGTTTTCTGGTCAGAGAAAGGCAACATAGACAAAGGGCTAGAGGGAACAGCAGACACTTCAGAGGAGCTTGCATTTAAGATAACTATAACTCCTCAGTCTTCATTCTCCAGACCTTGTTTTGAAGCCCTTTTGTTCCTAAATATAAAACAAACAGCTTTCTTCCAAGCTGGTGTTATTAACATTGGCCCCACATACACCTCTTCTGCTTCTTGCTTTTAGATTAATTAATAGTATGAAACTTTTTAGTTTGAAGTTTGTTACTTTTTTGGTAGTTTAAAATGATTATTCTTTTATTTTCTGAACAGTTCATTGTGGTCTTTGCTGAATGTAGGTTTTTGGTGATATCCTTTCCATCCATTTCTAGTTGCAGAGTTTTCAAGGCAAGGATGTGGCAGCAATTGCAGGTGGCTTGGTGGATGCTGAAGCCCTAGTAGCTCTCAAAGATTTGCTTAATAGAGTGGACTCTGACACCTTATGCACTGAAGAGGTCTTCCCCACTGCAGGAGCTGGGTGAGAAATATGAAGCTAGGATATAGGCTTTCTTTTTTTCTTTTAGTTACAAGTTATGTATAAAACAACCACATCTATGGCATAAGTGAATATGTGACAACCTGGATTCTCCAATATACCCCCCAATTTATTTTCACGTATAGACCAAAATCAAACCAGGAGCTGTAGGAGATAGGAGAATCTAGTTATTAATAAAAATGTGAAACTTCGGTTTAATTTAGAAATACTTTATGAAATTTTTTGTCTGAGTATGCCATAGCGTTGATGATAATGAGAATATTTTGTGGATTCTTGGTATGTGTTAGCTTTAAAGTAAATTTGCATTTTATATGTTGTATTTCTAGCACAGATTTACGTTCCAATTATCTTCTTAATACTACAATTGCTGGTGTGGAAGAGGCAGATGTTGTCCTTCTGGTTGGTACAAATCCACGTTTTGAGGCACCACTATTCAATGCTAGAATTCGAAAGAGGTTGGTAATAATATTTATTCAGGGTTTTAAAAATATTTATGTAATTTTTTTCTGTGTAAAATGTCATGAAAAATGACATTTTAACTGATTACTAATAGGGTTAGTAGTAGTGAGACTCCAAAAAATAACTGGAAGACAATTTCTAACAGGTCCATTCCCCCCTCCTACTTGCTGATCTTTTTGTTTATTTTGTTAGCTTTTTATTTTAAAATAACTTAAGATGCTTGAAATGGTCTTTGTATATCATTTTTATATGTTCACTCAGATTAACTGATGTTAACATTGTGCCATATATTTTTTGTGATTCTCTCTCTGTTTGTATAAATGTGTGAATATAATTTTCTGAATCATTTGGAAGTTAGTTGTAACCATGGTGCCCTTCTATCCCTAAATACTTCAGTGAGGATTTCCTGAGAACAAGAGGCATTTTCTTAAGTTATAAAGAAATTTAGTATTGATATAATATTTATTACTTACTCTACAGTTTATATTCAGATTCCACAAACTTTCCCATAATTTTATTTTAGCTTTTATTAAAAAAATATAAAGAATTTGTCATTGTTTCTAGTTGTTTTCTTTTTTTTTTTTCTTTTTTGAGACAGAGTCTCGCTTGGTTGAGTGCAGTGGCATCATCATAGCTCACTACAACCTCAGACTCCTGGGCTCAAGCAATCCTCCTGCCTCAGCCTCCCAAGCAGCTACGACTCAGGCACACGCCACCACGCCTGGCTAATTTTTCCATTTTTAGTAGACATAGGGTTTCACTCTTGCTCAGGCTGGTCGTACTCCTGAGCTCAAGCAGTCCTCCTGCTTTAGCCTCCCAGAGTGCTAGGATTACTGGCATGAGCCACCGCGCCCGGCCCCATAATTTCTTTTATTGTAATTTTTCTTTCTGCCCAGGATCCAGTCTGAAATCACACGTTGCAATTAGTCTCTTGACTCTTCTGGCCCCTTTTTTTACCTTTTTTGTAGGGCACAGGCCAGTTATTCTATATAACACCCTCCCATCTCTTTTATTTATATCTTAGAAACCTAATAAAATTGAGTGCAACCATATAATTTATTGTCTAAACTGAGGCACTGTTGAAAGCGCAAGAGGGAATTGTTAATTACTTCAGGATATCACGTAAAACCAGCACTGTCTCAGACAAACCAGAATATATGGTCACCTCACTTGTAACTTATTTTTGGAGGAGCTGAATCCATAGTTCCCTGCAATAAAGAATAAATATGAGTGAAGTGGTTTATTTTCATGAACTATGTTTAAATGCTCTTATGGGTACTTAAGAGATAATTGACCCTGCTATGTGAATACTACAAAATAAAAATTACAGATCAATTATTCTAAAATTAAGATCTTTGTTTATAGCTTGCTTAATTGTTAGCATTCCTGCACAGCAAATTAATTCATTGTATTGCCTTGGTATGTATTTTTGCAACACTATTTTGAAATGTACACAGTAAATTATATTTATTAAATGTGCTGTGAGTGCTTTTGTGCTTTTAACATTTAGTAATAGTAAATAGACACTTAGCATTGATGTAAACAGTAAACAGCACTTAGTATTGATGAGACCAATAAGTATGCGTAAGTTAGTTATTTAGCTCTAAAAACA
Source organism: Daubentonia madagascariensis (assembly GCA_023783475.1). NCBI lineage: Eukaryota > Metazoa > Chordata > Mammalia > Primates > Daubentoniidae > Daubentonia > Daubentonia madagascariensis. Next base: position 5,590,626 of record JAKFHU010002088.1, read on the forward strand.
TTGTTTTTATTTCAGCTGGCTTCATAATGACTTAAAAGTGGCCCTTATAGGTAGTCCAGTGGACCTCACTTACACATATGACCACCTGGGAGACTCCCCCAAAATTCTTCAAGACATTGCTGTGGGTAGCCATTCATTTAGCCAGGTACTTTCAAGTTATATGTGTCTACTCTTGCTGACTTTTTAATTATGATTTTAAAAATTTGTTTTTATAATAATGATATGTGATTATTGTTAAAAATGATAGCAATACAGACAGAAAAGAACATGGAAAAAAGTAAAAAATTACCCAAAATACTACCACCCCAAAACAAGTATTGATGAAGCATCATAATCATCTCTCTATTTATATATAGATCAAGGCAAGGTGGATGAATAGATAGGCAAACAAAAATGAGATCATACTGTGTGTGCTATTTTTTATTTACCAAGGTTTAATTTCCTCGAAATTATTTAAAAAGAATAAAACTGAAAGAATTAAGCTTTCAACTTCAATTAAATCTTTCTTTACTACAAAAATTATTATTCCTTAAAGAAATTTTACCTGTTCTTTGAGTTCTTGCTTGCTTGAGAATGTCTGTTTTATTCCTAAAGAGACAGCTTGTCAGGATATGAAATTTTAGGGTCATGCTTTTTTTCCTTTCTGACTTTTATAAACACTGCCTTTTGTTACTGTGGAGAAGCCTGAAGTCAGCCTTATTTTTCCCCCACCTTGTCCTGATTTTTTTTTTCTTGTCTAGATAGTTTATTCTTTAGACTTTATACTTGATTCTTCATCCTAGAAATTCAGTAACTTCACCAAAATATGTCTTAATGGTGGTATCTTATCGGATGTAGTGTACTTTCAGTCGAAGATTCAAGGTTCTGTTTATTTTAGGATGGATTGTGATGGTGATGTTTAATGAAGGGGTTTCTGTTTCTCAATGTAATAAGGGGTCTGGGGTTGGGCACTTTGAGGGATGATTCTGTTGTTCATGTATGTCAAGGAGAGCCTGCCTTCCTCCTTTGCCATCCTCAGTGCATTTGCTTGCTCATGAGAGTTTGCATGTGAGCCTCACCTGTGGTTCCAAGATGGATGCTTAGCTTACAGTTTCAGGTATAAGCGAGAAGAAGGTGAAGTACAAGAGGACAAAGCAGCCAAGCTAACTTGCTTGTTTATTTTAAATAGGAAAAACATTATCATGATTAAAAGATCAAAAATATTAAGTAGGGAGTGTATATTCAGGGCAACTTAAATCTATGCTCCCAGGTTGCAAAGAAAAAAAAAATTAAAAAGTAGTCAGTGAAAGGTCTTCCTCTTCGCTCTAGTTCCCATCCCCATGTAATAAGTGACTAGTGTTCTTAAGGAAAGTTTTCTATTATAGATTTAAATATATTTTCCATTAATTAGTTCTGTTCTTTTCATTAAGAACTCTTAATGCAGATATTGGATCTCCTTCTCTATCTTTCATATCTGTCATTTTTCCTTGTTTTTTTTTTTTTTCAGCTTGTATCATTTCCTATAGCCTGTCTTTCCTGTCCCTGTATTTACAGTCATTTTTTATTTTGTTTTTTATTGTTTCTAGAATGGTGTTCATTTCTGTAATTTGTTTCTCTTTCAGTTCTTTCCTGAATTCCATGATAAAAGTCTCCTTTTACTATATGATACTCTCTATTGAGTTACTTCTTTGAGCTCTTTTTGAGAGTGTGTTGCTTTTCATTTTCTTTGAGACTATTAAAAATTATTTCTATGAACTATTCACATTTCCTTGGGAAATTTCTCATGTGATGAATGTGCTCCTCTTTGTAGTATCTGAGCATAATTCCCATAATGATTCTTTGGTAATGGCGGCCAGCTATTTATTGAAGAATGGTACACAGGATGGGTGGAAGAATAGCTGTATAGTGTACAGCTTTACTTCTTATTTGTCCATCTTCCACCAAATCTGTAGTTTTATTTACTCTTGGGATACACACCCCCTCAGTTTTTGGCATTCAGAAAGTTACTGTGGTTTAAAGCAAAGCCCTTAAAATTTTAAGCATTCTACATTGTGATCTTAGTAATCACTGCTTTTCCTACCTCCCTGTCTGCGATGTGGTGAGTAGATAGGAAACAGCAGATATGGTACTTTAGCATGGTTTTTTCTATTCTTGAATAACATCTGAATCTCTAGAGATATTCCCAATTTTTCTGGGAACTGCCTATAGTTATTCTGACCAAAGGATAGTTGGCTAGAGTCTTCATTCCTAATGCTTACTCTTAGAAAATCTGTTTTATCTGATACTCATTCAGGCATTTCACAGTAGCATTGGCAAAATGCTTTTGATTAAACTAAATCTGGTTGTATTTTACATGTTGGCTAGCAAGTCAAAGATATTCTTGTTAGATATAAAATTTGGGACAATATGTATTGTAGATGTATGTTTGGTTAGGTGTTTAGTTTACTTACGATATTTTTAAATCAAAGTGTTTTTTTTTTAATAGGTCCTAAAGGAAGCTAAAAAACCAATGGTGGTTTTAGGCAGTTCTGCACTCCAAAGAAATGATGCAGCGGCAATTCTTGCAGCTGTTTCCAGCATCGCACAAAAGATTCGGATGACTAGTGGTGTTACTGGTGATTGGAAAGTTATGAATATCCTTCATAGGTTTGTTGAGTAATTGTTTTATCTACTGTAAAATTAAAGTAGTTTTGTGTATATGTGTTCCTGATACACTGTCACATTTAGTTTTACAACAACTTAACATTTAGCAACGTTATCCCAGTTGCAGATGTGAAATGTAAATCTTTACTCTCTGTGTGAGAAGAACCCAAGATAATAAGTGATATTAAAAATATCTGAATTAGCAGTGAGTGTTGAAAAATTCAAATACTTAAAAATTGTATCATATCAGTTATACTTTGGTTTAAAAATTGCAACAAGTCTTCTGACTTTGATTAAATGATAAAACTGTAAGCTAACATGAGAATTCAGATGAAGGCTCAATTTCTAACTATATCAATAATGCAAATATATTTTAGAAATTTGGAAAGAGAAGAAAGTGCAAAAACGGAAAGGATCCTTATTCCACAATCTATAGATAATTACTATTGCTGTTTCAGTGCATTTTCTTCTGGTGTTTTTTTCCTGTGTAAATGTTTTTTAGTTATATAGTTGAAGTCATACTGTGAATACAATTTTGGTCCTGGTTTACCAAATAAGAATTTCCTCCTATGATTAGAAATTCTTTATAAATAAAAGTTTTATTGGCTAATTAATATCGTGAATATACTATAATTTTTTTAGCCACTTCTTTTTAACATGTATGTTGATGCTAGTCTTTAACTATTTTTATTTATTTGTTTGTTTATTATTTATTTATTTTTAGACATGAGGTCTCACTATGTTGCCCAGGCTGGAGTGCAGTGGTGCTATCATAGCTCACTGCAGCTTTGAACTCCTGGCCTCAAGCAATCCTCATGCCTGGGCCTCTCAAAGCACTAGAATTATAGGCATGAGCTACTGCGCCCAGCCTTAACTGTTTTTAAATAATGCAGTGATACACAGATACCTCTGAACTTCAGATCATTCCCTTAGGGTAGATTTCTAAAAGTAGAACTTCTGGGGCAAACAGGATAGACATTTCTGAGGCTTTTGATGTATGCTTCCAACTTGTTTTTGAAAAGTTGTACCAATTTACATTATACACTGTAGATCCTCAGATTGGCTACTATTTCTAAAAAGTTAACAATAGCAAACTAGACAAAAATAACGCTACTGTTCAAAGGATAGTAAGACCTCCTCTTTAAAATATTATTTACTGCTTATAAGAATAGTAATACACATTCATAGAAAAAAATTTCATGAGGACATATACCAATGTACTAATTATGATTTTCTCTGAATTAAAGTTTTATAAGTTTAAATTTCTCCCTTTTGGTTTTTGAAATTATGTGACTTTTCTCCAATGAATTTGTTTGGCTTATCATGTGTTTTGTGTCTTACTGTATTTAGTAAGAGTCAAACTTAAAGCAATTACAGTTGACATAAAATTTCTAGAATTATTCCATTAAATATTACCTCATGAAGAGACACAGTGTCTTAAGCATTTTATATTTCTTTGTTTGCCATACTCAAAGCAGTAAAAGACTGCTTTTTCTGGTTTTGACATCTATTTTAAGTGGATAAGAAAGGATTTTTGACAGCATTGAATGAAAAAGAGATTAGGCATCATTCCAAGAATCACATTTAATTTTTTATAGTGAAAACACTGCAATTATGCTAAAATTCCATAATTGTTTTACAGGATTGCAAGTCAAGTAGCTGCTTTAGATCTTGGCTATAAACCTGGGGTGGAAGCAATTCGCAAGAACCCTCCCAAAGTGCTGTTTCTCCTGGGGGCAGATGGAGGTTGTATCACACGACAGGATTTGCCAAAGGATTGTTTTATTATTTATCAAGGTAAATATCACCTGTGACACCAGAAACAGAAGAGAATAGTACATTGTGTATATTGGAAAGCATTTGGCAATATATTTAGTGGACTGAATATTTTCCATTTGGAAATTTTGCCTCCCCCAACCCCCAGTTTTTTTAAACCAAACCATAGCTGTCATTAGTTACATAGTTGATACTGCTATTAAGAATTATTGCCTGCAACCTGAGTAATATAGCAAGACCCATCTCTACAAAAAACAGAAAAATTAGCTAGACATGGTGGCGTGCACCTGTAGTCCCAACTACTTGGAAGACTGAGGCAGGAGAATTGTTTGAGCCCAGGAATTTGAGATTGTAGTGAGCTATGATAATGTCACTACACTCTACCTCTGGCAACAGAGCAAGACCGTGTCTCAAAAAAAACCTAGAATTATTGCCTGATGTTATTAATAGCAGAATTAGAAGCAACCTAAATGTCCAGTAACAGGAATGGTTAAATTATTGTTTAACCAATGGAATATTATAATAAACATTAAAAGTCAACTTTTCAAAGAATATTTAGCACTATTATATAATCAGGGGAAAGCACTTTTATATAAATAGTATGAAAAATTAATAAATCACCTGAGTCCTGTGTTATAGGACATTTAATGAATTATATTTAACATAGTACTCTCACTTTTTGTGTTTGGCTCATTTTCTTGAATTCTCACTCATTGTAAATGTAATCAAGTTTTCCTGGAACAAATGGAGTCAAGGGTATTCCTGGATGTTTTACCAAGAAAAGTATTGCATAACTTTCTACTTCATTTTACACATAAACACCATACACTTATAATAGGCTTTGTATTGCAGTGGCACATAAAAGCATTATACAATATTTTGTATCTTTAGTTTGGTAAAGTTAAACCAAAATGTATGAACTAAAATCCTATTCCTAGTCCTTTCCAGAGGTAATCATTGATGATGGTTTTGATATGCATACTTGATCCATCTTCTTATGTGTAACAACCATGTACACAAATGAGATCAAACTTTCTATATTGTTCTACAACTTTCTTTTACTTGACTCAAGTCTATTTCTAAAGGTCAAATTTCTTTTTGAGTAACTTCTTTCTTCTATTAGTTTTGTTAAACTATTAATGAGTGATAGTCTTTCAGAATACTATTTTCTATAATATCATTTTCCTTTCTCTTTTTTTTTTTGAGACAGGGTCTTGCTTTGTTGCGCAGGCTAACTAGAGTGCAATGGCATCATCACAGCTCACTGCAGCCTCAAACTCCTTGGCTCAAGCAATCCTCTTGCCTCTGCCTCCCAAAGTGCAGGGATTACAGGCATGAGCCACTGTGCCTGGCCTATCGTTTTCTGTTTATGCCTTTTCCAGTATTATTATTGTTTGTATTCTCTTCTGTACTTTGTGTTCCTCTCCCATTGCAGTCTGCTTTATCAGTTTTTGCTAACCGGTACATCTGAGCATTTCCATCTTATGACCATTTCCACTTTGTAAGCATCAGTATACTTAGGTATACTTAGGTGCCCGTTATATACATGTGTATGATGTTATACATATTTGCATAAAATAGTCTGGGAAGATACATACCAAATGTTTTAACAGTAATTTTCTTTGGGAAGGTAGTTGAATTGGGGGTGAGGTGGGCTTTAGTTTTTATTTCTTCACTGCTATATTGTTTTAATTTTAAAAACACCTTTGTAATTTTACAAATGGGATTTAAGAGGATTTATACTATTTTCATGTATAAAAGCAAATCAGTTTTTTACTAAAATGTTGTTTGCCATTTTCCATCTTCTCACAGGTCATCATGGTGATGTTGGAGCTCCCATAGCTGATGTTATTCTCCCAGGAGCTGCTTACACAGAGAAGTCTGCTACTTATGTCAATACCGAGGGCAGAGCTCAGCAGACTAAAGTAGCAGTGACACCTCCCGGCTTGGCAAGAGAAGACTGGAAAATTATAAGAGCCCTCTCTGAGGTATTATTTTTGAGGCATTTCTTAGTGATGCTGCTAAAGGGATATTTGACGTATTAGCTTGTTAGAATGATTTTCAAAGTCAAGGAAGATGCCAGTCTGAAATGCAGAGATGATTTGAATAAATTTCTGTAAGAAAAATGTGTTCAGAAAATGGGGATTTTAAATTGGTGCTTTTATTGTTGACGTATTTTTGTCTAAAAACACTTCTTTTGGCTCTTTTTGGTGTAAAAATAAGCATCGTGAGATTTAAAATAATGATACACTATCTGTAAACTGCATATCATTAAGAGGTTAGCAGAAGCATTCAGATTTAACATAGCATTGTCTTTTTAATTATTTATTTCATAATAAGTCTATTTTCTAAAGATAAATTACAAATGTACTGACAGTTGTTTATGAATTAGAATTTTTGACATTTGTGTTTCCCACTTAGCTGCTTCTGTAATAAACATATGACTGCTAATGGATACCAGTCGATTTTTCAGTAGTACTATGTTATTTCATCATAGTTACAATTATATATTATTTGACATTTTTAAGTATTAAAGCTTTATGTCATTTTTCGGGACCTGACATATTGTAGATTGCGGGTATAACTCTTCCATATGATACTCTGGATCAAGTGAGGAACAGATTGGAAGAAGTCTCTCCTAATCTTGTTCGATATGATGATGTTGAAGGAGCTAATTACTTCCAGCAAGCAAATGAGCTCTCCAAGGTAAAAACTTGCCTATGAGCAGTTTTCATAATGGTGTACCTACTGGTGTAACAGCACTAGTTTTCAATACTATTATTGGTCTCCTTTTATGTGCAGCTAGTGAACCAGCAACTTCTTGCTGACCCACTTGTTCCACCTCAGCTAACTATAAAAGACTTCTACATGACAGGTATGTAACTGCCAACGTAACTCTGCCAAATATGAAGGGTGAGAAGGAATCAGATCACCTCATTTAGCAGTATAATTCTAACCTGTGATTGGTAGTATTTGATATTTTTAATCTTTGAAGGTTTTCAAACATTGGGACTAATATAATTATATTTTCTGATTATACTCTAAATTTTTTGTTTCTGAAATGTAAATAAAGTTTCAAAACAAAACAAGAGTTAATAGGTTTTAAATATAAAATTTTAAAAATTATTATTATTTTTTATATATATATATATTTTAAGGATAGCATCTCACTCTGCTGCCCTGGCCGGAGTACAATAATACAATCATAGCTCACTATAGCCTTGAACTCCTGAGATTGAATGATCCACCTCAGCCTCCTGAGTAGCTAGGACTTAAAGGCACATACCACCATGCCCAGCTAATTTTTTTCTTTTATAGAGTTGGGGTCTTGCTTGCTATGTTGCCCAGGCTAGTTTTGAACTCCTGGCCTCTAGCTATCCTCCCGCTTTGGTCTCCCAAAGTGCTGGAATTACAGGCATCTTAAGCTACAACATCCGGTCTTAATTATAAAATTTCACTATTGTAAGGCAAATCACTGTGTAGCAATTTAGGGAGAAATTTTCAAAGTGGCAAATAACTGTGAAAGTTTTTCTGAGAATTGTAAGTGGAAGAATCAAAACATTTCAATGTGAAACATCTTAAACAGTGCTTCTAATGTAAATTGTTAGAATATTTTTAAGGGATGCAGACCAACTGAAACTTGTTTACTGCTGAGTCTTATAATAGTTGATAAAACATATGAGGTAGCTGATACCCAGGCTAGAGTGCAGTGTCATTGTCATAGCTTACTGCAACCTCAGACTCCTGGGCTCAAGTGATCCTCCTGCCTCAGCCTCTCAAGTAGCTGGGATTACAGGCATGCACCACTATGCTTGGCTATTGTTTTCTGTTTTGAGACAGGGTCTCAATCTTGCTCAGGCTGGTCTCGAACTCCTGACCTCAAGCGATCTTCCTGCCTTGGCCTCCCAGAGTGCTAGGAGTGCAGGTGTGAGCCACTACGCCTGGGAGGCCGAGGTGTGAGAATTGCTTGAGGTCGGGAGTTCAAGACCATCCTGAGCAAGATTGAGACCCTGTCTCTACCAAAAATAGAAAAAATTAACTGGGCGTGGTGGCGTGTGCCTGTATTCCCAGCTACTAAGGAGGCTGAGACAGGAGGATCGCTTGAGCCCAGGAGTTTGAGGTTGTGGTGAGCTGTGATGATGGTACTGCACTCTACCCAGGGCAACAGAGTGAGACGCTGTCTCAAAAAAAAAAAAGGCACATTATCAAAATGCCCATTTTCTTAATATCTTTCAGATTCAATTAGCAGAGCCTCACAGACAATGGCCAAGTGTGTCAAAGCTGTCACAGAGGGTGCCCAGGCAGTAGAAGAGCCATCCATTTGCTGAAACATCTACTAAGAACTGGGTTTTGCTACAAATAGTTAATGAACAGTTAAATTGGAGTGATCTCTTACATGTTTATCTCTCTTTAAAAACAAAATCTGAATAATGTAATATTTAAGGTTATACTATGCTTATTTGAAAATGATATTGCAGTTATCAAAGAACTTTGCCATTTTGAAAGCATTTATGTATTGTCTGTAAACATTGTTAAATAGTTTAATAAAACTGTATGTAGATGCTCTTTCATGTAAAAGCATTGATAATCTTTGTGACAAATACAAAGAAATCCTTAAAATATAAATTTTTGGTTTATGAAGATAAACCATTTATGTTTATAAAATGGATGAAATGAAAAGACTTTTATGAAGACCCACTTTTTTCTAGCACTAAAGAAAAGATTTAAGTGCTCTGTCAGGGTGGGTAAATAGAAAAATACATAATATCACATAACAGATGTGTATCTTGGACAACTATAATTAATAGTAATTGTAACATTAGCTAATGATTATTCAGCTTTTTTGTGTGCTAAGCACTCTCATTTTCCATGCATTATCATCTTTTGTCCTTGGCTACAACTCTGTGAGATAGTAGTATTATCTCATTTCACAGATGAAAAAACTGAAGCCCCAGGTGTATTAAGTAGCTTGCCCAGGCCTGCACAGCAAGAGTCATAGACTCAAGCCTAGTTCTCTTTTACTCCAAAGTCCATTATTCTTAAGTGCTACACATAATTCCCTCTCATTAATACAGATTCTATAGATTGTTACTTCTAAGAATTAGTATTGAAGAGTTTAATGGTTAACACATTCTTCGGTTTTCTCTTGAATTTCCTTCTATAATGTCATGGTGATTTATGTGGCATTTTTCTTTGTATAATAGATTATGCACTTACATGCACTCTTGGAGGGAGGTTTCAAGAGGTATAATTAAGATTCTCCTTGATGTTCTATATTCATTATATTAACACCATCTGTAGTGTTAAATCAAATAAATTATTCCAGTAAAAGAAGACAAAACTACCAGCTTTCATAATTTTCAAATGTCAAAACAAAAAGGAAGTAAAAATTTTACAATTAACTTAGGGGATAATTAAAGGTGGATTAGTTTTCTTTTAAATCTATGTTCAAAATTTTTTTGTTTTGTAAGCCCTATTTCTTTCTACTATCACTAAAGATTTATCCCAACTATAGGATGCCACTTTTTGATATAACATAGGGTAAGATTTTTAGAATAGTAGTATCTCATCAATACTTTATCTTCAGAAATTGTACAAAATTTTTCACCTGTAACAGCTTTTTCAGAACTGTTTATTTTATCCTCTTTAGTGATACGTCATGAAATTGTATACTTTGCTTAAAGTACTTTGCATAAAATTCCCAGTTGTATGAGATTGTGTAAATTCTTGCCCAAAGTGTTTGAATTTAATACAAACTTCCTATCCCTCTCTACTTTCTTCACCCCTTAGCACTGTGCTGACCTCAAGGGGACATACTCCTAGTTCTGTATTTTACACAGTACTCTTCAGTGAATATGTGCAGACTTCATAGGGTTGTTGGTGAAGGAATACTGCATTCAAGTGGAAAAGAGGTAATATACAGCTAAGTTGATCCAGGATCTTTGGGCTACCCTCTAGGCAGCATGTGTTGAACAACTTGTAATTCTCTAAAGGATACCTTGTCTGGGGTAAGTAAGTAGTGCTTAGTCTGTCTTATGGGCACCTACTAGTGTCATAATACTAAATATTAAGGTTATTGTAAGTATAAACATTGAAGATGTTGCTAGAGAAAAAAAGACTGAAGAAGAGCTCCCAGATAGAAGAAAAATACATGTAGAAGAGAAAAACCTGGCTAATGGAATCATGACATTTTAAGCAATGAAGGAGTCACCAACGAGAAAGTCTGTAAAGGCTCACGGCCAAGTCCCTTTGAGTGAAGGCGGCAATCTGGAAAAACCATGGAATAATACCATTTATTAAGGACCTTCTAAATATGTACTGTTAAAACTTTAAATACATTATGGCTAATCATCACAAAAACCCAGCTAATGATAGGTATTAATTGAGACTCAAGAAATATCAAATAACTTGCCCGTGGTTACAGAGCTAAAGACTAAACGCAAGATTGTTGAGTTAGAGGTATTCTTACTATCCTATCTTGCCTCAAAATATTTTGGGCAGCTATAAAAGTTGAATGTATATACAAGAAAAATCTTAAAATCTGAACTCCATATGGAATTTGTTGTGAATCATATTGTAACGAATACATTAAAGGATCATACTTTCTTAACAATACCCAGTATACAATCATTTATTATTAGTTGCTGCTGACTTGCTGAAACAACATTTCTTGCCAAGTCAGACAGATCTTGTTCAACTTTGGAAAAGTTACTTAGAAAAATTTTAAGATTGTTTCTTCATCTGTAAAATGAGGATAAAAGTTGTAGTAATTTTCTGTACCTACTTCCAACTTTATAATAGAGTTGTTAAGAGAATCAAATCAGAAAGCTTATAAAACAGCCTGTTTCCTGACACATACTAAATGCCCCATATGCTTAATAACTGAGGACCATCATTGTAGGAAAATGCATATTCAAATTTCAGGAGATTGCAGCTAAAGCTCATCCATGGGAGTCCTTAATCCTAAATTAAAAGTCCCCATTTTAAGTGAATCAAGTGAAAACCCAATTTCATAGGTTGTGAGCAAAAGTCATGCCTTATATAACTTCCAGTTTATGTTTTCCTAAAGAAATCCATTCCTTTCCTAGGCTCAGAGGAATTAAATGACTTGTCCAAGGTCAACACAATCAACAAAATACTACTAGAGACCATCCACTAGTGTTGTGAAAATAAATTTACTATGCAGAACTCTTCTAATTATGTTATTTTAATGGAAATTTTACCATTTGCAGTAAGATTTACTGTCTGTTGGATTCTAACCCCTAAAAGATAACAAAACATAAAACAGTGTTATCAAAAGAGGGAAAACTATATACTAGTGATAGAAAGGGTCCTGAAGTAGGGTTAGAGCTACTGATGTTTATAAATGGAGATAGGTGGATATTTTTGCCAATGTAAACCTTTGGTTAATATAAACCGTCAGCCTTATTGTTGCTAATGTTACACCACCGCTATTCAAACTACCAAGGAGAGGAAATAAAGCAGCTTCGTAACCAAAGCAGTGGTAATATGTGTATTTAAAAAATGTTAACATTGTCATTCATGACTGTTAAAATGTCACTAGCATAGTCAATACAAATCCATGTTAACAAAGGCCCAGTGTGACTATGAATATTAAAGTTCAACCAGAAATTAATGATATGCATTTTGTAAGGCTAATACCATCTTAGCATAGCTATACCATGTTTTATTTTTTATTAGCTCAACTTTTGGAAATAAGTAGTTATGAATAAAATGAATAAAGAAATATAGAAAAACAATTGTGTATGTACACATGTATGGCCACCTTTTATAAAAAGATGAAGGTGAACCCTGCATATACAGAGGACTAAAAATTTTAAAAAGATGAAGATATATGAGAAGTTCCCTAATACATTTTAAATAACCAGTATTTTAAAATATTTTAACAATTATTTAGCACTTTAGTTTGCTGACTTAATTTAGCACAAGGGACAAGGATGTTAACTCTTATTATTATGCCTGGTCCTCAATACTGAGTAAAGCAAGTCAACTACTCACTCCTGGGGATAACGGTTAATTTTTCCCAGGCACCAAGATACTGGTTATGGTACTGGGCAAGGTATTTTACTAATAGTCCCTGCTGCTGAGGAGAAGGGGTCATTCATTTCTCCTTGGGAGCCCTTCCCTGCCAGAGTGGGGTTGACACCCTTTGACTCAGCATGGTCACACACAATGAACAGCTGAGAAATTATTGTCTCTGCTATAGTCTCAGATGCAATATAGTACATTTAGTGACCAAAAAAATGCCAGATATCAATTTCCTATTAGGCCCATAGTTCTTTCCCTAGTCCCTTTTCTTCCCTGAACCTCCCCACCAAACTAATATATCAAAGGTAGTTGGTCACAATTTTCTCTCCTCTGCAAGTGATAAGTTCACTGTCAATTAGAACTTCTTTAATTACTAACCAGGTTTGATTAGTAATCAGTTATATTCTTACATTCAATTACTGTCATGCCTAAAACTTTTCTTCTCCTGGCAAAGCAACCATAATCATTAACTATTCACGTTTGTTCACCATCTTAATACTGGTGATTATGTCAATTTGGTAACCACTGTGATTCCCCTGTAGTTTTTTGCTCTGCTATTGACTAGTAACCTTTTCCTTTTATTGTGCTGTACAATTTATTAGTTCTTCAGAACAGTATCTTCTATTTCTTTAAATTTGTTGATAGATGACCTAAATTTATCAAAATTACTTGCAAGTGATAAGCAATTCAGTAGAAACTAGTCATGTGTAATACATATGCTGACAAAATTTAGCTGAGTGCAGCAGTTCATGCCTGTAATCCCAGCTCACTCAAGAGGCTGAGACAGGAGGATTGCTAGAGGCCAGGAGTTCAAGACCAGCCTGGGCAACATAGCAAGACCCTCATCTCTAAAAACAGATGAAAAAAAAATTAGCCAGGCACGGTGGCGTGTGCCTGTAGTCCCAGCTACTCAGGAGGCTAAAGAAGGAGGATCGCTTGAGCCCAGGAGTTCAAGGTTACAGTGAGCTGTGATTGTGCCACTGCACTCCAGCCTGGGCAACAGGGTGAGACTCCATCTCTACAAACAAAACAAAACGACAAAAAATTTACTTTCAAATTGTAATAAATATAAACTTACTTTGAAAATATTTTAGACTGTGTGTATTTTATTGGACTATATAAATCACATTTCTTATGTTCTTTTATTCCAAAACTTTCAATTATCTTTCAACTTTCAACTTGAATAATATTCCTTCTTGTTGACTGTATCCATATTTGAAAGACTTACACAAATGTGGATGTAAATTGAAATAAGTTTTCCCTTTCCAACTTATCTAGATTTATATGGCTTTTATTTTTAAGTAGGGTTGGAAAACATCTACAAACTTCAACATGAAAATATTCTGGAGTAGAAAAACTTGCACATTTCCATGAATGAAACATTTAAGTGCTAAAATGTAGAAATAAAGCAAACATGAAAAACCATTCTTTCTCTTTTTTTGTAGAGCGAGGATCCCGCTCTTGTCATCCAGGCTGGAGCACAGTGACATGATCATAGCTCACTGCAGCCTCAACTTGTGGGTTCAAAGGATCCTCCTGCCTCAGTCTCCCGAGTAGCTGGGACTATGGGTGCACGCCACCATGCCCAGCTAATTTTTTGACTTTTTGTAGAGACAGAGGTCTTGCAACGTTGCCCAAGCTGGTCTCAAACTCCTGGCCTCAAGCAGTCTTCCCACCTGGGCCTCCCAGAGTGCTGAGATTATAGGCATGAGCCGCCATGCCCAGCCCTGAAAACCGTTCTTTCTGATTAGGTATAAATAGAATATATTTTTAAGAATATATCACTACGCAGCCAAAATGAATTTACCCAAGGGTTTTCTTCCAGGAATTTTACAAGAACTAGAAAAATAATACCTAAATTGACAGCAGTCTTCCTCAATTATGGAAAAGTAATTGATGATGGCAAAACAGGTATTAGAATGTAGTTCCACCTTATTCAGAATAACTGAGCTGGGAGCTGCATTCTCCTTGAGTCATGCCATCAAATTAAAGAGGTGCTTTCAATAGCAGCAATGATGAACTTAAGTCAACAGTCTTGGGCTCTAGTTATTGTATGTATATTCAACATGACTTCGATTTACTAGGTCTGTGCAGCATTTAGGTGTTTTGGAAACTTCAATTCCTGCCTGTTTCATAATTCACTGAGATTATAGTTTCTCAGCAATATTCCAAAGTTGGGAAAAATGATCAAGCTATGAGCAGGATTTGGCAATCATTATATCTAACACTATTTACTAAGTGGCAGCACTATGAGATATTGTACACACTGATTTGTGAATTAAGGGAGAAAGCTATGGAAGCAGTTCCCCAGATTTAAATTCTGGCTCTACGACTTACCAACCATGCCATCTCTATTACTATTACCTATGAAATGGGGTAGTAGAGTTGCTTGGAAGACTAAATAATTTAATATGTGTAAAGCACTGAGCAGGAATAAGTGCTTAATAAGTGTTAGTTGTTGTTATTGTATTAAACTTAAGTGGATACTGAGAATCCTCTGTTTTAGTATGCAACCAATCTATAATATAATTCTAGAATAGAAAGCATTAAATGGGCTTTTTACACATAATACTGTATATCAAAAATTTTATTTCTAGTCAGTCAAAAGTAATAAGAATGGGAAAGCCTTGGTTTTAGAAACTACCTCCCTGACAGAAAATAAGTATATAAATTTTAGATAGTACTTGAATTATTCCTTGAGGTTAAGCTACTAAAAGCAATATCCTCATATTTTGAATCACAACTTAATACATCTTACTGTTCGTCACCAATACCAATTGCAGTGCCTTGCACAGTCAGATATTCAATAAATGTTTGCTCAATGAGTAAATGAATAAAAAGTAAAAGCATAGTGATAGCCAAGAATATGAAGAGAACATCTAATTTTTTCCATTTAGCTTTGGCAATGTAATTCCCAACCAACAGTGTGAATACAAGATATATAAACCAAGCTCTTTGGGTAGCAGAGTAATGCATCATGGCAAATTATAATCATAGATTTTACAACTGGGTAAAAAACTGTTTTGTTGGTGACAAAACATGAAGGAGAAGGACAGACAGATGGATCGATAGTTCTTCACTGTTGCCAGAAGACATAGGAAACCAATGTTTTATGAAGGATTTAACAAATGTGCAAATATATTGCAATTTTTTAAAAAGCTACTCTCTGGGCTAAGAAGAAAAAGTAAAAAGTAACATGTTATTAAAGGGATATTTTCCTTTTGCCTGATTTATGTGGATTTATTCCATTAGTCCAAATATATTCATGTGGTAGGCAGAATAATGGTTCCCAAAGGTGTCCATGTCCTAATCCCCTGAGCCTGTGAATATGTTACCTGACATGGCAAAAGGGGTTTTGTAGATGTGATTAAATTAAGGATCTTAAAATGGGGAGATAATCCTGGAATATCTGGGTGGGCCAAAAGTAATCAGAAGGATCCTTGTAAGAGCAAGGCAGGAGGATTAGAATCAGAGGAAGATCAGAAGATTCTATGCTGCTGCCTTTAAAGATGTAGAAAGGGGCCATAAGCCAAAGAATGCAGGTAGCTTCTAGAAGCCAGGAAAAGCAAGGGAATGGATTACCCCCACAGCCTCCAGAAGAAATGCAGCCTTGTTGACATCTTAATTTTAGCCCACTTTAACCCATTTGGGACTTCTTCCAGAACTGTAAGATAATAAATTTTTGTTCTTGTAAGCCACTAAATTTGTGGTTATTTGTTACGACAGCAAGTGGGAACTAATACACTCATTAATCTGCATCTGACCTATGGAAACACTAATTTCAGATAGTAAGTGTTGTTTTAAGCTGCTACATTTGTGATAATTTGTTACGGCAGCAATAGAAAACTATGTATCTAGTAATAACACATATTGACATCATGTACTCCCTGATAGGAAATCATGTCTGAGATTCTTGCCAAAAATATATTACCCCATCTAATCATGAGAAAACATCAGACAAAAACAAAGTGAGAGACATTCTACAAAATAACTGGCCAGTACCTTTCAAAACTGTCAAAGTCGTGAAAGACAAGGAAAGACTGAGTATCTGGAACAGAAAAAGGACATTTGTGGGAAATGTGAAATCTGAGCAAGTCTGTACTTAAAAACATGACAACAAAAAACACCTGTAGTTATTTCTCTCTAGAATTGGGCTAGTCTATGTAATCTTAAGCAATTCACTTGCTAGGACTTGTTTTTTCCAGTTGTTCAGATGAAAAGTGTTTGTAATGTGCTTTAAGATTCTTAGCTGAAATAGTAACAGTTATGTTGCTTACTGTTTGCATTTTAATAATTCTGTTTTCCTTTAAGATAGCTTAAGTCTGGAAGAGTTGGAATGCTTCAGAAGACTTAGCATTCTTCAACATTGTAATGATTTTGATACAATAGTGTAGATTAATGAAAGTAAATATATTAATGGATGGAATCCAAAAGTGAAAATTTGGACAACTTAGTACAGTTGGTCCCTGATTTACGACAGTTCCATTTAGGATTTTTCAATTTTACAATGGTACCCATACAGCCATTCTGTTTTTCACTTTCAGTACAGTATTCAATAAATTATGTGAGCTGTTTAACACTTCATTATAAAATAGGCTTTGTGTTAGATGATTTTGCCCAACTGTACACTAATTTAAGTGTTCTGAGCACATTTAAGATAGGCTAGGCTAAGCTATGATTTTGATGTGTTGGGTGTATTAAATGTATTTTTGATATATGATATTTTTAACTTACAATACGCTTGTTGTGATGTAGTCCCACTGTAAGTCAAGGATCACCTATACATTGTGGAGGCCTTTTGTTGTTGTTGTTGTTTTGATGTTTGCTTTTTGTTTTTATTTTAAAATAAGGAGTTAGCATGTATGGTATAATGAGAAATATATATTTGGTCTTTGTCCCTGGTTTTTGACACAGAGCTTCTAAAACCCTTGTAATTTCCAGACTGATAGGGGTGACAGGAGCATCTTTTGTTATAATGTGTGGTCTTTGTCCCCAGTTTCTGACACAGAGCTCATAAGTTCCTTGGAATTTCCTGGGTAATAGGATTATCTTTTGTTTTAATGGGGTGTCTCTTGACAGGCCCCTAGATAGCCTCAGGATGGGGGCTGGTCACCAGAAAGACCAAGTCTTGATTAGAAGCCTGGAACTTTCAGCCCCATCCTCTCAATCTCTGGGGAAGGGAGACAGGCTAGAGGTTGCGTTAATAATCATTCATGCCTATGTGACAAAACCTCCATAAAAACTCCTAACAACAGGGTTCAGAGACCTGGGTTTGTGAGCACATCAAGGTGCTAGGAGGGTGGTGTGCCCAGAGAGGAAGTGGAAGCTCCACACTCCCTCCCCATACCCCCATCAATAATCTTGCTCTATGCATGTCTTCTGTTTGGCTGTTCCTGCATTGTATCCTTTCTAAGTATGTTCCCCAACCACTGGGCCGAAGACCAGTACCAGCCGTGGCCTGTTAGGAATCAGGCCACACAGCAGGAGGTGAGCAGTGGTGGGCACTGAGGCAAGTGAGCAAAGCTTCATCTGTATTTACAGCCGCTCCCCATCTCTCGCATCACTGCCTGAGCTCTGCCTCCTGTCACATCAGCAGCAGCATTAGATTCTCATAGGAGCGCGAACCCTACTGTAAACTGCACATGTGCGGGATCTAGGTTGTGCGCTCCTTATGAAAGTCTAATGCCTGATGGGCTGAGGTGGAGCTGAGGCGGTGATGCTAGTGCTGGGGAGTGGCTGCAAATACAGATTATCATTAGCAGAGAGGTTTGACTGCACAGAGACCATAATAAATCAGTTGCTTGCAGTCTCATATCAAAACACAATCAATGAGTGGCAAGTGACAATGTAATAATAATAGAAACAAACTGCACAATAAATGTAATACGTTTGAATCATCCTGAAACCATCCCCCCCCAAACCCCATCCGTGGGAAAAATTGTCTTCCATGAAACTGGCCCCTGGTGCCAAAAAGGTTGGGGACCGCTGCTTTATAATAAACCAATAATGTAAGTAAAGAGTGCTCCTGAGTTCTGTGAGCCATTCTAGCAAATCATCAAACTGAACAGGGGAAGTTGTGGGAACCCCTTGACTTTGTAGCTAAGTCAGACAGAGGTGTGGGTAACCTGGGGACCCAGTACTTTGGCATCTGAAGTGAAGGCAGTCTTGTGAGACTGAGCCCTTAAACCCATGGAGTCTGATGCTAACTCCAGGTTGTTAGTGTCAGAATTGGATTGAGTTGTAGGACACCCCGTTGGTGTCCAGAGAGTTGGAGAATTGATTGGTGTGAGAAATAAATCCACACATTTTGTGTCAGAAGTTTTGTGAGGAAAAGCAGCTCAGCCTTTAAGATCATAAATACACAAAATCCTTTCATAGAGCTTAAAAGAATTAACATTTTTCAAGTTTTCTAAACTCAAGTCAAGAGAGAGAGAAGCAAAAAAGAACTCAGTAACGTATTATTCCAACAGTTTGATTCAGAAAAAATAGAAACTCTCTTCTAACAGAGGAAAAAATGACAAATGGCCTGCGTATTTACATGAGCTTTCTAAGAATGGTATCAGGAGTCTGTATTTCCCTACAATTTTTTTCTTAGCTTCATTTCAGAGAGATGGACGCATACAGTAGGAATTGAATGATAATTTATCATATCATTGATGATCATTGTATGAAGTACTCAGAGTTCACTGCTCATAAATTTTAGGCAACATATTTCTTCCCTCCTTCCTCAATAGAGAGAGACCGTCTAGCTCAAGGCTAACTTAACGGCCTCCTCTGAGGTTAATGTTAACATTATTCTGGACAGGGCAACAGGAAGCATCTGTGTATCTTACCACAAACTGAGATGATCCATTTTTTTTTCCTATTTGAAGTATAAATTCTGTTGGCATTAAATTACTTTGTTGCTCTTGCTTTATACATTTAAAACATTTAGATATATCTTAGTAATAACCTCAGAGAAAACTGAAATGGTTTGTGACTATGTAAATATGTATTTAGTTTTTCCCAGTTGGTCAATACTGATTCTTATTTTTTTCTCTATGATTTAAAGCAAATTTGTGTTATGAAAGCTATCCTTAAAAATCTTTTGTTCTTATGTTCTAGAACCATCTTTGGTGACAGCAAAACTCAGGGAACAATGTTAGTCAATTAACAGCTGCCAAGTTACCCAGAGGAGCAGATGGTATGACTGATCATGTCCTACAAAATGGGGAAAGGGAATACTCAAAGATAGTTGCTCAAATCTGCTAGAGTTTCCACACAAAAGGCTATAATGGCAACCGTATTTTTTTTCACTCTTTTATGTTTGCTTTTTACTCCAAGTGATTCTTTTACATTCTGTTTTTTATTTTTTGACCTATAGAGCTAGTCACTTAAAAATAACCTAGAGTATGCATACATTTTAAGTATTTTTAGCAATAAAGAATGCCCAACATAAATATGCCAATAGAAAAGAAAAAGTAGAATACCTTAGCACTACACCCAGGTTTTTAACTAGACTATAATATGGCCAGTAATGCTTGAGGGTTATTGAAATAATTAGAATTGTACAGACATTTTGCTAATCAACTTGGACTTTTTTAGTGAGATTGATAGAAAGTCCAGACTTGCTTCCTCAGAGGCCTTCTCATTTAACCTATCTAAAAGCCATATCTTAATTATGAAATAGACTCAAAGGGATTATACTTCTCAAGA
The DNA here is from genome assembly GCA_023783475.1 of Daubentonia madagascariensis. Lineage (NCBI taxonomy): Eukaryota > Metazoa > Chordata > Mammalia > Primates > Daubentoniidae > Daubentonia > Daubentonia madagascariensis. Next base: position 5,610,768 of record JAKFHU010002088.1, read on the forward strand.
AGCCAAAATCTTAAATATTCATTAATTCAACAAATATTATGGTGCATATATTGTGCTGGGCATTCTTCTAGATGCTAAGTGAACAAAATAGACAAAAACAAAACAAAACAAAAACGCTTAGCCTTCATGGAGTTTATATTTGTACTTTTTTAACTTAGGGTTTTTTGTTTGTTTGTTTTTTGAAACAAGGTATGTTGCCCAGGCTGGTCTCGAACTACTGGGCTGGGCTCAAGTGATCCTCTGGCCTTGGCCTCCGGAAGTGCTGGGATTACAGGCATGAGCCACCGCGCCCGGCCTGTTTGAACTTTTCTGCTTGACTTTCAAAGTCCTCTTGACTGGGCCCTACCCTCCTTCTTTATTTTCTACCATCTCCCTGCATGCACCTTCTGTTGGACGGTGGAGAAGACCTGCTCATTCCTGCCCGTCGTGCCATTTCCTCTGCCCCACATAAATAATAATTCTCTCCATTGAGTCAACAAACACCAATCTATGATATTCTATGGACCAGGAACTGTGCCGGAGATTTTCAGGTATCTTATTTAATATACACAAGCACTCTTATTGGTTTTCAGACGGGGCCAATGAGGCTGAGAGTTCTGAGAGCAGCCCAGGGTCACTCATGTACTGAGCTGGAGCCTGAGGCCCAGTTTAGGTAGCGCCAAGCCTCCTCCAACACCCCAAGGCAGCCTTCTGTCCTCACTCCGCCCTTGCCATTCCCTACTACCAGCCCCTGCTTGTTCTCCAGGTGCTACCTGGATGTTATTTATCTTTGTAACTGTCCCTGAGCACAATTGTGTGTTATATTTTCTTTCACTTCCCCACAGAGCCTAACATGGTACCGTGTCCAGCAAGTACCCAATAAATACCTCATTAACTGATAAAAGCCTAAATGGTCTAGTCTGAGTCTTCTATTTTCAACTGTTAAAAAGTCAACCTTTGAAACAAATTTCATCTGTGGTGTTTTTAAAATAAGCTCTACACGGTCAGAACTTGCTGTGCGAAAAAATACTTCCTTTTTCTTTTTCTTTTTTGTTTAAATACTTCTCTTGAGATTCAAAAGTTATCTTTGACTTACAGGTAAACAATTTCATGTTCAGCTGATCTACTTCCTTCATTGATCTTAATCACAACCTCATTCAGTTTATTTTTCCATGCAGAGAAGTCCTAATATTTCCCGGTTTTCATTCATTCTTTTGACCACACAATGGTCCTATGGATTTTCTCTGCCTCCTTTGCATCTTTGAGGTAGGGCAATCTAAATTGCATAGACAAGCTACGTTTTGATGAGATACACTAGCCAGGGTCACACATTCTGAATAGCCAGCAAATTTGCCACAGATATGTTTAACTTGGCTAGCAGTTGGGGAAAAAGAAATAGAAACAATATTTTTAAGCCCGGAAGTCTCAAGTTCCTCTCAGACCCCACCATTCGTGTAGTCTAAAACCAGGCCAGTTCAGACCTATACTGTCAAGTCAAGGACAAGGACTGTATGTCTTATTTACTACTTAACCACTGCAAGATGCTACAAATTTCACCCATAAATTATATTATACAGCAGCAGCTTTTCAACTTTTTGTCTCCACCCAGCATAAAAACATACATACATACGTTATGTGACTGGAGAGAATTGCTTCATAAAGTAATACTTTGATCACAATGACTTTGGATATTTTATATTTTATATCATTCCTTTTAATGGGTCATAATTTGCTAAATAGATTTCTTAAATTCCCCAAGTTCCAAACACACTATGCCAGAGTTGAGGTGAGGTCTCTTGCCACTGAATCACCAAGTACACCCAAATAAGAAGACCCCTGTAATCATTTTCTGTTAGAGCCAAGATTAGGGAAATGCCTAGCAGAGTCTGGCACACGGCTGAGTGAACAAATGCTTGTGGTTTTGTTTTTGATGAGCCTGTTCTTAATGTGAGAATATATAAAGTTCAACTATATTTTTAAAAATTAAACTTTCATTTACTCAAGAGCACTAATAACTTTAATCAAAAGGAGAAATCATGCAGGCAAATACTAAATGTGTAAATAGAGTTCTAATTATTCTCCAATACTTTAGAAATTGATTCTAGAACAAGGCTTCCAACTTTTCCCAGTTTTCAAATTCAAGTTCTGCTTCGATTGCAGGCACTTCCTATGAATTCAGTGAAAAGAAATAGAAATTAATAGTTATGGAGTAGCTGTTATGTGTTAGATATTATACTACATATGGTCCTATAAATCTTCTTATTCAAGTAATATGTGTTAAGCATGAGGACACTGAAGTTTGAGGAGCTAGGGAACTTGCCCCAATTTGTTTGGCTAGTAAATAAATATGAGTTCTGGGATTCACACATGGTTTTCTGATTTAAACCCCACATGTTGTCTGCTATCTGATACTGTATGTACATCTTAAAACAATAAACCTGCCCTGTAAAAGGTAGGTGGTAATATTAGGCAAGTGTCTTTCTGTTCTCTTTGTGGGACAACCTTTTTGAAGACATTTCATAATCCTTCTTATGACATTGTCAGAAAAGTCTTTCATTTTCAGTGCCTCATATTGAGATTTAAATGCATTTCTCTTTGTTTAGAATGGTTAATGAAAGGGGTTGTTAACTTGTTATAATACTCTTCTGTTGTAAATTGGGTATGTACTTTTTCTGTACCCCATTTTATATAGTAAGACCTTGATTGAATATGAACGGCACCAAAACCTCAGCTAAACTTAAAACTCTATAAACTATGTAGGTTTCACAAATATATGGAAAAAAAATCAAAGGACTGTTTCTGTTTTAATGTAGATATTTGGTATGTTACAATCATAATTATCTTCTCCTTTCATCTTTCTTTGTGTTAAATTCAACTTGTGACTAATGCTGCTACATCATCCACTATCTAGGTAGTGCTACTACGTCATCCACTGTCTAGGTAGTGCTTAAAAACAAAACAAAACAAAACAAAAACAAATCAGTACTTCCTGACCTTGAAGGTTCCTTGAAGGACCTGATTTGACTTCCTGACCTGTACTGCCTGTAGGTGTTTGCTGGCAAACCACCAAAAACAGCAGCTAACCTTTACTTAGCACTTACGATGTGCTGGAGACCCAGTCTTGTGCCTTATACCCATTGTGCCATTTAATCCTCAGAACACCCCAATAAGACAAGTACTATTATTGTCTCTAATTTTACAAATGAGGAAACTGAGAGGTTAAGGAGTACTATGGTTTGAATGTGTCCCCCAAAGTTCATGTGTTGGGAACTTAATCCCCAATATAACAATGTTGAGAGGTGGAACCTTTAAGAGGTGATTAGGTCATGAGGGCTCTGACCTCAAGAATGGATTAATGTTGTTATCGCAGGAGTGGGTTAGTTTTTGTGGGAGTGGGTTCCTGATAAAAGGATGAGTTTAGCTCCCTTCCTCTCCCCTCTCTCCCTGTCTCTCTCAATTGTCCCTGTGTGCCCTCTTGACCTTCCACCTTCCACCATGGGATAAACAGCAGGAAGGTCCTCGCCAGATGTCTGCACCATGCTTTTGGACTTCCCACCCTCCAGAACTGTAAGGAATAAATTTCAGCTCCTTATAAAGTATCCAGTCTGTGGTATTCTGTTATAACAGCACAAAACAGACTAAGACAGGGAGCTTTCCCAGGGTCACACAGTAGGAAAATAGTGGAGCCAACTTTCTAAGCCACATGGCCTTGACACCAGGGATTGAGCTATTAACCACTACAGCCCTTATTGCATATATGTGTGTGGGGGTGGGGGAGAACTCAAGAAAAACCTCTAGAAAACAACTAAGGCATTAAAGTAAGCATAAGGTTACTGTAGATTCAGGTTGGTACAAGAAGGCTTCAGGGACAAGATTTTGAGCAAGGCATCAAAGCAGAGAGGGATTTAATTGGCAGAGCTGAGAAAACAGACCATCAAAACAAGAATGGCCATGGCTAGCTGTGTGGGGCAAAAAGAGCATCTGCCTACAGAAGGATGAGGTCTGATAATTTTCCCCCCTCATTTCTCTCTTTGTTTTTTCCTTAAGAATAAAATAAAATGCAAATACCCATAATAAGATCATATGGCACCCAGGTATGCATAAAACAGAAACTCCAATGTATACAGAGTAAAGGTAAAGAGTATAAATTTCAGTTTCTGATTGAGGTATTTTCTGCCTTCCTGGTGTAATTACAACTGATTTTATCATTTAATATCTTTGATAATCTTCCCTACCTAAGTTAAAATCAAGGTGTTGGGGTTCTGTTAATAGTTAACTCCTTTTGTATTTGAATGAGGGGATGTCTCCCTTATTTTCCTACTCTTTCGGTTGAATTCTGGCAGTCTATAACAACAAAGATGTTATAGTATAGGAAGCCCAAACTTATTAATGGGCTGTGTTCCAGGACATCACTGTAAATTAGTTATTTGGAATCTGGAATTTATTTTCCCATGGAAATAGTGGTTAAGTTCCCAGTGGGTCTACAAAAGCTTGCTTAACCAGGAATGTAGCAGAAATGAACACTCACCTTTGTGTTAACCTCTGCCTATTATTCTGAGATCCCTATGGATTTCTCTCCTTACTTCAATGTTTTAGCTAACCACCACTTTCGGGACACAGTTTTTTTCATTATAAATTATAGAAAAGGTTGACTATTGCTTCTAGTTCCACCCAAATCCAATCTTTAATACTGCTTTGGGGTGTTTCTTTTTATTAATCGTTACTTAAAACATAAGTTCAGTTGGAGAGTTGTTTTCCTTTTTCTAAGGTCAGGAGTCAGTGTAATGGCCCACGAATGCCTATGACCTAGACTACAATGTCAAAGCTTCTGCCTGTAGCATGATGAGAAGGCAGTACAATGGCACCAGGGACATGACTTGTGCCTGCTACTGCCACTGACCACCTGGTTCCTGGAGGATATCTTTTGGCCCCTGTGGGGATTTAAAAACAAAAACAAAGCCAAAAAACAAACAAAAAACTTTCTTGGTTTCTGGCATGTAATCAGATAATATTAATAGTTGCCACGTCTGAGTGCCCCTGGGATAGAGCCCTGAGTTAGGTGTTACAACTTGAGAGATTACCTGATCAATGCTCATGTATATTTTGACTATAGTTGAGTCTTTATTACAGAAATTTCATACTCAGTCTAATGCTATGATGTAAATGTCTGCCAAATACAATACTTATCTCAGAAACTCTTCCTTGTAGGGCACAGTAACCACAATAAAACCAAAATCTTTGTTTTAGGAATAAACATTGCCAACAAATGTTTCCAAAACAGAAATGCTTAAAGTGAAAAAAATTTGTCTATGGCCATAATAATAGTGTGGTTTGGGGAACTTTCAGGCTATGTACACATCCCACTTCTACCCACTCCCCTCTTTGGGAGTTTTTATACTAGCTAGGAAATCTTGGTATGACTTTAGAATCTGCCTTTAGAAATATTAAAAAGCACATTTGTATGATTAGGGAAGGTTCCTATCACCACCCTTCCCCTTCCAAAAAGCACTAAATTTGTATAACCATGACTGCTGTCGGTGTCGTTTTAACACTTAGTACTGTCAGCAAACATTTGCCAATAAAGACATGGCTTTATTGCTTAAAGGTAACTCCTAATATATTAAATATGCATACATCTGTCACTTTAAATCCACAAAATCTATGAATGAGACTTTTTAAGGATATAGGTGATATTTTCTTAATAACTTCACTATAGTAGTCACAACAAAGTAGTCAATTTTTGCAAAACTAAAATCATTAATACCACATGGTAGATTGATTGAAGAGTCTAATGATAGTAAAAATATTAAGGTAAGCACTTCCTATTTCAACTAAAGGCCAAACAGCTACTTGTGAAATTAAGGCATAAGAGAATAAATAAGCTAGTGCTATATACCACATACTGCTCATTTTCAGGATCAAAAAGTGGTCTCTCCTAATCACAGTGCATTTCAATTGACAGATATATTTATTTATTTGCATTCTTCAAAACAACTGATAGATTTAGGTACTAGAATTCATGAAGGTAAAGAAAGCCACTAAGGAATGAAGTGGGCTCCAAGGGCTGGTACTAAGTTTGTTTTTGTAAAGGGCACATGGCAGCAACTTAGCACCTCCAGACATAGAGCACAGAGTTGTAGTAGGCACCTTGGAAACTCCAGAGCAGGAGAAGAATTTAGAATCCTATTGGAAAGCTTTAGGGCCAAGAAGGTTCACACTCCCTGACAGGGAAGACAATTATCCCAAATGTATTTTAAAAAGAAGAAAAGAAAAATACTGTAATACTCTTCAGAGTTCTTGTGGGAATTAAATGAGAAAACATAGACAAAATTTTCCATCAAGATTACCAAGATGAATTAGGTGCTCAATAATGTTAGCCAAATTCGAGTAGTGGGAATTTTATTGGGGGGAAAAAAAAGGATTCCTCAAATTATGGTAGTGGTTTTGTTAGCATTTGCAGCTTCTAGGAATCAGACATAGCACCTAAAATGAGTTCACTTATCAACTGAAATAAACCCAGGCCAATCAAATTCACCAATATAGGAATTTAGTGGGAGTTCTTTCTTGGTTGAGCTGTAATCCTTCAAGTCTTGGCTATTTAGGACAGTTAATGGATAAACATCGTGGATTATAGCCAAGTACAAGTATAAAGAGAAAAGCACTGAAATGCTAAGATTATGTAGTATAGCCCTATCCATGACAGACATCATGCAAACAAGTTTCTTTGGTCACAAGAAGGATTGCAAAAAAGGGTGCAGCCAGCTTAACACAAACAAACACATTTTAATTTCTCGAAAACCTCAAAGCGTATCTATAAAGTCATGTCATATAAGGAAAAACAAGTTGTTAGAAAACATGTTTTTCAAGTCCACTACAGGTCTACGTTAAAGGCAGTAATTCCCTTGTTATGACCAATGTGTTTGATTTCCAAATGTTAAAAAAAAATTGTAAATAGAAAACTTCACAACTGAGGTTTCCAAGATGATAAGAATCATTAATTTTATTTTAATTACTTTAGGTTTTTCCACCAGAGAGGGAAAAAACCATGTCAGAAAATCCAGGTCGGGTGTGGTGGCTCATGCCAGTAATGCCGGCATTCTGGGAGGGGGAGGCAGGAGGACTCCTTGAGGCCAGGAGTTCAAGACCAGCCTGGGCAACATAGTGAGACCCCCATCTTTACAAAAAAATTAAATAAAAAGTTAGCTGGGTGTGCTGGTGCGTGACTGTAGTCCTAGCTACTTGAGAGCCCAAGGCAGGAGGATCGCATCAACCCAGGAGTTCAAGGCTGCAGTCAGTGAGCTATGATCATGCCACTGCACTCTAGCCTGGGCAACAGAGTGACCTTGTCTCTTAAAAAAAAAAAAAATTCAGAATGTTGAGATGATAAAGATGGGGTTCAGCATGTAAGTAAAAAAATATCTGATACATGGGCTGGGTGTGGTGGCTCATACCTGTAATCGTAGCACTCTGGGAGGCTTAGGCAGGAGGAGTGCTTGAGCTCTACTAAAAATAGAAAAACTAGCCAGGTGTGATGGCAGACGCCTGTAGTCCTGGCCACTCAGGAGGCTGAGGCAGGAGGATCACTTGAGCCCAGGAGTTTGAGGTTGCAGTGAGCTATGATGATGCCACTGCACTTTAGCAGGGGCAACAGAGTGAGACTCTGTCTCAAACAAAACAAAACAAAACAAAAAAAAACTGACATGCAACACCTGAATTCACTTTAAAGTTATGACAATTTCTAAATTTGGAAGCTCAAAAAGTAGACATTTTTAAGTGAAGTCATCAATTATTTCTAAATGCTTTGTAATATATTTTAAATGAAAAAAATATTCTATTGATTCAAGGCAGTAATATTACAAATTCATTTCTGCTAGGTTAGCCAACATGTGTCAGAAAAATAACTTTTAATACAAGATTCAATTCATCATTCCCTGTAGAACATATAAAAAGATAGTCTGGTCATTTTCTATTATTCTTCTCTTTCTTCACAAAAATAGAAAAATGTCTGGGCAACTCATTCTCCATTAAGAGTTCTACTGGAATTGATGCAAGTGGGCAGCACCCTTCTCCCTCTATCTCAGTGCGACCTCAACATTAACTTTGATCCCATTTATATACTAAGCTTTACTCATTAAAAAAAGTAAATTCATGACATCTGCTGCAATATATGAAAAGTCACTCATACAGGTTGGCAGCACATTGGAAGTTCTCAACTAACATTTCAGCTCTAACAAAAATAGACACATTTCTCAATTCTGTGACACAGGAAGCAGACGGTAACATGTGTAATGCACCAAAGATGTAGAATTTAAAGAATCTGAATAAATAAAAAAATTAAATGCCTGGATATAGTTCTTAATAAAATAAACAATCTTACTTACAGAAAACCTAAAGCTGTTTTTAAAATCTATTTCCAGTTTTACCGTAGCCTTTATTCACGGGTAGATCACAACAGAATTAGGATTATTTCCAGAAATGTGGTCAGTTACACACTGGGGGCTGTATTTAACCCCTCAGTGATATCTGCCTTTATTTGCACTGTGGAAAATGAAACACTGTTTCATGCCTTTCTGGACAGTCCATAGGTTTTTATTTACATTGCTTTGAGAGAAAGAGACAAAAGACATCCCTTTACAATTGTCTTACAGCAATCTCAGTTTTGAGAGTAATATGTGAGTATAACACAAGTTTTAATATATAATATATGGAAACATATAAATATATATATACAATAACATAAATAAATAGACAAATAAATGAAGTGACTATGAAGTCTCTTGAAGTATAAATTTATAGACTGACCACCAGACACAAAACTTAGACCTGTAATGGAGAAAAATCATTATTGGCCTGAAAAAAATTAAAATACCGCTGTCATTAACATAGGAAAAATTAAATAGAAAATAGAAAACAATAATCACCGGAAAACCTGTGTCTTGTAAAGATTTCTTTCCATCAGAAGATGCAGAAAGATTTTTCCCCCTGGAGCAAATGAAAACGTTTTTCACGCACCCCCAGTTTCTTCCCTGCTTTTTCCCCAGGCGCCGGTGTAAATGGCAGGTGTGGACTTTTTTCCAGAGATGAGAAGTAAAAATCTGTACTTTATCGGGAGCGGGTGCACTTTTCCCCCTGGCCCCCCTTTCCTCTGCCTCCAAGATGGTAGGAAAGTTGTCGTTTCGGAGGGCAGAGGAGCTGCTCTCTGGTGTTATGTCCTCGCAGTGCCTGTAGTGGTGCTGTAGGAGGCTGCTGCCTCTTCTTGTGCAGCCCCGGCAGCCCTGCCTTCTTGGCTGGAGAGTATATTCAGGGATTTCCCCTTAATAATCACCGACCCTGGGAGCACTTTTTAGTTTCCAAAATAAAAATATGATCCTCACCCCTCTTGCTTGACAGGGAAAGGCTCTCGCTGGAGCCCAGGGGGGAGCAGTAGCAGCGGCAGCCGAGCTTCCTAGTCCATTGCCAGCGCCTCTCACTCTGATCTGTCAGCCCAGCCGAGGGAAAAGGGGGGAAGGAGAAAAAAAAAAGCAGCTGAAAGGTAAGCAGAGGCGGCCCCAGGCCCGGCCCACATCCCCGGGCTCCCGTAGGGTGGCGGGCTGAGCCGCGCAAGGAGGGCGGGCGGCGAGCGCGCTTACGTGAGGCCGGGGATTCGCCGGCCCACGCCAGGCCCCGGGTTGAGAATGAAAGGGTGAGTGGGGCCGGCGCCGGGGTGGCAGAGGCCGGGGGCCTGGGGGCCTCGGGGGCGCCCGCGGACAGCGACGGCGGGCGGACAGGGGTCCAGCCGGAGCCGGAACGGGGCGAGCGGCGCGGCCTGCGCGGGCCGGGTCGGGGAGTGTGGCAGGAGGTGGGGGGCGCTAGCTAGGCCTCGGGCCGGTAGGCCCGCGGCGGCCGCGCCCTGCCCCCGCACCCGGGGCCTCCGCGCGCCCCCTCGGGTCTCCCGGGGCCTCCGGGTGGGACGGCAGCTCTGTAGGGCCGAATCCCGCGCCAGCCCGAAGGCTTTCCCGCGGGGCGGCAGGCCCGGGCTGCCGGGACAGGGGCGTCAGGGCCTAGGGGTGGGGAATGGGCGCCCGAACCCTCTTCCCCCCAGGTCCCTGGCAATAGAGACGCCCCCCGGATTCCGGTAATACTTGAATTTATTTATCCCCCTCCTCCGCGCTCCGGGCGGCCTGGCCAGGGCGGGGCGGGCGGCCTGGCGGGCGTGGGGTGGGGTGGGGTGGGGTGGGGTGGAGGGGCGGTGAGGAGTCAGGTGCAGCCGCGACCCGGAAAGTTTCCTTTTAGGCCCGAATTGGGGGCTGCTCTCTCTTCGGGGAGCCGTGACCCTAGGGCCCGGGACCCCCGAGGCCGTGGGGGAGAGCACTCAGCTATTTTGAAACTCTTTGCCAGTTCCTGTCCATTGAAGGTACTCCGCCCCTGCACCCCTCGCCCGCGCCCCACCCCACTCCCCGCGAGCCCTTTCGGGGCTGCAAACTCCAGCTGGTTCCCCGAGAGCCCCCCTGCCTGGGGAGAGGGCCTTTTCTTCCGGTTTGGAAAAGTTTTCAAGGGGTTTTTCTTAGCTTTATTAGTTAGTGACTGGGCTTTTGGGGGTGGGAAGGGAGGAGGTAAATTCAGGTGGTGTTTCTACTGGACAGTCTTTCTGTATCGCCTTTTTTTGGCCCTTTTCCCACAGTCTGGGGGTGTTATTTCAGATTTAGTGTCCACCCCTTCATCCCGGACTCCTTTGGGTCCACAGTCCCCCTCCTGGACAGCTCCGGCAGAGAGGGAGATGCAGGGAGCAGTGAGGAGACTGTCAGAGAGGGGCAGGACTAGGCAGGATTTCTGGAGCAGTCCCCAGATGTAGGAGTTTCCCCTCGGATTTGGTCACTGTCCGGTAAAACCAATTCAGCAGCAGAACCCAAGGTGGGGACCTGGTTGTCAGAACGCTTGGAAGCCTTCAAAGTTGGGAAGAGGAGGAAGGACGGGGAGGTGGGCAGGGCAGCTCCCGAAGCAAGGTCTACAGTTTAGGGATCAGTAGTTTATTTATTCTGACAATAACTATTTGGATTTATGTGATATTCTTACAGTCGACCCTAGAAATAGAATAGGGATTTTTAAGGAAACTTAAACTTGTTTTTGCCACAATTCAGAAGGGTCTGTGGAAGAACCCTCGGAGAACTGAAGATAGCTACACTTTGGTTTTGGCATGTGTATATATATATATATATATATATATATACACACACACACACACACACACATATATATATTCTCTCTCTCTCTCTGTTTAAATGGATTCAATTTTAGCTATATTTTGGTGCCATGAGCTCTTAAAGTTTGTTTTTAAAAATGTGGTAAACTTAAATTTCCAAATCTAGATTTCCCGCTTTTCAGGGCCAGGATGTATCCTGTGGTTACTCTTAACCTCCTTGTCCTTGTTCTTGAGTGTTGAAGTTGAAATGGTAATGGACCCCGCCACCCCCACAGCCAGCCCCTAGTGGGGGCGTGTTGGGAGAGGTTGTTTTCCCTTTCGTTTGTTGGTTTTTTCCCCTTCTCTCTTTGGTGGACTCAGGGCAGCGTGCGGTGTGTCTGTACGTGTGTCCTGCTGGGTAGCAGGCTGGAGTTTGCTGGCAGGAGGTGCTCGGGTTCTGACCACTGAGCCCCCAGACACTGTCAGACAGTGAAAAAGCCGCCACTTGCAGAGCGGTGGGTAACCCGTGGCTTGGTCAGTGCTGACTTGGGATGTCAGGCTTCTAAGGGAGACTCTTTATGTGATTCTTGCTAAGTGTGTGTCTTTTCCTTTGGTCTGCCTAAAATAAAACTCACGTTTCTCCGCAATGATACATATCCGGCCATTCAGCATTGTGCTTAAGACAATCTTGATATTTGAGAGTGCGTGGATTTGATACAAAAATGCAAATTACATTTAATGGTTGTTTTAACTTTATTGATTAATTGAAATTGCTTATTGACTTGGACGTTTTCATATACATGTGTACCAAAAATCATTACGTCTGTTATAGTTTGCCCTTATTTTTAGAGCATAGTGGATGGAAAAAAATCATTCTGTGAGTGTCTCTTAGAACATTTCAAGGTTTGAAAAAAGTCTCTCATTCTCTTATCGTTGCCTCATAATTTGATATTTTTAAGGTATATTGTCAACTTCACTTTCTTAAGCTTTCAAGAACTCTATATGTGTGAATACCAAAAGTTTTGTACTTTTCCCCACCTTGTGTAAAACATATTAATTTCCTAGTCTGTTCCCTCGCAGGCTACATTATTCTGGAAGGAATGGCAGTTTTGATGTTTTTAAAAGTTCCCCTCTATTTGAAACTAATAAAAGACTTTCAGGGCAAATATTGAATTAATTTTAAGTTGCTAAGGGAATATACTTTTTTACTATTAAATGTTTAGTTTTGAAAGTAAATGTTTATTTTAATTTATAAGTCTGAAATACTCAAGTTTTCTTTCCTCTGAAAGATTTTGTAAGGAAATTTGTATACCCCCATTCCAGCTATTTTTCTCAACAAATCATGTCGCTGCTGTTTCAAAGAAATGAAAATTTTAGCTTAGGTGAAATTAGATTTCTAAGTCAGAGCACCCAAAATTAAAAATGTCATTTCAAAAAAATGCTGATCCATTCGTACCTGAGATGTTCCCCGAGTGTTAGCAGCTCTCACTATCTATGTTTGGAACATTGGTTATGGCTAATGAAAGGTCATTTATATCTGAATACTGTTAGAGAGCAATATTCTCAGACATGTAGTGTCTCCTCCTCCCTCCCCCCAACACCTGGTTGGGGACAGCAAATTGTCCCAAAGCAGATACTCCACTGTATATATGTCAGAGTCACATCTAAGCCCATTTAACTTATGCTAATGCAACTCTGTGCTAAGCAAAACAAACAGCAGTAGAGTCTCCTTAGTCCTCCAGGTATGGGTTTGTCCCAGAGACCCTGACTGTCTTCCCTGACTGTAATGGCTGATTTTTGACAGTGGCCATTTTGAGATCTTCAAGTTAAAACCTTAGGCCTCCTCTCTTATCTCCTTGCACTTAAGGTGACGGACTACTTGGTTCTGATTCTTTCACAGAGTGTGATTTGTTTCGAAGACCAGTTTTTGGTGAAATTTTATTTGCAGTATGGCATCGTGTAGACAGACACATTTGGTCTGGGCTTTGGGTTCTGATCCCAGCCCTCCCACTGGGCGGGTTACATAATCTTTGGTTTCTTTAACTGAAAATGGGAATAGAATTCTTTGATGTAAGGATTAGATGAGATAGCCATGTGCTTGGCCTATAATAGGTACTCTCCAAAGGTTAATTCCACTAGCCTACCTTACCTTCCTAGTAGTACCATCTAAATACCGTTTCTTGTTTGCCTTTTTTCTAACTAAAAGTAATACATGCTCATAACTATATTTGGAGAGTAGACCTATTCATCCCACTTAGGAGATAACCATCGTTAACATTTTAGTGTGTTGCCTTTCTCTTTTTGTGAGAGAGTGTGTGTGTGTTCACATAAACCTAAGCTTAGGCTCTTCCTTGTAACACTAGTTACATGTGTAGTTTTGTATTGGTTAAAAGCTTGGGCTCTGGAATCAAACTGGCCTTGAATCCTAGCTGTGTGACCTTGGATAATTAAAATTACTTCATCTCATTAAATCTCAGCTTTCTTCATCTGTGAAAGGGGGTAATAATAGTACCTACTTCATAGGGTTACTATGAAGATGAAGAATTACACATAAAGCCTTTAGAATGGTTCCTGGTACATAACCTTTATATAATATTTTCCTCTAAAGATTTTTAATATTCTTGATGTGAATTTTTAATGAGAGCTTGACTTAGTATATATTAATAATAATAATAAGTATTTGAGTACAGATAGAATATTTTAATTACTTTCATGGAGCTAGTATTTTTGTGCTAGTAAAAAATTGTGCAGTATATTCATAGTTTCAGCAGCTTCCCATCAGTCTAGTCTCTGTTTTTGAATTCCGTGAGTTGGGAAATGTAGAGGAGTGATAAGTACACCCACCCTTGGGCAAAGCAGGAGGTGGGTTTGTTTTACTGGGTCCCTCCCTTTAAGCTTTTGAAGTTAATCTGTAAGTGCCCACACACGTAGTGTTACTTGGTTTTGTAGGGGCTGAGTAGTTTGTGGCCTTGATGGGCTCGCTTTAGAGTAGAGGGGATGTTTACCTGAGGGGATGGTAGGAGTTGCTGAGGCCAGTGCTGCTGGTTCATTCATTTAACAGATTAGCTTCTTTGTAGTAGCTCTGAGCCTTGCCATGCAAAGGCACATTCTCTGCCCTTGAGGAGTTTTCATTCTAGTGGAGAAGAAACATGCTGACATTTACCACATTGAATGTTAAGGGATAGGTAAGCCTGGAGGAAGTAAACCTATTTTTCTATTCTGGCCTAAGGGCAGGCTTTAAAGTGAGGGCTTTGCTGAGGAGGTTTCTGCCTTGAGCAAATGGGAGGAGTCAGGGATTCCAGGAGGTGGGACCTCCAAGTATGAATAAATGCCTTAGGACAAAAGAGTATCCTGTGTTGCAAATTGTGGTTGTGTAGGGCCCTGGCCCTGGCCCTGGCGTTGGGGGAGCTGGGGAATAAATAGTGAGAGTGGGAGAGGTCTGCCTGGCCGGGTCCTGAGGAGTTTCTGTGTTAGGGTAAGGAGTTTGGATTTATTTTGAGTATATAAGCAGACCCTGAAGGCTTTTGGCTAGATAAATTATTTGGGATTTAGAGGGTTTGAGTTGTACTAAGTGGAATAAAGGAAGGCAAGATTGGAATTAGACCAGTGAGGCAGCTACTGAGAAGAGATTGAAGAGGGTTTGAAGGTGGCAGAGGCAGGTTAAGGAGATAAAGTGGGCTGCATAGTTTGACCAGATGTAGATGTAGGAATCATCATAAAGATGGCAGCTGAAATGGTAGAAGTAGATAGGGTTGATTTAGTCAGTGGTTCTTAGTCTTGGACTTTTCTCCAGAAAAATGCATTTATGCACATTCACAATTTTGTATACTTGGTTTGAAACCTGGGGTAGTAACCTCTAATCTTGGGGCAGATATAGAGTAAAAATTATGATTAAAACCTGTATAAATGTTTTGTTTGATTCATACTTTTTGTGTGTATGTGTGTGACTTTATCACTGCTTTGTCATAGATGAGGAAACATTTACAAAATAACTTGGTCAGGGTTATACATTCTTGTATGTTTCAAAGTTTAGGTCAGGCCCAGTGGCTCATGCCTTGCAATTCTGGCGCTTGGGGAGGCCGAGGCAGGAGGATCGCTCAAGGCCAGGAGTTCCAGACCAGCCTGGGCAACATAGTGAGACCCCCATCTCTTAAAAAAAAAAATTAAAAATTAGCTGGGCTCACACCTGTAGTCCCATCTACTTGGGAGGTTGAGGTAGGAGGATTGCTTGAGCCCAGGAGTTCGAGGCTGCAGTGAGCTATGATCATGCCATTACACTATAGCCTGGGTGACAGAGTGAGACCCTGTCTCTAAAAAAAAAAAAAAATTTAAGTTTATTTATTTATTTTTTTGTAGAAACAGACTCTTACTATGTTGCTCAGGCTGGCTTGAACTCCTGGCCTCAAGCACTCCTCCTGCCTTGGCCTCCCAAAGTGCTAGGATTACGGGCATAAGTCACCATGCCCAGCCAAACAAAAAGTTAAGTGACCTGCTGACATGAAAAAAATTAGGAGATTTTATGGATAAATTTGGATTTTTATCTTCTTTTGAAAACTTGGAAGATCTGGAAATCTTGGGTCTGCATTTTGGCTTTTTTAATTGCAACAACTTGCTGGGAATGATTTGAGTCGGCCTATAGATGAACAAAATTTGCGAGAGAATGCCCCGCCCACTCCTGGAGCCCCTGTAGACATTTTATCTTACACCCCTATAAAATAAGATTAAAAGAACCTTGGGGAACATTGACATGGAAGTGTGAGGGCAAGAGAAAGGAAGCCACTGACTGAGCAGCCAGAAAGGAGAGATTTTCAAGAAAGAGAAAGTGGTCAACAGTCTTAAAAGCTGCGGAGTGGTCAAGTCAACTAAAGATGGAAAAGTGTATGTGGAATTTAGTAACAAAGAAGCCATTAGTTTCAGATTCTTAGAACAAAAGAACTTTGAGGAGTGTAGCTACAACTTAGTTTTCCTTCTTGTCCTGCAATGTAGGGTTTCTGTAGCAATAGAGAGTGACTGTGTGACATGGATAGGAACTCAGAAAGCATTCGTTGTGAAGGATTATTAACTGGAGCTAATAAATGCTGTAACCAAATCAATCAAACACTGCTCATTCTTCTAGCATTTTACATCATAACAATATCAGTATGTAAGTGCTTTATAGAATGTAGAAAATATTTTTGATATTAGGTTTTTAATATAGATTATAGGAAACAATTCTCAGTAGATTCTGTAACCTTACCCACAAGAAGGTGGGAGGACCTGAATTAATGGAGAATTACACTGTACCATTCAGAAAACCACTAGCAGCTGGAAAGTGCATTTTAGCCCTACAGATTCTAGATTAAAATGATAATACTAATAAGCTACTTCTTGCTGCTTCTAATAGTAGTTAACATTGAGTGATTACTATGTGCCGTGGGTACCATGCTAAGCACAGTTCATGAAATACCTAATTTAATTCTCCTAAGCAACTCAGTGAGGTACATACAATTATTATCTTCCCTTTGCAGATGAGAAAACTGAAACAGAATAACTTGCCCAAGGTCATACACCTAGTAATTAATGGAACCAGATTTGAGCCCCATCTCAGTTACCTACCAGAGCCAATGAGTAATCTCTATTGCTTCATAAACTATCCTTACCTTTCTAATAAATCCGTAAGGAGCTAGTGTAAAAGCCGTTTAAATTCATAATGCAAACTTATTTGTACAGTGCTGTTTGAGCACAGTATTTGGCACATAATAGACACTCAGTAAGCATTATTTTAAAATATTCTAGTTCAGCATATATTAATTTAAAAAAATAAAAAATAAAATATTCTAGTTTGAAATTTAATTTATAATGAATATTGTTTATATAATATTTTTGGATGATAAGCAGTTTTCTGATTCTTTTTCTTCCAGTCACATCAGTTGGTGTATTTTCATGATTTCTCAGTCTAATTTTACTACTTTTTACATTGATATGTGGATGTTAGGTTTTTAAAATCAATATAGTCATCTGTTTAGTATCTTATTACATTTTTGTACTCCATCAAGTTGAATTAAAACTCATTTAAAAAAGACTTAACATGGAGGAAAAACTTTTTTTTTATTCACTACATATTGTAGGTATTCAGAAGAACATTTTTAAGACTTTAAGGTATGAGACTCTAAGTGTGATTTTAACAGTAGCCACTCCTGGGATAAGTAAATATTCTTTTCATTTGTGTTAAATATATTGGGAAGCTAACATGCTGAGAATTTAGTAGGTTTATGCTAGTTTAAAAAAAAATGGTAAGGTATCTTGTAGGTCAAGACCCTTTTAAAGTGGTAGGATATAAAATTACAGGTAGCAATTAGGGAAAAATGGTGTGGCAGTGAAATGAACATGCTTCTGAAACAGGAGAATCAAAAGAACAGTAGTGACAGAGATTCCACATGGGGGTGATACAGTGGGAGTCCCAAAGAGAGTAATGTTCATATTTTTGTCAAATTGTTTTGTGGTTATCATTGAAAGACTGAAAGGACTTTTGGCTGCTTTTGTTAAAAGCTTATCTTCCTTTTCTCCTTGCTAATGTCTTATTCTTTTGCATGTGCAAGAAGAAAGAAACTATGGAAATGAATTTTTTTATTTTCCAATTAAACTTAGTATATAATATCAAGGAGGATTTTTTTGTAAAGATCTAATGATATTTCCTACTCTCGAGTTCCAGTATGTGGATATGTTTGCTGTTGAAATATTCTTTCTGTGAGACTTGAATATTGTCTATTCTCAGTAATAGTTATTTCTGCTTTCTGGTAATTAAATAAGAGTGTATGTTCTGCTGCTGCTCTAAAGTGCTTAATTACCTGCATTCTCTCCTTTAACGGAGCATATAGATCTGTTTATAGTCTAAGCAAGTTGTCTCCACAGCTGAAGGTGATAGCTGCTAGGACTGTTAATAAATTTAGTCTGGCTAAGCTTTTTTCTTCCTTTTTTAATAAAGTGATATTCATCATGTGTTAAAAGGTACAGCTTAGTTTTAGCTTTTTGTTTTCATGGATTAGAAAATGTGATAGTATTTAAATATTAGGATCTAAAAGACATTTGATTAAGGTTATGTAAATTTTATGTAATATATTATATGTTTCCTTTCTTCTTTATATCTTGCACTTTATGCCAAAGAGTGAAGGTGATATGAACTTCACCTTTTGTGAAGTAAGGGTCAAGGACTCCAGTTGTGGAAGTCTAAGGGTAAAGAATGGAAAAAAGAAATAGGCTTTTTTCTGAGAACTGGCTTAGTGCTTTTGTCGTGATTTCTTCTTTATTTAAAAAGGAAAAACCTATTAATGTAGAGAAGACCAGATGAATAGTTGTTTCTGGTTTATAGACTAAGTGATTTTGATATTAAAACAATAATCAATTTGGGGCACTGTGGCATGTGCCTGTAGTCCCAGCTACTCAGGAGGCTGAGGCAGAAGGATTGCTTAAGCCCAGAGAGTTCAAGCCCAGCCTGGGCAATGTAAAAAGACCCTATCTTAAACAAATAAATAAAATAAGAAAGATTTCAAAGCAGAAGACCATTTTTCTCTATTATTCTTTCCTTTTATGGTATATAAAGTGAGTCTGAATATGTCAGAGCATTAAAAATATAAGCATAAAGATTAAATTGAGCTTTTAAAAGAGGGATTTGAAAATAGAATAGTCTGTTCAAAAGGAAGATGCAAAGAATAATATAAAGTTGACTTTAATAGAACTTTAAAAATTTTAAAGGCAGTTGGGTGCAGTGGGTCACATCTGTAATCCCAGCACTTTGGGAGGCTGAGGCAAGCGGACTGCTTGAGGCCAGGAGTTTGAGACCAACCTGGGCAACGTATCAAGACCCCCACCTCTAAAGGAAAAAAAAAAAAGAAAAATTAATGGGGCATGGTGGTGCATACCTGTGGTCCTAGCTACTTGGGAGGCTGAGGCAGGAGGATCACTTGAGCCCAGGATTTGGAGGTTGCAGTGAGCTATAATGTTCCACTGCACTCTAGCCTGGGCAACAGAGTAAGACCTTGTCTCAAAAAAAAAAAAAAAAGTTGAAAGATGAAATGGGAAGAAAAATTAATCACAGGTAGATGTAAAGAAATTAAGGTTGAAGAGAAATTGTTTATTAGATGTTGAAACTAAATACCTTTTTTTTTTTTTTTTGGACACTCACTCTGTCGTCCTGGCTAGAGTGCAGTGGTGTCATCATAGCTCACTGCAACCTCAAACTCCTGGGCTCAAGTGAACCTCCTGCCTCAGCCTTCTGGTAGCTGGGACTACAGGCCCGAGCCACCACGCCCGGCTAAGTTTTCTATTTTTTTGTAGAGAGGGTCTCACTCTTGCTCAGGCTGGTCTTGAACTTCTGAGCTCAAGTGATCCTCCTGCCTCCTCCTGCCTCGGCCTCCCAGAGTGGTAGGATCACAGGTGCCTGGCCCTAAACACCTTTTTGTAATGGCATAGAAGTAGAGGTGATTAGTAAGAGCTTTGGCACATTGTGAGTAAATGCTGAAAGAGCAATTCTCCCACCTCAACCTCCCAAGTAGGAATTCTTTTATTTAAATATTTCTAAATAAATATTGGGTAGCAAATTATATGACATCTATTTGATGAAACATTTGATGTTGTTTCATCAGATGTACTGGGATATTCAAAAATTTTAAAGCTTCTAAATTATACTAACTTTCTTTTGGTATATGACTGGCTGTCAGAAATGATTGTATAGACTATCTGAAGTACCAATTTGGTGATTTTAAAAATTATTTAATGATCAGTGGATGAATGTATGTAGTAACCTTTGGGTAGACAATCTGGAATTAACAGAATCTGTTTATGTATCAACATGCACTTATTGAGCACCGATTAATTTCTGGGTACTGTGCAAAGCCCTGGGATATAATGATGCACAGAAAATTGTTCATCCTCTGGGAGCTTATTTTCTAGGAGGGATGACAACAGAAGAACAGGCGATTTAAAGTAGGAAGAGATGAGTGCCCAAACAGGGAAGTGCACGGAGAAGAGCATGTCTGTATGTGGGGGTAACGAAACTGTATTCTGAAGGAATAGACTAGGGCTGGCCAAAGGAAGAAGTGGGCACTAGGTGGAAAATCAGGAGGGAAGGGGTCCATTGCTCTGGGGAGAGGGAGCAGCCTGCCCTTAGGTTTGGCGAGACTAGAGGAACCCTGGGGTGGTCAGAGTTAGGTCCCCCAATTATTCGCTTTCTTTCTTTTGAATGCATCTCATCTCGTAGATTATGTCTCTTACTATTATATCTTCCACAGCTGCTGGGGAAATGATGGACTTTTCATAAATGTTTAGTAAGTAAATACTTGCCATCAAAGCTAGAATGACGTGAATTTGACATGGTGAAAGGAATTGAATCAAGTTTAACAACTTTTTTAAAAGCTTTAAAATAAAAAAATAGTAATTACAAAAGTAATGTGTTTGTTGTGAAAAATTGGATAGTAAATATATTTTATGGGTTTGATTTATTGTGGAATAATTTACTATTCAAAATTTTAAAAGGTACTTCTGATTAATGATGGCAGAGTACTTACATCTCTGTTCCTCCTTCTCTGGACCAACTAAAAAAATAAGGAGAATGAGAAACAGAAAAGAAACTCAATCTTTGATAACTACCATAACCTTGTAATCAGAATATATGAATTAACGCTATTGAGCGCAGTGAAAATTGCACCAGGGCAAGAGAGGATGATTTCCTCTATAGAATCAGGTAAAGTGAGGGAACAAGCAGCTTTCTCCCAAGACGGTGACACACCCTGAGGACCAAATCAATAACCCTTATACTTGTATGGGGGGCACAGCTGGTATGTATGTTGGCTCCCTGAGTGGCAGGAGAGGTGGGGCTTGAATTATAAACTGTGCAGTCTTGACGTTTTTGTAAGAATTTCAGAGTGGAGAAACTGGCAGCAAGCAGGCTTACAGCTCCTCATCTTGGTCAACTGAAGAGAAATAAAGCCTAAATTATCATCCCCTCAAAATCTATGTCATGTGGGCCCCTGTGATGTAGGGAAACCAGTCTAGAGTGGAGTCAAGCCTCAAGGGAAAGGCGAACAAATAAACTCCAATGCTGGGAGGTGAGGGTGGACTGGGGGTGAGACAGCTCCTTCGAAACAGGAGTTTAAAGATGAGGTACAAAAGCTCAAGAAATAAATGATAAGATAACAGAAGGAGATAAGAGTGAGCTGATGGAATCAGGGTACAAAATAAAAGAGAAAAATATGGTCATTATAGAAATGAAGGTGACTTTCAAAGCAGCAAATACATACTATAGCTGGGGATAATGGAGGCTAGCTTGAGAAATTTGAGCAATCCAAAATCAAAAAAATAGCTAGGCATGATGGCTCCTGCCTGTAATCCCAGAAACTCGAGGCTGAGGTGGGAGGATAGATTGAGTCCAGGGGTTTGAGGCTGCAGTGAGCTATGATCACGCCACTGCACTCCAGCCTAGGCGACAGAGTGAGACCCTAGCTCTTAAAAAAAAAAAAAAGGAAAAAATAAAAATTAAGAAAGACTAGGGAGACAGAGATAGATAAGGGATACAGTAAATCTAGCATGCCAATAATCGATACCCCCTGAAGATGTCAGCAGAATAAATGAAGCAGAAAAACAAGGCATTAAAGGAAGACTTTCCCGTGATAAAATAAGATTTGAAATTCTAGAGCAGTTTCTAGTCTTCAAATACAAAGACTTTTATTGTTAGGTCAAAATGCAAAAAAAAAAAAAAAAAATCAAGTCCCCTATAAAGTTAAGAGACTAGCCTCAGGCTTTCCCAACATGAAACAGGATAAACAATGTACAATATATCAGTAGATTAAAAATATATGACCAAAGAATTTTATACCCAGGCAAGCTATAGTTTAAGTGTAATAACCAATTGACTTATATTTTCAGACAGAAAAATCATGGGTTACAGTTGTCATAAATAAATTCCTAGGGGGATGGAAAAGAGAGGAGACTATGTTATAAACTATTGAATTAAAAGATGAATGGAAAACTATAATAAGTTAAAAGGATTAATGAATAGCATTGAATAAATTTAATTGTAGAACTAAAGTTAAAATCTTTTAAACTATGACAATGTAAAAACAGCAAAATAAGGAAAAAACCCTGAGATCTGAGGATGGGTAGGTAGTTACAAGTGTGGAAATTTTTCTCATTCATAACTGGATCGATAATGCTAAGTGTACTAGTTTTCTTAGTGTGGAGTAAAGAAGTGTTATCTAAAGGAGAGAGACGATAAATCTTCCAAGAAAACAGGCTATAGTTGACCCTTGAACGATGTGAGGGTTAGGGGTGCCAACTCTCCATGTAGTTGAAAATCTGCATATAATTTTTATCTCCCCAAAACTTAACTACTAATAGTTGGCTAGAAGCCTTACTGATAACATAAATAGTTAACACATGTTTTATATGTTATATTTATTATATACTGTATTCTTATAATACAATAAAGTAGCTAGAGAAAAGAAAATGTTATTAAGAAAATGATAAAGAAGATATATTTACTATTCATTAACTGGAAATGAATCATCATAAAGGTCTTCATCCTCGTCTTCCTGTTGAGTAGGCTGAGGAGGAGGAGGAAGAGGAGAGGTTTGGTCTTGCTGTCTCAGGGGTGGCGGAGGTGAAAGAAAATCTGTGTATAAGTAGACCTGCACAGTTCAAACCCATGTTGTTTTTATGTTATTACATACTGAAATATGTAAGAAAAAGATACAATTAAAACAATGCAAGAAATAAGATCATAGAACTTAAAATGAAATATCTATCATAAATATAAAATTATAAATTGGATAAACTCATTTATTAAAAAATATGACTAAGATTGGAGCAAAAAGTCAAACCCAGTAAAAGGTGCATCTAAAAAAGGATCAGCAAATATATCTTTTTTACTTTTATTGCATTTATTTTATGTTGAATCTATTCTCATGCCATAAGTTTTTGTTTCTTTAGTTTCTTCTGGGATATCTTTTTTCTTCTGTGCAACCTCCTCTTCTGGTTTTGGAACAATTTGTTCCTTTTCAGTAAGGATCATCTCTGTGTGGCAGGGGTAGTTCATGTATGGGTTAAGCTGACCATGAGCTCTGTAAGAATGGCAGTGCATCTTGGGTATTTTGTTCATCTGGATATGCTCAGTGACCAGACAATCTATAATACATCCAAACCCTTAAGTTCAGCATTACTCTCTGCATTTTTAAGCATGTGCAGCAAAAATTCAGCACTCTATTTGGGCCACCAACCCTGTGTCCAGCACCACTCTTTGGCCTGGGCATACCTACCAATTCCACCATTGTAACATTGGAATGATACACATTGTCTGTGTAAAGTGACATCTTTCAGATACTTCGTGGCTTTTTGTATATGCATACCTTTGATGGCCTGGGCAGTTTCACAGGTGTTCTTAAAGTGAACAGGAAGATTTGAACCTCTTGATTAACATGATTTTGTGGGGTTTTCTAGGTCAAGTGAATAGCATACCATTTTCACGGATTACTACAGACTGCTTAGGGGGAGAGCAAATAGTATTTTAGTAAATATTTGGGCTTTGTGGCCATATAATCTCTGTTACAGCTACTAAACTCTGCTGTTATGGCACGAAAGGAGCCATGGACAGTATGTAAATGAATGAGTATGGCTGTGTTCCAATAAAACTTTATTTATGAAAACAGGCAGTGGGTCACGTTTGTCCTGCAAGGAATAGTTTGCTGACCCATGATCTAAAATATAGTGCCTCAGAAAAGTTGAGAGCAAAAATGCGGCCAAAGACTTGATTGGCAAATTCAAACCAAATGTTTGTGTCAGACAAGATTGAATTCAAGATAAAATGGTGCTTGCTTCCACAGCACGTATACTAAAATAGGAATGATGTAAAGATTGGCATGGCCCTTGCGCAAGGATGACATGCTAATTCATGAAGCATTCCATATTTAAGGAAAAAAAAAGATAAAATGCATCAGTTGAATTGAATTTTTTTTTTAAGAGACAGAGTCTTGCTCTGTTGCCCAGGCTGGAGTTCAGTGGTGTGATCATAGCTCACTGCAACCTTGGACTCCTGGGCTCAAGTGATCCTTCGCCTCAGCCTCCCACGAACCTGGGACTACAGGCCTATACCACCACACTGGGCTAATTATTTTATTTTTTGTAGAGATGGAGTCTTGCTTTGTTGCCCAGGCTCATCTCAAACTCCTGGGCTCAAGTGATCCTCCTGCCTTGGCCTCCCAAAGTGCTGGGATTACAGGCGTGAGCACTGTGCCTGCTGAGTTGAATTCTTAATGATAAAGAATGACAGTGTAATGGCCATGCATCTCATATACCAAATAATACAACACTAAAATGTATAACAGCAAAGATTATATGGAGAAACAGACAAATCATATTATCATAGGGGATTTTGATTCAGCCCTCCCAGTCTTTGATGGAGCAAACAGACAAAATAAGTAATGACATAGGAACTTAAATAACATTGTATATGCTATAACAAACAACATACCCTGGAAACAATACTCTTTTCAAGAATACCCATTAGGCCCCAAGGAAATATAAGCCAAATCCAAAAGGCAGAGATATATGCAGATTAAATTATTTCTTCTTAACTAGAACTAAAACAAAGAAAAATATAAAACCATACCATCTGAAAAAAATAAATCTTGCGTCAAAGGAGATATTAAAAAATCAAATCCAAATGAACTAGAAAGTACTGATAATTAAAATTCTGTGTATCAATACCTATGGGAAATGGCTAAAGTAGTACTCAGAGGAAAATTCATAGATGTGAATAAACTACTGAGCAAGGAAAGAATGAAAATAAAAGAATTCAACCCAAGAGGTATAAAAAAATAAATGGAAAGAAAGCAGAAAGAAGGCATTGTTAGCAAAGATAAAAGCAGAAATTGATAAATTAGAATACAGATAAATGGAGGTACTAATAAATCAAAGAGTTTTTCTTGTTTTGTAGATGGTGTTAAAAATATTAAACAGATAAACCTACTAAACCTAATGAGGAACAAAGGGAGAAAGTACAAATATCACATGTGTATGAACACACACAGCATTTGAAAAAGAATCACAGATATTTAGAAAATTAAATGTAAGAGGTCAGTTTACTAAATTGTATGCAGATAAATTTGAAAACCTGAGCTACTGCACAAAACAGCACTACTAGAACCAGGCAACTTTCTAAGGAACAAAATAACTAAAATACTTTTTACTTTGTTCAACAACATGGAAAAAGAGAAACATTTTCTAAATTATTTTTTGAAACATATATACTGATACCAAATCTGACAAAGCACACAAAAGGAAAACTCTAGACCACTCTGAAAAAGTACAAAAGAGAAAAATGATCATCTCCCTAGATACTGAAAAAGAGTTTGGTAAAGTTAACCTTCAATTCTGAATTAAAAAACAAAAGCCAACTCTTAATGAAATAAATAAAATAGGAATTATGACTGACTTGCTAACTTCTTGAACATAATAGGAAATACGTCTTATTTATTCCTAATGTTGACTTGAAGCAATCCTCATTTAAATTTAAGAGTAACAGTGTTGCCATTATTAACATTGTTCTAGCAGTTTCAGCCAATTCAATTAGGGAGAAAATATACAAAAAAACTGGAAAGAGCTGGTCGCGGTGGTGTGCACTTGTAATCCTAAACTATTTGGGAGGCTGAGGCAGTGTTGCTTGAGCCCACGAGTTTGAGATTACAGTGAACTATGATCACACTACTGCACTCTAGCCTGGGCAACAAGCAAGATGCTGTATCTTTAATTAAAAAAAAAAAATGGAAAGGGGAAATCATCAATATTGGCAGAAGATACGTTTGCACACTTAGAATATATCAGAGTGAAAGGTGCATGTTTCCCTTCATATCCATTCATCCCTGCCCCACAGACTTCTATGATTTATAAAATATTCTCATACATATAGATATGTAGGCTTCTTTTTTCTGTAAAGGCAATCAAACTGATTCTGTAAATGCCTTCTTTTACTTATATCCATGGTAATTTTTTTCTGAAGTTCATATAGATTTACTTGAGCTAATTTGTGAAAGATGTACTCAGCCAGGTGGATGAGTAGAGCGAAGGGAGTGTAAAAATGAAAAATGGCATGCGTTTGCTTTGAAATGTTTTCTATCCCAAGCATTCAACCTTCAGGGCAGCTAGATTTCAATTTTTAGTGCAACTTTTCTTCCTTGCATCCGGTGAAAAGGGAAGGCTCTTGTTTTTTACATTGATGTGTGATTGGATTTACTTAGTAATGAGTGTGATTTTTATTAACTAAGCTAGTATTTCAGGTGTTCTGTTTTTTCTACTACAGTAAGTGAAATGTTTCTCAAGGATAATACAAATTCTTTACCTTATCACTGACAGGTAGAATGTAGTAATATATTAAAAGAATTAACACTTATGAATAATAACTGCCATATATCCAGTGCTTACATGTAGTAGGCGTGACACTTAGTTGCATGCTTTGTATCATTTGATCCTTAGAGCAACCTGATGATGATACAGCTACTGTTATTATCCCTGTTTTATAGATGAGGTAACTGAAAGGTTAAATGATTGTTCAGGGTAACACAGTAAGCAGCAGACTGTGGACTTGAACAACCATATCTTCTGACACCTCAAGCACTTATGTATCTTGTTATTCACTGGTGAAGAAAAGGGTATTTCTTGACTTTTTCAGTAGCGGGTACCTAAACTGTTCCATCAGCCATCTGAATGACTTGGGAGTGTGGAGGAGTGTAGCCTAGACTAGCTCACTAAGATCCCGACTTCACAAAATAGATTGTTTCTGTCTGGTGTTATATAAATGCTAATGGTTGACCTTTTTTGTATAGAGAGGTAGTGAGTAAGTGAGTGTTGTGTAATTTCTTCCTTCCGTTTTTCTTTATTTCTCTCTTTTCTTTTCCTTTATTTTTATTTTAGAGACAGGGTCCTGCTCTGTCACCCAGGCTGGAGTGCAGTGGCATGATTATAGCTCACTGCAGCCTCAAGCTCCTGGGCTCAAGTGATCCTCCTGCCTCAGCCTCTCATGTAGCTGGGACTACAGGCACACCCCACCATACCTGGCTAATTTGTTTTTTGAGACGGGGTCTTGCTGTGTTGACCAGGCTGGTGTGGAACTCCTGGCTTCATGTGATCCTCTGGCCTCAGCCTCTAGAGTAGCTGGGATTACAGGCCTGAGCTACCATGCCCCGCTCTTCCTTCAGTCTTCTTATTGAATCTCAAAAGACTCATAAGCCATGATTATTATCCTCGTTAGTATGATTGAAAACACTGTATGGTGCACAGTACTGAACCGAATGATGTAAGTGTGGTCAAGTGACTAGTCTTTGGACCCAAGAAGTTTATAAAGTTTGGATGGGGTAGGTATGGGGGAATTTTAGAAGGAAAATAACATTTTTTTAAAGCAGAAATTTGCTCTATTTTGTATTCCATAAAATAGTTGTTACAAATTGCCAAATATTTTGCCAGCATATTAAAAAAAGTGGAATTTCTGAGGGAAGTTTTAGGTCTACAGTTTATTCTATTGACACTGTAAATGGATTTGGGTTCTGCAAATACAAACAACAGTAATGAAAAAAAAAAAAAAGACCTGCCACCTGTGACATTCATCTGGGTGGAAAAGCTGTGCTGCTTTGAGATATTTGTAAAACTTAACCAGAGTAAATGTTATTCAGTTTGGGGGTGGGTAAGGTAACTTACTATTTTTTAATGCCTCTTTATTTAACCTCATTATTGGGATATTAGACTATAATGAACCTATCACATTAGGAAGGGTGATATTGTAGTATTTTACTTCCTGGGTGAGCTAGCTTTGCTTATTTCTGTTTGTTAACTAGGCCTTTTGATATTTTCGTAGACAATCTGCTTCATCTTGATTCTGCAGCATTCCAAACTGTGGTATCCTTGGGGTTCTCTTAACATTGCTATGGTGCAGAAGATTTAAAATCAGGTATGGCTGTGGGGCCAGAAGTCCCTCAGTGAAATTCTCAACTTACATCTACCTTATACTCTCTGATTTATCATTTGGGTTTCTTTTTTTGTGGTGGCCTTTTAGCTGATGTTCACAAGGAATAGAGTCACGTGATGTATGAAGGGAAACATATACACTTCTCTGAGGTTGACAATAAGCCCTTGTGCTCATATAGCCCCAAACTGTGCAAGCAGCGGCGACTCAACGGCTACGCTTTCTGTATCAGACACGTTCTGGAGGACAAGACCGCCCCCTTCAAGCAATGTGAATATGTGGCCAAGTATAACAGCCAACGCTGCACCAACCCCATCCCCAAATCAGAGGATCGCAGGTAAGAGCTAAGCGCAAGAATCGATCCTTGATTTAATTGGCAGGCTTAGAATTTTCCCTTTTCTAGTCTTTTCTTCTTTCCTTGTCTTGTCCTGTCTCCTCCTCCCTTTCTTCCCTTCTTCCCTTCTCTTCCCTCCCTCCTTCTCTTCTTTCCTTCCTTCCTTCTTTCCTTCTTATGTGGTAAATTTAAATGTTGAGTTCTGGGGATAATCTAAGTAAACTTTGGAATACTTCTAAAGATGAGAGATGGCCTTTTTTAAAAATTGAGTAGTAAATTTGGGGAATTATTTGAAAAGTGTGTTTGAGTGTTTTATTCTTTTTAGTGATTTCATGGACTTCTGGAATTATTAAAAAACATTTTTTCCCCTGAGAGTTGCTACTTGAAGTCTTGGTACTGATTTGCTTGGTTTGTAGCCTTATAAAATAGTTCCTGAATTCTCTGCTTAGTTTAATCATTTGCCTAAATGGGGAAAATTATAAGAACTAATTAGGTGTTGGAGTAAATGATAATATTGTGGTTTTTTAATCTATGCCTAGAAGGTAGTAAGAGTATATACTAATTGAAAAAGAATTAAAAATATTACTTGAATTATTCAGATTTACTTCCTACCAGACTTCTAAGAAGTGTTTGATGTTGTTTTACAATCTTGCCATTTTTGGTTAAAAAGTTTTCCAAATACAGTATGTTTACCATAATTTAGAAAACTATTTCCACATTAAGGATAGATTTTATCACTAGAATGATGAATTTATGCCTTGCTGGTTTAAAAAAAAACTATGGAGCTGTTTTTAAAGGAGTCTTATACTGGTTATTCATCTTTCATATTCTTAGGAAAATTCACACTGCCTTTCACATATAATTTCTTCTTCATGTCTCTTTTTTTTACAATTCTCCAGAAACCATATTGATCACTGTGTGACTTTACAGAGAGATGCATGCTTGTTTTCCAAAAGTTTCAGATACTTGTTATCTTTAGGTAGAAAATTTGAACCTTTTGCTTCTATCTTAACACACATACATACACACACACACATGCAACCTCCATCCATGTTGCTATACGTAAGCAAATGTCACCTGCATAAATTGGTTGAAAAGGAATCATGTATTTTATGTCATGTTGAACACTTTTTACTGTTTTTTTTTTGTTTTTTGTTTTTTGTTTTTTTGAGACAGAGTCTTGCTCTGTTGCCCCTGGTAGAGTGCAGTGGCATCATCATAGCTCACTGCAACCTCAAACTCATGGGCTCAAGTGATCCTCCTGCCTCAGCCTCCTGAGTAGCTGGGGCTACAGGCACATGCCACGACACACAGCTAATTTTTCTATTTTTAGTAGAGATGGGATCTCACTCTTGCTCAGGCTGATCTCAAACTCCTGAGCTCAAGCAATCCTTCCACTTTGGCCTGCCTGAGTGCTAGGATTACAGGCGTGAGCCACCACGCCCTTCCACTTTTTATACTTTTAATATGAAATAAATAATTTGTGTTGGTAGAGATCCCACCAAAATGAGTAAGAATAGTATAATGTGATTTGGGAATACACTCTTAGAATTTCTGATGAGCACTTAAGGCTTCAAATTACAATACCTGAAAGTTAGAAACAGCTGCTTAATGAGACAAGGAATAAAATTTTAATCTCAGGTAAGAAAGAGATGTATGGTCTAGTTGACTTTAGTAGACTGAAATGATAATTTCTTATCCTTGTGCTTTCTTAACCTGAAGATCAATGAGGTTGGATTAATTTTTTTACCTCCAGCACCTTTGTAAACACATCTCTATAATTTTGTCTTAAATTCAGTTTATAACGGTTGCAGTTGGCAACCTTTGAGTTGTTTTTCAGTTGAGCTGAAGCAAGTATTATCTTAATATGAAGTGTGAGTCCTTCCAAATTTCTCCAGAATGCTAATTTTCTGAAGCATCTCCACCTTTGTTTTTGAAGTAGTTTCCCCTTTTTAGAACAAGATGAGAAGGGAAGGACTTTTGTTTCTATGTCAAGAGAAGCTGTGCTTAATAAACTAAGTTATACATTTTTTTCCAAAATTTGTCTATGACCATATGAATGTAAATGCTATCGATATTTTTGTTCTTTTGTAGAGTTGTTTGAAAATAGGTTAAAGTATACATCAGGAGGTAATATTCTTGTGTTAGAAATCCAGATTGAATTAATGTAATGTGTCTAAACGTGTATAAATGTTAATAGTTACAACTATGCTGTATGACATAAGGTAGGAAAGATTAATATTCTTTTGAAAATAAGCTTTCATTATTTTATTTTTATTTATTTATTTATTTTTGAGACAGAGTCTCTCTCTGTCACCGGGTAGAGTGCAGTGGTGTCATCATAGCTCACTGCAACCTCAAACTCCTGGGCTCAAGCGATCCTCCTGCCTCAGCCTCCTGAGTAGCTGGCCTACAGGCACGCACCACCATACATGGTTAACTTTTCTACGTTTTGTAGACATGGGGTCTAGCTTTTGTTCAGGCTGGTCTCAGAACTCCTGGCCTTAAGGGATCCTCCCGCCTCGGCCTCCCAGAGTGCTAGGATTACAGGCGTGAGCCACTGTGCCTGGCCACATTGTTGTTAATGTAGTTACTCTTTGAGCACTTAGGGAATTCAGATGGTTTTATGTGTTGTTTTCTTTTAATTTATAAAGTTATCTGATTGGTGGTCAGCTAGAGGAATCTTCTTAATTTCTGGTTTCTAACTTAATCTGGCATGTATTGTAAATGCTAATTTATAGGTTCCTACCTTTTTGAAAGAGTAGCGTTACGCTCAGTGGAAGTACTGGTAAAGTCCATTTTTTATATACTTGTGCGGTGGGAAGCTAAGGCTCATTATGATAGCCTTGGTTTCTTAGAGACAAGTGGTTATTTTAAATTGGTTATTTTATATAATAAATATTTTAAATGCATTTGCTATAATTTTATACATATTTTTAGTAGTATATATTTGCAAAGAAATTTTCTTATTTACTGAACATTTGTTCTTTTTTGAATAGCTTAATTAAGATATGATTCCCATACTATACAATTCATCCATTTAAAGTATACCATTCAGTATTTTTTACTATTGCACAGGCTTGTGCAACCATTACCACAATCTAATTTTAGAACATTTTCATCCTTGCAAAAGAAACCCTGTATCCATTAGTAGTCACTCCCCTGTATAGTTGTTCTTTTAGACTAGAAATTCGTATTTGCCTACTCATTTAAAATGCTGTTCGTAATTAGGTAAGCTGTTCTAGTTACAAAGAATTTTCTCCTTTAGAAGAAGCAGGGTTTTTAAGAGGTCAGACTATTCGTGGTAGTGCTGACAGAGTGACTAGTGGAAGGGAGGCTTGAGGGAGGGCTGCATGTGCAGACCAGCCTTTGCTGTACTTCCCAATAGAGCACATGTTAACCTCAGTCACCAGCTGGGGCTGCCCACATGTACATGACAGAGAAGTTTGATTTCAAAATAAAAAAAACTCTGCCTTACCTCTCCGTATTAAAAAAAGCTAATCCTTTTGTTAATTTGAAAAATGAGTTGAAAACAAAAATAATTTACTCTTCATTAAATTTTTTCCCTGTTTTTGGGAAGCTTCTTGGTTAGTGCAGTTATCCTTTTCCTTGCTGGCTTTATGAATCTATTCTGTTTACCTTAAACAGAATATGAGACCTAGCTCAAACCTACTAGGCGTGTGTGCCCACACACACACACACACACATACACATAACACACATATGTGGTGTAGAGTCTCTTTACTGGCCAGAAAGCTTTTTCCTAATAGGCCTATTTAAAATAAAAGAGTGCCTCTGAGATTTATTTCTAGGACAAACCAATAAAACTCACTGTCTGTCTCCCTGTCACTCTGTGTGTGTGTGTGTGTGTGTGTGTGTGTGTGTGTGTGTGTATGTATGTACACATATATCCTGATTATTTGTTGTATCTGTATTTTGTTTTTTAAGAGACAGGGTCTCGCTCTATTGCCCAGGGTAGAGTGTAGTGGTACCATCAGAGCTTGCTGTAACCTGGAACTCCTGGGCTCAAGTGATCCTCCCACCTTAGTTTCTGGAGTAGGGACCACAGGCATGCACCACCACCCCCGGCTAATTTTTAAAATTATTTGTAGAGATGAGGTCTTGCTATGTTGCCCAGGCTGGTCTCAAACTCCTGGCCTCAAGTGATCCTCCTACCTTGACCTCCCAAAATGCTGGGATCACTGTGCCCATCTGTGAATCTGTATTTTTAATGATTATTTAAAAAAATATTTTTTTGATGTAGCCCAATTTGAGAATTGACATTTTTTACTTTATTGCTTCCTTTCCCAAACTGGGTTCTGTGGAGATATTACCTGTATGCTACCATAAAAATAGGTGCCATTTTCAAATAACTTTGGGAAACACTGCTAAATGGGTACACTTACTTCTTGGAACTTCATAATGCACATTACCATACAAAATGCTTTGAGAAGTCTTACAGCAATAACAATCATTGTTTAATTTTTAAGCCAGGATTTTCCAAGTTTATTTAAGCATGGAATACTGTTGACACACTGTGGAACTGTATCAGGAATACCAGTTTGGAAAACACTCTACTGGTTAAAAGCCTCCATAGGTTTTCCGTGTGGTAGATTGGCATAACACGTATTCTACTTTCTTGTTACGTAAAGGGACTTTATCCTTTTGTAGGTTCTTAGAAATAGCGTTTACGTTAAAAAAGTTTACCTGCTCATTGTTGAAAATGAGAGTCTACATGAGCTTTGATTTTAGTTCAAGTCTTAGCTCTGTCACTTTCCAGGTGCAAACTTTGGGCAAGTTAGTTAATTTCTGTAAAGCTTAATTTCTTCATCTGTATAAAGGGCATTATTTTAGTACCTATGGCAGATAGGTACTGCAGGAGATAATCCACGTACTTATATCTGACTATTGAGAGACTCATTTCACCTATAATCCCACTAAGCAGTTTATTCTTTTACTTTTTCCTTCCATTCTATATTTTCTCTCTCTCTGTGTGTGTGTATGTGTGTAAAGCACACAGTAGACACTTGACATCCTTGAGGCTTATGTCATAAGATCTTTGTGAATCCCCAAATACTTGAATGGCATTGGAACATATGTGTTTTTTCTCTATAAGAGAATTTTAAGTGATCCTTCAGACTCTTGATGAGTTACTTTGTATGCTATGAATAGAGAATGACAAAGCCATGTGAAGAGCAATAGCTGAGCAGTTATCCAGGGCCACTCACTAGCCAAATGACTTGCTTCTGTCTGGTCACCTTTGCACATGTACAGTTCATATATCTGTCTCAGCATAATTGTGCAGAGTTTGAGAATTGCCTGAAAATAGTGGAATTTGCACATTAAAGTGATGAATACCAAGGGCTACTATAGTCATACAATTTGTAATATATTAGGCTTCACATTTTATAATACTTTTATATCGTACTTTTCTTAATATGTATCATGACTATTTCCCCGTGTGTGTGTATTTTTAAAGGTACTGCAACAGCCACTTGCAGGTACTTGGCTTTATCCCGAAAAAAGAGAGGAAGAAAAAGAATGAAGCTATAGATGAGGTGAAGGTCAGGCACCAGGTGGATACCATGGCCTTTAGCCTGGCGGTGCCCACGGTGGCCTTGAAGGTGCCCAACGGACTGGATGGAATGTCCCTCTCTCCACCTGGGGCAAGGGTCCCTCTCCACTACCTGGAAACTGAATTGGAAGACCCGTTTGCTTTCAACGAGGAAGATGATGACCTAAAGAAAGGGGCAACTGTGAGAAAGAAGTTGCAGAGCAAATTGGCCCAGAATCGGCAGCGCCAGAGAGAGACAGAGATTTTAAAAGTTCGACAAGAGCACTTTAGTCCCCCTCCTGCACCTTCACAGCCGCAGCCTCCGCAGCAGCACTCCCACCTGTCACCTTTATCCACTTCTTTAAAACCTCCAGCGCCACCGCAGGGTTCAGTCTGCAAGTCACCTCAACCTCAGAACACCAGCCTACCAATGCAGGGAGTGGCACCCACCACACACACTATAGCACAAGCAAGGCAGTCGTCTCACAAGAGGCCTCTGCCCCTCCTGCCATCCAGTAGGGCTCCTGTCTCGGACCCACCCAGGACTGACCGGGTCCTTATGAAAGCCACAGCCTTCTCTCCACACTTCTCTTGTATAAGTCGACTGCAGAGACTGGTGAAACTGTGCACCCAAAAACATCAGCTGGACACAGATCTGTTTCCCCATTTAGGTGAGTTATCATCTATTTTATCATATCGTTTAGGAGTATAATAAAATAAAATGCGTTCTGTTGTGTGGTGTGTGGGGCTTCACTTTCCTAGCTACCATTGTGTGGGGCAGAGTGGTGCAATGGAAGATTCTGTATTTAGGTAGACCGCCTTAAAATAAATACAGTCGTCCTTTGGTGTCTGTGGTGGATTGGTTCTAGGACTTCCAAATTGGAAGATATTCAAGCCCCTGTTATAAAATGGCATAGTGTTTGCATATAACCTATATACAAACTCCTGTATACTTTAAAGCAGTGGTCCCCAACCTTTTTGGCACCAGGGATGGGTTTCATGGAAGACAATTTTTCCACCAATGGGGGTGGGGGAAGGTGGGTGGGGGGATGGGGGGGTGGGGCTCAGGCTGCGATTCCAGTGATGGGGAGTGGCTGGAGTGGCTGTAAATAAGCTGGCTGGCTCAGCCCACAGCTCACCTCCTGCTGTGCAGCCCTGTTCCTAAGTTTCATGGAAGACAACTTTTCCATGGGTGCCTACTGGGCTACGTCCTGGGAGCTGGGGACCGCTGCTTTAAAGCATCTCTAGATTACTTATAATACTTAATACAATGTAAATGCTGTGTAAATAATTGTAATACTGTATTGTTTGGGGACTAATGATGAGAAAAAGTCTGTACATGTTTAGTACAGGTGCAATTTTTTTCTTGAATATTTTTATCTTCGGTTGGTTGAATCCATGGATGCAGAAGCCATGGATACAGAGGGCCAACTATATGCAATAGGATACAGAAATAGGAGTTGAGAATTTAGAATTCCAGTCATAGCTTTTATTTGTAGTGATAGCAGTATTAAAAGGCAGTTGTGTTTGGTTGTATGCCTTTATGAACTTAGTACCTGTGTGTCTAATGAAGTTCTTGACATGTTTTATTGTAGAAATAATCATAGCATTATTAATATCTGCTGACTGTAAAAAATTTCACTGTTTAAAAGTTCCCAAGGTATTCCTGTTCATGATTAAAAAGTGAGAAAATACAAACAAAGCTTTTAATTTAATGTAGTTAAATATCTATTTTTCCTTTGTTGTTTCTGAATTTTCTGTTTTGCTTGAGAAAATCTTCCCAGTACAAGTTTATGCAGATATTCTATATTTCCTGTTAATAGTTTGATTGTTTTGTTTTGTTTTTGATCATTTACACCTTAAATTCACTTGGAATTCATTCTTGAATGTGGTATGAGCTATAATTCTTACTTCAGGAAAAATTATTTGCATGACATGGCAGCAATAGAAATATGAGCAAAGATATGAATAGAATATGAAGAGATATGAATGGTCAATAAACAAGTGAAAACCTCAATCCCCACAGCAGGCAGGAAATACAAATTAAAACAACAATGAATTACCAGATTGGCAAAATTTATATTCAGTATTGGTGAAGATATGGTATCTCATACATTGCTGGTGAGTAATTTAACACTATCTACTAATTAAGCTCACTTTTAGGACTCTATCC
This sequence comes from Daubentonia madagascariensis, assembly GCA_023783475.1. Lineage (NCBI taxonomy): Eukaryota > Metazoa > Chordata > Mammalia > Primates > Daubentoniidae > Daubentonia > Daubentonia madagascariensis. Next base: position 5,646,947 of record JAKFHU010002088.1, read on the forward strand.
TATGGATAAAAAAATATCAAAATGTAAGGGTATGTGTGCAAGGATGTTCATTGTAGCATTGATTGTAGCTTTAAAAATCTGCAAGTAACCTAAATTACTGCTAGGAAAACGTGAATAAATTGTGGTTCATATATGTTTTATGAAATATTATGCAGCTATTAAAAAGGATGAGTGAAATCTGTATCTTTTGTCTGAGATTGTGCCCATTGTATGTTAAGAAGTAGAAAAAAATCAAGAGGTATTGTATTATCCCATTTTTCTAATTCCTTTGTTTTTTTTTAATTTAAAAAATTTTTTTTTTCTTTTTTTAATAGAGACGGGGTCTCGCTCTTGCTCAGGCTGGTCTTGAACTCTTGAGCTTAAGCGATCCTCCCGCCTCGGCCTCCCAGAGTGCTAGGATTACAGGCATGAGCCACCGCGCCCGGCCTATTATCCCATTTTTGTAAAAATAAACAAATGAACAAAGTAAATAAACAAGGGACATCAGTATATCTATTGGTTAAGTATATGGATAGATGTTTGCCTATTTGGTGTGAACATAGGTAAAAGTATGTGCACTACCAGGCTAGTAACACTGGCTACTATAGGTAGAATGGAATTCGACATGAAGTGTTTTTTGGGAGATGAGAGTGGTGGCTTTTCATATATAGCATTTTATTGTTTCACCTGTTTTTAAACCATGTATGACTTTGGGAATTAAAAAAACTAATAAAACCTTAAAAATAATAAGGAACAATAATAAAATACTCCCAACCCTATTAATATCCGTTTGTTAATATCATGGTATATCCTTTCAGATATATAAAATTAGCTTCTTACTATTCGTAGTGTTTTGTAACCTATTTTTAAATTTTTCATAATAATGTATTTCCAAGTTAGTAATTTTTCATATACAACATAATTTGTCATGGCTGAATTCTGTCTCCCATTTAAGTCTCTTTCAGTCTATACTGTTATAAACTGTTGGAGATGTACAGCCTCGCAACAAAATCATTTTTTATTCTGCCACATCTTTAATTTTTTCTTCAAATAGATTGCTAGAAGTGGGATTGCTGATTCCAATCTTTTGCATTTTTTAAAAAATGTTTTTGATATGTGTTGCCAAATTTTTCTTCAGAATTATTTTGTTGGCTTACCTTTTTCAGTAGTGTGTGAGAATGATGGTTTCTCTAAATCTCTGTCAGCCCTGGGTTTTATTATTATTATTTTTGCCTTTGCAAATTGGATAGAAAATTTGCTTCAATTTGTATATCTTAGATCAGTGTTTCTCAATTTTTTGGTTTTAGGATCCTTTATACCTAAAAGTTATTGAGGACATTGTAGAGCTGTTGTGTATGAGTTATATCTGCTGATATTTACTGTATTAGAAGTTAAAACTGAGATGTTTTCTGCAGAAGAACGGCTCAAAAAAACCCTGAGATATTAACTATTGATTCATTCAAAAATAATAAACTCACTACAGATCAACATGTTCTTTTTATGCAAAATACCTATATTTTCCAAAACAGATAGAATGGGAAGAGTGGCACTGTTTTACATGGTTCTGCGAGTCTTAGTGTCTGGTTTACTAGGAGGTAGCTGGATTCTCGTGTCTGCTTCGCAGTCTGTTTTAGTGTGTGGTTTTGGTTAGGAGATGAAAGTACAGCCTCACGCATAGGTAGTTGGAAAAGGGACTGTTTTAATCTCCTTTTCACATAATTATGGATATTCTTTCTTGATTCCACCGAAACTTGACAATTGGTAGTTACTTAAAGATTAGTTGCAATGTGAAATCTGAAAACCGTATCAAGGAACTTTTCATACTGTTGTATTAAAACCCATTAGTCTTTTGTATTTTGAATGAATCTTTAATCCATGCATCACTTTGTAACATCACATGTTGGTCATTTGGAAAATGCTGGTTTACTTAGTTATACAGATATTCCAAATATTGACACATTTCATTATAGTACGAAATTTTAAAATCACATTCGTTAATACTACTCACAGTCCCATCAGAAAAGTCTAACTATTGGGAAGTTGTCAAGCTCTCAGTGGTGCATTCAAGTTTTCCAAAAATTGAGCTTTCAAGTGAAAACTCAAATTTTATCATGGAGGACAATAACTACTGTCAGTTGTTTTCCTTGAAGTGACAGTCTCATGGTGTTCATATTTGGGAAAATGACTGACAGATATCCAAGTCGTAAAAACCATAGTTTGTCAGACATTGTTTCAAATAAAAATGATGTCAAATGAAAAGAAAAAAAGCTTATTGAGGTTGCAGCTAAACAATTGTGCAAGTGCTTTTCCTTGAGACAATCGTCTGCTTTCTTCCTTGGCAGCAGAGGTGCTTTCTGTATACTTCACATTTAGTCACATAAAATATTGTAACGATACAGTCAAGGGTTGAGATTTAATAAAATAAACAATCTTTAATAAACAACATTCTTAAAACTTTTTTCATTTTTTTAACTGTGAGGCACCAGTGTGAAGAATACAATGGCTGCTAGTAGAGTTTGGTGCTGTCGCCTCGATTCATGCTAAGGAGGCAGCAGTTTAACCCACCCTTGCTTTTATACCGTCAGTGTAAATGCTAACAGTGAAAAAGGCAAATGATGTCGCATTATTATTTTGAAAATAGTGTTGACTTAAGGAACCTCCCTGAGAGGATTTCAGGGATCCCTAGGCATCTGTGGTCCATACTGTGAGAACTGCTATTTTGGGTTAGTAATGTAGTTGAGTATTTGTTCATGTACATTTTGGATATTTGTATTTATTTATTTTGCCTTTTTACTTCTTTCACCCATTTTTATTGAAGTGTTTTTCTTTTTTATTGATTGGTAAGAGCTTTTTATACATATTTCATACTGGTTGCAAAGCCTTTCCCTCTTCTCCTTTGTTATTTGCTTTCAAATATCTATTATAATGATTTTGGAATTTAGAAGTTAAAAACTTTTATGTATTCTCTTTCTTTAGGATTTCTTTCTTTGAGTCATGGTTTTTGTTTGTTTGTTTCCTTGTTTGGGCTCTCTTCATTCCAAGAGTATATAAATATATTCATCTGTGTTTTCTTTTAGTCTTTTTATTATTTTATTATTTACATTTTAGTTATCTGTCTGTAACTCATTTAGACATTACTTTGAGGCAGAAATCTACCAGTTTTATTCCAAATATTCCAACCCTTACCTGTATCATCTAGTAAATTTTTATTTATAATTTTATTTATTTCTGGATGCTGATAATTTTTTATCTTTTAAAACGAAGAGATTTTATGTTGTGTTAGGGGCTGATTTTTGAACAGAATAAAAACTTGCAGGAAAAAAGTATTCAGCCTTTTGATTTTGTAAAATTCAAACGTATTAGAGGCTTAAGATTTCAAAACAAAGGTTATTTTGGAGAAACTAGAAATTGTAATGCACTCTTATGACCAAGCATAGTCTGTTTCTATGTCAGCAAAGAGTACTTAAAGAAAAATTGTCTTGTAATTAGTTTTTGCAGCTCAGTCTGGGCTGGTTATATCAGTTAGTTACATGAAAACTAATGATAATGAAGCCACGATCAAATGTTTGCTTTATTGGACAGTAAATTTCACAGCAGGAGAAACACTTAATTCATCTTAGTTCTTATGACTTACATCTTGACTTCTTCAGAGAAAGCATAGATGTCTTAGTAGAAATTATTACTTCTGAAACAATTAAAAGATAACTCATGTTCTTTTTTTAAAATGTGTCTTGAATATCACTTTGATGGACCTCACCTTTCAACACACTGACGTTGATGCTGTTGGGATCACTTAATTGTTTTTTACCTTTTTCCTCCTGCAAATTACTTTAGTTGACAGAAAGTAACTCACTTTTTAAGGTGACCCGCCATTTTAGACAGTCATCTTGGAACTAGATTTGAAGTTTTCTTTATGCCAGTGGCATGTGTTATTTAACTTTAAGCATTTATAATTTGCATTCCAATTAACCTTTTCTTAATTTCCCTATTTGGCACATGTAAACTCATTTAAACTATGGAAGCAATCCATGAGGTCATTTTTAATATAACTCTGTCTAATGAGGATAGTCTTGATTTTCGAGGTTCTCAAAAAAGAAGACATAAATAAAATACTGGTTATCAAGGTGTCTAGTAAATTTCATAGTGGTATGAATATATTAAAGTTATATACTCTTACATACTGTTATACTTTAGAGTGTACAACTTCATTTATTAAGACCTCTTCAAGATATAAAACTTTTAAAAGGGTAAAGCCTTTATGTTGGGAGCTAAAGATTATCCGATTATTAAAAATTATAGCATTTGCCAGGCACAGTGGGTCCCAGTTACGTGGGAGACTGAGGTGGCAGGATCACGAGTGTGGCCCAGCCTGGGCAAAATAGTAAGACCCCATTTGCAAAATAACAAATAATTAGTGAAAAAAGTATAGCATTTAACAAAATAAGCATTATTCATACCGTGTTTCTCCCCCTTTCCCTCTAAACTTGTTTTACAAAATGGAGCACAAAATGTGGCAGCTTTTGTTTAAAAGAATTGAAAGAAATCCCAAACCTCGTTAGTAATAGAACATTGCCATCCAGCCCTCCCATCTTCCCACAGAGGGTAAGAGCCAGGGGGTGTACTGCCTCATCGACGCAGCCCTTTCCTTCAGAGATGTTGGGAGAGAGGGATAGAGTATGTCTGCCTTTGATAATTTATTCTAGGGCCCCTCTTTGTTAGAGTGACTTCATCGCCACATTCGACCTTTTTCTTGCCTGAACATAACGTTCGGCTCCTTTTCTCCTCCTTTTGAATACGTTTTATGTTTTTCTGACATCATTTTTGGATATGAAGTTTTGATACTTAAGAAATTATACCTTTTTTTGTGACCTGAACTCTCTCCTTTGCTTGTGTTGTTTCTACCCTGCGAGTGTCTAATAAAAGAAGTTCATCCTTGGAATATAACTTAGCCGTTTTGTTATAATGTCATTTTTTAAAACGTGAGTGTATGTCATACATTCATTATTAATCTTTGGAAGAATAGAAGTGAGATTCATCAGGAGGCATTTATTCACACTGTGGCAGTACTTGCTTATAAGTGTTGGGTTATGTATTTTGGGTAGCTTTTTAATCTAAATTTTGAATAAAAGTAAATTTTTTCTAACTTGCAATATCCCCTGTCTGTCCCAGGGTTGGACTGGTCTGAAGAGAGTGGAGAGGAACTGGAGGACTCAGAGCAGGCCTCACCATACCAGGTTGCATGGTCCATCCGAGAAACCCTCAGATATGAAAGACACACGTAAGTCTTTCTGTCTGTTTTTATTTTTTAATTACCACTGTAGCAGATTGATTTTTTTTCCTATATATGCGAATGCTTTTATTTTATTGGATCTAGTTTTATTGTAAAATAGAGATTAAAAAGAAATTAGAGGTTTGGCCAGGTGCCATGGCTCACTCCTGGAATCCCAGCACTGTGGGAGGCTGATGCAGGAGGATCACTTGAGGCCAGGAGTTTGAGGCCAACCTGGGCAACATAGCAAGACCCCATCTCTAAAAAAATAAAACAAAATGGAGGTAAAATAGACACCACTTCAAAAACGTGGCAGTTAAGTAGATTCCACTTGGGAAGAAATGTATGATACATTATTATTTGAGCAAAGCTACTCTTAAGTTTTCTTGGTAAATTTGTTTCTGTACCTTTCCCATTCATCACCAAAGAAACCAATTCTAATAGAATTTAGAATTGAAAAGGACCTTGGAGATTATCTGATCCAATTTCCTCATTTCACAGAAGAGGATAGCAAGGCCCAGATAGGTTGAGGAACTTGTCCACGGTCACTTGGAGTCCCATTGTCTTGCTTTTCCAGAACTTCTTTGACCGTATCCAACAGTAGCTAGAAATAGTGCTTTTAACTTCACCTCTAACTTTTGCAAGATTGATCTGTCCTTTAATATTTCTACTGTGCTAAAATGTTTCTTTCCAGAGACCACTTTAGCATTGTAGGGATTCACTTAGTGCAGTTTGACAATACTAAAATAGATCCTTGTCTATGGGACCAGAAGATTACTTACAGACTTAGCTAATTATTTATTTAAAATACTGTGGTTTGGGCCAGTCGCAGTGGTTCATGCCTGTGATCTAAACACTTTGGGAGGCCAAGGAAGGAAAGATTGCTTGAGCCCAGGAGTTTGAGGTTGCCATGAGCTGTGATGATGCCACTACACTCTAGACTGGGCAACAGAGCAAGACCCTGTCTCAAAATAAATGAATAAATAAATAGATAGATAGATAGATGAGTTAGATAGATAGCTAGAGGTTTGAATAGATGTTCAGCAAGATAGAGGGGAGACAGGCTATCTGCCCCAGGCTGACTCCTAGATGTTTACATTGTCATTGTTTGGACATACAATGGTGTTTGAATTTATAGGATTAAAAATGTGATTTGTTAGTACATCCAGAGGTGATTAAGCTTAAGGAACTGATTCACTAGAGACTAATCTATAAACCAAAATGCCAGTTTATAATGAGAAATATGATCATCAAGAAGTATAAATGGTCACTGAACAAAAACTACACAGGAAGCAAATTATCATCAGAAGCTTATTTGGGCATAGAAATCAAGCAAGGAGAATTCGTTGGATTTTATTAATGGCCAGTGGCATTAAATTTTAATAGCATGATGCATCTATTTCCACTCTTGGGATTTATCTCCCACCTAGTTGTCTCTGCCTCACTTATCCCTTAGATGGTATTGAAGAATGTTACACATTTTCCCCCTTACTGTGAGGTTCCATTTTATATATCATTCAAGACTTTTTCCTTACCATTAGCATTTTTTTTCCAGATAGAGTACAATAGAGTTAATTGAGCTTAAACTTTTTATTATTTATTTATTTATTAGAGATGGGGTCTCAACTGTGTTGCCCAGGATGGTCTCCAACTCCCGCCTGGCACTCCTGAGTAGCTGGGATTACAGGCGTGAGCCAGTGTGCCCGGGAAGCTTAAGCTTTTTAGTTACAGATACTATCAGTCATGCTTCCTAAGGATGATTCATATCAACTTAACTTGGGTTATTTTGGGTTAATTTTACAAATTGCTTTAAATGAGTTACCATAGATAAATGCTCAGCAAAATACCTGGTATATGGAAAATGATTAATAGATGTCAGTTATGATTCCTAATTTAATTGTCAAGGTAACCTGACATCAGTATTGGGAGTATTTGCTATTGATTGGGAGCAATATATATTCTGTTTCTACCTTCCATTTTTTCAGAGTTACTAAAATACTTCTTTTGTTTTAGACTTACAACTGCCCTCGTTTTTCTTCATCTCTGTAGCATTTTACTTTCTTGGCCGCTTTTGCTAAACTTGCTTCCTCTTTGATTACTATGAGATTCTGCTTTCCTGGTTCTTTTCTTCAGTCTGTTCTCCTTTTTACAAGTCATTGTCCATACTTCTTTCCCAGCTATTGTTCTAATCTTTTCCCCTTCATGCTTTGTATTCATTCATTCATTTTCATACATTCATTCATTCATTCAGTATATTATTGTTGGGCCCTTATTATGCTCCAGACATATACTGCATTCTGTATTTTTTCCACTGGGTGAAACTGAGATCAAATTGGTTTACCAGCCTGTCTGCGCTTACAACTCTGCATCTGTCTGTCACTCTGCCCTCTAACAGGAACCTCTGTCCTGTATTTTAAACTACCTATAGCACATCTTTTTTTTGAAGACAGATGAGGTCTTTCTCTGTCACCCAGGCAGGAGTGCAGTGATGTGATCATAGCTCACTGTAACCTCGAATTCGTGGGCTCAAGTGACCCTTCTGCCTCAGCTTCCCAAAGTGTTGGGATTGTAGGCGTTAGCCACTGTGCCTGGCCAAAACATCTTTATTCCAGTTTCTTGTTGCAGCTACCTGTCACTTATTATATCTTGCTGTGTTTAAGTGTAATAGAAGATGGAGAGCTTTAGAAAATTGCCTTACCTAGCCTGTCCATTATATCTTCAAGAAGATTTTGCCATTTCACATTCCTCAGTGAGTTCATTGACTTTTGGGAAGAAAAATTGACAGTGGTCTGATCACCATGTTCCTGCCTGAAGAACCTTTACAAAGTTTTCTTGCTAATTCAGAGTTGTACTTAAAAGGAATTTTTGGAAGGAGGTTTGGCTTTGTTTTGGCAAATGTTTCTTGGTTGCTTAGTTTAGATGTAGATACATATGTCAAAGTAACTCTCTCAGGCTTTTACTTGTGTCTGTCGATATCAGAAATAAATTATCTTAAATGTATTATTAAGGGACAGTAATTACTGCCAGTAACTGCTTACCTTTTCATATTCCTAATAATGTTTTTTAAAAGGAAGAAGTTGTTAATTTTAATAAAGTATAATTTGACTGTTTCTTTATGTTTAGTGTACTTGTGACCTGTTTAGGAAATCAAGGCTTAGTGCAGGGTCATGAAACTATTCTCTCATATTTTCTCCTAGAAGCTTTATTTTTTTACTGACAATCTTTCTGGGATTTAATTTTGTATATGGTGTGAGATACGGTTAAGGATCATTTTTTTCCATATGGATTTTCTACTTAACCAATGTCATTTATTGAAAACGATGTTGTTTTCCATTGCATTGGATCCCTTCACATAAAGTAGGTCACATATATGTGTTTGTCTATCTGTGCACCCTCTATTCTGTTCCATTGGCCTATTTGTCTTTGTGCCATTACTATATAGTTTTAATTAATATAGCTTCAAATAAGGTTTTAATCTTGCTTTTGGTTTCTTTGATTCTCTTTATTATTCTGTTTTTTTATTTCATTGCTTTGTATTCTAATCCTTATGATTTCCTTCTGTTTGTTTTGGGTTTAATTTGCTTGTCTTTTTGTAGTTTTTAAGGTGATAGCTTAAATCAGTTGTCTGAGATCTTTCTTGTTTTCTAATCTTGACTTTTGGTGTTATACATTTCCCTCTAAGTTTTCCCTCTGGTTTTAGCTACATCCCAGAAATTTTGATAAGATACGTTTTCATTTTCATTCAGTTCAACATACTTTCTAATATCCCTTTTGATTTCTTATTTGATCTATGGGTTATTTAGAAGGGATATTTAGCTTTTAAGTATTTGGAGATTTCCCAGATATTGATTGATTGATTGATTTCTTTTTCTTTCTTTTTTTTTTAGAAATGGGGTCTCACTGTGTTGCCCAGGCTCGTCTTTACTCCTGGGCTCAAGTGATCTTCCTGCCTTAGTCTCACAAATAGCTGGCACTACAGGCATGTGCCATTGTGCCCAGCCAGATATTGATTTCTTATTTAATTTTACTGTGATCAGAAACCACACTTGAATATAGTGTTCTATAAATGTCAATTAGGTCAAGTTGATTAGTAGTGTTGTTCATATCTTCCATATCTTTGGTGATTTTCTGTGAACTTCTTCTATCAATTACTAAGAAGAGGGTGTTGAGATGTCTATTCGTGGATTTATTTATTTCTCCTATTGGTTCTATCACCGTTTACTTCCCACATTTTGTAGTTCTGTTATTAGATGCATGATCATTTAGGATTGTTCTGCCCTCTTGATGAAGTGGCCCCTTTGCTATTATATCCCAGTAATAGTATTTGCTCTGAGACCTTACCTTATGTAGCATTCATACAGACACTACAGCTTTTTTTGGTTAGTGTTACCTTGGTACCTTTTCCAATCCTCTTATTTTTAACACATTTGCATATTTATGTTTAAAGTGGGTTTCTTGTTGGCAGCATATTATTGGGTCTGGGTCTTGCTTTTTTATCTACTCTGACAATCTCTACTTTCTATTTAGAATGTTTAGACAACTTAAATTTAATATGATCATTGATATTATTGGGTTTAAATCTAACATCTTTTCTTCTCTATTTGTCATATCTATTCTTCCTGTTTTTCTTTTTGATTAATTATTTTTATGATTCTATTATTTTCTTTCTTGGCTTTTTAGCTGTACTTCTTTGCTTTGCTTTGTTTTTGTAGTAGTTTTAGAATTTATATTATATATCTTTAATTACTACAGTCTACCTTCATGTGTTACACTACTTGATGTATAAGAACCCTTTGGCAGTATACTTTCATTTCTACTGATTTCATTTCATTTATCTACTCTGACAATCTCTGCTTTTTATATGGAGTGCTTAGACCATTTGAATTTAATGTGATAATTGATGATATTGCATTTAAATCTAACATGTTAAGTTTTCTTTAAATGTTTGGTGTAACTTTTTTTTTTTTTTTGGCTTAAAACACTAGTAATTGATTGTCTCACATTTCTGAAAGCTAGAAGTCCAAGATCGAGGTGTCAGCAGGGCAGTGCTCCCTCTGAGACTCTGGATAGACTCCTTCCTTGCCTCTTCCTAGTTTCTGGTGATGGCTAGCAATCCTTGGTGTTCCTTGGCTTGCAGATGCATCACTCTGATTTCTGCCTCTGCTGTCACATGGCATTCTCCCTTTGTCTGTGTGTGTTTGGTATAATTTAACTGGTGAAGTCATCTGGTCCTGGGCTTTCTTTGTGGGAAGTTTTTTGATTACTAATTCAATCTCCATTTATAAATTTATTCAGGTTTTTTATTTCTTCTCGAGTCAGATTCAGAAGATTGTGTCTCTCTAGGAACTTGTCCATTTCATTTTTTTAATTCTAATTTATTGGTGTGTAGTTTTTTTATAATTTTCCCTTATAATCTTTTTTTATCTCCTTTAAGATGGGTAGATAATGTCTACTCTTTCATTCCTAATTTTGGTAATTTATGACTTTTCTTTTTTTCTTGGTTAGTCTAGCTTAAAGGGTTGTCAAATATTGATCATTCATATTTCATATAAATGTAACCATGCAATCAATGTGTGTGGCTTTTTGTTGTTGGAGAACATACTTTGTATAATTTCAATTCTTTTAAATTTATTGAGACTTTTTGTGACTTGTTCTATGGTCTGTTGTGGCGAATGTTTCATGTTGTACTTGAGGAGATTGCATATTCTGCTGTTGTTGGATGGAGTGTTTTTAGATGTCTATTAGATCTAGTTGGTTTATGGTGTTCAATTCTTCTATTTCCTTGCTGATCTTCTATTTTGTTCTATCCATTATTGTGAGTGGATATTGAAGTCTCCAGCTATTTCCTCCTTCAATTCTGTCAGTTTTTGCTTCATGTATTTTGGGACTCTGTTGTTAGGTACATATATATTTATAATTATTATATTTTCCTTATGTATTGATACTTTTGTCTTTATAAAATACTCCGTTTATCGCTAGTGACATTTTTTTGTTTTGAAGTCTATTTTGTCTGATGTTAGTATAGCTACTGTAGCTCTTTTCTGTTTGCTGTTTGCATGTATATCCTTTTATCCTTTTCCGTCTCTTTGCTTTCAACCTATTTGTGTATTTGTTTTTTTTGTTTTGTTTGGTTTTGGTTTTTTGAGACAGAGTCGCACTCTGTCGCCTGGGCTAGAGTGCAGTGTGGCATCATCATAACTCACTGCAACCTCAAACTCCTGGGCTCAAGCAATCCTTCTGCCTCAGCCTCCCAAGTAGCTGGGATTATAGACACATGACCCCACACCCCACTGATTTTTCTGTTTTTTGTAGAGATGGGCTCTCACTCTTGCTCTGGCTGGTCTCAAACTCCGGACCTCAAGCGATCCTCCCACCTCCGCCTCCCCAAGTGCTAGGATTACAGGCACTTCTGTATAGGACTTGCCTTTCCCCTCTTTCCTTTTCTATTAATGGCACTTCCAGTTTTCCTAGTTATGCAGACTCAAAGCCATTGAGTCATTACTGACTTTCTTACCCTTCACAGCCAGTCAGCAAACTGAGTTACTACTTTTATGATCATGGCCCTTATTTGTCGTGTTCTTTCCATTATCTCTGTAGCTTTTTACTTTGTCACTCCCATGTCCTTCATTGTTAGCTGTTGACTCTGAAATTGCTCTCTTCCCTAAGTGTGCGCCACTTTATCATTGCCACAGATTTTTGTGCAGCACCTCTTGATGTCTCATCTAGATGCCTTTTATCTGAAATGGAATTTATTTTCTGCCCCAAATCTGCTCTTGCTCCTGTTCCTTGTTTTGTAAGTGGTGCACCTGTCTTTCCCTGGCCTCCACCAGTGGAAGCTGCTGAGTGATGATTTTTGTCCCTTCCGTCTTCCTTACCCAATCGACTTTTAAACATGCAGATGGCCCCTCCTATTCTCCGTTCCTGCTGCTTCCACCTTACCGTGGGCCCTTATCTCTTACCTGGAGTTTTATAATAATTTTGTAACTGCTCTTTTCTGTCTCTTTCTCTATTTATTCTATATCTGCTGACAGTGTAATCGTTCTCATGCACACCTCTATTATTGTTATCCATTTTCTTAAAAATTACAAGGCTTCTTCATTGCCTGTGGAACAAAGGTTAAGCTCTTTAATCTGGCATTTACGTTGACAAAGTTTACCTTATCTGCATACTCCACACACCCCTCCGTACTCCATACCTTAGCCAAAACGAAGCTACTTACTTCTTGTTCACCGTCCTATCTCTATGTCTTGGCTTATGTGTTTTATCTGTGTGGGGTACGCTTTGTTTCCCATCTTCAAATTCTGCCCGTTCTTTGGGGCTCAATTCTGTTGTCCTCTCCTCTGCAGAGCCTTTCTTTCATCTAGCAGTCTTTCTAGTGGCCTCAATAGCACTTTGTCCCTGCCTCTCTTATGGTACTTATTACTCTCTTTCTAGTTTTAAAGATATTTATAGCATTTACTGGCTTCATTAGAACTCGTAAGTGTAGACCTGCTGTGAGACTTAAGGGAACAATTGAAAATAAAGATTCCTGGGCCCCACCCTAGTTCAGTAGATCTGGGGTAGGTCCTGGGAATCTGAAATTTTAAAATGCTCCTAGATTTTTCTGATGTGTAGTCAGATATTTGAATCGTTGGTCTGTCTGCCCCAGCATTTTAGTTATTGATCCATCCTTTTTTGGAATTGTTTAACTTTTGGGATATGTTTATCTTGTCTAAATTGCATTGCAAACTCCTTGAAGCTTTGGTCTCTCTTCTATAGTGCTCAGCATAGTAGATACACAGTAAATGTTGAATGTAGAATAAATGAAAAGACTGAGGTAAGATCCTTTCATTTGTATGTCTGTAGTAGAAACTGTACTGAAAAGAACATGTTTCTTTGGAGAGGTACTAAACAAAAGTTCATAGAGTAGCTTGTTATAGACTATTCTGAAAGAAAGAGTAATAATACCGCTTAAGAAGAGAAGACAAACCAAGCAATGATTTACAGACGATTAGTAAGATAATATATAGTCTGTGGTGTCACGTGTGTGGTATTTATTTATGCTATGATAGAAGAGAAAGAAGATAAAATAACACAGATCAGTTTTCAAGTCTAATGTGCACTATTCCTAACAGTAAAAAGTGAGATCACATTTGTTCCATAGAAAAATGCCCTTTGTAACCTCGCTGGTGGTAGACATTGCTAGCTAACCACAGCACTCTCTCTTCTTGTGCCTGGACGTGCCCTTTCCACATAGCACTTCAGCAGGGACCACCAATCAATCACATAAACATATGACCAAAAAAAACCCCATTTGTAATCCCTGGTCTATTAAATGCTATTTAGGATACCTCCATAGTTAAAAAGAAAAAAACTGTAGAATTAATGTGATCCTTATGATCAAAATTCTTTAGGTGCTTAGCAAGAAAAGAGTAGTTAAAAACTGGAATGTTTAAAAGGGCAGCTCTTAGATAATTTACTGTTAGAATTCACTGCTCTATTTCTGGTATGACCTATCTTGTATGAAATTATGCTACATATTTCCTCATAACTGCCATGTCATTTGCTCAGACTTTTTGGTAAGTAAAGGTAAAGAAATGGTTTTTTTCCTCCAAGAATCTCTGGTCGCTTGAAATTTAGAAGACATTGTGCATTAAGTGTCTAATGATGACATGCTAAGAAGGTTAAGTTTCTTAAAGCACTGGATTGTCTCTACTGCCCCGCTTGTTGTTGAAATATTGTACTTACTTTCAGCTCTGTTAGAATTCTCTTACTCTAATTTTGTTCAGTATGTGTTCACATGCCAGAAGTTCTAAGTCAGTGCCTTCTGCTACCCTTCCTCATTCTCTTTTCTCCTCTCTAAAATGAACCTAACGTGTAATCAGTTTTTTACTTATCTCCCTGCACTTTCCAGGTCAGATGACGATGATACGGAGAGTAGGAGCTCCAGGGTGACCCAACTTTGCACTTACTTTCAGCAGAAATATAAGCACCTCTGCCGCCTGGAGCGGGCAGAATCTCGTCAAAAGAAATGCCGGCATACGTTTAGGAAAGCTTTGCTGCAGGCAGCCAGTAGAGAACCAGAATGTACTGGTCAGTTGATACAAGAACTGAGGAGAGCTGCATGCAGTCGAACCAGGTTAGAGCCACACCAAGCCACCTGTGCTTAAGAGACTTGTCTCCGTCTGTTTTCTGTATTTTTTTATAGGACAGTTGAGGCACAATGTGAGATGGCCATTTAAACCCCAAATAGTTAAGCACTGTATTCTGGTTTTGTTGCTTCGTGAAAGTGCTACGCAGGTGTCAAAGTAATAATGCCATGAGCTGACAGTAAAATTAAAGCATTACTGAAATTTTGCTGGTTTGATTAGAATTTATTCATTGAAGATTTGAGAATGTTACCTGTCTTTAAAAAAAAAAAACAATGCTTAGAAATTGTTATTTAAAAGTAATATTTATAGCTTAATTACAAAAGTGATATTTTATTTTTTTACTTGTATTGTTTAAAATTTTTCTTTTCAGTGTGTTTTCTATTAATATTTACATCACCCCACATATTATGTGTTCAGATATTTTATTACATTGAGTTTCTTTTGGGGAAAAATTCCTTTTGTTTTTGTTTATAATACAGATACTTGTTTATTGTGCAAAATTTGGGAAAACATAGCAAAAAGAAGAGAAAAATCTCCATAATGTTGCCATTTAGAAATCAGAGAATAAGCGCTATTAACACTGTGATTCAGTTTCCTTCTAGTCATTTTCTGTGTGTGTATGTGTGTGTGTGTGTGTGTGTGTAAAATCTTCAGTGAGCCATCTGTTTATATTAAAAAGCAAAATTGAGATCATGCAGTATGTATTTTTTATTTCCTTCTTTTATCCATTTATCACTTAATTGTGACCACTTTCTCATGACATTAATTCTTTAAACATGACTTTTAATGGCTATATATTACAGATGTCAGTCCTTAGACTTTCTATTTTATGTATGTATTTAAGCAAAACTGGATTTATAGCCATTGCCCTGTGTTCTTAAAGATTCTTTTAAAAACATGATTTATAGTATTTACATAATATGCCATTGAATGAAAATCTGTGTATTGGAAATGTAGAGTTACCTCATTTTGATGAAGAAATTTTGGCATATTACCATGGTGGTAATGGTGAAAACCTAAATAGAACAATAATTACATATATTAGATTACGTACCTTTTGAAGGAGGGACAGAGGGGGAGGTGGGTTCTTGCTCTGTTGACGGGGCTAGAGTGCAGTGACATCATCACAGCTCATTGCAATCTCAAACTCCTGGGCTCAAGCCATTCTCCTGCCTCAGCCTCCCAAGTAGCTGGGACTACAGGCTTGAGCCACGGACACCCAGCTAATTTTTTTTTTTTTTTTTTTAGTTTTTGTAGACATGGGATCTCAATGTGTTGCTCAGGCTGGTCTCAAACTACTAGCCTCAAGCTATTCTCCCATCTAGGCCTCTCAAAGTGCTAGAATAACAGGCAGGAGCCACCATGCCCAGCCCAGATTATGTATCTTTTAAAACATTAGTTTATATCTATATATGTTCAGAAAATGCAGTTATATTTTGTAAACCGACTTACACAAAATTCTGTTATATATATTTTTGATCATGGTTATTTTAACTGAAATACACATTTAAAGCACTAAATTGAATTAAAAATTTTCAAAACACCTTCTCACTTTAAGAAAATAGTTTTCAAATTTTGAAGGCTTAGTTCTTTATTGAGTTTATTATTTCACACTTTTTAGTTATTATATTTTCAGGTGATAACTTTTAGTACATATGTATAGAAAACATTTAGGAGCTTATATACTGAAATGTCTCTAAATGATGAGATTATTAATAAATTAAAGTGAAGAAAAAATTCTTAGTCTACATATTCTCATTGAGTCACTTGAAGAAAAAAGATTTTAAAGCAAAATATTAAAATATAACCTTTACTTTGTAACTATTGATCATATTACTTATATACCTATATTTTTTATATTTTATTTTAATTTTGTATATTTTGCTTTTCATTTTGTTGTAAAAAAGTAACCTAATTTTCAATTGCATATCTCATGTAGATACACTATGCCCTTGTTTTCTAGAAGTAGAACAGATATAGAGTTGTTTGAAACTGTATACATGTATCTAATATACTGTACATAATGGCTACAGCCTAGAGCATCTTCCCTTACTCCTAGACCTCCCAGTCCTCTGTAAGAGATGTGTAATGTCTGTTCTAGAAGATCCTTTGGGTTCTAGCTTACTCAGAGACTTATCTTTCTTAGAGAAATATTTCCTAATTCCCTGGACTATGTTGGGTTCCCCCTATTCTGCTTCATTGTAGAATTTTATGCTTATATTAATGTCTGTCTCTTATGCTAAACAGTAATTGCCATGAGAGTGGGAACAAGGTGCATTTTGTTCTTAAATCTCCACTATTGACAAACAAATGAATAGAATTGAATAAATGAAAGTCTCTTCTCTATTTGTTGAAAGAATTCACTCAGTTTGACACAGGTTATAAAATAATGATATTTAACACTCAGATGATATAATGCTTTCAAGTGTATAGTTTCAGTAGAAATTGTAGCTTTGTCCAGCATGAAGAGATTTGTACGTAAACATTATATTCATTGAGTCTAGTATATATGATCTTGTCAAAGATGTCAGAGAGTACACTGTGAGTTTGGGACAATTTGGTATTTGTGTGGAAAACTATTTATCTATGATTCTTAACTGGCGGTTTTCAGAACAACATCCAAACCAACTTTAGTGATATTTAAAAAATAATTAAGGATAACTGTCACAAAAAACAAACACCAAGATGGAATATAATAGTTTTCAAATTGATTTGATGTCATTTGGTCATGTCACCATGATTGGTAAAAAGTTTATGTGCATCACTGACAATCATATAACAATGTGCCATAACCGTTCCTTGGTGATTGGAAGCTTATTACCGTACATTAGTACGTTGTATTTTAGGTTCACAAATATCAGCTGTTAGTTGCATGAATCCCCCTGTCTATTTGATATTTTTGGTGTCAAAGGCCTAGTTCCACAAAAGACATTTAAAAAGTTGCCATTAAATATTTTAGAAATTAAAACTTTAAAGGCTACTTTCTAATATATACAAACTATATTTTAAGGGATACATAAGCTAAATAATATTCATTTTTCTTATTTAATAACTTTGTCATATTTATTGGTAAGTAAATGGACCAAGCCATTGAAATAGCTTAAAGTATGCAAACCCAAATTCAGTAGCTTGTAGCCCAAATCCTGTGGTTACTCACGTTTGTGTGGAAACATCAATGTTTATGGGATACGACAGAGCATGCCAAAGGGAAGCCTGTAGTAGATTTTCTTTTTTAATATTAAAAACATTGGCCAGTGCCTGTAATCCCAGCACTCTGGGAGGCTGAAGTGGGAGGATTGCTTGAGGCCAGGAGTTCAAGACCAGCCTGAGGAGCACCATTGTCAGACCCCCATCTCTACAAAAAATAAAAAATAAAAAAATTAGCCAGGTGGTTGCTTGAGCCTAGGAATTCAAGGTTATAATGAGCTGTGATCAGGCCACTGCACTCCAGCCTGGCTGACGTAGTGAGACCTTGCCTTAAAAAAAAAAAAAAAAAAACAACAAAGGCCGGGTGCTGTAGCTCATGCCTGTAATCTTAGCACTTTGGGAGGCCAAGGCAGGAGGATCACTGAGGCCAGGAGTTCAAGACCAGCCTAAGCAACATAGTAAGACCTTGTCTCTACAAAAAATTAAAAAATTAGCGGGGTGTGTTGGCACGTGGCTATAGTCCCAGTGACTTGGGAGGCTGAGGCAGGAGGATTGCTTGAGCCCAGAAGTTTGAGGTTGCAGTGAGCTATGGTGATGCCACTGCATTGTAGCATGGGCAACAGAGCAAGGCCGTGCATGTCTCATTAAAAAAACAAACAAAAAAAAGTTTTGTGGGAATTATTTGGATAATAAAACATATTTAACATTATATCAAGCATTTTTACCTTAATTTATCCATGAGGATATTGAATTTCTGACTTTGGATTTATTTTAAGAGCTAATTAGTAAGTTGGAACATAAGGCTATTTTTAAAAATAAAGCCAAAGGGGTTTTTTTGAAGTCTGGAATAAAGAAAATGAGGGCATATGTTGTATTCTACGCTTGGTAAATGGCTGAGCAAAATTATTAAAGTGTTCAATGAAAATTATCCCTATGGCCAGGCACTGTGGCTCACGCCTGTAATCCTAGCACTCTGGGAGGCCAAAGCTGGAGGATTACTTGAGCTGAGGAGTTCAAGACCAGCCTGAGCAAAAGCAAGACCCTGTGTCTACTATAAATAGAAAAATGAGCCGGGCGTTGTTGCGTGCGCCTATAGTCCCAGCTACTCGGGAGGCTGAGGCAAGAGGATCGCTTGAGCCCAGGAGTTTGAGGTTGCAGTGAGCTACGATGACTACGCTGCAGTCTACCCAGGGCTACAGAGTGAGACATTGTCTCAAAAAAAAAAAAAAATTTATTCCTACAATGTAGAGAGCCTTCTATTTAAATCTAGACCAAGGGAATTTGGCTTAGCTACCAAAATAGTCAAGGTTTATTTATTTGAAATTGTATATCCTTTTTACAGTGCTAAAGTTAGTATAAACACTTTTCTTTTAGGGGTGATGTATAAATTATTAGGAATAAACTGTTTAGTTCTATAATGATCGACTTCCCCACTGTTGAGATCCCGACAAATCTTGCAGAAATCTTAATTAAAGGAAGTTCTATGGTAGCACCTGCTCATTTATTTGTTGACTGTTTACATGAAAGTAATACTTATAATAGAAGTATTCATGTATTTCTATTTTATGTTGATTCATGTGTAATTTAGATTCTGTATGATCTTATTAATTAGCGTATATCACTACATTGAAACCCTTAGAGAGACATTAGAAACAAACAACTCAAAAGATTTTTTTATTTTTGATGCCTGACTTGGACTTAGTGCATTAAGTAGATTTTTTTCCCCTACTCAGACATTTGTAAAGGCCTCATAGTTTGTCATGCTTTATAGAGTCACGTAGGATAGTTTTTGAACTTCTAAGAATTTAGACATTGTTTATTTGTGTTTTTTTTATTTTGTATAAAGAAACTGGAAGGATCTGCAAACTAATAAAATGAATACATATTGTAGAAGGAGTGGGGACTGGCAAATCAGGGGACAAGAACAGGAAGTAGAGTCTTCATTGCCTAACTTTCTGTTCTTTGATTTTTTTTTAATGGAACTGTGTAAATACATTGCCTCTTCATAAAACTTTTAAAAAGTTAAAATATTTAAACATTAAGTGTACAAAGTAGAGATAAGATTTAAATAATGAAACAAGGAGTTGCACATATAATAGAAAGTTTAAAAAGTATGTCCCAAAGTGAGTGTCTTTTGGAGGATGAGAGTGACTCAAACATTTCCGCATATCAGTATCCACTTTTCCGTGTGTAAGATTGAGCTTTTTGCAGATTTGCTGTTTAGCAGCACGAGGTGACCAAATCCTAATGATGATGATGATCATAGTCATGACTAACAACCATTGACTGTTTACTGTGTACCATACTATATACCATGTATGGTATTTGGATCTGTTACATCTTTTTATGTTCCCAACAAGCTTGCCAGCTGAAGGTACCTTACTGTCTGTACTTTACAGGTGAGGAAGTTGAGGTTTGAGTGAGGCTAAGTAACTTTCCCAAGGTCACACAGCTAGTAAGAGGTAGAGCTGAGATTCACAACCAGATCTGTCTGATTCTAGTCTCATGTTCTTCATCACTTTTCTCTACTGCCTCTTTGTGAAGAAAGAGGAACCAAAATATCACTTAAAAAACAAAAACAACAGATAGACATACTTTAAATCTATTGTGATATAATTATTTGCTTTGAATGTCAGTATATTGCGGAAACAACACAATTGGTAATTGTAATACCTTCTTTGTTTAACTCATTTTCATTTTATTTAATGACTATAGATATAGATAGTAATAATGTGGGTATTACAGAGTGGTAACATAATGAAAAATGAACCTGGATTCTTAAGGCATTTTTTTAAAAATTAATTTTGTGTTTTTCCTTCCTTAGCATAAGCCGGACCAAGTTGAGGGAGATGGATCCAGTAGCATGCAGTGGAACTGTGAAGGGTGAACAGTGCACTAACAAAGCCCTTCCATTCACCAGACATTGTTTCCAACGTATCCTTTTAACTAAATTGAACATGCATTGAAAAAGTATTAACTAATTTGGGGCTATGTGTTTCATTTTTAAATCAAGTGAATGACTTTTGAAATCATAACTATTATGTAACTTCTAATTTAAAAAAAATTTTTAACGACTGAAACAACCACAGCTTCTGGAAGGACCACTTGTTCTTGTCTGTCTTGTACCTCTCTTTGAACTTGACTGCCCCAGCCATCTCAGGCCTTGACATCCTTGTTGATGACAGTTTTGTCCAAGGGGATATCCACACAGTACGTTGTGGGCATGAGGTGATTATAGTTATAAACTTTCCCAAAACACTTGATCTTTGACCCTATGGTGGTTTTGTTGCCTGTGGCCAGCTGTCACTTTGTGGGGATAGTGGCCAGTTCCAGCCACCAGAGCATGGCTGTGGGGGCAGTCTGAGATGCCATGATCAGTGTTCTTCACCATCACGGCTCTGCATCTGGCCAGGACCAGCACCACTTTCCCCGGTTTCATGAACTTACCCCTTTCTGGTATGGCCGGAACACTCAACCCCCATGCTCAGATTGGAAGATCCAGCCCAAGTTTCTGTAACTTCTAATTTTCATGATGTCTTCTGAATAATTTTTTTATGCTTCTATTATTGTGATCCTTTATTTAAGAATCACAACAAAATAAGCAAAATTGATAGCAAATGGCAGGTTCTTCTGGTGGCTGTCACTTAAATATATGTTGTTAATGGAATTCTCGTCCCTCAGATGGTTCCCTGTAGCTTGTAAGAAGCAACTATAGCACTCATTGATGGAAAAATCAAATCACGCTACTTAGAAACTGTTTTAGTCTTCCAAGACAGTTATTCAGTTTTACAGTGTGCCTTTTACAGTGTGGGATTAATTTTGCTCTTTGTAGTGAATATAGTGCTGATTTGGAATAAATGAAAGGTAACATCTCTGACTAGGAAAGAAGATATCTTAAGACAATATACTTGGGGAAAACCTATGTTAGGGAGCTTCAGACTGGTAATGAAATCTTATTCCTGTCACTTTTATTAAATATTTAAAATTGGGTAGCATTTAAAAAATAGTAGCAATTACTTATTCTTCTTAACTATCTGTTTAATTTTTGCCCTGCTTTCTGTTCTTGGAGTTACATTTTCACAGCTTTTTCAGCAGCAGTTTCTATGTAATAAAGGCTTTATAAATAGCCTAAACTATAAACCATAAAGGATAAACAGAAAGGTACTTCCTTAGTAGATACAAGGTAAATCTTATGGAAATGTAGCAGCTGAAAGTATGAATGCTTAAAAATATTGATGATGTAAAGCTGATGTTCCAATTTTAATAGTAAAATTTTGATTTAAAAGTAATTTTTCATGAGTTGTGAATTTGAGTTTGGTGTGGGGAATGTAAAATGAAAAATTAAACTTTGGACAGATGAGTTTTTTTATAATTATGCCTTTAAATTTTTATTCTTGATGAGTATCATAAGCAGAAAGTTGTCCTTTTACAAGTTGTTTTTTTAAAAACCATTAAGTGGATCTTTAAGTGCAGTTTGTATGTTAAGAAGGAAATGACCCTGCTTCTCCAAATAACAGAACTTGGTTCAAAGCAGTCATAAAGCAGACTCATGTTAGGAGCCCATTAGCATAATAGACTCCTTCAGAATTATTGTCTGATAAATAATGATGATAACTTCAACTCTTATCATTTTCCCATATCAGTAGTTGGGTTGGTACTTAGCTTTTATAGATAACAAATTTATACTTATTAAACATAAGTAAAGGAAGAAGTAAATTTTATATAGAAATTGAAAAGTTAAGAGTTTCAGTGTATTTTATTCCTAACTTAAAAAAAAACCAGATATCCTCTTGAACCGCTCTCAGCAGCTCTTCTCAAGTTGTACAGCCAAGTTTGCAGATGGACAGCAGTGCTCTGTGCCAGTTTTTGACATTACACACCAGACACCTCTGTGTGAAGAACATGCCAAAAAAATGGTAAGTTCTGCAGCAGGCCTTCAAATTTTTGGTAACTATCCACTGTAGGAAATACTTTGTGACTTAGTACAAACTATGTGTGTATATAAATCACTGAAACAAGTTGTGTGAAACAGTTTTTTTATTACCTTAAGATACATTTTTGGCTGAGCACAGTGGCTCACCCAGTCACTTTCGGAGGTTGAGGCAGGAGGATCACTTGAGGCCAGGAGTTCGAGACCAGCTTGAGCAATATAGCAAGACCCTGTCTCTACAAAAAATTTAAAATATAACTGCTGTGGTGGCGTGCACCTGTAGTCGCAGCTACTCAGGAGGCTGAGGCAGGAGGACCGCTTGAGCCCAGGAGTTTGAGGCTGCAGTGAGCTATGATAATGCCACACTGTACTCCAGCCTGGGTGACAGAGTGAGACTTTGTCTTAACAAAAAAACAAGGTACATTTTATTACCTTCAGATACACATTTATACATAGCAGATTAGCAGATTTTCCAGACTCTCCCTTTGTCTTTATTTTTCTAGGTTTTTGCTTTTGTGTATACAATTCTGCAAATGTCTTGGATATTTGATAATTTTGGTCAAAAACCAAACCTTTCTATAGTTCTATTGAACTTAGTTATTGTTTTAGTTAATGCTAGTATCATAAACTCTAACTAGTTCAGAATAATTTGGAGGAGAGACAAATTTGAATTAGGGAAATACCTAAATTATATAATCATTTAACAAATAAGTTCATTTTTATTGTTTTCACCCATCACTTATTGTAAGATATTGTGCTAGGTACTTATGTACTAAAAAGTCAACTAAGATACTTTCTGCCCTCTGTAAGCATTTTACAGTTTTCATGGGTGCATCAGAGTAAGGGAATGGTCATTAGACCAGGACTTACTAGCTTAAGGTTGTGATCCTGGCTTTAGCCACTGGCTAAATGTATAACTAGGGACTCGTGATTCAACCTTTTCTAGATCTCACTTTCCATGTATGTAATTCCCTGGCTTCTTCACCAAGAACTTCTTTGGTTTTTTAGGTTTCTTTTATGGACCATATGTTTTGAGAAGTTTGTGTACTGAAATACATGGAACAAATGTTGAATAATTATTTTCCCATTTTAATTTTAAAACATTTAAAGTACGGGTATTTTTGTTAGCTTATTCAGGCTTTGTCATGACTAAGGAATAATTTCTAGTGCTTTCTGAATCACTTTTGTGGACCTTCATTGATGATTTCATAGACCCTTGGTAATGTGGACTCTGTAGCTTTCAAACCACTGAAGTAAATGATCCTAGCTGTATGTTTTTATTTGAAAGTTATGCCGTTTCAGCATACTTCTAAGAATAGGAAAGTACTGTTAAGTAGGGAAGCTATATACTTTAGTGTCTGCTTCAATGATGTAATATAAGTGAATTTTTGATTCCTACAATAACATGTATTATGAATGCTTTTAAAGAAATTTAAAGCAGTTTATTCTTTTCAGTTGATTAAACATTCCTACTGAGGCAAATTCAATGAGGCAAACCTAAGATTGAATTAGTGTAATGTAGATCAGTCATAAAGTAATATATATTAATATAAAGTATAACATACATTAATTAATATTAATTAGATTTAAAAATATTTACAATACAAATTTTTGAATGTGGTTTTCTCTCTGAAGACAGTTGCAGAATCTGACACTGGTTTGAGCTATTTTTGTTTTAGATTAAAAATTACATAAGAAACTATACGAAGCACTTGTATCCCATCTGTGCCCTCATGAGAGACTTACACTGGGAGACAAAAACTGTGTGCACATGTCTTGGCTCTACTTTCATATGATATCCTGAAGCCAAACACATTTTACCAACGTCACTGCTACCATCCCAGCCCCTAGGTGCCATCATCTTTGTCAAGATTATTGCAGTAGTCTCCTAATTGATCTCCCTCTTTCTTGCCGTACCCCCTGCCACCACAGGTGTGTTGTTCACATAGCAGCCAGAGGAGGCTGTGTGTTGTGTGTTGTGTGTGTGTGTTCCACTTCCTTTGAATTAAATTCACTTTTGAGTATACAGGTCTATGAGTTTTGACAGATGCATACAGTTGTATAATCACCACCATAATCAAGATAGAGAATAGTTCTGTCACCTCCCAGAATTCTCTTGTGCTATCCCTTTGTAGTCAACCCTTTACTCTATCCCTATTGATCTGTTTTCTGCCCCTATAATTTTGCATTTTCCAGAATGTCATATAAATTGAATCTTATAGTATATAGCCTTTAGAGCAGGCCTTTTAGAATATATATCTGATCGTTTTAGTTCCATGATCAAAACCTTTTAATGGCTTCCCATCACATCTAAAATCAAATTCAAAATTTTTGCCATAGCCTATGAGGTACTTTCTGATACACCCCTTACAGCCTCTTCGGCTTCATCTCACATACCTCTCCTCCTTGCTCCTGGAGTTCCAACAACATTGGCCTTTTGCTGTTCCTTGGACACTCTAAGTGTGCTCCCACCTCAGGGACTTTACACTTTCTCTTCTTTTCCTGGAATGCTCTTTTCCCAGATTTCTACATGGCTTCTCCCTTTCATTCAGGTTTCTGATCAAATGTCGCCTCATCAAAGAAGTCTTCCACCTGCCTGTTACCTTGTTATATTCTGCCTCATTTTTCTTCCTAACATTTATCTGCCTAACAGTCCATTTTTTTTTTAAATTTCAGAATATTATGGGGGTACAAATGTTTTGGTTACATGGATTGCTTTTCTACAGCTTGAGTCAAAATTATAAGTGTGCCCATCACCCAAATAGTGTGCACTGTACCAGTTAGGTGTGATTTCACCCATCCCCTCCTCCACCCTCCCACCTGCTTGATTTCCGTTGAGTTTTACTTCTGTATGTGCTCATGAGTGTTGATCGGTTAGTTCCAATTTAATAGTACGTGTGGTGTTTGTTTTTCCGTTCTTGTGGTACTTCACTTAGGATAATAGCCTCCAGTTCCATCCAGGTTGTTAGAAAAGGTATTAATTCATCATTTTTTTTTTTAATGGCTGAGTAATATGTCATGGTATACATATAGCACATTTTATTAATCCACTCATGAATTGACGGGCACTTGGGTTGATTCCACATTTTTGTGATTGTGAGTTGTGCTGCAATAAACATTCGAGTGCAAGTATCTTTTTGGTAAAATGGCTTTTTTTCCTTTGGGTAAATACCCAGTAGTAGGATTGCTGGATCAAATGGTAGGTCTACTTTTAGTTCTTTGAGGAATCTCCATACGATTTTCTATAGAGGTTGTACTAGTTTGCAGTCCCACCAACAGTGTTCTTTTCTCTCTGCATCCATGCCAGTATCTGTTGTTTTGGGACTTTTTGATAAAAGCCATTCTCACTGGAGTTAGGTGATATATCATTGTGGTTTTGATTTGCATTTCCTTGATGATTAGAGATGCTGAGCATTTTTTCATATGTTTATTGGCCATTAGCCTGTCTTTTGAAAAGCTTCTGTTCATGTCTTTTGCCCACTTTTTAATGGGTTTGATTTTTTTCTTGATGATTTGCTTGAGCTCTTTGTAGATTCTGGTTATTAGCCCTTTATCAGATGTATAGCTTGCGAGTATTTTCTCCGATTCTGTAGGTTGTCTATTTGCTCTGTTGATTGTTTCCTTGGCTGTGCCATTATTTATTAATTTGTTTGTTTGTTTATTGTCTGTATTCTCCTACTAGAACATAGACTTCATAAAAGCAGGAACATTTTTTGTTCATTGGTATATCCCCAGTGCTTAGAACAGAATTCCTCAGTAAGTAATTGCTGAATGAATTAATGGTTAGGCACATGGCTGGGTGGAGTTAAGATTCAGAACTAGGCTTGGCCACTAGGATGCAGTAGCCATCGGTAGAACAGGCTCAAGCTGCAGGAAGTCCAGGCTGGCAGGCAGAACGTGGTATTCCAACAGGTGTGAGATCATACAGCAAATGGTAAGTTAGTAAATGCATTGTCCTGACACAGCAGTAGAATGAGACAATGAGAAAGTTGGGAGTGAATTTCAGCTAGGTAAATGAACAGTTGGCACTAGAAAATCCTCAAGGAAGGAGGGGCTCTAGCTCTCTGGAGGAGCTAAGGGAGGGACTGCCACGAGCAAGGCAGGGCATTGATCTTGGGAAGTTCTGTGTGGAGTACATGGCATCGTACCAAGAATGCCAGAGGGCTACTGGGCAGGAGCCCAAAACCAGAACCAGGTGATCATGAGGACTTGGTTAATCCTGGGTGAGAGCTCTCTAACTTCCTCCTGCCTGAGATCAGCACTGGTGCCAGGGGGGAAGCCTAGAATGGATGTGAGCACTGTGCTGGGTACTGGTGGTTGCTCATTTACTATTTGTTGAATTAAATAGTGGACATAGTGCAAGTAGACCTCAAGTGTCGAGCCAAAGAGAACTACAGAGTCTGGGAAGCAGCCTCTTTCTTTGTTTTATAAACTTGTGTATTTGTGTCTTAAGAGTCTATAATTATGTTTGCATTCAAGTATTTGAGTGGGATTAAACTTCTTTTAGATTTCCTGAATTTATACTTTAGTTTTATTTTCTTGCTTTGAATCTGTTTGATGCTAGTGATAGTTATTGTGTATTTAGTTATGAGAGTTACTACAGAATTAATCAAATCAGAGGTGGCATCAATTGCAAAACTCACTGTTTTATGATGCTGCCAATAATACAGTGCTTTCTTATCTGTTAAAATTTTTGTTTTATACTTATTAAAAGAGCTTTTTAAAGACTTACTTAGGCATAGATTTTTATCTTCTATATCACTCCTGGTTTCAGCTATATCGCTTGACATATGAAAGTTGGTATTTTCTACACACTTCAGCTATAACACAACTTCATGTACTCTGTAGTTATTTTCCTTTCTTACTTTGTTGCTGCTTTGCAGGAAAAAAGAAAAAAAGGAATTGTGGTCAGTTCTTCAATAATGAATATTTGCTTTACTAGTAATTTTATACCTTACTGCTCTTTGTGCCTTTCTGCATACACAAAATTTTTTCCTCCACATGTAGTACTAACAGTGCACATATCTTAATTCAAACAATGCCAATACAAAGAACTGTAACCAAGTTTGGGCGTGTGTAGGCAGTGCCAACTATAATGATTCTCACCTGGCTGACAGAAATTATAATATGCCAACAATTGTAAAATGCTTCCAAATTGCAGAGATATTTTAAAAATATAGATCTTGGAATTGATGAAATATGGCATCTTAGTTTGTTTGCACTGCTATAACAAAGTACCATAGAATGAGTGGCTTATAAACAACAGAAATTTATATCTCACAGTTCTGGAGGCTGGATGTGAATTAAAGGAATTATTTTTTGTTTATTTAATTATTTTTGCACGTAGGCATAAAGTATGTTTTAGACATTGTATAGAATATTAAGAGATATAAGTATTTTTTTAGATAGCTATTAGGTTTTTCCCGAGTAATCTCAGTTTTTAAAAACCCATTTATTTGTTCTAAAGGATAATTTCTTGAGAGGAGATAACTCCCGTAAAGTTCAGCACCAGCAGCAGAGGAAACCCAGGAAAAAAACCAAGCCCCCTGCACTTACCAAAAAACACAAGAAGAAGAGAAGGCGTGGACCTCGTCGACCCCAAAAACCCATTCCCCCTGCAGTCCCCCAAGGGAACCTCAGCATGCCCACCAGCGTCTCACTGCCAGTGGAGACCTCTCAGATCCGGTAAGTGATGGCACTGGGATTTACTTTTTCTTTATGTTTTATGGTTGTTCTCAGAACATCTAGCATCGTGTGGCTATCATAAAGTTAGTGCTAGGCCACAAAAGCCATTCAGCATATCAGCCTCGACTCTTTACAATTTTTTGGTACAAATTTCTTCTCTATCTGGGCTGTATTAGATCTAAAATAAAGCTTTCAATTACAACAAAAAAGATGCTCAGCTTTTTAAAATTTCAACAGAAATTCCATATATGTTCCAATAGAAATATTCCATCAGAAATATGATGCATTATTAATTTTGGCAGGGTTAAGCATTTTGACGAGGTAAATGAGGCTTCTGTTTCAGCTAAGCATTTCAATTTTACCTGTTGTTTATTTCATTTTTTAAATTATTATTTTGACCAGATTTGAAATTCCACTAGAAAGTATTGACATACTTAATACACCAAATTGTGACTCATTCTACTAATTTAAAGTAAAAATTTTATATTATCTAGTAATGGTCTTGACTCTGAATACACAGGTGAGGGTTGCAGAAATGTGTGCATACAGTGAGGTCTATCTTTTTGCAATGCCTCTGCTTTGAAATTTCTTTCTCATAAAGTAGGGGAGGAGACATTTAAAGTTAGGATTTCCTATGTTTGAATTGAATGTAAAAAACCTAAAAGACATTAGCTTCTTTTCCTGTTGGATGCACTTGTCTCTGTGACACTGGTGCGAAGGTACGGGGTGGGGCTGTGGGACCAACTGTGCCATCTTTCCCAGGAGCCCGTCCACGCCAGAGCTGAGTGCTGATGAGTTGCCGGATGACATTGCCAATGAGATCACTGACATTCCACATGACTTGGAATTGAACCAGGAGGACTTTTCAGATGTGCTGCCACGGCTGCCTGATGACTTACAAGATTTTGATTTTTTTGAAGGTATGGTCAATATTTTGATTCAAGGACCTGGTTTTTAAAATGAGTTTATAAGAAAGGAAATAGTTTTTTGAGATGTGTTTGAAGTTTTCCTCCTCAAATATAATGTCTTTCACTGTAGATAGAAAATATAATACTGTTAAAGCTATTTTACCCTTTTCAGAAGATGAGGAATGTGCAATTTGTTTAGCCATCTTATAGTTTGATAGCTAGGTTTATAACTTTGTTCCTTTAAAATGAATAATTTTAGTTTATTTTTGAACAAAGACATTTTAAACATGAGTTTATTGAGGTCTTTTAGAACTTGCCCTGATTTTAATGCCCCACCCTGTGCTTTCAGTTGGAGTACACTTTTCCAAAACAAAATTTGCTTAATCCCACCAATTCCCCAGTGCTTTCAGGGGAAATCTTTTATACTCTTAGAATGTTCATTTCACCATTAAAAATTGGATATTTTCATAGTGATTAATCAAGTTCCTAACAACAGATTTTTTAAAATAATAGGAATGAAATCAAAATAGGTGGACTTCCATTTTATGTAAATTAATTCAAAATGGGAAAAGAACACAGGGGAAGGATTAGAGAGTAAAGCAGAAGCATTTTGAAAGATAACCCACAAAATGAACCAAGTGATTAGTGTTGTGCTAAAATTTATATATGAATTTCTATGTCCTAGTCTTCCACAGCTGCCCTCCAGCTGCAAGAATCTAGGAGTAGAAAGAGCAAGATGGACCTGTTCTACACAGCCTTTGTCCCAAATCTGAATTGATATGTTTTCTATTTTAATGACATTAATATAATTTTAGGGCAAAAACATGTATAATCAAATACTTACCATGAGTTTTAAATTGGCAATCCTTAGAGTTCCTAAGAATTTAACACTTGTATTAGATGGTTTTTAAGAGTATTGTAAATAAACTGAAGATGATGATTCAAGTTCCAGGATAGCTGACATTTCAGACCTGACCTGCATATTAATTTTTCACTATTTCCTTCCAATCCAAATCTTGGAAACTTAATATGGTTTAAAATAATTCACATGTATGATTTTTGTGATATATAATAGGTAAAAGCTCTACTGATTCTTGATGGCTTTTGTTGACTCAGGGAAGAATGGAGACCTCCTCCCGACTACCGAAGAGGCCGAGGAGCTTGAACGGGCCTTGCAGGCTGTAACTTCTCTCGAGTGCCTGAGTACCATTGGGGTCCTTGCCCAGTCAGATGGTGTGCCAGTCCAGGAGTTGTCAGATAGAGGAATAGGGGTGTTCTCCACAGGTACTGGAGCTTCAGGAATCCAGTCCTTGAGCCGAGAAGTAAACACGGACCTAGGGGAGCTATTGAATGGGCGTATAGTACATGATAATTTTTCTAGTCTAGAGCTGGATGAGAACCTGCTCCGTTCTGCTACATTGTCTAACCCACCTACACCCCTGGCAGGGCAGATCCAGGGGCAGTTCTCTGCCCCAGCCAACGTTGGCCTTACTTCTGCCACTCTGATCAGCCAGAGTGCACTTGGGGAGAGAGCCTTCCCCGGACAGTTCCATGGACTTGATGATGGCAGCCATGCCTCCCAGAGGCCACATCCTGCCCAGCTGCTGAGCAAGGCAGATGACCTACGCACCTCACGACAGCAATACAGCAGTGATCATTCACGCTCCTCGCCCCATGGAAGCCACTATGATGGCGAGCACGTGCCGTCTCCCTACAGTGACCAGATCACCTCTCCCCATACAACATCTTACTCTGGTGATAACATGGCAGCTACCTTTTCAGCAGATATGCCCATCATGGCGCAGCACTTGCTCCCAACCCAACTCGAGGTGCCACTTGGAGGAGTGGTAAACCCCAGAACTCACTGGGGGAATCTCCCTGTCAACCTTGGAGATCCCTCTCCATTTAGCAACCTTCTCGGCGCAGATGGACATCTTCTTTCCACTTCCCTATCCACGCCACCCACCACTTCGAACTCAGAGACCACACAGCCTGCCTTCGCCACCGTGACCCCCAGCAGCTCCAGTGTGCTTCCGGGGTTACCGCAGACCAGCTTCAGTGGCATGGGGCCTTCTGCTGAACTAATGGCCTCCACCTCTCCCAAGCAGCAACTCCCTCAGTTCAGCGCAGCCTTCGGCCACCAGCTGAGTTCTCACAGTGGCATTCCTAAGGACCTGCAGCCCAGCCACAGCTCTATAGCCCCTCCTACAGGCTTCACAGTAACAGGTGCCACAGCTACAAGTACCAATAATGCATCTTCTCCCTTTCCCTCCCCTAACTGAGTGTGTCTGTATGTTTGCAGGCAGGTGGGGAACCTGATGTTTTCTATCTTTGTTTCCTCTTTAGCACCTCTCTCCCCTTTTCCTAAAGAAAATTTTAAAAACAGTTGGGGATTAGAGGGGCACCCCGTTCCCAGTTCAACAAGTGGCCCTGCAGTGGACCTTGCTTCAGTGTTCACATGTGCTCCTCAGCACTGGTGCTCATTCCCTCCTGGCAGGTCTACTTGGCCCTAGTGGTTCAGCACAGTGACTGGATAGGATGGATTTTTAGCAGCAAGTCCTAGAAGTGGAAGATACCTCAGATTACCAGTGCCCTTTACTATATCCTAGTATTCAGATCAATGCTTTCCATTCTTTTGCCAGGTTTTTACATAGGTGGCTCTAGATAGAATGAATCCTATTAACTGAGTTCCAGTGTAAGAGATAGCAAATGGTGTGTGGCAGGTCAAGGCTCTGACTTAGCACCAACTGCTAAATGTCACCGTGAGGCCAGGATTCCATTCCTAATTGAGATCATGTTTAACTAAAGGAAAAAATTCAGTTTTTGACTGCCTGTGACTATGCGTATGCTCACGTATGTGTTTTTGTGCAGTGCAGGAAGCAGCTTGTCCCATTGGTTTGTTTTTTGTTTTTTGGTTTTTTTTTTTTCTCCCTGTAATGAGTATAAGGCTCTTATTTTTCTCCTTTTCTACATCTCACAACCCTAATAAGATTGGTCATTCTTTTCCACTGAGTTAACTAAAGTTTCCTGAATAGGGAGGGTGGTAGTCTGGTTGTGTGAATAGCACAACCTTTTTCTGCTAAAAGTTACCCCAAGAAGAAACAGAATACAAAAAGCTGAATTCACGTCAGTGACGTGGGGATGTTGTGAAAAGCTTGCCTGGAGTGACTGGTGGGTTGCCAAGGTTCTGGGGCCTGATGGTCACTTTGCCTTTTCAGACATACATTTGTTTCTAAATCACTCTCTCATGGAATACATTTGCAAGATGTAATTAAAGAAATATTTTGATGTGAAAAAGCAGAACAGGCCAGATAGATTTGAAAGATGGGATCTGTGAACTCCTTGATCCATATTTTGCTTTTGAATTTTTCATGTTTACAGTAGTGATTCTTTGGTAAGATGTGTAAAATGTTGAAGACACTTGTAGAATCAGTGTACCAGTTGTGAAGTGATGTGTAATATCTGAAGGATACACATTTTAAAGTTTCTTTCAAAGCAGAATATGGAAACTAGATATAAGTTTTATCCACCCTTTGGTACTTTTAAAATAATTTAAGTACTTAGATTTAAGTAAATTTGGAAATAGTTTTGGGAAATTCTTTTAAAATACCAAGATGTTAGGGTTAAAAGTCATATTGGGTAGTTTAGTAAGTTGGTGACTATGAAATGAGTATGTGGGGTTTCTTCTTGCCTGCCTTTTTTTTTCCCCTCAGAGAAGGGTAGAACTAGATTTTAAAGGCATTTCTGCTCTGCTTTTGCTGAGAAGTTTCACTGTCCCTTGAGATACCGTTGGCTATTATACCTGAGTCTAGTCTAATTTACATATATATATTTTAAAAGTTAAGTAGGAGAACATATCTATTAATGATGTGGTTCATTAATTCATTTGTCAGGGAATATTTGATCTTAATTCCTTTCTAATAGGTAAAGATTTGGATGTATTTTCCTACTTCCTATATGTTATCTCTTTATGCCATGCTAGTTCTAACCAGTCCCTTCTTTTGAAAGCTTTTCTTTCTCTGCTTTTTAAAGGAATGATGGTGATCAGCAGGCATTATGCAGATACCACGTGCCTGAGATTGTGGAGGGGAAATGTCACATGACTGTATGAAATCATTATATGCCCTATTTTGTATTTATTGAAGTTTCTTTTTGTGGGCCAAAAATATGTTTGTAATATATTTAGTTTTTTTTAAAATCATGATAATTGATTGGAAGATTTATTTTTAATAGCTTTGCCTTTTTTGCAGATTGAGAAATTTCTAAATTATAAATTATGTCACAAAGCAAAATTATATTTGGTATCATCATAAATTTCTATTCTGAATGGTGAGAACAGATAATTTGAGTATTTCTCACCTGTGAACCTATGTTAGTAAGCTTTTTTATTTTAATGTACTGTAATGAAATGATTATGAGTAGTTACCTCTGCTCAAAAGTGTCATTTAGTTTGCTAAAGTATTTTTACAACCTGTTATAATCATCACTAGATAACTGTCCATTCCCAGCAATTCGGGTTAGTCTCCATTGTGTACTAATTAGAGGTTGTAGCAGAGCAGCATAGTGACTTCCTCATCAGCCTTTCTTTGACAGTGAAGGGAAAGTCATGGGTAGTCAATTTGAAATTTTTCTGGCTATTTATCCCTTGTTAGCTGCTTAAAATTCTCCGGTTATCAAAACTGAGTTTGCAGTAAGTTGCACATTTTATTGTTTGCAATTTTCTGTTTTATGTGCATTGAAAAGCAGACCTTCTCTGCTTTCTAGTGAGGAGGCACGAAATGATCAGGAATGTTGCCAGTTACAGCTTCACACCAAAAACTTTGAGTAAGTACATTTTTGTTTAGATGCCCGTGATGATAGCGGAGGAAAGGGCGCTCGTACAAGGTACCAGCGTAGGGTACAGGAATTAGCAAAACCACCTTTCCTTCATTTCACCTACTCAAAACAAATTAACAAGCTTGCAGTTTGCTTTGCTCTTGCTGTTTCTCATGAGGCCCTTTTTGGAAGAGAGAAGAACATCTATAAGCCCAGAGATATCTGTTAAGTTTTTCTTCTAGTTAATGGAGCAATTCTAGGCCATTAGTAGTAGGTTTGCTATTAATATATGAAGAAAGGAATGAAGTGTCTTTTACTCCAGAAATATGAAAATTAGTGTCTTTTAAAATAGCACTTACGTTATCATAAGGCAATACTGGAATCAAAAACAGATCTTACATAAGGTTCTAACTAGGTGGATACTAGCTGTTATCCTAGTGTTAAACTCATGAGAAATAGTGGCAAAGAAGGTTCACTATGTTTCTGCAGTTCTTTGGGACCATTTATAAAGGCCAGTTAGATTGTGTTACTGTGATTTAATTTATGAAGTTGCTGCAGTTAATGGATACATTCTGTGCTCTGAGAATCTGAATTCCATTCTAATGTGTGATATTCACTGGCAGTGATCTGTAGCATCTGAAGAAAAGGTGGGCTTTCTTTCCTTTACTCTCTCTACATAATTAATATTATTTTAATTAAAGTACTTAAGACATTGTTTTTTTCTCTGTAAAAATGGCTTAGCAATTTGCACATGTGGGTAGGTTATGTAGCTAGTAAACAATTCATGATAGTAAGTAGCAATTATACTTAACCCACCAAGTGACAGACTATGCAATGGAAAGATTTTCTAATTATCATCGCATAGCTTGTACAGCAAAGGATTATTTTCTCTAGTGACCTCCTGTGTGTGATATAACTGCTTTATAAATGATTTCCTAAGCAATTTCATGTTGGCAGGCAATGTGGTATGTCTAGGGTCCCTCTCTGAGATTATAATTTAATAAGAAGCATATAGTGGGTATGGAGATCAAGTTGAAAAGTACTTTTTTCCCCCTTAAAATTGGTGTTACTGTCTTTAATGGCTTAAGGCTAAAGAAAGCTAATACTTTATTTTTGCCAAATAATTACTTACAAGATTTATTTTTTAAATAAGCCCAATCTCTCAACTGAAAGTTAAGAATCATC
The DNA here is from genome assembly GCA_023783475.1 of Daubentonia madagascariensis. Classification (NCBI taxonomy): domain Eukaryota; kingdom Metazoa; phylum Chordata; class Mammalia; order Primates; family Daubentoniidae; genus Daubentonia; species Daubentonia madagascariensis. The sequence goes on from JAKFHU010002088.1 coordinate 5,681,996, forward strand.
ATTTTCTGTGACTAACACTAAAGCTTTTCCTTATCAGAGTTTGTTCTCAATCCACAATCACAATCCACAGTGGCAAATACAGTTCTTTGATTAGGAAGGAAACCATGTTCATGATGTACACGTGCCCTGTCTGTACAATTTTCTTCTTATGTAAAAGAATTTGCATTTCTATTGCCACTGCACCATCCTGTCTTTATAAATTGGCATTAGAATTTGAGCATACGTAGGTAAATCCCACGCTGTCAGTGCATCCCTCCTGTGCCTTGGCACCACAGGGGTGGTGCTGGTGGTTGTCAGGCTTCACCAGCAGTCTGTGTGAGGCAATTGCCTTTGTGTCGAGTTAGTTGAAAAGGTTGTATTCGGTTGGTGTTGCAAAAAGATGAGGACATTAACACTAAACTGATTGTTTAATAGGTCTGGAATTCATTAAAAATTATTTTTGGGTCTCTAGTTTTCAGTTTCTTCATCTTCTTCCTGTTTAGTCTTCTTTTAAAATTCTATTAAATTCTGTTCTTAATCTGGTGTATAGAGAATAATATAATGGTCTTCTAAATGGTCAATAGAACTCTCCAGTTTAATGAAGCAATTCAGAGGATTCCTTAAAAGAAAATTTAGTTGTACTGAACAGTCTTCATTTGTATCTCTTTTATCACCAATGTCTATATTGTTCCAAGAATTTTTTTCTGATAAAAAATACATTTCTTGGGGTGGGGTTATATATATGAAAGAACATAGGTTTTTTTCCTCTCTCAATAAATAGAAAATAACAATCTTCACTGGCATTCTATAGAAAAGTAAGACGATTTAATGATTTTTTTTTTTTTTTTTTAATAGAGACAGGGTCTCGCTCTTGCTCGGCCTGGTCTTGAACCCCTGAGCTCAAACAGTCCACCTGCCTCTGCCTCCCAGGGAGCTAGGATTACAGGCATGAGCCACCACCCCCAGCCCTAATGATTTCTTAACATCTTGATCTTTATAAGCTTTCCTATGTTCTGTAAGGAGCCAAAATCATGTTTAAGAGATTAAAGTAACATTCTAAATGCTGTCTTTGAAAAAAAATTGTAATAAAATACCAGTGAAGAACATATTTGGATATCTGTTAAACATTTTCCCCTGACCAATAAGTTAGGAAAGAAAACATAAAACATGTCTGTTGTAATAATCAGTGTCATTAATGCAACAGTTGTAGGTCAAACTTAGCCTTATTTCTAAATAGCAAAAATTCTTTTTTCACTCCAGCTCTTATGTTTTGTTAGCTTTCCTCTCTCTGCACTGAGATACAGAGCTAATACAAGGAAATGTGGCATTTCAGAGAGAGTAAGAGCAAATTTGGTATAACTTTCTTTACCCTGTGTTCCCGAATATTGGAAATTTTTTGCTAGTGTGAAATAGCAGAGTTTTTGGTGATCTAAAGTTGAGTCTGATGAACAATCTTATAAGAGAAAAATCTCTCTAACTCTCAGTGAGCTACATAGGGCAGCTTTCCTTCCTCTCTGCTGCCTGTTTGCCTCTGCCCACCCCAGTACTGAAGCATGCACATGCACTCACTGTACTGATCCTGGCCGGAGAGTAATAGAATCCTCTTCTTTCACTTTTTTTTTTTGTTTGTTTGTTTGTTTTTGGTTTTGTTTGTTTGTTTTTTTAAGCTGGGGACCACTGAAGTAAGCTCTATATGCACCCAAAGTTCCCCTTGGAAAAAATTTTCAACATGCAGTGCAGAAGGCTCCAATGCAGCTAAATGCCACACCATTGCTTTTACTTGGGGAATAGACTGATTTGCCCTGAAATGACTCCAACCTGCATCGTTAAGGTACAGTTGGCTCCAATGGATTAGTGCTGAAATGATGGGAAGTTTGACACTTGTTGACATTGTCTTCATCTGTTCAGAAGGGTTGAATCTGTTCCTCTCAACAGTGATAGTTCTTTTCACTGTATAGTATTGAGTATGTCTCAGGGATTCCTTGTGGAAATTAGGGCAGTTTTTAAAATAAGAAAATAGTTTTCAAAGAAACTAAAGGTGACTCATCATTGAAGAGAGCGCAAGAAAGAGAAAACATTTGGTTTCGTAGCCCACAGTGTCTTGCATAGGACTTTTTTCCTTTCTCCTTCAGGCTCTCATCTCAGCTTCAGCATACAGAATCCTTTCCCATCACGCACAGCTTTAAAACTTTTATTTAAAAATTTCCTTCCCCAATGAGCTTTCAGAATACTTATTGTAGATTTTAAGAGAAAAGGTATATTAATTTATGCTATTAACATCACCTCATAAATTATAAGTTTTATACTAAAGCTGTATTGAGTGTAATGAATTATGTTGCCTATGTGTTTAATAGCTAAATAATTATATATGAGCTTTTTTTTTTTTTTTTTGACAAAACAAACTAGTGAAGCACCTTTTTACACTGGATCTCTGCCGTGTCAAGGTGTATAGCTATCCTTTGCTACCTTGCAGATATATAAAATAAAAAGGTATCCTGGGGCCTCAAAATGTAGAACACCTTTAGACCATTTATTACTGCTCATAGAACTGTTGAGAATCATGTTCTTTAGTAAATGATCTGTGGTTTACACTTAAGATGGCTAGAAGCTTAGTTACAGGGTAAATAGAAATACATAGATCAAGTAAAACTCCAACTACTGTAGCTGGAATTTGTAAACTAAGTTTTTAAGACCTCTTTTATTTCCTATGGATTTATTCTTTAATTTACAGTTTATTCTGTAAGTTGGGAAGTAAAATAGAGAAAATAATAAATCTAGATGTTCTCAGTATCTTATTCAGGAACTTTTTATCCCTCCTCACTAAGGAATTCCCACTGTGACTTAAAAATAGAATTAAATTACTTGTGTGCATGTATATGTCTGTATTTTTACACACATGCAAAAATATACATTGGGGGCACGTGTGTGAGAGATATGAATGTGTGCTTATGTAAAAATAGAAAAAGGTAACCGAATGTATTGTAGAAATATGATTTATTAGCTGAGGGTATTGGAGTTACTTTCTCATTGTCTCTGTTGTATAAATACACCAAATTCTTCATTATATTATCTTATGTTAAAAGGCTAGCTCTGATATCATGTACATTTTATTTTAACCTTTGGATTAACTTATATTATGCTATGTTTTTAAGATGACATGAGAAACAGTAGGTTCTAAGACCAGCCTCTCACTTTTGAGCATAAAAATAAGAGAGAGAGACAGACCCAAATGTGAGCTGTGTTTATCTATTGTGGTGATGGGACCAGAGATCTGTTGAACCTTTTTTATGTTAATAATAGATTTCTTCATATTTTGAGTAAGAAAATATTGTTGATCATCTTTTCTTGGTGAAGTTAAGAAAAATTATAGGCCTTTTATAAAAGACTTTTTGAAGGGGTTGCTTTGTTTAAGGAGTTGGTAGGATCATTTCACCGTACATATTTCGAAGATGGGGTGGTTTCGATTATTTCCAAATACAAAAAAATTTGCTCAGTTGTGCTATTATTTATGAAGTTAGAGTGCTCCTGGCCCCATATTTTGGCTGTAGGAAAAATCATGCTACCCTTGACTTTTACCTGATTTGTATGGAATTTTTAAAAAATTCCGTCTTATATTTTAAGTTGTCATTTTGCTATACATTCATTTCTGGAGTATCTGGTGGTCTCATGTAGTCAAAACTAGAGTTATGAAATGCTCCGATTACATTTATTTTTAATATAAAATAATCATGTACTTTGAAATATGTCAAAACAACTTCTGATAATATATATACCTTAATTTGTAGTTGTCTTTGAAGCCTCATTTACTTCATCTTATATATAGTGAAGACCTAGGAAAGCTTTATATGTTCTTTTTTAGTTGTATTTTTGCAGCATCTCCAAGTTTCATTCACTCTTGCTTTTGGATTTTAAAAAAATCTGCATATTTCCTGTACATATGCATGCAAATGAAAGAAGGGAGTTTGTATTGGTGCCATTTCTCCCTTCAGTTGCTGGTTAATGGGATTTGCTAGAATAAATTTCCCCTGATTGAAGGGTGAAAACAGACCCTTTTGTGTATATCTGTACAGAGATGTGTATATGGGATGTGGTGGCACTTTGCTGAATGTGAACTTGCCTTGTCAATGGAAAGATTGAAAAGTATTATGTTTATTTATACATTTGTATAAATCTATATATACACGTATGTATATGTGTGTGTATAGATAAAGCTATATACATATATTTCCCTAAAAATGTGTGTGTATAATAGGTAAACAGCCTTTGTTAAGCAAGATTGTCTATGGAAAGTTATGGATTATTCTGTAAACCAGAGGAGGTGACAGTCTAGAGTACACCATCAGAGCATATTAAAATGGAAGTCCTTTGGATTATAGTTTTATTTATGGTTATTCCTGTCTGAACTATTCTTACTTGCCAGTTATACTAGTCTTCATCATCACTACCTTCTACTAGTAATCTCTCATCATTTTTTTAAAAAACCACACATTATTGTGTTTTTTCCCCTTAATTCTGTCCTTTCTAGCCAGAAATATTTGGCTTAAGCATATTTCTTTAACTTCTCTGTTGTTTCTCTTAAAAGATCTTTATCTCTGAAATTTTCCCAGAAGATAAAAGTTTTGGTAATATTTTCTGTAGTAATCTTGAGAATTAGGCATTCACCTTTGTCTCAAAAACAAACAAATGGCCAACATTCAAACAAAACTAATTTGAAAGTTTTACCTCGATGACTTGGGGATATTTTACTTAAATTGAAAAAGAACGTAATTATGATTTTTTTTTTTCCTAACCCCCAAGGTGATGGTGATAATTATGATTTTATGATTGATATTAGTGTTAGGTTTATTGGCATATTGATTGTCATTAATTTGTCATTTAATCATTTTGGTTTGCTTTGTGGTTTAATCATAAATTTACCATTAACATTTTAATGGAAAGCATACAAAGTCACATTGAATTCTGTAACTAACTCATTTTACTCATGATGAAACTGCTTTGATGAATTCTTACGTAATGAATCTGCTATATTTCCTTTTGACTTTTCTCACAGTTGTGACATTCTGTTTTAACTTTGCTGCAGCTCTCTAGAAAACTTGTATCCCTATATATTGTGCCTTTAAAGCTCTTATGCACACACAGACAAAAGTGTATATATACATGTTGGCGCATGTGTACATATACTTTCATATATACTCACACAGTATGTCTCTAGTATATATTGTGGGAGTAGATATATAGATATTCAAAGGCAATGAAATATTGCTCTCTAGATATATATGTATATAAATAGTGTTGATATAACTGTATATACACATGTATATGTATGAGTTTTAAATGGCAATCTTTTACATTTAGCAAAATGCTGCCCCTACTGGAATATTGTCACTGCAATGGCAGTTGTATGTAATGATTTAAAATACATTATCAAAAGTTATTTAAAGAACATTTAAAAGTCTCATCTAAAGACATCCACGCATTATTTATTATCTTCCTTTTTCTTTTATTGCTATGTTTTTTTAACTGATAAGGAGACTGTCATTTTAAAATGCCATCTGTCTCATGAGAGTAAGAAAGAGCTAGAGATTCACTTGAGGAACTTTGTGCATTTTTCCTTTCTGCAATGGAGATGTACCATAAACCAGCCTGTTTATTTCAGTTATAAAACGATCCTAACATTTCCATTAGTGTATGTCATCTACCATCTCCTAGATCAACTTAATTCACCAATTTGCCTCTTTCTTTCATTAATAAATAATGATCACTGAGATCATTTTGCCTGGGGGAAGCTAACCACTCTCTTGCTGCAGGGAAATATATCACCTAATTGTTATTCTGCCTTGTTGAAAATTCAACTTTAAAGAAGGCAGCTCTCTCCTGAAGCTGTCTTAAGCATGTTTTGCATTTATTTAGTCAAAGATCTTCCCAAACTTTTTTTCTTTAAAGAAACTCTAAGTTGCATGTATTTGACATATATTTAATTCTTATTCCCCACAGCTTCAGGTATTTTTCATTAGTATATCAATTTGACACACTGAATGCAAGAACATTAAGAAAAAACTGTTAAATATTATTTTATTTTGTGATGAGTTAGTAGCAGATTACATCTCAAGAATTTGCAGAGGGAGGAAGGTTGATGGACAATCCTGAATTGTAAGATGTTACAAAAAACAGTGGAGTAAGAGTACCCCCGCAGACTAAAATAGAGAGAGATTGGGGTTTGAATGATTTTGCAGAGCAGCTTAGCTGGAGCTTGATATCAGAAGCAGCCTTTAACAAAAAGCCTCTTGGCAATTGTATGGTACTAACAACTAGAGTACTGAAGTGTAAGTTGAATCCAAGTTGCAGTGGGAAATCAAAGGTGAGGTAGCTTATTTGAAACCAGTAAATGACAAGACAGTTTGGACGATTTTAAAATCTCTTCTAACAAAGTAACTGCATGGTAGCAAGGACTAGCAGTTCTCAAAGCCCTTCTTTTTCAGTGTTCTCATTCACCTTGGCACACAGGTATGTTTAACAGGCCATACATTAAATATATTTACAAAGAAAATAGCTGCTTAAAGGGAACTTACAAACTGAGAATCTCTCCTCTGTATTTGTGTTAATAGTGGCTGCAAGCTTAGTTATATGCACAAAAGCTAGGAGCCACTTGTTTCTGCACAGACCATAGGAGCAAGATAAGGAGATGTACAGGTTTTGGTAAGAGCCCTCAGTTCTGATGGAAAGGCATATCTATGGCATTGGGTGCAGTGTTGCTGGGGGAGACCACATTTTGGGAGGTGATGGGCTTTTGGTTTGTAATTTCCCTTTAAACAAGAAGAGATGGCTCACATTTTCCATATATCTCTCAATGAATGTACTGTATTACTGTTTTAAAAATTTGATGAAATAATAATGGATTGGTCTCCTTTTGTTATCTGGTCCTTGTTTAATTTGTTTAAGGGTTTTTGTATACAAAAGTTTACATTTTTATGTATATTTTTCTTGTGTAAAAACTGATGTAATATGTGTATAAAACACTGTATGTATTATCTGTATATAGTGTGACAAAATGATTTTTCTTTCTTTCTTTTGGATGTATTAATAAATCTTGCTGTGAAGTAGCCTTGTTTTTAGTATAATTTCCTTTGCTTGGATATCAATGGAAGCTGCCAATCCAGGTAGGGTTTTTCCTTTTGTTATTTAAGTATAGTATTTTTTATTTCTTATATTTTATCAAGAACTCTAGAGAGATATATTCATGGTCTTTATGGTTGGACTAACAATGATTAATATTTGTAATAGCTGTAGATCAATTAAATTCTATCTAAAATGACTTGAATGTGGTATCCCACCTTGAAGTCCAACTGGTGGCTGTATTTGAAGTTGTTATATGCTATAATGGAGGTCTTACAGGCCAGTTTCTATTTCATTAAATCAGAAGCTTCTCTCTTCATTTTCATAACTTCACAAACACATGAACAACTTCATGTTGTCCAACCAAAATTAAAAAAGAAACAGAATGTGATGAAACACTCTTTAAGGCATTACCAAATGCCTGCCTTTTATCTTCTTGGAATTGTTTGGTTTTTTATAGATCAGAACTTTTCATTTCTTATGCTATATCTTTTGTTGCTGAGGGAAGCTTTAGTGTAAATGATTTTGTGGTACACATACAGGCAAACACAAAATTTGCATACAAAATTAATAACCTTCTAATCACACATTCCTTTTATAGAGTTTCACTATTTTTAAATTTTTGTGGAACATTTGAACTTGTTTTCCTTGGCCTCTAATCCAGGCATGTTTAAGATACATTCTAAAATTCTACTTTGCTTCTCTAAAAGAAATCAGCATTTTGAGACTGGAAGCAGGTGTTCACAGTACGGGTAAAATGGCCAACACTAACAGAACTTCATCCTTCCCTTTCTCTGCTTTTGAAACTGACTAGGTATGGGGGATAATGCTTGAAATTGATCATTCTGTTTGGTCAGTTATATGGTAGTGTATTTGAAACTCTTCTGTTATTTTCTACTTAAGGATGCTTTTCTAAATCTCTACACAAAACTTTGATGTTGCTCTGGCTAAATTCTTGATGTGATTTTTTAAAAATAGTAGCCTTAGGAGACAGGCTTACTAGTGTAGTATTTGAGTTGAGGCAACATTTAATTCTCACAGTTATGGAGGCTGGGAAGTCCAGGATGCTGGACCAAGGTGCTGGCATCTGATGGGGGCTGCTCTCTCCTTCCAAGATGGCACCTTGAATGCTGTGTCCTCCAGTAGGGAAGAATACTGTCCTCACATGGCAGAAGGCAGAAGGGCAAGAAGGGACAAACTCCCTCATCCATCCCTTTAATGATGGGATTCATCCATTCACGAGGGCTTTGCCCTCGTGACCCAAACACCTCACAAAATGCCCCACCTCCCAATGCTACGTTGGGGTTAAGTTTCCAACACATGAATTTTGGGAGACACATTCAGACCATACCAGTGATATTATTTTGTTCCTTTCACAGAAATGTCTTCCTGGAAAATTCCCTTTTAACATGTTGTGACTATAGTCAGTTATTTTTCTTACTTCAAATCCCTGTGATGGAAAGGTGCCTATTGCTTAGCACTATGAAATTTTAGCCAATCTCATGGTAGTATGTTATTGCTGTTTCTATTCTTCCATCTTTCCAATCTTCTGTCTTTCTGGACTTTCATTTGTTTTTAATACACTTACTTATGTAATATATTTTTGAGCAGTTTGTGTTAGGGACAATGAGACACATGAGAATGAATCACAACTGGATTTTACTCAAAGATTTTGCCATCTAGGAGAAAGATGTATAACTACACAAACAAGGAAGAAATTGTCCAGCACCTACTAGAGGGATACAATGCGGTGTGAGTTCACGTCAGGAAGAGATGATTTCCAACGAAAGGATAAGGAAATTTTTCTAGAGGAGAGTGTATCTGAACAGAGCATCCAAGGATGGGCAGTGTTTGGACATTCAGACATGGAGAAAGTATCTCAGATGCAGAGAACAGCATGAGCAATCAGGAAAAAACATCAAGCAGTCCAACTTGACTGAAGTACAAAATACGTGTGGGAGAGTGGCGAGGATGGAGTGGAGAAGCTAATGGGGGTGAGTGCAGTGAGCATGGAAGGCAGGAGAGGGAGCGATGGCCAGCTGGGATTCAGGAAGACTAATCTTTCTTCATGATTCAGGAGACTGAGGTAAGACCCGGAGGCGCGCTGCAGAGAAATGAGTTAGGTGGGGGCTACTGTAGTAGTCAGGCTACGTAATGGAGTTGAACCTAGTTATGGAAGTAAAAATGTAAAGGAAGGGGGAATTCAAAAGGACTTGGAAACAGACTGATAAAGATGTCAGGGGCAAGGGACAGAAGATAGCAAACATTTTTCAACTCTGGGTTTCTGGAAGAACAGTGGTGCCCGTGGCAGAAGTGGGTGGCACCACTAACCACTCAACAGTTTTCTTTTTGTTTTGGGAGTCATCATCGATCCACTCAACAGTATTGAAAGAGCCAACGGGTTGAATTGGGAGCAGAGGCCAGGTGGACATGGCCAACTCCACCTCAGTAGGGTTCAGAAGAGAGGCCAAGCTGGAGATAGAGATGGGGCAGTTATGGGCATAGGGTTGAGTGTGAAGCCAGCTGTAAGTGATCAAGGAAGAAAGATAAGAACAAACGAGTTGGAGACCAGCTCTGTTACCTATTATTTACTTGTAATTTTATGTTATTTATAGTCCCAAAAATAGACTTAAATAATTTCCCTAGAGTCTCCCAGCTAGTAAGTCATGGAGCTGGTACTCCAGTGCTCAGACTCCTCCCTGACCCTGGCCTAGTGAGGGCCTGGCAAGGACACCTCCCCTTACCCCCACTGTAATGACTTCTTGTTTGCCTCGCCTCTGCAGGCCATGCTGCAGTACATCCTTAACTCCTGAGACCCCAGGCCCTAGCACAGCCGGCTCCCGTTATCAGCACACAATAAATATGACTGGATGAAGTTAGTACTCAAGGAATTCATGAATAGAAGGAATGCAGATTTGAAGAGACTTGGGGGATCTGGCGAGAAGCAGGATAGCAACTGGGTACGGCTGTGGACTTTGGTTCTAATCTTGACTCTGTTATTTATAAGCTGCGTGATCTTGAGCAAGTCATTTATCCTTTCTCTGTTTCAGTTTCCTCATCTGCAAAATGCATTTTGCATTGGGAGGATTATATGACAGAACCCATGTGAAGCACTTGGAGTAGTCCTTGACACATACTAAGCACTTGGTGAATTTTATTATGCTCATTTTATGACTAAAGAGAAAGATTGAAGATAAACAACGTACGCTAATTCCAAAAGTAAATGTCTAGAAGAAACGAACAAGGGAACAGGTTAGCTGCAGAGCTCGAGGATGGAGATAGGCAGGGAGCTTGAGCAAGAAGTTTCTGAAGAAATAGGGAGTCTGCTACTGATTTTTGTAATACAAGAGAACATAGGTAACCAACATAGGGGTTACTTTTACCCAATCAAATTAAAAAATATTCTAGGATGTATTCAGTTACTGAAATCCTGTTAACTGAAAATACAAATTTACCCTGTAACATTAAAAAACTTTCCTACGTTTTATCTTACATAGTACAAAGCATGATTTAATGGAACAAAATATATCATTGTATCCTGACTTGGGGAATATATTATACTTTGGGTTAAAAACTCCTTAAGGAAATAAAATATAAGTACAAAGAATTAGTAGATGGTCCTTTGTCAAAAGATGTGCATGTCACCTGCTAAACTAAAAAGTAGAAATCTAACTGAAGGAGCCACAGTACATAGAGACCAAATATGGGGTCCCATAGGACTTCTCTCTGTACCATGTAAATGCTTGAAGACTAAAACCTTCCCTCTGCTTTCTTATCCCTTAATTGCTGTCCTTTCTTTTTACTGCTCAACATTATTCTTGCTCTGTCCACTTAACCACTATTCCTTAACCCATTGCAGTTTAGCTTATACCTTATTTTCCTGCAAGTCTTCTTTCTAAGGCCACCCATTACCTTTGCTGTCATTCTCTTTAACCTCTCTTGAACCAATCAACACTGGTGACAGTGCATTGTCCCTTCTCTCTGCTTTATTCCCAGATTATGCCTTTTCTGGGTTTTTTGTCAGTTCCAATTCCTCTTCATCATTCAATCTTCTCTGTTGTTCTCACTCTGTACATGAGCTCCCAGTTTAGGATCCTTCTTTTTAAAAATTTTTAATTATTATGGGTGCACAATAGTATATATTTATGGGCTGGGGTACATATGATGTTTTGATATAGCCATACAATGTTAATCAAATCAGGGTATTTGGGGTATCCATCACCTCAGGCATTTATCATTTCTTTGTGTTAGGAACATTCTAATTCCACTCTTTTAGTTATTTTTAAATATGCAATAAGTTATTGTTCACCATGGTCACCCTGTCAAATATTAGATCTCATTCAGTCTAACTATATTTTTGCACCCATTAATCGTCCCCATTTTATCCCCTCTTCCCTGCTACCCTTCCCAGCCTCTGGTAACCATCACTCTACTCTGTCTGTCTCCATGAGGTCAATTGTTTTAATATTTAGCTCCCACATATTGTTATGGCAACTGAAATCAGATAGACCAGGAACACATGGAGCAGCACATGGGGACGCAGAGAGAACAGGTTTATTTTACACCGGTGGGCTCAGAGGGGATTCTGCCACCAAATTCTGAGCATCGTGCTTTAGATGTAATGACCTTTTATAGAGGTCTATACCAGGAAGTGTACAGATAAGGAAGTTACTGTAATGTACAGATAAGGAAGTTGCTGCAAGGGAGCTGCTGAAAGCTGATTACAGAAGTGAGAGATGCAGTCGTTAAGCAGTTTCAAGGACAGTGGAATTTTCCATTTCCCCATCAATATGAGTGAGAACATGTGAGATTTATCTTTCTGTACTCAGCTTATTTCATTTAATATAATGTTCTCCGGATCCATCCATATTGTTGCAAATGACAGGATTTCATTCTTTTTTGTGGCTATATAATATTTCATTGTGTTTATCTATCATAATTTTTATCCATTTATCTGTTGATGGACACTTCCAAATCTTGGTTATTGTGATTAGTGCCGCAGTAAACACAGGAATGCAGATATTTTTTCAGTATACTTATTTTCTTTCTTTTTGATACATACCTAGCAGTGGGATTGCTGGGTCGTGTGGTAGTTCTATTTTTAGTATTTTGGGTTTTTTTTTTTTTGAGACAGGGTCTGGCTTTGTCCCCCAAGCTGGAGTGCGGTGGTATCATCATAGCTCACTGTAACCTCAACTCCTGGGCTCAAACAATCCTCCTGACTCAGCCTCCTGAGTAGCTGGGACTATGGGCATGTGCCACCATGCCCAGCTACTTAAAAACAATTTTTTTAGAGACGGCGTCTGGCTGTGTTGCCCAGGCTGGCCTGAAACTCCTAGCCTCAAGCAATCCTCCTGCCTTGGCCTCCTAAAGTGCTGAGATTACAAGCGTGAGCCACTGCACCCAGCCTATTTTTAGTTTTTGAGGAGCCTCCATACTGTTCTCTATAGTGGTTGTGCTAAATTACATTCCCACCAACAGTACATGAGGGCTCCCCCTTTTCCATGACCTCCCCTGCATTCATTATTGTCTATCTTTTGGATAAAGGGCATTTAACTGGAGTGAGATGATATCTCATTGCACTTTGCTTTACATTTCTCTGATGACTAATGATGAGCATTTTTTCATATACCTGTTGGCCATTTATATGTCTTCTTTTGAGAAATGTCTACTCAGATCTTTTGCCCATTTTTATTTTTATTTATTTATTTTTAAGACAGGGTCTCACTCTTTTGCCCAGACTGGAGTGCAGTGGTGTCATCATAGCTCACTGCAGCCTCAAACTCCTGGGCTCAAGCGATCCTCCTGCCTCAGCCTCCCAAGTAACTGGGACTACAGGTGTGTACCGTGACACCCAGCTAATTTTTCTATTTTTTATAGAGACCGGGTCTCACTATGTTGCTCAGGTTGGTCTCAAACTCCTGGCCTCAACGATCCTCCCACCTCAGCCTCCCAAAGTACTAGAATTGCAAGCATGAGCCACTGAGCCTGGCCTTTTGCCCATTTTTAAACTGGATTATTTAATTTTTTCCTACTGAGTTGTTGGAGCTCCTTATATATTCTAGTTATTAATCCCTTGTCAAGTGGGTAGTTTGGCAATATTTTCTCCCATTCTGTGAGTTATCACTTCACTTTGTTGATTGTTTCCTTTGTTGTGCAGAAGCTTTTTTGCTTGATGTGATCCCATTTGTCCATTTTTGCTTTGGTTACCTGCGCTTTTGAGGTATTATTCAAGAAATCTTTGCCCAGAACAACGTCCTGGAGCGTTTCCCCAATGTTTTCTTTTAGTAGTAGGATCCTCCTACTGCCCTGGCTTAAACATGGACCTCCCTGGGAGTAAACCTGTATGTACTGCTCTGATTACTCTCAGACGTTAGCCTCACGTCTCCTGCTTCCTGAGGACCCCCGCCTCCATGTTTGGCCATCATTATAACTTTAGCTTGTTTAGACCCAAATTTAACATCTTTCCTGTGTAAACAATCTGTCACTGTGAACTTTTCCCTTGTCCTCTTGTTCATTCATTCATTCAGCAAATATAAGGACTCCCAGTCACTCAGACTAGAATCTTTAGTCACCTTGCACTCTCTTAGTGTCCCAGGTTTTTATCAATTGCTGACAAAACTAGTGCAGCAGCTTCCTAAATGGTATCACTGCCCCTAATCTCTCCTCCCTCAAATCCTTTACAAATGCTCCCGTCAGATTGGTCTCCCCAAGACACACAAAACTTAGGCAAGAGTGATTTATGATTTCTGACCTGAGCCTTCCTCATTCAATGTCCTTCCACTCCCCTGTCAGAAGGTCCCAACATACTAGGGGGCTTCAAAAAGTTTATGGAAAAATAGAATTAAAAGATAAAAATTACAAGCTTTATTTCTCAACATAAGTTCCATCAAGTTCAAGACACTTTGATAAGCAATACCAACATTTAGTCCATCCCTAAAGAACTGAGGGTTCTGGGAATTTAACCATGTCAATGCAGTCTTTTTTACTTTTTTTTTTTTTTTGAGATAGAGTCTTGTTCTGTCACCCTGGATGGAGTGCAGTGGCATCATCACAGGTCACTGCAACCTCAAACTACTGGGCTCAAGCAATACTCCTGCCTCAGCCTCCTAAGTAGCTGGGACTAGAGGCGCCACCACCACGCCCGGCTAATTTTTCTAATTTTGGTAGAGACAGGGTCTCGCTTTTGCTCAGGCTGGTCTCGAACTCATGAGCTCAAATGATCCTCCTGCCTCAGCCTCCTGGAGTGCTAGGCTTGCAGGCATGAGCCACTGTGTCCAGCCTTTTTTACATTATTAACTGAGGAAAAATGGATGCCCTTTACAGGTTTTTTAAGATTAGGAAACAAAAAGTAGTCAGAAGGAGCCAAATCAGGACTGTACGGTGGATGCCTAATAATTTCCCATCGAAACTCTCACAAAATTGCCCTTGTTTGGTGAGAGGAATGAGCAAGAGCTTTGTTGTTGTGGAGAAGTACTCTCTGGTGAAGCTTTCCCAGGAGTTTTTCTGCTAAAGCTTTGGCTAATTTTCTCAAAACTCTCTCGTAATAACCAGATGTTATCATTCTTTGGCCCCCCAGAAACTCAACAGGGAAAATGCCTTGAGTATCCCAAAAAAGTGCTGCCGTGATATTTGTTCTTGACTGGTCCACTATTGCTTTGACTAGACCACTTGCACCCCTTGGTAGCCATTGCTTTGATTGTGCTCTGTCTTCAGGATCATACTGGTAAAGCCATGTTTCGTCTCCTATTACAATTCTTTAAAGAAATGCTTCAGGATCATGATTCCTAATCTTGTTTAAACTTGCCATTGAAACCTCTGCTCCTGTCTGCAGCTGACCTGGGCACAATGGTTTTGGCACCCATTGAGTAGAAAATTTGCTCAACTTCAATTTTTCAGTCAGAATTGTGTAAACTGGACCAATTGAGATGTCTGTGGTACTGGCTATTGTTTCTGCTGTTAATTGTCAGTCCTTTTCAATTAGGGCATGAACAAAATGAATCTTTTTCCTTGCAAATTGATGGGGATGGTCTTACTGCTATGGGCTTCATTTTCAACATTGTCTTGTCCCTTTTTAAAATGAGTTATCCATTTGTATACTGTTGATTTCTTTGGGACATTGTCTCCATAAACTTTCCATAAATCAGCAATGATTTCACAATTCTTTCAGCCAAACTTCACCATAAATTTGATATTTGTTCTTGCTTCAATTTTAGCAGAATTCAGCCGGGTATGGTGGCTCATGCCTGTCATCCTAGCTACTTGGGAAGCTAAGGTGGGAGGATTGCTTAAGTCCAGGAGTTTGAAGCTACAGTGAGCTATGATCCTGCCACTGAACTCTAGCCTGGGTGACAGAGTGAGACCCCATCTCTACAAAAAAAACAAACAATTGTAGCAGAATTCATGTTGCTCTGATAGGGGCTCTTTTCAAACCGATGTCTTATCCTTCCTAGTGCCTCAAACTAGATCCTGTTCAAATATGTTGTAACAAGGTAATACGAGTTTATTTTGGAGCAAAAAATGTTGGAGCCCATGCATAGTTTTTTCATAATACATATTTTCCATGAACTTTTTGAATACCCCTCATAGTTTTGTTTTCAGGACCCCCCCTTAATTTATCTTACCTGCTTGAACTAGATTTCATTATGTGATTATCATCAACAAACAAATGTTCTTCACAGTCCCTGTCTTCCAGCCACAGTTGTCTACACACGCTACTGTTCATACACTTACAATCCTGTCTGGACCTGGGATGGTGCATACTGTGAACATCTTCCTTTGCTCATCTAAGAACTACCTCCTTTCAAGCCTACTTGCAAATCATCCTCCCTTCAAGAAGACTTCCCTCTCCAGAGAAATCCTTAGTCACTTTTCCCTGGCAGCACTCATTACTGATAACACTAATTTGATGGATAATGTGTTATCTTGACTTTTATTTATCTGTGTCCTGTGCCTCCTCAACAAGACCAAGTAACAGTCGGATAGGGACATGTCTTTTCAAAATCCTTATTGCAGAGCCTGGATAAATTCTTGCTCATTGTGATTGTAGCAGAAGCCAAATAATGCATCTGATTTCCTTGGATGGGGAAAGATATAAGGAAACTTCAAATATATCATTTTTTTTTAATAAGACAAAATTCCCCTAACAAATTATGTTGATATTCAAAATTGGTAATCTTGTTTATAACCCTCATTTGTCACAGTATATGCTAGATTGTAAGCAATTTATTAATCCTGTCTCTCCTTAAAAATACGTGAAGATTATTAGTCATTAAGAATGTAATCTAATGTATTTTTTGTTTTATTTAATTTTTATATATGAGAATAACACTGCCAAAATTGTATTTGGATTTTGGTATTGAAAGTATAACATGGTTTTCTGTTTGTGGCTATTACCTACAACATTTCTTTCTGAAAGTGATATGAGGCTTGGTGATCTAATTTACTTGTATTATCATCACTTGATTCTCTTATCGTACTCCTGTTTAATTAACAGGCTACTTGACAAAATAAACTTATTCCTGAAAAGTTGGCAGTAAATCTGATTTATATTAATCGTATTTTCTTATTGACATAAATTACCAAATTAGAGATGCACTCTTTTCGGAAGTGTTTTGGTTCTAAGACTAAATAAAAACCTTGCTGACAAAAGCATTGAAACATTAAAATCATGTGTTCTTAAATTTCTGATAAAACAATGATTTTTAAAAATAAATTACTAAGAATAGAGCTATTCTTGATGCCATTGAGATAGTCTGGTTTAAAAAAAGTGTTTTTTAAAGGCATAATTTCATTTTCAGAATAGTAGATTTCTCTGTAGAAGTCTCAGTTTTGCTTTGGAACAAATTCTCCCTGGTGCAATTTTGTATTGGTAAGCCAAAATATGTATAGCAATTTAGAAATGAATAGTCTACTAGAAAGAGCACTGGGCTATGAAGAAATGCTCAGGAGTCCAAACTACTCTAAACTAGAAGTTTAACCTTGGGAAAATAACCTCACCTTTCTGAGCCT
This sequence comes from Daubentonia madagascariensis, assembly GCA_023783475.1. NCBI lineage: Eukaryota > Metazoa > Chordata > Mammalia > Primates > Daubentoniidae > Daubentonia > Daubentonia madagascariensis. Next base: position 5,699,099 of record JAKFHU010002088.1, read on the forward strand.
TACTCATCTACAAACTAAGAGGCCAGGCATGGTGGCTCACGCCTATAATCCCAGCACTTTGGCAGGCTAAGGCAGGAAGATTCCTTGAGGCCGGGAGTTTGCAACCAGCCTGGGCAACACAGCAAGACTCCATGTCCACAAAAAAATTTTTAAAAAATTAGCTAGGCACGGTGGCCCTCACGGCGGTGCTCCCAGCTATTCAGGAGGCTGAGGCAGAAGGATCACTTTACCCAGGAGTTCAAGGCTGTGGTGAGCTGTGATCTCACCACTGCACTCCAGCCTAGGTGACAGAGCCAGACCCTGTCTCTTAAGAAAAACAACAACAACAGCGAGAATTAGGCCAGAGTAGCGGTTTCTAAACTTTGCTCTGTGAGTGTTCTCAAGGTCCCTGAGAGTGGTGATAGGCTTAGAATATGGTGGGTTGGGATGGACTGTGGGGCCCCACGTTCCCCCTTCCCTTTCCTTGGTTTTTGTTTGAACAGTGAGTTCTGGAGCTAAAAATTAAATATATTTGAAAATCATCAGATTGTATAATCTCCAAGATTCCTTCCAAACCTAAAATTTGGATTCTAACAACTTTTATTTTTGTTTTGAAAATAGTCTCTCTGTTATGAAGTACAGACTGCTAAGCAAACAACTGTTTTAGACCCCCCCTTTTTTTTTTTCAATCATACTTTTTCCTCTTTCTACGAGATTCTAGCTTTGTAGGGCCTTGGAGATTAAGAAGATCCAAATTCTAACAAGGTCTGTCAGGCACAGTAATCAGGAAGCACCATGCTGCAATAGAAACTCTTCAAGTGCACGTTCCTGAGATATAACATAGTCGTTTTATAGGCGTATTTTAAAATTTATTTGTTAGCCTTTAAAAATTCTTTGTTTTGAAAAGCTTAAACCCTTCTGCTTGTGGTTTTGTTGATCTGAATAGTATTTCCGGATCCCTGTGTTAGGGACGCTCTGGACTCTCCTGTGATGTTGTGTCTGGTGGGCTTTCATCGGCCCTTTGCCCATGGTAGGTTCCCATCTCGGTGAACCAGTACTGCCTGTGTGACCTCTTTCCCTTGCTGGCTAATCAGTGACTCAGCTTCCTAATCAGAGCCCTTTTGGTTATCTTTACTGACTTCTGCATGTCATTCCTGCCCCTCTTTCATAATCTTTCCCAAGAGACTTTTTAAGTCCACCACGGGGTAGGGGAATGGCTCCACCATGACGCCCTGGTGATCTGTGCAAGTCTCCACACAGACAGGGCTTAACTGCGGCTGGTCACAGCCTTGGCAGAATGTGCAGTGATTGTCCCGGAATACGAGAAGCTGGTGAGCAGATGCTCATAGGCCGTTTCCCACTCGCCTCCCAATCTTCCTTGGAGGCTGTCATGAGACAGTTTCTCATCGGCCTCCTGCCTCCTGAGGAGGTCCGAGGCCCTGTCCCCGCCTCCCGCAGTCAGCTGCAACTACAGAACTGCTCAGCCGCAGCACGGCATGGGCCCTCAGCTAGAGTGTCCTACCTTCCATGCTGAGGTCATCTGGCCACTTTCGCTTCAGTGTTGTCTTGTAGGACAAAGGACATGGGGGACTGGCATCTTTGCTCATTTTTCTTTTGCTGTCTATGTAAGTAATAAACTGTTTCATCCAACAGGTCCTGTTGTTTCTCTACTCGCCGAATTGTCAGCCTTGCTTGACACGTGGCAATTATTGATAAACACATTATATCTGTCCTTGCTATTTCCCCCAATTCTTTACCAAGTGTTCTGTAGAAAAATTTGAAAAGTACAAACATGCTATGGAACAAACTAGATTGGAGAGTGTTTTCTCAGGTTGTATTTTAAGGGCACCTTCTCTGCTGTAGCCATTCCTATTAACTGGTATAGCAACTTTCTCATCATTTCTGTGCAGTATTTCCTCGGAAGCAAACTTGTAATCAAGTCACTGGTTGGCACCAGGAAAATGTTTGGATTAGTTTTAGTATCATTAAGAATGTTTGTGTAATAATAGTCTTGGAGCCTAAGTTCATCAATTATTCAAGGACTAATTATCTGTTCTGTTTATTACCCAAGCTCCTTAGGTCTCCTAATCCTCCTCTGACAACTTGACTTATAATTTCACACCGTACAAGCACATGTACCATGTGAGTAGGGGGAGTAAGGAACTTCAGTCGGTTCTCATGCTTCAAAAGTTGTAATTAAAGAATTTAGGGGGGGAAGCTTTTAAGGTGAACTATGGGCCTTAGTTATTCTAGTAGTCCTGACACTGCCCTGGTATTATTTTTTTTTAATAGACAGTGCCTAATATTCTTGAACACATTTGTCTCTATTTGAAGTGTAGAAGATCAGAGTTGGAAGGGTAATTTAGACTAACTCCGTGATGCAAGAGCCATCCTTCACACGTGGAGTCTTCCGCCCTTGCTTCCTCTCCCACAGCTTATCCCGTTATCGGACATCTCTCTTAAGAATGTTTTAGGCTGGGTGCAGTGGCCCACACCTGTAATCCTAACACTCTGGGAGACCGAGGTGGGAGGACTGCTTGAGGCTAGGAGTTCGAGACCAGCCTGTGCAACAGCAAGACCCCATCTTTACCAAAAAAAAAAAAAAAATTAGCCAGGCTTGGTGGTGTGCATTTGTAGTCCCAGCTTCTTAGGAGGTTGAGGCAGGAGGATGGCTTGAGCCCAGGAGTTTGAGGTTGCAGTGAGCTATAATGACACACTGCACTCTAGCCTGGGTAACAGAGACTCTGTCTCAATTAAAAAAAAAAAAAAAAAAGAACGTTTATACTTAGCTAAAATCTATAAATTCCAGCCATTGGTAATAAATTCCCCCCTATTCTGCATTTAGGGAGTCATACTTAACAAGTATTAGTTTTCTTCTGCACAGTAAAGATCTAGTTCCTGCTACCAACTTGTTTAGGGACCTTGCTTAGCAAACCACTTGACTTCTCTGGCCTTCCATGTCTTTCTCTATGAAAGAAAAGAGTTGAATGATGGTATTTAAAGTTCTTCCAGTTCTAAAAGTCTAGAATCCTGTAATTTTAATAGTGAAGTCAGCATTTCCATTTATTGATTCCTAGTTATTCTCAAAAATTGAATTATAAATAGGTCTCAAATATGATTTTATATCACTCAATTCAAGTGTACTCTTAGTGCTGCCTAGCTAATAGATTTTCCATTTACTCTTCTCATGTTCCTAGATGATAAGTTCATACTTTCTCCTCTTTCCTTGAACCTCACCTCATATCTTGTCCTCACCTGTAGCAGATATCCTTGCTTCCTATTTCACTAAGAAAATTGAAGCAATCAAAGAAAAGTTCTACTTCTCCCATAACATTTCCACTCATTGGTTAATACAACTTTTTGCATTTACTCCACCTTCTTTCTCGTGACTGTAGGTGATGCGTCTGTGCCCCTAGCAAGGGCCTACCTTTCCACTTGTGCATGAATCCCACACCCCTTCCTTTACCCAAAGACACTGCTATGGTCTGAATGTTTATGTCCCCCTAAAATTCATAGGTTGAAATCCTAACCCCAAGGTGATGGTATTTGGAGGTGGGCCTTTGGGGAGGTGATTAGGTCCTGATAGTGGAGCCCTCGTGATGGGATTAGTGCCCTTATAAAAGAGGCCCCAGAGAGCTCCTTGACCCCTTCCACCGGGTGAGGACACAGCACGACGGTGCTGTCTGTGAACCCTTACCAGGCCTTGAATCTTCCAGCCTCCAAAACTATGAGAAGTAAATTTCTGTTGTTTGTAAGCCACCCAGTTTATGGAATTTGTTACAGTAGCCCTAAACCTAACCCTAACCCTTCTCTCCTGTATCGTTAAGTGTTCCCTTATCTAAAGATCGTTTCAATTTACAGAAATGGTGTTGTTTCACATCTTAAAAACAAAACCAAAAACACAGCCATCCCCTGATTCCTTGTCTCTAGCCCTTATGTCATTTTTCTACTTCCTTTCGGAGCAAAGCTCCTTGAAAGAATTGTGTGTGCTTGCTACCTCCAGATTCTCACCTCCCGGTCTCTCTTGAACCCACTCCGATGAGGTTTTCATTTCCCACCGCCCCACCAGAACCGCTCCTGTCAAGGTCACCTACAGCTCTGTGTTGCTAAATCCCGAGGCCAGCCCTCGCCGCTGGTCTCACTCGTCCCAGCAGCGGCCCTTGACACCGCTAACAGCTCGCTCCGTCTTGAATCTCTTTCCTCGCTTACCTTTTAGGACGCTACGTTCTCTTGGTCGTCTTCTCTACCGCACTGTCTGCTTCTCAGTCTTTCTGGAACTCCCTCTTCCCCCTGACCTGTGACATTGAATGCCCAGGGCTCCGACTTTGCAGCTCTTCCCTCTGCATTCACTGCCCGATCTCTTCCAGTCTCCTGGCTCCAAGTACCGTCTCCGGACAGCTCCTGGCTTTTGTCTATTCAGTATCTTTGCTTTTTCTCCAGACACATGTATCTCTCCTCTTGATATCTCCACTTGGTTGCCCAAGAGGTTTTCAAATTCAGCGTTCAAAGCTGAGCCTGAAATCTCACCCCTCACCTGACCGTCTTCCCCATCTCAGTTGATACCGGCGCCAACCTTCCCGTTGCTCCAGCCTAAAACCTTGGTGTCATCCTTTATTCCTCCCTTTCTTTCAGATCCCACACCTAGTTCGTCAGCAAATCTTGGGGACTCTGCTCTTGAAATATGCTCCTTCACGCGAGTCCTGTACTCAGAAACCTCCACGGGCGTCCCATCTTAGAGGGAGGCAAGGCCCTCTAACCCAGCCTTTGCTTCCTCTCTGACCTTGTCTCCCCCCCCCCCCACCGACTCCACTCCAGGCCTGCTGGGCTCCTGGATATTTCTTGAATGTGCTTGAATGTGGGCCATGCTCCTGCCTCGGGGTCTTTATGCTTAATCTCCCTCAGCCTTTCCTCAGATGCCTAGATATGCCTTGTCCCCGTACCTACTTGGGGTCTTTCCTCAGATGGTATCTTCTCAGAGAGGCTTTCCCTGACAATCTTACCTAAAATTTCAACCTTCCCCAACACTCGCTGTCCTTTCCCTGCTTTACTTTTTCTCCTTACCACTTGTCACTACTAATATACTATATACTTTGCTTATTTCTTTTTAAATGTCTGTCTCCACTGGAATGTAAGTTCCAGGAGGGCAGGGATTTTTGTCTGTATTGTTTGCTGTTGTATCCAGCACCAGAACAGTGCCTAGCATATACTAGGTGCTCATTCACTGAATGAATGATTTGTCACTGGCCATTATCTGCTATGAACACTGGTTATAATTCATTGTTTTAATATCTATATAAAACATTATTTAAGCTGGGTGCAGTGGTGTGCACCTGTAGTTCCACCTACTTGGGAGGCTGAGGCAGGTGGATCACTTGAGCCCAGGGGTTCAAGTCCAGCCAACATAGCAAGACCCCATCTGTAAAAAAAAAAAACAAAACCCAAACCCCAAAACATTGTTTAATTTTATTATATTAGTACCATGTGTTCTTATAGAACAATTAGAAAATGCAGTTAAGCAAAAAGACAAAAATACCTATGCCTTCAACCACAGATAACCTCTGTGACATTTTAATGTGTATTCTTCTAGACTTTTCTCTCTGTTTCTTTATACTTATATATTTTTTTAAATGGGATCCTATTGTACATATGGCTTTCTAACCTGCCTTTTAATCATTTGACATATGGTGAAATGTCAGTAAATCTGTATCTCTATTGTCATTTTTAATGGCTGTGTAATAATTCAATTGTTGGATATACTACAATTCATTTAATCCTCTTTCTGGATAACCCTATTTATAATATAATACTATATCTACATATACACACATATATGTTTCAAATTGATATAAAGGTGCTGGCATATTTGAACAGGAAGAGATCAAGGACAAGCTTCCAGAACAGCTGTCTTCAATTATTTAAAGAATAGGGATACATGTATTTCATGTAGTTCTGGAAAATAAAACTTGGATTAGTGGCTGAACATTAAATGGAGGTAAATTTCAACTTGATAGATATAACTTGTAATATTTCTTAAAAATGGAAAAGGATATCTTTTTAGGGTAGTGAATTCTTTCTGGACGTTTTCAAGGAAAGTATGGCTGCCCTGGTTTAAGAAGGAATTCCTGCTTTGAAAGGAGTTTGAAGTAAATAGTCCTAAACTTCTGACTTCCATAAATAATTCTGCGGAGGAGTCAGGAGTGACCCCCTCCTGCCGGTTTTATGTGGCTAAATGCTGTGGCTCCAAGCCTACTCTTGCCTCTAGGCTAAGGCAGGAAAATTAAGCCTCCAAAATTTATCTTCTTGTGTAGCACCTGGGAACCAAGGGTGAGGAAGTGAGAAAGCAAATAGAGGAAGTTAAGGGTTTGGAACTCTCCTTTTTTCTTTTTCTTTTATTTTTATTTGTTCACTTTCCTTTTTATTTTCTCCTTTAATTTGTTTTCTCCTTTTTGTGCCCTCTTTGACTTCATTTTTGATATTAAATTCAGGCCACAGGGTTGGGGAGACAGTGTGTGGACAGACGGTCTGGGGCGTGGATCCAGCGGGGGCGCGGGGTGAGGAGTCAGGTGTGGGGCAGCAGTCGGGGGCTCTGGGGTCCCTTTCTCGCCCTGCCCCTCCCCCACCAGACTTGACGACCCCTCCTGGGTGTGTTTGCTACCTTCCCTGTTAGAAGGTTCCCAACTGTAAATGCCCTCCTTCCCCTCCCTGTTTCTGATACACAGACCTAAAGACATGCTTCTTGTTTCCTCTTCTGAGTCTCCATGACCTCTTGGCAGACCTCACTAGGAACGAATGCAGTAGAATAACTCCCTTAGTGTTGGCGCTCTGCGGTGTGCCGGGCTCCCAAGAGCGGAGCTGTCTTGTACACAGCCACTGGCTTCGTGGGACTACTGAGCCCTTGAGACATGGCCGGTTGGAACTGAGATGCCCTCTAAGGATAAAATCCACACCAGCTTCCGAATACTTAGTATGAAAAAAAGAATGTAAAACAGCTCATAAATAAATTTTTCTGTTGGTTCCATATTGATATTATACTATTTTGAATTATTGAGTTAAAAATATATCATTAAAATTAATTTTACCTGTTTCTTTTTACTTTATAAATGCAGAAAATTTAAAATTATGTCCACGGCTGGCATTTTTGCCTTGCTTGTGTTTCTGTTGAGCAGCACTGCTCTGGCATCTTGCTACTTAAAGTAGTCTCTGCGCAGCAGCAGCATTTCCTGAGAGCTTGTTAGAAATGCAGAATCTTAGTGCTCACCCTAGACCTAAAGGATCAAAATCTGCATTTTAACCAGATCCCCTGGGGTTTCAGGTGCTAATGCAAGCTTGGGAAGGGCTTCCTGTAGGTTTAGCAGATCATCTGCTACCAGGAATGCATTCTAGCATGGCCCCTGCACTGTGGCTGCTAAGCGGCATGTAAAAGGTTTTGAAAGCGTTGCTACTGGACTGTTGCTTTTATTTCTCTCCCCCACCCCACCCCCAACCTCCCACTACAGACTATTTGGGTCAAGTTGAACTTCCAGAGGTAGACTGGCGTCTGATAACATTTAACACGCTGCTTTAGGAGGAGGGGATGGGGAGAAGAGGGTGTGTCCTGAGAGACAGGGGAGCCTCAGAGAAAAAGGCAAAGTCCTTGTTTGTGCACTCCAGTTAATGGTTAACTTTACCATGGAGAAAGCTGCGGTTGAAACTGTGGACTTTAGTTTCTGGTTCTTTTTCTAAAAAGTCATGTGGCTTTGGTGTACGTATCCTCCTGCCTTGAAGAATTGCAGACATTGGGAATGAATTGGGCACTTTTATACTCAAGTGTCATGAACTAGGGGATTGAGCCAAGTAGAGAAAGGTCTGGGCTTTTCTTTGGGGTCTGTTTTTCTCCCCATTCTCTGGATAAGTAAACAAGTCAGTTAGCCACTGGGAACCTCAGTAAGATATCCCATCTATAAATTATGGATTCGTGTTTTGAAAATAGTAATGAATAAATGACTCAAGTAGAATGTTGAACAGCTTTATTGAGCTATAATTTACATGCCATAAAATTTACCCATTTTAAGTACACAATTCAAATAGAATTTTTATTATAACCAAGCAGAAAAGTAATGACAGTTTTCTCAGTCCTCTTGGATTAGGTTGAATCATATGAAATTGTGGATGTTTAACTGTTTTTGACCTACAATGTGATTCAACCCTAACTTGAAATGCTGTTTTTCAAAATTCTTTCACAGCAGGAAAATATTTTCCCAGGGAGTTTTTTGGTTAATGTGATGTCCTTCCATATTCCATTTCTCTTGGAATTAAACTGTAGTAGAAGATTTGTTGCTGTACATAATTTCTTCCTTTATAGCTTCATTTTGAAACAAACTTTAAATAACCTTTAAACTAGGAAAAATTACTTTTCCTTTAACAGAAACCACATCTTGATGTCTTTTTTATAACTTTTTTTTTTACCAAAAACACATCCAACTTTTCTTCTTCTCCAACCCCCTTCTCCTCCTCCTCCTCCTCCTTCTTTTTCCTCTTCCTCTTCCTCTTCATCCTCCTCTTCCTCTTCCTCCTCCTCTTCCACTTCTTCTTTCTTCTTTTTTAGGGATAGGATCTCACTCTGTCACCCAGGCTGGAGCTCAGTGGCAGTGGCACAACACAAACTCCTGGGCTCGAGCAATCCTCCCACCTCAGCCTCCCGAGTAGCTAGGACTATAGGTGTGAGCCACCAGCCCCAGCTAATTTTTAAAAAAAAATTTTTGTGGAGGTGGAGTCTGGCTGTGTAGCCCAGGCTGGTCTTGAACCCCTCGGCTCAAGCGATTCTCCCGCCTCAGTCTCCCAAAGTGCTGGGATTATAGGCATGAGCCACCATTCCCAGCCTCATCCTACTTTTCTTATACTCTGTATACAGAATTGTATCTCTTATATCTATAGTTTTAATTACATATATTAACTACATTTTAACTCTTTACCTTAATTTCCAGTGAAAAACCTAGAAGTAAGCAATTTTAATTGTTATATACCAGGTGCAGATCCCAGGACAGAGTGCAGAGCTGTGAAGACCATGCCTGGAGGATCCAACCCTTCCCAGCATGGCTGAGAGGCAGGACTGGGCCAGGGAGGATGGGATGGAGCCATATTGGGTGTGGCTCTGCCTTGTAGCTGGTGGCCCAGGTGCTATGGACACACATATATCCCCAGGCCTCACCATGGCTACCTGTCTAGACTACAGAATCCAAAAGCTCAAAACCAAAGACATAAATTCACAGCAGGATATGTGCAAGGCTTCCAGGGAGCCCAGCAGCCAGCCCACGTAGCTTTAGCACACAGACAAGTCAAGCAAGTATCAAAAACATCACAGAAGCAACAGGTTTGTGGCCTCAAAACATTTAGCAGAGACAGCATAAATTTGTCTGGCTAGTAGACCTAGGCAAAAATGTCTAAATTAAATTTTGAAAATTTTTGTTTTATTTTACCAACAATTTAAAAGCTAGCTTTATTTATCAAGGGTTTCCAAAGTCATGTGAATTTGAAAAGCATTTGGGCTAGTTATTTAATTTATGAGTACACATTTATTTATAAGTCAGTTTGGTACCATGCAGACCCTATACAAATACATGTATAGACATATACTTACACATAGATGCAACATAAAACATACACATACACATGTATGTATCCAAAAGCCAAAGAGATTAGGGAGTTTAATGCAAAAGAGAGCAGGGCTTTAGGCCTGAGAGGAACCCATTCACAACTCCTGGGGTTCTGTGAGGAAAACAGGGGACTCCCAAAAGAGGGGGTCAGTAGTGCCTTGACTATGTTCCTCAAGGGATCTCAGAGTTGTTCCCTGACTGGGAATCAAACCTGGGCCACAGCCACAGTGGTGAAAGCACTGGATCATAACCTCTACTACAGGATGGAATGCCTTTTTGGGTTTTTTTGGTGCAAATCCTGCAGGGGAGCCAAGCAGACCTTTTGAGCATACAAAGGATTTTAACTTTGTTTTAAATCTGATTTTTGCCTTTAAAAAAAAATCTTGCCAAAGGAATTTCTTCCCCAATGAGAATGCAGTGACGTCATCACAGTTCACTGCAACCTCAAACTCCTGGGCTCAAGGATCCTCCTGCCTCAGCCCACCCCCACCCCCACCCCCACCCGCCGAGTAGCGAGTAGCGGGGATTACAGGCATGCACCACCACACACAGCTAATTTTTTTTCTATTTTTAGTAGAGATGAGGTCTTGCTCTTGCTCAGGCTGGTCTCAAACTCCTGACCTCAAGTGGTCCTCCTGCCTCAGCCTCCCAGAGTGCTAGGATTACAGGCGTGAGCCATGGCACCCGGCCCCTTCCTCAGTTCTTTACCAGAGAAATTCTTCCTTCAAGGCCCAGTGTAAATGGTGCACATCACTCCTGTGCAGTCTTTTCCTGCCCTTGCACAGCCCTCGGGATAAATCCCTCCTTTGCTTGGCGCTGATCTCAGTCATTTCCACATCTGCTTCCTGGCCTGTTACACTTTCTCCAAGGTGAGGGCTCCATCTAACTCACCCTTAGATTCCATCCCCCTTCTTGCCTTAAACACATGGTCTGGCATCAAGCTCAGGGTTAGGTAGATGTCAGTTGAATTGAATTGTTTAGGGAAATTCAATTTTCTGTTTTCATATTACTGACCAAGAAATTAACACATGGAGAAGAGTACTTGTTTGAGGTTACAGAGCTCCATGAGGAAAGGAACATGTCAAATCAAATCTGACTTTCTTTTTTTTTTGAGACAGGGTCTTGCTCTGTCATCCAGGCTGAAGTGTAGTGGCGTCATCATAGCTCACTGCAGCCTTGAACTCCTGGACTCAATTGATTCTCCTGCCTCTGCCTCCAAAGTAGGTGGGACTACAGGCACATGTCACCATACCTGGCTAATTTTTCTATTGTTTGTAGAGACAGGGTCTCGCTATGTTGTTCAGGCTGGTCTCGAAGTCCTGGCCTCAAGTGACCCTCCCACCTCAGTCTCCCAAAGTGCTGGGATTACAGGTGTGAGCCACTGTGCCTGGCCTCAATTCTGACTTTCCAACTCATTGCTTCACAATGCTTGGTACATCATAGGAGTCCAATAAACAGTGAGTATAGGAAAGAATGAATGAGGAATTTATAACTAAGGCTGGAACCCAAGTCTCTTTATTAGCCCCTCACTAAACAAGTATGATATATATTGAGCCAAACTGAATTCTGCATTGGATGTAAATTGGCTTTCTCAAGACTGTCCTCGCTATTCCTTGCAACTTCATACCCAAAGAAAAGTTGTTCTTTCCATCCCTAGTCATAGGAACTTCTTGTGGAATGCAGATACTACACCTTTCCACCTTTGGCCCATCCCACACTGAGTGATGGAAAGAAATGGAAAAATTTGTAGTAATGAAATCACTAGAGTACTACGTCTTTCCTAGGCATTCAATACAGAACGTCAGCTCCCTTTACTTCTTAGACCTTTGTTCAGAGAAATTGTCACATCCATCTTCTCTAATTCAACCTTGCTCTCATTAAAAATCAGCACAGCTTTTATTCAAATGCTGTTCAAAGAGGAGAAGTTCACACACTGGTTAGTGGCAGGTACCGAAAGACTGCTTTCACCCGACTTGCTGCATTTCTACCTTATATTATGATTGGATAGAAAGGAAAATCTGAAAGAGAAACATTGCAGTTGAAGAGAAGTGTTAGGAAAAAAGGAGAATTCTCATTATAAAAATTCCCTTAACATACTCCTGCTTTCCCATAATTGATTCTACGTCCTAGGTGATGGCTTCTAAAATCCTAGATGAAAATAGAGCTTCATATTTAGTGTACACAATATGGCAGGTTGGCCCTGCCCAGGAAAGTATTTTTAATGTCTTTAGGATCCAAGGATCTGTAGTTTGTTCCAGGAAGACGTTTTTCTTTCTGTTGCAAGGGGTTGGATTTTGTTCCCACCTCCTCCCAACTGGCCCCAACCCCCACCAAATTCATATGATGAAGTCTCACCCCCAGGACCTCAGAAAGCGACCTGGGTTGGAAATAGGTTTGTCACAGAGGTAATTAGTTAAGATGAGGTCAAGCTGGAGTGAGGTAGGCACCTAATCCTACATGACTGACACCCTCATAAAAAGGGGAAATTTGGACATAGGACAGACCTGCACACGGGGTGATATTAAAGAAAAAATCATTCAATACTTGTTAAAGAATGTTAAGGAAGACTTTATTCCAGACCACTGTGATAGGTATAGGGTCTTGCAGTGGGGGAGAGAGATAGGGCTCAACTCCAAATACAGCGTGGCCAAGGAGCAGGGTGGGGTCAGTGGATGGAAAATTACTAAGAGGAAACATCAGGGGGAAGGGGGATTCTGGCTAAACTGACCTAACAGGATTCTTGCTGAACACGGGCCAGGGTGACCAGACATCACCTGGGGGATGGTGGAGGATGAGGGACGAGATCAGATATCTAGGGTGGGGGGTTCTCGCTGAACTGACCTAGCAGGGTTCTTTCCTAAAACTGGATTTTATAAGGAAGTGCACAAATGGGTCTAGGAGAAGGTGCAGGAGCCTGACTAAAATTTGGCTAAGTAGATAATTTTTGTCAGGAAACATGAAGGGAGAGATCAGGTGATGTATCCCCAAGGCAGGGAAAGCCAAAGTTTGCCAGCAAACCACCAGAAGCTTGGAGAGAGGCATGGAACAGATTCCCTCTCGCAGCCCACAGAAGGAACCAACCATGTAGGCACCTCGATCGTGGACTTCTGGCTTCCAGAACTGTGAAATAATAAATTTCTGTTGTGTAAGCCACTCAGCTTGTGTGTTACACTTTGTCACGCCAGCCCTAGCAAACGGCCACTTCCTTTCTCACCTCCTCCTTTCCCAAACAAACTAGCTTGCGAAGTTGAAGTGCTTACCTGAGGGCCTGGACGGAGAACTCATGAGGGAAAGAACATTCTCGTTTCTTTCTTTGTTCCTGGTTTGGCTTCCTTTGCCAGCAGCAGGGCCCAGCGGGTTATGGGTGTGGGCATTTGAGCGGGACTTGCATCTTGACGCCATCTAGCATCTTCCTCATGCTTTGATTTCCCTGTCTATATCAGCTGGGGATACTAACAGTACCAACTCTGTAGGGTTGTTGTGCGGCTTAAAAGAAATAAATCACGAAGCACTTAGAGTGGGCCCAGAACATTGCAAGTGCTCAATAAGTGTTAGCTGCTGTTATTATTCTACTGCTTATGTTTTTCAATGGGCTCTCTCTCCACGGTTCTCCCCCAGTCGGCCTGCTCCATCCTGAGCCCTTCCGTTTGGACCTCTTTGTGTGTGTCGTTCATGTGACCCATCTGTGCAGGTAACTGGGGACAACAGGCGAAATAGTTTATCTAGAGTAGAGGCTCTTAAAATCTGGCTGTCTTGCCGCCAGTGCCTGCATCAGCATCGCCTGGGAACTTGTTAGAAAGGCAGATACGCTTAGTTCTAATTTAATGGTGAGTAAATTGGAACTAATTGGACAACACTTATGTGCACATATGGAAATGAAACTCATCAGAAATGAAGCAGGTGGGAGGCGGGAGGAGAGGATGGGTAAATTCACACCTAACCGGTACAATGCACACTATCTGGGTGATTGGGCACACTTATAACTTTGACTCAAACTGTACAAAAGCAATTTATGTAACCAAAACATTTGTACCCCCATAATACTCTGAAATAAAGTTAAAAAAAAAAGGCAGATATGCACCTGTAGTCCCAGCTACTTGGCCGAGGCGGGAGGATTGCTTGATCCCAGCCTGGGCAACATAGCAAGACCCTATCTCAAAAAAAAAAAAAGAAAAGAAAAGAAAGGCAGACAGATACCTAGTTAGGCTGCACCCCTGACTCACTGGCTGAGTAGTGCTGTTGGTGGGCCCAAGTCTCCAGGTGATTCAGCCGCACACTCAAGTTTGAGAACCACGGGCACAGGATGACTTTCCCACTTCTCCATACAGCAGCTTCTCCACAAACGCTTTCCTTCTCCCTTCCTGCACCTCATTCCCACAGGGCTGCTGGATAACACCTCATAAAGTAGGAGGGGGTGGCACTGTTTATGCCCCCACCTCCCACCTGGGTCTCTGGATTAATGCTGCCCCATCGAGTCTAAAAGGAGAACGTCTTTCTCCGGCAGGGACCTCAGGATGAGCATCCTCCTTTCTTTCTGACTCTGGGTATAACTACGTCCCCACACCACTCACTAAGTCTTAATCTCCCCATGTGCTCAGGGCTTGGTATAGGGCCCCAGTCAGGTAGACCCTCACTTCTTGACATGAGGCAGGAATGGCAAGTCATGGACCACAAACACCTGACCGTGCAAACTCCATCTGTGGAGGTCAGTGAGGGCTGGCCACGGTGTCTACATCTTCTATGTCCAGTTTGTGCGGAACTGAGGTGGGGGAGCTCAGCTCGTCACCCTCCCCACGTGCCACCTCCCTGGTCCTTGGCGTCCTCTCCCTCCAGGGTGTGTGGACTGCCTGGGACGCCTGCCCACCAATGTCTTTCACATAGTGTCCTGCTCTATTTTTCACCTCAAACTTCTTGAGGTCTTTTTCCAACCTGTGTGCCGGTCCCATCCTGACATAGGTGACATGAGGGAGTGCAGTGAGGCAAAGAGCGCCTCGGGACCTCAGTGGGGTGTGTAGGCTCATCTCTGCCACTCTCTGCCTGCACCCCGTGCCTCCCTGGAGTGCCCCATCCGTTCCCTAACTTCAAGTCCTCCTCTCTCTTCCTGTTCTCCATCTCTTGCCAGCTGTCACCTGCGGTCAGCCTCTTTGGCCTCAGCCACGTCACACGCATGCACAAATGCACGCAGGCTGAGGGCTGAGCTGAGTCTCAATAACTGCACTAACATTTGAAGGCAGAGGGCCAGCAGCTTCTGCAAGCTTTCCAGGTCTAGGAGCAATTACTATTTTATAACTCTCCCGGGAGTATTTGCATGTTAATAGGGAACTCTTGATTATTGCTATGGTTTGAATGGTTTTTTTAATAACAGCTTTATTGAGATATAAGTCACATACCATAAAGTTCACCCTTTTAAAGTCTACAATCCAGTAGGTTTTTAAAAAGTATATTCATAGAGTTTGCAACCACCCCCACTAATTTTAGAACACTTCCGTCACCCCCAAAAGAAACTTTGTACTCACTAGCAGTCATTCCCTATTCGCTCTTTCCCCCAGCTCCTGGCAACACTAATCTACTTTCTGTCTCTATGGATTTACTTATTCTGGACATTTAATATAAATGGAATTATGCAATATGTGACTCTTCGTGCCTGGTTTCTTTCACATAGCATGATGTTTTCAGAGTTCATGTGTCAGTACTTCATTCCTTTTTACTGATGAATAGTATTCCATTGTATGGATAGTTCACATTTTGTTTAGCCATACATTAGATGAGGGACATTTGGGTGTATGTTTGGTTTTATTCATCTATTATTTGACCCAGCCTTTAAAAAAATTTTTGGGACAAAGTCTTGCTCTGTCGCCCAGGTGGAGTGCAGTGGCGTCATCATAGCTCAGATGTTCCCAACCTTTTTGGCACCAGGGCCCAGTTTCATGGAAGACAATTTTATCATGGCAGTGGAGGGGAGGGATGGGGGGTGGAGCTCAGGCAGTGATGCATGACCGGTTGGGGACTGCAGTCATAGCTCACTGCAACCTCAAACTCCTGGGCTCAAGCAATCCTCCTGCCTCAACCTCCCCAGTAGCTGGGACTACAGGTGTGCACAGTTAATTTTAAAATTTTTTTGTAGAGACAGGGTCTCTCTATTCCCCAGGCTGGTCTTGAACTCCTGGCCTCAAGCAATCCTCCCGCCTTGTTCTCCCAAAGTGTTAGGATTACAGGCATGAGCCACCATGCCAGGCCTGATCCAGCCATTTGAATAAAACCTAATATGCAGGGGGTTGGCTCCATTCACCTTTCTTGGATGTGTATCTCCATTTCATAGACCAATTCGCACACAGCAAGAACAGTTTACTATGTCATGAATTTTGTTATTTATTCTGACATTCCCCTTGTGTATTAACCCTGTCCTTTTTTCCTGTATTCTAATGCTTTGCTGTCTGGGACCTTGCTAACCCCGGAGGGACTGCCTTTCCCGGGGTTAGCCGGTTCCTAGAAGCGAACCATTTTCCCTCCAGTGTGCTTTTCAAATGCAAACCAGCCAATCCAGAGCTCCCAGCCCCAACCACTTCCTTTAACCGGTTCTCATACTCTGGACCACTATCCACCTGCCCTAATCATTCCAGAGTCAGGTACCAGACAACTAGGGACACCCCCTATGCCCCAGAGCCCACAGTTTATTCAGACTAGCCAATCCCACGCCTGCTGACTCTGCCTTGCTTGTTCCTTCCCTTGGAAACCACAATAAAGGTTTTTGCCCACAGTTTCCCCTCCTGTCGCCTCCTCACCCACTGTGGTGCTTCCCCATGCGGCCCTTCATGGAGTACCTTGCCCCTTCCTCCTGGGACTGTGAATAAGGAGCAATCTTTTCAACAGAAATCCTCTCCTGATCTCCTTACCACACCCAAACAGTAACTAAACCTGATAAAAACACCTTGCCCTGGCACACCGCCAGATCTTTGATTTCTGGTGTGATGTCACCATCGTATGTAACATACATTCATTCCAACAAATGTCATGCTGATATCTTGAACTTGCCTTACAGTATCTTATATTTTCCTTAATACTAGGAAACTAACACTTTGTTATTTTTAGCATTGGACATCACTTGTCAAATTGTTTTTCTCACTAGCTTTATGTATGAATTTTATTTTTTACCATCTCCAACTTCCAGTGGGAAATACGATTTAAAAAAAAAAGCATACCATGCAAAGCATCTTTTTATGAGATTACACCTGTGCCTTCCAAGGAGGGATGGCAATAGTGTGCATTTTGATCTTATTTGGGAAGGGCTGACTGGTATCCTTGCAAATGTACCTGCCTGTAAATGGTCCCCACTTCTGCACATGGCCTGGAACCCACTCTGTCAAGCTGAGTATTTACAGATAATAGACCTTTGTGGTAAAAGAAGAGGACAGCTCATCTTTTTAAATCTCGTTTGAATAATTGTATCACAGGTTCTAGCACATGGTTTGTCAACCTCAGCACTATTAACATTTTGGGTCAGATAATTCTTTATCAGAGATGGGGGTTGGGGAAAGCTGTTCTGTGCATTGTGGCATTTTTAGCAGCATCCCTGGCCTCTACCCACTAGATGCCAGAGGCACCCCACACCCCAGTCCCCAGTTAAAACAAAAATGTCTCTAAACAGTGTTAGACATGGGATGGGGGAGCAGGAGGGAGGGATGGTGGTGGTGGTGGTGGCAAAATCTCTCTAAGACCTCTTGTTCTAGGGTTATAAGGATCCTTGAAATCCAGCCACCTCCTGGCTGTAGGAAGCCTCTGCACACCATCCCCTTGGTGGCAGTGGCGGTGGTGGGGGCACTAATGAATGATGCCCGAATACCTGCAGTGGGGCTAACGGCCTCTGCCTGAGGGGATTTGTTTCACCTTCCCTTTTCTTCAGCTGAGTTTACTAGCAGCGGCCCCCAGACTCTCTCCTGCCCCTGTGGTTGCAGGGGCACCCCCAGTTGTGAGAGTTGTGCGAGGAGGGAGGAACTGGAGGCATTGAAAGGTACAAGGTGAGGCCGGGGGCTCTGCATTTTAAGTGACTCCCCAGGTAATTCTTACGCATGTCAACATTTTGGGGCCATCACTTTAGTATAAGTATTTGTAAGTTTGTTCTTTAAAAATGCTTACTGGGAACTTTACATTACAAATTTTTTTTTTTTTTTGAGACAAGGTCTCATTCTGTCTCTCAGGCTGGAGAGCAGTGGCCTGATCATAGCTCACTGCAGCCTCGAACTCCTGAGCTCAAGTGATCCTCCTGCCTCAGCCTCCTGAGTAGCTGGGATTACAGGTCTGTGCCACCATGCCTAGCTAATTTTTTAAACAGTTTTTGTAGAGATGGGGTCTGGCTATGTTGCTCAGGCTGATCTCATGCTCCTGGCCTCCGACAATCCTCCCACCTCGGCCTCCCAAAGTGCTGGGACTACAGGTGGGAGCCACCACACTGGGCCTAGTACAAATATTCTTATACAGAAAATTTGGAAAATGTGAAAAAAGAAAAGGAAGGCAAAACAGGGAGCTCACTACCGAAGACCGCCACAGCATCTTCCCGTGTATCTCTTTCATTCTAGTCTATTTCCGTTCCTTTTTACATTTATTTTTGTTTTTCTAAAACCAAAGACTTACATGCACATAGCTGAAAAATCAATGCGTACCAAAAGGCCTATAAAGAGAACCATTAATCTCCTTTCCCGTTTCCCTCTTTTCCATGCTGCTTCCCAAAGGCCCCTGTCTAGAACGCGGTGGCTGCTGCTTCTGTATTTACTCCGTATTTCTGAATAATAAGCTTGCATTATTATGTATTTAGTTATCGGCCTTGGACACGATCTCTTGGCTTCCGGGTGTGGTAGTTGAGGATTTAGCTTCCGCATAGGGCTCTCCCTCCGCCCTGGCCCTCTTCTCTCCCCACCTTCCTACAAGGTGGCATCACGACAGGGGGTTAAACGATAGTCAGGTGTCACTATTGCCAGGTCAAATTGTACAGTGTTCTGCTTTTCCTGGAGTCAATAACTATATTAATTTTTTATTTCTGTAGTTTTACATGGATCTTCCACTGTATATAAGGTTGTTTTTTTTTTTCTAAATAACTTCAACAGATCATTCCAACAAAATACTTCGTAATGATTTTTCCAAATGCTCAGACAGATCCGCAATCCCGCCAGTCCGGCGCTTCCCCGGACTCCCTGGCCCCGCCCTGGGTGGGCGGGGTTCTCTGGCCAAGGCACACCTGGCTTCTAGTGATTTCTCTTCACTGCTCGTCTGTGTTCCATTTTTTCTGTTCTTGTTTTCTGGAACTTCCATTAGACGGGAGACGTCCTGGGTTGATCCCCTATTTTTATTCCTCCACCCGCATTTTTTAATCTCATTTTCTCTTGGTTCAACATTTTGGAAGATTTTGTCAGCTTTATCTGACAAACCTATTGAATTTTTTATTTCAGCTGCCACATTTTTACTTTGCAAGAGCTCTTTCCTACGTGTTTGTTTTTGTCTGCCCCCCTCCCCTAATGGCTTCTAATTCTTGTTTCGTGGATGCTATGTATCTCTCTGAGGATGTTAATTAATACCTTGTGGAAGCTTTATTCTGTTCCTTGCATTGATTGTGTTTTCCCCTGTTCTTTTTTTTTTTTTCTGATTGCTTTATTCATTTACTTAATCATCAAATATTTATTGAGTTCCTTTTATGTGCCAGATATTGTTGTAGGTGTTGCGGATATAGTAATAAATAAGATAAAGTTCTCTGCCCTTATGAAGATTATGTTCTAGCAAGGGAGAATAATAAAGAAATGAATTATATTATGGCTATGTATAAAATAAACCAGGATGAGGGTACTGCTTTCAATAAAGTGGTAAGGGAAGATGTCTCTATCTGAGGCTTCTTTACTCCTCTGTCTGCCGCCTGGGCTGGGATGACTCAAAGGCTGGGCTATGTGTTAGAGTGCCTACACATAGCTGCTTCATGTGGCTTGGACTTCCTCACAGCATGGCAGCTGGGATCCGAGAGGGAATGTTCTGAGAGCAAGCTTAGCAAGAGACCAAAGCAGAACTACAAGACTTCTGTGGGTTATAGGAAAGTCATCAAAGCTGGCCCAGATTCAAGGGGAGGGGAAGTAGCCTACACTTTTTGATGGAAGAGTGGCAAAATCACACTGCAGATGAACAGAGATGGGAGGAAGGGTTTCAGACGTCTTTGAAAAATATAATCTGCCTTACGTTGTAGCATCCTCCATTCTGTTCAGCTGGTTGCTATTTCTCTACCTACTTTGTCTTCAAACATTTTTTGAAGTTGGGTATCTCTGGGTGTTCTTTCTCCTATTGTTTTTGGTCCTTAGGAGTTAATAGCCTTTAATTATTCCTTCACTGCCTAACTGGGTTTGAGGAAAGGAAGTGGATAAATGTATGTTATCAATTGGCTGTTTTTGAGGGACAGCCCAGATGAATGGTTTTAGATAATCTAGCACATGGTTGTTGATAATTTGGTATGGGGAAACAATGGCAGAGCTTAGAAATGGCTGAAGTAAAGTATTTTTTCTCACTACCTTTTTTGGCTGTTGGTTTACATCTGAAGAAATGAAGACACATAGAGATTAGGTAACTTTCCAAAACATCACCAGCTAGCTGCAGAACTGAGGCTGCCTTTGCATTTAAACTTGTGTTTTACAAATTCTCTAGGTTATATTTTTTAAAACCCAACAAACAACAGTTAAGAAAAAAAAACTCCAAGAACAAAAAACTACCAAACAACCACCACCACCACCACCTCTTCAGAGGTCAAAGAAATTTGGGAGATACTGAGTTAAGCAAAGTTAAACAAATTTCTTTACTGCAGGACTTTTCTGAGGCTTTAGTGCTCTGGGGAAGGGGGGGGTGTTTGATTTTCCAAACTCCTGTGACCACTTTTGTGGGTGTCTCATGTACAACATAATCATTTAAATCCATTCACAGGTGGCTCTCAGGGTGCCCTAGCCCCTTCCTATCTGGTGGTTGCATCACCAACAGAGATCTGCACAGCATGAAGAGATGGTCAGTGTTTTCATGTGGCCCCAAAGGCTTTCATACTTCATACCTGCTGTTTTTGTGTACCTCTGTTTGGTAATCAGACAGGCTTATTTAAGCAAGCAATTTAAGAGCTTTTCATTCATGCCTGTGAGGCTTAAAGAAGGAGATTCTTCAAAACTGGATTTTTTTTTTTCAGGATTCCAACTTCCGCTGCTCCTTGGTAGCAGATTTGAGAAAACTTTTGTTACTGATGTCTATAGTTTACAGGAGATGCATTTCCCATCTTTTGACGGAGCATTCAGGGTCATTTCACTTTTGGCCACCAGATGGCAGAGCACGGTCGTATCCTTGAATTTTCTCGGCGGCAGGTTTCTGTGCGGCTGGCAGAAGAGTAGCTGAAGATGAGTGCCTCTGAGGAACAGTGGTGCTTTGGGAACACTTTGGACATTAGATTCTATCTTGTTTTAATGATGCCTGGATTTATATCTGCCGATTTTGGTACTTAAGACAGTATAAGTGAGCCATAAACAGGACCTTTGTAAAAAGTGCTTCATTTTTTCTGAATGATTTGTCAGCCGCTGCTGTGTAGTTGCTGGCATTTGTTGTTTCAAGGTCAGTTTTCTGGTTGCATAACAAGTAAATGTTATTTTTTTTAATTGGAAAAAGTAAGTGAAGAAATTTGTCAAATTTTAAAACACCTTTAATTCAGGTTGCTTGTTTTGGACACTGTGCAAAGTCCCAAGGGACCTGAAAACACTGCCACCTTTTTTATTTGGATCTCAAGAACAAGGGTGTCATTAAAGTATGGGGACAGGATGGCTTGTGCTTTTTTAGTCAGGGGCAAGATTATCTTTTGTAAAGGGGATGAGAAGGAAGATAGAAATGAGACTCATGAGGGACGGCCCCCGAGGGCAGGAAGAGGTTTCAGGACAGCAAGCAGGAGTCTTCTCTGCGGGAGTTCGGCAGGGACACTTGTGACTGTGGAGTTCTAAAGAGGCCCAACACCCTTTGAAATGAGAAAAAATTAAATAGCGGTATGTTCGCAGCCTGTTTGCCAGACACTTACCTGTAAGCGGTTCTTGAGGACTGGAAGTGGGGGACAGGGCAGCTGAGAGCGAACCCTCATTTCCCTCCTCCCCGCCCCTCCGCTCCTTTTGCCGGCACGAGATGTGGGTGAAGACCGTCCTCTTTCTCTGTCTCCCCACATCTGGAAATTCCGGGACACTGCCCGTATTCAGGTGCTCGGTCACAGCGGCTATTCACCTCCTGCCACTCAACGTGTAAGCAGCCCTGGCTTGGGCTCCTGGAGGCACCCTGCCACTGCCACTGCCCCTGCCACTGCCGCTGGGAATGTGCCTTCCGGGCAGGGCAGGGCAGCCGGGGCTGTCTGTGTCAGTATGGTTCCTGTTGGGGGAAGGCCCCAGTACCTGCTCCTTCCAGTGGCCAGAAGTGGCTATTCCCTGCCAGGATGGTGCTCAGAGGGCCCACTGCTACCTGTTGCACCCAACCTGCCCTTGGCCACCAGCTTCTCTTTAGCTTGCCGGTGTCACTGGGAGGGCTCTGGAGCTCATTGTGTTCTATGCCTGTGAGTCTCCACGTTTCCATCCCCCCAGGGGCAATGAAGAAGCCACAGCCCATAACTCAGGGGCCGCACCTGTGTTCTCACTGGAACACAGCAGTCCCCATGGCGGTCAGGGGTCAAGGGCTCACGAGAACATCTCATTTCGTCTGAGCTCTGGGTGAGATGTTGGGAGGATGAACGAGATGCCTTTTCCCAAGGTCTCTCCCTTGCCTATCATTCTAAGTTTCTGCTGTGTTTTGAGACCCTTGATATTGTCGAGGTCACAAAAGTAAAAAGCATTACGATTATTTATTGTCGCCATTGCCATCTGTCTGATTCTCTGTGGACTGCCAAGGCCCCTCATCAATCTCTATAAACATCAGACAGATTACCACTGTTTAAGAAAAAAGGAATGCTTTCATGAAAGATTCATAAAAAGATGCAATTTGTGGGGGCCACCTCCTTGGTAAATAACGCCATCAAGGGGATTGACATAAAGCAAAGTTGCCCCAAAGGACGTCGGGGTGAGGGTTGAGCTTAAATGTGGTTCCTGTGAAAGGTGGGGTTTTTCTTTCCGGCAGGGACTGTCTTTGTGTAGACATGCCAGCTTTGCTTTCTGACACCGTCTTGTCCTGCAAGATACCTTGGTTATACTTTTCCCAACATCAGAGAATTTTTAAAAGCCTGGTTGAAAAGAATCATAATAAAAATCTATAAGCACCAGGCTTTTATGTATTACACCTTTATTGAATTTCTTTTAGTATAAAAGTAGCCTATTTTGTAGTATTCAGCCCAGCGTCTATGTACAGATAGAAAACACCGAGTGAGGGCTGAGAGGCAGGGGCAGATGGGGGGAGAATGGGCCCGGCTGGGTGCAGGTGGAGACGGCGCTACATTCTGAGGGAGGGCGGACCAGCTCTCATTTCCTTTTCTGCTCTCTTTTTGTGTTTTTGTTTTTCAATAGGTTGGGGTGATTTTCTGATACAGCTGAAGGGTGTCTTCTAAGTTTCATTTTTTTTTTTAAGTCATCTTGGGTCAATAATCAAATAAATGACAAAAATGACCCAGAATAAACATAGCATCAGAACAGCTTTGTTTGGTGTTTTTGGTTAAAACCTTCATCTCCTTATAGTTTTACTCAGAAATCCAGGTGTGGCATCAAATTGTGAATGTGTGTCAGCTGATAACTTATTTTAAATTTAAACTCCTGTCCTATCTTGAGGGGAAGAGACTTTGCAGCAGTGCTTCACGGCCCAGCCCCACTTTCTTGAGTCTCTCATCTTCCTCTTTCGGAGCACCTCGCCTGCTGTTGGCGCAGGGGCGGTAAGCACAGGTGCTGGGAGGTGCCTCACGTCACCTCCTGTTAGTGACAGCATGGCGCCTCTGTGCACAGTGCCCCTGAGTGCCTCTGTAGACCTGGGCCTCGGGCAGCATCCTGCCACAGAGGGCAGGAGTGTGATGGGTGGCTGGGGAAGGGAAGGCTCACTCCACCCGCCTTCCCACCAGGACCCAGCAGGACACCAGATCCCCCCCAGGTGTCCCAACATTGAGCCTGTTGATTGTATTTTGTCCTCTTTCCTATAGCTGGGCTCTGCCCGAGAGTCCTCCAGGGCTACTTTGTCTGTGTGGAGGAACTGGCTCTCATAGGATGTGATGTGCGATTGTGTTTGCGGGTGGGTAGGAAGGGGCTAGCCCAGGGCTGGCAGTGAGGAATACAGGAGAAACATACCAGCCAGTGATTTCTGGTCCGCACAGCCTGCCCTCTGTTGGCCTGACTTGACCAGCCCCGTTTTGCAGGTGGAGAAACGCAGACAGGTTTTCTCTTGATGTCTGAGGGTTTGCCAATGGTTAAAACAGGGCCTGGGCTTGCCTAACTAGCCACACCTGGGAAGACCCAGGACGGCACAGTGAAGTACACCTTTCCTAGCGACAAAACTCCATATCCTTGGCTGCTCTTGGGCAAGGGTTAGTCTGCTTTTTGCCACTGGGGCCCCTTCTGGGCTGACTCTGGGCTCCCCCTGCAGAAGGGGCAGGCTGGCTATGACAATTGGTGTCTGCTGCACACTTTTACCTATCACCAGTAAGGTGAGGGAGGGAACTGTAGCAATACAAAGGCATCGATATGCTCAGCTTTGCAGGGTTGGACGCCATTCTTCACTCCCACAACGACATGTGTCAAACTGTCTCTCTGGGATCTCCCTAAATTTGATATTTTGGTACAACCTGTTTCCAGCGCTGAAAAAATACATTTCTTCTACATTACTTCATTATCATTTAGGAAATTGCCTGTTCTCAATTATCCTGACAACTCAGAAGCTTATAGTCCTAGATTTTCTGTTTAAATATCCATCTAGGGTTTTTTTTTTTTTTAATTCTTCAGGATATCTGTACAATAGCTCTTTTGTCTTTTTCTTTCCCTGCACCTTGTAACTTTTCAGGATGCAGTGTTATCTTTCTCACGAGAACTGGAGTTTGCTGCAAATAGGCCCTGCTGGTTACTTCATTTTGCCTAAGCCACCCCCCAGCCCTCTTCAGAGAAAAAGACCTTTGTACGGTAAAGGGTGGAAAGGAAAGAAAAAACCCAGAGAACATTACTTTCTGTCCAAGTCTTCTTAAAAATCTTGATTTTATTGAACACTATAGACTTAACCCCCCCACAAATATGTCAAAATATTGCTTAAAATACTATTTAACTAGGTTTAAAATACTATTTAGCTATTTCTTCAGTAGGATGAAATGATACATTAAATATTATTTTAAGACAATCATCACAGAATAATAAAGCTGGCAAGAGTCTTACATACATTTTCCAGTGCCCCTCAGAGAGGAAATGGAACTTTCTACAGAGAGGGGAGGTCATCTGAGCTCTGGTGGCTATGTTGGAAGACTGGGATGGCCCCGGTTCTTCATCTCTCTGTGCATACCACTGAGGACATGTAACTTCATAGAGCTCTCCAATCTGACTCTGAGCTCAGACTGGCTTTGGCTGATGGGATGTTAACAAATGTGACACAACCAGATGCTTGAAAAAGCTTGCTCTCTCTCCTCCTCCTCGGCCACCACCATGAGAACAAGGCTGGGCCATGAGAGGGAGGCGTGGGCTGCTGAGCTGAGCTGCCCTGGTTGGGCCAGTCTAGAGGAGCTGAGCCCCAGGTGGACCCCAAAGGCACAAGTGAGTCCAGATAAGATCAGTGAACCTTACAGATGTGTGAGAAATGGATGTTCGTTGTTGTCTGGCGCTGAGGCTTTGTGGTTGGTTGTTGTATAACACATGGTGCCCCCACCCCATTCATATATTGAAGCCCTGACCCCCAATGTTTTGATGTTTGGAGACGGGGCATTTGGGGACAATTAGGGTTAGGTGAGGTCAGGAGAGGGTGCCCTGGTCTGATGACATTTGCGCCCTTTTAAGAAGAGACACCAGAGAGCTCTCTCTCTCTTATTTCTGTTATCCAACATCAGTGGAGGTCACATGAGGACACCGGAAGGCAGCCGTCTGGAAGGAAGATGGCCCTCACCAAAAACCCACCATGTGGATCTTGGACTTTCAGACTCCATAACTGTGAAAAATAAATGTCTGTTGTTTAAGTGCCCCAGCCTGTGGAATTTTGTTATTGCAGCCTGAGCACATGGACACGGGTAGCAATGGAGAACCGGCACAGGGGCAGAGTGAAGATGAGGTCCTGGGCAACTGAACTTGAGTCTGGAACTTTCCACATTCTTTGCATCTTCTCTAACCCTTGTCCTGAAGGCACGTGTGAAGTTTAAAAGTTCTTTCTTCCCTTCTCCTTCCAAGTTCTTCATCTGGTGCCCTCTTGTTCCCCTTGTTCGTGGGCTCTGGGCTGAGCCTGCTGTTCGTACGCTGGGCCGATGCTCTTTGTGCAGACGGACGATGGGCCTTCTGGCCACCTCTCTCGTCGCCAGTTTATTAAACCCTCCTAAGCTGCTGTGCTTCTCCTTTTCCGCTCAGAACCGTCTTTTTTCTTTCCTTTGCCCATTTCCAATGACAACTTGATAGTAAAAGGAGGAGTTTTGAGATATAGTACTTTCTGGTTTCTTTCTCTAAAAGGTAGATACACTTTTTTGGGCAACTGCTATTTAAAAGACCTAAAACGGATGTTGGAGAATGGAAATAATTTGATAGAAACTGGTAAAAATAGTCAGAACAAAGAACTTCCTGAGTAGATAGCTTTAAACTTTAGGTATCACGTTATTTTTAGTGTTTACTCACTAGGGTTAGGATTCACAAAAAGGAAAGAGAGGATATGGTTCCTGTTTGAGTTCCAATAAAAGGGTCCACTATATAGCTAAAAAATATATTAACCCTATTTATAACCCATTTGAAAAAATTAAATTTCATATTGTACTATTAAGATTATAATATAAATGTGTAAATTAGGGAACTGTGTGATTATGTTTGTTTCATTATTCAACATATTTTAAACAATGATTTATAAATATCTGTATATATTTAAAATATTAAAATGTAGTAAGTGGGATTGAAGAGTAAAGGAACTACACATTATGGGCACAGTCGTAAAGGCCACTTGAGATTCTGCCACTGGGGTGCAGTTGGAAGGCTAGGGCAATCAATGTGAGAACACCAGAAAAGAAAATTAGAAGGTCAAACACTTGTTAGTATTATTTGTTGAATGTATTTATCCCACCCTTTCCCCAAAAGGATTTAAGATGGTTTATTTAGTTTTCTCTTTGGAGTTTGCATAAAAAATGGCGACCAAGAAACAGCAAATTGTTGAAAATAAAGGTGAGGATTGGAAGCCATGAGGGGGGCAGGGCGCATTTGGTACTTCTGGGTGACCTTGAACCACTCTGTGCTATTCAGACTCTCAGATGAAAGAGCTTTCATCTCCCCCTTCCTTTAATCGCCTCCACCTCCCATCATGAAGGGGTGGAATCTTCCCTGGGACAGGGTGAGGAAGGGTCTCCTGGAGGCATCGGAATAATGTCAACAGAAAACTCTTTCATGCATTCAGCTCACTCGAGTAGGAACTGCTGGGCTCCACCATCGATGAACCTGACCTTAGACACAGGAGCCGGGCGACAGCTGTTCAAGCAGCAGTATCTAAGCCTGTCAGTGAAATTTGTGTATCTCCTCAAACATGAGAAATAATACAATGATTTAGTCACACAGGGAATCCATTAGACTTGGCAATTTAATTTCTACTTCCTTAAGATCTTTTCTTGAGGGGTTGGGGGCAGGGGTGTCTTCATAGTTAGCATAATAGATCTGATTAGATTCCCCAGGGATTCCTGACTTGTTCTTTGGGCAATTTTAAGAATGTGATTTTTTTTTTTTTAAATGTCAGTCTTGTCTGAAAAGAAAATAGGTTATGAGCTTTGATCACTTATCCTTTCAGATTAACATTGAAATGCTAGAGGTTGGAGATCTGTCAAATGGGGCAGCAGAAAATATGGTTATCTCCAAACAGGGGAAGTGCAGATTAACAAATTTCATATCCAATAATATTTATCGAGCGTTTGCTTTGCTAAACTGAGAATTCTCCATTCTGAGTCAGTGAGCGTTCAAAGCTTCACAGAATAAATCTGTATTAAATGAAAAATAAATCAATTGTCACGGTTGTATAGCTCAGAAAATTTACAGCTGAAGTAAGACAGAGAAAAGTGACCTCCGCCTTCCCCCTTCCCTCCAGCCCCGCCATCTCTTTACACCTATGGGCAACTCTCCCCCACGTGCAAAAGTCATTCAGCTCAGGATTATGTTGGCTCATGTGAAAAAGGGTGGTATGAGCTCGTGCTTTGTTTGTTTTGTTTCATCAGAAGCAGTTCTGATGCTGGGTTTCAGAACTGGAAGCTCTTGCTTCATTCAGCCATTGCCTGGGCTAGCTGTGCTGCCTTTCTATCGGAAACCTCAGCCGTGTGTTTTAGGAACACAAGAAAATCAAACAATCGTATTTATTTTTCATATGCTTTAATTAATTCCATTTAAAGCTTAAAAGAAGAGAGGTATTAGGAAATTTTTGGCAGCCCTACTCTCATCCACATTTCAAAGGGAAAAAAGGATTATTTCCTATTCTAGAGTTTGGGATGGGTGGCATTTTATTTGAATAACCGAAAAATTGTCTTACTGAAGAATTGCAGGATTTTGCTACCAAACGTCACAAGGTGTGGGGAGTAGGACACTGGCTTAAGGGCTGGACACTCTACCACTGACCAGGACTGATCCCAGAGGTAAATCCACGTCTCTCTAGTCTTCCCAACTGGGGCTTTCGGGGTTTGGGTCTCTGAGGTCCCTTCTAGGCCCCTTACAATTATACAGTGGCCCCATTTCTATATGCAATAGCCGAACTAGTAATTAATTCTAGAAGGAAGTTGGACCCAGCCCAAGTTTCTGGTGGGGAGCAGAGTCCTGTGTAAGCCTCAATGCCCAGATGCTTTTCCTTCACGATTGCATGTGCCTTTCTAGGGCTGTATCTGGAAGAGTATAATATTTGGATTAGTAGAATTGGGCCTAAGAATATTTTTTAAATTTATTTTTTATTTTTTTATTTTTTAGAGGCAGGGTTTTGCTCTGTCACCTAGGCTGGAGTACAGTGATGCCATCATAGCTCACTATAACCTAGAATTCCTGGGCTCAAGCAATCCTCCTGCCTCAGCCTCCCAAGTAGCTGGGACTACAGGTGCATACCACCACACCAGGCTAATTAAAAGAATTTTTTTTGTTATGTTGCCCATGCTGGTCTCAAACTACTGGTCTCAAGTGATCGTTCTGCCTTGACCTCCCAAAGTGCTGGGATTACAGATGTGAGCCACCCCACTGGGCCTAAGAATCTTAATGCTTATTCTGCCTTCATGGCTGTATCTTTTCAAGCCAAATCAGTAGGGGATCAATAATTATTCAAGCCCATTGCAGGGATTTTTGGGGAAAAAGCTGGTTTCTCTTTGTCTTATTTGCCAAAGGTGGTGCCAGTGAGACAGCCTAGCTGCTAGTGACATATTCATTTAAAGAGAGGACTTAAGCTCTAACCCTCACCTCCGGTAGAGACCCGTCTTGTCAAATTACTGTCTGGCATTAGCATGTACAGCAGAAATGCTCTTGTTATATTCTACAGGTAAAAATGACTGGTAATTATTTAGTGGAAAAAACTGGTTGAAGTAGGGAGAGCATTAAAAATATTCCATACGTACCATAAACATTTATTGTAACTTAAACCATATACCATATTTCATAGATGCTATGAAACACACATTTTTTTTTTTACATGAACATCTCTGAAATTGACATTGTTTTATAATCACTGTCTGCTAGACAAAATTCAAGATGTAGTTGTCATTGCCAGCCGTGGGCATATTAGTTAGCTCTTCCTGGTGGCACTACTAGTCAACTGCAAATCCTCAATGTTTTAAGCCTCAAATTATTAAAGCAGGAGTCCCCAACCTTTTTGACACCAGGGACCGGTTTCGTGGAAGACAGTTTTACCATGGATGGTGGGGGTATAGGGGGTGGAGATGGGGGGGTGTTGCCGCCTCGGCTGCACCTTGGATCGTAAGGCATTGGATTCTCATGGGGAGCTGGGGAGCGCACAATCTGGATCCTTCGCATGCAGTTTGCAGTGGGGTTCTTGCTCCTATGAGAGTCTGATGCAGCCGCTGGTCTGACGGGAGGCGGGGCTTTGGCAGTGATGCCAGCGATGGGGAGCTAATGGGGTGCAGGTGGGGCTTTTCTCACACACCCTCCACTCGCCTCCTGCTGTGCGGCTGGTTCCTGGTGGGCTGGGGTTGGGGACTACAGTATTAAAGGACTCTTTGAGGAAGGAATTATGAGTCCTGGCTATTGTTGGCAAGCATTCCCTTGATATCTTCTAGTAAGATCAAGAACGCGACAGCATCAAAATTTGCTGAATGTGTTTTCAAGAGACCAGAGAGAATTCTTAGAAACAACCCTGGGGCACTCCTTTACAAAATGCTGTATTGCCATCACCCTTGATGACACAGGGGATGATAGCCAGTGGAAAGGTACAGACTTCCATGACTCCAGAAGGCAAATTATTTTTGTGTAGAGGTGGAAAGAGTTTTTTCTCCCTCTGCTGAAATGAACTGACAATAGACAGATTAACAGGAGGAAAAGCGTACAGATTTATTAACATGCATAAGCATAGGAGCCCTACAAAATATGAGACTCAAAGAAGGGCTAAGTGGCTGAAGCATAAACAGCACTCTCTTCACAGGGGAGAGGGAGGTGGAGGAAGGTAGGCAATTTTGAAGGGTAGTAAATAATTTTCAGGGGAATTAAATGAGCCCCCAAAACAGACAATGGACTGGGACAAAGTTCCTCTGAGCTCTAGGGGAGGTGTTGACAAATTGTGGGAAGGTGAGGGGTGGAACTTCACTGTCAACAAAGGTTGTCTTATTATGCAGATGAAGTTTCTCAGGTAATCTCTTGCCTTTGGAAGAACTGATGAAAAGTCCATCTGGGCATGGTGACTTTTAGTTTTTTCTCTTCCTTGCGGCTAATCTTTCCTAGTTATTCATAAGATTCCTGGGGAGAGGGTTTTAAAACAATTGCATCGTTTTGAAAGAAGTTTCCTCAGTCATATAATAAAATTCCAGACAGCGCCCCTCCCTGTGCATAGGGAGAAGCAAGAGAGGGTTAGAAAGGCCTTGGTTCTGAGGCAGCTTCTAAGGTCTTCCAATTTCTTTGTTTGTTTGTTTGTTTTTTGAGACAGGGTCTTACTTTGTCCCCCAGGCTAGAGTACAGTGGTGTCATCATAGCTCACCGCAACCTCAAATCCCTGGCCTCAAGCGGTCCTCCTGCCTCAGACTCTCCAAAATTTTTTTTAATTTAAGGAGCTCAGCAAGCTGAAGCAGCATAATTTTGGGCACTGTTTTCTAAGCCCCAACATAGGAATTGGACTCTGCACGTCAAGAAATTTTAGGAATATATTAACCAATTTATTTTGCATGTGTATAAATATATTATGCAAAGACTGATTTGCAACAAAAATCAATGTTTTCAATATCTAAGACAATTCTTTCAAGAAGTATAAAATAAAAATTCTAAGTGATAAGAAAGCCTTGATTATAGGTTTGACTGCATTTTTTCTTTCTTAGTGGTATGCATGAAATAGTGGACATCTTACAACCAATGGTATCTTAGATTTGATTAAATACAGTAAGCATACATTTTTCTCTAATTTTTTGATGCATGAGCAATTTTCTTTGAACATTGGCATTCCCCATTGTCTTTCTTGCATTGTCTATCATTTGCAATTGCAATTTCTTTAAAGTAGAGTAAGAACTTAAAGGTGGCAACGAAGGGCAGATTTCAGAAATACTTAGGAGGCAGGATTGGCAGACATCTATTGATTGGATGTATGGGGTAAAAGAGAGAAAAAAACATGGATGGTCTTCAGGTTTCTGGTCCCAAGGGTTGATAAATTATAACCCTAGGGCCAAAGCTTGGCCAACTACCTTATCTATAACAAAACACCATAAACTAGGTAGTTTATAAACAACAGAAACTTATTTCTCATAGTTCTGGAGGCTGGAAAATCTGAGATCAAGACACTGACAGATTCAGTGTCTGGTAAGGGTCTGCTTCTGATTCCTAGACAGTGTCTTCTCACTGTGAACTGATGTGGTAGAAGGGGTGGGGGATGTCTTTTATAGGGCCACTAATCCAGCCCTCATGACCTAACCACCTCCCAAAGGCCCTACCTCCTAATACCTTTACCTTGGCGGTTAGGATTTCAACATGTGAATTTTGGGGGACATAAACATTCAGTCCATTGCACACCTGTTTTTGTAAATAAAGTTTTATTGGAATACGGCTATACCATTCATTTATGTATTGTCTATCACCGCTTTTGCACTATAGCAGCAGAGCTGAATAGTTCTGACACAGACTTTATGGCCCCAAATCCTAAAATATTTATTTTCTGGCCCTTTACAGGAAGAGTTTGCCATCTTCTGGACTAGGGGAATGGTGGTGTCCCCAAATTAGTATAAAGAACATGAGAGGAAGAACAGATTTATAGGGAAAGAGGATGAGTTTGTTATATTGGGCTTCTCTTATGGATTTACCTACAAATGAGCAATGTATTTGTTTAATGAGAAATCTCGAATTCATTAAAACAAAGAACTGAACCAAAGGCAAAGATGTTTGTAATGGTTCTGGAAAAAGAACGTTAACACAGAGACAGATACCTGTGACAACAATTCTGAACTCGTAGCATGGGAAACAGAAAACCTCATATTCAAAGAGTTTCATTCCCAGCACCCTATGAGGCATAAAATGTACCAAAAACATAAACAGAGCACTTCCTCCAGGAGGGCTGAAGACAGAACTGATTCGTGCAGACGTGGAAACTGGGAACTCAGTCTTATTACCAGCAGCTATTTAGGGTGATTCTGTGCCAATGGTATGCTTAATAGAGCTCTCCAATTAAACATTACCTTGATGAATGTGATCTAATCCACACCCAGAAAATTAAATCTGGAAGTTAGTTTTATATGTACCTTGTCTTTTGAAGGTGAAATCAGAAGCTATGTTTTAATTGGTCTTACTTGGAACCTGAAGAAAAGCAAAACTGCAAAAACAATGTGAGGAAACAATTTGTAAGAAGCAAGAAGATCAGTTTAAAGGACTCATTTGCCTTCTGGTCCCTCAGAGTTAGGATGTAGGAGTAGAGTTTATGCAGAGCAAAAGGTCAGTCATTTCTGGGCTCCAGAAGGATTAGAGAGTTGTCTGATGACATCAGCGTCTCTCCTTCCTGCTGACCATGGCCCTATTATTACAGAAAACGGGAAGGTCTAGGGGAAGAGCAGGCAGATTTGAGGGGTGGGGATGGGGAGAGTCAGAAACACTGTCTTAATCTCAGTTTGGAAATCGTGTGGAATGTCTGGGGAGGAGAGGCCAGTTGGAAAACTAAATAAACTGGTAATTGAAATTCATTAGGCAACGTGAGTGAGTCCTGATCAAACAGAGTAGAATTACCTGCATTGTAAAAAATCAAAGAATGCCAGGAAAAGAGAGAACACAGACGAGATAAAGAGATCAACATTAGCCCTCTTCTGGGAAGACTTGCTAAGATATTAATAACCTGCTTGAGCTTTTGATTTTTGTGACTGTCTCCGAAATGAACAATCTGTTCACTGTGTGATGAGGATTTGCCAGAGGAGTTCACCAATTCACCCCAGATAAGCAGCTCCGCCCACGCCTCAAGCTCTGGAGCTGCTGGGGTGGGCCCTGACAGGGGAGGGCCTGGATGTATGTTTCAGTCACTGGAGTTTTCTGCAGTTTTTGGATAAGGAAGAAGGTGCTTGAGCTGTGTCTTGGGGGAGTGCAATGGAACCCTACCCAGCTATCAACTGTGTCAACAGGGCTTTATTTCTCGGCGCTGGGTCTCAAAGACAGTTGCAAATATTTGAAATGGGAAAGAGATAGAAAATGAAGCATTTAAGCCTGCCGTCTTTGTTAGACTAACAGAGGGCTGTGATAGCTTCTTCAAGGTGACCTTTGGACACAGGTTTATGGAAGCATGGAGATATTTATGGGCGCCTGGCAGCACCAGTTCCATGTATGCATGGCATGTTGGCGGGCAGTTACTGAGCTCAGGAAAGGGATTGCATTATTAATATATGAATTATTAATTATTATAATTGCATTTGTCATTTATTGAGCACCAGCCATGCACTAGAAGCTGAGCAGACCTTAAGAGTCTCTGCCCAGTGGGGGGTGACTGAGGTAATTACATTTGAAATAGCTGCAGTCACAGGCTCTCAGTATAACTTGTGGCATATACTAATGCACGATGTCGCTCCTGTTTTTACTTTCTCTAGAGCCATATATTCTCATATAATTTTTCTTATTTGTTTATGCAAAGATGGGGAACGAGCTATTTGTCAAGATGAAAGATGCTGTATCAGGTTATTTTAATTAGTATTTATTATGTCTTCCTACTGGCAATAAGAAACCAAAGGAGAAAATGCTTCCATGAAAAAACGCATGCAATCTTTTTTTTTTTCTGGCCAGTCACTTTTTGAAAGAGGGCTAAGGGTCAGAAGGGAGTCCACACAAGGGTAGAGGGACAAATCAATTCCCGCCCCGATGGGAAACCGCTTCTAGGCTCACCTAAGTCATGAGCATCCTATTTGCTTGGCGCAAGCAACACCTCTTAATAGCTAATATTTAACCCTTAATATGTAGAGTGCTAGAATGCTAAGACTGAAAATGATTTTAGAAATCAACTTGTCTAACCTTCTCATTTTGCGGGTTTGGAATCTGAGGCTCAAGATGTCATACAATCTGCTTGAGGTCATTGTTTAAAGCTAAGCTGGGACTACAACTGGGGCATGTCAATTCCCAGGTCAGGGACCTCACTACTAGGTGGTCATGTTTACTTTCTTTGGAAAGGAGCTAGTATAGAACTGGGCTCATGAATTGGAGAGGGGAAGAATCAAGTTCAAGTGATGCAGGTATCAGTGCTTCTTTTTCCTGCTTTTACTCTGTTCATCTGAGGAAAAGGTGCCATCAGTAATATCATTCATTACATACAATGATTCTCCACCAGGGGAGAATATCTCCATATCCTCTCTCAGGGAGCCCTATCTTCATATCTTAGGGTCTGTCTGGGGAAGGGTTTGTGAGATTAGACATCCTCACCCCGCCCCCAATCTAATCTATCCATTATGTCAGGCAGGTGGTCAGGGGCCCTGGTTGTCACAGCTCCATAATGTGACTTCATCTAAACTGCAACTTTGGCAATGTTCCCAAAAGGTTTGGGGAAGCATATATGGGACCCAGCGACGTTTTGGTCTGAACCTCCCTACTTCATTTGGGGCTCTGCAATTGCTTAACATTGCAAGCTTGAGACTTCACAGGATGTATTTATCTTTTTATCCAGGTGTGGGTGGGAGCAGGTGTCTGTGTGCTTCACCTCCTTGCCTGCCTGATAAGGAGGCTGGGCTGTCCTTAGGCTGGTGTGGAGGAAGGACTGCAATACGATAATCTTCAGCTGAGGGATGTTCTTTTTCTGAAATTTTTAGCAACGTAGATGCTATGTGTTCCTACTAGTCTTAATAAGCACTCTGCTGGGGATGGTGGACAGCCTCCTGGGTAAACATTTACTTATTTCCTCTTCCTAAAGGGCTGTAGTGAGGTCTTTTAATAAAACATATGCAGCCTTCAGTAAATGGGATATTTATTTACAATGAAAATTATAACATGGGGATATTACCTATTGCAGGCCTTCATCATTAGTTTTTATGCATTTCTGGGAACACTCTGCATATGTTTCTAGATTCTTCAACTTCCAGGAAGATATTCATAAGAATCTCTCGCAATATTGAGTGTCATGTAATCTGGAAATGATTATTTTGGAGGTTCGGATCTGAATCCAAGCCTCTGACTTCTTTGCACTTCAGTACTATTTTTTGTTTTCTCCCAACTAGACTTTAAAATCTTAACTTGCTGGAATACCAGGCACATGTCTACCATTTTGAATGTCTGCTTCTTTACCCACATTGTGACCAGTGCCAGCTAAGAGTGCCCTTACACAGTCGTGTAAATGACCACATTCCCATCTACTTTGTAAATGCTTTGGCATTCAGAACGCATATACATTTTATTGAATTTCCCTGTATAGCTTTCCCCGGGGGATTAAGGCTAATTCAGAGGAGTGTTACAGGAGAGGAGAGGAATCTAAGGGATACTATTGATAAGTCCGTTGGGCCACCAAAGGAATCCATGTTTCCATTTCACCCAATAAGCAGAGGAACTAAAAACAAACTGGCCTAGAGCACAGCACTGCAAGAAGCCAGACAAGAAGTACACTAACAATGCAAAAGCAGCTGAACAATCATTGCTTTGATAAAGAAATCTGAAAGGAGAATGAAAGTACATTACTAAAGACCCGTGCAATCTGACAACATGGCAATTGCTAAAGGCATTAGTCTGAAGCCGAGAAGAAATACCATTCATCATGCCCCCAGAAACATAGGCATCCAGGCCCGTGGATACCCACGACCCCGATGGATTACACCTGGATTGACTGTTTGCATGAATTTCCCCTTGATGATGCTTCTATATAGAATGTTCCTTTATAGCGTATATGCTTTCTCATCACAGCTCAGCTCAATTCCATTCTGCTGAGCCTCTTTGGGGCACTTTGCATGAGAGATGCGCGAGAAGTTGGTTGTGGTTCTTCCGCACATTCGAGACGATTACTCTTACCGTGCGAGGAAATTCCTCATCCCAATCGATGACCAAGTCAAGTGGCCCCCTCCCCATTTCTACAAAGGGCCATGCACTTTTCTCTTTTCCATATTGTTATGACCCTTTAAAAAATCCCTCACGGGCACATATATGTCTTTTTTTCTTTCTTTCCTCCCCTTCTCCCTTTTTTTTCCATGGGAAATAATTTCGGTCATTGGATGTATCCCTTGCAGCGGCTGGTATTGACGGTGTGCCCAAGGCGGCTGAGTTTCAAGGTTTGTTTTCTTCTCTTTCTCGCCTTTGCTTAGCTCTCCTGAGACACTGGGTTTCTCTCCCAGCGCTGTCCACCTGTCCCAGCCTTTTAAGGGCTCTGATCACTCTCGCAGTCCGTATTTTGCTCGCTGTCATCCTCATTCCCGGTGTTCAGGCCACCGAAGACCTCGTTGGAAAAACTTGCAGCCCCCCTGAACTGGCCACGTTGGACTGAAGATTTGAGGAAAGCAAGGGTTTGAGAATGCTCCGTCGCCTCGCGCCTCTGGGACAGAGACGCCCGCCAGCGGGCACCGCAGCCCGGCTCCGGTCGCCGGCGGCGCTCCCCGGGGTATGTGCTCCCGGCGACGTGCACTAGGTGGCGCTGCAGGCCCGCGCACCGCAGCCAGGGCGCCCCGCAGCCCCGCGGCGCCGCCCTGCGCCCGCAGCCGCCCCTCCGCCGGCCCGGGAGGCCGCGCAGCCCACGCGCCCGCGTCCTGTCGCTCGGGCTGCCTGGTCGCCACCCCCTTTTCTCAGACTGTCACCGGGCGGACCTGTCGGGGGACCCTGCGGTACTGTGGAGGGCTCGAGGGGCGCTGGCGTGAAGGATTTGAACAAATGTTGGTCTTGTCTCCAGGCCTGAGCCACGCCTCCTCCATGCGCTTATCAGCGTGTCCGTGTGGACACGTCCCCCACCGCCAGTTGCTTGTTTTGACTCTAAGAAGTAGCATTTCCCCGCATGAGCGGATGAATGGACCAACAAATGGCTGAACCCGACAGCCGGCTGTGCGGGGGCAGCCCCGGGGCGCGGGGAGGGAAGGGCGGCGCCGGGCGGGGCCCGCAGGCCGGGGTTTCGGCCCGTGCTCTGAAGAGAGGGGCGCACGGGTTGCCTACCCACCCCGCCTCGCTGCGCCTCAGTTTCCCTCTCTGCAGGATGGGACTGATAACGCCGCTGTGAGGAACAAATCAGACTCTGTCCTCTCTCTCCTTCCTCTGTTTTCCTGGCATCGCTCCTGGCCTTCCCTCTCTTTCTCGGTCATTCTCAAAGTCTTCTTTGTGGTCCCCCCCTTTCTACTTTTCCGTAAACATTGGTGTTTCCTGCGTTCTAGCCACACCCATTTATTCTTTTGGTGTGGTTGTGGTTTTAAACAACCCCATGCGCTTCCCCTGGGCATCCGCGGTCACCAGGAGTCAGCGTCCCCTGCTGGTTCCCAGATCTCCGGTGCCACGTGCAGCCTGTGTCCGGAGCTCCGGGTTCAGAGGTCAGCCGCCCGCGGCACTTTCCACACTGACCCCGCCTTGGGTATTGAAAGTGGCGGCCCCGGCCCGCCCGGATTGCCATTTCCTTCTCCAGCCCCCTGCTGCTGCTTCTGAATTTCCTAGGTCACCGAGGACCGTTTGCCACCGGGCAGACCTTGGGCTGCACACTTGCCTCCTCCTTCTCCTTCACTCCCCATAGCCCATGGGCCACCAAGGGCCATTGATTCTCCCCACCATCTCTCCCTCTGTATCCCTTCCCCGACCCCCGACCCCCAGAGCCCCCCAGGTGCCCCACCTGCTTTCCCTGCCCCCAGCCACCCACCCTGCCATACTTCTGCCCCTCCCCAGCTGCAGTCAGAAAGACCTTGCTGCAGTGCGGACTCGCTGGTGTCACTCCTCTGCTTCACAACGTGCTGTGACTTTTGTGATAAAAGCCAAGCTCCTTGGCTGGGGCACAAGTCTTGTGAGCTCCCACCCCTGTCCTTGCTGTCTAGAATCACAACTATGCCAACAGGAAGCTTCCTCAACTGACCTCTCTCACTGTCTCGGCGTGGCATGGGGGCTCTTCTGTCATTGTGACCATCACGCTGCATTATCATTTTTCTAGCCATATTCACACTAGACTATCATTGTTCTTCCTCCCAGCATGGGGGTTCTGTGGGGCAGGGGCTCCAAGGTCAAGGTCTCCCATCCTGTGGTCCAGCACAGTGCCTGGCACACATGGGGAGCCTAGGGTGTCAGCTGGAGGCACACTGAATGACTGAGGAGTTGGGCTCTGCCGACTGTGCCAGTGGAAGCATGTTGTTGGTAGGTGGAATACCTGATGTGGGGGACAGAAGATGAATTAGACACAGAACCTGCCCTCGGTGGAAACACATCCTGAAAGCTGAATTGATGCAGCTGTCATTCAGATTTTCAGATGCCATTGAAGAGCCATGCCATGTTACACACCTTCCTGTTCACCTCTGCATGAATGAGTCTTTTCCATGCCTGGAAGCCATTGAGGGGCCCTTCTGTTTCTCATGCATCAGCCTTGGGTCTCCAGGGACTGGAGCGCTGCACATAGACACATACACTCAACATTTGTAGGACAAGTGCATGGGACTTCCTGACTCTGGAAGGCATCTTCTGCCTATGTAGAACCTCCTCTTGCCCCTCTCCCTGGATGCTTAGGGTCTCGATCACATTGCATTAGAGCTGTTTGGAGCTGATTTTCTGGCGATGTCTCCCAAGTGGCATGGTATCATCTATAGCTCAAGACTTTTTTTCATGCTCAGTTTCATTTAATCATAGCCAAGGGTCCCTAGTTCATCAGGATCAATACCGTGACAGGGTGCAATCCATCAGCTTGGGCAGCCTGCTGTGGGGTGGGCTCTGAGCATTATGGTGGTCAGGGTGGTCCCGGCTGTGCCAGGCAGAAGCCTGTGCTGCCTCACTGTGCCTCAGTCAGCAGGGTCCACTGTGCTGGTTAGGACCTAGGTGTGCCTTAAAGTGATGCCTGGTCCCCGGGGCCCATGGGAGCTCGGGTGCCTTCCCTGGTGCACCTGCTGGGTGAGATGTGTCTCTTCCCTGCTGCTGCATGTCGAATCAGAGATGTGAGGTTTGAAGGGCTCGGCACTCTTGGGTCATCTCGCCTTCCCTCCCACCAGGCAGAGTTTTCCCCGGAGTGTCTTCCCTCGTCCAGCGCACTTATATGAGTCTCATGTGACTGAGTTTCTGCCACTTTCCTTGAGGGAACAATTCCACACACACCCAGAGTCGATGGTTTCAGAAACTGTGCAGCATGATAGGATGGATGATATGAGGGGCAGACAGCAGTCCCTGCTTGGGTACTTTGCTCTTCAAAATAAAAGACCTTAACTTTCTCTCTCTTTTTTTCTTTCCTTTTAAAAATTAAATATATTGAATTGTCTGAACAACTTCTGGCTCTTTCCTAAATATCATAGCCCTTTAGAGTCACCCGTGTTGATTTTCCTCTAGACTCAGGGTCTTCTGCAATTTCAGGTCCTTTTCTTAGAGTGCTTTCCATCATCCTTCCCATACCGCATAATTGCGAATCTAGCAAAACAAACCCTTGGGGGTGTTCCTTTTATCTTTAGCCCACTTGACGTAAATGTATAGTTATTTAAAATTAGGCTGACCTGGGTTGGGATCCTAGGACTCTTCCTTTTTACTGGCTGTGTGACCTTGAGCCCCTTGCTTACTTTCCCTGAGAGTCAAGTTCTTCATCTGTCACGTGGGGCTGACATTTCACTGGGTGGTTGTGAGTATTCCACATGACCTTGCAGGTAATGCACTCAGCAGAGTGCTTGGCACGTTGCAAGGATGCTTCTTGTTAATATTTACTTGATATAAAAATGGTAACAATGGAGACAACCAGAGAGGCATCGCTTACTGCACTGGGAGTGGACTGATGCTATTCAAGGGGAAAGAGACTCGGAAGTTAGAGTCCAGAGTCCTAGCTCTGCCCCTGACTTTCCTTGTAATCTTGGCAAGTTACGTCCCCTCCCTCAGCCTTGTTTCCTCACTGAGAAAATGGCGGTTGTAAGGATTCAGTGAGGGAATGTCTGTAAGAACAGGTGATTCTGAGCCGGGTGCTCAGTGGGTGCTCCGTCTAAAAGACTAAGGGAAAGCTGTGAGGCTGACTCTTGTTCCTCTGTCAGCTCCATCGCACCTCCTTTTTCTCCTGGATTGCAGCTGGACAGACCATGTGGGGCCCTTTCGTGTGATGTCACCTTTCGTCTTCACCAGCCTTCTGGGATGTGGCCACTGTTCCCAGTGTACTGGTGAGGAGAACACCCTTAGCCTCTGTGAAATAACGTCCCAACGAACCTCTCATCATGTCACGGTCCCGAGACGCCCGATAGCTGGGTTTTGGCAGAAGGGTCTTGCAAATTTAAGCACTCTGAAGGTACGTTTTAAGAAGGCTTTTTAGAAGGAGGTCCTAAGCCACCACCCTTTTCCATGGAAGACTCATGGCTTAAGTAAGCTGGTTCTATAGCAGACCCAGATCGGGATGAAACGTAGACCATTTGACTTTAACTGATTATCTAGTAGTCAATTTTGAGTCCAACTCATGGCTATATATGTATTTGTAAGAATAACATAAGTTTAGACAACATGTCTAGGATCTTACGATTTGTGAAAAGGGCTTTTGAACACTGACTTGCACACTAATGTTCACCCATCACTATTTCAAAGATGCTATACATTTCTCGCCCGAGAAGCAAGGATGTGCTTTGGGGAAGCATGGAGGAGGTCTGGGGACGGTGATTACCACTGTGATTTCAGGCAAGCTCTGAACTTGGAGACCACTCGTGGGTAGTGGCCACTGGGGATTGTGAGTGGTTTCTAAGTGTGTCTGATTTTAGCTACTCTCAGAACACAGTGACTGGCTTTTCTTGCCCTCTAAGTCTATGAATCTGTAAGTTGCTTTCAGATTATTTCCCCTTTCATCTAGCCAGCCTGTGTTGCTGTGATTAAAAGTAACCATGGGTCCTTTGAATGTCTTCGCATGATAATATTGAGAGAGCTAACAGCTGTCCGGTCCTTGCCGTGAGCCGCTGCGCTAGGTGTTTTACACTGTTCCCATCGAAGCCTCACAGCGCGCCGGGGGGTGCTATTTTTATCACCATTCTCCAGTTGAGGAAATAGGCAGCGAGCGCTTAAGTACTTCACTCCGTGGTAGAGCTGGGTTTAGACCCAGACAGGGCTGACTGCAGAAGGTTGCTCTTAGCCACTGTGCTCGGCTGCCACGTGGCCTGTCGCTGTGTTGGAGAGAGCCAGCAGTGGTGACGGCTCTCAGAGTGGCGGCCCGTGTCTGTCGCCCCAGTAGGGTCATTCTGGCTTTGTCCCCTGACTGTTCAATGAAGTGCTGGTTATTCTCATTTGGATAAAGTGTATAACTTGATGGTGACATCAGAGCGATCCTCACCTCTCCATTTCCTTTTTGTCTTTAATAGAGATCCCATTGGTCACAGTTGTTTGCCTTTTCGTTCTACCGTCCATAAGCTGAACTCTTTCTTAGACCCTTTCTGCTCCTAATTCCTCGACTTCTTTCTGGAATCCATGGAGCACTAGACGGAACTGTGTATTCAGAAAGGACCCTCAAAAGAGAGGTCCCCTCACCCCTGGAGCTGTCCCTCGGCTGGGCGGATAGGGGCACACCATCTGGAGTGAGGGGATCTCAGCCTATGTCGCTGATTCTGTCACATCTGTAGAGCAAATCTTTGCGTTCCCAGCACTAATTCACTTTTTTTTCTAATTCAGATCTCTCTTTGGTTGACTTTCTCTAAAAAGCCTGTCCTGGAATCATGAAATACTGATATTTATCATTGCCAAGCATTTTTGTTGAAGCTTTAACAAGAAATGCATTATATGTCCATATGGTTGGCCTTTAGAATTACCGGTGTGATTTTAAGGTTGTTTAATGGGCTGACATAATATCTCCTTCACTGAATAATGCCTGAAATTCACTTCTTAGGGAGTCATTTTGATAACCCGAGGCTTCCTTCAAAAGTTAAAATGAAAATTCATGCGGAAGGGTTTATGTGTTAAACGTTATCAGTTGTTTGTATCTTTGTGTGAATGAGTCCAGGTCTTCCCGTTTCGAGTTTTGAGAGGTTACTGATAGAGGAAAAGAGCATGAATATAGAACAGAGACTCTCTTACTTGACTTTTCCCTAACTGAGTCCATCTCCTTGGTGAGGTGTACCAACTAAAGCTGTAGCACCTATCCCATCTGTGCTGGGTCCTCACCAAGAGCCTCTTATGTCTGATCCCAAATCTTCTGCCATTTGGACTTATTATTGTAATGACATGGTTTAAATACATTTTACATACATATGCATGCAAAAAAAGTGCACGATTTTGTTATTGTGAAAACCAAGTTTAATGTTTTGGAAAAATTTCTATTGATTTAAGTGTGGGCGATATACCTGTAAGAGATTATATTAAGAAAAATAATCAAACTCTAGGAAGGGTCTGCTCGCAGATTGCTTCATGAGTGGCTTTAAGTTTATGTTCTACTATAGAAAAACAGAAGCAAGAAATCATGGAAGATGTATTATGGGCATGGCTTACAAAGAAAAATATCACAGACCCACCCCAGTGGATCCATACAAGGCCCTACAAAAAGTGGTAAATAAAAGTACTCTAGGTTTTTTGTGTTTGTTTGCTTTGTTTGTTTTTTTCTTTTCTTACTGAAATTAAAAATTCACTAGAGAGAAAGTACTCTAGGTTTTAAGTTAAATATAATGCCCAAGTCCTTGCTCCCAAAAATGTGGTGCCTGGACGAGTGGCATTGGCCTCGCCTGGGTGCTCGTTAGAAAACAATTTCCGACTGCAGCCTAGGCCTGCTGAATCCAAATCTACATTTCAACAAGTTCCTCTCGTGATTTGTGTGCATATTAAAGTTTGAGAAGATCTAGTCCAAGCTATGTAGGTATCATTTTTTAAGAAAGATTTTTTTAAAGAGCAATTTTAGGTTCACAGCAAAATTGAGCGGAAAGTACAGGAGAGTTGCCATATACCCCCCACACATATAACCTTCCTGCTATCAACATCCTGCAACAGATTGGTACATTTGTTACAACTGATGAACCAATATTGATACATCAATATCACCCAAAGGCCACATTTTACATTAGGGTTCTCCCCTGGTGGTGTATGTTCTAGGGGTTTGGACAGACATGCAATGACGTGTGCCCACCATTATAGTACCATACAGAGCAGTTTCACTGCTCTAAAAGCCCTCTGGGCTCTGCCTGTTCACCCCCCTTTCTCCC
Source organism: Daubentonia madagascariensis (assembly GCA_023783475.1). NCBI lineage: Eukaryota > Metazoa > Chordata > Mammalia > Primates > Daubentoniidae > Daubentonia > Daubentonia madagascariensis. The sequence goes on from JAKFHU010002088.1 coordinate 5,742,758, forward strand.
TTAGGTATCGTTTTTTAAAGTTGCAACTTTAACCTGCTTTTTCAATTTGTCAGCTGTCCTCAATCATCAAATAAAAGGGCTTCTGCTGCCCAGATGGCCTCGTGTGCAGGGGGAAATGCTTCTGAGGAGGGGCCACTGCAGACACGCTGTGGTTGGCAGAATAACGGCCCTCGAGGTGTCCACACCCCAGTCCCTGGGACCTGTGAATGTGTTAGGCTACATGGCAAGGGGGAATGAAGGCTGCTGATCAGTTGGCCTTAAAATAGGGAGAGTGTCCTCGATTGTCCAGATGGGTCTACGGTGATCACAAAGGTCCTTTAAAGGTGGAAGAGGGAGGCTGAAGATCAGGGTAAGAAAGAAGTTTCCAGATGCTACACTGCTGGCTTTCAGGATGGAAGAAGAGGAATGAGCCAAGGAACTAGGGCAGCCTCTAGAAGCTGGAAAAGGCGAGGAAGTGGATCCTCCCCTGGAGCCTGCAGAAGGGAATGCAGCCCTGTGGACACCTTAGCTGTAGCCCAGTGAGACTCATTTCAGACTTCTGATCTCTAGAACTGTAAGATAATACATTTGTATTGGCTTAAATCACTACATTTGTGGTGTAATTTGTTATAGTTGTAAAAGGAATACACACACTTTCACTGTTTTGTTTGGGGCCACCCCCGATAATGTTGACATCAGTTATTTACATATATGCTCGCAGTAAAGTCATTGAAAAATGGGGTGGGTTCTCAGACGTCTTAAGCTTTAATAAAGTACACAACACTAAAACAACCCCATAGGTGATATTTCTTTGCTAATTTAGAAAGCACTGGCAGATCCTAGATGTCTCTGGATCCCCATTAAGAACATTGATAGTCATTGGGCAAGCCTGCCAACTCACTGAAGTTTTTTTTTGAAAGGAAGCCTGATGAACCAACATGCACGCCACAAATTGAACCTTCCATGCCATAGATATAAACGTGGAGAGAAAGTGGACGTTGGGCCCCTTTCCTTGGAACATAAGCTCTGAGAAGATAGGACCATCATCTTCTGTGGCTCTCAGACTATGCTACCAAGTGGCAGATACGCTAATTAAACTGTTCATCAAACTATCACGGAGCTCACTGTTTCCAAATGCAGGCCTCTGGAGGTCTTTGCTTTAATATATAACCCATGATTCATGGAGGAGAGAGGGAGACATTAATTGGGGCAGGAACTGAGGTCACCCCTGCTCCCCACCCCCTGCTCCCGCTCTTTCACGGGGCCAAAAGAGCAGCTGCAAAGCGGCAGCAGCCCGCAGCACACACTCAGCCCTGGTTTTTAAACACACATTTCCTCCTGTGTCAGTGCATTATCTGGCTGACCTGTTAATTAGTCCTCTGGTCCCGGTAAGTCGTTTTTACTTACAGGCTAGAATCTCTATTAGCACTCCCATAATAGTAGTCACTTGTTTTTGCCCATTATGTTTTGCTGTGGAAGAAAAGGCATAGGTTTTCACCATTTTTTTTTTTTTTTTAAGGAAAAAGCACAATCACAAAGAGTGTAGTAGCTCTGGGTGTCAGTTATGGGCCACGTCTTAGAAAACTTGATTAAGTTCAGTGGATGAGTGACTTTCTCTCATGAAGTGACTGTAAAAACTTTTTTCTTCTGTGAGAGCTTCCCTCCGGGGACTTGTTGGCAGAGAGAATGGAGTCTCTCAGCAATAATACGTCTCCAAGTTATTATGCGAGTGGAGAAGAAATACCAGGATTTGAGAGAATGTCTTTATGACAGGCCAAACTGCTAAAAAATAACTAAACTAGTGCAATCTCCAGACATAATCAACATTTCAAAGTCAGCTAAAATTTGGTTGACTGCAAAACGGGTTGCTTACTTAGGTTGTATCCCAAGATAAAGGTAATAAACGATTCACTTTCACATTCAGGGACAGAAGTAGAATATAACAAATCTTCTCTCCAAGAGAATTGTGGTTCCCTATGATTTATAGAAAGTTTTGCTGTGCTTATTTCTCACTGGCGTCTGGTTAGTATTTTTAAAAAAAAAATTTAATTAATTATCAAAATCAGTGAATCAGAGTGTTGTCTGGAAGCCAGAGTGTGGGGCTATTGGGTGCTTCTTTAATCAGAGGGAGGGAAACTGGAAGGATGGAAGGACCCTCAGTGAAGGCTCAGCTGATCAAACTCACCAGGGATGGCATGAAGCATTTGGTTTGGAGAATGGATGTGCATGTCCATCCACAGGGCAGGAAGGCAATACACCTAAGTAATGGCGGAGTCTGCAGTCTAGAAGGTATGTGTGGCAGAGCCATCCTGTCAAAGGACACTGGAGGGAAAGCCCCCAGGACTTTGCTACCTGGATGTGGAATTGGGTCATTGAGTCATTTGACCTTTTTTGAGGTCAGGATGTAAGGTTGGTTAGTTTTATTGAACAGCTCATTAGCTATTGTTGAGGACTTAATTGGTGTTGACCAAGTCGTGGCTGCGTTTAACCAGCGGGATTGAAACAATTGAGGAGTGTTCTCATTCTAACCTTTCTTGGGACCAGAGAATGAAACCCTTTTTGGCCCTACATTCTTTATTCATTTATTCCTCCGTTCACTCATCCATTTATTCATGCATACCAGTATGCATTCATTCAACAAACATTTAATTTTCTACTGCAAATCTTGGTTCATTGTGACACTCCATGGCTGAGTAGTCCAAACTCTTCAGAAAATGGACTTGCTGGGGAATGAGGAGCAAGAGCTCGGGACAGGAGCTGGCAGAAGACATGGAAGGCACGGGGTGATGCGGCTGGTCTCCATTATGTAGGTGCAGTGCTTCAGATGGGATTTCAATTAGCACTGTCTTCAGCGACATCATGCACTGAACCTTGTCCCAAGCACTTTGGGTGAACAAAAAAGTTATTGTGACCTAATGAATGGGAACAAGATGTTTCCCCCACCACTGGGGGATGTGATTAAATAGTCATCATCATTAATAAGGCATGCACGGAGCAGGAATGAACACCTTCCCTGCTGGGGGGTTAAAATACATTTCTTTCCTCCAGTTCAATATATTTTAATTTTTCATTGCACCTGTTACATGATCATGTGCTAGTCTTTTTACTTACTGGGTTTTTTTTTGGTGGTGGGGAGTGGGGTGAGTGTGTAGGTGTGTATATAGTAATGCACTTCTCAGGGACTAGATTGAAATCTAACATTTGTAGAATTTGTACTAGGTGCCAGAGATTATGCAAAGTGATAAATTGTCTTCCAGCTGTGATATGTATGCCTCTGGGAGTGCAGGGAAACTTTACTGGGCATGAGTAGCTCTAAGGGAACAGACTTTCTGAACATAAACTGAATGGCCAGGTCTATGGTAGGCCATGTTCTCCTTGATTTTCCTTTCCCGATCACCTGTGTTCCACATTACAAAAGAAAAGAATTTCTTTCATCAGTCCTGGATGCTACTATGGCACATTTCACTGGGGAGAGAATATCTGAGGACACCCTTAAAAGGGAGAGTTTAATAACACAGTACTTTTGGGGTCAGGATCCCATGAGGCCAATGTGAAAAAGCGCTTCTTTAAGAAATGTTGAAGGAGAAAACATCTTATATCATCCAAGTTACAAAGTCACAGCAAAGCTCTGATTCATCCACCCACCCATCTATCCATCTGTCCATCCATCCACCCACCATCCATCCACCTACCCATCTACCCAACCACATCCACCCATCCATTTGAGAATCAGAATCCAGACAAAGGAAATTGTCATGGGCACTTGTATTGATACATACGTTTGAATTAATGAGGTGAAATTAGACTTTTTCTGACTTAAGTAAGTTTGATTTGGTAATTGTTTTGACAATAAGGCTGGGTTTTTCCAAACTTTATTTTTTAAATAGGTTACATGGGAGACATTTTCCACAAATTAGAGCTGAAGATATGATAAAAATATATTAAAAGTATGTACCTAATATGCTGGAAGATATATCCTTTACAACTATTTAAATTAATAAGAAAAATTTGGGGTATTAATTTAATGATGTATAAGGTGAAAGTCAAATATGAGACCATGACTTAGAGGGGCAATATATTGGTCATTCTAATGTTCTTCCTCTTTATTTAGTAATTTAGCTGAGAGTTGGGAGAAACTTCTTTAAACCTGTAAGAATTTTTAAGTATTTCTTACCCATGAACAACATTTCCAAGCACAATAACAATGGTTTGAGGTTTACTTTATATTGTTTTGATCAACTGAAAATACTTACTAGGTAGCCCCTACTGACAGTGGAGAAAGTATAACATCGTTCTTGGTCCTTCTCCCAGTCTGTAGTTATCATGTTTAGCAAGGCAACCCAGTAAGCTGCTTAAATTTGTCCTCCTTAGCCCGAATGCTTGTCCTTTTGGCCATGAAATGTGAAGCCAGTCCTGAGGGAGCCTCTGGCCTACTCAGCTGCCTATGGTTAAGCCTATTTGTCCCATAACATTTGGTCTTGTTTGAATGGCAGTGGCTACTCTTCTTTTACCTGGGTCTTGTTACCCTGACCCAGCAAGTTTGACCACCGGCATAGTCTCCACTTGGAAGATACGTTACTGGGGTGCACAGCATTGAAGTGACTTTCTCAGAGTCGAGAAATCAGAAGCCTGGAGGAGAATTCCTGCACAGCCTGGCTCTGCAGCGTTCTCTTGGGGAGGTGGTGCTGGCAGGGGTCTTGGACATGGGGCTCTGGAGTCAGAATCCCCGCTCCACCACTTCCCACCTCTGTGTCCACCCCCCAAGTCCCCGCCCCAGCGTATTTGCTTTTGCCCTCACTGTGTGGAAGGAGGTGTAGAGATTTATACATGAGACTAGACCCTGGGACTACCAGAATTTTGAAGACGTAGGCAAAGAGTCTTCTCTAGGGCTTGAATGGTCAGCGTGCAAGAACTATTTCTTCAACAATAGTCCCACAGTGCAGATGCCACAGACCCATCCACCATCATGTTCCTCGTTTATGTCAGAGGAACAGGGAAACCATGGCGGAACAGAGACAGGGGAGAAAGGGAGATTCCAGGTACACAGAGAGGAACCGCATGGAGAATGTGCTGAGGTAGTTCCAATGAGCATGTACCCCAGGCTCTCGGCCGTCAGAGCCTAGAAGGGGACACTGGGGGCACTTACAGCGAAAGTGAAGGAAACTTCCTAGGAGCACGGGTCCAGCTAATAATCAAAATGGGGAATGTCAACAGGCCCAAAGTCTTTTTTGTCTTCTGTCTTTCTGTGGGCTTTGTGTACCCCACAAAGGGGCCTGGCTGAGGAGAAAAGTAGGAGCCGCTCTCTAAGCTGGAGCCCTACAGTGGGGCTGAGCGTGACAGGAGGAAAGGGTACCTCCTCCACCCCACACAAGTGCCTCCGGCACTCCCAGCGCAGCTCACCGGACTGTGTCCTGAGCACCCTTCCTAGCTGTGGTACAGCCTCCCTGCAGCACAGCGGGGGGCCTGCTCCTGACTTCCATTTCTGTTCCTTAGTCTAATTTTGTGGCTTTAAGTCTTTTTTGATTTCTCCTGTGCTGAAGAATTTGAAAGTATCATGCCTGCTAATAAGCAAGGTATTTAATATGTGGCCTCTCCTAGGAGGGGCAGATATTTTAAAAGAATGCCTTGGAGAAGGCCTTTCTCAGCACAGAGAAATAAATTAGTGATACTGGATCATCAGGCATCTGTGGGGGAGGCTTTTTTTTTTTTTTTAGAGGGCAGATCTGCCTTTTCTGCATTCCCTTTATACCACGAAATGGTTCACAGAAAATCAGTTCTGTCTCTTGGACTTACGAGGGTGTGTCCTGTGTATGCATGGGCAAGAACTTAGGATGAGAAGAATTGTCTCGCAAAGGCTAATGTACTTAGTAGCTTCCTGGAGACTTTGGATCTTTTCTTCTTCCAGTTACTTCTGTTGCTCTTCTCCTTCCTCTTCTTTCCTGCCAGTCACTGCAGGAATATTTCAAGCAGGATAAGCGCTGACATCTCCCACTCTTGGTGAAATGGGAGGCGCCTTTCTTTCCACGATGAACAGATGTGACCACAAGGTACTAAATAGTTTCATGTTCTCCAAGAGGTGGATGAAATCCCTTCTTTCCTCCAGTTTCAGTGAGTGAAGAAATTAGTGTTAGTGAATATAATTCTGAATTTCACATCATACTTTTAAATTGCTAAGAACATCACCTTTGTCTGTATGATCTGTTTAGCTAATAAAGATTTATTCCATGAGTCAAAAGGTAAAAATTTGGCATCCCTGAATTTGTGTGTTTCTGTAGAATGGGCTGTCTAAATCTCCCTGTTTCTCTGTTTTCTCTCTTTTTCATGCAAAGATTGAATTTTGTTGCTCTATTAACTCGAGGTCCTTACATACTGTTATTCTAAGTCACATGCTGGAGGAGAGAATTGCCAACATGCTGCATGGTATGAAATATAGCTCTATCCTAACTGAGACCTTCTTGAGATGCACAGATAAAGGATTCGGGAGAAAGGCCCTGTGCTGTTTCAGGCTTGTCAGGCAAATCCATGTTCTGTGTAATGGTTGGATAACAGTGTCCCGGGAGAGGTTTCACAGCTGCTGAGCCTCCCCTAAGAGTGACACTGGAAGGGACCCCAGGCCTGGCTCTTGATCAAAATGGTCATCTGGCCAGCAACTGCTGAAATGTGCTCCTGTAGGAGACTTCCTGCCTGACCCAGAGGGTCCTGAGAGAGCAGGCTCTGCAGGCTCGGGGTGCCTTCTCAGGGCTGCATTTATTCAGACTTCCTAGACCATGAGTAATAAACTTGGTTGGTTAACAACCTGGCTGGCAAGTTATTGCCAACCTAGCAGAAATAAAACAGAGTAGGTTGAACTACCACCAGGAAAAGAAAGCTTTCTAATTCGATCAATTTTATTGAGCTGTTAGAAACAGAGAATGGATCAGAAAAGGATCTCTCACGCCCAGTCTTGGCAGCATGTCAGTGCAGAGAGAGCTCGTGTGGCTCATAGAAGTGACCGAGCCTGTAACTCGAGGCCAGAGAGCTCATGTTCGTGGTTGGGACTGAATTCTTAATGTTCAACAGAGGTGGAAAAATCATGATGTTTCTTGTCCATAATGAAGCAATCACACTGCAGAGAGTGTGTGTGTTTATGTGTCTGAGAGGTTTAGAGCGAGGGAGAGGATGCATGCGTGACTTACATGAAGTCAGGGACGCAGGCCAGAAAGTGAAGTTAATAGCTATTTAACCACTTTTAAACAAACCATAAAACTGTATTGACCAAAGGCCTACTGGGATTTTCCATGTCTGAACATCTTCTAGGGAAGTTGTCTCCCAAATGGAAAATTTATTAGCAAAGACCCACGCATTGCAGTTGTTAGAAAGTCCGGTGGGCTCCACGTAAGGTGCGATTTCAGGTTGGCTGTTGTTAATATGCTTATGCAACTCCCTCTGACAGCAGCTGTCTGGGGTTTCTACCACAGAACCTTGAAATGTTTCATGCTCTGTGCTCTGAGATTCCCCGGGCCCCTAACACAGGGGTAGCTGGCTAGTCACCGGAGGATGATATACTATTCCTGTTGTTAGCACAGGCAACCTCGAGATACGTGGGAAAGAATTTTCAGAGACACCACGGTAAGAGAACGAGCCATGTCTACTCCTCATCTTGGCAGCAGGAGTGTTTCTGAAACAGTTTGTGCTGCACAAAACTGTAGTTTATAGAGAGCATTTTGTTGATTCAGCCATAAAAATGTGACCTACAATATGTTTGTTGAGGAGAATGTGTTCTGTTTCTTTTTTTATACTGAAGAATATACTTTCCATGCCTTGCACCCAGCTTCTCCTAAAGAAACTCCTTTGTGAAATTTTGGTTGTTTTTAGTGTTTATTTGAATTTTAGGAACCAAGGAAGTGTTTCCTACAAAGTCAAATTTCACTATTTAGACCATGTTAACTTGTAGGATCAGCTGCTCATGAACACTTATGATTTAGGAATAAGAGCCAAAGTTGGGTGTTGTAGTTGGCTGAACAATGGCCCGCAAAGATAGCAGATTCTAATCCCTGGAACCTGTGAATATTATCTTATTTGGAAAAGGGCCTTTACAGTTGTGATTAAATGAAGGATCTTGAGATGACATTATCCTAGATTATCTGGGAGGGCCCTGAATGCTATTACAAGTGTCCTTATATGAGGAGAAGCAAATAGAAAAGGAGGAGGCAATGTAACCACAGAGGCAGAGATTGGATCCAGCCACAAACCAAGGAGTGCCGGCAGCCGCCTGGAGACAGAAGACAGAAGAGGCAAAGAGTGGCTTCTACCCCAGGGCCTTCGGAGGGGGTGTGGCCTGCCACCACCTTGAACTTGGCCCAGAGATAGTGATTTCAGACTTCTGGCTTCCAGAACTATGAGTGGATAGATTTCTGTTGCTTTAAGCCACCAAGTTTGTGATGATTTGTTACAGTAGCCACAGGAAAATAATACAGGTGCTCTGTTCATTTATTCTATTTGTGTGAGATATATCTATATCTATATGTGTGTATGTATATATGAGTGTGGGTGTTTTGTATGTGACTATTACTTATAGGGAAGGCACACTGTAAGCATGGCGGAAATGTTCTTAAGAGCTTATAATCCAGTACCTTGGTTAAGTGCAAGGTTCAGGCTGCCTTATGTTCAAATCTATGACTTATTAGCTCTGTGATCTTAGATAAGTTAAATAACTTCTTTGGGACCTAGACAGTTCTTTGAAGATTAAGTGCAACAATCTGTGTGAAATCAGAATGCCTGCCTGGGAGAAGTGCTCTGAATTGTTGCCACACAGAAATGGCTCTTTAGGCCGCTACAGCTACCAGCAGGGCAGACTCTGACAACTTCCACATCTATGGCATGAACTAAGTGCATTAAGAAGAGAAAAGGGAAAGAACTCACTTATGGCTAGGGGATTTGTGGAAGCATTGCAGATGAGGTAGCATTCAGGTCTAGAGACTTTGCAAATGGGCAGGTTTTGGATGGGCAGGGTTGGTGAGGTGGGGACCAGGAATGACAATTCAGGTGAAGGAGAGTCTGGAAAAGGGGTGGAGTAAAGAAAAGCCCATGATGCCTGCATGGCCTGGAAGGAAGGCTTGAGGGACACAGGAGATAAGACAGGTAAGACTGGTCAGGCCTGGTAGAGAAGGTCCTTGAAGATTTCTCGGGATACCTGCAGCTCTACACAGCTCCAGCATGTCCAGTTAAGTCATCGGTAATTAAACCTCCTGCTTGAAGCATGAGCAGATTCTTGGCACAGGCTTAGTGGAGTGGAAGGGAAAAAGAGTCCTCCACCTGTGAAGTGTTAGGAGGCCAAGAATGGCCACTCACTACCATTCTGGGCGAAGTATTACCTCGAGCCTGGCAATTTGTGGCCAGCTTTTGCAGTAATTGGAGTGGTGCCTTCTTTATCTACAAGGGAATCATTTTGCCCTGCCTTCCACTGTAGCTTTGGAATCTGTACTATTTAATGCATTAAAGTGTGCCCATTAAATAGGTAAGTTATGCCAGCAGGCCTGGAACAAACACGAAGGATCAATGGGCTTTTTACAAAGCAACTAGCAAACGCAGTGTCTGTCACACAGCTTGTTGAAAATTGGAATTCTCACTGCAGTCTTCTGGGATTCAGGTGCCTGCATGTGCAGAATTCTAGGAGGGAGGACTTCACACATTTAGGCGCTTCAAAAGGGCAACTTGGGCATGAGAGCAAGCTGTTCCAGGCTGCAAGAATTGAGGCTGGAAGGCAACAGCCTACTAGTTGACATGGTTCTTGTGCCTAGATCTAAGTTAGAATGAAGTGAAGCATACCTGTGTAGACTTTTTGTTATAGAGAGTAAGACTAAAAAGAAGCCTCCTACCTGAGAAGACATTGATCCTTTGTGACCCAGCTAACATTGAAATTAGCTTGCTTTATAACTGATGGGTGATATTACCCAGTTGGGTTGAGGTCTGGGGTGGGAGGCCGGGGGTGGGGGGAGAAGGCAGATGAAGCCAGGCTATGGCGCCCTTACATGGGAACTTGAAAAGCGTCTCAAGTCACTGTGGATTCAAAATTCTAAACACAGAATCAGTGGGGTTTCCAGTGAAATGTTTTGAGTGGGAGGTAATTTCGCTCTTTCCTTTGCTCAGCTAAAGGTAGGTGATAAAAAAAGGCTTTATTTATGGTGGAGGTGGGATATGTGGAAGAAGAGGGAAGTGAAGATACTTTCAGTGAAAGATTAGGCTGAATTGGTGACAGTGGACTTGGGGAAGCACTGCGGGGGAGAGAGTTAGACAGAAGGAAATTCAGGAGCTATTTCCAGCTCCTTCTCTCTGTCCTCTTAGCTGTTTGTCTCCATTTGTTATATGCAAATTATTTGCCCCTGTCCTCTTCTGAGTCTTTCCTCATTGGTGAGTTTCCTGCTGATATCAGGATTGCTAATTTGACAACAAATATAGATAGTCTATGTTAGGATACATTCCAAGACCCAATCTTTTCCAATTTTTAGAATGTCCCCAAGCTTTCAGGGTAGATTTATTAAAAAACCCTTAGCTTTAAATAAGTTATTAATACATGCAACAACATGTATGGAGATCACAATAATTTATGCCAAGTGAAAGAAGTCAATCAAAAAGAGTACATACTGTATCATTCCATTTATATAAAACTCTAGAAAATGCAAATTAATCTGTAGTAACAGAAAGAAGATCAGTGGTTGCCTGAGAAGTGGAGAGGCTGGGGGGTGGTGCAGCTAAGAAAAGGAGGTGTTCATCATGGAGGTGTGAACATCCTGGCTGTCTTGATTGTGGTGATGGTTTTATGGGTGCATATATATGTTAAAACTTATCAAATCGTACCCTTCAAATATGTGTGATTTTGTATGTCAATTATACTTCCATAAAGCTATTAAAGAAAAGCAACCTTAGCTTTAGAGCATCCACTTTAGATCACACGTGGGGCAAGGCAAGGAGATAACCCAGGTAGTCACAATGTAGCGTGATAACAGCAGTGCTGGGGTCCCTGTGCAGAGAAGCGACCTCCAGTGTGGCCTGTGGGATGGAGGCTTGGGTTACACAAGCCCCCGTGCTGTGGTGTAGACTGCTCTCCCACCATCTTGCTGACCACATCGTTCTCTTCTTTGACCAGGTCCACATTCTCCATGGAAACCTGGCAAAAAAATTCATAAGCAGGAAAGCAGTATTCATTGGCCTGGAACCAGCACCTTTATGGTCTGTTTCCTTTTGTTTGGTGGGTCCACACTCACACCCCACATACTCCAGAGGCAGGGAGCAGGCTGAGGCTCTGGCTCCTAGTATGGTCCTGACTTTTTGCTGATTCTTTGTTGCTCATACTTTGAGAAATGGGGATAACAGAAGCTAATCTCTGAAGTTCTTAATCCAACTAGAATAGACCCCTGTGGAGAAATATGAGCATAGAAATTTTATGTTCTAAAACTTTTTCATTTATTCCTAAAATACTTGCTGAGTATACACTATGTGCCAAGCAGGTATACACTATGTGCTTATAGTCGGTAATAAGATGGTGCACAAGATGGAAATTGTCTCTCATAGTGCTTGCTGTTTAAGGCTAGAGAGATGACAGATAACCAGGTGATCACAATGTGGGCTCTCTGTATTTACAGGGGGCTATGGGAGAACAGAGAAGATATCCCAGACTAAGAGATTAGGGGAAGCTTCCCAGCGTCAGACTCTGAGAAAAGACTTGAATTTCTCTTTATGAAAATACGGAGGACAATCTTTTACACGGAAGGCAACTGAGTGCCCTAAAACACTCAAGGTTCTGAAATAAAGACATAGAGTAGAGTGGAACTCAAAGGACTCCGAGGCTGCAGTGGGGCCCTGGGAGGACAGTGCTCCAAGTCAGAGCCTGTGTGGGCCCTGGACGGGACGACATAAGGACGACATCCCGGCAGCTCCCCAGGCTGGGCTGTGGGAGCACCTGCTGCGCGTGGCAACAGGCAGTACAAACATCCCAGTGCAGTGGGTCTGAGGACCCAGTGACAAGGAGGTGGCCACAAGGAGGCATGAACATACTCTCCCTTCTCACGGGTAGAATGTGAAAAAGTCTCAGGAAAAGCAAGAGGTGTGACCAAGATAGCTAATCAACTGATACCACAGACCATAGGCTCAAAAGGGGGGAAAATCACAACTCAGCTGGGTTTTAGATGTGTGATTGAGAAGAAGTTGAGCTGCAGAAATGTGTTCTCCAGGGTCCATCCCTGAAGTGTGACTGCAGTTCACAGAAACAATAGCCCAGTGGCCTCAGCAGGGCCGTAGTCGGGAGAGGACGGGCAAAGACACCCTCTCGCTGGGTCTGGATGCTGACGGGGCTTTGTGTGAGCGCTTGGAGCATTCAGCTCGGTCCAGGCAGCCCAGGTAGGCTTCCCGCACTGCCCCGGAGGAGGCGGGTGTTTTGCAATTTTCCACAAACGGCTGCTTCTGTTATCGGGATGGTCACTCTCTGGCTAATGAAAAACATCTCTCTGGTCCAAACATGACCTTGAGGTTTATCTAAATCGTTTGTTCCTCAGCAGAACAACATATATCAGAAGTGAAATATATGCCAAAAGACACTTCTAATGCACCATTTATCTTTTCTGTAATTGATTCTCATGCAGGACAAATACCCTGTGGGGCTCACAGGGGACTTAACACACTCTGCCATTATGATGACATCATCTCACATAAAGCAGCCCTTCTGGACGCTGGATATATGACAGGCTCTTTTTTCTGTTTTAAGTGCTGCTCGCAGCGCCACATTTAACTATGGGATTACAAGGGACAACTGTTCCTATCTCACTTTCCGCCCTTTGTTTTCTGAATGCGCTGTCTGGCTAGTTCCACACTCCAATCAAAATGAAATTATTTCAAAATCCATACCCAATTGATTACTCTTGCCAAAAGAAAGTATGTAACAATACATATCCATCGACTTTCAGTTTTGGTCAGTGTCGAGATTTATTGTCTCTAGGCAAATATTGAGCTGGGTGAAGTTTCCATCGGTTCTGTGCTTCTCAGTCAATAAATCTAAGTGTTGACTTTGGGAGGAGTCACTGGCTGTTGCTTTGTGGCTTGTGATCATGCATTTGTGTGACTGATGCCTTTCAAGACTGTGAATATGATCTAGAGCTGCAAAATCTACTTCAAAACTTCCAGGAGCCAGGAATTTCAAATAAAGCACTTAAAGATGTACAATAAAACCTTCAAACCATCTTGCCAAAGGATGCTCCTGAATGTCATGCAGGTGGAAAAAGCAACCACCTCACTTTGAAGAATAGCCTAGGAAGAAAAGGTCTCTATCGATAAAAACCATTACATGCAGTTATACATCATGATAATATTAATTACATAATCATTGCAAATGGCCTTCCAGGATGTCATCGTCTGACCCGAGGGCTGCTCCATGCAAGGCAGTTAGCAGTAATTGGTAGTTTCACTAGATCTGTTAAATAGAGGGGTGGGCAGCTGAATCCTACTGCCAAGACTGATGTCAAAGTAGGCAGGGGGTCTTGAGAGATGCTATCAAGACTATTATACCAGCTGGGCATCATGGGTTCATTGCAAACTGCAAGAATATCACTCAGCTAAGCATATTTATTCTTTGAAACTTGAGCATACTGTTTCGGTCCTGAAATTGCATTAAACTGTTCTTTTCAAGTTATGAACAAGAAAGAGGAAAAGAAACATATTGCCAAAACATGCAGAGATTCTCAGCAAAGCCAATACATACTCTGTGTTAGTCAGGCTAGGCGAGGCTCTATTGCAGTAACAAACAAACTTCCAAATCTTAGGGCCTCCATACAAGTGTCTGGGTCTCCTTCATGTCACAGTCTGGCTTGAGAGGCTTTCCTCAGTGGGCTCCTCCATGCAGTGACTCTGGGATAAAACCTCCTTCTATCCTATGTTCCTACAATCTTAAATATATAGTCTTCAAGTTGGTCACTGAAGAAAAGAGCTGGTGGATCACACAAGTTGTTTTTAAGGCCTGGAAGTGACTTGGATCACATTTGTCCATATTCCACGAGGCAGAACTCTGTCTGGTAGCAGCCTTTTCTCAATGTAGCTGTGAATGAGATGGCTTAAACCACAAGGGGGCTGTGACATTAGTCTTCCTTGTATGTCCAAGATGATCTGGTGTGGTGAATGCACGGCACTGTCTCTGCCACAGGCTTTTAAAAGGGAAACAGCCCTTGGTAGGGCAGGTGGTGTAAAGGATGCTGCTGGAGCCCTGCCTTTACCCCCTTGGCCCACCCCTGGGTTCACCTGCAGCTGCAAAGGCAGTTCCTGTGTGAGAGGACAGTGTCCCACCACAAATGCCCACATCTCTCTCCTTCCCTGTCTGAGGGCTCTATCAGTCAGAGCACAAGGCAGACCAGAGATGCCTGGAATTTAATGCCCTCAGGGACAGTTCTTAGCCTGTGAAGGTGAGGGATTGGTGGATAAGTACCCCCGTTTCCTTGGCCCTCTTGGGGACAGTTCTGAGGTGCACTCCACACAGCGTCTCGCTGTGGCAGCCCACTCACCAACTCCCCCCTCATCGTTTGCTTCTCCCTTCTGTGTCTCACTTTCCCTACTCACTCCCTTGCTCTTCCCAGGACCTCCCCCAGTACCCTATTTACTCTCAAGTTCTTATCTCAGCACCTGCTTCCAGGAGAATCCAAACTAGGAACTTATGGGGAACCCCTAAAAGCAGCTGAAAGAGCAGTCTCAGAGGGTGAAAGGCCACCAAGTGGGTTCACATGCATCCCTCTTCATTTTCTTTCTCTTTGCCATGAGAAGAACATACTTCGGGGAAGGGAGATTTGAGTGGGAAGGCTGGGGTGGGGCAGTCTACGAAACTTTCCCAGAAGGAATGACGCAGAATGCGTGGAAACAGAAACAAAGTATTAGCTGAAGATAAGACAGGATTAATGGCTTCTGATGCCTGGGGAGTGGCAGGGACAAGTGAGCTTTGATAAGTGCTGCTTATCTGGAGTACAATTCAGTGACTTTTCCAAAATGCTAACTGTCTTAGTCTGTTTGGGCTGCTATAGCAAAATACCTTACACCGGGTAATTTACAAAGAACAGAATTTATTGCTCACAGTTCTGGAGGCTGGGAAGTCTACAATCAAGGCACCAGCAGATTTGGTGTGTGGTGAGCCCAATCCTTATAGATGATGTCTTCTTCCTGCATCCTTATGTGGTGACAATGGAAGGCAGCTCTCTGGGGCTTCTATTATAAGGGCACTAATCCCATTCATTAGGGCAGAGCCCTCATGACCTAATCACCTCCCCATAGCCCCACTTTCTAATACTATCACCTTGGTGATTAGGTTTCAACATATGAATTTTGGGGGGTCACAAACATTCAGACCATAACATTCCACCCTGGTCCCCCTAAATTCCTGTCCTTTTCACATGCAAAATGCATTCATTCTATCCCAGTTGCCCCAAAAGCTTTATATGTTCCAGTGCTAACTCAACAGTCTAAAGTGCAGTCTTCTCTAAACATCATCTAAATCAGATGCAGGTGACACTTAGGGATGACTCATAATTTATCTGGAGGCAAATTCTTCTTCAGCTGTGAGCCTATGAAATCAAACAAGTTATGTGCTTCCAAAATACAATGGTGGGATAGGCATCAGGTAGACATTCCCATTCCAAAAGGGAGAAACAAGAAGGAAGAAAGGGGTAACTGGTCCCAAGTAACCCAAACCCAAAAGGACAAACAACATTAAATCTTAAGCCTTGAGAATCATTATTTTTGACTCAATGTCTGAGCTCCTGGACACATTGGGTTGGGGGTTGGGCCCCCAAGGTTCCAGGTGGCTCTGCCCTCTTGGCTTTGCTGGGCGCAGCCCACACCACACCTCTCATGGGTTGGAGTCGTTTGCCCACAGCTTTCCCAGGCTGGAATTGCATGTTGGTGACTCCACCATTCTGGGGTCTCGGGGCGGGCCCACTTCCATGCTCCACTAGACATTGCCCTAGTAGGACCTCTCTGCAGTGGCCCTGAAGATCTCCAAAATGCTTCTGGGTTCATTCTTACCTTGTCTTGAGGGATAGCACCTAGCTTCTGCCTATCCATACTAATCTCCTTATCAAACACAAATGGTTGCTTAGCCACACCCTTGGTGTTCTCTCTCAAACATGCTTTGCATTCTTTACAGCATGGCGGCTGAGAATTGTTCAAACCTTTAAGTTCTGCTTCCCTTTTGATTATAAATTTTTTCTTAAATCATTTCTGTCTTCTTGTCATTTACAATAAGCATTCAAGAGAAGTCATGTTGCACCCTCACACACTTTGCTTATATATTTCTTCTGCCAAATATCCTATTTCATTGCTCAGAAGTTCTACCTTTTAGAAAGCGCTAGGACATGAATACAACTCAGCTAAGTTCTTTGCCACTTTGTAACAAGGATCTCCTTTCCTCCAGTTTCCAATGGCGTGTTTCTTATTTCCATCTGAGACCTCATCAGAATGGCCTTTATCGCCTGCATTTCTACCAACCTTCTGATCGCGACCACTTAGATAATCTCTAAGAAGACTGAGATTTTCTCTACAGCTCTCCTTTTCTGAACCCTGACCAGAGTCGTCCTTAAAGCTCTTTTCATAACAAGGTCCCTCAAAACTCTTCAGGCCTCTACCCATTATTGAGTTCCAAAGCTGCTTCCTTGTTTTTAGATATTTGTTATAACAACACCCCACTTCTTGGTACCAATTTCAGTCTCAGTCTGTTTGGGCTGCCATAACAAAATACCTTAGGCTGGGAAATTTATAAACAACAGAAATTTATGGCTCACAGTTCTGGAGGCTGGGAAGCCTATGAACAAGGCATCAACAGATTTGGTGTCTGGTGAGGTGCCCCACAGATGGCGCCTTCCATGTGTCCTCACATGGTGGAAGGGGCCAACGAGCTCCCTCAGGCCTCTTTTATGGAGGCGCTAATCCCGTCCACGAGGAAAGAGCTTTCATGACCTATTCACCTTCCACAGGCCCTACCTTTTAATACTATCCCCTTGGTGATTAGTTTCAACATATGAATTTTTGGGGGACACACAAACGTTCAGACCATTGCACAAACATTTTGCTTAAAATCCTTCCTTACAAGATAAAAATTAAAACTCTAGATTCCTCAACGCGGCACACAAAGTCCTCTATGATCTTAGCTCTACTTACACACCCTCCTCTCCCAGCATCCAGTTGTGCCACCTGCTTTGTACCCAAGCATCCCAAGAAGGCCTCCTTCTTCCATGGGGATGTTGGTACTCTTTCCCCAAGAAATAATGTCTGCAAGAATAGACTCAATTTAATGTCTTCTGTGAAGCTTTCTCCTACTCCCACAGCAAGATTTACATTATTTATTCATTCATCAAATATTTTTTAATGCCTACAATGTACCAGGCACTGTTCAATGTCCTGAGGATACAACAGGGAAAAATAAGTGAAAAAGCCCCTGCCCTTATGAGGTTTGCATTATAGTGCAGGAGACGAGCATCTGTCTGTCTCTTCTCTGGTCTTTAAGCACCTCACAGGCAACGGCCATGTCTTTTCATCTATTAATTCCCTGCATCTAACAGAGCGTTCAATACAGCTGCTTGGCGAGTGCGTTCCCAGCGCTGGGGGAGGATCACAGAAGAGCCAAGAAGTGGTAACTGTTGAATTTAATGGAAAACAATATTCAAAACTTGTTGTCTAGATTTACTTTAAATCAGGCTCCATATTTTATCTTTTGATTTATTCATTTCTTAGAAAAAAACTGGTTAATTTATCTAGAATCATTTTATTAAGGAGGTTTTTTTTTCCTTTTAAATTAAAAAGTATGACTTTGCACAATATTGTGAATGTACTTAATGCTACTGAATTGTACATTTTAAAACAGTTAAGATGGTAAATTTCATGTTAAGTGTATTTTACCACAATAAAAGAAAAAAAAAGCGAGACTCTACAGTTCATTCAACAAAGAGGCACTTACTAGGCACTAGGCACTGCTCTGGGTGTGGGGGATATAAAGGCGAATAAGACATGGTCCCTGTTTTTGAAGGATTTAGCCTTTACTAGCAAGAGGCAGACACATGAGCTGTACGGACAACCAAGAGTTGTTACCCGAGCCTGGGGAGATTCTGTTCAGGCCACTCCACCTTAGTCACTAGTGACAACCGCTGGATTTGAGGCATCATAAATACTTGGAACATCACAGAGGAATTAATCAGCTTTTATAGTGCTAACTTTGCTGTGTTCAAAAATGCCAAGTAATGGACACATAACGGAACATTTATAAGGTATGCGTTCAATGGTAAACCAAGGAACACAGCCCAGCATGTTCCCACATGGTAAAGTCACTCGATTTTTTTTTTTTTGAGTCAGAGTCTCACTCGGTTGCCCCGGCTAGAGTTCAGTGATGTCATCATAGCTCACTGCAACCTCAAACTCCCGGGCTCAAACCATCCTCCTGCCTCAGCCTCCCGAGCAGCTGGGACTACAGGCACATGCCACCACTCTCGGCTAATTTTTTCTATTTTTAGTAGAGATGGGGGTCTCACTCTTGCTCAGGCTGGTCTCGAACTCCTGAGCTCAATCAATTCTCCCTCCTCGGCCTCTCAGAGTGCTGGGATTATAGGTGTGAGCCACCTCGCCTGGCCAAGTCACTTGCACATCTTGAAGCAACCAAATACTGTCCTGGCAGGCACTGGTGAATTGCATTTGTGATTATTTAGAAATGGGGCAGCTATGCGTGGGAAAACCGTGAGATTGACCACAGGCTGAGAGACATGGGGTAGAGAGAGCAATGGAGTAATCTCATGACTCTTGACACAAGCAAAGGAAAGGCTCTCATCCCCTGCATCCCAGAGGCTGCCAGCTGCATTATGCTACTTCTTAGCAACTAGAAGCTTTGCAGCGGAAGCTGCTCTTCTCGGAGAGGTGGAGATACCGGTGCAGGGAATGATGTGAGCAGGTCACCTGAGAGTTTACACTGCCAGGGCAAGAAGAGACAAGCAGATGCAGATTGATGCCCTATGGGGAACTGGCTTGCCTGGGGGTGAGGCAGCTGAGAGAGGGGACATTTTTGAAACTACAGAGGGTGGCTTCATAGAAGAAAGATGCATCAGAGTCGTCTGAGTTGTAAACTGGATGTTTTTTTCCCCAAATCCAAGAGATTCTGACAGCTGTTCTGGTTGGCCTGATGATGCTCCTATTTTTCTTTTTCAAACAGTAAAGGGAGGATATTGGTGAAGGACTGTTGCAGCTTAGTTCTTGTGTGAAGCAGTGGGAAGGATTCTGAGAGCATGCCTGGACATTTAGTGGGACATTTACTTCTGTACCTGTGTTCCTTTTGGATGATACTTTGTGCCATGTCCCCTTTGAGGGTAATTTTTCCTTGGGTACTGATTCTTACAGTTTGAAGGGGGAGGAAATCTCCTTGACAGTATGTTCAACTGAGGTCAGTTTAATTTACATCTTTCAAATTTAACTTCCATTAATATAAAAAAGGCAGATGTGTTCCTTTGAAGTTTTCTGATCTCTCCCCAGATTAGGCATATAGGTGGCTTAGGCAGGTCCCTTACCCTGTGAGGGCCTTTCCATATCTGTAAAATGGACCAGCTGGACCAGTTGATTCCTTGGGTGATTCTAGCCCCAATCTACCTGTCAGTGATTTGTTCTATATAGATAATCCCATCCACCCAATTATACACCCAACTGGCTACTTGTGTCTATAATTACATTAATAAAGCCCCAGAGGCGGAGATAAACAGTGAGAACACCAACCGTGAGGTCCCTTGGAACCAGGAAGATAATGATATGTTGTATGGATGTGTTTTGTACACACATACTGACTCTGGAAATTTGTTCAAGTCTAAAGAGGGTTTATGAAGCTCTGATTTGCTGCTAATGTTGATAAATATGAGTAATACAATAATCCTAAACATTTCTAGTTTTGAAACAAATACTTTAGTTTTTATGATCTTTATCACTCTCTCCTCCATTAGCTTTTTCTCTCCATATTTATCACTTCAACAAATACTTATTGAGCATCTCATGTGTGTCAGGCACTGGGCCAGGCCCTGGGAATAGTGTTGTGAACAAGTCAGACAAAAAATACTTGACTCCATGGAGCTTACATCATGGAGGAGAGAGTTGCAAGACAAACAAGGTTGCTTCAAATATTCATAAGTGCTATGAAGAAAATAAAACGGGAATGCAGTGGGATAAAGTGAAAGGAGTGACTGGGTGAGGGGGGTACACAAGAAGCAGGTGGGTCAGAGGTCTCTCTGAGGAGGTGACATTTGAGCTGATTCTCAACTGGGGAAGATGTGTCTGGACAAAGGGCACAGCAACATCAGAAGCCCCTTGAGCCAGCAGGATAAAGATGGTGTCCTCATTTTAAAGAAGGAGAAACTGAGGCTCAGATGGGTTTTCTGGTCTCTTGCTTATTGTTCTTTTCCCTGAACTGTGTTGAGTGGGGTCAGTGCAGATGTCCAGTCATCAACAATACTTTCTGCACTAGGGCCGTCTCTGTCTTCTCTGGGGTACAGCTGGAAACGAAACAGACCAACTCCCTGCTCGTGAGAGCTTGTTTTGCCAATATTCAAGGGCGATGCGTGCAGTAAGAACGTTTCCATGTGAGTTTCTTATAGGATCTTCCAGTGAATGCAGACAGGGACGATGAGCCACGTGGGCTCTGGGATCTTCTCTGCTGCTGACTAGCTGTGGGCCTTGGGATCAATAGAGAATCCTTCTGGGGCCCAATTTCCTCATCTGGAAGTGGGGGTGTTGGATTTAGATACTATCCAAGGCCCCACTCACATTTAACACTTTGAGACGTTGTTTGGGGTGAGGAGGAGGTTTTTAGACGACTTAGGGTTTCCCAAAGTTTCTCAGTCTTGGACACGGGGATTTTCAGAACTTCCCTAGTTTTGTGTTCCCATAGAGCAGCCATTTCTTGGCTGCCTCTGACTCCGTGCTTTCTGCTTGGGTAGGTCATGCGCTCTGTTACAGTGCGGCCAAGCGAATGTTTCCCTCAACATTTCTATCAGGATGCCTGTGCCTGGTTACTGCATAAAAGGGCCAGCCACAGGCATTCAGGCAGTTGAGATGTGTGGAGACAAGTCTCCCTAAACAGAAGCTGTAAGTTTAATGAGTGGAATTAAAAATGCAAGTGATGGGCACGATTTGCATTTGGGGTAATTACACGAATAGAGCAGCTCCATCAGACTGGGCTCCGGTGGCCTGTTTGTGGCTCTGTGTCCTGTTTATGTCTAGGCAACTAGTTGGAGGCCTCCTCTTGCCTGGGGCTTGCCATGTGGGAGGGACCCACTCCCCACCTACCTCCTTCCCAGGGGGCTGCAGGGACTAATGAGGGGGCCTTTGAGAGTCACTGATGAAAGACATTGTAAAAGTACAAAGTCCTATTACGCTGTTATGAAACCACATTTCGGCATCTGTTACCCACCAACACCGGAGTGAAACTCGACATCCTCTCAGCCCGTTTGTCAAGTGCCGGCAGCTCCCCTCTCAGCACAGGTGAAACAATAATAAATAGAAATTGAATGTCGATCCCCGGTATTTTAATAAAGTCAATAAAACACAGTTGCGCTGGCCCCCTTGGCTCTTGCCAACTCTTGCTCATAAACAGAAACCCCCGTGGGGATATTCAGTGACTGGGGTGGGTGTGTGCAAGGTGCAAGCTCAGAGCCGAGCTCGCTATTTCATCTGGAGTAAAGTGCTTGCTGGATATGCTTGGGTTACCATGGCGACCAGGGGACAATGCTCTTGGGCGCGCAGACCCCATGTTTGCAGCATTATGTTTAGAAGGGGGATTTAGAGATGCAGAACAAAACATAATAAAGAAGCGTCAAACCTAATAAGACTTGGGACTGAAAGAAAGCCAGGGACTTCTGTTTAGACACCACAGCGTTCTCGTGTTGTGGGTCTGGGAACCGATCCAAGACTGAAGCTTGTTCATTATACCTCCCAGGCCGCAGGCATTCAGAAGGGCTCTCTGCATTGAAATTGCAACTTTTTCTCACCTGGCTGCAAAGAGAACCCACTGAGTTTAGAACAGTGTACGAAGGAAGAGATTTTCTCATTTAAACAACATCCTTTTGTACCTGGTTGATAAGATACAAGGAAAAAAAAAAAGCCCAGCTTGAATATTGAGCAAGTTGCCAAAATTGAGCCCGGAACAACCCCATGGTGTCTTTATAGGGTAACATGAATATCATTCTTGGATGTAGCTTCATTAATCAAAACCTCAAATGCCCTAAGAGTCTGATGGAAAGGATGTAGCAAAAGGCGGCTTTCATCATTTACATAATTAAAAAAATGCTGGATTCTCTTCCCTTGTTTGACGCCTCTGGTTATGGGCAGCTGACACCTGCTTTCTGGGTGCCTGTTGTTCTTTCCTACCAATTCCCTTTTGTTATCAAGGAGTGGGCCCCACATTGCCTTGTTGTTGGGAAGGAAAAGGTAATGCCAAACAAAACTAAGAGAGGGATTTGAACTGAAGATTATGTTGATTAAGAAGCATATGGTGTAGGGGAAGGAGAATGGGAGCCAGGACACCTGATTTCTAGTCCCTTGGTGGTCACTGATGTGGTGTGTGCAACTTTGGCTAAATCTGGGACAGTTGGAGCCTTGGTTTTGCGCATCAAATGAGGATGGGAGGCCGATTTTACTCAATTGCAAGCTTTTTGAGCGTGTGGACTGTTTCTTAGTAATCTTTGTGTCTTACATTGTGCACAGTAGTCATGATATAAATATTTTGTGAATAGTTAAGTTCCCAAGAGTCTATGCAGTTCTATTAGACTCTTGCCCTAGAGTTACCAGTAGAAGTCATTTCACACCATCTTTTTGTGGAGGCCAGCAAATGACATTTCCCCTGAATCTATATCATCTAAAGTTGCTTCGGAGGTTCCCCAGGGCAGATGCTCCCCAGGGCGGATGCAGATGGTTTTAAGGACAACTTAAGTTTGACCTTAAAACCAATATTTAAATATTGAACTCCATCTTGGAGACTCTACCTTCCTCCTTGGTTCATGTGACAAATTATTGATGTTGCTCCAGCAGGGGGTAATCGGTATGTTTTAGAACAGGATTTTCAACTTATCTCCTCTAGCAGATTTTTAACTATGAGGGCTTTCTCATCATAGTTCTACTTTCAGTATTTGCTCATAGAAAAAAATCAACAAAGTGGTAGGTTGTATCACTGTTCACAATTATTTGTTCTCTCCCAGGAAGAGGCTTATACATCCCTGTCCTTCTTTACTTCCAGTTGGTGAAGTGGACGTCCACCCCCTGCTAGCAGGCCATGACAGGGCATGCAATTAGATGCCATTGTGTAGCTTAGCTAGGTCTCTTGCAGCTTGTCACAGTCAGGGGCTGCTCCTTCACGCTGAGTCCCAGAATGAGAAGACACTTGGAGAAGAGCAGAACCAGCCTCAGATAACCTGCAGCCTGCATGTAATCCACGTGGGAAATAAATGATGGCTGTTGTAAGCCACTGAAATTTTGGGGTTGCTTGTTCGCGCAGCAACCAAGCAACAACAGCAAGTAACAATACAACGAATTGTATCTTAAGCATCATAACAATATTTATAAGTGTTTGAAAAATGTGGTACATGGCAGGTGGATTGGAGAATGAATGGATGGTTGGACAAGGCATACTTTTTTTTCCCTTCTTTTTCTTTTCTTTTCTTTTTTAAAGATTGTGGGCCATGCTTGAAGTCCAATCTGCATTAGCAATTTCCTTGACATAACTTGGCAGTATCCAAGGGTTTTTGACCACCAAGTTTGAGAATCTCCATTCTAGAACAATTACTCTCCTTCAGATTTGTGGCAGTTGGGAGAGACAGTGGAATTTTGAGGCAGGGAATGTGGGTTTGAGTCCTGGCTCTCTCACGTATTTCCTGTGTGAATTTAGGCATGACCCTTAGCTTTTCTGAGCCCATGTGCCCACTTAAAAATGGTTATAACTCTTACGCCTAGGGCTGTTTAGAGCGTTAAATGAAATGAGACATGTAGATCTTTCTGACGAGTTGTAGTTGTTATTCTTGGAGTAACTAACCCAAGGATGAAAAAGCCTTTAACACCATCACTTCTCCTGCACCCTATCTCCCCTCTCATTGAGCCCCCAAACCACTCAGTCCTGAGTTTGGGAGATGGCCCTGAGAAAACACAAAGTCCACATTAAGGGGTGGTGGCATGGGCAGCTCCAGCTGGGCAGGACAGACCTTTCATTTCAGATGAAAGTTGATTCAGAATCTGGTATCTCCAGGAAATGCCCAAATTTGTATTATCTCCCATGAAAAGCCCCAACAGGTTGACTGATGGCGGCCTTCTCCTTTTCTGCCTCCCCAAAATTGCCTCCAAGGGCTCCCCATTCCTCAGACTCAGGTATCAAAATGCCTGGTGCAGTGGAACTTGCAGTAACTGAGTTAATTAGGATCAGGGGCAGCACCACAGCAGGCTGCTTAAAACCACAGTCTCTGCACCTTCCCCAGAGTGGGAGGAACCATATCCTGCCACCTTGGCACCTGCCAGCAAACCTGTGCCCAGGGAGACGTGTTGGAGTGAGGTTTCAGGGTCCCCGTGGTGACATCAGCCCTCTGGTGTCAAGAGGTGGATCCCGCTGGGCTGTTTCGAGGAAGAAGTTCCACCATGTGGAATTAACTTTGATGAGCTCAGGAGAGTGAGGGGTATGTTTGTGTGTGGGGGGGCTGGGTGGGTGGGGGAGGGAGTGGCTTTAAAATGACAAGAAGGAGGCTGAGATTAGCCTTTGTCAACCCTGCTGTGTCTGGAGAGCCTCTACCTACCACTCTGAGGCTTCTTCCCTCCTGCCTCCCCAAACCTCCCTCATAGCACCCACAGCCCCGTTCTTCCCACTTACAACCTGATCTGCGAAATGGGGATAAAATCATTCTGAGGATGAGCGAGCTTTGACCACATGCGGGCATCGAGCTGAGCTTTACACATGTCAATTGAACCAACAGAAATTGCTGATATTCACCATTTGTGACTCACAAAACCAGCACCTTCATACGGTGCAGTCTATCCCATTTAATTTCTCAGAGATCTTGAGAGGTATAACTATTACCTCTCCACTTTTCAGATGAGGGAATTGAGAAGTTAAGTCATCCACTCCAAAGCGAATGTTAGTAAGCAAGGGAGTGCGAATTTAAGTCCAGGATGCTGACAATGAATGACAGCTTTCAAGTGTTACCTCCTCTGCGGGACAAGGCTCGTTGTCAGGGTGCGGCTCAAAGGCTGGCACTGGAAGACCTTGGATGCAAGGAGAACTTTTTCCAGTTAGCCGAACTTCTCAGGATGTCTCTGATCTGTTGTGAGAGAGTCTGCCTGGCTTACCTGGCCTGTGAGACACTGGCTGGGTTGAGAGGCAGGTGGGCTTGAAAGGAATGTGCTGTTTTTCAGGTTTAAGAAGTAATGCCTATGCAGTGTAGAAAGTGAAGACAGACCCAAATACACAAATAAATAAATAAATAAATAAAAAATGACTAGCAATCCTTAGCTAGAGACAACCACAGTTTTATGATTGTCACATACCTTGTCCCTCCTCTCTCCCTGTTATTCTCTCCATGTGCGTATATAAATTTTGGAGTGGGGACTCAACGGTACACATTATTTTCCTTATTTATTAATTCTCTAGTTTATTCTAGAAAGGATTTAACATGGTTTACAAGGCCACATAAAATATGACATGCTAGCGCATGCTAACAGGGGGGTTAAAAAGAAAAATCCACATCATAGCAACATATTCAGATTTGTATTTTTTAAATTTAACATCACACTGAGAATATTTGCTCATGGTATTTAAAAGGTCTATTGCATCATTTTTAGAATGTAATCTTTAAAAAAATTTTTTTTATGGAAGGAAAGCATACGACCACAGGCTAGAAGCAAATCGCTGGACACAGTGTCATTTTTAAAGGTTCCAGACTGTTCCACAGGTTGGTGCCATTGCTGTGTATCTGACCAGTCCCCTCCCATTGGCTCTTTAGGCTGTTTCCAAAATTTCGGTATTATAAATAAAGCCGCAAAGAACACCTCTGTACAAAAATCTTTGTGCACATTATCTGTTTATTCCCTGAGTCATCTTCTGGGCCGGGGCTCCCTCTGGGGCCCCGGCCTCTCTGCCCAGGTGTGAACCCCTGGACTCCCAAGCCACGCCAAGCCGCCTCCCGCCGCTGTCCCCATTCTCTCTGCCAGCTCCCTGCCCCCTGCCCTCTGTCAGGAGGGCTGTGCGGTTGGGGGTGAGCACCCCTGAAGCTGGGCACGAGGAAGGGAAATAGAGTCAGGTCATTGCAGAGGTGGATGATGCCGGTGAGGGCAGTCGCCAGGCCTTGGCCTAACTTTGATCCTTACCAAGTTTTCTGAAACGAAGCTGCTTGCGATGCCTCTTTCTCAATAGCTAAAAAGAAAAGTGTGTCCGGGGTAGTAAAACGGCAACGGGCTCCAGCGATCTGCAGCGCCAGGAGCCGCTCGGCCCACACGATGGCGCTCCCCCTCTCCCTGGGCGGGCGAAGGCGCCCCGAGGCAGAGCGGGGACCTGGGCGGGGTGGTGGGGACAGACAGCCGTCTGTCCTCTCTGCCATTCTCCTTCCTCCCAGACCCTCTCCTTCCTTGCAGCGACTCCCTCCTCTCTTCTTCCCTATGACCCCTCACTCACTCACTGCTTTTCCCTGGGTACCTCTTGGAGGACCCACGGTCGGCCCTGGACCCATCCGTGGCTCCATCTCTTTTGTCCGAGGGTGTCTCTCTCTTTTCCAACCGATTTTCTTTTCCCCTCTCATCCTTAACTGGTTATAATTTTTAAAAAGTGACTTATTCTTATTTGTGTATTTAATAAAGTTTTAGGTACACTTTTAAAATTTTAAAGTAGAAAAATTAGGCCAGGTGCGGTGGCTCACGCCTGTAATCTCAGCACTTTGGGAGGCCAAGGTAGGAGGATCACTTGAAGCCAGGAATTTGAGACCAGCTTGGGCAACGTAGTGAGACCCCATCTCTACAAAAAATTAAAAAAAAAAATTAGCCTGGTGCAATGGTGCATGCCTGTAGTCCCAGCTAGTTGAGAGGCTAAGGCAGGAGGATAGCTTGAGCCCGGGAGGCTGCCTTGAGCTATGATCATGCCACTGCACTCCAGCCTGGGTGACAGAGGGAGACCCTGCCTCTAAAAAAAACAAAAAAGTAGAAAAATTGATCTTTTTGTACTCCTTTATTAGTTTTTCCTCTAAAAAATAGAAACCCACAAAACCAAGATTAAGTAAGTTTCTTTTTCCCCTTGCACAAAGCTCCCGGTCTCCTGTTTTTTTTATATATATATATGTGTATATATATACACACACACATATATATATAGTGTGTGTGTATATATATATATAGTATATATTTATGGCTCAGTGGACCCAAGGAGAAAAATGATTAGAACTGTAACTAATAGTCATTAGGTTCTTGGTCTTTATATTCAGGGATTCAGGGCTGTAAGCCTGCCTCTGGGGATGGCAATAAGGCAGCTAAATAATTCACAAAAAACTACAATGTATTGAGCTTAGTGTGTGACCCATGTCTTCTCATGTGGTCCTTACACTACCAGAGAGAAACCCAAAGTCAGCGAGTGTGAAGAACTTGGCATGGTTACCTGGATGAGGAATGTAGCTGGAATTTGATGCCCAGTCTTAGTGGCTTCAAAATCTGTCCTCTGGGCTATTCCAGTAACAACCTAGGAGACCACTCAAATGCACCTGGGCCTGAGTCTGGCTTTAGGGTCACTCCTGTTGGGATGTTAAGGTACGAGAGGTTCCTCACCCAGTTGAACCTGGGGATTCGATTCCTTTCTGAGGGTGAGGAGCAGGGAGAATCCATACTCAGATAGCCAGGCGAGAGGGCCCGGATGCCTCACTGGGGCTAAGGAAGAGCGTGCTGTTTATTAATGATAGCCCTTCGTGTTAAGTGTGAGGCATCATCCCCACCCAACCATGGCCAATAGCTGGGTGCTCATCTTTCACTTAGTGACCTAGAAATAGGGGAGAGCAGAATCAACCCACATGGCCCAGAGGGTTGTCTGTGGGTCAGGAGTTAGGAGGAGAGGCCTAAACCACTAGAGATTGGACCCCTAAATTAAAAAGCCCATTCCCAAGGTGTAGCTCAGGAAGGTATTATTAGTCATTTTCATCACATTGTACATATAGAGATGTGTCCTCCCCCATCTCTGGTCCAGGCCAGGACTTTGAATTTTCAGCTTTATCTCATTGAAATGAAAGTCCCTATTCTCAGTTAAAAGTATTTTAGGCAGCCTCAGGAGGGAAGGGAGGTCTTTGTAGGGCACTTGAAACGATGCCATGGAGGTAGCTGTAGCTGTCACTGAACACTTCTCTTAAAAAAATAATAATAACCTAGTTACACAAGTAATTCATATCCATTGTAGAAAATTTGGAAAATATAGAAAAGCACAAAGAAGGAAATAAATTATAACTCTTCTCAGCTTAACACCTTTAATTTATTTCTCCAAAACAGAAAGTACAGCAAAAAAGCATTAAGTTAAAGGCTATTAACATAACAAAAAAGCCTCTGAGTCCCTTCTCTCCAGAACTCTGAAGGCAGCACAGGCTCTGGGCTGTCTCACTTTTATAACACTCAGGCCTGCCCCTTGAAACAAATCACTTTTGACCCACCGATGGCATTTTCTGAGTTTAAAAAAATTATTCCCTTATTGACAAACGCCATAGGTGGGAAGGGAGAAGCGTAGGGGCACAAAGGTGGAAACATCTGTGTTGCTACCACTATGCTCAACATTTTTTTGGTTATATTCCATTTGTTTCCAAAAATAATATTTTCCTGCTTTGCTGTACAAATCATATTTGAAAAAAAACCCCTCTTTTTATAGGCATTTTCATGAGTGGTTGCCTAAACATTCCCTGGAATCTATCTTTACAAGAAAACCTTACTCCGTGGATGGCCTGGAGTCCAAGCAGGAAAGCAGGCCGGGGCTGTAATGCTGAGCCCCTGGGGAGCAGGCCCGCCCCAGCTCTCCCCGTGGTGCTAAGTAAGAACTTCCTATTCTCTTCATTATTCCTGAAAGTTGCTCAGCAGTTGAGAAAAATGCATGCATTCTTTAAAGGCATTGTTTCAAAATATGTAAATCCAATTTATTAATCAAGGGATGATTGTAGCTGTCATTCCCACTGCCCAGGGATGGCTGCTTATAATATTTTAGTGTATCCACAGCATCTTTTTCACTTAGAATATTAAAAATTTCCCTTTGTTCTGAAACCAGCTCCTTAAACTTTAAAATATGTTATGAAAATTTTCTCATATCATTAAGTCCTTACAATGTCATTGCCAATGGCTTCAGAGTATTCTATTATTATTTCTTTAGTCCCATTTGTTGGGTATTTAGGTCTCCCTCTCCCTACCCACTCAACTTTTGCTATTATTAATATAATTTACAATTCTGCAGTGAATGTACTTGGGTGTATGTCTTGGCACACATCTATGATTATTTTTTTAGATAAACTCTTGTAAGTAAAATTTCTGGGTCAAAGGGTATGTATACTTTTAAAGATACTGATGGGAGTTGCTATAATTTACTTCAGAAATTTTGTATCAGTTTGTACTCCTACCATCATTGCATGAAAGGGCCTCTTTTCCCATTTTCTCACCAAGACTAGCTAGGTATTAGATGTTTATTAATGTTTGTCAATGACGTTAGGTAAGAATGGCATCTCATTGGTTCAATTTGGATTTCCAGAGTAGACGATTGCATCTGTTTCTAAAGTAATCTCTGCACTACCTTTAACCCTGGGGAGCACCATCCTCACTGCTAACATTTATTGAACATTTACTTTGTGCCAAGCACTCTGCATCTATTATATGTAATTATTTCTCACAGGAGTCCTTGTATAAATTGCCCTAAGTTACAGAGGGAGTAAAACACCAAGCTAGGAACTTAACCCACACTTGTCTGATACCAAAGTCTTGACTCACATTAAAAAAAAATTTGTTTCAATCTTCCCCCAATATCCTTGGGGGTTTTATTATTCTTTTTTTAATTTCAAAATATTAAGGGGGTACAAATGTTTTTGTTATATGGATACATCGTATAATGTTGAAGTAGGGCTTTTAGTGTGCCCGTTACCGGAATAGTGTTCATTGTACTGATAGGTAAGTGTTTATCCCTCTTTATTCTTATTCTTAATCACCTGGCTAGACTGCCTCCCTCCATCCTAGAACTTGCCAGACTAGACCCTGTGTCTGGGTCCTGTGTCTTGTGTTGGGCTCAAATAACATCAGCCTGTGGGGGGATAGAAGTGAATGACAAGCAAATGGAGTTGGGCAGCAGAAACAAGAAATGGTGAATACGCTTCTCTCTTGCTGCTGTCTCAAGCACCGCCCTTGCCGTGATTAACAAAGTAGAGTATGTGTGGTTGCAGGGGTTCCGAGTGAAGTTAGGATCAGGCTGAGCTTTTCAAAACTTGCTGCAGAATAAGATGGGTGGAGCCAAGAACAAGCTGAGGATGAGGATTAGGAGTACCTAGATATATTTCCGAATATTTTATGTATTTGATTCTATTTAAAAATTTTATTATTATTATTATTATTTTTCGAGACAGAGTCTGGCTCTGTGGCCCGGGCTAGAGTGCAGTGGCGTCAGCCTAGCTCACAGCAACCTCAAATTCCTGGCTTCAAGCGATCCTCTTCCCTCAGCCTCCTGAGTAGCTCAGACTATAGGCACCACCACGCCCGGCTAATTTTTTCTGTTTTTGGTAGAGACAGGGTCTCGCTCTTGCTCAGGCTGGTCTCAAGCTCCTGACCTCAAGTGATCCTCCTGCCTCGGCCTCCCAGAGGGCTAGGATTACAGGTGTGAGCCACCACACCTGGCTTCTATTTAAAAATTTTAAAAATTCTGTTTGTTCTTGATATTTAGAAATACATTGATTTTTGCATTTTGATTTGTGTCTCTAGCAACTTTGCTAAATTTTCTTGTTTTAATAATTTTAATAAGCAAACAAAATTATTTTAATAAATACATTTTAATAATTTATGTGTAAAACGTTTGGGGGTTTTTATGTTAGTGATTATATTGACTTAGAATAGTAAGAATTTACTTTCTTCTTTTGGCACTATAGTAATGAATTCACCCTGAGTAAGTTAATTTTTTTTCTTGCCTTAGTGCTCTGGGTAGGACTTCTGATAGAATGTAGAATAATCATGGTAATTACGGGCACATTGTCACCATTTCACTCTTAAGTGTGAGGGTTACTGTAGTTTTTTTTATTTGTTTGTTTTTAGAGACAGGGTCTCGTTCTGTTGCTCCAGACTGGAGTGCAGTGGCACGATCATAGCTCACTACAGCCTTAAACTCCTGGGCTCAAGCAATCCTCCTGCCTTGGCCTCCCAAGTAGCTGGGACTACAGGTGTGTGCCACCATGCTCAGCTATTTAAAATATTTTTTTTGTAAAGATGGGGGTCTCTCTATGTTGCTCAGGCTGGTCTCGAATTCCTGGGCTCAAACAGTCCTCCCAAAGTGCTAGGATTACAGGCGTGAGCCACTGTGCCCAGCCTACTATAGTTTTTGTAGATACCTTTTGTCAAAGAAGTTCATTTCCATTCCTAGTTTGTCTGTATGTTTTTGTCATGAATGGGTGTTAAATTTTATCAAAATATTCTTGTGCCTTATTTAGGTGATCATATGTTTTTCCTCTGTTAATTTGTTAATGTGGTAAATTGCATTGTTTTCTATACATACATTTTCTTCTTTAATTTTCTCATCTTTTTGAAGATAAGTATTAACCTCATTTTGCAGAGGAGAGAATAGAGATTCAGAGAGGTTAACTAATTTTCCCAAGGGCACAAAGCTGTAAGTGGGAGGTTTAGATTTTGAGTCTTGGCCCAGTCATTCCAAACCTCACGCTCCTTACACTACACCACACAAAATATGTGCCCGTGCAGCGGAGGGCAGGCGGCACCACCTCAGGGTGCAGAACGGATACTATTGCAGGATGGAAGGTGGGTTGAGGAAGCCACAGAAGTTTCCAAGCTATTGGACTGGCAGTGGCTGCCAGATGCGTGGGAGGAGAAAAAAGGATTTGAAAATGTTAAAAGAGGAAAAAAGAAACGGCAAGCAAAGGAAGAAAACAAAGCCCCTTCTGCGCTGCTCTCCAGGGCGACTTTCCAGGCAGCTGAAAAGTGTTAGCACGTTGAGCGGCGGCAGGTGTCAGATTGCTCTGTGGCTGATATGACTAACTCTGTGTTTGCCACCGCGCGTCCTTCATGCGTGGAGCCAGGCAATGGCATGGATAACTCTACTTTCAGGCACTTGAGCATTTTTTGGTGTACTATATTTTGAAACCACAGAATAGACATTTATTTGAATTAGGTTGGGGACAGGGCTGTATTAGTCAGGGTTTTCCAGAGCAATAGAACCAATAGGAGATAAATAGCATAGATAAAAGGAGATTTATCATGAGGAATTGACTCACATGATTATGCAGGACCTCAGCCCAGGAAAGCTAGTGGTGTAATGTAGTCAGAGTCTAAAGGCCTGAGAACCAGGGAAGATGATGGTGTAAATCCTAGTCTGAGGGCAGGAGAGGATGGGATGAGATGTCTCAGCTCAAGAAGAGGCAGGAAAAAATAGGGTATCAACTCCCCCTTCCTCTGCCTTTTGTTCTATTCAGACCCTCAATGGATTGGAAGATGCCCACCCACAGTGAGGAAGGCCACCTACTCTCCTGAGTCTACCGGCTCAAAAGCGCCTCTCATCTGGAAACACCCTCAGAAACAATGTTTAATGGGGCACTTGTGGCCCACACAAGGGCCTTGGATAATCAAGTGGGCACCTGGCAGCAAGGTGAATTCTCCATCCCAGGAGACCATCTAGCAGAGATGAGAAGTTGTCTCACTTCCAGGGGAAGGGGTGACATGAATGGCACTGAACTCTAAGTTCCTTCCAATGCCAAGATTTCCTGATTTTAGTGAGAATTGGTAGCATTTTCTTTCTATTTTTGGTGAGGAGAGGTAGAGATTAGAAATAACATGACTTATTATTTCCCCAAAGTGAGAATGTGTGTATGTGTGTGTGTGACACATGTTGACCATAAACCAACAGTGAGAGGTTGGTTCCTGCCCTTGAAGACTTTATGAGCTTCTTGAGCCCCCTCTGTGGGCTTAGTGAGAGGGGACCTGCCAATGACACCTTGCCAGTCAAGGTCCTGATAGTAATTGACCACACCCATCTGGGGGCCAAGCTGCTGTGGAAACTCAGCTGAACAATTCATGCAAGGTGGAGGGCTGACTTGCTGCTCAGTGCAGAAGTGACTCCTTGCCACTGTCCCGGTTAGCAGGCCAATGACAAACACCTCTCTCCCTCAGCCCTCAGCCCCTTTGCCTCACTTTACCACGGGGTAGGGAGATGGTGGGGGGGGTGGGGAGGAGCTGACCAGACAGAATATCATGACAAGAATCTATTTTCTTCCCTCTCCATGGGTGCCTGTTCTCTGTAACCTGATGATTTTACAGCAGCTGCTTGAGAACCCTACAAATCTCAAATTTGCCAGTAAGCAAAATAAATATATAAATAAATAAAAAAATCCATCATCAGCTCCTGGCCTCCTGACCCAATCTTGAAATGTGTTGCAAATACGCTGACACTGGGGTTGCTGTATTTAATAGCAAACAGCAGCACGCTCCAGCTCACACCTGGGTTGGGCTGGCCTCCACATTAATATGCTTCAAAACCTTCCTTAGGCTCCAGACCTCACAACGCACTCAGAATAATAAATCCAGGACTGGGGGAGGCTGAGCATGGGGCAGAAGGGATCTGTCTTCCTCTTCTGATTCTTTCTTTAAACTTGAACTGATAATAGGCTGGATGCAGTGGCTCACACCTATAATCCCAGCATTTTGGGAGGCTGAGGTGGGAGGATCACTTGAGGCCAGGAGTTTGAGACCAGCCTGGGCTACACAGTGAGACCTTCATCTCTACAAAAACTAAAAAAAAAAAAAAAAAAAAGAAAAAAATTTAAACTTGAACTGATCATAATGACAATGGCCCTAATTATATCTTGAGCCTCCTTTCCCCTATCAAGGATCTCAAAGAACATACCAGATGCCATTATCTCATTAATTTTTATCTGTGACTAATTGGCACCCAGTTTTAAGTTAGAGAGGCAGCCAGGAGAGAAGATCACTTATTCAAGACTTAGGGCAAGATGACCAGATAGACTGCATGTTAAAGTCATTTAGGGGAACCTTTGAAAAATACCTAGGTATTACCCCGGACCAGTTGTTCTGAATGTATTTAAAGTTGTCTAATAATAACTGAATTAAATATAAATTTCAAAATTTAAATTAAGTCAGAATCTCTGGGATTGGGAACTGATCATCCATATCTTTAGCAAACCCTCTAAGGTAATTCTGTTATGCAACTGAGGTTGCAAACAGGCTGCATAATATATATTCTTGCAGATGGGCTAAGTACCAGCCTTCTCTGCACTTACCAGTATGTATCATAACAGAATGGAGTTACTATGCTATTTACCCTAACTTAGGTAGATGTATTACATGCCTTATCATCCAAGGTTTTTCTCTCTGGCCACTGAGGGGAAGAGAGACCTATATTTATTGATTGCTTACTCTATGACAGGCACTTTTTACATATTAGCTCATGTTGATCTTCATAGCAACCCTATGAGGTGGACATAATTAATCTAATTTTACATGTGGAAAAAAATGTAAGGCTGGTGGAGGTAACTTGCTAAAGGCACGGGGGGAAAAATGGGAATTTGAATCCAAGTCAGATTCCATTGCAGCAAAATTGTAACGTGTACTGTTGTCCATTCCATGTGAACATGAATTGTCTCTGATCCTCTTTTCTGATAAGGATGGGGAAGAACATATTTGTCAAATCAAGGGCCACACAACATGACCTAAGATACCCTTAACCTGTTCTAGGAGAGAAATAATATGGTGGCTGCAGTTGGGGACTCTACCTGTTGAATTTGTGGTAGTCTAGAGTTATTCTGTAGGATCCATCTGCTTTTTGCAGGGGCCAGACTAGTGAATTAAATGGAGATATGATTGAAACCACAACCTCTGCATCCTTGAGACCAGTGCTCTCCATTGTATATATAATGCAACTCACATATGTAATTAAAAAATGTTTAATAGCCACATTATAAAAGTAAAAAGCAGTAAATTAATTTTGCAATAATTTTATTTAACTCAATCTGTTAAAAATAATCTAGTATGTAATAAACATAAAATATGATTAATGAGATATTTTACAGTCTTTATTTGAGTACTAAGTATATTAATACTTACAGTACATTCCAATTCAGATGTTAAAGTTTTGTGAGAAATACTGATCTATATTTAGGTTTCATAAAATTTACAACTGAAAAAGTGGATGCAAATAGGTTGCTCCAAACATATTTAAAAATTTTCCAATAACTGAATCACATATAAGTTTAAAGTTTTTATTAATTAAAACAAAATAAAATAAAAAATTCAGTCCCTTAATTGCACTGTCAACCTTTCAAATCCTCAATGCCACATGTGGTTAGGACTACATTGGGCAGTGCAGTTTTAGATCTTTGAGAGAGGCCCTATTTTTGCCACATCCCTTGGGTATGATTTCCTTTTTTATCTTATCTGGGAGGTAGCAGGTAGAAGTTTCCCCACTATGATAACTCTTATCCTGCAGGCCAAAGATGCAATATAGGGGTTATGTTAACAACCAAGCATGTCTGTTCTGATTACACATTCAAGGGCTGAGGAAATAGCCACCAGATGTCCCTGCAGTCTCAGTAGACCCACTGAGAGTTAGACTTTGGCCAAGAGTCCATTTATAATCTAGCTCCCTTAGGCTCCTACTCTAAAAGGTCTCTGGATATCAATGTCAATTTGGATCCTGTGTCCAACAGTCCTCAAAATATTTGGGTATCCCCTTTCTGCAATTCAGTTATTTGGGTAAATGGTCAAAGACCTTTTGGGGAAGAACTTGGGAAATCAGAAGTGTGTGTTGCTGCTGGGTATTGCAGAGTCCTTTCTCCTGGGGACCTGACCTCTTCTTCAATCAATGGGATTTGGGTCACAAAAATGGGCAAGGGCTTATGATATTGGCATAACTGCCCTTAGTCTCCTGATCATCTTGCTAATTGCCAGTCATGATTCTAGATGTTTTGAAAAATGTGATGAACTAGACATCATTTTTACCCTCAATGGGGTGACAACTTTGAGGACCAGGACTCAAGGGAAACTGGAGATGTATCAGGTTGTACTTTGAGACTCATCAGTAAATTTTGATCTTTTGGTTGGGATGATCCTCACAATTCTAATTGTGTGGATCCAGGACAGGTAGGTTTGATAGGCTGGGCCAAAGTCAGTGGAGGACTTGTGTTTAGTTGAGAAATGAGAGAGGGTAAACACCACTCACTTCACCCAACATAGGTGTCTTTATCACCTGGATGAGAAGAATCCATGCAGTTCATGGATGTATATGCAATATACATGCATGTATAGCAATGTCTTTGATGGTGTTAAGTAGCAGTACACTGAAGTATAATGCAGCACTTGTGCATAATAATAATAGTTTACCCTGTGCTATCCAATATGGTAGCCACTAGTCACATGTGGCTATTTCAAAACAAAATTAATTAAAATTGTATAAAATTACAAATTTAGTTCCTCAGTTGCATTAGTCATGTTTCAAGTTCACAATAGTGACATGTGACTAACAGCTGTCCTATTGGACAGAAGAAATTTTAGAACATTTCCATTCTTGCAGAAAGTTCTGTTGGATGGCAATGATTTAAACTACCACTGACACACTGAACATCAGAGCAGGAAATGCCTTCCTCATTTATTAGATGGGGACACTGGGACCTATAAAGCTACTAGGACTGGGATCACCTGAGTCTCAGTCCAATGATTCTTTGTTTACAGATTTCTTTCAGTTCAAAGGTTTGTGGGATCCTCTTTAATAGCCCAAAATACCTACTATAATACAAATTATCCATCCATCCATCTATCCTTCCACCCATCCGTCTATCCATTCTTCCTCCCATCCTCCAACACACTCTACTTTTCCTTCTACTGTACTAGCTACAGGGACTATACCAATCAATAAGACACAATTCCTGCTGAGAAGATCACTTACAACCTAATTGAGGACATAGAAATATGATGATGATACAATGTGACTCATGCTATAGTTGAGGTAGGAGCCAAGTGTGTGGAGCCCGGAGGAGGTGAGATGGCCTGCCAGAGGCCTTGGGACAGCCATTCCACAGGAGATGTCATTTAAATTTGGCCCTAAAGGATGAGCGAGAGTTGATTAGGTAAGAAGGGAGAGAAGGAATTCTAGGAAGAGGAGCAGCCTATGCTAAGGTGTGAAGGCATGAAAGTGCACTGACCTTGGGAACAGTGAGTTGTCCCTCGTGGCCTCAGTGTGGCTGTGGCAGGGCTGGGGGTGGGAGAGTAATGGTAGGAGACAAGGCTGGGCCCACCTGTGTAAGAACTCATATGCCAGGCTGAGAGGGATGGGCTTTAACTGGCAGGCAGTGGGAGCCTTTGGAAGTGAACAAGAGGAGAAGGATGTGATCGGATCTGTGTTTTAAAAAGATCAGTCTATGGGGGATGGAGGGAATGGATTAGGGATACAGTTGGTTCACCTTCCTGCATTTGTCCAACGTGGAATAAAACTCTTGAACCTTGCTCCTTTCTTCTTGGAGTTAAGTAATACTTAATATCCCTCCAATTAAACATTGTAAATATTTTTATCTTAATTTTGCTCCTCCTTTTTCTGACCTCATTACCCACATGACTTCCTCACCAGCCTCCCCCTAAACCACATTTTTTCTAGCATCAGATCACACAGTGGGTGGAAGAGAGGATGGGGGAGAGGCTGGGATGCAACTGCCACCCCCATCTGCGCTACCTGGGGCTTTTGTAACCCCAACGCCTGTGTCCCTGGTGTCCTCCGTAAACCTCATTGGGAAATGTTGCTCCTGCTGTTTCACCGACACAGATGGATCCTGGGATGGCGGGGAATTGTCCTCACTTCGTCCTGGAAAAGAGCTGAAGTCATGCACAGGGAACAAGCCATCCCTCAACTTGATTTTCTCTAAGAAAACTTAAGGAACGGAGCTGAGAGAGACATAGAAAAACCAATTACCCAGTGGAAGAAAATCAGGCTGTGTCCACATCCCCTTCTCCTGAGGAGAGAATGCTTTGTTGGGCTAACAGTTGTGTTGGACTAAGAGCTATGACAATATGCAATTAATAGTGAGTCTCTTTGTAACAGATAATAGTCAAAACATCTTGAAGCCCATTCACAGGGACAACTTTGAAGGAAGCCTGGGCTGTCCACACACACATGGAACACTGTCATTAAGCCCTCCTGGGATGACAGCAGTTATAGTTCATTATCCCGGGTGGTGGTTGTGGGGGTACTCTATTCTTTACATTTTCTTTGGGAAAAAATGTCTTTTAAAACTTAATTTGCAACACAACACAGACAAATAACCGGAAAAGGATGTAATCTGGTGATTCATGAAGGAACCTAAATGATGAGGGGCTGTGCTCAATTTCTGACAGCTGAGTGATTTATTTACAAAGAAAAGCCCCCCACACTCCCTAATTGGATACTTCCACTGGCCAGATGAAGATGAGAGTTTCTCAGTAGACTCTTATGTAAATAAAATTAAGTCATATCTTTTTACCTGTGTATAGACATGCCCAAACACATCTTTTA
Organism: Daubentonia madagascariensis; assembly: GCA_023783475.1. Lineage (NCBI taxonomy): Eukaryota > Metazoa > Chordata > Mammalia > Primates > Daubentoniidae > Daubentonia > Daubentonia madagascariensis. The sequence continues at coordinate 5,781,486 of JAKFHU010002088.1, forward strand.
AAAACCTTATTTATTTTTATGAATAAAAACAGGCCCAGTCTTTTTATTTCAATCAACATCAGACATTGCAGATACTGACTCAACATCCATTCTGTCTTTCTTCCTTATGAAGGAACCCTATTTTGTGTAGGGCAACCGTGTGCCTAGTTAGAAATCTCCCCCTTCATGGCATGGATTTCTTTACTCAGTGGGTGGCTAAGTGATTCAGTCTTGGCCAATGAGATGTAAGGATTTCTGGGTGGATTTCTAGAACTGACAGATAGTGTTTTCTCCTGATGAATGGGGGAGGACTTAGCTGACAAATATGTTTTGTTCTTCATCTTTTCTTCTTTCTCCTGCTTCTTGCTTAGAACTTAGATGAGACACCCAGGGTGCCTGATAGCTCTCTGCTAGGTGCTGGGGATGTAGGGATGAACAAGAGTCTTTTTAGTGTCATTACACTTAGAATGCAGTAGAGCTGCAGTCCCCAACCCATGGCCTGCAGAACTGTACCGGTCTGTGGCCTGTTAGGAACTGGGCCACATAGCTGGAGGTGAGCATCGGGCAGGCAAGCGAGCAAAGCTTCATCTGTATTTACAGCCGCTCCCCATCACTCGCATCACTGCCTGAGCTCCGCCTCCTGTCATATCAGCTGCGACATTAGTTGCAGGAAAACAAGCTCAGGGGGCTCCCACTGATTCTGCATTATGGTGAGTTGTATAATTATTTCATTATATATTACAATGTAATAATAATAGAATTAAAGTGCACAATAAATGTAATGTGCCTGAATCATCCCGAAATCATCACCCCCACTGTCTATGGAAAAATTGTCTTCCATGAACCTGGTCCCTGATGCCAAAAAGGTTGGGGACCACTGCAAATAGAGGATGCAAATGTGTAAATGTAAAATTACAGTCCAATAACCCAAGTCCTATAATAGGGAGAGGGAGAGATGTCAAATATGGGCCTAGCTTGAACCATGAAAAGCCACACCAAACCCCAAATTATATGGAAACCCCAGAATTATAAAGCTGATGACTACAGCAGGAACATTCCTCTCTCTTATCTAAATCCTGGGGATGGGGATCTGTAAAAACATGGCCAACCTGTGAGTTGTAACCTGGAACCAGCATTCAGAGTGGGAATGGTCCAAGTGTGCAGCGGCTGGATCTGCTTCTCTGAACCTAAGTGCAGTACCTGCCTGCATCAGGCCAGGTGGAGAGCAACTTGGATGTGATTCTAGGGAGCACGTGAGCCTTGGCCCTCAGGAAATGTCTTTTTTAAGGATGACTGAACTGCCACTACTAACCTAGGAAAATGAGTGGATTTGACAGCTCGAATTGGTGGAAGAAACACTTGGACCAGCCTCAGGCATTGCTTGGGCACTTAGCCAGCTGAAATGGGCATGACTAATCATGAAGCTCATTTGGTGGCATGAAAGGCACAGTTCTATTGGGGTCAAGTGAGAGGTCTGGGGAGTATTCCCAGGCACGTGCTTCCCAAAATCAAAGGCAAAATGATTTTTTAACAACAACAGGATGGGCTGCATGACCACTTCCACCATTGTTGGTTTCTTTATAATCCCAGGGGTGTTCGTAAAAGCAATTAAACATCATTGTGGTAATTATATGGACACTCAGAAGTGATGCTGGGCATAAGAGATGGTCTTGCCTATGTGCACCTACCAAATTTCAAATCTGCATTGTCCTCTGTCTTCTTTCCAACAGGTTCATGTTAAGTGTGCAACTCAGAGCACACTGCTGTGTGTTGTGCTTCCGGAACAACTTGCACACATCTCCCTACCGAACAGCTGTAAACCAGGACGGACACACTGATGCCAGCAAGTGGCTTGGATACTCAGGGGGTGTTGTTCTGTGAAACCCTAATCCTGCAAGATGGTATGCTGGACACCAAAACCTATTTTGTGATCAAATAGATTCAGGGAAATGCCTCATCTTTTGTTTTCTTCTTGGCAATTCACAATGCACTTTTATTTATTTTTAATTTTTTTGTAAAGACGTGGTCTTTCTGTGTTGCCTAGGCTGGTCTCAAGCTCCTGGCCTCAAGCTATCCTCCTGCCTCAGTCTCCCAAAGTGCTGGGATTACCTAGGTGTGAGCCACCATGCCCGGCACAACACACATTTTATATACTAATATCTTTGAGAAGTCTTGAAAGAATGAAATCCATTTAATTTCAATATATCAGCATTTCCCACTTTTTCCTTTTTTAAAAGCATAGAGCTTTCCTGCCTTCCTCCTACCCCCATGGAACCCCTGCCCATGGAACAAACTTTGGCATTTGTCCTTGGATATATAAATAAAATAAGACAATAAGACAAGGTATGAATGTACAGCAAAGGTATGTAATCATCTGCAAGTCAAGAATAAGTCTATTTTTGAGTTGGACTTGGTATGGATATTTAAGGTACACATGAATTCCTCCTGCCCATTCAGGCAGCAACCAAATCTCAAGGAACTGTATTTAGCTAAGGCCAGTGTTCTGGTTATCAGTTTCTGAGGAACAAACCACCCCAAAACTTAGTGGCATTAAACAACATTTATTATGCTCAGGATTTTGTGGGTCAGGAATTTGGACATGGCTCAGTGGGAATAGCCCAGCTCTGTTCCCTGATGACTGGGATGGCTCACATGGCCAGAGATGGTTGGGACAGTTCAACTGGGGACATAGCTCTGAGGCTGTGATTCCAACTTTCAGTTTGGTTTCTCAGCCTTTCTCCATATTGTGTCTGCAGGGGTTGAAATGTCCAAGACGGCTTCTTCACTCCCATGTCTGGTGCCTGGAGTGCAATGCTGCAGTGTTGCTTTCTGGGAGTGGCTGGTCATTGCCTTCCTTCCACAAGACATCTCTGCTCATCTAGCTTGGGCTCCCTCACAGGGTGGCATTCTCAGAGCAGTCCAGCTTACATGCTGTTGGCTCCTCCCAGATCGAGTCTTCTAAGAGGCACCGTGGAAGCTTCAAGGCTTCCATGATCTAGCCCTGGAAGTTCCAGAACATCACTGTTTCTGAATTCTATTAGTCAAACAAGTCACGGCCAGCTCCGGTTCCAGAGGATGGAAAACATACTTCACCTTTTTGATGGGAGGAGAAGCCAAAAATTTGTGGTCATCTTTAATATACCACACGTGTCTTAACTGGTTGGCTCTTTTAGGCACTAGACTCTTAGCTGAAATGTCAGTTGGGTCCCACTTGGTCTCATATTTCTCTTAAGCAATGCTTGGAAAAGTTCTTTTAGCTCTGGATGCCATTCAGAGAACATAAAAGATTAATTGTGATGACGGAACCCATCTAGAAACAGAATACAAAACAAAATTTTAAATGCCTACAAACACCACGAACTACAATTACTGTTGCATGCATGGCTCTGATATTAATGCCCACCCTCCTGTATGAGGGACAAACTGTTGGAACCTTTTTCCAGATTCCAAAAGGGGTCGGAAATGCCTTGGTTCTAGTCCTCTCCTTTCAACATCCTGCTCCCACGTTGACCCTCGTTAGTTTCAGCTAGATCAGTCACATTTTGGGGTTTTATATAAACTACCAAAAATGCTCAGTTTCTGACTAGGATTGCTCTAAGATTTTTTAATGCACACACACACACACACACACGCATATTTAATTTTGAGAAAATAATACAGAAGTCTACAGATACTTCATAACCAACAAGTATAGTCTCACTTCCCCAGAATTTATAAATATCGATGTGCTAATATATTTTTCTCCAAGGTTTTTTAAAATAAAAGAAATAAAACATTAAAGTTGAAACATTTTTTGATTGAATTTTCTTCCCCCACATCCCCAGAGGCAACCACTATCATGAATTTAGTGTGTAGGATGATATTTTAAGTATAGTGTTTTCATCAACTATTTTACAGCTCTATCTTTTCCTGTTTCTAATTTACTGCTACACAGATCCACTGCTGAAATTTAAGGAGGTTGACCCTCTCAAAACTCTCTGCTGCTTTATTGTGACTACGTCTCTCTCTCTATAGTGTGCTAGTGAGGGGATTATTATCCAGGCTTTGGGGAAGAGAACTACTTCTAGGAAGAGACACCCTGAAAATGTCTCCCCATCTGAGCAATGGCAATGTTATATCCCATTCTGTATTGTTCATCATCCCTATCATAAATATTATCATCTGTGATTTAGTAATTCACTGTTTTGAGGCCACCACACCTGTAATCTTTGGGCTATGGGTATGGAAACTACAGGGCTTTGTCACAAAAATGTGTAAATACTCTGACTTGCACAGCACTTTGGTATCAATGTCATCTTGTTTCCACAGACGCAAAGAGCTGCCACGCAGCTCAACTCTCTGGTTGTGATTCCAACTCTATCAGGCTGAACTCCTCTCTTTAAAAATACTCATAGGCTGGGCACAGTGGCATGTGCCTGTAGTCCTAGCTACTCTGGAGGCTGAGGCAGGAGGATCACTTGAGCCCAGGAGTTCGAGGTTACAGTGAGTATGATTGTGCCACTGCACTCCAGCCTGGGGGACAGAGTGAGACCTTGTCTCTAAAAAGACCAAAAAAAAAAAAGTCATAATTCTCCTTACCTTCAACTGTATTGATGATATAATCTACTTTCATGAATAATTAAAAAAAATAATGTAATGATCTGGCAATAATATAAAATGGAAATAATCTCATAATAAAATAATATTTTCCAGTATGTACATTAGTCAGATGAGAGAACCTGTGTGTTAGTCATGAGGAACGCGGCAGCCACAAATGTAGACTGATCTAGACATAGTCATTAGCAGGGTGCTTTTCTGAAATAATGAGCAATTTTTGGTAGAGTTTCATACAAAACAAAGTACAGAGTCCTCAAAAAGTTAAACATAAAATTACCATATGACCCAATAATTCCACTCCTATGTGTATATCCCAAAGAGTTGAAAACAAGTATTCAATCTAATACTTGTACACGAATGTTCCTAGAAGCACTATTTATATGAGTTTGGGTTGTGGACACAGCCCAAATGTCCATCAGTGGATGGATGGATAAACAAAATGTGGAATATATGTACAATGCAATATACTTTAGCCATAAAAAGGAGTGAAGTACTGATACAAGCTACAACATGGGTGAACGTTGAAAACATTAGGCCAAGTGGAAGAAACCAGACACAAAAGGTCACATATTATATGCTTCCACTTACGTTCAATGACTATCCAGCATAGGTAAATCTACAGACACAGAAAGTAGATTGGTGGTAGCCAGGGGTTAGGTTGGATGGGGGGCAGAAAGCGACTGCTTAATGGACATGGGGTTCTCTTTTGGGGTGATGGAAGTGTTTGGAACTAAATGGGGTGGTGATTGCATGACAACGTTTATGCCACTGAATTGTATGCTTTAAGGTGGTTAATTTATGTTATATGAATTTCATCCCAATAAAAAATAAACAAAAAAGTGCAATTTTCCTAGATTTACAGGTTAAGTGCATTTTCAGAATTCAGTGAATATTGAAACCATGCAAAAAATGCTTGCTTTAAATCCAAGTTAGGGTCTAGGCTCAGATAAATTATAAACAGGTTTTTCCCCTGCAGGATTATCTGGTGTGGGGTATTCAAAAGTTGGGCGGCGTTTTGTCATGAGGGACAGCCCTTTAATTACAGAAGGTCTAGAGTTCCCATCCCAAAAACAAGCCCACGCATTTCCCTAAGGGAGGGAAAACTACTGCAACAGTCTGTGCCCCCCACCTGCCTGGCCCTGTATCCAATGTCTATGTGCTGCCTCACTGTCTGCTCCAGGAATAGGGAAAACGAATCCATCGTGAGACCTGTAGGATAATGTTAAAATCATTAAACTCTCTCTTCATTTTAAAAGAGAATGCCTGGTACATTATTCCCAGGTTGATAATCTTAGAGCTGTTAGCAGACATAGGCTTTGAGACGTTACATTTTGTTTTTGTTTTCTAAGGAGCTAGCAGCCAAAGCCACAGTGCTTAAATATGCTGTTTCTTTGGCTCTGTCTTTCTTTGGCTTTTGGGAAAGATGCTACTGCTAATGCTTGTTTGGCTTGAAGTGGCTGCCTCATCTTTTAGAAACCACTTTCTCTTTGCTTTTCCTGCTACGCTCCCCTGCATGCACCTTCCTTGCCAGCCTTACTCTGATGTCAGCTGCAAGGCAACCTACTGACAATCTGCCTCTGGCGATGTCCCCTGTTTAACCCCATACCCTTGGGGAAGAATTGCCAGGTGCCTAGAGAGCTGGCCTTTAAGCCTTCCAAAATGGAGATGGTAGGAGAGAGAACTGCCTGAAACATAGAAGGTGTAACCGGTTAGGCCAGGGCACACTCTTATGGTTCCTTTAAGACCTGCACATCGTTTGTAGCTGTATCTCTGCAAGACCCTGGGAAGGGCCACTCTGGGAAGGGCTGGCCAGAGGAGCTGCCTCTTGAGGACAGAGGCTTAGTGTTGTTTTCTTGAGATCAGGCCAAGGGGACCCTGGTTGATAGAGAAGGTCCAGGGCGGGAGGGGAGGATGGAGAGGGGGGACCCCAATACAGCCCCAAGAGCCTGCAAAGGGATGGTGAGGGAGGAGACTGGAGAACATACCCAGGCATCTGTGAGTGGTTTCCTCTGTCTGTCAAAACCAATGCACGTCTCAGATGTTTTTACTCTGAGCCCAGCTTTCTGCCTCTCGCCATCATTTTCTTCAGATGTTTACCGGGAGCTCGAGGCCAGCCACGTGGCAGCAGCCTCATTTGCTTTTATTTCGTTCATTTGAATGTGGGCTGTTTTGCACATAAAAAGAACCAAATGAACATTAACTGCTAACCACTCACAACCTTCCATGTGCACGGTCAAGCATGGTTGGTGCGCACGCGTGCTCTGCGGGAGAAGATGGTGTTGGGCCCTGCTCCATTCATCTTGCTCATTCCATGTTTGCCTGGCTCACGCTTGCACTTTGGTGCCCAGGTAGGACTCTCATGAGAAAACATCGTGCAGGTGACCGTATTTCTGCTGCATCATGCCTGCTGGATTCCAAATTTTCTCTCATGTAAATAATTTTTCTAACAATATGAATGCCATTTTTCTAACTTTTTTAAAAAAATCATACTTTTTGTATACATTCTTGCCAAAAGGAATTGCCAAATTAAGGGGTCTGGACTCTGTTGCCTTATTTCCATGTTCCCAGATTACTCCCGAAAGATTCACTCAATACTCACTACCCTTGGTGGACTGGGCTACCTCTCTTGCTGCCATTATCCAATCATTCATCCAGTACAGGGATTTGCTGAGTGTCTTCTGTGTGCACGTGCTGTGTCAGGAGCTGGGGAGATGGTGGCACACAAGACAGGGGCCCTGGTCCTCAGCCTGGTGGCACTCCCAGATCCTAAGCTGGTTTCTCAAAATAAGGTTCCTGGGTCATCACATTGGAATCACCTGGGGTGTGTACTTATTAAAAATGCACATTCCTGGGACTCACCCCAGTCTACTGAATCAGAATCTCTAGATCCAGAGACCAGGAATCTGCATTGCCAGTAAAATCCCCTGATGTACATTCCCATTTGAGCACCACTGGGCTAATGAAATGACTCAAAGTTCCCTTCTGCTCAGCAGACGGGAAGGACTCAGGATGGGGTACGGGAGCCTGGCTTGATGGATCAGCTGGAGCAGCAGGATGACAAAGCTGTGCAGGTCTTCTTGCCAGAAAGTCACCTCCTACAGGACACAGATGAAGCCACCAAGCCCAGGGCAGGCTGTGAATAATAAGCAAACTGGGTGGATAATTCTTTGCTTCAGCTGAGTGGGTCCACCCACTGGTGGAGCAGTCCGGGCCACATAGTAGGATAAGAGCATTTTCTAGTGTCAAGATCACTGTTCCAAATTAGTTAAGTGAAGCCAAGCAGCTCTGGGGAGGGGAACATGTGGCTCTGCTCAGGGAGGGAGCGTGTGTGAGGCGCAGTGACCGCACGTTCTCCATGTGCAATCTGACCAGACGGGCTGGCCCTGTCCCGAGAGACATTTACATGAGTCAGGATGGAGAGAGAGGTGGCACCAGCTGAGGAAACCCACTCGGGCTGCTCTGCCAAGTTAGGGAAATGTCTAGATTTCACTGCATGAACTGGGGGGAAGAGGACTTGGCCCAGCTGTGTGGGAGTGGCTTGGGCATGCCACCAAGCACATGGCTGGGCTAACTGCAAGCTGTGGCCCTGGAACAGAGGAGATATAAACCTGCAGGTGTCATGGTTGTGGCCCCAAGAGATCTCCCAGGCTTATGTGAGCCAGTGGCCAAAATTGAGGTGTGCTTAGCTCGCTACAGATACAGCGGACCCTCCAAACGATACACCACTTCAGAGACTTGGTGGCTTCAATAGCGCATGTTTTGGGTCTCTTTTCCATGTCCTGAATTGACCAGATGCACACATCTGAGATCCTTTAGGCAGGTTTTTTTAGGTGCTGCCATTGTGTGATGGCCCTGGGCTCAGTGGTGGACTCAGCTTTTGTTTATGTCCCTATTTGGAACAGTCCCCTTGAGGTGGTACAGCTCTCATACCAAAACCCAAAGCAGGTGTTTGGTGGCACTGCTCTTGAGAGATACCAATGCTCCCTTCGTATGGTTCACAGCGAGCCAAGTTTCTGATTTCACTCAGAAAGGCAGTCAGCCCAGCATTCGTTTTCATTAAGGCCCGAATTCCACACTCCCACACACAGAATAGTTTAAGTTCCAATTTAGAAATGCTCCATGTGTGGCTCTATTTCTCAATTCAGGAAAATGAACATCAGTCATTTTTTTCTGGCCTGACTTCCATGGTGCCTGATCATTTAAGAGCAGAATTGTTGACCCAGCATAGGCATAGTCTTTGATAACAAAGTGGTTTTGGAGTGAGCACCGAGGTGAAGTGTTAGGCCACTGCTGCAGGAGTGCAGTTCCCCAGCACTTTTCTTGCCCACACTGTGATCTGTTCCCATCAGCTAATCAAGGGCAAGCATCTCATCCTTTCCAACTATTGGGGCTGGAGTGATGGTGAGGGTTAGTGTAGCTATGGAAAGACCATGGCAGCGTGTGAGGAAGTATCTGTGACCTCATTTATATGAACTCAAACCACTTACCATCTGTGCTGGAAAGCACAGGGTGTGTGTGTGCCCATGTATGTATTTCCTCAAAGAGCTCAATTGTAATATTTGGTTAAAAAAGTAAAGAACTGAAACGAAGACAATTGGGAAAGAACATCTATTGATCAGCAGCAAAGCTGTATTTGGTGTCTGTTTAAAAAGAATCATTAATCGTAAGTAATCACAAAGAGAAGAGAAGAAAGAGGGTGAACACTGCCCGCCCTTAAATCCCTCACTGTTGCCTTTTGTAGGAACACAGTTTCTCACGCAGAAAAATCTGTTTTCAGTTTGGCTGAAAAACTGCCCCTTGAGTCATAACCATCTCTATATTTGTAAGGCTCTTCACAGTTGACAAAGCATGTTTGCAAAGTTTTTTTTTATTTGATCCTATCCACAGGGGTGGAGTGACTAATCCAAGGTAGCACAGCTAGAAAATGGCAGCTAGAAGCTGGATGTGGCTCTGGCAATCCCACGTTCAGTTCAGGGGCAGCTGCCTCTCTGAAGGCCGAGGTTGTTACAATTGTGAAGAAGCTGTTGAACTCCAAGGAGGAGAGGTCTGCATTTTATTTCTTGCCCTGCCATTGGCTTTAGGGAAAGTCTCGGTTTCATTTTACCTCCTGGGTTTAGGATGATGACACAGATCTCAGTCTCAGCAGGCAAAACTAATCAAGTGGGTTTTCTTGTTCCGTGAACAAAGGGATTGTGCAAATATTGAAGCAACAAAAAAATGAAATCCTGGAATATTTTTTAGATACAGCTATACTCATCTGATTTGTTGTTCTTAGGAGCAATTCTGTTTTACTTCCCCTAAAGATGGGTCATACCCACAATACCTGTTAACTTCACACACAGACAATGAACCCATTGAACAGTCAAAACCAAGAATCAGCAGATTTGCTTCAGCATGGACATTTTATGCCTTATAGGAGTTATTGCTATCCCTGGGACACATGCGTCATCTCAGAATTATGGATGTTAATAATATTAATATTAATATGATGCAAGAGCCTTTATAAAGTAGACACAATGTTTCATTGTTTCAATGCATTTTGATATTAAATGAATAAGTAATGTGAATTACATCTAAACTACTGAAATATGCAAGTCAGTATCTGTTCAAGTCAACAACTTGAGCTTTTTCTTAATATTGTTATTAAAGGCTAAGACATACTCTTTTTCTATGCTTCAATCAGGAATGCAATCTTTTTTTTGCTGGTGCATTAATCTTGGAAGGAATGCAATCTTTTTAAAAAAATTTTTTAATTTTTAATTATTATGGGTACATAGTAGTTGTATGCCTTTATAGGGTACATGTGATGTTTTGATACAGGCATACAATGTGAATTAATCAAATCAGGGTAATTGGGGTATCCATCACCTCAGGCATTTATCATTTCTTTGTGTTAGGAACATTCCAATTCTGCTCTTTTAGTTATTTTAAAGTATATCCTAACTTATTGTTGATTATAGTCACTTTGTTGTGCTATCATATATTTTTCATACTATCTATCTATATTTTTGCACCCATTAACCATCCCTCCTTTATCCTCTGCTCCCTGCTACCCTTCCCAGCCTCTGGTAACCATCATTTTACTCTCTGTTTCCATGAGACCAATTGTTTTTAATATTTAGCTCCCACATATGAGTGAGAACATGTGAGATTTGTCTTTCTGTGCTTGATTTATTTCACTTAACATAATGTTCTCCAGTTCCATCCATGTTGTTGCAAATGGCAGGATTTCATTCTTCTTTGTGGCCATATAATATTCTATTGTGTATATGGACCACAGTTTCTTCATCCATTCATCCGTTGTTGAACACTTAGGTTGATTCCTTATCTCGGCTATTGTGAATAGTGCTGCAATAAACATGGAAGTGCAGATATCTTTTCAATATGCAGAATTCCCATCCTTTGGATTATACCTAGTATATAATCCTAGTGGGATTGCTGGGTCATATAGTAGTTCTATTTTTAGTTTTTTGAGGAACCTCCATGCTGTTCTCCATAGTGGTTGCACTAATTTACCCTCCCACCAACAGTGTAGGAGGGTTCCCCTTTCTCCACATCCTGCCAGTATTCGTTATTGCCTGTCTTTTTGATAAAAGCCATTTTAACTGGGGTGAGATGATATCTCATTATAGTTTTGATTTGCATTTCTGTGATGACTAGTGATGTTGAACATTTTTTCATATACCTGTTGGTCATTTGTATGTCTTCTTTTGAGAAATGTCTATGCAGATCCTTTGCCCATTTTTAAATTGGATTGATTTTTTTCCTATTGAGTTGTTGGAGCACCTTATATATTCTAGTTATTAATTCCTTGTCAGATAGGTAGTTTGCAAATATTTTCTTTCAGTCTATAGGTTGTCTCTTCCCTTTGTTGATTGTTCCCTTTGCTGTGCAGAAGCTTTTTAGCTTGATGTGATCCCACTTGTCCAATTTTGCTTTGGTTGCCTGTGCTTTAGGAGTATTACTCAAGAAGTCCTTGCCCAAAGCAATGTCCTGAAGCAGGAATGCAATCTTAATTTGCCATTATCTGCTTACTCCCAGGCTACATTAATGGGTTTCTATTTATATGCTTGTTCAGTCCCTATCATCTTTGGACATAGGTGAACAGCTAATATTGCTAAGAAAATTACTTTAAGCGAACTTGCCATTTCTTCGTTTCCTTTGTAAATAATTATGTCAAATTTCTATCAGTCATCTTCCCAATATTTCCCCGAATTTCCACGTGTAGAACTGAGCTGATTTAATAACATAGATCAAAGATATAGGCATCTTTTTCCTTCTTGCCTGCCTAAATTTACCATAGTGCACCTCAGAGGCAACTACCCATACAGGACGTAGAGTAGTTGACTGTATAATGTGGGAGCTGAACTTTGTAGCATTGACTTCCCCACTGTTACCACTGACAGTGAACTCCTCGGCAGGAGGAGCGGCACCCCCTTCACACAGAATCAGCACCAGCTGTAGTCCAATTAAATTCAACAGTGAACAGGTGTTCCCAGTAATGACTTCCACACAAAAGCACACTTCCATGTAATACTCTTTACATCGGATACACTAACAGCTCCACTGAAAGGGAGAAGTAGAAAAGGAGAAGGAAGTCACTGGAGGAAAAACAGCAACCCCCAAACTCCTCCACAATCAGCATCAGAAGCCCCAATTAGCCTCAACATTTCACAGGTGCCCACAGGAGGGTATTTTATGCAGAACCTACTCAAATCAGTTGTCCCTTAAGAACTTCTTTGAAAATATTTGAAAAGTTTTTCAAATCCAGGCAGCTCATTCATATCACCACCCCGGTGCTATTATTACCACTATTTAGGGGCTTTTGGGAGCTTGCCCTGCTAGACACACTTGAGAAGAAACTCATGGAAATCCCAGAAATGCTCTGGGCTCATTGCATTTTCCCCCAATTTCTTTTTTAAACATCTGGGACCTGTTCTCCATTTGAAATAGAGAAACCTAGGGAGAACTTGTTGGGGGCAGATGCCTGCAAGAGTTATTACTCCTGCTATATCTTAGTTAAACAGTTATTGAGTGTCCACCATGTACCTTACTGTGAAAGAGCAGTGACGATGGCAACCTTTCATGCTACTGCATCTGCACAGCAACACCCCTTCAGGATCGGCTAACAGCACAGGACCCGATCAGAGTTACTCCCACTGGCTCTATCCAGGCTGGATAAACAGTGGCTACTGTTCAGGGGACTCTAGTAAATGAGTTGGTGGCACTCTTTCTCCAGCGTTCCCCACCCTGTGGCGTGGTGGCCACTAGCACTGATGGTGCTGCTGGAGTTGGCACCTTTTTTGACTCTGCATGTACAGGGTTTTGTCCCCTCTGAGGAGGGTGGAGGAAAGGCGTGAGTAGTTCGGGGCAGGGAACTTCAGAATTCTACCTCCTGGTTCAGCCAGGGAGTAAGGCACACTCCCAAACCTAACACAGTTCGTGGTGCAGAAAGCCGTTGTTTTCTTTTGTCAGGAACAATTTAATAACCCACACCAGAAGGAAAACTGTGTAAAAACTAATCCCAGATGTGGAGTAGAAAAGAAGATGGAATTCAGACAGAAATTCTGGTGAGGATGTCAACTGGTGTGATCACATTGGAAAACTAGTGGATTTCCAAAACTAAAGCTGGACCTGTGACCAAATAATTCCATTCCTGGTTATAACCCCAACAGAAATTGCGGCAGCCAAACTCTAAAACCCCAGTTTTCTCCACCTCCTGGGATTCATGCTCTCGTGTAATCCCCTTCCCTTAAGGGTGGATGGGACCTGTTACCTGATTATAATCAATAGCATACAGCAACTCTGATAGTATATCATCTCTGTGATTATGTCACATAAAGTTGTAGCTTCCGTTTTGCTAGCAAACTCTATTGCCTCTTGGCTTGTGTGCTTTAATGTTGGAGGAACCTACGTGGCAGGGAAATGAAGATGGCCTTTGGCCAAAAGCCAGCTAGGGACTGAAGCCCCTGGTCAACAGATTTCCAGAAACTGAATTCTGCCAACAACTATGTGAGCTTGAAGCAAAACCTTCCCCAGTTGAGCCTGCAGATGAGATCCCAGCCCTAGCTGATGCCTGATTGCAGCTTGTAAGAGACCCTGAGGCAGAAGACCCAGCTAAGCTGTATTTGGACTTCTGATACACAGAAACTGTGAAATAATAAACATGTGCTTTTAAGTCTGTGGCAATTGGTTTCACAGAAATAGATAACTAATACACAGATGCTTACAAATGTGTACCCAAAGACATATATATAATTTCCATAGCAACATTCTTAAAATAGGAAACAATTCAAAAGCCTGTGGGCAATAAGATGGATAAATAAATTTGTGCTATAATGGAACACTATAAAGCAACAAGAAAATAACCAACCCTAGCTACATGCAACAGCATGGGTGAATCTCACAGACAAACAATTGAGTGAAAAAGGCAGACATAAAAGAGTACATGCTGTATGATTCAATTTACATAAAGTTCTAAAACAGACAAAACTAATCTATCATCCTGTTTGAAGTTAGGATGGTGGTTACTTTTGGGGGGAAATAAACAGGGAAGGGACAGAGGGAAGGTATTGAGATGCTGGTAAGAGCTCTGTTTCTTAATCTGAGAACTGGTTACAGGGCTGTTTTGCCCACTTTTATGTATGTATGTTATAAGTTGAAAAGGTTAAAAAAAAAAACCACCAAACCTTTTTCCTGTAGGTAGATCTTTCAGTGTAGGATAAGAATAGATGTGTGGTTAGAGGGCTGCTATATCTTCACAGGCACAGTTTCATCACACATCAGGAGAGGGCCTTGGGCAGCACTGATTTCGAATGTCTCATCTAACAGAGGAGAAAACTAAGGCTCAGAGAGGTAAAGTGAATCATGTAAGGCAAGCTTCCCATTACTGTCAGAGCTGAAACCACAAAGCAGGTCGCTTATTTTTATATAAGGTAGGTGGATGTGAGGACAATCTGGCTGAGGCCTGGCCTCCCTGGTTGTCCATGCTTGAGTCCCTTTCTTCACCATCCCATGAAATTGCCTGTTGATGTTGCAAACTCAATTTAAGAAGGTTACTTTCCCAGATGTCCCAGTGCCCGGATCCGTGTTGTGCTTTCAACTAGCAAAAACCCAATAAGAAAGAGCTTCCTGGTGCCCTGTTTTTTTCCGAGCTTCCACCCTGTTCTATTTCACTTGAACCCTCTTTGCTGTTGGCTTCCAGGCCTGTTTCTTACACCATGGCCAGTGACCTTTCCCTGATCTATCCGCAGTCTAGTTTGCACCCAGTGCAGCTGAAACTTGATACCATTCCCTGGCATTGAACTTGGCAATCCTTCTTGGCTTTGATTAGGACCCATCCCTCAGGGTGTACTTGCTGCCAGCATCTCTGGGTTACAACCTTGAATGGGAAGCCTGCAGACATATTGCTGGGTCTGCCTTGGCCCTAGAAAAAGAGGAGAGAAATAATTTTTTCAGTCAAGGATCTATAAATATCCAATTTTTTTTCCTACTGAGACGTCCAAAGAAATTCTTACATTTCATTCTAGAATAACATCAGTGGGTGCAGGCAGAGATGAGAGTGAGTTTCCTGCCCTTTCCCCCTCCCCTTCTTCCTAGCTTCATAAGCTTCGTTATAAAATTATCACAGTGGATGAGGCCAGCCATACACAAATGCACCTTAGAGACAAAATGTCCACTGTGCCAGAAGAAGGCAGGGTACAGATCTGGCAGTAACCCCACTGATGGCATGGATGTGTCTAAAGAATGTGTCAATCAGAGAGGGAGTTGGTGAGCATAGAACTAAGGCAGAGGACAGGGAAGGGGGAGCCCTGAAAAGCTGGCATGAATGTACCAGTGGTGATGGCTTCATCAGGCTCCAGTTGCCATTAAGCTTTCAAGTCCTCTAACTAAACAACCCATGCTATAATTCCAGACTCACCAAGGAGCTTTTTTTTGGAGACAGAGTCTAGCTCTGTAGCCCAGGCTAGAGTGCAGTAGTGTGATCATAGTTCAATGCAACCTCAAAGTCCTGGGCTCAAGCGATCCTCCTGCCTCAGCCTCCTGAGTAGCTGGGACTACAGGTGTGTATCACCACGCCCGGCTGATTTTTCTATTTTTTGTAGAAACAGGGTCTTGCTGTTGCTCAGGCTGGTCTTGAACTCCTGATCTCAAGCAATACTCCCTCCTCGGCCTCCCAAAGTGCTGGGATTACAGGTGTGAGTAAACTCACCAAGGAGCTTTTTGATTATAATTTGAACTCCTCAGTAGATTTTCTTCAGAGAGAAAAAGCGTTGAGTAGAATAATTTGAATATTTGATCTCCTTGACAGTTGCACATCTTGTCAATAGAGGTATTGACATTTTGGTGAGAAGTTTTGGTGTTTTGTGAGTTTAGTTCACATAAGTCAGCCTTCCTAAGTCAGACAAATCCTGGAACACTAACAGGATTGAATTTTTGGACCTGTGAGTCTTCTGGCCAGACCTTGGACTGTGAAAAATTCATTAAGATAATGCCACTTTGGAAGGCCTCTTGGTGGATAGCCAGCCAGCCATTTCCTGGCAATATTCAGCATGGCTTTGGGCCCACTTTCAAAATCCTGATGGCTTCTAACGGGCTTGAGAGGAAGAGAAAGTGGGAACAGAGAGAAGAGGAGGTAAAATAGTAAAATGAGTATCATTGAAAATGGACTACCTACGTGTTTCTTAAATGGAGGTAGATACCCTTCTGGGAATATGTGGCAATGTGCTTGGGAAGGGTAAAGATGTGGGATCAAATTCAGCACATCTTTCTGGAATATTAAGTTATCCCACAGATTTGGGGAGAGGAAGAAATTAAAACATTAACTGATGAGATAAAGATTTACTAGTTACCCAGAGTGTTGCTGGGTGGTCAGGGACTATATTTACCAACTACCCTCACATTTAAGTGGAGCCATGTGATGAATTCTTGCTCAGGGAATGTGGGGAGAATGGCTGTCAATTCTGGGCTCAAGCAATTGAGAAGCAGGGTCTTTCCCCATCTGCCAGTTGAATGGGAAGGACTTAGAGCACCTGAAGTGGAGTGGAGTTAAAAGACCAAGGGGCAGGCTGTCCACTGACTAGCCACACCCACATGGACTTTATATTAGTAAAAGATAGATTTCTAAAGTATTAAACCACTGAGGATTTGAGCTTGATCTTTTATAGCAGATGGCATTTATCTAATAGAACTGGTAAGTAATTAAATATTTCTACATGAAATCAAATAGTCATGTGATAGAATGTAAACTTTACATGGACTCTTAAGTTAACACTTAGGTTTGAAAGACATATTTTGCTCATGGCAGGCTGTTGGCATTATCCCTGGGTGCCCATGGAGAAATCCATTCATTCTCCTCTGTTGTTGGGGGAACTTCATAGGAAAGTTTGACGAGAGCCAGCCAAATTCATGCGTTGGGGGAATAAGAGCTATAGTCACCCTCTAGGCTGTAGTGTCTGTAGTAAGCACTCACTCAAGGCAAGATGGAAGTAGGTGAAGTTAAATTTCTGATAACCTTTCTCCAGCCCCCCTACCATCAAACTCATAGGGCGTTCTAGCATCTTCCTACTGCACATCAGCTGCTCATTCTCTGGCCTGCTTTTCAGGTAAAACTCTCACAGTCTGGATCCTTCCAGAGTGTCCATCCCAGCTTATATTCCCGTAGGGGCCTGCTCTTTGTTGGAGCTAATATATTCAAAGATTTCAGGCTAAAAGGCAGGGATGGCAAATACATGGCACCCCTAGTGTCGAGCCTCTTCCTACTTTCGTGGCAGACATCAGTGATTCCCCTCAGCATTGCTGTCTGCTGAGCAGGTGTGGCCTCAGGGCCTCTCAGGGCAGAACTCTGGGCACTCCCGTGAGTCCATCACGGCTGGCTGTTGAGCCAAATCCCATTTGCAATCCTACATCAATGATAGATCATGGTAGCTTCATTGTTATCCCTCCCAGACAACATTTGCTTTTCAACAAGGTTTTTATTACCCCATTAACCCAAACGAGGAATCTGGAAATTTCCAGCACTCTGGCAGTTCCAGTAGGAGAGGGATTTGGGGCTAGGGACCATTTTTCCACTGCTCCCCAAATTACACTGCTAACCTGCTGCCTATTTCAATTCAATTCAATCCAACAGATATTTATTTCACTTACAGTAAAGCAGGCTTTGTGTAGGAAGTCACATTTAACTCCATCACCAGCAAGTTTTTATTGAGCGCCTGTTGTGTACATGGCAACGAACTCGGTGCTCAGGTGTTTCTTCTGTGATTATGTTGACTTACAGTCACCATATAGAGAAACCCTCTTCTGTCTCGCCCTCTCCCCTGTTTTCTCCCTCTCTCCCCCCTCTTCTCTTTCCCCTTCTCTCCCCTGTTTTTTTCTCTCTCTTGACCCTGTTTTCTCTCTCCCCCCCCACCATATTCCCCCTGGGGGAGCTGACTTCCTGGAGGACCCTCTTGTCCTGCTGTCCAGGCTGCTTGGGCTGCAGCCAGACCCTCTTACCTCTTCCCCAAGCACACAGTGGAGGGAGCACTTCACCCCTGTGCTGGCTTTGAGGGACAAGGCTTGCCCTGACTCTCCCCCTCCCCAGTGTTCTTCAGCTGTGGCATCCCAACAGGGCCACACCTCTCTCTTCAGGGACCCAGCAGTTTCTGCCAGTGGCCAGTCAGACTTTCTTGTCACTGTCTTCTTCAAAGCTGTGCACTGAAGTGCCACTGGGGCAGAAAAAAAAAAAAAAAAGCAAGTTTTTTTTTAACCCTCCATTCTTTTTTTTTTTTTGTGGGCAGGGGCTTCAATGGCAGGATTTATCTCCCACCCATCCATTCTAGTCGTGTTCTAGACTGACAAGGGCAGATCCCTCCCTAACCCCGAGTGAAATGTGCCTAACTAGATGGCTGTGGCTGCCTCAGCAGAGCAGCAGCTATCCTGGCAGCTGCAGGGGAGCTGGAGGAGCAAGCTGCCAGGACCGGGGCTGGAGATGTGCCTGCAGGTGACAGTCGTGTGCATGGGCCAGCTATGAATGCTCCCCACTTAAGGCTTGGAAATGGAACTAGGAAGGCATGGTTGGGGGCAGAGGGCGAACTTTAGCTTTTTTGTCAGGGGCTACCTGTTGGGTGCTGGGTTTCCATAAGGCTGAGCTATGGGGGAAGGGGGGCTTTGGTGCCCCCCATGCTAGCTGTGGGCACATTGGGAAGGGTTGCAAATGTATGATTAGTTAATGAAAACTTGGATTTTGCAGGAAACAGCCAAATCTGTGGAAGGGTGGCAGCTGCTGCATTGAGCGATGCCCCAGGAAAGCCCTAAACTTGTGGAATCTGCATATTTTCCTCACCCCTGCCTAGGAGGCCAGCATGAAGCCAGGGATGGTGATTTGTTTAGATTTGTCTGAATAGTTGTGGGCTGCCAAACCACACAGACAGCTGTAGTCGGTTGCTGTCTTCATGCTGTTCAATCCATGCCATGCATTTTATCAGCCGTATCTCTGCTCCACCCTGGATGTCTTGGGAAATCATCATAACTTAATGGAGAGTCAGAGCCCTGAATCTGCTTCCTTTCTGCTACATTGCTGCATTTGTTCAACTGTATCATTAGCTGGGAAATAATAACCGACCACAGCTTCATCCTTTTTCCGACTTTGGCATTTGTTTATTAAATCCATGTAAAAGCACAATGAACTATATATGCCACTCTCTCCACTTCTCCTTCCAGAAGCATCAGTGATGGGAGTGACGAACAGAAATCCAACTGTGTATGAACTCGGAATTGGGCATGATGGAAATTCTGTGGGCAGCCTGGCTTTACCTGTGCACAGTTCCTTTGGATAAAAGCAAAGCACTTTTTTCCCTGAATCAGTTTTTTTTTCCTTTTTTTAGAGACTGGGTCTTACTCTGTTGCCCAGGCTGGAGTGCAGTGGTGCAATCATAGCTCACTGAAATCTTGAACGCCTGGGCTCAGGCCATCCTCCTGCCTCAGCCTCCTGAGTACCTGGGACTACAGGGGTGCACCACCATTCTGGCTAATTTAAAAAAATATATTTTGTAGAGATGGGGGTCTTGCTGTGTTGCCAGGGTGGCCTCAAGTGATCCCCCTGCCTCCCAAAGCACTTGGATTATAGGTGTGAGCCACTGTACCAGCCCCCGAATCAGTTTTTTTGGTAAGTTTCCAGGTAGGCTAGGGGTAAAATCTGGGAGCTTGTTTTTGTCACTGTCTTTCTGGCTTTTGTCTAGAGTCAACCAGCAAGGATCCTGTTACTATTTGTAGAAGGATGCAAAATTGGCATAGAGTGGTGTTTGGAAGTTAGGTTTATAGGAATGAGCTTTATGGGGTTTCCCTTGTTTGACTATCAATTTGGTTTAAATTGAAACATAGAATCTTACCAGGGGGTGGAAACTTGGAAATAATCTCTTTCAGTCCTTCCACTTTATGGATGAGGAAACTGACGTGCAGACAGATGACATATTCTTAAAGACCCGGATCAGTGGCAGTGATCTCCAGGTATACCAGGTATCCAGGTGTACCAGGTATCCAGATGTATTGGGTCTCCAGATGTACCAGTTATGTTTTCTAGTCGCAGACAACAGAAACCAACTCTGGAAAACTTTACTGGTTTGTTGGAAATATTGGAAAGATGTTGGAAGTTTCCAGAAATGGCAGAGAACCTGGAGAAGTAGATCTGGAAATGGACTAGAAACAAGACCTTTCTAGAAGGCTAAGATGGGGGCCGCATAAAGGGATCTGCTGTGAGGAGAGTCTGGCCAGGGCAGAAGTGGACTTCAACTTTTTCGGTCTTCACTGAAAACTCTGCTGACTTTTCAGTTTCCTGGGAGTGAGCGGCATCCACTTGGCACGCTAGGAAACAGATGCTGTCTGTGCACCAACCACGTCCCCTTGGAGGTCACCTGCAGGTAGTTCCCTTACCCACAGGCAAATTCCTGTGTCACTCTGCCTGAGGGCACTCTCTGTCCATGGGGCCAGAGGTGCTGGGGACTCAACCCCTATGGCACCCCTCCAATAGTAAGGGACAGCTTTCTTCCCCCCAAGAGACAAGTCTGAGGAGGGTTCCCAAACACTCCCTCAAGGGCCCCCAAAGGGATCGAGCCTTGGTGACTCACAGCGGTAATATGCTCAGTAGCTCACGCTGTCCTTTCCTCTGTCACTTCCTCTTTTTCACATTGCTTCCAGGGACTGCCCCCAAATAAAACACTTGCACTCAAAGGTTTTCTGCTCTACTTTTGAAAAATCTGAATTAAGACAGGTTTCTTGACTAGGGGAAAATAGGGTATCTGATTAAGAGTTCCATGAGACCATATCAAATGGGGGAAGAAATGATTCTCTTAAAGGAAATTTTGGTGCCTGGGAGAGAACGCAAGACATGCTCTGAGCACTGGCCTACCAACCTCTCCGTTTCATGCATTGCCTCTGGGGTGCTTTTTGACATCTGTGTTCATGACAGAGTTTACTTATTCTGTCATCAAAACACCTCATGAATCTATTGTTACCACAGTCCTCACCTGGAGCAGAGCCTGCTGGTTACCGCCCAGTATCCCTTGCTCGTTTCATCCCTTTAGACATAGACCATCATCTGGAAATTCATCCAGACACATGGTTTGCCCGACTGAGGACATTTCCCAGCCTCCTCTGCAAGATGTGGCTGGGTGACGAAGTTTGAATCAATAGGAGGTAAGTAAAAATGATGCAATTTCTAGCGCAAGTCATTTCAAAAGAAATTCTCTCTCTCATCTTAGGTTCACATAATTATTCATAATCCTTCATTGGTCCATAAAAATGATCATCTATCCATTCACCTATCCAACTATATTTATGTTTTATGTAATAGACAACTGTGAACTCACCACTCAACACAGAAACTAGACTTAGGATAAGTTACATCTACTATGTGGTCCTTCCCCAGTCTAACCTGCCTCCTGCTACCCCAAGTAACCAGCGTTGCAAATCCTAAACAGTAGTCACCCTTTATTGGAACGGGGTACGTTCCAACAGCTCCACTGGATGACTAAAACTTGAGATAGTACCAAACCCTGTATATACTATGTTTTTCCTACATATAATTTAGAAATTAGGCACAGTAAGAGATTAACAACAATAACTAGTAATAAAATAGAACAATTATAACAATATGCCAGCATCACTACTCTTGTGCTTTAGGGTTATTATTAAGTAAAATAAAGGTTACTTGAACAAAAGCACTGCAATACTGACAGTTGATCTGATAGCCCAGATGGGTACAGATGACTAACAGGCAGACAGCACATACCGTGTGGATATGCTGGACAGAGGGGTGATTCTTCTCCCGGGAGGGAGGGAGCAGGATGATGGGAGATTTCATTACACTATTATTTCCATTCAATTTTCCATTTAATATTTTCAGACTGCAGTTGACCATGGGTAACTGAAACTGCTGATGAGGTAGGACTATTTTATTCACCATTCTTTTACTTTCCTTTTTAGATTGTTTTATCTTGTTGTTATCAGTGAGGGTTTGATCCTAGAAACAGAACCATAGGAATGATGTAGAATAGAAGAAAATTAGATATAGAAAATGTATTTTGTGGCCCTTGCTAGCCCAGAATTATGCAGGGAAGGGAATTCTGGGAAATGTAGTTCCAGCTTAAGTAGGTTGACAGAGCATAAATCCATCCATACTCATCCAGTTGTATCCCTACAAAGTAAGTTTTTTAACAATGTTGTGCAACCATTGCCACTATCTATTTCAAAAACTTTTTCGTAACTCCAAAAAGAAACTCTGCAACCACTAAGCAATACCACCCCATATCCTTTTCCCCCAGGCCCTGGTAATCTCTATTCTACTTTCTGTCTTTAAGAAGTTGCCTATTCTAGATATTTCACATAAGTGGAATTATATAGTATTTGTCCTTTGTGTCTGGCTTCTTTAGCTTAACGTAATGTTTTCAAGGTTCATCCATGTTACAGCATGTGTCAGAATTTTATTCCTTTTTATTGCTGAATAATAATCCATTATTTGTAAATATCATATTTTGTTTGTCCATTAATCTTCTGATGGAAACTTAGGTTATTTCCACCTTTTGACTATTATGAATAATTCTGCAATGAGTTTATTTTTAAATCATGAATTTATGTTGAATTTTATAAATTCTTTGTTTGCATTTATTAAAATAATTAATGCATAGTGTATATATTTTCTTTTAATCTGGTAATGTGTGAATGACATTTTAAGTCATACAGGGCCTCAATCATTTTAATTCCCATGCACCCTTTCTCAGGGAGCTACTGGAGGATGTGCTCCACCAAATTGAGCTTGTAAACTAAGAAAGAGGAAGACATGGGAGACAGTTAACAGAAGACCAACAAAGGAGAGAGGAGAAGGGAATCGCCAGAATGTGCCATGTACCCAGAATTGAGGAGTTGGGGACAACCTGGAGCAGGTCAGGAGGACCCAGGAGAGATTTACTCAAGAAGGTAAAATTGAGAGTCTCTCTGTTGGATCCAAATACATTGAGAGGAGAAGAGCCCGGGGTGGCAATAATATTGATAACAAGAAAAAAAGATAACTATTAACTCCAGATAAAACAAAAAATGTGTGCAGGCCAGGAAAAGTAATCACAGGATGGTCCATGGCTCATCTGTAAATGGCATTTACTTAGTCATAGATACAAAGAAAGAATGTTAATCTATTAAAAAATGTGATGTGATGTAATGTCGAATTGGGGGGCAGTAGCTCGAGGAGTCCATGTGTGTGGTAGGGATGAAGGCATTTGGCAAAAAGGAGCTAACCCTTCAACTTCCCTAATGGGAAGTCCATGGATAATGCCTAAAACACACCAATCGGAAATCAGAAATGCAAAGATGTCATTTACTGATTGGGACATAAACACCAAAACAGCTAATGGAAAGAACTGGAATGAGTTGCCTCTGGGAAGGGAAGTGGGGGCAGGGCTGCCATTTGTGGCAACCACAAGTCCTCTAGAACTATTTAACCCTTAATTATATGCTCATAGGACCTTGACAAAAACTAAATTAAGAAGATAAATGAAATATTTTTCTCTCTGTCATCCCTACACCTAATCCACCGTCAAGTGCTTCCAGAACGTACCTCAAATCCACCCGCTTCTTCATCTCCTTTGCTCACTTTTATCTTTCAACTTCTGGCTATTGGAAAGGAAAGTTTGAAGGAACTTTACAAATAAGCTGTTTAAAATGAAGAGAAACCAAGGTTTAAAATCATGTTTCACAGGAAAAATGAGCCATAGACAGGTGCCTCCTCAATTCCTGCCACTAAACCTGTGCCCACACCTGTTCTTCCCCCGTTTCCTGCTTCAGTGAGAAGGAGGCCTCGCCTCCGTCTGGGGACCCTCCCGCCATCTGTTGTCATCCTCTGGAGCCTCTCCAGGTGTTTCACGTCCTTGGCCATCTCCTTTCCCTCTCTACTCACCCCCCGTATAAACATTTCAACCTCCGTTAGTCCCTCCTATTTATTTTAAACCTGTCCTTGATCTCTCAGCTCCTTCAGGCCACCATCTTACCCTTTCCTTCCATGTTCTCTTTTATCCATATTCATTCTTTTATTCACTCACTATGTGTTGGGTGCCTACTGTGTGTCAGCCACTGCCTAGGCCTGGGAGTCCAGTCCCTGCTCGCATAGTGCTTATGGCCTAGTTGGGGAGATTAACCTTAAACAAATATCCACACAAATGATTCATTGCACTTGTGTTCAGTGATACAGAGGAAAGTGCAGTGTGCAACGAGAGTGTCATGATGGCACTTACCCTCATGCGGAATCGGGGAGAGGATCAGGACATCAGGGAAGCCTTCCCTGAGGACATGCCATTTAAGCGGAGCCCTGAAGGATGAGTAGGAGTTGGCTGGGCTGGAGATTGGGGTAGGGTGGAGAAAACAGTGGGACTCTAGGCAGAGGGAACTATAGGTGAGGTCCCTGGGTTTGGAAGGAGACCTGAAGGGGGCCCATGTGGCTGAGTCATACTGAACAAGGGTGTGATGGCACCAGGTCAGCTCGTGAAGTTAGAGGTCAGCTTGTGGTCAGGGGCCCCTTTAGGCCTAAGTGAGGACTTAGGATTTTAGCCCAAGCTCTTGAAGGCATTGTCTTATCCATTTTCTTATCCCATGTTCTTTCATCATCCCATTACACCTGCCTCCCTCCCCAGTGCAAGTTCTTTTTCTAGGCCCATAATGAGCTCTGTTGCTAAATTCAGTGGATTTTTTTTTCCCATGTAAGTTACTTCACTGAATTCAACTATGTATGATAATTCTAGGCACTGTTCTGGGCACTAGGAGATAGCCTCCTGGCACTGATTGGCCCTGTTGACCGTTCTGAATTATTATCCCCAAATTTCCTCTATCCTGTTTCAAATCCTGCTCTGGCTCCTCAATGCCCTTAGAATAAATGTCAAACGCCTTGCAGTAACTTACAAACTCTGCATGATCTGTCTACTTCTTCTCTCTCCAGCACCATCTCTTCTACTTTTCTCCCCACCACCCAGTCTAAAGTCATTTTAGTTCCTCAAATTCTTTCACTGCTGGTCTCTTGAACATTGGGTTTCCTCTATCTTGGACATTTATTACTCCACCCCATCTGCTTCATTGGTTAATTCCTACTCATCCTTCGAGTCTCTGCCTAGATGTCCCTTCCACCAGGCAGCTTTCTCCAACTCCTTTCCCTGAGTCAAAGGATGCTTTGCTTCCCTCATCACAGCAATTACTAAGCCATATAGTCATTGACTTGTTTATTCCCAACTAGGCTATAAACTTCATCAGGACAAAGACCACATGTGCCTTGTTCCCCATTGCATCCTCAGTACCCAACCACTGCTTGGCACTTAGTAAGGCTCAGCAAATATTTCTTGGTGGACTAGCTGAAGGTATTACCCAATGTTCTTTAGGACTTGGGGATCTTTTGCAGGGGTGAGCAGGGGTGATAAATGTTAAAAGTCCCATTTGTGGTCTGTCATTGTTTTTAAAACCCACTTGTGGCCTCTGATTGTTTTTAAGCCCTGGAGTATTAGAATGAATGGACCTAGTTTGTGTGTTCCAGATGTGCTCAGATGTGCTCAGACCAAGACATGTGCAAAGGGGGAGCCACATCAAAAGAGAAGGAGGACGCTGCCAGCTGACAGAGGCACCAAAGGCAGGGATGCTTGGATGGCAGTAGAGAGAGTGGTGAGCTGCCCATAGCCAGGCTGGCTCTGCTCTTGGTTAAAAATGATGCTAACTTAACTGGGTTAGGTCTCATCTGGGACCACAATAATAGAGTCAGGGAGGTTAGCAGGAAATTCCTAAATCCTCTTGGATAGATATTCTCAAAGTGTGGTCCAGGTTCCCTGGTGGTCCACAGGGCTGATCTCCCACAGGAAGAATGTTAATGTTAAGCTTTTATAGCTGGTGTGAATTAGTAATTACTTACGATGGTCCTAATTTGGTGTCTGAGTTAAAGCATGGCCATGCGTCTCCATTTTTTTCCGGATGGTGAGCAGGAGCTTTGAGGTAGTTGTCTTTTGTCTCATGGAAAAGCATTGTGCGTGGGGAGGTTTGAGCACCACCGCTGTAAGGGTGACTTGGCCAACGGAAGATGGAAGCTGGGAAGTTGTCCTACGTTTCTTTCTGGTGCCCTGCGGTCATTCTTCATGGGGCTGGCTGCCAGCCTTTAGCTTCCAGCTGCCTGGAGTGCAAATTGTAGGAGGAGAACTGGAATTACCCAGAAAGTGTGTTTTTTTCCTGAGGTTGCCACAGCACAGCCACCATTAGGTCAGCAGGAAGTCACTGTTGATGATAGTGGTGATGATGAAGGTATGTGAGAGCTTATGCCCGTCTGAGCAACTTTAGATTAGATTCTCTAATAGCAGAAGTGTTGTTTCCAGAGGTGGTGGAATCACTGTTTCCCCCTCTTTCTGCTCTGGAAAATTCATTCATTTGTTCACTCAGTCATCCATATATTTGAGCCACTGCTATGTGCTAAGCACAGTGCTAGACTTCTGAGATAACACCAGTACAGAAAACCAACTTGGTTCTGGACTTCAGGGAGCTTACAGTCTAGCAGAGAAGGTGAATGTTAACGAGATACTCAAACGCTTAATTACAAATTGTGACGTGCTATAAAGCAAAATAACAGGGTGCTGGGAGAAAAAGTGGAGCAAAATAGTTTAGATGGTGAGGTCAGGGAGGGTTTCTCTGAGGAGGGCAAGGAGGAGAGGGAGGAACATTCCAGAGCGAAGAAACATGTGCACGAGCTCTATGACTCGAAAAAGTTTCCACAAAGCAGGGAGAGAGCAGTGTAGCTGGTACAAAGCGAGCTGGGGAGATGACGAGGAAGATGATGGTGGCGTGAAGGAAGGGCAGAGGCCAGGTGACGCAGGCTCTCCAAGGTCACGCTAAGAACTTTGTGTTCTATCCTATTACTATGGGCAGCTGATGAAAAGTTTCAAACAAGAGAATAACATACTTTAAAAGGATTACTTTGGCATCTTTGTGAAAGTAAACAGGGGGCAGGAGTGAAAGCATGGAGCGGAAAAGAACAAAGCACTGGTATACGCTGCAACAGGGACGGGCCTTAAAAACGCCAGGCTGAGAGAAAAAGCCAGGCGCCAAAGGCCACACAGGGTGTGACCCCACTTAGAGGAAATGTCCGGAATAGCTAAACCTGTAGAGATGGAAAGGTGACCAGGTGTTGCCTGGGGCTGGGGGCCACTGTGCTGGGAGTGGCCTCAGGGGCACGAGCTTTCCTTTTGGGGTGATGAAAATGTTCTGGAACTAGATAGTGGTGGTGGTTGTATGACAGCTATGAACGTATTAAATGCCACTGAATTGTACCCTTTATGATGGCTAAGGTCCTGAATTTTTTATGTGTATTTTACCATGAAAAAAAGTTAAAAAAAAAAAAAGGGTGACCACTAGGAGACCAGCTAGGAATCTGTTGCTGTTGCCTCTGTGGGAGTTGATGGTGGCCAGGGCTGTGGTGGCAGCGTGCTCGCGGAGAGAGCTAGGTGGATTAGGGACATATTTGGGGGTAGAACTAAGAGTACTTGGTGATAGGTTGGTGGCGGGAGTGGTGGTGGAGAGAGAGGCTAAAGGATGACGTCCCTGTCTCTGGCTTGATCAACTGACTAGGCTGGTGCGGGGAAGGCTGGGGACGGGCAGGTGTGGGCAGTGGGGAGGCGGGTGGATCCACGGCTCCCGCGTGGACGTGTTCATTTCGAGATGTTCGAGGGCGATGTGCGGTTGGCTGTGGGTCTGCACGCCTGGTGCTCAGGGAAACGGTCTGTGCTGGCGTGGTGGCCTGGCGCTGGTGTCTAAAGTGTCGAGGATCAGTGTGGTCACCCAGGGAGACGGTAGAGGCAAGAGAGGGGAGGCCAGGACTGAGCCTGACGAGGCTGGCAGAGGTGGAGGTGCTAACAGGGAGACCGAGGAGAGACCGGAGAAGAGGGTGGCAGGAAGGCAAGAGAAGAGAGGCAGAGGAGTGCAGAGTGAGGAGGAAGATGGCGGCATCTGGAACATTCTCTGGATTTCTGAGCAGAGAGGAAAAAGACCAATAATATTTAAGGACTAAGCGTTTGCCAGACACTGGGCTAAATGCTTTACATGGGTTCTCTTAGTTAATCTTCACAAAAACTCTAAAACATCCCCATTTTACAAATGAGGAAACTGAGGCATAGAGGAGTCGAGCTTGCCCAAGGTCACACAGCTAGTGAGCAGTGCAGCCAGGTCTCACACCGCCCCTTGGACTCCATAGGCTCTACGCCTCGTCACTGCCCTGCAACCTGGACTCCTGGCCCGTATGGGCAAGGGTGGAGGTGCTTTAAACTCTGGGCTGGAGCACCGGAGCTTGGATTGAGAGATCTCACCTTAATGATGAATAAACATGAGGCAGCTTTGTTTTTCCAGTAACTCCTACCAGCTGCGATGTAGTCCTGTCACTGTCGCTGTCAGCTGTGAGCCCCTCCCTTCCTGCTGGGGCAGCAAGTTCCCTTAGCAACTTCTCAGTTGGACTCCACAATTTCTCACTCACTTCTGCTTATTAGATCAGTTTCATTCTGGTTATTGGAATTTACTCTCATTCATTTTGCAATTTCAACTTCAATCTGAGATTCCACTCAAAGCTCTTTGCCTCCCTCCCAGCCGTGGTTGTGTTGATGGCCCTGCCAGCTAGGAGAGGAGGTAGGGGTGTGGTCTGCCTTCTTGTACACCCTCCCTTCCCTGTGCTTGGCCCTTTTTGGTGAGAGTGGGTGGCAGCGGGGAGGAGGAAGGCTCTTCCTTGGTGGCTGCCAGTGGGAGCTTGCTTGTCTCTTTTCAGAAGGTCATTACATTGGCGGAGCTTGTTGACCTTGAATTTGGTATGGAGGAGAGGAAACCCCAACAAGCCCCCAAGGGCCTGTTGATGGGAGCTTTGCTGCTTCGAAGCTTTGTGAGCCTGGACCACAGCTTTCAGACCCCCCCAGCTGGATACCTCATGCCACATTCCTCTGACGTCTCCCCAGTTTGGCCCATGCCTCGTTGGCGTGAGGTAAGCCTGCAGCCCAGTCTCTGCACTCCATGACCTCATTGTTGGGCCTACAGGTGCATGTAGATCCATTTTTAGTTCTGCTGGAAATTGGCACTCTCCTCCTGGCCGTCTCTCCTCGGTTCTTGCTACCTGGGTAGGTAGGGGAGCCCAAGAGCCAAGAAACCAACTAATCCAAACATCAGCCTCCCTTTCTTGCAGACACCCCCAAACTTGGGAGGTGAGTCTCTGAGGGCACCTAATTCCTTGGCCTTGGGATGGGACCCCTCTCTCTTCTCACAGACGGCCTCTCTGAGTTCTTGTGACTTCCCTTTCATCCCTCCATGCTGAGGACCTGCATGCTGGTCTTTGGTTTTGCCCCTGACCAGTAGAGCCTTCTTTGAATCCAGCCTGGAAAATGTAGAACCTTCTCTTTCAACTGGGATCGCTCTATGTCTGGTGTCATTTTTGTAACCTGCAGAGATCGGGGGAAGATCCCCACCAGTGCCTCACACCAGCTTGTCCCAAGTGACTAAAGTCCTTTCAGAAGGCTGGCTGCCACGAGTCTCGGTGATTGCTTTAATTTTAGACCCTAACCACCTACCAAGGAGTAAAAAGAGCCTGGGCTATATCCCTTTAGGCTGGCATAGAGGGGAGGAAGGGGACTCAACTCTGGGCTTTCTTATCTCTTTATGTTCTTTTCCTCCATTCTGCTCGGGGCAGAACCAAAGACCGGCTTGCAGGTCCTCAGCATGGAGGGATGAAAGGGAAGTCACAAGAACTCAGAGAGGCCGTCTGTGAGAAGAGAGAGGGGTCCCCTCCCAAGGCCGAGGAATTAGGTGCTCTCAGAGACTCACCTACCAAGTTTGGGGATGTCTGCAAGAAAGGGAGGCTGATGTTTGGGTTGGTTGGTTTCTTGGCCCTTGGCCTTCCCCCTCCCCTCCCACCCAACTCTCGCCAAAGAGGCCAACACTCCGAATGCCAAGGGCTGCCCTGCCGAGAGTGAGGAGCAGGGCCTGGGGCGTGGTTTCTCTAGTCACCCCGAGAAAGGCAAATAAATGCAACATCTTCCTCTGATACAAGTTCTACAACTATATATGCAAAGTGCCTGCCCCAACATAAGCTTATTTGATCCTGATGGTGAGGGAAGGAGAATATTTTACAAATACTGAAGATTAAGCGATTTACCAACGGTTGCCCGGAAGGAAACAGCATTGATTTCTGACTCCACCTCTGACACTGTTGGCTGCATTTCTGAGGAAGTGACGACTTGAGAGAGGGAGGTTAGCTCGGCTGGAGCAGAAGTGGTGTATATATGTGTGAGTACACATGCTGTGTGCACATGTGTGTATGTTGTTTCATG
Organism: Daubentonia madagascariensis; assembly: GCA_023783475.1. Classification (NCBI taxonomy): domain Eukaryota; kingdom Metazoa; phylum Chordata; class Mammalia; order Primates; family Daubentoniidae; genus Daubentonia; species Daubentonia madagascariensis. The sequence continues at coordinate 5,811,902 of JAKFHU010002088.1, forward strand.
TGTGTGCCTTTCTAGTCATTGCAGTAACTCATGCTAGAGTCACCAGGGCTTCTGATAGATCTAATAACTTAAAGGATATCCCCTCCAAATACTAACATGGTGGTTAAAAGCACTGACCAGAACATGAATTTAAATTCTGGCTCCATCCCTTACTACCTGTGTGATGTTGAGCTAGTCACTTAACCTCTCTGAGTTTCCTCATTGTTGAAATGGTACTATCCTCTTAAAGTTTAGTGAGGATTAAATTAGCTAATATATGTAAGTGCTCAATAAATGTTAGCTATTATTATTAGTAGTAATAGTAGTTTAGTAGTAGCATCCCCATGGTTAACAGTCTCAGTCATCAAACTGGTATTTCTGTAAGTTTCTTTCACATGTACTCTGCAGAGTTGTTATGGAAGCTACAACAACAACAAAAAAAGACAGTAACTGGTCTCTATTTGCAAAGAGAAATTAATACATATAAAATTCTAATCTATGGAAAAGCCCCAAACAGTTGATCAGTAGTAGGCTATTTAAGGAACTATGTGTATGTTTTTAATACAATATTAATTCTGAAAACTCTCCTGGAAATCTTCTACCAAGAGGACAAAAATTACAGATGCCAAGATCATAAAATCCAGGCTGAAATTCAACCACCCTGAAAGTGGCTCAGCAACTGGTCCCTAGCTGCAACTTTTTCACAGTGAAGCAGGTAAAGACACAAGCCTGCTTTGCTCTGCAGATTACACACTAGGAGATAATGTAAAATAATATCTTTAAAAACTCTTGTATTTACAGCTCCCTCCCCATTAATTTGGGGAAAAATTGGAATCCTCTATCTCTGCAGTCCTGCCATTAGAAGTCGGGTTTATGTATACTGTGATGAAATGGAAAACTTGCAATAGGAGCTATATGTTGAAATTGTGCTAAGTCTAGCTATATGATCATAAGGACTAGATTTATTAAAATCATAGAGAGCTTCAACTGTTTGCTATCATTTTAGAAATTTTTCAAGAGGCACCATCTGTGTGGCTGAATAATCAATCAAAGTCCCTTATTCAACCTTGGGCATACTTTTTTTTTTCAGGTGGGTTTAAAAATCATTTCCAGGGATCATAATAGATCTTTTCTTTCCTAAGCTCAGAAGGTTTAACAACAACCTGCTTCTAAGTTATACTTTCTACCACTGTCATGGATCCCCACACCCATACCCACTTTTGCTATCAGCTCCTCAAAATTCCTAAGTGGGACCATAATACATGCTAATTTATGGTGTAGGTGGGGTTCTCCATCCCCCACCTAGAGATGAGCATGGTCTCCAGGTCGGATCAATCAGAGCCCATTCCCTAGGCCACAGTGACTGACTCAATGGTGGACAAGTGTCCCAAGGCAGGACAACAAGAAACAGTCTGGGTGCTTGATCTGTAAGTATTAGGATAAGCATTCTTTCCACTGGAGTGGGTAAAGTGGTAGACTGTAACCCTGTAAGCCTGGAGTTGCTGGTTTCTTGACGAGTCATTCTACCTGAGAACAAGGTAATCTCAGAGGAAAGCAGACCTGGAAGAGAGAGAGATTCCTGATGACACTGTGGGAGCATTTGGATCTGGCTATGCTCGAGGAGACTGCATACCACTTCTAGAAATCCGTTGAATTTCCACTGCCAATCCTCCTGCATGTGTGGAGAGTCTCAGCTGTTAGATGCACCACATTAATTTTCTTAACAGCTTTAGTGAAATATAATTCACATAAATGAGTTCATCCATTTAAAGTGTACAATTCAATGGTTTTTAGTAAATTCGTGGAGTTTTGCAACTGTCATCACTGTATAATTTTAGAACATTTTCATCACCCCCAAAAGAAACTCTATGCCTGTTAGAAGTCACTACCCATTCCCTCCATAGCCCATCCCCAGCCCCAGGCACTATTAATCTACTTTCTATCCCTATAGATTTGCCTGTTCTGGCCATTTTGTATAAATGAATCATACAATATGTGGTCTTTTGTGACTGGCTTCTTTGACTTAATGTATTTTCTAGGTTTATCCACGTTGTAGCATGCATCAGAACTTCATTCCCTTTATTACCTTAGTATAATATTCCATTGAATGGATATACCATGTTTTATTCTTTCATTTATCAGTTGATGGAATATTGAATTGTTTCTACTTTTTGGCTCTTATGGATCAAGCTGTTACGAACATTTGTATATAAATTTTTGTGTGGATATAGGTTTTTATTTCTCTTGGTTATATACTTAAGAGAGGGATTGCTGGGCCATATGGTAACTCTGTTTGACTTTTTGAAGAATTGCCAAACTGTTTTCCAAAGTGGCTGCGTCATTTTATATTCCCACCAATGATTCACTGAGAGTTCCAATTTCTCTACATCCCTGCCAGCACCTCCTGTTGTCTGTCCTTTTTATTGTAGCCATCCCAGTGAGTGTGAAGTGGTATTTCATTGTGGTTTTGATTTGCATTTCCTTCTTGACTAATGACTTTGAGTATCTTTTCCTGTGCTTGTTAACCATTTGTGTATCTTCTTTGGAGAACTTTCTATTCAGATCCTTTGCCCACTTTTTAATTGGGTTTTTTATTGAGTTGTAAGTTTTTCTTCCTTTGCTATTTTTTGGGTATAAGTCTTTTATCAGATGTATGTGAAAATATTTCTCCCATTCTGTGGGTTATCTTCTTACTTTCTTGATGGTATCATTTATAGCACAAAAGTTTTTAATTTGAAGTCTAATTTATGTATTTTTTCTTTTATTGCTGTGCTATCTAAAGAACTATTGACATGATATCTAAAAAACTGTTGCCCAATCCAAGGTTATGAAGATTTACTCATGTGTTTTCTTCCAAGAGTTTATCATTTTAGCTCTTACATTTATATTATGATCCATTTTGAGTTAATTTTTATGTGTGGTGTAAGAAAGGGGTCCAAGCTTATTCTTTTGCATGTGGATATCCAGTTGTCCCTAGTACCATTTGTTGAAAAGATTATTCTATCCACATATTCATACCCTTGTTGAAAATTTATTGACCCTAAATGTAAGGTTTATGCCTCAACTCTTAATTCTATTCCATTGATCTATATGCCTATCCTTGTGCCAGTATCATATTCTTGATTACTTTAGCTTTATAGTAAGTTTGAAATTGGGAAGTGTGAGTCCTCCATATTTGTTCTTTTTCAAGGTTGTTTTGGCTATTATAGGTCTTTTACATTTCCATATAAATTTTAGAATCAGCTTGTTAATCCTCCCCCAAAAAGCAAGTTGAGATTTTGTTAGGGATTGTATTGTGCCTGTAGATCCATTTGGGAGTATTGCCATCTTAACAATATTAAGTCTTTCAATCCCTAAACATGGGATGTCTCCCCATTTATTTAGATCTTTAATTTCTTTCAACAATGTTTTGTAGTTTTTACTATATAAGTCTTGTGCTTTTTATTCTTATTTTATTTTTTGATGCTATTCTAAATGAAATTGTTTTCTTAATTTTATTTTTGAATTGTTCATTGCTGGTATATAAAACTACAATGATATTTATATATTGATCTTATATCCTGCAACCTTGCTGAACTCCTTTATTAATCCTAATTTTTTTGTGAGGATTCTTTAGTCCTTTCTATATACAAGATCATGTTATCTGTGAATAAAGACAGTTTTACTTCTTTCTTCCCAATCTGGATGCCTTTTATTTCTTATTCTTGCCTAATTGCCCTGAGTACTCCAGTATGATGTTGAATAGTAATGGCAAGAGTGGAAAACCTTGTCTTGTTCCTAATCTTAAGGGGAAAGCAGTCAATCTTTTATCATGAGATGTGGTGTTAGTTGTGGTTTTTCCAAGATGCTCTTTATTATATTCCTAGTTTGCTGAGTGTTTTATTATTAAATGGTCTTCGGTTAACACTACATCAATCAGGCTCCTGTATGATAGCAGTGGATTATAGGTAAAAGAACTGCAAAGCTCAGACTCTGTTTAATAGGTAGTGTCTAGGGAAACCCAAAAACAACAGGGGAACAAAAACAAGGACACTAAAGGAAGTTTAGCCATTGACACCTACAGTTACAGCAAATAGTAAACACAGCCTAACTTCTAGCATAAATATAAAACCTCACACTAAAGGCCTATTTACTTCAGTTCCTTTCATGCAGTATGTAATGTCTGGCTTTCAATAAAAAAATTACAAAACATTCTAAAAGACAAAAACACAGTCTTAAGAGAGACAAAGCAAGCATCAGAACGAGACCTGCATATAGCAGAGATTTTGGAATTATCAGACTGGGAATTAAAATAACTGATTCATGTGCCAAGGGCTGTCATGAAAAAGGTGGACAACATGCAAGAGCAGATGGGTAATATAAGCAGAGAGATAGAAACTATAAGAATGAATAAAAAAATTCTAGAAATAAAAAAAAACACTGTAACAGAAATCAAGAATACCTTTGGTGAGTTCATCAATAGACTGGGCATGGCTGAGGAAAGAATCACTGGGCTAGAAGATATGTCAATAGAAACTTCCCAAACTGAATAGCAAAAATAAAAATGAATGAAAAAATCAGAACAGAATATCTAAGAACTGTGGCACAATTATAAAAGGTATAACATACTATTAATTTATAATTATTTCTATTTTTGTAAGGTCAGTAGTGATGCCCCTCTTTAGATCCTGATTTTAATAATTTGAGTCTTCTCCTTTTTTCTGGGTAAGTCTACTTGAAATTTTTGTCAGTTTTATTGCTCTTTCAAAGAATCAGCTTTTGGTTTTGTTGGTTTTTTTCCTATTCTCTATTTCATTTATTTCTGCTCTATTCCTTATTATTTCCTTACATCTGTTTGCTTTGGGTTTCATTCTTTCTTCCTTTTCAGTTTTTTAATGTGAAAGTCTAGGTTATTGATTTGAGATCTGCCTTCTTTTTTAACATAGGCATTCACAGCTATAAATTTACCTCTGAGCACAGCTATAGATGCATCTCATACATTTTGGAATGTTGTGTTTTAATTTTCATTCATCTCAAAGTATTTTCTTATTTCTCTTGTGACTTGTTCTTTGAGCCATTGATTATTTAGCGGAGTGCTTTTAATTTGCACATATTCATAAATTTTTCAAATGTACTTATGTTTTTGGTTTCTAATTTAATGCCATTGTGGTTGGACAACAATTTGTATGATTTTAATCCCTTTAAACTTATTGAGGTTTGATTTATGGCCTAGCATACAGTCTATCCTAGAAAATGTTCCATGTGCGCTAGAGAAGAATACATATTCTTCTATTGTTGGGTGATGTAGATTTTAGATGTCTTCTATGTGTCAATCTTCTCTCTAGTTGCTCTATCCATTATTGAAATTGGGGTACTGAAGTCTCCAACTATGTTAAAATTGTCTTTCTCCTTTCATTCTGTTAACTTTTGCTTTATGCATTTGGGGGTCTCTGTTTTCAGTTGCATATAGGTTTATAATTCCTATGTTTTCCAGATGGATTGATAATTTTAACATTATAAAATATCCCTTTTAATGTCCATTGATATCATTTATTTTAATGTCTATTTTGTCTGATATTACTATAGCCACTCAACCTCTTTTATGGTTGCTGTTTGCATGGTATATCCATTTCCATCCTTTTACTTTCAACCTTTTTGTATGTTTGAACCTAATATGTGTTTCCTGTGGGCAGCACATAGTTGGGTCTTGCTTTCTTATCCAGTCTGACAATCTCTGCCTTTTGATTGGATTGTATAACCCATTCATATTTAATGTTTCTATTGGTATGGTTTGATTTATGCCTGCCATTTTGCTTCTTTTTTTCTATATGTCTGGTATCGTTTTTTTCCTTTGTTGCTCCTTTTCTGACTTCTTTTGCATTAAGTGAATATTTTCTAGCAGAACTTTTTAAGACCCTTAATGATTTTTTAAACCATATTTTTGGAACTATTTTCTTAGTGGTTGCTCTAGCTCTTAACAAATATATCTTATCTCACATTTATTATTTTATAATTTTCAGTAGTTAAATGGTATTTACCTGTGGAGAGGGTCTGTCACACTTCCCACATTGCCATTCCACAGTCAATCCCCACCATATCACTTTTCAATCCATTTCATGCAGCAACATCCAATCTTGGAACATCTTGGGAACAGTTTGAACTAATCCCTGTATAGAGAAAATATAGAGAAAAAGTAAGTCATTTACTGTTCCACACAGCAGAATTGCTCTTTATCTTGTGCCAACCACTTCAAACAAAAAATTTAGAATCACAGCCAAAATGACATGGTGATGGATTGATGTGATGACTCCTTTACGAACACAGCTCTCTAATGTTACCTGTTCTTATATTCAAAGTCACACAAATTTAGTCTGCTTTGATATTTGAAATTCACTTTAAAGAGCATTTTATGCCTACTTCTAGCTCTGTGAGTGTTGAGAAGGCCTTTGTCTAATTGCATTAGAGCTCAGATCTATGACAAAATTCACATGCAGGAACAATTAGTGAATAATTAAGGAAAAAAGCAGGCATCACTGTGTTGAAATGCAGTAGAAGTTCAGATAAGGGAGATGTTAGTGTAGGTTGGGGGAGCTGGTTAAGGCTTCTGAGGGACTCAAGCAAGACCTTGAAGGATGAACAGGAATAGATCAGCAGTGAGGGGGGGAAAAGTATCTGCACCCAGAGGACCCCAGATTTCTTTCTTCTTGACTGGAGAAAATTTGTTTCCAGTTAACATCCATTGTTGACTTGATCGAAGTGAAAGGAACAACTTTCTGATCTCTTCTGATAGCTCTTCCTTCAAAGGCAGTGACTTATTCAAAGTATAATCTGCAGACCAACAACACAACATCAGCATTACTTTGTTGTTAGAAATGCAATTCTTGTTAAACATGCAAGTTCCCAGACCTTACTTCAGACTTACTACATTAGAACTTTTGGGGGTGGGCCTGAAAATGTGTATTTTATCAAGTTCGCCAGGTAGTTCTTATGCATGCTAAAGATTGGCAACCTTGTTCTCAAGTGTTTCACCTGGCCACCCTTTGTACCCAGGACATATTTGGAATGAAATAGCCAGGACCTGCGAATGGACCAGGGCCGGCCAGGTACTGATATCCAATTAGCAGATCAAGTAAATGGAAAACTGCATGACTGCACCAAGGCCAGCAGAGTAGTTAAGCAAATAAATACAAAGATGCCTGGCTCTCATCTCCCACAGCTGCCTCACATTTTTCAACCCCGGGCACTGGGCAGCAGAAGCAGTGAGGTGGTGCTGGCTCCTTGGCATGAGGCAGTCTGGCTATCTGGGGAGAAGGAGCAGCCTGTTTAAAGTGCCCTCATGAAAATAACTTGCTATCAGCAAGTTTATTACTCAGTTCTCATTCCCTTGACAGGAAAGCAGAACCATAACCAAGACTCCCAGTCATCCTGTCAACCTCATTTCATACTTCCCCCCTATTCTTTTCATTAACATTAGTTTGGGGAAATTTTTCCTGATTCGTTGACCCTCCAAGTCCACAAATCATTGAGTCTTTCTTTGCGCCCCAGAGAGCATGATGAGAACCACTTGCATACTCAAACTAATACTGGTTTCTCGACAGCCTCTTTTAGCACAATAATGCTAAGAGGGGTTTAGAGGGAGGGTCTCCAGGGGAGGTCAGGGTCCCTTTGAGAAAGGCATGTCCAGATGGATGGGCTGGGCTTTCCAAAGCCCAGCAGTTTGGCTTCCAGGGGTGGTTGGATTCAGCTGCCAACAACCCAAATTAGGGAAGGTCTTGTTGACAGCTCATAAGAGGACACTCTGAAAGACTGATGGAAGGTTACTGCCAACCCTAGACAATGAATAGGCATGTATACAACCCAGGGAAAAAGCATGTACAAATATATATGTGTAAATGTGCATATATGTTGCTGTGTGTTACCAAAATAAATGTTTCTCTCACAGTCTTTGCCACAGATGAAATGATCAAAACCAGCTGCTCCATAGTTCTTCAATGAAAGGAATGGAGGGTGGAGCTGGCAGTTAAGGGGGTTGTGCAGACACACTTCAGCATCAGGCTGACTTACCACTTCTCTGGAAATAGTTAACATGCCTGGCTGAGGCCACCAGTCATGTGGATGTGATGTGCCTCTGAGCAGTTCTGTAGATGACAGGTATTTACTTCACCCCCAAATCTGAGAGGCAAAGGGTCACATCACAGGGGAAGCCGGTTTGCTTTTGAGCCAGTTCATTTGCATTTCTCATTAATCCAGGCTAGACCCTTTTCCAAGTCTCCACCATAATCTATTCAAAACAGTTCAAACATTTGACTTTGTTTGGGTTGGGTTTACTCTAATGTGGTTTCCGTATAGCTCTCTCTTTTATGGTAATCAAATGTTCTGCCAACATTTCTCCTGCTATGTGTACCAGCTAAGGAAACCAGATGCTTTGGGTTGGTCTTCAATGTATCTGAGTGTTGTTTTTGTTTAGCATTTCAGAAGTTTGGCTAAAGAGCACTTTTTAATAAATCTGACCGCTGATGCACCCCATTTCCCAACCTACTAATAGTTTTGGCTACTGCTCCCATCTTGATTTGAAATTGTTCCCCATCACTGTGAAGATTATCCTGTGGAAAGACAAGCTCATTTAATTCATCTTGTTTGATTTGCTTAATTTTCCTGTTGACCATTTATTGCATTCTGTAGGTTAAAGAGGGTGGGTAGAAGAGCTGAATAGCTGACCCAGAACCATGCCTGCCATTGTCTCTCAACCAATCACAGACTTGGGTGGGATTGCTCTTTGATGTGTGGGTTTTTTTTTTCTCCTCACACCATCAGTGTGGGAAGGAAACAGGCCAGCTCTCGTGGGAGTGTTGGCTTAGAATGCAGACTGAAAGTGTTTCAGAAAAGTAACTTGGCATTGAATCAAACTAATAAGTGGAATGGTTGTCTGTACGTATTGAAAAAAGACTTTCTAGGGCCTCAAGAGTTTGTGGGAAAGAGAAGAGGAGAGGGCTAATGTGAATTCTGTCAGAGGGAGCTTCGTAAAATATGGGGCTTGAAGTCAACACACTAGGAAGGATCCCTTACAAATGGGGAGATATAGAAGGAAATGACGAGGGAACTTTAGCCCTTTGTAACCCTGGTTCTCCCATCGTAGTTGGTTATTATGATTATCTGCTTGGCTTCATACAGAATACAGGAGTGGAAACTAGAATTCAATGACCTGATTCAGTAGTCAAATAAAACCAAAGAGGATCAAGTGATCCCCCAAGACTGGGCATAGGATACCTGAAAGAGTAGAGATGGAAGCAACATCTGAGATTATACATGGCAGTTAATAATGACTGAGCCATGGAAAACAGAGAGGGATATGGGCTAGATTTATGCTCAACCAAATGAGTGGGATGAGGGTTCTCCCTCCAAGGACCTTTAACGTTGGCTCTGAGACCCAGAGTTTGAGGCTCTAAAAGACATAGGAAAGTCTGGGGAAAGCATAAAAGGGAGCCAAAGTTCCAAAGAAATAACAGAGGGCAACTGTTAATGGGTTAAAGTTAGTTTAAGGCTAGGAGCCTAAAATCCAGAGAAGAAGCACTAGACATTGGTTTTTTAAGAACAATAGCTACAACCACACACATACAAACTCAAAAGAAAGAAAAATATGAAATCTCCAGGGAAGGATGTTCAGACCAGAGTTGTGGCATTTATTCCAGATGTTCAAAAGATTGCACTTTCCCACTACAAGTTTGTGCCTTTGTGAAGTTTACTAACAAGGGGTGGTCCATTTGAAATGGGCCCCATACCACTACAATAAAGCATAAATACTCATTAAATTCCAACTATGTGCCGAAGCAATGTGGGGAAGCTTGGAGAAGAGAAGAGTGGTGGAGACAAAGTCCTTGTCCTGTAGAAATGGGCTAAAGAAGAGATAAAAGGGACATGGGCATTTTTGGCAGAATGGCAAGCAAGGTTTGAGAACACAAATGAGAAAATTCATGAAAAATGCTTCCATTTTTTAGTTCAAGTAGGACAGTATATCTCAACTACAGGCTTTAGTTCTAGAAATTATTGACCAAGTTTGGATCTTTTTATAATTTTCAAACATACTTTTGAAAATCTAGGCACATTTTATTTCACTCATGGGCTTTAATGAATTTAACAAAGGGAAATTATCTTGGCTTGAGATGATTAGTTTTGATAGTAGCCATATCAACAAGACCCACATTAATGAGTTTTCCAACAATTATGTATGTTTATTATAGAATAGTCAGAGATGGATGTACAACATGATTGAATGGATTGAAGATATTAATATGTCATTTTCAGAGGTTTTCAGGGGCTGGCTGAATAAGAAGATGTAGATAAACTGGATTTCAACTATTGTGTCATTTAATTTTGTTGTTCCTTTTCTATCTTTTCCATTTTTTTTTTTAGCATTCTGCTATTGATTCTCCTCTACTGTTAATTTTTAAGACATGTACACCAACCTGTACATATGTGCAAACATTTGTGGAAGGGCATGACCAGGAGCAGAGATTCTTACAAGAGGTGGAGAGGGTCAGTGATGCTCCCAGCAAGGGAATGTAAATGACTTGTAGGGAGTGATGGATCCTTGGAAATGCAAATATTTGTAAGGAAGTGATTTCAAGAGACTAGCCGGGATGTGATATGATCAGCCAATGCTGATATTTTGAAGTAGGCTGAATTATGGTTTTAAAGTTCTGATCTTAGGAAGTGGAGGGTCTTGGAATGCTGAAAGCACTGCCAACAAGTTCAGAGAAGGAGATTAGCTTTTTCTTTGCTTGGCTGTATATGATTGCAGGACATTTATGCAGAGGTGTTGTGGTAGAATAATTGGAAAAATGATTCAAATTATTACCTTTCCTGAATCCACATTTCTTAAAATATGATTTTACATCTCCTTCCATCAATAGGAGAGACTTTTTCTTCACCCCTTGAGTCTGGGCTGTTCATGTGCCTTGCTTTGGTCCATTAGAATTATGTGGTGAAAGTCACAGTGTTCCAGTCTGAGCCTTGCATACTGTGTTTGCTCTCTTGTAACCCTGTCATCACCACATGAGCAAGCCCAGGCTAGCCTTCTGGAGGGTGGGAAACCACGTGAGGAAGGCCAAGTCATCCCAGTTGTCCCCGCTGAGGCCATCTGAGTTCTTATCTACCCACTAAATGACACAGACACATGAACACACCCAGCTGAGATCAATCATGTTAGGCCCAGATCACAAAGCCATCCAGAGTACTCATATACTCAGAAACAATAAAAATCAGTTACTATTTTATACCACTAAGTTTTAAGGTGGTTTGTTATGCATTATTATTGTGACAATGGATAACTGATACAGGTATCTTGGACGGAATTCACACTGCAGATCTAAAAACATAAGGAAAAGAAGCTGGAGTTTGTACGTACAGTTGATATGAAAACCACATGATTATAAACCACTTATTGGAAATGCTGTATGGAGAAGAATTAGAAGGGGTGGTCATTGGGCAGGAAGAGTAGTAAGACTCTGCCAAGGTGTTACTGGAAATGTTGGAGGTGATCTACTATATGGAAGCATCTCGGAAGCCTAGACATAAACTATCACAGCACTAGAAAAAGTGGGAGAAAGAACACACCCTTGTAGAAAGATTTGTACACAGGGCAATGATTGAGTTTGACACAAACAAAACCATATGAGGTGATGGACAGAAACGAGATCATAGGGTGTTAAGAAGGGAGGAGGAAGAGACAAGTTCAATTTCATAGGATTTCTTATGCATTCTGGAGGAAAGGGACTCTAATGGATGGCAGAATGGAGGCCTTTCCTGTAGAGGGACAGACATGTCCTTAAGTACAGAGTGGTCACACCAGACAGAAGAGAGTAATGACTTGGGGGAGGGGATGATGACATCAGGGCTATTAATGGCTACTCTATGATGATAAGACCATGAAGTTGGCATTTGACTTGAGGCCCTATAGCATTTGCAGGTATTCATTAATTCTGTGAAATTCCTCTGTAATATTCAGTTACACATTCTAGGTTGGGAACAGTCCAAGAGCCAAAAATAACATGGCTATCATATTATTTTACTCACGTTACAGATGAGTAACGTTAGATATCAAGTAGTTAAATAACTTGCTCAAAGTCAAACAGGAAGCCTGTTACTGAGTTGCTGAAAGACCCCAGTTCTGCAAATAAACTTCTTGTCCACTAGCTTTTCACCAAATGAGTTAAAAGTCAGGTTAAGTTCACTTATTTATGGATCCATTGACTTAAGCAAAAAAAAAAAAAAAAAAGTTATTTCTTAAGGGAGGTCCTAAATATCAGAATTTCCTTGTATCTGAGGTAGTGTTTACTTTTCTATCTTTTTATTTTAATTATTTTTTTACTCTTTACACACCCTTTACTTTTTACACAGACATTTTTGGCTTTTCTCTTTGTTTTAAGATAGTACAGGCCAGGTCTGAGTCATGACACATTTTTTTCTGATCCATGTTGATTTTTTATAGGCACAGAAAACACTTTAAAGCATGTATTAGGTTCCAGAGTCTAAGATTCTTAACTTTTCAGGGAAATCCTTTTGATGGGCTGTTGAGTCTAGGATATGAAAGGTGATCACCATCTTTGGCAAATACACTTAGGTGAATTTACTCATGAAGGTTATAATAATGCTTACCACTTTGAAGCTTAAATTTCTCCTGTAAGATCATCTCTCAACTTTGCTAATTCCCTCTCCTTGGTTGGTCCAAGGAAAGTTGTCAACTACCCCAGAGCTTCCAGACCTCCAGGTTCTCTATAGAATGAGAGTTTGATACTTTAAAAGTAGAAGCTGCTAATCAACCAGTCTGACACATGGAAAGGTAGCATTTTCTTTTCTATTTTTACTATAGATTAAGAAAGCTAATGAATATTAATGGCCATATGTACTCACCTACAAAACGACATTGCACATGAGATGCACTCTAGTTTCCAAGGCAAATGGGAGATGAGTGAAGCTGGGGAAAGTCAAATGGCAGAAAAGAGAGAAGATGGAAGCTGGGAATATGAAGTGGATATAAATTGGATAAGAAGAGACAAGCAACTAGGAAAAAGAGAGGAAATGCAGAATGTAGAAAGCAAATGGAATAGAGAAGAATGTAAGACATGTGGAGAAGGTAAACTGATTTTCATATTTCAAAAAACTGAAACGGTTGCATTTCATGAGAGTGTGTGTATATATATTTCCTTATCATTGCATCAACAATTAGACTTAATCTCTTGAAATATACTGTGATGACATTAATTCAATTAATCGTCTCCTGCAGCTGTGAAACAGGTCTACCAACATCTTTTCCACTGGGGTAAACCGAGACAGAGGAAACAATGCCTTACCCTAGGATGTGGGTAGAGCTGGCATGGGCCTGGCAATCAAAGTGGTGCCCAGCCTGCCTTCCCCAGCAGGCCTGTCCAGAGGGGAAGGCCACTTGGGCTTGGTATTTTAATAATAATCCATGGTATGTTATTTCCAGTTGCAATTGTCTTATTTATCTTAATGAGTGCTTTAAAGTATTTTACTTGGGCCCCAGAGAGCATCATTGAAAGAAACCAAAAGCCAAAAGCCAAAAACATACAGAACAAGTGAAGGAAAATAAAAAACAGTCCTGGGAATTCTTGCCTCCCGCCTTGCGGTCTAACCATTGGATGCCGCTGCCTTTCTCAGACCCTGCACTCTGATTCCCTCCACAGCTTCTTTTGCCCTGGGCTGCCCGGCTTTCCACGTGCACTCTGGTTGCTTACAAGGTTACTGCGCATTGCATCTCATATATACAGCAAGCAGCAAGCGCATCTCTTCGGCTTGCTTTCTTTGGTGATCAAAGTTCCCCCCACGGCCCAAAGTGCGCTGCGGCGTCTTTGTTGAGGGTCTCTGCTGGCCCGAGCGCCTCTCCCCCACCCCCGCGATCAGCTGCCCCTTTCATGCTTTATTTGCAGTCCCCAGTCCGCTTCTATCCCACCATGCCTCTGTGGCCTTGCCTCTCTTTCAAGTCCGCCTTGGAATCTTTTCACCACGTTGCCTCAGCCTGAAAGGACACCTGCATTTTTCCCTCCTGGCTTAGATTTATGGCCCTTGTCAGGCCTTCCCGCGGTGGCCTCTGACAGCCCCTGCCCCGCCTAACATCAGATTCATTGCTCTTCCTAAGGTCCTTTAAGATTTTAATGCTAAGTCTATAAATTTACTTTCCTCTGTGCTTTAACCTTTCTTCAGACCTTCCCATTGTCTGATGGGATGTCCCCAGGCGTTGATTTGCAGCTCTGTGCCTGCACCTCAGGGCAAGTTGGAGGAGGACGGGTGGTTTGAAGGGATGGGGGGGGGACACCGGGAAACCAGCCGATGAATTTTGATTTCCATCAGCTCAACAATTCTTTACAGTTTGACAGGGATTGACATTTTTCCTTCAAAGCTGTGATTTGCTGAGGACTTGTGGTGGCTTTTCATTAAAATAGCATCTGAGTTAAAACAAAGTGGGGGAGAGTTGCTGAGCAGATATTCAACCTCCCTTAATAAATGCATCTGAGCTTACATTTTTCCTTTGTGATGTGTCAGCTGGGGATTCTCTTCCATTTCCAACACACATGGGCACTGCTTAAATCACACTGATTTCTCTCCCAGGCAGACTTCTGCCTAAGAAACTTTTCACACCTTAAGATAATAAAGCCCCCAGTTGAGAGGATGGAAATGGCAACTGCCTTGAAATTTCAGGGGAGAAGAGGAGGTCATTGCGGAGAAATAAAGAGCTTGCCAGCTCAGGGAAGCACAATGAGTGCTTTAGAAGTCAGATTTTTGAATTCATTTCATCTCTTGCTGGCTGTGGAGGTGTTAACAGCATTGCTGGCCTAGCCTGTCCTTTACTCTGGGGCAGGGCAGCTGTAGCGAGCAGGAAGGTTGGCAAAAGGAGTGGAAGAGAGAGGGAAGGACTTTTGTGTCCAAATCACTTTGATTCCATGCTTGTCCAATCTGAAATTTATTCAGGGTGCCTGTACAAGTCAAAGGAGCAGGCGTGAGTGGATCACTGAAATATGTCACATGCATAGCAGTCTTGCTGCCCCATGTCACACTTGAATGAGGTCCATTGCCATTTGATGGCATTTGTCTCTAAGAACTCACTACATTTCCTTGTTTGGATTCCAGGAAGTGGAATCCTGTGGGTCACTCATGCCTCAAATGTTTTTTCTTCAAATTCTGGGGTAGGTTTCTGTTGCTTTGAGCTGAATTTTGTTCATGCTGCCGTTGTCCCTATGTCTGTAGCTGTTGCTACCGCCAATGTCCTTAAGCTGACTGCCAGGGCTACCCTCTACTCCTCCATCCTTGAAGAACCCCCACAAACAAGTGATTAGTACTTTTTAAAAGCCAACTTTGGATCATTTGATATTCAAATAAAGGTAACTTAATATAGAATGTAGCAGAGACTGGCTAAGCATTCACTTTACCAGTTCACTTTTGCTCTTGGGTATGTGGCTAGATTGCATTTGCCAGTCTCCTTTGCAGCCGTAAAATTTGCAGTCACATGACTGAGTTCTGGCTAATGGAAGGTAGGTAGAAGTGATGTCTGCCACTTTCAGGACCAGCCCATAAATTCCTACACAATGTTTTCTTGCTTCCCTTGACTGATGGTCAGTTTAAAAATCTGCCACTATGTGTGGAGGGGAGACCAAAAGTGCCCAAACATGTCCTATCTGATATCAAGGACCTTCTAATTGCATCGGAACCCATGCATTTCATTTGCTAAGCATTAGAAAAGCCCAGTGAACTTTATAAACACTCAGTTTGATCTATATTTCCTACAATATAATGAGTTACCTTGAGATCACATTCCTTAGAAGAAGGCCCTTTGCTCTAAAAAATTATGAAAGCTGGTGGAAAAGATATGGAAGGATCCTTGCCATCTGGGAGGAGGTAAACAATGATGAAGTCTCCTGTGTAGGGAGAGCTGTGGGAGATTGTGTTGTAGTTCCCAATTCTTTGCCTCCCTTTATCTTTGTCCTTTGCCATCCAGCTTTGCAGTGCCTTTCCCAGTGGTGGGCTGCACTTCCTGCCCTTTGTCCTTGAGCTCAGCTGTCTGATTTGCTTTGGCCAACAGGATGTTAGCAGCTCTATGCAAGCCAAGGCTTTACATGCATATGTGCACTGGGCTTGCCCTCTGGTGCTTCTGCTATCACCATGTGAAGAATATGCCCTGTCTAGTCTGTTGGTCTGAGGAGGACAAGAGACATGGGAGGCAGAGCAGGATCCAATTTGTAGCCTGGAGCCAAGCCCAGCCTAGCTCAGACTAGATCACCTTACCCCAGTCAACCCACAGATTAGGTGACCGAGGATACTTTTTAAAAAAAACCATTGAGTTTTTTAAAAATTGAGGTACAATTCACATAAAATTCAGCATTGTAATCATTTTAAAGTGTATAATTCAGTGGCATTTAGTACATTCACAACGTTGTGCAACCATCACCACTATCTAGTTCTGGAACATTTTCATCACCCCCAAAGGATACCCCATAACCACTGAGCAGTCACTCCCTGTTCCTCCCCCAGCCCCTGGCACCCACCAATCTGCTTTCTGTCTCTATGAACTTGTTTATTCTGGATATTTCATATAAATGGAGACATACCGTATGTGTCCTTTTATGTCAGTTAGCATAATGGTTTTGACATTCATCCATGTTGTGGCATGTAGTATTCATTCCTTTTTAGGTCTAAATAATATTCTATTATATGGATTTATCACATTTTGTTATCCAATTGATGAACATTTGGGTTGTTTCTACCTTTTGGGGCTATTGTGAATAGTGCTCGTATGAATATTTCTGTGCAGGTTTTGTTTGAACACCTGTTTTCAATTATTTTTTATTATTTTCAATTATTCCACATCAATTACTTTGATTTGGAATTGCTGAGTCATATAGTAATTCTATATATTTAATTTTTGAGGAGCTTCCAAACTGTTTGCCACAGTGGCTGCACCCTTTTATGTTCCTACCAGCAATGCAGGAGGGTTCCAAGTTCTTCACATCCTCACCAACACAAATTTTCTTTCTTTTTAAAAAAATTATTATAGTCATCCTAGTGGGTGTAAAGTGGTATCTCACTGTGGTTTCCATTTGCATTTTCTTAATGACTAATATGTCGAGCATCTTTGTTGTGTGCTTTTTGGCCGTTTGTATGTCTTTTTTTGAGAAATGTCTATTCAAGTAATTTGCCCATTTTTAAACTGGGTTTTTTGGTTTTTTTATTGTTGAGTTGAAAGAGTTTGTTATATATTCTGGATACAAGACTCATCAGATACATAATTTGCAAATATTCTTTCCCATCCTGTGGGTTGATTTTTTACTTTCTTGACAATGTTTTTTGATGCACAAAAGTTTTAATTTTGATGAAGTCCAAGTGATCTTTTTGTTGCTGTTGTTGCTTGTGCTTTTGGTGTCATATCTAAGAATTCATTGCAAAATCCAAGGTCATGAAGATTTACTCCTATGATTTCTCTGAAAGTTTTACAGTTCTATCTCTTACATGCAGGTCTTTGATCCATTTTGAGGTAATTTTTGAATATGATATGAGGCAAGGGCTTAGTCTTTTTTGTTTGTTTGTTTGTTTGCATGTAGCTATTCAGTTGTCCCAACAAAAACCATTGAGTTTTGGGGTTGTCACACAGCTGTGTTGTGTTTTCACACAGCTCTGTTAACCTTTAGGCTCAGTTTGCAGTGTGTCTCTGGCCACCTATTTTCACTTCCTTCCCCACATAGAAGGCCTTGCAGCCTCCTCAGGGTCCAGAGCAGAACTGAAGGTACTGAAGCATCCTTGGGCCTCTTTGTCCACAGCTGAATAAGATCAGGCACGATTCTTAGTCATTTTGCACCTCAGTCTCCTCACCAGTAAAATGGAGGGAAGTTGTGGGGATTTAAGGAGTTCGTATTTGAAGCCATTAAAATAGCACCTGGCACAGAGCAAGCACCATGTAAATGTTAACTATGTTAAAAAAAAAAATCTTGCTGTCTGGGGACATCTAGATTAAAGCGGCTGGCTTGACTTGAGCCTCATTTTTTGACTGGGTCCTTTCTAGCTCTATACCTCTTCCACGGCCTTCTTGATTCTGTTTCACCAGGAGGCGTGGGAGCAGTTCTTTCCCTCAGGAATCTTTTGCGGACCCATCTGGACTTGAGTTTGGATGGTCCAGTGAGGCTGGGGACCAGTGGTGTAGACAAGTCCTGTGGTATTCTGTCCCTGGGCCTTCCCTGCCTCTCTGATTGGGGCCCAGATGGCAGGTTCTTCTCTGTCAACCTTTTGCTGGAGCAGGGGTGAGCCCGAGCAGGTGCCTGAATCATGTCTGAGGATTGGCATGTGGCATTGCTGGAACCCTTAATATATGAGTCAGATACATCCTGGAGACACTTTACTTGAGGTAAAAAGTTAGCAAAGGTTTTCATCAGAAATGAAATTGTCACTGGTCGCTCCCTAGCTCATTCATTATGTAGTCTGTTTAGAGAACTTTATGGAAGGAAGACAAATGTTTCATCCCTACTTTTCCCATTCCCTTTAAATTTTTTAAAAAAATTTTTGTTTATTCTTATATGTAACCTCCATACAATACCATTTCCTTTTTTTAAATTGCCAAAGTTTAATACTGCTGCTTTGCTTTCCTCTTCCAGCTTTGGCATCTGATAATGGCACAACCGATTTATGGTGAAGGAGCCTGGAGGTGAATTATTTATTCTCCCCATGTAAAGGATTAGCTATTTCTACTTTTAATGGATTTTTGTTGCAGTGTGTTTATGTATTTTTAGATGGATTGAGAAGTCCTCTGACCTCTAATATGATATCACGTAAAGCTGTTTGCAAATCACATTAAATGTCTGAATTTAAACTGATGAATGTAAAGAAATGAAGAATTATAATATTGAGTCTGTGACCCAAGAGATTTTTCTTAATTTATACTCTCATGTCCCAGAAGGAATACATACATGTGGGAACAGGGTCATAGCCCAACAGACTGTATCAAGCTAGCAAACACAGGGCTCCAACTCTCTAGGGACAGTTCTGCACCCCAAAGGCAGCAGCAGCCCACAGTGGGTAGGGGAAGAAGCCTGGAGGATGGGGACAGGACAGCTCAAGATGTCAAACTTCTAGGACATCAACTTCAACCATAGAGCACTGGCAGGTGGATAAGCTCCTTAGATAGTCACAAGACCAGGTTTTCTTTTTCTTTTTAACTTGAAGGAAAGGTGTCTCTCTGTCTCTCTCTCATCTGTATTGAATACACAATGAAAAGTTTTATAGTAACCCTTGCTGCCCACCCTCCACCCCATCTGCCTAATCCTCTGTTCCTCCCCGCTGCAATCATTCCTCTCAGTTTCTGCCACATCCTTCCAGAGTTTCCTGATGGAAGACAAATGAAAGTATATGTTTTAGCCCCTGCTTTTTTATACAAAATTTGATATGTTTTATACACTGTTTTTATGTTCCTTACTTTTTAAACTTAGCAATATATTTTGGAGATTTTCTTATATAAGTACATAGAGGTCTTCCTCATTCAGAATTTGGTTCATTGCTGTATAGTATCCCATTCTATGCTTGCAGCAAGGTTTATTTAATGAGCTCCCTACTGATGGACACTAGGCTTATTTCTATTTTGCCATTTCAAAGAAGATCGCAATGAATGACATTTTACCTATTGTACGTCACATAGGTGTGAGCTAATCCGTAGGATAAACTCTCCAATGCCACCTGCTGGGTTCAAAGGTATATGCATTTGTAATTTTCGTGGATGTTTCCAAATTGTCCTCTGTGGGACTCATGCTGCTCGCACGCCCATCAGCGATGCATGAGTGAGGTTATTCTCTTCTACTCACGTGTGTGTGTGTGAGTGGGTGAAATGTGCTTTAAATTTCTTTGGAAGTTGTGACATTATTTAAATAAGAGGGATGGGGTGAGAGAGAGATGTGGGAGAGGGCCTTCTGGATTCCCAGAACATGAACAAGAAGCAACAGTGGCTCTAGATAATGATAATAACGCCAGTAGCTAATATTTACATAGCACTTTCTCTGTGCTTGGCACTAGCTGCTTTGCTATATTAACTCATTAGGAGATTAGATGTGGCTCATTTTCATTGGATTTTCTTCTGATTTTTTAAAAACAAATATTGAGTATTTACCATGTGCTAGACAGTCTGCTAGGTGTTGGTTGATGTAACTTTTGTTAACAGAAGTCCTACCAAATGTCAACAGAAAGGGGATTTTTTGGGGCAAGCTCTTACACCGACAAAGATTCTACAGAAAATACCAACAGAGTTTTAACTGTAATCTTGTTTCAGGTGCTGTGTAATGTTTCCTGAAGGATGTTTGCCTTGGAAGCCGCAACACAAGGTGAGGTGTGTGGTTGACTCACCTGGTATATATGGAAGTAGGAAAAAGACCCAATAGTGTTACCACACATGTGTGCTTATAGCGTGCATTGCTTCATGTCTCTTGGTTTAATAATTATAGTTCGGGATTGGAGGAGGTGGGAAAGGGGGAAGAAGAACTTGATTTTGTGTGTGCATGTGTGTGTGTGTATGTGTGTGTGTGTTGTGCCACTAAGCTAAGAAATAAATCCAGTTCAACTACATATCAGTTTTAGCCAACAGCTGGCAGTTATGATTAGCACGTGCAATGTACTACCGAACAGGAATATTGAGAAGGCATAAAAAAAAAATCTGAATGGGTATAATGAAAAATATCTCCCAGACCTTCAGGCAAATATGCTGTTGTTGAGTGTCAAAAATATCAGAGGCCAGAATTAATTAACATTGAGAGCTAGTGCCTCCCACTATTACTGTTTTTTTCTCACTTTCTTTCCTGTGCCCTGGGCTGTCTTCAAAATTGCTCCAGAACCCTGTTGTCCTTCACTTCTGTCACTGGCTTCTAAAGACTATCCCCTTACCTAAGCCTAAACTCTTGGTTCCTAATCCCAAACTGTCTTATGGTGCCAGGAGATCATTTCCCTTTGTTCGGCTGATCTCTTGTCCTTATATTCCACACCACGGGGCCAGAACACCCATAGTCACCCTTTTCTTCAGGATGGATTTGAATAATGGAGGGGGTCTTGGAGTGGGCCATCTATGGTTAGGGTTTTAGACCTTAGAAAATAATTTTGCAGAGCATTAGAAGCTAGGGAAAATGTTTGGAGTAGAAGAGAAGTCTTCTGAGGGGTAACAATGCCATTTGAAAATAGAAAAATAGGGGATTTTAGTAGGGAAAATAATGTAAGGTAATTGAAGATTGTTTCCAAGTCAGAAGCAGAGAATGAAGCTCTGAATCCAGAAATCTGGGTTAAATAGTGTTTCAGTCAAGGTGCATTCAGGTAAATGTAAACCACAGTAGTTGTTTCAAACAATAGGGGATTTAACAGAAGGATTTGGATACAGGTATCATATCTGAGAATAACTTACATGCTCTCAGAATTGGCTGTCTTCTTTAAACAGGACATGTGCTCTCCTGTGTGCCACAAGCCCTACTTGGCTCATTAACTGAGTAGTAGAGTGGCCAGGCCCCAGAGTGGGTGATCCCTATTGTAGATGAGTTTGTAGTGGGAGAATTAAGACATGTTTCTTGAATTAACGCATTTCACCTTGTTGTTGTTTTATAGGCAGACTAGACTTTTGGCAACCGTTGATGAGCAGCTCCCTTAATTTTTGGACCTACAATTTACACTCCTTAAGGACAAGTCCAAGGCCCTCTCTGGTTCTCAGGCTATTTTCTTCCCTGAGAAATGTCCTTCACACAATGACTTCAATTATGCAAGGACTCTTTTATGTCTCTAGCCCCAGTCTTCTTGTTTGAGTTCCAGACCCTTAATATCCAAGGCAACTTAGTTAACACATTTTGAGACTGAGCTCACAATGCCCCTACAAAACTCTGTTTTTTTCCAGCGTTCCCTCAGGGGTGGACATCACCATCTATCCAGTGGCTCAAGTCAGAAACCTGAGAGTCATCTCTGACCCCATTGCACTCCCCATATCCAATCCGTTGCCAAGTCCTCTTGATTCTACCTCCTAAATATCTTCTGGGTCTGTCTTTTTTCCCCATATCTCCACCCCTAGTCTAAGCTACCATCAACTCCCTCCTGAATTACTCAAACTACCTCCTACCTGGTCTGTCTGCACCTAATTTGACTTTCTTCCATTTTCTTTCCCAACTGACTCTAGCATGTCCTTTTCAAAGGCATATCTTATGCTAACATATCATTCCCCCAGGGATGCTTTCTCTGCCCTTCACATCACTTACCAAGGTGAAAATTTTACAGTTCTGAATGTGATTCCTCAATTACATCTGCCTTTTCCTATAGACTGTAAGCTCTCGGGAGTAGTGGTCCTGTCTGTTTTTGCTGTTTTTTCTTACATCCCTAGCTCTCCTAGCATGATATACAGCACATAGTAGGCACTCAGCTAATATTTCCCACAATACTTAGCACAGCATTTTGCACGTAGTAGGTACTTAATAAACACTAGATATTTGTAAATACTAAATATTAGTTGAGTAAACTGGCATTCAATTTCAAAAATGGACTGATAATCAGTTTTCAACTTATCTAAAAGTACTAAAAAAAGTCTATAAACCTCAATTTTTCGTGAGATATGAAGGAATACGTGTTGGGGTTTTTAGCTGCAAGTGACAGAAGCTGAGTCTGGCTAATTTTGCAGGGAAGGAGTTTGTTAAAAAGATACAGGGGAGTCAATAAAATCATTGTGAGAGCTGAAGAACCAGGCTAGAGGTTAAACTTCCAGAAACATGCCTACAACTGTGCTGTCGAACTCGTCTTATGGGGTAACCATTGCTGCCGCCATCATGATCTTGACACTGTAATTTGTTCTGCTGCAACTTTTGCACCAGAGATTAGACTTGCCGTTCCCACCAGTGCATCTGATTGGTAGAACCCAGGTCACATATCTGCCCTGCAGCTGCAAGGGACACTGGGAAAGTGAGCTTCTCTCCAAACATAAGAAGCATATCTAAAGATGTCAGGTGGCCACCAACATGACCAATGTCCTCTACAAATGGGCAGTCATAAAGTCTTCACTTGCTCCTAGCTCATAATTGTGCATCTGGATGTTGGCATGTGCACAATAAGTACAGTTATGAAGATAAATTGAAAGAGTTTGACCCTGAGTACTCTATAAACTCTTCTTACCTTTGCAGCTGATTTTGCACTTCACCTTTAGATGCTTTAATTTAACCATCTAGAAAATTAATGTCATACCATCTTCCAAATGCTGAGAATCAGCAGTAATAGTAATGTATTTTGAGGTCTTAGGATAAAAAGCAGTCTAAAGATTCACTATATCATTATTTAAAATAGATGATTTCTAATGAAAATGCTTGATGCCTTCTCAAAATGCCTAAGTTCAAAGGGCTTGATGCCTTCTCAAGATTCAAAATGGGCAATACTTGGTATAGTAGCTTAATAAACCAGTCCTGAAGATGTTTGCCTGACTCTTCTTTCCACTCCTCTGTGGGCATTAGAGGGCAGAAATATGCAGGCATGGTAATGGCTGTAATCAGTCACAACATGTGAGCTTATTATATTGGCTGCTTGCACAGTTGGAGCTTTCCAGAACTAATCACAGGCCTTTTGCAAAGTTCATTGGGTTGGACTTTCTAATACATCCTCATCCCAGGTAGGTTGAGAGACAGAGAAACTGCAGATGAGGCCCCTGATAGCACCATTTACCTGTGTGTTATTCAGCATGGAGAATTGCATGTGAAAAACACAAATCTCTTTTCTTTCAGTGGTGGGATTTGCAATCTTTTCCAACAGGATAATATCAGCAATTGACTTCCTGTTACAGCTCTCCTTTTTCTTTTCTTTTCCAGGTCTTTTTTTTAAAAAATGCAGTAAATTTAGCTCTCTTCTTCCCTGCTGCTGTCAGTCAATTCTTTGTCACTGACTCTTCCGCCAAGAACAGCTAGCCCAGCCTCTTAATCCCTCTTAACCTCTTGCAGCCTGCCTCTTCTTTCGTGCCTTGCTCTCCACCACAGAAACACCTTCACGATCCTTCTCCTGTCCTTAACCCTCTTTTATTTGCCTCCCATTCATCTGTCCAGTCTCAGAACTTCTGCACACATAAGTGGACTTCCAAGGATGTCCAAGATAAGGTCACGATGTGACCATGTGTCTCTTTTCTTTCTGGTCTGCAGCAAGCCCTTGTCATTTTCTCTTTTCCCTTTCCTCTCGTCAGCTGGGACAGATGCTCTGCTCTTCCTGTAACAGACCATGGTTCTGCAAGCAAATTGACTCTCATAACCTGCCCCCCATCAGGTGTTTTATGTGGAGTACAGCAAGTTCTCTTTGCCTTTCAATAAAATGGGTATGTGGAGGGGCAAATTCATCAGGTCTCTGCATCAGGATATACTAGCTGAGCTGAACTCAGCCTAGGAATAATTTAGACAGATTCTACCAACTCTACTACACCTAAGCTTATTTGATGGCAAGCTTATTCAGAGGAAAAAAAGCACTGGGGGTTCCTATTTTTGGAGCAGTCACTAGATGCAGGTGCTAAAAAGGTTTTTCTGAGCTGAATCTAGCCCCTGATCAGCCAGTGATTGACTATGACAAGAGAGAGAAAGGCACAAATGCCTCCGCAGATGGCATACAAATTATAGTGTGGTGGCCATGGACTGAGAGAATGTTAGAGGGAGATTGAGTATTTATTAAAATATCTTTTGTCAGCCAGATTTATTTTCGTCTTTCTTCATAAGATGTGATAGTTTTGCATCAGCGCATCTAAATGAAATAATTTGCTAAAGGTCAAATGCAATTCCCTCCAGCCAGCTTTCATTTACCTTCTAATTAATAACTAAATGCTCACACATATATTAGCCCAAGGCTCATGCATAAAAAAATAACTACCATTTATTGAACACCTATTATGTCCCAGGCATTTTGCATGTATTATCTCAAATTTTCACAACCCCAGAAGGTAAGAATACCCCTTTAATAGAGGAGGAAAATGATGCCTAGAAAGGCTAAGTAATTTGCCCTTGGTCATGCAAATTACCTTCTAAAGCCAAATGCTCCAAGCTTTCTTATGTCATGCGTAAGGTTGCTGCTTCCTGCAAGGATTTGATGCCTTGTGCCATCTGCTGTTCTTGATGAGTGGGGACATGGGGGTTGATATGAAAGTCTCTGACTTCCCAAGTCAAACATCTCCCCACTGTAGGAAGCTGCTTTGCCCAGAGATCATACCCCTTGATCGTTGTCATGGTGTGTGTTTGGGAGGGGATGAAATGCTGTCCAGTACAGGGTTTCTTTCATTCAATTCCATTTTCTTCCCATGTCCTCTCAAGTGAGGGAGGGGTTGCAATTGAATTGGAAGAACATACTTTTGAACTGATGAGGCAGATTTGGATGTGCCTCACCTGGAGAGGTGTGCAAATGGGGCAAAACAGATTTGCAAGCAAATGGTGACTTCTTAATTAAGGCATTAACAAATTGGCTTGAAGTTTATTATCAGGCCATTACTTTCAGAGAGACACAGGAAGAATTGAAAAGTAGGTAAAATGTGCTTCTGTAGCTTTCCAGCCTCTTTCCTGTGTCCTGTTTCTATGTGTCCTGGACTCTGAAACTTTACAATAAATTAGCTATTATACAAATTCACTACTTATTTTCTTCCACATTACTTTTGGTATTGAATTTGTAAATATCACTCAAACCTCTTTTCATTCTCTTAGTGTTTTAAATTTGAACAAGCCAAGTAAGCTTCAAAACATTTATAGAGTAGTTACTCGGCAACACTACAGTTCAATGACAAAATCACTACCCTGATTTCTCCGTTCTCCTTTCCATTGTGCCTGTAATTTTGGTAAATCTCCAGCAGGTGGCGATTCCTTGCTCCAGCTGCATAGATCCAGGACATTACCTGAGACATAAATCGTAAGAGTAGCTTCTCAAAAGTGAGATGTGAATCACTTGCATCAAATTACCCAGGCCTTATCACCTTTACTTTGTTAAAACACAGATTCCTGAACCCCAACCCTATACCTACTGAATTAGACTATCTAGGTTCAGGAATCTCCACTTTTTCTTTTTCTTTTTTTGAGACAGGGTCTCGCTCTGTCGCCCCGGCTGGAGTGCAGTGGCGTCATCATAGTTCACTGCAACCTCAAGCTCCTGGGCTCAAGCGATCCCCTTGCCTCAGCCTCCTGAGCAGCTGGGACTACAAGTGCACACCACCACGCCCAGCTAATTTTTCTATTTTTTTGTAGAGACAGGGTCTCGCTATTGCCCAGTCTGGTCTCTAACTCCTGGCCTCAAACAATCCTCCTGCCTCGGCCTTCCAGAGTGCTAGGATTACAGGCATGAGCCACCGTGGCCGGCCAGGAATCTCTATTTTTAAAAAGTTTTATTGGTAATTCTGATGCAGATAAAGTTTTGAGAATCACTCAATTTAAGAAAAACAGAAATTCAAATAAAAAAATCTAAATACAACTCATAAAATAGTAAGAATAGTATAAAAATTATACTTGACTTAGAACAACATACAAAGAAATACTGTACAAAAATCTATGTTCAGGTTAACTTCCTTATCCCTAGACCATGATTATTATCAATCATTGTTTAAGTGTAACTCTACTTTTCCTTTAAGTTAAAGTTCCAGATTTTCAATTCTTGTTACAGTGTTGAAAACCCCCAATCCCTCGGTCTCTCCTCAGAAGCTACTGGCAGCCTTTTTTATTCTGAGGCTTTTACTGGAAACTTAATACTTTAACCTTCTTGTAATGTCTTATCACCTGGCCAAGGTTCAGCTGGTCTCTTTCCTAAGAAAGTATGGCATTATCAACTTCATAAAAGTCCCCAAACCACCTTTTTGCCTCCTGTGTTTCATCGCTTTGAAAGAAGAAAGGGGGGGGTGGTGGGAAACTACATGGCAATTTGCATAAAATTAAGGTTTTTCTTTTCCAATAAGGAAAAGGTCCTTTTGGCAACCACGCCACACTTTCCCTTCTTCAACTGGTTCCTCCAGATGTGGCACAGGAAGTATTTTTGCTTAGATGGATGATTATTCTCCAACTAAATTAGCAACTACACAAATCCCAGCTGCTTTTATTTTCTTCCACACTACTTTGGGTATTGAATTGAAAAAAATCAGCCAAACTTCTTTTCTTTCTCTTAATATTTTAAATTTGAACAAGCCAAACAGGCTTTAAAGTATTTATTGAGTAGTTGCTTGACAACATCATGAAAACACATTTAGGCACTTCAAGGGCAGTATATTAAGCTGATCTGGAGAATACTCCTCTTTTATTGCATTCAAGTCATTTTGTTTTCACTTTCCAAGTCTTGATGAGGAAATTTGATATTGGTTCAGTTTTATCTTCAGCTCCTGCCTACTGGGAATAGAATTTCTAGCAATTATCGCAAAGTGTCATTAGAATAAAAATCATTTGAATATTTCATTGGTAGACTGCAGGGAGGGGTTGAATTGTAATAACGAGATACTACTTGCATGACATGGCCATTAAGGATTATGGGTGTATATCGGTTGACTGATGAGTCATTCATTCATTTATTTGCCATTTCAACAAACATATAATATATTAAGGACTCATCTTGTGCCTTGTAGCATTTTAGCTTCTGGGACAGAAAGGTATATCTGAAATTGGCTTTCCCATCAAAGTAGTCACCACAATTCAGTAGAAGATAAATGCAAGACAATATAGATGGTACAGATATGTGTCTAGGTCTCTTAGATGCTTGTTCCTGGTGGCCTATGCAATTCAGAAGGGGAAAAATTCCCAAGGGAATGTTGGAGTTTAGTCCTACCTTCATACAATTTCTATGGCCAGTTTGAATCAAATCTTGGAGTCTTTTCCTCAGCCAAGGAATGTTACTATTTGTCTCTAATTATGATCTTCTGTGACTCTGGATTTTTTTAAATTTATCTGTATTCTTGGAAGTAATTCCCCCTTGCTCTCTTAACTGCCTCAACTTCTTACATCACTTGGAGATCTTGTGGGTAAGTCTCAAGAGAGTTGTTCCTAAGAGCTGTCAAAGTGCCACCATTTTAGAAATGTGGTTTCCAAGGAAAAGAGAGTGCAGGGCTATCCTGAACATTAACGTGGGCCTCAAACAATGGTGAGTCTAGTGCTTAATTGACTGGATGGCACATGAGAGTGCAGAGCCCTATCTACCCAAATGAAGACAGACAGACCTTCCTTCTAAATTAGCCCTGTCGTGTTCTGGAAAGTAGAAGATTTTGTTGAATGGAACAGCTGAGAAGACATATTATGTTTTAGTTTGATATTATATAGATCTTTACATTAAAATTGTGGCTTCCCTCCTTTGTAGTTAATGGTTAAGATTGTGGCCTTTGGAGCTAGAATGTCTGTGTTCCAATCTGGCTCCATCCTTTACTTACTGAGTAATGTTGGGCAAGTTACTTTTCCTCTTCGGACTTGTTTCCTTAACTATAGAATAAGAAAAATAGTAGAACCTGCCTTGCAGGGAATCATAAGGATTAAATGAGTACTTCATTTAACACATTGTAGATACTCAATACATGCTAACTATTATCAGTTTGATTATTTGTGGTTAAGAAGCATCTCGTGGTCTGCTCCCATTTCTCCAGGTTGCACCATACTGGAGACACATGAATAGGTCTTGTTAGTTAAACTTGAAGCATCTTGTTATTTCTGATAATTGCTGTTATTACTGATGCATTCGTCCAACCCATTCATTTGATGAGATTTGGAGCCCCTCTGCTCACAAGAGTAGCACTTATAAACATACAGGGCAGCTGTGAAAATAGGCACTGGCCCATAAGCCTGAGGCCTAGAAAAGTTCAGGAGGGTGAGAGGAACCTCATGGAGATCACAGAGTGAGAAAACAGTTTCTATTTTATTTGGCTTCATGGAAATCTATGTCTAGTGGCAAGCAAGTGACTGGGTGAAAAAGAAGATAGTTGTTACTTTCGTCATTGTAATCAGATGCTTCAGTTCTTCTAGCTTCTTTTCATCCACTGGACTTCCACATAGTAATGTAACCACTGATAAATGTGGATGGGAGCCCATGTATTGCTTAGGGTCTAGATGGGGTTTTCTGGAGCCCTGAGGACTTTTCCTTAATTATTTAATTTTTTGAATAGATAACTCATTCACATGATTCCAATATTAAAAAATATAAATAGGTGTATGGTGGAAATTCTCCTCCATCCTCTTTCCTCATAGCTCTCACCTTCCCTCCCTATAGGTAAACCTGATTATTTATTTTTTATTTAGTATTTCAGGTTTACAGCAATGGAAGTGTACTAGCAGGCCTGGCTTCGTGGGAGTGTGGAATGTGCAGTCACACAGGGCTCTGCATTCAGGAGGGCCCTGCAGTTGGTTTAATGCTTTGCTGTCACTGTCTTGAAATTCTTAATAATCTTGAACCCCACAATTTCATTTTGCACTGGACCCTGCAAATTATATAGCCTATCTTGCATATTAGACATGGTTCTTCACCTTGCTTTTTGTTTGGGGGGGACAGGGTCTCTCTCTGTTGCACAGGCTAGAGTGCAGTGGCGTCACCACAGCTCACTGCCACCTCAAACTCCTGAGCTCAAGCGATCCTCTTGCCTCAGCCTCCTGAGTAGCTGGGTCTACAGACACGTGCCACCATGCCTGGCTAATTTTTCTATTTTTTGTAGAGCCGGGGTCTCACTATGTCGCCCAGGATGATCTCGAACTCCTGGCCTCAAGTGATCCTCCCACCTCAGCCTCCCAAAGTGCTAGGATTACAGGTGTGAGCCACTGTGCCCTGCCATCTTGCTTTTTTGTTTAACTATATGTCTTAAAGATCTTTTCATATTCATACATAGAGTGTTCTCATTTTTTTAATAGCTACGAAGTACTCTATCCTTGAGAAGTAAAAAAGTTATATACATGGCTACTTTAGGAATTCCTTTAGGGATCCTTGTCCCAATTTTGCAGCTCTTTGGTGCTTCCAACCGTGGGAGAGAGAAAAAGACTGAGAGTAGTACCAGGAAATCTTCCCTCTGGCTGAATCCCTCATTCCCTCTGCCTGGTTTTTGGAGCCTTCAGAAGCAATGCTCATTTCTTTACCAGCCAACTCACTGGCCATGTCCCTACTGTCCATGGCTTTTTCCCCCACGACCCCCACTCTACTCCACCTTTCAGCTGCCCTGTTATCAAAATGTTTAGCAAGGAATCATCTGGGCTCTGTCAGTCAGAGCAGACGACTTCTGTCTTTGCCTCACTCTGGAGAAAAATACTTTGGGCTAAATGAAACAGTGGTCACCAGAGACCCACTTTAAAAACCTCCCTTCCATTCTTTCTTCATTCCTACTAATCATCATTTCTGGATCAATCTATGGTCATGGTTCAACAATTTGCTGCTTTTGAGAAGACAGCCTAGGCCCTCTCTCCTAAAAAATCTCCCATCTATTAAGAAGGTACCTGAGTGGTATTCTGAAACCTGTAACTCATTTTGAAGCAGCCAGCAGCTCTGGCTCTAGTACGGAACTAGAGTCACACAGGACTGCTCACTCATTCAGGAAACAGTCCCAATTTTAGGAAGTATACTGTGCTGTAGCTGTTCTGAGCAGTGTCCCTTTGGAAGGGACAGAGCATAAAGCCCACATTCCCTGAGAGGCTAGTGCTGGGGACCTTGTACACGAGCACATGCCCTGCCTGCCACCCCTCCTCTGGCCATGGCTTGGTTTTGAGGACAAGGATGCAGGATCTTTATGCCAGACTTAATTGTACCAGTGTAAGCAGCAACGGTAATGGCAGCCCTCCTGCTGAGCCAAGAGAGATGCTGGCAGCCGGGGACATGTGGCTGCCTCGAGACCTGGCCCATCTACCAGCTGGCTCGTGCCCCCAGTGTCGTGCATTTGTGCATGCACTCACACACACAAACACACACACACATGCAAACAGTGGAGCAGAATGAATGGAGAGAAGGGGCACGGCCTGGTTATGTTACCCCCTCTGTCCCTTACCAGGCAAGAGAAACCACAAACCATACAATGGTTCACTTCTCCTTGTTTCAGTGAAGCCATGCCCTTGGCACCTGAAAGGAAGATTAACTAGATGTTAAAAATGCACTTTTGGAGTCCAGGTCCTCTGCCAGGGAAAGCTTCCAGGTACCCTGAGACACCACTGGGAGAAAACAGGCTACAATTCCAATTAAACACCATACGGAGTACTTTGGTCTCAGTACACTCTATTTGTTTAGTTTATTTGAATATTTGATAAAAGAAGTGCTGGGGTGGCAAAAAATTAATTAAAATAAGAAAGAGTGATCTTAAGAAAGAAAGGAGAAAAAAATGCTAAGAAGCTGTAGACGGCTTCTACCCACACTTGCCAGCAATGAATTAATCACTAATCCATTCATTATTTCCAATTTAGGAATCTGAGTCCCTTGGACAAAAAAATAAGGTTATTATTTCTAAATGTCTAATTAAAACAAGTTGAAAGACGATCTCTAAAATGGGTTTGGCTAGTGCTAATCATATCCTCAATATGGTTGGGAGTTGCTGAAGTGCAGTCTTGGGGCTTTCTGGAATTGGAGAAATCTTTTCTCATCAAAATGCTGAGCCTTTGAGCCCTGCTCTCCTCATGGTTTACCGCGTGGTGTGTCTCACTCAGGTGTCAGTGGACAAGGACAAGGCAAGAACACCAGCAATGATCTCTCCCGTCTCTGTGCGGTGGGTGGCTGGGAGGGAGGTTTTCCACTGCAGCAGTCCTGGGCTGCTGGTTGGAATCTCTGTATTTATAACAGCCTTATTGAGACATAATTCACATACTCTAAAGTTCACCCTGGATTATGTTTTAATCCTGTGCAATGAACTCAGGAAAATGCTGTACCTCTCTTGGGCTATGAGCAGACAGACAGAGTTCTAAGAGCAGAGTCTGCCTGTCTGTGTGTCCAGGGCTCTGGCCAAGCGCCTGTCCATCCGGAGCTGGCCGGCCCACATGGCTGTGTCTCCCTGTGTGCCTGTTCCCTGCTTGCCCTTCTCCACTTCAGCAGCTGAGAATCTTTACCCAAAGTGATTAACGGCTGTGTTGTGTTGGGACGGCTCTGACACTGATTGAGTCCCTTATCACCCTCCTGCATCCTCCCCGATGACAGCTGCCCTCTCAGGTACCAATCAGGGCATCGGCTCTCTATTCCTGGGTGAGCCAGGGACTGTCAGGGAGGCATTCTGGCTGTCATCTTCATCTGAACTGCCACCTGCCCTCCAGAGCTTAAAGGGTCTTTTTAAAGCACACAGGGGAGAGGAGTGCATACAGCGCTCCCAACTGTGCCTGCTGTGGCTGGGGACAATTCCATGTGTTTTGGACAAATTTAGGGAATATAGCTTCTAAGAGGCAGCACAGGGGACATTTACTTGCATCAGTTGCTCAACCTCCAAATCCCTGTCAGGCAGTTGATGGGGGTGGTGACAGGCTTACCTGGTGATCCCCCCAACTGCAGCAACCACCCCTGGCATGCTGTCCTCCTGGCAGGGGCTGCGGCCACAAAGAGAACTCCATGAGGAAGGCAAGTGAAGGACATGCAACGGGGGAGACAGAAAGATGCCAGATGAACACAGGGATGGAGGGGGGAAGTGCAGCCCCTGAAAACTCCACAGGAGATAAAAACACGGGGGCTGGAGAAGACGAAATAGAACATCCGTCTAAGCCTGGCTTTTGAATTGGCCCCAAATGCAGTGACATTTTCTTTTTTTGGTTGCTTTGAAAAAGGAGGAGAGGAGAAAATGTAGACTGTGACATTCAAGATGGATGGGCTTAGACAAATCGAACAGTTTGAAGGTTTCGCCAGTGCTGAGGAGGCTGAGGGCAAGTCTCCATGGTGCGCTTCTGGGCGAGGCAAGCTCTCTTTTTCTTAAGCTCAGAGAAAGCTGCATAATGAAATGGCAGCTTTCAGCCCCGGCCAGCTACAGGGAGGTTTAATATCTAACATCATACTGGCTAGTGAATGCGCTGGGGTCTGCTCACCCGCATTAGGCTGACATTTGCACCAGAAACTGCACCGGGCCTCTCGGGCCTCTCGATGGTGAGAGATTGGGTACAGGAGCAGGGCCAAGGTACTGAGTTTTCTGGTCTCCTCAGGAAGGTACCTGTGGAGAGCCCCCTTCCCGGGCAGGGAGCCGTGTGTCCTGGGCCCGGCTCTGCATTTGACTTTCAAAGCAGATCCCTCTGGCCGGCCCCTCTGCGTGTGAATGGCATCTTGAAGGAGCAGAAATCCCATTAAGGAAGAACTATTGACCCAACTGTCTCGTGCTGTTGACTCTGCTAACCCTCCATTTGTGGCCTGTGATTCTTTAATGTGGGAAGTGGTAATTGGCGAAGAGACATTAGAAAGAGGAAGGAGACAAAATGTGCAGGTCACACTGAAGAGCAAGGACTTGTTGGCCACTTGATCTATAAAGTCGTCTCCACCGCCACAAAAGGGAGGCTCTCTGTCCCCATCACCCCAGAACTTGTTGGTTCAGAGCTTCCCCAAGCCTAGTGTGTCTGATTCATCTTTGCCATTCCACGGTCTCCGGCACAGTCTCTATGCTGGCACTGACTCAGTTCTGCATCTGAGTCTGTGTAAGGAAAGGTTAAAACCCCCGGGAAACTTGGGTGCCAACAGTGATGGGGGCCGGGCACGTCTGCAGGGAAACTCACACCCCCAGATAGGAAGCAAGTTACACGAACAGCTAAAAAAAGACTCACTCTGTTAATGCCATACATAGGTGCGAGGCTGCAGTGGTCATGGCTGGTGCAGGCTGGCAGAAAGAATTTCATGTAGCATACAGGTCAAATCTGCTTTGATTGGCTTTGGCTGCCACTGTGACCCCCTTTTTGATTAGTACAGCCGAATTAACTTCCCCCGCTTTGGGTTCTGCTCCCACCATGCAACACAAATTGAAATAGTGGGGTGGCAGGCGGTGGCAGTGGGGGCTGTGTTGGGGAGGGGACCACAGGGACCTTCCATCTTGTTGATGTAACACTTCCTTACGTGATGGGAGCTGAGAGCAGCCTGTAATGAATTTCTCCTCTGGTAATCATTCACCAGTGCATTGTGACCCGTGTGTTTTTGCTGTGCTACACATTTTTAGACTTTCCCGGTGACTTGTCAGCACCTAGTAAAAATGAATTGGACGCGACCCATCTCTTCATGCGATGCCCTCCCCAGCTGCCTTTCGTTTTGCTTGAGAGAAGGAGTAGGTGGGACCACCTGGAACGACAGCCGTAGACACTGGGGCTATGGTATAATGCCAGGCCCATCTCACAGGCAGGTTTGCGCAGGCATGCCAAGTCGGTGGCACTCTTGTTACATTGAGCCACGTTCTTTGGTCCAAATGGCTCCAAAGTGGCCTTTGCCTTTTGCACCTGTTGTTTCTTGCTGCACATTGAGCTGTGCAGGCAGTTTCTTTCTTCGAGAAGGCATGGGTGCAAATGGGGGGACAATTAGGCATCTGGGCGCCCCATGGGTTCTTACCAACTCTGGTGTGAAGAGCCATTGATGGCAGGGGACAAGGCTATGTCTGAATCACACACATGAGCATCACCATCTGCAACTGTAATTCTAGCCACGTGGTCAATCATAAGAAGGGGTTTATAACCAGCTTTTATAGCTTTTGTGGATCACGATGATTAAACAACAGATGGGAAACCCAACCAAGACTTCTAATCTGTACCTCTGCACTGACGGAGTGAGCGAGGGCTGAGGGAGTCACTTCATGGCGTCTCTCTCTATGGTTGAACCTATAATTAGGGGAGGCGCTACTCCCTGATTTTCTGCAACTGCTTTGTACACTCATTCTTATCAGATCATAAGCACTAATTTTTGGTTTGGAAAATGTGGCCCCTGAGTTCTGGGAAGGCTCTAGGAAGCCTGTGGTGAGGAGGAAGCACCACAACTAGGATTATCAGATAAAATACAGGACACCCAGTTAAATTTGAATTTCAGATAAACAATGAACAAATTTTTAGTTTAAGTACGTCCCAAGTATTATGTGAGACATTTTTAGAGGCAATATGCTTTTTGAAAAATTGTGGTAAAAGCGACAAAACATAAAATTTACTATTTTAACCATTTTGAAGTATACAATTCAGTGGCATTAAATGCATTCATGATGTTGTGCAACTATCACCACTATCCCTTTCCAGCACTTTGTCATTATCCCAAACTCTATACCCATTAAACAAAAACTCCCCTTTCTCCCTTCCCCCCAGCCCCTGGTAACCTCTAATCTACTTTCTGTCTCTATAAATTTGCCTATTCTAGGTACCTTATATAAGTGGAACTATATTTTTGTCCTTTTGTGTCTGCCTTGTTCCACTTAGCATGATATTTTCAAAGTCCATCTATGTTGTAACATGTATCAGAATGTCCTTGCTTTTTAAAATTTTTTTTTCTTTTTTAGAGACAGGGTCTTACTCTGTCATCTAGGCAAAAGTGCAGTGGTATAATCATAGCTTGCTGCAGCCTGGAACTCCTGGGCTCAAGCGATCCTCCCACCTCAGCCTCCCAAGTAGCTGGGACCATAGGCATGTGCCACCACGCCTGACTAATTTTTAAAACTTTTTTTGTAGAGACAGGTGTCTTGGTAAGTTGCCCAGGCTGGTCTTGAACTTCTGGCCTCAAGTGACCCTCCTGCCTTGGACTCCCAAAGCATTGGGATTTTAGGCATGAGCCACCATGCCTGGCCAGCAGGTGATTCCTTTTAAGACTGAATAATATTCCATTGTATGTATGTGCCACAATTTGTTCATTCATCTGTTGATGGGCATTTGTACTGTTTCAACCTTTTGGCTGCTGCAAATAATGCTTCCATGAACATCGGTGCAGAGGTATCCGTTTGAGTCCCTGCTTTCAATTATTTTGGGTATATATACTTAGAAGTGGAGTTGTTGAATCACATGGTAATTCTGTATTTGACATTTTGAGGAATTGCCATACTGTTTTCCACAGTGGCTGCATGGGGCATTTTTTATTTGCTAAATCTGGCAACCCTCCAACTGTTTCAGCAGAATTTAAATCTGAATATTATATTTAACCTAATTATCATATTTAAACAGAAACTAATAGTGCCCATGTACATGTTAGAACTTGTAGGGATAATTTCTCAGTTCAGACTCTTGGAAGGTTACTTGCACATTTTGTACTAGAGTGAAGTACAGGGAGCAATAAGCAAGAAATAGCTG
This sequence comes from Daubentonia madagascariensis, assembly GCA_023783475.1. Taxonomy (NCBI): domain Eukaryota; kingdom Metazoa; phylum Chordata; class Mammalia; order Primates; family Daubentoniidae; genus Daubentonia; species Daubentonia madagascariensis. The sequence goes on from JAKFHU010002088.1 coordinate 5,848,042, forward strand.
GGCATGGTGGTGCACACCTGTAATCCCAGCTACTCCAGAGGCTGAGGTGGGAAGATTGCTTGATTCCAGGAGTTCGAGACCAGCCTGGGCAAAACAATGAGACCCTGGTTTCCAAAAAAAAAAAAGGAAGAACTAAAGTGCTTATCATTTAGTCTGTACAAACTGGGCGGGTTGATACTTGTCAGAAGGGGAATTTATACAAGTCATTCATTCATTCAATAAACATTTATTATGCATGAATAGTAGGTGCCAGATGTGAGTTGGGCGTCCCAATGCAAAGGTGAATGTAATACTCCCCCTCATCCCCCGCTTTGCCTGGCCAGGTTTCCCTCGGCCTCCACAGCTTTGCACATACTCACCCTTCCTTCTCCCCCTTGCCCTCCTGCTCACTCGACTCACCCTGGGATTTCAGCTCCCATGGGACACGATACTCACATCCCTGCTTACATGCTTGCAGCTCTCTGCACTTTGCTTTGCAGCGCATAACATATTGTTGTGATATATTTGTGTGGTTTCCTGATTCACTTGTGTCTCTCTAACTCCTGGCCTGAAGCGATCCTCCCGCCTCGTCCTCCCAAAGTGCTAGGACTACAGGCGTGAGCCACCACACCTGGCCACCTGTGTCTCTCTATATTGTAACCTTCCTGAAGGCAGGGACCAGGTTGTTTTGCTTATCGTTGCCTCCTAGCACCTAGCAAGGCACATAGTAGGCATTTAATATAAAATATGTTGATTATATAAATGAATGCATGCACCAATCCTTCCCTCAAGAGGTCGTGGGGGATGGACAAGTACATTGATTTCTTTGTAAGTAGATAGGGATGAAGAGCTCTAGAGAAAAGAACAATTCCGCTGCCAGGGAGCTGGGATGGGGGGCAAGCTCCACGATGCCATCCCCAGCATCTCTGCAGAAGGGAGTCTGAGAGAATGTAGGGGAGGGAGCATCTGCAGAGCTTTATCCTCACTGGAGTGCACAGCACAGACACAGACAACCAGACAGAACCACCCCATGGACCAGGATGGCATAGCTGGGGGCTCAGAATTCATGCAGCCCAAAGGTCCACTTTACAGATGGGAAAGCTGACAGGTGTCGTGGCCTTCCCGAGGTCACACAGTTAAAGGCAGAACCCAATCTTGAACCCTGGTCTCCCAAGCTCTGAGAAAAGTTCTCTTCCGCCTCCTTGGCATGTCCAAGTTCAAGGGGAGAGGAACACGGGGGAATTCAAAACCCTGTGAAGCTTTCTTTGAACTCCCACGGGCATTAAAAATAGTTGGCTGGGAACAGAAACGTGAATGCTGAAGGAGAGGTGAGATGAGGGGGCGAGAGGAGGAGAAACGGTGAAGACAGAAGGCAAGTGCAGGGAGGCCGCCTGCCGCCCTCTCTGGAGTCGGGGCCCCGCCGGGGCAGCTGCTCGTGGGGCTTGGCAGTGCCCAGGCGCAGCCGGTGGCCGCAGGGAACGGCAGTGCTTCAATTCCCAGTGGAGGCAGTCAAGGGCTTCAGGATGAGATTTATTAGTGGGGCTGCGCTCCAAACCACGGCAACCTGGCCCCGCAGACGGTTCCGAGAAGCCTGGGAGGCTGTGGAGGCTGCAGCCTGCACCCTGCAGACAAAACTGCACCATTTCCAGGGGAAGTTGTTGAGTCTCAGTGTAGAGGAGGGTTCCTGCCTGACCACAGCTGCTCAGACCTGCTGGTTTGGTGAGGAGTTTGGTGAGGGACCTAGAGCTGAGTACCCCAAATCCTCACACCTCCAATGCCTGCCCCAGGGCCTCATCTCTCCAACAGTGGAGCAATTTCTGCAGGGCCTGGGTGGCCCTCAGGCCACGGTTTGCACCCCTGTGGGCCCTGCCTAAGCTGGGCTGGGTCCTCTGCAGAGGGGGGTCCTGCTATACTGGTGCCACTGGGCAGGAGAAGGGATGCTGTGGCCAGGTGGGATATGTTTTCTTAGCTAAAAGGCCTCTTTTTCTTACAGCACTTGTAATCCTGCAGTGACTGGAACAGTGCTCCCATACACACACACACACATACACACACACACGTGTTCTATGGGGTTTTCTGGCAGGGAAGGGAGAGGAAACAGGTGTCATTCTCTGGATAAGCTACAGAAACACTTTGGCTCATGGTTCCCTTGGAGGTCTCTTGCTGGGGTCTCCAGAGAGAATGAGGAAGGCATGTCCTTCCGCCAGGAGCTGCCTCTCAGGGTCACCAAGAAAACTCAGGAAGGAGGAAGGCCAGCCTTGGGGCGTGGGGTGGGGAATGGGCGAGGGACGCTCAGGAATTCTGAGAGGTAGGAGTTCAGGGGCAAGCCCTGCCTGTCCTTAGAACTGGGTGGTCATTAGGCTTCTAAGACCCTTCCCTTTTTGTTGCTGGAGTAGGCTGTGAGGCCCTTGGGTGGATGGCAAGGTAGCTCTGAGCACCCACAACAGGTGGCATTTGCTATTCTGATCACCCCCCATCCCCCCTCCCCATTCCCCATCACACACCCTCTACCCTGGGGGGGAATATTTTTCTCAAGAGTTTTGTTTAGCTCCACCTGGGATTAGAGCCTGAAGCCTGTGAGAACTGGAACAGAGTCACCTTTCAACTTCTTCAGACTCTCCCCCACACCCCATCACCACCACCAATGCTGCAGGGGCAAAAGCGGCCTCAGCATCCAGATGGGTCCTGTTTCCTTCAACCATGGTCCTGTTCCAACTTCATTTCACTGGCCTGCCTGCCTCCCCTGAGGATCGTGTAAACATTTCCAGAAGGATGCAGATAAGAGGGGAAAAAAAGATCTTATGTAAACACTAGCTGGCTAGGGACCAGGAGATCTTATTAGTTTATTAGGGCTTTAAAAATACCCCAAAGCTCAACTAAAGGAAAGAAGAAATTTGCTTTCATTTCAACCTCTGTTATTGTTGCTAGGGTCAGTAATACGATAGAACGGGGCATCTCAGGAGACACATGACATCATAAAGGTTGCAGGAGGAGCAAAGAGGGAAGTTGCAGAGATTTGACTGTGGTGACCTGACTGCCCGGAGAGGAACAGGGGGTGGTGGGGCTGCCCTTTCAAGAAATTAAGAAGAGCTGAAGAACGGTACAGATTGGAGAGACCCCTCACTGTGGCCTTAAGTCGCAGTGTGACCTGGCTGTTACCCTTTCCAGCCTGCTCTCAGCACTTCCTCCTTGTTGACCACGCTCTCCTTGCACTGCTTTGTGTTCCTAGGGACATATCAAACTCTTTCCCACAGCAGGATATGTTGTTCCCTCAATTTGGAAAACTTTTCTTGGGCATTTTGCTTAGCTCACTCTTATTTGTCTCTTCAGGTTTTAGCTTAAATATCATCTTCTCAGAGAGGTCTTCCCTTCCCCCCCATTTAGAGGGAGGGACTCTAGTTCTTCTTTCTTAGAGCTGCCTGTTTAGTGCCATCATGGCATTTACCATAACCAGTGCTTATTTTATGTGCTTGGCTATTTGCTTTCTGTTCTTCTCACTGAGTGTGAGCTCCCCAGAGCGTACAAAATCAGGAAGTGCTCAAAAACATTTCTTGAATAAATGACTGAACCAGATTTCCTTTTTGGGGTGAACAGAGCTTCAGAATGGGGGTAAATCTGGCTCCAGTTCACAGCTCCCATGGGGAGGGCCTTCATAATAAAGCTCTTCCCTCCTCCTTGCCTGGGAACGTATTGTACCACCTAGGAGTATACTTGGCCTCCCTTACCTTTCATTGGCCAAAGTCTGGTATGTTTTGAATCCAATAACCAATGGTTGAGAAGATCCTTAATCACCTTGTGAGGCCAGGGTACTTTTCATTTCCCCTGGACCAATGGTTCTTAAACTTGAAGTTGCATCAGAATTCTGTGATGGGCTTGTTGAAACACAGATCCCTGGGCCCCACCCTCAGAGTTTCTGATTCAGCAGATCTGGGGTGGAACCCAAGAATACGTATCTCTGACAAGCTCCCAAATGATGCTGATGCTGCTGGTCCAGGCACCACACTTTGAGAAGCACTGTCATAGACGCTGGAATCCCCAGAGACACTGACAAGCAAGTGAGCAGAAAGGAAGCAGCAAGGAATCTAAAATTGCAGGGCCTGGTGATGCCCAGGGAAGAGTGTTTGTAGAGATCCCAGCCTCTGAAGTCTACCAGGCAAGACTTTGAGTTAAAGTAGCTCACCTGGCCAGATGGCCTATCACCCATCCCATGTCTTCATAAAAGCCAACCAACTGATCAACTTACTAACTCCAACGTTGAGAAACATTATCCCAAGAGAATGACCTACCATTTTAGTTTGCCCAGGATTGGAGGGTGTTATGGACTGAATATTTGTGTCCTCCCAAAATTCATACATTAAAGCTTTTAACCTCCATTGTGATGGTGTTAGGAGATGGGGTCTTCGGGGTGTAATTAGATTTAGATTAGGTCATGAGAGTGGGACCCTCATGATGGGATTAGTGTCCTTATTAGAAGAGGAGGTCAGAGCAATCTCTCTCTCCATGGAAAGGCCAGGTGAGTGCACACAGAGAAGGCAGCTACCTGCAAGCTAGGAAGAGATGATGTCTGCCCTCAGCAGACATCAAATCTGTTGGTGCCTTGATCTCGGACATCTCGGCCTCCAGAACTGGGAGAAATAAATGTCTGTTGTTTAAGCCACCTAGTCTTTTGTATTCTATTATAGCAGCCCAAGCTAACAAAGGGTTTCCTAGAACATGGGACTTTCAGTGCTAAAAACCAGGGAAGTTTCAAGCAAAATGGGATGATTTGGTCACCGTCATTTCAAGTCTCTGTCTCCAATAAAGACAATGCAGAAAAAACATCTCTGGTATAATGTTTATTTAAATAGCAATCTTAAAAAGGCTTTATACAAATCATATAAACACAGTTTGACATTGTTGTTTATTTTTTACATTAAAGAATCACAGTAAAAGCTCTCAAGTTCCCGTGATCTGGCTCAGCCAGCAAATGGTCGAATACCCTTAACTGCAAACCCTGGAAAAGTTAACCTTCTAAGTGACAGTTTAACTTTGTCCCTTGTTTTCTTGTCATTCATGCTCATTCCTTGGACCCTCATCCCTGTCAACTCCCCAGCCCCACCAAAGAGAGACAGCAATCCTGTGGCCCTGTCGACACCTAGTCCAGGAGAGCGTGGAGGTAACGTGTCATTCAGTACAAGGCAAAAAGGAGATAAATGCTGGGGGTTGGGTTTCCCAAAGGGGACGACTCAAGGAGACTGGTCAGCCACCCTACCTACAGATACAGGTAACGAATGCACCTAGCCACCCCCTGGCCAGGTTAAGATCAGGCCCAGCTGTCTTTCTTTCTGTGTTACAATAGACCAGCCTCCAGCCTTGGTGAGGTATCTACACGTAGCCCTGGGTACCCTGCTTCTGTTCAGCATTCATAGCCCATTCAGGGCCTCAAATCAGTCAATGGTGAATATGGATATAGGACTTTTAGAGGAATGCAGGTTGAGTTGTCCATAACTTAGAGGTGAACTGCAGGCCTGAGGCAGGGCTGGATTTGGGGGAATTATAAATGGCCCACTGGGCATAAGAGGGCCAGGACCCCTGGTGTAGACTTTCAAACTTCTCTTCTTCCGTGGGCTACTTCTGGAAATCCCTAAGACTTACCAGCTTTCTGAACACTGAGCTGCATGGGAGGGCGAAGAGGAGGGTGGGCTAATTAAAAACTTGCTTCTGCTGCATGCCCAGGTCAGGGGGTCCCTAAAGCTAAGCCCTTGGGCGTGACAGCTTTACTTTTCACCTCTAACTACCACTGTGCCAACACGTGCTGAGATCAGCAGTGACACTTGGGCCCTAGGTCAAAGTCACAACACCACCACTGGATCCCACGTGACCATTCACATACACAGTAGATACAGAGAACTCAAAGGCCCGCAAAGACACACACACATGTGAATAAATAGCTGTGGGTTGAACTCTCCCTCTCTGCATACAAAACACTGTGACATTACCATTTGAACTAGCACTTTCATAAGTTAACACTTAAAGGAACCAGCCAGTCCCATTCACCCTTCCCCTTTCACCTGGGTATGAGACAAATGAAATTGTAGGTGACCATAGCAGCAAAAATGGTCTGACAGTTTACCATTGATATGCAACAGACTGGGCACACTGGTTGGGTTTCAAATGCATTTCCAGCACATAGGCAATACTTAGGCGTTAATACACAATCACGATTTGGATCTTGATGCGGACAACTTTATCCCTCACACAGTTTCATTCTATTCCTGATGCCTCCTTTCCTAGAGTAGCTGAGCGTCATCTAGGGCTATGACTCCCTCTCGGCAACAGGGCTCATTCCACTGGCAGGATCAGTGGTGAGCTGGGGCAGCTGGGGATGGAGCCACTGGGGTTAGGGAAGGAGGAATGCCTTAACTTGTAAGATACTCACTGATTTCTACATACAGGGAAAATACATTTTTCTTCATTTTTTCAAGGCACTTAATAAAAACACATAAATTGGGGGGTGTGTATATGTGTGTGTGCATGTGTGCGTGTGTGTGAATGAAAACCTAAGTCTCTGGGCTTGAAGAATGTGGTTAGCATTCTGGCCCACCGCACTTGCTGACTTCTGGTTAGAATCAGTTCTTCAACATCCTCGCTCTGAGTCTCCTAGAAGGCTGAAGTGGTGGCTATAACCCAAAGGAGAAATCTGTGTTTACGAGCCTACCAGAGAGACTAATTCATCAAACTGTCCCTATCTACACTGCTCAGCCTTTGCCACCCCATGGTCACAGGGGCTGGCTTCTCTTCCCTCTCCACGGTTCTCCTTCCTGTCCAGTGGTCGCTAGTTACCACATCTTGCCGATGGAGAAAACATACCAAGAGCCTGTATTTTCCCCAGCCCACCTCTGAGAATATGTAACAAGGCTGTTTCCTGGGGCTTAGAGACCTGCGAAGCATGTGCGTGTGGTGTGTGTCTGTGCGCGCATTTGTGTATATGTGTACGTTTTAGAACAACAAGGAGGAGGGAAAAGAAAAGGCAAAACCACCCCCAGAGGCCCCACAAAGGAAGCCTCTGCCACAAACTCTGGGTCTAGATTTAAGGAATGGCTCCTATTCACTCACAAAGCACTTGAAGGCTCGTCCGCTTCTAACGTGGAGGTGCTTCTGTGGATTTTGATGTGTGAAGTTTCCTTTCTGGTTTGTTTTAAATCGCATACAAGAAAGAGCTGTTCATGCTGACCCTAAAAATGGCAATATTCCCCTGGATAAAAAAAGTTAAAGGCAACAACATCCCACTTGGACTGGAAGCGGCAGCTTGTAGGGTTGGCTGGCAGAACCTACACCACAGTAAATCCCTTAAGTCATCAGGCAATCAGAGGATGGGGTAAGCTGGACGGCTTTTTTTGTTTTTTTGAGTTTTATTTCTAAAGATGGAAAGGCTGAAAAGACGCTTTGCTTTTCAAGTGTTGATTAGAAAGAGAAAGCAGAGAATAATGATCACTGCTCTGCTTCTGTACTGAAAAAGTCATCCTCCTCTTCTGCCTCTTTGAGTTGCTCACAGACCAAAGAAATAAAACATAATAATAATAATAACAGACTCACAAACAAAATAGAACTATGACCCCAAAGAGATGAGCTCCTGTCTTTTTCCCAGCAGAGAGCACAGCCCCGTTCCTGCAATGACTCAGCCACCACGGTCCTGGGTGGGTGATCACCCCCTTCAGGGCTGCATCTCCCTCCCTTCCTCGACTTGCCTTTCTCTCCTGTGCACACTTTCTGTATTCTGGATCGGTTTGATCAAGATTATGGCATTCAGTTTCCAAAGGAAAAAAAATGTAATCTTCACCAGCCCCTCTTGCTGGAATGAAACGTCAGCTGTGATTCCGGTGCAATCCGTCATGCCTCGGAGCAGCACTTCTGGTGGTTCATCTTGACCTTGTGCTTGAGGCCATCGTAGAGCTCGAAGTTGTAGTTCTCCAGAGTGGTGCAGCTGCGGGAGCTCAGGCCCGAGTAGGAACAGGTACAGTAGAGCAGGAGCCCTGCACAGGTGGCCCCCAGGAGGACACCCAGGGAGCTCATGGCAATGATGGTGATGAGGATGGGGTCCAGTGTGTACAGCCAGCTCTTTTCTTTGTCAGCTGAGGGGGCACCAGACCCTGAGGTTGGGGAAGAAGAATTGCTCCAGTCCACTTCATACTCATCTATGATATATAAAACACACAAGAAATTGCAGGCACTGCTTATGTCAGGGTGAAATAACTGTGCCTCCCCAGCCCAGGGGCTTGGCAGAGCACAACAGTAAGCAGCAGGAGCTCTGGAACTGGACTGCTTGGGTTTGAAGCCCAGTCCTACTGCATCCTAGCTGTGTAACTCTGGGCAAGTGTTTTAACCCCTCTCTGCCTCAGTTCTCTCGTCTGTAAAATGGGGATACTAATAAAATCTACCTCAACTGGGTTTTAGGAGGATTAAATGAACTAACATTTGTAAAGTGCTTGGTGTCTGGTGCGTAGTAAGTACTGCCTAAGCATTTGATGCTTAAATAATTTGACTTATATTAGGTAATCTCAGATTACAACAGAGCCTTCAGGGTGCCTCTGGAACCCCTGTGATGGCCTTGTGTTCCAGGTAGCCTCCTCATCCCTCACTTCCAACTGCCTCAAGTCAGTCAAAGGACAGGCGGGGACTATTTTCACACAGTGAGTTTCTCAATTTGGCACTCCTGGCCATACAAGCAATAGATTTTTTTCCAGCCACCAGACCGCCCTTGGCGTGTGTCGTGCCTTACTGCTATGGGTTGAATTGTGTGCTCCCACCCTTAAAATTCATGTTGTAGTCCTGACCCTCAGTACCTCGGAATGTGGCCTTATTTGGACACAGGGTCTTTACAGAGGCCATCAAATTAAAATGAGGTCATTAGGGTGGGCCCTTGTCCAATGTGAGTGATGACCTCATAGAAAGGGGAAATTTAGACATAGACACACAGTGGGGAACACCATGTGAACATGACAGTGGCCATCTACAAGCCAAGGACAGAGGCTTGGAACAGACATTTTCCTCATAGCCCTCAGGAGGAACCAACAGTGTCCACACCTTGATCTTGGATTTCTAGCCTCCAGAACTGTGAGAAAATACATTTCTGTTGTTTAAGCTACACAGTGTGTGGCACTCTGTTATGGCAGCCCTAGCAGACTAATCTACGTTCATTTCTATAGTGTGGCCAAGGCATGACCACATCTAGGGCTCATTTTTCAGCATCTCCTAATAAGCCTATGAAGAAGGCAGGATGATAACATACATTTTTTAATAGGTGAGGAAACTGAGGTTTGAAGAAATGAGGTGACTATGTAATGCACGCCAGGTCCCAAAGTTAGCAAGCAATTAAGCTAGGAATAGAAATCAGACTTTCTGCTTCCATACCCCTTGCTCTTTTCCCTCCACCATCACAGTGTTTCTGCTGCTTGATCTATCGCAGCCTGTCTGCGTAGGTCAGTTGTGCACTTTTGCCCATAAAAGGAGTGTTGGACTGGGCCTTGCAGGGAGAGTCTGCAGTCAGTTAACAAGGTGCTGTTTGGGTTAGTCATTCCAGTTTCTATAACTACACATGAAGTTTTTGATTAAGGTCAGGTTGAAAGCAGCTGCTCTATAAACTGCTCTTCTTAAATGCATCAATCTTGGTCTGAAGTTGTTCTCTGAGTGGAATCTTGCTGTTGGGGCTCTTGGAGATCAGCACTGGCACTCAGAGAGGCCCAGGGAGAGCTGTGCTGTTCTGGTTCAAGGGAAGCAATGACAGCTCCATGTTCACTTAGCAGCCCCCAGTCAGGACTCTCACTTCAGTGTCTCGAAGTGTGTGTATTTGAAGTGGAAAAATAGTGGTTGGAATAAATATGAAAATATGAGATGGGCATTGTGAAAAAGAAACCTAAATCTTGCAATGTGCCCCAACCTGGAGTCTGGGAGAGTATGTGAAAGGTTCACCCCAAGTCAGGGAACCAGAAACCACAGCAGGCCTTGTAGAATATTCCCATTTATGTCCATCCACTCAGGCCATTTTTGGGAGAAGGTCAAAGTGTTCAAGCAGCGACACATACAGAGGAGCCAGCCTTTCACTGCTAAAGCGTTTATCCAGATTTGAAGTCCATCCATGTAAAGAGTTGCCTGAGAGAGGGGACCTGTTTCAGATTAGGCAGAGGGAACTCAATAAGCTTTCTAAATCTCTAAATTTGACCTTGACAGAGCAATGATGGTTTCTTCATTCTCTGGATTCTTTTATATATTTCTGACTATTAGCTCTAAATTTTGGTCCTCCAAAACCCTGGGCATTATTTTTGTTGACCACTTTATAACCAAACTTGAATTTCATTACTATCTGCTAAATCATAGCAATACTCACCATCAATTTCATCTTCATAGCCCTCTCTTCCGTGTATTTCTGGGATGTCCACTACAATGAAAAGGAAAACAAACAAACTTATTACAAGTTCTATCACCACGGCTAAAAGGCACAAATGCAGCCTTCCTGAGAAAGACTCCCCATTCTGGCAATCAGCTAGATCATCCGCTTCTAAATCATTCAGTAAGTACATTACTGGATCATTTCTCCTTCAAATGATCTGCCTTTTCTTCCAACAACAACCAGAAAAATAGAAATAATGAGAAAGGCCCAGTCTTCAATGCTAAGTAAACCCTTCACTTGTGTCTTTTTAATGACTGTCACTCATAACAAAGATAGGTCTGGGTTTTATCTAAGGCACCTTCAACAGCATCTTATGCCCAACATCAGTTGCTGTTACTGGGACATCCATTTAGTGTAGCACACAGTGTCTCCTCATGTGCATGCATCTAAGTGGACACAAAGTACCAGAATCTTTCTCCTCTGGATTTCAAATAAACATATAGTAATTTCAGGAAGTCCTGTTTCATCATTGTATGTTTTAATGGAAGAGTAGAACCGGAAAGAATCTCATTATGCCAACCTACCTTCATATATCTGTGTTAATATCGCCCCCCTTTCCTCCCCGGCCTGTTTTTCCCATTGGCTTTCTTCGCAGTTTAGAACAGATCAGACATGGGCAACCCATCCGACTAGCCAGGCTTGAATAGCGCTAAGTTAATTTACTCTGAATTTTCTCCACTATCACCACCATCTATCTTTTTCTTTTTTATGATAATTTTTTGGGGGGTAATACAGGTCTCTCTATTCACTATGCTGTCCAACTTACAGAAATCAGAGCCAATGAAAATGACCTATCTAAAATAGTAAAACATTAAAAGAGAGAATCAACTATGTGGCAAAGAGCAGGGTCTTATTTCTTCCTGTCTCACAAGCTAATTGCGCCTTTCTGGGCTGTCAGCTCAAGACAGCCCCACTGAATGTGTGTGGCCCTTTCAGGCTTATGTTCAACCCAAAGTCTGATGAACAATCTTGAGATCAGTACTATAAATCGATATCCAAAAGTCAAGGCTTAAAAGAAAATAAAAATCCCAAACAGCTAAAGTATCAGACAAAAGGAAAAAGAAAGAACTTAAGACCATCCCAAGTGTCTCTCATCAGCACGACATGTCAGGGAAGATCCACTTGACCACGATCTGAACTGAGGATTGATCCATCACTGTCACACTTGAAATTCAGTCTTTTCCTGAAGGCCATGGTTTTAATCATGTTAGGAGTCCTCCTCACTTCTGGCCGAAGTACTACAGCCCATTCTCATCCCCTCCGTTGCTAGTAAGGACTGCACAAAACAACTTGCCAAAACCTACTTGAAAGAATCGATGCCATGTGGCACCAATCCTTTACAAATCCAGCCCCTTCCTGGCATGTTTCTAGCACAGCAACTGGCACCTGCAGGCCACGCCAGCTTCCCCACCTCAGTGCCCACCCCTGCATTATTCTCCAGGCCTACAAAGCAGGCTGTTTCCTTGGAATGAAGATGTGAACGAGAATCAAAGAGAGGCAGGTGGTGTTTGTCATGGGATCAAGTTGAGCTTGTGAAAGTCAACCCAGAGTTTTTTTTAACCTTATGGAAAAGAAAAAAGAACATGGAAGAAAACTGTCACATTTCTAACAATTAATCGTTTTGATTGGATGTTCATATGTCTTAACACCTTCACGGATAAAAGATGCAGAACATTGGATGAGGATATGTAAATCAGCCTAGGATGAGAAGTGCAGGGCTCCTGCCAGTGACTTGTGGGCCAAATTCTGTGCTCACTTTTAGGGATCTGGTCTCTGCCAAGGATGTGATGGATTCTTGGAGGCTAGAATGCCATCTTGCCCCATCTCACACCCTCGGGGAAGAAGTCTTAGGATACCATATATCATGGACTGGAAAGGGGTGGATGTGGCATTGATCTTGAAGAAAAAAGGGTAAAAGGATGGTAATGACTGGGAGGGCATTTTATCCCAGGAGAGCACAGCCTCTCCTCTCCAGAGGCAGAGAAGTAGATGAGATGATTTCCCAAGAATTGGTCCATTTCTAAAGTTCAATGAAATCAATTGCCCAGATGTAGCTGAGATTTCTGCACCTGGAGAATCAAAGGCTACTTAAGGTGAAGAACACTTGAGCGGCTTGACTTGGCTTTTTGTATAATCACCACTCCCAGGAGTTTGGGTGAGTGGGAAGGGGTCGAAAAAAGGATACGTTAATCAACATTTTCAAAAGTGCATCTGCTCACCAAGCCTTAAAGAAAGAATGGCACACTAGGGGAAACACAAATAAAGGGAACATTTGTACAAAAAGCCATTTACTTTGATAGCAATTTTCTCTATTCCCTTTGCTAATATTCTTGATATCTCTGTTTGATTAAGAGCTTTCTCTCTCGACAATGTCTTTGCCCTTCACAGGCCACTTTCCTTTTTGTTGGGCCCAGTAGGTAAACCTCAGCCTGTTTCCTTAGCACGCTGGCCGGCGGAAGGAGTGTGGTTCTCCCATTGGGTCCCTAGAGCTCTAGCAAAGAAAAAAAAAGGCAAGGTGGGGCAGGGGAGTTGCCCAGAGGAAACCCAGGGGGAAAAGGTACTGGCCTTCTATGGGGGCAGGGGGCAAATGATAGGCTGGGGGCTCCAGATAGAGGGTAGAGACAGCAGCCTCCTGGGAAGGGGAATGGCAGCCACAGGGTAGTGGGCCCCACTGGGGAGGTAAGGGCAGATACCAGGAAATAGCACGAGAAAGGGACTAGGGACTTAGAATTTTGTTTTTATTTTATTTCATTTTTTTAGAGACAAGGTCTTTTTATGTTGCTCAGGCTGGCCTTGAGCTCCTGGACTCATGCGATCTGCCTGCCTTAGCCTCCCAGGTAGCTGGGACTAGATTTCCTTTTAAATGAGGAAAAACTTGGAGAGGACCTTTCAGGACTGTGTTGCAGCGGGTGGGTGTGTTTGTGAGTGTGAGATGGGCCAGGGAGAGTGGAATGGGCCACACCTCTGGAAGAACACAGGTCAGGAAGGGATCTTACCACCCACATGACTTCCACCTTCGACCTTTGTGCTCCTGTGACCCTGTTTCCTTCTAGGCCCCCATGTGGGTTCAGTCTCAGCCCAGTCTGACTCCGAAGCCTGAATATTGACTCTTAAACACTCTGTTAGGGCCAGAGAGGTCCCCTGAGTCTGCATTCGAGGTCTCTGGGTGTGGGCAGGCGCTGTAGCTACCATCACATTCCATCAGAAAAAAGTGCCTGCCCCGTCTCAGATCCTAGTTGGCTGGACACGGGCTCTCTGGCTGTGTGCCTGTGTTGCTGGCTCACCACTTTGGTGGGAATTCATGGGGGGGAATTCATAAACGTGAAGATGTTGTGATCTGACATTTGGGGTTTCACGTTTTCTATGATAGGCATTACCCACAGAGGGAAAGGGCAGTGTTCATTAACCAATTAACCAATGAAGCAACCATCACTTACTAAGAGGGTTTACTAGGTGTCCAGGAACTATACTGAGGACTTTGGAAAATGAAGATGTATAGGACCATCAAGGCCCTTCAGTGTGGCTGAGAAGCAAAGACTCACTTGTGCCAAATTAGCACAAAACAAAGTGGGGCCCTCTGGAGATGACGCCAAGTGCTGTGCAGCCCAGGGCAGGGGCTGGGCCAGTGAGCCTAGGCACCGCCGGGAAGGCAAACGTGGGAGTGGGGAGAAGGAGACTTAGGAATCGGTGCTGCTGCAAGGTGGGGGTTGGGAGTTCTATCTCCTTGATCTGTTTGATTGATGGAAATTCTTTCAAACATGGCACCAGAGCCTTTTTACCCACCTACCACTCTCTTGGTTTTGGGCTTGCAATTCATTTGTATCAGACCCACTGAGGAATTCAAAGAGATTGCCTTGCTTGGCCACAAATCTCCCACCCTGTATTTATCTACATGAGGGTCAGACCTCTGCCCTGTCACCCTCCCCAGCTGCCGCAGACCAGCACAGTGAGAGGAAGAAGTGAACTCACAAGTGACCAGAAGGTTTAACAGAGCCCGAGCAATCAAGTGGGCAGAGTCACTACTGCTTAAAATCAAAACAACCCAACTCCACAGAAACATGGTCATTTTCATACAGAAATCAGTCTCTGGCTGAAAAGTCCCCTTGTTTCCCCAGTGTCCCTTCTCTTTCCATCATCAAGAGACAGAGTAGGTGCATGGTGAAGTGTGAGTCAAGGTCTCACCCATCTCCTGTTGCCCTGATTTTTCAGAGTGAGAGACAATAGTGGCTAGTTATTAAAATAACCGCCTGACTGTTCCAGAGACTCCCTCCACCCTAGAAAAGTCAAATATTCTTTAGTTTGTCAGTAAGTTGTAACACTATGGCACAAAAGGTGAACAACCATACCTAGTCACAAACTGAACCTTCTCTGGTGAATATGTTTCTCCCTGAGGGCTCTGGAACACTGCCTGGTGGTGTAAGACCACACATGCTCTTTTCGGGAAACACCCTGTGGCACTTCAACCTGCAGCCTGGAAATTCCCACTGAGGCTTCAAACAAGAATGCTGTTTCTCGTGGTCCTTCTCTCTCTCTTTCTGTCTATCTGTCTCTCTCTCTCTCTCTCTCTCACACACACACACACACACACACGCACACACTTTATTTGTCTTTCCTCTCTCCCTTATTTTCTTCCTTCTTCTAAATGAAGATTCTTTGGGGTTAGCATTCCTTCATAGTTTGCTTTTCTGCAGTTTCTTACAGAAAATTCCCGACCTTCACTTTCACCACTTCTGTGGTCTACTGTGAGTGTATTGGCCTTGACAATGTTCTGCTTGCTTCCTGCATTGTAAAAGGAGCTTCATGAGATTGGCAGGAGAGTGAGGGCTCTGCCCCAAACCACTGGCTACTTTTAGATAAATGATTTAAGACAGTCCACCCCTGGGACACTTGCACACAGATCATTTCAGGACCTTGGCATGCACTGGCTTCTTTGAAGAGTCCCTTCCATGCCAACACTGAGCAGTGGGTTAAGAGGCCTGGTTGAAGCTGATGACAGGTCTGCCATCTAGAATGTGTAGCAGGGACATTCCAAGGCCCATTCAGCATCGATGTCACTCTGCACTGCAGGAAAGCAGTATTGGCCATGGAGGGGCACCAGGCTGGGAGCAGGGTGTCTACTTCCCATCTGGTTCTGCCCAGGTGTGAGAGCCTCGACTAGTCATTGACCTCCCTGAGTCTCAGTTTGCTCCTCTGTAAAGTAGCCACTGATGTTCTCCCTTGCTCTAGAACTCCATCATCTTTATGGGAAAAAAAATGAGAAAGGTATGAGGGCCTTTCTGATGAGGGCTCTCTGAGGAGGGTTGATGGCTGAGACTGACAAGACAACTTCTAAACAAAAGGGCTCCATCACCCCACACTGCTCACCACCCCATTGTTCACCCCAGGTCTGGAAGCGGCCAGTCCCTGAAACCAGTTGTTTTGAGATGTGTGTGGAAAGAGAAGACCACAAAAGGGACAGGCAAAGGGAAACCACGGGGTTCCATGATTTCAATACTTGCCCGTTTGGCTTAGGACTCAGTCCTGCTAATTGTCAATCGAGGAGCTGACAAAGTGGGTAAATGGTGCCCCTCACTTTAAGCCTTCACCTTAACTAAAGCTGGGCTGATAAAACCTCATGGAAAGCCAGTCCTAACAAATCACTTAACCCACCAAACTTCAACCAGCCTTGCAAGCAAGGATCGAAGGGCCTCTAACTCACAGGAAACCACTGAAATCATTCATTTTCACAGGTAACTGGTGTCATCACTTCGATATTAAAGATGAAGAAATTGAGGATGGAGGGTAGAAAAATGCAATAAGTCATTGAACAAATCAGCAGTAGAACTAAGAGCAAGCCACAGATTTTCATCGCCTTGCTTGGGGTCTGTGATTTATTTGGGATAAGCTCTTGGCCACTTAGAGCCTTTGTTGAATTTGATTCCAAGTCCCTGAACCCCCAAGCCAGCTAAACCACTGGATTGTTCAGATGGGAGCAGCCTCCAGAAAGTTCTCTCAGCCATTCTGTTTTAATCCCAGCAGGAAATACAACACTGAGACTTCAATACATAAGAAATAATAAAGGACTAAGGAGATATTTCTTGGCACTTGAAAATGTATAATTCAGTTTAACATTTAGTATTGGCTGAAGGTACCCTCTCCCCACCACACTTAATTTTCCTAATTCAGTTTGTTCATCCCCAGTTGCAATAAGGAGCCCAAAGTTCAGATGTTGATCTAAACTTTGCCAAATCTCCTCTGTTGGAAAGTCGGGCTACTTGAGAGCCATTCATTCCTTGCTGGGTTTGGCTTGAGTTTAGAACCACCATCAGATGATCCTTTATCATGGGTTTTTAATCTCTTGGCCTATAGCCAAATCTGTGCAAGGTCATGGAAAAAAATCATTTTTTGGAGTTTTTCAAATGGTTGCAAGTGAGAAAAAAAGGGGGCATGGTATGAGGTTATTGGAAGAGTTTGATCTTGAAGTTAGCCATTATTTTCTATTATTTTTAGTTGAATAACTAGGAGGAAACACTAAAAAGAATTGAAAATACTGACTGCAAACAAGAAGGCCATGAAATGACCTGATAATATTTTCAAGTGTGGAGGCAGATGAGCAGCTGAGGCCACAATGTCTCCACTGAGCCCCAACAATGGTGTGAAAATAAGAAAATAAGAAAAATAAGAGAAATATTTAGCAATGAAGACAGGCTTCACAATTGTGTAGGCTGGAAAAATCCCAGCAATGCTGATGGGGGAGAACTCTGGAATCTCTTTTTCACCCTAAGTCTTTGAAAAATCAGAGCTGTTCTCCCTCACTGTAAGCAGATATGTCAACAAGCAATTGGCTTTTTACACTTCCTTTGTTGGCTTCCTTCTCAGGGTATGAAAGTGGGAAAAACAGAAAATTTCAAGGAAAAAGTGTTGTTTTTCCCCTCTTATGCATTCTTACTTTTTCCTGAGATGTTAGGAAAAAAGCCTTATATCTTTATATTTCAGGGAGTTTTTCCCAGTGGACTTTGACATTTCTCCTGTCCTCTGGTCCCAGTATTCAAAAGGTGCACATGTTAGAAACATCACCCAGGTGGAGTGGTTTGGTGCAGCCTTGGTCAAGTGAGAGGACAGAGTTGAAGAATCAAAACTGCACCCACTTTCAGTGTGAAGAATGATGTCTTCTTAAAGATTGCCCCTCTTATGTTGTACGCCCTTGAGCAAAACTGTCCACCTGTACATCACCAAGACAATTCGCTACACTTAAAAGCTGGACTCTTCTTCTGAACACAAGAATGAATGACTCTGTGGTATGATTTTACAGCTGCCAAAAAGGTACCTCTTTCTGCCCATTCAAGAGATGACTTCCCCCAGTAGCTTGCTGGTGGCCAAGGACTGTAATCAGAAGAGAATAATTCCTCTGGCTTTAGGCTTAGTGTCCTATAAGAACGCAACTATTGGAGGAAGTAGCTAAGTAAGCATTTGTGTGAAGGAATCTGACCCATGCTTTTCTGGGAGAAGGCTTTGGTGGAGGGATGGGGGAGAAAGGGTAAGGATGCCAGAGGAGAAGAAAAGGGGCCACCAAAAGAGGGGGAAGGAGCAGAAAGGGGAGGCTAGAGACAACGTGCATCTGGTACAAAGGTAGATGGGTGGCCACCAGGTCCTCCTTGGGGAAAGAGGTGGGAACGGTGGCCCTATCAGGAGTTGCAGAGCCAGAAAGTGGTGATGGGCTTGTGGGCCCAGGGCTTCTCATGAACACTATTCCTGGGCTCACACTCTTGGCCCACAGCTGGCAGAAGTGAATGAGTCACCTCTGGGGCTCCTTTGACACACCCATGTTGGCCCCATCCAGGTCCTAATGATACCATCTTGCTCTTGATGCCAGCTTCTCTAGGGACTGCCCACACCAGCCCCGGAAATCCTCTTGCCCCTTCTCCTAGGCCCTTGGTGGCAGGAAGGAAACACAAATGGACAAAAAGGTTTTTTATGCCAAAATGAAGCCTCAATAAACAGCAGTCCTGCTGAGGACAGGACATTGGTCAAGGCCACCTCCGGCGCAAAGCTCTCTCCACAGTACCATGATGACTGGAGCTGGCTGCTGTCTAACACGGTGCAGAGAACGCCAGTGCAGGTATCCTGTTAGTGAACCCTGCTGCTGGAGAAAGAAACTGCTATTGCTGAAAGCCACGGCGTGATATATATCATTCCAGTCCTGGGTCAGAGCCTTGGCTTTCAGGAATGTTAGTTAATGATATTAAAAGGGTTCAATTTTGCACAATTATACAGAGAAGATAAAACAAGGCATTATGTGCGACATAGCTCTAGTTCACCCCGATTGCACATTCATGCTGCTTTCCTTCCTGAGTTATACACTCATGCTTCATGCCCATAAGGCAGCAGCCCTGGGTTTTTGGCAGGTCAGAGAAAGCCCACACAGCACATGTATGGCTGCAGACACTACCCATTATGCTCAGAGTCAAAGTCATATCATTATGACCCTTTTGTTTCCGCACATCATGGAAATCAGGGCAGTGGTCTTGTTAGAAATGGTGCTTGACTAACAGCTCTCTGGGCTTCTCCTCCACCCACCATTCCTTGCCGGAGCACTGTGGGGCTAGTAGCTTTGCCTCACCTATAAACATCCATTAGAAAACAACCTCACTCCCTGGTGCCTTCCGTTCGGTTACAGTGGCCCTGAATTTCCTCGCAAGGAAGCTGGACACCCCCTTTCAGCCCAGAAAGTCTGTCCCTCTCAGGGCCAGAGTGGGGGCCTGGGGTCCAAGGCCGCCCAAAATTTGAGGCTTTCACTTGGCATGTGTGTCTACCTGTGGCTGCTGGAATACTTTAGTCTGCAGCACAATAGTGCATACTGACCTTAAAGGATGTTTTTTACATAAATTTTTTAGCAGAAAACATAAATAAATAACAGCAAGGCACAGCACAGCCATTCTTTGAAGAAACCAAGTGGAATTTATTAATCGTGGAGAGCAGGGCTCTGCCTGCTGAACCCGGGGTTGGAATTAACTCCTGTGCTTCAGCTGCTACAGCTCTGGGGAGATGCCACTTAGAGCCAGGCCTGTATTCTCCACAAGTTGGCAGTTTAAAAAAACACGTCCTGGAGAAACACACCCTGAGCTTAAAATTCTTTTCAGCTAAAAGTGCCCAAGTCTTCTCTTGCGAGTGCCACGCCCACTGTACAGAAAGAGATAGGCGCAGAGATTATGTGTCTTGGGCAAATGTGGCAGGGGATCTACCTCCAGGAGGCCCACTAGTTTCAGCTACCCTCCCAAGTAGGGACAGGTTCATTTAAATAGGCAAACCTCATCCCTTTAGAGCAGCTACTAAAGTGAAAATAGATACACATTTGACCCAAAAATTCTATCCTAGGAAAACGTGCTTAAAGAGGCAACTTCAAGCATGTTCATTGTAGTATTGTTTATAATGGTAAAAAAAAAAAACATAGACACTTGAATGACCCCTGGTAAGGGAGCAGTTAATAAACTGTGGCATATCGGCAACATATGGAATGCTACACCACAGCTAAAAAAGATGGGGTAAATCTGTTGGTATGTACTGAATTATCCTGGAGATGTCAAATGAAAAGTAGCAAGTTGTCCAATAAAGTGAGCAAACACTATGATATCATTTACACAAAACAAAACAAGACCCTAGCTGAACCAAACCATATAATTTGATGTGAACATATATGTTTGTAAAGGTATAAAACAAGGCCTGGAGATATATTCCTCAAACCACCTCTTGTGGTTACCTCTGGGGAGGAGCGTGGGGTTGGTCAACAATGAAATAGGCTTTCTGCTTTTCCTGCATTATGGCACTTTTGGAGAATGTATTCATGTATAACTTTTGAGTTAAAAAAAAAAAGAATGAAATCCAGCCAGTTACAACCCTAAAAGTTCCCTCCTAACAACCTCCGTCAGTATCAATAACCACTCTGACAACGAGCCTCCAAGAACAGCTTTCCCACCCAACACCCAGCCCTGTCCCCAGCATCTCTGTTGGTGACCCTTCAAATGGTCTTTCCTATTTCTTGGTCCGATGTACGCAGGACTTTAGTTTTTTGGGACTCTCAAGAGGTCGAGGACAGAAAAGCCCAAGAGCGATTACTTTACCTAGAAGAGAGAAGGTGTTTCTGGGTCTCCTACCCACAGGGCTTGCAGCAAGAATGGCCTCTGCTGGTTACCCTGAAGCATCTAGATTCTCCATTATTCTACACTAGGCTAAATGGGGTTTTGCTCTTTGGCGATTTCCCAAATCTTGTCTCTCTCCAGTGCTTAGGTTTGGGATCAAACAGAACACCTCCAAGCAGTTGGCGCAAACATGCTCTGGCTGAGGCCTGGGGCCTGACGTCTGTGAAGGGTGCATATTTCTGATTGTATCTGACCTCTATACATACTCTGGTGTTGCCTGATCTACATCAGGCTTAATTAAATGCTACACTATTCCTAACTTCTAATTTATTTATGTAAGGTGATTCTTTTCCCTGCTGATTGTAAGATCATCAGCTGGTGTTGCCCTCTCCCCGCCTTTTGCTCTGGTTGGATTTGTTTTGTGTTTTCTTTGGGCTGTCACTGAAGTGGATGAAAGGCAAATTACAGCTGTGAGAGCCCCAGTGATCTGCACAATTAAAGAGAAAAAACAAGGCTGCACCTACAGATCTGCAGTTTGGCTCAGATGTGGCGCCTACAATGCAGGCAAATCAAAACTTAGAACAAAGCTCTTTTCATCACAGATTACAGAAAGGCCACAACGTTTGCACAAAACAACCGACAAGGAAAGGAAGAGGGCTGAGGAAAAGATGGTGCCATGTCAGCATGGCTGGGCTTTGGTGATTTGGGCTAGGACGAAAGTGGTTGAAGCAAGAACACACCACATTTAAGTCATGATAAGGACCACGTAGGAGCAGCAACAGACCATCTTGGGCTTTGACCTCTGGTAGTTGTGATCTACCAAAACACCATTTCTGTAACATTTATGCTTGTGGTGGAAGTGTGAATACCACACTGAGGAACGTTTGCTGGTAACAGTGCTGTGTTTGACATCTAAGAGGGGAGTTCTAGCAGTCTAACAGTCAGCCCCTTTTCGAGGAGAAAGTACTCCTAAAATAAGTCTTGGGACTAGAAAAAAGGTGGGAAAATTCCCAAATGTGGCTCCCAAAACAGCAATGCTAACAAAGCATCAGATGGATAATTTAGTTCAGTCTGGCAAATTTGATCCCAGGTCAGCTCAAGAAAATGTTGACTGAGCCTGGGTCTTTGTTTGAAATAAACACTTTGGAGATGTTTTCATTTTATTCTTTACTGATGGGAACAAATGGCTTTCAGGAAAGCCAAATGGTATTTAGACAAAATGTGTAACTGAGCTTGCCATTGGGGGAACAAACAATGCTCCAAGCATGGATATTCTACCCTGTTCTCCAGAGGACAGAGAGTGACATCTATACTGAACCATCTGTACTAACAGAGCTTCCTGTAAGATCTGAAAGCCAGAAGACTGTCTCCTTTCAGCATCACTTGGAGAGGTTTTACAGCTGTAAAAAGTGCTCCTTCCTGGATCTAGCTTTGGATTGGAAGAAAAGCAGGAATAGGGTCATCTGAACATGCACCTCTTCTCAGGACCTTTAAGGAGGGTTCTCGGACCACTGAGGGAGGCTCCTGGGTCGGTGGAAGGCTCCTGATACAGCCCATGAATAGGGGTGGTGGAAAATCTTTCCATCACCTCTTCTTGACCACTACCTGGAAAACTTGAACTGCTGTTAGGTTGTCTTTCCTAGATTTTTTCCCCCTAATCTCCCTCTGATAGAAATATTTTATATAACTAGATCACTTCACTATCCAAAGAGGAGGACTAAAGAAAAATCCTTGTCAAAAAAGATCTGGCTGTTTGAGTAAGTTTCCCCAAGTGCCTTTCCTTTTAGTTTTTATAGGACGTTCCTTTTATAAATTGTTCTACTCTGGTAGTTTCAAGTCCACAGTAATCAAACAATTATCTTCATTTGCTCAAAATGAAGTCTAGAACATCTCTGAGGCCTGAACATGCTACACATTCCTGTTAGGTCTGGGAACGCTCTCCTAAGTTAGAGATCCATAGCCCCATGGAAGTACTAATTTTATAGGTGAGGGGTAAGATGTCACGGCTGCTTCTCCAAAGGAAGTGCTCTGTCTCTGTAGAGCTGAGTACATGATTCAGCTTAGCTGGTCCCACTTTCCCTGGGGCCCTTCGAAAGTAGAATCCAATCTCTGGGGATTTGCCATCAAGAGAAATTTTGTGGAGTCTCATTTGGCAATTTAGCACTTACAACTTTTGCAAAATCCCACACCAATCATAAAAGTTGGCTCAGCTGCACAAATTGGACAAAAATCCTAACAAGCAATAATAAAAATATAAAGAAGGAAAAGCTGGCACTCAGCCTTAAGGAGGAAACCCACCTACCTCCCACAGAAATGCCCTGTAGCTCAGAGGCGATGTGTAAACTCTGGAAACATCAATTTGTTCAAAGTCTACATTTCAACTTTGTTCTCACAGGCAAAGGGAAAAAAAGGCCCAGATGTTTGTATAAAAATATCATCATTTTATTACATTCCACACAATACATTTTCAAATAGTTTCCAACGTCCACAAGTTATTTTGACACACAGGCAACTGAGCAATGCAAGGATGTCACAGTCATAGGGAGAGGAATAAGAATAGGAAGTAAAAATCTTTAGGTTTTTTTGTTTTGTTGTTCTTTGGTAATTTTCGATTATTTAGGTGTTTGCTTGCCTGCTCATTTCATTTTAAAGACAGGGTCTTTTTAAAGATGGGTTATCAACCTCAGAATTTTACTGGATTTCCTATTCAATTCTGGCTTTAATCCCAAAAATGTGAAACAAGGGAAAAGACAATTTTACCTTATCTTCAGCATCCTGTTTTGTCAATGGCAATGCTACGGGTTTCTTTTTTTTTTTCTTTTTCTGCCTTTGCCAGCAATTAGGCGATGGTAATTGCTAGCATAATATCAAGAAAGGGATTTTCACCCCAGACATAAGGGCTTCCCTCCTGAAGGTGTTGACATGAAGCCTCTAATAAGGCAAAAGCTTTATCAGCCCCAGCTAGGCCTTCAACTCATTTATTCATTCATTCATTCATATTTTAATAGTTGCTGTCATCTCATTGTCTTTTGAGAAGCAACTCTAAACACATGCATGCATGCACTCACTTGTCCAGCCTATTTTTCTTAGAAGAGAGAGACCCTTCCCTCCCTCCATGAAATACAGAATTTTTTTTTTTTAAAGCTGCAAAGCATGGCATTTTACAGAAGAGCTGCCCTTTTAGCACAGTACCTGGACAGAAAATTGCTGGGGTGGAGAGAGCTAGGGTGGGGTGGGGGTGGGCAGGGGTCGGGGAGAGAGAAAGGGAGAGAGAGAGAGAAAATGTGACATCCCCAGCTGAAGCGTATCATGAAATTCACAAAGATTTGAGCAGTCTCAAATTCTCAACTATGGCATGTACATAAAGATGATGCCACCTGGGGCATCCGATAAAGATACAGCAAGTTCACAAAGTTGCTGTCATCTTCTTTTAAAGAAGGGGAAACCTCAAGGGTGTATGGTGACTCAGCCAATTGCCACACTGGCTGGATTTTCCAGGTGTAATTTCTTGATGCCACACCTTCATGGGGCACCTACAGGAATGCCAGTCATTTTGAGGGAATGTGGACAGCCCAGATAAAAGCCCTTAGTGACGGGCATGCTAGTCATCACATGGCACCCTGGGCTGCTGGCCACCCCCCACCCCGCCCCCGCTTCTTTCTCCATCTTCAGCTGGGGGAGGACATTTCTTGAAATCTCAAGGTAGTGCAAGCTCTAGCCTTTCATCTTTTCTCTTCTTGGCAGGGCTGCCGTGGTCGAGACAGAGTAGCTCTTTGAAACAGAATAAGAGTGGGAGAGCACCGTTCTTTCAGGAGGATGAAAAGAACCAGATGCGAAAGCTGAGTGTGTGTGCTGGAGGGACCTATCTGGATATTCCAAAAGAATGCTAAAAGTCTCTCTCCCAAGCAGCCAAAAGAAAAAAATCATTAGTATTTTGTTCTCAGAAGGTACCTGGAGGCTTTCGACCCAGGCAACTATCTTTGGAGAGAATTCTATACCTCCCCCGTGGATTCCTAGCAGGAAGGTAAAAAATAAACTCCCCCAAGGCTGAATCTTAACATAAGCACTTTTTGTCAATGAAATTGACTTCATTATTTAATCCATACTTTATACAGTATCATTAGCAATTTCTCTCTTACATCCCTCTCCTTGAGTTGCTCAGAGAGGACAAATGAGCAGCAATGGACATATCTTCACTACAACTTCTGTCTGACGATGCAGCAACATCTGCATATGCCAGGCCAGCCTACAAGGGTCTATTTGCCATATGCCGTGAATGCTTCAAGGGGTAGCACACTGGTACATTTAAAAAATGATTACTTTCTATTCTCTCATAATATTTAAATAAGTCAGGTGGGCAGCCTTACATTTTAGTGGCTACAGATTCAGGCACACATTGACACCATGAAAAGAAAGCAAATGATCCCTTTTCCCCTCCATATTTTACAAATGCTATTACGATGGCCGATATAATACCAAAGAATATGGTTTTCACTCTTCTTACTCAAACCCATCCCGAGTCGGGCCCGATGAACCCCGGGTGAGGAGACACCTCAGTTCTTCCTCCTCTTCCCTCTCTCGTTCAACTTCTCTTTCTGCTCTCAACTTAAACAGACTTCTGCTTTTCCTACATCACTCCCAGATTTGTTATTCTCTATGACTTATTCCAAGAGCGGACTTAACTGATAAAAGCTAAACATTCATTATGAGCTTCTCTTTTATAAGGCAACATGAGACAGATTTGCTTCAGGGCTGGAAGGAGAGGTGGTTCCACTCACACCCAATGGCTGTTGTCTTGATACTTCAAAGACACCAGGAGACATGACAAGGGGTCACATCTGAGTGTGCTGGGGAAACGTCCTCTTGGGTCGGGTGGGTTGGGGATGGGGACAGGGATGGGGGAGGCCACATTGCATTCTATATGGCCTCTATTTATTTTAGGTACCTGGAGATGACAATGACAGCCAACAGAAACCCAGCCAGAGCTAGATAAGGCAACACAAAGCTTCAATCTCTTCTCCAAGTAAACAAAACGTGTACAGTATATTATTTTCTTGTAAAATGTACCCCAGGAGAAGTAACACAAGAGTTGAAGGGGCCCTCTCTGAACACACCCACACTCTCCCCCCGACACAATGAGCCAGTCTCTCTCTCACACACCCACACACACAGAGCTATTCACACGTGCAAATGTATACTATGTACATACACACAGATCCAGGTTTCCCCTCAAGTCTCCTGGCAGACTGCCCACGGCGAGGAGGTTGGGATAAGGCAAGGGGGGAAAACAAGAGAACCAGTCTCTGGGACAAACCGGCAGAGCCTTGAGTGGTGAAGTGCTTAGGGGTGGGTCTCTTCTTATATTCCAAGATGCAGCATTAGAATTGGGTTGTGTTGGTTTGGAATCAACAAAAAGAACCAAAAGAAAAAGAAAAAAGAAAAACCAAAATGAACCCAAGGAGGGTGGTCGGGATCGCTAAGGGTGCTCAGGGTTGGGGACCCAGGAGAGAGATGTCTGGGAGTTCACACAGAGACTAGGCGAGGAGGAAAAAGTGCAAAATTGAGGCCACGTGTTTGCAGTCCTGCTTGTTTGTTTTGGGCGCTGTTCTTGCTTCAGCCCTCAGCAGCGCGAGCCGCGGTCGTGCTCTAGCTTAATGGTTAGGGTGGGCTCCACCGCCAGAGGGGCCCCGTTGGTGTAGTGGGAGGTTTTGTAGGTGATGGAGTGATCGGTCTTCTTGGCCGCATAGCGGAACCGGTGGTAGTGGAGCACCAGGGCCAGCGCGACGGAGACCAGCACCAGCACGGCGCCCCCGGCGGCCATTACGTAATACCAGTAGGCTGGGATGGGCTGCACGGGCACCGTGTCCACTGTGGGCTCGGCCCCTGGCGGGAGGGTGCCCCCTGGTGGAGAGACACAGAAGAGTGTTGCTAGGCTGAGAGCATGCAGACTAATCCGAAAATTAATTTAAAAAAGAGAAAGAAACACACACATGCTTTGGGACGTACAGGGAAGGGGATGTGCTAAGGTGGTACTCGGTCCTTAGCACGTGCCAAGCGCTTTTAAGTGATTGCTGTTAGTTCCTGCTCACCCCCTTATGAGGTACATACTGCCAGACCCATTTTACAGATGAGGAAACAGAGACTCAGAGAGGTTAAATTAACAGTGGTTATACAGCTAGTAAGTAGCAAGCATGGGATTCAACTAAGAGCTGTATGATTACAAATCTCTCTTCTTTTTGTTTAACCACAACGACTTTATAATATATAGAAATGTTAAAGTTCTCTCTCTCTCTCTCTCTCTCTCTCTCACACACACACACACACACACACACGCGCGCGCGCGCGCGTATGCAAAAATACATACAAGTAAATGATGCTGAAATGACTTGTGGGATTCAGTAAGGCAGAGTCCCCGAATGGGAGGAAATACCATATTTGGTTTTCCTGGCCAGCATTCTTACACAATGTATTAATTAGGCTGGCTAGACTTGAAGGTAAATTCCACTTTGGCTTGCCAAGGCTTCTGTGCCCATTGAAATCAGCCTGGTCTTGTCTAAACAGGTCAATTACCACTGTCAAGTAATGACTAACGCATCTTCACGTTTATAATTGGATGGAGGATCTTTAAAAGCGGATTGCAAGGGAAATTGCAACCAAAAAATGTGGGCACGAAATGATAGAGGGTATGTGAGAGCGACAGTGAGGGAGTGAGAGGACAGGGAGGGAAATCATTCCTAAGCACGGGAAGCACAGAGCAGGGAGGAGAAGCTGGCAGAGCACTGAGAAGGCAACCACGTTCACTGGCCGCTGCTGGTTGCCATGGAGATGATGTAGCAGATTTAAGCCGGGGGTAGCTCTGGGGAAAGACTGGCTGGAGTCCCACTTGATGCAAAGCGGTGTTACAACTTGATTCTCCCAAAGATTTACATCAGATGAGAATCCGGCCCAGAAAGGGACTAGGAGCTTTTGAGCTTGCCAAAACCAGACATGATTTTTACTTCTGAAAAATGATGTATGCTTCGCCTATGAAAAATGCCTCCCTAGCTGCTTGCATCAAGTGGTGGTAGCCAGAAAGATGTGTCCTCTTTAATCATGGGAGTGGAGCCACGGGTGGGAGGTGCTGCTGCCTTCTTCATGCATCGGTGGCCCTACTCTGTGTGTGTGTGCCTCTGCTCAAGACACAGACAGGGCTTGTTGGTATTTTCATGCTGCGCCTGCCCGTTCCTCCCGCCCCATGCCCAGACTCAGAGCTCCTCAAGCAGAGGAACTCACTCTCACCCATGCCTAAGAGTGGACACAGAGAAGGCACTCATGAAATGCTTGGTGAGTACAACACTGAACTGAGGCTAAGGCTCCTATTTCTGAGTCAGTGTCCTCTAATTCCTGCAGCCCGAACATCAGAACTCCTCTCTTTAATTTGGGGAATAGCTGAGAGGTGGGTCAGACCTTCTAGTGTCTTCTCAGAAGAGACAGAAAAATGAAAGCATTTTTCTTGGAAAGTCTTTCAAAGCCTGCCCAACTTCCTAGCTCTTCATCACTGCTTCCTCCAGTTTTAGGAATCCCCTTCTGCTAAGGTGCAGGTTCGTTGGTACCTCTTAGGTGATCAGAAGTCCCACAATGCTAGAAGAGCTTTGACAGGATGTGCTGCTGTACACACACTTTGACAGCCGCATCCACATCTCCTGGGGTGGAAAGGACCCGGAATCGCAGGATCTCCCCAAACGCATCTTTCTACATCTTTACCATCTCCCACATTACTGCCCACTCTGTTTTTCTTTGTCCCCAAACGACTTCTATGTTTTACTGATGAAAAGACCCTCTGTCTCTCTTTCTCTCTCTTTTATTTGTGGCCATATTAGAAATTATGCATAGAAACAGAAAGGAAGAGGAAGCAAGGAGCTGGAAACAGCTCCTTGAAATGGCCAGCTTGCAAGTCACAGTGAACTGGTAAAAACTCATTATTCAGGTCACCAAAAGTATCTGCTGCCTGGCAAGCATCTTGTGGCTGGATTTTCATGTGAGCTCACGAGAATGCACAGAAAACAATGAAATGTGCAGGGATGGGCCTGAAGTTCCTCAGAGCCATCCCTCTTCTCCCCCAAGGGCGTCCCCGGGTTTGCCTCCATAGCGAGGGCCATCCTCTAAGAAGGCTGCGGCTCCCCCGTCAGAGAAAAGGAAGGTGAGAAATCCACATAGATTAACTTTTCATCTGCAGCACCTGACCAGACCACAAAGGCAGCAGCACAAATTTTTGTCAAGCAAAGCACGATCACAACTACCCACGTTCCCTCCATCACCACATAGGCTCAGTTCAAAGGTTTGCTTTCCTTCAGCCAAAATGCTGGTTTCCAACGTTAAATATACCACTTAGGGCTTAAAGTGCTGGGGCTGGGGAAGGATGGTGTGCTAATGCTACTCAAAGTGTTTCTTGTGATAGAGACAAAGTTGGGGCACAGCAGGGAGAACTTAGGGGACCTGCTGGAGGAATGTTAAAGCACAATATGTGGGTCACATATTCAGAATCAGAGATAGAGACCCATTACCTCAGAATTCTGGTCTATTTTGAAAGACAAAGTCCACTTTAGGCATAAGACCCTCTCCCCCTTTCTTATCTATGTGCCCCAACCCTGAAATTATCAACATGTAGTAAATTTTTGTGACAAAAGCCATTTGGGGGATGTCATATTGGCTCCTTAAACATTTCCCTTGAGTATTTCTTTGGAGAAATGAGAAAACATACTATGTGAATTGATGCTTTTAATGTGAAGGTGGTTAGAAAAGAGAGGATATGACTGACAACCCTTTCCTCATGCCCCACAAGCAACTTTTAGTTGACTTGCAGTTGGGGGCCAGAAGTTTCTCAGAACATTCTCTGGCTAAAGAGATGCAACTCCCAAAGGCAGGTGGATCGTGCTGGTTTGGAATCTGGCTCTGTCCCAACCTTGAGGGCTATATGCTAATGAGGCTGTGGTTTGCCAGTTAGAGAAAGGAAGGTGATAAATCAACGGAGGTGAAATCTCCACCCAAGGCAGCTTCCCAGACAACAGCAGCAATCCAGTGATGCTAGATGGATGGATGGAAGGACAGATGGATGGATGGATAGATGGATGATGTCAGATGGATGGAGGAATGCATTCTGGACCAATGGTCAGACTCTCTGGAAAATGTTGATAACCTACTGGTACTTCACGGAAAAGTTATTTTCAGAAAGTGCTAGAAATTCTGCTAGCTCATACAGCACCTCTATGGGGAATTGGAAAAAGGTGCCTATTTTAGGCAGATGCCACCTGCACCAGGTGCCCAGGTTGGTGAGTTGCACAATTTTAGCTCCACTTGCCCCATCAGCCATACAGGGTGGCCAGGCCATTGCTTTACAACAAAGAAGTCTAGGCTAGGTCCCTCAACATGGGAGAAAGAATTCAACCTTACCCAGAGCTGGTGATGTGCTGACCTGAACGTTCCCTTTGATTGATCTAAATTCTACTGCTTATTCACATATCTTTGTTTTTCCCCCAATGGGAAAATGCTTTCAATTCCTGAACTATTTTTCATTAATTTCCACCCCCCCCAATTCTCTACAAGGTTTTCCCATTGTTCGAGATAATGAGAAACAGATATTTAAATAGTCAATAACTCCAAGTGTACTTGCAAGGTTGAGCAGGCTCCCATCTGTAAAAGTTCTGAGCTCTCTGGAGAAAAGCAATACGAACACAAAGAATTTGAATTCTGAGAAACAATAAATTCTGAGAAGCCACACATGGGAGAAAATAAGGGAAAAAATTACACATTAGGTAGTGTTCCTTCCAGTCCTATTTGCAAATAGGGCTATCGAACTAATAAGCAATTGGGAAATGTGGCTGTAACAATGGCTGCCATGAGTGGGCATTTCCTGTGTGTTAGCCAGTGGTCTATAGGCTTCATGTGAATCATCCTGTTTATTCCTCATGACCCTCAGATGGGAAGACTTGAGGACTTGAGAGGATAAGTGATTTTTCTCCTGGTTTTACTTAGAGGAAAACTGAGGAGGAGGGCAGAGCACAACGTGAAACCCAAGAGATGGCCCAGAGACCTCACAGGAATTACACACGACTAGTAAGTGGCACAGTCATGACTGGAACCAGGTGGACTGATTCTTAGCCCAGGCTTTAATCCAAGGGTCAGCTCACAACCGCCTATGGGTCAGATCCGGCCCACTGCCTGTTTTTATAAATAAAGTTTTATTGGAACACAGCCACCCTCAGTTGTTTACATATTGCCTATGGCTGCTTTTGTGTCACAATGGCAGAGCTAAGTACTTGCAAAACAAAGACCGTATGTCCTGTAAAGCCTAAAATATTTACTATCTGGCCTTTTATAGAACAAGTTTGCAGATCCCTCACTCCAACCCAGTAGAGTCGGGGCAGGAAGCAGCTCTCTTCCTTTCTGCCTCCCTCCTACTCTGTCTGAACCTGTCTGAGGTTTGGCGTGTCTCGGTCAGGTCAGGTTCTCACTGAATCACTGAAAAGAGAAAGCATCTCCTACAGCTTAGGAAATGCCATCTGGACCTGAAGCAGTCACCCAGGTTTCCAAAAGAAGTGTTCTGAAAGACCAGAAGAGGAAGAAAAAGAAAAAAGCTCATTGCACATAAGAACTGTTTTAGGCCCAGCCTGTCCATGCGGTCCTTTTTGTACAGGTTGAAAATGAAGTGCTGGTGAAGGGCCATTTCAGATAAAGGTTTATTTAATTTGTGAGATTAAACAAACAAAAAAAAGGTTGGCTCCTCTAGAGAAGTTTATAGAAGATAGTAGAAGAATGTGGTCATGCCCTCTGATTTGTTTGGAAAAAGGATATAAAAGTACAAAACATCCCTGAGAAATGACTCTTTCCATTTGCCTTATGAGCAATGGATGGTGGGAGGGCCACTGGGAGGTTTTCAGTAAGTTGGCAGACACTCTGGGGATCCCTCCCATGTTGATCTAAAATGCCTCTGAATTCAGATCTCTAGCTGGCTAAAGTCTCGGACACTTGACAACTTTTTGGTGACACTTACACTACTTTCTTTAAACTAAGTCTCCTCTTTTGTATTCTTGGAGAAAGAAGTTGGCGAAAAACATTGTCTTCCTCCCCTAGATAAAGTGACCTCGGCAGCTGTTGAGATTAATGGTAAACTTGAGGGGAGGGGACGTGTCAGGCCTCTGTGGCAAGAGAGGCAGCATGCACAAGTGAACCTCATGAAGAAGGCCTCCGTGTCCCCCTGGGCAAGGATGGCAGCCAAGCAGTCACCTGGTTCACACATCTGATCTCCACACTTTCCTGCTCAGCAACACCTAGCCTTGATCTGGCAGCAGGAGACATCAGGGGGTGGGGACAAGGAGGAGGACTCGCACACCACAGCTGTCTATCTGGAGCCCTGGCAGGGAATACTTCCCTCCCTTTCCTCAGAGGAAATGGTGAAGGAACACCATTTAACCCTCTCTGCGTCTCAGAGCGCTTCTAGCAGAGAGAGCTGTGGGAGGAAGGGCATCCAAGGACAGAGGGAGTCTGAGGCCAAGCCCAGGCCCTGTGCCCTGGGACGGGGGACCTGATACCGGTGGACCATGCCTCTGGGACGCAGGCAGTAGAGGGAGGGTGTAACGGGAAAGGAGAGACAGGGGTGTGAAATGGCAGAATTGGCCAGGTGGCACCACATAGCCAGAGCTTAAAGCCTGAGGCATAGAGTCCAATGCCAGCGAGCATTAGCCCAAAATGGGCCTCTCTTAAGACTGCTCCCTCCATGCCCAAGACACAGCCTTTGATGTTCACTTTCTCCTGGTTTTACCTGGATGAAAACTGCAGAGGATTGTAGAAAGGCACCCAGTGAAACCCAAGAGATGGGGCCCCTGGCCCTCAGAAATGGTCTGAGACATAAAATCTGCTTTCACAGCCTTTAACAGGAGATACTGAAGTTCCTTTTAGCATCCATTAGTGTAAGACAGCAGTTCTGAATCCTTCCTTCTAACAACTACCTTCCTCAGGTGCACCCCTGCCTGGGATTTCCATGGGTGTCCAACAGTCCCAGACCTGGTCTCTCTGCTCCTGCTTTGTTCAAAGCCCACAGCCTGCAACACGACAAAAACTCTTGCCTCCGCGGTGAGCTGCTAAAAATACACACCTGGCCAACAACTACAGAACTCTGATTACGGGCTTTATGTATTTTTACTGGCTTCTTTATTACTCTTTTTTCTTTTATTGAAAAAAAGAAAGCATTGGGTAAGAGGAAATAATCCATCACCTTAATTATACCACTTTTCGGTTCTTTTTTTTTCCCCCCATACACAGTTTTTCATTTGTTAAAGCTCAAATCCTAGAAAAAGATACATGACGGCACCATGTTTATAGCCACTGCTTTAAAAAACAAAAGAAAAGAAAAAAATGCGCACCCAGGCTACATTGTTTAAAATGTGACTCATAATAACAACAAAAAGAGGTCCTTTTAAAAGTCACACGACAACACAGTTTATTCATTCTCTCTTCTCTGTCTCCCTTCTCCAAACAGTTCTCTTTTTTCCCCACAGCATCTCCATTACTGACTCACACCCTGGTACGCAACCTAAGTATATACACTAAGCAGAAAACACAGGGTGATTTAAATAAAAAGAAAATGTTGCATGGCAAGAAATCAATGAGAGTCAGAAAATGAAAGACACTTCAAAACATAAAAGATCAAGAATACCTAGTAAGTCCAGGTCCAAAGGCCACTTTTATTGCATTTCCCTGAAGGTTTACCTAGGATGCATTGATCTCTCCTAAAGGATGAGATGACTTCTGTTGTATGGTCAATTTATAATGGAAAAGAAAAACAACTCCACTTCAAAAAACATACTAACAATGTAAAGGCCTATTGTTAATAGCATTTCTGCATCAACTTTCCATAGCTTGCCTGCCCAAGCCTGATTTCTCTGTTTCCTTTTTTTTTTTTTTTTTTGAGTGAAGAGGCTGATTTTATGCCCTGACCAGGAGAGGGCTTCTGCTGCCCTGACCTGGTGAGGGACAGAATGAGTCACTAAGTTAGATGGAACATACATCCTCTCCCAAATGGAACAGTCTGCTTGAGTCAAGACACAGAGCTGCACACTGAGGTCAAACAGGTCTCAGCCGGGAAGAAGAGACCCCTGGCGCTGGGTTCTCTGGCTACCAACTCAGAGCTCCGTGTAAAACATGCCAATGTGACAGAAATCGCCCATTCCCAATTCCCATTCTGCTCTTGACTCTGTTCCTTGGCCAAGTCTCTGCTCTCCAAGACTTGGTTTCCTCCTTGCAAAGATGCTTGCCATTTTCCAAGACAACAGCCACGGCCAATCCGGCCAATCCATACAACTTGTGCACTGCCTTTGCTTCAGCCCCAAAGCAGCCCACCGGGAGTGTGCTGGAAATTCTTACCTTCAAGTCACTAAGCCCTGTGTTTATTTTGGCTAAATGAGCACTGCCGCTGCGATGAGATTTTATTTATATATTTTTCACAAGAGAACACGACTGCACTGTGAAGCCTCATGGTAAGCACAGCTTCAGGGAGCGTGCACGTGCCCTGGTCTGTTTCTCCTCTTACGGAAGCGGAGCACTTAGCCACTGCACTTGGCAGTCACGACCCGACACGGTGCGCTCGCAGAACGGTGTCTGCGGCAGCTGCCGGCGCACCTTTAACCAGCCTTTCTGGGAGCTTTGAGTCTCAACAACCCAAAGAGAGTCAGGTGGAACGACATAAGCAGGCTTCACTTCACCAACACAAGCATTACCTGGGGTCCTGAAGGTTAGAACTTGAATTCAACTGTAATCCAAGTCGTTCGGTTTGGATCTCAGCTTTCCTTCCGATACTTTGGATTTGTGTTAACATAAATCTCACACCCAGAGAGCACCAATGTGCGTACACGAATGCTCTTAATCCTTTAAACTGCTGGAATGGGGAGTGGCACGGGGTTCAGGGAGGCAAGGAAGGGTAAGAAAGAAAATACGTTCTATGTCGGGCTGTCATTCTCCTCTATTCTGCAGCTTTGTTCCTCATGGATTGTCTTAGAGCTGGGGGTGGTGAGCGGCAAATTAGAAAAGACCATTTGGAGCCAGAGAGCTCATCTAGGTGGCAAACCAGGAATTCATCTTTCTCTAACCGGGAGCTGGACAGATTAATGAGAGTGAAGATAACGAGTCTAGACGTCAGATACGAAAGTGGCGGCCCTTATCTCTGAAAGGCTGTCACCCACAGGCTTAAGCCTGGCCGGGACAGACAGCACAGGGCAACCCTCACAATTGTTGGCATCAAGTAGGTCATGAACAGCCCTTGGCCTTAGGCGAGGGTGAGTCTCCCCCAGTGAGCCCTTTCACGTGGGCCAACTGCAGTGAGGCATTCAGAGTGGCTCCTAAATGTTTAGTCTTAGGAACCTGGGTGGGAACCTCAGCAGTGTCTAATCATTGCATTGCAAAGACGGCAAAATGTAAGACCCACTGTACTATAACAGCACACATTACTATCACCCAAGGTTGGAGGTCTTTTTTTTTTCTTGGATGAGGCAAGCATCCTTAATTATTCTTTTTGTTTTGCTCTCTATTTACTTTCTTAGGGAGAACATGTCCTTTTCTGTTTTCCAGTCCTGCATTTAAAGTGCTCTAACTGCAGCCACCGAATGCGCCTCCTTTACCAGACACCGGCTCCCGAATTGGCAACTCTTCCTCCTTAGGACTGTCACTCCTGTGTTTCTTCCCTAACTTTCTTCCCTCACAAGACTGCCCGCCACTGTACCCCACTGAGGGTTAATTGAGACGGCTGCCTTGGTACCCTGGAACTGGAAAGAAACCACCTTCAGGCTAAAATAAATCATTGCCACCTCATTTCACTTTTAATTTACGACTTATTTTTTTTCTTGGTTCAGTCTTCCCACAGCCTCTCCTTTCTCACCACTGCTGCATTTTCAGCCTCACTGCTCCCCGGTGGACAACGCAAGGCTGAAAGGTTTATCTGCAACCTGTTTGTCTCTATTGTCGGTTTCTAAACTTTAATTAAACAAGAGACCGCGAGGCTCTCGGTCCCTTCCCCCGCATCTACAGGTGCTGCCAGTGCCATCTAGCGGTGGGAAGGTGCGGCGTCTGTATTCTCTCGCGGAACTTGTCAAATTTGGAGGTTTATTCCCGCCACCAAATTCACATCACACAGGGAAAGGAAAAGGCATGCAAAAAAAATATTTTTTTACCTTTAAAATTCTCACCTGTAAAAGCTGAGATGGGTTCTGGGGGAAAAACAAAAAAATTTGAGTTAGATAAGGGAAGAAATAATTGGGTGAACGTAGGGTGAATAATCGGATGAACATGATGATGAAGCAGACTTCATTAGGTTTTTTCTGTAGTACTCCATGGAGAGTGCCCCGCGTCTTCCACATGTTCTAAACTGTGTCTAACACATCATCATTGTGGGGGTGAGGTAGGTGGGGGGGAGATTCTCAAAGTTGCTTTGGAACAAAAAGTCCTTCATAGAGTAATGGGTCCCCAAAGCATTGTAATCAGTCACTTACCACTGATTACTTTCTCAGAGCTGGGATTACTTTAGAAGCTGGGTCCTGAGAGTTGCCCAAAGGGACTGGGGCAGTCCCAGCTGCTTCTGACATCACCGGGCGCCCCCTACCCCACCCCCAGACTTGTGTGCCAAGAAAAAGCACTTGGTGAGTTATACAGCCCCTCTGCCGACTGGAAGTAGGTCCTACTCTTTCTGAGGATTGCCCTCTTGCTTTGGGGAATGTCTATGGCTCTGATGGGTGATGGTTGGGGTGCCCTTGGGGTGACCTTTTGTGCAGGGGCAGGCCCTGAGTAAAATGTGTGCATCCTCAGGTGGGCTGTCTGCTCAGCACTCTGACCGAGAGGACAGTTATGGTATCCTTCCCATGCTGATCACCTGGCCTGCAACGTTTAATCCTACAACTCTGATATCTTGGGCGTTAGAGGAATTAGTTTTAAAGTACAGTCTGAAATCTTTTGTCATACGCCATAGTTTGCTCTGCAATTCATTCATGTAAAAGAACTATTCAGGTAATTGTGTTATCACTCTTATATAACTTATGTACTATTTTTGCTCACGAGTGAAGGCTTCCATTAAATCCATCAAAACTTTCCAGTGTGTAATTTTGACTGGCAGTTGCTGTGGTCCTCTAGAATTTTCTTTGCTAAAAGCTGGAGTTTGATGATGGGGTCTTGGCACCCTGAAATCTCCATGTACTTAGTGTGGGTCTATTTCTGATCAGGAACAGGGATAGAAGGCTTCCCCTCATCTCACTCCCTCCTTCCCCAAACTCAGCCTCAGATACACCTACTCCCACACCTCACCTTCTGCATAGACTGTCGCTGCCCCACCCGCTGGGTGACAACTGTGTTGGAAAATGGCATGTGGCCTCCTCTTGTATATCCCAGCCCCTGGTGTGTTATTTGAAAGAGACAGATATTCACGTACCCATGCAGTTCTCCAGTGGGACATCAGTGCTTATCCGAATGTCATCAATGGCAATCTCTCCTGAACGTCCTTTCCCTATCACTCCCTCGAACACAATCTAGAAGCCGGAATAACAAGAGCCATGGTTAACTGAGACTCCTGGTCCAAACAGGGCAAAGATTCCAATTTTCCGTTAACTGCAGCTTACCATGTATGTGTGTGTGTGTGTGTGTTATTGCACCTGGTACACATCTGTTGACCACATGGCTACAGCTCTTGAAAATCTTAATTTAAAATGAGTTTTGTTCAAATCAAATGCATATTTGAGGGGATAAGAAAATATAACAAGGTGATGGATCTTGTCGTCCAGTAACTAGAATATATTGATTAAAAGGACCACAATCAGAGCATGTTTAAAGGGGGGGGTGAAATTCTCTAGCTATTTTTGAGGTTCCTTTCTCATAAATCTTTCAAATGCCCAATTGAGGTATTTGAAAACTCAGAGGACAAGAGTAGGTGGGGACAATGTGAGAAATATAGCACACAGGTTGGGATTGACTCATGAGTAATATTGCTTTCTGGCTTTTCCATTATAAGTTACCTTAGGACTCCATTATTACAACTAGGAGGAAAAGGGTTGTTTTTCACCAGTGGTTTACTGAGCACCTACTATGTGCTAGACACAGGGATAGTAACAAAACCCAGTAAGATGAGACCTCTGTGCAGAGAAGCTCACCCAAGTAGGTGAGACACAAATCCAAACAGGTACTTACAAAAAGAATGCATTAAAGTTTAAAAGTGGGAACCTAGGCAGGGGTGGGGAAGGTCTCAGGACACCTTACAACTTCAAGCGAGAGTGACTGTAGGCTGCACAGAGAAGAAGTGCTCTGTGTTCTTCAATCAGCCCTGGTTCTCGCCCTCCCCAGACCCTCCCTGCATACTAGCACACGCCCTCTGGCAAGCCGGTGAGCATTTGGCTGTTCTATCAGCCATCTGTTGCTGCTCCTTGCCTGGGGAGGAGAAGGTTAATGCTGGTTCTCAGTCACCTCTTCCATAGTGCATCTACTCCTACCCAAGGTGCAGCCACAGCTGTGTGCACCCATCTGTGCCTCAGCCTCCTGCGCTGTGGGACAGAGATAATAGAACTCAGTTCCCAGAGCTGTTGAGTGAGAAACCACTCGGTTAGGACTCTCTCAGGTCTGCGGGCCACTGAGCATGCACAGCGTCCACTTCCCTTCCTGTGCTCAGGTCTGGGAGGTTATTCCAATTTCCTCCTGGGATTGGGATTGGGTTCGGAGGGGCTCCGCAGGCCTCTCCCTTCCCTTGTGTGTGGAGGTTTGTTTGTGTTTATTTCCCTGGCTTCATGTCCCTTTGTCAGCCTACCTGATAGCAATCTAAAATAAAATGGAGAGAAGAAACATTTGTTGGAGAAGATTTCAGCAATATAAAAGGCAATAGGAGGAACAAAGAACCAAGTCTGGGTGTAGAGATAGGCACATTCTGAATAACAAATAAGTGTCATTTAGTTGCCATGGCAACGGGGGAAACACAATGAAAACAGCGGCGCTTAAGCAAGTCCCCTAATGATGAATGGGCGGCCCTCCGAAATAGTGCCATTCGCGTGGCCAGATCCCCGTGGAGCCGCGCACCCAGCTCCCTTCACCACCCCACCTGATACTCCAGGTCGTAGCTGGGCAAGATGAGCCGCCCGTGCTTCCACTCGCCGCCCTGGTCCTCGCGGATGACCCAGAGGAGCTTGCTCTCCTGGCTGGCTTCCCGCACCACCTGCAGCGCCACCCCGCGGCCGCCCGTGGCTTGGTACTGGAACTCCATGCACACCGGGCTTCGGGGCAGGTGGACCGGCGGGCTGATGAGGCGCGCGTACTGGCCCTCTCTCTGGCTGTCACTCTGCAGCCGCAGGAAATTCCTGTCATCTGGGGGAAACAAATCCAAACAGAGGTTCTTGGTAAACGCTTGGGAAAGACACCGGTTTGCAGCTGTGGCCCCTCCAGGGGAAATTTGGGACTGGAGTTTGGGTGTCTTTGGTTTACTCATGTCCCTGTTCTCCAGGCCCCGTGCCCCTTTCTGAAGCCTCCTTCAGAGCCTTGATTCAAACGCTGTGTCCTCCCGAAGCCCTCTCTTGAGTGTCTAAGTCAAATCGTTTCCTCCTGCCTATTTCTCTGTATCACTTCCTCTCTGTTTCTTTCACACATTGCCCCTTGGCACGGTCAGCTTCACGTCTTGGCTGG
Organism: Daubentonia madagascariensis; assembly: GCA_023783475.1. NCBI lineage: Eukaryota > Metazoa > Chordata > Mammalia > Primates > Daubentoniidae > Daubentonia > Daubentonia madagascariensis. The sequence goes on from JAKFHU010002088.1 coordinate 5,887,234, forward strand.
TCGTGCGTGTGTTCTTCTTCTCCCCCTAGATCCTATGAAGGCCAGACTCACATCTTAGTCGTTGTTGGCTTACTCAAAGGGCCGATGCAGTCGAATGTACTGAATTACAAGGGGACGGTTTACAGGGCATGAGGTGGCCGCTAGACTGGAGGATGGCTCCAAGGTTTATGCTTCAAGCCTTTGCCGTCTTGGCTGGGCACTGTCCAAATGAAAGCATTTAAAACCCTCTGTCTCCATCAGTGCTACACCTGGGCTCTAGTGGCTGTGACTCAGAAGCCCAATGTCAACTTCAAGCAGTACGGGGGTGGCAGCTGAGTAGGGTGATTCCTGGGGCCTGACACTCCATTCTCTTCCCTGTTCACCCTGGGGAGGCCTGGGCATGGCCTTTTTCAGACAGCCAGGCACACACAGCTCCAATGATGAAGGTGCTGTCATTATCATTAACAAAGACTATGTGTTTAGCAGAGAATATACATGTTCTGGGAAATTAAGAGTTCACTAATCCAAATGTTTCGAGAATGGCCCTTTTAGCTGATTGGCTTTAAATACATCAGACACTTACGGGGAAGACTGAGTTCTCATGCCTTGCAGACATAGGTGCAAGTATCCACACCTGCAAATCCAACCTGTGTAGGACCACTGTGGTTACTTGTCCAGACAGCAAGTTGGCATTTAAGGAGCAAATCTCACTCTTTTTGGCCCTGAAACAGGGGCATCTTATGCCAAACACTTCCGTAAGATGGCAGGGGCACTTTTTCACCATATACCCACTATGGAATGTGGGCATCTCAGACACGTTAGGATTGTGTTAATGTGATGCCATGTTAATCTGAGACATGTGCTCAGAGCTTTCTCACTCAACGGCAACAGTGAACATCCTGGGCTTGTCAGGGTAGGATAGGCTAGGACTCCAGAGCCCTGAATCAACAAGACACTCCCTGGACCACTGGTTTGCTGCTGTTATCCTGCTGACACCATCTTTCTAGGTGAGAGCTGAGCCTGTGACAGACCTCCCATCAGTGGCCCAGAAACAGCTTCTTCCTCCACCACTCGCCAGCCACCTTGCCCACCTCCCTGGTTCCCCTGAGCTCTTCCTGTAGACTGTCTGGGATTATTGCTTAAGAAGCTACCTTCCCCTGAAGTCAACTGAGACCAGTGTAGGATGCTTATGTGGGATTCCAGTTTGTGCCTCCTCAACCATCTAGAGCTATGTCTGTCTACAAATCCGACAACATGTGACCTCTGTAAGGCCAAAGTCAGCACAGATAACTAAAAGGCAGCTGTCTACAGAAGAGAACTGTAATGATGGGGTTCTGCTGAGGGAGGAGACACTGATGCCAAACTAGACCCTCAACGATCTTGAAATCTATGCTTCCCGTATCAGATCTTATTACTACCGCTACTAATGATAATAATTATAACTCATTTGCATAATGCTTTACAGGTTACAAGCACGTTCATATGCATTATTTCATTTCATCCTTGCTATATACTTTTGAGCTAAGACTTACTACCTTTACTTTGCACGTGATAAAGAAACTGAGGCTCAGAAAGGTTGAAGTGATTTGTCCAAGGTAAAGAGGCTACTTAAATGGTAGAGCCCAGGCTTGACCGTGGGTTTTCCACCTTCCTGCTGTAAGCTCTTTATTTCAGCTGCTCGGCGGGTACCTTGCCCCAAGTCCTTGCAATCAATCATGCTCTGTTTGAGGCAAACTGGCTTCCCTGCTGGGCCGGTTGCTGCCTTTCTCCTCTTACTTGTAATTCCTTGCTCCCCCCACCCCAACCTATCCCAACTCTTGTTGCTAATTCTTCTAACCATTCTGGCACGCACACATTAATTCCCCTCTTCTCTCAACAACTCTAGCATTTATTGACTGTACTGATGATTTTACCTTATTTTTAAAAGGACTTCAGGCCATTTTCCATGGATTTCGGCAGGTAACTACCCACAGCCTGGCATCGTAATTTAACTGTTTCTTGTGTCTTTCGTATCACTCCAGTTATATTGCAAGGCTCTGGCCTTACACACAAATGGTTTAACACTGCTTCTCCCCCTATCCTCAAGAAGATTTTGTTCCTGTGAATGAATGAATGAACGGCAAACACAAAGACAAAGAATGATGCGAGGCCATCCATTGGAAATGAGGACAGAGGGAGACCCAGCTAGCCTCTGGTAGTCCCTCAGATTCAAATAATCCCTTCAAAATTCCCTCCACCCTCCTGAGCCAACAGCCCTTTCAAAAGTGAAGTGAGCCAGTGATGCCACGCTGACCCGTGGAAGCACCCAGCCCTCCAAGACACCGGCGAGAACCCCTCAAATGCTCCCACGTTCCCGGTAATTTCCAAGCTCTTACTGTCTCCACCTCATATATAAAGGAAACCAGATTTCCGAGACTTATTATTCAGCCTTCTTCCTTCGCAGTTTCACAAATAAGACCCACTTGCTGCCTGAAAATTTCTTGGCAGAAGTACTGTCACTTGTGTGAATTTACATTCTCAAGCGGCAAGGAAATGATGGAATTATGGTTAGAATTTGGTAAGTTAAATGTGTGTGGAGATGTGAAGAACCTGGATTTTGTCTGGGTTTGTTCTATTTACCCATCCTGTTACTAAAACTCCAGGCACAATGAGGCCAGAGGTTTCAGGGACTGTCCCTTCCAGCACCCCCAGGTAGGGTCCCTCCCCTCCCCTCCTGTTTCTCCTCCTCTCCCCTCTCCCTCTCACAATAAGATGATAATCGCTGCACAGGAGTTAAAGGACCACCGCAAGACCAGGGAGTTAATGCTAGTGGCGTGCTAAGCACGAGCAGCTGAAGGATCATAATTCAGTGCTGACATCTGAGCTAAGCCACCAGTTTGCAGAGTCTGCAGACAAGCAGGCCTCTGGATTTCACTTAGTTAAATCATTTGTGCCCCACTTGTCTGTTAAGTGCTATGAGCTCCAGGGAAGAAAGATGATATGTAAATTTAAGGAATTAGCAGTAGACATCAGTCAGAGAGATGCTGAGCTGCAAAATGCCTGTCACTGAGACAGGCTTGATTAGAACCAGGGACATCACGAAGGAATGGCTCAGACCAGGAGAAGCTCCGGGAAGTGGAGGAAAAAAGCAGGGGGAAGAGACTGCACTGGGGGCTCTGTCTACCTCATCTTACACTATCTTCCCTGTGAAATAGGTAGTATTTTCTCCATTTTTACCAAAAAGGAAACCGAGGCTCAGAGAATTGAAGTCATATGTCCCAGACCACTGCTGGAGAGTGACTGAAGTGGGATTTGAACCCTAATTGGCCTGAGTAAACCCGCCAGAGCATGACCTCTTATCTGGATTGGAATCCTGGGTAAATGCTCACTAACCCTTTAGAGCCTCAGCCTTCCCATCTGTAAAATGGATATATTAACAGTATTACCACATGGGGGTAGGGGGAGAGTCAATGGAATGGGCCATGTAAAGTGCTTTGCACAGTAGCAGGGACACAGTAAGAACTCACTAAAAGTTATCATTGTTACTACTGTCACTATATACACTGCCACTTACGCTTGCCTTTATATTATTTGGAAGGAAAAAGGGTAGAAGATCACCAATAACCTGGGAAGGCCAATCCAAGACTCAAAAAGAAGTATGGTTTGGCCTGAGGACAGTAAAGATGCTCTCTGGCTCCCCAGATCTGCCCTAACCCCAGATACCAACTGGCCCAAAGTTTTCCAACATGCACTGTTTACCACATGTCTTTTGTGTCCATCCAACAGTAAATGAAATAAAATACTTCGCGATCCTGGAAGAAGAATGGGACCTCAAGCAATTACTTAGAGCAGACCAGGCCTGCCTCCCAGAGGAACTATGCCAAAAATATCCCTGAGAATGGCTGTCCACCCTTTGCTTTAAATTCTCCAGAGAAGGAGTTTCCATAGGCTATGTCAGCCATGTGTTTTCTAGGTTGCAACCCTAACTGTCAGGAACTTCTTAAATTTAGTTTTAAGTTTTCCTTCTGTTGTTTAGGTACATTTCCTCCTTCTGTCTCTGATGGAGCACAGCCAGTCTCTGTCCTCTGACTTGGAGACATTTTAACTTGTGGAGAACTAAGACCCTTAGTCTTTGCTTCCCCAGGAAACACAACCCTGGCCCCTTTGAATGTCTGCTTTACAGGGTGTTTGCTCAGGTGGTGAGTTTCCACTGACCCCTCTTCCAAGCTAAATGCTTCAGCTCTTTTAAGTCACGGCACCCACACATAGATATTGAGATTGAACACGTGCCCCAACTGAAATTTGCTGTTCTGGAATATCCCAATTTACGGCCCACCAACACCAAACATGGAAGAAGTTCTAAACATCCCTTGGCTGCTGATTACTTGATAGAGAAAAGGGTTGGCATGGCATGGGAGGGGGACTACTTTATCGATTTACTTGGACCTTAAGGAAAAGGCCTTTGGATTGTCAAGAGATTGCCTGAACATGACAACTGACTGGCTAAGAACCAGCCCCGCCTGCTGGAAGCTGCCTTCTTGTTCTTGTAGCTGATGGCGGTGATGCCGGCAATGGATAGCTTCCAGCAAAAAGACAATGGAAAGGAAATATGTTCAGTTGCTGAAAGAGAATGAAGAAATAATGTCCCAGAGATACAATCCCTCTCCTCCCGGACCTGACATATTTGAGAGGCACTTTGCTGGGTCCTTGACTCAAAACATCTGTTGTTGCCAATGATACAGGGAAAACAATCGCATGGGAATGAACAACAGGAGTTCAAAAGGGTGAAGAGGAAGTGCAGAGGACAGGGCCGTTCAGCATTTTAACCTGCTGCTGTCTCTAGAAAGGGTCTCTTGATATTTCACCTGGCGATTTACGGCTGCATCTGGCTTCAGCTGCTTAAGTGTCAGGTGGACACGTGACTGCAGCTGGCCCAACAGCAAGGGAATCAGTTGTGTCTACACCTTACCAAACCCTGAAATAAATCACCAGCTTGATCCTGCTGGCTATTGCAAAGCCAAACACACCATCTGTCCAACACACACATCTCCTTGCTAGCATCTTGCCCTCCTACTAGAGCAACCATCTGAAAGAATATTTAGTGCTGCAGGAGATGTAGTCTCCTGTATAGTCATGCTTAAAACATGAGTCAGCCCTCAGCTAGCCTCCCAAGGTCAGTCTCTCTCTGCTAAGGTCCTCAAATTAACAACCAGTTAAGGGAAACACTGACTCTGGATGAACTCAGCAGGATGTTCTCAAGGTTTACAATAGGCCATTTTGTGGACATTTGAGGTTTCAGGCCTGGTCTTTGCAGGAGTCTACCTAGTGTTGGTTTTTAGTATGCCAGCTTTCATGAAGGTTTTGCTATTGAAGAAGTCTTGTCATCATTCTGCCCCTTCATTATCAATCCACACACTGCTGGGGAACTCAACCAATCATGATTTGCAGAAAAAAAGGTTAAGAGCTTCTCTCTACTATTGTTTTTTCTACAAAGCCAGAGATGTTTTCTTACCTTCCTTAAAGAAGAGCCTCTACCCTTTCCTTTTCCAGTTGAAATTATTCCTTGACTATTGTTTTTCTTTTAGCCAAACCGTTCCTGGCCTTTAATTATCTATTACAGTCTGGAGTCTGAGAAATCCTATCTCTGTATTTGCAGTGGCTGTGCCCCAGCCAAGCGCAGCAACCTGTTTCTGAAGGCAAGTCAATCTAACACCAATCCAGTGTCTGGATTATTTTCTGCCATTGGTTCCACCTGATCTTTTGAGCTCAGAGAGTTTCTTTTTAATTCAGAGTCACCACTAACCTACTGTCAAAAATCAAGCCCATTATAAGTTCACTTATCAATTATTTCCCTTGATGTCTCTGCAACCATCCACCCACCATACCCACCCACACTTCACTTACTCTTCTCATGTGCACATCCTCAGTGAATCACAGCTGGTGTCCCACTCTAATGGAGTTTATTCAATGGCCCAATCTGTGTCAAAACAGCCCCAATGAGGAGGTAACGATTTTACCACTTACGTTTGAAGGAATAGCCACCATTTGTAACATTTGAATATTTCAGAACATTAAGATTCTTGACTTACTCCCACTTGAGCTTGTTTTTGAGCCCAGAGTGAAGCTTCTGGTCTCTCAGTCCCACAAACATGTAAGCTCTGTAGCCAAAGCTCTGTCCTTACGCAAGGGCATACTGTTCACAATCAGCTTTGCCTGCTGTCTTTGTATCACTTTCATGATTTGAAGTTATTGAAATGAAGTAAGACTGTAATCAGACTTCACCAGGTCAACCCATGAATAAAAGAGCACACATTTAAGAAGACCACACACTTGAGGATTCGGAAGCTGACCTAGCCCAGAATCCTTTATCTCTAGTCTTCCTGTCTCATTCCCGGCAACAACGATAATAACAATGGCCATAACAACAGTAACAAATATTACTATTATTATTGTTGATATTACTTGGTATTTACTTAGGATGCTCTTTCTGATTGAGCACAATAGTTCCTGCATCATCTAACGGTAAGTGACTTGCTTACTTTTCTGTGGTTGCCTAGTGAGGAAGAATGCCAATGATAAAAACACCAGCCACTGCACACTCTCGTCACTGGGTCACAGAGAAAACACATCCCTCAACTTGCTTCCTGGTTTATACCAAAACCAAGGAATGAGAGCATTAGCAAGGCCCCAGAGGTTGTTCTCATGTTAATGCCCAAAGACATTAGAGCACATTGTCCAATACAACATTCTGTGGTGACAGACATATTCCATATATGTACTGACCAATGCAGTGTGGCTGCTGTGCCTTTGACATGTGGCTGGTGGGACAACAGAATTGAAGTTTTAGCTGTATTAATTTTAATTGATTAAAATTTAAGGCCGTGGGTGGTGGCTCACGCCTGTAATCCTAGCACTTTGGGAGGCCGAGGCAGGAGGATTGCTTGAGTCCAGGAGTTCAAGGCCAGTCTACACAACATAGTGAGACCCTGTCTCTACAAAAATTAAAAAAAAAAAATAGCCAGGTGTGGTGGTCCACACCTGTAGTCCTAGCTGCTTAGGAAGCTGAGGCAGGAGGATCGCTTGAGCCCAGGAGTTTGAGGTTGCAGTGAGCTATGATTGCAACACTGCTCTCAAGCCTGGGTAATAGAGTGACACCCTATCTCTAAAAGGAAATTAAAAGAAAGTTTTTAATTGCCACATGTGGCTTATGGCTACCATATTAAACACTGCAGCTCTAGATACCTGCCCCGCCCCCAATCATCTCAAGATGTTTTTGTCCTGGTCCTAGAAGACTGGAATCTGATCGTTCTCAAAACTGTTTATGATCAAAGCACCTGAGAATGTCTGTAGGAAATATGCCAACTCCTATAAGGGAGACACTTTCTATGTCATTATCGCTGCAGAGAAAAGGTGGCTTCTCAGAGTACACTGAGAAGTGTTCCTCCGCAACCACCAGGGGTCACTGAATTTGGAACAGGGTCCCCAGGGGTTGGTATGAACACACTCCAGGCAGCTAAGCCAGAAGCAAAGAGCTAAAAAAAGAAATTCTGAGTGGCTTGAAAGACTATCTTGAAAAACAAAAACAGTGGAATGAAACCAGTGGGTGTCTTGTCAGCCTTAAGCAACCATTACCACTAGCCAAAAGGACACAACTAATTGCTTACTTAAAAGGAAAAAAAAAAAAAAGAAAGAAAACATGAGAAAACAACCAAATCAGAAAATATCTAAGGAATGTAAGTAGCTTCCAGACACTTCTCGTCAACCGGGCTGTGATGGCTATTTCAGCATGGCCATTTCCTCTCTTCTTTCCATCCTTCCCTTTGTCCCTACTCCCCCCACACGTGATGGAGACACCTCCTTTCTTAAATTTAATTACTTTTGTTTACCTGTCTCATAAGGGGATAAAGCACATGGCACGCTCCTGCGGAGAGCAGAACGGTCTCCTCTCTGTGGAAGGCAAAGTGTGGCGCCGCAGGCTTTCGGGGTTTGACTGGGAGGCCCAGTGCCCTGAACCACGGGCGTCTGCCCTGCCCCCGACCAACACAGCTGCTCCTTCCTCCCAGCTGCTCCCCTCAGGGCCCTGTTTTTTTTTTTTTTTGAAGAAAAAGAAAGGACCACCCTAAACAGAAAGGGCTTTCTATCTTCTGCTTAAAGCCCAACATCGAGTTTTGTGAGGAGGAAAATGGGACATACAGAAAACCGTTTTTAAAATCATCAGAGGCTAGAGGGAAGGGCTCTGAGAACAATATTATGATTTTGTTTCCCGGAGGCAGGTCACAAGTGCCACTTTCCCAAACTTCAGGGATTCTTCTGCAAGAGGAAAATAATTATTTTCCTTCTCAATATCTTAAGGGAGGAACATTAGTTCTAGCAGTTCCTTATGGCTCTAATTTTCTTTCTGTCCCCATCCGTTCAGCCAAAGGTTGGAATTCTGCCTGCTCTGTGAGCTTACTCTGAAAAGCCCTCCCAAACCGCAGGGTGTAATGAATCAACTGGAATGAGGACAAAGACTAGAATTTCAACCAGTAGCAAGGGTGCACTGTCGGGGGATTCAGGTGGAGGCCAGGACTGGACCCGGAGGAGGCAGAGGTGACCTGGCGAAGGGACAGAGGTGCAGGCCAAGGTTGAAGGGAGGTGACAGTGAGCTCTCCCAGAACTGCTACTTGCTAATTGGTGGCCTTGTAGCCTGGGCAGGGCTGGCCTCAGACACTCCTAGAGAAAACCTGCTTAGAAGAGTGCCAGGGAGGAGGACAGAATTACTAGAATGAACCTGAAGATGGACTCTGAGTTAGAGCCAGCCAATCTCCCCAGCCTGTAGAGGACTCAGGCTACATCCCTTTATTCAAAGTGCCTCTGCCAAGCGGCTCCCTTAGGCACACACCTCACAGACACACGCACACCCATGCACAGAAACCACAAACGCACTCACACACACACAGACCCCACAAACCTTCTTTACATTCAGATAAAAGGTGGGGGTTGGGAAAAACCACGAATTAATTGGACCCAGTCTCAAAGGAGAGGAAATGAAATGAAAAATCCAGGCTGGGTTATAAAAATAAGTATTTTTTTTCCAACGTGCAGGAGGCTCATTATATTAATTAAACATTATTGCAGTGAACGAGAGGGGGGAGGGTGATTAAGGCTGGGACTGGGGTAAGTGTTCTCTCCTGTTGCCCGAGGCCGTGGTGATCTTCAGATATTAATCTCTCTGAGCACTCAAATGCTGGAGAGATAAACACTTGAAATATGAAAATGTTTTTCTCCAGAGCAGACGCTGTGACCCTCCAGGAAAACAAGTGCGGGCTGTGTCAGGAGGCCTTGGAAGTGCTCTCCTAGCCTCTGTCCCACTGCCACCCCCTGGGGACAGGGGACAGTCCTGGGGTGGGGGAAGGGAGTGGCTCTGAGGAAGTCTGCAGAAGGGGAGGTCCCTTCCCCCTTCTATTTTCTACCCTTTTCCCATTGTGCCATGGCCACATTTGATCTATGAAATTTCCAGAATTAACCCCTTTCCTTTCAAATGCTTATGGGGTCTAAGGTAATCACTATTAAAAATTAAATTATATAAAGTTACAATTAAATAAATTATATAAAAATCCAAACTCAAAACTCAACACTTTCTAATTATCTTAATACATTTTACCAGTATGCTCCTGAGGCCATTTATGTCTATTATACTGCATTTCTCAACTCCACCTCCTGTGATGTGTGGGTAGCTTAAACTGAACCATAGTAAGAGTACTTACACACCAAAAATGGCCAAAGTTACAAAGCAGGGTTTTTTCTCAATCCCTGGAAAGCCTATTGTTAAACATTTACCAGAAGGCTGCTGTTAAAGCATGTGTCAGTGCAGATAGCAGACAACTCTTGCTCCTACCTGTTTAGAAGGGCTAAAGGCAACCCCTCTCTGCCCACAGTGCCAGGAGAGGCTTCTGAAATCTGGCTTTCTGAAACTGAAAGGGTGGGCTTGACAATATTTCACGGACTGGTAGCAACATTCTTCTGGAGTCCAAGTGCCGGGCAGCTCTGCTAGATACCCATGGGTGTGACAGCATTTCAATCCCTTGACTTGGTTTGCTATAGAAGCGATGACACCCTCAGAGAAGTATCAGTCAGACAGAAGGCCAGTGGTTGCCCAATGAGCTCAAAGTTGACAAGAGGCTCTGTGATGGTGACAGCCAGCACTAGATATGGGATCAAGGACATTGACTTGTCCCATCTCCTGGGACCTCCTAGTCTTTCCTTTTTTCTTTCTTTTGTCTTGGCCTCCCCCTCTGCCTCCCAGCTTCCAGGCTGTGCTGTGATCACAGGAGAGGGCCAGGAACCACCAACCAGCTATTCTGTGAGGTGACGTCTTGAGCAAAGACTGCGGTGGTTTGTGGGCAAAGAACAGAGGATTGCTCTGTGGTGGGAAGTTATGAAGCATGTAGGGAATCGGGGCCGAAGAATGTGGAGCAGTCTAGCCTTAACTCTTTCGTCTCTCAACTCACAGCTGGCTTACCTGGAAACGTCTGGTCGTCTGGGCTGGAGCTGCTGGTCCAGGTGCTCCTGAGCCACTTGGCATGGTCATACATCCAACCACAGGGCTCCTCCGGGAAATCAAAGTTGCAGTTGAATCCTGACGGGAGCTGCAAATCTTTGTCTAAAAGGAGGGGGAAAAAACATAACCCAAAGGAAGGCAAATGAAATGGGTTCAGAGAACAGCCACAGTGGTGCTATTTAAATGGCTGGCAAGGCCTCAGTGGAGAGCAGAGAAAGAGGTGGCTCCCTTTGCTTATTCATTTAACTCATCTTGGCGATGGCTGGCTTTCGGGTCAGACTTTGGTCTCATCCTTCCCAGGCATGAAAGCCAAGTCTGCCAGTGGTTCCCATAGTAAGCAATTATAAATGAGGCCACCAAATGGCTTCAGGCTCTAATCAGCCTCTTCTGTCCACCTCAGAGAGCAGACAAATGTGAAAATTGCTGTTCCCTAAATGCCAGAGAAAAATGTCTCCCCAGTACCCCAGTGGAAGGCTGGCTCCCAAAAAGAATATTATCTCATCTCCTGCCAACCTGGCTCTCAGAAGTGGTTGGGCAGCCGTTAGCATCCAGAGAGGCTGAAATGCCTGGGAGGTTCTGGCCAGTGAGGAGAAAGTGACCTCAGAAACAAGGAAGGCTTGTTTGCTATTCTTCACCTCTTTGTGATCCGTCTCTTATTTCTGAAGACTGGGACAGTTCAGCATCTCCACGGGGAGGTATCACCAGGGGGAAATTTGGCATGTTAGGAGCAAAACGAAGGGGCCAGACCAGTTTCCTCTGGCTCAGTGCTGACCAGGAGGAAAAGTAATTTCATGTCGTGCTGAGTCCCTGAAGGCTGGGATCCTGGGGAGGCAGAAAAGGCTCTCCCCATGTAAATCTAACAAGTGGCTACATGGTGGCTTGTCCTGTCTGTTTTGGTGGCTCACCTGCCTGAGCCTGAAGACTGAACCAAGAGAGTTTCTTTTGAGGTTCCACCCAGCTCAAAAATCCAGTATGAGCTAGTGCCAAATATGTGATTAAGAGGGGGTGGCGTAGAGATGGGGAAAGAGGGAATGGGAACCCAGATTTGGACGTTTGCCTGCAGTGACTGCAGAGACAGCGGAAAAGTGCTGGCTAATGCTGGTAGCAGGGAGGAAGTGGGGTCTGTGGCCCTCTTTCTTCCCTTCCCAGGGTTCCCAGAGAGGAATTTCCGTGGGGAAGGCTTAGCATGCAGGTTAGGATGTCTGAAGGGAACAACAGACTAGTAGAAACAAATTGCTCACCATGGGGGCGAGGAGGGCTCACCTCTTAGGGGGACAGGGCACCACTGGCCTCTGAGGCAGGAGACAGATTGCCACAAGGCTCTGCACTTCCCCTCCCCAAGAGAGGATATTTCACGTTTGCCCACCATTGGCCAAAGTCAGCTCAAGTCAAGAGGAAATACACAGAATCTATTACAGAAACATCAACTTGTGGCTTGGAAAAGTTAGCCCTTAGTCCTCACCATCTCCTCCTCCTGACAATTTCTGAATTTCCATTTTTCCCTTCACAAACATGGAGTAATTCAATATACCATAATTCCTCCCTAATGTTTACATGCATACTGTGTATCTCAGGAACCAAATTCCACAAAAAGATCTTTTGCAAAAAGAGAAGGGAGGAACCATCAAAGAAACCTCAAATGAAACAAACCACTATAAATGGGAAAATTATATTAAAAATAAACTTCTGAAATTTTGCAGCAGAACTCTTCATTTTTCCTTTGGATTGTCATTTAGGTAGAACCCCTACCTCCTATCCCCCAACAGGGTAACTCTGCGAATCCAATACTCCTGCGGTCCCCAACCCCCAGGTACCCGGTACTGGTCCGTGGCCTGTTAGGAACTGGGCCGTACAGCAGGAGGTGAGTGGCAGGCAAGCGAGTGAAGCTTCATCTGTATTTTCAGCCGCTCCCCATCGCTCGCATCACTGCTTGATCAGAGCTCAGGGCTCCCACTGATTCTGCATTCTGGTAGGTTGTGTAATTATTTCATTATATATTACAATGTAATAATAATAGAAATAAAGTGCACAATAAATGTAATGCACTTGAATCATCCTGAAACTATATCCGGCCCCTCCCCCCACCCCATCCATGGAAAAATTGTCTTCCAGGAAACCGGTCCCTGGTGCCAAAAAGGTTGGGGACTGCTGCAATACCATATATTAACTTCCTATGTGTTCCACTTTTGGCTCACAAATTATCTTAAACATGTCTTGGAAAATTCTCCAAGTCTCCTTCTTCTCTTCATAAAACAAAAACAAGTTCATTAAAATGTCAGAATTCTGTATTCAACCAACCCTGACCAACAGTGTCCCCCACCCACACAATATACGAAAGCACATTCCCAGAAGCATATGCATTAAATTATCATTTTTCAGTCATGCAACTTCAGCATTTATTTTTGGCTTTCCTCCCATTCTTCTTTGTAGCCATTTTTTGGAGTCATCCACTCGATGGTGCAGTTCCTCACACTGTCAAACGGCTGCCTGTGCAGGTTCGACTGATTTCGCCATCTCCCTACATCTTTCTGTCTCTGTTACTTCTCAAGTCTCTCTGCCAATCTTCCCTCATTTGGCTGAATGAACATTTAATAATAATCAGAAAATTACTGTAAGTTGAGGCTGTCAAGGTTAAAATTCTAACCCAAAGTGCCAGGTGTCCCAAAATTTAAGGTTTATTAGGAATGCCCTCATGCTTGGTGACCTTAGCAGAATATGATTTAAAATGTGACTTACTTTTGGGCTCTGCCAATTTTTGTTTTTATCTAACTTGGATATGCTACTAAGATAAAGGGGAAAGAAAATAGATTTCCCAAGCGATGAGACTGAGCCAAACACGAGGAGGAACAGTTGAGGATGCCTTTTTACACTTCTGCCTTTGTCTCTGGCCTGTACTCAGTTCATAGAGGGTGCCATACGCTACCTTATAGAATCATCATTGTCACACCTCCTCACATTGGCAGTGGTGGTGAAAGACAGGGAGATTAAGTCATGGTTAACTGATGAATTAACCCAACTATCACATTCCACAAACCAAAACACTCAGACGACCACTAGTTCTTCACCTGACTGTACCACAGAGACACAGCTTGTAAGGAAAAATTGTCACTGCTGTGAATTCTAAGGGGGAGAATGACTTTCCTATAACAGGAGAAGCATAGTAGTGAGGGTTTAACAATGAGACTTCTCAAAAGAGGAGTTCTCTTTGGAGGCACCCTCAACTTAGCTGATGACCCGTGGGTTCACACCCACAGGGCTGTACTGGTTGTTATAGTATCTGAATGCTTCTAGATTGGTTGTAAATAGCCACTGCCTCAAGCCCCTGAGTGCCTGCACCTCCCTGATCCCTGCCTAAGATGCCCTGGATCTCTGACGTGGGGGGTCCCCAGCTTGCCGCCCAGCCGCAGGCCAGCCCCTACTCCAGCTGGTCTGCACTCACCCACCCTGCATGCGATATGCCCCCACACCCGTCCTCACCATCCTCAAAGCTGCAGTTCTCCCCACACTCTGTGGCCTCCTCGTCGATGGGATACGGGGTGGTCGTGTCTTCGTTCTTCACGGTGGGTCCCAGTGTCTCTACTGTGGGCTTTGAGTCTGTGTGAAGGCAAAGGAAGAGAAGAGAAGGTTGCAGCAGTCTGCACTGCAGCCCAGCAGGAGGAAGATGCCAAGGACGAAGTTTCCTTTCTAAGTGTGGGCTTTTAGAGAAGGAAAACGAAGATGCCCTCATGTGGCAAAACCCTGAAGTCGCCTCTGGTGCTGCCAGTGGCGTCAGGAGTCAGGAGTGCGGCCCGAGTTGAATGAGAATGGCCCTGAGCTGTGGAAACAGTTGGGACAGAGGTACGGACACAAGCCCACGCTTAACTCCACAGCACAGGCCCGGCGGCCAGCACAAAACGCCACAGGAGACAATAATGGAGCTGGGTGGTGGGTCATGCGGACTCCAAAGTAGGGCTCAGCCATGCTGTGGTTCATATTTGCACAAAACTGGATGGACAGGAATATGGATTTAAAGGAGCTCAGACTCCACTTGGTGAGAGTAATTTGGGGCTATGCCTTTAGGTCAGGGTGTGGCAAATTCAAATGTTTCCTGGTTCCAAACAGCTACTGTAAGCCAGGGAAGCAGACTGGGGGTTGGGGAGAAGGCAAGGAGTGGAGGAGGTGGTGGCAGCTGGGATCTTGCATGCCTGGATTAAAGGAGGCTGCCATGACTGGCTCCAGCAGTTTGGGACCCGGCAAAGAAATGGCCCAGTGTGACCAGGCTTTCCAAATTTCCCCCCACCCCCAAGGCAAAAACCCCTATGCAAAATCTCCAGACTCATAAATGTTGGCAACTTATTCAAATTATCATAATAGGTAGCACACCATAAACCCTGGCTAGGCCAAACCTGGCTGCAGGCTGTGTGTTTTGACCTCGGTTCTCAGTGATTCATTCACCCATTCATTCGATTATTTGCTCACGCCAGTCACTCATTCAGCAACCATTTAGGGACTGAACAGAGCTATGAGTCAGGTCCTGGGTGGGGTGAAAGGGGTTATGGAAACTGGTGTTCAAGTCCATGTGTTTTGGGGTGGTGTCTTCCTCCCAGAGCTGTCCTCCAACAAGACGCCCCGTAGAAGCTGATGCATTGTTCCTCCCATTTCTATACGAGCTCCTTTGCACTATTGTATGTGATTAGGAGCCTTTGTCAGGCACCCTTCAGGATACCATTTAATAAAGCCAGGAGCTGGAGGAAATTGCTAAATATGCTGAATAGCTTTTTCACGGTCGACTTCCCACCTTTCTGCTATTAAATACTACGCACACAACCTTTCATACTTCCCTTTGCTGTGTCTGCCTCTTGCTCACAGTAAATAGCAAATAACCTCGAAGCGTCCTAATTTGTAAGTTCAAATTTGTCACTGTGTCATAGAAACTCAATTGTAAAGCAAACTACAGGCGGCAAGGCAAGACGTGCTCATTTGAAACACAAACCAACCAACCAACAGGTGAAGCAGCCCTGTCAGATTATTTAGCTGCAGCAACTCAAGCCAGCCCATTATTTTTCCTGTTATCCTTTGGGTAGGAAATAAGAAGTGATCCAAGGATGAGTTGCAGAAATGGATGGAAATTTGAAAAGCCAACAAAGCTACATGACCTATGGAGAACAGTTTCTGGATATGTTAGGTAGCCAAATGGGTCAGCTGATTGGTGTAGATAATGTTAAATCCAGGGGCATGGGGGGTCAGTGAGGCAGTGAGAGGGCAGGGCATGTTAATGAAAGTAAAGAGAAGCAGCAGCACAGAGGCCTCTGTGTTTATACTGTGTGTATACTATGTTTGTACTGGGTGCTCCGAGGTAACTGCCCATCAAACAGCAATGCTCCCCCGAAATTGAAACCAGATGTCAGAGACTTCAAAGGGAAGGAGGCTGGGCAGAGGGTAACGCTCCTCAACTCTGATCTTCTGAGGAACAGCCAAGCTGGGCTTTGAAATGAGAAACCTGTTAGTGACCATCACCAGTGTAATTTGGGGCAGGCTGGGGTTGGGGGGCAATGAGGGGAAGAGGTCATTAGCAAGTGTCCAGCTGCCATAAAGCAGGGCCAGACCAGGAGAGGCAGGGCACCAAAGGGCTAAGGACAGGAGGGAAGTATGAGCTGGCCCCAACCAGCTGAGTGACCTCCGGTGAGTGGCTTCTTCTCTCTGGGGCTCAGTTTCCCTGTTTATGAAAGAGGACTTGGCTTAGGTGTGTGATTTTTTTTCAAACCATGTGTCGCACTCATCAGGAGGTTGTGGAATCAACTTAATAGGTCATGACTAGCATTTTAAAATTAAGGACCATAAGATTTCAGAGTGTACTTACATGGTAAGGATAAGCATTGCTTTGGGAACCTTTTGTTTCAGGTACGTTTATTCATTATAACAGCTTTGCTGGGTGCCGGGCAGCAGTCTAAGTAAGTAATGTCCATTGTTTTATTTAATCTTCATAATGGTCCCGGGGGTGTAGATAGGCTATAGTCATCCCCATTTTTCAACTAAGATAACCGAGGCACTGAGAGACTAAGTAACTTGTCCGAGGTTATGCAGCCAGCCATCAGCAGAGGAAGGACTTGAACTTGGCAATCTGTCTCCAGAGTCCAAGCACTTAATGATATCCTGTACCCCATATGCACAAACATGTGTGAGTGCTTGTGTGTGTGTATGCGTACGTGCTGGTAAGTGAAGCAGATTGTGATAGAAATTTATTTTAAATTGTGGATCATGGTCAAAAACGTGTGAAAGCCACTGGCCTATAAGCTCCTGAATCCCCTGCAGCACTAAGCCCCTGATTCTAAGGCTGCCATAAATGAAGCCAGCTTGAACTGGAGGGGAGGTTTCCAGCACCTGCGAGACGACAGGTGATGCACATTTAGCAGGCTGTAGGGAACCTTGGCCTCACCCCTACCTAACAGGGAGTAAAGTGTCTTCCTACCAAGATGTGTTCACTGGGGCTGCCTTCAATTCAAAGGTGAGGAGGCTAATTTGGACCCGATTCCCCATCTGTGCACTTCGATGGGGCTCCTCTGCGCCACTGTAGCAGGCACACAGGCAGCATTTTTCTCCCTGGGAGCCAAAAGTACTTCTTCAACATGCCCTTATTAATCCTTCATACTATCTTGCTGGCTGAGTTGGTGACAGGTAAGGCACAGACAGGAAAATCGGGATACCTGGGGCCCTGGTGGAGAGAGGCAGGACAGCTCAGCCTGCCGGCTGCTCCTGCTGGCACTGGGCTCGGGCCCCAAGCCCTGGAGGCTCCCACGAGCTCCTTTTGGCAGGCATTGAGTGACCTCTGGGTGGGAGCTGGCGCCAGCTCTGCCCAGGGAGGAGGGCCGGTGCCCAGAGGAAAGGTGGGGCCTGACTCAGAAGGGTAGGGCCCTCCCTCAGAAGCAAGGAGGGGTGGGCATGCAGTGGGGCTCACCCTTGTTAGGGAGAATTAGAGGTGCCCCCAGGCCTGTGCCCCCTGGCGGGGACAGGGGGTGAGCAAAACTCTGCCACACGCTGGGAAGCTCTCCTGCTCCCATCAGCTCCCCGAAAAAGGGTCCCTCCTGAGCAAATAAATGCCTTTTACAGATGTGGCTTCGAAATGAAAATGAAGTCTCTTAGCCACTGACATCTGGAGGCCAGATTCAGACATAAACCGATTACTTTATTATCATGAGGGGTTTTTTCCTTCCCTAAATCAACAGCCACAGCCCTCTGGCCTGAAGAGTCAGGGTCTAATTGAATTTGGGTGGGTGGTGTGTGGTTATGATTTGTTTTTGAGAGACTCGGTGAGTTGGAGACTGAAATGTTCCTTTAAAAAATTCAAAGCGCATCCCTTCAGAAATTGTCCTGGGTCCAGAGGCTGTGGTACCCTGGTCTGAGGCCCGGGAACACAGCAGGTGTCTGCAGGGTTTCCAGCTGGCAGGGCTTCACTGGGGATGGCTGGCCCCTGCACTCCCACCCAGAGAATTCCCGGACACCAGGGTCACAAGACCATGTGGGGGAGACCCCGAGGGGAGAGTGGAGCCTTACCTGTCCAGTCACAGCCCAGCACCTCCAGTCGCATCCCTATCCCCGCCGGTGACCACCTCTCCGGGTACACCCGCACGTACTGCGCTGGCACAGGGTCGAACCTTCGGATGTCGGGCATGTCATAGTGCATGTTCCCTTCAAACAGCTGCAGAGAGACAGGCCACTCAGTCCTTCTGGCATGGGCCCTCTCCCCACTCACCTTCTCCTCCCTGCCTCTCACATCCAACCAGCAAGGCAGCTTCAGAGTTGATGCATGGTCACTGGGACATTGTGATCCATGGGAGTTGCATTTTCAGACCAAGGTTTTTATTCATTCGGAAGGTGGTTAGGGATCCAGATTATGGAAAACAGGGAGTGAAGGAAGGTGGTAATTTCCAGGTTATATCTTTCATCCGGGGACTGCAACTGGGGACGCAGGGAAGAATTAAACTCCAAATGCGTTTTAAGCTGAGCTTGGCTAGAGGGAAAGGAAGGCAGTTTGGGCTGTCTTGACCATTCTGAATTCCTTGGTTTACTGAAGGAGGGATGCTTCTTCTTCTAATGCCTGAAAGCCTAGATTTAGAAACACCCATCCGTGGTGGTTCCTAGTTCACTGAGAGCCTTCAGGGAACATGCCCACCCTTTTCTTTAGGCTCACAACAACGTCCTCCGGTCACACATTGATAATCTGAGATAGTTTCCAAAACCTTTGTTTAACAAAAGCAATTCTGTCAAAAGAAACGTCACATAGAGCCCCAGTACATAAAATGGATGACAGTGGGGCTGCCCTGCTGGAGCCAGGTGGGGGACCCAACACAGAGCATACCCAGAACCACTCATCTATAGGAGGCACAGGTGTGAGGGTGGCCAGGCTGTGGCTGATTAGTCCCTGGAATGCTGCAGGGCCATCCCATTTTGTAGGATGCCCTGGGTCCACAATTCTGAAAGGGGGGCACTGTCTCTGGGAGAGCAGGTTCTGACCCTGGCAAAGATCTTCTTTTCCAAGAAGAGCCAGGATCAGCTCTCCCTGGGGAAGCCTGTGGTCTAACTTTTGCTCCATCCACAGAGGGTTCCGGTTACCAAGCTCTGAGCCTTTCCAAGCCTCTGGAATTATGAGCTGGGAGTTTACATCAGCATTGCAAAACCTCCAACCCAGCCCTTGCCTCTGCATTTGGGATGGAAACATTTGCTTAGCAAGGTGGCTGACCAGAGACATGCAATACTCCTTTCCTTTTTAGGAGTCATTTTCTTCTGAGGAAAACAAGGGGAAACTTAGAAACGAGAATCAGAGTGCCTGGCCCACCAGGAGACTAATCTGGAGAGGGACAGAGGCATGATGTCCCTCCCCTTCTTGGGGCTCCTCGTGTCCTGTGTTAAAGGCCGACCTTCACTCCTCTGATGGCAGGCAGGAGGTCGGGCTGTACTGGCCTGAATTTCTGGCCCCGCATAAGTTTCTCCCGAGCCTCAGTATGAGAGGTAGGAAAGATCTAAGTGGTCAAGACTAGGAAAACACAAAGGAACGCAGCAACATTCAGAAAACAGTTATTTTTGGAAGTAAACCCCTAGTTTCTATAGTTTGGCCTCCAAAAACCACATCCCCTTTGGATGTCTGGCCAATTTCAAGGAAACTTTATCTGGAAGAGGGTGTAAAGGGTGCTGAACTTTAAAAAAAAGGCAGTGTTGAGTAGTGGCTAGGCGTTTGGACGTTGGAGTCAGACTTACAGTTTCTGAATCATGGCCCTGCCACAGGTAAACTGTGTGACCCTGAGCACGATATCAAGCCTCAGTTTTATCATCTCTAAAATGGGAGTGACAAAAGGATCTACTTTGTGGAGATGTGGGGATTAAGAGAGAGTCTAAATAAGGTATTTAGCACCATGCCTGGCACAAAGTAATCTCTCAAATGATATTTATATTATCAGATTGCAAGGGTTTGAGGATGGCTGTCTAGATGGGAAATTGGCACTCCCAACTCCCTGCATCCCACTCAGCCTCCCTGTTTGGGGTAAGATTACCGGGGACTCCAGGAACAGCCTACCTTTGGCTGCTGAGTCCTGGGGTCCTGGATGTATTCCCAGTCCTTGCCATTTAGGCTGTAGGAAACTTTGAACTTGCGCACGAATGCCCTGGCTTCCACTGCGGTGATGCTGTCTCCTCCGCGGGCTCCCTGGACAATGACGCCCTTCACTGTCTTGGGTGCTCCCAGGTCCACCTGAAGCCACTCCTCACCTGGCTGGGCCTGAGGGATCCGGGGGAACCAGCCGGAGCGGCTGCTGACCAGGCGGGCCGCGCTGGGGCTCCACAGGTACTCGCGGGTGGAGGAGGCAGAGATCTGGGTGTCAGCGATGAGGCCGGAGAGCATCCCCAGCATGTTGGAGCAGGGGGCATCTGCGGAGAGGGGAGGAAGATGCAGGAGGTCATGGCTGACACCCTACTAACCAGGGACCACCCCCCACTAGTAGGGAGCTGCAAAAGAACCCAACTATCACACACTTTAAGTCAGCACTTATTTCTTTGCATTTTGAGGTTGTCTAGCACTGTGGTCAAGAGCCCGGACTTGGAACCTGACTGCCTGTGTTCATGTTCACTCTGCTACTTACTAGTTGGACAACCTTGGGCAAATTATTTAATTGCTCTGTGCCTCGGTTTCCCCAGATCTAAAGGGGAGCCAATTGCAGTACCGACCTCTTGGCATTGTTGCGAGTAACCTGTTAGTTACTAATAATGGCTCCCAGGACAGTGCCTGGTATATCTAAGTATCTAATGGCTGGTAGCTGTTTGTACCTACAGCTCTAAACAAGGACCGTCAGGATGTGTGTCTGCATATCCTTGTTGAGGACTCTAGTCCCCGCTGACCCTCTCAGGGATAGTGAGCACGGTGGAGCCAGCTAAGATCCCTGGTGATAGTTTTGCCAGGTGAATGGAAACTATTACTTTCCACTTGTGTCATCACTGCTCTTTACCACCTTGGATCCTCCCGCATGCTGTTCCTGCTACCCAAATGCTCTTCCCTGCAGTCATCCCCAGACTAACCTTTGCTCACCCCAAGCTT
Organism: Daubentonia madagascariensis; assembly: GCA_023783475.1. Taxonomy (NCBI): domain Eukaryota; kingdom Metazoa; phylum Chordata; class Mammalia; order Primates; family Daubentoniidae; genus Daubentonia; species Daubentonia madagascariensis. The sequence continues at coordinate 5,908,293 of JAKFHU010002088.1, forward strand.
AAGTGCCACATCCTTCAAAAGGCTGTCCCTAAATTTTTAATCCACACTAAAGTAGGTCCCCTCAGTCACTCCAGAGCGCCCTATTCTTTTCCTTCATACACACATCTTAGGTTATAATTATCCAGTACTTGCATTTGTTTATCATCTCTCTTGTCCACTAGCCTGAAAGTTCCTGAAAGTGCTGTGATGCCAGAGATCCCATCTGTTTTGTTCACTTCTCTATCTCCAATTCCCAGTGTGGGTCCTGGCACATGGTGTTAGTGGACTGAATGAATGAATGAAGAATGTATGAATGAATGATGTCAGAAAAGGCAGGGTCTATACTAAGTGTGCATTAAATACTTGTAAACTGAGTTAGAGACACAAAAGATCCTCCAGGTTATATCCCTTCTTCAAGTTCACTGGTTCTCTCTTTTCAATCTCCCAGAAAATGAGTTTTAACTAAATCCTTGCTCATTAGCCTTTGCTGGACCAGCAACAGGGACGGGACAGAAAACAGTCCCCTAAGCGGGATTCAGATGAACTGATCCCGTATGAAGGAAACTGGCTCTTTGTGTAAAGGTGATAAGAGCAGAGAATGTGTATTAAGAAAATGTGGGTCCAGTTCCTGGCTCTGCCACTGTCTAGTTGGGCGACATTGGGCAAGCTGTAAACAGCCTCTTTGAGTCTTGGTTTCCTCATCAGTTCCTGCCCTACTGACCTCATGGGATTGTTAGAAAGAGTAGATAAGATGATGCACAAGAAGGACGTGAAGGATGCAGAGACTGTACAAATGCAAAGTGTTTAAACCAGAAGCCTCCAACAGAGTTGCACCACGGAGCACTCCCTGTCAGAGCTGGAATGACTAGGGGGAAAGCAGGGAGATGGATGTACACTGAAGACCCTTCCAGGTCAAAGGAGCAACTTCCCTGCCCTGGGCTGAGCCCACAAAATAGAGGGGATTGGACTATCCATAAATGTCTGGGGCTAGCCCAGTCACTATCATCTCTCATCTGTACCACTGCACCAGCCTCCTAAAGATGTCCCAACTCCCACTCTGGTCCTCTCCAATCTATACTCCTTGGGTTTCAGCACACATGCTGTGCCCACCCTCCTCACTTTCTCTTTTGGTCCCTCTTGGCGCGGTGCCACTGAGCAGGCTGTGCACTTTCCTGCTCAATGCCTGGTGCACTTCCCCTCCCTCTTCACCAGGTACCATCTGTGTGCCTTCTAACCCCAGCTCAGTCATCACGCCTCAAGGCAGTCCTCCTTGACCTCCTAGACTGGGTCAAGTCCCCTACAATGTGCTTCCAAGGATCATAAGCCTCTGTTTCCTGACATCTATCACAGTTTTGATTTGACATTTATTTATGAATTTGTTTGTTAATATGTCTGCCCAACTTGCCCATACACCCACATAGAACTGGGTCTGTTGTGCTCACTATACACAGCACAGTGCATACATAGCTCTTGGCCCCCAGTCGAGGCAGTGAAGAGTGTTATTTGAGAGCCTGGGTTCTGGACTCAAACTGCCTAGATTCAAACCCTGGCTCCACCCCTTATTGGCTGGGTGACCTAGCTCTTTAAGTCTTGGTTTCCTCATCCGTAAAGTGAGGAGAATAGTACCTACTGCACAGAGTCCTTATGAGGATAACAAGATAATACACCTTCAGTGCTTAGAATGAAACTTGGTACATAGTTAGGGTTCAATAAATGCTAACTGGCAGAAATAGTAGACGCTTAGTAAATACGTACTGAATGCACGAATGAATGAAAAGACAAATTCTGGTGGGACTGAGTCCTCGCGCCAATCCTTCCGGGAAGGTCACGTGGTGCAGTCACTCCCCAACCTCACTGGAGCCCCTGCCTCACCTGTGACCCGGCAGCCGAAGAGCTCCAGCCGGAGGGCGATGCCCGAGTGCCAGGTCTGAGGGCGAATCCTGACGAACCTCGTCAGCAGCGGCGTGTGGAGCCTGTTCAGGACCACCTCAGTCGCGTCGCTGTTGGCTTGAAATACCTGTATCGTAGGATGCAAAACCGCATCGTTGAAATCCCCGTTTGTAGCTTAGCCACTCGAGCAGTCTTTGAAAGGGGTGGGAAAGTTCCGTTGCCTTTTATTTCCCTCAAGCTTACAAATAATCAGTGGGTTTGTTGTTTTGGGCTTTTTTAGAGACACCATAAAAAAAAATTCTCACATTGTTCCAACTTGAAAACAACAAATGGTCTTCACAAAAACTTTTAGAGGGAAGGAAAATTTTGCCTCTGGGCTAACAGCAAGCTGAGGAAGGAGGTTTGAAAGGAAAACAGATCAGGAGCTAAGACAGAGAGAAAAAAGTAGTTCCTTTTAAAAATGAAGGGAAAACGTATGTCATCTTTTAGGGCTGGCAGACCTCACTCACGAGGGTGAACTTGACACTCCCTCTTCTGCCTGTTGCAGGCACCCAGGAATACTTGCAGAGCATTCTGTAATTATAAAGTGCTTCACAATTGTTTTTGTTAGTTACTTGATGCCATCTCGCCCCACCAGTGGGTGAGATGGTAAAGGGGCACCATCTACCCCCAGCGCCCCTGTGTCAATCAACATGATCTTGGTTCTCTCTGGTCTTTGTTGTAGGGTCAGGATGGCAGACAGTCCCTCAGAGTCCACTCTGGCTTCCTCTCACTGTAGTCCCTGCCCTGTAATGAAATCCATCCCTGTCCCCATCTGACCAATACATCTCTTATGGCAGGAAAGGCTTTTCGGAGTAGCTTCTGATTCAACATGGTAGGAGCAAGTCCTAGCTTACCAGATGGCCCAAATCAATAATTGCCATATGGACCTTATGTTTTTTTGTGTTTCCATTAAAAAAAAAAGTAACTGGAGCAAGTATATGTGAATTTCTCTTGGTTTCCCTGGATAAGGGTAGAAGGAAAAACCAACCAACCATCATTTCTAAATCCATGAAAACCAACCAACTAACCATCGCTTCTATACCTGTCATAGCTATAACACCCAAGGGACTCTGTAAATCTACTCACAGCCAACTCTGCAAGAACCAGTGATTTCTCCTGCATAGGGGAACTAGATGCTTCAGCTCATGACACCCAGGACATACCTGTGTTTGGGGCACCAGTGGGGCTGAGACAAGAGGAATGGGGAAACTGGGGTCTCTGAATACCTTTGAGCCAGACACTGTAAACACAATTATGTCTGCAATACCCCAAGGAGATAAGTATTCTTATCTAAACTTTACTGATGAGGAAACTGAGGCTCAGAGATGCTTGTCTGGATCTAAGGCCCTTGCCAAGTTTGTAGGCTTCTTTAAGCTTGTGGTTTCCTAGGTTGACTTTTATCTCTTAATAAATTTGAGGTACTTATGTTGGTGGCTAGGAGTCATGGAGCCCGTAAGGTCTCTAAGCATGGGTTGTATGGAAATAGAGTCACTGTCCAGTGGTATGCTCCCAGTGTGAGTTTATAATCCCACCTTAGAATGGCTTTGAATAACGGCAAAGAACAGCACAGGAATTTACAGCCTATTAACTATATAGTCCTTTCTTCTCCATGAACTGTGAACGTCATCATTTGGCAACCTTGAGCCCTCTGTATTTCCCATGTGCTAGGTCAAAAGTTAGAGCCCTTTGGTAGCACACCACTGATGTGCGGTAAAGACATCATACCTTCTGCAACTAAATGAAGGGAAGTGGCTTGCTCAAGACAAAGAAGGGAACAGGTTTTCATTGGTTCACCATACTCAGTTTAAACCATTGTTCTGGTGCCAAGCCTGCCAAATCTGGGGGGGGCTCCCACCCTGTCCACCCAACTTGCTGTTCTCTTTGCTCCCCTGAAAAGCCCTCAGTTTTTCCTAAGGCCACCAGTTAGTTTCCTCCTCTCTGCCTTGCTGGCAGCGGGGAGCACAGACGAAGGACTGGTGAACGACTCCCCTCTCCCAGGTTTGATTTTGCTGTTTCCTGTACAGTGACGGAGGACAAGGAGGAGTGAGGAGACAAAGTTAGCATGGGAAGAAGGGTCCGGGAGAAAGAAGGACAGAGGGCTGGGGGAGAAGGCCCACCGGGAGAGGGTGACCCTGCTCCCACCATGCTGATAAAGGGCCCACAGTGTCAGGAAAGGGGTGGGGGACTGGATCCAAGGGAAAGAGATTAATCAGTTCTCCCAGAATTCACAGGAGGGAGAGGCCTTTTGTTTGTTTTTTTGTTTTGTTTTGGCAAGGAAGAAGCAAATGCAGCACTTTGCTTATTTCTGATGGTGCTGGGATTGTGTGTGGCCTCCATCAGGAGATGCTAAGGAGTTCATATTGGGGGAAAATAGCTCCATTTGTCATGTGGATGCATAATTGGAGAGTTGAGTGGATTCGAACTTTAACACAGCTGCTAATCCTCACCATCCACACCACGCTGGTACTGTTTAGAAACACAGCACGTCTTATGTGTTTTTAATATCCAATTTTATCTTATCTGACCTCTTCATTTCTCAGCCTTGGCAGACAACACCAAGAAACCTTTTCTTTCCTCCCTCAGTGAGGAAATGATTGCATATTTGGGCCATCTTTGGGAGGGTGGTGTGTGCATGAGCATGGCTGCACGTGGGCGTGGGATGCAAATGCTCGTGGGACGTGCCTGGGGAGAGACTGGTCTTCCCGTGGGCACGTGTGGCCACAGGCTGTGGATGAAGCCCCTACTGTCTGCCTGCAGGGGCACCTGTCAGGGAGGGAAGCAAGCACACGGTTGATCACCCCTCGGCCCTCTACCTGGCTGTTCAAGTCGAATTTCATTCTGCTCCCTCTTCCCTCTTCTCCCACCCCTGGCATCAGATGAAGGATCTTTTCAACTTGGCTTCAAATTACCCTCCACGTTTCAAAGCCTAGTTCCTTACTGGTTTCTTGTTTGCCCTTGACCTATATTCATACCTGCCCTCTGTTCTCCGGACCCGTTGCTGAAGGAACACCATCTTACCTTATTAGATTTTTAACACAGCTCCCACTCTGAGTGTGGTGTAGTGGAAAAAGCAAAAAATCCCACTGAATCAGAAGCCAGGAGCGAGGCTCTACTGCTAATTAGCTCATAAGTGTGGGCAAATATCTCTACCTCCCTCGGGCCCCAATTTCCTCCTCTGTTAAACGAGAGGATTGTATGAGTTGATTTGTAAGGTCCTCTCTGGCCCCCTGCTTCCAAGCCTTTCTTCAAAAGAGTGTCCACTTTGCAACGGGCGTTTCAGTTACCCGTTGTCCCTCACAGCCTAAGTGCTTTTGTGGACAAGTTCTGTGGATTTTTTATATACTTCAAATAGTGCCCAGGACACATGGTAAGTGCCCCATTCACAGGGAGAATATGCCTTGTTGATGTGTTGGTTCAATAACAGTTCAAATTATTCATAACAGAGTAATGAATAACAACACCTTAGTCCTTACATATTGTCTTTTGCCCAAAGATATCAAAGTGCAATTTATGAAAATCCATTTTTAATGAAATATTAAGCAGTTTCTATTTCTTCTGACCCAGTGGATTTACAAGGTCTCTATTTTTCTCTCTGCATCTCCCCTATTTATAGCTGGTAAATGCTGTCATATATTATACATCTTTATGACTTTCTCAATGCTTCTGTGGTTTTAGAATCACCTTTCATCTGTTTTCTGATCAAATTCCCTGAGATGGTTTCTTGGCTTCCAGTCTAGGCACTGCAAGGTAAGGGGTTGTGTGCGTGGGAAATGATGCCAGGAAATTGGTTTTATTCCCTATTCCCTGCCGACTTGCTGAATCGCTATGGCAAATCAATAAACCTTAGATACCTTGGTTTCTCCTTCAGGAAAATAAAATCGATAACAGGCTTGCAGATAGACAATAAAGTTTACTGGCCCTCCCTGCTGGCTCCAATGCCTGCACAACACCCAGGACAGATGTTAGAGTAGAAGCCAAGTCACAAGTAAAAAATGGGTCTTTGGACAATTGGGAGAATTCAAGTTCTGAAAGCCATGACTCCCCAGTCCCACTTAGAAGCCAAAAATTTTCAGACCGTAACTTTGCAGTGAGATGTCTGCCATGCTGAGAAAAATCAGTGGATTGCCATGTATCCTATACCCAGATAGGCACATAGCAAACACAATGATTAAATTTTAATATCTGCTTTAAAAGCTGGATGTCACAGGGGATATACGTTTTTATTAATTTTAAAAGAAAAATCTTAATATGGTTGTTTACTATCCAAAGGAAAATCAGAAGTATGTTCAAGGTGACCCTAGCTTTCTGGGAACAGTGTTGATTATGCTGTAATTATTAAAAATATATGTGTGTGTGTGTGTATGTGTGTGTGTGTGTGTTCAAAAAAGAAGCTATGTTGAATGTAAAGATTTCTTCAAGTGCATCTCTGCAAACCAAGTTCAAAAAACAATTCAGGGCACAAAGTGGTCTGGATAATCCATCTGGTGCCTTGCTGAATTCTGAACATAATCCAACACTTTCCAATTGATTCTTGAGACCTTTGGTTTATTTTCAGGAAGACAGAATCTGAAAACCAGCAGCATTTCATGGATTTTCTGATTTGCACCTCTGGGGGAGGAGGGCATCTGCCAATTAAATTGGCTGCTATCCAACATTCCAGTTTAGTTGTTATCTACATCACCCCCCAGAAAAAGAAAATCAGTGAGTTTTGGCCATGCCAGTGAGTCCACCAGGCATGGACAGTATGGACTATATAATATAAAAGAAAATTATATCTTTATCTATCTATCTATCTATCTATCTATCTAAAATTTAGTAAGAAACATCTAGCCAGAGCACATCACTGACGGTTTTTGAGGTCGCCTTTTCTCTGTTTCTCACCCCACTTCTAGTCACAGCCACCTCTTCTTTGCTGACCCCTCAAGTTGTCTTTGAAGAACATGCAGTGACTCTGGCACAGCTAAGGACAGTAAGCATTGCGGCCTGCCTACCTTTTAGGCCTTGAGGCGGGGGGGTTTCTGCCTGATCTAAACCCCTTTCCTATACACCAGTAATCTTCACTGTCAACATCCAGGTACCAAGGACACTGTCGACGCTGCATGCTACCATGCCTGCCCCATAGGGCCAATGAGAAGATTCTGTCAAAGTCTTTGGGCTCCTAGGAGAGACACAGTGTAGGTTCATGGGATTACCTGGCTATTTTAACCTTTCCAAATGAGGCAGGCCCTTTGGTGGACAGATGCCATCTCTCCTTATGTGCGTTGCCTCCAATTTGAGCAGGGCTTCGGTATTCAGCCTGCACATGCCTGTCTCTTCATTTCCTATGGTGTGACCTACTGTTTACTTCTATTTTGCTGTAAATATCTGAATTCAGCCAGCCCCAGGGACTGCAAAGAAAGCAGGAAAATTTTTCAAAGACAGCACAGTGCTGGAGCCCTGAGGAAGAAATTGTGCAGGAGATCTTCTTCTTCTTCTTCTAATAAATATTTCTCTCCACTAATAAATGTTTCATTGCACCTAAAGTTCTCCTTTTCAATCTACTTGGCACAGATACTCAAGGAGGAGGAGAACAAAGCAGGCAGAAGGTGGCAGGAACAGAGGGCAGAAACTGGGGAAACTGGTAGCGTGTTTTAAAAATCGCTCTTAGAAACAATTACACCAAACTGATCCTGACTGCAGAACCCAGTGCCTGTCCCCCCCTCCCACCCCTTCCCTTGCAAGTGCTCTAAAACCACCATCGGGTCCACATGTAAAAATAAATTGTCAATCAATGACTGCCATCCTGTTTAATTAATTTGTTGCACCAAACAGGCAAGGAGGGGAAGGGAACTGTTGCACTGGGGAAAAATGATGTTAAGGTAATGGGCTTTTTTGGTTGTTGTTTGTAAATCATGTTCCTGATATTTCTCTTTTAAAACTCCCCCTTAAAGATTATTAATAAAATTTTTTTTAAGCTTCTTTCATTCTAGTGGATGTGGGAACTTAGCCAGATACCGAGTCAGAAGGAGGGTGTGTATGTAAAAAAGATAGAGTAAGGGAGGGTGGGGAGGGGGTAGGCAAAGGAGCTCCCCAACAACCAAACGCTCACTAATGACTATGATGACCTCTGCGCTCATCCTCCTTTGCTTTGGGGCTGTTTTTTTCATCAAGCAGTTTTCCTGCCACAGGAGCAGGGTGCTTGGTTCTGGGGGTGGGTGGGGGGATGTGCGCATCCCCATCTGTGTGGGCCTTGTGGGCCCTGCTAGATTTACTACAGGATTATGTTACCCCCATGGAGACGATGAGCCCTGGAACACAGCATACTAACAGGATTAGGGTTTCAGGACTGGAGACAGGAAAGCACCAGGGAAGGCAGGAGTGGAGGGCAGCTCAAGGATCGGGGCCTGGAGGAGCATGGGGCCAGGGAACAGCAATGATCAGGCTGGATGGGAATGGCCAGTGTCCTCCTATAAAGATGGAGGGAGAAACACAGGTGTTCCACCTGGGTGGCACAGGCTCTCCACACCTGAAAACCTCCTAACACAGACGTTTGCGGCTTTTTTCAAGGAGGTGCCTTTAATTTCCAGGTGGGCAGAAGAAAGCAAGGGTGACAGGAAGTGAGGTTCCAGAGTGCCTCTGGCACCCACATGCCTCTTCTGGTGGAGTTTTAGCAAATCACAAAGCAGGGACATAGTGACAGCAGAGAGTATGACCATTTACCAGGTGAGGCCTTTGCTCCAACACTAATCTAGGGGGTTGGGGCAAGGAAAGCATTTCCTCAGCCCAAGCAAAATCACAGAGCCCTTCCACTTCCCCTTTGTCTGCTCTTTGTTGCTGGCATCTGTGTACAGTGTTGGCCTGGAAGTGAAAAGGCTACGTTAGCATCAAGGCTGTACATGCCAGGGAGGCTGGCCTCAGCGCCTGGAGATGGTTCCGGGCCCACAGGAGCTGGGTGACGCTGGCCATGGGAGCCTAACAGAGAAAAGGTTCAAGCTTATGTATAATGAAATTTTCCCTTGAGCTTCCTAAGTGGAGAGGCTAAAGGTCTGAGCTCATCCTATGGCAAATGGATAAGGGACAAACTTAATTACCTAGGGCACTGGATTCTTTTTAGTTATAATGGAAGGAGAAGATAGACTGAGGGACTTGAACTTGGAAAGGGTATCAGCCCTCTTCAGAGCACACATAACCATGGTTAGATGATGCCACTGTATCCGTGACTTCTGGAGCCTGGTGCCCAGGACAGTTTGAGGCATTGTCCTAATCTTATATATATGACAAACAAAATTACTCCCACAAAAGGAAAAAGGAGAGGCCAGTCACCCACTAGGAAGTTAAAAAAAAAGTTTCTTTTGAAAACTCAAATGATCAGTTGGAGGAATAACTGCATCCTTCGCAGAAGAGTGAGGCTAGGATGGAGAGCACTTATCCAAGGCCACGCAAGTGCAGGCCCCACCAGATGCAGGGAAAGGCCTGGATGACTTATCACAGTACATTCCAGACCTATGATTTTAAAAGAGGCTGATAAATATCCCATGGGACCTTGTTACTTTTTAAATTGATAACTTGCTTCTGCTCAAGAAGAGCTTTGTGTATCTAATACATTAATTATATCTGCAGAGAGCCTTCCATCTACAGATCTCAGGGTGCTTTGCCTGCAGAAGCTGCGGCACCACTCCATTTGGTGATGGGAATACTGAGGCATGGAGCCGTTAAGAGACATTTCTGAGGTCACGCAGTGCATCATCGAAGAAGATCTGAAAATAGATGTCACGTGCTTCTGTTAGCCAACTGATTTGGGGGTTTGGTTTTCTGACACCAATTCTCTCTCTTTCCTCTGAAGTCTCTGATTTAAAAATGATTTGTTTTAATTTAGAAAATAAATACAGGACAGAGGATATTCGAAGTGAGGTGTTTATTTGTTCTGAAAGGATGTGGCCAAATCAAACAAATATTAACTTCTTTCAGCTCTCTATCCTCACGGTTCTGTGGTGGAGCCCAAGCACGTCTTGCGTTCAGACCTCCACTGGAGTGGAGGCTGTCCAGGAAAAGGCACACCTCTCAGCCCTCAGACGGAACCCTTACGAAGCCTTAGGAAGCCAATTTCCCTCTGGATGCAAGATGGGGAGCAAGTCCTATGTCACACTGTTGAGAGTACCAGCCTGGAAATCCAGCCTGGTGCCCGGGCTCCTTTCATGGGGACTCCACATTTCCCCAGTCCCTGGGGCAAGTTACTTAGTCTCTGAGAGCTTCAATTCCACAGTCTGTGCAACACTATGAAATTCTGAGGCAAATATGCCGCTGCCCGAGGCTTTTCTGAGTCCCTTGGAGGTTATTACATTAGTATGATGAGCTTAGTGCTCATAATTCCTGCCACTTACTATAGGGTAATTCTGAAAACTCTTGGACCCAAGCCTTACCTCAGCACTGTCTCCACCCTTCCATCCTCAACTGGCCATCAGAGTGTATCTGGCACCCCCACAGACTCTCTCTTTTAGCCCAGATTTCTTCTAAATACATCATCCCAGTCCAGCAACGCTGTGACTAAGAGCAAGTTAACCAGAGTTAACTTGGAGACTCTCATTAACAGGAGACACCCACGTTTACCAAATGAGGCAGAATTGAAGACAAGGGCTTTGGCTCAGATACGTAAGGGCAGTGGTCTCTGTCCCCTGTCCTGACACCAGTCATTGCTCCATTTCTCACGCACAGCCTACCCCTCCAGTGCAGACTCACAGAATCAGCTTCTCAGAGGACAGGACCTTGACCAAGGACTTGTGCCTTTGAGCTCCATGCACCTCTCGTGGTATGTGTGTACCTGACTGTGCCTGTGATTATGCACACATACGTGAACCTTCTACTATTGTATTGACAATGCTATGTCTGCATCTGGGGTGTTACTAATACAGCTGGGAAGAGCAAAAGCAGTAGTTTCTGCTTGTGGTTTCTGAAGAAACGTATGTGAAGCAATTTGTATAATCTAAGGGAGCACAAGGGTTGAATATGGGTTCCATCAGGCAGACGAGCTCTCTGACTTGTGGTTAAGCCATAAATATACATAAGGAGGGCCTGCCCTATATGAAAATCATAGGTTCCACATTTATGGCATGTGGAGCTGGATAGGGATTTGGGGATGAGCTGTGCTTGTGGTCTGTGTAACCAGGCTGCATTTGGCCAGGAGGAGGCTTGCAATACCCCAGCAATAGCGTGACTGGCTTTCTCACAGGCAACCTCATGATTACCTGTTGGATGGAAAGAAACTAAGAAGAGGCTGCTCACTGTGTGGGGAAGTCTGGAAAAGAGTTCCTTAGTCTTCCTCACCTCCTGGCAGCAAGAGGAGGTCATTCCCTCATAGGCCTTGCCTCAGCCCAGCCTGGATCCAAACTGCAAATAGAGTTTTGCAGGCACAGCACAGCCATCCCCCCACCACCTTGAGTGCTCATTAATCTTGCTTTTCTCTGATTTCCCCAATTCCCTGGTCTTCGGTACGCGGCACTGGTGTTGACAGTGACCAGGGAATTGAAATCGAGTTCCCACATTTCTGCCCCAAATGCCACAATCCCCACTTCCCTCCCTGCGCACCGGGAAGGCATTTGCAAACCCTCCTCCTGCACCACAGAGCAGAGCAGGCTGCTGCCTCCATCTCTGCTTTGCTGTTCCACTAGGTCCTGTTATTTGAATTTCACTTTCAAGCCCACCACTGAGCATTAGCTAGCTTGGCACAGTGCCCCCTCATCTAGCTGCTACAAAGAGACTCAGTGGTAGCACCCAGTGTGGATGAAACCTCTCCCCTAACTGCCCCCATGTCCCCTCCTCACCCTGCCTACCCCTCATGGCACCAAATCAAACTGCAGCAGACTCGACAAATCTGTTTGGCACGGTTCACTCAACTATCTCAACCCCAACAGCCCAGAGAGCTGCACTGACGCACCATGAACCGGGTGGAATCTGCACATTAACTACAGATATCTGGGAAAAAGATCTGCTAATGAAGAGGCAGCCAAGATCACCCCTGCAGGGGAGACGAGGAAGGTCCCTGGCTGCCCACCACCCCTGCAGTGGGGCGAGGGAGCTTGGGGAGTGGGGCAATGCCTAATTGGCAGGCTTTCCATTCTCTTGCCTGCTTCTAAGTACCCAGAGGATGAATTTCTAATGGGGAGAGAAAGGGCTTTTCCTCTGCCCCAGATTTCTTTATATGGGCAGGACTGATTCACTAAAACAAAAACAAAACCCCAAGTTACCCCTTGGCTACTGGGGAAAGAAATTTAGCCAAGGGTGGAAAAAGGAGGCAGAGAGAGAGAGAGAGAGAGAGAGAGAGAGAGAGAGAGAGAGAGAGGGAGAATATCCACTATGAAAATGTTGAGAAGAATGATTCTGAAGACCAGAAAGCTAAATTCAATTCTCAGGAATATCTTCCCTGCAAACTGAATACCAGGGATAAAGTCAGGGAGGACAGCATTCTATCAAAATGTGCAGTGCTAAGGTATTTCCAAAAGCAGATTTACTACAAATGGTGTTTTAAATGGCATCCCAGTCCATCTGTGTGCTTTTAAAATCAGCTTATGCTACAGTATCCCCCGGCCAGTGCTGCTTAGTCATTGCACCTGGACAAGGAGACAGTCAGGTGAGCCTTTTTCCTCTCCCCCGGGACCTACCTTGCCTGCTAGCAGAGCTTCTGGGAGGTACCAGTATTGAAATGGGTCGGATGTGATGAGAAGTCAGCCCCGCCATGCTCCCACCATCCAGTGCCTGTGGGGCTTGCCATTCCCGACTAATGTTTGGCAAGTCTTCCTGAGACCAGGTCAATGGGAGGCCAGACCTGGCCCGACATGTCAAGGTGGATGTCTTCCGATTGCTAAGTGCCTCAATTTCTTTATTGGGGAATTGGAGTAATTTGTGTGTGTGTGTGTGTGATACCTGGTAAATATGTAGAAGGATGATTTTCAGATGAATGGTGCCATGTTACTATGGCGATTTTGATTTTTAAAGAACCCACTCCTTTAAAAACTCACATTTCCCAAGGGAGACTGCCAACACTATAGTTCAGGATTTTCTGGGTCCAAGCCTTCCAGTTGCATCAGCAAAAGCAAACTGCCTTGGGGCAGTGACAGGGGCTGAGGAGGTTCCCTTCGGAAAAGATCTTTGGCCTCTCTAAGCTTGCCCACATGTTCGTTTTGATAATTTACACCCTGACAGACCCGGGTCTGGTGGAACTGCAGCACTACAGAGGACAGACCCTCCTCCCTCCCTATCTTTCTTCTAGGGAAGGGTGAGCAGCCCCTGGGAACCCTGGCATCACACTCTCCTGCAGACCTGAGAGCCAGGCCCCCCCCATCTGCAGGGGCCACCACAGCCTGTGCTCCCATCACAGACGCCCAGGATCCCACCCAGGTGAGACCCTGGCTGTTTCCTGTGAGCCCCGCATACGCTGAGTGTGCCACACAACCAGCACATGGCCAGTGCCAGCTGCCGACCCAGAATGCCATGTGTCTTAAGAAAGCCTAGTGCCAGACATTCATCCACATGTATGCGACAAAAGCCCCACATCCCCCACGCGGACCACACCTCCGGGAGCCCTGCACGCTGAGGCACCAGCCGGGAGAATTCAATGCCTCGCTGCGAAGCACGACTGCTGGTTCAGATCCCATCCCCAACAAACCGAATTTCTCCACATTATTTATTGTCCTCTTTCTTCTCTGGGGCGTTGTGATTCCCTCCCAGGATTTGTGCCCTTTCATTTCCAGACCTCGGCAACTCCTGCTCTGCAGTTTCACGTGGTTTCGTGATTGTTAACCCAGCATGTGGAAGGGACTCAGGCCATAAATGCTCAGTGAATCCTGTGTGGGGAGACACGGGCTGGGAATGCATTTTCTCCTTCATTTGAAGTCAGAGAACACCCTGCAAGCTCTCTCTCTCTGCTGTGCAAGATGCAACAGCAGCCAGGCTGTCGGAGAAATGGTGCTTTCCAATCACTTTAGCGTAAGAAAGAAGATTTTCAGGGCCAGCATGTCCCTTGCCTCCATCAATTATTTGAGCCTTACTACACAATGCCCTCTCCCCTGGGGGGGTGGGGTTGGCTTGAAGCTCCTCTTTTCTGACCCCTCTGGAACTGGCCCAGTGTGCCTTTGAGGTGGGGACCTGGATTTACCTTGTGGTTTTTGCCATGCCGGTACACCATCCAGTCTTCACCATTAGTACTGACTTCCAGCTTGTAGGACTTGACATAGTAGCCATTCTGGGTTTCCCTGGAAATCGCTCCCTGCGTGGCAATGGCCGTGAGCACGGTTAGAAAGCGCAGGTCCACCTGGGGAAGAGAGGGCAGGAGTAAGGGAGCACCACTCCCCACACAGGGCAGTATCTTGCTTTTTCTTCAAAGGACACAATCGTTAGACTTTGCTCCCAACCTGTGTCTGGGATTCACTGAGACATATTTGTAATTAGTATCAGTCTGCAGTTCCACTGGATAGTTAAACTCAACTTATCTGACACTAAATAGGACATCTTGAAAATGTAACTTGATTTTTTTTCTTTTTTCTGCAAATCTGAACAGACAGTATTCAGTTTTTCTTAGAATAATCATTGAACATCTATAACTATGATCTCTCCTTACTAAACTATGGCCTGCCTTGGATCATGAAAGCAGATGGTGTTTTAAAGGAACAAGGCTAAATAAATCCACCCCACTCCAGTCCAATTCAATTTAATTCAATCCAATTCACTCATAATGCCCTAGCTGCAAAAGTCACAGCTCATAGTTGTCTTCCCTTCCCACCCCCTTGCTCCATTGTGTATTTAGTTGCTCAGGTCACTAAAGGGTCAAAGGGCATGCAGAGTCTGCCCAAGCAATTAGGCTTATGCACCACGTCCTGACCTTTTGCTCTGCGAGGAGGACGGCCAACATTTTGAGGGACCTCCTCTCCCACAATGCCAAACTCATTTGGAAATTGCTGGATGTCATTCCTTTGCTGGCCATGGTGTTTCTTAATTGCAATCTCCATGTGACCAAAATTTAGCCAGCACACACTGGTAAAATTCAATTCAATAAGCACCTATTGGCTGCTTAATACGTGCTCAACACTAGCAAACATTTGAATAAGTATGCAATGCCATCTATGTGTATGACGAACAGGTGGATTGTGACAGGAGAAAGTATATGAGTAAGGACCAAAAAATGGAATGCCAATTATAAAGGAAAACTTTCTGGAAGCTTTGCAGGATGAGAAGGATTTTTGGAGAGGCAGAGAGGAGAGACAGTGACAAATGGCCTTAGGGTTGTGCTGTTAGAACTCCTGTGGACTCTCCGGAGTTCCTAACTGGTCTTTCTCCCTTTCCTGTTGCCTGTTCTGCAATGTCCTTCTTAGAGCAGAGGTCACTGTGCCGCATCAGAGCCAGGACAGGCTTGTCAAGGGGTCACAAGGCTGTCTTTCGTGTGTCATAAAAAGCAGTCATTGCTCTGGGATGGAGCTAGCAGCATGCTCTTCTCCTGTTTACTTCTTCCCAGGGGATGAGGACAGAACCAGTCTGCAGTGTGGGAAGATTACTCAACATGGGCCGCAAGTCTTATTCAGAAAGAAAGCAAACAATAGTCTGAAAAGATGCTGCAGCGCATTCCCGGTAGTGACATTTTCCCATGTGTTCTTCTGATAGCTATGTGCAAAACCTTCCTGGCAGAGCTCTCTCCAAATAGCAAAGATCAGGAGAAGCTGCCATGCTCAGCCAGCACCTCAACAAACCTGGCTTTAGGAAAATGCCCCGAAAGTCTATGATGCCTTCCTGTGCCAAGAATGAGGAAGGTCTGAACTGCTTATAGAATTTTCCTTGCATATCTATAGTGATAGACGAAACACCATCCTAGCCGAACAACTTAGCCCAGGCCTGGTCATCTCCACGAGGGCAGGGACAGGGTCCCTCTTACTCATCAGTGTACTCCAGCATGTGGCCCAGTACCTGGCATAGTCTATTTGTTCCTGGCATACATATTTGTTCAGATGAATGAATGAATGGAGTTCTCAAGTATGCTGTGTTTATTTTCTTCATGTCCTTTGTCCCCTCTATCTGAGGAGCCACCTCCCTGCCCCACCAGTACGTACACACTCTGCACACTCTCTGGTATCTGAGCAAGTACCTGGAGATACTCCTTGTTGGAATCCAAGTTGGGGGTCCAGGCATTGTCATCACCATGGAGCCGGCTTTGTTGAGGGGTCCACCTCCCATCAGAGTAGGTAGATGAGGCACTGATCTGTTCGTTAGCAATCCGGCCAGACTCCATTCCCAGAGGGACATTGCACTGAAAGTCTGGGGAATGCAGATGGTGAAGGGCAGAGTTAGGCCTCTCAACCTCAAACCCCTGGGACCCTCCCAACACCACTCCCTTCTAGGGACAAGTCCTTACAGGCACGCCCTCATCTTAAAGACCCTAATTATATGTTCTTGTTTTAAAAACAACTACACCAAGTCATAGAGCTTGACAACCCCTCTGGGTCTGAAAGAAACTAAATTGGACCTATAAGAAATCAGGCTGTGGATAAATAAGAATCATCATACAAATTAAAAATACAATCTAAAGCACAAGAACTGTTACTGCTGCAGGCTACAGATGCTCACGGATGCCAGATGCACCATTATTGCAATATAGGTAAACGGGAGAGAAACTCATGGCAATTTGGGTGGGCTGATGCATCGTGGGAAGCCCGCTTTATTAATAAACACCCAGGAGGCACTTTTGCTTCCTTCTTTCACTCAACTGTCTCGTGAGTTCTGGCACAGGAGACAGACATTACAAAGCATAAATACCTGTCTTTGGGGGACCTCTCTATAAGCACATTTATGTCACTTTATATTCTTCTGTGCCACCTGTCCGGACAAATAGACCCAGAAGTCGCTCACTCTTGCCTCATGCCATCAGTTAAATTGCTGTCCTTCTTATAGGTGCCATAGACACTGATCAATATTTGTGTGTGTTTGTGTGTGTGTCTGATATGGACCAGCAATCTCTTCCAGGTATCAAACCTATTCTTTAGCTCTGTGACTGCACTAGCCATTTGCATGACCTAGTACCGTTTGCCATACTGTTTCTTTATCACCCAATCTTCATGAGCTCTTTGATGAAAAAACAAAAGCAAAACCCGCAACAAAAGCCAGCGACTTTCCTGCAGGCCAGGCTGCCGTGTCTGTAGCTCTACATGTGGTGAGCTCTCTACAACCACGGCAGGATTCCCTCAGCTCTAATCACTGTTAAAGTGCTTCTTCAGTCCTTAACGTTGTTGTTTGGGTTCCTAAGTGGAAGTGGCAGCACATTTGAAGAACATGTCCAAGAGCAGCTGACTTGAAGACGGAGCCCAGGGTTGAAGGACTGATGGCCTTGACCACAAGCTCCATGACAGCTAGGGTCAGAGTGACAGTTTTTAATGCTTTGCCCAGTGCCTGGCATACCGTAGAAGCTCCAAAGACTATCTTTATTGGGAGTGTGAAGTGAAAGTCCAAGCAGTTGTATCAGGCTAGCCAAGGAAATTCTACCTAGGGCCAGAGATGTTTAATGTCAAAAACAGATATATAAAGAGAAGTTTAAAATGGCTCAGTTTTGAGACAATGGCCCCAGATTTAGAGAGGGGAAAAAAATGGACCCAGACTCAAAAAATGTTAGCATGAGAGGGAACCTTGTATGCACCATTTTAACTAACTTTGCTTTCAGTCATAGATGAGGAAACTGAGGCAGGAGATGGTCCCATGATTTTCCCCGGTAATAACTTATTCTTGGTACGCACACACACACACACATACATATATATATACTTTTTTTTTTTTTTAAAGAAATGAGCACCTAGATTGACATGTGTTCTTTTCTCATTAATCTGCCTGGTAAGAGGATGCAGCCCCCATTCCCCAAACCCGGGTGCCACTGCAAATTTAGTAGTGTCCCCATCTCCTTCTCTCGCAGAGGTCAGCTTCTCTCCACCTGTATACCCTCACAGCCCTGATGCAAGGACAGTGCAGAAGTTCCCAGTTGGCCCACTCACTTTCTAGCGGCTCTTGATGGACCAGGTAGTAACGTGCAGAGAAGCCATCTTTGGCCACGGCCATGTCTGTGTGAAAGGTCAGGGAGAGAATCCCTGTCGATGATCGGAGTTCAGAGGGCGTTTTGGTCCCACAGTACTTGCCAATCAGGGGGCCAACTGGACATGCAAAACAAAGAGAGGTCAGTGGAAATGAAATGTCAAACTTGGTTTTCAATGCATTCTCCCTTCCTACCACTGCATGTCATCCAATGGAGCATCACTCTATATGCCTTGACATAAACACCAAAGAACCAAAGATAAGTTTTGAGAACAAAGTCTCATATTTTTCCTGCACATTTAAAAGCAGTTTTACTTTTTAATGAAGAAGTACAAGCTACTTTCACTGGCTTCGTTCTGTTCTCACAGCCCTGGGAGATAGGCTGGAAAGGTATCATTACAATGCCTGTTCTACAGAAGAAATGGAGGTTTGGAAAAGTCATGTGATTTCCTTGTTATCCTGCTTTACTCAAATTTTCTGACTAACTCTTATGCTTCTCCCAGGAAATGGAATTGGTCTTCTTGCTCAGCCACCAAGTCTCCCTCACGTTGGAAAATACTTAGAATGGCTACAAAATGAAAGATTTGTTTCCTCTCTGACACCAATACTGACCCTACTCAAGATCTATGTTGGTCTTCACCTGAGAAGTACAGGTTCCTCTTGGCCTTGGGTGAGGCACCTTTTCAACATCTATGACTATATTAATAATAATACAATTATGGTAATAATAATGATGACGATAGCAGCTAACTTACACAGATAAGACACAGAGAGGTTAAGTAACTTGTCCAAGGTTGCACGGTAGAGCTATGTAGCAGAGCCAAGACTCAAGCCCAGTCAGGCTGGCTCTGGAGTCCTTCCATTTGGTCCTAGGGCTTAGCCACTGAGTCACTTTCCGTCCCGACAACTTGGAGTGGAAAAGAACATTACCTATCGGCTTTCTCATCTTCTCCAAAGTATCTATTAATACATAGTAGCCTATCCTTTTCCAAAGAAATATCTCCAAGAAAGTAGACTGCCTTTCTGTAATTTCCCTTAAACCATCCTTGGTGAAGGAAAAGAAGAGAAAGTCATCGTGGGTCATGCAAGAACTCTAAGGAGCTTTGAAATCTTTGTTCTCCCTTTTTATCATCACTAAAGCAATTGGTAGGCAAAGGCCTAGCCACCGCGGAGCACCTCATGACGTGGCATCACTCACCATGTGGAATGCCATCCCAGATGTCCAGCCAGTCGTACTTGCAGTCCCCCTCGCCCACCTGCAAAGGGTCATGCTCCAGGTCGAAGATCAGGAACTGCAGGATGATCTCCATCTTGGGTTTGGCCAGGATGGTAAAGGTGCAGTCCAAGTTGTGGGGGTACTTCTCAGGAAACCCAGGGGATTCGATGGTCCCGTTGGGGCTTGTGAAGTTTTTTGAACAATCTTCAGAGCCTGTATGTAAAAGAGAACTGTAGCATCAAGAAGAAGATGGCTTTCTTTGCTGCCTCTGTTGCATGGGTTATTTAAATGTTTGGGCCCAAATCCCCCTCCCCGCAAGGTTTTTGTTTCCACTGGAGTGGCTCTTGAAGCAACATGCTCTTCACATACAAGTTTCAAGCCCTCAAGCCAGTCCCTCTTTAGGGCAGAAATTAGGGGGGCACAGCTGGCTTGCTCTGCGTATTAGAGCAAGAGGAGCAATTAAGGAATTGGGGGTGGTGGAGAGAAGGGTGTGTGTGTGTGTGTGTGTGTGTGTGTGTAAGAGAGAGAGTGAGAGAGAGAGAAGGCGAGAGATTCTCTTGAAAAGAGGAACAGAGTCTTCTTTCTCAATTACTCAGCTGCTCGTTCCAGAAATGTAAGTTATTTCAGTCCTTAAGGAAGGCTTGCTGATTGCCAGCGGGGAAAACAATGTTACCCCTTATTTACTGCTGACCTCAACACTAGCCCCTATTGTACCACAGCCAACTAAGTGCTGCCTTCTCCCTCCAAGATCCAAGGTGCCTCAGGGGAGGGGCAAAGGGGAGCTCGGGTCTCATTCATGTCATGACTGTATTAAAACGAGCTGCTCTGTAGTGATCGGACAATTAACAATCGATGTTTTTAGCTGGTGGATCACAGCAGGGCGTTGGGGATGTTAAAGGCCGCTCCGGCAGCAAGTTTGGAAAAATGCAGCAGTGCACTGACATTTGGAAAGCTTCTGGTTCCTTTGTGGTGAGGACGGCCTTGTTTCTCTCCTGAGCTCTTGCATCTGTTTTCTTGGGACGCACGGAGGCATCCTGATTAAATTCGGCACAGATTCGCATCCTGGTGCAAGCTCGGACAGCAGCAGGAGCTCGTAAGAGGATTAGAGCCATTCTATCTCTTAATGCCTCTAGGTGGAGTCACATTAACCCAGCCACCATTTGCCAGGGCAGCACCACTGATGGATCCCGGGAGCCACGCGACCCAGACCCAACGGACCCACGCACATACATATAGCGAGAACTGACGCAAGTTAACACGGTGGATGCAAATGCTGGATGTTTAGAACTGATTTCATTCACTATGTTCAGATTTTAAAAGAAGAAAAGGAAGCAGGATTTATGAGGAGGATAATAGAAACTCTACGCACGAAGGAAAAAACCCCACAGAAATACTTGATAAACCGGGTGTTTACTGGCAGGAAGTGTACTCTGGGGATCGAGCTGAAATACAACTAGGTGATGTCAATACACGGATCTTAGCCTGCAGCGAGGTCTTTATCTGTGACTCCTGTAGCAGGCCCCACCTCCAGTCTCTTTATCGATGGTTGCTTTCTGGAAAGCAGCGAATGTCTGATTTGCAAATAAGTGGGCATGGGGGTTTATAACTGTTTTTAGCACCAGACAGGAAACTCCAGTATCCCCTACCTAAACACCCACCACCGCCTTGCTTCTGCCTTGTGCTATGCCTGGCAGGGTGGGGAACTGGGACACACGAGGGCAAGCGCTAACCTTTCCATGGGTTCTTTGGAGGCTCTGAGCACTGCACGCAGAAGCTCTGCACCCCAACCTTCAGAGGCATGGCAGTGGCAGGGCTGGCCCAGAGTGAGGGTTGAGCTGGAGCCCGCCTCCCCAGCTTTGTTTACCATTGGGCTGCAAACTCCTGAGGGCCTCCTCAATGGCCCGGCATGATGCAATTCAGCAAAGCCAGGCCAGCTGGCAGGTCTTCAGGGGGCCAAGAGGAATTTTGAAAAGGTTAGGGTTTATGGCTGCTGTGCAGCCTTCTTCATGTGGGGCACTTAGCTGAGCCTTGCACACAGCTGGGAGGAAATTAACTCTGTATTCACAACATGCTTGAGAGCTAGAAAGGGCATCCTGACATTCCCTCTCAGAGTCTACTCTATTGTCATTCCCTTAGAAGGCAAGGAGAAGCTCCACCCTCCAGCAGTGGGGAATTTATGGTGGAATTTTTCTTTGGTCCCTCTCATAGGTGGGATACAAGTGCTTCCAAGATGGACATCTAGTGAGTCTAAGAGAGGCCTGGAGAATGTGAGATTCTACAGTATCCACAGTTTCCAGGGTCCTGAGCATTCAACTAGAAAGAATTTTTCAACCTTAGGTTCTTAAGGCAAAAAAAAAAAAAAGTATGCATTTCTGATATATGGCTATAAATGGGTATATCCTCTGGCTTATGTTGAATGAGGTGGGAAAACTTTCATCCAGTTTTATCTTTTCTTATGTGGAAAAATCAAACCTGTCTATTAAAATTATGTGTTCATGTCTAATTTCACCATCTCACTGTTTGCAGCATGGTCAAAGCATCAGAAAGGTAACTGAATATCAAATACCGAGAGGAGATCTCAGAAAAGGAGACAAAAGTTGACTCTTGCAAATATCTACCTAATCCAAGATCCTTTTCTGTGATGTGTTAAAAGGATTAAAGGTTAAAAAAATAACTCAGGCAACAAATAGCCAAGTCAACTCAATGCTAAGATTGTCCATAGAAGCTGGGGATTTGGGTTACAGTGAATGATTTCATACCAAAGGACTCTGGTACGAAAAATGCCCACTCTGTGTTTTTCCACTATAAATTTTATAATAACTCTGCAAGCAGAAGGAGAATCTACACATATGAAGATGTTTCTCCAAAGCTGAGCTTGCCTTGACCACAGAAGGTGAATTCAGTTTTTTAACTCAGGGAGTAGAGGTAGTGGGCGCTCCAGGTTTTCTCTCCCTGTGAGTGACCCCAGGGATTTCAGTTTCAGAAATGTCACTGGGCAAACAGGAAAGAGAACCTGATCTTGAACTTTGGCCAAAGGAGCATTGGAAAAAATAAATAAATAAATAACCACACACATTTCCCACTGATTTTGTTTCTGATGTTACTTTTTTAAGTTTAAAATTTCCTTTTTCTGTTCTGCTCAGGATTTGGTGATTATTGAGATATTTGAAGTTTGTGAGTTGTTTTGGCTTACCCTTTTATATGTGGACAGTCTGGTAATACATAGAATCTTTTTTAAACCATTTCACTTAGGGCAGACATGAACCTTCCACTGCAGCCACACGCACCGGGTCAGCGCCCGCACTGCGGGTTCTGTGGCAGAGCCTCGCCAGGCCAATGTGTTGTCGAAGGCTTTCAGAGCCCTCTGTACGGCTATTTGCATATCTGTGTTTACAGTTTCCCCCTTCTTTCTCTTTATGAATCTGACTAGCAAACATAGCCGTGTTTGTTTGGATTTCTTCACCATGTCCACCCATTTCTTTCATGTTCTGTGAATGACGGAAACTTTGTGTATTTTCTCTCAGGACTCCAACAATGGAAGTAGGGGTATAGGACATGACACCTGCAGGAATGCTCATCTTTTTAAACTTCTCAGTTTTGGATTTTGCAGGCCCACACATTTCTGTGTTTTGTATCGGGTTGACTTTTGTGCTGAGAGTTGCTCTTCCAGATGGGCGCGACAGCAGGTATGAGTGGCCCTGAGAAGGCCGCTCACCTTCTCTCACGTCCCAGGAGTGAGAAGTTGGCAGGGCTGTCTCTCACTGTGGCAATCTCTTCCACAGGCAACCCTGATCTTTAAGGCAGGAAGCCCCGTTTCTCTAAGCCCAAGCCACCTGGCTTCCTTGATGAGCACCGTCGTTTCCAGACAGTCCCCAGACTTGCTGCCTCATTCAAAATCCTGCTTCAGCATGTCCTCAAGACGGCAATGCTGAATTACGATACCTGCTTGTATGTTTCATCCTTTAAGACCCTTCTACCCTTCTTTCAAATTTGCATAAGGGACAGAGTGAACATTTACCTTTTCTGTGGCCTCGTGGAGAATGTGGCATCGTGCTTTGTGAAATACTAAGCATGGAGGCATGAGACCACAGACGAGCTTTAATGGCTCTGCTCACCCTTGCTCTGACTTCCCTGGGCCAGCTCCCTGGAAGAACTTGCTTGGAGCTCAGTGGAATCGAGTGACAGCTTTAGCACTAGGGACCTTGCTACCTAATAGATTCTTCAGAGCCCCTCGATTGCTAAGCCACTCCATTGCTTCCTCATTTTCATGACCACAACATGTTAATTACACCTTTACTTAGCGCTTACTCATTCTGCCTCATATTATAGTTTTCCTTTCAATTTACATCCACATGCATCCAGTAACATCGACTGTGCCTCTGTTATGTGCTGAAGGTTTACACACCTGTCTCTCCAACTAGAAGACAGCAAACACCCTGTTCTATTCCTTTCTCTTTTATTCTCCCCACTGCTCGGTGGCAGAGGATGTTCCATCAGTGCTGGTACCGTTGACCTGAATCTTGCATAGAGCTCAAGGGAATGTGGATCAAGCTATTCGGGGGCCTCACACCAGCCCGAGCCACTGGACACACAGACTGTCAGTCCCTGTGACCTCACCGTGGTCAGTAGCATGAAAACCTGAGGCAGACGGACCTTCTCGGGACTTGTACCCTGTGACAGCTCGGACTCCCACTCTGGCACGACACAGTTCCCTCGGCCCACCCCGTCATCTGATTCCACATTCTTGTTCTCAGGCAGACAAATCTGACAAATATTTAGACAGAGTGGATATAAAAAGTGCTTTCAGCAGCTACCACTTCCTTTCAAGAACTGTTTAGTGAAAAAGAAAATATATATGAATAGTTCCCCTCACACTGAACTCGACAGGCGCCGGTCCTGGGCCTCTCAATGACAAGGCTGACAGCCTCCCCTTGAACAAGACTCTATCTGTGAGTTGTAAAACTTAGACTGCTGGAGAGGGGAGACATGCTCAGAGGTGGGAAGTGGGGTGGGGGAGGGGAGAAATGGAGGCAAAGCTTCCCTTAGCCTGGAGATAAGGAGCCCCACACGTTGGAGAGGAGGACACGCTCCTCGGAGAGCTTGAGTGTAGATGCTGAAGCAGCGCCGTGGAATAAAAGTCTGCTGTACCCAGTTATGGAAATGAGCACTGGCCCATATTCTCAGGGCCTAAAGTTATCTAAGGGGGACCTAATAGAAATCAAGCAGTCAACTTAAGACAAGTGCAGTGTACTCTGCCTCTTTGCTATCTTTCTGGTTGCTTTTCAGGCAGTCAGTTCCACTGGCATTTGGGAAGTAGGGGTTGAATGGGTAGAAGAGGTAATGTAGCTCACCGAGGGGAATTTCCAGGAGCATTATTTTAATTTAAGAGTTACGGTATGACCTCATTTGGGGGGTCATGGTAAGATCTTTAGAGACTCTCAACAATGAAAAGATTATGTCCTCAGTCCCATGTAATTCAAAATTAAGGCAACATTAAACCATGAAGTAAATGGTAGGAAGTTCAACTGAGTTTTGCTTTTTCCCATGAAGATTATTTTGATTTTTAAAAATACACAAAAATCAGATTCTTTCAGAAAGTGTTTTTCTATTTATTTGGTGCCCCCACTCTGCCCACCACCCTACAACTTGGCCCCTCAAGTTGGATGGTAACTTGAACTGGTTCTTCTCCTTGGGGTGTCTCCAGGTTCACTCTGAACCTCTTGCCATGCTCAAGCTGGATGAAACTGTAACCTTCACCACCTGTCCCAACACACTGGGCTGCTGTCCACCCTTCTTCTCTACGATGCCCAGCTCCCAGCTCCCACCCGTGACCACACTGACCTGTCTTGAAGATCTCATAGCGCAGGGAGAAGCCTGCTCCCTGACGGGCGTAGTCGGAAGTGAACTTGATGTAGAGCATGGAGCCCGAGGAGATGATGGTGGGGGGGGCGATGTTCCCACAGTGCTTGCCCAGGAGGTCTGCAGATTCACTGTCCCCATCCCGAATCTCAATGAAGTCATACCTGGGTGGGGATGGCACAGACAAGAAAAGATCACTACAAGGACATGAGACAGACTATTGTCTCACTTCAACTCATGTCTCTCTCCATTCATTTATATAATTCAGGTGTTTCAGATGGAAAACAAAGGGCACTTAAGTCTGCTTGTGTAAACTGGCAAACAGAGAAATAGGAAGTTGCTGTGCTTTGTTAAAGCCACAGAGTGAATGAGCTGGAAGGCCTTATCTCCTGCCCACGTAGGAGCAGTAGCCTCATTCTCAAAACAGACCTTTTTTTCCCCTTTGGTAGCACCATTTTTATTTCCATTATGATCTCTCAGAATCTTCATCTCTCCTTCTTGCTCTGTGTCATTGCAAGTTACTTAACCCCTTTGAGTATCAATTTCTTCATCTGTAGGGCAAGGATCAAAATATCTACTCTAGAAGGTTAGGAGGGAGGTGGAATAAAAAACAATACGTAGGGGGCTAGGTACCATGCCAGGCACGCTGGGGATGTTTCAGAGATGTTTGTTTATTTTCCTGTCTCCCTCTCACTCCCTGTTCCAATTTTTTCCTGGGTCACCCCCTTTTTAATTGTTAGTGACAAAGGCTCCCCATCACCGCCCTCCCTGAGATGACTCTATGAAGTTCACATCAGCAGTGTCTAGTCAACACACATTTTTAAAAGGAATCAGCATCGTATTAGATAAGGCAATAAAACCTTTCTCCAAAAGCAGGGGTGAGTCCCTAGGGACCCGGTGTCTACGTACACACAACTATTAGCTCAGCAAGAGGCGGAGCCGCCTGCCTTCCCTAAGCTGAGGCCTGTGCTCATTTTAAGCAGAGTCAAACTGGCTGGGGGTGGGGGGAAGACACCTCAAAGACATCTTTGGCTAGGTTCATGGGATGGTGCACACATAATGCACCATTTTATCTTGACAGATACACATTTTTTAGCCTCGGTATGTGCTCTGGCAATCCTCACTGTGCTGTGTTTGTGCTCCCGTTCTGGGCTCCCAGTTAATACTCCTGTCACAACTGCTTAGGTGGGAAACTTCCTTCCCACCAGCTCCCTTCAAATTGCCGGCCACTGTACCATTATTTACCGAAACCATCCATCTCCCTCTCCGTCCCTCTCTGTTTATTTATTTTGTATCAACCTGTTAAAGCAAACACGTAAGAAATCTCTTCCTTGCAGGTAAAGAGAGGGCTGGGGAGGCCCCCCTCTCTGGGATGTGAGGCCAGCTCCTGTCACCCACAGGGTCTGGGGGAGCTGGCTGCCTGCAGAAGGGGCTGCTGTGAGCTGCAGAGGCCTAAGGCCTCACTTCAGCCCCCAGAAGCCATATTGCTCAGCCACTTCCAAATTGTAGTGCTGCGAAGGAAGTATACGAAAGAGCGGACCAGGATTAGTGCATTCTTAGACTCCACAGGCTGGACTCCTATAGTCAAAGAAACCGATGAAGCTGGTTTAGGGTCTGGAGAAGTGAAGATGCAGTTTTCCCCTGGGAGCACTGGAGACATGGCCACAAATTGAGAAGCGTAGGGGTGGGGGAATTTGTTTAGGTCTGTGATTTCAGCGTAGGAGATGGTGCTGACTTTGAAAACATGCTTCTTCACTTCCAAAACAAAAGTGAAAAAATGCTTAGTTCATTCTCAGGGGAAACTCCCCAAACCTTCTGGAAAACCCCTCCTCGCTATTTCCACACCGAGGCAAGCACTGCCAGACAGTCCCGTTCCACTGAGCAACGGTGATACCCTGGCAGTGTACGCAAATGTCGCAAGACTGCGCCACCCGTGTTCATTAATCACACAACACCGGGCTCACCCGCACTGGGAAACTCGGGGCCCTGGGCGCGAGCGTGTCAATCCCAGAAACAGACAGAGCTGGGTTTGGATCCCAGCTTGGCCACTTTTTAGCTGGGTGCCCTCAGGCAAGCTATTGAACCTTTCTGAGCCTTAGAAATGGAGAAGATAAAAGTAAAATAGGGATATTAGAACCTTTCTCCTGGGGTTATTGGGAGCTTTATACGACTGAATCTAATCTATACAAAGTGTTAATACACAGTCTGCGCTCAGTGTGTGCTTAATAAATGTTAACTGTGATTTGCTGTACCCTTACCCATTTCAGAGGCAAAGGGGATGAGGCGTAGAGCAGAAGTCACTTTCTCTTAGAGAGCAAAGGTGCAGTATAAGTGGGAATGTAAATCTATTCGAACATGGTGGAAGGCATTTTGGCAAAATGTGACAAAAGTTAATATTACATTGCCTTTAATCCAGCAATCCTACGGCTAGGAATTTTTCCTAAGAAAACAATCACATCATTGTGCGAAGATATATACGCATCTTTGTGCCTATGTTTAAAAAAAGCATATGAAAAGCGGGAAGATACTGTGTTTATAAATAGCATCATGTTTAAAAGTCCGACCATAGAGGGGGGGCAAATCAATTTTGGTATATTTATAAAATGGAATATTCTGTTGCTATAGTAAATAGTGCTGCAGGTCTAGGTTTTTAGTTTTTAGGGAAAATGCTCATGATATACTATTAACTTAAAAAAGTAAATTTTTTAAAAGTATGTTTGAAAATATACACATACATTTCCTTGCATAAACATACAGAAAAAAGTCTGAAAGATTATATACTAAAATATTAACAGTGGCAAGATATACGGGTGGTGGGATAATTGGTAATTTTTAGTTTCCTCTTTGTTCTCGTCTATTGTCTGAATTGTTTATGAGGAGCCCACATTTCTTTAATAAGCCAAAAATATATAAAATAAAGCCGCTTGTATTAAGAATTTTTTCAAAGTAGAAGAACTGAGAAAAACAATCCAGCTCTCATGATTTAGCAGATAAAGAAATAAATTCTTCATCATCATCATCATCTGGCTCACAGAACTGGAGTGAGGACTACATAAGACACAGCATGTCAGAACACCTAAAATAGTGCCAGGGACATGGCCTACACTCAATAAGTAATTTAAAAAAATTTTTTTAAAAGACCACCAGATAGTTCTAGTCTTTGTGTTGCCAATTTCTCTGGGACGGACAAAGAGAGGCCCTGACAGCCCACTGGCTTGTTCATCAGGAGTGGGAGGGTTTTATCTGGTTGCTTAATCACCCATGGAGTAATTTAGGGGATTAACAGAATCAATGATGAAGCTACCCAACAAATGCCACAGTGACAAGCCTGCCTCAATTTTTTCAACGGATGTACAGCCTCAAATACCTTTTTGTAATGCGGCCCAGCAACAAATACATCCTTACATATCTACATCCATATATAGAGAAGGGCTCCATTTTTGAAAAAGGTTCATATAATTCAATCATGCTACAAATTTTCTCTCTGAGCTTGTTAGGTAAAGGACCCGTCTTGGTGAATCCTTTTGTGAAGCAAACAATCAGCTTTTACTTGAACTTCTTAGAAAAACTGGATTTTCCTATAAGGTTTGCTTGAGGGGAAAGTGACTCAGTTACAATTTGGTGGCTGACCCCCCTCCCCCTGGTGTTCTGCTTGTGCCCTGTGGACAAGCCCCGCTTAACCATGTGGTCTTCTGGCTGGGCTTTTAAAATAAAGGGCACACTCCAAATGACATGCTGACTTCATACCGAATGTCTCATTTACCTCCTGTGTGACTGACTCATTTGGGGAAATTTTTTATTATTAGGGATTTGCTACAGCTGGAGTAAATCTCCGTAGAAAGTTCAGTGTTGTCATGTTCATTTGTGAAGAGTTCGGCAGAGGCTTAGGAAGTTTGTGGCCTTGGAATAAATATGGCTTTGCATCTAGCATCTAATAGCCAGCGATTGTTTGGTAAAGGAATCTGGGGTACACACGCAGAGCTTACCCCATCGACAGTCAAGTAGGATGACTTGAAAAGCTGCTCCTCTTAGAATATATCACTCATTCTCCAGAAGGCCACCTAAGCCAGCTAAGGGACATATTAACTATAGTGTTTGCATTTCATTATTCATAATCTCTCTTAAATGAAAAAATTCCTTTCAAAGCTTTAACACTATCTTTTATCATTTTATTAATTTTTTTCCTGAGCTGAAGTGGCCATCTCTACTGCTGGTTCTTTTTTCCTCCCTAAAATGGTTCCCCAAGTGCCTTTTTTACTTTTTCTCCTCACAGATTCTGACACCTGCATGTCCAACATTTGTCTAGAGAATGTTTTGTCTCTTTTCTTTCTCAACTTCAAAGTTTTAAATTTCTCTCCCCAAACCCACATTTGGGGCGTGGGAACCTTGTCCACGGGAGAGCTATGAAAAAGGAACAAGCCTATCTCTTCCTCTCATCACCACGCAACTGTGAGGAGAGGCCTTCTAGTTTCCATAACTCCATCCATGCTTGACACTTCCCAGCAGGGCACCGAAGGCGGGGTCACCCAGTGGAGCCGGTGCTGGAAGATTCACCAGGCTGAGGCCCTTCTCTCAGGGTGAGAAGATGTCTAGCTGCTGTCAGAGTCTACCTTTAGGGATGCCACATGGAACCACCTGTGAAGGGATTTCTATATCACAGATAGAGTGTTTAGGTCTTCTAAGTAAAACTACTACGCCCATTCTATGGGATTTGGGTCTACGTATCGGAACATTTGTGCTCAAGTCCTGAAGTCATAACCTCTGCCAACCAGGCAATGCCTCCTTTCACACTGCTTGAATCATAAAATGTTTGAGACTTTTTATATATAGCAAGTGCTTTCCAGCCCCTGGGCCTTTGCACTTGCTCTTTCCTCTGCTTGCAATGCTCTTACTTAGTTTTTTCCATGGCTGGCTGTTTCTCATCCTTCAGGCCTAAGTGCCAATGTCGCCTCCCTAGAGAAGACTACTCTGACAACCCTATTTCAGACAGCATTTCCTTATTCTCTACCTTACCATCCCCCACTTCATTTATAGCTATTATCATAGTCTAGAAAGGTCTTGTCAATACACTTATTTGTTTATGATCTACCTCCTGCCCTAGACAGTAAGCCCATGAGGGCAAGGATTTTGTCTTTTCACTGCTGAATTTATAAGATTTGCTTTGTGCCTGGCACACAGGGAGACTCACTAAGTTTTTGCTAAGTGAATAAATGAATAAGGGCTTTGAGGTTGGTGTTACATGTTAAGAAAAACGCATGCTACGATGATACTTTCTGAGGGGTTTGCTATGTTGGTCCATTTTATACTCTCTGCCTTTGTGCCCCGACACATATACTAAGCTATTCTGGTTGTATCTGAAAACCAAAATGTTGCCTCGTGACTCAAAAACATGAAATATAACATTTTGAGTGGAAGAAACATCTCAAATCATGCTGACAGCATTTTCACTATTAGCGGCAAACAAATCAACTACAATTAAAATGCTGTCAAAGTGATTTGAGATTTTTCTCACACTTTCAAAGTTCCATATTTCATGAGTAGATTATCCAGGCCAGAGAATTTATCACCTCCTGGAGTGCCTTTCTTCCAGGAAGCTCAAAGACGTCTGCATACACTGTCTTATTAATCCTTATGTTAAAAACTGTGAGGAGAATAGGAGGAACACGTATGACTTCCCCACAAAGATGCTGCCTAATAAAGAAGCTGCGGGGCAGGTCTGCACAATGCTGAGGTCTCTGGTCAGTTCAGAGCCAAAGCCAGGCCACCTGCTTCTTGGGCTCAGTATGGACACTCAAGCTTTATGAAGAAACTGGCTTGCTGTCAGGTTGCATTTTTTAAGAAGTAAATTTCATTTCCTTGAATTTCTGCCTTTCATCGGTACCATCCATGTAATAAGAAACTGGTATATCATGAAACATGTTCATATTTTATTGAGCATTTACTGTGGGCCAGGCCCTCAGTTTAGATATTATTTCATTTAATCCTCATTTAATACACACCAAGGCCCTCTTACAATTACCATACATTCGAAGATGCAGACACTGAGGCTCAGAGAGATTAGGTGACTTGCTCAAGGTCACATGATGAGGAAAGTTCAGAGGCAGGCTTTGAACCCAGGCAATCAAACTCCAAGACATACATACTCCACCTCCCTTTCTCTCTCTCCTTGGGGAATAAAGATCTGAGAGCACTGAAAATACCAGATTGGCAGAGCACAATAGCATCAGCAGGTACCAGGTAGAAAGAATCCTTTTGGCCTCAGGTTTCCACAAAATGGGTATAAGGTATGAAAGATACTTAACAAAATCTTGTTGTTTTGTTTAAACAAAGTCTGCAGGACTTACCAAAATTAATAGACAATTCACCAACAGAAACAGTGAGCAGATTTAGAATTCATGGTTTCAAGACTCACCCGGCAGAAATGTAGCTTGCAAATGTTCAGATGGGATAACATATTAATTTTTGTAAGTGTAGTATTTTTATAAGCACATATATATCCATATGTAAACATATGGCCCATTGAGTGAGAAAACAGCATTTTTCTCTGTGTATTTATAAGCTCTTAAGGTATCATCTAGAACACATATTCTTAAATCCATGGATTTGTAGTAGGGGCCACACGTGAGTTTCAGTGGGTTGGGATACAAACCCCTGTAGTCATATGCTGAAATTTTGTGTGTTTGTGTGTATGCACATTTTCCTAGGGAAGATGTGACAAAAGAAATCCTAAATTACTGTTACACAGAAACATACCTGTTTGAGAGTGTTGTACACACTGTGCACTTAGTGTTCGGGCCTTGTGAATAGAGCCAGCTGGTTTCTGTCACTTGCTAGTGGTGCGGCTGCAGGCAAAGTACTTAACCTCTCTGAGTCTCAGTTTTTCATATATAAAATGGACATAACAACAGCCCCACCTTTTGGGATTGTGGCAGGATTGTGAAGGTACACACAGGCCCAGCACAGTGTCAGATGCCTTAGAAAGCACATGAGAGACAGTAGTGATTTTTCTTATTACCACTGTTCAACAAAGCGGGATGGTGGACTTGGGGGAGAAAAGAGTTACATACACACGATGCTTTGAGAAAAAGACTTGAGAAGAAGAAAGTAAAAGCCATAATTAGAGATAGTCTAAGTGCCCCTAACCTTGGGGCTAGGTTTCTAAAAATGCCCCCCTCCCCCGCCGTTCCCCCCCCCGCCCCCCTGCACAAATCCATCAACAGTGCTTCAGTCACTTGAGCTTTTGAGATTTTATTTCAATCTCCTGCTCCTGAGCCCAGGCTCTGGAACCAGCCTGCCCGCCTGGGTTAAAACCACCCCTCCTCCATGTGCTATGTGTTGAACAGCAAGTTACTGAACCTCCCTACAGGTCGGTGGGTTGGTGAGTTAATCAGCAGCAGTCCCCAACCTTTTTGGCACCAGGGACCGGTTTCATGCAAGACAATTTTTCCACGGACTAGTGTGTGTCGGCGGGGAGGTGGAGCTCAGGCGATGATGCAAGCGACGAGGAGCAGATGTAAATATGCTCCCTGGCCCGCCGCTCACCTCCTACTATGTGCCCCCCCCCCAAGTTTCATGGAAGACAATTTTTCCATGGAGCCGGGGGTGGGGGGGCGGGTAGAGCGGAGCTCTGCAGCCCGGTCCCTAACAGGCTGGGGACCACAGAGTTAACGAATATCGACTCAGCACAGTACCTGCCACATAGTAAGTGCTCAACGAGTAGACGTGAATTGCTTTTGCTGCTATTATTATTTGTTATCGAACTCCAAAGCCTCAAGCAGTTCCAAAACCCTGTGTATCTGCATCAGTACCGGGTGCCTTTTTAATAATGGCTGTTCGCAGTTGCATTTTCTTCCTGCATTTCTTCCCACCACAAATCTCTGATATTTTGAGCTTCTTATCCACAATCCCCTCACAACCAGGGTCACCACAGCTCTTTAGAAGGGAGGAAATCTGACCACCCGGCAAAGGAAGTACACGAAGAGAATAACCCAAAACAAACTGAAGGAATTATTCCAAAAAACCTTGAAGGCAAGAAAATGGAAACTACAAATAACATCTATTTATAATTGCTGGTTGTTTTTCCGTAGAAGCCCTGGGACGATGGAGAGGGCCCTGCCGAGCTCTTTGTTCCTTGTGGAGCAGGCTGCCAAAAATGCCGCTCGATGTGAGGAAGGAGACCGCTCCAGACAGGACGCCCGATAAGTCTCACTGTAGGTGAACTTTCAGAGAATTAAGGGCACACAACAAAGCCTCTACCATTTCTGCCCTGATCCTCTGGGTGAACACCACTTCCCCCACTGACCTGGCTTTCCAGCAAGGCACATTCCTGAGGCCATA
Organism: Daubentonia madagascariensis; assembly: GCA_023783475.1. Taxonomy (NCBI): domain Eukaryota; kingdom Metazoa; phylum Chordata; class Mammalia; order Primates; family Daubentoniidae; genus Daubentonia; species Daubentonia madagascariensis. The sequence goes on from JAKFHU010002088.1 coordinate 5,941,648, forward strand.
TGGCCACAGATCTGCTCTGCTCCTGGACCAGCAAGCACTCTGGAGGCCACTGGGATGGAACGTGTTTGCTTATGTAAGGAATGATTTTCTAGGCAACCGGTGCCAATGTGAAGTTTCAGGCTTTGGGGCAGGCTGCTTTCAGCATGACTGTTGGGTCTTTATTTTGTCTGTTCTGTGTCTATAAAATCCTCACCCTCTGTGGTCAACTTGCCAGCATTTGGTAATGATACCAGAGTACAGAGTGGGTGAGAGGAGCCCACAAGTTTTGTCCATTTCTTTCTTCCTTAGAGGCAGCAGCAGGCTGGGGCTCAGATATGAAGGCGAATCCCAGCAGGGCTGGGAACTCACTGAATTGTCCTGTCCTAGCCTGGGTCAAGCAAGCTTTCATGCCTCAGTTTGCCTCATCTCATAATTTGGGGACAAGGATCACGCTTCTGTGCCTCTCGGGGCTGACTAGAAGGGACATAAAGTGACTGGCAACCATTGAATGGAAAATCAGAGCACATCAGCCTGGGGCCCCTGGTGAGCTGGCAGTGTCCCTCCACTTGGCGGGTGAACGGTTCCCTCTGGGACAGGTGTTCACTAATCCTGGCTCCTGGAGGATCCAACTGTGACAGCAAATCATAACCTCCCCAAAAAATGGGAGCCTCCTGGGAACGGGGGTGTGCTGGGCAGGAGGGAATCGATCACAGCATCAGAAAAGCCCTTTTTGTTTTTCCAGGGATTTAGGCACCCAATCATTTTTCTATACCCCTTTGCTGGCATCCAACCTCCATAACAAAACTTGGAAGACATAAAACTCATCTGAACAATGTGCCGTACAGAAATCCAAGTTGGGGACAGTTTGGGATGGCAGGTGTGATGGGCCCATTTGTGGATTTCGGTCACTTGGAGCTTCAGGTTACAGAGCTCAGGGCGTCTCCTGACTCCAGGGGCAAACTTGTCACTATTGTGCAAAAAGCACTGTGGTGTGGAAATGATGGGCCTGGACTAATGTCCAAGCAGGAAGGGGCTGCTGCCACGCCAGGGTGGAGATTCTGAATATAGCACTCAGCGGCCAGTCAGCTGGAACTGCTTCCTCCTCTCAAACCACCACTCGGTCACTGTGCTCTCCATGGCCGCAGAGGCAGCCCGGTCCACGGCAAGGCATGTCAAAGCACTTGCCTCTCCCCATCACAGAAATACTCCTTCCACTCTGAAAGAACTGGTCAGGGATTTTTGGGGGTGGAAGCAGTGAACATTCGGGAATGTTGAATGCTCCTGGTTAAAGGCTCATGAGACCATGAAGAAATATGTCTAGAAAGGACATGAGCTCCTACGAGAAAGGGAACCAGATTGCAGGAAGTCTCCAAGCAGGATGGGAGCAGTGTGAGTAAGACCTTGAAGGACCTTTACTCATCCCACAGCCAAAAGCAAGCTGTTTGCTTTGTGCACGGGGCTGCTGGCTGCTGGCTGCTGCCTGGCCACCATATTGCAGCGACCAGCAGGGCCCTCACAGTGTGGGAGGAGGCATTTGTGCCAGGGATGGTCTGTAAGAGCCACACGTGGATAAGGGACCTAGTGGGGGAAAAGAACAGCAGGAGAGACCCCCAGATGTTAAGTCAGAACCCCGACATTTAACCCAGCAGCCTGCCCTGAAGCTTGGACTAAATCCTGTACCTGCTTGGACCTCAGTTTCCCAGTGGATGAGATCCAAAAAATAATAATACTTTCTTACCCTCCTACCACTCTCAAAGGGATGACACATAGATAAATCACTTTGAACTTTTAGATGAAAGGTGCTCTATAAACCTCAGGTCTCATCAACTGTAATTGTTACGGTAATTATTTTAATGATAATGATGATAATGGGAGAAGGGGGTTGGGTAGGGACAGAACCTCCTACCTTGAGACAAAGAAAATCTCTCCCATTAAAACCTGCCTCATGATTCCTTCTGCTTCTGCCTCTCAACTGTCTCTTTCAAACTGCCAGTGCCTGCACTGAAATATTATTTACTCCTTTCCTTTCCAATAAAACAATTATTTGTTCCACCGTTTTCCCCCTCACTCCCTCTCCAGTGTGTCTAGCTTCGACCTGACAGCTCAGCCATGGACTGTTTACATGTCTCGCTCACCCTCCAAGGCTCTGGTTCAGCTCCATTGACACTAAAGGCAGGACAATTCTCTCGGTGTGAGGAATCAATTACTTCCGCTGACACTCTATTACTGGCCCTCCCGTCTGTGGACTCCAGATGGAGAGTGAAGGTGGTGGCGGGGATGGCAGGGAATTTGAAGAGGATGGTGCGGGGGGGGTGGGAGATGAGGGAGCAGGAGGTGGGTGACAGGGAGGCAGACAGAGATGACCAACTGAGAGGCCTCCAGCTTGCCTTTAAAGACACAGAAGGGGATCTCTCTCCTTGACTGCCCCGCTGGCATCCAGAGGTGACCACGTGGCAGGAAGAGGCAAAGAAAAGGAATAAAAAGAGAAAAGGAAAAGAAAAGGCTTGTCAAGGATATCTAAAGAAATCAGAGAGGCCCCAAATACCCGAGCACTGGGACAACCGGTGACAGCTCTAAGCAGATGACACAGGTACAACAAAGGCAGCTTTAGGCTGCCTGGCTTTGAGTCCAGCCCTACCATTACTATCTGTGTGATCTTTCAGGGCCTCAGTGTCTCCATCTGTTAAATGGGAATAACAGTAGTACCAGTATCAGTTGTGAAAGTTAAACATGGAATATTCTTAGCATCAGGCCTGGCAAGAGCTCAACAAATGTTTGCTATTACTGTCTAATTCTAACTTAGAGTCCCTCCATGTGACCTACAAACGTATAGGTGAGTCCCTAATGGGGCAAAGTAGAAAAACATTTAGAGACTGCCAAGATGCTTGGCTACAAAGCTAGGAAAAAAGGCATAAAAAATCATGTGGATGTTCCTTTATCATGTGGAGTCTCTGCTGCCCTTCCAAATCTAAGTCCAACTCACATTTATTTCTTTCTCTTTTTCCTTTTTCTTCTTCTTTTTAAAAAAATTTATTTTGACCCAGCTAACATTTTTCAGGGATTCTTCTTCTAGGAAAAAAATTTTGATTATGTAAATTAAATACAACCATCTCCTCTGCAATCAACGGAGATGAGTTGTGAGGCTCGAGGTCCCATAATGAAAGACGATTATGGAAGCTCTTGTCTAGAAGAAAAGACAAGGGCAGCTAATATTTTTTTTTTTCCTGGGATGATTTATCCAGGCAGAAGTAGAAGAATGGAATGAAATTATCTCTTGAGTTTCTCTTAATCCAAAAAGGTTTAAATCCCCTTGTCACTAAAAAGGACAAAACAAAGAGAATGTATTTTTTTTTTTCTGTAGGACTCATGACTCCAGGAAAATACACAAATACCTTTTTAGAAAAATCTAATTTCTTTACTTGGTATATTTCTTTCTCTTCTTTATCCCCTCCACACTTAGAGCTCCCACTGAATTTCTTAAGACAGACTCTCAGCCGGTGTAATTAGATGGGAGAATTACATGGAGTTACATGGGGTGAGATGCTGCCCCCCTGGGACCTCTGGGTTCAGAGAAGGTGCCAGGGTAGAGAGGCAGAACAAGTGGGATTGTGTATGACAAAATCTCAAGTGATTTTCTCAATCAGGAGATAAAATGCATTGTTAAGAAGGACGTCCACAGTGAAGCTTGCATTGAGACAGTTACGATTGCAACACTGCGTGTTTAAAAACAAACTGCCCAAAATAATCCCAACTGCTCTTTAACCTTGGTAAGAGGAGAACAATCTGCGAGTTGTTTTTCCCCCACTCCTCTGGAGAGGTGAAGTTGCTGGGTGGAGCCCTTGGTCAAGGTTGGTAAGTGTGGGGTCAGCAGCCAGCTGGGCTCAAGTTAGCGGGACTGTTCCCACTACTACCCCATGTACCTGGAGGTGGATCTGTTTCTGTCATTAGGAGGATTGTTGCAATACAGAAAAGTATTACTGCTCACTGGTTCCTTGGGGGAATAGGAATATTTCTGTGGTTGGGTAGGCAGTAAATAATAATGTTGGTAATAATATCATGAGTAATCAACCCGAGGGTCTCTCCTGAGCGAGCGCAAGACACCCTCTTGAACCACAGAGAACTCTCACTCTGCTTTGTTGGCTTTTCAGAGACTGGGGGGGCGGAGGGGACACACCAGCTGAAGCCACACCTCCGATTGGGCAATTTGGCCTCCTGCCCTCTATTCATAGGAAAGAGACTTGGATTAAGAGAGAGTTGTGTGTAGGAGGAAATTGACAAGGGGAGCTTAATCCAAAGTGTTACTTGGACTTTTCTACGCCAAACCCCGGTTTCAGGTATTAAACTGAGGGTCCCTGAGGGTATGAGGCTGTGGAGACCCTGCAATGGTCCGGGAGGCTGGGGGCAGCAGAGAGTCCCCATAATCTTAGTCTTTCCTGCTTCCTGCCCACAGACCATCTCCTAAGGAGATGGTGAAAGTTGCCTGGCCAGGAAATAAAATTAAATAGCATAGTTCAGGCACCTCTTCACCAGGAAGAGGCCTTGTATCAGCAAGTCACAAGGACAGCCCTTCTTACTCTACCCTTACAATGCTCACAGGGAAGGAAACTGGATTCAGGCACGTTCACTTATTTTGGTTCCAAAGGCATCAACCCCCTCTCCTTCTTGTCTTTGAGTGTGCTGCTGTCTGCCTGGACCACCAGGCAAACACACTCATCCTTTGCCTGGCTAACTTCTTCAGGATCTGTGTAGCATCACTTCCTCCAGCAAGCCATCCTTGGTCTCCGAGGGCTAGGCTAGGTTTGGGTGCTGTGGGCTCACGTAACAGGCCCATCTCATGCCCCCAGCCAGATGCACAGTGTGGGGGAGGCAGAGACCACAGGAGTAAAGAGCACAGATCAAATACTAGGGTATAGAGTGAAACCATGGACCAGTTGTTTAACTTTTTTGAGCCCAAGTTTCTTCATCTGTAAAATGGAAAGAATTACAGCGACTGTGCAGGTTTGTTTGTTTTTTTGTGAGGGTCAAATGAGATAATGAGCGTAGACTGCTTAGCAAAGTGCCGGGCTCACAGGGGATGTTCCAGATATGGCAGCTTTATTGTCAATAATCATCTTTTGGAGCCAGGCGCGGTGGCTCACGCCTGTAATCCTAGCACTCTGGGAGGCCGAGGCAGGAGGATCACTTGAGCTCAGGAGGTCAAGACCAACCTGAGCATGAGCAACAGCAAGACCTGTCTCTACTAAAAATAGAAAAATCAGCCGAGCATGGTGGCTCACGCCTGTAGTCCCACCTACTCGGGAGGCTGAGGCAGGAGAATCACTCGAGCCCAGGAGTGTGAGGTTTCAGTGAGCTACGATGACACCACTGCGTCTAGCCAGGGCGACAGAGCAAGACTCTGTCTCAAAAAAAAAAAAAAATCAACTTTCTGCTTGCCTCTTCCTCCCAAACTCTCAGTTCCATGAGAAAGAGGGCAAAGAGTACAATTTACTTATCACTGTATTCCCAATGCTACTAACATGCGTAGCACGTAGTAGGTGTTTAATAACTATTTCCTGACGAATGAAAGAATGGTCTATTGCCCTTTTGTTGGTGAGAGACCCAAGTCACAGAGTGGTTAGTGATATTCATAGCCCGTATCCTATTCTCCTGCAGTCATTATGTCATATCCTCAGATGGACGGACAGGAAAAACAGATCTGTCTGCCTTCCAACGCGAGGTCTGGTCATGTTGACATGTTGCCTGGTGTCTCCAACATAAAAACATCACTAAAACAATCACCTGCACACATTTGCTTAGGAACCTCCCCAACTAGGTGCTGTAGTTTAGAGTTTAGAAATAAAATATGTGGTCCATACCATTGGAGAATTTACATGCTCAAAACACAACATGACCACACATGAACAAAAAACAAGCAACTCAGGCAATATCCAATGCCCTGGGAGTTCAGAGTAGGGGCTGATAAAAGAGAACTGGAGGAAGCGATGAAACTGAGGGAAAGAGGAGGGAGCGTCCAGCTGGACACTGTGGAGGGAAGGGGGGAGGCTCTGAGCTCAGGAACTCAGGGGCTCACACAGATGCAAGATGGTGTTTGGTTGTTTGCAAGGAATGGAGGGCGTTCACTGAGCACAGGGAACACTGTTGGCTGGGTGGGGAGAGGCCAGATTATTGAGGTCTGGTCTGTTCCCTCTGTTTATTATGATCCATTCAATGACCTGGGAAATTGCTACCTTTCTAAGATATCGTCCCTTACTTTGGAAGAAACAGACACGTCTTCCAAGATGTAGAGGGCTCCTCTGGCCGTACATACACACAGGAGCACCTTGTTCATGTAGGAAACTTAGAGACCAAATATCCAAAACCTTAAATATACAGAATGGGAGGGTGCGAGGGGATTCAGAAGAAAGGATCGTGAGCAGTTAAATTAATGCTGATAGCTCTGTTTTCTGTTGCTCTTCCCTTTGTCACTTTGGGATCACGCCCCCTCCTTACTCTGCTGTAAGCCTGGCTGGCTGAAGCCAACTAAAGAGAATTGGTGGCCCTGGGACTGCACGGGCTTGAGGCAAAGCTTAGACCCCAGAACCGAAACTTCCTGATAGACAGCAAGACCTCCTGAAGCAAAATTGACAACACATGATAAAAAGGTAAAAACAAGTCAGAAGAGGAAGGCTACAGGAGGCAGGCACACTCATGACAGGAAGTGAAAATGGCAGTATTGATAGAAAATAGTCCCAAATTTTCCAATGACAAAGTACAAAGATGTGGACACAATTGCTAATTCATTGTGAATCTACATAAACAAGGCACAGCAATCTTGCAAAGTAGTTATTATTATCACGATTTTGCAGATGAGGAAACTGAGGCCTGGGAAGTTTAAAAGGTCAACAAAAATTCAAATCTAAATCTGTCTGTTCCAAATATGACACTACCTGGCCTCTGTCACAAAAGTGAAGTTTAGAATTAGAAGCTTGAGTCATCAAGAAAAAACTGACTCCCCTTAGTGTTGGTTTTATTTGAGAAGACAGGGAAGTGCAGCATGTGATTTAGAATGTTCTTTATCAGAAACCCTTTAAAAAAAGAACTTTCAGAACTTTAAAGGGGGCTGTTTCAGTATTTGGAAATTCCACTTAGATGGAGTGCCATTCTCCAATGATATGTGATAAATGAGATATTGTTGTGCTGAACATAACGCAGAAAATCATTAGTGTAGACTCCCTCGTGAGGGTTTTAGGCTAAGAAGTGTTCTTTCAAGTCTTCCTAGTGGCTTTTGCACTTTCTGAAACCCATCTGGAAATGACTAGTTCTTAAAAGGACCCGGCCTCTTGATTTTGGTTCTATTGGTTGAGCCTCTGGATGGGTGGGTGCGTGCCTGTTTGAGGACTCATGAGTAAGCTGTGTATCATATGCAGGCGGGTGTTTTTAAAAATACATGCATTTTAAATTTTAGAAATGGAAAAACCCCTCAACTTTGTGTATGTGTTTCTAAAACCATAACATTCAGCCTGTTAGCTGATGACTCAAAAGAAAGGCCTCTGTCTGCCGAAGCAGCAGCATCATAGCATCTTCCACTCCACAGGGAATGAAGTGGCTGCTTTCTGTGGGCCCAGACAGCCCTGGGTCCTGCCCTTTTGTCCCTCGGCCACAGGGGCCTGGCAGTACCACAGCAGCCTCTGGTTTCTGCCCACAGCTGCTAAACAGACCCCAGCACAGCCTATGGGTGCTCAGGGCTTGGATCTCTTCAAATGGCTGGAGGGAGGAGTCAGAGGCAGCTCACCAGAGATGGTGGCCTTGGATTGCACTGATTCAGGCAAAGCTGAGGCTTGTGAGTGAAATTTTCCAAGCAGACAACAAGCTTACATGGAATAAAATTAACAAATAGCAGTTAGAGGAAAAGGTCTGTCTGGGGTTTACTCAGCAATGGCCTCGACCTTTGGGACTTAGATTTCAAGGTATAGGGAGCCAAGGGCCCAGAGGCCACAGCCCAGGATAATCCTTACGTATCGGGGCCCCGTTCCCAGGCCATGGGGCAATCTTTGCAGTTAATCCCGCACACAGAAAGAAGGGAAAACCCGCAGGGGACGTGCTGACCACTGCCCTTTCTCCACAGCTGGGCCAGCCTTTTTTCCTGACTTTCTTACTCATTTCCCCTTTTTGCTGGGGAGTTGCTGCTATGCTCTACCATCAGAAGGACAGTTTCGGCAGTTTTCTTTTGGGAAGTACCCACCTTCTGGGCCTTGACAGCCAAATCCAATTTGAAACATGCATCCAAAATGAAAGGAGAAAGCAGGCTAATCTCCTTTGATAGTAAGTGCTTTCCAAACCCAGGAGCTCCCATGGAATGAAAAGGAAGCATGGAAGGGAGAGGGAGCGGGATGGAGAGCAGGAACCAGACAGAACTTCCAGGACTTCAATTAGATTAATTGTTCCTTTCACAGGAAAGTAAAACAAGGCAGTGCGGAGAGGGAAGCCCATTTATTCCAAATGCAAATGGCCAAGGGGAAATGTCAAAAATACACTGAAGAGCTGAGAGGCTGAGAAAACCAGATGTGTCTTTCTAAACACAAAAATCAATGAGAGGAGAGAAACGGGGAGTGGAGGAGAGACGGGGAGGGACAGAGAAACAAGGACAAGGTTAAGCAGATGCGGCTTAATCCCAACAGAGCCTCTCTGACAATTCGGGACTGGGAGAAACAGACCCCAGAAAGATTTTTTTCCTCACCTTCCTGACCTTTTAAGTTCAAGCCAGAAGCACGAGATGGGGGAGTGAGGGGAAAAACGGGCAGCGACTTAGCTAGGATGATAACCCAGAAGACACCCTGTAACGCACAGGCTCCCCTACTCCCGGGCCAGCAAGGGGCAATGTCCCGTCCCTTCCCCATTAGAGGGTCCGGCAACCTTCAATTCGCCCCCTCTCTGGGGCCGAGTCCTGAGGGGAAGAGGCACCCTGCAGCCCAACACAGGGTAGGGGTGTGTTTTCCTGGCCTTTCATCCTTCCCGACGCGTTCTAAGCCATGCTCACCAGCTCCTCAGCTTTTCCTTCCAAAAACCATTCCTTCTCCCTCTGTCACTATGAATATACATAAGATGACCTCTTAGCAATTTCCCTGGGAGATTTGCTGGCATAAGCATAACAGAATTTGGCCCTCAGTCGGGAGAGGTGCTTAGTCAAATTTCTCTGAGCTCAGACCCAAGCTCTCTGCGCATTATGCTTTGGTTTGTGCCAACTTTCTGCAGCCCAGCCAGAGGAATCAGGACGCAAAACACCTTATAAAGAAGCTCCTCTAACAGAAATTCTTGGTAACGTTCACTTCCAGGGAATCAGAAACCTTGAGATGCTGAGCAAATGCGTCCAGGGTGGGCATTTGACTTTAACGGAGAGGAGCTGATGAGTTACCCTATGTCATCCCTTGAGTCAAGAGTGCGTCTGGGATGAGAAACTCCATCTTATGACTCTTCATCACATGAGGCATCCATCCAGGAAACCCTCCGGTTTTCAACAAAGACTAACTCTTGTTAGGAGAAAACCATTTTGTAGGTGCAAAGTAGTCCTAGGAGGATAATAATGACATGAATTCACTGAGCCTCACAGTCTAGCACTATTTAAAGAGGGCCCTTGTTTCCTCCACAAGGAGGAGCTGGCCCAGCCCTGGCCTGCTCTGAAATGCAGGCTGGGTACCTGTCCTGCCAGCTGGATCCTTTATTAATTTTTCAGTACTCACAATGCCTTAATCACAAGGGCTACTCAGACAATTTATTAATCATATGGGAGCACTGAACACTTATCAGAGCAATGGCATGCTTAGGTGCTCATTTGCAGCAGAATGTGATTGTTGACACATTCTTTTCTGCACAGAAAACTCTCACTTTTGTTTCAATGAGGAAAGACTTTAAGGTAGATCTCACTAGACAGTACAAAGCACATCTGCATTCTTGACATTACAATGCTGCCTGCTTCCCAATCTTAACTTATCGGGACCTAACATGGCATTTGTAAAGCACTCACAAATGTCTAAATGTCCACTTGGTACCTCCTAAGCCACACACTTCCAAGGTGGCCGAGCCGATGTTGTAAGACCAGCTGAGTCACCTTGGGTGACTGACTTAACCTCTCTGTGCTTCGATTTTCTCGTCTGCAAAATGGAGATCATAATGGCACAGACTTCCCAGGGCCATTGTGAGAAGTGAATGAATTAATATTTGTAAAGCAATTAGAACAGTGCTTGTTAAAGAAATCCATAACACCAACTTTGAGACTTTAACCTGTGTGGCACAGATATCAAGAATCAATATGAATCTTCGATCTACCTGTACAGACTCGGATTTTTCACTCTTTCTGTAAGGAACCCAGCTGCCACTTTATCAAATAACAGACTGACCCTCCACTACTGGATGCAGAGGAAGTCTCCATTTGAGGATCCGGCTACTATCTTATTAAGGAAGCTGGTGGGGTTTCTAGCTGTATAGCCATGGAAATGGGGAGATGCACAAGGGGAAGGTGAATTCCGAAGTTGAGAGGTAGGCTTTTGTAGTCTACCCCACGCCACGTGGCGATTCTCCTCCACTGCCGGCCATTGCCAACAGGGCGCCGTTCCTTACACTCCTCACTCAAGAAGGCCCTTTCCACAATATTGTGGGATCAACTACACCTTTATTTCTCTTTCGAAAGAGAATGTCACCTTGAGGTTTCCCTCTGGGGCCAGGGTCCACCACTGGTTAGCAGCACATCCTGGGGTGAGAGGTGCTGCCTTTAGGTGACAGAAGTGACAAGAGCACGGGGGGAGTGGGGGTGGGAAATACGAGTCTCATGGATAGGGTACCACCGTATGCCCCCTGTACACTGTAGGGTGCCATCAGGATGGTGCTTACTTGCAGTCGTGCTTCTCAATTTCGAAGTGGGGGTTGAAGTTGAGGACAATCTTCTGGTTGGGTTCGGGGGCATAAACAATCCACTCGCAGTTCTGGTGGGAGGGGTAGTCCTGGGGGTAACCGGGAGAGGTGATGTAGCCAGCATCTTTGGAATTCAAACGACCTCCACAGGGTGGGTCTGAAAGAGAAACCAACAACCCAAAGAACTTTAGATATGTTACAGCCTTTCCTCCCCCCTGCTTCTCTTCTCTACCAGTGGCTGATTGAAACTATTTTACAGACCTTTTATGGCAGTCCAGAAGACTAACCTACTTACTCATTCGGTGGAAGAGATTATTTCAGTTCATCCCTCCCCTTACTCACCCGACTACACACGCAGATGCACAAATGAAAGTACTGCAGAACGTGGTCATAAATATTCCCAATTACATGGTCTGCGATTAAAAAAACAAGACTGCAAATTGCACATGCCTCCCTGTTCTCTCCTGCCTCCCCTCGTGGCCCATCTTCTTCTCCTCATTCAAACCTCCCATCTCTACCTTTATCTCATAAATCCCTCGTTTCATTCGGTGTCTCCCAGCCCAGCCTGGGCAGCAGCAGTCAGGGCTCCGGGAACCGACAATAGTGGTTTTGTGGTGCCGACCCACAAGCCAGCCTGGTAACAATTACACGTGGTGCAGAGGAAGCACTTTCAGCTTTGGGCCAGAACGGGCCCTAGAGGGTGATTTCAGCTTTTTTTTTTTTCTTTTTAAGAAAGAAAAAACCACCCCTCCAAACATTTAATTCCACATATACCGCAAATTTGATTTATTATTTCATTATACACTGAGTGGAAAAATCTGTATTAGAGAATCCACTGGCTCCGACCTCAGAATTTCCACAAAGGTGCTTTGTGCTGAATGGATGTCTGTGTTTTTTCTGCGCTTTCTGCCCACTGTCCCCTCTGTCTGGTCCCCACCACCAGAGTGTGCTGCTGCATTGTCCAGCAGTCCCCAGCCATGTGAGGAGCGGGCTCCCCTCCCCCGCAGTGCCTGGCTGCAGGTAAACAGTTTCCTGTGGCCCAGGAGCAAAGGCAGCCATCTTCAAAGGCAGGAAAGGTGGGTGGTGACATTTGAAGAATCTCATCTATTTAGGAGTGAAGTTCTGCGATCCCCAGCAGGGGTTGTTGGGAAATGAAGGGGGGGATGCTTAATCTCATAGTAGGACAGACAACCAAAAGGCATAAGAGGCATGGAAATATCCAGAAGCCTCTTGGAGACCTTCCTGAGACGTGTGTGTCTCTTAGCATCAATCATGATTTAATATCGCCATCTGCATGGAGCAGCACGGGCCCTTGAATTATGGATTACAACTCAGCAGCCACCCTCCAGGACGGGCCTTTCTCCTGTGTTCACACTTTGAGGGAACAGGTCATGCATTTTTTAACTCTACAGGTGCACTTTACTATTCCCCACGTCTGTGGGTATTACTATCTTCCAGACCTCTGCTTTAGATTACCAGCCTGACAGGCTTTAATGCATAAAAGATGGGCACACTGCACAATGGTGTTTGGGACACAAATCCACACAAGTAGCCTTTTCAGCATCGAGCTTCCCAAGAGCTCAAACTGTGCCGTGTTGAACTGCCCAGAATCTAATGGATTCAGGTCCATTTCCTACCGGGTGAAAACAAAAGCAGCCATTTCCTTGGGCTAGCAGACACCACATCACCCTCTTCCTAATGACCCTGCACCCTCCCCAGTCGGGGAGGACAATGTGTCCCTCCCTGCCAAGGCCAGCAATGAGGCCTGGTTCCTCTGCAGCCAATGCCCACAGGCTTTCCAGATGCCCACACCACTCACCCACACTGGGCACCCAACATCTTCCAGCCAGCCAAATTACGGCCCATTGGTTTTGGTTCTTGCATGTGAAGCAGGGCTGAGAGTGGCCCTCTGAGAAGGCAGAGGTGTGGGGACACAAGCTAGCAGATGAGGGAATTTTCTACTGGGTCCAGCTCCTCTGCCAGCTATTTTGCAGAAAACTGCAGCCCTGCCACCAGCTCACCCCAAACCACACTTTTTTCCTTGGAACTCATCAGAGGAAATCTGAGCTGAGCTCCTGTTTAGTAACCGTTAGTTTCCACATCAACCACTCTCTCTCCTGCCTTTCTCCACCCACTCCCTGTTTCTCTCCAATTACTCTCAAAAAAAGAACTTCTCCTTCTCAATTCCCCACACTCCAAGTTTAAGCTTTTAGTAATAAGACCAGGCACACAGATCACCAATAGAGACAGGAAATTTCTTCAAGGAAGGTTTCATTTCTCACCTACACTAGGATTGATCGTTTCCACACTACAAAAAAAAAAAAAAAATTAAACTATATATATCCCATAGCTGATAGTGTGTACTTTCTGCTGTTAAACCAAAAGAAAAAGGAACAACCCATTTCTTTTTTTCTGTACTTCTTTCTTTATTTGAAGAAAATCAAGGCACTTATTGAAATATCTGAGAACTCATTAAAACATCTGCTTTGGCTGTGTGTGGTTAACCTTGTCAGTATTCAAACATTTATAAACTCACATTCTTGTTTGGATTGCATTCACACTCAGAAACACACACAAACATAGCTCCTGAACATGCATCAATTACATGCACATATCAGTAATTCACACTTTAGACCTGTACACACGTTCACACCTTCTCATAAAATATCACACATCATTTGCACAGACATATATCCACAAAGATAAATACTATAATTTCTGTCTCTATTTTTCTTGGAAAGAACAGAATTCTTGAAATGCATTAGTAAAAATGGTAAAGAAAACACACTTACTCCTTTTACATCTCCTCTTGATAACTGCTCTTTCATTTCCAGGGCTTGGGACCCTTCATTTCTTAAATACAAACATGCCCCAATAGAAATTGGTGAGTATTTCTTCTGAAGAGCTATACCATCCATTACTTTGTAGGCCTTTATTGTGTTCCAAAACGAACTTCATAAATGGTTTCTGTCCTGTTTCAGAGGAGTCAAGCCAAGCCAAAAAAGAGTTGAACTCAAGGGCAAACCCCTTAAGGCCAATCTCCATATACAGAGGGGAAATTGACCCCGTTGAAGTTTGAGCTACTGAGCCTGTTTGGTGAGTTGACAAGGGACTTCATTCTCCAACTATTTTGTGAATACCTTTTACCTGGGGCAAATTCATTTCCCAAAGAGAAGTAGCAAAACCCAGGCTTGGATTGTTCAGAACAGTTTTCTCCTGCATCTGGGAGGGAAGCCTAAGGGATGGGCCAGGTCAGGTCAGATAAAGACTCAGAGGCCCAAGGATGAAAGGATTGAAGTGACAGCCCTAGATGTAGTTTGAAATAAAGAGAACACTAAATTTTAAAGTCACCAAGTTCTGATTTCCCCCCCATAATGACTACTTAGATATTTTAATTTTAAATATACAACATCAGATCATTTTAAAAATCTTTCTGCCTCTCTCTCTTTTTTCCCCTCCTTCTTGGGTGTCTTTGCTTTGCTGGTAGCCTAAGCACCATCTGATGCTGCCTAGGGGTAAGGTAGCCCTGGATAAGGTAAAGGAGTTTTGTAACCATTCACCTAGGAACTCACTTTCCTACACAACCCAGTTTAAGACAGAATGCTGGTTCCTTAGTAATATTTGATTTGTAGGAAGTATTAAGAAGTGGTAAAGAAAGATCTTTTAAAAATCTGTCTGCCTTCTAGGAAAATTAATTGGAGTTGTTTTAAAGGAACACTATATGGCCCCAACTTGACAATAATATTTGCTAAAATCTGAAGCCTGACTGGTAGTGAGGTCTTTTAAATAATCAGAATTACAATGGCTTGCTTAGCAACAGCCCAGTAAAAGAACAATCAGCTCCCTTGGTTTAGTTGAACTGAAGGAGAAAGTCCTTGGCAAAAACAGGGAAACCTGGTGACTGGCTGGATGTGGGATTAGAGGGTCCGGTTGTTGTCAAAGGTATGTCTGGGGTAATAGGACCAGGTTACCAGGAAAGGCAGTGTTTGACATTAGCAAAAAGATGGGAGGTAGAGCCCGGATCTTAACTCAGTGTGACCTTTTTGGGTCTCAGCTTCGTAAACTGTAATTCGATGAGTGGATTAAATTAGGTGTATAGTTTTCAAAAATTTTTTTAGAAGTGGTACTTTTTGTTTTTCCTTGAACAAATCTCTACCCAGACCCTCAATGTCCCAAGCAGATAAAAGTGGAGCTCTCCTTGGATGCTGGGAGGGGGAGTCACCAGAGAGGTAGAGGGTCTAAGATCTCTCAGTCCTGTCCTCATCTCTGAGGCGGCTTCTCTGCGAGCACACTGGGGCTTCTTGGAACATGAGCTGAAACCCACTAAACTGGATCTCGGTTCCCTTGTTATTTTCAAATGGCACTGAAAAGACAGAGTGGAAGGATTAGGAGACATCTATTTCTCTTATATGTATCTGAGGGCACTTGATGGGGAAAAGCAGTTGGTCTCATTGCCCCCGAAAATAATACACTTTATTTACTTTATAATTTATTCTTCATCCACAGCATAATCCCATCCTGTCCCTATTTCCACAGCATTGTTTTCATTTAATTATTAGTATCAAGGCAATGAAGAAACTCTTTCTTCCACTTAAAAATAAAGAAGGTTGTCACCTTGCCACTTATTCCACCAGGGCAATTTACTGGAAATAGCACTGGACCAGGATTAAGAAGCCCAGTAATCAAGTCTGGTCTCACCACTGGCAACCTGTGTGACCCTAAGTAAGTTAGTAAACAACTCTGAGCCTTTGTTTTCTCATCTAATAAATGTGGGGGGAGATTCTAAAGGTCAGTTCCAGTTCTCAAATTCAAAGCCTGTATAACGAGGTGGGGAAACGATCCCATAACCCATAGATTGAGGCAAAAATTCAAAAGATTCTTTATCCTCCTATACAGTAAGACATTTATTCAAGGTGTTACCCCTGCTTTATTTGCTTGGTAAGCTTGAAACAAAACTCCAGGATTCTTCAGATGAACATGTCTGTCTTGCATTATGGAGAGTTCAAATGTCTCTTTTAATCACATTAGCTCTACTGACGTGAGTTTCTTTTCTTAACTGAGTCTGTGGCTGCGTATTTATAAATATTATGGATACACAGTTCTGTGTGTGAGCATGTCAACAACAGTGATGCATGAAAAGAAAGACCAAAAAGGAGTTTCTCCAAATCCCTTCCCTAGATCATCTAAGTCCTTTGCTCAGAGTTTTGACCAAATTTTGCTCACCAACCCAGGATAAGCTGCTTTTTAAGAGTTATTTTTGTGAGCTGAGGCTGGATTTTGTTTTATTCAAAGCAACTTCAGCCTGTCACAAGACAGTCTCATAAAATCTGTATCTTGGCTTAAGCTGGGAAGAAATGAGCCAATCCATCAGCCCAGGAATGCGGCTGTTTGACCACTTCCTAAGGCAACTGGGAAGGGATGCAATCTATTCAATTTATGGGGCCGGGTGGCAGTGAATGATGCGCTCCTGAAGGCACAGCAAATGGAAATCCCTATGAACTTTTGCAATGATAAAGTTCAAAATCTGAATTTAAGAACCGTCAAGGGGGAAAGGAGAGAGGGAATCAGACAGCAGGAGAGCCAGGCAGCACACGAGTACAGGAAAGAATAAGGAACGAAGCAAACTCCCTTTTCTAAAACACCTCCAACGAATTCACCGAGGAGAGAACTGGAAATTGGGTCTGGAAATAGGGCCTTTTGAATGTCTTCCCCTCAATCAGGATTCTAAAAATGAACCCTCATTTAATCGGGAAAATGTAAGTTTGATGTGATTACCTCCCCTGACCTCGAATCATGCCACCTGTGGTAACCTTGTTATTTGTCATCTTATATCATAAACAAATGCAATTCCAATAGGGCAGCCAATATAATATCATTAGTTTATATTTATGTCCGCTCTTTTCCAGCCCTCATTGCAAATGCAATTCTGATGCCATTGATGAGAGATCTGGGACTACAATTCCTGACCATTTTAACAGACATTTGGGGAAGGAAACAGAAGAAGAATAATTTTGAGGCCTCTCCAAAAACTAAAGGAGAAAGAAGGTAATATAATTTTTTTTCCATTCATTCTGATTAACTGAAGCTTATGCTGAAGTATCAATGGCTCCCCATTGGTTAGCATAGGAAACCCAAACTCCTTGGCCTAGCAATTTGGGCCTTGCATTGAGTCCAAGCTATTATTTCTAACCTTATTTGCAATTATTTCCCACCACACATTCTAAACTGCAGCTTCTGAGTGTTCCCCAAACAAACCCAGCATCCATTTCTCTACTCCTGCATTCCCCTCCCCCTGGTATGCCTTTGCTACCTCTAAATCCCACCCATCCTCTCCTCCAGGCTCAGATGCCACCTCTGCCCTTCCCCACCTCCCACATGGAGAGTAATCTTTCCCTTCTCTGTATTTCAGAGGCTGAAACTCTTTAGTATCTTCTAAGGTGTCTGAGAGTTCGGCACGGCCTTGGCCATTCTGCTGGATCACCAGCAACTTCAGCAACCAGACTCCTTTCTGATCATCTTTGGCAAACCTCATAGGATCAAACCCAGAGCCTTTCCCCAAAATCAGACACAATGAGATTTGATGAATTAACCAATTAAGAATTGGCTAAAGTAACACCAAAAGTAGCACTAGATATGACAAATTCTGAGTGAGTCTTATCAAAAATTATTCTGCTTCTACAGCTACAATCCTTCCTTTCCCACCTACAGCTGTTATTAAATGCAAATGTTTTTTAGTGGTGAATTGAGAGTTTAAATAACTTGTCTGGGATAATAATACCTAGTCATAGGTCAAGGTAGTGTGAACAATGTCTCCTAGGACACTCTAACCTTAAATAATAATGATGCAGTTCAAAGGACACTCACATTTTAATTCAAGTGCTATTAAAATTAATTTATCTGAAGTTTTTTTTTTTTTTGTCCCCATCATTTCAACCCCCCACACTCCCAAAGGCAAGTTCTAAATATTTGTCGTCTGCAGCCCCAGGAAGATGCTAACTATGACTTCATCACTAAACCATTTGCTGGTATTGGATTTTCTCTTGCTTGGTTTCAGCTCACCTGTCTCTACTCAATCTCTCCCACCCCCTCTCTCTGGCCCCTAATATGCCTTTTGGACACATCTGTTTTATTTTCTCCCTTTATCCAAACAATTATTATTACCATTCAGCCCGGTAATCTGCAATTCCCTTTAACTTCTTCACTGAAAGATTCTCCAGAACTTGATCACTGGTTAGCACAGGATTTTGGAGGCAGGAGCAGGGTACCACAGACGTGCGTTCAGCTGGCCAGCAGCCCGTGCCCTGCATGCTACTGGGGAGAGCCGCCCTTTTGTTATTCCCAGCCCCCCTCCCTTTTTTCTGGATTAGATCATGACTCTTTTATGAAGACCCAGAGGGAAATGGGATTATTAAGAGTCTTGCTGGGTAAAAGCTATTTTGTCTTTATGACGACGTTTTTGAGTTTGGCTGCTGAAGGGCCTTAATACCAGAGAAGAAGTTATTACACATTCAGGAGAGTGCCTTAAACACAGTGTTCCCTGCCGAGCACACACTCGGTGACGGAGGATGGAAGGGAAGGAAAAGGAAAGGAAAGAAGAAAGTGAGATTAAAAAGAAAGTGAGGTAAGAACACTGAAAACAGAAGAGCAAGGAGGAAAAAAACACAAGGAGGAGACATAAATCTAAGACGAGACTCCAGTGGAGAGTGTCCGCCTCTGAAGAACAGTGTGGTGAGAGATAATATGGTGCTTATAAAACACAGAGGTTTAGCAGGGGAAGAGCTGGGGATGAATAATTATTTACTTATTAAAAAAACTCATAAAAAGAAAATAAACTTACCACAATGGTTATAGTTTGCTTCCTATGATCATAAGATACAGTTACCCCCACTGAAGCTGTTTTAAATATTAAATGTCTTCAGAATAGGTTTAATATGTGCCAAACAGTATTCTAAGTAATCTGGTGTAGCATTACAACCATATGAAGTAGGTATTGTTATCAAACACATTTTACAGATAAGGAAACTGAGGCACGGAGAGATTAAGCACTTTGATCACACAGAGTACTTGGATCACGGAGCCAGCAAGTGGCTGAGCTGGATTTTAAACCCAGGCCTGGCTCCACTGCTGTAGAAGCTGGCAAGTCCAATGATGGTCCCCCCAAAACTTCTCAGTGGCAAACTCTTTTAGGGAAAGGTGAACATTTTGCCTGTTTGAAAACTCCCTTTTCTCTGCCTGTGCCAGTAATCTGTCTGTGTGAGCAATGAGAGATGTGTTCCAGGCTGGGGTGTGAGTGAGCTGGAAGCTCTTAACACCTTCTCTGCTCCCTGCACACACAGCGCTCAGCTCCTTGTCATCCTGGCCCCCCTTCCTGTGTTCTGGAAACCCCAGGCCTGGGTCTAGGGCAGGGAGAATGGGAGGCGGGAGGGGTGGGGGGTGATGGATAGGATGCTCGGGTCTGAAACCGCACATCACAACATCGAAGGTGTTTCTTTGTCAACTCCTGTTTCTCTCCTTTCTTCTCAACCCCACTTTTCCCTATCCTAAATGCCACGTTGTTATTGTTCTACTGGATAGGAGCAGCATTTTCAGAAAGGGGGGATTTATTTTTATAGCACAGCTGGTCTGCCAAAGGTCACATAATTTGGCAACATTCCCAGTGGTTAAAAATTAATTTCTCCTTATTAATACAACCAAGGTCCCATAGGATCGGAGCTCAGCCTTATCTAAACTTGACAGCTTCCTAAACCTTTAGAAGATGCTTTCTTCCTGGAGGGCCAGCCACGATACAAGGCCACTGTGTTCTGGAATCCAACTCCACTGAATCCTGTTAGGTAATGAAACCATTAAGCCCTTGGCCATTTCTCATCAAAGCAGATAAAGCTTTGAAAAAATGTTGTAGTATCTCCAGGACAAACTTCTGCAGCATTTTCCAAGAATGGGTTAATTAAAAAAAAAAGAAAGAAAAAAGCAAATAGCTAAGTCCTTACCTGGAAGGAATGATGCAATGGCTAACTTCTGGGGATCAAAACATTTATCTGCCACTCAAGGAGGGTGCCTCAAAGATGATCCAGTGGCAAATGATGGTCAGATGATGAAATATCTCAAATATGTTAATGATACTACCAACTATTGCCCAGGTGTCACTTTTCAAGTCTTTTCTCGTCCATTCAAGAAACTAAAAAGATATTTTGCTTAGGCTCTATCTTTTAAAAAAGGGAAAATCTCATCTCTAGTTCCCAAAGTCTTTCCAAACTGGACCTCTGGGGAATATATTCTGAAAACTCTTTACCAGTGAAAAGTTTTGAATTCTGTCAATTCAGAATTGTCCCACACTTGGGTCACTCCAAGTCAGTTCATTTTCTTGATTGCTTTACTGAACAGTGGAGTGAGACGAAAAACACCTGGGTCCTCAGAATCATCTAGTCCGCAGTATCTCCCCCACCCCATACCCCCACATGTATTCATGCCTCACTGCATATGAAGTGGCATTTGGATGCCTAGCTTTTTCTATGCCATGAAGACAGGAACTGGCCTTTCCCTTGCAGGATGTGGACTATACCTTCAACACCAGGGGATCAGAGCCATTTGGTAGACAGCAGGAGTCCTGTCTGGGCAGCCTGGGTTCCAGTCACTGCAGCCATCCAGTCTTTCCTCTGGCCAGTTGAGTGCTCCGTGGCTTAATGTCTGAGGGCTCCACAGGATGACATAAAGCTCCAAACCTGATGTGCTGCCTGGGCATTCACAATTCTACCAGGCACATCTTGGACAAGCAGGGGCCTGCCCCAGAGCCCCGTTGGGAGAGCTCCCCTTTCCACTGTTTTGCACGGTGTGCTCTGTTGGCAACAGTTTCGCTGCCTCCAGGGACTGCTTACCCGGGCAGAGTTTACTGGGCACTCATTGAATGTGAGCATGAAACCAGTCCCCAGAGCCTAGAGCAGGCTGTGTAAAACCCAGGAGTTTACAGTTTTACTTGCAAACTATTATGCTCGCCCATGGCCGTCCTGCATTTTGGGGAGACAGGCTAAAACAAACTCTTCAAACCCTTCAAACTCAGCGCCTAGACAGTTATTGCTTCTCTTTCAGGATTTGTTTGAACCCAGACCTGTCTCCCAAACCAATTTACACCTCTTATCTGATCATCCAGTCCAGACAGAAGGTTGAATTGACCGAATCTGCCCGTGTCCATGGCAATGGTGCTAAAACCCAAGCACAGATCAAAGCTCTCCTGGCGAGGGGGGGAGGGGGAGATGGTTATGGGGTCTGGGTTCATTTGGCCCCAAGCGGTGTGTCCGGAGGTGGGGACATTAGGGCTGGGAGTTGCCACCATTTGAAGAAACTCATTGTCAGGACTGGAATGATTTCCTGAGCAAAACTCAGTCCCCCGCAGATGGTGATTAACTCTAGCAAAGGAGACTTTCGAGGCCGGGCGCTGACAGGGAATGGCTAGCGCCAGGGGGCTCTCCTCTCTGCCTGAAACTGAAAGGAAGGGAGGCGGAGGGAAGGAGCGGAGCAGGGAGCACACGCCAGTAAGCCAGAGCGTCCATCCCCTACCCTTCCAGAAGAAATTCAACCAGCGCCGCCGAAGCTGCAGCACGGATGGCGGGATCCCCTAAACTTGGTCTGGAAGGCTGATTCCCGCTGCACCCCCCGTCCACTATTCCCAGAGGGGCGATCAGTCCCTTCGAACCCCGCCCCCCAAAACAACGCAAGCCCTACCCGCGGCCCCCACCCAGCCGCCGGACGCCGCGACCTGGCGGGAAAGGCTAGCGGCGCAGTCAGCGCGAGGCTTAATGTCGCCTCGCCTCGCCTCCATTAACTCGTGTTGATATTAAGAAGAAAACAATCAGCGAAAATGAAGCATTGGCCGTGAATATTTCTTTTTCCCACGCGGAAGAGCAAAGAGCCAGGCGGCTGGGGAGGGAAGGCGGGACCTCGCCAGGGACTGCAGAGGCTTCTCCCGAGGAGAGAGCCGCAGCCGAGAGCTAACTTTCCCGCATTGGGCAGCGTCGAGAAAATGCCGCAGGCTTCTCCCTGGGGGTGGCCTTAGTCAGGGGGAGGAGGGGACAAGACTGGAGTAGTTGGAGCGGGCCAACTTCGCAGAGGCTTCAGTCTCCGTTTTGCTTTCGCTGGGGATATTTTTGCTTAATAGAATGTTTATGGATCGCCCGGCTCTGTTTCTGCTGCGTAGCCCAAACAAATCAATGCGGCGTTAGAGCCGCCGCCGGGGGGAGGGGAGGGGGAGAGCTCAGGGGCTACCACGTCCCCACCACGTGGATGCCCGCGCGCCGCGTGCTCTTCACCTGTTCCGGCGCACCCGCGGGCGCCCAGCGCGCCGCGCTTCTAGAGGCCGTGCAAGTTGCGCGCTTTCCTGCGGTTCAAGCTGCCTCCTTCCCGCCTCTCTCCGCCTTCCTCGCCGAAATCCCACCCCAGCTTCCCACCACCCAGTGCGGCCAGCGCTTGGATCGCCAGGCCTTGGGCCCCAGTCACTCAAAGCCGGCTCTCTAGGGGCCGCGGCGACGGCGAGCATGCGGCGCAGAGCGCAGCGCGGGGGGCAGCCCGGGCAGGGCCAGCCGAGCGGCCCCGAGTCCCCGAGCTCGGGCGGGAGGGAGGCGGGCGGCTGCGCTGGGATCTGGCGAGGCGACGTGGCGAGGAGTGGGGGACCCTGGTGCGCGGCGCCCACCTGGCCTCTCAGCCACGCGCGCGCCGCGACCGCCGTGTTATTTGCCCAGTTGCCCCGCTGCGCGCACCTTCCGCCCTCTCTTTCCCCGAACTCCTTCTTGGAATCGGTTCTCGCCGCCGCCGCCGCCGGCCCCCGGGCCGGCCCCCCTCCCGACCGGCGCACACCGAGTGAGTCAGAGGTCTAGCTTGGCCTCGCCCTTTGCCACTCGCTGCCAGCACCCCGGGTGCCAGTCGGTTGCCCCGCCTGAGAGCTGGAGCAGCCCACGGCTTGCGATCGCATTTTCGGGGGACTGCAGAATATCCAGCCCGGGCAGGTCCCAGTTCCAGGTCCCACCCCGGGTCCGAGGCTGTCCGCGGCCTCGTAGTGGGTGACCTGCCCCGCACTCGGCGCCTCTGGGCTTCTCTGGAAGTGACGCAGCGCGGCCAGGGGTTGGGATGGGAGGGGGCTCTGCGGAGAGCGCGGGAGGCAGGTGGCAGAGCGGGAGTGGGTCTGAGCGGGTGTCGCGCGCACACACGCACACACGCTGCTCGCAGCGCTCGGGGACAGATGTGCAAACATCTGGGGTAGGAGATGGCCCCTGAGTCTTCACGACCCCTCCCGCGCCGCACAGCACACGGAACCTGAAGTTGCGCGTGTGCGCGCCCTCGCGCGCCGGGGCCTACCGGAGTCGGTGTCTGAATACATAATATACTGTGGGCATCGTCACAGCGCGCGCGTGCACACACACACACATACACACACACGCGCGCAGGGCAAATCACACGAACATACATAATTTACGCAGCATCCAGGTCTGTGAATGTAATTTAATGTCGCTTCAAGCTGGGAATTTAGAATTAAGGCAAGAGGGAATGGGGGAGGCCCAGAAAATCTCCCCAAGTGGGACCCGCACCCATCCCTTTGATATGCTTTGCAGCTGCCTTGAAGACCAGTTATGGCAGAGAAGGAGCTACAAACATGTGGATTTGGGTGGCAAAGTCATTCCTGAATTTTCCTCCCCTCAAATGAACACCCAAGCTCAAAGTGGGGTGTGTGTGTGTGTGTGTGTGTGTGTGTGTGTGTATTGGGAGGAAGGAGGAGGAGTGAGAACCAGACAAGGAGATGAAAAGCTAGCACCCACTGCTGATGTGCTGGGGGATGCCCCTGAGGCTGCAAGGAGTTAGCCCCAAAACTGCAGCCATCACCTTCCAAGTGCCTCGGGGTAAGGGCACTTCTGTAAGGTTTTTTCTCCTTTCTTTCCCCTATTTCCATCCATAGATGGTTTCCCCATCCCCAATCACCTGTAGCAGCTGCTAAGAGTTCTGTCGTCAGATTCCAGACACTGTTCTCAGAGGGGACAGAGGCTCACCCTGGAGTTTGGTCCTGGGAAGGAAGGACAACCCCACTGGATTCCCGGCAACACCAGAGATCCCTTTTCAGAATGTACCCCTTGCCACTCCCCATCAATGCTGGCCCCAGACTGTTCTGGGCCTCGAAGTGCTTATCTCCCCAGCAGCAGGCTGTCCACACTCCCTTTTTGGCAGTGGTTGATAACAAATTCCACTCAAAAGTTTCTAACCACTTCACAAGAGTGAGAGACCTTCGAGGGCCTTCAGTGTGTTTTATCTAATAAGAATTTTTAAAAGAACATACGATTTACTTTCCCAGGAAACACATGGATACAGGAAAGAGAGCAGGGCCGACCAACCGCCTTGGTTGCCAGCAGCGCCCAGCCCAAGCCCCCATCTCAGCCAGTTTGCTCCACAAGCTGGAGCACTACAATTTTGAGGCGTATCCACCCATTCTGCAAAGAATCGACAGCATCTGAAAGCCAAAACGAAACTCTTGTCTTTCCCAAGCCCTTCAGTTAATATTGCTCAATGTAGCTAAGTGGAGGGAACGCAAATGATTTATATTTCACGGGCCAGGTTGGAGAAACTCAAGGGAGATGTGTTCTGCTTCAAGACAGGAAAAAAAATTCCCCAAAAACTGTAATGCAAAGGCTTTGTAGTATTTTTAAACCTTTGATTCAGTCCATATGTGACATCTGAACACGGCCAAATTCTGTTTCAAAACACACACTCACACACACACTCCCAGCAGGAGAGGAAAGTTGGGTTGTAGCAGCATGGTGGTGTAGGGAGGGCCGGCTGGGATCTCGGTTTAAATTATTGAGTATTGAGGGAGCCTCCTTCTGTGCCATTCTGCTTGGCCTCCCTGCTTTAGCAGCCGCTTTTAAAGGGGAAACCATGTTGAAATGAATAGAAAAAACTTTCAGGGGCTTACCTGGTTGGCCTCTCACTTCGTGTCCTGAAAAGTAGAGAGCTAAGAAAACCCAGGTGAGAGGAAACATATCCATTTTGGAGACCGAGGCTTTCTCCAGAGCTGGGTTTGTAGGTTTCTTGTATATTATAAGTCTTTGTGTTTCTCTCTTTCTCTTATTTTCTTTCTTACAACGTCTTCTGCCAAGGTTTCTAATGGTCAGTGTTTCTCTCCTGGGTCTTGGCGGCCCGTCTTCACCTTTATTCTTGCTGGAATCCCCACCTCACCAGGAGGAGGGTAGCTCCTGCAATCAGCAAAGAGAGAGCAAGCCGGGAAGAGGGGACGGGTTTCCTCCCAAAAACAAAACGCATCTATGTTCTCTCCAGTTCCTCAAAGTGTCATTTCCTTTATCCTACAACATCACGAATATTTCCCGAAAGCCAAGCGTAATAACAATAATAATAATAATAATTAAAGCCAAGACTTGCCTTGGGCATCACACGGCCCCCAGGCGGCTGTGTGATCTCAGAGGCGTAAACTGACACACATCGCCCGGCACCCGGGACGGACACGCGGGCGGGGACACCGACCGCCGGACGGCCCGAGTGGGAGGCGGCCGCCCTGCTCTGGTCCTTGCCGGGTTCCCCTAGCGGGAGCCTCCCCCAACGGCTACACCCGCTTGGCCAGCCTCTCGAGGGGAGTCTGAGGAAGGAAGCTGCTGCTGCTGCTGCTGCTGCTGGTGCGGCGGCGGCGGCGGCGGCGGCTGGGATCGCCGGGGAGTGAGCGAGCCCCTCTCCGAGTTCGCTCGCGCCCGCCCTCACCTCCACCTCGCACAGAGCCTCGCCGAGTGTCTGCGCGTCTGAGGATGTGCTGGGGCGGGCTGCGGGCTGGTGCCTCGCTCGCGATCTGTGCCTCCCCTCCGGCTCCCCCCTGCCTTTTCAGGCCGAGCAGCATGTGGATGTCAGAGCCGCGGCAGAGCTATCCGATTACGCGCCGGCTCAGGGCCCGCCCCTTCTGTGTTCCTGATTAAAGAGGCAGCCGCGGAGCCGCGCGGCGCAGAGCCGAGTGCCGCCGCACCCAGCTCGGGCGGGGCGGCGGCTTCCCCCGGGCCGCCGCGGAGCCGAGTGGACGGGGCTCCCACCTAGCCGCCCCTCTCCCGCGCGCACCTCCCGCTCGCCCTGCCACCTCCGCGCCTGCCGCCCGCGCGTAACGCCCCGGGGAGGCGCCCTGCCCCTGGCCGCGTCGCCCCCGCCCGAGGGGGACTCGTCGGGGAGCGGGGGATAGCCTCGTTCCCCCTAAATGCCGTGACTCCGATGCCACACACGCAGAGCCCAACACAATGCCACGCGCAATGGCGTTAGAAGAGTTGGGTGGCGTACGGTGTGTGGGGTAGGGAGCCAGCCGGCAGCTCAGCCATGCGTTCGCACAGGCAGCAGTGCGTGGCGGCGACACACACCGTCAGCCCGGGCTGAATAAAACCCCAAACACTCCCTGCATTTACTACTCAAATCCTTTGTTGTGTCCCAAACATGCTCCTCTCCTCTCTGGGTGAGGATTTAGTTATCCCTGCGCCCTTAACTTGTGACTGTCATAAGACGAGGAAAGACTTTCTTCAGCAAAGAATTTCTTCAGGTAATTAAATTGGATTCCCCCAAGCTCCCCACAAAAAGTACAGGTACCTGAAAGCTTCTCGTCAAAATGCTACTGTAACTACTTCTATTCACATTTGCCCCCACAGAAATGTGGTCACAACGCTGAGAGAAAGGAAACAGCATTATGCCAACTATTTTTAAATGGAGGCCTTGGAACTGTTTAGAGGGAGCTGCAAGCTAACAGTTGGGACAACACTCGTATCTTTGTTTCTGAGGATGGCTTTGTGGATTCCAAACTGTCTTGCTTCACAGGGCACCTATTAGTACATAATCATAAAGAAACAGCCTAAATAACATCCTGCATATATATATAACTTTTCTGCCACAGAAAAGGTACATGGAAAATAAGAAAATTAAGAGAAATTTTTTCAGATTAAGACTTTTTAAAATTAAGAAAATAAAGTTTTCTGCAGATTGAGAAAAAGTTTCCATGACAAGAAACACACACACCTAACTATCCCATTTTCTTCTTTGCTTGTACTTGTGGATTCTTCTGGGTGGTTTCCCTCTTTATCTGGACTTGCCATTAGCTTTGTTTATCACTTTTAGTGTTTGAAAAATCTGCAACTACCACTTAACTGTTATTTACACTGAGATAACCAAAACAAAATTGAATCAGAAGTGATTTGCAAAGAGTTGAGCCAAGCTATGGAGGGATTTTACAGTGTAAATCCACAGGCTGAGTATCACACTGTTAATCTTAGATGCCTGGCTGGAAAGGGCGCATAGCAGAGGCCTCTGAGTCGGTCCAGGAAACATATCTCCCCCACCCCCAAAGGCTACCTTTCATTCCTTTCCCTCCCTTTTTCCCTCATTCCCTCCCTCCTTCCTAGGCTTAAGAGCATATCCACATTATTAAAAAGTCCAGATTTACATTTTTTCCTGTTTTAAGTTCAATTGTAAAAAATGACTCCCAGCCTCAAATATTTAATGAAGTAAAGAGGCAGTTTGGATTTTGAACCTTAAGCAGAGATTCCAGTTTATGTCATTGCCAAGATGCTAATCTAAGGACAAATAACACTATCTATAGTGACAGTCCCTGAACAGAGGATCATTTAGTATCACCTCCCCCTACAACTCAGAGGCATGCCAAGCCATTCTAGTAAGTGCCCAATGTGGGAGAATCCTGTTTCTGAGAACACAACAGCTAGAGTTTAGGTGAAGGGCACCGTGAAGAGGGAAGGGAGTTTCTCCCTTTTTTCTTAGTAAACTGAAGCCCATTGGGAACCATAAGAATGAAACTCTGGACTTCTGGTCTTGGGGTCTCAGAGTTGAGGGTCCCCACCAGGCAGCTTACGGGGTCCTTCGTCCGTGAGGGAGAAGTCAGGATCTGTTTCCGTGTTCTGTTCCTGGACCTGGTTCCCAGCATTACGGAATTCCATTTTCCACAGGTGTCCTAAAGGGGGTGCTAACTTACTTCTGGGAATTCTCTGTACCACTGCTGTAAGACTTCTCAGCAATGCCCTTGAGTGAAGGCCTCATTTCCTGCAGTTGGTGGGGGTTGGGAGGGTGGGGGGGAGGTGAGTCTTCTATTCAGAGCCCTGGGGACTCCGAGTGGCCAGACCATTTTTAATCCTCTAGGGGGCAGCACTCAATAAATAATGGTAACACCACTTACCAGCACACTTCTGGTGGTACTTTTACTTCTAGGAGCTCCAAGGGCTTTATTAGACCAGGGAGGATTCAGAGTGAGGCCAGATTTTCCCCAGCCCACTCAGAAGAAGATCTCACCAGGCCAGGGAGGGCTTAGAATTGCTTTAACCTAGGACTTCCAAGGACTCTTGGGAACTGAACACAAATCCCACATGTGCCACATGGAAAACGAATCTTTAGGGAAATTCTCCAGACTGGGGCTGGCTCAGACCTGTCAGCCTTGTTTTCATGTAGACTGGAATCTCAGGGGTTTGGCTGCAATTGGTTTGGTTTTGACCAGAGGTGCAGTGGTGAGGAGCCAGACACCACACTTTTCTGTATTGTGTGAGTCCACATCCTTGACCCATAGGGAAATCTGTCTACTAAAAGGCCAGTATCAGTGGTGGAGACAATGGGTTTGTGAACAAAAACACCGAACTGACTAGAAAGCAGCTAACTAGTGAAGCTGAGATTCCTGGCCATATCATTGACTCACCTAGGATGTTTCATGTCATTATCCTTAATTGTGAAATAATAATAGATAATCCCATCCTACATTCCATTCCTTTGATGGGAAGGGATGTGAGGAAACATAAAATGGATTTGTAAACCATGCTAAGAGAAAGCTGTTACCAAGCCACACCCCAGCGGAAAGTTGAATGTTTCCAGCTAGGCAGTCCCAGACCCAAGGGTGAATCAGAATCACCTAGGGCAAGTGTTAAAAATTCAGATCCCAGGGCACCATCCTCCTACAGATTAGATTCCTTAGGTCTGGAGTACTGTCTGGGAGTCTGTATTTTTAACACACATTTTAGGTGATTCTGATGCAAAGTCCCAACAGGCCAGTAGTTGAGAACTTCTATTCTGATGTGTCATATTTACACACAGCTTTCAATATATGCTCTCTCCTTGAAGGACACCTGACCAAGTATTCCTTCATATTTCCTCTCTGGGCACTTTTCAGATAGGGGACAGATGTTTCAGGTTCCTGGGAAAAACCACCAAGAATATGTTCCTTAAAATGCCAGAGTGGTGGGATTCCCAGCTTGACCTTGTGACCTTTAGTACCAACAGCAGAGAGCCAAAAACCTCACCCTATGGGGGTGGGAGGTTTGCAGAGACATGTTCATAGCACCAGCTGATGGGTTTATGCAGCTAGATGCAGGCCTTTCACCAACCCACTCAACCATTGGTTGTTGCTAGAGGTTTGTTTCAGGTATGGTTTTCCATCTGTGTTCATCACGTTATGCTTATTAAATGCTCATGGATGCATGACTATGCAGGAGGTGTGCAAGCAAGACAGACATTTAGGTCTTGCCTCCTGGGAACACAGGATCTAAAAGCTCCAGAAATTTCATGCTTCCACATAGATACCACCCATGTGTGGTGCTTCCCCTTATCTGTGCCCTAACATCAACAAGCTCTCACCCTGAAAGGGGAAGATAGGAGGCATAATTACATCTTAATCTGTAATTTACCACACTGCCCTAGTTAATGTTTAGCTGCATCTGTCTCAGAAGCAAAGCTTCAGTTAAAATGTAATAGATCCTCATTTTTTATTCTCTTTTGTTTGACGTGAAAGTCCAGGTTTCCGGTCAATAGGGGGTTTTTTTCCACTCACCTTTTAAACAATCAACATTTATCTTTTTTTCAACATACTTGAATACTGCCTAGTAATTTGCACTTGATATTACCTTTGGTGGGTTCCCAGAATCCTCATAGATTTTCATAAAGTACTGAAGTCTCCTTCACTCCAAACTCTGTGTGTGTCTCATCTCTTCTTCAGACACAGATCTGGCAGGAGGGACCCTTATGAATGAAAAAACCAAAAAAAAAAACAGTAGCAAAATGTGCAAAATCCATTCAAACCTCCCTGGAATCCTTGGCAAAGGAAACTAAAGAAGCTATATTGCTCCCTCCACTCTGCTTGGCTTTAGCATGAAGCAGATCTCCCTCTGTTACCCTAATTTTTATATTTTGAGGCATCAGTGCATCAAAAAAGACCCAGCCAACCCTTACCTTTAGAGCAGCACTCTCCAATGCAGCTTTCTGCAAGGATGGCGGTCACATGGCTACTGGGCATTTGAAGTGTGGCTAACATGAGTCACTGAATTATAGGTTGTATTTAATTTTATTAATTTAAATTAAGTTGCCACATGTGCTTACTGTGTTGGAGAGCTCAGCTTTAGATAATCAAAAGACCAGAGCTGAATATTTCCCATCTAAACCCGCAGAAATTCATACCCTTATAAATCCCTGTGGCAACTACACTTGTTCACCAAGAAGGGAACCCTAGTATTAGCAGAAGCTCTGATTGCCAAGGCATCATTGGAAAAAGGTACATGTCTATTTGGCTAAGGAAGAGAAGAGCTAGCTTACACGATTGTCTATCATCCTGTGCCCCTTCTGTGTGCTCTTAGATGACTTTTCTAGAGCACTCACCTGTAATCAGGTCCTTTATGATGCTCTCCAGCCTCCTGGCCTCAGCTTCAGCCTCAGTCCTCAGTGGAGACCACCACAGAGAAGCAGGTGGGGGCAGATGGACCTTATGTCTCCACTTGGGTGTCCTTGAAAAGCCTGTTAACCAATTTGGGGCCAGTTTCCTCACCTATAGAAAGAGGGGTTGGCTTGAATGACTTTTAACCTTATCCAGTTCTGAATTTTGGCGAGGGCTTTTTCCTGACCCCATTCTCACGAATTTAAAACTGGTTTTAGTCCAAATTCCATAGGCCACCCTAAGTAATTTGAAATTAATAATCATTTATCCCTAAAACGTTAATGCATGGATGGGGCTTAATTGGATGTCCCATCATCACGGTATTTGCTTTGGGTACCTTTTCTCCAAGAGCAAGTAATAAATAGTGAGTATGTCAGACATCTTGGCAGGGCTTTCAGAGGAGATATTTTTGGACAAAGGCTTTTCCTAGCCCCTCACAAAAATAAAGATTCCACTTGGCAATCACAAACAAAAGACAAGCATTTATCTGTAACTTCACAGCATTTATAGGTTATGTGACTGGAAATTTTAGGGTTACAATCTGAATTTTTTGTATCATTCACGAAAATCTTATTTTGGGCTGAAAATTTTCATTATTTAACTACGTTCATAGACTAATTTTCTAGGAAACTTGAATCTTCCACCCATGAGTGCACGTTGCTTTTCCTTCACTCGCATGCCTATGGACCTATCAAATCCCCACCGATCTGTACGGGATTTGTTGTTGTTGTTGTTGTTATTGCTGTTTTCAAATTTGTAACCTGTGACTTATGGTGACTTAATTAGGCATCTACATGTCAGGTGATTGTTACATTATGACGGTAATAGCCGCTAATTTGAGCATGAAAGTCTTGATGGAAAGGCTAGAGTCAGGGAGCTGACCTTTTGCTATTGAGGATACTCCAGG
Organism: Daubentonia madagascariensis; assembly: GCA_023783475.1. Lineage (NCBI taxonomy): Eukaryota > Metazoa > Chordata > Mammalia > Primates > Daubentoniidae > Daubentonia > Daubentonia madagascariensis. Next base: position 5,973,120 of record JAKFHU010002088.1, read on the forward strand.
GTGGGTTAATTCACACCCACCACAGTCATGAGTTCCCACTCTCCCCCTTCATATTCACTCCTACGCAGTTTACGGAGCTGCCAATCAACCCTTAGTATCGAATGAGCGCCCTGATGAGGAGGGCGCTTGGAATGGTGCTTGCTTTCTGTGGAAACCAAGAAATAATTTATAGAGTCAGTCTCCTGACTCGGACTCTATTTGTTTATTTTCTAAATTAAAGGAAAAAGAGAATAAGTAGTACATGTACATCTTTTCAAAAAAATTCAAATGTCACAAAAAGGTATTCCACGAAAACTTAACCCCTGTCCCCCAGTTTTGCAGGTAACTTCCCCATTGACGCAGGTTCCAACTATCCTTCCGGAGATATTGAGACTGTATTGCAAGTGAAAAGCAAAGGCGCATCTTATGTGTTTGCTCTATTTTTCTTTCTCCAGCTCTTTCCCTCCCTCTTTCTCTCCTCTAGCCCAAAGCAGTAATGATCTTGAAAACCATTAGGGGGCAGCTGTGACCAAAAAAGGAAACGACACGCAAGAATGAAGAACTAAAATCCTAGAGGAAGACAGGCACAAGGAAATAAAAGGAACGCTAAGTAAGGGGAGAGAGCCGCCAAAGAGAAAAACAAACAAACAAACAAACAAAAAACCCCAAAACCAAACAAAAAAGGGAAGAAGTGGTAAATAAATGTAAGGCATTACAAAACAAAAGGAAATGGAGAAAGAGGTAACTATTAAAAAGCTAAAGGAAGTGTGTCAGGAGAGGGGCAATTTGTGAAGGCCAGGGATTATACAAGGTTTTTGTTTTGTTTTGCTTTGTTTTGTTTTGTTTTTGAAACAAACCTGTAGAACCTGAATTGGCTCAATGTTGGCAGAAGGTGGGAGGTTATCTTTTACTGAACCGGAAGGCAGTGATCATGCCGGACTTTACGTTCTCAGGACCTGTTTCAAATGGAAGGGGTCTGGGCAACGCTCTCCGTCCATTTGGGTTTGTGATGCTGGGGAGGGATGGGGAGAAGCAGCCCCTTCCCTTACGTCTTCAGGATGCTGAAGAATGCTCTCAGCCCTCAGCAAGGCAGGGAAATTAGCCTGAATACAAAGGCGTGATTCTATTCTCAGCGCAAGCAGAGCTCAGAAATGAGGGAAGGGGTTTCTTTTGAAGCTGACGCCGTAATCAAAGTGCTTTCAGGTGTACTTCAGGCAAACCTCCCCTGGTTTCAGCAGGTTAACTTCATTAAAGCTCCTAGCTACTGCTTTAATGTTTTCGAGGCTTTCCCCCAGGGTACATTAAGCAGGAACAAACCCTCATGGGAGTTCTGTACCCTGATGTTTTACATTGTGAATGGAATGCAGGGGCAACATTTATGCTGGGATAATACTAAATGGAAAATTATTTCTAGAGCACAATAAACATGATCACTTTTAGTTAATATCTTCTTTTCTCTTTCTAATCCAAACTTCCCCTCCCCAACTTTAAAAAAGATGACAAAAACTTTAGGAAATCCTGATGTAGAGTTAGCAGATAGAACATGGAATGCTTGGGCATCCTCTATTTATTATTTGCTAAGTCTGATTCAGAAGATAGAATATTCCCAAGCTGCCCCAAACTCTATGCCCATTGCTACTGGTTAAAATCCAGTGAGGACTTTCATTTTATAATCAAAAGCACTGGCTCTGAATCACCCATCACAGTTGTTAGATTCATATATTTACTGAAGACCCAGGATGGGCAGGGGACACTTTGGGTATGCTGGGGTTATAAAAAAAATCCTGGGGAGCACTTGCCATAAGGAACTCCTAAACCCTGGGCCAGATGAAGCTGGGGCTTTCTCAAGTGACCACTAGAGTTTTGATGAGCTAGGGTAAGCTGCAGTGTAAGCTATTTCAAACCGTGGTAATTTTGCAGAATTTGGGGTTTCCCTTGTGGCCTACAGTGAGAAGTTCTCTCTAATCCCTTCTCTTTCATTCCCTTTTTCTGTGACATGGATTCCTGGAGTTTAGTTTCTAAGAAGTTTTAAAATTCATACTGGAAACTTGGCCAAGCAAAAACCTCTCCGACCAGAAGCAATTTGCTTCCCTTGAGAAAGTACCCCAAAGTAGTTTGACTTGACTTTGTGTCTCTTTGTTAGAAATTGGCAAGGATCTAGGATGCAAAAACATTTCCTATTTGATTTCCCATTTGATTTGGTCATAATTTAGAAGAAATAAATGTAATTTTTGACCTTTCAACACACACCTGGAAGTATGTGTTCCTCTTGCTGTATCTGACAGGCAGTATTATCATAAACAGTGTGGCTTCTCTGACACTGAGCTCCCCCAGCCCTTAGACAATGAAAAAGTTACACTTTCTAGGAGAGGACTATTCTGGAGCAAGTCCAAGAAATAATGTCATTAGGTTAACAGTATAAGACAACATATCATAGGAAACTCAGGGCCCTGAACTGAGGACAAGAGACCTAATTTCTGGTTCTGTCTTTTGCGCTGACGCTGTGTGTGCCTTTTGTCAAATCCTTTCATCTCTCTGTGATTCTTTTTCCTCACTCCTAAAAGGCGTGGTGTATTCCACAGTAATGGCCCTACCAAAATTCTGGCATATCTACACTTGATATAAAGCAGGGTCAAGTTTAGAGCCCTCATTGATTTAAAAAAAAATTTATTGAACACTTCCTATATGCCCAGCATATAATTTTAATATGATATAAAATTAAATAATATATAAATTAATATACAATAATATTAATTTATTATATTTTCCCAAATGCATGGGTGGGTTATCAGCCAGTCCAACAGTGAAGATGGTTGTTCTCCGAGCTTTACTTCTTTGGGGGAGAGACAGATAACACTCACAACAGCAATGAGCAGGATCATTTCAGATGGTGATAATGAGTTCTAAGAAGAAAATAAGATAATGTGATAGACCAGTAAACAGCAGACAGGAAATCTGGTTTAGCCCTTCTACTAACCAAGGCTCTAATATAAGCAAGTAACCTAGCTAAGGCCTAATCTCTTATCTTTAAGATAAGGGGTTGTGCTACACTGGTGTTTTCCAAAGTTCAGACTGAGATCCATTAATACCTTATGAAATCAATTTAGAGGACTGTGATCAGCATTTAATGCAATAAATCAAAATAAAATAAAAGTATGTATTGTTTCATGAAACTGGTTTCCATTTTTTCTATGTACATATATATATTACATACACATAAACATATACAAGTATTCAGGGTCACATGTAAAGTGTATTTCTTTTTGTAGGTTGGTGTGGATTAGATGACCTCTAAAATATTTTTAAGCTTTCAAACTCTAACTCTATTAAATTTTTATAGGAAGGGTCTAATGCAGCATGGTTTTTGCTTCATTTTACTTATCATTAAACAAATAGTAGTATTGTTCATCACAGAATCCCAGTGTGTAACTTAGTTTCAGGTACATGATTGGTGCTTGATAAATGTCTTTTGAATTAATGGAAATGATATTTATATACTAGGTCTTAAAATAAGCTGGCACGGTGGCTCATGCCTGTAATCCCAGCACTTTGGGACGCCGAGGCAGGAGGATCGCTTGTGGCCAGGAGTTTGAGACCATCCTGGGCAACATAGTGAGTCACCATCTCTAAAAAAATATAAAGAAATTAGTTGGGTGTGGTGGCACGTGCCTGTAGTCCTAACTACTCGAGAGGCTGAGGCAGAAGGATTGTTGGAGCTCAGGAGTTTGAGGCAGTAATAAGCTATGATGGCACCACTGTACTCCAGCCTGGGTGACGGAGCAAGACCTTGTCTCTAAATAAATAAATAAAAATTAAAAAATCAAATAAATACAGCAACCTAATATGAATCACAAAAAAATTTAAAGTCATCATATCAAAATAATTATATTTTACCAAATGCCAGCCTTACAAACCAAATTCAAAATTTATATTGCCCTCTCTTTTTGTGACACTAGGAACTGCCTTTTCTTAGAATTCTTGAAAACTCTGTTAATAGTAAAAGAAAAAGAAAGAGCTTAAAATTTTTTCTCCCAAGGAAATTCCTTTTTTTTTAACTGTAATTCAATAAACCTTTAGACTGCTTGAAGAAAGAAAAGAATTAGAGGGAAAATTTTTCTATTTCTTGTCCTTGGGGACCCAGATAATTCTGCCTTCCTGAAAATTCCCCTGACCTTGTGAGTTTTCATTTCTTAAGCCACCTTTGTCAGAGTAAAGTAATCTTTTACTTTAACACAGAATTTTTCCTTAGTTATGGCTTAAATAGTAGGCTTCTGAGTCTTAAAATCATTTTTTAAAATTATAGGTTTGATTAGAAATAGATGACCCAAGTCTTCCATCTTTCTTCCCCAGGAACCCTTGTTGGCGTCCACTGGGATGGGAGAACCACCGAGGAGATTCCATTGAGGAATCAATGATATGTTGTCCTTAAGAAAGGCACAAGTCAGTGGACCCCACTTGGAGCCCAGTGCCCATACCTACAAATTAATTTTTAAGTCTATTTCCTTAACTGCCTGAAAATCCATTGCCAGGCAAATTGACTCAGAGCTTAGGATTGCTACATCCAACCTTCTGGATCCATCCCCCCCACCTTCCCCAAACAGGGCAGACACACACGTATACCAAGAAGACGCATCAGCAAGCTTGCACTCAGTCACATGACAACTGCTTGGCCAGCATACGACAATGGCCACAGTCATGTTTCCACTAAGGGGCACTTTGGTTTATGCAAAAATGCACTCTTGAGATGTTATATAGGAAATCACATTTTTTTGAATCAAAGTATATTGTGAATAATCTAAAAGAAGGCACTGTTTGAAGGAAGCCCTAATTTTTGAAGTGACTAAGGGTTCCAGAGTTGATTAGCCCTATAAGTTTAGATTGACATGGAACTAACTACAGCATATTTGCTTGGAATCAGTTCTGAAACCATTGTTTAACCCAAAATGTATAAAATTCATGAAAGGCCTTTATCATTTTATGGTCTTTACTTGTATCGTTGTTGTTATTATTACTCTTGTTACTAGTGATGAATTTGCCCAGGTCAGGGAAGTTCAATGTATTCACACTGCTTTTCTTTGCTAACTGTAAGTCATATCAAATGCAAGCCCATCCCATGTATTTCCCTAAGTAATTCCAGTTTTTGTAGATTTTCTCCTTGCAGAATCTCTTATAGAATCATTTCAACAATGACACTCTGATGAAGATATGCAAAGACTCATAATTTTTTTTTTTTTGGTAGCTGAAGTTAACTGCACTCATCGTTCTGAGATACGACACCCAAACGACACTGAGAAATGGCAGCTTTCAGTTAAACAAATGCAAAGCTATACTTAGGCTCTTTGGCAACATTGTGATGGGAAGAAATCAAAGCCTTTTCTGCTCAGTATTAAAAAATACTCACCAGGACAATTCCACCAGAAACACTGTTACGATAGCTTTCATATTTTTGATCCTTTATGTTCAAGGGTAACATGTTAGAAGAAAGCCCAGATCGAACAAAAATGATTTTAAAAAGGCAATGTGAACAAATGCTGCTGTAGTATTTGTTAGAATAAAAAAAAAATCCTCAGAATCTCTTAAAAGGTGGTGGTAGGAGGTTTGCTTAAAGGCGAGGGAAACACAGCCAGTGGAAGGAGTGTCAAGTCTGGGATCCCAACGAAATGTTTCAGACAAGACCCTTTACCTTTTGCTAATTGCAAAATAAACAGATCCCCCTGCTCCAGAGTTGTTTAGACAGTCTTTCTGCCTACGGGTACAGGGATGTCAGTTTATTTATCACACAAAGAGTTGTTGGCTGAGCAGGAAATTGAACTCTAAACTTCTGACACCAAGTTCTGTACTCTCCCCACAGGGCTCTGTTCAAACTCCAGACTCCAGCTCTTCCCACCTTTTTCCACATGGGCTATTTACTCATGCGCCTACAAAAGAATTTGGGAACAGATTCCAAAAGAAATCTTGCAACATACCACAAATTAGCATCAGCTGGCCAAACTGGGATCTGTCACCAGGACGTTGATTTTTTCAAAAAACTGTTATCGCCACCATAGTAAAAACACATCACCCAACAATAGCATTTACTAAGCACCTAATTGATCTTGGGGCATAGTTGGGGCCAGGCAGAGAGACAACTCTTCTTTCAGCATGTCTGTAAGCATAGACATACCTAGACATATCAAGTTAGACTGCCAGTGAGAAAGGGAGGGACAGCCCCAGGCACGATGTGCATGGATAGTACGATACATACTCCTGAGTGATAACTTGTCTATTGGTGTGTCAGATCTCTCCCAGGAACAAGCAGATAGGGTACACTTAGGAAGGGAGAACCATCAAATGTTACGGGACGGTCATGGGATGGTTCTTAGTTCAATGGGAACTAAGTTAAATAAACTAACTCCTATCTAAATGGGGACAAGTTGCCATTATTTGTCACACAACATTCTCATAAATCAGAATATTTCAAATGTTTTCTTGTGGAAAGGAACTTTGGAAACCATACAATTAAAATTTCCGGTTAAACTTGCTGGAAATAAAACAACATGTTCCTGAATAACCATTGGGTCAAGGAAGAAATTAAGGAGGAAATTAAAAAAAATGTCTTGAAACAAATGAAAACTGAAACACAACATACCAAAATGGGGTATAGCAAAAGCAGTGCTCGGTGGAAGTTTATAGCAATAAATACGTATTCTACATAAAAAAATAGAAAGATTTCAAATAAACAATCTAATCATGCACCTCAAGGAACTAGAAAAGCAAGAACAAACCAAACCCAGAATTAGTAGAAGGAAAGAAATAATAAAGATCAGAACAGAACTAAATGAAATAGAGACAAAAAAAAAAGGGATCAATGAAATGAAAAGTTGGTTTTTTGAAAAGATAAACAAAATCAATAAACCTCTAGCTAGACTAACCAAGACAAAAGATAGAAGATCCAAATAAACACAATCAGAAACAGAAAAAGAGACATTACCACTGATACCACAGAAATACAAAAGATCATCAGAGACTATTACGAACAACTATACATTAACAAACTGGGAAACCTAGAAGAAATGGATACATTTCTGGACACATGTAACCTAACAAGATTGAATCAGAAAGAAATAGAAGACTGACCAGAACAATAATGAGTAATGAGATTGAATCAGTAATGCAGAGTCTCCCAACAAGGAACAGCCCAGGACCAGATGGCTTCACTGCTGAATTCTACCAAACTTACAAAGAAAGAACTAACACTGGTTCTCTTCCACCTATTCCAAGAAACTGAAGAGAAGGGAATTCTCCCTAACTCGTTCTGTGAGGCCATCCTGATATCAAAACCAGATAAGGACATAACAAAAAAAGAAAGTTACAGGCCAATATCCCTGATGAACATGGTTGTAAAATTCCTCAACAAAATACTAGCAAACCAAATTCAACAGCACATCAAAAAGGTAATACACCATTATCAAATGGAATTTATTCTAGGGATGCAAGGATGTTTCAACATATGCAAATCAATAAGTGTGAAACATCACATCAACAGAATGAAAGACAAAACCATGTAAATAATCTCAATAGATGCAGAAAAGGCACTTGATAAAATTCAACATCCCTTCATGATTAAAAACTCTCAACAAAATAGGCATATAAAGAACATACCTCAAAATAATAAAGGCATATATGACAAACCCATAGCTAACATAATACTGAATGGGGAGAAGCTGAAAGCCTTTCTTTCCTCTAAGAACTGGAACAAGACAAGGATGCCCACTTTTACCACTCTTATCAACACAGTACTGGAAGTCCTAGCCAGCACAATCAGGCAAAAGAATGAAAAAAAAGGCATCCAAATTGGAGAAGAGGAAGTCAAATTGCCTCTCTTTGCAGATAACATGGTCTTATATCTAGAAAAACTTAAAGATGTCACCAAAAAACTCTTAGATCTGATAAATAAATTTAGTAAAGTTGTAGGATACAAAATCAACATATAAAATAAATTAGTAATGTCTCTATGCACCAATAATGAAATAGCTGAAAAAGAAATCAAGAAGGCAATTCTATTTACAATAGTACAAAAAAAAAACCCTAGGAATAAATTTACCAAGGAGGTAAAAGACTTTTACAAGGAAAACTACAAAACACTGATGAAAGAAATTGAAGTGAACACAAACAGAAAGATATTCCATGCTCATGGATAGGAAGAATTAATATTGTTAAAATGACCATACTACCCAAAGCAATCTACAGATTCAATGGAATCCCTATCAAAATACCAATGTCATTTTTCACAGAAATAGAAAAAAAAATACTAAAATTCATACAGAACAAAAAAAGAACCTGAATAGCCAAAGCAATCCTGAGCAAAAAGAACAAAGCAAGAGGCATCATGCTATCTGATTTCAAAATATATGACAAGGCAATAATAACCAAAACAGCATGGTATTGGTATAAAACAGACACACATAGACCAATGGAACAAAATAGAGAACCCAGAAGTAAATCCACTTATTCACAGCCAACTGATTTTTGACAAAGTCACCAAGAACATACACTGGGGAAAGGACACTCTCTTCAATAAATGGTGCTGGGAAAACTGGATATCTATATGCAGAAGAATGAAACTAGACCCCTATGTCTCACCATATACAAAAATCAACCCAAGATGAATTAAAGACTTAAATATAAGACCTGAAACTATAAACTACTAGAAGAAAATATAGGGGAAACACTTCAGAACATTGGTTTAGGCAAAGATTTTATGTCTAAGACCTCAAAAGCACAGGCAAAAAACCAAAAATAGACAAATGGGACTATATCAAACTAAAAACCTTCTGCACAGCAAAGGAAACAATCAACAAAGTGAAGAGACAACCTGTTGAATGGGAGAAAATATCTGCAAACTATTCATCCTATAAGGGACTAATATCCAGAACATACAAGGAACTCCAACAACTCAACAGTAAAAAAAAAAAAAAAAAAAAAAAAAAAAAAAATCCCATTAAAAAAGTGGCTAAAGGACATGAATAGACATTTTCCAAAAGAAGACATACAAACGGCCAACAGGTATTTGAAAAAATGCTCAACAGCACTGATCATCAGGGAAATGCAAATGAAAACCACAATGAGATATCATCTTGCCCCAGTTAAAATGTTATTATTAAAAAGACAAAAAAACCAAAACAAGACAAAACAAAAAAACCCAGATGCTGGAGAGGATGCAGAGAAGGAGGGAACTCTTATACACTGTTGGTGGGAATGTAAACTAGTACAGCCACTATGGAAAACAGCATGGAGATTTCTCAAAAAACTACAAGTAGAACTATCATATGACCCAGCAATCCCACTACTAGGTATTTATCCAAAGGAAAGGAAATCAGTATATCAAAGAGATACCCAGACTCATGTGTTTTTAGCAGCACTATTCACAATAGCAAAGATGTGGAGTCAACCTAAGTGTCCATCAATGGACTAATGGAAAAAGAAAACATGGTATGTATATACAATGGAAGACTATTCAGCCATAAAAAAGAACGAAATCCTGTCATTTGCAGCAACAGAGATGGAACTGGAGGTCATAATGTTAAGTGAAATAAGCCAGACATAGAAAGACAAATATCACATGTTCTCACTCACATGTGGGAGCTAAAGAAGTTGATCTCGTGTAGGTAAAGAGTAGAATGACAGATACCAGAGACTGGGGAGGGTGTGTAGTTGGGAGAGAGGGAGGAACAGAGGTTGGATATTGGGTACAAACATACAGTCAGGTAGAAGAGATAAGTTCTAATATTCGATAGCAGAGTAGAGTGACTATAGTTAACAACAATGTATTGTATATTTCTTTTTTTTTTTTAGCCAAATTTAGCAGTGGGGGGTTGTATACCAACTTTAGTGACACTGATGTTAATAAATTCTGATAACCCACTACCATCAGACCAGCCCAGTGTATTGTATTTTGAAATAGCTGGAAGAGAGGACTTGAAATGTTCCCAACACATAGAATGATAAATACTGGAAGTGATGGGCACTCCAAATACCCTGACTTGATCATTACATATTCCATGCATGTAACAAAGTATCACATGTACCACATAAATATGTACAAATATTATGTATCAATAAAACATTTTTTAAATCTTCTTGTGAGTTTGTTGTGGCCTGAAAAAAAATTACTGTGCTTAGGTCAAGGAAGGGGCATAACAATGCAGAAAGAGTGTTGCTTTAAGGGATAAGAAGTCTACTTTCTATTATTCACCAGCCTTGAAAGTAAGTTTTACTTGACTGTCTGGGTTTCTGTTTCTTCCTCTATAAAATGAGGGGGTTGGAATAGATTGGTCTCCCTAGAAGATTGGTCTTCTTTGCACTGCATTGTTCCATGAGGCGTGAGCTCACCGGACATTTGTATCAACAGCCCTCTCTCAATGTATGTTCTTTCATGAGGCAGTTGGTTTTACATGATTTCAAATCGTTGTCCATACTTTGGAAGAAGAGCCTGGCTATTTATAGGTTAGCACCCTTTGTCCCAGAGCAGTAGGATTAGGCACAGGGTCAAAGGTCACAGCCTTTCTGGGTGGAAACCAGGACAACTGCATACCTGAATGACATGAGGGTCTTCATTTGAGCCAATGGCAAGGTCCCTTCCCTCTGGCTCCTCCTCTGATCCATCAGGGAGACTGGGCAGAGCATGCAGCATTCAGACTGGAGTTTTTTAAGTGACTATAGAAAGAGTTTGGTAAAGTGAACAGTGAATGTCCTGCTACACATAAGCATTGTTTTGGAGATGATCTACAAGTGTCATTGTGTGGCAACAACCCCGGGCTATTTCTCTGAAATATATGGAGGCTTAAGCAGTCACATGAAATCATGCACCAATAATAAAGAACAGTGCAATGCTGGCAGAAACACACATGGATATAGGACGTTGAAAATGCTCATCTATACCGGGCATCTTTTGGGCAGGGCAGAGGGTCCCGAGAGTTATAAAGAGTGGCACTTTTGGAAGAGAGGGGAAATGTGGTGGAGGTGGGTGAGACAGTTCAAGGCATGTGGATGGTACCTGTACAGGGCTCCCATATGCCTGAGGGGCAGAACTGACTTCACTTACCCACTGCAGTCCAGGCAAAACAAATAAACAAAAAACAGAACACCCACACACACCCACACTCATACCGAGAGATCTTAAAAGTGCAAGCACAAGCCACATCTTCCAGGGATAAGTTAACAGAAAAGTAATTTCTATGTAACCAAAGGTTGTGAAGGAGACAGATATCCTTTAGGATAAGAAGGTACAAAAGCTTTGCTAGCAGGGAGAATATGAGTCTCATCTATAAACTCAGGGAAGCCCATTGGCAGAAGATAAACTCTTGCAGTATGAAATATATGATTTATTTTAAATACATGACTACAACTAAAGAAATTCAGAGAGAGAGAGGGAGAGAGAGCAAACAAAAGCAAGCTGCCTGTTGAAGTCAAGACCATACTATGTCTTTCCTTCCTTCTTTCCTCATAAGGACTTGAGGCTTCCCCTTACCTTCCCCAGCAGAGGGATGGAACAGGCAAGGATCTCTGTGCTTCATACCCCTAGGCACAAGAGGAAGCTCTGGGAAGGATCACAGCCTGGAATCGAAGGAAAGGTAGGAAATTTGGGAGAGCAGAAGAAAGAAGACCCATGTGCTATAATATGTGAGTGTGTGTGTGGAAGGGGGCCAGAGGGGGAAGGATGTGGCATGAGAAAGGGACAGGAAAATCTGTGGGGGATATTCAATGCTGCTGGAAGAAACAGCAGTGAGCTGAAGCCCCAAAAATCTAGACACTGGGAAACTCTATGACAGGTTATAATTGGAATAAACAAGTCAGCTCCTCTGTGGGAGCCTTCCCCAAACTATGTCACCAACTGAGCTAGATTATATTATGAATATTGGCTCCAATTATTCACCTTACTTGCTGCAAAAGGGTTATACAACCCTCCTTTGCTGGGTAGAGTAGTGTTCATTTTTCTCTAAGAAGTGGTGTACATCCCCACCCCTTTGACATGAGACATGGTCATGGGATGCACTTTGGCCACCAGGATGTGAGTAATATGTCACTACCTGTGAGTGGACTCTTGGAGATCCATCACACAGTTTGGCCACTACCCTTTGCCTCTGCCATGACAAACGATGGCATGTACCAACCAAGGCTGCCCCGTCAGCCTAGAGCCCAGATGAAAGCACAAGGAGCAGAGCCAGGCTGCAGGTGAGCCTGCTGAGGTGTGCTGTGAGCAAGACACAAACTTACTTTGTGTTGTCAGTCACTGAGATTTTGGGGTTACAGCAGCATGAGTTTGCAGATGCAGACAGATACACTGACTTTGCGTTGTGTGGAGGTTCCCTGTGGTCCTGGAACAAAGTGTTGGGTGGCCCTTCCTACAGTTCTGAGAGACGGTGTGTCTTGAGCAGACAGAGGTACCCTTGACCCTCACAGAGTAGGCAGGGAGAGATCAGGAGTCTCTGGCAGTCAGCTGACCCCCTGAGCCGTCAGCTCAATGTCCCTGCCCATGTTTTCCCCTCCCCAGAGGGAAGCAGAATCACCCTGGGTGGGCCTGAGAGAAGAACCAAGTGCCTTCTTCACTGTCACAAGTCTTTAAAGCAGAAATAACTCAGGGAACTGACCCACAAAAGGGGAAGTTTGGGGCAGGGTGATTCTGTGGACAGAGTTCAGGAAATTCCACTGAATCAGAATGTGGCTCACAATGAAGTTGGCAGTTTTCATCTGGAGGCAGGGAGGCGGCATGAAGTTGCGGTTCAGAGAGCAGAGACTTCTGCTTTTCCAGAGAAGCAAGAAATGCCCCAGGTATTACTACTGAAAGAATAAACTCTTTATGCCCCAATAGTGGGCAATTATCTGGGTAATTGGTGATCAAGTCTTCCCAGAGAGACTCAATTTTTCTTCACCTACTGAGACACTCACCAAGCTTCATGTCATAAACAAGGGCTTCTCAGGAGCCACGTCATGAGAAAAATTTTGTGTAAAAGTCATCTGTTCCAGAGCCATTTCACTAGGCAAGATAAGGTGGAAGCTATACTGGGTCAGGGGTAGGCTAGATGACCTTGTGAACTCCTCCAACTCAAACAGATTCATATTTATTATTTAATGCTATGGCTTATGACATTAAAATGTCAAAATTGACTTAATTATGGCAAACAAGTAGAATTAAATCTGAAACGCAGGTAAAAATGAAACAAGTAGAATTAAATCTGAAATGCAAATACACCATTTTATCTCATTTATCCCTCTAAGCCACATCAAATTATTTATAGGAATGAAGTGGGGTATAAATAAGGGAATGAATGAATAAGATGTTTCATTGCAGCCCGAAGCCATATTCAGACTAATAGGAGGAAGCAGTAGCGAGTTTTGTGAAGTGTAAGAACATGGAAATGGGCCCTTCGCTCAGGGGGAAAATTCTAAAAAATTTGGGTGAGGAGGGAAAAGGACTGGCAGTGTGTATTAGGTTTGTGAGTTCCAATACTTCTATAAAACACTGGAAATGATTCAGAGGAAAAGTGAAGCATTAGGTGTTCCCAGCGGGCACTGGCGCATTCCAATGAGAGACGTGTCATTGCTATGGCTTTACGTTAATTTCTTTTTCATCCCAAATGTTCATATTTGTCTCCTGAGAGGATTCTTTCCCCCAGTGTGACAAATTTTCCAATTTTGTAATGGAAGCCAGGAGAAAATGGAATTCTCTTTATAGAAATCCATTTTGTAGCCACCTTTCTTGAGAGGTATCTATCCCTGAAAGCAATTTCCTTCATCCGAGTAGATGCGGCTGAGGTGTTTAGAGCCAGTTAAGTGGATCACTGATAATTTGCTCTTAGAGCTTGTGGGAGATTTATCAACAAGACCTTGGGGAAAAATATGGCAAGGGACATCCTCTCCGGGCTCTTCTCAAGCTGTGCTGAGCTCTGTTTGCAGAGCAGCAATTTCACTAGAAAGTGGGCAGGCTGTGAGGGTGTGGACCTGAGAGTTGCCTAGACACCTCAAGGCTCTAGTGTCAATCACCCTTTATACATCTCTCCAAGATGCTTGGGAATCTAGCTAGTAAACCGGACACCCTACCAGCAAGGTAAACGGAAGACAAATCAACAGACAAGAGTGGTGTCAAGGTATGTCCCTGTCACACATCAGAAAGGCCACAGGGGATTCTACAGAACATGGAAAAGGTTGTATAACTAGGACTAGAACTCATGTCTGCCTGGCTTCTTGCCCTGGCTTACATTCCAATGCTGCCTCTTTGGGGGCACATTTATGATTATGTAATGGCAAAATGAGGGTGTTTGGTAGTAAATTAAATCAGTTTTATACTATGTGGGTAACTCACATGCAGTGCATACCGCCAGGCTTTGACGCATTCCAACGTGGGAAATGTACTTGAAGCATAACAACTGGCTCTTCTCCATCTGTTCATGTTCCCCATTTGACTCATCTCTGCTCTGTAAATACTCTCCGACTTGTTAGCAAGTTGAACAAATTTCAAAGCTATATGAATGAAGTGCATGGAGGTCAGAAGTTACCTTGCAGGAGACCTCAGAGGACACGTAAACTTGCCTTCCCATGAGAAATGTTTCATCCGTTTGACACTCGCGAGCAAGCTACGTTTCCCACGCAAGCAAGGAGATGCAAATGGCAATCAGAAGAGGGCTGATGGGGAAGGAAATTGGCGAACATGTAAAAGTTTAAGTCCAAAAATATAGAGACTGAAAATCTACCATTGGGACATGATAAGGAACAATAAATGTTCACTAAGGTAATAAACCAGAAAAAACATTGACAAGCACAAAAACAAAGAGCTCTGTGATTCTTCATTGAAGCTCAATGGGCATCCTTAGCTGCCTCTTGCTGGTTTTCATCACGGTGCCTCAGAACAGCATCTGTGACTAGCCATGGTGGTGACACACCATGATAGGCTTTTGTGAGCATGCCACCTGCTGCCTAACCCCACAGGACAGTGATTCAGTGTGGAGAAACAAGCACCTGAATTTCACAGGCAAAACAATTAAGAAAAATATGAAGCACACCTTGCATAGTAGACAGGAGCTGATTGATTCTGTGTGGGTACACCCACAGTAGAATGAGCACCGTACACCAGATTTCATTCATAATCAAACTAACTTACCTTTATTGAGTATTTCTGCGGTCCTCAACCCCCAGGCCGCAGACTGGTACCTGTCCATGGCCTGTTAGGGAATGGGCCACAGAGCTCTGCCACCCTGCCTCCCTACCCCTTCTCCCCCTGCCCCTCCTGCCTCCGTCCGTGGAAAAATTGTCTTCCACGAAACTTAGGAAGGGGTGGGGTACACAGCAGGAGGTGAGCGGCGGGCAGGCCAGCCACCCTATTTACAGCTGTCCCCATTGCTGGCA
The DNA here is from genome assembly GCA_023783475.1 of Daubentonia madagascariensis. Lineage (NCBI taxonomy): Eukaryota > Metazoa > Chordata > Mammalia > Primates > Daubentoniidae > Daubentonia > Daubentonia madagascariensis. Next base: position 5,988,480 of record JAKFHU010002088.1, read on the forward strand.
TCACCGCCTGAGCTCCACCTCCCCGCAATGCCTAGTCCGTGGAAAAATTGTCTTCCATGAAACCAGTCCCTGGTGCCAAAAAGGTTGGGGACCGCTGGAGTATTTGCTATGATCCAGGCACTGTTCTAACTACTCTACTGGTGCAAATCAATTTAATTTTCACAATAATGCGGTTTATTTTTTGCCCTTTTTTACAGATAAAATGAATGAGAAGCAGAGAGGTAATAATTACCCCAACGGCACACAGTGTCAGGGTTCAAACCCAGACCACTGGGCACCAGAAATGAAGCTTGTAACTATGCACCCTAGTACACATATCCTAATCCAATCAACAAAAAGCCTGTGAGCAAGTAAAAACACACACACACACATCCCAGTTGTTCTTGAATGCTTTCACTTGCCTAACCAATCAGATTGATCTCAGAATAAAAATTTTATTCTTTTGTGTCTTATCCTTCCTTAAATTAAGTGAGCAGCATGTCAAAACCAATATCAATTTAGTAAGTGCAAGATTCTACCATGTATCAGGCAGTGTGCTAAACATTCAGGAGTTTCAACCTTTTTCCCAAAGAGCTTTCAATCTACCCACAGGACATTACCAAACCCTATTGAGAATAATACGATAAAAATGGCAGAGCAACGAAGGAAGAATGAAGACTTCTGATTGGATAGGAGTAGAAGAGAGAGGGAAGCCTAAACAGAGGCGCTAATGTCAGGAAAGTAGTTACTGGTTGACAATATGGGTTATAAAGAAGCAGCAGGCAGGGAGAATGGACCTCAAACAGAAGTGATGCCCCACTGATTATGTGAGGAGGCCAACTATATTCCTTCTGAAAAACAGGGTGATTTCAAATCACTTTTTCTTTGTGCTTTTTTAGGTACTATGAAAAGATTCACAAAACAACTGCTTCATCCAGTCATGGAAGCTGGGGTTATGTGGCTCACCTTTTCCCAAAGGGAAACTGATGCATCTCGTCTGTTCTTCACTGGTTCATGACAGTATTAGTTAAGCCTTTCACTATTGCAAAGAATAGATATTCAACTCAAATTAGCTTAAGTAAAAGGGAAATTCATTGGCTCATATAATTGAGAAATCAGGAGTCAAGGCACAGCTTGATCCAGGAACACAAATAATGTTGTCAAGGCATTAAACCATTGCCCCATAATACACACGTTCTCCAAATAATCATCTCTCCCTTGTCTCAGCTTGTCTCTGCTTTGTGACATTCTGAAGCAGGTATTGTTCAAGTGGCAGGCAACTCACATCCTCCCAGTTTAGCAATTTCAATGGAAATAGAACTTCCCTCTCCCAACATCTGTACATCAATCATTGAAAATACCCCAATTGGCCATGCCTGAGTTAATGCCCGTCCCTTTGGCCAGAGGGTGAAGTCTTCTGATTGGCCAACCCTGGGTCATGCTCCCACCTGGGTCATAAGACCATACATGAAAGACCAACCAGGAGTACATGGTAGTGGGGAGGGATTCCTCAATGGAATTAGGGCATTAGGTGGTGGGCTGGGAGGAAGCCAGACCAACAACACCATAATTGCTGCCATCCAAGTGATAATGCCTAAAATTTCCAGTCTTAGAGCTCTTTAACTTCCCTTATGTCTACTTAGCATAGATAATAAGCATGCCACATCTTAGAGATGGCTACTGCTCAGTGTGATTTATGACTGTGAACAAGCCTGTCTTCATATAACTGCAGGGTTCTTATGATGTCTTGACTCCTGCTATTAGCAACTACTTATATTTGTATAGCTTTCATGGTTTACATAGCACTCTCTCATAAAAATTATCTCATTCCATCTATACCACATAAAAAGTACGTAGGGCAGCCATTATTATTCCCATTTTATAGATGAGGAAATGGGGCTTCAGAGAGGTTAGTGGCTTGTCCAGGGTAACATGACTGGTAAACGGTCAACCCAACTGGGAATCCGGGTCTTCCAAATCCAAGATGTACACAAGAGAAATTGGAAGCTTTATGTGAGCTTAGGGAACGTTTCTGAGGTCACACAATGACTCAACCCCTGAGATAGGATTAGAACTGGAAATCATGATTTTCCCCCCAGGTTTTCATGACTAGAAAGTTGGCCTCCTGAGGAAATTCCTGTCTTAAAACTTGTCCAGAACCGATGCCAAAAAGTTCTGTTTCAAAATGCATTCGGTAAGGACTGTGTAGGCTGATTTGTCTCCAGCACACACCGTGCCCCTGGAATGCTACATATGCTCACTTGATTTTCAAGCTCCTTTTAAGAGGAGCCAATACAAGAGATTTGTGCTTATGAATTACTGTGCTTGTAATGAAAAAAGAATTACAATACATGCTTGAGATGCTCACATGTTAGATGAGCATGCAGCTCCCATATTGCTAGTGTGGCATCTAACTGTCCATCCTGTTAATAATCCCATTAGAATTTTTTGCTAAAGGTAAGTTAACTTCTTTTCGGGGTGTGTGTGGTGGAGGGGAGGGAGCAACCTGTTTCTGGAATTACAGACACTAAGGAATAGGATGAGAAGGCATAGTCAGAATGCTATTATTATATAACTCATTACAGCTGCTAATGGAGCTCTCCTCTGACAAGCACCTTATTCCTTTACAGGGGAGGGAGAAAAATAAAACAAGCAGCCCAGACAATTAGGGACCAAACAAAATTAAACAAGTCCTTCTGGCCATAGGTATTGGCATATAGTGCTTTGCCTTGCATTGTTAGCTACTCATGTATTATGAAGCACTTAGGGATGCTGGCTAATGGAGTCTCTCTCCCTCCTGGAGGGCGACTTGAACATTAGACTGTGACTCAGGTGCAGAAACTCTGCTGTATTAGTGTGGGCAGAATGATGCTTTCCTCCTCGCAGGGGTGTAGTGAGGCTTAATTAATTGTTGGGGAAGCACTTTGAGATTCTGGGATGAAAGGCACTATATAATGATAATAATTTGCATCGACAAGGTACATTTCTTCTGTGGAATTCCAAGCACTTTACAAACATTAATTAATCCTCATAACACCCTGGCAAGGCAGGTAAGTTTTCCCAGGATACTCTAAACAAATCCACCACGTTATGAGTGGGAGGGAACCTACTGCTCTGAACCCATGTTATTATTTATTCTTGGTGGGAACTTCCAGAAAGGCTGATGTGGACCCTGCTTCCCATTAGTCCAAACTATCTGCCATTCGCTTTTGATTACGGCAAATATCGTATTCTGCTGGAGTGCTAATCATTCTGCTTGGGGGACACGTGTCCCAAGCAAAGCGAGTCATAAACAGCTGTCATTCCAATGGATATTAATGCCTATTGTCTCCCATTCTGGAACTCTGTGCCTCCCCCCATGCAAAGAGAATGGCAGAGAAGCGGGTGACATCTGTTTCAAAGACAGTCTGCAGCTATACTGGAGAGAACGCACCTGGCTTCCACTCTCAAATCCATGTAACCAGTGGTTTCCTGGCCCTTCTTTGTCAGCAACAGATTTTATATTCTATATTCTGGATTTTCATCTTCATGCAGCATGGGGAAGTAGAATCAAGGGGGCAAGTGGGGAGGGAGTTCTGGGCTGCATACAAACAGGGCAACCAGCATTCCCAGCATCAAGGGTCTGTTATAAATCAGCAGCGCAGAAGAAGCTCAAGTGTCAGGGCCCAGATAGCTCCCCTAAACCCCAACCACTCCACAGCTGAAATAAACCTAATGGGGAAGAATGATCTCCAGCTAGACAACTGATTTCAACATGCTGAGTGGTTGACTTGTCAGTCTTGAGTGACTTTCCGATTATACCTCCGCTCCTATATCCTGGCTTTAATTCTGCAGACACTCACTGACTGCAGCTTTCCAGACTGAAAAGAAGAAGGAAAAGAGCAAAGAAACCTGCTCGCTGTCATTCTTCACAGGCACCCCACTTCACGACGGTCGCCTCTCAGCCAGCCTCCTGGGCTGCAAGAGTGTGGGGCCAGTGAATCAACCTGTCATCTGGGGTGATGTAAGTGAGATCCCCGACGAGGGATGGGAGTGTCCTTTCATGGCTGCCCTCTGTCAACAGAAGGGTAAGCTGCCTCCTCCCCTGGCGTGTGATTTTGACCAAAGGCAATTGCTGACACCAATCCGGCACACTCTTTGAGTGAGTCACCCGAACTTTCTAGCCTCAGTTTCCTCCACGGTGTGAAATGAGGGGGTTGTAACATATCATTTTCTAAGGTCCCTTCGGGCTCTAACATTCTACGGTGAGTTGACTTGACAAAAATTCCCCCACTCGCTCTATTATGCAGAGCCTCCACCCAGCACGCCTTGAAGGGACCCAAGTGTGCATAGGTACTGGTCCCCTCGCCCTTGAGATGGACGAAGCATCTAAAAGGTCTCCTCCCCTCATTTATTTACTCTGGGATGCTCTACAAATATTCCTATTTTCTCTGTGTGCCATGATATGAAAAAAGTTGGGAAGCGCTGCTTTACTGATTGGTCTCTGGATGAATAAACTGAGGCAAGGAACGCTCAAGTAACTTGCCCATCACTACTTAGCTAGTGGGTCACAGCCATGGGGCTGACTGATTCCAAAGACTGAGCTCTTAACCCTATACCAGGCTGCCAATGAAAGCTATTGGAGGAGCTTTGAGAAAATACGCACACCTGGTTCCAGAGATTCTGATGTCACTAATCAGAGGCGGGATGTGGATGTTCATATTTCCTCTAGGTTCCTCGAGTGATTCTAAGGTGCAGCTAGCACTGAGAAACACAAAGGGAGTTGGGGCAAGTGACTCAATGCTGCTCCCAGGGAGAAAGTAATCTCCAACCCCTCCAATCTGACATGCCTTCTCTCAGAAAAGGCAAGAAGGGAGGCCCAGAGCTGGGCCTCATGTGGATAGAGCTGCCCACCACAGCTCTGCTCTAATAGCCAGACTCAGACACCCCCCACTGCCATGGGGGAGGCTAGCTCTGCCTGCCAGCTGTGGTGTCCCCCTACCCCATCCAGCAGGGTCTTGAACAATTACAACCCTCCCTGCGAGGTAGGTGTCTTATTCTGTTTTCTGTTGCTTGGAATATCAGAAACTGGGTAATTTATAAAGAAAGGGAACTCATTTCTTACAGTTATGGAGGCTGAGAAGTTCAAGGTCATGGAGCTGCATCTTGTGAGGGATTTTTTGCTGGTGGGACTCTCTGCAGAGTCCCGAGGCTGTGCAGGGCACCACGTGGCAAGAGAGCTGAGTGTGTTAAGGTGCTAGCTCGGGTCTCTCTTCCTCTTCTTATAAAGCTACCAGTCCCACTCCCATGATAACCCATTAATACATTGACCCATTAATCTATTAATCCATGAATGGATCAATCCATTCATGAAAGCAGAGCCTCTCAAGGCCTCTACCTCTCAATACTGCCACATTGGGAATTAAATTTCAACATAAGTTTTGGAGGAGACAAACGTTCAAACCACAGCAGTAGGTTTTGTCATCTCCATTTTGGAGGTGAAATAACAGGCCTGTGTGGTGGAGAGATGGGCACAAGTCACACAGCTAGTAATAGGCATTAAATAGAAGAGCTAAGCTTTGAACCAGGCCTTTTGGCTCCACCTCCAGCACTCCTATTTCTGAAATTCATCATCGTCGATTGAAAAAGGTATGGGCTTGAGCTTCTCCCAGTTAGTATTTGTATGACCTTGGACAAGGCACTTGAGGTTATAGTAGAGATTACATGAAGTAATGTACATGGAAGTGTCCATCACATGGCCTACCAATAACAGGTGCTCAATAAACATGCTAAGCATGGTGGGGCAGGATTGGGGAGGTAAAAATGAGAAAGAATCCCACTGAGTCTTGGCCCTTAAAAAGTCGGTTGTTTTGAGGGGTAAGGTGCTGTAGTTTATGCTCATGGACTCTGGAGCCACACTACTTGGGTTTGAAGGCTGGCTCTTCTTCTTTCTAGCTGTATCACTTTGGGCAAGTTATTTATCCTCTCAGTACCTCAGCTTCCTCATCTGCAAAATGGGCATAATGGCAGCATATACTTGAAAGGGTTATTGTGAAAACTAAATGATTGAATGCATGCAAATGCTTTGGACAGTGCCTGATACACAGAAGGCTGGCCATAAATGTTAGTTGTCAGTACTATGATGTAAACATGTAAAAATGTAAATAAAAGATTTAGGTAGCGGTCAACAAAAACAATGGAAGAAATGACAATAAGCAAAAATGAAACTCTTCAAGGAAAAAATACGTTCCTCAGATATATTCTAAAGAATGAATTTACTGCTACATCTGGAAACACATGCAGGTATAAGCTGTGACTAGAAGGCAAACGATCTCATTGTTAGTTGATCATGAAGCAGAGCCCAGAGGGTGATGCCAAATATTTCTTTTAAAAAGATACAGTCATATACTATGGAGTATTACTCAGCCATAAAAAAAAATAATGAACTAATACCTTTTGTAACAACCTGGATGGAAGTGGAGACCATCCTCCTAAATGAAGTATCTCAAGAATGGAAAAACAAACACCACATGTACTCACTATTAAACTGGAAATAAATGATCAACATTCATGTGTACATATGGTAGTGAAATTCCACAGAAATCAAGCAGGTGGTGGGGGAAGGAAAGGATGAGTAAATTCACACCTAAGGGATAAAATGCACATTATCTGAGTGATGGGCACACTTACAACTTTGACTCAAACTGTACAAAAGTAATTCACGTAACCAAAACGTTTGTACACCTGTAATATTCTGAAGTAAATAAATAAATAAATATGTTAGCATAAAAAAATAAAAATGATTAAAAAAACACAGTCTTTCTTTGTCTTCTTTCTCCATTTGAGCTATGGTTCTCTCTAGGCATCTTGCTTCAAGGTCAAGGCCTCTGAACTTTCTAGGTTCCATCTGGAGAAAGTCTTTAGTATAGAGCATTGTATTAGTTTCCCATTGTTACTTTAGTGAATTAGCACATAGTTAGTGGTTTACAACACAAATTTATTATCTTACAGTTCTGGAGGTCACAAGTCTAAAATAAAGGTGTTGTTATGGTTGTATTCCTTCTGGAGGGTTTAGGGGAGAATCTGTTTCCTTGCCTTCACCAGCTTCTAAAGCCTGCCTGCTTTCCTTGGCTCATGGTTCCTCCCTCCCCCTTCAAAGCCAGCAGTGTGGCATCTTCTCTCCTTTCTGACTCCTGCCTCCATCTTACAAAGATCATTGTGATTACATCGGCCCTCATGGCTAATCCAGGATAATCTCTTTATCCACAGTTTCTTAACTTAATCACATCTGCAAAATTCCTTTTGTCATATAAGGTAACATATTCACAGAATCTGGGAATTAGGATGAGGACATCTTTAGGTGGCCATTATTCAGCCTGTCACAAGCATCTATAAGTCAAGCACATCTTTCTCTTCCTAATCTGGATGGCCTTGTTTAAAATAACTAGCACAAGTTATTAGGCAAATTCTACCTCCACCATAGGTTAGGAGGGGAAAAAATGCCAGTGGTGAGGGGGTGTGAGAACCCGGTCTGATCATTTATCTGCATAATCACTGCTATGGGAATTCTGGTGGAGGCAGTAAGTAAGGGAAGGCTTTTTGCTGGAACTAAAAACTTAAAAATATCTTGAGAAAGGAGTAGGTCCAAAATGTACTTTATTTACTCATCAAAGTACTTTTATAGAACTTGATGTATGCTAGGCATGATTCTAAGCACTTCATAAATATTCATTCAATCCTTCTTAACTCCATGAAGTATATTCTGTGATCATTATTCCCATTTTACCCATGAGGAAACTGAGACACAGCCAAGGTTAAGGGACATTCCCAGGGGCATACAGCTAGAAGAGGTGAGTGCTCTGGGGTGGTCTTAGATGATCTAGGACAGCAGCACCCCTGGGTTCCAGGCCACCCTTGGGCACTCTCCATCAGGGCTTCAGGTGTCCTCGAATCCACAATTCCCACAGTGTCCTGTTGGAAAGGCTTTCTTAGATGATGCAGTGTAAACAGGAGGAGAAGCAGTTTTTACCTAATGGCGTGTCTTCATCTTGCCTCTGGAAAGAACAAGGGCCCTAGGAAAGAAAGGAAGAGGTACTTTTAGAATTCAAGGGCTGAAACAGACTTTAAAGATCATCCTAATCACCAAGGTTTCCCAAACTTCTAACCCTAGGGGCAAAGCAAAGTCGTTGAGTTGGCTTGAGGTTCCAAAGGCTTTGCCTGAATCTTCTGCCTCAAGCAAGAAAATTTCTTTCAAGTCTCAAGTTCTAGCTTAATAATTCATGAAGCATTTGTATTCTAAACCCATAATGTCTGTTAATGAACTAGTTTTCCAAACAATAAGTCCTTGAATAAAATTATCAGAACATTGTGCAATGTATATCTGGCGATTTTAGCATCCACCAGACCCACCTCTGAGCTGAACACCTATACCTATTTAAGGAGCATGGACTCGAGCCCCACTTATTCATGAGTCTAAGCTCCAAACTTACCAAATGGTGGTTTAGACCCGGCTTGGACGTATTCCATCGAGAAGCAGGGAGAAACTGCCTGCCAGCCCGTGAAACGCATGAGGCAGAACGGAGTGGTCTCAGTCTCTATCATTCCAAGTTGGTGTGAAGTCCTGACCATTTAGTAAAAGAGCCTTGATCTCAGTAGCCAACTGTCAAGTTAACCTATTTAAGACACTTATAGGGGAAAGCAAGTCTAGTCCTGAAAGGGCTGCACACATGGAAGGGTCCTGTTGTCAACCTATGGCTTTTAAGGGCTGAGTTCTTACTCTTGCTTCTAGAATTGCCTTGTGTCAGATCATCCAAGCTGGCATGAAAGAAGAGGCAGTGACAGTAGATGGAGACATTGGGTTGAAGCCATGAGCAAAGAGTAATAGTGCTGAGGATTTGAGGGGTTTTTAGCTTGTGTGAGAAGCAAATAGCAACTTATTATTTGGCAAAGGACAGCTATGCCCTTCAGTTCAAGTTCAGTGGGTTTTCCCCAAGGAGAAACCATAAGGGCTAGATTTAGGGCAGAAAAAGAACAAGTACACTAACAAAGGCAAGAGTCTGTTTCAGTTCTCTGGTTGGCTCATGGGGCAGATGGTAAATTCCTCCTAGTTATTGGTCACCTTCAGGTCTCAAATTACCAGTGCTGGGAAGCATGGTTCCAAACAGATGAGAAATCAGTTGCTTAGGATTCCAGTATGCCTAGGGTCATTCAGTGGTGAGTTTGTATGCCCACAGTCGAAGGTCACAAGACTTTTCACTAATGCTTGGTCTAGGCTGAGAACAGATTAAGAATGTGTGTCTGTCTAGGAATATTGCCCAATCTACTTGGAGCAGGAAGACAGACACTCTGGTTTATATTCAATCTTTAGTTCTGATGGGACTTGGGGACAAACCACAAATGTTGAAAGAGGCATAAACTATGAAAGTTTATTTCAACCCCAATTTAAAAAACAGATTTTTTTTTAAAGGACCAGGTGGCTTTATCAAGGCCCTGAAGATCAGGATGAGGAAATGTCACTTTGCCATTCTACGTGTGGTTCAGAACCTCGTTTTAGATCTACTCTTAGAAATATGGTTCTAATCAGGAATGAAATCATAGGAGGAGGTACACAGGATGGGAAAATCCAGGCACTGCGCCAGGGGCCTCTTGGTTTCAAGACCCAACCCACTGGGGGATCCAGACAGAGCATTTCAATTTGTGCTCTAAAAGGGGATTCTCAAACAGAACTAGGGAGCATTCACAACCCTCCTTTGAAGCTTTTGTTTCTCTAAAAGACACAATAATGGAAAGATCCCAAAAAGGGAAGGCACACAGCAGACTGGGTATCCCTATGAGCAGATGACAGCCCCTCTGGCAGAAGCAGAACTTGAGCGTGATGGGGCTGCTTTTTCCTCCCACCTGCTCTTGCAGAAGCTCTGCTGTAGACTTGAAATCAAGTTCTGCCCTGGCACTTTGACGTCTCTTCCCAGTTGAGGTTTCGGTGGAGGGATAATGAGTGGATGAAAGGCCTTTTTAGCTGGGGCTGCAAACAGCTAGTTCCAGATGAATGGGCGTTAGCTGCTCAGTGCAGCCTGCAAGGCCTGTTCAGAACAGAGCAGGAAACAATTAGTGAGGGCAAGGGAGCAGAAGGGAAGCAAGGACAGAAGCAAGGACAGGAAGGACAGTCCTTACACTGGGTGACTCACTTAGCTTCTGGGTTTGCCTCTTCTTATGCATTTGAGTGGACTGAGGACAATACAGGGTGTGAGCTTGGAGAACAAGAAAGAATCTGGCAAGATCTGCCTCTTGCCTAAACCCTTTCATCCTTCTATATTTATGGATCAAGGGCTATAGTCCGCCCCGTTTGGGGCCACAAAGCAATCTCCCTGGATCCCTCCCTGTGTATTGTGGAGGAAATCTCCTTCTCGCTTTCCTCTGTCCTTACCTAAGGCAGATAAGACCTTGGTGCTTGGCTTTCCAGTATCCCTGAAATCTGTCCATTCTCAAACCACTACTTGGTTTCTATACAGTAAGGCTACAGCTGGTAGGTCTCAGATGGGCTATGTGAAATTCACATGGCATTTAAGATTGAGTTCTGTGTCATTATTTAACAATCAGATTTCACATTTCAAAAATAACCCTATTTGAGGAGCTGGGCCAGTACCCAGCCTTGCATTCCTGCTTGCCAACAATTGTAGGAGCCAAAGGGGTACTGCCACCTTCGCATGGGGCGGGAGTGTTCTTGTTTTCTAAGCACAACCTTCATCCTCCACCCAGTGTCTCCCAGACCCTAAATCTACCCACTGCTGCTTGTGACCGTCTTACATTCTAGTACAATTCACATAGCCACACAGCCCATGAGCATTTGAATTTGTGACCCGAGATGAGGTCTGGTAGGGGAGACATCTTATCCTCATATTTCTAAGTGGAGAAAGTTTCATTCGAGTAACACTCCTGGCCTCTCTCCTCCACCTCACTTGGTAAATTTGGAAGAAGGACCCAGGCACGCTCAGCCCAGCCCCTCCATCTTCAGACTTGCCTGCAAGAGGATTCATATCTGCTCTGCTGAAGCACAGAGGTGAGCGTTCTCCCTGCATGGGACCACCAAGGTTGTTTGTCACTGCCTGCCTCTAATTCAGGCATGAAACGTTAGCCAGCTGATTTGGCAACAATTTCAAGCCCCAGTCTTCCGCTGGCTTTATCAGTCATCCATGAGGTGTCCTGATATTTGGTTCAGAAAAGGTGACTGCTGTGGTTTGGATGGTGGAGGCTCTAGTTTAGATGCAGCTCATATGCTAATGTGCTTCTAGTTCAGGGACCAGCAAACTCCTTACCCCTAAGTGCTACTTGAGTTTGTGTACTACCAGACATGCCCTAGGCCTTATGGATCTGCACACATGCATGGGTCACAGCATTTAACCACCCAGATTTCACTGGCCTACCTTCCATCTGCTGTATGATGGAGGATTTCAGCACTGTGCAAAATTCCCTTTCTAAAGTCAGGGAGACTCCAAGGAGCGTCTCTCTTGCTCTCACCCATGGCCCATGTCCATACAGCTGTCCACCTGATGATGTCCACTCTTAAGTAGTTCCTTAGCACCACCCCATGCTGGAGTCCTGCTTGGAAAGCTGATGTCTGTGCAGATAGAGCTGTCTGCTGTGTCCCTCACCTTCCCATCCCTGTGCTGTCCAAGCTCTGCTGGGTTCTCTTCTGGCCTCCCTTCATGAAAACAATTCTGTGTTCTATGCAGAAGCACCAGGAAGACCTCCCTGTCCCTCACTCTGGATTGTGGTTTGTCACCCAAAGTAGCCCCAAAGCAGCTGTGTGTGTCCTCAGACTCCACTGGCAACACTGTCCTTTCTCTGCACGGCCCTCTCTGGGGCTGGCTGAGGAGCCCATTCTGGCATGAGTATTTGGCTGTCCTCCCTGTCTCAGAGTCCTCCTCCGCCCCATCCCAGGCTCCTGCAACCCAAATTTCTCATGAACCTCTACTCATGCAAGCGGGCTTCTCAATGGCCAGCCCAATAGTTGTGTTCAGACAAACGAAATGATAAAAGCCAACATTTGTTGAGCCAGACACTGTTCTCATCACTTCATCTGAATGTCACCGACATCACTGAATCTTCCAATGGTTCTGTGAGATAGGTAATGCTGCTATTACCTACATTTTATGGAGGAGGAAACTCTCACAGGCATGTCACAATGTCCTGCTTTATCATTAAGTAGGGAAGCCTCAGAGATTAAAGGGCCTCAGAGATTTGCCACAGGGCACATACCTGGTCAGTCACAGAGCTCCAGATCCCAGCCTCTTAATTCTCCTTGGGCCAAATCTGTCTTGTGGGCCAGGGAGGGGGAAAAAGAGGAGGAAAATTTTAGAAAAGCTAAAGATGGGAAGAAAACAAGATGAAAAAGGGGAAAAGAAGAAAAATTGGCAGATGCCCTATTATGGGCTGAATTCTCCCTTCCCCCAATATATTATATATGTTGAAGCCCTAACTGCCAGTACCTCAGAATGTGGCTGTATTTGGAGATAGAGAATTTAAAGAGATAATTAAAGTAAAATGAGGTCATTAGGGTGGGCCCTAATCCCATCTGACTGGTGTCCTTATAAGAAGAGATTAGAATACAGACAACGCAGACCACAGGATGGCAACATGAGGACACAGCAAGAAGGTGGTGGCTGCAAGCCAGGGAGACAGGCCTCAGAAGAAACCAACTCTGCCAACACCTTGACTTTGGACTTCCAGCCTCCAGAATTGTGGGAAAATACATTTCTGTTGTTTAAGCTACCCTGGGGCATTTTGTTGTGGCAGCCCTAGCAGAGTAATATATGCCCCCAGCTGCCAATATTTGCATGCAAAATCACTCCAGCATACTCTGTTATGTACAGCGTGAAGGATGCTCAGAGGGTCTGTCCTTCTCATTTCACAAAAGAGAAAGCTGAGGCCCAGAGAAATGGGGAAATTGCCCAAGATGAAAATATATGTATTTTGAGAAGATAAGGGAAGACAAACAAAAAGAGCTTCTAAAACTGAAATGGCACAAATCTTTGTTTCGCTTTATAAATGGAGGCCTGAGAAGCAGAGGGATGAAATAACTTGCTGAAGATTAAAATATGTGTATGTGAAAGAGGATAAGGAAAGGGAAACCAAAAAATGAAAGTAACTAGTGTGAAAGAACTTTTAAAATGAAGATTGCTCCATTTTTGTGTTATAAATTGAAAAAAATTACTTTCTGTTAAATAAGAGCAATATATTAAATGAGCTCTATATATACTGCTTTGGAGTAGTGGTGGAAATGGAAGTTTTGCTTATTGATCTCTTTGAGCATCATGTAAAATAAAGACATTTTGTAGCTAGAGTCTACTGGAATTTGGGGCCAAATGCTCTCACATTTCATCACTTGTTGGTTGTTTGTTTATGTTTTGGGACACGTCTCTCTCTGTCGCCTGGGCTAGAGTGCAGTCGTGTCATCATAGCTCACTGCAACCTCAAAGTCCTGGGCTTGAGCGATTCTCCCCCGTCAGGCTCCCAAATAGCTGGGACTAGAGGTGCTCGCTGCCACCACAACTAGCTAATTTTTGTATTTTTTGTAGAGACGGGGTCTTGCTATGTTGCTCAGGCTGTTCTCAAACTCTTGGCCTCGAGTGATCCTCCCACCTCAGCCTCCCAAAGTGCTAGGATTACAGGCATGAGCCACCACATCTGGCCACATTTGATTAATTAATAAAGGGCATTTATTAGGCATCTCACATGGGCTCAGAACTGTGCTCATGGAGCTCACCGTCTTGAGCATAGGCTCATAAATCCATGGTGGCAGGAGAGATAGGATGTTGAAGGTGTGCACAGCTTTGGGCTTGTGCAAGATCCACCTGTGCTTGGGCATCAGGATAGATCAATGAGTAGGAAGCACGAAGCATTGCAAACATTAGGCGTATGTTTAAACATGAATCACTGCAAATGGCTGAGGTTAATGTGAGCGCCCTTCACTTCCCTAATAGAAAATCGAGCCAACCTGCACCTCTATCCACAGACTCAGTGACACCCATGTGGTTTCCATGTGGTCAGAAGCATTAGTTAGGGTCTTGTCCGTATCTATTAGGCGGGAGGAAGCCCATTTAGCAAATTAAAATTGTTTTTATTCCCTTAGCTAATTGTTTTCTAATTGTTTAAGTAAAAGGGTTTGGTCTTGATTAGAGGCTTTTAGTAAATTAAACCTGTTCACATTTTACAAGTCTGATATTTAGATCATAGAGAGGAGGAATGGTTTTAGTGAGGTTTTCTAGGGCAAGGATTTTGAAATATAAATGTTGATGATGCGTAGGCCTTAGAGATTATCTGGTTTGACACTCTCATCTTACCACTGAAGGAACAGAGGCCTAGAGAGGTCACACAGTTGGAGGGTGGGAGAAGTGAGGCCGATCTGCCAAGGTCGGCTCTCCCAGGAAAGCAAACATTTTAAGGAGGTACACCCGTGCTCAGTACAGAAGGTTTTGATTAAATATTTAACCTGGAAAACAGCCTACACACAGAATAAACGGGGCACGCAGAAACATTAATTAATGTGTTTTATATGTTTCACACTTTAATGTGAACTGGTCAGTACCTGATATTTAACTGAGTAGTTGTTATGGGAAAATTTAGCACACAGTTGTGAGAATTTGAGCTAAGTGGCCTAAAGCTACACACACAAGTGTGCACACACTCCATAAGATAAAATCGATACATTCTACTATATATATATGTTTTTTACAACAAATGTAAGGAAAAACAAAGAATGGTGATGCGATGCAGAATTTCCCAAAGTGTGTTCCTTGGCACCCCACATCATTTAGTGGAATGATAATAGCTCATGAGGGGGGAAATGATTTCATGGTCAAATAAAGCTGGAAAACACCAGGTTATGCAAGGTTAAACATGTTTTTTTCCTTTATTTTCCTCCTGTGTTTTGCTTGCTTGTTTGTTCATCCTTCCTCTCCAATCCTTTGCTCTGTTCTGCTTCCTTGTCCTCTCCTCCCTCCTTCCTTCCTTTCTCCCTCCCTCCCTTCCCACCTTCCCTCCTTCTTTCTTTCCTTCCTTCTCTTCTTCTTTCCTTCCTTATTTCTTCTTGCTTTCTTATACTCTTTTTGCCATCAGGCCATTCAGAGGCTTTGGCATTGTGAATCACCTGGGGTTGGGGGAGGGAGGAACATAGCATTTTATATCTGCCTTTCTGACTTAAAAAAAAATATATGGGAATTCCAAGTGCTAGAGAAGTTGCAGAGTATGGAAATTCTCTGACAATGTGGCAAGAGTGTAGATTGGTTAAATCTATTTTGGAGAGCAATTCGGCAATGTCTGGGAAAGTTGAAGTTGACCATAGAAACTTTTTTCTTGGAACTAGTGTTGCAAGAAATGTACTTTAAGGGCCACTGGTAGACCACCATCCAGGCTTACCCTCTGTTTGCATCAACCCCCAGGTGGAAGGTGGGGCCACACATGGCAGCTTAATCTCTGTGGGACCTTGGTCTTTGCAGCCCCCTGCATCCCTCTTTGTGGCCGCCTTTAGACACCATGGACTCAGGCAGGTATCTTTCTAAATGCAATAGTAAGTACACTATTTTATTTTTAGTGTAAAGTAAGTACTTTTCTATAAGAATTGAGGTTCCAGCAAATTACACCATTCTTTCATTTACAAACAATTTATTTAGCTCCACTGTGTGTCAGACACTGTGCTTGCCATTAACTATGCTGAATAAAGAGGACTTGGTCTCCTCCATTGGGAGTGAACTATTGTATGATGGTAGACAATAAACCACATAACAATGATAATTCATATTTGTTGAGTGCTTACTATGTACAAAGCATTATTCTAAACTCTTTTTATAATACATAGAAACTCATTCAGTCCTCACAGCAACCACATGAGGTAGGTACTACTAACTACTATTAGTCCCATTTTACAGTTGACGCATGGAGAAGTTACAAAACTTGCCCAGGGTTGCCTAGCTTGTAAGCGGGTAGTCAGGCTTGAAACCAGACAGACTAGCTCCAGAGCCTGCTTTCAGCCTTGTTGCTAGACTGCCTCCCTAGGGAGTGATGTGTGCTCTGGGTTTAACAAAAGGCTTCAGGAACACAGAAGAGGAAACAACCAGCTGTGTGGGGGAAATAGGAAAGGTTTTGAAGAGGCAGTAAAATTTGATGAGCATCTTGAAGAACAAGTCAGTGTTTACCAATGGAGAGGAGTAGGAGAGAGACCTTGTGGACAGTAAACAGCGTCAGGACAGCGTTCAGCATGGGAGAGCCTCTCTTGGGTTCCATCCGGGATCTGGGAAAGGCCGGCGTGAGTCACCCCAGACATTTCTTCCTGTCCAGGACTCTGGACTGGCTCACCTGGGGCGGCTCACTGCTCTACCCAAGAAGTCTTGGCCTTTTCCTCAGATGCTGACATCATTTCAATTCCATCCTTGTTTCCATTGTAAACCTCTGGCCTGGTTGTCCTCGTCCCTCCTCTTCCTCTAGTTTCCACCCCAAGCCCCCTGTGCCATCAGGCTGGGATGATTCCCATGGTTATTTTAAAACTGGAGGGCTGTGTAGACTCTCCTAGAAAACAAAGAGGCACCTCCTGTTTACATTTAGTCAGGGACACAGGAACCTATTTTTGAGGCGTTTCTGGTGGAGCACAGTCCTATGCCAGCAGCTTCGAATACCATGAAAACATTGTGCCTCAAACTCTCTCTTCTGTCCCCAGGACAGATTTGCAAAGGGGCCAATGGTAGACACAAACTTTCCCCCTCATTACACAGACACTTTTGTTATTAACAGCCTTGTCGAGAGAAGCTTCCCTGCCTTGAAATACGGAATGACTGAGGACATGGCTCCAGGATTTATTGCTCCACGCGGCATGCAGATATAATTTTTACTTGGCTGCTGTGATGACAAGATTCAGTAAGGCATTAGGAAAGTAAGTCTGAATTACTCAGCTAAAATATGGGACGTCCCTGGACATTCAGCCCCTCCGAGAGGACACCTGGTTGGCCTCGGCCCCTCTGGGGACAGGGAGATGTGTTTGCAGTCTAATTTCCACTTGGTGGACTTGGAAAGGTGGGGACCAATTTGGCTAAGTCTCCCTCTTGGGATTTTTGGAGGAAGGTGTAAAAAGACCAAAACTAGCCACAGACCTGCCACTCAATGTCATTCACTCTGAGTTTAGATAAGAACTCTCTCCTCTTTTACTGTCTCCCTCACTTAGCCTCTGCCTCGTTTCTTTTCCATCCCCTCTGGGACACGGGGAAGGGCAGAGTGAGAAGGTGCGTGTTCGCACAATAAATGCCCACTTGCGCGCACCGGGAGCTCTCCCCGCACCGGGCAGCCTCCCCAGCCCTGCCTGGAAGAAACGACTGCAAAGATCAAACCCTTTAGCTATTTGGTCTCCTGAATCCGTCTTGGCTGGGCCCCACTGTCACCCACTGACATTTGAAATGTGTCTATTTAGAAAGGAAAGGAGCAAAGAGCACAGATGCGAGGGAAAAAATATGCCGGAGATGCCACATCCTGCCGGGCGAGAGAAAGAAATACCCGGCTTTGCAGACACTGAAGAGTGTGTGTGTGCGTGTGCATGTGTGTTGCTGGTTTTTGTTTTTCCTTTTTGTCTTGGTCTTTTCCTGTGTTTAAGCCCTTACACTGCCACATTTATTAGTCTGATGATAAGGATGACTTAAACCGTCTGAGTTTTTCCCGGATGCGGGAGGGAGGGGGCTTGGGAAATGCATGGACTGAGCCCATCCCCTGCTCAGTCACAGGGCCGTGCTTTGAAGGGCGTCCTCACGTCCTCAGGCTCTGGGTCCCTGCCTGGTTGGGTGAGGGAGGCCGTTGGAGGAAGTCGGCTGGCCTAAGACAAAGACAACAGACACGTGCAACCCAGGGAGGATGTCCTTGACCTGGCCTTCAAACCCCAGAGCAAGGGATGGGCTCCCGAAGACTTGCCATTGGTGGTCAAGAGTGTCAGCTAGACTCACCCACTGAGAATCTGCCCCCAGGGGATTCTGGGGAGGGGGCTGTCTGGGGAGTTTGCAAGTAGGGATTGCTTTCTGGTTGTTTCTGGTGCCCGTAGGTCTTCCAGTCCAGTGTTTCTGAATCCTATTAGAACGTCAGTCGTGATTCAGTAGGTCTGGGGGGTGTGTGTGTGTGTGTGAGAGTCTGAGATTCTGCATTTCTAACTAACTCCCAGGGGATATTGCTGCTGCTGGTTGCAACTACATTTTGGATAGCAAATGTGCTTGGCACAAATGTTGAGGTACAGAAGTGAGGGGTTGGGGCCTGAGGTAACAGCAGGAGTTAAAAATGCTTTCAGTTGTCTGGAGGCATAGGAGGTGGCACTTGGTTTTCCTACATTTGCCCATTAATATTAGGCATTCTGGAACCAAACAGGAGATTTCTCCCCTGGAAGGAGTAGTTCATGTCACAGTGTTTCTCAAAGTGTTGTTTCTGGATTGGCTGTAAAAGAGTCACTTCGGGAACTTGTTAGAAATGTAGATTCTGAGGCTTTTTCTAGACCTCTTCAATCAGAAGAGGTTAGGGTAGGCAGGATGGGGGAGTCCAGGAATTGGCATTTATTGCCGGCTGATTCTTGGGCACACTGAAGTAGTTGAAGTGTGAAGTCCAATTGTACTTTCTTTTAATCTCAGTAGAGTAATGAACACCACAAGAAAGTAGAACATTTGTTTTAAAAAAAAATTTTTTTAAATACAAGTAACACATGCTTTATAGAGAAATTGAGAAAAGACAGAGAAGCAAAGACAAGATGAAATTCACCTATAATTTACTCTTAACATTTTGATATATGTTCTTTCAGACATTTTCCCTATGCATTTTAGAAACAAAAATGGAAGCATAATTGTAGTAAGATGTTAACTGTTTTTTAACTCCACAGTGTCTTGAAAAACTTTCTTTAAGCTACTATACTTCTTCAACATTTTAATTACATCCTCTTGTATTTTTCTCTTTAAAATCCATTATTCATGAGCGCTCTCTCTTTTTGAACATTGCTTCCTCAAGTAAAGTATTTTTTTAAACTTTACATTTACTTTACCTTCATAAATCAGGTGACATAGAAGCTGAACCACGCAAAAAAAAAAAAAAAAAACCCAAAACACAAAAAAACAAAAAACAAATCAGGTGATAAACAAGGTTCAAGTTTTGGATTTAACTTTCCTGGTTCTGTTGTGGTCTCCCCTGGTGACTTGCAGAGTCCCTTTGAGGATAGCCCATCCCTCCTCTGAACTTTAGTTTCTTCATCTCTAAGGTGAGACTAATAATGCCTGCCCTTAACCCACTCGCAGAGATATTTCCAGTGTTATATCAGGATAAAATCTCTTTGAATTACTGAGAGATAGAGTTTTAAAAATCCAAGACACTATTGTTTCTTCAGTACTTAGCACAGAATTCCCAGCTGTTGTTCTATAAGACCATTTTTAAAAAACTAACCACTTTAAGGGTGAAAACAGAATATCTTTTTAAACATCATCCCCTGTGCTTCTGAAGAGACACATTTATTGTCTCTCCTGTTACATACTGGCTTGGCAGTGGCTGCAAAGGGGCTGAGACAGAGGGGGCCTATTTATAAGTCGTGTAATTTTATTTTACTCTGAATCCTGTTTCTATCACAGGACCGGGTAAAGAGATGATGTATTAGTTAGGCCCAACCAGAAAAGTAGAGCAAGTAGGGGATAGACAGAAAGATAAATAGATAGATTATATATGGATTGATATATATATATATATATATAAAAATATAAAAATATATCTATAGTATATCTATCTATCTATTATCTATCTATCCATCTATGTGAAGTGTGTGTATAGATTTAGTACAAGGTGTTGGTTTACACAGTTGTAAGGCTGGCTAAGCAAGCTCAAAGTCTGTAGGGCAGACCACCAGGAAGGAAAGGTCATGGGCAGGCTAGAACCCCACAGGCACAGGCTGAAGCTATTGTCCACAGGCAGGAATCTCTTCTTTTGCTAAGGAAAACCTCAGCCTGCTGTTCAGGCCCTCTAACTGATTAATCCAGGCCCACCAGGACAATCTCTAATTTAAGGTCAACTGATGAGAGACTTAAGTTACATTTGCCAGCAGCACCTGGATTAGTATTTGATTGAATAAGTGGAGGCTGTCGCCTCGCCAAGGTGACACATCACCATCCAAGCTGTCACAGTCTACTCCTTGTCTACTTGGCACCCATGCACGTCTCCTTAAACCATGCTTAATCTTCAAGTAAGACAATGACTAAATTATACTTCCACCTAATGTGCTACAGCTACCCAGAGGACAACTGAGAACAGTGTGAAATTTGGACACCTCCCTACTTACTGTAGCACTTTTCCACTCTACCACCTTTTCACATTCTCTTACTATCATTAGTTCATCATTTGTTAACCTTCACTTTCTCCAAATCTCTACCTCTTTCCAAGGTCAACATTCCTCTTGGTTTATTTCCGTTGTTTGTTATAGAAAATCAACTTAACAGTAAGACAGTAGCCAACTTTTTATGCCTCCCTTCCTTGAAGCATTTTTCCTTGGGAATGGCCACCTATATATGGAATGCTTGTAATTACCAGGCCCAGTGCTAAACATCATTTATATGATATTTCTTTAAATACTCTACCAACCGTGTGATGTAGGTATTATTTCATTATTATCTTTATTCTCCAGGTTGGAAAACTGAGCCTTAGAGTAGTTAAGTAAATTGCCCAGGATCATACAGCTGCTACGTGGCAAAGCTGGGATTTGAACCTAGTAATGTTTTATTCCAAAGACAATGATTTTAAACACAACTAAGATAACCACCTTTGAAAGTTCTCATTAGTGTTTCCTCAAGAGTGGTCTTTAGTCCATTTATATCAGAATTACCTCATCTCTGTGTTAAAAATGCAGATTCCTGGGCCCAGTAAATCTGCATCTTTGGACACGTGCCTGGGAATCATCAGTTTTGCAAATTTCCCAGGTGATTTTTAAGTGCTCCATAGTTGCAGCAACTCTAAACTAGGGAATAAAAAAAAGGATTTTCAAAGATGGACCATCTTGGTTGTTGTTAGTTTTCAATTTTTCATGTTGCTGAAAAAAAGCATTGTCAAATGTTGAAAACACCCTCTAGATGGGTCGGGGCTGACAAGTAGGGAGATTTTCCAGGGCTTTCCAGGGAGAATAGGTTACGCCAATAGGGAAGTTTGCTCTTCACATAGGAGAATTTTCCCACTTTCCATAGAGGTTCGAGGAACGGGTCTCTGCCAATGTCTCAGATCACATGCTCAGAGGACCAAGCTCATCACATGTATCAGTCACCCAGATACATTCAGACACAGCTGTGGAAATGCTGTTACCACTATCCCCAGTGCGATAGAGATGGTGTTGGATGGACTGATAGGTCAGATTACCATGCAATTTTGGGTAACAAATATATACACCAGAGATTTATAAAACCTTTTCTTTACCCTGGTTTTGCACAGAAAGGCAAGGGCAGCAGAGGAAAGGAGGCCAGAGGGACTCTGAAAGGCATATGATTAAAAAAGAAAAAGGAAAAAAAAAGCCTATTCTCATTCCCAAGCCAGATCAATCATTATTCCAAAGTGATCTCTAATCAAAATCCAGCATATGGTCTTTATTAATTTGGGGGCAATTCCCCTACCATCTAGTGCAATAAAAAGGATATCATAAGAGATTGACATCATAAAAGACTGTAGCATCCCTTATCGAGCTAGCAAACAAGAAGTGTAAAATCCAAGATAATGAAATAAGTTGAATTGCTACCCCCTCCCCTCCCTGGATTTTTATTATTATAATTATTATTATTTTTTATTGCTAGAGGTTCTGAGGGGAACAGATTCAGAGCTGGGTTATGAATAGATTGTAAATCAAGTTCATTTCTAGTGTGAAGCTGCTACCAAGGGCCCAAACTTCCCAACAGGCTCAGTGGGGAGAAAACAAAGCACTAGCTTTAAGCTCTGGTTTGCAAGAATGATTTACCCATATTCAACTTTCTGTTTTTTGAAGATAGAAAAAAAAAAGACTGAGTTTATGAGTCTTTTGGTTGTCAGTTGGCTTGACCAACTACTGTTCCCTTTAATATAGTATAGGTTGGTGCCACCTTCTCCAGAGCTAAGTCTCAGGCAGTGGTCCTCCTAGGAATGTTCTGCCACGAACATCAGGTTCCTCCCCAGGGCAGGCCGGCTCTCAAGGCTTTTTAGCTCTGCCACTGTGAACTCCTGAAACACAGCCTCAAACTTAGATAGAGGCTGGGGAAGCGTGAAGGTGGGTAATGCAGGAGGAGATGACACACCTACCTCTGGGAGTTCCTAATTCACTGTTGAGAGAGGCCGGGAGGGAGGGGCAGTGGGAAGGAACCTGGCCCAGAGCTGTGCTAGGTATGTCTCCACAGGTATCTTATTCATCTTAAACAGCTTATGAGGCAGGAATTATTACCACCACCTCATAAATGAGGATGCTGTGTCTCAGAGAGGTTCACTAGTTTGCTTAAGGTCGCACAATTAGTTGGTGGTAGAGCAGGATTCCAACCCAGGCCTGCCTGACCGAGCAGTGCCATCTTCTCCTGTCTGCTCATACCTGCTGAGGTGATGGAGTTGCCCTCCAGCCACATGGCAAGGGGAAAAGCTGGGGTGCGAAGGTGAAAGGAGTCTTTAAGTTCCATTTCCTTGCCTGCAGCTCCTGGTGCAGCCGGGATTTGTGGGATGGCCTGAAATTAGCTTTTTCACGAGGAGAGCAGGTCAGTGTAGGGCCCACCAAGCTGAATGATGCCTTTTTTTTTTTTTTTTGCTTCTAAGCCAGCTCTATATTTTGAGAAAAATTCTGACCCACAGAATTTTGTTTTGTCAAACTGCCAAACACCCTACAACACATTGCAGATTGTCATAGCGCTAGTGTTTAAAAGAAATAACCATACATGAAATAATTCATAAAGAAGAAAGTATCATGCCACACTTTGTGGATGAGGGGGTGTCTTAGCCAGCTTGGGCTGCTGTAACAAAATACCATAGACTGGGTGACAAACAACAGGCATTTCTTTCTCACAGCTCTGGAGGCTGGGAAGTCTAAGACCAGGGTGCCCGCCAATTAGGTTCCTGGTGAGGGTCCTCTTCCTGGCTTGCAGGTGGCCACCTTCTCACTGTGGCCTCACATGGCAGAGAGAGAGAGAGAGAGAGAGAGAGAGAGAGAGAGAGAGAGCGATCTGGACTGTCTTTCTCTTCTTATAAAGACACTAATCCTCTCATGGGGTCTGCACCCTTATCACGTCATCTAAACCTACTTACCTCCCAAAGGCCACACTTCCAAATACCATCACACTGGCATTAGGGCTTCAACGTGTGAATTTGGGAGAGAGACAAACATTCAGTCCATAGCAGAAGGAGTAACTGCGTTAATGAACAAGGTCTGGCCACTTTCTAGTCTCCTCTTGACCTAATCTGTGGCGAGGTGTGGCAGGAAGTGGCCTGACGGCAAGAAAGCAGCATCTAAGGAGAAAGCAAACAGGGCCAGAGATTCACCGATCCACTGCTGTCTCTGCTGCTCTTGAATTGCCTTGAACCCAAAAAGAGGTTCTGCAGGTGGCTCTTCCATGGGCTCTGAGGGAAGCTCTCAGGGATTCTTTTCAGCTGAACCAATTGTTGTTGCAGGTCTTAGTAAGCAGGCACATAAAAAACCTTTTCCTGTTATCCTTAAGTAATTTTTCCAACCTCGGTGCTTGGAACAGAAGAATTTCCTTGCAACCTCAGAATCCTGTTTCGAAAAGTTGAGAAGCATCTCAGGATAGTTCATGGCATGTCCTGTGTGATGGGTGGGGCATGAAAGAAATTTAACATTGAAGGAACATTCCTTAGATTAGAATGCAAGGGAATTGTTTAGAGAGAAGCAGACACTGTCAATAGAGTTTGGCAGACAAGAGGTGTCTCCCTAATAGGGCTAACAATTTAGACGGGAATGTCATCAATTGTAATATAAGTTTACTTTTCATCTAATGAATTTTAATGGCAGCTTTTGCCATTACCTCTAGGAATCTATAAGAAACAGAAAAACCTGCCTGGAAACTTATTTGATAGTCTCTAAAACAAAGTCTCTGGCATTATCTCAGCTCCGTTTGTAAAATGCATTATTTTCTCACAAAACAATTTAAATATAGCACCAGAAATATTCATCACACTGCTTGTACTCACTGCAACCTGAATGCAGACTCTCTTTGAGAAGTCTTATTTTTTTTTTTGCATATCTTATTTTGTTATTCAAATGATGAAGCATATTTTGCATGAAGTTACACCTTTTTAGAGGCAGATTTTGTTCTGGAAAATTGGTGCAGCATTTCCATTTCTGACATCTTTACATAACTGGTTTCTTGTCAGCAGATGTAACTATGTTTAACAAACCAGCCCTGTAATCTGGATCCCTGCAGGTAATGGGCTTCAGTGCATTTCTCAATCTCTAATTAGAAGAATATACCTTCTGCAGGAAGAATATTAAAATATGGACAGGTGTTGCTCAAGATCTGGAATATTTCTTTCACCAAATTTTGATTCAAAGTACAGACCCTTGTCACCTGAGAGTCAACTTTGTCCTCAGTTTAACCTTTGGATTTAAACCTGACTGGCTTGCTAAAAAGAGTATGCTCCTCATTAGCCATGACAGAGAGAGCGACTGGGCCACACAAGGTCCGCATTGACCCCAGCTTATCTGACTGTAGAGGTTCAGCCGAGAGAGGGAAACCCATGAAGTTTACTTTAATGCTCTCTTTTTAAATGGAGTTTTTGACATTAGAATGGCATTTTGCACTCATTATCAAATACCAAAATCACTGGACTGCAAGCCAGGTGCTTTTCAGAGAGGCTGGCTGCACAATACCTACACAGACACTGAGCCCGCTTATCCCTGGCGCTCCAAGCTCTAGCCAATTTTCTCACTGTGATCCTACATGACCCCTCTAACTAGCAGGCTGTTGCATTGCACAACTGTAGGGGACACTGTTTACATTCTGGTCTACATGAATGGCACCTCTGGAGCTACCAGAGTGGTGCCCCTTGAGTTTCATAACAGGGTAACCCTGCATACTACCTCAAAACAGTCAGTTACACCACCAGGCAAGAAGACTTCACACTGAAATCTTCGTGATTCCATGCCAGGGTGGGACTCTTAGTGGCCTTGGTTTGCAGCTACTCAGCTTCTTTAAGGCCCTTAAACTAACCCTCCAGATGATGTCTGAAATACCATGAGTGTTTGTATCAGTTTCCATTGCTGTTATAACAAAATTACCACAAACGTAACGGCTTAAACAACACACATTTATTATCTCACAGTTCGGTAGATCAGAAGTCCAGCCTGGGTCTCATAAACTCAAGGCGCTGGCAGGGCTGCGTTCCTTTCTGTGGGCTCTAGGAAAGAATCCATTTCCTTACTCAACCAGGTGTTGGCAGAATTCAATTCCATGCGGCTGTACGACTGAGATCTCCATTTTCTTGCTGTCTCCTGCTAGAGGCCTCTCCTGGGTCCTCGCACTTAGCCTCCTGTAGCTCAGACCAGCAACAGAGCATTGGATCCTTCTCACATGGCCATCTCTCTGAACTTCTGCCATTGGATCTCTCTCACTGCGGTCGGGAAAGGTTCTCTGCTGTAAGGACTCATGGTTAGAGTGGGCCCATTCAGATAATCCAAAATAATCCTCCCATCTCAAGGTCCTTAGCCTTAATCACATCTACAAAGTCCCTTTTGCCATGTAACATAACATATTCACTGGTTCCTAGGATTAGGAAGAGGGTATCTTTGGAAGGCCATTATTCTACCTACTACATTATTGATTTAATTATTTTGCTGCTTAGAATGGTTAAACATTAAAGCCAATTATTTATTGAGAATCTGCTGTTTTATACACTATTAACTGATTGCTATTGTTTTTCTCCATCCACAGACATATATTTTCTCATTTAATCCTTCTGATGACCCATGAGGTAATATCAGTGTGTCAGCCAAGAGTGAAATCAGCTGCTGGGTAGCTGGGTAGCATTACTTAGGGGTAATGGAAACCCCAAGCAATGCTGGTTTATTATTTTAAACAAAAAGGAGCTATATAGCAGCTCAATGCTGCCAGTAGGACCCCCAGACTCTTTCTGTACTGCTGAATAGCATGGACCCTGCAGCCCAGTGCCTAGGTTTCTGCAAGTTTCATCCTCTACACATGGGGATAATAATATGCTCAGCTAATAGGATTGATGGAATGAGTTAATACAATTAATGTGCAAGAGCCATGCCTGGTGCATACTAAGTGGCCAATAACTGTTGGCTATTTTGAATGTTATTTTTGCCTCATCATCTTTAGCATGTTGGGTTTTGGCCTCATATCTTCATGCTTATTCCCTCATGGTTGCAAGATGGCTGTTGTGCTTCTAGCTATCACACCCAGGTTCCAGGCAGGAAAGAGCTAGGAGGTAAGGGAGAAGGAGGTGGGTGTGCTACATGTATCAGAAAATTAAACAGTTCCTGGAAATCCTCAATCACTTCTACTCATTTCTCACTGGTCAGAACAGTGAGCTATACCTTTCCTATGTAGAAGGAGAGTCTGGAAAAGCAAGTATTTTGTTTTCATATAATGAGGAATCTGCATGGGCAGACACACATTGTCCCCATCCCTTGCTTACTTTTCCCCAGTCCCCTAAAAAATTGTAATCTTTTTGGTAAAGAAGGAAAAAAAGTGGACTATGGGAAGGCAGTAGCACAGTCAGTCATTGGGAATTCAGTGTCCATGAGTCTTAGCTGCACATTGGGCAAAGATTTTGATGGGCAGCTGACAGAGGTACAGAGATAGGGGAGAGCCTCTGGACATTAGACACACTGTGGGTTGAATTGTGTCTGTACAAGAGAGATGCTCAAAGGCTGGGCGAGGTTGCTCACGCCTATAATCCCAGCACTTTGGGAGGCCGAGGCAGGAGGATTGCTTGAGATCAGGAGTTTGAGACCAGCCTGGGCAACATTGCAAGACCTGTCTCTAAAAAAATGAAAAAAAAAATTAGCCAGACTTGGTGGCACATGCTTGTAGTCCCAGCTATTTGGGTGGCTGAGCAGGAGGATCACTTGAGCCCAGGAGTTGGAAGCTGTAATGAGCTATGATCAGGCCATTGTACTCCAGCCTTGGTGACAGAGAGAGATCTTGTCTTTAAAAAAAAAAAATTAAAGAAAAAAAAAAGAGATGCCCCCTGGTACCTGTAAATGTGACCTTCTTTGGAAATAAGGTCTATGTGGATATAATTAGGTTAAAATGAGGTCACACTGGATTAAGGTGGGCCCTAATCCAATGCCTAACATCCTTGTAAGAAGAGGGAAATTTGGACACGAGACACACAGGTAGAACGCCGTGTGACAACGGAGGCAGAGATTGGAGTGTTGAGTTTATAAGCCAAGGAACACCAAGGATGGCTGGAAACTACCAGAAGCTGGGAGAGATACATGGAATAGGTTCTCTCTAAGAGCCTCTGAAAGGAACCAAAGCTGCCAACACCTTGATTTTTTACTTCTAGCCTCCAGTACTGTGAGAGAGTAGATTTCTGTTGTTTTACACTACCTAGTTTGTGGCACTTTGTTTTGGCAGCCCTAGCAAACTAAACAGATACCTTGGAAGTTGGGGGTGAAACCAAGAAAGACTCTCACCAAGAAAAAAAAAAAGAAGAGGCTGGGGTTTAAAAGACAAAAACCACTGACTTTTCCAGCATTCCTCAAGGGCTTTAGCTTTGGGGAGTTGTTTTCTCTTCGTAGACGAGTCTAGGCCAGATGGGGCTAGGCTGTATATCCAACGTCCGGAGACTCAGGCTCATTGAGTGGTTCAATTCAACTTCAAGTGTGTTTATTGAGGTGGGATTCAGCATCTTTGAACTTTTTCCAGGCTTTGGAATTCTAGTGAGCCTTATCTAATTACCAGGTGAAACTTCATTTTCTAATGAAAACGACTAGCTCTTTAGACCCTTGGATTATGTGTCTGACTTTTCCAATTTTTCTCTTTAATCAATAACTGGAACTGCATTATTTTAAGATGGTCTTTCCTCAATCTCAGGGATATGTGGTGTGGATTCTCCCTTTCATGATGCAGTATAGGGGAAAGAGCCTTTTACTCAGAGTCCCAAGGCCAGAGTTCTAGTCTTGGCTGTGATGCTTGTTAGCTGGGTGACATAGCAACTCATGCCATTTTCTGGGTCTTACATTCTTCATCTATGAAATGAAGGAATTGGATGAGGTCAAATTTTTTCTTGTTGTGTGTTGCAATTCATATAGGTCACAAAATCATTTCGTGGGATCTTGACCAGAATAAGAAAAATGAAATGGAATAAAATATAGAAGAATGAATTATATGCAAGTTAGTATTATCATATTAAATTTATTTTTATGCATAAATGTACTTACGTAATAGGTCGAGATGTGAACTATATGTCTTAGTATGGGCCAAGGTCGAAACATGTTTGAAAAACACTAGCCCAGATGAACTTTGAGGCCGGCTTTAATGCTAATGTAATTCCCAGGCTTTGGGGGGAAAACACTTCCATGTGATGCTCTTCATACTTGGGGACAGCCTGGTTTGTCTCTGGCTCTTCCAAGAGAATCAGCCAATGCTTCTGTAGTCAGTCACCCACTGCTGGGGCGAGAGAGAGAGAAAAGGGCCCGTGGGCAGGTGGTGGATCCCCAGCCAAAGCAAGGAGGGGTGGGGGCCAGGCAAGATCCCCCTCAGGGGGAACTTCCGTGGTTTCTGAGAGTCGCTGTCTCAGAACATCCTGGCCTTGTTTCATTCCTCTTGAGTTTAACCTGGACAGCCAGACGGTTTGCATCCTCCAGAAGTCACTCTACCTTCTGGAAACCTCAGAGGCCCCTGGGGCACTTCTCCACGACTTAGCACAGCATTTCTAAACTTCATTTTCCAACCACATTGTGTTTGTTACCATATCCATGTATACCATCATTTACTTAATATTTACCTAAATAATTTTGTTTCTAATGCAAACATTCTTTACTACTATAAGTAGAAAAAAAAGGATCATGTATTTCCTAAAGAGAAGACAATCATATAACTAATATAAAGAGAGCAAAACAATGTTACTAAATTTAAGCTAGAGCCTGCAGAAACTCAAGGTAAGTCATGCTCTCTGTTAGTAAAAGAGATGAGCTTTTAGAGTGATGTTGAAGACACACTCGCACCTGACCAGGTCTTTCTTCTTGATCAAAGCAGATTATTGGAAAGGAAATAGCTTTTTCATAGTGATTGTGTGCTATTTAACTACCACCTAAAATTAGATTCTTTGTGAAAGTCAGGACTAATAATGATAAATAACATAGAGCCACTGTCAGCTGATGTGCTAAATGCATCACGTATTTCTTCACATCAGCCCATGAGGCCAGCATGGGGACCACTGCTGTGAAGACAGGTGGCTGAGGTTAAGAGATGATCAGCAACTAGCTGGGTCCCAGCTTGTCAAGCAAGAGCCACTCTTACCCATCCCTACAATGCCCACCTGTGGGTGCCTTATCCCCCATGGAGAACTGCAGGGGGGCGAGGGTGCCTCTCATAGCCTTCATTTCCCACCCTTGGCCCAACGCAACTCTGTTTATCACCCCTGCTCTGGTGAGTTCGCTGGGCAGAGAGATGGTGTGGGATCCCAGTGACAGAGAGGAGTAAAGTTTTGGCGAAGGCTCAAAAGGGAGTTGGGGAAACCACTAAGGAAGGATAGAGATGTCCTGAAGCCAGGTCCCTGGGAAGGACCTCACTGCTTCTCAACAGACAATGGCTGGCACCTGCTGCCGAAAATACTGGCATTTGCCCACCCCAGCCTTAGGAGGCAAGGGCTTGGTGTGTGTGTTGGGGGGGGCGGGGTGACACATCAGCAGAGGCAAAGATCCAGGTTATGGGACAATGTTTGGTTTTGCACACCTGACACCTGAAGATATGCAAATGCCCATTGATCTAACTCGTCCTCTGCTAGGGGCTGGCATCCTGTAGCCTGATTTTGCAGAACACAGCCCAAGAGCTGGTGCCTTTGAAAGTGTGTCCCAAAGCAGTGTGGCCATACCTCCCTGAGGCTTCCCCTTTAAAGCCTGGACAGAAAAAAGTCACCGTGAAGAAGCACAGCTCCAGGCCAAACACTGTCACACACAGAAGGTCAAGAGAGGGTCAGGGAAAAAAAAAGGGAAATTTCAGGCATGAAAGGCTGGTGGAGAGCAGGGCTGTGCCTGGGGCTCCATCGCCCCCTCCCCACCCTGCGGCTCACACCTGGGGGTGAGGAGGTGGGGAGGCAAGATGGTGGGAGGGGGCAAAGCAAGGTTCCCACTTTCCAATCACCGGGATGCTGCTTATCAAAGGGGTTTGACTCCTGGGTGGTAGAGCTGGTGGGCGCCTGGCAGCTGGGACAGTGTAATATGACTAAAAGCTGCCTTAATAAAGCATGGGGCTGGGTTTGAGCTGCACTGTCCATAAATCAGGGGGAGACACCACAGCACTCTCTGAGGATCAGCAAGACAGCCATCGTGGGGCTGGGGAGGCTCTTAAATCTAATCGACAGCTCTTGGAGCAAAAACACAGCCGCAACTGGGGGACAGAGGTGGCTGCACGCTGGAAAATATCCTAAGCAGCGTGCACATTTCCCAGGTGATAAGAATGCTGAATGGTTCTGAGCTGAGAAACCTTGGAAAACAATTAGCCAGAGAAGCAAGATAACCTGTTGAAATTATGGCCCCGTACTTTACTGCTCTTAATAAATTTTCTGGCAGCCTCTCTCCAACTCAGGGTCCTGGTCTGTTTATACCTTTAATAGTTGGGGGAATTAAGTCATCAAAGTTTCATCTACCTGTCTGACTTCAGCCAAAGTACAACTTATTTGCCTGGATACCTTTCAAAAAGGCTGTCTACATAGATTATAATTTAATATATAGTGGAACTAACAGAAGGCTGCCTGTTTCTTGAGTCAAAATGTCAAAATCTGCATTTACACGTTCTGAATTGTCTTCAACATTGCACACACTGTAAATAGTAATCACACGTAAGCTATGAAGAATGAAAAGAAATTGCACTGAGACTTGTTTTTAATCTCCTCTATCCATTGGTGTAGCAAGAAGAGCAGAGGCTGTGGGCTCCCAGCTGAATATGAGATCAGAGCTGCCATTTTATTACAGCTAGTTCTTATTTTCTTGGGGCCTCAGTTTTCTCATCTGTAAAATAGGGATAATACCCACCTTATTGGTGTGAAGAGAAAAAGAGATAAATGTATGGAAAGCAACTGGCACTGTTCCTGTACACTCAATAAGTATTAGCCCCCTTCCCTTTCTAGTAAAAGATTTGTTGAGTCCTTCCAGCAGCACTGCGCTCTCATCTGGCCAATTTTATTTAAACACCCGTTTGTATGAGCGATTTTTCCAAGGACCTAAATAAGTGCTCAGAGTTCCTAAGTAACTTGCTCTTGTTGGATCTGAAATTCCAAGAGCAAGTTACTTAACTCATTTAAGGCTCTGTTGTCTCATAGAGTTTGACGATTAAATGGGATAAATTATGAAAAATATTTAGATCAGTATCTGGCACTTGCTAAGCCCTGAATAAATATTAGCTATTGTTATTATTAAACGACAACCCTCCCCTCACCTTGCAATCACACATATTTGGGGAGTTCCTGTCTCCATGCAGATACTTGTGTTGTGTTCTCTATCTGGAAAGCCAGTGCCCTTGTTTGCTTGGCCTGTTTACATTCTCCCCATCCTTTAAAGCTATTTTAGATGTTGTGTCTTCCTTAAGACCTCTCTGATTCTGTCTACACCCAAAGTCAAAAGTCAGCCTTCCTCTCACAGGCTTCCTGGGCAGAGAGCACCTCCCTCAAGCACTGACCACATTCAGCCTTGAGTTTTGGCTCTTTGTGAACACATTTTTCTCTTCTACTCACCACTTGGGTCCTTGAGGGTAGAATCCAAGGCTTGTCTCTGTCTGGGATCCTCTGCAGCATTTTACAATGTCTGATATAAGTATCTCTTGGGCTATAATTAAATGCCATTTTGTTTTCCTACTTCTTATTAGATTGAGTAGGCAGAAGAGCTACAAAGTCATGGGTTGTTAGCGTCCAGTTAAAACTATATTTTTCATGATGTCACGCATTCATTAGTAGGCAGCAAACTTAGGTATTTGGGCTTGTGTGGGGAGTGTTGGTAACAACAAGCCAGATAAAATTTAAGTCGAAAGGATGAGCTTTAAAATGGTTTTAAAAATGGTGACACCTGAGGCATCTCTATCTCACTGTCAGAGGACATGGGTCATGTTTAACCATGACCCATGACCTCTGAGATTCCAGTGATTAGGAAGGCACAGGTCTGAGGCACAATGGCCACATGCTAAGCAAGAATCTTTAGATGCAACCTGGTGAGATACCCATCCACATTGCAAAGCTGAAAGACCACCCAGGAGCTAGTGCAGAATGCCCAGAGGACAGTAGGTTCTCAAAAAATACTTAATGAATAAAGGAAGTTCAGCTTTCTGTCCTCCCTGAGTAGCCCTGGACTGCTTAGTTGACTTCGTCATGCCTCAGTTTCTTCAGCTGTAAAATAAATATGAACCTGATGTTCTTTGTATGAGAAGCGAAAATTACTGTGATCCTGAAACATTAAGCGTGTAATGTAAGCAATAATTAGTTAGCATAACCGTGGCCATTAAAAAAGAAATCTCAGTCACCAGGACACTTACAAAGTCATCTCTAGTTTCTTTGGATGTATCTAAATAGCTTTCATTCAATCTTTATTTTAGTACTATTGTGTACAGGACTCAGTTTCTTTATGGAAAGTCAGGGAATCGTTCTAGCTCACCATCTACAGTTGTTGAAAGGAACTGGTAATGCAAGTGATTGCAAAGCACTTGCCTAAAATCCAAGGAGTTATACAATAATAACAGTAATCATCTGTCAGTAAAAGTATTTCCATCGTAGGAGGTTGTAAGTAATACATTTTCTCTGTGCTCAAGTCTCTCTTTACTCTCTAAATAATGCATTACCCATTGCATTTACAATCTCGGGGCCTGGTTCTGCGTGTTTTAAATTAGAATCGGGCCTGCCCACGTGAGCTAACACCTCTCACCTCAAGAATAATACCAGACGATCTTTAAGGACAGGACTTTGAGATTTACAGTTTGAGCTTGGAGGTGGAGTGTCAGCAGTGTAGCAATTCAGGAAAAGAATGCTCACACCTCATTCCTTCATTCAAATGAATTCAACAAATATTTCTTGAGCTAGGCAATGTGTGACAAATAAGATACACCTTAGAAGGCCACACAGACGTGGAAACTAATTATTATAATACGGGTAATAAAAGTTTTAGTGAGAATCTGCAGAAAGTATCTTGGTAACACACAAAGTGGAATTACCAACCCTGCTGCCTCGGGAGGGGTGTGGGAGGTGTCTTGGTCAGTATAGTTTCAGATCACTGAGCCCCTTCTAGCAAGTTGAAACAGAAAGGAATTTAATGTGGGGAGTTAGGTGTTTGCAAAATTGTTGGAAGGGCTGGAGGAGCAGGCTCTAGGTGATGCTTCTAGAAATGTCTCAGAAAAACATTACAGAGCTGGCCCACTGAGAAAGTTGCTACCTTTGCAATGATCAGAAAGTCAGAGATTCTGGGCAATTTATTATTATTATTATTTCCTTCTAACTGTGATTATATATCCTTTGACTAACATCTCCCCATCCCCCATCCCCCAACCACCCAAGCCTCTGGTAACTACCATTCTACTCTCTCCATATACAAGATAAGTGTTTTTAGATTCCACATGTGAGTGAGAACATGGTATTTGTTTCTCTGTGTCTGGTTTATTTCACTTTGCTTAATGTCCTCCAGTTTCATACATGTTGGTGCAATGACAGGATTTCATTCTTTTTTATGGCTGAATAGTATTCCATTGTGTGTATATACCATATTTTCTTTATCTATTCATCTGTTGATAGACACTTAGGATGATTCCAGTATATATATATATATATAAATCTATCACTGAATGTAGAGTTGGGAAGAGATGTATACAATTGGCTCTTGGGAGCTGATACCAGCTAGCACCAGCACTTCCACACAGTAAGTCCTCTCTTAACATCCTTGATGGGCTCTTGGAAACTGTGACTTTAAGCAAAATGATGTATAATGAAACCAATTTTACCATAGGCTAATTGATATAAACAAGACTTAAGTTCCCATGGTGTATTTCTGGTCATAAAAACATCACCAAACTTCTAAACAAAGCCTAAAACACTTTAACATATTAAACTACACATATTAAACACTAAAATAAATGTGTGTTATGCTTACATAAAATTTTAATTTAAAAGATTAATAAAAAGAAGATACTTATTTACTCAATTTTTAGTGAATCTGTGAGTGATGGTGGTCATAGTGGTGGTGGTTTAAATCAAGGAATGAACATTTGCAAAACAAAAAATTGCAAGGAGCACTTTTTGCCCCCACGAAGTTTGAAAACAATCACAAATGTGGTGGGCTTGCTGAGCATTTTCAGACCACTTCGTTTATTGTTGTCCATTTGTATGATTATTTTATAATTATGAATTTTTATTTTACAGTAATTTGTATTTATTCATTTTCCAATCCACTTATTCCAGTTCAGGGTGGCTGGTCCCCAGCAGCTCTGGGGGCAAGGCAGGAACCAGCCCTGGACATGATGCCATTTCATTGCAGGGCATGCTCACACACAACCCCACACTCACTCAGCCTGGGACCATGTAGACACGCCAACGAACCTAACGTGCCCATCTTAGGGATGTGGGAGGAAACCAGAGGACCCAGAGAAAACCCACGCAGACATGGGGAGAATGTGCAAACTCCATACAGACAGTGGCCCCAGGTAGGAATCAGTTTTTTTCCTCCTTAATGTTATAATGAAATGGCACCAAGTGAAATGGCGTTGAATGAATCAACATTATTTGAGTACCTGCTGTACGTGCCATGCGAGTTAACTCTCAAAACAACCCTATAAGGTGAATAGCGGTTCCATTTCACTAATGATGCTAGAGAGATATGTATTTTACCCAAGGTTATGCAACTAATCACTGGTTGAACTTTGTTTTAAGCCCATGTCTGCTTGTTTTCAAAGCCAATATTCTTTCAATATGATTATGCTGCCTCCAGAAGAGTAAGATGGTTAGATCTTTACTTCAGAAAAATTCCTCTGGCAGGATTATAGAGCAGAGATTGGTGTTGTGGTGTGAAAGAGCTGTAGATAATTACATGAATGAATGGGTGAGTATGTGTTCCAACAAAAGTTTATTTACAGGCCATGCGCCGTGGCTTGTGCCTATAATCCCAGTACTTTGGAAGGCTGAGGCAGGAAGATCGCTTGAGCCGAGGAGTTCGAGGCTGCAGTGAGCTATGATCACACCACTGTACTCCAGCCTGGGTGACAGAGTGAGACCTTGTCTCAAAAAAACAAAAATAACACCAAACTTTATTTACAAAAGCAGGTGGGAGGGCTACATAGCACAGAGGTGGATTGGCGAGTACAAGGCCAGAGGTGGGGAGGTCACACAGAAGGCTGTTGAAGAGGATGGGTGACAGGTTACAAGGCTGAGCTGGGGCATGTCACAGTATCAGGAAGTGTGAACATATTTGACTGCATTGCAGGACAGAATGTTGGTCTTCTGTCTCATTATACAGGAATGGGTGGGGCAAGGGGCAGAGTTATAAATGGGAAATCAAGGATAATTTTCAGGTTTCTGGTTGGTAACTGTGAACATGGGTCACGTTTTGGCCAGGAGAGAATTCTGAGGAGCAGGTTTCTTTGGAGAAAGGTTGTTTTCAATTTAGGTGTGTTAAGTCGTAAGGGTCTGTGGGACAACCAAATGGGAATGTCCAGCCAAAAAGTAGAAATGCAAGAGCTCAGGGGACAAAGCTGAGCCTGAGCAGTCAGTATAGAGGTGGTAGCTGAAATGTTGGCTGTGGAGGAGCCTTCCAGGAGAATGGGGAGGTCTGACAATCAGCCAGGGGGATAAAGTCCCTCAGGAGAGACAAGGATGGTCTCAAGAACCTTCTATAGATAACGTAAGAGTGATTCCAGCATGAGAGGTACCAGTGTTGGGTGTAGTCGTGGATGCTGTGATGAGCTGCTTAGATCCCATTTGAAGAATGGACTATTTTTGTATCAGAAAATTAAAAAAAATTTAAAAAAGGACTGTTTTCCCAGCTGTTGTGAATACCTCCCAAAGATGGCCCCCAGCTGTTAGCCCTCTTTGGCAATTGCCTCAACTGAAGAAAACTGCCCGGCTCCAGGTCTCCTCTTTCCAGAGGTAGCCCATATCCGCGGATCACCACAGTGGCATAAAGGCCCAGCTCCCTCGTCCCAATTCGGGATAACTTTGAAGGGCCATTGTTGCTCCAGAGTTCAACAGTTCTGTGGGGTTGGCTGAGGCCTCAGTCGGGAGTGCACTGCAGCTCAGCTTCCCCTTCTTAGGTATGGACCCCAAGCGCACGCTAACAAACATCGGGCTTGAGAATCTTCGTCTCATATCTGCTTCTCGGGGGCCTGGCAGGCTTCTGTCCTTTGCCCTACTGCTGTTTTTGAATGTTGCTATTCGAGGGTGAGCAGGCCCAGACCCACCTATTAATTCATCAGATCCTAAAACAATCCTGTGGTGGGTAAAAACCAAGACTCTGATGTCTTACTGACTGAATAAAGCTTTATTTTAATGCAAAATAAAACAAGAAAAATGTATATACTCATATATAACAACATCCGAAATGTTTTTTGCAGTACAAATGAGATCGTCTTAAAAAGTTTGTAAAGAATTCATTCTCCACCCCCATATGCCAAAATAGGATTTCACATAATTTTTCTTCAGAACTTATGAACAGACTTGGTATCATAAAAGCACAGGAAACACTAGAAAAAGTGATGGTACAAACAACAGGTTTTGTTTTATGTTCCAGTAGTAAACAGCACTGCAGATGGAACAAGAGAACACTTTCTGGAAGAGTCAGGAGACAGGCTACAAGAGTCTTTGGGGTGGTTTCACTTCCCACTACCAGCTTGGTAGCCGAGTCTGTCTTTACAAGCCAGCTTGTGTGTGATTCTATGACTATCTAAGGACATGAGGGAGAAAGGGTTTCACTTAGAAGTTATAACTGCATGTGAGATTCTAGGCTTATTTTAGATATCTAACCTTTTTCCTCCTTTTCATCAGAAAGGTGACTTTGTTGGAATATCTTGCGGAGACCCCTCTTTCTGGTCTCACTGGGGCATCATTTCCACCTAAGTCGAACTGGGAGTGCAGAGAACTACTACTGTAGCTGTTTCTGAATCCAACTCCCTCCTGCCTAATTGCACTAAATCCAGACTCTCTGTTGGTCATGGACTGAGAAAGCAGTAGGGTGTCTACCCAATTTACACCAATTTGAAGGCCATCCATTGTGGATTTCAGAGTTTAATGCTGATGGGAATTTTATAGACACACATTGGGTACCAAACTCTCCAGATCTCTCTACCCTCCTGAAATGCTACAACGTTCCTCCAAAGAAAATGAATGCTGTGGTTACAGGTTGGGGAAATAAATATATCTTATAGGCTTGATCTCTCTGTATACCAGGGAAAAGAGAAATGAGCTTCATGATCCTCCCAAAGTTGTTAGGTGAATTTCCTTCAGAAGATAGATTTAGGTTCAAAAATTTCATGAATCTTTGGAAGGGATAATGACTCATGTTTTAATTTTATTTAGTTGACAGTAAACTGTACGGCTGCAGTGAAGCCTCCAATCTCCTCCAACAGGAGACATGCACAGGGTTTCCTCCACGGGTGACAGTTGGTCTGTGGGTCCCTACCACGCTCTTGATTGTAAGATTTTTGCTCCATGCTATCCTTGGGGGTCAACACATGTATACCTAAAAATCTAAGAACAAAGAGCTTCAGAATAATTTTTTTCCCAATTTCTGCTTGCTCCTAAATTATGATTTAAGAGTTGTTTTTGAGCTTGCCTTTCATCCACTGATTTGGTATTGTGCAGAAACAATACTATACCAAGAGTGATAGTGCCACAGCTCAACCACAAAATGGATTAATGAGATGTGTTTCTTTCTCTTGCAGAGGACTGAATTCTCCTGCATCTAAAAGTTTTCAATGGTCTGCTCTTTCATCTCTCTACTGCAAAATGGGAGAAAAATAAGGCTCCTTCAAATATCTGGCAACTTGAGGCCAAACCTCATCTCAAGGCCCAAATGACTCAGCAGTCAGATCTGTAGCCGGATGGGTGTATGTTAATTGGGTTTGTAGCTCAATGTGCCTCTCTCCTCCAGGGGGGCTATTAGAGTTCTGAGCTACAAGGAGACACCTGATTGAGTTTTCCCAAGGCCATAAATAAGCAGGGAATGATTTCCTGCTCCTGGGCATCTACTGATTATATCCTGGTCTTCTAAATACTCTAAACAACCTGTTCTAAATCCTGGGAAAGAGTCCTGTAACCTCTGGGTGGTGACAATTGGAGGGTTAGTACACAGGCATTTTTAAAGCTTATATTTGAGCTGTTCTTAATTGCTGCTTGGCTTGATGGAGCCTCTGTCACAAATGTAATGTTAGCTTCTTTAGGGCAGGATCAAATGGAGTGTGAGTTATACTTCAAGCAAGAAAAGAAAACTGCTATAATCTTATTTTTTGTTCACTTTAATAGTACCATCACATCACTGGCTGCTCCTCAGGATTAGCAGCTATTTTATTGACTGTGTATACAACACAAAACCATGCTTTGCAGCAGCTTACCCTGAGCCTGTGTGCAGAATGTATTGTGCATGTGAGATGGCAACACTGGTGGTGAGAACATGGGCATTCTTCCTGCAAGAGTCACCCCTCCAAAACACAGAGCTCTACACAACCACCCCTGGGCACCCCTCAAGTGGTCTAGTCTGATCCAGAAGGAGTTTTCTGGCTTGGTTATGTTTAGAAATCTACAGAAATTTGGTTAAAATATGGAACATACTGACAAGCTGATTTTTAACGCTTAAAAACAAGTTACATTTCCCTTATTTTCTCATTTTCTTCTTTGAAGTTTATTTAGCCTCAGGGGAAGGTAGCATTCAGCATGTTGGCAGGGAAACCCTACAGCTCACCTGCACTCCCTTCAGGTGAGCAGGGCTTAAGATCCTCGACCTCTTTGAACAAATTGCAAACAATCTAAAGGTGCCTGACTTAAGAGAGACGACAGAGGACAAACACCAACTTGACAGTCTATTTTCAAGAGGGCCATAGTAAAGTATAGTGTAGCAAATGATATCTCTTCAAGTGCCGTAAGTAACACTATTTACATCTAAATCTAGCAGTTGCATCATTCTTGGTAACAGAACTCTATTTTAAATTAAAAAAGTAAGGCTAAACTGGGCTAGATGGATGCTCTATATATTCAATAATACTATAATTTATTAAACCCTGTCAGTCAGAGGTATTCTAATCTCAGCCAAAATATATCTAAATTGAACTCAAGACTTTTTTTGGGGAGGGAATGAAAGAGAAATGTGCCAAGGCTTAGAGTATTTCAAGAGTCACTGAGCAATTCAAACTGATGCTCGGGTTTTGCTGTTTTTAAGTCTTTTGCTTGTACTCTCATTTGGGTCAGGTTGTAAATTTTAGATGTTCTGTTCTCATAAAAAAATGGCTGCAAAGCTCCAAAGAAATTGTCATGGATTTGTTCTACTGAGAGGGTGGGGATGCAGCTTTCCAAAGCCAGAAGACCATCCTTTCCCAACTGGAGAACTTGCCCTTGCCCTTGCCCTGACTTTTGTTAATGAAATATCGCAAAGACAGGTTGGTTTATTCTTATGCCTCTTTCCCTTCCCCTGTTTTTTTCCTTCTTCTTCAAACTTTCCAGAAAGCATTTTTAATCTTCCATTCTCCATACTGGTAATCACATGTGTTTGAACACACACACACACACACACACACACAATCATTCACTTCCTTCTGCTATCTGCTGGTCATCAATTTCCAAAGGCCATGGTCAGCTTCTCATTGTCCTGAGCACAGATGGGTACTGTTTGGCACCGAGTCTGGAATTGGCTTCTCTAGGGCACGGCTTCCTGGTCAGGTGCGACCTGACCAGCGGGCTCTCTTTTTCCTAAGTACGTTTTAGCCCTCAAGTGGGAGCCTTAAAGTAGAGGCCCCCGTTAAAATAATTACAGGCAGGAGATTTGGGGATGACTCTGAAACCAGATCTCTCTGTGCCAGGGA
Organism: Daubentonia madagascariensis; assembly: GCA_023783475.1. Classification (NCBI taxonomy): domain Eukaryota; kingdom Metazoa; phylum Chordata; class Mammalia; order Primates; family Daubentoniidae; genus Daubentonia; species Daubentonia madagascariensis. The sequence goes on from JAKFHU010002088.1 coordinate 6,028,649, forward strand.
CTCGGGAGGAAGGAAGGTGAGGACCACGGGAGGTTCAACCCTCTTAACCTGATCACCTTGGTCCCCAGGATATATTCCTTCTGGAAGCTCTGACTAGCTTTGCACATTCTCCCAGGATACTAATACTGCATTCACATTGTACTGACTTTTATATCAAAAGCAAGGAAATGTGTAATGTTTATATCAAATGAGTGGTATTAGGAACCTGAGAAATTCTACAAATAAGGAAATGCAGTCTTCCTTTGGGTATAAAAAATTTCAAGGAGATCACTAGTCATGTTTGCTGTTTTTTCTTAATAATAATAAAAAAAACCCATACTCACTTAAGATATCTATGTATATCGCAGTCTGTCTACTCTGCCGCTCCTCTGACTTAGCAGCTCTAAGAAGCGGCTGAGGCTGAGCCTCTGAATGGATGCTGCTGCCTGGCAGAGACTGCCTCTCTACTGCCAATTCTGGGGAGGGGAGGGTGCATGCGTGTGTGTGCACATAGGCACAGGTTCTCTAGCCGGGAGGGGGGACATGTAGTCTAGCTCCACTGCTAGCTACTTGTTCAGTTGCCACTCTCACTGAGTTGAAAAATTCTGAAAGCCTTTCAAATATCAGGTAGTATTGTTTTTATGGCCCCGTTCTTCCTCTTCCTTCTGATTTTTTACCCCCCAAAACCCTGCCCTTTCTTTTTCCCTCTGGTTAGCAGTCAAGTGTTGCAACCTCGGTGGGAAAAAGCTAATTTGTACCATGGAGAATTCTGAACAGGTAGATGGCCTTGAGGTCTAGAAAGGGCAAAGGTGGCTTTCGATGTCTTCCTTTCTGGGCTGGGCTGGCCTCGGTGGCATTCAGCTATACGGCTGCAGTCATGGGGTTCTTCTGCCGGGGATCCTGGGTTCGGTAGGGGTACTGGTCTGGGCTGCCCCCTCGGGGCCCTGGTCTGCCCATTTCCTGATAGGCTGGCACTCTTTGGTGCTGAGGAGGGGAAGGGGGAACATCTTGTCGGAAGGGTCCTTTATGCTGGGGGGCTGGCGGGGGTGGGTAGTACTGAGGATACCGGAGATCTGCCACCCTCAGATCTGGGGGGTGGGGGTAGCTCCCTTTGGGAGGGTGCATGGGATGAGCCCCTGGGTAATATGGAAGCTCCCTTTCCTTGTAGAGCCCTCGAGGTGCTGCTGTCAGATAGTCTGCAGGATCTGCTGGCCCTCCCCTGGAAAGAGAAGAAGAGACACATGTCAGTCACTCCTAAGCTGGCTGCCCAGCTGCAGACCACATTCCTGTATGGTTTGGTGTGGCCACTGACTAGGCCTTGGCTAATGGGGTGCAAACAGAAGGGATGTGTGTCCTTAAAAAGAAGAGAGGGAATCTTCTTCTTCCCTTTTCTCCTTCCTGTTGCCTGCTGGAATACCATCTTAGACCACACGGTGAGAAGCTTGTGCTGAGGAAGGCAAAGAAAACAAGAAGGCAAGAGCCTGGGTCCTTGAAACCATGAAGCCACCGCGTCAGCCAGGGCTGGTCACACTCAGAGTGGAACATGTGAGGGAAATGCACTTCTGTCTTGTTTATTCCCTCTTCTTTTGGCCTTTATTAAAGTAGCCAAACTAGTTTCCTAACCAAGGCAATGAGCTTGGCTCGCTTAAGGCTGCGATCATCAGACCCCTCCCCTTTTCTACCCTCCTATCCAGGACAGGCTTCCACAAAGCCTGTTTTAGATATGCTGGTGGAAATGTACAGGTTATTTGGAGTCAGGAAGTCCCCATGGATTGCACTCACTTCCCTTCTAGATCTGCGAGGTGCTCTTCCAATGGGCTATAGTCTTGGTCTAACTCTGGTTGGCTGCTGCCACATCCCACTGTGGATTTGTGTGCCCCCCACTCTCTGTAGTCCATAGAAAAGTCCTGACCTACAGCTGGGAATTACCCCCCTAGAGCTTTGATATAAAGTAATTAATTCTACTGCAAAGTCAGGAAGTACCACCAGGCCAGTAGCAGAGTGGGGATAAACCAAACCAGCTGTAAGTTGTGCTGTGTAATGGGTAGGCACCTAGAAACATCCAGGGCAAGAATAAACACTAACAGAAGTGGCCCTGTCTGATCTCTCTCCTAAAGACAACAAGCATCTTCTGATCCATTTGCCATAACAGAAGCAAGATGTCTCTAAACAATGTGCAGATGACTGCATCTTATCTAGCCTGGGGTTAAACAGATGAGTTCTGTTTGCAGCTCTTAAAATCCCATAAACCTTCTGTGTACACATTCACCACCACCACTGACTCCAGATCCTTCCCATTTTTTACCACTCCCCCTTTTATAATTTTTTACAAGGGAAAACAACAACAATAATTAAGGAAAATATCTCCAATGTCAGAGTACAAACTGCTAAGACACTTGAAATAAATGACAGGGCTGTAAGAATACAGTATCTGTGGTTAATCAAGCACTGTCAATGAGGGTCAAAATCACCCTGTAATCTGCAGAGTTGGATGTTAAAATAGCGCTGTAAGTTGCCCAAATCAATGAAAATTTGACAAGCTCCAAGCTTGGGTGCATGTGGAAAGCAGCTTGTGAACACATCCATAAGGATAAACAATAGAATTCTCTCTACTTTTTTGTCTTAATTTGGCTATGCATAATAATGAAAGATAGATCCTTGAGCTTGGGGTAATTTAGATAGTGAGAGTTTTCAGATTAAAAAAATTAAACTGTTTGCATACAAGTTATTATAGCATCAGCTGCTATTATTCAATGCAGTTTGCTCTATTTTAAATTGCCCATGACAAATAGAGCATAAATGCAAAATCTATCACTCCAGCCATAGGAAATAAAGGATCTGGATTTCACCTTTCCTTTCCTTTAGAATTACATTTTTGATTTAGAAAACTTCCAGCATTCATTATATCTTTTATCATAAGAATTTTTAAAGTCCCCTCCACCCCACCACGCTCATTTCTATTTACTTTTGGTTCATGTTGGAGATTTCCGATGCACTTAAAAAAAATTCTTAACCTATGCGTTCTCTCAAAATCCACTGAAGATATTTCTCTGCATGAAGTAAAACATGTGGTTTTTCTGCACTCATTTAAAGCCCTTAGGATAAATCACTGACATTTGCAACACACAAACATTATCTGCCTTAAAATGAACATACAACCAATGCTCCCTCCGGACTCTCTTAGCGTGAATGTTTCCTGTTTAAAATGGAAAGAGAGAAAGGAGGAATTCCAGGCCTTGGACTTTTAGGGTCCTGTTCTCTCCCCAGAGATTTCTCTCTTTTAAAACAGAACATTGTAAAAGACAGGCATGCCTTGCTGTTTTTATATTTTGGGAGAGACAATCCAGAGCTAGTGGTGAGGGGGCAGAAGCCACCCTGAGAGACTGTGACAGCACTGGCTTCATGCACGTGGGGGACGGTCACTATCTCTTCTCCCACACCTCACGCCTCTGACATGTCCAGCTATCACAGCGAGGAGAAGGGAGGTTTCCCGTGGGCAGACAGGGCAGACCTCAAGATAGTTTTGTGGTCCCATATTGCTTCCTCTGAGGGGAGATTTTATGTCTGGGAGTTTGCTTACATGTGGCAGAAACCAAGTGAAGTTGCTGTTCTTTGTCAAGAAATGAAATCATGGAAATTGTCTTTTTCTGCAGAACTCATCATAACAGCTATTGTTTTAATTTTTCAGAGAGAAGAAAAACAATGAGTTGGCCTATAAAAACACTGTTTAAGGTTCAAAGCGTGTTAGAAGAATTTTTCTTTCTTTTAGGGGGTAGTACATAGCTGTTGTTTATAAAAACTTTTTGCTCAAAACTGAGCATTTCCTACAGACTTTTGCCAGAAAAACTTCTAAATTCTTTTAAATATTATCAGATGCGTGCATATGCGTGTATGCACGCATGCACACTGACACATACTTAAAAGAATTTTTTTTTCTTTTTTTTAAAAGACAGGGTCTTACTCCTGGGCTCAAGCGATCCTCCTGGCCCAGCCTCTCAAGTAGCTGGAACTACAGGTGTGTGCCACCAGGCTCGGCTTATTTTATCTACTTATTTATTTAAAATTTTTTTTCTAGAGACAAGGTCTTGCTACATTGCCTAGGCTGGTCTTGCACTCCTGGCCTCAAGGGATCCTCCCGCCTCAATCTCCCCAGTAGCTGGGATTACAGACACGAGCTACTGCCCCTAGCTAAAAGAACAATCTTTAAACAGAGAAAATAAAACCCTCCTCACTGACTACACAACTTGGTACAAGAGGAGAAGAGGGAGTTAATCTTGAGTTTCCCTTTTCATAGTCTCTTTATTTGTGTGAAATTTAGTGTTTGTAGGAAAACACAAAACCAATCACTTCTGGAGCCTTAGCATAGTGACTGGTGCTGCATGCTTTGAGTAACCTGACAAATCCAGGGGCAGCTTCCTCAGGAGATTCTGATTAAAACAAGGATCCAAATAGTAAATGTATCAGTATTTTAAGACCCTTCATTTTTCATGTGACCTCATGAGTTTTATTTGTATGTGTTATTCTTCTTCTTAAAAAAAAACCTTTCAATTTAAAATCTCACTCAGAAACCATATTTACGTAAGGAAAGAGAAACAAGCCTGTATTTGTTTTATTCATAATATAACTCTACGAGGGACCTGTCATGAAAATACCTCTAATTTTACATTTTTGCTTTATTTTATTTCTGATTAGGCTCATTTCCAGAGGCCGGAAGGATTCAGGTTTTGCTTGGAAAACTCATAGGAACTATCTCAGGCATGCAGTTTTCAACACATAGACGCATGCAATAGTGTTAAGCCTGAACATGACACAGCTATATATTATTTACATGTAAAGAAACAATAAGGATCGCTTTCTTTATCTAAGGTTTTCCTCTTTTTGCCATCTCAGTATGCTATTATTTTTCATTAAGAAAAAAGGGGCTGGAATTCAGAGGCTAAGCTTGTCAGATAGCCAGCCCTGGGTACCGAGGGTCTTATCTTATACATATTTGCTATGATAATTCTGTATAGGGAAAGGGTTCAGTGTTGGGAGTATGGAGTCACCGGCAAATCTTTCACTAGGAATAAGGAGGCTGCACTGCCTGGAATAGATGAAGGGGCATGAGCAAGTCTGAATCCTCCCATCTCTGCACGCCCCCCCCCTCCAATTGCAAAGAAATCTCTTTCCTCTGCGCTCACCACAGTTGGTCACTCTCCCCTCATCTGTCCTCCACCCTGCCTTGTGGCTGGTTATATACTGTATTGGAGAAGGAGCATCTTGAAGGAAGGAACTGAGTCTCATATGTCTAATGATCTCCCCTGGAGCTTAACACAGGGCTTTGCACATCACGGGTGCTCCATAAATGTATGTTGAATTTGTTCAAGAGACTTTAAAGTAAGGAGAAAGCCCACAAACACACAGTGACCACAGAGGGTTAGATGTGGGTAGTAGCTGGAGGTGGGTAGAGGAATAAGAGGAGAAATGGACTCTCCCTGGGAGCCAGAGATTGACGATGGTTGAGGTCAGACTGATTTCTAGTTTCAGAAGAGGGAAGTAGATGGGGGGATGGTGGTCTCAGTAGAGGGTCCAACATAGCATGGCTGCAAACTTTATCAGGATAGAGGTTATTATATTTGTCCTAGCCACCAAGAACAAGATTATCCTGTCTTATCTCTGTTCCCTTACAGAGGACTTGAAATACAATAGGTCCTCAATGCATCTTGGACTGGAATTTAATTGCCTTGACTTACCAGTGAGATCAGCATGACCAACTGGTGCTTAGGAAATTGACAGCTATCTTGACTCAAAATTCACTGGAAGCTGGGTTTACTAAGGGCAGGTTAAGTGTATTTATTCCAGAGTCAGTTAAGGACTGTTTTTATGATGGTCCAGCAAAGAAATTTTCTTTGTTTCTATCTTAAACACAATAATCTAGGAACATCTTAATGCATGTGTTTCAAAATACAGTCCACAGGGTTTCAAATATGGGGCCTTATGGAGAAAATGTCCAGCCCAGATGCACTTGCCACAGTTTCAAGTATAGGAACTGGGCTTCAGGGATGATGAACAGAAACCAGAGGTCAAGGGGATGTCCCGTTTGCCTCTGTCCCAGTGCTTCCCAGCCTTGATTCCACAAGAATATCCATAATGGATGACTTTCATATAAGCTACCAGTGCCCAAGAGCAGCAGAAGCCAGGATTATGCAAACTTCTTTACCACCTGCTGTAACTCAACACTCTTTCCTCCCATTCAAGAAAGAACAAGGGAATTCAAATGCGTGGGAGTGACATTATTAAGTGGGAAAACTTAAGTCTGCTATAATTTATTAAAAGAAATCATTTGTAATCTTCACTTCTTCAGATATCAGTGACAAACCCTTATACTACAGAGCTGGTCACGATTCACCTATGTGTCTGAAGGCTGAGTTTAAGAACCAACTCTGTATCTCATCCACCTGCTAGGAGGCAGAAGAAAAGATGAAGTTGATGAGTCACAGAGGGGAAAAACAACTCAGAGACACATCAGTGATTAGAAGTTAGTTTGTTTTGAGAGGGGGCAAGTTTAGCAGGTGAAGGAATAAGGTATGCAGTAGAAAATGTGAAAACCATAAAGAAATTATGAGCTAAGGTGAGAATGTCCAATTTAGGCATAAGCATTGGAGCTTGCACTTAAAGAAAAAGCTTCCAAAGGGCAGACTCTTGTTCCTCTTAATTTCTATATAATACTATGTGTGCTATTAGCAGCCAAACCAAAGATAATTTTTCAACGTCTAAGGTAGCCTTTATGGGTTTCCTTTTCTGGTAATAATTGACTGTGATCAAATTTGGGGTGTGAAGGGGAGGAAGTAGCATGGTATAAAACTGCTGGAGCTGTCTAGGAGAGGTGCTTGTACTCATTGGCAGGAACTCAACAGCTGGCAAAGCCAGGCTATCCTTGAGCATGCCACACATCGGTTATTTTAGTGGCTGAGCTGGTGTCAGTGTTTTCTTCCCTGGTTCTTCTACAAATACTGCAAAGCTTAAAAAAAAAAAAAAAGATCAGTGCAAACTAATATACATGAGTCACCCATGCTATGTGGACAGAGAAGCTTTTAGTCTGTGTTTAGAATTCCTTCGGTGTCAGGTTTCCAGTTACCAGGCCTTCATCCTTGGTCTAGGCACGAATGTGGTCGGCAGGGATTAGCAGAGCCCTCTGCAATGTATATTATATAGCTTTGATTTCGGCAGATTTTGCAGAATCATAAAATATAATGATCGTTTGATGGCATACATTATAGAAATGATTACAGAAAAAAAATCCACTTTCATCACTCACATTTGCCATTGCATTATGAGAACAGGGCTCTTGCTCTTTGCAAAGAACTGGAATTCGAAGAGAGAGCATCAGCAGATGCTTCTGGCCCTTGTGCACACCAAGGAAATGTTTGCAAAGAAAATGAAGGAGAAATGATAACGACAGAGTGTTCAGAAGACATTTCTAAAATAATTTAAAACAAACAGAGTTTTGATTGCCCACATTTAATTCCTTCTTTAGGTTTTTTCAGCAATGACCACAAATACAAGAATTCAGCTATTAACGAACTGCACGTGCAATGAATTTTGGATTCTATTTAACAGTTTAACAGGCATTATCTGAAAAATGGCCTTTAAGAGTGTTTCATTCTACTGGATAGTGGGGAGTGTTCCCTAAAAATGGTCCTGCTAAAATATGAGGGGGTGAGAGGTTTCTAAAGTGGGTGCTGAGGACAATCAGAAAGGATAAATATGAGAACACACGAAGACGAGAAGGGAATCTTATGGAAAGCAAAAGCTGTTCTGAGTGGCCACAAAAAACAGTGGTGAAATCCATTTGAGAGATACCTGCATATATTAATAATTACCCTATGGTCTTTTTAACCACAGAAGAGGTTTTATTTAAAAAGAACGGCAACCAAAGGAACAAATCATAACTTGATAGGCCACTTAAATCATCTCTCTCTCTTTCTATTGTAACAGTGGTCCTGGAATTTCAATATCTAAACGCTGTAGATGTCATCCGCTTTTCATGCAGGAGAGAACGGTTCAATTCCAAGGGCAGACTTGGGGGAGTGGGGGGGGGGAACAGGTTCTAGAGTGGGGGTCCTAAATTCCAAAGGCTGTTTCCCCTGCCTCATAGGAACAACTACACAGTTTCCAGTCCATGGTTGCTGCCTGGGGGCAGAACATGCTAGGGGTAAAATACACTGTTTATGAAGTTTGCTTTTCCCTGATCTATTTTAGATTACATACATTTTTAGAGTAATACATACAATTTTTGGAGAAAATATTTATATATCACTGCCACATCTTTACCTGACCCCTTTCCCCTGCCATTAATTTATAAAGCCTGTGCAGTGGGAAGATTTTGATGTAAACTACCTAGATTTATTAGAATCCCTCTTCACCAAGGGCAAGGGGTACAGTGAAGAAGTCTTAAATATTTCCACCTTCGTGCATGTGGGGGTGTGTGTGAAGAGGGCTTCCGTACCATGATTTCATTAAAGCACCAGAGAATACTGCCACTGCAACTGTCTTACTCTGAAATTCAGAAGCAGGAATATAAGTGCTGGGAAGAGCACCATGTACTTGATGGGCTCAGAATCAAGCTTCAAACCTTGCATTTAGAATTGCAAAGATTCAAAGACTGCAGAGCACAGCAGCACTTTCCAACAGGAAGCTGGGTTCCATCCTAAGCATTTTCTCCATGTTAACCTATTTATTCTCATAACAATGTTACAAGGTACGTTTGCAGATATGGAAACTGAGGAACAGTGAAGATAAGTAACTTGACCGAGTCACCCAGGAAGTGGCAGGGCCCAGTTCAAGCCCAGCAGACAGACCCGGAGGCCACGTGCTTGCCCACAAAGCTAGACTGTGCAGTCTCTCTGACCTCACTTCTTACCTGCTTGCAATGTGTGTATTGGCACCAGGTGAAATAAGTTGGTTTATATTTGGAAATGCTTTTTTTTTTTTTTTTAAAAAAAGAATCTAATGGGTGAAAAAGAAGTTTGGTTTTTTGAGTTTTTTTTCCCCAATGGGTATTTCAGCTTTTAGCATCCCAGGAAGGTCAAACTGCTGATAGTGCTGGTAGAATGCCAAAGAGCATGGACAGAATTCTATGTGGGAAGTTTCATTCAGAGACCTTGAACTGCTTTTCCTCGAGGAAAGCAAAGTTTCCTGGTACTTTTTATGAAAATCAAAACATATTTTTGTGGTTCTGTTTGCCAGGCCCTGTGTCCCAGGTCTAATACGTTATATGTTGGTGTCATTAAAAATCAGTGGAGTGCTTATAAAAAATGCAAATTTGGGGGCTCTAATCCCAGAGATGGGTTGGTCTGAAAGGGGGTTGAGAACCCCACATTCTCACAAGTGCCCAGATGATTCTGATGCAGATGGAGCTGGCATCATGCTTTAAGGAATTACACTGTGGCTATGGGGGTTCCTAAGACATGTAACCTGCTTTTCAAAGAATCTGGAATATAAGAGTAGGTCAGTTGGCCTGGGCATCTGAAGATACAAACAACAGGAGCAAAGACACAGAGCTAGAAGCCTTGGAAAGTGTACCAGAATCAGAGACGCTCTTCTGATGCTGGCTTATGAAGAGTGGGTGGGTGAGGAGCAGAAGGTCCACCTGGAGAGGTTGTTTGGAGCCTGACCATGGAGGGCCTTGGATACCAGGGGTAGCGCAGGAAGGATTAAGGAATGTGATTTTTATTCAGTAGGATTTGGAGCAGGGAGTGGGATGATGTGAATTACCTGTGGGACAGCTCCACTTGGAGGTTCCCTAGGTACCTCAAACCCTGTGAGTACAAAATTAAACAATCACATCTCCCCAAACCTGCTGCTCCTCCAAGGGTCCCTTTGGAGAATGACATGATCCATGCAGTTGGCCCGCCAGAAATCTAGACTCCTCTCTCATCTCCACTCTAGCCAGACATCAGGTTCTAGCAAATGTTCTCTTAACTATTCATGGCTGTCCACCATCACTGCTATGATCTTACTTTAGGCTCAAATCCTTTTTCAACTGGACCATTCCAATAGCAATAGTATATTAGGACTCACAGACAGGCAGGTGGAGTTGTGGGTCACCTTCACAAAAGGGCAATTGAACAGCGCAGAATTATAGAATCAGTGCAGGTGACTCTGAAGGACAGTTGAATTTTATAACCGTCTAGCCAGTTGCTACCAACTTTGAAGAGATTTCAAGCACATCACAGTTACTCCCAAATGAAAACATGGCACAATTTCTACAGACAGGCAACTTCAGTTTTCTCTTGGGAACTGTATGAACATTTACATTTTTTGGATGTGATGCTCTCAAGTTTAAATCCCATCAACCTAATTGGTAAGAGTTTTTGCATTCGCCTCCATGTGAGATCTGCTATGAGCCTTTCTTTCTTTAATCGGGTAATCTTTTCCCCTTAAATTTATAAGACTAAGTGAGGTTAATATAACATATTTCACAAACCTCTGGGTTTACTTTCTGTCTTAAGAAATGAACAAGTTAGCAATTTACTTGGGATAAGGTAGTTGAAAAACAAACAGGTTGGGGACCAATGTAAAGATTAGGAGTACTGAGCTCGCTTTGAGGGGGGTTGGATTATGATATGATTATGATATGCTATTTAGCCACAAACACGGTTGGGTACATTTTGGGGATTATTATTCTAACAACCTCCCTAATGCTTAGTACCAAGGCAATAGGTCCATTCCCCAATTTCCACCCGATAATAAGTGGAAGTGCTTTTGGCCTCTATTAATTTTGATGTGAAATCTAAGCACCCCATGATAATTTTCACCAAAGTATGGAGGGTAATTCTCAGCCTTCATCTCAGTCTGTGCCAAGTAGGTTCCAAAGCCCCAAACCGGGCCCAATGGGCACACACAAGGCTCCTCCTTTGGCTCCCCTGGGCCCTCCCATCCAGAATACAACCATTATTTGGCAGTGCGCTTTGCAGACAGCATCAGCATGAGACATTCTATATAATATCACATTCTATTCGGCTTTCATTTTTGCAGATGAAATGGATTTATAGCACAAAGCTTACTGAAATGTATTGTTGAGATGATTTTCAACAAATAATAAAAGTTATTAAGAGATTTTTAGGTACTGAGGATTTGTGCTGAGTTCCCCCCATGCTGCCTCAGTCTCTTCATACCCTGACTGATCATTACATGGTTGGCAAAGACTGGTTATTAATGTCATTAAAAACACTTTATGTCCAAATCTTCTTTTATTGAAATTAGAGCATTCTTTGTCATTTCTCCTTCTGTAATATAGCCTCTCAGCCTACCTTCTTCGAGTTCTATACTTGCCTTTGATGCTGGTAAAATGGAACAGCTAGCAAATCAAGGCTTGTAATAGCCCAAACTGATTGGGGCTATGAAATGATCCTGCTCTCATCATTACTACCTCTTCTTCTTTTTCTTTTTTTGTCTCTAATGTTCTTGTACAGTGTCCTGAGCCTTTCCACAATGCCCCCCGCTCCCCCCACCGCCTACCTCCATTCCTTTTAGCAAACTAATATGTGGGTCCAGAGCCATTGATGAGTGCTTTTAAAAAAGAGAGCAAGACAAGCTTTTATTGTGAGTGAGCTCCTTCAGATGTTATTTCATCCCACGTTTGTTCTCTAACTCCCTGATTTATTGATTTATTCCTTGAACAAGTCAAAGAAAACTGAAAGTTCACCCTCTCTTCTATTTCTCCAAATGCTGCTTGGCTCTCAGCCATATTTGGTGCTGGTTTATGTCCCAATATGAAATAATTTCCCCCTTTTTATCGTATGCATTCTATCATCAGTACAGCGGCAACCTCAGTGCTCAAAATCAGTCACAAAGCAGCTGCTTTAATAATTTAAATAAAAGCTTATCATAGAAAAGCAAATATTTACAAGTATGAATCGTCTAATTTAAAGAAATTAATTAAAAGTAAATGCTGAAGTGATTTAAAACTAAAGAGCCATTACCAAACAAAACGTTATTTGCCTTTTGCCCCACACCAACTCGATTTTGAACTTCAGAGAGATGGAATTTGAGGCTCTCCCTTTGCCGTAAGGACCATGGGCTTTGAAACCTGCCAAGCTGTTTTGGAACTCGACCTCATTTGCTCTGTAGGGTGAGCAGATGCCCTCACAGTTTTCAGTTGCTCAGGATGCATCAGTGTAGAGGGGAGAGCGTACAACTCAGAAGCAGGAGATTGGGCTTGGATTGTGCAAGGCACTTCATAGAAATGCGATCTAGGTGACTTAACTTTTTCTGAGTCTCAATGACGTCCTGTGTAAAATGGGAATATTTGGACTGCCTTTCCTCCCCTTGTAGCATTGTGATGGGAATCAAATAAAAAAAAGCAAACAAATGAAAGGACCAATCATACTGAGGTCCTCAATGTTTACTGAATTTGATGTCACAGTTATTTTAAAAAATAAAATAAAATTGGATCTTCTATATGGAGTCTAAGGTGATTGCCCAAAGACCTAAAACGAGCAAGTAAAACAAATGTGTAAACAAATCCAAACGATGGCTGAGTGGTAAGGACCCTATATGTCCTCCTCCACACTGATTGTATCAGTGTAGAAAATCCTCTAACACAGGCAGCAACCCATAGGCCCATTTTACACACACACACACACACACACACACGCACAGGCTCACACTGTGTTTTTAAAAATTTCAGCTAGTTGCTGACACTTGAAAGGGGAAGGCTTTCATGTAACAATTCAGCTTTAAACTCAGGACTTGCCTCCCTTCAGGGCCATGATGAGTTGAAGCAGCACTCTCGATGGAGGGACTTAGCCGTCCTTAGGCTCTGCCCCGCCTGCTTCTCTGACATTTTCCATCTGTCCTTGTAGCCATTTAGGTTTGCAGTCCCTGCCCCAGGTGAATAAATCTCACCCTCCAGATCCCTGTGTCATTGCGGTCAGTTTGTACCCTCCACTAATAGGTGTGTGCTATCCAAATTCCCCAGTTCAAACACTGAAAGTGTTCCAGGAGGCAGATTAAAATTTCTATCACTTTATCTAGTCCACCTTTAAATCTTTAAAAATAAATTCCCCATAAATAGCTCAGTGCTAGAGACTGCTGCAGTAGGGAGAAGGTACCTTGGATGGGGGTCATATCCCAGGAAGTTTCAGACAAGTCATTTTAATTTCTCACGCCTTATCTTCAACTCTGTCACATGAAGGCATTAGAATAGGTGGCCTCCAATGAGTTGTCGGAGGTTACAATTTCATGGCCCTGCCAGGAACCACACAGTCTCCAGTCCAAAATGACCTCAGCTCACGTTGCTGCCCTTCAGCCTGACCTCTGCAAGGGTGACCCTGACTGGACCCCTTCACTTATCTGTGTCTTGGTTTCTCCATCTGTAAAGTAATATGTGTTTTTCTTCTCACAAGAGTGAATGAAATGATATGAGTGAAGCATATTGGAGAAAGCTGGGATAAAATGAATCCAAGATCTTATGTTACTTTTGTGTCTCAGAGGCTGCAATTAGGAAGGGAAACTTGCCTTACCCGATGCGATTTCTGGATCAGAATTTATAATCTTCATTCAGAGGCATTATGCAGGTATTTCCATGGCCAACAAGGTAATACTGTGGGGTTTTTACCCCAGCTCTTGGCAGGGTCATAACAGAACTCAGTTAAAAGGTTAAATGTGTCCCACTTCAGAAAAGGTGGAGTCTAATTTACCTCCTTGTTCCCTGCATTTTTATGAGGAATGTATGTAGTTAACTGTTATCAGGTTGTTAAGCAATTTGATGAGGTGTGAACTAGTCCTTTAATTGTTTTATTTGCAACATACTTATCCTTCACTAACATCCCATTGGGGAATTTTCTACTTAGTTGATTAATTTAAGTGTGGTTTAGTGAGCTACAATTTGGTAAAACCAGAAGCTGAAAAACACCCATTGAAATTTTAGCAGTCTTATAATCATTTGTATATGTAGAACACACTCAGTTGGGGTTAAAAAAAAATCAACCACAACCAAAAAAATGAATTAAATTGTTAATTACCTACATCACCACCATTTAAAAAATAGTAGCATGGGCAATTAAGATGGGGAAAAATAACTAAATTTAAACCTACTTGTTTTTCTCTAGTACTTTTTCTGGTAGAAAGTAATGGCTTCGGAGGAACATTTCATTTTTCAGGGATAGGCAATCAGAATTGCTTTTAAAAATTAAATGCTTAAAGAATAATTCTCTCATCTTTCCTCTATAGTTCTAAAACTGGATGGATGAAACTCCTAATGTTACCCTGACCTAGAGGGCTGTCTTACTTCTTGGTTGGTGAACAGTGATAGGCAAACCCCCAGATATCAAGCATCTAAAACAGGTATGAGCCCCAATGACTATCCCATCACTGCCTAGCTAGGGAAAGAAAGATGGGAGACAAAACAGGGCACATGTGCTCAATGCTAAGTGAGTGCCCTGGGTCATCTGCTGCAGGTAAGGTTTCTGATCAGGGGAGTGCCTTGAGGGAATCTTGAAGGAAGGGTTGGGTTTGGGCAAGCAGAGAGAATATAAATGGGGCCATTGAAAAACTGTAGGATGCTGGTGGTAAAGCTCGGAAGCCAGGAGAAGTGTGCTTGTTTTTGTCAAACTGTACTTGTCCCTGATGTCACTTCTTCCTGATCCTTCATTTCTGAATCAGATGCCCCTCCTATGAGCTTATTAAGCAATGTCAGTCATGTCAGAAAATTATGTCATAATTGGTTTAAATTTATATGTTAAGATTATATGAGATCATGAAAAATCTTTAATATCATGCAGATGTTATACTTGTACAGGAAAAATCCTGCCTGTATGGACTCACTGATCACTATATTTAATTACCTGCTCTCTTGGGTGTCCCCAGTAAACTGTGAGCTTCGGGACAGTAAGGACTATTACTGAGTTCACTTTCGACGCCCCTTCCCCCCTGCAACCAGTGCCTGGCACATGGTAGGCACTCAAAATAAAGTGTATTCGTGGATGTTATCTGGAGATTCCTGCTGCAGGAAAAAAAGGGTACTCTTTTTCTTTAAATGAGTGCTCTGTTTGGGTTTCAGCTTCATATCCTTCTCACCCAGCAACTGCCATTCTGCTTGTTGCCTACTGACCAGGCTCCCATGGCTGACACCTGTTCCAGTGAATGAGTCAGCTTGATGTTCCGCTCAGCCCCTCTACAGCAAACAGGAGCTCTGGGCTCCACGTCAAAACACCTGGGCTCAAGTTCCGGCTCTGCCACTGGCTTTGAGTGAGAAATTTCTCTGTGTTTATTTTCTTCACTCAAAAGTGAGGATTATAATGCCAAGCTCTTAGGGTTGTTGGGAGACGATCAAATTAGAGCAGTAAAGAAAAACCACTGTGTAACCGACAAAGCCCTATTAATTCATAAGAGAGGAGTAGTTGTGGTAGTATTTTACCCCTCCACTTTCTCCAGTCCTGGGGTTTTGCCCTACCCATTAAAATCCTTCCAGGAATGAGGTCCTAGCTTTGAATCTTAATGTCCATGGCCGGGTGTCTTCATTTGCTGCTGGACCTTCCTGATGCCATTAGGATCTTTACCTGTTTTTTATGAGATTCTCTCTCAGGCTGTGCTCCTCTCTGCCTATGGGGACCTTGGATTTTTGTCCAACCTGGATAGACTTCCCTTTCTCTGATGGCTTGAGCCTCCGGAATGTCTCTGTTTCCTCACGCTTCCCCTCATCCCCGCTTTCTGTGTCTGTGTTCCCGTCCCAGCCCACCCTGAGCGCAGCAGTCCTGTCCATCAACGCAGACCCTGCTGTGGGCATCAAAAGATGAAACGGCAGGTAGGTTAGGAGCCAGCGGTGCTGGGTTTCCACTGAATGAATGTTTGACTTTGGGTAAGTGGCTTACCCTCTATAATATAGCCTCAGCTTCCTCATCTGTCCAATTAGGATAGTAACAGTTATTTGCTTCCATTGACTAGTTAGGAGGGTTAAATGCGAATGTCTATAAAGCACTTAGCACAGTGCCCGGGCATGTGTGACTGACAAAGGTTGGCTATTATTATTAGTCTCCCTGCCCCAACTTTTTATTTTCTTATTCCTGATGCCACAGCTTCCTATGTGCTTTTCTCAGTCTTCCAAATATTCAAATATGTGGAGAGGCCTTTTCTTCTCTAAAAATCTGCTTCCTCCAGATGGAACGAGGCAAGTTACCACCACTTTCTCAAAATTTATGGACTATGTTCATAAAAAAATACTTATACAAAATACACTAAAATGTATACTCTCGTGATGGATACCTCAATTACTCTGATTCGATTAATTCACATTATATGCCTCTATCAAAACATCACATGTACCATATAAAGATGTACAACTATTACGTGCCCATAATAATTAAAAATTTAAAAAAAGAAAAAAGTACACTCTCTCTCAACAGTTGTTCTTTTGTCTTGTCCTAGTTATATCTATATGTCTAATTTCTAATTGCTACTTATTTGTGGGTCCACACTGATGTCACTTCTTAGACAATTGCTGGCAGACTTAGATTTTTGATCGTTCACATCTCAGAGAAAGACAAACACAATTACATGTGCAGCTATAAAGTGAGTTTTAGATGCATCTAAACCCAGAGGAAGTTGGGCAGCAGCCAAAGACCATCATGGTCTCAGAAGAAACATAACTCTTGTCTCGTCTCTCTTGTCTTTTTCCTTTATATGGGATTATCAGGATGGATGAAACACTGGGCCGTATTTACTCAAGGAAGCCTGTGGGTCAAATAACAATGAGACACAGAAGTAGAGAATGGTTTGGTGCCTTGGTCTGACAGATAATTAGGGGTTTAGTACTCATCCTACTTCTTGTGAGTGTGTGATAAGAGCTTCTACTTTTCTCCTTCATCCTTAATTCTCTCTCTCCTTCTTCCCTTGTGATCAGAGTTGGGACGTGGAAAGTTGCTGCTTTTGCCTGCTTAGCGTCTGTCCTGCCTTACCCTGGTGACAGCATTCTGTTCTGTTGGGAATCCTCCCACACTCACTTTCAGCCCATGTGGTTCAGGTGGACTGACTCCATTCTGGACTCCACAGGTGACACGTCACCCAGACCTGACTGATCAGAACATTTCACCCCAGTGGGCACAGTGGCTGTGTATGGTTAAGCACATACTGCAATAAAAGCAACCTGAGACAATTCTAGGACTTTTGCTGGATATGTTAAAATGAGAGAACCTGTGGAGTGGTCGAGAAGATGGGTGATAAGCCTGGGACTGCGGGCAGCCATCTTGACATCACGGTGGAAGCGTGAGAACTAAGCCAGCACAAGGCAACCGTCAGAGACAAGGAGGAGGAAGCCAAGTGCTGAAGGCCTTCTCTGAGTTCCTGGGCAGTTGAACCTGAAGATAAGTCTACCCTTGGACTTTTTTTTCAGTTATATTTGGAATAGATTTTTTTTCTGTATTGCATGTATAAAAATATATGAATAATATATAGAGAGAAAATTAATGTTTACCTATTGTTTGCCTGTAGAGAAGGTTACCTACTAGTGTGAAAATAAGTACTGTAGGATAAACTACTTAGAAAGGGCAGATGGTCGTTCACTTTGGAAGCCACGTGGGGAGAGAAAGCTTCATTGTAGCTCACGTTGCCTCAGCTCGGCATAGCTCTGACATCTCCAGTGTGGAGGTGAAAAGCAAAAGGCCTAGAACAATTGCCTCATTCATCTGTGATAAAGAGGGTCTTGGGTGGGAAAATAGAAGAGGCATAGAGTGTAGGAGGGTGACTGAAGGATTTTTGCTTCCTGACAAACTTCCTTTAGGCTCACGTGCCTGCACCTATAAGTAACTTTGATAACTACATATGCAGTTGTGTTAGTCTACCTCTGAGAAAGTGAATCATGCCAAACTCTAGTCCCCTAGCAATTCTCCATGGGTGACAACAATGTGAGTGTGCAAATAATTTGCAATTAGTTCTATAAATATAAAACATGCCAGGAAAATTCCTGCCTGCTCAGACCCAAGGGATTAAATAAAAAGGAAGGTACCAAAATGACTTTCCCGTTGGATGCTTCTCTTCCAGCCTGCTCCCCTTCCTTCCAGCCACAGAAACACGTAGCCTTTATCAGTTCCTCATCTCTGTCTGTGTCTCAGTTTGTACACACCATCTGAGATGGGACAGGGTCTGGAGCTGCTGTGGGAACGAGGTTCTGGAAAGCTTGGCTTCTGTGAGATTGTAATCTCATCATGTGGCATACTGATTTCATAAAAGAGTAATAAGGCTCATGATGTTTATTTGAATGGCAAACAGATCATTCCACAGCCTAAGAATATGGAAGCTTGTTTCTAAGGAGCAGTACAAAGGGCCAGACTTGCTTGGGTTCTCTCCTGGGCTTCTCAAAGTGTAGGAGCCAGGGCATCCTAGGGGTCTCTGAGAGTCAGAATTTGCCAGGGAACAGCAAGGGCCACAGCAGGGTAAGATTTCCCAAGAACTTGAGCTCTGTCATGACATGGCCTGGTAAGGAAAGCCCAGATAAATATGGGCTTTTATTTTCTTTGATTTTTAAACAATTTATTGAGGTATAATTTACATGCAATAAAGGTATCCATTTTAGGTGTTCAATTCCATGAGGTTTTACATATGTACACATCTGAACTACCACCAGGATCAAGGATGTGGGTGACTCTTAATTCCACTTTGTTCATTGAGCCTTTTTCTTTGCCAACCCTTAAAACTGAGCATTCCATAACTCCACAGAAGACACACACACACCCCCATACACATGCACATCTACAATCTCACACTTGAAAAAAAATCATTACTTGTCTGGAAAAACTCCAATCACTCATGTTGATAAAAATTGCTGAATGTATTTTTTTAAAAAAAAAAATCCAGGTCTGGATGAATAACAAAAATGAGAAATTTGAGCTTTGGAAAGAATTCTCTGGGATAGATACAAACTATTGAAAATTGAAAATTGGAAAACATGCCATCTTAATCACAATTATTCTATTGCTTTGTGCATTTATGTTAGAGAAAATTTTTTTGACAAAAAGACAAAGGACCAAAAAAGAATTTGCTTTCAATGAAAGAATTTTCATGACTCAATTAGAAAATTCACAAAACTGAATACAAGCAGAATGTCCCTTCGACCCAGTATGATTGAAAATAGAGAACTGTTCTTTCCAACACCTTCACGGTGAACTTTATAGAATTTTCCCCCCTCAGTTGTATATTTCATTCTGTGTTTTTGCCTTCATTTCTTTTTCTGCCTTACATTTTAGTTGAATTCCTACTATGTGCCAGGCACTACGTCAGGCTGAGGATACAGTGGTGAGAAGGCAAAGGTCTGCCCTTAAGGTCCTGCCCTTTAGGAACTTACAGCCTTTGTTTCCTATGTCATAAATCCACTCTCATTTTCATCCCACTTCTAGTGCATCTGCTGCTCTCTCTGAAAAGTACGGCTATCAACGAGAAACTTGGAAAAGAGAAGGGAGCAGAAAAAGGAAGGAAAAAATAACCCAGTGACTATTTTCCATTTGATGAAGACTAGCAAATTTATTTTGTCCATTTGTCAGGGCTAGGGTTCATGGTAGAAGAAGATTTAAACAATCCAAATCAATAAAAAGCAAAAACCTAACTAGAATAGCCCGATACCTGAGTGCTTGCCTGAAATACAGAACTCTCCCTCAGCAGCTCTGCGTACATCAAGGGAAAGCCAGAGAGAAAAATTAAAGTCAAGGCCAATATGAGGTGCCAGAAGTTTCCAGTAATTACTGCATTTCTTACATGTCAGAAATTTGGAGAAGAGTATAAACTATTTCTGATGGCCATGGTGTTATTAACATTGGAGCAGTGGTTTACTAAATATGGATAGTATGATAGTCAGTCACCAGTTCTAAATCTGATATGTTCTAGCGCTGACTGTGCTCATCAGGAGTCTGAAGAATAGGCCTTTTGAATCCTTTTCAATTAAAGGAGCATCTTCATAAAAACTCTGAAAAGTAAAACCAAGTCTATACTGCAAATATGATTGTGGTTTAAAAGAAATGAAAACAATTCGTAAGAACAGACATTTACTTCTTGACCAGTGACTGCTGTGATTTCTCAAAATGCAATGGCTCATTCAAATACCACATTGGCTCTTTGAGACCTAAGATTTCTATATCAGCATCAGAGATTAGACTCCATAAGGCACCTGAGGGTAATGTGGGTTTTCTGGTCAACTGTGATTATAAATGTGGCTCTTAAGACACAACAATGCGAGGCTTACTTCTTGAGACCAAAGGATGGTTGTGGATGTGTTGGTACAGAAGTTCTTTGCTCTTGGCTTCTTGGAAGAAAGACTCAAGATTCACAGTGCAGATTGTTATGAGAAATTTGAAATAGACAAGGGGCAAAGCCTTACGATTGCTACCACACACTTGGTATCAAAGGTTACACCTTGTGAAAAAAAATTTTTTTTTAAATAATAAAAAAGTATGGGGACCCCTGGCCAAGATTGAAAATTTGAAACTGACTTTGTACAGCAGAAAACAATTACCCTATGCTACTCCCTTTCAGTGCTAAATTGTCTTCAATAACTGGGCATCAAATACTAGGTAATTCATCAAGTATGGGAAAATTGTGACTTAAAATTTATAAAATTGTGAAATCTAAATCATTTTTCTCCTTATGTTAAACTCCTAAAGAAATTATATATATACACACATATATATATTCTATGTATATCTCAAGGCTATACATAGAAGGTAAATTACAGGAAAGAGAACATTTTCCACTGCCCCTTTAAAATAAGGAAGGAAAGAAGATGGTACAGAATGAAATATCTGAGATGAAGGAAATTCCTCAGTAATCTCTCCCCAACAGAACACTGTCTGGATATTAGGTGACAAGAGAGAAAATCACAATGAAATAATAGCCTTCCACATAAAAGAATTATGGTAAGTTGACATTAGGTTGAGCTGCAGTCCAGTCGAAATGAAAGAGGTTCTGAGCTGAGCCTGTCACAGCGTCTCTAACAGAGGACAGTCAATATGTGTTTTCACACTGTCTTCCTCATCACCAGCTTGCAGTAACTTGAACTGAGAATTGGCTTTTTATGGAGATTTATTACAATAGCGTGGCCATTCAAGAACAGGCAGCTATCACCATAAATAAAGAGCAGACACAAAGGGATATGAAGATCCCAGACAGAGAGAGAATTTGTCAAGGTGGGTAAATCATGAACTTATATTGCAAATAAATACACACTACTAAAGCACTCCCTCATTAGGAGAAACTCTTTTTTTCTGCTTTGGAAAAACCAAGTCAAGCTACTGTTGTTCAAATTTCCTAACATTGTCCAAGGCATCCTTGGCCTTCCCAGAGCTCAGGAAGCAATGCCTGGACCATCCGTTTATAGTGCACACAGGCTGCTCTGATGAACAGAAGATGTGGATTCCCATGACCACCAAGCCTGCTGTGGCCTGAGGGTGGTACTCAGGATCAACAGTGCAGATTAGGCTTTCTTTCTGCAAGAGAAGACAAAGCTACCGAAAACTACTTCAAAGTCCTTCCTGAAATATGAGGGGGAGAAACAGCTGACTCCTTATTCCCCACGCTTGTCCTAAAAGTTGAACAGGCAGGGCCTATGCGTTTCCCCACATTTCCTTTGGACATTGAAATCTGTGTAAGTGAACGTGTTTCCATGTCCAGCTTTGTTGTTTCAGCTGTTAGCAGAGCTGGGGATATCAATTCCTCCCTGCCTGGAGAAGTGACCTGCACCAACACCTCCGCCTTACAGCTGCCCTCCTCCTTCCTGCTCCATTTAAATAAATGCCTGTGGCTTCTTCCCGAGGCTACCATTCCTGCCTTCTCATCCCCACTAAATGATTCATTAGGTTGGATTAACCCTTTAAAAACCACTCTTTACCAAAGGGTCCCTGGGGATTCTCACACATACTCCATCATTTTTTGCTATTATAAACAGCCAGTCCCAGCTGGGTGGAATCCACTTTAAGTCTACTCAGGTTGACAATGTGGTTTTTGTTAGCCCCAATTCACTTAAAAGCCCAAGACAGCATTTACTTTGTGAGATGTGGGATACACATCTTCGTCTTACAGCCTACACATTCCAATAGGCCTCTTGCCATAAACACCTAAGTGGGCATTTCACAAAAAATACTGACCCAGAAAGGAGCAAGGAATCACACCATGGCTACGGGGTTAAAAAGGACCTATTTTCATGCCTCCACCACCCAGGCCTCCTTTATGGCTGGTGCCATTTTCTGCCCATAATCAGCTGTGTGCACAATGAGCAGTGCCTGCCAAATGGCCATTTGTGGGTGCAATTAGACACCTGTGCCTTCAAACAAGTTGCAAGCACCTAATTGTGTCTGCATGTAGCCACTCGTGGGTGCAATTATCCAGAAATCCAGGTGTGCCTGGTATTATGCACAATTTAAGGGGAAAACAGTGTCTTCCAAAAAAGAAGGCTCAGGTTGAATATGTGCCCTTCAAACTTACAGCAGGGTGGTTCAGCAGAAGCTACCACTGCTATGTATATATGGAGCCTTTTTGCTTTAGGGTCTACAGCAGTGCTGTCCAATAGAAAAGAATGCATGCCACATATATCATTTAAAATTTTCTAGTATGCACATTCAAAAGAAAAATGAAACTAATTTTAGTAATTTATTTTTCTAATCCAGTGTATCCAAAGTATTATCATTTTAACATGTAATCAATATAGAAATAATTGATATTTAACATTCTTTTTTATGGTATTAAGTCTTGGAAGCTGGCATGTATTTTATACTTAAAGTATATCACAATGAGGACTAGTCACATTTAAGTGCTTGAGAGCTCCATGTGGTCATGGCTACCATATTGGATAGTGCAGGCTTACAAAGAATTATTTTCAATCCTGATTAAGTGCTTGTAATTTTTAACCTCTAAGCACTTTCCTAAATACTTATGAAATCAGGTTTCAAAGACAGAATATTTGAAAATGTCCTTTAGTGTCTTCAGGTTGTCTGAGTTCAGGAATCAAATGTGAGCAACTCTGATTCTACAATCCATTCCTAGCAGACTTTCCAGCTCATGACACAGGCATTGCCTGAGAATTGGTTAAATGAAGGCTCAAAGCCACCTGCAATGCTCTTTCATTTCACAAAAAGAATACATGAGGAGCATATACTGTGCATTTTCTGTCCTGTATAAATACTCCCTGAATCAAGAAAAACAAATCTCACACACTTTTGTAACAATTAAGTTATGTTTCTATACAATCAGGTTATATATTTATATCTCTCCCCCGCCCCCACAATCACCCATTCTCCTCTCTTCCTTTCCCTCCTACCCTGGGAATGGCCAGTTCAACAGCCCAGCTGTCCCAGGGAACTGTGGGCTACAATATTTCTTCCTCATCCCTTCTCTTCTCCCTCGCCTACATCAGTGGGCAAGAGAGTTGAGCGTGTCTGGCTGTCCTCCGAGTGTCACTGATCCACTCCTCAGTTCCTCCAGCAGAGGCAACACCCCTTCCTGACTAGACCCCTTCCTCCTCCCCGTTTCTCTTGCCCCTCGTTAGACACATCAAGAAAATCTCTCCTTGTTTCTCTTGGTTCCATTTGCTCTGTGTTCCACTGACAAAAATATTTGAGGGAAAGGCAATAATCTAGTCTACAGAATTAAAAAAATATATATCCCAGGGGAACCAAAGTGACAGACATGGAGAGTGGCCAGATGCCTCCTCAAGAACCTCAACCACAGCTTCCAGCCACTTCCTCCTTCTCTGACTGAACCTGCTTTTTCTCAAGCACAATTGTTAAAATAGATGAAACATGATTATTCAATTTTATTTTTTTTGCTTTAATTACCAGCATTGTGATGGTATTCTTATAAGTAATATTTTTTCATTCTGCTTTCTTTCATTACTTTTAATTTTTGTATCAGACTCTAGAGTGTCAAGGCAAGAGGTCGTGAATGACCCTGAGTCTATTATCCGTGGAGAATGTCCACGCTGGGGCAGGTGTGTCAGCCAATGTCCCAGAGATAACAATTTTTTTAAAACAATTTTCACATGGATAGCCCTTCAATTATGTAATGAGCTAAATAGGTTTGTGCTGGCCTGGCAATCTGCTCACTGGACAGTGTATCATTTCTATGAGAAATGTACCCCAAGTTCCAGGACACTTGCTACATACATGCAGGCTGTAGAAACAGCCCATTTGAGATTGAGGACTGACTGCAGGAGGGATGGATTTGGGCTGGCTAGCCTGTGCCTTCTCATCTGGTTACTTCCCAGTGGCAACCAGAAATGAAGACAGCAGGCCAGGCTCCCCACCTGCAGGCCAGGCTACAGCAGGCGGTCTGGACTGGCAATAAACCCAACCCGCAAAAGCTGCCTCGAGGAGATAAACTTCATGTGCTTGAAAAGTGGACTTGTGCCTTCTTCCACCATCTTTCTCATCTAAGAAAATCAAATTAAATTTTTTAGATTGCTCAGGTGTCTTTAATTGAAAGCATTAGTTAATGCTCAACTCTATTCAAATACTTGAAATGTGAGCATTTTCTCAATTAAAGACACACATTTCCAAAAGTATCCAGGTATTTTATACTCAAATTGCAGTCAAAACTTACTTTATATTACCAGTCACTGTCAGTATGAAATAGAATAATTTATAGTTAAATTTTTCATGGTAATTCTAAAGAAGGCTATTATAATTATTGTTTCATTGACAAGAGTAGCTTTTTTCCAAGGTATTTTAGTGTCTTATGCCTTTTCATGATTCAACAAATGAAATATGGAACAACCATCTGTGGGATGGTTGAGACATAGGAAGGTTTTAAATCTCTCTTATATGACTATCATTAAGAGATCCATTTGTGTTTCAAAGTTCCATTCTTTGTGATTAATTCTTTTAAAAACTCCAGTCAGAGTGAGACATATAAAGCCACCATTTTTTTAGGCAATGAAACTGATTCCTTGAATATCTATATAATTAAAAAATAGGCATTAGCATAGCTTTGGGTGCCAAATTTGAGACAGCAAGTCACTGATGCATGTTCTCAACTTGCCCTCTGATTGTGGACCCTGAGTCCTAGCCACCAAGCAATATCAATATGCCCTCCTGTTACAGTGTCACCATTCACATGTCATTCCCATTATTATAGATGTCAAAGAAGAGACAGGAGAAGCCTGTTGTATTATGGGCATGAATGATAGCGAGAGACTGGACTTTCCAGGGGCACTCTGCGAAAATGGGTGATTCAGAGATGCTGTGCCTCATACTTGAAAAAAGATCTAAATTTATTACGTTTAATGTTTAATATAAATCACCAAACCTGAATGTGTTATAAAAATGAGCTAAATGCTGCTTAACAGACATTATTAAAGAGTCTTAAGTATGGAGCCATTTCTAATTGGTAAAAGTTCACAGGTGAACACTTCTTGCAAGTACTCATTTTTAAGAAATATTTCTTCCAGGAAGAAGGCCCTTATTTCAGTGTGAGATATAATCCTGGGGACAGATCTCTTTATGAAAGTATCATCTTTAAGTTCACAGAAGGAATCTCAGTGAAATCTATAATTTAAACCTTATTCCTCACTTACTTTAATATGAGAAAAAATTAAGTTTAAAAATAATTAAGAATACAATGATAAACAGTCCAAGGTAGCTGCTTGGAATAAAACCGCTATGTGAGGCAATAAATGTCAAGAGCTAATCGGCTATTATTAGTCTAAAAAAAAAATTAAAAGAATAGTGCAGAAAATTATCTGTGCTGTTTTTATCATCTTGATTAAAGGATATAAACATGGGTAATTTAAAATTAAACTGTGAAGGAATATGCTGTCATTTCAATTAGAGAAAAGAGAATCATTCTTTAGCTGTCCCACCTCAGCAAAGGCATAACCTTAAACTAGGAAGTTTGGTCTCCAAAATGGGACGAGTGCAGTAAACCAATTTTCAGCCACAAAATGTGATTTGCAAAATTGGTTTGAAGTAGTGCTGGCTGCATACCACCTCTCCAGGGGAGTGAAATTAAAACTGTCATCCATTCACAGAAAGTCCCAATAGCTTGGCAGCCTCTGGTGCATGCTGGTTCACAACCACAGCTGCCTTCCCTATCGGCACAAAGACACCCCTTTGGGGACTCCGCCCTTTCGCTTATTCATTAGAATTCTCAAACTGATAATGGAAGGTACCTCTGGGTCTCATCTCGGAGGAGAAGGACAAGGCAGCCAGGAAAAACTGACTATGCCACAGTGGCTTTTTTCCCCCTTATATGGGCCATTCAGATTTTTCTATTAATTCCTTAACTTCATCATCCTCCTCACCCCACCCCCCATTTTCATTTCCAAAATACAGGTTCTGAACCACTCTCATTTCTGTTTTGAAAAGAGAATTCAGGGCCCACAAAAATAATCAGAATGCTAGGAAGAGAAATATATTTTCTTATAGCTTCAAAAATCTATTTTATGGGAATATTTACATTTTTACATTTTACTGATTATTTAGTTGTTCATTATATTACTTGTGCTTTTACAGTAGATAAACTTGATTATAACATAGCTCATTATAATCAATTTTAAAAACCAAATATTTACCAAGTACCTACTATCTAGCTAGGACCTGCAGAAGATAGAGAAAAGTCTTAAACTTTAAGACATGGTCCTCACCCTCAAAAAGCTCATACTTTCTGATTGGGGAGATAAGCTAAAAATGCATGAAAAAAAAACAACGATAATTTTACAGGATACGTCAATACGAGAATCTACGTAAGAATGACATAGATTTTGACTTTCTACAAAGTTCAATCACATAATTTTTACATAACAGTAAAATCCAGATGTAACATGGTCAGCTGGAAAGGTGGATTTTGGGCCATCACACTGATACTGGTTCTTCTATGAGTCTACTTTTGTCATTCATTCTTATGATTCTGGCTTACATTACTTAACCTATCTTGTAAGGATGTATGCTTTATTTATGTTTTATAGTGGACAAATCTTCATCTGCTTGTGTACTTTGTCTCTAACTAACATATAACTTAATGTTTAATATAAATCACCAAACCTGAATGTGTTATAAAAATGAGCTAAATGCTGCTTAACAGACATTATTAAAGAGTCTTAAGTATGGAGCCATTTCTAATTGGCTTTCTATACAGGTGCCAAGGTGATTATAAGTTTTCTTACAGTGTGCCAAGGTGATTGTTTTCTACAGAGGTGCCAAGGTGATTGTAAGGGTTATAGATGTGCCTCTCCTAACTTCTTAAATGTCACAAACATGTGCAAGAGGGTGGTCTTTCTTTTTAGGGTGGGATCTTGTTCTTTAAATGCACATGGTTATAGCATTGATAATGGATTCAAAACTCTTGCTTTGAATGACATGGTATTAGTTAAACTCTAGCTACTACACTGTTATTTGGAGTTTATCTACAGTCAATCAACATACAGAAGTTTACCTGATCTAACACACAGGTAACATCTGTCAAGGTAAGAAGAGGATGGGAGAGGAGCGGAATCTGCAGAAAATCCATTCCCAGGGCAGCTGTTGGGGTTCACCAGTAGAAGAGCAGTTGCTTGGTGGCCAGTGGGACAGGGCCCTCATGAATATTCCCGGTGAGAGACTGGCCACAAGTTGCTAAAGAGTAAATAGACATTGACACAGAGAACAATCCAGTGAGGTGGCATGTGCATTTTCTCCACCAAAGCAGAAAAGTTAGGTATATGCCTGCAGCCTAAGCTGTGTCCTATCAGTGTTATTCTTGTCAATATTCCAGAAACACATCTCCACAAAATAAACAAACATCTTTCTTTGGGAAGCAATGGGTGGTTCTAAACCAATCCACAAGATAGGCCAAATACTCAGGAAGTTACTCAGGCAGCTTCAAAACCCAACTACATTAAATCATTGGCCAAGAGCACGGAGATTTGAACACTCTTGGAGATACTATTAACATAGCAAAGATCCCTTTAAAAGAAATATTTTCATAAGTGTTTTTCATCTCAGGGGAAAGAAAAAAACTTTGCCAAAATTATTCATTTTTAAGCTATCCTTGTGGAAGTATTTAAATATCTTACCTACTTACTCTGCTTTTATTCTTTGTTCTCACTTATGCACACATTTTTATTTGGAAATTTGGACCAGATGGGATTTGAATATAAAATCCATGTGCATTTGCTTTATAATTCACCTATCACCCACTGTGCATCAATTTTTCTGAATTAGTACCTATTTACCTTTTTTCCCATTTTGTACCACATTTTTAAGGCTAAAAATGAAGAAAAATATTTTCCTCAAACATTTGTTTCTATTGGCCCTGATGGATATTGTTTGGTTGGTTTTTGAAATGGCAAACAGGAACTCAAAAATGCACTCAAGTCCTAGTTAATGCAGTAGGACAAGAAAAAGAAATAAAAGGCATACAGTTGGAAAGGAAAAAATAAAACTGTCTTTATTTGCAGGTGACATGATCATTTATGTAGAAAATCTGAAAGAATTGACAAAAAATTCCTGGAACTAATAAGCAATAACAGTAAGGCTGCAGGAGACAAGATTAATATACAAGAGCCAATTACTTTTCTGTTTACCAGCAATGAACAAGTGGAATTGAAATGAAAAACACAATACCATTTATGTTAGCATCCCCTAAAAATGGAATACTTATGTATAAATTTTTAAAAATATGTGCAAGATCTATGAGGAAAACTATGAAATTCTGATGAATGAAACCAAAGAACTAAATAAATGGAGAGATATTCCATGTTCATGGATAGAAGACTCAGTATTGTCAAGATGTCAGCTCTTCCCAGTTTGATCTATAGATTGAATGCAATCACAATCAAAATTCCAGAAAGTTATTTTGTGAATGTTGACACGCTGATTCTAAAGTTTATATGCAGAGGCAAAAGACCAAGAATAGGCAACAAAATATTGATGGATAAGAACAAGTTTGGAGAATTGACACTGTCCAACTTCAAGGTTTATTATAATCATGACATTGTGGTATTGGTGAAAGAATAGAAAAATAGATCAATGGAACAGAATAGAGAGCCCAGAAATAGACCCATATAAATATAGTCAATTGACCTTTGATGAAGGACCAAAGGCAATACCACGGAGAAAAGACAGTCTTTTGAACAATTGGTGCTGGAACAACTGAACATCCACATGTGAAAAAATGAATCTAGACACAGATTTTATAATCTTCATAAAAATAAACTCAAAATGGCTTATAGATCTAGATGTAAAATGCAAAACCATAAAACCCCCAGAAGATAAAATAGGAGAAAACCTAGATGACCGGAGTTTGGTGATAACTTTTTAGATACACCAAAGGCATGAAAGAAAGAATTGATAAGCTAAATTTTATTAAAATCAAAAACTTCTGCTCTGTGAAAGAAAATGTCAAAATAATGAAAAGAGAAGCCACAGACTGGGAGAACATATTTGCAAAAGACACATCTGATAAAGAACCATTATCCAAAATATACAAAGAACTCTTAAAACTCTATAATAAGAAAACAAACAACAATCTAATTAAAATATGGGCCAAAGACCTTAATAGACACCTCACAAAAGAAGATATACAGATGCCAAATAAGCATATGAAAAGATGCTCCCCATCAAATGTCATCAAGGAAATGCAACTTAAAACAACAATGAGATACCACTATAAACCTGTTAGAATGGCCACAATTGGGAGCACTGACAACACCAAATACTGGAAAGGATGTGGAGCAACAGGAACTCTCATGCATTGCTGGTAGGAATTTGAAGTGGTACAACCACTTTGGAAGACAGTTTTGTGATTTCTTGCAAAACTAAACATAGTCTCACCAGTCACATTCCTTGGTATTTACCCAAAGGAGTTGAAAACTCATGTCCACACACAAACCTGCTCACAGATGTTTACAGCAACTTTATTCATAATTGCCAAAACCTGGAGGCAACTAAGATGTCCTTTAGTAGGTGAATGAATAAATAAACTATGGTACATCCAGACACTGGAATATTATTCAGCCTTAGAAAGAGATGAGCTATTCAAGCCAAAAAGGACAGTAAAATGTACATTACTAAGTGAAAGAAGTCAATCCAAAAAAGGCTGTAAAATTCCAACTATATGACATTCTGGAAAAGGCAAAACTATGGAGACAGTGAAAAGGTCAGTGGTTGCCTGGGGTTGGGGCGGGGAAGGGGGATGAACAGGCAGAGCACAGAGGATTTTTAGTACAGTGTATGATACTATTAATCTAATGATGGATATGTGTCATTATGCATTTGTCCAAACCCATAGAATGTACAACACCAAGAGAGAACCCTAATGTCAACTATGGACTTTGGGTGATTATCATGTATCAATGTAGGTTCATCAATTGAAACAACTGTACCATTCTGGTGTGAGATGTGATAATGGGGGAGGCTATGCATATGTGGGGATAGGGGGTTAATAAGAAATCTCTGTACCTTCTTCTCAAATTTCCTGTGAACCCAAAACTGCTCAAGTAAATAAACAAATGAACAAACAAGCCTTGCTCTGCTAGAGCCAACAAATAGTTAGAGGCAGCTGGTGGCTTTCTCCCCTCATCTACTAAGGGTGCCTGTGAGATGGGCCCCTGATGCAGGACATGATGAACCTTTCTTTGCAGGACAGATGAAGCCACAGCTTCTATTTTTAAGTCCCTAAATGCTGCCTTTGGTATGGCATCCCTTTTCTTTACTTTCAGTGGCTTCTGCCCCCTTGCAGCTCCTCATGCCTCCCTGCTCTCTAGCCCTCCGCCTTATCTACATAGAGAAGAAGAAGAAATCATCATATACATTTAAGCCAGGAATTCCCATTTCAAACTGTCTGTACCTGTGAAGGGAAAGGCTCTGTCTCCTGTTAAATGTTCAGACAGCATGTTAACATGATGTGAAGTTGCCCCCAGTTAGAGTGCTAAGTCAATGAGTCTTTATCGCTTCCTGCAAATGCTAGAAAATGGGGATATTTACTACCTGAAATGAGCAGTGGGTCTCTCTGAGAAGAACAGATGACATAAACAAACACTGTTGGTATAGATCTTTTTGGAATTATTCTAGAGGAGCAACCAGCACTACAGTTTGTAGCCTGTTAACAGACACATCCAGCTGGAGCCTGTGAATGACAATGCTCGCATGGAACACAGATTGGGGCAGTCATGGCCATTCACCTGGAAACCTCTTCCTGGAACCGTGATGCAATTGGCACCAGGATGACACCTTGACTTGCAAAAAAACATTGAATGACATGTTTAATCCTGTTTGTTGTCTGCCTTTGCTAAGTTCTCTTCAGGCAGTCCATGAACTCTCCACCCTTTTAATTTTATGCTTTTCACAATCCTAAAGAATGAAGTTCTCACCATGAAGTTGCTCCGAGGATTACTGGTTTAGTAAACTTCGATTTCACTTTTCTTTCTAAAAACGACTTTTGATGCACATATATATAATATTGTAACTGTGGTTTCTGAAATTCCAAAATAAGTGTTTTATTTTTGAGGACATTTTTGCTATTCTGTGGTGAAGTTGTCAACACCTTTTAATACATAAGAATTTTTCCTTTTTTCTCCAATATATAATTTCTTCCATATTTTCAGATACTTACATCATCTAAGCCAATTTGTTGGCATATTTCACCTCATACCATGGAGAGAAACCATGGTATGGATTTTAAGTGCTAACAGAGAAAGAACTGTTAATTTGTCTAGTCCACAACCTGTGCAGTTTTCCACTTCTCACACAGTTTAAATTTCTTGATTTTCATTATCAATGCTTTATTAACTATTGATATTCCTGGTAGAAAAAAAGTTGGCTTTTTTTAGAGATGATTATTTCCTATTTGTTATTTTCCCATGATTTGAATATTCTTAATGGTGAACAATGATAGAGCCTCAGTTTGGAGACATCTGCAAATTTGAAATCCCTTTCTCTGCCAGAAAAACCAAACACAGCAAAATACTGTTCCAGGGATTCAGTTTAAATTCTAGGAATTATGCAGTTTTATAAATCTTAGTTCTCTTTTCATACATACTTTTCAAATCTCATTAGGTGGTTCACAGGGACGACTTCTAATTCTCTGTGTGCCATCTCATCACACTCCCGGGCCCAGAGCTGTCACCATATTGCCTTCCCACCGAGCCTTGCATGCCATCCTTCTTCATCCACCAAGGACAATGGCACCGCACGCACCCCGTTGCCTCCGCCCTGGACTCTAGAGTTATCTTTACCACCCTCCCCTCGATGCCCACGTCTAATCAGCCATCACATCAGGTCAGTTCACCTCCTTCACAGCACAGACATCTCTTCCCTTCCCGGCCTTCCCTGCTTACAGCCTCATTTCAGGCCTCAGCATCTTTCATAGGGATTACATCAACAGCTTCACATTGACCTTCCTGATTCAAGTCTTGTCCCCCTGCTTTATTCTCCATGAAATTATCAAGGGGCTTTTTCTACAATGCCAATCTGACCAAACCACTGCCTAGTTTAAAGGCCTCCAATGGACTGAAGCCTTCTAGGTAGACTCAAACTCCCTAGCATGTTGCATAAAGTGCTATATATCTTGCCACTTCCTCAGCTCAGATGCAATGTACACATATAAAATTTCAGCACCTATTCTATTCTTCTGCAATTATCTACTTGCTTGTCTCCTCCACTTGCTACCCAGGCCAAGAGGGATTAGGCTATAAATCCCTAGAGACAAGGACTGTGTTTTATTGAAGAATATCTCCTCTGTGCCTAGTGTAGTGCCAGCTATTAATATATAGTACTGTTAAACTAAAAGTTTGCTGAATTAATGAATCGATAAATGAAGTGTCAACTCTCTCTAACTTCATGATCTTGTCCAACTTAGAACAGTAGATGGAATATCGTTCAACAACTCAACTTCTCAAATTTCCTCTGCTCACCTGAGCTACCCAGTTAACACAGTCATGGGTTTCCTTCCTTCCATCAAAGCCTACCTTGTTCCCAGCCTTTCTTTGCTCAGCTTCAGCCAGATACACTATAACTTTCCTCCTACACATAAAGTGCACTAAATCGAACTCTAATCTTCTTAAAGAGTTAATGTGCCTCCCTAAATGTCTAATTTACTACCAGAGAGTGACTTAGGCACTGGGGAGAATCTGGCTCATTATTTAATAGCCAATAAGGCCAGCTGTTTCATTTCAAGAAATTAATGGTCTTTAAAACCTTTCCATATTGTACCAACTGCTCTTCTCGATGGAGAGCCAAGTGACTTTTATTAGGAAGGTTGATAAAATCCAAACCCTGTTAGTCCTGCTCTAGCCTTCTTCATAATACCAACAGAGTCTTCTGGGACATCTGGTTATTTTTGTTTTACTCTCCCTGTTGATTCTTTGAGATATTTTCTTTGCTGGGTTTTCTTTGGTTGGTCCCTTGGAGACTGGAAAAGGTGGTCCGACAGCTGCACTCCATGGCCTGACGGCGTGACCCCCCGGCCTTCTTGACTTCTTAAGTAAGAATGCCTTTCAGCATTAAGTCTAATTTGGCTGAGACAGTGAGCAGCTTGTTAGTTTCAGGTTAGCTCACTCCATCTTTAGCCACCTGAAATTACTCATAGCAAAAAAAATTCCCATTCAGAGGATGTTTTATGTAACCATCTTTCTCTTATTAATATCACACCATTAGGCAAAAAGTCAAAAAAAGTCTAGATTAGGCCACAAATCCATATTACGAGACAAAGACATAGCAGCCCTTAAATCTGTAGCCATCGATCAGTGTTTTGCTTGAGGACATTTGGCTTTGGGGAATAAGAATGAATAAAACACAGTTGCCCTCTACCAGCAGCCGGTGTCTCTATTCTTTTCAGATGTAAACTGTTGCCAGTGGCACATGAATAACTATATTACAATATCCTATCTACATTAAATGGATTATTCATCTAAATTGTATATGGCAGGGGTGGCTATGGTTTAATATTAATATTTTACTTTCTTTAAATTTCCAGGGGTTTGATGCCACCATAATTTACAGTGGGATCAACATGGTACTTTTTGCTCTTCTGGAGGTTGCTGCCTGCTTACTCTCGTGAGCACCTCCTTTCCCTCTCAGCTTTCTGGGGATGAGACCAGGATGTTATTTTTCAAAAGCTGGGAAGAGAGCAAATCCTTCTGTAGGTAGCACTGGTGGACACACCAACCTGGCGTCTGAAACTCAAGCAGCTCCTGTGTCTCACAGTGCTGGTGGGAGTGACAGCGGGGAGCGGGAAGGGAGCATGCGGTCAAGAGTGTGATGCTGCTCAACCTGCTTTCTGGGATCTATATGCTGAGAAGGTTTTGTTCTCGTTAAAAGCAGACCAAAAGGCAGCATCCAGAATAGAAGTACATATACACACACTATGCTGTGTGATGCTGAAAGGTAGACCATGATAAGGTTGCTTGCTAAAACTCTTACATTTGCTCTGATATTGAAGACACCCTTCAACATCGAGAGCTGCTGTATGGATATTTTCTTCTAATAAATTTTTACAAATGAAATAATCTCTGTGAAGCCATTGTCATTCCGTTGGAAAAAAAATACTAGCCACATAGGAATCACAATGTGAGGATTTAAAAAAGTTGACCCCTTTCAGAAGGGTTTATAGTAAATCCCTCTAATTCAGTAAGTCTCCAATTTATTGGTTCACACAACTCTCTCACTCACTCTTTCCCCCAGGGATAGGTACAAAATATTATTCATGAAAAATCTGGCATGTAATTTCAGAGAATTTGAGGATCCCCGGGAACCAATCAATATCAATTTAGATATGCATAGACCCTAGAATAAGAACCCCTTCTGTCATATTTCCTTTGGGGTTAGCCAAATTAACACATATATTATCTCAAGACAAATCTCCCTCCAGCAAATCTCTATGTCTTTCTCATAGAAATTAAAAGAGCAACTCCCAGTCATATAAATGCTGTCTTTGAGTAGCACACTCACAGTTCTGATCAACCAGATCTGAGGATGACAGGAATGCACATTCCAGCAGCTGTGGGGAATGCATGTCAGTTCAACAGGTACATCTTGCTCATGCTGCAGAAGGTCACATCAGCTGGCAGAAGGTCAAGGAGAGCACACATTTTGCAAGAGGAAGTACCACCTTGAGAAAGAAGCCCATTTGGGTAAACTTTACTATTCCCAGGACACTGAGGACCTGGGTGCTCTATTACATTTCAAAGGTCCAGGTTGGAATGCTTCAGGACACTTGGTATCCTGACACAGGGCATCATTCCAGTATAGCAAGATGTAAATTGCCTCTGGTTGATGTGTGCCAATAAACTGCACAGATATCTTCCACAATAGTTGCCTGAAGCCATTTAACATGGGGTCTAGACCACTGTGTATTCTTTATGGTTATAACAAGATCACAGTTGATATTGCTTGAAACTATGTTATGAAAGTACATTGCTGCTTAGGATGTGTGTTCGAAGCATTCCTGCTATGGAAGTGCCAAAATAAATGGAATCATAAAATAATTAGAAGAACATATGGACAAATATTTATTTCATAATGGGAGATAAACTTTTGCATATAAAAGCAAAAAAATCATAAGGCAAAAGATTAAAGATTTAAAAATATAAAAATTATAAATTTCTAGTCACCATAAATATAACTTAAAGTTAAATTAAAATAATTTAAAATATGACAAAGTGTTAATGTCCTTAATATATGAAGAGCTCTAGTAAATCAAGAAGGAAAAGACAAACAACCTTGACAGAAATGATATGCAAACTACAAACTGAAAGCTACAACAAACTGAAAAACATACAAATTCTAATAAACATATGAGAAAAATTCAGCCTCCTAAGAGTAAAGGAATTATAGATTAAAACAGTTTGTGGTCATAACTGTTACTTTTTAACCTATTAAATTGACACAGGTTTTCAAAAATGACTTATACTCAGTGCTGGTGGGGGTGTAAATTGGTACAATCTTTTTGGAGGTCAATCTGGCAATTTATATCAGGAACTTTAAAAATATTCACATTCTTTGACCTGGTAATAACATGCTAGGAATTTATCCTGTATCCTGCATCCTTATGACATATACTTTTTGTTCTAAGAAGATGAGCCTAAGCATCTTAATTGAACTGATATGAATGATCCAGTTTTATAGGCTTCACGGATATAATACTATATCTTAGCATAAAGCCTAATGCTAAAGGGACTCTGTGGAGACCACAGGAACCACATGATCAGGGCCATGAGACTAATCCTTGAATTTTAAGTTCCTACTGTTGCTAATTGAAGCAAAGGTAGCATGTTGAAATCCATGCAAAACTTTACCTTGTGTGTATTTACAGCCATGATCATAAGTAAAATCACTGTGGATTTTCAAACCACCATCATTCATTAATGGGCATGCTTGGGTTAGGCACTTCAGTACCAAATTTCCTTTTTCCTGAGGCTTTCCATAATTCCAGGGGTGTCCCAGAGGAGCTGCTATATTTCAGTGATGTTTTGAGCATGGGCTGGACAGAAAATGAACTTGTCAAAGACCTTACATCATTTTGATAAATTGTATATTTGAGCAAAACAAAGAGAAACCAGAAATATATTCTTCTAGGGTTACTCTCTTGGGCAGCTCCGTTGATGCAATTGGTATTCATTGTGTTCCATCCAAGACAGGACCAATTCACCTGCACCTCCTCCAACAACAAAGGGGAGGCATCAAGACTGTCTGGGGATACTGACTAATTACATATTTTTCTCTTATGAAAGGCAACCAGGACTGATCTGCTTTGACCCTGGGCATTCACACTCACTAGTTGTCGCAGCACTGTTGTGTGCACACTTATCTCCTCATCACTTATGTCCACTGAGGTTCTCACTCCAAGTATTTGTGCTTCCTGGTGAGGCTTACTGTTGCCGGCGCACTAGACAGGGAGAAGTGCTGTGGAGCGGGTGTCTAAGGAGCAACCCTTAGCCAATGATGAACGGGATTAAAAGATAAATACCTCTGCATTCTTGCCCCTCAGGTGGGACATGGTGTGAAT
The DNA here is from genome assembly GCA_023783475.1 of Daubentonia madagascariensis. Taxonomy (NCBI): domain Eukaryota; kingdom Metazoa; phylum Chordata; class Mammalia; order Primates; family Daubentoniidae; genus Daubentonia; species Daubentonia madagascariensis. Next base: position 6,065,564 of record JAKFHU010002088.1, read on the forward strand.
GCATTCCACACCACCTCTAGAAGACCCTAGCAGAACTCACAAACGTGCCTAGCCCCCCAACACGGCAGTGACCTGCTCATTAATGCATGAATGCATTCTATACTGGCTTTCTTCCCTGCCCTTCCTCACTCCCCTCCAATGCTTCCTGGGATCGCTTCCCCCCCGCCAAAAAAAATAAATTTTTTTGCACTCAAATCCTTGTCTCAGAGTCTGCTTCTGGGAGGAAATCCAGCCTGATACCAAAATGAGGACTCTTTTTGCTCTTGAATTTGTACTAAAAAATTATGAGAATTTCCACTATTCTTTGTTATTGGTGTTGCTATTCCAAAAATAGTACAAGGAACTCCCTATAGCCTTTATCCAAATTTACCCGTTCTTTCCATTTTGTCCCATTTACTTTATCATTCTTTCTTTTTTCTTCCATTCTGTTTGCTTCCCCTCCATCCTCCCTCTTTCTCTATACACACATGCACATACATACATATTATATATACACACTGGTATTTCCTGAACCATTTGAGAGTAAATTGTGCCTCTTTGTCCTTAAATATTTTAGTGCATATTTATGAAGAACAAGGATATTCCATTTTATAAGTACAGTATAGATACCAAAATGATATCCACGGTTTCTTTTTACCCTCATGCTTATACTTTATGGGGCCAGAGCTATGCTTAGTCACAGAATGGCAGATGACATTAAGTCATCAGTTTTTTTCTACTTGGGAAAAATATCATTTCCAGAATGAAATTACACAGACAGTGATAGATAAGGCTTTGCTGTCCTTATAAGCAGTGAAGACATGTCACAACCTCAGAAGGGTGCCCAGGCCCTTGCAATTTGCATTGTTTACCTGCCTCTGTTTGTATTTTCTGGATACAAGACTGTGGTTTATTACATCATCATTCCTGATGTGCTCTGGGGTCTTTGCTCAGCTGTCATGAATACACATTTGTCTAACATCCTGGATCGGCCGCTGCAATTCCCGTCCATGCTGAGCTGCCTCTACTGCACATCTCAGTGGTCTCCTTCTGGAAGTCCAAAAGGTACCTCAAATCTAACACGGCCCAGCCCAGACTCATAATCCCCCCACCTCGTCCTCTCTCACCCTCTCTCTCCTGGGGAGTGGTACCATCGCCCATGCTGCTGTGTGTGGATTTACTCTCCACACCTGGCTTTGCTTACCCCCACACCCCCACATGCAATCCATCATCAATTTCTGTCAGTTCTTTCAACCATCTTTCTCCAATTCTGCTATCATCACCACCACCTTTGTATTCACTACAAACATCTTTCTCCTGAACTACAGCAGAAGCCTTTGACCTGGTCTGCATCCACTCCAGCCTCCTTCCAAACTCTTCTCTATCCTGCAGCTAAAAAAAAAAAAAATCTGAAACACAAATCTGACCATGTCCTCTTTCTGCTTAAAACCCTTCAAAGGTTTCTAATTAGTCTTTGAATAAATACAAACATCCTGAACTTGACCACCCAAGTGGGCGGACTTCCACTTACCTTCCTGCTCACCTCTCACAGGCCCTGTTGCCGCCACACAGCTTTCATGCTTTCTGCTGCCACAGGGCCTCTGCACGTGTTGTTCTCTCCGCCTGGAATGTTCCTTGCTTCTTCTCTCTAATCACCTTCATATCACAACTCATGTCTCCCTCCCTCCCTTGATTTGGTCCAATTCCATATTGTATTTTCTCGAATCATGTATCTTCCCTTTTTTGTAACGGGCAGAGTTGCAATTTTATGTTTTAGGCTTTGTGACTGCCTAATTACTATCTTCTCTACTAGATTCTAAACTCCACAGGACAGAGACTGTGTGTGTGTGGTCTTATCCTGATATCCTCAGGGCCTACAGAGTGTATTGAACTTAGTAGGTCTTCAGTAATTAGTTGTTGAATGTAGGAATAAGGAAGAGTAGATAACTTTTTCCTAGCCCATCTATTTAGGCTACTAAAGTTGCACAGGTAGCTTTGACTGACCTTTTTTTTTTTAAATTAGATATGAAAGAAGTGACCAGAAAAAGGACAAACTGAGGAATTCAAGCTGTTGACAAGATGGTGACATAAGTGACTTGTCCATAACCGACCCGCAGAAGGCATTCATCACATTATCTTGGCCACATTACAGGCAGCCCATCCGGAAATCACTCATATAAAACATTGGCTAGAAGTTCTGTCTTATATATGGACTTGATTTTGATGTCGGACAAAACTGTAAAAGGGTGTTTGTTGCACAGTCTGGACCATTTAGCATAAATTGTCAAAGGCACCGACGTATCAATGGAAAGTGACCAAGAAGCCTGACACAAACTCCATTCTGATTTTATACGACTGTTTCCAGGGAAAAAAAAACCCAAACACTTCACTGTGGCAAATTCCTTCTCAAAATAGCTCAACATGCTTATTTTCCATCTTAAACCTCTGCTGTAACAATTACAGCTCTTTCCAGTACCTTGTAAAAAACCAGGCTGTCACACACTATCATTTCTGGAAATGGGTCTGCCTTTGCCTGAGCTTCATGTGAGCAGTTAGTGGGCAGAAACCTCATCTGAGCAGTCACCACCCTGTCTTCACTTGCAAGCAGTGGCCAAGTTGAAAGGGGACTAATGATGCCTCAGAGCGTGTTGTTGGTGGAGAACGGCCAATGCGGATTGCCAGGTTCCTACATATTTAACATGTCACTCCACGTTCAGCCATAAAGGTCAGATCTGCTGATTGTCAAGTGGGACAACCCTCTATTGGGACAAGCCCCAACCACTTCTATCTAGGCTTAATTGAAGACTTGAAATATATGTAGGGACACATTCTGGAGGCTGCCCTTTTTGTACCAACCCTTCTTACATTTGTACCGCAAATGTTTGCCTTTGCTGGAAATAATGGAGCTGGACTGAGGTGTTTCCTGGCACAATGATGGGGGTCGTTGGGGTCTGTGTCACATGAAATCCAGGGCACAGATGGACTCATGTGGCACCACCAGGACAGTTCACTGCCAAAGCTCTGTTCTCTGGACTTGAAGCAGCAGAGTCAGTAGAAGCAACCCTTCCACAGTTATCTGGCATTTGCATCTCAGCCATGTCCCCTAAGGATCTGCCAGAACTATACTGTGGAAGACCAACAATACTTTCCTGGCTACAAAAATTGCTGAAGTGAAACCAACTGGTATATATATATATATTTTTAACCCACTAGCATAATACAGAGGCAGTCTTATTTTTAAAAGCACCATTTAAAAGATATTTCAGAGCTGGAAGGAAGTGGGTGTTTAAATTTGCTAAGGGGTTACTCAGAAGGCTGAGGCAGGAGGATCGCTTGAGCCCGGGAGTTCAAGGTTACAGTGAGCTATGATTGCACCACTGCACTCCAGCCTAGGGTGACAAAGCAAGACCCTATCTCAAAAAAAAAAAAAAAAAAAAGAAAGAAAGAAAGAAAGAAAGAAAATTTGCTAAGGGGAGCTCTGGGGTTCAGTGGATGCTATTCTTAGTAATTTTGAATGCCTATTAGGGGTTTGTTCATTTTAATGTTCATTGTAATATACACTGCAGTGACTTAGGGTGGGACTGGGACAGTGAGGGCTGCCTGAGGACAGGATGGTCACCGCATGCTTCTCTTCCTACCTGTTTCCAGCCAGCCTCCTACAAGACAAGATGAGGTAGTGGAGAGCCCAGAGGTTTCAGAGGTGGAAAGGAATGGACCGAATCCCAAACCTGCCACTTGTTCTGTGTGCAACCTTAGTCACACCATTTTGCATCTCCAAGCCTCAGTTTCATCATCCGTAAAATAGGGATAATAATATTTATTTCAAGATTGTTACAAGAAATAAATGAGGTGACATATTTAAAGTACCCACCAGAGTTCTTGGAGCATAATAAAAACTCAACAACTGCTGGCTTCTTCCCCCACACCCGATTCCAAGTGTTCTGTGGGAGAACAGTGCAGAGCGCAATCTGGGGGCTGGGGACCTGGTGGCACGTGGCATATGCAGCATCTGTGACCACACAGCCCTAGGGGGAACCACTCACATCCCTGTTTATCCTCCCAATAGGAACACAATAATTGTTGTAAGGAAAACGTAGCTATCTTGTTTTTACTTAGGGAAAATTCATCATAGTGATATAAGAATAAAAACTGTGTGATTCAAAACTATTTTTCTTTTTTTCCTATAAATTCCCTACTATTTGTTTTGTACTTTGTTACTTTTCATAACCTGCAGGTTCCAACATTTCCCATCTTCTTTGGAACCCTAAAAGACATTCACAATGAACATGGATGTATTTTTAATGTGGTCTAAGCTCTCTTCTGTCCCATGAACTCACATTACTCAAGAAAAAAGGTGACGTATCCCAGCCTCTCCTTCACTTGTCAGCCTTGGTGGTGTGGTGAAGTGAAATAAAAAAGGCTTTGAAAACCAGAAAGACCTGGGTTTGGATTCTGATTGTGACTCTGTCACTTTGAGGATGAATTTTTCCTTTTATTAAAGGAGCATCATAGTGACTACTGCCCAGTTGGATGGTGAGGCTACAAGGAGACAAGGCATGGAAAACACAGACATAGCAGGTACTCAACACATTTCACACACTCCCCATCCCCCCACCTTAATTTTTTTACTTTGATTTGTAAATACAATTGACTAGTTTAGGAATAAAAATGACATCTTTGAAATAATTTGCATGTAGATTTTAGGACATAAAAATGGGAAATAAACCTAGTGATTTCACTGTTAATTATTCCTGTTGAATAATATCACGTATTCATGCACTTGGTGAGGCACTAACTTTTTATCCAAGGTGCCTACAAGTTTTGGTGATGTAATGTCATTTTAAGTAATCATAAAGCACAGGCCTCACAAACATACAAACCAGATATTATAATAAATTAACACACTTGGTTTATTCATAGGGTACCTGCCTACAATAGGTTGATAAAAGGACCACCTGTATACAGCAAACCAAGGAACTTGGGCCAAGGGACAGTGGAAATGGCTAGAGTTATATAGAAGACAGGGAGGCGGGTGCAGAATGAGAGTATGCATGGTGCAAAACAGTGGAGCACTGTCAAGAAAATCACTACCATAATTCCAGGGCAATGAGCACTTGGAGGCAGATGGCAGAATGGCAATAAAACAGGAAAACATCAAGAACTACCAAAGAACACAAGAAATGAGAGATAGAGCAACCCTTCAAATTAAGCAGAACCCTAGGCACAAAACAACCTTCTTTTCTTTTGGCTGGAGAAATGGGAAATACGTGCTGTAACTCCTTTAAATATGTGCGGGAGGGAAAACATGGAAGTCAGCTTACCAAGCTTAATATATTTCAAGTCCAAGGTAATGTCAGATTTGATACTATTGAAATAGCAGGCACATACTCTTCCTGTCAAAAGCGTACTTAGCCAACAAATACATAACCGTTTAGAATTTTCTACGGAAAATGAGAGAAAAAGTAAAGATCTATGGAATTTAATATATGTGGTCTGTCAAGATTCAGTTAAAACTACTTTGGGGACATCAGTACTGTAATGGGTCTTAACATGTTTTAAATCACTAATATTCTAACTAAACTCATAATGGAGGCCTTCAACTGAATAATTAATATCAAATATTCTAACTGGCATCAGGATATATTGGCTATGAGGAAATGATGAAAAGTTTGATTAAAATGGACTTTTATCTGAGGAACTAAGTGACATAAAAATGATATGGCAGTAGCATTAACCCCCTGATCTCAGCTGTTCGGCATCTTAAAGCGGTATTACATGCTAGGGCTTTCTGCATTTTCAGGAAGTTTGAGTTGACAATAGACACATCTTAATCTCACAAAGAATTAAATCGACACTAATTCATCATTTTGTCCTCAGCACTGAGACTGAGGTGGTGTCAGAGGGCCAGTCAAACAGGCAGCTGTCTCTACTTGGAAGGGGAAGGAGACACTAGATTTTCAACATAAGGAAGCTGAGGAGAAAGGAAGAGAAAGCTTAATTTGCTGGGGTAAAAGAGCTTCATTGATTTTCAAAAGGCATTAAACCCTATCATATGTGGATGTGGAAGATACGATCTAGATAATTTCTTCAGCTCACCTTAGTATTCCTGCAAAGTCAGAGCAGAATCTTAGCCTCAGAAAAGTGGCTTTTCATGGTGAGGAAGGTCCTCCAGATAAAGTTGCACCACCAGGGAGGTGTCAGGGAACTGGCCATGATTCACAGTGTCTAGAATAGATGATGTGCAACAGGCCATTGTCTGAGGGCTTGAGGAGAAGAAGTACTTGTAGCTGAAACAGCCTAAAACTCTGGTAGAACACTCCACCAGCCGCCATGCTGCAGGGAGCAGTACATATATTCTCATGAAACATCTTATTTGACAAGCTGGCCTCGTGGCAGAGAGAAGTACTCAGGCAGCATGGAGACTTTGTAAACATCTACAGACCCAGACGACCAAACCCCTACTCACACCCAGCCACACACTCAACGCACACATACACCTGCTGTTCTGATTGCTCAAGTTTTCACGGAACTCATTTAATTACTATCTAGACTAGCTTCAGCCAAAGACCAGTACTGTGGCATTTCTGGAAATCTTTGCCGAACTTGAATGTCACTGCCATCTGCTTAGCAAGTGCTATAAAATAATGCAAGGTTGGCAAAGGAAAATTCAATAGCAGGGAGCAGAGCAGATGTTCACTGGAGAAGAGAATAAGAGAAATCTGAGAAGGAGAGTGTCTTTAAGAAGTGAGGTAAATGACAGAAAAGGATACAGAGGACACCCAGTCAAAATGCTTTGGGGATAATATAGTGTAGCTGACAGTGTGCATGTTGCACGCTTCAAAGTTAGCCATGCACTTATGATTGGTGTCTTCCTGAGGAGGGACATATGTAGACAGAAAGGCTGAAACCAACAAAATGAACTAACTGAAAGGCGGAAGGAAAAGTATGCTCTTATGGCGTGTTCTTCTGCTCTGAATACAATTGTTCCCAATACAAAAACACTTGGAATGTACTTAGAAAGCCAATTTATTTTGGGTTCCTAGGAAGCAAGCATAAGCTGTTTGCTCCTTCTGAAGTTGCTCTCTCTATCCGAAATCAGCCCTAGCATGTTGCTTCCTGTTACACAGCCAAGTCGAAAGCTGCTTGGGATGTTCAGAGAGACGTTTTCTTCTCCCAAGTAACTTATGTAATATGGGTTAGAGTAACATCAGGACTGGGAGCTGAACACGGCCTGAGCAGGCCTTTGTCCCTCATCAGTCTTGGGAAAGGAAGTCTTTTTCTCCACAGGAGTGTTCGTGCAGCTCCACCAGAAAATTTATTGTGATCTTTTTTCTTCTGGGTAGATATCATTCTTAATCTTAAAGAACCAAAGTACCAATTTGCAGATACCGTTTTTTCAGTTCTTAGGAGTGTTCTAACAAAACAGGATTCTCTTTTTGGTAGGCAAAGTATATTGCTGAATGTTCATCTAGCAATTGAGCATTCAACTGTTCATATTTCAGATGAGGGACCCAAGGGAATGGAAAAAGAATTGATTTTATGACAGCATCACAGAGATGGCTGGAAGGCGTTACTTAACCTGTGTATTAGTAATGTTCTGTGTCACATACCCACATGAATAAGGCACAGTCCCTGTCCTCAAAGGCACTTACAGTTTAGAGAGAAAGACAAACAGGTGAGCAAATAATACAAAGGAGTATGACAGTCACAGAGCACAGCTCTGATGCTGAGCTTCACAACCAGGCTGCCGTGGTTAACTGAGCAGACTCATGGCCGGACCGCTTCGGTTCAAATCCCAGCTCTGACGCTTTTTACCTGTTGAACTCGGCAATTTTACTTAATCTCTCTATACCTGTACCCTTGCCTATGAAATGGGAGTAATTATCAGGATGCTATTAAGTCACAGTGCTGCTATGAGCATTAAGTCAGTAGATGCAAAGCGTTTAGAACAGTGCCCAGCACATAGTAAGTGCTCAATCAGGATTAACTATTTAGAAGTCTGGACTTCTATTGATTTCAGGGAAAAGAAACATTCTCATGGAAAAATCATTACTTATATTGGAAAACAGTGCCCTAAAACAAACCGTCAAGAAATCTTGGAAAGATTCCTTTTTTTTTTAATTTCATAATATTACAAGGGTACAAACATTTTGATTACATGAATTGTTTTCATACAGTTTGAGTCAAAGTTGTAAGTGTGTCCATCACACATATAGTGTGCATTGTACCTGTCAGGTGTGAATTTACCCACCCCCTCCTCCCCCTCCCACCTGCTTGATTTCCATTGGATTTTACTATGGGAAGATTTCTTTCCCATAACTTACTTGTATGAAAACAAATATGTTCTTATCTGTATGCCAATGTATTAAGAACCCACTAGATACATGGGCCTGTGTTAGGTTCTGGTGGTGAATGTGAAAATGATGAGTATAAAACAAATTTGAAGGAATTTATAATCCAATGCTAGGGGAAAGGGGCAGTAGAGAATTATAACCTAATTCCAGGGTGTTTTTAGCATCACTGGAAAGGTATTCCAGCAACAACCATTGTTAGAGAAGTTCAATGGAAGAAGAACCAAAGAAAGACAACCCGGGTTCTGGCATGGGCACTCTGAGGTATCTTAAGGCAGAAGGATGGATATGCTGAGTGGGCAGTTGTAACTGGGGTCACAAGAGTGAGATGTGAGGGATAGGCAGGTACTTCTAGAATCATCATCATAGTGACAAGAATAGAATTTGTAGGAATGTAGAAGACTGCTCAGAGAGCCTCTACACAAAGGAAAGGGCTGGGAGCAGGATCAGGTAGAATTATCAGTGGTGTGGCCAGAAGCCTGGGGCAAGAGGCTGCTGTGTGAGTGGGTTGTGTGGAAACAGAGCCAACAGGTAGAGGCCACGTTGTCCCAAAAAATATGGGAAAAGGGACAGTTGAGGGAAAGTCTTTGTTTTTTCCTGATGGACAAGAGTCAAGTTCATGGGGTAGTCCTACCACCCGAGCCCTGCTCAGCTATGAGTCCTGGTAGCTGCGTGTTCAGCACTGCTCCAACTTGAGCCGATGGAAGCATCTTAGCAGTGTCTCTGGAGCTTCCTCCACCAGTGGATAGGGTGCTGCTCCTACACCGTGTCTTCTCCAGGAGCTAGAGTACCTTGCTCAGCTTACCTGCTTAACTCACTCTGGGCATGGCCCCCACTACTTGGGCAATCCTAGTCCAGCACCCAAGTCATGTTGAACAAGGGCCCTGGCCTCTTGTCCAGACCCGAGTCAGCATCCTGTAGCTGTTATATGAACTGTGTAAGAATCGCTGTCTCCCAGCTTGTCCATTAGCCCAGTTTATAGCTCAGATCACATTAATTTGCTATGTTCTCTTGCTCTTCACGTCTGGACCACTGGTCCTTCCCCGGAGTCAGCTAATCCCTCAGCCTCAGCCAGCACACCTCCATGCAGGTGCTGGCTCTCCCCTTCTCCATGCAGCAGGTAGGCCTCGTGCCAAACTGTGCCGCTGGGGCGGTGCATTTATGATAGTAGACAGGGGGAGGAAAGCAACTGCCAGCAGGCTTAAGGATGCAGCTCAGAGAGGGGTAGTTGGTGGTGCAAGGTCCCCAAGAAGCCAGTGAGAATGAGCTCTGGTGTGTAGATTTGCCTCATTAGAGAAAGTCATACTTCTTCCCCAGAGATAAATAAAAAAAGAGCTAACAATAAAAAAATCCTTCCAATATGTCAGGCAGGCTCTTCACTGAGGGTTTTGTTTATATTATTGTATTTAATACTCATAACAGCACTATATGGAGGCCCTAATATCGGCCCCAATTTGCAGATTAAAAAATAGAGCCTGGAGCAATTAGATCACTGCCCAAGGCCACACAGGTGGTGAGTGACTAGGCTGGGGCTATAGCCCTGGCCTGACTCTGAGCTCAGGCCCTCCCTGTGTGCCCTGGGGAAGTGCGTGTGACTGAAGGCACAGGAGTCTGAGCAGCAGGGAGAAGGTGAAGGACTAATGTTGAAGGCCTCGAGGTCATAAAGGAAAGGAAGTGAGGTCATCTCCAGAGACTGGGCTTGGGGAGCTGAGTCATCTTCGCAGAGCTTAACGGGAGTAGAAAAGAGTTGGAATGGCCACTGTGGGACAGTCAGGGGAGTCAACCACACGACGCAAAGGAATGCTGGACAGCGGCAGGGGCCCAGCTGGTGCGTGTAATGTGAATGTGATAGCGGAACCCACGAATGAGATTTTATGAGTTCCTCCTGCAACCTCTCACTGCCCACGCAAGCAGGACTACAGAAGAGACGCGGCACCTTTTTGCTCACTCCTTAGGACACCACACTTGATTACGAGCCCGGGAGAGCAACATAATGTGCTGATGCACTGAGCCATCTGCAGAGGGGGGATAATGGGATCCCACGGGGCCAGGGATGGGCCAGGTGGGAATGAGGGAGGCTTGTGGGAGAGCAGAGAGTTCACTGCTGAGGGGACTTACTGTGTGGGGGCCTGCAAAATCAGATCGGGGCCTGGGAAAGTTGAGAGGGGCAGGCAGGCTGGAGTGAAAAGGGAGCCATTTGCAAAAATACATGCACCGACGTTCACACTTCACAGCAGCCTGGGAAACAGCCACTTCCCTACTCAGCTAGGGTGAGTAATAATTTGCAACAGCCAAGAATAAGGGAATACTGATTTTATTGTGTTTACTATCAAAAAAAAAAAAAAAGAAAGAAAGAAAGAAAAAGAAAACGGGGGCTGGACAGGCTGGTAAAACATTGGCCCAGGTACAGGCCTGGTGTTTGCTAACGAGGTTGTATTACAACCGACTCTGCTTTCCAAAACAGCACCCTCAGGAGAAAAGAAATAAAGTCATTTTTCTTGGGAGGCAGAAGATTTAACATTGCTTAACAATAACACTTAACATCACTTAGCCCTTAGCCTTAGGCAACCTCACAACTACCCAGTACTGGGAATTGTCTTTTCCCAGTGCTGGCCAGAGCTCTGGCTTTATTTCGTGAAGTGTCATTTAGCCTGGCAGCAGGCTGCATGGGCCTACTTTAAAGATGACAGAGTTCCATGAGAGCATAGGAGGGTGGCCCTTGACCAGGGCTTCTCGCCTACGCCACACACCGTGGGGCATTTTCTGTCTCAGTCAATGGCTCTGAATTTGGCATATAAATCGACGCTATTGAGTTTATCTTAAAATCTCCTGTGATGCTTTTCACACACAACACAGGAACCAAACAGTCAGTAGCATATTAAATCCCCTAGAACGTTGGCCACTGACTTCCTATAGGTAGAATTATTCCTATTTTTAATTAAAAATTTAACTCCATAAATATTTTAAAGCTTCCTGCCTCTGTAACAAAGGGGAGCAGGCTGGGGGGAGTCCAGTGCCTACGGAGATGTGCTTGCCTCACCTCCTGGCAAAGGGAGACAGCAGTGGAGATGGTGTGATACAATTAGTGGACAATAAAATCTCCAGGGTGCGGAGAGACGAGAAAACCAGGGTAACTGTCATTGGCACTCAGTGCTGAATCTGCATACCTTTCAGAAGCCAGTAGTGCGGGCCCCTGGCCTCTGCATTCTGCATCTTGTTGGGTGAATATGAAGCACCCCCTGGACTGGGAGGCACTGCCTGGGAGGGAGCTTTGCATGTCCTCTTTAGATATTGAGGTGGAGTGCCCCCATTTAAAATCCAGTGCCAGGATAGCTCATGCATTTGTCTGAGCCCTGTTTATGCTCCATCATGGCTACTTCTGATTACCAGGTTGCTATATAAAGGTCTGTCTGTGCAGGCAGCTAATCACTCCTGCCATTGTGTATGTGTGTGAGTGGACTTTTTGCCAAAATTATTTTCGGTCTAAGATGCTTCACTTTCAGCTACAGTTATAGTATTGGGGTAGGCAGGGTTTTGTCAATTCATACATTGTGATGATTGCTCCAGAGGCACAAACAGCATAAATGTATTACCTTTGTCAGAAAACCCCCTCCACAGTGTTTAATCCTAAAATAGACTTGTTTAGAGTCAGCCATGATTGAGCATTTCAGGGCTTATTAGCAAAAATAATGAGGAGTTGGAAATTCAGAGGAATTTATATTAATAATTACAAATAGAAGCATTTGTTGTGCTACCATAAAAGATTGATTTGCATGCCTCCTTTACTAAGCAGTAGAGTCCTAAGTATGGACTGGGAGAGTATCTCCAGTTTCCATATTTTCAGGGCCTGATATATAATAGGTGATCACTAGATATATGGGGAATGAATGGATGAGTAAAATTTATAGAATTTGAAATGCTATTTCTGTGCTTTTGATTTGTACCAAAAAAAAAAAAAAATCCACTTCGGCACTCTGAATGCAAGTTGGCCAGGAAGACATTAAACTGTTTCCAGTTTTCCCTTTTTCCCCCTCTCACAAGAACATACTACTTTCCATCTGCCTTAACCACAATTTCCATACTCTTCAACAGTGAAAGCCGGAAATCTTATATTTAAAACAAATTTTAGAAACTACTTCCATTTTTAAAGTAAAAACAAAATACAGCCGTCCCTCAGCATCCATGGGGGATTGGTTCCAGAACCTCCTCCCCAAACCAAAATCCATAGATACTCAAGTCTCTTATATAAAATGGTGCAATATTTGCATATAACCCACGCACGTCTTCCCATATACTTTATATGGGAAGATTAGATTATTTAGGTTACCTAATACATTGTAAATATTATGTAAATAGTTGTTAAACTGTATTGTATAGGGAATAATGACCAGGAAAAAGTCTGTACATGTTCAGTACCCACACAACCATCTGCTTTTTTTTGGAGGGGGGATATTTTTGATCCAAGGTTGGCTGAATCCATGGATGTGGAACTCATGGATATGGAGTGCTGACTATACTAGGCCAGGGAAAATAGGCACAAGAAAGAAATCATGGATAAGAAAAAACTATAGGGCAATATATTTAAAAAAAAAAAAAAGAAAACAGATATAAATAAAATATAGTTGTATAAGAGCTTTTAAAGTATTATATTTTGGGTATCCTGTTAAAAACTTGTTCCCTGCTAGATTTGAGATTTTGTTACTTTTAAAAATTAACATACTATTTATAAGAGCTACTTAGGCTATCCCTGTTGTAATGTTCAGGATGTTATTTTTATAAATCCACAGGCAGAAGTACAGCCCACCTGCAACTCAAAACAGTAACTCCAACTCTGAGTTAGCACTTTCACAGCTCAGCTTTGATGACAAGAAAGTGCTACTTGGGGTTCTCCCCCCACCCCTTTAAAAGGCATTCGGCAATCCAGTTTTCTGGCTGGCATTAACCTTTCTTTGTTTCTTTTTTGAGCTTGCTAATTCTCACACTCCTAACTCATCTAAACTCCCATAGTAGCTGGACTGTATGTAATCTTGGAAAGGTTTCCTCTTTGTCATGTGCCTCTGATAGCAGACTAAAATTACCCTTCATCTCACACATAACAGCACAAACTTTAGAGAATTGTATCTCATTTTCAGGGGTGTCCAGTTACAGCACGAGTGGATCATGTTAGGCCAGAATGGCCAAGCAAACTTTTCCCACGCAGTTGTTTTATTCCCCTCTGGGTCTGGGCCTCTCAGCAATACTTGCTTATTGCCTTGAGAACACGGTCAGATTCTAAATCAAGCAAAGAACACCTTCCCAAGTGCACATTTCTCTCCTGCTTTTTAACACCCATAAGAAACTCCAAAACTTAAGGTTGGCTCGCCCTTCCTCATGGGTGACTTCTAGGATAGAGGATTTACTATTTTATTGTCTCTAAGCTTGGTGCAGGATGTTCAATACCATTTTTTATAGCAATGGCTTAGGATTTCCATTTAGTATCCAATATTCTTGCTGACATGTTCAATTGCAATGATATACTATTTTCTCCCCTTAAAAAATAACCCACAAGTGTTTCAATTATTAGCACGGTTGTGAAGATGGCACGAGGGCTGCAGCAGACGGCAGTAAGGCAAAATTATAACATATTCCCTATTTCAAAGCCAGATTTCTATTTAATATAGACTTCTCTAAAGACTTCATTTGTGGGTGAGCTGGAGATGGGAGAGCCCTGGGTGACCTACCTGGGTAAGGACGCGTACTGTCTCTCCATCCCCTCGGGGCGGAGGTTGTGTGCATTCCCATCAGGGCCCTTTCCAGACACCTGCGGAGAGAAAAGTAATTAGAGATCAAGATCCATTATATACCCTGGTTACTGACAATACAGCTCAAAATTATAATCAGTGCACAAATGCTGCTGCTGCCTGCCAAAAATCAACCATGGGAAAGCAAGCAAGTCCCCGGCCTCGCTATAGGAATTGAGAATCAAGCTGCAAACATGGCATTTAACAACAAAGTCACTTCTTTCAAATACGGGTCATTGTCAAACTGACTCTTTCATGTCCCCATGCCAGGGGTATTCTGCAGGCTGTAAGACCGTTTTCTTTTTCTTTTCAAATAGACTTTAGTTTTTAGAAAAGTTTTAAATGTACAGAAAAATTAAGCAGATAATATAGAGAGTTGTCATTTATCCCATACCCAGTTTCCCTACTATTACTATCTTACACTAGTATGGTACATTTCTTACAATTAATATGTCAATATTGGTACATTATTGTTAACTAGAGTCCATAGTTTATTTGCATTTTTACCTAACATCTTTCTCTGTTCCCATGATCCCATCCAGCACACCGCATTACATGTAGTCATCATGCCCTCATAGCCTTCTTTCAGCTGTGAGAAGGACCATATTTTTAAAATCCCCTTTTCCGTGAAACATTTTTTTACTAACAAGGGTTGGTGACAACCAGCTATCTATTCCACAGTGCCCAGGAAGCCCTCCCTGACCACCCTGAACCTCACTTAGTTCCTTCTCTCCCTTATAAAAGACCACATAGGAGTGATTACCTGTTTTCTATATAGTGTTGGTCTTTGTTTTTGTCCCTTCCTATGTACTTCCTGTGTTTACCTCTCTTGGAGCCTTTTCCATCAGTCTCTGAGATCCTGAAGGGCAGTGACTGGCCCCAGCAGGTTTTCTGTAAAGTGCGTTTGTTTCTCGAATGAAAAGAGTTTATATCCCACCCCTCTGTATCTATCATACCAACTAAAACAGGATGAATACATAACAGGTATTTAAAAGTACTTGTTTGATTGATTCCTTACCTGTTCACGTCAACACATGTAGTATTATGGATGACTCATGTGCTTGCTTTTGTGCTAGGGTAGCCGTCCCACAATGGGCGTGGAAGGGGTATGTAGAAAACCTGGACTATCATAATTGGGTGGAGTGGAGGAGAGTTTGCTAGTAAACACAGAAAGTAGCAGTGTCGAGGTCAGTAGGGAAAATGTTTTCTAGGTAGTACTAAACAACTTGGAAGTCAGCTTCTTCTTACCAGAAGTCCCAGCTCTCTATAAAACCACGATCCCAGCTTGTGCAGAGGGTGTGTGTGTGGGCTGAGGGTGTGGGAAGAGATGTTGCAAGCAAGTATACACATGCATTTAGAATAAGAAAGAATATTTTTGCTGTTTAATTATTGTGGGAGGATCTTTCCAGTGTGTCCTGTAAAACCTCTTTACATTTCATCAATACATGGAACAGGAGAAGAGGAGTAGCTGGAGTCATCTGAGAGGGCAATAGCCCAGTGAGCTACCTAGGTCAGGACGAAGACTGCATGTACAAACTGTACAGCAACTATAGACAGATTGAGAACGGTTCGCATTAAAAGAAAAGCCTTGATTTAAACCACTGACCTTTCTACCAAAGACAAAGAAGCAGCGAAGGACAGAAGGAATGTCCTCAGCCACTCCTATATGAGGTTTCTTTTGTTTTTACACTGTTTCTTATGGAAGAAGAATTCCTGTGAATACCAGAACTATGTTGCCGATTATTAATTGTGGTTGTTGGAAAAATACTATGTTTATGTACCCTTAGCATGGCTCTAGGTATTTATAACTAATCTTTTTCCTGTAGCCATAAAGCTCCAAGTTGATAGCTTCAGCCCTGTTATCCAGAACTGGCCTAGCCTAACGATGAAGGCCGTCAACATGCTGGTGCCTTCAGGAGACAGCACTGTATGCCTGTTGCTGTTCTGCTGAGTTACCTACTAGCATCCTAGATACTATGAAATGTAAGATGATCTTTATCCTTAAGGAACTTTGTCTTGTTGGAAATACAAGTATGAGAAATGAAAAAATGATCTAGGACGCTGTATGACCAAGTGCCATTCAGGATGTGACCAGCAATAACACAGATAAGGCCTGGGGGTGTTAGGAAAAACTTCATGGAAGTACCAGAACTCTGGCCAGGCTTCAAAAGATGGGCAGCATGCTTACATGACTCTGTTCTTCACCACCTGTGCATATATATGTGTGCTTCCCTGTTCATACTGCAACATCATTAATACAGTCACTCAATTAGTGATTACTGAGCATCTATAGTATCCTTATGCCATGTTAGGCACTGTATTCAAAGCAATGAAGAAATCCAGCCCTTCTTCTGGAGGAGACAGGCCTGCAAACAATTACAGTACAATGAGATCACTGCTAGTGTGCAAATCTGAGGAAGGAGGCAGTGGGAGTCTGCAGGAACAGATTCCAAAGTCCACCTGGGAGAGTTGAAGACAGCTTCACATGGGTGTTGAAGCTTCATCTAAAATCTGAATATGAATGAGGAGGAGTTTTTCTGGGGGTTGAGGGTGGAGGAGTAGCAGGAGAAGGCATTCTAAGCAAAGAGAACAAAAGTGAAACAACATGGGGGCATAAAAAAAGCACTGTATTTTCAGGGAATGTCAAGATTTTGGTAAGGCCGAAACAGAGGATATGAAGAAAAGCGTATTCTTAACTAGTAACAGTACTACAGGTGCTACTATTATGGCTATGAATATTACTACCACCACTGCAATTTTTTAATAGACTATTTTTTTGGGGTCACAACAAAATTAAGAGGGAGGTACATAGATTTCTTGTACACTCCCAGCCCAACATATGCACAGCCTCCCCCATTATCAATATCCTGCACCAGAGTGGTACAATTATTACAACTGATGAACCTACGCTGACACATCACAATCACCAAAGTCCATAGTTGACATTAGGGCTCTCTTTTGGTGTTGTACATTTTAAGGGGTTTGGACAAATGTATAAGGACACATATTCATCATTATAGTATCATATAGAGTATTTCCACTGCCCTATAAACCTCTGTGCTCTTTCTATTCATCCCTTTGTCCCCCAACCCCCTAGTAACCACTGATCTTTTTACTATCTTTATCGTCACTTCCAGAATGTCATATAGTTGGAATCATACAATATGTAGGCTTTTCAGATTGGCTCTTTTCACTTAGTAATATGCATTTAAGTTTCCATCACACTTTTTCGTGGCTTGGTAGCTCATTTTTTTTCTATGGCTGAATGATATTCCAGTATCTGGATGTACCACAGTTTATTTATTCATTCACCTACTAAAGGACATCTTGGTTGCCTCCAAGTTTTGGCAATTATTAAAAAAGCTGTTGTAAACATCAAACAATTACGGTACAATGAGGTCACTGCTAGTGTGGAAGTTTTCAATTCCTTTGGGTAAATGACCAAGGAGTGATTGCTGGATCATACAGTAAGGCTATGTTTAGTTTTGTAAGAAACTGCCAAACTGTCTTCCCAAGTGGCTGTACTATTTTGAATTCTCACAAGCAAAGATTGAGAGTTCCTATTGCTCCACATCCTTTTCGGCATTTGGTGGTATCAGTGTTCCCAATTTTGGCCATTTTAACAGGTGTGTAGTGGTACCTCATTGTTGTTTTAATTTGCATTTCCCCTGATAACATATGATGTGGAGCATCTTTTCATATGTTATCTTCTTTGGTGAGATATTTATTAAGGTCTTTGGCCCATTTTTTTAATTGGGTTGTTTATATTCTTATTGTTGAGTTTTAAGAGTTCTTTGTTTATTTTGGATAACAGTCCTTTGTCAGACATATCTTTTGGAAACTTTTTCTCCCAGCCTGTAGCATGTTTCCTCATTCTCTTGACAGTGTCTTTTGTAGAGCAGAAATTTTTTATTTTAATGAAGTACAGCTTATTAATTCTTTCTTTCATGGATCTTGCCTTTGGTATTATCTCTAAAAAGTCATTACCAAGCCCTAGGTCATCTATATTTTCTCACATGTTATCTTGTAAGAGTTTTATAGTTTTTAAGATTATTATTACTACAGTGTGGGAGTTCCAGTGAAGGTCTGAGCCAGAGATGATAAGGGCCTAAACTAGGGGGTTTTCAAAGGATGAAGACAAGAGAGTGTCATAAGGATGTTAAGTAAGGAGCATAGGATCAATAGGATGGACTGTGGATTAAAGGGAAGGATGTATTTAGAATAATGCCCAAGTTTCTGAGCTTAGCAACTAGGTGAATTTGGTAATAGTCACCAAGAGGGGAATAAAGGAAGAACAGATTTAGGAGTAGGGGTGGGAGAAGGGAATACTTAGACGTGTTGAGCTTGAGTTGGGACATTTGATAGAGTTGTCTGATAGAAAATTGAGAGTAAAGGTTTAAAACTCAGAAGCAAAGTCTGGACTAAGGTGTAGAACTGGGAAACATTCAGCATATAGACGGTACCTGAAAGCTTGCGGGAAAATGTCCAGGAAGAGTCTACAGAGGCAAAACAGAAGAAAAGACACGCAATGACAAGATAGAAGAACACCAATAATATTCTCAGGAACACTATCATTTATAAGGCAGGCAAAAAAAGTTAAACCCAGGAGGAAGTCTGAGAAAAAGTAGTCGGTCCAGAAGAGAACCAGGAGAGTATGTTACCATGGAAATCAAGAAGAAAGAATTCCATGAAGGAAGGAGTGGTCAACAGTGTCAAAGGTAGTAAAGAGTTTCAGTAAGACAAGGACTGTGGTGTATGTGGTGTGTTGATACACTTTACCCAATCTTCCCTTCTGGTCGAGTATCACCCTGGACTACAGAGCCTGGAAAGCTAAAAACCACCTTACTCAGAATTCCCTTGCAGCTGACGCCCTAGCGGTGATTTAAATCAGGCCCTAACATTTGGGAAATGGAATTGAGGCAGTGGCTACTCTTCCTCTGTTTATTCTGGCAAGAATGACTGAAAGATATGCTTGGTTTTCCTGTGGCAGCTTTAGCAGATGTACCGTTGTTGAGTTTTTGTGGTGGCGTGTAGCTTTTATAGCTGGTTTCAGAGCTGGCAGTAGTAGAGGGGCTTCCTGATCATGGTACCTTCCTAATCACAGTGGCTTCTTATATAGGCACTATGTGGCTCTGGAGTTAGAGCTTCCTATATAGAAGTGGCAGCAGCTCCCTTGGTAGGTCGGTTCTGTAGTGTGGCTTGGAAAATCATTCCTGAAAGCTTATCTAAGAATTTGTTTCTTTTACCTTCCTTAGGATTCAATAAGCCCATTACTATAGTGTAATAAATTTTTTCCTGCTTAAACAAGCTAGAGTAGACATTGTTCTCTGCAACTGAACAGTGATCAATATAAGGTCTGCAAATGTATATGTTGGAATTGGCAACAAGATGGTGATTGGTGCTTTATTGAGAGTGATTTCAGTGGATTGATGGGGAGAGAAAGCCAGACTCTATGATGCTGAAAACCTTTACAGTTTTCTAATAAATAAACAACCACTGGTTATACTGTCTTATGCTGTCATGCTCATAAAATGTGATTAATACTTTCAAGGAAGTAAACATTTGTTAATGTCTCCTAAGTAGAGTAACATGCTAAGTACTCCAAGACAGAGAGATAAGAAAAAGTCCTCCCCCTCAGGAACACATTGTAAGTTAATGGAAATGATGAGAATAAATTTGTGTTCTGTTATTTTAAAAAATAGATTTAACTGGTTTTTCTTCCTTAAATGATTATTGTGGAAAACCGCCCAAAGATGACCTCTGTTAACATTTATAAATATATATATAGTTTAACGGCATATAGGGTTTGTCTCATCTGTTTATTACTGGTATTTTCCTATGCTATTAAATATAGTTCAAAACATGAATTTTAATGGCTGTATCTAATTTTATGGATAAATCATAATTTATGACAATCTACTCCTGTAATTTGATCAATTTTTAATATCCCGATTAGAAATGGTGGCAATATAGATTAGTGTGTTGGGTACAAATATTCTTGCAAATAGCTGTAAATGGAGGGTAGGAAATTGCAGACAGAGGGAAGCTAATTATCAGAAGTTGTGGTTAAGTCCTGAGGAAGTCAGACACTTGAGCCGGGAGTGAGGGGAGAGAAAACAGGCAAAGCATTTATAAGCTCATTGCTCATTTTGCTCTGCGCTCAACAAGACTCAGAAATGTTCCTGCTTGAAGAACTCCTTATTAGGTAATTTCCCTCATCACACAAAAAAAATAAGGTCAGCAGCTTCCATCCAATTAATTTTTTTAAATCCCTTTATCTTACTTGGTATCATGCAGGGTTGTTTTTTTTTTTTTTAGTGTAATGACCTAAATATACATCTGATAGAAACAATCTTGACTTAAGCCATAACAGAAACCTATCCTTTTATACAACAGTGTAACGTTAGAACCTATGCCTGGATTTGGGGCATATTTATCTTTCTCTCACTGATACAGCTCGGGAAGTGAAACTTCAGAGAGCTTATTCAAAACAACTTGAAAAGCTCATACCTTGGTATGCCTTGCATGAGGTGGCCCTCTTTGGCTGGATTATGACAGCCTATGACAAGCCTATCAGGAGGGCTTGGTGTTTGGAAGGAATGTTGAAATCAGATGCTTTTAGTCCATGGGAGTTCTCCGAATTCGTTCACTCAATGCCTGCTGCCGGCTGGGGTGTTAAGAGCCTTGTTAAAATAAAGCTATTAGTCTTTTCTCTACAAAAGCAAGGAGCTTGCTGCTTACATTCAGGGTTCCTTAAATTAGTATGTATTTCTAGTCTGGCATTGCTAGAATTAGCAGTTTCATAAAACAATATCCTAAAGAGGCCGTTTAACCCCTCTATTTTCCCCATTTGCAGATTAATGGCAGAGGAGAAGATATAATATCTTTTCAAAATTTTTTTAACAATTCATTAAAAATAAAAGAATAAATCACACAAGATTTTCTGCAAATGGCTCTGATGATGAAAAGTGGAAACAATTCAAAATCAACATGTTTTTCAGCTTCTATAGGTTAGGACACATTTTTCCCAATGTTGTAATTTATGTGCTATAAGCCAATTTTCCCAAGGAAATTTAAAAGCTGTTATGATGGAAAGGCTGTGCAGAGTTGCAACACGGCTTATTCACCTATATTTAACATCCTCATTTACAAATATGTCTTACTCAGATCCCATTACCAAAAAAAATGAGTTTCATGCTGCCAGACACATCATAAGATTAAGATGCAAAGTATAAAAATTTAGATGCCATTTTAGGAAACATGTCTTTCATTTCAAGTTGGTAGCATGACAGACATTTTTGAGCAGTGTTCCACATTTCCAAAATCTTTCTTCTAGTTCCACTGCCCTTACCTAGTTATAGATTTGGCTGGAAGATGTTTAAAGGAATCAACACAATGAAAACTTCTAACAAGTTATAAACTTGACTTTCAGTATCTTCAACTATTAAGACATTCCGCTAAAATGCTATGTTTCAAGGGGAACTAAGGGCAACAGCTCTAGTTAAACAAAAAGAAACTATTCAAAATAGGTTGTTTAATTATTTCTCTGTGGCAATGTGTAGTATTAATATATTATGCCTGTGCCACATATTTGCAAATATGCTATCCAGAGAGGCAAAAGAACACATAGTCATTCACACCATTATTTCTGAAGTGTTTGTTGTCTCTAATTTGATTTCAGTAATTTTGTCAAATAACTGGGTATTCAGTTTATAGACTAGCCTAGAACATCTGGTAGTTTAGCAAATACAGCAAATAAAATATTTTTAAAATAACTCTTGGGTAAGTCTTTTAACCATTCTGAGAATACATTTTCCTCCCTTGTAACATGTGTCACTTGTGCACATTTACAAAACTTATCTTGCACTGTTTCTACATTTGTGTTGACCACTTATACCTCATCAAATCAGTAACTGCATGTAGGTACATAATGATTTTATAGCTGAATGACAAAGAGAGCAAAGTAATCAGCAACATTATGAAATTACAAAGTATTTATTAGGATTTAAGCATGAAATATGCTAGCATCACCCAAGTGCTAGCCATATGTACGCAGGTCCACAGCATCTTAATAACCTGAACTATCTCTGTTATGATTGTCTTTGCAGAAAATAAAACCAGAAAATTCCTGCCAGCTCTGTTTGTGTCTGGGCCTAAGATACAGTTACCATAGAAACTATGATTGTGGATACAATTTTACCAATTTGGCTTCATCTATCAGATGCACTTTGTGTATGTGTGTATATGTGCACGTGTGCATATGTGCCTTGCCAATAAGCTTGAAGAGCAAGCTCTGGCTCTACGTCTTTAATTAAAGAGCCAGACATCATTCCTCATTTCCCTTCCCCCATATATCTACCTACAAATAAAGATATAACACCGGCTAAAATGTAAACTCATACTTGAAAAAAGACAAAGGTCTGATGAAAAGATGAAAAAAGGGTATTAGAAAAAGCATTTCCTAAGAAATCTGTCACCTGTCCTGTATTTTCCAGGAGCAGAGTAAACAGGAATTTGGTAGGGTCTCAGTGACATTAATCACTAGATACTAATATCTAGTACTCACTGAATTTGGTTTCTAATTGTTTCTTGGATGTATCATGTGAGTCGTTTATTCCTTGCTTTTTTATTTTATTGTACTCTGTGACTGTGTTCTTTACTCATCCCAAAAGAAACAAAGCTAATCCTTAAACTATGTCCGAATTTTAAATGACATAATAGTTCATATTTTTTTTATGAATTCATACTCTTCCTTTTAACTGGTAAGCCCCATAAAGGATATTCATTGACTAACCTCTGTAGCATATTTTAAATATACTTTCATTTATAAAGACTAAACACATACATAAGATTTTCAGCTTTTCAGAATGTTTCTGTTTTCTATTTCAGTCAGTGGGCGTGTTCTGGTCACTTCCATTTATAGTTACTAGAAAGAAAGGACTCTTGGAACACTCTACAATCAGTATCATGAGTTATAATCAATGCTACCATTTCCATCTCTGCCTCATTTCACACACGAGGAAATGAGAGTTCAGAGAGAGTTAAGAGACGTGCCTAAGGGTCATACAGTGGCAAAGCCAGGATTTGAACTGAGATATGTCTGACCGCAGAGCAGCACTTCTCCCACCCACAGTGCTGCCTCCTATGTTGGCAGTGATCACTACAGTCACTGTCACTCTATTTCCTAAATGAAGAACTGAGACAGAAGACCCGAAAGTTCAAATGAACCTATGACGGCAATGGGATGGAATATGTGAAATTCTGACTGTCTGCAAGCATTCCAAATGTGTTTATGGTCATCATAGCCATATTACTGAACTCCGGTGGCCTAGCAATGTTTATTTCCTATAGCGGATGCATTAACATATGTATATATGTTGACTTTTTTTGGTATAGCAAGAGTAATTCCTAATAAAGAGTCACATTTTACAAAAATTGACAGCCTGTATTATGTACATTTTTTTCCAGTTATTCATACATGGTGTCAGTCTGTTAATTTGGTTTACATAAGACCCCAGACTGTAAGCTTCATGAGCGTTAAGACAATGCCTCCTTTTTGCACCACTGCATTCTCGAGGCCTGGCATATCACTGTGTTCATTAATATTTATTGAGTCAATAAAAAAGAAGTTTCAAACATCTACTCAGTGGGAGTTAACAAAAAGAATTAATCAGACTCAATGATAGCTAGCTAGGTTTTTGAACCAAACCTGTTAAATAGTAGAAGACATATTATCAAAATGTTTTAAGGGAGCTTTACCCGCGTGACCCTCTGTCCTGTGGTAGCACCTTGTTAAGACTACCACTTTTCTTTTATTTTCATAGTCCTGATTTTTTTACATCCCTTAAAAAATAAAAAAAACCCTATAAACTATAAATATTCTTACAATTTAGATTTAAGCTTAGACTGGAGTACAAATCAAAACCATTAGGAACCTTAATTAGGTAATTGCTTAGAGTGAGAGAGAGAAGATTCCTATCAGGTCAAAATAACAGCAGACTTGGAGGGGAACCCGATTCAACAGGATGAATGACTGAACACACTGGGCATAACCACTGCCGATCCGAATGGCTACCTCAATAAGAAGTACCTATTTGATTCACAAGTTACCATGTCCAGCCTACCATTCATGCTAGAATCAGACAGGCATTTTCCCCAAATTTATATCAACCCAATTATTTTGTGACTACTATAGCAGCTGAGTTCAAGTTCTAGGAAGATGAACAAAGATGAGGAGAAAGGAAGAATAGATGTCATTCTGAAAATCGATGTTCTTGAGTCAAAATCTGGTTTGAAAAAACCACACCCACACACACACACACACATCCATAATTTTCTATTAACTAGCAAATAAAATTCAACCTCTTATTTCGGTATTCAAGGCCTTTCGCAACCCACAGCAACCTAACTTTCCAGCTTTATCTTGCCTCTCTCATATATATGCAATGATCTTATCAATCTTATCGGGAATTGTATGGATCCTGAACATGCATTTTTGTGCCTATGGCAGGCTGGCCATTTCTTCAGTTTTGGTAGCTCTTCCCATGGTCAGGCTAGTGCTGTAAATGTGACTGAGGGCTTAGTAAATGCTGACTGAGTGAGTGAATGAAGCAATGGATATATGTTGGTCTGATGGTTGTTTTCATTGCTAAGAAGGGACAAAAACAGGTAGAAGAGGTTGTGGATAAGAAGAACAGATTCTGTAGAAGGTGGTGTGAGTATTAAAACACTGAAACAGAGAAGGGAGCCTGGAAAAAGGGGTATAGGTATGGAAAGAGAAACAACCCCAGAGAGGCAGAGAAAAGTTGCAAAAGAGAATGGGTTCTATGAAAATATCTAGGGGGTGGGGAACCTTAAGGCCACACGTGGCCTTCTAGGTCCTTAAGTGTAGCCTTTCGACTGAATCCAAATTTTACAGAACAAATCATTTTATTAAAAGGAGTGCAGCAGAGAAAGATGAAGCTTTTCTTGCCTCCTTTGGTGCTTAAAAAAGAACACTCTTGAAATCTGAAGGCCACAGCTTCCTCACCCCCTTTAAAATAGAATTATTGCAATCTATTCTAAATCTTAGCACACAGGTAATACCTGTCCTAAATTTCTCTCCGTTAGTCAAATTCTTGGATCAATCAGAATACTCCATTCCTCCACCAGGGTGGGTAATACAGACTTTGCTCTTCTGATTAGATGTATATATAGCATCTTATTTTCAAAGTCTTTAAAATGTGATTATTTTAAGTCAACATTCAAACTCAGATTTGATATAATCATTTAATTGGGCATTGATTCATCTACACAGAACTCATTACTGAATTCTTCAATTTCACCAACATAATTTCCTTCCAAATTATCTTTTATCTAGATGCTGGAAGTCCAAGTGCTATGAAAACTTTGCCAAAATAAAAAGCTTTTAGATTTCTACTGCTGGCTGGACACAAACCCATGGAAGATTGTTGAAGAATAATGCATGCTTGCCAACTGCCAGATATGACTGCTGCTTTTCGCATAATTAATGTCGTTCTTGCTGCTCGAGTACCATTTCCATCCTCTAATAATTTCCATTAATAGAGGAAGTTTCTGCAATAATTTTTGCATCCTGCAAAACCACTGTGGCTTTTGTACACCTTTTAATCAAAATAATGACAATGGGTGAAAGGGGGTTGGCGAGAGATATTACTGTAACCCTGGGTTGGATTTGCTTTGTCATTGTTTTCAATCTCCAAAAACTGTCCAAAGGGCTCATCATGTTGACTGTTATTATGTCAATTAGACCTTGGTGCTTTGATTTTGAAGCACTGACCATACGAATTTACAGCAGGAAGAAAAGAGTATATAAAATGAGGGTGTTGGATAATTCATCTACAAAAAAACAAATGTGAAAAGAGATTTTTTAAAAAGCAAAACCAAAAGACGAGCGGATGCAAATACAGCTCAGGTCCTGTGAAATATGATAATTGTAAAATACTTTAAGCTGAAGCTTCCAGTAAGAGGAAGTGATAGACCAGCTGCAAATCATAACCTCAAACCTGCCAATTCACAGTTTTTTTTATTATGCTGTTGCAAAATCAAGAACTCTACTCAGGATATAAAATTATGCAAATATACAGAGAGCAACAACAACAACAACAAAAATCAGCCCAAGTTCCCATCTGAGCTGAATACACGGATGAAGCACGAAGGTGCAGCAATAGGCACGTGCTATGGAGGACGACAGAGAGTCCATGCTTAATTGGGTTTCTAGGAACCCTCTCCTGGACTTCCCCGTAAGCTAAATAGTGATACTAAACGGAGGAAAGTTTAGATATAAGGAGACCACTGCTGGGAGTCTTTTCCCCTCTGTTCCTGAGTTGCTTTCGAACTAGTGAAAGGCTACATCAAAGCTTCATTCTTCTTTGCCTAAGATGGCTTTGAAAAAACTTCACCTGAGTCACATCTAACCGTACTTGGCCTGCTCTGTGAAGTCCACCTAGCGGAGATCTGACGATGCCACTTGAGCAGGAAGCGGTTGCTCTGTGCAGTGACCTGGGGGAGGGGTGGGTTCGAGTTTGAAAACTGTTCAGTGATCTGATTAGCTTGAGAACCAGGTTTCTAAGTTACTGGAGAAATAATACAGAAATAACCCTTGTGTGTGTGTTTTAATAGCCATTGTTAGAATAACAAAACGGTGGGTCATCAGTTGTAAAAAGCTGTGCTGCCACTTCGTGAGGAGCTGGGCAGGTGCTGAGGAGAGGACAGAGTACTTAGCAAGGGCTGGCTTGGGGATCGAATGCTGACGGACACCTGCCCATGGGTGTCGTGGGGCCTGTGCACATACCTACCCTACAGGGTGATCCCTAAGGGGTCAATACCAATTTTCAAAATACCTGTCCTGCTTTTAAATGTGTTGTTTAGTTCCTACATACATATGGAATGGATAACATA
Source organism: Daubentonia madagascariensis (assembly GCA_023783475.1). Classification (NCBI taxonomy): domain Eukaryota; kingdom Metazoa; phylum Chordata; class Mammalia; order Primates; family Daubentoniidae; genus Daubentonia; species Daubentonia madagascariensis. The sequence goes on from JAKFHU010002088.1 coordinate 6,092,592, forward strand.
TCATCAGATAATATATATACAAATGGTTTTGCAGTGATCAAATTATGTTCTCATACCTGAACTGACTGCATCTGCACTGCCACCCTGACCAGGAAAAAGCCAGGTGTTGTAAATTACTTGTAAGACGGTTTTGTTCAAAGAGAGAGGCACAGCAAGGAGGGTAGGTAAGACAATCCTAAAAGGCAACATCATTCCTAATACATGTCTGATTCCAGCATTAATTAATTCTGATTAGAATCTGCATGAAGGGTTTCTAACTGAACCCCAAGAAGCCGTAGTCTTGGGCCTATGCACAGTGTGGCATGGTGGTTAAAAGCACTTATTCAGAACAGACTGTCTGGGTTTGAATGCTGGCTCCACCACTCACTGACTGTGACCTTGAGCAAGTTAACTTTTGAGTCTCATTTCTCTTGCCTGTAAAATGGAATTAATAATAGTACCTACGTCAGATGGTTGTTGTGAGGAATAAACGATATGATGCTTGTAAACCACATAGTACATGTCATATATAGGGAGTCTGCTCATATGCTCAGTAAACCTCAGTTCTCACTATTATTGCTGCAGTTACATTGAACCTGACTTTTCCATTGCTAAGGAAAATGCTTGGAGAGAATTTCTTCTCCGCCCTGTAGAATTCATTTTGATGAACCTCTGACCAGCCCTGGCTAAGATACAGAGCTAATGGAAGTGTCTTCAGTGTTACTGTTCCAAAACCAGTACCAGGAAATAGAGTGGGCAGAGAGAGAAAGAAGAGGTGGACAGACAGACAGGCAGGGGGAGAGAGAGAACTCTTACTTTCTCTTATAAAAGGGCCTCTTTTCTGCACTTAAAATATACAGGATGAGTGGCTGGAATGATGTGACATACAAAAGGATGATGTGTGTGTATATTTGTATATGTTACAAACACACGCATATATAACCATCTTACTGCTCCTCACAGAAACTACTCGATGCCTAGGAAAAAGTCTGAATTCTTGAACACGATGTCTAAGCCTTTCAGAACCCACTGTTGTTATTGTCATCACTGTTATCATCATCTTTCCAGCCTCGTTTTCTGCTACTTCATCCTTACGTACCCTACGCACGCCCTTCTGAAACACGAGTCCTCCCCTGACTCCCTTGCACCACCACACACCCTTACGTTTGTTCAAGCTTTTTCCTTTACCCTTCTCTTCTACTACCAGGTCCTCTGGGAAGCCCATCAGACACAGCTATTCACTTCCTATTTTCTGAGAGCCTACAGTGTATCTTTTAAAATAATAATTACCCTCAGTGTTATCTTACAATGAGGTTTTTTTTTTTTCCTCCTCTGTTGGATCATTGAGTGCTTCGAGAACAAATGATCCTGTTTTATTCATCTCTATAACACTTCTTGTCCAGCACATATTACATGCTCAATAAATAATTAAAAGAATAAAACATCAACTAAATGAAAAAAGTAATCTTGAAGGTGAGATGTAACAAAGGCAAGCAGAGAAACACATATCCTAAACTACCCACAGAAAACAGACTTGGATTAACCTAGCCGGTCTACCTCAAGAAGCTATTAGCAACTGAATGCAATGCTTCAATTCATGTGGGAGCATTACTTCCACTGAATGGAGCAAGAAACAGTATTCACTGTGATTTGGGCATCTAATAGTGCAGATGTGAAGCGTGCATTTTATTACAACATAATTGAACTGTGATCAAATGTAAATACTAGGACCACCTGCGTGTCATCCTAGTGGCTGCATGGGGGGAGGATGACAGCTGGGTCCCCTCCCAGGGCACAACGGGTTCCGTGCAGGGGTAGAGAGTGAGTCCATCTCCACCTAGTGACCTCAGCCATTCTTCTATAGTCTACTGAAGTCCACAGTGGGGGGGAGGTTCCTAAATGAGTGCAACCCACAGATTTAGCTGCACAGTGTGGTAGGAGGCCCCTTCATTGTGTTTCCAAGTCTGAAAGCATCCTCACCTTCTGTGCTCAGGGAGATGCCTGTCCAGGTGCAGTTCCTCCAGACAAGCAAACATACAGAGTCTGAAGGGGAAGCATCATGTAGCAAGAGGTCAGCAGACAGGGGAAACAGAGGAAGGAGAAAGAAACCAACACTTGACATAATTCTGTCTAAGCAAAGAAGGAAAATACCAACTTTGACAGCTAAGCCACTGAAATTCTAGTTGGGTGCCATTTAGATGATTTTCCATATTTAAGGAGAGCCAGCAGGGGTGGGGAACCTGAAGCCTCAAGGCCACATTTGGCCCTCCGGAGACCCAAGTATGGCCCCTCAACTGAATCCAAACTTCATAGATTCAGTCCAAAGCCTCACTCAAGGATTCAGAAGTCCACATGTGGCCCCAAGGCCACAGGTTCCTCACCCCTCTGCCCCAGTATAGTGTGAATGCTGAGCAGAAACCAATACCTATTTATTATCTAGTACTGTTTTGCGCTGCTTTAGTGGGCTCAGTTGGAGAATTGTGAGATTTACAAACATTAGCTCAATACACTCAACATCCCTAAGATGTAGGCAAAAGAGTATACAAGGATCTCTACTCATCAACGTAATGAATTAAGAAAAGTGAAAATTTAGGATGAATATTGCAAAGAACTTCCTATGGTGTAATCCATTAGGATGAGGGATAATTTCCCAGGGGGAGTTGATTTATACGTTAGAAAATGTACAACACCCATTCATAATGTATTGTGACAGATGTAATGCCGTGTCCATCTATAAATCAGATTTACCTTCTGCTTGAAGCCCTAGAGTCCTTCCTACTGAAGGCTATCCTCAGGGGCCCTGACCTGAGAGGATTTAAAATCCAAAGGGCCCAATTACTAAAAATCTTCCATCATGTAATTGGGCTTTGGTATGGAAAATAACACCAGTATTAATCCAAGTCACTTGGAAGGAAGTAGAGAGAGCTACACTCCTAACATGTCAATTGGTCCAAGATAGTCTAGGGGATGGGTCTCTCTGAGCATCTTCCCTAAGGGCCATGTGAAACTCACTCTTAATTTACAGACAAGCACAACTGCATAAATTATACTAGCAATCCACAAGTGGGTTACTGACCAGATGAACACCACTGAATTTAAACTTACGATGTTCACAGGGGAAGCATCATTTTCAATTTGAGGGTCAAACACTGGGAACAACCCATCCAAACAAAGAATGGGTAGAATCATCTTTCCTTAGGAGCAGAGATCAAACACAATAATTCAAAGAGCAGCAAAACTCAAGTGAGTGGGAGCAGGAGAATCCAACGCTTTGGAAAGAATAGGAATAGAGCCCCTTTCACTCTGTTCCTGGGAACATAGGAGCATGTGCTTCAAAAGCTAACCAAATCTGCAGGGCACAGTGGCTCATGCCTGTAATCCCAGCACTTCGGGAGGCCGAGGCAGGAGGATCACTTGAGGCCAGGAGTTTGAGACCAGCTTGGGCAACATAGCAAGACCCATCTCTACAAAAAAATACAAAAATTAGCTAGGTGTGGTGGCATGCACCTGTAGTCCCAGATACTGGGGAGGCTGAGGCAGGAGGATCTCTTGAGCCCAGGAGTTCAAGGCTGCCATGAGCCACTGCACTCCAGCCTGGGTGACAGAGCAAGACCCTGTCTAAAAAAAAAAAAAATTAACCAAGTCATTTTTTAAAAAATTAAAATTCTATGCAGCCTACAGCTGAATTCAACGGCACACAACTCATCAGACACCACGTACTTCTTCCACTCTGTCATTCTCTCTCAAGGAGAATTCACATACTGCCAACAGTTAATACTGTTAGAGGCCCCCAATTGCCCAGATATTCATGAAAACTAAACTGCTAAAACCTACAAAAAGAGAGTGAGCTTATTAAAGGTTTTTAGATCCACTCCAATTTTCATTAGGCCTGCTGCCACATTTTTATTAGACTGACCCATTTTACTTCTCAATCCTACCCTGTATTGTGGGTGAATACAATACAGCTCCATTGGCAAGTTTACAATCAGAAAGGAGAAAATACCAGGAAATGCAATTTGGGGTATAATTCTCTGCTAGTAAAGCTGCAAAGAAAAATGACCCAACACTTCAACGTGTTTCTAATCACTAATTTCTACGAGTCCTCGAAATCAGGGATCCTTAACATGGGAGAGCTGGCTATTGCCTGAGGAGATGCAGCAAAGCAGCAGGGAAGCCAGAGCCACCCTGTGCAAACAGAGGAAAACATAAAGGTGGTGGAACGAACTCACTACCTCAAAGAGATGGAACAGCTTCTACTGGATAATGTCTTCAAATACCCTATTCTTTGAGTGGGCTATTATTTAAATAGTGTGAATTAAGGAGACCCATTAAATCAATATTTTCAGAGATTTCAGTAAATAAATATATTTCTTATCATGCTACGAACAAATACCCCAATAATGGTACCACTACTGTGTGCAGTTTGCCCAGAATACTCACTTGCAGATTATAATGAGCAATACTGGCCATGCTGTTTCCTATATCCAATAACAGAGTTGCAAACAACCATTAGTATAAATCTCAAAGCATGGTTTAGTTTTCTATCCATTTTCTTTTAGCATGGAAAAAGTACCCAAATAAGGAATCTGAGGACCATGACTCTGCTCCCTTTCACTGCCTGTTGGCTGGGGCCAACTCTGAGGGACAGTAACATGAGGATAGAGGATGTTCTGAAGGAAAGCCAGGGCTTGGACATCCATGACGTCCATGAATAGGGACTGTAGCTACATCGCCTTTCCATGGCTGCAGAGTGCTTGGGTGGAAATAGGCCATGGCACTGCCTGTAGGAACATTAGAAGGCAGCAGAGTAGATTCGATTGTGGGGGCAATATGTCTGCATGGTCGACATGGAGCTGAGAGATTATGCATGGAGGAACTCCACGCTAGTCTGTGTCCATCCCCCTATAGAGTGGAAAACTCACGTGTCCCAATCTTGAACAAATTTGTGAATATAACAGCCTCTAGCATTGGCAATCTGGAAAGAAATCATTGGCCATCTCTCCTGAAAATCACTCTCTACAGTTGGGCTTTACAAAGAACATAGCAAGCTACAACAAATGCTAACCCTTTTTATTGTTTTCTAAGCATGAGTATTATGCATTGTCTACGCATCTTAGAAAATTAGAAGTAAAAACTATGAGTGAGAATGGTTAAATAGAGCGGACTCGATAAGACTCCACATTTCTGACCCAGTCACCTCTCTGGCATTGGTCCGCTGTCCCGCTTGCTCTCACTCCTCTCTGCTCCTCCAGCTTGCCAAGCACGCTGCTCTCCCAGTGCCTTTGTGCTTTCAAGTTTTCGAGTGGAATGCCTACCCTCCACATAGCCACATGCCTTTGCCCCTCACTCATGTCTCTGTTTAAATGTCTCCTCTTCTGAGAAGCCTTCCCTGACTGCCTCACACAAAACAGTGTGCCCCGCCCAGCATCATGCTCTAGCCCCTTAGCCCAGCTTTATATTTTTCTGTGGGCATTAGCATGGCCCGAGATTTACTCTTTGCTTGCTTATTATCTATGTCTTTTCACAAACATAAACTCCATGAGAACAGGGACTTTGTCTTCTTTCCCTAGCACCTAGACCACCGCCTTGAAGACATTCAACAGATCAACATTCGATTGAGCGAAATAGTCATAAGTCACTTCTCTAAACATGCGTGTCTCCTCTGGTTACCTTCCTTTTGCTTTCTTTTCTCTGTTTTTTCATTTGTTCTCTTGCCTTTCCTCTGTCCCTTTGCAGAGATAAATGACAAATGGACACAGACTGGCCCGCTGTAGGACGTCTTTATAATGCCTTTGCTAGACTCCATGAGAGGTGGCTGGCTACCTCGTGATTATATTTTCATCTCTTAGAACATTTTATATTGAAATCTTTGTATCTTTGTAAGTTTAGTATGTATTTTCACAAATTTGAGGATCTGATCACATGCGGGTGATTTAATTAACCCTTATGTTTTCTGTTACTGATTTTTAAATTGGGTGATACATTTTTTTTTGATTTGTATTTTAAAATTAGCTTGGAAAAAAAGACGTCATTTTTGCCTCAAGCTTAACTGTGACTTGTGACAAAAGATGACAGGGGTAAGGTAGTGAGAAAAGTAGGAAGGTGATGAAAATGAGTTTTTATTTCCCACATTCATTGTTTTGAATTAACCCGTGAAAACTTTCACACACAAAAAAGTCAGGAGGACAGGAGAGTAAAATAAGCCATCTTAAAGCTCTGTTTGGAGTATGGACTACATTTACTTGTCTTCCGTCAAGGTATAAAACGGCGTATGCAGGCGCTGGGGCGTTCTGCACACCAGTCCCACTGCTAAATTGTTTTATTTATGATTGTTATTTTCCCTCCGCCTTCCCTTGGGAGAAGAGAATGCAAAAATTAAAATTTATAAATTCAAAATATCCACATCTTAAAGAGAATACGTCTAATATTTTCCTCGAGTGAAAAAAGAGGGACGGACATATTTTGCTTTCCTTTCTTTGCAGTGAAAGTTGAAACAGTGATTTTGTGTATTATAACACTCATCATTTCTCCCTCTAATTTAGATGGTTTTTAATAAAGCTCCATTGATTCCACTGAAAGAAATTCCTCCTGGCAAAAGCAGAACACACACACTGATTGCTAAATATGCAGCAATTATCATATTCAGCAGCACACTTTAATATCTTATTTATAGATGTATCTATCTATAATTTGCTTTAATTAAGTTGCATTGATTTTAATGACAGGAACGATCCTCTGAGAAGGGGCTGGTGTCATACACTGTTATGAGTTCTGGTCTGTCACTCTTCTTAAAGATGTGGTTCCACGCCTTAGTGACCTTCTTTAGGCGCCAAGGAAACCCATCCCAACTTAGTGAAGTTTCAGGGAAATTTTTAATGTGTTAACATTTCAGAATTTGCCCTCCTCCTCATAGGATGGTGTGAATTAATATGTAGCTTTGTGGAATTAAAGTGGCAACCAAATTGTAAAAATTGTTTCACTTGTGTATAATTTCATCCTAGCCCCAAATTGCACTATTTATTTAGACAACTACCCTCTGTCAGGTGTGGCTAGCAATGGCATTTTGCCACTCCAGTAACTCGACTATTTTTTTTTTCCTACATTGTCAATAACAACAGTCAGCTCTCGGAAACATCTTGGGACTTGAGGTATTTTTGAATTTTTGACTATCTTTCATGCCCCCTCCTGGTAAAAGTCTGGGAAAACTGGAACCAAGAACTTATAAGTTTTGCCTTCTATGACACCCATGTTCAAAAGTGAAGGGACTAGCTGGCTAAACATAACACGAAGAAACATGAAGATAGCAAGTATATTTTTAAAGGCTCTAAAATATTACTCATCATGACCAGAAACTATTTCTCTTTTTTAATGGATGAAGAAGTAAGCACTGCTTCTATAAATCTTTGCACCTCAGAAGGTGCCAACATTAATTCTGTATAAATTATCCATGTTAGAATGCCAAGGCATGATCACAAAGGAAAACTCAGAAGACAGTTATGCCAGTGCATTCGCAGATTCTGGTCACCATTTTTCACTCACTGATTATTGCTACAAGTGTTGATTAATAGTGGTGTTCACGCTGCTAGAATGCATTTCCCTGGAGGTGAAGAAAACATTCAAGGGGAAAAAAAAGCAGAAAGAAGGAAAGATAATAATCAACCCATCCTTCCGCTTTTCTGTAATAACTCTGGGAGGGTGTGCAAATCATGGCTGTTGATGAACTGTTAGCAGTGTCTAAGCCATTTCACGAAACAGATCATCCACATGCATCAGATCGCCAATTTGTCAATCAGTTTATAAGGCAATTAAATGTTCCCGAATCTCCTCCCTCTCCCTTTGGGAAAGGATGAAATCACACTAGCAGCAGGGATCCGAGAGTGGTATCAGGACGTTTCCTATCCAGTCCCTCTTCCGTGTGTCGGTGCCCTGTATGAATGTTGGCTACAGCTTCAACGACAATAATGTGCAAGACTGGAATTTACCAAGGCTGATTAGCTTAGTACTTATTTTTCTCTCATCAGTAATGCCATCCCTCTTATCCATGGAGGGAAACTAATGAATTGGATTTAGAGTGTGAGAACATTTCTTAATAAATGCAATACGACAGGAGATATGAAAAACACAGATGAGACGACAGCAGGGGAAGGCTTGCACGTGCAGGCTGTTCAACTTTAGACTCTGTTTAGACTTTAGCTCCAAGAGCCTCTGATCTTGAAGGCTATCAGTTTCCTTTGTCCAGCTCAACAAGATCACTTCCTGCTTCATGTTTCTTTCTCTGGGTGGCTTTTCTCATCATTAATCCTATGATGTGTTTTTGTTCTTCTAACTCTTAATCGTCTCTAATGAGGAGCAGACCATCAATGGCCACATTTGCAGTTCCCCTCTTGATTTAAGTGGAAAGACTGATTAGTATAAATTATGGTGAAAGAACTTAAGTCCCTCCCATAAGTTGGAAGAAGAAAAACAAGTGAATTTACAATATTATTTCTTCTTGCACAGAGCATGCACTTTCGTTCTTCCAAATGCAGTCAGGTTTAGGTTCATTTTGGCTTTCCCATAAATTCTTTTGCAAAGGTCACAGTCTACATACAGATATCGAAATCTTACTTTTCAGATAACAGCCCCTCTCCTTTGATATCTCTCCTTTCACTCACCTCCATCCTAGCATTTTCTAGTGGTCCTTTAATTATTATTACAACAATTCTTATCCAAGTGGTTTGTGCCTCTAGAGCCAACCTTTCTTTCTTCCCCATTTCATCTTCTTGAATTGTCCAACATGGGTCTCTGTATGGCCAATTCCAAAAGTTATTTTTCATTGCTTTATTTCTTGGTAGAAGTATGTGAAACATTTTATAGGAGATTATGGAGAAAAAACGAAAAAGGAATCCAAGTTAGCTCTTATCCTCTAACCACCCAAAGGCCAGAGACATCTTGTCTCTCTTTGAATCTCTATCTCTGGCTCCTCAGAAGGGGAGGTTGTTGCCTGAACGTGGCAAATCTCTGGCTGTTATAGATTCTGAACTCTTAGCTGGTGTAGTAGCCAGAGCACACTGCATTCTGGAAGGAAGCAGACAAAACAGAAAAAGAGAGAATAAAAACAAGAAGAAAGTAACAAGTTAACAATGTTTACATTATTTTACGCAACCACAAAATCCTTATTTTTGCTACAATTGAACTGACTACTGCAAAGTAGCATTACTTTAATGCCACTTAGTAGCATTTAATGTAAATGAAATCAACATCCTCACGATGCTGGTACCTACTCCTTATCCATAAGTCTTCAAGTCTGGTTAACCCTGTTGTGGGTGGAAATGGGTAGCAAAAGACAGGTTGCAAGCATATTAGGATAATACATTTTCTCCAAACTTCACTAGCAACTTAAATGTGGCAGAGCGACCTTGGTTTAATATTTTAACAAGCTGCAGTTGTAAGGTTAGATGTGCACAGCACTTCCTTCCCATATGCTTTTATGTGCCATTCTTTTGCATCTTGTGGTGGAAATGTGCATACCCTACAGACAACATTTCTTACTCTTCACAGCACTGTTGGGTGGCACCTTTCTTTGCCTGCTTATACCAACCTGGCAGTTGGTAGACTTTCTCTGTGATCTGTTATTATCTTTCATTTATGCTACCAGATGGATACCAGATGGGTAATTGTAGCCAGTGCCTCTGCCTAGGTCCACATCAGAGCCCACGGGCAGGGACCTGTCAGTTAGCTGTCTCCAAAATGGCGCTTCAAAAGAAATACTTCTCAAAACTGTATGCATCTGTTCCCTACTCTAATGACCCTAAAAAAAAAAATACAAGAAAAGAAAAAGAAAACCCTTGTAGACAAGCTTTTCTTTAACTAGATGCTACATCTATAAGAAAAAGGGAAAATAACCATATACTGGCTTGGGGATGTCATACTCATTTTTAGCTAATGGCACATCCAAAAAGCCACCAACTCAAACAGCCCTGTCAGTAGAGAAAGTGAAGTTTAATCAATATGTTCCTTTCTGGTGATATCCTCACGATGTAGAGTCCCAATTCCTGAAGGGCAGCTTTTACATAACATTTTCTGAGGTAAAAAGGAAAATAATGAGCCCCCCCGCAAAAAAAAAATCTAAGAGCTTTGAAAGGCCTAGTGATTCTTAGAGAAGAACACAGAGGACAGAAAAAGGAAATGGGTAAAATGGTGGGAAATTCCTGTTGTAAGAACTCATCCCTAATCTGTTTCTCTTAAACTGATGCCTCAGTTGTCGCACTTGACAAATTGCGTTTTTAAAAATATCCTGATGGATTGTCTGGTTGTTTCAAGTGTGTATTTCAGCAGTTCATTACGAAAGTTTATTTTCTAAATTAACTACAAATAAAGTGGGATCTCCTAACCATTTTCTCACCCAATGCTGTCGGCTATTTTCTTTCAGCAGACATCAAAGCAGATCCCCAGTCCATGCCGGGCTCTCTTCCTGGAGAAATTATGATAAACAGTTATGTGTTTCCTTAGGTTACTATGGAAACACTTTCTTTTCAGGTCATCCACTTACAAAGGTAACATTTGCATTAAAATATGTTGGAAGTTAATTTTTTTTAATGTTCAAGCAGGGTCATATCCATATCCATATCTATTATTTCAAAATCCATGAACATAAATTAACTTAATCTATAAAAATATTTGAACGAGATGCTCATCCTATAGGTGTAATTGCCAACATGTCAGGTAGCTAGCTACTTGGAACATTGTCAGACACTGACTGAATTAACTTTCATTGCAAAAGAAAATGTCAGCAGTGACCCACTAGCCAGCATTCCTCATTATGCAAGTTTGTCAAGTATTAAAGTGTATGTCATCCCTGACATGGAGAGAAGAAGCTAGAGATGAAAACACAAGACATGTGTCAATAGGTATGTGCTTTGTCTTTGGAGACTGCTAGATGACCCTGCCTCAGTTTACCCATTTGGGCCATCAAGAATTCAATTTGGCAAGCATTTTTTGAGGGGTAGCAAAGCACTCAGCATGAGGTTGAGCACAATGTAAGACTCAAATGCGTATAAGTTCTTGAATAAGTTGCTTGCTGGCACCAGATAGGACGTGATTAAGTTTTATTACCTCCTGGTGCAGACAGGAAGTGGTGGAGAAGCACTGTCAGGGAGAGGGTGACATTGCAGGAGCACCTGGGGAAGGCTTCATGCGGGAGGTTATTATGACTGTGTAGGTATATGAGATGTGAGCATAACCTCCTACTAGTATGGCTAGTGGGACCACAGTCTAACCTACCTCCTGGATCATTCGTGTAGACCACTGGCTGGTGACTGTAGTCGTTGGCTGTTTGCAAGGGACTTGGGATGAGTGAGAATCTCTGTGCATCACGGACCACGAGTAACTGCTCAAAATCAACTAACCCATCTCTGATTGCATCATGAGGATGCCATCAGCTACCTGAAAAACGCAGTGAGATAAGGACTAGGCTTTATAGTAGAGGGGACTAGACTTCACATCTGGGGAAACTTCTGTGTTACTCTTAAGATGAACAGGGAAGGGTTTTGATCCTCCCTCCTTTTCCTGAGGGAGACCTAGAGACAGTGCTGCGCAATTCAACAAGCATTTATCAAGTGTGTACCTTGATACAAGTATGTATCAAGTAGACCTTATAAGAATGGCATTATGGGATAGCAAGTGGAAAGAAGGAGGCTGAGGTGGAGGTTGGAACAGACTGTGATGAAGGCCACGTCCTTCACCTGCCCTTACACACTGAAACAGAAGGGTCTGACGGCTGCTTCAGGAAAGTGTTCTATGGCAGAGGAGACCTGAGGTAGCCACATCTTTAATTGCCCTGGTCAGTTATCACCACAGAGAAGGCTACTTAGTATGCTGTAGCCAACTGAAACAGAAACATTAATGACTTATTTTACCAGCATCCCCGAACCACAGTCCACCTGTATAAAAGAAGTAAGGGACAAGCTCTTTTCTCCTTTACTGATGTTGGTCACGTACCACAAAAAAAAAAAAAAAAAAAAAAAAAAAAGCCTTACTGCTGTCAAAAATAACTTTTCTATTTTTTTTCCCTTGTCAGAGGCCAAGGATTGTTCTACAGAAGGACATTAGGTTGTACTGACAAGATTTGTGCTAGCCAATGCTCCCTGCAGTGTGTATGTGTATGTGTTTATGTTTCCAAATAGATTGTTTAATTATCTGCTCCATTATCTTTCTGGAAGCTGTACCTCATTGCATCAAGCATATTTATCAATAAGAAATGAATGCCATCCTGGGAGCTGATTTGTTCAAGGTAACTTTCATTATAGTTACACTTGCTGTGTCTGATGGTGTTTCCATGCTTGCGCTATTTTATTTATAGCTGCAAACCACTCAATTGACTTCTCCATCATCTGAAAGCCAAGTGGAGTCTTAGTGACCACCTGTGTCTCTAGACAGAATTAACCTGAAAAGGAGGTGCAGACATATGAGTACAAGAATCATTTAAAATTATTTTTCAATCACTACCCATTATTGATGAAGATTGGTCTCCCTCACTTCCTGCCACCCCACAGGCCATTTCTAAACAATAGAAAATAAAGGCAGCAAAGTTGTGCTTTGGGCGTTGCATACCTCAAAAGTTATAAACTATATAAAAATGCAAGAATTGTTAAAGACAAAGCACTAAGCAGAAGTAAAGTGGTAATCTTGTAAGTTTAAAATTGTTACATGTCAATTAATTCAGCATCTGGCATTATTTTCTTCACTAGAACTAGAAAAGGTAGTAATACGGAATGTGGCAACTGTCATGTTTGTTTCCAAGTTAAAACTGGAAACACGGCCAGGCAGTGAGTGCTGCACACAGAAGACATCAGCGCTGAGCTTGTTATCAAGCTGGAGAATCACGCATATGGTACTGAGGCCCAAGAGCTCTTGAAGGCTTTCTGACTGGCTTATTTCTGGGTGCACATGCTTACTGAAATTTTAGGAAAAGGGGCCATAAAAGCAACCACTCTTTGTAAAACTCTACCTTGCAATTTTGGAACGAGCTTCTGATTTTGAAGGCAAGGATCTGTCACCACCAGATGCCAGGGCAGCAGTTGAATGGGCCAGACCGGTTATAGTAAACATGGGTGGGTAAGAAGCACACAGCCACAACCCACAACAGATGCCACGTGTAGCTATGAGTGAATAGAGGGGCAAAGATAAGAAGATTGGATCTGAAAGGAAAGGAGAAATTAGACCAAACTATGAAACAGAATCTATGTTCAGGATTGTCCATGATAAGTGGCAAGCAGTTGGGTCAAGTTCAGATGGGTGACCGATCTAGATCAGGGAATTCCAAAAGGAACTATAACCCTTGTGTTCTGGGGGTACCAGAGCCAGCAGCCTCAATGGATGTCTGATATTCATGAGGAGGTGGACCCCAGACCCTGAGAGGTGGGATAAAAATCAGAGTAGGACTGGTGTGGTTCTAAGGGAACTTTTGAAAAAGGATCCCTCAGATTTTCCTGTACTTTCCAGGGACTGTGTACAGACCACAGAATCATAGGTAGAACCCAAGTAATCATATCTGCAAAAGTGAAGGCATTGGAGGGGCAGGGAGCAAGACAGGCCCTTTTTTGAAATTCTCACTGAGCTGGAGTTGTCTCCAAAATGAAGGGCAAGTGTTAGTTCAGAGTGAGAGAGGACAAGCCTTCGATAATGCTAGGTGTCACGTGCATCGTTCTTAATGCCCAGTGACAATTATCTACTGTATTATAAATATGATTCTGTTATTAGATTGACATCTACACTATAGATCTCAGTCTGGGAACTAACAAAGTCATGCAACCAATATCTCTATGTCTATAGCAGAAACTTTATTGTTCATCTTTCATACTTACAACAATGTGGCTTAACAGAGACAACAAAATCTTTATATATCCATAGGCAACTGTGCACACATAACAGCCAGCATTACATTCCAATTCTTTTTCATATCTTCAACGTAAAAATAAAAACAAAAAAATTCTTAATCCTCTGCATTTCTGTGGCCTTTTCAGCTTAGCCCTACTGAAGTTATGGCGACGTGTAACCAGAAACTCGTTTTGTTACTATATTTTGCAAAGGTCCCTCCCTTGGAATGGTTAAGGAGACCAGTTTGGAAGTTTTACATACCATATCTCACTTTTTCAAGACCATTTAAAGGAAAAATAGGAGTTAACAGTATAGGAGGGAAAAAAAGCCCTAATATTTTCCAGTCACGCCACTAGATACGCATGGCTTTACTGTGTGTGAATAAGAAAGCTGCAGCTAGGAAAATGGCCTTTGTGATGCAGTAAAACTGTCCTGGATCTTGCTATGGTTCATCATTAAGAAAACCCCATATTCTGGAGAAGTTAAGTGTTTTGATGGGTATCAAATTCTGAATTCAATGGCAATGTGAGCACAGGCAATTTACTACTCATCTCCCAGATTCTGGCTGAAATGACCAACTGTATAAAAAATAGGTGAAACTTGCCCCAGTGCTTGACATTGAGGAGTATCTGCTAGAAATGGTGCCATTCCTGGGGAGTAGATGGAGGCGGCTAAAACTTTCATTTCAGGTGTGGGGCTAGACCAGAGGTTATGGGACTGATAAGGAAATTAACACTGGGGATTTCTCTTATGTTGGGAGTGGCAGGATTCTAAACAGCACATTTGGAAAGTCTAGGGTTCTCCACATTGCTACAGCAGGGGAAAACCAATCAAAGAGATAGAAAGTGCTGTGTCTCTTGATTTGATGGCAACAGTACAGAGATAAAAGGTAGGCACAGCCACACGTACTATAGGATGAGAGGGCGGGGCCACACAGAAATCAGGACCCAGAAAGCTTACACCTTGTTCAGTGACTTCAGCCAAACTGTCTGAGGAACCAGGTAGAAGCGAAGTCCCTCCAGGATTCTGACCCCCTTCCTGTCCTCTCCAGCTGCAGGACCTCGAAACAGGAGGTGTGAATTTACCTCAGCCAGTCCTCCTGTTCAGGCAAAGGGGTCCCCTCTACAAACATTCAGGTGTAAGGTGGTGAGAACCAAGGGAATGTCGGCCATTTTGTTCAAGGAGCTTTCAAGAAAGAAAACAGAAAGAAACCAACATGAAGCCATCAACAGAAAGGACTCAAAAAGGACTTGGGAAAATGAATGAAAAGAGATCACTGCCCAGATAAATTTGGATGAAAAATATAAATATTACAAATACAGAATCCCCTAAGATCCAGATAGAGAAAACAGGTTATTTACAAAGACAGACAAGTTAGGTGAGCCTTGGATTTCTTCTTCACTCATATTAAAAAAACAAAAGACGACGGAATTTTTAGGGAAAAACCCTTAGGAAGCAGGCAAGTCATTCATTCAACAAGTATTTCTCATGTACCTCAAAACACCAGACATTGTTATAAGTGTTGAGATTTATATATAAAGGACATTATCCGATTTCAAGGATTTAGAAATATACTACCTATAGGTACTTCATTCGAAAAGGTGAGCAGGCTAACTGAGAGATGAGTCAGGATAAAGAACTCAACAGTGGAGATGCATAGCAAAGGGCTGGCGTTAGACGCTGCATGTAATCTCTGGGTTACAGGAGGCACGCCTCATTACAAATATTTTTTAAAAAGAGCTGTATATTCTTCTTTAGAAACATGACTGTATCTCAAATACCACTGGTTAAAAAGTGTGTGGAAAAGTTGTGATAGCACACAGTCATGTTACTTTGTTTCTTTGACGGGGAAATAACTCCATAGAGATTATTTTATTTTTGATGTTGATAGAGAAAATGGGTTAAAGAATGTTTGCTATAAAGCCAGTATGACTGAAATTACTAAAAAAAAAAAAAAATCAGAGAAAATATACTACATGGGGGTAAGAAATAGAAAACAGAAAGTGTATAGAAAATAGAAAAACTAAAACAAAATGACAGAAAGAACAAGAATGCCAGTTATCGTAACAGACAGAAATGAATTAAACATTTCTTTAGAAGAAAAAGTCTCAGAAGGAATCAAATAGCACAATTCAACCTTTTATAAGAGATAGATCTAAAAAAAAAAAAAGTGATGCTCTAAGTCCTCAGAAAGGAAACAGTAGATGGGAACTTTAACCTAGGTCTGTCTGTCTTGGAAAGATCAAGAAGATGATACATAAATATATACAATGTCAGAAACTATATAATTAACAAGGTTCTTTTATGATATTTTCTCAATTGTAGGACACACATTTCTTATACTTAAACATTTGTGAAATTCGGATGCCTTTTTATAAAAGTTTACATTTAATGTGGTGGTGTTCTCTTTGTTGTTCTTCTTCTGAAAAGCTGTTATTAAATTTACATGTGCATAATAATCTATGCTGACTTACATTTAAGGCAATATGGTATACATATATGTTTATTATCTACTAGTATGTAAGTACCACAAGGCAGAGATTTTTGTCTGTTTTTCTCTTGGCTCTATCTCCAGCACCTTAAGAGTGCCTGGAATATAATAGGTACTCAATAATAAATACCTATTTTAAAATAATTTTTAAATAATAAAAGCTTACAGAAAAATCATTATTTTTAATTTAATTAATTTAAATTTTTAAATGATGAAAGTTAACACATATCACATCAACTTTTAATAAATGCCACAAGGCAAAATTACAGAAGTCCTCCTTGAATACAAAGCATTAAAACTATATATTAATAACAAAATTTTAAATGAAAAAAATGCAACTCCTTAATAACTAAAATAATGATCATAAAATCACTTTTGGTTAATAGAAAAATAAAGTCTTTAATTTTAGAATACCTAGAAAAACACAACAAGAAGAATATTAACATATTACCACTTCTGGAATTACACCTAAACTAAGTTCAAAAGCAAATTCATTGTCTTAAATTATATTTTTATTAAATATTACTAAAAAAAGAAATACTTAGCTAAATAATTTAAAAAGTAGGTTAGCTTCATCTCTTTTTAAGGAAAGAAAATAATAATTAATGAAGTAAAAATAAATGTATTAGAAAACAGAAAAACAGCATTATTAAATATATGGTTAAAAAATAAAATATACTAAAAGGTTAAAAATCTCAATGAAATAGATAATTTTATAGAAAAAGATAGCAAATTTCCAAAATTCACTAAAGGAGAAAATACCTCCTTTTCCAAAGATTTGTATCTATTGGAAAAGTTGAAGAAGGTGTCAAAGAATTACCTACAAAAAAGCACAAAGCTAGATGTTTTATGGATGAGTTATTTTAAATCTTTACAAAGAGATAATTCCTACCTTATAGAAATTGTTACAAAGCATAGAAACAGATGAAAAGTTACTCAGATCACTTTACAAAGGTAATGTAACCCTTCTGCTAAAACACTTAAAGTTAGGAAAAAACCAACAAAAAGCCTAGATATCAATTTCACTTATAAATAAGATACAAAAATCACAAATGAAATACTAGCAATCCATGCCCCGGTCTGTCTTACAAGAATATAACAGAGAGCATTTGAGCATAGATTTATTTTTTCAGAACTGCAAGGGCTATTCAATATTAGAAACTCTATTAATATAAACTCTCACATCATTAGAAAAAGAAAAAAAACCATATGATCATCTTAACAGATGTTTAAATGACATTTGAAAAAACTAATAAATATCCCTGGCTTGTTTACACAAAAATAAAAGCTTCTTTCACTCTCTAGCATCATAAAGTTAAGAGCCTATTGATAAAGTTAGAACAAATTCTGAATGATATTTGCCAGTAAAGGCTTAATATTCCTTCCACATTAAGAAAATTTATAAGTTAGGAGCAGAAGAGACAAACGCTGTGACAGAAAAAAATAGAAAATTCATAAAAAGAAGAAATATACATGGCCAATAAACTCATGAAATGCTCCATCTCAGTTGTAATTAAGAAATGAAAACAAAATAATTGATATTTGCTATCAAATTAGTAAAACCTAGGAAAAATAAAAACATTCCATTTTAATAGGGCTACTATAAAGCCTGTATAAAACAGACCATTAATATTTGTTGAATGTATTAATGCTGCTGGGTAGAATATAAACTTACTACTTTCCTAGGGGCAGTTGAGTAATTTGTACCAAATTAAAAAAAAATTTTCATGGCCTTATACTAAATAATTATTATCTTATATTGATTTGTGATAAAGAACTAAGAAGAGTACAAAGATTTGTTTACAAGGCTAATTATTATACCACTATTTATGATAAGAAATGATGAAAACAACTTAAATATCTAATTATAGTAAAGTGATTAACCAATTACTTAATATCCTTTTTAGAAAATCTGTGCATTAATGAAACATTAACTTCATATTTTTGAAGAATATTTAACAGCATGGGAAATGCTCACAATATAACAGAAAGTAAAAAAAAGTGGCTTAAGTAACAGCATATTCAGAAGTATCCCAATTTAATTACTACATGTGATATGCATGTTATGTGCATGTGTTTGTACAAAAGAAAATACTCCAAAACATAAACAGTGTTCATTTCTTGTGTGGTCAGATAAGGAATAATTTACATTTTCATTTTAACACTTTTACCAATTACCTAAACTTTTTAGAATGAGCATGTATTTTATGATAAAATATTTTAAATATAAAATAAAATAAAAAAATAGTAATTTTCAGGAAAATAAGAAAGCCTGGAGTATGCCAAGTATATCCACATGGTTTATGAACTATTTCTGGCTTTATAACTGTAAACTCTTTCAATATATTTATTTAAGAGCTACATAAACCATTGGCTGTTAGACTAAAATTAATTAGTCTACATCTATCTTTAACAGACCTATCCATATCTATCTGTATTGATACACAGATATAATTAAGAAAAGCAAATTCTGTGCTACTCATTAGGTGTTTCAGGTAGGCCTTATTCAACAATATCTACTCAAAAAATGTTTTAAGTCCCTAGTGTGAAACAAGTACCATGCGAGTTCTTTTAAATGAAATTGTGAACAACCAGATATAGAACTTAAAGTCTAAACCAGAGTTTTTTCAGCCTTTCAAAATCATAACCCAGGAAGACTTACAGTTTACATCATGACCCAGCACTTGTGTGTGTGTGTACACTCATTGAATATGAAACAAAAATTTCACCAACCAATACCCCATATTTACTACCTGCCTTGCCTTCTGATATATTCTATTCAAAATCATTTAGAAATGACAATAGTGACCAACTAACTGATTTTATCATCATCTAATAAGTTGGGAAACACAGTTTGAAAAACTACCATCTACGGCTGATCTCGGTCAGTAATTGGGACAGATGTGATGTACAAATGCTCAAATCCTCAACATGAGAGGTTGGGCCTAAAGAAAAGTATCATCATGGAACATATGATAAAAGCCACTTTATATTTGTTTCAAAATTACAAAGGGCAATCGTGTTAGATACCAGTAGCTTACTTGGAGGCAGACAGCCCTAAACGCAGACAAAAGGAAAGGCTGAACACACAAGGGAAAACTTCACAGGGATAAAAGCATATCTATCTCGTTAATTCTTGCTTAGTCTCTCTTTCCTATACATTCGCTTATCAATTTCTTCCTGTATAACTACTAGTAAATATCTCATTATATTTGAAATTACGTTTCCTGTCTGCCTTTCCCATTAGACATGAACTCCTTATTCACTTTTGATCCTCATAGAGTCAAGTAAATGTCTAGCACAAAGTTGCCACTGAATAAAGGTCTAAGAAATTAATTAATAAATGAATGTATGACAAAGCAACCACACACTTTGAAATTTTGTTTTCCAATCTTGGGGCCAAAGTGACACAACATAAACGAACGTGAGTTTATTCTTTTCCTTAATGGATGATGGAACATTAACAGGTTTTCTTCTTATTTTAGAGATAAAATCTTCAAGAAAGCTAGGAAAGTCTTAAGAGTTTCTAAATGGGAAGGCATTCAAATTTTTGATAAATTTACGAATCAATTAAAGGGAAATACTGAATGTTTGAAACAAAATTCAGTCAGTTCTTTCCTATTTGCTCGTCACCGTTTCCCCTCATCATCATATATTTAGGGACTATATTTTTAAACTTTATATATATATATATATGCATCTATACATAGAAAGAAGAAAGTTATCCTCTTTCTGAAATTGGGAAACGTCAAAATAGTTATAGATCCACATGCAAACCACAAACTCCTAAATCTCATAGCATTTCTTTTTCCGATCACCAATTTAAGTACTATTTTAAAAGATTTCTTCCTGATATCATTCACATCAATTGTGAGACTGTGATTTCCTCCTCTGAAATATGAGTCTTCGATTCTCTTACAACCACATACACATATAGCACATTGCTGCTGAAGTGCTGCCTGGCAATTTAAATCTGGGAAATTACTGTAAAGGGAATTGCATGGAAAACAGGAAACCTGGTCCATACTAAATAAATGAAGGAAAAATAAGTAGCTGATAGATATAAAAAATTAAAATAGATTTGCTATTTAGAAACAATCTGTGACTCTGGCGATTAGTGATGATGGAAAAACAAAACTGAAAAATGGAGGTGTCTCCACATGGTTTGGGGGTATCTGTTATTATAGAGTAAGCCAGAAGGTTCATTAAAGAAAAGACATCAGATCGTGACGGGAAATGTTTTTCTTATACAACATTTCCTACTGTTTCTCTGAAGGAGAAACTTCAAAACATTAATATCTTTACACATACACCCCCTGCCCCAATCAGGTTTTCTTTCCTTGCAGCTAAGTGTTGATGACGCAAGTCTTGATGTACACTTTCCTATGCATTCATAAATTACTGAGTATTCACTGAATGAATAAACCAACAAAGGGATGCACAATTGCAGAAAATATATTTCCCTCCTGTACTGAGGCTTTGCTGCCTAGGGAATGGAGCTATGTCTGGGAACAGGCCCAGTGAGAGATGACACAGAATGAATTAAATCATTTGAAGAAAGCTTCACGGACATAAAACCCAAGTACTCCATTGCTTCACAAAAGTCTTATCTTGAAAGTAGAAAAGAAACTATTTCCCAGTGGTTTATAACAACAACACTATATCCTTTCTTCTTAGATCATTTACTTGAATAAATGGAAAGTTTTCCTGTCAGCCTAGCCAAAATTCAGAGGTAGCAACTTTTATACTTTCTCATAAACACTCTGAAAATTAGCACTGTGACTTCAAGGCTCAGAATGAAATACAGACAAATTAATGAGATTCACAGGAGGACTGTAAAGTCGCAGGCTCTAGCATGTGATGTGTCATTACAATTTGTATTCAAAAGTGGTCATTCTTTTTGTGGAGAGTAGCAATTCCAATACTGCTGTAGTGATTATTCTCATTTCAGGGTTTTCTTTGATTCAAGTGTTCTTCCTGTAGATTCAGAGGAGAGCTTTCTGTGAATTTGCTTTTTCCCAGCACACCACCAGACTAGTTACTACTTAATAAGAACCAAATGATGTTAAATCTCGGAATGACTCTGGGTCAAAAATTTCCTTAAACTGAAAGAACAAGATGGCCGCCGCAGTGATGTGATTGGTTAGTTACAGTGAGGAAGCTGTGGGAGGAGGATGCCACGGGCCACGGCATCTGAGCACAAACATGGCTTACATGGAGTTTTAATTGTCAAGTTTAAGAGATACGCGTGCTGTGAATACCAGTTAGATGGACTTTCATATCTTCTACTCCAAACATCTTCATTTTTTAGTTTAGTACCCAGAGTTTATTTTAGGACATGTAAGCTCTGCTAAAATAAAATGTACCCAACTGATTTTAAACAGCTTTGAGAACAGTTTAAGAAATCTGGAATTCATAGGAGTTTCTGCTATGGTTTTTCTTATATTACATAAAATGGTCATTTCTCCCATTGCAGTAGAAGAAAAGAATGTTATTATTGTAGAAGTTGGAATTCTGGGTTTTAACTATGATCCAACACAAACGGTTGTGGTTTGGGGGAACTTAACCTATTCTAAACTTGACATCCTGAACTGGAATTAATTGCTCATTAGAAGCAGAAAGAATTCTTTTTTCACTCTGATATAAGTATAGCAAAGGCTTTTTTGACATACTATGGAAAAATAATGTGGTTCTGAACTGTTTTTTTCTGCTTTTTGCTATTTAGGTTTGGGTGTGAGCCAGAGATGGGTACCTTATTTGATTACAGCATAAAAAAAATGATTTCATTTAGACTTATAAAGAGAACTGATAAAACAACACCAAACTTTGGTTTTGGTACAGTATTACCGGTTTCAAAAGCAAATTAAGAGTGATAATTAAAGAGTATTCATCAGGAAAAGAAAACGGTTTTCATAATGCTTATAAATGAATACTCATACGTTCCCTCTCTGTCATATATCTTATATAAAAAAGTATCTCAACACTGGCCACAGGAGCTCTTTTTCCTTCTCTTTCCACTGGGAGTTAGTGTAGATTTGAAAATCAGCTTTGCTAATGATCGTGTGGCCATACAGCAAGGTCTTAGAACCTTGGTTTTCTCATCTGTAAAACAGGCTTAAAGATGCCCAACCTCACAGAGTTGTTGTATGGAATAGTTTATATAAGGTAGAGTCAGCATTGAATAAATAATGCCATTGTTGTTAATAATCTGGTTGAGTATAATTTATAGAGTAAATAATTTGTATATATTCTCTTTACATTTTACCCGTCTTACTTTAAGCCCTTTAAGGAACCTTGGTATTCTTTGCTTCAGGGTTTTTGCAGAGCTGAAAGCAGAAGCTGCTTGAAGTCAACTTTCTTCTGGTCTTTGATTTTACCATAAGCTCATTAAAGAGATTAGGTATGCCCCCAGGGTCAAGGATGAAAGGAATACACTTAAAGGAAAAGTATGTGTGTGGGAGAGAGGGAAATAGATATTGACCTTTGGACCAATGGAATTTGCCAAAAGTGCCTCACAACTAAGCCTGACAGTCACCACCTGAAGTGACTGTGGACATCTCAGAGGCAACTACAGTGAGCAGGACTGGAAGGCCTCCCACAAGGGTTTGTGTGCTGTGTAATGTCCCAGGACTTTGGAATTAACCAAAGAGGTTGAGGAGCTCCAATAATGACTAAGATAGAAGGGTTATCCAGCCAATGGAATATATTATTCTAAACACCTCCATATGTGCACCAAAAATACTTCTACCACGTTTAGACTACTACTTGTTAGATACTTGTGTGCTTTAGTGTAATCTGTGTTATCTTCAGGCAAATACTTGTTGCAGATAGTACTGTTATCTCACTTTCAAAGGAGACAGAGAGGTAAAATAAATTGCCCAAATTTACCCAGTTAATAAGTGGTATAGCCTGATGTCAACTTAGGCAGTCAAGCTAGAGACCATGGTCTCACATGCTGTGCTGAAAAGCGTCCTATACCTGCTAAATTACTAGTTCTAAAAAGAGGGACATTGTGTTTCAAAGCAGGGTGAGGGACAGTATTTAAAGTAGCTGGGCTCAGGGGGATTTCAGGCAGGGCTGAGAGATCTGCCCCAGGCCTGGCAGCACTGGCCATGGGCACATGGGGCGACAGGAAGAGGTTTCCTTGGGGAAGTAGGGCCATCTCCTGAGAATCATGGTACTCGCAGGCAGGGCAGGTCCACAGGAAGCTGGTCAGGCAGGGAGGTCTGGGGAAGCTGGACCACACATGAAGAGGACTCGGAGAAACCAGGACATGCTGTGAACAATAGGTCAGGGTATAGGCCTAACATCTTGCCTCTCAGAGTAGATTCCATACATCTTCATGTTTGCCCCAAGTTTCCCCTACAACTAATGAGTCGAGTGTTTGGCCCAAAGTATTGCTGAGATGAACTGCAATGACAGAATGGCAACTGTTGGCGGATGGGGCAGAGAGGTGACTTTGGACTACCAAACACTTTGGGGGAAAGGGTGGGCTTAAGTGGGGTGCCATGATGGGGAGGTAGGGGCAATTCAGGGCCAGGGCACCTGGGGAGAGACACGACTTCCCTGGTGGGAAGGGCCCTAGAATATGCTCCCAGAAATGTGCCCAGAAAGAAAGGATAAGACGATCTCCTTCTGGCCTGGTGGGCCTAACACTATATTTTTTTTCCTGGGAAAATTATTGTTCTGATTAGAAGGTTATGTATTTATGGGTTTTTTTGTAGGACTGTTTGGGACCCTTAACTAATATATATTGTTTTCCTGTGGAAAATCCTTCTTTCAAATGAATTTGCCAACTTCTAAAAGGCTTCAGAACATAGTTTATTTTATTGTGCCGTAACATGTTCCCTCCTTTCAAAATGATTTATGCTATGTTTAAAAACTAGAAATTCACTCCCATGTTTTATATTCCAGATCTTCTCCCATATAGCTTATATATCAACGAGTTCCTATAAAAGCCACATTGAAATATAAAAGGGCTAAAGCCACCAACCAAAAAAGAAAAAAATCTTCATTTTGTCCCCTTCTTTACCCAATTGTTCTCTACTTCCTAAAATCTAGGTGAGCAAATCCCAACTCTTCAAGTGGCGTTCAATATTTTGCCAATATAAGGTTCAACCAAACTTAAGGCCTTTCTAAAACCCACCTAACTCATAGACACAGTTTTCTCTCTTCTTTTTCTCTGCCTTGGTACCATTCCTCAGTTCAGTTTTCAGGGAATCAGGGGAAACACTGATCTGTTGATGAAGTCAACCACAGGGAGGGAACTGTTTATGGAGCTCAAGAGGGCTCCTCAACGGAGAAGGGGTTGATTATTGCACAGTAATAGCCAAACTACAGCAGTCTTTGGATACATCCATTCAAGGGCTCTAATTCTCTACCCCACCCCATGTTTTAAAGCTTTTAAGAACAGAATATGTGCTTGTCACAAGACAATAATCCACGAGGATATAGACAGAACAATTCTACCTAAAGAAAGAGCACCTTTAGTCCTTTTAAAGAATTCTATTGCTTCTCCTGGGGTGAATTCCTAGACTTGAGGTGAACTAAAATGTCACTTGCCTATGTAAATAAAAAGTCAAAGGTCTGGTAATTTCTCATGAATAACTCAGTGAAATCATCTGGGATAGTTCAAAGATACCGAACCAATAGGCAGAAATAAATTTTCTTTTTCTTTGTACATAGCAAATAATGGTAGCAAATTTAAGATTGATAAATAGGTCTATTCTTTCAAATGATAAACAGGCAAACACACGCATGGAAGAATTTTTTCTTTTTCTTTTTTTGAAAATCTAAGAAGATGAAGGAAGTTTATATCGTTATTAGAATTTGACGTTGTAGTAGATAACTCCTAATTGTGCCTGGCATCCATTTTCCTTTCCACTGTTAATAGCACCTTGATTTTCCTCTGGGGACTACCTTCTCACCTGTGCTTATTTATGGAGTTTGGGTAGACTTGACTCACTTTCTGGTTCCAGGGGTGGCCTTGTGACCTCGTTCTAGCCAATAAGAGTACTACATCTCTCTGGCCATGAGGGCTGGTTCAGAAGTGGACATGCGACCCAGGCTGAGCCAATCAAGCCATTGAACACTGTACTGAACATTAGTTCTAGGATTTTTCTTGGATCTACTGTGTATGAGACTGTCTCTTTCCACAGGGTTGTGCTGGAGCTGCCCATGGTCTTTCCACCACACAGGGGAGTCCCTTGAGGATGGTGCCTGCAGAGAGAAGAGCGAAACTGAGAGATAAAGAAAGAGACTCCTAATGGCTGGTTTGAATCAGGTTTCTATTCTTTGTAATATAAGAGGCACCAACTAATCTAGAATTATTCCTCAGTGTCCTTAGTTTCTGTCAGATGCCTTTAAGATGCAGTCAAGGAAAACACACATAAATCTCAATTCTGGTATTGGACCAACAACAGCAGGAGCTCATGCTCTTATCTCCTTGTGTTTAGGAAAAAACCTTCGGATAGTTTCTATACTTGTTTGGCTATTGCACATTCCATCCTAAATCCTTTTCTTAAGATGGTTAGCATGATCTCAGCATCATGTTTTCTCTTTCCTCTGAGTGCAGAATTCACTGGATTTGTCTTTCATCGTCTAGATCAGCTGCCAAGTATGTTTCTTTAAGTTGGCTCCTATACCATCTTCATAATAGGGTGAACAAATCTTTCAGAATGTTTGCATTTATTCACCCAACAAGCTCTTTGTTCCAACCATGATCTACCTGAGCCAATCCCCTTTGCCAGAAAGATGTAGTACCGTGTTTTTTATGGCAGTGGAAACTAGCATACTGTGCTAGTTTGAGATGTTTTAACTCCCACTTTTTTCCATATATAAACAAACTTGTCCTCCCTTCCCATCCATGTGTCTACAAACCTCTTTCATAGATAAATAGTCTTCTTATTTATCCAAAGATCTTTAAAAAAGGTAGAGGGATAGTGATACATGCTACGCAGCTCTTGAAAAAGACAATAATAAAGGTGCTAATATTTTTTAAAAACTTCAGAGCCATCCTATTTCTGAAATTACTTACAGGGTATTCATGCTGCTGTTAAATAAGCAGATAATCTTTATCTGCTAATAAAAAAAGCAGCCCATTGCCAGAGGACTGTGACAGTCTTAACAAGTTTTACAAAAAATAAAATACCAGCAGATTAACAGGTATTATGTTTTCTTTTGGCAAATATTAACACTTCACAGCTAGCATATCTTGCTTACTTAATTGGGCCTATAAAAACTCGCTAGTCTGTTTCACTTGCAGCCATTGAAATTCTCTCAACTTGTTCCTTACTGCTTTTCAGAGCTAAGATGGGAAAACAGCGACAAAACAGACCAGCTGAAAAGATTTTTAAGGTCTCAGGTCCATATTTACAAACCGTAACAATCTGTGTGTAGTCATTTATTTTAAAACAAATGAAGTGAATAAATCAGGAGCTCCTTTGGAAAGAAAAAAAAAAATCCACCCCATTTGAGAGAAGAAAGAACAAAATATGTCCTCTCAGGAAATTCTCAAATTGTCTCTATAATAGCTTTCCCTTCACCCTGCCTCCAACTAATGGCACACCCTGCCTCCAGCAGAAATCATTGCTCTCTTCGAGTTCATTTAGAAGCTAATACCTCTCTATACTATAACATTTATCATACATATTATTGTTCTATTTTGTTTGGGCTTAGATATCTGTACTCCTGGCTAGATCACAAGTTCCTCCCAGGCAGAAACAATGTCATATTCTTGCTACCAGCACCTAGTCTACACCAAAATTGAGCAGATATTTGTTAAAACTGATACAAAGATACAAAGAAAACAGAGAAAGGGAGAGGAGGAGAGAAGGAGAGAGCAAGTGAGAACCCAAGGGAGCAGTGAGGGAAGTTTTAGGCTCCAGGCCACTGGGCAGGTATGATACTGGTAGAGACTACAGACAAGATGGCCTGTGAAGATCTAGAAAGTCTGAGGCAGGCCAAAGAGAAAATATTAGTCCCATTGAAAGAAAACTTTTTTAAAAAATATTTATAGACTCTAATAATCTTTCAAGTGACTACTTTCATTATTTTGGCTTTGAACACTTTTGTGAGCATACTTGCATTCTTTCTGGCCTATTTTTAAACTAGTTTAAAAGTAGTTGTTAGGTAACTTATCTTCCTAACTTCCTTCTCAACAGTTCAGAAGTTCCTGAGTATAGGATGACTCCAGGAAACATCTGTCAGTTCCCTCAATCTGAGGTCCTGCACCTGGGGAGTTCTAAGTTCATGAACATACTTGTGATGATGCTGGTCCATGCAATGGTTTTGTTGGAGAAGTTGGACTGCTTTGGTGTTCACTGAAGTGATCAGAGTCAATGCCCCATTTTTAGAATTGTGGGTCGGAATCCTGGATGACCACCTGCAGAAACCCCTGGGGCCTCTCCTGGGCTCTACCACTCCCCTCCATGGAACTGTCAATCTGACTTTAACAAGTGTCCCCGTGGTGATGCTGAAGACCTGCCTACCTAGGAAGCACAATCTCATAAAAGCGGCCTTGTTGGGTCTGGCTGCCTGACAGGAATGAAATGTTAACTTTCTAAACTTGCTTTCCTAGATCTCACCAAAAGTAGCAAGCCAACAGTGTAATTTCTCAGGCCTACACTGAACAAAAGATGCTAGTGTTTTTCCTTGGCTTGGGGAGAGGAGAAGACAGGATGCTGAGATTCTAATCCCTGGTTTGGAGCATCCAGATGATCACAAAGAACACTCACCTTTTATGACAGTGCATTTCCCAAGCATCCCTTTGGGAAGCCTTAGACCCCAATTGTCTGGGAAACATAAAATCAGTCGCTTTTGGCAAAGCTCAACACACCAGAGCATGGGAAACACAAATTAAAATAGAGATACTTCTTTACTCACTAGATGGTCTGGTTACACGTTGACTTGGCATAAAAATAGAATCATTAAAAAAGGGATCACCCAGGGGTATAGTTAAATAGCTCAAGTCTGGTGAGGGTCAGAAGAAACTTTAAGTCTTATGAAGGTTAAGCATCTTCATCCTTTCAGCTTGATGTAAGGAAATCATATAAAATAAGGTCAAAATAACCAGGACTACTTAATCTAAAATTACTTGTCTTATTTGGCTTATAGGAATTCATAGTGGTTTTGAGATGAATACTTTTCAGTGCATTGGACATGGTGTTCTGTTTTGGTTACAGTGGAATTAACTTTCCTTTATTTTTTTATTGCTTGTTTGGTTTATTGAGGGAGCCAAGCCTTACCTAACAAGTTGCTCATGCCTCTTGTCAAAGGCAGTATATCGATCTTGATCAAGTTTGAAATGAAGTGGAATTCTTATCTAATCTGTTATTCTGTGGAAATCTTTCTCCTTTGCTACTGAGAGTCTAAGAGACAAGTTTTCCCATCACTGTAAGTGTCATTCTATTTAATCCTCACATCTGTAATAAAACCAATACATAGCTGTTTGTTCTGATCCACAGGTTCAGGGTGCCTCTCTCCAAAGAGGCTGAAGCCACTAGGTTTGAGATTGCCAGTCCTCACTGTGCACTTCTGATTAATGTTTTTAAACTTCATTATACAAGGAGGAAAATCCTGGGCTGAGGAGTTTCAGTGGCTCTGCCCAACAGTGGTGGGTCCTGAAACTGATCGTCAAGCCCCAGTATAGTGTCACTTATAACACGTCCCAGCACAGATGTGAAAACGCAAGGGAATCAGCTCAGTCACTAGACTCTACTCTCCCCAGCCTAATTTTATAAGCATACACATGAGTGTGAAGCTCAGAAGAGGAAATTTTCCTTTAATAGATTTGCCTTTCAAAGGATCTGGTGTCTTTAGTGGACACCAGGGATAACAGAGTCCCTTACCTGGTTCTCAGAACAGCACTAAAATCTGCAGTAGAAGGCAGTAATCACCATCAAAGAGGGTGAGGAAGAACTGAATTACAGCAAGGACACGACTATTACCATGTTCAGCTCTGCTCCAATTATAGCGTCAGTAATAAGAGCTCATATTTACCAAGCACCGGCTCTGTGTCAGGCACTGTTCTACGTATCAGACACAAACATTTAATCCAACTCTAACCACCCTCCTCTGGGACATTTTTGTGGATGCTCAAGAGTTAGGTGTGTTTTGTAGGCACAGACTTGCCTTCTTGAAAAAAACAAGAGAATGAATCACGCTACCCTGAACATACCCGGAGAGAATCTCTTCAGTGTTCACAATATTCTCTTCTGTTCTCTGAATGTTGAAGGATTTGGCAAAAAGAATCCTTTAATACAAAAACTGCCCTTTTCTCAAAACAAAGCCATCCTAGTATACTGGTAAAATCAGCAGAATGTGAAGTGCTCAGATCCAATAAACAAACAATTGATATCTCTGACAATAACTCTTCTGAAAATTTACTTCTAATAACCATTTTCCAAAGGAGAGATGGCTTATGTTGCAAAGTCTATTAATGCTGTCCCAGACGTCTGAGATAAGGATCATGGCTCAGTGGATGGTGACAAAGATTCTTTGTCCTTTTTAAAGTAGCTAACTTCTGCTACCCCCAAACCACTCAGTATACAACAGGAAGTAAGTATGAGAGCAATTAGAAAGAACTACTGTGCATTAGTGTGGTTTGATTTATGTAAACAGTTTCTGTGGAAGACAGCTGTGGTTTGAATAATGTTCATATCTATGAAACCTAAATATAATCTGATATGTCTAGAACATTCTTGACCATGTTCTTTTGCTCTAAACTATCTCAATAAAGATGAACTCAATGATTGCAATCAGGCGTGGGCTTACCCAGAGAAGGTCATAATCAGATGGCCTTGCTCTTCCTTCATCGTCTTCATACAAAGGGAAGCCTTCCCTTCGAGCCTGGTAATACTCCTTCCGCAACTTCTGGATACGGTCAGTGCTTCCACCCGTGGGATGGACACTACAGGATGTAATCAAACAAACATAGTCACACGGTGTACATAATCCTTGAAGTCATATTTGGATCTTCTTATTAAAGGGCCTGACATCCAAATTTGGAAGATTCAATAATGTAATTCAAATATGCTAGGAAAGTGGTGGAGTCAGTAATAAAAACGAAGAAAAAATGGTCCTTCCATGCCTACCTTTAGCCCCAAGGGTCAAAACATATGACTTGGGATTAATAAACACCTTTTGAATGAGAAGGTAAGATAAAGTCCTGACCTTTTAGAGCAAATAAAAGACCCATCACTTTTTTCTTATAATCATACATGCAGGGTTTTGTTATATTTTAATGTGGGTATCTCATTTTCTCATATAAGGGTTGCCTATTTGGGGTAAAGTCCAGTTGTTTGCCCCAAAGGTTGGATGTGAGACAGGGCTGGCATGTGCCAGTGTTCATTTCCATGCAACTCATGAATTTTGGGAGGGAGGGGTTGGAGGGATACCTGTCAACATATGGGTACAGCCAGGGCAAAGGTAAAGAAAAGAAGGTGAAAGCCACGTCAAAAAGTCACAAAAGGGTGGGGGAAGCTGGGTGATGGTAGAATGTGCTTGTCCAAGGTTCTCCCCTCTCTTCTTTAGCCACTGCTTCCTCTCGGGAATTACAGCTTCTCCAGCGACTCATCCACCCAACCCCAAACTCCTCAGCTAGTAGCTCCCTTTTAGCTTGGATCGGTTTTTGAGATCATTTCAACAGAACCAGTATCATGCACTATAATTCAGGGCTAGGAAGCAAGAGGAAAGTGGTAGGCAGGTCTGAACAGTCTTCAACTTCTCTGGTTCATCTGAGGCATAACCGAGTGCCCCATTGTGCCAGACCTTATGTTAAGATCTAGGAAGGTAAAAATGAACATTCCTCATGCAGGGGTGGGGAACCTGTGGCCTTGGGGCCACTTGTGGCCTCTGGATCCTTGAGTGTGGCCTTTTGACTGAATCCAAATTTTATAGAACAAATCCTTTTAACAAAGGGATTTTTTCTGTGAGGTTTGGATTCAGTTGAGGGGCTGCACATGGGAATCTGGAGGGCCACATGTGGCCTTGAGGCTGCAGGTTCCCCACCCCTGGAAGGGATCATAAAAGATGACAATCCTCTCTGATAGGTGCCTACAACAGAGATTTGCAGATGGGTCATGGGAACAGAGTGCTGAAACTTTGACAGTGTGAGAGCAGGGCCATGGAGGACCACAGAAGGCCCCATAGGGGAGCC
This sequence comes from Daubentonia madagascariensis, assembly GCA_023783475.1. Lineage (NCBI taxonomy): Eukaryota > Metazoa > Chordata > Mammalia > Primates > Daubentoniidae > Daubentonia > Daubentonia madagascariensis. Next base: position 6,124,076 of record JAKFHU010002088.1, read on the forward strand.
TTGAAGGCTTTAGCTGAGCCTTGACGGATGCATAGGGGCTCAACAGCTGCACAAGTGAGATGAGGATTTTCCAGGTAGAGGGAAGGACAGGGCAAAGCACAGCAATGAGAAAGCATCTTGCTTTGAGGACATGCAAGTCAGTCAACTTGGGCAAACAGAAGTCCTCAACTTCTTTTGTTCTGCCTCACACACATACCAGGTGATACATGCTCCCTTCCCTTTCTCATATAGAAACCAAATTAGAATAAAGTAAGTGCTGGTGACTTTAGTTTAGGGATATTTTGAATTCACTCTAATAACTGACAAAAGTATGTCACTTGCCAATTTTGGTACTTTTAACTCAATTGGTAGCAGCTTATCAATCATGCCAACACTCATGTTTCACGGCTATGTGAGAATCATTGCTGCAGCATATTGGGTATATAGGAGGGAGCAGGGGAAGAAGGACAGGTGAGGCTTGGAAAGGTGAACAGAACCTCAGTGTGAAGAGCCTTGTATGTCAAAAAGATCCCCAAATATTACAGTTGAGTTTTAGTTTAAATGAGATATCTGATAAAATGAGATATCTAAAAGCAATAGAAAGAGGTCATTTATTTTGTTAAAATATTTTAAAATTATGCTTGAAAACTATAAAAAGAAAATGGTAAGTAAACACCTTTCGGAGGAAAAGAATTCTTCCCAAACTAGATGGCAAGTCAATTGAAAGTGGGACCACTTGCCCATGACCATGCGACTGCTCCAGTGGCAGCTTGCGCAGGGCTCTGGGCTTCCAGAGTATTTACAGACCTTTGGCAGCTGATGCCTGCCATTCAGAAAAGACAAATCCTTAGGGTCCACATATTTATTTTTCTTCAATATGTACTTTAAAACTCTCAAAATAATTCTAATTATTTCTTTGTGATATTTAATTAATTTTTTATTTCAATAGATTTAGGGGGTATAGGTGGAGTTTTGTTACATGGATACATTGTATAGTGGTGAAGTCTGGGCTTTTAGTGTACCCATCACCTGAATAGTGTACATTGTACCCAATAGGTAATTTTTCATTCCTTACCCTGCCTCCCCGCTTTGGAGTCTCCAATGTCTATTATTCCACTCTGTATGATATATTTTTTTTAAATAAAAGTTTTCTTTGAACACTTCAAAAAGCTAACAATAAGAAAAAGCTAAAAGGCTTGATAAGCTTTTCTGAACCATGGGCAGGCAGGAAAAGCAGCACAGTCTACTTTGAAACAGGCTTCCCTCGCTCTTGAGTAATATGAGATGACCACGGTGTCTGTATCCAATGCACAGGCTTTTGCCGATTACAGAAATTCATGAGCTGCGTTCAAACTTGCCAGATGAGTTCAATCAACATGGTGCAAACATCGCATACATAATCTATTAGTTTACCCCAAAGAAACTGAAGCATTGAATTCAAGTAGAATGAAGTCATCAGTAATAAAGAAAAAAAAACCTGATAAGGCACTGTTTTTTTTTAAAAAAAAAAACAATTTTCCTCCATTTGTGGTGGGAAAAAAAACATACTCAGACTGTAAACTATTCTTCCATATGCCTATAAATACATAAATTTTAAAATATGGGTTTGATCAGATTGCTGTTCTCAAATAAGGGAATGGGGCAAGAATACAAAATCAGCTGTTCAGGATTCAGAAAATCCGTTATGGCTTGCAGGAACATGACTATTTACCCAGAAAAGAAATCTAGCCCCAGAGAAAAAACAGGAAAAAAGTCCAGAAAGTCATGGACCATCTAAGGGCAAAACATGCTGTATCTTCTCCCCTGTGTGAATATTTTAAAGAAATATGGAACTCCGTGCAAACCTTTCATGATAACCTGGGACTACATCTCAATATCATCTCTCTGTTTTCCTCTCCAGCACTCATTCTGCCTTTAGTAACTATATCAGGTTTTTTCCAAGTAGGTGTTTTACATACTAAACTTAGAAATAGCAAATTCTGATTTCTGATTTTTAGCTCTTCTCAGCAGATAATACATGTAAGTTTACCTCCAAATTAATAAAAATTATATACATTACTATTGTAATGAAAGCAATTAATTGATTTCATTTTGTGTTGAAGACGTAGAGATTTAGCAATTTGAAGAGGGAAATATAAACATCTTTGTAAAATAGCAATAATCATAATAGTTGTAATTTATAGAACATTTATCTAGTAAATATATCAATACATACTTTTACTTACACCACTTTCTGCCCAGAACAGACATCACTAATCAATTACAGCATTCTTTCCCAATGATCCCAGACATAGCCTCAGAATTCTTCTCAACCCAGAACTTCAGCCACTACAAGTCTACAGGAGCTGGCACTTGGGTTGAGTTTGTTTATAAGTCCTGTGTAACAGGTGCTGTAAATATCTCAAAACCTCAAAAGAATATTGAAGGATAGGTTTTATTATTCTGTCCAATAAAGATGAAGAATATGAGGCTCATAGCAAATAGATGATTAACAAGATTTGCTGACTTCAAAGACTATTCTTTCCACCATAGCTTACTACCTTCCAAACTGCTTCTCTTCCCGCATCTTATTTATATCTTAGAGACTGGTTCCTCTAGCAACATACTGAACCAGCATGGAAGTTAAGGCTAGCCTACAGGACTTATTTTCTAAGGATTCCCATTCTCCTTCTCTATTTACATGCCATCTGTTCTATTTTCCTGGCTTTATGGAACTTAGCAGTACAGATTCTAGGGAATCTTTGGCCCAACAGCTTCAGAAGTGACATCAGATTATGATATAACTCAAATACTATTGCAACCATAACAAATCAAAGTATCAATAATCCCATCTCCACATTGCTAGTTAGAAAATCAGGCTTTTTGTATTATTTGTTCACTGGATGAAGTAAAGCCTGCCTATTCTTACAAAAAGTTCCTATTATAGCTGTATCCATATGTAGGTAATCAATGCCAGTCTCACACTTTCAAAGTGTTAAAATGTTATGTTAAATTAATTCAAGCAGTACAAAACAGATTTATATTGTAATGATTTTTTTTTATAAATTATACTGCCTATGCTTTTAAAGGCAGATGTATAGTTAAACAGGCCCTTCTTGCAACACTGTAGAGCTGGACAGAGCTTAAAGTTATAATGGATTTCAGAAACCATGCCATTTTCTTCTTAGCCACCTATAGTAATAAATTCCCAAATGTAATGAACATCACACTAAGGCATTATCTGTTCCTTTGGAATCTAGCCTTATTCTTCCTAGTTTATAATTACCTTAATTGTAGTACTTTATAATATGAGTGTTCTTTAGTGTGTGCCTTAGTCTCCTCCCATTACTGCTGCAGGCTGAAGAAAATTAACATTCATTGAGCTCCTATGATGTCCTAAAGACAATATTTATGCTTTACATACTTTGTCTCATTTAGTCCTAAGTCAGATCTGTGAGGGTGATGTTGTTATTGACATTTTACAGATGAGTACACTGAGGCTCAGAGACGTTAAGTAACACAACTGGTGAATGGTGGACCAGGATCTGTGTGACTCCGAACCAGTGTTGTTTCTACCATATCGTGTTACCTTGCACGAAAGGCATTAAAATGCAGCAGGCGTTTTGTAGCTGCAGTTCACAGGCGTTTCAAGGCAGAGGGAATTTAGCAGAGCACATTTATAGCCATACCTTTTGATATTCTTTTATTTGCACAGATCTTTGTAATAAAAATAGAAATAGAAGTAACCAAAGTAATAGAAATACATGCAATGAAGTCTGTATTCATTAAAGAACGACGTTGGAGCAACTGCAGACTGAGATTTCTGGCAATTAATATTATATCTCTAACAGGCTTATGTGGGGAGCTGCTATAAAACTGAACAGGGTACAAAAGAGAATCAACATATGACAAAGATCCCACATGAAAGCAAAGAAACTCTGGATGAGGACCAGGACGGAGAGGCTGCCAGCACTGCTGATGGGAAAGTTCACCACTAACTGAATGAGAGGGAGCTGGTCACTATCACCAAAGCCGGCCCACGTTTGGGCTTGTGAATTATTTGTGATTACTTGCTGTGTATGTATAAGAGGGCATGTATGTAAATACATACTCCTTCACTATGGCTCAGTTGTATATAATTTCAAACAGCTGTTTATATTTATGTGTTGTTAGAGAGCCTCAAGACATATTGTTCTTCTTTCTGAATGAGAAGTGTTTGCCTCTCATGTATGTAAATACATGTATGTATTTGAGTTATACCATAATCTGATGTCACTTCTGAAGCTATTGGGTCAACGATTCCCTAGAATTTGTACTGCTAAGTTCCATAAAGCCAGGAAAATAGAACACATGGTATGTATAAGAGGGCATGTATGTAAATACACACACCTTCACTATGGCTCAGTTGTATATAGTTAATTTCAAACAGCTGTTTATATTTTTGTGTTGTTAGAGAGCCTCAAGACACATGGCTCTTCCTTCTGAATGACAGGTGTTTGCCTTTGGTGAGCAGTGGGCACTGGTAGGTACCAGCCTCGTGCCAAATCTGGTGTCCAGATTTGATGATGCAGTTAAGAAACAGCCTTTATAGAATGGAACCTTAAGAGGAATATTCCTGTCTGGATGTGATAATCCTTACGAACTCACTGAATAAAACTCTTTAAATTAGATGTATGCATGTCAACAATAATCAGTAGGATACAGTGTTTTTGACTTTAGTGTTTGATAGATTCTTTAATTTTTTTATGAAGTTACTTTAAAATGTTATTTTGATGCTTCCTTTAAAATTTTTAATTGTGTAAGTATGGTGTTAATCTTTCTACACTTACAAAAGGGTGGAATTTCAAAGGTTTTCTCAAAAAGGGTATAAAGATGTGGAATGAAGAAAAACACTCTTGCACCCTTTAAGAATTCCAAGATCCTATTCTTTTCCTGTCTTCCCCCATTCCTTAAGGGGAGGGTTATTTGTTTTTGTCTTTTTGCATGTAGGAGCTAAAAATCATCCTAGTTTTAAACTTAAAATTTGGCAGTACTATAGTTCTACCTTACAAAATAGTGTAGATTTTTTTTTCCAAAGTAGAAACAGAGCTTTCAAAACACCTGAGATTCTGTGGCATTTGTGCTCTCAATAACATAATAAAATCTAACTGGCTATATGTACTCTTATTTTACTAATTTTTCTTTAAATCCCAAAAAAGTTTCTGGAAAAGAATATTCAGCTGAAGACAGATAGTCATGGACACAATTGTCACTTATTTTCTGTTGGTGATAAAGATTTCTGTCAAAGGAAACCTTTGAGAGACTCATACATGTTCTTGGGATCACTAATTTATGAGCATTTAACATTTACAGCATCTATAGCCCCAACAGCACTTACACTGATACCCTATAGATTTGATATCCCATAATGAAAATACATTTATATAGTGTGCCCATATATATATGTATATTAAAGAGACTTAATAATAAATAATTGCTTTTAAGGGGGCTTAATTCTATAGAATTCTTCAAATGATATTTAGTCCTGAACAGCTCTGAAAATTATCCAGTGTAAATATTCATTTAAAATTAGGATTATGTAAATTCCCTGTCTTCCCCCTGCTCCCAATTTCTTATAAAGAATATCTATTCTTTTCAAAGGTGATTTGACAAATAAGATTTTTCACTGTGTAGTCCAGTGAAATTTTAGGACCCACAGGTGACTACCCATGGATAACATGGGGGGATACTTCTAATTTCTTCCCAAATTCACCATCACTATTTATGATGGTGGCCCCTATTTTCAGTTATTTTTGCCAAAAAGTTCCCCCAATAACAAGAATATGCCTTTGCTCATCTGCACATTTAATTTCCACCAGATTTAAGTTAGGTTGTTGATTAAAACAATTACTCATTTAAGAGCCCTTTACTTACTATGACTGCCTAAATTCCTACATTAAAAATAATGAATTTACAGAAAGAGTGAATAACTAACAGACAAAACAAACTTTTTGCATCTAGAATCTCCTTTTATTTCTAGGACTACTTTTGTCAATTATTTCTGACATTATTCCTCTTCTTAGTAGGTGAGGAAACAACGCTTACGCATTTTAAGAGAGTATTTAACGTCACATAACAAATTAGTGGCAGAATCTGAGAGAAAAACTGTGCTCTATGCTAATATATAACTTTGAAAAGTGTGCCTTTGTATAAATTTCCAAGGGTTCAACAAAAATACTCCATATGTCAGGATCTTGGGGGGAAGTTGAGAAACTGGTCCAGAGAGGCTGACATGTAGGTTAGGGTCATAAGGAAGAAGAAAACTATAAAGCACAAGGATATATTAGCTCAGTCTATAATCCTGAACAGTGGTCCTTCCCCCAGCCTTCCTGATGCTGCCTGTGGCATTTTGACCTAGATATGACAATCTGACAATGTGACTTGGCTTACCTGGGCTCCCGACTTTGCCATGGCAACCTGAGTCTGACCTTTTGTCTTTTTCAATGTGCTTCCCGCTTGCAGCATCTGCTTCCTTTGAGATTCTTGTCTTGGTATTTCCATCCCTAGTGTGGTGAACTGACCCTCTGACTCCTATAGCTTGAAGATTTGTCTTGGAAATCTTAACCCTGGACTGGACCTTGACCCCAGCGAATCAAGCCATAGTGGTGGAGCATAAAGAAATAAAGGCCCCCTTCCCTTGGCACTTTTGAAATGGCAAGCATTTCCATGCACACCACGAACCACTGAAAGTAATCTCATTGATTCGTGCAGGGTGCCTTTCTCCCATGTGACTGACTGTTGTGACTGAGAATCGCCACCAGATCAGCGTCACCTCCTCTTCTGATAAAAGGCACTGCTCTACCTTTGCTCTTCATCACTGGAGACAATGTGAGACTGCTCTCTAATCAGAACATTCCGCTTCTCTAGTTCCGTTTCTAGCAAAGGTAGAAATTCCTTAGGAGTGACACTGACAGTGTGACTCGCAATTCGACAACACACAGGTTATTATTCACATCTTCAATTCACCAGATAATTGCATTATTCTGATACTGTACAGTGACCTTCCGACTGTGTTCAAGTTTTAGAAGCCGGTTTTGCCATTAGTCATCAAATACCCATTTGAGTTAGTCATTTTGAATAGTATTCTAATATATAACTTCAAACACAGTGCAATATTTTTGTGCCTTAAGTAATTTACACAAATACTGGATGCTTCAGTTAGGTATAAGCATGTGATACATATTGTCTCAAGGCATTCTGCAAATTTTATTAACAATATAAAGTATGTGGGTGTCCCAGAAGGCATTTATCAAGTGTTTCATATGTTAATTTTTGTTTCTTAAAAAAGAAAGATTTTAAAATATAGTTGAAAAGTTCACACTGTATGGCAGCAAAATTATCCCTTCATTTTTAGTCTACATCTTTGTACAACAAGCATTCATAGATGCAAAGAAAAATAGATTTGGGCCAATGTGGAACTGTGCATCCATGTGTCTTCTGTTAAAGATGATAAATAAACCCTGCCCTGTATTATAATTCATGTAGATACAACTGTTCCTACATGGCTGAAATATAGTGACATTGCATCACACTGCATTTAATTGATATACCAAATATTTAAACTTAGACAAAACCAGGGGCTTGGGGGCAGAATAGTAACGTAAGTAGTGTTAGTGTTTCCATCAGCCATTCCATTTAATGAACATATTCCCCCGGACATGAACTGAGTGTGTTTCTCTCAGTCAGTGTCAGTTCCTAAGCACTTTTCATAATGTAAGTTTTATGTTTTGCTGAACATGATTTCAGTGTTTAAAGATATATATTACTTGTACAACATGGCCTTGTATATGCTAGCCAACTTCTTCAGCTGGTGCTCAACCAAGGAAATAGCCATCTAATGCAGTGCTAGGAGAAACATCTGTGGGTAGGTTTAGTGTGAGATTATAGATAGGGTCCCATATAGCAATCTCCTAAAGTGTTTCTCAAGGTTAATTTTGACTATACACAATTTTGTCTCATGTAATGACTTTAGAAATTAGCCTGTTTAAGACACAACTCCACTTTGAATACTACAGGTTTTCTCAAAGGATTTTATGGTCCAAAATAAAATTAGCAAAATGTTGATCAAAAAAGGTAAATGGAGGAAACCTACAAAACTTGCATTATTTTGACTATTATTCACAGTTTTGAACTGAACAAGAGATGGTTTAAGGAGAAATAAAATGTTACTGTTTATATGGTTCTTGAGCAAATTAATGATAATATGCACATGAACGCATGCACACACACACCCCCCCATCTCAAGGAAATTCTCACCAACAACTGCAGGAACTGCAAAGATAAAATTATTATCTGCTAGGCTTAAATCAAACACAGCTTGAGTTTTAAGAATACATATCTGACATTTGTATGTGGATTAAACTTTCAGGGTCAATTCTGGGAAAAATAAGCCTTTGTGGGCTGCAGGCCATGAAACCTTGGGAATTTCCTTGGCCTCCATGAAATTCCCTCTTCCTCAGAGGAAACAATATCGAAGTTCTCTCTTCTCCCAAGGGATCACAGAATGCCATCCAAGGCCACTGATTCCCAACAGCTGCACACCTAGACCTTTCCTTTTAGATAATAAGGAAATAAGCTCTAATTGACTACACAATTTAAAGGAAAATAAGGAGATTCTAAATGATTTAGTGCATAGATGGTTTTTTTTTAAATTTAAAGGATTAGATCAGTCAGGAGAGGACAGTCAGGATAGTGCATAGTAAAAAGTGAAAAATATAACAAAATGTCAGATTATTATTTTTTATAATTATACAATTTATTTTTGGACTACTAGTTTCAAATTTGTGATTGTTTTCACAAGTATATTTTTATATATATATATTTTTAAATTTCAGAATATTATGGGGGTACACACACTTTGGTTACATATGTTGCCTTTGCACCGCTCAAGTCAGAGCTATAAGCGTGCCCATCCCCCAGAAGATATCAGTAGATTAAAATAGTAATTTCTTACTCACACAACAAGCCTTCCTCCTCCTCCCCCAATGGAGGAGATTGGGAAGATAACAAAATTGTTTTTTAAAAAAAGGAGAACAAGTTTTTCAATTGAAAGAAGCTAAAGATTGTGATTAGCAGTTCAACCCTAGACGTTAAGAGACAAAGCATTCTAAATACATACGATATGTAAACTAGTCCTTACCTTTGCATCCCTTTGTAAAGGAATATATATATATAAATATATATAAAAAATAAATTGTCCAAACACCCAGAAGGGATGCCTGAGTCACACAGGTAATACATATCTGACTATGGGGCAGATGGTAATGATCACATATGGTGTTAAATCATACTCTATAATAAACACAGAATTCTATACGCAGTATTCTGATATGAATAGAATAAAAGCAGTTAGGTCCAATAGGTCTAATAATTTATTAATAACATGTTTGGATGTCACCTACAATCTTTTTATTCCTTTTACATCCACATGCATGAATGCTGAGCTATTCTGAGATTTTACATAAGATCCTAACAACTACCCAATCCAAATGGATTCTCAAATCCAAAGAGCTGCATAAAAAGTTAACATCTACTTAGGTCCCAAAGGGTGTTAAATCTGAGAACATCCCACAGCACTCATTTACCTGCATGTAAAGGGAGCTCCAGTAACCCTCTAACCTCATGCGGACCTTCTGACATCAGGGATTTACAGAACAGAAGACAGCTTATATCATCATCTCCTATGGATTGTTTCAGTTCTTTTTAAAAGATGTTCAGATTCTTAACAAACCCTAGCTAAGGGAATGCCAACTTTCTCTTGAGAATAGAATAGAAAACAGTAAACTGGTATCCGACTTAGATCATCAACTGCTTTTATACAAGCTCTCCAATAACCCTCTGAAAGTTTTCTGACGTGTACATTTATTTAAACTTTACTTATTCTTACATATTGCTGTGTCCCTGGCCTGGGGGGTGTAAAGGTGATTAAGACCCAGACCTGATCCTCGGGGATTTCACAGTCTAGGGGGGAGGGGGATGGAGATATAAATAAATAATGACACTGCAATGTGGCAATTATCATGAGGAAGTATGAAGTATAATGAAGTCCTGCGGTAGCTCAGAGGAGAGGGTAATTAACTCGCTCAGGGAGGTCAGGAAAGGCCTCACAGAGGAAAGGAGACAAGGATAAGGAGGGGGTGTTTGGGCATGTCAGGTGCAAGGAATATCCCACAGAAAGGGACACAGTCAGGTCTGGCAGGAGTGTGGGGAGTGTGTGGGGACACCGTGAGAACACTGCTGGTGGAACTTGAACAGCACCCAGGCGATGATGTGGGCTCACTGGGGGATTTCAGATAGGACAGCACCATCATCAGAGTTATGCTTTATATCCAGTTAACCTCTGGGAGAGCCTTACTCTCTCTGACCCCACATATCGTAACCTATGGAAGGAACCAGTTGACCTCTATGGGCTTTGCTTGTACCTAAATATCTGATGATTTCTCACGTGTGCGTATAGTTCAAGCTAAATGGTTGACTAAATGATTGGCAAAAGTAGCCTTTTATTTCCACTTCCCTACTTGTTGGATACTGTGCCTGAGGGCCACTGTAAATCAAGGCAACGGGACATGGAAACTTTCTTTCAGTTTGAAAACTGAACATTTTCTATAACCAGAACCCTTGCTGAACTAGTAATATTAACTGGTGATGAAGCATGACGCATCATTAATATAGTGATAAATTTCCTATTAGGAACAGGGCCCTGGCTGCCAAATCAGAGGGCAAAAAGTTAAAACAAAACAAAACAAATGAAACCAACCCATTATGGGTTGACAAAGACTTTTATTTTCACTGGCACTTTAAGAGAAAGGAGTCACACAATCTTAATTAATAAATAGCCATTGCCCCATTCAGGGGAGGTAAGGGTGACGCCTGAGTATCTGCCATGGAGCGATTTGTAGCTGTCTTCTTGATCTGAAAAGTGAATGAGTCTTCGAATATCAAAGAAGGAAAATTAGGCACTCTACTGCTGACAACTGAACTCTATAAATAACCCACAGTGAAACCGAATAAAAAACATGCCTTCCTCCAGCTTCCAGTAGCCTGTGGACAGTGTGACAGTTGCTAGTTGTTTCAATAAACATGATGTCAATTATGCATTTTATCCATCACGGTGAAGTCATGTGTGGGGAATAATTGAGTATCTTTTTTTTTTTTTTTTGGTACTTCACATAACAATGCTTTTCCGTTTTATTTATATGATCCTGAGGCAAAGCAGCTGTCTGATCTGTAATCTATATGTTGCATCAACACTATTCTTTCTTATGTTTTCCCTTAGTTCCAACAGCTTTATTAGCAACAGTATTTTAGTCGGCTCTCAATTATCTGTAGAAATAGGAGGTTTGGAAGAGCATGAAAAAATAAACACTACAGATGATTTTGAAAAATCTCATTTAAACCAACAACTTTGGTTTCTTTCCCAGTAAGTATTTTCCCAGAGTAATGCCCCAATTAATTGACTTAAGTTTCACATTCTTTGCCTTGCCCAGCCCCTTGTTTGGTAAAGGTACCAATGAGGAGAAAAAAGGCCAAAAGGCAGGCAGGACTGGAAGACCAGAGGGACTACAAAGACTCAAATGAGGAAAACAGAATTTGGACAGTTGAGAGTCAACGACCCGGGAAACAGTTCCCTAAAAGATTTACTGTGTGACTAGAGAATGTAACCTTTTAGATTAAAAATTACCAGGTATTCGTTTTCTAAGTGGATAATCTGAAAGCAAAAAGTTATGCAGAACATGGTTACAGAATTAACGAGTACTCACATACCCAACTAAAAGGAGCTTTTGGGTGACTGTCTTTTGTTTCCTGAATTCTGCTATTTGCCATGAACTTTATTGCTATCCCTTCCACTAGCAACTATTTTTTTTCTTCCTATTTGCAGATATATTAAGTAGTCATTCAGATGTCAGTAGTTCATTATGTGTTAAAAAAAACAAACTTGTTCTTAGGAAGCGAAGGTGGAGAGTAGGTGGAATGGCATTGCGTTATTTGTGCAGTCCACATTAAGACGAAAGAAGGAAGTAACATGTTTTATTCGCAATAGCTCCTGTTCTACGACAAAATCATCTCTTATCCAAGTGTAAAAAAGCCCACTGCCCCCTGGCTAGAAGCTTTTTTCCCCCCCTTCAAATTCTACATAAAATATAAGCCACAAGGCTTAAATCGAATCACTATTATTCTTTATATATTATTTACCTTGGCTTTAAAAAAAAATAAAACTGAATATTTACTGTATATCTAAGACAGCTTCTAAATCTATAACCTGCAAAAAAAAAAAAAAGGAATAATTTCCTCTTCTTCAAAGACACTTTTTAATACTGTGTCCAAAGTATCTAGGGAATTGGGGGGAGAAAAAGGAGAGTGGGGCGGGGGCAGGGACTAAAGAAAAAGAGCTAATGGTCAAAATGCATCCTTATAATAAAATGAGCTGCTTAATGGATGCTCACTACAGGAATAACATTAATTCAGTATTAGGACTTTCAGTAGAAAAATATGAATGTAATTTATCTTTTTAACTGTCAGCTGCATTTCTAAAGCTCTGAAGTCTGTAGCTTCCAGGGGCCTTTTGTCTTTCTGCCATGGCAGGAATATCCTGGACAGCTGTAAGAGCTTTCTAAGCTAGCTTTCTCAAAATCCATTAGCTAATTCAAGGAACCTAATTAGAGCTGCCATTTTGATGGAGCATACTGAATACTCAGTACAGACTAGTAACACCATCAATGTTTATTAGAAATCACAAAACCCAAAGTGCTCCATTCCCTATGAATATTAATGGGAGTACAGCAAACAAAATATTTATTAAGACATATGCTTAATCCCATCAAGGTTTACAGATACTGAAAAGGAGAGAGAGGGGCGCAGACTCGAATTTAAAGGCATGTGCCCATGGACACACAATGAACCAAGATTTACACTTAAGCAGCACATAATCACCACGTGTGTGCCCCTCCCACTTGTCTCCCTCGGTTTTGCACCCTGGAATTCAGCAGCTCACAGCTGGGAAGACAGATGTAAGGCCAGAGAAGTCTGAAGAAGGGGGTGGAGGGAGCCTTTTTAAAAAAAATAAAATAAAACAGCTGCTGAATGCCACGAGTTCTTGTCAGTGGAGAAATAAGTCTTGCTTCTCTACAAAATCAGCGGCATAATGATGTCAGTACTTTCTACCCTCATCTAAATTAGGATGTTACCAAATTAATCCAACTAGCTGTTATGCCATGTACCCACCCTGGGAGAGTTTCTGCCAGGGCCTGGCCCTGAATCTAGGGGTGCCAGAGGCTTGTCATAGGTGACCCTGCTGTTATGCAGATCGGCCCCCACTGCCCTTGTCAGCACAGGTATACACACGCACCCTCCAGGGAAGGCCCAAAAGACACTGTTCTTCATTCTCTTCTCTCAGGAGCAGTCCAAGGCTCTTTGTGAAGTGTTAGTGCCCCGGAGCCCCTAACTCTAGGGGCTCCTAACAGAGCAAGCTTCCTGTCTCTATCTTTTCCTTCCCCTTTCACCGAACTTTTGAAAACAACCCTCTGCTGTTTCCTTTTGTCATCTGCCATCTCTCTTTTGGGCCGATGACAATTTGGTTTGCACCTTCTCCACTGCTAAAATCACTCAGGACACCCTCGCTAACCTCTGCAGGACTGGATGTGGGAGAGCAACCCTCCTGGCAAGTCTCTCTTCTTTGTTGCCTTCCTACTTCTTCAGTCTGGTTGTCTGTTTCCTTCACTGTCCCGGTCACCGTTCTCTAAACACAGGCTTCCCGAAGGTTCTCTAACAGCTTCTGGTCTCCATTTTCACTCTGGGCGATACTACTTACTCCTAGCGCTTTGATTGTCACATGCCTTCTCACGCTCGCCCGGTTAGCCGTCCACCCCTTCAGCAAACGATCCCTGGAGCACCTCACAGGGGCCAGTGCTCAACAGAGCCAGCCGCACAAGGACGCACACCTCCACGGTGGCGTCTCGCGGCAGCTCCGAGAATCATACTCGACCCTCGTTCCGTGTCTGTACCTGAAACGAAACACCAGCTTCTGCTCAACTTGTCCAGAAACGACCTTCTCACATTGCCATTACTATCTCCTTTCCGTCCGATTTCCCTGGCTTTTTAATTGCTTCTCCAAGCTCGTCAAAGGTTGAGACAAGATCGTGATTCAGAGCACGGGCTCTGCAGCCAGACTGCCGGGGTGCAGGGCCTGCTTCTGCCACTTTCTGCCTCCCCAACTCGGGGCAGTTGTGAAACGAGGGCAGTGACGGCAAAACCTCCTAGGGTTGTTCTGAGGATTAAGTGAGTAATTACGTAACACAGAATAGTGGCTCACGTAATAAGGACTCAATAAATAAGCTACTGCTGTGTTGTCAATACTACATTATTTCATGCTATTGTTCGCTTCTCTTCTCCCGTGCATTCTACATGCCATCAGCTGTAACCACGTGCCTCCAACACCGTGCCCTCCCTGCACTCCTTCTCGCCGGAGCCTGGCTCGCACGCTCCTTGCCTGCACCATGATGACAGCTTGGCGCCCCGACTGTCCGCTCCTGCCCCCTTCACTCGGATCCCTTCCCACGTCAGCCCTCGCAGGGTACACTCTGCTCACGGGATTCCCTAGCACAATAGCCCTTGCGCTCTCCTCCCGTTGCTGACAGCACCCCAGCCTGCTGCTCTCCTCCCACGTGCTGTCTCCAGGGACACTTTTATTGTTCCCTAAACTTCTCCTCAGTTTCACCCACACCCCACTCCATGCCTTTGTCCACACTACCTCTTCCACCTGTAATTCTTTTCTCTCGTTTTAAAAACAATATAATTACAATCTTATCAATTGTTTCAAAATGTCCACGGCCTTGTCATCAAGTTTAAGTCAGTTGTCAAAGTGTTCCCCGTGGTCAGCGTGGCCCTATCTTCATCGAACTGGCCTGTTTCCTTCTCCTCCTCCTCCTTGCTCACTACTCTCCTGTTCTCACTCAGCTGCTTTCTCATTTTCCCCTGTTCCTTGAACAGCCCAGGCTTGTCACAGTCCCGGGAGTCTAATTGCTGCCTCCAGGTTCTCAAGGCATGTTCTCTCTCCCTTGTCAGAGCAGCCTCCCCTGGCCGTCTTATCTGCAAACCCTTCAAGACACTCCCCCCCCCCCCCCCGCCCCAGTGAGCCTGTTTGTTTCCTCTGTAGCACTGATCACCGAATGTATCTTCTTTATCTATCTACTGGTTCACTTACCTTTGTCTGCCTACCTCCACAGGGATAGAGGGTGTTGAGAGCAGGGACCTCCTAGGTCGTGCTCACAGCTGTGTTTCCAGTGTCAGGGTCTAGCACATGAACTAAAGGCATGACTCTTCACCTGTGAAATCCTTCAAGAGTCTTATAGTCACTCAGCAAATATTTATTGAGCAGCACTAGATCCTGGGAATACAGGGGCAGTACAAGACACAAGAGGTCCTGAACCACGTGGGCCTCATGTTTTAGCAGGGTGGGGGGAGTGGACAATACACCAACCAATGGATAAAAATCTCATGCATTGGTAAGAGCCACCAGGGACTTCAAATACAACATGGTGGTAAGACAGTGACTGGATGGCTCCTTTAGATCAAGAAGTCAATCAAGAAAGGCTTCTCTCTTTTAATCTAAGGTCTGAATTACATGAAGGAACCATTCCATAAAGAGCATTCTAGAGAGAGAAAACAGCTATCTCCAAAGACCTAAGGAGGGAATGAGTGTCATGAATCAAAGGAACAGAAAGAAAGTACATGTGGCTGGAGCCTAATGCTCATGGGATAAAGTGGCAAGTGACAGGCAAGTCTGAGATCCTATGTGCATTACAGGACCTGGGAATACCTTTGAATTTTACTCTGAGTGAAATGAGTTGACAGTAGGAGATTCCAGATTCTAAGCCAGGAAGTGACATGACCTAATTTAAATTTTCAGAATACAACTCTGGCTTTCCTGTAGAAGCCAGAACAGAGGTTGTTGCAGAAGAACAGGTGAGAGGTGATGGTGGACTGGCCTAGGTGGCGGTCATGAAGCTGCATAGGAACAGATGAATTCAGACACATTTTGTCCCAAGCACAGGCTATTCCGTGAACCCTTCCTGGCAGACAGCAGTCTTTCCTACCTTGGGATCCCCTCAGCATTTTGTACGTATATTATGGCCCTTAACTTCTTCTTTGTGGCATTGTGATCATTCATGTGTTTTATATATTTTAAATCTTTGTCTAATCCCCATTAGTGGCTGAGTGATAGGGGGAGCTTAATTATTTTTATATCTTGTGTAGAACTTGGCACAGTACCCTCACCTAGCATGTGTTCAATAAACAAGTTTTTGTGGGAGTTGAAAATAAGAACATTTAAGAGAGTGTGCAACGAAGGAGGAGTGGAAAGGAAAAGGAAGAAATCATGGTGTTTTGTAAAGACGAGGGAGGGATGTCAGGCGTGGGGTATCTATGGGAGAGGGTGCAGGGCCACAACCACTTAACTACACCTTTAGCTGCTGCTTGGAGAATGATTTTCTCTTCCTATTTTTCTTTCCCAGGCACATAAGCTGAATACCAAAAAATACATCCATAATGGCTTTGTGCGGGCTACTCTGCCATTTAATAGTTCACTTTTTAAAAAAATTTCTACAAATTTTTGAAGTTCTCTCCATTGCAACATGTTCTAATGGCCTCCTGTTTTCAGCCAGCAATTGCTATAATATCTCGGTGCCATCAGCTCCCATAAGAATTGTCTAGCCAAGCAGTAATGTGCTTGGCTTATTAATGCTCATGGAATATATGTGTGCTGAAACAGTGTTATAGGAAAACTTTTCCATGCTATTTCATACTAAATATAGCATGCACACTTTTACATGAAACTGTCCGGAAACCATGAGAACGTCCAAGCTCACAGGCTTTAAAGAAGGTAGGCTAGCACCATTTGCTGACCTTTAGCTTTGAATTAAATTTAGCTTTTCATCCTCATTAGAATCTAACTGCCAAATAGCACTCTACTCTGATTAGTAAAGTTTTCTAATAAGCATATCACTTTCTAGCACTCTGCCGAGGTGGCTGAAATCTTGAGCGGGGATAAAGGGAGAACTGCCAAATGGAAATTTAACACTCCATATCCGGTAAAATCAAAAGCATTCTCCTTATTGTTAAGTCAAGTCCAGCTCTGGGTAAAAGAGAATGGACTATGATGTTAGGAATAAGATATCCTTGCTGCCTATGAAGTCCATGTAGTGGATGACGAAGAAAACCATGAAAACCCACTCAGCCTCGTGCTCCGGGTTAATTTAGAATCCAGCAACCCACAATTTGAAGTGCTCTCATTAACATTTTCAGGAGAAACTGGTTGGGCCTAGTAAAGGGGCTTACAGGATAGGGAGGAAGGACATAAGACAGATTTTCAGGGTAATTGGGAATCCCCTGGCACCCACCCATTGCCTCCAGGCTGATACCAGAAATTCAACCTTAAGTTTAGTTCAGGGCTTTGATCTCTGTTAAAATACAGATAGTGCTGGATGTCTATTTCCATAAGACAGCACTCGTCTGCATGCCAGTTAATGCTTTGTGGACAAGTTGTAATACCAGGAGGGAGAGCTGCAGAACATGAGGACCTTGACATCCTGGCTGGGTGTGGGGGAGGTGGAGTGGGGCTTCCCAAATTAAACCTCTCCTTGCTCTATGTCAGTAAGTCTGGTCCCAGGTTGGGGTGTTAATGGTACTGGAGACCAAGCACTCATTGCCAAAAGAAATTCACTGAGTGCCTCCTGCATGTAGAGTGTTGGCCTTTGTGTCAAGGTTCAAGAAGAAAATTACGAAACTTTCCCCAAAGAAACCAAAAAGTCTTCTCCCTGCACATGATTTCTCTTTCTGTCTATTTTATGAACACTCTCACCTTCTTGCAAATGCACTTATAGTTTGACAATGTTAATTCAGGGCGGTGAGCTGGATATGCTTCCCATACTGATGACTCTGTACTGAAATCTTAGGGACTATTAAAAAAAATCAAATTATTTCCTTTTGACTTCACTAGACACAAGAGCAAGAAAGAAAGGCTAAATCATGTGCTTAAATTTTTTTGTCTTTTCTTTTTTTTTTTCAATAGAGCAGGGGTTTGACAACAAGGAAAGACATCTGTTTACCCCTAGAATGCTTTTCAGTTGTAGCTATTTTTATTGCTTTTGTTAAAACCAATGCCTCCAATTTCTTCAGAGGAGACATTTAGACATATTCCACAACTGCACACTTCAGGGCAACTGAACATTAAAAGAGGATTTGTGTAGCTGAGGTATGACTCAAATTTTGTGGGAGACAGCAGCTAGAATGGCAAAGGGAGAGAACATATAAAAAATTCAGGAGGAATACTTCTACACACATCCTCTACTCTGTACCAAAGAGAATATTCACAGAGTTGCTGTAAAAATATACAAGCCAGATTCAGAGTCAGTATGATTATCTGCTCATAAAATATTTTAGATAGCTAATTACATAATAATCTGAAGTGTATTCCTTGTTGTATAAAAGGGGACATGCAGTTCAAGTACTAAAGTAAACATTTGCAGAGTTCAGGACTAAGTTCCACATTGGGGCTTCATGTTAAGGCTTGAATCTCTGCAATTTGAGCAACACAAAACCAGACATATAGTTACTAAATCTTGTTTGAAGTGCATCTTCACATGGAACTTGAAATCCACCACCAAATATAAAGACACATGAAAACACCATTGCCTTAGACAAGCGACAGATGTTTCCATTACACCACCATAATACCCAAGGTGAAAGGTGTTTGAGGAAAAAATGATAATGCTGTAACCACACATGCACATACACACACACACACCAAATCATATGATTAGGGGATGAACTCTTTAGTAGGCGAAATTACTGTTAATAAGTTTGATAAATGATTTCTATGTCTTGTAGGGAAATAGAGATGGTTCATGTGATAACCAAAACTTGATTTTCAAAGTCTTTTGCATACTGTAAAGTCTTACAAGAGGATAATGCAAAATTCATTCATGCTGAAAAAAAAAAAGGAAAAAAAAAAGAACAAAAAAAGAAGAAATTAAGGACCACAGGTAAGATTATCCAGCACAGGAATAATCATGCCATGCATAGAAAACATTTTCAAACCCACTAGAGACCCAATAGATATAGAGCATCAGAACTCTTCATTCCACATTCACTGCTACAGTTTAGGGCTCGGAAGAGTAACGGTTACTCAGAAATTCATGCATTAAGGGTGGTGATTGAAAACAAATGGAGTGAGAAACCTACTTAGTGTCGTTTTTTTTTAAGCAAAAAAATTGAAAAAAGGAAACTTCACCATTCTACTTACTGCATTTGCTAGAAAAATGTTAAATTAAGCCATTTGCAGTCAAAATGAACAAATTGGAGGTCTGCCTAGGTGCACTGGTGGCTCACCCTACGCGAGTTCCAACGTGTCGTCTGGCTAAAGAGATAGCTAATTGACGATTGTTCCCTCCACCACTTGCCCATTAGGATAAATCCAGCTTGTGGACACTGAACCTTTCAAACACAAAGAACTGCATTAATTTTGTACTTCTAGAGCGTTTAATAAATCTGACACTGTCTGGTGGTTTTCTTCATTTTCGACCACTTGACAGCTACTGTGATCACAAGTTTCAGAGAATCTATTTTCTTGTGCAAAATTAACAGCAATAAAACAAGCTAAATGGAATATGACCAAATCACAGAGCTTGTCATATCATGGAATTTCAAAAAGAATCCTGGAAGCATATTGGAGTGGACTTGTATTATGAGCATAAATTCAATACATTGCTCCAAACCAGAGGCTTCCATTGGCTACCAAAACAAATATGATGCCCACTTCATTTGTAGAAGCAAACAGTATGCCTATCACCAAAGAGCAGCCTTGTGTAGTCAATCCTCCTCACGTGAAATGCTCAGGACCTTTTCTTTCTTAGACTGACATATGTATTGAATCAAATAAGTTCTTCTTCATAATTTTTCCTTTCTAATGGCTCCCCCCGCCCCACCTATCCTTATGTACTTGCAGGGGGAAGAAAAGCAGAGGGCAGCAAAACCAGCCTTAAGTGCTTGGCAAATGATCTTCCTGAATCTGGACCTCATAAATCCTATAAAATGTTATATTTCAACAATAGGCTAGAAAAGCTTTGCTCTCTGCAATGATGAAGCCCAGCTTCAAAATTTATAGTTTCATTTCAGAAATGGACTATAAAAAGAGACTGACTTAGCTGTCTATCAACTAAGCCTGACAATAGCAAATAAGGTGTGAGCTTTCAATGTCAAATATGTACTTAATATTAAAATTCTCAGATTAAACACTGAAAAGGGGTTTCCTCTGCAGCACACACTGATGGGAGTGATGATAGATGGGGCCTGGGTTGTCATAGCAATGTCCAGATCCTGATGTGACATTTCTCTCACTATCTACTGCGAGGGTCTTATTTTTCTAATACTGCCTATTCAAAGGGATGCCATTCTATTAGGGGTAAGGGTGAGTCAATTAAAACAAGATCCAAATTGATATGGCTTAGTTCAGTGCATAAAAGACCCAGGTGTATAATCATTCATTTTTGTCAAGAGGGGTGTAGAAGCCTGCATCCAAATATGTCTTGATAAATACACACAGATTTTTTTTGAGGGAGGAAACAGAAGTTGATTCCAAAAACTATTCTTTCTGGTAGTGTGTCAGGGCTGAGGCAAAATGAAAACTTCTAGTGGTAATTTGAAATAGGCATGAGCTTCTATAAAAATTCTTAACCTCGCTAGTAAGCTAAGAAGTTCAAAGAAAAATGATATGGTACTATTTTTTACCGATCAAATTAGTAAAGGTTAAAAAGGGGAAAAGGGATAATATTCAGTGTTGTCAGTAATGGGGTGAAATGAGCTCTCTGCTGCATTGCTGGTAGAAGCATTATTTGTTTCAATTTTTTAGAAAATTGTTAGCAATGTGTTTCAAGCCTTTGATGCATCAATTCTAGTCTAGGAATCTTAAGGAAATAATCTGAGCTGTGTAACAAAATATTTTATAAAGGTGCTTTTCTGAGGGTAATTTATAACACTGAAAACTTTGAAAAACTCTAAATGTCCAGCATTAAGGGAATGATTACATAAATAAAGGTATAGTTATATAGTAATGTTTTATGCAACCATTAAAAGTGATGGTTTCAAAAAGGTTAATTGGCATAGGAAAAGATCACAATATCACGGTAAAAAGGCAAGATACCAGAATTTATGTATGTATGCACATATTACATGTGTGAATACTATACACACATACAAACGATATATTTTATATACAGTGATATATATAGAAACAAACTGAATGAAAATACCCTAAAATGTTAATAGTAGCCAACTGAATTGTGGAATAATTGGTGATTTGATTTTTTTTTCTTCCTAACTTTTTGGTTAT
Source organism: Daubentonia madagascariensis (assembly GCA_023783475.1). NCBI lineage: Eukaryota > Metazoa > Chordata > Mammalia > Primates > Daubentoniidae > Daubentonia > Daubentonia madagascariensis. The sequence continues at coordinate 6,145,455 of JAKFHU010002088.1, forward strand.
TAAATTTAATATAAAATACTCAGAGAAAATTGGGTAAGTAAAAGCATATCTTTAAATAACAAAAATATAAAAAGAAGGCATATAGTATCAGAGCTAGAACCAGCCACACTGGTGTAGAAAGTAGGTACCTGCATTTGTTAGTAGTTTTAGGAAAGCTTTATCTTCTACCACATTCAGCTTCCTTATCTTCCCTTATTACCAGGTTGCGACAAAGATGAAACGGGAACACGTATGTGAAAGTGCTTTGTAATCCATAAGGAAAGCTATAAATATGAACACTCTAAATTTAACATAGCAAGAAAGCTTTCCATGGGGAAGATAAGTGAGCTTGAAGATTAAGTTTATGAAAGTATAATTTGATAGTGTACAGTGAAGTCCATTTAAATTTAACAAAGAAAAGGTTATCTCCCTATTCATAAGATGACAGGCTGAATTGAAAACTTAAACATATACATACAAAGCCTTATATTGGGAAACATATAGGAAAGAAGCATCTCAGTTAGTGCATGCCACCTTCCTGCTGATTTTTATTTCAGCTCTTTCCAACAATGTAAGATATCATCCACATTAATGAGTAAAACGTGCCCTACTGTCAGGCAGCAGAAAACCGGTAGCGTATAAACAATTTGGTATTGTAAAATCCTCTAATGGAGCTTAATAAGAGAGCTAACATTTAGATACAACAGGGCTGAGACAAGATGTGACAGCTACCATAACACAGAATCTCATTACTTTGTTGGTCGTCTGAGTCATAAATAGAATTTTGTTTGTATTTTTCCATAACTGATCCATGAAAAATTAACCTGTCATTTGAAAACCAGAATACTGTGATGAGTAGTACGCTAACTTATGAAAGCAGTCCCCTTTTTATTCATGGGAAAAGGAGAGTTTATGGAGGTACAGCAGTTAAAAATTATTGTGGCAGCTGATTATAGTGGAAGACTATATGGGGAAAACAATCATGAGAGACTTCCTAACCCACAGCTCTCTTTTCTGAGTTTCTTAAGGAGTTGCTGGCATTTGTAAAATTGCTAAGCTTCTAGCTCAAATGCACCACTTCAACTTTTGTTTCTGGCCATTCTCTTTCTTATATTTTCTTTTCTTTCCATCCATCCATTTATTCATCTATTCTTTGGTCATCATTTGCCATTACTTCCGTAATCCAAGTGACTGTTCATTGCTCTATTTACTTCTGCCCTTTCCCCCCTGTATACAATTCCCCATGCCCTCCTTTGTATCCCTTTTCACTTCTCAAAACTACACAACCCTAGGACTGGAAAGGATGTCTAGAGCCTGCCTTTCCCACTATTATATACACCCAAGGTTGATGACAACAGGGTTTCAAACGGTGTTCTACACAACATGAGAGCACTGAGGACCATTTCTGGACATCCTGTTTTGCCCTACTTGGCTTCTATTTCTGGGAATTAAACATCAAGTAAGTTTTAAGAATAAATAATTGTTATTCCTTGGAAACCTAAAGTCCTGAAAGGGACAAACACAGAAATCAATAATTTTTTCAGCCCCCCTTTAATGATATAAATTACTGTTACATTATATATCATCACATATTATATATTATATATTATTTATTACCATAAAACTCAGTATGATGGCCCCTATGTGCACTAAAAAGAAAATGTCACTCTTTTAACAATGGACAAAAATTAACCTATATTATTTTACTAATTCTTGAAAAAGAACATCTTGGTTCTAATCTTAAAAAAACTAGGACAACTTTGAAAGGCATAAAGAGCAAGTGTGTTATGTGTATGTATATATAAATCCAGAAAAGGTTTACTTTTCCTTCTTAACTTTCCATGACTTTATGAGTTGAGTAGACAATTCAAATGTATATGGTTTATATATCCTGTCTTACCTTCAGAGAATAACAATACGCATTAATTTATTTACACCATTCAAAAACCAGCACAGGAGAAAGAAATCTAATCCCAAGACTATAAAAGCATTGTTGGCTAGAGGAAAGCCCCATTAAACAAAAGAGCCCTCAAACACAGTGAGTGTAGACAGAGACCAGCCTTGCTCATTTTTGTTCCAAGTAAGCTGAGTGACGATTCCCTCTTCTCTATGACTGTGTATCACTAGGTTAGTGATGCTTTTGTAGAGAGGGTTTGACAACAATAGACAGTCTCCTGCCTGCTAAACAAAAAGTGACAATTCCATTTGAAAGCTGTCCCTAATGTATTTTATTGAAGAAATTATCTGTGACAGTCCCGATCAAAATAGAGTTTCATGTCACGTGGCACTTAAATGGACAATATGATAGGTTACTTTGAATGTTATAGTTTTGTCCAATTGATGGCTAAGGTATTTTTCTAGCAAGTTTCTCAAGTTACTATTTTTTAATTTAGAAAATAAAAGTAGATTTTTACTGATAATGTCTTTTTTTGTTAATCCAAAGTCTTTAACTTAAGAAAAATATGTATATAGAAAAAGAGATACAGATATATCACTATGAAAAACTAGTTCTGTTTACATAAAACTGAATGGAAAATGGTAAACTATGTGTTTATCTATGGATTCACAGATAAATCGGGGACACTTTACCCTGAGACTTTTTAGGTCACTCCTAATATTTGAAGCCACTTCGACAATAAATTTCAACATAGATCCACCCACAAAGACAAAACTGAACAACACTTCCAGCCTCTGAATTAAAGGGTTTGAGCAAGGACACAACTTGCAACTTGTCAAATGTCAGACTACAAGGATCAACTTTCCTTTCTGATGTCTGATATACATCATTCCTGGGCTTGAAAAATCACAACAGGCTTTGTTTTGAAGAATATTTCCATGCCTACTTGTCTATCATAGGCCAGGGTGCTACTTAAGAGTTTCCCTATGATTCTATTATAAACTCCACATAATTTTTCACAATATTTAACATAGACTCAAACATGACTTTCTTTGCCTTGTCTCACAAAGGATCCTATAAATTCCTGGAGGGCAGGGGCCACATCTGTTTGAAAATTCATTACATTTTATAAATTGTCAGTAGATTCCAGGCCAGAGGACCTAAGTGGGAGATGGGGTTGCCCTGAAAATACTGAGAGTGACCTGCTTATATTCCTTTATTCCAGGATCCTTGCCCCTTCTTTACAGGTTTTGATATTACCATCAAATGAATGAGATTCTTTTTAATCTTTTTTAAAGTAACATTTCTACAAAAACAAATACATTTATAATGGAACAATTACAAAATTTTGATATTAAATTAGAGTAAAGGAAAAATCACAAAGGATACACATATATACATAGAAGCTTTTTACAAATCTTATAACTCATTATCCAAGGATGGGAGTACCTGAATGGACAAAAGAGATTTCTAATGTGAGAGTTTAGGGAGATTTGGGTCAAATGTTTTAATTCCTAAAATCTGGGGTTAGGGTTAAATACTCCTGCAGGGGTGAGCAGAGGGAATCTCAGAGTGGATCCACAGGCACTGAGGTTAATGAAAAGTTGGTGAAGAGGAATGAAGACAGTTAGAAAAGCTCAGCTCACTGGGAGATAAGGGGGTTGTGAAACAAATGATAATGACATTAAAGGTTTATTTTTTATTTAATTGTTAAAGTTACTTTGAAGAGGAACAAGAAAGAATAGGCCACTGCTGGGAGGGAATGCTTTGACACATCAACAGCACCAGAGAAAAGGCAGAGCAACCTGAACTCCTATTTTGCTTCCATTAAAGAATCACAGAACATATAATTTTGGAGATGGAAAGAAATGCTGAGATCACTTAGTTCCACCCTTCTGTCTTTGTAGATGAGGAAAGATGCACAGAGACATTAAGTGACTCACCTGACATATGCATCAAGGGAAGGCAGAAGAGAGGCAGAAAAGAAAAGGATGGTGGGAGGGAGAGAGAAAATGCATGATCCAGGATGCTTTAAAGGCATCCTGGTTGCTGTACTTACAGATTGCACCTAGGGTACTGAAAGAGCTGGAGTGTGTGCCCCTAGAAGCATAGACGGTATTGCTGAGAAATTATAGACAATGGGAGATGTGCCCAGACACTGGAGATGAGCAAGTAATGGTCAAATATCAAAAATGGGGAAAGCAAATTCTAGAAAAACTAGAAGAAAATAAGTTCAATGCTAATTTCAAGCAAAATTTCAACCACTTCTACTATTACATTCTGGATATGGAGTATCCCACATCTGGAATGTAACAGTACAAGTGGTTAGAGATTATCCAAGAAGAGCCTTTTCTCTTGATGTAGCAGTTAGATTGGGCTGACTGTGGCTTTTGAACAGTACATATTACCTTGTGCCCTTTAGGAAGCTTTTGAAGCAGAGAATAGATGGAGGAGGAAACAGTGACCTGTTATGCCCTGGGGAAGTCCTCCATTTAGGGTTACCTGGGTAGGAGGCGCTTACTGACAGCACAGGAATAGGATACGTTGCCCAGGTGGTGAGAACCAAGGACCAGGAGAAATGAGTGTGGTCACTGAAACCAAAGAATCAGAGTAGAACACAAGGAGAAGGCAACTAGAAGGAAGCTGTGCTAACCAGGAGGCCAGACAAGTCATACAGTTGGGGAGGTTGGACAGTCTAAGGGTGTGACCAGCAAGCTGTGTCATCTTGAAGTCATGCAGCTAAGGGTGGCGTCACCTGGATTCAATACATATTTACGGAGGATTCAGTACTTTAGGAACTGTGCTAGGATTGGAAATAAAGTATAGCATCTGCTACAAGATCTGATAGAGGAAACAAACAAGTACCAGTCAATTCCAATACACCACGATCGTTCTCGTGCAGAAGCCTACACAGAAAGCTTAGTGAGGATCACTAAGGGCTGGGATATCTGAGCCAAATCCTGAATAACACATAGAGATTAACTCAAAAAAACAGGCGCAGGGAAAAATGGTGCTCTGATCAGTTACAACAATGGTCTTGGATCACGCAGTCAAAGTTGGGGTCCTCAGAGAATTGGGAGGATGGCAAGAGCTTTAGCAGAAAGAGAGCCAAATAGAAATGTATTTTGAGAGGGATTTGTTAAAGAAGTGCATATAGGGAGCACAAGGCAATGTTCTCTAATGCAGTCACGGTAGCATTCCACACTGGGCCCGATCCAGATCAGTGCAGCGTGCCAAGGGGAAAGCACAATGGATCAAAAGAGGTGTTCAAGGAATGTTGGACCCAACAATAAGTATTTGATGCTCACTGGGGAAATGCAGTGCATAGACCTGAGAACCAATGCTGCCTGCTCCCTAGGACTGTCCTGAGAAAGAGTCCAGGTATGTGGTTAAGGGAGGCAGAGGCCTCCAGAAGGACTCCCAGATTCTGGCTTGAGCAACTAGGTAGATAACAGTACTCTATACTGAGATGTCACAGACACAAAAAAGCAGCAATACTAGGCAAGAAAAGCTTGTAATTATAAATGGGAATTAACAAAGTGAGGACCAAGTCTGTCATTACATCAACTTCTAGAAACATGACATCTTAAGAAGATGATCAGTTTATTGAGAATAAGAGTATAACCCAAGGAAAGAGAAGGCTGTGCTCTATGGCATTGCCTCTCATTACTCCTGGAGAGAATAGTGAAATACCTACTGGTAAGGAAGGAAAGTTTTGTAGTTAATACGAATCACATTGGTATTATACTGTGTAATTAGTCACATATGTGCTTGAGTCAGTTGTTGCTGGACTTTGATATGGAGGGACTACACATACTCCATGTCTGATGACCAGAATCCATTCCCTTATGTCTAAGGTAGAAAGAAGCCTTTTAAGCTGAGCTAGATCACTGGCCCTGTCTTCCTTCCAGGCAAAGCAAGGATGGATCTGGGATGGAATCAGACCTGGTCCTGGTCTGGCTTAGCCCATTTGGAGGTTATCTAACTGTGCAGCAGCTGGAACATAAGGTGGGAAACATTTCTCTAGATATGGAAAAGGTAAGACTAACAGATTTGTCTGTTTCCTGGAGTGGGAATGGGTTGTTTACATGTCTTTGTCTTACCCTAACCTGCAAACTCCGTAAGAGAAGGGAGAGTGGTTCTTCTCTTGCAGTAGTTTGGGGTTTAACATAAGGAAAAGTATTCTGCCACAGGAGCTAGCATAAAATGAGAGAGTCCCATTACCCTAGACTCCAGTATGTGAAAAACATGAGACTGAGGCATCAGTCACCATTGGGAGTATGCTGAAAGGATTCTGCATTGTCCAATATGGCAGCCAACAGCCACATGTGACTACTGAACACTTGAAACATGGCTAGTCCAAGTTGAGACGTGCTGTAAGAGTAAAATACACACCAGATTCCAAAGACCTATTATGAAAAAGAGAATGTAAAATAGTTTTGTAATGTTTATTTTGAATACATCTTGAAAATGTACTTTGCATATATTGAGTTAAATAACATATATTATAAAATTTAATTCAACTTTTTAAAGTGAGGCTATTAAAATTTTTAAATTACATATGTGGTTTGCATTATATTTCTATTGGATAGAGCTACCCTGAAGTCAAAAAGCCCCACTTTTGTAACACCAAGCTGGGTATAGTGGTTCTGTTCTAGATTTTGAATGTTTCCTACATAGAGAAGAAAGTCTCATTAATTGAGAACATCCTCCTATTTATTGTAATTCAGTGGCATTTCACATAATTAATAAATACACCAATCTGCAATCCAAGCCCCACAGAAAAATTTTTGTTTTCTCTTTTTGCTTGCTGTGTGAATAGTTCTAGTGGGGACAACTTTTTGTTGTTGTGTTCAGAAAAGGATTAAATAATTTAATCTACCAGCATTCAAACAAAACTATCAAAAAAGATGTACTCTAGAAATCTTTGTGCTTTTTTAGGATACAGATCAATGAGGATGATACCCTTTATCAGAGATGTTAAGACAGTATTTAATTAAAATAATATAAAGCCACATATATTAGGGTAAAGTACATCATTTTAACATAATCGGCTTTAAATAAACTGATGGACTAAATTGAGCCACTGAGTCTCTTAATTGAATGGGGTATCGTGGGAAAAATGGGTTACTTATTTGTATTGATAAAACTTCTCTTGGCAGGTTTGTAGCAGTGTTTGCGGAAAGAAATCAAAATTTTTCCTATTCAACTGTGGAGACACAGCATGAGACTTCTCCGGGTGCAGCAAGAGGTCAAAGCATGGACATGGATGTAGACAGCCGCATTTATAATACAAATAAGAGCCCCCCAAAAAGCCATACTCTCTCTTCCAGGAAACAGAACTAGAAGTACCAAGAATATATGAGATTTCTCACCAATCTCACCAATATGAGGAAATGACAGCTGAGATTTTGGAAGGTTATAAAAAGATCTGCTGCGTATATTTATTTTAAATGATTTTTTAAAAAAATCAATAATGATTAAGCACTGCCTTACTCCAGTCTAAACCTTTGCTAAGCCGTGCGGCCCCTGGACCAGCAGTGTGCGTGTCACCTGGGAGCTGGTTAGAAATGCAGAACCTCAGGCGCCACGCCAGACCTTTGGAATCAAAATCTGCATTTTAACAAATCCCCAGGTGATTTGAATGCATCGGTTTGAAAAGCTAAACTTTCCTCTGTAGAATACACTTCTCTATCCCAGCTGTTCCCCTTCTGTATGGAGAAGCCCAGGGAAGCTGACCTCCTTCTGGCTCTCGCTCTCCTTATGAAAGGAGCACTGCAGTGTGAGGGACCCTGGGTGGAGGCAGCTTTCAAGCCATCACTGGTCAATTAATGCAGCTTTTAGCTGCAATTAGTGGACATCACTGCTCCCCAGACGCTTCTGGCATCTGCCAACGGGAGACTTCCATCCCATTCCTTCAGTGGGGCAGGTTTTCTCCCATAAGTACCTATTTTCTTTCCTTTTGCATCATTCTATTTTCACCAGAATGGAACAGCTTTGAATTATCAGTTTTTCTAAAGCAAACTGCTACTGCCTTTCTTCAAGTAGAATGTATTTGCCACTCAACCGCCCATAATTGCAGCAAGAGCTGACGTCGACCTGGGCACTATTATTCAGCAAAGCGCTATTACTTTCCACAAGGAAAGTGTATAGATTTGGACTTTATACACGTGGGGGGAAAATTCAGATAGTGCAATAGAATTTTAGAGAAAGAAACATAGTTTTTAAAAATGAATATGATAGTTAACATAGCACGGTGGTTAAGTGTCTAGACTCTGGATTCAGGCTAACTAGGTACAAATCCTGGCCCACCCAGTAACATCAGGCCAGGTTCTTACCCTCTCTACAACTGTTTCCGCATTTGTACCTTGGTAGTATGAATAGTACTACTTGATCAGGTTGTCAGGGAGATTAAATGATACATGCAAAGCAATTCGCAAGTGCCCAGCAATACCAAATTCTCAATAACATTTAGTGTTTGTTACTATTAATAATCCTTAATTTTATTTCTTATCAAAACACTGCAATTTGGTTTCTGAGTTATATGACATTAGGTCAAACTTTAGTTGTATTTAACTAAACATATAGATTAAAATGTAATAAGACAACTTCTAAAATATGCTAAAATAAATCACTCTCTGTTCCTTTAGACCAGGAAGCAAACTTTTGATCTGAGATGTAACAGAATCATACCACTACTATCACGCAGTTACAGAGCCTCACCATTACAAGGCACACTGTTGAACCTAGGGAAGCCCAGTGTTGCCTAATTAACTTCTTAAGGTTTCCCAGGGGTCTCATGGGTGTTTTACAGGTTCCACTAACCCAAAGAAGGCTGGAGAAGAGGAAATAGGATTAACTTCTTGATTAGAAGGGTGATTAAACACTGGAACAGGCTACCAAGGGAGGCTGAAGGATCTTCTCTAGGGAACTTTTGAACAATAGGCACAACTGTCTGGTCTTGTGATTTGGGTCTTCTATCTAGAAGCAAAGGATTGAACTGAATGAACTCAAAAAGAAAAAGTAAATTTTAATGCTAATGTTTTCACAATTGATAGAATTAACTTCTTTGCAAATGATAGCAAAATATACTTCTGACAATTCCCCCACCACCCCCGAGACTGCTAACACCTCTCTCTGGCTGCTGTAACTATACTCACTATGGCTGTGATTTACTTGCTGACATGCCTGTGTCCCCCCTACTAGACTCTGTGGTCCCAGGGGCTGGGATACTGTCATTGTACAGCCATATATGTTAATATAATACCTGGTGCAGGAAAGAAGGAGAGTGGTCATTTGTTGGACAGATTTAAAAGAGCCTTTGATATTCTACTGACCAACTTTTAGGTAGCTCACTCATTCATTTATTTATTCAATATTTATTGAGTTAAGCTATGACAAGCAAATTTTAAAAATATTTTTATAGCACCTCCTATGCACAAGGCACAGTGCTCAATACAAAGGCAAACCTTTCCCCAAGGAACCAATCTATGCTAGAGCCAGATGCACAAAATCCATGTTTCCACCACCAAGAGGGCCAGCAGTTTCAGACTTAAGAATTATCTGCTACAGGTTGAAAACAACATACTGCAATTCTTTCTTTTACAGAATTACAGATTAGTTTCTTAAAAATCCCATGGGTTCTGCTTACTCTAACTTAGAACTCTGCTGCACACAGGCAGGAAATAAAATATACCTGGTTATCTGGGATGAAGGTTTGAGTGAAGATCCCTTCAATAAAACACTTTTCTAGTCCATTTTGCTACTTGGTAGCTTTTACTCCAAAGGAAAGTCCCTAAGGCTACTGCAACAGCTGCATGGTGTGTGGAGAAGGGTTGCTTTTCTTCCTCAAGAAGGCTGCTTCGTTAAAATGCTCTCTCGGTAAACACAAAGGCCACAATCTATCAGGATTTCAGTTTCGGTGTGCAAGTGACTGGCCTATAAACATAATTTTTAACAGCTTTTCTTCTGCAACTCTGACTGTTTAATTAATCTTCAGCCATTAACCATTCATTTAAAATGCCACTTACGAAATCTTAATTTTGCACATTATCAGCTGGTTCACAAATAGCTAACCATGAGCAGAAGCGTAATGATCTCTCTCCCTGTTCTCAGAGCTCACCATGTTTATAGCCAATTTTGGCTTCTTAATTAACCATATGCATATTAGCATTTAAAATTAAATGACAGGTTTTTTTTAAAGAATTAATGCGCAGTGAAATATTAACACTAACATCATTCTGCTGCCTTTTGAAGGGCCCAAGGCAGTGCCTGGCCAGACCACAGCTACTCCATACACATGTGGACATGTTCCTCACCTCGGCTGAGTTCCCCTAACAGTGTGCACTCTTGCAATGATATTTTGGATCTCTTGTTCAAACTTTCCAACTTTTATGTTTAAGAAAGAATAATCAATGTCATCGCCAAGATACTCTTTAGTACTGGGCATTCAGAAATGACAAAATCAGTAGCATATCCTTTTTCGGTAGTTGACCCCAATTAGGTAAATCATTTCAAATCAAATAAGGGGGCAGAGAAGGATATTCAGGGCAAAAAAAGTAATTGTCAGCTGATGCTGAAATGACTTTTTCTCTAACTAGGACTCTGATTATTACAGCCTACAGGGAAGTCACCTGCAATTTTACAAGTGTCAGCTAGGGTCAAGGTACAACCTAAAAACTGGGCACAGAATTGTTCAGGTTGGTTCATCACAATACATGCAAGACTTTGACCCACAAGCCACTGGGTGAGTCACATCTGAGATTTGATGGATGGCTCACATCAAAACCAGCTCCAAACTTCAGGGACTAGACTGTGAGTCTGCAACCAATTTGATCGGTGGTGGTAATATACTTCCAGACTGCACACATTATATTTTGGAGAATTATGGTAATCTTCAGTGTTTTTCTTTTTCTTTTATCTAAATACAGAGATTCCAAGGACAAACATAAATAATCACAAATGAAAATTATATTGCATCATCTACTAAAACTCTATGTGCCTAGAATGAGGAAAATTGTTAGAGTGTTTATTAAGATGTTTTACAACATTGTGGGACTGAAAATGGGAGAAATAGCAGACTGTTTTCTGAATCACAATGTGAATTAAGGCACAACACTCCTGAATTCCTTAGACACATGGTGTAGGTGACATACTGGTGGTTAAGAGGCTCATTTCAGTTATATTATACCTGTGCAAATTACTGGAGCTGGTTTACACTGAGAATGCATGTGCAGGTGTCAAAAAAACATTAAGACTCTAATTAGAAACAGAAACGTACTGATTGATGAAAGAAATTTGAACCAAACATGCGCATAAACAATTTGAGACTCAGCAAACTTGGCATTTTGTAATCCTGTTAGCAATTCAGCTTTTAATCCAAGTAAGTACTTAAAATACAAGCATATCTTGACTCTGCAATTTCTGGGGCTGGATTCCAAGAGAATGACAATAATTTATTCTCCTAGAAAGCCTTTCAGCCTGAAAGGAATCATGAGATCTTTCCAAAGAATAATATATAAAACCTACCTTTTAAGTCACTAAGATAGATCCATTCTGTGATTTCTTCAAACATGTATTTGGTACCCACTATGTGCTAAGTACTGAAAACACAGATATTTAAGGTAAATCATGCCCAGAGAGAGGTCCATTCCATTAGGCCACTGTAGCAGTTACTCACAAAGTCTAGTTTTAATTTTGGTACTTTCTCCTTTGGGCCCCTCCTGAGCATTTTTCTTTGAGTTAAGGAACTAATGGTGACTATTAAACTGCTGAAAGAAGAAAGACACCTTAAATTAGTGATTCGCCAAGTAGGGAACCCAGGCCAGCTGTGAGAGTATCATGTGGCAGCTTGTGAGAAATGTGAATTGTAGGGCCCTATCCCTATCCCAGGTGTACTGAATCAGAACCTCTGGGGGTGGTGTTCAAGGACCTGTGGTTTAAAAAGTTCTCCAGGTGATTCTGATTCATGCTCCAGTTTGAGAACAATTACCCAGGACCATTAAAAGTTGACCTTTAATTGCAGGAGTAAACATTTATCAAATTAATAAGGGACCTCCTAGCCCCGAGAATAAATGATAGGGAGGGAAACAGGTGAGATCCTTGGGAGCTAGGAGGTGCATGTCCCTGGATAGCTTGAGAATGATGGGTACCCTGAGATGTGGTGCTGAAAAGAATGGGGAACCTCTTCTATATTGCAACCTGTGCTAGGGCACACCTCTGGGTCCACCAAAGAAAAGAAAGAATGACTGACTAACTCATCTGATTACTAAGCCTCTGTTCCTTACTCTTTGCTTGGTGTTGGTCAGAGGACCTTCTTTCGTTTCTTCATACATGCCGAAGTCCTTTCCACACCAGGGCATTCCCCGCTGCTGCTCTTCTGCCTAGAATGTCTTTCGTGGCCCTTCCACCACCCAAATTCTTGTGACTAACTACTGACTCTTCCGGTCTCAACCTAGATGTCACTTTCTCAGCAACTCTTTCCTTCATCCTCCACAATGTCAAATACGCTTACAACATCCTGGGCTTCTCCTTGGTAGTACTCAAGGAGTACCTATAATTAAATATTTAATACTTTTCTCCTCCTGTAGATCTTAAATTCCATGGAAGAAAGGACTATGTCCACATCTCACTCAACAAATATCTGTTGAATGAGTAGAGATTCATTATTTGGTGTATTTTGTGGAACTCAAATGAGTGTTAAAGAACCGTGTTTCCTAAGGCCAGGCCTGGAACTAAGCTGGCTCACAATACACCATCAGTGCTCCCTATAATACTCACTTTTTATGTTTTCAGATTTTTCTGTTCCCTAAATTCTCTACCTGACTGGTCTGGTAAAGGGCATCTCAACCAGTAGTGGTAGAAAAGCGAGAAAAAAATGGCTAAAATTTGCTGAGCATACAATAAGAACCAGCCGCTGTGCTACAGGTTTACATGCATTAACTCATTCAAGCCTGCAAGAATCCTGTGAAACACAGTATCATCTGCACTGCAGGGGTGAAGAGAGAGAGGCTCAAAGATGTTATATCATATGGCCAACGATAACAGAATCCGGGGAGTTAGGATTTATGCCCAGCTTCAAACTCCATGTTACTGACCACATGGAGAAAGATGATAACCTCGAAAGACATAATAAATAAACACTGCTCAAGAGACAATATGCATATTTTAATAAAATGTCTCAATGCTGGGCATATATTAAGTATTCAACGAATACTGTTATTAGCTGTCACCATCATCATCACTATCAACATCCTTAGTCTTGAAAATCCTCATAAATAATTATGTTTCCAGATCATAAAACCCACATCTGAGCAAAATTCTGGACATCCTTTATCTTATATAGCTAAGTTTAGAGAAATACCCTATCAGAAAAAATGACCCAAAAGGAAATTTATGAACTGCACAACCTTAAAGCTGCATTTAGACACAAATGATCTGAAAATTACTATTGAAGTCTATTGCTCTACATTTTTTATGTTTTCAAGTGAATTAGTTTGGAGACTTGGAAATCACACAGACTCAAAAAAGTTGTTTTCCTGACTCTAAACTGGAATTAAGCACATCCAAGTCTTGTGGTATTGTAATGTCCCTCACTTCTGAAACACTTAGATCTAGTTCTGCTTTTCTTCCTTGGCATTTCTCAGTTTTCACTCACATAAGTACCCAGATAAAACAATTTGTAAGATCCCTACTACCTTTCACCAGTACTGTCCTCACCACTAGGAGAAAGAGGCTGGATTCCAGCTGGAACAAAGCTCCAGTGAGTGCAAAGCAGTGGCACAACACTCAGGAAAGTAGATAATGAGAGAAAGGGCTGAAGTTGAGCACCACCAGATTAGTTCTTCTCTGTGGAAGAACACTGAGGCGTGAGGTGCAAGAGAAGGAAACAAACCCATCCTTCCTCTTGCTAAATGTGATCCCTGACATGGTGAAGGTGGCCAACAGGGTCTCTGAGTGGGGGCCTGATGGGAATGCATAGCCCTCAGGAACATGACTGACGTAAGGTGTATTAGCTAACGTTCAAGAGCATGACAGCTGATGCTGCTCTGTAGGGCCTCAAAAGAAAGACCAAGAAGAAAAAATTGAATGCTAATGACCAATCTTGTCTACAACTTTTCCAAAATAGGGTATATTTAAATTCAAATCTAAAATCATTTATTGTTTTTTTTATTTCAGAGTATTACAGGGGTACAGACGTTTAGGTTACACGTATTGCCTTTGCTCTGCCCAAGTCAGAACTACAAGCGTGCCCATCCCCCAGATAGTGCCCACTGCACCCCTTAGGTGTGAATTTACCCCTCCCCTCCTCCCCCCTCCACCTGCCTGACACCCGACCAATGTTACTTCCATATGTGTGCTTAAGAGTTGATCAATTAGTATCAATTTAATGGTGAGTACATGTGGTGCTTGTTTTTCCATTCTTGAGATACTTTGCTTAGAAGAATGGGCTCCAGTTCCATCCAGGATAATACAAGAGGTGTTAGTTCACTGTTGTTTTTTCTGGCTGAGCAGTACTCCATGGTATACAAATCTAAAATCACTTATAAGTGCCTACTGTGTACCAGGCCCTGCACATGTTACTTTCATATATGTTAGTTCTTTCAATCCTTCTAACAACAAAGTCTATTAACCATACATTGATGTTATCAACATTTAACATTAACAAAGGATGAGATATCTCCATTTTTTTTGGTAATGGTGGAAGAGCTTATTGCATTCTCACTGTTATGAGAATAACCAGAAAAGGTAGACAAACTTAAAAAAAAAAAAAACCTGAAAACCAGAACTGCTTGAAGGCATTGGAGAATTCCCAAGGCAGCCAAGACTTGAGAGGCCAGGAGTGATTCTGAAGAGTGGGTATAGCTAAGCACATTGAATTGAGCCCAGTATTCCGTGGCACTTTTCTTTCTAAGTCATTTGCTAATTCATAAGTGGCCCAATATCAAATGCTAGTAAAAGGAGCAGAGTGAAGAGCTAAGAGACTTGGAGGCTGAGCAGGGATTCTGACATTCTTGTTGGGTTGGGAAGATAACAACTGGAGTTCAGGGCCTGCTTAGAAAGAAGGACCCCGGTAAACAACCCAGACTTCCAGTTAGGATCACAGGAAGGCTACACCATAGGGGTAAGAGTAAATTACTAATAGGCCACCTCCACAACAACTACAATCCAGCTTCTAGCCATCTCAATCAGACTGAATTAGGGCAACATGCCCCTACTCTAACTGCCTGACAGAAAGCAACATTAATCCTCTCTGGAGAAAGATAATGTCAGCCTGAGATGATTTCTGTAGTTTTCCAAGGACTATGTCTAGAATTTGATTAAAATTAGCATGCCTACCAGGAGACAAGACCAAATGACTAAAAACCAAGTAGAAAATCAAACAATATAAAGAGACCCACAGCTAATTCAGATATTGACATTATTAGACATGGTCCTTAAAATAACTATAATTAATTTATTCAAGAAAAAAAGATGATAAGATGGAGAATTTCATCTGAGAAGTAGAATCTCTGAGCAAAACAAATGGACATCTAAAACTGAAAATTATAATAACTAAAATCAAGAGCTCAACAGATAGGTGTAATAGAAGACTGCCTATAGCAGAGGGCAAGAGCAGTAAACTTGGAGACAAAGTGCTCAAAACACGAAACCGAAACACAGAGAGAAAATGAAACAGAACAGAGAACAAGGAACACGTACAAAAAGGTCTGATGTTTTTGTTTTATTGAATTTCCAGAATGGAGGGAAGGAGAAGGGGGGAGGGAGAGAGAGAGAGGAAGGAGAGGAGAGAAGGATGAGACAGAAACAATATTTGAAGGGATACCACCAGCTGAGAATTTTTCAAAGCTGATGAAAGACATTACGCTACAGATTCAAGAAGCTCTAAAAATCCCAACCAGATTTAACCACACACACACAGGCACATTACATTAAACCTGCTGAAAAATAAGACAAAGAGAAAAACTTTAAAGCAATCAAAGAAAAAAAAGTTACATCACAGGTTGAATATCCTTTACCCAAAATGCTTGGGACCAGAAGTGTTTTGGATTTCAGATTTTCTTGGATTTTGGAATATTTGCATTATATATTGGGATGCTCAATGAATATCTTCACAGGAGTAACAGTAGTCTGACAACAGACTTTATAAAAATATTGCAAGCCAGAAAAGAATGGAATGATATCTTTAAAATGTTAAAAGAAGAAGATGACCCTGATAACTACACACCCAGATAAAATATCCTTATAAAACAACGACAAAATAAAAACATTTTAAAACAAAAACTGAGAGAATTTGCCACATTACAGGAAAGAACTAAAGGAAATTATAAAGAAAAAAGGAAAATTATTCCAGGTGGAAACAAAGATATTTAAAAAAAAGTAGAGAAAAAGCAATGTAAAATAAATGAATATTCACCATATGAAACAGTAATTACAGTATATCATTTGGTTCAAAACATGTAGATTTAAAATACATGAAAACATAGCCTAAAACCAACAAGACTGACAAAAAAAGAGAAGATAAAAATTACAAACATTAGGAATGAAACAGAGGATATCACTACAGAACCTATAGATCAATAAGAGAATATCAGATCCGTGAAATAATCAGGGAATACTATGAACAACTCTACCCACATAAATTTGAGAACCTAGAGGAAACGGATCAAGTCCTAGAAAAGGAAAAACTACCACAACTCATACAATATGATATAATTTGAATAGCCTTATAATTATTAAGGATATTGAATTCATAATTAAAAACATCCCAAAAATGAAATCTCTAGGCCCAGATGGTTTCACTGGAGAATTCTACCAAATGTTTAATGAAGAATTAATACCAGATCTACACAATCTCTTCCAAAAAAGAAGAGGAGGCAACATTTTTCTACTCATTCAATGAAGTCATATTACCCTGGTATCAAAACCAAAGACACCTCAAAAAAATAAAACTACAGGCCAATATTCCTCATGAATATAGATGCAAAAATTATCATCAAAATATTTAAAAATTAGAATTAAGTGATATATAAAAATAATTATATACTATTACCAAATGGGTTTCTTCCAGAGATACATGGCTAGTTCAATGTTTGAAAAGCAATAAATGTGAACTATTCACAGGCTAAAGAAGAAAAATCACGTTATTACATCAATTGAAATGGAAACAGTATTTGACAAAACTCCACACATATTTATGATAAAAACTCTCAGAAAACTAGGAATTAAGGGAAACTTCCCCAACTTGATAAAGACAGCTACAAAAAACCCACAGCTAACATTACACTCAATAGTGAGACTGAATGCTTTCCAACTAGCACCGGAAGTTCTAGCCAGCACAATGAGGCAAGAAAAGGAAACAAAAAGCATACAGATAAGAATGGAAGACATACGACTCATGTACATGCAAAAACCTGTAGGTGATTATTTATAACAGCTCTATTTGTAGTAGCCATAAACTGGAAACAATCAAAATGTCCCTCAATAGGTGAATGGTTAAACAAATTGTGACACATCCATACCATGGAATACTACTCAGCAATAAAAAGAAATGAACTAGTCATATCCACAACTTGGATAGATCTCAAGGGCATTAAGCCAATCTGAAAAAAGCCAATCTCAAAAGGTCACATCCTTCCCCATTTATGTGATTTCATTTATGTAACATTCTATAAATGACAGAATTACAGAGGTGGAAAACAGATTAGTGACGACTGCCAAGAGTTAGGGATGGGGGAGGGTATGTGACTATAAAGAGGTACCATGAGGGATGTCTTTGTGCTGAAGGAAATAGTTCTGTATCAAGATTGCAGAAATGGTTATTACATGGATCCACCAATGTGATAAACTGGCATAGAGCTACGCACACACATCATACCAATGTCAAACTCCTGGTTTAGCTATTATACTATAATTATGTAAGATGTAACCATACATGGAGAAAATTGGGTGAAGAGCATGAGGGACTTCTCCATGCTATATTTGCAACTTCCAATGACTCTACAAAAATTTCAAAATAAAAAATTAAAAATAACTGTAACTATGTAACTGTGTATAACTATGATTATATATAATATTAATAACTATAACTGTATGGTATAGAAAAAGTCAATAAAAATACACGAGGTTATGTCAGCAGGAACTGCCCATCCAAACTGAAAAAAAAAATCTACTACAGGTAAGTAGAGGAGTAAGAACATTTTGTAATTCTCCACTCAACTTCAGTTCAGTACTAGGGAATTAATAGCAATCTTAATGGCAGAATGGTGTAAATGCCAGATATCAGCATATATAATATTAGCTTAAACTTAAATGGTGCTTATTAACTGCCAGCTGCTGTTTTTTTGTTTACATATATAAACTCAGTTAAATCCTTGTAACAACACTCTGATGTAGGTACTATGATTATGCCCATTTTACAGACGTGGCAACTGAGCCAGAGAGAAGGTAAATAATTTGCTGAAGTAACACCACAATATCATACACACTACACCTAAAGGGTGGTTTAAGGAATTTTCAAGGGTAATTTTTACCATGAGCTATTCTTGCCTTGTGTTTGACTTTAGAGACTAACTTTCCCTGTAAGACACAGCTACGCTTTATGCTCTTGGTGTTAAGTGTGCATATGACCTGACTGGCCTCCTCTGGGTTTGATTTTTCATGAAGTAACCAGTAGAGCGAGGGATATAAGGATATCCAGTCAGGCTTTCCTTTCAGGAAGTGCATGGTTTGAGCCCAGGCCTCCTCCTGACCTTGACATGGAAAATCCACTACGTCTGCATTGAAGACAATATCCCTCTTAGCGTCCTGGCAATTTGGAAAGTGAGAGGCTGAGTCATGGCCAAGACTGAGGGAATCCAGAGTGCTCGCTCAGAATTGATTGAAAGTCTGTGCAAAACAATGGCTCCTGAATCCTATTTCTGGATGGGTTCGTATCAATCCTCAGTCAGCTCTCCAGAGGAGAGGGTATTCCACCGCATATAAACATTAAAACATCTCTTTAAGATGTTTAAGATGTTGGATATTTATGAGAACTAACATTAAAACTATCTTTTACTGCCCTTTTTCATCCCACTGATTATTTATTGTTTGAAAAGATAAATACAGGAAAGCAATTGACCTAACAATGGCCTGTTCTTGATTACACATTGCATTAAATGAAGGAATTATAAAGAGGGCACTTTGGAATCTGTCCTTAGCATCTGCAAAGATTGTGTAGTGAAAAGGTATGTGGCTTAGCCTAAGAGATTAATGCAAACCACAGGTCATAAGAGGCCTGCAGTAAGTGTGGCAGATCAACACAAATCTAGCACTACTACAGAGAAGTAGGTCAAAGCCCAAAGCTTCCGATATGTCTTTGTATCCCAATAGCCTGGAGTAGGGTGCTTTGCACATAATAGACATCTAATTTTTTTTAATGGAATGAATGGATAAATGAATGAATGAATGAGGGAGGGAGACTGGGAGGAATGTCTGACAGGTCAGGAGCAGCATGCATGCTCTTTGCACATTCTTAGTGGCTTCCAACATTTTTGATTGCATAAACAGTGAGAAGTGCATTTTGCATCATGTCCCAGTACTCAGCTTCATATATACCCTATATACATATACACATATATACATTTTACATACATACATAGCTGAAACATAAAAAAATACAAAATAATGCTTATACTTATTACAAGCTATGTAATGTTCTTTTCTATTCTTTAGTCTCCTATTTTGTTAAAAAATGTTGGTTGATCCCACTACATTGATTTCAAGATGTTCTAATAGGTTGCAACCCTGCAGTCTGAAAAACTCTAGCATAGCTGGAAGCTCAGGCATGGGTTTTAGAGTAAGACGCAGGTTGAAACTCTGGCTCTGCCAACTGATTACCTGTATCACTATAGGTAAGTTTCTTAATTTCTCTGACCCTCCAGTTTCTCATTTGTGAAATAGATTCCTACTCCACAGGATTTCTGTCATCTTTCTAAAGCACAAATCTGAACATGCCAAACCCACTTCAAGAGTTCCCTGTTACCCTTGGGCTAAAGTCTAAATGCTTTATCTTAAGATTGTCTGGCCTTTAACAACAAGGCCAGCTCTAACTTTCATCTCTTGCCTCCAGCTGGCCCTAACTTACACACTATACACCAGCACTTCTAATACATGTAGTTCCCTAAATGCACCACATTTTCTCTGTGGGCCTTTGTGTGTGCTCTTCTGCCCACTCAATTTCTACTTGTTCTTTAGGTCATAATATCGATTCTGTCAAGGAGCCTTCTTTGACCACCCAGATCCACATTCAGGCATCTTTGGCTCACCCTTATCATAGCATCTCATCATTACTATTCCAAGTTTTCAGTTTATCCCTCTAGAGGGCAGGAAACTCTGTATTCTGTTCCATTCTCTTTGTGTTATTTTATGTCTAAATGAAGAAATTCTGTACCTCTTCTTCAACCTCCTCTTAGTAAACACAATTAGTTACATGAATATATCCTAAGGATCAGATCATTTGTTTGAAAAATATTGAAGTCAATGCTTAAATGACAGCTTTAAGAAATCAGGGTAACCCTTTGGCAAACATTCCTCAAACATGCTCACTTTACTACTGGTGGTTGAGGATGGGGGTGGGGGGAGTGTCTTGGAAATGGATGGTAACTGAGTACCAACCCTCCTTGCCTAGCTCATGCATAATAAAGGAGAAGATTGTCCACATTTGTCACCCCTGGATGCTGAGAACTTAGGCAGACAAAACTAACACAGTCCCAAGAGGAGGGCTCTCAGAAGATGGAAAAAAAATTAATGAGAACGTCAAGTTTTAAAGAGAGGGGATGGAGGAAAGGAGAGTTAATGGTATATCAGTTACTATTAGCACTTATCTGGTCATAGAGATTCTTTCATTAAGAGATTTCTCATTATTGTTTAAAAGTCACTTAAAAATTGATGGTAATATGTTCTAAGAAAAAAAAATCTGATTGCTTTGTTCAACTGATGAGTTAACTCTCCATGGAAATGGCATTTATCACTGGGATGCCCAAACCGAAATGAGATCACTTTGGCTCTGTAGAAACTAAAAAACACATTTCTAAGTAATCTACAATATTCACTATTCAAGTCCCTACACACAGCCTCACAAAGTCATGAGTCAGAGGTGGGAGCTAAAATGCTGGTAAACTAAAATAAAATTAACTGGAAAACTCACTAGAGATAAAGAGACAAGGGACAAACACCAACAGAGGCATGAGCTGCACATGACAAAGCTGTAGCTCAATGAAATGCTGGATTTCACAAATCAACAAACTGTCGTGGTGAAGAGATATCAGTTATCCTACATTGCCCCAATAGCACAAAATATGTTTGCACCCAGCCGTTCACACAGCTACAAAGCTCTCCTGTTAACACTTTTCCAACCCTTTATTGTCCTATTCTCAGAATTTCCCAAAACATACTTTTTCAGTGGTCATGAAAACTAAGAATGTATGTTCCCCAGTTGCCTTAGTTAAGTGAGATTAGAATTTATTCAGATGGAAATAATATTTTGGTCTGAGCTATAAAAGAGGGTCAACATAATAAGGACAGCCTCCCACAGGGAGTTAATAAGAATATACTTGACCAAAGTGCTATGTAGCATTAATCTATAACTTTTGCATTATTAAAGGAAAGTGAAAGAAAAAAGGGAGAGATAAGTCATCTAGAGGTAATCCATCTGTTTGTGATGGATTACATGGAGTGACTCCCTGAAAGCCACTCACAACTCCTTTCCCCTTTGACTTTGTTTACTGGAAAGATAAAATACTATTTCTCAACACCCTCTTGCAACTAGAGTGACCTTTTAATACAATTTTTGCCAATGAGAAGTTGTTGGTGCCTTTTGGGAAATCTTTCCACAGGGATGAACCTGACTAGCATATTCCATTGGCCATTGGCCCCTTTCTCCTTCCTTCTCCCTGGAAGGTGGACATGAAGCCTACAGCTGCAGCAGCCATCTTGGAATCATGACGCAACACAAGGAAGAGGCCTAACCACTGGGAGAGGCAAAGGGGAAGAGGAAAGGGGGTCCTTTTATGAGGTCAGAGCCACCTAAATTCCTTAATGGGTAAGTCACTGTTGGGTTTTCTGTTGTTTATAGCCAAACAGGATCTGACTTGACACACTGTTGTTATTGACAGCTCTTCCGGGATCTGTAGAAATTGGGCTTGCCCATTCTGTGGGCAAATGTTTAGCCCAACTCTGAACCAAATGGACATTCAAGTGACATGGCAGGAATACAGCCCTAGCTTTGATGACATCAAATGAGTTATGGTTTTTAAACAATTGCCAAAATAGCTTGGTGTATAATAACTGTGCTCTTCACTTATGCAGATGATATGACTGATCTAGCAGAATCTGAACCACTGTTTAGTTTTCTTGTCTTTTATCCCCTCACTTGCTTTTCTGTTCTACTTTTTGTTTCTGACAATTGCAGTACACTGGCAGGAGTTGAGGCTGGAGTTAGGAATTAACTATTAAACATGTGATCATGGAACAGATGGAATCTAACAGGTTCCTAAACCTAGGACTTTAAGGGTCAACAGCTAGATATAATCAATAACCTTCCTAAATAGTTACATTTAGTTGAATAATCTTCTCAATATATATCCCAATAATATATAATATAGTCCAATAATATATAGTCCAATAACCTTCCTAAATAGTTATGGTTGACATTTATTGAGCCAGGCACCGGGATAATTTCATTTAATCCACAAACAATCCATAGGAAAGCAGATATACTCTTGCTTTTACTTTACAGTGAGGAATCTGAGGCTTTTAAAAATTAATACATTTGAACCAAGATCTTAAAAAGACCAATCCATAGTCTCAGGTCTTTCCCAAACTGAATGCATTTGCAATTTCATAATTTTTACAATATATATGTATATACCTCTATTCTAATGGAATTCAATTATATGGTAATTTTTTTTTTATGAGATAGTTTCAGCTATCTGAGTGAGTTCCTTGAGGGAACAAAGGAGTTTCTAAACTCCTTTGTATGACCTATGTAATACAACAGATGTTCAATAAAAGTTCCTTACAAACATTTGTGGATACATGTTGGGAAGTCAAGGCCACTTAACTGGCATATTGAGGTGCTGTGTGCTGTTTGCCACTTTAATTTCACAGCTGCTATATATTGGTCAATGAGTAAGAAGTTAGTAAGCAAATACTAAATGTCTACTATTACATTGGACCACAGAAAGTCTCATTTTGTACAGTTAAGTCTAAATGGACATATTATTTATGGATACCAAGAAGGAAAAAAAGTGATCTCTAGGATTCATCAAGAACAAGTGATTCCCTTTCTTGTCAGGTTTACAACAGTGGTAAATCAAGAGATTTTCACAAACATGGTGAACCTCAATGTCAGTAAGATAAGTTCACAGATGAACCAGAGGATGCAGACCAGATAATAGCAGACTAGATTAATAGCTAACTGAACATCCCAAAGAGTGTTAATTAACGGAGGTCTCAAGTGATGAGTTGCAGGGATCGTACTTGACATTGATTAACGATCTTATCAATGACATGAATGAGTCCACAATGATTAAATATGAGGATGATATAACCTAGGAAAGATAGCTAATATATTGGAGGACAAAAATCAATACTTTAAAGTGTCTTTAATGGCTACAACAATGGGCTAAACTTAACAAGTAAATATTTAACTTGGATAAAGAGAATATCCTATATATTTGAAAAATAATTGTACAAATGTTGGATTTTGTACAGTATATTGGGGAATCTGGCTTGATAGCAACTCAAGTGAAAAAAAAATAGAAGCTTTAGTTTGACTGGTGTAAAAGTTTAGGCCACATTAATAAAAGCAAAGGATTAAAACCAAAGGATACAAGAGTCCCATTGGTTTCTGTGCTTTTCTGAACATATATGAAATATGGCGCCCAGTTCTGCATGCCATACTCAACATAGCGGTCATAAACTCAAGAGACTTGAGTGTATGTATTCAGAAAATGGCTACCAGAAGACTACAGGTGTGGATTATAATATAAAAAGGGACTAAAACAGCTGTGGGAGTTTATGCTGAAGAAATGATTATACACTGAACTTCTCAAGGTTATGTGCCATGTTTTCTGCACCCTTGTTAAGGTCAGCACTGAGCACAGAGTCTGCCACATGTTTGGAGTTCAATAAATGTTTGTTAATGAAGGTGGTCATAGCAGTCACTTCAAATATTTGAAAGGCTATTAATGAGGCTTAGATCCTGTGTCCAGGTAGGTTGTCTAGGAATGCTACATGGAGACAGTGTTTGGGATGGATAAAAAGTTGGCATTTCTATATCAGAGTGACCCAAAAGTGAAAAAGGATGCTTCACGAATTTTTGTCACTGGAAGTATGCCAACATGGGTCCAGTGACACCTCATGAGGGATTTTGTGAAGAAGATGCCTCATAAGTGGGATGTGAGGCTTGACCACCAAAAGTCCTATCTGACTCTAAGATCCTGTTAAACCATTTGTTCCCTCCTCAGTCCAAAAACATTTATTGAGAACAGACTGCCCTAGGAACCGAGGAGATAATGGGGAGCAAAAGCAGGCAAGGTCCCTACGCCTGCAGAGACTGAAGTTGGCACCAGTGGTATCCAAAAGGGGCTGTATAAACCCCACTTGCAGGGAGGAAGAAAATATTAGAACCACTACTTATGTTGTGATTTTTCAAAGTCTCATCCTTCTATTAATTTCTATATTTGGTATATGTTTTATAATATCTACATTAGTAGGGTAAATAAGCGTATATCATTGAGAAACAAATACACATATTTCGTGGGGGTAACACCCAAAGACATTTTTATCGACAGGGGTGTGAATAAAGACCTTTGGCAGTCTCCGGAAAAGAATGTCAAGTGATCCCACAGACTAATGCAAAATCTCAATTATGTCGAGTGCCACACGTACCTCCTCGTCCTCCTACTTGGAACTATGCTGTATTCATTCATGTTCATATACTGCGGGAGCCCTTTAAATGCTGACACTGTACTGGAAGTCTAACACAGTACAAACCCTAAGGAGCTCTCAGGCTCTGAGTGCAGGACCTAACCTACTGTATGTTCAAACCCTGGAAGAACCAGCGCTGTGAGAATCCAGTCCTATGTCTCTGTCATGGTAGAGATGGTTTTTTAACCACTATCATTTACAGATGAATCCTTTATAAGACAAGTTGTGTTTTTTTTTCTTAGAAGGGCCAAAGGTTTGGGGCCAACTCTTGAGAAGCAAGGAGGGATGAGGTGGAAGTTGCCCCCATTAGAGAGTTGCCTCCTGCATATGATATGCTCCCGTGAGATAGAGATACACAGACAAATAGGCTATGTTTTATATGGAGATACAAAAATATGTAAAATGTAAATTCATATTTAACCATCACAACATGTGAGGCCATTATTATAATCCCCCCTTTGTAGATAAGGAGGTGAGGACAAGCTGCCTATGCTATCTATTACGAATGCCTGTTGACTTCCAGGACTATGTCTCCTGTTCACACCCTCAGTGAGTCCTTTCCTGCCCCAGCCCCTGCCCTGCCTCTCTCAGGATCAAATCCAAACTCCCCACCAAGACCGACCAAGGCTCTCTCATCTGCCCTTGGTCATGTCTGAGACTCTCCCGTGGCATCTTTTTCCATTTGCCTGTCACTCAAGTTTTACTGAGCTTCTGTTAGTCCCTCTACACACTGTGCTTCATCCTCCCTCGGCTTTCACTGTCACCGCTCCCTGTGCCTCCGAACCAACAGCCCAGCCATCACTCTGTGCATGTCCTAGGGTGGCGCTTTGCATGCTGTGTTCTCATTGCACAGTTAGGTCATTGCATTGCCACTGAACTGCAAGCTCCATACCAAGGGGAACGCACCCCTTTTTCCCAGGCTCCCTGGTGAATCCTGTACTGAACTCAGGTCTTGGCCCTTAGCAGACACTCACTAAATATTTGTTGAATTATATGCATGAATATGAGAAATGGCATCTTGGGAAAGTCATTTCAGTGAGGGCCATGCAGTAGTATCTGAAGGAGGAATGGACCCAGATCAGCTTCATCCCCAAACTCATGATTTAACCTACTACTACATGTTGGGAGCTGAAATGGATGCCACTCTACCTATCTGGGTACTAGTTGCCTGAACTAGGAAATGAGAGTATAGTCTATATAACTGTGTGGGGTAGGGAAAAGGAGACTGCACAACATAGAGAGATCTAGAATAAAGTCCTGACTCCATGCTGTGTGATCTTGGGCAAGTCACTCAACTTCTCTGGGCTTCAGTTTCTGCAATAATAATATGAGAAGGTTCTTCTGGACAGCCTAAATTCTCTTGTTAGCTCTGAAATACTGTCAGAGAAGGAACTTCAAAGTTGCAACCTTTTCCATCCCACAACTCTGCTCTCTCTTTACCACTAAGAGCTCACTCTACAAGTTCTCACCTCCTAATCAATTTTCGTCTCATTATACTCCCCGCTCTGTGCTTCCTCTCTCCTGAAACTGTTCTCTCTAAATTAACTGACGACCTTTTAGTGGCCAAACCCAAACCCCTCTTTTTAATCCTTATTCTATTGACCTCTCTGACACATTTGAAAGCCTCATGTCTGTGGTATCTGCTAATCATCTTTCTCTTAGTTTTAAGCTAAGGTTTTGGGCTGCTTCTTATTTTCTCCTGTCTCTAATGACATTCTCTTATTCCAGGCCCTTGTCATCTCTTACTACTGTAATCATCTGTCAATTTGTCTCACAGTCTAACCATCTTCCTCTTCATCAGTCATCAAGCTGGAAGAGCTATTTTCCCTAAATACAAATCTATCAGCTCATCCCCCAATTGTGGCACATTAATGGCTCCACTGTGCACAGGACTGGCAAGTGTGTCAATACCCACTGCACACATGCTCCCACTCATCCTTCTGCAGCCCAGCACAGACACCCCTATTCAGGCATAGTTTCGGAACCCTGCTTAAGACAGATTCCTAAACAGCAGCTACCAATCAATAAGTAGCAACAAAAGATGCAACCTATTCCTTCACAAACTGACTCCCACCTGCTCTGCAACCTCCTTTCCTATCACTTTCGTTCCTGCCCACACTCCGTGTCTGGGAGCTTCTGAGTTTCTCTAACGGGCCTGCTCTTTGCTTTTCTACATGCTTAATTTTCTGTAAGGAAAACAATTTTCCTACTGCGTCTGGCCCAGTTTTACTAATCCTTCCAGAGCCATTTCAAATATCATCTCCTTTTGGAGGCCTTTCCTGACTAGTGTAGGCAGAGTTAGAGGAAAAGAAGCTTCCTTTTCTTCTATTTACATTGTATTGTAATTATCCATTTCCACAAGTGTTGGTACCCACTGACTAGAACACGACCTTCTCTGCACTGAGACTGTAACTTCGCCATCTCTGTATCTTCTCTCGAGTTTTCTATAGTAGCTAGAACATATTAGGTGCCAAATGAATACTTACTGAATGAGTGAAGGACCAAACAGGTGGACAGATGAACAGCAGTGCCCTCTGATTGTAAATATGGTAGGTTTAGGATTCATAGTTTCCGCTCAAGCACACTGTTAGGGACACTGTCACAACAACTCTTCCTAGACTTATCTGGGCCCAGGCATATTAGGAAAGTTCAGAATTTCACTGATAAAGGAGAGTAATAATAATAATGATGATGATGATGATAGTAGCTAACACTGTCGAATGCTTACTACGAGCCAAGTGAAAGCTTACTTTAAGACTTAAAGAACAAGGGGAAGAGCAGTCTTTAAATACAATTAAAGAGCAGAATAAAGACAATTCTGAGCATAAAGAGTCACGCATTGATCTGCTATCTAAAAGTATGATAACAGTCTTCAACTCTACTGAAAGCAGCTTTAGATCATTTATTAGTAAAAAGGGGTCAGAGCCAAAAGGAAGACTCTATTACTTATACCTATGTCTGGACTGGGAAGTAAATAATTATTTTTTTCTTGATATCATTTTATAGTGGCTAGAGTTAAGATTATCCTAAGAAATTTCTTTCTTGGTCAAATCTTATGTGGGTGAAAATTAGCTTACTATAGAGTTTCCTAAATAGTGTTCCAAAGAATAACTATAAGATCTGGGGGGTGGAGGGAGATAAGCTTTAGGTGACAAAAATGTGGAGGATGATGAGTGCTGGTTGCGGTGTGGTCCTCTTAGAGATGCAGAATGCGTGTTAGCATATTGGGCATGAGACGACTGTAGTAAGGAAAACCGTTCCTTGTGGCTTAACCCAAAATTCCCCATGTGTATTTGACTCATGAACCTTTTTAAATAAAATGTCTCATATTTATTTCCATGGAGTTAGTATTGGGAAATACTGGCTGGGAGGTTCCAAGAAACAGTCCCTCTGTGCTGGGATTCTAGCTGTGGAATACGCAAAGAGGCCTGCCATGAAGACCTACCTGATGAAGGAAAAGGAAGACTGACTATGGTCTGGGCTAGAAGAGGCTCATGCCTGGTGTTATTATTTACATGATAAAATTCAACTCTATATGAAGGCGAGAAAATGTCCAACTCTTAATCAAGTCTTTGAATTAGCAGTTTAGTTATTATGGCTGTATCACAGTCATAAGAATTTATATTTTCATTTTGTCCCAAAGAAAAACTTGACCATCTTTCTTTAATATTATCAACCTGGAAGCTTGACAGTAAGGATTAAAAATTGTTCCTTCCTTTCCACTTGGTTATTGGAAAGGCTCTGAAAGGTAATCAGTCTTGTGAAGCTACACTTTACAGTCTGCATAAAAATGCCATGATTTCCCTTCCTCTCCCCAACCTAATTGAAAGTGCATAATATCACCCAGCTGGGGAAATGTAAACGGTAAACACATGCAATATATCATGCTATCACACAAAGGCTGGTTACTAATAGGGACTGGGTGGTTGTCAGAACCCTAAGAAATCTGGGAAACAAGTCTTTTTTTCATATACAATGAGAGCTCTTTGCGCCTGCCACCCTCTCCCCGCCACCTCCTCCCTCCACACTTCAAGCTACAGTCAGATTAGACCAGGCCAGTCAACCCATTCCTTGCATGTGTAATTCCAAGGGTCACCTAACAATGTATATTGACGAAAACTCTCTTACATCAGTCTTTCAAGGGACAAGGCATTTTACTTTTGGTAGGAGGTAAATCCTCTTGTTGGTTGGAATCCTCTTGTTCCCTACCTGCTTCAATTGTACTGACAGATGGTCCTATTATCTCTTTCCTCACCTGCTAAACCAAAAGATCCTTGGCCTTGTCACCTCTTATTTTTCTCTACTTCATCAAACTCCTGTTGCCAAGATTGTCTCCTTTTCTACCTCTGATCATCCACTAATATCTACACAGGGTCACGTTTTCCTTGAGTACAAAATCCCAATCTCGCTTTTCAAAGCCCCTTGCTCCTCCACGGCTACCTATAATTACACTTCAATTACACCTACTTGGAAGTCATCATTTCTTCTTCTCTGACTCCTTGCCTCCCAGCAAGTGTCATGCCATCTTCTTGAATAAGTCTTTTACAATGGGGCTCTTAGGCAGAAGGACAATATCCCTTCAAAGCTTTCACCATCAGTTCTCTGTCACAGTACTCCTTCAAAAATTGCTCCCTGTCGCACCATGAACTCTACTACTACTATTCATTCATGCCATCTTATAACTGGCTATTGTTTTATTTTTGATGGTGGATACCTTACGGGTAGGTCAAAGAATAGCACTTGTCTAGGGTACCACATCATTTCAGTTTTAACAGATTGAAGGATATGTTTTTATCTGCTTCAGCAGTAGAGATGATTTGAAACTTACTGAATTAACACTATATTCATCTTTCACTAAGTTATATTACCTGTCAACTGGAGCCGGTAGATGGTATGGCTTGTTGACCTTGGCATAGAGACCCTCTAAGTGGTCTCTCTCTGGGGACAGTGGACGGCCATCCCGAGGGTAACCAAATGGCCCAGCTCTAGGAGGAGATGGAGATCTGAAGACATTTGCTGATGCACATGGTTCCCGAAAGTGGTTCACTCTGGCATAATTGGGGTCCATTTCATCATCATCCATATCGTGCACTGATCCCATTGCACCAGTAGCATATTCAACAAGACCTCTTGCCTGCTTTTCCCTTAGCTCCTGATGTTTTGCTCCAATCCTGAAAAACACAGAACAAGTAGCAGAGATGTATGTGAGTTTTATATGCTAAAACAATGGAATACTCTCCTGAATCTGTTAACTCTTCCTAGTCACTTAGCTGTCACTTTCCCATCTACTCAAGATCACACCATGCAGGACGCCAACAGCATAAGGGGGTTACTTCATACCCATGACCTTAATACCTGTATTTGTTATAGAGTCTTTAGTTTGATAGCAATGCTATAGGTATTTTGACACATCTTTCCCACTGATGTCTGGGCTGATAGCAGAGTCAGAGGCTGATTTTCATTAACACTCCCTCTCTACAAATGGGCTGTATTTGTGGGAACAGTGCATCTTTGGTGTGATATTGTGGAAGTCATTCTTGGGACAGGGATGCATGTTAAAGAGCCCATTAAAATCTTACAGTTTTCTATGACTTCACTATTTAGTGCACTAGAGTTCCAGTGTATTCTTCTAAAGAAAAGAGCTTGCAAAAATTGATTTAAATATGAAAAAGAAATACAGAGGTTTTCTGGTCACTAAAAGCAGTGGCATCAGGGGTAATTTATAAGAGACTTTAAGTTTTTTGGTTGCACAAATGGGGATCATTGTGTCTCATTATATAGGGGCTAGAGACAGAGTAAAATAGTGAAGAAATTAATAGGTTCCTGACAGAGATGAATCGGCACATATAAGTGAATTAAACACCATTACTGGCAGAACTCCACAGCGCTGAAGCCTTAAGTGATATTACAAAATGCTCCTGCTTATCAGTGCCACTGTGCAGACTACTGGGAATGGGGGCAGAAAAATATACTTAGGTAGATTCCAAATCCATCTGAATTTTGAGAATTTGACATTTAATCTGGAAAGTGTTAGATCAGCTCTTCTCAAATCTCTGTTATGCATTAAAATGGAAAGGTCACTATGGCATTGTACTGGACAATGGTGATCTTGATGGTGTTAGGAGGTCTCAGCACTAATGAGGAAAAAGTGTAAATCTTATGTCACGGGGCAAACAAGGTACGTTGTGTGCGGGATGAACGAGTAAGATGATTCTGGCTCAGGTGGCCAAGAGAAGACACTCAAGAAAGGATGAGGGCAAGCCTGAAGTCCTGGGCCCAGAGAATATGAGAGGGCTGTGGGCTAGAAGTGAAAGATCTACACATGACTGGAGACGTATATGGAAGGCCTGGATGGGTTGAAAAAGAAACACTGAAACCCCCCAGTAGCTTCTCCCCTTCAAACAAAAACAGCTGTTTTCACACACAACAGCTAGCTTTATTTTACAAAACATCAAACCCTTTGTAAAAATCTTTAGAAGCCACGATTTTTCAAGGTATTCTGTCTTTTGGCAGAACAACATTTTTATTTTGTATTTTTTTAGGAGGTGGAGAAAAGTGGGGAGGGGAGAAAAAAAGTAAAAAAATAACAAAACAAACAAACAAACAGACAAACAAAAAGGCGGCATAGGGAAAAAAAAACCCAAAACCAAAACACAAAAAAACCCAGCATCTATCCTCAAGTTATAACAGATGAAAACAAAAGCAAAGATACATTATTGCATATCTCTTTTGACTAAGCCAAACCATGTACCCCACTCATAAGTAATTAGCAAAATTTATACTTTTGCATAAAGCAGCTTGAATCTCCAAGGAATTTTGAATTAAGATGAAAGGAAGATTACACAGTAGGGTATCCGTTAAGGGACCTTGCTTGTCCCCTTTCAGTGTATGTTAGTCCTAGATTCACGGATGTTTGTTCTGAGTAATTTTTGATAAAGAAGATAACCTGCTGCATTCTGCAACAAAACAATCTTTCCAGGGACAGTGCAGACTCGGTTATCAGAGAAAGCTCGCTGCACTCCAATGATAGGGATGGATTTCCATTGCAGATAGAGCAAAGGACATCAATAAAGTTAGGGGGTGGGGCTCTGCCCAGTTACTGTCCCTCTTAAGTAAGGCGCCTTCAAGAGAAATCATTCCGCAGAAAGATGAATATGCCCGGCTGCCGCATGGGGCTACGCTTGCGCATTAATGCGCAAAGCTTGCGGAAAACGCCAAGCTCGATTTAAAAATCACAGCAACAGAACACTGGTATGTGTTCCTTATTTCATCACTTCTCTTTCTTAGAGGTTTTCTCATTAATTAAACTTGCTGCGTATGTAGAGATTCTCGGATTAAAAGTACTACATGTATGCCAAGCAGTATTTTATCTTGTATTTTTCCTTCCTAAAACAAAACCAACTTCCTCCTTGATTCTCTCTGCACCACTGAGTGTTTCAGGAACTAATTTTATATTAATCACTCAGTAGGTGAAATAGTAATTTCTCTGAAACCATCATTATTATGCCATATATCAGGTCTCTCCATGTCAGGGAGGACAAGGCACTCTGCAAAGGGGTGTATAGAGGCAGGAGAGACTCAAGAGAGAAATGCCAAGAAAAAAGATTTTTTTTTTTTGTGGCTCTGACCTCCACCTTCACCCCAATTCAGTATGAGAATTCTAATTGTTATAATTATTTCCACTTGGAGGTCTTCTTACCACTGGGAACTCAATCTGTTAAAAATATCTATTTTTCAAAATATATCCTTTTATATGTGACGGTACTACCAGTTTCCCCATTCTCCCAAGCACACTGCCTTTGAATTGTTTAAAACTCCTCTTTCTCTCTTTCCTCATGAAAACTCTGTTTCTTTTTTCCATAACACCTCTTAAATGTCCTCTATTATTTCTATTTCTTCAGCCGCAGTCTCGTGTTCAGGCTTTTATACTGCTTAGATCTGCACTGTCCAATATGGTGGCCATTAACCATGTGTGGCTCTATAAATTTAAATTTGAATTAATTAAAATCAAATCAAATTAGCTTCTCAGTTTCACAAACCATATTTCAAGTGCTCAATAGCTACATGTGGTTGGTGACTACTATATTGGACAGTGCAGATACAGACTAATTCCATCATTGCAGAAAGTTCTATTGGACTGTGTTGGCCTAGATTATTCTAAGAGTTTTTGGCATGTCACCTCATCCCACTTTAATATATACCTTAAAAGGCTGCTAGAACAATCATCTTAAAAGAGCATTTCTATCATACCTGTCAGATCAATCTCTAACAAGGGATTGTAATAACCAATGGAGTAAAAGTATGGTTACTTGCCTTTCCTCCCTGAAACTCTGTGTGAACAAACAATTGAGAAATTGGGAAGAAAATTCCACCTACAAGGGAATTAGAAAAAGGCCATAATCTTACACCTTGCAATGAAATTTGGACTCAGCACTAAATGAGGAGTATACCAAGAGTTGATACATGCTTACATCTCCAGCAGGGTATACATTTCACAGAAATGGGATTCTAGAAGAGTACAGACAATAAACTTTTACTTAGAAAAAGAGAGTCTGAGGACAGGAGTAGGACCCTGGTACTGTAGGGTGAATCTTTGTGAGGATCCAACTTTAGAATGGAGGAGAATCTAAAAGAGATATATTTCCTCTGAGCAAATATCCTACCTTGAAGAAACTTCATGGAGATTAAATGAGGAGAGGAGAGAAGTATGAACCTGCTTTGTATCTGGTAGGTAGAATTAGCAGAACAGAGATAAGTAAACCCAAACTCATCAAAATAAAGCCAATAATCTAGGAGACTCCGCTAAGAAGCAAGTTGATCTCTCATCAGGATAACGAGCTCTCTCAAAATGGAAGGCCATAGAAAATAAGCCCCTGGGGCAGTGCACCCAGCAAATCTGGCGAGAACATATTTTGAGAGACCATGCAGAATTGAAACTGCTGGTGACCACTATGTCCATGTCATTTAACATTACATTTTAGCACATATTTTTAAAAAATTTCAAGTACTGTAGAACACTATATTAGTTTAATGGGTCATACAAGCATTTAAGAAAATTAAATACAATAAAAGAAAACCTTAGAGCTTATTGCATATAGTAAGCATAAGTGGTGTTTCAAGAAGGAGAAAAACCAAGCAATCTACAAATTTAGGCAAATTCATTGTGGTCTCAAACACGAATTAAGACAACAGAAAAACACTCAAGACTTTTAAAACACAGAGAGAATTTCATAGTTGTTGACCAATCTTCAACAACTTATTGATAATGAAAAACAGCCGACCAAGAACTACATCAAAATGAAGAATTTAACCTGGTTGCTATGGTCTTAAGTCCTCCAAAATTCATGTGTTGAAACTTAACCTCCATTGTGGTGGTATTAAGAGGTGGGGCCTTTTGGGAAGTGATGAAGTCATGAGGGCTCTTCCCCATGAATGGATTAGTGTTTTATAAAAGATCTGGAAGGAAGGAG
Source organism: Daubentonia madagascariensis (assembly GCA_023783475.1). NCBI lineage: Eukaryota > Metazoa > Chordata > Mammalia > Primates > Daubentoniidae > Daubentonia > Daubentonia madagascariensis. The sequence continues at coordinate 6,179,772 of JAKFHU010002088.1, forward strand.
CTTAGGGCCCTCTTTGCTCTTCCACTCTTCCCACATATGAGAACACCTAGACAGCACCATCTATGGGCAACAGGCCTTCACTAGACACTGAACCTGCTGGCGCCTTGATCTTGGACTTCCCAGCTTCCTGAACTATGAAAAAATAAACTTCTTTATAAATTACTCAGTCTTGGGTTTTTCTTTCCAGCAACAAAAATGGACTGAGACACTGTTGAAGGTTTGGAATAACAGGTCTGGAGGTGAGCAATACATTCATTTAAATATAAAACTAAAATTAAATGTCTGTGGAAATAATAACTACTAAAAAAATTAAAACCTCTGGAAGTATAAAAATAATAACACTAATGGAAATCAGAAGTCAATAAGAAAGTGATTTAGGAGACAGCACTATTACTCAACTGTATTTATTTCATCATCTTATAAAGCAGGCATCAGTAGTTACTGTTAGAAGTTGATACATCAAGAAGCAGAGATCTAAATATATTAAATATAATTATGAAGAAACCATTAAAAGAACAAATTATCAGCAGGGGAGAGATACATTAAACAAACCCCGACCATACAGTAAAAAATAAAAAACAGAGGAAGCAGTAAAAAAGAAAGTAAACATAAAAGTGGACCAAATTTGTTGTAACAATAAATATAAATGGAATAAATTTCTTTATTATAACTAAAGGATCCAAGATATGATCAAAAAGAAAAACATACTAAGTACCATTATAATAGTAAAAATGAAAAATGTCTAAATTATAATATAAAATAATTTTAATAAAATATATAATATAAATAAAATTATATTAAATTTACTATAAAAGTCATATTATGCTATATAATAGTAGTAGTATTATACTAGAAAAAATAGGGACATACTGTTCCTATGCTAAAAGTAAATATGATATAGGTAAAGGTACTATATATATAAATATTTGTATGATGAATGAATATATCCTTGCATATACATAGAAAATGTCTGGAAGGATACACAAAAAATTCATAACAGTGGTTGCCTCTAGAAAGTGGAATTAGAGGTAGCCTTTATACCTTATATATTATTTGAATTTTTATATATTTTTAAGATAATTTAAAAAATTTTAAAAATATAAAAAATTCTTAACTCTAAGGTTTAGTGAATCAAACCTTTTTTAAAAACATTAAATACCCTATACCAGCAGGCACCCTTGTCTTACAAACCTGATTTGTCATGACTCCATTGTCAACTCAGTTATGACAATTTTTTTCAAATTACTGTTTATTGAGCTTTTGTTTAGTCCCTTCAAACCAACTGCTTTTGCCAAGAGCACACATTTTCTATTTATCAAAATTTGACTCTAGTTTTCTCTAGCATAAGGACTTAACTTACTCATATACAGCTCCAAAATGACCTCAACAGTTCTTCATCTCCTCTTCAGCCCATGTAGCCAGTACATTCTCTATTAATCTGTAATTGTTATATATTACTTTGTAAAAATCAAAACAAATTAAAAACCTTTTATTGATTCATTCTAGATATTCTGCTTCTATAACTAGGCTACAAGCTCCTTGAGTGTGTCATGTGAGTTTTCTTTTGGCTAATTTTTGGTTGACTGATTAATTTATTCAATATTTACTGATATTATACTGTGTATGAAAAAGAACAACACTGAGTCTCTGACTCACTACTGGGGAGACAAAAACAAGTAATTATAATTCAATAGGGAAACAAAGATACTGCATGTATACCGGGTAAGAGTCAATTCAGATTAGGGATTTTGAGGAAGACTCATGAAGGCAGTACCACATGAACTGGGCCTTGAAGGAACTTATCAGCCTTGCTCCAGCTTGTGGAAATGGTGTGAAGCTCTCTAGTCAGAGGGACACAAGTAACTGGGCATAGCAATGGATGGTTTACTTAATTCAGGGTTTAAGTCTGATGTGGTGGAAACAGACTGGTTTGAGTTATCCTCCTACAGCTCCTCTACAAAAGGAACACATTTAGTAAAAGTTATTATCAAATTTCTATAAGGTTTATATAACACAATTTTGCCTAGTATTCAAATTTTTTGTGAGGTAAATACTATTATACCTTTCTTTAGTTGTTAGTTTAACCCTTTACTATCAAATGAAACAAAGACACAAATTCATAGAAAATGAATCCATGAATTAAGGAACTGTTATAAAGCAAACATGTTTGTAACCATCACTGAGGTAAAAAAAAAATAGACCTTTGCCAGATACTCTAGAAGGTCTCCATAAGTTCCCTCCTCATCACAACCACTTCTATACTTCTGTACATCTGTATCGCCTTTCTTCTACATTAATAATTCTGTTTCTCAAGACACAGAGAATGCTACAATATCTCATGATTACAACTTGCTTTACTCTATATTACATACATAAAGTTTCAGAATACCAATACCACTACCAACAATATAATTATTAAAAATAATTAAAATTTTCATATGCTCTTCCCACTATCCTTCTATTTTTGTAGTTGTCCTATACCTACATTGTTAAAAGTATATAGTATAGCTGCATACTACACTTCTCTTCTGTTCAACTCTTCATTTAATCCTAGCTCTACAAGTAACTATATACTCAATTTATAAAAGTAAATATATATTTAATAAGAACCAACCATCCTATGTCAATCATCTATTAGATTGTACATTAGTGAATGTACAATCATCTATTAGATTCCTCAGGAAGAATTCATGGGGACAATATTTCATTAAAAAAATTTTTTTTTTTTTTTTAGAGACAGGGTCTCACTATGTTGCCCAGGCTGGTCTCAAACTCCTGGCCTCAAGTGATCCTCCCACCTTGGCCTCCCAAAGTGCTGAGATTACAGGTGTGAGCCACAGAGCCTGGCCAGGGACAGTATTTCTTGAGTTGATAACAGTATGTATGCCCTTTGTACTGGAAAGCCGGTTTTGCTGGATATAAAATTTTGGCACACTTTTTTTCCTTGAGTATTTTAAATGTGTGACTCCATTTTCTGATGACAAAGTGTTGCTGTTGAAAATTTTGATAATAATCTAAGTTTATTTCTCTTATAAATTACTTATAAGGAACTTGATTTTTTTTTGCTCATCTGGTCAAAGTATTTTATTTGCTTTTCTTTAAAGTCCAGTGATATTACTAGAAAGGTCATTCTGAGTTGATAGCTCTTTCAATATGTACTTTTAAGTATATTTTTTATGTCAGAGAAGTTTTCTTAGATTATAGTTTTTATTATTATGATGGCAGGTTATACGTTGGATATAAAGAATCAATTGTATTTCTACATACTAATAGTGAGAAATTAGATAATAAAATCAAGAAAACAATATCACTTAAAATAACTCAATATTAAGATGTCAATTCATCTAAATTATTCTATAGATTAAATGTCATCCCAATCAAACTCCCAGCAGGCTTATTTTCTAAAAATTAAACATATAATTTTAAAATTATTTGGAAAGTTAAAGAGTCAAGAATAGTCAAAATAATTTTGAAAAATAAGGATAAAGTTGGAAGACATATACTGCTGACTTCAAAACTTACTATAAAGCTTCAGTAATTAAGCCAAAGGTTAGACAAGTACATCAATGGATCAGAAGACAGAGTTCAGTAATAGACCCATACATATTTGTGAAAAGATTTATAACAAAGGTGCCAAAACAACTCAATTAAGAAAGGAAAATCTCTTCAAGTGGTGCTGGAAAAACTGGAGATCTGTAAGGGAAACAAGAACCTTGGCCCCTACATTATGCCATAACAAAAACCAATGCAAGATGGAAAATAGGTCTGAACATAATAAGGCTAAAACAATAAAGCTACTAAAATAAAATAAAGAACACCTTCACAACTTTGGGGTAGGCAAATATTTCTTAGAAAGGACACACAGAAAGCACAAACTGTAAGAGAAAAAACCTGGTAAATTGGAGTTCACCAAAATTGAAACCCTCTTATCAAAAAGCATCAAGATAATGGTGGGCAAATTAGAGAAAATATTTGCAACACACATTCTAACAAAGGATTTGAATAAAAAATATAAAAATACACTTGCAAAGAAAAATTGACCTGGGCATTTTTTTGAACTTGAACTGGGCAAAACACCCTAAGCAAATACTTTACAAAAGAAAATTTAGAATTGCCCAATAGGCAAATGAAAAACTGCAGCATAAATCATCAGGGAAATGCAAATTAAAACCACAATGAGATGCCCTTACTAAAGTGAAAAAGAATGACAATACCAAATGTTGGAAAAGATGTGGAGCATCCAGAACCTTCATATGTTGCTAGTGAGGTATGAAATGGCATAATCCCTTTGGAGAAAGATCTGGGAGTTCTTTTAAAACTAAACATACACCAATATTACAACGCATAAATTCACCTCTCAGGTACTTATACAAGAGAAAAGACAATCTATATCTGCAAAAATCCTTGAAGAATGTTCCATAGCAGCTTTATTTATCATAGCAAAAAATGGACATAATCAGATGTCTATCAAACTATGGGATATGCATACAAAAGAATATAAATCAGAAATAACAAGAAATAAACTACTGAAAAGGTAATAAGCAAGGGTGAATCTTAAAATTATCTTGCTTAGTGATAGAAGCCAGACACAAAAAAGGATTTACTGTATAATTCCATTGATAGGATACTCTAGATCAGGCTTTTACTTATGAATGGAAAAGGGCATGAGAGAACATTCTCGAGTGATAGAAATGTTCTGTACCTTGATACACACTCATTAAGACAGAATAGAGAATATTCTTCTGTTTATTAAGATCTGAGCATTTTACTGTATGTAAATTAAACCTCAATGAAAACACAACAAGAAAAATAAAACCAAAAAATGCTTATTATGCGATTTATACCTTTTCAAATTCATGTGATAAAATCTAACAAATTTAGATTAATTAATACTAAATTTTTATTTATAATTCTGTCTCTTTTTAATACATTATCTGAAATTAGTTCTCATACAAATTAACTGAATGTGATTGTTGGGAAAATATTTAAATCAATTAAGATAACATATCCCTTCTCAAGCAATTTAAACACTTCCAAAGTGCCCATTTATAGGCCAGCTATAGGTGTTTATAAATACAAATCATTCTTATTGACCCATAAACACATCCTCTAAAGGCTAGACAACTTGTTTTACATCTATTACAAGTTTCTGCATTCATTGTTCAACAACTATTCATTGAGCACCTGCATATTTTAGTTTAGGTTTTCTCTTTTTTGGGTTTGTTCTTGATGCTAGGGATTGAGTAGTGCACATGTATCCTTGCCACTGTGGAATTTATATTCTTGTAGGGGAGGGGGAAACATAAAAAAAAACTATATAAAATTTCAAAAATATGTTTTTAGTAAGTAGTATAGAGGAAAATAAAACAGAGAAAGGTGGTTAGAGTTGGGGGGGTTATACTTTTAAATGTGTGGTAAGGAAAGGCACAACTAAGAATGTGAAAAGCAAGTCTTGAAGAAGAAAAGAGTTAAACTGTATAGATAATTAGGGAAGAGTATTCCAGGCAGGGCGATAGCAGGTGCAAAGGCCCCAAGGCAGGCAAGTCCTAAAAACAGCAAGGAGGCCAATGTGGGGGAGGGAAGAAGGAAACAGAGGAGGCCAGAGAGGAAATGGGGACCTGGACCATGTAGGGCCTTGACGTCTGTGATAAAGACTCTAGCTTTTCCTCTACAGTGAGGTAGGAGGCCAACAGGAGGTATCAAGCAGTGAAGTGATATGATCTGACTCACATGTTGAAGTTATCTCTTCTACTGCTATGTTGAGAATAGACTGAAGGTGGTAGGGTGCTGAGTAAGAGAATGGAGACCAGTTAGGGGATTATTACCATAATCCAGGTGAGAGAGGGTGGTGGCTTCCATGAAGGTATAGCAGTGGAGATGGTAAGAAGTAGTTGGATCCATGAGCTAAAACTAAAACTGGATTAAAAACAAAATTCTATAATTAAGACTGTCTTTCAAATACCCTAAAATAGGAAAGTTTTGCTGCGTACATGAGCCCATCCTATCCAGTATTTCACCTAACAAGAAAAACTGACATTAATAATATTTGTGATATATTTTCTTATGATTATATAACTTAATTCTTAAAATGTATGCAAGTTTCAACTTTATAGATGACGAAACTGAGGTTCAGACAGGTAAAGTGCTTTGAGAGCTCACATATACTAAATGGTAGGAATTGGATTCTTGAACTCTCTCAAGATGTTTAATGTCAATATTAATGTTCCTTTCATTTAAGTTAGACTATAAATAATCTAAACGTGATCATATTTTAAAAATTTAAGGAAAACTTTCAGATACTGAAAAGTAGAGATAATTGTACAATGGGCCACCACATACCTATAACCCAGTTCTGTATTCAATAATTATCAAGATTTGCCACATTTTAAATCTATTTTCTATTAATTTTTACTAAGAATTTTGAAAGCAAATTCTAGTCATTCATCCCCTACATCCTTCAGAAAGCATATCAAAATATCATGAATGTTTTATGATGCCATTATCCCACTTAAAAGTTAACAATTATTCCTTGATATCATCTAATATTCTTAGTCCATAAACAAATTTCCCCAAATGCCTAAAAAAAGTCTACCTCTCCCAGTGGATTTTATTTGAATCAGGCGCTAAAAACTGTCCACACATTAGATTTGTTTACCTCTTAAGCCTCACTAAGTGTGTAGAACTATACTACTTTTCATTTTTTCCACACCACTGGATAGTTGCAGAAACCAGGCTGATTATCCTATAGTTGGCCCCATGTGCTGGATTTGTTTGTTTACTTTTTTGTGAGGTGGTTTAATGTATTCCTCCATCCCCCAAATTTCCTGTATATGAAAGGTAGCTTCTAGACCAGTGCTTTCCAATAGGACTTTCTGTGATGATGGAATTGTCCTATATATGGGCTATCTAATACAGCAGCCACTAGCCACATATGGCCACTGAGCACTTGAAATGTGGCTAGTGTAAGGTACAAAATTTTAATTTTAATTAATTTAAATAGCTACATGTGATTACTGTCTACTATATTGGACAGTGCAGTGAGAGGCTTTGTTAGATTCAGGTTCAACTTGTTTGGAAAAGAGTACCGTAGTGGGTTGAATGGTGGCTCCCCCAAACAGACAGTTGACCCCTGAACAACACGGGCTTGAAATGTGTGGGTCCACTTGTACATTATTCCTTTTATATTTGTTAGTTGAAATTCTTCTGTAAAGAAAAACTTCCACCAATTTTGGTGTTTTGATTATGCCGAAATACACTTAGCACAAGGAAGTCAGAATAAATGCTTAATTCTTTCTTTTTAATTGCTGATTTTCAGAGTAAAGAGTTAGTGCCCCAGATACTTCCAATGGTGACAAATGAATTGCTAAGAGACTTTTTTGGGAGGATGCGGGATGGTGAACATCATTGTGAATTTACGCTCTTTTACATAAATCCATACTATAGAATACATATACACAATATACATCTAGGGTTTTTGATCAGTTGCATCCCTTATTCTTTCTGTTGCACCCATTGTCCACACTTGGGTCAACAGAGAGGCTTTACATTGGCTCCTCTGTCCCTTTGACTTGACCCATTTGCCTTTGGTAGCTTCCTTGTTTTCTGACAGACAAGTAGTCCCCGGTTCATGTTGAATATCTCATGTTCCTAATTGGGAAGCAGCCATTCCTCCTTTCTTTATAGTGAAGGAACTATATCTACAGACCATAATTTGAGCTCTAGGAGTGCTCACTGCCATTGTGTTATCATTGCTTCTTGCCTTGTCTCTGGATAGATCTAGGAAACACATATTTTTGGGAAAAAACACAAGTTTGTACTGATGTTTCTGATTCAAATTTAACATTACAGAATTTGTACTTAACTTTTTAAAAATTTTATGTTTGTTTCTCCTTCCTTTAAGTGAAAAATCTTAATTCTTAACACTGATTTAATTATTTATTTGTATTATCATATATATGGTTTTAAAATAATAATACCAATATTATTGTCTTAGTCCATTCGGGCTATTATAACAAAATACCATAGACTGGGTAGCTTATAAATAATAGAAATTTATTTCTCACAGTTCTAGAGGCTGGGAAGTCTGAGATCAGGGTGCCAGCATGGTCGGGTTCTGGTGAAGGTTTTCTTCTGGGATGCAGACTGTTGATTTCTCACTGTGTCCTCACATGGAGGGAGGGATGAGGGAGCTCTCCCTCCTCCTTCATAAGGGCACGAATCCCCTTCATGAGGGATCTGCCCTCATGACCTAATCACCTCCCAAAGCCCCACTTCCTAATACTATCGCATTGGTAATTAGGTTTCAACGTATGACTTTTGGGAGGACACAAACATTCAGAACATAGCAATTACAGCATTAGATTACTGAACTTTAAGATGTGTTCATAGTTCTCCTTTTTGTTAGAATATATTGCACTAAATATGTATGGTCAAAATGTTGTGTTCTAATGTTATTTGAAGTAATTCTTTTCCCTGAGTGGCTATGTGACCAATTTTTTTTACAGTTAGGTTATTCATTTTGGTTTGTTTACAATTTTTAGGGTTTGCTTTTTTCTTTTTCTTTAATTTTATTTGTTATATATATATAAAAAATATATATTTTTCCAAATTCAAATATAAGAAAATATACTTATGTGGCTTTTATCTTTGTCTTCTCCATCCTAAGCAATATAACTATACTTTTTTATTTTAAGGCAAACATGGTTATACATTTATATCCCTTCTTTCTTGCACAAAAGGTAGCACACTGTACATATTTTTCTACACTTGGCCTTTTTCACATAGCAACATCCAGAAGAGCACTCCATATTAGTGAAGAGAGATCTTTCTCATTTTGTTTAAAGCTTCATAGTGTGCTACTGTGTGAACATGCTTTTGTTTATTTAATGAGTTATGCATCCTTGGAAATTTGGGTATTTCCAATCTTTTGCTATTACAAATAATGTCACAATGAACAATCTTGTGCAAAAGTCAGTCCATATTTTCACCATTGTGGCTTTGGGATGAATTCATAGAAGCAGGACTGCTGGCTAAAAGAGAAACACACATACACTGTTTCTAGTTTACAAATTTCCTTCCATATTTGTTTTATTTTGCATTGCCACCTGCAATGTAGGAGGATGCCTATTTCTTTATAGTCTCACCAACAGAGTATGTTGTCGAACTTTGGGAAATTTGATAAAGATACGTGAGAAGTCATATTTTAGTGAAGTTTTAATTAGCCTATCTCTTATTATGTGATGCTGAGTGTCTTTTCATATGTTTAAGGGCCATTTTCATTTCCTCTTCTGTGAGCTGTCCCTATCTTTTGCTGATTTTTCTATCAGATTATTGGTCATTTTTCCCCTCGATTCTTCAAAGACCTTTGTATAGTAGCAATATTAGCACTTTGCATTATAAGTTGAATATACATTTCTGAGTTTTTCATTTGCCTTTTATGATTCTAGTTCAAAAATTATTGATTAGTATTTCATACTTTATGCTTTTCCCTCAAAAGCTTTACAAAACTTTGTTATTTTTGCATTATATTTCTTGATTAATTTTGTATAATGTGGAATGTGTCAACAGTATAGTTCTAACTGACTTGACCAGTGCTCTTTGTTGCTACTCTGTGAGCCCAAACAACAGAGTCAGAGATGAGCAGACAGATAGTAGGAGAGGAGGTTTGCTACCTAGTGTGGTGACAGACGAGGTCAGAAAAGGTTTTCCGGGGAAAGCTATGGGGTAAAAGAAGTAGTATCATCAAAAGAGATTATAAACTACCTGCTGTACGGCTTTCTTGTTTCACAGTGGAGATAATTTGTCTATCATTTCTGCTTTTATAATAGAAGCTGCAATTAGGTCACTACAATTATCCTTTGTTCCGGAGAACAGGCTCAGTTTCTTTAGCTCTTCCTTACCGATGCAGTTTCAAACCTGCAAGCTATACACCTGGTCAGAAACAATTAGAGCTTTTTATTATTATCATTATTATTATTAAAATTATTATACCGACCAGCCAATACAGTGTTACGTGCAATCCTTGTGATCACTGTTTCATCTTTTCAAACAGAAGTAGTTTAGTTGCATTAATAGGTTTTACCCCTTCCTCATTCTTGTCTGGGTGTCTATAATATTAAATAGTTTCTAAATGAGCCCCTTTTGTACTGTCCATTTTTCTTGTCAGCCTAAACCAGACCTGACATGGCGAGGAAACTAGATTGATGGGATAATTTATCATTTATCATTTTTCTTATAATTAATAAATAAATAAAATTCTGTTTAGTAAATTTGATATTCTATAACACTGACATGCAAATCCTTTAATTTTGTTAATTGGCTCTCTCTTCATGTTTTTCTTTTTTGCACAAACAACACATTGAGTCCTTCATGGTTTGCAAAATCCAACATGTAGATTTTGTGTTTGAATAGTCCATGGTTTACCACAGGTCATGGGGCAAAGGGTATGTTGATACTTCTTTTCTCCAAATCCTAAATGCTCATTAAAGTAGGTCAAGGCAGTTGAATGCAGGAAGCCTCTGAGAGTCAGGTGTGGTCTCAGAACATTTTAATTCTGGAGAATCCTGGGAAGTTAACTGGTTCTTTGCCCAGATGGGATGACCACAGAAAAGACTTCTATATCACACATGGCCCAGAACCAACCCCAACCAAATTTCCCATACCGAATGGTTTTAAGCTATTTGACGCTAAGTCTATTTCATATTCTAAAATAATGGCAGTCATTTACAATTCCTACCTATGAGTTGCATTTTTTTACAATGTCAAATGGCAGGATTCTTTATTACCTTCCCACTGCTACTAAATACTACCATTTCAAGAGAATTGCCATTCAGTGAAGACTCTCCTATTACTGCCATTTACATTTTTCTTAAATTTATACCTTTCCCAGGCCCATTATACTTTCCCCATTGCTAATGCACTGAGTTCCTATAATTTGTATTCTCATAATGTGGACAAATTTCTCAGAAATGCTTAGTAAACATCTTTAGCTTTCCTTGGAAAATGAGCCCCAAGGAGGGGTGGGTTATGAGGTGAACAACCTACAGAGTGCTTAGGATATTCTCTGGTAATGCATAATTCCCTTACAGCAATCCTACAGACAGTGCCCCTACAAAAGCTGTCATTAAGCATTGAAGACACTAAAAGATGCTCCCAGGCTGCTGGCCAAACTGACACTGAGGAAAGAGCTATAAGAATCTGCTCCTGAGTGAGCTCTGCCAGTTGGATAAAGTTCATAACTTGTTGATGTGCTTTATTCTTATTGTTATCAACATTTGTATGTGGCAAGAAATAGCCTTTATTTTTTACTTTCCCCCTGTTTATATGTACTTACTCTTTGTAACACTGTTAGAGGCAGAGTAGAAAGTAAGTTTTCTGTATTAAAATTTTCTGGAATACAACCCCTCTTAATCCTATGGACTGCCAAGGGTTATATTTCAAAAATAAATGACAGGCCTTCAACATGGCAGTGCTTGTCATCATATTGGAAAGAATGAGGATAAACCCCTTATGTTGACTGTTTGGAGTACTGTAAGTCTACATAAACTTCCTGGGGAGAAAACAGGAAAAATAGAGAATAAAAGGAAACTAGCTACACTTCCTTTCTTTTCAATTTGAACCCTTCTTTTCCTTTCATTTTGTCACCTGGAATTTCACACCTGGCCAGGGCTCTCCTGGACACTTTGATCTTCATCTCCAAGAGCTTACTCACCTAAAAATGTGCTGAAGCATGGGGACAGTGGCTGTCCACACAGCCTGGTCTGCTCCATGTCCTTTGTTCTCTTAGCTGCAAATGCCAGACTTCCCGAGGCCCTGGACACCCATCCCCTGGTTACACAGAATCTTCTTTAAAAGAATTCTGGGATTGTGAAGAGCTGTGGGTGTATCAGCAACCTCCACAGGGCCAGGAAAAACTGCCTTAGGTGTGGAACCATGAGTGCAGCTGAGACAGGGATAAACACAGGCCCTTCACACCTAGTTTCCATCTAGCCCACAGGTGAGGGGCAGTCACAGTCTCAAAAGTCATGCTCTCTGCATCATGAAGAGTTTAAAGAAAAGTAAAAGGTATAGTCTTTTCCCTCTGATCCTATTCATATAGGAAACTGTAACCACGTCAGCAAAAATAGGTTATTCAACCACAGTATTTTCTATGGTGCTTTTTAGAATTACCATTTTTGGCTTTTGAAGATGTGACTTTGTTTTAAAGAAACCATATAGAATATTCTCACAAGTCCAAACACATGCCAAAAACAGGCTGAACCTGTCAGCCAATTTGGCTTGATTCCAACATTCACTGAGTGTTTATTGTGTATTCAGAACTGCACTAGGCTACATGAAAGGGATAGGGGACAGTGAGTGCTAGGTGGAAGAACCACAGATTTGTCCATCAGGTCTGCCCACAAAGGTCCCCTCTTACCTCCAAAAGGGTAGTGATAGGGTCTTCCTTGACAGGGGTCCAAGCCTAAAGTAAGTATCTTTGTTGTCTGGCCCTCACCCCTGTATATGCACACACTAAGGACCGAACATAGAAAAAGCCAACAATTGCCTTAGATGATCACCACTATGCAACCATCACAGAAGACCCAACAAGACAATCCAGAAGATGTCACCCAGGTCTATGGTGATTCTGCCAAAGAGTTGTTGGGCAATGAGGGAACAGGACAACTATCAGGAATGACCCCATTCCTGCTCCACTGGATGTTGAGGAGAAATGTTCTACCATGACCACTGGTTAAAACCTGGGTGCAGTGGAGGCATGAGGGAGGCTTTTATAAAGGACCATATGCTTGCTACTTGCATATGGTCTTGAGAACTACAATGAGGATATTTTATTAGATATGATAGGCAGTGAGTATTTGTACATGGGAGTCTAATGTCTGATATATCCTCATTTGTTTCTCCACAAAGACCAACAGACTTACGCTAGGCATATTCTTCTCAGGGCTTATTCTCAGTTCTGGCCACAGCACTCAGATGGCTTCCTATTCCTTGATCTACCTAGTGATCCTTTCGCCTGGTTCTGTCTATAATTAATATAGGAAAACTCTCAGCATTTGAAAAGAGGCTTGGTTTGTCTCTTATTGCAACCACAATTGCTGAAGGATCTGTAAAGTGTTGGGTAGAAGGGGAGGATTGGCATTTTTTATTGTGGGTAGCAGGGTACTGCGGTGGTCCAAGTTTTAAGATGTGGGGAAATAGCCTTCAATTACCTTCATAACTACCCAAGATTTAGATCTTACTCGGGCTCTATCTAATAGCAGTGAAGAAGCATGCTTTTTAAAAGTGAAGAAGGGTGTGGCTAGATACTCCCTTTAGGGAGAATCTATTCTTTAAGTAGCAGCCCAGGTGATTTTAAAGCAGTTGTCCCCAACCTTTTTGGCACCAGGGACCGGTTTCATGGAAGATAATTCTTCCACGGACTGGGCGGAGGGAGGTGGCGGGGGATGGCGAGCGATGGGGGAGCGGCTGTAAATACAGATGAAGCTTCGCTGGCTCACCTCTTGCCTTGCAGCCCGGTTCCTAGCAGACCATGTACCAGTACTGGTTGGGGACCGCAGTTTTAAAGAGTAAATTTTTAAGTGCTTCTCTGCTTATGACACTTCCATGTCTTCCTTTAACACTTAGAAATAATCCAAGCTCCTTGTTATGACACTTGTTACTATACACTCAGTCAGTGCCTCCTCTGTGACTCTGGCTTAGGCCACTCTCTCCTACTTATTAAACTCTCACCATGTGGTTTCCTTTGCCTCAGGCTTGATTAGCACCTGCTGCTCTTTCTGCCTGGAACCCTCCCCTTCTTGTGTCTGGCTCATCACTGAGATATAAATCCTGGCACCTCAGACACCCTTCCCAGTACCATCTTCCTATCACATTGTTCTGTTTTATTTTCTTCATACTTCTACCATTACTTGATTTTCTTTTTTTCATTTCATCTGTTCGTTTACCAGAATGTAAGCTTCATGAGAGCAGGCACCTTATTTGCCTTGTCTATTGATGTAATCCTAACATCTAGCACAGTGCCTGGCACGTGGTAGGCACGCAATAATGTGATGGTGGAAACAGAGGAGGCAGGGTCTGGGAGAGAAGGCCAAGTGAGAGATTGGAGAGATGCACTTTGAAGACGGAGGAAGGACACACGAGCCTGGAATACAGGCAGCCAAGTAACAGGCAATGCCATGGAGCCTGCAAAAGGAATCAGCCCAGGTGGCACCTTGGCTTTAGCCCAGTGAAACTAATTTCAGAATTATGGCCTCCAAAATTTTAAGAGAATAAATGTGTGCTGTTTTAAGCCACCAAGTTTGTGGTAATTTGTTACAGTAGCAATAGGCAACTAATACCAATTATGAATGAATGGAATTGATGATGAGACCTACATACTGCTATTTAGGTCTTTTTCTTGCAGAGTCTAGGTCAATGTGTCTTTGTTGATCTTCACTGCAATGTAGAAATACGAACAACAAAACCTCACACCCTAGGTCATATAAAGAGAAAAAGCTTTTCTACTATGTGTCTTGAGGACATTAAAAATGTATTTTCTGTGGAACATAGGAGAAGGAACCCAAATGAATGGCTCCAAATGTCAAACATAACAATTTCACTGGAGACATTACTGTGGGCGCAACACCTACGCAAACTGGTCCTGGCAGCTGATATCTGTAGCACAAGAAATGACTCACTAGAAGGAAAATTGTGGGCTTAAAACAGACGATGGCAGGCCTTTCCTAAACAAATACATCTTCTTATCATCTCCCCAAATACATTATACAGCACACATTTTCTTTTGCATTTTTAATAAAGCAAAACTTGAAAATGAGCAGCAATCCTTTTATTCCCCCTCTTAGAAAATCTACAGTGACCTGCTTGCAAATAATACAGTGGAAGTTTCCCAGAAGAGGCTCTTGGTTCATTAAAATAATCAGCATATTCCAATATGCATTCGTCCCTGAAATAATAACAATTCACTTTCAATAAATTAATTATGGTTTTAATGAGCGAAATTTACATTTATATTTCTGCCTTAAGATCTTCATGGGAGGCAGCATCCTCACCCATGCAGTTCCACTGAAGCAAAGCCTTTCTCAGGGTAGACCAGCAGCTGGAGATGGATATGCTAATACTCTGCTGTTTCGGAAATGGGGAAGCAAGACAGCCTGGGATGGAAACTGAGCTCTGTCACTTTCTAATTCTGTGACCATGGACATATTACTTGACCTCTCTGTCACCTGTAAATGAGAAATACAATAGTACCTACCCTTCTCTCAAGGGGAGAAGGCTAAATGACTTAATACAACTAAAGCTATTAGGAGAGTGTGGCCGGCACATAAATAACAACGGTTAGCGAGAATAACAACCACCATCATTCCTGTGAACACATTTGGGGCAAAAAAAAATAATAATAACAATCACCATGTCTGACAAAGATGAGGTGAGGCAGCAGAGAGGAGAGACACACAATCTTCACATGCGCACGCAGCTAGCAGCTCTTGAGAAGTATCCACGTAGTTCCTTTTAGCTCCTTCACACTTCCACTTGGAACCCCAGACAGACAGTAGATACTTTTAATAAATGTTATATAACCTGGATTGGTCAGAATGCTCAGGGGATCAGGTGTGTTGTGGTTAATTGAATTTTCTACTTGATGGAGAGTAAAGCAGCAAATGCTTTTGGTTTGGATCTATTGGATGCACATCTTTCTAAAATATACTAATTCTCTAATTTGTCCTAACTGAACTTACTGAACAGAATTTTTTCTTTTTGAAGAGTGAGGGACATCACTTGAAGACCATCCTTCTCAGCTGCAATTTTCACCCTGTAACACTCGAGATACTGAGGAGTCACAATGGAGTAACCAAATATTAGCTGTGAGCTACCCTCTTCCATTTACTCTACATTTCCTGAGCGCCCACCATGTGCCCGGCATGGGGGAGTATGTCTTATTTTCTCATGATTCTGATCTCCCTTTTCCCCCCCTTACTTGTAGAGTGTTCACAACAGAATTATAAAATAATCTGGTTAGTTGAGCCCAGAATAATAGAGTTTTGGTATAATTACTAACTTGAGAAAGTTTGAAGTGTAAGTGAAGTGTACGGAATATGCAACTTGCTTCTTCAGGCAGTCTGGGGTCCCTCATATCCATGGCAATGGATGGGAAAAAAAATTGGCCTTTGGTCGCCCTAGCTGGCTTCTTCAGTTTTTCAAAACTATAATAAAGGTTCAATTTGTTCCACCTTTTTTGAGTATGGTGTAATATTACCATTTTTTAGGAAGCACTCAGTACTAAATGCAGATGGGTTGTGTGTAACCCATCTATCTATAGAAATATTTTGGCAAAACTTTTTAGACTACTAAAATTTCAGTTCGTAGTTAAACTGTTTAAAGAAATTTTGAATTTGTCTGCAGACTAGACCTTCAGTAATATAAATTTATGACCCAAAGTAATCTGCCTGACTCAACTAAATGCTGTTTTCCCAAAAGTTTTGCCCTAAACTTTTCAACTGTATCCTGTCAGCTTTAGAGAAAGAAATTGTAATAGAAAACACCCTGATTGCTTGGAAAATCCCTTAAATTTCAAATGAAACTTTTCCCTGAGTCTAAAATTCCTCTCTGGTTCGTAGCAAAAATACCATATATTATTAATGGGATTAATAATTTATATTTTTAAAAATCTTTTTTAATTTGCTGCACAATACTTTATAATTGAATTTAATGATTTCATTGCAAGTGTGTAGAAATATTGGATGATAAAGAGGTCTGTTCTATTGTCCCAGCTATAACACTTTTTTCACGGCTGCTTTCTCTGTGGTCATATAGCATTTTAAAACCCCATTACAGCATTTATCACAGTTTAGCTTTGTTATAATTATTTGTGTATTGGTCTCTCTCCTCCCTCTTAATCATAAACTTGTTGAGGGCAGGGACTAGGTTATGTTTTACTGATCTTTCCATTTTCCCCAGTGCCTACCTGCTCAACTAATGTTTGCTGATTTATTGAAGAGTTCAGGCCAAAAATAATCAAGAAGTCAAAAGTGAATCAGAGCACAAAGTATCCACCCAAATCCTCTAAGTGGAAAAATTTCATATAACTTCAATTTAATCTCAGATTCAAATGTGTGACAGCATATCTTGAAGAAAAAAGATCCAAGAACCTAAAATAGATTATGTTAGTTCTCCAGAGGATCCAAATTACTAAAATTCATCAAAATACACATCTTTCTTGCATCTTCTTAGGACTGAATTTGGGAACTATGCAACGGAATAGTGACTAAGTAAAGTGACCTTTCATGTGAGAAATGTGAAGAGAAAAGGAAAAAAAAAAGACATAAGAGAACACAAGATGGGAAAGATTAGTGATAGTTTATCCAAGGAGTACTGGCAATTAGGAAGACGCATGCTTGTTAGATTTTCAAAGGCACACAAAGTGAGTAGGATGCAATAAAGGCCTCCAGTGGGGGCCCCCAAAGAAGGCCAGCCTCTAGAGGATGTCCTGTCTGAAAAGCGCCTATGACTGTTAAACGCAGAGCAGATTCGGAAACATTTCTGTCCTTCAGTGAAAGGTAAAGAGGGCTTGACTGATCTTCCAAGGAAGGCTTCAGGCTGGGGGCTATGAGGCAGAGATGCAAAGAGATACATTCAGTAAACTATGAGATGGAACATGCTACCTTTTGCATATGAAGATGACATGCCTGCTCTGTGCTTCAGTGCCCTCTCAGGTGTCACTCCTGAAAATAAGTGTTCAGTTGTTCCATTAGCTTGAAGGCCTTTTTCCAAGAGAATGTATGTTTAGATATTTACCTGTGGTTGGAGGTATAGTTTGTGGCTACTCGTGAGAATTACAAATCGTTTCCTGACAAAGAAACCCTCTTTCTCCTTTAAAAAAAAAAAAGAGTCCTTAGCATCTATTACAGTACTTTCACCACAGTGGGTACTTAGGTGATTCTTTTTAATGAGTCATCGTCCATAAAGGAGTAGAGTTTATATATTAATCTTATTAGCATGTTTCCTTAACTATCGGAGCTAGCCAACTGTGTATTCTTTTCAGAAGATTAACAAATCCACTTCCATGCATGCTGCTCACCTACAGGCCCAAGGCTTCAGCAGATTTTCAGAGATGAAGAAGCATGCAAGAGGGGGTGTTGCCTTCCCACGGGTATTCCAATGCCCCCACCCCAACATTCTTCTTCATTTCTTTTCGACATTTCCCTTTCTCCAAGTACCTAATTCTCTATATCAGTATCCTTTTGTACCATGTGAAAGCAGGTAATGTATAATCATTCATTTAAACTTAAAAAT
Organism: Daubentonia madagascariensis; assembly: GCA_023783475.1. NCBI lineage: Eukaryota > Metazoa > Chordata > Mammalia > Primates > Daubentoniidae > Daubentonia > Daubentonia madagascariensis. The sequence goes on from JAKFHU010002088.1 coordinate 6,198,060, forward strand.
GCTACTTTCCCAATCCATCAAGAAATGGTTATTAAATGCTCATGAGGGGAACTCAGTGGTATAGTACCAGGCAGTCACTGTTAAGCCTATATGCATATAGTCTATCTATGTAACTATCTTATATACAAATGCACACACACACTCAGCCACACTCATGGCCATATCATTAAAGACATTCCCACAAACAGAAGTATTTTCAGACAGCTAAGCTTTCTTCATACCAGAAAGATACCCTCAGATGCCACAAAGTAATAAAATAAAACTTAAGTACTCCTCAGCTAGTTTATGCTTGAAATTGTTTTTCATATTTCTTCAGATGAAAAAAAATTCCTTTCCTATGTCATCGTTTATAGGGCAATGTAAAAAAGAATGTGTAAATAGAATCATAAACATGTGTGTATAGTTTCATATGTTTTCAAATGCCCTGGAAAAGTTGTAAAAACATACTACATATCTTAGTTTTAATCTGTGATATTTGGAGATCTTTCTCAAATTTCCTGTCTTAATTGGCATGCTTTTAGTAAAATGTGTTTCTCTCTCCTGCTCAGATGCAAAATCTCCGTATCTTTGAGAACTTAAATTCACATGTTGGCTCACACACCATATTAGTTTATTATGTCACAATTTTTAAAAAAAATTTCTTCGAACTCAGGCTGAATCAAGCTTATATGAGCAAGAGCAGTGTGTACCAAGGTAATTGATATCTGTAGGATGTTATTTTAGATTGATCAATGAGGACTGAATGCCTAGCTTCAGTAGAGTATATTTACTTCTGAATATTTATCATTTGATGGTATGAATTGGTCACTGATAATATTCAGCATCCATTTTTATCTTAAGTCATATACAAATTTGGGGCAAGGAATACTTTAGAACAATGTTGATTTTCTTGGCATTGAATTTTCGTTTGCTGGGAAATGAAGAATTATGCTTCCTCAAGAATTAACTGCCCATTTCTTAACATTTTGTAAAATGTTCTGGTTTCATTTAATACCTTTCTCTGTTACACCTTACTTGTCCATCCTTTGAAATTGGTGAGGTAAATCTATAATTATTGAGAATAGAATTGACTGTTAAAACTAGAAGAATTATTATACCAATTTTTAATCTACGGCATAAAAAATCCTATATTCAATTTGGGTTTAATAACGTCAAAAGCAGGAAACTACAATATTGAAGCATTTTGTTAAAGCTATGATCTTGTTTTATCAAAGTGGAATATTTAATGGTCATTGTAGATTTTTTCAATATACATTCATTTATGTGACCATTACAAAATGCAGCTCTGAAACTTAAAAGTTCAACTAGCAAATTATCCTCTTTTGACTTTCTATTACATCCACTATAACCAGATTAAAAACATATGAATTACAGCACACATTATCTTGACTCAGTGATTTTTTTCCTTAAACAAAGTCAACCTATTAAAATATCCTTTGATGTTCATTCAACTAAAACCTTACACTTTTTTGCAATGATGCAGTATTTGATCTGCAAATATCTTTAAGTGCCTAGAATATATATATTTTTAGCACTTGAAAGTTTCTCTGGCTATCACAGTCTCTATTAGAGACTGTGAAACATTTTAGGATTATTGAACAAATATCAATTATGTCTATGTCCTCAGCGTCAATCTTTTTTTTTTTTTTATTTATTTTTTTAATTTCAGAATATCATGGGGGTACAACATTTTGGCCATACACATTGCCCCTGTTCTGCCCGTGTCAGAGCCACAATCGTGGTCGTCTCCCAAACTGTGCTCCCCACATCCATTCAGTGAGAGTCTCAGCGTCAATCTGAATTGGAAATGTGCCATCTTTTACATCTTCACTAATAGAATTTTTAATTAGCTGTTGATACTGTCAATAATACAGTTCACTATTATTTAAAGAAATGATTTGCCTAAGCAATTCCTCATCTACTCATTCTTTTTTTTTACTTTTTAAAACTGGTGCTTAGTATTGTAATCAAGGTAATTTTTAAGCGGGGCACTATACTGGCAAAAATAGGCAAAAATTTTTGATAGGATTTTTTAATACATAGCTATTATTTTCCCACTGATTATTAAACATTCTCAATTTTTAAAATTATATAACTTATTCAAAAATCTTATACTGTTTTACACGTTTAAATCAACTAGGACTTTACTGAATATATTCTCTCTACTGACATGTAAGGGAATAAAACAAGTAGAAGTTATAATCTATGCTTCAAGAGAATTAGGATCTAGACATGAAGAAAAGACACGAAATTGCAGGAGAGTGCATATAAGGAATATTTCATAAGATAAAGGCTCTAATTCAATGGTAATGTGGACTCCTAATTATGGACTTGGAGTTTAGCAATATTGCCTCCCTGAGAGATTAGAGCTCTAAGGAATCTGGTATATTACAAATGGCTGTTGCTATTTTTCATGATCCTCCATTTACATCAGTTTTTTATGCTTGCCTCCTGAAATATAACCATGAATTCTGACTGAATAGGCTCAACATACAGCACAAAAAAAGATCCTTCTTTGACAAAGAATAAGCCAAGGACAGTGTGTCTCATTCATACAATCAAATTCAACTTTCCCTAAAAAGCCAAATCTTTCATTTTAAAAGGCTAAAATGAATGATACTTAAAAATAATTTCAACTGGTCAAATTTAAGCCAATGAAAGAGGATGGGGGCCAAAATCCACTTAAAAAAAAAACACCACCACCACTCTCTAGGCCCATAGCATTTTCATTTGTTTGTGAAGTGGATGAATTTCACTCACTTTAAGGTCTTGTCTCTCAGGGTCTGGTTCAGTGATAGGGAAGCGAGTGTTGATGGTCCTGTACACTGGCCACTGTGCTTCAGTGATCCATTTCCACCGTCCTGCCAGTTACAAATGACTGCATGTTTCTTGACACCATTTCATAGCCTGGGGGAAAGTCTTATTTCTCTAAACTATATAGCTTTGTCGACCATTGATTTAGCCTATTCTGCTTCTTAGTTCCATTCTAGCAATTATTCACTTGAAAAATAAAATTAAAATCAGTGTGGTTTTATATTTGTTCATTCATTCATTCATCCATTATTCAACAACTCCTTATTGAGTGCCTATTCTGTGAAACGTAATATATTAGCCGCTGAGAGAAATAGAAAAATGATTACAACATGGTCCTCACCCCAGGAAAATTGCAAGCTACTCAGAGAGAGAAGGCATGTTTGTAACTACAAACACCTACAGTTCAATGCAGAAAAATAATAGCAATAGTAATAACAATGTGTGTCTACTATGTGCCAAACAGTTCTAGGTACCTTAAATATTTCATCTTATATAAATTTCATAGACACTTAAGGCTAGATATTATTTCTCCTTTTTTTTTTTTTTTCAAATGAGCAAGCCGAAGCTTCAGTAAAACAGGCACAATCACACAGCTAGTGCAGGGAAGAGCCAGGCTTCAAACCCAATACTGTTTGATATTAATGTTCATTTTCTTTCAAATAAATACTAAGAAAAATAGTAAGCTCACTGTTTATTGAGCATCCTCATGCCTAGCTCTATTTAGAAACTTCATTTTAGTGTCTCATTCAATCCTAAAAACATTACGATGATGGTTATGGTTGCAGTTAAAGAAACTGAAGATTAGCACAATTAAGTAAATTAACCCAAGGTATATAATGGAAAAATTTTCTTCCAGCTTAGGTAGTTTGGGAAGGTATAATGGAGGAAGTGAGGTTTCACTGAATTTCCATTGATTCGGATTAACCCAGGCTGAAAGAGGGCATTACAGACAGGGGAAATGGTATTAAGAATGGCACAGAGATTGGCAAGTGCTATGGCAATCATAAAAAACGTGAACATTCCAGATTGGCTGAGCATAGGAGTCATATTGGTCAGGAGAAGAAATTATGATTAGAAAGTTAGGTTATAGTCAGATGCATTGGGGCAAGGAGTTTGGATGGTATGCAGTAGGCAACAGAACGCCATTGAAAGTTTGAGAGAGAAGAATGACTTTGATCAAAGTTATTATGACTCATCTCCAACCTGTCATACTTAATAATCTCTGCTTCAAGAAACCATAATTTCACGGATTATTACATATTTAAGTTCCTCCAAGAACATGAATACTTACCTTTCATCTAAACAGCCAATTGTTATTGCTGTTTAGTAAGGGAGGGGTGGAGGGGGCAAATTTTCAGTGATCTCTTGGAGTAGTAGACTTTTATGCCATAGCCCAAACCACTCCAACCTCTTTAACTCTCAATACTGAAATCAAACAAAGCACACAAAGCAGAAAGAGGCAGGGGTTTGAGCCTGGGAAACGGGTCAGGTTCCTTCAGACAGCAATCTGAAAGCACTCTGTAACACCATTAAATAATTAAACTCCAGGGCAAAGACAGGTGGGTGGGAGAGAGTGGAAGGGGAAGAAAAGGACATTTTCATTCAGTTTCCACCAAAGACTGGATTCAAAATATTAGCAGACCAGAGTTGCCATTCCTTTAACGTAATGCATATAATAGAAATGCAAATGTAAGGATTTTGTGAATTTAATGACTGTGGTTACAAGTGTTTTCTGCAGTCACATGCCCCGTGGACTTCGAGGGGCTGGCAGTAACCCACAACATTTGTGTTCCTTCTCCTTGAATGTGTTTCCATGCTGCCAGGCACCGGCTGCAGCCAGCACTCCCCCACTCCTGTGCTGCTGTCTCATGCCAAGCTCACTATGCTTGAGGAGCAACCGGTGATCAATAAGAAATGCGGAGAAGCTTCTTGAATGGAAGTATCTGGCATGACTCCCAGCTGGGCAAAGTCTGCACTCAAGTTGGCCTTCTTTATCATAACAGGATCCAATTCAGCAACTTTCACAGATGGTGTGTCTCAGAGCATTCTAAGTTCCCAAAGGCTACTGAATGAGTTATCTGGGGGCTTTAATCCCCAAAGCAGGTCAGAAAATAAAATTGAGCACCTAGAGTGAACCAGGCGCTTCCTTCATAAATACTACTTTTCATTTTCACAACAATCTGAAAGATAGACTTTTTATTTAACAGATGAGAACACTGAGGCTTGAACCAGTTAAGTAGCTTGACAGTGGGTTCATGCACAGTCAGGTCTTTAACCCACTCCTGGGCCTTGTAATCTTCCCGTTTGGCCACATGCCTCCCCTGGGCCACGATCTGGATCAGTTGGTCCCAAACATGGCTATAAATGACAATCACTTGAGAAATGGTTTCAAAATACTTATCTTCAGGTCTACTAAATATCTACAGTATGTTTCTATTTATATCTATATTATCTATCTATCTGTCTAAGATAGGGTTTCTAAACCTTGGTAAAACTCACATCTTTGGCCACATATTTCTTTGTTGTAGGGGGCTGTCCAGTGCATTATAGGATGCTGAGAAACATCCTTGTTCTCTACCTACTAGATTCCAGTGGCACCTTTCCTATAGTGTGACAACAAAAAATGTCTTCAGACACTGTCAAATGCCCCCTGGGGACAAAATCACCCTAAGTTGAGAATCACTGATCTAAACAGCTGCCCAGGAAATGTGGAAAAAGCATATCCATAGTTTGGTGGTTGTAAATCACAGGCCTAGGTTAAGATTTCTACATAAAGGAAATGAGGGGGAAAAAGCAGATTCTGGAAGACAATAGGTCGAGCACCCTTTCAAATTGTATAGAGTTTGCCAACCTATGTGAACAATAACTACCTGTGGCCTGCAGAGTGGATGTGTTGTCATGGAAGCTTTCCAAAATAGGATACAACATGTGTTTAAATAATAAAAGAAGATGAGATACTTTTAAAATTCTAGAAAATATTATTTGATATGTCCATGCTTTTCAGAGTGCTTTTAGTAAATTAAATTTACTAGTACATTGTCCAGCCTCAAACTAGTCCACAATAAATATTCTGGATTCACTTAACTTTTATTTATTCAATTTTTTTCTTCTGAAGGACTTAGGAGTTAAAAAGCACTTTATCCAAACAAAATGTATAAGACTGAGGTCTTTAAGTCTTATTATTACCATTTTATTTCATGATAATAAAAAGAGGGACTAGAAACTAGATCCATACCTCTCACCTCTCACAAAAATCAACTCATGATGGATAACAGACTTAAACCTAAGACATGAAACCATAAGAATTCTAGAAGAAAACGTTGGAAAAACTCTTATAGACATTGGCCTAGGCAAAGAATTTGTGAAGAAGACCCCCAAAGAAATCACAGCAGCAACAAAAATAAATAAATGGGACCTGATCAAATTAAAAAGCTTCTGCACAGCCAAGGTAACTATCACTAGAGTGGGAGAAAATATTTGCATGCTACACATCTGATAAAGGGCTGATAACCAGAATCTATACAGAACTTAGGAAAATCAACAAGAAAAAATCAAACAACCCCATTAAAAAGTGGGCAAAGGACATGAACAGAAACTTTTCAAAAGAAGACAGAATAATGGCCAGCAAGCATATAAAAAACTGATCAATCTCTCTAATCATCAGGGAAATGCAAATCAAAACCACAATGAGATATCACTTCACTCCAGTGAGACTGGCTTATATCAAAAAGTCCCAAAACAACAAATGTTGGTGGGGATTCGGACAGATAGGAACACTCATACACTGCTGGTGGGACTGCAAATTAGTACAACCTCTATGGAAAGTAATATGGAAATACCTTAAAGAACTAAAAGTAGAACTACCATTTGATCCAGCAGTCCTACTACTGGGTATTTACCCAAAGGAAAAAAGACATTCTGTAATACTCTGACATGAGCAGTGCATGGGCAATATATATAAACAAAGTGTTGTGCCCCCATAATATTCTGAAATAAAAAAAAGATATCTGTACTCAAATGTTTATGGCAGCACAATTCACAATTGCAAAGATGTGGAAACAACCCAGGTGCCCATCAATACACCAGTGGATTAATAAAATGTGGTATATGTATACCATGGAGTATTACGCAGCAATAAAAAACAACAGTGAATTAACACATCTGGTATTATCCTGGATGGAGCTAGAGCCCATTCTTCGAAGTGAAGTATCACAAGAATGGAAAAACAAGCACCACTGGTACTCACCATCAAATTGGTACTAACTGATCAATACTTATGTGCACACATGGAAATAATATTCATCAGAGGTCAGTCAGGTGGGAGGGGGGTGGAGGGGATGGGAAAACTGACACCTAATGGGTGCGGGGCACACTGTTTGGGGGATGTCCACGTTTGTAGCTCTGATTTGGGCAGTGCATAGGCAATATATGTAACCAAAGTATTGTACCCCCATAATATTCTGAAATAAAAAATATAAATAAATAAATTCCATTAAAAAAATAAAAATAAAAAGAGGGACTATAAGAATACATCCTCAAAAGTGGTATATCCAAACCACGAAAACAAGTGATAAAATGGGAACTCTCATTTCTAAATTCTAGTTACCAAATGACTTTCTACCCAGTTACCCCCAAAGCTTTCACAGAAAATGTTCTTCTCAAATTCTGCTACTGCTGTATATAATCTCCATTAAAACAAATTTATCTGTACAGGCCGAGCATCCCAAATCTGAAAATCCAAAATTTGAAATGCTCCAAAATCTGCAACCTTTTGAGTGCTGACATCATGCTCAAAGGAAAAGCTCACTGGAGCATTTTGCATTTTGGATTTTTGGAATTTACTAAAATGTGCATTAAAATTACAAAAAAAACCCCAGAAAACCAAAATCTGAAACACTTATGGTCCCAAGCATTTCGGATAAGGGATACTCAACCTGTATCTCTGAGGGACAGAGCTCGTATCTCTGACTGGCATAAAATCCAGTGAATTACAATAGTTTGCAGATTATACTGAATATATATATTTATTTAATATGTGTATACTAAAACCAAATATCCTGGATCAACAAAATTTAAAATTTCTTTCCAAATTTTTTTCAGATCGGATACTCTAAACATTTCTGTGGAATCACTCCAGGTAATTCAGTATAATTCCTTTTCAACAGCACTACAACTGTCTATAGTAGACTACTATGTCACTCCAGGGTATATGAATACAAGAGTATTTTTTTAAAACAACTTTTAAAGAGCTTTTGTACTTTATAGAAGTTTGTCTGCATAGCTGGTGGAAAGAAAGCATGCTAGTCAGTGATTCATTTTATGTATTAGTCCAGCTCGGCTGACAAGTAGTTGCTAATACAGCACTTCTAACATTGATTCAAGTTCCATAAAAGGATTTTGGCTCATAAAAAATGCTGGCATGGCATTAGGATATAGGTATTCCCATCTCTTGTCTATAGGAATACAGTAATGTGCCAAGTTTTGTTGGTGACTGCAAGCATTTCTGAGAATATAGGTGTTACAAAGATCAAATGTGTAGATATCAAAACCACCTGTACCCTCCGTGTGTCACCCCCTTACCCGCCTCCCCAAATTAGAGATAAATTTTGAAAGATGGCCCCTGAATAAAGGGTTAGTGGGGGTATATGGCCACTATGCCGTTGTGTTTGTGTTCTCTCTCTCTCTTTCTCTCTCCCTCTCTCTCTGTTTAATCCTCATTCTAGGAAAGAAGGTTATTCTTACCTCAACACAAGCATCAATAGTAATCACTGGGATACAGCAAATCTCTTTCATTCACTGAGATGGTTAGTACTATGGAAAACAGAAATATGATCGCTCCTTTCTGTCAGCATAAAATGAGAACATGACCTTGTCCTGAGAAACACCATCTAGTAAGATTTTTCATAACTTCCATGCAGTGATGATCTAGTAAGAATCTAAAAGTAATTAACTGGATATTTTTTAGCCAACCAAAGCCTTATTCAAATACACATTTTTATCAGGATTCTAAGGGAGCCATAAATTGGGGCATTTTGAAAAATTGGGATCTAATCCAGTCCATGATCTGATCAGGGTTCAGTAGTAATAATAAATTGAGACTATTAAAACTGGGAATCATTCCAACATTTTATTTTGCCCAAACCACAAGACCTAGCAAATTCTACTGCAAAAGACAGGGATATTCAGTGATGAGTAAAACCATGCTGAATTAATCATTTGTATGTAATCACGCCAAAACAGGGGTGTTTTCGACAGTTTAAATAGTGCCAAAGTTTAAGTTCGGTAAATAATTAATTATCGAGAGTCACTTGGCAAATTAAAGAAATCAACCTTCTGGTTTCTTTAATAAAATATGCACTCTTTTTAGTATACAATAAGGACAAAATCCTATCAATTCATTTGTTGCTCTCTACGTATTTAGGAGTGTTATATGTATGTAGGTTACAACCAAAATATTAATTCAGAATGTAATACTTTCCTTTTCCTTCTTAGACTATAATAAGCATCATCATTTTTCAATATGAACAAATGTTGGATAAACTCTAGCCTTATTCTGGTTTTCATTTCAATTTCCAGTAACATAAAAATCCTCCATAATTAAATAAAATGCTGAGAGGTTGGGAATAGATTTTCACCCACTTGAATTCTCAAACTATAAATGGTTTCTGAATGTTTTTATATCTCTAAGATGCATTTCGTTTATGTGGGGAACTTGCAGCTGCATAATTAAATCTTGGTTTGCCAAATATCAAAAACACATGTATTGATTTAAACTAAGGGAACAGGCCACAAGCAGCTCAGCTGATAAGGCAAGGGAGAAGCCTCTGCAGTTCTTGGAAGGCTTCCCAAAAGGAAAGAAAACTAAGAACCTTGAATTCAGACACTGAAACCGATTAACTTTCCTAAGTCTTAGCTTCACTCTCACTTAGACATTCCGTTCAGGCTAGTTGTTGAAAACAAGAGCCATATGTTTTCATACTTCTCAATGCTGAAGCAGGAGAGGTTGGCTCTTTTTCCCCATCCCATCTCCTCATTTATCTTGCTCAGATTCTAATAAAATCGACAAAAGCAATGTTTAATTAATACAACAAATGAGCTTCCTGCAAAATAAACTCTGACATGGTATAAGAGTAATAGATTTTGGAGCACATAACTCATATGTTATTAAAAATTTTTTTTTCAATTCTTGTAAGAAGTTTCATTTAGTGAAATTTTCTTTCAGGGTCAGTAATATGGGACTTTAATGGAAGACAGCCTTTGGTGTCAGTAGAGATATTTTTCTCAGTACAATAATCCTAAATTAATGGGTTGGGGGTGGGGGGACATTTTTCTTCAACCAATCTCCACCTGACTTTTGAGGAGGTATTAGAATACAAGTTTTTAGTTAGAAACTTTCTTGGTCCAAGAATCTGGTTAATTTCATACTCTGCAAAATGTTACAAACTTAGGTCTTAGAATTAAACAACAACAAAAAATAGATTTACTGACATGTTAAGACAATCTCTTGCTTTCAGCTCTTGATACTAATTTACATAATCTGAATGTGTGAAAAATGCTAATTTAATTTAGCTTGATAAAAGATTCTAGGAGAAATAATCTTTGCCTATAATATTGGGTTCATAATTCTAGCAATGGACATAGGCCTTTGAAACTAATGTTTTATTATGGCCAATCTCACTGAAGCATAAACAAAACAATGAGTTTATTTAATGCAGGGCTTCACTGCAATAGAACTGCTTGACTTGTGTCAGGAGGGGACACATGATAAGCTCAGGAAATCAAATATGAGACAAAGAAAATCCTACCACACAATCTTGGGCAAGAAACTTGGTCTTATAACACTCAGATAAGAATAGTGTATACACCACCATGAACCAATGCCACGGGAAGTTCAAGAAAGGTTTGCTCTAGAAAATTCAAAGTAAATGCATCCATACTTAGGTATTTAGATATTTCTCAGACTCTAACATCTGGGAAGGATCCTAGAGATCATCTAAGGATAAATGTAGCATTCAGGATACACAAGAAGATTTGAGGTGGTATGTGGCTTAATGTACTTCATTACATGAGCTTACATGGTTTTTATATAATATTTTATTTATTTGAATATGTATAAATATAATTAAGACAAAAATGGAAATACAGCAGTGATTGAAGTTTACAAAACTATGATCTAGTCCAATATTTACCTATGAATCAATCGTTTCTAAATGTAGTCATGAGCTTCTTATTTGACATTTCCAGTGTCGTCAAACTTACCGTCTCATAATGTACTCTAACTTTTACGGTGCTTTCTTTTCTATTTAGCTGAAGGCTACCTCTCTTAAAATAATGCTCCATTAGTATCTTCAAGAGATAAATAAATAGTGAAGTAATATAGATAAGAAAATAAATGAATGGATAAAGAAGCAAATGGATAGATTGATAAAGTGGAATACAATAAAATGGATGCTACAAAACAAAACAAATTTAATCTCTCTTCTATGTGACAGTTCGTCAAGCAGGTGAAATCAATGAGGTCCTGACTCTGTAAGCTACATGTCCCCAGGTCCTTCAACGTTTTTCATAACACATAGATTTAGTGTCCCCATTCTCTGTGTGAGAGAGAGGCACAGGATATTCCAGGTGTGATCTGAGCAGTATAAAATAGGAATTATTGTTTCTTCCTTCATTTTGTACATGAACTTCCAGTATGTAGTTTAGGACCAGATTAAGTTTTTGGCAGGCATGTCTGCATGTTGACTCATGTTAATCTTACCCTCAACTAAAACCATCAGGCAGATTTTTCATGTGTTTGGTATTAAGTCAAACCTTCCACATCCTGTGTTTGTACAGTTCATTTTTGGACCTAAACAGAAGACTTTACATTTATTTCTATTAACTTTCTTTATGTTTAATTCAGTCCATTGTTCCAGATGATTCTGTCTTCGGATGTACTATCAACCCCCGCGGTTTCTTGGCGTTCTCAATCTGATCAACAAGTCACCATCACTAATGCCAATGCTCAGCAGGCCAGGATCGAAAATAAATTTTCAAGGGAAACTTTATTCTTGCAAGCTGATGTTGATAGAATCTTCATCAGCAATCTTTGGGTACAATTCTCAAATAGCTAAATAATCCTTCTAGGGTTATGTCATCTAATATCTATTTCTGTGCATACCACAGGAGAACACCAGACTCTGTAATTCTGATGTCTAGGAGAGTACCCTTGCTCTTTCTGAAGCCTGGAGATTAGAACAGGGCTTCTCAAACTCTGCACTACTGATAATTTGGGTTGGATAATTCATTGTTGGGAGAGAGGGCTGTCCTGTACGTGGTAGGATATTTAGCCACATTCCTGGCCTCTACACAGTATAAGGCAGTATCCCCCTCCTCCTCCACAGTTATGACAATAAAAAATGTCTCCAGACACAACCAAATGTCCTTTGGTGGGCAAAATTGCCCCCTCCCATTAAGAACCACTGTTCTAGACTCTCCATTCCTCCAATCTAATCTAGTAACCCAACCCACCTTTTAGGGCTTTTTTGACCTTTTCATAGGGGTAGCTATGAATAAACTATTCATATATAGCATCAAAACAGTTCTATATCAGGAATTAGATATGTAGGTAAATTAAAATGAGATATAAAAATCATCAGAAAAATAATGCTACAAATGGGGAGGGATAATATAATTCTAAAATTTAGAGTTGAGGTTCATTAATCCTTAGGGTAAAAACAATTATAAGAAACTTGAACTTTCAATAGGAATTATACGATTTAAAAGGTCATCTATAAGGACGTTTGTACCTAGATACTCATCCAAGTATTATTTGAAACAATGAAAAATGGAAACAGACTAAATTTTTGACAAGGTAAGGTAAACAATTTATGGTATATTGATCACACAGAATATTAGGCAGTGATCAAAATGACATATTTTTAAAACATTAATGACAGGTAAATGTTCACAATCTAATGCTGTGAAAAAAGCAAGATGTTATATATGCAGTATGGATATCAAGTTTTCAAAGAAAATATAGTTGTCCCTTGGTATCAGTGGTATCAGTGGGGGATTGGTTCTAGGACACCCCATAGATAAAAAAAATCCGCAGATGCTCAAGTAGCTGATATAAAATGGGGTAATATTTGCATATAATCTATGTATATCCTCCCATATGCTTTAAATCATGTCTAGATTACCTATAATACCTAATATAATGCCTATACATTACTTCATTCACATGGATTCAATGTAGTATGAAGTGTGGGGCAAATTCAAGTTTTGCTCTTTGGAAATTTGTGGAATTTTTTTTCTGAATATTTTCAATCTGCAGTTGGTTGAATCCATGGACATGGAACCTACTGATACAGAGGGCCGACTATATATGCATAGAAAAAAGATCATGAAAATATTAATGGTGGTTATGGGATGACTATATATGCATAGAAAAAAGACCATGAAAATATTAATAGTGGTTATGGGATTATGGTAGAATTATATATGGTTTTAATAGTCTTCTTTATAGTTTTTACGTTCCCAAAATTTTCTTAATGAACTGATATTGCTTTTGTAAGTTTTGTGTGCACAAGGGGTTCTGGGGGCATGTGATCCAAATTCCCTTAGGTGAGTCAGCACTGGCTAGGGTTCCTCATGTGTTTACAAAAGAGTGTGCCAGTAAGGAAGGTTGCTTCAGAGGGGCACATGAGGAAAGAAGACAATATTTGCAGATTGGGTCACTCAGTCCTCTTGGGAAAAAAAATCTGTGTAGTATTTTTCATAAGATAAGAATAGTTTAATGTTCCAGCCAAATCCTATCCCTCTAGGTCAATGGTTCCCAGACTTTAGAATGCTGAAGAATCACCTTGGGCTTACCTATTAAACACAGTTTCCTGGGCTCTAACTCCCAAGATTTTGATTGTGCAAGTCTGATATGGGGCTAAGAGATCTTCATTTTTAACAAGGTCCTCTGATGATTTCCTCTGATGCAGGTGGTCCATGGACCACATTTTGAGAAGCACTGCTATAAGAAGTCATGGGGTTTGATTTGGATATTTTTTTCCCTGCCTCTATTTTTGATAATTGCTTCCTGAATGTGCACTAAAGATAGCTGTTATAGACTTTCAGTGGTGTTCTGGTAAACTGGCTCTTTGAAAAAAATAAAATCTAATTTATTGCATTTGCCAATTTCTATGTTGTAAATATTCCCACTATGGCAATTTCAAACTACCAATGGTTTAACAACCAGCTAACAAAATTATTGAAAGTTTAACACTTGGTTCTTATAAGCTGGCTCCAGCACTGTACAGTATATATTTTATTTAAGTGCTTTAAATACTTTGAAAAAAGGATATGCTAATGAAAAACTATTATTATATATATGACAGCTGGGAGGAAACAAGTAAGCAATAGGACGCCTTGAATCATGTCGAGGGAACAAATTTCGAATGCATCAGGAAAAAAGGACAACAATCACTTTGATCACTGTTTCTTACTTTATTCTATTTTTTTTCCATTGCCATACCATGAAGAGTGATACACTTGCTGAGTTCTTTAAGGGTGTGAATTGGTTTCCTACAGATGACGGAGAGCCAAGGATTGGGACTGGAGGGTTGGGAGCAATGCCAGATGTTCAGCCTCCACCTCCACCATCCATGGCCCTCAGCCCCTGAGCTGCTGACATGCCCTTGGTCATTAATTCTGCAGCACCCAACCATAAAATCAACTTCCCAGCGTCTTTCCCCAGCACATGATTGAGACAATGTTGTCTCTAGGAAACCTATATCAGATGTGTTTTATGTATTCATGTGTGGGAAGTGGCCTAAATGGAGGCTAAATAGTACAGTTCTTTCACTATTTTGACCAGACATATTTTAAGAAAATTGGACCTGAAGCCTATATAGCCAGCTGAGGTGAATTTACAGCCCTGCTTTTAAGCACAAAACTCCCTCAGGCACCTGCTTCCTAAAGGCAAAACCAGAAAGGAAATGAACTCTTGCTTAAGGACAACCCACCTTATTTTATGGGTTATCAATTTTCTATCTGGCATACAGCTCCCCAGCTACTAAGAGTTTTTTTCCCCCCCAATCCCAAGCAAGCACATAGCTACAAAAAATGTCAAGTCTGCATTCTAGCAAACAGCTCAGTTTGCTGAAGATGAAGCATGCTGAACCTCGGTAAGAGAAGTCAAGGGAGCCGCGAAGATCTATGATGGCTCACCACACAGATGTCTTTGCCAATATATGCATTAAAATCTCAGCCTGAATTACATTTCACATTACAGGATTACTGAATCTTGGGTTATGATGGAGAATATCTTTCTTGTCTTTGGGGTAGCTCTGTCAGGTGAATAGTCAACAACAATGTAAAAGACTTGATTTCCTTTTAACTGCTCCAGTGACCTTAGAACTGAGCTCACCAACCTCTCAAAAATGAGAAAGGACTAAATAGCTTTTTTCCTTTGCTATTGGGAGGGAAAAGTCAGCCTTCTCAACGGGAATAGACTACAAAATAGGGGTCAAAGGTTAACAGCAGATACTCTTAGACTGCTGTGTGCTAGAAAACACAATGAATAGCTATGACTTCTTAGTACGCATACTACAGTAATAAAATAAATATAAGAACTGACTCCATAGAAACCATAAGAACTAGTGTAACTAATAAGCAAGTGAAAGGTTGTACAAATCTAATTACATATATGATGAAGTCAGAATCAAATACTTAAAATTATATACTAGTTTTGTCATAATTTCAGTTTTTCGCCAAGCTCCATTTAGGTGTGAAGGCAAAGAATTTTTAGGAGAAATATGAATATTCAATTACATGTTTGAAAATCAGACATTTACACATCCACTTGGGATAAGTGCCAGAGTTAACATCAAAGATATGTGAAGGACCTCTTGTCCAAATGGAACATTAAGCTTCTCAAACAGGAGAACTCAGCCCTTGCAAACTGTCATTATTTCAGCAAATGAATCTGGCCCTTTAACAAACAGATGGACAACATACTTTTCAGCTTGCTGATAGCCTAATAAAAGACAGTGGCTTTTTTAAAATGAAGGACATGTACTTCCCAAATTACAGTACCTAAAGGGATTGAGCAGAATAAAATTAAGAAGGCATACAACAGCTTGACAAAAATTAGGAACAGACTATGGGGATTTGATAGTTCTAAACTATCTAAATATCAAAATGACTTTTCTATTAAAAAAAAAAACCCTTATGATTTAAACCATACAGAAAATAGGCATTGTTATATTCAAAACTGGGGATAGTGTATTATGGAATTATAAGTACTAACATAATAAAAACACGAAGTTAACTTCTTCTCTAAATATAATTAAAATTCCCCAGAAAGGGAGATTCCTTCTGTAACAGATGCCTTTCCTTTCGAATCAGTCAACCTCTGTGCTTCTTAAAGTAAAACTTCTCCTGTTGATTGTTGCAATATCCGAATTAAACACGGACCAGGGACTCAAATAAACCAAGGGCCCTCGCACTGCTGCTCACCTTTCACGCTCTCCTCTCGTCCTCTCCAGCTCCTCTGCTCTCAGGCCACCACGCTGCAGAGCAGCTTTCTGCTCACTCTTCCCACCCTTGTCTTCTTTCTTCTTTCCAAACCTGGTGGAACAAGGCGGAGGAGGTGGTGGTTCATAATCAGGTCGTTTTTGTGGCAAAGGTATGATGTTTCTGGGATGAACTCATTAAGCCATAATTCTTTATTCTAAGTAATGCAAGATCATTTTTGCATAAAATGGAAGTAAAATAAGATAAGGAGAGCAGAAACCTAATACAGTTACTGAATTTCCCTTTTTCTATCTTCTTTCTTTCCTTCCTTCTTTTTACTCATCTTTATTATGCATCAAGCACAGTATCACGGGCTTTTATGGAATTCTGAACATGACAGAAACGTGGGCTGGTTCTGTGATTCTTCTATTATTCTGGTTGCTTAGAGTATAGGACTCTCTTCAAAATTTGCATGTCAGGTCCTGGCGTGAGGAGATTCTGATTCCCCGTGTTATGTGGCCACAGGAAGCTGGGTGAAGAAGACCAGCCTGAGCATGTGTAATTCAGAAGTCTCCCAGGTTATGTAGATAGATAGATAGATAGTCAAAATGTTGAACTATTAATTCAATAGATAGTGAAAAACTGAGTGATTATCATTAATATAGAACTAGAAATTGACCAATCTTTTAAAAAGGCCTCCCAAGCTCTAGTGTCATTGACATTTAAGGTTAAACTCGTGGGATTATATAATGATAGTACCACAGGCACCTCACAGAACACTTAGTTCAACACTTTCATTTTGCCAGTGAAGAACCAAAAGCTCTGAGAGGTTTTGAGCTTTGACCAAGACCCTCCAACAGGGTCAGTGCAGGGCTGAGATTAGAACACGATGGCTGCTTCCACTGCACCTCTTCCTTCACGCACACTCACTCTCCAACGTGGGCCCGCTTCCCAAGCCAGCCTCGGTTAGTGTGCTCTGAGCACTCCTGGCTGCCTGGCATATCTGTAGTTAAATGTGCACAGTGGTGATTATGATGCTTTACAAGAACACTGTGTCTCCTTAGCACTTTGAGGAAAGTGAAAACTGCACATTTGAAATTTAAAAAAAAAAGAAGATGCAATTAAATTATTACTAGGACATATTCTTATATGACAGGCATTTTTCCCAACAGACATTTTCTCCAGATGCAATATTCCATGGTCTTAGTACCAGCACACATGAAGAAAGAAAATGGCCTGATGCTCTACTAATAACCTGGGGAAAAAGTCACACAATTATGCATATCGTTCACTTAAGGTAAAGATTCCTCTTAAATCTATGGAAATCCCATTTACTCCTTGTTTTTTATTAAACAGGAGTAAATTTTAACCATGTTTATATGTGTGTGTGTGTGTGTGTACGTGTATAGCTCTAGCTATACAGATCTAGCTTATCTATCTACCCATCCATCCATCTATCTAAATAACCTGGGGAGATTTTTCAAATTACACATGCTCAGGCTGGTCTTGTTTCCCTCCTCTCACCTCCGTCTCCTCCCAGCACATACACAGGGAATCAGAATCTCCTCACACGAGGACATGACCTATTAATTTTGAAGAAAGTCCTATACTTGATGCAAACAGAATAATGAATCACAAAATAAGCTCATATGTCTGTCTTCTTCAGAATTCCAAAAAAATGGGCATATATTTGTACCTTTCTGGATTGTGTTTCAATCCATAGCGGAGGTTGTTAGTCAAGTGGCAGCTCTGAGTATCACAGCCGAAGATGGCATTGCTAATTTCACAATTGCGCTGTTACCGCAGTACAGACTACATCCTGCTTTCCAGAGAAGCCTCCAGTCTTGACTCTTCTGCATAATTCTCAACTGACAATTCCAATCAGCAAGTCTTCTTTCCTGACCTTTCTCTCTCCCCACTGCCATCTCTCCACCTACCTCTACTCCTATTCCCCCAGCACTTTTTTGGGTCTCTCTCTCTCTCTCTCTTTCCTTCCCTCCTTTCTGAATCCATTCCTTTTTCCACTGAAGAAATGACCTTATATCTCCCGTAGAAGTAGGGAAGAGAGAAAAATACAGGCAAAAATATAAGAACATTAATTTTGAAATACAATTCAGATTTTCTGAAATATTCAAGACCTCCCTTTAGCCTACAAAGCAGAAGGTGTCTAAATAACATTTCCATTAAGATGTTCTTTAGGATTCCAGATCCATGCAGAAGAGTCTTAAGGTCAGCCTGATTACTCTAAATATGTTTATGTGAGAAGTTAATGCCTTAGTATATCACTTAGATAGATAAGTTTCCCTCAAAATGTCATTAAGTATAGTAGTATTTGGGCAAAATATTCAAAATTGTGTGAAGTCAGGGTAGAGATCCTGCTTTAGGAAGTTGATGAGGGCAAGAATGTTGCCAAAAGCTTTATAGATATTAGGCCTATTTTTTTTCCATGTCCCATATATTTTCTTCTAAATTAGGAAATTTTAGATTTTCTGAGATGAAAGTGGTCTTGTTTTTGAAGGGCAAAACTAACCATTCCCAAGTCTACCTTGATCTTTATTACCACACCCAGTAAATCATTTTTCCCTCTGGCAGCTAAAATGTTCACTTGTACTACAGTTAAAGAATAGCTTACTACGCTTCCATCGCAGTGGAATATGTTTGATAAAGAAAACGTTAGTTTTAAGTAAACTTTGTGAAGTATTTTCTTCTTAACAAGAACTGTCAATAATAGTCAAATAAACCAGTTCCACAAATATTATAAATGTTTTGATTTAGAGTTCATGATCCTTTATTAAAGTTTCCAGTAAGAAGGGCAGAAATGGCTATGAAACTCTTTTTATTAGAGAAAACGATTACAAATTACCTTATTTGTAAAGTTTGGGTGTGTTCAGGAACAGCATTATAAAATGGTAATCTTCAAAAGGACTCTCACATTGTTAAGACAAGGAAATTGAGACCCAGAGAAATTAACTGCATTCTATTTATTAACACACTGAATTCTTTTTCCAGTTTTGCAATCAGACAACTTAATTATAAGTGGTGGTAGTAGTGAGGATGGAGGGAGTTAGGAGGAAAGCATCAATTTGGTGACTTTTATAAGCCTTTGTTTCCCTTTCCATAGCAGTCTTTTTGGGGGTCATTTCACAGCCACTCTTACTTTCACTGAGATACAGAAAGAGGGGTTCGGGTGGCTTATCTCTCTATTAGCCATTTTTGTGAGAAAAGTCATGAGGACCCTATATGGCTAAAATTACTGCTTTGCATTCTAGGGTTTCAAATATCCATTGCATTCCAGGCCTCCCATTATCTGTTACCTTAGAAATTTGAGAGTTGGCCATTCTGGGCTAGGTGCCTTAAGGAAATTGCTTAGAGGTCAACCTTGCTTTATATAAGAGATATTTTCCTGAAAAATTCTGTGCAAACATATGGTTTTCATCAATAAAATCTTATTTTACATGTACCTGGGAAGCCTGTTTAAAGAATCTTATGATGGATCTTTTTGTAAAGTGGAAAAATCACCTTTCAACATACCCTTTATGTAAATTTAGATGTTCATGAATTATAAGTTTGCTTAAAACACCTGTCCACTTTTCTGTTCATTTCCATAGAGGTTACATGAAACAGCTTCATGAAAAACTAACTTACTTACTTAATCTCTTTCTTTCTTTCTTTCTTTTTCTTTCTTCCTTCTTTTCTTCCTTTCTTTCATTTAAAAATATTTATTAGGCATCTACTATGTGTCAGATATTGTCATAAGCACTTGATATAAATTGACACTATGTCGCGATACAAAAACACACACTATCCTTGTGGAATTTACATTCTAATTGAGGAGTCACCAAACAAGTATAACATGTAATCGCCAATTGTGAAAGTGCTATGAAGGATGCTAGGAGAGACAGTAACAGGGAATTGACGGGGGAAGGCCTCAGGGAAGAAATGGCATTTAAGCTGAAAATATGAGTGAGAGGTTCCAGACAAGCAAAGAGTGGAAGAAAAGCCTTGTGGGTGGAAGAAACAGCACGTGCCAAGGACACAGGTCGGGGACGCCTGGTGTATTCCAAGCAGTGAAAGAAGGCTAGGGTGGCCGAAGCCAGGAGAGCAGAGGAGAGATGCTGCCAGGATGAGGATGGAAAAGCCACGGAGCGCAGGTCTGAGGGAAGCTCGGGGTTTGGTCTAAGAGAGAGGGTAGTCATTGCTTAGTCATTCAAGGCATAGAGAAGCCAGGTGAAGAAACTGGCATCTTTCAAGAGTTGGTAGAGGGGAAACAGGAGTAACCAAGTCATTTTGAGCAGAAGTGATACAATGTGATGAGTATTTTTAAAAGACTATCCTGATTGCTGGAGTAAACAACAACAAGTAAAAGCAGAACAATAAATAAAACCAGTCAAGCTGGCTGGGGACGACTGCAGAAGTGTGGGTGAGAGATGGTGGTGGCTTGGACTGGAGAAGTGGCCGTTGAGGAGAGTGATTTGGAAATGGAGCCAATGGAGATGCAGCGGACGTTCCGTTTACACCATGATTGTTTCAGTATGCCTTTGGGACATCCAAATGAATGGGCCCAAGCCCAGGTCCTAAGGAACTGTGACATTTAAAGGTTGGATACAGGAAGGAGGCAGTGGATGGCGGACAAAAGAAACAGAGAAGGAACAGCCAAGGAGACAGAAAGAAAATCAGGGGTATGTGGTCACGAGAGGATCTGAGAAGAGTGCTACAAGGAGATGTGGTCCACAGCTGGGAACCCTGCTGAGAGTCCAGCCAGGCGAGGACTGAAAAGAGTTCATCGGATTTGGCGACACAAAGCTGTTCAAAGCAAGGGGCAGCAGAGTGGCATGAACGGAAGTCAGAGGGGCGTGATCACGGAAGTGACGGCAGGTAAGTATATAAAAGTGTGTGTCTCTGCGACCATTTCAAAAAGTCGGCTGGGAGGGTGGCAGCTGGAGGCGGGGCGGAACGCTGAAGAAGGAGGTTTTCAGTTTGATTTATACCAGAGAACCTTTATTTGCTGATGGGGGAAAAAAAAAATCCCAGAGAGAGTGAGACGTTGGAGATGGAGGAAAGAGAAGAATAAAGTTCTTTTCTTCTTTATTGTGGTAAAATATACCTAAATAAATTTACCATTTTAACTGTTTTTAAGTATATAGTTCAGTGGCATTAAGTACATTCACCTCGTGCAACCAACACACTATCCACCTCTGGAATTTTTCACTATCCCCAACTGAAACTCGGTACCCACTCAACAAACTCCCCATTCTCCCCTTCCTCCAGCCCCTGGAAACCACTCTTCTACTTCCTGTCTCTACGATTCGACTCTTCTAGGTACGTCATATAAGTGGAATCATACAATGTTTGTCCCTTTGTATCTGGCTTATTTCACTTAGAATAAGGTCTTCACGGTTTACCCATGTTGTAGCATGTATCAGAACTTCATTCCTTTTTAAGGCTGAATAATATTCCACTGTGTGTACATAGCCACATTTTGCTTATCCATTCATCCACTGATGGACACTGGGGTTGTTTCCACCTTTTGGCCCTTGTGAATGAGGCTGCTATGGACATTGTTATTAGGAGAATAAAGTTCTTGATAAAGGAAGAGGACAGAGACATACAGCACCTCTGGGGAGACTAGCCTTGGATGGGAGGGAGGAGACTCCTGAAAAGCAGCATGTAGCAGAGGAAACTAGTTGATAAAGGGGAGTGAAGGTGTCCCAGGCAATTAATTTATCAGTTAATATGATGCAACATGCATAAGAAAAATGGTTCCTATGTACAAAATGAGATTTCTTTGTACAACTTAAGAAATCAAAGGAGATTGAATGACACAAGATACACAAGAACCTCAGAAAGAGTTACAGAAAAACACCGAAAACAGACCTCTCTAATTTTGCCTAGGTAGAGAGGCTCTAAACAGCCATCTGGGAAAGGGGAATTTGCTAAGGGTTGGTTCGTTCCTTCGTTCATTCACTGCTGAGCAACCACTACACATCACACTAGACTACGCACATCAAATTTAACCATTATAACATCAATTGTCAGGTAAATATCTAACCCCTCAATCCAACTAATTAAACAAGCCCCTGGTATCCTGTTGTTTTCTATGTGATAAAGATTTTTATATCATTCTTAGTAGTTACCTGCCAATTCCTCAGCAAATATCTTCTTCTATTTCTTTCCTTAGGTTTTCTAGGTAATGATGACTTTCAAATTCCTCCCAGACTCCAATACATACACGGATGAATGATTCAAATTCACAATGTGTATAGTTCTACCTTTGGCTTTTTTCATGTCTAGTCTCTCATTTAATTCACTTCTTAATTCTGTTCACTTCTAAGTTCTGTCTATCTGCAATTTTCCTCTCAGATCCCACTGGGCAGTTTATGCGGTTATTACCATCGACCCTTCTACTTCCACTTAGTGCACACACTACATAAAAGCAATGGTGAGTGATGGCCTATGAGGACGAAACAGTCAGGCGAGGAAAAAGTTCATTCACTCTTGTTCCAAATTAGCTGGGAGCTCTGATGAATCCAAAGGGAGCTGAAAAGTTTGAAACAAGGGATATATTTCTCCTCCTACAATCAGGAAATGTCTTTGGGTGTCAATGATGCTTTTGGAAAAGGCTACAACATCCAATCACCACGAATATTAAAGTTATACATCTATGAAACAATGTCAGATGTGAAAAAGCACAAACCTCACAGTCGCAGTGTTTTCTGGACTTGGATAATGGTTTGTCCACTCTGTAAGTAGCTGTCTCACAAACTAGGCATGATAGTTCCTTATCATTTCATAAATTATACAGTTTGAAATAGCTCAAGCAAAATATGGGGGCAGAGAAGTTCACAGGCCTTTGACTATTATTTCCATAGTTTATTCTGAAATCCACCCATAAAAGGTTTCTGTTGTCTGATGTATTCTAAACTGCGTTCTGAATTAGCATATGCATATGCTGATGAAATTAACTTCCATGTATTGTAATGTCACATGGTTTTGTGCACTTCAGCTATTGCTTCTTTTTCTAAAATTTATGTCATGAAGGTCTTTCCTTGTTTACTTCACCTGGTTCCTGTATTTGAGAGTTAATGAATCTGATAAAAATTCAGTGAAAATTGACCAATTAGAGTTCCTGTCCCCATTCGCCCTTTTTTGGGTACCTAAGGGCATTATCTACTTTTATGTTAATATTATTGATAGAATAATGAACAGATTTGTGTTTGCTGCAAACCAATCTTGATTAAGAAGGGAAAATATTCGAATTCTAATTTTTGGCCTCCCACACTGTTTGACTGCCATGGCTAATGCCTATGACTTTTAAGGAGGGTGGGGGTGACATGCTACAAAATCCAGTATGCTTTTATAACAGCGGGGCCATATTTTAAACTCTGTAAGTCCACAGAGTCCACCCCATGGCATGTAAAAGTAGACAGGGATTTGCTTTATAGGATGTGTACACAAGTAGAGACTGAGTGAGTTGGTGCTTTAATAACTGAAGAAAAACTCAATATTAAAAATCTTTCTTATTAACCCTAACTGGGTTAAGGCAGTTGAGACCCTGAAATTAAGATTTCTAATTAAAATTTTAATTTCTGGTATATTGTTTAGACATTTATTTTGGGTAAGTTTATATGTTTCCGAGATGATGACCAGCTATATGAAAACAACAAACCTGTTTAATCCCACTGACATCTTTATCTACTACTCCCTCGAAGGCCAACCTTACCTACCCAACCTTAAGAGCTACTTTTCTCTGGGTTGTTGCTCATTCCTAGGATATGATTCCTAAATTGGTGGTCATGGCAACTTTTCATTCCAAACCAGGGAACCTTCAGATCTCAAATATGTTGATGTTTGTTCTTAGGATTAAAGAGCAGGGAGGTCCTGCAACATTCTACGACTTCTGCCTAAGTGGATAAAACATCTGCTGGGTAGAGCCTTAAGCAGCTCTCTGGCTAAATTCAGCTGCTGGGAGTCCTTGAGCTCATTTGCTTTCCCCATTCTGAGGGGCTAGGAAATGCAATAGATTTGGAAATACCAAATACATTAAAAAACTCTAGAGGGTCCAGAAAGTAAAGCAAAGCACACATCCCCAGTAACCAATATTCCTAAAAACAAACAAACGAAGCAAAGGGCCTCTGGAAGGACGATTTATAGGAATCAGTTAAGAGATTTGTGAGACACTGGGCAGTTGCTTTTGCTGAGCATTTTTGTAGCAAATAAAAACTCTACTCTGAGATTATTAAAGTAGAACTCTGTTAGGAAAAAATTAAAAAGGAAAACTTATGAAAAAGAGGCCCAAATTAAAATTAAATAAAAATAAGCATGAATGAGTGAGCAAGGAAGATAAAGCACTAATAAGGTATGATTTTCAGATCCACACAGGGACTCTAAAAAGCTTATTAACTGTCACTACCACACTGAGTTTTAAGTTATTCTATCTCTCTGCTTTCCAGAAGAAGAAATACTCTCCAGGAACTCAGTGAACTTTGATTAATTGCTTTCATACACTCTTACTGGCTTCCAAACATGGTGGGCAAATTACAAGCATTTAGTGGCTCAGACTACATGCTTATGATTTCTGGGAAATATATTTCACAGGAGCACTACAGAAATAGGTCTTTTTGCATTTTTATGTTTTCTTAATAGTTAAAAAGGCTTTTTCTTTTTATTAAATGTTTACTTACTTTCAAAGCAGAATGTATGTCTTTTTCTTTTTATTATTATTATTTTTAAGTGGATCTTTGAGGCTTTTCTGAAGGCTGGTTGAGTAAATAGACACAACTGACGGCCTGTTCCTAAAACCCCAGTACCGACTCAAACAGATCCCTTGGCTGGAATTCAGACTTCAGCAGCAGCCACATCCTCCCTTCTGTTTTGTGCGCCCACAACATCCCCTTCTTCCTCTTTCCTTCCCCTTTCTTTACCTCCTTTGCCCTGGGAACTGAAAAACTAGGAAAGTAAAGAGTGTTTTGAGACCAAATCACAACTCATTTCTAAATTTTTTTCTATCAACTGTGGAAGGTTCCCCAGTTGTCTTCTCCTTCCCATGCCCAGCCTGCCCCGGCTCACTCCACACCGACCACAGATTAATCCGGCAGAAGGAAATGGTCCCCACAGGAAATAGCTCTGAACTTACCACTCACAGGCAGGTGGCGTCATCTCAGCAAACTGCCTGGAAAGGGAAAAACTGACTCATGTCAAACAAGTCAAACCCAGGGAGGGCTACCTGAAAGTTCTGTAGAAGCTGGAGGCCCTATCTGCAGTCTCGAAATACAACGTCAAATACAACTTACATTCTACAGCACAAATTAACATGCATGCCATTTGTATATACTCCGTTATTAGAAAGAAAAGATGACGGTGCCTACCTTGTTTTGTGTAAAGAACAAATGGACAATATGAAGAAATGACTGATTTTTTTTTTTATCATGACTACGCAAAGGACCTGAATCCTACTGCTCCATCTTCAGATGTTAAGAGAAACAGGGCATATCTTCTATGGAATTCATTTGTAGGAAATAAGAATAAAATGACTGAGCTCCAGACCCAGTCTAATGGGAGTAAAACTTATCTTTATAACTCTGATTAAACAAAAAAAAATTATCACTTCTTTGATGCCCAAATTAGCATCTTTTCTCTAGCATACTGAATTAATTAGTTGAGTGACAAAAGAATTAGTCCATGTAGGATCAAAGCTGAAATCATATTTATCTGAAATTTAAAATTAAGAACACACAGCGTTAACCCTCTATAGCTCATGTAATGTTCTTTTATGTTCTATATATTCTAAACCTTCTGCATGTCACATAAAGTACAACTAGGGCTTTTTTCCCCTTTCATATTCTTCCTCCTTTTAATATATAAAATCTTCCCTGAAAAGACAATGAGAACACCACAGAATTTTTTTACCCCTGGGGGTAAGAAATTTTTCCATTGTGCCATAAAAATCTTAAATTATGTGGCTTTTTTTGTCATGCATTTATTGTACAAATACAAAAGAAGCAAAATAATTAATGCATGATAGAGTTGGTAAGAGAGCCTTAAACAATGGAAAAGAGTTATTATATTGATTCTTAACAAGTGGTATTAAGTTTGAAACTGTTCTTAAAAGGTGAAAGCTCTCAACTTTGGTTCTTAAATTTCTTTTTCCTATAAAAGTAAAAGTAATTTTGAATAAGGGAGAATTGTCGGGGGTTAATTTCTGAGATGTCTCCATTCACTAAGATTATATTTAATTTTATGATGTACATAACATTTTTACTAAATGAAACAAACTTGTGTGGGCATATTAATCTTTAGTCAAGATTGGATGGAAAGTCAGTTCAGGGAGAGAGTGTGGAGGTGAAGAGGGTTTGTGCTGATGTTAGCAGCTATATAAAAAGTAGGGCATTATTTTAATCTTTGCTTAACTGTGAGCTCCTCAAGGGCTGGATCATTATATATTTTTGTTGTTTATGCATGCATACATTCATGCAATTCATTCAACAAATACTTAAATACTTTTCAAGCACTTCTTTGCACCAGACTCTCCAACGGGTGCTAAGAATACAAGTAGGTTAGTTAAATTTGGTTTCTACCCTCATTCTTAGTGCCTGATGCATAGGAAAAATCCAACACTTATTGTTGAACTGAATTAAACGTGGGGTCAGGATTTCAGGGAAGATATCCGTTTTCTCCTCTCTCTACGTTCTCTATCCTAGGACTCAATGGTCTTTCCTAAGTCATCATGTTATTTCACCATAAAGTTCCCAAGCTAGAAGATACATTCCCTATGAACTCACAAATCACCATACTAGCTTAGTTTAGATGTGGCAGTTACAAGCTAGCCACAGTCACAGCAAGACCAAACAGGGGACAGACAGTTACTCACCTAATAAAGGTAATGAACACCTAGCATTCCCAATGCCATGGGGGCACTGGGTCACCTTAGGTTTATACCTCATTGTGACCGGTTCTTTCATGTTGTACAAACACCCTGTTTGCAAAAATGCCAGGCCAAATTCTAGAATGAAATTTAAACCCAAAGCCATCATTAAGGATGATTAATCTGCAAGATGTCCTCTATAAAAAACATGATATCTATCTCAGACCTTTAATTTCAGAGTTTCAGAAATTATGGCCTCCTTAATCTTAGGTTTCAAACAAAGATACATGTGAGGTATTTGCTGCGCTTTCTAAAGTTTTGACACTACTCATCTTTGTCATTAGATTTCATCCTCCCCTTAAAAGAATTCTAAATAATAATACCTCCATCTGTACTCTTTCATAGAAGAGTTCTTTTGGACAAAGAGGTAATTAAAAAATATAAGCCCTAACTTAGTTTGTAAGGCAAGGGATCAGATTTCAATATTTTTATGTTAGATTTAAAGTTAACTAATATCCCTTTTTATTCTATAAGTCCTTAAAGCTGAGGCCATAAAATGGAATTGATTCTCAACTACAAATAGACTGAGAGGAAAAAAAAATATTTATATCCTGAATGTCTCAAATGAAATTCTACATACTTTGACTCTTCTAGGGCCAAAAAGTCACAAGTCTCAGGAAATTTGTCAAGCCTGTGTTGCCTGCAAGGGTCTCCACTCATTTTTTAAAAGTTTAGACCCCCCACCCTCTTCCTTGGCTTCTCCTTGAAGTTTAGAAATTTGGGACCTATGAGTAAGATAAGGTTACCATCTGCAAAATGAGGAGCAATTCATTTTAAATAGAATTGTTGCCCAGTCATTGAACTGCACAATGAATACTCCAGGTATCCTACAGGTCCCACAACACCTTATCCTGAAGGAGCTCAGCCTACAGTGACCATGACTCAGGGGTTACTGTGATCAGCAATGCTCCCCTTTGTCCAGAGGGGCCTGCACAAAAGAGAGTTATTTTTTCATAGATTTCCCATGGGATTTTAATATAGTTTTATAAAAGTAGATATAATCCCATTCTCCAGCAGTGTAACATCTAGAGCAAATATATCTGGGATTAAACAACAGCAACAACAACTTGATTTCTGACAAGGTTTTCTAATCGCTTATAATTCAGAAAGAGCTACTACAAATAACACACAACCACAAAAGTACTACCTTCACCTGGAAATGTGTCATAGCTTTGCACAGTGATGATTTACAATTTGACCAAAGAAATCAGAAATTGATTTATAGTCTGTCCAGAGGATCAGGCTCCTATTTGCTTGTCCATTAGACTGTGAAACTACTATTCTGCTATGTAAGTATATTTTCTTGTTCCTCCCTTTCCTGTACCCATGGCTAATTTTTCCTTTCTTCAATACCACAGATGAATAATTCCTGCAGTTTCCTAATACTGCTCTATAGTTCAAAATGGCTGCCAGCATTCTTGCAGAATAACAAAAGAAACCAATGCTAGGAATTTTGTGTATATGTAATGAAATGCACAATCCTATAAAGCACATAATTAAATAAATCAGGGGTCTGAGCCTCTGTGTGGAACATTCCAGATGGGGTCTGTGGTGAGCATATCTTTAAAAAAAAATGCGGGTGATTCTCAACCAAGTAAATTTACCAGAGGGTGTTTCTTTATGTCTGGAGCTATTTTTAAAAATCAGATCAATTTTGGATGACATCACATTAAAAAATGATGTTAAAAACTTTTGCCCAGCTATGTGCTTATTCAGATGACAGAGGTGTCTCATAATCTGCCACAATGCATAGAAACTGGCAGCCTGGGTTTCCAAATGGCTCTAGAGGGCTGGTGCAGGGCGCACCAGCAGCATGACTCAGATGACGGTAGGACTAGCAACCAGCACCCACAGCATCTGCAACCTGTATTTGGCTTTGGATTTAATGCCTCTGGTCTCCCCATTTTTAGTATTTCTAAACTTCACCACCTAATACTGAAGTGACTTCCAATAACTAATCTTTTTTACAAACATTATAGTCATATTTGATTCTGTAGAAACTCACAGTATTTGTGTTTTTCATTTTGGAAGGTTATTTGGAAACCCAAGCCAATATAATTTTTCAAGTGTGACTAAGCTGTTGTCATTCATTTTACACCAACCCTAACACTCTCTAGGACCCATCCTACTGAGCTCTGTGTGCTCACTAATCCAGTTGATTCAGTGATGGAAGAGTCAGTTTGGATAAAAGAACAATAAATCCAACCATTATCTCAGTTCTATAAAAGTAATATTTGAGGGTATTAGTAAGAAAGAAAAGAAAGAAGAACTAGAAAAATGAACAATTCGGTAAGGGATGCCTGAGCTTTAAGTATTTAATGTAAATTTAGCAAGTTAGAGGGAGAAGAGGCAGTTCTAAAAAGGCCGTATTAATGGATCCAAATCTGAAGATTCATGAATAATAATTACAAAGCAATTCATTAATATGTTGCATCTAAAACAATGATTATTTCATAAAAAGGCAAAATGTTTAAGGTGATTCATAAGTGCTTTGAAATATAAAATGCATTAAGAACCAATCATGTAATACATAAAACTATGGTTTACGTCTTTATTTATGTATAGGACTTACATTGGATTTCTGTGTGAAATGTGCATATTATACATTGATTTTATGCAAGCATCAATATATTTCAAAAATAAGTTTGTTCAATAGTGCTTTTGAAATATTGTTTATTTAATTATCTACCTCTGTGAAAAATAATCCATTTTCATTTTTAGTCATAAAGAGATTTGTATGCAAAATGTTTTTATTGGTTCAAAAATCATGGAGTCATAGAAAATCTCTTAGGGCTGTAGGGATCTTTGAGATCATGTTTATCTAATCCCTCCCAAAGCTCAGAAAGTCAAGTGACCTGCCTAAGGTCACACTAGTAGTTGGGACCAGACAGAGACTTAAATCCCTCAATTTGGTACAAAGTTCTTTCCATCCCTCTATGTTCCCCAACTGTTTGTACATATGTTGTCAATTATTAACCAAAAATTCTGAATCCTTCAAAAGGAACCCTACTCAATAAAATTTAGTTTTTTTTGTAAGTTCCAATTGCCCCAGAAATGCAATTAGCTATAATAGCAAAGTCCAATTTAGTGACTACTTGGCCAAATAAAATATGCCAACCAATCTGAGGACTTGATAACTTTTCCATTATCTTAAGCTCCCCTGTTCGCTGACATCGTCACCCTTGTTCACAGACTCTTATTATATGCCATATGATTTGATCAGATTGCTAAGAAACAATTACTCAATTATTTAGCTCAATTGGTTAGAACCCTGTGGTAATGGGCTCAAGGTCACGGGTTGGCTCCCCTGTGTGGGCCAGTTAACTTGGACCTATTCCATAACCACAGGCTCTACCCCAACCCCAGACAGTGTTACAAATATATGCCAGTGGTCAAAAGGGCCCCTGCCAAGAATATGCGGACAGAGCAGCATAAATCCATCAACTTTCCCAGAAAAACAGCTCACTGCCAGTTTTGTTGAACATTTTCACAGGTGAAAAACATGATTCCAGTTTTATAAAACTCTAGATTACAAATCTAGAGTCTTAAAAGGAATTTTTAGAAAACATAAAAGCCTATGGTAAAACTTAAATTCAAGCAAACATTTGAGATTTACGGGGAAAGGTTTAAACATGAGCCAGTGATTTCTACCAGATTCAAAAATACAAAAAAAAATTAAGTTAAGAAATTTATTTTTTCAAAATATCTTGATTTTTAAATATTGTCTCAGATTTGAAAAAAAAATAGTCTTTGACCCAAACATAAGGTATAGATGAGTCAAATTCAGTCTATGGGTTCTCAGTTTACAAAATGTTGGTCTATCTAAGTACCTATGTATTTTTATATATGTATATATGTATTTTAATTAATGTAGCTACCTTAAATAAGTATAATTCACTGAGCTTTTTACTGACTGCTACCTACTTGCTTAGCCCTCAGCTAATGTTGAAGCAGAGGGGTCAGAACTGACATACACAAAACATGCTACCTTTCAATGGTACCTTCATCTGATATGAAAGAGAGATTAGCATGGGCTAGGGTCCTTGGGTACCACTTTATAGATGAAGTAGGATCACACCAGGCTCCCAAAGCTCAGGATGAGTCCATTTTTTTGAATACCAAACATATGAATTACCAATGTGTTCTTCAGAAAGTGCTCTATAGTAATTTATAAATAAATAGCTAGAACAATTCTACATAATAACACAGTTTTACAGTTTAGACTTTGTATCCAAAGTTTAAAACACTAAAATAAAACATTTTAGTCAAGATTTCATACTGCATAGTCATCTTTTCAAAATCAGTCAAACCCTCCTTCCCTTAGGTAGCAAAATAGAGAGGGAACATTATATTCCTATTTCTTACCAATGCAAACTACAGAGATTTAGGAAAGGAAGGCACATGGTGTGAATATAAAAAGTACTAGAAAGAATACTGCATAAATTCACTAGCATTTGGTGATTTATTAGCTAATTAACTGATACATGTTATGACAAAGTTCATGGTTTCCTGCAAACTAAATTACATATCTCACAAACTACATAAACTGATCAGATTTCTTACTATATCAGTAGACTACAAAGTCCTATCAGTAGCCTAAAAATATTGAATTAATTCAGGAAGTATTTATTAAACACCCATTAAAAATCAGGCTCTGTATTAGGTGCTAGAGATATTTTAAAAAAAAGATTCAATACTTTCTCTTAAGGAATTTATAGTCCAGTGAATGCTTCTTGAGTCCAAAGGAACATCTCTCAGAAGCAGGGTATGAGAGCTGTCAGAGTTATCAGGTCAATATTACAGGAGTCATGTAGGTGATCTTGCTGGTTAAAAGTCTTAATTTTGTTTTACACTTTTGAAATCTGATTGAAATGATGGTCCTCCCTCCCAGGAAAGGGAATATATATAATTACATCAGTATATATAATTTCTAGGAGTGCACAGATTCCCAAAAGACTATCAGGTGTGCATATCCATGGTTGTAATTTGCAAATACCTGCCTTAATGCAATTAAAGTTCTTCCAGTACCACAAATTAACCTCATGCTTTGTAGTGAAGAGCACATAGATAGCTGGGAAGAACAACAGAGCTAGGAGGCTGGTATTTTCTGAGTAGGAATATATTATTTTAGGTGGACTTTTAGGACTGACCATAAGTCACTGAATCAACGAGTACCAAGCATTATATGGGAATCAAAAATAAGTCCAAGACACATAATCCCTGCTCAGATCTATTTTACTAGAGGGCAATCAATTCTCAGTGACTCAGAGGCTTTTTATCTACTATGTAGATTACTTACATCCTGTGCTTCCCCTTTTTCTCTGTCTTTCCATTTTTATGGTCACCTGAGGACTCATTAGCGCTTCTACCAGAGGATGAGTAAAGGAAAGGAAAGGATATAAAACTTAAAATGAGTCAATTTTGCTCCCTTTAAGTAGTTGGGGGAAGAAGAAGTAGCTATTACAAGGCTTATGGATTATGTGAAGATTTCAATTATCCATACTCTCCCTGTCAATCTTACCAAAAATAATTAAGGTTTGGCTCTAACCCTCCTTGGAATGTTAAAATGATTGATGGTTGTAGCAAATAACCAAAGTAAATAAGATGAAATGTGCTAAAGGAAGATAAAAATCATAGTTTCAAGTCCCAGTTTCCGAGTTCCAAGAAGCAATCCAGCAAGCATCAATCCAGTAGGCAATTTTATGAATATAAACATCAGATGCATGGGCAAGGATCACAAATTATAAGAAGGGAGTATAACATCCATACAGTGGTATATTTACTCACACAACAATATAGATGAAACTCAAACGCATTTTGCTAGTGAAAGAAGCCAGATCCAAAAGGCTATATACTGTCTGATTCCATTTATGACATACTGGAAAAGATGAAACTATAGGGATCAGAGATTGCCAGTGCTAAGGAGGGTGGGGAGATTTGGGGTTATGGAACTGCTCTGTATCATGACCATGGATACATGACTTTTTGCACTTGCCAAAACCCACAGAACTGTATACAACAAAGAGTAAATTTTACCATGTGTACATTAAAAATAATCAACCAAGATGGGGGGAGGCCCAAATGGGAATATAACTATAACAAATGAACCTAATTATACTACAAATAACTAACATAACCACATGAAGGGCTTAGGGAAGAAAAGAACTAACCTAAGCAACACTGGAAAACAGTATTTTGATGCAATACTATATGACTAAAGGAAAAAGAATTGTACACGAAGACTGTACTATGGTTAGTACAAGGGTATGGGTTAGTGATTCTGAAACAACTTTAGGAATACATTAGGGTTGAACAAATAAGTAAATATATTGTAGATAATGAGAGCCAGCTTTCTTACTGTATGAGAAAGAAGTTACAAATAAGGAAAGGCGAAGAGGCTAGAATGAACACTGTGGTGTTAGATTGGAAGTGGAGTTATCAGTATAAACTCGTGGTTTTTTAATGTGCATGCAGATAGATTCAGAAGTAAATACAGATGTGTGTATGCATGGGTTAGTCTATATGTATATGTATATCTGTATTTATATCATCTCCAAGTTCTGTCTGCTGAGAGGGTCTAGAAGCAATGACACCCAAGCAATGAACTCTCCTACAGCCCAGATCTTGGTTTCGGAATAGGATTCTGCAATAAAAGGAATCAGGCATCCTGATTGCTTCCCGGCCTGTGGCAGGGAAAATATGAGATAAGCCTACAGCATCTCATGGTGCCAAAAAGGGAGAAAGTTCTCAAAAAAAGTCTGGACAGGTTAAAGGGGAACAGGAGCTATCCTAAAAGAGCTCCCAATAGTCAAAGCTGGAACAATTTGAGCAAAAAACTAAATAATGATAGGACTGGATTATAGCACATAGACTAAAATAAATATCCATGAGTCTGTAATGATATAAATAACTGAATAAATAAATTAGTAGGGGGAGAAAGGACAGCTCTTCCTTAGCGAAGAATTCCAATTAATGAACATAGAAGGAATGAGTGAAACAGGAAATCACCATTGAAACACCACAGTAACAACTGCTGGTAACAAGAACCACCAATGGATGCTACAAGTAGTGGGTGAAAGTCTGAGGAGAAACAGTGTATTTGTATAGTCTCAAAATACCTCCCCCAGGATATTTATTAATTACAAAGGAGAAAATACTAACTTTAGAGTGAAGACACCTAGCAGACATGCCTTAATGAAACGATCAAGATTAACATCACCAGTTATAAGACATATTGATATCATGCACCCCCTAGGAAGGGCACATCACTTCTGCAGTATTCTAGCCCAAAATGCATAACCTCAATCAAAGCAGGATAAGTCATCAGAAAAATCCAAGTTGAAGGACATTTTACAAAATAACTGACCACTACATTTCAAAGTGTCAAGGTCATGAAAGGAAAGGAAAGACTGAGAACCGTCACAGAGCACAGGAGACCAAGGAGACGTAACAGTGCAATGTGGGATCCTGGACCGGATCTGAAACAGAAAAAGGGCGTTCATGGAAAAACTGGTGAAATTCAAATAAGGTTTGTAGGTTAGTTAATAGTTTTGTATGAATGCTAATTTCTTAGTTGGGGTCCTTGTACCATAGTTATCCACGATCTTAACATTACGGAGAGTTGGGTGAAATGTACATGGGAACTGTACTATTTTTTGCAACTTTTCTGTTAGTTTAAAATTTAAAAGTTTTAAAACAAAAAGAAGAAAAAGGAGAAGGTGAGGGACAAATAGGGAAAGTCGAAGCAGGAAACACGTAGTTACCTTTGCTCTGCTTTATGCATCCCTCCTATTTTTTGTTGGACATCGTACGAAACTCCCTTCCTACCCATCAACTTCAGGCTTTCCCAAAACAGGAATAAATATATCGCCTACGTGTTGCTGAGGTTTTCAGAAATAGGTTCATTAAGTTAACTGCTTTTCCAATACATAACACTCCCCGTTGGTGGTTTTTGGTTGGGAATTCACTAGATTCAAAGGAAAAGAACGTGAAGCTAAAGCATAAGTGATGGAGATGGGAAGACTGGCATTAATGCTGCACGAGCATTAACCTAAAACAGTACAAAGAAGCGGAGAAGATGAGAAGCAGAAATGGATACAATAAAGACAGACAAATTATTAAATGTGTGCAAACCATGAATATATAGTACCTCCCAACCTTCCAAGGCTTTGGCGTTACTACTTTGAGCATAGCCCTTTGAGGAAGTGGCTACTCAGGGCCATCTGTAATTAGCAGATCTACTATGGAACAGTTGATTTTGACTAGTAAGGACTGAAGAAGACAAATGTGAACAGCACTTGTCATTTTGACAAAAATTTAATTTTGAATGTTGTGAGTATAATGTAGGCAAAATAAATGTCCACACATTTTTTTAAGTAAAAGGATTCAAATAATATGAGCTCTCACTCTAATAACTGCTAAGTTAAATCACTGTAGGGATATAAGATGGTGCCCTTTTTTTCCTTTGTCAGTTTCTAGGATTGTACACAGTAAGCAGAAAATCAGCCACATTTTGCTACAGAGCGTGGGATAATATGGAAGTCATTGGTGAAAATGTATTTTAAAATTACAATATAAAATAATAGTTGATATCTTCTCTTTGCCAGTACACTGGTTAAAATCAGAGTCTGTGTTTGCTTTAAAAAAACCCACAAATTTAAAAATATTATTAGACTTTACCATAATCATGAACTTGGGTACATTCTGAATTCATCCCTACAGATTCAGCATGCATGCATAGATTTCACTTAGTAACGTTTTTCAAATGCCCAGGTTCACTGGAGGCCAATCCCGTGAAGCTCCAGGAAGAGGGATCTGTCTGTCAATATAGTGCCCATAAATTAGAATTGTGTGTTTGATTGCCTCTAACATTTTTGATGGTGGCAGGGATTTGAAGCAAAACCAGAGGTGGTTCAGTGAATTTGTAGTGAACTAGCTGAATTATGGAGCCTTTGAGAACGACCGTTGCTCACATGCTTCAAATTCACTACAATTTTTCAATCAAAGTCTATGAGAATCGGTACTCAGCCCTCTCAAACTCCACTCCATATTTTTTCTCAGAAGTTCTTTCATAGCTTCCTGCTTCAAGACTTTGAAGGGATCCACTGATAACCCTTAACTAGAGTCTATCAGCACCTGCTTTCAAAGTACGCAGAGACGGTTCTCCTTTTTTTCTAATCATGTCTTTTTTCTACTAACTTCCAGCCCTGCAAACACTCTCCAGCTGCATTCCTGAGAAACTGCACCTGGGCGAGCGCTGCCAGGAGAACACCCCGGCACGGAGCTCTCATTTGGCTTTTCTGTTCTGAATGTAAACAGCCCAGCTTTGGGCCTTCTTAAGTAAAATGAAGAAAAATGATGCTTACGCAAAACCTTCTTCCTTTTGCCCTTCCACCTCTCTGCCCCATGGGGAGGTGGCTGACACCAGATACCTAGTGCCCGGGCCTCCAACGGGCTCGAATCCCTTTGTTCCAACTGCCTGTTCAGGCCACTAAGATCTCTGGTTTATACTGGTTGATTGATGGATACACTGTACTGTGAATGAATTTCAACGCGTCCTCTCTTTCCAGCTCTTGCATTTTAAATCTGTAATAGCTGTGAGAGGGTGGTGGACCCTTGATCCCCCGGCAAAGGATTTTAGATGTCTGCCTGCAGGTATATGTTGTTTTTGGAGGGTGATGGTGATGATTATGATAAAGACATATTTTAACCCTACAACTGGATTACACCATTGTGATGCTTGACCTTGATCTCAAAACTGATTAGAGAGACTCCAAGTTCTGTGGGCTCTCATGTCACTTGTGAAAGGCGTGAGCCAGGAGACCCCACTCAGCTGCTGGAGTTGGTGGGGTGAGGACCAGTCTCCAGTCCCCTGGTGGGCTTCTGCCAGATCAGAGACCTGGAGCCCCTTCCCCATGATCATAGGACAGAGGATCCCCTCCCATCCTTTCAGGCTCATCCTGGTACTGGCTCTCCCCTGTCACCTACCCCACCCTCACTTCCAGCATCCTCTTCTGCTCACCTGGTTCCTGACCCTGCAACTACATGCATGAGGAGCTTATTTGAAAATGATTCCAGGGCCCACTCACATTTTGAATCAGAATTTCCAGAATCAGGATCTGTATTTTTACCAGAGACCCCA
Organism: Daubentonia madagascariensis; assembly: GCA_023783475.1. Lineage (NCBI taxonomy): Eukaryota > Metazoa > Chordata > Mammalia > Primates > Daubentoniidae > Daubentonia > Daubentonia madagascariensis. The sequence continues at coordinate 6,235,421 of JAKFHU010002088.1, forward strand.
GCTGAAACCTAGTTCAGGCGAGTATGGGAAACACTGACCTATGCACTACCCGCTCTTTTTCTTCTAACTCTAAAATTGCATTTCTTTACTCTTCACTAAAACCTTTCCTCCAACTTTTTAACTGAGACTTGGCTTTGCTGGTGGCCCTTACATGTGGGAGGTGTGTATTCTCCCATTTAACTCTTATATAGTTCTTGTTCTTATCTCACAGAATTGTGAAATGTACAAAACAGGTCCAATACACCATTTAGTGCTCAATTAATATTAACTATTATTATCATCTCTGGGCCTGGAGGTTGCTCCAGCATTTTCCTGCTTCCACTTTGCTACTTAAAGAGCTTGTTCTTCCAGCCTTATTAAAAAAATAACACAAATAAGTCAACAAACTTCCTCTCCCTGTCACTGAAGCCATCTACTTTCTTTCCCTCATAGCTACTCTGCCAGACCCTCCGCCATCCTGGTATTGTGGTAGCCGCCTAGATCCAACCTCCAATTCATTTTCTCCTGCCTCGGGACTACTCGGTAATAATTTTACTTTTTCTTCCATAGCCTTCATTTACATTTCCCGTGGCAGTGATTCCAGATTTTACGCTGCTGTCAAACTGCAGATCATACAGCACCTCCCTCTCAGCGGCACGCAGTACTTCAACACATCGGCCATCTACAGCAACCAGCAGACACCCAAAGCCAGCCTTCTGTCCCCCCAGCCTCTCTTCAGTTCTCAGACATCACCACAGCCCAAGTATCTTCTGCCCTTCCTAGGAGTAGAAATTGATTGCTGCCCTACCCTCTGTCGCCCAACCCACCAAGTCTTAGAAGGGATGTCAACACTTGCTGTCTCTGTTTCCTCAACTCCTGCACACTCTCTGACCCGTTACTCAGTGTGGTGAGGCCATGCATGGGTTGTGGCCTCTGCCTGCTTTGATCCCCAGCTGTCTCTGATTACCTGGTGGCCTTCCACATTCCTCAGTCCTCCAAACCCGTGTTCTCATCTGTGAAGTGAGAGAATTATAGAAAATACATCACGGGATTGTGGAAAGTTAAATGAGATAGCCTATGGTAAAGTGCTTGGAACAGCACCCAGCATACGGAAAACAGTAAGTAGTTATTACGAATGTCTGGGTTTAATATCAGCAAATTTTCTTAAACTCCTCTTGCTAAGGTCCATTTTCGGATCCTACTCTTGGTCAGTTCACTGCAGTTGAGCACCGTCTAGCATTCCATACTTCCCGCAACATTGCTGGCAGGACAAGGGTGTCTTCACTTCTGCCTCGTCCTTCTTAATGTTTAAAAGGGCTTGTTTCTCCCTCTCTCCATTTTAATCTACGACCTAAAAAACAAGACTCCTCCACCAGTGTGTCCTGAGGCTTCTCAAATTCAAGTAAAAACAGAACTTATCTGATTGTCTACACGTCTTCTTCCTCCTTTGCAGCTCAATGCAGTATAGAGCCAATCTCCTAAATTACAGACTTCGGGGTTCTCTCTTTTTCTCTCCACTCCTTCCTGCTGCCAGTGCCTTCTAGCAGGCCCTTGTGTTCTTCCCTCTGGCATTTTCCAGCAGTCTCCTATTGACTTGATGTCTTCCCACAAATCTCTTCTACTCCAGTCCATTTTCCACACAGTCCTAAGCATGTTGTTTCTAAAAAATTTACAAATGTGTATGTATATTTAAACCTTGCTGAGAGATCTCTGTTGGCTCCCTGTTGTCTCTGCCATCAAGTTGAAACCCTTTACCCTGATATGGAAGGGACATCCCAACCCTTCCCCAACTCACTTCTTTAGCCTTATTTACTATTATTCTTTTAGTAAATCAATGAGTGAATGAGTAAATGAATAAATGAGGTACTCATCTCTAAGGTTACTTGAAATCAGGAACTATATCTGAATTACCTCTGTGTTCTTAATACTGTATTACATAGTACTTTAGGAGTGTTAAATAATATTAATACATAAATATTAACACAAGAAGTTTCATTTTGGGGAGATATGTTCCAGTACTGTTGGATAAGACAAGTATCAGGGTAATACCTGACACTAACAATGATTATATATATAGTACTAGGAAACTAAGAGAAGAGGAACTTTGAGAATTCTGTTTGACTATATAAAATTATCCCTAATTACATTATGGGTTACCTATGTCTACATGTATTATTTATATCTAATTACCATAAAGGGCCATTAAAATTTTGCATATCATTAAATGCACATTAATTTAAATTAATTGATTATGAAACTAGCATATTAAATATGCTCAGTCTTCATTGTGCTTATGCATGGTGGTATGTCTAACCCTTGAAAAATTAGAAGGAATTCTGCTCTGAAATCTTTCTCTCTTAATTTTCTTGGTTTGGTTCTTTTTATACTCTTAATATATCTTCTTTCTTTCTACACATAAAACCCTGTCACATTAAAGAAAACTAATTAAATTCTGTTGCCTCCACTTGGAGTATTATACAGCCATTAAAAATGATGGTTGTACTCCCAAGTCACTGCAAAAAAAAAAAATGATGGTTGTGAAGACTGTAACAAGATTGAAAATTGGTGATGCTATATTAAATAAAAATAGAAAACAAGATTTATACAAACCAGGCAAAATATATAGAATAAAAGGCTGAAGGAAATGTATAAAAATTAAAGTGGTTATGTTATGGTTATCAGGTTATGAGGAAGAGGCCATCTTTTCTCTTTTTTATTTTCTCCAAATTTCCTGTAATGTGGTTACTTTAATTTTAAATGAAAAAAAAAAAAAATCCCAGACACTGTCCTATTTCTCTTTTGCCTGTAAACCTCTATTTCAGCCTCCTGGCCTTCTCAGCTCACGTCTCCCACCACTAAGACTCCCATGAAGATCATTGTTGATGGTTATTCTGGCTTCTCATTTGGACATGCTTGGTAAATATGAAAAATTTATAGAAGACAGAATAAGAAAACAGGATGCTAAAAATAGACCTCAGTGATGGATTTAATATTAGAAGGATTTGACATGATTAGAGATTGTATCTTTTTAGCATGCAGAAATGATCATCTCATTACATAATTCTATGTGGACAGAGCCAGGGGTAAGGCATCACTGAAGGAGGGCAACCTTTACTGGATAGTCACTGGGTTTAAACAAGTTCATTGTTATCAGTTGAGGAAAATCATCAATGTACTGAAGGACTAGACATTAACTCTTCCCACAGCATAAAAGTATCAAGTATAACTGAGGGTGAGAAATATTGCCACGGAATTAAGATTTTTCCCCTTTATTCGTTTTTGATATACCTTTACATGTTAGTAATAAAACTGCAACCGGAGCTTTAATTGGTTAATTCATCTTGATTTTTTTTTTCCTTCTACTTGGAATAGTTTGGACCATTGTGCTGAATCTCTTTGGATTCTAATAGTTTCTCCCTTGCTTCTGGTTGAAGGCATGGAAGAGCCACTAATAGAAACACAGCAAAAAAGTACATCATAACCCACTGCTGTGGTGAAAAATTCTAATAGATACATCTTCTCTATAAAATATTTCACGATCTTAGGAGTCATTCTTCTATTCCTCAATTGACGGGTATCTAGCAACTACACCTAAGATCAGAGCAATGGAGAGAGCTAGCGTTCTGGCTAGTTCTTTTTTGCTTCTGAAATGGTGTGGGAGTGAGGTTTTGTTCTCCAGGGAGAATCAGAGAATCTGAGAAAAACATCCTGTTACAGCATCTTGGAGTATATTCCAGTATCTAGAACTGTCCATCTCTCTCTCCATATCACACAGAAACTGGGTCCCTCTAACAAAGGATTTCGCTCAGAAAAACAAATAAAAGCAAGACTTTAGATTTTTTAATATTAAAAGTTTAATTTTTGAGGCAGAGAAAATCATGTTTTTAAAAAAATCTTTTAAATTTTATCTAATGTGGGTAAGAAATAAATACTGAATTATTCAATAGGCAAAAATATTAGAAAAAGGAGGAAACTTTATATAAACCCAGTTCTTTTCTCATTTTTCTCTACATTCCTCATTTCCAATTCCTTGCCTTTGAGATTTATTCATATTTGAAAATAGGTCTTAAAATTAAACGACTGGGATATGAATAGACATTTCCTCAAAGAAGATATCCCAATTTCCAATAAGCACAAGAAAAAAAATATTCAAAATCATTAGTCACCAGGGAAATGTAAATCAAAACCACTGTGAGATACCAACCACTTTAAACTTACTAGGATGGCTATAATCAAAAACAGAGATAATAACATGAGTTGGTGAGGATGTGGAGAAATTAGAGCCTTAATACCCTGCTAGTGGAAAGTAAAAAGGTACAGTCACTTTGGAAAACAGTCTTGCAGTTTCTCAAAATGTTAAACACAGAGTTACTATATAACCCAGCAATTCCACTCCCGGGTATATATCCAAGAAAATAAAAACATACATTCACACAAAAATTTGTATATGAATATTCATAGCATTAATATTCATAATAGCCAAAAATGGAAACAACCCAAATGTCCATCAATTGATGTGGTATTTATGCATACAATAGAATATTATTTGGCAATAAAAAGTGATGAAGTACTGATACATGTTACAACATGGATGAAACTTGAAAATACTATGCTAAGTAAAAGAAGCCAGTCACAAAAAAACATATGGTACATAATTTCATTTATATTAAATATATAGAATAAGCAAATATATAGAGACAGGAAGTAGATTAGTGGTTGTTTAGGGCTGGGGAGGGGATTGGAGTATATGGGGAGTGACTGATAAAGGGTACAGAATTTCTTTTGGAGGTGATAAAGTATCCTAAAATTGATTACGGTGAGGGTTGCACAACTCTGTGAATATACTGAAAGGCACAGAATTGTACACTTTAAATGGGTGAATTATACAGCACATGATAATATCTTTAAAAAGCACCCCATCCCCCAAATTAAATGACCACATTACAGTGAAGTTTGAGCTTTCAAGAAGATGATCTCTGGGATCTTCAAAAGAAAACTTCAGATGCTGATGCTCTGACTACAGGTTATTTTCTCCAGGGATAAACCTGAAGTATACGAATATGTATACAAGTCAGAAAACTCTCCAGGCTCTGGTGCCAATTTCCTAATTTCATGTCAATGCAGTGACCAATAAACATAAACACAATATCACAATCTGCTGCTGACAAAGCTGCTTTTTGGATTCTATAGACCATTGCTCAAAACTTGGAAGAATCTGTCCACCTGTCGTATTTAGTAAATTCATCCACCGGAGAAAGTAGGCCCCATACAGAACAAGTTTCATTGTGTGTGGTAATTTGTATTATTTTGCTATATAGATGTGTTAAAATTTATAATGCCAGGTTGAAGGCTGAGCTACTTGCACTTTCACTGATATTTTTTAAATGACTCCATGTTAGAGATATTAAAACTGAATATTCATTTTTCTCTCAAAACAACAAAACTTACCTAATAGAGCAAAGAGACAGATTCCTACTTTTCTGAGACGATTTTCAATTATGAGAATACAAATCACCCGAACATTGCTCTGTGACTAAGGATGTCAAGCACTTGCTGTTCGTGGGAGACGGTACTAGCAGAAGCCAAGCAACACCACAAAAGTTGGTTGCTGGGGCTCTATTAATACTAAGGTGCCCACAGCTGCCCCTTTAGGGGTACTTGTGGCTAAAATGACATATACAAGAAATATGGACTGCTGTGGACCACCCACAGCCAAAATCAACAAATGACAAACCATACATGGACATAATTGTTTTTAAGTTGACGGCTGCCATGCCAAGGCAAATATTACCTTCCCACCCACTCCACCATCAACAGATTTCAGTGCATAACCAAGATGACAGAATGCACTTAAAGTGCTCTTTTCCTCAAAGTTTAAGTGCTACTGTCATCTGTCGATACTTTTATTATAGAAATTCTTAAATAATAGCTTGAATTCAGCTTTCAAGATATAGGTTCCCCCTACTCAATCCAAGAGCCATTCTTAGCAGTGGAAATGTCAGGAGGAGGACAGAATGAGTTTTGTCTTCCTCCTGGCAATAGGTGGTTCCACAAGGTCAGTTATGAGTGGTGGGAAGACATTACCCCACCCCTATCCTTTCATGGTCCTGCTATTGGCAGGCCAGCCCAACAGTATACCTTTCCTCAAGGGAGGTACACATTGCATGTTATCCGGTACTGGGCCAGGATATGTGTTGTCCAAATAGCAACACGATGGGAAAAAGAAATATAACTTTGCTTCATGAAAATCTCACTCCATTTGTTTAATTTAAAGGATTCTCTTACATTCTGCAATTACATCCTTCCTATTCTGTTAATACGTAAATGTGCTTTTCTTTACAAAACAAGGGTTCTAGCAGATGAGGGGTTTTGTTTATGCTTTTACTTGGTGAAATAAAAACTTGGTTGCCTTACAATGACCTCCCATTTTAAAAAATTTGATTAGTCTGGGAGCTGCTCTTCTAGAAAACAACATATAACTCTATTTTCACCACATCATTAAGACAACTAGTGAGCAAGGTGAAAAATGACTAAGCGCCTTCCGCTTTGTTCTCCCTGTGGACCCCTTCCTTGTTTGCAAGGGTCCCCATGTCATTCTGAAGGTACATCCTTGGGGAACAGAAAAGATGTTCTTGGGAGCACTCCAGCAGGGAGGGGCTCAGGGGACAAAGTCTCTAGGAGGAGCCATGAGCCAAGAGAAGTTAAGTCTAGGGTGTGACTTGCTGCTGGCTAATGACTAGAGCTCAGTTATTGCCTGTTTATCTTAAAAGCGTATAATTTGTATTTTATGCTCGGCGATTTTATTAGCTAATGTATTAATTCAACAAGAAAATTTTCCTTTTCAGCTTATATGTTACAAGGTAATGAGGATGTAAAAGTTAAGCCCTTAAACAGCTCCTTGTCCCAGGATGGAGCAAGTTATACAAACAAATAATTACACTGTGATTGTCTGTAATGGGGGAGGTGGGGCGGCACCTGTCTACCAGCGTGGGAGACAGATCATTCTTGCTGTCACTGGAAGACGGAGGGCAGGGGTAAGATGCAGGGTGTGGGTAGACCAGTCAGGTGCCCATGGCACTGGCACTGGGGAGAGACAGGGAATGTCTGAATTAGGAGAGTAAGGGTGGTGAGCAGGGTGCTAGTTTTGTACCTGTTGGTATGTGACTGTCAATTTTTTAAATCTGAATTTATTTTTTTTATAACTTTAAACCTGATAATATGAGATATTCATATACATTACCAAAAAAATTGAAACTCAAAACAGTTTCAAGTGAAAATACGAAATCCCCTGTCATTCTACCACCAATATCCCACCAGTATTGGTATATTCCTTTCTTATACTTTTATTTTCTCATATAAAGACATTTCGAATCATGCCATGGATATAGTTTCGTACGCTTTTTTCCCCCATTTAAAGCAATTCTCTAGGTAATTAAATGTTCTTCAAAGTTTTGAAATTTAATAGCTCCACTATATTTCATCATAGGGACATATGACACTTACTGTGGCAAATCCCCTACTGTTGAATATTTAGGTTGTTTCCAATTTTTTGCTAATGTAAATAAATACCACAGTGACCATCCTTATGAATTTATAAATCATTTCATAAAACTAAAATAATTTCGTTGTTAAAGTTTTAGCATTAAAACAATAAAAGGAATGAAAAGGGAAAGAATCAATAGATTTAACTACATAAACTCAAACAGTCTACACATAAAAAACACCCCATAAAAGCAAATAGCAGAACAACAAACTGGTAGAAAAGCTAAGTTTCTTAGGAACCTTCTTGGCTGGTCTCAGGATGAGCCCACTTACACTGGCAAATAAGAGGTTGGTTATCTGGAAGGCCAAGGGGGTTTTTGCCCCTGCAATGTTTACTGATTGGCCATTTACTAATACTTTCAACTCCCCTTGTTTATCACAGGGCAATAAATAACCTTAAAAGATTATCTAATCCATTGAGAGGCTTTTAGGGCTGTCCGTTCTAAACCATCCCAGACAGATGGGAATCTATACTGTTTTTAAAGGTCCCTAGATAAGGAGATTCCAAAACTCCTCTTGATAACCCATTCCAGGGTTTAAGAATCTTACTGTCAGGAAATTCTTTCTTTTGTCTAACCTAAATCCCACATGCTTTAGTTTAAACCTATTTCCTTCCACTCCCTTCCCCTCATTTACAGGATGATGACCATCTGATTACCACTCTTTATAGTGTACCTCTTCATACAAACACCACTAACAGGGGATTATTGTATTTCCTCTTAGCTTTCTCTCCTCTGGACTGAGTGACCCTGGCATCTTCAATTTTAAAGACTGTATGTCCTAAATGATTAATTTTAAAGTCATTTAATCATCCTTAGTGAACTCTTTTTAAATGTCTCCAAATTTTACAAGTTTTATATAGTGCTAATCATTCATGAAGACACAAGGTGCTAAATGAGGGTATCAGTAGAGGTTTTAAAGCCTTCCTTTTAGAAGCCACTGCTTTCACTGAGAAGGAACTTTAAAAGAAGTCAGACTTCTTGGTAGACAGATACTAGGGGATGTTTACCACAGGTTTTGTTTTTATAGCTTACCAGACCTAAGTGTGATGATTCACCTTCTGCACGCTTAAGGGATCCGTGGCAGCAACTAAAAGTGAGGCCCAGTTATTGCTGCTGACACCTTGGGTAGTACAGCATCAACCAGTTATTAGTGGGAAAGCACATGGCCTGAGGGCCACCTCAAATGCCTCCAGGTGCAGAGATAAAACTTCAAAGGATATAGAATTCAGATGGTTGGTGACTGAATACCAGATATCCTGGCTGCTCTGTCCACTGAGGTTTAGTCACAGTTAAAAAAAAATGTGGGAATTCAGGATTGAGAGGAGGCAGATTTGAGTGTCATCTGTATGCCGACAGGCAGCATGATAAGATAAAGCAATACCCTGGAAGTTAAGAGAGCTGTGTTCTGGCATTAGCTCTGTCCCTCAGTCACGGTGTGACATTTCTATTCCTCTGGGTCCCCACACGTAAAATGCAGTGAATTACAGAATCTTTTAAACTCGTCAGAAGAAGACACTTCATAAATACAATCTGCTGTAATAACCACTGAGAGAACAAAACATTAGGTTGTCATCGAATGTAAGTAGGAAATTCTTCACCTCTGCCCACTTAAAAGCACCACACGGCAAATTTGAGAGTTGAGTCAACACTTGATTATTAGTCTATGGAGGTTACTCAGGAAAAATTTAAAATTCTAACTCCTCTGAACAAAAAGCTATGGGCTGTGTCCACTTTCCATCGGTGTATGGGTGCTTATGGAATATAAAACTAATTTTAATGTTTCCTAAGTTGAATATAATGAGGAAAGAAAAACATTTGTTTAAAGGAATCCACAGAGTTCCAGCCAACACAAATATAGATAGACGGATGGATGGATGCATGGATGGATAGGAAGGATGGATAGATAATCTCTTGCTTTGGCTGATTTTGTCACTGACTTCCTTCCACTGAGTACGAGAGCTGACTGTTCTGTGTTCATTTTACCTCTACCCTTCTCCAAAGTGACCGGAAAGATCCTATTTCAAACATTTCTGAATTAGCACTCTGTGATTCACATGTGTAGCAATATAGCCAAGTGTCATTTTTCTTCAACAGAGCTTATTAATTTATTCATCCAAAGTCTATCTTAAATACATCAGTACGAATAAGAAAAGGAAAATAACAACAACACAAGTAACACCACATTGTGCTTGGAATGCTGTTCCTTCTAGAAAGATAAATGCCAGCTGTTGTCCCTAACATGCCTGGGCACGAAGATTAAGTCCCCAAAGAAGATACATTTAAGGGAAGCAAACTATCATTAAGATAAGTTTTTTGTAAATGATCTTTTTTTTTCCCCCTTTCCTGTACGTTAAAAAAAAAAAAGTCTTTTGGGCAAATATGGCCCTGATGTGATATCTGAGGGGTAGAGAGAAAGGAAGAAAGCAGATTCTTTCTTATCTGATTCAATGCTATGTACTGTGTGGCAGAAGGAATGTTAGGCTACAGCAGATTTCCTAAGAGAGGCCTTGGGGTGAAAAAGACTTAAAAACTACCAATGGAGTGAGCAACCTTCCATGCTTCTTGAGAAATTATTACGTGTGAGTAGGTATTGTAATTAAACTAATTGTAGGCCTCCATCATCCTAGCCACAGCCACTTGACATTCTTACCTAGCTGTTAAGTGTCTTTGTTACCACAGCCCATGTTAAGTGTTGTGGGAATTTGGGGCCCCTCTTGAGGCATCCACACACTTCATTTAAGCATACTCCAGCTGACAATAAAAATCACACTCTGCCTTGTAATACGATATTCAAGAGTTGCGAACAAAATGAGTCTTTGCAATTTTGAGAGGGCTAATGCCTTGAGCTACCACACAAATAAAAGACGGGGAGGTTTACAGTCTGCTAGATTACCAGCCCAGTCCAACCTTGCTTGAGAAGCTGGAACCTGAGAATCTGACTGCATCAAAATGCAAAACAAATGCTGTTTGTTGCCTGTAACAAGGAGGACTCAGATGTAATTTCTCGGCTTGAACAATAGGGGACAAAGAAAACAGTACACTGGGGAATGTCAGGTCTCTTATTTACGTCATGATTAACAAAAAAGAGATGCAAGAGGAGGAGATCCTGAAAATGAGTGGTTCTGTAGGAAGTTCATAAAGGAAATCACTAACCTATGGGACTTCAGCATCTTGAAGCTTATTTAGCTTTGAACACCTCTGAGTGTCTTTACTCCTGGAATAAAGTCATTAGACCAATGTAAAATACTCTTCCTTATCCTGTCACTCTGGTATGGTTGATTTACTTGAAGATCTCTAAGAATTCCTTATTTGGACTTCATTCAGAACTGACGGAAGCATCTGATGGGTCAATCTCCCATCACGGGCTTCCCGTGGTGCCTACACTGTGTTCACGACTCACGGGAGACAGGAGGGAAAGAGGCTCCAGAAAGAGACACATTTTGCTCCTCGGCCTTTCCTGTGTCTTTTTCCAAGGGTGAATTCTGATTTCTGTGCCTGGTCTTATACAATTATACTCCTCTGCACTGCTTTCTTTCTTGCAAGTAGATATTTATAACTCACATTGATGGAGGATTCGCTGTGCGCTAGAACCTACTGAACACAAAATCAGTTCAGGCATTACGCTAAACGCTCCGTGTGTCTTAAGTTATTCAATTTGGTGACCCTTATCTTCCTCTTTATTTTGGTAGATCCTGGCACATAAAGGGACCAATCTTGGAAAAGCTGTGCAATTAGTGGGTAAGGCCCCCCTCCTTTCCAAAGTTTGCCCTCCTGCTGCCTCAGACTTCTTATCTAGACACCCCATTGTGGTGGCTCTTCTGGGGACAGTTCTCTGTTCTGGAAGTTTTGTGATGCCCTGCTTTCTGTTAGGTTCTTCCTGGTTTCTAGTCCTGGGGGCCCCCTCTGGGATCGAGGTAACCTCATGGCATAATGAGAATCACATTGTTCGCTGTTGCTGATGGCCGTGTTCAGTTTGGCAGAGAACACAGCATTTTAACAGCACCTGTCAGTGCCCTGCTGCAAGGGAGAGGGCCCTGTGGGAGTCTGAAGTGCCACAGCTTTGGCAAGGGGTAGAGAGACTTCCTGACTCCCCCAAATGCAGCACTCGGTGGAGGCCTACTTCACCCTCATGTATCTATGTGGAAGGGTGCTCTAGACCTTTCTAATGCTGTCATGAATGTGGCCCTGCAGTCCTTGGGAATCACAGCATTTTCTGAGAGAACAGCTCCATCATCAGGAATATAGTGTGGAGGTAGGACAGAAGTCAGGAGAGCCGGCTTCTCATTTCAGCTCTCTGTAACCTTAGGCCATTAATCGCCCTCTGCCCTCATTTTCTCATTGTCAAAACATAATAATAATTCATTCTTACCAATCGTACAGAATTTATGTCTCATAAACTAGCTAGTTACAAGCTAATGAAGGTGACCACTTGGACAAGTTAAAAGCAAGTATGATTAAGATTATAGACCGTTGTTATTCTGTTAGACTATCTAGGAGATTATATACTTCCAAATTCAAATGGTAAGGAAAAATAACAAAGAAGACTGGTACATTTTCATTTATGATGTGGGCCTCTCAAGATGCTCTCTGAGGAACAGAACACACATTATGAGCCCTGCCTACTTCATTATTGTCTGTTTACCTGAATTACAGCAGTGTGACTGATTGAGATCAGACATATAATGTTATTTAACTGTAAATTTGTTGTAGAACCTATTGAACATGAAGTCAAAATAAGTTATGATTGAACAATATAAATAAATAGCTATAAGTACAATGGAAACATGAAAATCAAAATAAACCAGGCTATTATTTTGTTCTGACATTAATTGTATAATAATACCTATATGTAATGCTGTGACTCAATTTTGTGTGTCAAGTCAGAAAAACAATTGATATAAAATATCTGAATCAGCACTGACTACTTTTCATTGTCACCAGCTTATTCTAGCAAGAATCTTTGGAAATAAAATTTGATGCTGCAAACATGCCCAGGGACATAAGTTGGATAATGGTTCCTCTTAGCAAATGGGTTTAAATGGATTCAGAAAAAGGTCTAGTTGTTTGAGCCTAAAACAATATTACTCTAAAGATCACAACTCTTTGTCCCTCCAACTCTGAGATACCAAAGAGACAACAAAAATGGGCAGCAATTTAAGATATAGAAAGATTAGTTCCATGCCTGGGGAGGAGGCAGAGGTGAGATGGGGCTGGGGAAGATGGTGGGGTAGAGGCAACTAAAGTGGACCAGAAAGAATGTGTTTAGGAGCAGCTTGTTGGCTGGAGAGGACTTTAAAGGAGAGAGTGGGAAGTAGCCAGATAAAATTATAAAACCGATCCTCTGTGGCCATGAGGTATGGCATGGAGAGAAGCAAAAGGAAGGCTGTCTCCTAAACTTGGAAAAATTGTTGTCCTAATTAAATGAGTAAAACTCACCCACATCGGATGAGATTAGCTTTCTGAAGAAGTTACCTTAAGAGGTAGGGTGAAACCCAAGGTCAAGAAATTGAATCAAGGCATGGCTGGAATGTAGGAAGATGGTCTAGGCTTAATCAATGGTGTTGATAAAGCTGAGTAGAGAATGTGTTAGAAATAAAGTATTCTGCTGAGACCTATACAAGAGTGGGGGGAGAGTGGGAAGTAGCCCACTATGGGCTGTTGCCAGCTGCATGGTGTGATGATATTAGATTTTCCATCCACCATCTACCCTGGTTCCATGAGCTCCTGACCCTAAAATGGCTTTCCAAATATACTCCCCTGCAGAGAAGAATGTGCATGTGCTCAAGAAAACTGGGTCTGCTTGGCAGTTATGTACCTCACTGTAAATAAATCGCATTGCCATTCTGCTTTATGCGTTAGTTTCCTCCACGTTCTTTTTTCCCCCTCCCTATATCACTCCTCTAAGTTATGTTCAACTCAGGAAACATGGAAAAAATCAACTTTTTCAATCTAAAAAATTGAGTAGGAGATCCTGGGTTGGGGGAATGAAGAAAGACAGAAGAGAAAGGCATGAGGAAAGCATATAAGACACATTATAATATAAAGGCATAGTCAGCCCAGGCGCGGTGGCTCACGCCTGTAATCCTAGCACTCTGGGAGGCCGAGGCGGGAAGACTGCTTGAGGCCAGGAGTTCGAGACCAGCCTGAGCAAGAGCGAGACCCCATCTCTACAAAAAATAGAAAAAGTAGCAGGGCGTGGTGGCGCGTGTCTATAGTCCCAGCTACTCAGGAGGCTGAGGCAGGAGGATCACTGAAGCCCAGGAGTTGGAGGTTGTAGTGAGCTATGGTGATGCCACTGCACTCTAGCCTGGGAGGCAGAGAGAGACCCTGTCTCAAAAAAAAAAAAAAAATTTATCATGGATACTGGCACAAGAGAAAATAAAGACACCAGTGAAACTAAGTAGAGAAAAGAAGAACTGCAATAGACCCATATATAGAACTTGATAAATTACAACAAAAACTGCGTGCTTTCAATGTGTCTGGAACACAGAGCACCTCCTTTCCTCCTCTGAACAGCCCATAGAGACTTGGAACACTGTTAAGTAGTAGTTACCAGTTGCCACAAAGCTAGTGTGTGGCAGAGCTGGGATTCGCACCTGGGCAGTTGGGCCCCAGAGCCCATGCCTCCGACCACTGCACTGCATGCCCTCCCAAGGCACAGCAATCTTCAGAGGAATGAACATGTTGTTTGGCTGGTGTTGGAAAAATTCCCTCAATATATAAAGAAAAAATGCCAGGTATGGCAGCTCACACCTATAAACGCAGCACTTTGGAAGGCCGAGGCAGGAGGATCACTTGAGGCCAAGAGTTCGAGATCAGCCTGGGCAATACAGCAAGACCCCATGTCTACAAAAAATGAAAATAATTAGCTGGGCGTGGTGGCATGTGCCTGTAGTCCCAGCTACTTGGGAGACTGAAATGGGAGGACTGCTTGAGCCTGGGAGTTTGAGGTTGCAGTGAGCTATGATCATGCTGCTGCACTCCAGCCTGGGCAAGAGAGCGAGACCCTGTCTTTAAAAAAAAAAAAAAAAAAAGAGGAAAACATAAGAAAGGAAAAGAAGAAAGCAAGCTTGCTTTCTACATCCCTCTATTATGTGATAAAGTGGAGTGCCAGTGGATTAAAGACAGAAATTAGAAAGGCAAACCTGTCGAGTTAATGGAAGAAATTATATGAAAATATTTTTTGTGACCTAGGACTGGAAAAAGATTTCTTAAAATCCCAAAAGCCCAAAGTGTAACCACATGGATATGACTACTATAAAATATGGTGGATTTGATTACTATAAAATTATGAGATACACCATTGACAAATTTCATAAAAGAGTACGAACTGATAAAGAAAAAGGAAAACTCAAAAGAATAAAAAACCTACCTAATGGGTACAATGAACACTATTTGGGTGATGGGCACATTTGTACCCACAACTCAAGCATTACAAAAGTGATCCATGTAACCAAAAGCATTTGTACCCCAATAATATTTTGAAATTAACAAAAATAAATTAAAAAAAAGAATAAGAAATCCAACCAAAAGTGGACAAAGGATATACATAAAGAATTTACAGAATGAGAAGCCCTAAGAGTTACCCAAGGTCATTAGCAATGGGAGAAATCCATATAAAAACACAATGAAATACAGATTGGTATGCATTATAACGACAAAAATGAGAAAGGTGGATAATACCAAATATCGGTAAAGACCTTGGGAGGTGGTAATGCTTGCGCATTGATGACAGAAATGTATATCAATATTGTGATTTTTGGGTGCAAACTGGCAGCATTAAAAAAAAAGTAAAGAGAGTATGAATTTATTCTATTTCATCTATTATTCTTTTCTGGCAGCAGTAAAGAAGGAATACATATATTCTATGGCTCCCATGATTCTAAGCCAAAGAAATTCCCTCAGGTCTATCATATGGTATGTATGAGGGTGTTTCTTACTGTCATCGTGTGGTAAACAGTAGTTGGAAGCTAAGTAGATGTCCATCACTAGGAGATATAAAAGTAAAATATAGCATATACACACGATCAAATATAATTAAAGGAACAAATTAGACTGAAATAGAATTATATAGAATAGATGTTAAAAACAATGCTGAGTGGAAAAAGGAAACAATGATATTTAGAGCAGAATATCCTTTCTGTGAATTAAAAATATCTATACAAAACAACTCTAATTATCTATGGATATATCCCAAACACTTTAAGACAGTATATGTGGAGGAGAAGAGAACAGGAGTATGGATTCGGGATGAAAGGGGGAAGCAAACAGAGAAAGGGTTTTATACAGCCAAATGAGGATAGAACTATGAACTGAGTATTACTGTTCACCCAACCCTTTGCACTCAGTACAAAAAAAAAAAAAACAAAAAAACGAGGCTACAAAACCAAAACCTATGGTATGACTCTAATGGAAATATATTACAGACAACCTAGCCAGCCAGAGCACATGCATAATACTTCCTTTATATATTTCATATTATTATTGTGGAGGCAAGATACAGTGGTGTTTAGAGAAAATCAAGTTATTTTCCAAAGTTGTACTCTCCTAGAAGCAGAACAACAGGTGAATTATTAACCTGCCGACAATTTAATCTTCCAGAAGTTGGAGGGATTAATGAGAGGAGCTATTACTCTGGACCAATAAAGCAAAGCTACAGGGATGGAAACCTTGGGAGAAGTGCTACTTGGTGTTCGTAAGAGTCAGGGAAAGAAATGCTCGGCAGAGTCGTTCCCAAACATTACAAATTTACTAATTCTCAGATTTCCAAGAGCTGCCTTCCAGAGATTCTGATTCCACAGGTCTAAGGAGGACCCAGAAATATTTGCAAATTTGAAGTAAACTGTGCTACAGAGCACACTTCCCACGATTTGAGGGGCATAAATTTCTAAAGGTTTAGAAGAAAGAATGATGTGGTTCTATGACCAGAGTCTATGAAAAAGAGATGGCTTAAGGGGGAAGGAAGGCATTCAGCAATAAAATGTTGACAACAATAAAATGTTGAAAACTATGCAGATGAGTTAACATGAAATAGAGGTGGTAGGAATGTAGAGAATGGCATGTGACTGAGGAATAGGAGTGATACAAAAGACAGGGAAAAAACACGTGATCCAAAACCAACACAAAAGAGGGTTGGCTAAGAATAGTGTCAGGAGGGGTTAAATCTGAGAAAAAGCTCAAGCTTGAGAAAAATGCAGAGGACAATAAAAGGAATTGTTAACGTATGTTTAGAGTGAATGCAAGGAATGATTCACAGCCCCCTTGGGGCAGATTATTATAGAATTAGCAGATGACAGTAAGAAAGAACAGAAACTGTTAGCATTCTGTTTGCTTCCATCTTCCCTATCAATGAGAATGATCATCAAACTAAGCCACAAAACAACAGATTAAGAAGGAACCCAAGCCTGAGAAAGGTGATAGAACGAAAAGGGAGCATCTAGCTCCTTTATGAGTTCATGTCTCTAGGCCCAAATGAATCTTATCAGAGTTCACTGAAGGAACTCACAGATGTGACTGCAGAACTTCTGTGGTGATCTCTGAGCAATCCTGGAAAATGTGGGCGGTGCAGAAGACCTAGGCTAAGGTCTTGACTTTCATTAATAAAAGGGTAGCAGGGGTTGAGGGGAGGATGTATATATTTTGAAATCAGCGAAATAGTGAATTTCAAGTTGCTGGATGAATAATTAAACAGATAATTTATAAAAGCTCAGGAGAAAAAGAATAAGAAGGGGGTAATTGCTAGGGACTAAAAAGGGCTCACTAAGAACAGCGTGCGCCAAACTTACCTCCTTCCCATCTTTCAAAGTTTCACCATGTGAGGTGAGGGACGTTAGAATCTCTTTCAAAAATTCGCCAGGTGATTCTGTGGTTCAGCCAGGTGTGGGAATGTTGACAAACAGTTATTTAGATCCCTCCAAATCCAAAGATTCAATTACTATGTGATCTTTCAATGACATCACTATATCTACGGCTTCTTATTTTACCTCTGTTTCTTCTGCTTTAATGTTACCGAGAACTTTCTAATATCTTTGGCAGAAGAGGAACATTAAGCCCTGGAGTCCTTCCCTTATTCTTTAATAAGTACTGCAGACGCCATGCTCTCCCTTTTCTGTTTGACTTTAGAGCAGTCTGCATAATTACAACCTATCATTTATTTTTTCCTGAAACTCTCAAGTATTCTTTCCCTAGCTAAAACTTTCATTTCCCTAGCTAAAACTTTCAGTCTAAACTTCAGAATCTTTCACTTTATGTACTTAAATTTTCTACTCTTTATTGGTATTTTTCTTCCTTTTTCTCTGGCATCACAGACCCTGCTAAATTAATCTGGTTTCATTCACCTAAGCAAGTTCATCCACTTATTTAACACGTCTGTGCCATGTTAGCCCTTTCTCTTCCCTAACTCATATCCTTTGGATTCTTAATGTCTATAAGGCAGACAATAACTCTTCTTGTCTTCCAAACTGAATTCAACCCAGAAAGTTTTTATGGAGTTTACTCTGTGCCCAACGCCCAATCCAAAGTGTGTAAGACTATTCCTGTCCTCAAAATGCTTCAGTAACATCAAAGAAGCATGAACACACACCCCTGAAACTCCCAGGGAACTATTCAAGACTAATTATGCTTAAATAGGAAAAAATGTCCTTCCCTCCTCCTCCCACACTATACTTAACATTTAGCAGGTACACAATACTTTTCATTATTTTATTAGTGAATGAGTGAATAGATAAACATATGTTGGTCCACATTCAGTATTAAAGAGGCTGGAGGAGAAAAAATCACAGTGAGGCAGAGAGGCAGAGGTGGAAAGCAGCCATACAATTATTACGCAAGTAAGAAACAGATTTATAGTCTGAGTCTAGGGGAAGAGAAAATTTTTTGCCCAAAAGTTTCTTGTGTCTATTGTTAATGGAATGACATACTTTTTATATGTACACTCAGCAGAGCTTCTCAATGAAGGATATCTAAATAAATTTTTAAAATAATCTGAATAAGCATTTTCTCTATTATTATCATAATATATACTATAAAATGTACAAAATGCAAATACTATATATACAAACAACTTTTCAATCTTCTTCAACTTCTTGGTCAAACCATCTCTAGATAGAACTGAGGAACAATATAAAGTTAGATAAAGAAACCTTTATCAAGGGACAGCAAGGAGGCTCAGCAGAAGGAACTTTCAGGCACTGGGCAAGAGGAGGCACCCATGGCTTGCCTGGGCCTCTTACCAATGTCACACTGGCTCTCTGAAATTGCTGGGTAAGTATGCAAATTATTTAGAAGAAAAATGACATTTTCACTCACACCAAGTTCTCAGGATTGTTCAGTCACAATCACAATATGCAAAGAGTGATCACTTGCCCTATACCATAGAAGCAACATGCAAAGATTCAGGAAAAGGCTTTTAATTGTTCGTTTCAAAAATCCTATTTCTTGATACATGATTATTTGTTGATCATAAAGAAACAATATCTAACTTGATCATAGAGAAAAGATATTTAAAACAGCGGTCCCCAACCTTTCTAGCACCAGGGACCAGTTTCACAGAAGACAATTTTTCCACAGCTCTGGGGTGGGAGGTGGTTTCAGGATGATTCAAGCAAATTACATTTATTGTGCACTTTATTTCTATTATTACTACATCGTCACTTGCCACTCACTGATAGGGTTTTGATATGAGTCTGCAAGCAATTGATTTATTACGGTCTCTGTGCAGTCAAACTTCTCTGCTAAGGATAATCTGTATTTGCAGCCACTCCCCAGCACTAGCATCACTACCTCAGCTCCACCTCAGATCATCAGGCATTAGATTCTCATAAGGATCGCACAACCTAGATCCCTCGCATGCGCTGTTTACAGTAGGGTTTGCACTTTTATGAGAATCTAATGCCTCCGCTGATCTGACAGGAGGCAGAGCTTAGGTGGTGATGCGAGTGATGGGGAGCAGCTGTAAATACAGGTGAAGCTTTGCTCACTTGCCCACAGCTCACCTCCTGTTGTGTGGCCTGGTTCTTAACAGGCCATAGACTGGTACCAGTCCACAGCCCACGGGTTGGGGACCGCAGATTTCAAAGAATCACTTTAGCCTTATAATTTTTGCTCACTACCTTTGCAATCTTCTCTAGTTTTCATTTTATAGAAAGTATGCATCAAGGTTCAAAGATTTTTTTTTTTTTGTCTTGAAGGATTAATCACTGGCAAAGGAGGAAAGCACCCACACGATTAGAAAAAAGTTTGGCAAAGGCTCCGTCTCTTAACCAGAACTGGCTACATCCCTTTGTGAGGCCCAGCAAAAAATGAAAATGTAGGGTCTGTTGCTCAAAAGTTATAAAGACTTTCAAGACAGTAACAGCAGAGCTTTAATCCAAGGGCAAAGCACTTCCATGGGCCCTTCTGACTGCACAGGCTATACACCCATGAAGCCAGCTCTACTCTTAAGGTATAATGAAAGAGAAGCTCTTGGACAATGGAAGGTGAGACACGCCAATCTGAGAAGTGGCTTCCCAAGAATGTTAAACAAAGGCCTATTTTGTTTTTTATCAAAGGATGACTGCTCTCTTTTGAAGCCTGATCACACAAACCTACCATCTCTTAATCATATCCTTATTCTCTGTATTTTTTTTTTTCATTTTAAAATTTCTCACCTTACTTGCCCCCATTCTGTCCCAGGACATTAACATCCTATAACAACCTGTGGCTTACCTCCCATTCCAAATTCACAGCCAATCCAGTCCTGCATAAGCTTCATTTTTAGAATGTTCTGGAAAGTTCCCTGTCCAGTTCTAATATTTTTTTGGATGGTAAACTCTTTGTAATCTGAGCTACACTCTTCTTGGAATTATCAGTTCACTCTCACAGCATCAGAAGATAGTCTTGTGATAGAGAAAAAGTCCTCATCAGGAAATAAGGATTTGAGTCCTAAACTCTGGGCAAATCACTTAGCTTCTCTGAATCTGAGCTTCCTCGTCTATCAAACAGAAGTACTATCTTCCCTATTACCTTCATTGAGATAACACAAGAGGCAAGTCAGATAGCGTTTATTGAAATTCTTTGTAACCTGTAGAGTACTTTACACATATGATATTATTTTGGTGATTTTCATTATGTTTTTGTTTTTACAGTGCCAGCAAACTATAGGCAGCTACCAATTTGGAGTGAAAAGAACATTGATCTGGAAATCACTGCATTAGAATTGGTTTTAATTTTAGCAATGGGATGGTGGGCAAATGACCCCACCTCATCAGGCCCCAATCTTCTCATTTATGAAATAAAACATTTCAATCACACCACCAAGATTCTTAACAATTCTACAAGAAATTTATTCATATACTTCTCTGACAAAGCATTTACTGGGCTCCTTCTATGTACCAAGTAATAACCTAGAGTCCTCGAGATACAAAGATATGCCATTTCTTCAAGGAGTTCACCGGATACCCTGCATATTCCAGAAACTGTGCTTCATGTTGAAGGAACAAAGGTGAGGATGTTACAATATTCTGTGACAATTTATTCCACAGAGGTTTGCTCATGTACTATAAGAGCAGAAAAGGCGGGTAACTTGCCTAGTGCAAGTCTGGGGCTGGGGATGTGTTCAAGAAAGCCTTTCTACATAAACTATAAAAAATGTTGCTCTATCTGGGAGCACATTTGTACTTCTTCCTTTGCATTTGTACTTCTTTCCTTCTGGTTCTCTTCATTTCTTTCCTTTATACTTAATTTGTGGAATACATTACTCTCAAGTGGTGGCACAGGCTGGACAGAGTAATGAGTTAAAGACATCTGTAGATAAATTCCCCAAGGATGCTATTCTAGACAAATCCTTATCAGACTGTTTAGAGAAAACCTATTGCTTTGAGGGTAGGCAGATTCTGTCCTGATTCTTGCATTAATGCATTCTGGGGAGGTTTTTAAAAAGTAGAAAGATGAAAAATTGATTTTTTTCTCTGTATGATGTGGAGGGTTACTCTTTCCTACCATAAAAGGGCACTTCTGAATGATACAATGAAATGTGAACTAGTTTTCACCAGAGCAGTGAAAATAGATGAATCGGCAGCTGCAGGAACAAGGCAGAGGCTGAAAACAACAAAGGGATGGCTCCTGGCTGCAAAGTGACGAGCACACCTTAGGTGTGATGCACAAGGGGGTGAGTAGAACCCAAGGCTATGAAAGTCTGGTGATGCTTGTGTGTCTCCAATGTCTCACATCAAAAGAACTTCAAGAGTCATGTGGTGCCATAACCGAGACCAAATACTGCCTGTGTATCTGATCTAAAATAGTTACTCTTGTGTCCTTGTATTTCTTGTGAAATATTTGAGTGAAGGTGATACAGAGGTAAATCAAAGCAAATAGTCTCTTTTCCTACAGGTATTAACCAACCTAATAAAACCCCAGAAAACTGAATAAAAATGACTTCACTCTGTGACTGGCATAGATCTGACTTAGAACTGTGAAGTTAATTATCTTAAAAATTGAGTCCTTCAGGGTCACCAGCTACCATATGAAACCCATTTACAAGAGTCCCCATAATCCAGGACATGAGAAACCACAAAAATCTGAAATAAATATCCAGCCAGCAAAGATAATCCATAACTGTACAGTGCAAAGAAAAGCTCTACTATGTTTTTTTTTTCCCTTTCACACATGGTTTAGATATTCACTTCTCCATGTTCACTTGATGTAAGATTCTGTTATCGTTATGAGGCAAACCTATAATATGCCAACCCTACAAAAAGCACTAAGCTCAATTACAAATACCATCTTTATATACGCACAAAATCCAAGGCTTTTGTGGATATCTGTGTAATGAGAGCAAACTGGGTAGAATTTAGCAGCTGTAAGACTATTCATCTCAAAATTCTCCACATCTATTTCAGTCTTATAAAAGAGCTTACTGCTCCATGAAGAACGGTTTTCTTTGAAACAGTTGGCTTTGGTTGTGTTTCCACAGCAATATGTATACACCTGGAAGGCAGGCAGTTTGACAGAAAGACATTGGGATGCTATATTTACAAATTGGTCTGATAGAAGCTGTCATATAATGCCTCTTTAAGGGGAATCTCTGGCAACTAACATTTTCTCTTATTTCTGCCCTATATTTCACTTATTTTAATAATCTCATGATAGACTAGCAACCAGGCTTACTTACAGAGCTACATTAAGCAATTCTAGAATTAAAACCATATCAAGAATCAGAAAATATCACTAGAAATGGAATGATTGCCTCCAATTTCCAAGGCAATTGCTCCTGTGTTGGAGCTCCTGGTGCCCAGCTGCTCCCTGCCCATGGAGCCTTCTTATTTGGTCAGCTGGATTCTCATTTCTTGAAATCTCCTAAGTCTGTGCTATAGCTTCCTCCCTCCTCCCTCACTCTAGCCTAAATTGCTTATGCTACCGCTCAGCACCAGGCACAGTTGGCAAAATCCCCCCAGCTCCTAGCTTGAGGGTATCCTTTCCCAGTTTTCTGAAAACTCACCACTCCTTGCCAAAAGGAGATGATCTGGGCTCAATCTATCTAGACTGATAGACAAGGAAAAGAGGCTGTGACCAACTAGGATTAAGAGATTCATCACTGATACAGCTCCTCAAAAGAATGGTCTTATCAAAAACACTGGTTTCAAAGATACACCAGTATTTAATTTCACATAAAAAATGGGGTGGGGAGAGAGCAAAGCAAGAGAGAGAATAATATTTAATAACCATTGCCCTAATAGCAGTTTCCACTGTTTCCACTTCATCTCTATATTTTATTCCAGAAAATATTCACCTTTTGGAAAAAATAACAAATAAAAGAATTTCACTTAGTTTGAAGAGAAAACCAGGAAGACTGAACCAAGAATGTAGATTTTAAAAGTTGCTTTTGTCATTGATTTGATGTACAATTAATAAAATTTAATAAGAGTACTAATTGCCAACAAAGTATAAAATAGTTTTTAACGTAACTTGAAAGTCATTAACTGTAAATAATAATTGAAAAAAAGAGAAAGGTCAAAAAGTATACTTTTCTAAATGCTAGAGACAAGTCATTACAGAAACTAAATATAGACAGTATGTATACTTTAACATAAGGTCAGACATTTTGATTCCTATAAATATTAAAAATATTGTGGGAATATATAAACAAGTATTTTGGGGGACAATACAGAGACCTCTTTTCTTCCACTGCCATTAGGGTTACAAAAAAGTAAAAGTGATTTAGAGAAGGCCACTTGTGACTTTGCCTCAGGTTATTAAGGTACCATAAAAAACATGATTACAAGTTATAAAAAGACAATAAAGGAAAAGAAACAAAAAATAAAGTAGTATTTTGGGAAGTGCTTGTGAAAGTGGTGGTGGAGGGGAATCTGACACAAAAATAGCAGCACTTTGGGGAGGGAGGGAAAGTTATATTTTGAACAAGATTATACTCTCTCATGAAGCCAATATTATTTCAGTGCAATCAGTGCATCGCTAATGCACAAAATCTAACTTTATGAGATGCAGCAAAGCAGAGGAGACAGTTGCCTTTGAATGATTACTCTGAGAGTCTAATCAAAGACATTCTCCCACGTTATCAAACACAGATGTACAAACCAAGGAGATGGTTTCTTATTGAAAAAGATTGGCAATAAGATTGAGTACCTCGAATTGAATTCATCTCCTCATCATACCAAATCCTACATATACCTGGGAGGCTCTTCAAAATCTACACACACAGAATAATGTTCAACACATGTTTGCCTGTGATGTGCTTTTAACCTAAACCCAAATCTTTCTAAGCCAATCCAGAAAGCCAGGTCTTTCTGATATAATAGAGGCATACAAAGACTACTGATCTAACTAAAGAAACATTCAGATGTTGGGATAGAGATGAAGGGGAGCCCGCTGAACAACCACAAACCAGAGGCCTATCTCAGCCAAAACCATTGGCTTCTTGGTATTGGCCTGGGTACTTTTTGGGGCATGTTTATTGTGTGTTTACACCCTGGGTAAAAGAACTCAAACAGGTCTGCACTCCATCAAGTGATGTAATCAAATAAAATACCCTGGAACATAATATCTCTTTCCCCTCTTTTCTCCCTTTTTTTTAAAAAAAAGAGAAAAAGAAAAAGATACATTTCCCTCCTTTTTGGCTAAAATTTTTCCTTCATAACATTTTATTTTATGATTAGGAAGATATCAGGTATCTGTGTGCTACCTACTCATTAATTAAACCTCACTTTTTAATTTTAAAGTTTAATTATATCTTCAGTTCTTATCGCTGGAAAATGCTAATGGAAGAAATTCTTAAATGCAAATGAATAATTAATAGCCACATATTTCCTTTTTTAATTTTTAAGTTTAGTTTAAGAAATTCTGTGTTAGAATGATGGCCAGCAAACATATAAAAAAGTGCTCAACTTCTCTAATCATCAGGGAAATGCAAATCAAAACCACAATGAGATATCACTTAACTCCAGTGAGATTGGCTCATATCAAAAAATCCCCAAATAACAAATGTTGGCGGGGATGTGGACAGGTAGGAACACTCATACACTGCTGGTGGGACTGCAAATTAGTACAACCTCTATGGAAAAGAATATGGAGATACCTCAAAGAATTAAAAGTAGAATTACCATTTGACCCAGCAATCCCACTACTGGGTATTTATCCAAAAGAAAAAAAGACATTTTATAATAAAGACATCTGCTCTCGAATGTTCATAGCAGCACAATTCACAATTGCAAAGTTGTGGAAACAACCCAGGTGCCCATCAATACACGAGTGGATCAATAAAATGTGGTATATGTATACCATGGAGTATTACTCAGCAATAAGGAACAACAGTGAATTAACACATCTGGTATTATGCTGGTCGAGCTAGAACCCATTCTTCGAAGCGAAGTGTCACAGGATTGGAAAAACAAGCATCACTGGTACTCACCATCAAACTGGTACTAACTGATGAACACTTACATCACACAGGGCAATAACATTCATCAGAGGGCGGGCGGGCGGGAGGGGGGTGGAAGGGAGGGGAAAAACTCTCACTGAATGGATGTGGGGAGCACAGTTTGGGAGACGACCACGATTGTGGCTCTGACACGGGCAGAACAGGGGCAATGTGTATGGCCAAAGTGTTGTACCCCCATGATATTCTGAAATTAAAAAATAAATTATAAAAAAAAAAAAAAAATTCTGTTTATGATGGTTGGGTAACGGGGAAGTGGATTTCTCTCCACCATTTATTTGCTTTGAAAAAAAATTATTGAAGCAATAAGAAACAACAAACTGGATGCTATTTACTATTGGAGCAAGGCAGACCTATCTCATGCCAGCAGACCTTAGAGAGGCAGGCTAAGTATAGACCAAGGGAGATCACATACAAAATGGCTGGTTTGGGTATTTTTTCCCCTCACTTTTTCTGGGTTCTATCTTGAAGATTTAGTTGTAGCACCTATGATACATTTTGCATTCCTCGTACAAACAGCCAATGTAACAGTGTAAAAGAGTAACACTAAAGAGATTACCAATTTCTCTCTTATTTCCTGCAGATCCTTTCCAGATATCTTTTTCTATCTTTCTGCCCCAAAGTGCAGGCATTGTTATTAACAAAGGACAGAATACAAGGATATGCAGGAGAGCCCAGTTGTTCAGGAAATAGCTATCATTTAGTAAATGACATAATAAACACATTATGATCTTTGATGCAGTGGGTAATGAGCCAGTATATATACAATATCAATGCTAAGATTATGCTGTATCTCTGTATGTATTTTTTCTTATTTTACCTGAATTTCCCTTTTCAAGTTGTTTTGATTTCCCAGAATTCAAGTCATTTTGTAATACCATCTAAGAATTTTTTTATTATCCTTTGCTTTTCACTATTTTGCATTTATTCCACTCCAAAGTAAAAATCTCCGTTATCTAACTGCTTTAGTCTTTCAGTTAAATGACAAAATTCAAAGGCAAGATTCAGTATTATGAGAACTAAAGAGCATGTATGTCTCTCAAAATCAGGGATTATTCTGCAGAATTAAAATTCCCAATCTACTCTCTCCATTATTTTCAGAGTGCTGGATGCTAACCATTTTCAAAGAGGCAAATGCCATCATTTTGTGTAATGAATGGTAAATCGATATTTTAGGTAACCCTTGCTTGCATCTGATTCTTTGATCAGCTACCTGTCATGTCCTTTTCATATTTAGTCAGAGGCAATGTTCAAGTGAGTCTCTTTCCTACCCAGCTCTGTTCTCTTTCCTGCCCTCCTAGTCTTGTATATTTTTGTCCTATTCCTTCAACATGTGGGAGTCACTTCAGGCTTTGAGAACTTCATCTCTCCTGTGCCTATGATGTTGGTACAGAATGGATTTTTCATGTGTTGGTGAGACATTGAGAATAGGGACAAGAATGTCAAAACCATCTCTAATCATTGTTCAGCAATAAGAAAAATGTTCTATGCACAAGGGATGAAGATACACAGCTTGTATTTCCCTTCAAGAAAGAACATGCCATTCAGCTGCAAGGAATGCAGATGTAGCCGACAGCCTGTAGCTATCACTTACTGCCTTTAGGATCCTCCTTAGCTTTTGACTTGAGGCCACACTCTTCTCAGGCAGCTCCCAGTCAGTATCCAAGCACAGTGGGTATACTAGGGCCTGGCTGTTTCTGCCCAGCTTGGGGTTCCTCTAACAGGCAGTCTTTGCTCTGGAGCTCCCATTCAGTTGGCCAAGACTTTGCCGATTTGCCCTGTGGTTGAAGGTTCTTCCTGCCCAATCCTGCTTCCTCCCTTTTTCATCTGCCCCAGGTGGTGCCCCCTCAATAAACCTCTTGCACTCCTACTTTATCTTAGCTACTACTTCCTGGAGGACCCAACTGGCAACTCTGATTACCATTACCCACCTCTGAAAAGCTTCCTTTGCTTAAAAATACTCCCTAACTCTTCCTGTATTACAGGCAAAAGGCTAGGTTGCAAATATTAGGATAGAGACAAATAACTCAAATATTAGTATGTTTGCCAGGACATCAAATGAAATGAAAAACTTGCAGTTTGTTTCTCAGATTATGCTAAATTTGACAAAATATCTTTCATTAATCCTATCATTTTCATGCTGTTTGTGCAAAGGGCTCTAAAGTAAAATACCCTTAGGGTTATTCCTGATCCACTTTCCCTCTTGTATTGTGGTATAATTTTTTGGTTCTTGCCCTCCAAAAATTACATCATAGCTTATTATTTCAGATTATTTGGAATTTGTATTTCTGAGACTACCAAACAGCATAAATTTTTATATCCTGAGTGTTCTTATACAGGTTAGCTTAACTATGTTTACTTATCAATAAATTACAGATTATATTTAATCAAGGAAAACAACTGTTTAAGTAGTTATTTTACTCAAAGTTTGTTTTTTTTTAAACCCATCATTTTAAATGGCTCACTGGTAATCTTGACTTGGGCACTTACTAGTGTTTATGGAGGTTGGCCATGGAGTCTATATAATTTCATTTTTGAACCAATGATTTGAATGACAAAATAGCATCACTATAAAGTGTGATAATTACAACAATTTGAAGAGATGTAACTGGCACCTTTGACAGCAGTAGGAAAATTAAAACCTATTTTGACCAATTTGGAAAAGTGTTTTTGAATAAGGAATATGAAATTTAATGGAAATAAGTGGAAGTGGAAGGCAATGCCCTTAAGGAAAAAAACCCAAGTACATAAATACAAGATGGAAATGTATTCACTGTGTTCGACCACAGTAGAAAAATACACAGGAGTCACAGAAGGCCACCCACCGAGCATTAGCCATCGGGATAATGGTGCTATTTTAAAAGGAAGCAGTCTACCAGGATGCAGGAACTGGAATAAAGTGGGCAAGAGCTGTGAAATAATCAACAGATAGTCATTCCTCATTGATCAGGGTCTTACTGTGTGGAGAGAGAGAGAATGTGGAGGAGACCAAGAGCGTGTGGGTGTGATCACAGACATGAAAAATGAAGTCTTTGGAGACGGTAATCCGGAGAAGAAATAGCTGTAGGGACAAAGTTTATAAAACTTCTTATAAAAAGGTGACCATACAAAGGATGGTCTTTGTGCTCCTAATAGAGCTAACAAAAACTTGTATTATATCATCAGGGATTTTAGGCAGAAAATTTAAATGCTTTAGAAGCTGAGAGAGTTACTTAGTACAGTAAGCTGGAGGAAGCACAAAGTTCTCTTGGAATCTCTTTTATTGTCCCACTTTGGATGGAGGCACAAAATTCTTTCCCTTTTTTCTCAACTCTGCTAAAAGTAAAATGATTGAATAATCACAATGCTCAGTAACACCTGGGCCTCAGCTGCAGGGAGACAGTGGGGCAAGGTAGAGACTATGGCAAGCTGGAGAGTATGTGCTTCAGCTAAATGGGGCAAGTCATATTGTTGGATATGGCTCCAAGGGGGCCAGAGGGCCTAATTTTCTAGGAGAAGCCAGGAATCTGCACTTATGTTAAATTTTTAATGTAAGAAAAATTATTTTTAATTTTGAAAAATAATGATTCTATCAAAATAGTTCATGCACACAGTTCACAATTTTAAAAGTTATAGTGCACTAAAGGTGTTATCTCCCCAGCCTACTCTAAGGACTGCTCCCTTAAGGCAACCATGTTGAAATCTTTTAGCTGATGCCCATGCTTCCAGAAAATGAGCTTATAATGCCATTTCTTAATAAACTTTAATCATTAGTGTTCTTTCATCATGGTAAAGATTTAGCTATCTGATGTTCCTCACCCTCTCATACGCATAATACAGTTCCACCACAATTTTTGCTTAAATTACAGTCATCCCTCAGTATCCATAAGGGATTGGTTCCTGAACCACCAGCAGATACCAAAATCCATGCATACTCAAGTCCCACAGTCGACCCTGTGGAACTCAGGGATATAAAAAGTCAGTCCTTATATGCAGGTTTCACATCTTACAAATAATTTTGATCTGCGCTTGGTTGCTGATGCGGAACATTCCCATATGGAGGGATGACTGTATTTATTGAAAAAAAATCCACGTATTAGTAGACCCATGCAATTCAAACCTGTGTTGTTGAAGGGTCAACTGTAATATTGAATTTGATGCTTACATTATTAATATCCAGTAAATATTGCTCACTGCTGAGCCAACAAGTGTACTAATGATCATTTTTCTCTCTTGTTCATTTTTCCCTCCTGGAATTAAATAGTTGCCTCTTTTTAAAGTTTGCATAGTTTTTATATGTATTGCCACTGATTCTTCCTGGTCACTCCAACACTACCATTGCATCCAAAAATCTGTTAGCTCTACTTCTTTCCCTGGAGCTATCCCTCCCAGAGCCTCTGCCTGTCTCTCTGCGTCCCTCTGAAGACTTGTTCCTGAGCCTATGTACTCAGCTGTCAGGCCAGGCTTTTCTTCCCTGTAGTTCTTAGTATTCCCTTTGCATCCTCCTAGGTTGGATCCTTGCTTTCTGGACCTGACATCTTCCACTCTCTTGATTCACACTCCTTTATCTGATGAAGCATATCCTCCAGTAAATCCTGAGAATGGATCCATGAGAGAGAAACATTTTGATTCCTCATGTGTGATAATGTTTTTAGCCTACCCTTATAGTTGATTGATATTTGGCTAAGTAAAGAATTTTAAGTTGAAAATTACTTCCACATAATTTTGAAGGCATTTCACCCTTGGCTTCTAGTTTCCAGTGTTGTTGAGAAGTCCAATGCCATTTTTATTCCTGATCACCTTTTGTATACAACCTGTTTTTTGTTTTTTCCTGTCCAGAAATTTCAGGAATCTTTTCTTTATTCTTGGTGGTCTTAAAAGGATATGCCTTAATTGTGCTGGGCATCCTCTCTCTTATACTCCCTTTTTTCTGTTCTCTCTTTTTGAAATTCCTAATCTCTTGGAGGTTGGACATCTTGGCATGATCTCCTAATAACCTTCACTTTTCTCTACTATTGTCCATGTTTTGTCCTTTTGTTCTACTTTCTAGGAGGATTCCTCAGCTTCATTTTCCAATCCTACTATTAAATTTTCTTAATAATTTTGATTGTTCTTTTATTATAGCATCTAGTTCTTGTTTCAAAGATAAAATATCTTTTCTTTTTGATAATATAATAATTATTCGATGACTTCTTTGACCTTGTGCATTGTCTCTTTTTCCTCTTAATTCACGTATCTGTTTATTTTTTTATTTTAGTCTATTGCATGGGAGAGGACTTCCTCAAATGTCTGATGATCCATGGTTATTTTTTAATATGTTAATGTGTGTCACCAAAAGGCTAATTAGACTTTCTATGGACATGGATGGATCTTGTTAATTAACAAGCCTCACTACAGCATAATTGGGTGGTGAGCCAAGTGTATTGTTGGATATCCTCCCACCATTAATGTCTATACCTCTTTTCTCTATGACTATTCAGTTTCTCCAGAAAAGAATTCTCTGAAGGGAATATACTGGGGCTAGGAATCCCAGATTTTTATTTGATTCCCTGGTTTCAGTCCAACCCCACTTTCTGTTGTGCTCAGTTTCTCTGAACTTGGAGGCTTTTTACTCCAAACCCTCCAGGCTCCTGAGGAGATGGGGGGAGAAGGTGACACTTGGCAGCATGGAATGGGTAAGGAAAAGATATCACTCTTTTCCCCATCACAGCCAAACCATTTGTTTTCAGCTCCATGCTTATGTTAGCTCTCATTGGTAGTTTTGAAAAAGTATACTAAAAATTATTCTTTCTGAATGTGAAAATTAAACAAAAGTTAAATGCTATAAAGGGGGAGGAAGAGTTAACAGATAAAACTCCTTGTTACTCAACTTTTGGATGTGAACTTTTGGAATATATTTTCAGAATTTAGGACATTTTCTTTATGTCTGTTCTTTGGCATTCTGCCCCCACTACACCCACACGATTTTACATATAGTCCAATTAGTTTAAGTGAGGGCAAAATGCCCTAAAGTTTTCAAATTAATACCCAAATGCTACTGGGAAAGACCACGACAGCAACACTGTAGAAACAGAACTGGTGGCTCCTAGGACTTGTCACTGGATGGGAATCAGAAATGCTGACTTGTCAGCTGAGACATTGAAGAGTATATTCATCATTGTTAGGAATGCCCACAGAGAAGAGCTGAAGTCAGACATACAAAAGCAAAGACCACCTGGAACAGGTGGGGTTTGCCTGAGTTCTCTATCCACAGTGACACCAAGGAGGTGATGTCCTAAGTCCATTGTCTGTGAGTTGCTCACGGCCAGTACAGCACTGGAAGGCTGAAGCATGGAGGTCATTTCACTGATCCATCATCATCCTTCGCCCTCCAGCGTCAGGCCTGTTTGCCTCTCCCCTATCTTCAGGGTGTCACTAGTAGGTCCTTATTTAATATGTGTCTGCGTGTCTCATTCACTCCATATCATCATGCCCCTATGTCTATTTCCTTTGACAGTTCCACAGCTTTTAGTCCCTCTGGTCTTCTCTGTGTTACAACACAAAATAAAAAACAACTAACACATTTCCCATCTCCAAAGCTCAGACTTCTCACCATCTCCCAGGATAAAAAATATAGTAGGCCCATCAGCAATGCCATTAAAAGATCAAACACCACGTATCTGCTGGGAGCTCTAATTTCTTAAGTGTTCATTCCCTGACCCCCTACCACTTTTCCACTGCCACAAAGGAAATAGCCTCCTTGCTGTTGGCTCTACTCTTCCTCCACTTAAAAGAGAAGAAAGGAAAAAAAAGTTCCTGGCTGGCAACTTCGATTTCCTTTTTCTTCCTTGTACATAGCATATTAAAACATCCTGTACTATATGGGGCCAGAGCAGGTGTGGAGTAGGGTCAGGCCTCGGGGTGAGGGTGGAGGAGGACTGTTTAAGGAGAGAAAGAGAAGATATACGGGTGGTAAGGAAGGCAGGGGGTACAGGGACAGAAAAGAAAACACATGGCTGGAGGCTTAGACACAAGCATGCTGTTCTCCATAGCTATGAGCCGGGCCAGGGTGGCTGGATGGTGCTTTTATAAGAAATGTGTCAGATGCTTTGTAGTTACTACTTAATTTTACAGATGGTCAGGGAAAGTGCTTATATTACTTGCCTAAAGTTACCACTGAAGGCTGATTAATACAAGATGTCCTAACACAGAACCCATGTAAGGCAGCAGAAACAATTGAAGGAAAGCGTACAAGTGTCCCTGTAGGACCCAAAGTTATACGTTTGAAGCAACGATAGCAAACCATGTCTGAAGGCAAATTGGTTAAAATAAATCACGTCAGAACCATGAAGTAAAGAATCTAAACAGCTCCCTAACTCCACTCTAAGGCTGGCTTTCTAAGAGTCACACCATTTTTATCCCCTTCATGCTTGGAGTGCATGTTATTGGCTATCAGCAGAAAGCTGGGGAAGGTGCCAGAGATAAGACTGAGCCTGAAGCTGATTCACTGAGGGCAATTAGGAGATATTTGATGGGAAAGCTTTCCTGGGGTTGGGGGGAGTGGAGAGAGAGCTTCATCCATTTGGTCATTTGGCATTGCTTTCACTAGAAACTGAATTAATATAGAGAACTAAAACGACCTTAGTCATAATGAGGATATTTATTATAAATAGACTTGAGGCATACAAGATTGAGCATCGAAGAAAAGGCTGATAGAAATGAATTTGGGGAGTTTCCCTCGTAATGAAAAGCCAGATAAAGGAAAAGAGATTTAGTTATTCCGTGTTGCCAAATTGGTAAAAGCTTTTGAGGACAAAGTAATAATATAGATATCGCCTGGGTAACAGACAAAAGAGATTCCAGAAAAGATTGTGGAAAGCAATTTTCTGTTAAATGAATCCTGTTTTCTCACTGACTTAAATTATGAAATCAAAGATGCATGGTGATGAGAAAAAAATGTTGGCGCCTGGATGGAATAAGGCTCAAAGAGCATAGTAACTCAGGTGAAATAATATATTTCAGGAAACATTTTTAGGTCGAAAATGGTTCTAACATCAAATACTAAAATATTACCAAAAATACCATAATGTAATCAAAAGAAGTAACAAAATCAAACACTGACAATGAAATCAGAGAATATTCTCAGAAATTCTCTGGTAATACAGCTGTATATGTTGCCCTACCTCATACTGTTCCCATTTGGGGTCTTGCCGTCGCCAAAGTTTTAGTAATTTGTCTAAGCCTTTCACCAGCCTTATAGCACATGAAGAGTTTTAACTTCATATTCAAGGTAATTTTAAAACAAAGAAATGAGGTCTCTATTTTATCTCAACTTCTACATGCTTCATGTTGGTCTGGTTGGTCTTTGAGATATTCTGAAGGTGTTAACTTCTTCAAAGACACATTACTGTAGTGTAAAGACATCTGATTCGTGTTCTTCACTGTCCTTCTGTATAAACTACTTATAGGTCCTCAGAACTACTTAACTCATGGAAAAATTACATTTTAGGGATGGGATATTAATCCGTTTTGTTCACTTGTGTCTCCCTAATGCCTGCATATCAAAGGCAATCAGTAAATATTAATTAAATGTACTAATGAATTCAATCTCCCCTCCCATCTACTCCTTCCGTCCTTTGTCATACAAAAAAAAAAAAATTTCTGTAAGACACTGTGCTGGAAGGTGGGGATACAACAGTAAGTGAATAAAATAGACACAGTCCGGTGTCCAGATGGAACAAAGAATAATTTTTCAAATTACAGAAATACAGTCACATGCAACACCATTTTGGTCAACTAGGGACCACACATATGACAGTGGTCCCATAAGATTAAAACACCATATTTTTACTGTACCTTTTCTATATTTGTTTTTCCCCTTTTTAGTTGACATGCAATAATTATACATATTTATGGGTACATAGTGATATTTCAATATGTGTACACAATGTATAATAATCAAATCAGAGTAATTAACATATCCATCATTTCATTTATCATTTTCTTTGTAGTTTGAATATTTGAAATCCTGTCCTCTAACTTTTTGAAAATGTACAATAAATTATAGTTAACCATATCCACCCTGTAGTACTATGGAACACCAGCATTCATTCTTCCCATCTAGCTGTAATTTCGTGTCCATTAACCAATCTCTTCCCATCCTCCTCTTCCCCCTACCCTTCCCAGCCTCTAAGACCCACCATTCTACTCTCTCCTCTGTGAGCTCAAAACTTTTTTAGCTCCCAGGAGTGAGAACATGTAGTATTTGTCTACCTGACCTGAATTATTTTGCTTAAACAATGTTCCCCAGGCTCATCTGTGCTGCCACGAATGAGAGGATTTCATTCTTTTTTGTGGCTGAATAGTAGTCCATTGTGTATATATACCATTTTTTTAATCTACTCTTCTGTTAATGCATATTTAGGTTGATTCCATATCTTAGCTATTGTGAATAGCACTGCAATGAGCACGGGGGTGCAGATATCGCTTAGATATACTGATTTCCTCTTTGGGTAAATACTCAGTAGTGAAATTGCTAGATAGTATGGTAGTCCTATTTTCAGTTTTTTTGAGAAACCACCATACTATTTTCCGTAATGGCTATACATTTACATTGCCACCAACAGTGTATAAGAGTGCCCTTTTCTCCACATTCTTGCCAGCAACTGTTATTTTTTGTCTTTTTGATAATAGACATTCAAACTGGGTGAGATAACACCTCATTGAGGTTTTGATTTGCATTTCACTGGTGATTAGTGATGTCGAGCATTTTTTCACATACTTTTTGTCTATTTGTGTGTATTCTTTTAAGAAATAGCTATTCAGTTCCTTTGACCACGATTTAATTGGATTTGGTTTTTTGCTGTTGAATTATTTGAGCTCTTTGTATACTCTGGATATTAGTCTGTTGTTGGATGAATAGTTTGCAAATGTTTTCTCCTGTTCTAGGTTGTCTCTTCACTCTGTTGATTGTTTCCTTTGCTGTGTAGAAGCTTTTTAGTTTGATATAGTCCCATTTGTCTATTTTTGCTTTTGTTGCCTGTGCTTTTGAAATCTTAGACATAAAATCTTTGCCTAAACCACTGTCCTGAAGCATTTTCCCTATGTTTTCTTCAAGTAGTTGTACAGTTTTGGATCTTACATTTAAGTCTTTAATCTACTTTTAGGTTATTTTTGTATATGGTAACATATAGGGGTCTAGTTTCATTCTTCTGCATATAGTTATCCAGTTTTTCCAGCACCATTTATTGAAGAGGGTGTCCTTTCTCCCATGCATGTTCTTGGCACATTTGTCAAAAATTGGTTGGCTGTAAATAGGTGAATTTGTCTCTGGGTTCTCTATTCTGTTCTATTGGTTTATGTGTCTGTTTATATAACAATACCATGCTGTTTTGGTTACTACAGATTTGTAGTGTATATTGAAGGCAGGTAGTGTGATGTCTTCAGCTTTGTTCTTTTTGCTTAGGATTTCTTTGGCTATTCAGGGTCTTTTGTGGTTCTATATAGATTTTAGGATTTTTTTCCTATTTCTGTGAAGAATGTCATTGGTATTTTGACAGGAAGTACATTGACTCTGTAGATTTTTTTGAGTAATATGGCCATTTTAACAATATTAATTCTTCCAATCCACGAGCATGGGATGTCTTTCCATTTTTTGTGTGTCCTCTTCAATTTCTTTCATTAATGTTTTGTAGTTTTCACTGCAGAAGTCTTTTACCTCCTTAGTTAAATTTATTCCTAGGTATTTTTTTTTTGTAGCTATTGTAAATGGGATTGCTTTCTTTATTTCTTTTTCAGCTAGTTCATTATTGGTATATAGAAATGCAACTGATTTTTGTTTTTGTTGATTTTTGTATCCTGCAACTTTACTGAATTCATTTATCAGTTCTAAGAGTTTTTTGGTGTAGTCTTTAGGTTTTTCGATATATAAGATCATGTCATCTGCAAAAAGGAACAATTTGATTTTCTCTTTTCCAATTTGGACACCTTTTCTTTCTTTTGCCTAATGACTCTGGCTAGGACTTTCAGTACTATGTTGAATAAGAGTGGTGAAAGTGGGCATCCTTGTCTTGTTCTAGTTCTCAGTGGAAAGGCTGAAAGCCTTTCAGTACAATGTTAGCTGTGGGTTTATTATATATAGACTTTATTATGTTGAGATACATTCCTTCTATACCCAATTTGTTGAGAGTTTTTATCATGAAAGGATGTTGAGATTTGTTTAGACATACAAATACTTACCATTGTGTTACAATTGCCTACAATATTCAGTACAGTAACATGCTGTGTGGGTTTGTAGCATAGGAGCAATAGACTGTACCATATAGCCTACGTGTGTAGTAGGCTATACCATCTAAGTTTGTAAGTACACTCTATGATGTTTGCACAATGCTGAAATCACCTAATGATGCATTTCTCAGAAGATATCCTGTTTGTTAAGTGACACATGTCTGTAATTATACAATACAATTGTGACAAAGTGCTTGGAGATCATTCAGCAGTAGGACTTATTCCAATCAGTGGGTTTCTAGTTTCTACTTGAAAACCCCCAACAATATAACTCTCTACTCAGGGTGAAAAGATGATCCATTTTAGGACACATGTAGTTGTTTCAAAGTTCATCTTTACATTTAGCAAAGACACATCTCCCTATTTATTGCCTCTATTAATCACTTTAACTTCTGCCTCCTGCTCACCCCTCTTCCAAGGGACAGCCCTTGGAACACTTGCACACAGCTTTCACAGCTCCCCAGTTTTCTCTTCTCCAGGTTAAATGTTTCCAGTTTCTTCAATTATTCCTTCTATGCAATTGGCTTGAGCTGCTTCACTATCCTAGTCTGTGTCCCTGGTGCATATTCTTATAGTTTATAGTGCCCACAGCTAAACAAAGTGAGCAGGACAGGAAGTTCAGTTACCATCTCCCTCTGGACGCCATGTGATTCTTAACTCAGGATACGCTCATGTAATTTTTCTTGGCAGACATGGCATGCCATTGACTAAAATTAAGCTTACATTTAGCCAAACCAACACCTCTTAAACTTTGAATTGCATATGAACCATTTGGGGGAACTGGTTAAAACCAGTTATCAAATTCTAATTCGATAAGCCCAAGGTGGATTCTGAGATGATTTCTACCGAGCCCTCAGCCACTGCTCCCCAGAACACACTTTCAGTCTCCTAGAAGTAAACCATCTAAGGCCAAACCACCACAACCTCTATCTGAGTTGCTTTAATTATTTTTGTGAACCCATTTGATCCTACTAAAATTGTCCTTTTTAGAATTAATTCATAGTTTCATATTTTTGAATCTTGATTTGATAATTCTGCATATAATCTATTCCTCCTAGTTTTGTGTTGATGATTTTACTACCACAAAAATCTCATTTTCCTTAGTAGTAAAATGGACTAATAATAGCCTTATGATACTTCTTAGATGATTAACTGACATTAAAAGTGAAAAACATCCTATATAAACTTAAGTTATGATTATTGTGTCGAGAAATGCTTTAAGTTGGATTATTTCAGTGAAGCAACTTGAAGCAAAATGGTGTTCAACAAACTTCAAGTTAATTTTATAAATTTTGCATGTTACTAGAAGCTACCAGAGATATATGCCTGTCTAGAGTAGTATTAGTTAAATTTTATCCCCCCGCGCCCCCCCAATCGCTGGTCTCTTTCCAGATTTATTTTCCCAGGAACACCTGTTCAATTTGCTATGGTTGCTTCCTTGTGCAATACCTAAAATAAAGGAGAGGTCTAATGCTGCTCCACGGTAGAGCTTTACCCCATATCCTCTGGGACATAAGGCTGTCTGGAAACTCACTACCATTCAACAAAGATCAGTTACTTAGAAGTTAGGTCTATAGAATGCTATTCCCATTTGAATAGGTTTTCTCATGGCTACTTCCTTATCAGAGACAAATTCCATGGCAAAATATTCTATTGTTATTCATCCTTTCAGAATTCTTGTGAATTAAGCCGGAGTAATTACTATTAACTGATTAGCTGCATGATAACATTGAGGCACAAAATTGTGAAATGGATTATCCAAAGTAGGTTGGTTAATTTCAGTAAAAGTCAAAGCTAGTTAAATTATAACATGAGAAGCACTGAGAAGTCAGCTTATATAGCACTACTATTGCCAGAACTAAATATGATATAAATTTATGTTTTCCCATGGTAATATTCTCTATGTATCTGGAGTTTAACAATTTAACTAGAAATGAAAATAATATAAAAGAATGGGAGCAGATGACAAAGTAGAAACAAACAAAAATGAGTTAAAACATCTATAAGCACATATTGAGAGGGAAGTTTGGATTTAAGACCAAGACATTAACTGTACAACAGAGCCTTCTTTATAGCTCTTCGGGTGGATGCTGTATGTGTAGGGGGAAACTCTACAACCTCTCCCCATCATATATAATATGCCAAAAACCCCTTCACAAAGCCTTTTGTTACTTGAAGAAAAAAGTAGAACACTGATTTGATAATTATATCCAAAATAAATGAACTAGAATATCATAAACTGGCTATTTTTGACATAGGCACTCATTAACCTCATTTACAAAAAGAAAGTTAGTTATGATTATACATTACTTATGCACCAATACAGAAAAAAACCCACATTTAACTTTAAAGTAATAGTAGGTCATTTTCAAGTGATCACGCTAGAAAAACCGAGAGAGTGAATGAAATATTTAATATGTAAACCAAAAGGACCTTTAAGTAGTATCAGTTCTCTTATCAGAGTAACCTCTTTTTATCTACAACCACCAAAAAGTCAAAGAGCATAGAGTGGATCAATTTTGGCATTTCAACTTTAACAAAACTCTACCTAATATTATAAATTACTTACAGTCAATGAAAACATTAACTGTTGCCAAAACATTTTTCCCAGTGCATATACTTTCTAACAGATATAAATATTGAATTGGAATTGACACAATATCTAGGAAATTCTGTTTCAAATACATCTACATACATTCACTGAGGACCTTAAAATACACAGAAGCACACAAAAGATGCAAATATACCAAAATTGGGAATCATGTTCAGCATCCCCAAATTATTATTGCTTATTAGCTTAAATAAGCCTCAAGTCACAAAGACAGTTTTAAACAGATACGACTTCACCAAATTGTGTTGCTGAGAGGTGTCATTGGTGTTTGTACTGTGAATCATGTATTTGGTTGAATTTCTTTTAAATTTGCAATTGTCTGTACAGGATATTCAGTTAGGAAATCACTGTCTAGGCAAAGACTAAAGCAGTCACAAAGAAGCTAACAAAGACTTTTTAAAAAAATGACATTGGTTAGTTTAAATTAGAAAAGGTTAAATTAATTTTTTTACGGTGGGCAAAAAAGAAAAATGTTCTATAAAAGAAAGAGCAAAAAAAAAAAAAAGAGCCAAACCTAAAAATAGTCCTTAAGATACTGACAAAATGGCTAACAATCAAGCTGAACTCAGCCCTAATTTTGCATCTAGCCCTAAATTTGTAACTTCGTTCGGATAAGTGGTCATTTTTCTTCACCCAACTAAGGGATTTAGGGCCCTCACACACGTGTTATTCTCTTCTTAATGGTTACTATGCACCATAACATAATTACTTGCTTATTGTTTACCTTTTCCATGAGAAAATAAGTACTTTAAGAGCAAGGACTATGGCTCATTAATTAACGTTTCCCAGGAAATATTATTCCCAGGAAATAATAGTCACTCAGCAAATGTTTGGGGAAGGAATAAATGAATGAATGCTTTCCAAATTCTTCAGGCTGTGGAAGTTGGCAACTACACCTAACCATCTCTTGCATGAGAGCTAGAGATTGGTAATGATACACCACATTATTAATTTAAGTGGATTAAAGGCAGTCATAGAGAAGAAATAAAGAGGGAGGGAAAGAGGAAGAAACTCAAGCAAAGTAGCCTAAATGTTGCCTTTTGGAAAACAAGATCAGAGATTCTAGGTCCAATGTAATAATTAGAAATAGAGTTGCTCACTTTGAGCACAGGCTCTCTACAGTCTTCAAGACAAAAGCCTCTGACAATAACTGTACTTTAACTTGCAGATGAAAACTGAATTCATGGTCAAATGGTATAGTAATCACAGTCCAGATTCCACCTATATCCCTACTCATATGAAATAGTCTAAAATTACTTATGCTGGTTCTTAAAGAAATATTCTTAATCAAAGAGAAGGGCTCAGAGTTCAGTCTTAGAGGTAGGATGAAGTTTAGGGGTCACCATGCTCTCATATATTCTGTTGACCATATTTTACCTAGATATGTATAGGGTTTGGAACCCTAGATATATAGGGTTTGGAAGAAGAATTATGATAACCATAGTTACAAATCTGACACCTTTAAACCTCAGAAGTTATGAGACCCAACATGTAGGTGGAAAAGCCAAGTTTAGGACCCATATCTCCTGCCTTCTGATGCCGAAGCTCTTCCTGCCCACTGCACCTCAGTGGAACACACAGGCACCATGATTCACATGGTACACAGGACTTACAGTCATGTTATATGCTAAACACACACACCCAATAAAGAGACTAATAACATGCCTGAAAATTCTACAACTTCCATAATCAGTCCCTGGGAACAGGGACTTTCAGAAAGCATGATGGTAAGCCTTGGGGATAAACAAGTGCCAGTAGACATGATAGACATTGCTGTCTGTTCCTGAAACTTCCCACCATGTCTCAAAGATGGGGCAGGCATAACTATTTGGAATTGGCCTGACTACTAATGTTTATATTCAGATGGGATGAAAACTACACAGATTGTAAATTCCAACGGAGGGTCTTATTTATATCTATAATCCCCATGGCATCTAGAACTGTTGGTGTTTTGGAAAGGAAGAAAGGGAGGGAGGCTGGGAGGGAGGAGCATAAACTATAGGCTTGTTCCTCATCTGAAACTTCAGATACTCTGGGCTTTAAAAGGATGATAAAATAAATGCTTCATCTGTAACTTCAAGATAGAATTCTTTTCTTTTTGATCATGGAGAAATGTATAAAACCCACATTTGAGGGAGGAACGTGTCAATTATGTTACATCACCAAGTATGCACATCTGCCTGAGGTAAGAGACACATGAGGAAAGAATTACTTGATCCAGTGTTCTCACTTACACTCTGTCCTTCACTTTGGAGCGATGTATGGATTAACATTTTGCAGGATGGAAAATGAATTCAACTAACGATAAGCAAACTTTCTCACATCAGAATGACTCCTTTCCCTAGAACGTATAAAACTCATCAGAGAAAACTCAATAGGCTCTTTTGGAGAACCAAATGGAAAAGTCACAGAGAAGGAAACACTGTAAGACTTCATAAAGCAAAGGTTCTGTTCTAATCAGGAAACTGTTCTCTACCTTGGGTTCCTGTAGCTATGCTCAGACAACAAACGTATACAAATACCCCTTGAGATTACATTGTTATTTCTGATGCAATTAGTGTGAGGGAAATCAATGGCTTTTTCCCAACATGCGCTTGTTCTTTCCTCTGCTCTATTCCATCACCCTCAAATTGAATTCACCTTGTACATTCAGGTATGTGAGTATGTGCTGAATTTTTGGAGGGGATGGATGATTCAAATGGCCAGGATTATTATTTATTCTTAAGAAAATAAAAATCTACAAAATAGCTTAAAATGCTCTTCCCTAAGTTAGCAGCTTTATTTATAGTTTAAAAAAATACATGTGAGTGTAAGTGTGCATGCATGCATGCATGCACGTGCGCACACACACACACACACACACAGTTATGAACTGAAGAGACGTCAACACCCCTTAGAGGTTACAGGTTAGTTCACCAGTTAAAGAAGAATGTGCTGAGTTGAAACTGATCTTTACATAGGTAAATACATATTTCCACAAGAGACCACTCAATCATCCTCCAATCACTGTTGGTAAGGGGGTAAGGAAAAGAGGTCTACATTTTCCAGAAGAAAAGGAATTCCTAACAAAGACCATCTGTAACTTGGCCTTCCATGCTATCAATTAGGAATACTTAAAAGACATTCCCTTTCACAAATACGTTTCTGCAACTTACAGAAAAGAGGTAAAATTTCAGTAACAAACCTTTGATGAACTCCTGACATACCAGAATAAAAAAGAAGAAAAGAAGTCCACCACCATCCTATGGGGAATCATAGAAAGATCTAGTAGCCCCTCTTGCTAATGCATGGGGTATAGTGATAGGGGAGGAAGAAAGGCATTTGAGTTTGTTCTTCTCACGTTCCATCTTCACAGTAGATGGAAAATATTCTAAGACTAGAGTTTTCAAGCATTTTTTCTGCAAATTCTTTCCTTCAAAGAAGTTAATAATCAGAAACCTGATTTGATAGACAAACAAAAGAGGTGTTTCTCTGATGGAACTGACTGTGCTCCTACATCTTGGTCTCTGGCTGCCACACTGGGAAGAAGTCTAGGGTCATTAGGAACCCAGTTTGGAAATTTATGATCTATGGTGTGAGCCACATAGATAATTTTTAATTTTCTATTAGGCACATTAGAAAAGTAAAAGGAAACAAGTGAAATTAATTTTAACAATATATTTTATTTAACACAGTATATCTAAAAGATAATTCCACCATATAATCAATATGAAAAATTGTTGAGATATTTTACATTCTTTTTTACAGTAACTTCTTGAAATCAAGTGTGTGTTTTACTCTTCCAGCACACCTCAATTCAGACCTGTCACATTCAAGAGCTCAAAAGCCACGTGTGGTTAGTGGCTACTATAGTGGACAGCATAAGTGCAGAACGTTGTCCCCATGGCTTCTCCTCTCACCTACCCAGAGGACTCAGGCGCTCTTCCTTTTTCTTTATCTGAGGCAGTATGTACTCTCATAAAAGTCCTCTACTAAATAAAACACTTTCGTTTTGTTTCTCTTTGCAAATCTAAACCACATTTATGAGTTAATTATTATTCATTTCTATTACTACTTATTAAGTAGAATCTCTTAAATAAGAATAAAATAGAAAACCTTATCTATAAAACATCTAAGGAACAGATCACTAACTTTCTTTAAGCCTCAGTTTCCTCATAGATAAAATGTGGATAATGATATCCTTGTACAGGGCTGTGGGGAAGATTAGAGAAAAAAATAATGTCAATTCCCTAACCAGTTATCTTGCACGCTGTGAGTTTGCCATGAAAGGTGGCCGTTACTATTTAGTGCAAGTGGGTAAGGGCGGGTTCCCTTGGCTGTCCTCTCGTCCTCGATGCATTTGATCAGAGGGAGGGAGGAGGTGGGATGCAGTCCTGGATGCTCCCCACGTCCCAACCTCCCCTCCCCTCTCCAAATCTCCAAGGGGAGAGAACGGTAAAGAGTGGAGGACCACAGACATTTTCTTTGTTTTCTTTTTCCATTTTCCCCTGATTTTTCCTCATTTCTCCTTTTGTTTCTCCCTCCTCCCTCTTCAAAACCCCTCTCCCTCCCCTTTTACCTCCTTTATTTCCTCCCTTCCTCCCTTCGTCCTTCTCTCTTTCTCCCATGCGAGGGGCGTGGAGAGAATCCTCAATTAGTTGGAGCTGCGCATCTCTAACACCTCTCGTTATGGCCCCAACTCCACTTTAGGAGTAATGGAGAAGTACAGTTTATGAGTACAGGCTGTTATCATCGCAA
The DNA here is from genome assembly GCA_023783475.1 of Daubentonia madagascariensis. Lineage (NCBI taxonomy): Eukaryota > Metazoa > Chordata > Mammalia > Primates > Daubentoniidae > Daubentonia > Daubentonia madagascariensis. Next base: position 6,279,465 of record JAKFHU010002088.1, read on the forward strand.
GTTACAAATGAGGACGACAGCCACAACGCATACACACGCACCAGACATTCACCTCCATGAAGTAGCTAAGATGATACGAGAAAAAGGTGTTAGCTAAAAAGGCAAGCAGAGCTGGCGGCTGAGACAGGGCCCACCGAAAATGCTGTTTTTTATATTACAGTGATACCAACACAGCATTTTCTAAGAACAGAAAAGATGGGTGGGAAGGGCCTGTGGGAACTCAGCACTTCCACCCTAGCGCAGATGAGGCTGCTAGGAGAGCTTCTGGCTTAGGTTTCCAGCAAAACTCCGACTGCCTGATCCTGGGCTTAAGAGCCCTGATCTGTCAACTGTGTGTGTGTGTGTGTGTGTGTGTATGTGTGTGTATAATACAGGTGCATGTGTGCTTATATGCACATGGATGTGCGAATATATTTGTATTCACACATGTCCATGTGTGCCTGTGTGTGAGTGTGCGCACATTGCTTGCAGGCATGTAAAGGTGCGTGTGCACACATCTGTGTATGTGTATGTGTATGCAGTGGGGGTGGAGGGAGGCTGCATTCTTTGCCAACATAAAGCACTATCACAGATCGCAAGCTTATCTCTCCCTTCCTTTCTCTCTCCCGTTTCTTCTCCACAGAGGAAGAGCGAGGAAGAAATAATCATACCATTCAAGGCTTTGGTCTAGGTTTGTCCGTGAACGGCTCTTGATAAAAATATGTCTCCTTTGGGAAAAAAAGATTAAGGAACCCTATTATAGTTTAGAAATTAACACCCAACTCTTCCCTTCTTCCTGCCTCCCCTCTCTCTAACCTTTCCTGCTCCAGGCTATCTTGGGAGTTAAGCTCAAATGTTTAGAAATTCCAGTTTGAAGAACTGTCCCACTTCTAACACCACTTCCTTGTAGCTCATACAGGTTTATTTTAAAACAAAAATCTTGATTGATTGCCTGTCATAAATTGAAATCATAGTACTTTAAATTAAAGCTAAAGGGCTACAATGTAGCCCCCCAAAAATGCCTTCTGAAACTTCCCTCTGAGCAAACCAGTGAAAATAAGCCAACACACAGGCTGGGCTTCCCTGGAGCTATAGAGGCAGGTCTATCACTGCTTCCAGCCTGTGCCCTGTTGTCTTCTGGGTTAACTGGAGCAAGGAGACTGGATCAAATGGTGCCAGGCAGGCTCCTTGGGAGCTGGCTGTTACTGCAAGCCCAGGCTAGCAAGAGTCTTAAAACCCATTAATTTTAGTATTTTCATAAAATCTTTATACTTTAAAGATTATTTCTTATATATATTTCCTCAATCTTTTGAGGATGTAAATTCTAATGAGAGGTACCCTTAATTCCATCTCAAAACTCCAGCCTACTGCATGTTGCTTCTTAACACTCTGTCATTACTCTTACTTTCACAGAGTCATAACCCAGATGGACAGAGAGGTACCAAGGCTGGAGTTTCCTTCCAAAAGTTCTTTGTGGTGTGTGACAAAATAATATATTTCAACTTATTTTAAAGTCATTCACTGTCTGACCTAAGAAACTAGCCCAAGGGCACACGATAATGTCTTACCTAAGCCCCACATGTGCTAATTCTGGTTCAGGAGTGGTTAACAAAGCCCAAACACTGTTCGTCTCCCTGGATGGTGAGCCCCACATGTTCAACTACATGTGCCTCAAGCTCTTGCTAGGTGAAAGGTATGAAGAATGTAAAATAATTCTAAATTGTAGTCTTTGCTCTGTATAAGACATAGACACATGAAAAACAACTAATGATATAAGGTAATCAGTGACAAGTTACTATATTTTAAGTTCTCTGAGGGTAGGACTGCATCTCATTCATCCCTGTATCCAGTGCCGTGCACACTTGGTGCTCAGCAAGTATTTATCAAATGAATGAATGGTGTGCCAGAGAAGGGGAAGGGGGAATGAGAAATAGAGGACCTTTGCCAATAGGGTATTTAGCAGAGATTAAATATCCTAGAGGAGGTAGACTGTAAGATTTTGATTGGTAGTAGAAATGCATTGAGGAAAGGTTTGAGAAAAGATACTCTGTTTCATGGTCTGCTGTGGCATTTCCTATTCCTAATATCTGATGAATCTTTAGCGTGCATTTAACCAAAACAAATAAAAACACAACACACTGGCCTTTCAGTGGATGTGCGATACATTTCCTTCAAGAACCTGATATTATATAATATCCAATTATAAGGAAAGGGATGTTTTGTGTGAAATATAGGAAGGCATTCTAAAAACCAAGATTTGTGGTGATCTCAGATGTATTACTATTTTTAATTTTACAAAAGAGGGGGCTACAATTTTTTTAAAGTATAGTAAAATTTTAAAAGAACAATGAACTAGCAAGTTTTCTTTTCTTTTTTTAATTTCAAAATATTATGGGGTACAAATATTTTTGGTTACGTGGATTGCTTTCATAATGCTAGAGTCATGGTTATAGAGTGCCCATCACCCAGATATTGTTCATTGTACCTGTTAGTTAGGTTTTTGCCCTTCCCCTTCTCCCCTCCTCCCTTGGCTGATTTCCATTGAGTTTTACTTCCCTCACATGGGTGCTCATCAGTTAGTTCCAATTTAATAGTGAGTACAAATGGTGTCTGTTTTTCCATTCTTTAGATAGTTCACTTAGGATAATGGTCTTTAGTTCCATCCAAATTGTTGCAAAAGGCATTAAGTCACCCTTTGTTATGTCTGAGTAGTATTCCATGGTGTACATATACCACATTTTGTTAATCCACTCACGAATTGATGGGCATTTGGGTTGATGACACATCTTTGCAATTGTGAATTGTGCTGCAATAAACATTTGAGTGCAGCTGTCTTTTTGATAAAATGACTTCTTTTCCTTTGGGGAAATACCTAGTAGTGGGATTGCTGGATCAAATAGTAGATCGACTTTTAGTTCTTTGAGCAATCTCCATACTGTTTTGATAGAGGTTGTACTAATTTGCAGTCCCACCAACAGTGTATAAGTGTTCCTTTCTCTCTGCATCCGTGCCAGCATCTATTGTTTTTGGACTTATTAATAAAGGCCATTCTCACTGGGGTTAGGTTACATCTGATTGTGGTTTTAACTTGCATTTCCCTGATGATTAGTGATGTGGAGCATACTTTCATATGTTTATTGGCCATTTGTCTATTTTTTTTCAGAAGCTTCTGTTAATGTCTTTTGCCCACTTTTTAATGGGGTTGTTTGAATTTTTTCTTGTTGATTTGCTTGAGTTCTTTGTAGATTTTGGTTATTAGTCCTTTATTGGATGTATAGCTTGAGAATATTTTCTCCCATTCTGTAGTTTGTCTATTTGCTCTGTTAATTATTTCCTTGGATATGGAAAAACTTTTTAATTTAATCAAGTCCCATTTATTTATTTTTCTTGTTGTTGTGGTTGCCATTGGGGTTCTCTTCATAAATTTGTTACCTAGGCTGATATCTAGAAGAGTTTTTCCAATAATTTTTTCTAGAATTCTTATGGTTTCATGCCTTACATTTAAGTCTTTTATCCATCTTGAATTAATTTTTGTAAGTGGTGAGAGATAGGGATCCTGTTTCATTCTTCTGTATGAGGTTATCCAATTTTCCCAGCACCATTTATTGAATAGGGATTCTTTCCCCCAGTATATATTGTTGTCTGCTTTGTCAAAGATCCGTTGGCTGTATGTGGACGGTTTTATATCTGGGTTTTCTGTTCTGTTCCATTGGTCTGTGTTTCTATTTTTGTGCCACTACCATGCTGATTTAGTTACTATAGCCTTGTAGTATGGTTAGAAGTCTGGTAATGTGATGCCTCCCAATTTGTTCTTTTTGCTTAAGGTTGCTTTGGTTATTAGGGCTCTTTTCTGGTTCCAAACCAAGTGTAGAATTATTTTTTCTAGAACTGTGAAATGTGATGTTGGTATTACGATAGGAATTGCATTGAATCTGTAAATCACTTTGGGTAATATGGACATTTTAACAATGCTGATTCTACTGATCCATGAGGATAACATGTTTTTCCACTTGTTTCTATCATCTGCAGTTTCTTTCCTCAGTGTTTTGTAGTTCTTTTTGTAGAGACCTTTCACCTCCTTGGTTAAGTAAATTCCTAGGTATTTTACTTTCTTTGTAGCAATTGTGAATGGTATTGAGCCTTTGATTTGACTCTCAGCTTGACTGTTATTGGTGTATAGGAATGCTACTGATTTGGGTACACTGATTCTGTAACCTGCGACTTTGCTGAATTTATTTATCAATTCCAGGAATCTCTTGATGGAATCTTTGGGGTTTTCTAGATATAAGATCATTATCATCTGCAAAAAGTGATAGTTTGACCTTCTTTTTCCTGATTTGGATACCCTTAATTTCTTTCTCTTGCCTGATTGCTCTAGCTAGGACTTCCAGCATTATGTTGAATAGAAGTGGTGACAGTGGGCATCCTTGTCTTGTTCCAGTTCTGAGTGGGAATGCTTTCAACTTTTCCCCATTCACTGTGATCCTGTCTGTGGGTTTGCTGTATATGGCTTTTATAATTTTGAGATATGTTCCTTCTATGCCTAGTTTCTTGAGAGCTTTTATCATGAAAGGGTGCTGAATTTTGTTGAATGTTTTTTTGGCATCTATTGAGATGATCATATGGTCTTTGTTTTTGCTTCTGTTTATGTGGTGAATCACATTTATTGATTTGCATATGTTGAACCACCCTTGCATCCCTGGGATGAAGCCCACTTGGTCATGGTGGATTATTTTTTTTGATAAGCTGTTGAATTTGGTTTGCTAATATTTGATTGATGATTTTTGCATCTATATTCATAAGGGATATTCGTCTGTAGTTTTCTTTTTTTGTTGTGTGTTTTCCTGGCTTTGGTATCAAGGTGACACTGGCTTCGTAAAATGAGTTAGGGAGGATTCCATTCCTTCTCTATGTGTGGAATAATTTCTGCAGAATGGGTACCAACTCTTCTTTGTAGGTCTGGTAAAATTTGGCGGTGAATCCATCTGGTCTAGGGCTTTTGTTGTTGTTGTTGTTGTTGGAAGGTTTTTTGTTGTTGCTTCAATCTCACTGCTCATTATTGGTCTGTTCAAGAGTTCTATTTCTTCCTGATTCAGTCTTGGGAGGTTGTGTGTTTCCAGAAATTTCTCCATTTCCTCTATGTTTTCAACTTTATGTGCAATGAGATTTTCATAGTATTCACAGATGATATTTCTGTGGTATCAGTTGTAATATCTCCTTTTTCATTTCTAATTGAGCTTATTTGAGTCCTTTCTCTTCTATTCCTGGTTAATCTAGCAAGAGATCTGTCAATTTTGTTTATCTTTTCAAAGAACCAACTTTTTGTTTCATTGATCTTCTGTATAATTTTCTTGTTTTCGATTTTGTTTAGTTCTGCTCTGACCTTAGTTATTTCTTTTCTTCTGCTGGTATTGGGCTTGGCTTCCTCTTCCTTTTCTAGTTCCTTCAGATGTGTCACTAGATTTTTAATTTATAATCTTTCTGTCTTTTTGTTGTAGACATTTGAGGATATGAATTTTCCCCTTAAAACTGCTTTTGCTGTATCCCATAGATTTTGATGCTTGTTTCCTCTTTGCCATTCAGTTTGAGGAATCTTTTCATTTCCATCTTAATTTCATCATTGATCCAATAATCATTCAGCCGCCGGTTGTTTAATTTCCATGACCTTTGTGTTGAATTGGGTGTTTCCCTTGGAGTTGATTTCTAGTTTTATTCCACTGTGGTCTGAGAATATACATGGTATGATTTCAATTTTTTTTAAATTTGTTGAGCCATGTTTTGTGGCCTAACATATGATCTATCTTGAAGAATGTTCCATGTGCTGGTGAGTAGAATGTATATTCAGTAGTTTTTGGGTAAAATGTTCTGTAAATGTATATTAGACCCAATTTTTCTATAGTCCCATTTAAGTCCAGTGTTTCTTTATTTATATTCTGCTTGGATGATCTCTCCAGTTCTGTCAGTGGGGTGTTGAAGTCCCTGTCAATTACAATGTTGCTGTTTATTTCTCTACTTAGATCTAGTAGGGTTTGCTTTATGAATCTGGGTGCTCCTGTGTTAGGTGCATAAATATTTAGGATTGTTATGTCTTCTTGTTGAATTGCTCCCTTTACCATTATATAACAACAATCTTTGTCTTTTTTTACTATTGTTGATTTATAGTCAATTTTATCTGATACAAGAATAGCCACACCTGCTTTCTTTTGGTTTCCATTTGCATGGAATATTTTTTTCCATCCTTTGACCTTGAGTCTGTAAGAGTCCTTGTAGGTTAGATGTGTTTCCTGGAAACAGCAGATACTTGCCTCATATTTTTTTATCCTTTCAGCCAGCCTATGTCTCTTAAGTGGGGGATTCAAACCATTTACATTGATTGATAGAATTGATACATGGGGTGTTGTTCTTTTCATCCTGTTGGTTAGTACCTTACTGCTTTGTTTTATCTCTTATACCATTGCTTTATTTGAGCTCTGAGCTTTAGCTTTTGTGTGGTTTTATACTGGAAAATGACCAGTGTGCTGCTCCATGTATAATGCAGTTCTGAGTATTTCCTGCAGGGCAGATTTGGTCTTGACAAATACCCACAGTGTTTGTTTGTCTGGAAAAGTCTATATTTCTCCTTCATATGTGAAACTTAGTTTGAAAGATACAAAATTCTAGGCTGGCAGTTGTTCTGTTTAAGACTGAAGATGGGCCCCAATCCCTTTTGGCTCGTAAGGTCTCAGTTGAAAAATCTGCAGTTAGCCTGATAGGTTTTCCTTTGTAAGTTACTTGACTTTTTCACCTTATAGCTCTCAGAAGTTCCTCCCTTGTGTTGACTTTGGCCAGTCTAATGACTATGTGCTTTTATGATTGCCTCTTTGTGATGAATCTTCCAGGTGTTTGTTGAGTTTCTTGTATCTGGATGTCTAAATCTCTAGCAAGACCAGGGAAGTTTTCCTCAATTATTCCCTGAAATAGGTTTTCCAGCCTTCGTGTGTTTTCTTCTTCACCCTCTGGGATGCCTATGATTCTTACATTTGGTTGTTTTACATAATCCCATATTCCTCGTAGGCTTTGTTCATTCCTCTTAATTCTCTGTTCATTATTTTTGACTGACAGATTTAATTCAAAAGAGTTGTCTTCAAGCTCTGAGATTCTTTCTTCTGCCTGGTCTAGTCTATTTTTAAAGCTTTCCCCTGTGTTTTGCATTTCTTTAAATGAATTTTTCATTTCCAGAAGTTCTATTTGGTTTCAGTATTTTCATTTTGGTTAGTTACCATTGCTAGAGGGCTGATGTTCGGTTTTGGCAGAGATCTTTTGTTCTGATTTATCATACTTCCAGAGTTCTTACACTGATTCCTTCTCATCCGGAGCAGTTGTGGCTTCTTAATTTTGTATTTTCTTGTATTTAGATGGGGCTTTCCCCCCTGCTCACACTTATGGGCGTGTTCGTAGCATATGTTGGATAAGAACCTTTGGCTTGGTTTATGGGTTCTTTGATGGCAACCTAGGTTCCAGATAGATGCCTTAGTTATGGATATCCTTAGTTTGATGGTTTTCTCAGTTCCTAGTTGTTTGTAGGCTGTAGCAGTGTTAAGCTATGTGTGTGAGCAGATTCCCTGTCTCTCTTTGATGAGAGAGGATGGAAGCCTTTGAAATCTTTTCTCTATCCCCAGCCCTGTGGTCTTCTTAGCAGTGTGAATTGTATTAGCATGCCCAGTTTAATCACTGAGACAGTAGGTGGTGCTTGTGGGTGAGAAATGACCTCACCCTGGATGACTGAGTTAGCAAATTTTGTAAAGGGCTGTGCAAATAGACCTCCCTATCAGTAGGTGTTGTTTGCTGGAAGGAACAGGCTGCAGTGTTGTTTTTGTGACTGGCTCTAGTCCCTCAGAAGGAACGCTTGAATGCCCCGGGTGGTGGGTGGGGCCCTGGAACTTCCAGGTGAGTCCTTCTTCTCTGCCACAGCAGAGGCAGGTAGGGGAGTGAGGCTGGGCAGGGCTGGGTTGGGTGGGCTTGCTCTCAGGCTCCACAAAATCTGACAAGGTAGCTGTTTTGGCAGGATTCAAAGGCTTGCTGCCAGCTTCTGGGGAAAGCCACCAGGGAGGGGCTGAAGTGGCCCCACCCAACCAGAGAGCCTGCTAGTGGAGACGGGGCCGTCTGAGATTCACAGCCTGACCGCCCGGCTCTCACCTCTCCCCTGGGCCTGTGCGTCTACCCCACGAGCGTGCACCTCCATGAAATGCTGGTGGGCAGACAACTCCCAAATTGGGCGACCCCAGTCCACTGCAAGTCCACAGAGGAAGATGCGTGGGCCTTACTCTCTGTGGATGCCTCAGCCTGGAGTACACACCCACTGGAGAGCGGGAGCTGCTCGCCAAATTCTCAGCACAAACTGCTCTCCTGGTTGGAATAGGTGGGGGAGGGGCTGCATACCCGAATGAGCCCTGCCTGGTTGCTATGGCTCCCAGGGGTGGGCTCTTCCTCACCGCAGAAGCCACCCTAATCAAACAGGGATGTTTTCCTGTGGGGGGAATGGGTGCTGTCCCAGCTCGCTGCATCTCGGAACCCCACAGTGCTCTACTGTCAGATCTGTCCACATGAGCTTCCTTGTCACCTGAGTCCAACTCATAGACCTCCCCCTGGTGTCCCCAACAACCTACTCAAGTCCAGGGGGTACGGGGTTGTACTTGCTTGTCTGACTCACTGGTGTGTGACTCTGTGAAATGCCTTCAGGCAGGGAGATCCTGAATTGGGCATCCTGGATCCGCTGCAGGCCCTTAAAGGGAAAGGCGTGGGTCCTACTTTCTGTGGACAACTTGGCCTGTAGCACGTACCCACAGTGGGGGGCAGTGGCCAGTCACTGAATTCTTGGCCCAAACTGCTTTCCAGTGCCTTGGAGTGGGTGGGGGAAGGGCCTGGAAGGAAGCATATGAATGGAAGAAAGCTGGCTCTCCAGCCTCTTGTGACACTTTCCCTGGAGGGGAGTCCCGCATGGAGTGTCCAAGCTCTGGGATCACACAAGTTTTCCCCACCATACCATGTTTGCCACTGTGCCTGGGCTCATGGGGGTGGAAAAGCCTCCAAGGAACTCAGTAGCTTGCTGGCTGCCAAATGCTTGTCGAAGGGCGAGAAGGATCCCCCGTTACCCTTTCACTGGGCTCGGAGCCTCTCTGGGTTTGATCCTCGCTGTTATCTTTTTTCCTTTATCTTTTACCTTCTCTGCTTCACAATTTTCCTCCGTGAGATATCTGGCAGGCTCTGGTACCTCTCTCTATGATCCACAACCACTCTGCATCCCTTCTCCTCTCTCCTTTGTCAGAATTGCTATCTTCCCTCTGGACAGTCTGACAAGCAATGCCTCTAGTCAGCAATCTTGTCCCCTCTAGAAAGTGAAATTTCTAACACTAGTTTCAAAATAACTAATACATTTGAATTTTGAATATTTACATTTCTTTAACATTATTCCATTTTTGCTACTGTTCATGTAAGAAATTTTCTAATATTGGTTTTCCTGCTCTGATAATTTCACACCAATATTTATTTATAAAAATCAATAAGTTGCTTATTATCTGCAAGAAAAATCAGTGATGGTTACACAAGGTAGTTAAAAAAGTGAATCAAGGTCTAATACAACTGAAAATTGCAAACTATAGCAGTTATTACCATAACATTAGCAGCATCTAAAGCTTACAAGGTGAAAGTGACAATAATAGATAATGATATAATCTCAATCGCATAATGCAATAAAGAGAAAAGCAGGGCATGAGGATCGAAACATGATAAAATGGGTTTCTCTTCTACTCTTCCTATAGTACATGGTTCGGAAATATTGGGGGATTTGAGAACTTATAATAGTCCATGGATCATCTATATGTTTCTTTAAATTTCTAATTTGGTGGTATAATTGCTTTAATAGAAATTTAATCTTTTGTTATTATAATAGCTTTTTCTTTAGCCTAATGAAGAAGGCATGAGAATGTTTGATCCCTACTCATAATGCTTTAAGGAAAGAATCCAAGCTAAAGTACTGGATCCGTTCTTTCTAAATGAGCTTCTCAACAGAAAAAAGAAATGCACCCTGGAATGATCAACTTAGTGATTCTGAGTTATGCCTCTTTATGAATGAACTGCCTCATCTGACTTTTATTGACCACATAATAGTAATAATAATAAGAAAAAGAATAGCTAAAATAAATACTTTACTATGTATTAGTCACTGAGTTAAGCACTTTACATACATTGTACCATTTAATTCTCACCACAATTCTACGAGGTAGAGCTTATTTTTCTCTGTCTCTCTTTTTTTTTTTTTTTGACAAGGATACTAAGTTGTTGAGTAGCTTTAAGCTGCCCAAGTTTACCCAGCTAGCTAAGAGCCAAACAGTAAAAAGTGGAAGGAGTATGGAACCAGATTTCTAGGGTCAAATTCTGGCAATTCTGCCCATTTAGAATCTAGATGTGCCCATGGGCAAGTCAGCCTTTCTATGTCTCAGTTGCTAAATTTGTAAAATGGGTATTATAACTTCATGGGGCCATCGTGAGGATTAAATGAATTAATAAATGTAGAGAACTCAGAATAGGATCAGTACCTATAAAGCAGCAAGCATTATAATAGAAGAGGGTTGGCTATTATTACCACCTTCAAAATGTCCCAGAGAATGGCACAATCTTAGGTAGTATTAGGAGTAGGAGTGTCCCCATTTGCTGTAAAAATAGGAAGCTGCAAGTTATAGCCTTACCTTCATGAAAGTGGCAGAATGGAACATATAGATACAAAGTATAGGCTTAATATTTAAGGTTTCGGAGAGAAATGGGCAAGATCAGAGCAGTGCTACACCTTTCCACCAGCTTAACTGTGGGATGCCAGTGTAAGAAAACAGCAGCCACGTATATACTGAAGATCTTTAATGGAAATTTTCATATGCTCCTTAAGAACACACAGACAGATAGAGCTGGGTGTTCTGATGATCAGACTAATATATCAAAAGTTAAAGACCTTACATGACAGAACTATTTGGTGTCAGAAGTACAGAATATTTTAGCAAAAAAAAAAAAAATTAAAAATCACTGAAGAGAACACCTAGGGCTTAAGGGTTTTTAGGTATTATTAGAAGCATTTGTCTGCTCTGATTACATTGATTTTTATTCTGTCTTGCTACATGATAGTTATCTTACTAAGTATTTGCTACTGTACAAGAATGTACTAATTATTTCTCTTAATGAAGAGCCCATTTCCAAACCAGGTGGATGCGACAGTAAATATTCTCAGCATTAGGGTATTTGATATTCTTCTGCATAGATTTGACCTGAGACTTTAGGGAATTATTAAAATACAAAGGTAAAATGCAACATCATTTAATTATATCAAGCTTTAGCATTCTAGGATTGTTAGTAATTTTCTTCAATTTTCCTCGGTAAGAAATATCCTTTCTGTTTCTTTACAATTGAATAAAAAGTGGTCATAGAAATGGTAACTGCTGAATAACTCCTTCATTCTAGCTCTTAGAGATAATGCTTTTATTCCTATAGCTTGACTTGGTCATCTCTTTCTTCCACTTCCCAGGCAATGATGCCCTAAAAAGATTAACCCCCAACTCTGAGGTTGGAGCCAATTCTTTGAATGGATGCCAAAAGTTCACCAAAAAAATTCAATTGTCAAATTATGTCTCTAATGGAATGTGATTTTTGTTTACTTTATATTATGCAGTTGAGGAAGTTGTGGCTAAGTACACTGGCAGAATATAAAATGTCATTAAGACACAGTGTCACTGTGCTACATAAAATGCATCCATCTTTGCAAAGCACTCTCATATCCCCAGCATACAGTTTTTAATAGTAATTTTCAAATAGGAGCTATAATAAAGGCCAAATCCATTTTGTTACAGCAGCAGGAACTAACACCAGTTATCCCCTCAAAGCTAGTAAACTACATGCCAAATCAGTTTCCACCACCCACTGGGAATGATATACTTCACATGCAAATCAACAAATTAGGCAGTTTTCACAGATACTATTCCCTCAGATTTAAAGCTTAATAAAATAGTACATGATTTTCACATTAATGGAGTCAAAGATGATATTATGTATTTGTGTTTATTTGCCCCCATAATTATAGGCAAATTGAAATAATGGACTATGAAATTCAACAACCTTCTCTGTAGCCAGATACCTCCAAATTGATGCCAGTAAACTTTCTTGTCTCAATCCTGGACAGGATGTCTAATTATTCAAAATAATGGGATGGTATTAAAAACCAATCTTGCCAGTCCTGAGCGAGGAGAGAATTGTTGTCAGCAAGGCTTCCCAAAGAGGTGATCCTTGAACCCAGAATTTAAGCACAACTAAGAGTTGGCCAGGGGGATAGTATGGGATGAAAACTGGGCATTTTACTCACAGTGGATAGGAAAAGCCCAAGGCATTGACAGGCTTAATGCTCTCATGATGCATTATGATAATTACATGTACTTATCTATGGCTGTATGAAAGAATAAAGATGGATCATTGTATGACACCTCAGAAATCTAAGTACTTCAAAGAACTGTAAAGCCACTGCAAAAATTTTGGCAGGAGATCAGGTTTACGCTGGCGAAGATCAAATGCACAGCATTGCAGTGAGTAGGTTGGAAGAGAAAGTCAAGACTATTCAGAAGGCCGTTGCTTTAATTTGGGGAGAAACGAGGGGAATTTGAACCAAGGAAGTGCAGTGAAGATGGAAACAAAGAATTTAGAGTCTTAGAAAGCGGAATTGGTAGAACTTGGTAATGGATTGGTTTTGTGGAGTGAGGGAAAATGATGTATCGCCCTCTTGACTTCCCGGGTAGCCTTAGTAAGGGTAGACAGGAAAAGTTAATGCTATCATGTACAGGCTGAGTTTGGGGTACCCATGGAGCATCTGGGAGAATTGTTTAGTAAGTGTCATGTACATGGTTCCAGAGGTTGGGCGGAGTCTGGTTTACAGTTGAGAGAGAGAGAGAGAGAGAGAGAGAAAAGGATGACAAGAAAGGGAAAGCTGGGAAGAGAGGTCCAGGGAACAACTTTTGAGAATAGGATGAGCAGTTCGAAGCAGCAGCCAGAAAGCTACCAGGAGTACCCTGAGAGAACAATATCACAGAATGTGACAGCTGGAATAGTGTCAAGGAGGAGGAAGTGATCTAGGTGGAAATGAAATAATTTTTAAACACTGCTAATGTTATAGAAAGTTAATACATTAACCTGCAACTCCACTTGTGTCTCTAATTGCCTGCCTTCTCAGGAAGGGAGATTAATTACTGTTACTTTTTTGAACAGTGATTTTTATCAAATAGGACATCCTGGTTTTTTGAAGAAGTATCAATTTTTTTATTTTAAGAAAAATAAGCATTGCTCTACAAGGCTAGGCATAATTTATCTATAACCCTGAAATTATATTAGTAAACTTTATGTATACATTTTATTTATTTTAGTATAGCTACTTCTTACTTTAAATACATTCATGGTAAAGATGTTAAATATATAGAATTGAAAAATTGAAAGATTCTCAAATCCTAAACTAAATCATTTTTTTCAGTTTGGAGCATGGTACGTGATGTAGCAACACCTAATAGCCAGGTATGATATTTTAGCCTAGCTCTATTAGACACTGTAAAGACCCTGACAAAAGAAGAAGGTGTGTGATATAGTCGTGGGTGTATGATACTCAAGGAGCTATCTAAACATACTTGAAATTTCCTTGGTCTGAGAGAAAATCTCAGCATTGAGGATGTCCTGAAAAGAACATATGTAAACATAAACATAGAAAGTCACCACTAAAAAAATACATGATTCTTGGTTGAGGAGGGCTATATTTGGTTTGCACCTGATGGAGTACTCTTTAATAAGCACCCTTCTATGGTGCACATGACACTGCACCTATCTCCAAACTAGGGTCTGTCCTGAGGAGGTCCCTGAGATGTGAAGTGCTGAGATGGACACTGTGCTTCATTATTACTTCCACTGTATTTGAGATGCCATGTGCATTTAATCAATGTCTCTATATTGTTTCACTCCAGTGGCAAAGATTATATCCTTCAGGGCTAAATGTTGAATACATGAACGAAAGGAGTCAGAGAGTTGCATAAGAACATTAGCCACTTGGATGAGAGTAGAGATGGCTCTGCAGAGGCTGGGTTCCATTATGAAATAGTTCTTAACTTCTTTTTACTCACAGACCCCTTTGAGAATTAGAAGGTAATTATGGATTCTTTTGCCACAAAAATGTGCATACTCATTTATAGTTAAAATTGTGTATGTAATTTTTAGATAGTCCTAGGACTGTGCCTTAGAAGTTTAACTCTACATGTGCTTCATAAATACTATGTCCTTGCATGTGGATTCTCCAAATAAAAGGAAAAATAATATTTGTTTTCTAGAAATTGTCTTTACCCTTAACCTTGATAGAACACAATTAACCTATAGGGTAAGAAATGATGACATAACATTCCCAAAATACTTATAACGCTACCTACCAGTTTAATTTTAACAAAGTTAAAAAGAGATGTTAATAATGACATAACACATATCCACCCCCTCCTTTTAGCTAAAAGTTTCAAAGTATATCATAAACTTGTATTACGTTTTACACGGAGGATATTTGGGGCATGGACATTCAAAGACACGCTCAGCTTACAAGAGCAGATTTCAGCAGCTCTGACTAATTAAGTCCTATGACACAGAAAGAAGAAAAGGATTCTGTAGAATGTTTACACTATTTCATACTTTTTTGTTTTACCCAGAATCAAACTCTCTTCAGTCAGCAATGTGGACAGATTCAGCAATATGTGGTCATGTGCATAAGAGTGTTGCTATCATCACATTCATATAATTTAGGGACAGGCCTATGTTGAGGAATATGCTTAGATCCTGCTGCTTTATTTTTTTATAAAAGCTGGTGTGAATGTTTGGGGAATTGGGGAGTTATTTAAGTACTGACCCTTAACAGATGTGTAACCCCACACCCTGTACCAGCTGTACCTAACCTGTATTACTGTGCTTCATCTTCTCTCTCAAGCCACAAGGGCTTGACTTAGAGTGGCATCTCCAATATAAAGCACCTTGAATTCCTAACAAATGTAATTAAAAAGACTGGCAGAATAGACTCTATTTCTCCAGATCTCTCTTCCTGATTAGGCAAATTGTAAATTTCTTGGATAAACTTAATCCCATGACAACCATCCTAATACATTTATTTTTGTACACTTTCATTTTCAAAATGTGTTTGTAAATGAATAGGTATTTAAAAGAAAAGCTCTAAGGTGATCAAAGGCTGGTATGGCTTCTCCAGCCCTCTCTCTAGTCTTATCAATAAATCATTTGCAGCAAAATAGAAAGGATAACAAGTCTGAAAAAAAGATGGTATTCGATTTCTAAGGATCCTTCTGCAGCACGATTTTAACAATAACAAGCAGGATGTTTCCCTGTTCCCCGTCTCATTCAGGCACTATTCTGCGCTAAATTCAACGGTTAATGAGGCTTCACCACAAGGATGAGATATTTACACCTATTTGCGGAGATCTCACTTTTGAAGTTTCATCAATCGTCAGAGAAATACACCTCACTCTTGAAAATGTGTACTCATTTGTCAGGAGTCAGTGCTGCCTTAATTTAGGTTTTTAGATTAGATGGTTATAACATAACCCCACAAAAATAAAAGAATAACACATACTGGTTTTCTTGACTTGTGATCATATTTGAAATCATTGCCTTCCTCATTGTGTTATTTCTAATTTTGCTAATTTGAGGTTGAATTGAGGCCAGCTTGTTACTTTTCTCAAATATAGGATAAAATGATAGAGTGATATGGTCCTAGCCAAAGTACATTTAGGGATAAAAGAACATCATGTTTGCAACTACTCTCAAATTTTTAAGGAAAAAAATGCATGCATGCATGTATCTGTACATACAAATCCATAAGGAGAGGAGAGAGAGAGAGAATATGCTAGAGCTAATTTGGTAATATGTTAACATCTGAGGAATCTGGGTGAACAGTATGAAGAAATTTTTTGTACTATTTTTTGTAACTTTTTCTATAAGTCTAAAATTATTTCATAATAAAAAGTGTTCAAAATCCAAGTAAGTCCTAAGGTTAAAAAGACATAAATGAGAAAATGGATCAAAGAATGTGTAGATATGGTATGTAAGTATACTCTCAGACACAATTACTATTGGCTTCAATCTTGTAAATAAGCAATCAATACTCAAACACTTATGTTGTTTAAAGTTGCTGGTCTATTGGCAACATACATTACAAAAACCATCATCCCTAAACTATATGAATGTTTCAGCTGCAGTCTTCATCAATTATTTAAGATCTACTTCCTAAGTAGGTTGGTAGGCTAGAGGGCAAGATTTTTTAGACAAAGTAGGGGGAACTATGGGAAGAGAACCAAAAAATAATTTTATCCTAAAAAAAAAATGCTTTCTGAGGGATCTGGAACCTGTGAGTGTATACATTTAAGGGACTATTTTTCTCTTTAGTGCCTATCCACCAGATATAGTAAAATGATATGACAGCCTAAAGAGGGCAACTTTTCCCCAGTGTATGTATACCAGTAAAATAAAGGAACAACTTATTGAAATATTGGCCCAGCTAGACTTTCTTCCATTAACAATCAGTTGAGACACATTTTTAAAACAACAGCTTAAATAAATGGCTGTGTGTCTGTAATAATTTTGATTTAAAATGTCAACTGCATTTGAGATGCCATGTGCATTTAATCAATGTCTCTATATTGTAAAATAAATATACTTCAGCATGACTGCTATGCCAGCCATAAATCATAATTCACAAAGAGAAAAACATCTTATCCTCTCTATTGATAGTTGTTAATGACAATACTGATTAAAATGGTATCTGCCTGCCATATTATTGTTAAACAGTCTATTAGAATTTCTATTACATCCTGTAACCCACCACTATTTCTCTTTATGCTGATACACCTCTTATGGAATAAAACATGATAGACAGATTTAAAGTTTAGCACTTAAAATGCAAAACAAAAGAGCAGAGCTTATCAGTACATTCTAACTTACATTTCCAAAATTAAGAGAGTTCCTTCTGGCAGAGAATCCAGGGTTCAAAGAACTTGTTTCTCTCTTTTAGAATTAATACTTAAATTTTTCCAAAATAAATATTTTGGGTAAAGAAAAAAAATAACTACAAGAGAAAAAAACATGAACTGTCATTTGATTATCATGTTAGCCCATGGAACCATCTATACGTAGAAACTTCTTGTTAATTGTTTCTAGAACGGATGTCTTAGATCAAGGTTGAGCTCACCAATCCAATGTTGAATGTACATTGGGAGCAAAGCAGTGAGCGATAGCCAATTTGGTGCTAGACATGCCCCATACTGTAGGGTCCCTGGGGAAGGGGACTAGAGAAAGTCCCACTAACCAGGATGAAAAATGGCTAGGGAAATCACACGAAAGAACAGAGGCTGACTGAGAGAGGTCAGCCAGGTAGTCTGCAAGGGGTCCATTCAGGCATATTCCATCAGCTACACAGACCATGGCAGTAAGGAGAGCAAATGACAGACAAAGACTTGAAAGTCAGATGAGATACATGAGGTTCAAGGAAAGAAGTCCTATAACCTTGGATGTATGGAGCCGGAGATAGATCTAGCATTGAGTGTTTTGGATGTGGCCTGTCAGAAACAAGCAAGTTCTACTATACCAATGCTGTAGTCTAAGAAGATGGGGTTCAAACGGGGCTTACACAGGACTGAGGATTCTCAGCAATGTTACCGGGGCCAGACCCAAGAGCAGAAGCCAACCTGGTAGAGAGGTTTTGTTTAAAAGGCATGGTTGCTCAGTGCTCCACAGGTTTATTGAATTCTGTAGTTGGGCAGCCAGATGCCAGATGTGGAAGGCATTTATAGCAAGCTGACCAGGGTCAGTGGAGAGACAATCAATAATCAATCTATCTCTGTATTTAGTTTGGGAAACTAGGACCAGGAGGAACCTGAAAATTGGGTTACATTTATGAGAAGATATGAGAGGAAGCCAGAGGAAGGGAAAACGTGGAAAAGTCAGAGGTACTGGCGGCAACACAAAAATGCCCAAGATATGCTTCCTGTGCTCCAGGTCATGACAAAACCAGCGGAAAATAGCACGATGATCCAGACCAGCCTAGAGTAATCAGGCCTGGTCAATGAAGTGTGGCCTGAGCTTGCTGAGGCTGAGAAGAGGCGGGGTGAGCCAGTTAGAAGGCTCACCAGAGGATTACAACTCTCAGGGAAAGGGAGGTTGATCAGCACAGGGAGCGAGAATGGCCCACCTTGTCCTCACGTCTGTGTTTGTTGGAAAAATTCTTTGGCATCTTTGCTCATTTTTAACAATGCAAGAACTATCATCTGTATAAACGTTAAATGCCCAGGTTTTTGGATTACTTTTTAGTTTCTTTGCGAGTTTCTCCCTCTACTTCTCTCTCCCCAAGTCACAATATAGGGAAAAAAGTTGTAATGGAAAGTAGCAAAACTAAATGAAAGAGAGAAGATAGGATAAACGGGGAAAATATTCTGACAGCAAGTTCTAATTAACTTGCCAAGGATTCTTTCCAAAAGTGTGCTAGTAATCATATCATCTTAGACACTTAACAACCTAGCAGAGAAGGACTAACGAAGGCATGACAGAGACAGAGAAGGGAAGATGACATTGTAGTCTGGTATAGAGTGTCTGGGTCAAAGTTCTAGGAAATTGGTCAAAGTCTTCCCTTTTATTTTACAGTCCATCTTCATCATAAAAGCTGTTCCTTCCCATACTTTAAAAATTCCAAGAGGCACAAGGAAAGCAGAACAAATCTATGATATTGATTTTCTACTATACATTGACTAGAGTTCAAATTTAAAGTGGAAAATTACAGTCCCTGGGGGAGAAGAAACCTATCAATGGGAGGAACTAATACCAAAAGCCCCAGAATTCGGGTTTTTACCGTTCACTGGTGAGTCTGTCTGCGATCAAAGTTGCAACCATTATTTCTGGTCAATGTTTATTCCAGTTCTTTCTTTCTTGAGATTTGAATTATATAATATTTTTAAGGATTCTTTTGTTGGCAAGTGGGGTGCTGCTTTTAGTAATTCTCTGCTGAGACATTTCTACTTTGATTTCCAGAGCCACGTGGCTTTTTCTAAAACCAAAAAAGCCTTAGGAGAATAGATAGCAGCTCAGGTTAAAGCAAGCACAAAAAACTAAAATAATAGTAGAGTTCATTGAAGTTTTCTTTTACACCATCCACTCTTTTATATATATATATATTTTTTTTAACTTGTAGTATAGGTTTTTGAAATTTGTAGCATTAAAATACTTTTTCTTTTTCTTTTCTTTTTCAGAGAATTTTTATGACTATATAGTAGCATATAAGCAAAGTGTGGGGAGGCAAGGAGGGAGAGAGAAGGATCAGATGAAATTAGGAATACAGAATAGGGTGATCAACTCTCTTGGTTTGGTTAGAACTGAGGAGTTTCCCAGGGTAAGACATTTTCAGTGTTCAAACTGGGATGAGTTGATCACCCTATCATCCTAATTCAGACAAAAGGACCCACTGAGTGAGAATATGTTTAAAGGCCAAATTTTCCATTTTGGCAACTTTAATGTTAATAATCTTGGGCTATTTCCCCAAATTCAGTGCCATTTCACCTTGTGAAACTGACTTTTCAGCTAATCAACCCCCCTCTATTTTAGCCCATAGACATATCTACCCTATAATCAGTTTTAGCCAATGGCCAAGTAATTGATGACCATAATGATAATTTATACATACATTGCAAGTGGGTAAAATGTATGCAAATCCCAGGCAAAGAACAATTTTCACTCAAGAAGGCAGTTACAGAACTAAGGTTAGATATCAACATATCTCACTATTCAGTATTTCTACCAAGTACAGTGCAAGTGATTTAACCATAGCTCATGTCATTCAGGAATGTTCCAGTTATTTAAAGGGGTTTAGTAAATTTCATGTCACTTTAGTATTAGAAATACTAAATACTAAATACTATGCCCCACCACACTTGGAGGAAAGGTTGTGGGCACCAGACTTTGAATATGATGAAAACATATCTGACTTGTTCGCTATGGTATCTCCCAGCCAAGTGCTGGGACTGGCACTCACTAGGTAATCAATACTTGTTGAATGAATAAAAGACAAAGTCAGGAAAAAAATAAAAGATTTGTTTCATGCTTATCACAACATGACAACATGCTGGTTGTGTACTTAGCAGTTGTTTGCTCAATAGCACTGAATAAAATACTTCAGAAAAGACTGGAGACTGCTCTAACTAGAAATGCACTTGGGACATTGAAAATCCACTTATTAAAGAAAGGCCTGGACTAGGATTTTTAGGGGTGGAGAGGTAGAGAAGCATTGGAGGATATACATCTGAATTCAAACTGCAATTATGGTCATACTCTCACAATTTAGCTCTTAATTTTAAACCCTATTTTCAGGGCTAATAATATTTGTGGGTCATCTTAATTAGATAGTGGTTTAAGTAAAGGGATCATGTTGTGTATTTTTTCTGGATTTCCCCAGAGTAGTGTTTAATAGATATTAAAACAATGAAATGATTGGAATTTTTTTTCATATCATTTTAGATGAATATATATCCTTCCTACTTTTAAAGTACTTCAGGGAGGTCAATTCTGCAACCTGTTCAGAAACCTCATTCCAGTGCTTAACAACTATCTTCTTTTTTTATATCTAACCTCATTTTTTCTGATAGTGATTTTGGCCCATTTTCTCTAGCACTGTCCTCAGTGGAAATGAAGAACAGCTGGTTACTATTACCAGTTAACTCATCCTTCAACCTTTTCTTCCAGCAGAAATTAAAAAAAAAAAAAATTAACCCCCAACGCAGTTCATCCTCTTTCTTACTTTTGAACCACCTCCACTGTTTCCATTATTTTCAATACTATTATCTAGAATGACTAAAGGGCACAACACATTAATGTACAAATAAGTCTGCTCCAATTAGCACACTGTACAGACCAGTCAGTCCCTGAGCAAAAGCTTGTTGAGGGCCAAGACTGTGGCAGGCACTGTGGAGGAGGTCCCTTTGCTTAAAGAATTGACAGTTCCATTGAGGGCATGAGACAGGTGTGTAAAACACACACTAAAAACCAAGCTGGCCTGTAGGAAGCACTCAATGGGAAAACTCAAGATTATAAGAAAGAATTTCAATGAGGAAGAGAAATACAGAGATGCGAGGAGATGGGGCTTAAGGTGGCCTTCAGAAGCCTGGCAGGACTGAGACAGGGAAGAGGAGGAAGGCCATTCTAAGAGAGGGCGCCATGTGAGGACTTCACAAAGCTTGTCTTGGGTAACAGTGAATGGGCTGTCTGGTTAGAACGGAGAGTTTGTAGGGAGGAATAGTAAAAAATGATAGACAATATATCGGGGTAAGAAGATAGAGGGTACTGAATGCCAGACTAGTCTGAATTATACGGCGGTCCCTGGGCCTGGCTGCATTAGAGTCATCAGAGATTCCTAGGCCCCGTACCAAACCTAGTGAAATAGAATCTCTGATGAGGCAGCCCAGGAATCTATACTTTTAACAAGCTCTGCAGATGATTCTAGGGTATAGCCGGACTTTGAGAACCGCTAGGTAATTGGGAAACATCTCATCCTAGAGCGGAACACTGCTAACAGATTATAGTTTAAGAACTTCCTATGGGCCAGGCATTTTTCACTCATCATCTCATTTAGTCTCACAGCAACTCTATTAGGTAGATGCTATTATTATTCCAGTTGCACTAGAGAGGTCACTGAGGCACAGGGTGGTTAAGTAGTTGCTGAAGGACTGGCAGCTAGAAAAAAGTCAAGCTGGGATTTGAACCTAAGTGGAATGATTCTGGGAGATCTGCTCTCTTTGCTACTATGTTATATTGCATTTTAGTATAAAAGGTGTTTATTAAATATCTGATAACTGAATAAATGAATGATTTATAGGTATGCCCAGGATTCCCTGGAATGAAGAAATGAAGAAAGCAGGCAAATCAACTAGGAAGCTATTGAAATAATGTAGTTATCAATAACAAGTTGAATTACAGTGGTGGCAACGGAAATGGAAAAGAAGGCCCTGATGTGAGAGACAGTATTTTGCAAATACTAACAGGATTGTTGGTTGAAGGAAGGGTGGGATGGGACGGGGGAGGCACCCCGGACATCACAGGATTCCTGGCAGTGCCTCAAACAGAATTAGGAAAGTCAGGATGAGCTTGGTGGCGTAGATGGGTAGATTATGAATCAGATTTCAGACACGTTGAAGCTGAGTTAAGACAGGGCCACCGTGCAGAAATGATCAGCAGATAGCTGGAGAAGCAAAATTGGATTGTCTGTAAAATCCTGGTGGATATTATTTAGCATGGTTGAGATAATAGTCCTGGATGTGCAATCCAATAATATTTGTCTATCTCCTATCCATTTTTCAATTTGTGTATCTGTTTTTAATTGTTCTGGGAGGCCTCTCTCTTATATAAGGAAAACAGTTATAGTTACTATGCCAAAGATTCACGTTTCCTTGCTTAATTATGAACCATCTCATGTTATTAAATTGCTGTTTTGATGTTGCCATAAGACAGGAAAATCCAACGGACGGCAGAAAGAAGTATGGGCTCTACAGGGTATATGAAAGTATACATGGAAGTGTGGCTGGTGTCAATGCGTTTTTAGATGCTAACACAATAGTAGCAATAATCAAGAGGGGTCTTGGTATTGTCATCAGTTCAAAGTCTGGCTCCAGGTGGCTTTCAGTGTCTCCTTCTTTATTATCTGCAAAGCAAAGCTACTATTTGCCACATTCATCTCCCATGCATCTGGAAGATGAATGTTAGTAAATTACATTGATGTTCTCAGATAAAAGGTTTTAAACAAAGAACTGATTCCATTTTCTCCCCAAGCAAATTATTAAATCTATACATGTCACTATCTAATAGTATTAAGTAAACATCCCACCAGGACATGACATTCTGCTGGACACGGAACAAGGCAAATTAGACAAATACAGTCCCACCAGGAACTTACAAGTGTTTACATGTATATGAATAAAACTGTTCTTAATATATTTTATTAGTTATTTAATATGGGTATGCAAATAGGTCCATTAGGAAATCTTTTACATTTTATTAATCCAGCGTCTTAAATAGTTATATTTCACCTTAAATGCTAATGAAGTTTATTTATTAATGTATATCTTCTACACATTAGTGCCTAGGAAAGTTCTTTCTAGCATATCAATTTCTTTAAAAGTTAAGCCCATATTTTTTCCACTGGACTTTTTTCCTGATCTGTTAACAAATCTAAACCTCATTATCCAAGGAAAGTAATGAGATAAAGAGGTCTATTCTTCTTCAGGGCTTTTTGTAATTCACATTAATGTTAATGGGGCTTGTGCATGCATATTAAGAGAAGAGAACCCTAATCAAACACATAAGCCTTTTGGTTGACACTATGTGATCATTTTTTATTGGGATAAGTATGACAAAAATCATCTTACTGCTTTGGACAGCCATAAACAGAGCTACAGAGTTACCAAGATTACATAGTGTAGGAGGGGAAGGCAATGACCAGCAATCACATTTTAAAATGATTTTGAAAACAAAGTATCCATATATTTTCATACTAATTAACTCCATCCATGTCCCTCGCCCCTCCATGAACACAGACTCAAAAAACAGAACGATAAACAAACATTTGCAGACACGCTTGACAGCTGAAAAAAAATTATTAAAGTCAGATACCAAGCAAACTGCATACTGGGCACCGTGGCAGTTCATTTGTCTTTGTACTCAGCCCATCATATGAGTAGCCCATCTGTTTCTGGGTCCTCTTTCAGTTAAGAAAGAAATGCCGACCAAACAATCCTAACTGTCTTCGATGCAAATTTAATTTACACTTAACTTTTTAGTTATCACACTTGTATCAACCTCCATCATTTTATATCACTTGCCCTATTCACATAGAGCTCTCTCTCCCTGCCTCACATCCTCATGTTCACAATCCATCCACATCATGGTTCTAATTTTCCTCTCTGGTGCTTAGTTGCAAACCAACAAAAGCAAGGATGTATAACACATAAATATCTAAATATTATCAGCTATCACACCACTGGGTTTAATGCAAGTCAATATCGGTATATTACACTCTCTACTTTGCAATTCCATTATAGGCTCAACACCGCTGGTCATAAAAAGTAGTATTCTGAGCTCAGGCCTGTGATAGTAATAATGGAAAAAAAGGGTCATTGCTCTTTCCAACCCAAATGAAAAATTAAAATTGCTAGGGCACTTAGCTCAAAGGAAAATTGGCAAATTAACAAAATGAAGAAACAAAATATTCATGGCTCATATTGTGAAGGAGAAAGCAAATAATTTAAGATGGGCTGAGGAGAGAAAATTCAGAGTTACCAAAGAGACAAAAATTGAGCCTAATTCAATTCCTATGTGTTTCCTTTCCTCTGTAATCACGGACAGCCATGGAGAACGATGGATGGCTGTGCCCACAGTAGCCTTTGACATGCAAATTTATTTATTTTTTGCCACAGTCATATATTTCCCTTAGGCTGAATATATGCTGCCATTTTACCCTGATCTGTAAGGGTAAATGTATTTCTATTGTCAATGTATTTCTATATCTTGCTTGAAGCTGAATTAAGAACTTTGACCTACTTTGGCTTTCATTTTTCATCTGAAATTTCATATTTCAAATTGGCCTCTACTTCATGAAGCAAAGCACCTTAACTCTAGCCTGTTGTTGGCCTTTTGCCTTTGGGGAAATGATTGTTAAAATTTCACTGGCCTGGCTACATTAGCTCAGTTACCCTTCATACCCATAAAGTTGAAGGGATATCCAGGCATTTTATAGCCGCTATCTGGAAAGAGGTAATGACAGGCTAAGGCCACATTACATTTACTGTACACAAGACCTATAACAGCTGTTATGGGATCAAGGTAAAGAGGAGAAATGTATGACAGATGTCATGTTCCTTGGTGATTTAAGTATCCAGTCTCTATCTAACCTAATTTGAAAATCAAGTCAAAATGTATCTTTATGGGTAATATATTATAGGACAACTTCAGGGCAGCCTGATGAAATAACTATGAGCCATGCATTAAGAATGTCAAGTCTAAAACCCATCTACATACCCTGGGTTGAAATATATGAAGAAAGAAAGAAACAACAACAACAAAAAACACCAAACAACTGCTTTCTCCATTTGAGTGCATTTTCTATTTGTATTCCAGAACAGAAGTTTTGCCTTCCACCAAGTGATTAAATAACCTTTGAAAATAGTTCATGGTTACATTTAGAAAGGGCTGACCCAAAGCTAATAAAATATAAATGATTGAGTGATTTTAGCTATGTCATTTCTTCTTGTAATTCATTATGCAAAATTGTCCAGACTAAAGGATAAGCATCATGCCCACCTGAGTTACAAAATAGCAACTAGAGGAAAACTAAAAAACTGAAAGAGAAAGTTAGTGGGTTCCAAGTGTATCTTGCTTGAGACAAAGGTAATATCTGATGGTCTTGGCTGTCTGGAGTGGAGCCATAGGGGGAAGACAAGAAGTAATATCTATCGCTTCTTAAGGGAAGACATACAAATGGCCAACAGGTATATGAAAAATGCTCAACATCACCAGTCATAAGGGAAATGCAAATTAAATCCACAATGAGATATCACCTCAAACCTGTTAGATTGGTGATTATCAAAAAGATGAAAGATAAGTGTTGGCGAGGATGTGAAGAAAGGGAACCTCAGACACTGTTGGTAGGAATGCAAATTGGTACAGCCATTATGGAAAACAGTATGGGGGTTCCTCAAAAAGTTAAAAATAGAACTACCATATGATCTAGCAATCCCATTAGTGGGTGTATATCCAAAGGAAATGAAATCAGTATATTTAAAAAGTATCTGCATGTTTAGTGCATCATTATTCACAATAGCCAAGGCAAGGAATCGACCTAAGTGTCCACCAACAGACGAATGGATTAAAAAAAAAGTGGTATATGTACACAATGGCATACTATTCAGCCTTTAAAAATGAGCAAGTCCTGCCATTTGCAACAACATGGATAAACCTGGAGGGCATTATGTTAAGTCAAAGCACAGAAAGACAAGTACCACATGATCTCACTCATATGTGGAGTATAAAAAAGTCAAGCTAATAGAAACAGAAAGTAGAGTGACGACCGCCGTGGGGTGGGAGAGTGGACTGGGGAGATGTTGGTTAAAGGACACAAAATTTTACTTAGATGGGAGGAATAAGTTCAAGTGATCTATTGTACACCACGGTGACTACAATTAATAATAATATATTTTACACTTGAAACTTTCTAGAAGAGGAGATTTTAAGTGCTCTCACTACATAAAAAAATGGTAAGTATGTGAGGTAATGTATATGTTAAATAGCTTGATTTAGCTATTCCACAATGTATACAAGTATCAAAACATCATGTTTTATACCACAAATATATACAATTTTTACTTGTCAATTAATAATAAATAAGTAAATAAATAAAAAGAAGTAATGTCTATCAAGTCAGGCACTCTACTGATAGGTCTGCTTACGTGAATTGTTTAACTTAAGCTTCACAACAAGTTGGAGAGGATGTACTATTATCTGCAGTTTACTGATGAGGACAGTGAAACTCAAAGGGATTAGGGAAGGCCACAGAGCTTGTACGGGACAGATTTTTTACTAGGTTCAGCATTAATTTGATGGTGGTGATGGCTGTGTTGTTGTTTCTGGTAATGGTGGAGGATGTGTATGCGAGGTGTGTGTGTGTGTGTGTGTGTGTGTGTGTAGGTAGGAGTGTTCTTTTTAAAACAATTCACAGCAGGATGTCTTTATAGAGTTCCCCTAGTTAAAAATATATAGTATATTTTAGTACAAAATGAAGTAAACATATACACCTTAGCATTTGCAAAGTGTAGAAACAAAAGATGATGCCTCTAGATTTTTAAAAGTATCTTTGTCTTCAGCTTTCATGATTTGGGTTTTTCTAATGCTCCATGATGTAGAAACCAAAACAGTGTGTCTCTGAGGTATACCTACATTATCTGAGTTAAGTAGAAACAATAAAGAATACCCAACCCATAGGCTAGGAGGAACTGAATTAATATAAGCAGCTGCAAATAAAGGTCACCATTTATATTACTGTCCACATAGCTTTAGAATGTTTACTTCAGGTATAATAAGGCTTTGTGTACTAAACAGACAAAGTTTGAGTAAGCTTTTTGTTATGGCTTTATGTGAAGTTGGTTTAAAAATCACCTTCCCATAGTCATATGCTGCAAAAAAGAAAAAAGAAAAGGAGGCATATAGTGATTTGGCTTTAGTACCATATTGTGCTAAGTTCTAATAACACGTCTGCTAAAAATTCAATGTAGTTTGGGTAGTGTGCAACTCTATTATACCAAGGGTGAGATGACACCACCCTTTCTGACTTTACCTTCTTCATAGCACCTAATACAATCTGAAATAATCTCAATTATTTTGGGTCAGTTGTTTATTCTCTCTCCTTCACTGGAAAGTAATTCCATGAGAGCCACAGCCTGGATATCTTGTTTGGTACTGTATAAGTTGACTGTTGATTCCCTCAAGCTGACAGGGTACTGGCTTGTCCCTGAGGCATCTAGGTGAATGTCCCATCACAAGATTTTGGAAAGTTTTGCACTTTGTTCTTTGTTAATCTATTAAAAAAGAGTTTACTAGGCATAATTCCTTTTAGGATCAAATTCTGGGAAAGGTAGACAAATGAGCTTGAACCACATCAAGCCTTTCCATTCAGTGTCTAGAACAAGTTGACAGTTCAAAAGTTTTTGAAGTAAGCATCCTATAATATTAAGAGGAGACAACAACAGCTATTATATTAAATAATAGATTTTAAACACAGATCTATGACAGACTTTTGGTGAACGAATATAACAATTGACAAGGTTATTAAGTAACTAAGAAATTGGGAACTAATCTCTGGGTTTTCTACTCTAGACAGGGCAAGATTTTCTTAGTCAAAGAATATTTCTTTTCAGTGCCCAGAAAGTATCTTCTAGGCCCCAGGAAGGTGGCATAGGACTTATAGCAATGAACTTGTCCACTGAAGGGGTTTGAGCTTCACCCTTAGGCCGAAAGGAGCCATGGGCGGTCTTCCTGCAGGACAGAGCCATGAAGACCACGACACCTACGGAAGTCAAACACGTAATGAAAAAAAAATGTAAGCACCTTGATCCCCTGAAGTTCTCTTTCAGCAGCAGGTAAACAGAACATACAGGGAAACTACCAAGTTGGTAAGTTCTTGAGCTGCATATTTTTCCAAAATAATTCATAGCCTGTGTAAGAGCCCCACTTGAATCATGCGTGGAGATAATGTTGAAATCAACAAAAAGTATAGGCATATTGGAACTAGACAACATGTATAAAGACAAGCATTAAAAAGATGCCCCATAATTTTTTCAAAAGAATCAGGAGTAGTTTAAATTAACAAATGAGCAAAACTGTACTACTACATACAATCAACATGAATGGGCCAGCTAATATCAGAAAAGCACAAACACTTAGTGTTTTACAAGCAAGAAAAAGGCCACTGCTAACACATTCACACGTCCATGAGGCAAGGCGCGGTGAGGAGAGGGAGGCAGAATTTAAGTCTTCACTCACTCCCTTGGCCAGATGTCATACTACATGGTGCAACTGCACATACCAAAACCCTATCTTCAGGACAGTGTCAGAGAAACGCAGATAATGGAAAAAATAATACATATTTAAACCACATATCTAACTCCAAGAGAACCTTAAAGCAATCAATCTTTTTAAATAAGAAAGAAACTAAGTCAATAGCATCTGAGCAACAGATGAGAATTAAAGTAAAATCTGTTGGCTAATGGTAACAGCTTTGTGTTCTTTGTTGTTGAAAACGTGCATGTAGCAGCGACTCCAATATGCTCACAAAGTCAGATGCAAAAGGCTATGGAAAACAGTTGCTATTTTTACACTGAAGATAAAATTAAGCACCACCTTTCAGATCTTAATTTTGCTAAAATAGTGGAAGGAAACAAAACTCAAGGTGTTAGGTGTCTAAAGGATCCAGGTCCTGTGATTTCTACTATAGGAAAATACAGAGTATATTGGACAATAAACGGAAAAGCTGGCACTGCATTATGGGCAATGAAGTATGAACCTGCCAAATCAAATCATCTGAAATAAAACATAAAGTTAAGGTTTAATTTAGTAATATTCTAGAAAATGGGATATGTGAAGCTCTAACAGTTTTTATATTTATAGACTATTTTAGTTAAATCTTTTTTATAGTGTTTTTCTTTAACACCTTAGAGGAAAGAGGAAACTTTTCCTTATAAATTATTATAATGTTGTAAAAGTAGTAATAATAATTATGACAATAACTATATTAGTTTTATATTGACCCTGTAAAAAATTGCCACAAACGTAGTGGCTTAAACAACACCATTGGGCTAAAATTAAGAGGTTGGCAAGCTGTGTTCCTTTCTGGATGCTCTCCACTGAGAATCCAATCCCTTGCCCTGTCCAGCCTCTAGAGGCTGCCCATATCCCTTGGCTCATGGTCACCTCCCTCCATCTTCAAAGCCAGCAGGACTATATTTTTCTGCACCTTACTTCCATGGTTACCTTTTCCTCTTCTGCTTTTAAGGCCCCTTGTGATTACGTTGGGCCCACTGGGGAAAATCAGGGATAATCACCTTATCTTAAGGTCGGCTGATCTGCAGCCTTAATTCTCCTTTGCCATGTAATATAACATATACGCAGGTACTGGGGATTGAGACATGGACTTTTCAGGGGGTCATTATTACGTTTACTACAATAATTAACATGTATTAAGTGTTTATTACTTGCCAGGCACAGTCTTAAGCATATTATATATAATAAAATATAATTCTCATAAGAATGGTAGAATCTATTATTATCCCATGGGTCAGATAATGAAACTGAGGCAAAAAAGGTTAAATAATTTTCTTAGTGTTACTTAGGTAGAAATTAGAGGAGCCAGGATTGAACTCAGAAGTCCACATGCAGAGCCTATACTTTTAACGTCTTGACTCCATCACTTCAAAGACAAAATTCTCATCTAAATATATTGCAATTGTATGTTGTCATTATTATAAAGATGCCTAACTCACAGCCCACAAATTCTGGCGATCATAATTATTACCTAGAATAAGGGCAAGTTTAAAACCCAATATGGCAGATGGAAAGACAGAGTCTATAGAGACCATCAGGAAAAATAAACCAATGGCTATTGAGAAATTTGTCCCCATCTTGCATTTACTAGGCTATAAGTCACATTACATAAAATGTACAGGAAGCCATTATTTTGGATTGAGCTCCTGCTCTAGGCCACAACAGACAAGACCAAACTAAAAAGAAGTCACTCTTGTTAGGTGCCACGTAATCAAACCGAACTTAGAAATGGGCCAGTTTCCTATAAACAAGAGATTCACAGCAACCAATCAAAAGAGGCCAGTCAACCTGAGCTGGCGTGATAAGGAAGTCTCCTTTACCATAACCCTGTAAGGAAAGTAATTTTGAAATGACCATTCTACTTTCTATTTCTTGTTTCTGCTTTCTTCAGCCTTTATCTGCCTATAAAGCCCATATCCTCTGCTCAGCCTACTGAAATGCCCTTCTATTCTATAAATGGGATGCTGACCCATTTAGGAATCCCTAATAAAAGCTAATTAGGTCTTTAAAACTCAATTTGTTGAAATTTTGTTCTTTGATAGTCAGATGATTACTATGATGTCAGGCATGCTGGGGTAACCTCAGCCCAGGTGATAGAAGGACCACAGAAATTTTGCTATAACATATCCAGGGGCAAAGTTATTCCCGAGGTTTTGAGCATGAAGACACTGGGTTAGCATTCTATGAACACTGGGAATGCAATGGGAAGGCTCACCCGTGTCAGTACTGTTTGTATTCCCTAAATGTCACTTTGCAGTTTCCAAGATATTTCCTTGTAAAGTATGGAATGGAACTTTCCTTTCTGTCTGGAAATTTCAGTTGAAGGTCCCAACCTGAGAAGAATTGGTAACAGATACCACCCAGCATTCTTAACAGAGATTATCTCCTAAGGGTGTCATAAGGATGGCCAAACCCGCCCTTCAACTGTCATCTCCCATCATTCACCTTCAGCCCACGGAATAGAAGTATAGAGATTACTGGATTTGGTGGGAAATTAGAGAAGTAAGGAAAGTAATGGGAAGGGGAGCTTCTGCCTCTTACCCCCAACAAAATAAGTGAGGGTGCTATAAGAAACCCCCCCAAGAGAATTTGGAGATGGTTGTATAAAAGGACTGTCACCCCACTTCCTACCTGTTTGCTTTGTGACTTGCAAAAATTTACTGACTCTCCCTTCCCCGTGCATAAGTGCATTCTTGGGAAGGTTTGACACATGCCCCTAGAGTAGAGGGGCCCAAAGCCTCTGCTTGACTCGCCCTGGAGTGGTCTGAAGATGCACGACTGGGTGGAGCATCCCTAGGGCAGGGTGAGGAGGAAGCGGAAACAGCAGGAACAAGCTGCACTTGCATCGTTTGGAGGGGCAAGAGAGCAGTAATTCCAGTGAGCCAAGTAGATGCTGCAGCAGTAGGTTAGGCTAGAGCCATCTCAAACTGCCACCATCCAAGAAGTCTACGAGCTGGGGTGAGGAGACTCCAGGGGTGTGTTGTCTGAGGTCAGAGGCTAAGGGTAAGAGGTCGTTGGAAAAATGAATCTCCTACATTTGTGACTGGTACAGTAAGGGGCCCCCTGAAAAATCCACAAATGTTGCCCACAAAGGTTCCCTGATGGCCAGATTATAGCAGATATACCAGTTAAGTAAAACTCTATTCCACTTACTATTGCCCTTCCTCATCCCCTGGTTCCAAGGACCAAGAAGTAGGAGGAGGTAGACTCCTGCCCAGACCACACTGCAGGACACTCCTTTTGGCTGCGGTCTGAGGGGCAGGGAGGAAGAAGGTTTTGATTTACATTGGATTGAATGTTTTAGCCCCTGACAAACAGGTTGTTTTATTACCTGAAAGTGACCAGAAAACTATCAGCCAGAAAGCTGAGATAGCATCATGGTATAGAGAAGGCAGAATTAACAGCGCATTTTTGACAGTAGATGTGAGAGAAGAAACATGGCTGTTTTCTGGCTGCACCCTGCTGAACCTGCCTACTCAAGGCATCTGTGGCACATGAAATCCCCGAGATCCCCCCTCACAGCCTCGCTGGGTTAGTAGAGCAGGTGTGCTGGCCTCATTTTAAAAGTGAGGAAAGTGAGGCTCAGGGAAGCTCAGCAATGTGTGCAGAGGGTCATGGATTCAGACCAGGGTCATCTGACCCCAGACCCTGTGACATCTCCATTATATCATGATGCCTCTGTAGATGACAACTGATGTGCCCAGAGGCCTGGCCACTGCACGCGTAGGGTCATGGGGGACGAGGTTCATCTACCTTGCCTCCTCTGATTCAAAGGAGGTGCTCCATAGGTAACGTGTAGGACTCCCTCGCCTGTCACTTTCCCTGTGCTGATGGAAGCAGCATTTAATTTATCCGCATAACACTTTGGAACTAGGGACTGCGGGCATTGCCCGTGCCTCCACTAAGCGTTGGCCTTTCTTTGACAACAGACTTATACAGTGTCCTGTCATCACCGAAGCTTCGGGAGCTGCCCAAGAAGGCTCCTCTGCCTCTGCAGAAAAGCAACAAAGCACATTCACAGTTTAGATTTTTATGTATTTAGCGGAAGATAGGGAAAGCTTGCACTTTTTGTCTGAGTACACACAAAGGACTGATTTCATCAGAAGAAACAAAAAGAAAGAGCAAACGCCACTGTGCTGTCCACGCAGGCCCCTACCTCAGCATGGCACCAAACCCCTTCTTCTTCATCCTCCTTTCTGGGTCTTCATTCTCCTCCTTGCGCTTTTTCTCCTTGACTTTCAACTTGCCCTTTTCCTTTTTCTTCTCCTTCTCTTTCGGTTTTTTGACTTTCCGGGCTTTATTTTCCACGTCCTCTAGCTCAGAGTTCCCCTGAGGGGCAGATTCACAATTCAGAGCTCCATGGCCAGAATGAGAGCTCTTATCAGACAACCCATCTGTACAGAGGAAAAATAATCAATACACATGGTCAGGGCACTTACGGTTAGTATAGGAAAAAAAGCTAAAAATGTAAAATACAGAAGGATGAATAAAAACACTGCAGAGTTCTGCCCTTCTATGTAGCTACTTGTATGCTTTGAAGATATGACTGCCTAAATCTGGTTACTTCATGTGAGGTTTGAAGCTGGGAGGGGGACGACCAGTCTGCTTGGCTGGTGGTGTGAAAGGCTTGCTATGTGGTGAAGCACTAATCTCTCCGAAAGCTGCCTTGTCAACCTTGATCAGCTCCGAAAGCCCACATGCTGGGAAACAAACAGGGCGAGTTTATCTGGAGGAGAGGTGTTTGAGTACAAACACCCAACTGCTTCTACCCAATTAATGCAGTCAGAGTCCTGGACTGATGCTGTCCCTAATGACTCCAGTGAGAATGTCAAGAAACGCATACTCAGTGCTCCTACCCTAAGGGTAAACGACAGTTGGTCCTTGTAGAAAAGGGAAGGAGAACATTTCTTTAGCTGTGCACTGTAAAATAAATTGCATATTGTGCTCTCCAATTCCATGTTCGTTAAGCCAAAGGGCAAAACATATCAGGAAATGAATTACTTTTAATATCAAGACTATAATTGTGATCCCTAAATCATTTTTTCTCTGTAGTTAAGCACACATTCTTGCCTATGATTTGCAGATAATGATGAGAGGAAGAAATCATTTAAGGAAACATTATCACCCTACCCGCTTCTAATTCTTCGGGTCCGTCGTAAGACTTGTCTATGGCTGCTCGGAAGCTCTCGTTGCATCCTCGGCCTCGAACCATGTGTGGTCGGGGCCTGTGAAAGGGAAGTTCATTTTTCCTGACCTCGGCCACAGCAGTCTGCAGACTCTCCAAGGAACTGGACTTTTTCAAACCCAGAGTTGGACCAAAATCTTTGCTTGGAGATTCTGGAAAAGAAAGGGTAAAAAGTCACTCTTCTCTTAATGGGGCAGTGTGACACAATGGAAATGCTTCCTGTTCTAAGAATATTTCTGTTTGGTCATCTTAAAAAAGGGGTGTTAAGTGGGTGGGAGTTGGAGTTAAACTCAAGGTTTCCTTCCTTTTGTAAATCTTGAGTAAGTGGCTTGACTTCTCTGAGCCTCAGTTTCCTTTTCTACAGTTGTGGTAAGATTTAAAATGACAACATAAATTATATATAGAAATTTATATGTATGTATGTCTATATGCACATGCATGAATCTGAAAGGTTATAGCTACCTACAGAGATTATATGTGTGTGAATGAGTGATTATGTATGAGGGTATATATATATACACACATGTACATGTGTATACACACACAGAGAGACACACACAGAGCACCTGACATGATGAGTGCTTCTCTTCCAGTATCCACCTAGGTACTCCCACACCTTATAGCTTTTGTTATTTCTATGGTTGTTTATATGATTATTAAGGAACATACTGTGCATGGAAATCAAAGAACATTGAAGTGATTGTGATTTCTGTGATTAAACACTTTACCTTATCCTAGTGGCTATTAATGTGTGGTAAATGTAATTTATGTAATCAATCAATAAATCAATCAAAGCAAGAAAGAAAATAACTTTTCTGTGTCAATGCTATTGTTCTGAATGTATTCCTATTTGGGTATTTAGAAAAGGGGCAACCTTTTTATGTGATATAAAATTACAAAACGGAAAAAAAAACACATAAATACATTTTCATAATCTCCTTTCTGATATGCAGTGTCTTTCATTTGCACAGTTTGTCTTGCCCTGTGCCTGTGCCCCCCTCTACTCCTTGACCTCTGTTCCCACCCCCAGCCCGCCTCCCAATTACCAATAACAGGATTAGGCTGTACAAATATTAGCAGCACAAGGATTATTTTAAAGATGGAAGAAATTCCATCTGGGTTCTTGTGTCCACATTCAAAGCTTCTCCACCAGGGCCAAGGCTTGTGGCTCTCTGCAGTTACGAAGCAGATTATTGTCATGAAGAGGCTACGCTGGCATTTCTGGAAATAAACTACCATGCAGTTTTTCAATAGATACAGAGTGAAAATTAAGGAACATGTACATAAAGTACCTACTTCAATGCCTAGAACATAGTAAGGCTCAATAAATGGCACTACCTCTTATTACGACCATCACTACTTTTGCTTCTACCACTACCACTGCTATGAACACTACTACTAGTTGCTTAACACAGTATTAGGTAATACCAGGAATATATAAAGAAGTACAACAAAGGCCTAATATATATACACCCACATAAAGTTAAATAGCAATCCACACCCTTCCAGATATCCTGAACATGTGAAAAGTAGCCAAAATAACGGCAATAATGCTAATAGCTAACAATGCACAGAGTGCTCAGTGTGTGCCAAGCACTATTCTAAGTGCTTCACCTATATGATCTTACTACCTATGTGAACTTACTATAATCCTTGCAGTTGTCCTACTGGCACTACTACTGTTAGCCCCATTTTATAGATGAAGAAATTGAGGTACAGAGCAATGAAATAACTTGTCTAACGTTAGACACTTAATAAGCGCCCGAACTGGAAACTGACCCGAGAGAGCTTTTTGGGTCTGTGCCATATACTTTACTGCCTAAAGATGTATTTGGTCTCCACCCTCTACTTGATTATGGTCAAACTATTTAAACTGGCCTACATATTCCTCATCCCTAAAATAAGAAAATATGCCTAGATTAGCCTTGGAGCCTAGTTAGGAAGGCAAACTACAAAAATTGGATGTTGCTTTAGAATTTCATCATTAACATACAGGAGGCAATTTTGCACTTTGAACAATATACACGATGACAATAAATACTGCTTTTTATAGGTGACAGTGTATATTCAGTAAATGCAAACAGAGATAAGACTAAGCCAAAAAGATTATAAGAAATTTTGGGGACAAATTTCAGGTGTTACTTGCAAGTCATAAATACTGAGGATATGTATGTTACTATTAAATCCAGAAAGAGGCATATTTCTTACATTCCCAGGAAGGAAGGTAAGTTGAAGAAACAGAAATCAAATAAGATCATTTCTGACAAGAAAACAAAAGGCAACACAGAGGTTTAGGAGTATTGAAGCAACAGTAAAAGCTTTGAAGTTTACAGAAAATATTTTATACCATCAACCCCTAGGGATGTCTGACATGAAGTTTGGGGAAAACATGAAGATGAAAACTATCTGAGAAAGACTAGATCCTCTGTCAACAACAGTAACCACCTTTTATTTATTAATTGCCATTCAGGAGATTATATTAGAGCCCAAACTGTAAGCATTCATGTCAACCTTTAGCAATAAATTCCAAGGAACATGAAAGTGAATAAATCGTCCAAGATATAAAGCATACTATCTAAAAGCAGCTCATCTAAAGCTCAGCGAGAAGTTATATCTGAGAAGGAACAAATACATTGTTACTCATTCTAAGCAAACTGAGTATTAAGGATTCATGGATTTTGCAGGATTAATAGAGCTGGCAATTAATTCACTTTTTCTAAATAAAAGACACAAATTGGAAGTACCAACCAACATTAGGCAGCATTACATCCTAGCTCTATGCCATGTAATACATTGTAAAATTAAAAGCAAAAAGGGTGGATGAGTTCTAGGTTATAAATGTGGACCCAGGGGTTTTCAGGCTTGGAAAATAATTTTCTATTTATTTCTGGAGAATAAACAGGATGTAGCAATAGAAGAGAGACTGGTGTTAAAGAGGAGAACCCAAAATCAGGAAAGTCCTTACAAGGACTCACAAGTGCAGAGAACTGACTGAACTGGGAGCTCTGATAAGCACCTTCACCAGGGTTTCACATGTTCTCGCTTCTGATAGAAGGTCCAGGTTACCAGCTGGGGGAGGGATTATTATGTCGATTGACGGGCATCAGTGTTAAATTCCAACAGAACACTTGGAATAAATTACCTTCTCATGTAAAGATTGTGTGGAGTACAATAAATTGGCCCATTCAATCCTTCTTCCCTATTCCTACTCTCACCAATTTCGGTTTGGGTTGACATTGTGTAGGAAATTTTACAGCTTTTAGAATGGGAAGATTCACTGTCAATTTCTAGCCTCACCATTTACACAAATCGTATTCTTTTTCTAGGCGTCCACTGAAAGTAGAGGTCTCTTTGAAGTGAGTAATTTATCAAAATCAAAACCTCAGTCACTCAGTCCCATTAAGGTCATCCCAAAATGTGATAACTCTTCACATTTTCATCTGTAGCTCATGTGGTATTGGCTGTGGCTGATTTTAAACAATTGTCTGAGAGAGTGATCTATGAATACCATGTGTTATCACTCATGGGATGGACCTTGTCCAAATTTGAGCATTTACTTGTCCCATTTTGAGCATCTACAGAAACAATCTGAATATGACTGTTCAATGATTTCCAGGCCAGCTTAAGTTAGTTGCAAATGCCAAGGAATAAATCTTTCCCCAAACTCCAGTAGCAAGGCTTAATTTTTTAACCTATGACTTCATATCCAGTGACCATGTTCTCTAAGATCTATTTGAACGTACATTTCCCTTACAAAAATGAACTTGACATATATTAACTTCATGAAACAAATAATACAACAATTATCAAGGGTGCTAAAAGAAGGATCTTGTATGGTTATGATAAAAATTATTCTCAAGGTGGTCTAATAAAAATATTCTTAATATCATGTGTGAAATTTTCTCTTAAAATTACAGCCCCATAAAGGAATACCACCAAAATAATTTTTTTTAAAAGATGTCATAGCATTTTTGAAGATTCCATCTCTTCCCAAATGAAGGATTGGCTTGACTTGGTCCCAGAAGCCTTCCCCATACGGAGCAGAGGGAAATTCAGGGTCATGTCTTCTGGACCCACCAATCCTCAGATACATCCACTATTCCCTTCCATCCAGAAAAATACAGTGTTATGAATAGAACAGACACACACACACACCAAGACTAAAGATTTAAAAGAGTTGTGCTAGGAGAAATGCCCACCATTTCTTCCTTGGGCATGAAAGAGGTGTCAAAAGGCCCCATAGGGGAGCAGCACCATCTAGGTAGAGAGGTGTTCCTTGGAAACAGATTCTGAAAATACTGAGAAACTGCTGCCCCAGCCTTCTGGGTAGAAAGCCCCATTTCAACATACTATGGAACAGAACATCCTTCCTAAAGGGAGGAATGTTTAGATGTGGACCTCGGTTTCTCTGACTCAGTCTTGGACTCCTGCCCCTCCCCTACAGGTAAGGACTGCTGTTGGTTCTCTACAGACAACTGATTAGGATAATAGAGAATAAAGCTATCTACAGGGTAGTGGTTAACAGTGAACCATTAAAAGGAGGTTGTGGGATAACCAAACTCTCCTCACTCTGCCAATTACTTCTTGAATTATTAACCTCTCTGTGCCTCAGTTTCCTTACCTGTAAAATGAGGATAAGACAAGCATAAAAGAGTACTTGGCACATAGTGCATGCTCATAAAGCATTGGTGATAATTTATTGTCACTGTCATTTTTGTGCCACCTCTAAACATTTAACTGAGTGAAGTCCTAAAGCAATTGATGGTTCAATCCATCGTTGCATTCTTAAATATGACCAGGCCTTCCACAAAAAGCTGAAAAGGACTTCATAAAGAAATACTATCCTTTTTATTCAAAAGTTAAACTGGTTTTATTTCAAACAACTCCTTACCTTTCTTCTTTTGAAATAAGATATATATATATATTCATCTGTTCATCACATATAGAGAGGCTATTCTTGGGAAGATTAATAGTAGAATCTCAGTTGCCCTTCCCTTTAGGCTATAATCACTTAATTAGTCTGAGATTTAATTGGCAATGTTTGAACTCCCCACTCTAGCATTAAAATCTCACAATAAAAGAATGCCTTTATCCGGAAGACCAGTAATTGGATCTTCCATTATTGATGAAATTGCTTCCAATACATCCCATATTAAAAAATAAGGAATTATTTTGGGGAAGGTGTTCAATTCCAGATACGTGGCAAGTTTTTCTTTCTAATTATAGAGGCTTCTAATTAACAAATACTTATGATAAATTAACAATAAATAATGTATTAATTTGTACATTTCAATAACGTCAATGGCCCTCAAGGCACTTAGTGAAAATTAATTAAGTTAGAGTCCCTCCTTCTAAAAAAAATAAAGGGGTTGTGGCCAGTAGTAAATTAGGGATCAAAATTATTGTAATGCTATGCAGGAGTCACAGCATGAAACCTGAGAAGGCTGGGAATTTGTCAAGATAGCTTGCTTTTAGTATCAATTTGGTCTTTCCTTATTATGAGCAGTGAACTTGGGCAAACACAATAGAAATGCCTTACCTGCTTCATGGGGAGTTGTGATGTGAAATTAACAGATCCAAAACTCTTTGAATAAAAAATTATTATAAATTCCAAGCAGGAAGTCAAAATACCACTTTATTCTCCAACATATTTTACTTTGTCTTTTCATTTTAGATTATGCTTACTGAAATTTTTGTATATTTGATTTTTTTAGTAGGTTCCCCAGAGGCAAAATGTCTTACGTGCTTTAATAGATATCATTGTAAATCCATTAGCCTTTAAAAAAAATTCTCCATAATATCCAAATGTATAATTTCCCAAATTATGTTATCTGTGCTAACTGTGTCCATAATGGGCCCAATTACCTTCTTGCCTATCTCAGTATTCCAAATATTGATCATCATTCCAAGCTTATCACAGTGCCCCATTTCCTATTCATTACCAAGGGCATAATGCAATCTGGCTTTACATTATCTGCTGTCATTTGGGTCTCAGTTCTTTACTGGCAATTTCCAAGTTCTCCAAGAGCAGAATTTTTTTCTTTTAAGTCTCGTAAATCCCAAGGTCTTTTATCATTTCCTGAAATTCATGTCAAAATGTTCAATAATGAACTTCTCATTAAGATTCATACATTTGCATAATCTCCCCTACCCCTGCCTTTGAATAGTTTTTAGTTTAAAGTGAAGATATCCAGAGAAAATATGGGAAGATTATGTGAACAAACAAATTCCTTGATTATGAGTATGGACATGGCCTTCCAAATATCTTCAAATGTTTGTCAAGTACTGTTATACGTTTTCATTTTCCTCACGAAAAATTCCTTCTTTTATAAACTAAAAGTCCAAATCTAATGCCATGTTCGGGTTTCTTTCCTGGACTCACATTATGTCCCCAAAATACAATGAATAGTGAGTCCATTACACCAAAAATATTCTGATGACACTTTTCCTTCTTTTTCTTTTCTTCTCTATCTTGCAGATAAGAAAAGAGAATCTACGATTCAACTTGGTGGGTAAACTATTTCTAAAAAATATATACCCATATCTGTGGGTAGATACTGTTAGGCAACTGAAGAACTCAGACAACCCCATTCCCAATAGACTAGTTTATTTTAATCTTTTGTTTTCATCCTCTTTGCCTTAGAAAAACTCTACTGGACTAAAAAACAAACAAACAAACAGAAATCTGCATTCAAGATAACAGTGGACTGAAAAATTAGGTAAACAGCTTTGGTCTCTGGAAGGGAAATGTGGCTACTTAAAGGAAAACACTACCTTTATTATTTAAATAGGTTAAAGACTCATTTGAAGGTCAAATAAACTGACTAAAGTGGCAAAGTTTCCTATCTGTGAAATAGGATCAATAAATACCACCTACATTTTCTTATCCTTGTTGATTTTTGTATCCTCAGCAAGGGGTACACTAAATATTTATTTGTTGTAGGAATAAAGGAACAGGAAGGTAAAGGATAGTTTCCATACTTGGATGTCCCTTTTCTTTAGTGCTGTGAGGTTGAACAAGGTTCTTTCTGGAGAAACACACCCCACAATAACTTAACTTCCTCAAAGTCCCCATACAGCTTCCTGTTCTTTGTTAATACAGCCCTTAGTTTCTTTTGCACCCCTTTCAAGGATTTAATAATTTCTACCCTACCTACAATTATTCATTCATCTCTACATTTTGCCTTTCTTTTTATATTAGTTGTTCCTTTCACTTAACTTCTTTGTGTAATATTAGTCTTTTCTGCCATTTCCACCTCATGTGCACTTTAAATGGTCTTATTTTTACCTGCTGCCAGGAACACCTTTATTTGTATTCCAGTTCTTCCTTTTATATCTGGGTAACAGGCTTTTCATTCTGAACACAGACCGTTGCAATGATTTCCACCCCCCATTCCTTTTACCCTTTACTCTTTGTATGTCTTGCTATAACAAAACATCTTTCTCCTGCTTTTGACTGTTGAATGGTTTATATCTTCATGTGGGTTGTACACTACAATACTCTCAAAATAAAGTAGAATATAAAGAATTCTGATAAGTTTCTTCAAAAACCATTAGCATAACCAAAAGGTCAAAGTGTGATTGATTTCTTGGAGGGAACCCACATGAAAATATTTTTACATGTTGTATAGACTGGGCAATTGTATTTTTTAAGGTCAGACATAATTTTATATTTTTTGTGTATTTCTCTCCCTTTTATACCTGATTGTACTTGGAAAAAAAGAGCCTTCAAATGCTCAATTACTGAGTTATTTCCAGAACTGATAGAAAGTAAGGTTTTTCAGTTTTGTGTCAATATGAGTAACAATTTCTTTATAGATATACTTTAAGCAAGGTTTCAATCCAATGTTAAAATGTCAAGCCAAAATCAAGTCAGCTATCAATGAGTGTTTCCTGAGTACTTTTGTGGCTCAGAACTGTACTTGGTCCTAAGAGGAAAGGAAGACATGTCTAACAAAAACTCACATCTCCTGTGGCTTCATAGTTCACCCAGCTCATTCCCGTGAAAGAGAGATGACATCATACACAACTAGACTAACCCAAATTCACGTGTACGTTCATGACGAGAGAATGCTAGAAAGAAGGCGAGAGGAAGGGCAGGATAAAAGTAACTGAATGAGAGCAATTTCATTTACCATCCCTCCCCGTGAGTGTGTCCTAGAGGGAGTGTGTGTCTAGGACAGAGCAGTTGGGAGCAATGAACTATTCTCTGTGGGTCTTTGCTTGCCTCTCATGCTGCGAACACCTCACCACACTGAATAAGATTCTTATGTTTCAAGATTTATATTTTTCACACGTGCCTGAGTTTGGGCTGCTATAACAAAAATATCATAGACTAGATGGTTTATAAACAACAGAAATTTCTCACAGTTCTGGAGGCTGAGAAGTTCAAGATCAAGGCACCAACAGATTTGGCCTCTGGTGAGGGCCTGCTTCCTGGTCCATAGGTGACCACGTTCTCACAGTGTCCTCACATGGTGGAAGGTGTGAGGGAACTCTCTTCCATAAGAGCATTAATCCCATCCATGAGGACT
This sequence comes from Daubentonia madagascariensis, assembly GCA_023783475.1. Taxonomy (NCBI): domain Eukaryota; kingdom Metazoa; phylum Chordata; class Mammalia; order Primates; family Daubentoniidae; genus Daubentonia; species Daubentonia madagascariensis. The sequence goes on from JAKFHU010002088.1 coordinate 6,321,873, forward strand.
ATGCACTAGCAGAGATGGTAATGTGTGGATGCCACCAAAGCTGGTGGCCTCTGCCCTCTGGAGGGGTGGCCACTGTGGCCCATGCGGCACTGGTTCCCTCTGGAGCTGCACCTGGGGTGGCCTAGGAATTCAGCACTAGAGTATAGGGAGCAGAACCGGTAGTGTTTGGCTGTGCTGAGCCACGTGCTGAAGTCCCCAGGAAACGGCAGCCCTTCCTTTGAAACCGCTGTCTCCAGGGCCCTTGCATTCTGGGCATACGGTGGGGAGGGCAGCCCTGATGATCTCTGAATCACCTTCATGGTCGTTCTTCCCTTGTCTTGGAATAGTTCCTGGCTTCTGTTGAGATGGCTGATCCATATTGATCTCCTTATCAAACAGCTGCTTGACGACACCCTTACTGTTCTCTCCCAAACAGGCTTTCTCATCCTTTTTGATATGGATAGGCTGAGAATTACCTAAATCTTTAAGTTCTGCTTCCTTTTTGATGGACAATTCCATCTTTATGTACTTTTTCTCTTTTTGCATTTTACTATATACTGTAAGCAGCCAAGAAAATCCAGGCTGTACCTTCAGCACTTTGCTTAGAAATAGCTTCAGCTAAATATCCACTTTCATCACTTGCAAGTTCTACCTTCCATAAAGCACTAGATCATAAACACCATTCAGCCAAGTTCTTTGCCACTTTATATCAAGGATGGGCCTTTTCTCCAGTTTCCAATGACAGGTTCCTCATTTCCATCTGAGACCTCATCAGAATGTCCTTCATCATCTGTATTTCTACTAACACTCTATTCAGGATTCCTTGAGTATTCTCTAAGAAGATTGATGGTTTCTCTACAGGTCTCCTCTTTTGGTGGGGAGCCCTCACCAGAATCACCTTTAAAAGTCTATCCATGGCAATGTAGGCTTTTTCTAGCATGCACTTCAAAACTCTTTCAGCCTCAACCCATTACCCAATTCCAAAGCTGCTTCCACATGTTTAGGTATTTGTTACAGCGGCATCCCACTTCTTGGTACCAATTTCTGTCTTAGCCCGTTTGGGCTGCCATAACAAAATTCCATAGACTGGCTTATAAACAACAGAAGTTTATTTCTCACAGTTCTAGCGGCTGGGAAGTCCAAGATCAAGGCACAGGCAGATTTGGTGTCTGTTGAGGGTTTATTTCCTAGTTCACTGATAGTCATCTTGTTAATACCCTCACATGGTGGAAGGGGTGAGGGAGCTCCCTGGGATAAAGGTCCTAATGCCATGCCTGAGGACTCCATCAACATGGCCTAATCACTTTCCAAAGGACCCACACTTCCACTGGTTGGGATTTCGACACATGAATTTTGTGTACACAGATATTTAGTCTATGGCACTGTGTCAATCCTTAAATACAAGCCATCTACTTCATCTGGTGTTTGAAGAAATGGCTATCTGTTTGAAACAATAATTTTGTATTCTCTGCTGTATGGTGAATTTAGAGGATTTCCAATGGTATTTTATGATTAACTTTTACATTCCTGACAGGCAATGACTCAGTACTACATTTCATGTAAATTTCAGATCAAATACTCAACTATCTTCCAATTCCTCTTTTTAGTTCCCCTAATGTGCAGATGATGAAATGTCATCTATTAACTTGGCAAAGCTACTCAGATGCTACATGAGACTTTCCTGGTCTGGAGAAACCTTGAGCTACAGTTCCTTCCATTTTCTTTGCTGCCTCAGAAATAAAAGAGCAAACACCTACTTGACTCAGAAAATGTTCTAATCCATGTGCAGAGCAAAGATGAACACACGTGAAGTAATAACACCAGAGAATGCAGAGCAGACCTTTAAAGTTCAAGAAGGATCCATCTGAGGGCAAAACAGGTCCCCAAATTTTAGAAAATAAAAATGTTTGTACCGATTTCTGGATTTCTCTGGAGTCACATTTCCAATAGTGGCCATTTTATCTTTTCACTCCACTAATTAATTGCCTCTTCAGCATCTGCTAATAATGTAATATTTAAAGCAACTGCTATTACAAGCATGGTTCTAGCATCAGACATCTTGTGTTCTTAGTCCATTTTCTGTTGCTATATTTAAATATCTGAGATTGGGTAATTTATAAAGAAAAGAAATTTATTTCTTACAGTTCTAGAGGAAGGGAAGCCCAAGGTCTAGGGGCCACATCTGGTGAGGGTCTTCTTGTTTGTGGGGACTCTCTTCACAGTCCTGAGGTAGTGCAGCACATGACATGGTGAAGGGGCTCATGAGAGATAGCCAAACTGACTTTTGTAACAGGCACATTCTCGTGATAATTAACCACTCCATCAATAATCCATTAATCCATTAATCCAAAACTGGATTAATCCATTCATTAGGGCTCAGCCCTCATGACCCAATCATCTCCCAAAGGTCCCACCCCTCAACACTGCTGTACTGGGGACTAAGTTTGGAAACCATATTATCATATTACCATTAGTTGTTTCTAGTCAGGTCCTGGGAAATACATCCAGACCATAGCAGGTTCATGTCCCAGCTCCACCCATGTACTAGCTGTGATACCCTGGGTGAGGCTCTGACTTCTCTGTGCCTCAGTTTCCTTATCTGTATAAGGAGATGAGAACACCTCCCTCATAGGGTAGCTGGAAGATTATCTGATGTAGAGCTTTGAACACGATACTTGGCACATAGTAAATATTCACTAAATGTTACCTCTTATCATTATGGTCTTTTTTATGAACAAAATTTACGCCCATTAGGAAGATTCTCTATAACCAACAGAATGCCAAGAGAACTTCTGTTTCCACATCCATACCTTGTGGGCCAGGGTCATCACTAGCTTTGAATTGCACTCTTCATTCAAAACTTCTACTTTTTTTGGTCTTAGATTCCTCATTGCTTTTCAAATTATCTCTTATCTCCTTTGCTTCTATCAATAGCAAAAAAAAAGCTTGTTTCTTTCTTGCAGAAACATTTTTCATAAAGAAACAAAATGCTAAAAATCATTTGATGAGAATAACTATGTCTGGGACAGCAAATAAAGAGCTGGTTATTTTCTTTTACCAGTCAAGTGACTCTTCTCCCTCAGACCAACAACAAAACTATAAATAAGACATGGTCATAGACTTTTGGGATCATTGGCCAGTAGGTATCTCTGCAAACAATACATGAAGGATGCTGACATACAGCATACTTAAGGGCTGGAGTAGTTTAGGCTTATGAAGTCCAGAGAAAAGAAAGCACAGTGTGATTCTGAGTCACTGAACAAGGCTTCATGAATGACGTGGGACTTATCCTTGAAGATGGATTGAACATAGATAAGAAAAATAAGAGGTGGACGCACAAAGGGGGAAAGGCATGAGGAAAGGTCCAGACATGTCTACTGGGTGGTGGGGACACAGGGAGGATGGAGTGACTAGCAGGGGAAAACAACTGTGCTGGGCATTGGTGGAAAATAAACACGGGTAGAGAGGATAAAGTAAAATATAAAGGACCTTGAAATCTGGCTAAGAAGGCAAGACACAGTAGGAAGCCATTAAGTTTTTCATCACATGAATAGCTTGATAATATTGGTATTTTGAACAGATAACATGGAAAAAGTATACAGGATAAATTAAATAGAAGTAAGACTGCTAATAGGAACTCACTGCTAATAAAATACCTTGCTCTTTACTTTCTTCCTTTTTACAATTTCAACTTCAGGCTTTTGTGAAGTAATTTCTTCTAATTTCTTCAAAAAACATTTTTAGTGTGGTTAGTCATCTGTCCTCACAATGAACAGAACTACTTCCCCCTGATCTTTCTTTGACCAGGAGGAAAAGGGCACATAAACATGTCCTAGTCCATTTGGGAGCCAAGAGGTGCTCATGGTTGAGCATCTCTGAGTGGACAGAACAGGAGGTGCTGCCTGTCACCCCTAGGCTTACTCCTGGCATGGCTTAGTTGTAAGTTGTCATGGCCAGACCCTTTGCTGTGTCCTCTTAAGCATACTTTATTTTGTAATATATAATGATTAATGGGCAGTAAAACTAATAACATGGGGACACACAAAATAAATGAGGTGGCAAATATGAAAAGGAAGTATCACTTAATGTTGTTGTGAAATCTGACAACACGCTGGAGTTTCCCTATAACTCAGCCTGAGGAGTCCTTGCCAGCGGGAAACAAGGTTACAAGAAGGTGATATTTCCATTAGTAACCTCCCCTCGGGGAAGTCTATGGTCATTTTTTCTTGTACTGAAATTCTCACTGGATTGTACTAAACTTTAGGGTATGTGAAAACACTGCTTTACTCTACCTCAGACAAGCTCATGGAGAAACAGGAAGAGTGTCACAACTTTCCAGTTATCCTAAATTGTCCCTTTTATCCCCCCTGCTATTGGTATCTATTCTTTTTTTTTTCCTACCTGGTACCCACTATTACATCTGGAATAAGTATCCTAATTTTCCTTGGGGTACTATGCCTCTCCAACTCTCATTCAGTGTGCCTAGGACCCACGTACAACTAGTTAGTGTATTTCTTCCTCCTGGTTAGTCAGGGATAGGCTATTGGCCCACACAGGACTGACTAGAACTAGCCCCTGTAGATTGACCAGTCATCTTCTTTGCTACCTGGGAGGACAGGCCTGGAGCTGCTGGGGGCCATCTTGCTTTTCTGCAAGAATGAAGTCCAAAAGAGGAACCAGAATTGCGAGAGACAGTGCTGTTGACATTGAGACTGGGATCCCGCCATAAGTCTGTGTAGATTCTCCTCTGAACTTTTTAGTTGTATGAATCAACAAATTATCTTCATTGCAAAAGCTAACTTGAAATTGGTTTCTTTCCATCGTAACCTAGAGTCTTAGCTTAATACACCCTTTTCTCCAATCTCTCATCCACATAACAATCCATATTAATATCAGTGGTTGCTTCGCAGGTCAGACAGACACTTAATGAGTAGGGAAGATTATCAGTGAAGGGATCTTGAGTACAGGGCTGACCACAGCAGTGAGAAGAGTTTCTGACACCAGCTTATAGACAGCCATGTTCTCGTCTATTACTGAGTGGCTTTTAGGAGTGACAAACTCCCCCATATTGAGAAGAGTTATATTAAATTGATCTGCTCAGCTTGACCCATGACTCCTTTGTGAAGAGAGGACCATTCTCTAGATCATTAGTAATAACTACAGACATACTACCAATTGTGAGACAATTTAGCAAAATAGAATGGCTTTCAGAAGAGAAGTGAAATCAATTCTTGCTGTGGTTGACCAGGGGTTCCAAAAACCTATCTACAATTTCACTAATTAAATATGTTGTTCTGGATTTTAGAGATATGAGAGTAAAACTGATGTCACTTTTAGGGCCTGTTGCACCCATAGTATTGTCATGGTTATTCACCAGAGACCTCACATTTGGGAGGAGAGAGACCTGCCTCACAGGAAGGAGGTGTCTGTTTCTGTAGAAGGGTTTGTGTTGTGTTGGTGTGTTTGTCTCAGATTTCTCTTTCACAGAAATTTCTGAACAAATTGTAAATTAGAAACTTTTCTATAAATTGACTTTATGGAAATGATGGACTAAAAGTAGTCTAGGGTATGTCACAACAAAGATTTGATGTAGGAGGCATCTTTAGTGTGGACTTGGAATTGAAAGTCATTTAACCTCTGTAGGCTTTGGTTTCTACATCAGTAAAAGTGGAATAATGAAAAACATAATATTGATGATGATAATGATGATGATAAAAATAGCAGCAGCTACCTGTACCAGGCATGTTCTAAATACTTTTACATATATTAACTTACTTAATTATATGAAGTATATACTAATGTTACCCCATTTTATAGGTGAGGAAATTGAGGCACAGATAAAGTAACTCATCTAAGTTAATAGTAACCCCAATAATCTCCTAAGTTTCTGTTATGATTAGATGAAACTATACATGTACAAAAAATTTGTAAAGCTGCAATGTACTCTATGCACGTCATATGTTGCTATAATATTAATAAGAAAAAAGAGGGTGTTTTCCTCCACATTTGTCAAAGACCCTGGACTCAGTTCATCAAAGAAGACATGAGGTATCTCTTTGTGAACACCTGCTCTCAAGGAATAAGCCATCTATATGAGAGTCAAAACAAAGAACTCAAAAGCATCCCAAAATAAGGTGGGATGTGGCAAGATACCGAGGAAGAGGAGGAAGTCAGGGGAGAAAAAGATGACTCTGGGCTGAAATGGAGCCCTGAAAATTGGGGGGCAGTGTCACACAGAGACAGCTCCGCAGGCAGTGGGTGGGCAGTGAGGGCAGCAGCCTGCTGCAGGGCGGCGAGCCTACCAGTGTGTCCACTGCAGAGTACTCGTGGTGGCTGTGGGCTACAGAGTGAGGATGGACAGAGAGAACAGGGAAAGACCAAGGGGAACCCAAGTGGCCAGAAGAGCAGGCTTATGATGAATCCCACTGGCAACAAGAGGTGTCCGAAGTCTGTGACCCTGGGTCCAAACACAGTCACTCAAATACACTTGTTCATTACTATGGACAATAAACAAGGTAGGGTTTTCTAACCGCACCATGTACTAGGTGGGATTCAATTGCTCTGAGTGTGTATTGCCTCCGTACTTCAAATTGGGATGGATATTTTATTTTGATTCAACAACAATGATAGCCAATCTTCACTTAGAACTTACTATGTGACAGGCTCCGTGCCAAGTGCTTCGCATCCTCTAGACAGCCCACAAAGGGGGTAGTATCATCATCTGCATTTTACAGATGTCAGCCTCCCAAAACAGAAGCCCTAGTTCTGCCCCAAGCATTGTAGAGCCCTATTTTATTTTCAATAATTAGTTATAATACAAATATAAAAACACAAGGCTTTTCTAAAAAGCATTGATATCAAAAAAAGAAAGGAACGCTTGGTTCACTGCTTACACTCCCACAAAAAAAAGAACTGTTTTTGTTCTTATTTTAAAATCAACTTTTGAGCAATGTGTCATATTTTTATATTCCCTGTCTTGTTCCTAAGAATTTAGGAAGGAGCTTGTGATGCATCATTAAATAGTTTTTCCCATCATCTGATGACTGAGTTATTGGCACTTTGATATAGCCATGGGGGGAAAAATAAATGTTTATGATGATTTAAAAGACCAATTATAAGCCTCTGCCTTATTCCTTACTCAGCATCCTGCATGGCATGTAAAAATGGCAATGAAAAAAAAACAGTACATTTGAAATTTTAGCTCAGCAAAATGTCAGTTTTCAGTTACACTAAAAGAATAAAAAACATTAAGATACCATTAACAGTTTCAGAGTAATGGAGGCAAAGCAGGATTGTTTTCTATTATTATTATTACAGCCTTTAATGGGTCAGAGCCTTCCAAGGGAGTAAAGCTGGGGACAACCCAGACACTTTCAATAGAGCATTAACTCTTTCAGGTCAAAAGGGGCCCATTTAGTGGACTGTAGCAGTCATTTAATAAATGATACCCTCGTGGCCTCAAAGAATTTATCTCCTGTCTAAAAAGTCTTGCTTACACATTTCTATTTTCTGTTTTCTATTCCAACAAATATTCCAGTAAGAGAAAAGGTTAATTTGCAGATAATTATTTAGGGAGGGAGGGAATATTTTTTAAAGCAGAGAAACAAAAACAACCCGTCACAATACATCAGTCACTGTGTGCAAATCTGGGAAAGGATAATGAGCCACGTGAAGTAACAGAATTAAGCTGCAAAATTAGAGGTGCGAGATGGAACGATTTTCTTTCAAAGGAAGTACTTGGTGAAATAATTTTGTTTTCCCATTGTTCGCTTTGTGCAGTTTATATGTGACTAAGTACAGCTAATCCTGTCTCTTTTCAAAAGTTAATGTCAGCTACTAGAATAATCTGCTTTCTTGATTTAATTGCATAGTTTAACCTCTGACATAACCTTTTAATTCACACCATGACAGCCAACCCTACAGAAAGTTTTTCTAGAAATCTGAGTAACTTCCCCAAGGTAAGAACTGCTTTCCCTCTTGTGGGTATAGAGGGGAACATTCTGCCCAAGATCATCAAATTCACCAGCTATTCTGGATGGAAAGGCCACTGGCTTACTGCTGGGAAGAGGGGAATTTATTAGAATATCTGGTATGTTAAAAGTTGGATGCATAACAATGTGAATATATTTAACACAACTGAACTGATCACTTAAAAATAATTAAGATGTTAAATTTTATATTGTGTATATTTTACTACGATTAAAAAATTTTAAAGTTGGACACGTGGTTATAAAAAAGGGGTATGACATAGAATATTGATCAGATGATAGTTTGGATGATAAAAGTGTTCAGGTCCATTTTGATTCAAATAAGGCTGTAGAAAGAGAAAACACGGTAAACATTTTGCTGCTATTTAATGAACTGAATTGAATTTAGGGAACTGAATTAATGAGAATACCTGGCTTCTTAAAATGCTAGGACGAAGTCTCTGGCCATAGTTATGTTAAGGATTCTCATACTCTGATGGCTTTGGTTTTAATACGAAAACCAAACAATGATTTGGGCAGTGTGGGACCTATATGCAATTGAGTTTAGGCATTTTTTTTTTTAACTGAAAGATGGTAAAATTCTGATGTTGTTTTATCTCTGATTTATTCTTTTTCAAATTAGAAAAATTAGCAATTTAAGAAACATGATTTGGTAAAAGAATTTAACAGCAAGAAATTTAATTTTTTAAAAAATTTAAGTCACTAAAATACCCGAAGAGAAGATAAATATTAAAGGGTCAACTTGTAAGCATCACTTGAATTATAAGAACAGCTGGCTCCTTAAAATGCTAGGGCAGAGTTTCTGGCAATAGGTAGTATATGGATTCGTAAGCAGACTATTATCAAGAATGAAAAGATAGAGACCAGGAAGGTGAAATAACAATCCAAGTCCAAACACATATCATTTCGGATTAAATTCCCCTGCAAAGAAATATAAAGTGACAATAGAGGGAAAAATCTCCTCATTCAATATTGCTCTTTTGTTGTAGTTGTTTTTATTTAAATTATTTCTAGTTTTTCCCTTTTACATCTTGGATTTTTCTCCTCTGGTGAAATGGTAATTTTTTGCTTTTACAAGCTGCCTAATGCTGTATTAGAGTTTTGCTGCAGGATCAAATAAGAAGAGGGCTAGGGCTGAAAAAAGGAAATTTGTTTAAACAAACATTTTTGATAATTAGAAAATGGATGGGAAATTTTCTACAAAGTGGACCACAGCTATTGATGGGTATAAGTTAAAGCCAGGAAGCCACACAAGTTGAATTAGTTTCTTTTTGTCCTCAACTTCAAATATGAGGCATTCTCACCTACTTATACCTTGCAGGGGTAAACTAATGTATAATATTTCTTTTTCTTCTTTTTTAATGGAAAAATAGGCCCTCTTAGTGTCTACAACTGGCCAGGAATTTCATTACTGGGTTATGTGAAGATGAAATGGTTTTGATTTGCTGATGGACACAAAACAGTTGTCTGCCCTCTGAGTTCAGGTTATGGTGTCTTAGAAAAGTTAAGCACCGACATTCTAGAAAGTCTCTCCGAGATCTCATACAAACAGACTACGTGAAGCATATATTTTAACAGCTTAGGAAAAAAGTGGATTGCTTGGTTTGTTATAATTCCAGAGATTAAGGGTGTGCCTGTGACCTTGAGACATGAAGATCTGGGAAAGCGTGTATGATGGGTCTCCAGAGCTGGTCTTGGATACCTGGTATTCTGTTTCTCATTTTCAAATAGTATTCAGTATCTGAGATGCTAAAGTAAATGCTTATTTAACATGATCAACCCCAACCCTTTTGTCTTTAGGCCTGCCCCTTCTCTCCTGCACCTGTCTGTTATTGCATCATGAGATTCTATAACCTCGAAATGTTTACGACTTCATTTTACAGCTGCCTTTGCCCCTCCCAGCAGCTTAGCAGCCACTCTAATTTAGGAAGTCCTAAATATTGTTGCCATGGGTGACACAAGAGCATCAAGAATGGTGGAGCTCAACTAATAAAAAGGCTTTCACAGCGTTTGAGCCTTTGCTCATAAGTAAAGTTAAAATTTATGGCTTTTAAAATACTGGATCTGGAAGAGGTCAGGTTAAACGGCTGCTAGTAATAAAAGGAATCAATACACCACAGCATCTTGAAACAGCCAGCAAACTAAATAAACACTTCATCCAAATCCACTTGGCCCTGAATTAAAAGAACATAAAATACTGTATTTATTTGGTTTGTTCCCCATCCATCAAGAGCTTGCTTCTTTAGGTCTCAACAAATTCTACCCCAGACAAGTATCAAATGTTTGTTAGCCAAGTGGCAATTATAGGATATGTCAAGGCTCTTGGTAATTAACTGAGTGTTAACTTTATCAGGGAACCACTTGTAGATTACTTTACTACAAACACACAAATAAGACAAACACAGCCTGGTCTGGGAAGACAACAGACTTTCTGATACTTATTTATAAGACTGACTTTGGAATTTGATACCCTCTGAGAACCAAAGCCCTCCCCTAGGAAAAAAGAAAGGAAAAAAAGTTTTTCAATAGTTCTTTTCTCCCATGCTAAACTTTGAAACTTAATCTAGATTTTAGGATGAAAATTAAGCCATTTGCAATAATCAACAAAGCCACAAGTCTGAAAATCAAGAACAATTGTGAAATACATTGAAAAGAGAAAAATTAGTGAACTTTCAAAGCAGGGTAAGTAAAGACTATCCCTTTGATGATTTTTTTCCCGGCTTAAAATTATCCAAGGCACAAAAATACAATCTACTTTTCTTTGGTGACAAATTGTTTAATAATCTGTTAATGTTATTTTTCTGTTCCAAAGTTCATGCACGGGGAAAAGGAGTAGTAACTGTATTTTGTCCTAAAGCCATTTTTTTCCCTGAAAGGTATTATATGAGAGCTATTTATGTCAGAGGATGGCAACTACTATTCATCCCTTCAGATGGAAGAAATCCTAACACAAAGAGACTCTTTACCCTTCTCTAATAGCTTATGGTTTAAAATTTTAAATGTAGTTTTGCTTTTCATGGCTCAAAGCACAAAGTATGACGAATGAAAATGAGTGATCACAATTTATAGACATCACAGGTAAAATAGGGACACTTCTTTTTTGTAGCTTCAGGCTGTATTTAGGCTCCCTGCTGGGGATAATCTTGGATTTCAGAAACCCAGCTTTATGGTCAGCAACATTGGAAAACTTACTTCTCAGAATGTGAGAATGTGCTTCTCTTTGGTTTGGTTTGCCTCTGTTAGAAAATGGAGAATGTTCTCTAAGTGAGGGTTCATCTTAAGGAAATGATGTCCCTTCACTGAAATGGCTGAGCCATCGAAAGCACTTTTTCCCCTTGGAGGGTCCTGCATACCATGAAGTGATTTAGAAGAAGCTTTTCAGAAGTTTAGGGGATGACTCTAAATTAGGAGGCAATTCTAGGGTCTAAACTTCATAAACAAATAAAAGCAGTGATTTAAGGAGAAATTCTGTTCCAAATGGTAAGACATCCATTTAGCTTGCCCTTTGGACAATTTGATGCTTTAATAATGCCGTTGTGAAATTATTGCAAATGTACATAATTAAACAAGGCAAAAACCTGAAAATATGGAAGCATCTAATGAGGAAAGCTAGTCATAGATGAAATACATGAATAGGATGAGTCCTCCAGTGGGGTTAGTTAACATCAGAGGCATTGAAAATAGAAGAAACACGAGCGAGGTACAGTTACTTCCAGCACATGTGGTTACAGAGGCTATAGTGTTCAATGTTTTGTGAAATCCAGATGAAACATTTCAAGAAGTAAAGAATTCTGAAACGTAATGAATATTGAAGTGGAAGGAGAAGAGGCACTGGCAACTCTACCACTTACTTTGGCAATTCTTTTGAAAGGTAAAGTTGAATTTTAAGGAAAAGTTAGTATAATCAAAGAGACTGGAGAATGAACAACTGTTTTATACAGTTCAATAGCTTCCTAAAACGTTCTGTATTAGAATTAAATTGACATTTCATAAGGAATTAAGTGGGCAAAATTTTTCATTCCATTACAGGAGACTTGTAGAAAAATTAAATTCATTAATTTATTGTGGAAAAGGCACAAGTTTGTCTCATGGGTGCTCAGCAATTGTTTTCTTCATTTCTCATTAAGTCCCTAAAGCCTCTCCACAGCAGCTAACTCAAAACCTTCCATAACAGCAAGTCTCCTACCTCTGTGTATTTCCTCTCGTTCTCAGGCCTTAAAAAAATTCCCTAATTTTTCCCTTTCTCAACCCCAAATGGTCTCTGTCCCTGCATCTGTCCTGTCTTAGCGTCATGTCGAAGGGGCCTTTCCCCCTTGCAAGCCTATCAGCTGTCCAATTCTCTCCGTCCCTCAGCATCTTGAAATTCTCTCTTCACTGAACTCATCCCTTGGGTCTCTCCTATTCAAAAGACCCTGCAGGTTCTCCAACTTCTATTCGTCCCTTTCTTTTACTGCCAAGTTGGGGAACCCAGTGGTGTCATCCAGGGAGTCTGCTTTCTCCTTGGCCATATGGTTTCCAGCTCCAAGACTTCCCTGATGCTCCAAGGTCACCAATTGCCTCCTAATTGCCAGAACCAATAAACTTTTCTCAGTCCTTATTTTGTTTGATCTCTTCCCAGCACCCGATACCTTTGCTTAACCCTTCCTACTTGAAATCCTATCCTCCCTCTGCGGCCAAGCATGGTGCTACCTGGTTCTTCTCATAATACAGCAGCCATTCCTTCTCAGCCTCCTTGACCAGGGCCCTTTCTTTCTCCTTTCCCCAAATGTGGCCTTCCCCAAGGCTTAACCCTTAACTCAGTGCTGTCTTTATTTATTCACATTCTCCCTCTGGACATCTGTTTCCAGGATTTTTGATCATCTGATCAAATTACTCCTTTAAGGCTCTCCTTTGCTTTCGGGAGAAAGTCCAAATGCCTTAGGATGGTTTACAAAGGACTTCCTGATCCGGCCTCTCTCCCCCGTCTTCTTTCCCACGTATCCCAAGTTCCAGCCATTTTGAGCCAATTGCTGCACTTCAAAGACGCCAGTTCTCTCTCCCCTTTGGGTCTCTGAATGTGCCATCTCTCTTTCTGGGATTCTCTTTGCTCTCTTCACTGGCCAGCTCTTGCTCAACTTTATTTTCTTAGACACCACTTCCACCAGGAAGCCTTTCCTAACCACTTCTATGTCAAAAAAGAAAGAAGGGAGAGAAAAGCTGTCAGGTCTGTTACCACAATGTCATAATGACTAGCATTTATTGAGTGCCACGCATTATTCTAAGCACTATACTGAGCAGTATTCACAAGTTGAATCATCATCACAACTGGATGTAAGTGCTATTATTACTGTCATTTATATAGAGGGAAACTTGGCCACAGAGAGGTTAAATACCTTGCCCAAGGTCACACAGCTAGGAAACAACAGAGCTGGGATTTGAACCCAAGCACTCTGCCTGCAGGGTCAGTGAGCTAAACCAACATGTGACATGACAGCTCCAGTGGCACATTCATCATTCTGCACGTTGCTTGTGCATTGCTCTGTCTTCCTTACTAACGCCAAGCTCTTTGAAGGCAGGGATGAAGAGATGGGCCCCTTTGTATCAAAGCCCAGCAGAGTGGGCACTCAATGATTATTTGTTTGACTAATTAATTGAATCTTCCTAACTAATCTACAAGATGGCCCCTCCTTGATTCCTTAATAGCATAGATTCTTGTTTAATTGTATCCCTGTTGTTGCAAATATGGGGATCACTCAAATATAACAACAAATGTGTGGAGGCTGTCCTAAGTGCCTTCAACAGTGCTAGCTGTTCTACGCAGCTCCTCTAAACCCATTTCCATTATGGGGTTGATACTATTTATTATCCATATTTTAAAACTAAAGAAGCCAAGGCTCAAAATGACCAAGGGCCACACAGAAAGCCAGTTATATGGAACCAGGACTCAAACCCAGGTCTGACCACCAGTCTACAGGTCTCTACCAGGATGACAAATTCCCTAACAGTAGGAGTCCCTTGGGCTTCTCCTTTCATAGATTTCATATAAAGCCAAGAGTTTCTGTGTGGATGTTGACTGATGCCTGCTCCAAGCCACGTTTTGGAGCTCCCCTTTCCCCAGAAGAAATGCTCTCTGGCATCTCCAAGAAGGGCCACTTGTGTGATGGTGGGCGCAGCCTCCCTCTCCCACTGCTGAAGGCCCGGCCTTGCTCCTTACTGCCAACCCTCTTCTTCCCTCACCTCCTCCCCAGTAATGCTTTGCCCTGACTTTTCTGTCTTTCTAAAAATTCTTTCAGAAAGCCTTTTCTTGGTGAAGCTTCTCACCAGGTCTACTTGTGCTTTCTTCTACCAAGGATGAAGAAGAAAAGAAAAAGGAAGATACCACAAATGCTACATAAATACAAGGGAACTGGAGGTCTTGGAGATTTCAGCTGCCTTTCCAGAAGACACCTTTTCTCTCTAGGTTGTTCGCCAAGCCTCTCTCAGCGCCAGACGCCCTGCTAGCTCTCGACAAAAGGAAGCAAGGGCAGAGGGGGAGGCTGCTGAGCGCCCATCCTCATTTCCACCCCCCACTTTTGTTCAAACATGAGTTCCTGGGTCAGCAATTAATGCGGCCTATGTTTAATTCACTGTATACATTACAAATTTCAGGAAGAGAAAACTTCAATGAAGACGATAACTTCAGTTACTCATATTAAGACTCTCTCTTAATAGGTTTCTTAGACTAAATAATGACAATATCACTAATACACCTGAGATTATAGCGTCTGCTTTTGATTAATGCAAACGTCACTCTCATTACCATTAAGAGAAATCTGTATTAGCATTTGAACAATTGTATTGATATGAAAAGACCCCTGCTAAACTCCTTTTCTCTCATTAGGACATCTAATTGAACTTTTCATCCACAGCTCTCTATTTTCAATTGATAAAATATAGAATTCAGAATTAAAAACAAAGACCCCAGATTTTTTTGTGCTATTATAAAGCCACAATCACCTCTTTTGGGTAATCTAAAGAGGCAGGTAGCTCCTGATTTTTACAGCTGAATTTCTTAAATAAATATTTTGAGATAAGATATAGGAACTTGTATTTCATGACCTCGTTAGAATGTGCTTTTCAGAGACTAATTTCTCTTTTCATTATCTTTCTTCTCCCCATACACACTGTTAATTGTATTTTCAGTGCCTGGTAAATACAAGGAACTTATTGCTAATCTGTGAAACTCAAGAGATTTTTTTCCTTTTCAACAGGGCACTGAAAGAAGCCTAACAGTGGGCCTTGGGTTTGATTTGTGATTATATATTACCTCTTTATTCACTTCCACCTCAAGCAGTCTGCAATCACCCCATAGTCAGCAAGCCTTACTCACATTTTTTTCCTTTTATGTTTAAACGTGTATTCAAAAGATACACAAACAGCTAGAAATCTAGAAGCAAGTCGAGAATAAAACTAAAAGCCCTTCAAAGAATAAAACTAAAAGCCCTTTAAAGCCACGTGCCACTTTATAATAAAGGATGATAAAAATTAAGGAAATGATAAACATGGGAATTGCCTGAAGAAGGAATATTAAGTAAAATGACAATTCTGTATTTTACCATAGATATTTGAATAGTTTAAAATACAAAGGTAATATTACGACATACATATTGTAGACAACTTGTTCATAAGCCAAAAAGAGAAAATGGTACGGATGCCTTGTAAAGTAACATAATGATTTCTGTAGAGAACTTAAAAGCTGCATAATAAATTTTGCAAATTTTGCTAATTGAAGACAAATACCGGATTTAGTAAAAGACACAATGAAAAAGTCAAAGATAAACCGACATAAATTCCTAAACAAGTTCAGGTAGAAATTAAGTAGAAATGATTTTTAAAAAATCATCAATGTAAAAGTACATTGTGTAAACTAATGAATATAAGGAAAGGGGTATTAATGAAAAACAAATGTGATACACCACACATTTTATAATAATATTTATTATGTTTAATAATGTTTAATAATAAATATTACAAAAACTTATTACTAGGGTGAACAAGATGATTACAGTTTTTTTTCCTCAGTAATATTAAAAGTAATTGCAATATAAGTTTCTAAAAGCACTTGAAGCATGGAGAATTTTCCTTTATACATCAGGGAATGAAATTAGTTGGCCAATTACTCTTGCAAATTTTCTAAGTTTAAAGCCTATAGTATATCCTATTACCAATATGCTATACTGAAAGGATGTAAACATGTCTATTCACAAAAAAATAAAGAAAATAAAAAATATAGGTGCCAAATTTTGAGATTATAATATTTATGAAAATTAAAGGCAATAGTAATTTATCTAAGATCCAGATACATATGAGGGGAAATTGACTAATTAAAAAAAAATCTATATTTTTTCCACATCTAGATGATGGGAGCTGGTAATATGGCTAACACAAATCAGGAGCCAGTCCTTAAAAGGGCAGTAAAGTAACCAGAGCAACTACACAGACTCATGTGGATGGTGTGCTGTACAACCCCTGAAGGACCATTTGCATGATTCACACGCAGTCTACATGGCCCTCACCCCACCATAGAGCTGTACAAGCTAGTGGGCTTGTTAACAACAAAAATTAAAGATCACAGGTGACTTTTGAAAGTAAAATGTCTTTCTAACTATGTTTACAAATATTATTCAATTTTGCTGCAGAATACAATGTGACTTTATGTGTTGTGAGTTCAGCATGATATGCCGTACATAGTAGGAATTTAACAGGTATTTTTCAAATGAATACATGACTGATGGAATAAACAAATGGAGTGTCTTCCATATGATAAACTCACTACATTTCAAACAAGAAAATGAAGAGCTGATTTAGGAGGAGTTGGTGAAGTCTTGGCAAATCCATCTTGTATTTTTACTCAATATTTCTCACCTTGATTCATGGTCAAGATCGAGAGGGCTGGCCCCAAAGTCACTGCTCCTTTCGATAACTGCCTGCATGCTTTACATCTTTGCTGAGGGAGGAGCTGGTCCCTAGAAGGAAAGGCCCTCCAAGGCAGCTGACCTGACTGTAGAGAGGAAACTCAAACCTGCTTCTGCTCTGGCCTTGCTTATGTCAGGAGCAGCAGAGTTGACCCTAAGATTAACAAAGGAGTGAAAGCTTTCCGCTGGGTGACAATGCAAAGAAGAAATGGATAGCTGGATTTTCCACAATAACAGGAATTCAGAGTATTCACCTTTTGGTAATTGAGAGTTGATTGTATATATGAATAGTTAGCTGTAATTGTTAAAGTGAGAATTTAGGTTAAAGAAAAACATTGAAGCAATCAACACAATTTAATTTAATATTCATTAAATTCCTGCAATGTACGTGTTAGTTGCTGTTCAGAGAACACTGAACTAGTTTACAGATAATTTTCAGTGTCTACATTGGGAAACTACTTTATTTCCAATTACCTCAGGCATTTTAAGTTAAATTTAGGGAGAAAAAAACTAGTATAAAATAAAGGGGACACTTTTGATTTGGCTAACACATCTGTCTCATGTACAACTACTTGTTGTCTATCCAAAATCTAATTTCACTTTCTTCTTTCTAATAAAATCCTGATTTTGTCTGGAGTAGCAACATTAGTTAAAACTATTCATCTCCACAGATATTCATGCAGTTTTGGTTTACCATGTCATGGTTTTGAATAATAAGATGTACATGAAGCTTCTGAGGTTAAGTTTCTGGACAGCTATTGTTTTCCAGATCAGAGGGGCAGAATAACTTAGTATGTCTTATGTCTTTTGCCATTCACCTACCCTCCTTTTTCCTGCCTAGCAAGGGAGGGGCACCAGCCATCCTGCAAACATGAGGTTGGAAGCTACATAGTATGGATAGAGGAACAGGATGCCAGCAGTTTGGTGACTTGATGACTTGTTTAATAGGCTGTACCAACCCTGGGCTCCTGCTTCTACCCTTCTTGATGCCTGAGAAAAATAAACCCTTTTCCAGGGAAACCACTGTTACTGATTGTTACTTGCAGCTAAGCACATCCTAATTGCTAAAACAAGTAACCTTAAGTATTTAATAGTTCTTATATATAATATGCTAAAATCCACACATTTTAATACTAGCTAGTAGTGCTATTTATTTTTGGCAAGTATGGTCTATCAAATACAAACATAATTATGGGGAAAATGATTATGGGAATGAGGGGACAGAAGATCTGAAATAGAACTAAGGAAACACATAACAAAGTAGTAGAATTATATAGTGCCATATTTAATTTGAGCAATTAAATTAAGCAAAATTTTACAGGAGTCAAGCTTTTTACCTTTCATTCAGAGAATAAGACAAAATAGAGCATCTTTTACTAATTTTAGTACAGGAGGCTAATTATGCTGTTAAAATGCAGCTAATTTAAGATTAAAAATAACTTTTAAGTCCTATATGTTTTTTTTCAAAAGCAATATAGGAACAACAGTGGAAAGTTGAGAATAGTGGTTTCCAACCTGGAGTTCCTGGTCTACATTTGGGGGCCCGTGAAGGAAATACCAGGCAACTATATGAGGATCTGTGAGTTATTTCCAAACATCAAAATGATGATTAGCAACTGTACATTTTAGTAAACTCACAAACTTTCTAAAAGAGCAAATATTTCTGCTTTGGGCTGAGATCATGTCAATTTAGGGTACAGGTTATCTCAGGTGGATCAGGAATCCTAATATACGTTAAGTATGTATGTGTGTCTGTATAGCATATTTACTTGTAATATATGTGAATAATTAAAAGCTGAGCAATCACTGACATTTTTTTAGTGAATGATCCTCCAAACAAGAGGATTATAAGTGTGTCCCACCATCACCCACTGCAGCAAATGCTTGACATTGGGGTTTCATATATTTTCAAGTGACCCTGATGCACATTGTCTGACAGCAATCCAATATTTTGCTGAGGCATGAACTTATATCACTTTGCAGAAAGTACACCTGGAAAAAGGCCACTTTCTGAACTGTTTGGGAGTATGATTTTTCTCTGTTTATCTTTGGATATATAGAAACTATAGAATTTGAATATAGAAATTCTCCTTAAGTGATTATTTAAGGTAAGCTGCAGCTAAGCTCATGGTAAATACTGCAACAGCAATGGGGTAATGTAATAAATGGGTCAAGTTCATTTTAGTGGCAGAATTTGTTATTTTTTGTGGCATGGCAGTCTTCGTTGGTTGGTTACCCTACCCCCATTCCAGCCACCTTCTTCCTTTCCTGCCTCCAGCCTTAGAAAATCAAATATGTACTCACTTCCTAGCCTTTGCTGCCAGGATTGGCAATTAGCCAATTCTGGGCAATGTAGTACATGTGGAAGTACATTGGAGCCTTCTGGGGGAAGGCCTTACCTTGTACTGGTAAAATAAATAAGGCTGGCACTATCCTTTCCCTCCTTTTACCTCTTCCCATTTTGACTCTGGGCCTTATGCCCAGAGCTGCCACAAGATGATCAAGTGGAAGAAGCCAAGAGAATCAGAGACACTACCAATCTGATATCCACTGAACTCTCCTTCCTTCTTTTCCCTGCTAGCCAGTGCCCATTTCTAGATGACTTACTATGTGAGAAACATGACCTCTACTTCTTTATGTTACCAACAGTAGGGCTTTCTGTTACCTGTAGCCTAGAGCATTCCTAGCCGACACAAATAGTGGTATGAATTAATTTAGTCCTGTATTTAGAGCATTGCTGTCTGAAGGGTCTGAAGATGTCCCTTAAAACCTTCGGTTATTATTTGCTGTATTTTAGGGAGAAAATTATAGGTTATAGTGGTATTGGTGAATTAGAATATTGGTGAAAGTATCAGGAGAAATCCCTAGAAAATGTTGAGTCTATGATGCATTCCCAGTAGTGGGGAAGCATATAACTGCCTTTTAGGTATTATATGATACAGCTTGCTTGCTCAACTTGCTAAGTACCCTTCAGATCTTAATTTGTTTTTGCAAGTGAATTTTCTTAATAGGAAAAAAATATATCTGACAGCTAAAATGACTATTCCAGTTCAGTGGGAAATTACTAATTATGCCTTGTCACAGAGTAATGCATTTTTTTTTTTTTGGTCAGGTATGAGTGTGGTTATTGAGAATCAGTGGCCCAGGAGCCCAACTGCCCCTGAAGGAACTTAAAAAAAAAAAAATCAATGAAATTCCTGAATATAAAATTACTTGGAAATTCTAACACACTGCTTTTTCTCTCCTTATTCCTGAGACATTACTTGAAAAAGCCTCCTGGCTTCCTTTGTCATGATTGAACTTTGTCACTAATAAAAAAAAAAAATTGAAATTGGGAAACAATTTGAAAGAAGACTATTTAGTTATAAGAGTGTGTCATCATTTCCATAGGATTAAGTACCAGAAATTTTTAAGTAAAATACCCAAACACCTTCAATCACTGAGAACTTAATTTTTATGAATTATAAAATTATCATAAAATAAGTTTCTATTCAGGGAGGAATTTATCTACTTTGTTTATATGAAGTCAAATGCAAAAATTCTAAGAGTTTTGAATGATTTATATATTAAAAAATATTTAAAGTGACGTAGGCTCAGATGTAGACTGTGTTCCTTACTATTTGCCCCAATATCTCAATTTGCTCATCTATAAAATGGAATAATAGCTATTCTTCCAGCCTCACAGGTTTTTGGAAACTGGATAATTTATATTTATTTTATTAATAGGGTGAACCACATACTTGAGTGCATCTTTTATTCAAGAATATAATCTTTTCTTCCTTTTGAGAAATTCTAGTCCACAAATAAAGCAATTTCTAAGACAGTTCCTTATCACCTCATTAATGATGTTGTTCAAATGAGGTGCTTTCATTTTCTCCTTCTACTTCCATTCCAGTCATCACCACATAAAACCTTCATTCTTTTCAATATTTTCCCCAAGGAGTTGAGAGGTCTTCTCTTTTATCCAATTACCACAATTCTCCTCAAAACTATGCTTTGCTATACTTTTTAATTCTTTTGGACTGGTCATACATCTCAGAAGTAAAATTTTTAAAATACTACTTCTAGACCTGTATTTTTACGTTTTGTCTGTAAATGACTGCCTTGTAACACTAGTGGCATTAGAACATTTTCCACTTGATTTCAAATCAAATTTTTCTATGTACTTGAATCTCAATTTTCTTTCTCTTATTTTTCCAGTGGATTTTTAACACCCATAAAAGTACAACATCTTGACAGTGCCGACCAGTCACCTGAGTCAATAGTGGCTTCTGCCAGGAACTTTTATCTCAAACCTTGAACAATTCTTTTCTTGGATGTTATACCAGAGTCAGTTTGATTTCCAAGTTGATGCTCATTTTTCTCCTAATATATTGGAATAAAGTGTTTTCAAGAACCAATTATATGAGCAGAGCTTAATCGGTCTGTCTTCATGCTTATTTACTCTTATTAATGCATGTTTGTCACAAGACATTGTGATGCACAACCTCTAATTTACTTGGTGATCAAATCCCCGTTGATCAGCAGTTCCTGCTTTGGCACAGTGTTAAGGAGTTCTTGCCGTTGACTCGCAGACATTTCGGTGTCAGCATTCTTTCTCACTGGAGAAGGCAAGGAGTTGAATGGTGGCTATGTTCACAAGGGCTCGCTCGCTAAAGGCCCTGGCTTGAGAGCGGGCCTGAAGTGTAGCCTAGGAGTTTGATTAATAACCAACAGAGCTGGTGCTGTATAAAATATGGCGGGAGCCTTTTTTATTACAGTATTAAGAAAAACATCCTTCCTCTCCTTTGGAGATTAGGTCTGTTATCTTAAATGTGTGAAGTTCTTTATGATGCCCTAAGAATTTTGTCTTCTTAAAACCAAGCCCCAGACTGAAGAACGTGGTTAAAATAGCTAAAAACTAAAATTTCGTATTTTTATTTGCTATAATTATTTGCTGAATGTATTTATTCAGTATTCACTCTTTTATCTTCCTTCTCTCTAAATGAAGCCAGCTACTAACCTGGAATCCTTTGCTACTGATATAAATTACAATGAGATCAAAGTCATTGCATAGGACTGTGGAATCATTAAAATTAGGGCATACCATGACATTTGCATGACATTTCTGCTTCTGAGCTTGCTTTTGCTCTCCCTGCTGCCTGGGGTGTCTTTCCCTCTCCTCTATAGTGATCCAAATCCAACCAATCCTTCCGAAGCTCCGGCCAAATCCTTCCTTGATGAATACAGCCCGCACTGATCTTGCCAGTCTAAGCCCTGCTGCCCTGTTGTCTGTGTCACACAATCTGGCATTTTCTATTTCAGAGTTTTGTATTTATAAATCACTTGTTCTTAATTATTTCATATGCATAAGTTATATCCTCTCTAAAAACTACACCTTTTAATTTTTTGGATCCTCACAGTACCTCACATAGTATCAGGACATAGCAAGAAGTCAAGAATTACTCCTTTACGTCATAATTTGTAAGACTATATCAGTATTAAAGGAGTCTGTTACCAGTGTTGGCTAAGATGTAGAAATAGCATTGGGGCTAGAAAAGAAAAGTAAGAAAAAAGGGGAAAATAAATCCAAGGTATGCCTTTTTAAAGTTTCAAAATGGGTAGACTAGCTTGGGTTTTAGTAAAAACAAAAAACAAAACAAAACTCTGGAAAAATAACTGCAGATATTCTAAATTTTGTGAGAGGAATACCTTTTTTCTTCTTCTTCTGTAGTGCCATTAAGATTGTGGATAAGATTCTTTTTGTGGAAAAGACTTTTAACAGTCCTGACTGTAGGGGCAATTCACTAACAAGCCTGCAAAGTGCCATGTCTTACTGAAAATCACTTATATTCCTTCAACCTGACTCTGAAAACCACAGGTCCAAGAAGAGTCAGCAAAGAAAACACCATCATTTCCCATCTCTTTTCATTTTCTCAAGGATGACTTGAAAAAGGAACCAAATATCGAAAAGAACCATCTTATTGCCAAAACAATACAATCAGTAGTTCAAATTTAGTAAAGCCAAAATTATGTTTCTTGAAATTAGTCAGAGTGAATGAAGTAAGGGAGAAAGGTGAAGAGAGACACAAGGATGGAACAGAAAATAGCAATAAAAACTCTAGTAATAGCTACTATCGACTGAGTACTTACTGTGTTCTGCGCGCTAAGCTACATACTTCTCAGTATTAACTCTATCTTAGTACTGTATGTTAGCACATGTGCCTACAGGGAAATTATTAAGCAACAAGTTGCTATGACTCCAGTTAAGACTCCAATAATTATATGTTTGACCTATAATGTTTATACGGAGTTAGGAGCTAGAAAACCGAATTCATTTTCATTTATTTATTATATTGGGTTGCCATCTCATTAGTATGTCTCCTTAAAATATCACTGCATCTTGAATTAAATAAAACAGTGTCCACTTTACTTTTTGTTCTAAATTCAGTGAATTTTCTGTGTCCAGTTAAACAGTTGCCAAATTCCATTTCAGCTACCAAAATTTATTCTAGAGATAACTGCATTTTAGTCTTGGATAAACTCTATTTGGTGAGTCTGCAAGACATTAAATCAATAGACATTTAGCCAAAAATTAGTTTTTCTATCTTGAAATGGAAGTCTAAAAGGCAAAGCATATTCTGATAAGAAGCTATGTATTTTCAAGGATATAGTGGTATAATCTTAGTATAAGAAACATTTTAACTTTTTAGTATGATGTTCCTAGTGAGTTTTCTGATTGATGCCTTATAAGATATGAAAGTCGCTTTTAATAAAAATCAAAAGCCCTTCTCTCAAGATTTACATTTTGTATCACAGCAAAGTACTAAAATGATAAAAAAAAATCTGTATGAACAGAGGATTCCTAAGCTCTACTTGATAGTCTGCTTAATTTTAAAAATATGTACCTGATAAAATTCACTTCTGAAAACTCCAAAGAATTGATTAATCTTTTAACTTTGCTATGCAAAGTTAATGTGACTTGCACCTACTGTAATTAATAAATATCAAATGTTGAAAAGAACTTTGAATACTAATTTAAAAAACAAAAATATCTCCCTTGTTACTAACATTTCCCAAGAAAAGATTTTTTCTCCTTTTTGCAAATAAAACAATTAAAAGTGACATCAAAATAACTATATTACCTTGAACATCTCTTCAGTGAAGTCTCAATATATCAGCAGCAATATTGAAAGTAGAAAATAAAAAAGTACCCAAGATTTCACCCTAATCCACACATATCAGAAATTATTCCATTTGTAGCTAGAAAACCAATGTCAAAATTACATTGGCACATCAAAACTCAAGGAAGAAAGAGAAGTTGCAGAGCCCTTCACATTAATTTCAAAAGTAAATAACCAAGATTGTTACTAACATTTTGAGATTGATTTCCAGATCTTCCATCTTGAAAGTGCCTCTTTTCTATGTACCACCCCAATCTTCCCCAAAGGCCACATGTGAATAGACATTTTATGCTTTTTCTTCGCAGGCTTTGCTTTGTCTAAGGCTCTTGTAAGTATATCTTACACACAACAATGCAATGAACTCTACGTCTACAACATTGAGACTGATAGTCCAGAACCAATTAGTCAGTGCCTAAAAAAGTGAAGTAGTAATTTATCTTGAAGTAAGCTATTGGTGCTACCTCCATTCTTTCACTGTTGATATTTCTTCCTGGTTGTTCTGAGGACAGCAAAGCTTAAAGTAATGTTTGTGAAAACGTCAGTATTAATACCAGCAAAAATAAACATAAGGAGTATGCAAACTAAAATTTATGATTTTATAGATATGTAACATGAATTATCTGTTTACAATACATATAAGGAAGTTATTGTTAATAAATTAAATAAATTGTTATTTATCCAGATTCGTAAAGAATTACCTTCACAGCAATACCTTGGGCCTCAACCGAGCCCTATGTTGCCTTTTGGTAGCATTCTATGCTTAGTTTCCAGAACTGTAAATGCCTGCATTTCACAAGAAGCCCTAATGGCCAATATTCTCTGAAGGGAATTGATTGCTCCAATAAGTATTTACATATAGAAATATAATTTTTAAGGAAAATTATTTCTCAGAACTTGAGAAATGAATCCAATGTAAAGCAATAAATGGACCATACCAAGTTGTCCCTCCTTGCAGGTGTTGCTGTAGTCATTTCAAATGATGTCAGTTCCTTAACAACAGAGGTCAGGATTTTTCAAGTTGTGCATTGCACTACATTGTACTTAGTGTGGCTTCTATGACTGCAATGCATTCCATGCATTTTAACTCACCAAAGACAATTCACAAGAAAATAAGTTTCTTTTAACATTCAAGTAACAACTTTATAGCCATTTAACAAGGTGCTTCCTCTTTCTTATGCTTTGGAAGCAATGCAGAGATGATTTCTAATCTGCCCCCTCTGCCACTGCCATATGCTCTGAAATGCAAGCTAGAGGGGCAGATGTATAATCTGGGAAATGATCCAAATTCACGACCTCCTTAGAGCCAAGGGTATTATGTGTGCAATGCCAGTCCTGGACGCGATGCCCAGAAATTCTAATTCATAGAAACAAAAGATAAAAAGGCACAGAGAAAAGAAGAAAAATAAAAGCCTACTGATTTCTTCAGCCACAATAGGCAACTGACACATCAGCTGTTTTACCAAAGCCGACCAAGGTAGTATCCTAGAGAAATCATGGGGTTTCCCTAGCCTCTGTTGACTCCAGCAGCAAAGGAAGCTCTTCAGTAATAAGACCACGTGCTGTCTTCATCCAAATTCTCATGTCATTCCCTTAGCCAATCATACCACCTATTCTATGTTAACATGAGTCATGCATGACTGGTATGTTACACAAAAATTCTGCAAAAGTAACAGGATTTCTAGACTTCAGAAAGATGACAAAACCAACGATCACTTGGTGCAAAAAGAACATATGAAAGGACAGCTTTTGTTAGAATAAACAGGACTGCTTTTGATTTGTTTTAGTACCTAGAGGACTTATTAAATAGCCTTCTCAGGCACTACTCTCCGAGTGTGGTAATGACAAGAAATTCACTCTGAAGAGCATTCCAGGGGTTCAAAAGGAATTCTAAATCAGTATCTGATCCATGGTCCATATGGGCAGTGACAACAAACAGCCAGATAAGCCTCTTCTTCCCCATTTTACGACAGGGCACATTATAATCTGATAAAAGCTTCTTTGTGAACCCTATTTTATTTCTTCCTATAACAATGCATCATTATAAGACTCTCTAGACAGAGTAATAAACCATAGCTTGTAACTACATATATAACTAGAACTTTTTACTATGTGGTTTCTTACTGAAGGGAATTTTCCATTTCAAACTTTCTTAGCATATTATGGACATCATCTCCCACTTTGTTCCTATGTCATATGGCTTTCCATGTATTTCTAAGGAGCATTTTAAGATGGTTTGTCTTGTCAAAAATGATTCAAATCCAGTGAAATACAACCATATCTGGCTTCATGTGTGCTCTAACCTGCATTAGGCCCAATGGTTTATTCAAATTCTTTAATTTAGCAAACAATTATTGGACTCTGGACATGTGCTTCCAATAATATATAAATTCTCAAAATCCTGATGATAAAATATAAATAGATCCTAGATAAATTACCATAAATACACATGTAAATGCATTGATTTGTTCATAGGAAATAAAGGGAAATCCTTAAGCAAAGCCCTTCAAACAAACAGAAAACAAACAAGTGAAAAACCATGAGTGAATGATGGTAGGTAATCAAACTTGGAGTTTGAGATCACCCCTCAGGCAAATGCTGATACTGGGAATCTGGAGCTTGGGGAGGTGATGCAATGGTGGTGTCTTGGAGGATCTTGGAGTCAAAGTCAAAAGTAGGAGAGTTAAAGCAGTGACCTGCAAAGAGCCTACAACCTTAGTAGAAGAGTGGGATGAAAAACCCCTTCCCCCAAATATACTTCCCTAAGCAAAGTCAGTCCAAGAAAATCTGTCTTGTCTCTGGCTCTAGACAGGAAAAACAACAATAAAAATAACAATCACCATATTCCTTTGAGAATTTGCAACCAGAAGACTGGCCTCTTAGAGGTATTAAATTTATTTCCTCCCAATCAATTAAACTGTCAGCCAAGAAATTACATGAAAGTGATCCCAGGTTAGTAGTGTCCCATTAGTACCTGAGAAGAAGCAAATCTAAATCCTTTCTGGGGAAAAGCACATGCAAATCAGGCTCTCCAGGATTTTTACACATTAAAGTTAACCAAATACAACCTCCCAAACAGAAATTACCAAATGCATAAAGGAAAAATCACCATGAATTAGAGTCAGCAGAAACGTGAAAGAGATTTAGACACTGAATTGGAGCTAGAAGATAAGTCTGGAAAAATTAGTACAGGTTGAGCATCCCTATTCCAAAACTCCAAAGTCCAAAATGCCCCAGAATTCAAAACTTTTTGAGCACTGACATGATGCTGCAAGTGGAAAATTCCCTCATATGCCTTTCTTTGCTGTTGCTGTTGTTTAACCACTGATACAGGTATTCTGGTGATGCTACTGTGCTGCTTAGTTACCCTGAACACATTATTTTTCACTGTATTAATGACATGTCATATTTTTTACTGTTATTTATTTATGTGTAAATAAGTATAAGAAAATGATTGTTTATTGGTAGCATACAAATTCAGAGTCAGAAGTTATGGTGATGACAAACAACCGCAGATTGCTCACATGGGTAGCTAAGATAGTGATACCTTTCCTTTCTAATGGTTTAATATACACAAACTTTGTTTCATGAACAAAATTATTAAAAATATTGTATAAAATTATCTTCAGGCTATGTTCATAAGGTATATATAAAACATATGTGAGTTTTTCGTTTAGACTTGGGTCCCATCTCCAAAATATCTCATTATGTATATGCAAATATTCCAATATCAGAAAAATTTGAAATCCAAAATACTTCCAGTCCCAAGAATTTCAGATAAGGGATATTCAACCTGTACTCAGAATGGAGTGTAGAGCCAAGGAGAAAAATATGAAAGAGGGTTTAATGGACATGGCTGAGAAAGCGTGGTCTAACATATCTACTAAATAGTCTTACTAACATAGTATGGGTTCCACAGGGAGAAGACAGAATGGGCAAAAGGCATATTAACAGACATAATATCCCAGAAGTGAGGAAAACGTTAATATATAGTCATAGGAGGCATATCATATACCAAGAAGGATAATATAAGGAAATCTGCAATAAAAACCTAGACTGCAGTGGAAATGAACTTCAAAGACAAAGAAAATTTAAGAGTATCCAGAGAGAAAAGACTGATCAAAGGTAAAGAGATGCCAGTCAGACTGATAACTGACTTTTCACAGTAGAAGCCAGAATACAGTAGGAACATCACCTTCAAAGTGCTGTGAGCCCAACATTATATACTCAACAAACAAGTTGTCATGAAAAAGACCTTTTCTGAGAAACAAAACAATGTAATCAATAGGCTATAATTAAAAGAATGTCTGAAGGGCATATTTCAGGAAGAAGGGAAAAGACCCCAGAGGGAAGGCCTGAGATGCAAAGAAAAATGGTAAGAAAAGAAACTGGGAAATACTTAGATAAGTTTGAACAAATGTTGAATGCATAAAACATAAAAATTAATATATAATTTGTGGGATCAAAAAATAAGAAAGAAAAAATGGAAAATAGTATAAAAATTGGAAGGGGGAAAGGAAAGTGATCTCAGTTCCTTGTATTATTTGGGAGAAGGATTAAGTACGGACTAATTTTAGATTTTGTTAAATATGCATGATAAAAATGTAGTGTATAATTTTCAAATTAGTATAAGAAAAAAATGGGATTTAACAAAAAGCAATTCATCCTACAATGACAAGAAAGAAAAAAGTCATCAAAAAGTGGTTCAAAGATAAAATAAGGTAATAAACATAAATCTAAATATGCCAGTAATCACGATAAATGTAAATGCGCTAAACCCCAGTTACAATTCAGATTGTCTGACTGAACATCAAAACAAAATCCAGCTATTAGCTAGCACAAGACAAACACATAAAGCATAAGAACATGAAAAGTTTGAAAGTAAAAACATACAAAAAGACATATCAAGAAATAAGACTTAGCAAATACTGAGTAAAGGATAACTGTTGTGTGCCAGACACTGATCTTGGAACTAGGGGTACAAGGTCTCCACCTTTGTGGAGCTCACATTCTGGAGGTATGTCTACACAGCAGGAGATACATACATATATGTAAACACTCACATATATTTACAACAGACTGTGATAAGTGTTATAAGAAAATAAAGAGAGAAAAGTGATAGGAACTGGCTTGTTGTTGGCTATTTTAGGTGGGGTGGTCAGGGAAAGTATCTTTGAAGAAAGAACATTTGACCTGAGAACTGAATCAGAGGGAATCAGCCACATGAAGTGGGAGGGGACATCATTCCGAGCAGACAGGATGCATGTGTAAAGGGCCTGGAGAGAGAACAACTGGCTTGTTTAAGAGACAGAAAGCAGAAAACACGGGCCGCGTGCACTGAAGAAGGAGGAAGCAGTGGTGACAGGGCTAGAGAGGCAGGCAGGGCAGATGAGGCTTGGCCTTGTGGACCATGGTAAGAAATCTGGATTATTTTTCAGGAATGATGGGGAGCCATCACAGGATTTTAAGCATTTGAGGGACATGATTTGATCCATGTTTTCTGAAGGTCCCTCAGGAGGATGGAACTGTAGAGAGTGTAGACCATGATGGGCCAGTTAGGAGACTACTGAAGTTCTCCAGGTGACAGTGGCTTGGGCAAGGGTGGGAAGTAAAGCTTTTGGATGTATTCCCATGGGATCAAACTGATTTCCTGCTGGATTAGCGCGAGGGTTTAAGAAAGTGAAAAGTCGAGGCTGCCTGTGCATCTGGTAAGACCTCCCAGGCCCACGTGGAAGTGCCATTGCATCTGCTACGTTTCCTTCTTCATTGAAATGGCCTGTTGGGGGAACGTATTTGAAAATATAACTCAAGGTAGATGTAACTGAGAGAAGTCCATAGTAAGTAACAGGTGGAGCTTCAGACATTTCTTTCACTGAGAAAGCCAGTGTTCAACCAGATTTGAAGACATTTGACTACAAACAGGAAATGGGACCCGGAGTGTGGGTCAGCATTACATATCTTGAAGGTCTCAGAGTGAAGACACTTTTCTCAAACAAACTAAGACTCTCTGAGCTTTGCAAAGTAACATGATGATAGAAACTATGGAAACTTAACTGATCAGTGTTTCTCATACTTCGATTTGTGTTACCTTCATAATTTTTTGCCATGTTCACATAGCATTTTATACTGCTATTTCCTTACATTTTTCTTTAAAATAACTCATACATTTTACATAAAAATTTTATTTAGGCCAGGCGGTGGCTCACACCTGTAATCCTAGCACTCTGGGAGGTCGAGGTAGGAGGATCACTTGAAGTCAGCAGTTTGAGACCAGCTTGGGCAAGAGTGAGACCCCATCTCTACAAAAAATAGAAACATCAGCCAAGTGTGGTGGCGTGTGCCTATAGTCCCAGCTACTTGGGAGGCTGAGGCAGGAGGATTGCTTGAGCCCAGGAGTCCGAGGTTGCAGTGAGCTATGATGACACCACTGTACTCTAGCTGGGGCAACAGAGCGAGACTCTGTTTCAAAAAAAAGAAAAAAAAGTTTTATTTACAAGAAACATGTAGCAGTACTGTAAATGGAAAACCAGTATTTTAATAATACACATTAATATATAATTTTTTGGAATAAAAAATGTTTGCCCATATAAACCACTTAAAATGGGTCATGATCACCAGACCACTAAATCAACCAACAGTAGCATTCTCTCCAAGGCCTGTTAGTGCATCAAGTAAAATGCCTCCATCGCCAGTTTGATGCCAAAATATCTTAATATCTCTAACAACTCACTTACGGCATATCATGATATTTTACAAAACTAAAACTACTGCGTTTTTTTTTTTTGGTTTGGTTTTCCCAGTTTAAAAAGTTATACACATTTTTTTAATTGACTGGCTAATAAAAGGGTTTTTGTTCAAAAGGTAACTTTGAATGGCTTTGTTCTGTTTTGATGGGGTGGAATTTGTAAGTTCTTTTGTGTGGGTGTGCGGTTTCTAATTATCAGTAGAGTGGGAATGAATTTGCATTTGCTTATTTTAGCAAGGAAAAGTAATCCAGGCTGTAAAAAGTAATTTGCTTTCATTTTTACATATTCTTCATTAGCCCTCTTATTATAAGTCTGCTTTTATTGGATATAGTTGGGCATCATTAACCTCTAAAAAAAGAACCTTTTTGTACATGGCATCACGTAGGTGCTTTATTAAATAAATTACAAGGACTAAGTTCCTGCCCTCTAGGATACCAAAAATTGACAGGGGGTTTAATATATTCCTAAGTACGTTTTTCATTATGGCTCTTTTTCCAGCAACCCATAAATGAAGGATGTCATGGTTAAGCCTTTCTCCATTCTCTTTTCTTCTGAGATACTTCTCCAAATAGATGCCCGGTATGATTCAGGGATTCAACCTTTCATCTCCTTCCCAGAAACTAGAAAGTACCCCTTTTCCTGTGGTCCTTCTGCACATAATCTGTGCCAATCCTCATGGTAAATCCTCCCATTTGTACAATATTTCTACTACTAGATTCACTATGTAATGTTTTATGTTTAAAAATGTTTTTATTTTTTAATGCATAAATTATTCATTACCTAATTAGTACATTAAATACTGTCAGCGTAAACATTCAAATACTATAGAAAAAGCAGAAGGTCCCCTTGATCCCCAAGCCCCCAACCCTAATCTTTCTCCTCTCAATAAAAATAACCACTGTTACCTTTTCCATGCATTTGCATTTATAGATAAACACATGGTATTTTCACTGTTTGCATTCCTATTGTTACTGCTAAACCATGAGGACCTCAGGGGCAGAATCCATACTCTACACAATTTTGTATTTGTAGTACCTGGCAAAGAGTCTGACATAGGTGGGTATTCAATTAATATTGGATTAATAAATGAGTTATCATTGCCCCCTCCTTAATGCAGTAGATAATGGGGTTCTCCTTCCTGTATGAAAAAAAGTGGGCCTCGGGAATATTATTCATATAAGGGAACCATGACTACTGATCAAAGGAGACCGAAGAAACAGCCTTAGAGGGATCTTAGGGGCTGTGATATAAAATAGGAAATATATATTTGGCTTTCTTCTCATTTCCTCACACTCAGCTCCTAAAACGCTTGGAGTCTCCAAAATGGTGTGTCTTTTTGTATGCTAATATGAGGACTGATGGCTGAGGGCCTTTGAATAGCCTCAGGATGGGTGGAGGGGGAACTGGCTCCCCAGGGGAGTCAACCAAGTTATTAGAGAGTTAGAACTTTCAGTACTACCCCACGACAAACTGGGAGGGAACAGGGGCTGAAAGTTGAGTTGATCACCAATGGCCAGTGATGTCATCAATCTTGTCTACTCAATAAAGCCTCCATGATATCCCAAATGGACAGGGTTTGGAGAGCTTCTGAATTGCCGAAAGCAAGGAGGCGCCTGGAGGGTGGTATGCCCAGAAAGGGAACAGACCCTCCTCACATACCTTGTCCTGTGCATCTCTTCCATCTGGTTGTTCATCAATATCCTTTGTAATATCCTTTATAACAAATGGGTGAGCATAAGTCAAGTATTTTCCTGAATTCTGTGAACTGCTCTCGAAAATCAATTGGACCCAAGGAGCGAGTCATGGGAACCCCAAATTATAGCTGGTTGGTCAGAAGTACAGCTGACAACCTGGGACTTGCAACTGGCATCTGAAGTGGGGGAAGTCTTGTGGAAATGTGCCCTTGACCTGTGGGATCTCACTCTATCTTGAGGTAGACAGTGTTAGAATTGAACTGAATTGTAAGACATCCAGTTGGTGTCAGCTGGGGAAGTGGTCAGTGTGTGTGTGGGGGGGAACCCTACACATTTTGTTGACTAGAGGTGAAGTGTTCTGTGCCATGCTGAGCATTTTGTGTTGAAAGTGTGAGATTAGAAAAAACTGTTTTTTTTCCCCCTATCGCTTACAGGGGCTGACTGGCTCTGGAGCAGAAGTGTGAGTTGGGGCAAGAAAGTGTGAGAGAATTTAAAATGTACACAAACAGAGCCTAGAGATACCTAAAGTTAAACAAGACTAGGCACCAGAAGAGACCTCTGCCTGAGGAAGCTGGGGAAGGTTTCTCAGGGTAGGGCCTTGAAAGAGTTCAGCTGGGGCTATGAGGCATAAACAAGCAAAATACGGGCAGACTGTGACTGCATAGCTGTGAGTTGGGAACAGGCAGACAGATGAGGCTGATGAGGTGGGAAGAGGCTGATGGTGGCAAAAAAAGCCGGTCATGACAAGGTGACAGAGGGCATGTTATGCCTTGTTAAAGATGTTGAAATTTAGCACCGTAATGGAGCCTAAAAGTAGTAACAAATGAGTGTTTTGTAAGGAGGCAATATCCTTTTTGAAATATACATCTTTTAATGCTTCCCCGCCTCTCACCCCCCATCCCCGCCCCAAAAACAATATTCAACTCATTTAGGAAACTCACGTGTAAATACACACACACGAAACTCACCTAATATAAAGTTATACCAATATTATCAAACCCAATACATTCTAAAATATTTCTCACCCCATTAGTTGGCAATATTATACCTCTATCAGATTTTAAAAATAAAATTTCAGCTTTGATATGTATTATTCAACACAGGTTGGGAATCTGAAGAGGTCATCTTCAGATTTCCCAGGTTGGGTTTTTAATTCGTACTTCTAATATTATATGTTGGCTAATTTTTAGTTGAGAAAACTTAAGATTTCAACCACTGAGCCATTCAGTGAACACTGGCAGACTAGATTTTCCATAGAAGTTTAAAATAAAAGGTTTCGCAATTAGGTAGCTTATAACCTCTCTCTGGGTCATTGGAATCAGAGTGTCTCAGGTTCGTTTGTTTTTTTGGTTTTTTCTCTACAACTAATTAACACATAAATATCTTCCTTTAGAAGAGTGATTTTAAATTCGAGCTCTAAATGTAAACCTTTCTAAAATAATTAGATAAGAACTGAAAAGCTTTCTATCTTTCTCCAAATCTATTTTTCATAAGGGGCTGCCATTATTTAAAGCTAGTAGGCATAGAATTTAATGATTTTATTGGAATATTCTCATTGCAAAAAGTTAACTGATGGAGCCTAAAGCCAAACATAAAGGAAAAAGGATGGAACTGATGCTCAAATTATAGGTTAATATTTATAGTTACTATGTTTTTGAAATGTGATTTGTTTTTACCCATGGTATATTCAAATTCCTACAATAATATTGTGATTCCTGATGGCATTTTAGTATGATTTTTAAGTTACTCGCTGCTTTCTGGGGCTCATACTGTTGCATCTCTCCAGTTGCAGGGCTAATCCAAATTGGGTGCAGATAGCTCAGCCAACAGCAAAGTTTTGATGTCAAACATTTACTTTGTATTTATCAACCATCATGTAATCATTTAATAACATTTTTTACTGTAGATGTTCACTCTGCCATTTAGAAGCACTATTAGAATTGTCAGGTCCAAACCAGTGTTTTCTAAACATGTAAGACATATATTCTCCATGGATAGTGAAGTTTGAGAGTTCAACCACACTTGAAGAATTTGACATACATAGAAATATCCTCTTCTCCTTATAAAATTATTTTTTGCTTACTCAAACAATTCAACAAATTTTAGAAACTATAAATTTTCTAAATCAATGCCCACTTAAGCACAGTAAATTTTATCTCCATAGTGTCAAATTATGAATAATGAGAGAGACAGGATAATAAAGAGTTTTGCTATTAAATTTTATAATGTAAATATCAATACAAAAGGTCAAAGGGGACAAATGTGTACCAAAATATGCCATATCAACAAGTTCTATGAAAACTCAGAATAAAATAATTTCTCCTGTGCATTTATATTTAAGGGAAAAATGAAAGACAACACCATAATAAAAGTGAAAATTATAATGAATAGCAACTATAAACAGACTTTGTTACAAATTCTGTATAAATTTTCAGCAAAATACAGACATTTTGTATTTAGAAGCCTATTCGATTCTGGTGAGTTTTAGTGGGAGAAGCTTAAAGGAAAAATTACCAGTGCTGTCACAAATAAATCTATCTTCCTACTATTCATGGTGAGTTTGGGGAAATTTTGAGGATTTTAATGATGGTTTAGGTTGTTAAAACAGGCAAAACTGGTAGTTATGATGTTCACAAAGTAAGAGATTGCTGACATAGAAGTCAACAGACCTGAGCCTCAGTTCTGTTGCTGAACAGCTGGGCCTTTGGTGAGGGTCACTTTCCCCATCTAGGCCTCAGTGTACTCTTTAAAATAAGCTGATTTTACCAGAGATTTATAACGCTTCATTTGAGCCCTAACATCTATAATTCCACCATAAGTAGAGAATTGGAAATCTAATTGCAAAAGATAAGAAACATTTTAGTTTGGAGAAAAATTGTAGCTCATCTATAATCCAACCCTTGAGTGTAGTGTGTGTGTGTGTGTGTGTGTGTGTGTGTGTGTGTGTAAAGTATATTTTTCATGGTTTTCCATCCAATTTTGCTCCAATGACTTAAACATATCCCAACATGAGTTATCTATTACCTATGGTGTTTCTTTTTTTCTTGGGAAGCTTGTTGGCCAACACTACATCATTATGTACAGACTTGACATCATCAGATATTGAGAACATTAACATCTTTAATTTCTTACCCCCTCTATCTACATATTTACCTATAACACAGGCATTCCCTACCACTCTCCCTGCAATCTAGGCTCATCCTCTCCAAGGCCAACTACTACAAAACTATATTCTTAATCCTATCCCTTTAACAATTTCCCTTTTCCTGTTTCTCCTTTCTCTCACAAATATCTCTTTTCTTTCAGTCTATAAACACGGTTTAGTGTTTCTCATTAATAACATAAAATAGAACAGTAAGAACAACTTTTCTTGGCTTCTCTAGATATCTCTCTCTCTCCCTTCTCTTAATACTAAGTTCCTGGAAAGATCATGTTAGCTTGCTTCCACTTCCCATTCCTCCTCAAGCCACTTCATGCTGTTTTTTGTTTTTTCTCTCCTTCTCCTGTCTACTGAAACTCACTCCAGCTGAAGTCACCTCTCAAGTCCTAAACCTAGTGAAAATTAGGCACCTTCTCAAACCTTCTGTAACCTTGGGACCATTTTCTCCCACAAATTCTTGATCTCATTCATCAGAGACAGGAGACCTTTATAAGAAATAATTCATCCAGGCCACCACTGAGTCTAAACTGGACTGTGCCTCTTCTCTATTCACCAAAAGAGTTAGGATTAATTCTCTTGGCAACTGCAGAGTCAGCCATCTGCACAAACCGGGCCCATCACTACCGCCATCCTGGTCATCTCCAAGATACAAGACACAGTCTTCTGTTCGGTCCTGTGCTGTCAGCCTCACACCATCTGTGTCCCACCTTGCCTTCTTGAGTCCAACCATCCTTGCACAGTTGACAATATATTGTTCACTTTCAACCTCTTCTCTGAAAATCCCCCTGCCCTTTTGCGTTCATTGAAACCCAGCTCTCCACTAAGAATTCTGCTTCCCCGTCAGCCCTCTCAGTCGAAGCTTCTTGTGCCCACATCATGCAGGTCAGGGTTGGGCAGGGACCCAACTTCCTCCTCATTTCTCACTTTGCCCATATGCAGCCCCTACTCCTCCACAGCTCCTGCCAGCCTGCAAGCCTTCCCTCTGTGCCCATGTAGCCTTGCCCCTACTGCTTCTGCCATCTCTTCACTTAACACGTGAAGGCTCTGGCACATGGTTATGGCTTTCCTCTCCATCTACCCTGTCTCCCTCTTCTCATTCTTGTTATCAGAAGTGCGTGCCCCAGGAAACCACTGGTCAAGGAGGATAAAACACACATGCAGGAAACCTGGTCCTGACTTGTAGGTTGGAGCTAGATGCAAGCACCATAGAGTTCAGCAAATTCCAGTCCCCCTAAAAATATGTGATCAAGAAGTAAATGTCTACTGTCGATTTTATTGGACAACATAGTTGTAGCAACAGCGGACTGATACAATGACAATCAAATTGGATCCTCTTTTTCACTCACCCACTAAATTTAATAATAACTTAAAAACCCAACAAAAAGCCTCAAAGCTTTATTGCTTAAATATTTCTTACTTTTCTTACCACTCCTAATGCTAATAGCTTAAATTTATGCCCATATCATCTCTAATCTGGACTATCACAGTAGTTTCTTTATTTTTTGGGGGGGAAATCCCTTCAAGTCCCCACAACCAAGAGACTGATATTACTAGAATATAAAAGTGAACACTCTTCTTCCTTAACCTGTTTAGATTTTCTGAGGCTGTAGGATAAAATCACACTCGTTCATTTGCTAGGAGATCCCCATGGTCTAATCTCTGTCTACTTGCTCAACTTGGTATCTTGTCATTCTCCATTTGCACTTCTGCCACACTGAATTGCTTAAAGTTTCTTGAATATATCATGACGTTTCATATTTTCATAACTTTCCATATGCCTGAAATGTGTTAGCTTATTGACTTTTTCTGCATCTCAAACTCCTAAGCAGAACCAAGCAATATTTCTGCATTGAATTCTTTAGTGTGAAGGTACCAAACAAATATTGAATTAGGCATTTATATTCTTTCCTCCTTACCACATTATAAACAATTTTTCTAAGGCAGAGAACACGTCTTATTTCACTTTGTATCTCTAGCACTTAACACAATATCTGTCACAGAGTGGGCATGTAATAAACATGAGTAGAACTGAAATAATTTATTTTGAAATTTGGCTTGGAAAAATATGGTGTCTCTTTGTTTACTCACGAATTTCAGAGATGCCCAAACCTTCTCAAAATTTATATTTAAGTAGTAAAAAATCTTATTAAAAAGACTGATATATTTGTTTCTAATTCAGTTTGATGCACTGAATTTTAGAAACCACATTATTCAGTAATCTTTTTCAACATAGGAAATACCAAGGTTTCTTCACAATTAAGTTTGTATAGGAAGAACCCTGGACATGTCACTAAATTTTTTATGATAACTTTCTGAATCCCATGGAACTGTAAACTAAAGCTGGAGCATGTGGGAAATGTATACATTTCTAGTGTCTAAAGCTATATTTATCCAACATAACAAATGACAAAAGCTTAGAAAGGACCCAGTAAAGATGTTTGTCCAAATAGATAACTGCGCTGTCATACTTTAAGCAATTGATGAGGGAAGAAATAGAATTTAAGTCCACTAACTACTAACTTTAAAATTTTAGTTTCTCATCAACAATAACCACAAAAAGTCATAAAAACAGCAAGGCAATTAGAAGACTCATATATAAAAAATGACCATGGTTTGTGTTCCAGAATCTAAATGCATATATTAATTTTGACATTCTAAAAAGTATAGAATGCTGACTCAACAAAATTTATGAAATGTCATTTAATAACTCATTGACTGTTACATTAAAGTGACTAACCAATCACCTTATGTCTTTAAAAGCTCTCTTCTTTTGCAAGGATCAAGAAATTTCTTAGGCCACATTTGAACATTCTAGATTTGAAATCTATACACATTGCATATAGAACAGAATGTAAAGGTCTGCCAAAGTAGCAACTTGCATATTAAACTCTCAGCCTTGACTATAAGGATATGTATCACATACACGTGCATATTTGCTATTTATACACATCACATGCATATCTTCTCTTTCATACATCTCGCTACTTGGCCCACACATTCATATACATATACACATGTGTACATGCATTCAAGAAAACAAAGGCAAGCATGAACAGTTTAGATGCCCCTCTCATATTCCCTGAATGACAGAAGTTTGGTGGAGAAAATATAGCTATTGTGTTCCTTGTTCAGCTGGCTGAGGTTACAAAAGGTAAATGGGATTATTGGATATCTTGATATGTGTGTGTCACACAAGGACTGTGTCTTCTCCTATATTCTCATTTCCTGGGACTGTGGAGCGTTAGGCACATGTTGATGGAATATGAATTGCCCCAAAGCATAAGTTCTACCACACAATATCTGGGTTCATATCCTAATCCCACTAGTTATCAGTTGAGAGAGCAAATATATACATGTTCTGAGCATCAGTAAACTGCATTAGGACACCAACCATACTTGGTGGCTGCAAGGCACCTAGATACCCCCTAGATTTTTAACGAGTACTTGCTCATTAATTGATAAACTTGTCTCAGAAAAGGTCTGGACTTACTGCCAACCATTACTTTCACAGACTTGCCTGTTTTACAGCTATATAGACAGGTGTTTGAGAATATAAGAAATTAAAACAGAAATAGCAAAGCTTTTTAGTCCATTTTGCTAATTAATATGTCAGAGCTCATAAAGAAGAACTCATCGGCTTTCTTCAGTACTGCATCATCTTAAAGAGCTGGGTCAGCAAAGATCTCTGCAGACAGTCAATACATATTAAAACAGTTCCAAGCAGTAAATCAAAAAAAAAAAAAAAAAAAAAAGAAGACGACACTAAAAAAAAAAGTAAAATTTATAAGCCCTTTCTGTCTGAATGCAGAGCAGCATTAAACTACTGGTTTAGTTGTCAGTTCAGTATATAGAAAAAAAAAGTAAGAAAGGATTCCTTCTCAGACATACTTTATGACTCTGAGTATAACCAAAATTAAAGCATAATAATAATAATAACAATAAAAGTTATGCCAAATTTCATGTTATTTTCTCTGGATTCTAATGTTCGCTAAGAATATTTGTCATTTTTAAAAAATGGTTTTATTATTTAAAATATACATTTTTCTGTTTTTTTTTTTCTTTATACATTGAATTTTGGATTTGAATTTTGTCAGAATTCAATTAGTGAGACAGAGAAACAGGTAAAGACAGTTTTGGCTTTCCAAGGCTCTCTGAAACTTGTGATTTTTCTTAAAGGAGCCAAATGAAAGATATTTTATATCTAAGTTCTTTAGGTAGGTCTCACCATCCCATAGACATAAACACCTCTCATATGTGGAGGAGGACCCTACAAGATTAGAAACAGGAGAATCATCCTGCTGTCTTCCTTGCCAAGGTAATGAGACACAGTGCACTGTCAGGGGAAGCCCCTGAAATAGGTCACTAGAGGAATCTCAAGAATACTGGATTTATTCCAGAAGGGGTGAGGGGAACACTACATTTTGGGCCAAAAATGTTAGAAAGATTTATCTTACCTGGGCTTTTGATTTGATCTGAGCTCTGAGGAATTAACCATTTAAAGATCAAGCCAAGCAAAGGGTGCCAAAAATATTGTCACAAATTTGGGAGGTACCTAAGCCAGACCAACAGATGGAACTTGGCACGAAATGGCTCTTTACACAATAAGTAGCTGACTCACAAGAAATTTTAACTCAGATGAATTTATTAAAATGTTGAATATCATCTCAAGTAAGAAAACGGATGATAGCGTCAGGTCAGCACATACAATTTAATTTAACTTCCTGTTGGTCTTGCATAGTATAAAAGCTGCCCACATTTGTATAATTAAAGAAGAAGAGAGAGATACTCTTTCTTCTTAGCACATTAAAAATTATGTCTTTACCTAAATATTCTGAAGAAAGGATCTGTGGAAGAACAGATACTGCAACAAACAGAGGTTGAGTGATCCCTTTTAACACTGGTGAGACAAATATGATCACAGAACTTTAGAAGTTAAAATACATCCTGGCAACTTGCTTAGTGGCCACAGACTGCCTGTAGCAGATTCCGACTAGAGTTATATATTAGGTGAATTTTAAAAATTATTTTGTAACTGAAAGAGGTTGTCAGAATCAAGAGGTCTTTTAATTCTCTACTGCTACCACCACCGATGGCAATAACAGTAACAGTAACAATGAGAAATTCTTCTAAATAAATGCAACACACATAAAGGAGTGACATTTCATGCGAGGGATGAGTTCCCGAGGATCATTATAATTCAAGACTAATTTTCCAAAAAAAGAAATGTAAAAGACTGGGGAAGGGTATATTTTTGGAGTATATAAATTTGTAACCTTAGCTGCATATTTTTCTTTAATGCTGCTCCGTGTTTTCTCAGAACTGTCTCTAATGTTTTATAGGACACTCTCATTTAATGTAGGTCTAGAGTACATAATTTCAGGTGATTGTTTGGCCCTCTTCATTGTATGCTACTTTTGCTCCAAAGTTACCAAGTTTCTGGTTGCTTTTCAGCATTTCCACAGATGCCCAATGAAAAACTCAATGATGTAATGATAGGATATAAAAGTGTTTAAAAATATAAGTATAGTAAATGTTGGAATTACAGTATACTAGTAACAGAAATCTTCTTTAAGACATCAAATGTATTTAAACAGTGCAGTTGATGTTCTATGAAGACTTCTGGAATTATTTCTATCTACCAGCTAATGTGAAGTCACCATGTGGAGTTTACAATGAACCTGCCTGACAGCTTTAAAATTCTGCCATTTTTGACTTTTATTTTTTAATTTTGGAAGGTTATTACTTAAAGTTTTGTACTTAGAGTAGTTCTTTATTAATATTTTTATGTTATAGTATATAAAAACCAGATCATTCAAATATTACAGCAATATACTAAGATGACAATGTTCTCACTTAAAAAGAGTGACAGTAACTTTTAATTACCCGCTAAAAGTAAATTTGTCTAGAAATTGATTAAGAGTAGGGTAAGATTTTACTTCCTTGAAAAAAGCCAGAAAGCTTATTATTTGCTCATTTTCAAAAACCAAATTGATAAACATTCTTAAAAAATCACTTCAACTTTTTGCCTTGAAGCTTATCCCGGTGCATGAAAACAGTCTTTAATCTTCAGGTGTTAATATATGTAAGAGAACTACAAGCAGTACCATTCATTTAAGATGAAAATAATATGGGGTTCCTTGGCCATGAGAACTTCCTTCTCAGGCTCCTAAAAATATTTCCAGTAGTAGAGAGTTTAATTGAAGCAGAAGACGGGAACAAGCAGCATGCGGCAATTTATCACTCCCACGGAAATCTTCTCTTTCATAGCGATCTAACCTCTTAGACTCTTTAAGGAGGGACAGAAAAAAGAATAAACCTAAGAGTTGTGAACCATCCCTTCCCTGCTGCTATCACTACAGAATCTGGAGAGAGAAGAAAAGAAAAAATATCATCATCTCGCCCTGGAACATGATGGAGGTAATGAGGCATCAAGGCCACGTACTGCTGAGAACGTAACTGGCACATAAACACAGGAGAAGCTTGGTGATGGGAGCCACTTCTTTGTTTCGGAAGCAGACGGATGCCAACAAATTGTAACCCTTCTGTTGTTTGGAGTGGCAATGCTAAGAGTAAAATGGATATTTTTCCCCCTAAATAATGTACCCTTAGAAGAAAGGGGTTACTGAAGTATTTGCTAGCTTAGTAGCTTAAATGTTTTCAACTAATGTGAATAAACGATGATGAAGGGGTAGAAGTCAGGCTACAGGGCAGTGAAGCAGCAGCTTGGCTTTCAGGAGTGAAGGTACCTCATATGTAATAGAGAAAGAGCTAGGAGACCCTCAGAAATCCTGTGGACTTCCTAGAGAACCTCTAGGGGGCTCACTCATGAGAATGACTACAGTCATCTCTGGCACAAGCCTTTTCGATGACAGGCAAAAAAGACTATTCTTTCTTTCTTTCTTTTATTTTTTTGAGACAGAGTCTTGCTTTGTCACCACAGGTGGAGTGCAGTGGTGTCATCACAGCTCATTGCAACCTCAAACTCCTGGGCTCAAGGGATCCTTCTGCCTCAGCCTCCCGGGTAGCTGGGACTCCAGGTACATGCCATGATGCCCAGCTAATTTTTCTATGTTTAGTAGAGACGGGGTCTCGCTCTTGCTCAGGCTGGTCTCCAACTCCTGAGCTCAAGCAATCCTCCCGCCTCGGCCTCCCAGAGGGCTAGGATTATAGGCGTGAGCCACCGCGCCTGGCCTATTCTTTCTTGAGGAGAAAGAAATGTCCACATCTTTACTCTGGAATTCTTTGTCCTGCCGCTTTAATGCAAAAGTCGTCATGGGAAAGAATTTCAAACTTTCTTGGGTTTTCTTTGCAACTTTTTTTTAAGTGTTCAGCTGGAAGATAGGTTTAAGATTTTGGGCTTTATAGCTTTTTTTTTTTTGGAAACCTTTATTCTTTCCTCTCAAACATTTTGAGTCAGCATACATTATGCCACTATACACACAGCCAAGCAATAATTCATCTTTGTGAAAATCAGAGACATCTCATGTATTAATTAGAAAGCCTTTCAGTGAATAGTGGATAGAAACAGGTTCCAACTGCTACTAAAACACAGCCAGTGATTTCCAGGAAGAGGGAAAATAAAGTCAGTTACAAGGAATAGCTTACCCAATTTGTGTCCAGCCAATGAATGAACTTTGCTTTCATCTGGCACTGAGGAGAAGAAATAAAAGAGACAAGGATCAGCTCTGCTTGCAAATCAGACATTTTCCAAACAATAAATTAATATAGATTCACAATAAATTAAATATTTTACTGGCAATGATTTGAGGAAGTTTTTTCTCCCAGCCTACCCTGGGGTACCTCATTTTTATTAGACATTTTAAAGGCAACTATGAAGAAATGTTTATTAGATCTTCTATAAATATAAGATCATTTTATTTTAATTTTCAATACTTTCAGTTCTTTTACCTGGGTTGTTGCTTACATGTCTAAAAGAGGAGAAACTAAATTCATGGAACTAGAAATGTATAATATATAATAAAACTCTTTGAGCATAACAGCAATATATATATATATTCAATACTTAAGGATTAGACTTCTGTATCTGGTTAAAATGGAGTAAAAGGAACAGATTTGTAATTCTCCCTGAAACAATTTTTAAAAAATAAACAAAACATGAAACAAAGGCATTCAACTGATTAGACATCAGGCGACAAATACAGTGACTCCCAAGAGATGGAACACAAATGAGGCGAACCCTACAGTTGCCCCAGCTTACTGTCTGGAGAAAGCTTCCAGGCAGTTGCACAGGGAGGGGACCCACAGGCAGAACCCAGTGATGTCCCTAGCTTAAGGACATGGTGCTGGATGTCCAGGGAAGCCAAGGCAGATGGAGTTTGCAGAGCAGAGAACCAGAGAGCGCTACAGAATTCTTTCTGATAGCCTCAGAGAATCCCCACATGTATTCAGTTAAATATTGATGATCACGTGTGTGAGGAAATTACTCGAGACCTGCCAAAGAACCACCCCAAAGTGGAAAAGGAACAATGTCTGAAGTCCACACAGGGCAAGGAACAGTGCCTATTCCCAGAAGCTGGGGGAGAAAACTTCATAATTGAGGGGCATCAGGTAGAATATGAAGAAGAGTCTTGCTTCAATAGTGGAGAAAAATTAATCCTAGGTTAACAAAGATCTGACGAAAGGGATAAATTTTTAAAAGGCACAAATTACCAAAGCTTATATAAGAAGAAATAGATAATATGAATAGCCCTATAGTTACCTTTTTAAAAAATGAGTAAGGAAAGCTTTCCCACAAAGACAACTCTAGGTCCAGATGGCTTCACTGGCAAATTCTATTAAACATTTAAGGAAGAAATAATACTGATTCTATAGAAGCTCAACCAGAAAATAGAGGAGGGAGAATTTCCCAACCCATTCTATGAAGCTAGTATTACCCTGATATAATATCAGGCAAAGACATTATATGAAAACTGCTAACTGATATCCTTCATGAGCACAGATGCAAAGTTATTAATCTTTAAGTGTCTCTGCATGGATTACTACTTTA
The DNA here is from genome assembly GCA_023783475.1 of Daubentonia madagascariensis. Classification (NCBI taxonomy): domain Eukaryota; kingdom Metazoa; phylum Chordata; class Mammalia; order Primates; family Daubentoniidae; genus Daubentonia; species Daubentonia madagascariensis. The sequence continues at coordinate 6,366,540 of JAKFHU010002088.1, forward strand.
ATATTCAACAAAAGCTTGTCATTATTTACCACGTGCCACTGACTATGTTAGTCTATAAAACTCAGGTGCTCAAGGGTTGAAGCAAGGTGAGAGGAAACTTCCTAACAAGGAGGTTCTCCTCCATTTCCCAAACACTATATTGGTCTCAGAGTAACACATCCGTCTTTCGTCTGCCCACAACATCCAGTCATATTGAATTGACCCAGTTACTCTACGTAATCTTCCCACCCCCACCTGGCCCTCTGTTCCTAAGCTATTTCTTTATTTTCTAGATAGAAGCACTACATGTCTGTGATTACCCTGTTCTCGACGGCTTAAAAATCTTGTTAGACTTTTTGCTTTATTTCCAGTTGGGAGGTAAGTCAGACAGTGTTTATTAGGCACCGATTGTGAGCCAAATTCTGTCTCTCTCGCGCCTAAAAGCACTTACAGTGGAATCTACAGTATAAGTAAGAAAATATTGAAAAACAATGATAGTGATCAAAAATAACAATAGCAGCTCATATTTCTTGAGCACTTGTAATATGCAGGTTCTATGCACTTTGTATGTACTAATTTATTTAATCCTCACAATGACCTGGAAAGATAGATATTATTATTATTATGTTACAGAGAAAGAAACTGACCCACACCTCCTAAATGGAGGAGCCAGAAATTAAACCTAACACTCTTAACCACTCCATTATACTTGTAATTAGAGTAATAGAAGAGTTACTATCTGAGAAATTTGAAGAATGACCAGTAGTATGAAATATAAGAAAACACATAAACACCTATATGCTAGAAAATTATCTTTTTAATTTGAATATATGCTATTACTAGAGATCTTTCTGTGGTGACCAAGATTAACAAGATTAGCTACAATTTCATTTCACATGTTTGGAAATCCACAATTCTCATAGGTTCAAGCTAAAATAGTCTTTTCCATTTCACAGACGAGAAATCATCTTTTTGAATTAGAATCCTTGCTCGGAAACTTTGTGCAAGTTATTTTAACTTTCTGTGCCTCAGTCTCATCATACATAAAATGAAGATAATATTGCTTACCCCACAGGTTTGTGATGATGATTATATGTGTAAGTATATGCAAAGTACTTAGAAGATCATATAGTAAGTGCTTAATAAATATTAACTATTGTCATTATCATTAATGAGAAATAAAAGAGAAAGACAGAATGATATTGTAGCTAATAATGACACAGATATGGGCTGAATGCCAGTGTTACCAGGCAAGTTACTAAGCTCTTTTTAACCTTAGTCTCCCCATATAAAACATGGGGATAAAAACAGTACAAAGGGACTTGGGGGAGCTAAATGAAAGAAATGCACAAAAACATTTAGCATAGTGGCAGGTACATAATTCTCAATAAATGAAAACTTTTCATAAATGGAAGCCGAGAGAGTGGTAAAGGTGGTGAATTTGATGATGACTGTGGTGTTTATGATTTAACTTGCTCAGGATTATAAAGATGTAGAGGGAGAAAATAACTGAGGACATACCATGCTTCCGCAGGGTGCTAGGTACTCTTACATTGTTATCTCATGGATCATTCCACACCCACAGCAGATATTACCTCCCACTTTACCTGGCTCCTAGTGCATCTTGTACTGGAAGAAAAGGCAGAGAAAACACACTAGACTATATGGTCTTATTATGTATAGTTATTCTGCAAAAGGGATTCATACAAAGGTAAGGCTTTTGTTGTTTTGGTCTTTTGTTTTTTTTTCCAAATTAAATCTAAGCTGATTTAAGTACTTGCAAATTCCCCAGCCAAATTAGGTTTAACAAGGTACCTTCTTAACTTTTTGGCTGAATAATGTCTATTATTTCTAGTAGGAATACTTATCATTATTTTAATTGACAATTTGAAACTGTCTAGAACACTAATATAAACTATTTTAAAAAACAGTGTAGAAAATCCAAATGGATGATAGGCATAAAAATTAAAGGTCTTTCTCCAAAATATTCACTGACACAGATGTCTATCTTTAGGACAGAAGAGAAATGAATAAACATAATAGAAAAGAGAGGGAGCAGTAATGACTTAATTAATATAATACATTTTATTTAAAAGGTTAAATTTGGAACAATCATCTTTTATACACATGCTTAGTGCTGAGAAGCAATTTAAATAACAGTAGCAAATGAGAAAATGAGGTAAAATTACACATGCCATCAAGTTGTGTTTTTTTTTAAATGGCAAGTGTTATAATTAATACCCAACTTCCTTTATAACTCACATTACCTTAGAACTACTATTAAAGTTATCTCTTGGGGCAGGAGCTTAAGTCTAGTACTTTCACTACATAATATTTAGATAGCACAGTGATTGGAATGGTAGCGATATGAATTATGACAGATAATGTCATTTTAAACAAAGGACTTATTTACACGAGATCAAAAAATGAGTGGGCCTGGTGTGGGAAAGGTCTTCATTCCAAAATAGCTCAAAATCGTTAAGTATTAAAAGCACCAAGTAAGAGAGTGTTGATGGAGTGAAAGCCTAAGTTTCTTCTGGTTCTGATGATAGATTTTTCTTTTCTTTTCTTTTTTTTTTTAGGTTTTAGAGCCTATGACATTCCTTTTCTTATTCTTCAGTTTTACCCAAGGACTGGTACTACTTGCTCTTGATGATCTTAAAGGGATATTACAGTAACTGAAGAGATATCAATGAAATGTTGAGTCTTTCTGAAGATGTAATTCATATAAATTTTTATTATAACCATTATAACCTACTTAGAGGGCACCGTGGGCTTGCTCCTCTTGAGATTTCTCAGGATTTATTTAGATAATAGGATTTCCATACTAACCTTATGCTTCTTGACATTCAACACAAGATTGATGAACATTATTTGATTTAATTACTAGAAGGTGCTTAATAAAGAGGACACTCTTTGGCTTGGATGCTTGTTAATTTCCCAGTGTACCCTCTGATTCAGGAAGACTTGTTTGGGAAACACAGCAGCCTGATGGCCTATGTTTCCAGTTCTCCTGGTTGTAGGCCTTTGAAGCTAATTAGAACCGCCTGATGCCAATGGCACCTTTTTATAAAGTGTGGATAAACAGACTGTCTTTTCATTTAATTTCAACCAGTTTCGCTGTTAGAATTAAGAGAAGAAAAATATGTGAAAAAAATATATGAAAAACACGGCATTCTGAGAACTTGTTAGTGGCAAACATTAAAGTGCATATAATACTTACATGCATTGGCTTCCCAGTAGGACACATTTATATTAATACAGTGATCACTTAAAGTGTTTTATCCTTTTGTCAAGCCTTCTTATACACTTCAAATGCATTCTCACTGGGGGAAAACAATCCCCTTGCTTATTGATAGCATTTGATACGCATTCTATGACATAAGTGACTATTAGGGACTGCACTTGCTTAATAAAAATTTGCAGAACAGTGGCAGATTTGGTGAGCTAATGGGGCCCAGATGCTCTTCTTATGCTGACAGAAGATGGTATATTGCTAACATGCACAAATCTCTTCAGATAAGCATTGCCGTCAGCTACAGTTATTCTTTTTGAGAATGCCAACACTATGTCACAAATCAGGAATATGCAAATGTGTTCAGATTCCCACTACTTCATATTGAGATACTTTGATGCAAAGCAGCACTCTATGATGCAATGTTTCTCTTTTACATAGCTCCATTTCATTTAAGTTTTGATTTTCATATCTTTGACAATAATAGAGAATGCAATTTTGAAGTTGATGTTTGGCACAATAAAAATAAATCATCTAATGAGACCACAAATACTTCTGTTTGGATAGTTTGCTAGGAAACTACATATCAAGTAATTCCTTAATGGTTAATAAATTTGTTTCCAAGAGTTGTTCCTCCAGAACTTTAAAAAAATTGATGTAGCTGCCAATATTAAGAATCAAATTTTCTCTCTTTTAACAGATCAATTTCTGTGCCACTGATTGATTTCCAGAATTTCTAAGGAATGTAAACCTGTTTCAAGTTGTAGGTTAAGTACCCTCCTTAGCAACCATGAACTATTACTGCATTAATTTATAGTGTTTTCTTATGTCAACGACTATTTGGCATACTGTTTCTCCTTAGGGAGACTTTTTTGAGTTTTCATCGCTGTGAATTTTTATGTGTTAAAAACTCCTTTCATCTCTTGGAAAAAAAAAACCCCACACAACCCTGTAAGAAACAAAACAAGGCTTTTGCTGAAAAGGGGGTTAGGGAATTAGTGCAAAATAATGGTGCAAACATTTATCTCATTTATCTTAGCAAGCTTCCCCAAAAGCACTATGCTCCACCCGGGGATGTGTTGCTGCTCTGACAATATGCTAATCAGAATCCAGCAGCTGATGTTTTCTTCCAATATCATAAGGCATCTATCTCTTAGCCATGGTGACACAGGGCAAAAATAAGAAACCCATTCACCTTAGTATTATCCAACTATCCATATGTTCGCAACTCTTCAATGATCACTGTAAAATTCTCTTTCTTTCTCCATAAGCTTTAGAAAGTCTTAAATCGGAAGTTGGAAAAATTTAATACTTTTCGTATGTTCTCATACAATTGTTTTTAGCGCATTAAAGAGTATTGGAAAAACCAGATCATTCCTTCATACATTCATGAATTGATTTGTTTTTAAACCATTCCATAAATACTGTTTTTCTCAAAAAAATCAGATACTCAACCCGTGGTCTGAGGGGATACACACAAATAATATATTGACACAATAAGATGTGTAAAATAGATTAATAAAGAAAAAATGATATGCTTTAGGAACACTGGAAGGTCAGACAGACATAAGGGTTAACAAAGGTAATAAAGTTTTTAGGTGAGTGCGTGTTTGAACTAATTGATCTGGGAGGAGCAAAGACAACTTTTAGGCCCTGGGACACTGTTAGTCATGAGAAGGGAGTAGCATGTAAAGGATGGAAGAGCCCAAGCTTTGCCGTCAAAGGGATTCTGAGGCTAATTACACGTATGAGTGTGAACTAATTACTGAATCTCTTTCAAGTTTACCGAACTTATTTGTAAAATGTAGATAATGCCCCATAGGATGAGACAACTTAACAGGATGTAAAAACTTATCATGGAACCTAGCAGAAGTAGGTGCTCAAAAATAGATTAGGATTATCTCACATCTCACCACTTCTGCCAGATCCTCTACACTCCAGCACATCAGAAGTATGTTTTTAAATAGGCCATGCAACTTCATAAGTTGGTATGATATACAAATAGCACATATTATTCCTTCTGAATTGTAATGAAAATTCATCCACTCTCTTACTTGGCAAACATGCCGTAAGATCCCATTCAAATGTCATCTTCTCTCGGTCTCCAGGCCAAGATTAGGGACCAAAATAATTTGTAAATATCTCATTTACTTGTGTATGGGTCTGTTTCACATTAAACTATGAATACCTTCCCAGGGAATATGTCTTGTTTTTCCATTTTAGCCTAGAATCATGCCTAGCACCCCTTAGGTACACATTAACATCTGCTGAGCTAAGGAATGTACTATGTGTAAGAGTAAAGGATAGCAGTTCGGACATGTCCATTCAACAAAGTGTTCTAGATTAATTAATGAAACAATTGTTCACTGCGGTACCTACATGATTATAGAAATGGTGTAGCATAAGTGTGCATAAACATTGTAAAATTCTTCTGGCACAGTTTTCAGACAAGTTCCTGGCAAGGAAGGGGTGGGAGAAGGTGATTGGAGTCTGATTCTGGGATAGGTCTAAATAAAGACCACAACATGATAGAACTGTTTGGAATAAATATAAATTCACTTATATTTTGAGTAGTGAACTATAGAAATGTAGAAAAAATATATGATTGGTAGACTAGTCACATTTTGTTGTCTTTCTCTAATGACTGAGTTGTATGTGACTGATTACTTGTGTATTAGTTCCTGTCTATTTTTTTGGCTTGTTCACACTAATCACACTGTTGTTCTTCACATGGTGTGACACTTGAAATAGAGCTCCCTCTGTTTATAGACAAACCCACATTGCATTTCTTTAAAAAATTGAGTACTTGGTACAAAAAGCTCTCCTTTCAATATGCAAATGTTATGAGTTTCCAAAGCCATAAATAGAGTAAATAAATGCCTTTCTGTTATGTGATTTCAGAAAAAAGCCAACAAAAATTCTAGCTTTAAAAATTGCTTTTGTGAAATATTAAAGCACTAAAAAGATTTACATGTGTAAGGTATGTAGGACAATAAAACAAACACTGTGTATCAAACTACTTTGTTTAAGAAAATTATTTTACCTTTGAAGCACCATGGGTGTTTCAACCCAATATCATCCTTTCCCTCCTCACAATCCTGAATTTTGTACTTCATAATTCTCTTGCTTTTCTTTATAACACAAACTTGACCCCAAATAATATTCTTTAAACATTTTTATCTTTCATTAAATTACATTAGATTCTGTCAAATATTTTTTGTGTGCCCACCGATGTGATCACATGATCATATGGCTTTCCTTTTCAGTCAGTTGATAAGTGACTTACATTGATTGATTTCAAATGTGACACCAACATTACATTCCTGTGATAAACCCCTGTTGGTCATGAAATATTATCTTTTTATATATTGTTGGGTTCAATTTGCTAAATTTTAAAATAGAATTTTGTACTAATTGATGAAAGACACCAACGTAAAGTTTTCTTTTTTTCTAATGTCTTTGTCTGGTTTTAGTATCAGAGTAATGCTGGCTTCATACAATGAGTTGAGGAAGTATTCTGCCTCCCTCTTTATTTATCTGGAGGAGTTTCTGTAGAATTGTTATTATTTCTTCCTATAAAACACTTAGAATTCACCAGGAAAGCCACCTGGACCTGGAGTTTCCTTTGTGGAAAGTATTTAACTTTAATTCAATGTCTTTAATACGTACAGGGCTAGTCAGACTGTATTTTCTTGCATGAGTTTGACAGTTTGAATCTTTCAAGAAAATTGTCCATGACATCTTAGTTCTCAAATTTACTGTGCATATTGCCTTATTATCCTTTTAGTATCTGTAAAATCTGTAGTGATGTTTCTCTCTCGATCCTAATACCGTTCATGCCTCTTGTCTTTTACACTGATCAGTCTAGTTAATGGTTTATCATTTTTATTGACCTTATCCAAAAAGTAGCCTTTGGTTTCAATGATTTTCTCAATTTTCTTTCCAGCTCATTGGTTTCTGCTCTGATTTTTATTATTTCTCTTCTTATGCTTAACTTGGGTTAAACTTGTAATAGTCCCCACTTATGCGTGGTTTCACTATCTGTGGTTTCAGTTACCCACAGTGTCCAAAATATTAAATGGAAAATTCCAGATATAATTCGTAAGTTTTAAAATGCAAACTGTTTTAGGTAACATGTGAAATGTCATGCCGCCCTGCTTCGTAGTGTCTGGGACGTGAACTATCCCTTTGTCCAGCATACCCATTATGTACGTGCTATCTGCCCATTAATCACTTAGTAGCCATCTTGATTATCAGCTCAACTATGGCGTATAGTGTATATGGGGTTTCAGTATCTGATGTTTCAAGCAACCATTGGGGGTCTTGGAATATATCCCCTATGTATAAGTGGGGACTACTGTATTCTTTTTTATCTATTTTCATAATGTAAAAGCTGAAGTCATTTATGTGACACCTTTCTTCCTTGTCTAATATAGTTCAGTGCTACAAATTATCCTCTTAGTGGCATTTAACAATTTTTTTTCATCCCACAAATTTTGATAGGTAGTGTTTTTATTTTCATCCAATTCAAATACTTACTAATTTCTCTTGCTTTCTCCTTTTATCCATGTGCTATTGAGAAGTGTACTATTTTAAAAATATTTGTAGATTTTCTAGAGTTCTGTTATTGAATTCTAATTTAATTCCACTGTAGTGACAGAATATACATTGTATGACTTGAATCCTTTAAAAATTTTTGAGACTTATTTCATAGTCCAGAATATGGTCTATCCTGTTAAATGTTCTATGTGCACTTGAAAAGAATGTATATTTGGCTGTTGCGTGGAGTGTTCTATAAATGTCAATTAGGTCAAGTGGGTTGATAATGCCGTTCAAGTCTTCTATAGCCTTACCGATTTTTTTTCTTTTTGTCTATTTGTTCTATCAATTATTGAGAGAGGTTGTTTAAATCTTCAACTATAACTTTGGATTTGTCTATTTCTCCTGTTCTTCCATGAACTTTTGTCTCATAAATTTTGAAGCACTATTACCAGGTGCATAAACATTTAGAATTATATTTACCCGATGATTTGGCTCTGCCATCACTATGAAATAACTCTTGTATTATTTTTCTGAAATCTCCTTGATCTGATATCAATATAGCCATTCCAGCATTCTCTTGATTAATGTTAGCAGGGTATACCTTTTTCCTTCCTTTTACTTTTAATGTATTTGTGTTTGGGGTCTTCTAGGAAGCATACAGTTGTTACTTTCTTTTTTATCCAATAAGACCATTTCTAATTTTGTGGTATAACATATGCATTTAATGTGACTATTGATATGTTTGAGTATTTATTTGTCCCATCTGTTCTTTCTTCCCTTTCCCCCATTCTGCCTTTTTTTAGTATTTTTTTCATATTATTTGAGTAATATTTTATTGTTATGTTTACCTTACAATGGTATCAGATGGTCCCTAACTTACAATGGTTTGGCTTATGATTTTCCAACTTTACAACGTTGATACACATTCAGTAGAAACCATACTTTGAGTATCCATACTACCATTCTGTTTTTCACTTTCAGTATGGTATTCAATAAAATACATGAGATTTTTCAATATTTTATTGTAAAATAGACTTTATGATTTTGCTCGACTGTAGGTTAACATGTAGGCTAACTGTAGTTCTGAACATGTTGAAGGTAGGCTGGGCTAAGCTATGATGTTCAGCAGGTTAGGTATTTTAAATGCATTTTTGACTTATGGTATTTTCAGCTTAACGATGGGCTCCTTGGGACATAACCCCATCATAAGTCAAGGAGCATCTATATTTCAAGGTCTCCCCTCCTAGCTTTCATGCAGTTACTGTTAATATGTTATACTTCTATCTATGTTATAAACCCCATACAACCTTGTCATTATTTTTAACAATTAACCTTAAATATATTTAAATAAGAAATTTTTAAATATATATTCATCCAAGTAGTTATAATTTTTGGTTGTCTTCATTTATGTAGGTACCTATTTTTATCTGGTACTATTTTCCTTTTTACCTGAAAGGCTTCCTTTAACATTTTCTATAGTGCACCTGCTGGTGATGCACTCTTCCAGCTTTTGCATGTCTGGAAAATTCTTTATTTTGCCTTTATTTTTGAAAAATATTTTTGCTGGCTAAAGAATTCCAGTTTGACAGCATTTTTCTTTCAGAATTTCAAGATACTGCTCCACAGTTACATCATTTGTATTTTTCCTACGAAAAACAAGCTGTTGTTCCTCTTTGTTTCTGATGTAATGTGTTGTTCTCTCTAGCTGTTTTTAAGACGTCCCTGTTAACCCTATTTGAGCAAATTGTTTTTTTGGGGGGGAGGGAATTATCCTGGTTTATTCAATGTAATCACAAGAGTCCTTAGAAGTGGAAGAGGTTGGCAGGAGAGTCAGAGTCAGAGAAGATGTGATAATGGAGACAGACACTGGAGTGATGCCATTGCCGGCTTTGCAGATAGAAGGGGGCCACAAGCTAAGAAATACAGGCAGCATCTCTAAATTGGAAAAGGTAACAAAACAGATTTTCCTCTAGCGCCTCCAGAGAAAAATGCAACCCTGTTGAAACTTTGAAATTAACCCATTGAAACTTATTTCAGACTTCTGTCCTCCAGAAGGGTAATATAATAACTATGTGCTATTTTAAGCCACTAAGTGTATGGTAATTCATTACATCAGCAATAGGATACTAACACACACCGATGTGCTTTGGTATAGTTTTCATTTTATGTGTGTGCTTAAATATTTGCTGAGATTCTTGGATCTGGGTTTCTAAATTTCATTAAATTCAGAAAAATTTTGGCCATTATTTAGTCATATATCTTTTCCCTGTCCCCCCTTTTCTCTCTTTTAGTGAATCCAATTACAGTACCTTAGGCCACCTGAAGTTGCCCCGCAGTTTGCTGTTTATTTCTTTTTTCTTTCTCTGTTTCAGTTTGTATAGTTCTATTGCTACGTCTTCATATTCACTTTTCTTGTTTCCCGCAATGTCTGATCTACTGTTAATTCTATCCAGGGTATTTTACTTCTCAGACATTGAAGTTTTCATTTCTGGAAGTTTGAGTTGGGTCTTCTTTTATACTTTCCGTATTTCTACTTAACACGTTCAATTTTCCTATAGGTTTTTGAATATATGAAATACAATTGTAATAATTTTTAAATGTCCTTGTCTGTTAATTCTAACATCTATGTCAGTTTGAGTTTTGACTGTTTTTCTTACTGTCATATTTCTGTACTTCTTTGCATGCATGTTAATCCTTTATTGGATTGGATATTGTAAGTTTTACCTTGTTGGGTGCTCGATATTTTTATGTTCCTATAATTTTAAAAAATATCTTTAGGATACAGTTGAGTTACTTGGAAAGAATTGATCTTTTCAGGTCTTGCTTTTAAGATTTGTTAGACAGGACTACAGCAGCATTTACTGAAGGCTGATTATGCCCTACTACAGAGGCAATGTACTTATGCATACCTTATCCAACGTCCTATGAATTACGAGATTTTTCCAATCTTATTGGTAGAACAGACATTATTCCCAGTCCTGTTTGAGCTCTAGGTACTGTTTTCTGGATCTTTTAGGACCAGCCTTGGTAGTTTCCTCACATGCATGCTCTGGTCAATACTCCGTGTAACCCTTAATGGAAACTTGCTAAATATGTCTGCAGTTCTCACTCTATGCAGATCTCTCTGCTCTGGTACACTGCTCTGTCCACTCTAACCACCTTGCTTCCACTGAACTCTCAGATCCCTCTCCATGACTCAGTGATTGAAAATTTTGATATAAATTTTATAACAAATTTTATAGTACAGTATTTATTTCTCTGGAATAAATTTGAAAATAGTTAATACATGAAATATCTTTGTCCTTGTAACTACAGCCTCCTAAATCACAGAATGAATGGTCCTAAGACCACGTGAGTCTTAAAGCATAATGGAGAGAACACTGAGCTGAGAACGTGATCAGTGACCTAGGGCAATGTTCCTTGGAGGTGTCATCACCTGCTTCTTTCCTACACAAGGATATTATGAGATCGATGCTTGTTTGTTTGAATACAGGGAAACAAGGAGAATGCAGCTGAGCTTGCAGACTAAAAGGAAACCCTGTCTAGGCTCAGGGCTGTTCCCTTGTCCTGACAGCATATGTGTTGTCTTCACGAACAACAGTCACAGATGGCCAACTGTCAAGTCTCACTTCCAAGAATTCTTATAACTGGACCCAAGGCTTTCACAAGTCCATGGCTGAGTGTTTGCAATTGCCTCCAACCTGTTCTTGACTGACCTCCACCTCCTCAACTCTACTACACATCTGTTTACCACATCAACATTAACCCATGCTAAACATTACTTTTATCATTTTCCTAAGCTACCCAAAACCTTCACTAATATTCTACTGCCTAAAGCAGCAGTCCTCAAACTTTTTGGCACCAGGAACCGGATTCACGGAAGACAATTTTTCCACAGACGGTGGGGGGGGCGGGGGGGCAGTGGGGTGCCACGGGTATTGGGGGGTGACGTGGAGCTCAGGTGGTGATGCAAGGCCCATTTCCTAACAGGCCACAGACCAATACCAGGCTGTGGCCTGGGGGTTGAGGACTATAGGCCGAAAGAATAATATAGTCTCCTTAGCTTTGTATTGAAGATTTGAACCCTTTTTACCTTTCCCACTACATTGTCCTCTATTCACCTGTTGGTGAAGTCGCACAGAATGATTCTTGGTTTCTTCCCATTTGTCTTCCAACTTCATTGGAAATGCCTCAAACTTCACCTGTATAAATACTATTACTCCTCCTGGGACCTCCTCTTTCCAGAATATCCTCTCCATTTCTGTACCCCCCTACCCCACCCAGAACACTTGAGCTTTGCCTCCAAGCATTTTACTACTCTCTACTCTGTATTATGTTATTTGTGGGCAACTTCAGTGAAGGCAGAGATAGTATTTTATTCATCTTTACATGATAAACAGTCACAGTTTACAAAGGTCATATATAGTTTCTACTCCATCTTTTTTTTTTTTTTTCCCATCTGTGACAAGGGAAAGGCTACTTGTGTAAGATCCCTCCTAGGAAACTTCTTTCTCTGTGCATTCCTGGCATCTACCAGGGTTAGACTATTTCTACTATTCAAACAGTAAAAACTCCCATGATTCCAAGACCCTTGAGAAATATTTCTGTTATCAGCACAAAATTGATACTGCCTTAAACCACTAAAAAAAAAGGGCACAGGCTACCTGTAAGTCACATACCAACCAACCACTATTCACTAGTAAGCAATGAAAAACACACTTCTTTTTCCACTGTATACATTTTCACATTATCTAGTGACTTCTTTTCAAACAGGGATAAAGAGGAAGGAAACTAAAATTACCAACTTATCATGTGTCAGCAATCCTGGTAAGCATTTCACTATATGTCATCTCATTTAAGCCTTCCAAAAAGTCTCTGAGCTTGGCATTATTATCTTCATTTTACAGAGGAGGGAACTGAGGAAGGAATTGATCTCTATGTCATAAAGTTTGCAAATGGAATAGTCGGGATATGAAGGGTTCCTGACTTCAAAGTACAAATTCCTTTTACGATGTGAATACGAGAAGATTTGCTAATGCTTTGCCATCAAGAACTACGTATTTCTACTACTCACCACTATCTACAAAAGTAGAATTTCATATAAAACTACGTGAAAGAACACATGATGTCTCTTAAAAATGATTGTTGGTGCTCTCAGAAATAAGTAGTAAAGCTGTCACAAGTTGTTTGGAACTTCATACACCTGGAAATTGTTACCAAGAAAAGCATGGACTATTGTTCAGATGGTGTCAGAGCAGTGGAAAAGGTTGGAAAAAAGAGAGAGAGAGAGAGAGAGAGAGAGAGAGATCCAAGTGACATTATGGAGAATTTATTGTTTGCGTATGGGAATGAAGCAACAAAAAGAACTACGGATAAATCCAAAGTGTGTGGCCTTGTGATTGAAAGATGCCATTATTAGAAAGATGATAGAAGGGAAAGTGGCGTAGGGTCAGGGCAACAGTCTAGACGTAGTAGAAGCAACACGGAGTGCCCTGGGACCCGCATCTCCCTTTCGCTCCCTTCTTCCCACCCCCAAGCTTTTTAACGCCACCTAAGACAGTATTAGCTTTCTTGGCAGCCAAGCTGGGCTACTGCTGGCTCATCAGCTGGCTAAAATGTGCCGTTATCGTGCAGTTAGCGAAAATCCAGAAGTCCTTTTCATACTAACTCCTGTTAAACCAGTTCATCTTTGTCTGGCAAATATTTATGGAGAGCCAGTGGTATGTGAGGCACCATGCTAGGCACTGGTGTTGTAAAAGTAAGCAAGGTAGTCCCAAGTCCTGCTGGTGTAATAACTCTGGACTGATCTTTGGGATTCTGCATTTACTTCCTATGGTCTATTTTCCATGTGAAAACTGCTGTGATCATTGTAAAACATAAACCAAACCACAACAAAAATCTTATCACAATAGTCTCTTGCTCAAAGCCTCCCGATAGCTTCCAACCACATCTAGAAGAAAATCCAAAGGCTTCCCACAGCTTCCAAGTCCTGCCTAGGCTGCCCACTGGTGGCCTCTCCAACTCCATTCTGCACGGCTCTGCCCCTGGCTCAGTGGACTCTCTGCATCTTGGCCTCACAGCAGGTCCTCACACATGCGAATCACACCCCTCTTCAGGCCTTTGGAACATGCTCTTCCCTCTGCTCTAGTGCTGTTCTCCCAGACAGCCCCATGTAGCTCACTGCCCTCTTCTGATCATATCTCCAAGAAGGTCATGTCATCAGAGAGGTCCTCCATGGCCACCCCACATAAAGGAGGGCATCCCAACCCCCACTCTCCATCACTGTCTCCTCACCTTGCTCCATGTTTCTTCAAAGCACTTACCACTGCTTGGCATCTTCCCCACTGAAACATAAGTTCCATGTGGATATGGGCTTTGATTTGTTCACTGTTTTATCCCTGGGGCCTAGAACAGTGCCTGGCATATAGTAGGCACTCAAAACATCTGTTAAATCAAAGGATGGTCAGGGAACCTTGAAAACAGGTAATTGGGGGATTAAACATAGTCTACGGATTGGTCCTTCCAGGAGATGTATAGGAAGCAGTGAATATGTATTTTGGACAGAGGAAACATGAAAGCCTAAATGCAGCCTAAAAACAAAGAAACCAAGGATCTTCCTTATGGCTGGAATGATCTGCATGAGAGGTGGGCTGGTGAGAGAACAGGTGGAGGAGAAAGGAAGGTGCCAGTCATGGAGGATCTTGAAAACCACACTGAGCTTTGTCTTTATCCCCAGGGCAATGGGATGTTGTTATGGGATTTTTAGCAAGGAAGTGACATGATCGGATTTGTGTTTTAAAAAGATCACCCAGGCTGCAGTGTGGAAAATAAATTGGATAGAAGTGAGACAGGAGGCGGTTGCTTTGTTTTTTGAACCCAAATACAGGAATTTAAATTTATCCCTATTAAATTTAATCTTCTGCATTGTAGCTCACCAGTTCTCCCTGTTGAGACCTTTCTGAAGCCTGATTCTGTCATTCAATGTTATTAGCTAACTCACCAAGCTATGTTTCTGCTACAAATTTGACAAGCAAGTCTGCTATATCCAAATCACGTGCATGACTTACATTACTAAAAACCATCCCTGCTCTCTTCACGGCACTTTCGCATGTGCCTGTGAGATGGCTGGCTGAGTGAAAATATACCCTGATCATTCAACAGTGTTTCTCACTTTAAAGTTAACTGGCCAGCCCAGAATGGAATTATAACCCTAAAGACCTAGTAACCCAAGCTACCCAGGATTTCCACATGCATTTCCCTAGAGCTCATAGACTTTACGGTAAGGTGCCAACCCATTTTATTCTTGCATGAATTAATTTTGGCACCTGGTTTGTGGCTGGGAATTGCATAGCTGCTTCTGTTCTTGGCTACAATAAGTGCTATCAAAAGATTTCTCTTCTGGCATGAATTGAAGTACATAATACTGTCTATATTTCTGCCCAGAATCTACTATCATCTGTTTAATATGCAAACTGTGCAAAACCAGGGCTACTAGTGTGTAATAGATTTTGAAAAGTTGTCATCCAGACTCATTGTTTATTAGAGGTTATTAACTTTGGGGGTTTATGTGCTGTCTCTTCAACTCAGAGCACACAACCATTCACTTAAATGGGATGCACAAAGTTCTGCACACACTCTAGTGAACTCATCTGATAATTTTATACTGTTCTATTAGATGAGCTCACTTAAATCAGGCTTCTTTTTGCAGAACAGGCCATTATACATACATATTAAATATCCACTATCTTTTTGGAAGTTATTGAGGTATATTAAGAATCTTGAACAAGGTTGAGCTAATAGAAAACATTAATTGGAAAAATGGACAGTTGCTAGACCCAGAGTCAAAAGTGACCTCATAGGCAGCAATTATTTTAATCTTTTTTCCTTAGACCAGGGATTTCTTTGGCGATCTCAGAGGCTACTGATCATGGAAGAGAAAAAGTAAAAAACAATGGGCTATATACCCATGATGCATTTCCTCCTATTACTCTCTCCTCCCTCCCACCCCCCATATTAAACAAAACTTTTGCTATAAAAATTTGAAAGGGATTTTTAAAATTTACTCTAAATTATTTGGCCATGAGTTATTCATTTAATTACAGGTTGACTGATTTTTTAGTAATCTCTGTGCATACTTAGAAATTCTTATGAGTTATAAAAAAAATCCCAAAATACAAACTGTTTATAAATGTAATGATATTTTAAAATGAATTCTAAGTGTAATATTTAATAAAATTGGCATAAGGTTACATTTCAGGGATAAACATCAATTTTAAATTTGGGGTTTTATTTTCATACATCAGAGCCAATCATTTTGTTCACATCTCACATACATTGGTAGGTTTTTGTAAAGCTTATAGGCTCTAGGCCCTGTGCCTATAGTGACTAATAAGAAAGATAAAATCCTTGCCTGCTTCAACCACAATTGTTTCAACAATTTAGGACATAAAAACATAAAGCTTAAAACAATGGTTTAGAGTCATTAAGAAGAAAGAAAAAAATAATAATTTGTTGGTATGTTTTTCCATCAGGGTGTCTCTTTCCTTCCTACATCTTATTCCTTCACTAGATTCCTTGGTTTGAAAATGGTACCACAGTTCTTCCAAGCAACTCTGACTTCTTATCCTGTGCCCTGGCCTCAGTATAGTCAGTCAAGCTTGATTTGACTACAGATAGAGAATCAGGACATTGCTCTTTTACTTTTCTACTGATTGTACAATTCTAACAAATTAGGATTAGAATAATGGTCTCTAAGGACTAAGATCTAAAGGAACTCGGAAATTCTGTCCAATTCATGAGGCTCTCTGTGCACGTCTGCATACATGCAGACCAGAAACTCAGAGATGTACAGGATGGCTATGGTAGACACTGTAGTTTGACTGACCCAATGCCACCAACAACCCCGTTCTCCCTAGCTACTCCCTAGCTACTTTCTGGCTAGATGGTATGTGACATGTGATAATCCTGGCCAATGAGATAAGAGAAGAAGTTTGCTTGGCAGCACTTCTCAGACAACATTGGATTTCCTGATTAAGGGAACAATGTTGACACAGCCTTTTGACTTCTGCTTTTTTTTTCTTTTTCTTTTTTTTTTTGATGCTAGAACATGGATACGATTGCTGAAGATACAGCAGCCATCTGGACACTATGAAGTAACGAATATGCAGACAAAAGCCAGAAAGTCAAGAAGGGAAGAGTGGAAGAAGAGAAGGAGCCTAGGTCTCTGATGGCTTCACTGAGCCACTGAATTGGCCTTATTCAGATTTCACGTTATATAAGACAAATGAATCCCTATTACACCACTGTTAGTTAGGGTCCTCCAAGCATTGCAGGGGAATGTGCTCTTAGCTAATACCATTTTAACTGGACTGGTAAAGAAAAACTTTCTGTGTTGACCTGAAATCTCCTAACAAACATATCATCATTCTGTACCATAAATATTCTTATCCTCTCCTTCCAGGTGACAGTCCTCCATGATATGAAGTCAGCCAATACACTCCACACCCCTTTTGTCCTTCTTGTAATTAAATATCCCCATTTATTTCTACCATGGACAAGATTCTGCTTTCTTATTCTATTTTAAAATTATTCTTATATTGCCAATCGATTTTATTCTAATTACAAATATAATATATACTTTTGGTAAAGGTTTGAAAAATGCAAGAATGTACAAATAATAAAATAAAAATTATACACGTAACTTACACTAAGAGAAAACCAAATTAACATTTTGCCAAATTTTCTTCCATTATTTGTAACTCATGTATCACTTAATGACAGGGCTACATTCTGAGAAATGTGTCCTTAGGTGATTTTGTCATTGTGTGAACATCATAGTATGTACTTAAAGAAACCTGATGGTATAGCTTACTACACCTACACACCTAAGCTATATGGTATAGCTTATTGCTCCTAGGCTATAAACCTGTATAGCATGTTACTGTACGGAATATTGTAGGCAACTGTAATGCAATGGTAAGTATTTGTGTATATAAACATATCTACACATAGAAAAGGTACAGTAAAAATACAGTATTATAATCTTACAGGACTATCATCATATATGCGGTCTGTTGACTGAAACAACATTATGCAGCACCTAACTACATGTATACATACACACACACATACACATACATACATACACTAATTGTATACCTTACTTTTTTCAACTGACATTTTATCATTAATATTTTTCATTTCATTAAATAGTTTGAAGATTTTGATTAGTTACATAATAGTATATTATATCTGTCAGATTAATATTCTATAATTTCCCTAATCCTCTAAATGCTGGAAAATTAAGTTCACTATAGTGAAAAATCCTTATACTTAAATCTTGGTCAAATCTTTGGATTTTTTTTTGTGGAATGATTCCTAGAAATGGAATTACTGGGTAGAAGATAAAAATAGTGTTAAGGTACCTCATACAATTACCACTTTGCCTTATAGTAAAGTAGCATACACTTAAATACCCAACAAGCATGGATATTTCAGTATTTGCCAATGTTTGCCAATATAATATCTCAATTTTCTTAATTACTTGTGAGGTTGAATATATTTCATATTTATTCACCAAATAAATTTCTTTCTTCCTTTGTGCATTGTCATATACTTTTCCAATTTTATATTGAAATATTTGTTTTCCCATAATTTATAAGAGCTCTTCATATATTAAGGATGTTAATCCTTTGTCAAGTATTTTATAATTATCCTTTTACTCTCTTGAACAACAAAGAACATATGGATAATAGGAAATGATTATTAAAGCAATATTTCTTAATCCTATTTTAAGAATGCTGGAGTTTTCAAATCAATTAACTTTTCAGGATGTTACTGAAGTAAAAAAAAAAAAGGAACAATGTAATGCAAAGTGAACCCTTAGGATCATTTCTTAGTTTTACATATATTAATATTATCCATAGTAAATCTATTCTCCAACTTAAGAAAAAAGATGTCTCTTTTCATTCAAATAAGCTTCTCTAAAGTATTTCTCCTATATACAAGCATTTTATTTTCAAAATGAACCTTCAAAAATACACCTAGAAAAGTATATAGTAATGACATATTGAACAACATTTTAAGACTGTTAACTTCTTTTAGGGATATGATATTCCCAATCCATTAATGATGAGGCATATCATCAGTTTTCCCAGTGGGGTGGACAATTAGAACTGCCTTTAGAAATTCTTGTCCTTAACAACTTTGTGACCACATTTTCAATATAACAACATCTTTCAATTATGGCTTGGTCATGGATAAGCCATTTATGTAAGTACTATTTTTTAAAGGGATACAGCTTTAGATATCTAAAAAGTTAGTTAATTTAGCCCATATAATAGTTAACTCACACATCCATCTACGTCAAGTAACTATGCTGGAAATTGTACAAACTGGGTCATGTGAATACAGGGCCTTTTAATGTTCTTCAGTTGTCTTAGCATATGAGGTTGTAGTAAACAGACTTTACTTGCATTATTAAGTTATTTGATTAAACCTAAATACAAAAATTGCTTTGTGGATGAAAATTTGCATAAATTATGAAGCTATATTGGGTGAGCCTGTACTACGTACTTAAACCATTTAGAGTATTTTCAATTTATTTTGAGTCAATTGTCCTCTTTGATTCAGGATTTTTTTTGGTATCACTTCGGGATATTTGTCATGACAACTAATACTGTGTGACCCAAGGTGAACAAAATCTCTAAATATTCAGCTTACACAATATTGCCACAACTGACATGCAACCAAATTGCTCTATACCAATGTAATTCAATTTCATGTTGCTTCAGGTAAAAGCAAGCAGTTCAAGCATGTTTTGAATATAATTCCCATGGCACTAGGTTTATGCACAGACTATGTTGTTCTTGTGCAAACAGATTTATGGAAAATTAAAATGAGATTAATAAATAAGAAGCACAAAGTTTTTTTATTACAGAAATTTTATCTTCAACTCTAATTCTATAATCAAAAGGAAAAACTTATTAATTAAAATTAAATAATATAAAAATATATACTTCAGATGTGAAAACAGTAACAAAACAAAAGGAAGATCTAGAGGAATACAAAGGGAAAAAGAACTTCAGTGAGAAACAGAAGACCACAAACAATTTGATCTAATTTACCCTCTTTGGTGGTGCAAGTGAATTCACATGACCTAAATCAATTATGTCAAGTGATTGCCTAATTTATTCATAGATTCCTCCAATTAGGACACAAAGCACACAGCCCTTCTCCTCAAATTTTAAACAACTGCTTTCATTCTTCATTTAATGAAATTGAAGACTTCGGCCTTCTCTATTTCCAGTATTTGATTCCTTCCTTAACTATATTCATCTTTATGAGCCTTTCCCAAATACCTCCCTTTCAAATGAACAGAAATGTAGCTGAGTTACGTGAACATGAGTGTAGTGCAACACTCTGCACCCTTCTAAAATATCTTTATCCCTATTCTATTTTGCTAGTCAAAGCAAACATTTATTTGTATTTTTATTCACATGTCATTTAATCATTTGTTTCCACTTTTATTCTTTCAATCTTTTGATGTAGGAAAGGGGAACCTGCCTACTCAGTAAGATCAGCAAAATCAATCACCAAGGTCAATAGAGTTTCTGAGATTGCAGCCAGATTGCTCTAACACGATCCACTCACCATCCATCTTGGATTTACAGGGCACCCACACATGCTAAGTGGGGAGGTGAGGTGTCCAAGACCTATAAGGTATGACCCTGTAGGGGCTTGCAGTCTGACTGGAGTGGGAAAAAATTCTCACTCAGTAGGTACCCAAAACAGTATGTAATTCTGTGCTAAAATTAGTAATACCAACAGTAATTGCTTTAGGACTTCAGAACAAGAGCTGGAACAAAACGACAGCCGCCTAAAGCAGGTGAGACTTGAATGGATCCTGAATATAAGATAGAATTTTAAAAGGAGAGAAGAGAGAATGGGCCTTCTATTTGTAGAGTTAAGACTGAGTGGGAAATTAATGTCTCACCTGAAACAGAAGGCCATATAGTTTGGAGCCCAGCCATCAAAATTGAATGTGCCTGAGTTCAAATCCTAGCTCCACCACTTACTAGCTGTGAAATCGTGCACAAGTCAAGCTCTTTAAGCCTTCATTACACCCTCTGTAAAACGGCTATAGAATTGCTGTGCAAAAAAATTGTGCCTGGCATACTGCAAGTGTTCAAAAAACAATTACATTTACTACTAATGCTTTTCCTGTTTTTCCTCTTCATATTCTAGATTAATAAGCATTGGAGCTTGAAGTTTGGGACTGAGAAAGTTATCTTTTTGCCATATGTAAAGGAGAGTCAGTGGTTTCTGGCCACAGATGCTCAGTGACATCTTAGAGGTTATTTTACCACAAATCCGCCATTCTTTCAGAGGCATACTGCAGTGCACTCAGTCACATTCTGTCCTCACAGTCCATGGTGAATTTCTGCTTGGTTACAGCCCTGTTCGTGCATGCTGCTCTGCAGTTAATTCCTACTGGTTTAGTGGCTGTGGACACTTCTCTACCCTGGAGATTCTCTGAGGTTGTACCTCCCTTCACAGCATTGCTCCACACGTCCCAGCTTGTTGGCAATCCTTCCTCACCCTACTCTGGCTGCTGTGTTATCACCTTTAAACCTCACAAGCGCACTCATATCTTCTTTGCCAAGGACATTCCTCAGAGGACTAGATCTATGAGACGGTCTGTACTCAAAGTTTCTATGAGCAAATGTGCTTGGGAAACGCTGCATATATTATATCTTGGACATTCTTGAAGCCTGGCAATGTACACAAAACATGCTAAAGGTTGAGAGCAATCCTGCAAGTAAGAAGTCCGTTTAACTTTGTCAGCTTTTCCCAAGCTTACTTGATCATTCTTTATCATTCAAGTCACTACTAAGACCTTCAATCTGTTAAGTTTCAGCTACATTTTTGTGGACATCTATGTTTATATTAACATATTCTTCAATCTTTGATAAAGTTGCCCAGAGGACCGGGCCACTATGATTTTCCTCTAGCCTTTCTAAATCTAGAAAGCACTGGGATTATTTATGTGGCATCTACTGATTTATTAAAGCTGGAAAGAAAAAATCTCTGATATGACTCATTTTTCACTCAATTAGAGTGCTACAGTAATTTTTTCCAAATTTTGAAATTGGACTAAATGTTTTCCAGTTCCATGGTACGCCAGTACACCCTTGCTTTACTTTTAAGGAATTCCAAGCTGAAACCTTTGCAGGCTCTCACGATTCTTTCAAGACAACTCTGAAGTGCTTGGGGATTGAGGATTATGCCAGTCAGTTCCTGGATCAGTTGAGGATAGATCAGCTTATTCCCAGCTCACTTAAAACCATCACTCTTGATTAGTCAATTTCCAATTTGATCTCTATTTTAATTTTCACTTTAATTTTTATACCTTCATTGGATAGAGTTCCTAGTTACCTTTTTTTACGAACACTGGAAACCAAGTGGGTATTGAAACAACCTTTCCAGTCACGTTTCCTCTTTCCACAATTTGTAGGAGTTTATGTTTGTCCCACTGGCTATCTTGCCAGTGTCTTTATTCAGTTATTGTGTTATTACCTAACACACACCTATTGTGTTATTACCTAATTACACACCTACTCTCTCAAACTTTGTACATGAGAATATTTCCACTAAGAAAGGTAAGCTGCAGAAACAAGATATTGCTGTCATCACTGATATGTCTCAGATATTTAGAACATTACCTGGCACACAGGAAGCACCCAATAAATATTTGTTTAATGAGTGAACGAAGGAAGGAGGAAATAGATGGATGAATTTTACATAAAACTGAAATTGTATTTTCAAGCAATGGACAACTTTTCAGTCTTACAAAAGCTGAGTTGGTGTTTATGGTGATGTCTGTCTTTGTACTAATGTGCTCTAAAGCAGCCAGAACTGCTGCATACAAAGCATCACAGCTTTTGATGTTTCCACGAAGAACTAAACATAAATTATTTTTAAAAAGATTAATTGACTTTCCCCAGATTAAGCAATTTGTGTTATAAATTAGTCTGAATTCTGACTCTGCTTCTGGTTCATGTTTAGACATTTTTCTAAACATTTAATGAAAGACACAAATGTATTAATTAATTTGTACTTTGGAGTGGGTAACAACGTGAAAGCAAAATATCTATCTTCCCCTGTGAGCAATGGCTGAAATTTGATCTTTAGTGTAGAATAACATTGTACTTCCAAAAAGTGATATTTAATTTCACACTTTTCAGCCTTATAAAGGAAATATTCAGATAATTCACAATAGAAAATATGCAAATAGATAAAAATGTTTAACCACAGAATAATTTTAAAAGTAAAATAAAAATACTCCCTCTAAGTCTATAACATTGGAAAAAATGAAAAAAAAAATGACGACACTCCCGTTTACTGCTGATAGGAGCAAAACTGCTTTTCCACAGGGCAACCGGTCATATGAATGAAAAGCCTTAAATCTTTAATATATCATCTGGCCAGGGAGTTATACTTGTAGAAATTATAATGATAAAATAATCGTGATTGCTTACAAAGGTTGATATATTAGCAGGCTCGATGCATTGCTATTTCTAAGAGTGAAGAATTGGAAACAACGTTCATGGCAAATAATATAATATTAGGCAAGTGAATCCTGTTACACTTATTCAAGAGCAAACTTTACAATTAAAAGATAACGTTGTACAAGCAAAGAAACAGAGAATAATGTTCAGGTTAGACTGTTAACACAAATTTAAAAGGATGTTTGGTATAATTACTTTTGGGAAAAAATTAGAAGAATACAGATATGTATATATGGGAATAAAAATATTCAAGACTAAAGATGTTTTGCTTTTTAAAGAACAAATTGCTACTGCACCTAAAAATGAGATAGTTGTGTTTCCCTACAGTAGCTTTAATCTTTGCATAAAGTATTGCCAATAACAAATTTTTATCATTCAGAATATCAGAAGTGATATTATAATTATGAAACTGCCAAAATTCATTTAACATATATTTATTATATATTTTTTGTTATACTAATATTTAATTGTATATTATATATAATACTTTCACCAATGAAATTCACTTTAAGACAACTAAAATGGATTTGTTTCACATTTTCAAGGAGAATTAAAGTATTTTTGTTCCATTCTTTGAACAGCTTCCTTAGCGTCATATTTTTATGAAGACATTCTTATATTAATACAAAAGTTCTTTTAAAAAGAACACAGAACTTCATTTAAATATGAACAATGGTTTAGGAAACAAAGGCAAGTGAGAAGAAAAAGTTCATACGTGGCTTTGTTTAAAAGGCTTAGAATCCTAGATGTAGAGCCTCAATTGAGGTACAGAATATAAGGAAGAAAAGTACATCATGCACTAATCCATGCTTTAAGAGGAGGGCAGAATATTTAAGTTTTAAAGGATAAGGCAGTTTTTCCATTGATCAAGATTTCTCATCAGAGCACAAATAATGCTCTAAATACACAGAGGTCAATTTAACAAAAATCTGCATGAGTTTGTTACTGGCAGAATGTCATGGGTTAAGGTTCGGCTACAAACATTTCCAAACTTTATAGATTTTCTTTGTATTTCTTTTCTTTGTGGGAAAATAGAACATTGGATTTCTTTTTCAGACACCGAAATTTTAAATTAACTCCATATTCCATGAACCAATCCCCTACATTGAGAAAATATAATCTTAGTGAAAAACTGCATGGCAACATTTGAGATCATCTGTGACCCCATGATTGAATTAAGGATGTACTTATGAAATCCATAGGTAATTTTTTTTCCAGTATTTCACAATACTTACTTGAGGAGAATTTACTTATACTGACTATTCAAGTCAACTACCAGAAAAATGTGAAGATACAGAGGCTCACCTTTAACACTACTAATAACATTACCCTCTCCATGACTGCTACTATTACTAATAACAACACTGAATTCCTTATGTTCTAGGCATCAGGTGTAGTGTTTTTATCTAAGAGGGATGACCCTTGCTTCAGAGATTTTTTTTTTTTCCAGATGGGGGCACAGGAGAGAGTTGCACCTCACTCATTCATTTACCAAATGATAAAGGAGAGCAACTGTGTTTAAGGCATTTGTGAGAATTTCTTCATTGGAGGAGGTATGACAAGGATGAACTGGAATGTGCCACAACTTTCAGACAAGTCTAGAAACAGAGAGAGCAGTATAAAAATACAATTTCTATACAAAAGGCATTGTTTTCCAATTAATAGTAATAATGAACACAAAATCAAATTCTTCTTGAAAATATATTTCTTAGGGAATGTAAAAAATAAAACAGGAAGAAAGGATATATATGGACTTAGATGGAGAGAAGCATGTTTTTGACATAGAGAACTATTTTTATACCTTCACTTCCCACCCAAATAGCTGTTTTAACTAATTTTAAACAGAATCTGCATTATTGTGATATATCTAAAATAATGCAGATTATCTGCAAAATATCTAAAATCTCTATATTATAAATGTAGAGAAGTGATCTATATTTCTACATTTCAGTTAATATTAATGATAGTCTATAATTTTTAACCGTAGCATTTGTCTAAAATATTTGTTAAATTTTATTTAATCCATATGCTGATTTTCTCAACATTTTGAAAAAGGCCTGCTTTGGATGGAGGTGCTGTGAAGTGTGTATGAAATCTTTTCTTGCTAGAGATGTCTCTCTAAGAATTTAGCCTCAGTTCTGACATGCAATTTCTCTAAACTCAACTTGTTTACAGCTACTCGTTCCCCTTCAGTTATAACCTGTGTGGTTGTTTTAACTATATGAACATATTAAGAGACACCAACAAAAAATAAAAAGAACCTGTATGTTTATCAGATACTGAAAAGTACATGGTGGTCCCTTTTCCATAATTCTGGTGAATTCTGCTTCTCTTCACAATCTTCATGAGCTGCTTTAATTTATATACTTTTTCCTTTCATACCAAACATACTACAAACCAGAAGTCAGTTTTCCATCTTTCCACTATCATCTCTCTAGATTTCAAAGCTTATAGACTTCATTATCTTCTGAAGTGGTTATCATTGCTTGATATATTTGGGGTACAGATTCAATTTTAAACAGATTTTAGTTTTTCAATATTAGCCATGAAAATATTTGAGAACAGCTATCCTATGCCTCTTAAATCATCTCTCTTCCAGGCATAGTATCTTAATTTCTTTCAACTATTTTTCACTGGACATGGTTTCCAGGTCTCTCACCAATATTTGGGTGCATTTTATACTGTCTTTGTATCTATTAAGGTCTAGTACCCAGAATTAAATACAGCACTGTAAATGGGTTATGACCAGGCCAGGATAAAATGGAGCTGTTATCTTCCTTGATCTGATAACACAGAACTAGATTTGGGGGTGACTATGTCAGGCAAGCAGCTAAAACCCAGGGGACTTCTCAAGAGTTGTTACTATGTCAACTCTCCCAAATCCTATACTTGTACAACTGATTTTTTAAAAACCTGACTTTAGGACCTTCCCTTTATCTTTCAATGTTCTGTTTAAAATAACTTCCGGTCCCCTCAGTCTTCATCTCTATCTGAATTTGGTTTCAGGGAAATCGTTTCTGTCTGATCCCTACCACCTGAAATTTTATTATTTATTCACAGTGTGCAACTTTTACACAATGAGAATGAAAACGCCGTAAGATTGCAGCCTTCGTCCTACGTACCTGGGATATTCCTGGTATACAGTAAGTATCCAATAAATGCTTGTTGGATGAATGCATCATTCTTTGTTAAATTCTATCTTCTTCAATTCTGGAGAAATCATTTGAATGCTAACTTTGTTAATCTAACATATCACCCAATTCTCTGAGACAATATCTCCTGAAATTTGGTAAGAATGCCTTTCATGCCTTTGTCTAAATTATATACATCCAGTCTTCATCAAATTCTGTTGAGTTTTCTTAGTACACAATGAGAGGGGCCAAGTACAGTCTTATGGTATACATTATTTAATGTCCTTCAAGGTGACAATGAGCCATTAATTAGCACATTTCAGGAAAGGGCATTTTAATGTTTTATCTACCCTAGTGTGCTAGTGTGTAATTTGACCCATAAGTCTCAATCAGAAAACAAACTGAAATACCTTTATAAAAATCAATATAACCTATATTTATAACATTTCCCTGATTTACCAGTCTAGAAATCCTATCAAAAAGGAAAGGAGACACCAGTTATTTCAAGGATCCCATGGAGGCTGCTGGTGACCACTACTTTTTTTATTTTTTTTCCCCCGTTTCACAAACATGGAAATTTTCTGAGGATCAGCACTGAGATCACCAGCTGTTTCTGGAATTCATCGTCTTTGTGCAAATTGATCATTTGCTTCCTGTCTTGCAGTGTGAGGCCTACTCTTCACAATTTCTAACGATCAGGACAGGCACTTTATAATAACAATCCTTCCAGTGCACAGGGATAAGATTGTCTAGACTTCCATTCCCGGCAGCCATGCTTTTCCATTTGAACAGCGTTCTCTTGTGTGCATGAGGATAAAATGAACACTGAACTGAGTGGCTTTGCTTTCCACCTGACATCTGTTAGGCATTTTAAACAATGGGCCACCTCACACACTTTCTTTTTTATGCTTTAAAAATAGCTTGGCTGTCGAGCTCTTGCTAGGTTTTGCAACCAGCTCTTAAGTTCTTTCTGCATTTATTCTTTTAGATTATTTTCACTATCTTTTCCTTTTCTTTCTTTCTTTTTTATTTTTGCCATTTGCTTCTCTCTCCCTCTTTTCTACATAGCCAAGTGAGTTCCTGAAGCAGCCACACTAGTGTCTTCAGATGCCTCTCCCTTTTCTTCCTAAGTTATTATCATAATGTCAGAATTTCCTTTGGGAAATCTTTCTTTAGGTCTTGAGTTTTCCTTTCCTGTTAGGGTTTCAATCTAGGTACATGCAGCAAGCACCATTTCTCTCATTTA
The DNA here is from genome assembly GCA_023783475.1 of Daubentonia madagascariensis. Classification (NCBI taxonomy): domain Eukaryota; kingdom Metazoa; phylum Chordata; class Mammalia; order Primates; family Daubentoniidae; genus Daubentonia; species Daubentonia madagascariensis. The sequence continues at coordinate 6,394,242 of JAKFHU010002088.1, forward strand.
TTTATTAAATCCCTAGTGTTTAATGTACTTCTTGGGACACAGTAGGCACTCAATAAACATTTGTTTATGAATGAACAAACATCCTCTGTAATTCCTTAATTTTGACTTCCTAAAGCTTAGGGCATACATCTGACTTCATCTTTGTACTCTTCCTTGTCTATTATACAGGTAAGTAGACAATTCTTTTACTGTTACCACTAATTTTTTTTTAATCTAACAGGTGTTTTATCTTTAAAGTCTAAGTTGTACCCAGAATACTAGTGCCCAATTCAGCTTTCCCCATCTTCAGAGGTTTACTTATTGGTGGACAACAAAGAAGATCCATGGATATAAATAAAATTTATATTAAAATTATATATATATTTATAGGGAGATAGACAAATGAGCATCACAGTTACTAGAATATACAATTTTATAAAAATTCTCCTGTGTATTCATTCTTCAGGATATTTGTCTTATTATCAAGAAAGCATATAGAAGTACCTCACTATATAAAAAACATTTAAAAAAGAAAGTATTCAAGCAGTAGAGTTAACTAAACTTTTTTATGCCCATCATTGATCTGATATTAGAGATGCCAAATTACTCTCTAAGAGAAATATCTGACATATATGTAAAGGTTATATTCAAAATGTATCCCAAATATTTACCTTTGTAGATATGACAAATCAGTTGATTTATAATTTACTTAAATTGGGGGTGTTCAGAAACTTTATTTTAACTAAAAAAAAAAATGAGGACAAGCAACTAATGGAAGACAAAACTGCTAAATCACAGATCTTGAAGATCTTGAAAGGAAATGAGCCAATCTATTTCTCGTCTTGATTTTAGGGAGAGTTATTCAAGACACGTGCACTTTTTAAAGAGACTATGAGACATGGAATGTTAACAATCTTCATTGTCTGGAAACTTCCTAAAATTTCTTCTAAATGCCTCATGCTTCACTTTAAGCTCATTTCCTCTCATTGGACAGAGGCAGGACAGCTGGCCAGCATCTTCCACTTGCACCTCCCTCGGCCTTCTCCTACCTGTGTTACAGGAACGCCTTCCGAAATGGGAGTGGAAGGCCAATTTGAAACAGGAGTGAAAACTCTAAAAAAAAGTCTTGTGGAAAATAGCACTTTAAACTTAACTTTGAATGGCGCTGTAGAACAGGTCAACAAAGGGGCCAAAATACTGAAGTGCTGCCCCTTGAATAATTCAGACTAATTCTTAAACAGTATTATGGGGTCATAAAACACCAAGCCTGGAAATTAAAGATTTTTATGCTTCATCAAAAAGTCTTTGAATGTAACTCCCTGGCACACTGCCAACAAGGCCAGCTCTTTGGGGGAAAACCCTATGCCAAAGGCCAAAGAGGCAGCTGTGTTATTCAGCTCCTGAGAGCTTCCAACTCAACACCCACACAAGCTCAATTATGAACAAATTAAAGGGATCCAGACTGAACATAGTAATTCTGGTAATTAAAATAAATAGAGAAAAGCCTACAATTAGTAGGAAAAGATTGATTTTGTGGAAAACCCAGAAGTATCTACCCAGTCTCTTAAGTGACACCCTAACCCCTTTGAATAAGCATAGTTACACCCAATTATTTAAAAATAAATTTCCTTTTATTCATCATTTTAATCACTTCTGATCTGACTTAAATGTGACCATATGCATGCCAGTAAAAGTATCCACAATATTCTGAGGCAAAGTAGCCTCAAAAAAAAAAAAAAATCTATAATGGATTTATAGGAATTAATGACACTGAGTAAAACTGTAATCAGAGTTGTACACCTGCATTTTAGAGCACATAGATCATGTGTTATCTATTTAAGGAAGGTTTAATATACATCTCTATAGTTAATCAAATGGGCATCTTTTCAGGTGAAGAGATAAATTTAGTCATTCAAAAAGAATCAAGGATTCACTGTTGGGGAATCTATTAATTAACTCACTTGTATTTTATTAATAGAATAAAGAACAAAACATGTATCATCACCTTGTATTGGTTCTTAAAATAACCTAATAAAATTCAACATCCATTTCTGATTTTTAAAACATAAAAGAATAAAAAAAACTTTTAGGAAGCTAGGAATACAAGGAAACTTATTAATATTTAGCTTGATAAAATGTTTCTATCGGGAACCAATAGTAAACATTATAATTAATGGTCACACAAACACACACCATACACACACACACACACACACAGTAGAAGTATTCATGTTCAATCTTTAAACTCATTTTGATTAGCTAATTCTACAGTTTATGTGGAGGAATAAATGCATATAAAGAGCCAAAGTTATTTTACAAAAAAAAGAAAAATCAGAAGAAGCATGATAATATAAACAGGGTTATCCTGGCTTGGGACAGACTAATATATCAACAGAATAGCATGTCTAGAAACCTGCTCATGTATGTCTATATGGGAATTTAGCATTCAATGTGACTGCATTTCAAATTAATGGGGAAAGAATGGAAAAGTCAATAAATGCTATTAATAATTTGCCTATTTATGTGGAGAAAAATTCTCCCACTTCATACTCTGTGGATAAAAATATATTATAGATTGCTAAACATTGAAAAAAGGTCTTTAAAGGTCCAGAAAAAAAAATAAATGATGTAAACATAAAACCCAAATGTCACAAAGGAAGAAAAGATGAAAATATTTGACTATAAGATGAAACCTTTTTTTATGGTAAAGGATATCATAATCAAACTAAAAAGACAAATAATAGATTGTAAGAAATTATTCGCAACATATGTAACAAAATTCTAAAAATGAAAGAGAAAAAGAATTAACAAATGGCAACATTGGTAAAAGATATAAATAAACAAATCGAAAAATAGGAAATATGAGTGAACCAAAAAATCCTGCTAAAACAAAAAATAAAACCCTCTATCAAGCCCACATTCCATTAAAAGGGGAAGAGAAAATTAAACTGTAAATCAAGATTCATTACTATAACACTATGCAATTATTATCAAGAAACAACATGTGATATAGATGCATATGGGGAAGGAAATAGGTACGGTACTTTCTAGAAGGATATACATAGCAAACTACTTTTAAACCATGCTGGTTTCTGGTGAATAGGTAAAAGAGACGGGGATGAGGAGGCTCTATTTTTCATAGTAAGAATCGTCTGTGTTTGGAAATATAAGTGAAATCAAGCAAATGGAACCTACTCAACTTTAAAATAGTTTGAACATAGGAACAATGACTCATAATATGCAAGTTAAAATACTAGCTTAGAATCAGTGGCACAAATGAAGGAAAAACAAAGGTGATACTGATGGGGCCCATTAACCTTTGAAGATTCCTACAGGCTTTAATACAGGAGGAATAGCCAATATAAATTAATTACACAATAAATAGGAGGTTTTATCCTTATTTTTCATTTTGAACCATATGAAACTGCTGTTTTTCCAGGTCAAAAATAGTCAAATAGCACTAATTTGGTATTCAACCTAAATACTTTAGGATATTTTAAAACTTTTTTAAAGAATGGATCTTGATCCTACTGGGAGTATTATTCCTATAAACATAGTTACCCACCTTTTTAGCAAATAAATTAATTTCTGACATTGGCCCAGTACTATATATAGAAATAAACTCTACATAATATTCTATTCTTCTAATCAAATAGAAAATTCACTTTCAAATGTTTACCATTGGGGTACTACCTGAGTTAATTCATTGAGAACGTCAACACATTTATTAAGCTCATTCGTTAGACTGTTCTGGGGAGAAGGGATCAGAACGCTCCTAGAATACGGAAGCTCAGGGCCTTCTGCAAGACTGTTAGCTTTAAACTGGCACTTCCTGGAAGGGACCAAACTTTGATGATTACTCTAAAAATGTTTTTACAGCACCTTATTGAGTAATTCTGCTGTATGGTGCATTTTAGCCAATGCTTTTAGTTTGGTACTTGTGTCCTGAAGAAAAGAGCTCATGACCTGCCCAATTTTGTAAATTGAACAAACATTACTATTATAGTTGTCATTTATGGTGTATGTACAATAAAATGCAATGGATGACTGCTAACTCTACATATTTTGCAAGAACTATTTCAATTTAAAAGAGAAAACTTCTCAAAAACAGTTTTCAGTAACAAAAAATATAAACAGATATTCTGTTTCTGGACATGCCTCAAATTTTACTTTTTACAGATTTGATGATATTTGTCCTCTCTTAAATTAAAATGGATGCTATTTTATTTTCTTTTGCAGAGATTTTTTTAGAACCATAATACTGGCTGCTCTTTTTTTTAATTAAGTGAGGAAAACAGTAATATATTTTTCCCCTCAAAAATAAGAGTAGTTTTTAGCCATTTGTCTTCTCTATGGAGAAATTGGGAAGACAGAACAGGAAATGTTTATCAAGCACTCTATAAAAATGAACTACTCCTTAAATTATTAGTAATAACTTATGCCACTGTCACACATTGCTCCTTTGGTTTGTCAAAGGTTCACGCTTGAGAAAATACCCTTTCTGACCAGTGCTCAAGACAGCTTCCTTGTTAAGGTTTTCTATCTGTCTCTCACTATAGGCGATTAGAGCAAATGCATCCAGGTGATTTCGTTCATTTATACAAAATAGAATCAATTTCTCTTGTTTTATCATGATTGAGCATTTTCCTGAACTCTTGCAAATGAGTAACAGATAAGCACTATTTATCAGTTTGTTTCGTAAACCACGCAGTTTTCATTATTTTATTTTCTTGTTGCTGCTAATGAAATATATAATATGCCCCAAGAAAATACAATTGCAGATCTTGGTGCGTGAGCCTTCAGGAAGCAATGAGTATTTTGCTGAGAGTTTATTTTGCACTACACTCTTCTCTAACAGCACTCTCTCTAAGGGCCCATGGGAGGGCAATGATTTTCTCTTGGGTATTTGAGATGTCTTGCGGGGTCCCATGTCCCAGGGCCTATATACACAGTTGACAGGGGCCCTTGCTCTGTCTTGGCAGCCAATAGTCACCCAGAAATTCCTTGTGGTGCTCAGAACCTCAATGAGATTGTTCAGCACACACCCAGGGTACTTTGATATCTTCAATCTGGCAAGCCCAAGGGACACTTCTTCCCTCCAATGTCACAGGATTTGGGGGATGGGCATTTAAAGAGGTGAATCTTCTCCACTGCTGCCATCCCTATCCATCACACATGGAGAACAAGAGAAGGATGGAACCGTGGGAAAGGATTCGCTTAAACACATGCTTTTCCCAGGCTCTGCCACAGGTGTGCCCATAAGGAATAGAAATGCATGGGCAGAGGTGAGACAGCAATAGAAAACCAGGTGAGTTAAAGATGCTTATGGAATTCAGAGCCTCCAGAAGGAACCATGTTTTTCTGACATATAAAAGGAGGACAGTTTATAGACCACTTTATAAAAATAAATCATTTCTCTTTCTTTTACAAAGGGGGTAATTACAATTAAACGTGTGAGAGGAGGTAGGAAGAAGGATGACTACTATTCCTTCCTCCAGGCTTCTGCAGACCTTGCTCCCTGACGTTTGAGTTGAAGAAACAAAACCAGGACATTTGGGAAGATAGATGGGCTGAGGCTGGAGAGATGACCTGGATGTCACCTCACCCTTGCTTACCAAGGTCCATGCTCTTCGAGGCTTTCAGATTAATTGATTCAGGCTGCCCGGCCGGTGTCACAGATCTGAAGTTGATGTGCTGATCTGGAAAAAATACTGCTGAATCCAGTCCAGAGCTGTGGAAGGAAGCCATACACTGTACTTAGGTTTAAAAGATTTAAAATAAAATCTTTTTTTAAAAAGGTATGTGTGTGTGGCAGGGGGAAGGCAGTTCTCATTTTGAACACAGTGCTCATCACTCTCTCTGCCACTTCCAACCACATATTTTAAACGAATTCTTGAATCTCAGATTTCTTTTATGAGACGTAGCAACTCTGTTTTCATGTATTTTATCACGCTGTACAATTTAAATAAAATATTCTCTGAGTAATATCGCATTTTACTCTTCACTGATTTCTGCTAATTGGGATCCTGCTGTACACTATATAACTTTAAGTGGGTAAGGAGAGAGCCTGGAGAGCACTAGCACTTCAAAGGATGTCACCAGATATTAGCAAAGCCCAAAAGCAGGTTAAGAGATTTCTGTGGGCTAAGCATGCCCTTCCTTTAAAAACAAGTGAAAGCGTTGTATTCTTCAGACAAAACCACTCTGTTGAAAGACTGATGGCTTTAGGAGTTTGGTTTTCTACTTTATTTAGTTCTCTTTTCTAAAACTGTTAATGCTGAGCAGATAGTCTACTCATCAATAATACCAAAAGGAAATAACAGGAAAAGCACAGTTGACAACTTAGGCACAAGACACATCAAATGCCCTTTATAGGCTTCTTAGTACTTGTAGTCAATTTCAAAGAATTTTCTATCTGCTGAATATTTTATTTATTTTGCTGAAGGTTGGAGAGGATTATATAAGGGAATTACAGAAAATGACTTATTTCTTCGTCTAGAAATAAGTTATATTTATACACTTTTAATAAATTAAATTATAGCCACCTTCTCCTTTGGTACTCTCCTCTGTTTACAAAGTAAATATGGTGGCTCATTTTAACATAACTGCAATCCTAATCTCAAATACAGTGAAAATTCAAATCAAGTATCCTTAGGAAATCTGAAAGTACTGAAGCTGAGTTCTTCAAACGGTTGGAGTTTGATATTTTAAACAGCAAAACAACAACAAAAATAACCATTTTGAATGAAAATCCTTCTAAAATGTACACAGGAATCTTGAGTTTTAAACTACTTATAGCAAAATGAGTTTAATCTTTTCCTGAAACTCATCAGTCATGCATATTTAATATTGCCTTGCAGCAATATTAAAATTAATATGTAGCAATAATATTGCCAAGTAAATAAGTGAACCTCCATTATTACAATATGGTGGGCATACTGAGGAATTACCCACAACAGGCAGCAGAGTGCTCAAGAGCAAGGATGCCCGAGTAGGTCTGCCCTGTTCTAAATCCTGGCACTGGCACTTACAAGCTGTGTTACCTGGGCGAGTTGCTGGGCCTCTCTGTGCTTCAGTTATGTATAAAATGAGTATAATTACACTCTTTACCTGAAAAGGTTGTTAAGAGGACAGAATGAGTTAATAATCGCAAAGTAAGGAGGTTAGTGTCTGGCACAGAGTAAGTGCTATAGAAGCCTTTAGTTAACAAATAAGTAGATGAAGACCTGTTTTTGCTTCCTAAATGACTATCAGTTTCTGAGCTTTTCCAGTTACCTATGCTTTTTCCAGTTGCTTTGCCATCTCTGTTTTTGTCAGACTATTAGTAGGCCTGTGACTAGAAGCCCTTCTCCCCTTGCATTTAGAAGGGTCAGGTGGTGTGACGGTCAGGGGCCTGGACTTTGAAGGGAAATATCAGGGTGTATGGCCTCAGTTTCCTCATCCATCAAATGGATAGTAAATGGATATTAATATAATTTACACTATAAAGTTTTTGTAAGGATTAAATAAAGATATGTTAAATATCAAGAATATTGAGCTTAATCAACCTGAGCTATTAATAATCCTTTTCTTTATTTCTGTAGGGTAGAGTGGTCTTTGAGGGCCCGAGGCACTTTCCAATGGAAAGATTATACATGTTTTCATAAAAATTTCTCAAGAAGTTTAAATCTGCTCTGTAGGAGTTATAAAGCTTTTTTTTTTTTTTTTTTTGGCTTCTTTCCTGGTGCCTGGGTACATTCTCAATACACGAAACTCCTGAGGTGCAAAGCGTATTAGATGTGGCATCCAGTGATGGCAAAACATGCCAACTGTGAACAAAAATCCTGGACCCACTTAGTGTTATTGATACTGGCCTGGCCTAATAGCAATACTCTGATTGTTTTTAGCTCATTTTAAGGAATTCTGAGATACTACTATGAACATGAGCTTCTCCCTGAGCCTTGGTGTTTTGGAAGCACTTGCCTTTAAATGTGTTATTCGACCTTTATTTGCACTTAGTTTTTCATCCATCTCTTGCAGTGATGTGGGTTTAGTGTCAGAAGGACTCATGGCCTTTACAGAGTCAAAAAATTTAAGAGCTGGAAGGGATTAAAGGTCACCCCATCTTTTAGATAAGATCCTGAGGCTCAAAGAGGAGGACTGATGCTCCAAGGTCACACAGATGGCCAGGGGCACAGCCAGGACCAGAGCCACAAGCTTTGGCTAAAATGGTGGTCAGCCTGGGACACAGTTGTTGCTAATCCCGAATTCACAAAAATCAAGCCTTTCCCTTTTAGTGCAGATTTGCTCTCACACTTTTAGGAAGTTTACATTTTAGGTTAGCTTTTTGTTTCAATAGAGTGGTGCACATCATGGAACAAAAGAAAACCAAATAGTTAATCGAAGCAGATACCATATCTTATAATGAAAGCCTTCAGGGAGTAGGTTTAGATCAACATGAATATTCCTCATTAAAACATAGATCACACTGCACTTAAAATGCTCTGCTTCAGGCAGACCATGGGAATCTACCCAGCTGAATGATGTATTGGTGAACCCAATTCATTTTCTTAGATATCTTACCAAAATAGGCATTAATTGACAAATTAGGAATAAAAGCTCAAGTTTTCCCAGACTCTTGGGTAAAAATGGTCCCAATCCTCATTTAAAAAAGTGGCAATGCCACTTGATATAATAACATCAAGTTAGTATATGTCCAGATAAAATGAATTTTATGTAAATGTTGGGATGTAATCAAGAATGATCAAAGAAATAAAAAGCTACTTTGTACATGTGAATGTAACAAATATTTATACATATTTATGTCCATTAAATTGATCATAATGAGATATATATATGTATGCGTTACCATTATTTTGCGACCAACTGTACACTTTGAAAATCTTCCATAAAAGGGTCTCTCTTGCTGTGGTACAAAATGGAAATAAGGCAAAATAAGGCTGATACCAGACTGGCACATATTTAAAGAGAGAAGGGAGTGTAACATAAGACCCTATGGGATTAGAGCCAACGTGAACATATAGTGCAGTGAAACAATGAGTGTAGTATTAAATTAGTTACTGTGAAAATATTTTAGACATCTAAGTAGACTAACAAAATGGTTTGTAATTTTATGCTACATATCAAAAGTGTTTGGTGTGAGAGGGTAACACAATGATTAATTATAAAATATGACATTTTAATTTTGAAGGGAGCTAGTATGTGCTTGTGGCTGAGTGGGCTGTAGTAGGGGCTGTGGGAAGCTGGAAGCTGACAGCAGGCCACAGACACGTCTTAGATAAAGGCTGTGTTTTCAGCATGAACAACCAAGGAATCTACCGAATAGAAACGATACTCAATGTCAAATTATGCTGCCTAATGAATAAATAAGGGTAGCATGAAACATATGCCAGTGTCTTGACTACGGTGACAAACCAGGAATGTGAAAGACATATAAGAGCCAGCAACGAATGTTCAAGGAGAACTGTCTGAAGTAAAAAAGCAGAGGATGAAGATTTTGAGAGGCATGCCAAAAAAATTATGTCTGAAGCCTCAGGTGTCCATGGATCGCCTCCAACAGTTGGCTACTATGAGTGAGAGTAAATGCAGGTATGTGCGTGAAGTAAAGAGGCAGGAACAGGGAGGGAGGGAGGGAGGGAGGGAGGGAGAAAGAAAATGCAAACATGGTAGGGAATAAGCAAATATTTCCTAAACTGTTAATAACATTCATTATATTCTGTCTGCTGTTGATTTGCCTTCAACTCTTACAATAAAAAAATATTTTCCTTATATTTATTTATTTAGATACACATATTCTAAACTTTTCTCTCATAATCACTGACATAATAGTACAAATAGGTTCAGCAATTTCCTGATTTCATTTTGTACAGGCATTAAGTTTGATCAAATTTGTTTTTCCTTCCTCATGCAATAGCAGTTCCCTGTTTTTTAAGACTTGGCTCCACTCCTCAAGCGCCCCTTCTCTTCCCTTTCAGAAGGCTTTTACATTTGTTTTGAAAAACAGGACAGCCTCCCTTGCTCAACCCTCCTGGCTCCTTTCCAATCCTTTCTCCATCCCAACTTTCACACATCCAAATCCTGCTGCTGCTGGTCACCTAGGCAACGCAGCAGCTCGCAGGATGGTGCAGGTCACAGGATCCCAGGAGAGGGAGAGTTTCAAGGCTTACGACTTACTCCTTCCATCTCAAAAATGTCTCTGTCCTTTCTTCTCCACCCAGGCTGCTGCTCCCTCCATTCAGCCCTGCTCTTCTCTTATTAGTCCCAAGTCCAACAAGCCTTCTCAGTTATGGAGCCTTCCTCCGTCCACTATATCTGTAGTCCCCAACCCCCAGGCCATGGACCGGTACCTGTTAGGAACCAGGCCACACAGTAGAAGGTGAGTGGTGGGCGAGCCAGTGAAGCTTCATCTGCATTTACAGCCGCTCCCCATTGCTCACATCACCACATAAGCTCTGCCTCCTGTCAGATCAGCAATAGCATTAAATTCTCACAGGGGTGCGAACCCTACTGTAAACTGCACATGCGAGGGATCTAGGTTGTGTGCTCCTTATGAGAATCTAATGCCTGACGATCTGAGGTGGAGCTAAGGCGGTGATGCTAGTGCTGGGGAGCAGGTGCAAATACAGATTATCATCAGCAGAGAGGTTTAGCTGCACAATAAATGTCATGTGCTTGAATCATCCCGAAACCATTCCCACACCACCCCTTCCCCGGTCCATGGAAAGATTGTATTTCACAAAACCAGTCCCTGGTGCCAAAAAGGTTGGGAACCACTGCACTATATCCTGCATAACTGAAATCTCTCAGCCTGATATCATCATCCCCAGGCTCTCTGGAGAAGCATGGTGCTCACACAGCATGGCAGACAAAGCCCTTCTCGACTCTTCCCTTAGACACCCTAAGCTTCAGCTACTCTGAACTCATGATGCATCCCCCTCTCCCATCGCTTGGTTTCCCTAACCTAAATTGCCCTTCCCACCACTTCTCTGCCTACTGAGCTCTTTTCCATACTCCAAGACATCACTTAAACACTCTCTCCTTCCTTGACACCTGCAGGTAGAGTCAGTGGCTCATTCCTTTGGGTTTCCACGGCATTTTGTATCTAATGCTCAGCAGGCTGCATTCTAATTATCTGTGTGTTTGTCTCCTCAAGAGGACGCTGCATTTCTTGCAGGTAGGGATGTTTTCCAATCCATTCGAGTTCCTTCTACGGTGTCTGGCTCAGAGCTCCAGAAATACTTTGGAATGGGTGAGCGAGTGAATGCCTTAATAACCAAATACTGCAGAGCAGAAAAGAAGAACAAAGTCCGAGAAAATGTCATACTTTTGACTGAAAGGAGATTACTGTTGACGATTAAGGAAGCAGCTCTAGTAAAGTGGTAAGAACAGAGGCCCTTAGGGAGAAGAAGGGTGGAAGAAAATGGAAGTTACTCATTCATACCATGCAATGAAGATTTACAGCCGTGAGGACCAATATAGGCTCCCCGCTCCCCCAAAATCACAGAGGAATGTGCTTTGCAGAAACGGGAAGGGAAGAAATCCATGGAGACACTGAAGCAGCCAAAAAGGCATTTGTTAAATCCCAATAATTCTATCCCTGCAATGATCTCTGGAGCACCTTTCTCACCTGCAGGCCTGTCACCTGAGTGCTTCTCCCATCCTCCCCGGCACAGGTCCTCGGTGCCTCTGACTGCAAAATGCCCTGGAGGTGCCAGAGAGTCTCTGGCTGCCAGTCAGTATCAACCCTCTTCCATTTACCCAATTCATGTTATGCACAAGAAAACCCCAGGTTTTATCACATCCATTTTCTGCTAAAACCCTACAAAAAGATTTACTATCCGACCATAGGGAGTCTGTGTACCTATCCTTGTACTCTGGGCCTTATCATCTGGCTGATCAGCTGCAAGTGGTGCAAATAAATTTACGTTCCCACCTCCATGCTGTTTTCCTGCCCTTCCCTCTCTCTGTCTCTGAAATTCCCTTTCTTCCTGGGCTCATCCCATGTCCACCCCATTCATGAATTAAGGTGCAGCAAGAATGACACTTTTACCATCGCATTTTCCCTGATTCCTCTATCTGGGAACATTGTCCTCTGCCTCAGAAGCCTAGAACATTTTATCTACACCTTCTGGTAAGTATCATTTTGTACCTCGAGTTCTAATTGTCCCACGAGTCTACCCACCAGCTACCAGCTTCTTGAAGGCAGGGTTTATATCTGATTCATCTTTACACCATCCCAACGGTTTTGCACATATATACAGGATAAACAGTAAAGCAGAATGAATGAAATTATTTTTAAAATGGATTTTTTATGCCACCCAATTGTAATTTTTGGTTCAGGATGGAGGCAGGCAAGGAAATGAATGAACAAAATTAAATATGTCCACCCTTTCTTTCAAGAAATCCCCAGAGATACTGATCAAGGACATTATTATGATTATCAATCTAGTTCATGAAATTGTAGTTTAATAAGATAACTGAGTTCAAAAATATAAGAACCAGAGATGGCAAAATATAGGTAAGCTTCCATCTAATAGAGTTAGCTATACTCTGGTTGTGCTGCTTTATTTTTAGCAGATTGTATTAAAAAGCATAATAGGAATGACACTAGCATTGCTGCAAGAAAAATGAAGAAATTTCACAGGATTATCATGGGACACAGAATGGAATAAAATACATGGTTTTTAACAGCCATAATAAATACAGAAAATAGCAAAGGGACAATTTAATGATTTTTAAAACTCATCAGAAGAACAAAATCTATGAATTCCACTAGTCAAATAGTATGTATGTTTAGTAAATCTCTCTCATGCTTGTGTAGTTCTAAAACTTATTGATTTTTTAGTTTCTATTACAGACTGGATATAATATTGGGTACCCTTTTCAATATTTTAGATTATGTATGGCGTTGCTTTAATTTTTAGATTCCATTAACTTTTTTGGAACATCTATTTTTAAAATACCTTTAGGGTTTGCCAACTACGAATAAAAAAAAAAAACCCTAAGCTTTATGTTTTTCTCAGTTTTGTTTTATACCTTCCCACATAACTTTTCTTTGAGCTCCACTGCTCTAGTTTTTAAACTTATAAAAGAAAATTCAACCATTTTCTTAAATATTTTAATAATATGAGATGAATCTTAACAAATTCCAGGAAGCAAAGTATGAACAATCTAAGCTATTAACTATGAGATGCTTTCACTGGAAAGGAATTATAGATACCATAAGATTTCCATTCTGGAAAGAAATAAAATAAGGTTGCCAAATTTCCCCAGAAAAACAATAACGGGGAACATTTATGATATATCATTTTTTCAGTACCTGTGGCTGTAATCTTCAAGGCCCAATTCCAGACCAGGATGTGGTGGTGGTGGGGAAGGTGGTACTTCGCTCTCAGCCCATCCGTCAGTGGGAAGCAATAGGTCTGTAAACGCAGAACGAATGGAGCTGTAGTAAAGTCGAGGCAGCACCGCTCAGTATCTGGGTTTGTTTCAGTCTCTCAGACACAATTCTAACCAACACATAAACCAGCCTTGAAATAAATAAGTCCTCACGTGGAACTGAAGGTTTCTTATGAGAACTAATGCAGCTTGTATGAGGAAAGCTAAGCCTGCTAATATGTTTTTACATTGGTGACCTGCTGGCAACCCCTGGCAAATCAAGTCCACGCATCTTGACTACCTTTTCCCACCAACGGAAGGCTGACACATACTCATTACCTGTGATTTGTGGAAGATTAATGAAGTCATCTTTTTTATGCCTTAACGTTTTTGTAAACAAGACTCTATAATGAATACTCTGGATTATGTGGTGATTTAAGCATTTGTCTCAGTAGAAAAAGAAACTTAAAAAATCATGAGATATAGTATATCTGCTCGTCATCTAGACATAGTAGAGGATTAAAAAACCACTCTTTTTGCATCTCTGCCATAATAGAAACACCTGGGGGTTTAAGGCCTTATGAACAAAAGACTAGAGTCTAAATCCTGATTTTCCCACCTACCAAAAATATATACTTTTCCAGTCTATTCTCTCCTAGAAAAATAGATACGTATGCTGAATATCACTACAATTAACAAGTAAGGTTTGTTGAAATTTTATTGTATACCAGACACTGTGCTAAGCATTATACACATTTCATTTAATGCTCATCATTAATAACAATATTAACTAATGCATGAAAATTATTACAGATCATCTCAGTTGACGGTATGGTTTTTGGAGCAAGACTGCCAAGTTTCCAACCCTATTGCTGTGTGAACTTGGGCAAATTACTCAACTTCTCCAAGCCTCAGTTTTTAAATCTATAAAGTGGCAATAAGAATAACTTCACTGGAGGAGTGTGAGGATTAAATAAGATGGTACACAGTCAAGCAGTGATTTATAAATGCAAAGTGTTAAGTACATGTAAAGAATTATTATTCTATAAATCATAAGTTCTACTGTGCGTCTCTTACAGTGAGCTATTTGGTAAAGTGTGGGCCCTATTTGTCCCTTATCGAGAGAATAAGAGAAAAATCTCTCTTTCCTTGAGAACTGCTGCTGGTAACAGAACCTGCTTTGACTTGTCCACATGCCGGGTGTCATGGTTAGTTTTATACGTCAACCTGACTGGGAAACGGAGTACCTGGATATTTTTCTGGGAGTTTGTGTGAGGATGTTTTAGATGAGATTAACATTTAAATCAGCAGACTGAATACAGCAGATTGCCCTTGCTAATGTGGCTGGGCATATTCATCCTACCGTTGAAAGCACGAATAGAACAAAAGGCTGACCCTCTCTTGAGTAAGAGAGAATGCCTCCCGCCTGAATGCCTTTGAAATGGGACATCAGCTTTTTTCTGCCTTTAGATATGAACGGAAACATTGGCTCTTCCTGGGTCTCAAGCCTTCCGGCCTTCGGACTGGAATTGTACCATTAGCTTTACTCGTTCTCAGGTCTTTGGACTCAAACTACACCATCAACTCTCCTAGGTTTCCAGCTTGCTGACTCATCCTGCAGATCTTGAGACTTATCTGCCTCCATAATCGTGTGAGCCAACTCCTTACGATAAATCTGTCTATAAACACACACACCTCCCACATCTTACTGGTTCTGTTTCTCTAGTGAGCCCTGATGAATACACCAGGCAAGGACCTGCTCCAAGCTCTGCCCCAGGGACCAGTCTGACATGGAGGTAGTTGTCACAGTGCTGACATGTCCCTGGGAATGAGGATCGAAGCAGGAAATCTGAGGAGTAGGTGACCAGGGTAAAGAACCGTGATGAGCAGAGGCAGCCAGCACTGCCCTCTGCCCCCAGGGATCCAGGATGTGGTGGCGGCAGTCAGGTAGCTGGAGACTTGATAAGAGAAACAATGCAGAAGGACCATAATGTGGATAGGGACAAGGGACTTATTAGGACATCCTTTCTGCTGGCTCTAATCTTTCTATCCTCAACCTCTCAGCCCATCTTCCACACTCTTGGTAAATATTTGTGATCATGTAACTTGTTGTTCAAAAATCACTTCAGTTGCACACAATTGCTTACAGAATAAAGATCTGTGATCCTGGCAACCTACTTCATCTCCTATAACACATTAGCCACCTAAGACCACACCTCTGGGCTTTCCTGCCCCAATGTCTTTGCTTATCTAATTGCAAAAGCCACTGCACCTGTCAAAGTCCTGCCATTCTCCCAAGGTTCACCACATATGTCACCTTCTCCACGAAGCCTTCACTGTTGCCTAGGATCTGTCAGTACCCTCATAACAGCAGCAGAGGGTACTGGAGCTCACCAAATCTGCACCCTTCCTCTCTTCCTGGGCATACAGCTAGATACCATTTCTCAGCCCTCTTTGTCCCCAGACTAGCTCTTGCCAAAGGAATGTGAGCTGCTATGGAAAATGCCATTCCCAGTCTCAGTGGTTAAGAAAGAAGGTGCACCTTCTCCATTCTCCTCCTCCCCCTCCCCCAACTACCACCCCAAAGCCAGGTGAGGAGGTGCTACAAGATCACCCAGCCACCAAAGGAAGGTACCTGGCTCCCTTAATCACTGAATGGACCAGCAAGCTATGGCCCTAGCCCAGAACTGGCCAGCCACCTGGCTTTGTAAATAAAGTTTTACTGAGCACAGCCATGTCCATTGTTTTATGTGTTGTCTATGGCTGCTCTGCACTACAGTGGCAGAGTTGAGTTGTGAAAGAGATCCTATCGCCCACTAAGTCTGAAATATTTACCATCTGGCTTTTTGAGGGTTTGCTAACCCTGCTTTAAACTATGCTTGAGGGCAATGGTGGCTTTGCATTCATCTTTGCATTCCTGATAGTGTATTCTGCAGAACAGAGGTATCCAATAAATGTTAGTCAAACTGAAAGGTACAATTCAATCACTGATCACCACTCCAGAGGTAAGGCCTTACATGCCATAGAGGGGGAGATGCATGCTGGTTCCCAGGAGGATACACATTAGGAATAATTATACTATCGATGTCTCCACCAAGGACCCCAGGGGACATAGATCCAGGGGGATAGGACACAGAACCAAAACGTTGGATGTGAGGTAGGGATAAAAGCCTAACTTCAGGGGGTGAAGCCTAACTCAGACTTGGGGGCAGTGGGTGACAGGGCACACTTGAGCTAAAGTGGGGGCGGGTGAAGCAGGAGAACAGGATAGAAGGGGAGAAGAGACCAGTGAAAGGAGAGGTCATAGCAAACCCGATGGAACCACACTGAGGCCATTGCCCGCCTGGGGCAAGATCTGCGGCAAGGTTCCTCAGAAAGTACAGCGTTTGTGCACTTCCTTACCATTCAAATGCTTAGTAGGATTTTATAGTAAGCCCCTGGGACACAACTTCCATCCTATTACCATCTTGGAGCACCACACTTATTTCACTACGGGCATTGCTAGCAATTCTTCAACACAAATGTGAATTTACCGGTGTTATAATTTCTACAAACATTAGTTCTAAAAATGCCTTTTCTGTGTAACAGCTTGACAGGAATAAAAATATAAAATAAAATAACCAAGAACTGTGGGTGGTATGTACTATTATTACAAAAATAGATGGAACACAGAATATCAACATTGGATTTTTAAATATACAAAGGAAAGGAAAAAGGGAAGGAAAAAAAAGTTAATGTTTTGGCTCTAACAGTTCCTCTCCTCACTAGACATTACATTTTGTCAAGTTAATCTTGTTTTTCTAAAGGAGGTCCTTAAAAAAATTGGTAGTGGTGAGTCAACACTCAGATTTTATGAGTCTTAGCGGCCTGTTACCACCTTATATGCATCTGAAACTCAGGAACTCCCAATAGTTTTCAAAATGTAAAATGTTATTAATATTACAAAGAGGTGATGAACATGATATTCTTCTATAGCATCATGTTTATAAATTCTGTTAAATTATTTTGTCTCTAAATCAATAGGCTTATATAAAAAGAAAATCTCATCTACTGGCCTCTAACAGTTAAAATTTAATGAGTCTTTGTTTTGATAGGCCAAATTCTTGTAATCTAGTATTGTAGCACAGATCCACAAAGAAATAATAATAGACTTTCTCTACTTTAAAAAAAAATAAGGTTTGGTGGAGTCACTTCTTAAAAGAAGTGGATTTTTTATTTTAATGTGGAAAACCAAGGTGGAGAAGGAATTAAATCAGGAACCTTTTAGTTAGTTAGTCAGCATCATTTTTTTTACTGTTATAAAAATTGTTCTACCCAGATCTATGTCTCAGAAGGAAGAGAGAACAGACAAAATCTCCCAGTGGTTGCCTGTGGCCACTGGTGCCCAAAGAACTGTATTTGTTCAGGAGAGATACAAAGTCTGAACATTCTATTGACCTTCTCAATTATTATTGCATTTTATTTTTAGTGTGTGCTTTGAGTGATTTTATTATTTAAAATTTTTTTTCTGGGTATATCCTTATACTTTAACTAGTTTTATAGTGTCATTATTTTAGCCTTGGCTATCCTTTCTAGAGATATTACCCCATTTACTTGAGTACCTCAATGTCCTCTCAAAATATAATGTGTATCAAGAAAAGTCACGCATCACTTAATGACAGGGATACATTCTGAGAAATGCATCCTTAGGCGATTTCGTCATTGTATAAATATAATAGAGCATACTTACACAAACCTAGATGGTATAACCTACCACACAGCTAGCCTATATAGTATAGCCTGTTGCTCCTATCCTAAAATCTTACACAGCATGTTATTGTACTGAATACTGTAGGCAATTGTAACACAATGGTAAGTATTTATGTATTTAAACATGTCTACATATAGAAACTGTACAGTAAAAATATGATATAAAAGGTAGAAAATGGTACACCTGTAGAGGGGACTTACATGAAGGGAGCTTGCAGGACTGGAAACAGGACTCTGGGTGAGTCGGGGAGCGAGTGGTGAGTGAGTATGAAGGTCTCTAGGATATTACTGTGCACTACTGTAGACTTTATAAATACTGTACACTTAGGTTACACTGCATTTATTAAAAATGTTTTTCTTCAATAATAAATTTACCTTAGCTTATTGTAACTTTTTTACTTATAACCTTTTTAACTTTTTGACTCTTTTTAATAACACAGCTTAAAATACAAACATATTATATAACTGTACAAAAATATTTTCTTTCTTCATATCCTTATTCTACAGGCTTTTCTCTATTTTTAAAATTATTCATTTGTTTAATTTTTAAAACTTTTTTGAAAAAACTAAGACACAAATCCACCCTAGCCTAGGCCTACACAAGGTCACTGTCTTCCACCTCCGCATCTCGTCCCCTGGGAAAGTCTTCAGAGGCAACAACATGCATGTAACTTCATCTCCTGTGACTACAATGCCTTCTTCTGGAATACTGCCCAAAGGACCTGCCTGAGGCTGTTTTACAGTTAACTATTTTTTTTATAAGTAAAAGGAATACACTCTAAAATTATGATAAAAAAGTATAGTAAATACTAGGTAATAGGAATTTTTCAGCTCCATTATAATCTTATGGGACCACCATCATATATCTGGTCCATATGGTACATGACTGTATTTTATAGATATTGAAAATAAAACAAGATAGGAGGTAAGGTACTCAATGTTCCCTTGGATGTCATTGGTGTAATTAGGAATAAAATCCTAAACTTAGTCACTGGATCACATGTTGCTTGAGAATTAAGTGCCAATCAAATTATATAAAGGCTAGACATTTTGATATAGATGTCAAAGTTTATGATCATCACATGGGCATGGTAGAAAGAAGTCTGCTCTATTCTGTAGAAAACTTGCTGTTCTTTCTCCAGACTCTCTTGCTATTGTGATTTAAAGTCTCAGAAGGAGATCTTCCTCTGTCAAGAAAACTTTTAATTTCTTTAAGATAAAAAAAAATGCTGAGTATTTCTTTATCTAGACAAAAAGTAAAGTCAGCTTCTAATGGACATTTTTTACTATCAGGCGAAAGGGCTTCAATAGTTCCAAGAGCCAAATATAAGTCAGTCAATGTGACTATGCTACAGTTTAGGAGATGAATTTAAGTCAGAGAGACATGAATTGAATCCAGACTCTGCATGTATCAAATATGCGGTCTTGGGAAAATTATTTACTCTCTTTGACTTTCTGGTTCTTCATCTGTAAAAGGAAGATAATAATATTACCCACTTTGAGTGTGCATGCAAATTGCATAACACAGTATCTAACAGACAGTAAACACTTAATAAATGGTAACAGCTGTTGCTACTACTCTCGCTAAAATGGAGGAATTCTGAGGAAAAAACAACATCCCACTCTGATGAGACAATTTAATTCTAGAGCAACCTCAGATTTATAAGTCTGTTCTGTTGGAGTAATCTCAAAGTGTGGAACTTGTTCCCACATAGTCAAATTTTGGTAACACCTTAAGTGTCCAAAATAGAAGGAATTGATTACATAATATATAGTACGTCTCTGTTCTATAGACTACTACGAAATTAATGAATATGATGTTGTAGAATACTCAAGGACAAAGTAAGATGCTCATAATATGCTATTAATTAAAAGAGCAATCTCCTAAACATTACATATAGTATATTTCATTTTCATTTCATTTTATGTACATATTTGCATGAGGAAAAGACTTGAATGATATACATAAAAATGTTATTGATTAGGGTCTTTGATAGAAGTATGAGTAACATTAAATTTCCTTTTTATTGCTTTTCTCTAAACTTTCTACAATGAATATGGATTGCTTTTGCAATATAAAAACTGAAAGTTATTAAAGCAAAGAGATACAGGGAAATAAAATAATTTTCTTGGTGACCTGAAGTATAATTTTTGAAAAACAAATGAGAAAATATAGGTTTTTAACATCTGGAGTCTTCTAGAAATGTGATCCTTACCAGATAACAAGGGAAAGACAGTGTAACAAGACAATAACAAGAACATTCCAACTGTCACATGACAGTTTCAGTCCATGATATTTACCTATTTACGACACTCATCTTAGAATCAAGCATAAATCTGTGAATCGTGCTATGACCATTTTATAGTTTAATAAGAATCCATACATATCTTTAGTTTAGTAGTTATTTATACTTGGTAACTTCCAATATTAAAAGAGCTTCAAAAACTAACAGTTTGCCATCTTTGATTCTCCAGTCATGGTTTGTTTTATACATAACCCTCCATGTTTGGGGCAGCAAGCACAGAAACTGTCACTTAAACTGGAGGCTTTGCCAGGAATCTGATTCACAAGTCTGAGTCAGCTCTCCCACCCATCTCTTAGTGTTCATGACTCTGAGTAACAAAGTCTGCACTTAGTCTAATTAACTCTCCTTTGTTCCTTTTTTCTTTCTTTTTTTTTTTTAATAAAAAGGCACTTTTGCATTTTCTCGCTCCATTTGCAGTGGATGGAAATGGTTAGACGCTTACCTTTCTGTTTGTCTTGTGCACTGTAAGTGCCAAATGGATGCAGTGCACTATTATCATTTCGCCTGGAGGTGGTTACAGCGTTCTGACAGTTCTCAAAGCATGGCTTGGAAAATGCCCCACACTCTGCAGGCTCCTAACGGATGAAAACAAAAATTATATTTGCTTTTTTAATATGTTCCAACTTGGTCAATTGAAGCAAAGCAAAAGAACGATCAATTTATGAATAGCCTTTCAAGACTCTATTGCACACAAGTTCTCAACTGTGGAAAATCAAAATGGCCCTATCAGTTAAAATCTTTGAGTACGAAATAAAAAATACTGACAATGTGGTGCGAAGGATTAGGAGTGCTGATAGCCAACACAAAAGAGGATTAACTTTATTATTTTCCCCCCACTTACAACTGGCTTCTTTCAAATTTTCTTCCATCTGGGAGTGCAGCTTGTGGCAGTGTCAACACAAGAATACAGTTCATGCCAAGGGTGTTTCTCTGCCAACCAGCTGGTTCCTCTCTCTCTCTGCGACTAAGTGCATATGCTCTAGGACAAGTCAGAACCCAAGCAGGTTTGCCACTGAAATGTCATGAGTGTATCAGCCTGCAGACACTAGGTCTCTTGGCCAGCAGCTAAACCAAACTGCTGTGACAACGCCAGACAGTGGTTCTCCTGAGGTTTTTTTTTTCTTTTTTTTTCCATACTTGTCCTTCCTATTTTGATTTTTACAGACTGTAAACAAATGCAGTTTTGTTAAAACTGCTGTATCCAGATTAAGATGCTCAAAAGCCATCTTCCACAGGTGCTGAAGAGGTAACAGGTGGGGGTCATTATAGAGAACTCTACCTATTTTTTCAAGAGGATTGAGGCACAGAGAACTGGGTTTTGCTCTCGCTCATATTTTTTGTCTCCCTAACAGATTTTAATGAAGTAAATAATTTGGAAGCCATCTCATGGCTGTTCCTTTGATCATTTGTGAAAGGAACATGCCGCAAACACGGACCTGATCCGCAAAGCTCTTTCCTTCTGAGAAAAGCATTTGGTTAAAACGAGGCATCTGATTTATATTTTCCTGTTTAGTTATAAAAATTCAATGTCTAGCTAGTTAAACAAAATATTTAAAACATTCAATTTCGGCATTCTTAATAATTAAAATGTTTTCATTGGCTAAAGGTCCTTTAGCTTTTTGTCAAGGCTTGTAATACTTCTCCCACACCCAATGTGTTACCCTTTGCCTCTGTGCTGCCAGTCAAACTGAGCCTAATATAGGAGGCAAGCTACTCCTAAATTAAAGCTTGAGCCCAAGCAGGCAGGAGAGGTAGGACTTGCCTTGCACAGCTTTGTGCTTTGATTTAACAATAGCAAGAACAGAAAAAAATTTTTCTGCTTTCCCAGCTCTTTGATAAATGACACAATCGATATCCCAACAACTGATCAGTAACCAGCCTAATTAAAGTATTCAGCCTGTAAAATGGAGCTGTCGTGGAACCCTCCATTAGTGTCCCAGCCAATAAAAAATATAATGGATTTTTAAACATATTCTGCTTCTACCAAGATGAGCTGGCAGCAGGGAGGGAAATGTTTTGGGGAAGGGAAAAACAAAATCAGGTCATAACCCATTTTTTAATACCAAGTCTCTAGGCTCAAATAGAATTACAATTGAACCTCAAGCTCATCCTTTGAAAAATATGTTTCTGTTTAAAATGATTTTGATTCAATCAAGGGCTCATTATGTATTCTTCACAAGGTCCTCATCAAAACTGTTTACATATCTTGTACATCTGGGTAATGTGGGAAAAAGCCTCCAACAACTATATATTTTGACTTTTCTTAAGTAGCTTCTTCAATTTTTTTTAATATCAATATAATGTTCAAGCAGCCATTTTGGTATTCTTGCCAAATCTAACTAATTGATTTGCCTGAATGTGTCAACAGTGCTGAGACCTTTTTCTAGGTTATGATGCTTTTTTATTGTACTGGAGGTTGATTGCTCTTCCACCGGAGAATACACCAAAAACGTGAGGACACAATATATGCTTTGACACAGTAAAATACAGATTTGGGAGACGAAATAGCTGCAACTTTTTTTTCAATTTAATAAAGATAAGCTGTACATTAGTCTGCTGTCTTTATAAGAAATAATGCTCTTTAATCTTCACGGGTACCACAGAGATTCTCAATAGCTGAGAGTCAAGTGCCAGCTCATTCCCCATGGAAAGCACGTAAATATTAGGGAAACTAAAAATGGATCTTGTTTAAATGTCCTCATAAAAACTGCTTTTTGCCCCAGTTCTTATTCCCGATTGATTCCCTGGTGATCTATATTAACAAGACACTTCTGAGAATGGGCAACTAACTGAAAGTTTAGTATTTTCTTCTGATGGAATAATGTCAATCCACCCCAGAGTGTGAGAATACAAAGGAAAATACCTGCAGTGAAGAGAATGCACATGGTAAAGCGTACTGACTCTAACGCCTATCCATCAGCATCCACACGTGTTTTAGATAAAGACACAAAAGAACCATATTCATTTTTTTTTTTTAATTTTGCTATCTGCATGGAGATGGTCCATTATAGCAGTGTCTTCCAGACTTTTCTATTAGTGGAGGTATCTTTGTTGAAGAGACCTTAAGGGAGATCTAATATGCAGATGCTCAGAAGGGATGACTTAGGCGCTCACAGGCTATCCGTCCAACTGTCTCCAATAGATGGGTTCCATGGAGTCCTAGGGCTCTGGAGTAAGAACCAAATTAAACCAGATGGGGCCGATTCTCTTAGGGTAGGATGCAGTACATAGGGGCATATGTACATAAGTAAAGCCCATTAAATATTCATGGGAGACTCTGTCACTTAAGCAGGCGCAAATGTTGAAAACGAGTTTGTTCATTATATTTAGTCTCCAGTAATTGGCCAATTTACATTTATTTAACATCTACAAGGTTATGTATAGAAGAGTATAAAAGGTACAGTTACTCCTTTCTGATAGCTGATAATATAACAAAGTAAGATATAGTTTACAACTTTACTACTCAAGTTTACTCTCTCAGATGAAGTAGGTCTCAGATACAACATTTTCATTCATTCAACAATATTTATTGTTAATGCTTGGAAATGAGGATACATTAAGGGATAAAACAGACAACAATATCTGTCACCTACAAATACTGAGCACTCACCTATGTATGTAATTACATAGTCAGGAAATAGCAAATCTAGGATTTTAACCCAACCAATTTAAAACTCCAGAACCTGAGCTTTTAACTACAATGAGCCCCACTACCATCTACTCTTGTTTAATTTGATAAAACTTTCATTTAGAAATTTTTAAGTTGAACTTATTGTTAAAACTAATTTTAATATTAGTGTTTTAATAGTATTCTATTTTCACTTTGCATATTATTGTATTACACAAACATAATTTGGCCTTAGACAACAGAATAACCTGATATGACCATGTGTGATTTGCTGATGTTTTTCTTAACTTTTAGCACTTTTAACTTTTCTTATCTTTTCCTAAAATAATTTTAGGAGCATTTAATAATTATTCTTCATATATAAGAGAAAATAATATTTTAGGAAATTTTATATTTATTATTTATATGTAAGTGAAATGTTTAGGGATGTTAGCATTCAAGAATATTCCATGCTTACACTTCATGTGTAAGTGAAAATATTCCTGACATGTAAAAAAAAATCCATAAAGAAATCATAAAAAAAATTAAAAATAAGACTTCCATTTATTTAATAACATGAGCCAGCAGCTTGCCTAATAAATCAAATTTTAAACTAGTTAAATCTCAGGTCTATATTATTTATGTGCCGATTATGGGGGAGAATATAGAGAGGTGATTGCATTATAACGATCTTCACATGAAACATTGTACACATCTGATCAGGAACTTTCTAAGGCATGGATATTGCTAGCACATCAACCAAAAAGTTTATAAAGATGTTTATGAATAAGTCCAGAGCTCTTAGAATTTCTGGGGGAAAAAAACTAGAAAGTATGGACCTGTTACATTTGATAAATGACTTGCTTTATATGCACATTTTTACACCTTCTCTTTATACCTAAAATATATAACCACCTGTTCCCCGCATAAATCCATCAAAGCCCTTCTGGGGCATATTTTCCCAACTGGAGAATCAATATGACTGTAGCTACCATACTAGTAATGGAAGTTTGCATATTCTGGTGGCATTTCGGGCAATTTGCTGTGGAAAATCAAGATTTGAATCACCTCCATTGGTCTCTCTGGCCTCCTCAGAATCACCAACTGGATCATCCCTCGTATATTTCCTTCCATGGACATCGATCGTCTAAGAGTTTCCATAGCTTCATGATTGGACTTCCCCAAAAGTGATTCCCCATTAACTGCAATCAGCTGATCATTCATTCGCAGACGACCATCCTACGGCAGAGGAAGGAAAAACAATATTATACAGAGAAAAGCACGATGATGACATGTAGCTGTTTCAGGGGAAAAGTTCAAGTTTAAAAATGAAAAAAGAAAAAAATTCAGCTATTATGAATGATTTATTTTTCATGGCAGAAAAAGGTCCTGGAGTTTATCAAATAGTTACAAATACTAATAATGAATTGTGTGAAAGTATTTTTTAGAAGCCTTAGAGTCCTGAGCTGCAATAATTTAGACATTTGTACAATGCCTCTTTCCTAAATCTTTGGCAAGCATGCTAATCTAGCCTGATTCTGCCATTTGCTCTGGCAGGGACCATGTTGCTGACTCAAGGGAAGGAGATTTGGAAATGAAAGGAGGTAGTCATATCTTTTGAAATGAGGGTTTGCATTTTCAGGCACAGAGAGACATCATGCTTAAACACTGTGTACTTGACAGTAGCAATGTGTCTCCTAGATATCGTTGCTAGCTTTATTGAACTGTGCTAAAAAAATCCTCACGTAATTTTCTCTAACATAACCACAAAGTTGCTAGTCTGCAAAAGAACATAGAGGTATGTAGAAAAGGACCAATTTGACTTGATATCTTCTGGCAGAAAAGCTTGGCAAAGGGAATTGTCAAGCTCTTTTTTGGGAGGCTCTGACTGATGAATACTTTCACTGAGCATCTTCAGGAAGAAACATTACTTACTACAAAGTACAAAGAACCTCAGCATATGAATAGGCAGCACTCTGGGTCTAAATCTGGTCTAAGTCACTTTGAGACACTAATCATCTTCAGCAAGAAGTCCCTCATAAGATAGGGTTTCCAGCAGTAGCTAACAAACTGGGAAGCCAGCTCTGCCCATGAAAGAACTTACGGGTACCACAGTGCATTTCCCCAGTGGGTAGCCTGGGAGAAAAGATGCTCAAAATGTTGACAGACTGGGGACATGCCCTATACCTGTTTTACACTTAGGTAGAAAGTTCTTGCTATGAGGCACATGAATTAGGAATGTTATCATACTGCTGCTGCTGATAAATTTAACAGAAATAACAGTAGGTGGGTATTGATATAATACCCAGTTTACCCTTCCAGAGAATTCTTCCATAAATTATCTCTAGTGATTCTCACAGAACCCAAGAATTTAAGTAGATTCATGTTTTCATAAACATTTTACAGAAAAGGAAACTGAGGCAGGGAAGTGATATAACTTGCTTCAGGTCACAAAATCAAATCAAAGACAAAACTGACTTAAGTTTGGCATCCACGAATCTTGGCTCTTTTATTTTTCCACTACAATTCCCTCTGTTACTTGTCTCTAGACTATAGTTGTGCCACACCAAAACAGGGAAAGGAAAATATTAAAGAATTCTTGTGGTGAGAAGTATCTGAGATTCATGGTCAAATTAACAGAACGAAATGCAGAAGAAAAAAACTTCCTAAGAAATGAAATACCCAGATGTACACAATGAACAACAGAAACCTACCATACGGCTTTGGGAGAGAAATCCTGTGGACAGGTTGATAAAGTTGGACTAATGCAATAGCAGATGGTCAGAGGAAGTCCCTCTGGTGACAGCAGAGAAAAGAGAGAGGGCAGTGAAAGCTACAGTTCCCAAGGAGCGCTAACGCCCTTGTGGAGGCACGGCACACGTCACCTGCTGGAGAGGGCCTTGGCCACGCGGGATTGCAGAGGCCACCCAAAGGAGGACACACCCACTCGAGGAAGAAATGGAGATTGCAAGGCAATGAGATCAACAGATAAGGGCGTCACATTGGAGATGTAAACTGTTTAAGTGGACTGCCTCAGCACAGCTTAATGTCCCCTGCCTTCCTCTTGTTTTCCCACTTCACTTAACCTTTACCCTAATTTGGAGCAAGTCTGGAAATGAGATTTACAGGAAAGGCCCAACAAGAAAGAAATCTCTTCATTTTTGTTATCCAATTTTGAATGAGGCACATAAAAGAATAAGATTAAGACTACGTAAAACGGGACAAAACAAAAACAACGTAATGGTTTAGTCACGTGAAATGAGACACAACGGGAGAAATTATTCTGTTCTATTTCGTCCTATAATGAAAGGAGGACTTCTGGGCTGAATCTTGTCACTAAACATCTTTTTAGGATGCCTGGAAGCTGATGTGTGGTTTTTAAAGAGAAGGAAAAACCAGAAGAGTTGGATCAGGGTCCTAATGCTGGTAACAGGAAATGAGGTCTAGTGTTCAGATTGTAGGGCTTAGTCTTGGCAGGACACCTCATCCACGACGACAGGAAGAAGAAAGATAAAGGCTGAAGCTTACGGGCACCTCCAGAGATGAAGGGAATGAAAGCCCAGAGAGATCCCACCTGGTAACCTCTTGGGACCTTCTCTGTGAAGTCTGAGGCAAGGTCAGAGTGAAGGGGTACGTGAGAGAGAAGCAGACACGAGAACGCTTTCTGCAAAATCTCTTGTCAACAGCTCTCAAGCACAGACTTTTATTTTCAGCTACATCCTAAGTCTCAAGCATGGAGAATCACACTGAAGTAGGACATGTTTACTGTAACCAGGTCCCAAACAAAAAGACAGGTCAGGTCACCCCGGAGCAGCTGGAATTTTTTTTCAAAGACATTCCTGTTCATCACAAGCATCACCAGAGAGTTGTGGGCATGATAAAAATCCACACATGCTCATTTTCAGGCTTGGATGGTTTGTTGCTATCGGTGTGTGCTTTTTCTTTGTAAGATAAATGATGGGCAATTTCATTAATGGTGATGCCAGTAAGCACCATGTTGTTCTAACATTTAGAATATAATCACAGAATCTAGAGCTGGAAGGGCCCTTAGAGGTCACCTCATCCAACCTCTTCCGTTTAGAGATGAATAATGTCATGCCCAAAGAGGATGAGAAACCATTTATCGAACACCTAATAAGAGAAGGCACTTCCACATATATTAGGACTTGCTCAGCTAGTTAAGGTCAGAGTAGGAACAGAATAGCCCAAGTCCTGAATTCTACGGCGTTCCCTATTCACTAAACCATTCTGTCTTCTGACTAGCCCCTACAGGGGTAATGCTTCAAGAAAAGACTTTCAAAACCAGAGAGTACAATATGCGACCACATGTCTCCCGGAAGAGAACATTATGTGACCTCAGAGACACACAACAGAAGAAGTAGAGACAGGAAACTGCGCAGGGGGTGGAAGCAAGCTGGAGGAGAGAAAACAAAAAGCTGTCTATCTACCTAACTATAGGTCCCACAGGCACGTCTATGTCCAGTCTTGACCTAAAAGGAAGTTGACTCAGTGAAGAGCCCATCATTCAAACTCATCAAATATCCCTCAAAATTGTGTATGTCCACTTTGCTTTGGAATAATTTTGATCAAGAAAATTAGCTTTGTATGGTTTTATTTTTTCTATTATGTTTAAGTAAACACCTAGGCATGAGAATATTAACCCTCAACTAACTTTATGTAAGTGAATTTAACTATCCAAAGATGTTACTTAGTAATTCTAGGATATTTATTTCATTGCAATCTGGCCCATGTTTGCATTTGTCACAGAAAAAAGAAATCCTTTTCCTTTCTACCTTCCTACCATTAGAACTCTAAGCAAAAAGATCTCAACTATGCTCCCCACCATTGACACCCCCCATAACCAACTCTGTCCATCCTCGAGCTAGGAAGGAGTAAAAGACATTTCCAAAGAGAAGGAAAAATAGAGTAAAGAGAACAGAGTAAAGATAAAAAAGGAATTTCCTCAGGGCACCTCAAGACAAACAAACTGGCATGAGGTTAGAGCTTGTGTATGTCCTGGGATGGTTTCAAAGCTCATCAGCCCTAATTGGTTCTATCACAGAAGGAAACGCAGTGGACTAGGAGTCAAGACATTTTGAGTATTACATCTCCCTTTCACTGAACATCTAATATAGGCCAGTCCTTGTGCAAATCTTTTCTACACATTTGCTCATTCGTTTCTTGCAACAACCCTATGATATAAACACTACTCTCTGCTATTTAAGAGATGTAGAGACAGAGGCTCAGAGAAATTAAGTAATTTGTCAAAGTGTCCTGGCATGGCCAGAGCTCTTTGTCTCTAAAGTTAAGGACATGTAACTATTATACTATGTGGCTTCTAAAATCAGAGTTCCGGAGATTACTAAAGGCACTATAATTATTAATGACAACATTTTTTTAAATTTCCGAGTATTACAGGGGTACAAATGTTTTGGTTACATGGATTGCTTTTGTACTGCTTGAGTCAAAGTTATAAGTGTGCCCAACACCCAGATAGTGTACATTGTACCCGTTAGGTGTGATTTCACCTATCTCCTCCTCCCTGCTCTCACCTGCATGATTTCCATTGAGTTTTACTTCCATCTGTGCACATGAGTGTTGATTGGTCAGTTCCAGTTTAATAGTGAGTACATACGGTGTTTGTTTTTCCATTCTTGTGATACTTCACTTAGGAGAATGGTCTCCAGTTCCATGCAGATTGTTGCAAAAGGTATTAATTCATCATTTTTTTAATGACTGAGTAGTACTCCATGGTATATATATACCACATTTTATTAATCCACTCATGAATTGATGGGCACTTGGGTTGATTCCACATCTTTGTGATTGTGAATTGTGCTGCAATAAGCATTTTAGTGCAAGTGTCTTTTTTATAAAATGACTTTTTTTCCCTTTGGGTAAATACCCAGTAGTGGGATTCCTGGATCAAATGATATGTCTACTTTTAGTTCTTTGAGGAATCTCCATACTATTTTCCATAGAGGTTGCACTAGTTTGCAGACCCACCAACAGTGCGTAAGTGTTCCTTTCTCTCTGAATCCACACCAGCATCTATTGTTTTGGGACTTGATAAAAGCCATTCTCACTGGGTTGGGTGATATCTCATTGTGGTTTTAATTTGCATTTCTCCGATGATTAGTGATGTTGAACATTTTTTCGTATGTTTATTGGCCATTAGTCTATCTTCTTTTGAAAAGCTCCTGTTCATGTCTTTTGCCCACTTTTCTGATGGTGGTGTTTGATTTTTTCTTGCTGATTTGCTTGAGTGCTTTGTAGATTCTGGTTAATAGCCCTTTATCAGATGTATAGCATGTGAATATTTTCTCCCATTCTGTAGGTTTTCTATTTGCTCTGTTGATTGTTTCCTTGGCTGTACAGAAGCCTTTTAATTTAATCAAGTCCCATTTATTTATTTTTGTTGTTGCTCTGATTGCCCTTGGGGCCATCTTCATAAATTCTTTGCTTAGGCCAATATCTAGAGGAGTTTTTCCAATATTTTCTTCTAGAATTCTTATGGTTTCATGCCTTAGACTTAAGTCTGTTATCCATCTTAAATTAATTTTTGTGAGTGGTGAGTGATATGTGTCCTGTTTCAATCTTCTACATGTGGCTATCCAATTTTCCCAGCACCATTTATTGAATCGGGACTCTTTTCCCCAGTGTATATTACTGTCTACTTTGTTGAAGATCAGGTGGCAATATGTGGAAGGTTTTATATCTGTGTTCTCTGTTCTGTTCCATTGGCCTATGTCTCTGTTTTTGTGCCAGTACCATGCTGTTTGGGTTACTATAGCCTTGTAGTATAGCTTAAAGTCTGGTAAAGTGATGCCTCCAGATTTGTTCCTTTTGGTTAAGGTTGCTTTGGCTATTTGGGCTCTTTTCTGGTTTCAAATGAAGCACAGAATTATTTTTTCTAGATCTGTGAAAAATGACTTTGGTATTTTGATAGGGATTGCATTGAATCTGTAAATCACATTGGGTAGTATGGACATTTTAACAATGTTGAATCTCCCGATCCATGAGCATGATATGTTTTTCCATTTGTTTATATCATCTGCAATTTCTTTCCGCAGTGATTTGTAGAGATCTTTCACCTCTCTGGTTAAATATATTCCTAGGTATTTTATTTTCTTTGTAGCTATTGTGAAAGGTATTGAGTCTTTGATTTGATTCTCAGCTTGACTGTTGTTGGTGTATAGGAATGCTACTGATTTGTTAACATTGATTTTGTAGCCTAAGACTTTGCTGAATTTATTTATCAACTCCAGAAGTCTCTTGGCAGAATCTTTTGGGTTTTCTAGATGTAAGATTATATCACCAGCAAAGAGCGATAGTTTGACCTTCTCTTTCCTCACTTGGATACCCTTAATTTCTTTCTCTTGTGTGATTGGTCTGGCTAGGACTTCCAGCACTATGTTGAACAGGAATGGTGATAGTGGACATCCTTGTCTTGTTCTAGTTCTTAGCAGGGATGCTTTCAACTTTTCCCTCTTCAGTATGATGTTGGCTGTGGGTTTGTCATATATGGCTTTTATAATTTTGAGGTATGTTCCATCTATGCCTATTTTGTTAAGAGTTTTTATCATAAAAGGGTGCTGAATTTGGTTGAATGCTTTTTCTGCATCTATACAGAGGATCGATCTTTTTTTTTTTCGCTTCTGTTTATGTGGTGAATCACATTTATGGATTTACATATGTTGAACCATCCTTGCATTCCTGGGATGAAGCCCACTTGGGTCGTGATGGATTATTTTTTTGATGTGCTGCTAAATTCAGTTTGCTAGAATTTTATTGAGGATTTTTGCATATATATTCATAAGGGATATTGGTCTATAGTTTTCTATTTTTGTTTTGTCCTTTCCTGGCTTTGGTATCAAGGCGATACTGGTTTCATAGAATGAGTTGGGGAGGAGTCCTTCCTTCTTGATGTTATGAAATAATTTCTGCAGGATGAGTACCAATTCTTTGTAGGTCTGACAGAATTTGGCTATGAACCCATCTGGTCCAGGACTTTTATTTGATGGAAGATTTCTTATTGCTGCTTCAATTCTGTTGCTCATAATTGGTCTGTTCAGTTCTATTTCTTCCTGATGGAGCCTTGGGAGGTTGTGTGTTTCTAGGAATTTGTCCATTTCCTCAACATATTCGAGTTGATGTGCACAGAGATTTTTATAGTATTCACAGATGATATTTTTTATTTCTGGGGTATCAGTTGTAATATCTTTTTCATTTCTGATTGAGCTTAAAATTAGAAATCAACTCCAACAGAAACACTCAATTGTATACAAAGTCATGGAAATTAAACAACCTAGTACTGAACAATTATTGGGTCAAGGAGGAAATTAAGGTAGAAATCAAAAGATTTCTTGAACTAAATGACAAAGGGGACACAAGTTATCAAAATGTGTGGGATTAAGCAAAAGCAGTCCTAAGGGGAAAATTCATACCTTTAAATGCCTACATCAAAAAGACAGAAAGATAAGAAATCAACAATCTAATGAATTTTGTCAAGGAACTAGAAAAGGAAGAGCAAACTAAACCTAAACCCAGCAGAAGAAAAGAAATAACTAAGGTAAGAGCAGAACTAAATGAAATCGACAACAAACAAAATACAGAAGATTAATGAAACAAAAAGTTGTTTCTTTGAAAAGATCAAAATTGATAGACCTCTCACTAGATTAACCTGAAATAGAAAAGAAAGGACCCAAATAAACTCAGACAATAATTATTTAATGAGTTTCTACTGTGTGCAGTCATTGTGCCAAGCCCTTTAGATGCAGTAGACAATTTACTTCTTACAACAACCTTATGCATTTGAGACTATTGCCTCTACTTTATAAAAGAGGAAACTGAGGCTCAGAGAGGTTGAATGGATTGGTGCAAGTCATGTTTCTAAAAGCGGATTTGAACTAGGTCTGGGTCACTCTGGATTCCACATTTTCAACTACTTTGCTAGTTATGCTTAGCCTTTATGGGCTATTAGATCCCTTTGAGAATCTAATAAAAGTGACAGATCCTCATTTCTTAAAAACAAATATTTGGACCACGGTTGTTCCACATTTGAGACAGATAATTCTTTATAGCAAGTGGCTGTCACTTGCTATAGGATATTCCATGTGTGCTCTAAAGCATATCTATGATTTCCAGGGGAGTCCAGTGACCTTGTAGTTCAGCCCCTGTGGTATTCAGCGGTGCCTGGGTACTACCTCTGCCATGATTACTGGTGACATTGCATGGCTTAATCCATTTCTGTTGGCCAATTTTTTGTGAGGCCCCCCTTTACTCTAAAGTTATAATAAATACAGAGGGGAGAGTAAGACAGCCAAGGCAAAGAGCTACCCTCTGCAGAATATGAGACAAGCTTGAGAATGTGGGCTGGTTTTCCCAAGGCCAGTCCACATTAGTCCAGGGTGTTGAGAGGATTAACCATGACCAAATGTTTGTTTGTGCTTCTAATGGGGCCCTTGGTAAGGCCTCCTGGGATATTACCAACACCCAGAGCCCAAAGCCCAAAGTTTGACGTCAGATTGCAGAACAGACTTTCCCTGGAGCAGGGTGGGACCCTAGGCAAGAAAGCAGCTGATTGAGGGAGAGGATTGTCCTCAAAAAATCCTTCTTAAGGACCAAAAATCACCCCATGACAACATCTACCTATTGTATTTTTTGAAAAAACAAAACAAACAAACCAAACAAAACTCAACCTAGAAAAGAACCCTGTAGTCCAAGTTAAAATCATTTAACTTCATTTAAAAACAATAACAACAAAGGACAAGAAAGAATCAAGATTTTTAAAGTAATTTTTAAAACAAAGAAGTTAGTACATGTTTTATAACATCTACTCTAATACAATTTCAGCTTATATGAGGGAGGGCCATTCTTCCCAAATAAGAGCCCTATTTTCCAGGGACAATAGACTGTATTCTGGTATATATACCATGGCAACTTTGCCCACATTCTTCCTTCTGTCCAAAATGTTCTTTGCATTCCTACTCACCTGTTGACTATCTACTTCAAAGCAAGACTCAGCAAATGCCTTCCTTTCCTAGGGTTCTCCCCAGGCAGAATTACTGCTCCATCTCCTCAACACGCATGAGACTTCTCACATTTGTCTATCATAGCCCCTATCATAGTAGTGCTGTTTATATGTTCAGTTTATTATGCTACTAGCTTCCTAGACTGTGGAACGGGTAATTTTGTGTGTCCAGTCTATTATATGCTATTGCCTACCTCACTCTAGATATTCAGGAAGTGCTTGCTAAAGTGAGTCACTTGAAATACCTTTCTGCAAGGTGCTTCGGACCTGGTGTAAGTTTCATCTACAATGAACACATTGTTTAATTTACAAATTGTAACTATGAGAGATTCATGAACATAGGCTGGCTTAGATGTACCAGGACATATTCAGAGAACATTTAGAATTCTAAAAGTAAAGCTTACTTTCTCTGTACTAGCTCTATCTCCACTTGTTCAGCTATTGTAAAATTTTAAATGTATTTATCTAGTTTAGTTATCATCTTAAGAGCATCACTCCATTTCTATGTAGCAAACCAGTGAAGTCCCGGCAGCAGAACATCATCTGTGTCATATGATACATTCTTTTTTTTTTTTTTTTTTAGATAACCAAAGGATATTTTTTAGAGCATCAGGACATACATAAAACCATTCTGATATAATGCTTTCAAAATGTATTATAATCTGTTTCATTTTAAACTCCTGGAAAAATATGGGGCATAAACAAATATATTACAAATTATGGCCTTTACTATAGCCATACTGAATCTTATAATTTTCTTGGCAAGAAAGTTTGAGAAGCACTGACTTAGAATCATCAAAAATATTCTCTAGTCCACTACGCAGTAATTAAATTCTGTGCTTGTTTTATACTTTTTTGGTTTCCTGTCATTTCAGTTTCTTCTCCATCTCTTCCTATCTCCTTCCTGGTTTTCTGTTCATAATTTACTTTGGCCTAGAAAACCAGATAAAAGAAAAGCTTGTTAAGGCATATGTATTATATATGAATTAAGAAGATTCTGCACAAATGCCTAACAAGATAAGAATCTCAGAGGCCTTTTCAACTTATCAAAAATTATCTTATTAATTTACTTATTGTTGTTTGTCTTTTTATACAC
Source organism: Daubentonia madagascariensis (assembly GCA_023783475.1). Lineage (NCBI taxonomy): Eukaryota > Metazoa > Chordata > Mammalia > Primates > Daubentoniidae > Daubentonia > Daubentonia madagascariensis. The sequence continues at coordinate 6,429,389 of JAKFHU010002088.1, forward strand.
TGTGCCCTTGTTTGTGCTAAGATTGCATAAAATCAGTCACCGGAAAAATGGGTACAAGCCAGAGTGCTGTAACTCTGACTGCAGTATAAACTCAGCATGCATACACACACACACACACACACACACACACACACACACACGGTCTACAAATACCAATAAAGATGAATATAGCTTATTGGGGAAGGGTACTTATTTTCAGAGTCAAAGCATCATCAGCACGCTATATTGACTTTTGTAGATTATAATTTCCACTTTGATCAGGGACTACAAACTCTTATATTTTCTCAAGCCCACTGAGACAATCATGGAGTCCAAAATACACATTAAAATAATGCAGAGCTCCAAAATTTTATTCAGCATAGTATACATGTAAGTTTATTTCTTATGTACATTTCCATGCATAAAATAAAAACGCAAAAGCAATACACTGGCAAGAAAAGAAATGACAGATGCTGGTATTGTGGGATTTTTTTTTTTTAAGAGACAGGTCTGGCTATGTTGCCTGGGCTGCGGTACAGTGGCCATTCACAGGCACAATTAGAACACACTACAGATTCAAACTACTGAGCACAAGTGATCCTCTTTCCTCAGCCTCCGAGTAGCTGGGACTACAGGTATGTGCCACCACGCCTGGCTATTGTGAGATTTTAAAAGTAATATTATATTACATTTTGTAAAGTAGTTACTGCTATAGAAAATTCATAAATGATCAGCCTGACTCTATGAATTAACATATGTTAACATTTTCAGCTTTTTTTAAAATAAAAGAAATTGATTAAAAATGTATTTTTCCAACATTTAAGTTGGTAATTTCCTTTTTTAAGGTAAAAATCTTATAGGGTATACAGTGATTATGAATTTATGAATTTTTCCAGGCAAAGTTTCTGCTTATAGTTGTCCATAAAATGTATCACATCTTTATGGTTAGGAATAAAATGTTAGTGTTTGGCTTCTTACACTCGAGAATTTGCAATAGAGTTAATACACCCAGAATATCTGGTCTTTTTGTCATAGGTACAAGCTTAGAAGACACTGACTACCAGGAAGTATCCTCAAGGTTCTCCCACCAGTAGAAATGTTATCAATTTTAAGAAAAATGGAGGGTTGAAGAAATCATTTAACATTAGTGTTTCTTAAAAAGCTGTCCCTTTTATCTTCCTTTGAATTCATTAATTATAGATCCACCACATGATTTACAGATACCAGCAGAGATGGAAGTGGAAATTATTCACCCTGGGAACTCCTACTGGACTTCTGTTAAGTAGTTTGGATGCTGTTAAATGTTCCATATTGCAAAGAGACATGGAGGTTCAGGATCAAGTGTCATGTTCCTGGATATTCTGGAGCTGTGCATATTCTCTCTAAAAATTCAGAGTTTAGTCATTTTAAAACACTGGGATTGCTTGTATTAGTCAAAATTCTTTCTTTCACCCATTAATATACAGTGTAGATTATGAAATCCTACATCTTTCAAAAGGAGCATCCCAAATTTCCCAAGCACACAAGAATCAAATTACTTAAATTATGTCTATTTCATATTCTGAGTGCATGCATTTGCAATTAGCTATGTCAGGCATTTTTCTTTCATTTAATTTCATCATCATCAAGTAGTATTTATTAAGCACAAACCTGGCTAATTAATTTCTGGAGAATAACAGATACTCTTAAATTCATTCTATTTAAGAGCCCTTAAACAATCTACCTGATATATGACAATTTTCCCTTAGCAAAAATTGCCTTTAAATTTTAATTTTTACCGTATTATTTCAAGGTTTCATTAGGACACATTCCACTCCCAAAGTCAGCATATTCAAATAAAAAATGTCATTCAGAACTAATACAACAGACTCCATGGGATTTTTATTCTTACTACAGTGTGTTAATACCTTACCTAACTTTTAAAATAATCACTATTCTAGTTATTAATATATATTTTTTCCCAAAGTGATTCTTTAAGGTAGGAAAATAAGCAGTTTGAGTATAATCAATAGATGTAAAAATGAATTTTTGCTAAAACTTCTTCAGTTAATATCACACATCAAAAGCAAAGCAAAGGAAAACTACTGATCACAAACCAAATGGATTCAAAATGTTTAGCAAATGAATCTAAAAATATCTAAGGCCAATGATCACATTGAAACTTTATTTTTGTTTCCCTGGAAAAAATAAAAAGCAAATTTTTATGTGGACTTGGGAAAAGGGGAATATTTTTCTCAAGGTATTTTTTTCTAATGGCAACACAAACACTATTTCTTTTTATTTAACACCAACACCACCACCATATTCACTTTAAATTCAAACCACAAAAGTAAAATTTTAGAAAATCATCCTAATGGACATGATAAATCATAGTCTTCTGTTCAAGAGAAGTTAACACATATACTTGTATCTAGTATATATTATTTCTAGAAGCGATTACACTGTACCTCAGGGGCAAAATGCTCAGGAAGAATGACTAAAACTAAAATGAGACTACAAACATGTAACACATGCTCTTGCCTAGGCATATTATCATCAACTGTTTAAAGAAGTAGTATTTTGCTGTTATGGTCAATGGCCACTTTGACTGTACACTAACAGGCACAGCTAAAAGTTATGCTTCAGAGAGGCCTAGGAAGAGCTCCCTATGACAAATCAGCCTGTAATCACAAGTGTGCTGACCTGACAAATACAAAAAAGAGTTTCTGGGCTTTATACCTTAATATGCAGACTTGAAGTTAAATATCAAGATAAGATTAAGAATTTGGATAATTCTGAGTAGGTAAAAAACATTTCAGTTTGCCCTTAGAATGAGTCAGGGACTCACTTCCAAGAGGGCTTTCTAGAGTAGCTGGATGCTCTCATTTTCAAATAGAGATTTACATTTCTATTGGAAATAACTCCAACAAGAGATGAAATGATAGAAAGCGGTAGCCTGAGCGATAAGGGAAAAACAAAAAGAAGCCCTAAATTAGCATCACACTCATTCAGGGTTTTACATCTGGCAAGAAGTAGCCTATCTTTGTTTATACCAACGGAAGCCCCCCAGGAGAATGTAGCACACAGAATCCACAGGAAGAATTTGGTCATACTTTTCAAAGTAGTTCAGTTTTCAAAAAATCAACCTCTCCTAAAGGGAAAAACACCTTGAGAACTAATTAGTGGTATGAAGGGCCAGGAGAAAAACATTGTACTCTGGTAAAAAGATTATTTTTGTTGATTTCTGGTAAAGACCTAGGGCCAGATGCTAAGGTGGATGTTCCCAATGCTTATTTCTCTCCCCTTTGCCCCAGGGACATTGTAGTCTGTTACATTTGTGTCCTCTCAACAGGGACAGGAACAAAGTCCCGAAACAATTTTTGTAAGACATAATCCTGAATCATAGAACAGGTGACAATTTTCTGAGGAGTAACAGTAGATTATTGGAACAGCAGAAAGAGAATAGAAAAATACTTTATTTTTTTTTCTGGTTAATCAGATTTCTTGGGAGCAAAGCGCAGGCATCTACCCTTTACACTGCAAAAGGTAGACGAGACAAATGGATACTAAACATTTGTGAGGCTAAATTAATGAGTGATGCCTCTTACAGCTTAAGATCCTCTGTAAATATGCTGTCCAGTGGTTTTTAATGGTGTGATTGTCTGACTCAGCAGACCAGTGTCAGGAAAGAAATTTACATAAATGGAAAGTGAAATCTTTCTGCAAGAAACAGGACTGTTAGAAACTGCTTAGGTAAGGAGATGCTTACTTACACAAACACGGATATACATACTAAACCTGCCCACCAATATCTTCCTGAGCTTAAGTTATTGCCCATAAAAAAGCTAAGATGTTTGCTTTTAATTTCCAAAAACTCATCTCAGTTTCAATTTTACTTGGAATAAATTCTGCAAATAGAGCTGTCATTAGGAATAAGAAGAAGACGATCAAGGTAGTATCCACAAACGTGGCCAAGGACTCATCCTCAAACATAGTACATGTTTAGATAGCTTGGCGAAAGATAAGAGCATGATACAAGACAACCCCAGGGCAATGGACCCTGCTCTCTAGAAATATGAATGGATGATGTGAAAGGGCCTTCATTTTAGTGCAGCATAGCACAGCCTCTGGAGTCAAACTGCCTGAATTCAAATGTTAGTTTAAGCAATCCCTGTCTACATGACCACAGGAGAGGCACTAAACCCTCTAATCTGTAATTTCCCCTTTGATAAAATGGCATGAAAATAATCCAATGTGAATGTGAAGAAAAAATTAAAGAACACACTCAAAACACTTATCATAGTCCAGCATATACTAAGCACAATAAATATTAATTGCTATCATTGATATTGTTGTTACTATTATTCCCCTTTTGCTCCTGGTTCTATATTTCTAAGCCAGGCTTAGGAGCTGTATGGATTGAATGATTGGCTTCAGTTCTTCACCATTCTCTGTCTGCACTTACACCTTTGCCGTAGCTTCATCATGGGTGCAGTGTGTTTTTCTACTGCTTGACCTGGGACTCAGCCATGTGACTTGCTTTGGCCAATGGCCTATGCATGGAGTGGCAGTGTGCCAGTTCAGAGCCCAGGCATTAAGAGGAGTCACCCCTTGCTGCTGGCCCTCTGACACCTCATGGCATGAGAGGGACACACTCCAGCTAACCTGCTAGTCCAAGAAGTAGGTGAAATATGTGAAGCATGCTCAGACCTGTAGACTTACAGTGTGGTAAAGACACACCAGCCTGAATCAGAGTCCTCCCTGCCTCCCAGCTGCTGTGCACAGAGCCATGAGAGAAATAAAGGCTTATTGATGTATATTATTGAAATTTTATTATTTATGCAATAAAAGCTAACTGAACCAAGGGAGTGAATTAAAGAGTTGTCTATCCAAAATGCATTTCTTATTTCCCAAGGAAAAAGACATTAGCTTGGTGTCTGGGTCTGAAAAAACAGTGGAAGGGTAAGTGTGGGAAGGTTGGAAGGTTATCACGGGCACTGTGCTAAATGCTTTCTATGTGTTGTTTCCTTCAGTCTTAACAACAGCACAGGCGATAGGCATTACTAATTTTACAAGTGAGGAAACTGAGGCATATTAAGAATGAGTAACTTGTCTATGTTCACAGAGGAGGAAAGTAGCTAAGGCAGAATTCAAACTCAAGAAGTTTCCTTGCATGGTATGAGATCATGATGATGGTGATGCAAGGTGCAAACGTGTATCCTCCCTCTATAATCACTTGACTACTTTCATCACATCATGTGCATTAACTTATTTAATCCTTAGAACCCTATGAAGTAGGTGTTACTTATTATCCTCATTGTACAGATGAGGAAATGGGAGAGAACTGGTCAAGTTCTTGGCCCACATTTTCTCACAGCTAGCAAGTGGTGAGCTGGATTTGAACATAGGCCATCTAGTCAACCATTACACTATGTTAATAGCTATTAACATACTGTCCACTCCAAGGCGAAAGGACAGAAACATGATCTTCCCTTTTTTTTCTGGAAACATATAAGCTTCTCCAAGTGTTCAAAAGTAAATATGCTTTCTGGGCACCATGGTTATCTTCAAGTGTATAAAATGTGATAAATGACCTGTAATTTATACTACAGTCACTCTCAGGTTCCACTGAGCCTTTACTCCAGCACACACAATTATCTTATTTGCTGCCTTTATGTTTACTTTTGCTTTTCTGATTGTGTATTTTTAGACTCAACTCTAAAAAGTTACAAATTCAGAGGAATCCTAATGGAGTGGAAAAAGACTGAAAAAAGACTGTTAATCGTGACGGGATTTTACAACTATTTCTAGGAGGTAAAAATAACCACTTAAGGTACAAAAACAGCCAACTGTTCCCCAGATCTGTTCCCCAGATCTGTCCATGCATATGTTTCCTACACCTGGCAGGAAGCCTCAGTGGTCTCAAGGCTTCAGACACTTTCTCCATCCAGTCCCCAAGCACAACAGCCACATCTCCAAGTGCCTTCCCCTGAACATGCAAACATCATTCCTACCCACCTTAAAAGCAGCACCTCCATGGATGATGGATTTGATAAAAATCCCCAAGTCTGTTCCGGTTTCCCGGGATTTGTTCCCTTTCAAGCTCACCCCAAGGCCAGCAGAACCTGAATCATTCAGGGGAATCTCAAAGGTGAGTTGCTCGGTTGTCTCTAGGGAGAGTGCATAGCAGTCGGGTTCTCCTTTCTGTTGGGGATATGCAGATAGAAAGAATGAAGAGAAGGCAGATTAATATTTCACACTCTCAGATGACCAAACACAGATGCCAACACAGATGTTAGAGGATGATTGGACCTCCAAAAGCTATAGTTCTGGTCCTGGCAAAGGTTGGTTTTCTCTCTACAAGGGGCCACCATCACATCTGTGCGGGGTGGGGGTTAGGGGTGGGAAGATCTCTAAGGGAATAATATTTGGTAATGGTCAACAGAGAGGATCATTTGGCAAGGCAGAGTCATGGAATTTGAAACATCCCATAAGCATGTGGAAATTCAGCAGAATATTCACCATCTTTAAAGAGGCTAGACATTAGACTTCGGGAGTCTTAGATATCAGAAGAGTTTTTAGAGATAACGTAGTCTCAACATCTTCATTTTACAGATGAAGAAACACAGCTTAGTGTGGAAATGTCTTAAAATTTTGGGGAAATATTTGGCTCATATAATTTAAAACATATCATTTACCATGGAAGCAATGTTATTGGTAAAGATTGTCAATAGGACACAGAGCACTGAATAAATAAAATGATATCTTAAAATTAGAGCGACGTGATTTATAATGGATATCATTGAATTAAATTTCACTTTGTCAAAACTCACGTTTTATGCCAGAATTTTTGGGTAGTATAACTCACTGCCATTCAATTTTTCAACCCAAACAAAAATGATTATGCACAACAAATATTCATGTCATCTTTGACAAATGACACCTGGCCACAAGCATACCGCTCTTAAGAAATGCAGACAGTATGGTGATAAAAAAACATATTTAGGGTTCAGGTCTCCAGAAAGAAGTATCGTTAACCATATTTGGTCCCCAGTATTTTCAAATATACAGTAGTGGGAACAGACAAGTGCTATCCACAGGATAAACTCTGTAGGTGTCCCTTCTACATTCCTCTCAAGCTTGCAGAAATGTGAAACTCAGCTACGGTATATAACCGAAAAATTTGAAAATGAGATATCCCTGGAAACCATCAACTCATTCTAGGTCGGTAGTTCCTTCCTCTCTATAATTATGTCTAGAGACTCTCTAGGTCTCTAGACATAAGGTCACTTTGAAGGGACTCTTATGTAAAATTACATATTAAAAAAATTACTATGAGTATCTGAATGTCAGTCACATAACCATAAAATCAGAAGTAGCAAAGAACCTATAATTAAAACAGGATTAAGGGTCTGATCATAGCCAGATCCATTGATATGGTATTTTCAACCCCTCCCAAAATAGAGAAAACCTACCTCTAACTTTTAAAGAAATAGTTCCTTCATTTAATTTCATTGTAAATGAAGTTAGCTGTAAAGATTTTGACAATAGGTTGTTCAAAGAAATGAAACTTTATTGCTTAATTTAATAAACACATTACACATTAGCTCTTTTAACTAACTCATTATCCAAGAAACAAACCCCATTATTTGATTCCAACTAGCTGCCTTTTTTCCATTAGAATGCCAGAGTTTAGTGCTAAATGTAAACTATTTGCCTTCATCTTTGTCTTCCAAAATGCCCAATTTAGGATCCATAACATTTCACAATCATTCATGTTTCCAGGAATCTCTGGGATTTGGTTAATTTCAGTCTAATAAAGTCCTACTGAATTATAAATTAAAGAACAACTGTTCTTACTATAAGTTTGTGAACACCATTTTAAGAGAAAAACTGGAAAGCTTCTCTGGCTTTTATCTATCAGAGACAAGGAGGCAAGGATTAGTTTTGCTTTAGTAATACTTTCAATTCACTTCATTCTATGATCGAATCATTTTTCTTTTGGCAATTGTGTTTAATTCTTAGTAAGACTGACAACCACTATTTGCAGTAACACCTTTCATTTATTACATAAGTGGTAGAAAATAATAGAGATCAGTTGGCATTATGGTTATCTTTTCTTTTGAAACTTAATTTATCTCTTTTAAGTCCCTGATATCCTAGAGCAAAAAATACAACAAAAACAGTAAGTTAGAGCCCAACAATGATTGAGTGCTTCCGTTCTAAGTGCTTTACACATATTATATACATACTCTTCCCAACAAGCCTATGAGGTTTATTCTCATGCCTATTTTACAGATGAGGAAGCTGAACTGAGGTGCACAGCAGATAAGTATCACGCTTACAGTCTACAAGACTTGCCCATGTTGAAGCTTGTGTGGCCCAGGCAGCATGGTTCCTGTGTCAGACTCGCTCTTTTTTTTTTATTGAAGAGTTCTGAGTTGTCTACTACATTTTCATGTTCTATATTATTCTACATTCATTTTCAACAAAAGTATTGACTTTTAATGTATGACATTATCTATGGATAAACCACGATAAGGAGTGTATTTATTTTATTATTTTTTTAAAATTAATTATTTTTTAATTTTTTATTTATTTTTATTTTTTATTTCATAATATTATGGGGGTACAACACTTTGGCTATATATATTGCCCATGTCATAGCCACAATTGTGGACATCCCCCAAACTCTGTGCCCCACATCCATTCAGTGAGAGTTTTATAGTACATATTTTATAAACTATATACATTGTAGACTAGCTAAATTGAGCTTATTAACATATGCCTTACCTTACATACTTATCATTTTTTTGTGTGTGTTGAGAACACTTAAAATCTACTCTCTTAGTGATTTTCAAGTATATAATACAATGTTAACTATAGTCACTATGTAGTACAATATATCTCTTGAACTTATTCCTCCTAACTGAAATTTTGTATCCTTTGACCAACATTTCCCCAATCCTCTCCAACACCTGAGAACTACCGTTCTACTTTCTGCTTCTATGAGTTCAACTTTGCCATTCTTAACTACTATACTGTATCCCTGTATCCCAACTTTTGTGGATCACCATGACTTGACTTACCTGCAAGCAATTCCAGGATAGATTCCTACAATGACAGTAAGATATCATGCAATTTACATCTTCTACCCAACTACAGTTAGGTTTTATGTCTTTCTTAAGCTGTACCAGGCTCAAGCTCTAATTAGTGCTCTCTAATAATAGCAAGCTTCCCAACGGTAAAGGAAGCCATTACAGTTGTTAAAATAGCCATTTCCTCTGTTAGAAATAAAGGTCCCCTTACCTTAAAAGAAAAAAAAAATCAATATGCTGAATGCCTCCCTCCAATAATCTTGGTTCAACCAGCAACTCTGAAAATTAAACTCAAACCTTGCCAGACAACATTTTGTAGCAGAATGGAAAGGGGTATAAAATACTCACAAGTACCCCAAATATAAGACCTTAGTGATATGACGAACATAAAGGCAGTGGCACATCCAGTACCTTGGACCCTGCCTGACTTCCATCTTTCAGACAAGAGCTCTTTCCATGCTGTTCTAAGAATCTAAGAGTATCCTTTGCTTTTTACACCACCCACAGATATCAAGACTAAAAAAAAAAACGAAAAAAAAAGAAAAAAAAATCCAAAGTAGTAAGGCTAGTAAAGTAAGGGAAATCTGTGAATTTCATTTATTTATTTATTTATTTTTTCATTATTTTTATTCTTTGCCACTAGAGGCCATGTCTCTAGATACAAAATCCTCGAGATTCCTAGAGCCAGGCCCAGAATGGATGCTCAAATGGCCCCACCGCATAGGTCTAGGCCTAATGCTCCAGCACCTGCCCAGGGCCAATCATACAGGACCCTCATCTTAGGTGTTCTTCACCTCAGCACAACTGACATTTGGAGTCTGACACTTCTTTATTGTGGAGGGCTGTCCGACGCATTGTAGGATATTTGGCCAAATCCCTGGCTACTACACACTAGATTTCAGTAGTACCTCCTCCCCCCAGCCATGACAACCAAAAATGCCTTCAGACATTGCCAAACGTTCCCTGGGGTCAAAATCACCACCACTTGAGAACTACTGCCCTGAATCAACAATTGCCAAACATAGTCAAATTCAAAGCAACCAGGGCCCAGAGAGGCATTTTAGTAGCTGTTGGCTGCATTGCTGCCTACTGATATGTTCCTGAGTCCCAGGAATAAGTGGCAGTAAGTGTTCCTGCAATAAACCAGGCGTTAGTTTCACAGGTTCATGACTGACCACTTAATTGGTCAGAATGAACTACTAGAGAATTATGTACTTAGTTACGTGTCTGGTTATATGGCAGCTAATTTTCTAGGGCAGAAATATCTCTGTGGGATGAACAGAGTAGGATAGGTGGTAGAAAATACAAAATTTATTGGTACATACACAGAATGCTTCCTTTTACTTATATAAGAATTCAGGAGAAAAATGCAACCTATCAAGTGATGTTTGCTAGGCTACCTATGGTTATACGTATTTTTTTTCAAACTTTTCTATTTATTAAGAGTGATAGAATTATATAAAATAGTCTTAACATGAAGACTTTTAATCATGTGAGAATATGATAAAATACTAAGCAAAAAAGTTTATGTGCACAGTATATTTCAGTTATGTAACATAACACTCTGTACACATACCTCACACACACCTACCTACCTATTGCTTGCCTGCCCCTACACCCAGCACATCTAGCTGCATAGGAAAAAACTTGGTTATCCACTGGCACTAGATTATAAACTACTGTTTTCTTCTTTATAATTTTTCTGTGTTTTCTAAATATTTCACAATCATTATAAAAGGATGTTTTTTAAAAGAATTTATGACTATATAAGAACCATTCACAATATTATTGTATTGCCAAATACAGAGATGATAAACACATCTCTATAATGGCATGTATGTACACACATATATTTACACACACACACGTATAATCTAGTATGTGGATACTATATACAATACATATAGCCTTTATATATGTGTTATTTAATTCTATATACAGCTGTGTATTGCTTAATGATAGGGATACCTTCTAAGAAATGTATCATTAGATGATTTCATCATTGTGCCAACATAACAGAACGTACTGACACAAACTAGATGGTATAGCCTACTCCATACCTAGGCTACATGGAATAGCCTATTGCTCCTAGGCTACAAATCTGCACCGCATGTTAACTATACTGAATACTGTAAACAACTGTCACTCAATGGTAAGTGTTCGTGTATCTAAACATTTCTAAACATAGAAAAAGTACGCTAAAAACGTGGTGTAAAAGATAAAAAATGGTAGACCTGTACAGGGCACTTACTATCACTGGAGCTTGTAGGACCGGAAGTTGTTCGGGGTGGATCAATGCACGAGTGGTAAGCGATGCGAAGGCCTGGGGCGTTCTTGTACATCAACGCATACTTTATAATCACCGTACACTTAGGCTACACTCGATTTATTAAAAAATTCTTTCTTCAATAACAAATTAACCTTAGTTTATGGTACCATTTTTACTTTATAAACTTTTTAATTTTTTTAACTTTTTGACTCTTTTGTAATAACAGCTTAAAATACACATTGTACCGCTTACTAAAATATTTTCTTTATATCCCTATTCTATAAGCTTTTTTCTAGTTTTAAAATTACTTATTTATTTGATTTTTAGAACATTTTTTAAAAAACTATGACACAAACACACTTAGCGTGGGCCCACACAGGGTCAAGATCATCAATATCACTCTGCCGTCCAGGTCCACATCTTGTCCCACTGGAAGGGCTGCAGGGGCAATAACAAGCACATAGCTGTCATCTCCTGTGATAACAATGCCTTCTTCTGGAGTACCTCCTGAAGGGTCTGCCTGAGGCTATTTTACAGGTAACTTTTTGTTAATCAGTAGAAGGAATACACTCTAAAATAATGATAAAAAGTATAATATATTAAGTACATAAACCCACAACATAGGTGTTTATTATCATTATCAAGTATTATGTTCTCTACATAATTTTGTCTGCTATACACACAGTATGTATGTGCAATGACAGGACAGTAGGTTTGTTTACACCAGCATCACCACAAACATGTGAGTAATGCATTGCACTATGATGTTATGATGGCTATGTCACCAGGTGATAGGAATTTTTTGACTTCATTATAATTTTATGGAATCACTGTTGTAGATGTGGTCTGTCACTGACTGAAATGTCATTATGTAGCATGTGACTATATAATACATAATATGTATTTTCTATAAATATATATGTGTGTATATGTATGTGGATGTAGCAAATTTATGGGTCCTATTAGTGTTAATGACTTCCATGTTGCTAAATCCAATGGTTAATTCTCAGCTTTTATCTTATTTGATCCATTGGTGGTAGCATTAAACCCAATTGATCAAGCCCTACTTCTCGAAATACTTTCTTTGCTTGGTTCCAGAATACCACTCTTTCATAGGTCACCTTCTACTTCACTGCGTATATCTTTTCAATGCTTTGCTGATTCTTCCCATCTCACCAATCACTAAATGCTGGAGTGTCCCAGGGATCAATCATCTGACCTCTTTCTTCCTTCCCATGCTGACTTTCTTAGTTACCTCATCTAATTTCATGGTTTTAAACATCACTTAAACACTCATGAATCACAAATTCATATTTCACCCTCGTCCCCTAAACTACAGACTCATATAACCAACTTTTGACTGAACAATACCATTTCTACCTTGATGATCATGGTCTAACAGATCATTCCCTAAACTTGTGCCTTCTCAAGTCTTCCCATCTCAGTAAATGGCAACTGTACCCTTCAAGACATTCAAGCCAGAGACCTCAATGTCATTGTCGAATCCCTCATCTCATCACATTCCACATCCAGCCCATCAGCATCTCCCAGCAGCTCCACCTTAACAGCATAACCAGAATCCTACCACACCCACCTGATACTATTTGTAATAGCCCCTCCTCTAGGCTTCCCTGCTTCCACTTTTCTCCTGTTTCTCCTGCTGTACTATTTCTTAGTACAGCAGCTAGAGTAGTCCTATTAAAACAAATACTCAAAACCTTCTAGTGATTTTTCACCTCATTCAGAGAAAAAGCCAAAGTCCTTATAATGTCCTAGAAACTCTTCCTAAGTTGAGCACCCTGACTCTCCTCCCTGAGCACATCTACTCATCTTGCACTGACCACATTGGCCTTCTTTCTTTTCTTCAATACTATCTGTACACTTCTGCCCCAAGTCCTTTGCATTACATCTCTCCTCTCTGCTTTGAATGCACCTTTCCAAGATTTTTTCACACCTCATTCCCTTACTTTCTCCAATTCCCTGTTCAAACATCAACTCATCAGAGAGGTCTTCCCTGACCAACCAATTTAAAATTGCTTCAATGCCCTCCCAATAGTGCCCTGCCCAAGTCCACTGTCCATTGTCTGGTTTTGTTTTTCTCCATAGCATTTATCCCACACTGTATACTTGCTTATTTATTTTTTATAATGTCTCTTGAATGCAGAGACTTTTATCTTGTTCTGATTTTTTCTCACTGATGTATTGCTAGTGCCTAAAGCAGTGTCAGACTCAAAATAGGCACTGGATAAATATTTGTTGAAAGAATAAATTGATTTATATGAGTAAGTGTCCAACAGGATGTGCCTGTGTGTATCTATATGTATATATGATAAAAATCTGTATTTGTAAAATTGTAAGCAAATGAATAAATTGCTGGCATCACACTTGACTCAAGATTTCATTAATTAAAATGTTCATATAAATTAATTTTTACATTAAAAGTAATTATTAAAAGTATAAGGTATCACAGGAATAAGGAACATTAAGGTTAAGGTTAATAAGGTCATAAGGAACCTTAAAAGTAACCTAGTCCAACTTTCCTTTTGATACCATACTTACTGCTCCTAGGAAAGATGATAACCCAGCTCACCTTCAACATCAAATTCTTTGTGAAGACACCAAGATATGTCAGAGCTAATTTATGATGGACATTGGCCTGTTCATGGTTTTAAATTATATTAGATACTTCATATTACAAGTGAACGTTACAAACAGCAACACTCATGGTATGTTTAATCAAGCATTGTTATCCAGCACCCAAAGCTACATTATCTATCTATCCATTCATTCACCCATCCATACACACACACACACACACACACGCACACACACACACGTGTGCCCACACACATACATACACACACAAATAGAAGTTTCAAGAGACAATACTCACCCAAAGTGCAATTAATTCTGGTACTTCCCATGCTATCTTATTCTCTTTTTAAAAATTTGGTCACACCCACTAAATTGATTTCATAACCCATTAATGGGTCAGAGTTTTCATTTTGGAAAGCACTACAATCACGTATATATGGGCACTATTTTTATTAATAAAAGAAAAAAAAAGCAAAACCAATGGTGAGTAAAATGTTAATTTCCTTTTCTTTCATAATTTTTATAAGCCATTTTTAATGCTTTATCCTATCCAGCTCCAGCCCTAACCCTTTTTTCTCTTTTACACAAACTTTCTTCAAGTTCCTACAGCTGTTGATCTGATATCATCCTAATTAAATATATATTTCCCTTCTCCCTCCCATACAGTTATTTCTCCTCCTATATCACCATTCTCTCATTTTGTTCTCTGTAATGCTATTTCTATTCCCAAGTGCAATGAATAAGGTTTCATAGTTGGAATTCAGAGAGGAGACTAGTCCATTCTGGCTTGAGTGACAACAGTCACTCTCTGCACACCGTAGTCATTCAAGAAAGTTTTATCAAGCACCTACTATTTACCGAACACTGTAATGTGAAATGGCCAGTCTACATAGAACATAATTGACAAAAAAATTTATTGAACAACATGGAGGGCCTTCCTGTTTCATTTGAAGTTTTATCTGGAGAGGAAAAAATAGAGTTTAAGAATAGGAAAGAGGAAACAGAGAAGTCTGCATAGGCCTTGCCAGATATACTAACCATTTTTATAAAACAAATATCAAAAGTAATTACTTGGTGTGAAAGGAGGAAAGAGAGGCAGGAAGATGGATGACTAGGGAGGTATCCATATTATTAGCTTAAGAGTATTCCAAATGGGGCCATCTCTACAATCACAGATGTCTTGTATTGCAAAGCAGTGCTTGATTCACGCATGCAAGTGGTAATAACCCAGCCTTTCAAAGCCCAGGGGAATCCACCAGTCCACAGGGCCAATGTTCAATTTCTCAGAAGCCCAGGTCATGAAAGCATCCACGATGAACCTTTTATGGCCCTCATTTCATTAAATGCTGCACTCTTGGCTCAGCACAAGCAAGCTGTGGATGTCTTTGCCTTGCCTCCCAAATGTGTAATTAGTCTGTGTTGTGAGCAGCTTACTTTATGCAAGAGTTATGCTTCACATGCAATCATTGTGTCAATTACCAAAATTCAAACAAAAGGGCTTTAAGAAAAAAAATGAATAAGTTTTTTATATATATATATAAAGCAAAAGCCATACCTGGAAATTCTGCCAGGATATTTTATAATAAGCTTAACCATTGTTAACTTTTGCCTGAGTAAATTCTAAGGAATTTAAGGTGACGAAACTTCTGTTATATAGCTAAATAAATTTTCACACTGAAAGGATAAGACACCTGCAAGACACTTAATTTTCTGAAATTATTTAATCTTCTGAAAAAGCACTGGGTAGTTATTAAAAGCATGAAAGGTTTTTGGCCAATTGGATTATATAAAATTCAGAATGTGGATATCATCCTAGAGTGGGGATCAGAGGCTCATTCCAACAGCAGGGAGGCATTGTATTCTCTACTGTACTTTTCAGAGAATAAAGAAAAAAAAAAGATTAGAGATGAGCAGGCACATGCCAAGGTAAAAGGTGGTTTAAGGATGATCATTTTGGTAAATTATAAAGAACTTTTTCTCCCACTATTGCTAATATATAAATGAAATCAGCAGAACTCTTGGTGATGTATAAGCAGGCAGATGATCTTTTAAAGTATTTTGCCTTCCAGACAACATAGACAAATCTCAAAAAAGAATCAGGGATCATAGGGCTAATAAATAATAATAAAAAAAAATCAAACCTAAATCATACTCTAAGTTGTTGACAATTAACCCCAAATTCAACATTATACATCAATCATAAAGAAAAGAAAAATGTAAGTTAATGTTGCTGTAAGTAGGAGAAAAGTTTCAGAGAGTTAAATGTAAGCAACACTGGTATTTACTTTTAATGGAAGAAAAAAATGAAAACGTAGATTACAGTTTAACTCAATGATGTCAATATTTTAAATATATGTCCTTATGTGATCTCCACAGTGCATATTCATTCATTTCAAATGATTTTTAACCACAGATTTGAATGAAGAAAATTCTAGAAATTATTTGTAATTGAGATATTTGTCATGTTTTTAAAAACCCATCCCCCCGAAGGGGACGCGGAGGGAGGGAACTATTAATACTAATGCAAGAGCTGATCTCTCATTGAACTTATCAAAAAACAATTTTCTTTAAGTAAAGGATTAATCTAATACCAGAAAACAAACGTCAGAAAATGGCCATTCTTTACTGTCTGTTCAATGTAAAAGTACCTTAACACAATATTAAGTCAGAGATTAAAACTAACAAAAGTAAAGCAAATCAGGGTTAAGATTCCTGTGGCAACCCCCTCCCCGTCAAATATAGTATATAAACTTGAAAGATCAGAAAATTCAATGGTTTAGTGACACTGGCAATTTTTTTCCTTTTCAGATAAAGAAATGAATATAATATTGTGTGTTATGAAAAGTAATATAAATAGATATTCTATAATTCATACAACACAGATTTTTATAAAACCAGAACCTGTTTTGTTAATATTGAGAAACAATAGGTCTTTTTTTTTGTTTTTACTCCTTCCTGTTAAAAGTAGATTAGAGAAACCTGATTAGAAATGTATTAAATATACATACAATTGTATTTTACATACAATAATTTAGTGGTTAAAATACAAGAATACACACTTTTGTATGAATAGCAGATTTAAGAACAAACAATACGATTGTAATAATTTAATGACCTAGAAAGGAAGCATGATGAGCCTGATTCTAAGAGGAGTAGCCCATTTGGGAAGTTGGGTTCTTAGGTGAAATACTTCCAGTATCTTCGCCATCACAAATACTTTGCATGCCAGGCAACCTGTGCTTCAGGCCTTTAAAAGATAGTACAACATCAAGGACAAAAGTGAAACATAAATACCACCACCCAGCATCTCAGTGAAGTGAGCACACCAGTTATGGTGCCTGCTTTACCCACAGCCCAGCCGCCCCGCTCACAAAGCAGGGGTGGGAGTGGTTGACTTGGAGGTACCTTGATCCCTTGACAGCCAGGCCACAGGCTGTTGGTGCTTCTTGAGGAGGTCTGGACCAAGGCTATACCCAATTTGGGCTGTCTTCACAAGCCAACTAAGCCAACCAAAATGGCTCTCTTTAAGACTTGGATCAATCTAATGTCTAATACACAGGTTCAAAGTCACTGTATGTGGGGGAAAAATGAGAGTTTCTATGATAAAAAATTCTAAGGAAAAGGTTTCATTGTAGACTTCTCAGAGACTATATAAAAAGTTGATATATATTCAGAGTTTTTGAGAGGGAGATAGAGTATGCACGATTTCCCTAACTTACCTGACTATGGAACACATCTTTGTATGAAGTATATTATAGGAAGTGTTCCCTACCATACGTTTAAAGAAATGCTGCATTAGAGAACATGGGGGAAGACCGGCAAGAAGGAATGGAGCAGGAAACAGGGAAGGCTCCAAAGAGAAGTCCTGCGGGTCACCAACAATGTCTGAGAGATGCCACAGAGCCTCATGGTTAAACCTTCCAGTTCTATTATTTCTGCATCACATTTTTTGTGGACACAACATATTTCACAATCAGCATTAACAACAACAGAGTATTACAGAAAGAAAGTATAGTCTCATGCCAGCTTTTAAAAGCTGCAGAACGGTAAGTACATCCTGAAGCTTTTAAAATTAAGGAGTCCTTATTCCATAAAGGGGAATAAATGTTTAGTTTCCTTATGAGAAATTTATTTCCTTCTTCCTTTTTTTTTTTTTTTTTTGAGTTTTGGATTGGGAAGTTTCTGTAGATAGTTAAAGACAAAGAATTACAGGTCATTTTCACTGAGATCGTATGAAGTGCTATAGTTACAGAAAAAAAGTCTTAAACCAATAGGGTAGAAATATAAGAATGTTCTACACAGGAACCTCCATTCTAAGTATATGTGCCATTATTTATTTAGGGTACAATGACTCTCTTAGTAAAGATAATATAGCTTTCTTCCCAAATCAAGAATTTTAAAGGCAGGGATTACATCTTAATCACGTTCATTTTCCCTAGAGGACCCAATAAATGTTCTTCCACTTTAAGGCTCAGAGGGTAACATTTGTTAAATTATGCTACAATGTAGTAACAGTAGTACCACAGCCTCAAAAAAGTAATATTTTTGTAGGGGTGGGAGGGAGGAGTTTCTGTTTATTGGTTAAGTCTTACAAGAAAATCAAATGATAAAAACATAGCCATTTTTACCCCATCCTTTTCCCTGAGGTCTGAATTGCATCTAATATGATTCCAGCTGGAAACCAATCCCCTTTAGTATGCTATTAATGATAAATAATTCTAAATTCCAAATAGGGATTGAGACATCTCAGTGGGTAACAACCATTTAAAATTCACAGTACATGTTTACTATTGGAATGAAAATGTTCTTACCACATATATATCATGCCGTTTGTAGATGGAAACATACAATTTGCCTTTTATCTTAATGATTACATCAATTACTCCATTAAAATTAATTGTCAGATAAAACTGACAATAAAATAAAAGTCATTTAGGTCCCTAAGAGGATGAAAACCCATCAAAATTAAAATGTGCATATATTTTCCTTTCATCACACTACAAACAAATTGAAGGGAGAGGGGAAATCTACCCAGAGTTAATTCATGCGGAAAAGTGAATGAATGTATCAGTTGGCTATTGTCTCAGAAATGCTGTGGAACAAACCATCCCAAAATTGTAATGTGAACAATAAAATGTTTATATCTGGCTCACACATCTGCAGGTTGGCTGGGGTTTGGCTGATCTAGGCTGGGCTCGGTAGGCTTCCCTCCGACCTATGAATTAGGTGTATGTCTGCTCCACATATCTCCCATTTTCCCTGGACCGCTGGACACCCAAAGCATGTTTACCACATGATAAAAGGAAGCAAAAATGATAGCACCTTTCAAGCATTTGCTCACATAACATCTGCTAACATCTCAGTGGCCAAATGGATTCGTATGGCCAGGTCCACAGGTTATGGTTAGAAAAGTACTCTCCAAATACCATGGGGCCATGCCAAGAGTATGGCTATATAATGCTATTATTTGGTAGTGAAGAATTGAAACCAGTAATCCCATCTGCCAACTGGAGAGCATTTTGGGGTTGGTGGAAAACATGGGAGATATCAAGGGTTAATAATAGGAAATAGGATTTACATTTCTCTGAATCATGTCTTTCCCTTATTTTGGGTGTTACACTTTGTATTTGAACACATATTCATTCTCTAGTCTGAACCTCAGAGTAGCTTCTGGGTCTGTGATATTTTCTCAAGATAAAGAAACACATAGCCTAGATTTGGGAGGATTTCCCTTCCACATCCCCTCCACACTGTTCATGACAGGTTCTTGAGGATTGTTCAGGTGGCTCCAGATCCCTTAAATGTTAATAATTGGCTTAGACTATGGAGTATTGCCTTTTACTTCATATTATTCATCCGTGGTATTCATCTTCCAAATGCTTCTCTCTCATGCTGTTATATGTATGGGAAAGCAGGACAAGGGTATGGGAGCAATTTCTATGGTCTTAATTCCTGTAAAATCAGTGTGTAATTACAAGAAGTTTAAAAGTTCACACACTTCCAATCAATATTTTGCTAGATGTAGGTTGAGCAGGACTTCTTTCTTCCCTGAACTAATGGGATCTTCATTTTCCAACAAAGTCAAGTATGCTTCAAAGACTAAACAAGGACTATCTCAGTTTAGTCCATGCCTAAGGAATTAATTTTTTTTAATTAATCCATCACAGCTCCATTTTTACTTGCTGACACATGAAAAAGGAAGACACAATGAGTGGATGAATCTTTTTAGTCAAGCATTTCCCTGATGGTACAGACCTACAATTTTTATGATACTTAATGAAATCACATATAACAAAAAATCTTCATTTTGTATGTATGTGTGTATATATCAAGTGCAGACATTATTTTCAATTCAAGAGAAATTTCACAGTGAAAGTGTAATAGAATAAAGAACTCTTTGCATAATATTTCCAGATACCCTAACTTTATGTCTCTGCATATAAGCCACCACTTCTTTAAAGTATTCCCTGGTTTTATCAGTGGAGAAACAATGTACCCTTCTCTGAGCTCCCATTTTACTTTCTTTTCCCTATTCTGATGATTCTCATCACTTGCTTTCTACTCTTATAATTATTTGCCAGCTTGTCTATCTTAACTCTGCTATACCACTGTGATCTCATCAAGGGCAGAAATTATGTTTAATTCAACTTTGGATCCTGTTTAGCATCCGGCAAAATGCACGCATGCATCTAATAAGTATTTGTTTGGAGATGACTTCATAAATTTTTTTCTTTGTGGAACTTCTCTTCTACAATGTTATTTTGAAATAATAACATTAAAAGGCCAAAAAAAAAAAAGTGACAGCTGTATGTCTTGCATCTTAACTACAGAAATCATAGTTTTTACTACTTCTAATCTAAATTTTCTACCATGTTTGTTAAAGGGAACTGAAATTAATCAAATTTTACATATACCTTATATTACTTTTTAGATAGGATTCTCTCTGACTAAAATTCATGCTTACCCCTCACCCCACTGTGCCACTGACTGGCAGACTCTTACTCATCAAAGCCCATCTTGATTGCCACCTGCTCTCTGTGGCTGGGCACTCATCTAGGTCTTCATGGTACTCTATACAGAATTAAAGTATAGCACTAATCACATTATGATTATTTATTATTATATAAATCTTTAAGGACTTCAAAGGCACCAGGGTCCACTGCATTTTTATGTTCATGACACTAACCCCCATCCCAATGCATGCCTAAGAACAAGTGTATGGTACGTATTATTTAAGGAACACTGTTATCAAGTTTTCCTTCAGTTATTTCTTCCATTTGAGCTCAATATGGGCAATGTTTTCATTAATATTCAAAAATAGTTCAAAAACTGCTAATTAAGTTTCACTATTTTGTAATACAGACTATCTCACAGGCTGGTAGTGTGTTTGGTAGAAAGCAAGATTCACTATCAGCACCATCACCATCATCATATGATATTTTAGGACATTAGGAAATATATTTGGGACATCTACAGCAATAGAGTGATCCCGCTTTTTCCATTGCTATAATAGTGCTAAGCATAATCATAACCTGTTTGCACTTTGGTGCCCATGAAGGACTGAGCTATGCAAGAAAATAGCTTGCAAATGTTTCTAAGAGCTCACATTTACTTTGGCTCAGCTGATCACCATATCCTCTCTTGAGTTTTGATATGGGGTGGAGTAAATCTGTCATTCACTTCTACTTTATTATGACAGCTGGTACTATTTGGCAACTACCCTGTTCAAATTAACTCCCCAAAAAGCAATTTTTCACATTTAAAACTAAGACTACGTCTACATCAACACCTAAACAATTGATTGAAAAGTTTACGTTCACTCAGTAAGCAAATTCATTTGTTCTAAATAAAACTGAAAAGCAAACTAAAAGTTGCTTTGACAGTTGGTGGTTGGTTTGTTTTTTTTTAATAAAGGAATTGAGCAGCGGTTTGTGTACAAGCATCAAGTAAAATACTCTTAATATAGTCAGTATCTTCCAGTCTTTGTCCTTTCAAAACCATTACCCATTAACACATTAGCACATTAGGTATAGATAATCCAGAATATTCTTTATACTCTATTTGACCTGAAAGAAGAATCAAACTCATAATTCACATATGTTAATGGCTGGTAAAAGAGACACCTGACCAATTATTTTCTTGTTAAGGCAGTTCTTGATCTCAGCCTTTGTCTCTGTCGATGTAGAGTTCATCCCATTATTTTAGCCACATCAAAAGTAGGGCATTGGCTAAACAAATATGTGTGATTTACAAAGGCAGCCATATTTTAGTGATATAAAGCAAGTCGTCTATGTTTAATGAGGACCATATGTTCATATGCCTCTACAACTTTTTTTCTTCCTGCTAAATTGTAGAAGAAAAACCTAACCTACCAAAAAAAGCTGATAACCAAAGAACAAAAAAATTCTAAATTTATGAATAATAAGTGCAAATCACTTACTAATATGTTATAAATTAACACAATATGCAATATCTCTTTTTAAACCATTATTTAGCATATCAGTATATTTTGTACTTTGTGTAGATCTCTAACTTTTAACAAAAATATCTATAGTAGTAGAAAATTCAGCTGCAACTTTCTAAGAAACATTAACAGTGTTCTAAGAACATTGTTTATGAGCAAAACTCATTTTTTTCTAGCATCCTATTAGGGCAATCTCCCACATTCTCTTAAAGAGAAACAGATTTGGAAACTTAAAAAAAACAGAATGGTCTTCCTTTTATTTTCTTCACTCTCTGGACTATGGTAATTAACGTCTACTCAACACCATGCTCAATCATCTGTCTCCCCTGGGACTGCACTTTCAATTAAACCTTTTACTTCATCCCAGTACGCCTTATTCTCATTGACCACTGCGCTTTTTATCTGTGGATTTATGATAATCTAATGCACATCTCACAGGCAGAATGGCCTTATACATCCTTATTGTTCTTATACCAGAAGAGAAGTGAAAAACAAAATTAGCTCCTGCGGAAGCCAGGAAGGAAACCACATTTGTTTAACACAGCAAGAGGCCTTTCACTACCTGCACAGTGGCCTTGACCAGCGCACTGCCCTGGCCTCTCAATGTGCTGGCTGCCCCTTGCCTGGCTGCCCGCTTCTGATAAGAGATGCCAACTCCCTTGAGAGCTATTGAGAGCTGAGAGCAGAGGCTGCGCAATCTTTGGGTTATATTTTCAAAGGTTTGCAAAGGAAGGAAGACATTTACATGCGATCACTATTCTTTTCTGCAAGAAACCCTACAGGTTAAAGAGGAACCTCTGAACTGCTATCTGACAACAAAGGCTTGGCTTTTTAAAGAGTAAGCCACTAGCTTGTTTCTAGCTTTTTGCCTTTACTTTCTTTCCAGCTAGGACACACATGATTTAGTTTCTGTTTTAGAAGTACACAAATAATAGTGACATGTTATTAACTTAACCACCATGAAAAATTACATATTTTTTTATAATCATACTCAGTTATTCAGCTGAAGACAAAGCTCGATCTAGTGTACTTCTATCTCTTTATGATATAGCAAATAAGTCACTGTTATGTATATCCCAAACATGAACAAATTCAGCAGCCTTCATCATTGTTTAATTTCCTTGCACGCCTACATAGCACATAAAATTATCAAGTTAATAATTGCATTAATATTTATTTATATAATTTATTGTCAACAACATGTCTAGTACCAAAGAAGAATTGAGGTGGCTTGCATTAATAATTACGTTGAAAATATCTGCCAAGTTTTCAACAAGTTGTTAGTGTTGACATAGTCATATTTTTCTAATAGAAGAGTCCAGAACCCATAGATTTTTTTTCTACATTAAAGATGGCCAGAACCTTAATGATTAATGTTTGTAATTCATTCCTTTTTCTTACATGTAATGGAAACAAGCCTTAAATAGATGACGATTGTGGGTACAGACAAAGCAATTTCTAGTTAGAAAACAGGTTGCATGCCATAAGTTTGTCTGTAAACTTGCTTGCAATTTGAACCTTTTTTTTTCTTCAAAAGAAATACTGGTAAATTTTGTCTAGGTTTCTATTTGTCAACAGGGTTTGTCTACTCCATGGTATGTCTCCAAAACCTACCAGTAAGCAGTAATTTCTATTCTATTGGATGTGTTATATTTAACAACGTTCTATGAGAAAATGCACCTAAATTTCCAAATTAGGAAAGAAGGAACACATTTCCTTCTGAGCTGGCTATGGGAGTGAAGTCCCTTATGGTACCCACAGCAGTGGTGGCGTCAGTAGAGGGTGGGAGGAAGGGCTCCATCTGTGCCTACTGCTATGGCAACATGCGTTGCCATGGCAGAGGCCAAAGAGGTGGCCGTAAGAAAGATATCTGTTGGCAATTTGTTATCTGTATATTTACTTAGAAGAAGTCACTCTTTAGGTCAAATGCTCCCCAGGCATCTGAACTGTGGAACAGACAAACACTCAGAGGAGTATTCCTGATGCCCATTCATACATACAGATCATTCATAATTCAGGCACTGTGTGTATGGAGTGTCATGCCAAGATCTGATGCACAGAAATTCAGAGAGCAGTATTTTGGAATAGAAAGGGATCTTAGGAGACTATTTAATTCAATTCCCTCCTTTTTAAAGATAAGGAAATTCTTCTGTTTACTTTCAAATTACTTTTTTTTTGGTAATTTTAGTTTTTATTAGTTTATCACTATCTACACAATCCAACTCATACTTCCAAACCCCAATTCAGATTGTGGGTGCCTAGAAGAGTAAATCTCTACATGGAGCAGGAGAAGAAAGAGAAATGCATATCCCTCACCTAGGGAGGAAGGCATCCACCATAGGGGGAAAAATATATGTATATATCAAGACTGGCATGGTTAAAAATGTTGCTAAACAACAAAGTAGGATAAAGGAGCATGGTCATCCACTTTTGTATTTTTAGCACTGTATTTGCATAAAGAAAGCACCCAACAAAAATTTTGTGAATAGAAATAAGTAAGATCCAAGAAATTAAATGATCATTCCAAACTCAACCATCTAGTGGCAGTCCTGGGCCAATAACTCTAATTTTACGTCCCTGACCACTACTCATTCTGTTATAGAACAGTGTACTCTCCAAATTACCTAATGTGGGAGATTGTAACAATATTGGCCCCCAGCAAATTACATCTCCTTGAAATGTGACTTTGCTGCTCTTTCCATCCAAACAGGGAATCTATTCCCCTATTCCTTGCATCTTGACTGGCCTCGTGACTTGCTTTGACCAAGTGGATGAGGCAGATGTGACACTGCACAACTTCCAACGCTAAGTCTCGGTGTCCCCCACATCTTCTGCTGTCTTGAGAATGCCGTGTGAGGACACTGGACTAGACTTCCAGAGAGTGAGAAGACACATGACAGAGGACCAAGGTGTCTCACTTGACAGCCAGCATCAGCTGACAGACATGTAAGCGAGGCCATGTTGGGCCTTCCAGCCCAGCAGATGCTCCAGGTGAATAAGCTCAAATAAAACCAGCAGAGGAACCGTTCACACGACCCACTACGAGAAATAATAAATCAACATGTTAAGACAAAATTTTGGGGGGGATTGTTAAACAGCAATAGATAACTAAAGCACTGAACTTATAAGAGAGGACATCAACTAGATGTTAAATTCACATCTGATGGATTTTGTATATTATCTCTGTAAAGGGTCTTGTTACAGACTTGCAAAGATAGCTTAAGTAGCCAACAATATTATCACTACAAACAAAATATTTCTTTCTACTCTTCTTCTTCCCTTTCCTCAGTTTTCTTTCCTGGCTTTGGAAAGGTGTTTGCAACTCATCTGTTCTCCATACTTCTGGAAGTTTTTTCCTCCTTGCTTCTTTGAGTTTATCTAGGGCCCAACCAGAGTTCCACATCATAAATAAAACCTTTCATGATTTTAAAGCCCTTTGACTTTTAAAGGACTTTGATTTCTTCCTTTTTATAACTGCTAGCTCACTATTAACCTCTCAGCTTCCTTCACGATATGCAACTATTTTCCCTCCATTAGCTTTTCCCACAGATGACAGGTACCACACCATGTTCTTAAATTGTTTCTCTAATAGCACTTAGCACTGTCTATAAGCTCCTGGAGTTCAGGGACCATGTCTGAGTACATTTTAGAATACCCAATGCATGGCACAGCATCTAGCAGAAATAAACATTCAATAAATATTTGATCAGCTAGACTGGGAATAAATAGGTGTTCAGTAAATATCTGTTGAACAACTGAGCCTACAATCTCTAATGCGGACCCAGAAAAAGAGGGAAATGGAGCCCTGAGAAGACAATTCTCCTGAACATCAACCTCTCTTTGAGTACCATGAAAGAAAAGCATTTGGTTTTGGGAAGATGGAGTGAAAGTAAACCATTAATTAGATGTTTTGGTTGGACATTCCTGTGTTTTGCCATTTTTGGTTTGTTTGTTTTTGTTCATTTGTTTCTGTTTGTTTTTCTCCTCCAAGGGTAAGTCAAGGGTCTAAAGATGAAATATATAGCTTCTGGGAAAGAGAGAAGGGACAGGATTGGCCCTTTCAAGTCAGGCTGAAAGTCTGTAACTCACCTGTAGGGTGCTGGGGCAAACATCTCCATAAGCCAGGAGCCAGAGGCTACAGTATTATGGAATGAGTGACTAGCAAAGGAGGTTTGCTGTTCTTGGAGCTGATGTTCTTCTCCATTCTACTACCATTACCTCCATCTTCATTACCACCTGGCATTTTAATGTAATTTGGTATTACCAATTTGGTATTACGTAATGTACTGTTACCTTCATCACAGTTTACCCTTTTAATATAAAGTAGAAATAAACATATTCTGTAACTGAGAGATAACATACAGAGTGTTATCTGCTTCCAGAAAGGCAGGATGAGAGGGCAGAAGAAAGGAAAGAAAAGGAGAGAGGAAGGAAAAGGAGAGAAAGAGGAAATATAGGAAAATTGAAACATTTCAAGCTGTTAATCCTTACTTAGGTCCTAAGCCTCTAAGAAATGCAAAGAATTAATTATGGAATGACGAGGTGATAAAAGTCCTTCATATAACTCAATAAGCAGCCAGGAAACATAATTGAACTCGTTTACAATTGAATATCCTGCCATGGAGACAGATTTAAGGAAGGGTAAACTTAAAGAGACATAACAATATTAAGTGTTCTTTTGTCTTTTTAACATTCCTGATAAAACATTCTTTTTTTAAGAGAGAACTGGGACTGTGGTGGGACTTTATTCAGGCAGCAACAAGAAATAAATAGTATGTGATTGGTACTTGGGCATCTTAATTTAAATAATTATAATATCTTAAAGAAAAATGCGCCTTAACTCCTGCAATGTTTTATTGTATCTGACAAGTTCAGTAACAGGGCACCTACCTACTGGTGCATTATGCGTCATATGTTCTGCAAACTCATTAAAAATAATGAGAATATATTTAAAAGTCATTGCCCAGAGAATCTTTGGGGACGGGGCATGGGAGGAGGTAAGTAGCAACAGATTGTTATTTAAGTGTCTATCTCTGTTTTACCAGCCCTCAGGAAAAAAAATAGTGATCTGAAGTCGATATTCTTTAATGATAAAGATCACACATTTTACTGGAAAAACAGGCAGATGAAACACATTTCAGACCTCTAACTATACTCTCGAAATGGACTGCAGCGGCAGTTTCACATGTTCGATATTTACTTTGATAACAGCTAGAAAAGTTGACCATAACCAATTAAGGCAGTATTTTGTTTTCCTAATCTTTAAATATCCTTTACAAAATGAACACATTTCCTTATCTTACACCAAATGTACCTTAGCAAATGTCCTGATCACAGGCATAGAGGCGATTAAGCAAATCAAGGTCATCCCCCGAGTTTTGTTACCCACTTCTTGCCCCGCTGCTCCACATCAACAGCTGGCATAAATTACTGGTAACATTTGGCTAACTGGATGATAAGAAGGATATAGTCAGTGGCTGGTCACAATATTACTTTTTCTGAGCTGTTTAAACATGAACATGCACAAAACTCTCCTTTTTTTCTAGCCTCTGGAAGCCTAATCATGGCCATAGTGGCCACTAATAAGACATATGTCTTGCGCCATGAAAATAGGGCCAAATCTCACAGCTCTTCATTGTTAACTTTGCAAGACAACGTAATTAGGCCCCAATCTTCTGAAATGTCATGAGTGCTTCTTTATAGCGTAGAACAGTCCTCCTTCTGCTACCTTCCAATCTCCAACAAAACCAGTCTTGTGATAAAAGCCATTAAGTATTTACATTCTGGCACCTGGAAGCCATACGACCTAGCAAGATGGCTCACACTTCCTACATCTGTTTTAATAATGCTGAGCCAGAGCATTTATCATCATCGATTTTATCAAGACTAGATTTTGCTGACAAGGGTTCAGTAAAATTCTTTCAGGTGTAAGTACTTCTCAGGGAGCAGCAAATGACTATTAATCCCTCAGCCTTGTGGGTTATTGAACATATTCAAAACCCTGGCAAAGATTAAGGACCCAGTCTCTTAGCACACGGCACAAATGAGAAAAGGTTCAGGGTTTACCTCAGTGAGGTGGATGTCTTGATTAAAAAAATATTTCTGATTTTGACACACAATGTGAACTTTGGTAAGGGGCAAGATCTTTGTGCCTCATTTTTCTGATCTTTAACATGAGATAAAGGGAAACAAAGCATAGTTGATTTGTGACAGTAAATAAGGATTGCTTTCTTGGGAGCTCTGAAATCTCTGACATGAGTTCCACCGCAGTATTATGGTGGATGGTGGGATATGGTCCACACATAAGGGGTCAGCGGAGCATACCTTACCCTTCAGCGTCCAATGGAGGAGATAGGGAGAAGGGAAGAATGGAAACAGGTATAACTGCAAACAAGTAACAACAGCCCAATTTTCCAAGCCTCTCAAAAGCACCTCCCTTTGGTATGCCTCTGAATCTACAAGTTACAAGGTAGCACGTAACAAATTTTGAGCACAATCAAATTGAGTGTGGAAATTTTAAAGCACAATCGACTTGGGCCTGAAAAAGTCAAGTACAATTGAGTGTACCTAAATGAATCAGGTGTAATTGAGTTGGGTAACTACATTGCACTCAGAACTGGCCCTTTGCCAAAATGAGGGGCCCATGACCAAAAAGGCACAGCTCAATTGGGCTTGACATTTTCACAGAATATTTTCCACAGGACAAAAAATTGTTCACAGACTAGGAGAGATAAAGTTGAAAATGTGATCACTGAAGCTAGTCAGTTATAGCCACTATGCTATCCTACAGGCTTTCTGTTCTTTATAATGAAACCACTATTCCAGTGGTTCTAAAACTGAGTGGGTGTCAGAATCATCTGGAATGCTTGTTACAACACAGATCTGTAAACCCCACCTCCGGATTTTCTGATTCAGTAGGTCTAAAGGGAGCCTGAGAATCTGCATTTCTAACAAGTTCCCAGGTGGTACTGCTCTGAGACTGCTGGTCTGAGACCACACTTTGAGAACCAGTGTTCTAACAAATTATTATAGCCCAAAGCAAAGCATTTAAAAATACTTTTAATTTTGTAAAAATACTTCTAACATTTCAAAATATAAAGTGATGATACTTACTGCTCTTTTATGTCTTTGCAAGTAAACTGTACAACTAGATTGTGCAAATGTCTTCATAATAACTTAAACCACCAAAGTTTTCATTTACATTCAAAACTATCCTAACTTTCACTGTCTCATGTAGCTGTAATTAGAAATCTGAGAAAATCCCTGTATATTTTTTTGATTTGGTTTAAAATAATCATACAGAATAGATACTATACTGAATGTACATTAAATTCAGATTAGCAGTAATAGCTCTTTTACCAATACCTGTTCCAGGCTTCTGTATCATCAGCTTCAGTAACATACAGCTTTCATTCAGTCAGTCAACAAATATTTACTGAGCATCTACTGTGCTCCAGGCACAGGAAATAACAACAGGAGTTAAAAACACTATTTGGCACTCACTGTATGTCAGCAGCTGTGCTCAGCTATTTCTCACACAACCCTACATTGTAGATGTTGTTTTTATTTTCATTTAACAAATGAGGAAATTGAGGCACTGATAGCAGGCTTTCATATCCAGGTCATGAGACTCCCAAATGTGGGGTCTTTATGACTATTTCTCTATAGTTGTTAAGGTCTAATGGAGAAATTTTAATTGTGTGATTCAGGGGCATGTTAAGGGGAGCCCTGAATACGGATGGAAAACTAAGTGGGGCTCCATAAACCAGACCTGGGCCTCAGGGAAGCTCTGCCCAAGAAGGTGACCTGTAGGCAGATATCTCAAGGAGTTGTAAGGGAAAGAGGAGGGGAGGGGTGTCCTAGGCAGAGGCAGAGGCCAGGCTCACTGCAAACCTTTCCCAAGGAGAGGGCGCTAGTAACACTTAACAGGTGAAAAGAGTTTGGAATGGCTGGAACATTGGGGGAAGAAAAAATGCTGAGGATCACTGGCCCATAGAACAATTTGGGATCCACGAAAGAAATAAAACTCTAGGATAAAAACAATTGTTTTTCTCCTCCAAACCAGCCTATACTTCTGTTAATGACATTGCAAGACATCCAAACTCAAAACTTTGGAATTATTGGTATTTCTCACTCCATTACTCTCATATCTATCTGTTGCCAAAACCAAAGTTTTCTACCTCCATCTCTCTCTCCATTCCCAACAGGTAGGAAACCCTAACCTGTGCACTTAAGATCTCTCAGTCAGATGAGCAATGAGGATAATAAAAAAATTTCATTGAATCCGATCCTATATGCCTTATTCTAAGCATTTTACATGCATCTCATTTAACCCTAACAACTTGTCTCTTGGGTAGACACTAATCTAATCCCTGTGTTAGGGATGAGGAACGGAGGCTCAGGGAGGTAACCTCATCAAGGCCATTCAGTCAGTAAGAGGCAGAGTCAAGATTCAGCCCAAGTCTAACTGATTCCAGAGCCTAAGCTCCTTACCAGTACCCTCTAGTGAATTACGATAAGCTTTTAGTAGGTATCTCAACGTCTCTTTGCCCCTCCAAGTTTATTCTGAATAACACTACTTCTCATGTTAGTCCCTTGCTCAATAATCTGTCAAGTTGGGTTGCCTACTATCCTTGATATATTCTGTACTTTCTAATCTCTGAGTGATTGAAGATGGTATTTCCTTCCCCCATCTAGATCTGCATTTTGAAATCCTATTCATCACAGTTCTGTCAATGCGTGATTTTTGAAGGTTCTTGTTCCTAATATACTTTAAATCCCTATAACACTTTATTTGCATAATTTAATCTACTTATCAGTCTTCTTTTCTTTACGGGCTAGAAGCTTTGTAAGGATAGGAACACATCTTATTGATCTCTGGAATTTCAGGTTGCAGAGCCTTGACTAAGATTCAGTACATATTGGTTGAATAAAAATGCAGTAAGAAGAAAATGGAAATTATTGTAGAGAGAAGCTGAAATAGCAACTATATCTTACCAAGGACTTCAACTTAAATACACTGGAACTGTTACTGGGAAAATACATAAAATATAGCAATGCATTTTAGTTTTTGCATGATTATTTAAATTCCAAAGCATAACTCTTGCACTTTGGTTTAGGCAGAAAAATCATTCTGAAATTATCCTTCAATTTCTGCTACTTATCCACAAATAACTGCTATAATATTCATTCTTCCTTAAGTATCTTGGTTAATTAAGCATGGAATCATTTGAATCAAATAGCCAAAGGGAATGAAATAATATATCAGTTAAATGAGGTTCATCTAAGATTTCAAACCAAAACTCTCCTATAATTTATGGTGTTAAATAACTTGACATTAGACAATGTGAATTTTTCACTTAATAATAAGGTAAATCATGAAGGAGTCGGAGCCATATCTCATTTGGGAAGGTAGTCACAGGGACAGGTAAATATGGTAGTGTTGGAATACACTAAGCTCAGCAACTATTGAGGGGGTCTCCGCATGTGTGTGCATCATTTTTTCTCAGCAAAAGCAATATTCCTAAGTGAAGGTCAAATCAGCATGACAAACATGGCTAACTTTTGGTTCTCAATCATGCCAGGCAGGAGGAACTTGCTTGCTTGAAATATAGTTAATCTCACTTGCAGAGGCCAGCATTTAATAGCAGGCAAACTTGGCAGGTAGAAATTATAAATACATTTGAAATTTTTCTCAGCTCATTTTACCCACCAGGGGTTGCTGTGATTTTTCAGGATAATTTAAAGATAAGGCAGCAGGTCAGAAGATGAAACGTTAAAGAAGTTAACAAAGAAATGATAGAATATTCCTTTCTCCCCAATGAACGAAAGAAGAGGCACATACATGCACATGTATATGCACACACATGGCAAATAACAGTCCTCTTTTTCTCTAGCTTTTAAAGAAATGAAGGCATGAAATTAATAGAAAACCTTCAGTGTTTCAGGATATTTCTTACGTGGAAAGATGGCTTTATCTGACACTTTGCATAAGAAAAAAAGAATTTCAGGTATCAGGAATAGAAAAGAATTTGTAGGTCGTGTCTCTTAAAGAACAGACCAAACAAACCACCGATTAAGTAGCATAGTTTTCATTTCAAGTGCAGACGCAGACACAGCAGTTTCACCTTCCAATTCTATTACCAACTAATCTAATCTCAAAGTATCTTCTGCAAAAATGTTCCTTATGTGAACACCTCTTTAATAAACTCTTACCTAGTCAGGGGTTGAAGACATCAAAGCATCTTCCAGACTGGGATTTTGGAAAGATTACCTTTGAAGCACAGTTCTTTTGGTAAAGATACTAGAAACAGCTAAATAGTTGTGATGTTATTACATAAGTTCCTCTCACTGGATTTTCAACCCAGCCTGCCACAGATGGGAAGAAGGTTGGCTAAATGTGCTGCTAAACTTGTGATGCTATCAATTGCTCAGGAGGAAGGACAGGGACCAGCAAATACAAGAGTTCAGCACAGTTTTTTTAGTTGGCAGGTCAGGAGAAATGACAAGGAAATGGATGTTATGGCCTTTGGAATGGCAGAGGGTCACATCCAAGAGACGATCCTATATTGGGACTTCCTGTATAACTGCTGACCACATGCTCCCTTGGCTGTAAGTGTTAAGATTTTACAAGAAACTAATGATAACAAGGAAGTAAGGAAGATTTAACTGTCAGAAAATAGGCAGTGCAGTCCAGTTAAGAAGGTAGAGAGCTCATGAAATAGCAGGGCTTAACAAAAGGAAGAGGGCAGTTTCTCAGAACAGGAAAACCATAAACATAGTTTGTTTTCTTCAAAGGAGATAGAACAAGACAAAAGCAGGAAGTGCTGTCCTTCCTTCATCCTGCCAGATTTTCAATGGAAAGTCAAGTGTGTACATCAGTCATGATAAGGGGGAAGAGACCAAAGTGATACCACTTCGATTTTCTGAAAGGAAAACACAAAGATGTATCACATAACACACTGTTCTTCATTTTGCCCTTTCAAATAGTCCAGTGCATGCCACAATATGAAGTAATTCCCACTGAAACAGTCCAGCGCACACCAAACATGACCTCTCTTTAAACTTCCTGTATGGGTCTCGCTCCTTAGCACTCAAGGCAGGCATTTGGGCTGTAAAAAGAATATTATTTCATATTTTTCCAAAACAAAGATGCTGGGTCCACATGACTTAGGTGCTTATAAGCTTTAAAGACCCTTGCTTTGTTGTGGGTTACAAAGAATATTCCATATATTTGGATGGTGGACTGTCAACTGTTTTTGAGAGTCTAGGTATTTCCCAGAAAGTTCTAAGAGAATGAATACTAACCACATGCCCTCCAAATTTTGTATAAAACTAAAAACAATGAAAACAAATAATTTATTTGCACCATAATCTCATAGTTGCACAATTAATTTAATATGCTCCCTGGAGGGCTCGACCTATAATGTCATTTCTGGGACAGAAATCACATTTCACCAAATTCCATTAAATGAGAGTCAAATAATATATACAGGCTGCCTCACTTATGAATTTGGTCAGTTATAAAAATTTTGTTTGTAATTCAGTATTTTGGATGCCAGAATACACTTTAAAATAATAAAAAAGAAAACAATCCTTGTTCAAAAACAGTAGTCCCAGGGAAGCCTGTATAAAAATACATTTACCCCTTAATATATTTAAAGTATAGTATTGTAACTATAGAAGTGGTAATGTACTAGAAGAAATAATTATAGCTAATGTATATTGAGAACTTACAATTGGCCAGAAACTATGCTCAGAGGTTTACATGTATTTTCTCTTTTAATCCTCAACAATCCTTATGATACAGATGAGGAAACTGAGCCTTGGAATGACTTTGTGACCTGTTCTAGATCACACAGAAGTGGTGGATACAGAAGTTGAGTTCTGGGAGTTGAATTCCAGACACAATGTTAAGTGTTATTCCATTTGCTAACTTCCAGATGTAATTATCTTTGATAAGAAATGCATCCAGAGTTTTAAACTGGCATGAGATAAGCATCCCTTCCCCCCTTAGAAAGGGTGGGGGGAGCTTCTGGGGAGCTTCCAGGAAGAAGGAATTAGCCATGGAGTAAGGAATTCTAGAGGGCATATGGGAGAGGGTTTAAGTTCCCAGCTGAGGGCTCTGTCATTAGGTTCTTTTGCATGCATAGGGGCTGGCTGAAATGTTTCTCTTTCTATGCAGGTTTTTATTTCTTCCAGAATACAAAGTCAAAACTTCTTCCTTTGTTCTCCCCCTGAAATAAGCACATAGTCCCACTGAGGCTTTCTGAGAGTTTTATTTCTAGCAACCAAACAACGGTGCAAGAAGTGAAAGGGCTTCTTGCTACATACATACATACACATGCTGCCCCCTTTTTTATTGTTTCTTTTCACTTTGACCCTTTTAGTGAAAGACCAAGGTCTTTGGATAAACAAAGGATTGAAAGAAAAATCCATCTGTATCTTAGAGAAAAAAATCTAGACTCCACGTTTCTGTGGCGTTTCTTTTTAAGAAGTATAAGGAGCTTCTGCGAGGAGATGGGACAGACATTCAGGATTCTGCGTTCCAGAATGGTTAGGTATGGAGGAGTCAGCATAGGAAAGGAGGTGGGGGCTATTATTTTTATGGCTTATATTACACCTTTTTCTTCCCTTCCCAACTTTTCTCCAGATCTTCCCTATAATAGGGCAGGGGGAAAAATAGACAAGATATTGGGAAACAGAAGGAAAGACAGAAAGAAAATTCCATGCCAAAGAAACTTGAAGGGAAGGGAGTCTTCTGGCCAGTACTAAGGAGAATTAATATAAAAAGAGGTGGTTCAGTAGGGTTGTAAACTCACACATGAATATAAACACATGTAATAGAACAGTAGGATCAGAATACAGAGAGATATCTGAGAGGTTGTCTGGTCTTACCTAACCTCAATGGGAGAACTGTTTTCTGGAGTGACTTTGACAGGTGGTGAGGCAGGCTCTGTTTGAATATTCTACATAACCCATTTCCTTCTTGGACAGGTCCAATAGTTAGAATGTTCTTACAATATTATCCTCTTCTGATCATTTATTTTAGTATAAGCTCAATGAGGGCAGGAAACGAGTCTTAATTACTTTCGCATCTCTACAACCTCCAACTTGTACACAGAAGATACTCAGTAAATTGTCAGTTGACTTAATACATAAGTAGATTAATGGATATAAAATGTCCAAAGAAACAAATTGAGTCTACTTTCCAATCCTACAATAACTCTCTACATATTTGATAACAATTATCAGGTCTCCTAAACTTTCTCTTCTTCAAGCTAAATATTCATAATTCTCTCAACTAACCCTCACTGTTCTGATGACCTAACTCTACAAATCTATTAATATGTTACCTATATGTGTCTTCGTCATTTCTTAGACAAATTCAAAAAAAAATAACTAACAAGGGGGTAATTAAAAGTCCTTTTATCATATTTGCTTCCCTTTGTTTAAAAAAAAATAAAAGCCTTTTAGAATTTTCCATAGCTTTCTTAAAAGCATAATATTTCAATATGTATTTATTGTAAAAAAAAAATGAGAAAATGGAATTCTCTCATAACCCCAACATTCCAGGAACATCTCCTTCCAGTTCTTTTTTTTCCCAAGTTTTTTAATATAATTTGATCATACTGCATATATAATTTTATACCCTACTTTTTTACTTAACAGTATATTATCAACATTTTCTCATGTTATTGTCAATCCTTCACAGAAACCATCTTAGGTACTCATTATATTTCACTGGAGAGCTACCTAGTTATTTATTTAACCAATACATTATGGTTGTACAGCACCCAATACATCACTACAATAGATAGGATTTTGGAAAAAAAAATCAATGGACAAGAATTTTTTCCACATCATTCCCATCAGTTTAGGACAGACTACTAGAAGTATAGTTACTGGGTCAAAGGGTATATGTTTTTAATAAGACTTTTGAAATTCTCTTCCTCAAGACGCCTATCCCAGCCCTCAAGAACAGGTTAAATTCCCTTGTCCTATGTTACTGTAGCACTCTGCAGTTTCCCTTCATAATCTTCAGAACAGTTTAGAATACTTGGTTATATTTTTATTTCTTCTTAGACCGTAAACTCCATTAAAGCAGATCCATGAATTATTTTGCTGACTGTACTTTGCATAGGGTTTGGCACATGGCACACACTCAATGTATATTTTATCGGACTAGCTTAATATTGTTCAATAGTCACTTATTGTTAAAGGGTGTTTGAATTTGTGCCCCAGAAGTACTGTTTACATATACCCAACTCATTACATCAGTGCCCTAAAAGTGTGATATCCCAAATGGGGTAAAATATTCTCAGTGTGACTCAACTTTACAAATGAAGCCTGTGATTTAGAACTCATTTCTCAGCTATTATGAATTCATTGAGTGTTATACTATGCATTGAAAATTCAGTGAGACTGAGATCTGAACATTACCAGCTCTCGGGGCAGAAAATTGCCTTCCTGGCGGGCGATGACCAGTGATGCCGTCTCTCCCTGCTTGGTGCTCCTGAGCATGGCCACAAGCTCTTCCTGAGTTCGCCCGGTGACGTCTCTCCCATTTACCTAACGAATGAAATCACAGGAACAGCCACAATTGCAATATTTGCTATGTTCTTCTACCCTAGACGGTTTTTGAAAGTAAGGAGCAAATGGGCTCCCATGATCAATGAAGCTCTGAAAAGATGAAAACTAAACACATGAGTGAAAACCAACTATGTTTCCAGTGATATACTGACTGTCATAATTACGATGCTGGCCAAACTCAGACAGTCCGTAATTATTATCGGCAGTTTTTCCTAAGATATCATCACATTGTTATGAGGGGAAAATCAAATGGAAAATGAGTCTTCAAATAGGTGGGAAATGAATTTCAAATGCTTACCTGGCACCATTTTCTGCCCAATACAATAAGCAGAAGTGAACTATTATCACATGGCAAATTCCTTTAGAAATATGAGTCTATTATTATGCTATGACTTTCTCCATGTTTAGAAAATTATAGCCACCAGACTATCATAGATTATTAAAAATTCTAATTTGGAGCTACATTAGTCATTTACTACATCTTCTTTCATGATCTAGAACAACATAAAAAGCTACAGTGTTGATTTCAAAGAAGACAATTTCTTCAAAGGTAAATTGACAATATACAATCATGAAGATGATGCTCTCAAACAAAAGTAAACAGAAAAATAATAACCCTCTTGCTTTGGGTATCTCAAATATGTCTCTATGCAAAATTCCTATGGGTGTTTCCATTGCTAGCCTAGCACAGGTGATGCAGATCTGCACAAGGCATAGATCAACCTGAGACACACTGGCCCATCCTGGCAAAAGTTTGAGGGAACTATTACAAAGGCTTGGGCATGACTTTGAAATTCTTAGCCCTAACTGAATATATGATGAACTCCTAGATTCAATCCAAATTCCCCAGGAACCCTAAGAAGTGGAAATAAAAAAAAGACAACAGGGAAAAGTTTCTACTATTATTTGGCCCCACATCACTGATCTGAGTGGGGACTTAAAAAGTTAGGCTGCTCATTAACTAGTTCTATACTTAAAGTCCTTATCTTGTCTATTAGTAATGATTTTCAATATATTATATTCAAAATATAAATATTAATATATGTCCATATATTTATTTAAATGCCAAGAAATATTTTATTGAAGATATTAATTCCCATTCTTACCTCCAAAATTCTGTCCCCCGACTGCAGGCGTCCATCTTTTATTGCTGCTCCTTTTGGTAAAATGTTTTTTACAAAAATGGGACCAGGACCATGTATGGAAGAATCTCTGGTAACCACAGTGAAACCCAGTCCTTCAGGGCCTAGCGTATGAGAATGGGAAAATGTACAGTCACCTTAAGGATGAGTAATATAACAGTCAATCTTACAGTAAATTCTACCTAATTTAGACTAATATAAAATAACTAAAACATTCACATTCCAGATTTTAAATATGCTCCAGTTATTCTGGTTTCAAATACGGATTATAGTTCCTGACAGGCCATGATGGTATCATAGCGTATTTAGGGCTGATGCAGATGTATAACACTTTGGTGTATTCAGGTTCTAGGAGAAATGCATATCATCCATATGCTCAGGAGACTGATTTCTCAGTAAACCATAACCTGACTTCACGCTTTCCTGAGAAGCAAAAGGCCATCTGACATGAGTCCTCTCAGTCAGCAGTCGACCTGACTCACTGCTCCACTGTGTCTTGATTCCTAGCACTGCTGCCTCCCACTGTTCCTCAGCAGGAGTCTTGCTGCTCCTGCCCTGTTCTCTGGTGTATTTTTCACTGTGTCTAAAGACATGCTCAGATTTCTCTACCCCAAAGAACGCTTACTTCAAACTTACTGCTTCTTTGTGCTTCCATCATCAGTGACCTGCCCATGACCACATTCTTGACACTTGACATTCTTTTACCCTTGACGCTTCCCACCAATCATTTTATTGAACTTCACTCCCTCCCTGCTTTTCATGTCCTTATTTCCTGATTATTTTCCTACTTCTCTGATCACATCATATCCGTCACTCTGTCTCTTACCCATTGTCCTTCCCTGTAACCACAGATGTTCCCTGAGGATCTATCCTGGACCAATTTGTCCTCTAGACTCCCTGCCTTGGCCAGCTCCTGGCTCAAACTATTATCTCCCTATGGAAAAGAACTGAATCTCTTGGTTTGGTCATAATATCTCTTTCTGATGTCAGCTTCCTAGATATCACCATGCACATTTCAAACTTACTATATACCCCCGCCCTTCTCTGCTCCAGATCCTGACCTTTTCAAATATCCTCATCTACTTAAGATTCTAATTTCCAGCAATGACATCTCCATTATGCAAGTTGCTCTGGCTGAAAACCTCAGCAATAACTGTAATTCTTCTCTTTCTTCCTTCCTACAACCAGTCATCTATTAAGGCATGCATATTATACTTCCACATTCAGACAGATGCCATGCACCCTTTACTGATCCTTTGTTGTGTGGTCTCTTCTTCAGTGTATCTTTTTGCTGTCAGATTAATCTTCCCAAAGTATAGCTGTGATGTCATATTCTTCATTTTTGCATTCAAGGCTTTCTGATGGATTTTAAAGGTGATTCTGTGTCTGATTTATTTTCTACCCTCAAAGCACCCAAATCGGTGTCTTACACATAGCTGGATAATTTGTACAAAAAATACACCTGATGCATTTAAATAAAAAACCTAGTTGCTAAGCACACTGGAATATTGCGCCTTCTAGTCAGTACATTTTCTTCCCAACATAGAATTCTTATAGGTGAATGAAATTTTGATCAGAAAATCTTTTCAGAATTATTTCCATATCCTAATTGAAGATATATGTTATTTGTTTTTGAAATGTTATATGTTAATAGGTATTCTCAAACTACCTTGTGACCTTAAATTCTCTATTTATTCAGAAAAGAATCCATGAGATCTTGGTCTCTTTGAATTATCTTGAAACACACAGAATTTCAAAAGGGTGCAATGGGGGAAGGGAATATCAGGCAGAGGTTACAAAATGAACAAAAGCACAGAAGCACATGAATGCTTATGTGTGTATATATAATGTTGCATAAATACGCATGAACACACATGGTCTATTTTCACTGATCTGTACTTGAAATAGAAAAGTTAGAAAAGATGAAGAAAGAAAAGATGATACAAGCTTTTGCAATTAGGTATGTTTTGGAAAAATGTTTGCAATGTTAATCAGTGAAATTAGTGATCATTATATATTTGCTTTCTGAGGATTAAATTTTTGGTTGTTATATAACTCTCTTAGAGAAACAGTATTTTTTAGACTTGGCCTAAAGGCTGCTTCAAAAATCA
Organism: Daubentonia madagascariensis; assembly: GCA_023783475.1. Classification (NCBI taxonomy): domain Eukaryota; kingdom Metazoa; phylum Chordata; class Mammalia; order Primates; family Daubentoniidae; genus Daubentonia; species Daubentonia madagascariensis. The sequence continues at coordinate 6,469,618 of JAKFHU010002088.1, forward strand.
CTGATTGTTGCTCAAAACAGGAAAAACTGAATTTTAGTGCCTATTTTGTATTATGTTGTAACACAATATTGCTCTGTTACTATCAAGTTTGCAATGATTTTTTCCACTCCTCATCATGATCATGTCTTTATTATTTTCTTGTTTCAAATAATCTGTACTCTCCAGAAGAAAAAGAATAAGAAAGTAATACAATTTCTAGAAATTTAAGTTACCTAAGAATACACTTAGATCTATTCTTTGATACAATTAAATGAAGGGAGAATTAAGTAAATTAGCCTTAATGCATTTCTCTTAACCAATTTTACATGTTACAATAATAGAATGCTATTAAACATAATTTAATAATTACCTTTCTTTAGGTCAATCTTAATTTTCTTTGCATTTTTCTTGCTGCCAAATCCCATGAGAGGGGAGAGTGAGGGAGAGGATGGTTTTCTTCCAAGTCTTGGTACCCGGGGACTCTTGTTTTGTTGCAGGGAAGTTGATGCATCTGCTTCAGGACTATTTGTTCCTGTGAGATTAACTGTCTTTAGTCCAGATTTTCCATGGACAGCAGGTAGCACCTTTGTTTTCAAAATCCCATCATTGTTACCAAAAATGTTAAGAGGTCCAATGACTGATTTTTCATACTGTTCACGGTTTTGAGGTGGAAGCACATGGAGGACCACATTTGGGGACTTCATTGCCTGACGGAAGACATCTTGAGCCCTTGAAAGAGAGTTAGTAAATGTATGATGATACTATGTTGCAGAGCATCACCTTCTAAAGTATCATAGCATGGTGGCAACCAGGAGCAGCACAGTAGCGTAAGCATAGGGAACACTATTAAGACTGCTGCCAGTATGACTTTGCTAAGTGCACACTAGTTACCACTTATTACCTGCCCACTAGGTGCCTCTGCACTGGGTTACACATATTACCATGCCTGATTCTCATTTAATCTTAACAAGCATGTTAAGTAAGTATAGTTAGCTCTCATTTTGCAAATGAGAAAGCTGAGGCTCAGAGAAACTAAATAACTTGTCCAATGACCCACAGGTTTTACATGTTTCTAAATCTGAAAATCTAACCAGACTGATTACTGAAATAATATTAATATAAAAAGCAAACTTTAATTATAGATGGAAAAAATCATTTGATATTTTAGATCAGATTATTAGTTAAATTCCTTTTAGGACTTCCTTCTAAAGTACAGATCTTCCCTAACATAGGTTGTATTACAGAAGTTCAATTTTGACACTAATGTGTCCTCATGGAAACATTTTGGTAGGTGATTTGGCTATGCCTAAATGTCCCAGTGGATTGTCAATCCAACATGCACTCTTCGTGTTATTCTGTCATAGAGCACCTGTATTTTCTACTTTTCTGTCCTAGTACTTTGTGTTCTTTCTCAGATTTCCTGCTACTTTTTCTCCCCTTCTTCCTTAGGCCTTTACATGTCCTGTGCCTAGGTAAAACAACTAGTTTTCCCAGTCTTTCTTGCCAATGAAATGTAAGTGAAGGAGTTAAAGGAAAAGCTCTTTAAAAGAGGCTGGCTCAGCTGGAAGGCAGAAACTTTTCTCGTCCTTCTTTCTCTTCCCTACTTCTTGAAACTCAGCAGTGATGAAGGGAACTCAGCAGCCGTCTTGTGACCATGATTCAACTTAAAGATAATAGTCCCATGGTAAGAGCAGCAAAGCAGAAAGACAAAAGATACTTGATTTGCTGATAACTGTGGAGCTGCCACACTAATTGTGGACTGCCCACGCCCACGCTTATTGTTTTTTTAGAAAAATAATAACTTTTAATCTTGTTTAAGTTAAGCTACCTTTATTTCAGGTCTCTCTCATTAGCAGCCACACCAAATAATAACTAATCATAATCCCAACTGCTATCTGGGTCCCCAACTCCCTACCCCCTGCCCCCTTTCTGAAGTGCTTAATGCCTCACATCGTTAGGGGAGAAAATTTCACATAGGCTGTCCAACTCCTCTGGCCAGTTACACTGTGTTATTTTTGCTTGACTAAGAATCGGTTTCTACTTCATGCTAACTCTGTACTCAATTTTTATAAGCCTCAGTTTCCAGCTCTATAAAATAGGAGTGATAATGTCTGCCTTGCATATCTATCAAGTCCCTATAAAAAGCACAACAGTATAGAAAAATAATATCATCACTAATAATAATTTTGCCCATCATTATTTCAATAAAATAGATTCTTTTAAAGCTTTATTTCCTTCCACATTTAAGCATCCAGCGCCTACTTTCCCTCTACCCACAAGCGCTCATTCCCTTCTACACCTACACATGCAATATTGACAACTAATGCCCACAGAGAAGAAATATTAGGAGTTCTTTTGGTTAGAAACAAGACAGGCTGGTGATGATCACTAAGGCATATTAGTACGTATTCCCTTGTTTCAGAATTCCACTGCAATGCCAACATACCTTTTAAAAAAATATATGCATCAGACTACTGTATACTCTAATTCTTCAGTACAGGAAGCTATTCCCATAACATTTTCACACGCAGAGAGATGATTTCTTAAGGGAGAATATTTTAATTTTAATTTTTTCTATTTGTTTCTATTATTCAGTGAGTCCTCACAGACATCTCTCACAGATTTTTCAGGCTAAGGAAGACTGCTAACATCAACTAAGTTAATTAATAAGCTGAACTAACAGTCTGTGTAAAGAGCCATTAAATACCAGTCTAACTGACCCATAGCCCAAGAAAAACAAACCCATCCATCGATTCCCCAGTAAGACAAGGCAGGAAGGCTTGCTATATTCCGTGGTTTATTGTTCTCAGAGCTGTCAGAGATGTGTGTGGGCCACCTTGGAGTATGCTAAAACGTAAGATGCATTCAAAAATGGATGTCTTGGGGTCATTCAAAGGGAACTGACCAGAAATTCTACCTACAATTTTGATCATAATGAGTTCAATAATGATTATAACCATTCTTGGGATCAATAAAGTAAATAAAACAATGGAAAAATGCTTACTGAGCAAAGGTTTTGTCTACGAGATCCACATTGTTGATTTTTACGATACATTCATTTTCATGAAATAGTCCCTCCCGCTTGGACCTGCTGTTTTCTTCAATGCCTCGGATGAAGAGTCCTAGAATCCTAAATACAAAATATAGGTTGAAATAGAATTACTGAATAATAATATGCTAATTATTTCTCTACTTGCAACTATTCAGAAATAAGTATTGATTTCTATTTATGAAAGAAATCATGCTTTATATTCAGGAACTCTTTGTCATTTAAATCCTTACTCCAACAACAACAACAAAAAAAGAAGACAACTCACTAAGAGAGAAAAAGCCCTTAAAGACAAATATTCATAAACACCAACCCAGAGAACATTAATCTGTGACTCTGTGTCTCATGCTTGCAGTAAACTTAGAACTAAGGCTGGTGTATCTTAGTGGAGTTGAGGACACCAAAGATTTGTGGTTTGGAGAAGGATATCACAGCTGACTGTAAGCCTGAGTTAGTGCCAAGGTGGCAACCTGATATTTAGTAACGGGAGAGGATTATGTATTCACAGGAATTTTTTGCGGTCTTAATACCTTTTCAAATACTTTGTATTTTAAAAAGTAAATGAACATTTAAGCTCAGATCATATTACTCAGTTTAGAAGGAAGTTCAGTCCCATTAGTTAGTGCCACTGAATCAAGTATGTGTTGGGTGTTTTCTATGTGCTTAGGATGAAGGAATATGAGACAAAGCCATAGGAAGAGGACAAGGTAAATCGGTTAGTATAGGTTCGGGGTAGAGTTGAAGTTCAAAAACTGGAGACATCAATAAGCCTGGAGCTGTCATAGGATTTGAGAGCTAGTATGGGATGGGAGACCAGTGCCACACAGAGGGGCTTTGAACACCAGCCACTGAACTTAATCTGATGGAGCTGGAGCAGAGTACTCACCCCCTGCTGCTTCTGAGCAGGACAGTGACATGATCAAGGCAGGGCTTTGGGAAATGTCTGAAATTTCAATCAAGAGAATTCGGAAAGGCTGGATTCAGAGAGGATACTAAGAGGCTCCTGGATCTTTGTGGCTGTGGCTTAGAGTTAGGAGGGTTGGAAAAGAAGGAAAGGAGAAAGAAAACTATAGCTCTAAGAATTAAAATATAGATATGTTACATATATATGTGCATATATATATATATACACACACACACACCCCCCAAAAAATCAAAGAAACAGAACATGTATATTTTAGCTATTTCTCATTTGAGGGATTTCCATTCTTGTGACATGACAAGGTCCTAGCTGTGTTCCAGAGTAAGAAAGATAGATATGTCCTCCAAGAGGAGTCAGCTAGGTGTAGAGAAACTGTGATCTCCACTTTCCCAATCCCCTTGTTTTTCTACTTTGTCACTCTTTGTACAGAAACCCTCTATGCTATTACATAGTACCTCTGCATTAAATTTCAAATCTAAATAAAACATGCGCACATTTATATGTGAATAATAGGGTCCACCATGGAAAAAGGGCAGTCTATAATGAAAGTATTGGAGAAGGCTGTCCTCTTGTTTGGAGTAGCCACAAAGTCCATGAGCTTCTGCCTCCAGGGCCTCAGTTTATTTAATGAGCTCACGTCATCTCAAGACAACAGGCAATGCACATGCAGTGATATTTAGGTCTCTACTTCAAAAATGTTAAAGGAATACAGTATGCTGCTGCAGGAGAGAACAGCAAATGGTCATGCCATCTCCTGCAAGAAGTCTCAGCGTCAGAGGCACAAGTGTGTGATGAGGTCTCATGCTCTATTTCCTAGTTCTAGTGGGTTAGCAAATTTATCAAGCATATTCTGTGTTACCTTAATCTCATAATATTGAAAATAAAACTATTTGACATATAAAAAAATTGATCAAAATTGTGGTTTTTCTCTCCTAAATTAAACAGCCTTCTAAGAATTCACATTTTGGATTTTTGTTATGGTGGATTCACAATAACATGATCCATTAGGAGGCTCACATGTGGTTATAAACTAGTTTATGTAAGTGATATTTTTTTAACAAGCATTCAAGTCTTCCTTTAATTTAATTCAGTACATCATCAGTCATGTAATGTTACTCCCTAGGATTTAATTTCACATTTTGGGAGATGAATTAATTCTTTCAGGCCACTGGGTTGCAATTTAGCTGGCATATTACAGCTGGAGTATGCTATGTGAACTTCACTGATCTAAATAACGTAACTTTCCATGAAAAATTTATTGACAGAATAAGCCCAACTGTAAAACCTATGTGTCAGAGGTAATTTTGGTAAAATATAAAACTGACTGATTTCATTAGTTTGGTCCCTGGCAACAAACCTCTCCTGCCCTCTCTATTCCATGGAAGGGATGGATTCTCTCCAGTTTGATTTCATCCAGACCGCTACGAGAAGGCTCAGAAAACAATATCTCATTATCCTCTTTGCCCCAAACTGGCAGGCTGTGGTAGCTGCCCGTTGGGGCCAAGACTCACAGAATTTAAAGATTAATGCTGTTGAGGAGTTGTAGGCCAAGACTAACCAGTTAATTTGCATTAATGAGCAGTGATAAAGGATGCTGAAATACACAGCCCCACAGATTAAGAGGAGTAACAATTCTTCTTGCTCTTCGAAGAATCATTTAGGCACCAACACCTTCTCCTTGCCCCCTTCCTGTTCCTCCCACAGCATCACACAGCCCCAGCCACTCTACCAGCTTAGCATTTGTGTCTCAATATCTCCTCTTCTCACATTCCATGTCAGTGTTCACTTATCCTTCCTCTTTCTCTCTCATGTTTAGCTGTCTTTACTATAAAACTAAGGTATATCAGGCTATCTTTGCTAAAAAAAAAATTAGATTTCATGTTTTTAATTCTAAAAATCCCCACAGATTAAAAAAATGAATAACATTAAGTTGCTTTTTACTTATAAGAACTTAGTTTTCTGTATGCTAATTTCATTTTGTTTTTTACTGGGAAAGCCAATGGCCCCCAACACAAGCAGCATTCAATTTGACACTCCTGTGCTATGGTATATAATGAATTCATTGAGATTTTATCTAGTACAGCAGCCACCATATTTTACTCAGGATGTTCTAACTTAGATTAGGTTTCTTATTCAACAACAGGTGTGGCAGTACTTTTTTTTTTAAAGAAAAAAATAAAAAATATATTGGAGGCAAAGCCAATTACAGTAATCTTAGTAAAGAATTAAATGTAAATTCTAATTTAAAATAATGACACAAACCAATAAATGGAAGGAAATTAAAAGCAAAGTATACCACTATGACCTTAACTAAGCCCCTGTGCTCACACAGTGAAACCATATGGCAATATGAAGTCAGACACTTGTCTGACATGCTCTATATGCAGTTGCATCTAGACACATGGGTTGAGTTAAGTGTGCTGTTTCAGCCCGTACTCATTACACTTCTTAACTTTTATTGGCTCATGTCTCCACTTCCATATTATTTTTAATGTTTTTTAAATTAAATTTCTTTTCTATAATACTAGTGGATAGCAAAAAAAAAAAAAAAAAGAAAAGAATAGAACTATTTCACCAAGTTACTGAACAGTTGACCATGAACTTATAAAACTTGATTTCTGAATCAGGCTTTTTTGTTTTAGCCAAAATAATCATCATACTGATGATTTACACATTCATACATTTTGTGTTTTACGAGGATCTTTCATATTTTTAATGTCATTTAATCCCCATAACCTTGATGTAAAGTGGGTATTCACAAGAGGCAAGTTTAGGGGACTTGTTCAAGGTTATAAAAAAGAACACTGGGTTTCAAATCCAATTGCTCTGAATCCAAGTCCAATACTCTTTCTACTATTCTATAAGGCTTATGCTAGGGATCAGAACCAGGAAGGAGAAGGGAGGAAATCAATAAAGTTCAGTGTATTTCCCTCATTTGAAGTGAGAGAAGGTGATTTCTGGTCTATAAGGTCAGCTTGTTTTCCGAACTATTGAAAATGAAGTATGGTGACTGTCACATTGTATATTTCCTCATTTTTGGAAATTGGGAAGATCTTCTATTCCACTCCAGCTTCATTAAACTAAAGAGCCTGGTAATTTAACTGCTCTGGTATTTCACAAAGCTCTATCAGTATACTTCTGCCAAAAGCCATTAGAATTTCTCATGACAACTGAGTAAATATTCACCCTGTCTATCAAAAACAACCTCAGTTTGTCCTGTGCCATAACCCATAACATTTATAAACACACTTATTAGCACATACAGGAAATGTGACAATAAGAGCCACTAGCTTTTCGGTTCATTTCTTTTTTAGGGAACATTCATTCCAATAAGAGCTTGGCATCAGATGTTATTTGCAGAAAAAAAAAAAAAGAAGGTGATGACTTTGCAATTACAGGTAGCAGATGGCTACCTGCTGGATATGATGCCAACCAAAATACCATGACTAAATCTGTTCTTCCTGCTATAGGGCAGACTGAACTGAATAAATATTCAGAACGAGTAAATTAATACTATATAACCTTTGGGAAAATTTTAGTTCTAGAAAGAGCAATGGAGTGATGACAAGTCAAGAGATCTGGATTTTGTGTGACCTTGATAAAATCAGTTGACTTTTCTGGTCTTTGATATCCTAAGCTAAAATAAAGCATTCTACCTTTTCAATGATGCATTTAAGAAAATAAATTTGGTAAATTAATTAAAATCATGTCATATGAGTGAGAAACTGATTTTCTTTTAAGTTTCTGACAACTCTTCAATATCGATCTAGTGTTAAAGGTGGTCATATTTTGAAAAGTGGCATAATACCTAAAACTAGTTCTGTAAGATTGTTATAATAGTGCTAACATTAAAGTGTGAGGCACACACTTTAATTTCCATCAAGGAAAAAAGTTTTATATCCAGTTAAACAGATGTGAATTTCAAGAAGTGCTGACATAATCTAAATTACCATTTACCAATATGGATTTAGAAATACAATGTCTTAAAAATTCCAAAAGGATGTGTTAAATTATTTTTAATTGACTAAATTTTATTTTAGAAAAAAAATATAGCAAGATGACATTTTGCTTCTATAGCTAAAATCATCATATACAGCTTCTGATATAGCTACTTAAAATATTAGAGTATTTATTATTCTAAATTCTACATACCTGAGGAATATCAGGAAATATCAATTTGAAATTATTATACTTACTTGTTGAAGTATATTCTGGAATATTAAAAAATTCAGTTGTGACACTTGTCTAACAATATGTTAAAAATCTGTTTACTATGTGTCACTGACAAGGATACTTTAAGAAAATATTTAATAATTAATTATAAATGGAGAAACTGTGATTGACTTTTTTCTTTTTCATTACATCTTAGAGTAAATGATTTTATTTTGTTTCTAACACGTAAGTGGCCAACTAAAGTATATCTTGAGAATCCATCTGAATAGAATACACACATAATCCTTTTCTGAAAATATTTGGGAAAAGAAGCTGAAATCAGGGTTTTCATTAGCATGAGCTTCTGAAACAAGGAAAACATCTTACCTTCCACTCAGAGATGAAAAGAAGGGCACTACATGTATTCCCAATGGGCCTCCTTCCCCAGAAATCTCCACTGTTCTTGTCATATCACTGGGGCAGAAGAAAATAAGAGCACAGATGAGTGTCTGCTAAAAACCAGATGAGGCACATTAAACACACATACACATACCCCTCAGGATTATCAACTAATGTAACTTCAACAGCAGAGATGAAGTCAAAGGAGCACATCACATGATTTGCTGGTAGGTTCATAAGATCCACAAAACAAAATGTTTGAAAGACTATCTGATTTCTTTTTACTCCTAGAAGAGGAACAAATGAAAATAACTACCTACAAAAATAACTTCCTACTTAATCTGCATAAATCAACATATTTTAAAAGTACACAAAAATAAAACTTTTCCCCATTGAGACACACTTGACAATTACTGTACAGATCATAAAAAACATGGAGGTAAGCACATCTATGTTTAAGCATAAAGTAGGCTTTTTTTTTTCCTGGAACAGAAGAAAAAGAAAATACCTACTAGAAAAAACACAGAATTATATTTTATAATGGTTGTGAAGTCACAGTTGGTAATATATATGGCCATGTTCAAAGCAATATAAATCAAAATTTAAACTTGCTTTTCAATAAGGAAGGCATCAGTTGTATTCAATGGAACAATTCCAAATTTTTACCTTCTATTTTTTTTTAAAGGTAGAAAAAGAGGTTGCAAAGCCTGGAGAAAATGTATTATAGAAAGAAATAGAAAGCCTGACCTGCCTAACCTATTCCAGATTAAGGAAAGGATGAGCTAGAAACATTAATGGATAGTGTGTATGACTGAAATATAGAAGGCACTGGGAGCTTTTGAGTAATAAAGAGCGGAACTAACAAGTTTTCATAAAGATGAAAAATAATAACCGTGAACAATTATTGGCTCCTTTAATCCCAGAGAGAGAAAATAATTGCCAGAGGAAAATGATAAAGTTGAAGCAAACATCCCTGTTATGGAAATTGTAAGCAGGTCTCTATTGTTTCCTATTTACATGAAAATGACCTGAAACTAGATGTCAAATTAAGAGCTACAGCTGCTACAAATGCGTTTCCGCTCCAAATAGAAAATGGTGAAATTTTGTCTCCTTGCTGTAAAGTTGTGAACAGCATTAAGAAAGCAAAATGCCTGATGAATTCACTCTGCATGAAGTATTCTCCAAATTATCAGCAATCTAAAATAAATACATTAAATATATTTTCATCAGTGGATCAGGCTTATTTTTATTGTGTTTTCTTTGCAAGCCTATTATCATTATGAACTACAAAAAAAAAAACCACATCAGTTTCCAGCATTTATGGAATATGATGGCATTTCAAATCTGATAATAACCTTCAAATGTTTTTCCCAGATGTTGCTGATATATGTAAAGCTTGTTCAGTTAAGCAGGTTATATCAGAGGCCTAGAATAAAAGTTAAAAACAAAAACAAATCTTAGCGTGATAATATAGGAGCAAATGATTCTTCTCTATGTATGTGAGGATATGGACATTTATGTATGTGGACTGTCATATATAGGTATGTATTATAAGTTCTGAATATAAAATGTTTGGTGGGCAGAGAAAGTTGTATGGCTTTTAATGGAACCAAAATGCAATAATTTTTATATAATAACATATTTATAGTACATTTTTAGGCATTTGAGAAAGACTAAATCTAAAGCTTTCGCATTCTAAGTTTATAATACTGATTTAAAGACTTTTAAAAACAGAGATTCAAATCTTCTTTAGCCATTAAAACATTATTATCTTTACTTTTATAATGTATTTTTATAGTTTTGCACTGAAAGCACAACACAAATCTTTCCTAATAAATGTATCAAGTATCCATATGCTGATAGATAGCACCCACATGTATTATACAGGGGATTTTGGAATATAAATGTTTAATCTAGTGTAGACTTCAAGATTTCAGCTTACAATTTTTAGGATGGCTTTTACGGATCCTCATTTTTTTCCATTTTACAAACATTTCTTTAACCCCACTCAAAACCCCTTCTATAAAACATAATAAATGATACCTACTCTTTAGTAATTATCAATCCTGTATTTTTACATTCACTTAATAAAGTAAATCTCATAATTTATTTAAATAACCAATCTTGTTTAAAAATACTAAAGAAATTTGGGAGGATGCAGTTTTTAAAGTTCAGTTTTACTTTATAAGATTCTTTTTTTTCAATATTTCAGAGAAAAATTTTATTCTACCATTACACACAATAGTCACAATTCTTTGGCTAGAAGGATTTTTGACAACTGTTAAATCATCATCATTAAAATACTACTATCCCAGAAAAAAGCATAAAAGACTTTCAATTTTTATTGACTGTAATATACAAGCACTTATAGAAAATTAGATCTATTTAATAAAGATAAGTATTACAATTTTTACATAGACCATGTCTTACTATGTTCTTTATAAAATGTTACCCATTATTTGTTTCAAGATGGAAAGAAGAGCATTTGAAAAAGTATGCACATAGACCAGTTCACATATTTTTATTTATTTTAAAAGGAAAAAAACCCCACAGTATAATAAACACTTGACAGAGTTCTGTAGAGATCGCTATATACATGACCTTCATGGACTAGAAACACAGTAAGTAGGACTGGACACAATTATTTGAATATACATCTCATAAAGTAAGAGTTTACAAAGATGTAAAAATAGACTATTAATGCTATTTATTTAGACAAACTCCAGTGTACAGTTTAGGGACCAGTGAGCAGGACAAGCACACATTTATGTTTTGGAGGAAAGTGTAGTAGCCAGGAGATAAGCTGGAAGGTGGTTTAAAAATGGAAAAGGTTAGAAAATGAAGTGGAAATGATATTTTAGCAATGGAAAGAAAAAGGAATTGGCAGTTACTTATGAAAAACAAACAAAAAATGAACTGTGTGGGGTAAAGGAAAAATATTTCAGTTATACACAGAAGAAAAGTGGAAAGGTTTCACTAAGACAAAAACAGCTATCTTTATATGACTTTCTAAGACATACTAAAACAAGCAGATAGTTACAAAGCATTAGGTCAACTAATATTAAGCAAGCTGATTTGATCTAAGATCTAATTGACAAAATTGATTCAAATAATCACTTGAACCAGCTGCTACTGGTCTAAGAGTTTTGGACAAAACCATGGGTGAAGCTACAGAATCCATGATTAAAAATGAGACTGCCATTCCAAATGACGACTCTGCTAGAGCTGGATGTTAAAATGCTTCATTTGGTTTCCACCCAGAAGAAAGACTTCAAGCTTGAGGGAGAAAATACAACAGAAGCTACAGATGTGTGTAGGTCTAATTTCTTTACACAAGGCAAACGGACAGCATTTTTAATATTAAGATTATTCAACTCAATGGTGGGCCACTCATTGAGTTATGGGAGAGACAGGACTGAGGGCAGGATGTGGGAGATACTTTATTTCAGAAGAAAATCATGATTCACATGTGTAATTAGAGAGAAAGTGTATCCCAGTAGTGACTGTGAGTCAGGCATCTGAATCAGTACTTTAAACTAAAATCCAAAGCCTCAGTCTCTTCATTTGTACAATGAGATTAGGGATTTCCCTAAAAGAGTTGTCGGCTTTAATGAGAAAGATAAAGATCATAACATGTAGACATTACACATATCATATCTGGCATATACCAAAGGTTCAATAACTATGAGCTATTAGTATGATTATTATAATAGAACTTTCTAAGGAAACAAACAAGCTTATAGACTAAAAGGGAATAATCTATCTCAAACTTTCCCATTTTTTTCCTACTGGTTTCCTCAGTAAGACTTTAAAAAAAAATCCTTAAACCCTGTAGGATTGAGGAACACATCTTCTTCATGATTAGATTACTGACATGGAGAGAGAAGACAAGAACTGCAACAAATGGATAGAAGGTGTTAGTTGGTGTCCTTCAAGGCCTAATCCACAGATCTGTTGCATGTGATGGTAATGAGAGACGTACTACGGAGGGAAACCACCAGGAAGAGTGTGCAGATGTCCCTGAACTCTACTTGATGGTGAAATGTCTTGTGGATGTGAATGTACTGAGTAAAAATCTAACAGAGAATTTGTTGTTGGTGGTGGTAAGATTCACTTACTTCACTTGAATTCAACAAATATTAGTTGAGTCATTTCAATGAGGAAGTATTGCAAGGAAAAAAACAAAGACCAATGCTTGAGGTGTTCATAATCTAGGGGGAAGGTTGATATAGGTGATAAAAAATAATACAAACAATAGAATAATAGCAGTAGTGGTAATCATAGTATATTCTCAATAAATGCAAGCTATTATTTGGGAGGCGGTGTGCTAATTGCCTTATATCATGTACTCATATCAAATCTAAAAAGTAAACATTCACATCACTTCCATCTTAGGGAGAAGTAACTCATGTTTAGAGAGGTTAATAATTTGTCCAACATTATGCCATTCATACAAGGTAAAATCAGGACTCCAGTTGGGATTTACTGCACTCCACAGCGGAGTTCCTAACCACTTTCACATGCCAGTTTCAAAGCAGAGGCACCTACTGCTGTGATTCAAAGGAAAAGGATACAAGATCAGGAAGAGAAGCGAGGATGAGGAAAGTCTTCCTGAAGGAGGTGGCATCTGAGATGAGACTATGAGGGACACATAGGTTTTCCATCAGAAAAGGGGGGGCGGGTAGAAAGGGCTTGCACAGGAGAGAAAGCCATCTGCATGGAGATATTGCACCAGGATGCTTTGTGGACACAGAGACTGGCTGTGATATTAGAGTGAGAGAGGGAGGGAGAGGGGAGGGGGGAGGGAGGAGAAGAAAGAAAAGAAAGGAGGAGGAGCAGGAAGAGAAGAAGGAGGAGAAGGAGGAGGAGGAGGAGAGAGGGAGAGGAAGGTGGTGTGTGTAGAATGGATTAAACCCTTAGCTTGAGATCACATCTCACAGGGGTATGTCAAATTCCAGGCTGGAAAATTTATATTTAATTTGTAGGCAACAAAGTCATTAAAGGTTTTGGAACTAAGGAACAGTGTGTTAAATGCTGTAGTTTAGAAATATTTATGCAGTGATATGTGGGATCAATTAGAAAAGGAAAAGATAAGGGTGAGATTGGTACGTGAGGCAAGAGTTAGTAAATTATTGCAATAATCTAGCTGAGATAAATAAAGTAATAGAGGCTTGAACAATAATTATAGGAATAAAGCATGAAAACATGGTGAAAGGCTCAAAATATTTTGAGGTGGACTCTGCAAATAATTTGCCAAATGAATGGATATCATAGACAAAGGAGAAGATAGGATAAAACACGATGGCAGTTTTAAGCCTGGAACAAAAGGCAAGTCTGAAGGAGGCTAATTTGGAGAAGCAGGATCCAGAGATAAGGTGGGGTCAGGAAGAAGACAGGAATTAGGGATGAGGTACAGGACTTTTGCACATATCGCTTGCTATTTAAAGAGAAGCTCAATGTGTAATTCTTTTTGTAAAACCCAAGAGAAACTTTTTGCTTTATTGTCTTTTTAAGATCAAAGCAAATTGAGGGATGCTTCATAAAAGATGCATATTGTAAGACTATTTGGAGAACGCTTTTTAAATGTTATTTTTCTTTAAATGAAGATGTTTGTGTTAATAGGTGAGTGGTTAATAGTTATGCTTATGAGTTGTGGAACAATGTGTTATACCCAGTCATTCACTCAACAAATATGCCCCTATTATGTTTCAAGACCTGTATTAGGTGCCAGGGATCCTTTGGAGGATTCACAATCTTGTTTGGGAGAATGACAAATAGTTACAACAAACTATAAAATGTGTAATAATGGCAATGATAATTGCAACAGCAATTAATGCTCATCCAGCCTTTAATTTAGCATTGTGCTAAGTCAGTTGACTATAATATATCTCATTTAATCTTCACAATAATCTAGGTGACCATGATACCTATTTTCCTATGAGGAAAACATTTTAAAGAGGTTACATAATTAGTCCAAGATTGCACAGAGAGGAAGTGGCAGAGCCAGTGTTCAAACTCAGGACTTACCTAAATCCAAAGGTTTCGGAAGTAAGGAATGGTTTGATAAATGCTGTGGTTTAGAACATTTTATCCAATAGTAATATGCAGGATCAATTAGAATAAAGAGAGACTGATATTTGAGAGAGGAGTTAGTAAGTTATTGCAATAGTCTAGCCGACAGGTAACAAATGTTTGAGCAATAACTATGGGAATGAAACAGGTTAAAGGCAGTTTGAGATGGACTTTGCAAATAATTTACACAGATTCTATGCCACCTGTGTGGAAGTTTGCCCAGAGTCCTGTGCATAGGCCATGGTCTGTGGGATATCAGATCCTCCCTACCCCAGGAGAACACTGACCATGTAAACTCAGCTGTAAGTGGCTTCCAAATTTCTCTTTAACTGTTTTTTCATCATTTCATGCCAGCCAGAACCAATGTCCTTAATCTGCAAGCGTTCCTCCGTCAGCTGTGCATTCTGTGATGTTAAGATTGTTCTCACCCTGTTCCACTACAGAGTCTGCAAGTGCTGGGAGTTTGCACTCACTCTATTTTCTGAATTTGACCTCAAACTGATTTCAGCTGTGCCTCTCCTAGACTAGCACACACACTACATGAAGTTTCCTAGCCTTGGTCATGTAGCATGAAATAAAACACCAAGAAGTCAGGGAAGGTACACACAATAGGAAATGTTTGAATCAATGGATTTGTAGACAAGAGTGGTAGATATAGATTAAGTTCATTGCTGTCATTTAATTGCTCTGAATTGCACTTCTTCAATCTACTGAAGGTGGTGATAAAACTCATGCAAAAAGCTGTTTTGATAATCAATATATGTATGTAATACATATATACCTACACATATTTAAATTAAAGAATATATATATTTTTTAATTCCTATACTCTATTTCTCTCAATTCCCTGTACATGGAGGAAGGTAGCTATTATAATTTGTTCATGCAACCATAAACCAATTGTTCACTTTATGACAGCTATCCAAATAGCATTGGGCCAAGATATTAGCAAAATTTGCAAAAGGCTAACATTAAAAAAAATAAAATTAAAGCCAAATAGAATAAGAGTATTACACTCATTATCCCTACCTCCAAAAACAATCTTACCAAGCTTCCGAAAACACAGTGCCTTGAAGATTTTCTGTACCAAGTTTTTAATATTGTGCAACTCATTAATCAAAGAAACAATCTAAATAAAGAGTAATTATGATCATATGGCTATAAATTATAAGTTAGAGGAGAATCTATACAGTACAGCAGTATGATAAAGGATGATCACCTATTTCATGCAAATTGCTTGGCACCAATTAGTAACTGGATTTAATGAAAGGAATATATTGACTGAATTAATGAATATCAACCTCAGCAGCTTCACTCAATGCTAAAGCCAACCATATGTTAAATAGAAAATTATTTTCCTTCTTCCAAATCAAAGCAACTAAAACAAAATGATAATGGTGATAACAATAGAGATGATAATAATATTAGTAGCAACCACAGCAAATCCAGGACCTCTGATTCAAACACTGTTCAAATTGTTTTACAAATGTCAACTCATTTAATTCTCATACCACCCCTCTGAAAAAGGTTTTAATAAAATTTCCATTTTGCAGACTAGAAACTAAGGCAAAGAGAGATGAGTAACTTGTCTACGCTAAGAGAACTAGTAAGCAGCAGAGCTGGGATTTGCACCCAGTTAGTACCTAGAGCTGAATTGGAATTCAGTGCGAACCAAAAGAAGTACTGGTAAGCATAAGAGCAGGTGACTTCAAATGAGTTACTTTCATTAAAAATATGAAAATTCCTGGTTGATAGACAGGTTTCATTTTACATACATCAAGTAAAATATTGCAAGATTGTTAAAACAGTACAAAGCAGTATTCACAGAGCTAAAGTCAAGTAAAACACTCAACCAAATTGAACTTTGAAATGTTCACTTTAAACTATTGTTCAAAGAGAAGAAAAAGTAATTAAGAAATCCTGGTTGCAGAGGAGCATTGGAAGGATTGAGGATCATTTGTATATATGCTTGCCAGTATATTCTCACATCTTAGGAAGAAAACAGAAAAAAAGAGTAATTAAGTAATTAATGTTAGAGTTGGAACATGTTTCTCTACATGATTCTATTTATCTTAATCTTTCTTATAAAATAAGAACAATTATAAGCTATTAAAGAAACATCAAATGGAAATAAATAAAATATTCTTATTTTCATAAAGAGAATACCTCAATGCATCCTTAGTTTTTGGTGATATTTGTAGTTCTGTCTGTACACCATTCATAACTTCTCTGTCTTCCAAGTTCTGCATGGACTCCTGTAGTGAAACAAACCCATAAGCATGTGGATGCCTTACATATTGAATTGAAAATTTGAATAAAATGTTTCAACATGACAGCGTAAATGATTTTACTCTGGATATATACAGTATGCTCCGATTTCTTTGAAGGCTGGAAACAGGTGTTAATCTTTTCAGTGCTTTCAATGTTCTTTTCTCTCCCATTTGGTTTCTGAAATACTCAAATGGGCCATCTACGTAAGGCAATATGTTAAGAGCTTTGGAATACATCATTTAGCTTCCTGCTACTCAACCATAGGCTTTTGGGATTGAGTGTTTTCAAACCAGCAAGGAAAAGGAGTATCAAAAGGGAGGTTCTGGTGACAGGTGGTGATATATTAATATTAGCTTTAATGTACTGCACTTGCTTGCAACCCCCACCCTGACACTAAAATATAACAAAAGCAAAACCCATGAAAAAAATGTTGCCTGGTAAAGTCACTTCTGTCAAAAGTGTAGCAGGAACGCTGCAGGAAGAAGAAATCCAGGATTCATTCTTTATCATAAAACTTGATTCTGAGGATGATCTTCCCAGGGAGAAACTAAAATTGACCATTTAATTTCTAAAATGGTAAACATGCTTCCACTACAGGAGGTAAGAGGGACACAGAGGTCCTGCACTCCAGGATAGGTACATAGTTGAGTTGGATGTTACCCAGAGAAGTAAAGAAGACGGATTCTAGAAAGCATGCCTGATGTTGATCTTTCTTTATGGAAGACACTGGTTCTCTGTTAAGCCTTGGAACAGTTCCTTAGTAGGTAATTCCGTGCATACCCCACTCTTCAGAAGCAGTCACAAATAAATAGTGTTAGTCATAAACTCTGGTTTCAATGAAGCAACAAACCATGTGAAGGAAGACCCATTAGCAAAAACCAGAGCTGTAAACAGAGCTTTCATGGATCTGAATTATTCTAACAAAGACAGTAAGACAATAGATGAGCTTAACAGATTGGAATAAGGAAATTAGGTTAGTATCTTGAAGAAAATAAGACACAGAGCTGCAACTGAAGCACTTTGTTGTAGTGAATTGAGTGAAAAAAAAAAGTCTCTCACTTCTAGACTAAGTAGCAACGTTTCAGGTAGGGGTTGGTGGTTTTGTGAAAGATTTGGTCTACACTAGATTTGTTTTTTATTTTTCTCCTCCCCATCTAGATAAAGAAAGGGAAGAAAATCCATAAGGTTAAAGAACATGTCATAGCTTAAGGTACAAATCTTAAAAGATTAATGTCTGAAAAACTTTCGAACATTCATATTATTATGATATATTCTTACAGATAAAAGGAGACAGGGTTGGGCAGGTTACAAAAATACTTAAATAAATTTAACAAACTATTTGAACCTGTGACTGTTATATATGCCAGGATATTTGAATGGCCTCAATTTATGCCCAAATCATTAACTTCGTTATCTGTCTCTCTTACACAGGAGTGAAATTGTGTCTAGTTTTCTATATATCAAGCACATAATACACAAAGTTCATTGTATTGGTTTTCTAATATATAATAAATCATCCCAAAACTTAATGGATTAAAAAACAAACAGTTATTATCTCTCATAGTTTCTGTGAGTCAGAGATTTGGAAGTGGCTTAGCTGGGCAGTTCTAGGGTTGGATCTCTCATGAGGTTTCAGTCAAGACATTTGCTGGGGATGCAGCTACAATCATCTAAAGGATTGGTTGGGGTTTTAAGATCCATTTTTTTTTCTTACAACAGCTTTACTGAAATACAATTCACATAAGATTTACCATTTTAAAGGCTACAATTCAGTGGTTTTCATTATATTCATAGAGTTTTGCAACCATCACCATCTAATGTTAGAACGTGTTCATCACCCAAAAAAGAAACCTCATACCCATCAGCAGCCACTCCCCATCCTTCCCTCCCCAAAAGCCCCTGCTAGTCATTAATCTACTTTCTGTCTCTAAGGATTTGCCTATGTTGAACAGTTCAAATAAACAGAATCATAAGACATGCGGCTTCTTTCACTTACAATGTTTTCAAAGCGCATCCATGTTGTAGCATATATTAGCATTTTGTTCCATTTTATGACCCAATAATATTCCATTTTATGGATACACCATATTTGGTTTATGCATTTATCAGCTGATGCTCATTTGGGTCACTTCCACTTTTGCCTATTATGAATAATGCTGCTATGAACATTTGTGTACAAGTTGTTTTGTGAACATATGTTTTCAACTCTTTTAGGTATATACTGAGGAGTGGAATTGTTGGTTATATGGTAACTCTATGTTTAAAATTTTGAGGAACTGCTATGCTATTTTCAAAGTGTCTGCATAATTTGACATTCCTAATGGCAATATATGATAGTTCCAATTTCTCCATATTCTTACTAACACTTGTTATATTCCTTTTTTTAATTTTAATTTTTTATTTTAGCCATCCTACTGGGTAGAAAGTGATATCTCATTGTAGTTTTGATTTGCATTTCTGTAATGACTAATGATGTTGAGCTTCTTTTCATGTGACTATTGGCCATTTGTATATCTTCTTTGGAGAAATGTCTAATTATTTGTCTTTTTATTATTGACTTGTAAAGAGTTCTTTAAATATTCTATGTACAAATTTATTATCAAATGTATAATTTGCAAATATTCTTTCCCATCCTGTGGGTTGTCTTCACTTTCTTGATGTGTCCTTTAAGATATAAAAGTTTTTAATTTTAATGAAGTCCAATTTATTTATTTTTTGTTTTATTGTTTATGGTTTTGGTGTTGTATTTAAGAAACGTTGCCTAATACAAGGCCACAAAGACTTACATCTGTGTTTTCTCCTAAAAGTTTTATAGTGTTAGCTTTTACATTTAGGCCTATTATCACATTGAGTTAATTTATGTATATGGTGTGAGGTAGGGGTTCAAATTCATTCTTTGAATGCTATCTAGTTGTGCCAGCATCATTTGTTGAAAAGGTTATTCTTTCCTCATTGAATTGTCTTCACACCCCTATAAAAAGTCAATTGATAAAAATTGTAAGGGCTTATTTCTGGACTCTCAATTCTATTCCATTGATCTATATGTCTATTCTTATGCAAGCACTACACAGCCTTGATTATTGTAGCTTTGTATTAAGTTTTGACATAAGGATGTGTGAGTCCTCCAAATTCACTCTTCTTTTTCAAGATTGTTTTAGCTATTCTGGGTCTCTTACATTTCCACATTAATTTTAGAATCAGCTTGTCAATATCTGCAAAAAAAAATACCTAGCTGGGTTTTGATAGGAATAATCACACTGAATCTATAGATAACTTTTGAGAGTTATTACCATCTTAACAATAAAAAGTCTTCCAATCCATGAACAGTTAACTGTGGCAGTTAATTAAAATAAATATTATTTTTGGTTTTGTATTCAGCATGAATATATATCCCCAGGATGTCAAAGATAAAATGGGGATATTTGCTATAAAGTTTTAACTAACCATTGTTGCCTCTTTGCTCCCTACTCTAAGTGGAACTTTCTTGTTGATCCCTAACCAAGGTAGGAAAATAACATACTTTCCTATTCATAAGTTCAAATCAATATTATGCAAAGTTAAAAAGGAGTTTTTCTTCTAGTTCTAGTTATAAGGCAGGTAAAGTTTCTATTTATATCAACAGCACACTTACTGCTCTGAGTATATGGAAATGTCAATTAGAATATGAAAGTAATATTGGGCCAACTGCAATGTGATAATCTGCTCAAGGGTAATTCTGAGCATTTGGAGAAATCATGTCAGTAACTGCAGACTTCTAAAAGAACATACATTCACAGACTTCTATGTCTAAGACAGATGTTCTACTATTTTTAAGGTAGCATCAAAAACTCTTTGCTTTGCTACAGCTATCAAAAAGGGGTAGTAACTATAGTTTATCATCTCAACTAATGAGCAGTGTTTGTCACTTTGCAAAATCATTTCCATATATTGCAGTAACAGGATTCCTTGATAATCTCTAGAGAAGGGGCCGGCAGACAGATGCTTATAGGACAGATGTCCTATAAGACAGCATCCTTATAGGATGCCTTAAGGCATCCTATAAGGACATAAAGCCGATTTCAAATTGACTTCAGCAACACCATAGCAGTGCAGTGCTTTAATACTTACAGACAAAGGCAGCTTATCTCTTAACAGGGTACATAAAATCACTTTTTCCAAAAATTACAAAATAATTGACAAGCAATAATTTAAGAGTACTTAAGCTTTTCCTTCACTAACTTACATGGTGAAATGAAAAGTCCTGAAATTATATGTCTAAAAATGAAAATGATATTTTTTTCTCATAGCTCATTTTAATAACCGAGAATAATCTGTAAAATGATGACTTTTAAATTTGGAAGGAAAGGGGAAAAAATAACCCTGATTATAAAGAACCAGAAATATAAACAACTGGTGTTGAACAGCCACCATATTTCTTCAACTCTAGGTTTGAGAAATACTAATTACGTGATTTCAAATTCTCAAACTTGCCTCTAAAAAACACAAGTTTGGAAGCTCTATATTTAATTTTATTAATAAAATTATTACAATTTCTATTTTTAATGTTAACTTAAAACACAGGGTTAGGCTCAGCTGCATGGAATATAAGGTACAAAGCTGTTTCAATGTTTATTTTGTCTCCTCTTTTGCCCACATTACAGTCCCTTGCTCTCTAATAAAGTTCAGCAGGAGATCGTGTCTTGCCAGCTGGGAAGAGACTAAAGAAGCCTGTCCTTTACCTCTTTTACCAGAGTAGGGAGCATATCATATGTGGCTCTCACAACAGACAAGTTTAATTACTACAATTTTTAAAAAGTGAACATTTTTAGCAACACTTTCAGGATCACGGGAGCATTTCTGACAGCCAGAATGAGTTGGATTTAAACATCACCACACTATTTTTAGCTTTAAAATCAACACTTACATAAATATTCCCAAACCAATTAGTGGCAGCTGGAAAGTAAAGGTGTTTACATTTAGTTAGCACTAGCGCTACCAACTGCAAGTGCTCACAGGCTGCATGAGAAGGGCCAAATACCAGGAGGGCAACTCTTTCTCCGGGGGTGATCATGACATTGGCACCAGGCTATCATTTCATATTTCACACTTGGTACAAGTCACTGATTTCACACAGGAATGTGTATTCATTATGAAGCATCATTAGTTTTCAAAGAACCTTAACATTCTCATAAAACTTTTTGGAAGAAAATCCTCATTGCATTACCAAATTCTCATTGCATTTCCCAGGTCGACCATAGTACAAAACAAAATTAAAAACAGTTTTACAGCTCAGCTTTTCATCTCTCAGATGAAAAGTCAAATAGATGTTTCATCTATCAATAGATATCTCCCTTTGAATTATAGGTCATCATATATTGCCACGATTTTCCCCCCTTAATGCATTTTAACCATATTTGAAACCACTTGCCCACAAAATTTTAACTGCAATTGAGTTATGTTTCAAACACTCAGGTGCATTTTAAAACAAGATTTGCATTCTGAAAAGTCAACTACAAATTTCTTTTGAAATTGCATATGAATTTTAGAATGAATGTAATAGAAAAATTACACAGAGAAGATTTGAACATGAGGTTATGTGCCTGGTGCTCATACATAAACATAACGTAAATTTTAAAATTAAAATTCTGGGCATAATTTCAGAATATTTGTTTTTACTTTTCAGAACAAAAATATCTGTGCTAAAGTAAAAACAAATTGCATTTGATAAGCACACATGAAATTAACATGCATTTTGATTGTCTAGCACTGTTATTCAAACTTGACCTAATATATATTTTTCATGTGTTGGGCAATGGCTTGCCATGGGAAATCTTTTAGTTGACTTCATAGACACCATCCCTAAATGTTTCAATCTTAGCAAATAACATGCCTATAATTTACTACACACACACACACACACACACACACACACATACATGCCATTAGATATTATACCTACATATCTAGAAATTGTCAAGACAATTAGAGATTTGAAAAGTGCTAAATTATAAGCTGTTTAAGAATAAGAACTGTGCTTTATTCTTTTTTTACTTCTAACAGTAGTTCTCAAGCTTCAGCATGGAACAGAAGAATCACCTGGAGCCTTATGAAGACCCAGATCGCTGGGCCCCACTACTGAAGTTCTGATGCAGTAGGTCAAGGGCGAGGCCTGACACTCCACATTTCTAACAAGTTTCTGATGCTGCTAATCCAGGCATCACACTTTGAAAACCTGCTTTATAGCTTTATAATAACGAGTGCAGATCTGAGACTTAGGCAAAGTCTTAAACAATATTAATGAACACAGGAAAGAATGGTGCTGACGAGCTAGTCTAGTTCACTCATTTTATAGCGAAGGAAACGCAGACCCAGAAAGGTGAAACTATCCCCTTTTACATGTTGTGACAGTGACAAAGCCAGAATCTAGGATTCTTGATTCTCAATTCAGTGTTCTACGTACCATGATAAATACTTGCTGACTTAATGACTGCTGACCTTATTACACATTTTGTGGATCTTTTCTATCAATAACATTAACAAAAACTATAATAATATCTTGAATATACTTTGCCTTTCTTTCAAAGATCTCAAACTACTTCACATATAACTCGATGTATATTCATGACAATCCTAGGTAAGGTCTTGGCATTCCTATTCTAATTTTATACATGAACATACGAGAGCAAAAAGATTAATGTCTTGTCCAAGAAGGACCTGAAGGTCAAAGAAAGAACCAATATCACTCTGGCCCCCTCCCTCCTAAGATTTAGTTTTCAACACAAGCACATTAGCTGTATTTACCTTATAACGTCTCTTGGTTAATGAATTTAGGCAAATAGGATGAGGAAAAGATACCATATTATGAAACATTAAGAGAAATTATTTACACGAAAAACTTTCAAGTGTTTCATTATTCTAGAGGTTGTATTCTATTGCATTTTTACAATAAAAATTATTTTCTCAGAACACAACTAATTAGATCATAAATACTCTACTAACTAGTCCCTTGCTAATCTTGGAAGCAGGTAAAACCATTAACATTATTACATGGCTAGCTCAAAACCTTGGCTGACGGGGAGCATGCACATATGTGTGCATATACGCAAGCACACACAACACTAAGCCATGGAGATAAGTCACCTTAATGCATATGAATAAAACTAGACTGAGTTTTAACAGTTCTGGATTTCACAAAATACAGTAAGAGTCAACAACTTCCAGCTGATTGTTTTTACAGACGTCATGCAGTTGAGGACTATGTGCTACATAGGCTAAATCCCATTTATTATCAACACAATCAGGGTTGGCCACACCTTCTCTTCATCTGGTAAGTGTCCAAGAGACGCTGAATGGTTTTCACAGGTTTATTAAAAATAAATTTAAAAAGGGTGAAGACCAAGGTAGAGTAACTGAATGAAGATCTGGTCTAAGACAAAAGAGACATAGTTTCCAATATAAGTTCTATCATTGCTTTGCCTGGTTGCCAGACACGTAATCTTGCCCTCACTTTAACTATCTGTAAAATGGGGATAAGAAAATTTCTAAGGCCCATTCCAGGGATTAAATGTCACAGCATTTAGTGAAAGTACACCAAATAGTAAGGCAGGTAAGCCCCAAATGAAGAAACATGGATATAAAAATTCTCCAACAGATAAATTAAGGAGAATTTATCTGAACAAATGTTTTCTTGGAAAGCTTCCCTTGAGAAGCAAACTCTCATAGTAGATATACTTTTATACTTTCTTAACATACAGATTTCCACATAACTTTTGAGGAAAAAAATCTATGAGTTCAAGTTTTAATCAGCACAGATAGTGTTCATTTTTAAGATCTCCCAGTATTCTAATTTAGATTTGAAAAGACAAATGAAATTTTAAAAATTAAATTCTTAAAAATGCATACCTTTTACACATTTTACCTGTTTTTTTTTCTTTTTATTTATTTGTGTTTGCTTTTACTGTTTATTTTTGGTAGAAATTTATAAAGCGGCTTTGACTAAACATGATACTAGGTATCAAAATATAGCTGTGAGTTAAAAATAAAGGGGGAAGGTGTAGGGGAAGGGGGATTCTGTTTTGTTTGTGAGATCTGAGTGGACTAGACATAGTAAGCAATCTCATCTAGGTATCAAAAACGAAAACCACTATTGATGTCGAGAGCAGCATTTCATCTGCCCTGTTAATCCTTCAAGATAAGGCCAACACCAATGGGTGTGCTGCCCCGCACACAAATATGTTCAAGTAAAGGCTGCTTACAATCTTCAGAATTGTAGTTCAGAAGTTCAACAAGGCAATTCTGCAGCCTGTCTTTTAATGTTCACTGTTTTTTTCTCATACTTAAGTAACACATTTCAAAAGAGCTAAAAAGAGAGTGGAAAACAATATTTTTTTTCCAAATACAAGACTGACACAAACATGTTTATAATCACTGTTTCCATTTATAATTGGATTATTTCTCCCACCCAGTTACACCTAATTTTCCCCTAGTTTTTCTAGATCACTAAATATATCAAAACTGCTTAAGCTCAATGCTTAGGTACACCAAGATAATGTTATTACTGAAAGGATGAAGACATTGAACAAAACAGCAATCTCTACAGGGTCTGCTTCAGATCATGTTACCATCATAAAATATATGGTCAAAGGTATTATAAACATCTGCTTCTTTCATTTAATCTCTCTATTTAAACTATATCATCTTCTCAAATATGTAGAATCCAGGTCTGTCAAAATGGATGGTACTAGGGCTTCATTTGTAACTACAAACCATTACCTAAAGCTGGCTAATATAAAAAGAAAATTTGAGAAAATTGGGATAATTCAGCAATTACAAAACATTTCTAGCTTAATCACTTTCATTTTGCTGGCTGAAATACATTTCAATCGAGTTTGGCTCTAGTAAATGTCCCATATACATTGAAGTAAAGCTATACAAATGCCAGGTTTGGTTAAGAGAGAATGATGATGAAAGGACACATTATTAATTGTTTATATTTGCACACGCATTTCGCTCCTGCCACAGAGGCACACTTCCCTGCTAGTTTTCACTGTGAAAATCTCCCCTACAAAACTGTGCTACAGAAAATTTTGAATCCACAGACTAATTCCATAGCTGTTTCCCAAAGGAGGAAAAATGAAAAAAAAAAAAGCACACTGATTCGTCTGTGTGCTTAGTTTAGTAGTGCATTTTTATAAAAAATTTCTCAAAATTTAGGAAGCTCAAAGTCTATGTTGAAAAATTTTTTATAATGATCAGATGGAGAACCAAATTTATAACCCATCTCAGTTCATGAATAAGGCGTGTTTGTGGACTTCTTGAGGTCTTCCTTCTCGCCTGCGTTCCATAAACCCTTCACTCTCTTCTCACCCAGTTCCAAACTCCTCTCACCCTGCCCTGCATGCTCAGTCCTCTCCTGTGACCTCCATGTATCTTTCCACACAATCATTTTGTCATTCACTTTGTCAGTCTTGCATTTCACTTCGTGACACATTTATCGGAAGATTCTGGTTTCAAAAATGATTTCACTAGCTTATAAGACCTCCTACTGAAAATAAACAATTTGGGGAAGGATTTTCTCAGACAATCTAAGATGCACTTGAAGCAATCCTTACCATGACTTATGGGAAGAATGGGGAACAGTAGAAGAGGCAAAAACAACTGTATGAAGAGAAGAAATAGTGTGATCCAGAGCCAGCTATACCATCTTGGGTTCTTACCGTGTTCAAACTGTAAGAATTAAAATGACATGCAGAGGTCTGAACTGCTGAGAACAGCTGTAGTCATGGGTAGAAGTCAACAAAAGGTTGGTATGTTTTTAAGGAAAGGTGTAAAAACACAACAAAGAGTTAGGAGAGATTCTGCAAAAGTAGCTATAGCCAGATCAGAATATATTCTGATCACAAGAGGAAATCATCATGCACTTCTATTTAAACACAAATGTCTTCTACTTAAAAACTTTACAGTTCTTGAGGGGTAGGGGGAAGCACAGCCCCATTAAAATAATCTCATCGGTTGAGTAGTCAATAGTTAAAACATAAGCTCCAAGAAGGCAGCGGTTTTTATCTGTTGTGTTCACTGATGTGTTCCAAAGGCTTAGAACAGTGCCTGGCATAGAGCAGATGCTCAACAAATATCTGGATATGCCAGCTACGTAGAGCACCCTTGCACGCCTGGCAAATATCCATCTATTCTTTCACACTTGACTCAGTATGAGCCGCGTTGTCCCTGAGCACTCTGCACAGACTCATTCTTCCTCCCCAGTGCCATTTGCATGCTATGTGCAAGCTCTGTCATGGCACTGATCTCAGGGTAGGCAAAGATATCTTTATAGGTCTGTCTGCCTGGCTTGGTTCTGAGATCCTTGAGGTGGGAAGTGTGTCTCATCCATCTTTGTATCCCTGTCACTTAGCAAAGGCCTGAAATACAACAGATATTCTATTTACAAGGCGTTTACTAGGTAAAGAAATCTTTTACTTTTCCTTAAGGCTCTCAGTTA
The DNA here is from genome assembly GCA_023783475.1 of Daubentonia madagascariensis. Taxonomy (NCBI): domain Eukaryota; kingdom Metazoa; phylum Chordata; class Mammalia; order Primates; family Daubentoniidae; genus Daubentonia; species Daubentonia madagascariensis. The sequence goes on from JAKFHU010002088.1 coordinate 6,496,936, forward strand.
ACTTTCAATAGAAAAATATTTATGATGTGCAGAATATTATGCTAGACTCAATGTGCAGAGTATTATGCTAGACTCTGGGGGAGATTCAAAGATGAATATGACACTGTCTTTGCATTCAAACCTGCAAGCTAGCTAGAACCATTGCCAGAGGCATCTCTGGCAAGAGAATGTAAAGTACAATTGAAAGCTAATCTTTATTAATGGATTGAAATAATTGGAGTAAAAGAGAATGCACTGATTTGTACCTGGCTGGTTATGTTTCTTTATATATGCTCTTATATTTTATTTATTATAATGTTATATAAAATGACTTTCATTATTTATAAAATATGTTTAAACTAATATTTAAAACCACCTAAGTTCCACAGTCGCTGGAAGGCTGAGTTAATCAGCAGGCTCTTACCAGCTGAGAAAGGAACCTTCCATGCTGAAACCTCCAGATCCCGAACCTCCAAAGTGGAGATCACTGAGCAGGCTGGCACTGTGAGCAGCGCCCACCATTACAGCTACTCCCAGTTTGAATCTCCTGTTCAACGTTCCTCTCCCCTTCCAGCCATCTCATTTCTTTACACTCAATCCTGGGTGAAGGCGGAAACAACCCTTGGGTCAATTGCTCCCCCCCACTGTTTTTCCCTCTTCCTTCTGTTTCAGAAACTCTGTAACCAAAAGCAAAATCAAACATAAGAAGCCAAGGGTGGGGTTTTTAAGTAGCTCCTCATTATCTGACAAAGAGATGTCTTCGAGGATCAAAATATATCGTTAAATGAGAAATAACAGGGCTAGCGAATCCATGAGCAAGACAGGAATCATGCAGTCCACAAACTCTTATTGAGGGTCCCCTCTGTGCCAGGCACTGTGCAGAGCACTGGAGATACAGAGACAAAAAAATACTCTCTTTGCTTTAAAGAGCTCATTCTGGACAGTGAGGAGCAAAGAGGCTGGAGAGCAAATGGCAATGAATGGTCTCTCCGCTGTTCCCCTTGTGTGCTGTATAATTCAGCTCACCTGAGCATCAGCCAGATCCCAAACGCTGCCACTCTTTCTCCAACCTCAACCCCTTTCCACGTGTAGCAGCAGGTGTAAGCAAATAGCCTAACAGAAACGAACCAGTCTCCATCTAAGGCAGTTTGCAAAACTAATTATAGTAATGGTTCCTCTCCCAATAAAGATGTACGCATGCACGTACATACAGAATTCTGCATATAATTTCAGGGATTTTTAAATCCAGAAATCTTGACTATGATCCCAAGGTTAAGAACTGATACTTAGCTGCTAATCCACGCCCATATTTTTGACAGAATCGTAAGAGATTTGTAGCACAAAAATGATGAGAAATGTTTTCACAGACACATCCTTAAACTGTGATTGCTGCATGGGATATTTGAATAGGGCAGGTGGTGGCTGCTAAGGATAGAAAGCCTGAATGGATGTGGAGAGGATATCCCACTGGCCCCCCCACTCATCTACTTCCTGGAGAACCTGCAGAAAGGTGAGAGTTGCAGTACAAACACCCCTTCAAAATCTGTCAGCCAATGCTGCAAACTTTTCTGGGGCCTCCTCGACAATACATCACTCTAGCACACGATCCTCCCAGTATAAGTGATTTACATTGTGCTGTGGGAAAATTACAAATTATTACATGCTCTGGATCTCTAGCTTACATGCAGTATATATAAAATTTCAAAGTTAAATCCATGAGTACTAAAGGTCTTATGTTCTTGACTTCTATCCCATTTGTTGGCTACTTTGGGATCAACAAACTTCAGCCTCTAATGCTTAAATTTCCTCCTCTACCCCTGTCCAGGCAATTACTAGAATTACTAGAAGTAGCACAGGCGCACTCTAATCAGATTTCTTAATTTACATTTTTAGAACCACTTCTATTAGACAGTGATGATTCAATCCAAATGTCATCTCTGGAGGAATCTTTGAATCTCTTCCAGATTAACCAAATGGGCATAGTTAGTGGGGGCAATTCTGTAGGGCAAAAAATTTAAGCAATGAAAAATGGTAGAGGATGAAACTGGCAGACTGTTTACAAGTTCTGATTGCTTTTGCGTAAAAGCTATGAACCAGCTTCATTAAGAACTTCCCCAAATCATCAGGCCAGTCTTTCTCCCACATGCGCATCATTGCCATTTCTCTGCCACCTCCACTCCCGACAGGCTTCAAGGACACAGTATCTACACTCACCTCATGAAGACTGACGTGGCTTCTAGCTTACAAAGTTGGAAGAAAGCATGCCATGTCAAAACTCCTCAGGTGGTCTGCCTGAGTTTTTATCAGCTTGGTTTATAGTGGATACTCATATTTATTGAATGAATGAGTGCACAAACCAACCTACCCCATCTGCCATCTGATTGTGAAGCTGACTGTCTGTACCGCCGTACTCCCTACCAAAGGAAGGGCCAGCACACCGTTTCATAATTGCATGCAGCAATAACAAACCAAAGAGAAACTGCTGTATACACTTGAATGTTTCCTGAACTATATTTTTAATACATAATGAAAATAATAAAAATGGTTAAAAATATGAAGCACTTACCATTCAAATGTGTAACAGATCACTCACTCAATGCTATGTAATGCAACAAAACAGTGTCCCAAATGAAAAAGGAGAAAACTTTCTAATCAAACCTTTCCTTGGTCTGAACAAAACAGAGATTTTCATTTTATTCCTGTTCTGTAAAGGTTCCTGCCACAGCACCATCCCCCAGCCTTCGGCCATGTCTAATCAGTGATGCAACCTCACACTTTTAATGAACTCCCAGGGTTGTACAGAAAAGTGCATGCTTCCTTGACAGATAAGGGTTTTTAAACAGAGTGGTGATGTAAACGCCTCTCTTCTCTTCCTAGTATAAGGGAAATACTTCTACAGTAGCTGAGGGCACTCAGGTGATGTGCCTCTACAAAATACAGCAAATGACCTCTTCAGTTGTGAGGCAATCACAGCAGATTAAAATTACAGCATTTAACAGCTCTTCAGAGGGAATGGCAACAGGAAGCAAAAATAATAGTTCTATATAATCAAATATATTGGTTAATTTTCTGTGGGCAACCTTCTGAGGAATGATCAATTACAGATATGACAATAAAGAAAAAGCTTGGTTTTTATTCTTTCTTAAAGACTGAAATACATGCATGCAGAAAGGGGTAATGGTTAGGACATCCACGGGGTGCAAAGAGAGTATGAACAAAATAATGAACTCAATCTTTCCCCTGACTCCAGGAAATGGAGAATCAGTGAGATTTCAGGCTCAGATTAGTCATCTCAACAGAAAGAAGAAACAAACGCATGACTGCTTGGTGGTCAGTATACAGCAACAGCCTTAAGTGCCACGGACAGTGAAAGGAGCCAGGGCATGCAATTTGTTGCCCTCCCACCTTGCCCTCCCCAGTCAGGGGGTCAGGTGTGCTCATCAGGGCGGCACAAGTTTGACAGCTAGACACAAGGTCTAGACAGCTAGACACAAGGATTCAGCACTTGTGGAAAAGGAGAGTCATAAGTTTTGCACCATTCTATATACTTTGCACTATGAAGTCGGCATTCATATAAATCTGTATTATTGACACAAAGAGGTCGAGACAAGGCAGAAAGACATAAAAAGGATTAAAAAGAGGAGAGTGTAAGTCAGGGAGCCTTTTTATGTGATGTGGATTTGTCTCACTCTGTTCCTAGACTTTTGACCTAAAAATTCGTGAAATTGAATGGTAAATTTTTAATTAACATACTTCTTTCTTCCTCTGCATTCTTGTGGTTAGGGTCAAATGGTTTGAAAATGAGCAAAATTGGTTGTCTTTTCCTCCACTATTTTTCAAAGCAATTCAGTCATCCCCCAAATCCAGCATATCACATTTTACTCTATTATTTTACAAAGCAATATACCAATCTACTTATTTTCTTCTCATACACCTAAATAATTCAATCTTCCATGTGCTCATGCATCTAAACTTCTTGTCTTATCTTAATTGATTTCCTCATTTAAGTTCAAACTCTGTCAAATTTTAATCTTTCCCTCTAAAGGGGCTCATGCTGTATAGTTGTCAAATGCATCACTAAGCATGTTTCCATCATTATCCTCAGTTTCCATTGGGGTGCTAATGATGAATTCTCAGTGTGTGGGTCTGTTACTGGAAAGATGGGCAAGTGCCCACGAGTTACAGCCTCATTGCATGAACTTAGTAGTCATTTGGTTTGCAGGCTCCTTGGAGCCTGATGCCATTTACCTATTCTTAGAATCACATTCATCTGGATGCCTTTGCACAAAAATAACTCTCAACTTATAATTGCTGTGGACTATAATGACTGGCTTAACCCTGTTATCACCATGATTCCAATATCACATTTGAAGATGCACTTTAAGGAATTCTTTGGTATGACTTCTGGTCAACACACGATATCCATATGGAATGAAACTACACCCATTCCATGTGTTCCTACTCTGAACAGCTATGGCGGTCAGTGTCACTTCAAACCTCATAGAACTGTTTTTTTTTTTTAAATAATGTTATTATTGATGATATCATTTTGCCATTTGAAATGTCTAATACTAACTCCGATGAAATAGTGACATTCATTCCAAGTTGATTGCCCCATTCAAATCACTACTCTTCATAGACTTTTTACTTTTTTCTATCTACTTTTGAATAAAGCAATATCATTTCAACAAATTCTTCACTTTATCTTCTTCATGACTCAAATAATCTTGTTACAAAAAGTTTTATGAAATGTAGAGAATCTGCTAAAATATTACCATTTTTGTCCATAAACTGATGACAGAAATAAAAAAGAAGAGAAAATGTACAGATCAAATGGCGTGTTCCACGGTTTTCATAAAAAGCTAAGGGGCTATGAGGATTATAAAAAGCCAAGTCCCATGACCCACCTAAGCCTAAGGACCACTGCAATTTAATTGGTATCAAAGGAAGAGACAAAGCAGCTAATTTATGGAAAGTATATTATATGATGGACAAAGAGGGATGACAGTTTGAATCAGTGGAAGAACAATATTTTTTTGTTTTGTTTTGTTTAAAGCTGAAACTTAAATCAAAAAGGAAGCTCAAAACATTATTTCCCAAAATACAGAATATTTTCCATTTTCAATTTGGACACACTTTTAAATTCAGGCACTTTCCCTTTGTTTTTACTATTAATACTCTCCTCATCAAAGAAGAGTTTTAAAAAAAAAACATGAGAAAAAGAAAAAATAAAAATTCTTAATTTTGACAGTAATTGCATTAATATGAATTGTTAAATATGCTTCTAAGACTCTCAGCAATGAAAGCTAGAGGAGGGCTGCTAACAACGCCCATATCTAAAATCTAAATTTCAATTATCTGCTGTATTTACAACATCATGCTTTACAGTGTGCCAGAAGGGATGGCTTAGTGGCCTAAGCATCTGGTATTGAATTGTTATATTCCCTGGATTGCATAATTTGATTCATCCCCTTAGTCCTTATAGGAGCTGGCTATGCAGACGAGTCACACCCACACTTGTGGATTTATTCATCAGGTCTTTATACAGTGGTGGTGGAGAAATAGGCTGGGCCTAAACCTTTCCTTCTCTTCTATAACTGCATTGGACTGTATGTGGAGTAGAGACTGATTTCTCTCTCCTATTTCAGAAGTGCCTCCAGAGATCTCCTCCACTGTCATGAAATATAAAGTAGCAAGGGATTAATTACTTTAAAAACATGACAAAAAATATCTAATGACCAAAATATGGTCAGAGTAACTAATGTTTTCAAATTGTATTAATATTTACTGGAACAAAACTGACATAGAAGCAACTCAAGCCATGCAGAACCAGGTGCAAATGGTTGTTTTGGTCTCTGAGGAAATGCAAGGGAGGCCCTGTGACTGCTCCCACATAAGCCACATGTTCACTCCCTCTCATATTCTATGTGCATCTTCATGGAAAATAAAGAGACCACAAGAGATCCCATTTAGAATGCCCCTGTTATGTCGATATGTCTGCACTATATGGCTTTCCAAAGAGCTGTACTTCAATGCCTATGTTGTAAAGTGTATTATTTCTGTAATATTTACTGTCACCTGGGGAAAAAACCAGTAGGGCTTGTTGAAGTCTTCACCAAAATAACAAATTAATTGAGATTAGAAATGCCATAATTAATTAGACCAGATCTCCTTCACTTGAAGGGCCGGAAACTATACTGAGTGCTAGTAATCTGCACCTACTAATAAAGCTATACAACTAATAAAGCAGCATGTTCTGTGTTAACAACAGCATCACCACAAGCTCTAGACGGTATTAAACTTGACCTTTCATGGTTTCTCAGACTTCCCTTCAGGTTCTTTTCTGCAATGAACAATTCTGACATTTTAAAGCTTACTTTAGAATATATTGTCTTGCATAATGTACCAGAATGATAGTAATGTGCATCAGCTTAACCTAGTCATTTACAAATACGAGAAAATAATGAAAAAATATATTGTTATATTTCTCCCTAGGAAGAACATAAAAAATAAAACACCTTCAAATATAATTAAAATATAAATATATACCAAATATAAAAATAGCATTAAAGATTTTATGGTTAAAATTGATAGAAAATACCTAAAATAGTTTAAGTGATGCTAATTTTAAGACAAAAAGTACAAAGAAGGTGAAAACACCAATGGTCATTTTCCAGAATATGTAAGTGTCAAGGGGAAGAAATAAATGATAATGTATACAATTCTTATTTAAAGCAAAATCAAATAATCATGGATAATTTACAATATACTATGGAAGAATACTTTGTAATAGCAACAATTTCTTTTATATAAAAATAATCTTAGTTTGTGGTTAAGAGTATTTTTTTTGAATAAGAGTATATTCTTTTTTTAGAAAAAAGTTCTAAATATTTTCCACCTTTTAAAATGAAAGATCAATTAAAAGCAGATTCTCAGTTTTTAAAAAAATAAATTCTAGTGATAACTGAAAGTCTCTTATCAAGATAAATCTTTAGATAAGAGACATATCTAAAACATGATAACACTGAAAGGTTTAAAGTAAAAGGGCAGCAAGATATATTAGTATATACTAACTAAAAAAAACCTGTACAATTATGTTAATATCAGACAAAATAAACTAAGTCAAAAAAATTATTAGGGAATTAAAAGGCCATATGGCTGGGAGCGGCAGCTCATGCCTGTAATCCTAGCACTCTGGGAGGCTGAGCCAGGAGGACTGTTTGACGCCAGGACTTCAAGACCAGCCCGAGCAAGAGCAAGACCCAATCTCCACAAAAATGGAGACATTAGCCAGGCATGGTGGCGCGTGCCTGTAGTCCCAGCTACTCAGGAGGCTGAGGCAGGAGGATCGCTTCAGCCCAGGAGTTTGAGGTTGCAGTGAGTTATGATGATACCACTGCACTCTAGCCCAGGTGACAGAGCAAGATTCTGTCTCAAAACAAAAAACAACAAAAAAAAGCCATTAATTAATTACTTGATAACAAAAAGAATAATCCAGAGAAAAATATAATAATTACCAACCTATGTACCTAACAACACAGCCTCTGAATATAAAATATGGATACAATTACAGAGATTGGCAAATCCACCATCATAATGGGAGATTTTAATATACTTCTCTCAATAACTGATAGCTATTAAAGACTAAAGGATATAAGGCATTTAAACAACTGTAAAGTTTGGTATAATATTCAAATGGACATAAAAACTAGCATCCAACAATTTTTTTAGGCAAACTAGGACATATAAGGAACATATAAGGAAAGGAACATATAGGGAAAAAATATGACCATGTACTATGACATAAAACAACCTGAATAAACCCTGAAGAGATTATAAATACACACTTTGCTCTCTGACCACAGTATAATTAAGTTAAAATCAGTAACAATAAGAAAAAAAAAAAGCAAAAACCCCACCCCCACACATTAGGAAAAAAATTTTAAAGTATGTTATGTAAATAAAAAAAACAAAAATGAAAATTTAGAAATATGTAGAACTGTATGATAAATAATTACATAACAAAATTTTAAAACTTAAATGTTTATATTAAAAAACAAAGACTGCGACAGGTGGTAAAAACACCAAATGAAAGACTGATGGAGAGTTTTATAAAGGAGGGATCAGGTGGCTATCACCCGGACCCTGCGCAGCAATAGTCGTGTTCCTTACAGTGTGGTTCAAATAAATAGTAAGTTCACAGTATCACCAGTGAACTATTCTTGCCGAAAGATCTGATCCCGAATCCAATTAAGCCTCTAGATCTAAAAACAACTTCAATGATACCACAAGGCAGCAGTCTGCTAATTCCAGAATGTAGGATTCTGTACTGAAAAAAATGATCTGGTTGCTCCCCAAATTAAAAGGAATTAAAATAAGAAAGGAAAGGGAGGAAGGACAATTATAAAATAAGAATCCTAAGAGTCATAATGGACAGATGCAATGTGTGGGCACATTTTAAATTCTACTGCAAACAAACTGACTCTTAAAAATTTTTTTGGAGGTATTTGAAGAAGTTTCAATACGGACAGGGTATCAGGTGATATTTAAAAATAATATTTATTAGTTTTGTTAGGTGTAATGATGTTGTGGTGATTATGTTGCAGAGTTCCTATCTGTTAGAGATGCACAATGAAGTATTTACATACAAATGTCATGATGTCTGGAAGTCTCTTTGCAGTATTAAAGAAAAATTAAAAAGGGGGAAGACAGATTAAACAAGATGGCAAGGGGTTGCTGACTATGGAAACTAGTTGATGTGTACATGGACATTCATTATACTAATCTATTTTTGTGTATGTTTAAAAATTTCAGTGAAGAAGTTAAAATGTTTTTAAATAGTAAAAGAAGATTGAAAATTAAAGAGTAAGCCTAAAGAAAGGGGGGAAAAATATAAAGATAAATACAAAATAATAATAAAGTAGAAAATAACAGCCACAGTTAAAAGCATCAAGGCCAAAAATTGGTTCATAAATAAACAAACAAACAAAGAAATAAAACAAAGAAGCCCAGGGTAAGACTGAGCAAGAGAAAGAAAAAGAGAAGAGGCAAAAATAATATTAAGGCTCAAAGAGGGAATGTGGTAGGCAACATGTTGAGGTTTTTAAAATCAAAATTTGCTCATTTCCTACCATAGTGTTGATTTTTATAAGTGAAATCAGGCTATAATTTACCCTTTTCATATCATTCTTACTCAGTTTTGGTATTAAGGATATATGAACCTCAAAGTAAGTTGGAAAATAGTTCTTCTTTTTTCTATTCTTTGGAGGAACCGTTTTTATGCTACTGAAGTTATGCTGTCCTTTGAGGACCTGGGAGAATAATACCACATAACAGTCGGGACTTTTTCCCCTTCATTTTGAAAAAATGGGTATATTTTATCTTTTGGCTCAATTTCCCTTATAATTATACTTCTAATTTAGGCTCTTAATTTTTCTTAAAAGAGCTTCAGGAATATATTGTACATTAAAGCTAAGGTTTCAAATTTATTGGTCTGAAGAAGTTTATAGTAATCTCTATAGTTCAAAAAACTAAAAAAGGGCAATTAAGCAGAAGAAAGAAAACAGTTTAAATAAGAATGGAAATCAATAAAACAGAAAATGGACATACAATAGAGGAAAATAGATAAAATCAAAACCTGATTCTTTGGAAAGATGAACAAAATTAACAAACCTCTAGCCTGAATGATCTAAAAAATAAAAGTGAAGACACAAATTACAAGAGTCCCCTCTTATCAGCTGTTTTGCTTTCTGTGGTTTTGGTTACCTGGGGTCAACCATGGTCTGAAAATAGGTGAGTACCACACAATAAGATATTTAGAGAGAGAGAAAGTCACCATGTTTACATAACTTTTATTACAGTGCACTGTTATAATTGTTCTATCTTATTAGTAGTATTGTTAACATCTTACTATGGCCTAATTTATAAATTATACTCTCTTATAGGTATGTATGTATAGGAAAAAACATAGTATATATAGGGTTTGGTACTATCCATGTTTCAGGCATCCACTAGGGGTCTTGGAATGTGTCCCCTGTGGATAAGGGGGGACTACTGTACCAATGTCAGGAATGACAGAGGGAACATCACTACAGATTCCATAGACAGTAAAAGAAAAACAAAGGAACATTATTGATGCCAATATATTTGACAATTTATATAAAATTGACATATCCCTGGAATGACACTAATTATCAATACTAACCCAATAAGAAAGAAGGAACATAAAGGGCTCTATATCATATAAATAAACTGAATCTATAATTATAAACCTTCCCACAAAGACAATTCCAGGCCCAGATGACTACATCTGAAATATTTGAGAAAGATATAATAGTAATCCTAAAAAAAATTCTTTTAGAAAGTTAAGGAACACTTCCCAACTCATTTTATAAGACTAGCATTTCCATGAAACCAAGACCATATAAAGACATTACCTAAAAAAGAAAACCAGAATCCGATTTTCCTTATGAACAGACATGCAAAAATATTTAATAAAATACTAGTAAATTAAATCTGACAATAAATAAAAAGGATAATATATCTTAAATGGTTTTCTACCAGGAATGCAAGCTTGATTTAACATTCAAAAGTCCATCAGTGTAATTTACCACGTTAACAGAAGAAATAGACATAGAAAATCTATGTTTTTCTATATTTGACAAAATTTAATATCCTTTATGATGAAAAACTGTCCCAATCTTAGGAATAGAAGGAACCTTCTTCAACCTAACAAAGGGAATCTATGAAAAACTTAGAACATCATATTTAATGGAAAAAAACTGAATGTGTTCTACAATGATTGGGAAGGTGGTGGGATTATCTTTCTCACCATTTCTATTTAACATTGTACTGTAGGTCTTAGCCAGTGTAATAAGCCAAAAAAAGGGAATAAAGGCATCAATATTGGAAAGGAATAATTAAACCTATGTTTTTTTCTTTTAAAAAACAAATGGTGCTGGGTGAATTTTATATAAATACATGAAAAAAAATGGGTCTCTAGTTTACACCACAGAAAAAAATAAACTTCAGGTAGATTATAGATTTAAAAAATGAATGACAAAAATAATAAAGCTTCTCAAAAATAGCAAAGAAGAATATGTTCATGTTTTTGGGGTAGGGAAAGACATATTACATAGGGTACAAAAGCACTATCCACAAAGGAAAAGATTAATAAATCGGACTACATTAAAAACAACTGGTCATCCAAAGACACCACATAGAGTGAAAGCAGCAAGGCAAAACAGATATCTGCGATACAGTTTGTGATAAAAGGGTTCTTAAAGAGAATATGTGAATAAGAGGAAATGCCACGGCAAAACTGTGTCAACAGTTTAGGCGCATACTTTGATTAATTGTACTGCTTCTTGTTTGAGATATAATAAACCACACTTTTGATTCAAAATCGGACATTTCATATTTAATGACCTAACACAAAGGAAATCCACAAAGCAATGAGAAAGAGGAGATGGAGGAAATCCAACAGAAATACGGACAAGAGACCTATTTAGACAAGCACTTCATAAAAGGAGATAAACATATGGCTGATAAACATATGAAAAGGTGCTCAACCTCACCAATCATCCAGGGAATACAAATTAAACCTAATTTGATACCACTACATACCTACACAGAACAGCTAAAGTGAAAAAGACAAACAATATCAAGTATTGGTGAGGGTACAAAACTCTTCCTCTCTCATACTGCTGGGCCAGTATAACTTAGTACAGCCATCTGAAAATCTGGTATTATGCATACTGCATTTCACTAATGTATAGACTTAAAAAAAATTGTCTAATACATCTGTGCACCCAAGGCAAGTATAACAATGCTCATAGCAGCATTATTGATAGTCCCAAAGTAGAAATAATTCAAATATTCACCAACAGTAGCATGGATAAAGATTTTTAAATGAAAATAATAATGGACTCAGACAAATAGAATGATGAATCAAGAAAAAAAAGTAAGAAAAATTATTCTATTTCCTTCTTTTTTCATATCAAGGAATAAAAAATATTGGCTAGACTGTGTAAATCAAGAAATATATGTTTAAGTGTATCATTTAAAGCTATAAAGGCAGCCATTAGTCTGAAGATAACCATTAACCTGAAAATTATACGTAACAATCAGGAAGTAGAGTAAGAGAAAGGGAGGGGGGAGGTAATGTAAGTCCATGAAATTCCTTATCTATGATGGCAGGTAGTCAGGAGCAGATATTACATAAATTTGATAAATCAAGAGACAGGGGAATACACATAAAAGTTAATTTGAAGTTATATTATAAATACCACCTTAAAAAATGTAAAAACAGCAATGGTGAGCGGTGGTTTCCTTTGGGACTAAGAGTGACTAAGACTAAGGCAGGGAGGATGATTTTTCACATTACTTTTTTTGTATCATTTAAATTTTCAGCATGTGCCTATATTACTTCTATAATAAAAATACTAGTTAAAATGTACATAAAATAAGTAGAAGGCTCTGAGCAAGGGCCTGAAGAGTTCTAAATTTTATACCACAGCTCATCAAGTTGAACTTATTGGCAAACAGTTGATTTCTGGGCAGTAAAGTAAGAGCATAGAAAATCTCTTAGAATCCTTGAATATACACGAAGGCAATGTACCTGTGATTTTATAATTCAATGAGAATGAAATTAACTCTGTAGCCCATTAATTTTCATGTTAGCATAATTTTATTAAATTTTTTTGGTTTGAAGTATGAATGTATGATTTACATTATCAGCACACACTAACTTACATACAGTAATATATTACTAATTTCTAAAGATTGTTCTCAGAAGGTGCTATGGTCCCTTTGAATGTGTATATCCCCTCCAAAATTCATGTTGAAACTTAATACCCAAAGCAACAGCATTAAGAAGTGTGGCCTTTGGGAGGTGATAGGTCATGAGGGCTTTGCCCTCATGAATGGATCAATGCCTTATAAAAGGGCTAGAGGAAACTAGCTAAGCCTTCTTTGTCCCTTTTGCTTTTTTAGTCCTTCTGCCATGTGACAACATGGCAACAAGGTGCCATCTTGGAAGCAGAAAGCAGCCCTCACCAGACATCAAATCTGCTGGTACCTTGAGCTTAGACTTCCCAGCTCCAACAATGTGAGACACAAATTTCTGTTCTTTATAAATTACCCAGTCTCAGGTATTTTGCTATATGTAGCAGCACAAACAGACTTAGATACAAAGTAATAATATAATTGGCTTAGCTCTTTGAGATAAAATAACTTCAAAATATCATAGTTATTTTTTAAAATATATCATGTAAGAACAGATCTATGTAATTTATTGAAACTACTTGTTCTGGTTATTAGTTCTGCATAGCTAATTATCCCAAAACTGAGTGGTATATCATGTGCATACTTATTTACATCTCACAGATTCTGTGGGTCAGGAATTCCAGAAGAGCTAAGCTGGGCAGTTCTTTCTTGGGTCTCTCATATGGTTGCAGTCAGATGTAGGCTTGGGCTGCTGTCTGGGCTCCACAGGTCTGGGCATCCAGCAGAGCTCATTCACTTGGCTGGCGGTTGATGCTAGCTGGGAGCTGGTAGCTCTGCTGTGGCTGTCAACCAGATTGTCTGCACATGGCTTTTCCAGCTAGGTGAACTCAGAGTAATGGAACTTCTCACATGGCAGCTGGCTTCCCCCAGGGTGAGTGCCCTAGGGAATCAGGTGGAAGCTATGTGTGTGGCCTTTTCTGACCTAGTCTCAGAAGTCACACAATGTCTGCTCCATGCTATTAGTTACAAGTGGGTCACTAAAGTCAGTCCAGTTCAAGGAGAGAGGACATAGATCCCAGTTCCTGATGGAAATGGTGTCAAAGATTTTACAGACATCTTTTATAATCAACACACTTACTCTATGGATTAAAAAAACAAACAAAAAGATGTGACTTTAAGCAAAATACTACAAGTTTAAATGAATGAAGTCACATTTACTTTGAATTTCTACCTTGGTAGAATACTTATGTGTAACATTCATTTGTGTGGTAGAAAGAGGGAATTACTAAGGAAAAAAAATGGATCTTTGGCCCATCTTTACAAAAGACATACTCTCACCAGAAAACATAAAAGGAAAATTGTACAATTAAGAATTATGAAGAATAATGCTGCAATAGCCACAGAGTGAACCTAAAATACTAAATTGCTCTGTCACACCTAATAAAAGGAATAAAGCTAAATTATGAATACTCTGATTCAGAATTTTCAATGCCTTAACTGGTTAACTAAAATCCTCAAGTTCCTAATTAGTTCAGGTTAAACATTTAACCATGGAAAAGCACCTTTTCATAAATAAAATATACCTCACTCTTCATTTACATAAGTTGCCTTTTTGGAATGCCACACATGTTATACATATATTAACTAATTCTCTGGGATTAAAATCACAATGAAGTCATTTCTAATTATTAAGTCAAGAATCAGAGGGTACAATTTTAATGATTAGGTTTAATTTGTGACAAATGCAAATAACAATTTTCCATTAAGAGACAATGGAGTAAGTTACATGTGTCCTATTCCTTTATGTACTTTCATACCCCCATTCTAAAATTCCTGTGGCCAACTATCTTTTATTGTTTAAATAGGAAAATAAGATGCTATGAAGGTGATTATTAACAATGTGGGTATTCCACTGGACAATCTCTTTTAAGTAAGTGTTATTCCTTAGTAGTCCTGTTTTCTATGATCAAAGAATCCCCCAGGGTATATTCATTCCAAACTTCTTTATTGTGATTATCTCTCAGCCATCTCCCACCCGTTCTCCAAGAGATCTTTGAACTGGTTTCAATTTACTCAGAAATCATATAACATTTCATTAAAAACAAGATTTGGGGGTGAAGAGAACGGCTTCTCGTTTCTGGCTTCTTTAAGAGAGATCACTCACAGAACTAGAGAAGGATGAATGAACTTCATCGGCTGCTTCTTGCACATGTCAAACCAAATAGTCAGCAAAATATTAAGAGAATATTGTACAAGAGGGTATTGACTGAACTGTTGTTATCCATCTTTTATCTCAGGCCCAGATTCTTAAAAATGGAAAAGAAAAGAAACAGAAATTCAGCCTTGAGACACAAAACTTGAGCACTCAAAGGGAGGCTGCCCGACACTCACAACTGATAAACAAGCAAAACACGGCCAAGCAAGTTTCTATAATTTGTTCAAGGCCCCAAAGGAACCCAAATCCCCAAGCTCTTGGGGCTTTTCAAGCACAGTGATTATAGACATTTCTCAGAAATGACAATACTCTTTCCTCCCTTTTTCCCTACTCACCTGTCAATCTAAATTTCAATATTTAAAAAAAAAGATAATTAATTAACCAAACCACGTGTGATTAGTGGACTAGATTTAGGGTTGTCTTTTGTTGTTATTAATGAGATATGACTTGATGAGCAATTTTCAGAATGTCTTCTATGGGATATTAGTGGATAGTGCTTGCAAAAAGTGTCCTGTGGTCAAATAAATTTGGGAAACAGTAGTTTAAATTAAACAAATTTCTTTATGTAATATTTCTCAGAATTTTTAACTTGCTATATTGTGAACCCAGTGGAGGGAATATAGTATGTAGCATTTCCCAATCTTGTTTTACCCAGCATCATCTTCTAGAGGACTAGAAATCTGTGGAAGACACTTTGGGAAGCCCTGAACTATATCTATTGAATTTAAAGTATGTTAACTTTTTATTTATAACAACATTTATTGTACAGAAAATGATATGGAACTCAATCTGTAGTCTCCTAGGATATGGCTCTAAATATGGAAAGGGTAATTAACATAATAAGATATAACACGTATCTTGTTTTAGATGTTCTTCAAGTCAACAGCCAATGAATGAGATTGTTTCAAGCATTGGTGACCAATACTTTTGCTTGGCTTCAGTTATTTTGTCAGTTGCATGAATTTAGTTATATACTGTAAGAATCAGCCAACTGAGATTTTGGTTAAGCAGACAGCTTTAAACATGCACTGCAGATTAGGGTATTCAAAATCTCAAGTAACTTAAGCTATTTATTTAATTTGACAGTCACATTTTTAATTTTTAACTTTCTCATCCCCCCCCTTTTTTTTTTTTTTTTTACAACTTTACAAAGCAATTAAAAACAGAAGCATTTAGTGTCATGAAGTTTAGGTAAAAGTGAAGGTTTAAAGAAAAAAGTTTTCTCATAAGACATAGGACATTGTACAAATTTAATTACTGTGATGTTCACTGTTAATTATACAAACAATTGAAAGTTTTCCTATAATAAAATACTCTTACGTAACTTCATAGCTTTAAATAATTACAAGCAGCTGTTCATTATTGTCATGGGGTATTTTATAAATATTTACTTTAGATGAATATTAGTTTTTATTTTTTTAAGTATAAGGATTAGAATCATAATTAAAATTTGATCCATAGTTTGAATGGTACAATACAGAGCAAAAGTATGTGTTTATTAAAAAAAAAAAAGTCTAACTGTAGAGGTCAAGGAAAATGTTACTTTTGGAGTATGTTGGGTATTTTCACAATTATATCAGAAAAATCATCTATCAAGAATTCTCATAAAGGTAAAGAAACTAGGGTCAACATCTTTTAATATTTTTCTTATAAAGAAATAATAAATATAGAAACAATTTTGCAACTTTTAAAAGAGGTGGAGTTTCTCATTTTCTTGGAAATAGGCTGCACTTCTAATTCCCATGGGTATGCAAATATTTCCTAATATATGGTTTGGGATATTCCTTTCCTGTTTTTAGGGTGAATTAAAATGTTATTGAGCTACCTTGTACTTTCTGAATGTTAATTTTAAACATTTTTCATACAGGAGCATTCTGCTACTGTATTCAGTAATTCATCTCTCCACCAATGAAAGTTTACAGTACAGAGCTTCTAAATTTACAGAAGAAAATAGTATAAGATAGAATCCATTGTCTGAGTTTCTAGATGCTCTGGAACATTCCTTCACTGTGACATTTGGTGTAAAATACCTATAGGGCTAGAAGGAATGGTCTCATTACAATGTATTATATACAACACTCCATTTAAAGCCACATCAAATTATAAGTAGAAATGTTTTTAAAAGGCTATCCTATATGGTTCTCTTTATTCCAGAGTCATAATGAAAAAATTATTTATTAATGAGTTTGATTTATAAAATTGTACCCATTGCAATTTTTGCCTTTGGGCACTATAACAAAGATAAAAACATTCAGTGAGCTACAGAACACTTAACAATTATAAAAGCAGTCAGCAGCGTCATAAATTACAATTATTCTCAAACAATACACCAAAATGCAATTTAAACTGATAATGTATCATTTAGTTATATTTTGATGTAGAATAACATTTGTCTAAATGACCTAGGAAAATATGGAGTCTTGGAAGATTATTATTATTAACGATTAAACCGGAAAGCTGGCTTGTTTTTTTGTGTTGGGTTTTTTGAGTGTATGAAAAGGGACCTGGTTTTGTGACATTTGTAGAAGCTACTTACTTTTTATTTTTTGATGCAGAGTGATTGAGAGGACACTACTATGCCACAGCTGCTGCAGAGTTTTAATAAACCTCTTTGACATACCAGACAGCCATGATTACTAAGAGCTCACCTGATCATAGTATTTTCATCAGGAATGATACAGAGGGCAGAGCAACTAAGTCGGCTCCACTTTCTATGAAGATAAGTTTGCTTTCTCCGCATAGAATGGCAAGACTGACACATTATGGTTTTTCTAAATGTAATAACAAAATCAATTCTGCTTTCAAATCCCTGCAGATAGAATTAGATGATTCCCTCACCAATTGGCATCTTGTAAGAATTCAAATGAGTGGAAAACCCTTGATATATGCAAATATATTACATAATATATATAATTCTTAGCATAAAAGTCAATGAAATAAAAGTCATTTCAAAATCTTTTTTGTAATGAGTCTTTGTTTTTATTCAAATAGAAAATTTGCAGATAAGCACAATTATTTCAGAAAGTGTTATATAAGTCAAGCATTTTTGATACAAATATTCTGAATGTGATCTAAGCTTATAAATGAGAAGCTCCATGAATAAATGTATCCAACTAGGAAAAAAGTCCACATTTAAATAAAAGAACCAATGGGTATTGAAAAGAAACAAGCTCCTAAAATGTCACTGAGACTAGCTATGCAACAGTCTTCCTGTTTTTCTAATGGAATTGAAGTGTATTTTCTACAGACCATGTTAA
This sequence comes from Daubentonia madagascariensis, assembly GCA_023783475.1. Lineage (NCBI taxonomy): Eukaryota > Metazoa > Chordata > Mammalia > Primates > Daubentoniidae > Daubentonia > Daubentonia madagascariensis. The sequence goes on from JAKFHU010002088.1 coordinate 6,515,113, forward strand.
TAAAATAAAGAGAAATATCTTTAGGCTAGGTCACTCACATGTATGTATATTATGAGAATCATCCCCATACCTTTAGTTTGTTGTTTACAACCAGTGAAACTGAAAAACATTAGGGATCATTGTTCATATTCCTTACTTGGAAATGTTTCAGGTTTTTTATTCAACTTATCTTTCCAATAATAGCTACAGATGTCATACATGTGCCTAGGGCTTTTTAATGGTTTCCTGTTCTAACACTTGATGTGAATCAAACAAAATATAGACAATCCTTGCCCTTTTAGGGAAAGGGGAAAAAGGCAACAAAGAAACCTAATCAGGTCTAAAAACGAGTTTATCCTACTTGGTACAAAGAAAACAGAAAGAGTCTGGGGAAGATAAACTAATTTCTACCAGTTTCTGCCTACCACGTATATGCTAACTCAATTTAGATTGATTTGATAATGTCTACAGACTTACTACCAAGACACAAGGTTACTATATACATTTGGACTTCCTCCCATCCCCCAAAATAGCATGGGATGAAATGTTGTCTAAGCTCCTTTTAATTTCATTTTAGTTTATCTTGGTTTCTTACTTCAAAGCAAGTAAGACAAGTTTTTTGACATCTTTTCAAAATTTACCACAGCAAGACACCACCAGAACCAATCTTCTTTATATAGACTAACACAACTTTTAAGTAAAAAGATGGTGATTTTTAAAACACATCCTGATTTACTGGAAAACTGCTATTTACACAGGAGGGGAAGGAAATGGCTTCATTTTACACTTAATTTTTTTTTAAAGCAGCCAATTTTCATTTATAAAAATAACCATTTATTCAACTCTGGGGCAATAGAAAAGTGATTGCAATAGTAACCAGGAAAACTAAATCTTAGTCCTTCATTTACCACTAACTAGATTTTTGCTAATAATATTTGTGTTAAATTTCATGGACAGAGTTTAAATGTTTAAAAGATATATCTCAAAATTTATTAAAGTAGTCAGGACTTAGGAAAATCACTTAATCCTTCTGAAATTTAGTTTCTGTAGTTACTATATACCCTATAATACTAAGCATATCAAAGAAAAACAGGACATTTCTATCCTCAGTGAGTTAATGGTTTGACTCTCCTACACAAAATTTTAATTTTAATCTATCTGATATTGTTTTTCAAAAGTCTGTATCATCACTGTTATTAAATAGCATTAGTAAAACTAAAAAGAAATATGGCCATAGTGAGTAACATGAATGCTTTTGTTAAATAGTAAATGAATGCAATTATAGAGAAGGATGTTTTCTTCCTCACTATGCTCAGTTTTCCTGTTTAAAATAATTTTTACAAAAAAATTCTATTTAGACCTTAAAATGGTTCATCATTGTGAACCATTAATATGAAATCAAACTGATTTTCTCTATATACTTTAATCAGTAGCCTGAATTATTTTAATTATTAATCCAAACAGGTTTATAAAAATGTAGGCAGTCTTTTAATGTAGAATTCTTGAACATATTACATATTATTTAATATTTATGATTTATTAATGACAGAAATACTATCTTCAAACTAGGTCTTATTTCTTTATAACAAGATAAATTAACTAAAAGTGCAATGTTTATTATTATGTGAGACTACAAATGTTTATAAGAAGAAATATAAATAGGAACTCACAATTTATAGCTAAAATGTTAATAAAGATTGAAAGTATGGATGCCTTATATTAATACAATTAAAAAGACTTTGCTTTATGTCCATTAATAATGCACAGTATTCATTCTGTAATAAAAGGGAAATTGGAAATTATTCACTTCACTTCTTTCATTTAAAAAATTTCATTAGTGACTTCCAGCAAAGAGGTAGCAGAATAGTCAGAATTTAATGCCACCTCTGCTTAAAACACACAGAAAAAAAAAAAAACTATAAAAAGAAGAAACTCTAAAGATAAACTTGGCTCAACAACAACAAAAAAATCACAGTAATCCTGAAAATTGAATAAAAACATAAAGTGGTGAGTGGGGCTCAAGTCATCAACTTGTTGGACTCTAGGAGAATAGGTTGGGTGGTCCCAACGAATATCTAAAAAGAATACCAGAAGAAAATGGAGGAAATGCTGAAGAGAGAACAGTTGATAAATTTTCATAATAGAAGACATGAGTTCTCAGGTTGAAATGATACCTCAAGCACCAAATAAAGAAAACATACTGAAAGTGAAAAACATCAAAAATAAAGAGAAAATATGTACCACCCACCACGGAAAGACAGTAAGATTTGATCAACAAAAAAAGATGCTGCAGATAATGAAATAATATCTTTAAAACTTTGTAGCAAAATAGCTGGAAAGCTAGAACTTTATAGCCAATTATGATATCACCCAAGAATTAGGGCAAATGAAAAGCATCTTCAGAAATTCAAGATTTAAATTGAAAATTCAAAATGAAATTCAGAATGAAAATTTATTTTTCATTTTTTCTCTCTTGTAGAAATAGTTAAGGAAGTACTTCAGCATTTTTAAAAAGCCAATTCACAGGAAGACATGAGTCACACAAGCACAAAAATTGTTCAAACAGGTTGCTAAATCTGTTTAAAATGTTAATGACCACTGTTTTGAGTTTAAAAAAAAAAAGATAAAACTTCTATAGACAACAACACCAAGAAGCACAAGAGTACTAACAAGTAAGCGGAGAATGCAAAAGTGGCTGTCATGTTTAGGAAGACAGAAATTCTGGATAATAAAAATTTATTTTTATAATTACTATGTTTGTGTACATGTGTATCTCCGTATACACACATGTATGTGTGTCACATACACGATATACCACAAAGTGAAAAGATTTATTTCAAATGACTTTATATCACACTTTAATGATATATCTTTTGTTGTTTGTAGTAACAGCAATGCTGTTATTTGAAACTTTTAAAAGTGTAGGATAAATCAAATGAGTAAGTTTGTTAAAGTTAATAGCAATCAAGACTTTCACGGTGAAAGTCAATTAGAAAGTCAAATTAAACTCAATGCTAAAACTGATTTATTGATTTGAACTCAAGATTTTAAATGTATATATTCACATATTTTCTAATTATGGCCAGAACATGACATAAAAGTAATGTAGTCTCAGGAACAAGGTACACACCTAGGACTAGATCTTGGTCTTCAGTACCATTCTCCATAGATCTTTGGAGAGAAGACTGATGCCAAGTATGGAGCAAGGAAGGTAGACCATGGTCTTGGGAAAGCAGGGAGGTTTGTAAAAATTAATAGAGTCATATCAAGAACCCAGAAGCTAGTCAGAAGGGGCTTCCACTCACCAAAGCTAAGGCATCAGAAAGGATGATCATAAGTGACTGGAACATACTACATCTATGCAAGGCTGAGTCCATAGTGATAGTCAAGAAAGAAGCCAGAGAAAAGTCATTTGTCACCATTTGACACTCCTAGGAAGCAAATTATTTACCTCGAAAATTAGCCATTTAAAGCAAAAAATTAAGCATTTTTCCTATACTACTAGTATGCACTATATTTCAGGGTAATCAAATAGCACCAGATATAGAAAGCTGTGGAAAGCACTATAATAAAAGATTGCTAGCAAATGTGGAAGAAATGAAATAATTAAAAATTATTATATTGAAAAACTTAATGAAATTATTATTTTGGCATAAAATTATCAGTTGTGAAAACTATTGACAGTAACTTGACATAGTGCCAAAGTTAGTTCATAAAGGATTATTTCTGGTTTCAAGTAGAACAAATTCATGTTTGCAATGGAGGGATGAGGTTGTCACCACCTTAACCCAATAATCAAACTTAGGTCACTAATGGTGAAAAACAAAACAAAACAGATATTATTTGTCTTTTGATCTGATACATAAGAAGTACATATCACCCATGATGTAATCTCGCTAAAAATGCTTAACTCAAATTTAATCAAGCCTGTAGATATAACTTCCAGTTAACAGAACCTACTGGGACTACAGGAACAATCCAAATGACTTTACAAGGAGGCAATCAAATTCATAAAAAGTGACCTACTCAAGGATAACTGGTTGGTTTTCTGCAAGTCGGTGTCATGAACAAAGATTACATACATGTAAAAATCATAGCAGCTAGATGCAATGTGTGATCTTGGATTAAATTCTGATTTAAAACAACAGTTGGACAACAACTGGGGAAATTCTAATATGGATTAAGTATTAGATGACATTAAAAATTATTGCTAATTTCATGAGACAGAATGTTAAATTTACAATACAGGAAAAGATTTCTAGTTTTTGAGATACATATTTAAGTTTTAGAGGTTGTATGTCATGGTTTCTATCTTGTAAGTAAGGTCTTTTTGTGGTCACCACTTACTGAGCAACAGAGCTGAGGATGATTTCACAATTGCACAGGGAATAGGTTAAGGAACAGGCTTGGGGAAATTTAAGCTGGGGGCAGGAAGAAGTGAGAACATAAGTTCCTTGATCATTCTTGTGACCCCAAGGAAGGCTGAGCAGGGACCAGGGTGTTCTGCTGGACATGCCATGGGTGGGCATCACAGGACATGGCCTGTACCAACGATTACTCTTACTTTTTATAGGATGAGTGTGACAGTAGCCTTGTAGTGGAGGAATAAATAAGCAGCTTGGCACCAGGCAGTATAGAGTGTAGATACCAGCTGTTTACTGAGGCGCTCTGCAAAGGCCAGCTATCTGCACTTGGGAGATTTTGAGGCCTGTGGGAATTTGATATGCCTGCTGTTGGTGCCATGGAGCCACTGGCCCCTTGAAGCTGAGTTTGAGTGCAGTTTTTTTCTTTTAGGGTAAGGATGAGGGCTCTGGTCCTGGCCAGTTTATTTTTCAGACAACGCAGGGTATGCCCCCCAGAGTCGTTTCAGTCAATTCTGCCTGTTGTATTACAGTATTTATGATCTACTTCAAATTTCTTTGTCATGAAATAATAAAATGAACATATGCTAAAATTTATGAGTAATGAGCAAAGAATACAAATAAAATTTATAGGTTTGAAACAAAGAGAATAAAAAGGGAAAAAAACCCTATCAGTACAATAATAGAAATAAAACCAAACAGATCAATAATCACAGTAAGTTTAAACATATTAGACTAATCTATTTAAATACATAGATTACCAGATTGGACTTTTAAATACACTCTATGCCCCTTTACATGATAGACATGCCTGTGGTAAAACCACACTGAGGAGATGAAAAGAAAGGGATAGAAAAATACATCAGAAAAATTCTAACCATAACAAACCAGTGGTTGCAAATACATCAGACAAAATAGAGTTTAATTAAAAATTACTAATATGGATAAAGAAACTTCAAACAAAAGGAAGAATTCATCAAAAAGATAGACTAATCATGAACTACAGACAACTAAAAACATCCTTAGCATACACAGACAAAAATCTCACAAAATTAGAAGAAGAATTGAAAAATCTATAGCCATACTGAGAAACTTCAGTACATTTCTATCAGAAACTGGCAGATAGGGCAAACCAAAAAAAAATAAAAAAATAAAAACAAAAAACCCCAAAAAAGTAGGCATATAGAAGTATTTGAACAACAAAATGAACAATCTTGAGGTAATAGGATATAAGCATTCATTTTAATTACACGTTGAACTTCTACAAAGTCGTACACTAGATCACAAAATATCACCACAATTTCAAGAAATCAGTGTTATATAAATGCCTTTATCTGTAAACAGTGCGATTAAATTTACAAGGGGTACAGAGTCATATGTTCAAAAACTTTAAAACGTATTAGTAAATAATTCATAGGGTAAAGAAGAGGAGAAGTGAATAACAAATGAGCATATTACGCATCAAAAATTAGGGGATGCAGCTACAGTAATAGCCATATTTTGATTAGAAACAAACATGTTTTAAGTGCACTTATGTAAAACAAGAAAATGAAAACAAGTATACAAGAAGCTAGAAAAAGAACAAAAGAAAAACACTTAACCTCCTTCTTTCTCTAGTCTAACTCTACCTAAAACTAAAATAGAATAAAGGAAATAAGAACAGAAGTTAATAAAATAGAAAAGAAAGAATGAATACAGGGTATCAAGCAAATCAAAAGCTGTTTCCTTGAAAATAACGTTTAAAAACTAATATTATAGACAAATCTCCACTAAGATTAGTCAAGGAGAAAAAATTAAAAAACAAAAAATGTACAAATTAACAATATTGGGGATAGGTGGAGAACATAGCTACACATAAAGCAGAGATTTGAAAATGTAAGATAATATGATAAATTTCTGGACATTTTAAAAATTGGAAACATAGAAAAATTCATCTAGACAAAACTGAAGATCTGAATAAGCCTTGCGCTATCCCCAAATACAACACACACAGTCACAGACTGAACAGATGAGTTTATAAAAAATACAATTCCAATATGAAATAGAAATTGCTTCAGAGAATGGGAGAAAACACAGTAAAAGCTTCCCTACTCATTTTGTGAAGTTTACATAGGGCATGTAAGGCATCAACCTTAAAGCTATTACCAAACAAGGACAATGGAAGATACAAAAATACAAAACTCAAACTGTACAAAAGCAAATTATGTAACCAAAACGTTTGTACCCCCATAATATTCTGAAATTTTAAAAAATGGAACAAAAAAAATACAGAACTATCTCAGTTACATAGATGATAATGTTATGAGTAAAATATTAGCAAATTGAATTCAGCAATATATGAAACAGATTGCATCATGGCCAAGGATGGCTGGATAGATGGCCATAAAAATGCAAGGAAGTCTGCACATCAGAAAATGTACTGATGGAATACACTGCTCTCAGTGATAAAAGGAGAAATATTATCCTCTGATAAACAAAATTTATTATTTTAAGTGGCACTACAATAATTGATTATTAATATAAAAAATAGATCCCTATTCACACCAATGAAAAATGTATAGGCGAATTAAAAACAAATAGAAAATTTAAAAATGTAAATAAAATTGGAAAATGTCAGTATGACTCTGTAGAAGTTTCGTTAAACACAGCACCATAACAATAAAAGAAAACTGATAGGCATAAACATAAAAATTTAAAACCTATCTATAATAAAAAATAAAGTTAAAGACACAATTATAGACTGGGGAAGATATTTCCAATGCCTATAACCCAAAAAAGGCTAGTGTTCAGAATAAGAAACACAACAGGAAAAAAACGGATGCAAAGAAATATTTGGTGACCAAAGAGAAGAGTGTTGGTTTTCTATTGAGATAATTTCATGTTATCATATTTCCCTTTCGGTTAGAGGCCCTAATTTTGCTCAGGTGTACAACCTCCCCTCCCCTCATGCATATGATCAGGGACCAGCTCCAAGCCAGGTTCAACTCCTTCCATGTATTTTTTGCCACTTGAAAAAGACAATGAAAAACTGAAAATAAATGTTATTTAAATGATAATTTAAATAATCTGATAATTTAAATGAGTTATTTAGATGATTTAGAACTAAAAGAAAATGATAAAAATGAAAAAAAGTAGAAAAACATGCTTCCTTATTACAAATTCATACACTGAGAATTAAGATCACTGATGATATACAAACGTATTACATCAATTTATATTCCCATCAATTACGATATGAGAGTTCCTATTTTAACTATGCCATCTTTTTTATTTTACAGATGAAGAAACTGTTCCTGGAAAAGTAACTTCTCCAAGGCAACAGGATTCAGTCTCTAAGCTTAGACCAGAAGGTGGGTTTCCCAGACACCAGCCTACAGTAAATATTTGCTGCTACTGAACACATTGCATTCTTAACTCAGGCAGAAATGACCAGAATTATCTGTGGTTCAGAGTTTTCTGCTTCACTGATTCCTCTATCAGTACAGCCTTCCATGAGAGTCAGAACATTGCTAACGTTCAGGAAAAAGGCACCTATCTTAACTGCTTTACCAGAAACATTTTCTCTTCAAGCATGATGTTAGCCATGCAACCACATGTCATGACTCTTGCCAGACAAAGAAATGCTAAAAGGGCAGGTTGTTCTGTTCAACACAATCTGATTAAGATTTGTACCTCAAATTGCGAACAGAAAAATCTGCACAGGATCTGGGGTGGGGGAGATTTTATCTGTACTTAAAATTTAGTGAATGTCAGTTAATAATGGTTACTTGAGATACATTAACTTTTCCAGACATGAGGGAGTCTGTGTCCTAAATTATCCCTTCCATGGTCCATCTGAGACATAACTCTTTTCCCTAGGGAGATGGTTAGGTTTTGTTGTTGTTGCTATTGTTTTATCTACCTGTTCAATGAGGCTGATGATGATACCAGATACGATTTATTCAATAGTGAATGTCTTAGTCTATTTTACGTTGCTGTAAAAGAATACTTGAGAATGGGTAGTTTATAAAGAAAACAGGTTTATTTAGCTCATGGTTCTGTAGGCTGGAAAGTTCAAGAGCATGGCCCTAGCTTTTGGTGAGGGCTTCTGTGCTGCATCATAACATGGTGGAGAAGGTCAAAAGGGAAGCGGAAACATGCAAAAAGAGAGAAAACCCAAGGGGCATTCTGGCTGTATGACAATTCACTCTCATCGGAACTCACTCACTACCACCAGAATGGCACCAAGCCATTCATGAGGGATTTGGGCCCTTGATCCAAACTCCTTCCACTAGGCCCCACCTCTCAACACTGCCACATCAGGGACTAAATTTCAGCATAAATTTTGGTGACAGCAAATAAACCATATCAAGGAATGAATAAAAATATGTGCTTATGTTTTAAATTATATATTATGTCAGGATATCTTTATGGCCACATCAAATTATTCCATTGCAACAAAAAAGTCCTTTGCTTTGGGTTTCATCACTACTTCCTCTCTTCAACAGAATGTCCCACTTTATTGGTTTTTTTTTTTTTTTTTTTTGGTTTTTACAACTTCACAATTTCATGCAAAATGTTACAGTTCACTTGTTTTTCACAACTCCCATGTTTATTAATTTGTCAAATATATTGTGATCTTTTCACTCTATCCACAGCATCTTTGAATAAATTAATGAAGATTATGCCTCTAAGAGATTCCCTTTCTGCACCAACGCAGACATAGCTGACCCTATCTCCCGAAAGATTCTGATTCAACAGACTGGGTTGTAGCCCAGAAATTGGCATTTCTGAAAACTCCTCATGTGTTCTGGGGCAAGTGGTCTTTTGATTACTCTTTAAGAAGCAGTACATTCAGAATTCTTCTACTCAGCCCAGAAAGGTCTACCTCTGTCCAACACTACTTACACAGCCTTGTTGCTATGAATTTTTTTCACTGATTTCTCCATGCTTATCAAATGTCTACCCTTCCTTTAAAGCCTACATCAAGCCATCTTTCTCCCTGAAGCCCCCTTGACCCAGCATTGAGTTCTTCTCTGAACTTACAGCACTCACTGCCATTATTGATTATTCATACCTGCCCTTGACTCTGGGCGTACATCTATGGGAATGCCTGCCCAGTCTTCCCCATATTGGATATGCTCTTCTCCCACTGGAATGATATATGAAATGTCTGCAGACCTCTCCCCCCGCCCCCAATTGCCATGGCTGATCTAAACTGCCAGGGCTTGCATAACGGGCCAGTCTGGGCCAATCAGACTTCTTTCCTGAAGCCTAAATTGTTAGCTCATAAAGTTTAACTCTGTGCATGTTCTCCTCAATGTTACTCAAGTTCCATAAGGGCTTTTCCCACTGCTTTGCCTCCAATATCCTTCTCAACAAACAGCAAAACCGTCTTCACCCCACTTCCCTCTATGGAAACTGCTCTTACAAGGTCATCAATGAGTTCAAGAGGTGGATACTTACTTCCTTGATTTCCAGCTTCTCTCCTTGTACTTTTGCCTATAAATGTATCCTAAGTTTTATATACCAGTTGCTAGAACACCCACTTGCTTTACTACCCAAATGTGAAACATGGGAATTATTCTTCACATCTCTTGTATGTTCTACTCCCTTATCTAAGATCTATAAATTTTATTCCCTAAATATTTCTGCCACTTATTAGCTTTACAATTGAACAATCTGACCTTTATTTAATGTCTATATGCCTCATTTCTTTATCAATAAAATGGGAATACAAATGGCACCTACCTTATAGGGTTGTTAGATAGAATAACATATTTAAAGAATTTAGAACAATGACTGACACAAAATAAGTGTGGTTGTGGGTGTTTGTAATTATTATTATATCAATTGCAGAGTTTACATGGATAAAAGGATCATGCTGTAATTCAGGTCTGTGCTATCTCTGCCCTGAATCATGACAAACTCCTGCATTTTCCTACCTGTACCCTTTGGTCCTCTCAAAGATTAATTTCTAGTTTACCTATTTATCAAAAAAGATTTAGAAATCCAGAAAAACTCATAATTTTACTTTATTTTAAAAAAATGATGAACTACCTATTATATTATCCTGGATGGAGCTGGAGCCCATTCTTCTAAGTGAAGTATCACAAGAATGGAAAAACAACCACCACATGTACTCACTGATCAACACTAATGTGCACATATGGGAAGTAACATTCACAGGGTGTTAGGCAGGTGGGAGCGGGGAGGAAGGGATGGGTAAATCCACATGGTGCGTGCTGTCTGGGGGATGGGCGTGCTTGTAGCTCTGACTTGGACGGTGCAAAGGCAATTTATGTAACCAAAGCGTTTGTACCCCCATAACACTCTGAAATAAATAAATAAATAAATAAATAAACAAACAAACAAACGGTTTATTTAGAAAAAATATATATATAATTGTACATATTTTGGGGGGTACATGTGATATTTTGACACATGTTTATAATTTACTGTATGTTTCAAAATAGGTAGGAGAATTGTAATGTTCCCAACACAAAGAAAAGATAAATGTTTGAGGTGATGGATATCCTGAATTTTGACCTTAAGTGTTCATTTTAGTAGTTTCTATAATTACTATCCCAAGTATATACAGATGATTAAGTTAAATTACATATTTGAAAATTGCTAAGAAAACACTGATCAGAGGCTAAAGTTGAATAATGATATATAAATATAATAGATTAATAAATAATATAATAACTTCCAAACAAATCCTCTCCCCTACCCCATTGTAACCATGTTTAAAATGAAAGAAGCTGGGAAGTGACTTGGAGAGATGGAGTTTGAACTCTATTAAAAATGCAGAAATGTCATGGTACTCTCAGAGGCCTATATCTGCTCTGTTTTATTTTGTTATATAGGTATAGATATTAGATATAAAGTTTCATGCTGAATGAATTCAAGTCCACTTGTTCATTATTTAAAAGAGAGCGCAGAAAATACAAAAAATATACCATATAGTATCTTTAAAAACACTTTATTCTTTACTTAAATGCTGCCTTTAAAATCTTTTCTCTACAGAAAGATTAGCCTGTCATTATCTGAGAATTTGTTCATTTTTCCTTTCTTTCCATTTGCTTATCCACTGCTTCTTTTATTTATTTATTCATTCATTTAATCTGTCAGTCCACCAGTTATTAAATACCTACCACATGCTAAGTGCTGGGCTGCAAAGATTAAGAAAACACATTCTCTGCCCTCAGTGCACTTCCACTCTATGAATATAAATGAGAGTATTCCCACTGTTTGGGACAGACGTATGAAACACTCTCGGGGAGAAGGGGAAGCAGGAACTGAGGAGCGAACAGTCAGTTCTGTGAGCACCACAGAGCATGCCTGAGTCCAGGAACAAGTGTGTGACGTGAGGACACCGATGCTGTGTTCTATGTGACTCTGGTCTGACCTCTGATATTTTGGTCCTATGTTAAATAGTGCTTCCTCCAATCACATACTTTCATCATGATCTCAACAAATGCCATATAATACATTACTTTTATAAATATTATGGACAAGGTGCTACACTTCTACATGGGAGTAGGGTTTCAGAAAAGTGACAAGAAAAGGAGATGATGTTTTAGCCTTGTTTTAAACAAATGAGAAGGTATCTGCCCTGCAGACAAGTGAGGAAGGTGATTCAAGACAGAGGGAGCAAGACAAGAAAATCAGGGAAATGCACAAAGGCAGGGGGGTTCCAGAAAATTTCAGAAGATGGCAGGTTTAAACCATTTGAAATTGCCTTGTTGCTGCTTAATCCCTACTTTCATGTTTCTTTCTAGGTTTTCAACTTAAACAAAATAATTTCAAGGAAGAGAACCATTTCACATTAAGAGAGGAAAGCCAGGGCTGGATTCATTGATGTAGTTCAGATATTGCCTTAAGGGTTGGTCTTTGGAAGGGCATTTTTTGTTTTTAAGTGAAAAGAATTTGCAAAGGTCTCTATAAGCAAAAGACACTCAACATGCATTTAATGCTTGACTTTGGAATCAACATTTTATTTTCTAGCTGTGTGCTAAGTGCCTTCCATAAACTAAAGCTAAAACTGATCAGCTTCAGTTTTTAAAAGATTACTGTCAGACCTCCTTCCATAGGCTATCTTATCCCACACTCTTCCCCTCATGTATGCCACAAATCCAACATGTATATTTATTTAACACACACATATAGTGCTTACCATGTACTCTAAGAGTTCTTACAAATAATTACTCATTTATTTCTCAGGACTAACCTATGAAGTAAGTAGTATTATTATCACCACTTTATAGATGGGAAAAGTAAGACCAAAAGAAGGGAAATACTTAATAAAAATTGACCAGCTAATCAGTGGTAGAACCATGGTCATTTATGAAAATGTAAAACAATACATTCCTCACTTATGCTTTTTGTTTTAGAAAAGTTATTTTTCATAAAAATATGTTATTTTGTCAACATGTAATGGGTTTATTTTTAATTAAATTTTTAAATATTTTACATATCTCAGTTTTAATGTCTAATCCAAAATATTAATATTAATAGATTCGAACCTGGTCAAGTTTGGAGTCCATGTCCTTAACCATTCTAGCCTGCTGCCTCTCATGGTTTACAATTCTCACTACCACTCTAGTACCTTAAGAAATAATAGCCCTGAGCATTTGAGTTCAAAGAATGAATCTCCAAACTGGATTTCCTGGGTTATGATTTATGAGTACTCTTTCCTCTATTCCACCTACATCTTCTATAGATCTTCCAGGCAGATCTGTTTGTTACCTGTTTTCCTGGGATGGTGCCAAGCTTATAGTAAAGTACCTTTCTCTCCCAGTAGAGCTCATAGGAGTATGATGGAGATAAATCGCAATAATGATGTCCAATGCACAACTTCATTTGGTCAAGCTCCAATTAGAAAAGTCCCTTGTGGCTTCCCATGACCATGTTTTTCAACTCAAACAGATGCCTTTCTAGTTGCCAGACTTAGAACCATGCATAGGTCCTCTATACATGACCTTAGTGAAACTGCCATTATAAATTGAATTTCTTAATATGGCATTCACATGCATGATGTTATTTAAGAAGCTAAAAATAAAAGCTGTGGCTAGCTCTAGCTTTTGTATGCATGCATGTTAATTTAAATCATTTCCCTTTAATTATATTTAACACACATTGAAAATTTAGTAATTATAAAAGACCTTTAATTATCAACATTCATTATTATCACTATTATTAACATATATTAAGCACCCACAGTCTGCTAAATGCTATACTCAAGATAAAAGGCATTAACCTTGCAATTCCACTGTGACCAAGATAGAAGACAATCTTCTTCTTCCAGACAGAGAACAAAATTATACATGCCTAACCTGACAAAGAGCCAGTGGATGAGTCAGGTATAAAACCTAGTTGTCTTAACCACTAGACAACTAGGATAAACAAAGAATAGCTATAATACTTTGCCACTAAGCACATCTGAATCTATTCCTCCATAAATGTCTTTAATGCCTGCATCAAATTATTTATGGTGGGAAATCTTTCTCCTTCATAGGGGTATGTGAATTGTATAAACAGTCATTTGAGACCAACTGTATGATATAAACTTTGGTATCAAAAAGAACAATACCATTTTTGATGGAAAAATAAAGAGTGACTATAAAATGATGAAATGAATTTTTTTGAGCAGGAGGGGCTCATAAACTGGCTTTGAAGATAGTTTCAAAGGAAGATTGCCCAAAGCATCTGAGCAATGGTAGCATTGTGAGGACAAATGCTACATTTGATCTGAGTGGTAGAATGAGGAGTCTACCCTTTGGATTCAGACATATTTAAACTCCTATCCTAGCACCTGGAATTGAGTGAAAAAAGTCCCTCCCTTCATGAATGCTTGTTCTACAAGTGACCATGTAATTCATGGCCACTTGTAGAACAAATTATAATAGAGATATTCCAGCACGTCATGGTGGGGTCGGGGGAGGAGTGGTAAATACTGCCTGGAACACAGAGGGGATGGGTAAGGATTAGTAAAAAGACCGTTGCACTGGGTTTTGAAGGATAACTGGATATTCACCAGAGGAAAGGGGGACAAATGATATTTGTCATTTGTCCAGCAGAAGAAACAGTTGGACAAAGGCACACAGATGGAAGCATTCTTTGCACGTGTGAAAAACTGTAAGTGGCACACATAGGTGCTTCATGCAATATGACTAGAGATAAAGCTAAGCATGTAGGCTGGGATTAGGTTGTAAAATGCCATATCAAGAATTCAGAAATAAACTCTCACATATATAGTCAAATGATTTTCAACAGTGGTGCCAAGACCATCTAATGGGGAAATATTAGTCTTTTCAACAAATGGTGCTGGGGAAACCGGATATTCACAGGCAAAATAATGAAGTTGGATCATTACCTAACACCATGTACAAAAATTAACTCAAATAAATTAAAGACTTAAATGTAAGAGCTAAAACTATAAAACTCATAGAAGAAAACATAGGGCATTGGATTTGGCAATGATTTCTTGGACATGACACAAAAATCATGGGCAGCAAAAGAAAAAAATAGACAAATTGAACTTCATGAAAATTACTTTTGAGCAAAGGACACAATCAACAGAGTGAAACAGCAACCTATAGAAAGAGAGAAAATATTTGCAAATCATATATCTAAGAAGGGATGAATATCCAGAATATATAGAGAACTCTGAAAACTCAATAACAACAAAATGAAGAACCCAATTCAAAAATAGGTAAAGAACCTAAAAGATATTTCTCCAAAGATGACATATGAATGGCAAACAAGGACTTCAAAAGATGCCCAACATCACTAACCATTGAGTAAATGCAAATCAAAACCATAATGAAATCTCTCTCCACACTCATTAGGATGGCTACTATAAATAAAACAAAACCAAAAATAGCAAGTGTTGGCAAGGGTGTGGAGAAATTGAAATCCTTGTACACTGTTGGTGGTAATGTAAAATGATACATTTTTTTTCCACTGAGGAAAAAAATTTGGTGGTTCCTCAAAAAATGGAAAATAGAATAACCATATGATCCAGCAATTCTACTTCTGGGTATATACCAGAAAGAACTGGAAGCAGAGTCTTGAAGAGATATTTGTACACCCACATTTATAACAGCATTGTTCACAATAGAAAAAATGTGAAAGCAACCCAAGTGTCCATTGAGGGATGAAAGGATAAGCTAAATGTGGTACAAAACATACGATGGAATATTATTTATCCCCAAAAAGGAAGGAAATTCTGACAGATGCTACAACATGGATGAAGACTGAGGACATTATGTTGAGTGAAATAAGCCAGTCACAAAAGGACAAATACTGCATGATTCCACTTATATGAGGACCTAGAGTAGTCAAAATCATAGAGAGAAAAAGTTGAATGGTCGTTGCCAGGGGCTGGCGGGAGGAGGAAGTTATTGCTTAATGAGTACTGAGTTTCACAGTTGCCAGATGAAGAGTCCTGGAGACAGACAGTGGTGATGGATGCACAACAACATGAATTTACTTATACCACTGAACTATACACTTAAAAATGGATAAGATGATAAACATTATGTGTATTTTATCACAATTTTAAAAAGGAGGCTGGGGGCAGTGGTTCATGCCTATAACCCTAGCACTCTGGGAGGCTGAGGTAGGAGGATCGCTTGAGGCCAGGAGTTCGAGACCAGCCTTAGCAACAGCGAGACCTTGTCTCTACAAAAAATAGAAAAATTAGCCAGGCGTGGTAGCGTGCTTGTAGTCCCAGCTAGTGGGGAGGTTAAGATAGGAGGATTGCTGGAGCCCAGGAGTTTGAGGTTGCAGTGAGCTACGATGACACCACTGCACTCTAGCCCAGGTGACAGAAAGAGACCCTGTCTCAATAAAAAAAAAAAAGAAAAGAAAAAAAAAAAGCCACACCAAGAAATTTAAAATATATTCTGAATACATGGGGAATAGTCAGTGGTTTCAAGGCAGGAGATAAATATGTATAGGTATATGGGGTCAGGTTTTGTAAATATATTCAGAACTATATAGATAGATATAAACATATAATAATGTTATTCATGAAAAAATAAGGAATCATTTCATACAAGGAAAATCTCACTGGACATTATACAACCTTTAACTAAACAATGTCTATATTTTATGTGACTATTTGAATATAATTTTAACTAGATAAATGTATGAACTTTTTATAGGTGTTCTAAACATGTGGTATTGCACTGTAACAATATCAATTGCTTTGATGCCTATTTGTTTATCTTTGGATCTTCATAAGAACATAGCTAAATGTCAAATATATTTTATTTAAAAGTTAAAATTAAGAAAGCTTGAGAGACTGACACAGTGATTAAAATAAAAGGCAGAGAAAAAGGAGACAATTTCTTTACGCAAGTCAATCAATTCCAATTTCTGATGCTTTAACTATCCACCTTTTCCTTTTAAAGGGGGATGGTCCTTTATGATTTTTCCAAAAAATGCTACTTTCCCATTCTTTGCTTAAGAGGTAGGGAGTTCTGTCTGAAAAATCAGTTGGAAAATATCAGGGCTATGTCAGTCTGAAAATGTTCAGCCAGTTGCAAGTTAAAAAAGATTTGCTAAAAGTAGCAATTTTTTTAATGGTTTAAATCTGTCAGAAGGCTTTGGATTCTCCAGTGCCTCACACCAGTTACTTCAGAACTAACTCCCTCCAGATGTCCCTATGATCATTTAATCAGACATGAAAAGCTGTATGGTGACAAGCTCTCATGCTGCTTATGAGGATGCTGTATGTTTCCACAAGCATAAAACACACACAGTAGCTACTTTTAAAATGTGATTCATCTAAATCAGAATTCTGTTTTAAAGAACAGAGCTATTAGGAAAGGGGCCACTCTCCTGAGAAAGAAAAGTCTTTTAAATGTCTGTACAATGTCATTCCATGACAAGATTTTGAAAGCAGAAACCAAAATGAAACTTGTACTTCAGAAGCGTTTATGTTGTGAGGAAAAAAAATCCCCCATCAGAAGAGATTTCTATGAATCACACCACGAAAATTTTCCTTTTCCTCTCAATGCCAATTGTCTTACTTCTTCCCAAGATGAACTCTCATTAACCCTTTCCTTGCATGCCATCAATCTGTACTATATGTCCACAATATGGAAGGCACATACGGAAGTTCAGAACACAGAAGACGCAGTCTGTACTCCCGACTTTCACTTTAAAGTAACATGACTCCTTACCCATTAGTCTTCAGACATAGGCAGTGGCACTCTCTAAAGAATTAAAGGGTGCAAATGTATGCACATATAGGCTTTTATGCTGCTGCCTTTGTGTCTGGTGTATTTTTAAAAATTATTTCTTAATATTATTCACTTGACTGATAATCAGGTTTTTGGTGTTTTGGATGGAAAGATAATCTCATTCCATGAACATTTATGCATACTGAAACATTAAAATAAAATTTAAAGTTGAATTCATACCAACCAAGTTAATAATTCACATCTGGAACCTTGAAGTCACTAGTTTGGATGTTTAAGTCCCTAAGAACAACTGGAGTTCACATATTTTCTCTATTTATTATTTCCTGTTACACAAAATTTCTGAGAAAATCATCCACTATTTAAATAATTTTCTCAGTGTCACAGAGTTATTGATGCAATCAGACACAGGACTTGACCTTTAAAATAAAACTACTTTAAACATCATCTTTACCAAATTTCAAACAACACTGTCAAATTACATCTGCCCACACTACTAAAGTGAAATTGAGATGTTTACTAATGTTTTGCCAAGAAACACCTTGTAAATGTCCCCACACTCTTTAATTAATTCCCATACCAGGAATATTTTTATTTTTTCCCAAATCAACTGAAACCAGAAAAACTTCTTAAAGAAGATGGAATAGGAGGATAATTTAGAAGGGGAAATCTTTAGATGTAATAGATATAAAAAATTGTCCAGAAATTTCTAGTCTAATCAAGTCATTTGAACATAGTTATTAGAAAATTACAAAGCTAAAACCACCAAGATTACTAATTTTATGGTACTCTAGAACTCAGTTTTGTTGACAGAGGTGGAACCCAGATAATCGAGTCCACTGTTTGTATATTAGTTTTTATTCTCTGTTAGCATATTAGGTCACTTGGAAAATTCGGTTTTATAATAGTTCATATCTAGAAATATCAAAGTTTGTTCTCTTCCTATAATTTCTATTCTTTCTCAGAACCAATTCCTATGCTGAAGTCATTGCTAGAAATGTAAGAAGATGAAGAGGGTTTCACAATTCAAACTGCTGACCTCAGCCACCAATCCACATGTTAATTCCAAGTGGAGAACTTTTGTTTTAACATCTATCTCTGTCCTTGACAACACCAAGAAACAGGTAACACATTATCCTAAAGCAGATAATAATAAACCGAAACTGAGGAAGAAAATAGTATGTCAGACAGGGAATTTCGCAATCCAACTCATATTTACACATATGCACACACAAGTATAGTATACGTCCACACATATATCTTCACAAAATGAGTTAAAATTGGTTAAAAGTTGTGATCGAATTCATCTTGCCCATTTCAGAAATAAAGATTTTTATCATCCAGTCATGTATTTGTGATAGCTTGTTATGTGCCAGGCACTGTGCCCAGGGACTCTAAAACAAAGTTGAATATACCAGCCCATGCCTCTGAAGAGCTCACAGTCTAGAAAAGATGCAGACATGTAAAAAAGCAGTTATATTTCAGGGAGATAAGAGCTAATAGAGACACTACATGTGGCCATTCACTTCAGGGGTTAGAGAGGCTGAGCAGAGTGTCAAAGTGCAGACTCAAGGCAAAAAACACTCATTTTGATTGTTAAAAATGTATTATTTGATCATCTGACATATGCTAGCAGACTTCTAGAGTTATTTAACTGCTTTAGATCTGGTCTGCACAACTAGGATGTAAGTTTCTTGAGGACAGGAGTCATGTCTCAAGGCTTCCCAGATGGTACAGTACAGAAAGCTTGGACATTTAAGGGATTAGTCAATTTATTTTGACAAGAAAGCAAAACCTATTCAATTTTCATTATGTGAAGATCAAGTCTAAACAACAACAAATAGACATGTTATAGTTACCTTTTAATTTCTGAAATTGACCTCTAAATAGTGATCCTTCTGTTAGACTTTCAGTTTTGGACTAGACCCAAGAAGAATGGAGGAGTACGCACCTGAACAGGGATCACACTTCCCAGTTTCCTTGGTTAGTTACAGTACAGACATTCAGACAATCCAAATTTGTTTCATTACCTTCTGCAAGATATGGTGAAAAACTCTGCGACAGAGTAAATCGGGCTTCTGGTTTTTCCTTACCTGAACTTGAGTCTTACAAGCATCACTGCTTCAAAAATTAAGCTGCCTAAACTTGCCAAACTAAGTAAACATTTGGCCCCATGAAATATTGGATGGCAGCTTTATCTCTTAAAAACAAAGCCATATGAAAACCATTGTTGCAATGTGTCTCCAAGCTCTGGTGTTATCAGCACACAGTGTGAACAGCTGGAGTTACAAACACCAGAACTATTATTAAATCACTGTGTGGTGGGGGGAGTAGAAAAAAAGAAAAACCTTTGTGTAGCTTCAGTATCTCTAAACAATGCAATTATGTGTTACATGCTATTTCTCCCTTCCTTTCGCTCTTCAGCATCCATCTCTCCTCGTTGAAAGACAATGGATAGAGCCTTCCTTCTAATATACATAGGGGTCTACAACAATTATTTTGTTCTGGCGTTTCTATAGCTACTTAATTGTTTATCTAATGGATAGAAAAATGTGATTTGGTCATTCAGAATGTTTACTAAGTTTTATGTTGGACTTTGATAGTCAGCAACCCACAACCAAAAGTCCTCCTCCAAAAAGCCAAGCTATTTAAATTTCAAGCAAATGATTTCTTCCATGTATCTGAGAAAGTTTGATCCAGGAGCAACTATAATTTCAATATATGTGACATACATGGGAATATATGTGATGTACAAGGGGGCAATTTCTCAAATTAATACTACACCATATCATATGCAAGACACAAAGAGAGTGCTCCTAATCACTGGGAATATTTTCTCTCACTAGTAGCTACCTGCCAGTCTCTTTGCTGATAAAATATTCCAAATTTCAAAGAACATTTTCATTTCTTGTCCCAGTAGAACACACAGGACAATTCGAAACACTTCTTCTTTAGGGTGTCTTCCCACAAGCAGTCCTTTACCTGCAATTTTAGAGTTGCTATCCAGTATGTTGCTACTGACTGAAAGAGTTACTTTTGGCCTTTCAGTGGAGAAATTCAGAAATTTCTATTCATCTTAAAATCTTGAATTTACATACTGTATGTTGTATAAAAAAGGTGATCGTATGATGAAATAACATTAATTATAATACATATTTGCAGGGAGGAGGTGATAATTCTTTACTTCTTAATCTCTATCCTTCTTTGTACTCTGGGAATTGGTGGCTTCCCTTACTTTATTTAATCTAACCCCCAAAACAGCAGTTTTTGATTTTTTGTTCTTGTTTTAATATTTGAAGAGTGATAGAGTCTTTTTCATGAAACACACACATACACCCCTACACCATGCCAAGGCATAAAAATTTAGAGTTAACAGACCCCCTAAAATCCATCCACAGACTTCCAATTCAATAATCCCAAATATTGCCATCTTTTTTTTTAAATAAAATGTATATATTTTAGACATGTACTTTTAAAAGATCAAAATTTTCTTTATTCTGGTGATGCAAGACAAATAACGGTTTTAGAACAAACAGTGTCATTACAACCATAGCATTATAATTTTCAGGAATCCACTTTTTAATTTACTCGCCCTGCAGGATCAATTTGCCTCAGGGGTTAAATTCGAAACTATAAACAGTCATTAAAACACAAAACAACCATGGTAGTTAACCGGATATTAAGAAAAAAAATCACATCTGTTTTAGAGTTCTGTTCCATCCGCAAGTTTGGGAACATCAATTTCAAGAACCTAGTTTTATGGCATGCCCTTAAGCCAAGAACACCAGGTTACAATCAAGGAAAGGAAGGTAAGATATCCCACAAGCAGCCTCTTACTAGAATATCCTGCTCCCAGGATTCTCTTTCTTTAATTCAAAAGCAGTCAGTAAAATTGGATTTGCACATTAGTGTTTGCACATTAGTAATTGTACTATTCTGATAACTGGGTAGGTTTATGAAAAGAGGAAGAAAGGAAACAAATTTCCACACTGTGAGTCTGGTGATACTCTTAGTAACAAATACTGAGATTTGGTGGCTTCTCAATATACACAGAATTTGAAGCTTGCAGAGAATCTGATTTTTCTAATTTAAGCCCTTTTAAAAACTCCAACATGTCTGAGAGTGTACATCTTAAATAACCAATTTGTAATAACTTAATCATCCAGAAAATAAGTATAACTTTTCCAACTTTTCAAAAACACGTATCTCTGGGTATCAATGAAAACTCTTCTCTCAACGGTAGCCTAATGAAGTGCAACTAAAAATAACAATCATCAACTGCGGTTGTAAAGGCAACATTTCAACATAATCAAATGTGTCACATATTCATCCATACAGCTTCTTATGCTGTGGGTTGTAAGTAAGTTTCACTTCTTGGGAATGATTGAACATAACCCACTTGGGGCTCTGCCATCTGTGAATTACTTACACGTGAATACGCTGTTTAAGAGACTGAAATTTAGATTTTTTCCCCCCTTGGATATTGGACTGAAATGCAATCGAACATGGCTTTTTAAACAAATATTTTTCACATTAGTTGCTACATGGCTATATTGTCACACACTCCCCACATTCATCATCATTTACCAAATCATAGGAATCAAGAATGGTGCAGCTGAAGTTGTGCAGGAAACATCAGGTAGAATTATGGAATAATACAGAATTTTCTCTAGATGGAGAAAACTATGATGTCTCCAAGGCCACACTTTTGGGGCCCAGGTCCTTGCCACACAGAACCTCCTCTGCAGTGTGCTGATACAAGAGCTGGGGTTGTTATGTTCCCATGGTTTCCTTGAAAGGCTGCTCCTCTTAGCACTGAGCAAACAATAAAAGTGGCAGTAGGGCTACACGTAGGGTACAACATAATTTATCATCCATACATGGACACCTCTGAGAGTTAGTGAAGACACTATTAATAAATATGCCAGAACAACAGGCACTAACCAGGACTACCCTAAGCAAACCTAATCATACTGTCACCCAAGAGGTGATGCGGAGCTCAAAGATCTTCCCCCACAGATCTCAAACCATCTGATTAATACTATACACAATTTTACTTCTGTCTAGAGCTGCACTGTCCAATAAACATAGAATAAGAACCACAAATGTAATTTTAAGTTTTCTTGCAGCCATGTTAAAAAAAAAAGAAACAGGTGAAAATAATTTTAATAATATATTTTATTCAACCCAATATACAAAACATATCATTTCCACATATAGTCAATATAACAATTATTAATGAGACCTTTTAAATTATTTTTTCACACTTTAGTCTTTGAAATCCAGTGTGCAAATCCCACTTAAACACATTTCCATTTGGATCAGACACATTTCAAGTGCTCAATAGCCATGTGTGGCTAGTGGCCACCATATTGGCCAGCGTAGTAGGTCTAAATAGTCTACAAATTCGGATATACAGGAATATGTGACTAAAGTTATAATACACACACACACACACACACACACAAACATATCTTTCTTCTAGGTAAAAATAGATACACCCAACTGTCTTGACTAACACTTGCACAACAGGGCAGTTAAATTATCTTTCTCTCACCTGGGGTGAACCATACCTTGGAGCAGATAAACATTTATCTGGTAGACTCTTTTGGAGGAACAGAGAGAATGGCTGAGTTAGATTATTATTAGTTAATAAGCTGGCTAATTGCTAAGAACTTCTAGGACTTTCCCCCGACTTATATGTGTCTTGCATTCCTAATCCCCAAATACACACACTGAGCACCTTCCATGTACTTGATGCTAGATAAAGAAAGATAAATAAGGCACAATGTCTATACCTTGGAATGTTAAGCCTTAAAGGATTCATGGAGATTATTTTACAATTGAAGCAAGACAAGCCTAAAATGTGCCACTATTCCATGCAATGGCAAGGACTAGACTACTGTTTAGGTCTCAGGTCTGCACTATATCATCCACAGATAATGCTGTAAGGAAAGGAACAAATATGTGCTTTCCTTTTTACTGTTGATACACAGAGACTCAGCCTATGTTTGATAACTTGCATAGGGGTAAGGTACAAGGGTTTTGGGTGGCAGCATCTCTTCCTGAATTATGACATACATCTTCGTTAGTAATAACGTTATCTCCCCTGCACCCCAACATGGAACTCACTGATGTTATATTTTGCCTACAGAATCTATGAGAAAGACAGTAGCCATCACTTTTTCCTGGAAAAGCAATATTGATGCCATTTCAGTTGGTTTAAGCATAGAATGATAGAAATAGCAACATAGAAATAAACATTGGTAGATTATCTGCATGCAAATAATAGTAACACATTAATCAGACACACTCTCATTTCAGGGTATATAGACATAAAAATAAGCACTAAATTGTAGTTCTTCTCTTTTATGTAATTCTTCTCTCATTTAATACTTCTCTTCCCCCAATCCAATATAATTAGGCTTAGCATGGTCTCAATCAGTGTGTTTAAAAAAAAACACACACACACATCATACCACATACTGGTTTTGTTTGTACTATATTAAAGGAGAACACACACCTGATTTTTATTAATATTTCATTAAATATATTTCCTTAAAAGGATAGAGTTTTAAATAGGATAGTGAGAAAACATTACACCTAAAATATGTATAAGACACTTGCTTCCTTGCTTAAGAAAATAAATAAGCCAAAATATTGCCACAAATCTATTAGTAAATATCCAATGATGTGGTATAGTGACTCCCATCTCATACACATTGGCATTGGTTCTTGAGAAGACCAAACTAGGAGAATCTAACTAATTTGGCATCATTATATACTCATAAAATGATTATTTTTCTTAAGGCACTATAGACAGTAGAGACTTAAAATGAGAAAGCACCTTGCTTTTAGGAAACTTTTTAATATGGTTATATTATTGAAGATCACCTACTACAATGATACATAGCCATTAACCAAAATCTAACTCTCAGGCTATTTGAAAGGATTATCCACAATTACACCTCTTCAAAGCAACTGAGGATTTAGCAGAATGATCCTCCAGCCCTATATGAAAGGAGGTTATCATCTCTTCTGGAAATTATTCTCCATTTAATCTACCAGTTATATAAGTATAGAAGTTATAAGTGTATATGGTTTTAAGTACTTTAGGTATATAATTTTTTGTCTTCAATCTGAATGCTGATTTATAGAAATCCAATCTAGGTACGACATATCCTTAATATTGGGAGCTTGAAACCATTCACCGTGGTATGACTTTGCAAAGCATTGTGTTAACACATCGAAAATACATAAATTATATCCTTGGGTACAATGAAGCAGGAGGATGAAGTAAAAGCAATAGCAGAATGTGCTGGTTAAAAGCATGGACTTTGGAGCTAGACCATCTGGGTGAAATTCCTGGCACTTATTAGCTATGTGACCTTAAACAAATTACTGAACCTTCCTTTGCCTCAATTCCATTATCAGTAAAATGGAGACAAAAACTTGTGCTTACCTTGATGGGGAAGTTTAGATGACTTTATGTAAAGCATTTAAAACAGTGCTTGGCACATAATAATTGCTATATAAATAATAGCTATCACTGTAACTATATATGAGTAATAGGTTATACTAGCTATCACTATAACTAATACTATATGTCCTATGGAAAGATCTCTATCTAATTATCAATTTAGTGAAGACTGCAAAGTCCCAGTTAGTCTACGGGTAAGGCACTTTGATCTTTCATTAGAAATGCAAACAGCAGGATACCTACTGGAACAACAGGTTTCAGACTCTGGCCACCAGGGTGTGAAGTGCTTGGCTGGGCATCAGCAGGTGGGCCTGGCGCTGGGTCACTGCTTCTCCTCACCATCAGAGGAGTGCCTGGAGGACAAAGAAAAGGGGAGAGGTCAAAAGAACCCTGGCGGGAAGAGAGTGCGTGGCACCATGCACTTTAATTAAAAAGGTTTACAACATGCTTTTATGTAAAAACATTCTATTTCTAAGGATGCTTGTAAATTAATCTGTTTAATGATCTTTTGTCATCTATTTATAGAATGACACATGGCAACAAAATCTTTCAACTCCCATCTTTCCCCACTTGCATTTCAAAACAAGCCATTGTATTTATCAAAAACTGTTAGGCAATGCAGAAGTTGACAGTGTACAATCTAAAAACTGATCTAGAAAATATATGTGAGTATTACAAAGAATGATTATCCAGCAGATGAATGAAGGGGTTCACACAGTCAGTGTAATTTGCTATTCAGTAGAGCTAGAAGTATAGTTATCACTGCCATTTGGTGCTTCCCAAATCTTCTGAACGATGATATATGCTGAAATATGTTATTTGCTGGGGTTATAGCATTAATGTCTATTTAAGTACACAAAGAGATTGCTTCTGTTTTCTTCCTTTTCTCCTAAAGCAGATAGAACTGATAAAGTAACTTAGTTCTTCTAAAAATATATCCTGATTTCTTTTTAATTTAATGAAAGCTTTCACTATTAAATATTTGAGTCAGTTATTAAATTCTGAAAAAAGATCATACTATTAGAAAGTTCAAATAAAATTCAACCTTAGCAGAGCTAGTAGCCTAACTACTCTAACTGTAATTAGGCCTAAAATAATTTGTTTCATACAAAATTGGCCACCGTAGAGAAAAATCTCAAAAAAAAAATCTGCTTGTGGTTTAAAAATCACTCTCATATAAAAATTAACTTTTTATTTGCATACATTTGGGAAAAGAGTGGAAAACAGTTGAAATGCAATTTCCCATATATCAATATGAAAATAATTCCCCAACCCTCTCAAGCTATTACAGTTAAAGGAACATTTTTCATCCATTTTGTAAGTTTTTTACAAAAACCTGAAATTTATATTTGCTTCAACATTCTTATTCTGTACAAAGCATAGAATTGCTAATATTTTTCATCCTTGTCCAAACAGAAGTTGTTTTTAAAAATAACTTCTTTCATAGTAAGAAATTAACATGCTTAGGATACAGACCTATGCCAAAAGGCATTATGAAGTCCAAGTTCACATTCCTTTATTTCTTTTTTTAATAGACATCACTACATTTATTCCCCACCCTCTCCATCGCAAAAATTTCTTAATCAACTGACATACCAATAATTGTATGGTTGGAAATTGTTCTCTGAATGAAACATTTTTAAAAAAAACAAGAAGAGCAGAAGCAAAAAAAAGTACCATAAAATCTTAAGAAAATATTTTATTCCCTCCCTCAGGTGATCTGAAGACTAAGCTCCTTTCAGATTAAACTCCTCAATTATCAGTAACATGAAATGAACAAGTCAGTATAAATGCAATATCCTCAGAAGCAACCCATTATTTTTAAAATTAAGAATAAAATGGGGCAAAATCCATGAAACAAACTTGGTTTGTTTCCAAGCATTTAAACAGGTTAGTACACTATAAGTCGATCTTGAATTGGAGAAACCAAAATGGAAAAACACTATGGTTCACCAAGGTATTTTTCTCATTGCCAAAAAACAAAGTTGATTCAGAGGCACAGAAATGAAAATTTTAGTGATTGACAAATTTGTTTTTCAGCTGAGTCATATAGATATATATGAATATATACAGAGTGTTTGTGTGACATGATTTTTCTTGGGTAATAAATACATTTTTCTTAAAAAAGCCACAGTAGATAACTTTCCTTCAACTTTAACGACACATACCTATGACTCCTCACTTATTGTTAATATCTGCTGTTTTAATATCAGAATGTTAAATTATTTAAGACATAACTTTATAATGACATGTATTCAAGTTTGTATATTCAATCAATATGCCAGAGTATTACAGTGTGTTCCCATATGATGATGATGGTTTTGTACCAGTGTATCAGCTGTTTGGAACATTAAAAAACAAACTTTAAGATGGCTAGATCTTTTTTAAACATACTCTCAGCTCATCAGGAATAAGTTTTCTTCTTCTCCACATTTCTGTACTCCACACTTGAATGTCTCCTGGTGAGTCACCTTCTAATTTTTCTTTGGCTGTCTTAGTGTGTTAATAACAAGTGCAAATCATTCCATATTGAAATTAATAATGAGCATCTTTAAATATGAACTGTTATCTCTGAGAGTTTTAAACAACCCTTCTTAGAATTATCTTTTAAATTACCAAACTCCATTTGAAGGTGGCTGTCAGGAAAAGATGGAGTTCCAATTTAAACACAAAAATATGTCCTAGTGTACAACAGAAGGCAAGGAATAAGAAGTACTGAAGATGATTTGGGCAACTCCTGGCATATGTAGTAGAGCAGAAGTCACATTTGGCAAGCAAAGCTAACCGACATGAGAGGGAGACAATTCCATCCGGTTTTATGGAACCTCCAAGCGGAGGTGGGGAGGAGTCAATGAAACACACCCTCTGCAGTAAAGGAGCTTATAACCTAACAGGAGAGATGAGACACTAACACTCTGTCATATGTCAGCACACTGGAGAGGACTAGTTTATTTTGGAGTCAAATAAACTGAGCTTTACCTTTGTTGGTTCTGTGACATTGGACTTGGACTGTCTGTGACACAGCCTCGTCTTTTAAAATTTGGTGATAATAGCACATAACAGAACTGATGGGAGGCTGAAATAAATTAAGGCATGCGTGGAACATGGCACTGTTGGGTATGCAATTTTCATGCAGGAATTCCACCCTCACCAGTAAAAAGAAGGTAATAGTATTTCTTATTTGTTGTGAGCAGTGTTATCTGCTCAAAAAGCTGAACTCCTGAAAGTCAATTTTCATGATAATATGTAAATAAAGTCTAATTCTGTACTAAACTAGATATAACCTTTAACAGAAGTCAAAACTTTAACAACAAAAAAAAGAGATGGGCCCAAAGATAAGTTTTTATACAGATACACATCTTATAAGTTCTGATTTATTTTATTACTGATTAATCTAACTATGCTGTATTCTAAATGAATCATGAACGAGAAGAGTACTTTATTGTGGAATTATTTTAAACTGTCCTATAAAAGAAAAAGAAAAAACTATGAACATAAGCTAATCTAGTTAGCTGCCAAGTTGAAATTCATCGTTTAATTTACCTCCTATGCAATGATTAATGCTGTAAAATGTCTGGATATGTTATAGTATATTCATAAAAGAAATATTATTACAAGGTTTGAGAGATAGCCAATTGCATTCTTTTGGAAATTTACTGTACCATTTCAATGTGTTAAGTGCCTTGTTGTGAAGTAAAATTTTAAGTCTAGAATTCATTATTTTCCTAACATATACTTTTCATTATGATATCTACCGTATGCTATTGTAATAGTTTTATCAAATGCTTATATTTTAATCAAATATGTAAATTTCAGAAGCTCTTTTCTCCTACGCACTAGTACCTTAATCATTGGTCTATCATATTGAATTTGAATTCAGTTTCTTTTTTTTTATAAAGAGGAAATTATCTTTGTTTAGAAATATGTTTTCCAAGCTTGTGCTTTTGTGTCTGTGAAAACATTTCAGGAAGAATTTAGGAGTGTAACTATAGTTTATACTTCTAAAATGTTGTTTTACATTTACATTTTTAAGTGCCTAATTGTTAGAGTTAAAATTAATTTATGTTTCCATTCTAAAGAGGATATGTGTTCTTGGTTTCTAATCTCTTTCATTTTGCTTTAAAAAAAATGCAAGAGCCTATACTTTGTATTTTCCCAATAAACCATGGCAACATAAAAAAAAAAAAGATGGGGTAGGAAGAGAGCTCAAAAATGGGGGAAATTTGCTATTCATTAGTAATTTTCAGCTAATTGAGAAAACAGTTTTATTAGATTTTAGAGGCAAAACCCCTCAGTTCAGCTCAAGGAACAACAGTATTCCTTAGAATTATGGTTTAAAAGACACTGGAGGCAAAGCCCAAATAAAATAGGAATGTTAAGTACTTTAAAGCAAAAAGTCTCATATAACTGCATCATGTTTTCCCACACAGTTAAATATTTGAGGTGCCAGGACATACACAAGGGGCAGGTGATGATACTAAGATGAACAGTCATGGTGTTCATCTTACCCTAAGCTTATCTTTTAGAAAATGAAATGTGGGAACAAGGAACATTTCAGTACACATAAAGGTAGGTACCAGCACAGTGTTCCAATGGATTATTGGAGAACTCACACCAATGAACACACACACACTGTAAGAGGGACAAAATTCCCATTTTATTTAGCCAGACACGCTGAAACTTAAAGGAAGCCATGGAAACAGCTACTTGGAGCAGGAGCAGAGGAGTCCCTGATTGGGTGTGTAACTGGTGGTGACTATATCCTACAGGGTCTTGCCACATCAGCAAAAGCTTGATGCTTACTAGAACACTTCCTGTCTATACGCAGGGCCTATGTCACACTCAGGAAAAACTTACACAACACTCACTGTACATACTTTTAAGAAGATGGCTAGATTCATCAGCTTATCCCAGGCTTTGAGCCAATTAGCACTGGTCAAGCTACATCCTCACGGGAGGAGAAAGTGGCGTCAGTCCCCAGGTGGCTATGAATGATGGTGAATATTCTAATTCCCAAGTCATCACCATTTTAATTATGGTGAAACTGGCGCTCAAAGGGGTACAATTACTTATCCAATGACCCTTTTAAATGTTACTAAAGCAGCCCAGAGGAGGCTTTGTTTGAGGAAAAGAATTTTGAAAGAGGCAGAAATTAGTTAAAGACTCAAATTGGTACACGAGTGAATCATGCATGATATAATGGCCAACACCAATAAGAGGTGTTATCTATATAAGTTTCTGTCTGTAAGAAATCACAAACACACATACACATACATAGTCTCTCACTCTCTAGGTGGATTTTCTCTACATTTGGAGGATATGTTTGGGATGGAGTTGGCTTAAATGACAGGTGATGTCATTCAATATTATGTTTGGGGGGTTTTGAAGGATAGGCACTTACAGAGATTGAAACCAAGGTCCTAAAGAATCATATAACATATGATGATGCAGGTGGCAGAGAAAACAAACAATGGTTTTAAACACAAGCCCCACATCAAAAGTCACAAAGGCACATGTTCTAAATTGTATGGTGAGTAGCACCAGGGATTTATTTATTTAAAGATGGTTAATGATTCTCCTGAGCAAAACCAGAAGGCCAGCTTGTCACCAATATTGGTGCCATTTCATCCTAGGGTGACTGACATCCGGAGAGCTGACGGGGGTGGGGTCACAGTGAAAGCGCTGATAAGACATTCTGCAAGAACTAGGCAGGCGGCCTTGTGCGCAGAGAGGCTGGAAGGAAACGTGAAGAAGGTGAATGGGGTGTCAGCAGGCATAGGCAGAGATGGAGAGAGAAAATGGAAGAGGACACGGGAGAATTTAGCAACTGACAACATATACAAGGCAAATGAGAGGGAGCATAAAACAGACACCTAAAAATCATTCTCATTTTTCTAGCTTGGGGAAGAGCAATAGGGGAGTTTTGGCAACTGCTATGATTTGTTTCAGAGAAAACATGAATCTTGGCTTCAGCCCACTAAGTGTTAGAATTATTGGCTTTTAATCTAAAATGTCTTGATATGCGTGAGAAACCAAAGACTAGATTTTCAATTGGGCATTCATAAAGATGAATATGAAGTTGATATTGGAAATCATATTGGCTTCTAAAACAAGTGGGTACAGGCAAACCATGAGGTGAACAAAGGAAAAGAAAAGAAGGAGATAAAGTATAGGTCTATTAATGGCATCACATGCAAAATAATGCAAAAGCCAGGATTTTATATTCTCCCAGAATTTTCAGAAAGAAAGAGTATCTAGAATGATGAGTGGTTAGTAAAGCCACAGAGGAGAGCCTAGGGGAAAAGGTAGAGCGGGAAGATGTAGAAAGGAACTGGCATTAACCTGATAACCTATTTATGTGCAAAGAAGGGAAAGGGCTGGTCTTTCCAGGTTCTCAATTTTCCTTTGCACTAAGAAATTCCTTCAGTGCTACTGAATCAAGACACTTGGACACTTTGAAGAAAGAAAACACACTCTCCTTCTACTGCTGCTGACACTTAGGATAACAAGATAAATATGAACAGGAAAAAAAGGTTCTGAATTGAAATACATCTAAATTGGCAAATCTTTCATATCGATGATGAAAGTAAATTGCAAATGACTAAAATTTTTGTAAATTTAAAGAGAGAGAAAGAAATAGGAAGAAATACAATCTGCCAGGTAATCCATATTAATAGTATAGAAAGACAGCATAGGCAGCATCTTGGTTTCATATAATACATTTCCTTAATAGACTCTGTAACTAGTCAGCACCTAGGACAATGCCTCTCAATTATCTTGAACTTGAACACTTGTTGAATGAGTTTGACATTGAAATATGGCTATGTCCTCCAGAGATATGGGGCAGAGAGACCGTGGGTCAGAAAGCCTGCCTTCTAAAGGTGGTTCTGGCACTACATTACCTCGAGGAAGCTTCTAAGCCTTCCTTGGTCAGCTAAATGAACATGTAGGAGGGGCTACACTGAAGTCCCATTCTAGATTTGCAAAGGGGCAGTTTTACGATTTACATAGCCAATGGGGAAATTGAAGTCCAGAGGAATTAAGTTGCTCAGTCTTTTGGACTTGATTTCTATTTCAGTTTTATTCACTTGGCACTTTTCTATTGTGGGGTCACATTATCTGTGCAGGTAAGTGCATGGAAGTAAGAGGAAGGACATCTCTTTAACGCAGCAGCAATTCTTTTAGTCTAAAGAGGTCGGCAGAAAGATTTTCACAGAAAGATACAGATAAAAGGAAAGGATGGTGGAAACTGAATCGCTAAGAGGCAAACATCAACCCATGGTCACATGGATGTGTCTGGCAAGACACTTGACCCACTAGTCAAGGCATGCTAACTCCTCTCCCAGAGTGCACAGTCTCACTGGCAGATGATTTACATGCCTTGCCAGTATTCCTATTACTCCTGTCAATACCTCAGTAAAATAAGACTAGTGAAAGTGGTACATCACTTGTTTTTGGAGACAACTAGATTTTCTTTTTGTGTGGATTTTATGGGCATCAGATAGGGCTTTTCAGCTGATGCCTAACAAACCACAGGGCCCTAAAATCTGGAGACTCATAAAAAAAATTGGTAATGATATCAATAGCAGCACAATTTATGGCAAAGTACCGAGGAGAGATCACTTTCACCGCAGGAGTGCCTGACCCGGTCTGGGGCCTGGTCTGTGATGAACGCAGCAGCTGTGATATGCTTTCAGACACTGTGATGGAAAAACCACACAAGAGAAACCAAGCCAAATTCTAGCAGCTCAAAAACTTTAATCTTAAATATCACTCCATTAGAAAAGAAACTCCCAGTATTGCCATAAAAGGAGCAAGGAAGTTCAAGTTGACTAACATTTAGTATCATTTTTCTTTCATCTCAGATTGCAAAAACCACATTTGTTCAACACATGATGGAATAAATGCAAGTAATTCACAGAACAGTCACTGACTACACAATGGATACGAATGAGCCCATGCATGATAAGCATCTTTTAGCATTTAGAAAGCTGCTTAAATTGGAGTGCTAGTGCTATAAAAACAAGTGAAGGGGTTTTTAACTGACTTTTATTGGGACTTATAGTTTTCTCTGAAGATGACTGTGCCTCCAACTTGAAGTGTATTATTGCCGTAATCCTAAGGGTACATGCTTTTTCTTCTATTGAAGTTTTCATATTTTATCCAGTTGATAAACACAAATCTACAATTTTTCAAATTGTTTAAAATACTTTACAATATCAATTTACTCATGCTACTTAAAGTCACTTAATTCCAGGTCTTAAACGTGCACTAGGTCCCAAGTGTTATATTAAGAACAATGACAAGATACAGAGGAAGTTCAGTACAAGCAAAGGTCCAGGTCTTTGAAAACCATAAACTCTAAAAAAAAAATAAAGAAAATATGAACAAAAAGATACTGGAATTAATAAGTCCAAGTAAAAGCTCCTGAATCATAGAAGTGAAGGGAAGGATTTCAACATGCGCGCATCAAGGACCTCCGTGGTTTCCCCCAACCTACCTCTCTAATTACATCTTGTAATACATTCTTTGCCATGTGGTGTATGCCTAACAGGACTACCTGCCACAGCCAAAAAATGCCCTGTGTCATCTGAACTCTAAATTATCATTTTCTAATATTGAAATCAGTTGTAATCCTGTCCCACCTTTAAGGTCTGCTTCCAACAATTATAAACAATCTCTACTTCTTTGGGACACCCAGGTGAAGATTTGCCATGGAGCTAATGAACACAACTTCAAGGGCCCTCATTTTCATGAGCCTGTTACGTGATCCTAAGAGGAACCTTAATAACATGACCACATTATCATATAATTTTGTAATATTTATCTAAGTAAAATATTTTAATTGCAATAGGTTAATCCTGCTATCTCTTTCAACTCTAATGTCCCACCCATCATACTCTTTTCTCCTGTTGGTTGAC
Source organism: Daubentonia madagascariensis (assembly GCA_023783475.1). Lineage (NCBI taxonomy): Eukaryota > Metazoa > Chordata > Mammalia > Primates > Daubentoniidae > Daubentonia > Daubentonia madagascariensis. The sequence continues at coordinate 6,549,047 of JAKFHU010002088.1, forward strand.
AATGCAGTGGGCAAGGAGATTTCTGGGATGCAGTGAAGGGGAAATTGAGTTGGAGATATATTTCTTTTGAATACAGACTATTTTTTGTGGTTTACAGACACTTCTATGTATAGTTAACTTATTGCCAGTCATTCTGGTGAGTAATCTCAGAATATTCTCAACATCCACTGTGCCAGTTCACCCAGTTTTATGACACAAAGGTACAGGGCCAGGTGACAAAATGACCCAACTGTGCTGTGTTTGCATCCAGCACTGGAAGTATGTGGGCACTGGAAGACACACAAGATTTGAAACGTACAAAGCCAGAAGCTAGTCTATGGAAAATTCTTTCACTCACCAAATGCATAAAATTATAAGCTGATAATTTCAGTTCACATTGACATCTTGAAAAATGGGAAGTTCTTGCCCATCCAGAACATACTTGAAAATGTGGCATAAAATTAAAATTCCCATGCTAGTAAGACAAAAACCTATAGTAGTTTCACAGTTAGAAGTATGTGTATGTGAGGCCCTGTGTTTATATATCCCAAATATCATTATTTAAACAAAAAATCATTTGATTACCCATGGTAGAGAAAAATATGAATTATCCAATTATTCAATCTATTAACCATATTATATATGGAGAGGTGACTAAAGAATAGTAGCCAAAATTATAGACAAAAAAGTAATATTATTTTCAAGTGTTTTTAATAAAATATTATTTTTGTTTTTTATAATATCTATATCAACTTTATTCAGTTTGTAAATTGTGATTTTTTCACATTATAAATAAGAATTTGTTTATATATATATATAAATTTTTTGTATTTTAGTTCTTTTTCTTAAATAGCATCCCTTCAAATTTTGTACATTTAGAGCCTCACAAAATGTGGATCTGCTTCTGTATCTTTTTAGAGTATGTTATATCCTCCTTTGTCTTATGTATATAGTATTTTTCTTGTCTCCTTTTAATTTAGGCATTAAATATTTACTGAACGCCTAAAATATGCCAGGCAATCTTCTAGGCACTCTGGCTACATCAGCACAGAACACACAAAGGTCTTGTTCCTGAAGAGTTTGTGGACTGTTGAAGGAAGACAGATAATAAACAAGTAAATAAATAAATATGGGCATTTAAGATTGGGATAAAACAAGCTCTTAAATGGGAATGTGAGAGAGAAAGTGATGGGGAGGGGAGTAAGGTGAAACAATATTACCCGGTAAGCTCTTTGATGGCAAGCAACTCATCTTTAGCCAATCAATCACTTAGGATTCCTCACAGAGTGGGCACTTAACATATGCATGTTGAGCTGAACTAAACAGAGCTATAGGCACAAAGATCAACCTCTAAGTTAAAAAACCTTTGGAATCTGAAATGTCCCTGACAAGGGAATTTTTGGGGTCATGAAAAGGGTGTATGCCCCTAACATGTAAATAAATTGCTACTGTCTGGTTTGTTTCCTTTCACCTAACACTTTTTTCTTCAGCATCAACATTTATTTTAAAACAAACACTATTCACACTGACGCAGCATATGTTATCAGCCTTGCAACTTAATGATAAATGAACATAAAAGTGACATCAACACTGATGCTGAACAATCCCAGTAGAGGCTCTGAAATACTGGCTCCAATCTTGTCAATTACTATGCTTTACAAAGGAATCTACTGCCCCGTCAGTTGGTCTTACAGTTTTCTATGGTCTATAGTTTACAGTCCTAGATATTTATGAGATTAATCTATATTCATAAGATTTGTGGCAACTCATGGAATAGCTAGAAGCATAATAGTTGAGTTTACCTGAAAAGATTCTTTGGATGAGCTGAATTTTAAACAGAATTTTGAACTGCAGAAGATATATGAAATAATATACTGGTGTAAAATGATGACTAATATTTATAGTAGGCAAATGGGCACAAGATTTTTGAGTCTAGAGACAGACATCAACACATGGATACTGATAAATTTGCTCAGCCAGAAAATAGGCATGAACCAAATGAGTAGGGGAGTAATGAGTAATGGTGATTAGGAAGACTGAGGAATCTGGTTAGAAGAACATTACTAGAAGGCCTCAAAATGGGAGAGTTTCAATTTAATCTAATTCAAACAGCAGTGAGGCTTCCCAAGGTAGATAATCTAGCATTTTTTTTCAAGTATTGAGGAACTGGTTAAAATACCATTTTGAAAGATATTTATAGCTTACGAATATATGAAATATCTTGACTAGAAGAATAAATAGAGGGATCTTTTTCCCATGGTTTATTAATTCTCTTGTAAAAACCATAAAGTAGATCTTAGTAGGTGTGCAGTGGAGGGGGTATGAACTTGGAATAATTGTTTGATTCAGCATGGAACACATTTGGGACGGTTCAATAGGGCAGTGATGTTGGTCTGTAATAAGTGCTTTTAGAACAATTATTTAGTCCTAAATTTTAGGCTACAGCCCCCAGTGAGTTCAGAATAGCCTATAAAAGAATATTTCACTAGCTCTTTGCAAGAAGAGAAAGGGAGAAATAAGCAATGGCTTCAGGCCATGGAGATGCAGTTGCAAACAATTACTGGCAACATCAAAGTACTAAATTCAAATCACCAAGTCCTTCCTGATAGATGAGAAACATCCACAAGTCAATTTAAGGCATCCTGGGCACAAATCTATATGATTTATCAGCTGCATTTGAAACCTTTGATCATTATGTTTTACAGGATCATTCAAAGTCCCTGGAAGGACTGGAGAAGAATGGTGGGTTATGGAGCCACTGTTATCTCTAAGGAACACTTAAAAGATGGTTTTATTCCAATGCCTGTGTGTACCAAATGCTGTTTTCTGTGTAATGGCAAAGGACCACTCGGGCCCTTTCTTCTGATGGATGTGGAAGGCATAGTTTCTACTTAACAGCACTTAAAATTCTAACCCAGGGTCAACGAACTGAAGCTCATTCCAGAAAACACACAAAGTGGGCTTCTCTGGCAGGGAACATTCCTAATGAAAGTGCCAGAGGAAAATCTAACTCTTTTCTGCACTGAGACTTTTCCAACATTTGCAACTGTGGTTTGAGACCTCACTTGTTGACCCATAGCTGCTCCTAGAGACCAAGGATTGGCTTTAACCTCGGGCATCTTTCACATTATGCATTTGGTAGGGAGAGGTCATGTTCTGTCCTCAATGTGGCACTGGCCCAGCTGTTCAAGCCTTTGTGGCCTCACATTAGATAACTGAAATCCGATCCACTGAAAGTACCCAGGAGGACCACCCAGGTGTTTCATACGGCTGCTGTCTTGCTACTAAATAGCTCCATTACACAAGCTGGAGAACATTACCCCAGCAGACTAATTCATCTGGCAACATAGCAAGGCAATGATCCATGGATTATTATTGACTTTTCTGTATAATTCCTGGCATCAAATTCAATGTGCATCAAAATCCAAAAGCCACAGGTACAAGACTAGATTGTGTTTCTATGATTCTTCAAAAAGAGAGGCAAACTGCTCTTGCTAACAGCATTAAAGTTCTAACTTTCAAGAGAAAAACATTTGGACATAGAGGGTCTGCTAATGTTAAATATGGGGAAGATACAATTTGGTTAGAACTTAAAATATTTTGCACAAATTCATTTTTGAGAGTCACAGGAATGGCTGAGTTTCTATCAACTACAAATAAATCAAATAAGCCAAAGATTGGAAATCCATGACTTTTTTAAGGGATCCTAAGAACAAGAAAGTTTATATCGTTATTTTTTCCCACAGGTCCTATGCATAAACCAAATTATACCAGAATATGACATGTGTATTTACTTGATGGTAATAACTGTTTCATCTAGCCTATGTCACGAGTCCATTACAATTCTATTTCACTACCCGTAAGTATTGCAGTACGCTAGGTAAGTACTTATTATAACTGAATAACATGGAATAGACAATATTGATAGAAGTCACAGAATAACATGTTAAAGCACAATCTACCAAGTTGAGAGGGAATCTGATAACAAACTTTAACAACATAGACCAACCACCTATGACAAACATTAAATTGAAGGTGCTGATAAGAGGCCAGTATCTAAATCTGCCAGCCTTTGAACTTGTTAAATGGTTCCTGAGACAAGCCTTCTTTAATTTGACATGAAGGATCATAATCTCATCTTTCAGGTCTTCTCAGGGCAAACAAACCAATATGCAGTGCTGTTTTCAAAAAAGGCTGACACAGAAAAGGAGGAATTGCCCTTATAAGCTACACATGAAAGTTCGGACGCTATCAGAACTGCCTTTGTGCTGTGCTTGCCTAGGTCATCTCTTTCTATGTTACCTATCCAGACTGGAAAACACAGACACAGAGCTGCTTTTACAGATAAGGTATGTGGGCCTCCAGATGAAATAGGTTGAATGCTCAGATACGCCCGTGACATTGGTAAATCTTTTAATTTGTTCCTTTCATGTACACAACTAAGTGAGATGTGTGATGGGTATCTTTCTAGTTTGTGACAGTCTTTGGTTGTGTTCTTGAAGTCCATCTAATATTTTCACAAAAAGCTTATGATGCTCCTTGTACATAGCCTCTGGTCACTTTCAAAAGTACCCTTTAAATGGTCTTCAAAGAGAAAAATAAGCAATTTCAGACTAGACTGAAGTACCACAATAAAAAGAATTACTACCCAGCAAATGCCGGATTCTCAGCAAAGCATATGAGTAACACATTTTAGCCTGGGGTGGGGAAATAGAACCCACCCCCTAGATAGGAGGAGCAGTGAAGTCACATTACAAAGGGGCACACATACTAAGATGGGAGGAAACTGTGTCCATGAAACAAGTTACCATAGCTTCCACTACTATATACTAATTTCATAAGCCCTTATGTTTAGAGTACAGATTTCATAAGCCCTTATGTTTAGAAAAGATTTTGTTTCCTATCTAAAACAAACATATGGTATCAAACAGTCTTTTAATGCTCAGATTTAAATTAGTTTTAAAGAGATAAAAAGACTGAAATAGTTGTGCTATTTGTGCACACTTAACAACAGCAATATTTATATCAACATATTGGCAGAAGAAATGTTAAGTTCCCTATATCTCAGTGGGCCCACAGTTTCATTTTGGAAGCAACATATTTACCTAAAATATTCACAATGTTGTATTTGGGTATGGTGGGCTACATGACGAATGCACCTATCCTCAACAACGTTTCAGCATCAAATAATTCAATTCTAAATAACATGGATGTCCCCAGTACTCAGCCTAATTCTGTTTGCCAATGATGGCTTGTTTTATTTGGTTGCCATATGGTTACTGCTAGTTTTATACAAATATTCAACAAATAGCCACAGTGCACCTGGGTTCCAGGTGTGAGTCTTGAAATCAGTTTAAGGGGTAACAATCAGCATTCTAGACCATGGATGGTAGAGAAAATATCAGACTGTGCTACATAGTAAAGATACATTGTTTTGTAGAACAGTTATATACTGGGTTACAATGAAAAATCTACTTCTGGCTTTGAGTTATGATCAAAAGAGTTTGGGGGATAAAATCTGCTTTCCTGGAGGATGCTTAATAGGTTTGCGACCCCCAACTGGCGGAAGTCTCTGGGGAATTATTATACAAACTCTTTAAGGAAACACCTCTAACCCAGGATTCTGTGTGATAATCCACTTCCACAGTCCTTCTGTTTTTGGAGTTTCATGTCCTGTTTAACATTTATTTTGCCTAGGCATTTACCGGAAACTTGCTGAGTGCTAGGAACTATGTTAAATCCTGGGGAAACAAAGATGATTATGACATAGCCCTTGACCCCCAAAGGGCTCTAAAGAAACTGACTTGTACACAATAATGCATAAGACAATGTTATGAAAGATTCCAAGTAGTCACTGGGAAGTGCTATAGGAGTAGGAAGGGGAATTATAATTGAAGCTGTTGGAAACGGCTTCAAAAGCAGTTAATGACTTAGTGGGTATTCACATATTCATGCATCCATCCATCCATCCTGCTATGTTCAGGGCACTAAGCTAGAGGTTAGGGAAAACTTAGATGAACAAGACAAGGGAATATCTTAGAAGAACTCCGAACCCACAGAGGAAAGAAATGTACAGGATCAGGTAAGAAGAGCAAAAGAAGTGATAGGTGCTAGGCACAAAAAACCACAGAGGCAGGAGCAGTTATGCCTGTCTGTTGGAGTTGAAGAAGGCCTCCTGCAGAAGGATGGGACTGTGAGTGGTGGGGATTAGGGTGGAAAGAGGAAAAAGGCTCTGACACCTGAAATAAAACTGGACTGTATTTTAGACACAGCAAAGTAAGGAAAAACAGCATACACATATTTATAAACATTTTTAAAGCTAATGCCAAAACACGAGGCAGAAGCGAAATAGAACCAGCAGTCTGGACTGGATATCATGCTTAAATCAAAGAGGCTGAAACAGATAAAGAAGATAAATCAGACGTTGGCACTTTCTTGCTCCTGCTTCAAATCCTTGTTCTGGCCGTTCGCATTAGAATATAATCAATTTCTAACCAAGACGTACAAGATTTATATGATTTATTCCTAAGTATTGTATCCTTTTTGATGCTATTGTAAATGGGATTGTTTTCTTAATTTTCTTTTAGGATAGTTTCTTGTTAGTGTATAGAAACACAACTGATTTTTGTATGTTGATTTTGTATCCTGCAACTTTACTGAATTTGTTTATTAGTTCTAACAATTCCTTGGTGGAGTCCTTAGGGTTTTTTATAAAGACAGATCACATCATCTGTAAACAGACAATTTAATTTCTTTTATTTCAATTTGGACACCTTTTATCCCTTTTCTTGCCTAATTGCTTGGGCTAGAATTTCTAATACTATGTTGAATAGAAGTGGTGAGAGTTAGGTACTCCTATCTTGTTCCTGATCTCAGAGGAAAAACTTTCATCTTTTCACTGTTGAGTATAATGCTACCTGTGAGGTTGTTAGAGTTTTGTTATGTTGAGGTACAGTCCTTCTATACGTAATTTATGAAGAGTTTTTATCATAAAAATATTGAATTTTGTTAAATAATTTGTTGAGAGTTTTTATCATGAAAGACTTGTTTTCTGCATGTATTGATTTTTATCCTTTATGTTGTTAATGTGAGGAGGTAAAAGATCTGTATGCTGAAAACTATAAGACATTCATAAAAAAATGAAGAAAGCACAAATAAATGAAATATCTCATGTTCACAGAGTAGAAAAATTAATATTGTTAAAATTTCCATACTGCCCAAAGCAATCCACATAGTCAATGTAATGCCTATCAAAATTCCAAGTTATTTTTCACAGAAATAGAAAAAACAATCCTAAAATTCATATGGAACCACAAAAGGCCCCAAATAGCCAAAGCAATCTTGAGCAAAAAGAACAGAGGCATCACACATTCTGATTTCAAACTGTATTTACAAAGCTATAGTAATCAAAATAGTATGGTATTGGCATAAAACAGGCCAATGAAACATAACAAAGAGCCAAGAAGAGAGAAGACTGTAAATATCCTCACCACACAAACACACACACAAACGCTAATGAAGGGTAGTGATGGATGTGCTAATTAATTTGATTTTGGTAATCAGTACACAATGTATACGTAGATCAAATCATCATCTTGTATACCTAGGATATATACAATCTTATTTGTAAATTAAATACTTTCTACATGACCTGGCAGGTCCCTCTCTCACCTGACTCCTCTCCTCTCTGCCCACTACTCTTCAGCCACCCTGGTCTCCTCCGTGGCTCATCACCTTTCCAAAGTCTCCCAGACTGCCCCAGTGTCTTTGTACTAGCTGATTCCTCTGTCTACTATGTTCTTCTGCCTTTCCCTCTCCTCTCAGAGTGGCCCTATTACAGTTACTCTCTATTCCTTTATTCCATTTTATTTTCTTCACTGCATTTTTAGTATCAGAGATACTCTTGTGTATTTGTTTACATATATAACTTCCAATCACCAGAATGGAAGCTTCTTGAGAACAGAGATCCTGGATCCCCTGTTGTATGCCCAGACTCTAGCATACTGCGGTCTGTACGAATGCTTGTTAAATTAAGAAAAGAATAGAGGAAGTTGGGACAGGTGTAGGTGAGCAGTCATACAGACACACAGGTGGGTCTGACAAATCAGCAATACAGGTTGCTGACTCAATTTATTAGGTCAGGTGCAAAGTGTATGTGTGTTGAGAGGTCAGGGGATCACGGCCAGGGTGGGAGAGAAACATGGAATAGGAGTCAGCATTGGACCTCAGAACCAGGCTGATATTAAACCCAGAGAGACTTGCAGCTTTTCATATCTGCTCAGCAGGAACCCAGACAAGTGATCGAGCTCCATGGATACAGAAACACTAATAACATGACATCTCCTTGCTGATTCTCAAGTATGTGCATAGTTAAACCAAAACAGAGAATATGGAAACCAGACTGCCCAAGAGAACACTGTGGCACAAACTCTGTCAACAGTCCCAGAGTAGCACTTAAGAAAAAAAAACAACAAAACATTTATTTCTTCCAATTCACTCTTCAAGGGACCCACTGTGAAAGACAACTAACTCCTCTAAGATAATGAAAGTTACTCATGACGTTAGTGGCAAGCCATTTAGCACAACCAAAGGGCACTGTGCATGTGTCATATGGGCAGGTCTGTAGGAGAAAGGCTGACATTTCTGGCAATGACAGTAGTCCAAAAGGAAAACACATCTAATGGTTGCTGTGAATCACCCTGATTATGAGCCACAAGCATGCAATCACTGGCATACAGAAACTCCTGACTAATAGCTGTGAGCAGTTTGCCTTTGCTATCTAAGCATCACAGACTGAACACACTCTTGCCCGACCTAAACTCGGCATTAATACCTGAATCACAGCCTGGGGAAGCTCAATATTCCACTGCTGGAAAGAAGATAAACAGCAGCAATACAAAGATGCAGCCCTTTTTAGTGCTTCTAGTTAAACTGAATGCATTTAATCTTTCTTCTGCATCTAAAATGTCTGTCATCTTCTCTTGGTGGAATGAATGATATTTAGATACTCCTGCAGAAAGCCAGTTTCTTGAAGGCTTTACCACACACCAAATGGCAAACAGAATAAAAAACCCTGGTCATGTTCAGCATCACAAAACACAAATCATTAGGTGGCCCGAGGGCATACTGTTTATGGTTCCACAACTAGAGAAAACCACATGATCATTAGTACAGCACCTACCTATAGGCCTGAAATATACAACTAATTTCTTTTGAATAAGATATGCATAATCTGCTCTGGAAACAAATGATATGCTTCATTAATTATTATGGCATGAATTTATTATATATCTATAGGGAAATTACCCATATCAAATGGTTTCTTCTGACCTTGATCTAGCATGATAAGGAATTAAATCATAGTGTCTTACCAGAAAGAATTAATCAACATATCTGGATAAATGTCCACTTAACCACTACCTTCATCACCACAGCTAGTAAATCCTATCATTTGGGGATAAACATTAAATAGATTTGAGGCATATTCTTGAGGAAGAATAAGCCCTTGCAGAATATGATGGTGAGGCATATAGGACCATAGCTAACCCACACCAAGAACTCACCCTGCACAAGGCATTATTCTTAGCATTTTATGTGTTTGTTAATCTTCACAGTGATTCTAAAGGTCAAGGATGACTACCCCATTGCAATAGCTAAGGAAAGGGAGACGCAGAGAGGGTTAAGTGATTTTCCCTGGCAACACACCTAGTATATGGTAGAAATAGGATTCAAACACAAGCAATTGCCTTCAAAAACCCACACTCCTACCCACACACATAGTGCAACCTTCCAAAAAGAGATTCCTGTGACCAAATCAAAGCAGATGCTGCCAGACCAAAGACCTGGAGATGCTGATATAAATCCGTATCTGTTTTCTTAAGGAAGGACAGTACCAGTCTTAACTAAGCACCTGCATGGTTGAGTTCATTAATGCATCCTTTAAAGGGGAAATTTATTTCAAGTTGCAAAAGAAATATCACTGTATAGAATCCCCTTTAAGCAAATATTTCCTTGCTGCAGTATGGGAGTCTAGCTATGCTATGGCTGGAGCTCCATAATTAGGCTACTGAGGAACTGGGAAAAGGGTCAGGCTTATGGTATTCCCAGTCCAAAAGAATAAAAAGGCGCTAAAAATACATACATACATGAAAATAAAAAATAAAGGAGCTGATTAAAGGAAGGTGTGGGCACGAAGTAAGAAGCAAACCCAGAGACCACAGTTACCAGAGGCAACCCCTCAGCCTTCCCTTTCTTCCATTTTCATTGCTGGGAGGCCAAAGGTGGGGACCGGTCTAAGCAGCATTGCTGCCGTGTACAATTATTATTTTAATCGACATTGTGCTGTGTTAATGAGTGCCAACCATGTGCCAGATGGTGTTGAAAACAAAGCCTTCTCTGCAATCCTGCCCAGTGGGATCACCACCTCTCCTGTCTGTGAAAGTGATCACAAATGTGGTAATGAGCTAACTCCGATGCAACCGAACTTCTAATCCCCCCGACACTTTCTGATTGGGCACTGCACCAAGATTTGGCATAGAAAAGGCACCTGGAGTGCTGTCGGATGATCTCTTCAGGGATAATGGACCAGGGAACTGAGCCTGTAATGATTTCATATCAGTTTGTTCAAGTTCAGTTGCTATTAATTGGGTTCAAGTTCAGCTCCAGTTCACACAATCTAAATAAATAGCTGTTGAAACCAGCTTAGTGCCTGGCACAGTATGTATCTTTGTAACTAACAAGAAGCAAGCAAAAGAGAAAGATGTAGACGGATACCTTGCATACACGTTGTCTGGGGTATACCGTCTGCCTGGTAGACTTGTGGAGTAAGGGGGAAAACCCCACAAACAATGTTCAAGTTTTTTGAGATCATACATGGTTATATTGCTTAATGAATGATCATATTCTGAAGAATCGACCCTGAAGACAGGTTACATAGCAAAACTTGCACACAATTATTGAGAATAGCTACAGGCAAAATGCTGGCTTGAAGTTAGCATGGTCTGGAATCTGGACTTTCTCTACACTTTCCATCCACTTTGGCAATTCTAAGAAATTAATTCTATTGTAATCTAACATCTGAAAAAGAAATGTTTTAAACAAATTCATCGCTAAAGAAAGAAAATGAGCAATATTGCAGGAAAAAGATTTATTTAAAAATAGGGCTTTGCATATGTTATGAGAAAAATCAATCCAAAATCTATTTTGTTCTAGCCCATTAAGATTCACTCTAAGTTGGTTTCGCTAGAATGAAATTCAAAATACGTTTCTAAAGATCATTTGTAGGAAATTTTGAATGGAGGCATTTTCCAATTCAATGTTGGCTGGCAAATTCTAATTTCTGTTAGAATTCAGTCATAGATACTATGTTTAAAATTGGATTGGTTTGAGAATACACTGGCATGGTTATTTCATAAAGAGAATATATATGGAAAGCAATATGCATAGGTAATATTAGACAGGATATATAATACATATTTACTTTCTGTGACACAATAATATACATTTAAAATATAACCAGTTTAACTGAATATAATCATTAGATTTATCATCCACTTATACTGTTAAATCTAAACAATGAAATTATTACTAAAAAGGGCAAATTATGGAAATAGGGTAATAAAAATAAAGGACTGAATCTCTTTGAAAAGATAACTTTCGATATTTTGGATTTTTTTGCATTTTCTTTTCTGTTTTATTTTCTCTGAATAAAAGCAAAAGGTGCTTGATCGGGTATGAAGAATTTGGCACACTTACAATGAAGGTCGTATAGTAGAGTATAGGAACAAAAACAAGTACTATGAAATCAAAGTGACCTGGGATCCCTGTGTTTCTGCCGTTTATGTGATATATGACTAGACCAAGTTCCTTAACCTCCTTGGGTCTCAGTTTCTTCATATTTGAAATAAAAATTAAGAGAAAAAGCACAAGGTCATTGAAAAGATTGAACAAGTAAATATATATAAAGCAGCCAGCACAATGCCTAAAACATAATAGGTGCTTAATAAATGTTGTCCCCTTTGTCCCCTCCTGCTTGCCCAATAATAATCCCATGTACTCTGGCTCCACTCTGTAGTCAGTCCCTCCTGAGTTGCCACTTCCAGAGGCCATCTGAACAGCTGCTCAGAAGTCAGCTCCAAAACATGAGCCACCATAATTGCCCAGGGGCAGGAAAATCTACAATAAATAATTTGCTTACCATTTACAATAAACTATATTATTTCATAACAATAACTAAATCATTATTTTATTCTACATTCCAGCTACTTATAATCTGTTCCCTAATCTTCAAGGGAGTTTTAAAACTGGAATTCAGATGGTAGGGATGTATTTCCAACAAACTACATGAAATAGCACTTTTGAGGACACCTTTCCAGTTGTAGATCTATCTATATAGGTTCATGAAATCATTCATATTTGCTTTATTTGCTGTGTTAGAAATTTGTAGTTTTGAGGTAACACACCGGGAGCTGTGCTTTCTCCGCCCCACCTTTTCCCATCACCTTTCTCTGAACTCTGCCATCATTTTAGCTGAGGTGCTCAGAGGCAAGGTCACTTAGGGAGTCCCTTCCTGGTCAAATTTCCAGTTCACCTAGGCTTAAGTCTCTGAAGAGAAAGCCTCTAGTGGGCCCCCACTTCAGGCTGAAGACTCCCATGTGTTTACTATTAGCCTGCCCACATTAACCTTTGCCGTGTTTGTTTGACTTTGCGCATCTGATACCAGATTGAGAGTTTAAGGACAGAGTGGAGTACCATTGCCCAAAAGGCTAACCTTAAGGACAACTCAACAACAGAATCCTGAAAGTGAACTGGCCCACCCCCATGGTCCTCGGGTTTTAAAATGTGGAGGGACGTGCCCTCTTAAGTCAATGTCACCCATCTGACTTTGACAACACACAAAGGTTTCAAAGGTAATTTTCCTACATACATATAACAAGCATAGATTGCAAGGAATGATGTAATTTTAAATTACTGGGTATAATCTGACCTGGAAAAAACTTATTTTTAACTTAAAAACATAAAATAAACTCTTCCCTTTCCTTTGTATTAATGAACTTATAAGAAAGGTATTTTTTCCCAAAGCCAATGAGCTCCTACCTGCATTTATGAAATTCCAAGAAGAGTTTAGATGGAAACAGAAGAATAAAACTTTAATTCAACAAATGTGCACTAAGCACCTATTATGTTTCTGATTATATAGACAATATCAAGTAATATAAACCCATTTCTTCCCCCTCAAGGAACACATTGGGATACTTGAAGCCACACATAAAATAATGTGAACAATACAAGATAATTTTATCACTAAGTACCAAGCTGAGCCATGAACATCTCTTAAGGCCTAAAAAGGAACATGTCAACGAACATCATCCAAGAGGACAGAAGAGTTTGCACTGAGCAGGTGAGCCCAATGTCACCCAGTCTTAAGGATGGGATGTGCATGGAGAAAATAGGAAAAGTCATTCTAACAGAAGGGAACTGCAAAATCAGTGGCAGAGTGGCAGAAAAGACCACACCAATAGGGTGGGTAGTAAGAGTAATTACTCCCAACCCACTCTGATTAGACTGAGACACAGCTTTGTGCTGGGAATACTGGGTGTGTGAGAATAAGCCACACACAAATACACCCCTTCCTTTCCAGAGGACCATAACTTTACCCCCATTAAGGCTTTATGTCATGGCTATAATCCAGACAAATGAGCTGGCTGGAGGTTTAGTCTGCCTACCATGCCCTATTCTCTTGGCCAGTTCTCTAACCAACTCTGACTTCTACTTTTCCATCCTTGGTATCCTTTTCTCTCTTCTGTGACTTTCTTTAAGTTTCTGTCTTTTGCTCTGACACTTTTCTTTCAGAAACCATCCGTGCTACCTTCAGGGAAATGTAAATCCAAAGCACAATGAGGTAACACTTCACAGCCATCAGGATGGCTATAATAAAAAAGACGATAACAACAAGTGTTGGTGAGGATGTGGGGAAATTAGAATCTTAATACACTGCTGGTGGGAATGTACCGTGATGCCACAGCTTTGGATAACAGCCCAACGGTTCCTCAAATGATTAACCATAGAATTATCATACTGTTACATACAAGGGCTGTCCAGAAAGTATCCAGCCATTTAATATGAAAAATATAGACATTTACTGAAGACGATACAAGATACAAGAAACACTGTACATAGGACAATGACGCCTCAGTCCCCTTCAAAGTAGGCACCTTGGGACTTCACACAGTCCTCCCAGTGTCTCTTAACCTAACCCACATGCATTCAGCATTCTCAGGTGTTCTGTTTATTGCAGGCCTTCCAGAATGTGGATCACTTTCAACAGATTCTCGACCATCTTTGAAGCGTTTGTGCCACACTTTTATTTGCGCCGCACTCATTGGATCATCCCAGAAAGCCTTCTGAATCATCCGAATAGTTTCCGTGGAGGAATGTTCAAACTTAACACAAAATTTGATGCAGATTTTTTGCTCTACGCGCTCAGTCATTTTGAATGCAACAGCCACACAGTACACACGCTCACTCAACGGCGTCTAGCGCCCCACTGACTAGTACAGTGAAGTCCTCGCTGTTCATGCGTGCACATTCCAGTCCACTCTCCTTGGCTACCAGATTACACTGATGTTGCTCAAACCATTCTCCTTATATTAACAATGGCTGGATACTTTCCGGACAGCTCTCGTATACCACATATGTATATACCAGCCATTCCACTCCTAGGTATATATTCAAGAGAAATAAAAGCATGTACACACAAAAATTTGTACATAAATATTCACATTACTATTCATAATATCCAAAAAGTGATAACAAAAATGTCCATCAACTAATGTATGGATAAATAAATGTGGTATGTCCATAAAATGGATTATTATTTGGCAGTAAAAAGAAATGATATACTGATATTTGCTCCAACATGGACGAAACTTGAAAACATTAAGTGAAAGAAGCCAGTCACAATGCACCAAGTACAGTATTGTATGATTCTGCTTAAATGGAATGCCCAGAATAAGCAAATATAGAGATAGAAAGTACAATAGTTGTTGCCTAAGGCTGGGCTAGGGAGTAGGGGGATTGAAAAGTGTTGCCAAGAGGTACGTTGTTTCTCTTTGGCATGGTTAAAATGTTCTAAAATTGACTGTGGTGATGGTTGCACAATTCCGTGAATATACTAAAAACCACTGACTTGTACAATTTAAATGGGTGAATTGCATGTTATGAATTACATCTCAGTAGGCTGCCAAATCGAAAAGAACTCTTCAATCTGATGACTTTAGGTAAAAGTCTCCTTATCATATGAGTTATAAAAGTCCTAGCAACTTAGAGCTGAAGTAGATGTCGCAGGTGAGGGCTGGTAACGAAAACATCTTAAGTGGATCTCATGGAGGTAGAGAGTGGAACAGTGATTACCAGAGGCTGGGAAGGGAAGCGAGGAGGAGGGGAGGAAAAGAACTTAGATAAAGGCTACAAAAATACAGCTGACTGGAAGGAATAAGTTCTAGTGTTCAATAGTACAGTAGGGAAATTATAGTTAACAATAATTTATTGTATATTTCAAAATAGCCAGAAAAGCTTTATAATGTTTTCAACAAAAAGATAAATGGTGTGATGGCTATTCCAATTATCTTGATTTGATCATTACATATTGTATACGTGTATCAAAATATTAATGTACCCAAACTATGTACAACAATGATATATCAATAAAAACTTTTACATACATGTGTGTGTATATATAAATAAAATGCCTTTAACAGCAAAACTCTTTGGCCAAGCAAAATACCGCATGAAATAACAGCAAGTAAAACAGACAAAAGCACTATTTTAATTAATTGCCATGTGTTTTTTACTTATACAGCTAAGTCAAATTTGGAACCTTTAGTTCAAATTTGTAACATTTAATTTCTTCTTGGATGAAGAACAATGAAGCTCTCCTGATGAGGCAAATTTTGGGTATATAATGCATGTAAGCGCAGGAATTATTATTATTACACTTTTTAAAAGCATTTAAAGTCCAACATTTCTAGTATCCTTCGAAAACCATCTGATTTCACAGGACACCAGTTGAAAACACTTAATCCTGGCTGGGAACAGTGGCTCACACCTGTAATCCTAGCACTCTGGGAGGCCGAGGCAGGAGGATTGCTTGAGCTCAGGAGTTTGAGGCCAGCCTGAGCAAGAGTGAGACCCCCATCTCTACCAAAAATAGAAAAATTAGCCAGGTGTGGTGGCATGTGCATGTAGTCCCAGCTACTCAGGAGGCTGAGGCAGGAGGATCGCTTGAGCCCAGGAGTTTGAGGCTGCAGTGAGCTACGATGACGCCATTGCACTGTATCCAGGGCAAGAGAGTGAGACTCTATCTCAAGAAAACACTTAATCTAGTCCAATGCTCTTAGTTTGCAAATGAGAAAACTAAGGTTCATAAGGGTTGCCTTAGTCATCGCGCTACTAAGTGGCAGAATGTTGGTCTCCTAACTTTCTTCTTTCAAAGATTAAATTATCACATTTCATACTAAGGATATTAAATGGAAACAATTATGCTATGGGTAAATAGGTAGATATATGCCACACAGACACATCATACCTGTTTATTATGCTAGAGAGTGAATGCCTTAAAGGCATTAAAGTGAGAATTAAAGTGAGCTTTTGTACTCCCAGTGCTTAGCACAGTCCCTGGCAACTGTGTATGCTCAGTAAACATTTAAGGAATAAACTTTATCTTCTAAATCTTTATCTTTTTAAAAAACATAGATACCCAAATTAGAGTTCCAGTCCCTTATCTCTAACCACCTAAACATCACTTCTGCTTGCACCATTACATATTGTCATAAATTACACTTATCTTTTACCTCTTGTCAGGTCCCTTTGACCCCACTATTTCTGTCAATGGTCCTGTCTCTCTGCTAGTCACTCAGTGACCAGGCCAGAATTTGGAGAGTACCTACATAGGACAATTCAGGACAGACCAGGACCACTTCATTTAGGCTATCAAAAAATTAAGCAGAAATTAAGTGATTAGGCAAGTCACCGACATGGGTGATGGTGGAGGAAGGACTAGGTGAGCGTGAGAGCAGTTGTGACCAGTGAGCAAAGCCAGGCAAAATGTTGTGATGTTGTTCAAAAGAGAGTGGTCCGGGCTGGAGCAGACGTTCTCAAAGTAGAAAACAATGAGTGCATATGAGGCTCTGATAAAATGACCTCAGAATCTAAGGTCAGGGAACAGTTACTCTGTAAACAGTAAGAAACCAACTCATAATAGATGAGTTTAGTCATCTGCCAACATGTCCTTGACCAGGAAAGTAATGGTGGGGCAAACAAGGCCCAGCAAAATAACCAGGGTGAATCTTCAGAAGAACTGGAATGTGTCTAAAATAAAGAAAATTTTAGTTCACTGAATTATATATTTTTCCTGAGGACCAGATATTTATGGCAACAATAACTACTATGTGTGCATTTGTTAGTGAGGGTGTAATGTTCCATCTGTGCAATGGCACTGGCCCAGTTCCCCATAGCAATTGTGACCTTACATTACATGTCTGTAGACATTCATTCCTTTACATGCTTTGCTGAAATGGCACCCTCTCAATTACCACAACTTTCCCACTCCCTTTAAGCTTTTGGTCAAGCCATAATGTACAGTAGACCACCCGGATCGTTTCTCATTATTTCCTACTATTTTTGGAGACCCATCTCAAGTCCCAACACCTCCATGAATTACTTCTGTTTCTCTCTAGCCCCCAGGAAATTCTTGCTTCTGTAGACTCCTATGGTGCTTACAGGAATTATTTGAAAGTTAATAATATACATGTTTTATTTAACTTTTCCAAAGAAATATTCACCTCATCTTCCCACCTAGATTGTTTTAACTTTTCACGAGCAGAATGGCCACGCAAGAAGGTAGGCTAATATGGGAGAGAGTCAGGAGTTCAGCTGGATGGAAAACACATTCCTAAAAGGACAGGGGTCCAAGTTCCAAGAAACCAGAGGAAGTAAACACAGAAGTCAGGCAGGCACCACCGGACCCAAGCAATGCCTTGCAAACCATGACCCCTGGAAGCCCATGTTTTTAGAAGAAGTCTTGGGATCCAGAGATTCCGGAGATCCTTGTTCCCATGGAAATCAGAGTAACCCTACTTTCATTTGCTTTATATGTTGGGGTTCTACATAAAATTTCCTTGGAAAGAAATGATGCCACAGGTAAAGTCACATCTGAAAATCAGTAGTTTAAATAGCCATTTTTGTGTCCAGTAGTTCCTGAGTTTCTGCTCTGGGAAGGTTCCCCATCTAGGGCATGAGAGTTGGGTATGTGAAGAACAGAAGGCCAGTGTGACTGGAGCATGAAGAACAAGAGGGAAAGGGGCACAAAACAGGCCAATGCGGGTAGGCGAGTGTCAGTGAAGACAGGTGTCGCAGGCGGGGAAGGCTTTAAACTTCATTAATATGTGCCAAAGAAGGCCATTACAGTTCTTAGCAGATAAGTGCCATGATCTGATTTGGAGAATACTTTAAATTCTACATTAATACTTTATATTTACGTTATATATTTTAAAATGTAATTTAAGCTGCTTTGTGAAGAAAAGATTGTAGAGAGATGAAAGAGGAAATTATTGCAGTAGTGCTAAAGAGAGATGATGGTAGCTTGGCCTAGGCAGAGAAAGACAGTTTTGAAGTTTATTTTAGAGAGATAAAACCAATTTTTTGCATTTTTCATTTCCACACAAACTAACTTAAGTGTAATTGCTGGGAGTGGAGGACTCAGATAGAGTACAGAAATGATACTAGGTAGGCAGGCAAGGCTACAGGTTTCAGAGGTCAGCAAGCAGGTTTAGATTACAAAGCTCACAATCATGAAAATAAACCCGTTCTTCCTTTCATTCATTCATCCATAAGTTACTGAACAGCTACGTGCCAGGCATTGTGATGAAGGCTGAGCATGCAAAGTCAAATAGGGCCAATTGTTCAAGACTAAGCGAGAAAGTATACTGCATAAGAACAAGATAAGCAGACAGAAGAGATTCCCAGGAGCTAGAGTGAGAAGGTATGGATATGGAGGACAAAGCAGACACCAACAACCTTTATTACATCCTCCAATCCATTCATTCACTGATTCAATCATTTCAGAAATTCATTCACTATTATTATCCAACACCTAACTTCTTGTGAAGCTCAAAACTGGGTTATACCAAGATGAAGAAGACACAATCTCTACCTTCAAGGAACTCCATACAGCCAAGGAGAAAGGCATGTGAACATGTCGGTACAGTTGACCCCTGAACAACACAGGCTTGAACTGCGTGGGTCTGCTTATAAGTGGATTTTCTTTTGCCTCTGCCACGCCTGAGACAGCAAGACCAACCCCTCCTCTTCCGTCTCCTCCTCAGCCTACTCAACGTGAAGATCATGAGGATGAAGATTTTATGATGATCTACTTTTGCTTAATGAATAATAATATATTTTCTCTTCCTTATGATTTTCTTAACATTTTCTTTTCTCTAGCTTACTTTATTGTAAGAATACAGTGTATAATACACATAACATACAAAATTTGTGTTAATTGGCTGTGTTATCTGTAAAGCTTCTGGTCAACAAAAGGCTATTAGTTGTTTTGGGGTAGTCAAAAATTATACACAGATTTTCAATTGTGCAGGGGGCCTATGCCCCTAACTTCTATGTTGTTCGAGGATCAGCTGTATAATGTGAGGCACTAAATTAAAAATATACACAACTGACTACTTATGAGACATAGAGAAGGTAATCTTTGTAGCCTACAGTACAGCCCTATGACAGTAACATTCCTTGTGCCCAAAATGTACTCAACTTAAATTTCACTTCTTTACAGAGGTCTTCTCTAACTCTCTAATTAAATCGGATTCCCTGAATACTCTCACCTCTGTAATGCTTCTCAGAGTTCAAGTTATATGTTTGTTATAATAAATTCTGCCTCTCCCAGTAGACTACCAGCTGCATGAGAGCAGGAGCTATATGTGCCCTGCTCCCTGCTGTATTTTCTATGCCTTGCGCAGTGCTTGGCATGGAAAGGATGCTCAAATATTTGTTGAATAAGTGATTTTTTAAAAAAACAAGATAATTTCAATCATGGGCACAATGGGTTAGAGCATGCTAAATATCATTACAGGAAAAGTTATTTGCCAAACCTAGAAGTAAATGTTAATGAATAACATTACTCAGGTATCTTCTCCTTAGCCAGCACACTGAGGTATCCCAGTTGTGAATCAGATATAACCCACTTTGTTGCAGCTATTCCTTCCTGCTCTGTACCTGAGAACTATAGATAAGAATGAAGTTCTACCCTGTGGACTTCAATAACTGTACATGTGACAGACATCAGAATCACAAATGCAGAATGACAGAAAGCTACTGCACCTGCAGAGAGGTTAAAGCAGCTGTGGCCCAAGTCCAGCTGTCAGGAAATTTTTGGTTTTCAAAGACTTATTTGAAAAGGACATAAGGAGTTAAGTTGATATTAGTGACAGCATACAAACAAAGCTAGTTTTGTTTTTATTTTTATTTAATGTATGGCTTGGCTCTTATTTTCATTTAATTTGAAGTACCAGCATGCCAATACGAATATATGAAGACTCTTCTAAGACTTCCCTAAATTCCAAGAGTGAAGTTGGTCAGCAGGACAATTTAGATAGCTAAGTCTGCAGCTGGGCTGTTGGCAAGGTGAGTTTATAGACTCACAAAGATCAAAAGCTGAAAAGATAGATGAAATGCTCTCTCTGTCTGCAGATTTCGCAGTAGGGTGACACCTTGGTTCTCAATCTAAATTGTTCCATTGACTATGGAACTGCAACTGTGACAGTACAGGTCACATCTTTTCCCACCTCCCCAACAGGAACTCTACCCCTTGGCCCCACAGTATCTCGGCAGTTGCTCATTTAAAATGGTTTTCCACCTCTGAAGCTGACCATGGACCCGCAGGTGCTGATTCATAGTGCTGTCAGTAACCCCTTGAGATGCAGTGCAGAACTTTCTCCTGTTTCTGCTCTTTGTTTCTACGTATTTCCAAGTCTCACAATGATATTAAATTGCTGAATCTTCTCAATCTATGCTGCCCCCACCTCTAGTGACAGGCAGCTGACCTTACTTCTTTCCCTAAGGTGAGTTCTACCATACCAGTGGGACTGCACTGCCACCCCAGGACCTTTGACAACGACAGGAGACATTTTGGTTGTTGCAGACTTGGGGTGAGGTAGCAGTGCTACTAGTACCTAATGGATAGAGGTCAAGGGCACTGCTAAACACCCTACAATGCCCAATGCACATGACAGCCTCGCCACAACAAAGAAGCATCCAAATGTCAATCACGCTGAGGTTAAGAAACCCTGTACTACACCACAGGTACACAAGGAGGAAGAGAATGTATTCTTTACTACCAAAAATTATACAACCTCATTGGGGATAATGACATTTATATACAAGTCTGAGGGGGAAAAAACAATTTCAAACATCTAAAAATAACTATTTTGAATAATTAAACTACAGTTATCAATTATGAATACCAGACGATGACAGGGATGAACAAAAGTGGGGCACAGAAGGCAAATAAGAACTGATATTTGAATTACAGACATATATACAAGCCAGGGGTGATGGCTTTGTGCCTGCATGGGGATGGCTCAGATGGGGAACTGTCACCTCACCAAGTAAAAGTACAAAAGCTTTCGGTTCTAAACTCATGCTGAAATCAAGAAGGGAGAGGAAGGGTCCTAGCCTGCGTGGGTAGGGACAGCGTGTGAGCAAGTCAAAGTTAGATTCTGGGCAATATTACCTAGATTTTAGGACTTTCGGCAAAAAAATTTAAACGTATCTTATTCTGCTTATGCTGGACAAATAAAAGGTTACTAATTTTAGAAATGCTATATTTCTAAATGTAGTCATGGAAAGACTTCAGTAGTTTCACCCTGAGGTACTGTAATAAGTATTTCCTACTTGTTTATAGCTTTCTTTCCATGATTCCAACATTGTAAGGAACAGGCAGGTTTAAACACTGAAAACTTAAAATAAATACACACATACTTAAGTAATATGTGCACTGAAAACATTACCTTTAATGCACTTGTGTTAAGCTATCACATGTTTGCTGTTACTGGTACTTTAAAGAACAGTCCATGATAAATCCAAAATCCTCAGAATTCTAAGCTGATTCTCTAGACATTATACTACTGACCATTTCCACTTCTTTTCTTATAAATCTACATTCTAAAGTGGCCAGAAATCAAGACTCATAGAAAGGAAAATCCACCCTATTGTCATCTCAAAAGCTTTGGGTGGGATAAGCTGACTAGTCTGTTAACATTTTGAGTTCTCCCTTAAAAGTGAACTTTGTAGGAAACCCTATCTGTCAAGGTATATATTGAAATTATACAAGCAGAAAAAATGGAAATATATATCAAATGGTAGGCTAAACACATTTAACCACCCTAAAACTCCACCACAAAGACAGTGAAATAGTAAAGCAGATAAAAAGCCACAAAGATAAAGAGAACCGGAGAGCAACTGAGAGAACAGTGATGCTAACAGTGTGTCGGAAGATGGAAAGTGAAGACGCAAGCATCAGTGGTAATTATTGTACCAGGCGGGGGAAAGCCAAGGCCTAACACGCTGCAGGGGTGGGGAGGCCCCCTGAAGCTGCGGAGACCCCGTACAGCTCAAGAACTGGGGTAGCCAGCTCCTTAGAAAGCTGGGGTGGGGCTGATGACAGCAGGATTGCTAGAAAGCCCGAAGGATGCCCGTTAGGCCTTGCCCCGTGTCCTCCCCTCCATCCGTGTGCTCCACAAACTGCCCCCCCATCCTTGTACAAGTCACAGTCGCATCCTCTGGAGAGGCTGACCAAATCAGACCTAAACGGCGAGATGCCAGGAATAACTGCCCAGGGTGAGTGCGAAGCACTGCTCTAAAACACCAAATAACTAAATAAAAGTCTGAATACTAAATGGTGACAACCCCTTCTTTCTTCCTAAGCCAGGTTCCCAAAACTCTGACATCCATGCTTAATCCTCCTGGTAAAGAGCTGGGAAGAATATTTCTCTGCAGAAACTGAGAAAAGAGGGCCATAGCAGGCTGCCTCTGAGATGGTCCCCTAGCAGTCCCCACCTCCTGGATTCACACCATGTAGTCCCTTCCTACACTGGACCACAGTTGGTCTATATGATGAATAAAATATGGCAGAAAGAAGTATTGGCATGCCACTTCTGAGATTAGGTTATAAAACTGCACTTCCATTTTTAGACATGCTCACTTAATTTCTGTCTTGGATCACTTTTTCTGGAGGAATTCAGCGGCCATTTCCTAAAGCAGCCCTAAGAACACACCCTCATGGTGAGGAACTAAGGACTGCTGACAATCATGAAGTGAACATTCAGAGGAGTGAATCCTCTGACCCATCCTTGAGATGACTGCAGTCCACAGCTTGGCTACAGACTCTTGGGAAACCCTGAGCCAGAATCACCAAGCTAAGCCATACCTGCTTTCCTGACACTGAGAATCTATGTAAGGATAATACACGTTTGTCATTTTAAGCTGCTAAGTTTTGAGTAATTTGCAGATAACTAATATATGGCCTGTGGATAACAACATTCAGGAGCCCCCACTGAAAAGACAGGATCTTTGTCCAATCAGCCAAAGTGGTGCTACCAGCTTGGGGGATGCCCCTCCCCCCACGAAACCACATACAGAGAGCTGCAGTCAGCTTTTTTAGAGGATCCTTCTTAAATATAGACAGACAGCTGAGGATAATAGATAATTGAGGAAAATCTCTAAAATAAAAAACTGAAATAATCAGTGGAAGAAACTCAGGAGTAACAAAGACAATGTGAAGAGAATTGAAGTCCTAATATTGAAAATTGAAGACTGAAAAGTAAATACTGTGTATATATAACCACCCTAGATATATATAGACTTGATAATGCATACCACTGTGAATTTTAAGAACACTAAGGATAAACAGAAGATCCTAAAAGTTTCCAAAAAGGAAAAAAAAAAATCCACGCACAGGACGTAAAAAGAGAATAGCACCATACTTCCTAAGAGCAACACTGAGGGCTGGAAGATAACAAAGCAATAGCTTCAAAATTCAGAATCAAAAAGATTTCTAGCCTGGAATTATATATGCAAACTATGAATTAAGTGTGATGGCAGAATGAAAAAATTTCTTAGAAATACAAGGCCTCTGTTCATGTCTTTTGCCTACTTTTTAATGGGGTTGTTTGATGTTTTCTTGCTGATTTGCTTGAGTTCTCTGTAGATTCTAGTTATGAGATCTCTGTTGGATGTATAGCTTGCAAATATTTTCTCCCATTCTGTAGGTTGTCTGTTTGCTCTATTGATTGTTTCCTTGGGTGTGCAGAAGGTTTTAATTTAATCAGGTCCCATTTATTTATTTTTGTTGTTGCTGTGATTGCCCTTGGGGTCATCTCCATAAATTTTTTGCCTAGGCCAATAACTATGAGTTTTTCCAACCTCTTCTAGAATTCTTATAGTTTCATGGCTTAGGTTTAAGTCTGTTATCCACTGTGAGTTAATTTTTGTGAGTGATGAGAGGTGTGGATCCTGTTTCTGTCTTCTACATGTGGCTATCCAATTTTCCCGGCACCATTTATTGAATAGCGATTCTTTTCCCCAGGATATATTTTTGCCTGCTTTGTCAAAGATCAGATGGCAATAAGAAGATGGTTTTATATCTGGGTTCTCTGTTCTGATCCATATGTCTATGTCTCTGTTTTTGTGCCAGTACCATGCTGTTTTGGTTACTCTACTAGTGGCTAATAAACATATGAAAAAATGCTCAACATCTCTAGTCTTCAGAGAAATGCAAATCAAAACCACAATGAGACACCACCTAACTCCAGTGGGAATGGCTTTTATCCCCAAATCCCAAAACAACAGATGCTGGAGTGGATGCAGAGAGATAGGAACACTTATACACTGTTGGTGGGACTACAAACTAGTACAACCTCTATGGAAAGTAGTGTGGAGATACCTCAAAGAACTGAAAGTAGACCTATACCATTTGATCCAGCAATCCCACTACTGGGTATTTACCCAAAGGAAAAAAAGACATTTTATAAAAGAGACACTTGCACTTGAATGCTTACAGCAGCACAATTCACAATTGCAAAGATGTGGAAACAACCCAAATGCACATCAATACATGAGTGGATTAATAAAATGTGGTCATACGTATACTATGGAGTACTACTCAGCCATAAAAAAAAGATGAACTAATACCCTTAGTTACAACCTGGATGTAACTGGAGACCACTCTTCTAAGCAAAGTATCGCAAGAATAGAAAAACAAATACCACATGTACTCACTATTAAATTGGAACTAATTGATCAACACTCACGTGAACATATAGTAGTAAAACTCAGCAGAAACTAAGCAAGTGGTGGGGAGGTGGGGACGGGTAAATTCACACCTAATGGGTACGATACACGCTATGTTGTTGATGGGCACACTTACAGCTTTGATTCAAATGGCACAAAAGCAATTCATGTAACCAAAACGTTTTTGCCCCTATAATACTCTGAAAAAAGGCCTCAAAAAGTGTTTGCTGTCATGTAATCTTTCTTAGAAAGCTACTGAGAAGTCAGCTTTATAAAAATGAGGAAATAAACCAGAAATGAGAAAATATGAGACCTCAATAAAGAATTTGGCCCAGAAGAAAGGTAAAGGGAATTCTCAGTATTACAGCTCTATTTAGACCTAGCAGGCAAACAGCGCAGACTGAAGGGGGGTAATGCAACATGCTGGACCACACTGTGGGCATGTCTACATTTCCCTTGAAAGTGCTTAACTGAATTTTTTATTGATATGTATTAATTACTAAACTTTAGAAAAATAGTATAATGAAGGAAATGTGATCTCTCCCCCTCTCCCTCTTTCCCCTTCCTTCTCTTTCCCCCTTACCCCTTCTGTATTTTCAGGTTGACAACAGTACCGTTGGTTAAAATTGCATGCTTAGAAAAGCACTAGTATACTAGCTCACTCACATTAAGCTTTCAAACATGAGTAAGAACACCTCAGTTTTCTCAGTTTCCCTACAAAATGGGAACAAATGATACCTACCTCACAGGTTGCAGTGAAGAACACATGAGACACAGCATATAAAGAGCTTAGCGCAGTGCCTGGCTAAGCAGTGAAAAGTAGTATTTAACTTGGACTTAAGGACTGCAATTAAATTCTGTACCTTTCAATCTCCTTTTAAAAAATTTTTAGGTGATATGTGCCTATTGTAGGAGAAGTAAAAAATATTGGTAACCAAAGGAAGAAAATGGATGCTATCATAATCCATGACTCACAACTAAAAGCAGAAGCACAACCTATTTTTTGGTGTGTATACTTTTAAATTCTATTTTGGTATATAAATGTGATCATAAAGCATGTACTTTCTTGGTAATGTATTTTGCCCAAGTCAACATATTCAAAAACTTAGCATCAATTTACTTATTCTACAAAACTTGTTGAGAACACTGTCACAGAACATTCCAGCCTATAGTCATTTCACAATGTTAAATATTTAGATAGTACCAATTTTACATTATTTTATTTACTATAAATATCCCAAATGCCTCCATTTCCTTAAAAAGAAAAGTTACACCACATAGAACTAATTATATAGTACAGAAATAAGGAAGGTGTGACAAACTTAATTTGTTTTATATAAATAAATTTAGCAAATATTTGTACCCTTACTACATGCCAGTCATTGTCTTTTATTTCACTTAATATTTGTAAAGTTTATTTTTCCCTCTTAATCCCCATTTTATTATGATTAGTGATAATATAGCTTGGATGATAATTTTCACTTCTGAGACTTTTCTCATGTACTTGATTTTTGACTGTAAAAATAACTATGTTGACTACTTTGAAGCTGTGATATCTTGAAAAATCACTTGCCCTCTCTGACACACACAGTTGTCAGCTCTAAAATGGGAACTATTATGTGCATCACATGAAATAATGTGGAATATTATTAGAAGAAGATATTCTAACTTCCTACTTTCTGACATCTATCTGTTCTAGAAGTCTTAAATTGATTTACTAGAAAAAGACTTTTTGCCCTGTTCTATACTTAAAGATAGCTTTTCTATCTCTCTCTGTTTATTAGTCTAAAGATATATAAAGCTGATTTGCATTTATTTTTCAGCATTGTAAAATATGATAGTAGAGCACTCAAGTGGAAGCCAGAAGAGAAGAAATGGCTTTTCAAAAATTCATTTCTAAAATATCAATAGTAATGTCAAAGGTCAATGGAGTTGAGAGCAGAGAAAGACATGCTTCCTTAAAGAAAAAAAGCAAATTTGTTCTGAAGGTATGGGGGGTAAATTTATAACTTTTATCAAATAGTTATGCTAAAGGAAGCCTAAAACTTTCTCATTAGAAGAGCTGGTTTTCAAGTGAAAGGTCTACTCCCTTCGATGGAAAAAACCAACCAAAACAAAAAAAACCAAACCTCTGTGCCTATATAACAATTGTGGCATTCCTTTATCAAGATTATGCATTATTTAACGCTCAACTTACCAGACAAACATGTGACAAAGTTGGATAGGAAAGATTTTTTTGACACTATGATACGCCACAAAGTTTGATGCCAAATTTCATCCCTTAAAACCGTACAGGATTATCATAGCATGAGATGTTACGCTCTTTCTTCTATTTTTCTTTTTTGTTGTTGTTGTTGTTGTTGTTTAAACTCTTCTCATGTGTTTAAAAATGCACTATGTTTTTCGGTACATACAAGTTCAACATTATTATGTCTCTGAGGTTTTTTTATTTTATTTTGTTTTTTGTTTTGGCAGAGGGGTATAAATTTTGCCTTTTATTGTTACCTAATATCCCACTTTATTATATTGAGTACTTTAACCTTATATTCACCTTCACTCATATGAATATCATTTTTCTTTTTGTTTGCCTTTATCTCTTAACCCATTCATTATTGTCTTGTTTTTTAAATTTTTACTGATGAAAATGCACACAGCTTAAAAAGTTCAGTACTATCTCAAAGGCTCAATGAAAAAGTGTAGTCCCCGTCCTAATTTCTACTCTCTAGACAATGATTCACAATTCTTTTGGTTGTTTCTTCTAGCACTGACCTCTCTATTTCTGAACAGAATGTCTGTGCCATTTTGGAATTTATTTTACAATTTGGGACATTATTTTGTTTTCCTAAAATTGGAAGATGAAGATTCAAACTCTCTCATACCAATCACCCTCAGCTTTCTCCCCCTACCATTTTCCCAATATAGTATAGTAAAATTTGGATTTAATCCACACTTTGTACTTATTTTCTTGCGTGTGTGCTCTCTCTCTCTCTATATATATATACACACACACATACCACAGAGAGGGAAAGGGGAGGGAAAGGGGAGGGAAAGGGGAGGGAGAGGGAGAGGGAAAGAGAGAGGGAGGGAGAGGGAGGGAGAGAAAAGAAAGACCAACTTGATTGTAAAAAGAACAGAACTTAAAACTTCAGGGTTGGTTGTACAGTATTAAAGTGAGGTTTAATAGAATTATACTGACTGCCCCACTAATTCTCAACAGAAATTCTGCTTTGAGAAATAGAGTATGAGAGAAGAGGACAGCAGAGAGACTGCTAGAGTATACCGAGGGGGAGAAATTGAAAAGCCTGAAATAAACGTGACAAGAATCTTGAGAGTACATCAGGTCAAACCGATGAATAGCACATTTCTCTTTTAGGCTGAGATGCTTTATGTCTAATTTCTGGTTTTAATTCTAATAGTTACCCTCACATATTTAAAGTGATAATAAAGAGAAATGCAATATTTATTTGCTGCATGTATCTTAATTTAATTTATGAAAATATTATTGATATGACATTGCCTTGGCAACTGAACATTTTTGACAATGGACATACATTACCATCATTTCATTTCATTTCCTCTGCCTTCATAATATTACCTTACCATTGTCAGAAAGTTCTCAGAATAGCGATGCAAATCAAAGCTTCATTACAAAGCCCAGTGAAATAGCATTATTGCAAGAACATTTTATGAAAGGTAACTACTGTGCATGCTTAGGGCCTGAATTGAAATGATAAAATATAGATTTCATTTATTTTTATAAGAAAACCTTATTTTTCTTAAAAAAAAAATAACACCTGGTCTTCCAAATCCTCACTCTTCAATTCATTTACTAACAGGGAGAAAAACTCTTGCAGAAGCAAGAGCACAGCCTAGAATATACAGGATATTTCTCATCATCCATACTGACAATGCACTGAGTGATTAAATATTCTCTTCCATAGGCTTCCTCCATGAGACAAGAACAAAAGAGCCCTCAGGGCTGAAGACCTAGAGGGGGTAATTTCAAGAAGCAATATAGTGATATCTCAACTTTTAATAAGAATACAGACACTTTTCCTGTGCCTTGCCAACCTAGCTCAGACCCAGAATTACACTGACTATGAAACTGCCTGAAATTCTCCTTAACTCTGTTTCTGAAATCTAGTCTAGACTGATAAAATGAAAACGCCTTCATGCCTTCCCCCAGGACCCCACTTTGGTAATTCCGTTTAACATATACCAAGTGTCTTCAACAATCCAGTTCCCAAGCTAGACACCTTAGAAGACCCCAAAACAAGCCCTATCTTGCCCCCAATGGAGACTATGGGAAAGATGTAATGCACACAAAAAAAATATGTTAAAAAGCACTTCACAATTCTCTCAAGAATTCATCCATTACACAAATATTTATTGCTTGCCTACTATATGCCAGACACTATTCAAGGTGCTGGGGATACAACAGAGGAAAAACCAGATAGAAATCTGAGCTCTCCAAGAGCTTACATTACAGACAACAAACATAAAAATAAACTATTTACTATGTTAGACATGGATAAGTACTATGGAAAAACACAAAGCAGAGAGTGGGCTGCAATTTTTAAATATGGTGGTCAGCACAGATATCATTGAGAAGGTGACTTCTGAGTAAAGGCTTGAAGGGGGTGAAATAATTAGCTATGTGGGTCTCCGGGGGAGTGACACCATCAGGGCAAATCCCCAAGGTGGGAGAGTATGGGGCATTTGCAACTAACAGCAAGGAGGCCAGTGAAACAAGCACATGGGAGGATATGGAAAAGCAGTTGGGTGTGAGGTCAGAAAAGTAACAGCGGCTGAATCAATAGGCAGAATAATTACTGCCCACACACACAAATGTCCATGTCCTAATTCCCAGACCCCGTGAGTATGTTATGCTAGTTACATGGCAAGGGGAAATTAAGACTGCAGATGGAATTAAGGCTGCTTATCAGTGGACCTTAAGAGAGAAAGATTGTCCTAGATTATCTGGGTCAGTCCAATGTAATCACGAGGGTCCCTTAAATGTGGAAGAGAGAGGAAACAGAGTCAATGTCAGAACGACATAGCATGAGAAAGACTCCACCGGCCATTGCGGCTTTGAGGATGGAAGGCAGCCAGGAGTGGAGGAATGTAGGCAGCCTCTATGAGAAATGGCCCAAACCCCAGAATCTCCACTAGAGCCTCCAGAAAGGAACTCAGTCCTGCCAACCCCTTTATTTTGACCCAGTGAGATGCTAGAAATGTGAGGCAATAAATTCATATTGTATTAAGCCACCAAGTTTGTGATAATTTCTCACAATATCAACAGAAAAATAATCCACCCACTGCAAGAAATTTGGCTTTTTCTCTGAATGAAATGGGGAGCCCCTGGACAGTCTGGAGCAGAGGAAAGACCTGATCTGACTTTTATTTTAAGAACCAGATCCAATAGACTATGGAGCAGCTGGGGTGGAAGCAGAAGACCAGCTAAGAGGACGTCAAAGGCAGGGAGTCCAGAGGCCGGGGCAGCGTTGCTGAGGTAGATGTGGTGGGAGGTAGTAAGTGGCTGAATCTACCAGGAGGTAGAAGAGTCATTGCTTCAGGACAGCAGAGAAGATTCAATGAAGACTCCATGAAAAAGGAAGCATTTGATTTGGACCTGGGAAGACAAAATGCTTTCTTCCAGGTAAAGATGTCAGTGGCAGAGGAAGCTAAGCTGGGGTAGCAATAGGAAATATTTCACATTAAAGAAAGAATTATAAGGGCACAGGGCTGGAAAGTTCTGCACAGGATCTGGGACCATTGAATGATGTGGTCTGTCTGAAATGTCAGAGCCAGACTGTGACCTGTTCAAGGGTTTAAACTTTATTCTTTAAATGTAGTTTACAGTCTGCAAGGAGGTGGGGCCAGGGCTGCTTGAGAGAAGGCCAACACTTATTTATGACTTGTTTGGCTGGTAGGCTAGGAACGTACACTTTCACCTTATAAATGCTGTCTACCACATGACTATTGACAAGCTTCAAGGGAATTGATGAGCAGTTGGGTTTTTAAACTACTCACATGAGTAATACGAATGTTACTAGTAGCTACTTATATTAAGGAATGGAGTAAATATATTTTTGTTGGGGAGGATTGTCTCAAGATTTCTTGTGCAATTTAATCCACACAGGACCCCAATTAAGTTTTAATGTACTTCTGCTTTTCCCTTTCTTCATTCAGTACTGTGTATGAGATATATCAGGTGAGAGCATCTCTCCCAATTTAGTCCTCAACACTAGAAAGCATCTCTCATCTGGGGTTGCTCTCTATTAGTTAGTAAGGTCCACATCAGCCTGAAGTGACCTTCAACCGATACAAGTTGTGGGTGTTGTACAGTCTTGTGTGTTTGCCCCACAATCAGTTCTCTTCCTGGCACATGGCAGCACGTTACACTGCCACACCATTTTCATTGATGAGTTCTGATCAATAAGTGAACAGCAAAAGTGGTATGTGCCACTTGTAAGCCAAAATTTTTAACTGGCTGTGTAAGCCCTGATATGCTAACCAGGAAGGCCAGGTATGCTGGATGGTGCAGCTACAGGTGACAGTGCCTGTCACCCTGGATCAGGGTCACCATGTAGAGACTGTTCTGGAGAGCCACTGGGATCTGCAATGGACTCTGTGTGAAAAGGAAATAAATTCTGTTACATCCAGCCACCAAGCTGTAGGGGTTCAGCCTATTCCCACACAAATGGCTAAAAATCAGTAGTGAAAGAACCAAAGAAATTTAACAATACAGAGTTAGTATTCCTGGGGTTTGCTCTTACAATTCTAAGTATTGGATATCCACTTAAAGAGCACTATAAAAGCAATAAACTTATTGGAAATCACAAATTTAGGAAAACACAACCAAAAAACAAAACAACTTTTTTTAAAAACCCCCTAACAATCCTAATGTTATGCAAAGGATGACTCAGGATAAAATTTCCAGTGACAGTATCATGAACAAATTTAAGAAGTTCAGTATCTCAAACGATATGAATAGAACTAAGGATGATGTACTCAGGAAATCAGTATAAAAGTCTAAAAAAAAAATTGGTCCTGTGATAGGAAGGCATTGATATCACAGACACGTGATAAATTTGAATCAAATCAATCTGTAAAATGTGGGCATGGAAAGGATCAACATTACTCAAATTTTTTATATGTGATTATAAAATATATATTTTAATAAGTTAATCAATTAAACCTAAGTAGACATTTGGCTATTTTATCTACTTCCTTAAAAGCATTTGTATCCTCATTGGGAAAATGGAGGATCACTTTATACGCGACTGTGCCATACATTCAGGCATACGTGGTACATAATATAACAAACATGGATTTTTTTAGGGAAATCTAATAAAAACCAGAACAAAGAAAGAAAAATTACTTCTCTAACATGAGCTACCAGCAGAAACCTTATCTAGTCCCCCAACCACTACACACACTCAATAAATATCAGCAACAGGTTTTATATGTGACACCTGAGCAGGCTTACTCGGTATAAAACACAAGGCCATGGCTGCACTGAAAACATAATTTAACAAGCCTAACGTAGCAAATCAAGCTGTGCAGCACTGGTCCCATTAGGATAGGAAAGGGCTTATTGTTAATGTTGTACTGTCCAGAACTCTTCCAGCATGTGGCATCTATTCTGGCCAGTCAGTGATTTATATGATAATGTTCCAGTAAAAGTTTCAGTAGTAGAGCACAGAGCTGCCTGTCCAATTTATACCAATAGATGCACAAAGGCAAAAAGAGCAAGAGAAAAGTATACTTTGACTTGAGCAGCACTTATATTTCTCATTGATAATAATTCTGAAAAAGCCCAGACTAAAAGAACTAGAAATGTATATATTGTATCCTATAAGTAAATAGACCATTTTTCTGAACACTTTTCTGTTGAGATAAACCTTTAACATTTCTCTGGTCTCAATGCATGCCAAGCATTTTCCTTATCACTCCAAAAGTTCAGGTAAATTATCATGTACCACTTGCCTCCTAAGAAAGATTGAATTCACTGAAGTAAATTGGGTAGTTCTCAATACCACTTTATCTTTATCATCTACAATACTATTCTTCAACTGAGAGCACTCCAGTTCCAATGGTCTCCTTGTGAATATTAGAGCAACTAAGAAGATGACTTTAACGTACAGGGGAAAAGGAGAATGATTATCGGTGGGATTAGGACTCTGGAATTAAGTTTAAACATCATAAGGAAAGCGTTCTCAACTCCAGTGGACAGAAAAGCTTTGGTGCACTTGGCATTATTATCAGGTGAGACTGGAAAAGAAGATGTTAAAGGTTCAAAACTCAATTTTAATAGTTTCTTTTTACATTCTCTATAGAAGTTACTAAGACTTGTAGAAAATGTTTCATGAATTAATTTCAGAAAGTATGGACCATAAAAATTCTGAATATATGTTTTTAAAGAAATCATTCTTAAGAGAGTGTCACATTTTAAAATATACTTCCGTTTAATAGGGCAAAATCAGCCGTTCATACCATCTCCTATCCTTCCTTTGTCCTTTTGTAGCAATGAGGTAAATGACGATAGCAAAGATGATGGATTATAGAGCCAACACATTTTAGGGTTGGAAAGAACTTTGCAGTCCAACATTGGAAATTATAGGACAGTCCTCACTCAAAAACAGATACAGAAGTCCCAAAGAAAACAATAGCAAACTTAACCCATCAATGTATTAAAAAAAAGATTACACTTTATTGCCAATTTGGGATTACCCCAGGAATGCATGTTTGATTTAAATTCTAAAAATCAATTAACACAATTTACCATATTAATAGACTAAAAGAGAAAAACATTTAATCATCTTAGTGGATATGGGAAAAAAATGTTCAAATTTACCATTCATTCAGGCCAAAGTCTTTTAGTGACTAAAAATTGACAAAAAATTCTTTAACCTGAAAAAAAGTCTTTCATTTCTTCTCTAATTTTTATACTTGTGTTTCTTGCCTTATCACATTAAGACTTCCAGTGCTGAACCAAAACAGTGACAGCAAGTGATCTGATTCATAATCTTAATAAGAAAATAAGAATTTACTCAAGTTTTTAATCTTTATTATTTTTCCGTATATATACATACCCACTATATACAAATAAAAACTGAAAATATTAAATAACATATAAGTATATACTTATATTATTATAAGTGTTTTATAATCACAAAGATATTTATACAAATAATATAAATAACATGAAAATGATATACAAATATATAAACATAAAATAACCAAAATTATATATTTATATATAAATGTACAGCAAAATTGAAATCAAGGGTGAAAAGTTGAGCAAGTTCTTACTAAGATTCTGAATTAAATCACCTGCTATCACCAATTCTATTCAGCACTGGAGGTCTTAGCCTAGTAAGGCAAGAAAGATGAGTAGGAGGATTAGTGAAGAAATAAAATAATTTGAAAAGAATAAAGCAGTCATTAATCAGAGATGATATGATTGTTTGCGTAAAACCCCTAGAAGAAACCCCATTAAATTATTAGAGTTCATAAAGTCTTTAGGAAATTTTTTGGCTTAAAAAAATCAATTGAATTTTTGAATGCCAGCAACAGAATAAAAACATTTTAGTAATATTACTAAATTTAGTAATATTATTTAGTAATATTATAGTACTTAGAAATAAACCCAAACAGGTGCAAGAACTTTATGAAGAGATCATCACGCTTTACTGAAGGGCAGCAAAGACATAAATAAATGGAGAGAAGATACAGCATGATCATTGATTTGACGACTCAATATTGTATGGATGCCAATTCTTCCCAAACTAATCTATGCTTCAATTCAATCCCAAACAAAATCCCATAGGTTTTTGTTTCTGAAATTTGACAGGCCAGTTCTAAAATTAAAGCGAAAGAACAAAGGGCAAAGAATAGCCCAGCCATTCCTGAAGAAGATGAACAACATGGGAGACCTGCCTTGACAGATCATCAAGGACTATTATAAAGCTATAGTAATTAAGCAAGCATAGTATCAGCATAGGAATAGACAGAATGACAAATTAAATAGTTTAGAGCATCCAGAAACAGACACAGAAATATTAAGAAATTTGAATTTGACAGAACTAGCTGTGTGTTCCCCTGAAGAAATGACAGACATTATAATAAATGGTGCTGGGCAATTGACCATTTGTGTGTGGGGAAAATTGCACCCTTATCTCACACCATGTGCAAAAAAAACTATCCTAGGTAAATTGAAATTTTAAACAGACAAAATTGTAAACTTTTTACATAAAGTAGAAGAATATCTCTCTGTAAAATATCCAAACATAAAGATAAAGGTTGCTAAGTTTGACTCCATTAAAATCAAGAATTCCTGTTCATCAAAAGACATACATATATGAGTGAACAGGCAAACCACCAAGAAAGACGAGATATTTTTATATACACACACACATACACACATTTTATCTACAAATGATTAGTGTTCTGAATATATAAAGAATTCCTATAAACCAGAGAGTGGGACGATAGTTAGCAGAGGCTGGGAAGTGGGGAATGACGAGGACAGGTTGGTTAATGAGTACAGACATAGAGTTAGAGTAAGTTCCAGTGTTCAACAGCACAGCAGGGTAACTATAGTTAACAATGACTTATTGTATATTTCAAAATAGTTATGAAAAAAGATTTAAAATGTTTTCAACATAAAGACATGATAAATGTTTGAGGCTATGGCTATGGTATTGACCCTGAATGGATCATTTACAAATTGTATGCATGTATCAAAATATCATATGTACTGCATAAATTTGTACTTTTTTTTTTTTTACCAGTAAAACGTTTTTGTAAAGAATTTCTATAAATCAATAAGTAGAAAAATAGGCAGAAGTCTTCACAAGAATATCAGAAGAGTAAATCTGAATGGTCAATAATTATAATAAAATATGCTTAAGCTCAACCACAATGAAATATTTCACATCCATAAAATTGGCAAAATTTAAAAATCTAGCTATATTAAGTTTTACTGACCATGTGGATCAACTGGAATTCTATTTTAAATTTAGCAGTTTAAAAAAATCAGTAAAGTTACTGTGGGTAGCAATTTGGCATTATCTAATATATTTGAAAAGAAATCTACTCTATGAACCAACAATTTCATTCCTAAGTATATTTCCCAGAGAAAACTGTTACATATGCTCACCACAATAGATGGAGGAGGATTACAGTCATGCTGCATGTAAGAAGAAAAACCTGGAAATAACAAAAATGTCCATCAAAAGGAAACTATACAGCAGTGAAATGAATGGATAACAGCTACAATCAACAACATGATGCCCCACAGGAATGAAATATTAAGAAGAAAAAGCACATTGCAGAAGAATTTTTACAGCACACTTCCATTTGTAAGGCTCAAAATTGCACAAAACTAAACAATGTAATCCTTAGAGATATAAAAATACGTGGTAAAGGTATAATGATTATTCTAGAGAAAAGTGAAATAGATGGATTTATCAAGGGGTTCACAGGGGACTTCAAAGATAGTGGTACTGTCCTTTTTCTCACACCAGGTGCTAGGTGTGCAGGCAACTCATTGCATTGCTATTTTTTCACACCTAACATAGTTTTAGAAAAGTCTCTTTTATCCAACATTCCATAAACCAAAACTTTTCAATGGTATGTAGGAAAATGTCCTGACTCCTTACGCTGGCTATTAATTCCTTCCAGATCTGGTCCCCTCCTAGTTTCCAGCCAAATCTCACCATAATTTTCTCTCCAGTTTTCCCTGCCTTACATTCTATGGCAGTCATACATGCTTTTTTCATTTCCTAGAACATACAATGCTATTTACTTTGTCTGGAATATTTTTTCCACTTCTGCTTGCCCAGTCAATGCCTCACTTCCTCTGAGAAACCTTCCGTGAACCCACCCTCCCAAGCTCCTTTCTTAGGTTAAGGGACCCTGTACTGTAGCCTGTAGTTCCCTTAACATTACACGTAAACCCTTTATGTTATTACTTCCTGTAATAAGCAGCATGCTTGGTGACAGAAAAGACCACAGCTATCTTGTGTATTATCATAAGTCTACTATGTAACCCAGTGCCCAGAACATAAACAACATAAACAGTACCTAATACTCCTTGTTTAATAAAAAAACTTTTCATTGTTGGATAAACCTAATAGTTAGAAAATAATTTCTCTCATTGAGTTTGCCTCTGGTTTCTTGCAGGTTTACCATTGGTCCCATTTATGCCTGAACTATATCACAAAGCAAGGTACATGGCAGGTGATTAAATCTGGTAGGAGAATTGGCCCCAGGTCAAGAGTCAGGAGACGTAACTTGTGGTACAGGGACTTAGGCTATTCTGACCTCTTCTAGCCATAATTCTTTATATGCAGTAAAAGAGAATAATACATTTTTATGTTGTTTATTTAACAGAATCATTGAAAGATCATATATGTACAAACATTAATACAGATGTTAAACACAATTATCAGGTAATCTGAATTCAAATTAAATCTTCTTTTGGTATGTGTGTCACGGAGTGGACAGCATTTCTTTTACCCATCATCCTATAACATGGGCGCACCATTTTTTTTTTTTTTTGGTAAAATTCTGATTTCTCTTTTTCCTTTACTGATTGTAAATGTCAGTGAAAACTAAGTTCAAGAGTGTGATATGAGGAACAATTTCCAGATCTGAAATTCTTGAACGATGTTCTTCCTTTTTTTTCTGTCCTGTATGGTTATTTAGGTCACAAATTTATTTCATGAGAAAATGAAGGCACTGTTTAGTCTTCAAGAGGGATTTCGATAGACCTAAATGTCAAAATTATATTAGTAACATGGCGTGGTTTACCACGCGTGAAGTACTAATCCAATGTCTTGTCTTGCTTGACTGTAGCTTTTTCCGCCTTTGTGTCTCTTGATCAGCCTTTTTCTCTCCAGACCTTCTCCAGAGACCCTCTTCACGTCCTCATCCTCCTTCTGTGAGGTGATGACTCTCACTGGACTTCAGGTGTTTCTCTCTCTCTTTGGACATATTTTCATAAAACCACCTCTTTCCACTTCAACAACCCCTCTCCTTTTAAATATCACCTTTTAGATTCTACTTGTCAGCTGGATCAACAGAGTGACAAACCCATAAACTTCCAGAAAGAAGCTAATGGAGTGAAACCACCGCCCCATATGGGAATTGTAGATAACGTTTCTAACTTTTTCTGATACATGTGTAACATTTTTGTTGTATGAAAAGCAGGGAAATAAGACTAAGAGTCCCAACTTGGAAAGACTGAATGAAAAGTCCTCAGTCTTGGAACACTGAAAAAAATACTAAAGAAAAAGATGAAAATCTATTTAGACCTTAATTTTTTAATTCGATTTGTTGTTGTGTTCATTCAAGGAATATGTATTGACTGACCACTGTACACCAGGCCTTGTTCTAGGGGCTAGAGATACAACAAAATACATGATGGTCTGAGTTCACTGACATACTTTCCAGAAAGAAGGGAAGACAGGGAAACACATAACCAAATAAGCATGTATCACCTTTATAGTTTGTGCCCCCAAACCACAAAAACTTTTCTTTGACAAAGGTAATATTATAAAATAAGAAATATTCTTAATGAAAGTACACATTTTATCAATCCACAAGCATTCCATTCTGGTGATACTTTCAGAATTCAAGAGAAAATATCTTCCAAATGATTTTATTCCTAGAGAAAACAGTCTTTT
Source organism: Daubentonia madagascariensis (assembly GCA_023783475.1). Lineage (NCBI taxonomy): Eukaryota > Metazoa > Chordata > Mammalia > Primates > Daubentoniidae > Daubentonia > Daubentonia madagascariensis. The sequence goes on from JAKFHU010002088.1 coordinate 6,588,076, forward strand.
GAATTTGCATGCCACCCCCAGGCCACATTTTAAAAACACATTTATTCACAAATTGATTGTCTTCATTTTACCAGCAAGTGCTTTTATTTTTTCTTTTAGGATATTTCAACTGGGTACTTCATAGTCCACATTGTTTCAAAGTTAAAGCTTGTAAGGAAAGGAACCTCTGGAAGTTGAGTTAACTCTTATAGTACACTAGAGTGCCATATCATACACCAAACAAATACTATTCACCAACCTCAGAGAGTCCCTTACACACCTGGGAAATCCGATTCAGCACCTGTACTATTGTTTTAGAATACCTCCCTAAAGGACACATTTTCTCTGGGTAATGAAAAATACCTTGAAAAGAAAGAGAGCTTTCAAAATTTGAGAAAATGCTCTGAGGGAGAGATGCAACAAATGACTATTCAGAGTCTTATCACTTGAGTTAAAATTTTGCTCCAGCATTTTGTGGCAGGAAGTGAAAGGTTGGCTGGGAGATGGGAGAATGCTGTCCATCAAGTGTCTGTCAGATTATTCACTGAAAAGGTCATTCCAATGACAATTATTCTTCTAGCTGCCATCACATTAGAAATTGTTGCCAAAGAGATTTTTAAAACTCCACAGAACTGAGACACTTAGAACAATCTCCACTTGTGAAATCTAAAAATCACCACAGAATGCTAATGAGCATATATGATAATATTAATTGCATACTTTAGAAATATAAACTTGCTAAAGATAATGAATAACTGTTGGATGATTTCTTCTTACTTAGAAATAGCTAAGCCCTACAAAAAAAGGAATGTCACCATTTGAGGCGTTTACGTTTAGTTTGACATATTACAAAACTAGATTAAGAGTTCAAGGAGAGGTTATGATTTACTCCGATTATTACAAATTAATAATTGCCAATGCTGAGATAAATCACAGCTTAGGGTTGATTTGTTCTGTCCATATACTTCATAGTTCCAGAGACACGTTTTAAAGGATGACTCAAAAGCTTATTTTGATACTGTTATTTCCCGTGTGCTTTTGATACAACTGTTGACTTACACACCTGCAGGCCCTGCGGTTTCCTTTCAGTCAGCAATGGCCCCAGACAGGGCTAAGTGAAGTAAAACAATCCAGTCAAAAGATGACACAGATCTGCCGCATCCAAGAAGGTCTTTAGCACAGGGCCAATTACGCCTGTTGCAATACAATCCAGATGCTTCCCCCCTCCTCTCCTCCTTTGTCTACTTCTTACATACCTTCCAAATCCTTGCCAGATCTTCCCCCCAAATGAAGCCAGTTCCCTCCATCCATTTTGTCAAATTCCAGCCATGTTCATGTCTGTGGTGCACGGCAAGAACAAAAACATTGTGAAATTTCTTTTTCTTTTTTTTCCAGCAAAGTCTTAGTGAACTGTGTATGTTTTCTTGAGTTCACACACATTCTAGTAGATACAGTCAATTTTGAAAAATTTCTCTCCCATGTAAGAAATTCCCCGCTTTGATATCAGTAGTATCCACTCCACCACTTAAGCTATGAGTCTTGGTGTCCAAGTTCATGTAGATTATCATTCTGCAGATGAGCATTAGGAGTTCATTAATTTTGCTGTTTGGGCTTTAATGCATATTTTTAAAGGAAGGAAAGGAGAGAGAGATGGTGAAAGGGAGGGAAGAAAAGAGGGGGGAAGGAAGGAGGATGTAAGAAGGGAAAAGAAAAAAAGGAAAGGGAGGAAGGAAGAGAGGGGGGAGGCTGGGAGAGGAGAGGAGGAGGGAGGCTGGGAGAGGAGAGGAGGAGGGAGGCTGGGAGAGGAGAGGAGGAGGGAGGCTAGGAGAGGTCATTAGCCTGGTGACCTACAATATTACCGTTGAGTTTAGGGCAATGCCTACAACCATTATTAGATGTGCCAAATGTGGTAGAGAAGATTTTATAAGTGTCACAGCTGTATTGAATGATTTGAACACTTGGTGAATTAAGACACATTGAAGTCATCTGGGGTGGGGGTGGAACAAAGGTGAGAGTAATTCTTTCCCCGAAGGATTGTTCCATGCCTCCTGTACGTTCCTTCTGCCACACTTAAGCTCAGCAGTCACACAGGACTCTCAGTTTATGTGTCCACACCATTAAACCCATATTTAAGTGCCTAAAGTGGGTGGAAAGGGGGATTCCAGTTGCACACACACAATGCAGAAATGAACCTTCTCTTCCCAGCGACAACATCTGGATCCTCAAAGAGGAAAAAGCCCTTTCTCCAAATACAGGCTCACTCCATTTCCTGCTACTGAATTAAACCCTTCCTAGAATAACTGACAACTCACACATCCAATAATCTCCCTTTATGGCTTACCTGTTACACACACATTTACCTTTAATATTAATGTTACATATATTAAGTACAGAAGGGAAAGGTCTATTTCTCCTAGGGGCCCTATCATTGATCTATATTTGAAACTCCATGAGATCATTTGCCAAATTTTACCTCGTGTATTTCCCCATCTGAAGTCCATTCCATCCTCAATATGAAACTCCAACAATTTCAGTGACAAAGTAGCAGCATTTACACATCCAAACTATGTGTGAAAACTATTTTGATGATTCTCAACTAATAAGACTGAAAATTTTGAATATTATGAATGTTTTAACAAAGATCTATTAATACTTGTCAAATAATGCAAGTCGAGTCCTTTTAAAGAATGTATCTTTTATTGTAATTGTCTTGCTAATTTGATCACTAAATTATAACTATAGTAAAACTTTTCTCAGATCTTGAAAATTGTTTTATAATTCTGATTTAGATGCTTTATAGGTATGGGGCAGCAAAGTTTTACCTCCATTCTCTCAGGATCTGGCTGGATCTGAGAATTAAATTGACATAAGACAGATCAACAGGAGAAAAGCATATGCGTTTATATAATACAAGTTTTACGTGCACGAGAGGTGGATTTGGGGGGATTGGGCAGCTGTGCTCTCAGCTGGCCATGGACACACTCATTCCTGAGCCACCCAACTTGGTCTGGAGTTAAAGAAAAGAGAGTGAGCAGTTCCTTCCAAGCCATTCCCCACCATAAAAAAATGCCAAATTTTGCAAATGATTTATCTTTTTGAAATTTAATTAGAGCGGTTTCAAGGTTCTCTCTCCAATAATGGCGCTCTCATGTCTCGCCTACTTGTGTCTTAATGTGCCCCATCGAAACACACAATTACCTTACAAACAATTCATACTGTTATAATAATTCAAACCATGCAGAAGGAAATAAAAGAGTAAAAAGAAACCCAAAAGTCTCCTTTCTCCCTTCCACTGACAGGCTCAACTTCCCATAAGTCCTTTTTATAACACCTCTATTTTTGACTCTTTTGGTGGCTAATTACATAACTCTAAGATTATATATGTACACATAAACACATACATATAATTTCTTGATTTTTCTGAACTTTAAATAGCATTGATAGACTCCCTGCTGTCAAGGATGACGAATTTTCCTCATTTATAATTCCTTTCCTCTATTCTCCAACCAATCTGCAGTATTCACTCCCCCACCTTCTTCCAGTGTTTGCTCAAATGGACTGCCCATCCTCACCATGACACAGCCCATGCCCCTTACCCTGCTTCACTGTTCTCCCAAAACTCTTATTACTTTCTCACATACTACATAAAAAACTCATTTTGTTTACTGCTTGTCTCCTCCCACTAGTATGTATACCAAATGAAGAGTAGAAAATTTTGTATTTTTTTGTTGTTTACTGCTATATTCCCAGCACTTACAAAAGTGCCTCACATATAGTTGTATTCAATAAATACTTGTTTAATGAATAAATTTTAGATTGTCATTTTTATTTTTTTAATAGCCACACCTGTTTGACCCACCAAGTTCATCCAGAGATCTCATTCACCCCACTGCAGAAAACAAGGGAATTAACAACCGTACACATTCTATTTGGGGAGATTCTTCTATGGTTTTGTTGCTGCTGGTGTAGTTGTTAGTTCAATGTCATTCTTGCAAAGTATTCCACTGTATGAATAAACCACAATTTATTATTTTACCCATGGATGAACATTTAGGTTGTTTCCAATTTGGGACTAATATGAAGAGAGATGCTATTATGTTTTTTGATGAATATATGCTCTTTTTGCTGAGAATTACCTACACTACCTAGGACTGGAATGGCAGAGTCACAGGACATGTGCAGTTTGATTTTTAGTGGATACTGTTAAACAATTTTCCAAAAATGTATGAAAGTTTCAGTTCCTTTACAACATCATCCACAGCTGGTGTTGTCTTTGTCATTTTAGTCATTTCTAATGAATTGGTAGTGGTCTTGCATTAAAAAAAAAATTTTTTTTAGATTAATTTCAAACTTATAGAAGAGTTGCAAAGATAGTACAAAGAGTGTCAAGTTTCCCCTATGTTAACATCTTTCATAACTATAGTACCTATGTCAAAACTAGTAAGTTAACATTGGCACATTACTATTAACAAAGCTACAGATTTAATCTGGATTTCACCAGTTTTTCCACTAATGTTCTTTTCTGTTCCAGGATCCAATTTAGGGTACCACGTTGTATTCAGTCATCAAGTCTTCTTAGTTTCCTCTGGTCTGGGACAGTTTTTCAGTCTTTCCTTGTTGTTCATGACCTTGGCAGTTGTAAAGAAGACTGGTCAGGTATTTTGCAGAATGTCCCTTAATTTGGGCTTGTCTGATGTTTTTCTCATGATTAGCCTGGGGTTATGAATTTTGGGGAAGAATACAACCGAGGTGAAATGCCTCACTCATCACATTATTATCAGGGCAGGAGACATCAGCTGATTTATGCCTGGTGATGATAATCTTGACCACTTGGTTCAGGTAGTGTTTGCCAGGTTTTTCCACTGCAAATTCAACATTTTCTTTTTCAATATTCTATTCTTTGGAAGTGAGTCATCAAGTCCAGGCCATACTCAAGGGGGAAGAAATATCTGTACACACATTATTTGAAATTCCTCTGTAAGGATTATTTGTCATCCCACCACTACCTTTATTTATTAAAGCAATCATTTATTTATATCAGTATGGACTCATGCTTATTTTCTTTATACGTTGGGTTACAAAGCAATACAACATTATTTTGTTGCTCAAATTTACAAGTGGTTTTAATGTGCCTTTCTGTCATGATTAATGAAGTTGAACACCTTTTTATATATTTACTGGCCATTTAAATATCTTTTATGAAATGCCTGTTAGAGTTCTTTTCTCTTGCTGTTGAGTTGGATGCTTTTCTCTTATGACTTCTAAGAGTTCTTTATATATCCTAGACATGGCCCTTTCTCAGATATATGTATCAAAATTCCTTCTCAGAGTTTATGGCTTTTCTTTTCACTGTTTTAATGGACAGAAGTTCTTTATTTAACATAATCTAATTTATTAAAATTTTTCCCATGGGTGGAACTTTTTGTGTCTTGTTTGAGAAACAAGCCTAACTCCCAAGTTATGAAGATATTCCTATACATTGCCTTCCTTTTTTTTTTTTTTAATTCCTTTACATTGACATCTATAATCAGTCTAGCACTGATTTTTGTATACGGTATGAGGTAGGGATTACAATTCACTTTGTTTCTTTATAGTTATTGAATTGCACAGCAGTACCAAATATGACAATCCAAATGACTGTATCTGTGAGGGGCTATTGCTAGAATTTCTGTTTTTTTTAACACTCTTCTCGCTGCCCCCTATAGCTAGAATTTCTATTCCATTGTTCTGTCCTTGTGACAAAACCACACTGAATTAATTTCTATAACTTTATAAATATTGATATCTCATAAGGTAGTTCCCTCCAACTTTTTGTTCATCTTTAAAACTGTCTTGTTAATTCTACCTTAGCCTCTGTTGAGTTGTTGTTTTTCATTTAATGTGTGGTGAGTGGTGTTTGTCCATTCATATTCCTGAATATAAATGAATATGAATATACTCATTTGAGTAAGGACAAGTAGCTTCAGTTGCTCCTGCCAATACATGGGTCTTTCCTGAACAAACCTCTCCACTGAATTAGGTGGTTGATATGATAAAGCATGCTCACTGACAGGTGTCATTTTAATAAGCATGCACAGGAAGCAGGTAGGCAGGCTGTCTACCTCTACCCCAGGCCACCTCTCAATGCCAAAAGGAAAAAAAAACTTCAGGGCAGTCTAAAGACTGAGTCATCTGTTAATCTGATTTTATTCACTTTCCATTTTTTCCTCCTCCCATTTTAGTGATTTTATTAATCTTACCCCCCTTTATTTTTACAATAAAACTATCATTTTTATGAATATTGGGAAAGAAAGAGACAAAAAAGAAGTATACTCAATCCACTTTTTGCAAACTGAAAGCTGATGTGCTTTACTCATTGAGAGGCAAAGGTGGTAGAATTATAGTCAGCACAACAGGAACATTACATAAAGGTGGGTACTACCAGGGCAGTGGACTGGGGTATTCATACCACAGATGCTATATCTGGATAAAAAAAAGAAAAAGGATGAGAACTTTTGCAGTGAATTATGAACACCTTGAGGGAAAAACTGTATTTTACTTATTTTCATATTCCAATAGCAAAGAAACTTCATGCCTAATAGATGATGATAATCGACTGTTTGCTAATTTTAAAAGCGTTATTGATCTCTATCAGCACCATAGAAAAAACTCACCTCAGAGACACACAGACTAGCTATTTGTGATGATTACTCTCCAGGGCCACTCCCCAGGCTTCTCAGCCCTTTTCTGGCCCCCTGGAGGCTGCCTTTAATTCAGAGGCTCAGCGCATCAGGGAGCCCATTTTCCCTCCAGCTGCCTCTTGGGTTTGGCCAGCAGGGAAGATCAGCAGGAGATCAGAGGGCAGGAAGAGAGGGATATTGGGGTGTTTATCTGCTCTGCTCTCTCTTCCAGCTCTAGCTTTGAAAGTGGCTGTGCTTGACAACCTTAGGTTGCAGGTTCTGACGCTCCAAGGGCCTCTCCCCTACATCTGCAGCTCCCACCAGATTGGTAAGAATTTTCTCCCCTTTCCTCTTTCAGGCCTTGGCTGGTGAGGGCTCCCCACTTGGGTGCCTCACTTTCATAAATATCTGTAGTCTCTCTATTAAATTCTCTTCAATTACACCTTTGAGTGTGTCATCTGTTCCCTGTTGGCGCCCAGACTGATACAGTATTTGAGGTCAGTTGGGGGAGTGGAACAACATTAAAAACAAATTCCTATTCCCTTGTGTAACGGTACTGTCAAAACGCAGACAGCATGCACTTACGGATAGCAAAAGAAAATTCTTATGAACCATATGCCGAATCAGGGTGAGGACATAAAAGTAAATACTTGAGTTCAATAAAGATAAAAAGGATCAAAGCAATCACCCTTCTACAAGTCTCTAAAAACAAGCTCAAAGGTATTATTTGAAACCTTTGAAGCAATTACATTATTCTGATTAATGTCCCTGGCTACTGTTTTGGCTTCAATAAACCATTTTGCTATTTATCTTGGAAGCCTAAAGAGAAGAAAAACAAAAATTTAATTTTATGATTTAGGAGAAGGCATAAGATGACCAGGATCTAAATTTGTGAAAAAAGAGAGAATATGGTTTCATAGGTTGAAAGTGGGAAATAGAGAGAACAAAGGAACAGATCAAACTAATAATTGTATTAACAAAAGGAGATTTAATATCTTTCCTTCCAAATGATTGATAATAAAGACAATGATGAAAACAATAGTGACTAGTAGTTATATACCACCTATTATGTGACAGGCACTACTCTAAGTGTTTCACATTTACATATACATATGAATGCTTTTGTTGCTCCTAACAATCCAATTCGGTCATTACTAATATTACCCTGTTTTACAGATGAGGAAACAGACAGCAAGAGTGAGGTTAAGTAACTTGCCTAAAATCACACAGCTTGTAAGTAGCAGAGCCATATTTGACCCAGGCAGTCTTGCTCCAAGGGCTTGTGCTCGTAATTCACGATACTACTGTACAGTACAGTACAGTAATATTATATAATCCACGTGTTTCTCCATCCCTGCTTTCTTTTGGAAATAATGCCTTGCCTACTTGCTTCATCAAGATAATCAGAGAAGTAGTGAAGTAAAATATTTTGGATATTGAGAAAAAAGCCTAATTTTAAGACATAAATTCTATATAAAAATTTTGCTTAACTTCATGTAACTCCTCACCTTTTTGTAATGTCAGAACATTATGATAAAGTTGGTGATGACTTCTAAACAAATGCTACACGTTTTAAAAAAAATAAGACAAATAGTCAAGGAAGGTCCTTTAAAGAAAATTAATTTTTAAGTAAGTTTTTGAAGATGATGAATTTTCTGAAAAGGGGATAAGACATGAACTCATTCTCCAAACTTCTTAAAGGACCATCTTCCAAGATGGTCAATCTGCTCTTTCTCAATCCACCCCCTAATGTAGAGTAATTCACATATAGGACAATCATGTTTACACAATTTAGACATTCAACTGGAAAATGGTGCTTTGAGACAGAAGAACAGAGGGACTGAAAATGAAATTTGCTTAAACCTCTAGGTATTGTGCAAATAAATTAGGCCAAGGTATAGCCCACAGCTTTGAAGGAAAAAAGATCACCCTTGGGTGTCCAATTAGTAATTTATGTAGTGCTCAGTGAAAAGGAAACAAGGAATAGGTCCAGACATCTAATTTCTGTCTATTTCTGTCTGGGCACAACAAATTCTTCTAAACAGTAAGCTCTCTGAACTCATCTCTATAGAAGTCTCATCTCTAAATTCACTACCTAGAATTGAAAGAGTACATTTGACTGGAGTGTCTTCATGGAGAATGGATGAATGGATGGATGGATGGATGGATGGATGGACAGATAGATAACCCATTAGGTCCCTGAAAACCTCATTTGGGCAGTAGAGGGCATTGTAGGTGGTGGTGGAAAGACTCGGGATCTTAGTTATTTTTTAATTGCCTAATAGAAGATAAAATTAACACTGTCCAAACTAGAGAGTTAATGAAGACTGGAGTATCACAAATAGGCTAAAAACTTGAAGTTGTATTATTTCCTTGTACTACCTCTCCATCAACTGAAGACCCAAATAAAAGACAAACAATTAAATGAGCTATGAAGATACATCACACATGACTAATGGCACACACATGAAGAATCTGTGAGCATCTGAATTTATTATGAGATAAGATCTTTTTCAACTATAATGTTTTGTAATTGTACAGTCTGTATTATTATAATGACAGTTACATATTATGAAAATGGAATCCTAACCAAGTTAAGAGACTCACTTAGCAATTTATTTTAAGTCAACTAGATTGCAAGCTGCTTAGGAATGAGTTTATGACTTGTGTTACTTTATATTCCTCTGGTAGCCCAGTATAGTGCTTTTCATCTACAGGGCCATCAATAAATAACTATTGATTAACTGAAGTTAGTGACAGGCTCGTCACCATCTTTTCTAGCATTGACACCAGATACACTTATTTCCATGGCTATGTTCTTAGGCCCAATCATCCAAAGACAGCAGATGTTAGCCATGCAAATGCTGAACTCTCTGACATAAGGGCAGTTAACTGTAACACCAAACTAAAGTTGTGAGGTCAAAGGACATTATTCCTGAACTGTGACTAAAATAAGAAGTTTGCCTCATGCTCTCAGATCTCTGGGGTAGAAAGTCTATTTGTTTTAAAAACACAAGTATAGTTTAATTGATCATCACAATCACATAAAACCAGATGACACAGGCCATTCAGTTTGCTGCTGTCTGTGCCATTGTTTAGTACAAGTAGTGCAAAAAGATATAGAAACATCATTCTTTCCAACAGTTTCAAAATATGGACATTGAAGTAATGGCTGACTTTAGCCAATATTATCTTAAAACACCAAATACAAGTGTTATGATTTTAAGTAGGTTGTGGCAAGGCAAAAAGCCTACTCATTTTCCTTGATCACACCATATTCCACATACATGCATTAAGTAACCACAACCAAGCCTTCCATATAAACAGAAAGAAAATAAGACGTACCACATAATTTCCTTTCCTCTAATTTTACACACCAAAAAAAATATATATATAAAGTTCCAAATTTCTTCCATCTGTAAAGGAGTTTGAGGAGTTTAATATAGAGTCTCATATTTATACAGAACAGTAATCAGAATTTAATCTTGTACTTTTTAGATGGTTACCTGTATTTTCTGATAGCTATCAAAATTTTCCCATTAAGCCAATGAGTAACCAGAATGAGTACCATTTTCTGTGTACCATATGATAGATGCATTGTTTTTCAAAGATAAATTGACAGGATGTGGTAGTGATATCTGGGAGGTCCTTGTCTTTTATCTGGTAAACATTAAAAAAAGGGTAAACAAAAGAGAGCGAGCTTTTCTTATGGCAGTTGCTATGCAGAGGCTGTAACCTTTCCTTATCACTTTGGGATGTGAGAATGAACAGATCAAGCTGTTTCAGTATTTCTTACTTTCATTGGGCCAAATCAAGATCTTAGTGAAATTTCAAATAGGGAACAGAAAAAGGAAATAACCAAATGTATGTATATTGGGGCATAATTCATCATATGGCTTTATCAGATAAAGCAAATGAGAAAATCCTGAGACAGTCATAAAAGCGTGTCCAACTCTGAGTGACTTGTCCTTAAGATGGATCTTCTGTAAATAATTAAATTAGTGGATTTTTTTTTTGCCTGCCCATCTGGGCGGAAAGAAAAAAAAATCACACACAGAAGAAAAAAACATCTCAAAGGCTAAACCTTATATTTACTTTGTCAGTGCAAAAGGGGCTTTACCATATATTAAATGGTTAGCAAGACTCCTGAATTTCAAACTGCAAAAGGAAATCAGTATGGTTATTATAAATAATTTGTTTAGGTGTTATTAGAAATTTGAAAGAAAATGTACTAATCTATTTTTATGGCACAAAGATTAATATGTACAAATAAAAACCTGAGTCATATCTTCAACTAATTTTTAATAAAGATAAGTAATTTAAAGGCATTTTTGTAATAGACACGTTAAACCCTATTAGGCTCTGGAAAGCAGCACTTATATTTAGAGAACAGAGGGCAATCCTGCTTGGTTGTGTCTTGGCTGCCTCAGTGTACCTGAAACAGAAGAGAGAGAGTTGGGGACAGGCTACAAGAAAGGAAGATGGTGGCTGTAATCGTGGGAGGGTGGGGAACAGGAAGAGGAGGCCATAGGTGCATGTGTTGTTCTTTTTTCTTTCCTTTCCTTCTTTTCTGAAAAGGACAAACTAAATCATTTTATCAGTGGTCTGGGGAACTACAAGAAGCTGAATATGACAGCATCGCCGAAAATATTTTCACTGCTTAGGGACTAGGCCTCTGCAAACGTGGCTTCACTGGAGCTACCATTAAAAGCAATCTGCAAGAGGGGCTTAAAAACCCAGGGGTCTAATATCAAGTGAATAGTAGGAAAGGTCACCTTTCATTCCGTTTGTTTATTAGAGGATCTGCAGACTTGGTCTCTGTGTGGGTCCAGCATTGGTAAGAGGCCAAAGGGGAGATGGTGAACTCTGTGTTTTTTTAGAGGTCACATAATCAACTTAGAAAATACAGCTGGAAGAGAACAAGAATGAAAGCTTGATTTTTAGGTACTATCTTACATTTTTGGTTAAATGGCTAAATGTAAATTCCACTTAATAATCTTCTATTTTTTGAGTATCACCAACTCAGTCCTAATTTAGGTACAGAATTTAGCCATTAGATATATTACACAAAATTTTTAAACAGAGACAAAAGGATAACTGAAGTAGGTAGAAAAAAATTAAAATAAGATTAAAATACAAAGGTTAACTGGATATAAAACAGAAACATAAAAACAGAAGTTTTGTTAGGATGGTAGTTAGTAATTTTTATTTTTCTGAAGTGTAACATTATATAATTTAATAAATAATATCTCATTTAAAAGACATTTATAAGAATATAGAAAGTTTTTAAACAAACTTCATTTTATTGTTATAAAATGTTATGAACCGATCAACTGTCTATAAGTACTATCTACACCAACTATTTATCTGCAAAAGGAGGAAATGCCAGGCATATTGAAAATTGCATATTTAAAATATCACTCATATTTGTACTTCACTTAACACAAACAAAATTACTTTTGTGTGGTAATTACCTTTTAATGTTTCTTAGGAGCTGCTTGAATTTAGGCATGGATTTTATTCTTTCATTTAACTAGTACCTCTAGCCTTTTTCCCAAGTATTAAACAATTTCTAAATATGCCTTGAATAACCTGACGTTTTCCCCCAAAGAAACTTTTCACTTACGCTGAAAACAAAAACTAAAATAGCAAAACCAAAACAACAATAGCAAAAAAGAATGGTGCCCAAAATGGGTTCAAAATGCTGTCACCCCCTTAGTACTGATTTAGTTACCATCATACCAGAAAGTATGCACACGCTTTGTTGACGATATAGCTATGACTGATTGATGGTAGCCTTGCAAGATTACCATAGCTAATTACAACATCATTCATCTAAGCCTGCATGGGAAAAAATACCAGGCTCCCAGAGAAGAAAAAAAGAAAAGAAAGAAAAGCTATTCTATAGCTGCTAACTTTATAATCTGCCTCAACAGGAAACAAATAGGATGAAACTCAATGACCAAATTATGACTTATGGATTCATCCAAGCCAATGACCTCAGTTCCCTCATAATTTTAACTCTGGGTTTCACAGCCTACAGCAGAGAGCTCCCAAAAGCTAGGAACCCTTGCATGCTTATGTGCTTTGCAGTCAGAATTCAAAGTCTCCATCAGAAGTACAAACCAAGCCTGAGCTTTAGTTCTGCTATGTGTGTGGTGTGAGTGTGTTTGTCTAGGATCAGATGCCAATACTTAAACTCACATTATGGGCGCAGCAGCTACTTACACACTGCAGCCTAATTAAAGGAATAAACTTCCCCCTTCTTTATGTTTTCCTGAAGATCCGTGCCATAAAGGGATTTGGTTTCGTTAAAAATTGGGAAAAATGTTCCCATATGTTTCCTTTATGCAGTAAATTAGTCAAAATCAGATAGAAAATGGTCATGATTTTCAACAATAATCCATGACTACACAATATTTTCTAAGAACTACTGAAAATAAAGAGAAGGGAACTCAGTGTTTTGAAAATAACTACATTATAACAAATACACAATCATAATTTCCATTTTGGTTTTGAAGAAGCACAAACACACATGGAAACGATAAAGCATCTGAGGCACCTTTCAGCTTTCAAGTTTCAAAAACAAGAATCACTTTCAAATAGGAAGTCACTCATCTTCAAAGTTTAACACACAAGAGGAGAATAAAGCTAATCCCACTTCAACTCCAAACTTTAATCAGATTGCTTTACATCAAGGTAATACAGATCACAAGAGTGGCAACAGCCAAGTTTAAAATACTTTTTAGATCCTCCTGAAACACTATTTAAATTACATTGCTAAAATAATTTAGCTCAAGAAGTATTTTCCCATGGAAGCTTAAACCCAAAATTACAAATTTTAATCAAGAAGTACAAAAATTATCAGAAGGTACAAAATAAGACTACTAATTAACTGGGGCCATAGGAGGAAATCAACAGGGACAGGGAGTTGAATTCACATTCAGCTTGGTATTAATGAAACACTCCTTGGACACTCAGAGCCCACTGGGGCAAGAAAGGCTTATTTCATAGATGAGGAAACTGTGGCCCAGGGAGATATGGGTGTGGCACATCAGTCACTGACCTAGATGGCCTTGGTTCTGAATATTCACTTCTGTAGAATGTGTCTGGATTTATTTTTTATTTGGAAAAATTTGGTCCTGATAGAGATAGGTTAAATGACTTGTCCAGGGCACACAGCTAGATGAAATACAGAGGGGTCTGGGACCCGCTCCATATCAGTGGTTCTCAAGGGACAAGTACTGGGCCAACCTTTGGCTACGGCCACATCACGCCTTTTGGAGAACAGTAGAAGGTCAGGTACTGCTGCTCATAAAGGCAGCATAGGGACAGTCAGGGGGAAAAGCGTACAAAACTATCCACATTATAAAAAAAAAATCACCTAGGGATCCCATTAGCATATAGCTTTGGGTGGAACTTTCTTCCAAACACGCACGCACACACACACACACATGCACACATCTGCAAGCATACATACATACAGGATGAGAAGACAGGAGCAAATTCATTTCTGAAACTTAGGATTTAAAAGGAATTTTCTCCACCTCAATTTTCTGGTCTCTTTGTTCCCTCGATAGCTTTTGATTTACAGCTATTCACAGTATCTATTTATTAATTTACACTCTATTTCAATTCCAAAAGGATATGAGGTGCTATTTTATCACATATAAGTATTTAAAAGACATGGATAATTGAAATTACAATTAATCCAAAAAATGTCATGTAACTGAAAGAGTACTGGATAAGAAGCCAAGAGATGTAGGTTCCAATTCTAGTTCTTTAACCAACTAGTTATTTTACAACAGAGCACATACCGACTCTAAGGTAGTTTTTGCTCATTTGTAGGATAATGTCAATTCCCTAGATGATCACTATTTATGAAATTCTATGAAACTGTGTATTGCTAGACCAGCATTTCACAAATCTGTTCTGAAGGGTACATAATTCTTTTGAGTGGAGGTAGTTTTCTTTGCTTTAGGATCTCTAAAAAGCATTGGGAATCTGTTTATAGCCTACTTAACAGGCTTCTGTACTCCGTTCTTCCCTGCTAGCATAGCCAATCCTATTTGTTCAGAGATGGAGCATGAACAAATTAGAATACCAGCTAGAACTTAAGTGCTCAATAAATATTATTTATTAATTAACTACAATCAAACATTTGCCAAAACCCTAAAACATGCTCAGAAGAACCATAGGGTTCCACAGAGAAAACTTGGAAAATTCTTGAACTAGGTGGTTTTTAAGTACACATGGGTTCTGTGAATATGATTCTTTGCAATTTCACCTAGTGTTCTGGCCACCATGTCTCATCTTCTATATAGACTCTTAGGTTAGCAATCTCTAGGCTGTATGGTAAAAGGTACTGGCCAATTTCAGAAACATGGAATCTTAAAGTGTTAGGACGAATTGCTAGTTAGGACTGAGGCAGAACTCAGTCATTTAGCATTACATTAGAAAATCCATTAGAAAATAAATGGTAAGAAATAATTTAGATGAATGAATTGGAATTATGTGGTAGCTCACTTGATTTTAAACTCCTCTTACAAATTAAAATTATACACTTCATTAGCTTATAGGGCATGGGACTATGAATCTGTTTAGGTTGGTAGAAGATTTCTACTGTTTACCTTTGCAACCCTTCATTGCTGAGTGAAGAATTAATAAATATATTTATTGTACACTTACTGTATTGTCTCAAAGACCTGGATGAGGCTTCACAAACAAGCTCATACTTGAGCTTGGGCTTAACAGGTGCATAGGAGTTCATTAGGTAGAAAGGAGACAAAGGGCAGAGCCACGTAAAGAGAACCTGTGCCTGAAAAGGCACAGAGATTTTGAAGAAAGTAGTAAATTTGGAATGGCAAGTGGTTCACGATAGCTGCAGGCTACGGTGACAGTGGAAGAGTGGCCAACAATAAAGGGGGGCAGAGAGGCAGCAGCTAGATCATGAAGATCCTGGGAATACGGATTTTATGCATATTCCTTGCATACATATTTCATCCTGGAAGATAAAGAAAGAATAGGAAGGGGTCAACCTCTGTATGTATTATATGGGGAAGGTGGTTATTTGTTTTTAATAGAATACTGTTGATAGTTACCTTGTGTTGGAAAAAGAAATATGAAAATTACATTGAACATTGAGTATATTTTGATTTAAGATACCAGTAAAACAGACAAATTTTTGGTGATCAATATGATATAATCATAAAAATGTCTTGACTCCTAATATTTGTTAAATTGTTCCTGCTTAATTAAGAACAGAATGTGAGCAGATAAGGATTAAATTCCCTATTTTCTTGAACGGGCCTTAAGAGTAAGAAAACCAGTGAGAATTAAGCCCTACTTCCGCTGTCCCAGGCCCATGACAAGTAGAACCAGTTCCGGTGGCCTGGGGAAGCTGAGTGGGGAACGGAGATGGAGGGCAGGGCTCAGTGGCTGGCACTGCACGAGCACCCCATTATGAGGAGTTGCTGGAACACAAGTGCTACTCCTCCTCTGACTGCCCCCTCCCATTCTTCATCTAAGCAGGACCCCAGGGTGGGCCTGCCAGCAGACCCAGGTCACAGTCCCAGAAGAGCCATGAACACTGCATCTACTGCCAACCATATCCCTCCATCCTGAGGTGCCCAGCGTATTACCACATCCTGCCCTGGGGCCAGCAACAGGAAAACAGAATGGGCAGAGACCAAAGCTGGCTGTATTGCTTCCTTCTTTAACTTCTCTATCTGAAAAACCTCATAAACATGTTTTTTTCTTTGCTTTTTAAGTTCCAGAAATGAAAAGTACTCAATCTGCTAGAACCATGAAGGTGGGTAAGGGATGATTTTTTTCACCATTCAACCCTGCCCACATTCCTCCTGCTAACCATCTGCATCAGCTTGCTAACGAGTTTGGACATAGTGCTTGGGGTGATGGGGAGCCATTGAAGGTCGTTAAGCAGGGGAGTTATATAATCAGATTTGTTACTTAGAAAGGCAGCTCTGGCAACAGCATGGATTGGGGAAAGCAGGCACTGTAGAGAAAGAGGTCAATCTGAGGCCTCTGCAACAGTCTGATTGATGCTGAAGCTCTGGACTGAAGTCGAAAGCTGACAGAAGTGGGGAGGGGTGGAAGAAAATGGAGGAAATGCAGATGATGCCAAGGTTTTAGGCTGAATGGCTGGAAAGCAACATTTACCAACCAAAAGGGAGCCAGTCTCATCATTTAATCTACGTTGCTAAGTGAAATGGGATTGTGGGCGTTTAGCGTTTTCAGGGCTTCGGTATACATTCATAAAGTAAACCCCAGGAAAGTCGAATCGATTTATTGTTTTATGAATAGCATATCAGAGGCGAGATGGCAAAACAGTTCCTGACACTGGAGCCAAAAAGGGTTCAAATCCTGGCTTTGTGACCTAAAAGCTGTGTGATTTTGGATGAGTTAGTAACCCTCTCTGTGCTGATCCCTCAACTCTTAAAAGGGAAAAATAATAAAACCCAACTAATTAAGGATTATGAGGCTTAAATGAGTCATTACAAGGAAAGGATTTAGATTACTTAGTGCAGTGCCTTCAGCTCAGTGCCTGGCATGTAGTCTCCATTTAATAAATACTATTTTCTATCTCTGTCTTACCAAAAATCAGTATTGAAGAAGTAGAAGTCCACTTTCAAAGAAGGGGAACCTCACCTTATTTTTCATCTTGCATTATTATGTTGCTAAGACAGTCCAACAAAGAAATTATGAGAAATCTGAAGAAAATCAAATGTTTTTCCCTGACAAAGCCCGTGAGAGAAAGGTAAAAATAAATTCCCAGGCACAGGGGTACCCTGAGGTTCAGCCATTTGAAGACCATAGTGCTTGTTTATAAATAGAATATTAAAACAAGCAAGAGCAATTTTCTCCTTTCGTCTTCCCTTATTGCCTAATTTTCCTTTCATACCATTTGCATAATGGATAAAAAGGCATCCATTATGCAAATGAACGATGGGGCTGCAAGGCTGCTGAAGCCACAAGCCTGTCTCCAGATGAAGAGAAGCTGCCACAAAGCCCTCCAACACCCAAGTTCCAGCAGACTGCTTCACTAGCTCAGTTCCAAAAGACGGACAGAAAACCATGAAGACCATAGGTCATCAATTTCCATTTGGTTTATTTTAAAAGGGGCACTACAAATGTTCAGAAAATCAGTACAAAATATGGATATTCAGTACTATAGTATGTAAAATTCACCTTTTCAGTATATATTTTATTTCAAATGGGAAATGGGGTACCACATACAATTTTTACAATTTTAAGCATATGCTTTGCTTTAAGAAGAATAAGATGTTCTTTGCAAAACGGAAAAAAACCCTTTGCTCTTCTAGCTTGAGAATTAACCTATAAGGGGTGCTTTGACCACTCTCAAAATGTTGTGCAAACATTCAAGAATAAAAAATTGTTTTAAGTACCAAAATATTAGTGGATTTTCAAAAACTTCATGCTGTTAAGCTGACCTTAATTTATCTCTAGGAGGTATCACCAAAACTGACATGTTATTTCTCTTGGAGTTGTAAATTGACTGAAACTTTAGAAGAATGTTTATTTTCTCTTTCTACAAACACCTTTAAAACAAATATAATGAAAAAGAATTCTGAGCAAAATCACCAGATGAATTGTTCTTGTTTGAATAAATCAGCAGGAAAGAATTTCAAAACCAACTTCAAAATGTTTTCTCCAAACTTTGAGATATATCGTCTAAGGTGAAAAAGAGAGGGGTAAGAAAAGAAAGTGACCTTTATTTCCAGGCTGGATTCTTTGATAACCCTTAGCTTTTTCCAAATGACTTTTTTCAAGAACTTTAAAAAAAAAAAAGTGATCCTCATAGGATACAGGCAAACCTCATCATTTACAGTCTGACTCCCCCTATGTTCCGTTCCTTCAAGGGCATGCAATTCAGACTCACCTTCAGTTCAAGAAAATACCGCATCCACTTACCTGAGCACCAATAGCTGCAAAGAGCTATGTATAATACAAAAATAATTCAGAGAAAAGACAAACCACACTAAAAAAAAAAAAATTAACAGGATAAAAGTCATAATGAAGAAGCACCACATAGTCAACAAGATGATGTATTTTCAATCAGGTGAAAAGCATGCCACTAAAAAAGTACATACCTAGTTTCAGAGCAGAAGGGGTCACTTCAATTTCCCCACCAATTGCTTTAAACGCAGGCAGTTGGGCAGTCACTTCTGTTTCAAAAGCATCTGGGCTTTGCCGATCCGTAGGGTTTCCACTGGGGCTCTCAATCTTATGGAATGGTTCTTGTTCTTCAAACACAGCAATCAGCTACAAACAAATCCAGCAACACTAATTACTGTGTAGCACACGCATATCACATGGACAATGTGTCTAGCTGATTGTGATCTTTATTTGCTTTTAAAGAAAATGGCCTCTTCAAACTTAAAACTTTAATGTTACTGTACCACAACTCCTAATTTTTCAATAATATTATGTCTATAAGCACCATGGCCAGGAAATAATAAACAGTTTGTACACTTATGTTGTTTATTCCTGAAATAGAGACCAATTTTGGCTTGCTCTGTCGAAGGAATGAAGTGGCTGCCTCCTCCCCTCACCACCTTACCTGATGTGCCTAAAAGAACTTCATTATCTCTTTAAGAGTATTTCCAAAAATGAAAACTGAATATGCAAAAGTTGAATAATAGACTTATATGGTACAAGGAGACAGTCCAGTCTCAGAGAGCTAAAATACATTATGAAATCCCTAATTGTATCTGTCCTTCTAGACACAATCTAAATACATACATACAGTAAGCATTTTGAATGCAATTTGTTTCTTGTATACATAGATATGCTATTTTTTTGTACATGCCTTTAATTTTCTTTTTTTTCTTGATTGACTCTATGGCAACTAATTGGAGTCCAAAGAATGCTAAGTCCAACGAGACTAAACATCAGCACTTTTAACCTAATTATTCCCATCTTCATCTCAATTTTATTTCACATGAGACCTGTGCTTATCATTAATATAAAAACTTTTAATTGTCCATTTCCAAGTCATTTTTCATTAAAGGGTAAAATATTTTAGAAATTCCAGTAATCATGCAGATGCTACTATGTAAACAGTGAGAGCAGCACTGCTGAAACTGCATTTTTGACCAGCAGACATCACCATCACAGAGGAACTTCAGACGTTTCTAATCAGCTGATATAGAAAAGCCCAAATATGAATCAGCAGCAGTTTACGGATGCTACTGTCAATCCAATAAGGCACAATGTTTATAAATTTGAAAACTGCTAGTAAATCTTTAGATATTATTTATTCATTAAATAAAACAAACCTACTTATGATTTAAACATTTATCAGGAAAGACACTGAAAGCTCCATTCATAGGGGAACCTTGTTGGCAATAGTATTAACAACAGAAGTGAAAAGTTAACCAATCAAAATATCATAAATTCCAAGTTCAGTCTTTCAGAAGAAACGAATACAATTAGGGATATGCAAATTGGCTATTCAAAAATAATTTTCATAATTGACTACTCATTTCCAGTATGGAGACTTCATTAATTGGAAAATCCAACAATCCTCTCACCACAGAAAAGAAATGCTACTCCCAAGGCATTATTTTTAATTCTTGAAATTGAGCACATGCATTTTCTATTTTTAATTGGTAGCACTGATGAACCGATTTGAGATAAGACTTAAATGGATTAATAATGAAAGATTATTCTAGTATAAAAATAATCAGTAGAACTGTATCTTTCTAATCATTTGGCCAGAATGAAGAGCTTAACACTTTAAATCCTAAAAAGGAAAATGAAATCAATTTTCAAAATGTGGTAGAAGTATGATTTGTATCACTATTTCTGTGCCATAATTATAATAACTTTAATTTTGCACAGTGGTGAATTCTAACACATAATAGTAATGTTCATTTTAATATACCAATCAACTAGGCAGTAGTATATTATATTGGTACTATGAACAGTGTTGTGTAAGTTAAGAGTCATAACTTACTTAACTTGCTGAATACTTAACTCAGTGTAAACCATGTACCTTAAGCATTGGGGAAAAGAGAAAAAAATTGAGTATCAATCAGAAATATAATACAAAAGCCTAAAATTGATAACTCATAAGATAAATCATTACTTGTACCTTTTCTTCTTAAAGTACTTTACTGTTTTCCATACATTATATCCACACGAGCTTATACCATATCAGTAACAATATTATACCTATCCATCAAAGGAGAGAACAGAGTAGTTCAGATATTTTCTTTCCCAAGGTCACAGACTAAATGGTAGCTGGTACTGGAATCAGCCTTTCTAATTTCCAACCCAGGGTTTCAGACCACACTGTGACTCTTTCCAAAATGAAAAGTATAAAGAGAGAGGCTACATTATAGAATATCTATAGTTTGTCCATGAGGGTGTTACCCCCTAAATAATGTGAACTCCACCTTTTGAAGACACAGGTAACATATGACTCTTTTCACAGATGATAAATGGTGATATCTGGACATTTCCCAAATCTCATAATCTCTTTAATTGCTTAGACTGTTTCCCAATCCCATGATTGACAGAAATCACCTCAGCAGAGCCTAATCTGGATGACTGGCTGAAATAAAGTCTCTACTCCTGGGAAGAGGACCAACTCCTGAATCTGTGTCCCCAAACAAAGTCACTGGCCCCCAGAGGTGCTGGCTGACTAGAGAGACTCTCTCTATCCAGTTTTCATCTCAACATCTACAATATACACAGACTTACATGTCTTTCAACATTAATAATTTATTTAAGTCACACGTTGTAGGTCCTTGTTAACTAGATTACTTGATTCATCAGAACACCTACATTACTGGGTAGCAGAGTTCCCAGAAGACAGTGTTACAGAGACACATTAATTAACATAAACCATTGTTCTAGTCCCTCAACAGCAGGCATGCTGGTTCCCAAAGCATCTAAGTGCATGGAAATGGCTTCCTCTCAATTGCCTTTAAGCCCATTCGAAGTCACCTTTACCACAGAGATGAGGCAAACATGAAAGAAAAAGTCTATTTAAAAAGCTTTTGTGTTAAGGTTTCACCTAGAGTAAACTTCTGTGGCATGTGGAAGAACTTTCACTGACACCTCAGGGGCTGCTGTAACCTAAACTCTAAGCAAAATGCACATGGGCCATGCTTGCTTTGAATGCCGCTTCTTCTGCTGCCCCGTCCACCTCCTGGCATGCCCTCCATTCTCCTTCTGTGATGCCAGTGCTCTCAAGTTGCCCAGGGCAGCACTGGCATTTTCCAAAAACCCATAATCCAAAATGATCTGTTCAAACAGCCTTTATTTCCAATCAAAACTCCTGTCACTGCAGATCTCTGTGAGTATTTAGGTACCTAATCCCCAGATACATACAGGAAGAACAGTCTATAAATATGCTATTAATTCTACCATCAAACAAAACCAAAAACCTCAGGACCCACTTCCCACTACAGGTCCCGCCCCATTTCCTGTCTTGCCTCCAAAACAAACTTTGGAATAGCTGTCTCATTGAGCAGTCTGCAATCTCTCTCTCCTCCTGCTCTTTCCAGAAGCCACTCTAGTCGGGCTCTCAGTCTTCTGCTCCACTGAAACTGCTCTCATCAAGATCAAAACCTCCAGATTGCCAAATCCAAAGTTGCTTCTCTGGCTTGATTTCAAGACACAGTAGATGATAGCCTCCTCCTCAAATGACTTTCAGCACTTGCCTCCCAGGACACCACACTCTCTTCGTTTTCTCTTTAACTCTCCGAGAGCCCTCTATGCAGTTTCCTTTTGCTTATTCCTCTTCATCTCTTGCATTTAGTCTCAAAAGTGTTAAAGAGCATATATCTAAATTTGTTTAGGGATGTCATCTGTCTCATGGCTTAGACATAACTATATGCTGATAAATTCCAAATTTAAATCTGCAACCCAGACCTTCTTCAACTCCAGGCTCATATGTTCAATTGCCTAATCTAACATGTCAAAAACTGAAAAATCAATCTTCCAAAGCATTTTCCATAGTTTTTTTTATATTTCAATTAATAGCAATGCATCCTTCCAAGTTGCTCAGGCCAAACGCCTTGGAGTGATCCTTCATCTCTTTTCCCCTCCCTCTCTCTCTCATACACCCCACATGTTCAATTTCTCAACAAATCTTAAAAAGTAACCCGATTTTGACCATTTCTTACTACCTCCACTGTCACCACTTTGGACCCAGCTACCACGTGTTATTCAGCAGCCTCCAGACTAGCGTCCCTGTTTCTACGCATCGTCTCTTCCCTCTACACTCCACACAGCAGCCAGGGTGACCTTGCTAGAACAAACTGCCTCACGTTTCTCCTCTCAGACTCCTGTAATATTTTCCCACCTCACCTGAAGAAAGCCCAAGTCCCCGCAGTGGCCTATAAGGTCACTGGCTCCCCGTTACATTTCTGACCTCATGTTCTGATTATTCTCTTCCTTGTTCTCAGGACTCTGTCCAGCTATACTACTGTCTTTGTACCCACCTCAGGGTCTTTGCATTTGAGGTTCTCTCTGCCAGAGACAGTCTTCCACCAGAGAGCTTCACGGCTCGCTCCTCGACCTTTCAGATCTTGACTGAAATGCCAGGCTCCCACTGGCTACACTCAGTTGCAACATCCCCACTACTGCCTATATCCCCTGCTCTATTTTTCTTTACAGAACTTATCACGTCCTCAATGTCCTGTCTTTCCTGTCTTATGCATTGCCTGTCTCCCCCCGCCCCCCACATACCAGAATGTAAGCTCCAAGAGGATCCTGATTTTCTCTGTTGTTGACTTCTCTATCCCCATCAGCTAGAACAGTGGATATGCTTACTAGGTGCTCAATATATATTTGCTGAAAAAAATGAGTGAAATATGAGGCAAAAACAGATGCTAAAACCTAATATAGCAACAAAAGATATCTAGACTGTTCATGTTTTTAGAATAAACATTCAATTTAAAAAAAATTGTAAAGGAAGTATATAAATGACCAATATTTACCCTTAAGATGCTCTAAGTGTCATCATCATCATTATTGTTGTTTTTGCTTTTGAAATTGTGGCACAGAAATTCCCCATTTTCTGTTCAACATGGGGGGAAAATGTTTCTGCCACGTCTTACGCCTAAAATGGAGATGATTTCTCGTCTCTTTCCTTTTCAGGCTCACTTTCAACAGGGAGAATCAGCTTGTTTGGTCTCCGAAGGAATGGACGTGTTGAAGTAGGGGTGCAGAGGGGACAGAGAGGTGCGCACGGTTAGTAGTTTGGCCCCAGGCACTCACCTGCCTACCTTTCTTCCAATATACCACTTTGATTGATCTATTGTGAAGCTTTTAGATGTGTTCCTTACAGTGGCTTAGGAAGTGAATAAAACTCCAGGGCAAGTGGAGGCATAGCCTGAAGAGCCATGTCACAGCTCGACATTGAAGTGCCCAGCTTTAATTTACAAAATCATGTCAATTTTACATTCCATTCTCTACCAGCTTTCTGTACTTCTTTTCAACTTCATTTCAACATGAAAAGATTTTCTTTCTAATTGCCAGTAAAATTAAGGCACCAGGAAGATTTGTGATATTTATCTTATGATGTTGATACCCCTGTTTGAGAGGTAGAGGTGGAGTATATTTATCAGGTTCAGACTAACCTTTTAAATGGAGTTAGGAAAACACACTGAAATAAACACGTTAATGTGGTGTGTGTGAATTATTTTCAATCACTATATCGCAATTACCAATGCTGATTGGTATTCCTAATTCAAAGATCAGGCACTAGTTTTGTTAAACACATGTATCCCCATACCCCCACGTGTCACCCAAAGGTATCCTAGAAGGAGTATCTGAAACTAGGATTCTCCTAGAAAAAATGATATAGATAAACCTTATTTTAGAAAATATTTCCATCTTTTTCTCATTTTGTACATTGTAAAGGTCAAAAGAATAGAAAATCAACAGCAACAAACTCAAAGAACCAAAAGAAATAATAGAGCTTTGGATAATTTACAAAATCCATGACCCTAAATAACATATCTGATCAAGACAGCCATGTTCTCTGCAATTTCACACCATCAATATCCCTTCAAGGACTCTGACCTGCTTTTACACGCAAACACTAAGGCTATTCTTATGATCGATATCACAATCAAAGGCATGTGTGTACATGTGTGTGTTGTGGGGTGTGAGAATTGATGGGGGAGAATAATAATTTTCTTGATAATATCCCCAACACACTCGACTGCTTAGCACACAGCCCGGTACACCACAGAAAGGTAAATTTCGTTCCTTTTCCTACCATAGCTCTCGTTCCCTGGCTTCCAAACCGAGTCCCACTTGACTTGTTTATCCCTATTCTGCTTTTCTTTGTTGTTTCTCTTTAATCTATTCATCACAGGATTGACAGAGGAACACAGAAAGTACCAAGATCAAACACATCCAATAGGTAATTTTCACTTTTCTTTTTTCTTGTTCTTTGTCACACAAAAACACACAACCCTGAGACGGCAGAGCACTGCACTGCTCCTCTGCCTAGCAGCTCCTGGTTTGTGCTGTCTGTTCTGTGCCGACCATAACTCGAAGCAATATACCAATGCCTTTAGCTTCTATGCTGACAAGTAAATATTTTAACAATAAATGCCATAAAGTACATTTATTGCAGTCCCTCAATATTCATGGTGTGGTTTATCCTGTTGTCAACCTGTAGCATTCTGTCACTTTTATAGCCATGAAAGTACATTTATTGCAAGTCTGCATGCCAATATTGATGCTTATCGCTGTATTAACAACTAAGTAAGACATTCATAGTCAATTTTATAGGCTGAGCATTATCTTTAGCCTATGTAGAGAATAAAAAAGAATCATAGAAATGCTACAGAGCACAATAAGCTGTATTTATAAAAGCATTTTTTATTAGTAATTACACTGAGAAATATGTGACTCTATTTTAATTACACGTCAAGTGAACTAAGATACTACTAAGAAAGGCTTATTTGCCATATTGAGTTCTTTGGGTTAAACTGTTGAACTTAATGTACTGCTATTTTTTTTTTTTCTGTTTCCTAACTATTCCAATGTCACCAAGAACTATCAAGTTAAATTAAAAGACAAAGAAAAAAAGTATCCTACAAAATAAAGTTAGAATCATTTGTCTCAAATCTTAAACACAATTAAATCTAAGTAAGACTGTGAAATTACAACAATTTCACAAGTAGAGGAAAACACATTATCACCTTTGGGAAAGGAGTGAAATACTGCAGAATTTCATTTAAATGTATGCATCTGTTTGTAACTAAATAACAATTGGCTATATGTGAGCTAATTTTATTCTACTTTAAACAAAGGTTTCAAAATAGGTTATCTTCCTTCATAGGATTTTGACAGCAAGCTAAAAGCATTTAATCCAGATTTTAAAAATTATTAATAGCTGCCTCACATTAGCATCTTCATCAGATGCAAGCATCAGATCTAGCATCCTCACAGCAAGTATGTAACAGCTCTGATTCTCAGAAAGTTCAATTGACATTCAGTAAATGACATAAACCTATTTTCATTTCCTCCTCAAACTGAAAATCCGTAACAGGGACCTTTATAAACTTTACAGCTTTAAGCGCCATTCTAAAGAAAATTACATGATTTATTCAACTATACTAAAAACCCTATTTATCCTTATCATTTTTTAAAGACATCTGCTTAAATTGTCTAATAACAAAAAATATGTCTATTCAAAAGCCACCCATATTTCAGCCAAATATATATTTACCTCTTTGAAATTACGTGGTAAGTTGTTAAGAAGCCAGTAATACATTAAACACATTTTATACTGAATCACACTTTTCCTCTGACTGACTTGAATTAAAATTTCAAAGATGGTATGTTACCACTTGACAAATTTGAGAGAATTTTGAGTTTGTTTTTTTCTGTATTCTTTACTTTCTTTAGTGATAATAGCTCATTATTCATTAAACAACATCCACAACTCATATCTAATATTCATAGGGGAAGCCTAAGAAGCCCTTTCCTCTGTGCCCTTCACCATCCATAGCAGCGGCAGGGCAGAGGGTACCATGGAGGTCAGGTGGCAGCCATGAAGCCCTAATCCTAGAGTGTCTAGGGGGCAACTATGGAAAAAGCAAACAGGTACAGAAGCTGGGAGAAGTTTCAAGCATCATCAGGATAACACAAATGTCACAAATTTTAAAAACTCAATATATCTGCCTTGTCAATAATAATATTCCTGCTGCCCATGAATTGTGTATAATAAAATTAACAGACACAGAAGAAAGGAGAAAAGAAAATACTTAGGTTGAATTGGCTGGAAAATTCTCAAAGATGATCCCAACCTACTGCGTGGCTTCATTTGCCATTTGCCCAGCATATCACTAGATAACTTGTCAATTTTATCCAATCTCAAGGGCTTTGAAGATCTTAGGAGGGTGTACATTATTGGAAATGAAGACACTAGACAAGTTGGGATGTTTGAAATCCACGGACACACGCACACACACACAAATGGCTTTTTCTTCAAGTTATTTTTAACTAAATCACACAATCTTACCTGAATTTTTGAAAGAATGTTCTATCTGAAGCAAGTATATCCAACATTAGAAAATGCAAAACAGTATACGGAAAATATTTTTTAAATTACAAAGCACTCCATACATTTACAATATGGTAACGTCCATATTCAATATTATTTAACTGGCTCAGCACAACACTACTGCCAAAATAGTCTTTCCATCACACATATCTGGACATGGTCCTTGTCCAGCTTCAAGTTCTTCATCATATATTCTCAAGGCTTTCAAAATAAAGTTCAAGTCTGCTATCCAAGGCCCTCCGCCAGGCCTTGTTCCTGCAGTACTGTATCCATGCCTGTATCGCCACCTGTCACACAGCATGAGAATCCTTGATTTACTTGCCTCTGTCTATATGTAAACTGTAAGCTACTTGAAATCGTGGGTCATATCATTAAAAATATGTAATGAATACTAATATAGCCCTTACTATATAAGTATACAAGGCACTGTTTTAAGTGCTTCCATATATTATTTCATGCTTATAAGGAATCCTATGAGAAGACACTGTTATCCCCATTTTACAGATAAGAAAACTGACTTTATATTCCAAGCTCCTAGTATGGTACTTGGCACATGGAAAAAAGTCCCTCAGGAAAGTGAGTGATTTACATTTTCTGCCATATCCAAGAGGGAGAGTAAAGCCTCTGTTATATGGATGGTTACACTTTTATGTGGACACCATCTCCCTATGTCCTGACTTTCCATCCTATTAGGAATAAAGGTCACCTCCATTACCATGTATGTTTCTGTACACGGCAAAATAGCTTCTGCCCATCCTTGAGGTTCAATGTGAAAATTTCATTTTACAATTTCTCCATCTAAAATCTACTTAGTATATTATGATTCCAACCCTATATCCTGGTGGACTACATCTATGTATTTGATTTTCTTCTGGAGGAAACCTTTTGAAATTGTAAAACTAATTTGTGCATTAACATACCGAGTTTTGAAACAAACACAACTGTACAGTGTTCTCCAAGACATCTGACTGTTAGAAGAACCCTGCTTATTTGTACTAATGACTGCAATCCAGGGTGTATTGCTTAATTTTGTGGATTAATGAGTAAGCAATCAAATGTGATTTTAAGTCATGAATATAACAAACATACTAGTCATTTATTTTGACAAGTATTTTAATTTATGAGACTTGGCTACAAATACAGCAGTCTATTTTGTAAAAGAAAAAAAGAAACCTTCCTGCTTTTAAGACAACCCAACAGCTCTCAGATAATAAAACTTTGCAGAGAATGATGACAAAGCCACCACCTTCTAAGACAGATAAAGAATTGATAGGTTGATAGAAAAAACAATGAGACCTTACTATATATCATTAAAAATTTCAAAGACATGTATTTTGCATGCACTTGAGCTGTATGAATATCTTTAGGGTTTACAAACTACACAGAACATTTGAACTAAAATAGGTCAGTGCTGGCCTGGTACAGGTGTAATGGGCACACCTGTCCCCTGGCCTGTCACCTTGGCAGCCTAAAACACAAGTTTTGGCAGCTTCATATATCTCTGGGGTGGCCTCTTATTCCAAGCCAGAGGTCACCCAAGGCCAGGTAAAGCAGTGAGTGGACTACAAATACAGGGAAGGTCAAAACCCCCTGAAAATTAGCTGGTGATTAATTGGTATTACATTTCACCAGACTGGTTAGGGAACCGACTCTTTAGCATGAACACATTTAGCAAATTGGCCTGAGCTTCAGCTGATTGACCTCATGACAGGTCCAATGATGTTCTACCTTCTCCAGCATTTCATGACAGCTGAGCAACTGGTGGAGCCTATGAAAAGGTCAGCATGCAGCATGATTGAGGGATGAGGAAGCACTTCTCTTAAATATTCCATTTAGACTCAGACCTTCCTTGTCATGGGTGACAAGGCTTTGAAGCCGACATTAAAAAAAATTAACACTGAAATTGCAGGTGGGTTTAGCTGCTGAACTCCTCCTGTCTGAGTGGTAGAGCTAACCTTTTCCTTTAGCTTCTAATTGCTCTACATATCCTTAACTAGTGATAATGTGGCTAACCCTGCTGGGATGGGTGTTGACTTTGGGAGCATCTAAATGTCAAGATTTGTAATTATGATTGTGGGTATATTAAACCCACACAGAATGATGCCTCACTAATTGGGGCCTGAAGACAAGAAGGCTGGCGTCGTCACTCCTACCTCATGGTCACAGGTGATGTTTTGCCTATGCCGGAGTAGGTACATTTTAGGTCTTGTCTCTAATTGTAGAAAGACAGTTTCTATAAGGTAGCCATAAATTTGTAAATTTAGTGCCAAAGGCCTTCCTAAAGCACCTGAAATATATATTTATTATATAGGCATAAAAAACTGGTTTCTAAATTAAAAAACTGAGACATATTGAGCAGACTTGCAGCAAATATTGGAACACAAGTTTTGAAATTAGGACTGGGTCAGAAAACTCAGGTTGCTGTGACCACTGGCAGTACTGGGTTTCTAAATCCAGTCCTTGCAATTATCCTCCCAGACCCAAGGGCCACTTTTGCGCTTTGCTATTTTCAGCGTTTATGTCTTCCAAGCAAAAAGAAAACTGAGCGGGCAAGGAGATGTGGGGTCACAAACTCCCCCAAGTCCCTCTAGCAAGTGTGTGGGGGGCGCATTAGAGAGAGCAAAAACTTCAAAAGCATCAAACTTCGCTGCTTTCCTGCCAGTCTTCTTTTCCGTGTAGTGTGATATGTAGCTTTATATATCTATACATCAGTGTCGCTTAATTCATACTGCATACGGTGCAATTTTGTCTTCTGATATTTTCAATTGTCATTTTCTTATGTGTAATTTTCCCTAATTTTAACCTGTAAAAACTAAATGAATAAAATTCATGACTGAATATTTCATAATACAGTCAGTCACATCGCGAATAACTTCGCCAATCTCCCATTCGAGACCCGCGAAAGTACAGGTCATCTTTGCGCAGGTCCAATACTAAGTGGCAAAATTTTTCCCAACCATCGCTAGCTTTGCGGATAAAATTATATTCCACTGTTTAAAGTTCAATTATTTAATTACTAATGATATTGAAAATAATTTTTGAGCCATTTTTACTTCTTCAATGGATTCATACCCTTTGCCCCTCTTTTCCATTTAGTTTAGTGTTTCTTATTTACATGTATAAGCACGTTTTAAGTATATCGAGTTTTTCTTTTTTCTTTTTGCAAATTTATTTTTTGCCAGTTTACCTTTCAATTTTGTTTATAATGTAAAGTTTTTCATTACATGGTATTCCATTCACTTAAAACTCCAATTAAATCTTCCAAGGTGCCTTGTAAATAGGCACTCACCTGGAACCAGTAATATTTTATGATGGGCAAGTAGTAAAACAATGTTGGTTTCATTTAATTTACTACTTTGACAGTCCCTTAAGAGAGAGCAGGTGGGAAATGTTTTGATTGATGGGCCTTTGGTTTTTAAATCATACATTCATATTCTAAACAAATATAGATGGATAAAAGCTATTTCAATAAAGATATGCACAAATAAAATTCTAGTGTTTCAATGACTGCATAATCCTAGCATCTGTCACTATCTTCTGCAAATTCTGTATGTTGAAATTCTACATAATCAGCCTATTATTAAAATGGAGAAAATCTATTCACAAAATTCATTTTTTAAAAAAAAAAATCTTTCATGTGCTTGAAGACTCTAAGATTCTATTAGCTCCTTTTTAGTCCCCCAGAAAAAAATAAACATTTTATTATCTTTTAGCCTTTCTTCTACAATCCCCTACTATCTAGTCATCAATCACCTTTGTTGCTTTCCTGGAAACTATCTCCCTGTGCATTAAATTGCCAAGGATTAAAAACTCTAGAAAGGACCCGACTATTGATAGCAATGGGTAAAGAGGGTATGTATGTGTTTGTGTGTCCTTGACTCTCACTCACATCTTCTTTTCACTGTTTCTTGAACAGAATAGTTGCCAGGATTCCTCTGACCTATCATCCTGATGACTACTTGGTTTCTAGCCACATTTCTCCATCTTACCAAAATGCTTTTGGTTCTATTCTATCATCCAATCTGCTCTCCCAATTAATCCTACTCTCAGGTAAATTTCAAACTTAGTATTTTTTTCATCTACAACATGTAATGTAGGTAATGTGGGGTACTTCTCAAACAATCAGAAAACATGAATTCTCTCAGAATTAATCTATTAAGTAAACAAGCAATGGTGTGATTATAAACACACAAAGTGAACTTAAATATACACATGCAGTACAAGAAGAAACTGGCTATATGAACAGGCTAAAGAAGTGGCATCTTAATGACATAGGAGACAGTAATAAAAATCAGGAACATGGTGTCTGAAGTGTCCTTGCTGGCAGGGCCATTTTAAGCACTGTCCAGTTGAAAGGATCCACTGGATTAAGAAACACATCTGCAGTCCCAGTAACAGAGATACCCTTACTATGAAATGGTTGACAGGCACATGGGTGGTGTCATTAAATTCATAAATCTAGCACTGAGTATATAACTTCTGAGGCCCAGTAAATGAAAATGCGGAGGCCTTGTTCAAAAAATTTTAAGAACTTTTAAGGCAGCGACATTAGAGGATCAAACCAAGCCTGGGGCTTTTGTGAGCATGGGACCTTGAGCAACTGCACAGGTCATATGCCCATGAAGATGGCCCTGTTAAATCATGTGACTCTACCATTATTCTGGTTTCATACTCTCAAGCAATCTCTGATTGCGATTTGACTTCCCACATCAATCTCTCGACAGGGAGAAGATATGCTGGCTAGTGGATATAAAATATCTAGTCCCTTTGGCAGGTTTTATACATCTGCTTAAAGTCCCAGCGAGCTTTGCTAGTTAGAGTCAGAATTCTTGAGTCAAATAAATCCAGAGCATTGAGAAGACAAAGTTGTAGGAGACTATAATGCTTGGACCATGGATTATGGTTGCAGGGGGAAAAAAAAAGGGCTTTAGTATTTAGTGCCTGGTGAGACCTCTTTCTGGAAACTCCTTCATCTTTGAGGAGTCTTCCATTTAGACTTCTAGCTCACATTTATTCACTGAAAATGTAATAGTACTGGCTTAGAAGATAGTTAGTCAAAGGGAAGTGCACTGATGTTTTGTTTCATTCAAACACACAAGAACTGAAGAACACGTTATTTTCCACTGATTCCAAGTTGCCCCTGGGATAACGTCTCAGTTTCTTTCCAAGGCCTCACAAGGCCCCCCAAGTGGCCCGAAACCAAATTCAGCCTCATGTCTCTGTACGTACACACCTGTGTTCTTCACTGCTGGCCTCCTCCCACCCTCCACACCTTTGCATCCTTTTCTAGCATCTTTTGTGGCTGGGAACCTAGACTCCGGAGCTACACTGTCTCAGTTCAAATTCTGTTTCAAACCACTTTCTAAATGTAGGGAAGTTACTTAGCTTCTCTGAGTTTCAATTTCTTCATCTATACAATAAGGAGAAACATAGCAGCTAGGACATTTTTTGAGTGTTTACTATATTCAAAGCACATAGTATCAGACTGTATTATCTCAACTATTTCTCCAACTAGCCCTAGGAGGCAATTACCCTCAATATCTTCAAAATGTGGGGCAATGAGAGATTAGCTGGTTTACATGGCCAGTAAGTGATAAAGCCAAGATTAGAAGCTATCAGTCAAATGTCAGTACCTTCTCATTATTCTGTGCCTATCTCTCAAGTAGTTGTATCACATGAGATAAGATTTAGAGTGCTTGGACACAAAGTGGCCTTTTTTTGCTAGCTATTATTATAATTATCATCATTAACATTTTTGATCAAAAATCCTGTTCATCCTTTAAGATCAAGCTTAATTTGTATCCTGGACAATATTTGGTATCTAGAGAGTACTTAATAAGTACATTTAATGAATGAACTTACCCTACTATGCTCTAATTAGAAACATACAAAGTGAACTTTAAGAGAACAAGTAACTTCCAGTCCAGACCAATAGCTGACTGAATATTTGACTAATAAGATAGACTTGATTTATAAAACTTAAATAGACTAACACCTGAAAAATGTAGACATTTTCAACAGAATGAGTATCTATTTATCAAGTAAAAAGATATATAATGTTATTAGTTGATATGTCACCATGTCGGTAGTAAGTATCAAGTGAAAAATTAAAAGAATAACAAAGATACTGGTTTAACTATGCAAGGAAGAGAAAAAACACACTAATTAGAGCATAAAATCCTTGCCACACTTTGTGCCTAGAGTATTTACCTGTGGGGTATCGATATTGGGGTTAGAAGAAATAAGTCCCATTTCCATAGAAACGCAGTATAGTCTGTTAAGGAAACATAGCTCCAAATATAATCTGTTTTCAACAATTTCATAATAGTGTTGGGGTTCAGCAAACAATACCCCAAAATCAAGGTCTCAGCAGCAGCCTCAGAAGCAAGTTTTTCTCCATCCTTCTCCTGCCCTCCTGTCTTTCAGTCCCACTCTCTCCCGAGGCTAGCCATGGAAACCAGAAACCCTCTTCCCCAAGGTGGGTCATAAAAACCAGAAGCCCTTTTCCCCAAAGCCAGCCATAAAACCCCAAAATACTGCTATAACTTTCCCGCCACTTGTCTGTGTAAAAACAAGTGATAAGGAAATTATCTGACCTACTTCTTTGACTGTAGGTCATAGGACCCCTATTCCAGAGAGGGCGCTGCCCTATACCTAGAAGGAAGGAGTGCTGCTCAGACAGGCCTTGCCGGGTTTCTCCACTTCGTCTACCAGCATTAGATCATACCCTTTTTTTCCAATCACTTTTGTCACAGCTGTCTATACTTTGTTGAACCTAACCATAAAAATGGACAATTTCCCACGTATATTTGCAGCTTCATTCTAAAGGCTCCTGTGTATACATGTTAAATAAATTTATATGCCTCTTCTCCAATTAATCTGCCTTTTGCAAATTGATTTTTCCATGAAGCTTCCGAGGGCCAAGGGGCACATTCTGCCAGTGAGCCCTGCGACTGCGTCCCTGGAGTAAATGGAGGTGACGATGCCATTGTGAGGTTTCCTCTCACACAAGTTTCACGGCTGGAAATGCTGCACAGCATCTTCCCAGAAAGCACCCTAGAAAACTGGTAGAGTTCATCAGTGTTAGTTCAGAAAGTCTCTAGTCCTATAATTTATTTTGCTTTTATAGGGGAAGAAAAGAAGACTTGGAAAGGTTCCTGTGGGACACAGAAAAAGGCCAAGATCTGTCAAGGATAAACGTGTTTTTTTTCCTCAAACTCTTCAAGTAAGTGAAAATGGTTTCATATAATGAATCACCAAAAGAAAAAGCCCTACTTTTATTGGACTATAGTAAAAATAATTTCTATGAATCAAGAGGACAAAAGGAAAGGGAGGCAGGCAAGCGATGGAGAAGGCCCGACACTGCACTTAGAAAGCCCCGTGACATGAACACTGGAGCAATGGAGAAGAGTCTGGTGAAACGACAGCTTCCTTTTTCTTCTAATGCTCATGTTCAGTCTCGATTTGCTGGGGAAAATTGTTTTAAATGTGGTCGTAACTGGGAGCTTTTTGGCAAAGGTGAACCCATTTATCTAGTCAAATCCACATGGAAGGCTAAGGCAAGTGTGCAATGTAACATGCAAATTATTTTCAACTAATGTAGCTAAACTTGACAAATGTGAGTCCAATATCACACATCTCCAATGTCTTGCTTCTAACTTAAGGGGGAAAAACATAATTTATTTGTAGCTGCTAAATACTACAGTCTCACTAATTTAATAAGCAGCCACCGTTTTCACTGCCTCTGAAAATTTATGTTGGTCTTTGGACAGGTTCGGCTGCCTTTTTAAATCTAGTGGTCTGTGACCATGGAGGGCTTTAGCCAAAGGGAAAATGACTCTATAAATCCTTAGAGCCTGTCTTGCTTTAAATTATAGTTTGAAGGCTTCAGGACTATATGAAAAGCCTTTAAACAAGAAAAATCAACACATACCAACACATATGTATTGGAAATCATCCTACTTTATAACAGGAAGCATTCCTCAATCTTTAGAAAGCATGGACACAGATAGTAAGATGTAGACCTGGCAACACCTGTAGAGACTTGCTACCTAATTATGAAAAGATTTAGTCACATTACATCATGAAGCACATTAGTGTACAAAGTTTTTGATACAGAAATATGATTATGATGTTTCTGCTCTTGAGTTTTACAAAACAATAGACCTATTCATTATGTCATCACAGGAAAGCAAATTACATTGCTTCAGAGAATAACATGTCATTTTCCTTTAGAATTCATGTTAGATCTCTTTAAATCAGCAAAGGTGTTATTTCATAACCTCTCAAACTTAGCTGGAAGATAAAATGCATGGAAAAAATCTTGAGACTATAGATTAACTATCTATTTTAATGAAATAACTGAGGCCTGGAAAAATTAAATAAATTTCCAAAGTCCCGTAGCTAGTTAATAACTAAAGAAGGAAAAGACCTTAGCCAAAGGCTTAAGTTACAACTTAAAAAAAAATAAAATAAAAAAGAATTGGCATACATTTAAGACAGGTCTCAAGCCTTCCTATGTATCACAGTTCCCACAATACTGGCTTGGCATATATCTATTAATAACATACTTCACTTATTTACTAATTTTCCTAGCTCCTAAAATCATTTAATTTGAGACCTGCACTATGTCTACCTAGAATACATAGGGTTCTTTCCACTTTATACTTACTCTATGAGTAAAATGTAGTTCTCAAAATGAGACTAGACTCCAAACTTCTCAAAAAGACTGTACATCATGATCATTTGCAAAATAAGTGATGCTCTCTATAGACAGAATTCCTTCCTTAAGTCAACTGTTTGGCATCATTAGCAAAAGATATGTGCTGAGCACTGCCAATGTAATGGTTAATTTTATGTATCAACTTGACTGAGCCACAGGGTGCCCAGATACTTAGTTAATCTTATCTCTGGGTGTGTCTGGAAGGGTGTTTCTGGATGAGATTAACATTTGAATTGGCAGACTGAGTAAAGCAGGTTACCCTTCCCAGTGTAGGTGGGCCTCATCCAGTCCATTGAAGACTTGAATAGAATAAAAAGGCTTAGTAAAAAAGAATTCTGTCTCTGCTGCCAGACTGCATGAGCTGCAACATTGGTCTTATCCATCCTTCAGACTCGGACTGAAACATCAGCTCTTCTTGGGTCTCAAGCTTGCTGACTTCTGGACTAGACTTTACACTGTTAGTTCCCCTAGTTCTCAAACCTCTGGACTTGGACTGGAAACATACATTGGCTGTCCTGGGTCTATAGTTTCCTGACTGCAGATCTTAGGACTTCTCAGCCTCCATAATCACATGATCCAAGTCCTTATTAGCTATCTA
Source organism: Daubentonia madagascariensis (assembly GCA_023783475.1). NCBI lineage: Eukaryota > Metazoa > Chordata > Mammalia > Primates > Daubentoniidae > Daubentonia > Daubentonia madagascariensis. The sequence goes on from JAKFHU010002088.1 coordinate 6,624,615, forward strand.
TCTATCTATCTAAACACATACATACACACACACAGAGCCTACTGGTTGTGTTTCTCTGAAAAACTCTGACTAATGTAACCTTTGCTTGGAGGTCAAGCAACTGGAAAAATTCAAAGCTTTAGACCAAAGTCTCAGACCCAGAAGCAAAAGAAGTCTTCTCAATGTTCCTTACAATTACATACAGCTTGTAAGATGGTCAATTATGAAATCTCCAGGCCACAGTTGATTAATAGAAAAAAATTGAAAGAAATGGAAGACTTCCTGGATTCAAAACAGGGAAAGTAGAGCTAAAAGGAAGTAGAGGAAAACTCAAAAGCAGATGTAGAACTACAGGACTCAACCCAGCCTTGACTGTGTCTCAATGAATGAGGAAAAGTCAAATTATGTTTGGTAGCCCTGAATAAAAAACTAGGTGAAATGCTTCAATTCCTACAGCCAAGGAACATTTATTCAGTGCTTATAGCATGTCAAGCACTGTGTTAAGAACTGAGGATATAGCTCCCTATCTCAAGAACCTATCAATTTAGTAATAAGAAGGGCAAATGAATATGCAAGTCAATATAAACACTGTGACGTGATGAAACAGATGAATGAGCAAAATACCAAGCCAGGAGAGAGGAGAATAATTCATTCTATGTTTGTTTGCAGGGAACCTGTTAAGCAAGGTATAGAGGGGAACATGACATTTAAGTGGGGCCTTAATTAGCATGATTTCACAGGACAGCAGGATTGGAAAGCCCTTCAAAACAGAAGAAACAACATGCACAACGGCACGGGAGTAGGAAATTGCAAATTCACTATTTGCAAAATGCCAACTAACTAGTTGGATATATTTGGAATGTAGGTCCCTGGAGGTTGAGAGGAAAACAAATAGAGGAACTAAGGCTGAACTGAAAGGTTAGAGACAGAAAGCAAAGGACCCTGAATGTCTTGCCCATGGATGGTTCCTAGTGTTTGTACTGGATTTTATGACTTATAATGTGCTTGCGCTTGTTCTGTCCACCTTAAATGGAGAAGGCCACCTTAAATCTTTTTGAGAGTAAGATTAGATGCAAGCAGACACACTGTGTGGACGTGGTATACCTGGTATACCATATGCAGATCTCCCTCACTGCCCTAATCTCAGGATATTCCTATCGAAAGATTAAAATACGCAGTTTGGGCACTTGAAATTTGAGTAACCTGACAAATGCACTCTGTGCAATTTTTTCTCACTTTCCAAAATTCTTGGGCAATGGAAGCGTTACTCCACACAGGCCGTGCGTGTGAGCTGGAGAGAGAGGGAGAGGGAGAAGGACGTGATGGAGGAAGAGTGAGCACAGATGGGTACTCTTAATCGGGTGAGGTCACGTGTGATTACAACCAAATCATTCTATCAGCAACTGAAAGAATAGACCTTGCAAAATAAAGCTTTTCTAAATTTAGAAGGCTCACAACTATTTTTAAGTTAAAAGTAACTGATTGTAAAATATCAACGTTGGATGAAACAGTTGCATTAATAAAATATAAAGTCATAAATTAGCTGATTAGATGCCGGACTGGTTAGCAGGCGCTTTGCCTTAACTGCACACCTGAAAAGCACCAGGCTAAATGTAAGCCCTTCCCCTCAAACAGGACTTGCACAAAGAGATGGAGGTGGCCATAGCAGCTTTTACACCTGTGCAAAACCAGAGAGGGGAAGCTAGCAGCTGGCAGCTTGACGGATTGCTATTTAGTGAAGGGCACACCTCCGTGGCCTCTCGGGTATCCTAGAGGGAGCAGAACCAGGAGCCATGGACAGGAGGCTGCCTAGAGCCAGGCCTTACCCTCTGCAGCTCAGCTCTCTCTGCCTTAAAGGCCTCCCAGAACCCCTAGCTACTGGAGCTGCGTCATTTCAGACACTACTTTAAAAATGCATGCTGGTTTCTCCTTTTCCGTATGTACACTTCCTTACAAGACTAACTTTTTAAAAAGTCAGATGGCTTCACTGTGGTGGCTTGTTTAAGTGTACTTCATTTTGAATTCGCGCCACTAGTTTCCTCCATTCTCTCTGTTGTGCTCAGATTATCTTCTCATCTCAACTTTTATTTTTCTTCTTTTTTAAATCTTGGTTTATAAAGCATTTGAATTGTTCTTAGTTTCCTTGAGGTGATAGAATTTTGAATGTCTACTTCCCTTTTCCACTTTTACAAACTTATTGCTAGCATTCACTTTAAATTTCCCCTTTAATATTTTACTCTTTCAGCTTTAACTTTATTATGTTTTCCCTCTGAAACCTTAATTTTCTGGTGTTAACTTTGTCACCTCAGTATTCTTGATTTATCCATGACAGATAGCAAGGGGTGGCAACAGAGAGGAGAGCCTTCTCTCAAACAGGAGAGGATGGATTGTCCCTCTACTTGCCAAAAACAGCCTCTACTATGCTTCTTAATTGGTCCCCCAAACAATGTGGAGTCCAGTAAAATAAAACAAAATAAATTCTAAACTGTGTAACTTAAGAAACCTTCCCTGGCTAATCACGGCTTGGTTTCTCAGGCACAAACCATTTACTTCCCTTATGAGCAGTTGGCAGCATCCAAAAACCCGGCACATATAACCATGCAGCAAGGAGCAATATGAGACCAGAGTTCTGCTTGGAAAGGACACTAAGTCAACTCCCTTGCTAACTTTAGGTACCACTGACCATTCCACAACAAAAGGCACAGCACAGGGCTCATTACTGGGGTCCTGGGTCCTCTTGTGCAACACCCAGTCTGCCTCCAGCATGTTTCTCATGGGAAAACCCTCTGGACCTGTGGGACCTTTCCGATCACCTTCCTTTTAGGACAGAAAATGTTTAGGTTTGAGAAAAGCAGAGGAGCTATTTGAATCTGTGAAAATCTCTAAATGTATTAAACAAACAAACAAAAGCCAGGAGTAATTTTTAAAAGAGGTATATTTACCCAAAATATTTCTTAACCTTTTCTTTAAAAAAAAAAGATATAAACTTTGATTATAAATTAGTCAAAATCATTATACAAAAAGAAGTTTAGAAATTTTCTATGTATTTTAAATATTTGTGCCAGTCTTGAATCTCATTACCATGGATCATAGAAAATCAGCCATGCAGAAGATTGTTCCTATTATCACTCATTGGTGACCAGCACTGCGTTTATATAGCTACTTGTCCTGTTTTTGTGTTGTTTTTTTTAATACCTGTACTGACCTTTAAAAAAAGAAAGTTAAAGCTTTGTTAAGATGCCCAAATCTGTGGAAAGAGAAGGTGGTTTCCCTCCCACTCTGTTTCTCTCTTGGGAAAAACTTCAATAAAATTCAGAATTCAGAAATGTTTCAAATGTTCTCAAAAAGGCTTGCAATCCCTCAGTCCTATCAATAAATCAGTTCACAGAATCTGGTAAGGTTTATTTATCTGACTGCAACTAAGGAATTTGTACTAAATCACTACATTTTTTGAAATATTGGTTCTCAAATGAAATATCAAAACAGAGAGAGAAGGAAAAAAATATCTTGACCTGACATCTTAATGCAGCGTTACTATAAAAACAGGGAAAGTAAAAGTAGCATTTCCAGAGATAGTTTTAACTTCAACCAACAACAACAAAAAAGCTCTTTAGTCTTGGATATTCATTTTAGCAATTGGTTTGTAAAAAGTATCTCAGAACTGCTTTGCTTATTATATCCGAAAGAAGTCTGATTTACATGTTGAAAAATCCAACTTAGTTCAATTGTACAAAGTAGTAATTACTGATTAACTACACTCATATTTTTTCACATATTTGAATGTTACCTGAAATAAGCATTAAAAAAATCTAAACAGTCTAACATTCCTTGAATAAAAATTACACAAAACCAGCTTAAAGATATGCAGTTAGGAATGATTAAATTCAAGTTCTGTACTCCCTTTTAGACCAAATATTCCAGTAGTTATTTTTGACATTTCGAACATGCACAAGAATACATGCACTCAGAATGAGGCAATGAGAACTCCAAAAAACCCAAAGAAATTTATTTTTCAAAGAAACACAAATTATTTCTTTAACACTCTGCTCTGTCTTTGTTCATCATGTACAGCATCTAAAAATGCCATTGAAGGGAGAATAAATCTTTCCGGAAAATTTCCTTTAAATGGAACCAAAGGTTAAAAGACCTACACTGAAAACTCTATAGCACAAAGGACTCCAGTATTACTTTGAGCAATTTACAATGGGCTTTAATTTACCCATTTAAAAAACCTGATTTCCACAGGAAAGGTACAGCTACAGCGGAAGTAAATTTTGTCCTGCTATGCCATCTAAGAGGGGAAAACAAAACAAAATTTCATCAAGTATTTGTGTATTAACTCTTTCATGTCATTGACATAAATGTTGTTAATTATGTTCTCAGGGCATTAATTACCATCCCAACAGATTAAAGCATTAGGACTTTCCAAAACAGAGCAATTTATCTATGGTTAGCAATAGGAACAAAGTTTTAAAAATATTTTGCATTCTTTGAAATGTATGATATTGAAGTCTTACATGTTCATTCGCAAATCTGGATGAATTTTAATGTTATCGCCATTATAATAGAACACTATGTATAGCTTTCAAGGTTACTGATTAAAAAAACTTTATGGCTAAGCTAAACATATGGAAATAATATATAACGAACCCCCAAAGTTTATCAATGACTAAGACATTAGTTTTTAACTCTCCCACATTGAGTGAATAGAACATATGACACTGAACATCTGCTTCTCAATCAACTATCTTTGAGATTGAATTTGCTAGTAGTACGTTCTATAGCTCTTCCACTTTTCCTTGCACTATAGTTATTTTTTCTCTTCTCTCCTAATAAATTACAAGTTCCTCTGTCTGAGGACACTAACTTATTGACACTGGTGCTCCCACGTCAGTGAGTACTATGGCTTGAATATAGCAGGGGCACTCCTAGAACACATGGTGGTGGTGTTGTTGGAATGTCAGCTGGATGTTCTCAGGAACTCAGACCTAACTTCTAATTTCCAAGCTGTGGTCAAAACCACTACGACAACAGAGCTAGCCTTGAAATTTTCCCATCTGTTTACGTCTATAGCCAGTGAACTGTTCCCAAAACTCCCAAGTAGTACCTTCTAGTAGTACAACTAATTAATTTCCTACGTATCTTAGAATTGCCTTACTATAATTTTATTTGCAATGGTATTCACGTATATGAACAATGGAATCAATTCTAGAGGCAAAACTTCTAAATAAAACAACTGAGTTAAAAAAAATAACTCTCAAGTTACTTAATTAACATAATGAAACAATCTGTACTTTTGCAGTTACTTAACTGTCAACTCTGCAGGCTGGACACCCCAGTACACCCCCAGAAAACTGTCAGTCCTTTTCCTTTTACCCTTTTAAATCTCAAATCACAACCTACTACTATGATATTATCACATTTCATAGGGAGGAAACAAGGGACTGTATTTTAGATGCACATGAAATAACACGTCTGAGAGAGGAGCCAGAGTTCTTTGTCCTACCACTGGCCTGGTGATTAACCTGGAAAAGGCACTAAGCACTTTGAACTCTTCTCCAAAAACATTAATCTTCCTATGTTACCTGCTGTATACACTATGGTATGAATTAAAAATATCCACAGAGCCTAGTAAACTCTCCAGAGAGCCTACAGTAAGCTCTCCTATGAATATTTTTCTAAAAGCATCAGTGTAAAAGTAATGTTTGTCTTTCCTCTCAGAAAAAAACATATAATACTTCAAGTTACTAATTTGTTTCTAAGGTAAAATAGCAGGTATGCTATTATCAGGAGATATCAGGAAATCTCAGGTATAGTGGTAATTTATGTAGGTTTGGGACCAGTCACCAGCTGAGAAAAGCATTCTGATTGAGAAATAATGGCCTGATAATAAATAGGAAACACTTTTGAGTATTATAAATATCTGATAAGTGGTGTTTTCCTAAAGAAATAAATACTTTATCAATTATTTGCAATAAGCTACAAGGCCCTGATTATAAAATTCGCTTAAATCGTAGATATGGATAATACTGGGATTATAATACTTCTCTTCAGTTCTTAAGGATATTGTAAGCACTGCATTATACGATGTAGTACATGTGCTTTTAAGTGATAAAGTACTATTTGAATTTGATAATTTCAGCAGCTTTTTGAATAACAAAAAAGAAATCTTGTTAAAATAGATTAATTTCTGAAATGTACATACCACAAAAGGTTAACTTTTTAATATCAGAATAGAATGTGACATTTATTTTTACAGCATAATCTCTTGATTACTCTTATTTCTTTGGTTTATTTAAGCTTAGACATGAATAAAAAGGCTTCTGTCATTTACTATCCTAACTTTCACCACTTGCCTTCTAGTGATCTACTTTATAGCTCAGCAATTCCTCTGAAGGACAATGCCACCTCCCTTTGGAAATAATATATCACCCATTTTTTATTACATTTGGGTTAATAGAGAAAGAATCTGACATTTAATACCTTTTACGTGAGGTATTAAAAAAAAGACAATCTTTCTAAGGTACAGTGGGTTAGGGAAAAATAAACTTAAGAAAAATTTAAAAATATAATCTTTTAAAAAAATATTTGTTTAAGGTGAGAAGGCAGTGATAAATTTGGTTGGGGGCCTTATGAATACATTATGGATCTTGCATATTTTAAGTTTCCTCCAGAATGAGAATAATATATTGCTGCAGTAGTTAGCTTGAAGAAAGGAATAAGAAATAGAAGAAAAAATATCTCTATGATTTCCAAAGTGAGTGACACATTTTCAGGAACATCATGTCAGATAATACTGATTGTCCTAATGAGTATCACAAGATACCATGGATAATGTTTTTGTAAATGTAACACCATCCAGCCATACAAACATGGAATAGTTCTAGAGCTGTGAGGTTTTGTATTTTTCTAGGCATCCACAAATAATCTGAGTCAAGAGAACTCACATTTACTAGCTGTGAGTTCATTTACTCATCCAAAAATATGTACGGAGCTCTTTTGCACATAAGGCACTGTGCCAGGCAGTGGGTAGAGAAGACACAAGTCAGCAGACATGATCTCTGCCTTTCTATTGCTTATGACCTTGGCCAGTAGTTTTCAACCCCAGCTGCATGTTAAGAATCATCTGAAGAAGGCTTAAAAAATACTGATGATGAGGCTCCAACCTCTGCTTCAGTTTCTCTAGGGTGATATTGAGTTTCTCTAGGGTGATATTTTAAAAATATAAAAATTTTTTATATTTTTAAAAATTTTCTAGGTGATTTTAATGCACAGCCATGGTTGAGAAGCACTAGTCTAGTGAACAAGACAAGCATGAGGTAGATAAGCATACAATTACAGAATTTTGTAAGTGCTATAAAGGAAAAGTGTAAGAAGTTATGGGGGAGATTAATGAGACTGAGGAATTGGGGAAATTAGTCAAAAAAGGCCTCTCTGAATCAGTGATATTTAAGCTGAGAGCCAAAAGATGATTGGGATTTGGACAAGTGAAAGACCACTAGCGGGGGATTCCACGCAGAGGGAACAGCATGCGCTTAGGCTTTAGGACAAGAAAGGCCTTGGCACGTTGAAAGAGCAGTTAGAAAGCCAGTGTGGCTGGAATGCAGTGAGTCAGCTAGACAGGGGCCAGACCCTGCCGGCCCACAGGGGCTGGGTGAGGGACTGTGGATTTCATTTTAGGTGTAGTGGAAAGCTATTAGGTGCATAATTGTTTTGTCTAAACATGACATTCAGACTAAGGGAGAACACAATGATTTTTTTCCCGTTTGTTTAATATTTCCAATTTAAAAGTTTATTACAAATCTAGACAGCCAGCCAGACAGCCAGAAATGGACAAGACTCCAAGAAATATTAGGCATGGTTTTCATTCTTCCCTGGGAGACGGCAATGCCAACAGCAGTCATAACACCTGAGGGCATGCCTAGGACCCACACAATGAGTATGTATCACTGCACTCTATTCCAAGAATTTCTCCACTCTTTACAATTTTGACTAGAACACTGAATTTTCTAACCAAGCTGCCTTTCAGTATGACAGATTCCCCAAAGAGGACCCTCTTAAAACTGAAAATGTCCATATTTTGTAATTACAAAGGAGAACTAGGATTTATTAGATATTTATTTGGGGACCCAAGATTTAAAATTTACAAAATTGCCTATACAGGCTTCGTATCACGGAAAGAAAGAAAAAAAGATAAAAGAAGGACAATGAACAGCTGTGGGCTGCACAGGTGACAATGATTCCCTGACCACATGGCGTGCGGCCCATGAAGAGTGTTAGGTGAGAAAGCTCAGGTAGCAGCAGGAGCACAAGGTCCCCTTATGTGCTGTGGAGTAAAGCTGTGTTCTGGGACTCCGGGCTGCACTGCCAGAAAGCGCTCTCCTGGAGCATGCCGGGAAACAGACCAGTGAAACAGAATACCTGCAATCATCCTCAACGAATATTTTGAGCAAAATTCTACTTTTTGTACATGTTTATAAATACTTAGGGCCTTCCCAGAATCTAGTCCACAACGTACACTCACAATAAATATTAAATAATTTGAAATTTGATTTTAATTGCTCTTTTTGGGAAGTAAAAATATAAAGCCTCGCAGTAGCTTCCGTCAGCTATGATTCTATATCTATGACCGTGAAATTATCAAAACTAACAGAAATGCTCTTATTTAAAACCGTGATTTTTAAAACTAGCTAAAACTCCATTCAAAATAAGTCTTCAAGTTACTATGAACACAATGGTTTAAATGTTATGGCCTGTGACTAGAGAAGCAGCTTATTTTTAATGAATGTATATCAGTTACACATGATATACTTGACCAAAAAAATTATTTCTACTTAAAAGAACAAAAGGATAAAACTTGGTCTTTTTTTTTTTCTTTTGTTACATTCGTACTACATTCTCAGAAAACTCTAACACGAGAGACTCGGTGATTTTATGTGAACAGGACAAAGAAGGTAAAAAGGAAATGTGGGGAAAACAAGAATGAAAATTAGTGAATATGGACAAAAAGGAAAAAAAGTGAAACTGTGGATAACAGTGACTAACTGCAGTCTCAGTATCAGGTTATAATCAAGCACCATATAACAAATGTGGCTTTCTAAATGAGGGCAAGAGGGCAAAAATAATAAGATCTACCGGTCACCAAATTATACTTCATTGTCAATAAATCTGTGGTCAGAACAATTAAATCAGTTCTTCCTATTATTAAATCAATGAGTTACATATATTAGACCCAAACATCATGGGAAAACTTTGATGGATATACCCTTCAAGTATTTTGCCCTTCCACTAAGTACAGCTAAATAAACAAACAAACTAATAAATACCCTCTCCAGTTCCCACTTTGCTTCTAAACCTTGTCTTCTTTCAGAAGAATGGGATGTGGAATGTCCAGACAAAAGATCCAGTTTCACATCGTAACGTGTAAAGGGAAACAGAATAGTTTAATAATTTAAAAAGGCATAGAGAACAGGTTGTAATTTTATCTATATTTTAATAAGCAGGTTTTAAATATATATTAACTGAACCCAAAATCCTCAAAATCCTCAGTATACACTCAGACAACTGAGCATAAAGACACATACCTGTTAATTCAGTGGACACTTCACTGAGCATAATTCAGTAATTGACTAATTGATCATGTTTTGTTTCATTAGATGCACATTTGAAACCTCGACCAGTAACTTTGAGGCATTTGCTTCACTCAAAAAAACACCATTTAGGTAAAACATGAACTCCCCAGTGTCCCCCCCAAACTATTAATAACAATGTTCATCAAGAAACCAAAATCCAATAAAACTAATCTACATACCCTCCCCATAAAGCATCACTGTTTCTCTCATGCTGCATTAAGCATAGTTTTAAACACTCAAAGTGTATCTGTTCCCTTTAGCTAATCTTGCAGTAAAATGATATTAAGTAATTAACAGCATGACAATGACGGAAACAGATGTCACAAGTAAAAAATCTGGAGACAACGTGATGCACAAGATAGAAAACTGGTCCAGAATCAGGAGATCTGGCTTCCTTCCCATGGATGTCACTGATTATGGCTTTACCCTAGGAAAGTCATTTAACCTGGTTACACTTAAGCCTCCCTTTCTTCAACCATCTGCTTTGCTCATAGGAATGCCATGACAATTAACAAGAGTGCTTTGAGGTCACAAAGAAAGACTGCATAAATAATCACAAGGTATTATTCTGATTACAAGGAAGTATCAAGCAGATTTTTGTGTAAACTGTAATTATAAGGGAGAGTAATCCAAAATGGCAAAGGTAATACTGCAAATTACACTCTATGTCATTTTTGACACTTATCATTTTAGGCAAAGATATTAGAGACACAAAAAAAGAGAAAAGTAACTCCAAGTGAGATGCTGAGCAGAGGCAAAGGATTTGAGTAGCTACACTGGAAAACTTACAATGCAAGGCCAATTATTAAATGTAGGTTTGAACCAAAAGTCACTAAAAGATGAACTCTGATAGCTTATAATAAAACACAGTAGTTTAGTAGTCCCTACATAACACGAAAAGCAACTTGGGGCTTTACAGTCACAAACATTATTTCTAACACAGCACATATTTCTAAATAAAGAATCTAAATCCTCCAAATATCAGTATTTCTTTTAAGTGAAAAATAACTGTTAACAGCACTTTCTATAAAATGAACAAAACATTTAATAAAGTCACACTTCATTAGTTAAATCTCTTCTATTTCCAATTACCAATATTCTAATCTGCCTACATTTTTATTTCTTAATTAAAGTCCCTGTGATCTATCAGAGTGTCATCAATTAAAATCAAATGTAAATTAATTGTGGCTCTGGATCCCAAACCCATACACAATTTTCTTCAGCCAATATTCTACTCTTCCTTGAGACTTTCTGGGTAGGTTTCATTTATCTAAAGCTTGGAAAGTAATTTTACTCCAGGCAGATATGCAGGATGTGCACAGAGCCCTACAAATTCTATTAATTCTAATGATGAAAACAGTTACTCATTTAAACTATTTCAAGTGCTGTCCCTACAGACACCTTAGAGCAATCAGTTCTTCACACCAAAATTTCCCTAAGAGGTTTGAGACAGAGGTCACTGAGAGGTTCTCACAGCCTGGGAGCCTTGACCTTTGCCAGATAGGATTAAGACTTTGGGTAATTGAATAATACATAATCCTGTACAATTAATTTTTCACAAGCCAAACAAACTAGGCACAGGAATACCAGCATCACTCTGGAGTTACCACTACCAGCATTAATAGCCTGACAAACAAGAAATGTAAGCCCTTTAATGAGTTGTCATTTGCTAGAATCAGGTGCCCAGGTTTAACCACAGTTCTTTGTGAATAAGGCCAGATGTTTTTTATTTGTGTGTTTATTTAATATATCTTACCTTTGACATTCTCCCTTATTTATCATAAAATAGTATACAATACTACTAACACCCATGCAAATTTACCTCCAAAGAATGTTCATTAACTTGATCAAAAATGCATTTTTTCTTAACTAAATTATTTTAGATCTCAATACTCCTCTGCCATTTTTTCAAAAAGAATATTCCTTTTGCCTTTCCAATCAACAAATACACTTCAACAAACACTAAGTAACTATCATATGCTGAAAGGATACAATACTTTCAAGTAAGAATTTTATCTCAACTACTTTACAGAGGAATGGTAGCTGCTCATAAGCAAAATAAACGTTCAGGATTAAAATTGTACAGAGACCATTAAAGGCAGATTTTTTTTATTTTTTTTGGAGAATTTAAGTGGAAACATTAGGTAGATAGCTAGGATCTCCAGCTCTTCTAGGAACAAGGGTGCCCTGCTTTTGTGCTGCCTTGAGCAACTTCCCCACCTGGGAAGAAGGATAAAGGCAGGCACTCCATTTTTGTGTTCTCCCACCCTTAATCCTATCCCAAGCAACTGCTACACCCAGGGAAGGAGGGAACACTTTACCAATCTAGGAATTGCCCAGCCTAGGCATAATAGGATTTGGAAAGTGACCTAGAGTAACCTAAGGCTTAAATCTACATTGTGGTTCATCCTGCCCCCCCCCCCCCAGCAGACAGGGCTTTCAGAGAAGGAGCTCGCATATGCAGATACAACCTTAAGAACACCTGTCAATCATTTGGTAACATCCCTGGAAGCCCTTCCCCAGACCAGGCCAATAAAAAGAAGTAACTTGAGGATTCCCAGAGAGTCAGTCAGTTAGTCAGTAAGTCAGTGAGTCAGTCTGTCTCTCTCCACTCATGGAAATAGACCTGTTTCATTTTATAATAAAAAGCTACTCGTTTGAAACTGCTTCCTGTTTGTGGACACTCCATCGCACCAGCCCTGCTTGTGATTTTTTTTTCCCAAGCAAGGACCCAAACAACTAGGATAACAGTCTGCCAAGAGGCAGGACCTGACACTTGGTGTGCCTGGTCATTCTTTGGCCAAGAGCACACCAAAAACCAAGAGCAGACTGCCACCCTATTTCTTTAGGACTATTTCTTTTCCTAAAGGAAAAAGGAAAAGACAAAATAAGAACATTAAGTGCATTTTACAGATGAAACATAATCAAGTGTAGGGAATGATACTTCCTGGAATTAGAATCTAGACTATAGCAGGAAGCTTCCAGCCCAAGCTTCAAAAATACTTTGAGCTATAATTTTTAAAGGGACATAAAAACTGCTTAAATGAACAATTTCTGCATCAGTTCTCTAAACTGAAATACTATACACATTACATTGTAACCCACTGAGAGCATGAATGATGAAAAGACCTCTAAGATAATACCATATGTATAGCTTACCTTTTGACCTAAAAGGATACAAGACTAGGATTTGGTGAATTCACAAAGGGATGGTAAATATGTATATCAGATTGTCTCTCTCCAGCATCAAATGCCATTAAGATTTTTGCAGCTGTGTAATTAAATACTGCTCATAATCAAACATCTTTAAAAAACAAAGCACTGATTATGAGTATGAGACACATTCATATGCTCAGAGGTGCCACACACGAGGTATGAATTCACTCTTTTGTTTTGAAAATTTAGCATCTAGGCTGGTCTTCCTCCACTACCCTATACTGAGTTTGTTTTTATTTAACAGTAACTTGTAGCTGAAAGAGAATTTAAGTGAATTAACCAAAGTCACAGGGCTAGTAACAGGTCTGGAAACTGAATCAGATCTGTAGTATCTAAAAGGCCATCAAACAACATCAAAAGCCTGAAAGCTTGCCAATATCTTTTTTTTACTTAGGAGGGGAAAAAACCTCTTTTAATCTTCCTGAGCTTTTATATAGGAGTATGATTGAAAGTAAATTATATCCCATATTATAAGACAGACAATGGCTATTTTATATCCCAGAGTTTTCTAAACTCAACTTATTAAAAAAAACCCTCATGGTGATATGTTATTTTGAAATAAACTACAATTACATGGACCTTCTCCAAATCCCAAAATAAATATACACAAATTGATAAGAAAATTGATCTGCTAACATTTATTGAGTACTTTCCATATTCCAGGCACTATTCTAAGAGCTTTGCATGGATAATTTTATTAAACACTAATAGTACATGCTATTTCTTATCTCCATTTCACATACAAGGAAACTAATCCTTAAAATAGTGAAGAAATTTGACTGAGGTCATACAGCTCGTAAGTGTTGGAGGTGGGATTTGAAGTAAGGCAATTTAACTCCACAGCACTAACTCTTTATCCCTAAAATACTTAAATGGATGCCATAAATGTTCTTGAAAATCTATCACAATTGATGTATTTTTCCTTTGGTTCTATATTAAAGCTAAGCCATTCCTTCCATCAGCATCCAGTTAATAAATGAGACTGCTCCCAGTCAAAGACTGTGACATCAACCTAGAGAACTTCGCTTGCTTTCTTGTTTAGCAAAACAGGAAGACAAAAGCATATGTCCTCTGTGCTCTTAAAGACCTTATAATTAAGTTGAAGAGATAAACTGTATACTCAAGTGTTAAACACAGTTTTCAGATAGGTTTTACAGTAATAGGGAAAGCAGAAGAACCGAGACAAACTATTGATCTAGGAGAAGAATAAAGAGAACTGCTGGCAGCCAGTGAAGACAGAACTGTCTGAACAAGCAAGGGGGAGCACAGCATAGTTCTTTAACTCAGAAGCAACTGGAGAGCAGAGCTTCAGAAAAAGAACATGGTAAATGGGTTGAAGGTTATAAAGGCTTAAGAAAAAGCCACAGGATTTGACCACTATACAGTGACTGATTATTTTAAGAATAAGTTTTCCATTAAGGGGCGAGTGAGTAGGGCAGTCAGGAAACTTGAAGTTTGGGTTATTGAATTAAGGACAGCATAGATGGTAATGAAATAGAGTTGTTGAGTACAAAATACAGCCAAGCCCTCCATATCTATGGATTCCACATCTACTCAATCAATCACAGATAGAAAATATTAGGAAAAAAAGCAATAAAAATAAGAATACAATTAAAAAGTACATATTCTAAAAACACAGTATGACAACTATTAACATAGCATTTACATTGTATTAAGTATTATAAATAACCTAGAGATGATTTAAAGAATATGGGAGGGTGTGCATATATGCAAATACTACAACATTTTACATCAGGGACTTGAGCATCCATGGATATTGGTTTCTGCAGAGGGTCCTGAAATCAACCCCTTAGGGATACCGAGGGATGACTATACTCTAGAATTTTAGATGGAAAATGAAAAGAAAAATATAACATGGAATGTAAAAGAATACATTTTTTTCAGAATAAAGAAAAACTGAGCACGTTTGTAAGTAGAAGAATAGACTACATACAGAGGAAAATCAAAAATGTAAAAGAGAAAAAGTTAATTGTTTGAGCAAAAGTCCCAGAGAACCAAGAAGATAAAGGATTATGATTATAAATCTAAATAAAAGGGTTGAGCTTGGCAAAGAGGAGGAACATTTCTTAATTAGACACAGTAAATGGATGCAAGTGAAAATATACCAAGATTTTAATGTTGAAGGAAGGGTACCTTGGGTAGTCTCAATATGCTCAATAAGTTAAAAGTTAATGGCATTCTGCTAACTGTAATGACAGTAGGAATAGAGTCAGATTCAGACAGACTTACATGGTCTGACATGATTAAAACAACACTTGTTTTCATTTTCCATTTCATCAGGATTCTAGGGAAAAGAACTTCCTCCCAAACGTCCACGTCCTGAGTGTTTCCGGAAAATCCCAGGATGGTGTAGAAAAACTGTCCTCCAAACTGAGATGGTACTGAGAGATCAAAGAAATGACCCAGACACCAATCCAACTTGGCAAGTTAGATGAGTTTATTAGAGGTTACTTACACAGGGCTCTCATTCCTAGTCAAGATAGGAATCCTCTAGGCACTCACTCCTGGGTAGTACCAGGAGTTCCTCGGAGAGTAAGATTCACACTGCCTGCTGGTTTGTGGAGCCTTAAATTTCTTTCGGACAAGTGACGCAGAGCTCTCTCTCTGCATCATTGTATATTTACATACAATGCAGGTTAAGCACGCACACTACTTCCCATTAGGCAGGGACTTCAATATTACAATTAACTAAAGGGTACTAAGGCAACTAAGACATCTTAAAACAATTCATACTGGTCTTAAGACTTATGACGATCTGTGCAAAAGGAGCTACTTAAGAATACCCTTTGTGTTTTGTATTTCTTTCAGCTGTTTTGTTTTGATCTATATCTCTAAGCTTAAAAGAAAGCTATACTAGTTCTGTCAAACATTAAAAGCCAGTTATGGGGAACTTTTATTCTTCCCTCACTGGGAAAGAACCAACACATTTATATAAGCTTCTCATGTAGTTGATCTTCTGATAATCTACAAAACCAAAAGAAAATAATTTTTATTCAATTCGTATTTATTGAATCTTCTTCAAAGATTGCTACCTGGCCTCACTCTTGCTGGAAATAAAAAATCCTCATAAAAATTTAAGCATGGAAGAATATTTGTTACATTTTGGTACTTAAGAACTTTTCCATCCATCATTGCTAACTCATAATCAATTTATAAATTTTATTTAGCCAAGTATAAGATAGTAATATTTAGCTGTTTTCTTAATGTGAAATAATAAAAAACAAGCTGTTTTGCTCCATCCTTTAAGTCACTAATATTGGCAAGTTTGAAGTTTAGATTACTGCAGATCTTTAGCATTCAAAGTCAATTAAGTGTTATTGTGTCCATCAGCAGATTATTTGACTGGTTTAACAAAATGATCTTTATGCTGCTAAATTCCAGAAATAATAGTATAGCTACATCCTAAAATAGCACATCTACTTATGATATACACAAGTGATATTTTATTAACAGCAAATTCTTTCAGAAGCATATTGGGAAGAAGTCCCTGTAATTCTATTGAAAATATTTTTGGTTAAGTTCTGGAATGCTAAAAAGTAAAGAATTCCAATAAAGAAAACCAGCTGCATGGAACAGGTATTGACCAGGAGGATGGAGATTTAGTGTGTTAGGACCATCTGTAGATACTGGGAAAACAATTTGAATGTCTCCCCCGCAAAAAGGGCTCCCAGGGCAGAGATCATGCAGGTTAATTCCTGGTTCCAAAGAGACACATTTTAATCTAAGGTATAGTGCATGGGTGAAAGACTAGGACCACCCTCACCTGCTCCATTTTATTACTAGGTCAGTTAAAATCTTAGCCATTCCACTCTTACCATTGTTATTCTTAAGGCAGAGTGATATTCAAGAGTTAAAGGCAGGTTCTCAGAAAGAACTACGAAAACAGCAGAGGGGAACATTACATTGATATGCCCAAAGCTCACCCATGGAAAGGTTAGGCAAAGTTGTCTTCTTTTCTCCCTTTTTGCATTGAGATCTTCACCGAACTATGGTGCTTAAATGAGATTGGCCAATACATCTTTGATGAATCTCTTGTCCAGAAGCAACGTTTTCTTTATTGCCCTGCAAGTGATTTGGAATTCCACTTTTTTAAAACACCAACTCACAGTGTGCAACTATTTCAGAGTTTTAGGCATATACTTTTATAAACGCTTTGTGGTAAATTTTTTAAATGGCCCTAACTATTTCCCTCCTGTGTCCCTTTCCTTTGCAATGGAGCCTTGAAGCTCCTTTCATCAAAGGAGGGGAGTCTATTTCCCCACTCCTTGAATCTAGGCTGACTTTGACTTATTTTGCCCAATAGAACTGACATTGTGCCATTCCAAACCTAGGCCTTTTGAGACCTTGTATGTGTCTACTTGCTCCTTTGGAACTCCACTACTACTAGGAGAACAAGGACTAGTCTGCTAGAGGGTAAAAGGTCTGGTAAAGGAGAGCCCAGATGAACCAGCCAGGGTCATCTTAAACTACCTAACAGCCTGCCAATTCCCAAACATATGAGCTAGGTCTGCCTAGCAGACCTAAAACTGCCCACAGAGACATGAGTAAACCTAACATGTGGACTCATGGGCAATGGAAAACGCTTACTGTTTTAAGCCATTGAGTTTTGTGGTAATTTATTACACAGCATTTTTAAAGTAATAGATAGATGATAGATGCTTTCACTCCTAGATATATGCCTAAATTAAAAATGTATATATACATTATCTATCTGTCTAAATGCCCCTATTATTAATGCTTTAGCTACATAGTTTACAGTGAATTACTAGGTCTTATTAAGGAGTAATTGGCTATATAAAAAGTCTTATGACTCATTATCAAGACTCAGAGTATCTTGTGCTTATAACTCCTCTCTAATTGAATGGATTCTTGTATCAACCCACACCATTAGTATATGATTTTGAAGGTTATAATTCAAAACAGCTAGAGTAATATTTTCCAAATATAAGTACAATTATATTGTTAGTTGTCTTAGTCCATTTGGGTTGCTATAACAAAATACCATAAACTGGGCAGCAAACAAACAACAAATTTATTTATCACAGTTCTGAAGAAGTCTGAGATCCAGATGCCAGAAGAATCAGTTTCTGAGGGTCCACTTTCTGGCTCACAGACAATCATCTCATTGCATCTTCACATGATGGAAGGGGCAGGAGATCTCTGTGATATCTTTTATAAGGGCACTAATCCTATTCATGACCTCATGACCTAATCACCTTCCAAAGGCCCCACCTCTTAATTCTATCACCTTGAGCGTTAGGATCTCAGCATATGAATTTGGGGGGGACACAGACATTCAGTTCATTGCATTAGTATTATTCCCTTTTCTGTAATTATTCATTCTTTCAGTATCACCAAAAATATACTATTCTTCAGTCCTAAAGAAGCTTTGCATTTCTTGCTAAAATACTAGTGAAGACTCAAACTTTTTTAATTTCATTTTTGGATTTTCTTTGGATCACTAATAATAATTCTGGCTGTATCATACTATTACTTTTCTAAATTTAGTAGTGGAAAGAAAGAATCCCAAACATATTATTGGAATTAATTACTCCCCTTCCAGTGACAGAAATCATTTCCATGTTAGCTTGGCTTTCAGGCGTCATATATATTTTGTCACTTATGTTTAGATGTCACAGTTTATAAACTTTAACATACATAAGACTAATATTTATTACCAAAAGAATGGCATATGTATTTGTATTTATCATTTTTCTTGTACTATTCAAACTAGCCTGAAAAGTATGCTGTGCAATTGATTATTTAGAAATTGCTAAAGTCTTTCCTTGGATTCCAGGATACTGCCTTGGAATTTAGGTCAATGGTCCAAAGAAGGCATTATTAACTGAAGATACTTCAAAACTGCTATGAAGACCTGGTTTGCTTCAGAGAGAAACAACAAAGTCCTTTCACAGATAGAGTTTGCATGTTGTGAAGAGATTCTGTAGAAGCATGGCATGGTATAACACTGTATGGGGACTTCTAGCTATGTGGTCCCCTAGCAGTTTCATTAACATAATTGGAATTGGGACTTAATTAGTAATATTCAGGTTCTATTCTTAGTGGGGAAGTGTGTGCTATTTTCCTTGGGGAAATATTTCACCTAGGAACTTCTTTAGGAGAAAAGAAGTTGCTTGATTGATATAATAAGAGTTTGAATAAAATGATAATTGTCTGCTTTAGACGTCAAGGATTCCAAGATAACCTGCTCCTATCCACCACTCAAGATGCAAAGATAATGGAGTG
Source organism: Daubentonia madagascariensis (assembly GCA_023783475.1). Lineage (NCBI taxonomy): Eukaryota > Metazoa > Chordata > Mammalia > Primates > Daubentoniidae > Daubentonia > Daubentonia madagascariensis. The sequence continues at coordinate 6,643,709 of JAKFHU010002088.1, forward strand.
GGGACATTTCTCAACATGTGGCCAGCAACATCCCTTCCCCATTCCTAACAACCCCCTGGTTTTCTTCTAGGGGATTACCTTGCATGTAGTCTTGCTTAGATGACAAATCCAGGTGTCTACTGCTTACTACCAAAGCCAAAGGTGCTAGGAACTGCTTCTTTTTCTGGACTGGTATAATGTAGGGATGGGAATGAGACCTAAGCTCAGAAAATACTACCTCTTGGAATTTTGAATCTCACTGAAGTGACCCAAGGATCAGAAAAGATTGGTTATTCCCTCTAAAAAGCAGCTTTAATTCCTGCTCCCTCACCTTGCCTTGATTCCTGCCCATTCTTTAACTCTCAGTTCTTAGCCTCCTTTTGATTTTAGGAGCCCTCATGTTTTTTACAGTATGTTTCTTCTTGTTTGAGGTAGTCAGACTTAGTTTTTGTTGCATGGAATCAAGAGGTTCTGTTACAATTACCATGTCAAAACACATGGCTACTACACATCAACACGGGTGAGACAGTTGCTGGTGACGAGGGGTGACGCAGTTTCAATCCCAACTACAAAGTTAAACAGTGAACGCAGTAAAAAAATAAAACGTGATTTCTTTCTTCTTCATACCCACCATTGTCATAGGAAGAGATAAAACTTCCCCTTCAATCTCAAGATTTCTAGCTGCCAAAGCTTAGACAAAGTAAGTACACTTCACCATTCTCCTTCCTTCCCAAGATTTTCTACCTATCTACTCAGAGCAAACTGATGACTATTCCCACATCTGCATCAACTGTTGGCTTTCTTGTATCTTTACCTATCTATCTATCTATATATTTTATACTTGGCAGGGTTTCTTTCTTTTGCTATTCCAATTTATACTGTTCTCTTCATTGAAAATCCTGCTCAATATTCAGTTTCTAGAAAGTTGTCTTTTATTAACCTCACTGATCATTTCATTACTGTGAATCCAATTCAACACTTACATATATCATTTGCATTGCATTTTCACTTATTTTAGTTTGTGAATAGTTTTAGATGTGTGTATGTTCTAACTTTTTCATTAAATTTAAAGCTCCCCAACAGCTCAGATAAAGTTTCTTTTTTTCAAATCTCCCATATTTCTATTACAAAATTCTACACACACAGTGGGGACTGGTACTTTTCAATAACTAATTTCACAAAGATTTTCAGAAGATATCTAAGAGGGAGCCAAATCTTGAAAGAAACTACTCACAGATGACTTTTAACACCTTTAACAGTAACTAATTGATATCTTGACAGATTTTTAATGCATGGAACTGCTGTGCAGATATATGTTTTTAACTTTTCCTTAATTTAAAAAAGAAAATGATCTGTGAAATTGATGCCCACTTGTTTGAGAATACTGGTTTGAAATTTTACAAAGACTCAGACTAAATCAAGCTACAAGGAGCTACCAGCATAATTATCAATGTTCCATTACCAATTGCATAGGAAGATTTCATTCTCTTAACATTCTAACAGCTTGAAGAAGAAAGTGTCTCCCCCTAGTGAAAGCCATAATGGTTTTGTTCGAGGTTATCCCTGGGTAACCCTTTTCCTCTTTGAGAATTCCCTGCAGATTAATGTTCAATAGGATTGCTGTTTTGGTTGCATAGTCAAACCACACGTTTTCCATCCTTTAACTGTTTCAAAACAAGACTCATGAGATCTAATTGCTCAAGAATCTACTTCGCTACCAGTGGCTTTACTCTTTTATGTTACGGATTTTACAGAGTCCCTCTGAGTTTAATAAGTTTTGTCCTGCAATATCATGCATCAAGTACTACATCACTAAGGCAAATAACACATTTATGACATGTACGCTGTGCCCTGAAAATCCTGGATTATACTGAAAATCAATTCATATCATTAAAATTCGACTTGCAATTTTAGATATTTCAACTCTGATATTGAGACTATCACTTTTTGTAAATCAAAATTAACTCTAGGCATAAAAATTATCAGGTATTTGTGTTTCAAAAGTAGGCTTCTTTCCCTTTTTTTGGCAAAATTAGTATCAGTGGTATCATATTGTTTAGTAAAGTTCTTAGATAAGTAATTGTTCAATTGCAGTAGGAACAAAAACTGAGCAAATATTAAGATTCCTCTATCCCAGTATTTCTCAACCTTTTTTTCACTATTGTCTCCCCCAAGGAGCCTTTTAAGACATTGTTTTCCTAATTGCTACCTCCACATTAAACTTTAATATACTGTATATCTGTTGATGTATTTATTATATATCTGTGCTTTATACATAAAAAGAATAGGGTTAAGAATAACTATATTTTTAAGTTAAAAATTTAATTAAAAATTAAAAAGCTATTATTATTTAACTTAGCTTTATAACTATTTCCTGAGCAACTGCTAATGAAACTTATTGTTTACATAAATTATAACACCAAGTTTCATATAAAAATAAATTCACATAAATACATAATAGCAATGGAATAAAAAATTTTAAAAATAATTCAAAATTGTTCTATTGCCAACAAAAATGAAACAATTGAAAAATTATTTTTTAAAATTTATATTTACTGAATTTAACTTTAAACTTTTACTTGATACAAGTACAAGAAAATAATTGTTTTAACTTTTTTCTTTTCAGCACTTGACATAATGATGGGTTGAATAACATTTATTAAATTAAATAATAAAATGCAAACTAATCTTTTTAAATTTTCAAAGCCCAAGGTATACACAAAAACACTGAGGATCAAACATAAACAACATCCACAAAGCAGCCAATGGCAGAGACAGGCCATCTCTCAGGATCCAACAATAGCTTGAAAGTCCTACAATTAAGCCATATATTCGCTGTAGTTTTGTAGCACTGATCTTATATGTAGTTTGTGTATCATCCATGAACTCAGTCAATGCTGTCCATAAAAAAACACGCACAAGAGAAATTAAATACTAAGATTTTGTCAGGTAGGGTGAGCTTTGGAGGGACACAGCATTACAATATTTAACATATTTTTGTCCTCCAAGAACCAATTTTCTTGGGGGTGATGTCCCCCCATTGAGAATGTATGCCTTATTTAGAAAGAAAAAAACCATTTTATGTATTCATGTGCCCTTCAAGCTGCAATCCCAATGATCTGTCTTCTTCCCCTTTACAAAAGAATTGTCAACAATGAGCAGCCTCCAATTCCACACCATTCATTTGCTCCTCAGCCAAATTCAACATGACTTCTAGTTCTCTCACTGCCTTGAAACTGCCTGGTGCTTGATAAACACTTGGTAAATAATTCCTAAGTGAAAAACACCTCCCACATTTAGTAATTCAACAGTACTGCCTAGGTCCTTCTCTTGCCTAAGTATTCACCAGCTCCACACGACGTTTTTTCTGTGCAATTTTATCTTTCAGTCTTTTCACAATTCACTTTGGTATAATTTTTCCCTGAAGTATAGCCGTACCCCCAACCTTTCATCACTTACTTGCTTCTTCTTGCTTTATACTCTCTCCCCAAAAATAACTACACCGTTCCCATGATTTATTTATTGTACAAATGAAAATGGCCACAAAAATATCTCCACCTCCTGACCACCGTTCATCATTATTTGGATGTCCCATGGGAAGCTCAAATGCAGCATAACCCAAGCAAAATTCATTATCTCACCCTACCCGAGTCTCTGTTGGTCTTTTCACAATTCATAGCACTCTGCTTGCCCTAGAAACTCAGTAAATATTTGTGTTCCTTCTTTTCTCCTTGCCCATTCTCCCCTCACTGCCCCCCGGCCATATCCCACCAACTGTACAACTTCAGATTTTAGTTAGTGATGCCTTTTGTGTCTGTCACATCCTTTTTACTGCCACTGTCCCAGTTTGGGCCTTTATCTTTCACTGGCCTTTTGCAGCAGTCCCCTATTTGATGTCCCTTTTTGTTTCTTCTCTAGTCCTCTTTCCACACTATCAAATTGTTTTCTAAAATTCAAATGTAATCATGATACAGCCTTGCTAAAAAAAAAAAAAAAAAAAAGATTCTCTCCTGCCAACAAAATAAAGACCTTTTCCCATATGCTTGGGAATTGCTTTTCTAGTCTTACTTACCACCACCATAGACAACTGCCATTTCACTGAATAAACAATGAAACAATGCCCTCCCATGTCTCTGATTTTGTTCATGTTGCTCCCTTTATATTTTAATACTTTTTCTTCCCCTTCTCTAATTGTCATAACATCTAACTAGCCTTCAAAAATAAACAACATTCACCTTCTTTCTAAATCTGCCCAAATCCTCCCATCACACTCTGTTTATATTTGTCTAAAATGATCTAAGGGAAAGTCTATTGTTTGTGACCTCATCTAGGCTAGAAACTGGCTTATGCTGTAAATGGATTTCTCTAGAGTGTTAACTACATTCATACATTTGAAAGAGTGCATGATCTTACGAAGACTCTTCAACACTAAAAATAACCACCTATAACTTTCTTTTTAATGGAAAAAATAATCCGCCTTCCTTTACATTTGGACAATGAATGAATTCTATTAAAAATGCTGAAGGTCTAATGAACCAGCACTGATTACATAGTCTCAGGTTTGTAAAGAGACACTCAGAAATGAAATAAAACTCAAAGCTTAGGAAAGATCACCAGTTTAGCCTCACTTATCTATTGCACATCTGCCTGACTACATTATCTTAGTGCTCAAGCATCATTTTTGCATTTCAATGCAGCATTCTATCAGATTAATGCCCAAGATATTCCAGCTGCACTGCAAGTGAGTGAGTGGACATATAGGAATATTATGCATGGCTTGTATCATTGACACTGAGCAAAGGAAATGTGATTAGCACCAAATTGCATCTGACAGGGGAATCAGAAACCTGTCAAACACGATGACATGGATCCAATGTTTAGAAGGCAAAAGGGGGAAATAAGGGAGCAGGGCAGTCTCGCATGGAGACAGCAATAAAACACAACAGCAATGATAAATTAATTCATTTACTTATGAAAAATTAGAGGCTTCCACACACAGCTCTCATTTATAATCTTGTCAATCTGGTTGAGTAAATAAAATGCTCTACAATATTAGTTGAAAATGCAAGCAAGAGAAAAGAAAATGCAAAAATTGGATTACTGGCCTTATTTTTAATCAAATACAATAATTCTTTGGTGTGAGCCATAATGGTCTTTGAAAGTAATTTTTCCAAAGAGGATATATTATACCACATTCAGTGGAGATCCTCTTTCCTGGCCTCAAACTTAGAGCTGTAAAACTCCAGGGCATAGGGCCATTACTTGCACTGAGCTTTGGGCTACTTAGTAACAAAGCATATTTGGACAAAAGGACACATCATAATGGCCTCAGTGGCTTCTTGAAGACTCTAAGAAGGGAAGTACAAAAATCCAACTGGAGTCTTCTGATACCAAGTGGTTAGCAAATCCATGCACAGTCCCTCTCTAAGAAAAGTTAACTGCCAGAGGTAACATCAAGCTCAAGCTCAAAAGTGCACGGATTTGCTAAACCTCATATTGGTATATCCAGATTCACAGTCTCAGGTGAAGGCTTTGACGAACCTTAAGACTTTTTGTTTTGCCATGTTCTAAATTGAAGAAGGCATGAAACAGAATGACCTGGAACTCTCTAATCGTTCTTCACACGTACTTTCAAAAAGGGCCTTTTCTCTATCACGTACAAAATGAGGGGAAAAAATCTTCTATTGTCCCAAAGCTAATGTGACTATGAGAATAAATAAGATGTAAGGAGCAGCATCTGCAGGAGAAATTCACGTGCTCATCTAAATGGAAGACCTTTAGAAAATAAGTGACCACCTATAAAAGACAGCTGAAGAGAAGAGATTCCAGGGCTCAAAAATATCTCTCCACGAAAAGCCTCTCCTTATATACAAAGTGGGGTGTGGTGGTGTGTGCCTCTAGTCCCAGCTACTGTGGAGGCTGAGGCAGGAGGACCCCTTGAGACTAGGAGTTGGGGGTTGCAGTGAGCTAAGATGATGCCACTGCACTCTAGTCGGGGTGACGGAGTGAGACTTTGTCTCAAAAAAAAAAAAAAAGACTGAATGATAAGACTTTGTTGAGGGGAAGAAGATTATTAGATGAAAGAAGAGTTGTATTTTTAAAAGGGGAAGGTCATATTGATTGCATTAATAACTCAAAACAGGAAATATCCCAAATGCCCATTAACAGGAGACCAGATAAATAACTGTGGAATATTTATACAATGGAGTAACATTCAGCATTAGAAAGGAGCTAATTACAAATATACTCAACAAGGGGCAAATCTCAAAAACATTATGCTAAGTGAAAGAAGACTTCCACAAATGAATACATATCATGTCATTTCACTGGTATGAAGTTCTAAGCCACGCAAAACTAATCTATGGTAGAAAGCTATCCAAACAGTGGTTGCTGTTAGGAGTTTGGGGGACAGGGATTAGCTAGGAAAAGGTGATTTTCTGAAGTGGTAATTTCATATCTTGTGTTACATGGGTTTGCATTACACAGATGTACACACTGTCAAAACTCATCAAATGATACACTTGAGATTTGTGTGTATTTCATCATATGTAAATTTTACTTTAAAAAGACCCATAAACCATATAGAACTCTAGCTAATAATATGCATACTAAAGTGTTTAGGGGTGAAGTTTACTGATGTCTGCAATTACTTAAATGCATCAAAAGCTAAGATGGATTGAAAGATGGTTACAGGAACAGATACATGAATAGATATGCGATAAAGCAAACAGAGTAAATGTTAATTGTAAAATCTAGGTGTTAAATAGATGAGTCGTCAATGTATACTTATTTCAACTTTTCCGTATATTTAAAAATTTTCATAATAAAACGTTGAAGAAGTAGGGGTGGGGTGGAGATGCAATGAGAATTAGCTTTAAATGAAGATTGGGCATAAAAGGACCAAGGAAGGCAAGTCTCAAAGATCACAGAGCCAGAAAACAGTCACCAGAGAGATGCAGCTTGGTACTGGATAGACATGGGCAACGGCTAAACACTGTTCAGACTGGAACAAATGACTACACCAGGCAAAACAGAAAAATCACAAAATTTTTCAGAAAGAACAAATGGCATATCAGATCGTTAAAAACATTATTTTTCTACAACCTTTGCAAATTTTATACCTCAGCAAACAGCAAATAAAAGAGCATTTTCTATGTGAAGTTTCAAAGCATGTCTACCAAAGAAATTTCTCCTTAGGAGAGAACACTATCAAGCATTATGATGTTTAAAAAACAAGTTGCCTGTTTGTAATGTTTAAAATACAAACAGCTTTCATCTTACATTAAGAATGTTCTCAAAGGAGAAACTCAAAGGTGTATATTTTACATTTTCTTCTACACATTTAAGTAAGCACTTATCTCTTCTTGGTTTAACTTGATTCCATAAAAACTTTCTCCTCATGTCAGAACGCCCATCAAATCTTAATAAAAAAATATATATCAGTCTATATGGTACTACAAACTTTTCTTAATTCAGTGACCTTTATCTTATTGCTTTAACCAATAATGTAAGCTCTAATAAACTAAGAAAAAAGCTATCACTATTTCAAACTGAAAATTCTAATATTTAATTGGAATAAAAGAATGAAAATACACTTTTAGTATCACTATTGCCAGAGTTCACTATTAATGAAAAATAATACCTGTATTAGTTAGTACCCACAAATCATTTATAACAATACTCCCCAATAGCCTTTTCAGAGCCTAAAACAATTAGCTTCTATTTGAACAATAAGTGAAATGCCCTGAATAAAAGAAAAATACCTATCATTGGCTACCCTGTCAGTTAATGTCCTTCTGATCCAAATTAGAAACAAATTGTAAAGCATTAGTATTCTATCCCCAGATTATAAAGAAATGGAATCTCAAATTTACATTCAATCCAAATCTCTATTCCAAATTTCAGACTCATTTGCAAAATGTCCAAAACTAATCTCCTGACAGCATTCACCAAAGCTGCAATTCCCACAGAGTCCCCAACTTCAGTAAATCAACTCGTACCTCCAATTGCTCAGGAAAAAAAAAAAAAGTTGGTCGTGTCCTTAGCTTTTCTTTCTCTCACTCCCCAAATGCAATAAATCAATCAGTCCTGAACACCCAAAATAGAAGCCACCATTGTGTCTTCCTTGAATTACACCTAAGACTTCTTGACTGGCTCCTACCTTCTACCCTGTACAACCTCCCACCCCCACAAGGTACAATCAGATCTTGTCACTCCTCTGCTAACAATCCTTCCATGACTTCTCATACTATAAATGAAAGCCAACATCCTTATAATATCCTACAAGGCCCTATTTGATGCACCCAGCCACCAAGTAAAGCCTTCCCTGATGACTTTATTTTAAACTGTCCTCCTCTGGCTCTCCACCCTCCCTTCCTACTCCACATTACTCCAAAGCACTTATTACCCAACAACACTCTATGTATTTACTTCTTTATTTTTAAAGAGGGCTCCCCTCACTAAAATGATCCAACCAAGGGAACAGGGACTTTTATCCATTTTGTTCATTGTTCTATACAACCTCTGTTCTACGCAACCTCACTGGCACCCAAAACAGTTGTCAAATAAATGAATAAACTGAAATTTAATTCATATGCTAAAAACTCAAAAGAGTGACTTAATATTATAAGTCCTACCCATATTTGAAAAGGATTATTTATGTAAATGGTCAAAAAATTACAAATAATTAAGAATATATGACATTCGTGTTCATTAAGAGAACTCCATGAACAAATGGATAAATTAGTTCTAATGACAGATTCCCCACAGAGAATCTTTTTTATTATAAAAAATCTACATCTTCAGACAACTGAAAATATTTTCTAATTCACCTTTTTAAAAAAAAGAAGTCTTCTGGATTATTTGTCACTTAAAATGCAACTGTACTCAAGGAAAAATGATATGAATATTAATAAATCCCCATAGCATTTTAAATTTAATATGCTACCACATAAATTGAGGTGTTTTTACATTATTTTATCCTTTCTTGAGTTAATCAAGGAAATTTTAAAATATTACATGATTGCAGAGAATCTTTTTATTATTCTGTTAATACAAAAGAAAATGCTAGATAGGTTTAGGAATTAATAGGGAATTAAATCTAAAATTGACCTATGAAGTTCAAAATAACTATATGTTATATATCTTTAACAAAAGTAGCATAATCAGTGAAATAATGCTTTCTATTTCACAAATGCATAAAACATTCTTATATCTGAATGTGTTTTGCATGAATAGTGAAAAGTGCATAGGTATATGCCACTGACCCTAATTTTTTATCTTAGAAAATAAATAGTCAACTGTCTTTCCTGTCAACAGTTACTTTAACAGTTATTTTCAACAGCTATTTGTGCCTGTGTGCACATTTATCACACTGTATTTCAAAGTATCCCACTTTCCCTTCACTGAAGCCATCTATAATATATGACTGGGGCAGCTACTGGACTTCAAATCAGCCATGGAAACCTATCAAGGACACTCATGGGCCCATGACTCAACCTTCCAGCAGTCAAATTCACAGCCACAAACCGCAAATGAATTTTTAATTATTCCATATTTGATTTTTACAATGCTTTGAGACAAGCAATTACGACAGGCACTTTATTTGTCTGATGTCATTAATATGCATCAGTGACAACGAAACCACAGAAAAAACTAGTGAACGGGGTGTCTCGAGTATTAATTAGCTAAAGGCTTGACAAAAATCTCTGAAGATGGAGGTTTGTGGATGTTCCAAATATTTTTAGCATTATTTCAGACATGTGATTTGGGACATGTGATTTCTGAGAAAGTTAAGCTCACTGGAATATCTTTATGTTTTTCCATGGTGAAAGTAGTTTTAATTTATTTAACTAAACTTGAGTGGCATTTCCCCACATATAACCCTGAAAATGTTATACATTTTAGTACATATTTCACATATTTGTAACTAAAATTTATGGCAAAATAATGACTATTAAAATATCCTTAATTCAAAAAAATCCCTTAAATGATGCATAACAAATTCTAGCATTACAATTATTATCAAAGGAATAATGGAAATTAATCATAAATTTAAAATGAAATACAGCTTCATTTGGGGGGAAAGCTTCTCTAGGGAGGGGACTTTTCAAAAATTAAAATTAAATTTTATTAATTAGATAGTTTATTAAGTATAGAATAGGCCCTTTGATGACATGAAAAGAAAAGTGATATAATTTAACTTGGAAAAAAAGTGACTAGATAAGGGAGGTGGAAGGATGTATGTTCACACAGAAGTGTTTAAAAGGAGTTAGAGAACCATGTTCTCTATTTCCACTAAGGAAATGTCTTCCAGATGTGGCAAGTGTTTCCCTAGGCCATCCTCTTGAGGTACAGTAAGGGAGTAGATTAACAGCAGGACAATTTTCTCTGTTAGTCCACCCCTCCAATCCTCCCAGAGATCCTAAATAGGTAAGGCAAGTGGGGTGAGAAAGTAGAATCTCAAGGTTGTTCTTTGCTCCTCTGTTTTCATATTTCTTCCTGGTTGAGTAGCTGGCCCAGGTTCTGAGAATTATAAGCCAGTGCCATCGCTCCCTTGGCAGACCTCCTCAGCCGTGGGCAGGGGCCACAAGCAGCTGGGCAGCCACCGTGGGTCGGGAGTGCCGAAGCCTCTCCACCTGGGCAGACCTGGTCCCCTGCCTCTGGGCACCACTGTGCTGGCTGCTCCACAGTCCTGCCCGAGGCTCTGGCCCTGCCCCACTGTCTGCCCTGCAAACCTCCCTTGCTTTCTTTCCTTCACTCTGCACAGCTAACTATTAACCTATTTACCGCCAATTCACATGTTTCCTGCTTTTCAGGCTGGGTGGAGGGGAGGTGGGTGTCTATTGGAGGTTTCTCCCCTGGCTTTTGAACAACTCCGACATAACAAACTGCTCTCTTCTTCCTGCAGGAAGCAGCTCCTCTGCTCCTCAAGGAGGTTGTTTTCATGTCCACCCTTCTAGTCAGGTGTTCCAATTTCCACCAGCAGCAATTCACTCATTTCACTTTCTTCCCTCCTTTCATTCTCTCTTCCTCTGTCTGCCCTATCACTGTCATTAAACAAGAAGAAAAAGGTTAAAATGATGATCAGAGGAATGTCGGTTAAACTTAAGAAAATGGCTTCTGACTTTCTAACTATCACTACCATCAACTATAACAACCAACCCTTACTGAGGCCATGCATGCAAGAACTAATGCTAAGCCAGAAGTTCCCAAACGTTTTTGGTTAGTAGTGCCTTCAACATCTCAGTAATTTTTTCATTGTGCCTTTAGGCCAAATGAAAAACCTTAACAGTTTTGTTCATTAAATACATAGAACATAAACAATTAAATTGTCTGGACCCAACGCTTTAGTAGCCATTTGGGAAAATTACACACACAAATTGAACAAAAATTCATATTTTTACTTAATTCTTAAATAACCACAATTACTAACTAATAGAACGTATGGGCCTATTGGGTACTGCAAAACTCCTTAAACCAAACACAACACCTCCTGTTCCAACATGATTTCACAAGGTACTTGCTGTTTGTCATAGCAACTGATGAAAACCCAGTCTTGCAAAGATATGAGGACATCAAAAAGAATACAGTGAGATCTAACATTGAAACTGAACTACCACAAGCTAGAAGTCTTTGTGGTGTTTCAGATAAGTTTAAAACACTGTGCTGTGTCCCCCGTGAGTTTTCTGTAGAGCCTCTGGACACTACGGCTCACCATTTGGGAAACACAGGAAGCATGGTATTAAACACATTTGCATGCACTGTCTCATAATCCTCTCAATATAAATTCAGTACTGTCATCAGATAAGGAAACTGAAGCAATATCACACAGCACTTAAATGGTGGTGCCAGGATTCAATCCCAGAGAATCTGATTCTAAGTGCAGGATCATCACCAAGCTATAATGCAGAGAACATATACATTTGAGGGATACAACAGAATGTTTCCATAAAAGGTTATGGAATTTTGTCCACTGAATATCTGTAGGAACCAATCTATAAACTACCATCTTTCTACAATGGTTAAGCATAGAATTTGGGGTAAAGTCTCTCCTGTGAGCATAATAATAAATGCAATATTGCATCTTTAGGAAACATTATTTTGAGAAAGTTAAACATTTGAAAAATTCATTTTATAAACATATGATGCTCATTTTACCTGTAGGCTAAATTACCATCAGTGGGCTGAATTCATTTCCATGATAAATGATAATAGCCCCTTTGAAAGTCATCACTTTAATGCTTCCAAACATCTATTTGTTATGGTTAGTATTCAGATTAGCCAGATGAACACAGAAGAATCCTGACAAATGTAAGAAGCACACAAACAAGCTGAAATAAAATAGGATCTAAATAATGTCGGAGATGAATAAAGGAAGAATTCAAACACTCCTCACTAATCCCTCTTAGTTTTTCATATAGTTTTACTTTTTAGCTATTTCCACATGAAACTTCAACATTTTCCCCCTTGCTGTTCAATAATTTGACAAGCTTTCCAATATTCAATATCATAAGGCCAACACACTTTGAGCATACTATAAGATCAATTCTTAATTGTTCTTTTTAAAGTAAATTTACTGCTTGAAATGCATTTAAACTTTATATACTCTGCACTTTTAAAATTTGATAAAACTATTACTAAAGTATATGTTTATACTAAAAGAGATATCTTCTTTAAACACAAAATCACCATGAGAATCAAGACATAAATACAAACAATTGATAAATATTTAATATGACATAACATGTAAATTTAAGGTCAATAGTATACTTTATTCTATTGGGTTATTCCTTTAAAGCAATGTAGGGAAGATCCAAAGATATAAAATTATGTGATTAAAAGCATTCAATAATTTTACCCCAAAATGTATAAACTAAGAATTAGCATCACTTCTGAATTTCCATGATGTTTATGCTGCATATTAATCTACTGAATTTGCTTTGAAATTATCATATATTGTTTCTAAGCCATTTAAACCAAAATTGCCCACCTGCCCCTTCCAGACAGAAAATTAAACAAATAACCAAAATGAACACTAGTCAGAATAATAAGAGCATTTCTAAAATGCCTTTATGATCCCAAATTGTCTTTGAACTTTGATATTTTAACCTACAAATTTATGCAAATTTTCCACTGTATCTAATATAACATGTTTGTTTAAATATTTTTTAACTTTGTAAATGCGTATTTGAAATATTATTTGAGTACATTTGGCATATTTGTTTTTTAAATTTTAAATTTTTTCCAGCTTTATTGAGATATAATTGACAAATAAAAACTGTATATATTTCAAGTTTACAACATTATTTTTGATTTATGTATATACATTGTGCAAAAATAACCACAAGCCAATTAACATATTCACCACCTCACATAGTTAAATGTTCTATTTTGTTGCCCTAAATATACAAATAAATAGTTACTATGAGGAGATATCCTGTGCTCAATTGTGACTTTCTTCTGACTTTGGCAAATAGCCACATATGCTGTAAGCCACTAAGGTACAAATACCAAGAGTTGAAATGCACATTTAGTGCATCACAGCAGAGCACTGTTCCAGACCAAAATGAAAGCTTCTGAGCCCAGAAAAATTTAAAACAGAAAATTTCCCCAATTATTGAAGACGTATTGATGAGCCTTTGGCTCTCAAAATGATATAGAAACTAAAAATCCAAGCAGTATCATGGTTCCTGGCCATTGGTGTTCTCTAGAATTCTTGTAGTCAGGTGAACAACACTGATGATGGTGAGGCCAAATATGTTTATGATGATAATAGCAGCTCCCAAGCACTAAATCTTAGGCTGTACCTGGCATTGGGCAGGGCACTTCACATACAGGATCATATTGAATTATTTAAGCTTTCTTCTTAGCCTGTAATATCCTGAGCATATATAATCCCTCTCCCTGCTTTAGCACAACTGGAAACAACTGTCTTCCACACACTGTCTTGTTTGTGCACTTGTTTGCTCATTTGTTCCTTCACTTATTTGGGGATTTTTGAGCATCTCTATGTGCTTGGTGCTTGAAATGCTTAGACACATGAGGAGAGCAAAAATGTTAACATATACCACGAAATGAAGTGATAATTTATGAGCAACATAATACTGTTATTAGAACTGTCACCTTTACTTAATCTCAAATTATTAGTTCTGTACCCCTTTTATAGAAGACTTGGACTAGGGGAAAAAAGATTCTATTCTTACAGTGATCTAATTCATAGGTATAGGAAAGACATTAATTTCTCGCCCAGAAGCCAAACATCTTAGGGTTATTTCTGACTCATCAAAATCTTTTATTCTCTTTTTCAGATTTTCTTTCAATCCTGACGATATTTATTTCTTTTTCTTTATCTAGATCTCTACTTCCTTTAGCTGGAAAGTACAGAATCAACATATCTTTAACCTTGGTTATCCCAAGTTTCTTACCTCTCAACTTTCTGCTTCCCAAATTTCTTTCTTTAGATTATTCTCTATCCCCCAAAAAAGTTCTGTTCTTTAAAAAATATAAATAAATAGAGACCACCAGTGTCCAGTTCTTTTCAAGGTCTTAGGTCAGCCATCAATTACACTAAGGAAGAAAATAAAAATTCTCAACCTCTCTTATAGAACCTGCAAATCCTGGGAAAACTTGCTTCTCTTTACAACCTCTTAACCTATCCCTCAATTGTTCTCTCTTCATCCCAGGTCACTATTACACATTTTCTTCAACCAATCATATCTTTTAATTCTTTATTTCCAAGAACATTTTACTTGGAATGCCTTCTTCACTCAGTATTGGGTGTTCACCAATTCTGCTCCTCACTCATGACCTAATCATCTAAACGGCTTATACACTCAGTCCTTTTATACATCATCTCCAGCAATGAGACAGATCATCACCATCCCTGCCTCTACACTTTATTCATGCTGTTTCTCCTACTGGGAATGACTTCCCTTCTATGAGGAAAATGGTTTAAAAAATATAAATGTCTAGAAAAAAGGAAATATTGTATTAATTATGGCAGATTCACCCACTGGAATATTGCACAACATAAATGATTATTCCAAAGGTAAAATCACCCATATTCCTACCACTTTTAAAAATCATATAAACTAAATGAAAGCCCTTTCCAAAACTCTGATTTCCACTTACCAATGAACCCCACACCAACCCTGTTAATCACCATTAACAACTAGTTATATAAGCTTTCAGGTAGGTACTCTCATTATCCGCATTTTACAGGTAAGCGCACCATAGTCCAGACAAGTTAAGTGGAATGCCCGTAAGTTTACAGAGTTAAGAAGTAGAAAACTTCTCACACAAATTCAAGTAATCTGGCTCTGAAATCTTTGCTTATTAACACTGCACTCTATATTTATTTGTACTTACAACACATACCTTCCAAGATTAGTGCATATAGATTTATCTTGTTTTTTTGAGAACGATGAATAGCAAGTATGTAGCATATACTACCATTCTTAATTAATGACATGAATGGGCATTTATACTGCCTTTTTGAACCATTACAAACAGTGCTGCAATAAGCATCTGTGTGTGTATCTTTATAAAATTTTTCTTTATTTTTGTCAAATGGATACCTAACCATGTAATTTCTGTATGAAATTGTGTGCATTTTCAATTTTAATAGATACAGCCAAATTACTTTCCCAAATATTTGTACCAATTTATGTTCCTGGCAAAAGTATATGACAATGCCCTTCCTTGTTTTTTTAAGGTGTGAGTGTGTGTATTTCTAACTGCATGATCTCTGAACCCAGAAGCTTGAGATACCTAAAATTCCTGGTAATGAATTCTCTTTTGGCTTAAGTTAGTTACAAGCAACAGAAACCAGTTCTGCTATAGAGTGCAACTGAAAGTATGAATCCATTCAACTATTTTGTTGCCTAGAATCATGCCTTTATCTAGGCTATAAGATCTCATGAGATTTGATTTATTTATTTATTTATTTATTTACTTTTAATACACTTTACCCATGTCAAAGGAACTATCATTATGGAAGCTCCTTGGCCAAATAATCTAACAGACCTACAGAAAAAGGGAAAAATTATTCTATTTAAAATAAATAGTTATTCTGGTTAGATAATCTTTTTGGATCTTTGGTAGCTACTGGGCATCAATTCTTCTTTTAGATTCCCTTAATTCATTTGGTTCACAGAGAATTTGAGAATTATACAAGGATGGCAGTTAGCCCAAGAGAGTCTAGGCTGCAGTACAACATTTTTCCATCTCAGCTCTCTGGTCTCTAAGCCAATCTGTTGTATTCTTTTGTTTCTCATAGATTTTTCTTCTTTGTAGACCATTATGCAAATGCTCAAGTAACTTACCTTTGTACAAAAAAAGCATGGCAATGATTTCCCTCAATGTGCAACTCCAGATACCACTTTTAGAAAATTATTTCCACTTGGTAGAAGAGTTTTAAAGATATTGCTAATATTTTACTATCCCAGAAGCCTGATGCACAAGAACAACGGTCAAGGAAGAGATTTGGTCTTTTACTTCAATTTCTTCCACTTGCTTTTTGTATGAACTTGGGCGACTCATTTATGTGGGATTCAATTTCATCTTCAATATGTGATAATTATACGTGAGTATATTTAAATTTCCTTTTAGCTCAAAATTTTTATGATTCAATAATTAAGAAGCCTTAACATGTATTCATATTTCTGAATTCCCTTACTATTTCCTTTGCTATCATTTTTCTCTTACATTAAAAGTTCAAAGAAGGAAGAGATTGTATCTGTTTAACTCATTTGGTATAGGATAGCACCAAGGGGCTTAGAAAATTCTTTAAATTATTATGATAGACAGGCTGGTAACAATATAATTTGCAGTGAATCCAATGGGTGTCAAAAGCAGGAAGGAAACTTTAAAAATCTCTTTATAGAAACAAGCCTGTGAAATAATGTAAGTCAAGACAGTCTTACAATATCAATGAAAAGACACAATTTTATGACCAGACACTAATTGAACTGAATCCCATGAAAATAAGGCTTTGACTGAGCCCAAAATATGCCTTGCATTACTATCAAGAGCAACACAGTGAAATTCCCTGAAAAAAATGAATTTTTCTGCATTATTAGCAGGGTACTCTAGAAATTAGCTGCTTTGGGATTTTTCCTCCAGAGGGATTTTATCACTTAATATAATTTACATTCAAATGAAAATGTCTAAGAAGGAGGTATACTAAAATTTAAGCTTTTAAAGACAAGACCTAGAGCATGGTCCTACGGATATAGATCATCTATCACAGACCTAGTCATAGTCTTCTGGAGATATTTTCTTAATTGTTCAAAAAGCTTAAATGTGAATCTTAAAGTCAGCTCATTTAAAAAAAGCTTAAATATATTTCATGTAAAAAAAATAGCATCTTTGCTTTTACTTTTTAATATACCCAGTTCTCCTGAGAAATGCTAAAATTTCCAAAGAATCTTCATTATCTGTAAATAGCATACATTCTCTAGGATATCACCCTGAGCATCCCAATTGAAATGGTTTAGGAAACAATGAAGATTAAATAATCCAACATAAAATGTGTAACATAAAATTAAGCCTGGGAAAAATACAACTTGGTGACCACATTACAAAGAAAGTTTCCTCCATGGTTGGAAATCAGGCTAAATATGACAACAAATTTTGAACTCCCTCCTTTTACAAATATTAGTTAGGCAGCTAATGTATCTGTCAAGCTGTGGTTATCAAATAGAACAATGGTTGCTAAATTACCAACATAAGGGAAGGCACTGAAATTATAGCTTGGATGCCACATTGAGCAAAAGAAATGATTAACAATAACAGTCCAAACACCATGTGTTCTCTAGTTAATAATAAGGTCTACTGCCCATATACAAAACTGGCATGGGAGGAGAATTCTCTGTTCCCTATATTCATTCATTTACACATATACACCAATGAAAGGAGGAAAACAAAGGAGGAAAAAGGGCTTTGGCATTCGAACTACAATTCTGTTTATGGGATGATAGAGTTATTATGGTATTTCAAAGCATGAAAAGTCTGAGTCTAAATGAGTTGCATTCTGAAGGGGACATCCAACAGAATCATGTACACAGAAGACAGGAACAGGGTTCATTTTACCCTTTTGACAAATAGTTACTATGACTTCCAAATGATACATTGTCCCCTGTAAGTTAAGCCATAGAAAAAGTATTTAACCAGTTACCCAGTCCAGGTGAGGAATAAAAGGTGGCACTATATGAATCACAAACCACAATCAGGAATTCTTTAATATGCCATTCTCTAGCAAAATCACTTTAGCCAAGAGTAACATAATGGCCACAGCTGTCCCTATTGCTTTTGTTCCTTTTGAGTTCTACCTCATTCTGAAAAGCATCTGAATTTTGATTTTCTTAAACTAAGAACATCTTAGTATTAGACATTCTCTTCTGTTTCTCCTCCCACTGACTTAACTGCTTTTCATTCCAGGACTGTTTTCAGGTGTTAAAAGCTGCTGGATGACTACTACCGGTACTCAAGAGTCCTTATTTTTTCCCTATTAACCCATTTAAGTTGTGGGCTAACTTCATTCAACTTAAGCACCCCAAGTAGGGAGCAGATGCCTAATACAATCTACTGTTAACACCCTACTCCTCTTCTGTCCACCACGCCTATGAGCATTTTTCCCTCGTGCCCACACCCGGTTGGCCCCTCACCTACAGCAGAGATTTGAGTCTTGTCTGAAAAGTCATTCAAGAGGGAAAACAACTGTCTCTCTCTTTTAAGTATTAAAACATCCTGTATAAAGTTTTAAAAGTAGTTACATTTAGTGATCCAGGTTATATTTTTATTTGGACACTTAAATATCTTACCTTTAAAGGTTGAAGCCATTTTTCTTTCAATAGAAACCTCAGAGTGAATCACAATTTATGAAACACATTTAAAGAAAATTGGGAGACAGATGGCTATACCAGTGAAGATGGGGTGGGGATGGGGTGCGTTGGTCAGCAGCCCTACTCTCTGCCTACTCTCTGGTCCCACCTACCCACTTTTCCCTCCTCTCCCACCAAGGCAGGCCCCAAGGATCACCAAGTACATCCATTCTCCAACATAGTTTAGTAACTAACGCTGAGAATGTCAAGTCCTGGAACTGCTCCAGCTGCTTCTTTCTGAAGTTTACTTTCTCTTTCACTTGGCTGAACCCAAGGGAAGGAGGACAAACATTTAAGTACTGCCATGTATTGGGGATTTCTCTATGTTATCTGCGTTAATTCTCATAACCACCCAATAATTTAGAGTTTAAGTGATTTTTCCCAGGGACATAAAAAAAGAAAATGAGAAGCCAGGATTCCATCCTAAATTTATCTAATTCCAAAGCCTACACTCTTTTTACTTTGCTACACTGCTTCTCGAAGTCTTTAGTTTTATTAGAAATCAACAAGCTGCCAAATGCAGTACAACAGCGATTCAGTAACACACCCACACGCTACATATAATAAACATCAAAAATTTTAAGATTTTTAACATCGCACGTGTGGACCCAAAATCAATTCTGAATAACAAAAAGGTGAAGAACATAACTGCCATGAAACATAAAAGATCAAGTTATGTGCTTTTTAAAAATGAAAAGCAGATAACGTATTTAACATCTAATCTTAAATGAAAATTTAAAAACAAAAAAAGAATCTTTCAGGGACATTACAGGATTTCTAAAAAATGAGCTGAAATTAAAGACATTGCCATAAGTATAATTTATGTTACAGATAGAATAAGTTGACATTAGAAAACTTCTCAACTCAAATACGTTTAAAATTAAAATAAAATAGAAGGGTAACCCATGGCATGCAAATTACACAAGTTTTACAAAGGAATTTGATAGGGTTCCTTGGAAGAAGCCATAATTAAAAATAAATAATGACTGTGTTAATGGTAGATACTTGGAGTGTATTAATAGCAGGTTAAAAGTTTTTTAAAACATGCAGAATACAGGTCCCCAGGCCTCCATCACAGTTAGCAGTTAAAAATGTTAAGGATTGATATTTGAATTAACATGCTTAATAGTTATTATGTTATTTTAATATCACTGGTTAAATAGTGATAAAGCTAAATTATTTTAATTACTAAAACCATCCTACACTATGTGAAGAAGGCAAAAAAGGCTTAACAAAAGAAAGCTATAAAGACTTTAACAAAGAGTAGAATTGAATTGGACTTAAAGAACTATAAAGGAGTTACTTGCAAAAAATAAATCAGAGCCTCTTTTATTCTAAAGGTGCAATATACTCTGATGGGAAGATTTCAAAACTCTTATGTGTGGTATAGATCAATAATTTTCTTTCAAGTGGCATTCAATAGTAAATGGGATACTTCAGCACAGAGAAATTACAAATAGTAGACCGACAGATAATTATACATTGACAGCATAATGAATAATCTCAGCATCAAGTAGAAATTGGTCACCTAATTTTAAAGAAAGTTCTATAGAAGCTAAAAATACAGCTCTGTAAGTCTCCTCTATTTCCCACAGCTTTTTAAAGCTTTAGCTTCTGCAAAGCTAAATGATGGTTAGAGGCAAAATAAAATTTACATATAAAAGGACATTGCAATGATTGCCTTCTTTTTTTAATGAAAAGGTAGAGAGGAAAAGATGAAGATAGTCTGAATCATAATAATTCTTCATTTTATTCCAGATCAATAACAAGAGAATGAGGAAATTTTTCAGGAAATTAAAGAACAGAAAATTTGTGAACCAATCAGGAAGGTTTCGCCTGCAAAATTAACAGTATTCTTGCTTTGTGGGATTCATAATATCAAGAAGTTATCAATATAAACAACATTGTTAGGTTTCAAAGAGATAGATAAGTTTTAGCACATTATAATGGTTTTAGCCAATTTGCAGTTATATAGAACATACATTAAAAATGTAATTAAATGACATATCCTAAGGCCTGAATTAGTGCCCACATAAGGTTAGAAATTCATATACATAACACAATGTGTCTAAACACTTACTGCTTGAATGCCAAATGTCGGCCATTGCACGACCTTTCATTTAATATGAATTGGAAAGTAGTATTTATACTTATACCATACTTGGGTAATAAGAAAGGCCTACGTTACTAAAGCTGTTGCTAATCGGTTTTAAACTCAAACTTCTCTTCCATCTCTCATTACCCAAGTGTTTTTTCAGATCTACAGGTAAGCTAAGAGAATGGCAACCTTTCTCATTTTTAAATATAAGTACTCACTTTAAAGTACCATAAAGACCTAAGAGAAAACGGCTTCTCTTGCTTATACGACAGCAATGCAAACGTCACCCTCTCACTCAAACTGGACTTCAACAATCCAAACACCGTTCACCTGCTCTACTCCCCTAGAGTTCTCCATCTCAAACCCCTGCTACAGCCAGAGCATACCCTGAAACGTTTTTTGTGTCATCATTACCAATCAGTTGCAAGAGATCTGGACAGTGACTGGCAGTCTAGTGACCAGGGGTCCACCAGGAAGCTAGAAGCAACGGGAAAAGCACATAGAATTTAGGGACCACTGCTGGCTAGGTAACTTCATTTTGTTCAGATATACTAAGAAGAGATGAACTAAACTTATTAAAGTTCCTTTAAAAAAAAAAAAAAGCAGGACATTTCTTCTAAAGAAACACTAAGGAGATAACCGTGGAAATAAATAGAAAACCATTATTTATACAACTTAAAAAACTCCTAGCTACTCAAAAGGTATCGCCTGATCCTTATAAACTGTGTAGTAAGCCTAGAATTTAAACTCTAAGATCATGGAGGAAGAATACCGATCAATTAATTTACAGAACCACTTGAAGCATACCTTAAACTTCCAATAGCTCTTTAAAGAAAATAACTCTTTCAATGTAAAATATATACTGATGATTTTAAGAGGGGTTATTATTTAAAACACAGGTCTCCTGAATTGAACTTAAAGGACAAGAAATGGTCCATGGTGGTTGTTACTAGCCATTACTAGCCATTTTCAGAACTTTTCATCATTCCAAACTGGCCAATGGTTTTCAGTTAAGTTTTTCATTTAGTCCTTTATTATCTACAGAAACCTTTTGTTTGTGGACTCAACCAAGGTCAGTCAGATATTTTAGGGTTTTTATTACTTTAAAGGGATATTAGGAGCAGTCTTTTGTTCTCTGTTCATGGCTGCTGCTTGATTGACTACCAAGACATTCCAATTAAGAGGCAGAAAGCAATGATCAATGTTCTCTTGATAAATTTCTGGCTTGCTTCTTTGAACTAATCTCAGTATTAAGTTGATCCCTTTGAGGTGACTTAACCATCAAAAATCAGAATTTTAACAAGGAATCACTGTGGTGATGGAACTGTTCTGTATCTTGACTTTATCAGTGTCAACATCCTGGTTGTGATATTATTGCACAGTTTTACAAGATGTCACAGTTAGAGGAAATTGGCTAAAAAGTAGACAGGATCTTTCCTTATTATTTCTTACACCTTATGCGATTCTACAGTTATCTCAAAAAAAGTTTAGTTAAAAAAAAATCAGAGCTTTAGGGTACAGCCCAGTGGCTTTCTACTTTCAGTAATCTCTCTACTTTCCTAAGTCCTCAAAAAATGGTACCTAAAGGTTTAATAGTTCTATATTTATCATGGTCTATAACTGAAATACATGTAGTATATATATGCAACTATTTACCAACTCAGTCCTCCGAAATTTTGATTCAAGGAAATTTTACTAAGGTCTGAATGAGAAACTACTTAAAAAAATAAACACACAAATATACCAGTCCCTCACAAACCCCCGAATTCTCCTGATACGGCAAAGCCCTCACAGAAAAACAAGGCTTGGAGAACCAATCTATAAATAAACTTGTGAAGACCTTACAAATTGACTTATTAAAAATATTTACAAAAATAAAACAATAAAGAAAAATACTTTAGAAAAAAGAACATCCATAACATTGTACATATGTTAATAATAGTAACATACAATTAATTTCTCTTTATTATTCCTCACTTGCTAAAATCTTTTTAACCTCTCTTTTCCCTACGTATGCAATTAACTACTAACATCTTCATTTTGATGTGTTAGAGATCATATGCATACCGGGCAGCAATTTTACTTTTAGATGAAAGTTCAAAGTCTTTCTTATTTTATGACTGCCAAACAATTAGGCTGTGCCTTGATCTTAGACACCAAGAATAATAACGTTAATCATGGTTATAACATTAGATAACCTTTATTTAGTATACTGGACCTGGCCAAACAGATATTGTCCAACTCCCTTTCTAATTAATAGGACTGTAGAATTTTATGTATGTCCACAGTAATTGCCTCTTAAATTTCATTGTGATTAGTCTCTCAGAAATAGTACAGGTACTACTAATAAAAACAATATTGATAATGACTTGAATTGCTAGCATTTATTAAGCTCTTACAATGTACCAGGAACTGTGTAGTTACCTCCATTTCATATGTATCTAGTGAAAGTTTAGATGGACAGGATAAACATATCCAAGGTGCCATTCTAGCCCAGGTAGCCTGACTCCAGAGACCTTGAGCTTGACTTCACTGATACGCAGTACACCACCTTTCCTTAACACCAGAAACAGGAGCACAACATGGAGGTCAAGACCAACTTTCTTCCACCTTATTTACTTTCACTATTGAGTCAATGCAAAAGTCCCTTACTTTGCTGACATCTAATTCACCCTCCTTTACAGCTCCTAACAGCTAGTTATCTCATTTGCTAATGATCCCAAGTAGTGTCATGAATAATAGTAATAGCTAGCATTTGCAGAATCCCATTTTACAGAATAAACAAGTACAGAGAATAAAACATGAAAGGTCACACAGCAGAAAACTTCGGTTTAAGCAAAGCCTGAGTGGAGAGTCTGTACATTCCAAAACCAGAATGCTTATAGCTGAAGAAAAGTCATAAAGGATTATATATGCTCAGATTTCATTTAAGGGGAATATTTACCACATAGCTAAATCAATAGTACTGATCTTGGTTTGTGTCCCATCTGCCTTTTCAGACTGTTTACAAAATATAAGTCAGTATTGCTCTCAGGTGGGCCCCCTATCTAACCTAAGAACTATTTCCTTTAAGTATTTCTAACTCCTTTCCTGCTGCTTGCTTTCATGCACATATTCTTTCGGTTCCTATAGTAAAAAAGCTGTCAGATGTGAGTTTAAATAGAGACAATGAATTATATCTACATAGAATCTGATTAAGAGAATAAAATATCCTAAAGATAAAGAACAATGAAGCAAAGTTAATATTAGTTGTTTTCTTTTGGAATTCACTAAATTTGAATATGTTTATTTGTATAAAACAATAAATGCTCAGTAAAGAATCTAATGCAAGAAATATATATCCTTAGCTTGTTATTGCAAAAATACTACGTTATAGCATGAATGTTTATAGAATAAACAAATGTAAATTTGAGAAATCTCATTGATGTATAACATTTAAATACATGACAGATTGAAAAATACTAAATGGCTAAGTTATAACATTATTTTTGTGAATTATCTAAATTATATTTTGAACTTTAAAGGGCTAGATAATGCAAAACTATAAAGATATGCGTGGTTATTAAATAGAATAAGCATTTTTTTAAAGTTTCATAAAAAGCTTTTGGTTTTAAATTGCAAAAGATGTTTCAAATTAGCCTTTTAAAAATGATCCTAAAACCATATACAGCTTAGGGAAGGAAAATAAACTACTTTTATAACCTAGTACCTCCTAATCTAGATTTTTTTTCTCTAAGCAAGTTCTATTTTTAAGTACACTCCTTGATATTTCCCAACATAAATGCACATTTACACATTCTTGCCTTCACGTTGTTCTATGTATACTGAATTATTTTTTAAATCTTTCTCCTTAATCTTCTACTTCCCAAAAAATATATTTAACCCAAACATTCTAGTCTTTCTCTATTTTAAAGGGATAAATCCCATTTTCCCTTTTAAAATAAATCTACCTTTATTTCTTCAAATCAAGTTTATACTTTTTGATAATCTCTCCTTTTATGCACCGAAGGCATTTATTGCTCTTTGAAAGACACTATTTATTCACCTTAGTTCTTTTTCTCTATGTAGTCTATAAATTTCATATTTTAAAAATCCAAAAAAATAAACCTAAGAAATTTAATTTTCATGGAATCCACTTTAAATTTCTATCTCTGAAACACAAACAACTCAACCCAGGAGTGACTTCTAAACATTTGGAGTTCAGTTTTACAGTGTTTATTTATTTAATACTTTCATTATTGATGCAAAACATTTGTATTCAGCAGTTATAATTTACTAGAAACCAGCAATTTACTGTAACAAGCTCTATTTCAGAGAATCACAGAATTCTATCTTAAGGAACATTTAGTACATCATCTCTTTTTAATGATGAAGAAACTGAGGCATGAATGTTTGACTTGGCCATGGACAAAAATTTAAGTGGAAAAAAAAATAAAAATGAAAATGCCTGAGACTGTGACATGGCTCTAACCATATTTTTCTAACAGTTCTTAAAAATGAGTTTCAGCATATTCCAACCCTGGCTTGCACACCCTTCTCTGTTTTTCCTCACCTCAAACTATTTGTTTAAAGAAAATGTCTGTACAACATACAATCTTGCAAAAATGCAATTCCATCACTACAACTTCAACAGATTCAAGTAGAATACACACATTCTTTGCAAAGGACACCATTAATCTCTGAGTATCAACATGTATAATTCATCAAAAAACCCTTAATGCCCTTTAAATCACCCAAAACTTTACAAATGTTATAAATAATATTAAACCCATTTCAAATTTTAGTATAAACCACACAGTTAAAATGGCAATTAACCTTTTTTTTTTTTAAACTAAAATAGAAAGAGTTTCAGATAAGGCCTTAGTGTCTTTGAAAGGGACACAGTCATATTTTCTATTTAAATAGCTTTAACTTATGCAATCACATAAATGCAAACTAATTACTGAACCTTAATTAATTTTTCATTTTGCATCAACTCTCATAAATTATATACTTTGAATACATAATATAATTTAATAAAAATTATTTTGCTTTACTTTTAACAATAGCTCTTTTCTATTTCTAAGGGACAGTCTCAAGAACTGAGCTATCCGATATGGTAGCCATTCGCCACATGTGGCTGTTGAGCACTCGTAATGTGGCTAACCGTAATTAAGATATGCAATAGGTAAAATACACATTGGTTTTGAAGACTTAGTATGTAAACAGAACATAAATTATCTCAACAACTTTCATACTTATTATATACTGAAGTAATATGTGTGTATATGTATACTTAATAAAATTAATTTTATTTATAAATTAATTTGTCCTCTTTTTACATTTCAACAGCATTACTAGAAAATTTAAAGTTACGTATATGACTCACATGCTATTACTCTGGGACAGCACAGCTTTAGAATCTTTAAGTATATCCATTTGGTCATTTATTGATCCATCATACAAATAATACTTAGTTATTCAGTGCCATAGTATCAAAATCGCTCCTTTAACTCTATATTCCTCTCCAAGTACCTTCCCATTTCTCTACTCAACTTTGTAGCATAACCCCTTAAAAGAGCTGACTGTACTCACTGCCCCCACTTTCATATTCACCATTTCAATGAAACAGCTCTCCTGGGGGTGACCAGTGACCTCCAAGTTGCCAAATTCAGTTGCCATTTCTCAGTCCACATCTTACTCATCTTACACAGTTGATGGTTCCCTTCTTTAAATATTTTATATAGGACATCACTGTGTTCTGGTTCTCCTCCTTTGCCAGTTCCTTCACTTTCCCAACCTTTCTCTGATACTTAATATTGGAATGTCCTTGGGCTAAGTCACAGACCTACACTCACTCCCTAACTGGCCTCATCCAGCCTCATAATTTAAAAACCACTTCTATGCTGAAATACCCAAATTTATTTCTCTATATAAATCTTTTATATAAACTCCAGTCTTTTATAGTTATCTGTCAAATAATCTTTTTGCCTAGATTTGTGACTGTTATCTCTAACTTAACACATAGAGTAACAACTTATTGATTCTCCCTTCCCCCAGCCCAAATCCCTCAACCAGTTTTCCTCAACTCAATAAAGGGGGACTCCTTTCTGGTAGTTGCACAGACAAAACTCTTAGAATTACCTTTATTTCTTCTCGATTTTATTTCCCCATATCTACTCATCATTAAACCCTTTTGAAGGTGCCTTCACAAGATACCTAGAATCTGACCACATCTCTTCACCTCCACTGACATCATCCTAATCCAAACCATTTTACATCTCCCAACCCGATATCTGTTCTCAGTACATCAGCTAGAGTGATCCTGTAACTGTCAGGATATATCAGATGATTTCTCTTCCCTCTGTTTTCACACTAAGTCTTCAAAACCAATGTATATTTTACATATAGCACATCTCCATTTAGGATAGCCACATTATAAGTGTTCAACAGCCACGCGTGGCTATTGGCTACCATATTGAATAGCTCAGTGATTGAGACTGTCCTTTATGAATAGAAAAGAGTTATTATTAAAAGTAAACTCTCTAGTCTAAGCTAATGAGTCCCCAGTTTACTCCAAGTCAAAGTCAAAGTCCTTACTGTGGCACACGTGCTCTATAAGATCTTCCTCCTCCCACTGCACCCATCTGACTTCACTCCCAACCCTCTCCACAGTCAGCTCCAGCCGCAGATGTTCCTTTGCTACCACTGCAAGAGCTAAAGCACGCCCTCTTCTCATGGCTTTGCACTCACTGTTCTCTCCACACCTTGACTGCACCTTCATAGCAAGGTCTCCCACTCCTCCCCATATAAGATAGTATTTCCCATCTTACCCCCCTCTCTCTGGCTCTCCCTATGTATTTATCACCACCTATAACATAATTATGTTTTAATTGTCTCTCTCCCTCTCAACAGAAGCTTCATGAGGCTCTCAATACATATGTGTTAAATAAACAAATGAGCGATGAACGCAGAGCATTCCACTGGTTGCCACATACACAGACATGGGCAATTTCCAATTACTGCCTTTTAGGAGTCCTAATTCCAAGGTGAATAGGCATGGACACATAAATATGGGGCCAGGAGTGCTATAATAGAAGCCACGTGCAAAGCTCTGGGACTGCTCAGAGGAAAGGACTTCTAACCACTGAGGGCCAGAGGATGGGCAAATTCAGGAACATAGAACATCCCAAAGGGGAAGATCTGGAGCTGAATACTAGCTAGCAATGGTAGCTCTCCAGCTATGATGGTGACAAGAGGGAGGGAGGAAATTCCAAGGAAAAGGAAACAACATATTTGGGGGCCTAAAAGGATGAATTGTGTTTGGCTCTAGTACTAGTTATCTGTGTAGGAAGGGGAGACGGGAGTGAAGGAAATATGAGAGGGAAGGAGGAGAGAAAAAAAGACCCACACATGCCAGAATATAAATACAGTACACATAAATGCACGTATGTGCAGATATATATGCAACTGTGCAGGAATGTATAAATTACACATACGTGTGTATATATGCACAACACGCGTGTCTTTATGTGTGTATACACATGTATACATACATATGAGGATGACAGAACTCTCAGGAACATGTTTAGATTCTTCTACTCTTACCTTCTATTATTCTACTGCTGGACGTTCTAATCTTAATAGCAAATTTAGAAGTCTACAGAACTATGTAAATATGAAATGGTTAAATCTTTAACCTCTAAATATTTTTTCTAAAAAGAAGGAACCTCCTCACTTCTACTTCTTTTAGTTTACAAAAAGAGTTCGTAGAGATATGTAGATATCAGGATTAACGGCTAATGTCAAAGCAAGATCTTTTTCTAGGAATTTCCTCTCTCCACTGTATTCCAGCAAAAGGTTCCATCAATTTACACAGAATGTTCCTTGGCAGAGACTCCCTTCTGTTCATCACACGCTGCCAAGAGCCAGCTCCCAAATGGTGGCCAGCTGATTCTTCCTTCACCTGCAAATCCAGACCAATAAGTGATCTTTAGCAAAAAAATTTAATCAAAGGGAAAATGGATACTATAGCTAAAATTTAAGCTTGATTACATGGTATGAATGGAAACAGGGTAAGCTGCACAAAATTCCAGCAGACCTTTTTAAAAAATGGGATGCATTATAATAATAAAGTAACCTGAGGATATAGTTCAGAGAAGAATGTGGCTGGTTTTCAATGAGACTGCAGTCAGCTCTTTACTGCAGTGTGGCAAGCATCTCTTAATAAAGCAATATTAGAATGTGTCCAGTGAAAATATTTGCGTTAGTTTGAACACTGATTAAAACATTTTGTGTGAGATCCAGCAAAGGCGTGCCATACACTATGCAAGACCCACTGTGGCACTTGGCAGAAAATAAATCATCGAGCTCTAAAATCTGCTGTGGTTGCTGTCTTCATTACAGAGACCTTGCACGCAGCATACAGAGACATCTATAATGTTTACAGCACCTGGATGCCTGCACTATTAAACATCAATACAATCTGTGTTCATATCATCTCCATGCTAATCAGATCGATTACTACTGATATAGTGTCTTGTCACAGTATCGTAATGCTAATCAAACAAATGGAGCTATGGGGGGAGATGATTCAAATGTATAGGTATTTAATAACACACTGCAAAAAGGAAAAGGACTCAACAGAAAACACACACGGTGCTGCTGTGTCATGGGCAGGCCGATTCCTCATCAAGGCCTGGGTGGTGCTGCTATAATTGTGTCAGCAGCCATTAAAAGGGGAATATAATACAGTTTGATGCCATAAAATGGACTTGAAAGGGAAATGAGATTACTGCTGCTGCGTAACATGGGAGAGGTAATTAGCTGCACAGGTAATTAGATACAGATTCCTAGAACATCCTAGTGGAGGCAGTGGATGATGGCAAGAGATAGTCTCTCTCGCTTGTTGAAAAGGATCAATGTCACAGTTGTTTTAGATCCACAACAACATCCGCATCAAAAACAACATCCTCCAGACAGCAAAGATGCTGTAGTAGCTGCAGTAAAACGTGCTGTCACTTAATGAAAATGAGCAAGGGAGGAGGATGGGATGGGCAGTGGAGCAAGTGGGGACAGCCCTCCTCCCTGCAGCCAGCAGGCCTTAGGCCATGTGTGTATCTATCTCCGTTGTCATTTTGTGACACTCTCGGTGGAGCATGTCTCCTGGTTTCCTTCAGCTAATTTCATTTATAGAAAAATCCTCAGATAAAGACAATAAGTGGCGGGGGGGGGTGGGTGGGGAGAATCAGTGATAGTAGCCAAAACACGGAAAATCTATTAACATACTGTTCCTTTAAATAACGACCTAATGAACTTAATATATGTCTAATGTATACACATGTTGGCCAGAAGCATGTATTTCAGCAGCCTTGGATGTGGAAGGAAATGAAACTTCTTGACTAGTGACTGAAAATTATTTTCTCCTACTAGGTGTGCTAGGAAAGTACAGAAAGTTCCCCAAATCACCATGCTCAGTTATCTTTTATGTATTCATCAGTAAATATTTGTGAAGTGCCCACTATGTATGCAATTTTGAATCAAAGCATACCTTCCTGCACACACTGTGACCACTGCACCATTAACACCACGCCTAGAGTACCAGCTGGGAGCCAGATGGACTGAAGTGTGGTGAGCGCTACCTGGCGGCACAGGGAAAAGGCAAGGCAGACCAAGTAAATCCTGCGTTCCACTGCAATAAAACTGATAGCCCCAGAGAACACATACCAGGAGTAAAATTTAACTTCCAGAAAAAAAACACTGCACACCTCTTTCTACAGGAAGAAAAAACACATCACATAATTCAGATGGTTTCAGAATCAGCAATTCTGGGTAACCGATCAGAACGCTTCCCGGTTTGAAGGAACATGACTATTAGAAAACCCATTTGTTAGCTTAGTGAAAGGAGACTTTCAGTTGGGTTACTCTGAAAGAGTCCTAACATCTTCAATTTTCTCTTCACCACCTGCGCCTACTTTGTGGGATCAGTAGTGAACTGGATATAAAAAATAAGAGTAAATATTTTGACACTGTGAATGACTGTAAGAGGTATACCCAGCCAAGCCTGCTGACTGTTGGAAATCATTTAACATCATGAATGAATTTTAGTCAACAAATATTCACTTTTTTGTTTAAATGTTCATAGCATTCCTTTGTATCATGTTTCTTATTAAATGGCAGAATGATACTGCCATCTTGCTGGCCTTGGACAGTCCCATAGACAGGGTTGTGTAATCAAAGAGGGTCCCATGCTTTGCTTGGTTTAATGCTTTGTTGTTGTTGCTTTGAATTTCTTAATTAGTTTAGAACAATGGGCCGACATTTCCATTTTGCACTGGGCCCTGCAAATTATATGGTTGGTATTGCCCATTGAGGAAGGTGGTAAACATCAGGATCCCTTTTATATATGACAGAAAGACAGAACTGCTTTGTTTGCCACATGGCATTCTCTATACAACTCTTTTGTGTCTTTAATTCTTAGGAAAGTAAGAAGAATTGAGGTGATCAAGGAGAAGTAGACAGACCTTTGGAAGGAGCCAAGCCATATTTGTGTAAAGAATGTGAACCAATGGATTTGGTATGCTCAGATCTGCACTGGAACGGCCCTGAAGAGTTAATGGGTCTGGAAAACAAATCTAGAGTAACTGGGATACAAAATGAAAAAGAAGTACAGCTGCTCAGTTTCCCTAAAATGCTGGAACATCATGGGTACGTGAAGCACTGAGCTCTGGGAGTCCAGTGACACCACCTCACTTCTCTCACCCTGTCACTGGCACATGATACTCCTCTTCTGGCCTTCGTAGCCTGGGGGATAAACAGTCTATTAAAAGTATCATCTACAATTCTTTAGCTTGTAGAATCTACTAGATCTACCACCCTTAATGTTTCATACAATATCTAACTATTCTCTCCTGCTCTAACTTTTGTTTGTTTGTTTTTCTATTTTACCGGATCCTCAAAAGATTTCTACTGCCATGACCAATGTGCTTTTCTCAGACCTCATCATCTCGGCTCTTCCACACCTTCTAACACATTTATGTCCCCTCTGATGCTGACTTCAAGGCCTTCCCTATTCCTTCGGCTTGTGAGAGACAGTGTGCGTGCACACGCGCTCTCTCTCTCTCCCTCCTCTGTCTGCCCTCCGACTCCCCTCCCCTCCCCTCCTCTCCTCTTTTCTTGAACGTCCTGGTGCACTGCACTTCTCACTCTGTATCACCATCCCCTGCCCCAGCCACCCAATCTCCTCTGCTAGGAACACCTCAGGACTGGTGTCCCTCAGTCTTACTGTTGATGAATCTCACTGCACACTCACAAATGTTTAGTGGATATCTTCACATAGATGTCTCGGAGAGCATAGATTTTTCAACACTTCTAAACTTCTCTCCTCCCTGCAAAGCTGGTGCTTGTTCCTGTCTGTCATTCCACTTCTGCTTCTCTGATCCAGCCTCCTCACTACTCTCCTGCCTCTCAAATCTGCTACACCCATTCCATGGACATCCCTGCCCTCCCAGTTGGAATGCCGGGGCCTTAAGAGCTCTCACATACTGCTCAAGAGTCAGCTCGAATTTTACCTCCCCTCTGAAGGCATTTCTGGCTTCTCAAATCCACAGTGAGCCCTTTGCCATAAGCTCACACTATCCAATTCCTGTGCCAAATTTTGATACTGCAATATACACTATCTTGTCTTTTGCCTCTTGTAGGTTTGCCTTGTATTGCTATTGAGCTTCTTCAGGTGCATTCATTTTATGTCTCCACTCACATTATATTCTGCTTGAGGGTAGGGATGTGATTTTTAAACGGCTAAAATCCCCAAAGGATATGAAATGGAGCCACATATAGAATAGTGCTCCATCAATAGTGTTAAATTAAAAAAAAAAACCAAAAAACAGCATTCTCACCTACAGCAGTTTGGACTTCTTTTAATTTATATTGTAGTTTACCACCATTCTCAACTAAATTAGTTTTATTTTTAATGTGGTATAATTTGAGTTTTGCTTTTAAAACTTGCTATAACTATCCACACACAGAAGGGACATCCCAAAAATGTTTGGGCTATTATATGAATGAACAGCTATCATCATTTTCCTGTGTAAATCACAAACAAACAAGTAATGGCTTCAGTCTCAGTAATATTCCACTAATGCTTTTTAAACAAAGATATATGCAGGTGGTGAGTGACTCAGCTTCCAAAGCAGGCTTAAATAAAAATAATCACATTGTTTTAGAGTAGAAGATTTTGTTTAATTGGTAATTTGTGGGTTCTAAGATGGAAACACACTACCGTGGATTCTAATGCTCTGTTAATAAATGAATTACAGCAATATAATCCAATTACTACTCATCTCAATTGAATAGATAACTTTCCCTAAACAAAAAACAAAGGAACCAAAGAGATTCAGTTTACCTATTCTTGAACAGATGGAACTAAAAACTGATTTAAAAAAATAATGTCAAAATGCCTCAATGGGTTTGCTGCATAAAATGCTCAGTATAATGATACATACCCTGTTGGCCTTTGAAAAATACCTCAACTGCCTGCCAGACACCAGTAGTGACTATTAGGCAGTCACAGTCATTAGGCTAAAGCCCCATCTAAAAAAAATTGCCTTTGTATGACACCCTGATGTTAAACAGACCAACTGTCTGACAGTCCTTCAAAGAACAAGAATCCCCAAGTGTCCTCATCTCCAGATCATTCCCAGTACACAGAAAACATTTTTATTCTTTAGCAGTCCCAGCCAGCCCAAAATGAACCAAATAGTTTTTATGGGGCTCACTTAACATTGAAGAGAAAGTATTGATTATATTTGTTTAATTTCATATGATACATAAATATCAATCTCAAATAACTTTAATATCCATATTCTGCATCCCTATAGCTGATCCAAGCAGGTCCTTCTTAATCATATTGAGTATTTTCCTTTGATAAAAACTAGTATTCAGCCTAAAGACCATTAATCAGAACTGTCAAATGTGATAGAATACATAGGCCGAAGAATAATTCATAAAACATCAAGACTCAAAGCGCTGGCAGGTAACACCCAGGAATTCACTAAATGAGATCTTACAGCATTTCCAATATTTACTAGAGACATTGGTGCTAGAGCAACACTGACAGCTCTCTTGATGTCTTATAATGGGGGGGCCAAATGCTTATGCTATGATGGATGGCATGATTTATGATGGGAACTCATAAAAAAATAGGTTGGGAAACACACAACCTAACTTTTGACTCTGGTTTATGGAGAAACAGGAGGATGAGACTTGTCTCCTCACATCCCTCTCTGCAGATGGAACCAACCCACCAGAGAAGACTCATTAGATGCCTGAGTCTTGTCTTCTTTGATAGTTGGCTCAGGTTGTCAAATGCTTTGTGAGTTTTGTAAACAAAATTGAAGGCCTTCAAATAGTTTGAAGGATTATTTCATTAAGCCTCAAAATTGTGGACAGAAAACAACTATGGAAAATCACCTGCAATTAAGCTCTTCTCGGCAGGTGACAAAGTACATGGTAACACCACTTAGAAAATGGTGACGTGAATGTGGGAGAAATGAATCTGTTGGTGATGACCATTGTGCTGAGAAGCTGTTTGCACACTAATCAGGCAATTCAGAGGAACAGTGTGTGGCTCATTCAGCATTTGTTCCACAAACATTTCTTGAGCAACTACAGAGTATGCAAAACTGCACTTGGGATATAAAACTAGAGTCTATGAATATTTATGGTTTTCACAATTTAACTTTGGAATCAGACACGTATGCAGCCAACTAGACACCTGAAACACACTAAAATACATCCTCTACAATTAATAATCAGGTTCAACAAATTGTTTCCAATCTCTATGTCCTTTTTAACAGTCAATCTCTAAGTGGAACAAGCACAGATCTTGAATGAAGTTCCAGTTTACTAACCTGAGAAGATCTTCTTATCTTTAAAATATGAATAACACAATCTGCCTCACAGGGCTTTCATGAGGATGAAGCAAAACATGTGCTGTGACTAGAATAAATGGTGTTCAATAAATATTAGTTCTCTCCAGAAAAACACACACATTTGCCTTATATTTATAAAGAACACTCTGCTATTTCCAGAAGGAAATTTTCTATTCTATTCACAGTTTCATCATTTCTTTGAAAAAAAATACAAGTGATTTAAAAAAGAAAACATGATTGGTTATAAAGCCACGATTCTCTTTAAAAGTATTCAAATTTTAAACTTTCTATTTATCCTCAGTAAAGTGGGCCTCTTTCATTTATTTCAACAGTTGCATTCCTAATTGGTAGACATAATCTATTAACATTTTTCATCCTATTGGCTCTTCTCTCATTAGCAATAACCTCATTTGCAACGGTCTTCGAGGATTAAGTGGGATCCCAGCTATCTTCCACCTGCTACTACCTAAGGTAGAGAATCCTCACTTTTAATCTTAGAAGAGATGAAAGATTAAGCTACTAGCTTGTATTTATTCCCACAAAGAAAACATAGTTCATGCATCTGAATACAGAAGACACATCACTCATCAAAAATGAAACCATGAACAACAATTTAGGTCTTAATGGTACTTTGGAAAATAAAATATTAACATCGTTACTGTTAGAGACTCCAGGTACTGGTGAGGTTGATAAGAAGGAAGAGATGGTGATAATTTCCACCCTTTGTCAGACACATGCTACCTGTGGCATATTTACACCTTCTCAAACCCTTCCTTGGTAAAGTCTTAAACCAAAGTGCAGCAAAGAGATTGTGCACAGTTGCTTTCACAGTCCTATTTTACAGTTGAATATACTAAAGTTCAGAGAGATTGAGTAACTCGTTCAAGGCTGCACAGTTCTCATAAGTGGTAAGTCCAGGGTTGAAACCCAGTTTCCAACTGGTTCCAAAGCCCACTACTTTTAGTGCCAATATAACAAATAGGCAATGATGACAACAATGGTAATTCAATAACCATTTGAAAATTTATTTTTACTAGCACTTCCAGAGATACTGAGGAAATATATAAATTCTTATTTATATGATATTCCAAAGAGATTGAAGAAAATGAACGAATGCTTTCTAGGAATGGACTACAAGTTATCTGTAAAAGAATATGGGAAGCTCACTCTGTTCATAGAAAAGTCCAGTCCCGTTTTTCCCAGTAACAGGATGCAAAGAAGGGGACTGGAACAATCCCCCAATTCTACCAGCACTGCCAAAGTCATCCTGAACGGTATTTTATCGTATTGTAGGTTAAATCTCTGAGGTTCTACTGTAGTAGCTTAGAATATTTGGAGATTTCCAACCACCTGGACTCCCTCTAAGGCTTCTAAGTCAATGCTGAAGAGGAGGGCAAGGTTTTGCATTTCCAATAAGCTCACAGGTGATGCCATGCTGTGCACACATTACCAAGGTGATGGCATTGGAAAAGATCCTATAGTAGGAATCCCAATTTGGAGCCCATAGAACCAACCCGCAGCCCTCAATGTGGATGTGTCGTCAAGGAATCTGATTACCCATACGTTAAGTAATCCTTTGTGAAGAATGAAGGAGAGATAAATAAAAGAGGCAATCTGCAAATAAAGCTTTTGTAAATCAGCCATTTGCCAAAAAACAAATCAATCCAGTGGTAAAGCAGTCTATTGATATTTCTATATTACCCAATATTATGATAAATTGTAGGGGGATCATAGAAGGATTACCTGATTATCATCCTCAAAGAAGATGTGATCTACAAAAAAATATTTAAAGCAATTTAGCACTAAACTTAATGATGGTAACTCTGCACGCAAAGAGACTAAAGTATTGGCAGGCAACAAAGATTTCTCAATGGATTCGTCCTTCCAGGGAACAGAGGAATGGTGCAGGTTTTTAAACATGGGAAACTCACAAAATCGCTTTTTTTGTTACACAAAGTTTTGAAATTAAAATCAACTCCAGTCATTGTATTCCAAAGGTAGCAAAAGTCCATTTACAGTTCTGTGCTTCAGTGCAGGAGAGGCCTTGCTCCATCCCTCGCTAGAAGGAAAAGGAAGCATGCATGTGAGCATATGTAAGATATTCGTGCTGCCTGATTCCAGAATGTGCCTTGGCAATGCTTCAGTCAGGGCTGTCAGCTGTCTACTGGGTCCTACAAAGAGTGAAAGCCACAGAGTGACACCAATTCTTGGGACTTGGGGCTAGCTTTGTCCCTCCCGGAACATTCGAGATTCAGGGACAGTGCAAAAGGACTTCTTTATTGTTCTGGCAGAAGAAAAGAGATGCCTAGATGTTGATAACAGATGTGTGCCCCATAACAACAGTACTCCTGACTCCTGGTTACAAACTCTTTCTCTGAACAATCCACTCCTCTTTTACTACTGCTCAGAGACACATAGAGCCTCTGAGCTTCCTCCATTAGTCTGGCCTGGAATCCACCAGGAGTTTGGCTTTTTAAAGAAGCCTATTCACAGTTGGCTTCAGCCTGCCACTGTTGCAGACCATCTATCAAGTTCTACCAAGTTCAACAGTTTTTCTTATTTTCCAGATTGAGGTGTGTAAATTAAAACAACTAATTTCCCCACCAATGAAAATAACAATGGTGAGTCTTTTAGGACTAAAAGAAAAAATAAAACTTAAATCTTCCTCATTGTTTTCTAATTTTGTTAAGCAAAATTTCAAAAGTCACATTGTCAATGTATAATCAAATTATGTATAAAATATACAGCAATCTGCTGAAGAAATGGCTTTCAATTAAGATTTACCAACTTGTAGATGTTGAGCCTTGTTAATATACTCTGTATTCAGTCAAAAAAAAAAGGACTTAATTACAGTTTTGAAAATGGTATTTTACATAGATACAGATACACACATATACACACACAGACTGTTCAACCAAAAAGTATATATTAATGATATTGGCATTCTTTGAAAAAAAATTTAAAAAATTAAGTAGCTAAAGATAACACCTAATATGCTCATATTTTTCTAAAGCATAGACCTCAAGAAAAAGCTTGCATCTATTTAACTATGAGGTAGACATCAATTGCTTTCAGTGGTGTTAAATTATTTTGTCAAGATGGAAGTTTCATAGAAATTTCCTAATCTTATACAACAGGTAATTCCAATGATCTTGTATCCAAGGCTTCTCTGGCTGATTTTTTCTTAATGAAATATGATAAAATATTAATTCAAGATGCCAAGAGACATACATAAACAGAAACACTGCAGCACGTTTGTTCTAATATAATTGCAGGATGTTGGCTCCACTCCTAGATAATTATTGTATTAGTTAGCTAGGGCTCCCTATAGGGTTATGCAATTTTTTAAAGTAGTTAGACCAGATATCCTGTCCATGGGAAAGTCATTTGTGTGAAGCCTCAGATCAGCTATACATTTCTGGGAGATAACAAAGCTTTTGTGTACTCTGCTGTATTTCAAACTGCATGTGCATACATGCATGCTTTACTATGTATGATATACATATATATCATATATAATTATATGGCAACCAGCCAAAGATAGAGATGGCAAACAGCTGATAAGTCCAATATGCTAATCTGTGTTAAAACACAAACAACTCTTCCATGCTTTCTCAAAGAATATCTATAGCAAAATTTTTCTTTTCTTGAGCTTTGATAGACCCTTTGAAAAGAGTGAGAAGAATATTTCACAGAAGGGGGTCATTTTATAGAGCAATCTCCCCATATCAGAAGTTGGCAGTCTGGAAAAGAAAATCATGGATCCAATCTTTTCCCTTTGAGAAGCACAATCCAGGTACATCAAAGAAGGACATCCTTCAGAACAGTCACATTATGTCTGATCAATACAAAAGGATACTTAGCTATTTCACACTTAATAAAACAATCAAAGTGAAAAGAACCCTGCCTTTATTTCCCACTGAAATTCTACTAATCATCAGTTAGAGTCCATTTAAATCTGACTGGAGTCTGGCACCTGGCTTTTGTTGGCCAGTCCACCTAGCAATTTGCAAGAAGAATAAACCCAGCAATATCTGGGCTCTGCAAATCTAATGTCAGAATTAAGCTGAGGTATATGGGCTGTAAGTACACAAGTTGATGAGGCAAAAGTATACAGGCCAAACCAGCTCCGACCAAACACTCGATTCTTCAAGCCTTTAATGCTGATCACAGACCATCTTTAATAGTTTTACGAAGGTCACGCACTGTGAAAAATCAGGAGTTGTTTCGGAATCTTGTTCTTACCCCTACCACAACCCATTAAGGCATTTGGTCCCCAAAATAACCTATAAATGACCCATTTTTACATTGGTGTCCTATGTGAGTGTCACACTGCCATAGAATCTAAGCAATCTTAGAGCCAACCATGTCATCCTGAGATGCTCAGAGACGTGAGGTGATTTTCCCAGTATCACCAAACATGAGCTAGGATGAGGATAAACACCAGAACCCAACTTCCTTATACACAGGCCATAGCTCTGTGACCTGGCTCAGCTGATATCTTAATGATTCATTATAAATGAAACAGCATTTCACTATCATAAATCCAGACAGCCTTAGGTATGCCCTGAGAAGTTCTCTCACCCCAAGCGCCCAAACCGACTACTCTGTGTTGGTTGCCCTGTCATAGCCCCTGCTTGGACTTCCATCGAGATGCAGAAACAGGGAACTTCGCGAACAATGCTGCATATGTCCAGTAACATGTCCAGCAACAAAAATGGGCTCATTTCTTTTACATTTGCAATTTTTAAAAAACAGAGTGGTCATCACTACATAACGCTGACAGAAATCGTTTCTTCATGTTCCTTTACTACAAAACAGCTATAATTGAACCATTCTGAAGTGATGACAATTCTAGGACTAAAACATTTATAGCATACATCTTTCCACATCCCAAATAGCTAAGGGCACCTAAAGCAAACAACAATTACAGCTTTCTGCTTTAAGTACTGAACCTTCCGTAAAGAAAAAAAAAATTGTCAATCTTGTAAACCTAAATAACTACTGCATGCTTCATTTCTTTCTTCCTGTGCAGCATTCCTATAATTTACAATTTTCTAAAAAAAGACATCACTAATAATCACAGACATTCTGTTAAAGCTAACAACAAAAAGTTCTGCTCTTAATCCTAATATACCAAACAGAAGGACTCACTTCACATTCCCCACTGATATGGCTCCTCAAAAGCAAAATTAAATCCATATATATGTGACACATGCACATACATACATGTATACTCATATACATGTCAATAAAAGTGAAAAGAGACTTGGGCACTTCATCACCCTTAGCCAGGAAAATTGTGCTTTTATTTTAAGGAGAATATATATATTACTAATAGTTAATTCCTATTAAAATCTGCTATACTCTTATTTCAACATAAACTAAAAACATGGATGACCATAAATAATGTCAGGAAAAAACTGATACTGCATTTGGAAGAAAAAATGGTGAGAGAGACTCAATTTAAGATTACACTATATCTGTACAGTCCAAAATCATTGCTCTGGTTTTTATGTTTAACAATTTTTTTTCTGTATTATTGGACAGTAACATGTCAATTAGCTAAGTCTAATAAGAATTTAAAGAATTTATATAATTATACACCCAGTTTAACTGCTTTGCCTAAGATCACTGTCACCTCCTATAAAATACTTTTCATTAAAAAAGGCAATTTCTTCAGTCCTTTGATGGGACATAATTAGCTTTTCTGACATATCAAAGTCACCTTGCAACACTAACTCTATGCTATAACACTAAAGCCAGGTGTGCTGTTATAGGACTTTCTTCTTTACAGTGCCAACAAAACTGTTGATGGATGCCTCTGTAGTTTAATATCTGACAGTAGGTGTAAGAAAATAACATTTTTATTTAAAAAACTATAATACATAGTGATAATGAAGAGCAGAGGCAGCTTTTTCATTTACAACCTGTCTATAAATTTTGGCAGGAAATTGAAACTAATTTAATATGTTCAGTCTGAGGAAGTTACTCAGTTCTAAGAACATGCAGGCCATAGTTAAATTGCTGAAGCCAGAATTGTTCTTTCTGAAATGAACAAAACAACAACGTAGGGCTCCTAACTGGTGTTTCCAAACTGACACACAGTATTTGGCTAGACTTGAGTAGAAACACAGTGTTCTCCTGTCTGGAAACTTGCAGCAATTATCATTACTAAATAAATTTTAATTTACTGCTCCTCCACTACTTAAAAAAATTATTCTGTTTCAATTCTGAAAGTCATTGTATATTGAGCCTTCATGAATCCTGGCATCTTTGGTGATATTCTTCGGTAGAGTGACAGTAAGAATTATACACAATTGTCCCTCAAGGATACACGGGGGATTGCTTTCCTATACCAAACTTTGCCCATACTCAGGTCCCATGGTCGGCCCTGCAGAATTGATGCATAGGAAAAGTCAGCTCTCCGTATAAGTGGGTTTCCATCCCTCTGAGTACCATATTTTCCATTTCCATTTGGTTGAAAAAAATCCTTGTGTAAGTGGACGCACGCTGTTCAAACCTGTGTTGTTCAAGGGTCAACTGTACTTCACTTTAAATAAACTCACAATACAAGATTTCCATAGTGGTTAAAGTAAGCTTTGATTTACTTAACCTGGATCTTCAAATTAAGGACTTTTCAGTCAAAACTTCAGACAATGTAAGGCAGAGGCCCCTACTGGTAAAATTTAATACCTTAATAGAACTTAAAGTTTAACAAGAATTGGATATGAGGGAAAAAACACTAAGGAAGCAAGATTCTGAGTGTCTGGGGGTCTCAAAAGAGGGTTCCATATGAATGTGATGGAACAACTCCCTGAGTAGAGGCAGAGTTCCAACTTGTTAAAAGAACTAAAAACAAAAAGTCAAGATGTATAGTCTCTCTTGCATCTTATTTGTTAGGCCTACATGTCTGCCAAGGCTTAGAGTAGCATGAGGTGTCTGTCACTTCTAAATTTTTTGCATAAAATCAAAATTCTTCAACTCAATCCAAGGCTAGTTTTGTCTATAGAAACGTATCTCCAATTATATGATGAAGAACAGTAGAAAAATTTTATTTGCTCTACCAAATGTGCTTTATAGCCAACTTTAAGAAAGTATTTGCATTTAAACTAAAGGTACATAGCTTTTACCAAGCATTGATTCAGTTGAAGCTACTACATTTGCAAAGAGGCCTCTGTAAATGAGCCCCTGGATTATTGCATTTTATGAGACAAAAGATTAAATCCAAACTTAATGTTTTCAATATAACTATTGAGTATAATATGCCCTTTGTGTTCAACTAATATTCCACTGCCTGACTGAGACAGGGATGGATACACTGCTGTTTCCAAAGACCCAGGCCAACAGCTTAACACTAGCTCTATCGCCACAGTCTGCAAATCTGAGCACAATTCCCTCTTCATCCCAGGTCCCCCAAAGGCTTTGGGAGTGGCCAGTGAAAGAGCAGTTCCAAACACGGAGAAAAGACCCCTCAGAGGGCTTTGAAGAAATCCTAGTCATAGTCAACTGGTCCCCAATGAGACCCCTAAAGGATTCTCCCTGTACTGGTGTTTCTTGTTCATTCTTCAGCAGGGTCCTTAGTGAGTTATCAACAAACTAATGACACACTATAAGATTTTCAGGGCCTTCCTTTTAATCCTACCTTTAAAACTCTTAAAGTCCATTCCCTTTTTACACACCTACAAAGAGATGTGATGAACTTTTCAAAAACCCAAAATGGATTAAGAACTGTTCTGAGAACAAAAATTTCATATGCATATAAATCATCAGATAAAAAAGTCACAACATAAATACAGTCTTTGTTACTCTGTCTCTCTTTAAAGACATTGCCAATCAAAATCTCTTACCATGCTGCTCAAACTGGTCTCACAGACCTGCAGCACTGGCATCATGTGGGAACAGGTTAGAAATACAGAATCACAGGCCCACCCCAGACCAACTGAGAATGTGCATTTTAGCAAGATCCCTAGGTTATTTAAATGAACATTCAAGTTTGAGAGCACTGCTAATGGACTTCATCTAAAGATTTTCCCAAAATGCTCCACAAAGGAATGTGAAAAGATGAAACTAGAAGGCAATGCACCATCTTTATGCTCAAAGTGGATAGACATAAAGGCAGCAGAGCTATTTACTAAGACTTTGATAAAGAATATATAATATTATAAAACATTTAAAAATATATAGATTGGAAATGAGCAGTGACTGCTAACAGTTACAAGGTTTCTTTTTGAGGTAAAGAAACTGTTGTAATATTAGATTATGGTGATAGCTGCATAACTCTGTAAATACACTACAAACACTGATTTGCTCACTTTAAATGGGCAGACTTTATGGTATATAAGTTATATCTCAATAAAATTGTTGAAAACATTGATTAAACTTTAAAAAATAATAAAACGACCAAATCATTAACAATGAGGAAGTGTAAATTAAAAACACCACAAGGTATCACTTCATGACCACCAGCATAGCTAAGGAGGAGAATGAATAAACTGTGGTATATTCATACAATGGGATATTATTCAGCAAATAAAAGGAATAAAGCTGGTGTGGTGACTCATGCCTATAATCCCAGAGACTCGGGAAGCTGAGGCAGGAGGACCATTTCAGCCCAGGAGTTCAAGGCTGCAGTGAGCTATAATCAGGCCACTGCATGTCAGCCTGGGCAACAGAGCAAGACCCTATATCTATATTTTAAAAAGGGAATAAACCACTGATGCACACAAGATAGACAAATTTCACAAACACTATGTCGAACGATATAAGGTAAATGCCCCCCCAAATATCAACTATGGTTCCATTTATATGCAGTTCTAGAATTTAGCTAGGGTGATAAAAATCACAGCAATGATTGCCTCTGTGGGTGAGGGAGAACTGGATAGAGGCACATGGCAACTTACTGGAGTAGTGGACTGGCACAAAATTCTACATCTTTATTGGAGTGGTGGTTACATACATGATTACATTTGTTAAAACTCAAACTGTTCACTTAAAATCTGTGCCTTTTGTAATTATACCTCAATTTAACAAAAATAACAAAACATTTTACCCCCCCCAGTATATCCATATAGACTGGATGCCTTTTAAAAAGTAGGAAATGTAAATGTTGCAGCCATTTAACTTATCTATTTCACATTTATTACTTTTCCTAAAACCGCAAGTGCTTACTTTCTGAAACAGAATTTACATACCATCTCTTTTCTGTATAACTCATTTTAACCATCGTGAGCATCAATTAAAGCACCTGTCGTAATACAGGGCTGTCCTGAGAGAGATCTGTGTTAGAAGGGCCTATTTATTGCTCCTAATACTAGAG
Source organism: Daubentonia madagascariensis (assembly GCA_023783475.1). Classification (NCBI taxonomy): domain Eukaryota; kingdom Metazoa; phylum Chordata; class Mammalia; order Primates; family Daubentoniidae; genus Daubentonia; species Daubentonia madagascariensis. The sequence continues at coordinate 6,687,899 of JAKFHU010002088.1, forward strand.
CTCCTACACTCTTAATTTTGTTTTATTCCTACTGCTCTACTTGTTTGCTATTAGCCTGTCTCTTCTCTCACTGCCAGCTGCTTACCATCTTTTCTTTCTCCTCTTTGCTGCTAGCATCACAAGATGGACTCAGGTGTGACTTCTGGAGAAGATATTCCCTAACCAACCTACCTTGTGTTGTTTCTAGTTACACATGATGTTGTTTTTTCCTTTATTATCACATTGCAATTTCATACTGTTTTACTTTTTCAACTTATTTTCTGTCTGTCTCCCTCCACAAGAATCTGGATTCTAGCAATGCACAAACCTCAAAGGTCTCATTTACCATTAAATGCTCGGCAACTTAAAGAGTGGCACAAAATACGTGCTTAAGAAAGTACTGTGGATGGGTGGTGGGATGTCTGCTTGGACAAATGAATAATGAATTGAAAATCAGACAACTGAGTCTAAATCTTCCACTTTACCAGCTGCATGATCTCAGACCAAGGGCTTGGGACCCTTGAGCTACAGTCTCCTTGCCTGTTAAAGTAGGAATAACAGCCTTTACCATATATTACTGCTGTGAGGATTGAATGGCATTCAAGCCTTCTTTGGGAAAACAGGCTGATAATGAAGCCTAGTCAAATTGTGTGTAAAGCAAGAAAAAAAGATTCTGCCTATAAGGGATATTAGCTTTAGTGCATACCCTTCTTATGCATATTTTAACTGCTCAGAGGTTTTTCAGATGTAACACCTTTAATTATCTGTTAACTAATTATCTATTAGTTATTTTACAATTATTATAATAATTACTGTTATAAAATTTATCTATCTTTTTATTTAATTAATGGATAAATACTCTTTCTTAGGGTGAAGTGCTTATTAAAGTCAAACCAAAAACAACCTCTCTACCCCTTATTGCCTTTAGAAACCATTTGAAATACTGTTTCCATTTCTTTAGATTTGAGAAGCAAATAAGGACACAATATAGAGGGACATTACACAGATGTTAAGGAGATGCAATTTGCAGTAAAAGACCCAGGTGAAAGTCTGCAAGTAACTTAAAAAGCAAAGCAGAGTGTAGAGCTCAAATAAGTATTTGATTTCAGTAGTATCTGCCAAGTTAGGTAAATAAAAATTATCCATACAATTATCCAAGTATCTGAAAAGGATAGAGCTGAAGTTAATCCAATTAGAGAATCACATCAAGGGATTTATTACAATTAGTTTCTCAAAGTAAGCAGATGACCTTTAACAACTTCTGTCCTAACAGATATTCAGCAGTAAGACAGCCTGGACATATTTCTTAGGGTGTAAACACATCCAGTAACAAGTCAAGGAAGCTGCATAGCTAGCCCAATAAAAAGGTGAGCAAAAAACAAACAAAAAAACCCTCAAAAATCTAATAGCATTTCTTCCCAAAGTGTTTTGTCGCCATGAATAAGATTCAATGATAAGATCTTCTAAATGCCCCTATATACAGGGAAACTGTGAAAGTCACTTATCTCTAAATTTTAATCAAAACCTTTTAGACAAAACTTTTGTGAAATATTTTCCACACTTATAATTATATACATACATATATATTACATATATTATGTATATATCTATCTATAAAACATATGTGTGTATAAAATTTGGCAGATGAGTCCTGAAACAATTGCCATATGTTCCTTTTCCCATCATTTTCTGTATTTTATGGATTTCTGAGAGACTTATAACCTTTGGAAAAGAAAACAAAAATAATTACATTTTTAATGAAAAACCATTTAATCTGGTTTTGAGTTCACAGTGTTAAGGGAGGTATATCTATAGCTGTGTGTATTTTTCTTTGTTTTGGTTTCAGGAGTTTTTGTTTTTGTTTTTTGAGCTGCTCAGTAACAAATGATAGAGAACTATGTGACTATCGTCCATCGAAATGATTGTTTTAAAAGTCTAGACTTTCTCTTTCACACTCTCTTTAAGAGTAAAGGGACAAGAGGGATTTAAAAGTGGGCATTAGTCTAACTACTGTCACAAGTAGACTTGAAGAAGAGCCACTGGCCTTGTATACATTTACGAAAGATCTCATAGCTCCATCTAGCTCCAGACTAGGGAATTTAGGGAATAATATAGAATTACACCCAACAGGATTACCAAAACATAAAAGGGAAATCAGGAAGAGTCAAAATAAAACCATTATGCAAGCACTGAGTTTGTAAGTGCAGGAAATTTGTCAATTAACACTGATTAAAAAGAACATTCATTAGTTAATTGACAGTTGATTTTCTAAAGAAAGAAATCATTCATATCATTATTATTTACTTTTCTAGCACTTCACGTTTAAAAAATAGAACAGATAATGTGAGAAGGGATTAGAACTGAACATTTTTTTTCCCATTGAAAATGTTCTTCTGTCTCACATTGTTCTAAGTGTTCTGAATTCTGCCTTGAGCTCAGGAAAACAAAGAGGAAGCCACTTCTAAAGTTAAAATTGAAAGATAAATCAGGATATGATGCAGAAATATGACATGATTAGTATTTTTTATTTAAACAATAGAGTCTGAGTTGTTTATAGTCTACAATAAATCAAACGGAAATTTACACAAAGCCCCCAAAAGTGGTTTATTTAAAAACATAATTACAATTCATGAACAACCTACAAGTATCTCTTTAACATGAAAATACAAAAATAAGCAGTAAAATACTAAGCAATTAATGAAAATCCAGCTAGGAAAATAACTTTGGGTGTAAATTAAAGATACTTAGGAAGAACATCTACTTAAAACAGAGAATTTATCAAAGTAAATTCAAATCAAATCATACATCAAACATAAAGAGGTGGGGTTTGCATTTGATATTACAAAATTAAACAGCATAAATCCTTTATTATAATGTTTTAAACAATGTTTTCAAACAATTTTAAAAGTTTCAATAATGGACAGGCAATTCCACATTTCTTTAAATATCATCTGTCGCTGAGGAACTCAAAACAAATATAAAAATCCCTGAAACCAAAACAAATGGGTATTTAAGCCAATTTGACTAGCTAGATTCCAAATAAAATATTCAAAAGACACAAAGGAAATATTATGTATACTTCCTTCACTTTAAAAACTGGTTTTTGTGTTATTTTTACTCAGTTGAAGTGCAACAAAATTTCCAAGTTAATTGTATTCAGCATAAAAGAATATATTTATTTGCTGTTCTCGAAAACTCAACTTGAGTATTCCTCTTCCAATTTTATTTAGTAAAGTGATCAGATGACCTTAATCAACCAGGACAACTCTACCCGAGGAGTATTTTGTTTTCCTCATCTATAAAATGGGGAGATGACTGTCTACCTCCTGGCTTGTTGAGAGGATTAAATCCCTAACACAAAGCTAGAGCTTCACTAAATATCTGTCTCTCTCCTTGCCCACAATGCCAAAACCTAGCATGCAAATAGTGCACAGTCATTTGATGGGCACTCTCAGGAACATTCAAATTAATATCATTTTTTTGACTTCAGCTAGGGATACTCTGAATTATAGTTACACTAAGAGGTATTTTGGTAGTTATCCAATTAATTGTCATGCTTAGCACTTTATTTGGCTTGGAGCCTGACAGCATACTTTAGTTTACTTGTCTTTCAATCTACAGGGACTTTCTCTGCCACCAGAGCCAAAGCACTTATTCTGGGGGCCTTAGGAATGAAAGCAAGAAAAAGAGGGAGAGAAATGGGAGGGGCTATCCACAGAACACAAAAGCCTTGTTTCATCAGCACACATAAGCAGGTATGGCAGGTGCCGGGAAGGAGGAAGCAGTGGCTTCTGCATCCCGCTCACGTATCAGTTGTAGCCCTATCAGAAAACACTATGCTGACCAATGGCTAAAAGAACAGAAAACCGGGAATCAATTGGATATCATTCACCTGCAGCCATCATGGAGACAGGGATATTCTGATATTTAATTATGAACTAAACTTTAAAAACACCACACATGTATCTTTAAAACATAATTCCAAAACACTTGAGAAACAAGGGAGGGACTACCAAGAAGTTGAGGGTAGAGATGAGACTGAATATGCACATATTTTTGTTTTCTCTATTTTCAATACTCTGATCCTAGAGAAGAAAAACGTTCATTGCCTCCATGTCTCAGCCCAAAGTTACAAGACTGGATATAAAGAATCACAGCCAACATAAACAAACTGTCTACATCAAAAAGAAAACCTCATACTCCATCAAAGAAGTCATCAGAACATTTTGTTTTCTTGGGTTTCTAGGTATTCCTAAATATAGTCTCTATAAAGAAAAATAAATTCAGCACTAAGGCTCCAATTTTATATTTGGCTAAAAAAACCCAGAAACTGCCAGTGGCCTAATAAGCTAAATATTTTGTTTTTACATGAAGGACCTTTACAGGAATCTTTTTCTTAGAAAGATGAGAAGCACAATCCTACTTGTAACTCTACACCTGTTAAAGTTTGATTATGAACCACTGATATCAAAATCTCCTGGGCGGGTAGGTAAGGAGAAGCAAATGAACACTCCTGGGCCCCACCCCAGAATGTCTAAATGAGAATCTTTTAACATGTTCCTTAAGTGGATTCCACACATAAGTTTGAAAAACAATGAAATGAACCAAAGAGACCCAAAAGATTCATCTCTAAAAGGCATATACAAATCATATACATACAAATCATCTCATGTAACACCTCCTTGCTTTCACGAATCACATTTGATCAGTGTAAAAAGTAGATAATTGGTTAGTACCAAAAGTCCTTGAAAGGAGAAAAGACATCAACGTCAAGCAGCCTAAAATGTTTGTATTATAATGGTCAGATACAGGCAATATCTCACTTTACCTTTCTAGTGGTGCTTCACATATTTCATAGATAGATAGATGGACAGGTATATTGTTTGATTCTCTATTGCTGGCTTTTAAGTACTGTCAACCAAAGTCACATGCTCTTTCCATCTAATCACCCATTGCATGGGATCTCCACCATGAACACAAGGCCTGGACAGATCATCCCAACTCAACCAGCCCCACCTCAATCCCTGCCCCATGCAACCCTCCCCAACTCAGGGGTTAAGAAACTCTAAATTATCAACTAAACATACTCCATTCATGACCTGCCTAAATCCAAAGTATGTATAATAACTGTAATAAAGTGATATTAATACAAAATTCAGTAAAAGTAAAGACCCTCCCAGAAAGTTGTTAAAGTAGCAGAGCTTGATCAGGGTATTTTGAAGGAAAACTCAAATTCTCAGGGTTTCAGTGTCCTCCTCATCTGAAATACTGGTGGTGGTGGTGGAAGACTGGATGATTTCTGAGGTTTTTTTTAGCTTTGAAATTCTATGACTAAGGCACAACCACAGGTAATTTGTAAACCTTATATATTTTGTACAACATCCTTCTACCACAGCTCCACTATCTACAGGCACTGAGCCTGTGTGTAAATTATTTAATATTTATAAATCTGTCCCATTTCTAACAGGAAGATAATAATGGAACTCATATTAACCTAGTGGAATTGTTGTGAAGGTTAAATGAAATAAAAATCTTAAAGCACTGCACACTATCTTTGGACCATTGTAAATTCTCAACAGTAATAACAGGTATCATTTCTACATAGTCTGACTTTTCTCAACAAAACATGTCAGATTCACTGGCAATTAAGTACAGTCCCTATACATTTATAGAGCCCAGTTTGGCCAAGGCCATGGAGAAAGCTAATGACTCACCTGGTAGAAACCTACACAAAGTCATTCACATAAGCCCTTCACCACCCCAGAAGTGAGACATAGAGACAGTTTTCACAATGCTTTAAACAGGATGGCATCTAGGATGTTTCCCTCATGGAGTACTCAGCCCCACTGACCTCACTCCATCAATCTAGGACCTAGTCCATGGAGATGCCTCCTATACTTCTGACAGTAGAGGGTCTAGGTTAGTCAGTTTTAACATTTCAATCTCTTCCAGTTTAGCTCACAGCAACAGTTAAAGAACAGTTAAAGATTAACAGGGAAGTAGTGGGATTTTTCTTTTTTTAACAACCAAATAACACCCATTCAAAACAGACAAATGTCTGCTACATAACCTCCCTGGAAAGGGAAAGAAGCTATGTGAAATGAAGTGGCAAAACATATAAAATGTCAGGGATTTCTCTTTCATTACTGTTATCAAATTTCAAAATTAAAAAGTCAATAGGGGTATAGTATTTATTCAAGGGACACAAAGCACATGGAACAATGCTCAAAGGTGCATTTTAAAGACCTTCAAACACGTTAAGGGAGCTAAAGTTATAAGATAATAAAAACACTATTACAGCCCATTAAGCATGTTGTAATGGTGCTCAGGGATGATGCAGTCATGTTTTGCAAAAAGTTATTTTCACCCATCTCCCTGAGAGGAAATTCAGTCTAATCCATATACTCTCAGACTGGAAGACACAACAAATTTTAAACAATGCAGAAATGTATTTAGCCACTAATGCAGACCTCAAGCACTAATTTGAGAGCTGAAGGTGTTCAGAAGTAGAATAAATCAAAAAAGAGTATCACATCAAAAAGCTGTTTTTCTAAATGTCTAAATCACTCAGATTTTTCAGGGTCAAAAATTCAAAATTAATTAGGTCACAGGTTTAGGCTTTTGATATTGTTTCTAAAAAATCAACAAGTCCTCTAACAAATGGTGGGGCAACACTGTTTTCACAAGAACAACTTTTTTTTTAAATGATAGAGTAGTTCAAATGATTATGCCCCTGAATTGAATGTTCATAGAGTGATTTTCAAATATATATATATATACTTTTTCCTTTTACCTCATATACAACTCAACAGACAATAATCTAAAATCACTGTTAATAATTGTTACTGATTGTACTATTTTTTGACTATTCCAATTCCAGAATCTAGAACAGTGTTGATACCTAATAAGTAGGTGGCCAGTAAGTACTTTCTGGATTATTATTGAGCATATTCAATAACTGGATAAATGTAAGTATGTATACATATGTGTGTACACACAGTTTGTGAAATTTAAGAAAAAGGAGGGACAAGAGCTCTCATATTAAGCACCAACTATGTGCCCATCTCTTAGTATTTCACTTACATTGTTCCATTTAAACCTCACAATAACTCACAACTAATGCTCACACATAATAAGCAACAAGAACATACAGTCATATAGTTAATAAATGGTGGAAATGGATTTTGAACTCCCTGGATCTATTACCACTCTACCACGACCCATCTCGAAATTCATTCTTCCTCCATTGGATATAAGCAATCACCAATTAATTAAAAGTGAAATAAAATAATATAGAAAAAATAGTAGAAACACTGAGCATCTCAAAGAACCTCAGTGCTACACAGGACATCACGCTCTGGTACAAGCCCTCAGTGAAGGTATACAATGGATGGGTGGGGAGCTAGATGGATTGGGAGGCTAACACTGACCACAGCAGGGTCTTTCCAGAAAGCAAGGGCTTCATTTAATCCTCACAAATAACTCACAACCAAGGTTCAAAGATTAAGCAACAAGAGTGGAGGGTCACACAGCTCATAAATGCTGAAAACAAATTCCCTGCATCTTTTTGACTCTTTCCACTTGAACATACTAATATTGAGATTCACTCTTCTTCTATATCAGTTTCTCAACTAGGGGCAATGTCTGGTAGCATTTTTTATTGTCACATTGGGAGAGTGTCACTGGCATCTAGTGCATATAGGCCAGGAATCTATCAAACATCATACAATGCACAGGACAGCTCCTCCTCCACAAAGAATTATCTGGCCCAAAATGTCAATAATTCCCCGGGCCGAGAAATCCTGACTTAATCATAATCCAATATCCAAAGCAATCTCTTATTCACTTACTTATATATTTGAGTATCTATAATGTGCCAGACACTGCTCTAAGCACCAAGGATATGGTGGTAAACAATTCAGACAATGTCCCTGTCTCAGAGATTACATTCAAAAGTCACAGGTAGACCCTTAAGCATATAAATAAAATTAGTTCAAATGGTAATGAATGCCAGGAAGATAACAAAACATGATGGCATAATAGGGAAAGATGAAAGCGATGGGTCTAATTTTAGACCAATATTAAGATGGTCAGGGAAGGCTTTTTGAATAGGAGGACTTTGTGCAGACACTTTAAGCAAGTACTGCTTATAAGGAAGATTCTGGGAGTCAAAAAGGGGGAAAAAAACAGCGCATAAATTTTGTGGCAAGGAAGAACTGTGGGTGTTCAAGGAATATAAAGAAGTCAATATTGCTGGGACACGCTGAGTCAGAAGGAGGCTGTGCTCAATCAGAGAAGTCAGTAGGGCCAGGGCATTCAGGGCCTTTCAAATCCCTGGTAAGAAGTTTATATTTTACTCTAAGTCAATGGCTGGAGGGTTTAATCTCAAAAATAAAACAGTGGGTTACACTGTAAAGCTCCCCTTGACTTCCATTATGTGGATCTGGCGGGGCAGGGCAAGGACAGAAGCACAGGAATGGCTTAGAAGTTTGCTACAGGATTCCAGGCAAATGACAGTGGTGACTTCAAGATAAAGAAAAGTGGAGGTATAAAAACAGAATAGGAAAGTCTATTTGCTATCAAATAATTTCCCCAGTGAAGTTCTATCAAAACGAAAGGAGCACCCCAAGGAAACTCAAAACACAGATGACAGCTTGAGTGAAAATAATTCACTTAAAATTTCTTTGGAATTATAAACAGTGGAGATTGGCAAAGTTTGTAATAATAAAGCCCTTATTCAAACTCAGTTTTCACAAAATTCGACTTTATTTTTTTCTTATAGTAGATGCATTCCAAAAATGTTTTGCTTAACGTGAAAATCTGCGCATATGGGAAAAGCCAGTGGCTGATTTGGAAGTACTGCCGTCTTTTGTCACACACTGAAAAACTTGTCTTGAGGCACTGCAAATTTCATCTACATCAACATCCATACTTATCCCAATATACTTTTCTACATGCATGGCCTAAATGCCATTCTCAAATTAAAACTGGGTTGTCTTACCAAAATTTATTTACAAATCAGTTACCTGAAACCCAGAATATATATTCCCAGAGAAACATTACCGCGTTGTAAAAAATGGTTACATTCCTTAGCCAGGCAACAAAAATTTATCTAACTCACACTGCATCTATATTAAAATACCAATGCTAACAACAATTTTAAACATTTCTCACAGGAAAAGAGATTAAAAATTATAATTCCTAATGCCTAGTGTCTGACAATGAGAATGAGGGGTTTTCCCACACTCTGTTTCCTGTCTTGACACAAAGGGTCATGGTGGTTTTGAGCCATGAGAGAAGAGGGTAGGAATCATCCCCAGTGTGAGGAAGGTGTTGGGGAGGATAGAGTCCCTAGTAGGAGATGAAGCACTGGGGGCCAAGGGATGGCTAGAGTTATTTGCATTAATTCATTAAACAAGTATTTGGCTAGAAGTTGGAGATGGACTGATGAATAAGGCCCCATGTGTCTCATCCCATGGTGTAAAGACTTAAAATTTATCACAGTAGGGAAGAAAGCAAGTGCTAGAGGGGAAAAAGAGATGGTGAAGCAGTGGGACTCTGGTGACAAGCGCAGATGTGAGTGTCCTAATGAGAGGTTCTTGGAGACAGAATGAAAGGACAGAATCATGAATTTAACTAAAAAACTTTCAGTCTTTGATGTATTATCAGTCTTACAGATTTCATCTACCTGAACCAATTCTCACATTTCACAGAGGGGGAAACTGGCATTAAAAGACAAAGAAGTCCAATTGTAAATGTGGAACAAGAAGCAAATCAATATCAATATCCTATATATTATTCAATATTAATATCAATTTTTCCTATTCGTGTATGCTAATCAATGTATGCTATTCATGTATGCTAATCAATATGATGTATGCTAATCAATATCAGTACCAATTCATGTATGCTAATCAATATCAATTTTTCCTCCTTTTTATAAATTATACTGTAGAATGAGAGGAAAAGCTTCAGAGATTAGTAACAAAAGAAAGGACATGAAAAGCCAACTCCCTTATTTTACAGGTGAGAAAGCAGAGGTCCAGAGAGAGAAAGTGATGTGACTTGCCAGAGACTATGGCAGAATGAGGGCTGCCAGGCTTGTGTGGCCCAGTGGTTTCCATTATACACTAGCACCACTACCACCTTCTTTGTCAAAATGAGGACAAAAAAGAACAGCATCTCTGGGAATAAATATCATATGTAGACTATAAAGGCATAGTCCTCTAAGCAAAGATTTGAAATATAATTTCCAACTTATGACAATTATTTAGTGGTAAAAACTATATTATTTAGACCTTCTTTATCTAATACAAGCATGGAATGAAAGTTTCTAAATAAGTGAGCTTTCTAGAAAATTTATGTTTGTCCTTTAAGTGACAAAACCTTTAGCCATTCTTTTGGAGAAATTTCCTTTAAATGTCTTAATGACAGTCTATTGAAATAAGATTTTTCCCTTGAAGTCTTGAAGCCATCACTTCACTCTTCCATAATTGAATAATTTTTATGGGTTCCTTCTTATCTTAAGCTCTCTCTGTGCATTTTTATCTTCATGTTTTACTCCTGCAGCCCTCTAATCCCAATCAGATGCATCTAGTCTTCTATAGACTAAGAAGAATTATATCACAAAGACAGAAAGCAATGTAAGGTAAGAGTCCAAAAGCTCTGAGAGGACTTATCAAAAGTTAAATATTCATCATGATATGGTAATTTTGGCGGCTCAGAGCCATCTCCAGCGACACCATTCTGAACAGAACTTATTGCTTTTGATCTCTGTTCAGTAGCATTTTCAACAATATCCAAAACCTCAGTAGTTTTCTGAATAATTGAGATACCAAAAACTTAAACTTCAGTGGGCTGGGGAGAAATAACTCCTAATAATATATATGGAATTGGTTTTCCTACTTCTAGCAATGTGTTTCCACTTTAAATTTCATTTTTAATATCCCTAAATATATTTGTTAACACTGTCCTTGATATGTTAAATTAATTACTTTAGAACAACCAAGTTACATATTTCAGTTGAAAGTGCTACTTGTGGATAAAGGTTATTAGATAAAAGTCATCTAAATTAATTCTGGAAACAACATCTAACAAGAGGCAAAGGAGGGAGATACATTAGGCAGCAATAGGTGAGAAAGACAAATGAAAAACTGTAGCAGCCACCAATGAAATCGTTAAAAACTAAACGCTTATTTGTTACAGATGGCTTCAGAGGCTCTGGAAAACAAATATGATACATGTGATAATGACTATAGCCGCCTAAAGTAATTCCGTGACACAATTATGCACACCCTTTGCTGATAAAACTTTAAGTCTGTATGTCCTATTAGCCTCACCTGACTTCACCACACGTTATTTTAGCATGCCAGTCATGGCTGAAGGGCAGCACAACTTGAAAAACAAGAATCACTCCTGGTCTCCAAAACATAAAGCTACATTTTTGTCATATAATATGAAACTATGGAAATGGAGTCATCAATAAAGATTTTTTTTAATCTTACAGAAAGGAAAAGTGTATAATACTTTTTATAAATAAAGTTTCAAAGAGGTATATTTTCAGTAATAAAAACAGAATGAGTATGTCCAAGTGGTCAGTCAGCATAGTTGGTTTAGATGATTTCTAAAGGGCTCTTCCATATGAAACTATGTTCAAATCATACCAGCGGAAACACACTTAGGAAACTTAATAACAACAACTCTTCTCTTTCCCTGCAGTTAACAATTGAATATCTTTTATCAGTCTCCATCCTGCCAAAACGTTTTCTGTGTACAAGCTGGCAACACTGGAGAAGCTGTCGTCTTCTTTCTTTCCAACTCTTAGCATTGGTAGCCAAAAGTCTCTTTGTTGCTCAAATAGTCCATGCCATCTGCCAGCAGTTTCTCCACCCTGCAGTACCATCTGCCAGGCTCTCTGCTTCCGAGTCCAGGCCACGTTGCTTGTGTGCTGTTTCAAATGGCTCTCTCACCATAAAAGAAAGCGAGCCGACCAACACCTTCCAGTTTTAACCATTCTTGGTAATCATTCCAAACACTGTCCTCTGGCAGACTGGTTCTAAAGAGGATAAAAAGCTCAACAATTTGAATGAAACAATTTCCTTCAGAATTGGACAGCTATAGAACCTTAATATAATCGGTCATTAATATAACAAGTTTTTATAGCTGTGTTTCCTTTTTGTTTTTATAAGGTATTCTTAATTATAATAAATCATTCTTCAGATAAAGAAGCAAAAAGGAGAAAACAATCCATATTTCTACAGTCAATCCTGATTATTTTAAAAGCGACTTCTGGCAGGAATTAATAATTCAGTTGAATGTTATTAACAGTATAATGTTAACTTTATGCTGCACTGTTCTTCATTCTCATCTACTTAAAATTCCTGACTTTAAAGTAGAAACAACAAGGGTTGCATAACAGTCTCTTAACAAGGTTAAGCCTAAAGAGTTCCATTAATATCTTCCCTAAGGCCACCAGGAAATTCCTTAAAGCAAGAGAGCTTCAGGCTTGGCTGTGGATTATACTCAAGGGCTTTTCTTTCTAGATTTGTTACCGCTGGGAATTTATCTTGTGCCTCCATCACCACCCAGCCTCCAGAGGAAAGCCCTTTTTATTCCCAGTCACTCATCAAAATCCCCGATAACTCAACCACCATGAAATTTGGAAGGCTTTGCTATCCTAGCACCAAAATTAAATCAGCATTTAAGTGAATGTCAGGAATCAAGTTCACTCATAAGGAATGATATCATTCCAGCCAAATGTCAGAAAATATACATATTTTAAGCCATAACATCTGAGGCTTCCCAATCTTTGCAGATGGTTATGTACTCCATAGGCACGTCTGATCTTTATAAATGGTAGGGGGTGCTCTTATTGTATTAACCTCCACATTTCCTTTACATCTTTTAGCTTTGTAAGCCACAGATCTTGATGTTGGGGCAGATAGCTATTCTCATCAATTTCCAAAAACACACCACCTTTTCTACTCCTAAAGTGTAATAAAAAGTTTGTAGTTTTGATTTCCCAAATTTCTGTTCTCAATGGAACAGTACACACTTGTTAACAGTTGAATACTTCCGAAAATCACTAAGTAAAATTTCACAATAGCTATTATTATCCATATTCTGCTCACCTCAAGAAAAAAAGAAGAAAAAAAATTAGCTGCTAAATCTTATTCTTCAATATCACAATTTTTTTTGCCTCGAAGTATATAATTTTTAACAGAAATCATATTAAAACAGTATTTACATCTAGGAACTCACATTCTAATTTCACTAAAATTTGGGAATAAAAACATTCTTTTAAGAGACTTTTAACACTTTCCATTTTCCTCAAATACTTAGGCAAAACCATATGAATATTAGAATGATGCATGGAATGATGCATAATTTTGTGAAGGTTAAAAGCCATAAATATTCTGAAACATAAGATTGTTTTTAAAAATTCTAATTGAGATTATAAGCAAATGTTTTTTAAAAATAAATTTTATTGTTTGTATTTATGTATATAACATGATGTTATAAGTTATACATACATAGCGAATTAGTTACTGTAGTGGAACAAATTAACACAGCCATCATCTCATATAGGTAACCATTTTTCCTCCCCATGGCAAGAGTAGCTATAATCTACTTATTTAGCAAGAATTCTAAATGCAATACACTATTATTAACTACAATCCTCATGTTGTACATTAGATCTTTCTACCTGCTCATCCTAAATATTTGCTGCTTTGTATCTTTTGACCTACATCTCCCTGGTAACCACTGTTTTATTCTCTATCTCTATATATTTAATTATATATATATTTTAAGATTCCATATATAAGTGAGATCATGCAATATTTTTCCTTCTGTGTCTGGCTTATTCCATTTCAAATAATGTCCCCCAGGTCCATCCATGTGTGGCAAGTAGCAGAATCTTTTTTTTTAAAAGGCTGAATAATATTCCATCATATATACACATACACATACACACACACACACACACACACACACACACAGTTTTTTTATCCACTAGTCCATTGATGGACACCTACGTTGTTTCCACATCTTGGCTACAGTGAATAATGCTTCAGTGAAAATTGAGGTGATTGTCTCTGGTATTTTAAATTGGAAAATATTTTACCTCATGATGAAAATTAAGAGGTTAATATAATGGTATTAATAACTTATTTGATAAAATGATTAATTAACTAGTTTCCATAAGTTTAAATATACTATTTGTATATATTTAAACTACAGAATACATTGGGTCCATTTACAATATAATGGATACACTACTGGATCTATTTACAACATACTATAAAGTTTGCAGCTATGAGCCTAGATGAATTCCATTGGAAGACAGTTTGAAAGACAAATCCAAATTAGCAAGTGTTTAGAATCAACCGTGCCTTCAGATGATTAAGGGAGATATGTTTGCCTTACTCCTCCTCTCTTGGAATGACCTCTTAATGGGGTTCAGGACCTCCAAATATGGCACCTTGACATTTGAGAAAACAGGAGAAGCAGGAAGGCCACTTCTACCTTCCCCTGGCTCTTTTCCCCTGAAGCAGGCCACAAAACCTAGGAAGGTAACTCTTTGACCTTCTCCAGCCCTTCTCCCCTAAAACAGGTCATAAGACCCTCATTTGAGAGGTGCCCTCCCTATACTCGGAGGAAAAGAACATTCTCATCTATGAAGACATAGGGACACAGAGAAGAAACTGAACAGGTCTTGATAAGTTCCCGCTCTTTGTCAATAATACTTCTCCACAACTATCAACTTCTTAATCAAACTTAGCATAAAAATACATAGGTTTCCTTGTTTCTTTGGGTCTTCATTCCCTTATGAAGGCCCCTGTGTCATGTAAGACTTATATTAAATAAACTCATATGCTTTTCTTTCACCTGTCTTTTGTTACAGTGTCCTCAGGCATGAACCGAGGGATAGGTGAGGAAAGAAATTTTCCTTTCCCTACACTCTCTTTCACATAGGACACATCATAAAGGTACCAACAGCTTGAGAGACTGATATACTCTTTATTCTCAAGAGGAAGTTATTTTCTGATGGAGGCTCTCCCCTAAAATGCATGGGGTAAATTCACAAACTGGTAAAGAAAGACATGCCTTCATAAGTCTGGCCAATGACATTAACTGAAGAAAGTTTAAAAAAGATACTGAAAGTTCACCAGGGGATTGATAAACAGCACTTGAATAGTGATGCAAAAATAGATAATAGTTTGAGTTTTGCTGACTCTTTAGCAATAACTGGTAATAAGCGGGAGAGTCTTTTTAAATTTAAAAGTGGGGAGGGGTATATGGAAACAGAAAAGACACAGAATAGCCAAAGCAATCTTGAGCAAAATGAAAAAGTTAGAGGCATCACACTCCCTGATTTTGAAATATATTATAAAGTTATTGTAATCAAAATAGCATGGTACTGGCATTAAAAAAAGA
Source organism: Daubentonia madagascariensis (assembly GCA_023783475.1). Classification (NCBI taxonomy): domain Eukaryota; kingdom Metazoa; phylum Chordata; class Mammalia; order Primates; family Daubentoniidae; genus Daubentonia; species Daubentonia madagascariensis. The sequence continues at coordinate 6,703,316 of JAKFHU010002088.1, forward strand.
CACATCAACCAGTGGAATAGGATAGAAAGCCTGGAAATAAATCCAAGTATGCATGGTCAATTAATTTTTGACAAAGGTGACAAGAACACACAATGGGGAAAGGATAGTCTCTTCAGTAAATGGTGCTGGGAAAACTGTTTATTCACATGCACAAGAATGAAATTTATCTCAAACCGTATATAAGAATCAACTCAAAATGGATAAAAGACTTAAATGTAAAACCTGAAACTATAACTAGAAGAAAACAAGGGAAAAGCTCCTTGACATTGATCTCACCAATGATTTACTGGATAGGACTGCAGAAGCACAGGTAATATTAATAAAAGCAAAAATAGACAAATGGGATCACATCAAACTAAAAAGCCTCTGCACAGCAAAGGAAACAATCAACAGAGTGAAGAGACAAACCACCAATTGGGAGAAAATATTTGCAAACCATACATCTGATAAGAGGCTAAAATCCAAAATATATTAATATAGGAAATTCAAACAACTCAATAACAAGGAAACAAATAACCCAATTTAAACATGAGCCAGTGATCTGAAAAGACATTATTCAAAAGAAGAAATATGAATGACTGGCAGATATATGAAAATAATGCTCAAAACCTCTAATCATCAGGAAAATGCAAATTAAAACCACAATGTGCTATCATCTCACATCTGTTAGAATGGTTATTGTCAACAAGATGAATGATATGTGTTGGCGAGGATATGGAGAAAAGGGGATCTTTGTACGCCGTTAGTGGGAACATAAATTAGTATGGCCATTTTGGAAAAGAGTATGGAGGCTCCCCAAAAATATAAGAATAGAATAACCATATACTCCAGCAATTCTACTTCTGAATATATATCCAAAGGAATTGAAATCAGTATGTCAAAGAGATATCTGTACTCCTATGTTCGTTTCAGCATTATTCACAATAATCAAGGTATGAAAGCAACCTAAGTGTCCATCAAGGGATGAATGAATAAATAAAATATGGTATGCATATACACAGTGAAATACTATACAACCTTAAAAAGAGGAAAATTCTATAATTTGGGACATTGATAGAATTGGAACACATTATGCTAAGTGAAATAAGCCATGTACAGAAAGACAAACACATGATCTCACTTACATGTGGAATCTAAAAAAGTCAATCTCATAGAAAGAGAGAGTAGAAAGGTGGGTACCAGAGGATGAGGCTGGTGGGGAGGAGGAATGGGGAAAGGGAAAATGTTGATCAAAGGTTACAAAGACTCAGACTGGAGGAATAAGTCTAGTAATAAGTCTAAGACTGGAGCTATTGCACTGCTTGGTGACCACAGTTAATAATAATATATCATATATTTCAAAAATTGCTAAATAGATTTTTAATGTATTAAAGATGCAAAAGATAATAAATTGATGAGGTGATAGATATGTTAATTAGCTTAATTTAATCTTTCTATAATGTATACATAGATCAAAACATACATTGTACCCCAGAAATAAACGTAATTATTATTTGCTAATTAAATATTTAAAAATTTTAAGAGAGGAGGAAGGAGAAAATTGTTGAAAGTCAGTCATCTGATTACACCGCCATGGATATCACACAACTGTATTTACATTTGACTAGAAATGTACATATCCTTATGATAAAGAGATGAATATCCCCATTTTTCTAATATTTTTAAATAAAACTATAGGATATTCTCTGTTCAGGAGACATTTAGCCCTATGTCCCAAGGACATCAACCACTTTGAAAGCTATTGATTGTTTGCTGTGTGTCCAGCATTGCGCACTCGCTATGGAATATTAACCCATCCTTGGCAAAAAACAAAGGCCCCATTATTAGAGTCTTCCAGAATATTTAATTGCAAACCCACATTTTGTGCTTTGTTATTATCTTTCAATAGATTATCTAGACTGCCTTGCATACCTTATATCCCTCCTTCCAAACTAGATTCCTTCACTTTTCTCAGGAAAATCCTTGATACGTTCTTCTCACCTACACTCCTAGTACAGAATGCTGTCATCATGTCCACCTCACCTAGCCATCTTCCTTACCACACCCAAGAAGGAAAAGCCCCCCACCCAAGCTACTACTGAACGGCACCACTTTCATACAGACCTTGAGAGAGTTGGCTCCCCCCCCTTCTTTCTTCCAATTTACTTTTCAGTTTCTTGACTCTTCTGAGTGCTTTCACACCTACCCCTCTTCAGCTTCATCTTACATCGTTTGTTCCCTCATCTGCTTTATTTCATTCTCACAGAGTTTCTTTCAGTGTTTTGAGCCTTCCAAGCTCTGTTCTATCTCAGAATCTTTGCATAGGCTCCTCTCTCTACCAAAAATGTTCTACTCCTGGCTCTTCCATTGCTATCTTCATCTTTTCTTTCAGGTCTCAGCATGATATTTCTTCTGCAGAAATGCTACTTTGATCCCCACCTCCATTTAAAGATGATTCTTCTATCTCCTGTCTCTGAAATCCTTTAATTTTTCTACCTAGATTTACCACAACTTGTAATTACACACATTTATGCAATGATTTATTAAAATGTGTTTTATTTATTAAAATGTGTTTCTCCTGCCAGACTGAGGCCCATGTGGGCAAGCATCACATTTATTGTGTTTACTGATGTCTCCTCAGGTCCTAGCACCATGCTTAGGGCATAAAAAGTGCTCAGTTAATATCTGTGGGAAAAAGTGACTGAACACATCCTCAAATAGTTTATTTTTTTGTTTCCAAAGTTAATTCAGCACTCATTTAGTTATTTGTTATGGCTGTCAGCATGACCTTTAGTTTTCTGACCTTGTGTACACATGAAGTTCAAATACTGACTCTCATTGCCAGCTTCCTTATGTCTGACTGATTCTGCGTAACCAAGCAGAGCACTGCAGAAAGACCAAATGATGACTGTAGTTTGTTGAACCCTTGGCCTCAAACGTGCCAAACCAGCCTACCATTCTGTCCTAACTTGCACACATCCACGCTTCATCCAGCTAGCACTAAATTGTTATTCAAAACTCAGCCCAAATGTGACATCCACCAAGACAACTTCCCTGACTTAGAGGGTGGAGCGAGATGTTCCCTGTGTTGATTCCACAATCCCCATTCTATTTCATTATTATGGAGGTTTTACACAGTACCATAATCTGTAATTTACCCTACTGTCCCTCTAATAGACTCTTAGAATTATGCAACATATTTTTCAAATCAGGCCTAGCATATAGTAATATTTGATAAAATGTGACAAATGATTGGATGCCCATGATGACTGTGGTTAAAAAAAATGTGGTTACAAAAAATAGAATGACAAAAATAATGCCAATGAGCAGAAAGTAGGAAACACTTTCCAGCTAATTTTTCCACATTTTGATAATGAATTAAAAAATACAATGAACTCCAAGATAATATTTCATTATTTCAATGTCATTAAGAATAATGACAAAGAATTGAGAAATATTATATAATGACTTAGGGCTAGAAAGAACTTCAACAACGTTAACTTTTATTATTAAGGCACCAAATAAAATTGTGTTGGGTTCCTCTTCATTATATACTGTATCATCTTATTAGCAACAACCAAATATTCAACAGTCCCCATTCCATCTCAATTGAAGAAATTTCAGCTGAGTTACTGAGCCTTTAAAACTTAAATAAGTTAGCACTTAAAATGGAATAATTAGAACCGCTTTTATAATTAAGAAACAAGACACTCTGGAGCATTGCATTTCTGCAGAATTACTGCATGTCTCAAGCACATTAAGACTGAGACCAGAGGCACAATGCCTCAGCCTCTTGGGAAATATTCTAATCCCTGGAAATCTACTGCTTAAAGCAGCTTGTTGTGTATAGAATTTTTTTTCAGTATTTAAATATCAACTCATAAATTGTTTGCTTAAGGTTTATAACATTCCAATTTATATCTGGAAAAAGTATGACAATTCTCTTTGTTAATATGGGCATTTAAAATACTGGACAAAAGGCAACACACAGTCACTTTATGCGTTATTATAAAATTACCTTTATGTATTATCATAATAATTTATAACAAGGGTTAACTAGATTATTACCTGTATACATATATGTATATACACACAAAAATATGTATATAATATTTTGCATAAAGGCAATAATGGAAGTTAAAGAGTACTGCACTCCATTGGAATTTAAAAGTGGAGCAATCAGCTAAAACCTATTCAAGAAAATAGCCTCAAAAATGGCAAACAGTTTTTGCCAAGAAAAACTTGTTCCAAGAAACGTAAGACAATAAAACAGACCCTGAATGTGTTAAACAGCAGCCCCTTATAAAATATTACTGTCATTTTACTTTCTTATACCTCTCCTTGCATCACACTGTGGAAGTTGTAGTGATTTCATACTCAAATTGTTTCACCAATCAAAACTACCTATCAAAAAAAGAGGTAGTCAAATGCTAGGTTCATGTGTTTTTGTTCTTTTTGTTGAGACCATTACGTCGGCCAGTTGATAATGGGCACTTTATTGCAATGTATCCATTTATTAATAATGACATAGAGCCAAGTTTTCTAACCTATTTAACATGTGTAAAATATTTAATGGCAAACTCAAATACAGCTTAATAGTCATAGCAAAATGACAACTATCAAGGAATCTCATTTTAAAGTTAATTTGAGAATAAAAACCTATAAAATAAATTTTAAATTAAGAACCTAGCTTGGTACAACACTTACCACTCATGCTGGCAAGAAGATAGTTTAATTCCATTCAATTCATTCTAACATTCTTCTGATAGTCTATTACTTCCAGAGCCTTGGGGAAAGTCACTTGGATTAGCACGGAAGTGGGGAGGGGGAGATAATTACTACTTACCACACCCTTCCAGGGCTTACAAATAGCAAAATCATATAGGCAGGCAGATTTGAAATATTTTCCATTTTTGTTCACTAATATTTATTGGTGACTGAGGAGGAAAAGCAGAAAGGGAAGTATGTTTTTCACCAAGATTAATAAATGGGAAAGAATGGAGCACAGTGGTATAAACTAGGGTACATCACTATGCTTCATTTTATAATATCTGGTAACACTGACATTCTATTTGGGAACATTCACATTACTCAAGTTTTCCTGACCTTAGGAACGTTTTCCCAGGTCTGAGAAACTCCTACCAGAAATATAAGCACATCTAGTAACCAAATATAAGACTAATTAAACCCTTTAGCGTAGATGTGAGGAGACGAACAGTACTTCTGCACTTGTTTCTGTTACTTCACCAGATGGGAACAATATGATTCCTTGCACAGCATTCTGTGCAATTTGGAAGACAGTCCTAATGATCAAACTACCAATATAAAGGAAGCATACACCATGTGTAGAGCACTGTAAGACATTATGTAGAAACATAAAAGATACATGAAACACAGTTCCTGCTCTAGCTCACAAACTACGCAAGCTCATAGGTAGTCACATGTTTTAGCATTTGGTCAGGGGTGGCTCAGATAATCTAGAAAAAGAGTAATACCCCTGAGTAGGAGCCAAGGACTCTAAGAACACCTCCCAGCACTGCCCACCAGAGGAAGCAGATACTATGAGCTCATGACACAACACTTTTATCAGCAACTTCCTGCTGAGCTAGGATCACCAAATGCAGTAACTTCAGCCTTTTACATGCTTTCATCACTTTCACCCTATTAATCATGTATGCATGTACACACTTTGACTAAGAAAGTTCACCCAAGTTCACTTCTCAAAAAGCCTATGAGTCCCAATAACAATAAATAGAAAACCTCAGCTGTCCCAGAAAGGTTTACTTTCTTCAAAATGTCAAGGCAACATAATGGCTTCAATTACTTCTTTTCTACTGAAAGAATGAATTCATTTATAAGTTGATCATTTCCCATTTATATTTATTTAGTAGGAAAATTAGAGGAAGAAAAGTAACAAAATTGGAATATCATGCCACCAAATCTCACATCACACAGTGTTTCCAACAAAACAGACAAAATATAAACTAAGCTTCAAGTAGCAAATCGGCAAGCACCAAATACTGGAATTTTGCCAAGACAAACCATACAAGTTGTTTGACAGGATTGACTACCATTTGAGACCTGGACTAACACGTGCCAGCTCAAAATGAACCCTATACGTGTATGGACATACACATAAATATATGTGCATATATAATACTATATATTAATTATTCAGTTTTTAGGAAGATAAATACCAATTTATTTATTTCATTCACTATATACTCAATTCACTGTATGCTCAATCTCTCCATTATAAGAAACCACCACTGCTTCCAGAAACACTAAATGACAATTTACTTACCTTTCTGTAAAAGAATATACTCATTTAACTCCCAATTTTTCATGATTATTTAGGCAAGCTGAAAAAAATGTAAATGCTAATTGAAACATAGGTCCTAGCCATAAGTAAGGATATACTATCAGGGATTTAAAAAAAAACACACAGGACAGTGTTTTGAAAGACTATTTCTTCTTCTGAGGTTTGTCCCTTTCTTATAAATGCTAAGTAATATGTCACTAACCTATCATTAATCAAATGCCCATGGAGCTCTAATGTGTGGAAATGTAGTCTTTTAAAGATTCTTCAAATTAGTGTTTTGGGATGATAACATTGCACTAACGTTTAAATTTCATAAAAAGGTTCAGAAGGTAGATTACAAGGATGTCAGTACTTCACTATTCCCTAAATGCCAAGATCCTTTTCATATTAGTTAGAATTCAGCACCTCAAACTATACTCATTTAAAAGGTTGCAAGAAGGTCAATAAGCAGCTTAGTCATATGCTGAAACAGCAATGCAGAGTGGCTGAGTTTAGAAGTCAATTACAAACATATTTATCAAAAGAGTTTCTATTTTTAAAGAATATGCACACAGTAATTTGTGAATTAGAAATAATTCTCAGGAGATTCTGAATATCCTATATGTCCTATAGAGTATTCATTTTCTCTATCTGCTTGAAAAATGACAGCATTCTAATTAGTCTGTCAACATTAATAGACCCCAAATTTGATTCTTAAATCTCAACGGATGTCTTTTCCAATAGCCACTACTTCTCATTTGTGACATTTTACCTCCCTAAAATTATGTTGCAAGAATTTTCATAAAGTCAATTTATATAGCCAAGCAACCTCTAAATCAAAGAACTAGAGTGATACAGTCATGAGATAAATTAGAAAACTTAAAGAATCTCAATAAGAGCTTTAAAAAGAACCTTAAAAATGGATTTTAAAATTGTTAATGATGAGCTAGAAACTTTGACTAGCAAGATGAAAGAAACTCTAAATGATAAACATAACAAGGTCAAATAACTTAATTTTTAAATTGAAAAGCATTATGATTCAAAGAACATAAAGAACTACGCAGGCTAAAACCAAAGTGAAAGAGGGACCCAGGAAGTTAGCAAGCACTTAAGCCAGCTTTTATTTTGAGAGCATGTGACAAAACTTAGTAATCTTGACATTATTCATTTACATAATTCACTCACAGAATATAGGAGAAAGGAAACAATACCTAGAGAGTATTAAAGGTAAAGATTTTATAGTAGAAATTGATAGTGGATATTCAGAAGAACTGGGACATTAAAAAGAAAAATGTATATCCTCAGTGCAATGGGTTGAAAAATAAACCCACCACATTGAAGAGACCAGCAAAGAAACTTGACTGTCATGACATTGGCAAGAGGTTAAAGGGTGGGAAAAGAGGAAAGTAACATCTGAATTCATCTTTCCTTAATGGATGGTTTTTAATTCCAAAAACCTGAAGAAGAAAAAAAACCCACAAGGCACTATGAACAAGACTGTGAGACTACAGAAACAATCAGATCTTAAAAGATACTGCATCCCATAATAGAATGTTAAAACTGAGAATGTAAAACAACAATGTTTCATGTTTTTAAAGAAATAAAAAAGCTTTAAAAAACAAAGAATAAGAAACCATAAACATGACCAAGCAGGTCTTAAGTAGAACAAAGGGGAAAATACAATAATTACAATTAAAAATAGGATGTATGTGTTAAATAACATTTTATACATTGGTGAAGAAAATTAATGAAATAGAAATAAGATTTAAAGAAATAATCCAGATGTAGCCAAGAGAAACTAAGAGATGCAACATATAAAACTACATGATTAAGAGTCACGGAGGACAGAGGTATGTGGTCTAATATTTATCTAATCAGAGTTCCAGAAAGGTAATAGTGAAGAGCAAACATTTAGAGATAACTTCTGTAAGTTTTCCAGAATTATCAAAAGTTATCAAACTTTATATCTGACAAATCTGAAGGATAAATTTTTTAAAAATCCATGTCTATGAGTGGATTAATAAAATGTGCTATATGTATACCATGGAGTATTACTCAGCAATAAAAAACAACAGTGAATTAACATATCTGGTATTATCCTGGATGGAGCAAGAACCCATTCGTCGAAGCAAAGTATCACAAGAATGGAAAAACAAGCACCACTGGTACTCACCATCAAATTGGTAGTAACTGATCAATACTTATGTGCACACATGGAAATAATATTCTTCGGGGGTTGAGCAGGTGGGAGGGAGTGGAGGGGATGGGAAAACTCACACCTAATGGGTTTGGGGCGCACTGTTTGGGGGATGTTCACAATTGTAGCTCTGACTTGGGCAGTGCATAGGCAATATATGTAACCAAAGTGTTTGTACCCCCATAATATTCTGAAATAAATAAATGAATGAATGAATAAATAATATCCATGTCCATATACAACATAATGAAGCTCCAAAAGAAGAAAAAAGAAAAGAGAAGATCTTAAAAGCAGTCAGAGAAAAACAGATCATCCCCAAAGAAATTTTAAGTAAACTAATGACTGATATTTTGGCAGCAATCCTGGAAGCCAGAAAAGAGTGGAATAATTTTTTTTCAATGTGCTGAAAGTAACTGTCTACTTAAAACCCTATACATACTGAAACTAATTTCTAAAAGCAGAAGTGAAATAGACTTAAAAAAGAGACTGGGTAGTCTCTCCTTATCCACAGGGTATATATTCCAAGACCCTCAGTGGATGACTGAAACTGTAGATAGTATCAAAGTCTATATATACTATGTTTTTCCTTAAATATACATATCTGTGATGAAGTTTAATTTATAAATTATGCAAAGTAAGAGATTAACAATAAAATAGAACAATTAAATATATTGCAATAAAAGTAGTGTCAAGTAGCCTCTCTCTAAAATATTTTATTGTACTATATTCACCCTTCTTTTCCTTGTGATGATGTGAGTTGATGCATTGCCTGTGTGATGACAGGAAGTGAGGTGAATGACTGTGGCTGTAATTTTTGCAGTTTGAGATGCAATAACAAAACTAGGACCAATCTGCTTTTCCCTCTTCACAATTTCACGGATAGAAGATTCATTCTCACCATAGATCTTACCAACCTCACCATGTAATTTGTTTCCTTTCCTTACAAAGCCAAGAACTTTCACCTTTTTGCCTTTTCACTTAAAGTATTTGGCAATTTCTCTTTGGCATATCCCAATTGCCAGCAACACTACTCTTGTGCTTTGGGGCCATTATTAAGTAAAATAAGAGTGACTTGAACTCAAGCATTGACACACCACCACAGTCAAACTGGTAACTGAGAACGCTACTAAGTGACTAATGGGCGGGCGGCGTATACAGCATGGATATGCTGCATGATGGGACAATTTATGTCCCAGGCAGGACATGCAAGATTTCATCATGCTACTCAGAATGGCACACAATTTAAAACTTATGAATTGTTTATTACTGGAATTTTCCAGTTAATATTTTAGGGCCAGGCACAGGTAACTGAAAACGTAGAAAGCAAAATTGAGGACAAGGGGGGACTATTATTGTATTTACCATACAAGATTTTGTTAATTATGCATGTTAAACTATCTAGTTTGTTCATGAGTCTAGACAAGCTTACTCTGAAATTTCAATTCTGTTTCGATTCTGCATGTGTATGTATGCTGATCTGTAATTTAAATATATTTCTAATGGTGGCTTCCAGTATGGTTTTCTATTTGAAAACCACAACTCTTTAGTAATGGCAATGTGTGGTCAGCAGCCACTCGTATCAATGCAGTTGAATTAAAAACAATGCCAAGTGAAAAATGCACATTACAGAAAAATAGCCAGTATAAACTTCCCTCAAGAAACAAATTTACCTAAATATTACTTAGGGATATAGAAATAGGTGGTAATGATCTATTTCTTAATTTGTGTGGTGACTACACAGGAACACTTATTTTATTATTGAAACTGTGCATATATATTTTATAATAAAAGTAATAAGCTTAAAATATGACTATTATAAAATATGCAGTACATTTTATAAGAAGAGAATGATCCCAATGTCTGTCACTCTGTAATTCCCTCTTTTCATCTACAGTCAGAGGATGAGTTGCAGAGAGAGAGGGGACCGGGCATATTCTCTGTGGTTCAGGGAACTGAACACATTTCAGGAAGTCAATCTCCTGGCATAAGAATTATTTCTTGTCAACAAGGAGATAATGCATCATCCATACATACAAGACAATGGTACGAGAAATATTATCTGGCACATAAGCGTTCAGGCTGCCTTCTCACTGTGCCTCTTGCCTTGTGCATGCACATGGTTGGGGAAGAGAGAGCTCTTCCCCAACAACACAAGCTCTCTGGTGTCTCTTTGTATAAGGACACTAACTCTATCATACCAGAACCCCAACCTGATGACCTCATTTTACCTTAATTAACCCTTTATAGGCCCTACCTCCAACTATAGTCACATAGGGGTTAGGGCTTCAACATATAAATTTGGGAGGAGAGCACAATCAATCCTTAGCAATGACCATTAGGGATTTTTTTTTTAACTATTAAAATTCTGCAGTGTACATTCCTGTATATTTGCCTAGACCAGATACCAAGCATTTGAATGCTCTATCGAAAGTTATATGTATATATGTATATATAACTTTCGATGTATATATAAATATATATATATTTAGTTCTGAAAGCTACTCTCTAAACTGCTTTACCAAAAAGGCTTTATCAATTTGCACTCCCACCATTGGTTTGTGAAGAACAATTACTTTCCCACAGCAATGTGAGAATGCCAACACTGGAGATTATCAATCCTTACCAATTTTATCAATCTTAGGAAAGTACTTTGTTTTAATTTCCAATTCCCAGATAAACAGTGAGCATGAGCATCTTGTCAATGTTTGCCATTCCTTTCTTCTATAAATTTACTATTCAAAACCTTTGCATTTTTTCCTTTTCTTTATTCTTTTCCATTTGGATTTATATGAACTTTCCTCCATATTCTAGATATTTATTCTTTGTTAAATATTCTTTTCCCAATCTACAGATATACTTTCCCAATCTGTCTTGTCTTTTAACTATGCATGGTGTTTTATCACATACATATTTTCCACTTTTATACAGGCATATATGTCAATCATTTCTATAGGTGAGAAGGATAATAAAATCTTAAAAATATTTTTCAGATCACTTATCTATAAATATAGTTTAGAGAAAAAATGATTTTTAAATAGTGAGCCATTATAAGGAGTTTGAGATTGATGTGTAGTTGTGAAGGTTACAGTTTTATATGAAATAAAATCAACTGAAATCAGAGTCTATTCACTTGTAACCTATACAAAGGTCAGGGTCTTCTATGCAAGGTTCTTAAAATTGAAAGAAATCAGCCATACTCTGATATTCCACAAAAGAGTAAATCAGATTTGATGCATATGTGAAATCATTAGAATCCTTGTTTTTCATAAATTATAAAACACGAACAAGTACCATCAAGATTTTAAAAAGATTTTATTACTACCCCTCACATACCTGACAACGTAATTTTTACTCTGAGTAAAATCTGTAAAATAATAAAGTATAATTCTAATTAATATTTCATGATTTCTATAGTAAAGCTCTTTTGAAAAAAAAAATGTTTATAAGCATTGGGGTTTTTTGTGTGTGCTTGTGTTTTTTGTTTGTTTGTTTTATTTATTTATTTATTTTTTTGAGACAGGGTTTCATTCTGTCGCCCAGTCTGGAGTGAAGTGGCACAATCATAGCTCACTGACACCTCAAACTCCTGGGAACAAGTGATCCTCCTGCCTCAGTCTTCCAAGTGACTAGGACTACAGGCCCGCATGCCTGACTAATTTCTTTTATTTTTTATTAGAGACTAGGTCTCTCTATGTTGCCCAGGCTGGTCCTCAACTCTTGGCCTCAAGCTATCCTCCTGCCTTGGCCTCCCAAAATGTTGGGATTACAAGTGTGAGCCATCATGCCCAGCCAAGCATTGTTAAAAATAACAAATTATACCTATCTAAAGTTAAGATTTTCCACATAAAGTTGTTCAAGACAGAAGGGTAAATCTCCAGTTATCAGAATATACACCTTTACATAAACTAGTTATTTTCATCTTCATTCTTCCCCCTTAAGTTGCAGGAACATTGTATATCACAATGAGTGGTGGCTACATATACTTTTTATGGTTTCTAGTTTATTCTCTTTCAGGATAACATTAACACCTGTCAGATTGTACTCTATTACATTCTCCCAAATTGACTTTCAATTCAACACATGCCTCCATTTTCAACTGTCATTTAGCTACATAGGTAATCCTTAGCATGTACGATGCATTTTCCTGTTTTAAGACATATACTCTACGAGAGGTTATATCTTGAAAATCTTGTATCTTTTTTTCCCTTAATAATTTGACCTAGAATGTGGCCCAATGGCGAGAGGAAAAGTAAGAGGGATAGAGGTCAAACTATAATAAAATCACACATAAGCATATAATAATCTCAGATTTTAAAATATACCTAGAAGGGGTAATCAATAAAGTAAGGTTATTAAAAATTTTTCAAATAAAATGAAGCTTACAACATACTTGTTAAAGTTATTAGAAAGAAACACCTTATAAAAGTTTTATGTCACAAAAAATTAACAGGTTGATTGGGCTAAAAAGAAGAGGCCCATAACTCAGCAGAAGCAATGCTTTATTATTTGTTCAATAAACACTCACTGACTCCTACCACATGCAATAAACTGTATATGACTACATATTTGATGTGAAAAATATATAACACACAGCCCCTGCCATCCAGATACTCACAGGTTAGTACCAAAATTTTTACTTGCATTTAGTATATTTAATAACACACGTGACTAAAATGACATCTCCATGAGAACCTTTTTAATATTTCATAAAGTTGAATTTCCACTTAAACTATTTTAATAAAATATTTAAATAAAAAATAAAATTTAGCATTTTTATATCTCCTAACCTAATATTGCTAATCAAACAACTTTAAATGGCTGTAATTCATGACTCAGAACGAGTCTCTTCAATAGTTTTTTTCTACCTGTGATTTACTTATGGTGGTACTAGAGTTATTTACTCTCTTAGATATAAATGGGTGAATAACTTAGGAATGGTTGTACAGAAATATTACATAATTTCTTGACACCACTTTGGATAAAAATGATCACAACAATTGCACACATTTAAAAGGTAACAGCTTCCTTTAGGAAACGCTCATTTGTGATTAGATACGATAACATCTCTATCCTTCTTGCATAGTTGCCCAAGAGTTGTTTCTTACTAACTAGTAGTTTCTGTCTACTCTCTACTAATTTGCTAAAACCATTTGTCAGAATTTCACCTCTTCCATCACATTTTTATATTATCATAACTCATACACAAAATCACTATTAAATAAATTAATATTACCCGAGAGTGAAGGCTATCAGGTCAGAATGTAATTTTGGCAATCAAATTTTTCCTTTGGAAAAATACAAGGAATTTCAAGATCTTCTGAATTACATATATAAATGAAAAAGAAGAGGAAATAGAGACACTTTGGGAACAAGCACATAAGTATGTTTTGATGCAAAGAGGTGAAGCTTCAGATTCAAACAGATAAAGGCTGAAATTCAGATGTGACTACTTTTCTGGCTTTAAACTTTGGGGAAGTCAAAGAAACTGAGTTCTGTACAGGTAATTCTGCAACACAGATACACCATGACTTACCTTGCAGAGTTGGATGGAGGACTGGATGTAAAGACCTGGCACGGTATCTAGTGGTCAATAGTAAGTGTTAGTGCCTTCGCCCATCTAACTGCAAAGCTGAACACAAAACTATGGGCCAAGCCTTGCCCATTTTTTCCTCCAAGCTTTCACTAGTGCAGCAATTCTCAAAGTGTTGGGCCCAGGTCTAGCAGCATCAGCTTCACCTAGGAACCTGTTAGAAAAGCAAATCCTCGGGCCCCAGCTCAGACCTACTGAATGAGAAACTGCCAGCCGGGCCCAGAAACCTGTGTTTGAATAAGCCCTTCAGGGAATTCTGATGAACCCTAAAGTTCGAGAACTACAGCTCTCATGAATCTGAAGCTGATGAAAAATTTTCCAAGTCTAGTAAAATAAATTATTATACCCTATTCTATAATAGTATTTCCTAATGACTCAGCTTTCCCTCGAGGAATTCCTCAATACCTGAGGAGCTAAGGTAGCAGTCAGTGAATCAGCTCTGGAGGAAGTGGGAAAGCCGCCCACAGCGCAGGCCTGCTGTACAGAGCAATTTTCTTCATCAGAAGTCAGGTTTAAACAAAGACTTAAACTGTTTTAAAGTTTAAAAATACATTGTTTCAAAATCATCTTTTCCAGACATTTGCTCAGCAATCCTAAAGCTGTAACAGAAACAATTCTGCTCCTCTAGGGAGTTTTTAAAAGATAAATTTAAATGGGAAAATCCCTATAATTTTCCAGGCACATTTTAAGAAATTTAATTATTAGATTCTCCCCCTCCATACTTTTTCTGGCACTGATCCTCTTATCTTTTATAATAACTCTTCATACCAGATGTTGTCAATATATTGGTTTTTTTTTTAAGGTGCTTACTTAATCCTCCCCATTTGAGAGAATATTATTCTTTAAAGGAAATGAAAGCAGCTGAGACCACCTTAATTCTGAAGCATATAAATTCTACACATTTTTCGTCTTCCCACTACCACCCATATACCCATGCTGGTGTAAACACATCTAATATTTAGTGGCAACCTGGGAGTTCCATATCACTTCATTTTAGATGCTGGAGAGATTAGACAAGGGCTTTAAACACTATTGCTTTGAAAAATAACTGTTATTAAGCACACATACATGCATACACACACAAATACACACAAACTCAATATCCTGATTATGAGATAAACCTTGACATGAGAAAACCCAAGTAAATAGAAAAAAATTAAAATTTTCAAATAATTTTTAGCCTGGGAATTTTTCAGATATTTAATTTTCTATCAAGCAGCTGAACTTTCTGGAATATTACCAATCTGAGTTATGTTACTCACTTGAATGCATCTAAATAGAGTTTTTAATTCTATTTCACATATTCCTACAATGTTAAAAAGTTTTCTCACATTATTTTAGACTTAATCTCTTCAATTATATTGATAGCAAAACTCACTTCTGCAAAAATTTAGCTAATTGCCATGATATAATGTTGATAATTTTTATTTTATACAATGGCCTATTTAAAAGGGACAAAGCTCTTAAGTTTAACCTAGGAAACTGCATATTCCCAGTAGAAGAGGAAAAGAGAATATTGTTTTCACCTGAAATGGAGAAAAATAAACCCCAGGAAATTTGCCCTCATCATAAAACAAAGGAAAGCCAGTATTCCAGGGATCTTATAGAAATCTATATATATTGAAGATTTGCATCTTCAGAAAAAAAATCATTTAAATCATTTAAACAGCAATGTATTCAAGTCATGGTGTCACCCAAACACCATGACACTACACTACACTGACACTAGTAAGATACCATTCTAGAATGCTACTTGTTGCATTTGTAACTCAGCAAGACACAATAATGGCATTTTTCTGCTTTATAAATAACTAAAATTAGTAAGAAAAGTAAGGCACACTGTTAGAATGTCAGGAGTTTTTCATTTTGTTCTTGGAGGTGTGCTCTATGTTTATGTGCTCAAATACCTGCTAATTTTGCTTTAGCACAACTTTTCTCAATGTGGACATGCACCTTCTATTCAGCTTCCTCCTCAAGGACACTCTTGAGGCTATAATTTTCCACTCTGCTCTATTCTGGAACTTTCAAGCACTAGTATCCTCCCAGCATTCAACCTATCACATAAGAAGAAAAGAGCCTTATCAAGTGCAAATGGAAAATAAGAAGTAGAAACTTTAATATAAGAAAATAGAGTTGCAGAACAAGCTGCTTTGTGTTGTCCTTGTCAATGTTCTGGTCATGAGCAAAATGTAACTGAATCAAAAATGTCCACTATTTGGGAAAAATAACTGAAGAATCAAATTCCAGTACAGTCTCCCCTTATCATTGGGGGGGATATTTTCCCAGATCCCCTGTGAATGCCTGAAACTGCAAATAGTACCAAACCCTGTATCTAGTATATTTTTCCTGTACATACACATCTAAAGTTTAATTTATTAATTAAGCAGAGTAAGAGACTAACAACACTAATAATTATAATATGCTATAATAAAAGTTATGTACGTTCTCTCTCTCTCAAAATATCTTACTGTGCTGTACTCCCCTATTTTCAAATCACAGTTGACTGTGGGCAACTAAAACTAAGAAAATGAAACCATGGATAAGGGGGGCAGTAGTGTAGTTATTGTTGTTAGATAGGACAAACACATCTGTTTTCTTCCTATAATATACAATTTTGTTCTTTTATTGTACTCAACATCATCCAAATTATTCCAACTCTATTGAGAGTTGAAAGCTGTTTTCTAAGGACCATAGCAAAAAAATTCACCTATTTTATTCACTTTTGAAATATCAATTTTCATATTCATATTAAAGTTGGCAATTGATTATTAACAAATCAATACTTACTAGGACTGGCTCAATGTCAACGTGAGCAATTGAGATTAAGTATTTCATTTACTCTATGTATACTAGCAATTGTAAAACTCAGATTGTCAACTTTTGGTAGACTATATACTTAGAACTTTCCAACAATAATAAAAATATTTTCTGAACATTTCTGAAGAAATGTTTTTCAATATTACTGCATTTCTAGAATTTGTATTAACTAAAAAGATAATGAAAGCTACCTCTGAGTTCAAGGGTGGTCAGGTGGGAAGTGCTATTCTTCAAAGGAGAACATTGACAGAATATGACATTTAAAAATTTTTATTATATAAAATAAATTTTATCAAGTATGGTTTTGAATTTAGCAAATCTTACACAATTAAGTCTTTATGATGGTTGAGTAAACAGTATTTCTTTATTTACAAAAAATGTGAAAATTTTACCTCCATCTTTATTTGGACTACATTTAAAAAATTAAACAGATGGTGAAAAAGTAAATTTTTATGAAATATTTTTAAAGTACTAAACTTGGTTATTGCACATAGTATATAAGTCTGAAGGAATCAAACCTCTGAAATCAAAAAGTCTGATGCATGTAACACCAATGGACTCACCCTACTCTCTAATTGATTCATTCATCTCTAGTGAAGTTGCACCACTTTCAAGATCCATTTGGCCACTGATAGAGCCTTTGGGCATTTGGTCATTAATTCAGTATGTATGTAACTCTCATCCAAAGAAAATGATTATCAAAAGCAATACTGAGGTGGAAACACTGAAAATACCTATACTTTAAAAAAATTAAACAGCAGAAAAAGTGTTTTATACAACTTCTAAAACACTATATGAAAGGGAATAGTTTGTATTGGTACCACTAAGAAGAAAGTGCCCATGGCAATGATAGGAAACATGCCATTAAGTATCAATTTCATAGGAAAAGAGTGAAAGTAGGATGTAGAGACAGTTCCCATTTTCTATATATTAATATTTTATGGGGAAAAAATGGCTTCAGAGTAGAATTTCTCATTACGAAAAAGTTCCCCTATAAGTATTGTTAAGGTCATTAAGTTATTTCTCCAGAACTATCACAAATAACCTGAATCCGAAAACTCTTCTACAGCTTTAAAGCTTTGCTGACTCTTTAATTCTGACCCTTTAATTTTTACTCAGCTATATTTGTTATGTGATTTAAAGTATCATTACAAAGTAACTTAATATAAATTCATTTTAACTATATTAATAATATTAAATTGTATAAGTTGTATAAGTTTTGATGTTCTGATGGAGAAGAGGATGTAAATCTCTTACCTCTTCACTTCCTGAATATGTATGTGCTTTTGGGGCCGAGGAAAGAGAACTACGTACAAGAAAGGAACACCACTTGTAAGAAAAACATATTAATACATTTTGTAAGTGGCATTAAATTATTTATTGTTAAATGGAATAGGTCTCTTCACACATTAAAAGCACCAGACACCCAGCATTATAGACAATCAGAGTTTTCTATTCAAGTTTTCAACTTTTACTCCAAATCTTTTTTCAAAGCATTATCCTGAACTAAAACAGCTTTGTTTATGAAGAACTTGTTGCTGGTTCTTAGGATGATCGTTCTTCCCGTTGATCATAGTAAGTTTTTTTCCTCCCTTTCCACTTAACCTCGAGGATAAGAATGCAAAATTGACCAAACAAAAAAGAAAAAAAAAAAGGCACGAGAAAAATGAAGGGAGTGAGAAATACAAGGAATTGCAGGGTGCGGAGAAGAGGAAGGTTAAACAAATCATTTCTCACTCTCTAGATGAGTACACGGGGAATTAAGAATTTGGATGGCACACCCACATCAGATTGAGGCAGGGAGTACACTCAAGAAGTCATCACAAAGCTGTGGACAGGTGTAAGATAAATATTTCTAAAAGCAAAATGGAAAATCTAGAGTTAATACATGGAAAGGTTTGTTTTGAGTTACATTTCTAACACTTAGGTGTTCTCCTAAAATTACCTTACTGGAAATAATAGAATACTTTACAACAAAATGCTACAGAAAAAGTATTAGTATAATTGACATGTTGATATGTTTTGTACGTTGCTAACACTGTTGACTGACCTTCTCCATGGAATATTATGCTGTTTTAAAGGCACAAACTTGGTGTTTCCTAAAACTATGAGCTAAATATAAGGAGTCACCATTATTATAATACCCCCAAGCACTAACTTTACCTAATAGTAGAAACCCAAAACAGGGCTGAACTCGTGAAGTTAGGACAAACAGCTCCTTCCTTAAAATCAAAAACTAAGTGGAGCCTAGCAGGAAAAAATTAATTACAGACCTGGCAAATCAACATTTAGTTTACTGTGTAGCGTCTGAAGGCAAGCAGCATACAACTTTAACTTCATGGTTACTCTTTCCTCAAATTATGATCTACACATAGTGAATAGAGAGGGAAACCCTTAATTTTTCCCAGTGGACCAGGTCAGGCCCTTTCAATGTCTTACAATTGAGTTCTTTTTTAAAATTTTATTTTATTGATACATAATAGATATACATATTTTAGGGTACATGTAATAATTTAATATATTCATATAATTTGTAAAGATCAAGTCAGTGTAACTGTAATATCCATCACCTTAAATGTTTGTCTTTTCTTTATGCTAGAAACACTCAAATTATTTTCTTCTAGCTATTTTAAAATATACAATAGGTGATTGTAAACTATAATCACTCTACTAATCTATTGAACACTAGGTCTTATTTCTTCTATCAAACTATATTTGTACCTATTAATCAGTAATGCCTCATAAAACATGCCCTTCCCTATGTTTCTCTGGAAGAAAATTCCTGTGACTCAAAACCTAAATCAACTATGACGTCATCTGAAAAGCCTCTTCTTGCTTTGCACTAAGTTCATAGGATCTTACTGTTTTCACAGGATTTTGTCAATGACTCTTTAATAGCACTTACTTTACCTATATGTGTATTTGTCTGTCCCCTATTATACTATGAGGTCCTTGATGATATTGTCATTGTTTTGTTGGTAGCCTCAGTGCTTACAGCACAGTCCTCCAGATGATTTTGTTGAATAAACCAAATTGGGGGTGGGGGTGTGGGGAGTAAGCCTTAGAAAGAAAAGTTAAATAGGACACATGGCAAATATGTAATGAATTATCCCAAAAAAGAAGAAATAGTCTTATCCACTAGTGTTCCAGAAGCAAAATACCACCAAGAGGTGGAAATTACAGGGAAGCAGTGATAGGTAAAAATTTCTAAATGAGTAGAGCTGCCCAAATAGGGTATGGTCTTTTCCATAGAGTAGTGAGTTTCTCGTCATCTGACAGGTATCAACAGGGCCTCTTTACAAACTTACTGAGAACCAAATTCATCAACTTACAAAGCTGGATACATATGCTCAGGTAAAGTTCTCTTTTAGAAAGACCACAATTTCTATTTTTTATGAGAAGAAAATCCAAATATTTAAAATTCTTGGACCCTTTAAGTTAGTGAAATCAAACTTAGTTATTAAAAGACAGTAAACTAAATGTTTAATATGTCTCTAGATTTTCAGATGAGGCATCTCGTAAAAGTAAATTTTGAACTATTTACTACCAAAAAAATAAAAAGGAAAAGCTAAGATTTTTATACAGTCTTAATAATTATGAACACTGGATAACTTCGTTATTACTAGAATGTATGTTGCATTATAATAATTCATGTGGAAGTATGCCACATCAGGGGTCCAATCATACACTACTGGATGTTAATTAAATGCCTTATGTTATTGAAGGTGAAACATCTCACTGGGTACCAAAAGTGTGATCTAAAAACAAGGGAGGGATACTGTTGCTATAGAGGCCTTACATTTCAAAGAGCATAATTCTTCTTTAAGATTTTTTAGTTTTATACAGCATATAAAACTCACTTTTATAACATTTCTATAATAAAGTATATAATCATTGTAGAAAATCTCTAAAACAAAAACACCATAAAGGAAAAAAATCACCCATAATCCCATCTCTCAGAAATAACAATCTCCCATTGTATTTTCTTCATATTTTCATCATGCAAGTACACATACATGCACACACACACACACACACACACATATGCACTTATCCACATCTATATGCTTTTTTTCTCACTCTACAGTATAATTCAAAGGTATTTTAGAGATACACATAATCATTTTATCTATTATACATAATTCTTAAGTTACATGTAAAAAGGAACTCGTATCTAATTATATTTCTGATTAACTTGCAGAGACGTAAAATTCTTATATCTGAGAGGCAAAAATATTCTACTCTAAAACAACACCATACACTATATCTCCCCCTTGATAAATGCAATAGTATCTATATCCTTAATTATTCCACACAAGCCCAAGATTACCTTTGATTGGTCAACGGAAAAAATACCATACAAAGTTGTGAGTGAAGCTAAAAGCTACATTCATCTTAAAAGCTTTTAATTTCAAACTACGTTGAGACATGTATCCATTTCATCTCACTTTCATATATGGTTTGATAGTTTTTAAGAATTTTTTTTAAAATAGGTATCACCTATTTTATCAATAAGTGTCAGTAAATGGAGTATGGATGCTCCTTGACTTATGATGGGGTTATGTCCAGATAAACCCATTGTGTGTTGAAAAAGCATTTAACACATCTAACCTACCAAATACCATAGTTTAGCCTAGCCTATCTTAAATGTGCTCAGAACACTTACATCAGCCTACAGTTGGGCAAAATCACTGGACACAAAACCTATTTTATAATAAAGTGTTGAACAGCTCATGTAAGAGTATCGTACCACATACTGCTAGCCTGGGTAAAGTAAATTTGTAATTTGAAGTACGGTTTCCATTGAATGCATACCGCCTTCACACCACTGGAAAGTCAAAAAAATCATTAAGTTGAGCCATTTTAAGTCAGGGACCATCTGTATTTTATTTCAATATTGAACTTGTTGCTCCCACCTTAGATCAACATATCTCCCTTTCCAACCATCATACTGCTTTTCCCACGCAAGTACGGGGCAGGGAGTGGCAAATGGAGCTGGGGGTAAGAAAGGAAAGGGGAGACAAGGAGGAGGAGGAAAAGGAGAGAGGCATGAGGACAGGGAAGGAAGAGCAAGGAGGGATCAACAGAACAAGAAGTGGAACGTCAGACACTCATCTGCAAGGTGCGTGTCAAATGTTCTCTCTGCCCAAAGATGCCTCACTGTGTCCCAGTCCGGAGTCACCTTCCCCACATCTATGAACTCCCAAAGTATGCTGTTTCATGCCTGCATTATGACAACTTCTGCATCAAAACACATTTTTTCGTGCGCATATCATCCACCAAACAGAATGTAAGCTTGTCCAGAGCAGGGAATATCTCCCTCATTTGCACAAAGGGCATCACTTAGAGACAAACATAAACATATGTCCAGAAAGCTCTTTTCAGTATTGCATCCAGTACTCCAAGATCTTTCCTGTAATTATCTTATCTGATACAGGCAAGAATCCTGCAGGGTACCATTTCATAAACAAAATCACCCTCAGTGAGTTTAAGTGACTTGTCCCAGGTCTAATGATCAAGGTAAGTGGTGACACTAGGACTCAAATCCAGGTGTCCTAGCTCTAAACCTAGTGCTTTTTCAACCACATCGCACTACCGCAATCAACAGGGTACTTAGAATCAGGACTAAAAACAATTACTCATCAATTCATGAAATGCAGGTGCCTTTTTCAGCCCATCGCTGACACAGTAAAAGTGATTTGATCACTTTTGGTTTAATAAACACTCTGCTGCTGAATTGTGGAAGGAAAGTGATAGGAAACATTTCCTCTCCCCTTGCTAAACTCTCACTCTCTTATTTTCCTTTTTCCAGCTACAGCCTATTATACCTCAAAATGCCTCTCTATCGTGCAAATGTATTCTTCTTAATCAACCATTTGATCTTCTAATTAGGATAGTATTAAAAATATGCATGCTACCCCCAAAATTTTAATATTTTAAAATATATTTTTTCTCATGTTTTGGAAATGACCAAATATATACAATATTATCTTCACTTAAAGATATTTTGCTCAACACTATTGTAATGTAGCTCCCCTACAGCAGTGGTCCCCAACCTTTATTGCCACCAGGGACTGGTTTCATGGAAGACAATATTTCCACAGACTGAGGATGGCAGCGTGCGGGAGGGGTGTCATGTGTGGAGGCGGGGTGGTGCCATGTGTGGAGGCGGGGTGGTGCAGAGTTCAGGCAGTGATGCGCGGCCCATTTCCTAACAGGCCACGGACTGGTTGTGGGCCGCAGCCTGGGGGTGGGTAACACAGCCCTATAGATTCTAACTTGTTTCAGCAGACATTTGCTTCAATTATTCAATTGCTTAAAACTGAAGTAATAGAATTACTTCTATTCCCATGATTATCTGAATCTTACTTTTAATACTCCCTCCCCTATCCAAACACCAGTAAATATTTATTTATTGAGCCTCTATTCTGTGCTGGGCACTGGGCATATAGCAGGGAACAAAATAGACACATTTGCTCATGAAGAAAACAGACCAGTCCAAGAAACAGGTAAAGCAAATACTCACAAATACTCACAAATATGTAAACAATAAGAGCTATCATAAAGGAAACATGCTGATATGAGTGCAGAGAGACTTTATTTAGTTTGAAAGGTGAAGAAATGCAGAAGTCTTCCCTAAAGAAATAGTACTGCATGAGAGGAGAAAGGTGTCACCACCAGGTGAAGAACAGGGAGTAAGCTGAAGTAGGGGGAACATTCCTACCATGGGAGTTTGCTGGGCTGGGAGAAGTGAAGGAAGGCTTCTGCAGTTGAGGCACGGGAGCATTGGAACAGTGACAGGGATGAATTTGGGGAGGTAGGAAGGGCCAGGACATTCAGGGCTTGTGGGCCATGTTAAAGGTCCTGGATTTTATTCCGAGCAAATGGTCAGACATTGAAAGGGTTTATATACAGAAAGGGCATGAGACAATGGATGTCTGGGTTAAATTAAACCACCACCAATATTGGTGTAAGAAGCAGTCTTTACTCGGAGCTCTAGCTCTGCTGTTGTAACAGCTGAGTAGCAAGGGGCTACTCTTTAATGTATCTTGGCCTTTGTCATCTACTGTGGGAGAAAAATGCTGCATTATCTAAAAGTTTCTCCAGCTATAACATTCAAAGACGCTAGCAAATATCGACAAATACTTTAAATGCTGACTACTTGGACTCTTCAAGATTCGTCTATAGTGTGGTGTCCATTTTTGCAAGGATGAAATTGCTTATGATCAAACCATAATAGGGCATGCAATTTGCATTCACCATTTTTCACAATAAATGAAAGCATTGTTAGGTAACAAGCTAGAGTTTGAGGGTATTTTCATTGTTATAAATCTTCTGTATGTTTAACTGCCTGTTTAAAACAATGCTTTCTCTTTTACTACTTTAATAACGCTACCTTACACCTGTTTGGTTTCAAAGCATATCGGTTCTTTAATGACAGGGAGCAGGTGTTCATTTTCCTTTATAGTGTCCAACATACTGTTACATATAAGTAAGAACTGGGGTTTTTTTTTTGTTTTTTTTTAAAAGACAACTAACAACTATCAGTTGGAGATATCATTGAAAAGGAAATGCACTAACTACACGGGGCAGGGGGGACCCACAACTTCTGGAACACAACTAAGCTTGTGCCACAGACCTGTCTGAGACCTTGAGTGTTTCCTCACTGTTCAAGCCCAATGCACCCTTCACAACTTAGAACCCACTTACTCTTGCAGATTCCTCTCATCCTGTCTCCCCTCAGTCTTTTCTCACCTTCAGTGCACCTCCCCACACTTAGCTGTACCCGAGGATGGCATGAAATGCCACACCCCTATGCTTTTGTTCCAGCTGTTCCTTCAGCATGCTGTGTCCATTCTCTACTACACAAATACGGTGCAGACTGACATGGTATGTTCCATGAGATCATTCACTGTCCCCTCAATTTTTCTATATTTGAATGATTATTTAATTCTTACCCATACAGAAAAATCAACTACCAAATAATTGATTCTAAACACAAAAGCAAGCTTGGACACTAAAATCTTGTGGAAGTATACTTTAAAAAATCATCCAGATAATCCAGAATATGATTACTCATTTTTAAGATCAGTGAAATGATAATTGGACACTCTTACTAGTGGCACTCCAAGTTAGCATCTGCATATATGCAAGAGTCCATGGACCCAGCGTCACAAACCCCATTCAATGTAATTTACTTATAAGGTAGCCAAAAAAAAAAAAAAACCTGAAAGCTTCTTTCATAAAATCCATACACCACTGCTGATTGGAATACTTCCCTTTCAAATAGGAAAATCCCTTACTGCAAAGTAGGAACTACAAAATGAGCCACTGCAATAAGAAGGTTTTTGTCTAAAAGGCAATTGAATCTTTAGCTGCCAAATATGTACCAAAATAAACCAATTAAATTCAGTAGATTTAGTTTGGGAGTGAAAAAAATTCCATTTCCCTCTAATTGTAATCTAACTCTATTCTTGCGTATCTTTGGAACATCACTATCTTCTACTTTTTCTCTAGACTTGATTTTAATGTTTCTGCTAAGGAGTTCTTAAACAAGAGCAGTTTTATTTCTGAACACAAGTTATTAAAACAATGAAATGTCTTTCTTTATAGTGGCTTCTAATTAAGACATGTGGATTGAGTTTCTGCAAATTTTTATATAAATGTGATATTTAAAGAATGTTGTCCTCATTTTTAGATGCAGTAATAAGAAATTGTACTTCTTTTCCAATTACTTGTAATGGCCACCTAGGTCACCTCTCAAATGCTTTTGATCTCAGCAATGTAGCTAGAGGAGTAAAATTACATTTCCCTTTGAAGTTCACCTCCTACTCCTAAATTTTCTACTCTTAGTAAAGTTCAAGTAAAAATTTTAAATATAATAGCATCTAAGAAAACAAAGCTATTGGGCTGAATTTCAGAAAGGAAGGAGTGTTCCAACAACAGTATTTAGTTATCTTTACAGCTAAAGTCTTTTATTCAATTAATAATAGAAATAGTATAAGCATTCAATTTACTTAGTTATTTAGATAACAAAAGTAGTTATTGTTTTTATAGTGTAACAGGTACATTCCAGCAAAGACAGGTGGAATTAAATTCTTTATTCTAACGCCCATTTGCTCACCAAATCCAAATTAGGAGATATACTTCACACAGATCAGAGACCTAACGGGACAGCAATCTTCCTGGGTAAGTGCTCTCCCCACCTTGGGCTAAACTCCCTTCTCTCTCGCTATAGAGGAGCCATGGTCTCCTGTGCCCTGGAGACTGGGACAAGAAGCTGTTCCAAGCTAGACAGCAGCCATCATAGGAACACTGGCTATACTTTCTATCTCACAGAGACAGTGGTAGGAAAACTCATCCCTCCCTTTAAAGGAAACAAACTTGGTCTTCATGGCCTTGTATCATTTATTATATTAATCGGAATCTTCAAATAACCATGGGAAGGTTCAAACCCCAGTTCACTAAAATAGTTTCTTAGGAAATTCATACACTAGGCTAACTTACATTAAACCTTTTTACTATACAAACATTATGCCATTTACCTCAATTCTCCCCTTCTCCAATTATGGGATCATATCCAAGGAATTACTAAAAGATATGACTAAATAACACAAATAATTTTAGAATATTTTCAGCATCTTCCCTATAAGCAAGGCATTAATTAAACAACTCTAACAACCCAAGGCTGAAAGATGCTGCTTGGCCAGTGGTAGACCTTCTACTTGAAAATGAATCTAGAAGGACTTTTGGAGGAAGATCTGGTAAATCCAGTTTATTTTATAATCCTTCTCACACTTCATTTATTTTACTAATACCTGAATGACTACCTATCATGTTCACCGAATTTCATGAAATGAAAATGCTAATGAAATAAAAAGGTGCAATCCCCTACCCCCTAAGAACTTACTGAGTTAGAGAGACATAATACCAGATTTGAACTCTGAAGACCCAAATTGGAATCCCAGTCATCCCTGTAATATGAAGAAAGCTAACTAATGTTGCTAGGCTTCACTCTTCTCATCTTAAAATTGGGATTATATTATACATAAAGATGAAATAAGATAATATGAATAAACAAGTTCCTAGCACACACCAGTCATTCAGTAAATGTTGGTTGACAATGAACTTATAGAAAATATTTTATAATAGGCTATATCTACTTTTACATTCCTTATATTGCTACTATAACATATAATTACTTCTCATCACCTTTGCTGACTCATTAAAAATGTCTTTGATAAACAAAAGAATATAAGTACGTAGTCACAGCTAGGTTTCAAAACAAGATCAGTCAGGATTTTGTCTTATAGGTGATCGCCAAACTTCAACAAAACAATTATGTGACTCAACACATTATACAGTACTATCAGTAAGACTCAGAAGGGAAAGGTAGCCATGGCTTGGAGAAGTCAGGAAAGCCTTCATGCAGGAGGTTGGAATGCACAGGCCCTTCTACAAAATGCTGTAACATGTTCTGTGAGGAAGTTGACTTGTGGGCCTAGATTTTTGAAGCATTATATTCCACGATAAGGATCTTTAATTTGACCCTGCAAGCATCAGAGAGTCAACAGCATTTGGGGCAAATGAGTAGCTAATCCTAGTCTTATCAGAGAGTTAATTTGGTCAGAGTGCACAAAATAAATTGAATAAAGTAATAAAGATCAAAGATTAATATTTTTGGATTGGAATTAAAGAATAAATAAAAATCAGGAGGTAAAGAATTTTAGAGATAAAGTGGGGAAATGATATTTCCAAATAAAAATATCTTCTTGGTTAGCCACGGGCACAGAACAGGCACTTAAGTGAAAGGAGACAGTGGTATGGCACTAATCAACAGAGACGTAAGTAAAGTTTTGAGACACAAACAAGTCCCTAGACTACAGTATGAAAAAAGAGCTCTCAACTCCAGCTGTGCCTCGGAATTATTTATGGAGCTTTTAAAATTTGACTACGCTTGGGGCCTCACCCTAGAGGTTGTGATCATAGCCAGAGTTGAGAATCACTGGAGTAGAGAAAGAACAGAGGGCAAAAACTGAGCCTCAGGGAACTCCAAGAGCAAGGTCAGACAGAAAAGGAGATTGAAAAGGAAGCAAATTTTATAGAAGTAGAAGGAATGGCACGGAAATAAAATATGGCAGAATCCAAAAGAAGAGGAAATTTCAAGAAAGAATGGGCAGCAAAAATGATAGCAATTGCTGCTTAGAGGTCAATGATGATGCATCTAAAGCAATGCTTGGCTCCCAGTAGGTGCTCAGCAGACAGGCATTCAATGAGTGAATGCTGAGAAGGGCACCCCCTCTGGGGTCCGGAGGAACTGCAGTCTAGGATTCCACACTGGACCAGGTGCAGATGTTCTCCCCTGGGTTGAATCAAACTGATTAGGCTAATCTTGGAGTTGCAACCTCCCATTTCCCAGACTCTGTTTTAAACATGATCAAAAATTTGGGCCTCTGGCAGAGAAGAAAATGTAACAGCTTTCCAAGTGAAAAACTGATTCATTCATTCATTCAGCCAGCCAGCCGGTCAGGCCCTTATGCATCCACTCATTCAGCAGCCATTTACTCTGTTTTGAAGACAGCACTTCAAAACTTAATCTTGAAGCCACACGATTTACATTCATTTGCATATAATTTAAATCTATTTCAAAACTGTAGTAAAGCACATTTAATGTGCATTTTTTTTTGAAGTACTTGAAATTCATCTTGACAGATTTTCAAGCAAAAATATATTTTTATTGTGATCAGATTGCTTTTTTCCTAATATCTACCATTGTTCTTCCACATGTGTCAACGTCACTAGAATTTAATTTGTTATCCTAAAAGTTTTAGACTAATGGGTGCTTTTAAAATTATCACATTAATGTTCTTAATGCAAATTTCAGCTTTGAAGTCATTCATTAACAAAAGAGAAGGCCAGATCTCTTTAAGCATGAACTATCTTTCCTAGTTCTATAACTATCACTGCCATTTTTACAAAAGTTTTAAAGGAAACCAATTAAATTAATATTTTCATATAATACATGAAGAAATCCTCACCTCTGTCACTGGCTTCTTTCCCATTACAAAAAGTTCCCCATGTATTGTAATTTCATGCATTTCTATTGCTATATACTGATTTGCAGAAACCTGTAAAAAAATTAATAAATAAAGTAGGATGTCACCAATGCTGGATTGCTAACATTAGTTCAGTACACAGTATTTCAACAACTATGAATATGAGTTGTTGCTTTATTGAAATTTTACATAAATAATGACAGTTAGAAACCCATAAGATCAATCACTAGAAATCTCAATGAGCTTCATATTCTAGGACAAGAACCAAAAGGAATGGGAATAGTACTTTCAAGTAAACAAAAGCAAAATGAAAAGAATTATCTTAATTTTTATCTATGTTTTCACATACATGTGGAAATAGGTTAAAGAATAAAAAAAAATTCTATTTCCAAGGGAAAAATTATACCACCTATCAATATTTTAACAAATTTTTTGAAATATGACAGCTATAATAGGTAACTTTTTAACATGTTGGTTAGAAGAGTAACAATAAATATCTGAGTATCTTCTACATGCAAATTATTGTGGTAGTCCCTAGGTATGTAAAAATAAGACTCAATTTTTGCCCTTAGGAGCTCTCAGGCCAATGAATCATGCCTCATTGGATGGAATTAAAACCCAGCCTACTCCAATTTGACAGCTTAGAATCTCTGCTTCTACAAAGTGCTGGAGGAGAACATTGGCTACAGTTGGACCTATCTTGAATCCATAGTTGACACTGAGTATTAAGTTCCAAAGAATACCAATACCTCTGGCTCCATGGCAAGAGCATGCAGCATTAGTGATGGAGGTGTAACACCCAGCAACCTCAGCCAGAGGCCTAACCAGGCATGGAAAGAGTTAAGGGCTGGCTCCTTTTGCCCCCAACCTACATAATGCTCTTCAAGGTTATAATCA
This sequence comes from Daubentonia madagascariensis, assembly GCA_023783475.1. Lineage (NCBI taxonomy): Eukaryota > Metazoa > Chordata > Mammalia > Primates > Daubentoniidae > Daubentonia > Daubentonia madagascariensis. The sequence continues at coordinate 6,733,153 of JAKFHU010002088.1, forward strand.
GACCATAAAATGTAATTTCAGAGGCTCCTCTCCTCCTCTCTTTCCCCCAAATTAAAGTTCTCATTTGACTTATAATGCCTGGAATTTAGAAACAGCAATAAAATTAGAAGTGGAGTCACTTTGGGGACTCTGGCACAGTGGGAGTGAGTTTCAAAAAGAAACTGACCCTATAGCTTCATCATGCAGCCAATCTCATGCTTAGGTATACAAAATGTTTAGAAAAAGGAAAGTGATTCAACAACAAAAACAACTGAAAAACTAGGCAGAGTAAAAGCGAAGACTATGAGCATGATAGTCACCAACTACCACATTCCCAATAATTGCATCCTGTATCATCACCTGGGTTAGGATTAGATGGAGTCAGGGCCTTTTTCAAGTACTCCACTGAAGCTCATAGAAACTTCAGTGGATAATTGTTAGGAAATCATATGGAAGTGTGGAATTTATAATTTCACTTACACTTGGTGTGTGACTCACACGTGGTTGCCACTCTGCAACTCTGCATTCTCAGATGAGAATAAAATTACTCTGTTTGGGCTTCACCAGAAATATTGCTGCCACCCGTACAACCAAAGGGCTGGCAAAGAAACTGTGACCAAGTCACACTAATGATTGAAAAAACATCTACAAGGAAAGTCAGCTAGGCCAGAACCATACCCCTAAGGCTAAGTACATATGGGCGACCTCAAACTCTGTGAGCACAGTTCTCATTTGCCTCAGTCTAGCAGACTGGCAACAGAATTGCTCCAAGGTGTGCCAAATCTGGCTGCCTCTGTTTGCTCCTCACCTCTACCATCACCTTCCTCCAGAGGGCCACACTTCCTCCTCCTAGAGATGCTGGACTATCCCTGGAACAAGCCATAATTAATCTGCTACTCAGTGGCTCAACTTCCTTCAGATGATGAGTAAGAAAGCGAGAGAGCAAATCAATTGCTTTCATGCTTGACAGACTGACTACACAAACAGATAATGGTTAGATCATAGATGACAACAGAACTCTGATCCATAAACTTTGCAGCAATCATCCCAGAACAGTCAGAACTAGGGCAATGACTGCTTCTCTATTATTTTTATTTTGCCCCTGCTTCCAACGCAGGACCAACCAGAGAAAACCAAATATGCCCCGAAGACCCATCAAATTCAATGCCTCACTTCTAGTTAGCATGCGTCCAGCCTCACCTTGCCAGCCACCACCAATAAGAACATAAATGAACCCTTTTTCCACCATAAAGCTTCCCCAATTCCCCTGCCTGCCTTGGAGTCCCTGCCAAACACAAGCGAAGGTGGCTGACTCCCCTTGCTAGAGCCAGCTCTGAATAAACAGCCTGTTTGTTCTCCTTTGGGGTGGGGGGGGGTCTTCATTTATTTCCACAAGCTTGAAAGATGAAGGCAGGAACAGTCATTGCCTCAGCATCAGAAATCCTGGAAGTGGAAAACTAAAAAGAAATATACTTACGTAATTTCAAAACAAGTGGGAAATGAGAACAGGGAAGAGGGGGAAAGGGCACCGTTACCTTGGGTAACGGTGAAGCTTGGGAAAAGCTGACCTCTCTCTGGCTTCATTTCATCATTGACAAAATGAAGTGAGGAGAGTATGCGATGGTTAAGTCCTTGCAGCTCTGATTTTCTGAATGTGACAGCAGCAAGTACATGATGCGTTCAAATAAAGATAATTCAAGAAGGGTTGAATGTCGGAACAATGCACAAAGGTGTGGGCAGGTGTAGGGAGACCACAGGGTAATACTCAGTACCCCAGGGCTAGGAGCAGCTGGGCTATTCCTGAAGAAGCAAGAAGAGGAAAGGGTTCCCCAAACTAGGAAGAGAGAGATGGAGAAAAGGATGCCCTAGCTTGAACTGTGATCTTGGGTAGAAAGATAAAGCCAGGCTGTTTATCAGAACCCCCGCAGAAGGGAGCAAGGGTAAAAATAACCTAACTTCAGTCTCCTCTCCCACCTATTTCTGGGACTCTCCTTTGGCCAAATGCAACTGGAAGCCAGAGGACAATGGATACAGACACTACCCCCTCCCTGCCCCCGACCCGCAGGTATAAAGGGCAGGGTAGAGAAGCACAGAAAGCAGGTCTGAAGGGGAAAAGAAAAGACATCTGACAAACTGATTCCTTGAAACCATACAATGCTTAGGTTCACTGTGCCTTCATTTGGAGCTCACGTTATTAGAGAAATGTTTGTATCCTCAGAACTCCTATCCCCATCTTCCCTTCTCTTTAACTTTATGATTTTAATATTTTCCCCTTTTAACTCTTGCTGCCCCCATTGTAATTCTACATCTTTTCCCTCACATTAATGAATAAGTATCAGTGACAATAAGCAAATTACAGCTGGTCAGTATGCATCCACAGCATCTCAGTAAGCAGCACCTCATAGTTTGTACTATTTTTTTATCCTACGTTAATTATATTTATGTACATAGCTACTAGCCTGTGTGAACCATAAAGGCCGAATTATCTCTCATCTCCATGTTTAACCATTGTACACGTAATAAATGACACTCATTTTTTGAATAAAATAAGTGGCAGTCCATAATAGTTCCTAAACATTTCACCATAACACATACCCTTTTTCTTTGTTCTTACTTTTCATAGAGCCCAGAAATCTTTATGCTGATGATTAGCTGGTTAAATCAAGAGCACGAGATAACCGATGGCCCTAGAACAATTTGCAAAGACGTCATTCCATAGCACAAAAACAGAGGTGAATACAACACAGCAGGAAAAGCTGGCTGTGGGAAAATATGAGCAACCTGAAGTGTGCCCCAAACTTTCTAACCTGATAATTGCCATTCCTTCAGAAGCAGCTGAGGATCTTAAAAGCAAGGCTGAGAGTGAATGAAGCCAAAGGGAAGAGTTTACTAACACATAGCTAATTAATACTTTTGCCTTAAAAATGAAGGAAGTTGGTATTTTAGAAGGATTATTTCAAATAAGCAGCTCCATTGTAGCACAATAATTCTCTAAAAGGCTATCCAAGTGCTTAAATATTTTGTCCTTAATCAAGGAAGTGGGTAGGAAGAATACATTCCACATTACACAGCATGGGACAACTTTTAACAAGTTGTTTTCCCATGTCTTCTGTTACCATCAACAGGGAGAGGTGGGGGGGTGTTGCATTCAACCCAATATAAATGGGAACAAGTTGTGCAACAATTTGAGAAAGATGTTTATTATATAAATAGTTATAAAAATGAATTGAAGTAAATCTATTGTTTGATTGGAACTTTAAAGTCCATTTATATATTGCATGTATTTTGTTTCACCATACCTGATAACTGCTCAAATAAGGCTAAACATTTTTAAATACTTTTTAAAATTTCAGAATATATTTAGGTTTACAAAAAAGACGTGAAGATAGTACAGACAGCTTCCATATAATATTATTTCATTTTCTCCTGTCGTTAACATCTTGCATTAGTATGGTACATTTTTCACAATTAATGAACCAATACTGACATATTGTTATCAACTAAAGTCTATACTTGATTCATATTTCCTTCATTTTTACCTAATGTTCTATTTCTGGTCCAGGATCCCATCCAGGATTACATTTAGGTATCATTTTTTCCCTAGGTTTTCCTTGGCTAAAACAGTTTTTCAGAATTGCCTTGTTTTTGACAATCTTGACAGTTTTGAGGAGCACTGATCAGGTGTTTTATAAAATACCACTTATGTTGGATTTGTCTGAATTTTTGCTCATGATCAGACTGGGTTTATGGGTTTTTGAAAGAAAAATCACACCAATAAAGTGCTAGTCCCATCCTATCATATCAAGGGGGTATGTACTATCAACATGACTTATCACTGTTAATGTTAGCTTGATCACCTGACTGAAGAAGTGTTTGTCAGTTTTCTCCATGTAAAGTTATTCTTTTTCCCCCCTTTCACTTTGTACAGTTTAGAAGAAAGTCACCATACATAGCCCACACTTAAGGAGAATGGAATTATGCTTCACTTCCTTGATGACAGAGTATCTACAAAAATTACTTCGAATTCTTCTGCATAGGAGATTGCACTTCATCCCACTTATTTATTTATTCAATAATTTATTCATATCAATATAGATTTCATGGATTCTTTATTTTTTTTTACTTTGGATTATATTCCCAAAACATCTATTTTGTTGCTTAAATTTTGCCAGGTTTAGCCATTGGGAGTCCGTTCATTCGGCCCCTGTGTCCCTTTGACATATTCCTGTCATTATGGGATTTTTGAGCATTAAAAAAAAAAACTTTCTTTCTTCCTGGCACTAAAAGATGCTACAGGCTCATCTTTTACATTACCTCTTCCAGGCGTACAATTAGTCATTTCTCTAAGTCATGATTCCTTTTATAAGAACATGCATTGGAAATTACCATTTGAATGCTAGTTGTACTTGTTGCTACTGGTGTGTCACTCTTCTATGCTCAGCTTTCAAAAGGAAATACATGTGTACATACTAACAGATGAATGGAGGTATACCTGGGAGATATTGCAGGTTTGGTTCTAGACCACTGCAATAAAGCAAATATTGCAATAAATGGAGTCACATGGATTTTTTGGTTTCCCAGTGCATAGAAAAATTATGTTTATACTACACTATAGCATATTGTGTGCAATAGCATTATGCCCAAAAAACAATGTACCTATCTTAATTAAAAATACCTTATTGCTACAAAATGCTAATGATCATTTGAGCCTTCAGTGAGTCATAAGCTTTTTGCTAGTGGAAGGTCTTGTCTTGATGTCGGTGGTTGGTGAAGCTTAGGGTGGCTGTGGCAATTTCTTAAAATAAAACAATGAAGTTTGCTACATTAATTGACTCTTCCTGTCATGAAAGATTTCTCTGTAGCATGAGATGCTGTTTGATACAATTTTATCTACTGTAGAACTTCTTTCAAAATTGGAGTCAATCCTCTCAAACCCTGTCACTGCTTTATCAACTAAGTTTATATAATATTCTAAATCCTTTGTTGTCATTGCAACAATGTTCACAGCATCATTGCCGGGAGTAGATTCCATCTCAAGAAACCACTTTCTTTGCTCATCTATAAGAAGCAACTCCTCACCCACTGAAGTTTTATCATGTGACTACAGCAATTCAGTCATACATTCAGACTCCACTTCTAATTCTAGTTCTCTTGCTATTCCCCCACATCTGCAGTGACTTCCTCCACTGAAATCTTGAACCTTTCAAAGTCATCCATGAGGGTTGGAATAAATTTCTTCCAAACTCCTGTTAATGTTGATATTTTGACCTCCCCCCGCCCCATGAATCACAAATGTTCTTAATGGCATCTAGCATGGTGAATTATTTCCAGACGGTTTTCAATTTACTTTGCCCAGATCCAAAGGAATCACTATCTATGGCAGCTATAGCCTTATGAAATGTATTTCCTAAACAATAATTGAAGCTCAAAATTACTCCTTGATTTATGGGCTGCAGAATAGATGTTGTGTTAGTAAGTATGAAAATAATATTCATCTTGGGTGACCAGGTGCATTGGCAATGAGAAGTAATATTTGGAAAGGAATCTTTTTTCTGAGCAGTAAGCCTCAACAGTGGGCTTAAAATATTCAGTCAACCATGCTATATCCAGATGTGTTGTCATCCAGGCTTTGTTGTTCCATTTATAGAGCAAAGGCAGAGTAGATTTGGCATAATTCTTACGGGCCCTAGGATTTTCAGAATGGTAAATGAAATTGACTTCAACTTAAAGTCACCAGCTGCATTAGCCCCTAACAAGAGAGTCAGCCTGTCCTTCGAAGCTTTGAAGCCAGGCACTGACTACTTCCTCGCTAGCTATGAAAGTCCTAGATGGCATCTTCTTTACCTCCATTGAAAATCTGATGTTTAGTATACACCTTAAACAATGATCTTAGCTAGATCTTCTGGATAACTTGCTGCAGTTTCTACATCAGGACTTGCTGCTTCACCTTGCATTTTTATGTTATAGAGACTGTTTCTTTCCTTAAATCTTATGAACCAACCCCTGCTACCTTCAAACTTTTCTTATGAAACTTCCTCACCTCCCTCAGCCTTCTTAGACTTGAAGAGAGTTAGGGCCTTGCTCTGGATTAAGCTTGGTTTACGAGAATATTGTGGCTTGTTTGATCTTCTAACCATACCACTAAAATTTTCTCTACATCACCAACAAGGCTGTTTCACTTTCTTATCATTATTGTGTTCATAAGAGTAGCACTTTTGATTTCCTTCAAGAACTTTTCCTTTGCATTCACAATTTGGTTAACCATTTGGCACAAGAGGCCTAGGCTTTTGGCCTGTCTAGGCTTTTGACATGCCTTCCTCACTAAGCTTAATCATTTCTAGCTTTTGATTTAAAGCAAGAGACATGAAACTCTTCCTTTCTCTTGAACACTCAGAGACCACTGTAGGGTTAATTGGCCTAAATGCAATATTGTTGTCTCAGAGAACATGTAGGTCTGAGGAAAGGGACAGAGACAGGACAATGGCCAGTTGGTGGAGCAGTCAGAACACACAACATTTATTGATTAAGTTGGTCTTATAAGGGCATGATTCATGGCACCCCAAAACAATTACAATCGTAACATCAAGGATCACTGATCAGATCACTATAACTGACATAATAATGAAAACTTTTGGAATATTGTGAGAAGTACCAAAATGTTACACAGAGACATGAAGCAAGCACATGATATTGGAATAATGGCTCTGATAGACTTGCTGGAGGCAGGGTTGCCACAAAACTTGAATTTGTAAAAAACGCAATATCTGCAAAGCACAATAAAATGAGGTATATCTGCATATATACATATCTATAAGTATAGATACTTATCTATATACTTATAGGTATGTACTATACTTATAGATACTATAAGATACTATATAAGATCGTATAAATACTATACTACTTATAGTATATATCTATACTTATAGATACTATCTATACTTATAGATATGTGTATACATGTTTATATGAATATGTGTGTATCTCCATCTGTACCTGTATTAAGCTAAACACGAGTGCATACTGATGTCTCCAGCTCCATTACCACACGGATCATTCTGGCCTCCCTATGTGCTTGTCTATAACTTCTCACCTTCTCACTCTGCACTTAATTTAACATGTCCCAAAATGCCCTTCAGCATACTCTTGCATGAAAACAGCAAGATTTTAAAATAAGAGTGATCTGCCACTTAACGGTTCAATTTACATATATAATACATAGGTTCTAGATTATATCAAGGTATGAATAACAGGAGATACTAACAAAGATTTCTTTTCCCTTTATGAATACCAGCTAGTCTAAGTTAGCACAAGCATGGATCATAGCTGAGGCTGAAATGTTCAACCTCTACTCAATATTTCTCTTAGGGCAAGTTATAATTGGATGTCACACCTATTAACTCAACTTCATTCTGATAATTATTTAATAATTTTCCTCATATTTCTTTTTACAACTGCATTTAGAATAGCATTAATATATGCAATGATAGCACTGAGACACACAAACTCCTTAAAATTGTAATTACTGTACAATAATCCCACAGGAATCACTGAAACTACACTAACATGTTTCAGATCAACACAATTCTAGATATCTAAAAAGCTCAATGTTTCTATAAACCTTACTTTAGAAAGAAATAAATAGTTTGCATTAATACTTTATCTCTTCAAAATGAAAAATCACTGAATAATTAATATCTACTTTCATTTGTACTCATAAGCTGATTAAACCAACATTTCCACTTACTCCTGTGGGAACTGAGGATTATAGGTGAACACATAAGACTCTCAAGGTCAAGCATTTCTTAAATGAAATCCAGGCAATAAATCCAATTTCTTTTACTCCATGTTCTCTTAATGAGGAAACAACTACCTGTTAATTCTTCTAACTCTACTTTTTAGATTCATAAATCAGTTGAAAGTTTTGCCAAAAAGTCATGCCACAATCTATCCAAGAGGTTGTTGAATGCTAGAGCAGATGCATATCTGCCTAGTGGAACTATTCTCATCAGTAGAGTGTATACAATTGGCATCTCTGTGCTGATAAAAAGAGATAATTTTGAAGTGTGCTTTTATAAGTCAATTTCTCCCTTTTAAAAAATACTCCAAGTAGACTTTCCCTCTGACCAAGATGAAATAACAGGGACTGATTATTTAATCTACTTGCCTGAAAAAATTTAAAAACAAACAAAACACACAAAAGTTTTCAAGATACCCCTCAGGCAACAAAGAATGCTGATCCCTGAGACAGAAGAAACAAACAAGGTGTGCCCCTACAAATGCTTCAGCTTATTGCCTGTAAAGTTCTCAGGCTATAGATCAGGAAGAGGAAACCAATGTGAAACCCAGCAGACTTCCTATGTTCAAGAGATGAAGGTGAAAGTTTAGAGCCCAAGTCATTTAGATTTCATAGGAAGGAGGAGAGAGCTGCACAAAGAAATAACTCCAGAGATCTGCAAAGGACGTTCTTCAAATATTCAGCTGAGTATGTTTCACCACACACCTATTAGGAAATCACCTGAAAGGATTAGAAATAACAGTGTCAACATGCAGACAAGGCCAAGAATACCGCCTCTTTCCAATATAAAAACTGAAAAACTCAAGATTCATAGAGAACTGGGCAGAGTACACAGAAGGGTAATGGCTCAAGGGTGGAGACTTTAGATGTAGACTGAGCACTGCTCTGGTCCCACCTAACAAATTTTAAAATTAAGACCTTAAAGGATTAAACTGTTTCCAAGAAATTTAGCTGTGCTCTAGAAAAATGATGAAGATTATTTATAGAAATAAAAATATCCAGTACCCAAAAAGATAATAGTAACAATGTCTGGCATCCAATAAAAAACTACCAGATGTGCCAAGAACGTGGAAAATATGACTCACAGTAAGTATATAAATGAATCAATCAAAACTGACCTGGAACTTAACACAGATGTTAGTATTAGAAAGCAAGGACATTAAAACAGTTATTATAGCTATATTCCATATGTTCAAAAACTCAAGCATAGACATGTAATATATAGAAAGAACCAAACAAACTTCTAGAGGTAAAAACTACAATGTGTTAGATGTAAACTGCACCGGATGAGTTTAAGAGTGAATTAGACATTGCAGAAGAAAATGATGAGTGAACCTAGACATAGCCATAGAAACTATGTGAAAGAAATACAAAGGGAATAAACAATTTTTAAAAATTGAACAGAGAATCTGTAAGCTGTGGGACTTCAAGCAGCCTAATATACACATAATTGGTCTCTGAAAGAGAAGAGGAGGAGAAAAAATATTTTTAAAAGTAATAGATGAAAATGTTCAAAATTTTATTAAAACTCTAAATTCACAGATCCAGGAAGCTCAAATGAACTCCCAACATAAGAAACAAAGAAAACTATACAAAGACACATCATAATCCAATCATTCAAAATCAGTGTTAGCCAAAAAAAAAAAAAAAAAAAAGCAAAAAAAAGCTTAAAAGGAGCCAGAAGAAAAGAGACATTTGTCCAGAGAAACAAAGGTATGGACGGCAGCATTAGTAATAATGTAAGTGAGAAAACAGTGAAGCAACATCTTTAAAGCAATAAAAGGGAAAAAAACCTGTTAGCCTAAAATTCTATACCCAAAAGTTTTTCAAAGACAAGAACAAAATAAAGACATTATAAGATATACATAAGTTTCAAAAATTTATTACCAGCAGACCTGTGCTAAAAGAAATGTTGAAGAAAGTCCTTCAGGCAGAAGAAAAATGATACCAGATGAAAATATGTATCTACACAAAGGTGAACAACATTGGAAATGGTGAAACATGGGCAAAGACTGTATAATTATTTTAATGTATTTAAAAGATAATTGACTACTTAAATATAAGTATTAACAATATCATTTGAAGTTTATAATATAGGATAAAAGTAAAATGTGTAACAATAGCACAGTGGTCAGAAGGAGAGAAACGGAAGCAAGCTATTATAAGGTTCTTATACTACATGAATGGTCAACTTAAAGGTAGACTCTGATAAGTTAAAGATGAAAGTGTAAATCTTAAAGCAACAACTAACATAATAAAACAGTTATATAGCTAATGAGTAAAAAAAAAAGTGGCTAAAATAAAATCATAAAAATGCTCAAAAGAAAGCAGAAAAATAGGAAAATGGGAATCAAATAACATGATAGATATAAGCCTAACTATTTAATTACATTAAGTGAAAGTGGACTAAATACCCCAGTTAAAAAGCAAGCTTTGTCACATTATATTTTAAAGGTTAAGACATGCTACCTATATAAAACTCACATCACATATAAATACACAGATAGGTTAAAAGTAAAAAGATGGAAAAAAATTACCATGCCAACACTAATCAAAGGAAAGCTAGAATAGCTATATTAAATCAGACAAAACAGATTTCACAATACACAACATTACCTAAAATAAAAACAAATCATTTCATAATGATATAGGGTCAAATTATCAAATGGACATAAACATCCTAAATATCCATACACATAATAGCAAAGCTTCACAATTAATGCAGCAAAAAGTGATAGAACTGGAAGGAAAAATAGACACAATTAGTCAGAGATTTCAATACCCTCAATATTTGACATAACAAATAAAAAATCATCAAAAAACCCATCAACCATTCCTGACAGCACACTTGAAAAACATTATCAACCAACCAAACCTAATTGACATCTATAGAACAATTTATTCAACAATAGCAAAACACATGTGTCTCAATAAATTGAATAACATTCAAGCCATACAAAGTATATTCCCTGACCAGAACAGAATGAAATTAGAAATCATTAATAAAAGAGCTCCAGAAAATTTGCAGGGTGTTCACCTTCACCACTTCTGTTCAACATTGTACCAGAGGCTCTAGCCAATGAAGTAAGGCAAGTTAAAGGGATAGAAATCATTACAAATTGGAAAGAACTAAAACTCTTCATTCCCAGAGGACCAGGCAATCTGTATAGAAAAATAAAATAGAAAAAAACCCCATGTATATTATATATATATTTATACATCATAATATAGATACATGATAATATTAATATATAGATTATATATGGTGCTGTATTTATATATTACATCTATTTTATCTATAGAAAACTAATGAGTGAGTTCAGTAAAGTTTCAGGATGCAAGGGCAATACAAAAAATAAATTGTATTTCTATATGCCTGCAATAAAAAATCGAAAATTGGAATTAAAAAAGCAATATCATTTAAAATAAAATTTAAAATTATAAAAAACATAGGTATATATCAGAAAAGTGGTATTATAGATCTATGCACTAAAAACAAGAAATTTCCGAGAGAAATTAAAGAAGAATTAAATAAATGGAGAGAGATGATATACCTTTTTCATGAGTTGGAAGACTCAAGATTGTTAAAAGTTCTCCCTAAATTGGACTCTAGATTGAATTTAATCCCAAATTCCCAGTAGGCTTCTCTATAGAAATTGATAAGCCAATTCTATGAAAATGTAAAGACCTATAATAGACAAAATAATTTTGAAAAAAGGAACAAAGTTAGAGGGCTAATTTCAAGACATATTATTATAAAGATACAATAATCAAGACAGTTATGAGTCCAGAAATAAATCCACAAGTGTATGGACATCAGATTTTCAAAAAAGGTGCAAAAAGCAATAAAGTATAGAAAGGGTAGTCTCTTTTGAAAATGGTGCTGAAACAACTAAATATCCACGTACAATAAAATAAACTTGGAATTAGGCCTCACCTCTCATGCAAAAATTCAAAGTAGATCACTGACCTAATCATAAAACCTAAAACTAAGAAACTTCTGGAAGAAAACTTTGCAACCTGAGATTAGGCAAAGATTTCCTAGATATGACACCAAAAGCATGACCCAAAGAAGGAAAAATTGAATCATGAAAATCAAAACTTCCGTTCTTGGCACAACATATTTAAGAGAATAAAAACATAAACCACAGCCTGAAGAAAGTATTATAAATCATATATAAATAGAAACTTGTACCCAGAGTATATAAAGAACCTTGAAAACTCAGTAATAAGAAAACAATCAACCCAATGAAATAAAGGGGCAACAGTTTCTTTTTTTTAATTTTAATAGATTGGGTATACAAGCTGAAGGAAAAAGTTTTAAACAGACTCTTCATCAAAGAAGATACAAGAATAGCAAAGAAGTACATGAAAAGATACTCAACACCATTAGTCATTAGGGAAATACAAATTATAACCCACATCTATTAAAATGGCTAAAATTAAAAATATTAACCATACTCAATGTTGGTAAGGGTGTAGAGTAACTGGAACTCTAATACAATACCGGTGGGAGTGAAAAATTGTACAACCACTTCTAGAAACAATTTGTTAGTTTAAATATACACTGATCCAGACATTCCTCTCTTAGATATTTACCAAGAGAAATAAAAATATATGTTCACAAAAAGATTTATACACAAATATTTTTATCGGCTTTATTTATATTAGTCAAAAACTGGAAACAAACTAAATGTCCATTAATAGGCGAAAGGATAATCAAATTGTGGTATATCCACACAATGAATATTACTCACCAATAAAAAGAAATGAACTATTTATGCACATTGCAATACCAATAAATCTCAAAATAATTATACTGAGTGAAGGAAGCCAGACACAAAAGAATACATGCTATATATATGTAAAAATTTAGAACACAGAAATTAAGACACAGTGATAGAAAGCAGTTCAGAGGTGGGATAGAAAGTTGCATGGGAGAACAATTAGAGAACAGCTTATGGAAACATTTGGTAAAATAGATACAATCATAATCTTAATTCTGGTGATAGTTTCATGGCCGTATATGTATGTCAAAAAAATACTCCAATAAAATAAATATTGCCAGGTCAAATGTTCCCAAAAGAGCCAATAGGGACCATGATAGAAATAGTACAAAGCAGAAACGATGTAAACAGATGTAAGTTTTTTAATGTAGGTGGCAGGCAGTTTGAGGTTGGAGAAAAACTTTCCCAACCTGGAGCACTTTAGGGATTGAGAGCCGCGCTGCAGGCTGAATGTGTAGCGCCACGAGGCTGGCAATACACTGCCTCAGGATGGTGCGCCAGTGTGTTTTCCTCTTCAATAGATTGATTACGTTCTATATTGGAAGATATTAACCTAAAGAACATTTTAAATGTCTTGTCAGAAAGTTAACAACAGGTTCTTTGTGTTGCGGTAAAATATACATACCCGAAAATTTTACCATGTTAACCAATGTTTGGGGTACAGTTCAGCGACATTACTTACATACTCACAAGTGAGTACCAGAGGCAAAAAAACAAAGGAAAAGAAAAAGAGGGCACAGAGAAGGAAAAAAGGGGGCAACAGCAGAGTTAGAGGCTTTCAATGCAATGCCTAAGTAGAACAAAACAAAAGGTAACAGAAAAGTAGTGAAGACAATAAAGAAAGGAAATAAACATATTTAGAACCATATCAATTTAGGTAGGAGAAAGCATGAAGGAAGAGCCAGAACTAAAATATACATTTAAATAATGAGACAACAGTTTTTATTATTAAAATTAATTTCATAGACTGCTTAAGAGGAGAAGTACAAAGAAAACGTCAACAGTAATAGAAATAGAATATGGGAGTCAACAACAGTATATTTGGATGTTGGTGGACAAATAGACCTTCTTTAGCTGCTTAGATCCTATGCAGACAATTTTATTCCAGAGATCAGATTTTGATCCCTTCCCACCCCATCCTCGCCCCCCAATTTCAGCAGTCCCTTCAATACTACTAGAACCTAGAAAGCTGCCAAGAATCCATCTCATACATCAAATTCCACAGCTCTAACAGTTCTATATGTACTTAGAAATCTACAAGTCAAGTCAACTTTTATTTCTGTCACTTGCCCAAGACACTGTGCTGGGCACCATAGGAGATGAAATAAAGATTTCAAACACTGTATAGTCTACACAAACCAGCAGAGTAAGATGTAGTATGTAAATAAGGAAATGAAATGGGCAATATATGCTAAGTACTTCAAAATCTTCTGTTACAGCAACAGACAAAAAAGTTCCAATTTCCCCTCAGGAGCATTAAGAGGCACAGGTAGAACTCCATGAATACAAATGCAAAGCACAAATTCACAGATTCATGCAAGAGACACACAACTCTGCAAAATGAGTGTACAAACAATTCATTTCACTCTCAGCCACTACAATGGAGATGAAACCAGAAACTGCTTTCAATGTAAATAAAACTGGTAAAGAGAAATACAAACAGAAATGCAACCCAACATGCAAGAATTTTCATGAGTTAAAACTTAATAAATTTCTTATAGGAATATTGAAGATAACTTCAATATCTTAGACTGTGACTGTGTCTTCCAAAAGAATTACACAGATTTTAAAATGGCCTCCTTGGTCTCTAAGTCACCTACAGAAATGTGATTTCAAATTATACAGAGCATTTCTCCTATCTCATTGGGCCAATGGCATTCTTCTAATAAAAAGTCTTCTATTATAGAAGCACTGATTTGGTGATGGACTTCATTTTAAAAAATTCAGAAATTTATTATGCCCCCTATGTTTATACATATTATCTCTTATCTGCTTATATTTATTTCACAAATAAGGGCAGTCAAGTTATGAGAGCAGTAAAATAGTGATATTCGTTTATAAGTAAAGAATTTTTAATGTACTTGTCCAAGCTCTCTTCTTTGTACCACCTTTAATGTAATATTCCAGTAAGAATTAATTACAGGTCTACTTTCCTGGTACAATATGCACTTTAATAATTTTTCTTTATAAGAACAGCATAATACAATAACAAAACAACCAAAGAAAATAAGACACATTTAGCTCCTCTTGATATGAAATGTTTTTTGAACTGATTACATTTTCTTTCAGGTAATAAACTTGTTCCTCAATGAAACATGAGAATTTATTTCAGTAATCTATTTAAATATAAAATAGAATAGAACGTTATACCTGGATTCCTGCAACAAAATCATATTTTAATTTTAAAAAACTTATATAACTCCTTGAAAGTTGTTAATTAATGATATACCAACCAGTTTATTTTCCCATTAAAGCTTCGAATTCTATAGTATAAAGTTCTTAATCAAATAAATAGTTTAATGTGAGTACAGTCGAAGAACAATTCAAATATATCTGAATATAACATAGCCAGAGGCATATGGTTATTCAAAACAAAGTACCTGGATTTGAATACATGAGAACAGCAACTGGAAATCACTGTACTAACTACATTAGTATGCTGACCACAAAAAGTTATCCAAGTGTTAGTGGCCTCTGAGTGGAGATTTTTTCCAAGTTCTTGGTGATCATCAGGAAAAGAATTTCAGGACATACCACGCAAGCCATGTAAGCGACAGCTTTTTTTTTATTGAAAGCAAAAGTATACTCAACCAGTGGAGAGTGGGCAGGCTTGGAAAGAGAGCAGCTGCTCTGGGAAGAAGTGGTTTTTGGTCTTTTGAAGTCTTAGTAATAGAAGGGAGGAATATTCAAGGCTAAGGGGTTTGGCTTTTACTAAGAATTTGGGTAGTAATTCCTAGAATTGGGTTCCCTCCCATTTCATACTTTATATGGTTGTCTCCGAACTGTCATGGTGATTTCAAGGGGGGAGAAATTTTTAAAACAGTTCTTGCTCAGGCTGGTCTCAAACTCCTGGCCTCAGGTAATCCTCCTCATTCAGCTCCCCAAAGTGCTAGGATTACAGGTGTGAGCCACTGAGCCCGGCCAGAAATTTGTTTTGACATGTGTAATGATAAAAAGGAAATGGGGGGGGCAGTGTTATACCAAAAGAGGTCAATAATAAGTGAGAATATTAAAAAGACAATAGAAATGATTGGGAATACTTGACACTCTCCCTTAAAGGACTCTTGCAATACTTTCACTTAAAGGACTACCTTTCAGATTTAAGGACTAATTAAAGAGTTTGTTCATTTTCAAGAAAAGTTATAAATCTTTTAAAATCAAATTAGGTAGTGAAGAATTGATAGGCCATTCACATGACAAAGAAAGTAGGGAACAGTCCTGAAAAATAAGAATACTCTGGATGAAACCAAAACTTTGTTTCCATCAAAGAGAAAAAACCAAAAAGAAAAAGTAGAATAGAGGAAGCCTCATATATTTTGCAAATACAAGCCACTGTCAAAAATGAGCCTATACTATTACTGGGGACTTCTCTTGATCACTTCAGATTAAACAAAAACTGGTCTTCCTTCTTCCTTCCTTATTCATTCTCAGGACAATCAGGGAGCATAAAAAAGCAGCCAAAAAGAACTCTAAAACAATGTTGGTGATACTGCTTGCCACCAGCTGTTAGTGAAGTGCTAGAAGATTCGGGTGATGAACAGGTCTTAAAAAACTGCAAAACCTTATTATTATGTTCAGTAACCCAGATTAAGAGAGATGTAGGACATAACCAAGCAATCTGTGTAGAGACATCTGAAAGAATTGAAATTAGCTGAAACACACCAGGTTGTATGCTCTCTGCATCAGAAAACATAGACTTTTCTAATTGACCACTTAAGAAAATCTAGGACTTTGTCATAGGACTGAGTTTATGTTTTAGGTAAAATATTTGAAGTACATGTATTTGAGGGGTGGGGTGTCGGTACAGGTGGTAGCATTAGGAGCAGAGGGATGGACAGTGGTGGACATGGAATATGTCAATGTATGTTAGGAAGTCCCAAATTCCAAGTTTTTTTCCTCTTCAGTTTCTCTAGCTATTAAAAAAAATCAGCCTTATTTGAAAAGGAAACTCAGAGGTTTGTCTGGTTTTCTTTATGATACAGCACTATAAAAATAAAGCATACGTATTATTGTCCTTTGGTCAATATAGAACTTGATGAAAAATACAAAAGCTCTGGTCCCAATGATTTATTTTAAGATTCAACTTTTAAAGCCATTATTGCTATATTCTTTAACAAGCAAAAACAGTGAAGCAGGTTCAAAGGGATAATATTTTAAGTACTTTAAGAAAAAATATAAGATAGAAGAAATACAATATGTTCTGATATTTGTGCTTTTACCCATAAAGTTCAGCACATATCCATAACCAATCAAAACTCTAATAAATGTATATTTGCTACCAGATTCACTATTCAGAATTTTTCTATTTACCAAATTGGTGAAGTCTTTCTAAATTAGATTTTTAACACCCTTCTGACTTTCATTATCAGTTTTCCCAAGAGTATGAGCTCCAAAGAACTTTTTGTTAAAGGTAAAAGATATAGTCTAGCATTCTTTCTGAACCCATATCCCTGTATGCAGTTTAATATGTGTGATAAAGATAAATTTCAGGCACCATAAGGCACCACCAGTGATTATTAACATTAAAGAACTTTATAAAGCATACATCCAAGTTCAAATCTCCTAGTTCTCAGCTCTCAAGGGTAGATGTGATATGGATTAATCAATAAATAGGCACAGAAATAGTGAAAACCATATTGGGATCATATTTAAGCACTTCCATTTTCTATGCAGCAATAATCTGGGTGTAATAATAGGTATGTAGACAAGGTTAACCAAATAATGGCTCTGATTCTTGCAAAATCTGATTAATGGTACAATCCTTCTTGTGAAACAGTGAAGCAATTCAAAAAGAAAAATTTCATGAAAAGCAGTCAAAAAACTGGAATCTACAGTTACCACTGCCAAGAAATCCCTAAGCTCAGGTGAAACTGAGTCAAACTTGCTTCAATAGAAAAGTAAACCTCATTATCCAAAATGGTTTCCAAGATTCATTCTACTCCTAAAATCTTCTGATTCTCCAAAACGCTTCTGGGAGCAAAGTAAAAAGTGAGATATATTTTAGAAATTCATTTTGTAAACAATATTTTCTTACCAGTGTGACAGGATTATTATTATGAATGGCAGCTCACTTATAAGTATAAATTAGAGGGGACTGATAGAATAAGGTAAGACACTGCTGATGGGAAACAATGGTATAGAAAATGATATTATGAAACAATGCTATAAAAAATGAGACAAAACTCTAGAGTGAATTGCTATGACTTTCACTCTGCTCAAGGGGCAAATCAGAAGTTTGATTATTGTGGTAACCCGGTGTTAACAACTTCACAGCAACCATTAAATAACTAAAGAAAAGTTTTTTAGTTGCTCCAATTCTAAGATAAAGAATTTCTTTTATATGATAAACTTAAGTCATAAAAGTTAAGGGCAATATTTCCATTTTCTAGACCCTTCAGGACACTGACAAACACTAAATAAAAAGTAAGAAATAAAAACAACCTACAGGCCATGGCTTTAAGAAAACCTCATTCTCTGCTATAGTGACTGGTTATCTCAGAGGATGCTTCACCTATAGAGACTCTAAATTGGCAGTCCCTTTGATGGTGCTTTGGGAATAGGTGGTGTCAATTCCATGTTAGAAAATTCATTTGGCCACTGGTACCAGAATGTAAATATCACTACTTAGAGGACTTCTTATAACACACCAGGTCCTCATCTCTTCTCTGAACTTTACTGCAAATGAAATAATTCCCAATGCTTAGATTGATTTAATGACTCAAAGACTTTGTTGGTTTGTTAAAAACAGAGCTGTGACTTAGGTCACTTCAAATGAAAAGATATGAAAATAAACCTTCTTGATGAAACATACGAGGCAGGACTCTAGGCCCCAAGATTATAAAAGGTGCTCGAACTGTAAGCTCCTTGCACAATGGCCCTCCCGGGAGCTGCTCACACTGATGCTCCATCAGAGAAGGGCATACCCTGAAGTGGAGGGACATCAAACCTGCTTGAGCACCCCATAGGCAACTTGGGACCAGCACACTTCTCCCTGGTACAGTCAGGCATTGATCTTTGGGGAACCAGGGACAGGATCCCAGGCCACATCCCATACCCCTAGGACTCAATCGTGTTGCTGAGGGAGATTTGTGAACTAATCTTGGGAGGCAAGGGAGCCTGCATGGGCAGAACTGAGAGGAGAGGGCAGCATGGGTGCCAGCTACAGCACACTCAGGGAGCACCCCTCCCCCCCAGAAAAGTCAAGCTCTCACCCCAGGACAGGATCCTGGACAAGGAAGCTCACAGCCCACAGTGCCATTGCTGGGGAGCTCAACTAGTTTGACCTCCTCCCTGCTGGCGGACACTGAAAGGACACTATGAAGCGGGGAAGGGAGGAGAAGAATGAAACCTGCTCCTGACAGCCAGATCATGAATCTCAGACGGCCCTGCCCCCACAAGCAGAATGTCTGGCTTAGTGGAGTCACTTCACCTCCTCCCTGGTGGCCTTTCCCAGAAACCTGGGAGCAGACCTTCGAACCCTGCCAAGAAAGATACCTTCTGAGAGTCTGTGGAGCCTGAGGGCAGGCCCACCTGACCCAGCCCTGCACAACCTGACTTCCCCACCTGCCTCTGCTGTGGTGGAGAAAAAGGACTCATCTGGAAGTCCCAGGGCCCTGCCCACCACCTGGGGCATTTGGGTGCTTATCCTGAGGGGCTAGACCCAGTCACAGGTCCCCAAAACGATACTGCAGCTGGTTCCTTCTGGCAAGAGCCGCCTATTGGCAGGGAGGTCAATCTGCACAGCACTTTACAGCATTTACTGACACAATCATTTAGGGCATGGCTAATTCTTACCCACAAGCACCACCTACTAACTCAGAGATTAAACTGGGCATGCCCATATCATTCATATTGTTAAGAAAACAGGGCTGTGGAATGAGAAGGAGTTTCAAAGCCGTCCAACATCCCTCATCAACAAGACACAGGGAATCTGCCCACACACATACCTGACAAATGCTACAGCCTACAAACAACTAGCAACTGAGAAAACCTCCACACTAAGTATATCTATAACCAAGGCGTCCACACAGAACCTAAACCCTGATCAAAGTACCCACAAGCAAAGCCAAAGGTTCTTACCCAACATAAGCTACAGACACACCCTTACGAGTGAGGGGGAGAAAAAGCCCCATCTAAACAAAAGAAAATCCAGAAACAAGAAGCAACAGCTGCTGCCCGTGAGAAGGAATCAGCAAAAGAACTCCAGAAATATGAAAAACCAGAGCAAAAAGACACCCCCAAAGTGGTGTTGGGATTCACAGTTCTCTAACAACAAATCCCAACCAAAATGAAAATACCAAAATGACAGATAAAGAATTCCAAATATGGATTAGAAGGAAGCTCAATGAAATCAAGAGAAAATGGAAAAACAACTCAATGAAACCAGAAAAAACAATTCAGGAAATTAATGAAAATTTCACTAAAGATATGAACATATTAAAAAATAGACCATATAGAAATTCTGGAAATGAATAATTCATTTAAAGAAATACAAAACACAGTGGAAAGATTTAAGAATGGACTAGACCAGGCAGAATAAATAATTTCAGAGCCTGAAGGCAACTCTTTTGAATTAACTCAGCCAGTCAAAAATAAAGAACAAAGAATCAAGAGGAATGAACAAAGCCTACAAAAAATATGGGATTAAGTAAAATGGCCAAATATAAGAATCATAGACATCCCTGAGGGTGAAGAAGAAATTGCACAAGGGCTGCAAAACATATCTGAGGGAATAATTGAGGAAAACTTCCCTGGTCTTAGTAGAGATTTAGAAATCCAGGTACAAGAAGCTCAACAAAAACCTGGGAGATTCATTGCAAAGAGATAATCACCAAGACATATAGTCATCAGACTGGCCAAAGTCAACATGAAGGAGGAACTCCTGTGAGCTGTCAGGAGAAAACATCAAGTATCTTACAAAAGAAAACCCAACAGGCTAACTGAAGACTTCTCAACAGAGACCTTACAAGCCAGAAAGGATTGGGGCCCCATCTTCAGTCTTCTTAAAAAGAACAACTGCCAGACTAGAATTTTGTATCCTGCAAAACTATTTTCACATATGAAGGAGAAATAAAGACTTTTCCAGACAAGCAAACACTGAGGGAATTTGTCAACATCAGACCTGCCCTGCAGGACATACTCAGAACTAAATCATACATTGATAAGTGCAACAGACACCCACCAGTGTAAAGCCATCCAAAAGCTAAAGCTCAGAGCTCATATAAAACAACAGCACTAGAGGATAAACAAAGCAATTAGGTACACCTAACATGATGAACAGAAGAGCATCTGACATACCAATTCTATCAATCAACATGAACAGTCTGAATGCCCCACTCAAGAGATATAGGCTGGCTGAATGGAAGAAAAATAAAAACAAACCATATGCTGTCTCCAGGAAACACATCTAACCCACAAGGACTCATTCAGACTCAAGGGGAAGGGATGGAAAAAAAATATTCCATGCAAATGGAAAACAAAAGAAAGCAGATGTAGCCATTCTCATATCATATAAAACTGACTTTAAATCAACAACAGTAAATAAAGACACAGATGGTCATTATATAATGGTAAAGGGAGCAATTCAACAAGACATAACAATCCAAAATATTTATTCACCTAACACAGGAGTGCCCAGATTCATAAACAAGTTTTACTAGATTTAGCAAAGACACAAATGGCAGCATTATAATTGCTGGGGACTCAACACCCCACTGACAAAGCTGGACAGATCATCCAAGCAGAAAATAAGGAAACACCAGACTTCAATGGGAATCTAGAACAAATGGGCCTAACAGACATTTATAGAACATTTTACCCCAAAACTACTGAATATACACTCTTATCAGCACATGGAGCATTTTCCAAGACTGATCATATCCCAGGCCACACAACATGTCTCAACAAATTCAAAAACATAGAAATCATAACATGTATCTTCTGAGACCACAGTGGAATAAAATTTGAAATCAATTCCAAGAGAAATCCTCAATTCTACACAAAGTCATGGAAATCAAACAAACTGCGGAACAATTATTGGGTCTATAATGAAATTAAGATGGAAATCAAAAAATGCCTTAAAATGAATGACGAAAGGGACACAAGCTATCAAAATCTATGGGATTCAGCAAAAGCAGTACTAAGGTGAAAATTCATAGCCTTAAATGCCTACATCAAAAAGACAGAAAGATCACAAATCAACAATCTAATGAATCATCTTAAGAAACTGGAAAAGGAAAAGCAAACCAAACCCAAAGGCAGCAGAAGAAAAGAAATTACTAAGGTAAGAACAGAACTAAACGAAATGACATACAAAACAAAACAAAAAAACAATACAAAGGATCAACAAAACAAAAAGTCAGTTCTTTGAAAAGATAAACAAAATTAATAGTCTTCTTGCTAGATTAACTAGGAATAGAAAAGAAAGCTCAATCAGAAATGAAAAAGGAGATATTACAACTGATATCACAGAAATGAAAAACATCATTTATAAATACTATGAAAATCTCTATGCACATAAATTAGAAAACATATAGAAAATGGAAAAATTCCTGAAAACATACAACCTACTGAGACTCAATCAGGAAGAAACAGAACTCCTGAACAGACCAGTAATGAGCAGCAAGATCAAAGCAGTAATAAAAAATATTCTAACATAAAAAGCCCTGGAACAGATGGATTCACAGCCAAATTTTACCAGACCTACAAAAAAGAGCTGATAGCCATACTTGAGAAATTATTCCATAACACCCAGAAGGAGGGAATCCTCCCTAACTCATTCTATGAGGCCAGTATCATCACCTTGATACCAAAGCCAGGAAAGGACACAACAAAATAAGAAAGCTACAGACCAATATCCATTATGAATACAGATGAAAAAATCCTCAATAAAATACTAACAAACAAAATTCAACATCACATCAAAAAAAAAAATGATAATCCACCATGACCAAGTGGGCTTCATCCCAGGCATGCAAGAATGGTTCAACACACATAAATCAATAAATGGGATTCACCACATAAACAGAAGCAAAAAAAGACCATACAATCACCTCAATAGATGCAGAAAAAGCATTCAACAAAATTCAGCACCCTTTCATGATAAAAACCCTGAACAAACTAGGCATAGAAGGCATATATCTCAAGAAAATAAAAGCCGTATATGACAAACCCACAGCCAACATCATACTGAATGGAGAAAAGTTGAAAGCATCCCCCCTAAGAACTGGATCAAGACCAGGGCATCCACTGTCACCACTTCTCTTCAACAGAGTGCTGGAAGTTCTAGCCAGAGAAATCAGGCATAAGAAAGAAATAAAGGGTATCTGAATTAGGAAAGAGGAGATCAAACTATCACTCTTCACTGACAATATGATCTCATATCTAGAAGACCCCAAAGATTCCACCAAGAGGTTCCTGGAATTGATAAATTAATTCAGCAAAGTCTCAGGTTACAAAATCAATGTACATAAACCAGTGGCATTTTTATACATCAATAACAAACTGAAAGTCAAAGACTCAATACCATTCACAATAGCTACAAATAAATAAAATACCTAAGAATATGCTTAACCAAGGAGATAAAGGTCTCTACAACAAGAACTATGAAACACTGAGGAAAGAAATCGCAGATGACACAAACAAATGGAAAAACACAGCATGCTCATGGATCAGCAGAACCAACATTATTAAAATGTCCACACTACCCAAAATGATTTACCCAAAGTACCAATGTCATATTTCACAGATCTAGAAAAATAATTCTACACTTCGTGGAAACAAAAATGAGCCTGAATAGTCAAAGCAATCTTAAGCAAAAAGAACAAATCTGGAGGCATCACATTACCAGACTTCAAACTATACTACAAGGCTATAGTAACCAAAACAGCATGGTATTGGTACAAAAATAGAGACATAGACCAACGGAACAAAACAGAGAACCCAGATACAAAACCATCCACATACAACCAACTCATCTTTGACAAAGTAAATAACAATATACACTGGGGAAAAGAAGCCCCATTCAATAAATAGTGCTGGGAAAATTGGATAGCCACATGCAGAAGAATGAAACAGGATCCATATCTCTCATCACTCACAAAAATTAATTCAAGATGGACAAAGGACCTAAATATAAGGCATGAAACAATAAGAATTCTAGAAGAGAATGTAGGAAAAACTCTTCTAGATATCAGCCTATGCAAAGAATTTATGAAGATGACCCCAATGGCAAGTACAGCAACAACAAAAACAAGTAAACAGGACTTGAATAAATTAAAAAGCTTCTGCACAGCTAATGAAACAATCAACAGAGCAAACAGGCAACCTAAAGAATGGGAGAAAATATTCACAAGCTATATGTCCAATAAAGGGCTAATACCCAGAATCTACAAAGAACTCAAACAAGTCATCAAGGAAAAAAACAAACAATCTCATTAAAAAGTGGGCAGAAGACATGAACAGAAGCTTTTCAAAAGAAGATAGACAAATGGCTAATAAACATATGAAAAAATGCTCAACATCACTAATCAGCAGGGAAATACAAATTAAAACCACAATAAGATATGACCTTGTTAGAATGGCTTTTATTAAAAAGTCCAAAAACAATAGATTTTGGTGTGGATGCAGAGAGGAAGGAACGCTTATACACTATTGGTGGGACTGCAAATTATTAATAGTACAACCTCTATGGAAAACAGTATAAAGATTCCTCAAAGAACTAAAAGTAGACCTACCCTTGATGCAGTAATCCCACTACTGGTTATCTACCCAAAGGAAAAGAAATCACTTCATCAAAAAGACACCTGCACCTGAATGTTTACTGCAGCACAATTCACAACAGCAAAGATGTGGTATCAATGCAAGTGCCCATCAATTCATGAGTGGATTAACAAAATGTGATATATGTATACCATGGAGTACTAGTGAGCCATAAAAAAGGATGAATTAATGCCTTTTACAACAACTTGGATGGAACTGGAAACCATTATCCTAAGTGAAATATCTAACGAATGGAAAACAAATACCACATGTACTCACTATTAAATTGGAACTAACTGATGAGCACACATGTGTATAGAGGGAAATAAAACTCAATGGAATCAATGCGGGGCAGGTAAGGGAAGGGGGCAGGGGCGAAAATCTACAATGAACACTATCTGGGTGATGGGCACTCTTATAGCCATGACTAAAGCATTATAAAAGTGATTCATGTAAACAAAAACATTTGTACCCCCTTAATATTTTGAAATTTTAAAGAAACTAAACTAAAAAAAGAATATATTTAGGGTCCAAAGTCCTAGCCTGAAAATGAATTGTCTACAGTAAAATGAGAGAACAGCAAAACTCCTTCCCCCATGTGTTCATGGGAAAACAAGGCCTACTCTTGCTGTATCATATCTACTCTACAGAAATCCTATTTATGAAGAAGTGATCATAACTAGATAAAACTGGGTTACAGATTGCCTTCCAGAATTGCCTCCTCCTATTGCAATGGTGCTGAGACTATACATTTCACAAATACAATATCATAATGGGAATGGAGCTACATCTCCTCTTCATGCCTCTTCCTTAACACCTGATGACATTTAGGGAGCAGATTTTCACTCTAAACACACAAAAGATTGACAAAAGTTGGGTGAGGCGTAGGATACAAAGTGAAATCATAGAATGTCAGGTACTTTCATGGGTGAAGTCCAAGGCAGCCCCCCTGAGGCAGCAAACCAAAACGTTCCAAGTGAAGCAATTCTTTCCCCAAAGTATATGGGAAGCACTATGAGTTAAGCAGTGTTCCTAAATAGCACTTAACAGGAATTCAAAGAGATGTGTTGAGTAGCTCCTAGGCTGCCATAAAAGGGAATTTCCCCTTTCAACTTGGATAAATGATGTAAAAAGCTATGTTAACAACAAAAACATAAGTATGTTTAGTTCATCTAGACTCTAAAGAAACAAAACATTGATATCATATGTGCCCAGACAACTAAGCAGCTCTCTAAGTCACAATCATTCCAGAGTGCATGGCTGGCAAATGGTTTTTAGTTTTATTGATACTTTTTTGTGTCTTTATTACATTCAGTATGGGAGCAAAATGCTTGCAATTTTCACAGTATTTGATCCTCAGAGCATCTATATCATGATGAATATAGTTTCTCATTGCATTGGTGGGACTGTCATGTACCATCTCTGAAATAACTCTTGTTTTAGAGATGGCGTTTTGTTATTTGCTCACTAAAGAAAATCAATATAGATTATTTTTTTAAGTTAAAAAAAACCAAAACAAAAGCCATCCAAAGGAGCCCAGAGCAACACTGACAAAGGAAGACAGATAGGACAAAAAACTTATTAGCCAGACTAAGTTCCACTGACCTACTTTGGTACCCTGCAATGCAGTAATTTTTCAAATGTGTAGCTTATTGCCATCCAAGAAGATGGCAGTAAATTCAGGCAACTGTATGGAGTCTGAAGTACAAGCAGGTCAGCAGATCTCTGGGCTCCAGTAATTCACAGAAAGGATCAAAAGCTAACAAACAGAAAGCACATTCAAAGCACCTTAGCACAAGAAACCATTCTTTGTTTGACGGGGACTCATTTTATAGAATGCAACAGAATCCAAAATAAAGGAACTCAAAGAGTAGGAAATTAAGTCTCTGTAAAAGACACACCCCGAATTTCCTAAATGTAAAATCCCATAGAATCAGGCTGTTCCTGTCACCACATGCCTCATACCAATTTCTACTGTCGCTTGGATAACCTGGTCCCCATATGATTTATGTGATGCCCAAATTAAGAAAGAAGCAATTTGTTAGTTCCATACATCTGTACATTTTGATATATTAATGGTACCCAATGAAGACTCTGGCTATTGGTTCAATAATTAAAACAGTTTGGAAAGAGAAGTAAAAATAAATAAAAACTACTAATTTATTCAACATGTACATATATGTATTTATTGAGTGCCTCCTGCATGTGAGGCACTGGGCTAAAGTGACTGGGATAAAATAAAGCAGTCTAATGATCTAGATAAAGTGACCAATACACAACCCTTTATGATAAGAATTCTGAGAAGGGCAAGTATTTTTGTAGGTTTGGTATGGCACAGCAGGAGCATCAGTCTAGCCCTGAAGAGTCATGTCAAGGAAGGATGGCCAAGGATACCTGACTTCTAAGCTGAGTCCAGAAAGGGGAGGAGCTGCCAAGTTTGGCATGGGGAAGGCAAGACAGCAAAGCACAGGCGTAAGAGAGCCTGGCCCACCTTAGGAACTGCTGGTGTATAACTCAATATGGCAGAAATCTAGAGCACAAGGGAGAAGATGGAGAAAAAGTACGTTGAAGAGATAAATAGGAGCCAGATCACATGGAGAACAGAAGCATTTATACAATTCCTAGGGAAATGGGTAAGTTAGAGAGAAGTTCAAGTGATGACAAGTGTTTGAGATGTAAAGGAACCACCATAGATTAATGGAAATTTATTAAAAACCGATTAAGCATTTAGAAATAAATTTTTTTTTAGTACGAGCAGTAAGACATGATCATACTTTCAGAGTCTGAGTACATATTCTTTCAGTGTATTTGTTTTCTGATTTATTTTATGTACTACCTACCACTATTGATTCTTAAGAGTTTTATGGTTACTGTACTTAAGGGTTTAATTTGTTAGACCAAGGTTAGGAGTTTGGTTTTCACGTAAGCTCCAAAGCTTGGATCTTTTTCATGGCCACAGACTGAACCCTTAACCCCAAAGCCCTGAAAATACATGTTATTAGTCAAAGTGGACATTGAGCAAGAATGCTAATGAGCAGCATAAATCAAATGTTAAATCGACGCTAAAAAATCTTAGTGTTAACTTGACCAGCAATCTCATCTTTGTCAATGAAGGGTGGGTCATATATAAGTAGTCATAAAAATAATTATATCAACTTATAAATAGGTTAGATACCAAAGTTATATTTGCAAATAAGTCACTTAAAACAGAAAAAATTGCTCCAAGAAGCAATGTTAACCTTGGTAGTTTGGTTCCCTGACTGACCAATAAACACCTATTTCCCCCATTAGACAACTAAGGATGAGTTCAGTTGTACCTAGCAACCACTGAACTTGGCAATCACCTCAACCTTCAGAACTCAAAACAATGATTTCTCTTCTTATTGATGGTTTCCAATACCCCACAGTAGAATTAGTTCCTCCATCCCTGGCATTTCACACCATATGAATCTTTGCATGCCATTTTCCTGCACTGGGCAAGTACTATTTTGTGTACTATTTCTTATACCAGGAAGGCATAGGTTGTTCTTTAAGTTTACAGTTTATAAAGATCTTCTGACTTAACTGGAACCCAATAATCTACAAGTCAAAAACAAACAAAAATACACCCCTGACATCTTCAAAGTTGTTTCAGGAAAAAAAAATTGGGAAAAAAAATCACTTTGTAAAGATTTGCCCAACTGGCAAGGTTGCCACAATTTAAATTCCGTGAAGAAAGCCTGTGTTCCCACTAGTTAGCAGGCGTGTAAGATTTATCACAAAGCATAAGGTGGGCCTTCCTAAGGCACGTAGGGAAAATAACTCTTTTGCCTGTGATCATCCCTTATTCACTGCTCTATCTTTAATAATCACTCAATGAGTGTGCACCAGACCCGTGTCTAAGCCCTTCATGTGTGTGCTCTCATTTTATCATCCAACATTCCAATGAGGTAGTTTACTCTATTATCCCTATTTTCCAGAAAAAGAAACTTTTGAACCCAGAAACTCAGGCTAGATTCTGCCCTCTTAACTGCTACAATAGGTAAAAAGTGAATTACTAAGAAAAAAAACCAAAAAAGCTGGACACCAATTTTTATATTGTGTCCAAAAAAGCCAAAAGAAATCTCACCTAAGATTAGATCCTAAGTAAATTTATCAAGGAAAAGCTCTAAGTATGTCACTACTATATTAGAGAATGAATAACTAATAGATAATACAGACTCTGAAGCCAGCCAGTGTGGGTTTGAACCCCAACTCTGCTCCTTCTTATCTGTGACCTTAGGTGAGACACTTAACCTCTTAGGACTTAGTTTCTCCTTCTGTAAAATAGGTTGTCTATAAATGAGTGTTCAGTACATAGTAAATGCTCCATATGTATTAGCACTGTGTTATGGACTGAATTGTGTTCCCCCAAAATTCAACATTGAAGCCCAAACCTCCAATGTAACTGTATTTGGAGATAGGGTGTTTAGGGAGGTAATTAAGGTTAAATGAGGTCATAAGGGTGGGGCCCAAATCCTGCAGGACTAGTACCCTTATAAGAAGAGGAAGAAGACATTAAAGATTTCTCTCTCTTTCCACACCTGCACAGAAAAGAAGCCATGTGAAGACACAGCAAGAAGGCAGCTATCTATAAGCCAGGAAGAGAGGCCTCACCAAAAACTATTCCTGACTAATACCCAGATTATGATCGTACCAGGTTTTCTTCCCTCGGGTCAGATTTGATCATTCTATCAAGTCACAAGCATGTTCTGGACTTCACCGTCTCCCTTGCATGAGGAGCTCAGGTTGGAAGCCACTGAGAGACAAATCAAGTTGCCAAGTCAGTTAAAATTCTTTCACTGACACACCAGCTCAGCATGAAAAGTAGAGTTTGTGGCACAGACATCTCCTGCTGAATTCAAATTAAAGGAAAATACTCCAATAGTTAGGTGGAACAGGAATTTAAGGAACAAGCACTCTTTTTAAAGTGATAAAGAATCACAAATCTGGACAACCCACTCGTCCTCTTGTCAGATGAAATTTGAACTGATCAGCATTTTATGTGGGTCCAATTATCATTAATAATCAATAGTATAGAAATAAACAAATTAAAACACTGTATCAGAAATATCAATACTTAACTAAACAAGGTAAGGAAATTGTTAAAAGAGATAAATAATGCATTGCCTAATTGGGAAGATAGAGTGGAAAGACACTTTTTTACAAAAATATTAGAAATAACTTTAGTTGCACTGAATTTCACTTTCATATAACTGGTTCAAAATATTTTACAAATGGATGACTAGTGTGACTTTATTAAAGCAGATAAACAATCAGTAGTGTCTTAATATATATTTAGCAAACAGTATCATTTTAACAAGGAATGAAACTCATAAGTGAATTACTAATATGAAAAAACATTCTCTCATGCATATGCAGTGTGGAAGATAGTTATTTCAGAGACAAAGGGAAAGTCACAGCTGTAGCATGCCAGAGAACCAGAAGATTCTCAGATAATTAGGCTGATCAACATGCTGGCATAAGGAAACCAGTGACATTACACTCTCCATACCAGTCTAACACGCTCTCAGCTCACAAAATTTGTGACTTTCATTGTTTTAAATAAGAGATTTAATTTTCATTGATTCTCATCAAGCAAACTTTTAATGGCATAATTAGATTGAAAACTTGTAGAGTTAAAAAAAAGGGATAAATATTAAGAGCAGAGTCTGATAATAAAAGCACATAGTAAGAGATTTGAAATGATACAATTTATAATGCAACAATAACAACAACAAAAACAGCCTATTAAGCACTTTGTATCACCAAAGCAAAATCATACCAAAAATATATTAACAAACAAAGAGCAAATATTAGGTTCTGGTTAGGTATATACATTATGCATACCTATAGAACTTAGTTACTACAAGGTTGAAACTTTTAAAAGAACATCTCTTTTTCAAACCAATAAATCATTAATATCTGTAGCTACTTACATGTCTGTCAAAAACAAATTATGTTTTAGTGTTTTAGAAGAAGCTCAACAATGGAAAGCAATTGTTGCTATCGTTATACATGGACTAAGTTAGTGGCTGAATCCTTATTGCCAAAATCTTTAACTCATGTTTCGATACAAAAAGTAAACATCGACATTAAAGCTAGTTTTATTCTGTGATGAAGTCAATTGTGGAAATAAACTAACTTTATGAATTAAGCTTGTGTAGTATAAATGGGAAGACATAATGATTAAAATCAAGTATAGATGTTTACATGTATACTTTTATTGAAATAACTTTTAAAAAATAGAATTGGGCCTTAAATTTTTATTTAGCTATATTGTGATACTCTGATTATATTATCTGCAATTGTATGTAAAAGTCATTCATCTACTCTAATAAATTGCCAAGAATCTAGCACTGAGCTACAAGGCAGATTCAAGTTTTGGTCACTACATTCTCCTTGAAAGCAAATACGCACAAAAAGAAGAAAGAATCATGTGGCTCCTGATCTATAAATAAGCTGTTCACATGTTTTAACATAAAAGCAAATTACTATTATTACATACCACTAAAATGCATTCTACCAATAAGAGCAGAAAACTCACTTCAAGCACTGCCTCCTCCAAAGGGGATTTTTACCTGTTCTGAACGATAAGATGTGCAAAGCACAGTACAAAACATGGCAGATTTCCATTTTCCGTATTGATGGTCACCTCCATTCAGACTGTAATCCTTGCTGAGCTTCATATTAAAAAGTGCAATGACATATCTTTTTTTTTTCTTTCTCAGATGGAATTTCTCAGAATAGAAAAAAGAAAATGTTTTTCTTCTGCTCCCATCTTTGAAGAGCTATGGCTTCAAAAATCCACCAACGAGACTTTGCATTGTCAATATTGTCTGTATGTGTACACAGATATGTATAAGCCCCCAAATTCATCTGTTTTCGACCGAGATATGTGGCTTCTATGCACTGTGAAATCACTGTACCAAATGGCAGTCTTAGGAATTACCCTAGACTTGTATTAGAATAGTTGTAAACATTCTTGGGGAGAAAAGAGAGTGTTTGTGAGAAGGCTCTGTAACAAATACACAAAACTAGTGAAGTGAAAAAAGCCTTTTAAGATATAGTCAGAAATATTCTATAGAACACATTTCTGTTATTTATAAATTATTTAGGACACATTTCTATTATTTATAAATTATTTAAAAATCTGTTTGATGCAAGCTTTTCTTTCTTTCTAGATGATAACCAATTATTTGCCCATAACTATCAAAGGCTAAAAATGCTTTAAAAGCCAAATTCTATAATTTTAGATAATAACTAGTACTGGTAAGGTTTCTATAGTTACCCAGGAAAGGGTCATGACTGTCTGAAACACATACACTCTCTCTGATAATTAACCACATCATGATAGATTGACAACACTTAATGATTAATTAGGCTAAGAACTCAAATCCTTAGCAGGAGGTAAAAGCTCAGAATTTCATAATGTACTGAACACCTCCCAGAGAGACATGGAATACAAATAAAGCTAAATTTTAAAATGCAGGTTTGCAAATTCAGTATTACTAACATAAATGTCTCCTTGGGAGTCTCACAGCAGAGGAAATTAGAATTCTCTGTTTGCCAAATGCAGCCACACAATCACAATGAAGCCTTCGCAAAACAGCTCAACCTAATTCATTCAATGCTGCCTTTTATAAAAAATTCACCATTTCCCTCTCTACCATTCAATGAAATACAGTTTAGAGTTACTTGAAAGAATAAGCTGGGTAAGTCACCTGCATATCAGACTGTACTTTGCTTAGAGTTTCACAGTTTACAGAACATTTTTGCATACTTTATGATATCTGCTCTCCACAGGCAAGTGGCTGAGGCCAGGATTTGGAGCTAGATCAATCTGGCTAAAATACTACCCACCCCATCACTTATTACCCTCACGATCCTTGGCTTCCTTAAGGGGGTATTTCTATTCTGATGTGACTGCAGTTTTCTAACACAGTAGAGATGGGAAATAAGAAAAGGCAAAAACTACCAGATACATCAAGTCTTCAGTTCTCCAGCATTTCTGAATTTTACTTTTCTATCAGATCATCAAAATGTTCCATGTTTGACTATATTATTCTGGTCCTCCAAAAAACTGTCAGCTAAAACATGACTTGCCATTATATCATCCATTTAAGAGATATAAGAAATGGTTACCAAACTACTAGACAATTTACTAAATGTTCCCAATGACCCACGTGATCAATTCATTTCAGTTCTGTCAATGTCATTATTCATTTGCCCACAATATATTTATTAAACAGCTGCTATGAAGCTGGCACTGGCAGGGGACTTAGCAATTTTTTTTTAAATGGAAATAATCCCTGTTCTCATGGAGCCTGATTCACTAAACAAGTAATTATATAAGGAAGGTACAGTATGGAAGAAAGAGGACAAGCCTGGTCCAGGGTATCAAGGAAGGCATCTCTGCGGAGGGGGGAGGGGACAATCATCAGAAACCTGAGGGAAGACGGTGACCCTGCACAGAGAACAGCCTAACACATCTCAGCAGGGAAAATGTGTGCACAAAAGTTGCAAGTCCTAAGAGGGCTGGACACTTTGAAAGATGGACAGAATGGCTGGAGCCTCATGAACACAGAGTAAAATGGTTTGAGGTGAGACTGATGGGGCAGGCAGGGCCCAAAGCATAAAGCTTTGTAGACCACATTAAAGATTTTTATCTTAAGAGCAATAAGAAGTCATGACAGGACGTTAAGCAGGAGAGTGACACAACCAGACATGCACGTAAGATCACTGTCGCTGTCATAAGGACAATGCATGGAAAGGGGAGCAGCAGGTGCTAGGACGTCAATTAAGAAGACAGTGCAGGGGTCCAGGGAGGAGATGGCAGCTTGGGCTAGAGTGATGGCAGCAGAGTCAGCAAGAAGGATTCACTATACTCATCGACAATGAGTTGCTGGTGGGTGATGCGAGGGGAAGGTGCCAGGGCTATTCCTGGTTTCTGGAATTGACTTACTGACTTGACCACACTAGAAATTTCAGTTCTACCCAACACTGCACTTTACCACTCTTATCCAAGTACAACCACATGGCAAAATCTACACACTCTACCCAAAATTATGTCTTGGATTTACCACCCTTCTCCATTTTCATTGTCACTGCCTTGGTTTGGGTCTTTATTAGCGCTTGTCCTAAATGTTGTACATCTCTACAGTCTTTCTCAATTCTAATTCAACCTCTGCCTTTCAGTTGGTGTTATTCCTCCTAGGACACAGAAGTGACTAAGTTATTTCATTGCTTCAAAATATTCAATGGCTCTCAAGTATCAAGAGAATACGTTACCACATGATAACATCCAACTTGGCAAGAAATATTTTGCAAAACTCTGAACTTCAATGAAACCACAAAAAGGCAGGATATAAGGAATAGGATGATGATCTCAAGGGTAGAGAACAAGACATGGTCGTAGCCACCTTCTTTTAAAATCCTATAAACCTTCACGTTTCCTTCCACTACTCTCCCCTCTGCCTGCCCCACCTCCACAGCCCTTACATACACATCAAAGTCAGGCAGTAGAAGGAAGAATACTGGCCTGAAATCAGGAGGCCTGAGCACTAGCCAAATGGTACGATGCCTTTAAATGTTCAGATGAGTTCTTGTTCCAAAGAAAAAATGAACTGTCTACTGTTATTTCAAATGCTTTCTAAGCATCAAAGTTATTTGATCACTGCTGGGTAAATTGAAAATGTTCTGTGCAACCTGTTCACAGTTGTTTTTCTTGACTTTAATTCTTCTTAGTCTTCACCAATTTGAAAGTCAACTTTTTCCACAATAGAAATGAACATATCATTAGGTTTATTTATCACCTCCACTTGGCAAAGCTGCTGCCAAAGATACATCATGCAACATTCAGATGTAATCCTCCGGCTGGCATCCTCTCGTTCCCTCAGGGGCATTACTATCCACTCATTCCCTTTTCCGTATCACATACCAACTCCTGCTTTACCCACCACCATTAAGCCATCCTTCCTTGGGATCTCTGGGCCACAGCCCAGGCATAATTAAATATTAACATAATCCTTTTCTCCTGGGCTTGGAATGTCTTCCCTTGGGGGAAGAGAAGAGGCATTGTTTTCCTTGATTGGACACCCAAGATCTCTCCAGTCCTCTATCTGGTGCCTTTGGTTCAACTTAGATTCCTACCACTGTGGCTCTGTGGTTGGGCTACTCAGGCCAATGGTTGGCAAACTAGCCACTTCCCTAACCCTACCTAGAGAACAGTAGGCAAGTTTTATTACACAAAAGGCAACATTTTACAATTATGTTCTGTCTAGGGGGAAAAAAGAATATGCTTGCAAAGGCAGTCATAAATATTGCACACAATTCTGCTTTTGAAAAATGGCCACTTGCCTACTTTAAGAACTAATACAATAAAATATCACAACTGGCAGCCAGACTACCACAAAATGATAAAGATATTCCATTCCTAATAATCAATTCTGTGCTCATACAGGTAACTTAAAGAGGAAATTATTCTATTACCTCACCTCTGAGGCCAAAAAGTTCATCCAGAATCTATTTTCAATAAATCACCTTCATATTAAAGATCTTACTCAATTAATGCTTGTCATCCTATCAAACTACTCGTGCAAATTTTCAAGGCTTTCAGTTCCCCTTCCAACTTATTCATGTTAGTACCAAAGCCAGAAAACTTATCCACATCTGTAATTGCTATCTGTAGAGTATTATTTCAGCATTTCAGCAAAACTTCAAGAGATTGTGTCATTCAATAATTTTTTTTTATTTAAAGAAAAGGCCAAATAAAAACAAAATTGTATGTTAGAAATTATTGGACTATGTATTTGGTTACTGGCAGATTTTTCTAGCTAGCAAAGCCACAGAAATTCCAGAGTTCTTGCTGAAAAAGCAAGTGAAAGAAAAGTGAATTTCTATTAGAAGAGTTAAATATGACAGTGCTCCTTCTTACTCCAACATTCATATGCTCTCATAAAACCTCTCCCAAGTGGAGAAACATGCAAGCCAGAAACATTTCAAACAGAACGAATTAGCCTTACTAATTTAACCATGTTGTTTATTTGATTTCTCTCCTCAGATGACAGGGAGCTAACAGAGTCTACACATTGAGGGCACTTGCCACAAACTGAAGCCCTAAGAAATAACCAGAAAAGACAGCCAAGTAAGTAGAATTTCTCACTATTTGGGGCTTTAAATGAGGAGGCAAAGGAAGATGATTACATGCTTTAATAGACCCTGAGGGTGTCACTGTATTATAATAGAGAAAACTCGATCCTCATTGTGAATATTAGCAAAGTCTTGTGTTGAGATCCTGGGTTTGAGAGTTAGGAGTACCTGGATTCAAATCCTAGGTTCTCCACCTCTATTTACATAATCAAGGACAAGTTAAGTAAGCTTAAATCCTCATTTCCTCAAAATAAGATTAGGCAGATTCATTTCAAAAATGTCTTGGAGATTAAAAGAGATAAAATTATGTGAAGTCCTAGGATAGTTTCTGTCACATGAACATCAAATTATTCCTATCATCATTATTAGCTATATCTGTGATGAAAATTTTTATAGAACTATCCAAGGTTAGTGCTTAAACTTCTGATACCCAAAAAATGCTTTTATGCAGCATACCTCATTTCCTGATAGCTCAAATATTGTATGAGGCTTTTTTATTAGTGTTTTTAAGTCATCCAACAAAATCATTTTCAATAAACAAAATTAAGATTTGAGGGCCTTAAGTTTGTTGAAATCCAGAAATTCAGATTAATAAGCATTTCTGTTGACAATAAGAAAGGAAATATCCATTCTGAGGATATACATTGCCATTTTTATGTGTTGAGAACATTCAGTGAAGTATTTCTTCCTAAAATATTATTGTAAACTGAAAGAGTTGCTGATTTTTGAAAGCACAGAGAAATGCCATGATTTCTTATTGGAAGGATTAGGCACACTTTTTGGTCCTTACACCTAAGTGTTAGTAACTGTAGAGTAATAGTGAAGTAAACACAAGAAGATAGAAGGTGTATTGAGCAAATTCTGGCTGTGGGTGAATTTTAGAAATACACAACATAATAAAATGGTAGAATTTTCATAGTAGGGCTTATGCAAAGGTATTCCCTACTCTTTTTCAGGCTATAAATCAAGAAGTATTTTTCTAAAGGCAATTCCAAGAAAAGAGCAATCAAGAAGTAGCGTGAGCAAGGTTTAAGCACAGGTGGGAGAGGAAACACAGGTGCCTGCCCTTGTGAAGGGTCTAAAAGGATTTCAAATAACCAGCATTTGCTGAGCCTCAACTGCTTCCCCCAACTTGTAGCCCAAACCTACTTCTCACCACCTATTTGAAAATGTGATTTCTATACCTACAAAAGCTTAGTTCTTTGAATCTTCATTTTAAAACAATTATATCACTATTACATGCCAAATATAGGTACTGAGAATTCAGAGGACGAAACTAAAAGTCCCCATCCTCATAGAGCTTGGATTCTCGTGGAGAGAAGACAACAAATATATAAAATACTGTCACAGAGTAAAAAGCACAAGGAACAAAAATAAAACAATACAATCGATAAAGAGGGAGGAAGATGCCATTTGAGTCAGGGTGGTGAGGGAAGGCCCCTGTGACAGCATGGCATTGGAGCAGAAATCAGAAGATACCATGCCACCTTTGAATATCTGAAAGAACAGCCTTCAGGCTGAGGAAACAGAGGTACACAAACTCCAACTTGGGAAACTACAAGTTCAAAGTATAACAGAGGTACGGCCTGAAAAAGGGTAAAAGGTTTTAAGAGCTGTCTCTTTAAAACCCCCTCACCCTTTTTGGGAATTAAAACCTGCATTCCTGCCCAAGGCCAATAATCAGAGGGGCAGGAAGTGTTCTTTGTTTTTTTTCTGTACCACAGGAGATGGCTCAACAGAATTGTCAGGGCAGAGGTCAGGAGATTGTCTTCACCAGTGATGCTATAGTTAAGTTGAAAACTCCCTTTAAAAGCCCTGTATTTCTGCTTATCGATAGGAGGGTGGTACTTTAAGTAGTCAAAGAGTCTACCACCCTTCCCATTTGCCAGCAAATTAATAAACTTCTCTTTCCTTTTCCTCAAACCACTTGTCCTCCTTCTTCTGCTGCAGCCTTGGGGACAGAGGGGACGAGCGCCAAACTTTCAGTAACAAAAAGTACAGCACTGAAACTAGCATGGCCAGAGTCGAGGGAGGGAGTGAAATGAGGCCAGGGAAAGGCAGGGTCCACACCACAACAGGCACTCTGAATTCTACTCTAAATGAGATGCAAAACCAGTAAGAGGTTCTAAGCAGGGTGTGGCATAATCTGATTTATATTTTTAAAGGGCCTCTCTAGCTGGGGTGGGGGAGCGGTACACGGAGGGACAGAGGAAGTCAGGGTAAAAGGAGATGAGGGAGAGGTTAGGAGGCTACTGCACTGGTCCAACAGAGGGATGGTAGCAGCTTGGACTACTGTCCAAGTCAGTAGAGGAGATGACAAGAAATACCGGGCTTCCGGATACATTTCAACGTAAAGCAAAATACTCAGACCTTTTAAAGAGAAAGTCATCCTTCACCAGTTTGTTAAAGACTTCAAAGGATTATTTTTAAATATAACCTTCATAAATCTACCCATATCAATCATACTAAAATTTCCCAGAGATAACATGAAAAGTATCTTAACACTGACAGATATGTAAAGTCAAAACAATAAAATCTCCTTCTTTCATAAAGCATCCAAGGTGATGTAAAAAATTGAGAAGGAAAAGGAGTTGGCTTTGAACAGATTAAATTTGAAGATATTAATATATTTCTTCCAAGTAGCCCAAACTAGCTAGCATATGCCCATTTACTTTTCACATTTCTTAGAGATAGCTTATAACACATGTTGTTTTATATAAATCATACAATCATTTTCCATTTGTTGCATTTCAATGGGAATAATCATAAATTTACCATTCACATCTTTTACAAAACTCAACATTACTGTAATTTTATGGAGAAATTGAAGTTTCTGTAATTTACATTTAATTTTTCTATTATTTATCCTAAATCCTATCTGTCTCTGTTGTCTTGAAAATATGCTTGTCAACTCTTCTCTTATGAAAATGCAAACTATAAACTACATTCCACTTCCTTTATATTAAACTTGAGTGGCTGCTGAGGAATTAAACCACCTGAAAAATAAAACGCAATATAATCCTATTAAAGCCACAGGTGTTAAAACCACAAATAGTTAATTATGCCTCAGAATCTTAACATATTAGGATCAATAGTAGTTGTACTTGTCTATGAATTAGACTTTTTCCAAACACTGACTTTCTTTCTCTGCTAGGACTAAGCAAATAATAGTAAATTGGTTACTGTGGTTACAATGCTTGATCTCCAGAATAAGAAAACCTTAACTCTTTCAGTACTGACTCTATTTAAGACGGTAAATAACATATGCTATATCTTCTTCTGCCTTGTGAAATGTCCTTATATGAGTAAACATCTCATTTGATTAAATTCAAAACTAAGTTATAGATAAACAATACTAACTACTGTTGTAAGTAATAATAATTCCAAGACTTTTTTAGAAATTGCTTTATCTCCATATTCAATATGAACTTGTTATAAAGAAAGTCACCTTTACCAATTTTTTTTGTTCATGCAAAAACAAGGTGAAATATGCATAAATTGTCAAAAGGAAGGCTTGGGATTTGCAACTATTCGAGTTACTTTATAAAATCAAATACAGAAAAAGACTACTGCATAAAATTTTTTTTGTCTTTCTAACATGCTAAAGTTACAAGTCTTGCACAATAAGCACATACTATCTTATGCAGTCAATAGATTTTTAAAGTCTCCCTCTAAAAGTTGTACACGTAAGGTATTACCATTCTTATACACAAGCATCAATGACATAAAAATGTAACAAAGTATAATCATAAAATCCGTGGCTGTAAATGGATATCTTTTTAAATCAAACACAGCAACTTTAAATAGTTTCATGACAAACTATAATGAACCATTAAGACACAGTATTATCCAGTTCAATTCTCTTATTAGTCTCAAAGGGCCAGGCTCCTGACAGGAAAGGTGGCAAAGCCACCTCTGGGTGTCTGTGAACACCACACACACCTCATCAGCTCGGGTACAGATAATTCATAGAGACTATACAAGTGCTACCCAACACACGCACACACACTCCAACTGAGGAACTCAAGACAAAAGACAAAAAATGGAATCCATTTTGACATGGAAGGGGAAAAAAAAAAATCTATAAATTACTGTAATTACTTTAATAGCCATTTCAGAAAGGATACTAACAAAGGCCTGGTTTCCTCATGCATGCACACATGCCTGCTCTGATCCTTAAGAGGGACCAGGCTATTCTTATCTACAATTCTTACCTAACACCAGCGATTTGCTAAACAATGAGCCTAATTTATACCATTTCAATTCTGTTCTGATTGGACGTTTTTCCTTCTCCCAAGAGAAACATGACAATCTGCAAGTTATTTGTTAGGAAAAGCAGAGCTCAGGCTGCTGTTTGCCAAAATTGCACAAGAGATTAAAAATTTTCTAAACATATCTTGGTCAATGGCAAAACAACTACAGAGACTCCTGACAGGGAAATAAGTGGCTGTCAGGTGTTAATGCAAATAGGGGTTGGGAGGAGTATGAGTAGAGCGTGGGGTGCAAGCTGGTTCTAGGAAGTGCTGGGGGACATGAGCAGGTATGAGTAGTGGGTCTGTTACTACAAAGGGGCAGGGAAATAAAAATCCTACACAAATTTCTTAAAACATTTACAAACACACATAGCAGATCTGCCAAAAATATTTGACAACCTATGTAATGAATGGTGATCATTTCAGAGATTTAATCTGGTATGCTTTCAAGGGACATTGCCACACTGTTTTGAAAATACAGCAACAATACAGAGCATACTCCAGTCCAGACCTTCCTACAGGGATATGACCGTTAAGACAATTTCTAAACCAAATCTGAAAAATCATTTACTTTAATCAATCCCTCATTTTTTTTTAATAAAAGGGCATCTTTCTGCTCTATAAACTTTAGAGGCAAATCAAGTTCATTTACCACTTGTTTCCTCAAATTTTTAAATTTTTGTTTCCTCTTGGTTTTTATTTTTAATGGTATTGATACCACATTTCATTTTCATGAGGATGAATGTAAACTCAAAATTTCACCAATATGCTAGCTATTCTATCTCTTATTTGCCAAAGAAATAGAAACTTTGTGAATATGAAACAAAATATAACCATAGTTTATTAAAAGCACAGTACACTAATATTTTTAATGGTGCAAATTAGAAAAAATATAAAGTAATTTATAACAGACTTCAAGCCAGTGATAATGGTTACCTTGTATAGTGGGCAAAAGTGGGAAGTAGATTCCAAGGCATTTTTATTTTTTATTTTATGTACCTCAATAATATTTGAATTTTCTGTAATAGTTACTGCTTTTGTAATCAGAATATTAAGTACTTCTAAAACAGATAAGTACTGATATGTATCTTAAGCACATAAATATTAAGTACTATTTAAAATAGATAAAACAATCAATGAGATGCAGAAAAAAGTTTCTAGGCATTGTCAGGTATTGCTCAGATAAAGCAGAAGAACTTTCACCTCTGTTTCATTGTTCTAATAAACCATTACTTGATAGCTTTTTCTGGCAATAATATAAAACAAAATATATAGAATATATAGAAATTAAAACAATACAAATATAAATATCAAGTTTGTGAGGAAAAAACCACAAACAAGCTAGCATTGAGTGTTGAATTTTATAATTCATTCATTTTCAAAACATGCCAAGTAGTACAGAAAACCATTAATATCAACTGCTGCCTTCATAACCGTTTGTTGGCTATACCAATTGCACTGGCTAGACAAGTTCAATGGGCTCTAAATTGCTTAAATTACACTGGTTTCATACTCCAGTACATCAAGTACCACTAAATATTTCAACTGTCCTTGTCAAGTGTCTTCCAAGGCAAGGCCTACAGGTGCTATGAAGATTCAGGGCCATTTCTTCCATTATTAGTTTGTAGCCTAAGGGCAGCTGACAAATGCTCTACTTCCATTTCCCATGGCTCCTTAAACAAAGGAAAATTAAATGGTACTTCTTTCAGACTTTTAAAAAATTTTTATTGTATAGCAGTAGGAGAGAAGAATGAAAGAAACCAAAATAGGCTGTTTTGAAAAAATTATATAATTGAAATATTTTTAAAAATTATCAATGCCTTGGATCATTTGGAAGAAAGTCAAAGAACACAATTTCCTCATTTTACAATCAGGGAGTAAGGAAATAGAGGGTCGCGGTCACACAGCTGACAAGAGGCTAGGTTAAGACTAGAACTCAGATTTCTTCAACCCAAGGAACACCACCCCATTCCACTGATCTTGCTGCAGTAATAAGATCTAATAGACCTATCATTCTCCAATATTAGGGAGCAAAAAAATGCCCTGCAAGATTTGTTAAAACTCAGATTGTGGGTCTCCACCCCCAGAGCTTCTGATTCAGTACTCTTGGTTATTTTTCAAAACAGTTACGAGGAGATGTTGATGCTGTTCTGGCACCGACACTTTGAGAACACTGCACAATCACCATCCACCCAGAGTAACAGATGAACTTACCTCTATTCTACCCTATAGTCAAGCCAGCCAAATACTGGAGAGTAGATTCTTCCCCCAATTAGCCAAAACTCAGTTTGCTCATTTAAAAAATGACTGGTTAGTGGTAAATCTCCATTTAACTCTTTCTCTGTAACCCAGAAAATGATCCAGATGACCTTTAAATTCATTCCTTCCCTCATCCCCCAAAATCTCACTGGAATATTAACCAGAATTACAAAAAGCATGCATCAGCTCTTCCTATATTGATTAAAACAAAACACTGTCAAAAACTCCAATGATTCTAAGAGCCGTGGAGATAATACAAATGAGTAAAGCCACCAGCATTACGTAAGAGAAGATAACGGGGAACCATGCAGCTGCGAAATGTCTTTTCAAACATATTTCAAATTCAAATAAAAAAATTTACTATCCCCCTGCCCAAACACACACCTGCATGTCAAATTCAGCCTGTAGGTCAGGTAGCCAACTTGCCCAGATTTATATCATTGTAAAATACAGTAGTAACATTCAGTTGCATGGTATATTCCTCCATTTCTTCAAGGTTAAAAAAAATCTCAAAAGTGTGAAGAAATCATCCCACAGAAAAAGCAACTTGGTTCTGAGAAAAGTTAGTATCATTAAGCATAGACCAAGTATTCATTTTCTAAGTATTATACAGGTTAAGAATTTCATTTTTTCCTATAACCATGGGAAAAGTTGTTCTAATCAACGATACATATTATCTTTTCACAATAAAAGTGCATATTCACTGAACAAGAGTAAATGATGTGGTGCATATTATTACATATATTCTCCAGGTCCATGAGACTCAATATTTAAACAGGGGTATTATCCTTGATAGTGCTCCAAATATTCTTCAGAATTCAACTGTCTGGTATTATGTGCATGAAATATCCTTTAAGAAAAAACTCAGGCTATACATCAATCACTAACTTCTACTATCAAGAGTAACAATGTACTATTATCTCCTTTTAAAAAATTAGTTCATAAAGTCCTATAATCTTTTTAAAGTCAATTTTACTTTTGTCAAGATTCATTTTCTCTAGTTCAATGGAAACTACTTTAGTGCCCTATTTGGAAAAACAAACAAACAAACAAACAAAAAAAAACTCACGAATTTCGAAGAGCTTTAAGACTTTTACTAATCCAGTCAGAAAACCAATTTATCTAGGCAATGTTGCCTATGTGTTAAATAGGCATTTACACAAAAATGTCTGAAAAATGCATTTACACAAAATATTCAGATAGAGTCAAACCTTTAATCTGTAAAACTAAGTTAAGAGAACACACACAAAGCAAACTGAATCTGTATATGGTAACTTCAGGTAGGGGATACTTTCCCCTTTTTTTAGCTAAGCCAGATTTAGCTGGATAGAATAGCAGCAGTGTTGTCAACATTGGAAAGCAGTTTATAATGCACGATGTCCCAGGTAGGTTGGGACAAGAGATGCATATTTAGGAAGAAGTTATACAGTTATTCCATAGGGTTGCGCTGTGTGAGAGTCAAGAGCCAGTGCAGGGAACTTAAACTGTCAGCTAAAGAAAGAAGAAAAGTTGACAGCTTAGTCCCCCAATAAGCATACTAAGGAAAGCATATATAACATTAAAAACAGTAACAATTGGAAAATAGTCATTGCCTGAGCTAAGACATGGAAAGAAACAAATTAAAACTCCAACTCCATATTGCTGTAATTGACATCTAAAAGAAAAAAAAATGTCCACTTTATTCCTAATTCAATGTCAATGTTTATCTACAGATGAATTAAGGCTTAACTTTAAATTTACTTTTACCTTAATATAAATCCTGCCTCTTGATTTTCTAGAAATTTATTTGATACACTTTTAGAAAATCT
This sequence comes from Daubentonia madagascariensis, assembly GCA_023783475.1. Classification (NCBI taxonomy): domain Eukaryota; kingdom Metazoa; phylum Chordata; class Mammalia; order Primates; family Daubentoniidae; genus Daubentonia; species Daubentonia madagascariensis. The sequence goes on from JAKFHU010002088.1 coordinate 6,777,185, forward strand.
TTATTATTCAATAAACAAGCATTGCTTTATGTTTTAAAAAAGAAAATTAAGGGCTCGATGGCAAGACGAGACATTTTCCTCAGATAGTAAAGACAATGACAAATTCCATCACTGGAGCATAAGAGAGTAAACAAATGATTTTTGAAATTGAAAGCCTGACTCATGTAGCTATTACATCACTAGGACAACATGTAATGCATGTTATAACTATGCCATAGGCTATATTTATGTTTAAAACAAAATTTAAAATAGGGCTCATAACTATTTACTTGTCTGAAAAACTCACATTTGATATAGTCTTTCACTAAAATTTAAACAAGGGAGAATTTTTTTTAAAAAACATAAAAGCCAGATGAACATACAGAGTCTTAAACCTTATAAGCAAAGTTTTTCTTTAATATTGTAACACTCATACGTCTAAACTGTGATAAATTAAAGACATCATAAGAAATTACATTTTAAACAAACTATGAAAAATCTATTTTTTGTAATTCTTACATAGAAATTCAAGCTCCCCTTATTAAAGAAAAACTGTGGGTGAATTTAATAAATGGGAAAATATAGGCAGCCCAGAACTTGCCACACAACTCAATTCACTTTCTTGAATCTAATTCCTTAAAAGACACACAACTTAAAGGTCTGATTCAGTGATTCGACATTATAAATATCTGCCTCTGCTCTCAACTTGGGTGGCTTTATCTTGGTGACTACTCTTTCAGCAAGGAGACTGAAATGGTGTGCTTTTGACCGATCTATATTCTAATAAGGATCATAAAATGTGCTCATTCTCATTTTTATCTACTGAAATACCATGAAGCTGAAGGTTACAGAAGGAAATGGAACACACTAAAATGAATTCTTTAGAATCTTGATCTGTTGGCCAAAATTCAACCCCATGAAAGTCACTCCTGGCCATACAATGATCATGAACTTTGAAGTGAGGTTTGCATACCAGCTCTGCCCCTGACAAGTTTGTGTCATCATTGGCCAAGTTACTTAATCTGTTGGAGGCTCGCTCTTATCAGCCATAAAACATGGTAACACCACTTTATAACAAGGGGCTTTTGTAAGATTAAATAAAAGAACATCTGTAAAACATCTAATACAAATAGTGTAATATAGAAAGCAGTCAATAAATTTGGTAGGTATTTAGAGGCTCTTCTATAACAGGTAAAAATAAACATCCTTGAAGAGAATTAAGTATTTCTAAATAGAAAGAAAGTGACTAGAAAACTTCAGTTTCATGATCCCACGTTAAAAGTACAACTTCACTTACATCAATGATGGATAATGCACATTTTGAAAAGGAGACAAATTTTATAGCATGTTTTTCAGCCATTAAAAGTAAATAATTTCCTATTAATATACACCAATACAATATATATTTCTTAAAACTCTAAAGAACACAGAGCTTTCCACACCTTTCATTATTCTCAAAAAGTGGCAAGATATTTAAAAGAGAGATTAGTTTAATAATGAACTAGGAAAATTGTATTTGCCTCAAAGCAAAAGATTCCAAAAAAAGTTAAAACTTCCTCATTAATAAAACAGTTTCAATATATTAAAAGTAAAACTACCAGGGCAAGATATGAAATGTGATTCACAAACTCATGATTTTTTAATCACCATATAATAAAATACTCCTCAATGCCAGTTTTTCATTATATAAGCTATAATTTCTTTTGACTTTCCTAAATATTGTACATGTGTCAGACTTTACATTAGTCATGTATTCCATTGTTTGTATACAAGAGGAAATTCCACAAAAATCAATACAAGCAAGGATGCTTTCACTGCAGTTCAAAAACGAAGTATTAGTTACATGTATATAAACGCTTCAAATCATTTTTTCTAATGAAAATTTATGTAATCTTCAAATATGTTACAACCTACTAAGGTGAAAAGTACCAAGGATCATCATTTCTAGTACTTTGTTAGGCTGGTACAGACTGTGGCTACTTTTATTTCAGCATGGAGTCTATATTCAAAGTAATACCATGGAGTGTTTACATTACTTTGGATATTTGTGATTGATTAACAAGAAATTTTTGAATCTGCTCTACAATTCAGTAAAGTCTATTATTCTAACATTCAAAGGAAATCTTCCATGTGTGCCAGACTCTACTAATGTCTGTAGAGGGTAAATAGGGAAAACAGATTATTACAGTAGGTCAGACAAGAGATAATAAAAGCCTAAACTAAAGCAAAAAGTAAAAATTTTGTTAAAATCATGTATAGATGAGGACGTGAGAAAACAGGTATTATTATAAACTATTGTGGGAATATAAAATTAGTGGCATCTCTCTGGAAGGCTCTCTGGCAACAGCTATCAAAATTTATTTGATCCAGCAATTTCCCTGCCAATAATTTATACATTTACACAAAGATATATCTTGGAAATAACAGTTAACTAGAAAGAATGTAACCATTAACGGGGGGATCACTAAAATAAATTATAACCATACAGTGAAATATAATGAAATAAAAAAACACAGATATGACAAAATCTCCAAGATATATTAAATTTTTAAAAGGTTCAAAACAATAGATTATGTTTAAAACCACAGCTATATATTTAAAAATATGCATAATTCCGGTATTTGCCTAAAACTTTTTGGGAAGGATACACAAGAAAACACTAATGGTTTCTTCTATGAAAAGAAACTGTGGGTAGGCCACGGAAAGAGATTTCCTTTTTATTTTATACTTATTTGAAAAGTTTTAATTTACCAGGTATATATATTACATTTGAAATAAATTAACATCACAAAAAAGTAAAAGTATGGCCAACCACAGATATTAAAGCCTATGCCTTTAAATTTTAATCATGTGTACTAAAGAGGAACCAAAAAATGTGAATTATAGAAATCATTTGAGTAATTGCAGTCATGAAGAATTATTTTGAGAAACTGCAAGAAGAAAGAAGGAGAATCCAAAAAAACCTCTCTATAGTGTAGACATTAGGAAGCCGTCTGCTTTGACGGTAAAGAATCAAAGAGTTTGGAGTGACAGTCACAGACGGACACAGGAGGATGACAAGTCGACATGAGACCTGAATAGGAAACAGGAACAGAGACTCAAATCAGACATATCTGTAAGAAACACTGCAATGTCACTTGAGAAAATACTGAAGTATTTTAGGGCTCTGAGGAGGGGAGAAATATGAGACGATATCTCAGGAAAAAGATGCTCTTGGAACAACCGGAAGAAACCATAACCTGGGAGCCCCATAAAAATCACAAAGAACGCCATGCTTGATCCTTTGTGCAATGCACAGCTAACCAAGTATTCTATCCCCAACAGTGGTGCCAAGAAAAGACATGGCTGTCCTCCCTCAAGTCAATCTCAGAAATATACCCCTAAAACAGTGATTTTCAACCTCAACTGCACTTTGGTATCCTGCCAAAGAGGCTTAAAAAATACTGATACCTGGGACAACCCCTAGAAATTTCAATTTAATTGGCCTATACAATCTAAAGCATCTGGAATTTTCAGTGTTCCCCCAAGTGACTTTAATGTGCAGTGAAAGTTGAAAGCCACTGCTTTAAAACATTCTGATTCTCACGTTCATAGTCATTCAGACCTTCATAGTGTAAGCCTGTCCCATTTTTCAAGTTTGATCAGAAACATAAATATTTCAATCAAAGCCCTCTTTCTTTCCAAATTTGTGGTAGGCTGTTTCATTGGTGGATCCCAACAAAACACACCCTGGGGATCCATGCGCTCATGTATGTCTTATATTGACTTTGGGCTTGGGCACATGATTTGCTTTGGCCAAGGGACAAAGTACTTATGCGTTGGGGCTTGTCTGTTGGAACACCTCCATCTTGGTGTCCAGCTGCCATGCTTCAAAAGTAAGTTCAACTACAGAGAAACCACTTGGAGAAGCCCTGGAGGATGAAACACAGTGTGGAGGAAGACCAAGAGGCCTTAGCTATGCCAGGCTGAATGCAGCCCAACTCAACAAAGAAGCACCAAGTCAACCCATAGGCTTGTGAGATAATTAGTTGTCATCTTGAGCCACTAACTTTTGAACTGCTTTGTTACCCAATGGATAATTAAAACAGTTAATACTTACAAACTTTACATTTAGTCTTTAAACAGCATCTTGGCCCACCACAATTCCACAATGTTTTACATTCTCAACTCTGATTTTCTCAAGTTTCATCATATTGCTCTTTATGCATCTTATTTCCGTTCCTCTGCCTCAAGCAGTATTTCTAGAACTTAAGGGATCTGTGGACTATTTAACAAGTGTTCAGCATACACAGACAGAAATCTTTTGTTAAAAGAAGAGTCATGGGGATTTAATAAAAATGAAAAGTTTTAAAATTAATAATAATTTCCTATCCGCGAGAGATGACTTGCTGTTTGCAATCTTTCACTAAGGTATCTTTACCTGACATGATCGGATTCCATATCCATTCAGTTTTATTTTCTTACTTGATTTTATCTAAATTAGAAAGTCCTTCTTTACCATTATAGGACATTAGAAACGACAGCAAGTGTTTGGTGGCTCTCTCAGAGAGTTTGGGATATTTGGAGCAAGTGCAGACCTGGGAATTATGGATAGATTTCTCATTTATGTCTACTTTCAGTTGAAAAATCCATCACATTTAAAGCTAGGTGTACCATTTCTTTGAACACAAAGAAATGTATTTTCATATTCTACTACAGCATTTGTATTGATTTTTAAATATGCCATTCAATTTGTTATCCAAATAAAGAAAATCATCAAGTAATGGGAAAAAATAAAATTCTTGGTAACAACCATTTGTATCACTATTTAGTCTCCTTCAAAACCCCCAGTAACTTACTCTCCATATTAAACATTGTGATAATGCAGCCATAAAAAGACAGGGCTGAGCTATTCAAGACACTAAATGTCATAGAGAAACACCAACCAAGCAAGCGACTTAAAGTAATATAAATATACAAATCCACTGCCCATGAAGAAATGTTTTTATTCTGTCTTTCAGATAAACTTGTTTGAGCCCCTTGTCATTGGGCAGCAGTGGGGAGAAAGCTGTCTTATATTTCTTCAGCCAGCACACTAAGATATAAACAAGCCCAATGACTGCAATTCCATCCTAGTCACAATTTTCACTATTCCCTTTATCCCTCAGTCATAACCAGGAGGTATCCACCAGCAACTGCTCGTGGGAGTATAGCAGAAGATAGACAAGCATTCAGGTAGACTCTTATTTACAAAGCAATGCCACCCTTGCCCCCAGCAAAAACGTTCCACTGTCTCTATAGATCCTAATCCATCTTGTTCAGTCTACACCAGAACTCCCGCAATCATTCCCTCTTCCTGTTGCACAGGGTCTTAAGTGATAAATAGTACTAAAAGTCATCAAATGTTTCTTTCTCGTATAAATTCTATGAGGGCAAGGGCTTTTTTCTTTTGTTAACTGCCATATTTCCAATGTCTGGAATAATTCTTGGGCATAGAGAAGGGCTGAAAAAATATTTGCTGAATGAATAAATGAATACACATATTTCATACATTCAAAACTGGTTCATTTTCCACACCTCAGTTCTTTTGCCTCACTGGGAAGAAAATATTAGAACACAAAATAGTGACTGTTCTTACACACTGATGGCTACTAACATGTGATGTGTCATTTAACAAAAAGTATCTTTTAACAATGGGCTTTCGCCAATAATTAATCTGCTTCCCCTCTACACACACCTGTCTTTAGAGTTTGGATTGGTTGACAAGCTGCTTCTCAGTAATAGTGTGACTTACGTCACACGAAGTATTGAAATTCTGAATGATGCCTCTAGGGTTTTAATCTCTGCCTTTAGAGAGAAAAGAATCATCAATTTCACATCAAAGCGACTTATTTTGATAGTTTCGTAACAGGTGAGAAGAGGTCAATGGATCACCAGTCCAATAAAATCCAAATGCTAGTATTTGCTGCCATGCTTGCTATTCACATGCTTTGTTATTCAGAAGCTTCTGCTGAATTATGGCACTAGCAGAATTCCTTTTACCAACTTATATCAGTTTAAATTCAGTACCAGAACCAGAGTTCTACTAATATTTTAATTCTATTTTTGCCATTTAATTATTCACTTTTGAGACATCAATCCATTTTTGTGTGTAAGGGAATTAAAATAACACAATAGTAACGACAGAAATTGAATATTTAAACATGCAAATCATATGCAAATAATATAAAATGTTTTGGCAAAGAACTTGTATTAATACATTAATTGAGAAAACTGAGGAAAACCTAGTCTTCACAATATAATGATATTTGTGGATAGATGCTAGTTGTTTCCCAATATTCTCTCTTTAATCCTCAATAAAACCATCACTTTGGACTAATCACATAGCCCCCCAGATTAGATAGCATATTTTACATCTTCCTTTGAAACATTTGGCCTCATAATTAAATTCTGGTCAACAAGATGTAAACCAAATGGTCATATGTGACCTCTAAAACTTGTGCTTAAAGGGGAGGGGCATGCCCCTCTATCCTTCCTTTGTTCCAGCTGGAATTCAAACAAGAGGGTTTGAGCAGCCATCCTGGACCATGAGGTAGAAGCAGCCTGCTGAGACTGGTCAAAACAAAACAAAACAAAAACAGCCTAGGTTCCTAATACCATAGGACTTTCCCTACCCATGGTTTTTTTTTATGTATGTGAGAGAAATAAGCTGCTAGCTTAAGTTATTGCTATATTAGGATTTTTAGTAATTTGTACCTAAATCTATTCCTGATACTACAAACATTAAATTTTCTGTGAAAATAATAATTTAATAACAGTAATAATGATACTAGGTAACACCTACAAAGAACTTACTACATGCCAAACTTTATTCTAAATGCTTCACATTTAATAATGCATTAATCTTCACAACTTTGTAAGTAGGTACTATTATTGTACTTACTTTATAGGAACTGAGGCACAAAGAGGTTAAGCAACTTGCTCAACATCACCTAGCTATCGAGAGGCAGTGCCTAGATTTGAACCCAGGGAAATTGGCTTCTTAATTTCCTCTCTTAACCATCATGGACTCTATTGCCTCTTATAATTATTCATAATTACATGTTTCACAGCTTGTAATAATTAATAATTAAACATTTCAAATTTGTAGAATGTATGTGAACAAAGTTGTCTCAACGTTCTTTTTATCCCCACCAAGCAAACCACCTGTGAAGTATTTGCTGGGCCCTAGTGGAATACAGAAGTCCACTGATCCCATTCTGAGGTTCTCAAATCAATTTTTCCCCTCAATGGAACTGAAATTGGCTCACAGTGGCATTGTTTCCCAGAGGCTACCCTCACTTCCAAGTATCCTAGCAGGCAAGGAGAAAGCCTTAATAACCTCATGATACCTGCATCAGCACAGCTCCTTCCTGTGGGTATAGGCTTGTTTTCAGCATATACATAGTAGCCAACTTCACCATTAATTCCCTCTCATAGAGTATGGGACAGAAATTCTATGAGAATGCAGATACTATTCACAGTATTCAATGCCCAATGTGTAATTCAGACTATGCAGAACGTGACTTTCATTCCTGACCACTGGATATATTCCAGGGACCAATGCTTAACAATATTGTACCATTTGATTTTGAATAAAGTACTTTATTTTTATGCTGCTTTGTGACAACAGAATCAAAGGCTGTTAGAGCTGATGGGGTCTTAGGGATCCATTTAACCCAACTTTCTTCATTTTACGGATAAGATAGCAAAGGCACAGAGATGTTAACTTATTTGTTCAAAATCACATAGCTGTTGACTGGCACAGCTAGGACTAGGTCATGAGTTTTCCAGTCAAATAACAGTATCAGATTTGGGGATCTTTGTCTGTGCTATAATATCCTTTAACAATTCTAAGTTGCAGATAACAGGCAAGCCAGTATAGAATTGGACATTTTTTTCTAGTAACCACATGCAGTATTTTTAAGTTCAAAGAACTTTGTGACTCTTCAAATTATGAATCATTTATAATATCATATATTAGAAATTTTTCAACACATTTGGATCCACCTAGTTATAATGTAGAAGGAACCTGAAAAGATTGAAAAAATGCGGTATTTCTAGCCTACCCAATCTTAGGCAATAAAAACATGACTAGCCACATCTTTCAATGGAAATTTCTCACTTTCAGAAGACCTAAAATCTCATTTAATGATAATTTACTCTTGAATATAAACTACAAAATGATAAGCCAATGGTCTATGTGTTTGATAAAACTGTGTTTTATATCTTCTGTATAGGCTTTAGCTCTAAAATACTGAACAGGACTTTTGGTTTTACATAAAGTTAGCCCAAAATTTAAGAGTTTAAAAAATATGTCATTTTATAAGTTTATACATTTAGCAAGCAGATGACAACTTGGCTTTCGTTCTTCAAAGTGGTGTCACAAAATGTGAGTCATACAGAATTAGCCTGTATAGTGCACTATGGGGGGTTCTAGGTGGTTTGCAGGACTGACCACTTTTTCCAAGTGAGTCCAGGCAGAATCCCTGCTACAACTACAACCTCACAGATGAGAACTGCATGCAACTGAACACGATAAAGATGTTAATAGGGAATGGGAGGTAAATCATTTTATATAAATTACACCCACTTCAAAAGGCCTGGCAGAGATTTATGGATTGAGATGATATAAAACTAGAAATTAAAGGATCAAAGAAAATAGGGATCAACTGAAGAAAAAACAGTACTTGTTCTAAGACTTGAACTGAATAAATTACACAATTGGAATAATGAATTTAGCTCTAAGCTTACTGATATCTGAGGCAAAAATGAAAATAGGCTGGGTTACACAGTTCTCATTTTCTGACAAGAGAAAACAGTCAAGTTTATAAGGACACCAGTTTTTATTCATTCACTAAAAGTAGGAATTTATCAGACGTGTGCTCGTATAATGGCCAAACAGCAGCTGCAGCAATAGGTAAATACTTGAGAGTGCTTACTTACTATATGCTAGACACTTTAACAAGTACCCCACATTTATTATACCATTTAAGCATCATGAGAACCTATTTACAGATGAGAAAATGGAAGCACAAAGACAAAGATTGCCCCATGGCACAGAGTTAGTAAGCGATATAGTCAAAAGCATTGGGCCTACCTCTAAAATCTACACTTTAAAAGATAATTTTTCTTTCTGAATATATAAAATTAGCATATTTTCTAAATGTTTTATGATAAATATGAGAAAGTAACCCTGGTGTGTTGTAATTATGCTTATTAAATATTTTCAGTTCCAAAGCCTTCATTTGTTAAACACAATATTTCTCTTTCTTACCAACCAAATATCTAATAAGACATACTAGACATTGGGATTAGTAAGATGGATACATAGTCCTTGACATCATAGGTCTCATGGGCAATATGTGTTATGGATACACTGTTCCAACAGATGGTTCTTCTATTGAGCCTTTATAACATACAACATTAAATTATAAGTCAGCAATTCCATTTCTTCAGGAATGACTTAGATGCTTGCTTGCTTGTATGTTAACACAACATTTAAACATGAAAAAAATACAATGAATTATCAGTCATATCCATGACACAATTTCTCTCAATTTTCAGCAATTTTGATTAAGGGCTGGATTTTGGTCAACTCATAATCAACCAATTAAAAAATACCTACTAAGTGAGTTCCATTTGAAGATTTCAAGTTAGAAGCAGATGATTTGGAAATCAGGACTAAAGAGGGTGAGGTGGAAATTCTATTGCAGAAGTGAAACTTTTTTCAGCTGGGTATAGGAATTTGAAAAATGTGGCCGGATCTAGAAGGAAGTTTGGAGGCCACCTCCTGTCCACAGGCAGAACTCATATTCATGTTCCTCTTCTTTGCCCAAAAGGCAGTAAGTACCCTGAAGTTAAGGATGCTCAAGCTTAAGGGCTTCTCCTGCCCAGAGGGCCCTAGAAGGGAATCCAACACTTTCCCTTAGAGGTTGTACAAATTTCCAAAGGGAAGTATTTTTGTGTTTTTTTTTTTTTTCTTAAAACAAACCCCCAAAATTCTATATGCTTCAGACCCCATCAAACCCGGACATGGCCCTGCCTGCTTCCCTTAAGACTTTCAATCATGTCAAAGTTTTGCAGTGTTGATTAGCTGAGACCCCAAATATTGCAATTCAAAAAAATAAGCAGCTTCTATTTTCCTTCAGAAATTTACTTCAGTATCAATTCCTTTCATTATGATTCTCTTCTACCTCTTGCTGACAGGTGGTAACAGTTTTAATAAAGCTCACAGGATGATAGGAAAGAAATGAATATTAACCTTTCCACAGGCATACAATATAACCTTGTTTTTATGTAAAATTCAACCTTCAAAAAATGTTAAGAGCTGTCTCAATATCCTGAGTGTTTGTCTATGGTAGAACGAGGATGGTCTCTCTCTATATTTTTAATGTAAAGCCTTTGTAGAAGTTACCTAAACTATATTATTTTACTCTGATTCAGATATTATATAAATTTTTCTCAATTTTTAAAAATAATTTTTAAAGAAAGTCAAAACATCCAGTTATAGAACACTTAAAATGAGAAATGATAGTATTTATCTGCCTTTAGAAAAGCAAGTTACTAAATATAGTCCCCCCTCTATATTAGAAAATGAGATGGCATTATGAAGAAATGAAATAAACTGTTTCTTCACAATGATTTTGGAGCACCATCCTTAAGCAACTCAAAGCTCTAATGTGATAATGTTTAGATTTCCAAATGATAACATGAAAAACTTAAGAATTTGCTACATCTCAATAACTAATTTAAATCTTGTGCCAGCTACGTAAAAACACTGACATCAGAAACTTTTTCAAAGCTACGTCTATTAGCTCCTCTATGTGTATCATAGTTGAACCATACTTTGAAAAACAGTTCCATATCAAAGCTCTTTTCCTTTCACACATTTCAACCCAATTAGAGACAAGAGAAATGAGTGTTAACAAGATAGTCAATTTTAGAAAATATATGCAAAAAAGCCAAATGTTTTTAATTACTTTAATATTTTCCACATGTAGAATTTTATCTTATTAAGCATTAAAACAATGTTTAAAAAAAGAAAAATCAGAGCCACCAGCACTCCGTTATGAAGCAATCAGCTGGACACAAATTAATATTTATGTTCTGAAACTTCCTCTATCACCATCAGCTATTTGTGTAGGAAGTATTCCATTAATATTAGAACCTTGGCAAGCACAGTTAACCCACATGTTTTTCTCAGATAAATGCATGAAGTTCTTAGGTTGTTCAGGTTATCTTCTCAACCATATCAAGAACCAAGGAAAAACATAATTCAGATCACTGCTCTTTTTTGTTTGTAATAAGTTTTTCAGAGTGGCTCTATTTTTTGGAATAAAAAAGAGATAAAGCCTATTTTATGCTCTCATTAGATCTGACTCAAATTGGTGAGACGCCAAATTGGGAGAAATTGGTAAACCACAAAAGTCACCTATTTCACCACACTCATTCTCTGTGAACTGAGAATATCTGAGTTACTAATATTGTGAGATATCCTAAAAATGAAAAACAAATCTATAAAGCACTCCTCACAGATCAATGTTATATAAAAAGAGTGTTGTTACAATATAACAAAATTATTCTCCTAAACCAAAAAACCGACATGTAAGGCCCCTTGATACTTGGGAAATAAACTCATTAAAATGAGTGCTCTCCTTCAATACCCTTAGAAACCATGGTTTTAAAACACTGTAACTAATCAAGAAATTATTCATTTTTTTATTCAAATGGCCCTCAGTGGTGTAACCATTCTAAAGATAGAGGCTAGAATCTTTGCACTTTTGCACTTCAGATAACTAAAAGATCAGTTTGGGGGCGGGGGAAATAAAAATTTCCTGCAATATCTTACAACTTCAATTAATCGTGAATGTGACATAGGTTATATAAATTTACCTTTAATATTAGTGAAAAGGAGTTGGCTCAAATACACAAAATTATAAGCATGCAAATGATCAAGTTTGCTAGGAACAAATTGTCCTTCTCAACAAAGTAAAAGAAGTTCTATCAGATTTACCTTTGGACCTACTTTCAATTATTAGCTTGCTAATGAGGACATGGGAATATGAATTTTTTTTTTTTTAGTTTTCCTGTAGTTTAGACTGTTATTTCTAAATTATTCTACAGCTTCATTTTATTTCCTATCTGTAGAGCAGTGGTTCTCAAAGTGTGGGCTCTGAGCAGCAGCTATCAACATCACTGGGGAACTTGCTAGAAATGCAATTCTCAGGCCCCACCCCAGACCTACTGAATCAGACACTCTAGAGGTGGGACTGAGCAATCTGTGTTCTAACAAGTTTTAAGTGATTGAAATGCATACTAACTTTGTACAACCACTGCCCTAAAGTTGTAAGCAGAAACAATTTCCCAATGCCTCATTAAAAAGGTATTCAAATACAGAAAGAAAAACAACTCCAGAATCCATTCTGATCCCCCTCAGACTTCCTGTCCCACTTCTCCATATACTAGGTGTACTAGTATATACTGGATGTCAGCCCTAACCCAGGCTCAGGGAGGAGTTGTATTTTCAGTTGAAGAAATTACAGTAGTTGATTTAAAATCTCAGCCCACATGGGCTCATCTTATTGCTACTGCCAGGTGACATTTTCTACCCACCTTCAGACATCGTCTAACGGGCCAATATTTAAAAAATCTGGCATCTGGCTAGTTTTACCTACATTCTGACCCTTCTTTAATTGAGCAGTTATATTCAACCATGTTGTTTTAAATCTCACAGAACTAATTTAACTTTCCCTACATTAACAGGTATCAGCAGCAAGAACTCAATAAAATGTGTTTCTATAGTTTTCTAAAGGGTGTTCTTGATGAGGATGCTTTTTGACTTACACAAGGTCTGCCATTCCTACATCTCAGTACTGAGAGTAGTATTCTTCTGAGGGACTCATTTATTTTTATCTTATCAACCCTGAGTATTGGGTAACTTTTTTTTTTTCTTCACGCTTGGTCTTAAAATGTTAAGAGCCAATTTTACAGCCTAAGCCTAGTAAATGTGACAAAATTAACACCATAAGTTTGCATACTAACCTACCCTTGATTACATCTTATTTTTTTCTAAATTTTTTTTTTACCTCTTATACTTATTTTCTCACTTTTTAAAAATCCTGCTTTATTATGTTTTTTGTTAGTTTTAGATCCTTTTATAGAAGAAAGAAAGGCACAAACAAGAGAATGGAGAAAAAATGCAAGAACCAGGGAGATGGGGCTTGGGAAATTCATGGGGGGAATTCAATGAGCAAACAGTGCTTGGCTTTGGAGTCAGACATATCTGAATATAAATTCCATCTCCAGGATTTATCATCTGTATAATCATGGACAGAACTAAACTGGCTCAACTTTCTTCATAACTAAAATAAAAATGACCTATCTTACAGGATTATTATAATCATTAGAAGTAATATATGCAAAAATTGGTAACAGTGCCTGGCACAGAAAAGGTGGTCATGGAAAGTTAGCTATTATTATCAATGTCCATGTGGGCAGCCCCTGGAAGAGCCCCAACATGCAAGTTCCTTGACCTTCTCCAAGGAAGTGACTATCACTGTAAAATTCAGCGGCCATAACCCAGACGCTGGCATCACCCAGAACAGGTTTACCTCCAACAACTGATGAAGATTCCATTAGCTCTGGAATTCCATCTTCTATTTTCCATCTTTTTACTACAAAGTGTGAGCCTGGAACAATAAGACCCTCAGGTTCTTTAAAGCTTTCCTAGTCTTCAGTGCTCTGCCCCTTCCTGCCTTCATCCTCCCCTACTCATACTGGATCCCACAGTCAAGCACTCTGCACTCTCACTTGCCAACTCTCTTTTTCAACTTCTTTTCCCTCAGTCCTTCTTGCTGCATCTGATTGGACAGTCCCACCCTAGATTAGTCAATCACCTGCTTTTCCCACCCTTGAAAGGAAAGTACCAAGTTCTGGGGAGAACGGGTCATGGTGGTACCTCTTGGTCTAGATCTTGGACTTCCAACTTCAGTCTCATGCTCAGAAATCCTTTAATTTACTCATGCTTCTACTCCCCACCTCAGTTACCACAAACTTCACCATATTTTGCCAGGTCCCTACTCAGTCCTATCACTCTTAGCTGACGGCTTTGCCTGCTACTCAGGAATTAAGTTTCTCAACTCTCCAAACCCTGACACAAAATCAAGTTTACACTCCCTGGTCTCAGAGAACAATGTATCTCTTCTATCCAAGGCCAACAGCTACATCGGACTGGCCCTGGATCTCTTTCTTCCTGAATCTTCTTGGATGGTGTTTCAGCCATTAAACCCTCTTTTTTTTTTTTTTTTTTTTTTTTTAAAAAAAAAAAAACATACTGTCAGCTGCTTCCTCCCCAGATTCTCCTTCCACACTGATTAAAAGCATTCACTTGTCTATCCCATCCTGAAAAACAAGAACTCTCAGTTCCAAATTGGCAATTAAGAATTAAGAAAATGTGATGTAAAATTCAAAATGTTTTGTATCAATTAAAACAACAAATTTTGGTTTTCTTTGTTTGCTCTGACCCTGCTTGAATCAGAGTAGATCTGACCTTGCAATGGAACAAGGTTACTGAGGGCCCACCTTGTGTTTTACTGTGAACCCCATCTCCTCTCCACAGACTGTTGGATGCAGGGGAATATATGATCCAAGATGGGCCAAACTGATTAACTCTCTGGTATGAAGACCTCACGTCTAGTCTTGAGAAAGGAGATAATTTCACAATTCAGTTGTTCTTATTTAGCCATCTTTACTGAATCAATTGAGAGGTGGAGAAAATAATGGAGCACATATATAGACAGAAAAAAGGGACCAGATCTAGCTTGATAGCTTTTTGCTTTTCATCTCTTCTTGTGAGGCCCAGGTTTATGATTGCCTGCCCTCGGGTTCTGTTAGAAACTCTGAAGTCAGGTTTTTCTTCAGATAGTCCTAGTTGTTATTACAACCAACCAAAGAGTCAAAATACCTGCCAATGAAGGAAACTAGGACTCCTTGCTCTGTGGCCCCATCCACACTATCCCTCCTGAAATGCCTCAGGGTCCACGGGCTGAGCAGAGGTAAGGAGATGAAGCCTGGGAATGGTCTGAGATCACCTTAGAGTTGATTTCTGAGTAGTGATAGACCTTTGAGAGTAATTAAGAGAGCTGCATAGAAAGTCAAAGTGTGAGAAAATTTAAGGGAAAACTAACCTGAAAGGCCACTTAGGGAGCTATGGGGAGAAGCAATAAGAAGAAAGTCAGAAACCCAAATAAGTCAGCTAGTATAAAAGCCTGGCGAAGTTCTTGCTATTTTTTACAATGCCATTAAAGCAATAAAACCAGTGTTTTTTCTTCCATGTGCACGTGATGAGAAACCTTACCCGTAAATGCCACAGTATACAGGTTTATAACAGGTCATTTTTCAAGATGTGTACATGTAGTCTTTCCTAGTTTAGAGCTTGTTTTAAATCTTTCCCATTTAAAATTAAGTGGAACATTTAAAGCAAAGCACCATAAAATAAAGATCAACTTTAAAAAATCCATATGTAATTAAGAATTTCAAAAGAGAGATCAATATTTAACTACAAAAATATAATGCAAAAATCAAACCAGAGCAGTAGCAAAAATCATATCTTTCCAAGCCCCTTTATAACATAGAAGTAGCTCTCTCAGAAAATATTAACAAAGCTAATATTCATTCATTTAACCAATATTTACTAAGTACCTACTGTGGGTACATATGCCAAACCATAATATAACACTTGAAAGATAATACTGAAATTATGAATAACTAAATTATTATTCCAAAAAATAAATCAATAAAGAATTTAAAAACAGGTTTAACTTACTCAGAGCCACGTTGCTTCTCAAGCTACTGTAAAACAGGGAGTGTGGACAAAATCTGAGAAAAACCTTTGTTAAGTGGAAACAATATAAATGAAATCTCTTTTACTTGTTGAAACAATGATATAATGTTCCTCGGAGAAAGCAACTGTTGGCTCTCTGTATGAACACCACCTCCATATTTAATCTAGCATAGTAATGCAGCTGTACTCTACCTATTATAACACTGCCCTACATTACAGTACTATAACAGAATACAGTTTTATAATCAAGTTGGTGGCAATGCAGATCAAATTAGGACAGGTGAATAATCATCAAAAAAGTAATCTTATTTTACTGTAGAAGTGAGTTTACACAGGGCTAAAGTCAAAGATAACAATCAAAAGAAACAAGTGAGAAAAGGGTGTTGATCATGCTCCCATTATCCCTGAAAGGGAACAGCCCTGATTAGAACCACAGAGCATCAGCTTTCCCTCTGTTCCCATCCCGCCACCCTGTTGATGCTCTCAGCTGAGCTTCCAGCACAAGTTACATGCCAAGGTTCTGCCCACTCATTCTACCCCTTTCTCCTCCCTTTCTTCCCAGCCCTTATCCATCTCTCTCCAGCTTCACAGAGTGTCACCCTAGTCTACTTCTGTCTTCATTGTTATGTGGTTTTCTTCATTTCCGTCTCAAAATCTGGACGGGACAGTGGCAGAGACAGTACAGTTTCTGTTTTTTAAAATTAATACACAAATCAAGAAAAATATATGTGGATATATACATATACATATTCTTATGTTAAAATGTCTATTTAATATACATAAAACTACCTAACATAAATAAGTAACAATATTTATTCAGAAGGATAAGAAAGTACAATGTATGTTAAGTGCCAAGACTAATAGCAAATCCTTAGACAGTGGTTCTAAAACTTAGTATGCATCAGTATCCCCTGCATGGCTTGTTAAAACAGACTGTTGGCTCTAGCTCCAGAGTCTCCGAGTAAGTAGATTTACAGTGAGACACAAGAACACACATTTGTAACAAGTTCCCAGGTAATATTGATGCTGGTGGTCCACGGACCTCCCTGAGACTTCTGGACTTTGAGTGTTAGCATCACTTAACCCTACTGTTCCAGTTCAGGGGGTTGCTGAATCCTTGAAAAGGTGGTTTTTATGAAAGCCCAATACATAATGAGTAGGAAGAACTGTGATGGTTGAGAAGGACAGAATACCTCTGGAGCCAGATCACTTGTGTCCCCACTAAGACAGCCCCCTAAATTGACTTTATCTCATCTCTGCTAAGTGCCAAATCACACGGTATAAAAGCTACAGTATTAAATATTAACAGAGCAGAAACAAAACAACAAACCCCACCCCCTCCACACACACATAAGAGGTGATATTTTCTATAAAGGTAGAAGAAATGGAAGGTCAACCTAATAGATTATTCAAGACTTTTCTTCTCAAATTAGTAAGAATAAGCATGTTCCTAAAACCTAAAGCCTGTTTAGAGAACAACATGGGGCTCAACACTACAAATCTAAGAAAATACTGAATTATGAACTAAGAATGTACCATCAGGGGTTCTGTGAAGTGGGTCAGTATTGCAGGTGGCTGCTGTAACTCATTTCTGTTGGTTCAAAGCCCATGAAGATTTGGGTGGATGAAGTCCCAATTTACTCAGGTCTGTCACAGGAGGAAAGATAAAACTTAGTACCATCAGATCTCACTTTAGGTAACACAACAAAAAGCTCGTTCTTGTGAGAAAGCCAAGAACAGGGCAAATATAATTCGATTTTATAAAAACTGATTTCCTTTTCTTTCTTTCTATCACTATCTCAGTAATCTTTTCTACCCTCCTGCTTCCAACAGTGTTAGCTTCTCTACAAAATTCTCAATTAGTGATGATATAGGAACATAGCAAAACCTGCCATATTTAATTACGCTCTAATCTTCTTAAAGTTAAAAAACTGAACATTTTCCAAATTGATGCCAATTATTTTGAAATGAAGTAAAAATTCTACTTAGCTATGAATATATATGTAATAGATTATTTTTCCATATATCCAAAAGTCTCAATTTTATGATTTAAAAGTCATCATTGCTTTTTCTCTGGAGATAAAACCGTAACTTAGAACTTCTGAACATACTTTGAGATAGATATACAAAATGTCAACTATCAAACACTGAAAACAATGTTGAGACATGTTCCATTTAAAATGTGATACAAGATCTTCAGATTAACATTTCAGCTGCACTGGGAGCCTTGAGCTGTCATGTATGAAATATGAGTACCCTGAAGTCACCATGCTCTGAGGAAGCCCAAGACACGCAAGGAGGCTGCATATAGGCACTCTGGATGACAGTCCTAGCTGAGCCCAGCCTTTTAGCCATCCCAGCCCAGATACAGACATAAAAGTAAAGAAGCCTCCAGAGGATTTTAGGTTCCAATTTTTTGAGTCACTCCTGGCTGTTGAAGCCTTCTCATCTGAGGACATCATGAAACAGAGACAAGGCATTCTTGTTATGCCCTGTCTACATTCCTGAACCATAGAATCCAGAAGCATAATAAAATGGTTTTTGTTCTACACTACTATGGTTAAGCTGGTTTGTTAACAGGAATAAGTAACTGAAGCATGCTAGCCATAAAGTTATGCCTGGACTTGATTTGATATAGAGCAATTTGAAAAGAAATGTGGTAAACATATAAAGAGAATTAAAATGCAGGTAATATGTATGAAATACAAAAAAATATGAAGGGGTATTTTATATTTCCTTCGAAGATGTCCATATTTCTATAAGTGCTATGATTCCAAAATAGAGCTGAGATGTTTTATTAAAAAGAAAATGCCTGCTCTCTTAAATACTATTAAAACCAAAAGTTTTCTGATCTAAATAATCATAAAGAAAAAGGATAAAATGGAGATGATGAATTCATCACTGCAAAAAAAACTGTCTCCCAGAAATCAAAGTAGAAATCACTAGGCAGAATTCTAAGAATAATCCCCAGTGATGCTCATCTTTATATAATCCTTCCTCTTTGAGTATAGGTGGAACGTGTACATATGTTGAGATATCACCCCCATAATTATTTTATGTTATATGATACAGTTGATCTTAAGATAGAGTAGGCCTATCAAATAATGTCTAATTACAACAGCCCTTTAAAGACAGTTTTCTCCTGATGGTAGCAGAAGGGGAAGAGACAAAGTGAAAACTGATGCTGATTTGCAGATGAAGGGGAAGATGTGAGGAGGTACTGGGGTGCCCTCTAGAAGCAGAGGGCAACCCCTTGTCAACAGCCAGCAAGGATGTGGGGACCTCAGACCCATCACCTGCCAACAGAGCTTCCCAGAGCCTCAATATAAGGGCCTATCCTGGCTGACACCATGATTCTGGCCTTGAGAGACCCTAATCAGAGAACTCAGTCCAGTCTACACAAACAGCTAACTTACAGAACTCCTAGCTACTAAAATTGTCTTGTTTTAAGAAGCTAATTGTGGTAATTTGTTAGGCAACAATATAAATCTCATACACTAGCCTTGGACTCTAATCTCATCAGTTCCACATAAAAAATTACTTTTAAAGTTTTAAGTCTTTGTTTTAACCAGCGGCATTTTCTTTTTGAATTAATCCAAACTAATTTAAAAATCAGTTATTCTTTAGTTTCTGACACAAAAAATTGCACTACTCAGATTTTTCCCCCATGAAGAAACATAATTTTTTAGTAAAACAAAGAATTTAATACTGAGACAGAGAGAAAAAGAGGTCGTATCACTTAAGAACTAAAAAGTTTCAGAGTTTCTTGGGATATATTACTTTTAAGAACTCTTTCCCAGAAGAAGAGTACAGATTTTATTTTTCAACTTTTTGTCATAAAATTTTTAAGCACACAGAAACGTTAAGAGTAAATAAAATAGTCTCACACCCTTCACCTCGATTTAACAAATAATATTCTGCTATTGTTACTTTATCTACATGTGGATATGAATTTTTCATTTCATTTCTGAACCAAAGTAAGTTGTAGGCAAAATAATACTACACTATGCTTCTCCTCAAAACAAGAACGGTCTCTCCATAACCACAATACCATTGTCACACCAACCAAAACAATTAACAGAATTCCACTCTGCCTAATGGCCAATCCATATTTTCAAAATTTTCTACTTGCCCTAAAATATCTTTTATAACTTTTCTCTCCTATGAGAATCCAATAAAGTTTCAGACATTGCGTTTGGTTATGACTTTTTAGATCCTAAATCTAGAACAGTTCCCCCAGCTTTCCTGGTTTTTTGTTTGTTTGTGATACAACTTTTTGAAGATTCCATCTAATAGCTTTGTAGAATGTCCTACATTGAGGATTTGGCCAATCATTTACTTATGGTGTCATTAAACTCCTTTATCTCTTGTATTTCCTGTAAATTGAAAATTGGACTTTGATTTTAGTTTGGTTTAAGGTTAAACAATTTGGGCAAGAATATTTCAAAGGGATGCATATTAATAACCACTTGATGCCAGGTTGTCCATCGCTAGTAGTGTGAATTTTGATAACCAGCAGGAGTATCCTCAAAAGGTACATTTTACTCAGTAAAAGCAGTCAATAATTTGAAGTGTAATCTTTGTGAATACCTTGTTCTCCAACAACTTCCCCAAATGGTTTTTAATCAGTCATTGATGATTCTTGATTAAATCAATTACTACTTTAAGACTTTTCAAAATGTTGACCTTGTAAATCCTATAATTTCTCCTAAATTTATTAGCAGGCAGAGTGCTGAAGGTTTCCTTTTTTCTTTTCTTTTTTGATTATTTTTTACACCCTCCTACCCTTTTTTCCCCTCCCTAAATACCACTATAGTCTTATTTTTTAAACAGTATTATTGAGGACTAATGTACATTTGATAAAATTCACCCATTTCAATGGTAAAGTTTAAGTTTTGACAAATGTATAGAGTTGTGCAACCGTCACCACAATCAGGATATAGAACATTTCCACCACCCAAAAATTCCCTCCAGACCTTTGCAGTTAATTCCTTCACTTCACCCCCAGGAATCACCAATCTAATTTGTATCATTATAGTTCTGCTCTTTAAGAATTTCACTTACTAGAATCATATTATAGTATATAGTCTCTGGGATCTGGCTTCTTTCACTTTGCAAAACGCTTTTGAGAGTCATCCATGTTTCTGCATGTACAAATAGTTGTTCCATTTTATTGAGCAGAATTCCATTGTATAGATTTAATACCACAATTTGCTCTTCCATCCACCAGTTGATGGACATTTGGATTGTTTCCAGTTTGGGGATATTATGAATAAAGTTGCTACGAACATTCACATACTGGTATTTGTGTGACCATATGTTTCATTTCTTTTGGGTAGATACTTAAGAAGGAATGGAAAGGCTGAGCAAACATAGGTATAACTTAAGAAATGTCAGACACTTCCAAAATGATCATGCTATTCTGAATTCCAAATTGCCCAGCAGCATATGAGAGTTCCAGTTGCTCTGCACCACTGCCAATACTTGCTACTTTCAGTCCATTCAATTTTAGCTATTTCAGTGGATGTGGTGGTATCACTGTAGTTTTAATTTGCTATCTCTGGATGACTAGAGGTACTGTCCACATTTTCACGTAGCTACCTGTACTTCTTAGGTAATATGTCTGTTTGAATCATTTGCCCAGATTTTAATCAGGGTACCTTCTTATATTAAATTATAAAGTATTTTGTGTATGTTAGATACTAGTGCTTCATCAAATATGTTTTAAAAATATTTTCTCCCAGTCTGTGGCTTGCCAATTTTTTTCTTTTATGGTTCAGATATGTTGTAAGAAATATTTGCCTACCCCAAAATTGCAAAAAAAATTTTTTCTCCAATACTTATAGAAATTTTATGGGTCTATGATCCATTTCAAGTACATTTTTGTATATAGAGATTATTTTCCCCTTTTTTGGCATAAACAATACATATGCAATTTTACTAGCACCATTTGCAGACCACACTATCCTTTCCCCCACTTAATTACTTGACATCTTTGTCAAAAATTAATTGACCACATAAGTGTGGTTTATTTTGGGATTCTATTCAAGTTACTGGTATTTTATTTTTCTATCCTAATGTCAGCACCACACTGCTTTTACTTATGTAGCTTTATAGGAAGTTTGAAATCAGGTACTATAAGTTCTCTTCATTTTGGGTATTTTGTTTTCTAAGAATGTTTTGACTATTCTAGATTCTTTATATTTCCATATAAATTTTAGAATCAGCTTACAACTGGTTCTATCAATTCTGATCAATTTCTACCAAAAAAAAAAAAAGTTGGGTTTTGTTAGGGTTGCATTAAATCTATATATAATCAATCAATGAGGAAGATGAGTATTTTAACAACAGTTTTCTTACCCACAAAAACTATATATCTCCTAATTTATTTAGGTCAGTCTTTTTTCATTTCTATCAGCAATGTTGGGTAGTTTGCAATATATATATCTTTCATATATTTTGTAAAATTTATCCCTAAGAATTTCATGTTTTATGATGCTATAGTAGGTGGTATTGTTGGTATATCACTATGTATATTGCTACTTACTGTTTTTTATTTATTCAACATATTGCAATTATAGTCTATTTTCTTTTGACGCTCAAAATTCCAAAATTTACCAGTGCAAGTAATGTCGATCTGGCTCCTATTTCCTTTTGAAGTGATTTCATTAGACTGAGCATCTTCTAGGCTAGGAAACAAGATTCTTCAGGCTCACCTTGTACCTTCCCTGTGTAAATTTCTTTAACACCTTAAATGAATGTGTAACATACATTCATTGAAAAAATATTTTTGTGTAAGGTACCATAATGGCAGGCACTCTGCTAGGGGTGGGATGGAAAGGAGAGTGATGCTCATAGTTAGGGTATGACTTGACCCCTAATTGGGAAGTGTGGCCAAAAAGCAGAAATTAGGTGGTCCTATGTTGAAAAAGATTTTTGTACAAAATCAGGCATTTTTTGCCAATATTCTACCCCACAATGAACCTCACTCAGCTTTATGAGGATGAGCATCCAAATACCAATATCTACCTAGTCCGAATATCCATAATTAAGGTGACATGTCTCTAGAATCAGACAAAAAAGAACCAAATGGGTTCTCAGGCTTTACTAATTACTTAAACCTAGAACAGTCTCTAAAGAGTAATAAAAAGCAAAAAATATTTTCTTCTTTCATGAACAGCAATGCTGCAATCTTAGACTAAAGTGCAAAGTAATACATTAATGTTCAGTCAATGATTTCCAACCCAGCACCAGAATATCAGGACACTGAGAATGTCCAGAGAAAACCACAGCTAGAGTAAAACCGTGCTGTTTCCCCTACCACCACCAACTGCTTTTCCAGCACCCCCTCCAAGCCCAATCTTCTTGCTGGCTCTTTGCCAAGTAGGTCCTTGAAGTGGTACAGTGTCTAAGAATCACAGTCAGGTTTCTGAATCCAGACCTTCTCCTTTGCACTCCTTTCCCACTCCTGATGGCTGGCAATGGAGTGAATTTATGTCTCCTGGCTTTTCACCAAGCTAGTCATTGCTACACACGAAAACTTTCATGTTTTTATTCAGAAAACCATATTTTAAGACACAATTATTTTCTACACGGAAAGAGGATGGTGAGTTATAGGTGTATTAGTAGGCTTATAGAAAACAAACAACCTCACTGCAAGTGAAGACTGAAAAGAACTTACTGGTTAAACCTATTCTTCCCTAATGAAAATGGAAGGAAGTAATTTTGGTGGAACTGAAAAGGGCATCAGAGAGTTCAGGTAATTCAGCTGAAGTGCTCAGAGATAAGCAGCGGTGGAGCTGAATTACGAATCAATCTGGTCAGAAGAGGATCTAACCATGCTACAGTACCTTGAGAACTCAAAAAAAAAAAAAAAAAAACTTATAGCTAGGCCACAAATAATTGCATATTTAACTTAAGTTTAAATAATTTAATTTTACTCAATTTTAGTTCAAAGAGCTTCACATTTTCTTTGGTTAAAATTTTCACTCACATTTCTCATGACTGTAACCTGAGTTCAATCAATTCAAAGGTGATTCTATTAATGAGCACTCTACAGAGTTCTTTCCAGTATCGTTCTCTACTGATCCAGAGAGAAGTCATCTCTTGTGTTGGTATTTTGTGACAACAATTAAACTCCTAAATGGGTCTAGATTGTTTTTTACATAAGCTAAGCTCAATTTGGGGGAATAATTAAAACAATAATTTATAAACCTTCTATCACAAATTCATAATTATAGGAGGAATGTTCTTTTGTTAGTAAAATATAATCCAACTTTGTTTTCATTTTAATCACAAACAGTGATAGACAATAAAGGAACACAGGTTATTGCAAGACAACAGTCAATAAATCTTTTGATTGGTCTTAAATTAGACAAATAGAGTCAGTGGTGATAAAGCAGCGTAAACCAATTTTGGGAATCCACAATAAAGTAAGAGCCCTAAGGCAGAATAACAACCATTCATTGCTTCAGTGGGTAAGAACCAGAGCATCAATTGTTTATTATTATGCTACAAGCAATAGTAAAAATGGCAAAAACCAGGAACAGCTTGCCATCACTAGGGAATGAGGCTTACAAAGTACCGTATTTGTAATCAACCACCACCCTCCAAAATATCTGTGTGTCAACTAACTTTTCTGCCTCTCCCTATACTTCCAATCTCTTGGAATTCCATTTCTCTTTCCAAGCTATTGTCACTGAAATCGGGGCAAAGACTGATTTTGGCCAAATATATTATATGCTAAAGAAGTCTCTAAATCCCAAAGAAAGAAATCATGGCAAAAAAGAATTCACCATCCTCTGTAACACCAGATGGCACAGATAAAGGGATGTTGTGCACTCCAGCTCAGCAACGAGGTAGTTTTATCACTTTTATTTATACATGCCCCAAAGGTGTGCAATCCAAACCAATGTGGAGATTCTTCAATGACAGCTGAGACTGAAGTGTTCCATCTGTGTTTAATACAGAGATTACATCCTTTATTCTCTGATGAGAGCCTATCAGAACATCACTATGCAATGTTTTCTCCTGAAAGACAATGGCCTTCCCACTAATTTTTTTTTTCCCCTGCATCTGTCTGCAAGATTGCTTTTAGGACAATGGCATAAGTTTAAGAAACAAAGTTAAGTACTCTTCCAATCTTAGTTCTAACATCTAACATCTTGCAAAAGTACATAGTAATTTTGCTACATATAACAAAATGCAATCATACAGGGAATATGGTTATAGAGCAGTATAACTGCTATAGAAATTAACCATTTAAAACCCATGGCATAGCCACTACACACACACACACACACACACACACACACCATACCTCAAACAGTCTGTAACTAGAGAGGAAAAAAGAATAAATGATGATTTATGTAAAAATGAAAAAGCAAAAAAGGAGGAATCCATGACCATGGGAATCAAAACCAAGTAAATACTAATTTGGTTTTTTAATTCATTCACTCTTTCAGAGTTCAAAATAAAAGAACACAAAAAATAAAAAAGAGTTACCAAAAGGGTTAAATTGTCCAAAGCAAGTATAAATTTTTTTAAAATGTGGGTCATTCTTAAATAATAAAAATAATAAAAAAAATATAACAGGGTATTTTTGTATATTTAAAAATGAGATCAAAGCATTTTCCAAATGCCTAAATGGTGCTCTGCTACATGATAGAACAGTGCACCTTTCATCTTCTTGGAACTTACAATTTAATAATATCTAAAAAGGATAATTTAAGAAGTTATAACAAATATGCTGTTGATATATTAACATTTTGAGACATAGGAGATGCCTGCTAGGTATCACATTTCAGGATTACACCATTAAAAAAACACACCTCAAGCATCCATGAGACAGATTATCATCTGCAGTTTGTCAGACTGAGTTTCAGCATTATGGAAAGGAGAGTCTGAAAGAGGAGCCAGTTAATACCTACAGAAGCACAATTTGCTGCTTCTCCTTGAGGAGGCAGGCAAAAACCCAGGGTCAAGGTGAGAGC
Source organism: Daubentonia madagascariensis (assembly GCA_023783475.1). Lineage (NCBI taxonomy): Eukaryota > Metazoa > Chordata > Mammalia > Primates > Daubentoniidae > Daubentonia > Daubentonia madagascariensis. Next base: position 6,803,018 of record JAKFHU010002088.1, read on the forward strand.
TTAGAAATCTCTTAAATTCTTTATCCTGTAAGAGCCAATTCTGGAGAGACATCAGGTTCGATGCAGAAAAAGACCTGGCAATGGAAGGAGCCAAGTGCTTGTGTTTTATATTTCAATGATCCATGAAGACCCGTGAACAGTAGTCACAAATACACAGTTGCCTAACTGTGTAAGACCCAGTCAAAACTTGCAACCAAATCAATTATTTTGTACCATCAACAGAGAATGTTCAAAGGTTTTATGCCAGGTTCCACCCAGAGACCCCCACCCTTCATCCACCAAGACTCTTTCTTTGCTTAACACATTCCAAATCCCAGACCCTATACTCAACCTGTCAGCCGGTCCTGAAATAACAGAATGAATATCTTTCTTCCCCCTTAAGGGAAACATCCTCCCCCACCCACCATGTTCCAGAAACTGTCCCCTCGTGTACTGAGGTACTTTGTCCTTCCCAACATCTTCTCTCAGCATTTTCAGAAGTTCCTTTCTTTCTGTCTTTATTATCTAATAGCCTTAAATTAAAGGGGAAGCCAACTGATAAAGCAGAAAGATCGCAGGAGTAGATTAAGATAACCTCCATCTCTACTCATGTGGTTTATGCAACTCACTACTTTAAAATGATTTTCTCATTTGACAAATGGGAATGACAGTAACCATCTTACAGTCCTACCTACTAGGATCTTCAAGAGGACAAAAGAGAAAAGTGCAAGTGAACATGCTTTGCAAGTCCTAGCATACAAGTATATACTATGTATTAATCTTTTATGGGATCAAGCTCATTCCAACAAATATCCACCTCCGTTACATTCCATAGCTAAACTTCTTATTAAATTGTGTACAATTACTGCCTTAGCCTCAACACTTTTTACTCTTGGTTTAGCTCCAAACATATCCCAGTCAGCCTATGCCACATGAAACTTGTACAGGTTTTCTTCTTCCTGCGTCTTATATCATTGATCATGTTCCACCATCTTGAAGCCCTTGTCTTCCTCAACCTGTTCTGAATTTCCTTCTCCTTTGTCATTGTTCACTAGGTAGTAAGTGTACTGCAGTCTCGAATTTCATTCTCCTTCATATGTCATAGGGTGAAAGTTGACTGCAGCATACCATTAGAACTGAACATTGATAAAACATACCAATCGATAAAATTCACAATATTCCATATTTGCTATGGTAAAATTATAGAAAAACCATGACTGTAAAAACACTTGGCATATCTGTGCTTAGAAATCTGACATCAATATGTAGTTTCCTATATAAATGACTCAGGAATTCTGGATAATATTTTTAGTTTGAGTTTAAAGTATTTCTAAGAGACTGGGAGCCCATTAAACATGTAAGTCTAGGCCCTTATTGAATCATTACGTATGGCCATTCAAATGGAATAAAACACACACACACACAGAACAACAACAACAAAAAAATACATAACACCAAAGGCAAGCTTACCTAGCTGGCTAGTCAAGGTCCTAGGAGTCTGGCCCAGCCCCCCTCATTCTGTCCTAATGATCTTCTCATTGCCATGCAATACTTCTCCTAAGTTATTCCTTAGCGAACTTCTCAAATTGTCCACGGAGTTTCAGTGAATCTTAAGGGCAGAAACAATAGCATGGGGAATGGGTTATGTGAGATCACGCTCTCCTTTAAACAACTCATTTAAGCCACTTGTCTGAGAAAGGAAAAGGGGAGAGGATTCGAGAATTGCAGAGAAATGAATGCAAGCAAGCAATAAAGGAGGTTGGTTTGTTTTTCCCTGCTTTAAGAAAGCAGAGCCTTCGTGTGTATGGGCTAAGATGAGTCCAAGAAGTAGAGAGACTGAAGACAGGAGGGAAGAGGAATATGTGAAGTTAGAAGGTCTCAGGCTAGAAGGGACAAAATGCAACTGAAAGGGCAAGTGGGAAAGTTTGCCTTGCATAGGAGAAGCAATTACAAATATCCAGTGCAGAAATTAATAAATTTTGTAGACAATAAGATGAGAAACAGAGAAAGTTTATTCATGCCTCACAGTCTTTGTTTTTTCTAGAAGGTTCCTAGGAGGATCATCAACTAAGAGGTAAAAGGGTAGGGATGAGATGGGGGCTTAACTAGGGCTTTGAGGTTTTAGAATCAGCATTGAAGGGGATATAGAGGGAGCCAGCCAAGTAAAAACACCTCATTTTTATTTTCTCCAGGGGTTTTCAGCAGCTAAGGTGTAGATGATAAAACAATAAAAGCAGACGATATCCCCACGATTTTACTTTCAGTCAATAGGCCTTGACTCCACTGCCCTAAAACATACTCCAACTCTGGGCTGCCATCTTGAAAGTGTGTGAGATCAGCAGTGAATGAGGCTGAACCAGCAGCTGAACTGGGAATACGTTTGAAGTGAATACTCAATTAGTAATGGTTCACCAATTCTTCACCTTCAAGGTCAAATTCTCATTAAAATTGCATTGCTGTTCATAACAAAAGGTGCATTCCTTACCTGTCACCATCCAACAAAAGCATGAGACTGAACATAAACATCTCTTCCCTTTTACTGAGAGAAACTACTGCTGACAGCAAAGAACTTCTCTGTGTACCATTATGGCAGATCCACTGATGGGTGGTCTGCAGCCCTCCCTGGACTCAATCTGTCTGTTAGTTAATGTTAATAGCCACTGTTTGCACAGGATGCCACTGCTGTGTTCTGCTTCTTAGCTTCCCAGGCAGCATGACATTTTCCTTCCAACTGAGCTAGTCCATCTCTGATTTCTGCTGTGCCAACAGGGTCTGTCAGCTGCTGTCATTCCCCAGATGTCAGTGCCTATGTGACATTGGTGATCACGTCAGAATTGTCCTTGAAACACTGTCACCTCCCACAAGTTTACAGAGGTGGCCACAGGGGCATTTCTTTGATTTCCTGGCAGTTTTTTGAAATTCTCACAGGGATATCCTAATCAAAGGAGGCAAACAGTTTACTAAACTCTTGGCTAAATATATTTCAGAGCCTCAAACTTGCCCATGCATAATACCTGATTGGTTGAATATATAAAATATGTAACGTGGATTCCATAGACTTTAACATGCTTAAGATGGCCAGTGGATGTCAAACCAAATGTTACCATTAAGGAAAAGAAAATCTTCTGATTTGATTATAGTTCCAAGGTATTTTTTAAGATTTAAGGCATTCCAAAGTAAGAATTCAAATGACTAAGAGGGAAAATAAAATGCAGCAAATTAAACAGATTATAGCACATTAGAAAAGTAAAATTACTATGTTTGCATTAGTTTTTACTTTATATTAACATATTTTATGTTTATTAAATTGGGAACATTAAGATACATTTTCATATATATGTTCAAAGCAATTTCTCTTGCTTTTTCCAAGTTAAAAAAAAAAAATCACACTTCTTTCAAATATGATATCTTATTCTTTAAAAGTAACATCCTTAATTGTATCTGCCAAACTACGTCATTCATGTCCTACAAGGAGTTCCCTCTCCTGTCTGATTAAGTGGTATTTTGAAATAGATTATTCAAATAACCATAATTCTAAAAAAAGAGGGAAACCTCCAAGAAGAAAATCTGGATTCGTCTTTCATCACATTCAATCCCCTCTACTATTTTTAAACTTGTTCTCCACTATAACTCAGTGTAGAAACTTCCATCACACCACTGAGTCTCCTACTCTATTTTTATTCATGACACTACCCACCTCCTTTTTGTCCTGCCTGGTGGCCCAAATTCTAATAACTGCAAACAGACTGGATCAGCCCTAGCCCTCTACAACTTCTTCTCCTCTTGTGTTAACCCACACCCATCCTCTATTTGTTATCTTTTCCCCTTCTACAGCATATACAGCCTACATTACCTCTTCAGAAATATAATTAGACTTTCAAGTACACCTCGTCTCCACAATAAGATCACATACACCTTGAAAACAAGGACACTATTTTCTACTATGTTATATCTCCTACCACTCCACTTCCATAGAGACACTCCATAAATAATTAATAAACTGAATATCAAAGGGCCACCTTTCCAAGTTATACAGCATACCTATTCAACCAAAATGTTATAGATAATCAGACAGAATTCCTGGAAGGGAATTATTAACTATTCACTGATGACAGAGGTTACCCAAAATAGTGAAAAGCAAATTTATACAGAATAATAAAGCAATAATTTAATAGTGAGGGAATACCTGGATGAATGACACAAATAATTAATTCTAAAGTACATTCTTGCTGTGAATATATTACTGAGTATTGCTCCATGTGGGGCATAAAATCCATAAAAGATTTCAGTCTGAATCAACCATAAGATTTGAAGACATTGTGTCTTTGAAACAGTTTTTGTCAGTGTCTCCTAAGGAAAAGGCAAACCAAAACACAAAAGAGACGAAGAGAAGCTAAATATTAGGATTTTGACTAGCAACAACACTTGAAAAATGCAAATGACTGAACGATTGCCAGTCAAACTTTCCTTATGAAAGCTACTAAAGCTTCATAAAAGCTGCTCTTTTAAGGTGAATGGCAAGAGGCAATAATGCTTTGGAATATCAAAGGTAATGTCAAGGACTCCACTGGAAGTAGCACATACTGGGTTTTCTGACCAAGAGCAACTATAATGAGACTAGTATTAAGGAAAGGCATTAGACATAAGTTTAGTAATTTGAAGAATAACATTTTTCGTGTTCTTGTTTTGTGCCTAGAAGGCACATAAGAACTCAAAATCAGCCAATTTATTACTTGCATAGGAAAAAAATCACTATTGCTTGCCAGAAGAAATTTGGAATTTACTCTCAGGTCTTGTAAGTAATTAGGTAGAACAACATGTCGATCACAATATGCTAGTCTCCCTCAAAAATCTTAGCTCGTCAGTCTCCAATTTAATGCCATCGTGCCCATTTTCTCCTACAATTACCAAGACCTTTATCACTTCAATATCCTTCCCCTCTCTGCCTTCTCAACTTCCCTTCTAGTGAGTGACTTACCATACTACCCTCTTCATCTATTCCTGATTTCCTCGCCTATTTGTAATCATAAAAACCAACAAGACTACTTTTGATTTCCCTTAAAAGAATAAGAAATTGGCTTTAAACTGAGATTCTGTAAGCCAAACATAGAACAAAGAAACTCCTTTCAAAACATTTAATAAAGTGTTAAGAAACTGATTATTGTCTTCAAACTTTTGTCACAGAGAATAATGAAAAATCCAATAAACCAAATGAAAAAATCTTCCCTTTTGTCTTTTAGCAAATTTGGAAGAATACAGATGAATCTCTTGTTTACTCAGAAACATAAGCTAAATTTTTCCAAAAACTATAAAATCTTACAAAATATATGTATTGTGCCTAAAAATTAATTCATTTGGAATAATTTATGAATTCTCCATAAATGTATCAGTCCCATTTTTAATACATTTCCTAACAAACGAAAAAAATCAACTGAATCATTATCAATGGCCAAGTCATCTTAAAAACCAGTCTACTTACACTTTGTTAAAAATATACTCAACCTCACCTAAAAGTTTGTGTTGGAGTGAAAAGATGAGTCTTTAACAACTGAAGTCAATTCTTTCTAGAAAATTAAGATAGTTTACTCAGGAAATATTTTCTTCTGTATTAAGAAGTAGCCAAATGGTTATACAGAGACTATCAACTAATCATTTCCCAGAGATAGGTAAAGTGTCAAAATAAAGATGTTTATAAAAATTACACCCCAATCACCAAATTTTGATGAAACAATCCCCCTTTCTATGCTAATTCTCAATGGCTGTCCTTGAGGCACCATTTTCAGCCAAATAAAATATTAATAGCAGGAGGCAGAGGCAGGGTGGGTGGGAGCAGGATGCTGACAGCACAGCCCTCACCCCTTTTCACATAACCAGGGACCTGCAGGACAGGGTCCTGCCCATATTCAGAGGATGTTTCCACCAGAGCAAGTTAAATGTATTTTAAACACGGTAATTTGTGAATTTTAAGTACTCACTAAAATCTTGGTATTTCCCCATCCTGAGTAATGAAGACTAAAACCAAAACTATCTGGAACTGAAAAATGAAAAAAGAGTACAATACCTGTCCAACCAAGGAAGTGTGTATCAGCCCACATGCCTCATACCTGTTCTCACTAGCGAAGCAGTTTAGAGACAAGATCCTAAATAGCGCTGCCTTCAACAAAAGGAAAAAATTTGAGCCATGTGTGCAGTAACCAACATGATTATTCTGAGAAGCATCTCAGGGTCCTGGTTTTAATTTAAACTATAGAAAGTTAGCCAATCTAATCCAGAAACACTGTCATCCAAGAAGTTATTGCCAAAGCATTTGTCAGCTAGATATGACCAGATAAATAAACTAGTCCCAAGATACAAGTTAGACATTTTTAGAAACTGATTTTTATACCATTATAAAGTCATGACAAATCCTACTTCATTCCACTAATTAAGCAGAAGAGTTAACTTTCTATCAAGTAACTAATAACGCAATCTACAATACGAGATCCAATATTTGTCAATAGATAAAATTTCAATCTATTTTGCTTACAAAAATTGACAAAACAATGTTAGAAATAGTTTTGATTTGTGGTTTCCCACGGATATATAGATGTCTTGTCTTGGGATGTAAACACTAATAATTATCTAACAAAGATATAATTTATTAAGTATTTGTTTTTGTGCCAGACACAGTGCAAGGCACTAAAATACCAGAACAGTTTCTTATGGTTTGCAAAGTGCCTCTGCACATAGCGGTAGTTCTTACAAAACTGGAGATAAAGTAGACATAAAGTAGAGGGTCGTAAATAACACAAAATCACTGTTAATAGTGGCCAAAATCTGTACGCTTATTTCATTAAAAGCTATCCACAATTAGAGTTCTACAAGTATCACCAAAAACTGTAAAATTAATTTCAGTATAATAGTTTAGGAATACCAAAGAATCACATATTTTACTAAAAATGGCCAAAAGTCTACTATCTGTTAAAATACCTTTGTCATTTTTAGCAAATTTCTTTTTTTATATTTTTAAATAGTAGAGTGAATTTTTAGGAGAATTAGTTTGACACCAAGAAAAATGATCTCTTTGCCCTCTAAATATTGTGCCATACCCTGCAGTCAGAATTTATAAATAAGTGTCTCTTAATCCACACCCAATCTAAAGACATGTTAAATTTGGCTCAAGTTTTGCTAAAAACGTAGATTCTAACTGGATCTATAAAAATCTAATCTGCTTTTCCCACATGGCAACAATTGGTAGAGCTGTCCCTTTAAAGAGCACAATCTCTGGAATACCTGCTGCTTTTCACTGGCTTGAGTCACTTGTTTGACTCTTACAGCCTTCAGTATGTGCCTCCTATAGGTATTTCCAATTTTATTTAGGCTAACTAGCCTCACACTCCATCACTGTCTTCTCTTCACTACCAAATGACCTTAAATCATTATTACTGTTGAGTGTCTTTAAACTCTAATTCACAGGTGGAAAACTACTTATTATCCCTCAGTACCTATTATACCTTCTTTTTAGTAATAAAAACAACTAAGTTTTATTTGCACACTTGCCTACAGCTACAGACTTATCTTTCCCAGCCTCCCTTGCAGCTAGGTGAGATCTTATGACCAAGTTATGACCACAGATTCTGATGCAGTAGGTCTATTCATTCTCAGAGATTATCATTTAATCTAGGGTGGTGTCCAAAAGTCCATTCTTTTATGCTCCCCATATGAATCTAATATATAGACAGGGTTAAGAATCACTGCTAAAGCATGGTATAAGGATGAGAAACTCTGAAAGCAAGATGCCTGCTTTCCCCTCCCAAAACTATCCTCGGCTCAGACATGAGACAGAAATAAATATTCTGTCTTGTTTAAGCCACTGTTATTTGGCCTCTGTCAAAGCAGCCAAATTCATAACCTAATATAACAGGTACCATTGAAATATCCAGATTGGTCAGCTCTGAATCATCTGAATGCTAGCTAAGGTTCTTGTGCCAATTGCCTGCTGTCAGTATCAAACCTGCATTGTCTGATCAAGATCGCTAGACAATGACTTTTTTTCAAGTTAAATTTTTCCTTTTGCTTTTGTCTTCTGCTTCAAGAACTCAATGAGATGCAAAAGATATCAAATTTATCCTTTTTCTTATACAACCATGAACCATCTGATTCCTTTTCCATATTATAATGCGAGTTGTTTAATGGTATACTTTTTCCAATTGATTGGTAACTTCAATTATTGTTTCAATGTTAAGCAATATGCAGTTTTCACTTTAATTCTAATATTTTAGTTTGAGTCATTTTATCACCTTTAAATTTTAAAAGGCCCAACACCATCCTACTGGTCAAATTTGTACAGCCCACACACAAAATACAGTTCATGGATGTATTTCATGACTATGAAAGCTACACAATAGACTGGCAAGAGCACAAGGAATCCCCATGGGGCAAGAGACCCTAAGTGGCCTCTATCAGTTACCACGTGACTCCAAAAAAGAGACGCCATCTAAGATATGGATTTTTTTTGGCTCATAGTAATTTAAATTTTAATAATAAAACGTCTATTATTTTAGTATCATTAAACACAAATTGATCTACTGCTAAATGAGAGTTGACTGTATTTTCACTAGACCTTTATAAAAGTGCTGTAAAGACAGCATTGCCATGTGCCTCTTGCAGATACTGACAAAGAAACCTCAAAGAAAAAAAAAAAGGAAGTAACTTCAAGAGGCAAATACTTAAACACAACTCCTATTTTAACAACAAAAAAGAAGCAAGGAGGGAGGATATGAATGGATACGTTTTTTCCTGGGATTTATTCACAACTACAGAGTAGTATTTAAATAATTTGGTTACCTGTTGTTTTTATATATTCAAAGTTTCAAATGATTATTTCCTATAATTTAATTTACATTCTATGAAAAAGTAGTATATTTACCTAATTCAGAAGCACATTAAAAATTAATGTATGTATCATTCTGAAATTCATGGTTATAAAAAAGGCAACTATATCAGTAATACTTCTGGTTTCTCTTCAGTTATTGTTGTAGTGTAATTTATAATAATGAACAAAAAATGTTTTAATGGAAAAAAGTTTGCTAACATGCAAGAACTATGTGAAAAGGCAAGATGAAATAACCAGAAGGTTACATGTGGTTAAGAGTCTACATATTTTCATCAAAATTACAAGTTTTTAAGTAAAGACACATCACTTCACATAGCATTACAGTGAATTAAATTAGCAGTTAATTTGCACTTTAAAGATTTCTACTATTAAGATGATCAAAGATTTTCATCACTCATATTTTCTATTCAAATATCACCTTTAATTTCAAAAATGAAAAGACAAGCATTTGAAGGCACTTGCCCCTAATTCCTCAACTGTTTGCTAATCCACTAGGCTTTGAAAACATACCTCAGTCTACACATATTCTCCATTAGCCTTGCTTGCCATGAAATAATTACTCCATTATAACTATTATATATAACAAAATACTTTCAACTAAAGTAATTCACAAGATGTGCTTTTAAAAAGTTTCATTAGAAGTACTTCTTTAACAAAATGAGGCCAAATATTAAGAATGAAGTTCAACAGTATCATGATAAACACCTGTAAATACACTATATTTCCAAAACTATTAGAAAATCAATTGTTTTGGTTAATTAACCATTGTCTCTCCACTGGATTCTAGATTCTCCCAAGGCGTATTTTATCAATGGTTGTAAATCCCACCAACTGTTTCTTAAAAAGAGGCAGAGCTGTACAAATGTTGATTAACTAAACACGTCTTAAGTAATCATGGTTAAAATGCAATGATACATACATGCTATTACCTGAGTCAACTTCAGTCTCTGAAGGAAGCAGGTTTACATGTCATATGACCTACCTCAAACTCAGCACAACCGATTGCTCAGGGATGCATATCTCTCCAAGGCAGCCAAGGGCCTGTTTGGCTTGGCTTATAGAGATAAACGAAAGAAAGCTGTTACTTTTCTCACTCCCTTTGGAACTTGACCCAAGACACAACAGACTACTACTGGCAGTCAGTGGTGGACGTTGAACCTAGTAAGTCATGACAATGTTGAGGACAGAGGCCACAGCAAGGTAAGAAGTGAAAACTGATCAAGCAGAGGAGGGAAGAGACATAAAATGAGAGAGAAAGAGAGAGAGAGAGAGAAAGAATATAAAAGCCTCATCTCCAAAAAAAGAAACAGAGTTGAATAACACCATGCAAATTCTGAGAGAATAATTACTTTAGGTCCTTATAACATTCCCCTTCCTTCTTTCACTTCTCACGACACCTGCCTTTCTGCAGTCGAGTTCCCTGAAATTTCCGTGTATCATTACAATAACGTGCCCTAAACAAGTGCGTGAGACTCTGTTCCTTGAAACAAAAGAGCCATAATTAGAACTTTCACATAACATTTAAAGACATATGATACAAGCAAATCTGGTCTATCCGAGGTGATTCAGCAGAACTGTCATCATAAACGTCAATCACTGCAACCATGGAGCATAAACACTGAGAACTAACCATTGAGCTGAAGCTGTGCCTCCCTGGTTGTCAGTGACTGCCAGACGTACACACAGCCACGTCTGTGCTACTGCTGTGCCAGCCATCCAAGGCACAGATGCCATCTCTGCAATGGCACCACCCTGGCCATCTCCCCTGATACTTCCTTTGCCCGGTTCCCAATTTGGCTCTCTGGCTACCTACTCACCTGCCTTCACCTGATATAGGGGTTACTGCAGTTCTCACTGCTCATTTTGTACTAGCATATGCTTATTTAAATTGTTCATCATTCCTTTGGATTTCTGTTGGTTTGCTCATTCTCTACCCCCTAAGCAATTCCTCCCTTCTCTCCATGCTACCCAAAGCTCTACCAGACCCCCAAACTGGCTGAAATGAGATCAAAAGAGGAAAGAGAGACTTTCATCTGCTCATACAGCAGAATTAAGATGAGAAAAAAATAGGCGGATAGTTTTAAAAAGGAGAGAAAATAGAAAGAGTCAAATAGCATTTTCTTACTTAGAATTTGTAAGTAGATTCAATTATGAGGAAAACCCCATGGAGGTCACTAACAATTTTTAATTACTCATGAAGGCATATTTATTGGACTTAAAGTTAGAAATATTTTAATATTATGCCAAAATTCTCAGACCTGAGTACCCAAGCCTCAACTTCCTCTGAATCTATTTCCTACAGAGTTAAACAACATTTGAGTTTTACACAAAGGTATTTACTTTATGCTTCTACATCTTAGATCACCTTATTTAGCCTATAATTCTATTAATTGGGTCACTCTGCAATAACTAAGAGAATGAGGTGCACCGTACATTGTGGCAAATCCTGGAAGAAAATATGGAAGGATGAAATCTCTCCCAAGTACCCCACCCCAACCTACCTCAATATAAAGATATCAGGTAACCTTATCCATACATGCTTCTTCTCTAGCACATCATAATTTTATATATAGTCCATTTCCACTACCTTCCCCTCAAAGAACCTTCCAAAGCACATCCTACAGTTCTTAAAGTTTCATGTTTTCATCAAACAGTCACTCCTTGTCTAATGGAATAAAATCTCGCCTACTACATTCCACGAAGGCAGTGTAACCCTGGCCCTCTAAGCCAATGTTTCTCATACTTTAATGTACATACAAATCACTAGCGTTCTTGTTACAATGTAGATTCTGATTTAGTAGCTCCAGAGTGGGGCCCAAGATTCTGCATTTCTGAGTGATGTTCATGTTGCTGGTCTCTGGTCCACACTCTGAGTTAGCAAGGCACTACTCCCTTAACTCAATACCAAACATAAGTGAGCCAACAGCAGCTAGACTGGAAACAATGATTAACTCTTAGGCATAGCAAAAGGCTCAACATCTTGTTTAATATTTATTCAACAAGCATTTATTGATCACCTAATGAATGTGAGGCACTCAGATACAAATACAATGAAGAACTGGTCCTTACCTTTTGAGTAATGTTCAAATATCAGCAGGCATAAAAACTTTCTGAAGTGTTTGTTAAAAATGCAAACCCATGGTCTCACTGCCTTAGACAAAGCTTGAGTAGGTCAGGGTGGAGGCCTATGAATCTGTATGCCAGGCAAATCTGATGGTTCACACTGAGGAATACTGCTTTAGTGGAGCAGGAAGATAATTACAGAACTAGATGAGGGGTTGAATTTAAGTCAATGCACTGTGGAATGGGAGCTCAGAGGATGGGACCCTGACCAGGGACAGATTCACAGAGGATACATAGGAGTGTGCCTGACAGCAAAGGGAGAAAGGAACATACGGGAAGGGTCAGCGGTGAGCATCAAGGCTCTCAAGTCCAGGGAAGAATGAAAGCCGGATCTCAACAGAGCAGTGGGGCAGGGGTGTAGGGTGAGGGTGCGCTTGGAAAACAAGTCAGAAACACTTATTGAGGCCATATTACAGAAGATCCATGACTCTGGACATGATGTTTAAGTATTGGGAGTAAAAACAGTTGTTTTTACTTGCTGCAAAGAGCCAAGCCCTCCAAAGGCTTTCCTCTTCCACAGAAGACCATCTTTTTGAAAATATCTTGCAAGTTTCAAACTGAGGGACATGACTAAGGTCCTCATATGTTTTACACAGAAGTTTGGTTACAAAAGAAAGTAGTTTTGGTTTATAATTTCCATTTTAATTTATCAAGTGCCAAAAATAAATACTTAGTTTCATAGTCAACAGTAGCAGAAGGGGAAAGAAAAAAGCATCTGCTTTAGAAAAGTTGAATAAACTGAAATAGGCTAAAAAGTAGATTTTAAAAAAATGAAAATCAAAATTCTTGTCCGGTGAAATCTACAGGAAAAAGAATCTACCCATTTGAAAAATTAATGGTTCCCAAAAACACATTTAAAAAACACATTTAAAAAAGAATTTGTTCTTAAAATTTGTCACTACCACAGGGAATTAAACTTTACCTGGATTAAGTACAAAGTCTTCATTAGAGACAGGGATCCCAATTAAATTAAAATTTAAAAAATTATTGAGTAATAACTAATCTATTTTAATTATTTTATTATCTCAGAAATACTTCTTCACTCAATCTCTGAACATTAGAATTTCTAAAGAATACTCCTTTCAAAAGCAACTACAACCTTAATACAAACAGTTTATTAGAGATTAGTAAAAGCACACTCTATATTCACTTCAAGGATGCCTTATTGGTAAGCCTTTTAAAATCTGGTTCTTTGTGAGTGTCCTGTAATTTTGTTTTTAAAGGATAATTTGTCACCTCTCATTGCTTAGGATACCTCTAATTGTAACATGAAAGCCATTCAGCCATTAAATGTAACATCATTTCTGTTGTATAGCTTAAAATGAAAATTATAGCACATCACTATAACATATTGTCAAATTGGAAAATGAATGGTGAATCCACAAGCAAAGTGATTAGGTAGTAGACACTGATGACTTGCCATGAGTTCATTCTGGGGTTTGTGTTTGTAAATTACAGTGAAGAATGAAGTTATCAGAGCTTTAATTTCATATGATTTGATATCATAGAGATAAGTAAACATTATAATCAGGTGTTCTCAAATAATCTCGAGAAGTTTTGTGCGTATTCTCACTGTATCTGGTATTCCTCTTCTGAGATAATTTCCTTAAGGCAGAAGAGGTTCCTCCTATTATTCACTGTGGAAAGGCAAAGATGACTGACCAATCACACTGCTTTTGTCAGATAGTTTGGTTGCAGGTGACAAAAACCCAAACTAATGTAGGCAAAGTATTTATTGGCTTATATAACTAAATCTCAGAAAGGGCACGGACCTTATTTAAATTTTGATACAAATAAAAAACATTAGGAAAAAATGATAAGACAAACAGGGAAATATGAACAGTGGATATTAATGATGTTAAGATGACTTGGGGGTTTTCTTGGTCTGATAAAGATTTTATGGTTATGTCTGAAAAGAGCATATAAGTATATAAATACTATACTGTAGTTAGTAAACTTGGTGTCTTTGTTTTTTGTTTTTTGTTTTGTTTTTATAGGGGTATAAGTTAGCAAATCTGAAACTACATTGTGTATATACTACAAATAAACAAATAAGTGTATATCGTGGATGATCACAGTTTCTCATTGTCAGATAAATCAGCTATAAATAAAGAGAGAAGGAAAGCTAGAAGTAACCCAGCAGTACTAGACTAGAATAACTAGTCTGTAGTTATTCTATAGACTAGTTATATACTACTATTATACTACTATAGTCTATAGTTATAGTCTATAGGTTACACTATACTAGGTTATATATATCAGTATAACCTCATGGATTTTTAAAAGATATATAGACAGGTAGATTTTAAAATAAATATAAATGTGCATATATACATGTGTTAATAAACATACATATATTTCCTACCTCTGTATACTGAAAGGACCTATAAACAATAACACATTAGCAGCAATGAGCACAACTACCACCTAGATCTTTCCAAATACAATTCTCCAATAAAAGGAACCAGAACTTCTTGGAGAAATGACTGATTCTAGGGCTGGGCAGAGAAAATACAAGAAAATCCTCAAACAACATTTATGGATGAATGGGTAAATTAAATGTATACACACATATACATACACACACACACACAGTGGAATATCATTCAGCCTTAAAAAAGGAAGTGAATTCTGACCCGTGCAACACAGATACACTTAAAAATGGTAAATGTTATGAATATTTCACCACAATTAAAAAAATAAGAAAAAAGTAGGCAATGAGAACTGGCACACTGAATTTGGAAAACAACTTGACATTGTCTTGTAAATGATGAAAATACTCATCTCAATAAATATTTATTACAGTAAATTTCCTCCTGTGCTTATATCCTAGATATATTCTTGCCTGTGTGCTTCAAGAGACAAAACGTGAATGTTCAAAAATAAAACAGAAAAAATTATATATAGTCCATATGTCCACCATTAGGGAAAGGATAAATCAGGATTAATAAATTCTAAAATAGTCATACTACAAACACTCTACAGCAGTGAAATCTATGAGCCAAACTTATGTGCATGAATGTGGATGAATCTCAAATTAATATATTGACTGAAAAAAGCAATTCACAGAGGAATACATATAGTAAAACACACATAAGAGGCCTAACACATATAACACTCATTATTTGGGGATATATACATATGGAATAATCTATAACTCAAATTAGTGTAATGATAAACTCCTCAGGGTAGAAAGAAGATGAACATAATTGGGGAGCAGCACATAGGAAATTTAGAAAGTCTTACTCTATTTTTTAAGCTGGGTAGTAAATATATGATACATGATTTTTCTCCTATTGTTTTATCTATCAATCATATTAGTTATTCTTTTATATAGATTATATGGCTAATAAAAAGAAAAAATTTTTAAAAGGACAAATACTGAAAAAATGTTATCTTCCTTGTCACAGAAAATCCAAGTGCCATGAGATCCCACAAAAAGGCTTTTTCTTTAGTAAGTCATGAATAACATTATATAAAGCCACTTCTATTTTTCCAGGTATATTTCATTCTTCCCTACCCCAGTATCCTAAATCTTCTGTAAATTCTCTGGTTCAGCAAATCTAAGACCTTTATTCCATCTTTGCTCAAAGTCCTTTAGTTGAAGGATCTCCCTTAAAAGAACAGAATATGGAAATTATTAATACTTCTACATCTAATTTCTAGGTCATTTGCCTATTACTTCATTTTAACAATGTCACAATGCCTAACTTGGTCCTGTTAATGTTAAGCTCCAATGAAGCAGTAAAGTCATGAGACAATTTTTAAACCAGAATTTTCAAACTTTTGTAAAATACATAAATTGAAGATTTTTGTTACTAATAATTTTCTTTTAATAAATATAATCAGGAAATATATGATATAAATGATCTATAAATGATAAGGTATAACTGCCCTCTGTAAAATGATAAAGACAATTTGCTCTGCAGTTTAAATTCATCATAAAACAGGGATCAAGGAGGGTTGATTTTCTCACCAACCACAGGCTTTTTGATCTTGTCTATGTTATTCAAATCATAGTTGTTACAGGAATAAATTCTGGAGTCTGATTGCCTTGGATTAAATCCCAATTCTGCCATTTTCTAACTCTGAGAACTTGGAAGTTTCTTAACCTCTCTGCACCTGTTTTTCCACCTGCAGAGTAGAGATTTATAATAAGAGTACTTGCCTCAGTGAGTTTTTATAAGAACTAAATGAGATAATACATGTAATGCATTTCAAATAATGCCTACATGTTTTTTAACTTTTTACTTTGAGATACTTGAGATAATCATAGATTCATATGCAGTTATAAGACAGAATACAGAGGTCACATGTACCCATTACCTACATATAATTTTAGTAACTCTTAGATATTAATATCACCCTTATTAGAAAAAATTTACTATTTCTTCAAATATCATTTAATATGTAATATAAATACACAATGAACTATTAAAAAGGCAATTAAAATCAATCTAGAGTCTTTTTTAAAGCTCTCAATCATTGTTCTTTATAACGTCCTTTGTAAGAAAATGAACATTATCAATATTTTGGAAATATGTGGAGAAGAGAAAAATCAAAGGTGTTAAATAACTGGCTCAGTATTATAAAACAAATAAGTAATTGTTTGTGCCCAGTTATCAGAACATATAAAATACACTATAATTTTAGTCCTAAAGGAAATCTTAAGAATATTGAACAAATTAAACTGGTTAAGCCTTTTATTACACAGCCATAATGACTGTAATATCAATATTATATTAAAAATTTAGAGAGATGATTTGCTTGGTTCTATAAAGGCTTTGATATGCAATAGGTAAAAAACAAAACAAAACAACAAGACATAAAAAAAAACCCACAAAACCTCTTCTACTTGTCTTCTTCATTCATCAAAATCTCTATCAAGTCTGGTTTCAACATCCTTTGGGCTAGAATTTCAGACCAGCATTTCAGAACTTGAAGAACTACTATTACATTTCAGCTCAAGAGTTTTCACTTGTGTCACTGACAGCAGTTAGAGGGAAGAAGACAAAATCTAGACACCAAGAAAGAAGAAAAGAAAGGAAGGGAAGGAAGGAGGAAGAGAGAGAGGGAAGAATGAAAGAATGAAATGGACCCCATACAGATTCCAGGACCCCCACCCAGAGGACAGGACAAGAATCTATGTAAGCTCCCCAGGCTCTTCTAATGGAATCACTCCTCAGATCAGTAACTGAGAAGCAATGATGTTGGTCTAACTCCTTAGAGATTAGGAAGGAGAAAGGGGAGGCTCAGGGAGACTGAGGGACCCAATCAAAACCACCCAGTTAGTTACTGTAGATAGAGCCCCAATAGGTACCCAGGCCTTTGACCCCACATCTAAAACTCTACAGCAGGAGCATCCCTCACATATCTTCAAATGATTTCAAGGACAACTTGTTAAGAATCTAACAAATATATCTCAAAATATATATTAGTCTAACAATTTCTTGCTAGGGCAAAGAATCTGAACTTGCTTTAGAAGACAAAGGATCACTACATGCTCAGGAGTAAGGTACAATGTGATGAACAGACCTTTTTTCACAATTTTTTCCTCCTTCAGAATAAATGGAAAGAGCGTTTCTATCTACTTAGGCAGTGTTTGCTCATCAACCAGGGGCTTACAGATTTCTATTATCCTAAATTTTTGTCCTATGATAACTTGTATCAAATGTCTTTCAAGCAGGACAATCTCTTCCCAAATATAAACTACCTTTAATGAACCATTTAAAGTCAACTTAGGAAAAGAAGGAAGACCTTGATTACTTTTATAATAGAATTTTTCTGAAATCTTATCTCATATTAATATAAGAAATAGAAGCATTAGACAGGTCAGTCAACAAGTCAATAAAACTACAAATAAAAATTTATTTTTTTTTATTTTTAGAAAAGGCCTGTTTTCCTCATGAGGTTAAACGATATTTAATTATTAAGATTTTTTAGCCTGTTCAAAATAAAAATATATGTTCTGCAAATGTCTGTTAGGTCCTTTTGTTCTAAAGTTCCATTTAAGTCTATTGTTTCTTTGCTTATTTTCTGCTTGGAGTATCTGTCCCATTCTTCCAGTGGGGTGTTGAAGTCTCCAGCTATTATGATGCTACTGTTCATCATTTTGTTTAGATCAAGTAGGGTTTGCCCAAAACCACTGAATATACATTCTTCTCATCAGCTCAGGGAACATCCTGTAAGACCGATCACATCCTAGCTCACAAAACATATCTCAACAAATTTTTAAAAATAGAAATTATAACATGTATCTTCTCAGACCACAGTGGAATAAAATTAGAAATCAATTCCAACAGAAACACTCAACTCTACACAAAGTCATGGAAATTAAACAACCAATTGCTGAACAGTTATTGGGCCAAGGAGGAAATTAAGATGGAAATCAAAAGACTCTTCAAACTAAATGACAAAGGGGACACAAGTTATCAAAATCTGTGGGATTCAGCAAAAGCAGTCAAAACAGGAAAATTCATAGCCATAAATGCCTACATCCAAAAGACAGAAAGATCACAAATCAATAATCTAATGAATTGTCTCAAGGAATTGGAAAGGAAGAGCAAATCAATCCCAAACCCAGCGGAAGAAAAGAAATAACTAAGGTCAGAGCACAACTAAATGAAATCGATAACAAAAGAATTATACAGAATATTAATGAAACAAAAAGTTGGTTCTTTGAAAAGACAAAAAAAATCAACAGGCCTCTCACTAGATTAAACAGAAACAGAAAAGAAAGGATCCTAATAAGCTCAATCAGAAATGAAAGAGGAAATATTACAACTGATACCACAGAAATACAAAATATCATCTCTGAATACTATAAAAATCTCTACGCACATAAACTTGAAAGCCTTGAGGAAATGGACAAATTCTTATAAACACACAAACTTCCCAGGCTCAATCAGGGAGAAAGAGAACTCCCAAGTAGACCAATATCAAGTAACAAAATTGAAGCAGCAATAAAAAATCTCCTAACAAAAAAAAGTCCCTGATCAGATGGTTTCACAGCTGAATTTTACCAGACCTACAAAGAAGAACTGGTACATATACTGCAGAAATTATATCATAACACAGAGAAGGAAGAAATCCTCACCCACTCATTCAACGAAGCCAGTATTACCATGATACTGAAGCCAGGAAAGGATACAACAAAAGAAAGAAAACTACAGACCAATATCCCCTATGAATATTGGATGCAAAAATTCTCAGTAAAATCCTAGTAAACCAAATTCAGCTGCACATCAAAAAAATAATCCACCACGATCAAGCGGGCTTCAACCCAGAGATGCAAGGACGGTTCAGCATACACAAATCTATAAATGTGATTCACCACATAAATAGAAGTAAAAACAAAGACCATATGATCCTATCAATAGACACAGAAAAAGCATTTGACAAAATTCAGCACCCTTTTATGATAAGAACTCTTAACAAAATAGGGATAGATGGAACATACCTCAATATTATAAAAGCCATACACAACAAACCCACAGTCAACATCATACTGAACAGGGAAAAATTGAAAGCATTCCCGCTTAGAACTGGAACCAGACAATGTTGCCCACTGTCACCACTTCTCTTCAACAGATTGCTGGAAGTCCTAACCAGAGCAATCAAGCAAAAGAAGAAAATCAAGAGTATCCAAATGGGGAAAGAAGTAGTCAAACTATTGCTCTTTGCTGATGATATGATCTTACATCTACAAAACTCCAAAGATTCTACCAAGAGACTCCTGGAATTGGTAAGTAAATTCAGCAAAGTCTCAGGTTACAAATCAATGTACACAAATGAGTAGCATTCCTACACACCAATAACAGTCAAGCTGAGAATCAAGTCAAAGATTCAATACCTTTCACAATAGCAACAAAGAAAATAAAAATACCTAGGAATATATTTAACGAAGGAGGAGAAATATCTCTACAGGGAGAACTATGAAACACTGAGGAAGGAAATCATAGAGAATGTAAACAAATGGAAAAACATATCATGCTCATGGATCGGCAGAATCAACATTGTTAAAATGTCTATACTGCCCAAAACGATTTACAGATTCAATGCAATCCCCATTAAAATACCAACGTCATTTTTACAGATCTAGAAAAAATAATTCTACTCTTCGTATTGAAGCAGAAAAGACCCCTAATAGCCAAAGCAACCTTAAGCAAAAAGAACAAATCAGTAGGCATCACTTTACAGACTTCAAACTATAGTACAAGGCTATAGTAACCAAAACAGCAGAGTACTGGCACAAGAACAAAGACATAGACCAATGGATGAAAACAGAGAACCCAGATATAAAGTCACCCTTATATTGCCATCTGATCTTTGACAAAATAGACAAAAACATACACTGGGGAAAATAATCCCTATTCAATAAATGGTGCTGGGAAAATTGGAGAGCCACATGTAGAAGACTGAAACAGGATCCGCACCTCTCACCTCTCACAAAAATTAATTCATGATGGATAACAGACTTAAACCTAAGGCATGAAACTATACCAATCTGATAAGAAGAGGTTGGAAAAACTCTTATCAATACCAGCCTAGGCAAAGAAATTTATGATGAAGACTGCAAGGGCAATCACAGCAACAACAAAAATAAGTAAAAGGGACCTGACTAAATTAAAAAGCTTCTGCATACCCAAGAAAACAATCAACAGAGCAAATAGACAACCTACAGAATGGCAGAAAATATTTGCATGCTATACATCTAATAAAGGGCTAGTAACAGAATCTACAAAGAACTCAAGCAAATCACCAAGAAAACATCAAATAACCCCATCAAAATCCGGGCAAAAGACATGAACAGAAGCTTTTCAAAAGAAGATAGCCTAATGGCCAACAAACATATGAAAAAATGCTCAACATCTCTAATCATCAGGGAAACACAAATCAAAACCACAATGATATATCACCTAACTCCTGTGAGAATGGCTTTTATCAAAAAGTCCCAAAACAACAGATGCTGGCATAGATGCAGTGAGAAAGAACACTTATACACTGTTGGTGGGACTACAGCCTAGCTCAACCCCTATGGAAAGTTATAGAGATTCCTCAAAGAACTAAAAAAAGCAGACCTACCATTTGATTCAGCAATCCCACTACTGGGTATTTACCAAAAAAAAAAAAAAAAAAACCACATTTTATAAAAAAAGACACCTGCACTCAAATGTTTACAGCAGCACAATTCACAATAGCAAAGATGTGGAAACAACCCAAATGCCTAACGAGACATAAGTGAATTAATAGAATGTGGTATATGTATACCATGGAGTATTACTCAGCCACAAAAAAAATGGTGAACTAATACCTTTTGTAACAACCTGGATGGAACTGGAGACCATCCTCCTAAGTGAAGTATTGCAAGACCGGAAAAACAAGCACCACATGTACTCACTATTAAATTGGAACTAAATGATCAACACTCATGTGTACACATGGTAGTAAAATTCAACGGAAATCAAGCAGGTGGGAGGGGGAGGAGGGGATGGGTTAATTCACACCTAATGGATACAATGCACAGTCTCTGGGTGATGGACACACTTATAACTTTGACTCAAACTGTACAAAAGTAATTCATGTAACCAAAACGTTTGTACCCCCATAATATTCTGAAATTTTTTTAAAAAGGCAAAAGAAATAAATTAATATAAAACGATAAAGCTTTTAAAAAATGTACTTATTACTCCACAATCACTTAAACATTTAAAACCCTTTAAAGTTAATAATCCTTTAGTTATTAGTAAGTGCTTAATCTTAAGGCAAATATAAAGTTCTGAGCACAAAAAGTATAATGACCCTTAGAGTAAAGTTGTAGCCTACAACTTCATAATATTCCAATCTGGAAATTGTTGTATATTGCCTGATTTCAATTACCTTAAGATGCTTCAGTGTTGAACCCCAGAAAATTGGGTCCTAACCTATTTAGGTATATATTCATAACTGAATAACTAAAATATGACACTACCATGGAGAAGTCATCTGCTTCAGTAGGCACTAAGCAGATCGTTCACAGTGTTCAACAGTAGCTGAGCTTCAAAGAGAACTGAAGATACCATGTATTGTGATATTGTAATCTGGAGATCATAAAAGGGAGAGAAGAGAATAATAAAGTAGAATAATAAAATATAAACATGCTAACAGTAGAAGTCTCAAGGCTGGTTCTTTTTACATAAGAAAGTTTAACTCTGGAACGACAAAAGTTAGCCTCAAACTCAAAGAAAATCCATAATAGGCAGAATTTCATTTATGTTTTCCCTCTTCGTACATTGTTCCTCACATAAAATATTGTAGTACGTTCTGCACTGTGTCGAAAATATTTTATCGGGTACTCACATGACGTATGGACAAACCTAAATGTTCTTGAATTCTTTTATCAGAACACTGTACCAAATTAGTGAGACTATCCAAGCATTTCAGAACACTCTTATAACTCTGGAAACTGAGAGGTTTTTCCAAAAGGGTAAGAGATTTTAGTAATAAAATATAGCAACAGAAATGCAACAAACCTATTTGCACATTCCGTAAGTAGCTTGCCCCAAAACAACACTAATTATATTTCAACTGTGTTTCAGCCTCCTTTTATATTCAAGATTTACAATGCTAAATTAAAAAATCCCATCCACCAGAATAATATTTCTTAAAGTTTATTTGTTCTCAGCCCCCCAAAATTATTGGGAACATTTCTTTTATCATGCAATAGTTCAGGTGGATAAATTAAAGCAGTTAAGAAAAACATTTAAAAATATTTCCATAAAAATAACTATTGATGTAGATGATATTTGAATACCACCAGGAAAAGACTTTGTAGTTTCTTTCCTAAAACAATATTGGAAACATAAAAGGATATACTATGCCCTTGAGGAGACATTTTAACGTATAAACTTGCTCTGGTACAATTCTATGAGCAAGCATTTTACGTTAGACTTTGGAAGTAAATCCCTAGAAAGAAAAATGGAAACTAAATTATCTGATGTGATTAATATATAAAGTTCTTAAAAATATTGGGAATATTTCAGAGAATTTTATGCAGGTAAGGTAATATAATTACATGATTTCATTACTATACAATTATATTATTTCGCTATTATAGTGATTTGATCAAATCTTAATATTTTTATATTTTTATGTAACGATTTTCATATTTTTCCAAATCTAAATATCTTTATGTGTGTCTATATTCTAATACTAGAAGATCAGTTCTGAAATCTGATGGCCAAAGTGTTTAAGGGCATGATGTTTAATGTCAAAAGCAAGGTAGCATGCTATGTTAGTTCTTCTATATGGGGGATATTTAATTCTTCCACAATCACAAATCATGTATGTCAAAAACACAAGTATACACATTAAAAATCTATCTCAATTAAAATATTGGTTTTGTACATAGTCAAACAGGTTTCTTCAGTTACAAAAGACAATTCACTCCTCCCAGTTCAGGGACCTTGAGCCTTGAGTTATATTCTCATCATTGTAGGTCTAGAGTTTTGATCAGGGAGACACTGACCGGGAGACTAAGTCTCTGAAGGTATCTCTCAGGCTGTCCCCTCACCCCTCCTGACTTCCACTCCAGGGTCTCTCAGTGACCCCCTCTGGGTAAAACTTCACAATCTTCAGTATGGAATATTTTCAAGGTGAAATTAAAAGCCCAAAAGATTAAACTCATAAAATTATTTGATTTTTCCCATTACTATTTCTAAAAATGTTTATATTAAGGGGTCATAACTTACCATTTATATTGTATTCACTCGAGATTATATGAAGTCTGCTAGCACACATCTCCACTGACGTAGAGATTCTGTATGTGTTAAATTGTATCAATATTGAGAAATGGCTTATTATAATCCTGTTTGGAAAACACAGTCTAAAAGTTTGTGTGTATACACACACAAACACAATAATTCATTTAGTCATAAAATCATTTATAATTATAATAATTTATAATTTATTTAGTCATTCACCATCTTCTAGAGATGTCTAGAAACACTGGCCTTTAGGACAAAAACAAATTATCAAGAAAGCTTTCAAGAATATATCAATTTATGGAGAAGAAATCCATATAAAGAATTATAATAACAGCAAAAGCTGTAATGGAGGTTTCCTCAAAAAGTCTCCTAAAAACATCAGTAACTTCATACCTTCCTCAACTCTTAGGTCTTAAAACATATGCTGCTCTTACAATTTAAGCTTTTCAATGCCACAGGAACACATTCTGGTTTAGTGCAACAATAACAAAAAAAAAACTTGCAGTCCCGATCTGGCTTCATCTGCTCTAGATCTCCATTTGGGCTGCTGGGTGTCAAAGTGCACATATGCAAGTGTAGGGAGAGGGCATGTGTGTAAGTGTAGGGAGAGTGTACAGAAATACACAGGAACATGTTGACATTCCATGAGACACCACTCTGCCATCCCCAACATCACAGCGGCTACCCCAAATACTCCCCTGCCCCCCAAAATCCTGCTACTTTTAAAATTGTAAATACTTTGATTCATCTCAATTATCCCTGCAAACAAAAACAGGCAGGGCAAATTGCACATTCCTTTATCCATTATTCCAACATCCAGGGGTTTTTTTCTGTCTGCTTCTTATAAATTTGGCACAAACTATATTGACTGGAGGCTATTTATCATCTTTATTCCACTAAGTATAAATAGTCATGTATTTCATTAAAGAAATATTAGCGTCTGTGATTACAAGGTACTTACCTTTGACCATATGGGGGTGTTATTTAGTATGTGGTAGATGCACCTATTACCTTTCTAAAATCTGAAAAATTACAAATTCTAAAACCTGTCTATCTTTAAGGGCTTCAAATGCCTCTTTATTTCAGATCGCCTGCCTTTTTCCTTCACTAAAACTGTGACTAAGATCATTATCCCTAGACTTCTCTTTTCTACAATTCAAAATCTTTCTTCACCTATCAAGCCCACTTATTTTTCTCCTGTTTTTAAAGAAAAAAATGCTATACCAAATTTTTCAAGGTCAACCTCTATCTAGGCTGGTGACCACACCCCATATAATTTTCTGGAGTCATCATCTATTAATTATCATTGGCATTTTTACTTCTTCCTTTCCATTGTCCCTTGTTTTTGTCTCGAACCTGGATAAATTTCTTCCTACTCTCAAGTAAAATAAATTTCACTCTTACAAGTAATCTACCTTCTATTTTTCTTCAAAACCATACTTTAAAAAAAAAAAAAAAGCTTAAGTTCTATTTTCTGTCTTCTTTGACTAATCCATTCACCTAATCAAAGAGCCTTAACTGAGCATCTTTTATGCACTGAGGACTTAGAATAAAAATATGATCATCACTGAAAGAACTCCTAGTGTCGGTTGGGGAAGGAAAAGGGATGGAGACAAGGGAACAAAACTGTAAACAGTTACCTTATAAGGCAGCACTTGACTTGTGTGTTTGGCCAAATAGAAGTGCCTGCTTTCTCCCACACACTTCATCGCTTCCAACTACTCAGGTTTGCCTACTCTTAGCAAACCACAACGACTCACACTAAAATTGTAATTTTCCCAAGTATAGAGACACATCCTTTATCTTTTCTCTTCCCTAGTCTACTATCTAGTCAGTGCCTTGTACGTGGATAACTATTTAATACACATCTCGTAAATGGAACTTTATTTGCTTATTCAATAGCTTATTTCATTTCATTTTATATTTATTTTATAAATTTTATGTAATAGTTATTCTATAATATTTCATACTATATAAATTATGGGAGAGGAATCTTTGTGCTTAAAGTTTTATATGATTAATATTTCAAGTGACCTTCATTTACTGCTGTTCTCAAATGTCACATCCTTAGAAGAGCTTCCTTTAACTACTTTATTTAAAA
Source organism: Daubentonia madagascariensis (assembly GCA_023783475.1). Lineage (NCBI taxonomy): Eukaryota > Metazoa > Chordata > Mammalia > Primates > Daubentoniidae > Daubentonia > Daubentonia madagascariensis. The sequence goes on from JAKFHU010002088.1 coordinate 6,828,840, forward strand.
TGTCTCTTTCCCCTAACCACTCACTCTTTATTCTTCTACTCTGCTGTGGTTGTGTTTATAGATTTTGTCATGTATTACATACCTGCTTTATTGCCTCTTTTCACCACAAGAATATAGGCTTCATGAAGGGTGACATTTGACTTTCACGCTTCCCTCTTTTCACCAGTACCTAGCACATAACAGGGACCCAACACTAAACATAGTGAAAATAAACCAAATTACATCTGCCATGCTCATCCCTGAGAATAAGGTGCTGAGTCTTAGTGAAAGTAGGTGCATAGTTTTCAATTAACTCTACCCTTCCTGAACTATATTTGATAGTGTTACATGCACTGTGCAGTTTCTCCTCCCTTTTTTGTGCCAAAACAGCTTAACCTTTTATTTAAGTGTCTGTGGTCCAAAAAACATTAAAATTGGGCAGCTCTAATACATACTACCACATAATGACTCGCTCTAGTTCTCTGCAGTAATTAGTACTCTGGTGATGAAATGTGCCTCTAGGTTCAAAATTTTATAATGTTTTGACAGTTGGAATTTTACCAAGCATGAAATGAACCCAATAAAAAAATTCTTTTTTATCACTCTCCAAGCATCAGAAAAAAAAATTCTCAACATATAACAGTAGTACTCTAGGAAAAAAAAATAGTGACCCACCTCAGACTCATAGGGGACGGTTTATGTAGCATTCAAATGAAGAGAAGATAAATGTAAATCTTCGACAACTAAAAGCCAAGAGCAAGTTCTATTTAACAGGCAAGTGCATCTCAATCACCTTGATTAGCAAAGCAAGATAATATGCATTAAAATCTTAGTGCCAGTCAAAAATCTCATAAATACCATATTTTATTTTCCATCTGTAACTGTTTGATGATCATGGTATCTCTAATCACCTCAGATGGTTCTTTAGGAAGATTGTTTTTATTTGAATATCGTTTTCCTCTCAATATCCTTTCATCCCAAAGAAAATACACATGACTCAGACAATATTTCAATAGCTGAGCAAAGATTTCAGTTGCATCAGTGGATGCCATGTGTTTTACCTGAAGTAATAGGAGCTATAATTTCAAAGTTCATTTTTACATTTACTGAAAAGTCAAAACCTCTAAAGGTTCTAAAAATCTCTATGAATCTAAACATAATCTCATTGATATCTGAATTATTTTATTCAAAATAAAAATATTCTTATAGTGAAAAATTCTGGAGATGTATAGTGGTGACAGTTGCACAACAATGTGAATGTACTTAATGCCACTGAACTGTATTATATTTTAAAATGGTTACGATGGTAAACTTTTCATGTATATTTTACCACAATAAGAAGAAAAAGTCTTTTGCTTAATATCTAATCATTAATTTCCTTATATTTTATTTTGGAGCATTTATGCTCTATCTGAAAGAATTTTACAATTCATTTTCTAAATGTATATTGTGACACCATGTAACAGGTTCCAATGAACCTTTTTGATATTTGGCACTTATTCATTAACTTCCTTGAATTTTTAAGGAGCCAAGAAATCTGTTAAAGAAATTACTAGAGATGTGTCTTACATTATGGAATCCAATTTACCACCATAAAATATGAATTTTCTTTATAAATTATGCAGTAATATCGGATAAGCTATGTGGTGTGCAGTCATGAACATTCTCAGTATGTGGTGGGACATGAGGCAGAGTCCAGAAGGACCTTAGTAAATGATATTGTAACTGTACCCCTCTAAAATGAAATGCCATGCTTATAAATTCGTTATTTTTTAATGATTAAGCTAACGAGTTCTGAACTTTTAACCTATATGGGTTTCATAATTACACAGCTTGAAATCCTCATCAGAAAATCTGTCTGCTCCTGAAATTCAAATCATTTTATAATCTTGAATAATGCATGGCAACTCTACAGAAATTAAAACATTTCATAAAAGTTAAGAAATTCACAAGCTTTTTTTTGTATTTTTACAAGAGCATAAAGCAACAGAAATAAATTAGTTGTCACTTCCTCTGACTCCCCAGTCTAACCCCTCCCCCTTCTCTATCTCTTCAACAAGAGGCATCTTATTTCTCTGTACATAAACCACATAATGGATACAGCTTTATGGCACAAACACCTTATTCATGAGCCAGTGCAGAGACAGTTCAGTAGAATTCCAAAAAAATACCATGAGGATGGAAAAACTAATTCTGTGTCCAAGCATAGAGGTTAAGAACGCTGGCTTTGGAGACAGACCGATCTGAGTTTGATTCCTGGCTCAGTCATGTACTGGCTCCATGACAGTGGGCAAACCACTTAATTCTGTTCTCTAAGCCTTAGTTTCCTCATCTGTAAATTGGGGATAATAGTTCTAGCTCACTGGGTAATCCTAAATATTCAATGTGATAATATAAGTAATGCTTTCAGCCCTGTGCCTAAACTTAATAAACTCTCAATAAAGTCAAGTAAATCCTAATTAGAATCATGGAAAGTATTCTAATTACAACCTTGCAATTCTACAACAATAATTTTCATACTTAAAATGCTCCCTCAGTAGAAGGCATCCTCCAAACACACTTCTTTTCTGTTGGCAAATAAAAGGTATTCTGTGTCATTAATAAAATGCTGGAAAATAGTAAAATTCACAACAAAATAACACTCAATATAAGACGTATTTAAGATTTTAAAAAGTTAGATTTGCCTTTAAACCTTTCATACATGTATTGCAAGGGAGATATGTTTTTAAAACAAACTACAGCTAATAATTTACCAATGATATCTTATAAAACAAATGGAAATTTTTCTTCCAAACACCAAAACAGATATCATAACTAACATTATAGCTACCTAGTTAAGCAACAAGCCCGGTAATTTCCACCATTATGGTCATTTACTTAGTTTTCAAGACAGAAATTCTATGCTGTACATATAGTGTTTCAAACCCATTTTCCTAAAATATTCCAAGATTTTTATACTGAAAACATATCTTGCTTTTAAATTTTAATTATAGTAACTAGTAATTATTTATCAGAATTATAGCAAAATTTTCAAACAGAAAGCAAATGAAGGAAGCTAAGAATCCCCAAATAAGAACGGAACACAGACATTAAAAATCATCTTTCAAGGAATAAACACATACCAAGATGATGTTAGAAAAGTAGTTACTATACCAATTTTGTATAAAAAAATTATAAATGCAAATATTTATGTTTGAATATATATATATGAAAGAAATGCATATGCCCAACTTTTAATAATTACTTCTGCTTGTGATTACAGATGATTTTGGTATTCTTCTTAGTATTTTACTGTATCTTAAATTTTTGGACATGTAACAGGTATTAACATTTTTAGTAGTACAATAGTTTTAAATAATTTGAAAACAATGGAAAAAACATAGAAAGGTACCTCTTGTTCAAAAATCCTGTCCCACCACGTTTTTGTCTTAAGAAACCTTTTTAACACTGTGTATCACTCAAATACAAGAAAGTCACATATAAAAAGTTTCCTGCCTTAGAGAAATTCTGAAAGCATCTCGACTATAATTTAAGCACTATAACCAAGACACTGGCATTGCCCCCAACGTAAATGATGAGAAGTACAAAGCAGATGCCAGGTTTTATGCATGCTTGTAGCGCCAGACCTAATGGACAGTGAAAGGGTGTATTATAAAATAATAATTTTTATGAAGTATTAATCAACTAGATGTCAAAAAAGACAGTGTGTCAAAAATTCAATCCAGAGCTTCATTCCTCTCCTTATATGTCAAATTTTTTAAAATCTATGTTGTTATTTCATGAAAAGTATACTACTATCAAAATAGTGTTCAGAGTATTCCAGACATAATTATTGTAACTGCACAAAAATTAAATTTTCCAATAAAGTTATAACTGAAATTTTACAAAACTTCTAAATCCCAAATTTTCATGTTTACTTTTGGTAACATTAGACCATCAGATACCACAGTTGAATTAAAAAAACATGCTTCCATTGAAGAAGAAAACATTTAGCTTTGAAAAAATCAAAGCAGTATGTTAAATTAAGTTACCAGGAAACAGACATTTATAAGTATTCATTTCAATAAATCTAATATTCATTTTCAGCTTCTGATTTCCAACAAATAGCAAAGGTTTAAAGAATAATACTGTAGGAAGATTCTAAAAATTCTACTTTTGTTTAAATATTTATTTCAAATATCAAAGTTTCAATCTAGATTTTCTTGGAACAGTCCAACTTGATAAATTTTCTGCTTGTGTATATATACACACAAAAGATACTAAGTTTAAAATTAACTTGGCCAACCAGAAGCTGCATTCCATACTTTGATGCATTATATAAATGACTACAAGATTCATCTCAGATTGAAATCTCTGTTAAGTGCAGAATATTTCATCCATTATGTTCAATCATTGCAGTTAAATACTTAACTTCCTTAAATAGAAGTTTCCATTTGGGAAAGTGACATCTAAATAGTTTGAGTGTTTATGCCTTTGACATTTAGTCTCTCTAAGGAAATGTCAATATTATTTTATCATTTTCTATCACTTCTTATTCATATTATTCTTAGTTGTTTTTTTCTTATTTTGACATTCATCACAGTAGTTTTTAAGTCATCAGCACACTGAATCTGAAAATTACTTACTTTTCTAACCAATCACATTCATCCCCCCACCCCCAACACCTACACAGTGTTCTTACAAATCCTTCTGGACTCTCTTAACCACCAGTCTTCCTAAATACACAAAAATATTCTGCCTTGTTAGGGGACAGGGGCAAAGTCCTGTGGTTAGTTCAAAGAACTCTGATTTTGACCGTAATGCAGCCACTTCGGAAAAGAATGACCACGACTTAAATATGATGTAAAGGACCACTATCTTTATATTATGTGGATGTGAAATGCATTGACTATATCACAAAAATGTTTCCAGTGTCTCAGCTATAAGCATTCCCACTTGCTTGGTGAACAGGAAAAACCCTCAATCTGCCCCACCTAGGGTTGAGGGCTCCCTGGGGGTCTCTGGGCTGCCCTTGCTACACCAGGGACACATAGACATCTCTTTATAACTTGGGTAGAGAGTAGGAAGAGAAAAACCATATGTCAGGTGAAAGGCTCCATTATTTTTTTGAGATGATTTGGGAAACCTCTGATAATTACAAAACTTCTCACTGCTAAGGGGAAACTAAATTATTAACCACATGACTATCTCATGCCATTGGAGAATTACTGAAAAGAATAGTATACTTCACTCTGAGTTCTGGGAAACTTCTTAAACTGAGGTTTTTTTTTTTTTTTTTTTTTCTTAAATTTGTTTGCTTTAAATATAGTCTCCAGTTTCTTGATGTAAATAAGATTGCATCTAGTTATAGAACCAACAAGTCAAGGTTAGGATAAAATGTTTCTTCCAAGTTGTTAAAACAAAAATTAGGACAACTAGATCAAAAACTCATCCATGGGAAAAACAGCCTCTGTGCTCCCTTGTAAGACCACACACTGACTTAATTACTTACATTTTAAATATCTAAGAAGGCTAAAAACAGAACCCTTTCAGATTCCCCAGTCCCTAGAATATTGGTTGTCAATACATAATTTTTGAAAGAATAAGTGAAATAATGACAGTTTATGACAAACAAATCTATTAGTTAAATAGCATTAATTATTTCTTCTAGGAAAAACTCAATCAACAATCATGGTTAATGAAGAATTTAAAATAAAAAGATACATTTCTCACCAAATGGAAAAATTTTAAATTAATCTTACCTATTAAGTCTAAGCCATGCAAACCAAACAATTGGAATGTACATTTTACCTCTACACATTTTAAGGGACTTAGTTCTTTCACCAACAATTCAAAAACTTCTGAAAGGAAGGAAATAAGGAATCTGGCAGAACCATGAACAAAAATCAGAAAACTTTTCAAATTAATGATGTATAGAACTGAAAGAGGTTAGAAAAAATATGTCCAAATAAAGTGGGAATAAAGAGGAGCCCAAAAATAATGGAGCCAAAACTTCTGTAAGAGTGGGTAACAACTGGGAAACTTTAATTTGTGAGTCACAGAAAAATGCAATCAAAACAAGCTCAAATGTAAAGAAACACACGGCTCATAGTTGGAGCTCCCAAGTCAGGATGGACTTGAGAGTTGACTAAATCTACTGGCTCTGGCACCATGTTCCTGAGATTCCCCTGCATCTGACTCTCTTCTCATGCTGGAAACTAGATGGCTGCAGTGGTCCTAACCTTAAAAAAAATAAAACTCAGAGGAAACATCTCCCACAAGATGAAGAAAATCTTTCCCAGAAGGTCTCAGCAAACCTCTCCTGCACCATCTTTGACACAAACTGAATCATGTGACTATTCCCAAAGTAATCACTGTCACAGGGAACTAGTCACTGATGAAGGACCACCCTGACTCACCCTTGGAGGTGAGTAGTCATATGAACTTAACCATATGGGCTGTATGTTGAAGGCAGAGACATATGAACAAAATACAAAGGGGAAAGGGGAGAATGGATGCTGGGTAAGCAAACCACACTGTACTACAATCTACTATATAGGCCAAACCTGTATTTCTAGATTGAAATGTACGAGGTCTGTCCAGAAAGTACCCAGCCATGTAATATGAAAAATAGAGATTTACTGAAGATACAAGATACAAGAAACATTGTACATAGGACAATGACACCTCAAGTCCCCTTCAAAGTAGGCACCTTGGGACCTTACACAGTTCTGCCAGCGTCTCTTAACCTAACCCATACACGTTCAACATTCTCAGGTGTTCTGCTTGTTGCAGGCCTTCCAGAACATGAATCACTTTCAATAGATTCTCAACCATCTTTGAAGTATTTGTGCCACGCTCTTATTTGCGCTGCTCTCATTGCATCCTCCCCAAAAGCCTTCTGAATCATCCAAATAGTTTCTGCGGAGGATTGTTCAAGCTTAACGCAAAATTTGATGCAGATTAGTTGCTCTACTTGCTCAGTCATTTTGAATGAGACAGCCACACAGTACACGTGCTCACTCAATGGCGTCTAGTGCCCCACTGATTAGTACAGTGAAGTCATCATCGTTCACGCATGCACGTTCCAGTCCACTCTCCTTGCTGCCAGATTACATTGATGTCACATAAACCATTCTCATTATATTAGTAATGGCTGGATACTTTCTGGATAGACCTTATATGTCTCTTAGGCTGATAGTTGGCCTTTAGAGGTCTCTAATGAAACCCAGAACCTAAGAGGAATTGCTGGCAAGTGTTTGCTCAACACTTGCTACCTATGTACTCTCAATGACCAAGAGTTCGTGTATTACAAAGGAGCATGTGCATCATTGAGGAACTATTCATTATATTGACCTGAAATATACCTCCTGGAAGCTTCACTCGCCCAACTTCAACAATGAATGAATTTATCCCTTCTTTTCTATAATCACTCAAATATTTAAGGGCAGTTAGTAGGTTTCCTCTGAACCGTTGCTTCTCAATTGTGATTTCAGGTTCTTCAGTCTTAACATTAGGTACTTCCATTTTAAAGTCAACTAAGAACTTTGCAAAATTTCCATTTAAAAGGTGACCTATTTAGAATGCCTCATTATACCATCATACTAGGTTCATTTCAAACTGGTATACAGTGGCCTCAATAAGCTAGCAGTCTAGAAAATCAAGTTCTAATCTTGTTATCAATTAAGAACTATGAGATTCTTCAACATATATATGCATATTTAAGATTGTTGGGCTATTAGAATAATCTGAAATCATATTTATTTTGCAGTCTTTCTGGTCTGTTTATATTTAATAGTTAAGTATTACATAAATATGTGTTTCAATTGCAACATGTTTGCAGTTGAGATTAATAAAGAGATTATATCTGAACATACTTCTATGCTCTTTTACTCCTCTGATTAAAGTCTGTGCAAGGAGGCTTTCTTCTTTATTCCTAAGAAAGTGTCACTTGATCCTTCAAAACTGATTCACAACATCAAAAGAAGGAAAGCTAAAAAGAGCACTTAAAAAGCTTAAACAGTGGCCTGGTGCGGTAGCTCACGCGGTAGCTCACGACTGTAATCCTAGCACTCTGGGAGGCCAAGGCAGGAGGATCCCTTGAGCTCAGGAGTTCAATACAAGCATAAGCAAGAGTGAGATCCTGTCTCTATTAAAAATAGAAAAAATAGAAAAATTAGCCAGGCGTCGTGGCATGTACCTATAGACCCAGCTACTCGGGAGGCTGAGGCTGGAGGATCCCTTGAGCCCAGGAGTTTGAGGTTGCAGTGAGCTATGATGATGCCACTGCACTCTACCCAGGGTGACAGAGTGAGACTGTCTTTAAAAAAAAAAAGTTAAATCAGTAAATATTAAGTTTAGTAATCCTGTCACAATTCTATAAGTGAAGCTTCTGTATTCATATGATGGGGGAAGTACACTTTCTTTTTAAACCTAAAATTATATATTTATAGGACCATAAATCTGTAATTTAAAAGCTAGAATTTAAGGAAACATCCTTATTCACTAAAAATTTATCTATAAATATAGGGCATTTATATGGAATTTGGACAAGTACCTCATCCAACAGCTGCCCCAAAAGTCTGTTTGATTCACAATGTGGCTAATTAATAATATAAAGTGAGTTTGAGCTCCTGGAAATAAAAGAACCAGCATAGTAAAATATTAAGAGTCTGGTATAGGGTTACTCCCATTAAATTGTTGAATAGCTAGTATCTCTTGGTAAAACTATCAACTAACTAAATAGTTGCTTGTTTAAGCTTCAGGAATCATTTGTCAGTACTGAGCAATATCCTTGTTGTTGGCCTTTTCTGTTTTTGTTTTTTCCCTCCCCTTAAGTCATGGGATCTCAAGCAGTCAGTTGCTTTTCCTTTTATAACATCCTACGTTATTTCTTGAGATCTCTCCTAAAGACAGAGGCACCCTTCCCTCTTCTCCCCACCTCTTCAAAGAGGCACCCCCTCCCATTTTATAAAACCTACTGCTAATCATTAAGAAGAAGTAGGTAGCAAACGTGCATACAAAGATGTTATCAAGGCTCCAGAATCTTGAGAAGCTCAGGCGACTGTCCTTGTACTACAGTTCTCACCTTCCTTGCAAGATATTAGTGGAAAGCAGTCTGATTAAATCAGCACACACAGGTATTGGTGACTGACTGGGATGACTAATTAGCACTCATAGTCATTTGCGTTTTTAAAAGAGGATGTTTTATAGCTTAAGTAGCTTTCCATTTGGTGTGATTTCAGGTATTATAATGGGATTGTAATTTGTAAGTTACATAAGTAAAAAACAGATGTATGTTTTAAAAAAAAATAATGGTCCCATTACTCTGGGCCATAGATATACCTATATAAATGGCTTCAAAAGAAGCTGATGTGAGAGAGAAAACTGGTAGAACTGGGTCCATTAATACAACATATGGCAAAAGGCAAGCTGTAAAAATGAAAATGTTCATTGATTCTTTTTTTTAATTACATTTTTAGCTGTAAGTGAAGCATTATTGTAATCCCAAATTTTATTGGCTTTTTCCCTCCAACCAAACTTGAAATTTTACATATATCTCAAACATTTTCTTATGGCTTACTCTTCATTGTACTCAAATGCTTAGCTAAATTAATAACACCATCAAGCTTGATAATGTCTTTTCTTTGCTCCCTCTGATGAAACCTTTGCATCACTGCTGTGCACAACAAACAAGCACACTCTGGGCAAGTATACACACATTCCCGCACACAAACATCTGCGCATATATTCTCTCTCATTCACACACACACTACAGTTACCAACCAACTAAACTGCAGAAGGCACCAGGGAGAACACATATGATGTGCCATCATCAAGATTACTGTAGTTTAAGTTACCATCTCCCAACACCATTTGTCTTTGCCATAGTAAGGTCACAAAGGTATTGATTCCAAAGTGCTCCTCTGGGGTTGAAACATGCCCACAAAATGCCTCCTAATAAAATATTTAGAAGAGACAACATAGTTTGGTGGAAGAAAAAGATAGACAATTCAAAATCTTCAGTTCTAGTTCCCACTCTATCACTGACTAAAATCAAACTACAGGTAAGAAGTTCATCCCAGTCCTGAAAGAGCTTACAAGACATTTGGGGAGATATAACTAAGACTAAGAAGTTAAACCTTCCTGTCTCCCTAGATTAAAAAAAAAGGTAAGCCATAAAAAATTCTTAAGAAGAATTTCAAGATATTAAGTGATAAATGCTACTAGCCAATAACATTTGAGAAGAAAAAAGAGAGACCACTTCATCATTTCTATAAAATTTCAGAGCACAGAGAATTCACTTAAGATTGGGATGATCTGGAAATACTGACTGGGAAAAAAACACAATTTGACCTGGATCTTAAAACATCAGTAAGAATTAAGCAGCAGGAATAAATACATTCTTTACACGTATATCATGCTTTATAATTTCTATTACCTTTTCACACACACCTTCTCGACCTTCCCAGTGACACTGTGAGAAAGGTATCATTTATCATCCTAATTCTACCAATGGAAAAACTGGAGTTCAGAGAGGCTGAATGGCTTCTACAAGACCTCAAAGCATATGTTCATTTCTTTATTCTACAATTATTTGAACAGCTAGGAAGTGCCAAGCACTGCTGCAGGCACTGGGAACATAGCAGTGAACAAAACAAAGACCCTCTCCTCATGGAGCTAAAATTCAATAATATAACATATAAGCTGAATCCTAGAGAGGCAGGGGATGGGGGCAAGGACACACCAGACAAGTGGAACGTTAAGAAAAAAAACCATGGAGCAAGAAAGTACCTGATACATAAGAAAATAGCATAGTTAGCTCTGAGATTTAAGACGACCAAGTTTGAGAAAGATAGTTTCAGGGTGTTCTGAGGCCTCTGAAAATAATGTATGGCTATGAGGTTTGGACTTGATTCTGTATACACTAGAAGGAATAATATGATTTAAGCAATACTTTTGGAATAATGTAATCTACATTATCAATAGTAGTATGTTAATTATAATAGCACCTAATATTCGTCCGTGACTTACCACAGGCCAGGTAATCTCCTAAACACTTTACATATATTAACTTATAAAATTAACAATATTTTTAGCTCCACTTACCCATGAGAAACCTAAGGCAGAAAGAGTTAAATAACTTGATCAAACCCACACAGATAACAGAGCCAGAAAACGCACCGGCTTCGCCTTCCAGAACACAAGCTCTTAACCACTCTGCCCGCACGCATGGCATAGAACAGTTGAGGGGTGAGGAAGAGACTAAAGGCAAGATCAATCCCTCATCAGTTACAGTAAGCCTGGCCTGAAATATTACGCATTTAAATTTGTTAGCTGCGGAAATGCAAAAAGGGGAAATGACACATGGGACAAGATAAATGAAAGAACTGGCTTTGTTAAATAACTAAATTTTTAAAAATAACTGCATGTTTGAACCGGGAGGACTAGGAGACAGTACCCTCCCGACAAAAGTAAGGAAGAGGAATGGAGGACGCCAACTTGAAAATGCGTAGTCTGGGTTTGCATGAGGCGTTGTCAGGCTCCCAGGGACAAGGAGCAGGCACGGACTCAGGAGGGAAATCCGCCACAGACGTGGGTCCTGTCGTCTCTTCCTGGGTCAGATATTTCCTCTTTCGGAAGATGATGAGGCTAAGCCACATGATTGCTGCGGTCTCTTTTGGGTCTATGATTCCATAATATTGTGATTCTATAATTCTGTGATTCTATAATTCTGTAATTCTATAAGCAGAAAGTGATCCTGAAAAGTTTGAGATGAAAATCTCTTAGCCAAGGTAATCCTTTTGTCCTTTAGGGGCTTCTGCATTTATTTCTGAAACATTCTCCAAACTTCCTCTTTGTGCTTTTATAATATCGACACCCGTGAACTGAAGGAAAACTTTTAGAAGGAAAAAAAACAAAAACACCCTATCCTGATTTGTTAAAAAAAAATTGTGTCTTTAAAATAGGTGCTTTACCTCATGATTGAAGTCTTAATGACAAAATGAGGGCTCAAAAATGAGATAAATCACGACTTTTTTTTTTAAGTAGTCTAACTTAATTTAGCATTCACCTTCCCCAGCAAAACACAATATACCTCATAAATTGTTCAACTGCAGACTGAAAAAGTTACACACTTCATCACAACCAGCCATAAACTTTTCAACCAGTGAGTAGGAAGATGGGAAGAAGTCTAAATTTAAAAAAATAAATAAATAAAAGAGGAGTTTTACAAATGCAGAGAATTCCCTTTAGCCTTTCTTTGAAGACTCACAAAAGCACAGGTAAATACACATAAACCCAGGCTTTACTATCCGTGTTTGAGTCTGAGAGTTGTACTAAAAATATAGTAAAAATTATTTTGGAATCAAGTAGAACCAAATACTTCATGTTCAGGAAGTAGCTTCTGAGAGCTGGTTCCCAGGTAAATGTGGACTCCACTAGGGGGCAACAGAGTGTGCTCAGAAAGCAATTTGGGCTAAAGAATAGAATGTCTGGTTTTAGGTCACTAGTTCATTCATTGTGCAAACTATTCACCACTGTAAAACCATATTAGATCCCTGAATGCTGCTTATATCACCAAACAATATGTTCTAAAATAAAAGTATTTTCATTTTAAATTTAATCATACTGGCATGTTCATTTTTCAAATACATTAATCCAAATGTTTTGTCATAATCAAGTATTGTCTTATAAAACTATTTTAACAACTTAATAACTTTTAAACAAACTAATAAGGTTTGTTAGAAACAGTTAAAGTATATAGTAAAATTTTTTTTGATGTTTTAATACTTAAATTAAAAACATCTAATGGTTAAATCAAAACACATAGGTAAAAAATATAGTAATAACACTACCATAATATTATTAATATAACAGCTGGCATTTGAGTTCTTAGTATATACCATACTAAAACCTTGGTATCATTTACCTATATAATTTTACCACACTAACCCTATAAGATAAAAACTAACATTATGTCCACTTTACAAGCAGGGAAATGAAGCCTAACAGAGATGAAGAAACTTGCTCAAGGACACTTAACTAATAGGAGATAAAGCAGAACTAAAATTGTAATACGTCAGTACCAGATATCACATGTGATCCAGGGATCAACTCATCCTTCAATGGAGCCCACAAGAACCACTGGCATCTGGCATCTCTCCAAACTGAACACCTATGATAGAAAGCTCAAAGACAAAGCTCAAAGACAAAGACATCTTCCCATGTTACTTTACTACATAATATAGTTTCACTTTTGTATATTTAATAATACCATGGCAGTAATCCAATTTGTATGATAGAAGTTACATATTGCCATATTTCAGTATCACATTGCAATTGTCTTCTTCAACCAAGTCAAAAAATAAAAATGACAATTAAGGAAAACAGGGCCAGGCGCAGCGGCTCATGCCTGTAATCCTAGCACTCTGGGAGGTAGAAGAGGGAGGATCCCTTGAGCTCAGGAGTTTGAGACCAGCCTGAGCAAGAGCGAGAACCCATCTCTACCAAAAATAGAAAAAATTAGCCAGGTGTGATGGTGCATGCCTGTAGTCCCAGCTACTGGGGAGACTGAGGCAAGAGGATTGCTTGAGCCCAGGAGTTGGAGGTTGCAATGAGCTATGATGACACCACTGCACTCTAGCTGGATTCTGTAACTGGGGCAACAGAGCAAGACTCTGTCTCAAAAAAAAAAAAAAAAAAAAAACCAAGGAAAACAATCATTTAAAAAGCTTAAGGAGAGATTCTCACATTCAATTAAAAAACTCTGGGTTAACAATAAGCTTTGCAGTGGCTTACTAAGAATTAGTCTTTAGACTGAGGGCCTTTACATTCTGCAATGAGAAATGGATAAGTGAACATTACAAAGATGTTTGGCTGTGTCTTTGAAATGATTTCTACACAAAACAATAGCATAACTACTGAGATGTTTAATGATCAAGTCCCAAAGAGTGAAGGTTCACCCACTAAACTGAGAGTCAATTTGTGATGGACTTTGGAAGGAATACAAAGAGCAACCAACTGATCTGAAGTACAAGGCATTTCTCTTGTCCTGCAGGATCTTAAAGCCCAGTTAGTATGAAACTTGAGAAGACTACATCACCCTAAAAGTTTAAAATAGGATAAAAGGCAGCGTATTAGTGTCCTATTGTTGCTGCATCAACTTATCACAAACGTAGTGGCTTAAATCATCACAAATTTATTACCTTAAAGTTCTGGAGGTAAGAAATCCAAAATGGTTCTCACTGGGCTAAAATCAAGGTGTCAGCAGGGCTGTGTTCCTTCTGCAGGCTCTAGGGGAGAATCCCTTCATTTGTCTTTTCCAGCTTCTAGAGGCCACCTGCACCTTCCTCCATCTTCAAAGCCAATACTAGCCAGTTGAGTCTTTCTCATGTTGTATCCCTCCAATATTGACTCTCCTCCCTTCCTCTTTCATTTATGAGAATCTTGTGATTACACGGGGCCCATCCAGATAATCCAGAATAATCTCCCCATGTTAAAATCCTTAACTTAATCACATCTACAAAGACCCTTTTGCCATGCAACATACATATTCACAGGTTCTGGGGATTAGGGCAAAGATATCTTTAGGAGGTCATTATTCTGCTTACTGAAGACAGCACAGTCTATAGTTTGTGCACATGCTCCAATATATCTGAAAAGTAGTTATTGGAATACAGAATTTATTTTTCTTTGAAACTGCATGAAGTGTTTAGACTCTGGTCTACAGAGGCCAATCAGAATTAAACTGTATTTGAATTGAGTAATCTGAGTCCCAGGAAAAGGGGATGCAAGAGAAAGCAAAAGAGGTGAAATTGACAGGTCTTTACAATAAATTAGATGCAGGCTTATAGGCAAAGAGAATTGAAGTGAACTAAGTATGTATGACATAATAATTCCGAATGAATTGTGTTATACTCCACAGTTGGGTCTATTACCTACCTTTTCTTAGCAATGGTGGTAGCTGTGTAAAAACAAAATTCATGCTTATTTATGACTGATCAATTTTCATAAACACAAATTATAGATACAAACATCCCACACACTGCTTGGCACATTACAGAAAAAAAATAGAATAGGAAAATTTAAATTCTAGGTTCCAGAGTCTGATTCTGCCACTTACTACCTGTACGATCTTGCACAAGTTATCTACAATGTCTGTGGCTGTTCCAGAAATTAAAAATAGGTATAATAATGGCTCCCTTCTTCAAGATTGCTTAAAATAAAATAGAACATATATAAGTGCCAAAGACAAATGTAGACCACTGTTAGTGCTCAGTGAAATGTGAATTCGTCGTTGGGCGAACTAAGTCAGCAGCCTTCAGCAAAAGGGACGTTAGCGTAAAGCTGTAATTCTTAGATATTTATTCCAGAAAACTTGAATCGTGAGACTGATACATAGAACTGAAGAATCTTGAGACTAATTGGACATAACTAGATAATTACTAAGTTTTAGTAATTTTAGTATTTTAGTATTTCTACAAATACTAGTTTATCATAAGATGCAAAATTCCAAAGCTGTTCCAATAATATTTTGATAAACTATAGGATAGAAATAATGTAACATAGTAAAAACTTGTTCCCTCCAGAAGGGGCTCTAACAGGAAAGCAAGTTAAAAAAAACAAAATAAAAACTCCCAAAGAGACACCATTTATGCACCAAGCACTATGTTGGCCAAAGGAATAATAGAGGGATGACTGGCCAGGCATGGTGGCTCATGCATGTAATCCTAGCACTTTCGGAGGCCAAGGTGAGCCTAGGAGTTCAAGACCAGCCTGAGCAACATAGCAAGAACCTCCATCTCTACAAAAAAATGGAAAAATCATCCAGGCATGGTGGTACATTCCTGTAGCCCCAGATACTCTTCAAGGTGAGGCAGGAGGATGGCTCGAGCCCAGGAGTTTGAGGTTGCAGTGATCTATGATGACACAGCTGCACTCTAGCCCGGGCAACAGAGGGAGACACTGTCTCAAAAATAAATAAATAAATAAAAAATTAAAAAATTAAAATAAATTTTAAAAAATTGAGATAAGACCAAGGACAAACCACTTCAGGCACCAGAAGTTTTAAAAGCCATTTCTTTAGAAAACTGACTAAATTCTATTAATATTAGACTCTTCTCTAATTGTGAGTAGAATATCATTTAACCTCTAGTTTCAGCCTTTACTGAAATGTACTGGATGGCTTTTCTAACTACCAAATGGCCTCAGCTTACACTACTTTCTGATTTTAAGTTTCTGTTTTTCCTGCCTGGTTCTTTGCAGATAGGCTTTCAACAGCTCCTCAGGGCCATTGCTCACCTGTAGTGATAGTCTTTCCTAGGAGTCGGTTTGGCTTTAGCACAATGATTTGAGCATCCATCCATGCCTCTCTGAACTTGCTTTCTATCCATATTCTAAATGCAAAAGATTATTAGGTAGCCAATTTGCAAATAGGTGAACTGTTATATTATCTAAGCTCAATACTGCCTCAAAGGATCTTGGGTGAGTTTGGTAATTTATTAAACATCCACAAAGTATCATTTATAGTTACTTCTTAATCTAAACTGACAAAAAGGTAAAATGAAGTCTGGCAGAGCCTTCTTTCCACACTAGACGTATGAACTATAAGGAAATCTTAAGATTGCAGAGGGAATGTCAGAAAAATAAGTAATGCTCTCTTTTTCACTTATTTTTAAAAAGAAGAAATGGCAGTATGATTTTTTTCTGGCAACATCAAAAGTGTAAATTCGCATCAACTCTGCAGAACAATGCCAATTAGGCTTCATGTAGAAGCATTAAAGTGCATTAAGAGAATAGCTAAAGTTGGACCCAAACAATACTAATTCTCTGCTAGAATTTTAACTGATTATCTCAGTTTTTAACCTTATTTAGTAATGGTGGTAGAGTCCCATTAAAACTGAGATTACATATAATAAAGCTGTTTCTGAGTCTAGTAAATGGATTACGATTATAAAGTGCATTGCTGAGATAGGTAAAAAGAATGCTCTAAAAGGAAGAGCTCTGTAGGATAAACTATTTCCCTGGGCACTATTCATGGAATCATCCTTCCTATAATGAAGTCTTGGAGAAAGCTGGGGTGAGACATTTTCTTCTGGTCCTTTTTAAACTTGCCCTTTTTCAGCGTTTCATTTTAATACACTAATGAAATTTGAGACAGGAACTGCCTTCTTCATTAATAAACAACTCCAATATCTAGAATATTTCAAAAGATGATGATGATCCTAGAGAAGTAGAAGTAAAACAGGGAAAAACAAGTAAAAGCCCTCCTTTAGAGTTCTGAAGGTCAATAATCATATTCACCATGAGATCAACTAAATAAACAGGAAGTATGCATCAAATTATTTACAAGAGGAGCCACTGTAGAGAATATAGCTTTCTTTTTCACTAATTTAGTAAATGATTTTTGAGAATCAAGTTTAAGATATTGTACAGGATACTATTAACACAAGGAACACACAAATATAAAAGTCCTCTAGTCCATGTCCTCTAGGAGCTTACAATCTCTTCAGGGAGATAAATCCTCATGAAATGGCTAATTACATGGCAAAACACAATAGGTTTGAGTTCCAAAAGAAAATATTAAAAAATAGATGTATAGAATGTCTGCAAAAATTAACGTAAATTTGAAAAGTCTGAAAAGATCTCATGGATAAAGAAACATGCAAATTTTACCTGAGTTCAATAAATGACTTATTTATATTCCATTCCAGTTAGTTAAAACACACAAATGTACGTACACACATACAAACCTGAGATTGAGAAAAATAATACAGAGAAACATGTTTACAAATATAAATTAGTCTAGCACAAACAGTGCTAAGGATATAAAGATGCACAGTAGAAGAAACTTTAGAAGCAAGGATCTCTCCCAGAGAGTTGCAGTTCAATTTTGGAGGACACACTGACCATTCATAAGAGGAGCCCAACACAGAAGTAGTATTAAACAATGTATCTTAACAGCAATAATCCAGTGTATTACAATGGAATAGTTTACTTTTACACCTTTCTTAGTATCAGAAGAAAAATCCCATTAAAAAAATATATTTGCAATAGGATTATTCCCAGGTAGGTGGCAGAACATGTTTGGAATATTCAATTTAGTGCTTTTTACTTTAGCAATGAACACAAGACTATCATTCAACATAGTTGTTTGCCAGCTACTTTAAGAAAAATCTTCACCATAGTTCTTCACGTAACTTTCCTCCCCACTGTATTCTCTACTTTGAAACACATTCAAACCTCAGACATTTAAGTTGAATATTTAGCAAGGACTAGGAATAAACTCTGAAGCCAGCAAAGGCAATGATAACTCCAACAGCCTCAGCATCTGACGCTGATTTATTAAGACTTTATCAGGAACTCTTGAGAATGAAGTATCTCCTAATTAGGCCACCACAAACATATTCCCAAACCTTGACAAAGTTTTTCCAAACATCTGATGAAGAACTTTGATTTATGGGCTGTCCAGGTGAAACCTGAACAGATGGTATCTTTTAACAATAATTGACACATGAGTTTGTTAAGGATTTCAATCTCTTAAAAACATGCAGCTCTGTAGAGGAAAACAAAGAGGAACATTTTTAGAGTTATCTACCTTATCTTTGTCTTCAACAACATCTGCCAAGACATCATCTGGATCCAGGATTCCTCCATCTGTGTATTCCAGGTGATGAATCTTCACCCAGTAACCAGGATCCTATGGTGGAACAAACAAGTTTAATGACTCACTCTAATAAAAAAAAGTAAAATAAAATTTAAGAAAAAAAAGTTGACTCATTAAAAATATGCTCTAGTAATAACATTTTTAAACACCAAAAACAAATGTTATCTATTTATTTTGGTAAATATTTAGCGTTTGTATCCTGTTTAACTTAAATCAATGAATCAAACTAAACATATTTCATCAATTTTCCTGGAAAATTATAATGCAAAAATAAATTGCCCCAGCAACTTGAAAAACATATTCACGGAATTTTTTTTGTAACCTACAACTTAGGTAATGCCAAGAATACTGTCGAAAAGGAAGATTTGCTTGAGAGTATTTTCTGAAACTGGGAAGAGAAGTCCAAACTGAGATTCCAAATGTTGGAAAAAAAAAACACAAGGGCAGAAATCTGTGATTACAATAGCTATCACTTTGGATTATATGAATGGAATGAGGTAACCACTATCTCTTCACCTTTATAAAATCTCCATGCATCCTCAACTCTAAGATGTGCAATGACATACATAGCAAGAGCTCCAGTCCTGGTTTCTGTTTTCTGCAGCATGGCAGCAACTCATCTGTCTTCAGCGTTGAATAGGGAGTTCACTGAATTGAAGTAGTAATTTAAGAGATTTTCAACTATTGTTTTTAAAAAACTGAATTTTATAAACTGCCTACTCTGATACTAGAATTTAGAATTAAATGATTTAGCTTATTCAGTTTTTTATGTATTTCCTATTTCTAGATACCGAAGTAAACTATTATAAGCAATGGGACATGAACCAATGAATGGAGAACATTAGTAAGGATTTTACCAGAATACCTAAGCTATAATCAATCAATTTGGTTCTATGATTCTTAGAAAGCCCCTCAAAGTAGGAAGTTTTTGAACTATGAAGCACTCAGTATCCAATAAAGGAACAGACACCAGTTCATAAAAAAAGATGGAAATTCTTCTAAGATAAAGCTGTAAGCATTTACCACACGAATCTTTATTAAGGGTAAGAACTAACACAACCCACAGAATTCAACTGCAATTTTGCAAAGGCTAATAGAAATGGTTGCCATACAGTCTTCTCTTTAACTGACCCCTGATAAAAGGCAAGGGCCTATTATTAAATAATAATTCTTTTAAAGGATCTATTTGGAGGGCTACTGGAATGTGGCCCAAGTACATAGCTTTCCAGTAATATAACTTGGTAAAGTGATAGGCTTAAAAAATCTGAAAGAATTCTCCTTAGCTAGACTTTAGACGTTTCAAAATTAATTTTCTACAGAGCATCGAAAGAGTAATTTCAAGTAAAATAAAAGGAGTTTCATTTGCTTCTAATACTAAGTTTGTAAGTGGAAACACTAATGATTTACTAGGAAACTTTAAATGCCTGACTCTGTTGCCCAAATAGAGATCCCAAAGATATGGGCAGTGAAAGTATAATCAGATAAGAAAAGCAAAGAACATTCATCACTCAAATTCTTTAACCAGAGATCTTTGCCAATTCAAGGTGATTGTGCTATAAAAGATGAGCTAAGTACAAGAGGCTAGATTTCAAATAGGGAAGATCCAGAGGTATACAAAGCACTATGTAATTGCTACCGGACTATATAGATCTTCCTCAGCCATCTTTGGAAATAGAATCTTTTTGCTACGGCCATGCCACAAGCAACATATTTCTCCAAATCTACCCAGGACTTCTGACTGAAATCTAGACTATTATGTTTTCCTTGTAAAAACAGCCTGCTTATGAAAGGAGGTCAATTTCATTAATTTCTATAAACTTGCACTGAGTTGGTTTTTGGTATGTTATAGCTCTGTAAGATGAAATCTGTTGATTTTAACCATGTTTATAAAAAGTAATGTATTCTAAAGAGTTTTTTTTTATATTTGCACTTAAAAGCGACATCTATTAAGTTGTCTGCTTTTTTCTTGTACTCAGAGTTTGTAAAAGCAGATTTGATCATCTAAGACTGAGATAAACAATTACCCCTAACAACTGCAGTGTTAAGTACACCTCTCTTCCTGTCTAGAAACAGAGAGAGAAGAAAACCAAAGAGTCCTAATTTAAAATAGAGAAATTCAAAAAATAGGAGATAGGATCTGATCAGTGGCAAAGAAAATAACAAACAAGTGAAAGCAAGATGGCATCGTTAAGTGACTTACATTCCTCCCTCGTACACACTGGCGGGACCTGAGACGTTGTGGAAAATAAGGCACAGAAGTTGAAACGAAAACATTTTTCTCTAATTTGATTCAAAAGAGTATAGAACTATGTATAAAAAAAGAAAAGGAATTTGATACATTTTGGAATCATATAATTGACAAAAAAAATTTTAAGTGAAAGACATGGTGTCAGAATATAGAAAGACTCTGCAATTTGAACTTGCTATTCCACAGTGATGTTGCCATTTTACACACTCCAAAGAAGAAAAGAACAGGCTAATGATGGGCATACACCTAACCTTGAACAAAAAGAGGCCATATGAAATCAGTCTCAGGGTTAATATTTTATACGTCCAAGAGAGGAAAAAATAGAAATCAACAAACACAGTACATACTGTTATTTTGTCCCCATGGTATTTTGGCCATGGTGCTATAGATCACTTTAAGAATATATTAATACATACAATATTAGCAGTTTACAGCTATCATAAGACCATAAATTTACCCTGACTCTTTTATGCATGTAAAAATTTCAACCATTACATTGCAGTCAACATTTTGCATTTCATTTACTTGGTTTTATTGCCATCAGAAATAAAACTGATCACACATGAAAAGATGTTCACACATGTGTCTTGGTTCATACAATTAATCACTTGGAAAAGTTTACTATATTTTTTCATAATCATGACATTTAATTTACCTTTATATTGCACAAATATCTGTAATACATGTAACTTAAATTATTTTGAAAATGCCTCTAGTATGTGTGCTCATTTAGCAATGCAGTAAGTCTTATTACTTAGACTCCAAGGATCATTAACGTACTGAAAAATAACATATTATATATTATGTTTTCTCCACTTCTGACATTCTCATATCTGTTTTTTTAAAATAATACCCAGTTAAATGCTACTGACATTTTAAAACTAAAATAAACTAGTCTACAAGGATGAATTGGAAAAGGAAACTAAAACAAAAACATATGCATTACAGGAAGAAGACAGTTACAGGGTATTTTTAATGATCAAATGTAAAAATTATTCCAAACAGGCATTGAAATTAACAGCAAAAAATAACTTTCACTGTGGGTAGGTGACATGAAATTTGACCCTATACCTTTGAAAATTTATATTAACCAAAGTGTTGAAGAAGAATAATTTTCCATGTGTGATATCTAAAGCAGTAAACTGGCAAGCCACATACTGTAATACTGTGACTACCAAGCTCTGAGATTATGCCAATAATCAAAAGAAAGGGAAAACTTCAAGGTTTCTAAGCAAAATGTGTACGGTCCAAGAAAGGAAAAAAATAGTCTGCAATGTCCACAAGGTCCCACAGTGAGGGGAGTGCTGCAGAAGAAAAGCCAATGGTTGCAGAAGGGCTGCATTTAATTGGCAGTGGCAACTACAGTGCTCAGCAATGCAAGTGGTTTCTTGGTGGCTTAATGTTTTCACTAGAATAATCTCACTCACTGGAACATAAGAACAACTGTAAAGTGGACGTTAATAGAAAAGTAGAATTTTCTTTGTAGAATTTAATGTCACAAACGTGGTGGCATACAACAACAAAATGAGATTTCACCATTTTCATTATCATAAATAGCACATATTTTGTTTTAGTGCCTACTATAGGCCAGATACTATAGGTACTATTTGTTTTACATGATTAACTCATTTATCCTCAAACAGCCTCATAAAATAGTTAGCCCATTTTACAGATGAGAAAACCAAGGCATGGATAGGTGAATTGACTTACCCAAGGTCAGAAGCTAAATAAGCACCAGAGTCAAGGTGGGGTTTTTTTAAACATAAAAAATATTTTTTGATTAAGTAACGTAATACAAAGTACAATTACCTAGGAACCAGGCAGGAGAGGATCAGGTCTATTTCTAGCCTTACATAAGCACACAGACCCAGGCAAGTTGCAACTATTCTGGGTCTCAGGTGCTTCATCATTAGTAAGCCTGGGGACTCCATGGCCTTTTGCACAATACACCACATAGAGGTCAAAATGTAGAGGACACAAGGGAATGATGATGGAAAGCCCCAAATTTTTCATGTAAGTATGTCCGTCCAGTGCTTCACAAGTGAGAGACTTGGAGAAACCTTTAAAATATAATTCTTCATAACTAAAGAATTGAGGGTATGGGAAACAGTGGGAAAATATCTTACTGCTAAGAATAGAGAGGGAGTTTGAGGCATCAGAAATTAGATAGATAATTGTGAAAATGTGCATGCACATAAAACTTAACTACTTGTATCATAATTCTCTGAGGTCATTCTCCCCTCTACAAGACCAAAAGAAAATCAGATGCCCCACAACACACCTGGGAAGGACAGTGTGACAGAGCATGTCTAGAGATTGAGGGAGACAGAGAAAAGGAGTCTCCAAGTAGCCAGCCAAACAGCAGTGTAGGAAAAAGCGAGAGTTCTGGAAAACGATGCCTAAGCAAAGCCTAGCAGAGTATCACCGACACATGAAAAGAAAGAATCAAGCCAGAAAAGGAAGTAATGAATATAGAGCTTATTATGAGCCAGCCCTAATTGGCTTCAGAACATGCCTTCACCTTCCCAAAATAGATCAACCTAGTACAAACATCAGGAGAAAAGCCTAGGAGAGGAACATGGGCTGAGGCCATTTTAATCAACTTCATTATCTAGGAGGGGACCAAGGGTTTTTATACTGGCAAGTTCAATAACAGAATTATAAACTTCTAATTATGTATTAAATGAGGGTGAACAAGTCCATGCATAAATTCACTTCCAAATGTAAAATTCTATGATCCTATCAAAAGAAAGTTGGTATAGCCATACAAATATCAGATAAAGGAGACATTATGGAAAGAAGTATTGGTAAAGATAAAGTGGGACATTTCATAATGATAAAAGGATCAATCCAACAGAAAGAAAATGATTCTAAATCTGTACGTACCAAATAACATAACTTCAATACATACACTGTCAAAATGGACAGATCATAAAAAAAATAAAATAAAAAGACAAATTGGGAGACTTGATAGGAAAGAAAATTATCAGGAAGTTATAAATCATGTGAACAACACAATTAACAAATTTAATCTAATTTATTTACATATCTATACATACATATAGAGTGTAACAAAAAAGATTAGAAAACACATTCTTTGTACGTGTACATGCAACATGTACCAGATTTCAAAGGTCTGGAATCAATCAAAATATGCTCTCTGATCACAGTAAATCAACCACAGAAAGATATCTAGAAGATGCCCAACTGTTTGAAAATTAGGAAATACAGTTCTGAATAATCCACAGATGAAAAATTAAAGAAATGAGAAGATACTTTTAACTAAATTAAAATAACAAAAAATGTGTGGAATGCAGCTAAAGCTGTGCTTACTAGGTCAGTTATGGCCTTTACTGCATATATTAACAAGGAAAAAAACGTTAAAAATCAAAACGCTAGAAAAAGAATAGCTAATCAAATCCAAAGACAAAAAGGAAGGAAATAAAGAGCAAAAAACAATGAAACAAAAAAACAAATATACAACAAATAAAAATTAAAGTTGGTTCTATGAAAAGCTTGATAAAACTGATAAATAACAAGCAGGACTGATAAAGAAAAAACATAAATTTACAGTATCATGAAGGAAAAAGGTAAGCAATACCACTATAGATCTTACAGATATTAAAAAGAATACATTATAAAAACTTCAGGTCTATAAACTTAATTTTTATAAAGTAAACAAATTCTTGAAAAATACAACTTACCAATATGGACAATAAAAATAGAAATTAGGACTAACAAAAAAACAACAATTTAAGAAATTGACTTAAAATTATTTAAAAGCCTTCTCACAAAGAAAATTTCAGGCTCGGATGACTTCACAGGTAAAATCTTCCTAATATTTGAGGAACAAGTAATACCAATCTTTTATACAAATACTTCCATAGACTACAAAAAGAGAAAAATTCTCCCAGCTCTTTCTATGAAGACAGCATAACTTTGAAACCAATACCTTACGAGGACATTATAAGAAAATTATAAACCAGTCTCTTTCATGGATACATATGCAAAAATCTTAAACGTTTGTAAATCAAATTCAGTGACTTACATAAAGGATAATACATCATAGCCAAGCAAGATTTATTTCAGTAATGCAAGAGTGGTTTAAAATTCAAAAATCAACTAAAGTTATTCACAAATTAATACTAAAAAAAGGATAAAAATCAGATGATCATCACAGTGGATGCAAAAAAAATCATTTGAGAATATGCACCACCAATTCACAATAAAAAGTATCTTAGCAAATGAGGCAAACCATTAACTAAAGAAAACCAATAGAAAAATGACATTTTCAAAATAACATTTACAATAGCATAAAAAATCAAATATTTAGGCATAAGTCTAACAAAAACGTGTAAAATTTCTATGCTTTCAAAAATATAAAATATTAGGAAAAATTAAATAAGACTGTCATAGATTAAACAACTCAACATTATGAAGATGTTGATCTTGCCCAAATTGATTAAGGTGAGGGTCAGGTTTTTGGGGGGATTTTTCTGAGATGGGGTCTTGCTCTGTCACCCAGGCTGGAATGCAGCTCACTGTAAGCCTTAAACTCCTGGACTCAAGCGATCCTACACCTCAGCCACCTACAAATTTGGGACCACAGGTATGCACCATCATACCTGGCTATTTTTTTTTTTTTTTTGTAGAGACTAAGGTCTTGCTATGTTACCCAGGCTGGTCTCAAACTCCTGGCCTCAAGTGATCCTCCTGCCTCAGCCTCCCGAAGTTCTGGGATTACAAGTGTTAGCCACTGCACCTGGCCAGAATTCTAACACACTGATGGTGAATGTGTGAATGTGTACAATCACTTTAGAAAATTGGCAGTATCTGAACATAAACAATCATCCCACACAACTCAGCAATTCCACTCCTAGGTATATATCCAAAAGAAACGAGTATACTGAATTACCAAAAGACATGTGCTAGAATATTCGTAACAGGATTATTCCTAATACCTAAAAATCTGGAAATATTTATTCAGTAGAATGGATAGACAGTAGTATGCCCATGCAACGGAATATTATACAGGAACAAGAATGAGAAAACTATAAGTTCATGCAACAACATGGGTGAATCTCACAGCATAACATTGCATAAAAAGAGCCAAATACCAAAAAGGTACATACCCTGCGATCATATGCACAAGGGTAAAACAGGCATAATTAATTCACAATGTAGAAGTCAGGAAACTGGTTCCTCCCTGGAAGGGGAAGGGTAGTGATTGGGAAGGGGCACAAAGGGGTTTCTGGGTCAATGTTCCATTTCTTGATCTGTGTGTTCCCTTACACTTATTTGCATACTTTCCTGTATGTGTGTTATATTTCAAAGATGTTTAGATAAAAATAATTTTTTTTTGCTTCCAAAAATGTGATTTCTTTTTTCAAACTGAAATACCTAATGGTTCCCTTTGCACATGACATTTGTACAGATAAACAATTGGAGACCACCAAGAAGCTGTTCAGAATGAGGGTCTAGTTTCCTTAGAAGATGGGAAGGCCAGGTTATGCTACCAATAGAACATGTAGCTAACTGACCACCAGTTATTCAAAACTTCTAAGTCGCACAGGGGAGGCTCAGTTGACTACAGGCTTTAATGAGTCAACAGTGTGATGAATCTGCTAAAAATATTATTGCCATCTTTGGGTATGATAATAGAAGTACTGTGTCAGAACAGAGCAAGTAATAATTCCATTCTGTGCCAAAGTAGTCATAGCACATTTAGAGTATTTTGTCAAATTTTAAGAGATGATCATTAACCAACTGGAGAACACCCATTTGACAGCAACCATAAAGGTGAAAGAAATGGAAATATGTCTTGTGATGAGTGAGTGGAACTAATTTTGGTTTGTTTAAATTGGAAAACACAGAAAGAAACATTTTGCTACAGTTTACAGGGCACTGAGCACTTAAAGTTACTAGGTAAGGCAAAAATCACTTACTATTAAAATTATCCCTGAAAATCCCTTAGGGAGACACCATATTGGAAACCAACATACCTCCTCTCAGTAAGGCCAACACTGCTTGTTTTTAATCCAGGATTGGAACATATTATTCATTGTCTTTTCAGGTGAGCACCAGAGGAAGTATCTGGATTATGTTGGAGACCATGTTCTACGAAAAGTTTTTATCTTAAACACAGACTTACTGCCATAAGCACGTGGGAACTGAGACACCAGAGGTAACAGCAGAGTCTCTCATTTCATGCTTACTCTGGGACGGATAGCTCACTGCTCTTACAAGTTACTATTCAATGTCTTATCCCTCTCTTTTTCTTTGGCTGATCTTTTACAAGTCCATTTGTAAAAGTTAAATTACCATATGAGACCTCCCATCAAATTAAAAAGTTCCCACATACAAGAAAAATTTGGTTTGTTCTGTGCTGTTCCAAAAATGTTACATAGACAATAGAGAGGTAATTGAAACTTGGCATAAGAAAGATCTTTCAAAATGAGCTATCTAAGAGTGGAATGTGTTGTGTGATAAAACAGGAACTTTCCACTCCTGTCAAAAGTCAAGCAAAGTTAGATAGCCTTATCTCAAGGATGTTATAGAATAAGGAGAAGTGGGAATTACATGACCCCGAAGATCCCTTCCAACTCTCAGACCTACAGCATCCAGAACCTCAAAGACTGTTAGGGCTTTGAACTCTTGAAAGAAGAAATCCCTGCTGTATGATAAAAATAACAGATTCGGCAGTTCAGCATGATTCCACAATTATTGTGCATCTCCAAGCAGAAGTCTATAAGCAAAACATCATATTTTAACTTTCACAATCTATCAGTTATTCTAGTGTCTTGCCATGTAACCTGAAAATTCACTAATTTATAAGCAAATTTAAGGAAAATTCTTTCATCACCAAGATAAAAGAATTACTCTGGCAGAAAAAAACACAGAATTTTATATTGATTAGAACATTATTTTTGAATAGGCTATTTTCTCACTCTAAAACAACTTTCCTCCCACCCCCAGCCCCAATTCATAACTTCAAAGACTGGTAGGAATTCATTGGCTCACAGACCACCTAGAGCAGCCCTCCCCTGAGGGAGGGGAAACCAGAACACACAAAGGTTAAGCGATAAAGTAGTTGTTTGGCCAAGCTGAATAATTGTAAACAAAAATAAATTCAACATAAAAGCACCAACAATTCCAGGGACATTTTTCTATTTTATCTCACAATCCAAGTTTTGATAATATTACTTATTCCTTTTCCCAAGTAGAAAGAAAAATATTTAAGCATCAAGGCATACACTTCACTTCCTAGTTCATATATCAACCAAACATTAAAAAGAATGTTAATCACCCCACGTCACTTTTCATTCAGCTTTGTGAATTAACCATAATCTCATGAATTTTCTTTATATTAATATAAAGGGCATGAAGGGTTCATTTTTCATCTTGGGATTAACCTAAACTTATTTGAAGAAAAATGGTCCAGATACCTAGACAGAGCTTTTTTTTAAATAAAGGACGAATTTTAATTATTTTCAAATCTATCGCTTACATCATCACAGCACAGTGTTATTCTTCATAAGAATATGGAAATTTTGTTTTCCTATAGACCTAAGAGTGAGTTAAATGCTCACTCTTAAATGCATAAAAGTGTAAGCCTTCTATAAATCTTCAGAATTAAATACAGTATAATCATAAAACCAAAGTTATATCAGGAAAATTAAGTGTGAAAA
This sequence comes from Daubentonia madagascariensis, assembly GCA_023783475.1. Lineage (NCBI taxonomy): Eukaryota > Metazoa > Chordata > Mammalia > Primates > Daubentoniidae > Daubentonia > Daubentonia madagascariensis. The sequence continues at coordinate 6,857,401 of JAKFHU010002088.1, forward strand.
GTCTGAAATTAACAAAAATTTTAAGTGTATTTAATTGATTCATCTATTTTTTTAAAATCCCAGTATGAAAGCCTTTCAAAACACTAAACCATTACTAATTTAATAATATTGAATACAATGATTCAAAATAATTTTAGAGAAAACAGCTGATTTTCTTAATCCTGTTTTCCATTATTTGTTTCCAGTGAAATTTTATAGTGCAAAGCCTTGGATGCCAAGGTTTTAGAAGCTTGTGTGGTCCAAAGGAATGCAAAGCCTACAGCCAAAGAATGGAAGTAGCCATCTCCAAAGAGAAGAGTAAGCTATTAATTTTTTAAATAATTCATCCATTATAAAACCCTAAAAAGTATTCTACTAGAAAATGAATTTTAACAGGAATAAATTTGAGAATTCAAATTTATACAACTCACAGTTTACTTAATACAGCCAGTTAAATGCAAACTTCCTTACTCCTATAATGTTGACATCTTTATACACTAACTCCAAAGAATACCTTTGACAGATGCTGTCCTCCCAGTTGTGTGTATCTTTATGTATATGAATGAATAAGAAAGGTTTAAGTATTCTACAGGTAACAGCCATAGCCTCTAGCTCTTTACTTGAACACAGTTTTACGGCTCCATCACTGAAGAGATCAACACACAGAAAGGAGAATTTTAATTTATAGCAGAAGAGCTACTGGTGGCAGTGTTTACAAAAATAAGTTAACTCTAAGATAAACATAAAGACCTCATCAACTTTATCTGTCCTGTCACTGTTTATAAAACTTCTTTTCAGTATGGCAGTAACAGGAATAGTAAGGGATTATCTATCACTGATCTTCAAAAGGATTGAGGATAATACTGCCTGCTACTGTTAGCTTTGTTTCTCCAACAATAGGTTCATTCCTCCAGAATGCTACAGATGGATCACAGGTGTAGCTAAAAAGAACACAGGAAACATAGGAGAGTAGGAAGAGCTGAGCTCAAGTATCCTCTCTGCTCAGAGAAGACCTTCCTGACCTCTCTGTCAGTACCATAAGTTATACTTACTTTATTCAATTATTTGTTAATTTTTATTGTTTGGTCTCCCTCAACTAGAACATAAGCTCCATGATTCAGAAACCTCATTTATCTTCTTCACTTCCATATCCCCACTACTATTCTGACATTCATTATGCACTTGTCATACGAATGAAGACAAGGAGAATCAGAAAGGAAAAACAAAGGGGTGGGGGGAAAGCTCATGTTATAATAGAGAAAACCATTTCATTTATACTAACTAAAAGCTTGAGTCACTTAGATCTTTTGATACAGCCAAGGAGCAGCACGGGAGAAGTACAAACACTCTAGACTACACAACAATGGCAGTCATTTATACAACATGTGTTGAGTTCTCACACCTATGAACAAAATAGGGGATAAAAATCCAGCCCTTGGAAAGGAGAAGACAGATAATAATTAACAAACATAATACATAAGTGAATTAAATGATATGTAAGTAGTAAGTGATTTGGGAGACAAAATAGAGTAGAGTAAGCAGGATGGGGAGTGCAGGGACCTGTGTGTTTAAATAGGAGGTCAGGCCAGGCCTCACTGGAAAAATGACCTTTGAGCAGAGACTTGAGGAGGCAAGGCAGCGGCAGCTAGACAGAGGGAATCAGGTCTGCTAACAAATGGCTGTGCCCTTGTGCAAGTCTGTTTGCAGTCATCTATAAAATAAGTCAAAGCTCAGAAAAGGAACCCTTACATGAGAGTGGGAAAACTAATTCACTTGGCAGGTTGAATAAACTTGGCAGAGATGCAAAAACACCAAATGGTAGTAAGCACCTCCCCACCCTCACCAAGAGTACCTTGCCCCACACCTAGTAAAATTTTACTCCACTCTACAAAATGATCCAAAATTTTACTAGTTTTATATCATCATTAAGTATGTTTAAAAGTACCTTTTCTTTTAAGTGAAAATATTTCCAGAAAGGCAGAAGAAGGGCTCTATATGTTATTTGCATCTCAGGTGTTGCCTTCCAAACTGCTCATGTAAGACACACCAGGTTTGGCTTGGCATGTCTTACCATAAAGAGGATAATTTAGACTACTCTCCAAAATGAAAGTGTTTAGTGAAAAAGTGTGAGCTTTAAAGTCAGTAAGACTAGGTTGAAATCCAAGCTCTACCACTCATAAAATGGGAACGATATCCTCCACCCTCACTGGATTATGAGAAATTCATTACATATTCACATACAGGTATACAGGCACGCACACATATGAATACATATATTTTCTTTCTTGGCACCTGACTCTTAAATTCCACAAAGGTATACTATTTTAATCCCAGCATGTGACACAGCAGTCTCCTTACAATAGATGTACAATAAATAGTGCCCATGGTTACTACTATCCTTTGTAATTCTACAAAACTAAGAGGTAGAATTTAGGATGGTAAATAGACCTTCTGAGCTTGGGAAAGAAGAAAGTTGACAGGAAGTGAGCAAAAGGTCCAGAAAGAGAAGTATCAGAATGCTAGGCAAGTTTTCCACACATCAAAATTTTGGCCAGAAGAAATGCTCGTCCCAATTTTTCTCTATGCCTGTGAGCAAGATGTAGTCTGTAGACCAATGTGGTCCATGGGAATGTTTTTTATTTGTAGTAAAAGAAATGCAGAAACTGGAAGTGAACGTTTTAAAAGTTTTATATTAAATAGAAATTTTTTTATTGCTGCAATATCCCCATATACATGATTTTATATTTTATAAAAGTATCCGTTTGTTATAGATGAACAAACAAAACCATGTCATCTTCTACCACAAATAGCTTGAGAAACTCTAGATACACTGGCCATCTGCCCTTGACACCCAGTGCCTTTGCTAGGATTCATAATTATAATAACTGACATTCATTGGCATTAATCAAAATGTTGACATATGAAAGGTAGGCCTCTACAGACAAGAAAAACTTCCATTTAAATATTATTTACATGGGAAAAGGCAGGCCAAACTCCAAAAGCAATTAGCTAAAACTTTTTAGAAACCTGTCTGCTAATAAATTGGGATACAGCTTCCCTTGGGCTCAATACATTACCTACTTCACGAGAGCCAATGAGAATGTAGAAGAAGACACAAAAAACTATATAGTATTACCTAAAATTATGGTATCATTATACCATTTTACCATTATTATACCACTCAGTTATAAATAGAGTGGAGGGAAACCCCAAGCAGAAATGCCAATTGTGTAGGAGGCAAACAACGACAAAAACAAGTTCAAAGTTCACTTTAAAAAGAAAAATGACAAAAATTACAGAAAAATAAAATGTTGAGGAAAAAGTTTTGAGGGTTATATTACAATATCACTTGCATATATTCACATATACATTTGAATATATATACACATATATATTCATTCATGCATACATATTAAAATACAAAAGCTGAAATGACTGTGGGTCTGTTTTAGTTTACACAAGGAAATAAGTTCAATTCTTATTGTTTTGAAAATTGCAGATATAGAAAAATTTTTATTTAAAAAAATTTACCAGCTAACACACACCCATGCTTATAGTCATTAAGACTATATGACATTTCTTCTCTGGAAATCATCCCCAAACAAGGAAATTTTAAAAACATAACCATAAACTCTATCTTCATGAAAGCAGGCGATATCTAAAATTCAAAGCACAATATAAAAGGCAAAAAGTGGATGGCGAAAGAAGTACTGACTTCTCAGGGAGGAGGAAGGGCAAATCCAAGCACCTACAGATGCAGATAGCCAGCATGAAAGACAAGCCCACCAGGAACACCTGGTACCACGAAAAGGTGAGGAAGGTTGGTGGCTAGAAATGGTGAATAAATATTGCCTGACATAATGGATGCAAAAATATAGTTAGATAGGATGAACAATATTTGATAGCACAACAAGGTGACTACAGTCAACGATAAGTTAGGGTATACTTTAAAATAACTTAAACAGCGGGATTGGAATGTTCCTAACACAAAGAAATGATACATGCCTGAGGTGGTGGATGCCCCAATCACCCTGATTTGATTAATACACATTGTATGCTTGTATCAAAAACATCACATGTACACTATAAATATATATAACTATTATGTACCCATAATAATTTAAAAATTATGTTAAAAATTGCCTGACAATTTATTTAAGGAAGGATGAAACTCTTAAGTAGATGTCCCCCCACCATCTCACCCATCAAGAGGCTGGAGATACAATCTTTGGAGAAGTTGAACCAGAGCAAGTTCAGATTCCAAGACATCAGGCATAGAGAAGGGCTGAATATAAAAGGCTGCAGATTGAAAACAGGGCTACACACACCAACCTTGCTACCCCATCCAACCCCAGCAAGCTAGAAGCCAGGCTTACAACCAACCCTCCTCCCAAGCCACGCCTCACAGGTGATTAGAAAAATGTGCTCCACCAAAATGAGGGACCCAGGAAACAGAGGACCCAACACAGAAGAGATGAAAAGGGAATTCTCAGATAAACAGTGACAGCTATCAATACGATCACCATGTAGACGCTTAGAGAAGCACCACCCGATTGGATCAGGACAATAAATGGATCCAGGAACAACGTTACCAGGGAAAAAAAAACCAAATCAATAGATTTTATGATGGTTTGAACTCCGGAATACTGCAGTGAGATCCATTTTATACAACTATCAGAAGGAATGGAAAGAAAGCATGAGATTCAAAGAAAACTGAGCCAATGAAATTATTAACTCCAGGAAAACCAAAAAATTTTGCACAAGAAGCATAGTTATCAGCTCAAGAGTGAACAAAGTCTGCATAGTCATAATAGTGAAAACACTGAATACAGATTTAAACAAATATTCCAACAATAATTTTGGGAGATGAGGAGGAGAAAAGGGGAAGCAGCGACAAGAAAGCTGGTAACGTCAAGTATCTTAATAAGATACAAACAGATAATGTCTAAAATTGATGAATCAAGGGACAGCAGCAAATTATTTATAAACAAAAGCACACTGCTGTCCCGTGATTCATAAATTATTGAGATTTATGGAGAAAAATACCAAAAAAAATGACTAAAGCATTTAGAGTGCTTCTCAGAAGTGGTTTGGGCAGGAGGGTGCCAATTGACCACTGTTTTTATTATGAGCCTTTTAGCACTATTTGACTCTTCAAAACAGGAATTGGCAAACTGGTCCATGAGCCAAATCCTGCCTATCACTGTTTATGTAAATAAAGGTTTAATGGAACACAGCCAAGCTCACTTAAGTATTGTGTATGGCTGGCTGCTTTTGCACTACAACAGCAGAGTTGAGTAACTGCAACAGAGATCACACGGCTTGCAAAGGCTAAAATATTTACTATCTGGACCCTTATTTTACAAAAAAAAGTTTGCCAACCTGCTTTAAACTACGTAATGGTTTGTAAGCATTACTTACAATGTAAGTAATACAAGAATTACTTTGACTATAAAAAATGAAATGGTACAGAAGGGTGGCCCAATCGTATTCTCCAGAGGCAACTCTTTTAGACATTTGTTTTAGTCTTTGTGAATGTTAATACCTTTTCTCTAAATAAGCATTTCTGCCTGTCAGAACTGATTAATTTCAGAAATCATCTTTCAACTTTCTGAACTCTTTGATGGGAACTTAGTGCATTTAGAGTCCACCAGCTTTCCCATCCTTTTTCCTAATATAGTTATTCAAATATTTTTATTTTCTTTAGTGGTTACCTTTATCTTTAATGAATAACTTAAACCTACACTTTCTATTGTCAGCTAGAGACAATACCTCTCCATTCCTCAGACATTACATCACTCTCCTCCTCACCTTCTGCCCTTTCCCCTCCCATTTCTGTCAGTTCTCCCTTTACTTTTATATCATCCAAATTGAAAACATTTATATCTTCTCTATAATGATAAACATACTTTCTCTATAATTTGATTCCAAAAGTTGGGAACCGATAGACAGTATTGACATTAATTGCAACCAAGGAAATAGCGTTCCCTGACAAACCAAATAGAAAATGACTATTCATCATTCCCTACAGAGCTAATGTCATAACTGCTAAGCACTCAAACAAGAATGTTCAAACTTTTTTTTTTTTTTTTTTTTTGAGACAGTCTCGCTCTGTCACCCTGGGTAGAGTACAGTGGCGTCATCGTAGCTCACTGCAACCTCAAACTCCTGGGCTCAAGTGATCCTCTTGCCTCAGCCTCCTGAGTAGCTTGGGCTACAAGCATGCGCCACCACGCCCGGGTAAGTTTTCTATTTTTTGTAGAGACAGGGTCTCGCTCTTGCTCAGGCTGGTCTCCAACTCCTGAGCTCAAGTGATCCTCCCACCTGAAACTCCCAGAGTGCTAGGATTATAGGCATGAGCCATCGCGCCCGGCACATATTCTTCTTTTTATAGCCTAGTTTGCTCAAAGTTATTTTGGGGTTACTTTTCATATGTGAGCTATCAGAATTAACCTCAATATCAAAATTATATGGTAAATTATCCCAAAATACACTTTTATAATATTTATATATATTCAAAAAGGAAAATAATCACACTCAATAGCAAAACAAATTATCTAATTTTGTATAAGTAAGAAATATTACTCTTTATTAGAGTGAGTATGATTGCCTTTGATCACATAAAGTAAAATTAGGCTAAATTTTCTAGGAAAATCACAAATGCATGGCATCTAGAATATGAGATGCAAGACATTCATATAGCCAAACAGCAATAAATAAATAAATAGGTTTCTACTAGTTTCCTACAGCTCCTCTAACAAATTACCTATAAATTTAGGGGCTTGACACAATGCAAATTTGTTATCTTATAATTATATAGGTCAGAAGTCTGGCATGGTTCTCACTAGGTCAAAAGTCAAGGTGTCAGTGGACCTGAATTCCTTTCTGAAGGCTCTGAAGGAAAATCAGTTACTTCGCCTTTTCTACCTTCTAGAGACTGCCCACAGTCTTTGGCTCAGGGCCCCCCCCCTTCCATCTTCAAAACCAGCAATGGACAATCAAGACTGACCTTCTCTTCCACTTTCCTCTTCCACATATAAGGACCCTTGTGATTATATTGGGCCCACCAGGTTAGTTAGGATAATCTCCCTATCTTAAAGCCAAGTGATCAGCAATCTTAATTTCATATGTTACCTAATTCTGATTTGCCATGTAACATAACATATACACAGGTTGTAGGAACTAGGAAGTAGACATCTTTGGGAAGCCATTATTCTGCCTACCACAAGGGTCAGGTATCATATATAGTCTTTTTTTTTTTTTTTTTTTCAAGAAAGGTATCTTAACAGTTCTAATAATCATTCCAAATTAAATACAAATAAAAATCACTGTGTTAGAAGACCTATCTCAGAGATGTATTTGGAATGAAAAGAGTGATAAATTAAATTGATGATGTAAGTTAAAAAAAAAAATCTTCAGAAACTTTCAGTGTTAATTTAGAAGCCCAACCGTCAAGAAATGTTGGGTCACATTCAACCTTTTTGCCTTGACATTCTAGAGAATTTTACGCAGGAAAAGCATTAGTTTTAAAACAGTCCAAGAAATAGGAAATAGAGATAGAAAATTTAGAATTGAAATGAAATTTAAAATAATTGGGTCAATAAGAATTCAAAGTGAGCCAAAAGCTTATTTCAACAATAACTTCTAATCTAAAGCACAGAGGTACTAACCAATCAGAACAGATACTAGCTGAGTAAGGTCCATCGGGTGTTGCCAGCTGACCGACCACAACAGCCCACCCATTTGACCTCAGAGCCACGCTCAACATGGGGAAAATGTTTCCAGCCAAACTGTTTCTCCTCTAACCTGCTTATTCCGTCCTTTCAAATTGGGGAAGTGATCAGAATGCCTCCACAATAAATACATAAGATGCCATAGACTTGAAAGGCGGTTTTTTACTTATTTACACCTCCTTTCACAGTGGATACAGGGTTTTGTCATCAAACGACCCCTTGCTTTCTATTTTCCATACAGGAATAACCAAAGTTTTAATTCTCTTTATATATACCTCATTAAGCATACTCTTTCTTATTCCTCTTTGAAATTTTTATGTCTTTCACATGGCAGAGTCCAAAAATTTATGTGACTTGTTAACAACACACTTATTTGAACCAAACGTTCATTTAGTATGATTCCATGAAAGGCCCAACATAAGGCATAGTGGGAATATAAAGATTCTATGAAAGCATTGCCTTTTTTCACCATTTGTGACCCCACATGGTGGGCAGGGACACGTGCGCGTGCAAACACACACACACACACACAAATTCAATACTATAAGAGAGTCTATTAAAAGATCTATAACAAAGATAAAAGCATAGGTGAGGGAATGGGAAGGTGGAAAAAGTGAGTTTAGTATTTGCGTGTATTGAATTTGAGATGCCCCCAGGTGATTCAGGTAAAGATGTCTAACAAGCAGCTAAAAATGTGGGAATGGAGCTCAGAAGAGAGGTCAGACTTAGGACATACACATTTATAAGTCAAATGTATAGAGGTAATATTTAGAGTCAAGGAAAATATAAAATATATGAAGATTTAAAGGTAAAAAGAGTATCTGAGCATTTGTCAACAACACTGATTCGTTCTGTCATTGTCTTGCCTTACCATGTCCTTCCCAGTATCTCCTCACCCTCTCTCCCAGATGAGTATCTGTGTATCAGCTTTCTCCTTTATATTCCTACCAGTAAGTGCATATGCACAATTTTCTTTCCTTTGTCAATCAGCATCTTCTGCCAGCCTTTAGGTCCAAATCCCTCCACGTACACTCAGTCTGAGAAACAGTACTCTAGTTTTCCATACCTGTCTCTTCTCTCCAGTGAGCTAATCTACCCCTAGGGCTCCCAAACACATGTCTACCACGACTTAATCCTGAGCTCCAACCTGACATCTTAACAAACATGCCTGAACCTACACGCCCAATATTGAGTGCATGGCATTCTATACCCTAGGTATTTCCCTCAGTGAATGGCAGTACTTTTCCAGTTGCGTGAGCCAAAACTCTAGGATTCATCTACACCCCTTCTCCCTCACCCCCGTATGAAATCCATCCACACATTCTATTGATTCTATCTTCTAAATCTATCCCATTGTCTGCCCAACTTTCTTCTTCCACAATCACTCTTCCAGCCAAGTTAACCATCAACTCTTGCCTACACTATAGCAATAAGCACCTATGGGTCTCTCTACATCTACTCACTTTTCTCCAAATACTCCATGTCCTTTCTATAGTCATACACTTTGAGTCCTACTACTGCTTCAATCCAAAAAGCCCTTCTCTGCCTTGCCTCCCTAACTTTTTATCTTTCTCTCCATATTTTAATATTACCTATCATCTCTCTAGGCTCAACTCAGATACCTCTTCATCTCATGTGTGAATCCCTCCCCAATTCTCCAATCAGAACTAATTTGTTCTTCCACCCACCCCCCATATGACCTTGTTCACACTTTGATTATATCTGTTATTTCATTGTGCTTCTATGATTAGTTGTTTATACGTTTCTTTCTCAAGTATAGCGGCAACGTCTTCATCATCTTAACATACCCCCTTTACTCCCCCACCCGAGAGACCAATCCAGCATTATAAAGACAGCTTGAGCTCAACAAGCAGTAAAGCCAATTACTACTGGTGATTGTCATGCGGAAAAGAACATATGTAGACATAAGAAGAACTGGTAGGACCAGAGTAAGTTCAAGAAAGGAAAACTGAACCAGTAGGCACCAGGCAATACTCGCTCATCATTCCACAGTTACTGAACACCTTCACACTCCGTATGAATACCAAGACACAGTCACAAACTCCTTAAAGTTTGCAACATCACACATATTGCCCAAGATACTCCCGCAAGGCCCTTGAGGCCCTCTAAAACTTGGTAAGAAGTAAATCAATCAACACCAGTCCTAAACCTCATTTATCCCAGTCATTTCTACTTCCTTGCAACATGGTACTTTCTTGTGAGAATATATATGAAAATTATCAGTTAGCGGTCACACACAGTTTCATCAAAAAGGGCCTTTCATGTAAATTATTTTGTTTTACAGATGAGGAAACTGAGGCCCAGATTAAACATATATCCTGAGGTCACAAAACTAGCCAGTGGCAGAGCCAAGATCATAGCACAGTTTTCCTGAGTTGGTCTAGTGAGTTAGTACTCAATGATCTGTGTCGAATGGAAGGGGTCATTGGCATGGGTAACTGGAATGATTGGAATTTTTCATCCACTGGTTGAGGAATGTGGCTCACTTCCTCTAAAATAAGGAAATCTGCCATTGGGTGTGGGGGCCACAGCCCTGGACCAGATGGCACAGAATAACCATGCCAGGAAGAGCATCTTTGTTCCTCTGGCAGAGCCCTTGTAGCCCTTTTAACAGGAGCCAAACAGCTGGAGGGTGGGGCATTCCCAGGCAGGAACCCCACCTTTCATATGGTCAAAAGCCACAGCCTATTGTTCAAGGCTATCCCAATACTTTCACAAGTGTGTGTGTGTGTGTGTGTGTGTGTGTGTGTGTATATATATATATATATTTGAATCACTTTTTAAAACCCTAAAATGGGAACATTTTGTACTTTCTAAAGATTTTTAAAAGCCTGGATTAAAGAACAAAGTCAAAAATGCAAGAAAATCATAGCCACAAACATGGTTAACACACTGCAGGACTCTAAAGAGCCACTCCCCCCAAAATTCTTAACATTCCTAAATCAGTACAAACATTTTCTCTGCAGTCTTCCTCATGAGAGCAATGGATTTTCTAAAACTGAACCCAGAGAATACAAATATTTACATATGTCAAAGTTCCTATTAACACAAGACCTTTAAACTAATGCCCAACAAACATGGAGAAAAATAAGATGAAAGAAAAGGAGAGAGAGAGAAGACACCGACTCTACTTTAGACTGCTCCATCCTACCTTATCCCGTAGGCACTCACTAATGAGCACAGGAGACAAATTCTGACTACTTCTGCTCTTTGACATTTACATATCTAACAGAAAACTATTACCAGGAAATATAGCCAAAGGAATAAGCCCTGCTAATGAGCCCAAGTTCTCAAAAACTGCCTACAAGTTCTTCAGAATGGATTTTACCACAGCCAAAATATGCTTATAAGTTCTTTAAAACCCAGGATCAACTTTTAAATGTGGAAATAAGAATAACCTCTCATAATAAGTGCTTTTATACAATGCATTGCCACTTACTATCATGTCAAACGGGAAAAAAAAATCAGCATTCAATACATTAGACAAATGATCAACAAATAACTAACTTTCAAAGAGAATGGCAAGCATTTAATTATGCCTCTTCTGGCAAGAATTTTGTTTGCTTTATGTTATTTGCAGGCCACAACTTTTACAGTTCATTTGGTACATGCAAACACAACAGATACTCCCAAATGAAATGAATATAGGTATTTCTTCCTTACTTGAAAAAAAGATTAGTATCTGAGAACAAGCAATTGATGCTTTATTCCATATGTAATTTTATCACCCCAGATATTTTCTGCCTTGTCATCTATTTTTGGGATTTGAATTAAGAACAGAAATTCTCAGAATAAAACCTATCCATTGGTATGACTATCCAATGTATATGTAAGCTATTAGACAGTAATGGGGTTAGCATATTTCCAAGCCACAATATTAGCCTCAGATCATGAATCAAATAAGAATCCCATCCAATTAAGGGCCCTCTTCTCTGAATACCACGAGTTTATTTACTGTCATGTTTGGATATTGAAAAAAGATTTCTTGCTATTTTGTTGCTCATCTGCTGTCCATTACTTATACGCTTAAAGAATGTGTTTCACAACTTCAGCTAATGCACATATGCCAAAAACACTTTTCTAAATCATGAGGGCACAATTTCATACTAGAATAATGTAACCGTATGCGACAGCTAAAACCAGAACCAATAAATGTCTAATTACCAAATTCATATGTTATTATAATTTTAAAAATAGTTATCTACTATGTGCAACACACTGTGGTAGCTGCTATCTACAAAATGAGATTAGTCTTCCCTACAACCTTTACAGGTAACGTTAACACTCTCATATAGACAAGAAAAATAAGGTGCAAAGAGACAGCAACCTCACAGGAGGTCAAAGAGCTAGTAAGTGAAGGAATCACACCAGGAGTTTATAAGCACAGGTCCAACCCCACATATCAAATACTTCACACCCTACCCATCCACCTTCAATATCATCTTTATATTTTAAAATCAAAGCCAACTAATAATTGCAATCATTTCCTTCATTTGGTAAAAATCAGTAAAAAAGGTATGAGTTCAGTTTCTAGAAGTGTGACCTTAGCACTCATATATTTCACAGTATGGATGTAGGTTCAGCAAATACCCTTAAGCACTAACACTGCAACCAAGGAACGGGGGTGATATTCTCACCAACACAGTATTAAATTCAGTGGAATGATGTCTCCATGCAGAGCTCAGGATAAGCCATAGGGAACCTCAGAAAGCTGATTGGAGATGACATCAGCAAGGCAGGGCAGGCAGAGATGGGCAGGAGGGGATGTGTGAGCCAGCTGTGGCCCGACAAATGGGACCAGCCTGGGGAAAATGGTAACCAAGGTTACAGCTTGGATTAAGCTCATGCCAACCTACTCATCATAGTAAATTGGGATAAGGAATTACTAAAATGTGGCAAATGTGAAGATATCTATTTGCTTAGTTTTGGTGTTTCAATAAGGGAGGAAAAGTAGCACAGCCCCACATCTTGATGGTACATAACAGTGTCACAGTATGAGGGTAAATCTGATAATGCAACCTAGGGATTTAGAACATATGTAATAGACCAGCAGTTCTCAAAGCTGGTCCACAGACTCTTTGAGGTTTCCGAGACCTTTTCAGGGGGTCCAAAAGGTCAAAATTACTTCCATAATAATTCTATGATGTTATTTGCCTTATCCACTATGTTGTCATTTGAACTGACAATGGGTAAAACTGCTGGTGTCTTAGTATGAATAATGGCAGAGGCACCAAACACTATAAATAGTCATTTTATTTTTCACCACTACCCATTCACCAGGTCAAAAACAAAACAAGCAGTTTCACTCTAGAAGGCCTTCAATGAAGCAGTCAGAATTATAAATTTTATTAAACCTCAACCCTTGAATTTACATATTTTTAATATTCTGTGTGACAAAATAGGAAGTATGCATAAAGCACTTCTGATAGATGATGGTTCTACAAAGGAAAAGAACTTGTACAATTATGTTGCAAGCTGAACTAGCTGTTTTCATGGAACACCATTTTTACTTGAACAAATGACTGATAGACAAACTATCGTTTTCCAGACTTTAATCTTTGGCAGACATTTTCCTGAAAATAAATAAAGTAAGCCTATCATTTCAAGGAAAACAACTGAGTATTTGTTGTCAGTAATAATATTCCAACTTTCAGATAAAAATTAGAATTTTGGCAAACTTATATTTGCCACTGTGATCTTGACAGCTTCCCAGAAGACTGGTGGTAATATTAATGAATGGGATGGTTCTGATATCAGACAATAAAATGTGTCAACATGTGGAAGATCTGCATAATACAATCTACCAATATTTTTCAAGGGACAAATGTATGATGTTACAAAACCACGTATAGGTAAATAATCCACTCAAGATGCAAGACAGACCAATGTATTTTAACTTATCAGAGTACGAAAAGTTCATCGATGTTGTTTCAGTTTTCTCCTCGTAAGAAATCCTTAAGAAACTACCATTTTTTGGCCGGGCATGGTAGCTCACACCCGTAATCCCAGCACTTTGAGAGGCCAAGGTGGGAGGATCACTTGAGGCCAGGAGTTCCAGACCAGCCTGGGCAACATAGTGAGACCCCATCTTTAAAACATTTTTTTAATTAAAAAAAAAAAACAAACCTACCATTTTTCAAGTTTTGGTATAGTATTAGAGAAGAATACCCACAATTACCTGAAAAGGCTAAGGATCCTTTCTCTTCCAACTACATAGTTGTGTCAGGCCCAGTTTTCTTCCTTCCATCAACTAAAATGGCATATCACAACAGATTGAATGCAGAGATATGAGAATCCAGCTATCTTCCATTAAATCATACATTAAAGACATCCATGAAAATGTAAAAATATATTCCTCACTTATGTTTTTGTTTCAGAAAATAGTTTTTTATAAAAAATATGTTATTCTGTGTACATGTAATGGGTTTACTTTTAATTACATTTTAAATATTTTAGATATCTCAGTTTTAATGTCTAATCCAAAATATTAATAAATATAAACCACATAAACTTCAGTTCACTGGGGTTCTCAAGGATTTCAGATAGCAAAGTGGTCCTGAGAACAAAAATCTGAAAACCCCTGTAGGAGAGTACTACATTCCAAATGGAGATGAGGAAATAGTGATTGATTATTATAACTAGAAATAGGTCATTCTACATCTAGTTGTGAGATACTTGGTTTGAATACTAAATGTCTTGTTTTGAGATTTGTAAAGTACATTGTAGCTGGGCTTCACTCCTGTGAGCCAGGGGACTCCAAGGCCTTCAACAGCAGCATCTTCCTGACACTCCTTCAGGTTTAGCAGGTGGGAAACGCAATCAAGAGGGAAGAGAAAAATCAACCAGCAGCAAAATTATGGCTGGTGGCAAAGCTAAGCACTCTCCTTGATCGTGACTCATGTCACTGGGTAATCTTTTGGGGGACATTCTTCTGGGGATAAGATGAGGAAAGAGGAAGGATTACTACCCATTTCTGAGAGTAACAAAAAGATATAACTGAAGATGAAGTGAATACCCCAAAAACCTCCCTGGAAATACCAGTACTTGCTAGGGAGAGTAACTGCTAACTGCTAGCCTGACTTAAAGGGAGTCCTGAGCTGTAGGAACAGTGGGGCAATCAGGGGGTAGTGCTCCCTACGCAAAGCACCAATACTCAACCACTCACCTAATACAGAAGTACTCAGGCTGGGGTAAAAAAGAAAATTAGGGATTTAATTCATCTTGGGAATTAATGGCTTTATTTTTGGCATAACTCACAAAGCAACACTGCATGTTCTATAAATTCATTCATTAACACTTTAAAATTAAAATTATATAGAGGAACGATCCACTATATTTTGATAGCACCTTTTTTTAGGAATCATACAATTGCTATTATTAGTGGGAATTAATAAGTTATGTTCCTACAAGGAAATGCAGAACAAAAAAATAATTTCACGGGGGGTGGGGGGAATAACCAAACAGGAAAAGCCACCAGTTGTTTAAAGGATCAAAATTTAATACAGGAGTCACCTCAGAAATACACTTTATAACCTTGTGGAACACAGATCAGTGCTGAACTAGATGTTGGCTTGGTCCACTAATGATTTATTAGACATTATATGAAGTCCTTCCAGAGATAGTATTGACATAATAGTAAATTAGCATCTTTTTTAAAGATCATACATTGCTATGTCTTATATTTTCATAGTCCATCCCCTTCCCAACTTAGCATATCCCCTGGCAAACTATAGATACTCAATAAAGAACTTCATTTGTTTTAAATGTTTAATAGCTGGGGCTGGAGTGGAGAGGACATTTTTCTTTAGGAGACTTGGAAGTATCTCGTGGTGGCTTTCATAAAAAATAGCAAAGAGCAGTTAGAAGGAGATGGTTAATTGCAATAATAAACATGGTTGAAATGGAAACTATTGATTGAAGGAGAAAACCTTCAGACCAAGGGACATGACATGGGAGATGGAAATATATAATTTAGAAGGTCCACTACTCAATAAGCATTTGTAGAATGGCTTTTTCCCTGAGGGAAACACATGAAAAGGAAATACATTATCTAGAGACCTCACCGAGAGCTATCAACAAGCACTTCACACCTCTCTTCCTCATGCTTAGACCTTTAAGGTTGAGGTGAGTTATCTGTAGGGGCTTTTTCAAGTAGAACCACATTGCTCTGAGGCTCTGATGTAGAATGAAAACAGGTTTAGCTCAAAGTCTTCCAATCTTAGAAAGAGAATGGCATTAATGCCAGAATTATATTAAACAGTAACAGTTGCCGCTTTATGTTTAGCGTGAAAAGGAACTTTGGCTGGGACCTAAGTAGTTGTATTATAATCTTTTTTGTAAATAGCATCCATTGTTTATAAAGACAGATTAATGTTATTTCAATGCTCTTAAATAATGTATGAAAGTACTTAAGATGATATTGGAGAATGGTCTCAGATGCCACCATCCACATGAAGGGAAGCCTGGATCATGGTGCCAACCACAGCTTGACACACAGAAGTGTTTTGTTTGAATTGCACAGTATTTTACAGGTGAGAAATTCTGCATGGAAATCTGGCTTTCCAGAACTTCTTGGGAGGAAAAAAAAAAAAAAAGCATTTAATCTGTCAAAAGTAGGCCTGCATTCCAGCATGATAGTAATCAACTGGATCTGACCCATGACACTCACCCTCCACCCCCACATTTGTGTGCCCTTCACTTGGTGAGTTGACACTATTCCTTATTGCTCTTGTGCAGCCTTCCTCATACAAGGAATTTGATTTCCCTGTCCAGCTCCACTGGTAGTTGAGTTAGAAACCCCCTGGCCTGGCCAGCTCTTTCACACAAGAGTATCTCAGGGCATCCCTCTCACTGATGCCGCTACCTAAAATGCAGGCTGAGAATACAGAAAGAAATGACATCTTTGGAGCTATCATCGGAAGCCAAATCTGAATGTAATGGAAAACAACAAACTTGTCTAATTATGTTAAAATTACTAAGATTCTTCCAACTAAGTAATAGAAAGCTAAAATCTCTGCTATTGATCACGCTTTAGGTCAAGAGCATGTGATAGCACTCAATAAAGCAGTAACATGTCTAAGAATGCAAATTGAGGAGTTAGCATTTCCTGAGATCAGCGTATCTAGACTATTACAGCCAGGGAATGACAACACACCTGGAACAATGTGCTAGAAGGCCTGGCTACTTAAACTTTCAAGGACAAACACATTTGCTGTGTATACCTCCAAAGAAATGGAACCAAGATAGCACATTTTAATATCTATAAGCTTTTAATGTCTGCAAAGATCATGGGGACTGACTGGGCACTTGACAATTTCTTTGCACACATTATTAGAAAAGTATAAAATATTCATAGGCACATTGATAATAGCAGATTGCACCCTGGAAATAAAAGTTGGGATCCTTAAATATGATGACTTTTGTTGGATCTTGCGGTAAGATTTTTATTAGTATTAGAAGCCAACATAATAGAAATGTATAAAAATTACTTGAAATTCATGTGAGCTGTATCCATTATTTATAGAAATCTATTTAATGCATGAAGATGGCATCTATATGTTAAGTAACCTTTGTTAAGTTCTCCAAAGTTTAAAAAGGAAAGAAAAAATCGTTGAATGCATGGTCTGGAGGTTATACAACCCATCTTCAGCTTTGAGGTAACTGGCAAAAGGAAACGGTCACCAATTTTTACAAGAGGTTTATGTCTTACATGGTGGCTGCAAACAATGAAGACAGTATTTCCTAGAATCTTTTGTTCAGCCTTCTTATTTACTAAGACCAAGAGATGTTTTAAAAACTTAGGGGCAATAATTAATAATCCTTTGTATGTTCTTTAAGCTGCATAATCCAATAAGGTGGGAAGTATATATTTCTATGGGAACATGGAAGAAAATATATAAACCAACTCCATGCCTAGTACTCAATCCTAACTTATTATGTAAAGCAACTCAGTTTGCCTATTCCCTCAGGCAATAGTTTGACTTGAAGGATCTAATAAGGTAGTTTTTTCTTTTAAACTTTTAGTCTTCAAAGTGTCTTTGAATAAAGGTCAAAATATAAAATTCTAGCATATCCCAAACACAAAATGGAAAATTAATGTCATCTAGCAATCAGAAAAAATATCTGCCATAGTAGAGCACTTTATAATAGCTGCACATTTGTCTTTCTTGACCTGATGGGTTTGAATCATGTCTAACTCATCATTATATCATTCACAGCTTCTAGAACAGGGCTGTGCACCAAAGAGGTGTCAGTAAATGCTTGAACACCCACAAACTACGGGAAATATGAAAATCAAATGTGTGTACATATTAACAAAAAGTTCTTAATTTTAAAAAAATTATTTAAAATTAAAGAGCATTTTGAAAACCTCAAGTCTTAGTGGCATGCACCCAAGGCTTACCAAAATGCATCATCAAAATAATGCAATGGAGAAAAATCATAACCACAGACACTACTTAAAATTAAGTAAAGAGGCATTTTCAATTCATTTTGCTATTTGTTCTAAGTATAATCTTCACACAAATATTCACAGGAATGTGAGTGATCATGCTTTCATTTGTTTATTTTATATGATCACCTGAAAACGTATGGCTCATAAAAGCCAGGCTTTGAAAAAATTTAAGCATACAGCCTTCATCAAGTTATCGATCCAGTTCTAATTCTCTTCATCTTGCCTTGGTTTCTCTAGCAGGAATTAAAATATGTATCACAATTTTTAGTAAGTAGTTAAGTATAAACAAGCATGAGATAATAAGGAACACACCCAGAGTAGTTGCCTCTCTTTCCCCTCCAGATCTTGCTATATTCCTAACAAGAGAAGAAAGTGACAGGGCAGTGGAATGGAATCTGTGGGTCAAATAGTATGGCCTAGAACTCAACCAAAGTCTACTTGGATCCTGGTCCCCAAGAATCAGCAGTTGTAAAATTACTAATAAGACCAAGGCACACACTCTAGGTATCCACAGTCATCTTTATCTGACCCTCAATGGTTCAGGCTGTGACCTCAGAACTCTACAACTGTGCCTGGAACACAAAGGCACAGATGCCAGAGTGAGAGGACACAGGAGCTGCTACCAGCTAAATCGTGTAAAGCTTATCCAAATCCCCACATGAGGAAGAGGCGGTACCTGAGGGTTTAGGCCTTTGCTCTCACTATTTGCATAAGTCTTTCTGATGAGCCCACAGAGAGAGATACTGTGAAATAATATTTAGAATGAGGAAGGCAGGTCACTTTGAGAAACAGTACATGAAACATCGCTACCTTTCAAGAAAGTAAAGTTCGACCCATGGACAGTGCTTATGCAGAACACCATGGAAAGAGGAGATCTGAGTTAATAGTTCCACTTCCGTCAAGAATGTGATTTAAGAACTTGATGGGTCTCGACATTTCTAGGTGTTTCCTCATTTATAAGAAACTGGCCTAAGATCTTCTCTTCAACCCTAAAACTTTAAGACTGTAAACAGTGAAGTAGATCTGAAAATGACACTAAAACAAGTTACTGTACCAGGAACAACTTTGAAATTAAGTTGCTCATACTGTACATATATTTTTTATCATCTGAACCCTCCATGTATGTCCATGTTCAATGCCTTCTACCCACTTTCCACTTCAGGGAAGTCTGATTACCTATTAAAGCCCTAATTCAAATGTAATTGTCTTCGTGGTGTGATAGCAGATTGATTTTAAAAATGGTCCAAATTATTCCCCTCCCTGTATTCACAGCCTTTGCCTTGCAACTTTGCAGTACTTCTCATCAAAAGGTGGAGTCTATTCCCATCCCCTCTGAATATTGGCTGGCTTTGTGGCTTGCTACGGCCAACAGAATGCTGCAGAAATGACAGTGTGCCCGTTTCGACCCTAGACCACAAAAGGCCTTAAGCACTTCTGCTTGCTTCTTGGAATATTGCCTTGCCATGAGAAAAAGCCCAGACTAGTTGGCTACGGGAGGAGAAACCTCCAAAGTCTTCCCAGTTGACTCCATTCTAGATCAGCTTACAGCCTGCTGACCCCCACATACCTGAAAAAGCCCAGACAAGATCAGCAAAGACAAGTTCCCAACCTGTGGCTGACCATAGATGAGTAAACACACTGCACATAGAATAGCCTAGCTGACCCACAGACTGGCAGGAACAAGAAGTGCTCGTTATTTTAAGCTACTGACTTTTGTGGTGCTTTGTTATGCAGATGTATAATATATGCTGACCTTTAAGTCTCCATGACAGATTTAAGCACATCTTCTGCACTCCCACAGTACGTGTTCACACAGCCAGAGCTTATCACATCATAGAACAGCTAAACATAGGCATGTCCTGGGTGGGTCATGATCTCAAGGACCAATTCACCTTCATCTTTGTATTTCCCAATACATATTATATATAGATGCTTAACACACATTGAATCAAAATAAACAAGTGAAACATAATTTCAGAACATGTTCTAATTAATAAAAGGATACTTAAAGCTTCTGCAAGGTGGAGTGATTTTTCTACTTGTTTAGCAGCAGGGAGAAAATGAAGCTGGGAACTCAGGCAACAAAGGGGGTCATCTTCTGGAGAACAGACAAGCAGAGTTGTGCAGAGACAGGCAGGGTTCTGAAGGAGAAAAGAAAGGAATGTAGCTGCAAGGTAGAAATTTAGGCCACATTAGTACATGCCTTTAGGGAGAGGTATCAGTTGACGAAAGCACTGAGCAATCTACAGCCTTGAATGGGAGTGCTGCTTAAAAACAGAATTATTCAAAAGGAGATACTTATTGGTAACTGGACAAGGAATTTAGCTACAGAACTAATGGAAGAATCAACAGCAAGAGATGTGTACTTCCAGCAAATGGAAGGATGACAAGTCTCTAAAGTCATAAGCCCTTTCTTCTCCTTTCAGATAAGAGCCACAGTGTGTGCAACCAAGAGTAAATGCAACGAATCTAATTATTTCAGTGAAAGAAGGGGTGTCGCTTCCCCAGAGTTGCTATTCCACAGCAATATATTTCAAGACCCTCTTGTCTCAGAGAGGTCTCTAAGAGTTCTGTTCTCAATGTATTGGATAGTCTGCTCAGCCCACTAGAGGCTATGAAAAATCTACCATTTCAGACATTAATTTCTTCAGGGGATAAATTTGTCTCCATCAAGAAACTTGGCACTGTGCCCAGAAATAAACAAAAAATAAAGGATTTATTCCCATTCAAATGGTGGTTATCCTTTGAAATAAAAACTCCAAAGAAAAAGAGCTTATGGCCAACACTGAAGTTCTCATTCCTTATAAATCACTTCCCTCAAGAAGCCCTTCCTAAAATCTCAACTTCAGAGATATCTTTTAAAGTTGACTCCCCATTATCCATGCTCCAGGGGAAATATAAAACCCACTATATGTGCATATAAAAAACACTGCCCTAGTCCTCATGGTAAGAGAACTTCTTACCTGTAGAAATCCCATCTTCTCAAATCAGCCGAAATGGTAGACTAATCCAGTGCCACTGCATTCAGTTTTCCTCCCCAGCAGAGCTCTTCATTACCAGGTAACCAGAGTTACCCACAATGGTGTTCAAGGAACCTCACTCATTGAGGTATACTCTGGAATCAAAGCCTCCATTCACCCATGATACTAGGAATAAATCCTCACGTTTATGGTTTCACGTCAAACTGGAATTTAACCCCTTCTATTCAAGAACCTATGTTAGGTTGCCATAACACTTTCTTACTCTCACAGTTTTCCTCAGCCTAGATAAATCATTTTACCTTCCTTATATGAAGGGAATTGGACAAGCCCCTTTCAGAGTATGTGGACAATGTACCCTCTCTCAAAATTTGCATGAAGTTTCCAACATCGGACCTTTTCCAAAATGGCAATGGGCTACACAATAAATAATTGGTCTTTAAGCAGTGAAGAGGTAGCCAAATGAAGACACAAAAGGAGTATGTTGTAGGGTTTGCAAAAGGGTCTTGATGAGTCAAGGTTTGCCAAGGGTCATGAAAATGTCTGTGAGTATGCACATAATTACATTTTATCGGGAGTTAGTCACCATTTAAACTTCTCTAATTTGAAAAGCACATATGAGACAAACTGTCCCAACATCAGGCCCCCTATGAGTAATTAATATTTTTTTTTCTTTAAGACAACTAAAGTGAATGACCTGATTATGCAACAGTTGATGCCTACAAAGCAACTATTTTGTGCATGTTCGTCAAAACACATTGTATTCACAATGACAAGTTGCTATCACTTTAAGCAGATCAATGAACTTTAAGAAGCTCTTTTGCCATAAGAGATCTTCTTTCTGTCTTATCTCCCAACACATACATTTAGATAAAAAAATAAGGCTTTTTTGGGGGGAGGGGTGATTTAGGACTCACACATCCAAAACAGACAAGAAAGTAGATAAACACTTGTAATGACATAATCATTACAACAATTTTGAAGTTATTCGTGGAAAACAGTGTGACAAAGAACTAGTATCCAGAACACATTTTTTAAAAAACTTCTCAAAAGTCAATAATAAGAAGGCAAACAGACCAATAAAATAATGGACAAAAGATTTGAACAAACACTTTAGAGAATATGTTCATCATCACTTGACATCACAAGTGTCGGCAAGGATGTGGAACTAGAAAGCCCATACATTGCTAGTGGGAACGTAAAATGATACAGCCACCATGAAAAATGATCTAGAATTGTCTTATAAAGTTATATATATGCTTGCCATACAACCCACAATTTTCACTAAGTATTTGCCCAAGAGAAATGAAACAGTCTAAAAATAAACTTATACATGAATATTCATAACACTTTTATTAACAACAGCAAAAAACTGAAAACAACTGAAATGTGGTATATCCAACAAAGGAATACCACTGGTGGATATCCAGTGTTGGATATATGGAAATATATACATTTTTCAAAACTCAAAAGGCACCCTTAAAATGGATGCATTTATTCTATGTGAATTACACTTAAACAAATTTTCTTTTAAAAGTAAATTGTGGTTATAAAGAAATGAGATTAAATTATCATTATAAATTGACCAATGTATTAAGTACCTATAGTTTATATGGTTGTGAATGTAATTTTAAAGATGCATTCAAAATTTGAGAAGCAGCAGAATTTTCTAAATACTTGCACAAACTCAAAAATCACTTCTTTGAAGTTTAAGGATGCACATTTTCCTGCACATTTAATAAGAAAAATCAGTCTTACTATTGTGTAGTCACCTTATCCAAATACACACAAAAACTACCCTTTAAAAAGCAATAATTATATTCATAATACTCATAATATTCATAATTATAATACTCAAAATACTAATAAACAATAAATCAAAGTAATGTGAAGGTAGACTCCACATTTATATTATAGTCTGTGTGTTAGCACCCAAAGTTTAATATTTCTTAGGTAACAGATCTTCTGCCTTCTTATTAGTTACATTATTTGTTCTTTTTAATGTTTTACAGCTTTTAAATCATGTTTTGGCACTCTATCCCCTCCAAGTAGACACAATTTAGCACTATGTATATATTGTATTTAATTATCCATTGCATATTCTATCCCTGCTTCTCTTAAAGAAAATTCTGAGAATTACAGCCCTTAAAAACATTTAAATTATACTTCTAAAATATGTGTTCAAATTACTATTGGATATTGCATGTGATCATAGTGTAGCACTCCAGGGTAGTTTAGAGACAGTGTAATATGGCAATTTTTCTTCCAGTTTTATTACACACATCTTAATGTGAAGCCAACATTTTTTCAGTGAATTAGAAATGACAAGGAGTGAAAAAAAATCTCCAAATTAAAAAAGGTATAAACTATGTAGAAAAGACATTGATAAATTTAAACTAAACCTCTAAACATAAAATATAAACAAGCCACAAAGTAGGAAAATACATGTTTAACACAACAATATCCCAAGGACAGAAATCCTAAATATACAATATAATGAACAACTCAATAAACACACAAAAAACCAGACAACCCAATAGAAAAAGACTTGAACAAAAAAAACAACAGAAAAAAACCAATGGCCAATAAACATATGAAAAGGTAGTCAACCCTATTGGTTATCTGGAAAATACAAATTAAAACTACACTGACATACTACTGCACACACATCCAAATAGCAAAAGCAATAATTGATATAAGTACTCCTCGACTTACAATGGTTTGACTTAACGATGGTTTGATTTACAATTTTTGACTTTATGACGGTAAGAAAGCAATATGCATTCAGTTGAAATTGTACTTTGAATTTTTATCTTTTCCCAGGCTAGTGTCATGCAGTATGACACTCTTACATGAGATATTCAACACTTTATTATAAAACAGGCTTTGTGTTAGATGATTTTGTCCAACTGTAGGCTAATGCAAGGGTTCTGAGAGCACTTAAGGTAGGCTGGGCTAGGCTATGATGTTCTGTAGATTAGGTGTATTGAATGTATTTGTGACTTACTATATTTTCAATTTACAATGGGTTTATTGGGACGTAAATCCATTGTAAGTCAAGGAGCATCTGTGATATTAAGTGTAGAATAGGATGTGGAGGACCAGAAATCTGATGATGGAAATGTGAATTGGCACAAGTAATTTGTAAAACTATTTTCATTATCTGGTGAAGTTGAAAATGAATATAACCTGATGATCCACTGGTATACATTTGTGAGAATGTTCACTGCAACCTTGTTCACAGCAGCCCCAAATTAGAAACAACACAAATGGTCATCAAGGGAATGGATAATTCAAGTTTGGTATATTAATATGAGAAAATTTCATACAACTATGAAAACTAATAAACTACAGCTTCATGCCATAACATGGAAGAATCTCACCTTGTTGAATGAAAGCATTCAGACAATAAATACTGTATGAGTACGTTCATATACAGTTCAAAACACATGTAAAACTAAACTAAAATGTTTAGAGTCTTTAGGTATAAATAAAAAAACAAGGAATAACCACCACAAAATTCAGGATAGTACTTTCCTCTACAGTAGGGGAAAAGCAGCAGCAGCACTTGAGAACTGGTGTGCAAGCAACATTCTATTTTTTGATGAGAAGTAGTTATACAGGTATAGAGATGTACACTTTATAATTTATAGTTTTTCTTTAAACTATACATGCTTTATGCATGGATGTATGATATATCTCCTATTTTAAGACATATTTAAATGAAGGAACTTATACCAAAACCAAATATACCAATAAACCCAGAACGGTTGACTATTTAACAAAAAAATCAGTGCTTTGGCTAAAACGAGAAAGCATCCTTAGAGAAGAAGTAAGAGAGAAATTTTATTGCAGTCACATCTAATTATAAAATTCATTGAAAAAGCCATGAAAAGACATTGATTATCTCCAGATACTGTATCTCAAAAATATTATGCTTCCATGTCAAGAAAGCAAATAAAAAATATGGGAAAAGCATTTTCCTCAGATGTTTCTGGAATTTGAAATTGCCCTCTTTTGATGTTTAGTGCAATGTATTTGACTCTAGTTAGCCAAAAGAGGTGCAAGGATCACTCTGTATTTTTGCATCTAAATAATTTAGTCATCATTTAAGAAATACTTAGGTAGTAAAGTACTCTCACAGAAATGGATTACTAACGTGAGTCTGAGGGAGTTAACACCAAAATTTGGCTGTTAACTTATAGGCTGATGAACAGTAAAATCCACAAGCAAAGGTTTAAGAGGCCCAGAGTTGGAATACACAGGTATTAATAAATTCCTTAACTCATACATCACATTAAGCAAAAGCGCAGGTTGTTGTCTAAGAAACCTATGAAGCCGAAAATGTTTTTTTCCTTCATATAATTAGTGAACTGCTTAAGGAAGAAAATATAAAGGTATGAGTATTTCTCTTTAATAGTTTTGGTTACCAAAAGAATCAGTAAAAAAAAAAAAAAAAGTAAGTCATTGCCTAAATTCTGCATAGAACTGTCAATGGACACACTTTATTTTTTTTTCCTAATAAATTATCATGCTTGAGAAATTGCATATTTTGTATCACAGGGCCTGAGGTTGCCCCAATGTTTGTCTAGTACAGTAAAGCAAATACTGTAGAGCCAGTGAAGTGAGTAATGCTCAGTTTGCTCCAATCTCAGCCTCAGTGACAGAGTATGGGGTGGGTGGGTGTCAAATACACACAGAATGACTTTTCTCCTTTTACACTCTTCATGGCTTTAATATCAAATAAAAATTCTCTAGGACTCTTAATAATCTAAAGGCACCAGTACTTCTGTAAGAATACCGCCTAAACCACCCAAGATTTTAAAACTATGCTTTGGTCAACAATTTTCACCAAGTATCTCTATCTTAGGGAAGCAGTAAAACATAATTTTACTGGTTCCCAATATTTAAAAGGTTTTTCATATTTGTCGTTTATGTTTATTTCCTAGTTCTTTGAGGTGGAGTATTTTGTTTTATAACAGTATCATGAGACTATACAGCAAACGCATGCAGACCCAACTCTTCCCATGAATTATAGTATCATGTACAATAAACCTCATTTGGTATTCAGTATATTCTAATATTTTTTAAATGGCATATTCTTAAGGGAAAAAAAAACTTTACCCTAAGAATAATCCTATGGGACACACACACACTTTTTCTTTTATTAATAAATTAGTATATATTAATGTCCAATTAAAATATTTTAAAATTTAAAATTATTCTAACCACCTAATTGGGGAAAAATTTCTAATTCTGAAAAAGACAACATATTTTGCATTTATTGTTAAAATAGTTAATGGAATTATTTTTCACTTTCAGTTAATGTAATAATATTAATACGAGTCTATTTTGGTACATAAAAAAAGATTGTCAAGACCACACATGAAGGTAAAGTGATCAGCAAGGTTGAGATGTACATGCTCGCACGCACGCACTCAACCAAAATTATTTGCTAGAATGTGTACCATGCACTCCGGGTAGTAAAATAAAGAAATGATTGGCCCTATCCCCAAGAAACTTTCCATCCCTAATTAGAGAAATGTGTCCAGATGAAAACATAAGACAACATTTGAAAAATAAGCATCCAAAAGACATAATTTCAATTTTAGGGGAGGTGTAACTTGGCTGGGTTTGAAGAGTGGGCAAAGGGAACCATCAAGGCATTCCAGGTGGGATGGGATGTGTGACCAAAGGAGTAGAGAAAGGGACCAGCCCCTCTCAGAGGACAAACAAGTCAGTCACTGTTACTGAAGTACAGAATTCTCATAAGTGGCATGAGATGGTGAAGACTACTTAAGAATAATAGTCTGCCAGCGTCCAGACACATAACACTGATGGGTCTTCCGCATCTTCCTCTCAGTCAGGCTTATATTTATTTATTTTTTTAATGTTGTATCTTTAGGTTAGCTTTAGGGGCGACTAGTAACCAACCTTGAGTTTTATGCAAAGCATTGTATATATGAACTTTCACTGAGGAATATATCCAAAAGAATGTGCAATTCCTAATCTCAGTAAGTAGGCAAATTAGTGGTATCCTTTGCAACTTCTAGTTATCTAAGGAGTCAAATTCACAGAAAGATAACCACTTCAGTGTTAGACATGTTGTATCTGAGGTGGCGACGAGATAGTCAAGAATAATGTCCAGCAAATGTCTGGAGAAGAGGGATAAAGACCAGGACAAGGCTGTGGCAGTCATTACAAGGAATCCCTGGAAGTCTATAGGCAGGCAGCATGCAATCATATCCTCTATAGAAGAATATTGGGATGACCTTTTTGTCACACCAGGCAGAATATATTTCTCAGTCTCCTGATAAAAAGATGCATGTTTTCATAACAACAGCCTCATATAGATGTCCTTATGGCACCATGGGCAGGAATCAGAAATGTCCCTAGTATCATGAAACCAACTCTAAAGAGTTTTCTATGTAATCTTGGTGCTGAATTGGCAACGTTCCCTGTGATGATGTCCATTTAAATCACTAGGAAAAGTATACATCATTAAACTCCTATGTACAGCTAGTAAAAAGAAACACACTGACCAATTTCCAATTTATGCAATGGCCTGGGGTAAAAGCATACCTGAGCAACACCGTGTTGCCTGCTCTGATATTCTAGTGCCACTGCTCCCCTCCAGATTTGTTCCAACAGCGTCAGTCTGGGCCATTACGCCAGGGCCCAAGTGGACTCTGCTGCAGAGACCAGCGTACCAGTAGCTACTCCAATAGAAGCAAGCTCAGGTGGACTTACATATGGCTTCCCATGTACACAACAGAGAGGTTCAGAGGATGAAACGGGCTGACGCCGGTCCCATACACACAAGTTCCCTCCTATAGCCCTACTCACCATTAGGTTTATGTTTGAACCAACTTAATTTCTAAATAAGGCAAAGTACATCCTTAAGCCTCCAGGCTATTTTTTTCCTGAGGTACTTTTATGATTCCCTCTTCCTTCTCAATATTTCTAAGCTGAAGAACATAAGTCTTTCTGTGAATATTCTTTTTGATTTAAAGTTTTCTTTCTCAGGTTCTACAAAGAACTGCCATCTCTAAAAGGAGAATTTTATTAGACATCAGTTTTGTTTTGAAGTACAATAGAAGCTGATTTCTTAGAAATTCAAGCATTGGAAAAATCATTGTGACAACTGGTACTAAGCACACTTATTTTCAGTATTCTAAACACTGGAATAGTTCCCAAAGAATGGATTTTATTGCTGTAATTACAAAGTAGTGATAATTATATATGGAAGTGTTGTTAAAACCAAGAGCGTGAATTACAACCATGGTGTGTCCAAACACAACTGCAGGCCTGACATACGGAGTAAACAGACACACAAAGAAACTCGGCTTCCTCTTCAAAAAAAGGCTAGTATAGGCATTATAACTACTTCAATCCAGTTTTTATTTACAATAAGCATGAACTATAAATATAACACTAATTTGGGTACAAAATAGTTTTTTAAATTTTTCTTTTTGCAAAAAGACCAAGTGCTTTTCAACATAAATACATAACTCACCTATCCATACTAGTCCCTCACATGAGGCCTTAGCCCCAGCTAGACTCTTCTATTCTTTATCCTCAAAACACATTTCGCAAAGTCTTTCTTTTATTTGAACTGAATCATATCAGTCCTTAAAAGCTGCAACCAAATGCCTGCTCCTCCTCCCTTCCGATGGCCACAGAAAGCTTCCTAGTCTCTGAATTCCTGCTGCTCTGAGCCCATGCTGCCTGTATTGTCATTTTAAATGCACTGTCTTCCTATATAGCTATATCTACATACACGTACACACACACATATAATCTTCCCCCCACAGGCAAGGCCCTTGGCTTTTGATTCATTAGCTACCCTACTACACCTAGCATGGTGTCTCATTCATTTTTAAAAAATGAATATTTGCTGACTGCCAAAAACTCAAACATCTGTCTCGGTGTAGCTCATTTTTATCAAAAAAGGTGACCTAGTGGATCAGTCAGAGTCCTGGCAGGAAGAGATGGCCTACTCCAACTGGGTTATTGAAGAAAATTTAATAGAGGGGCTATTTACAAAGAGTGTGGGCAAAGTTTATGAAAACCAAAAAGGGACAATGCAATATGCCAGGTCTAGTCACTGCAAAAATTTACCACTCCCTCTGCCCCTGGCCTGAAGGGACAAGGAGAGGGAACAGTTACTAGAATGCTAGAGAGAGCTTCCTGACAAGAGATGTGGCCCTGGGTAAAGAGATAGCAGCCAACCCGGCAGGGAGAGAGGGAGGGAGGATGATGATTACTCTGACCACTCTCTGCCTTTGCCCTGTGTTACCTGTCAGGACACCTCCCATGGGCTGAACAGTACAGGCAGTCAGGGTACGGGAATCTGCTGATGTTTCCTGAGGGGTCACCACCATTTCTGGACATTGGTGGTGAAGAGAAGGGTGAGGAATATATTAGGAAGGACAAGCAGAAGACACACAGCTCAGGGTAAATTAAACCAAAGGCCCTGGATTCAGACAGCTTGGGCCCCCTATCTCCTATCCACCACTTGGGCAACACATAACTCAGTAACAAATTTTCTAGTATCAGTGTCCTCACCTGATAAATAAAAATAACAATAGGACATATCTTTCAAAAATCATTGACAGAATTAATTTGGTTATATAGTCATGCCTCAGTACCTGCAGATTGCCCCACAGATACTAAAATCCACAGATGCTCAAGTACCTGATATAAAATGGTGTAGTGTTTTCACATAACCTACACACATCCTCCCGTATACTTTAAATTATCTCTAGATCACTTATGATACCTAATACAATGTAAATGCTATGTAAATAGTTGTTATACTATATTGTTTAGAGAATGACAAGAAAAAAAGTCTGCACATATTCAGTACAGATGCAACCATCCATTTTTTTCCTCCAAATATTTTCTATCTGCAATTGGTCAAATCCACAGGTGCAGAACCCATGAATACAGAGGGCCAACTGTATATATAAAAGTATTTGCTACAGTGCCTGGCACGGATTAAATACCTGTACAAAAGTTATTAATAACTATAGTAATACTTTTTAAATGGCTTTATTGATATAATTCACATACTATACAATTCACCCATTTAAAGTGTGTAAGTCAATGGTTATTAGAATATTCAAATTCCTGTTTATTCTTCTCAATTTTTAAATCAACAGCAACTTCTATATGCCATCCTTCAGGGATTTTGGTTATTATAAAATCAACTCTGTATACATATTTTTTTTTAACTGAGATATTCTGTTCCTTTTATTTATTTATTTATTTTAATTTCAGAATATTATAGGGGTACAAACGTTTTAGTTACATAAATTCCTTTTTTACTGTTTGAGTCAAAGTTATAAGTGTGCCCATCACCCAGATAGTGTGCATTTATACCCATTAGGTGTAAATTTACCCATCCCCTCCTCCCTCCCACCTGCTTGATTTCCAATGCATGGTTTTTTATTCCTCATTAATCATGCTTTTCTAAAAATTTTATTCTAGAAATCCTGATCTTTATGTTCTGCCCCACCTTCCATAATAAATGCTTATATGAATCAGACTTGAACCGTAAGACTATATTTGGAATGTTGTCCTCCAACCTCTACCCCCAAAAAGAAAAGGATTTTTGCTGCTGTTTCCCCAACTTCTGGGTCCTATGGCTTGGTCCCTGGGTGCTCCCTGCCCACTCCAGCTACAGTTCCCAGGGTACTGACTGGCACCAATTTGTCAGTGACAGCAGGCTGAGATTTACTGAGATTTTTAATTTAACTGATTATAAAGCTAGCCTCTGAAGACTTAAAAGACACTTGCCTAGGACACATAACTAATGAGCACCCAAGTCAGGGCTGGACACCTGGCCATGGAGGAACCTAAAGCCTAATAAAGAAGGATAGAATGAGTCCTAGAATTAAACGATGATACTGTAAAGCTGAAAAGGGGTCTAAAATTCTACCAAACAGGCTGTTATGAACTATGTATCATCATTTCCATCAGGTTATAGGCTGAATATCATATGATAAAGCATTAAAAAAAATACATACTAAACATGAGGTACAATTAATGCATAGTCATTTGAAGGCCCCCAAAAAATCTTGGCATAGTCTCTGAAGGCATAGCCTATACAATAATGAAATGGTTTAATGTTACATCCAAGGTGTCTATTTTCATTAGTACTCTATAAAGTGTTCTTACTATAGTCTTGAATGGCTGAAGGCAATATCATTCCAAAGTCCAGTTTATTCCACATAACAAAATGATACTTAGCTAAAGCCAGCTTAAATATATAGTAAGCACTAATACTTAACATGTGAAAATCAATTTACCACATCGCAGTACTAGATTATAGTTCTCTGGTTCTTTATCTGCACATGGCCGCATTCATTCATTCAAACACTGAAGCACCTAATGACTATAGCATAAAGCAGTAGATGATAGCTATGAAATCAAACTTTAATAAACTTGTGGGAGTGCTAAGCAATGCAGGTTCTTACTGATTTTCTAGGGAATTGTAAACTTCTACTTTCATATGTGCCTAATATTCAGT
The DNA here is from genome assembly GCA_023783475.1 of Daubentonia madagascariensis. Classification (NCBI taxonomy): domain Eukaryota; kingdom Metazoa; phylum Chordata; class Mammalia; order Primates; family Daubentoniidae; genus Daubentonia; species Daubentonia madagascariensis. Next base: position 6,889,099 of record JAKFHU010002088.1, read on the forward strand.
AGGTTCCTAACTATGAAACCTGGTTACAACATCTTCAATAAAGTATACAAGTCACAACCTATTCTTTATAAATCTAGAGACCATTTCTTGCTGCTTTTTCAATTTTTCTATAAGAAAATGCACGCTTTGATTGCTGAGGGTCTAACTTTATTGGTTTTAAAACCTACTCAACAGGTTTATTCCTTAACATAGGACACCAGCACTTTTACATCTTAGAGAGAGTTTCTTACCAGGGATAATGCCAAAAGAAACTGGAAAATCAATTTCAGTTTTACTTTGCCATCCTCACAACCATCACCTCTCCTGTCAGGCTCTTCCATTACTCCATGCCTAATCAGCATCTCCCCTCTGCCCCACTGCAGAACAAGGTGCATTCTCCTTTCCAGAAGCCAAGGGAGAGACTTTAACTGTTTTGAAGCTGAAAGGTTATATTAAACCCCCAACAAAGAAATGAGCAAGCGTGCATGGGAGTGGGGGAGAGGAGAGATTATACAAAAGAGAAAGCTGTAACCAATTTACTAAAGGTATCATAAACTGTTACAACACTCATAGAAAGCTATCCAGAAATGTAAATCAGGAGTAATAAAAATATTATTACTTTAACCTAGTTATTTTACTTCTGGGATTCTAACCTAAAGAAATAAGCTAAAATATGAAAAATCTATGTACACAAAAATTTTCACCATATGTATTTATGATTGTGAAAATATTAATAGAATTTAGTACACATCTAATAATACAGAAACAGTTAAACATTATGTATTCTTTAAACTAATGTTTATATTAAATCTAGAGATATATTAAATCCGGAGGTATATAAAATATGGAAAGAAATATAATGAACTGTTAACAATGGGACAGGAGTGCAATAATTGAAGACTTCATAAAATGTTGACTATCTTTAAAAGCTATTAGAATATTTTACTATGAGAACACACAATAAACTATTAAAATTTTTCAGTGTTAATTATAAATCCTATGAAAGGGCATGCAAAATTCTCCTGGTATTCTCTTAGTTTATTGGGGCATGAGGGTAAAAACAGAAAACAAAAATGTACTCTAGAACAACTGTACAAAAATTAATGGGGATAGGGCAAAAAGGGGAAAATAAACAATAACAGAGTATGAAAGAGTAATGAGATTATGTGTTTCCCTTATTTTCCAAAATTTTGGAATATAGTTCTTTTATTTCATACTAGAAATACTTAAGAATAATAGCAATTTTTAACTCCTTATAGGGACACACATAATTGTTGGTAAAATGCAAATGAGCATGGCAAATCTACATATGAAGACACTGTAAAGGGATTTTCAAACCCAGGCTGCGGAGAGGTCACTGCCAACTGCAAGGTTGGCTAAAATTGCTGGAAGGGGTAGAATGTAGTTGTGAAACAGTAAAGTCTGAGTTTTAGAAAATTATCATTGACACATGGGTTGAAAAGTTAGAAAGAAACTCAAGCACAAGAAATCTAGGCTGGAATAATCTAAGGCAATAAAACCTGAGAAAAGACTAAATTCAGGGCCAGAAGAGCACAAGATGGCAGGAGGTTAATAAAAAGAGTGCTCCTGAAGGCAGGGCCAAGGAACCATCACTAGAGTTAGGAAGGACATGCTGGCCACCATTCTATTAGATTTTAAGTATGTAAACATGGTATACATGGCACCAAGATAGAAAAGGACCCTGTTCTTTTAGGATTTGAAATGAATAATTGTAGAGAGAGGAAACAAAAAGAACCTGAACTTTAGAGTCTTAGCTAAGAAGAAGAAAGGCCTTTGAACCAAATAAGGATGACAAAGAGCCCAGGAACACCAAGCACATAACACTTGTATCCAGCCAGATAACCTGACCTGTACTTGCCATCTGTCTCCATGTTATGAAGTCAGTACTCTGACGTTAGGTCCACCAAAGGAAAGAGTAGTTACATATACCCAGAGGTACAAGAGGTACAACTCTTGGGTCTATAGTACACCATGACACTGGATAAGGGAAATAAGGTATCATCAAAAATAAGGAATAGACTTTAATGGGGGGAAAAAAATATCCCTTCTACTTTGACCCTTCTTTCTACACCTATTTTATAACATTATAAATTAATTAAAATAAAATATTTAATTAACATTTAAGCCAAACAAATATTTAAGCCAAAGAGTATTTGCCTCATGAGACGCTTATAAACATATGCATCTAACTCTAGAGAAGAAGATTCATTAAAGAAGATAATTAGGAAGGCTATCCTAGAAACTTAACAAAAAAGAAAAATATGCCTTACAAGAGTAAACAAATCTTGAGAAAAAAGCTAATCATAAGTCCAGTGGTTCAAAGACTACCTGATTATTTTTTAATAAGATGCAGAAATGATTTCTATTATGATACATTAATAATGTACAAAGCATTTTCACCTATATTAGCTTCAATACAAAGCTGGGGAGGTAGATTATTATTTAATATTACCCCCATTTTACAAGACAAGGAAATCAAGTGACAGGATAGTTGGCAGAGCCAGACCTCAATTCGGTATCCTAGGATTTGTCCTTAACACCTCCCTATAGTGATATGACACGTAGAGCACTGCCCAGATGTCTGCTCTTCACTGAGAGTGAATATGAAGCTCCTTCTCAACACACGTAGCTTCTAAATTTGTTAATCAGTGTTCTACCTCTCCTAAGGAAGAACAGATACCATTTCCAAACCAAGCATGCTAATTGTTTAGGAACCAAGATAAATTTTAAAAATGCAAATATAAAATCAAGTTGAGTAAAACCATATAATCCTAAATTTTGAGTGCAAGTATTAGTAACAACTCAAGAGATATGTAAGTATGATTTTTAAGCTGTGTCCACTGAAAAGACAAAGACTTAGACCAATCCAGTAACAACAATCACTCCTTGCCCCCAAACCATGGTTCTCAAAATACCATTTCCCACTGAAAGAAACCTGGGCTCCATTGAGAAACAGCTGATCCCGGTCTCGGGTAGGAAAAAGACAAGATGAGCCTGGACTATTTCATAGCAGAATGCAAAGTCACCGTCAAATACTGTTGAGATCCTGTCAAGTTGAAGAGGCTCAAGAACTGGGAAACTTGAGCTAAGGGAATCATTAATAAACTCACCAAGCATTTTATATCCATGTGTTCATAACAACATTTTTTTAAAGATGCTCAATTGTCACCTCTGAGGAATCTAGGGAATCAACCAGTATAAAGGGGAAAGGATCGAGTATTAAATTTGCCTTTCCTCTACAACATGTCCTCAGGGTAGGCAAATAGTTGGTGAAAATTCCTCTTTAAAGCTACTCTAGCTAGTAAATGAAGAAATAATAACAGAAGGAATATTACCATTTTGCCAACCCCTAACAAAACAAGGGATCTGGACAATGATCATCTATGGCCACTAATATCAAAGAAAGAAATAACTACATTATGTGATTCCTGATGGAAGTACACAAAACAGCTATGAAATATCCCCCCCAAAACACATTTGATTACACTTTGAGATCTAAATAACAATTCTAATAAGCATAGAGAACAGAAAAACATGTTAAATAACACCATGGAATGCAATCAGCAAAATACAGATTCTGGAGAACAAGAGGACAAACGATCCTGTGTCTTCAACAAATAAACTGCAAGACCAAAAAGGAGGGGTTGGGAGACTCATATACGAAAGAGACTTAAGAGACATGAATCAAATGTGACGTGTAGGCCTTTTCTGAATCCTGGTTCAAGAAAACTGAATATTAAGAAAAAAGAAGTGAGTAATTAGTGAAATTTGAACTTTGACCTACCAATTGATGATATTAAATTGTTAATTGATTTTAGGTTTGATGATACAGTGATATTTTTAGAAGAATTTTCATCTTTTAAAGATACATACAGAAATATTTATTAACGAAAATGTGACATCTGAGGTTTGGTTCAAAATAAGCCAGGGACATTGGGGGCATAGGTTTCATATTGATGAAACAAGCAAGCAAGGTTAGGAATTGACTATTTTTGCAGCAGAATATTTGGTATACAGAGGTATGTTGTCCTCTTGTCTACTTTCTGTATGTTCAAATTTATCATAATTATAAGACACACTTTATTAAAAATTCCTCTAGCTAAACAGTATGAAGTTTCCTGAAAACATTCGAAACAGAACTACCATATGATCCAGCAGTCCCACTGCCGGGTATATATACAAAGGAAATGAAATTAGTAGGTATCTGCACTCCCATGTCCAATGCAGCATTATTCTCAATAGTCAAGATACAGAATCAGCCTAAGTGTCCGTCAACAGACGAATGGATAAAGAAAATGTGGTGTGTATATATGGACACATGGAGTAGAATACATAATGGAATACTATTCAGCCTTTAGAAAAAAATCCTGTCATTTGTGACAACATGGATAAGCCCGGAGGACATTAGCTTAGGCACAGAAAGACAAATACCACATGATATCACATGTGGAATCTAAAAAAGTTGAATTCATAGAAGCAGAGTAGAATGGTGGTTATGGTGGGGGTAGGACAAAGGAGATGTTGATCAAAGGATATAAAGTTTCAGTCAGACAGGATAAGTAAGTTCAAGACAGTCTGTTGTACATCATGGTGACTATAGTTAAAAATGTATTCTATACTTGAAAATTATTAAAAAGTAGATTTTAAGGATTCTCGCCACAAGAAATTACTATGTGAGGTAATGTATAGATTAATTAGCTCGGTTTGTCCATTCCACAGCATATACAAATATCAAAACATCATGCTGTACTCCATAAATACAATTATTTTCCATTTAAAAAAAAGTTCTCCAGCTACTATAAATGCCTATTAATCCTTTATTCCAGTGGCCCTCAACCTTTTTGGCATCAGGGACCAGTTTCACGGAAGACAATTTTAATTTTTCCACGGACAGGGGAAGGGGCAGGGAAGGCGGGGGGAGCTCTGTGCCAGTCCACGGCCCGGGGGTTGGAGACCACAGGTTTATTCTATCCTTAGTAGAAACTAAATAAACCTTCTTTCACTGAGGACTTTTAAAATGTGATCATCAATTTTATATCCAAAATGAAAAAGTTAATTTTCCTGAAAAAAGAAAACTTAATATTAAAATATTAATGTAAACATGGACATTAATGAATAGGACACTTCCCATCACAACTCTATTACGTTCAAAAAAATTAATGAATAGGATCCCTCCTACCATTAAAAATAAAAAGTACAAATATATGCTAAAAGATGTACACATGCAAATACATGAAAGTGTTGATTAAATCTACAATATCAGGAACTTATTATAAAACATTTAATTTCTTACCAAAATAAAAAATATATATGTAGAGTAAGACGGATAAAGAAAATGTAAAAGATAGAGACTATTAGATGAAGTTTAGTCTATATCATCTATACAATCATAAGGTCAGGAATTTAAGCTCCTTTTCAAGGCATGACAGGCAAATAACAGAATTCCTTATTTCAGGTACAGAAAGACTAGGAGCATATATACTCCAGAGACTTATGACTTCATTCTCAAGTTTAGAAATATTTCACGATATATGCTGCTATATACACCTCAGTAACTTTTTGCCATATTTGTTAAGTATTTCTTGACCTGAGCAAGAAAAAGTCTAAAGTGTTTGGAATATAATTTTAGAAGAACTATTGAATAAACTAATATGTTCTCTTCAGAGAGATATTAGCTTCATCTAAAATAGAATCACTACAGTTCAGGCAATGAAACACATTATTATATATAATAATAGTACTGACATTATAGAGATGAGGTGAGATTTAATTAGATAGTTCATGTAAAAAGCTTAGAACCATGTCAGGCCCAAAACGGCACTATACAGGTGTTAGTTATTATTGCTGCTGCTGCAACTGCTACTACCACTGACCATGACAACAATGGTTACTAAAACTGCAATACTACTACTGGTGAGATCAGTGATTAATGAGAATAAAAGTTATGGAAGGTACAGAAATAATATAGAGGAGGTAGAGAAACTAATCAATCTATTGAAAAATAATTCTGAAGAAATGGAAAGAGTAATTATTGTGACTTGATTGTAGAAGTGATGCCTGAACAAAGTTTTGAAAAATGACTGAGTTCATGAGGGTGGTTCCAATCAGAGTCAAGAACACAAGCAAAAGGTAGAGGTAGTAAAACAGCTCACACAAACAGGGAAAAGCAAATCACTTTGCAGGGGCACGATATGTAAAAATGTAAAACAGGGAACAGGCAGGGGACAAATGTCTAATTCGTGGAAAGCTACCTTTGTTGTTGCTCTTATTCACAGATTTTCAAAGGACACCATCTTTCCACTTGAAGTTTTCCATAGGATTTCAAAGTCATTATTTTATTCTTTTCTTCTTGCTTTTCTTTGAGCAGCTACAAGTTTGATCATCACTTTTGTTCTTCTGTAAAAGCTGTGGAGGATATTCAACCTCATGAGGTCTTTTTGAAGCAAGTTTAGGCAATGGGATGCACATCCTTTTGGAACTGTATGTGGGTATTTACTGGTCATTATCTCCTCCAAGCTTTTCCAAATAACATGTAGCGTTAGTGAAGCAAATACCTAGCCACCCTTATCATATATATTCTACAACTGCAATACTCTACAGAACATCTGCTTTTTTCCTATTATACTAAAGAAACATGATTTTAAATTACAAAATTTATTCCTTCTCCACACAAATCTGAACAGGAGGGTCTCAGGATACTGTTCTTCATTCATTTCCTATTCACAGACAATGCACATTCGAACTCTTAAAGAACAGTGTCCAAAGCCTGTCTCCCAAGTAAATGGATGAGCTTAGTAGCCTGAAAATGCATACTGGCAAGGTTTTAGTTATGTATAATGCCATCATATTTTTAACACATTGTTTTTACATAAGTTCATCTTTCCCTAATCTCAAGTATCAGATGGTCAAAAAATGCAGCCACTGATAAGTTCTGAATATAATTGGTTATGTGTTTATATGTAGTTGCTATTTGGCCACTTAAAAATGCTGATTAAATGACTATGATATTGCAGGAGAAGAATCAGCAAAAAATATCAAAACCCTTGAAAAAGAGCTATTTTCATGTTGTTCTCCCTCCCTTTAAGTTTATGCATTTATATATCATCCTCATAGCATGTAAGATATTTTACAAAAATATTGTTAATCCTACTTGCCTACCAATTGCCCTGACAGAACCTATTCCACAGAACAGTAACTTTACATTTTTTTCTAAAAATATAATGGGAATTTAGGTCCAAGTTTATAAACATCATACACACACTCTGCAGTGGCATTTTCTGAGACAATCTTCCTAAGGCAGGGGTGGGTGGCAGGGGAGGTAGTTAGGGACTTCCTTTAGTCTTCAAAAGAGTAGTTAATAGTTAGGGTCCAAAAATTTTGCTCAAGAAAATCAAGTTAGACATAGACACAAAGACCCAGATTATAAAATTTACATACAAATATCAAAGAGTTTTCAAAATTGCAGTTGAAATAATTATATAAAAATAAGGCAGTATGGTTTTAAATGAAATGCTACTGCACAATCTTAAAAAGTCATTTTCTGGGATTAAAAGCCTGGAATTTGATGCCATCATTAGGAAGATGTATAAACAAACTATAATATATTCATGCAAGGGAATAATATTTAAGAATAAAAATTAAGAAAACTATTAACACACATGACAATATGGATGGATCTCAAAAACATTAAGCTGAGTGAAAGAAGCCAAACATAAAACAATATGTATTGTATGAATCCTTTTATATGAAATTCTAGAACAAGCAAACTTGTCTCTGGGAGATGGGTACCAATTGTGAAAGGGCATGGAGGAATTTTCTGGAGTGATGGTAATGTTCTATAACTTGATAATAGTTTGGGTTACAAAAGTATATACTTTTGTCAAATCTTAGCTAACATATACAATAGATTTATACATTTTGTTATGAAAATTTAAAACAATTTAAAACAGTAAACAATGTTGAACTGTTAATGAGTTACATGCTAAATATTTGCAATTTACTTTGAAATGCATCAAAATATAAGATGGGTTGACAGACAGAATCTAGGTTGGGTATCTGGGAGTTCCTGTACAATTCTTTTAACTTTGCTCTACTTTTGAAAAAAATTCATAGAAAATGTTGGGAGGGGGACTTATCTTCCTCAAGTGGGGGGGGGGGAAGGTAATAAAACATGGACTTATCATAAAATTTATTTCAGTATTATAAAAAAGTTCAGTTGGATTTATCACAAGTTTGAAAGAAGATGATTTTTTTTTAAGAATCCAAAAATACAGAGTTGGGAAAAAAATACATTTACCACAAATTTTTAAAATTTTCTTTCAGAGCTTCATATTTCTAACAGGTTTGTTTTTTCACACAGGCTTGTTCTTCCAATAAGTGAAAAAAAATCATAAATCAGATTTATCTTCTACCTGTATCCAAATAACATATAAATATGTCTATATTCTTTAGATTCATGGGTATTCCAAATAGTCTAATAGCAATATCAAACATTTTTGCAGGAAACACTTGCCACAGTAGTAGCAGCCAAATGCGAAAGCAAAGTTACATTGTTTCTTAGTAAATAGACTCATGAAAAAGAAGAGTAAAGAGAAAAGCAACGACTTCATATCTGAGTATGGTTAATTTTTCCTTATCATATTCCCTATAATACTTTGAGAAGAAAAGGATAACTAGCAGAAAACTGATTTACCAAACATGTAATATGCTACTGGCTTCCTCTCTAGTTATTTATTATGAGGTAATCTCAAATAAAAATCTTCTGCCCAGTTATCTAAACTCACCCAAATTGTCCATCTATGGGAATTACTACTTCTAGTTGTTCACTGACCAAATTGTAAGTAGTTCTATGAAACTAAACTCAAAATTTTTAATACTTTTTTTCCAAAAAATGACTGTCAAGTCTTTATGCCAGAAACATGAACACTGCTGCTTATATCTCACATAAAGAAAACTAGGATTTTCAACTCCATGGCAATTCAAAACATATTCTATGTATCTATCTGAACCAATTTCAACTTAAATTTTGTAATTTTAAACATATTTATAGTCTCTGCAACATTAAAAAGGTATAGGAAAGTAAGGTAATACAGCTATAAATTGTATCAATAAATCCTCACATACTTCTTCCAAAAAGAGAATGAATTTTCATTATATTATGTTATATGTAGGAAAAAAATACCTCCATGAAATGAGTATTTCAGATTTAATAAAAGCTAAAATCTATAAAATAACCTGTTCAAAAACAAAGGTTAGATCAGTCTTCATTGCAAATGTCATTTCAAGGCATATGTTATAAATATACCTAGAGCTAATAGCAAAGTATTACTTTAATTAGACAGAGGGATTTAATTACTTGGAACGAACAAAGCTGAGGCAGGCAAGATGTCTGAAATCAGCTGGGTACCAATGTCAAGTCTCTTATTTATTTCCTTCATTGCCGATGTTTCGAGAGACAGTGTACTAAGTCAACAATAATCCCCCACCCTGGCAGGTATCAGTCAGTTGTGGTTTTCTACTAAATAGCAATAGTAATGCTCTCTATATGAATGGTGGATGGGCCCTCTCCAGCTACATCCTAAAGGAGCATGTTCCTTCCCCTCCCTGGGTAGAGTCACTGTAATGAAGAACAGATGCCCAAGCTTCAGTAGATGGCACTCTTTCCTCTGCCATAGCTTTTCCATGAATTTCTGACACAATAGAGGGCCTGTAGACATGACACCATTCAACATTTTAATTTTTTTTAATCCCATAACTACTGCCCTGGCAAGAGGATTCATCTCCATCTTCAACAAAGGTGAGGATGCAAAGACAAGCTACAGAGTGAGAGAACATATTTGCAACCTGTGTATCTGACAAAGGACTCATATCTAGACTATATAAAGAACTCTCAAAACTCAATAGTAAAAAAGGAAATCCGATTGAAAATGGGTGAAAGACATGAAGAAACATTTTTTTGAAGGCAAATGAGCACATGTAAAAAAGTTCAACATCTCTAGCCATTAGGAAAAGTAAATTAGAGCCACAATGAGATGTCACTACACACTTACTAGACCTGCTAGATAATAAAATAATGACAATAGCAAATGCTGGTGAGAATGTAGAGACACCAGATTTCATATATACTGCTGATGGGAATTTAAAATGGTACAACTACTCTAGAAATAGTTTGACTTAAAAAAAAAAAAAAAAACTAAAGACACACTCAACATATGGCCCAGAGATCATATCCCTGGCCATTTATCCCAGAGAAATGAAAACACTGTCATTTGTCCACACAAAACCTGTACATAATTGTTTGTAACAGCTTTATTTGTAATAACCAAAAACTGGAAACAAATATGTCCTACAATAGCTGAATGAGTAAATGAACTATAGTACATCCATACCACGGAATACTTTTTAGCAATAAAAAGAAAAGAATTGGGTTTTTCCACATCTTGGCTATTGTGACAAATGCTGCAATGAACACAGGAGTGGGAATACCTCTTTAAGATCCCGATTTAAATTCTTTTGAATGGATACCCAGAAGTACGATTTGCGGCATTCTATGGTATTTCTGATTTTTGAGGAACCTCCATACTATTTACTATGGCGGCTGTACCATCTTACATCCCCACCAACAGTGTACAAGGGTTCCAATCTCTTCACATCCTCAACACTTACTTAATAGTTTTTCTGGATAGCCATTCTAACAGGTGTGAAATGACATCTCATTGTGGTTTTGATGTTGAGCATCTTTTCATATACATGTCAGCCATTTGTATATCTCCTTTGGTGAAATATCTATTCAAGTCCTTTGCCCATTTTTAAATCAAGTTATTTGTTTTTTTGCTATTGAGTTGTAGGAGTTCCTTATATATTTTGGATATAACCCTTTAACAGGCATGGTTTACAAACATTTTCTCCCATTCCCCAGGTTGCCTTTTCACTCTAAATGTCCACTGACAAATGAATGGATAAAGAAAATGAGGTATATATTTAATTGTACAATAAAACATCATTCAGCCTTAGAAAAAGAAAGAAATCCTGCCATATGCAACAGCATGGATGAACCTTGTCGACATTATGCTAAGTGAAATAAGCCAATCACAGGAGGACAGATACTATAAGATTCCACTTACATGAGGTACCTAAAATAAACACATAGAAACAGTAGAATGGCAGCTGTCAGGGGCTGGGGGGAGGGGGAAGTGAAGAGTTGCTATTCAATGGGTATGAAGTTTTGGTTATGCAAGATAAGTTCTAGAGATCTTCTATACGATATTGTGGCCACAGTGAACACTACTGTAGTGTACACTTAAAAATGTATTCAGAGGGTAAATTTCATGTTAAGTATTCTTACGACAATAAAAATTTAAAAAAAGAAAAAAGGAATGAATTATTGATACATGTAACAACTTAAATATATCTCAACAGCATTATACCACGCAAAAGAAAAAAAAGCCAATCTCAAAAGATCATATACTATATAATCCCATTTCCACAACATATTTGAATTAACAAAATTACAGAGATAGAGAAAAGATTATTGTTTGTAAGAAAAAAGGGATAGTGGGGGATGCTGGGTATGGATATGACTGTGAAGGGAGAGAATGAGGGAGACTTGGTGGTGGTGGAACAGCCCCTTATCTTAACTATACTGGTGACTACATGAATCTACACAGATGATAAAATTACAGAGCTATATCCATACTTAATACAGTTGCCAATTTCTTGGTTTTAATGTTGTACTACAGCTATTTAAGCCTCAACCAATGGAAGAAACTGGGTAAATGGTATACAGGACCCCCTTCCTTGTGATTTTTCGAAACTTCCCATGAATCTATAATTATTTCAAAACAAAGAGTTTAAAAAAAATAAAAATTGCTGCCTAAGAATACAGCCACAAACCACTATTATATAATAAGAAAAACTCACTAATTTGTATCAGAATTCAACTTCCAACTTATAGTCATCACCTCTGAGAAAGGATTGCCTAAGCAAATGAAAGAGGCATAAACCATAAAGGGAAAATATCAAACATACTTAGAGATATCTGTAATATATTTACTTACTTTAACAGAATGTGTGCATATTTCAATTTTAAGCTACAGATTTTCTATCCACTACCTCATTATACATTAAAGAAGTTCTAGCACTAATTCAAACATTTATTGATAATCTGCTGTATGCCATAATCTTTGGATATGGAACACAAGGATTAAACCTTAAACAGTGTTTAAGGTCAAAGAGTTGGATGGTCTGAATTCAAAAACTGGCCCAGACACTACTGTACCATCTTGGACAACTTACCTAACCTCTTTATGACTGTTTTGTCATCCAAGAAATAATAGCAATGTAATAAATATGCATTATAAATGTTATATCATATTAATATTAGTATATAAATATAATTATATAAGTAAAAATTATAAAATAAAATAATATTATAGTCTAATCCCATAATGATTAAATGAGTTAATCTTTGTGACATGTTTAACCTAACAACCAGAACATACAAAAGCTGAAAAACATGAGCTGTTTTTAGAATATCTGATTAACAGAGGAAATGAGTTGTATGTGGTTGTCTATGCATTTGATGAACTGTATATGCTCAACAGCAAATGCCATCCAGGGGTAGTACAAGTATCTTGGAGTTTACAGAAGAGATCACTTTGGTAGAAGAGAATGATATTGGGCTTTGTGGAAGAAGCGAAATGAGTAGCCCTGAAAGGATGATAGGATTTCAACTGAAAGATACGCTGGTCCGGTCTTTCAAGTTAGTGGGTATCACATATGTTGTCCTGGGAAGATAGGAAAATGAGAGGCATGCTCAAGTTGTCCTGTCTAGCTAATTGGGAAGGTAGATGCTAAACTGAAGGGATCCTGCTTGGAGTATTTCACAGGGTCCCAGACTGGGCTGTCACTAAATATTTCTCTTGCAAAGTATCACTGTATGTTTGAAGCTGTAAGTGTACTCTGAGCCTGCACCCCACCCCCTTTAGAGAGAGAAGTGCTAGGACCTATGTCAGAGTTGGAATAACCAGTTCTCCCTGATAAAGTAGCAAGAGATGAACTGAGATTAGAACGATTGTACAAAGTGATACTTTCAAACAGGAAAGTAAGTGATAGCCACCTAGGTGAACATGAGACAAACCGTAACAACTCAAGGTCTTATCGCTGTTAATAAAATAAGTTGTATCTACCCAAATAAATTAACTAATGTTTAATTTAGATTGAATACTGAATAATTTTCTCTCTTCTTCTGACTCAAAGAAAGCCTTAGTTTGAGATAATGGGGACAGACCACATAAAGCTAAGGAAAAACTAGATAAAAGGTTGCTAGGAGTGTTTTACCATAGTTCAGAATAGAACTACAAAGTGAATCATGTTGCTTTGTTTATAAGAAATTTCAAAAAAGTCAATAGTATAGATTAAAAATGAAAAGGGCTGGGCACAGTGGCTCATGCCTGTAATCCTAGCACTTTGGGAGGCCAAGGTGGGAGGGTATCTTGAGGCCAGGAGTTCAAGACCAGCCTCAGTAACACAGAGAAACCGTCTCTACAAAAATTTTATTTAAAAAAATAAACCGGGCAGGGTGGACCAGGCCTGTAGTCCTAGCTACTCAGAAGGATGAGGCAGGAGGATTGTTTGAAGCCAGGAGTTCCAGCCTGGGTGACAGAGCAAGGCCCTGTCTCTAAAAAAATAAATAAATAAAAATAAAAATGAAAATTTAGATAAATTAGAGACAATATTTTATTCTACTCCATTCTCAAGATATATTGAGCACAGTCACAATTAATTCAGGAGATGATAAATAGGGTATTTGGGACTAGATTGCATTATTTAGTAGAAATATCATTATGCAAAAGATAAGTTTCTAGAATTTATTAAAGCATGGTGCTCAAGAGGTTTGAAAGGGTAGGTAAGAGCAAATACACAGATGAAACTGAATACACTACTCATTGTCCAGCTGAGTGTAAGGGAAAAAAGAATATACATCCACAGATGTCCTTCACTGGTTTAGTAGAAGTTTTGTCCTCCTAATGCCAAACTTCTGATGGTTAATACCCCCTATAGCTTTGAATATTTCTGTAGTTACTGTTTGAATTACCCCTGAGATGCAACATCCTTTTAGATTAGAGCATTAAGTCTTTTGTAATCTATTCACTAAAATATTTATTGAATAACTATGGTGTGGTATTGGAGTTGGAATTCTTTTCAAACCCCAGGGGAAAAAGCACACAGAGGTATATATAAGCTTGGCATTCTTCTTGTTTTCATATGCAGAACACTAGAGATTTTTCAAATTACAGTGAAACACAGGTACTCACAATTCTAAATAATTAAAACTGTTAAATATGTAATTTGCTGTAAATGTAGATCAAAGTCTCTCAACATAGGGAGGGGACATTCAAAATAACCTATAGAAGTTTTTGAAGTTCGTCTCTGCCTGGCCCTGTTCCCCTAGCAGTGTCAGATAAACAAAATAGAGATTCTTGCCATAGCCAGCCACCATTATTGCTGGGTGTATGTAGTTTCCTCCAACCATTCTGGGCTTAAACTCCCCTGCATAGCTAATGTACAATACAGGACTAAATATACAGTTGTGCCCTTTACACATGTTTTTTACTGTTAACCCGTACAGTTGTCTCATGAGTTCAGACCTGGCTTTAACACTTTCTCATGTCTTCTACTCCAGCAGGCAATATTTCAGCATACCACGTATGGCAGATACTGACCCTGTTCACAGATATTCCAGTTCTACTCCTTCCCAGCACATGATAGCACCATACTTCCCTGTCTCCTCTGAAGTTAAAGTACAGTGCTGTAACTTATTTTGGCCAATGAATCATGAACAGAGATGATGTGTTCCACTTCTGGGCTGTGGCTTTTAAGAGAGGGAACATGAGTCACTATAGCATTTTTGCTGCTTCAGCGTTTGGAAAGGCTATGTTGAGATGGAGCTCTGTCAGTCTGGGTCCCTGAGTGACCATGATAAGTCGAGTCCCCTCCCCAACCACACTGAATACTGAATGTGACCAAGAAATAAACCTTGGTTGTGTTAAGCCATCAGGGGTTGGTATCTAAAAGTAACTTGGACTATCCTATAAAACACTCTTCCCTTATTTCTAAATTGTTACCAACAGCTGGCATTCTACAAGTTTTAAGTCTGCTTATCTTTGTCTCCTGCCCCTTCTCAGCTTTTGTGTATACACACACACACACACACACAAAAAGTACCCCTTATCGGAATTACTAACCAGTTAGAGGACTCTTTTTTTCTTCTACAAGTAGTTGACCTGTCAGAGTCAATGGATACAACTTCTACTCTTTCATGAGTAAACCAAAATTTCATAGTTGGCTGTTTTTTTTTTTTTTTTTTTTTTTTTTTTTAAAGAGGTTTATTCGGCTCACAGTTCTGCAGACTGTACAAGAAGTATGGCACCAGCATCTGCTTCTGGTGAGGGCTTCAGGGAGCTTCCAATCAAGGTGGAAGGTGAAGGGGGAGCAGGCGTGTCACACGGTGAGAGAGGAGCAAGAGAGGGAGGAGGAGGTGCCGGGCTCTTTTAAACAACCAGCTCCTCCTGTGAACTAATAAAGCAAGAACTCATTCATTGCTTTATTCATTGGAGTTGGCTGTTTTTAAGCTATTTCTTCAGAGAGATTGAGGGGAAAGGGACAGGGGGAGGAAGAAAAGAAAAGGTAGAGGGAATGGTATAGATAGGGCGGGGCAGGTGGGAGGGATGGAGAAACAAGTGCACCCATTTAAGGGTTCAAAGAGCTTAAAGAAGCTAAAGGATTCTGGAAGGCTTCTGCATGATAGTAAGCATTCTTCCACAGTAAAGTAATTTAGAGACTTTTAAAAAACGAAAATAAAGTTCCATCAACCATGCAGATAGACTTTTGCAGGTATGCCCACAGGCTTAAAGCAAATCTGGCTCTGGGCCCAAATGAAATTGGAGCTCCCTGCTTCCTTCTGGTTTCCTCTTTTCACTCATGGGAATCTATTTGTAAGGAATTAACAAATGGATGTGTTTCTAAAAATGCTATACACTTTTAGCTAAAATAGGAGGAAAATGAGGACAAAACAGAAATTGCAGACTGGCACAAAAGGGTAGAGATAATACTGACAAGCAAGGGCAGGGCTTATAAAATAGTCATTGGTCATATAAGTGTTAAAAATGTGGAGATTCCACTTGGAATTTGGAGTTGAACAAACAAAAAAGGCCATCTTCAAGAATGAGATCTGAAAATCTGGAAAATGTTCTGTTATACGCCAACTGAGGAGATCTGAAATATTATTATAAATAGAGTCTCAAAATATATCATCTCTTAGAAACAAAATAGGAATGAGTTGACAAAATGTTAAGTATAACACATGACTAAAATGTAAAAATTTGATCAAAACAGCCCCCACAGGCTTCAGTCCTAAAGACTCTATTACATTCCACTGTGCAGCCTCTCCCAATGCAGAGTGTAAAATAGCAGATACTTAATAAATGATTAATCCAGCAGTTTAAAGGTTGTTCTTCAGAAACACTGAGACCTAATCAAATGCCTTTGTTTGCTCCATGATTTTCAGTAGATTTTCCCCAATGGTACTCAGACATATGAAATTCTTTTAAAACCCAAATGAATAAATTACTACCAAAGTGTGTTCAAACTTTTTGTTGGTAGCTTCGGTGAAAAACTTAGTTTATCAAGCCTCACTTTCCTCCATGGACACAGTCTCAGAAATATCTTCTCTAAGTGAAAAACAAAAGTGGGCCTAAAATATAAATTCACCTTTAAGAATCCTGATGTATCTCAGAAAAAAAAATCAGTTGATCAATATAATAGTACACTAAGCTGATTATCATATAAAACCTCTGCATTAAACTAATGGAAAATCAAAGTACATTATCTTTGCACACTAATTTTAAAAGCACACCTAATTGAATATCCGCAAGCAGTCAATCTTTCAGATACCCCCACACAGCAGGGCTGCTTAAGCAATACATACCAAGTATTTAGCAATGGCATGCAAGCCACAGATAGAGGTGACTTTTAAGGGTGTTATCACAGAAGCAGAGAGCAGAACGGTTGCTATCAGGGGCTAAGGGGAGGGAGAAATGAAGTACTGGTCAAAGGTTACAAAGTTTCAGTTACACAGGATGGATAAGTCCTACAAACCTACTGTGCAGCATAGTGCCTGTAATTAACAACACTATATTGTATACTTTAAATTTTGCTAAGAAGGTAGATCCTATGTTTAGTGTTCTTATCACAAAAAAATAATAAAGAGGGTAAAAAGAAACTTTTGGAGGTGATGGGGATATTTATGGCATTGATTGTAGTGATGGTCTCAAGGGTATGGTACTTATCTGCAAACACATCAAGTTGTACACATTAAAAATGTACAGTTTTTTGTGTGTCAATCAGACTTCAATAAAGTGGTTTTTAAAAAGTTAAATCCAGTACCTAACGAGAACAACACTTGTAGAGTTAAAACAGTAGGTCTTTTCATGATGTTTTTCCTTGCTAGGTGGTAGTTAAGTCTCAGGCTTAGTGACCTACAAGTAGGTTTTCTCAACTTGAGACCTCAAAATTGGACCATTTCTATAAGGCAATACCTCAAGTGTGACTGGCTTTCATTGTTTTTATAAGCAATTTAAGGACTTCAAGGGTGTATAAATTTTTGGTGGTAACCAGATTGCTTATGTAGGGCATGCCTGACATGATAATAAGATTGATTCACATGGCTTTAGAAATGAATGGTCATATTCTGATGGTAGCTTGCACTTAACATGGAAATAAAGCAATACTACTATAATCAAGAATTTTGGCTTGTTCCTCCTACCAATAAGTCAACTTTGAGCATTCTGGTTGCTACGTAAACTGCACTTTTGCTCTCATTTTTGTCATGTCACTCACCCTGTTGTGAAGGACACTATAAATCTGTTTGATATTAGTGACAAATAGTGACATACTTGAGATAGACTCAAGACATTTTGTACTTTTGCAAAAAAAGAAATGAGTGAATCAGCAAAGGACAGCTCTGTATTCTGCCACCAAGAGGCCAATGATGAAATGCCTGCAATTAATTCTCTTGCGACCATCCCTCAACTTACACCGAGAACTTGAAGACATGAGCTCAGTGGCAGTCATGCAGGGAAGCTACCGGACAGCACACCTTTAGAATGCAAAGCCATGTCCAAAAGTTGACCTTCTCCATCCTCAGCATTGGAGCCTGGCTGAACAGCCACAAACCCAGCATTCATCCCTCCAGTACAAGGGAACAAAAAGAGGTGAGGATGAAAGTTTCCCTCAAAGCAAAAAGGGCCCAATCAGATGTGAAATCCAGGTGATTTAGGGTAGGGATTATCTTAGTAAGTATTGAGCAAGAGAAACCAATATGCTCACATAGAGGCAGTTGGAAGAAGAGAAAACAAGAAGAGAATTACTTTTTTGGGAAAATATTGATTGTGTAACTACTAAATGAACACAAAATAAGAGAAAGAAAAAACTCAGAAGTACAATAAAGAAAAAAAAAATAGATTCCCAAGTATATTAAGCCATATGTGTAGGAATTAAACACATAGAAATCCAAAGACTACAACACAAGATATCCGTAGATAAAACTAAAGGGGTTCGGCCCCCCTTCCCTTTCCTCTCTGTTGTATTGATTTCTTAAGTCCCCTCTCATGTCAAAAGGGTCTGGTATCTCCAGCTGCCTTAAATGCAAGAAATACTGTAATGAGTAAGTCACATTAGGAAATTAATAGCTTAATATCTTACTCCTAAGCTGTATTATTGTTTTTAAAAAGTTGATTAGAATGGAGTTTTTAACCTAAGGAAATTTTCACAGGAGATAGTTTTTCTGACCCAAACTTTCAGGTAACATCATTGTCGTCATCTTCCCAGTTGTGGGCATATCCACTAAGGATGTGATCAGTGTCTCAAGCACTCTCAAAAGTACTTTATCCATATTAATCCAATTCACTTACTTTAATCACTGCAACCCAATAAAATATCATTTTATGGATATAGAAGCTGAGGCCCCATCCAGGCCTTTGTGATCCCAGAGTCCATGTTCTTTCCACTGTACATACTCCAACCTCAGCACTCAAGATTACACTGCTCCCTTATTAGGCTAGTTTGTGAGCCCAGGTGAAAATTCTGGGACATGAATAAGGCCCAGTAAGAACAGCTGTAGTTCAGACAAGAAATGTTTTAGCAAGAAGAGATAATGGATGAGAAAACACTCTCTCTCCTGTTCATAGACACTGGAAGAAATAAATTTGGAGAAAGTAAAATTATATGGTTAAAAATGTTGGAAAGCATTCCAAATGCATACACATTTATGCTAGCTGCTTTCTCTTGGTTCACAATGGTGTGTAGATTGGGTCTGCTCATCTCCCCCAGAAAGACTTAGTCTATGCCTTCAAGAGGGTGTGACTAATTTCTTCGTGGAAAGACATCAGAAAACAGATGGCATCTGAACTGTATCTTGAAAAAAGAAGAGCTGCCAGGCAGAGAAAAGGTTCACAGTCACTTCTATGAGTTAAGTACATATATAAGTCACATGCTGAAGAGGCTTGGAAGAATCAAGTGAAGTTAAAGTATTAGCAGAAGCCAGTTGTTTTCTACAGAAGGCTCCAGGTGGTACCATTTACCTGTATGGATTTACAGGGGTACCCCTAACCCTACAAGCTTTCCAGAAAGAAGGATAACATAATAGCACTGCAACTTTCCAAAAGAGGAATTTTGGGAAGGAGGATGGAACATTTGAGAAATCTGAAAGGCCATGGAGAGAAAAAATATGGCAGATGATTTTTTAAAAAGGAGAATATAAAAGGTCTGGAAACAAACAAGTAAATAAAATAAAAACAAATAGTTTGCAGGAAGATAATGAAGTTTAAAAAAAGATAGAACTTAGCACATACTGAACACTGATGTATCGGCCAAATATACAATGCTAGCATTATGCTGAAACAGTACATCTTGTCGTTTTCAGTTCAGGCCCCACAATTCAATCCAAAGTGAGACACATACCACTATATGCAGGACTTCTCATTTACAGAATAACATTCCATTGTCTGAATGTACCACAGTTTATTTATCTGTTCACCTACTGAAGGACATCTCGGTTGCTTCCAAATTTGGGCAATTATGAATAAGGCTACTATAAACATCCATGTGCAGCTTTTTGTGTGAACATGTTTCCAATTCCTTTGAGTAAATACCAAGGAGCACAATTGCTAGATCATATGGTAAAAATATGTTTAGTTTTGTAAGAAACCACCAAATTGTCTTCCAAAGTGGCTGTACCATTTGCCCTCCCACTAGCAAGCAATGAAAGTTTGCATTGCTCCACATCCTCCTAGTCAGCATTTGGTGTTGTCAGTATTCTGGATTTTGGCCATTCTAATAGGGGTGTAGTAGTATCTCATTTTAATTTGCATTTCCCTGATGACATGACGTGGAGCATCTTTTCATATACTTATTTGCCATCTACATATCTTCTTTGGGGAGGAGTTTGTTTGGCTATTTGGCACATTTTTTGATCAGGTTGTTCATTTTTTTTTTATTAGGGAGTTTTAAATTTTTTGTGTGTATTTTTGGATAACAGTCCTTTATCAGATGTCTTTACAAACATTTTCTTCCAGTCTTTGGCTTGTCATTCTCTTGACATTGTCTTTCACAAAACAGAAGTTTTTAATTTTAATGAAGTCCAGGTTATCAATTCTTCTTTTCATGGATTGTGCCTTTGATGCTGTACCTAAAACGTTGTTGTCAAACCCAAGGTCATCTAGGTTTTCTCCTATCTTCTAGGACTGCAGTCCCCAACCCCCAGGCCACAGATCAATACCACTCTGTAGCCTGTTAGGAACCAGGCTGCACAGCACGAGGTGAGCAGTAGGCGAAACTTCATCTGTATTTACGGCAGCTTCCCATCGTTTGCATCACCGCCTGAGCTCCACCTCCATGTCAGATCAGCAGCAACATTAGATTCTCATAGGAGCACGAACCCTGCTGTAAACTGCACATAGGAGGGATCTAGGTTGAGCACTCCTTATGAGAATCTAATGCCTGATGATCTGAGGTGGAGCTGAGGCAGTGATGCTAGTGGGGAGTGGCTGCAAATACAGATTATCATTAGCAGAGGGGTTTGACTGCACGATAAGTGTAATGCGCTTGAATCATCCTGAAACCATCCCCCCCGTCCCGTGGAAAAATTGTCTTCCATGAAACCGGTCCCTGGTGCCAAAAAGGTTGGGGACTGCTGTTCCAGGCGTTTTACAATTTTACATTTTACATTTAGGTTTATGAACCATTTTGAGTTGTTTTGTCAATAGTCATAGTTGTTTAAAAAGCTGATTTCACTTAAAGATCTAGATGAAGCAATAAAAATTATTTTATTAAATCTCAACCTTTGATTACATGACTTTTCAATATTCTATGAGATGAAATGAGATGTACATATACAGCACTTATGCTGCATACTGAAGTACGAGAGTTATCTTCAAAGAAAAGATGCATGCTATTGTTTGACTGGCCAGCTGAACCAGTGACTTTTTCATAGGATACCACTTTCACTTCAAAAACTGACAGAGAAGCCATGGTTATTCTGGGTATTTGGCAGATACTTTCTAAAGAATGAACAGAGAGAGCGTGTCACTTCAAGGATAACAACTGACAGTGCTTATTGCCAATGATAAAATTCAAACTTCCAAGCAAAAGTTAGGGTTTGGATAAATTATATACACCACGATGAGCTTGACAGTTTCCCATACTTAAAGATTTTTCTGATGAGACTGATGGTGATATAAGCAAATGTGATGTTTTAATATTGCACAATGAGATGTGCCCATATTTACAAGATTGGTATAACTCAGTCAACCAGTATTTTCCAAATGACCAATGCATGTTACAAAGCCATATATGAGTAAAAGATCCATTCGAAGGACAAGATAGACAAATAGATTTAAACATAACAAAATACGAAAAATTCACTGACATGATTTCAGATTCTGCATTGCAACTAATCTTTACGAACCTACCACTTGCCGAGTTTTGGTGCAGTATCAAAGGAGACTATCCATAATTATCTGAAAATACTATTAAAATATTCCTCCCTTTTCTGACTACATACCTGTGTGGGCCAGATTTCCAGCCCATACCTAAAGTAAAGTAACATACTGCAACAGACTGAATGCTAAGGCAGATATGAGAATCTAGCTATCTTCTATTAAGACATATATTAAGAAAATTTGCAAAAATATGAAACAATGCCACTCATTAAATTTGGTCTTGAAAAACAGTTATCTTACATAAAAGTGAAGTATTTGTGTTAACATGTAGTGGGGCTCTTATTTTTAAATGAAATAACTATTTCTGTAATTTCTCAGTCTTAGTTTCCAATACAGCAAATATTGGTAGATATAACCCACATAAACAAAAGCTCTATAGCTTTGCTGTCCATATGGTATTGACTAGTCACATGCGGCTGCTAAACTTTTGAAATATGACTAGTTTGAATTGAAATATGCTGAAGTGTAAAATATACACTGGATTTCAAAGACTTAATATAAAAAAGAATGTAAAAATCTCTCAACTTTTATGTTAATTACATTTTGAAACAATACTTGGGGTTTATTAGGTTAAATCAAATATACTAATTTCACCTTTTTACTCTTAATGTCGCTACTACAAAATTTTAAATTACACATGTAGCTTGCAATTTTGATTTGCATTGTATTTCTATTGGACAGCACTGGTCTATAAGGTAAGTCCTCAATTTTTAAGTGTGCAAAGGGGTCGTGAGACTAAAGGTTTTAAGAACTGCTGCTCTATAGAGAAACGGATAAGTTGAAGAAATAAAGAAAACCAAAGCTATAAATACTGACATTTAGGGGGCCCAACAGGACACAGAATGACCCTATAGGGAAAACCACCACCAATCGATAAGGCCAGAACAGAGATTCACTCAAATATAAGCAGATGGTAAAGTTCACTAGATATTTGTGAAAATCTTCTAACATGAAAGTCAGAGACCAACCTAAATAAAAATTTAAAAAAAATAAACCTATGAAAAGACAGATAGTGCAAATATTAAAGCAAAGTGATAAAGCAAAGGAAAACTTCAAAAAGACTTTTACAAATATCCTCAGGGAGATGAGAAACTATTGCATCCATAAACAATAGCTATGTTTAAATAGAATAAAGAAACATTCATAAAGCAATGAAGAGCTCTTAGAAATTAAAATCTTGAAGGTAGAAATCAAATCCAATAGAAAGTTAAAATAAACCTTAGAAAACCTCACAGAGAATAGAACAAAAAGGCAAAAAAAGGGAAAATAAGTGGGGGGAAAAAAGAAAATTAGAAGAGTATTCCAGAAGGTCCCAAATGCCAAGTAACAGAGAACCAAAAGACAACTTAAAAATTGTGTGTGTGTGTTCAAGGGAAGGATAAAGAAATAATGTTTCCCAAAACTGAAAGATAAATCCACAAGGTGAAAGGCTCTAATCAATGCCCAAAGTACACAGCACGATAAATGACTTAAAAACCCATACACATCATGAAATTTCAAAGAATGGAGGGGGGCAATGGACAGGTTTAGAGGTACAGGCTGGGAAAAAGGTGGTCTTCTCAACAACAGCACTGAAAACTGAAAACAACACACTGCCTTCAA
Source organism: Daubentonia madagascariensis (assembly GCA_023783475.1). NCBI lineage: Eukaryota > Metazoa > Chordata > Mammalia > Primates > Daubentoniidae > Daubentonia > Daubentonia madagascariensis. Next base: position 6,912,759 of record JAKFHU010002088.1, read on the forward strand.
AATTCTTAAAGAGAATGACTTCAACCTTGAATTTCAAACCTTAGCAATCAACTGTGAGTAAAGAATAGACATTGTCAGATGTAAATGTCAAATACACACACACACACACAGATACCCCCTCCCCCCCGAGAATCCTTTCCCAGAAATCTGCGATCCCAGAAATCCCAGATAGGTCAGAAATATTTAAAGGATATCACTAAACAAACAAAATGAAACCAGTATTAAAACCAAGAAAACAAGAAATTTGTACAAGTATACTGTGTGACTCAACTTTGAACAATATTTACCATCATGCTAATATGAAAACTGAATGTTGACTGCACCAAAACTTTTAATTAAAGAAGCAGGGCAAATGGGGAGGGAGGCTGGGGGCTGTGAACTGGGAGGAAGGAATGAAAAAGAACTACACTGTTATCCATCATAGATCAACTGAAAATGTCTTAAATTTTAAAAATCAAGAAACATTCACTCAACCATATTGCTGAGAAATAAGAAATAATTAAGGAAGTTGAAAGTGGTTGTCTCCAAAGAGTAGGTAGGGGTGGAGCATGAAGTTGCCAATGTTTGTTAAAAACTTTGTAATACATATAATTTTAAACGCCTTACTTCAATGAGTTTAAAATGAAATTTAAAATATCATATAACAAAATGGGAATACATATTTATAAATGATACACATTTACCAGACATATAGATAAGTGCAAAGAAATGTGGAGGTTATGATGTTTTGCTGACAAAGCAAACCAACCTATGAAAAGCTAAGATGATCAAATAAATTTGCAAGTTGTGTGAATAAATTTCCTACCCAATTTTTGTTGTAAACTAAACATAACTGGAGAGAAAAGATAGCCCCCTGTCTAATGATTCACCAGGGATCACAAATTGGAGACCCCAGGCTGAACCAGCCTATACACATATACTGCTTGGGCTATAGAGAGAGTTTGTTCTTGTTCCTGTTGTTTAAAGATCAGGGCAGACCGCGAAAGAACCCAGATTGTCTACTTCTCTTGCAAAAGCAAGTCTGGCCATGGACAGCCTGCATTCTGTCTAGGCAACCACCAGCTACTGCTAAGCAGGGGCAGCCCGGTGTCTCCACAACATTTAGTATCACACATCTCACTACAAAATAGTGTGTATTTCTCTGCACATACCCCTATAAATAAGAAACAGAAGATGGACCAAGAAGATCTCTTATTTCAAGAATAATCAGAAATATCACAAATATTTGTAGATAAGAAAATTCTCATTGTCTAAAATGCAACAGATGTTTATTTCACCAGTTATTTGTCTAACCCCTGCAGTGATCTGTGTCTGAGACTCCTGCTTTAAAAGATGATAGGCTTAAACAGACTCATAACCTTCAAAGAGCCATTCAATTCATTTTTGTTGTATCCTGAAAGCTTGCCTTTATATATTTTTCCTATGTCCTGCATAGCTTTTATATATATTATATGATATATGCAAATGGCATTAAAATAAGTAGATTAGCATACTTTAAAATAATTGCCCACATTGTCCTATTTAAACTATAACTGAATACAGCAAGAGCAATATGGGACTACCCTCATATTTTCTTCATTTTATTTCTTATACGTATGATACATATTATAATCTTATTCATGCTCAAAATCTGCAAGGTAGAAACCTCATAAAGGAGATGAGGAAGGAGGGTAGAGGCAGTGTAACTTTAAAACAAAGACTTTATAATAGTTTTATTTACATGCCACAAAACAATCTCCAAATGACCTCTGCCTTCCAAAGTAACATTTTAACTAAAGTGACAGAGAATGGAATGCTACTTTAGAATTGAAAGGAAGATAAAATGTAGAAGTCCTAATGTGCTGCTCTACATAGCATTATTCATGACAAGGGTTTCCCGCTTTCTTAGACAGAGTTCAAAATGTCAGCTTTAACTATGTAGCAAATTTTAATAGGATGTTTCTAAATGGGTATCCTAAGAGGGCTACAAGGATTTCTTCTTCTGTAGCACATTCAGAATGACACTAGCTACTTCTCACCTGGCCCCAGGAGTAGTCTCCTTAAGCCATTTCCTTTCATCTCTGCTACACTTGGACTCATGCTGAGTTAACCACTCCCCTAACAGGTTTGGAACCAGAATAAGAATGTTGTTTTGTGTTTATAAAACATCAAACTATGAACAAGAAAGCTCTCAGTGAAGGCTTCCCTGCCCCGGTTACAGAATTACTCTGCCAAAAGGGTGCTACCCTACCCTCTGACTGCTGCTGGAGGGATGGTAACAGTGAAGTGGCTTTAAAAAGCAGAAAATGCAGTTTTGGAACAACCACTTTCAGTGCAAATTGTAAAACGTATTTGCGGTCTTCAAAACTTAGGGAATTTTTGCAAACATGTATCAATTGAATATGATAGAAATATTGCTATGTAAATAATACTTAAAATTGTCGAACAGCAGTAACACAGATTGGACCAACTGGCCATGTATAGTTCTTGGAATGCTTAGGGGTGGGGAGATGATGTTTCTATCCAGAGAGAGAAGAGCCTGTCATGAAGTAGACTAATGTATCAAAGTGGTTCTATAAAGGACAAGGGAAGAAGAAGCCACAATTATGCTGATAAACTACTTAACAAAATCATTGTCAATATTTGCCACATTAAACTAAAAAACTCAGATTGATAATCCTTTGGTAATATGGAACTTTAATCCTTCCTAGATGCCATTTTCCAACTGCAGTACATATAGCAAAGCATTTTGGGATTTTTTTAAAAGTGACATTAGATTATATTATGCTTTAACTTGATACTGTCAAGGACTTAATTTCAAAAATCAAAACATACCAAGTAGATCCAAAAGTCTACTGGGAAAGGCTTCCCCTGCCTCTAGGGTAAGAAAATACCTTAAAAACATTCTATCTTAACTTTAGAACACAAGTCTGAGTAAAGTTATAACTTTTAACCAGCACATCTTAAAAGATGTGTAACTCCAGAGCAATATAGCAGGGTATTACATGAACAACTGTAATATGGAATTCCAGTCATAACTGGAATTATTTATGATATGGAGAGACAAAGTCAGATAACTGAGGATGCAGATGGTCCTATACTTTTGTTTTAAATCAGGTTTCCAGCTTCTCTCTCACCCACAACACAGCACGTTATAACCACTCTTCTACTGCTCTGAGAAACTTAAAGACTGAAATCCCTTCACCTTCCCAAACATCATCACCACCATGCAAACATACATGTGTTGTATGCATAGGTTGGAGGGGGAAGAGGTGGAAAAAGCAGATGTTGCCAGAGGCAGGGCACCATAATTTACTATCTGAGTATTCTGAGTATTTCCTGGGTAACTGAGATCCCTATGCAATCAATGTTACCAGCACTCCCCAAATCCACTGAACCAACCAACTGATTTATTTGTGCTAACAGTTTCTGCTTTCAGGACACATCACACCCTGATCTCATCTCCTTCCAAGCATAACCCTGAGAAAATAAGACCCAGCCAATTCAGAAGAATTCCATTTGGCTTGAGATTGTGGGAGTAAAGGAGCATTCTGCACAGCTTTATTCCTGGTGCCCTCCCCCTGGAGATGCATAGCCACCCACACACACTAAGGGTAGAAGAATGGGAAAGGGCAGATATTTCTTTCCTGGGAAAAAAGCCAGAGTGAAAGTTTGGGAGGATATAAACATATAACAGCTACTGGAGAGCCATGGAAACCTTCTTCCCAAGCAAATGTGCTTTGCTGTAAACTTTCCTTGCCCCTTACAATATTTAGTGTTTTGTTAAAGCAAATATTTTTAAACCCACAAGCATGTGCTATTTAAAATGCCTAAAATTAAAAATAAATAAATCCCCCCTTATTGCCTGTCTAAAACCACCAACACATCCACTCTTTATCATCACAGATATTTACAAAGTAGCTAACTACAAACCATTTTACAAATTTCCCTTGCTTTTTTGCCAGGATTCTAAACTGAGGGTCCCATGCCTTGAAATTAAACACAGCATGGCATACACATGTGCATCTTTCTAGACAGAGGGTTCCTAAATATCCAAACTGTCAAAGGGGTCCAAGTGCTTAATAAATGGCATGGCTTTAGCAGGATCACAATTTACATTAACAGGTTGATTCTTCCAGTCATCTAGATCAGCTACCCTAAAACTCCTGAGGAACAGAACTCTAGGCAACCTTTTCAGAATTAATCCTGCTCTCAGGAAGTCCTGCAACACAGGTCTCTTGCAGGAATGGGAGGCTACACCCTTAACTTCAGTTCTCTGGGGATTTAGAACAGCTGGATACCTTCACAATAAAGCCACCCTCACATCCTTCATTCCTTTGGTTTCCAAATACTTTGCTACCACCATATAATCTCTTTTACTTATATTTAAAGATTCCTTGCCCTTTCTTAACCTCTGTGTATTTGTCCATTCACAAAACGACAGGTGGGTACACAAGCACTGCTTTCCAGTCCTTACAAGGCCCAGTTAAACACATAATGTTGGCAACTTAAATTTAACAAAAACCCTACTCTGCTGACATATTCAGTCAATTATGACCCTAGGTCCTTTATTTCCCATCCTTTATTTGCCTTCTGTAATAAGCTATTCCCATATTAGCCTATGTCTATTTCACTTCCCTAGACATCTATATTTCTTAGAACTCCTTAAAGCAAACTTCTATGGTGAGCCTTCATAATAAAGGTTACACTATAAAACAAAAATCTTCCCAATTCCTTTGTTAAATGAATTTAATCTTTCACATAAATGGTAGTCCACCCCTGTAATTTCCTTTTGGTTAGTATCTTAAACTTTGAGCCACTGAACATTATCCCATGTTTATGGAGTACCTTTCCAGTTTGCTAAGATTATTATCACTTTAAATTATTAAACACGCTCTATTTGGTAAAACCCAGAAACCTAGTGACTATGCCAAGAATTCTATCTTGCAGTCACTTACTGGTAGTTCTGGGATGCTACAGTATTATATCTTATGTCTTGCTAACCAGTTTTTACTTTAAAGCAAGAACGAAAGTGGAGGGGAGGGGGATGAAAGCAATGTCTTTTTTTTTTTAAAGGGAAATACATGAAAAAGATGAGGGAATGTTCAAAAGGCTTTAATATTTCTATGAAAAACCATGCAGACAAATATAACTACCACTGCATAATTTTGTTTTCCTTTCCTTGTGTAGAACAACCTCCAAATGGGATATAAAGGATTCTCTATAGTCTCAACTGAACTGAATCTGTAACATAAGGTGCACACAGTTGAAACCTTTATAGCAGTTTGGACATACCAACCTAGAAGCATCTTATGGGAGTAGGTAATGAGACCATTGAGTCACCTATGGTACCTGTTGAAGCTTGTTCATAAATGGTTGATTCTCTTGTTCTAAGTATGTGGTAGAATCACAGTTTTCCACCTACTTGAAATTAAGCGCACTGGCCACGTAACTGGCCAATGAAATGTGAGGAGTAACACGGGTCTCTCTGTGCAGAAGCTGTAACAGCCAGTGCATGGATCTCCACTTCTCTTTTCCCTACTTCTGAAATCATGCAAATATGTTTTAAGATGAAGCCTTCATCAGCCTGGGGCCCTGAATGATTTAATACAATGAGCAGATTCCCTTCATTGACTCACCATGGACTCAAGCAGGACTGAAAAATAAACTGTTACTTTAAGCCACTGAGGTTTTCAGATTATTACTGCAACATAATCTTTCCTGACTCATACTACAACTAATTTTAAATACCAACATCTAAGGCACTGTGCTGTGCTATGTGTGTGGGGAACTCAAAGACAAAAATCAAAGCCAAGTATAGAGTTGGAGAGAGAAAACATGACCCACATATAACAGTGAAATGAGGTATAAAATTCCAGTTTCTATCTTTTCAAAGCCCTCTAAAGTGCTTTGTGCTAATATCACTTTCTAATGGCGAAGGGGAGAGAACTCCATTGTCCATAGAGAGGCAACAGCATGAGTAAAAGACAAAAAGCATGCAGACAGTACAGGAGACAGCTGAGTGAGGCTGCAGCATGGATTACAGGAACAGTCATAGGCAATGAGGCTGGAAATACAAGGTGCAACAGTTCATGACAGGCCTTGAATGCTTTGTCCTAAAAAATGTTAACAATAGTAAAACGCCATTACCGTCCCAACACATTCTAAGGGCATTACGTATGTTCTTTATTTAACTCTCACGACAACCCACTGAGGTAGATACTATTGTAAACTCCCATTTTACAGATGACAAAACCAAGGTGCAAATAGAGTGCATTGCTCTAGGTCACACACAAGTAGTAAAACCAAGACTTGAAGCCAGACAGCCTCACTCTAGAGTCTATAGTATTAACCACTACACTATACTCCCCCCGACAGAACTTTAGACTATCTAAATAGTCTTCTATATTAGGAGGTGAAATCCATTTGCAGTTTTAAGAGAATTCCACAATCAGCATTATGCTTCACAAAGGTTAGTTTTGCCATGCATAAAATAGATCAAAGAATAAAAGACACTGGTATGTAGGTAGATATATCTTTTGGAAATCAGTAAAGCTAATCAAGTGAAAGATAATGAGTCCATATATTAAGACAGTAACTAATAACTATGGATCAATAATCCAGAAAATTGTGATATGGTCATAGCAATGTGCCTTCTGCGTATTAGTGTGTGGGAGTTTAAAGATGGCTGCAAGTTCTTTGCTACTCTTATTGAGAGGGAAAGTCTAATTCCCCTCTCCTTGAATTTAGGCTTTCTTTTCAGACTTGCTTGACAAATAGATTGCGGCAGAAACAACGCCCTGGGACTTCTGACACTAGGTCAGAAGAAGCCGTGCAGCTCCACCTGGCTCTCTCGAAGGAGCCCTGGGCCACCTTGTAAGTAATACAAATACCTTGCTAAGAGCCTTTGTCAAAAGTCCCAAGACTACATGGAAAAGGGCCCTAGCCAAGCCTGGCCTCTCAGCCTTCCCTACCGAGGTGCCAGCCACTTGAATTAAGCCCTCTTAGACTCTCCAAAACCAGCCACCAGCTGAATATTACCAAGTGATCCCAGCTGACACTGTGTGGGACAGAAGAATACCCCATCCCAACTGTGCCAAATTCCTTACCCACAAGCCTGAGAGATATAATAAAGTAGATACACTAAGCCAATGGGTTTTAAGATAGTTTGCTATGCTGGAGTAGATAACTGGAACACAGTGTTTATTAAAGAAACTTTGAAGATCAATCAACTACATCAGATCACTCAGGACACTCAGCTCCTTACCTCACCTGGAATGACTGAGAATCTACACATATGAGTACAAAACTCTCACTGAATGGATGCAGGAAGCACAGTTTGGGGGATGACCACGATTGTAGCTCTGACACGGGCAGTGCATGGGCAATATATATAGCCAAAGTGTTGTACCCCCATAATATTCTGAAAAAAAAAAGAAAAAAAAAGAACAGCATTTTCAGCAAGTCCCACCACCCTAAGTGCTTCTTACTCAATGTTAAAGTTTGAGAAGTCTTGTAATTTTAAAAGTCAAAACCATCCACACAATAAAAATGAAACCAAAAGGGCTGGTTCACCACAAAATGAGTGATACATGGGAAACTCAGATTGTTACTGGTCTTCTGATCTCTCCACAGTCTTTCTATACCCTGGCTGCCATCAAAATTACATGGGGAGCTTTTAAAAGTTGCCAAAGTCTTGAGCCCCACCCCAAGCCCATGGCTGGGAGGAGTGCCCAGGTGCTACTAATACACAGCCAGGCTTGCGAGCCACTGGTCTAGTTAACCATTAATATTTTATTGCTTTATGAGCAGAGAAGGTATGAAAAAGCCTTCCTAGAAAAAGAGAAAAAATTGTTTTAGCTTGATTCCCCAAAACTGCAGAGATGATCTCCAGGCACCACTTGAGTAAAACAGGTCTGAAAGAAATAGTATTTCTCCAACAAGAACAACGAATCTGAAGTTACATGTATACGTGTATCATTTTGGTCCAACATATTTTAAATATATAAAGTAAATTTTCAAAATCTCAGAGTGTTTCTGGAAATAATTTAAAGCATATGACTTTCAGGAGCAGATTTTTATTTCTGCTTTAAAAATATCTATTGGAAAAACTGGATGTTAAACAGCGTTTAAAGGGAAAATGTACTTTTTAAAAAGCTTAGCAGCTTAGCTTATATGCTAGGACACTTACCACCACACAGGTTGTATTTTCTTACTGAGCTAATATTAAAACTTATTTTCTAATACAAACAATTCCAGAATGGAATCTAAAGAATATTAATAACCCCTCAGTCTTCTGTAACAAAGCATCGCCATTGTCCAGTTCTCAGTGGTGAGGAAAAGCACTCAGGAGGTCAAAGGCACAGGAGAGCAGGCTGCTTTATTTCCTATAAGACAAACATTCTCTCTGAACACTGTTAACATTCAGAGATCAGAACATGAGGTCATTAATGGCAAACGTAATCGTCTCAGTAGCTGTCTTCCCAGCCTCATCACCAAGTGTGAATAGAAATGACCAAAACTCTTCCATCAGTATTTATTACTCACCCAAGAAACAGTACCTACTACGTGCCAGGTACTAATGGATCAGATAAAAGGAAATAGCTGAGGTGAAGGCTGAATGACCCAGATGATATCGCCTCAGCTTGTGCCCAGGTGGGATTATTTCAGAAAGGTGTGAAGTTGTCTCCTAAAGCGGAAATTTAGCCAGAAAATAAACAAAGATTTTTCACACCTACAAGAAGCCGTCCTTCCAGTAGTCCTGGTGGGTTTACATGGCATGGTTCACATTCTTTTTCCGCCCCCTGTCACTCCCCTTTGCCAAATTCATTTGTGGTTGGAGTGGATCAAGTATAGTCTGTAAAGTGGAGTTTTTAATCAGGATATAGTTAACAGACATTAAGGTTCTACATTTCCATAACAGATGATTATGCAGACAGTTAAAAAAAATGTCCTATGTTCCGATCTAAAGAAAAGTAGCATTGAAGTTAGGAGAGTATATTTTCAATGTTGTCACTATCTGTCCCCGATAGTCCTCAGAGATTCAAACAATTCCCACTGACTTTGTGGATTACTTTACCTCTGGGCACTTAACTTGCCCCAGTAGAGAAATTAACAATAACCCCTGAAACACTTTTTATGAGGATTCCTGAAATAACACTGGTGAATTAATCACGACCTACAAATTATTACCACCACAGCTAAAACAAAGTCTAACACAAAACGTGCTATTAAAAAGTCAGATCCAGAAAAATTAAGAAAATTCTCAAAGAGGTTGACAGACTGCAAATTTAATAAAATCAGAGTCAGAAAGGCATAAAAAAATTAAATTAGATGCCTCCGGTTATGTGATAAGGATTCAGTATTTTTAACTTTTCAGACTTAAAGACTAATCCATCTGCACTTTCCTCGTTCCTATGCTGAGCAGGAAGGCTCTTTTACGGACCACTTTAAAAGATAAATAAGGGAACACACGGCTGTATAATTTAGAGAAGTAAATTTGCTCTCTTTAGAGTTTCAGAAAATACTACTACCAAGCATCAGTAATACCTATCTTGTGATTTGTTTTTCTAAAAGTACGGAGGGATTTATTTCACTTATCCTGGTTCTACAGCATGATTCAAAATAGTCATTGAGTATCTGCTAAGGAAACAATTGTGTTGGTCAATATGGCAACACAAAGTGGCATAAAGATAGCTCCTTATCCATCCCAAGTATGGCTAGAGAAACAGATTTTATAAAATCCAAGTGACCAAATGAGTGGTTGAGAGACTTTTAGAATATCAACAACTAACTTATGTAATACGCCATCTTCTAACCATCCTAAGAAGCATAAGGGTCATCTACGTTATTTATCTTTGTATCTCTCCCACCCCCATCAACAATCAGAACAGAGCCCTTCACACAACAGAAGTGTTGATTTGATATCTCTTTTAAATAGGCATTCTCACTAATGAGAGTTGGCAGTACGTCTGTGACAATGGAACAAAGAAATAGGCCATAAAGCAGATTAAAACCAACACTCTCCTAAATTGACATTTTACTAACCACAGATTAGAAATGGTGTGTGTATAACTAATAACATTCTGCCTCCTTTTGAACTCAGTACCAGTCAGATTTTCACTGCTTGTTTCTTTGTGTTATTATTTAAGAAAGTCCTTGGGCAGGGTTTGTGGAAATAAAACAGAATTAAAAGATTGAAAACTAACAGACAGTCAAACAAAACGTGTACATTTAACTTGGTGGAGACATAACTAGGAGACAGAGGAGACATTTCACCCAGAAAGCAATAATAAAACATCTGATATCTATTATTTAGCAGATTAGCAAAGTGCTTTCACAAGCAATATGTCATTTGTTCTGTCCACATGATGAAGTCTGTTTGTGGCACCAATGAGCAAAACAGAATATTCAGGCTCAAGGAATAAATGGCAAGTGGTAGCACTGAGGTTCAAATCCAGACTTTGTCTTGCCCTCCAAGATGGTACTATCTACCCTAGACCAGATATAACTCCCTTCAATGAGAGGCTCAAAACCAATGATCTCTGGTTTTAGCATCTCCCATGTCTTAAACTGCCATGATTGTAGAAGAAAGGACAGCAGCTAAGTGCACACCACCTCTCACAGGGCCAGAGAAACAAATAGCTTATACCACCTTCAGTGTAATGAGTTAAACAAGGAAGAGATTTCCATAAATTTCTAGAATTCCTTAAGATGATAAATATCACCTGTTTGAATAATTTAGATGAAGTCTTACCTTGGAACCACTCAGGATTACTTCCATAACTTGCCTTTTAATCTTACAGTGACCACTGGCATAAATTTTCATTTAGACTTGAACAATAGTATTCCTAGGATAATAATAGTGACAGTCACTGTCACCCAAGTTTCTTAGGCCTAAATTAAGCAGTTCATGAACTGCTTACGTTCTACACTATGATTTTTTCTTGTAATAGATGTATATATCAAAGCACTTTTTCCTGATTCATGAAGAAATTCATTTTGGGGAGCCTATTTATTTTAAAAAAATCAGTTACATATAAGAATTTAAAATTCATCACATATCATAATCATTCTTCAATTAATCAAATTTGATGAGGAATTCTAATAAGGATTCACAATTAAGCTTTTTATATATTAAAAAACAATATAGCAATCACCATCTAATGTGTAAGACCTAACCACTGCAAAGATGATGTTCTAAATTTGAACTTGAAAGGAAAACCCATCAGTATGCCTGCTTGATTTTTTTTTTAATCTATTCATGTAGGTTAATTACCTGACACTCATTAAGATGACTCTGGGCTTCTTTAAATTTCTGACCATATTAACCTCTCCAACTAATCCTTATTAGAAAAATATTAAAGAGTGTTCATTGCTATTACAAATTGAATCTGAAATGATGAAACAATTATCAAATAAATGGAGTAGAAAACGAGGTTATATGCATGAGAAGATTCAATGCATCAAATATTTTACTTCCATTATTATAAAATACAGGTCTTAAGGTCTATATCCAGGAAATGTGCTTAAAGATCAGTATTTGAAAGAAATTTCTCCACTCCATTCTTGTACAATGGGTTAACAAACAAAAACTTCAAGTTCATCACTAACAGATTCAGGAAAAAAAAAAATCTTACTTTAAACAACTGGAAAGATTCAACTATCTAGCTCAATAAGTCTACATACAACAATCAGTTAATATTATGAGTCTCACATTCCATGTAACTCATTTTGCAAATAAAATGGTAGAGAGAGGCTGGTCAATGATGTAAAGGGTACTGGTCAACGTCACGAAAGCATGAAATATGAATGAGATGTTACTTTTAAAAACTAAAACCATCACTTCAGTTCTAGGACAAAAAAGGAAATTCAAAAAAATTTCTTCTCCAGACAAATTTCATTTGAAAATTGTCCTACAGCAAAAAGAACAAAGCTGGAGGCATCACACTAGCAGATGTCAAAATATACTGCAAAGCTATTTAACCAAAACAGCATGGTACTGGCATAAAAACAAACACATAGACCAATGGAACAGAATGGAGAACCCAGGAATTAATCCACATATCTACAATCAACTGTTTTCTTTTGTTTTATTATTATTTTTTTAAACAACAAAGGTGCCAAGAACATTCAGGGGAGAAAGGAGAGTCCCTTTAATAAATGGTGGTGCTGGGAAAACTGGATATACATAAAAATGAAACTAGACTCCCATCTCCCATCTCTCACCCTATACAAACACAAATTCAAAATGGATTAAAGACCTAAATGGAGTAAAGACCCAAAACTATAAAACTACTAGAAGAAAATATAAGAGAAACACTTCAGAACATTGATCTGGGAAAAGATTTTATGAATAAGACCTCAAAAGCACAGGCAACAAAAGCAAAAATAAACAGATGGGATTATATCAAACTAAAAAGCTTCTGCACAGCAAAGGAAACAATCAACAGAAAGAAAAGAAAACCTATATAATGGAAGAAAATATTTGCAAACTAGTTATCTGACAGGGGATTAATATCCAGAATATACAAGGAACTCAAATATCTGAACAGCACACGCACACATACAATCTGATTAAAAAAATGGAGAAATGATCTGAAGAGATATTTCTCAAACAAGACACAGTAATGGCCAACAAATATATGAAAAAATGTTCAACATTCCCAATCATCAGGGAAATGCAAATCAAAACCACAATGAGATCTCACTTCAGTTAGGATAGCTATAATTAAAAAGGCAAAAAATAACAAATGCTGGTGAGAATACAGAGAAAAAGAGAATTCTTATACACTGTTGGTAGGAATGCAAACTAGTACAGCCACTGTGGAGAACAGTATGAAGGTTCCTCAAAAAACTACAAATAGAACTACCATATGACCCAGCAATCTCACTACTGGGGATTCATCCGAAGTAAAGGCAATCAGTATATCAAAGAGATATCTGCATCCCAATTTTTACTGCAACACTATCCACAACAGCCAAGACATGGAATCAACCCCAGCATCCCTCAAGAGATGAATGAATTAAAAAAATGTAGTATATATTCACCCTGGAATACTATACAGCCGTAAAAAGAACGAAACCCTGGCATTCGCAGCAACATTATGCTGGAGGACATTATGTTAATTGAAATAAGCCAGGAACAGAAAGTTAAACTCCAAATGTTCTCACTCATATTCAGAAGCTTTAAAGAAGGTGATCTCATAGAAGTAAAAAGTAGAACAGAGGATACTAGAGTCTGGGAGGGGTAGGGGGAAAGGAAGTATAGGGAGAGATTTGTTAAGTATGGCCTTCAACAACTGATATCACCTCTGCAGATTTTTTTTATACATTATGAATAGAGTGTTAGTGAAGGTGTCTTATAAATGTTCACTTAAGTTAAACTAGAAGCTAGACTGGCAAAACACAAAAAAGGCAGAGAAATTTAGATTCAGGCAATGGAATGAAGCAAATGGGAGAATCAGGAGAAGGAGATTAAGAGAAAAGGAGAGTATAAGGGTAGGAGACATTGGCAACAAGTGGCAAGCAATTAAAATCCTTAACACAGAAGGGGTTCTCCCAAAAAGAAAAAAAAATTATCTATCTTTTTTCTTTTGGAACTGTAAATACCAATAACCAAAGGGTGGCTAATCCATCCACACAGCAGAAATTAACTTTATTAGTAATGTCTTTTAAATGGGAAAAATGTTTTACCCTCATATTGACAAAAAAGAAAAAAGATAGCATTCTCAAACGTGGCTATCAGCAACACTGATTGGCTTACCAAGTTCTCTAGAAAGACAATAAAAAAAGTTTGAGAAACATGCACATCCATTGATCCAGTAGCTCCAGTTTAAGAACGGGCCTAAGGAAATAATGACAGCTACTCAAAAAAATTGAAGGGACAGATGTTTTACGACAAATTTGGAAAAATTTGTAACAACCTAAATATCCAACAATGGGGTAACTGCTTAAATAATTTTGTGATTATATGCATACAATGTAGTATTGTACATACACACATGTATACATGTATACATATACATGTATACATATACATATTTAACTTAGCTCTTATATAAATTCTATGTGGCAGGTATTGTTCTAAGCATTTCACATATGTTAATTAAATCCTCACACCAGCCCTATTATATAGGCATTATAATTATTCCTTTATTAGAGATAAGGACGTTGAGGCTGTAGGCTAAATATCCAATCAAAGTTACACAGCCAGTAAGATGAATAGCTGGGATTTGAACCTAGATAGTCTACTTCCATAGTAAATGATTGTACCTAGTTTGAGTTCTAAAGGATATGTACAACATATAAATGAATAATAGTTATCTCTGATAGGGGGATTATGGGTAGGATTATATATTTTGCCTGTCTATATCTTCTAGTTTTCTAACTTGAACATGTATTACACTTATAAGAAAAAAATTTGGTTTTTTAATGCACAAATAAAAGAACTACCCAGGAAACAGGTAAGACAGGTAAAGTCCAATCATCAAGGTAGAGATGATAGCTGCAGCTTCAAAATGAGAACCAAAGGAATGAAGGTAAGACAAAAGCAGAAGGTCAAGATCTGGCTTTAACTTTTAATTTGGTGGTCTTAACTGGCAAATGTCAAATACTCTAGAAAACTATTCATTTGGAGCTATGTTTCCAAAAGGCTCTTATCATAACAGTAATTCTATGGGACATTAATAGATGTGCTATGATAGGTACAATCATTTACTATTAAACACTAGATTAAACAAAGGTAAAGTGATTTCTTTGCTGCAGGACATGTTTAAACCTTCAGTGACTCTCCCAGAGACTAACATTTCTCAAACTTACCTTTCCATAAAACACTTTTCCAAAGATCTCCTCATAATACCAAGCGTTTATAAGGCATACTCTGCAAAAAGCTGATTTGGAATATTTCCACTCACTCACTCCTTTGTTCAACTGCCAAGTGCCTATAATGCACTAGGCTCTACTCTGGACAGCAACACATGCTAACAACAGAGAATACTCAAGCTCTGGTCTGGGCTCACTGCTGACTGGCCCATCCAAGACTATTTACTTAAGAGTAAGAAAGGGTCAATATCACCTGCCCCTCAGCCTCTCTCAGATGTTTAAGAAGTGAAATGAGTTTGCAAAGCACATTCACACATGTTAGCAATATAATCCTATGCAAACAACTGCCTTCTTTCCATATTCTAGGGCTAGAATATCTAGCCTATCTTATCTGGGTTTCCTGTAGTTCCCATCACCTTGCCTGGACAGGTAAGCAAAAAAAGCCTTTTCAGGGGGCACTTGTCAGCAGTAGATACAAAACATGCACACCTGGAGACTTTCTAAAGGGCCATATTTATTAGTGAGGATTTATTCATGGGAATCCCTTATTTATCCTATAGGCATTAATAGTTCAGATCTCTACCAGAAAAAACCTGCATCAGCTACTGCCACGTAAGAAAAATTATTGCATTCTCAGAATGAGTGGTGGAAGCATTACACAGTATTATGGAATACAATGTCCTCATCACAGATCATGAGCACCACAAAAACCAAGCCAATGAATTAGGCAAGTAAATTTCCCACACCCAACTCTGCAGCCAGCTTAATTCTCTAAAAGCCTGAAATTGCTGCCTTTACACATATACATAGACCACAAATACAAATGTTCCCTGCACTTATTTTTCTTGTTAAGCTTAACTTACTTGAAAGATTATTTGGAGGGTGTTCTGTTTTTGCACCTGGTAAGTGTTCTCCCCACCCCGACCAACACTCTACATACTTTTCTACCAGGCAAACAATCCTCTAAAACCAGCAAAAGAAAATCCCTTTACAAACAGCAGCATTCATCTCTGAATTCTGAAGTCAGGTAACCATTTTATTGTCCTTTTGCTAAACAACTCAAAAAATAGCCATGTATTCATGCATTCTTAGTGTCTGCACTGGTCAAATAAAAATGGATACAAGAAGTTATTTTGGAAATAACTTTCAATATGGCTCCATAATCACAAAGAAAAAGCCCTGCTCCAAGACTCTCAGCATCTCCAAAAAGAAAAACAAATAGGAACAAAATAGATAGAAAAAAGAATAAAAGAAAAACGATGGGGCCAGATTGACCAATGGTTGATTTAGGGAGCTGGGTGATGGATACTTTTAGGGGAAGGGGAACTCATAATCTCTTCTAACTACGTTTGTGTAAGTTTGAAATTTTTCATGATAAAAGTTTTTTTCAAAGAAAAAAGGAAGAAATCATGGTTATTAGACAATAATAACCTAGGATATTATATTCCTTTATCTCATGATTTCATAATTCTACATGTATTTATTAAACTCGTTCCCTAGCAAACAAATTATCACAAGACTCATTATAGTGCTGTATTGTCCTAACTTAATTGTCTCTATCCCCAGCAGTCAGCAAGCTGCATGATGGCAGAGCACGTCTTCCTCGCAGCATCTAGTGTAGCACCTGCAAATAATCAGTTGCTCAAAAAAAAAGTTTGCTAAATGAATGAATAAAATCCTATTTCTTTGTTTCACTGGAGAATTCAAATTGAGCCCAGTAGCACAGCATTCTCTCATTTTCTTTAAAAATAAAATTCTGAGTCTCAACTTTGACCAAGGCTCAATTTACTACAAAACATAAGACAAAGAACAAATAAAACGTTTAAAGTATGCCCTCATTTTATCCACATAGCTTCATACAAACATACCTGACTCTCTGAATCTTCATTTCCTCAGCTCCAAAATGATTAAAAAAAAAAAGACCTCACAAAATGTCTGTTTTTAATTGGCTAAAATAATAAACCAGCCAATAATGCTTAGTAATCTGTAAACTTTTTTTTTCCTTCCAACTTCCTCAGTTATGCCAACTGAATAAAAGCACGACTTTGGAACGTCCTTCAATGCTGTCGTTATTCTGCATCACCAATATTCTACAAATGCAGACAGTAATCTCACCAGCATTGAGGGAAGCAGGGTACAAAATGAGGAACAGGATGAAGAAGAGTGGGACCATCAACCACCGCCTGGAACACACCATTTCCTGCAGTGCCCATCCTCGTCAGAGCCCTCACCAAACCCCATCTCAATTTTTCATCTCTTCAATGCTTGGCCTCATCATGAGGTCCACTACCAATGGTTTAGATAGAGAAGCATTCCCACTGCCCCAGCCCAGCCAGTGGGGTATGGACAGTGGATGGGACAGGGGATGGAAGAAACTGATGTCCTTTGGAGATTGTAGAAGGAGTCGACTTCTTGGCATCTTAAGCCATTAAGGCATTCTGAGTGAAATTTCCTACAGAAACAAAGAAATCTCCATGGTGTAATTCAGATACACCAAGGGCCAAATGGGATTTTCTGAACTGATGCAGCATCTGAATACCCTACTAAACAAAGGGCACACTTGCAAACAACTCAGGGAGTTTCTCAGAACAAGTCCTTTATTTAAGGTAGACACATGACCCTAAGGAACAGACATTTCTCTAGCCAGGTCACTGGAGGCAACATGCTAGCAGCGATAGCATAAGAAAGTGAATGAAGGCACCTAATCAAACCACTTCACAAACACCATCACAGCTGAAGCCTCTATGTTTTTTTTAAATTCTGTGCTACTTACATTGCAGGATTTCAAGTACTTTTTTTCTTCTTTATACTTTATTTTCTGACTTTTCCTCCAAAGGGTATGCATTACTTTTCAGAGACTAAAATAACCACCAATAGAGCCCTCTTATGGGAAAAAGAAAAAAAAAAAAAAAAAACCAAAACATTGCTTTCCCTTTGGAAGCATATTCACGGGACTCAGTGGTGACAGGAAAGGGATGATTAGGATCAACTGCAGGTGGCAACTCAGCACTGCGATTCAAAGTTGGAATGCTGGAATGGCACAGCCTGGGCACAGCCTGGCTCCACCACTTGCTAGATATTTGATCTTGGGCAAAATAACTTACCCCTTGCTTGCTCAGCTGTAAGATGGAGATAAAAGTCCCTACCCTCAAAAGATGGTTATGAGGCTTAAATCTACGTAAGGCCTTAGTACATTCCTGGACATGGCGATTTCTCCACACACAGTCACTATTCCCCTTCTCTAAATTTCTTCCACATCCTACTTAGAGTGACGATGATCTTAATTCTTTTCTACCATGAGAATGTATGTTCTCTGCAGAGAAGGACTGTGCGTTGTTTATTCCTCAGCATGCTGGACAGACACTATTATAGATAGATATTATATTTACTGAAATGCATGAGAAGACTTGGCAAAGAGTGAAAGGGTAAGACAATGCCCTGTCGAGTGTCGAGTCCTGAATCTTCTGACACTAGCATTTGACCTCATCCCCTGGTATCAATAAAGATACCCTTGCAAACTCCTTTTACCCATTACCTGCCTTACCGCAATTCCTTAGTCTTATGCACCTTTTCATTTATTCAGTGCTGTACTTTTGTTCCAGGGCACAAGTGTTGATGGAACCCTGTGTGGCATCTTAGAATGCCCTGATCACTATTAATGTTGGTATTTATGAGAGTTTGGGATTCACGGAAACGTCAAAGACATGACTTCAGAACTCCTTACTGTAAGCTTTCAGTAGGGTTGTTTTCACATTAACACCCTCAGGTGCTCCCACTAAAGCTACAGAGTATGTTGGCCATGGTTAGTAGACGGGAAAGAAGGGAGATAAAGGTAGAGGTACAGAGGTATGTAAGCAGCAGGATATTTAAGAGCAAGCACAAGTTCTGCAGCTGCAAGCCCTGGAGTCAAGTTTGACCCTGCTGGTGAGTAGAAGTGGTATCATTTCTGATTCCTGAGTTTTCTGGCAAATGAGATTACTCCCTGCTGTACCCAGAATTTACCTAGAAAAATTAAATATATTCAAATAAAAATATTTACAAACTACTAAGTAACTCTGGGACTATAATTATTAGGAAGACAATAGTCTAATTTAAGTTGTAGAGCATTAATTTGTCTTGGGAGAATTGGGAGCTTGCAAACTATTACAAAAATTGTCCTTTTGAAGATAGCAAATTGGTGTAAAATTATACATAATGGGCTCAGACAACAAGCATTTATTGAGCACCAGCTGTATGCTGGGCACAATGTGGGGCTGTGGAGGATACTATAAGACACCATAGCCTATCTACCATTGCTCCACACCCATTCCCCCCCCAACACATACATGCTCTACTGCTAAGCATAAGCATTTCTCCCATGCTGGGGAGCCTCACTCTACATTAAGAATGCTTAGATCCTAGCAATCCATGGAGTTATTGGATTTTGTGCAAGACCCGATATAGCAGCCCATGACTCCATAGTTCTCTTTTAGTAGTCACCATAATCTTACATAAAACATCCAAAGCTTTTCAATCTTTTAAAACCTAATAGAAGCCGCATCATGTACAATTTTTAAAAATTTTTCCATATTTAACAAAAGTAAAAATACAGTGAAAACAACCTAAATGTCCCTCAACACATAAATGGATAAACAAAATATGGTATATCCATACAACAGAATATTATTCAGCCATAAAAAGAAATGAAGTACTGATACATGCTACAACATGGTTGAAACTTGAAAATATTATGTCAACTGAAAGAAGCCAATCACAGAAGACCACATATTGATTGTATGATTCCATTTATATGCAACGTCCATAATACGTACCTCTATAGAAGCCAAAAGTAGACTAGTGGTTGTCAGGGGCTAGGGTTAGAGCATAACAACTAAGAGGAGTGGTGTTTCTTTGGGGTGTAATAAATGAAAACATTCTGAGGTTGATTGTGGCAATGGATGCAAATACTATGAATATAATAAAATTCAGTGAATTGTACATTTATATATGACTAAATTATTTGGTATGTGAATTATATCTCAATAAAGCTGTTATAAAAAATAAATGACAAAAATCACCAAAAGAATGCAAATGAAAAACTTAAAACATCAAAAATATTCTGTGAAAGTAAGGTTAAAAAGGTAGAATAGCTGATTTTTTTTTTGTTTTTGAGACATGATCTTGCTCTGTTGCCCAGGCTACAATGCAATGCCGCGATCACAGCGCACTGCAACCTCAAATTCCTGGGCTCAAGTGATCCTCCTGGCTCAGCCTCCTGAGTAGCCAGGACTGTAGGCACACGCCACCATGTCTGGCTAATTTTTCTATTTTTTGTAAAGTCAGGGTCTTGCTATATTACTCAGGCTGGTCTCAAACTCCTGGCCTGAAGCAATCCTCCCGCCTCAGCCTCCCAAAGTGTTAGGATTATAGGCATGAGCCACTGTGCCCAGCCTGATTATTTTATTTAAGCTTATTTTCATCTTTGGATGTGTAAAACAACAGAATTTCATGGTAGGCTTTCCTGTGTGCTTTTCTATAAACAATGCAAAATAAATACATTTTGTTACAAAAATAATCATTTTAAATAGGAGTTAAATAAATGGATCAGATATGCTCTTTTTCTTCCACTAGGTCACAAGAATATTGTACTTCACTCATTTCATGGACTTCCAGGGAAAATGAGAGCCACCTTGCTACTCACTGCTAAGAATGTGAGTCGCTCCAGCATTTTGTGAAGTACTCTATCTTCCTAAAAGGGATGTGGTTGATGGCCCCAGACCCCTGGCCTCCAGCCTGGGTCTCCTACATCAACTCTACTGCAGAGGTCACTGAGGGGTCACCAGCTTCCTCCTTGCCCTCCAGACAGATCTGCATTTCAACCACACCTAAATGATAATTGCCCACCTTTACTTCCATTTCAGATTACAAAATTGTTAGTAGAAAAATGACATTCAAGTTATCCACTATGGGTACTTTATGAAATACATATATGTTTAAAAGGCAACTCTAGCACATTAAAAGTTAGGAAAACATTATAAAGTAATTCCTTATTATGCCTTCCCAGTAAAACATGTTATTGCCTACAAACACACCATTTTAATTCATCTTACACAACAGAACTCCAAGAAATTATTAATGAGGCAAACTAAAAAGTATGTAAAAGTTTGGGAAAATCTATCCAAATCCTGCATGCTTCTAAGAGATACTATTACCCTTGTCCTGATACAGTTGTAAAATTAATATTCATGAGAATTATTTTTTATAACTCATCTATCCTTCCCAACCCTGACACTTGGACACACCATTTGCTTATGAACCTTAGCCCTGAGCCCCAAAGGACATTCTTTGACTATACCATTGAGTTGGCAGCTATTGTTCTAATTTCCCTACTGATGAGCCAAACAGTTAATCTGTTTTAACACACAATGCATAAAAGGTTTCATTTCAGTCCAGAAAAGAGAAAGAGACACTTATAATCACTGGGCATTCATATTTGAATGACAGCTAAACATAAAGGAACATCAGGCATGCAGCCATCTGGAAAAAAGCTGGTATTCTTTCGTATTATCTCCTCTCAAACCTTTAAAACAAAAGGGTCAGAGGTTGGCCCAAGACTTCCATTTAGTAAGATGCTCATTTCAAATCCATGGCCATTAATAAACATTCTGTCAGCCCCACAATAAAAGACAATCAGCTTCTCTCTCCTTCCATTTGGTGCGTTCTGAAAAATGGCTTCATAATAAACATATACATGCACACTTAGAATTATTTTATTTACCAAGATAAATTGTGTATGCCTCCTTAGAATTAACACTTTTTTAGTTCCAGATGAAAAAGGAATATGGTTTACTGGGTATTAATACACAGTAATTGCAACATTCATTTTAATATAAAAGACAAAGCAAGCAATCAACCTGTGCTTATTATTAAAATTGCAATTTTTCCCTTTTTAAGTTATTGAAATCCAACTGGAGATATGAAATTTATGACAAAATGCTAATGAAAACCACAATATAGAAAAAGTCTCACTGCCTATCTTTAAAACAAAACCCTGTTCTATGTTATATACATTGAAAACACCTTTTGATTCTTGTTATTGTCACTTAATACTCAGGTTTATAGGGAAAGAATGGCAATTCAGTCCTTCCTAAGAACCAAAGGTCAGATATTTTGACCAATTCTCAACACACATATGGATGCATAATACATGGACTCGGACACTGCATTTAAAAGGCTGAGTCCTAGCCCTTGTAAAAGAAAGTTCTGTGCATTACAAGCTACATTTTGCTGGAGACAGTCTCTTTTCTTCTGGCTGTGAGCAATGTCTTCTCTCTTGCTGCTCAAACAGCCACAAGACAAAGAGGTCCTTCACCATGTGTTCCAGCTCCTTTCTCCCCATCGCAGCCATGATAGTCTGAGTCTCACTAACCACATGCCCAGAAGAGAGCAGGGCAAGGGTTCTCAATGACTGAACATCAGCATTAACACCCATATCAACAACAATGAAGGAGAACATCTGGAAAGGACAGGGTCCATTTGCACAGCATCCTTTATAATCACTGTTACGGACTGTATGTTTGTGTTGCCCCAGAATTCATAGTTTGAAACCCTAATCCCTAATGGGATGATATTAGGAGGTAGGGCTTTTGGGAGGTAATTAGATCATGAGAGTGGGGCCCTCATAACAGAATTAGTGCCCTTGTGAGAAGAGACAGGAGAGAACTTGCTTCCTCCCTCTCTCTCTCTCTCCACTCTCCACTCCAGCCTATGAGGACACAGAGAGAAGATCATGGCCATCTGCAAACCCAGAACCAGGCCCTCATCAGACACGGCGATCTGCTGGCACCTTGATCTTTGACTTCCTAGCCTCCAGAACTGTGGGAAATAAATGTTTGTTATTTAAGCACCTAGCCTATGGCATATTTATTACAGCAGCCATAAATAACTGATACAATCACCCTGTAAGCAAAGACCCATTACCCTTCCCATTTCACATGTGAGAAATGATCAAGGAAGGAAGAGATTTGCTCAGCACAGCAATCAATCAACTGCAGATTACAAACCAGGGCTCTAATTCTCCAGAAGCAAGTTCCCATCCCTCCCACACAATCACACTATTGGGCCCAGTCTTAACTGTTGAAACTAGTTGGGTTTGCTGCCCAGCCGGCATGCTGCTGCCCCTCCTACAGGGGTAGGAGGTGGTGCTCCACACCCAGCTTACAGCCCTCCCATTCTTCTCACTAAGGAGGCCGTTCTGCAGAGCTAGGTCCTGGGCCTGTCACTAAGAATACCCCTACAGGAAGAGTATGCAGACACAGCCCACAGGCCAACTTTGAGCCAGAAGCAGCCTTGCTACGATGTGACCACAGCAAAAGAACTAAAGCAACCACATAGGCCGATTTGCCCAGGACAGTCCCAGTTTACACCTGTGTCCAGGCATAACTACTAACAGCACCCCGCTTCCTTACTCCCTGAAATGCCTCAGTCTGAATAAGTTATATGGTTGCCCTACGTGTATCAGTCTGGAGGAGTCCTGATTTTAGTCTTCCCCTTCCTCCGATGGTCCAGGACCATCCCCCTGCCCTCATTCCCCCATGTTTGGGAAATGGCCACGGATAATTAAGCATGGCTGAAGTTCTCTATGAAACAACAGTTGGATGAAAGGATTCAAAGGGGATTAAACACACCCTCTTACACACCTTTCTGTGCCCCCACCCTTCATTTCTCTCTTCCCCTGGCTGACACCTACTTCCACTTCAAAACTCAGCTCATAGGGTACCTCCTTTAGGAAGCCCTCCCTGGTATTCTGCCACCTCTATATCTTCAGAGAAGATGCCTGCACTAGGTGCCTCTCTCTCCATAGCACCCTGTATATCCGGCTGTGTTATCACATACTTGCTAACCTGTACCTCCCACTAGACAGTGAGCTCCCTGAGAGTAGAGACTGTGCTCCTTAACCTCTGTATCTTCAGAACTCAATGCAATGCCTGGCATATAGTGGGCATTTAGTAATGTTCATTATATGATTTTTTAAAGTATTTTGGGGCCAGAATATGAAGGGTCTAAAGCAATGGTCCCCAACATTTTTGGCGCCAGGGACTGGTTTCATGGAAGACAATTTTTCCATGGACTGGGAGGTAAGGGGGATGCTTTCGGGATGATTCAAGCACATTACACTTATTGTGCAAACCCCTCTGCTAATGATAATCTGTATTTGCAGCTGCTCCCCAGCACTAGCATCACTGCCTCAGCTCCACCTCAGATCATCAGGCATTAGATTCTCACGAGGAGCGGGCAAGCTAGATCCCTCGCGTGTGCAATTTACAGTAGGGTTCATGCTCCTATGAGAATCCAATGCTGCCGCTGATCTGACAGGAGGCAGAGCTTAAGCAGTGATGCAAGCAACGGGGAGTGGATGTAAATACAAACGAAGCTTCACTGGCTGGCCTCCGCTCACCTCCTGCTGTGCGGCCTGGTTCCTAACAGGCCACAGACAAACACCAGTCCATGGCCTGGGGACTGGGACCACAGGTCTAAAGGCTTTGCTCAGTGGGTAGAGTTTCATGCTATGGACAGTAGGAAACAAAAGGAGGTTTTTGAGCAGGAAAGGACCAGGTTTGTTTTCAGAAAGGTGATTTGGGGCAAAGAGTAGAAGATGATCTGAAGGGCCTCATTCAGTCCTTGCAACCAAACTGCCAGATAGCTGGGTAACAACACTTTTACCTCATGTTTCATATCAGACACATTTCCCCTATTTGATACCACCCCACTTCCTTTAAAAGTATCATTTTCTACTTATAAAAAACTTACAGTTTTGTCTTTTTGTTTTGTTTTGACTGTTATGTTCCTGTCTCTCACTTCATTTGGTCCTTGCCATAATCTTTTTCTGCTTTGTTTTTATTTCAAAATATTACAGGGGTACAAACATTTAGGTTACATATATTGCCTTTGCACCGGAGTCATAACTACAAGCGTGCCTCTGCCCCAGACAGTGCGTACCGTACTCATTAGGTGTGAATATACCCATCCCCTCCTCCCCCCTCCCCTGCCCAACACCTGATGAATGTTACTTTCATATGTGCACATAAGTGTTGATCAATTAGTACCAATTTGATGGTGAGTATATGTGGTGCTTGTTTTTCCATTCTTGTGACACTTCACTTAGGAGGATGGGCTCCAGCTCTATCCAGGATAATACAAGAGGTGTTAGTTCACCATTGTTTTTTGTGGCTGAGTAGTACTCCACGGTATACATATACCACATTTTATTAATCCACTCATGGATTGATGGGCACTTGAGTTGTTTCCACATCTTTGCAATTGTGAATTGTGCTGCTATAAACATTTGAGTGATGTTCTTTACTATAAAACGTCTTTTTTCCTTTGGGTAGATGCCCAATAGTGGGATTGCTGGATCAAATGGTAGCTCTACTTTTAGTTCTTTGAGGTATCTCCATATTACTTTTTTCCATAGAGGTTGTACTAGTTTGCAGTCCCACCAGCAGTGTATGAGCGTTCCTATCTCTCTGCATGTATGCCAACATTTGTTGTTTTGATAAAAGCCATTCTCACTGGAGTTAAGTTATACCTTGTTGTGGTTTTGATTTGCATTTCCCTGATGATTAGAGATGTTAAGCATTTTTTCATGTTTCTTGGGTCCTTGCCGTAATCTTAAGGGTAGGTAGATCACACGCTTAGTCCTTCATGAAGAATCTAACATAAAGAACTTGATTTGCCCAAAAGCATATGGCTAGTAAATTTCCATGCTTCAGCTATGAAATAGAAAACAAAATAATTCCCCTAATTCTATCAATGGCACCATTTTCTATGCCACCTAAAATGAAACTCAAAACCTTAGCTTTGAACCTTAGCTTCAAAACCTCTTATTGCTAATTTCCAACAGTCTTTTGATTCTTCATATCTTGATTCTTTTCCTTCTGTTCCATCCATCCAAATCTGGACCTCTTTGGGTCAATCAAATATGCCCTCGGTGCATAGAATGGTGTGCAATAGCTATATTTGGTCTTCTAGATCTATTCTCTTCCTATTGCAAGGCATTCTAAACAAGTCAAACAGAATAATGCTGATATAAGTCCTGCCTTCATTCAGTCCCACCAGTGCTAGAAAGCTTGCACCAGCTCCCCAGTAACTTCAATGTCAAGTTCGAAGTCAGGACATTGACATTTGAAGCCTCGTGGTTACTTAGTCCTATTTGATTTAGCCCATCTTATTACTACTACTCTCCAACACGAATACTGCTCAATCAGATCATCTGCTCCAACATTTATCTGCCAAGGCTCAGCACTGTCCCCTCCCTTTCTGTGATTATTTCCCAACCACTCTGCTTGAAGCACTTATTTTATAACATATGTTTTGCCACCTCAGATTGTACTTAGATTGAAGTACAGATGCCCCAGCCCTCTCTATACTCTAGAAAACAAAGCCTAAAGACTTCTGCATCAAAGGGGAACTGATGTAGGTAACTTCCAATCTTAATGCTATGATTCTAATAAAAAGATTTCTCCAGGGACAGCTCTTCATTTGGGGGAAGAAGGAAATAGAGATTTTCTTTAAATGTATATATTTTTCAAGGGAACATGGGAATTTCTTGTAAGTGAAGTATTCAAATATTAAAAGAAAAAGAAAAGAAAAGCACCTTTCACTGAAGTATTCTAGGATAAGGTTTAATTTAAAGATATAGATTAGGAACAATTACACAAAGTAAATGAAATTACCAAATATAATGATGTAGTGCTTTGAAAAACTGTAAAAGAAACCAAAAGCCCAATGGAAATATTTGCACTTAAAATAGTGGGAAAGAAAGTTTCTGCAAGAAGCAAAGTAAAAATCCAGCTTTAAATGATGGTAAGGACCTTCCACAAGTTGGGCTCTTATGATTCAGTCCTTAAATTAAATACACAGGTTACCTGCTTACTCGAGGAGTTTCTACATCCTCAACATTTAAAGAAAAAAAAAAAAAAAAAACCACTGTTTTTACAGGCCTGCTTTACCTCATTACATGTATGATAAATAGGTTCCTGTAACTCCAGCATATTGTTTAGCTTGTTCTGCATAAAAAAAGTCTTATATCTGACATGACCAAGAAAGTCCAGGTCCAACCCGCCGAAGCCAGTCTACACATCAACGTGAGAAACAATTGGTTTGTGTTCTAAAGTCAGATACCATGACTTGTAATGGTGCGTTCTTTTTCCTACTTCAATCAATACCACACCAATTCTAATGTACATTCTCCCTCAAGCATTAGGAAAGGGGGATGAGGAAATAAAAAACCAACCAAGATAACCAGGGCCTGTTCTTGTCCCTTGGAGCAAAGCAGAAAACGACTGGTTATATTTGAGCTAAATGAACTAAATTTTAGTAATTTGAGGCTTTACAAATGAATTTAGAATCAGTGAAGTGGCTTTCTTTGCTTTCAATCCAAAATATAAAAAGCTTCTTCTTGTATTTAAATGTCCTCATAAAGCAATCCAAGTATCTTCATATTTCGATTATAGAACAGCTCCAAAGTGAAAGTGTCTACCAACAATTCCCTTTATCTGTGGACAATTGATTGCCTACAATGAATAAAAGCCCCCTAAAAGTAATTAAGGTGGATGGGAAATAGAAAATTAAATTTTTTAAAGATTCCCTCAGTTTTAAATAATGCAGCAATCTGAGCAGAATTAACCATCATAAAATAGCTTTTTATCTTCCTTACGTCCTGTAAAAGATAAGATTTGTCCTATAAACATCTCTCTTACAATGAGGTTTCTGGCTTTTCCATATAAGTCATGTCTTCTCTATCTTACTGGTATATCCTCTACAGTCCTGTTGGCACACCTCCCAGCATTTAAAAAAATTACATACAAGTATGCACACAATTTTACAGGACATGAAGAGTCAGCAGCTTCCTAATACTGAACGTTTCCATTCCATTTTTATATTGCATTTATACAGTCTGAAGAATCTGGTTTGTGCTATTATCCAGCACCCCTGTATACCACAAGAAGAAATCATTACATTCTCTAGACCACAATTTCTCTGTAAGGAGTAGACCCTAGAAGTAAAATAATCATTAGAACATGCCATATTTATCAGCTGTAGTCACATGCATTTTTAAAATCAGGTAATGGTACAAAATGTTTAAAGTTTGAGATTTATATTTAGTATTTACCATTAATATTTGATGTGTTATGCTAAAATATAAAATTTCCCAAACACTAAAAACAGTCCAATTAACTAAAGGATAATAGATATGCCACAAGATGCATCTCTGGCAAACTATCCTTCTGGGTATGTTGGAAAGTAATAGATTTATGGAAGTCATAAATTTGAGACCTACATGTTCTTTTTGACTGTGCAAGCTATCATTAACTGCAGACTAATTCTGAAGGAAAATAAAGTCAGAACACATTACTGGGACCTGTAGTTGGCAATTTAAGCAAAAGGCTAGAAATTAGAAACCAATTCTAACCCTGACCCTACAGCTCCCTTGCTGGTAGCCTTGGGGCAACATTTAATCACTTTGTGTTTAAGGAGCTACATCCTCAAAACAGGGGCAAGCATTAGTATTTAATTACTCTCACAGCAGTTCAGTGAAATAGGTTAAAATAGACCTAGGTTTTCAGATGATGACTTACAGTAATACCAAACACTGATACTGGTGTTAGGGTAGGAACATGCTGTTGCAAACATCCTTGACACCTTCTGTGAAGTCCCTTTACTACTTCTATTGATTAAAGGAGTGTCAGGTACGCATTTATGATGGAATTAACCAGAATGCCATTAGAAAGGAAATATGGTACTGTATTTATTTTAATAAAGCTCCCTTTATGACATCAGACTCATTATCCAAGTCTAAAGAATGCTGTGCTCTACAGGAGAGCTACTGTTAGAACAGCAGGCTGACAAGGCTTAGCTCCGCTGGGTGCAAAGTACTTGGCCCATCAGGCAGAACATGAAATGCACTGTACTATAATTCAATTTTTCTTTTAAAATGCCTTTAAATGACATCGTAAAGCAAGGGCTATCATCTCATATGCGTACATGGGATCATCTGGCATTAGGCAATGCATCTAGAAAGTAACTAGTCTTCAAAGAAACAAATGTTTAAGATTTAGCACAGACAAGATTACCAATGGGTCTTTTTAAACCTATATATATTTTAAGTATAAAGGCTGTAAAAATGTAAACATGTTGAATGGGAAAGAGATATGGACCTGAATTGTCACAGAAAGAAGATAATAATGAAAATGTGACACCTATATTAGTCTATAAACCTTTCAATCACATGACTTATGAAAATGCATGTAAGAAATTATCTGCTCTAATATAATTATTCCTAAAAAAAATTGGAGAGAGAGAAGTGGTTTCCTCCCTGCTATGGTTGGACCGTATCCCCTCCAAAATTCAGGTGTTGAAATTTAATGGCCAATGTGATGGCAATATGAAGTGAGGCCCTTGTGAATGGGCCCTCATAAAAGGTTTCACATAGCACTGAACTTGGTTTTCTTGCCCTTCTGTCTTGTGAGGACACAGTTCCTCCCATTCAAAGGATGCAGCCCTCACCCAACAACCAACCCTGCCAGTACCTTGATCTTGTACTTCCCAGCCTCCAAAACCATGAGAAATAAATTTGTTCTTTATAAATTACCCAGTCTGTGCTATTTTGTTATAGCAACACAAGCAGACTAAGACACTCCCCCACCTACAACCTACTGAGAAACTCCCATGAGACCCTCCTTTAGGAATGCAGTGTCCAAATGGAGTTCTGCTCCAAACACAATACTCCAGCACATTAGAAACACCATAGTGCTAGTCACTGCTGGTTTGTTCTCATGTCTGTTCCATCCTCTGGCCTGAAGGGAACCACACTTCCCAACCCACCTGGCCTATAGCAAGTACTGGTGGAAGATCAGAGGCCATGAGGGAAGAGGGAGAAGCAAGAGTATTTCTCCCTCTCACCCCCTGCTTCCGGTGGCATCTCTAGCTCCCTATACAGCCCAGCTCCCACCAGGCACAGCCCCCCATCACCACGTTGGTCCTAGATCCCTCCAAGATTGCTTCAGCCCCTAGGATCCAGAAACACCACCTGCTCTTCCAGCCCCGGGGATGATGTGTGTGCTTCCTGCTTTTTGTTGCTGGTCTCTGGGTTGCCCCAGCACTTCGAGTTTGCCTTCTCAGCTCTTGCATCACCCTGTGTTGACAATGCCCTGTTTTAAATTCCCTTTGTTTATAAGACCTGGTATGGTGTCTGGACCCTGAGCTAAGAGTCAGAAGACCTTTGTTTATTTAATATTGTCTCTGCAATTAAACCATGTAACCTTGGGAAAATTTACACTCTCTCTAGACCAGAATTTCCCCATATGTAAAATGAGGGACTAGAAAGCATTTAAGATCTCAATGTCCACATCATAGCCCACAGCAGTTGAATCAGAATGTCTGGGAGCAGAAACCAGGCATTATTTACTTTTTAAAATATTCCCAGATGGTTCCTTTGTGCAGCAACATTTGGGGACCACTGCACTAGAATGCTAGAATGTGTGCTTATGTATTCTTGTGTTTTCTAGAATTTCTTAAGATAGGAGGTTTAGAGCAGGAAAAGGTACTTTTCAGAAATTAACTTAGTTTGTTCTTAGTAGGTCTATCGTGCTCTTACTAGCTACCTTCATTTTGACCCTTTACTTGTAATCAATATATACACTTAGCCCATGTAATGTATCATACTCAATGTCTACATATTCAATTATCAAACAAATTCCCAGTAGCTAGACTGGCAAGTCATATCATAAACACCTTACGGGAAATGCCTGAGATTAATTAGTTCCAAAGTTCCCTGGTCCAAGGTCTGGCTCTATAGCCCCATCTCCATCCTTGTCTCATTGGAGCCTCCTCCTTCTCCTGCCTCTGCCTTCCACCCACCTGAATCCCATGTCCCTCCTCTGTTCCCTAAGATTGCTGAATTCACTCCTCTGAGCACAGACCACCTCTCCCCTGGATCTAATTCCATGAGCTACATATTCCTAGCTCCAGCCTTGCCTCACTCCACAGGCCTCACCTCCCCTAACTTTGGTCTCCCTGGCAACCTCACCTACTACTCCTCACCAATGAGGTCGCCTGGAATTCTGGCCAGCAGGTCCTCACCAGCAGCAATAAGCCACAGTGAGAGAAAACTAGCCCTGAAAATGTGTGCGCCAAGATCTCAACAAGGTCAAATGATGTGATAAGTTTGTATGACTGCTTCTCATCAAACAGAAGTTTGATCAATGTATGAAAAGAATATTTTTAAACCACAAACTCTAAACTATAAGTCTGATTATGGGGATCTGTGGTGGGCCAGGAATCTATTTAATAAATACTTCAGGGGATTCTCATGCAGGTGGTCCTCAGACCACAGATTAGTAAATGTCACAGGTACACACTCTGCTTCTTAATGAAGCAAATGACACCTATGTAAGCATTCAGATACCCTGTTAAATGTTTGTCTCCAGCTGTATAAGAACCTTCCTTCTTCCAACCAACTACAGGCAGGAACTTGGCTAGTTGAGGGAATGCAAGGGCAGGATGGGAGAAATGGGGGAAAAGGAGATACCTCATAATCCAACCCTGACTCAAGCTCTCAAGTGCACATATTAATCCGCATACCCGACATATGCTACAGAAGAGAAACCTAAGAGATTTGTGTCATCTCTTATTTTCACTCAAACTTGTTTCCTTCTTTGCAGTCAAGAAAAAACAACTAATCCCAAGAAAGAAATCAAAGATAGGAGATAAACTTTTATCTTTATCTTTCCTTCAGAAAAAAGTCAAGAGTACTAGGCACAATTCCCCCACAGTACACGGAAAGCATGTTTATCTGGTTGTGTACACATACAAGTAGACAGACCAACTGCAAGGGCAGTCCCACACTTTGCAAAATGTAACTAGATAGACATGAATTTATGAAAATAAAACTTCTCTTTGGAATCATCACTGAATATTAGAGCAAGAGGAAACCTTAGAAATTATCTAGTTGAGTGGGCTGTATGTTTAAGCAACCTGTGCAGAGCTCAGAAATCTCATAGGTACCTCACACCTCAGGGATATTTGGGAAGAATAGAGGCTGCAGGCTGTCACTGCCACTTCCACAGGAGAGAAAATGGAAGGGGAAGAAGGCAATGTTCACCAAGCTCCTTCTACATCTCAAACCATTTATATGCATCACCTTATTTAAGACTCTCAACAACCCTACAGTGTGTTAACTCCAATTACAAATTGGGAAAAACTCTCAGAGGAGTTAAAATAACTTCATCCAAGGTCACACAGTTGGGAAGTAGCAGAGTAGGATTGAAATTTGGGTGGGAACAAGTTATTTCTCCAGACCTGGGTA
Organism: Daubentonia madagascariensis; assembly: GCA_023783475.1. Lineage (NCBI taxonomy): Eukaryota > Metazoa > Chordata > Mammalia > Primates > Daubentoniidae > Daubentonia > Daubentonia madagascariensis. Next base: position 6,944,908 of record JAKFHU010002088.1, read on the forward strand.
GGCTGCAACCAGACTGCCTGGATTCAAATTCAGTCTCCAACTTACTGGCTAGGTAACCTTGGGCAAGATAACTAATATTTTTGTACCTAAGCTTTTGCATCCTTAAAATGGGAGTAGTAATAGTACCAATCTCATAGGGTTCTTGTGAGTGAGTGGGTAAATCCATATCAAACCCTGGTACATATGGTAAATCCACATAAAGGAACTTGGCAAACAGTAAACACTCAAGACATGGACTGTGAAACCCAGGAACTTCTACCACTCCTCCCCCACTATACCTAGTTTCTGTTTTCTACACTTCTCTGCCAGAGTTCACTTTCCCCCCACCACTTTGTCTTTCTCCAGTGAGTTTTTTAAAATAAAATAAAAATCCATATATCCATTCAAATTCAACATTTTAGTTATAGAGCAATTACACAGCACTTTTCAAACCATAACAAGAGCACAACAAGGCTTTAATGACTATGGAATAAAAAGTTAAGAAGGTTTAAAAAAAAAAAGACATAATTTACTTAGAAATGCAACTCAATGTCTAAAACCCCTTTTAGGAGAATTAGATGACCTCAGAAAGAACAGACATGCATGTACAGAGTGTACAATCCTACAAGCACAGTCAGAGAACTAACAAGAAGCAATTTTCTGTTCCTCCAAACCTGTCTCCTAATTAAATTAATTGGTTTAAAATAGGTTAGACTTCTTGTGCATAGAACCTGTAATAGTCAATGGTTTGACAAAAATGTAGTATAATATATCTATTGGCTTGCATTGTATTAGAACTAGGGACTCATAACTATAATATGCAATCTGATAGATAGCAAAGGAAATAAGGCTTTTCAAAGCAGAATAACTAGTCTTGCATAAATTTGAAATTCTTCTGATAGAAATGTCACCTGTGTTCCACAGGAGTACTATAATTTAAAAATATACTTTAACAAAAGATATTTTTGATTCTAAATTTATGATTCTATTCCCTCGACTCCTTTCCAAGGGATTCATTCTGCATGTCAGATTGTTATTATAGAGTTTGACAAGATCACAGCCTCTCTTATAGAGTCCTTTCAAACCCCTAGAGGCCGTGATCCTGCCACATTCTATGAATTAACAGGATCAGATGTGAACGATACTTATACAGCATATTTTTAAGAAAGCAAGAACTCCCAAACAACACCTAGGAAGGAGGTGTACCTCAATCCCAAGGTGATGCCCGGCACAATAAAATGTTCCCTCATCTGAGTAGTGTTATTTGTATGTGTTTGCTATATATTTTCCAGTACAATACATTCAATATCCCATATGCTTCTAGCCACCTCTGTGACAAGTGACAGGATCAGCTAGGGTCAGATGACAGAAAAACGAGGTAAGAATGCAAGGCTGAAGAAAATCATCAATATCAGAAAAAGGTAGTGGGGCCCTGGGTATAGCGCTGGGCATGAGTGATGAGGAAGGAGAGAGAGAAGCCCTCACAAAAAAGGCAAAGGGATGGGACCATCTTCCTGGGCTTCCCAGGAGACTCACTCTGGATGAGAGAGGGAAAAAACTGATATGAAGGGCAGGGTGTCAGTCCAGGACAGAGGGTAGAACAAAATAGAGAAAACAGTCCCAGAATTAAGACTGCCGGCTGCCTCCAACCACACCCCCCTTCTCCCTCTTGAAGGACCCCCTCCCTTCTAGGGGCTCATAAACATTTTGCTCTACTGTCTGCCTCTCCACATTTCACACCCACAGCTATACTTATTGGTTCCCATGTCTGTTTTCTCCTCCAGAGTCTAGACTATGAGCCTGTCCAGGTCAAGGACTGGCTTCCTATAAATGCTTGATGAATGAATGAACAAGGAAGAAGTGGAATTGAATTCTCTTTGAGTAGTAGGTCAAATTAGATACATCACTCGTAACAAAGTAGCTTCAAAGAGTCACTTTTAAGGAAACACAAATACCAACAACTTTGTGATGCACTATTAACTTGTTACTGTCCTAACCAAACCCTAGCCTTCAATTCACTGTCACGAATGTGGGGTTGGGGGAGAAGTATAAAATCTAAGAAAGATATGAGTATACAGTAATCTAAGTTACCGTGGTCAAGCAAGGAACACTACTACTTCTTCTCCCACAACAGGGTCTCCTACGGGTAGAGAGAAGAATGAGCTGTTGTTCCACTCTCACAGCTAAAGCGCCAAAGATTACAGATTGGCTTGACCCTGACTCTCTGTTGGAGGAAAGTTTTGTGGTAATAATTACCATTTGTTTGGTCTGTAGTTACACAGTCATACTGAAACACCCAAAGTAATCATTTTGTCTAGTTCAACTCAAATCGTATCTCTCCAATTTTCCAGGTCACAACATTTCCAAGAATGCCTATTGAGACTGAGCATAACAGAGAGTTTCCTTAAATGAAGCCCAAACTTACTTCTCTATAACAAGTTGTGTCAAAGACATTTCTCCCAGAGTCATGTTCCTCCTGCCATAGAACAGCTCTGCTCACATCACTCCCTGGGCACACTGGGAACCACCAAGCCTTAACCATTAGGGACTGCAGCCCAAGGGGCTGCCTACACCCACAAGAGCCCCGTGACCATGGACAGGACACTGGCCTTGCAAGACCCGGGTTTCTTATCTATGACAGTTATAATAATACCAACCCCATGAGATTTCTGAGAGGATTAAATGAGTGTATCCTAAAGCCTGTAGAGTGATGAGTTTACAGAGTAGCACTTCATAAATGGTAGCCATGATGACTACTGTTGTTGTGATCACGACAGTTTCCTTTCACCTTCCCTCCCTCAGCCTGCCCTACGGAAGCCACATTTTTGCCTAAGCTGGTACTCAACCTGGAACACTTTTAAGTTTCTCTTAAAACAAGATCCAGTTCAGAGACCACCTCCTCCCTGACAATCCTTCCTATCCTGGGTCCCCCTTCTCAGCACACAGGACATATCTCAATGCTACCACGATCCTGAGTCTACAGCTTTGCTTAACACTTTCTGCCCTGTTATCTGAATGAATCACATCTTCCCAGATTATGAGTTCTCTTAAAGAATAAGCATCTAAAAACTTCCCACTATATGGTGCATATGTCAAGTTCTTAACCATGACCTGTGGAAACATCCACAAACAGCAAACTATCAGGACAAAGGTGACACCTTTAACTGCTTAGGGGAAAAGGCCAGACTTCAAAGATGCACTTTGAATATTTATGACCCGCTTAGTTCTTAAGTTTTTGCATCACTGGAGATGGAGGATGATAAATCAAGCACCCAAATATTACATCATTATAATAAACTATTATAGTTTACATCTTTCTCATGAGACAAGAATTACTCATGCTCTTACCTCTTTGGTAAGTACATTACCTGCTACATTCTGACTTCTGGCAGATGTCATCTTTTATGAAATCACTCTTGTACAACACAAAAAAATTATATACAAAGAAGTATTCACCATACAGATGCCCAGAGACATACTCTACATAATACCTCAAACCCAGCTATATGGATGGACTTAAAGATATCCTCTCCTACATCCCAGAATGTGAAAGGTCCTTTAACATGGAATTTGTGAGCCCATGAGTCCACACAAGCACAGTTTTTAAAATGAGAACTAATCCAGCTCACAGATGAGGGCTCCCAAAGCCAAGACCCTCTCCATGTAAGTTTAGTACCAGCTCTACCCCTCTTCCCTTTTATTCTACAGTCTAAAAAATTTTTTCCATAACTTTACACTAAAGGCATTGATTCCTCTGAGAGAAAAGGCACAACTCAAAACACTCTTACACTGGGGCATCTCAATCTCAGCACTATGGACTCTTTAGGATGACACTTCTTTGTTCTGGGTGGTGTTGTCCTCTGCATTGATAGATGTTTAGGAGCATCCTTAGTCTCAATCTAATAGATGCCAATAGTACCCTCTCACTAGTGTGACAACCAAAAACATCTCCAGACATAGTACAATGTTTTAGGGGGCTAAACCACCCCCATTTGAGGGCCATTGGTCTAAGCGAATTGTCACTCTTTGCTAACCATCATTTAAAAATGAGAAAACTCTTTAACTCTTTAAGAATTGGAGGCAATGTACCTCTAAGAAAAGAGAAAACATTGAGGCAAGAGACCTAGTTCAAATCCCCATCCTGTTCCAGGGTCATTGTGCAGCATGAACTGTATGTCCTGGGCTTGGAACCTGGTTTTGCTGCACACCAGCTGGGTGACCATGGACTAGGCACTTAACCTCTAAGCCTCAGTTTCCTCACCTATAAAACGATATTATCATGTTAGAATTGTGAAGCCAATGCCCTAACTCAGCATAAGAGAAAAATATGCATTAAAAAAACACTGCAGTTTCTGACACAGAATAATTACTCAATATATATTAGTTATATTTTTGTTATTATGATCCATGACCAATTACTACCACCCACCCATGACTGTGGCCAAAACACACCATGAGAGAAAGCAGATGAGGGTTTGTAAATGACTTAGAAACACCCACCACCACCCCTCGGAAACCAAATGGGTGTGAGGGGGTAGAAACTACACATGTATATTGTGGAAAAGCATAACCAGTGATTCCATTACATAATATAGCCACAGTCAGGCATGCACATGTGTACATACACACACACTGCTGTCATGCTGAGAACCATCAGCCTATAGCAACAGCTTCAGATATGAAGAGTTAACACTTCATTTTTCATTGAAAAAGATGTTTGCTGCAACAATGTACAGGTCTCCATTAATTTATAAAACATGTTGCTGTACGAAAAGTAAATTTAGATACAACTCTCATTCCCCTCATCTCCCCCTCTTTTTCCTTAGATCACACAGAGACACATTCAAATGTACATCATGGAAACCTTTGGTGTAGCCAAGATTGAGGCAGCCCTGTTTTCAAAGCTAGCAGCACCCCCCTGCTAGTGTGCTGTTGGTAAAAGGCAAGTTCCTACCAATCATTCTCTTTAGACTGCCTCAAGCTACTGTGTAACAATAAAAAGAGTCAAACATTCAAAAATCAGATCAAAGTCTAGAATGGTGTCAGGACAGAGACATTATTTGCAAGATTCTAGTCACTACTTCAGTAACTGTAAAATAAGAGAGGTTGGGGATAAGGGGATTCCCAAAAGGAGATTTATAACCTGTAAACTTTATAATAGAGGGATATAATATTTGAATAAGAGTCAATTCATATGGCAGAACCTAAGAGCCATGCATCAGGGTTCCCCATAACAAGGGCCAGAACCACCTGAGGAATCAAATCACAGGATAGGAATAACAGACTTGGATCTCCACAGGGACTTATATCTAAGGGGCCAGTGAAGACTGATTCTACTAAAGAAAAAACAGGAATCATCCAACACCACAAGATGAACTAACCAGGTGAATAAGGTGTTAAATCAGATAAGCACAACTATTCTCAGTCTCTGACATTGCACTAAAGTCAGGCCTGGCTGTCTGATGCACTGATGAGCCTCACAGAGAGAGCCAGGAGGAAAGCAGGCAGGGTCACGATCTACAACAGTGATGACACCAGAGGCAAGTACCATGTCATTCACAAGCACTCCCAGCTTAAGGCCCTCCTACAGAAAATGGAGGGGAAAATGCCAGTTCAGGCATACTGACAAGTACCAAATGGAAGATGAAAATTTGAACTGCTTTCTTATCATCAGTGGGTTTCACAGGGTTAATAATTTATATGTTCCCTTGAACTAAAAGAGAAGCTAACAATACCACATTTTCCAAACTATTTAAATAATTTTAGGTTCTTTATGATATAACTTAGGTTTTCACAGAAGTGGTTTTATGTCTAGAATTTAAAAAGCAAGATGCAATTAATATTTTAAGGGCTCACCACAACTGCTAAATGAATGCCAAGAACAAATTCATTTGAAGTATAGCATTAGGAGACACAGTAATGAATGACTGTTTTCATCATTTCAGAAAATATGTGTGTTTAACAACATACAGATCATAATGAAACCACACATACTATCGTCTTAGATTAAGTTATATTTGGTGGGCAACTAAGAACCAAAAGCCAGTTCTTGTGAAACTGCTGAGTATTCTTGTGGCTAATGACTGCTCCTATAACAGCCAGAAAGAACATCAAAAAACTAATCACAATCAATCAATGAAAATCAAGAGTCATCCAAAGAGTAAAGAACTAGAGCTCAGAAGAACAACTTATTCAATTAAAAAAATAATAATTTAAAGAATTATGATGTTTCCTTACTCAGTGATTCATAGTTCTCTTTGTAGAGATCTTTCACCTCCTTGGTTAAATACATTCCTAGGTATTTTATTTTCTTTGTAGCTATTGTGAAAGATATTGAGTCTCTGACTTGATTCTCAGCTTGACTACTATTGGTATATAGGAATGCTACTAATTTGTACATTGGTTTTTGTAGCCTGAGACTTTGCTGAATGTATTTATCAATTTCAGGAGTCTCTTGGTGGAATCTTTGGAGTTTTCTAGATATAAGATTGTATCCTCAGCAAAGAGCGATAATTTGACCTCTTCTTTCTCCATTTGGATACCCTTAATTTCCTTCTCTTGCCTGATTGCTCTGGCTAGGACTTCAAGCACGATGTTGAATAGAAGTGGTAACAGTTGGCATCCTTGTCTTTTTCCAGTTCCGAGTGGGAATGCTTTCAGCTTTTCCCCATTAAGTACGATGTTGGCTGGGGGGGGGGGGGTCTGTCCTATGTGGCTTTTATAATTTTGAGTATGTTCCATCTATGCCTATTTTGGAAAAACATATCCTGCTCATGGATCGGAAGAATCAACATTGTTAAAATGTCCATACTACACAGAGTGATTTACAGATTGGATGCAATCTCCATCAAAATACCAACATAATTTTTCACAGATCTAGAAAAAATAATTCTACACTTCATTTGGAACCAGAAAACAGCCCAAATAGCCAAAGCAACTTTAAGCAAAAGGAACAAATCTGGAGGCATCACTTTACCAGACTTCAAACTATACTATAAGGCTATAGCAACCAAAACAGCATGGTACTGGTACAAAAATAGAGACATAGACCAATGGAACAGAACAGAGAACCCAGATATAAAGCCATCCACATACTGCCATCTGATCTTTGACAAAGAAGACAGCAATATACACTGGTATATACAATAAATGGTGCTGGGAAAATTGGATAGCCACATGTAGAAGATTGAAACAGGATGTATATCTCCCACCATTCACAAAAATTAATTCCAAATGGATAACAGACTTAAATCTAAGACATGAAACCATAAGAACTCTAGAAGAAAATGTTGGAAAAACTCTTCTAGATATCGGCCTAGGTGAAGAATTTATGAAGACAACCCCAAAGAAAATCATGGCAACAACAAAAGCTTCTGCACAGCCAGGGAAACAATCAACAGAGAAAATAGACAACCTACAGAATGGGAGAAAAATATTTTCATGCTATATAATCTGATAAAGGGCTAATAACCAGAATCTACAAAGAACTCAAGCAAATCACCAAGGAAAAAAAAATCAACCCCATTAAAAAGTGGGCAACAGACATGAACAGAAGCTTTTCAAAAGAAGATAGGCTAATGGCTAATAAACATATGAAAAAAATGCTGAACATCACTAATCAGAGAAATGCAAATCAAAACCACAATGACATATCACCTAACCCCAATGAAAATGGCCTTTATCAAAAAGTCCCAAAACAATATATGCTGGAAAGGATGTGAAGAGATAGGAACACTTATACACTGTTGGTGGAACTACAAACTAGTGCAACCTCTATGGAAAATAGTATGAAGATTCCTCAAAGCACTAAAAGTAGACCTACCATTTGATTCAGCAATCCCACTACTGGTTATTTACCCAAAGGAAAAAGACATTTTATCAAAAAGACACTTGCACTTGAATATTTATTGCAGCACAATTCACAATGGTAAAAATGTGGAATCAACCCAAGTGCCCATCAATTCATGAGTAGATTAATAAAATATGGTATATGTACACCATGGAGTACTACTCAGCCACAAAAAATGAATTAATATCTTTTGCAACAATCTGGATGGAACTGGAGACCATCCTCCTAAGTGAAGTATCACAAGAATGGAAAAACAAATACCACATGTATTCACTATTAAATTGGAACTAACCAACCAGCACTCGTGTGCACAGATGGAAGTAAAACTCAATGGAAATCATGCAGGTGGGAAGGGGGTGGAGGCAATGGGTGAAGGCAATGGGTAAAATCATACCTAACGGGTACAACATACACTATCTGGGTGATAGGCACACTTATAACTTTGACTCAAGCAGTACAAAAGCAATCCATACAGCCAAAACATTTGTACCCCCATAATATACCAAAATAAAAGAAAAAAGAAAATAAAAAGGATTATATAGCTTCAAAAAAAATAAAGACTGACTTATCAAAAAGAAAGAAAAAGAACGATGAAGATTTAGTGAAGGGTTTGCTGTTAATGTATACATTTGTGTATCGAGTTAACAAATATCTGAGTAGAAATTATGTGTTGGGCCCCATCTAAGTACTGGTAATTGACTCCACAGTTAGACCTGTTCAAAGTCTACTTGAGAAACACAGACATTATATTGAAGACACACTTAGGCAGTTAGTATGTATCCAGGACTATCTAAGCACTTTAGAAATGTGATCTCATTTAGTCGTTCATAGAAACCCTATAACTGCAGCTTAGAGATGAGGAAACTGAGGCACAGTGGGTGTAAGTTGCCCAAGATCATACGACTGGTGTGTGACAGAGCTCGTAGTTGAATGTGGGCAATCTTGCTCCAGAGCCCACACAAACGACAACTGTGTTATGCCGCCTCTCCATACTTAGGTGTCCCCATGCCAGGGGTGGAACCTCAGACCACTGTGCAAAACCAAGAGTCTCAACATCTTATGGATGCTAAGAAACATTCCAATTGCCCATTGGAGGGAAGAGTCATTCTGTCAAAACCAGAGAGTTAAAAATACAAAATACATGTATTCAAGCAAAACTTCTTATGAATAAAGTATGAGATAGCTGCTAGCTGGGTTTCATAAAGAACTTTGTCATGATTTCTTTTAAAAAGACAGCACAGAAATGGAAATAAAGCTTGATTGTTTTGTTTCTAATCAACAGTTACTAATGCAATGAAGCATCTTTCTGGTACCATGGTTCTTAAACAGCTCCAAGTTGGCAGCTGTGCACAACAACCAAACAAACAATCTCTGAAGACAAAGTAACAGCCCTACGCCCACATGACCATCAAGGGATAAAGCCCAGAAAAAGGCCAAGAATAGAAGGATGCTCTGACACTGAGTGACTGGTCAGTTCAAGCAAAATGAATGCCCAGCTGGCCAACCTCCAGCAGTGGCTGCTGAGACACATTGGAGACTACAAGAGAGTAGAAAGAGGAGTAAAGAGAATGGTCAGCAGTGGCAGAAAGGACGTGGCAATAAGTCACAGTGATAGAACAGTCACCCAGGCAGTGATGCCTAAGAGCAGAAGCCAAGGAGGAGTGCTGAGCTGTAGACTCTGACAAAAGAAGGAAGCCAGCGATGGCAAAACACAAGGCAGAAGAACAAGGCTGGAGGACAGACAGTGGCCTGTGTCTCAATGCCTTAGCACCTGAGGGCATGTGGGGCACTGTGACAGCATGCCAGTCAGAACAGGGAGAAACCAGGCAGCACAATCACCCTACAGAGCAGAATCTGTCACTTATTAAGTATAATACCACAAACAAAAACCTGTAATAGCTGAGTATGTGGCAGGGAGAGAGGATGCAAGTTGCATGGACACAGCCACAAAAAAAGAACAGACAAGTGATCATCTCTTCCACAGTGCTGCTGACTGACATAGGAGAGTTATCTAACCTCTCTAAGTCTCAATGACATCATTGCTAAGGCAGGAAAGAATGACAACCCTCCCCACTCCACTGGCAGAGGCTGTAGGCATCAGAAGAGATCATGCATACTCACTTTCTGGTGTTCAGTAACACTCAATGGATGTTAGGGATTGTCACCATCACCATCCCCATCAATATCACTATTGCTATCTTGCCCACAAAGAGGCTTACATTCTAATGTGAAAGATCGCAAGAGTGAAAACTAGTGTAGATGAGGAAAGTATGGAGACTGCAGGGCATGGAGACCTGAGTCAATTTCAAAGGGCCCCTCACATCTCACTCCAGCATCACATGCAATAGAGCAGGACATGGGTTATGAATGGAAGAGGAGATGGATGGAATGGTACGGCCACCAGCCAAGTTAGGCTGTCTTCAGTCATCTATGTTGACACATGGTCTTTGTGACTTCATCCATAGACCACGTTTGAGTCAATAATTCAAGACAGCAGAAAAGTCACAAGTTTCATCTCTTCTAGGAGACCTGAAATTCTAACTCCCCAAGCACAGTGGTCATTTCCAAGGGCCATCTTTCAGACATGGTGCTTTATAGGCGATGTATACTGTCAGAAAGAATTATAATTTACTACAAGAGGGTAGGAACCATATAAATCTTTATTGCATCTCCATTGGCTGGCAAAGTTTCTGACACACATATGCCAGCCAATGAATACAAGCTACATGAATGAACAGTTGGCTTTATAATTTTTATTTACAAAATTTAAAACAGCTACCTAGAGTATTCACCTATTAAGCTCAGTTCCCCAGAGGGCCAAATAACTAAGCTACTGTCAGGAAAAAATATACACTTAGTTTATAAAAATATTTCTGATAAATCAATTAAGTATCTCAATATCTCTTTTAACTGGCTTATGACACAAAGTCTTAAAACATAGGTCAAACAGCCTCATTCCCTTTAACCACAGGTCAGATTTATCATTATGAACATCAATTAATGTTCTTGGTTCAAATACAAGGAAGGTCTAGGGAGCTGTTCACATAGGCAGAGGGTGGCTTCCTTCTGGGATAAGGAGTCCCTCCAGCCTGGGTCTCTTCCTCGACAATGCCTGCTGCTCAGCCCCTCACGATCACTACCACATGCCCCTCCTCTCCACCCTCCTTCAAGCTTCTTCTTTTATCCTCTCTTGTCTCTGGCTCCTACAGAAACTAAATGTAGAAGCCAGGCACCCCACGTCTTAGAGAGCTTTCATCTCAGAAATCATCTCTAGTCAAGAGAAGAATTTCTTTCTGGCCAGAAAACTGACAAAGTGCTTTGTTCTTCACTATCACTTCTGAACTCTTGACTTTACTTTGTGATTCCCCTTTCCCCTATTGTAAGGCACTATTCTGGATCCATGAAGTTACTCAAAGACTGATTTGGGGAAAACCTTTCCTTTCAGAAGAAAGAATAAAAGTGACACAATTATGAGTCCACCCCCACCATTTTTCCCATAGCAGTTCACTGTGACTGACCTTTTTGGTCATACTACATGTAGCCACAACAATAATAATTATAAACACATTAACCCACTACAGTAATAAAAGATCATGGACCTATACCTTTATTAATTTCTGTTACATTATTTCAAAGTTCATGATAATTTGATCTGAACTAAAGTTTATGCTCCAGCTACTCATTCACTCATATACTTTATTAATTGCTTTCTGTGTACATAGCACTATTTAAGGCATTAAAAATAGATTAAAACAAACAAGCAAACATAACAAAACAAACAATTTTGTTTTCAAGGAGGTTACATTCTAATTAGGGAGATGAGATATGTATATCTCAGAAAAATTCATTTTCCAAATAAATTAAAGATGCAAACAAAATTTCAAGGGCTTAACCCTTCTTAAGGGAGAAAATTATGAGAAACTTACAGCTCAGAAATTGTTTATACGGAAATACATACTGTTAATTACAAATGAGTCATCTATTCATCATACTTCATCATAATAGGCCCCTAAAAGACCACTCCTTGGCAGCGTGTAGAGGTTAGTACTTAGAAATGTACTTGAAAGTAATAAATCAGACACTAAAAAACATTTTTATGGCTCGGGATGAGCCTTAGAGATAAGCTCTCTATGCCTCAGGTCTTGAGAGTTCAAGAGCCCTGCCCATGGTTTCAGACCTAGTTCATATTCATAGAAGAGCTGGGGCTATCCCCCAGGTCCCAGATACCAAGTCCAGTGCTTTTCCCAAATCCCCACATGGATCTATTTGACTTTCTTTGCCAGGCAATCTGTTAGTGGATTTTTCTACTCTAAATATTGCCTGAAATAGTAGAAATGAAGTACACAGAAATCAGAATACAAGCAAGATTTATACATCTCAGTTATAGCAGCTTACCTGTTTGGTCTTCAGTTTTTTCCCATTTCCAGTTCATCCTATACACTGGCCCATGGTCAATCTATTTAAAAGACTGCTCTTAACAGGTCATTATCACTGCCTTCCCTCGCCTTTGGAATAAAGCTCCTGTCCAGGCAATTAAGACTCTCAATATTCTTGAGAGGTCCACAAACCACAATGTTCTTAACTACCTGTCCTCAGAAATGGAGCCCCCTATTCTAGTTAGATGGATATACTCATGACCAGAAGGACAAAGAATTGTCAAGCTCCATTCTACCCACTGTTCTTTGCCAGGCTAACACAGAAGGAAGCACAAAGCAGTATGTTTGTCTCCCCAACAACAACCCTAAAGATGGGGTATGGTCCAACCCCATTAAGAACTTAAAGCTCTCTCTTTCATAAACACAGCCAAATTCTTTATACTTCCCGCCTATGCCACCTCTTGGGAATAATAAACCAGACACTTTAGAGGCAAAGTTTGCCTTACTCAGAGTACAGAAAGCTTTCCCTCACACTGATTTAAGCCCATAGTTTTACTGTACATTTTGTGGCTCTGTAGTCTTCATCTATAAAATCTCATCCCCTTTCAGACTTGGCCTTCCCAGAAAAGGCCGCAATATTTTGACTCTATCAGCACTGATCAGCATACAAACTTCCAGGCGCCAGAACCGCTACTCTGAGTGCCTCGCAGCCACATTATACACTTTACCACACGCTTAAATCTCCACTCAATATCCCAGGTCCAAACAGGAGACAGGTAGTGAATGTTCAGGAGAAAGGTTTTGTTTTGTGCTGTCTCGATGGAGTTTAATATCATGATCTTTGAAGCTACAGCAGCAAGTAGCCCGATATGCACAGAGGAATCACCATATTATGCATTGTCTCCCCACTTTTTGCACAACCATGGAGTTTTCTTACAGTGCTCTCACCCCACCCCCAACTGATTTTCATCATTACCACATGAAACAATGTAAAGCAGTGTTCACAATTATATACCTCATGATGTTAAAGCCAAGTGGAAAAAACTAAAATTTCTCTCAAACAAATTTTAGTTACAAAACATACACTAAAATATCTTACTATGCAACTATCTACCTAAACAAAATGGCCATAACCAAGAATGCCAGGCAGCACCATGCAAGACTGCCTACTACATGAATGTAGGCTGTTCAATTTATGCAATTACAAACAGTCATGCTCTCCAATTAATAGGCACAGGGATGTCTATCATCTATTTGATGGTTACTGCTCTATATTACACATCTTATCTTGTAATTTCAACCTATAGGTGGACAATTATATATATTATTTAAACATTTATACTATATAAATCTACTCTCTGCAAATCAGAGCTTAAAGGCATTATGGTTTTCAAATAGCATCTAAATCAAAGTAAAAAGATGTCATACAATAAAGATGAGTGATCACAACCTTTGGTTTCTTAAGAAAAAAGATATGAGTTATACACAAGGAAATAATTAGCAATATTTAGAGCAGCTCTTTTCAAGCACACCTAAACATATAAACTGTGCAGTGAAGGCAAAAAAAGGTGAGTCTTCCCCTGACCTCAGTACCATCACTCCCAATTTGGAGGGAAAAAAATAAATATTCTCATTTAAATGTTGGTATTTTTGGTATGTCATTTTAAATAATGATATGTTTGGGTTGTAAAATGCAAAATAATGTGTCTAACTCTTGTCGTAATTTTTTCATTAATGAAATTTTAATCATTTCTTGTAATGATCTAATCCAGTGGATACTGTTTTGCTGTTTTCTTATTCTAAGCATACTAATAGAATGCCCCAAATACCAACTGGTATTCTAATGATACACATGAAACGTTTTAGATAAGCCTTGTAAGTGTTGCTTCAGAGAAATCTGTTAACTCGAAGACTGATACAACACCCTCCTTAGATGATCTTGAAAATATTAAGAGAACAGATTTAAAATATTTCTGAAAAGTACAACTTATTCCTACCTTCTGTTGCCAGTCCTAAAGTGGTTCCCAGTCATTGACAAAACATTCTTCCTTCCTAACTTCAATGCTGTGGCAATGGTTTGTTATTTCTTTTTCTGTTGCTGTTAAATAAGATCTTTGGTATAGATTGTGGGGAAAAAAAGTTATCAAAGTTCTTAAGTAGATTTGTAAATCAAAAGAAATAGCTATTTACCCACCTATGGAAATAGTGCCTGAACCAGCTATGAACATGCTTCTAATAGTATAATTCAAAAAGCAGTTCTCCAAGTGTGGTCTATGAAACCCTGAGAGTCCTAAGACCTTTCCAAGAGGTCTGCAAGACCCAAACTTTTCCCCCCAATTCTAAAAGGTTATTTTCCCTTTCCCAAATTTACAATAATATTTTAAATCTTTAAAATTCTTCTAAATAATTTTATCAAAACTATAATTTAAAATTCCCTATTTTATTCTAAAATATTCTAAAATAAATTTATAACTTTTTTATATTTAAAGACGGACCATTGGTTTCAAAGAGGAGATTAGACACTTCACACCCACTAGGATGGCTATTATAAAAAAAAAACAACAGAAAATAAATGTTGGCAGGGATACAGAGAAATTGAAACCTTTGTTCATTGGTGATGAGAATGTAAAATGGTACAACCACTGTGGAAAACAGTATGATGGTTCCTCAAAAAATTAAACATAGAATTACTACACAATCCAGCAATTCCACTTCTGGGTATACACCTGAAAGAACTGAAAGCAGAGACTAGAGCAGATGTTTGTACACACATTTTCACAGCAGCACTATTTGCCAATAGCCAAAAGGTAGAAGCAGCCCAAACGTCCAGTGTTATCCATTGATAAACAAAATGTTGTATACACAATCTAATATTATTCAACCTTGAAAAGAAATTCTGATACATGATACAACATGAATGAACCTTTAAGACATTATGCTAAATGAAATAAGCAGTCACAAAAGGACAAATATTGTATGATTCCACTTATGAGATACAGAGTAGTCAAATTCATAGAGACAGAAAGTAAATGGTGGTTGCCAGACACTGGAGGAGTGGGGAATAGGGAATTACTGTTTAATGGATATGGAGTTTCAGTTTGGGAAGATGAAAGAAAGTTCTAGAGATGAATGGTGGTGATGGTTGCACAACAATTTGAATGTACTTGATGCCACTGAAACGTACACCTAAAAATAATTAGAATGGTAAATTTTATGTTATGGACGTTTTAAGAGAAAAAATCCAACATAAAAAAGTGGGGATTAGAAAACATCCTTTCTTACCCTGCTTTTCTTTTCTTTCGGCTACCCTATTTATGTCTAAACATACTAAAAAAGATAAAACTGACATACTAGAGGCCTTTGATTCATGGAAGGGAAGAATCTACTCAATAAAATTTAGGGAAATACTATAAACAAACAAATATAATGAAAGTTATCTTTTCCTTATCTTTATATATATTAGTAATTTACTTTGTGTCTTCTGCAACAGAAGATTTTCAAATAGTTAAGTTGCAGAACATTCTGAAACTAATCACTAAGAATTTAAAGGAAAATACATTGAATTTTTAAAATGCAGGCATGATAAAAACATTAAAAGACAAACATCGTTACAGTTTTTCAAACTAGAAATGAAAAAGGCACTGAAACACCTTACAGGATAAGCTACTGTACTGCATTAGCTGGAGAAGCACACACCATAACTGAGACGCTAAGAAAGCTTTGTACAATTGACATTGCTGAATGCCCGCTGGGCGATAAGTCAGTAAAAACACATGGCAGTGCTACTTCCCAATGACACAGTAGCTCCTCAAACAAAAGATTTGGCTACAGTCATGTTAATATCCCAACTACAGAACTGTACCTTTGCCTTCCAAATGGGTTATTAGATGACTAACTGGTGCCAACATTGATTTAATTTTTAATGAGAATACCTGACAATAAACACTGGTGCTGTAATAGTAAACATGTCAAATAGCTTTTGGAATCTCATGGTTAATCCTTGGAACTACTATGTTGACATTTGCACTGCTGGTGCCTTAGCTTAAATTGAGGTAGTGACACTAAACTATACTACCAGTTCATTGTATTATTCACTGCCACTCATTTGCAGGTTTTTTTTTTTTTTAAAAAAAGAAGATAATAATTTAACTTAAGAATGTCCTTGATAAAAAAGTAAAAATTTTATTAACTCTTAACCCTTGATTTCATATATTTCTGATGTGTGTGAAGAAATGGAAAGTATACATACAGCACTTCTACTGCCTACTGAAATACAATGGTCACCTCAGGGAAAAACACTTGTATGACTGACTGAGTTGCAAGCTGAACTAACTGGTTTTTCCACGGAGCACCATTTTCACTTGAAAGAATGACTGGCAGATAAACTATGGTTATTTATACATGAGCTTTTGGTAGATATTTCTTGAAAATGAATGACATAAGCCTGGGCACTTCAAGAAAAACAAGAGACAACATATGTTACCAATGATAATGCAAAAATTAAAATTTTAGAAAACTTGTATCCACCGTGAACTTGGTAGCTCCCCAATACTTAGACCCTTCTGATGAAATCGGTGGTAATATTAATGTATGTGGCTCTTAATATTGTATGATGAAACATGTCAACATTGGGAAGATTGGCACAACTCAGTGAACCAGTATTTTCCAAATCACCAAAATATGGTGTTAAAAAATCATGTATGGGTAGATCTAGTCAAAGTACAACACAAACCAGTGAACTGTAACAGTATGAAAATTTCATTCGTATGGTTTCAGACTCCACATTGTAACTAACCTTTAAGAAACCATGTTGAAATGTCATTCCCATGATTATGTCATGTCACATAACACTCCACCTTGCTAGCTGACTTGCTCCAGCGACTCCCTGCTGGCTTGATGAAGCAAGCACCTGGCCTGGGAAAGCCCATATGACAAGGAACAGTAGGTGACCTCTAGAAAAGGAAAGTGGTCTCTAGGAGCTAAGGGTGGCCTCCAGCTAGTAGCCAGCAAAAAGCCAGGGCTCTCAGTTCTACAACTGCAAGGAATGAGTTCTGCTAACAATCTGAGTGAGCTTGGAGCAGATTTTTTTCCAGTCAAGCCTCCAGATGAGAGTGTAGCCTAATTGACATCTTGATTGCAGCCTAGTGAGATTCTAAGAAAAGTACCCAGCTAAGTTGTGACCAGACTTCTGACCCACAGAAACTGTGATATAATAAACATGTTTTCAGGAAAAAAATAAAGAAAGAAACTATCACTTACTGAATTTCCATGTAGTATATCTACAAAAAGCATATCTACAATTATCTGACAAAGCTATTAAAATGCTCCTTCCTTTTCCAACTACACGTCGATGAGGTAGGATTTTCTTCATATATTTCAACCAAAACAACACTTCAACAGATTGAACGAGAAAGCAGATTTGAGAATCCAACTATCTAATAAGCCAATCATTAAAAAGATTTGCAAAGATATTAAACAGTGCTATGCCTCACTACATTTTTCTTTGTTTTGGAAAATGGTTATTTTTCATAAAAATAAGCGATTTTAACTTGTAATGGGCTCATTGTTATCTCAAATCAATTAAATATATTTTAATTTCTCAGTTCTAATTTCTAATGTGGTAACTATAAATAGATATAATGTACATGAAAAGCTCTTTCAGGTCTTCTAAAATATCAGTACAAAGGGGTGCTGAGACCAATAAATCGAGGACTACCATGCTTCTGTTAATATTTCCTCAATCTCTGACACATGACACACTCCCCCCTCCTTTCCCATATTCATCCAGATTCTATCCATTTTTCACTATTGGCTATTCCAGCCTACTTTGAGTTCTCACCCTTCTGAATGCCCAGGGAACTCATCTGGCACCTGGTTATTGCTTTCTTCATTTTCAACATGTATACGTGTTTCTCCAAGCAGACTGTGAAGCCTGAAGGAAAGGTACTACTGTGTGTGGCACATGACAGGTGCTGAAAAACACCCCACCTGCTACCTCTATGGACATCTTAATTATAGACTGAATAGGAATGCAATTCATACAAGCCACTGGACTTCAATCAACGCTTAATGAAGCAGACCACAAAGAACATGACACGAGATGAAATTTAGGACACACGTGAGTCTCAAAAGGGTCACCTGAAGAGGCAGATAAGGGCACAGATACCAAAATGTTTAAGTGGGAAAAGTGATAAGTGATATCAGACCATAAGACCTTCAATTCTCAATAAAACAGAAGGCGATTGTGGATCATTTTGGAGCAGAAATTTGAGAAATAAAAAGAGTAACACTGTGGGGAAGGCAATGGGGAAGTCAACAGAATTTTCCCAATGTCTCTTACTGTAAAAGCAAGAAAAAATGCATTAAAATGAAAAGCAATTGTCATGGGTTGGATTGTGTCCTCCCCCAAAATAACATATGTTGAGATCCTACCCCTACCCCCATACCTATGAATGTGACTTATTTAGAAATAGGGTCTTTATACCTGTAATCAAGTTAAGATAAGGTCATTAGGCCACGATTGTGGCTCTGACACGGGCAGAACAGGGGCAATGTGTATGGCCAAAGTGTTGTACCCCCATGATATTCTGAAATTAAAAAAATAAATTTAAAAAAAAAAAAAAAGATAAGGTCATTAGGGTGAGCCCTAATCCAGTATGGCTGGTGTCCTCATAAGAAGAGAAGGAGAGAGAGAGAGAAAGGCAGAGATTGGAGTTATGCTACCACAAGCTAAGAAATGCCAGGGGCTACCACAAGCTGGAAGCAGCCAAATAGGATACTTGCTTAGAGGCTTTAAGAGGGCATGACCATGCCAACAACTTGATTTTGAATCTCCAGCCTCCAGAACTGTGAAAAAATAAATCTCTTGTTTTAAGCCACCCAGTTTGTGATACTTTGCCATGGTGGCCCTAGGAGACTAATATAGCAAAACAGTAGGGACCCCTCACTACCCACAGTCACACTTCCACATGGCCATTCCTCATCCACAGACAAAAGTAAAACAAAAAGGAGAAAAATCTGAATGCAAATCTAGTTACAGCAACCAAAAAAATATTTTTTTACTAGAAATATTTGAACTGCAGTTAGATTTTTTTTTTTTTTTTAAAGGTTCTGGGAAAATGTTTCTGATCAAGCACTGCTGTCAAAACTCAAGCCCACTGAATCTCTATAAATGTGCCTATAAATACAGAGACAAGGATTATTTATCCATCTTGCATTTCCCACCCTGTGCTACAAAAGGAAGAAATCCAGACCTAATATTTGAAGTTACCAATACTACTACTATGTCATGATGAAAGAAATACGAGATGACAAGTTAAACTCTCTCAATTTTTCCAAGATTTTATCAAGTCACAGGGACCTCTGGGCCAAGATGACACCTAGCTCATGTGCTAGCTATTCACGAGTCTCATGATCCAAATCCTACATCTATTATACATACACAGTTCTTGGCATTATAATCCACAGAAACATTCATTTAAACACATAATGTACACTTATTTTAGAACTTTAACATCAGCCTTACTCTTTATTTCAATCCATAAAATAATCAGATCTTAGTGCTGTGGAGATTTCTAGAGTCACCTGACCTGATGGTCCATCCAATGTCCCTAAACATCAAGTGAAATCAGTTTAGTGTGTCCCAACAGCCTTTATTTAAAAAAGTAAAACAAAATAGAATTTAAAAAACCAGAAAGCATCATTCATAGTAAGGGTAAGTACTGTTATGAAACTTGTTTCAGTTGTGTGTGTGTATGTGTTGTGGGTACTGAGTCGTGGAGGAAAACAAATTTCTTACTGTGTTTATCAGTCCACATCTCAGCAGGAAACCATCAAGGGGTAGTGCTCATAACAATGCCACAGTCTAGGACCTAGGAGGCCAGGGAAAGGAGTGATACTGGGGCAGAAGAGACAAGCATATGAAGAGGGTTGCCCAACAGGAGCTGTGGCCATAGGAAGGGATGCAGCCAGCCCACAGTGACCTGGCAGGAAGAGAGCTGCCACCCTCTGCCTTCTCACCAGGGCTTCCCACAGGCTGAGCCTAACTAGAAGCCAAAAGACAAGAGAGTCCACGCTGCTCAGTGCCTGGGTCACAGGAGGATTGGAGAAGGGCCAAGAACGGGTCTGGAAGGGCAAACCGGGGATTTCCAGCCACTGCGACTCTATCAGAAAAGTCTCAAAGCCACTGGTATAGTTTACACATCCATTAACTTAGTCTAACAACTTTTATTTCTGGACACTAGATTGCTTCTACATCTGCCTTCAAATCCCAATCTTGAATCAAGGCTCTAATCCAACGCCAAATAATTGATGCACAAGATTGGCATCTTTATGAACTCCTGATTGCTGATGTCATCAGGCCCTCACACTCTGTCCTCAGTCTCCCACCTCTCCTATCTATCAGGCTCGCTAGGACACAGACCATGTCCTATTGAAATATCCGTCAGACAGTGAACACGTAAACCTTAGATGGCTCCCTCTCCCCCAATTCCACCTGCACTTCCCTTAGCACGTGCATTCAACCCCCAAGTCATATTACTTTGCTCATTTCCTCTTCGGCTTCCACATGTCTAACCTCCACTCCCACAGCAGAACCTGGACCACTTCTTCTACCTCTGGTCTCAGCTCCCTCTGTCTCCATTCTCCAGGGCGATCAGTACAAAAAGGCAAATCAGAATCTCCACCCTGCCCACATTGCTTCCTTAACTCTGGCTTTGACCCTGCCCCATTCCCTACTACTCCCTCCCACAATCACCCTCGGGAAACCTTCCATAATACTGTTCTGTTCTCCCCCACCTCCCCCTCCCCAAAGAGACCCACACGTTTACCTTCAGACAGAGGCAGCCTATACATCCCCTCCCCTCCCCTCTCCTCCTCTCCTCTTCTTTTCTCTCTCTCTCCACCCAAAGTCGCCCTGTAAATGTTCTCTCAAGTGACTGAAGTGACTTTTACATTGTTAGGTTACTGTAGACAACCTAAGGAAAGCATCCCCTACTTGGAGGTCTGACTGAGACCTCACTGAATACAAAACACATTTTTTTATGTAATGCAGATGGGATTAAGAGACTGCAGTGATTTCCCATCACTCTTTAGGTAGGAACCCTACTACCTCTGCACCCCTTCCCAGAAACAGGCTGCCTCTCTCTAGAGGGAAGAGCACAAGTTACAGTTGACCCTCGACCAACGTGGGTTTGAACTGCGCAGGTCCACTTATAGGCAAATTTTTTTCCAACCAAACTGGGATCGAAAATACAGTGTTTTCAGGATTCAAAACCTGCATCCTTGGAGAGCTAACCTTTAGCATATGCAGTTCCACAAGTCTGACTAAAGCAAGGGTCCCCAACCTATGGTGAGTTGCATAATTATTCCATTATATATTACAATGTAATAATAACAGAAATAAAGTACACAATAAATGTAATGCACTTCAATAATCCCGAAACCATCCCCCCTACCCCCAGCCCATGGAAAAATTGTCTTCCATGAAAACAGTCTCTGGTGCCAAAAAGGTTGGGAACCCCGGGACTACGGCACTTGAATATGGACAGATTTGGGTAAATGTGGGGGTCCTGGAACCAATCCCCCCAGTATACCAAGGGATGACAGTATAGCTATATATTCTTTGTCAAAGCCCATCTTTGCTTAGAGGTTACTAATTCTAGGGTTCATGCCTCTATAAAAGAATACTGCCAAACTTACCCTAAATCTCTCCAAAAAGGTAACAGAAGTCTATGACTAGAACTCCTCATAAGCCCTTAATTTCTGCCCCAAATGAGGCAATAAAATGGGCCTATTTTCCCCTTCAGTGTAGTTCTCTGGTCTTGCTGATAGACTAGCCAATAGTTGCAGACATATCTTCTGTCATCCACTTCTATCACCATGTTGGCCCCACCACCTACCCCTCCAGGACCTAGGACCACCCGGGGAGTTTAGTAACCTCACATTGAGGCAGAGGACAGGAGCAATATAGGGAATATTTATCTGGAAGAAACCTGGCACTGCCTCTGAGACTAAATTGAGAGAAAACCCTTTTATCCAGCCTGTCTCTTGATATCCTGCAATTCCATCACATTGCAATCCAAAAAATGAGAGTCCAGCAATCAAAAGATGGGTGAGCCTAGCAATGAATGGGAGGCAGACCCAATTTTAGCAGCCCCTAAGACACAGATATCACGCCTTTCAAAAGTAAAGACTCCATCCAAACTGAGACAATCTAGATCATTTAAAAATCAACATGAAATTAATGAATACAATACTGAAAATAAAACACTGTTCAAATACAAGAGACTGCATTATACAAATCTTCACGAGGCAAAAGCATTATGATGTTGCTTCGAAGATCCAGAACTGCAGAGCACCCGGTATCAAAACTCTGAGAAGTGAGTCAACCTGTCGGAATTTGAAGTTCTTATTTAAGACAATGTGGCAGATACAATGGACCAATAAACTACTGCTTACAGCAAATGTGGACATGATGAGCTATTTGAAGATAACCAAGAGAAAAGTGGCATTTAGACTTAAAAAAAAAAAAAAACACTATATCACATATAGAGATTTCAAGCTTACACTGTTGACCACAAAGTCATTCTCATTTTTATAAAAAAATGTGTAATTTGATAAAATTTAACAAGCATTTATGGTGTCTATACCATATATCAGGTACTGTTTTAAAAACAGAGATAGGAAAATAGATAAGACTCACTCCCTGTTCTTGAACAGTTCC
Organism: Daubentonia madagascariensis; assembly: GCA_023783475.1. Lineage (NCBI taxonomy): Eukaryota > Metazoa > Chordata > Mammalia > Primates > Daubentoniidae > Daubentonia > Daubentonia madagascariensis. The sequence continues at coordinate 6,967,835 of JAKFHU010002088.1, forward strand.
TAGTATAGTGGGGGAAACAAAATGATCACAGCCATGAAGCAGAACCTGGCTAGTGGCTCAACTATATCCAAGTAGACTACTTTTCCCAAGCCTGCTGCATTTAGACAGGGCACACGGCTGGTCCCACCAGTGGAATGCTGGCAGAAGGGATGCCCACCACTTCCAGGCCAGACCTCAAAGCTCCATGTTGTCCTCCTCCTTATACTCTGTGCATCAGTCAGTACAACAGAGGATCTATGGAAAACTCTGAGGCCAAAGGCAACAGTGGGCAGGGGATCACGTGGACCAGCTCCCCTGCCCTCCACCCTTTGCTGTGAAAAGCCACTGTGATTTGGGGGTTGCTGTTAAATTAGAATACCCTAATAAACAGTATGATGTAAGATGTGTTTTACAAAATCAAAGCACAAACATAGGGAGCTCCAGGAACACAGAAAGTAGCCTCTGAATCACAGTGAGGGCAAAATGGAGGGATTGGTTCCTAGAGAAGACAAAGCTGGAGACTCATCCTGAAGGATGGGCCAGATTTGCCTGGCATGGGGGAAAAGCCTGAAAAAATACTAAACTGCAATTTAGCATTTAGTACTTTGCAATTTAAAGGGGATAAAAGGATAAAGAGACTAAACAGTCAAGCAAAGTTCGAATTTTCACCTAAAAGCAATGGGAACCCTTTAAATATTGCTAGCAGTACTGCTGACATCATCAGATTTGCATTGTAGGGTCCTCAATGGAGAATAGTTTGGAGGGTTTAGGAGCTAGCAGAGACAGGCAGACTAGTTAAGGGTCTTCTGCAATTCCCCACAGAAGAAATGAGAAACAGCATGGCTCTGGGGTGGAAGGGAGGAAGCAGATGCCAGAGATCACTTTTTGACCAAGTGGACATGTGGTGAAATATGAAAGAGGAGACGTCACCATGGAGTGAAAGATTTCCAGGTTTCTGGATTAGACAACCAGGTGAACGATGGTGCCATGTATGGAAGAACAGGCTACAAGAGAATGGGCAAGCAGATTCACAGAGAATAGAGTAGGCTTGAATCATATGTGGGACATCCAGGTGGTGAAGTCCAGAGGCAGGCGGATATCGAGGTCTAGAGCAAGTTCAGGGTTACAGGTATGTTCTTGGGGATAGAGGAAGCCACGGAGTAGATGAGATCCCAACCAAGAACAAGGCCAGAACCCTGGTACAGCAGCATACAAGAAGGTAGTGTAGACTAAAAAGAGAGAGATGTTTAAAAATCCCAGAAAGCTCATGGGTAGAGAAAGTTTTAAAAGGTGGGACATCATAAAAAATAAGAACGAAAAAGCAACTATGGGATTTAGCAACCAAATCTTGATAATCTTGTTGAGAACAGTTTAGCTGGGGAAGGTGTAGAAACCAGTGTAACCAACTGGGTGACAAGACCTTAACAGAAATATTATCTAACTTATTACCTAATTTTCTGAAAATCCTCTGCTTTTAAGTTCATACATATTTTTAGACTCATGCAATAAAATGTGAATATATTGAATAAAATGTGAATATATTTGTATTAAAACCACTAGCTATATTAAGAAAGCACAAAAATCTCTTAGGGCAGCACCCAAAGGCCATCACAATCTGATCCAAGTTAGTCTGTGCATCACCACTCCTCCCTGGGCTACCCTCAACTTTTCACAACTCCCTCAACCACTTTCTTCCTCCACCTGGAATGTCTTACCCCACTTTTCCTCCTGGCAAATTCCTCATCATCCTTCAAAACAGCTTCACTGTCTTGCCTTTCAAGGGTATTCCTTGTCTATACCGCATCCCACCAAACACACCACTGGAGCAAAACTGGCTTATTCACGTGCCTGCCTCATCCCCCAGGAGGCTGCAAAACTCATCAAAACCAGAGACAGTGACTGATTTATCTTCACATTCCTATCAGTTAAGGTGGTATTGTTACATTGTGCCTAACAGTCCAAAGAACTGTGCCTACTGGTATTCAGCCTCTTGTATAATCCTCCCCCTTGAATCTGGGCTGGACTTGTAACTTGCTTCTAACTAATGCAACATGGCAGAAAGCACATGCCAATTGCAGGTCTAATCATTAAGAACACTTGACTGCTTCCTCTTTTGTACTCTTTGGAGCCCTGAGTCGCCCTGTAAGAAGTCCAGCTGTCTTGCTGTAGAGACCATAAGAAGAAGCCATGTCAGGAAGGTCAGGTCCTGAGACTCCATGGAAGAGAACCAAGGAACCCGGCTGACAGCAAGAACCAAGGCCCCAGACGTATGTCCCCAGGAAAGCTGATGCACCCAGCCCCCAGCTAGTAAAGCCATCCTAGGTGGGGCATGAGACATGTGAGTGAAGACACCATCTTGAACACCCCAGACGTAGAAAACATCATACTGAGCCTTCTCCACATGCTTGGTCCAAATTTCTGACCTACATGATCATATCATTGGGTGGTATTTTAAGCTACTACACTTGGGGTGATCTGTAATATAGCAAGAAATAACTGCAACAGATGGTGACAGGCACATGGTAAAAGAACTACTGCTTTGACAAAGACTATCGATAGCCTTCTATGTACCTGGCACTCTTCTAGGAGCTAGGAGTTCAGCAATGAACAAAATAGACAAAGGCTACCTTTACTGAACTTAATATTCTAGTGGGGGTAGACAATAGATATAGTTAAAATAAGTAGTGCAGTAAGGAGGGATGGGTTCTGCAGATAGAACTAAAGCAGGGAAGAGCAATAGAGAGGGTGATTGGAGGGGTTATGATTACAAATAGGGTGGTCAGGAAGGCTTCCCAGAGAAGGAAATGATCATTTAAGATGGAAACAAGAGAAGCAGACAGGTAGATACTGGGAGAAAATATTTCAGGCACAGAGAAAGAGCACATGAGGTGGGAGCCTATCTGGAATGTTTAAATAACACACAGACAGATCAGTGTGGCTGGGGCAGAGTGATAGACAGGTGAGTGGTAGAAGATGAGGTTGGAGAAGTAAAAAATAGCATGTCAGGGTCCCCAAGACCACCCATGTTCAATGATTCACCAAGAGGACTCATGGGACTTAGCATATAGTCATAATCATTGATATTATTTGTTAGTGAAAGGATACAAAGCAAAAATCAGCAAAAGGAAAAGGAATATGGGGTAAAATCTGGAGGAAACCAGGCACAAGCTTCTAAGGGTCTTTCCCTCAGTGGAGAGGACTTGCTTAATTCCCCCAGCAATGAGTTATTACCACATGTGTGAAATGGTGCCTACCAGGGAAGCTCATTAGAGATTCAGCACCCAAGGTTTTTACTAGGCACTGGTCACATAGGCACCCTCTGCTTAGCATGTACAAAAACTCCAGACCCCCAGAAAAAGAGGAGGTGTTCGGCATAAGCCATAATGTTTGCATAAACAGTTTTGGCACAGTGAGCCATACTCATCAGGGAATGATGGGAAACCTCCACAAATCTAAGCTCCCAGAGGCCAGCCAGGGGCCAGCTTTGCAAGCAGGCCTTTATAAGAACAGCTGTCTCAGGCCTACTGTGTTAACTCTCTTCTGCACAGATAGCCAGATCATGTAGCACTTCAGAGTCCATCTGAGAGAGATGGGAGCCATCAGAGGATCCTGAGTAGAAGAACGACATGAACTGACTAGAATTTTAAATGTCACCCTAGCTTTTGTGTTAAGAAAAAACTGTAGTATGGGGTACAGGGGGCAGAAATGGGGAAACTAAAGTCCATCTAAAGAAAAAATAATAAACAAGCCCCAGCATACTAACAGGAAAGATGGCGAGACATGGTCAGATTCTGAATATATTATGAGAGCAGAGTCAACTAGATTTGCAGATTGACTGGAGATCATGAGAGAAAAACAGCAGTCAAGGGGGATCACAAGGATGTCTTACTGGAAGAACTGGAATAATGGTGATGACATTTAATGACATGGTTAGATTGGAGAAGTGGATCGGGAGTGGGGGAAATCATGAATTCAATTTGCGGGAATGCTGTTAAGTGTAAGATGCCTACCTGACTTCCAAGGGAAGGTGTCAGAGACAGCCATATATCGAGTTGGGAGTCCAGGGGAGAGACCTTGGCTGGAGCTGTACAAATGGGCTGGAGCCACATTACTGAATAAGTAGAGAGAAACAAGGAGAGGTTTAAGAACTGAGTCCTGGGGCACTCTAGCGCTAAGAGGTGGGGGAAGAAGGAAGGAACCAGTCAAAGAGACTGAGAATCACCAGCAGGGTGGGAAGGAAGTCAGGAGAGTATGGGACCCCAGAAGTGTGTGCTTAAAATGTTTGGTACTGCTAATAGTTAAGAAGCATCTAAATTTCACTGAAAATGGTCTAGATTTTTCACTGCCGGAATGGTTCACTGATTATTATTGGCCCACTATTCACCCGGTACCAGAAAAGCAGGATGTACATCCTCAGGCTGTTGCACTAAAGGTATAAACTGAGACAGACCTGGACTTGCTCTACAGTGCACCTGGGTTTTGTGTGTCTAGGTGAAGGATTTAAGTTTTAAAGGCTCTCTCTACCACCTGTGGCTACCAAAGAGAAAATGAAGATTCCTTTCTGATGGTAAAGTTCTCAACAGAACCGAGTAACAATGTCTATAAGAATGTCAAGTTAAGGACTGCCTGGGATCTGGCCTTTAGACCAGTGATTTCCAAAAGCAGCTCAGAGAAATCATCAGGGGAACATCAGACCTGAACTGTCCATTAAGAAAGGCCATCTGTGATTATTTAAATTTAAGTTAATTAAAATTTAACATTCAGTTCTCATGCATAGGCATTCAATTTACAGCACATGAGGTATGGCACCCATTGGGACCAAATACTCTTCCAAACACGGGACTCTAGCATCCAGAAAGGCCCAAGCTCGAATTTTAACAGACTGTGCAAGATTCATAGATCAAATGTCTCATAAAATTCTGGCAACACTACCTTGTCCTTTAGACATTCAAGAAAGCCAAAGCCGAATTTTAAACAGACTTCAGATTTAATACAGAATGTCTCATAACAATCGGAACCTGACATTCCATTTCCCAAAGGAAACTATGGCACAAATTCCCTGGGAAGATATCCTGTTATACAGGACATATGAGCACATGGCCCCAACTAATAGGCAAACATGGCATCGAACCCAATCTACACAGGCAATTAACTTAGCTCAGACAACTAACTGTAGGCCAAACCCTGGTCAGCAAACCCTATGTGAAGGTCACTGGATCATACATAGAGTGTGTGTTTGCGTGGATGATGGATAGCAGAGTAGGTGAAATGAGGGAAGAGAAGGTCCAGGGGCACAAACTCAAATGCCTACCAGCAGGCCAGGCAAATAGCAACAATGCATTAAGTGGGCCATAAGTGAGAAAATAAGAACAGAGTAAAAAAGTCAAGCATAATGATAACAACTTATCCTCACTGTTGATGAAGCAATATTGGAGACTAGAGCATTATTAATTACTTCTAAAGAAAACAGGTGTCTCAGCTCCAACTGATGGTTGCTATGTGGGAAAGTAAAGTCTGTATTGTCAGAGTTTCTGATTTGTTTTCCCCCCAAAAGACAGAAATCTGGATTTTTATATAAAATCTCAAAATATTTAAACACTGACAACTAGTCAAAATATAACACTGTGCAGACCTACAAAAATATGTCTGTGGGTCACAGCAGGCCCCACAAACCCCCTCTGTTTGCAAACGTAGAGGCTGCTCAATGCAAACCCAAGTTAGAAGCACGTGCTGTGCTGATGGTGAGTCAGTCCCGTCCACACGCTGTGAAGAACATCTAGTCCACACATTAGAAGGAGAGGACTGGAGAAGAAATACAGCACTCAAGGAAGTCAGTGCCTAATAAATTGGAAAGCATTTTAGGAATCCAGTCTGGGCTGGTTTATGTATACAAGAACCTTAAAATCTATTTCATTAACAAGACATCCAAAGCTGAAAAGTTCAGAAATTCAAGAGTTCTAGCCTATTTCTTCAGGCTACTCCCACACATTATCATACCAGATTGTTACTGCACAAATTCTCTTAGATTCTGATCCCACAATTAATCAAGGAATGGAGTTGTTAGTCTTATCAGACTACCAGTTCTAGGAAGCTGTCTCAACTTATAAAACAAATTATTCAAAATACCTGAATACAGAAAATACTCATTTTGAAAAGTCTATCAAAGATTTCTTTGCTTTAAAAAAAAAAAGTATACTTATATATACAGTCAGATCCACAAGTTGGCCTTTTTAAATTCCAGCATGCCCACTCTCCCATGGACTCAATGTTCTTACCTCGTTCATTTCATTTGAACCCACTATACATCCTCATCACTAAATAAGTCTTTCCCTTATTCACTTCATCCTGTCTCACACACACCTTTTTCGTTGGCCCTGTGAATCCATGGGTTCTGTATCCATGGATTTAACCAACCACAAATCAAATATTTGGAAAGAAAATTGGGTATATCCTGAACACAGACATTTTTTTCTTGTCACTGTTCTCTAAACAATACAGTATAACAACTATTTACATAGCATCTACATTGTACTAGGTATTATAAATAATCTAGAGATGATCTAAAGTATCCAGGAGGATGTGTGTCTATCATATGCAAATACTCTGCCATTTTATATCAAGGACTGGAGCATAAAGTATCCAAGGGAAGTCCTGGAACCAATCCTTCATGGATAACGAGGGACAACTAACTGCATATATAAAATAAATGTTCACATTCATCAATTATTTGAGTACCTGCTATGAGAAGAATTCATTAGTGGTTCTCAGCCCTGGGTGGGCATTAGAATACCTGCAGTGCTTTTTTAATACCTACACCCAGGACCCACTCCAAACCTACTGAATGAGAATCTTTGAGAAAGGGACTCAGGCATTTGCATTATTTAAGATGTTAAATGTTAACATTGGAGATGACTCATGTTCAACCAGGGCTGAGAGCCCCTGAAGGATATGGCTCAATTACCCAATCACTGGTGACACCCTAATCTTGATGACAAATTTAACTAATTTCTCAATGATACCCACCACGAGCACTTAAGAAGACAATCATCTCTCCACTAACTACTTCGCTAAATTGGATTTAGAGCGTGGGACGCTGATAAAGTACCAGGATCCAGAGATAAGTGATCCCACAGTTCTCTCCCGTCAGTCAATTCACCTTTCCAATGCAATTCATCCAATGGTGACAGGAAGCTCAAAGTCCCAGATTTCAGAACACAATTAAAACCTTCCCAAAAGTTCTCCCTCTATCTTCAGCATCTCACCTACTTCCAGCCTTATTGGATGTTGATTTAGCTGGTTCCTAACACTGCAAAAATACCAGTTTTCTTTGTTTATTCTGAGCAGGTGGTGGTTACTTCTCAGATGCTGCCCACAAAATCTAGAATGGCCTCCTTGGGCTTCACTTACCTCCCAACTTTAGAAACCTCAACTTTCACCCTCAGTCTTAAAGCCTGCCTTTCGCCCATTTAAATTATCAGATGGAAAAACGGACGTAACTTACATTCATGTTCCCAAACTTGTCTCTTTACTGCACTCTCCACCTGGACACCTGAGAGTTCTTGCCCATCTTTCCATTTGTAATTAGACTGAAGGACATTTTTCATACTCGACTGGCAAGTCCTACAATATACTCCTCAGAAATTAGAATTCTCCCTGTAACATGTAGACTTATATCATAACAGATATAATCTAGAGGAACTTGTGGATGTCCCATCACTATGCAAGAAACACAATTGCTACCGTTAGGTCAATGTAGTATTATAGCAATTAGTAAATAGAACTGTCTTTTTAAAACTGTAAAATATAAATAAGATGGGTAAATTCCAATGCATAATAATGTATAGTACTAGGCTGTGTAGTTAATGCCTGAGAGCAAGGATCTAAAGTCACGGTTCCTGGGTTCAAATTCCCATTCTACCACTTGTGCGCAGAGTAAGCACAATACATGTTAGTTGTTATTGTTATTATTGAGTGTAGGGCTTAAAACCTTACTGTCCAGATTTAAGCAAGCCTTTTAAATCTCTTCCACTGATTTACAGAAAGTGAATTTCTTACTAATTGTTTTTCACATTGAATTTTGACATTTCTGGTCTTTTACCATTCTTTAAAAATTCAATGGATAAAAGCATGAGATTTGTCAGAGAATTTCTCAACATTTTATTACCATTAGGAATACCACTTAATATTAATTAAGCTTTGTTATGATCACAATATTATTTAAAATGAAACTACAGGAGAAGAATATTTGGGGAGAGGGAAAAACATCACTTGCCACTTCTTAAATTGAAATTTCAAAAGCCAGAAAAGGGAGGGAGGATTTATAACTTACAGGTGAACTTTAAGTGTCACACTCACTAATATATAAATGTAAACACAGAAAAATATAATGTCTGGTAATAATAGTAAACTGATCAACGCAATTACATTTTGGGTTCTGTGATATTGTAGTTATGCTTCCAGTCCAGAATATCAATTGCTTTTTAACACCTATGATCAAATTATAGTGCATTGAATATCACCCGGTTTGTTCCCTGTATGTTATTTACAAGCTTATAGCTTACTTCTTTAACTTGGACAGCTTCCTGTACTAAACTTCTAAATATACAAGATTTGAGGGCACAAATTATTTCTAATGAGTTAAAAAATAAATTAATCATCTCAGTAAGACAATCCTTCAATGAAATCTATTTCAATAATTTGTCTGGAGTGATGTTACTATTAACCTTAGCCCACTTTCAAAAGTCAGTGAAATAGGATTTCAAAGACAATTGGTTGTTTTAATCTCAATTTTTAATTCAATTACATGATACAAACAGCACAATTATTCTAAAAATGGCCAAAAAAAAAAAAAACATTGCAGTAGATTCTCATATAACTTTATAAGCCACTTTAATTTTTTTCCCTACTCTACCTCAATTTCATCAGTAAAGAGTTCAGCTTTAGGGATTATATTTAATATGTTACTAGACCTTTCACTATACTCTCCAGTTCCTGAGTGTTCAAAGCAGACACATATTTATCCAGAGTCAATTTTTCTGTATAATAATTCTTAGTGGAGGCAAAGAAGGTGCAGGTATTTTCTTAAATCCCTAAACTACACACTTGGAAGAAACAAACTTACTTGTACACTTTTATATTTTTATAGTATACTTTTATACTACAAGACTTCAAAAGAAATTACAAATTACATTTTTCCATCACTAGACTGGCCAACCCACTATTTCTAGAGTCACAGGGAGTGAGAATAAATATTAAGAGAACCATTGGCTTCTAAAACAAGAGTTTGTGGCTTGCCCTGTTTGAGGAAGATCTGGGGCATACAAAATGTTCCATGTGAGGATTCAAGAAAACTAAAAGGTGCTTTTCAATGCCTTCATTTGAAGGTTTCATTGAGGAAGTCACAGGTCCAACACGTTACCCAAGTACCTGACATGACTTCTAGTGTCCAGTTAATTTTCTGAACATGTATTGCGCACTTTTTAAAAAAACTGTCACTTAATTTTTACTTGTTCCTGACTTCAGCGGCAGAGCTAGGGACCGTCTTTCTCATTTTAACAGTCACCCAGAAGCTGACACAGCCCACACACAGTAAGTGCTCATAGAATGTGTGGCATTAAACTCAAAACACTCAATGTGTAGACTGGTTGGTGTAAGCAAACAGCATCCTCCCACCTGAGTTCCCCATCGGTTATAACTTCCGAGTATGTGTTACTTGCACCAATCAACACTTTAACTCCCAGGAACCAAAGTGGGGCGGGCCTTAACGGGTCACAAATCACACTTGAGGTGAGCAGCACCTTTTAAGATGTTCCCTCAAACAAGTTCTAAACCAGTGCTTCTCAAGCTTTGATAGGCATTCCAATCACCTGGGATCTTGTTAAAGAGCAGATTCTGAGTCAGAGCCCCCAAGTGATTTCAATACTGCCGTTCCACCCACCACTCTGAGTGGCAAGGCCCACAAACGCCCAGACTCCTAGGTCACTTACATTAGCAACATACAAAAGTTATGGCCACAGGTAGTGCCCAATAGTCTCCTTGTGCTCTGCATCCCCTGATCATCGCCACCGCGTCCCCGGGGCACCCGGCAGGTGCGTTGGCCTCAGGGCGCTCGCGGGTAGCCCTCCTGGCAGCCGCGCCCCCCTTCTCCCGCCCCGCCTGCGCGCCCACTGCGCCGCGCTCACCTTCTCCCGGGTCTTCAGGTACCGCTGCAGCGCCTGCTGGGTGAGCTCCCGGACGCGCAGCTGGCCATCCTTGCAGGGCACCACGATGCCAGTCCGGCCAAAGCACACAGTCACTTTCATCCTGGCCCCAGGCAACCACGCCGGGCCAGGCCGAACAGGTGTCTGACCCTGCAGGCGCAGCCCCCACTCTCGGGGGACGCGCGGCGCGGGTGGGCCCGGAGACCCGGGGCGCCTCTCCCCGCCGCCCCCTCAGGCCTGGGGGCTCGCGGCAGCGCCCCTTACAGCGGGCAGGCAGCTGCGGTCGGGTGGGAATCGGGGAGGAGGCGGCAGCGGGAAGGGCTACCTCCCAGGTGGCCGGCGGCCCGGGACGCGGCGGCTCTGCGGCCCGGCTCCTCCTCCTCCTGCTCTGGCCCGGCCGAGGCGGCTGCTCCGCGCCCGCCAAAGCGAAACTGCCGGCCGGGCCCGGCCGGGCCCTGCCCTGACCCTGGCGGCGGTGGCAGGGCCAGCCCCAGGCCCCGGGCTGGAGTGGGCGGCGGCGGCGGCGGCGCGCGGGGCCGGAGTTGGGAGGAAACTTTTGCGCCGGCTCGCAACTCCTCTGCGGCGCGCCGCGCTCTGCGCTCCCGCGGCCCCGGGGCTGGCCTGGGCCCGGCTCTTAAAGGGGCCGCGGCGCTCCCGGCCCCGCGCGCACTCGGTGCCGCGGTACGCCGGCTGTGCGGGCCGGTAACTGGAGCCCGGGAGCCTCGGGCCCTCCCTGGGTGTTTCCCTGGCTCTCTCCCTCTCGCACGCATACACACGGAGCTATGGGGAATTGTAACGGGACCTGAGGGCTACCCACCAGGGGGATTGAAACCGGAGCTCATAAAGCACAGTTGAGAGAATAGGTAGGAGACTGAAGAGTCTCCTTCACCCTTAAAATGAGGGGATTGGAGCAAGATTCAAAAAGAGCCCAGGAGCAGGTGCTTCTCGTCACATCCACCAAAAGCACACCCCAAGGAGCAGCGGCTGGCTGGCAGGTGCTGAGATGCAGGGATGGCCAAAGGGCCTGTTAGGAACTTGCCTTAAGCACAGCATTGCAGCTGCCCCCTGGAGCCCTGAGGTAGCAGAGCTGAAGGAAGCCCTGGGGATAATGTGCCAGACAAGGACACCAAGTATTCTGCCAACAGTCACACCCCAGACCCAGATATGATCGCATGTGTTGACACATATCCTTCTGAAATGTAACTGCCGTTGTGCATATCATTAGGAAAACAAATTAAACACCCTTAGGCTCATGATTTGGCAGGTGTGTATCCATCACCAATTGAAATCGGGATATCTGGGAAAAATTCGACAAATAGCATTTGTATCATTCTTAGCTCTCACATAAATGAGCTCCTTTGAGCTTAACAACCGCCATATAAGGTTGATATTATTCTTCCCATTTTGCGCATAAAGAATGGTGCTCAGGGGGCTCAAGAGACTGAGCAAACCATGGAGTTAGTTATGTTGAAAAGAACTCACGTCTTCTCAGCTAAGTCTATGGTCTCTCCAAGCTGCTTTTTTAGCAATCCAGTTTATCCAACAAGATTCTCAGGGCTACAACATGTGGTTCTCCACAAAAGGATTTGCTCCTGTGTGGACACACTTAAATTGAACTTGAATTGCCTAGAATGATATGATAATGCCCAGGAGATCAAATTAATGGGTTTTGAGAGTTTTTATAAATTTTAGCTCATTCATACATTCAATAAATTTATATTGGTTGTCTTCAATGTATAAAGTCAATGGCAGCAAAAAGGATCATGTAAAGCAAGTCAATTTAAAGAAGGTGTATATTAATATAATTTGGTTGCAAATCCAGTACAAACTGGTTTGTATTTCAATAAACCAAAGGCAGAATCGGTTTCCTCGTAAAATCGGAAGATCCAAAGAGCACTCCATTGAGTCGAGGTTGAAACAGGAGCTCAAACCATGGTCTCTCTATCTCTTTTCTCCTACTGGCTCTATGATCTTAAGTGTGCTCTCCATTCTCAGGCAGACTCTCCCCAAAGGAGGCACTTAATCCTCCTTTCAGAGATGAGGCCAAGGGAGGTTAAGCAATTTGCTTCTGATCGCACTTTTAGAAAGCAGCAGAGGCTGGCTTAGAACACAGGTGGTCTGACTCCACAGTCTTGCCAGTAACTGCTTTGCTGCTTCTTACATTGGAAGTACTGAATGAGTAGATCAAACAAAACAAATAAATACTAACGCCAGGCATTAATGTGTGACCCTCTCTTTTGATAGTGGGTATTATATGAACATGTAGAATGGTACAGAGCAAAGATTTTCAGCTGATGAAATAACTTTGTGTGTTGCTGTCCTTCATGCTTCACGGCTTTTTTTTTTTTTCTTCACAGTTGCTCCAGACTCGTCTTGGGCTTAGGTCATGAACGGCTCCTGCTCCTCTTCACGCCACAAACTCCCTCTGAGCCCAACTTTAGCTCCTCCCCCAGAGCCCCCACCCAGTGTCCTGGCTTTGAGAATCCCCAGGTGCACCATGGAGAACACCCAGGCTCTCCCAGTCGCACTCACAGGAAGATTGTATCAGGCCTTACAGGACGCGGCAGAAGCCACGCCACCATGAAGCAAGAGGTGAAGCTAGACATTGACCCGTGCCACCAAGTGAGCTTTTATGACCCTAAGTTAGTAATCATGAAAAGAATTTAGTGTTTACATTTCGTGTTTATTAAATAGCCAGGTTTAATTTGTTATTCAGCCTCATCACCACATGCATAGAAACAACTTATCATATATTAAGAAGTGATATAAAAGAACGCAATTGCAACACACAGTCATTCATGCCCAGCAAATTCCTAAATCAATATTTCATGCCCCATGGGACCTCCTGGGCAAAAGACAATAAATAATTTGCCTTGATTGAGTAACACTAGAGGATTCTAAGCCTGGGTTCCATTTTCTTGTTTTGCATGCTGGATGGATAAATATTGCCTGTGATGTGATATTTTCCCCTTTGCTATCCAACAGCTTAGCAAGTTTCAGAGTAGCCAGTGAAGAAGGGTTATACAAAGAACAATAATTCCAACCAATATTATTAAACTCTCCTGCCTTGTGGAAAGTATAACTAAAATGTCAGATACTATCAGGTTATATTAAATAAAGAATGATAATTTTCAATATGTAGGAGACCTGTATTCCATTATCATGTTTTGCACTATTAAAACAAAATAATTTCACTTTTCAAGGCATTATTTATAATAAGCACTATTTATCACAAAAACAATTGATTTAGTTAAATTAATTGAATTAATCCTGTTTCTAAAACCCTTAGAGCATTAGTATAAAAATGCATGTTCTTAGGTTCATTCTGAAAGCAGGTGCCAGAGTGATCTCATAAAAGAAGAAGAGAAAACTAGGTATGATTTTTCATTCTTTCCTTCCATATTTAAAAGCAAAGGGTTTGGGTTATTGTTTAACTTGGCAAGAATGGGTTATTCGTAGGAGGTGTTTGTCTATAAATACCTGACGGCATTCATTTGTTGACTGTTTTTTTCCAACTGTTTCTGTAGCTCTCCTGAAAGCACAGATAACAATGCTCTACATCCTAAGGTGAGTATTCCGGGCTACAGCCTTTTGGAAGGCCCATCTTTATGCTTCTCCTGTAAGTAAGACTCACAAGTCTCCAAAAATGATACAGCTTGATCACTCCTCTTTATACTGAATTCTACTCTATGGAGTAGACTAGTGCCCTCCCTTGATTTTTTTTTTGAAAAGGACCTGAATTATGAAATGAGTGTCTCTTTAAAAAATAAATTAAAATTAAAATAGCAAGGAAACTATTGTGATGATGTTTATTGAGAGTGGATTTTGATTATTAGTTAGATGTTTTTCCTCATTGTGTGATCTCCTCCGAAGCTTACAAGAGCTGATGAATGCTGACCACAAGGAATAGGCCCTACTCAGGGTAGCACCAGGCCCTTTTACCTATAGGCTTCGGTAACAGACTATTAACAAGGGGGCCAATGGCAGTGGCCAGGGATGCTCTCCAACAAGCTGTTATCTAAGGATGCTTCTGAACTGAGGTAAAGGTGTAATCAAGAGTTCTTTTTTAAATTCTACTTCCTTTACGTGAGGCCACCTTCTGCTGCTCATTTATCCCTTTACTTGGAGAAGAGGTGAACAAGTTCATGTAATTGACAGACGGTAGAGAGAGATTTTGCCCTGGATGCTTCAGTGTATAAATGGATTTCAGTTAGAACTAGTACACAGAAGCTAGATAGACCTATGTTCCAAAGTATTCTTCCACTTACCAGCTATATAATCTTTGGCAGGTGTCACTGCCTTTCTGTGGAAAATGGGATGATAACCCTATTTTAAGGAGTAATGTACATAAAGCACCCAGCACGTAGTAGGCAATATGTAATGGCCTCCTCCACCTTTACTCCATTTACTAGCATTTCTAAATACCACTTGTTTTCCTTGGGCCTGAAACTACTTCCAAAAAGAAGCAATTCAATTGATACATAGAAATTTCACATCAGTGTTATCAACAATTTCTGAAGTTCAAGTGTGACTAGCTCTGTCATGAGGGTGCCAGGCTCGTAGCTAAACTACTGATAAAATTTGTATTATACTTCACAATCCACATATTATTTCATCTGATGCTCAAAAAATAATCCTGGAACATATAGTCTAGTACATGAGAATCATAGATTTAAGAGCTGAAAGGAGCCTTGGAGATTATTTGGTACAATACCCTAATTTTATGGATGAGGAAACTATATTTTGGAGAAGTCAAGTGACCAGCCAAATTCAGGACCCAGATGCTCTCATTAATAGTCCAGTGCTTTCTTCACTTCCCTGTCTGCCTGGTAAAAGAATTTAAAACTACAGATATTTGACCAACATTGGCTCAAGGCTTTGTACTTACACTGGGCCAGGAGGTGCTGGTAAGGTGCTCATTCTATCTATTCCTATGGTTTCGATTTAAACGTAAGATTCTGAACCGTTATTCTCATAATTGTAAATCTGAAAAAAAAAAAGTTTGCTGAGTGTGTAAATGACTATTACAGAAAATAAGAAGCCATCAAAGCCTTTTAAGCAGGACAATAACATGATCAGATTTGTGTTTGGTGGCATGCAGAGGACATGGGAGACAGAGAGAAGCCCCTGCTTAGTTCATTCAATCTGCCATTCATTTTTTTATGCAACAGTATTTATTCAACACTTATACTGAGCACAAAGTGATTATGAAGCTTAGACTCTAGTGAGGAAGACAGATAATAAATGACTAACCAAATTAATAAAATATTTGTAGATTGTCATAAAGTGTAATGAAAGGTATAAGCTGCAGGCTGTGTGATAGAGAATAATGGAGTAAGAGAGAACCTTTTATTGCAAATGGCAGGATTTCATTCTTTTTGTGGCTATATTATATTCCATTGTGTATATGTACCACAATTTCTTTATCCATTCATCCACTGATAGACACTTAGGTTGATTCCAAATCCTGGCTATTATGAATAATGCTGCAATAAATATGGGAGTGCAGATATCACTGCACAATAGTTTTTATTTTTTTACAGCTTTATGAGCTAACCCAGAGCAATCACTGAGGAAACACCCATTCAGTTGTTGCGCAAATATTTATTGAGTGACTACTATGTGTCAGGTTCTCTTTTAGGGTATACAGTGGTAAACAAGAGGAGCCATGCCTCTGCTCTCCTGGAAGTTACATCCAGGACTGAGATCTCCAGAATGGGGCCATGAGAAGATTTAGTACAAATTTTCATACTACTGTTGGTGAAAATTTCTGTGTCTTTCTCCTGTGAGGTCATGTCCCTTCTGACATGTGATGACCAATAACAGTTTTTGATCCACTCATAAGTTTCATGTATGCCATAGAGAATTACTCAGAGGATATTTAAAGTGATGAAAGATGGCTGATGAGAGTTTTGTTTATTTTATTTCTAAGTCTATAATTTTCATCAAATTTAAGAACTAAGAGTGGTGAATCACAGAATCAATTCTCTTTACCCAACTCTCAAACTTCGTTTTTGTTATGGCCATTTTGTCATATGCAATGAAAGTTTCCACAGTTTTGCCTTGAAGACTGATTGCAAGTAAGAACTCTCAAAAAAAAAAATCTGCTTGCCTAGCCCAAATTTTTGAACCTCTCCTTAAATTATAGTTAAGATGAACAATGAATTCATTCTTCTCTTCTAAGGTTTTACTTCTAGTTCTAATATCTTTTTTATCTTTCTCTCCTTCTCTATGAGGTAAAATAAAAATTCAATCTTGAAGAAATCCTTCCTTTACCTTTTCCTAGCTAAATCAATGTGCATCTGTATAGTGGGCTAAGTTTTCAAAATTACTTCTCATTTCATTGCAAATGACCTCACCTTAAACCATTGGCTTTTAGTCTTCATATTTGTATCCAACAAGTTTCTAGAAAAAGTCAGATGGCCCACTTGAACGGGGTTAGGTGATGAGACTTTAATAAAGGAACTATTTACAGGTGTGGGCAGCTTTAGGCAACCCGACAATGGCAGGTGCAGTACATCAGAGCTAGCAGGACGGGGAGATGTTACCACCCACAGGAAGAGTGATATGGAAAGGTTCACCTGACATAGCATGGACATTAGCCCAGGTGAAGATGCAGCCAATCTGTAGCAACACAGCAGGAAGGGAGCTAGAGGAATAAATACACCAATCTCATATTCTCCCACATCTTATATGGAGGGGAATAAAGGAATGTGTCCAGCACACTGTTGTTTTAATTTTTTCTCACATAATTTATTCTTTTCTCTATCCTATTGAGCACTATGAAAAAGATCAAGAGTCAAACTCTGAGGTGCAGTGTTTACCATGAAAGATGCACCTTCAAGTTGTGCAGTGGTGTAGACTGTGAGCTTCCCCTCTTGTCATTTTACCCATCCTAGGTTTGGCTCCATCTATCAAGCTTACTTGAGGGACAAAGTTTCCCAAAGTCTCTGGTGTGGCTTGATCTCTCAATACACATGACTTTCACTAGATAACAAAGCCCTTTATTATTGTTGAAACAGGTGGACCTTTACCAGACTATTAAGACTTGCTAGGGGTGTTTGAAATGTTTTACCTGTTTTCCGGATGTCGATTTTTGTGGCACAGAGTAACCAAGCTTTCATGCAAAATATCTCTGGGTATCATCATTATAATAAAATTGCTGACCTGAAAGGACTATATTTATACCCCATTTGGCATTTCCATTGTTATCTTTCCTAAGCATTGCTATAGTTTTAATATTTGTATTATTATTTTAAAAGATTAAACTAAAATCAAGTGCTAGACAGAATAGAGCATGTAGACAGTCTCAAACTTATGAACAATTTACACATGATATAAATTTATGAACAGGTAGTTGGAGAGTCTGCTTTCCGAGTTTGTTTTCTTAGGTCCAACCTGGTGATGGGTAACACTGGAGAAAAAAATGTGGAAAATCAAGGCTTGCTTTCAGATTTTTTTTAAAGATTTTTTCAATAATCTTAACAACAGTCACATCAACATATTACTCATCTTAAAAAGTGCCACTTTTAAGATTATTCAAGAAGTCGTGCTGCTTTTGCCTATATTTTGTGGGATACAGAAGAGCTGCAGAGTTTGGATATTATCTCATCCTCTCCCTAGTATCCCCAGGAAAACTTCTTTCATCCCTTTACAGTTGATCTCAGGGAGGTTTGAAAAAAACATCAAGAATAGAATAACACACCAAAGGTCCAAATGCTGTTTTCGTTCCCAAATGGGGAACACTCTTGTTAACTGTGGACTTGGAAAATTCCCCCAACATTGTAAAGAACAGTAAAACATCCAGCTTCAGAAAGGGACAATTTTGAAGCTTAAGAACGGTAGAAAAGCACCTCAGAAATCAGAGTCACACTCAGCAAATCAACCCAAAAGGGCGAGGCCAAAGTTGATAAATGCAAACCCAGAATCATAAATCAGGAAGGGCTGGCTAATGAGCTTCCAGATTAAGTTCCAATCAAGAGATTAGAAAGTAGTTTCAGTCAAAGCCTGGCAATTAGCCTGTTTAAAGCTACTGCAAAGAAAATGACATTAACACAGCTAAGAGAAGAAAGTGTTAACAGAAAACTCTCTGAGTGGCAGAGTAAGGAACAAGAGGAGGGCACCAAGAACTTGGCCCCGTCAGTCCCTAACACCTGGGCAATAAAAATATGCCCTCACCAGAAGGTTCAGTCATCTCTCTGGCTGATGCTTTCCTCAGTGGGGGAAGAATATCTTTCAAGCACTCTTAGCTGAAGAACCCTTCATTAAGAAAACCTAATTCCTCTTTGTTTGTACTTAATATTCACCAAGTAATTTTGAATATAGGTTACATTTCCATCTGTTGCCTCAGGGAGAAAACATGTGATCAAAGCACCACTTCATGAATATCTAGTCTCAGTGCTGCCTTGAAGCCTGGCACGTGCCTGAGTCCCGACCTGGGCTCTGCCACTTACCACCTGTGGGATCTTGGGCAGGGTTTTTTGTGTCTCAGTTTCCTCGTGATAATGGGAGTTAATAGTAGAACCTACATACTTTCAGGATTGTCATGAGAATTGACATAGACAAAAGACTTTAGAACAGTGCTTTCTGATTTATACTTCAAGTTTTGTAAATTTAGTTGGCTTGAGTCAGTTCTCCAAGACTTCATTATTTGAGAGCACTGAAAAGGCTTTATATCTAGACTCACAGGCTAAGACCTAGCTTCTGTGACTACCTGACAGAATCCCAGGAAAGTACCTCTTGACAATAAGCCATTCTGCTGTGTTGGGGGGAATAAGGGCATTGCTTACCTAAGGCAGCTTCCTACAACTTTCTGGCCAAGGAAAACACCACTCCACACCTTCCAGTTTGGGACATTAAGGAAACTGAACCTGGATGTGGGGCAGCTTACCAGCCTTTTGCCTTGTGCCCATGACCTTCACCTTGGTGGGAAAAATAAAAATTCGAATGAGATAGAGCTGAAAGTCCTTGAAAAAAAAAAATACACTGTGCATATATAAGGTTTTATTGCTCAAATCACTTTGCCCAAGGGCTCACACTCCAAGGCCAAAGTCCAGCCTTTGAGGAAGTGCATTTGCAGAGGTGTGTCTATCATCTGGCCTAACCTATAGTCAAGGAAATTAAAAACTAGGGAAGGATGCCAAAGTCTGGTTCAGAAAGTAAAAGTGGTACTGGCTCAGAATGAGGGTTAGGTATCTGATCAGTACAGTAGAAGGCATCCAGTTTGAACAGGGGTAGGAAGCAGAGGCTGGGAGCTACTCCTGAAGCAAACTCACCCCACACTAGGGAGATGGCAAATACTCTGCACTGTTGTGCTTTGAGAGCAAGTTCCTGAAACAACTCTTAGCAAGGTAATGGCACTGCACCCATGAATGCACCTCCATGTCCATAACCCTAATTAAAAAAAAAAATCCTCTGAACTGAAATGGTCAGCCCACTCTCTTCAAAATCCCCACTAGAAGTTGCAAAACTACTAAAAACATTTATATTTGGGATGCTGTAAACTCAACTTCTTCCATAATGCTCTGTCTACCCTGACTTTTGGGTAACATCATCACTTTTCCTGAAAATGTCTCCAACCAAATCACTCTTTAACCAGACTCAGCTCTCATTTCCCAGACAATAATTCTGCCATTATGCAACCACCTCTGCTCTTTGAACACTGACCATCTGCTTATGCCACCATGTCGACCTTCCTGCAGCTGTTGTACGCTCACCTTAAACATCGTACCAATCAGGGACCTGGCAGGAAACAGATGGTGCACTCAATGGGTTAAAAGAGTTGAAAAGAGTTTAATGTGGAGACAATTTGCAGGTGTGGGCAGGATGAAGGGCACCAACAAGGGATAGTGTTCAGAGATTCACAAGCGAGAAGCCTACTGCCTGGAGGCCTGAGGAGGCAAGAGGACAGGGCAGGTACCAGATCCTGGAGAGAGTCACAGCTGTGGGAAGGCACCATCCCACAGGATCTGTGGCCACAGGTAAAGTAGCATAGCCACCACCCAATACACCAGGCTCTAGAGATACAAAATGCACCAGAACTGGGAGAAGCCCAGCTTCTCTCTTCTCCTATCCTCCATTCTCCTGCGGGAGCCTTTCATTGGCCAAATCCAGTTTGAATCCATGGGCAAGGAAGTCCTGGCAATGCTGACCATGGAAGTCAGCTTCTCCTGGGGCGGGGAGTAGGGTAGGCAGAGGACCTAGGAAGGCAAACAGAAAATAATCAGCACATACTCCTCTATGGTTCTTTCAAAATAACATTTACCTTGATTATAAAAGTAGTATATGTTCATGTAGAAAAATTTAAAAATACAGAGAAGTACATAAAAGAAAATAAAAGTAACCCATAATTCCATCACCCAAAGCTAACTACAATTAACATACTATCTGCATAATTGTGGGTTCAGCTTTTTATATTTAATATGATGCTGTATTTCCCCATGTCGCTAAATAGTATTTGAAAACGTTATTTTTTAAAATGATTGTGTAGATTTCCACCTTGTTATCCACACCAAGATTTGTTTCAACATTCCAGTAATATTAACATTCAGAGTATTTCTGATTTTTTACTATTGTATATAATATTGAAATCAATACTTTCATATGTTAATCTGATTATTTTCAAAGGACAAAGTTTTAGGAGTGGGATTACTGAGCATACCATTTCATAAACATTTTAGGGTCCTTTATAATACATTGCCAAATTACACTCCAGCAGAACATAGGCGTGCCCATCTCTCTGAGCCCTCACCTCCTGAAGAGAGCCAGTCTAACATTTAAGTTTGATTGCCACAGTCATGTGGAATAATGGTAATAGACTATCCAACAGTAGAGATATAAATAATTTGGAAGAGTAGGCCAGAGGAAGAAACACTGACTATGGAGGAGGGGTAGAGAGGACTCAAGGGCACATATGCTTTTGTTTCCTGTCTCCAGGCTCTGGCATATCATCTAGCACAAAGAAAGTCCTCATTAAGATTGTTGAACAAAGGAGTACAACGTTTCTAGCTTGCACACTGGCTAGTGAGGATGCTCTAAATAGAGAGAGACACCAAACCCATCCTGGCCCTATCCTGTGAACAAAGCCAGCCCTCCTTATACCTGCAGGCATTGAGAGCACACAGCATTGCAGTTAAGAGCATGGGGTGGCCAGCCAAAAACTACCTGAGTTTGAATCCCAGCTCCACCACTTACTAGTTGCATGCCTTTAGAGCAGTTATTTAAGTCCTTAGGCTTTAATTTCCTTGTATGTGAATGGGGCTAATAATAGTAGCCACGCTGCTGTAACAAAGTACTGCAAACTTAGAAGCTTAAAACAATGTGAGTTTATTTTACAGTCTGGAGGTCAGAAGTCTGAAATGGTTCTTACTGAGCTAAAATCAAGAATTTGCTTAGGAGAATTTCCTTCCTTTGGAGGCGCTAGAAGAAAATCTCTTCCTTGCCTTTTGCATCTTCTAGAGTCTGCCCGCATTCCTTGGCTCATGGCCACATCACTCCAACCTCTCCTCCCATCTTCACTCCTCCTTCTCAGATTCTCACCCCCTGCCTCCCTCTGTTAGGGATGCTCTGGTTACACTGGGCCTACCCAAATATCCCCGGACAATCTTCCCATCTCAAATCCTTCACTTGTCGCATGTGCAAAGTCCATTGGCCCTGTAAAGTTCTGGGGATTAGGACATGGACATCTTTAGGAGACTGTTATTTTGCTTACCTCACCACCTTATGAGATTGTTATGAAATCATAAAAGATAATAAGTAAGTTATCTATGAAAACTGCCTAACTTGATACCTGACATAAGAAATAGACAATGTGTTGGCTATAATTTTTACTAACCTTTTTCCCCTCCTTCCTTCTTACTCCCCATGCCAAAGATTCTTAATTTGTTCATTTTATTCAGCCTCCTTCCCTCTCTTCCTCTGTAGGGAGGAACTTTACAAAGTAGGATCTGGTAAAGGGGGAATTAATAAGTTCTGTTTCGAATGTGTTGAGTGTGATGTGCTTACAGGGCAAATGAATGAAAATGTTTAGTAGGCAATTGGGAAAATTGGCTCAAGGGAGACGCTGGGGCTGGATGCAGGTTTTGGAATCATGGGTATAGTTGAATTCACAGGATTTGGTGTAACTGATGAGAGAGTCTACAAAACAAGAAGAGAGAAATGTTGTGGATGGATCCTAGGGAGCAACAACATTTAAAGAGAAGGAGGAGTGAGCAGAATCTCCAAGGAGCCTATGAACAAATGGATAGAGGGGAGCAAGAAGATCAAGAACAGCAGGATGCCTCTGAGGCTAATGTGGGAGAGGATTCCAGTGAGAAGTGTGGTCACAGAAGCCTAATAGGGATGAGAAAGGTGAGGACTGAATATGGCAGGTAAGTTGGTAGTGATCTTTTCAGTAGAGTTTCAGTGGTAGATGCATAAACAAGATTTTAGTTGTCATAATTGTTGCATGTTTCAATGAATTGCAGGAGAGAATGGCTGGTGAGGAATGGAGAAAGTGAGGCTTCGTAAAATAGCCGTCAAAGAAAGAACAAGATGTGGTGGCAGCTTAAGTGGTCATAGGCAAAGGAATATTCATTTCAGGGTGAAGTACAGTTACCCACACTTATAGGCCCTGGGGAAGAAACCAGTAGAAAAGCAGATATTGTTGATACAAGCTAGGGGTGTAATTCTTTGAGCAAGTTCTTAAGAGGAGTTGGAAGGAGGTTAGATTAAGCAATCAGTGGAAAGAGGTAAGTAGAGATAAAATGATGGGTAAGTCTAAATATTAAAAAGGAAGAATTTTAAGAAAGTTCCTGCCTGATTGCCTCTGTTTTTTCTGTGAGGTTGGAGATGAGGGTGGCAGCATGAAGAGTAGATGGCTTTGAGTTTGAAAGAGCTATTGATGTGAATGAAGTGAACTAACCAGGATCACCTGACGATTGCTAAGCATGACTATGGACTCAATAGAGTTCAAGAACCATGCATTTCCAAGGGAGCACGCTCAAGAACAGACTCATACTCTGGGAATTGTTATACATACGATCATACAGTTTTCTCTTATAGCAATCTGAGGATTAGCATGGTGGGTGGGAGAGAGAGTTAGGGTGATCAGAAAATAGAAGGTCTTGAGATGAGTATAATTGACCTGATTAACAATGGGATCCAGTTACTTCAGCATCAACATTCACTGACCTGCCCATACCATTTCTGAGTTTTCTAGTTGCTGGTAGCCTTCAATTTAACTTGACCTCAGACACCTACTCACTCATCCATACATTAGACCTTCATATCATTTAAAAATGCTCCCTTTTGAAGCTCCTGGTGTCTGAAATTTCTCTCTAACCGTGGTTCGTACACTCTCCCCCCGCACTCTTCTTGCCATTAAAATTTCCTCTTTACCCCCACCCTAACCCTCAGACTCTCAGCCTCTATTCTCCCACCCCACTGCTTTTCTTGTGCATTAATTTATTTTCCTGGCCAGCTTATACTCTGCATTTAGCCTTTGCATACTTCCACTTTCATATTTATGTGAATGTCAAGAAGAAATTGGCATCCTTTTTCTTCTCTGCATCTCAAACACGCAGTTTGAGAATGAATGCCAGGCTTGCAGTTCTTTTGGGGAGGTTCATCCTATTCAAAATAATTCTGGTCCTGGAAGAATAAATTATGAGGCAATTCCCAGAGTTTGAGTCTGTTCTCGAGTGGGATCAGCTTGGTGGGTCTTGGAGTCAGTAGGTGGAATTAAAATCCTGATTCTGATTGAGAGGACACTGCACTCATCCCCAGCCTTAGACTTCCAAAGGTTCGCTTCTGCTCCTCTGATTTTTGTTCATTTCTCTTCCCCATTAGGAGAACCAAATCACTTTCTAGCAGCTGAAAGGCAAGGTATTATTTCACTGGGACTCTGTACTAAGTCAACTGTGGGAGTAAGATTTATGGTGCACTCTGAGCCACTACCAGGTATGAGATCACAGTGAGT
Source organism: Daubentonia madagascariensis (assembly GCA_023783475.1). NCBI lineage: Eukaryota > Metazoa > Chordata > Mammalia > Primates > Daubentoniidae > Daubentonia > Daubentonia madagascariensis. The sequence goes on from JAKFHU010002088.1 coordinate 6,991,970, forward strand.
ACTACTCTGAAAAAAGAGAACCTGGTAAATTTTTGACGTTCATTTGTAAAACTCATTCAACCTAATCCCACTTATCATTCTCATATACTCTATTTCCTGTTATAGAAAATGTTAGTTCTTATATTAATGGTAATTTGGAGCATCCTAAGATAAAAGGAGCATGGTCTTTTGTAATTCACATAGAGAAGGAGGACGTTATCATGGAAAGCTAGACAAATGTGAGTCTCTTTGTATGACCTTGAATAAGTTACCACATCTCTTGGATCCCACTAAAATGGGAATAAATATACCTACTGCATATAATTCTTGTTAGGTATATATAAAGCAGTGTTGTGAAGTAACAAGGATGGTGCCTGGTGGTATGTCTGTGGGACTGTCTGTTGTCTTCTCACCACCACCACCACCACACCCTTCTAAGTGTGGGAATTACATTTCCCGGAGTTCCTGTTCCAGTACAGTGTGGAGTTACAATTTGTCAGTGGGGATCAGACACGGCAGCTTCCTCTATGTGGCCCTTTGCAGATCTCTTCTAGATCCTGCATTGCAGTCCTGATTTATGGTTCTACTTCGATGGCTAGGTACTTGTGGTGCTAGACTCTTTTGTGTGTTCTGATTATGCCACCCATGCTAGTGCTTCAGGGAAATGGTTTGTGATTATTTCTCCGTGTGATGGTTAATTTTATATATCAACTTGACTGGGTTAATAGATGCCCAGAGAGCTGGTAAAGCATTATTTCTAGGTGTGTCTGTGAGGGTGTTTCTGGAAGAGATTGGCATTTGAATCAGCAGGCTGAGTAAAGAAGATCCACCCTCCCCAATGTGGGTGGGCATCATCCAATCTGTTGAGAGCCCCAGTAGAACAAAAAGGCAGAGGAAAGACAAATTCTCTCTTCTTAAGGAGGACATCTATCTTCCCCTGGTTCTCAGGGCTTCAGACTCCAGGACTTAGACCAGCAGCTCTGCTAGTTCTCAGGCCTTTGACCTCAGATTGTGAGTTACACCATTGGGTTCCCTTGTTCTTAGTCCTTTGAACTGGACTGAATTATACCACCAGCTTTCCTGGTTCTCCAGTTTGCAGACAGCAGATTGTGGGATTTCTTGGTGTCTGTAATTATGTGAGCCAATTCCCATAATAAATCTCCTCTTATATTAATATATCTATATACATCCTACTAGTTCTGTTTCTCTGGAGAACCCTGACTAATACAGCCCAGTTTTCCAGTCACAGGCTTCCAGCCCTTCATTCCTCCAGCTTGACATGCCTCTGTTTTCTTAACCAATCCTAGACTGGTACAGTACCAAAATGTCTCTATGAAAGTCATTCCTACAATTATGCAACTCTAGGTTTGGAAATAATCTCACTGAAGCATTCACTCTTTGCTTTTTTGAAAAAGTTATTTTGGTTCTATTTCTATGCAACGTTCCAAACTTCTCCACTAATTTTTAAAGGCGGATTTCACACTCTGTCAAAATGAGAGTTTTATATTTGTTTATCCATGTCTGAAAAACCTCAAAGATCTAATAACTATTTTTAAAACTGGACTTTATTGGTATTTTATGAGCCTCTTCAATTAACCTGACAAACTGAAATTTACCACTATTGCCATTGCTAGTCTGTGTTATTATCCCGCCCAATCCTCCCTTTATGATTTACTAAGGATGAATCTCCTGTTAAGAGGTTAACAATTAGTTTTGCATCTATTTCTCCACAAATTACTCTGCTGCATACATATGCCAAAGCTATAATTCATGAATGAGATTTAATGATATGGTCACTCAATGTATTTTCTAATTGTATGGGTAATCTTTTAGATAGGTTTTGTTTAACAGTATGAATAAGCTATTTTTAGAAATGTTTAATCTTGTCCAAACTCCCCACTGGACAGTCTAGAAAACTAGGGTCTTAGAAGCTGGACTTGGGTGGTGGTAGGAGTAGGGGGTAGACATGAATAAAGGGGAGAAGACAGCTGATATCTAGGCTGAAGTAGAAAGCAAGTCAGAAAATCAGGGCTTCAAGGATGGGTAGAGAGCAAAATGACAATAGCAAATGTTTAATAAGTTCTTAACTCTCTGTCTTTATTCTAAGTGCTCTACCCATACAATTTGCTTAATCTTCGGTCAACAATCCTAGGCAGTACCTGTTATTATTAAACCTCCGTCTCAGTCAGGGTCCCAGCAGGATACAGAAATCATGTGCAGATATAATCATGAAGACAGTTTAGTGAAGAGATTATTTACAGGTGTGTGGACAGAGTTAGGGAACCAATAGGGATAGTGAGATATCAAGGACTAGTAAAAAGAGTGAGCTGCCCTAGGACTGAGGGGGCAAGGGAAAGAACAGTGTTACAGGAGCCCAGCGACTGCCACTGCCATGGAGAAAGAGCCACCACCAGAGCTGGTCTTGGAGGTCTGGGGCCACTGGTAGATCTGCAGTATTAAGAGGCAGGAAGAGGATTAAGGTGTACTCCAACCCCTCTCTCTTCTGCAGCCTGACCTGCCATTGGCTAAATCCAAGTAAGTCTCACTGAGGCTATCTGTATGGGTTGGACTCCCCAGGCAGAGAAGGAAAGAGTAGGGGCTTTGTTTGGGGCTGCAGACCAAATAGAGAATAACCAACACTATCCCCAACTTTATAGATGAGGAAATCAAGGCTCAAGGAGGTTAAATACTTTCTCAAGGTCACACAGCTAGAAATTGGTGGGGCCAGGATTCATACCTTTATACCTAGTTAGTCCAAAAGCACTGCCTCTGGAGGATTCTGCAAGGAGCCAGGTTGATGGGGTACGCATTTGCCCAAATCGTCTAGATTAACAGTACACAAAAGGCAGGATCCCAAAAAAAGAGTAGCCTGTGGCTGAAGTTGTAGCTGAATTCATCAAGACAGCAGTTCAGACAAACTCTCTGAGAAATAATTGTTTTATTCACACCTTATATACAGAATTCAGTTCATTTGCAGGGAAATTAATTTGCACAGAAATTTTAAAAAGTATTCTTGTGGTTACATTTGCATGATGCCAAACATCTAGATGAAAAATACAATTAACTGAATCTTTCTCAATATCCAAATTTTTGGCAGCAAAATTTCTTAATATTTCAGTGAATTTACCAGCCAAGTCTTATAATGAAAACTAAGATTTGAGTAAGTCTTTGTTGTTTTAACAAAAGCTTTCATCCAGTATACATTATCTCATTTAATCCGCATAATAATCTTGCTCTCTTAACACTACCATTCCAATTTTATAGATGAAGAAATGGAGGCTTAGGGAAACCAAATGACTTGTCCAACATCTAAAAGCTAGTCTGTGGCAAGTCTGGGTCTCAAGACTCTGATCTTCTGGCTGTAAGCCCCGTGTTCTCTTTAATTCACCAGGAAACTTCCTCAGCTGAGAGATATCATAGGTCTTTAACAAATTGAAAACACAGAAAACAAAACAATCCTGTTGGCATTCTTTGCTAGGGATTAAAATGCAATAGCTGTATTTGCTTTTAACTTGATGTTTCCACATTTCTCATCATTCAACATTAAGCAAGATAGAACACGGAGCGACTAGAAACCCAGTAGGGGTGACGGCAGAGTCCAAAGGTATAAGGTACACCTGGCCACAGTAGCATCCCTGCAGACCTTATACTGAACCCCAAGTTTGAGCAGTAGCTCTGGGCGGTGCTGTAACTGGACCAGGTCTTCCTCTTACCCAGGAAGTGGTCTAAAATTCAAAGCTATGTATAGGGCATAGGGTTCAAGAGGAAACAGACCCTTTCTGTCACAGCTAGCACAGAGCCTGGCACATAGTAGGTTTTCAACATCCATTACTAAAATAAGTGAATAAAACATTCCAACTACATATGAACCACTAGACCAACAATTAAGCCAAGATGTGGTCACTCACAAAGCAATCTACATGCTTCATAATTTGTCCTTCTATTCCTGGGGCCAGTGGGATATGTGTGTGGAAGCACTTTGAAAGTGTAAAGTATTCTATGAAATAAAGTGGTATCACTACTGCTACTGCAGCCAACACTGCTACTATCATCATATTTGTTCTCCTCATCCACATCATTCTTTTCATGGCATCAACATCATTGCATGGACCTGCACAGGCAAGTCAAATTGATAAAAACCTGGTTATTGTTATACATATTTGCCCCTCCTGAACTATCCCCCATGCTTCTATGCTCTAGGACAGGATCAGCTTCATTGCCCTCTGGCTTCCTGTGGGGATTGTCCAGTGAGAGGCCCAGCAGGAAGTTGGAGGGTAAGAAGGGGGAGAGGTCAGGGTATTTGTTTCCTCAGTTATGCTTTTGGCTTCTTTCTCTTGGGTCACTCTGCTTTGGCTTAGCCCTTGTGACAAAGACCATAGCTCCTATCGGGTGGCTCTCTCCTGTAGCTGTAGGTCTCCCCAGCATGAGTGACTGCTCCCTCCTCTCACCTCCTGGGCCTAGGGTGGTGATAGCTTCTCACTCTCTGCCGTCTCCAGCATGCTTCACTATTCCTTGCTGAATTCCCCGAACAACACCTACAGCTTTGTAGACTGTCCCTTCACTAAGCTGTTCTCAATCACCCCTGTTAAGTTTGCCATCTGTTTCCTGCCAGGACCATGACTGATACAGACGACTGAACATTTCAGTATAGGATGAGAAAAATGAAATGCACTGGGAAGGGACAATGCTTTTGCTCTCCATATAACAAGCCTCCACCCCTTTCTCTGGAAACATTCCGATCACTATTATCCTTCCTGTAGAATGGAACTGCTTACTACTCATCTCCTCCTATGGCACAGACTGTGACCTATGTCCCAATGTCTGTGCCAGTGGCAGAGGAATCAGATGACAAGGCACACACTTCAGCTGCTTGCCCTGAAATTAGGAAAACAATGCAACAGGGAATATCGTTACTGTGTATCACCACCAGGGAAATAGAGGACATAAGAAGGGATGAGTACAGAGAGACAGAGACGAGTGAGGACAGAACCAGGGGATAAAAAGAGGGAGGAAAAGTCAATAAAGGAGTAAAAACGTGGAGAAGGCACCTAGGCCATCTATTGACATTAAAATACAATAAAAAATTAAAAATCAAAGGAAATCTAGAATTAAAAGATCTATCCTTACAAAAAGCACTTGATATGTAAGTCAGCTTGAGGCACAGGTGCAGACTGTGGATCTGACAGGTAAGGGAAGCCAGGAAAGATAAGATCTGGTTGAATTGGGCCGTCATAGTAGCATGAGGTTAGCACTAAAATGCGCTTTATTAGCACAAGGTAGAAATCAAATATTTGATTCCTAATAGATGATTAGACTCACTCTTCAACTAATTTGTGTGAATTTTCTGCTTTCCATACAGATATTAACATCATGTAGACATAAGTGGTACTGGATATTTTTGCAAAATGAGCTAAAATTGTTGAAATAAAGAGAAACAACTGGGGTCTCTGCCTTTCAAATGCTACATCCTATTTTAGTTCTTCTGATGGAATGCAAGGAAGAAAAGTTAGATTTGCACACGAGACTCCTAGGTGATCTATATTTAAAAGCTCTTTCATGTGGAGCAGCACAGTTGGGAGTACACTTCAGAGGCTGATGGCATCATTTAATTATGCTGATGTTTCCCTGTGTTCCTTGTGTTCTCTGAATGGTGTGCCAATACCCTGCCAGGTGGATGTGCAGGAGGGAGGGTCAGAGGGAGTGCCTTCCTGCAAACATTCTTACTGTATTCAGCCAGATCATGAAGAAAAGATTGATGAGAATTAATTAAGCACACCAAAAAATTACATTGTGATGATTGAAGATTAGGAATTTTAAAAGGTAAAAAAAGTTTAGGGATCTGTTATATCTCTGGAGACGTTTGCTATCAGAGTTTCAATCTTGTGTTTAGGTTTTCCTGTACATGTTAGCAAATGAAAAGTTTAAAATAACATCAAACAAAGCTTGAGAGAAGGAATCTGAATATATGCATTCCATATTTTGCCATCTTTTAAAAACATGTCTTTAGAGAGATGTATTTTTATTGTTTATTTCTCAGTTTCCTAATCTCTAGTTTATTATGGTGCATATATCTTGTTGGGCTGTCTGGTGCCAATTAAAAAAATTCATACTGCAGGATGGGTTCCTATTTTTTAATATAGCTGTTCTTATATCACATACTCTTCTTGATGTTTTTCATCTTTTTAGAGCCAAAATGGGGTGTAAACATTTTAAGAGCATTTAATTCCAACACATATATATTCTTCGTTTGAAATTGGAATTGATTTCCATTTTGTGCTATTAAAATAAATGTACTATTCCCAGACATTTAAGGGCCTTATGGTTGCTTGATTTCTCTTCTATATCATCTTTAGTTCATCAACCTAACCATAGCTTCTCAATCATTTTAGGACATAATCTATTTTTTTGCATTGTTATGAATATGAAATCAGATGCCAAGATGACACATTTTTCTATCCTTAAACTCTCTAGTGTCTGAGGTGAAAGTAAAACCCCAATGGAAATCAGTTTTTGTAATAATCTCCTTCGTTGTTATCTTTAATCCCTTTAATTTGAGCTACTGAAGCCATTTAATTCTCATTTGTACAAACAATCCTACAATATAATAATAATAATAATAATATGAATAGAGATAGATTCTACTTTTTACATTTTTCCTACTCTATTTTGAAAACTTTGCAGCCTACATAAAGTCAAAAAAGAATAGTATAATGAACACCTATATACCCTAAGCTAGATTCACCCATTTTGAAATTTCATCATATTTGTTGCTCTCTCTCTCCATGTGCCTGTGTGTGTACATATATTTTTAAACATTTGGAAGCAAGTTGCAGACATTATCCACTTTACCTGTAAATACTTCAGCAGGTATTTCTGAGGAACAAGGATCGTCTCTTAAATAGCCACAATATCATTATCTTACCCAAGAAATGTAATATTGATGCAATAGTGTTACCTAATATGCAGATCATATTCAAATTTCCTCAACTCGATAACGTTCTTCATAGTGGTATTTTTAAAACTCTTGGATCTAATCAAAGATCATGCATTGCACTTAGTTGTCATATGTAAAATCTCCTTTGTAAATTTTGGTTTTGTTCTAATGTACATATAAAAAAGCAGATGGAGCCTAGAGGTGTGACAGACACTGTTAATGCCCTGCTTCATATTTCCACAGCTTGCCTGCAGCTTTGGTGGACATATACTGTGTGAAGACAGCTCCTTGCCTCACGTGGCTATGGCAACTTAGCCTCTCTGCCACAGGGCTGTCTCCAGAGCCATGGGTGCTCACTTGGCCTTTGAGCAGGGCAGCCTGGAAGAGCTAGGGATTTCAACACCCCAGGGACAACTCTCAATCAATAAAGTTCACAAGTTGGCTCATGAATACCCAACTTTCTCATCCCTTAGTGGTATAACTCTGAGGCCTGTTCTTCACATTACCGCCAGGGCAGCTGAACCCCAGTTCTCCCCAGCAGCAACTTGCCCATTAGCACACTTTGGGGGACTTTTCCCCCTTCCCAGTCCCTCTCCTCCTACTTACTCACCTGTGCTTCTTGGGATTACCTCCTAAATAGACTACCTGCACCCAAGTCTTTGTTTAAGGATCTGCTTTGTGGAGAACCCAAACTAAGTTGTCCACCATCACACCCCTAACTGATGGCAAGCCAGGATTTGGACTCAGGCAGCCTGGCTGCAGAACTGATGCTCTTAATCCCAAAACCAAACATTGTTTTACACACGTTTCCCTAGAGGATTAAGTCACTTACCCAAGGTCTCGAGTCAGTAATTAGGGCTGAAATGGAAATGCAAACTTATATTTGACTCATTCTAAAACCCTCAACAATAACATCAGATAAACCCAATGGAGCCCCAAAATGTAGAACATGACAATAAGGATAACAGAAACTAGATTGCTTTCCCTCTTGAATTATAATTTTTAACATTTTTCTTTAGTAAAAAAATTTAGTAAAGATTTTCTTTAATAAAATCTGTAAATCAACAAATATACATCAATGATTGAGTCCCAAGGGCTGTGCTGGGTGAGGGTGATCATTAATCTCTATCCTCAAGGAGATTACAGCATAGTGAATGTAATTTATTACTGTAGCACTCAACAACAATAGTGTTAATAATAATAAAACACACACACAGAGGCACATGGTACCTCTGACTCTCAATAGAGATAGTTAATTTGTCATTCCCCTCTCTTTTTCTCCAATATTCCTCATAAATGTCCTTGATATGACACTTCTCACACTTTGTACTTGTTGTCTATTTATGTATCTGTGTCTCCCACTTGACTTTGAGTTTCTCAAAGTCAAGGATTGCATTTTATCCTCACCATCCAGCACTGGTCTTAGCAAATAGCTATTAATTTATCTATTTCTTCCACATGGCCAGGGATTGTACTAACATATTAAGTGCATTGCCTCTTTTAATCTACAAAACAAACCAAAAAAAACCTTTTAAAGTAGCACCTATTATTGTGTCCATATTCTTTAATAGAGGCTTGGGGGTGGGGTTGGGGTTGCTAAGGTCACACAGCTAGTAAGTGGCAGAGCTGGGATTCAGTCCTAAAATTCAGTATGACCCCTTGCTCCTTTCTACATTGTGTAGCCAGCCCTATAGCTGAGTGCTTCTAAAAACCAGAAAATGGCTCTGGTCATTTTAAAATTGTGCAAAATATTAATATTGCTGCTGCCAAACCTCTCAATATGGGCTGCACCCCCTAGCACATGAGACAGCTGCCTTGTCTGAATTAACCTTTACTGAGATCGAGTTGGGTTGACATTAGCTCCCTAAGCACCTCTTCAATCACTCATTCACTCATTCATGCATTCATGGGTTTTCATTGCAAATCGCCCCTTTGTGAACCAAGTTGGGAAATTCTCATTTCCACACATCGCCTATTTTGATGGATTCTGCTCAGTTATTTTCTATTTTCATGATTGACCAGCAGCCGTTTATACATTTTTCCAACCATCATCTCCCTTGTATCAGTGGGCCTTCGACCTGTGATTGCTTTCAAGGAGGTATATTACCAGTTGATTTTTTGACTGTGGTTCCCTGGTAGCTTCAGTTTTCAAATGAAATTGAAATGAAATTGAACAAGATGAATCTTTGTCACTTCCAAATCTTTGAAATCTCAGTATACACATATATATATGTGTGTGTGTGTGTGTGTGTGTGTACTTATATATGTGTGTATGTGCACGTGTGTATATACATACTTTTAGCACCTTCATTAGTACTGATCATGGGGAATAATCAGTGCTTCATTTGTACAGATTAGTACTGATGATGGGGAAAGTACTGATGGAAAAGTTGCTAGCCATTGACTTGAGGGGTGGATGTGCCAGCCACAAACATTCCTGGTGAGGTGGCCAAGATGGCTTTTGTAAATAAAGCTTTATTGGAACATAGCCACACTCATTCATTTATGTATTGTCTGTGGCTACTTTTGTGCTACAATGGTAGAGTTAAGTTGTCACAACAAGAGACCATGTTCCTGCAAAACCTATAGTATTTATTACTGATTCTTTACAGAAAAAGTTTGGAATAGAGAAAAGGGCATAGCTATACAATCTCTGTTCAAACCCTGACTTTGCCACTTAATAACTGAGAGAGCTTGGGCAAATCATAACCTTTCTGAATTATGGTTTTCTGATCTATAAAATTATGTTAATAAGTGAGAAAATACAATGAAAATACTCTGTAATTTGTAAACTTTTATCCAAATCTTAACTGTAAAATATGTGGGAAGAACAGCATTGGCAACTGTATCAGTTAGCTATTGCTGCATAACAAACTATCCAAAAACTCTGTGGCTAAATAAACCAATAATTTATTATTTTTCACAAGTCTTTGGGTCAGCTGAGTATTGGCTGATCTCAACTGGACCCAACTGAGCTGATTTTCTGATCTCTGCTGGGCTCAGTCATACACTTTGTGGCTGGCTGGAGAGTGCTTTTTCTGTGCTTTTCATCCTCTTCCTGGGACCAGTGGGCTAGCCTAGGCAATAGCAGAGGTACAGGAGAGCAAGCCCAATCGCAAAGGCACTTTTGAGGACTCTCCATGCATCACAACTGCTGCTAACATTCCATCAGCCAAAGAAAGTTCCCATGGTCAAGGTCAGCAAGAGCCACAGCAGGAGGCCACTGCAAGGTCACATGGCAAAGGGTAAGGATACTGGGAATAGTGAAGACTTGAGGTCCTTAACGAAATGTATTAAAGCTATCGTTTGAGGAAATGAGATTTCTCAAACTGATGAAAGTAAAAATTGGTACAACTTCTTAGGGCCACAGATTGGCAGCACATAAGAAAAACATTGTACATATGTATAGCATTTGACTCAGCTATCACATTTCTAAGAACTTGTGTAAGGTGCATCATCATGGATGAATATAAAGATTTATCAGTAAGGATGCTTATATAACATTGCTGACAAGGGTAAAAGACTGAAAACAAATGTTCAAAAATGGAATCATAGTGAATAAATTATGGACCATACACATGATGTAATAATATGGAGCCATTAAAAATGAGGATAAAGAAGAATAATACTGTGGAAAAATATGCACAATGTATTGCTTAGTGAAAAACTTCATAAAATAGTTTCTATAATATATTCATGTTTTGTTTAAAAATAAATATGTATGCATAGATAAGAGAATGCATATATAGGAAAATACTAACAGTGGCTATATATGAAAAATAAGATTACTATTGAAGTTTTATTTTCTTCTTTGTAATTTTTTTGGATTGTTCAAATTTTTCAGAATGATCACGTATTATTTTTGTAAGAAAAATTAATTTACACAAAATAAAATAATGTAAATCTTTTTTAAAAAAAGTATAGAAAATAAGGATGGCAGAAGCAATCAGCATATATGCCATGGGTTGCTGATTCTTGCTTTCAATTTTTTTCTTTGTTCTCCCGGAGGCATTGTAAGATAATGTGCACTTCATCTATTGATTGAAAATACATTTTATTTCAAATGAGTAACTTGTTGGACAGGAATCACTTATGGCTATGTAGCTATGCATCAATTGTACTGCTCTTGTTTAAGTTATTTATTGTGAATTAGAATTATGATTATTCTCTGTCTCTGCCTAAACATTTTTTAGGTATAACTATTCCCTTGCCACTTGCAACAGCCTATGTTTTAACTTGGAAACACCTAAGAGAAGGCAGCTTACAATACTGTTGTCAGTTTTTGTACTAATGTATTGAAAAATAATATAATTGCCAATGTTTGACATATTAAAAGAAAACTGAATTCAGATTACATATGTGACTCACCTGCATTCTTTTCCCTTCAGTCTTTGGTCTACTCCTGTCCTATATTTCATGTTGTCATACCTGTTAAGGTTTACATTGTGGAGAGGAAATTTCCCCCTCCATAGCTATCTTTGGTTAATAGAAATGTATCCAACAAAGCATTAATTCTATTCTCAAATGAGAACCACTTGTGAATGTTCATGGATACAATAAGGCACTGAATTGGTTGTTAAGAATACATAGAAGAATAAGGCAATGCTACTGGCCTTGACAGACATATAGGCTGCCTGTTTTAGAAAAAAAATTATATCAACAATAATAATAAATATGATAATTACATATGATTAAATTTTTATAATAGCATATGCTTAAAAATTGATAATCGCATATGTTTAGCAAAATAAATGGTATAGCCACAAATATTCAAAAGCAGTCAGTGCGAGTATATATGTTTCAGAGTCTGCCACTAGGAATATCCCATTGATATTCATGTGCTTTCTTTCAATAACTTCAATGCACACTAAAAGTTATAAAAATTTGCTTGTAGTTTATGTAATAATCACAACTGTTTTATAGAAAATATCTTTAGGGGAATGAATAAACAAATTGTGATATCAGCCTACCAAGGAATGCTATACAGTGATGAAAATGAATGAACTAGAGCCACAAGTTTCAACATAGATGAGTTTTATAAAAATAATGTTGAACAAAAAAGCAAGTTGCAAAAGTATACGTACAGTATACTTAAATGATTCTATTCATATAAAGTTTAAAAATATGCAAAATATTGCTTAGAGATACACATATTGTAGATAGGTACAATGTGTCTATGCACTAGATGTTCACTATCTGTACATTAGCTGGGCATTAGGAATGATAAACCCCAAACTTAGCAAAGGCATTATTGTCGAGAGAAAAGGGTGGAGTACATTTGAGGAAGAGTTTATAGAGGGCTTCAAATGTACTATCAATATATTAATTCTTTAGTGGGTTGGTGAGTGAGATGGAATTTATGTTATTTGTTTACCTTTCTATATGTCTCAAATATGCTGTAATAAAATTTAAAAAATAAATGTTCTGGAAGGCTCAGGTAGATGCCCCTAGACACAAGTGTGACTAAAAGAAAGAAAATATTTTCATCAATAGGAAATAAAAAGGTGACAACTGAATTTTAAAAGATTTATAACAGTGCATTAAGGTAAAAACTTGAACACAGTTTTTAAGAATACGAACTCAGTGTGACGATGTAGACCAAAGGAAGTTTGTCCATCCAGGAACCTATTTATGCTGACACAAATATTCATACTGAAAGGTCCTGAATTTCAAGAAACGCCTTACTGAATGTTGGAGAAAGTTTCTGTGCCTGAGAATTTAGTGCTGTTAATCTTCTGCCACATTTGTGCTAGGTCCATTAGACCATTTCAGGTCTTGTCTGTTTTTATTACTTGTTATATTTCTAGTAAAGTTAAAGCTTTTAACACTGCTTGGGTGCCTATGAAGTTGATGAATTCCTCTGCTGCTGATGGTGTCTCATGCTGATCCTCTAATGGGTGCATTGAAATATAATCTGCTGGGTTATTTTCTTTCCCTGGCCCATGCACAATTTTGTAATCATAACCATGTAGATATTGTAAACCCCATCACTCAGAGCACGTTGCTGCCTTGAACTGTGAACTGCCAAATATTGTCATGAGTACTTGATGATCTGTTACCGCAGTAAATGCTGAGCCATAAGTGAATAAAAGACAGTGTATGAAAACTGGGAGGGCTGGCAGGTCTCTGTCAAACCCCTAAGGATGGTTAGGACACTCTTAAAATCGGTCTTGCATAGAAGAAAGTAAATGCCCTTTCACCTAGATTGGAACACAAGATATATTTTCACAGATTTAAGAAAGCCTTCATAAATCTGATGATGGAGTCTTTAGGTAATGGCCTGTAAGTTTGGATAGTGCAAGGCACACAAGAGTTATTACCTTCATTTTCATTTGTCAAGTGGCTGGAAATACACAAAATTGTTTTACAATGCTTGACATTACAATAGCTTCCCAGCCAACATGGCAGTAGAAAAGCCATATTTCTCACTGGATTCCAAATTCTAATTTCTTAAACTGAGACATGCCAGGTTTGGTGTCTCAGCTTCTCCATCTGTAAAATGGAGATAATAATAGTTTCTATGTCCTGGGGTGTTGTAAGAATTAGTTCATGTTTAAAAACTTGAAAGTGCAAAGCACTGCATGAAAGTTAGGAAAACAAACTAGAGAATATCTAAATTTTGATTTTCCTTTTTGACATTGTAAAGCTCAATTATAAGTTTATTTTATTCAATGCTTTTGTTTGCATTTTTTTCATATTAAAAAAAAGAAAGAAAACTAAACTTACTCTACCAAATGTTTCATTTGGCTTAGGGTTTAGAGTAGCTCTTATGTCTCTTAATAAGTCCTAAAGATAACAAAATACTTGTCATTTCTAAAAAAATTCACTTTATGCTACTCTTTGATATGCTTTAAAGAACATAGATGACTTTTCAATATTCTCCTCTTTCAAAGATTATTTTTTTCAGTAAAAAGCTTAAAGGAAACTTAAGATTTAAACACAAATTACTTGATGCACACAAAATTTACTCAGTATGTAAATTCAGTGCATATTCTTTTGTCTGGCTCCAATAGATACCTTTGATCTCACATCCCAGTCTTGGTTACCAGATTTCTGTTTTGTTTCTTTATGCCTGGCCCTCCAGCCATAGAGAGACAGGGTCCGACATTCCTGTACCCATGACCTCCTGTGATGTGGGAAGGTGATCTTTTGTTTAAAGCACAGAGTTCTGTCTTTTCAGCATCTCTATCAATTAAGTGAAGCTATAACAGCAATTTAGTGAACACCTACTATATTCCAGATACTATAGTAGGCATTTAATGTATTTCATCAAATTTAACTCCCACAACAACCCAGTGAGGTATACACTGTATTTATTTCCATTTCATGGTTGAAGAATGAGGCTCAGAAAAGTCCATAATTTTTCTGAGGTTACAGAGCTAGTAAGTAGCAGAGGCAGGATTCAAACCCAAGCCTATTTAGTGCTCTTTGACTCCTCTCCTCCTTTTTTCAGTTTGCAGATAAATCTGATAGCTGTGGTCTTAAAATATGTCCACAATTCTTTGATGCCCCTTTCTTCAAAAGGCAGAGCTAATTCCCTCCATAGGACTTGCAGCAGTGACCACGTGACTTCTCAGGCTCATGGAAGGCATTGCATCTTCCTTCTAGCTCTTTCTCTTGGACAGGTCAGACCACAGCTGGAAACCCAGTTCTGTTCTGTGGATCCCACTTTAAGAAGCATGGTAACAGCCAGACCACTACCCAGGACCACGAGCGGCTGGAAACCAGGCCCAGTGAAGCATCACTTGAGAATATGGGGCTTCTTTGGTTCAGAGAAAGAAAGATCAATGAATATAGTTTCTGTCTTTAAGTCTTTAAAAGTTATAGCACGGAAGTGGGAGAGGACCTGTTCTGTTTGGTGTCACAGGGTAGAACTAGATTCGTTGGAAGGCAGGTTTAGGAGGCTCCTGGTGCTGCCAGCACTGGAATATCCAGGAGGAGATGGTGCTAACTCTCAGTGAAGCTCTAGAAGAGATGATTGCCCCTGCAGGGGAAGTTAGACTACAAAACCCAATAGCCTTTTACAACTAGCTATTATCAGTGGCATCAGAACCCAATTTAGGTGTTGCTGTTGAGTGGTAGGAGTTATGCTGGTGGCCTGGACTATTCATGTATTAACATGTCTTCATTCATGTCCCAAACTTGACCCCAGAAGGACTTACTGCTTTTTATACAATGCATAAGTAATGTAGGTGAGGGTCTATCCTGCTATCCTTCCATGGAGTGGGGGTGGTCATTCTTCTGGGAGATGTCTGCTGCTTGGGATTGCCACAGATGTAAGCTGCCCTGTCCTTGAGTACCACCCCACTGGGAGTTCCCTAGAGCAAATGACACACCGCTTGTTGGAAGTTTTAAGGTGTTTTATTTTCCACTTTATTTTTGAGTTCCTTTGCGTAAAATTATAGACATATTCACAATGTGTTCACGTCACACTTGCTGATTTTAGTATGATTTCTTTTCCTCACTTTTTGGATTCTCCTTCTCCTCCTTTCTACTCTATCCACATTAGACCTCCTCACCCCAAAAGGTTATCCATGTTAACAATTCAGTGCACATATCCTTCCATATGCTTCCCTGTGCTCATATACATCTAAACACATACGGACTAAATATATCCACATGGAGAGTGCTTTTTGGTGTTGGTTATGAATGTGGAATCGTATTACACATAATTTCCTGTATCTTTCCTGTAACAGTTCTCATTTCTACTTGCAATGCACAAGAATACTCTTTTGCCCAAGGTATAATGGATCTTTTTAATTTTTGTCTAACCAATGCATGCTTTCTCATTGTCACTTTAATTGGCATTATCCTGACTTGTTTGCAATTTTGAACTTCTTTTTATATTTCTGTTGCCATTTGGCTTTTACTCGTCTGTGAGTTGCTGATTCATATCTTTGGCACATTTGCTATTGGGTCTCTACCTTGTCAATCTTACAGAGACTCTGCACATTATAGGTATTGTCCCTTTTGTGAGAGCTAGTGGATAAGTGGGACACATGTAAACTGCAATAAGAATGAAGAGTACGTTTGCAGTCTTCCTACTGGGAATCCCTCATGAATCCTTCTGTGATAGCAGAGTTTTGACACACTGACCAAATGATATTTCCATGGTCATCTTTACATTAAATTATTAGTAGAGCTTAAATAAGACTTATGTAAAAATGAATGTTATAGCATTTCTCCTTCTCTACTCAATAGGTCATCGGTATACCACCTGGGAGAATGTGCACATGTTTAATTTCAAGAGGAACGCATATTCTTCAGTTCACATCACTGTGATCTTACTCCTTGTAAGACAATGACATTTGCCTTATTTTGATGAAGGATTACGTGGACCTCTGCCTGGGTCATTTAAGATGCATAGCGACATTCTAAAATAATTTCTCTTTGATCACCATTTTTCTAAATGTTTTATTCTAACCCACACATTTCTCCCTGACTGGAGTGAAGGGAGTTAGAGGGTGAGCTAGGACAGGGAATGTTCAAGGTCACCCATCTTACATTCAATGCAGCAAGATAGCAATAAGTCCAAAAATTGCACAGATGAATAAGAAAGCAAGATTAGTCAGGAGTAGGGTTTAACCTATAAACTTGCTGGAAATGCACCACAAATCTGGTGCTGAGCTTTCTTGCAGCCAGATGAAAGAGGGAAAAGCAATTGCCTATAAACTTCACAGTATTCACAAGTTAAATATTAATCTGTTGCTCTGGAAATAGTTCAAGTATCCCTATAACTTGACTAGAGATTAATTTTTTTCCATAGGGCTATTCATGTCACGGAGGACATATGTTTCAGCCTTATTTTTTTCCTTACTTAAGAAGGGGGTGGGGGCACGGACCTGGGTCATCTCCTTGGTTTTGTCCGGCTCTTGTGTCCTCTGACATTTTGTTTTATTATTATGACAATTTTTTGTTTACTGTATAACTTCCCAGATATCATCCAATAAGACATTATGGGTATATTCTTCCTATCCCATCATTAGTTATGCAGAATTTGGCAGATGTAAGTATAAGGTACAAAATCAGAAGATGTCTCCCTAAAGATTATGTAGGTCTTTGTAAATACTTCTTGTATTCTATCCCCCAGGTCTGAAGCTCGTAAAAAAACTTTTCATATCAAAATACTACATCTTCAATCATTATCATCTCTGGGTATAACCACTACTCATGATATAAATGAAATATTTTGCCCATAGTTGATATAGCAATTTGCTGAGTTGATGGTTTTAGGTGGAATAGCTCCAATAGTATTTTTTAAATATTAATAGACTATATTTAGAGCAGTTTTAGATTTACAGAAAATTGAGCAGATGGTATAGCAAGTTCTCTTATACCCCCTTTCTCCCTCACTCACAGTTTCTCCCACTATTAACATCTTGAATTAGTGCACTACATTTGTTACAATTGATGAGCCAATATTGATACATCATTACTAACTGAAGTCCATGGCTCACTCTTTGTGTTGTATAGTTCTATGGGTTTTGCCAAATGCATAGTGTCATGTATCCACCATTGCACTGTCATATAAAATGGTTTCGCTGCCCTGTCTTTAGGCGGGATAACTCTAGTAGTATTTTTATCACTTTTTAACACTTTCTATGAGGCTATCTCATTAATGTTCAAAAATAAAAATTACATAATGCACAAGTGCCCTCCAAACATGGCCACATATTTTAATTTAGCATGTGGTCAGTATTTTCTTTTTCAGTTTAGAATATATATTTTTGTGAAACTTCATTGTCATTTTCCATAGACAGTTATAAAATTTGGAAATTCCTCTGGAGTGCTCAATCCCATTATCAATGTATTATTGCAAAAGAGCACATGGTGGCTTAGCACAACATTCTGGTGTTACAACAAGATTTCTAACTAAACATTCAAGTTGTAGCACCTAAACACTCCTTTCCTGGGTAGTATTATACTGTTTCTAAATATTTGATGAAATTCAGTGAAGTGAGCTAGTCCTTCAAATTTTAAAGTGTTGTGGATTTATGCTCAGTAGGAAGTATTTCTGTCCCAGAAATATGGAAGCATACAATTATTATGTTATTTCACCATCTGTCCCTTAAATTTATTAGGCATGCAAGGGAAGGATCTAACACTCAGACACCCAGACATGTCTTTTACTTCATGTTGTCACAATGTTTCCTGAGGTCACAGGCATGTTGGGCATCTGTTAGACAAATTATCAACTTTGGCCAGTGAACAAATCCTCAGTGAACATATCCATATAAGTAAAGAGATATATATTTATTTACATGTGATTATTCATTCAGTCAACAAATATTTATTGAGTCCCTATTATGTGATAGGTATTGGGCTAGATGTAAGAATATAAGAGTCTAGTGATAAGACAGCTGAGACAGGTAAGTAAACAGGCAATTACAAGAGAAGATGAATGTACATGAACACGGTATTTTAGAGCTCAAGGATAGTCAAATCCTTGTTTTCACAACTCATTTTACAACTGAGTAAGTTGAGGCTAAGCTAGGTCACATCGCCAATGAATAGCAGAGCCAGGAATGGAACAGACTCTTGGTTAAGTACCCTTCTCCTCCCCCACATTTTTTTTTTTTTGCTTAAATAACACTGCATTGTTCTGATAAATCTGTGACATCTTTAATATTTTAATTTGCACCAACTACATTCCTTGGGATTATTGGAGGAGAACAAAGATGCCTACAGAATTCTAGTGAAGTTTAATTTAATTTGCCTTGGATGAAATTGAAGCTAAAATTATTAGCTGAAAGACATACATAAAGTGGTATGGAAACCCAAGAGTATTGTTGTTGCTCTTTTCCAAGTTTGTTACAGATTAGAATTTCATCACTGGAGTTGAAAGCATTGGGGACATGTTGAATTACTTTTCTGATTGTATCTTTAAAATTTTTCAACAGCTGAGTTTATTTTAGACATTAATCTTTGAGGCTGTCTCAAGAAAACACAAAAATAAAATATTTTCCAAATAACAAGATCTTGTAACGAGTTCTGAGGGTCACCTTTGTTCAAATCTAGCTGGGAAAAGACAAATGAACCATTGAGCAATTGAACCGTATCTGTTAAAATTGACTGGATAATATATGTGTCTCCTTCTTCCTATCTCTTTATCTGAGTGATTCACACCAATGCAAATTCTGACCTACCTCCATTATTCAGTTTAAGAAGAGAAAGTATAAAAGATATATTAGTGCATGGTGTTGGATCAGTCACTGTCTTGATTTTATCTCTGCCTTTTCCATTCTTTTAAATTAGACTCTCCATTTTTCTCAAGGTTTCATGTTTCTTCATTTTTACCATGCAGTATCAATAATTTCTCTACATTTGCAGCTAAGTCAGTCTGTAGAATATATCAAGTATATTTTTAATGGTACACATGAAATTGCACTATAATATCCCAAAGGCAGAAGACTGATTCTATTAAATTACAAATAAATGTAGAATATCCAGGGCTGCTGGAATTACAACAAATGGTATGTCATCTAACATATGGAACAGAATGTTTTCTCAATAGCTAAAAATTGCTTTTATTGTCTGAATATCATAATGAGCTTTAAGTTGTGTTTAAAGTAAGCTAATAGAGTGGAACACACATTTGGAAGGACATATTATATGCTAACCAGGTTGCAGGAAGCTTTTCCTCTTTGCAGGTTTTCTGCTTCTGAGGATTTGCTTTGACCCACAGTCCATCTGAGCCGGTGTAATAATGAGTTACAAAGATCTCAGAGTAACTCTTATTTGCCCTTTACAGTTTACGGCAGTACTTTCACATAATTGTCTCATTTTGATCCTGTTTATAACCATGCAAGGGATATGACTCTCTGCATTTTACCTATTATACATATGGTCCTTTATCTTCAGGGGACTAAGTAGGAAGGGAACAAACACTATTGAATGCCTACTATAAGACTCATTGCTTAGAGCTCATCTTCAAAGAGTATTTTTACATCTTTTTGTTATCAGAAGATGTAAATGTTCTGAACTTGAAACACTTCCCATGTTAATCAATAACAACCAATCAAATTGAGAATAATGAGAAAAGTGGTAGGAAGAACAGGAAATAAACCTTCGGATTACTGGGAAAGGAAAAGCAAAGTAATCCTAATTGTGGAAAATACTTATTTTTCCTAACAGAGGCCTGGTGATATCAATGCCTAAAGCCTTCCTTCTCTCCTGGTTATATTTATAGAGCACAACTATTTCCATACTTGAGCAGATAACCAAACCATAATGCTAGTAGCAGACATTGTCACTATGGATGTCCTGCCTCTATGCTCACCATGGGCCACTAACCGACAGTTCCCTCATACAAGGTTTCCTACATCTCTCTGCCTGGGGGCAGCAGCTTATGCTGGGAGCATGTGGAGCCAGTGGGTGGGGTAGGCTAGAAGTGCTGGGGAGTTAATACCCCCAGGAGTGACCCTCCACCAAGGAAGGATGGTTTGTGTGTATATGTTAGTCTGGGTCCTTTGAGAAGCGGACACTAAGAGTGGATTAAAGGGACACACAGGGGAAACGCTGCGTAAAACAGGATAGGAAGGGAGGTCAGGAAGGCCAGGGGAGCTGTCAGGCCGTGATGCAAGTCTGACCTTGAGAGAAGCAGATGAAGAGAAGCTTGCGTGGATGCATCCTACACCATGGTGCAGTCTAAACTGTCAGCAAAGCTGTCAGCAAGTTTTTGAGCCTAGGACGCCAAGCAAGGAGACCCATGTACAGGTCCACCTTCGTGTTCCAGGCTCACTCAGTCATTGGCAGGGCCCAGCCCAAACCTGGAGGTGGATTTCAAGGCATGGCCACTGGGCCCTCAGACACTTAGCTCATTGCAACAGTTGGTCTGTGCGGCTCATTCTCACACCTGCCATGATGGATGCAAACCCAGGAACTGTGAGGGCAGGTCCGAGCTGTGTTCCACACAGGGCCTCAGTGGGTCCCCAGCAAGACTGAGCCCAAGTTGTCCATGGCAGGAGCCCATTTTCATTGGTTTTCCTTGTCTCGCTTCACCCCTCTTTCCCTGTGCTTCCTGGGGTCACCTCCCAAATAAACTACTTGCATCCAGATCCTTGTCTCGGGGTGGGCTTTTGGAGAAATCCAAACTACAACAATGTTTTTCAATGACCTCTAGTTACTGGCGCTCTACCGACCTTGAAACAGGTCCTTCCATATGGCTGATTTGGGTTGCCACTTCTAAGTTCAAAATGGGAGTATTGAATCATCAAAACAGTTGACTACTACCTATTAGTGGGCCCCAAAGACGTCCCTACCTCTTACCTCTCTCCTGAATCGACTGTCTTCCTGATTTCTCCATCCCTGACCTCCACCCAAACAGATTTGAATGGTCCTTAACAAGATGTTTCTTCGAAATCTTTGCTTAGAATTGTGCTTTCTATTTTAATAGCATGAGAAAGGTGTTAATTAGGGCTGGAACAATCAAGTCAAAATATCCACAGAAATATTCTATTTTATTTTTGCAAGATTCATATGGCTGAGGTGTATTTTGCCTGATGACAGGGCTGTGGGCCAGTGTAGCAAGGACAGAAAGATGTGACTGCCACACTGGGCCCATCCCCTAAGCCTGGGGGATCACCTGCCTACCCATTCTAGCAGAATTGAATGGGTTTTGAGTTTTAAATTCCTGCAAAACCACTAGTCAAGTAGTCAGGATAGGGGTCCCTGACTTCTCAGGCTGGCTCTCAAGATAGAGTTGCCTTAAAGTTGCTATGGCAACATGGGTGTGTGTGCTGCATTTTATACTGACCCATTAGGGGAGGTTGCAGGGAGGCCACCCAGATGTCTCTTGGGAACTTGTTCTGCCACATCCAATGAGTTTAACAGAGCCGGCGCTGTGTTTTGTGAACTCCATTCTTGGGTGTGGCTCTCCTCCCTTCCCATAACTGCTATTCTTGCCACAATTGAGTATCCTCCTTCTAGGAGCTCTCCATACCCTTTCTGAGATTTGTGGGTCTCTTGGTACTATAATCTGGATGACACAGTTATTGTGGCCCTCTTGAGAAGGGTCCAATCCTAACTTTCTTCTATTTACTTTTTTCAATTTTAACCTCAAATTATAGTGGGAGAGGATAACAGTTATGGTATCAGCAAGGTTGTTTAGTCAAATAAACAAATGCCAATCCCCATCACCATGATTTTCGTAGAAGTACAGTTGTCCCTTGGTATCTGTGGGGGATTGGTTCCAGGACCCTGAGGATACAAAACTCCATGGATGCTCAAGTCCCTGATATAAAACAGCATAGTATTTGCATATAACTTATGCACATCCTCCCGTATACTTTATGTCATCTCTAGATTACCTATAACACTTAATACAATGTAAATGCTGTGTAACTAGTTGTCATACTGTATTGTTTTTATTTGTATTTTTTATTATTTGTATTATATTTTTATATATATTTTCAACCCACAATCAGTTGAACCTGCCTATTTGGAGAGCCAACTATAAACACATTTCAACAGCAAAAATTATGAAGAATGTTATCTCAGGGTAAAGAAAAATTGTTCCTAAGAAAAAGCATTTTGTGACTTTATACTAATGTTTATATATTTTTTATTTTTTCACACAGCAGTACTGGTCTGAGAACTGATATTTGGGAGCTACTAATATGAAACAGAATTATTAATGAACATTTATTATGCGCTTATTATGTGCCAGGCACTGCACTGTTGCTTTGCAAGCATTATCTCATTTAATGCCCACAATAACACTTGACATAAGCACTGTTATTGTTTCTGTTTTACAGGTGAATAAACTGAGGCAACGAAGATAAGTAGCTTTTTCAAGATTATCCAGCCAGTGAGGAGCAAAGCCAAGATTCAAACTCTTCACTTGAACTCCAAAACCTATGTTTTTAATCCCTATAATTTACTGCAGTGGTTCTCAAAGTGTGATCTGAGAACCGGCAGCATCAGCGTCACCAGGGATTGTTGAAAATGCAAATTCTTGGGTCTCACTCCAGACCTACTAGATTGGAAACAAGGTTGGGCCCAGTAATCTGTGTTTTAACAAGACCTCCAGGGAATTTTGAAGCATGATAATGTTTGATAATCGCTCATGTATGCCATTCTAAGTTATGCAACACTAATATACCACTATTTGTTTTCTACTACTACATCTCTTTGCAAAAATATTGTATATTTCTTATGGATGGGACAGAGTCAGGTTCTTGAACTTTTATTCTCTATAGCATGGGTCGTATTGTGGACCTCCATAAAACACTTATTAAATTGAAAGGGAAATGCTACCATATGTCCTAAATGACTGAAGTTCAATTGTGTCTAAAGATGAGATGCTCGATTAGAGAACTTTTTGAGATTCTTTCCACCTCTGGCACCCTAATATTGTTCCGTCTCTCATTGCATGTGTTTGTGAATTACATGAGTATAAAACTAATATAGCATTTTGCTTGCATGTGCGATAATCATTAAAAACACAGCATGAATGATAGCAACACATGGCATTTAAAAATAAGCTTTTCAATAATGCCAGGAGATGCAGAGCTCATTTTGTTTTGCCACAGAGCATGTAATATTGGTAAGTAAAGGTTTGAAGAAGTGGCTTTCTTTGGAATATATTAGAAAGATCCCTTTTTCCCAACATTTGGTGCTGCACCTATCTCACAGGTGCAGATCAACAAGACAATTCTCTAAACTTGCTTTTAAAGAAAAGTCCTCTAGAAATACATAGTGTTATTATAATTAGATATTTTATAGCACAGAAACCTTACAATCCCACAATTGAATTACATTTCACGTGATGCACTCTGGCTATTACATATGATTGAGCACAAATAATATGCTTTGGAACGTATCAAGACTTGTAATTATAAAAAGAATTTGAAGTGCATGGGCACTCTGTAATTTCTTATCAAAGGTTTAATTGAAGACTTCCTTTATTTCGCTTTCTCAAGGATGGCATTATATGCCCATCACTCAAAGAGAGAGAGAAACAAATTTGATGCTCATTTTAAATCTCTTTGCCATAACACATCTACCATCAGCAGTTATACAGAATTGTTAGCACATTATCTCAAATTTAAATTCATTGACCACGTAGATACAACATAGTCTTAACGCCATCAGGCACCAAGTTTTTTTTTTGACTACCTCAAAGGAATTTGGTTAGATCACATTAAGGGATTTAATAATGCCTATTTACAGAGATCCAGAGGGTACTTTACTATTAATACTGCATTCCCAGATATTTTTATTATCCTTCACTAAATGTAATTGGCAATATACACTCAAAATATTCTTCCCAGCTATAGTTTCTCTAATAAATTTTTTTTTTTGCATAGGCTAAGTCTGCATGGAATAATGTGCTAAGAAGATCAACTTTTTATTGAAATCACCAGTCATTTCTGGAAAAAATTAATAAAATAAACAATTTTGTCAGATGACATGTTTGTTTTATTTTCGTGTCTTTGACTTTTCGATGCAAGTTATAGAATTAGTTCTATTGATTCTGAGTTATAGAATTCACTCAATGTGATTTAAAGAAAAAGGAGGATTTTGTTATAATGTCTCTGAATATCTTCCTAAGGAAGTGATTGGTCTTCAGGAGTGGAAACTGGGATAAGGAATGGAGGTAGACTCCTCTGCCTTTAGACACACTGGCTTTTGCTTATGCTGCATGGCTTCTTCATCCTCCCTTCTCTCTTCGGAGTGACTTTCTCAGATTCCCCTAATACATTTCACCAAACAGGTTGCCTTCAGGGTTGCCACCAGCCCATATGGCACTTACATGTCAATTAGAAATGGGTTTCCTTCCTCAATACACTTTGATTCCATCAGTCAGAAAATTGTCATAATATATTGATTTTGTAGTAACGAGACTCTTTACTGCTGGGAAAATGTCAAAATGGACATAAAAAATTCTAACAACTACAATGTAAATGGCGCCCCCATAGATGTGATGTCCTGATGTAGTGCACAACCTGCTCTACTGTGCAGTACCCTGGCTGTCCTAGCCCTCAATTCAAATCAGAAGCAGAAAAGGAAGGATAACCAGGAGAGAGCTTGTTAATGACTGAGTATGAGTCTGACTCACACCGTGGACGTGCATCTAGAGAAGGTAGGTGTGGTCAGGTACAAACATGACTGCCAGATAGGATGACCAACCATCATAGTTTGATTGGGACTGAGGGATTTGGGGGCTAGGGGTAAGAGCTAAAACCAGGAAAGTTCCAGGCAAGCCAGGCAAGTCGGTCACTCTGCATTGATGGTCAAATTTTCACAGTGTGTACTGCTCTCAACAAGAAGTGTGAGATGACACCCAAAGGGGGTACACTTTACCTCATATGAATCACTGTTTGGGTTTGAATTACAATAGCTAGTTTGTTATTTTGACATTGTAGAGGCTTATCCCTGCAGTAATTTTATTCCATTTGGCCTTACAATGCTATCATAAAATATCATGGTAATCTTTATTTGGGTATACTAGGCTATATATCACAGTGCTATTTCTTTTCTGTTCAAATTCTATTCTAGCAAAGGAATTATTGTTCTATATTAAATTTGGGTTTTTTCTAGTCTTGACATTTTGCTTAGGTTAATGTTACCATTGTTTTTCTTTAGGAAGTTTTTGAAATGTTCTATTTAAAAAAAAACTTTCAAAAGAAAAATGTGTATTTGTGAACTGGATTGCATAATTTGTTATAGTTTTCTGTGAGGATGGTTATTTATACATGACATGTAGCTAAATAATAAAACAGTTATTTTCTTAAATTAATGTTTCCATCGATTCTGGTGTTTGACACATAGGAGACAAAAGAGGTGGGGCAGGGCTTCTTTCTTTGTTGGAGGGCAAAGAAGGACAAGAGTTATCCTTGTAGCCCTACTTCCCAACAAAAAGCAACTTAATTCAGATTTATAATTTATATCTTTTGCACAAAACGAATCCAAAGAGAAGCAACAATAAAGTTACTTACTTTCAATGAAAATTCCCTTCAAATCATATTTTAATCTATAACTCACTTCAAGTCCCATTGGAAGAGGACTTACCACAAATCTGAAATACCCTATTGAGAAATGTAATTGACCTGATATTCGATTTTAGAAAGAGAAAATACATTTGATAATTAAAACAAGAGTCCAGAATGTACTTCAATCCCTGTTGAGGGACAAGGTAAGTCATCGAGAGGGAGGCAAGTAGAGAGGGAGAGAAAGGAGGAGGGAAAAAGAGTGACGGGGCAAAGTGGGAGGAGGAGATGGGAGGGACAGGTGAAGACAAGAACAGAGAAGAGAGCAAAGATCCACTGAGGGTGTTCCGGCATGGGAGTCCTTTGTTTTTCTTTAAATAATTGCTAGAAGTTCAGCAAAACTGGCTGTGAAACGAGACAGGGATAGAGCCAGTCTCATGTCCACCAAGCCTCAGCTGCGTGACCAACGTCCTTCTCTTCCCTGAGCTTTAATTACTCCGTGTGTAAAATGAAGACGGTGATGTTTGCCCCGTGGGGCTGCCGTGAGGTTTGGACAAGTTATGGCTGAAGGTCTTGGCAACAGAATAGTTGCTCAATATGTAGATTAGTTTATTACCGTCATGCTTTATTTTTCTACTTTTAGAGTGTTATCGTTACCTTCGAAATGCTAATTATATGATGAACTGTTGCTATTTCCAGTTTCATATGATTCAAGTAATTATTTATGGCAGCCAGATGCCCTGCTAGGTACTAGAGATATAAAGATAAAATATTGCTCCCAACTTCAAGATCTCAGTATCCTGGTACAAGGAAAGAAGTACGCAAATAGAGAAGCGTGTTCTAGGCACAAGTGGTCAACTGGCTACAGCGGCTTGGAGAAGGCTTCTTCAAGCCCTGAGATGAACCTTAACAATGTTTTTCAAACTTTCATGGGCATAGACATCACCTGCAATCTTGTTGCAATGTTGATTTTGAGTCAGTAGTCTAGGATGAGTCCTGAGATTCTGGGCTCCTAAGAAGCCCAAGATGATGGCAAGATTGCTGGTCAGCAGACCCCACATTGAGTGGCAAATAAAGAAGTGGTTCTTAACCACATCAGCACATTGATTATCACCTGGGGAGCATTTTAAAACAATTACGGATGCTCAGTTCCTACTTCTGAAATAGTTTGATTTCATTGGCCTGGGGAGGGGCCCAGACATTCCTAGGTCTGAAAGGCTCCTCAGGTGATTCCAATGCAGCCAGGATCAACAGCACTACCTCAAAGGATGATGTGGAACTTCCAGGAGACTTTGGCAAAGGAGGTTCTTTGCAGAAAGGAAGAACAGCTTATAGGGAAAACGTGAACGTTTGGATCCAAATGGTGCATTTAGAGAATCTGCATGTTATTCAGTTTGATATTATGGCTGGAGCAAAGGATGGGGTGTGGTGGTGAGGGAAGAGATTGGGTGGGAAACTTATACATTTGTCTTCTTTTAAAAAACAGTTTTATTGTGGTAAAATAAACATAACATGAAGTTTACAACTGTAACCATTTTTAAATGTACAATTCAGTGGCATTAAGTACATTCACAATGTCAGATAACTGTCACCACGATCTACTTCTGAAACTTTTTCATCACCCCAAACAGAAACCGTAATCATTAAGCAATAACTCCGTATCTCTCTGCCCCCAACCCCTGTTAACCTCTATTTTACTCTCTGTCTCTATGAATTTGGCTATTTTGGATACCTTATATAAGTAAAACTTTACAGTATTTGTCCTTTTGTGTCTGGCTTATTTTACTTAGCATATTTTTTTAAAGTTTTGTCCATATTATAGCACGTATCAGAACTGCATTCCCTTCTATGGCTGAATAATATTGTATGGATATACCAGGTTTTGTTTATCCACACATCTATTAATGGACACTTGGGTTCTTTTTACCTTTTGTCTGTTGTGAATGTGCTGCTATGAACACTGAATCTCAGTTATAGATCAGAATAACATGTAGAACTTTAAAAAATTACTGCTCCCTGGACCTTTACCTTAGGCCAACCAAACTAGACCCTCTGGGGATGAAGTTCAAACGTGGTTGTTGTGGCTTTGAACCTCCCCAGGTGATTCTGTTGTGCAGCCAGAAATGTGACCTGCTGATTGAATACAAGCCCCAGGCCCAATTCCTTTAAGGGTTAATTTCTTTAAGAGTTAATTTCTTTAAGATAGAGTGTACACGACAGTCACTAGGAGGGCTTGTTAATAGGGCCTGAATCCAGTCCCTAGACCGGAAGAGTCTGATTCATTAGGTCTTAGATAGGCCTTTGGAATCCTGATGTAGGTAGCCTGGACCTCTACTTGGAGGAACACTGTCTTCAGGACTACTTAGCTTGATACAGAGAATCTGCACGTCTTTTTTACATTCCAGTAACCATTCTACCTTTGCATCTTTAATTGCAAGAAGTCATTTGTCATAGGAGAAACGGAATGAGAGCATAGAGATGGCTCAGAAAGGCTATTTGCTATTATGGAGAAATAATTCGGGCCAGTTGAAACATCAGCTATACAATGCTTAACAAAACAGTAATGCACACATCAGAGGAGAGGGATCCTGGGCTCCTCCTCCCACTTTACACATTTTCGAGTTCTGTTCCTTATTGTATGAATCAGTCCTAATATGAGGAATTTTACATCTAGATTGTATCTACTAGTAGCTTTCAAAAAAAGAGGTGTTCAGATGATTAAGCATCAGTGTTTCATTTTTTCTCAGACCCTAACACTCTATGTTGTGTTTGTTAGAAATGCATATAGTATGGTGACTTTCATCAAATTGTGCCTGGATTCATTTAGCTGATGTTTATTTTGTAAGACAATATTTTAGATAATAATATTTTAACTCTGAATCATAGACATTTAGCTGTTTTAGAATTAAAATATTTCTTTTTATGTGTTTTGTTTTTTCCAGTCACACTCTCAGGAGTGTTGATCAATTACTCCGCACCTAGATGCCCACATAATGGCGTGACAATGCATTTTTCACATTCTCATAGTCACTACAATAAAAAAGCTTTCAAACTCATCCAACCTTCTGCTGTGTTACTGCATGGCAGGGTTATTGGTATTTGATGTGTCAGACATGAGGAAAATTTTCTGGCTTTCCAAGCATGGACCGAAATGCACTTCACTTCAGTGTAAAATTATGAAGGATGTAATTTTGCACTCCAACTTCGATTACAATAATTCTTTCAATTAACATGCCCTGTTTCTTGTTGGTTTGGGCCCTTAAATCTGACGTTCTTTTCTTTTCATAAGAGAACAAATAGAATTTTGCCTATATACAACCTGGAGAGAAAAAAGGAGTTGGCCGTTTTATTATTCTTTGTTATTATTATTACCATATAACTCCTGTATTTTGACAGCTTTCAAAAAAGTGCTCGCAAGACTTTGCTGTATTCCAAGAATGACAGGTTCACGGAGGAGTTCTGACTGCTTTCTCAAAGTTGGGTCGCACAAGCACGTGGTCCTTTCTAATGACCTCCTGGAGCAGACACACAAAGTTAGTGACCTGACAACTTGGATGGGTGAGGACAAAGTGACACAGCCCTATCCTTTTGGTCCCTGGAGTCAAGATGCCATATATTCTGGATCGAGGGATCCAGTCTTAGGCTGAGAATATGTAGCAGCTTCTATATGCTCCTGGCTAGGCTCAAAACAGCTTTAAAGTTGAGATATGTAGGTAGGTTATCCAGCCATATTTTGGGATTTAAACCAAGCCCCCAAAATAACAACCTCTAAATGAATCTGGTTCTCTTAGAGGGTCTTCTAAGCAAATATCATCAAGATGAAGAGGGGACCCAAAAATCATATCTTAAGAGGAATGATGAATGAATTATGGGTGTTTAATCTAGAGGGAAAAACGACTCAGTAGGGGACCTGTGAGCTGTCTTTAAGGGTTTGCAAGAATGCCAGGTGTTGCTTTACAGGCGATGAGGAATCACTCTGGCTCTTTGGATCATGACAGTATGCTCACCACTTCAAGCTGTTTTTTTATTATTTGGAAATGGGTCTGGTCTCTCAGTGTGAGGACTAGGGTTGCCATTCAGCCCTTTTCCTGGAGTTCAGCCAGCAGCTTGTACCCAGCTACAGCATCATTGTCCTGGTATTTGGTTTCAAACAATAGCATTCTGTAAAAGTATTATAGTTTAAAGCAAGAGGAAAGATCTTTAATTCTTTTCCCTTTTCTAATGGGAGCTTCCTGTCAAAACAATAAATGCTGAAAAATTATTAAATTTTAAACTGATAAGACCATAGGAAACATATCTGCCCAGTGGGGGTTGCCAGCAAAAATCTCAGTCAAGGCCCAACGCACTATCCCAGCAAGTCTCCAGCAGACTCTGTGACCTTTCATAGGGCCCTCTGCAATCCATGGGGTGCTTTGTGGGTATTCATACTGCCATGCTTGTCAAATTATTGCCACTTGGTGAATATAATGAATGATACAACAAAATAAATTATTTAAATAGTATTAACAGAACAAAAAGCACTGTACATTTTTGTGGATACAACATTTTTGCTGGAATAAGCAATTCCTTGAGTAGCAGCTAATGTTAATGGGAAGGCACTTTAACTGCATGTCATTCTGCATGTTTATCTGATTCTCAAGTTCAAAGATACTATTGTGCGGAATGAGACTTTGCTGGTCTCCAAGTGTTAGCCTGCAGGGTGCATGCACTCACAAACCAACTAACCTCCTTTTGTCTCTGTTAGAACTTTCTCATGCAAGCTTAACATGTTTTATTTCATGAGTAATATCCTTGAGGATATGATTATGACTTGTGGTCTTCTTGTCACTTGGGCAGAAGCCTGCAAAGGGATAGGATCTTAATAGATTCACTTCTATTCCAAGTCAGGCTTTCAGTGTTGCAGTTCCAAAAAGCAGAACTTCTCATTTCCTCAGAAGAGCACTACTAATCCTCAGAAGAGTACTAGTAATCAAACTCATAAGAAGATGGCTTATAAACCAGAATATTAATTTCCATGAAAATTCAAGCCACCTCCTCAGACTGGATAGTCATTTTCTCAGATCACACATCCTGTCTCATTAGGTGAATCTACATGGGAAGGCACTTGATAATCAGAGGGTCACTTTTGTGATTGTGTCATCAAAGCAGAATGATATTTATGATTAATGGCATCAGGCAATAATAGCTGACATTTATTGAGTGCTTACTGTATATTAGGCACATCCTACAGGCTTTACTCATTACCAACTTCTGTAGTCCTTTTGTGTTAGGCAGCATTCTAAATGTTTTTATGCATTAATTTATTTCATTATCCATGAGGTCAATATTATTATCATCATTCCCATTTTACAGATGAGAAAACAAGCCCAGAAGTGCTAAGTAATTTGCCTGAAGTCACTGGTATGTGGTAGAACTGGGATTTGAACACAGGCTTAATCCCCATTTTTACCCAATATACTCCCTCTGCTCCTTGGGGATCTAATGCACTTTCACACACTGATCAAAGAGCCTCTCCTCCCAGATGACTAACAGGAACTCTGAAAATGTTGCCTCTCACACTCATTTTCTGGGTTTCCAAGCTGCTGATGCCACAGTGTTGACACACATTTTCTTAGAAAATGTTAACACTATTGATTAGTTGATGCCAAAGCCTGATTTTGCTGCTTTTAACCTGGGCCATATCTCTTAAGTTGCCTTTTCCATGTAGCTGATCTCACCCATCATGTGCTGATTTTATCAGTTTACTTCTCACAGTCCTGGGGATGCCTCTCCAACAGTATGGCCCACTTTGTGTCACCTGCAGATATGTTCAAAGGTGTTATGAGAACATGCACACAATGAAACACATTGATTAAAAATCAAAAGGGAAGAGACAGAATAGGGAAAATGTGATGAACAAAATCATAATATTCTTTATAATATATAGTCCTGGACTCTTTGCTAATATGATTTGTAAATGCAGCTTTCTTTCAATTTAATGTTTTCTGGGCACCATGCTCAGCAGATATGGCTAGTAAGAAGCAGTTATTAAAACCTGAGAACTATCTAAGATGTGGAAAAAAAATGGGGGTACAAACCGTACATAAGCCAAAGAGACAGCTTGCAATTATCCCTTCACTTCTCTGAGAAAAAATAGCAAACATCAATGGAGTAGGCACTTGCAATGACAGAATTTTGTCAATACCAATTGGTGGAGTGTGTTCCATTTGCTTGTCAATGCACTTTTTGATAACCAGCGTCTGTAGCTGTGACTACACAATGGCAAGCAAACAGCTCATTCCAAACATCTTAATATTTATTATAACGTGTGAAATAAAGGGAATTATCAATGTCTTTCTCATATTTTATCAGAAGGTTTTGACATTGTGAAGACAATATCTGAATCAGTATTGTGTGACTTAAATGGCTTGTGTGCAGTAAGTATTCCATTTGAAGGCCCCGTAGCACGCTGAACTTTGCTTATTTCCGGCATTATTTCGCAATTAGTGTGATACTTAACTATAGCTAAATGTTTTAAGTAGTTAAAAGTGAAAGGTAAAAGACAGGTATTTTGGACATAATTAAACCACCTAAATATCCCTTTTATAAGGAGAAATGACTATATTGTAAATCAGAAGTAATATCATGCTTCAGAAAGAATTTGCTATTAAATACATGTTAATAGAACAATTGGCAAACAGTAAAAAAAATTAACTAGAGTCCAGCAATGATATTTAGCCAATGTATTCTTATTGGTTGCTATCAAGTTCTGATTTGCTGGAATCTATTCTGATTAGTAAGTGTCTTGTTCTGGTTGATTGATTCCTGCCAATTGTTAAATATTTTGATGGATTTCTGAAGCAATTGTTAAATACTTTGAGTATCATCTCTACTTGAAGCTATACTTTAATACCATAGAGTCAACAAACTCCAAATTGTCAGAGGATTGTAGTAAAACAAAACTTTTCCTAGCAGTAAAAGGGCACACTGGGGGGCCAGGTGCAGTGGCTCACACCTGTAATCCTAGCACTTTGGGAGGCTGGGGTGGAAGGATTGCTTGGGGCCAGGAGTTCGAGGCTAGTCTAGGCAACATAGGGGGACCATGTCTCTATCAAAAAAAAAATTAGCTTCCTATGGTATTGCACACCTGTACTACTAGCTATTCAGGAGGTTGAGGCAGGAGGATCTTTTGAGCCCAGGAGTTCAAGGGTACAGTGAGCTGTAATCACACCACTGCACTCTAGCCTGGCTGACAGAGTGAAACTCTGTTTCTAAAAAGAAAAAAAACTTTTTAAAGGGTTTATTTATATATTCAAATAATGTCATAGAATAAATACCAAAAATAAAGCCACAGAGTAGGAAAATAAGCTGCAACCTTAAAATTAAAAGCTTATATATTTATAATAGTAAACACATAGATTTACCATGTGCCAGCCACTGTTTTAAGCACTTTACATATATTAACACATTTAATTGTCACAGCAACTCTGTGAAATGGGTACTACTATTATCGACATTCTATAGATGAGAAAATTGAGGCACAGTCGTTGAATAACTTACCCAAGTTTACTGCCTAATAAGCACAGACTGAATTTAGATCCAGGAGTTTGACTCCAGAGCTACGCTTTCAACCCCTGTTCTCTACTGCCTCTATTACAAAAATACATAAAAATGCACATAAACATACAAGTTAATAAACATTCAAAAGAGATGAACAGAGTTAGTACCTGAAGAAATAAATTCAATAAATAATTATATAAAAATCACAACCTTTGTTGAAATTAGAGAGATATGAATTAAAAGTCATTCATGACTTTCTCAAATTAGCGAAAACACATAAATGCGAGAAAGCTCAATTTTATAGGGGTTATGGGAAGGCAGACATGCTTTCAATGGCTGTTGGCAAAACAAACTGATGCTTTCTGCAGAATAAAATGGAAGTAGGTTATAAGAGCTTCTGAATGATAGTTCGTTTCTCTTTCATGCAGGAATTCCAGTTTAGGAAAAATATCTCAAAGAAAATAAAGGAAGAAATGAATAAGTGATCTCTTACAAAGATGTTTGTATCATTGGTGTATTAATAGTGAAAATTTGATAATAACTCAGATGTACTACAAAAGGGAAAAAGCTAAACAAGCTATGGTATGTTAAGAACATAGAACATCAAACAGGTATCAGAAATAAGTGTGTGACTTTTACCCATATGTAGAAAAATATGAGTGGAAAAAATAAACCTGAAAATAAAATAGACCCCAAGATAATAAATACACTGATAGCAACCATGGAA
Source organism: Daubentonia madagascariensis (assembly GCA_023783475.1). Taxonomy (NCBI): domain Eukaryota; kingdom Metazoa; phylum Chordata; class Mammalia; order Primates; family Daubentoniidae; genus Daubentonia; species Daubentonia madagascariensis. The sequence continues at coordinate 7,026,081 of JAKFHU010002088.1, forward strand.
GAAAAACATATATGTGCAATTTGTTTAAAGCCTCGACAAAAGGGATGGATGTAAGAATTGATCCTTTATTAGTACTTGTTTGCCTCTTTATTAATCTCATGTTACATAGATTCTCATTGGTTCGCTCTCTCATGTATGAAAAAACAGGTGAATGAAATAAAGGAACACATTTCAGAAACGGATCAGTTTTATCTAACTGAAATTACTCATATATCTCTGCTATGATCCTGTGTGGAGCTGCCTGGGAACCCCATCTGAAAGCAAACACTAGGATAAGGCACACAAGGAAAACAAAAGGAGAAGCAAATGCATGTAAGGTCAGGAAAAATAGTCTGAGCATTCATCATACTTGGCTGCAATGTACATGGAAGAACAACCCCACCCATAACTAGTCACAAATGGTCTGCCAAATGAAAAAGTAAAATAACAGCATATGCTGGAAATTTTGCTATTTTTATGATATGCAGAGAGACATTTTCTTTCATATATGCCCTTCTTTTACACTGCTGAGAATCCAGCCTGCCATTTGCTATGATTTCTTTCAGACTTTTTCTGGGCAAATTTTCGACTTTCTTCTCACCCTGCATAGCGATCTTCAGAATCCAGGCCGAATGTGTCTGTTTGATATTTCAAAAATATACTTGGTTCACCAGAACTTCTATTTCCATTTAATTTCCCCCACCTCCTCACCACCACCACCATTTACCATTTACTGGATGTTCTACATATAGTCACATTTTCTTCAGTTGGTGTCATTATGAATATTAAAAATAGAGTTTTTGAAAGAAAACACATACACTTCTCTGTACTGTGCATTTATCCAAGAAGTACAACACTGCATAATTTCTCAAATGCAACCCCATTTTCATCTTGCCAGCAGTTTGGCAGTTCTCAAAAGGTTATTGCTCTGAATTTGTTTTCTTTGTAATCTTGCAGTCCATTTGTTCTGCCTTAATGCTGAAAACCTATGTAAGATCTCAACCTCCATATGCCATACACCAGTAGATTTACCCTTTTCTTCAAAATTTTCTTCTATGCTAACATGAAAAAAAGAATATGTTTCATGATTTGTTAAAATGGCATATGGGCTAAATGTTTAAGGTTAAAATCTAGGGTATCTCAAACCTTAGGTAGGACTTAATTACCTGATATGCCTCTAAGGGCTGATTTTTTGAGAGTAAAAGTATCTTTCCAAATATCTAAGACACATTTAAAAAAATTCTTAGCCCTGAAAGGAAAGATGCAGTCAATCTACCAGGCCTGTTAGTTACCTTGCCCTGAAGGTAATTCTACCTCTATTTTAATGACCACATAAGAGAGAATGATTATAAGATCATAAACCGAAACCAAAAAAGTGAAAGTCAGTCCTACGTACAAAATAATGGGGAGATGAGCATTTAAGTGAAAAGTAAACTTTGTCCATTTCCTATGTATTTATGCACTGAGATCTCCCATGTGTTCAACCTGATGCCAGGTTCTGTGGGGCCAACAGATTTATTACGGCAAGTTCCGCAACCTCAAGAGATTTTGTTTTAATTGGAAAAGATAGGATTAACACTCTCAAAATAGTTAGAAAATAATAAATGCTAAACCATGTGGCTCAAAGGCATTAGGGAAAGACGAGAGCTGCTGGGCTGAAGTAGGGGTGTTTCACAGAGGAAATAGGGTGTGAGGTGGGCAGTAGAGAATTAGAAGGAAAGAAATGAGCAAAGAAGGGAGGAGAGGGAGATGGGCTGGAGTGCGCAGTGACGGTGCACCAGGTAAGGGAACTGCACAGCACAAGCCCAAGGGAAGAGGGAATAAGGTGAATGCAGGGAACGGGCCCAGCTGGCTGGAAGACCCTGGTAGGGTGAGGATGGATGATGGAGTCTGGACTCAATGTGGTAGGCACAGGGGAGTCCGCGGGGCTTTCTAAGAGAACACGGTGCTCTAGGAAGAACAGTATGGTACTGGTGGGTGGATGGTGAATGCAGAAGTTGAGGCTGGACAGCTGCTCCCCTCGTGAGGGTACGAGTTCAAAGCATGCTGTTTTCTTGGAGAAAGAGAACAAAGGGGAAGCTTGAGAAATGCTTCAAAGAGTGTAAGAGAAAACTTGATGGAATCTTTAGTTCATGGTGGTTACATCTAGGGAATAGGGTTGGGAAGCGGACAGTATTAGGGGACTTTAATTTTATACTCTTTATATATTTTGGAAAAACTTTACATATATACATGTACATATATACATATACATATATATTATTTTTACGCAAAGGCCATGTATTAATTTTATAGCAAATTAAAAGTGTAATCCTAAGATTTATGAAGGAATTCAAAAAATATTAACACCACTGACAAATGGGTTGACTGTGGAAGGAAGCTGGCCTTGTTTCTGGTAGGTGTGTATGTGCGTCCACACACACACACACACACACACTCCTCTAGGTGGGATGTGCACAATCTTCATTCAACTTTCTGTCTCCTGGATCCTTATGCTTTGTAGACCTGGAGCTGTCTTGCCTCTTGCCCCCCTTTCATGATGTCTCTGCCACTCTATCTCTGGTTCCTTTATGTCAGAAAGATCTGGCTTTTGCTGCTGCTTCTCAGTTGTCAGGGTCTATGTGAAGATATTCTGCTGGGTCTTTCTTGGGTTTGCTCAGTCTAAAGTCACCACTGTCCTTTGCATCTTACCAGAGGCATGTGGGCTACTCTGCAATCCATCTTCCACACTTGTCCAACTCAGTGGACCTGACTTGAAGTCAAAAGTGATCCAATGCCAGTGGATTGGCTCAATGCCAGGACTTTGTTGACTGCAGCCTGGTGTGGATTAATGTTCAGGGAGCTCACATTCGCTAACAGGCAATCAGGCTTTCCAAAAGATTTCATAATTTATAGAAGAGATGGCCCTGCCCCTATAATATACAGCAGTGGCATCATACATATGAATTAAGAGGCTGCAAACTAAATCAAGCCCCAGAAACTTCAGAGGCTGCATATGTGCCAGCCAGTCAGTGGGAGCTTTGCGATACAAACAGTAAACAGTGAAGAGGCAAGGATTTATTTATCAGAACTTGAACACATATATATGGGTTTACATCAAGAAAGCTCTGGGGAGAATATGCCACATTTTATGGGCATGAACATAGAGATGGAGAAAAAAAGTGGTTGGAATTGGTGATTTGGCCAATGATAATCATGGAAGAGCCATTGTTTCCTTAAAATAATGTTAAAGATCTTAGTGAGTGACCACAATAAATGCGTATAGGACGACAAGATGCAGCCTCATGTGTCTTACTTCTACAAATTTTGTGTTTGAAACTATCAGTTATACAATCCCTCAAAAGGATTTTTTCCTGAAAGTTCTGAACTTTTTGAGAGAAATAATGTGCCTGCAATATAACAGAATTTTATGTAATGCTTTCTTTCATCAAAGCATGTAAAAATAAACTAGAAAAAATTCCAAGAGCTTTAAAAATTAAAAAAAAAATTCTGTATGAATTTGTAGGACAAGTAAAATTTTGGATTTTCCAAAAAAGAATCCTTTAAATAAAGCAAAATCCATAGATTTTGTATGACTAATGAATGTATTTCTTGTCCTAATCTTAAATATTCTGGCACCTTAAAAAAAGACAAAAAAATTTTTAGGTGGGGTAAAAATATATAGTATTTATGAGATATTTGGTAAAATCAGAATATTTGACAAAATTCTTTTGGTAGTTTTATAGTGTTGGAAATAATTTTGTCTTCAAAGAATTATTGATATTCCAGGAAATTCCAGCCACTGTGCCAATGGCTAAACACTAGAGAAGACATAAGTAGATCCTGCCCTCTTAGAGATTATGTCCCAGTGGAGGAGGCAGAAATAAAAAGTACAGAAACATATTTGATGATGACAGAGTATGATACTTCATATGAAAGCAATAAGAACTTGAGAAAATTCAGGAAGGGGGAGGGAGTGGTCAGGGAGGACCTCTCTGAGGCAGTTGATACTGGGCTGTGATTTAAGGGATGCAAATGAGCCAGCAACATCCCGGTGAAAGGAAGCGCATTCTAGGCAGAAGGAACAGCCAGTTGAAGGAATAAAGAGAGGCCAGTGTGCCTGGGGCTGGAGGTAGTGGAAGAAGGACAGGAATGGAGGCCCTGGCCAGCTTTTGTGGGATCTTTAGGGCCATGATAAGTAATTTGGATTTTGTTCTAAGTGCAAAAGCCACAGGAAGGTTATGAGCAGGAGAATGATCTGGTCTGATCTACACGATTCCATTTACATTTTCAAGAGATCACTTTGGCTCCTTGAGGAAAATGACTGGAGAGGAGGTTATTGGGGCAGGCCAAGCAAGGGAGCAGGCGGCTTGATGCAACGTGTACTAGGAGAAGTAGAAGTGCTCGGGTATGCGTGCAGGCAAAACTAGCAGGACTTGGCTGTGGACTGGCAGCTAGGAGAGGAGAACCAGTGTGACTTCCAGGTCCTAGCTTTAGTAGTGGTGGGTGGCGGTGCAGTTTCCTGGGGTGGGAAATCTGATGGAGGAGCAGGCTTCAGGAGGAGGAGGAGGGGGATCAGCAGCCCTGTTTTCTGTCTAGATTGAGATTCCTATTTAACATCCGAGTGAAGACATTAAACAGGCAGTTAAATATGGAGTTCAGAGAAGTCTGTGTTTGCAATACAAATTTGGAGACCCTCACCATGTGGATTTCAAGCCAAAGGTCAGAATGAGTTGACCTAGGGACAGGGGGTAGATGGACAAGAGCCCCTCAAGTACTCTGAAAAAGTAAAGGTATGCAGAGAAAGCTCCAGAAAAGGGGTACACTGGAAGATAGAAAACTATAAATGTATGGTGTTGTGGAAACAAGGGGAAAAGTGATTATCTACATGAAATGCTGCTGAGAATTCAAGCAAGATGAAGTCAGAGAAATAGTCACTGCATTTGGTAACCCGGAACAAAACAATTTCGGTGAAGAACAAAGCCAGATTCCGGATAAGTAAAGACTGAATGGGAGATAAAGATGCAGCATGTGCAGCGACTCATCTGAGGAGTTTGGGTAAAAAGGAAAACAGGGAAGGAGGAATTAGCAGGATGGGGAATATGAGGTCACAGATGCTTTTTTTGTTTGTTTGTTTTTGCATTTTTAAAGATGGCACATAGTCAATACAGAATTGGTTAAATAAATTGTGATACATCCACAGAATGGAACTATACAGCTATAAAACAGAATAAGGAAGCCAGCTATGAACTAAGATGGAATAATCTCCAACATGTATTGTTACGTGAAAACGATAAGCACAGAACAATGTGTGCAGTATGCTACCTTTGTTTGTAAAAGGGGAAAAAGAATATAATATTTGTATGTAGCTACACACAAGCATGAAGTATTTCAGGAAGGATATACCAGAAGGTGAAAGTACTGACTGTCTATAGAGAGGAGAAGGAGGTAATTTCAGTACATTGGGAAAGGTGGACTGTACTTTCTAAACCTTTTCAAACCATTTCGAAATTTGAATGATGTGAATGCATTAGCTTTCTACTAAATAAATAAATAAATGGTCTCTACTAAAGCATGCTTGAGTGATCAAGTAGGGAAAGAGAAACAGCTGGACGGTGCAGGAAAGAGAGATGACCACTAAGGAGTTCAGTCTGGCAGAAGTGAGAGGAAATACATATCCGAGCCCTGGTGGAAGAAGCCACTGCTGTACAGACACTGTTTTCTGTACAACAGAAGAGAGCAGGTAGGTTTGTATATGTGATGGTGGAGGGATGAGGGTGCTTTGATCACTTGCTGTTCATTCTGGGAATGAAGGAAGGGGCATCAGTTAAGAGTGCAGAGAAACGGAAGAGGTGGGGAAAGTTTAATGATCTCAAAAGATGGGCCATACTCCTTAGGGAAGAAGAATGCAATATCTACGTAAAATTGAGCAGTCACAAATTTAAAGAGAAAGTAGTCAGGCTAGTTACTTAAGATTTTCCAGTCACTCGGAGCTGGCCGGGTATACGTCCAAGGAAGAGAGATGGTTGGGGTTTTACCATTCCAGTAAGGCAGAGACCAAGCAGAGTAGAAGTTGAGGACGACTGCAAGAGAGTGATCCACCGAGGGACCTGGGAATTTAGCTGGATAACTTGGTGAGCGAAAACCAGGACTGGGGGATATGGATATGGATAGTTTAAAATAGGTGGTTTCAGCAGATTGGAGGGTTTCCATTACATGGCAATGGGGGCTGGGGGTTCTAAAGGAAGTGAACTGGAAGGACAGGAAGTGAACTGGAAGGACAGGAAGTGCGGTCCAAGAATGAGATGAGAAGCAACGGGCGGCCATGTAGATCCGAACACGGCAAGGGAAGACGCGGCTGAGGTGGGCGGAAGAACAAGCTGGTGCAGGCGAGGAGGCCTGCACACAAATAGACTGGGCTGTGCAATGAGTCCTTGGGATGAAACAATGGCCCTTGTAGAGCCACCGCCAAGCCAGTGATCTGAGTGCTGGAGCACTTCCCGAAGGTGAGGGATGGGGAGGTGGAGTTGCCAGACAGCTGACGAAGGCATGAGTTTCCTGCGACCTGGAGAATTTAGAGGAGGAAAGAGCAATGGGTTGGAAGTTTTTCACGATGGGGATAAAAGACCTAAGGCATGGCATGCAAGGGGGAAAAGAAAGCACAATAGCCTCCCCTTGAGGGGCTGTACGGGAAGCACTGTCCTCGGGGAGAGTAAGGCAAAGGTCACGGGAGCACGGAGAAGAGTTGGAGAATGCAGAGGCGTGTCCTGAGCAGGCAGGCACAGCAGAGTGCACAGTGATATGTAACTGATAGACATCTCTTACCTTCTTTAACCTCATTTCTGTCTCACCCAGCCAAACATCCACACCTTTGCACCTGGAGCTAAGGCTCTTATCTTTTGACCTGGATCCCCTGGCTCACTGCAAACTCAGAGCTGGGCCAAGTGGAGGCGAGCCGCGGCTCCCTCTCAGTTTCTGTGGATGGGAGGACATTACTTAGCAACTCCGAGTGTTCTGGGTGGTGACAGCGTAGCCCCGGGGAAAAGAGATTCCATGCTAGCCACGTGAGGCAAGGCTTATACCAGCTAATCGTAGCAGAAGTGGAACGCATCACCATCTTCACAGGCAAGCAGGCACAGCAAACCTGCTCCGCGTACCCCGGCCTCTGCCCTTGCACAGAGCTAATGCACACTGGTAGTGTAGGCAGCAAGTGGGATGGGGGTGGAATTGGAAATGATGAAAGAGAAGAAATGATGTCAAACGATTGCTCCCGAATTCTAAAAACAGAAACAGGGAAAAAAAGGAAGAACCTGATCGCCCGTTTCTGTAGTGGGATCCATTGGTTGTAAGACTTCGAGCTGGTCATGGGGGTGCCTGCCCTTAGAAGAAAAGGACCTTGGGAGGTCATTATAGAATGCCCAGGTCTTTCGCACACATATCCTAGGAGTGTGAGGCACTGAGGAAGGTTGCCAGAGGAGCCTCAAGCGTCAGGGTTCTGGCCATTGAGAAATTTTATCTTGGAGAACTCGAGGGCTGAGTTAACTAAGCAGCCCTCAGAGCTAACACTTGCTGCCTGAGGCAGTGTGAGAACTAGGAGGCCTTTTAAAAACTTACTATTTCTTTCTTCTCTTTCTGTACCCCCAAACTCTGCAACTCTAGTAAAATCCCAGAGACCTTAATACCAAGCCATTAACTGCTTCATCACTTACTTCATTAACTTGCATATATCTTTAATTTGAGTAAGTCAAGTGACTTTGCTCACTCTCTCAGAGTTTCTACCTATAGATACTAGCTATAACCTCTAGTATACAAGGTTCTGAGTTCAGTTTCTTTCTGGGCCATCTGACTTTCTTCTCTTTCATGGTCAAAGACTCACCTTTAACTTTGGCCAACTCTGAACAACTTTAAGCCTAAGTAGAACCAGATCAGAGAGGCTAGTTCATCGTTGGTGTGCAACAAGGACTGTTTTCCTTTCTCCACTACCATATTGTCACCAGTCTGGGGCAATTCCTATGAGCACAGTCTTGACATTTCCCTTGCCCCATATTCTTTCCAGCCCTCTTAAAATTGCAAATAGATATAAAGAGGTCATTGAAGTTTTCTTTTCTTCCTCTCTTAGAAATTAAGCAGCTGAAGCTAGAGGGATCAGAGAATTGGACTATAATAATAAAATATAAAACATAAGGGCAAGTCAAGGGTGAGGTGCTGACTCATAAGCACAAGTTAGAACTGAAAATATTTAATTATTGAGGGAAGCTTTGGTTGTGGTAAGCCTGTAGGGTAGATTTGACACCGCATGGTGTGGTACTAGCTCTTGATGGCTTAGGGAGCAGTGTGCTCTCTATCAGTCAGATCATGTTGGGAATGAGGAGAGAAGGGACCGTGCAGAACTGGACTTTTGCCACAGGCAAAAAGTGACCACGATTTTCACTAGGAGAATATGTGGGTAGACGCATGTATATTGATTTTGGTTTGGAATAGGCAGTAAGCACAAAAAGATGCAGGAACATCCTTGGCCTTGGGATACTCATAAGAGGATGCCTCATGTCGTTTTGGTTTCTATGGGCACCCTTCTGGTCCCACGATCATGGGACTTAGTACAACCAACTATGCAAAAGACTAAATGGCAGAATCTCACCTTGTTGCTAGGGACTTGTCATGTCAATTTTCCACCCATGGGGCAGGAGAAAGTGTGTCTTTAGATAAGAGGGTGACATGATTGTCCTAAGAAATTGGTTATTTTCCAGGGCACACAAGGCCTTTCTCCTTAGCTCTATCACTTCCATCAGGCAGAATGATTTTTAAAAAATAAAACACAGTGCAATTTAATGAGAGGAAATTGAGCCTTGTTTCCTTGCAAGGTACTCAGCCAGCTACTGCAGTGCTTGTCTCGAGAGGCTGCTGGGCAGCTGTGAGGAAGCTGGCAAGCCTTGCTGATCACAGCTACCAGCTACAGGGCTAGCCCAGGCCCAGTGGAAGGCTGCTCTAAAGAGGTGCTGCCTGAAAAACATCTCCTTTCCCTCATGCTCTTCCCAGAGCATGTAAAAATCCTAATTACTCACTATTCATTTTCCTTTCTGTAGGTTCGTTCTCTCTGATTTGGCAAAACTAAAATGTCATTGAGGTGACCACGATTTTCACTAGGAGAATATGTGGGTAGAGGCATGTATATTGATTTTGGTTTGGAATAGGCAGTAAGCACAGCCTCCAACACAAGGAGTCTATATTAGGTCGTTGAATCTTAAAATCATGTGATTTCCATTACAATCAGCCAGAGCCCTACTTGTGCATCTACCACCAGGTAGTAGTAGAATAGATTCCAGAAATAGCTCATTAGACAGCTACCTCTTGGAACCTTTAATTTCCTGTTCAATCTTTCCCTAGAAGTGTTGAAATTGTACATCTGGTAAGATCATGGGTCTCAGGTAGCAATGACAAATGTGAAACTTAGTTTACTCAATCTATAAGCAGTTTGACTTTCTTCGTAAGAAAAATCAGGAAAATCCAAGGAAACCTCAGTGTAGCTATTTGGTATTTAACAGTCAGGGAGCATATTTTCCTTTCCTAAGAGTTAGATTCATCAAGTATGAAAGCAAAGGAAATACTGATATTAAAGGTTGCCATAACCAAACCAATATTTCCCTCAAGATTGGAAAAGAAAAAACTACCACTTAATAACACATGACACAACTCCTACCCTTGGCAAAGCAATATTTTAAAACTAAAATTATATGATAATTAGCCTTTCAAAAATGTGAACACTTCAATATGGGAGTCCATTAATAATCTAACTGCTGCTGCAAAGCATGTTCCTCCCACACGTGCAACTTAATTAAACTCAGAGCTTCTCATTCCTACCATCAGACAGTCAAGAAGAACAGGTGGCTCCGACTTACAGATAATGGAAGGCTACATTTTGCTAGGACTTTGCACACCCAGATGAAATTATCTAAATATCTTCCTTGTTCTTTCCTCTGGCAATTTCTATTTCAAACACAGATTTGCTTCTACTTTATAGGATTTAAAGTTCAAGCACTACCTAGGACAATTCTAATGAAAATTAAATGTAAGTTTATATAATGGCCTGGGTTATGAAGATCTCAAAAAAAAAATCTTTACTTTCTTACAGAGCTTGAGGTTAGGTAAGTGCCAAGAATAATTACATACTAGATAGTGTGATTTCAAGGACATGGACAGAGGATAACAACTAAAGGCGACAACCTATAGGAATCTTCTCTGTCTTGTCTAATGTCCTATAGGTCAGGTGTCATAAATTCAAAAGCCTGTAGAAGCAGGCCGGTGGCTGGAATGCGTGAAGATGGCTGGGTGTAGGGGTGGCAGGGACGTGGCTGACTGGAGAATGTGTTCTCTGCCCAATCGGGCTCTTCCACTTGATTCCAGCAGATCCTTGCTCTGCCTTCACGAGGGTTGGGGTTACTGGCTCAGTAGAAGAGCGCAAGTCCAATTTTTAGGTTAAATCTTCAGTATTTCAAAAATTTGACACCTAGTTTAAAATTTTAAACTTTGAGTGGGCCAAACCAAACAATATGTAGGCCTAGGGCCACCTTTGGAGATCACTATGGATTAAGACTTTAATCTGCTTTGCCTCCTAAGAAGGGAGACAGTTTATCAGTCATACACGCTTTAGAGAAAATCCATAATCTGAGAAGAAACTCTGAAGAGAGGAGGAGGTGGTCCACTGGGAAGTGGAGGAGTACATATGAAGGTGCTGAGGAAGCCCAGAGGTAAGAGGAGAGGGGTCTATTACAATTCAGCAGAGATGAAAATCACAAGGCCGTTGGAGGCAGAATTGCACAGGAAAGAGAGCTAAGGTCCACCTCTGCGTTCTCATGAGTAGGTTTGGCACTGTAGCAGCACAGTTGATATTGGTGACTTTGAAGACAGGTGTCAGCACCCCCCTGGGCACTCCTGCTTCCATTGGCTTGCCTCAGTGTCCTCAGGCAAGGACCTGAAACACTGGGGGCTTTCTCTCAGTCTGGATGGAAAGATAGTTAATCCCCGCTATTCCCCAAAGGAAAGAACAGGCTTCACACAATAATGGAGAGGAGCTGGAGGATTAGCATTCCAGCTTCCCCACTTCCAGGCGGATCACCTTTCCAGTGCCAGCAAGCCCCCAGGGTGCACAGTGGTGACCTGCTCCATAAAGCACCCCTTACTGTCTCCCTTCCCTGTCTTATTTCCCCACCCCCTTCCTGGCACTTCTTGGGATCATTTCCCAAACCTTAAACTCAAACCTGTGTCTCAGCTTCTGCTACAGGGGGAAACCAAATTAAGGCCAACTAAGCCTCTACACTACCATGAGAACATCTCCTAAATGTCCTGCTTTCTTAGCTGACCTCAGGCCTTGGAAGCCATTTTTACATGACTTAAGTACATAGTACTGGGTTCTCTTATCTGCAAAATTGGGATAATTCTGTGAGAGCTGCCACTCCAAGCTCAAACTATGGTTGAGAGGATCAGATACGATAATGTACTTAAATGTGCTTCATGCAGTTGGAAAGTGTTAAACTGTTTAAAATGCTGTTTTTGTAACTTATTGTTATTAAGATCCAATAATGGTGTGTCTTGGGGAGCAAAGATGGGAGTGGTAGTGGGGAAAACGAGCAAGGTGAGGTGTTTTTCTGAACTGCCTGGTAAGTCTCCGAACAAAAATATCTGGCTGGATGTGGCAGCTTTTATTAGATGCCTTCAAATTTATGACACCGCAACAGGGTCGATCAGTCCATCGAGGTGGTGCTGAGGAGGCTAGTACTATTTACAACACATTTAATGTGTTTGGAAACTGAGTTATTGTTCCCAGGGCCCGGGGAAGATGAGAGTGGCTGACAGAAGGCATAAAACCACAGCTTCGGAGAGAATTTCATCTGCGTAAGCTAGTGACTAATTCAAGCAATGAAGTATTTAGTGTCTGTGACTATTTATAGTAGAAATTAATGGCTCTTTTACACCTGATTTAATGGTCATTTAAAGAGAAAAAGTATAATCGTAGGACAGTCAATGGAATAAGTGATATTTACAGAGTGAATGAAGATTATAGAAAGAGGGAGACATTTTTTTCCTAGCACTTTTGACAATTGAAGTAGCCTTGAGCTGCAGTCGGAAATAAATAACTTATTTTTCTTGACTACACATATATGTATCTGTGCATGTGCATGTGTATGTGTGTATGAGAAGCCGGATGCTTTAAATAATGCAGGCATGTGCTATTTGCCTTTTACAGCAGCTGAACTGCTTTTTAGAATTTTCTTTGGTGGATAGTGGTTTCAGGTGATTCTCTTTTACTAAACTGCTAAGTAGGCTTTTATTTTTCATGAACACGGGCATTCTTCTCAAGAGGAAAACTCTCAACAATTCCATCAACACTTAGCTATTTCACTAGCTCCACAGCTTGCCCTTTGCTCTGATGGTTTTCAGCAAAGTATTTTATGCAAAAGGAAGTCTTGTTGAAGTATTTAAACGTGACTGCCTCTTCCAGGGATAGCCCTATGTCAGGGTTTCTCAACTCAGCACTATTGAAATTTTGTGCTGGGTAATTCTTTGTTGTGGAGGGCTGTCCCCTGCATTGCAAGATTTTTAGCAGCATAATTGACCTCTACCTACTAGATGCTAGTAGCATCCCCCTAATTATGACAAACAACATCTCCAGATGTTGCCAAATGTTTCGTGTGTATGTCTGTGTGTGTGTGTGCGTGTGTGTGAGAGAAAAACCATCCCTGGTTGAGAACCACACACTGTGTGTGAAACATGAGTGGTCTCAAAGCGTATCTGAGGTTTCCCTCATTTGGGGTTCATTGGGGTATATCGTTGGGGACGTTGAGGACTGGCTGTTACTGCCAACTCTGCCAGGCCCTTGTGTGGTTTCTAAGCAACACTGATTCCTCATTTGTCATGTAGCACTTACACTCACAGGTTTATGTGAGAATTAGAAGGGAAAGATAATATTTATTGAGCATTTATTATGTTCTAGGCCCCACTCTAGGTGTTTTAAATAGATTAATTCATTTCATCCCCATTGCAACCCTATGGGGTAGGTACTATAACTATCCCCATTTTTACAGCTGAAGGGATTGAGGTACAAAGTGTTGAAATAAATTGCCCAAGGTCATACAGCTGGTAAGTGGCAGAGTTGAAATATGAACCTGGGCACTGCACCTTTTGAGTCTCCCTCTCCACCGCCTTACCACACTGTCCCTCTAAGTAAGTGTATATAAGTACTTTGTAAATGTTAGAGCAGGAAATCCATTGTTGGTAACCTTCCTGTGCATGCCCAGACCACACTGCCTGGGGCTAAGGCATCCTGAGCATCTTAACAAGGAGCTTCTCTGTCATGGTATTTTCCATATGCATTGTTCACTTTCCATCTCTACAGGGTTACATTCTACACCTCCTTTGAGGCCAGGCTCAAATGCCACTGCCTCTGAATTCCTCTTAATTTCTGCCTCAAGTGCTCTAGTCCTTCTTGGAACACCTTCATGCTTTATACTAATTCTATGGAACTCATCACCCTCTTTAGCAGTGACGGGTGTGTGACTTATCCCCCCTCTAGCAGTAAACTCCTGGTATTCATCAGAGACTTCACAGTAATGGTCTCTCACAGCGGCCAACACGGAGCCTGGTCATCGTAGGTATTGAAAGTGAAAGTAGGTGACAAAAGGGCCCTGAAGTCCTAATCTACCAAAAGCAATGCTCTCCTCAAACCAGGGGCCATTTTATCACCCTTTTATTTTTTAAGGTCATTGTTGCTGAGTACACCTTGCACTGATTGATGATTTGCCATAGATGTGTTGAAAAATATCTCATTGATCAGATTTTACCAACTGTCCAGGCAAGAGAGCATGAAAGGAGAGACCAGCTGACATGGGCCTGATTACTTTGCTTACAAAAGCTTTTTGTAGCTGTCATTATCTGGATTTTGTGCCTGTACTCTACAGTGTCAATTTCTTAGAGAGATTGAGCAGGGCTGCCAAAGGCATTCTTCTTTGTCAAATGTTTTACTTATTATTGAGTTTGTACCTAGGGAAACATTTATCTCTTGTGGCAGCATTGCTGCCATGCTCGCTTCTGATGCCAGGTTCAGTCCCGGTGATGTTTAAGGAGGTCTTGTTAGAGCAGAAGGCATGGGTGTTGAGTGAATGGGAGTAATTAGCTTGAAGCTGTGTGGTCAGCGTGTCAGCATGGTAAACTGCCACAAGGATTGGGAGTCAGAGGCCTTCCACAGCTGGGGGTGCGCAGATGGAGCTCACTTGAGATCACTATGTGTTTTTTAGACACTTCTGGCCGACCTTTAGTCCAGAGTCTGTTTTTAAAGAAGGTAATTCCCCAAGGATTCTTAATGGGAAGAAATAGCTGCATTTAATTTATTGGTGATATAGAGGGGGTTTTATCACAATTTTGCTGCATCCTAATTCAAAACATTAATATCATTATAACTCACAATATCATCAAAGAGATTGTGGTTAAAATGGCATTGTCTCTTAGTCTATTTCTTCTCGTTTCTATTTTTACAATAACCACGGGACCAGTGCATCTCTGAAAGAAGCAGCAAAGTCTCTATCTATTGCATTATCAATTGCTAACTAAGTGCTCCATGAGACCATATTTTATGATGCAAGGGGGAGAAAGAGAGTAATTTCTACTTCTGATGCAAGAGGCAGAAATAGCCCAATTTTGATGAATGATCCATGTTTGAGCATGGAATTAGAAGAACCTCTCATTTGTAAGCTGAGCAAACATGATACAGAAGAGACTGTAAGAAAATAAACATCTAACTCTTAAGCGTCCTGATCTAAGGAATTCTGCTTGATTTTTTCCCCAAGGCATAGCAATATTGGGGGAAAAAAACAGCTCAGAAACTTGACAAATTTTTTTTAAGGTTTATTTGTTGCAAGAATCCACCTTTCCTTCCATCTCTGACTTTTTACATCATATGAATTCAGAACACAGCCTCTGTTTAAAAATAATATTTCTTGAGAATTGAAAAATAAACTTGCCTGTGCATGGAACATTTCCAAAGAGAGAACAAGAACAAACAGGTTTTTAATTTCAGGTGAAAAGTAGACCTTTTGGCCCAAATTTAATTGCAGATAAGAAACTCCTGTGTCTAGGAATTAACCAGCTACTTTCCGACGTTGGCTCATTTTAAATCCACAAATTAAGACCAGGTTATTTATTTACAAAGGAAATGGACAATTAACCATATACAACACACAGCTACATTTAGAGATCTCAGTTTTCCAGAAATCAAGTAGCTGAGGAAGTTTTAGTCATCGTCTTATACCCCAGAAACAAGCTTTCCTCCAAACAAGTAGCATTAGACTATTTTCCATGTAAAAATTGAGAACCTGAAGAGCTGTACCTTATGAGCTAAGTGGAGAAGGGCTTGTGTGACAGCTTCCAAGCTCTATGAGAGTTTAATTCTTGTGAACTGTGTCTTTATCCATATGACTTTCTATTCCAAAGAGCAAGAGTCTGACTTCTCTCGTTTTATACTCTGCTGGGTTTTGAAAATTGGAAGCACATTGTTCAATTAAGAACCAATTAATGTGACATTCCAGCATGAGAGAAGTGTTAGGCAAGAGGAACCCGTTGCAAACTAATCAGTTTAAAGTTTCATTGACTCATGATCTGCTGTTTCTTAAAGGCATAAAAGTGTTTTGCATTTATATCACCTCCAGCTCTTGGAACTTGACTAAGTTTTTGAACTATGCAGGGTGGAGTCAGGATTGCATGGCGACCCTCCCAGAGTAGCCCAATTTCTGCAAAAATGTGTACACCATGGGTGTGCTCTTTGTATCACACTGGTTTTTGCTTTGTAGCTGATGCTCCTGTTTGCCATGTGGCTCAAAAGATAAATGGCAACCAGAAACTCAAAGGGCATGTATTACAGTCCAATTCTCTCAAGCAGAGTTTGTGCCCATGAACTTCAGTTTCCTCATCTCTTAAATGGAAGCAATAGGATCTTTTCAATGGAGCTAAGTTGCTGTGCCACTCACTGCCTGAGAAAAATAAGCCCTGGTTTTTTTAATAAATGCCAGCCTCAGCAATTAGTCCATCAACTTAAATTCTTCTTGCAGTTTCAATTAGATTGAGAACCCTTCCCTGGTTTACACTCAGGCTGTTGTGCAACGTTTTTGCAAGGCTAACAGCTGTCTTATTCCACCCCAGAGAGAGCTCTATTTCAGCTACTCCTGCATTCCTAGTTCATAAAGCACTCCAGGATCCAGTGGGTGAAAGGCACTCTTTAGTATCACAAGATGATATTTGTTAGTTGTAAATAAGCTATGGTAAAAAGGCAGGCAGTGATTACATTCTTGTTAACAAGTCCCTCAACAGTCTTGTTGGATTCACTTTACCAAGATCTGGTTGACTATCAAAGAACTTGGAGTGGCATATTTTACAGAGTATATTTTTAATGCCCCAAGATCTCATGAGAGAGAGAGAGACAGAACAAAACACCAAAGATAGATGTTCACAATCTGTCAGCATCATCTCCCATTTCAAAACGAATGTGCCAGGAGATATTCTATACAGTTGTTTGGCAGGTTTATTATTTTTAACATCATTTAAGCCAGGTTTCCAAATAATATTCTAAGAGGAATAACTTCACCAAAATTCTATACGGACCCAGAGAGCCATGTCCCATTCCCTTGTCCTTCATCCTGTCCATCTCTACCTCCATGTCCCCCACAAGCCATTCTCTCCTCCCGCTGTGTTCCTTTCCACTCTGCTATGAGACCTCAGCAAAGCTCCTTAGAATCCCCTCTCGACATCTCTGTTGCTTCTTGTCCACTTGTGCCCCTGCCATCCCTTGTCTTCTTTACCCTGCTCTGAGCCAGAGAGCCCGCTCCTGGTGGCTCCTGCACCCAGGCTTCCTTGTCAGCTGGCTGTAGCCAGTGGGAGGCAGGAAGAGAGAGGTGGTGGTATTTCTTCCCTATTCTCTCCCTGCTGTGTGCCATTGTTTTGGCCATGGCCTGACTCCTCCATGACTACAGTCCCTGTTGCCAGCTCCTCAGTCAGAGCTCCAGCTCCCAATGGGCTGCGGTAACAATGGTTCCTCTCCTTGCCCAGAGGCTGTAAGAGAGTCTGCCATTGCTAGTTTCTGGCTGGACCCACCCCCACCTTGCTGGTTTCTTACTCCTGTTCAAACTTCTGCAATCAGCCCCTTTAGGCAAACCACTGGAATTGGATTCTGAGTCCTGCCAGAACTCTGGTTCTCCTGCCTCCCACCACACACACACACACACACACACACACACACACACACACACAAAGAAAGACGCAAAACTATACTGAATACATATGGAGCTTACTACCTGATTTGAATTGATTCATTGCCTGAGTTCTCTCAAAGCCTTTTTTCTCTTCTTATTAGTCATATAATGCATATGGAAGGACTAATCACTAAGGCATCCTACTTTATTTGGCAGTTATGTTGATATAAAGGTGGTAATGGAGTAACCATTTAAAATTGTGAAAAAATTATAATTAGCTTAGTTCAAATACTTTAATGACAGTGAAATGTTAGCCAAAATAAAATTTATATTTATTTGTATTTTTATAATGAATGTCTTTTATATTTATTTATTTTAATCTGGTGGTACTAGTAGCTCTCTTGGGGATTAAGCCTAATTTCAGAATACTCCCAAAGGATTCCTATTAATTTAAAAAGTAGTAAGTATTTAGTGAGAGGACTCAACTTTAGGAAGTATAAATTTACTCTCATTACATTACAAAGGATATAAGATATTTTAAAAATGGTAACCAAATATTTGTAGCTTGTATTCTTCCTTTCTCATTACAATATTTGTCATGAAGATGAATTAATGTTGTGCCATTTTCTGTTCTCATTACAATCTTGGTCCTGAGATGAAATATGGGATGTTTAATATCTTTATGAATTATAGCAGAAAACTGTATGATGTTGACCTTTTCAATGTTCTGGTTTCTGACTGGCTGGCGTCTCCACTCCTCCTCCTCCTGAAACAACTCCTGCTAATGTGGAAGAAAGGTTTAGGGTAGGTAGCCAATGAGAGAGCAGAATATTAAAAAGGTCAATGGAGTACAGCCTTTTCTATAAATTCAAAAAATGCATTAAGTCATTAAACTACAAATAACTCATACTTATGAACAAAATATATAATTCATAGTTGTAAAAAAAAAACCCCCATCTTAAAACCTTCTCATTACTGTGATAAAGGTATAAGATAATTATTCAAGATTAAAAATATCTATTAAACATTTTATATTATTAGAAATTGAGAATGGTTTTTAAAGATCACAAAGTTACTAAAAATGGATATAAATATCACTGTTTTCACTTTCCTTATGGTGAAAATTTTATTCTTCTGCAGTAGCACTAATATCAACAGATAACTGTAAAAATGGAAATTTATTTTGAGTGATTGCAATTTTATTCACTGTTTTAGAATAAGGAATTCTTAATTTAGATTTTGGCAAATAAAAAAATTTTAGATTTCGGATTCATAGTCATCATTTTATCTGGCATATTTTAATTGTTCAATAAATATTGGCTGAATAAATGGATATGCAGGAAAGATAAAACAATGTATAGCATTGTAGTAGAGGTCATATTATTTTTGGAGGAGTATATGAATCACTGAAAACAACAGCAACAAAATAAAGGATTATAAGATGCTACTAGGCTTAATAGCTCACTGCCATGTTACTCTTACTACAGTACCTGACATATAATGAATGTTCAAGAAAGTTGTATGAATGAATACAAAGAAAAAGGAAGAAGAAGGGGGAAATGTATTACTTATAGCCTGTGGATTGCAATAAAACCCATCTGCTACTTTTTTGTCTGTCCAGCATTTTTGCCTTTTTGCATATTGTCCAGCCTCAGTTAAGCTCCTACCCCCACCCTCCCTCACATGATGGTCACATGATCATGGCTGAAAAATCAAGTTTCTTTCCCCCTGGAGACTGTTTTGGGCTGAGGGGTGGGCATTTTACTCAATCAGGCCCAACACAAACCCACAAGGGGGAACTGATAAAGATGCTGAGTGAGAAAGGGTTTGTGCTTTTTCTCCTGGCTTGCTAGCTATGAGGACAGAACAGCCCTGAAATTGCTCGTGGCCATCTCTGCCACTAGCTGGAGAATGAAGCCAACAGAGGAAAAGCAAAGCAAAGTTAACAGATGGAGAGAGAGAGAGAAAGCCATGTTTTGTTTTGTTTTTTTGTTTTGTTTTTTATTTTATTTATTTCAGAATATTATGGGGATACAACACTTTGTTTATATATATTGCCCATGAACTGCCCGTGTCAGAGCTACAATCATGGTCATCCCCCAAACTGCTCCCCGCATCCATTCAGTGAGAGTTTTCACATCCCCTTCATCCGCCTGCCCACCCCCTGATGAATATTATTGCCATGTGTGATGTAAGTATTGATCAGTTAGTACCAATTTGATGGTGAGTACCAGTGGTGCTTATCTTTCCATTCTTGTGACACTTTGCTTTGAAGAATGGGCTCTAGCTCCAACCAGGATAATACCAGATGTGTTAATTCACTGTTGTTTTTTATTGCTGAGTAATACTCCGTGGTATACATATACTACATTTTATTAATCCACTTATGTATTGATGGGCACCTGGGTTGTTTCCACATCTTTGCAACTGTGACTTGTGTTGCTATAAACATTCAAGTGCAGATGTCTTTATATTGAACATCTTTTTTTCCTTTGGGTAAATACCCAGTAGTGGGATTGCTGGATCAAATGGTAGTTCTACATTTAGTTCTTTGAGGTATCTCCATATTACTTTCCATAGAGGTTGTACTAATTTGCAGTCTCAGCAGCAGTGTATGAGTGTTCCTATCTGTCCGCATCCCCACCAACATTTGTTGTTTTGGGACTTTTTGATATGAGCCAATCTCACTGGAGTTAAGTGATATCTCATTGTGGTTTTGATTTGCATTTCCCTGATGATTAGAGAAGTTGAGCAATTTTTTATACACTTATTGGCCACTATTCTGTCTTCTTTTGAAAAGTTTCTGTTCATGTCCTTTGCCCATTTTTTAATGGGGTTGTTTGATTTTTTCTTGTTGATTTTCCTAAGTTCTGTATAGGTTCTGATTATCAGCCCTTTATCAGATGTGTAGCATGCAAATATTTTCTCCCATTCTGTAGGTTGTCTGTTCACTTTAGTGATAGTTTCCTTGGCTGTGCAGAAGCTTTTCAATTTGATCAGGTTCCATTTATTTATTTTTGTTGCTGCTGTGATTGCTTTGGGGGTCTTCTTCATAAATTCTTTGCCTAGGCCAATGTCTATAAGAGTTTTTCCAACATTTTCTTTGAGAATTCTTATGGTTTCCCATCTTAGGTTTAAATCTGTTATCCATCATGAGTTGATTTTTGTGAGGGGTGAGAGGTGTGGGTCTAGTTTCAGTCTTCTACATGTGGCCATCCAGTTTTCCTAGCACCATTTATTGAATAGGGAATCTTTTCCCCGGTGTATGTTTTTGTGGAATTTGCATGGTGACATAATTTGAATGCCTGGATTGGGCCTTATATAAAACTAGTGCCACCTCTTGAATGTCTCAGCTATTAATTAATTAATTCTATCTATGTTTATGCTAATTTGAATGAAGTAGCTGTTACCTACGATTGGAAGAGTCTTAACTATGGAATTATTGTAAAGAGTTCTAAGCTGCATATGGACGCTAAGCATTAAATGATTACTAAATAATAAATACTATTTTTGAATGAATGCAAATGCTTTCGTTAATAAATTGTAAATGTATGTGAACTCTGAGCAAATTTTTGTCATTTAGTGTATATTAAGCTTATGAGTATGTAGACTCTGTAAAAATATTCTACACTCAGAGAAGATTTTCATATTTAAACAGATTGGAAATCACTACCAAAGATAACTTTAAAATTAATCTTCACTCTATTAGTACTATAGTTAATCACAATTAGTTCTGATAGGTGCTGTCTAAGTTTCTCTGAGCTAAGAACATGGATGCTGGTCTTACCTTGCCTAGGAATCAGTCATTAAATGTTGAGCCTCATTTACAATATGTAGACCACTCTGTGAGATCCTAAGGGAAGCTCAGCCTCATTGCTGCCTTCAAGAAGCTTAAAATCCAGGGGAGGATACAAAGCCCATGTATGCGATAAGCAAACCAACAACATGTCAAAATAACTTTTGAGGGAATGGTGCCAACCACAGTTCTCAAGAAATTTTAAAACCCATCTGTTTTGCATATATAAGAATGACAAAATGGTAAAAGATATACCCTAAGGAAGAGTACATGAGAGAGAGAGAGAGAGAAGCTGCCAAATTCCTTTTCTCCTACTGGTAAAATAGTTCAAAGCTGGTTCTGAGAAGCCTGCCATTCCTGAGCACACGAGGCTGCTTTCTGTTTTGGCTCACGCTGTTCCCTCTGCTTCATGCATCTTTGCTTTCCTAGAGTGGACACCTCTCTACCTGCCTTGCCCCGACTCCTATGTCAAGGCCCAACTCTGGCATTATGCATTTTGCTAAATAGCATTGTTCACCCTGCCCTCCCTTGCCCTGCCCTCTGCCTCTGGAGGCTGAACTTTAGGGACTGCATCAGCTGAGCTCTCTGGTCCCCTGGCTTCCAGCTGAACATAGCCATGGGGAGGCATCTGTGGGAGATGAGAGGGCAGGAGGGAGTCAGGGTCAGATATTTATTCCCCTGGCTCCCTCCCCATCGGGTCACTACAGATTGGCTACATCCTTCTACCAAAAGCCACAGTTGCTTTCTCTGAGTTCTGGTAGTGCCCCTTCCTCTTGCCCCTTTTAGGCCTAGGGGTGGTAGCGGGTCCCCACAATTGGGGGCCATCCATTGTTGGTTTCCTTAACCCCGTCCACACTTTTCTAAGTCATCCCTTCATTAACCTATCTTTCATTACCGCCTCCTAAGTGTGCCATGTCTTTCTTGCCAGGACCCTGGCTGATATGCTCCCTTTTTGAGTCCAGTCTGCTGGCCCTTCAGTGATGGCCAGTTGAAGTGACTGCTGCTTCCTTTGTTTTTCCTCATGTCCTTGTGCTCCTTTGAATCTTTGCTCCGACAGTACTGCACTGCCCACATTCATTCCAATGTTATCTCCTCTGCAGCCCAGAAGCTCCTTGAGAGTAGACTGTGCCTATTCCCCATTCCTAGGGCTCATAGCAGGTGCTTAAAGGCTAAATGAATGAATGAACAGCTGAGAATGCTGCCGTATATCACAGTCAGTATAACAGGCATTCACACTGGAGTAGCTGGAATGTCACAGTATTTTGGAGGGTCTTAATACTTGCTTCATCATGGCCAACTCTAGTCAAAGGTTTGATCATTCAAGCTCACCAGATTTAAAAAGTTAACTCTTTATCTCACTTAGACTCTAGCTAATTGACTCAAATGTACCAAATTCAAGAAATGTGCGTTCATATAATAAAATAATTCCATACTAATAGTTGATGATAAAAACTATAATTTCCAAATGGTCAGCAGTTATTTTTCCCTGATTTTTATTATGAAAAATTTTAAATATAAAAAGCTTTCAAAGAACAGAACATCTTTATACTCACCTCCTAGAGTTACTAATTGTTAACATTTTTCTTATTTGTATCACTTAACCGCCTATGTTCATGTGTGTATATATACATATATACATACATATGCACGTACATGATATTTTTGCTGAAATTCTCAGGGTGCTGGAATATATGCTTTACTTGTTGTATCACTGAAAAAATTTTAGGGTCCTCATTCTTAATTTACAGAAAAGCAAGTGAAGCTGCTGAACTAACAAAATTAAGTTGCTTTGATTGACATTTTCCCCTCCCCTGTGGATCAGTCGACCAGCTATTAAAAAGACAGGTCCTTCACCCCTTTGGTTGAGATAACTACATGGAAACAGAATTAAGGTTAGAGGTGTGAGGGCTACTTAGTGAATACTGAATTAGCACAAAGGGCAGTGATGGTCTTCAGAGACCTCTATTATGTTAGCGGCAAATGACAAGTGCCAAGCACACTGTCAGAGGCCACCTCCCTTTCCCCTCTCCCATTACTGATAAGGGTGGGGATGTGGGAGGGAAAGCCAGGGTGTCTCCCCACTCTCCGCTTCTTGTGGGATCACCAGCCCTGGGCCATCTCCATCGTGGCTCCAGTTCCTGCAGGATAAACATTCCCTTCACAGCAATAGTTCCCATCAGACACCTCTAGTAACACCACCTCCTCCCAATCTCCCTCTGGCTTCCTGTTGTTAATACTCTCCGAGGTGCCTCACCACCCCTGTGTGTCCTCCCAGCTCTTCCATACTGTGTAGCCGATTTCCTACATTAAATATCCCCTACAAACATGTAAAATGGTTTCTGTTTCCTTGGCTGGACCCTGACAAATAGATCTTCCTGGCATATGCTTGCTATAAGAATAGTCAGGATAAATTAAAAATAAATATGAATTTTCTTCTTAAGTTCTTAAGTGCCCACTATGTGCAAGGCACTGGTTCTAGGCACAGGGGAAGCAAAGATGAATTATTCTGAGTTCCTATTTTAAGAAGCTCATAATTTAGTGGAGGAAATAGATCAATAGATAATTTTAATAAATGATAAATGCGGTAGGGACACAGAAAGTGTGTTCAAAATGCCTTCACAGGTTTGTTTTATGGTTTATTGGCTAACTTTGGTGATGTGGTGTAGGTAAATAAGCACTTACTAAGAGCCGTGAGGATTAGGCTCTGGGCTGCCTCTGCCACCACTAACTAGTTGTGTGGCATTGGGCAAGTCATTAAACCTTTCTGGGCTTCTAGTTCCTCATTTATAAGAGGTAACACCTGACATTCCTTTTGGATTGTGACCATTATTACTATGACCTTTCCCATCCCTTATTTAACAATTCTGAGAGCCCACTATATGCTGGGCTCTTATTTTTAAAGTTCTTTCCAAAGGCCATGACTGAGAAATGACTTGTCCTTATTTAACCGAAGGAGTCCTTCCTTTCCAATCCACTGCACAATGCAGGAAAACACACACACACACACACACACACTTTGTCTTTGCCACCTGGCACATCTATGACAGTCCAGGGACCTATTGGGGGATGCATGATTAGCAACCTATACAACCCAACACAGCCAAAATCACCATCTTAGAGTCAGCTCAGAGCCTGGAGTAGAATGAGGAGGCAGGCCCCCACGTGGAGCTCTGCACACCCTGGTAGAATGTACCCAACTTGGACAAGGACAGATCTCTCTGGTTAAGTTCTTCAGAGACACTTCCATGATGTACTTCACAACCGTTGTGTGATGGCTCCATTTCAGTTGGAGCAAAGCAGCTTCTTTATGGGGGAGCTAGAGGAAAAAAAACATTTAAATATATTTTCAAAGTACATTCTCACAACCAAACAACTCAGACACCTTTCCACTGATATACTTTTTCTGTTACTACAACCCCTGGGGAAAAAAAAAATCTCTTAATTAAACTTACTACACTTGAATATTTAACTACTGCCATTTTGCAATTTTAATAATCTCTTCCAAATAATTTGCTTGTGGCCAGTAGACTTACTGAAGGACTTCACAAAATGTGTCCCTGTGGAAGAATGACAACTCCTTTCGCTGATGACAGACAGACGATACATAGAAGGGCATTTCCAGCCCTGTCCCAGCATCCCACTATTATGGGTGCTGGAGGCATAGAGGTGAACAAAACAGTCATTTCTTTACAACAACATAAAGAAAGAGAAGAAAATCTAGACTGGAGGAAAATGCAGCAATTTGATGTACTTTAAGGTGGGCCTTCAAAGAAAGCAAATTTGCTACATTATTCTCAAGAGAGTTATGATTTAAAACAGACTTGCAAACATGGCAAAAATTCTGCTCCATCTCTACTGAGTGTTCAACAAAAACCAGGTTTAAGTTCTAGCAGAAAATTTAATTTTAGAAATGATCAGCTGAAGCCCTGTGAATTACAGCAAGTCCAGCCCATTGCTTGTGTCTTCTGTTATAAAGGGGAATCGTATGCACTTTATACAGCAGACCAGACTCACTTCTTTTTGGTGCAGAAAGTGGGTTTCACCTTATAGGAAGCTTTTGCTATCCTTTCCTCCAAATTCTCCTTGGGCTTGTGCTCAGAAGGGGAGGGCTTTCCTGGCCTCCCTGTCCCCCTTTCCCACAGCCCTAAAATCTGTGTTCCTTATTTCCTGGCAGTGATCAGCTGCTGGGTTTCCTCTGTGTCTTTTGTGAAGGCAGGAAACACAGAGGAGGTGCCTTGGAGACTGAGGGCAGCTTTCCCAGTGGCACATCCTCTGCTCCACCCTGCCCCATCCCATCTTAGGCACTCTGCCAAGGGCATCCTGGCAGCCATGTGACAGAGCCTGGTCCTCAGACACAAAGGAATCTCCCTGTTCCCACCCTGGCTGCTCCAATACCAGGCTACTGGAGCCAGTTCTGTTCCCTTAAAACTTGATGTGGAGTCAGGAAGGACTACCTGGGTGCAGAGCTTCTGCCAAACCTACATTTAGACATTTGTGACATTCCAGGCATTAAAAAGGTCCAGGATTGCATGCTTCATGCTGTCTTGCTTAAACCCATGCTCCCAAGGGAGTTTCACAAAACATCTTCAGCTTTCATTGCTTTGTTGTATTCTTAGCCATGGTCTCAACTCAAATAATAGAGGGTATGAATGTATCTGTTAAAAAAACTTGTTTGGCTTTATATCACAGAAATACCTGCAATGATAGTGGCTTACACATAATAGAAGTTTAATTTTTGCTCACATAAAGGAAGTTGACACCAACTCAGGTTCTTTGTAGCTCACCTCCCCGCTATTCCTAGAGTATGGAACTAGACCAGCTTTCAAGCCTTTTAGTCTCAGGATCTTTTTACACCCTTAAAAATTATTGAGGCCCACAAAGAACATTTCTTTATGTGAGTTACCATATTATAAATGAAAACTGAGCAATTTTTTACGTATTTATTTAATTAATTTAAAAATAGCAATTATGAACCTATTACATGTTAATAACAGATTTATGAAAAATAATTACATTTTCTAAAACAAAATTAGTGAGAAGAGTAACATTATTTTACATTTTTATAAATCCATTGTCTGGCTTCATAGAAGATAATTTGAATTTTATATCTGCTACTGCATGCAATCCTGTTGCAATGTACATATTGTTTTGGTTGAAGTATATGAAGAAAATTCTAGGCTTCACATAGATAAGTGATTGGAAAAGGGAAGATCCTGTGGACCTTCTAAATAAGGCTTTTGTCCTCTACATGTCTTCCACTAACACTTTGAGAATTGGTGTCTTAAACCTCAGAGTCTAAAATAGCTGCTGTGCTCCAGCCATTATATCCACATTCATGATACCATGATAGAGGAAAGGTCGAAGGAAACGTTGGTACTCCCCCTTTAAGAAGCATTCCTGGAAGGCACACACAGCGTTCCTGCTTACATCTCTTTGGCCAAATCTTTCACCTGGCAACATGGAACTACAAGGGAAATGTTTTAGTAGGGCAGCAGTGTGCTCAGCTAAAATTTTCTCAAAAAGAAGGGGAGAAAGGCTACTGAGCAGCAATTAGTAGTCTCTGCCACAGGAAGCATGAGCTAAAAGCATTCCAATGACCCCTACGCTTCATCTGCTGTTTCCATGGCTACAGATGGTCAAAACACCACAGATTCCCTAGGAGTCCCCTTGTGAAGAAATTATTGTTTACTTTGTCAAACGATTCATCTATGGTGCTCGAGTAGATTTTAAAGTGTCTGCAGAGGGGCAGGGTGTGGGATGGGAGTTTTAGGGGCAGGGTGTGGGAAAAGGGAGCAAGATGGGATCTCTACGAAGGACTGACCAGAAGCATGTTGTGAAATGGAAATAAAAGTCCCCAGAAAAGAGGGACCATCCTGGTGCGCTGTTATTGCAGCTGTACAGACCTTCCTCTATTTTGAAAGACTTTGAACGATACTCGAAAGAATAGTGCTCAAGGACAGAGTTTGTTGGGAAAAGAATGAAAATATTTTCTCTCTAGCAAAGAGTAGCACCACTGGAATTTTTTCCTAGTTAACAAGAAAGTGTTAAGAAACTAATTTAAAATACTTTTACTGCATATTTACTTTGTGCCAGTTAAGATTCTAAGCACTTTGCAGGCATTCTTGACTCATTTGATCCTTATAGCAAAGATCAAAGGGGAATATACTATTATTAGCCCCATTTTTCTGATAAAGAAATTGAAGCAGAGAGAAGTTAAGTAACTTCCCTGAGATCACACCGTTGGTGAAGGGTAGATTTGGCTCCGTAGTCTGTGTTCTGAAACTGCTAAGTGATACATATATTCTGAGAAGGAGCTCGGAGCTGAGGCTAAACCTTGAGGAAGTCCATTGGGTGAGACTAAAATTTACCACAACACAATTTAGTAATACTGAAATTTAGTGATAGGCCCTGTATCACCTGTAACTGGGCACTGTAGTTTATTTGCATGTGCATTTCAATTTTCCCTTTAAAAGGAGATATTTTTAAATATCTTTTAAATTTTAAATGTTTATTTTAAAAGGAGATATTAGCTATTACTGAAAAATATCCTTTAAATTTGTTAGAATTATATTTCTGTAGAAGGATTGTTAGTAAATCAAGGAAAGCCTCATGCACTCTCTGCTCATTTCTTCCAGTAACCTAAAGCTAACACAGCATGCTCCCCCACAGCCTGGGTCATCTATCCCCCTTCCATTACTAACCCAGCAGCTACCTAAAACATTAGCATGGTGCCTTGTAGGAAATAATCAGCCTTGTGGGATGTATGTTTATAATCCAAACCTTTTCAGCAAAGGGTGCAAATTGGTAGCCTGCAGCTGAAATTTTGCTTATGGATATGCTTTATTTGGTTCATAAAGTATAATTTTAAAAAAACGGATTTTTTTTGGCCAAAATTCAAAACCAAGATTTGACATTAGAATCCAGAGAAGAAACTCTGCCTCGTTTAGACTGGCCATGTCCTCCCCAGTTCAGCTCAGCCCCCACCATCCCTGGCCTCTTACAACTGGCCTCTTCATGCAATTATGTTACCTGTCTGTCCCCTGAAGGCATTTGAGTTTGCAACCCTGTCTTTATAGGCATTAAACTTTGAATCATATTAAACTCGATATTCTATTGTAGCAGAACCTGTTCTGAAATTACTCCACCTGCAATTTCTAGTTGAACTGATTATGCAGTCTCAGCTTAGGCAAATGGTGGGTTCTACAATCAGTGGAGACGCAGAAGTTATGATTCCAAATTGCCTGCTAGTAGATAAATGATGGGCTGGAAATGACGAGATAGGGTAGAACCACAAAATAATGGGATAAATATCTGGAGTATGGTAATGCAGAGCCTGGCACATAATAGAAGCTTAAACATTTATTGCTGGAGGTTTGGTGGTGTGCAGGCAGAAGTTTACTAAAGCTACCAGAATTTCTATTTTGCTTAGATTATCACTATAATCACTGATACTAGTGATAATCAAAGTCATTGATGATGTTCGCTAAATCTTTCTGGCACATGGGAGGATTGCACTTCCTGCCCCTGTGAGGTTGAGGGGAGGCGTATAACTAGTTCTGTAAAATGGGTTGTGAGTGGAGCTAATGTGCCCTTGGGACAAGATCATGTAACTGCCAGAAAGAGACCTTCCATAGCAAGCTTTCCTCTGACATGGTGACCAGCAGGATTTGAGGCAGTGGCAGCTCCATTAGCCTGGGCCTCTGAGCAACTACAATGGGCAGAGGCTTCTTTCTGCCAACCTGTGAGAGACATGTTGCATGAACAAAAAGTAAAACTTTATTATTATAACCCACTAAGATATTCGAGGTTTTTTAATGGCAGCATCACCTATTCAATACTGATTAAAACAGTCACCACATGTTCATTGACAAGTACATACTAAGTTAAGACTTAAAAACTGAATTCAGTGACTTGGACCATCACCAATTTGATAATGAAAATGCTTCTTTAGGTCCTATGTCTCCATGACTCACTGACTCTAGGTCCCTTTGCCGAAACCTCCTGTCACCCATGAACTCTTCTCCAGGCTGTCCAGCCTTCATCCTTTGCCACTGAGCTTTTCTTTTTGCTTAGGGGAAGAGATCCTTCAAGCATCAACAGACAGAGTGACTCTGAAAGCCAATGTGCAGGGTCTTCCCAGAGCTACATTTTCCAGCAGGACTAAATTCACTGCCCATGGAGAATAAGAACTATTTGGTTCCCAGCTCCGCAGAGGCTAGGCACAATCCTTCCTACTAGAACTTGCGTGTGTCTGGTGGTAACAGAGCTAGGAAAGGCCCAGGTCTCACTGCTCTTTGGAAAGGCCTGGGCCTGACCAATCCTGTCTGCAGTGCAATCCATTTCTTACAGATTTCTTCCTCTGTGTGTGTATTTTAGCATCGCATCCATAGCTGAATTTACCTTCTAAACTAGGGATGTACTTTCTTGTTGCTGCTGTCAATATTTAAAAAATAAATCTCTTTTAAGTTTTACTGCTTCAGGATCTACTCATCTGGAAGCACATGATCTCATTTGTTGGTGGAAAACACCTGTCTGGATGGTAAAAGCTTTACTTGGTTCTTATTTTAGACCCTTTTGTCTGAAAAATGTGAATTTGGGGATGGTCATTAGTGGTTTTATTGGAGAAGTTGGTGTCTGGTTAGTTTTTCCTTCATGGTGAGCTTTTTAACATGCTGTTTTAAAGTATTTCAGTAAACCTCTCAAGGTTTACTGAACAGTCCTAAGTAGGTAGGACTGTTCAGTTGTAGGTTTCATAATCCATTTATTTAATCAGTGAAGAATTTATTGAACACCTACTGAACTGTGACTGACCTCCTCAATGGTAGAGACTATGCCTTATTCACTTTTTATCTTTCCCATCTAGCCAATGCCTATGAAATAATGGGTGCCAACACAGGTTTTCAGAATTGCTATTCAAAGCACCGTGCTAATGCACCCTGAGAAATACAAGGAAGTCCTCACACTTTATGAGCTAATAGTCTGGTGGATTAGATAAAATAAACATGCAATTAACTGTAGTCTGTGGCAGTAAAGAAAAGATTATTTGCTGGAAAGTGTGAAGGGATGTTTGGTGGTTCCCACAAATAATGAAGGAATTTGGAATCCTTGGGTTTTACTGAGTCTCCTCTGACTAGCAGTGTGACTCTGGGAAAATTGTTCAACTTTTCTGGACTTCTAGGACTCTGTTAAATGAAGAAATTGACAAGACAATCAGAAACTTTTTGAAATTATAGTACTTGAGTGCATTCTTGCAAATTTCAAACAATGCCAAGAGAGTGTAAGTTCCTGAGTGCTTTAGCTGCGTTCCATAAGTTTTGGTATGTTTGTTTTCATTTTCATTTATCTCAAAATGTTTATTTCTCTTATGATTTTTTATTTTTTGGCCCCTTGATTATTGGGAATGCGTTGTTTAATTTCCACGTATTTGTGAATTTCCCAAATTTCCTTCTGGTTTTTATTTCTAATTTCATTCCATTGTGGTTGAGGAACATACTTTGTCTTATTTAAATCCTTTTAAATTTATTGAGACTTGCTTTATGGCCTAATATATGACCTATCCTAGAGAATGTTCCATGTATACTTGAGAAAAATATTTATTCTGTTGTAGTTGGGTGGAGTTTTCTATAGATGTCTATTAGGTCTAGTTGGTTTATAGTGTTGTTCAAGTGTTTTACTTATTTGTCGATCTTCTGTCTAGTTGTTCTATTATTGGAAGTGGTATTATTGAAGTCTCCAATTATTATCGAACTGCATATTTCTCTCTTCAATTCTGTCAGTTTTTGCTTCATATATTTTGGGGCTATGTTAGATGCATATATGCTTTCATTGTTATATATTGTTGATGAAGCGACTCTTTTACTGTTATAAAATGTCCTTCTTTATCTCCAGTAATAACGTTTGTCTTCAAATCTAGTTTGCCTGATATTGGTATAGCCACTCCAGCTCTCTTTTGACTATGGTTGTATGATATATCTTTTCCTATTCATTTACTTTCAACCTTTTGTGTCTTTGAATCTAAAATAATGTCTCTAGTAGACAGTATGTAGTTGAATCATGTTTTTAAAAATTTATTCTGCCAATCATTGCCTTTTGATTGGAGTATTTATTTCATTCACATTTACTATAATTTGTAAGGTAGGTTTTACATCTGGAATTTTCTAGTTGTTTTCTATGGATGTTGTGTTTTTCTGTTCCACTGTTTCTCCATTATTGCCTTCTTTTGTGTTAAATAGATATTGTTTTTGTACCATTCTAATTTCCTTGTCATTTCTTTTACTATATATTTTTAGGTTAGTTTCTTAGTAGTTGCCCTGGGGATTACAATTAACATGTTAATTTAAAGCTGTCTAGTTTGGATTAATGCAACTTAATTTTAATAGAATATAAAAAACTCATGTCTATAAAATTCCTTTGCACTGTTGTTTTCATAAAAATTACATCTGTATATACTGTGTCCATCAACACAGATTTGTAATTTTTGCTTTATGCAGTTGTCCTTTAAATCACACAGGAAGAAACAAGTGTTGCAAACAAAAAATATGTTAATACTGTATCAATTTTTGTTTATCTGAGAATGTCTTAAATACGTCTTCATTTTTTAAAAGATAGTTTTGCCTGATATGGAATTCTTCATTGGCAACTTTTTTCTCTCAGCACATTGAATTTGTTGTCTCACTGTTTTCTGGCCTTCATGGTTTCTGATAAAAAATTCACTGTTAGTATTATTATTCCTTGTATGTGACAAGTCACTACTCTCTTGCTGCTTTCAAGATTCTTCCTTTCCTTGATCTTTAGAAAATTTTATTATGATGTGTCTAGGTTGAATCTCTTTGCGTTTATCCTACATGGAGTTCACTGAGCTTCTTGGATGTGTGTTAAATGTTTTTCATCAAGTTTGGGAAGTTTTTAGCCATTATTTCTGCCCATTTCTCTCTCTCCTCTCCTTCTAGGACTCCCATTATGCATATGTTTGTGAGCTTGATGGTGTTCTACAGGTCTCTGAGGCTTTGTTCATCCTTATTCATTCTTTGTCCTTCTATTCCTCAGCCTGGATAATGTATGTTGGCCTATCTTCAAATTTGCTGATTCTTCTGCCTGCTCAAATCTGTTGTAGAATTCCTTTAGTGAATTTTAAAGTTATTGTACTTGTAAATGCCAGAATTTCTATTTGGTTCTTTTTTATAATTTCTGTTTCTTTATTGATATCCTCTATTTGGTAAGACATCATTCTACTTTCCTTTAGTTCTTTAGACATAGCTTCCTTTAGTTCTTTGAACATATTTCAAATAGATTATTTAAAGTCTTTGTCTAGTAAGTCCAACATCTGGGCTGCCTCAGGAACAATTTCTATTGATTGCTTTTTCTCTTGTGTATTGGGGGGCATATTTTCTTGTTTCTTTGAATTTTTCATAACTTTTTTGAACAGTGGATATTTTAAACAGTGTAATGTGGTAACTCTGGAAATCAGATTCTCCTCCTTCCCCAGGGTTTGTTGTTGTTGCTTTTTTTTTTTTTGTAGTTATTTGTTTAGTGACTTTTCTGAACTAATTCTATAAGTCTATATTCTTTGTCATGTCAAAGCTATTGAAGTCTCTGCTTGGTTACTTTCATGGTCAGCTAATGACTCAACAGAGATTTCCTTAACTAAAGACAAGAGCTTGGGGTCTTCTCTGGTTTTTTCTAATCATGTGTATAGTTCTGGATGTGCTCATAGCCTTATGCATAACTTGTATATGAAATCATTGAAATTGTGTAATTTGTGTATTATAGCTTTTACCTTCATATATATTTCATTCTTATCAAAACAGTAAAAATACTGTACAAAACTAACCTAGCTGGGTTTTATATCACTTTTTGATACGTGACTATTCTACCAACACTTTCTACCTTTGGCTTACTGATAAGGAACAATTGCTAGGAAAAGGAATTTGGGTTTCTTTATTATTCCCTTTCATCTATGAAATCATAGTTGAAAAGCTTAAGAGTTTACCTAATGCAAGGAAAAGTAACATGAGTAAGAAAGATGATAAGCTTCCTAGGTCATATGTATTTCTTAAACGTTGTTGCATTCATTCAATGTTTGGAGTAAGTTCTGGTTTGAATGGAAAGCACCACCTCTTATGGCTGTCAGAACCCCCACCTACTCAGTTACAGATGTAACATCCTTACCTTGTACTTGTTTTCAATCTCACAAAATTTCCATGCATCATGAGTCCACCAGAATTCTTTTCTCATATAGTATTCATGGAGCATCATGAATACTATATGAGCAAAGTATTGCAAATGGAGCAGCAAGGACCAGGGAATGTACATATTGCCCATATCTCCTCTGCTCATGCACATGCTCCATTACTCCATTGGACTTCACTTATAAAACACAAATTCAAAGATAAAATTTTTAAGAATTTCAAGGTGGTATTAGAAGAACATTACACCAAGCATGGGGTCCTGTGGGACTGCATAGGTCTCACACATGTGAAGCCAGCCCTTTGGGGCATATACAGCTAAATGCCTAACCAGCCAGTTTCCCTTTCTTCTTGATGGAAAAGAAAAACTTACTATTTGTTTATAGCATCCATGTGTTCAGCTAAGAATCTGCACATCCTATCCCTTTTTTCCTATGTTTTGTTTTTAATTTTTTAATTGACAAATAAAAATTGTATATATTAATCACATGCAACATGTTTTGAAATATATATGCATTGTGAAATAGCTAAATCCAGCTAATTAGCATATGCCTTACCTCACATACTTATCTTTTTTTTTTTTGTGATGGGAACACTTAAAATTTACTCTCTTAGCAATTTACAAGAATACAATACGTTATTAACTGTAGTCACTGTGCTGTATAATAGATCTCTTGAACT
Organism: Daubentonia madagascariensis; assembly: GCA_023783475.1. Classification (NCBI taxonomy): domain Eukaryota; kingdom Metazoa; phylum Chordata; class Mammalia; order Primates; family Daubentoniidae; genus Daubentonia; species Daubentonia madagascariensis. The sequence goes on from JAKFHU010002088.1 coordinate 7,059,932, forward strand.
TATTCCTCCTACCTAAATGAAATTTTGTATCTTTTGGCCAAAATCTCCCCACCACTGCCTCCACCCCATCCCCTAACCTTTCTTGAAGCTAGGGTGATGGCAACATACAGTTCTGACCCAGTTCTGCTTTCAAGACCTATCTCATCCTCCTAGTTTTTCTTTTTATTTCATCCTGAAATGGGGATGTACCACTGAAGGAGGGGCAATGACCTGCCCATAATGAGATAAACATGAAGGCAAGATTTTGTAAAAAGGAGCTGGACTAGAAAGCTGAAGGGAATGCAGATCTACCCAGCCTTGCAACAGTCCTGGACTGAAATCCTCTGCATCTTGTTATATGACCAAAATAAATCCCTATTTGATTAAGTTACTATTTTTCAGGTTTCTGTTACTTGCTGAAGAATACAATCATAATTTATACCCATTCGTTTTAAATACCACATTTATCATGTATGAAATTCCCCTAGATACATGATTTTCTTTCTGTATTTTTAAACTGTTTCACTGATTTTTAAAATACATTTCTGTGTTGAAATCACACTATTTTAATGCCTATAGAATTATGATATGTTTTGTAATCTGTTAGAACAATGCCTCTTCTCTTTGTTCTTTTTTAAAAGTCTTAGTTATTTTTGTCCATATTCATTTCCATATGAATTGTAGAACATGCTTGGTAAATTCAATGAAAATCAGTAGAATTTTGATTAAGATTATGTTGAATTTAAGGATTAGTTTGGGAAGAATTGAAATCTTTTAAGTTTTCATGATTTCCATCTAGGAACATAGCATAACTCTCCATTTATTCAGATCTTCCTTATATCTTTCAGCAGATTTTTAGTTTTACTTGTATAGGTTCTGTACATTCCTGTTACATTTATTACTAGATATTATATCATGGGTTATTATTATGAGTGAGATTTTTCTCATTGTATTGTCAAATTGCTTTTTGCAAATTTATAGTAAAGCTATTATTTTTTGTTAACCGTGATTTTGTATTCAGCCAGCTGGCTAGATCTCCATTTCCCTTAAATGCTTTCTAGGATCCTATTTCAGCTGTAAAAGTGCTAGAATTTAGGTGTTACAGAACTTTGTTATTGGAAGAAGTTATATCTGGTCCAAGTCAAAGGAAAAGCTTCACGGAAGAGGTGAGATTTTTCATTACTTAAGGCTGTCTAATTCTTCTGGTGGCAACGTCTCCAAATCTGTTTGTTTACTTTTAGTGACAGGCTTTTTAGGGTCCCTTCAGGCTCCTCTGCATTTCTTTATGGTTTAGTCCCTACCTCCAAAATTGTTCCGAAAGCCGATGTGACATGACAGGCTGGGTAAGGATTGCTGTTAAAAAAAAAAAAAAGTCCCAAAACATCTCCAGCATTGCTTGCAGTTTTCTTAGTGGGGATCAATATCTCCTTTTGTACACAAAACCAAAGCTCTAAGACCTAAAATCAGATTTTCTTCCTAGGGAATATGCTGGAAGTCCGCAGCCAAGTGTTTTATTGAGCATTTTAGAGTTCTTACTTACTAAATTAAAATTGAACTTAGAATTGTTCTGACAGAATGGCTATTAGCCAAGAAGTCATATTATCTTCTCTCGCTTCACAATCCCCACTAACATTCCCAAGTCCCTAAGAAATGTATCTCCCATTGATAGTGTTAAAAAAAATTAGCACTCAACCCCCAATCATGGATCATGGGAATATATATGGCTGAATGGACCAGTGTTCAAAATTGAATTTGCCACAACAGTCAGGGAGATGTAGTGCATGTATTTTCACATTTGGAACATTTTAGGTCCTTCGTTCTTAAATGAGCAGAGGAAGAAAGAAGTAGAGAGAGATGGGAAGCCTCATTTTCCAAACAGATAAGCCCCTGAAATTTTTCCTGAAAATCTCTGAAGGTGTCTCTGAGGGGTGTTGATTTTGGAATCAAGAGGCCTGCATTAAAACCTGGCTCTACCGCTTAACTACCTGTGCTCCTTCCATAATTCATTCCCAACCTCCCGAAGTCTGGTCTTCCCGCTCACAAGAATGTTTGCAGGGTAAAATGAGATGAAGTGGACAAAAGAACCATGTAAACTGTAAAGCGCTTTGCAGGTGTGAGTTATTAGTAATTTTGGTATGTTGAACACTTCTCTCTCTTGCCTGCTCTATAACATGTATAGGGATATGTAATCCAAAGGAGAAAAGAACCCTGAAATGGCCTCAATGCATGAGAAAATCAGACTCAAGCATGCTGAAAACCTTTACAAGATATATAATTAAAGTTTTCATGACTTCATGATAAAATATTGATGAATATGATCAAAAACAAGTCATAAAATATAAATGCAAAGTAGTTAGCATTGTTTTGATGTTTGAACTAGTGGCTTAGAAATCTAAAGAAAAACAACTGTGACAGAATGACTGAGTCAAATGTACAAGTTACTTAGTTTTTATCAAGCCTCCTACCTGATAGATCTCCCTAAGGTTGGAGAGCACACACTTCTCTGGTTGGTTAGATTCTGTTTCTTGGTTGTGTGTGGGAGGTAGCAGCAGCATCAACATCATCATCATTGCCTTCATTTCCTATTGCTGCTCTAACAGATTAGCAAAACTTTAGTGGGTTAAAACAACACAGATTTATTATTTTATAGTTCTGGAAGTCAGAAGTCCAAAATGGATAGGCAGGGATGTGGTCCTTCTGAAGGCTCTAGGGGAGAATCTGTTTCTTGCTTTTCTGATGTCTAGAGGCTACCTGCACTCTTTGGCTCATGGCCTCTTCCTTCCATCACTCCAAGCTTTGTTTCCATGGTTACATCTCCTTCTCTGACCTTCCTGCTTCCCTCTTATAAGGACCCTTGTGATTACACTGGGCTCACCTGGAAATTCAGGATACATAATCCTGTCTCAGGATCCTCAATGTAATTGCATCTGCAAAGTCTCTGTTGCCATGTAAGGTAACATAGTGACAGGTTCCTGTGAATGTGAACATCTTTGGGGTAGGGGCATTATTCATCCCATCATAATCACCAACAACAGTTAACAGTTATTGAGCATTTTTTATGTGCTGGGCATTGTGTTGAGTACCTCATACACATTAAATCACAAAAACCTTATGAGGAAGATATTAACATTCTCTCCACTTTAAGGTCATGACATGGAGGCACAGAGAGGTTTAAGTAATTTGCCCAAGGTCACACATCTAGGACTTTAACTCAGGTGAGCTGACTCCAGGGCCCAAACTCTTTACCAGTATGTTCTTAAGAAGTGAATAGATTGGCCCACTAGACTTAGAGGACACAGAAGCCCCTAAATATAGCTTTTGAAGAGGCAATGATTTTATATCAAAAACAAGATAATATTTTATGTATTTTATAGTGGTTTATGATTTCTAACATACATTCTCAGCAATTTTCCATGAAAATGTCCCATAATTATGTAGTTCAAAAATAATTTTCCCCTCCACTAAATCCTTTTCTTTTTTGATTTATTTAAATAGCAAAGGTTCATATTATGCCTTTCACTGGAATTTGTGTACTTGTTTGTTTGTTCTGTCTGTTCAACTGTGAGCCCTTTAAGTAAAGGTAGAAACAAGCCCCTCCCCAATAAAAAACAGTATGGTGAGTTGAATACTGAAAGTACTCAGTAAATATGTTTTCAATTGCATAGTATACCTGAGGCATAGTATAGTTTTTGGAATACTATAGAACCTAAAAAATAGATGTAGGAGACTGTTCCTTTGATGACCCCTGGTGAACTATGACTTCTGGTATTCATGCCCTTGTGTAGTCTTGTCTCAGTTTGACTCTGGGATGAGTGTATAACTGCTTTAACCAATTGAATATGATGAAAGTGATATTGTGCCAGTTCTTGGCCTGGAAGTTTCTATTTTCTCCATCTTGGAACCCTCACTCTTGGAATATTGCTTTGGAACTCAACCGCCATGCTATGAGGCAGCCCAAGCAGCCATGTGGAGAGGACCGTATGGAAGAGGATTTGATAAAGGTAAGCAGACCCCAAAACTGGGGTCAGGACTGAAGGCCAAGTGGGTTCTTGGCTTTGCACAAGAAAGAATTCAAGAGTGAGCTGACAGTAAAACAAAAGCAAGTTTATTGACGGATCAAAGAAACAGAAGGAAGCCTTGCTCCACAGGCAGAGCAGCAGCTATCTGTCAGAGCAACAGAGAGTAGCACCTTGTGCATTTCTGGGGACTAATTTTATGTTAAGTGGAGGGAAGATTATTCATAAGATTTCTGGGAAAGGGTTGGGGAGTTCCTGGAACCAGGGGTCCCTCCTCTTTTTAAACCATATAGGCTAACTTCTGGGAGTTAACATGGTATTTGTAAACTGTTGGTGCTGATGGGAGTTTCTTTTAGTATGCTAATATATTGCAAGCAGGGTATAATGAGCAGTAAGGGTAACCTGAGGTCACTTTTTTGTGGCCATCCAGGTTTTATCTGGTTTTGGCTGGTTTCTCCATCATCTCTTGTTTTATCAGAGAACTTGGTTCAGGTCTTAATGACTCTTTATTGAACAGGGCCTGCCGGTTCCCTATCTCAGACTGAAGTCCCTCACCAATAGCACTGAGTTCCAGTAGACCCTCCAGATGACTGCAACCATCAGACACCACAGGGAATAGAATTGCCCAGGCAACCTGAAGAATTTTGAGGGAGAATGAATTGTTATTTTTGAGCTTCTAGGTTTTGGGGTGGTTTATTAGGCAGCAATAGATAACCGGAACACAAGGACAGCCACATTCTGCAGCACAGGGACACCATGCTGTCTCAACTTCCTGCTGAAGCATTGTCAGTGAGATCCTAGATTCTGGGTTCAGAGGGCAGAAGCTCTGCCACCTACAAGCTATTGGTTCCTAAAGCTTGGAAGAGTCTCCTTGCAGGTCAGAGATGAGGGGTAAAGGCCGAATGTGACTTTCAGAGTTTGGGGACATGAATAGTTATAGAAAAGACTGCTGACACCTCGTGCTGATTCGAATTCCTCAGAACGTGTCTGAATGTCCTTTATTTTTATCTTTTGAGGACATAGTAACTGACATGTGCTTTTCCTCTTTTCCAGTGGTTTCACCTTCTCCTGACTGGGTGGTTTTGTTTCTTGTTGGGAAAGTTGGTCTTATGCATTTGGTCTTTTGATCTCCTGCTTGGCCATATAAGAATGAGCACTGGGCCAGGAGCACTTCTTTACCAAGAGACAGGGAGCCCACCCGCCTATGCTGGGCTTGTGCCCTGAGGGGGAGTACCTAGCCCTGGCCAGAGCCATTGTGTACTCCTTTGTTCTGCTTAATCGCACGTGTCAGTGGCCCTCATACACACCCCCAGCGTTCTTCATTCAGACACCACCGGCAGAATGGGGTCCTTCTACTGCAGCAGCAAGTGGGGTTTGTGCAGCCACACTGCCCTCATGGGCTGCGGAGTAGACCCTGGACACTGGGGACCGACGCACTGCAAGGGGCTGGATCTTGCTGTGCACACTCTCTCCTCTCTTGCCCTAAGTAAATACTGAGCCTGCTGTGTGCCTTGTCTGTTCGCCGTGACTTCGAGTCATGCACTGGTCTGTTCCCAGGTGGCACTTAACTGCCTTTTAACCTTAGCCGCACTCATGTTTTGTCCTACTCTGTGGCACAGCCTGACCACCCAGGGAGCCGTGAAACACTTGCTTTTCAGCTGTTAGGCTTCTCTCTTAACTTCCTGTCTTTGATTCTGGAGTTTTTTCAGGTTCTAGTTCCCCACTGTGAGGAAAAACAAGAAATATAGAATATAGCAGATTCCATTCCCGAAGCCAAGTGACCCCAATTAGCTGAAGAGAAGTTCCTTGAAGGCTCATCTGTCTGAGCTTGGAGGCTCTTGCAGAAGATGCTGTGGTGTTGATTCACAATAGGCTCATGTGCTAGTGACAAATGACCACCTGGCTGGAAGAAATACAGCCCAGGACTGTGTCCTGAATGGAGAAGGCACCCTTCCCACTGCACATTCTTCCTTGTGTACCTCCACACCCTCCCCTTTTAAAACCCTGTACAAGAAGACAAAGGCATTGACCCTATGGACATTTGTTCCCACATGAGCTTTTTGTGCTTGTGTGTCGTTTAGGGAGGGGCGAGACGAGTGAGGGGTGGGATCGGGCCTGACATTTATCTGAGGGACAAGTGGGGGGGAAGCAGTGGTGACAAGGGGGCGGGGGTGCAGCTAGGGGCCTCCCCTCTCCTCCTGTTCCCTTTCTCTACCATCTGCCCGTGTGAACTCCACTCTGCGCTGACACTGGGGTAAGGGGAGAGACGGACCGAGGGGTGGGTGTGTCATTGTCTAAATTAGCCGCGGAGACTGCTGCGGGAAGGGAAACGGGAGCCTGGGAAGAGAGTTGAAACCAGCGTGTCTGGGAGAGAGCCCAATCCCTTAGTCTCTAACCTTGTTCAGAGACTGTGAATATTGCGTTTGTGTAGGTACAGTTGTTTACGTAAAGCGTATATAAACAGCTTGATAAAAAAAGTTGGTTGGATTGTTCATTTAGTTAACAATTATTTATTACTTTTTATTGTCTGCCAAGTCCTGTTCTAAGCACTTTATAAACATGAATTCATTGAATCCTCGTAACAACTGTGTGAGATAGATACCCAGTTAATTTCGAATGCCCAGTTACATTTGAATTTCAGAATTGCAACTGATAATCTTTTAGTAAAAATATGTCCCATATATCATCTGCTCTCAGATCTTGCTAACAAACCAAATATTATGTTTAATATCTAGAACATACTTACAATAAAAATTATTTATTGTTTATTTGAAATTCAAATATAACTGGGCATCCTGTGTTTTATCTGGCAACCTGAGCACCAATGACTTACTTCCAATAAGCAGTGAATTGGGATTTGAACCCTGAAGGTGTGGCTTTCTCGTCCGGGCTTGTAAGTACCTTGTAATGCTGCCTCTCCATTGAAAACCGGCATGCTACTGTGGCTAAACAAACCACTAATCAAGTTGTATTTTCTCTGTTGTAGGCCATTTGAGAAAGAATAAGTGGTATTTTCTCTTCTTATCCCTTGGAAGGGTGGCCAGGGATTTGTGTCCAGTGGCCTAAGCTTCCCAGGATCCAGGAGAGTATTGAGGAGCTTTTATTTTCCAAAGTCTGGGCCTTTGAATCTGTGGGGCTGGGTTGTCTGAAGGTGTTTCTCAGGATTGAAGGGGTTTAATTGAAAGACTAGGTGGCCGAGTTGTTCTAGGCCCTGGGAGGGCCTGGGGCCTGAACCAGGATGGGAAGGACTCAGATAAGGCTGGCCGCACATGTACCTGGAGAGACTGGACACTGTATGCCACACTTGGGAGCTCCGCCAGGAGCCCTGTAGTCGAAGGCTGGCACAGAGCGGGCAGAGCCACGTGCCTCCCCATGTGCCGTGACAGCTGCAAGCGGAGCCCAGAAAGGGTGCTGGGATCCCACTCGAATGTTTCTGAACTGCTTAAACCATAAAATTCATGAATGACTTCGGAAGGAGAAAAGAAGTATATTTCCACTCTACACTGTGTGGAAACGCCACCCCAGTTTTGTTAAAATGAATATATTTAATGAACAGTTACTACATGCCTGGTACATACATGTCATACTTTTTCATTTGATCCCTACAACAGCCCTATTGCCACGTAGAGCAGGTCTTGGAGCTGGGGAATGTTTGCACTTGTAAACGCAGTTCGTGTCAACACAAAACTCAGGGTTTTACCCACCCCCATTGCACCACCTCTCTCAATTCAAACCCCAATTTTAATCTTGAGCCAAATTTAGCAGTTTGATCCCCTGATGCTGAGGGGGATAGCACGAGAACAAGTGTAGGAAATATTTTTTCTTAGACTCTGCAGATGAAAATCATCCTCAAACATCAAGTGCTATTGGATTAAAGAGATTATATTTCAGATAGTTGTCATTTTCTCAGAATTAAATGTCCTCTTTTTTAAAATCCTGGATTTAAAAATTTAAATCTAAATACCCAGTTTTTACAGCATGAGCTAAAAGTGGGCTTCCTTCTACAACACAAGCTCTGGTCTTGGTCATCCCCTGCATCTAGATTGCTCTGCTACAACCACGGTTGAGTCACCATTTCTTGACAGTCAGAGCTCCTATGGATCCCATGAAGGACCCTGTGTGGACCAAAAATTCAGTACACTCAAAGGATTCAAAGCTGTTTACAACATGAATCAGCAATGCATAGCAACAGTTTTTTCCCCCCTAAAAGTCACATCTTTCATATAAGCAATACTAATTACGCTGTTTAGTTTTGTTTTTCCAAGGCGAATGACAAGAAAAATGTATAACCAAGGGACTAGTTGACAGAAGTGAAGAAATATGAGACAACTGAAACAGAGAATGAAAAATAATGAGAAAAATGATTAAAAGAACTGAATTGTGAGGCTTGCTCTGCTGGTAATGAGCCCGAACTAAGTGAAGAAGTTGCCATGTCTTTATGGAACCTGCAGGAGAGATGAGGAAATAGTTTTCTACTAATCTAACTGGATTTTGTTTTCAAATTGGGTGGATAATGGAAAGCAGCATGAGAAAGCTGTCCTGGGGTCACCCTAGCAATGGTCCTACAAGAGGATCTGGCCTCGTAGACAACTTCTGCTTCTTTTCCCCCTGCACTTGGATTCCCCTCTGCCTGGTCTAACCTGGAGCTTCACACCCATTTATATCCAGCTCCATCTTTCCACACTTGTCTATTCATTGCCTCCCCCACCAAGACCTACTTAACAAGAAGCTTATATTTATCTGCTCAATCTACCTTCCACCCTAAATTGGTTTCTTGTGGCTGCGTAACAAATTATCCCAAACTGGGTGGCTTAAAAATGACATACATTTATTCTCTGGAGGCCAGAAGTCTGGAGTTAAGGTTTTGGCAGGACCCCACTCCCTCCGAAGGTTCTCAGAGACAGTTTTTGTTGCTGTTTGTTTTTGCCTTTTCCAGATTCTGGTGGCTCCAGCATTCCTTGACTTGTGGCTGCAGAACTCCAGTGTCAGCCTCTGCCATCACATGGCCTTCTCCTCCTCTCCTTCCGTCTTTCTCTTAGAAGGACACTTGCCATGGGATTTAGGGCTTACCTGGATAATCCCAGTTTATCTCATCTTGAGATCCTTAATTACATCTGCAAAGACCCCTTTTCAAAATAAGCTTATATTCACAGGTTCTGGGGAACATATTTTTTAGGGGAAGCCATCATTGAACCTGCTATACCCCCTCTCCTACATACAAAAAACTCTTGCTGTCTAGGTAAAAGAGTAATCAATCAAAGATGAACCCATTTAAAATTCACCAAGGCATTTTTTTTAACATCTTCTCTCCTTACCACTCCAATTTTCTTACAAGCCAAAGCTGTTCAAGATCATCATTGTCTTGTAAATTCCTCAGAACTCGTAGTCTACTTGGCCTTTGGGTTCTATAGATTCAGCTCTCATTCGAGTGGGTCTGCCTTCTACAGTCCTTCCTTCATCACTTAACTATGTAGATCAACTCAGCTTTCCAAACCAGCAGCTGCACATCCTGGCTTGTTAGAGACAGTCCTGATTTAAGCCTGTTTGTCCCAGTGTCCTTTCTGGTTGGCACCCCCTTTAACTCTCAAAATCCTCCTTTGGATGATATCCCTAACTAGAACACTTTCTCTTTTGGAGGGAGGCTTTGAGGGATAAGTGACAGAAAGGATTCTGTTGAGTGAGTGATGAGTGATGAGGAGGGGAGCCCTTTGCCTGAACTTGCAAATTTGGAAGCTAACATGGGTGTGGGAAAGATCTGAAGGACAGAGTTGGCATATAGAATATGTCACAGTGTAGTTTAATAAAAGACTTCTGTTCTTCTCACTGGGGAGGGAGGGGGGAGAAGGAGCATCTGCTAACAGCTTGGGGCCTCAGTTTCTCTATATAAAATAGTCTTAGAGCAATTAGCTTCTTCCAAAGTTTGAGTCTCAGGTTCAAACTTATTATTCGGTATGGTGAAATATGGTCCCTACAAGTTTGCAAGCATACCACTCCTCAGTGGCACTTATGCATGCCATTCAGGGCTGGCCACCACTGGTGCCCATGTGTGCTGTCCAGGGGCCTGAGGACTGGCTTACCTGGGCCTCCTGTCACCACTGCCAGTGCCTATATGAGCCACTCAAGGCCCCAACGACCAGCCCATCCAGAGCTGCCACCACCACCACTAGTACCCCCATGTGTTGCCTGGAAACCTGAGGACCATCCCACTTGGGCCTACTGCTGCTGCTGCCATTGTCAATACCCATATGCACCACCCAGGGGACTGAGGACTAACACCTGGGACACTGTTGCCACTGCTGGTGCCAGGTATCCTGAGGGCCTGCCCATCTGGTGCCTGTGTGTGTCCCCCAGGGTCCTGAAACAGACCCACCCAGTGTCCCTGTCCCCAAAAAAGCCTCACCAAACCTTCACAACAACCATAGCCTAAGCCACTGAGGAACTCACAGACACTGCTGATGCTGACAACAGCCAAAGAAATGTGAAGACTACACTACTCTGCCTACCCAGAACCAAAGCCAAAGCACCCTACCCAACCAACACTCTAGATAGATCTACAGAAAAAAGTCATTCCCTATGAAAACTACTCCATATCAGAAAAAGTATTACACCAGATGTGCGGATATCAATGGAGGGGCAGGGGAAACATGAAAAAGCAAGGAAACATGACACCTCCAAAAGAATATAATTCTCCAGTAACAAACCCCAAGGAAAAATAATCTGTGAAATGCCTGAAAAGGAATTCAAAATAGTGATCTTAAGGAAGCTCAGTGAGATACTAGAGAACACAGATAGACAATACAAAGAAATCAGGAAAAAAATTCATGATCTAAATGAGAAATCAACAAAGAGATATTATAGAAAAAGAACCAAACAGAAATACTGAACAGCCTAGGACTGAATGGCTTTACTGGCTTAATTCTACCAAACTTTTAAAGAAAAACTAATAACAATTCTCAAAATATTCCAAAAAATGAGAAGGAATGAATTCTTCCTAACTCATTCTAAGAGGCCAGCATCACCCTGATACCAAAACCAGGCAAGGACACAACAAAAAAAGAAATCTACAGGCCAATATCCCTGATGATAGTAGATGCAAAAATTATCAACAAAGTACTAGCAAACTGAATCCAATAGCACACCAAAAAACCAAAAACAAAAATACCCCCCAAATAACACGTCTTGATCAAATGGGATTTATTGCAGGGATGCAAGCATGGTTTAACATATGCAAATCATGAGATACATCACATCAACAGAAGGAAGGCCAAAAATCATATGATCATCTCAATGGATGTAGAAAAAGCAGTTGATAAAATTCAACATCACTTCATGATAAAGACTCTCAACAAATTGGATATAGAAGGTACATACCTCAACACAATAAAGGCCATGTATGAAAAACCCACAGCTAACATCATACTGAATGGGGAAAAGCTGAAAGTATTTATTCTAAGAACTGGCATAAGACCCGGATGGCCATTTTTATCATTCTTATTCAACATAGTACTGCAACTCCTAGCCAGAGTAATTAGATGAGAGAAAGAAATAAAGAACATCCAAACTGGAAAAGAGGAAGTCAAATTGTCCCTGTTTGCAGACGATATGATTGTATATATAGAAAAACCTGAAGATTACCAAAAGCTCTTATAATTAATAAATAAATTCAGTAAAACTGAAGGATCCAAAATCAACATACAAAAATCAGTAGCATTTCCATACACTAATAACAAACTAGCTGAAAGAAATCAAGAAAGCAGTATCTTTTACAATAGCTACCAAAAAATAAAGTAAAATACCTAAGAATAAATTTAACCAAGGACATGAAAGATTTCTACCATGAAAACTATAAAACACTGATGAAAGAAATTGAAGAGGACCTCCTAAAAATGGAAAAACATTTCATGCTCATGGATTAGAAGAATTGATATTGTTAAAATGATCATACTACCCAAAGCAATCTTCAGATTCAATGTAATCCCTATCAAAACACCAATGACATTCTTCACAAAAACAGAAAAAAAAAATCCTAAAATTCATGTGGAACCACAAAAGACTCCAAATAGCCAAGCAGTCCTGAGCGAAAAAGAACAAAGCTGGAGGCACTGTACTATCTGACTTCAAAATATACTGTGAAAGTATAATAACCAAAGCAGCATGGAATTGGTACAAAAACAGACATATAGAACAACGAAACAGAATAGAGAACTTAAAAATAAGTCCACATCCAGCCAACTGATATTCAACAAAGGTGCCGAGAGCACACATTTGGGAAAGGACGCCCTCTTCCAATAAATGGTGTGGGGAAACTTGGGTATCCATATGCGGAAGAATGAAACTAGACCTCTCTCTCTCACTATATAAAAAAATCAACTCAAAATGGGTTAATGACTTAAATGTAAGACCCAAAACCATAAAACTACTAGAAGAAAGCATAGGGGAAATGCTTCAGGACTTTGGTCTGGGCAAAGATTTTACAGACAAGACCTCAAAAGCACAGGCAACAAAAGCAAAAATTGACAAATGGGACTATATCAAACTAAAAAGCTCTGTACAGCAAAGGAAGCAATTAACAGAATGAGGAGACAACCTGTAAAATGAGAGAAAATATTTACAAACTATTCATGTGACAAGGGACTAATCTCCAGAATGTACAAGGACAACTCAAACAACAACAAAATCTGATTAAAAACTGAGCAAAGGATCTGAATAGACATTTCTCAAAAGAAGACATACAAATGGCCAAGGATATGAAAAAATGCTCAACATCACTAATCGTCAGGGAAATGCAAGTCAAAACCACAAGGAAATATCATCTCACCCTTGTTAGAATGGCTGCTATCAAAAAGAAAAAAAAATAAATAACAAATGCTAGCAAGGATGTGGACAAAGGGGAACTCTTATGTGCTGTTGGAGGGAATGTGAATTAGTATGACAATTCTGGAAAAGAGTATGAGGGTTTCTCAAAAAAACTAAATATAAAACTACCATATGATCCAGCAATTCCACTACTGAGTATATATCCAGAGGAAAGGAAATCAGTATATCAAAGAGATACCAGCACCCCCATGTTTATTGCAGCATATAATCATCTCAATAGATGGACTAGGTCTCTGGGCAGCAAATAGGCTAAGTGGGGACACTGAAGGGAAGACAAGAAAGGAAAGAACTATTGAAGATACATAAAAAGTTACTGAAATGAGAGTAGTTTGTGTTCACAAAATGTCTGTTGGTCAATCCCTGGGGTGTATACATGGATACTACCAACAGAATATACCATCTTTATAGTTTAGCAAGATACTATGTCTTTATTTTTAAAATGTCAATATCCTACCAGGTCTGTACATTCAAGGCAAAGTTTATGTACACAAAACCAAGAAGATAAAAGCAAAAAGGCCACTGTAAAATTGGAGTTTTATCAGATGGAGAAATAAGGAATTTGAGGCTTTGTGCACATAACAGGACATTTACTTTTAGAGAAAAGCAGGGAACAGAAAAATCACTTTCAGTATCTTAACAGGTATTATTATACTCAGTTTGAAAATTAATGGAAATGTCTCAGAGAAGTCAAGTAACTTGCCTGAGGTCACACAGCAAGTAAGAGCTGGAGCTAGGTCTACAAGTGAGTTTTAATTGACCCTAAAGCCTACATTCTTTTCACTAGAAAGTTTGTATGGAGGGAGAAAAAGGGGAAAAAAAAGTTGGGAAATGGTTGAAATTTTGACTTGATTGTTTTCGTGCAATATAGTCTGAACACGGGTTACAGCTTATGCATCATATATTTACATAGTTTAAGATTTATGAAAGATTTACAAAAATAGAAAAATCCCAATGCTCCCCAGAATGGTGTGGTGACAATTTAGAATTTAGGAGACTTTTTTTTTTTTTGCCTCCTCTACTAAAGGAACCAAGAGATTGTGATTCTAAGGGGATGTGCTCATAGGCCTATGGTCTTATCTTCAAAGAGGCCTATCATCGCTTTGTCTCCCTCAACACACAAACCCAGGGAGCTGCTTAAAGAGCTCAACATGTTGTTCTTTGGTTTGAGGGAACGTGCTGGACTTTTTCCTGCCACACTCACAGTCCAATAAATCACCAGAGGGAGTGTGAAATCATGCATTCACTTCAGAACAGTGTGGCAGTTTCCTAAAAGGTTAAATATACACCTCCCTTGTGACCCAGATGTTTCACTCTTAGGTATTTACTCAAGAGAAATAAAAGTATATATTCATAATAAGAGTTGTACAGGAATACTGATAGCCAGCCTATATTTATAATAGCTAAGAACTGGACAAAACCCAAATGCTCATCAACAGGAGAATTGATAAACATATTTTGATTTAGTCACATAATGGAATACTAATTAGCAACTTGACAAAAAAAGAAATATTGATTGCATCAGTCAATCACTGGGTCCTGTGGATTCTACCTCCAAAATATATCTGCTTCCCTGCGTCTCATTATCCCCATAATCAGCCTTTGCTCTGAGAAATTCAACAGTCTTCACCTGGCATCTCCTAAGCTGCTCTTCCCTCCTCAGATCCATTCCTCACTCAGCAGCCGGAGTAATCTTCTAAAAATACCATGAATCTGCTCTTGGCACCCACTTATAACAACCCTTCCGTGGCTGCCCTCTTCCTCTTGGATAAAGTCTGCAATCTCTGCAGTGCAGAGAGCCCTCCAGAATCACTTCCTTCCTGAAGTTGCTGCTGCTGCTGTCCTCTCGCTCGCTGTGCCGCAGCCACCCTGGCCTTCTCTCCCAGTCTCCACTGGGCCAAATCCCTTTAGGCATCTGGGGCCCTGCAAGGTGGTTCTTCTGCCTGCAGCACAGCACTCCTGGTCTTCTCCTGTCAGCTTACTCCTAGGTCTCCTCCAGAAGAGGAGAAATTGAGGGAGTCTGGCCCACCCCCATTTTAGGTTGAGCCTCCTTTATGCTTCCTAGTAGCATTGTGTGCTTTCCCTTCCTAGCACCCTCACAACCCTAGTTAGTGATACAGGGTTGGCAGTGATTATTTGCTTATTTTTTGTATGAGTTTCCTATTGGTGCTATAAGAAATTACCACAAATTTAGTGGCTTAAACAACATAAATTTATTACCTTACAGTTTTGGAGATGAGACATCTGAAATGAGTTCCACTGGGTCAAAATCAAGGTGTGCTGCCTATGGAGGCTTTAGTGGAGAATCTGGTTTTTTGCCTTTTCCAACTGCTGCAGGTCATCTATGCTCCTTGCTCATGGCCCCTTTCTCCATCTTCAAAGCTAACAGCACAGCCTCTCCTCCCCAGCGTCCGCTTCCTCTTATGTCTTCTCTCTGACTCTAATCCTCTTGCCTTTCTCTTATAAGGACCCTTGTGATTGCATTGGGCCCACCTGGATAATCCAGAATAATCTCTCCATGTCATGATCCTTAATTTAATCACATCTGCAGAAATCCCCTTTACTGTGTAAGGTAACATATTCACAGGTCTGGGGATTAGGATGTGGACATATTTGGGGGAGGGGGCATACTTGAGCCTACCACATTGGTCTTCTCCCAGGGCTTTAAGCTCTATGAAGAATAAGAACCATGCCTGTCTTTTCTACTTTTCTGACTGGCTAGCAGGTACTTTGCACATAATAGGTGCCAAATAATTCATTGGTGGATAAAGTAATAGCATTGAGGCCACCTGTACACAAATGGCTTAGATTTTTTCCTAATATTTATTTTTTCAGTTTCATTTTCAAGTTTAAGACTGGATCACCTTTTGTGATTCTGTATCCATTTAGGAAGGAGGGCTTGTTCTGCCTGCACTTCCTAATCCCATGTCAAAATTGTTCTAAGATATCGCCTGAACTATGCATCAGTTATTCACCAATCTTGTTCAAGTTTTCTTGCATTCAATTCTCTTTGGTTAATCATCTAACATCTAAGAGCAAACCCTCTTGAACTCCTCTTGCTTTAAAAGTGTTCTCACCTGCTTCCCAAACTCCAGAATTCACATGAATCAGCATGCTTTGTCTAGGTCAACAGGCTTCTAAGAGATTTATGTCCCTGCAGTGCTTCTATAAGCCAGATTTCTTCAAACTCTTTTCCTAACCTCAACATCATTATTTCGTTGGCAACTCCACAATGGGGAACCTGATATCGGTATTCTGAGAGCCAGATGATGGCATAAAAATTTAGAACAATTGCAACTCAATTCTACTAGCATTATTTTAGCCTCTGCCCTATTGGGAATCTCTCTGATTAGGAGATGGCAAGAAGAGAGGAAGGAAGGAATGTGTGTGTGTGTTCAAATCAGAGACACAATACAACTGCATACTGAATACATTTCAAACTGGAAACTTTCTCAGATAAGTGAAATGAGTGGATTCTTCTAATCAACTAAAACAAAAATAAAGAAATTCAGCCAAAGCAATTCCTTGATATCATTTGGTCAAGAAAGGAAATCTGATTTAAAACAATTTTTATAGTTGTTTTGCTCCTTGGTAGACACAGACTGAATGATGTGGACACTGCTATGGCTTGAATGTTTCCCCCAAAGTTCACGTGTTGGTAATTTAATCTCCAGTGCAATCCCCAGTGTAGAGTGGTAGGAATTTTAAGAGGTGATTAGGTCATGAGAATCCCACCCTCATGAATGGATTAATACTGTTATTGTGGGAGTGGGAGTGGGCTCCTGATAAAAGGATACATCTGGCCCCCATTTACTCTGTGTTGAGTGGGTACACGAACTTGCCAAGTGACACCTTCTGCCATGTTATGATGCAGTAAGATGGTCCTCATCAGATGCCTGTGCCATGCTCTCAAACTTCCCAGCCTCCAGAACTGTAAGCCAAATAAACTTCTTTTCTTTGTGAATTACTCAGTCTGTGGCATTCTGTTATAGCAGCAGAAAATGGACTAAGGCAGACACACATGGCCCATCTGGTAGATAAAATAGTTAGCTAAACAGATTTAGGACACTTTATACCTAATTCTGCTCACGAACATCTTCTTGTCCCATTTGGTCTGTTTTAAAATCTTGTCTTGGCTTGTCATGTAAGGACCTAATGAGGAAGGCCAAAAACAAAAAACAAAAAACAGTGGAGCAATCGTTAAGCCCATTGTCTCCTCCACCTAGCCTTGCCTGGACTTACAGCACATTGTCTGGACACATGAGACTGTGGAGCATTATTCATTTCTCACAGAGACGCCAACTGAGTTGGGACTAGCCTCAACAATGCGCCCTTCTATTTAGCCAGGAGCAAGGTTCTCCTCCAACACAATGCATGTGCATGTGCATGTTCAGCTTATTGCTTGTCTGTGCGTATCCCCACACGCAGAGAGAACATTTACATCCCAAATGACAACCATGAGCCCTGTGCCTCTATCCCACCAAGGCCAAAAAGGAAACTGCTCAGCTCTCTGCGTTTTGTCTCACTGGCTGCTGACTCTCAAATGCAATTATCTGGGCAAAGGAATAGAGTGTACTTGGAGTCTGTATACAGACAACTTATGCTAGTTATTAAGAAATTTTCATTAAATAAAGAACTATTTTGACTTAACCTCAGATGGGCACAAAAGTATCTGGGCATCATTATAAGTTCACTGGATAAATACTAAAAAATTTCTTCAAGCAAAGAGAAATCAAGCTGAAGAGAAATTAAGGCCAAATCCCCTATTTTTTTTATATTCAGACCCATGTTTCTGAACACAGGTAGGATATTCGAAGAATAGGCCTAAATGTTATCAAGGGGGGGTGTTCCATTTAGAGTGCTAAAAATATAAAATTCATAACTCCAGGTCTTTAAAAGTCATTGTCTCCCTTTAGCCCTTGTATAATTTGGGTTCCTCTGGAGATTAGGGTGCAGGTTGGGGACATTCTTCTGATTCACAAGAATCTAGTGTTGTTATGAATACAAGCACTTGCCCAAGAATTACCCATCATTTTAGCCCAGATGTTTATTACATCAACAAAGGCTGACTGCAGGTGACACATATTTTGAATTTAGTCTTCCACCCACAAGTAGGTGAAAGATGATCACTACTTTCTGAGGAAGCCTGCAGATGGGAAGTGTATTGCCTTCACAACCTTACTGTTGGGATGGGAGCAACAAGCCCCTCTTCTATTCGATACCTGTATTAGTTTCCAATCGCTGCTATGACAGATTACCACAACTCAGTAGTGGTTTAAGAAACACAAATTTATAGTCTTATAGTTCTGGAGTTCAGAAGTACAGAATGGGTCTCACTGGGCTAAAATCGAGATTTTGGCAGAGCTATGTTCCTTCTGGAAGCTCTAAGAGAAAACATGTTTCCTTGCCTTTCTGGCTTCTAGAGGTTGCCCTCAATTCTTGGCTCATGGCTGCCTTCCAGTCTGCATCCCAGCACTCTGATCTGTGCTTCCATCATCACATCTCTGACTCTCCTTCTTCTGTCTTTCTCTTACAAGGACCATTGTGATTGCATTGGGTCCACCCAAATAACCCAGGATACTCTCCCATCTCAAGACTCTTAACTTAATCACATTACAAAGACTGTTTTGTCATATAAGGTGATGTATTGACAGTTTTCATGACTAGGACTTGTACGTCTTTGGGAGAAAGAGGGCATTCTTCTGCCTGTCACAATACCCTTTTCCATTTTCAAACCAGAAGCTATTGGCTATTTCTATACTTAAGCCTTCTTTCTACACTTATCTCAACCTGTCACCTGACTTTCCTTTTAACACAAAGTATTATTTGTAAAATTCCTTCTTCTTTAGAAGATCAAGAGCTCCTTGGAAAAGCAGATGTTGTATTTAACTTATTATTACCAAAACAACTAAAAAACAGGACAAAATATATGGCACAATGGTTAGCAAGACTCTGGACATCAAGCAATGAAAAGCAGTGAGCCCTGAGTGATGGGAAACGAATGGTCGAGGGCTACGATGGCCCCAGGAGACAGTCTCCTGGAGAAAGTCTCTGGCTGAGGAGCTGAGAGTGGGGTCCCATGCAGAATACAGTGGCCTCCTGGAGTGGGGAAGAGACAGGAGTCTGCGTGGCTAGAGTTTGCAGGGTAGAGACTCAAAGAAGAGAGAACAGTCTACTGAGGGTGCTGCTTCAGTCTTTAGCTCTTCAGTCTCCAGCGGAGCACTGATTCCTGCATGTTTGAGAGGATACTACCCAGATCTGGGGAAAGAACTCTCTGAAAAGATTAAAGGGACAGTACCAGGTACTCACACAAAGCCAGGAATAGTTTCTGTTCCCACCAGCCAGAGTGGAAAACCTCATAATTCATGGACGTGAGGGAGATTCCTCAGAAGGGCTTAGCTTGTGTCTTGAGACAAAAGCACCCCTAGAATAAAGGCTGCTCTAGTCTCACATAATAAAGCTCGAGAGCAAGTTCTGAAGATCAAATTCTAAGTAACTCAAATGCATCCCAGAACAAAGTTCAAGAATATTTTACAGGACTACAAACATATCTAGCACCCAAAAAGGTAAAATTCCCAACGTTTGACATCAATTCATAAATTAACAGAATTAAAATTCTGAATTAGCATTTAGAAGCAGGAAAGTATGACTCATAATGAGGACAAAAATCAATCAATTGAAATTAACTGAAGAATTACACAGATGATAGAATTATTAGACAGGACATTTAAAAAGTTATTATAATAGCATTCCTTAAGCTCAAGAAGCTAGAGGAAAGTTGGCACATGATGACTAGAGATATGGAAGACATAAAAAGACCCAAATAGACCTTCTAGGGTTGAAAACTACAATATCTGAGATGGAAAAATACAGCAGATTAAACACTGGAGGAAAAAAAAAGTATTAGTAAACTTGAAGGCATAGCAATAGAAGCTATCTAATGATATCCAGAGAGAATTTTTAAAAATTGAAAAATAAAATGAACAGAGCATCAGTGAGTCAAGGGACAACTTCAAACATCAAATATACATGTAATTGGAGTTCCCAAAGGAGGAGAGGAATTGTTTCCAGTTTTGAGCAATTTAGAATAAAGCTTCCATGAATATTCATATATTTAGTGGGCATATGCCTTGGGTATATTCCCAGGAGATAAATTGCTAGGTCCTAGGGATCATATATATTTAACTTTTTAAAGAAATTATCAAATAATTTTCCAGAGAGGTTTTTGTCATTTTATATTCCTCCAGCAGTGGATTAAAATTCTAGCTCCTTCATTTCCTCAACAACACTTCATGTGTTATTATTCCTTTTAACTTTAGCTATCCTAGTGGTGTGTAGTGATATCTCATTGTGGTTTTAATTTGCTTTCTCTAATATTGTTGAGCATCTTTTCATGGGCTGATTGACTATTTGTGTATATTTTTTACGAGTATCTATTGAACTATTTTGTCCATTGTTTTATTGGGTTATTTGTCTCATTATCAAGTGATAAGCATTCTTTACATATTCTGAATATGAGTCATAATATAATCATTGCACATATTTTCTCCTCTTCTGTGCCCTTTATCATTTTTGTAATGGGACTTTTTTAATGGCTTTGTTGAGATATAATTGACATATAATAAACTGCACATATTTAAAATATAAAATTTGATCAATTTTAACATATATGTACACCCATGAAATACTCAGTACAAACATATCTATCACCGCCCAAGTTTCCTGGTGCCCCTGTTGAATACCTCCCTACTACTCTTCCACCCCCAGCCTCCGGCAACCCTTAATCTGCTTTGTGTCACTATAGGTTACTTTGCATTTTATATAATTTTATATAAATAAAATCATATAATGGGTCCTCCCTTTGTTTGGCTTCTTTCACTAGCAGAATTATTTTTAGATATATCACATTGTTTGTGTAATAATCTGTCTCTTTTTATTGCCAAGTAGTAGTGCTTTGTGTAAACATGGCATAATTATGTATTTATTCACCTGTTAATGAGCATGTGGGTAGTTTTCAGGTTTGGCCATTAAAGATAAAGTTGCTATAAACATTTGTATAAAAATCTTTGTGTGCACATATGATTTAATTTCTCTTTGGTCTAAAATCAGTGACCTCAATGTCCCCCTTAATGTGCAGGAAAAGAAGAGCAGATGAAAGGAAAAATAAGAATCAGAGCAGAAATCAATGAAATAGACAACAGAAAAACAATGGATAAAAATCAATGAAAGCAAAATCTATTTTGTGAGAAGATAGTAAAATAGATAAAATTCTGGCAGACCGATCAGAAAAAGAAGAAAGAAGACACCAAGAGATATATATTTACATTGATATCAATATAGGTATATCTTCATCAAAATTAAAAACTACACTTCAAAAAATAGTGCTACGAGAATGAATAAAGACGACTCAGACAAAGAGAACATATTTGCACCTCATATATCCGATAAATGATTGTATCCAGAATATGTAAGGAACTCTCAAAACTCAATAATAAGGAAACAAACAACCCAAATAAAAAATGGGCAACAGATTTGAACAGTCATTTCACCCAAGAAGAGAAATGGATGGCAAATAATGACATGAAAAGATGCTGAACATCATGAGTCATGAGGGAAATGCAAATTAAAACCATAGCAAGACGTAATTGCATACCTATTAGAATGCCTAAAATTAAAAAGATTGGCCATATCCAGTATCCACAAAGACGAAGAGGAACTGGGACTTTTATGAATTGATTATGGGAATGTAAAATGGAGCAACTACTTTGGGACATAGATTGGCAGTTTCTGAAAAGGCTAAGCATACACCCACCAAATGACCCAGTCGTCTCACTCCTAAATGGTTACTAACACACAACTTTAACTCTGAAAATTTGAACAACCCAACCATTGGAGGGAGCTTCAAATTTGTGGTTTGGTTTTCTTCACAAGAAAATATATTCAAATGTTAATGTAGATAAAATAGTGTCCTTACTTTGAACATGCACTTTCCTGTTGCTGGCTTGAGAGCTACGTGCAGACTCTAGGTTGGAATGTCATTTTATGTCTTTCAAAAGTCAGAGCATTATTTGAAGAGCATCCTTCTTTTGTTCAACTTTTATTAAGCACCAATTCTTATCAATAAAAATTTTTTCCTCTAGCTTAAGGGCCTTAAATAAATGTCTTAACAAAAATTCTTATTAACTTGAGCTCTTTTAGATGCCCTTTTATCATACCATTATTTTGCCTATTTGTAAAGTGGCTGTTTCTAATATCTAAAATCCTTCAATAGCTCAACTATGTTTGGAGTATTTTTTTTCCTGGCCTGGCTTGCTTTATCTATTATGATCTCTAGTTCACGTTTTCTGGTGGAAAAATCATTTTAAAAAATAAATGCATCTTCATTCTGGAGTCTTCAAGACAAAAATTCCAGCCATCAGGAACCTGACTTACTATTTTGAGCCTGAAAACAAATTTGTTTCTTGTTTCCTTTGTGTTGTCTCCACTCTGGCCATGCACAGAAGCTGGATTTATAGATCAGCAGGCGTGATATGAGAAATAGGTTGGGTCAAGCCTCTGTCATGAAATCAGGGAAAATCAGTTTGCTGTCCAATAAAAACAGAGCAACTTGTTTTCAAATCCCCCAGCTTCCAGTAAGTTCTGGTGTTTCCATTTGGTTTGTGAAACAGCTCAGCCTCACACTCTCCAGCTGTTGTGACAGCCTTTGTCTTTGCCTCAGCAGTGCAAACACCAAAGGAGGGCTCAGAAAAAGAGACTGGTAGCTGCTTCTCTTGCAGTGGGGAGACATCGATGGTTTCACAGTAAGAAAAGATATCTTTTCTTTCTAGTCCCCTTTGTTTCCTCTCTCCGAGTTTTACAGCCCTTTTTAATCTGTAAATGAAAAAAAGTTGTACATACATTTTCAAAATGTGCTGCATAATACAACTTCATACATTTAGGAAGCTGACAGCTGCCCTCTGAGGTATAGCCTGACAGCCTAAAATCCAGAAATCAATCACTTAGATATAGTGATGCTATGCTATTGCTCCCGGTATATATTGCGGCACCCAGGAACCACTTATTTGAGATATGCCATCATAACTCTGATAGATTAAAGCACCACATCCGGGAAACAATTGTGTGTTAGGGGGGAGATGCTATCATAGATCTGCCATGTTATAGCCCAGAATCCAGCAGCCAACGAGGCAAGCCTGTGCTGAATTGGAGCTTCCAGAAACCTGTGAAGCAGCAGGATGACAGTTCTGTTCTTCAACAGCTCATTATGAACTAATTAGCATACATGAATTGCAGATTTGAAGCATTAAAGTGATGTACAAATCATTAATTTTTTGTCAAATCCATGTCATCCTTGTGTATGCCTTCCTATTTTAATGTTGCATGACAGTGAAGAGAGGTACAATCCTCTGTATATAAAGAGGAGAGATTTGGTGTAGCTGATATAATGAGATCTATTTAAACACTATGTATTTTTCAGCTTTGAATATATCTGCTTGGAAAAATGCTATACTTGTCCCATTAGGGTTAATTGTGAAAGGATGTTAATATATTCAAAACCCCAGGGGTAGTTCTACATATTGTCTGAATGAAACAGGGGATGTAAGACCAACTTCACATTTGAGCTTTCTTTTATAAAAAGTCTTCTTTCTGAGTAATAGAAAGGGCCATAAAATCTTCCTCACTGACTATAGAAGGTGTAACTATCTAGAATGAGAGCTGAGCTTTTATGTGTATGAGGGCTCCAATTCGGCAGATCTATTCTTGTTAACCCAATGCCAAACTTAATTTATAAAGATGTATAATGTAATGCAGTGGAAAAGGGAAAACAACATCAAAGCCGACTTTCATACTGGAAAAGCCTTCGAAATATTAATTTGAGGTTTTCTGTATTGTCTGTGTATTTAATGACTAAAGCTATTTGTGCTTAAACAAAAGCTTGGTGTTTCATTTGAATTTCTTATTTCATATTACAGTGGTGTCACGATGCTTAATTTGTTAGTACTGTAATAGTTTCCATGGTAACAGAGTCTAATGTTATACATAAATATGTATGTGATATGTATATACGTGTGTATTATAAATATGTACTATAGATGATTATGACTTTATTCCATGACCATGTCTCAGAAGACTTAGCTGTCAAGGAAAACCCTAATTAAAAATGCAGGTATATTTTGCAAATCTAAAGAGATGGTAACACACTTGGTTCTCCTTTTCACGTGGGAAAAAGGGAAGTTCTGAGAAGTGGGGAGATGTTTGCCTGCCCTCTTCTTGAGCCACCCATGCCTGGAGTCCTCACTCTGTGGACCTCTTCTCTTCTCCCCACCCTCTTCCCCGCCAACTTTTGAAACCACACAGTATCTGGATAAAATGAAAACCAAGGCCAAACTCTAAGGGGAGATGCTTTTCCAAAGGACATTATAACAAGCATGAGGGATGCATTGAGAGAGGATTTGTTCCATTTGTGTGGGTGAGAAAGGGGAATTCACAAGAAAGAAAAATATACACATACATACCATTTGAGTTAGGCATTTCACACACATCTATGTTTTATCTTTTCAGTAAATGTTTAAGGTAGATATTATAGTCTTCATTTTAGAGATAAGGAAGCTGAAGCTCAGAGTGGGTGAGTAAAAATTGTCCAAGATCAAACAACTAGTCATGAAGGTTAGATTTGCCAAAGTCTATTCTCTTTCTACAATGTCTCCTTTCTACCCTGAGGCCTTCTTTCATGTGAGGTACTAGAGCCATAACACACTCTTTCCAGGCTAATTTATATCACACCTTGTCCCCCATACAGTAGAAACTAGGGTAACAACAACGTTTCGCCCTATGCTGAAGATGACTATTCTATGGATTAACACGATTAGAGGGAAGACTAGCATGGCCACCTTTATCAGTAGGGATGATTTTCAGCTTCATGTAACGACAAAAGAACAAAAACAACATAACAACTATGGTGGCTTGACTAAGTCCAGAGATAGGCAAGCTTGGGCTGGTTTGGAGGCTTCACAATGCTATCAGGGATCCAAGTTGCTTGTCTTTCCAGTGAGCCATCCTTAGTGTCATGCAGTAATCTTTGTGCTCATGAGATGGCTGCTGCCCCACCAGATATCACACCTGCATTTCAGACTGGAAGAAGAAAGAACAAAAGGCAAATGCCTAGGGCCAACCGAGCTTCTTTCTCCCCTCCCACCCCCCACCCCCTACCCCACATATATATCTTCCTTCCTTCCTTTCTTTTATTCCTTTGTAGTGAAAATCACAATTTCAATATTGGATGCCACACAGCGTGCTTTGACTCACATAATCTGTTTCGCTTCCTCAGTGTCAAATGACCTCCAAGAACTGTGCAAAATATGGAATGCTTTGTGAATTTTTGTGTCATTCTTGTACAAGGGCCATACTAATCTCTGTATCATTCCAACTTTAGTATATGTGCTACAAAATTGAGTATGAGCTCATCTTTTTTTAGCCATAAACAATAACCAAAAGACTATACTTACTTAAATGTCATTGGCCAGCCTTGTGTCATATAGCCACACAGTACAGTAGAGGCAAGGAAGTCTGTGGAGTGAGTCATTGTAACTAAGCCTAATATTGCTCTTAGTGAAATGGAGTTTCTGCTAGTAAAGAAGAATTAGAGAATGGTTATTGGGTAGGTAATGAGCAGTGGTCATCTTCTGTGATAGATATTTCCATGTGACTTCATCAAGAATACAGACTGAAGTAGGGAAAAAGCCCCCTTGCATCAAGAAAAAACCCTAAATGCATATTCTGGCACATGGTTAGACACCAGCCAGACACTAATTTTCTTGCTGTTTCTTGAATCTTCAGTTTCCATTCTCAGGCCCTGTGTTTAATCCAATTTGTAGTACTGATTGGCTGCCTGATTGGTATTTGACCATTGGCCTGGTGGCTGGGTACCTGTTTGCTGGGTACCCCTAGTGAAGTGGTGGCAGTGTGCTCAGTTGGAGCAGATGGGTTTTGCAGAAGCTCTGTAGCAGAGTGGTCAAGAGCTGAGGAGTCAAACAGAACTGTGTTCAAACTCAAGCATCACCTCTTATAACCTGCGTGATTCTAAGCAAGTTCCTTAACTTCCCTAAACCTTGATTCCCTCATCTGATAAATGAGGACAATAAAAATACCTTTTTCAGAGGGTTTCTGTGAGGCGGGAATGAGTCAATGCACGTAAAGCACCTAGAGGAATACCTGACCCATGGCAAGCATTGGAGCAATGTTAACTGTTGTCATTATAATATCACTATTAGGCAAGTTGACCAGGATTAAAATCATGGATCTTCCACTTTCTTGGGTAAGTTACTGAAAGTCTTTGATCCTCAGTGGATCATGTGGAAAATTATTACTGTGTAGTTTTTCATCCTGTGGAAAATGGTTACCGTGCAAGGTTATAGATGATAGGTACGTAAAGTACCCGATGAAGTAACTGGTGAATAGTAGCAATGGTAAACTCTACTAGTTACCTGGCAATATTGATTTTCTTTCTCTCTAACTGCCAGAATTTCATTTTGTTCAGGATGGTCATGTGCTCTGCTAAAATTACTCTGTCTCCACTTGCAGCTAGGGGATGACAAAATTCTGGCCAATGTAATGCAAGTGGAATTCCCTGGAGAGAGCTTTCTTTCCTGAATAAAAAGGCAAACCTTACCTTGTGAAAGCCCTTTCTCCTCTCTCCTTCCCCTTGTACACCTGGAGGAGCTGCATCATCTTGAAAGTGTGAGGACAAGAGCCAAGAACAAATGATGACAGAGCAGAAAGTTTGACCTTGGGTCCCTGATGGCACCATTGAAGATTACCCAAATCTAGATTTATTATATGAAGAAAAAGAACCTTATTGTCTTAAGCCAATATTGCTTGAGTTTTATTTTATGTGCAGCCAAACAAACATAATCCCATGGTAATACAGGTTTTTGTCACGTGGACATTGTATTAACAGTCGTCAGCATCATCATCATCACCTCCATCTGTGACACGGCCCTACGATACCCATATCTGTGTTCTGTTCTTATGCGCAATTACCAAAGCATGTGATCATGGCTCCATGAAAGAAACTTTGCAGGAAGTATTGATCAGAAATATTCTAGTGTCTTTAGTTCCCTGGAGGGAAGAGGAAAATCTTAATAGCCTCTGGCACTTGGGGGCAAGGACCAGGCATTTCAGGATTTCAGGATCCTGAAATGACTCCTAATGCAGGAGAGCCTGGATGCACGAGCTCTCGGATCTGTGTATGGAGGTCTATGAGTTTGTCCGTCTAGTTTCATGGCACCTGGTTGATTACGTAATTCTGGATGGGGCTAAGAGAGATCAATGCTGAGTGAAGGGCTGATCAAATATTTTTCGATTGAAGACCATGATAATAGAGTGGTTGTGAGTATGTATCTCCCCAATTAACGTGTCATAGTTATTTGACATAACCTCTGCACAATTTGGCCCATATAAGTAATTTAATAGAGTATTTATCAGGAAGCAGTCACAAAACAGCTCATATAACCTATTCTGTAAGTTTGATAAAATTCCAGCTCTTGGCCTTTTAGGTATTCTCACTGCACTGGTGCATTTAGTGTTCACTTGTGGCAGATATGATCATATCCTAGAGGTGGAGCTCAATTAATCTTATATAGATATCAGGCCACTCAAGAACTGAGGACTAAGTCAACAGCACACAGTACAAACACTAGAAATCGTCTCACACAACATCCCTAAAGGTACAGGACACAGGGTTTTCTACATTTTTATTCTTCTAAAGGACCAGGAGAGTCTAGAATATTTTATACAATCCACATGTCTTTCATATCACTATTTTCACCAGTTAAACCCCATTTCTAGCATCCCTAATGCTAATTGACAAGCCATTAATTTTACCAGTGAAATCCTATTTTTAACATGCATGATGCAAATTAAGAATACTTTGGTGGTGTTGGGAGATTAAGAGAGCTGAATCACCTCTGGAGGGTGAGCTTTCTGATTAGAATTCTGTCTAGATGATGACACCTAGGGTGTGAATTTTTGGTTTGGGCAAATGACCACCCTTTGGGTATGGCTTAAGCTAACTGACATTTACATAATTTTATACTTCCTATAAAGTATAGGGGAGGTTTAAATTATAGACATTCTATTAATTAGTTCATGTCATTAGTAAAAGGCAAAATGAGAAGTAGGCCTTATATCCTCTGACTCCCAAATTTGAAAGTCTTGCCACTATAGCATCCCAGCTTGGTGTTAATCCTACGAACTGTCCAAACTCATTGCCTTAAGAGGTAACCTCTTTTAAGTTAGACTATTCATATCATTAAAAATGTTCCCACTTAGAGTAAAAATAATGAATTTAGTTGCTAATGTTTATCTTGGAGAAATATGTAAATAGGGTAAGGCAGGCTAAAAAACAGAGCATCAAATAATAAAGTTTAGATTTATAAGAGGTGGTCACATGTAAAATAACAAAGCTAGTTATTAGAAAACTAAGAGAAAACATGATAAATGTTGACTAACAAGTTCAATGCAAACCTTGTCTCGTTATGATCCCTCCTCTATTTTGACCCTGCAATGTCTGTACCAGGCCTGCTCTAATTTCCTAACCATTTATGTTCATCTCTTTGATAATTTTTCTTTTATTAATAAGCATCCACTCCATGACTTCTAATTTATTTTTACACAGGAAATTATGAGAAAACAATTAAAGAATTCCCAAATGTGATAATCGGTTTGTAGTGACATCGTTTATACTTTCAAAGAAGCTAAGACATATTCTGATATGGGGATTCAGAGGTCATCTGGAGAAATAAAGAGGGTCTACACCTACCATGCCCATGCCTCTACTTGGCCCACCTAGCTAAGCTGCTCCCCACCCTCGGCACTTAGCCACAGAGAGGGGAAGCCTCCTTATTCCCACACTTGCTTTATGGCTTTTATGAAAATGTGTTTAGTGCTCTTTGGCCATTCTTCTGAAGAAGAATCATTCTCAACTGTGCTCTTTTGTTTGTTCAATCCTTGTAGAGGTGAAGTCTGGATATTGCCAATAGAGCACACCCAGAAGATCTCATTTTACTGGAGAGTTTGATTCAGGAAAAATAAGCACCCTGATTGAAGCCAAAGTCGTGACAAAATTGTTGGATATTCTTGAGGGGATGATGAATGATGGGTAGAATTAATTTCTACCTTCTACCTAAAGAGACTGGTACTTCCCTTCCCATTCCTAAACAATGGTATACTGATATCTTATATTTTCTCCATCTGTAAAACAAAGATAGTTTTTTAGTCTCCTTTATAGAATTGACAAATTTATAGAATTGACAAAAGGCTTAAATGCTAAATGTTAAGTCAGTTCTTGATGATAATCTACTGAAGTCTTTGTGGCTTGATCTTCTGAGAATTAAAAACCACTGGGCCTTCCTTGAAACTCTCCACCGGGAATAGCATGTGGCTCCTAGATTCTGTGTAATTAAACTTCCTGGAAAAGAGGGTGCTGGGGAACTGTGGACCACTGAATCAATTGATTAAAAACTAACAGGTAAATAGGCTAAATGGTTAAGTGGTGATCCATCTGCGTATTGGCCCTTTCTCTTGTTAAACCTAACATCAAAGCGTGAATGCCGTGATAAGGAGTTCAAAAGTACCCTAAGCCCAAAACAGCTTTGGAAAAACCAAGCTGGTTTAACTGATATAATTATTGTGGATTCATTGAAGTCTGAACAGCAAAGTATTTAAAGCACTGTCAGGAAATATTAAATCTCCCTTCTGAGCCTACGATTAAAAAAAGGTAGGACAGCTCATTTTTTACATTAAAGCAAGATTGGGCCTGATTAGTATTTGAAATATTTCTTTCCCGATTTTGGGCAGCATTAGATTTTGGCTAGTGAAATATAAATGAACATCAATTGTACATGACAACTGCTGATCCAAACCACTTAAAATTCCCTGGATGTCCTTTTCTCTCTTAGACTGGCTGCCAGAGTATCATCATCAAAGCCAGCAGGGCCGACCAAAGGCAGCTCTGTGGTAGAGGCCCCGCCCAAGCTGTGAAGGGTTAGCGAGATAGCTGTTTGTGTTGTGAGGACATGAATCACTATCAGGGCCATTACAACATTTCAAGCTAGGTCACAGTACTCCAAGTCACTCTGCATTTTGCTCAGCAGCACAGGAGCTCAGAGACTTGTTGCTGCCTTTTTGTTTTCATGGGAATAAAATCCACTTGTGTGGCCACACCATTTCCACCTGCTTCAGGTTGAGCCCAAAGAGTTTAAGAGACACATACAAGCATCAAATGTTAAAGCTCCAATAACAAAGATGGCCGATTCACCTAGCAAACAATTTTGTTGTTACCTAGTAAACATTTTGATTTGGAAAGTGGGTGAAGACTGAGAAATAGTAAGGGTCCTTCAGTTTGTCCGTGGAGGGAAATGTAATCATGATTAGTCCTTGGCCATCATCATGAGTTCCTTGAAGCAACTTCCTAGGCTGAAATAAACAATTCATCACATACAAACTAATTCAAGAGATAAGGTTGATTTGCCTCTTTGGAATCAAGGTCCTCATCTTTCCATTAGTTTAGTCTAGAAATATGGTAACCAGGTTCACCTAAGACACCAACTCTCTCCAATACCCTCCTCCCCTTCCCAGAGTTGATTTCAAGATCTTATCTATAAGATCTATTAGAACAAAGAGCCCACTAATTAAGCAGCTAACCCCAAGACTATGCTGTTAGCCTGGGGGGACTTGTTTTATTCCATTAATTTGAGAGCTGCTTCTTTATATCCAGCAGTAATTGGTGTAGGTCTCTCTCTACCCACTTCTGTGAGAGGAAATACCACAATTTACCCTAATTTGAACTAAATATTAGATCACAGTTTAGACTGGCTAGCCCCACATTTTTCTTTGTTAGTGATCTTGAGGAAGCACCCTTTAGAGTGTTCTGGAAGACTGATCCATCTTTATCTATTACCCATGCAAATGTTTTGTGTTTAGCTAAGGCTGTAGCTGATAGAACCAAAATGCTTAGCAGATTTTGGATTGATTCTGCTCTCCATGGCCCCATCTGCTCTTTGCTCTATGAATTGAGCATGAAAGGTCACAGCGAATCAATCCCGACCTTGGTTTGCAAAAAATGTGAATAGAAGGTAGTCAGTCATGGTAGCTCCCTTTTGTGAGAAGGTTATTAAAGTTCACTGGAAAAGAATTTCCCCAATCTCACATTTCTAATTGAATACTGCTGTAGTGAAGTTTCAATGAGATAAAGTATGTGAAAGTGCTTTGTAAACTCTGTAAAATAAACAGTCTAGAATAAGAGCCACATAACTATTCACTGCGGTTCATGCTGAAAAAGGGGATTGTGGGGGAAACTTCACTATCTATTACAATTCATACCCTTCTGTAACGTTTAAATATTTAAAGCTACAAATACGTATTACTCAGAAAATCAGCAAAATATATAGGAATCCTTCCTTTTTTTTTTACGCGTTACTTCCCAGGAAGGGATGTAACAATAGGCTACATTTCACTGTGAAAACTTACTGTGCCCTGGGTTTCAAATGATCAAAACAGGGCTAATTATCAATAGTTTTCCAAGGGAAAAAAATCAAATATCATATGTATAGTTGAGAGGAGGAAAAATGGAGCTAGATTTTTCTAGAATCATACTATATTCTGTAGTTATAATTTTTAAGTTGCTTTTCAGAAAATTTGAAATGAGATCTTATTGTGTTTTTAGCTCGGTATGTAAAAACAACATAATTATGAATATTCTGGGGAACCCGTTTGAGTATGGAACGTTAGGCCACTCCAGGTCAACAAGAGAATTGTCCTGCAGTTCAATGTAAATAAGATGAAGACAAATATAGAAACTAAAATCCTAGACACACCAGGGCAGCCTAAGGAGGCCCCCTTATGAAGGGAACAAGCACCCACACCTGCTGTCCCTCATTTGACAAGTCCTCACCCTGCTGTTCTCTTGTTCTTTAGCATTCTCATCCTGAGATCCTCAAGGGCCAACTCCAGCTCTGCCTTCAGCTGGATCTATGCTTTAGGCTTATTGAGCCTTCTTTGTTAAAGTTCTGTGAGAATTAAATGAGACTGGTAACAAAAGCAATCCAGAAAGTTCATATCCACAAATGTAAAGTGGAAATTATTTATATATTTTCCATACTACCAGACATGCTGATGGGAACTCCATATTCATTGCTATTTAAATCCATACAACAAACCTGTGAGGTATGTACAAGTGCAAGATTTCATAACACACATTGGTTATATTAATATATAAGTGGGTCAATTCATTAGGGAAACTTTAAGGTTGTAATGTGATCAAAGCAGGAACCGGCACAGTTTCCATAATTTGGAACTTGCATCATAGGAAAAAAACTGTCACTTGCAATTTAACTTTATTTATCTTAATAATAGGTAACCAGGATTCTAAGAATGTGTATGAAACCCAAGGCTAATGATAGTGCTGGAGAGGGTAGGAAAAGAAAAGGACGTTCTCTCTTTTAGTAAAAAATTTGAAACATAAAAAAAAAAGAGAATAGTATAGTGAAACTCCATACAGCAGATTCAGTCCAGATTCAACATTTATCAAGATTTCCCCTCACTTGTTTTATCTATTCCCCCCTTTTTATTCTGAAGTACTTTAAAGCAAGACTTCGTGTTATTTCAGCCCTACAAAATGATAATGAAAAATGATAATTTCTCTTTAAAGAAGACCTTTCCCTCATCAGCCAGGGCTGATTACCCTGAAATACAGTTCATACAGGAAAGTTAGGTTAAATTCTTAATTTTCCCTCTAAGTTGTGTCAGAGTGAAGTATCATATACAAGTATTATCTCCAGTGGTGCCAATTACAATCTTATTTAATTCTCACAGAACTTTAACAAGGAGGTTGTGTGTGGGAGTTTCATTTTGATTTTGCTTCTAGTGCTTTGGCCACTCCTCTGTGTTTGAGAACCGTAATGGACTCATGGTTTTTTTGCGTATTCAATGTCGTAGCAGATGTTGCTGACGCCCTGCCCACGTCACCTCAACGCTCACTATTCCTGAATATGAAGACGGCAAGCACCAGCAGTTCTCCACCCTCGAGTTCTATCTCCTCCCATGCACAGGGCAAGAGGAAGTGCCAGAGAATTAACACACTGGGAGTATCCCTCAGTGAGTAGTGTAGGAGGACAGGCCTGAGGTGTGTTCCACACCATGTCCCAGCAGGACTAAGCCTCAGTTACCCTCCATGGTAACCTGCTTATTAACACACCTTATGTTGGCTTCCTACCCTTTCCTGTCTTGCTTTGACATTCCCTTATCACTCTCTCCTGTAATCATTCCCCAATAAACCACATGCAGTCAAATCCTTGTCTCTAGGTCTGCTTTTGGGGGAACCCGGCCTAAGAAAGTTGATCCAAGAGTGGTTACAGGAAGCAGAGACTCAGACGGCCCCCACTACTGGTAAATGGGGCAGTGATTACCTCTGGCATGGCACAGCATCACGGGTTCTCAGGTCCCACCTATGGTGGGTGGAGATGGAGAACATGTGGAACATGTACTGGTTTATGCAATAGATCTAACGTCTGAAAGATAGAAGGCAGGAGTAATTATGAGGATTGGGGAATTAGTTGGCTGTTATTAACATCCACAGGAGGGAAGAAAATAACAGAGTCAGATCAGTAATCTATCAATTCAGGGCATGGTATGAAAGCCAGGATGTCTCAGTGATAGTGTTTAAAGAGATCCTCATCTTCTGCATTCAGAAGGCTGTGCTGAAAATCAGTCCCAAGATTTAAATGTAAGAGTGGTAGAACGACAAACAGGCTAAATTCACAGCTCCAGTGTCTCTTACACTAAAAGCAGAACACTGAGACCCATGATATGCACTTCTGGGTGGATGTGTTTGAGCACTGCCAAGGCCCAGAGATTCCGTTGAGTCCTCTGGCTGGCTAGCAGGAAGCAACCTTCCGTTTTTGAGAGACCATGCAAAACACCTACCTGAGACGGATGCCCTTCGAGAAAATGTTTGTACTCCTTACGATCTCTATCCCTTCCTGACTCCTTTCCTTGCTTCTAGATCTGTGTTGTCAAATCCAATAGCCACTAGCCACGTGCAACTATAAAGCAATTAAAATGAAATAACATAATAAATTTATTTTGTCCCTGTAGTGATATCCTATTGCTTCTGCATTTTTATTGAAAAGACCTTCCCTTCCTCATTGAAATGCATTAGGACCTTTGTTGAAAATCAAGTAATTGAAAGCATGTGGGTCTATTTTTGGACTATTCTGTTCCATAGATCTATTTATCTATCCATATCCAAACACCACACTGTCTTAATTGATAGCTTTATACAAAGTTTTAAACTCTGATGGTGCACATACGGCAAATTTCTTCATCTTCAAGATTGTCTTGGTCATTCTAAGTCCTATGCACGTCATATAAATTTTAAAATCATCTTGTCAATTAACATAAGTAAATATTGCTGGGATTTTGATTGGGATTATATTAAATCTATAGGTCAATTTGGTGGTTTTAATATATTATTTTAACAGATTATAGATTCCTTTTGATTCTCTATGTACACAACCATATCATATGAAAACAAAGACAGTTTTATGTCTTTCTAATCTATATCTGTTTACTTCTTTTACTTGCTTTATAATGCTGGCTGGAACCTCAAGTACAAGGTTGAGTAAAAACAGAGATAGTGAAAATCATTGCCTGGTTCCCAATTTTATCATGTTTATCAGCCTATAAAGGGATCTCCAACTAATGTCATACTTAAAGTTAAAATATGCAATGCTTTCCCAAACTTTGGGAAAAGTGTGCTGGCCACACTTAAAGCTATTTATAGCCCTTCTGAGTCATCCAGGAAATGGTTTGGAGCAATATTCCCAAATGTGATATATGCTGTCTAGGTTTCTGTTTCCAGTTAGTGCATAGACTTTGACAGATCACTGCTCCTATCATGAAAATGAAAAATTAAATTTAATAAAGTCATATTTGTAATAGATTTATTTTTAGAGCAGTTTTAGGTTTATAGAAAAATTGAACAGAAAGTACAGAGAGTTCCATATAGCCCCTATTCTGCACCCCCCTCAGCCTCCCCTACTATCAACATCCCATACCATAGTGGTACATTTGTTACAATTGATGAACCAACATTGGAACATCATTGTCAACCAAAGTTCATGGTCTGTATTAGTGTTCACTCTTGATGTTGTACATTCTATGGGTTTTGACAAATGTGTAATGACATGCACCCACTATTGTAGTACAGAATAGTTTCACTGCCCTAAAAATACTCTGTGCTCTGCCTATTCATTCTTCCTTTCTCCCAAGCCCTGACAACCACTGATCATTTTACTGACCCCATGGTTTTGCTTTTTCCAGAATGTCATATCATTATAATCATACAGTGTAGCCATTTCAGGTTGGCGTCTTTCACTTAGTAATGTGCATTTAAGTTTCCTCCATGTGTTTTCATGGCTTGATAGTTCATTTCTTGTTAGCACTGAATATTATTCCATTTTCTCAATGTAACACAGTTTATTTATCCTACTGAAGGACATCTTGGTTGCTTCCAAGTTTTGGTAAACATGAATAAAGCTGTTATAAACATCTGTGTGCAAGTTTAGTATGGACATAAGTTTTCAACTCATTTGAGTAAATACCAAGGAGTGTGATGGCTGGATTGTACGGTAAGGGTATGTGTAGTTTTGTAAGAAAGTGCCACACTGTCTTCCAAAGTGGCTGTACCATTTTGCATACTCACCAGCAACGGAAGAGAGTTCATGTTGCCCCACATCCTCATCAGCATTTGATGTTGCCAGTGGTTTGGATTTTGGCCATTCTAATATGTGTGTAGTGGTATCTCATTGTTTTAATTTGCAATTCCCTGATGGCATATGATGTTGGGCATCTTCTCATATGTTTATTTGCCATATGTATGCCTTCTTTGGTGAGGATCTTTTCAGGTCTTTTGCCCATTTTTAAGACAAGTAGTTCATTTTCTTTTTGCTATAGACTGGAAGTTTGTGTCCCCCTAAAATTCATATGTTGAAACCTAATTTCCAATGTGATGATATTTGAAGGTAAGGTCTTTGGGAGGCGATTGAGCCATAGGATGGAGCCCTCATGGATGGTATTAGTGCTTTTATAAAACAGACCCCAAAAAGCTCCCTCATTCCTTTCACCCTGTGAGGACACAGTGAGAAGATGGCCATGTGTGAACCAGGAAGTGGGCCCTCATCAGACACCCAACCTGCTGCTGCCTTGATCTTAGGTTTCTCAGCCTCCAGACTGTGAGAAATAAAGTTCTGTTGTTTGTAAGAGATCCAATCTATGGTATTCTGTTACAGCAACCTAAACAGATTAAGATACTTACCACTGAGTTTTAAGAGTTCTTTGTATATTTTGGATAATGGTGCTTTATCAGATGTCTTTTGCAAATATTTTCTCCCTGTCTGTGGGTTGTCTTTTCATTCTCTTCAGTGTTTTTGTAGAGCA
This sequence comes from Daubentonia madagascariensis, assembly GCA_023783475.1. Classification (NCBI taxonomy): domain Eukaryota; kingdom Metazoa; phylum Chordata; class Mammalia; order Primates; family Daubentoniidae; genus Daubentonia; species Daubentonia madagascariensis. The sequence continues at coordinate 7,096,294 of JAKFHU010002088.1, forward strand.
GATTTAAAACATTTTAGTAAAGTCCAGCTCACCAATTATTTCTTTCCTGTATCACGTCTTCAGTGTTGTATCTAAAAAGTCATATCCATACCCAAGGTCACCTAGGTTTTCTCCTACATTATCTTCTAGGAGTTTTATAGTTTTGTGTTTTACATTAGATTCTGTTACAACAGATCCATGATCCATTTTGAGTTAATTTTTGTGAAGGGTGTAAGGTCTGCATCTAGGTTCATTTTTTTGCATGTGAATGTCCAGTTGCTCCAGCACCATTTGTTGAAAAGACTATTTTTTTCTCCAAGGTCATAATTTTTGAAAACATACTAAAGCACTGTGGATGTAAAGAAGTCTATGGGAAGTAAATTCCAGAAAGGGACAGGTCCTTTTTAGATGGGCATAGATTTCATTTACTCATCACAATAACTCTGTGAAGTAGGGATTATTACTAAATTACTTGCTCACAGTCACACAGCCCAATTCCCACTAGTGCAGTAGTGCAGAGTAAGCGAAACAATTACCGACGACCACCTATTTGCCAAAATCAATGGAAATACTTCAACTCTCATCTCACCGGCAGCATTTTGGCAACGTTAACTATAATCTTCTTGAAAATCTTCTCCCTTGACTCCCACGACACTGAACTTTTCCTCTTTTCTCTCTGGACTTTTTTTCTCCATTCTCCTTTCCCATCTCCTTAGTTATTGATATGCGCCAGGGTTTCCATCTCTATGTTCTTCTCACTAATGCCTTCCCTGAGCGATGATATTTCTCCATTCCAGTGGCCCAAACCAACGCTGATATTTCCCTAAATATTTACTGCTAGTTCGGGTATTTCTCCTAAATGCCTTGCAGGAGCTCCACCTGAATTATTCCATATCAGCTCAAACCCCATCCACCTAAAACTGACTCTATCTTTTGTGTTGTCTATTTTAGAGAATGGAACTACCTGAAAAGTTCTCAAGCCTGAAAACTGGACATAAGCCTAACTCTCTCCCACTCCCGTTTTCAAACAGTCACTAATTAATCTCTTATTTACACCCCTTACATCCATTCCCACTGCTAACATCCGGTTCTTTCTCACTTCTTGCCTGTTTATTGAAACAATCCCTTAACTTCTCTCCTGCCTCTAACCTGATTCCTCTCCAATCCATCATCTGTCATACTGTTAGGAAGATCTTTCTAAAGCCATATTTGTTCCAGTGCCTCCCCCACTTAAAACCCTTCAAAAGCATCCCACTGGCCTTGGGCAAAAGAAAACACATCTTATAACACAGTTTCTAAAGCATTCAGGAGGCAGGCCCCGATTCAGCTCTCGAATGACTCCTTATGACTCCCATATTTATTTCCCTAAGTGAGCCAAGCTCTCTCTTGCCTAAGAAATGTCTCATGTACTATTTCTTCTTCCTGGGAATTAGAATGCTGTTTTTTTATGCCCCCATCATCCCCTGGTATGTGATTTACTGTGTTTTATTTTAATTATGTGTTTACTTCTGGCCTTCCCTGTTACACTGTAGCTACCTTAGGGGCAAGATCAAGTTGGCTTTAGCATCTCTGGCCTCTGTAGTTTGGTTGGCACCTACTTAACGGGTGAGTGAATGAAGGCCCCTCTCCACAGCTGTGCTCCCCGCTCTGATGACTGTGACTGCCTATTTTGCTTTTTGTCTGGGGCTTTTTAGGCCTCAATATAATATTCTAGTTCTTCCCCAATCCTCAGTGGACTGGTTTCATCATATATAAATAGTCTTACTGTGGTTCCTATGTGATATTCTACTATCACCCCAGTCACTGACATCAGACTTCCTGTTTTTGATGACCTAAGCATTGGACTGTAGATTGGGCCTCTGTGTGGAAAGCACTCCATCTCATGTAATCCCTACATGCAGTTTATTTCAGCAAGCTGAAACTGCCCAAAGAGCTATCCTCTGCCACTTACTGGTCTCTGCTTTTCACCTTAATAGTAATTGGCCGTTAGAATCACATGCAGACTATGCTACTGTGACTGTGGTCACAGTGGTTTTGGGTGGTAGGGCCTAGTGGGAGTTGTTTGGGACATAGGGGCAGATTCTTCATGAGTAGATTCATGATCTCCTCAGGGATGAGTGAGTTCTTACTCTACTAGTTTCCATGAGAACTTATTGTTAAAAAGAGCCTGGCACCTCCCACTTCTTTGCAGGTACACACTTCCCCTTTGACCTTCTTTGCCATGTTTTGACTCAGCCCAAAAGCCCTCATGAGAAGATGAGCAGATGCCAGTGCCATGCTTCTTGTATAGCCCACAGAACTGTGAGCTAAAGAAACCTCTTTTCTTTTTAAATTACCCAGCCTCAGGTATTCCTTTATAGCAACACAAAATAAACTAAGACAAAGTCTCAACAAATTTTAAATAATCAAAATCATTTCAAATATCTTTTCTGACTACAATGGAATAAAACTAGAAATCAATAAGAAGAAGAACTTTGGAAATGATACAAATACATGGAAATTAACATGCTCCTAAACCAATGTGTCAATAAAGACATTAAGGAGGAAATTTAAAAATTTCTTGAAATAAATGAAAACAGAAACACATACACTAAAACCTATGGAATAAAACAAAAGTAGTACCAAGAGGGAAGTCTGTAGCAATAGACTCCTAAATCAAAAAAGTAGAAAGATTTCAAATAAACAATCTAATAATGCACATTATTAGAAGAAGTAAAGAAATAATAAAGATCAGAGAGAAATAAAGGAAATTGAGACTGAGATAATAAAGGTAAAATTGATTCACCACTAGCTAGACTAAGAAAAAAAGAGAGAAGACCCAAATAAATAAAACCAGAAACAAAAAAGAAGAGATTACAATTGATACCACATAAATACAAAGGGTCATTAGAAACCATTATGAACAACTACATGCCAAAAAATTGGAAAACCTACAGGAAATGGATAAATTCCCAGACAATGCAACTACCAATATTGAACGAGGAAGAAATAGAAAACTTGACCAGACCAATAATGTACAATGAGAGTGAATCAGTTACAAAAAAAAAAAAATCTGCCAGAAAAGAAAAGCCCAGAACCAGATGGCTTCACTGCTGAATTCTACCAAACTTTTAAAGAAGAACTAACACCAGTTTTTCTCAAACTATTCCAAAAATTTAAGGGAATACTACTTATTCTATGGGGCCAGTATCATACTGATACCAAAACCAGACAAGGTATGACAAAAAAAAAACAAAAAACAGATCAATGTCCCTGATGAACAGAGGTGCAAAAATCCTAAAAAAAAAAAATCAGCAAACTGAATCCAATAGTACATCTACATAATTATATATCATGATCAGGTGGGATTTATTCCAGGGATGCAAGGATGGTTCAACATATGCAAATCAATAAATATGATACATCATATCAACAAAATGGACAGAATCCATATAATTATTTCAATAGATGCAGAAAAAGCATTTGGTAAAATTCAACATCCTTCATGATGAAAACACTCAACAAACTAGGTATAGAAGTAATCTGCCTCAACATAATAAAGGCCATATATGCTAAACCCACAGCTAACATCTTACATTTCCTCTAAGAACTGGAACATGACAGGAATGCCCACGTTCACTGCTCTTATTCAACATAGTACTGGAAGTCCTAGCGAGAACAATTAGGCAGGAGAAAGAATAAAGGGCATTCAAATTGAAAGTAGAAAGTCAAATTGTCCCTGTTGGCAGATGAAATGATCGTATATAAAAAAACCCTAAAGTCCCCATCAGAAACTTTTAGAACTAATAAATTCAGTAAAGTTGCAGGATAAAAAAAAACATACAAAAATCAGTAGCATTTCTATACGTCAATAACAAACTAGCTGAAATAGAAATCAAGAAATCAATTTCATTTACCATAGCTGCCAAAAAAACTAAATACCTGGGAATCAATGTAACCAATGAGGTGAAAGATCTCTACATTAAAAACTATAAAACACTGGTGAAAGAAATGGAAAAAATGAAAAGATACCAAAAAATGAAAAGACATCCCATGTTCATGGGTCAGAAGACTTAGCATTGTTAAAATGACCATACTACCCAAAGTAATCTACAGATTCAATGCACTCCCTATCAAAATACCAATGACATTCTTCACAGAAATAGAAAAAACAATCCTAAAATTTGTATGGAACCACAAATAGCTCAAGTGATCTTGAGCATAAAGAACAAAGCTGGAGTCATACTACCCAAATTAAAAATATACATCAAAGTTATAGTAACCAAAACTGCATGATACTGTCACAAAAACAGATACAAACCAATGGAACAGAATCAGGAACTCAAAAATAAATTCACTTATTTATAGTGAATTTATCACTGGTAGAAATTTATCACTGATTTTTGATAAAGGCACCAAGAATATAAATTGGGGAAAGGACAGTCTCTTCAATAAATGGTGTGGGGAAAACTGGATGTCCACATGCAGAAGAATGAAACTAGACCTCTATCTCTCACCAAATAAAAAAAACAATTCAAGACAGATTAAAGGCAAATGTAAGACCTGAAACTATAAAACTACTAGAAGAAAACAGGGGAAATTTCTCAGGACATTGTTCTGGGCAAAGATTTTTATGGACAAGACCTCAAAAGCACAGGCAATAAAGGCAAAATAGACAAACAGGACTAGATCAAACTAAAAGACTTCTGCACAGCAAAGGAAACAATCAATAGAGTGAAGAGACAACCTGCAGAATGGGAGACATTATTTGCAACCTATTTATCCAACAAGGGATTAATATCCAGAATATATAAAGAACTCAACTCAACAGGAAAAAAATGGGCAAATGATCTGCAGAGATAGTTCTCAAAAGAAGACATATAAATAGTCAACAAGTATGTGAAAAAATGCTCAACATCACTAATCACCAGGAAATGCAAGTCAAAACCACAATGAGGCATCATCTTACGTCAGTCAGAATGGCTGTTATCAAAATGACGAAAAATAACAAATGCTGGTGAGGGTGTGGAGAAGGGGGAACTCATACACTGTTGGTGGGAGTGTAAATTAGTACAGTCACTATGGAAAACAGTATGGAGATTCCTCAAAAAACTAAAAATAGAACTACCACATGATGCAGCAATCGCACTACTGAATATATATTTGAAGGAATGGAAATCAGTATGTCAAGAGATATCTGCACTTCCACGTTGACTGCAGCACTGTTCACAATAGCCATGACATGGAACCAACCTCAGTTCCACCAACAGATGAATGGATAAAGAAACTGTGGTGTACATACACAGTGGAATACTATTCAGCCATGAAAAAGAATGAAGTCCTCTCACTTGTGGCAACATGGATGAGCCTGGAGGACGTTATGTTAAGTGAAATAAGCCAGACACAGAAAGATAAATACCCCATGTTCTCACTCATCATATATGGAAACTGAAAAAGTTGATCTTGTAGAAGTAGAGAGTGGAATAGTGGTTACTAGCAGCTGGGAAAAGCAGGGGAGAAGGGGTAAGGAGAGGTTGGTTAATGAATGCAAAATTACAGCTAGGCAGGGGAAATACGTTCTAGTGTTTTATAGCACTATAGGGTGACTATAGTTAACAATGATCTATCGTATATTTTCAAATAGCTAGAAGGATTTTTATTTTGAATGTTCCCAACACAAATAAATGTTTGAGGTGATGTATATGCTAATTATGCTGATTTGATCATTACACATTGTATACATGTATTGAAATATCACACTGGACCCCACAAATATGTGCAATTGCTACGTGTACATTAAAAATGATAGTAATTCTTAAAATGCCTTTCAAAATTGTTCAACAAAGAAAGCCAACTATGCCATTTTTGTGGGGGAAACAAATGCAGTGTTGGATGGCCTGTTCCATCCCAGCTATTTCATTCTTCCCACCCTGTGCAAGTCGGTCCTGGCCTATTTGCTCTCAGATCCATCTCAGCCCTTCTGTTGTTCAGGTCTATATTGCAGGCTGGTGTCCCAGGCTTCCATGTCCGCTGCCTTCTGATTCAGTGACTGTGAGGCCCTGGAAGAAAGTCGGAGGGTGGGAGGAAGGGTAGCCAGGGTATTTCTTCCCCTCCCTGTCTGCTCAGGAGGTGTCTCTGGCAGACGCTGAGTCTCTTCTCTGGCTCCAGATCTCACTGGCCAAGCTCATCATGGTTCCAACTTCCATGGAGCTCTGGAAATTCTTCCTTCCCGTTTTTCCTTCCACTCCTACATAGTGGTGGCTTCCTACTCTGGCTAATCTCTGGGTTTCCTGACTGTCTTCTATTTGATTTTTAGTTCTTCCATTACCTTTGCAACCAATCCCTTGCATTAAATTCCCTCTTTTAAAAAAACAGAGTGGTTTCTGTTTTCCGGGTTGGGTTCTGAGCAACATCCTCCCCATTCCTGTCCTGGCCGTCCTATTGCTGTCTGTGGGCCACTGAAGTTAAGGAACATTGCCTGGAGCTTGTGTGGCTTTAAGAAGTGCATGTTGATTGACTCCACCTCCCTCCCACTTCTGGAAATTCTCCTAGTCAGGGGTGGGAAGTCCCTCAGTAGGCACAAAGGCTGTTAGGCAGCAGCATTCCCCAGCCTGAGCTGTGCGGGATGATTCCCTAACACTCCCAAACATTGCTGCTATCTATATGACAGCAGAAAAATGTTTTGGCAGAAGCCGGTCTGGGCATCAAAATGCTGAGACCCATATGTTTCTGCTAACTTCCTGCCAAAATGTTGTTGTTTGAGTTATAAAGAGTATAACTTTTTAATTCAGATTAAAATGGGAACTCTAACCCAGGGATACATTTTAAGCTGGAAAAAAAGCAAACAAAAATGAGTTAAAAATATAATAAGAACGATAAACGGGAAAGAGGGATTGAGGTTGGGGGATGAGGGAAATGTATGAAAGGCTAGAGATTTCTGTTGTTTGCCACATCCTGGCCTTACAGCCTCAGCGGCTCGCCCCTGCACCAGATGGGTGAACGTACCAGCTGGGCAGGCCTGGGCCCTTCAATGCCCTCCATTCAAAGGTGATGGCACTTATAAAACATAGAACAAGAAGAAGAGTGACAGAACCTAGTACCAAGAGATAACATAACAGTGTACTGGGAAATAAGCAAATTTTCCAATGTATAACCTTTTCATTCCTTGTCAGAAATCGTAATTTGCAATTTATAAGGTATATTCAAGAGTTGGTGATAATAAAAAAGAGATGCTAATAAAGAATTGTGGATACATGGCCTCAGTGATCCAGAAATTTCCAGGAGAATTATTTTAAACACAGGTTCCATGGTGTCAGTTCCACCCAGACCCCTGGGCCTACTCCAGAGGGCACCTGCAGGTAGTTCCGGGATATGCTGATGTCATCTTGCCTCTTTCTGCCTGTGGGGTGTCTCTGGCATGCTCCCTTGTGCACAAACCAGGCTGGAGGTGCTACAGAGTAATGACTGAGGAAAGAACCTTAACCATTGAGAGATAGAAATTGATGGATAAACACCCAGGTTCTTCTTCTACAGTGTCCTAGAAAATCCCAGGGAACTCCCAGTTGCCCACAGTGGCAACCCACTCATAAACACACCTTCATTGCCTTTACTTCCTTCCTTGCCTCAGTTCCCCTCTCCTTCACCGTGCTTCCTGAGATTACCTCCCAAGTAAACTAATTGTTCTGAACTCCTTATCCCAAGTACTTCCTTAGGGGAAAACCAATCCAGAGACAGTATCATTCCTTCTAGCCCACGGGTCAGCCCTTCCTACCACATCCTTTAGTCGTTATCCAACCTACACTTGAATTAGAGCTTTTGAAAGCAACACCAAGAAGAAACGCCAAGAGCACCACAAAAAAACTAAAACCTTAATGCTAAGGTTGCAATCAACAGACTTCTGAAAGGGAACTTGCATGGCTGCTGGTGGTCAAAACTGTTTCCTGTGATTATTTTATACAGAATACTAAGTCCTGAATAAGAATGTGATATCCGTATGCATAAAACCTAGAACAAATTAGAAATACTCTATTGATTTCATAAACCTTTATCAGGCATTACACTAGGACTTTATCTGTTGTGGTATTAAATCCTCACAATTCTATTATGAGTAAATAAAATTCAGCTTATTTTATAATTGAGGAAACAAAGAATTAGTGGTAGAGTAACTTGCCCAAAACTTTATATTCCTTTTGTGAGTGTTTTTGGATTTGATATTTGTCTTAGTCTGAAACTGAGTAATATGTAAAGAAAAATAATTAATTCTTATAGTTATAGAGGCTGAGAAGCCCAAGGTCAAGGGGCTACATCCGGTGAGGGCCTCTGCCAGAGTCTGGTGGGGACTCTGCAGAATCCTGAGACAGCACAGGGCATCACATGGTGAGGGGGGTGAGCGTGTAGCTCAGGTCTCTCTTTCTCTTGTAAAGCCACCAGTCCCATTCCCATGATAACCCATTAATCCATTAATCCATGAATGGATTAGTCCAATCATGCAGGCAGAGCCCTCATGACTCAATCACCTCTTAAAGGGCCCACCTCTCAATATTGCTATTGTGGATATTAAGTTTCAACATGAGTTTCAGAGGGGAAAAACAATCAAAGCTTAATAATATCTTTTGGGATATATGTGACAGAGACTGAGTGCTCTGTCCTTAAATCTATATGATCCAGGATGTTTTCTAACTTCCCCTACAGTGAGATTGGAGCTAATTAACAGGGGTTCTGGCCAATGAGGAATGAGTTGAAATAATGTAAGCCACCTCCAGACCATCCCTAAAGTTTTCCAGTGTGGTTATCCAGCCCTTTTATGCTCCAACTTCAGCAACCCTGGAGGCTGGTTATTCAAGATGACACAACTGCAAAATGGGGAGGGTCACCTTAATACTTGACACATTGTGTGAGCTGGAAATAATCTTTGTTTTCAATGTCACTGAAAGTTGGGAGGTTGACTATTCTGAAAACTAGCATTTTTAAAACTTTTGGTTTTGTCTTTTTTATTTTATCCCTGAAACTCAAGGTACCAGTAGTAGCACTGGATTAGCAGGTAGCCAGTAGGTAATAAAGAAACTAATAATGGAGGCTGGAAAAAAATTGATTCATGTTATGCAAAGGCAAAACAGTTGGAAAATTTGCTACCTGCAATCATTTGCAAGATGGACCATGTCATTACAGAGCTGACATCTCTAGGGGAAAAGGTTGGAAAACACCATGTTAGTATTATGTGTTGGCTCTTATTGTGTGTGTTTGGCAAGATATTATATAGAAGAAATGAGTTCTGAAGAGAACTGACAAGTTTACAAACAGAAATCAAGTCCAGAAACTTGAGGCATTGTAGAGTTGGAAAAGCCTACTGCTTCTAGATTCCAAAAGGTAAAAGATGGAATTTTTAAAGATTTTGAGCAGCAAACAGCCAGCAAAATGTGCATAAAGTGACTCTGAGCAGAGATCACCTTAAAGGAGTGACCTCCCCCTCCAAACTTGAAATATGAATATAGCCACCACTAAGTTGAAAGAAACAGGTATAGAGGTAAGAAAACAAGAGTATATTTGATAACCATATCTAGAAGATAAATTTAGATGTGTTTATTAGCACATGGAAATGATTGGAAGCAAAGAGATCAAAAGCCAACTGAATTTTTGCGGGACTGGTATTCCCCACAGAAAACTATGAGTGTGGAGCATAAAAGGCCTTTGATAGTTTAAGATAGACAGCAACCTTTGGTCCCCAACCTTCCATAAGCAGAAGCAGGTGTTACAGATTATACAGCCTGGAGGAGGAGATGATCCCTCACACGTTTCAGATATGGCAAAGAAGATGATAAGTAAAAGAAGACCCTCCTACAGGACAGAATCAGGGCTAATCAAAGAACCTCCCTCGCCCAGGATAGGGGTCTTCAAAATGTGTTCAGTGGGATTTCAGAACTACAGGTCTGTGATAACTTTGTGTCTCCCTTTCTTCCCTTTTCTTAATAGGAGCATTTACTGTGGAGGTTCTGTATCCATTCCACCACTGTACATTGGATGGGACAGATAATTCATCTTTTTAATGCTCATAATTCTGTGGGCCAGAAGACTTGATAGAGATTAATGTGTATCACTCAGAGATCATGAACTTTAAACTGGACACAGTGGATTTGGGATTATTCTCCATGGGGGCAGGCAGTAACTAACTTCTATGTATGGGAGGAAGGAACAAAGGGGTTTTGGGAAATGTTAAATTAAACTAAATTTGGCCTGAATCTGCATCTGTACTTCAAGTCCCTACATTTATAAAAATCATGCAACCTAACTTAGTAGTTAAAACTGCAACCTAACCAAAAGCCTAACTAGGAGTGTACTTTTGTAATAAATAGCTGAATCTAAGCCAATCACAGCAGCTGAGTTTCAGTCAGCCACAGGTGGCCAACTGTAGATCCTGTTCAAATAATGCAGATGCCGAATTGTAACAAATCAAGCTGTTTCTGTGCCTCACTTCCATCTTCTGTCCATACACGCTCCCTGCCCACATTGCAATTGGAGCTCTCTGAACCTCTCTTGGTTCTGAAGGCTGCCCAATTTGCAAATCATTCTTTGCTCAATTAAACCCTGTTAAATTTAATTTATTGAAAGTTTTTCTTTTAACAGTTACCATAAAGCAGACTAAAGCAGATGTAAGTAGAATCCCTCCACATGATTTTATAGCTCTCTCTTCCTCTGTCACAGTGATCTTGGAGGCCTCACATTCCTGATGGTGTGTTGACAAGATGAAAGAAGACTGCCTCACACACATTGGACTTGGTATGAGCTAGAAAGAAATATTTATTCAATTCAGCCACTGAGATTTTAGTATTTATTTGTAACCATATCGTAGCTTAGCCTATCCTGACTAATATCCTCTTCTATTCTACCAAAGAATATTAATAATATGAAGAATTTTGACATACTTTTTAAGGCTACGAAAAGGGTTTTGAAGCATTGCTGCCCCTGCAAGAGGATGAAGCTACATGGACAGGTGACTCTAAGCAAATTTGGAATGAAGGCAGGCAGAGTTCTTTTCTTTTATTTCATAGTAGAAATTATGTATAAAATAAAATAAGATTTTAGAATTCTATGAGATGACATATTATATAAACTGAAAATTAAATCCAGAGGTCTAAGTATTTGCAAACAATTTTTGGAGAAAAACTATTTTGAAAAAGGTTGCACTCTGCCACTGCTAAAAGTATTGTTTCAGCCACTCCATTAGATTTCTCTTGCCTCTTCAACATAAGGTTTGTCTTCATGTTTATAGCCTTCTCTCTTCCGATGCACAAATCCATGAGTTTGCCTGAGAAAATTTTTTAGCAATGTTCTTTCATCTTCTGGGTCAGGGGAGAGAATTGCTCAGGAGGAATTACAGCATCATGTTCAGCAAAAATGAACAATGTAGGGTTCTTTAAACTGTAAATATCTTCAAAATCTTTGACAATGCTGTAGACTGACACTCCTACCTGGCATTCTGGATATTTTATTATCAAATGATGTAAAGTAACTACACAATGTCAGAATCCAACACCAAACATCTGGGCATAATAGTCCTGTTTCAGATATTCTATTAGTTTCATTTCAACCTCTTTGGCATTTCTTGATTGAAAACTAGAAGGAAGATTAGTCATCAGAAGGATGCTACAGTTCTTTCCCTGTAAAGAATTCTGGAACAATGATTGTGTATCCATTGCTGTAATTTGTATCACTCATATGTCTGGAATTTGGCATTTACCAGCTTAACAAAGCTTGAGTGACAACCATAGCTTTGCCTATGTTAACCAATTTGCTGGTTTGAGATCTTCAAATATAAGCTTTGAGATCTTCAAATTGGACTCTGTGCCCTATTACTCTATACTTTGATCTTATGGCCAATGTGATATGGACAAGGAAGAGCTCTGTTAGCCATTGGAATAATTAATGCTTCCCTTGTTATGAAATTGAACTGCAGATCAGAAATTATTTGCTCCAGCCATTGGCCTGACATCTGCTTTCTAATCACCAGAAAGAGCCAAAAAAAAAAAAAAAACTGAGAAGAGGTTCCTGTTTCCCCCACACTCAGTGGTGTTTGGTATTCCTTCTCACTTTCTTTGTCAGTACTGTCACCTCCATACAGACGCTGCTGCTTCTAGGAATCCATCTCATTATTGCCAATTCTGCCAGGTGTGGCAGAATTACCCTCCACCTACATAAAACCCTCCTCTCTGGCAGTGAAGCTTCTGTTTTTCATGGTCCCATCATGGAAAAATTATCTTCAGGCCATGTGTCTTTGCTGGCCCTTCTGCATGGGGTGATTTCCTTCCAGATCATCCACCACTTGCTTCCTCACTCTCTCAGGTCTTTGCTTAATTGTCACTTCCTTAATGAGACCTTCCCTCACCACCCTATTTAAAATTTCAGGTCTTAGTTCCATTTATAGAATTCCATATTCTTCCTTGTCTAATGCATCTGACATACTATGTATTTTATTCATTTATTTCTTTATTGTCTGTTTCCCCCACTTAAATGCAAGCTCTACAGAGGCAAAGTTTTTGTCTAGTTATTCACTGTGCTATCTCCAGCCCTTAGAATAGTGCCTGGCATATATAATACAATTTGTGGAATAAATGACTAAATTGAGCTCAGCTTGTGATTCCACAATCACATGAAGGGCTCTCAAGGGTCAACACATTTGGGGGTATACTCTGAAGAATGGGAGGGGGCCAGGAATGCAAGGCCAATGCCAGGCCAAGCCATTTTGCATCTGATGTGAAAGAAAAAGTCAGTAACACTGATCCTGTCTTTACTTAACACTTTGATATTTTTTTCACTGTGGATTTTTTTTTGCATAATTTTCTTGCTGCATTCCTCTCCAAGATGTTCTAGGAATGGTTCTGATCATACAATGTGTGAAGAAGGGAGATGCTTTAAATGTAATCTTTTAAGGAGAAATCTGAGCACAATGCCAAAAGAAGGGATTTTCAGACTGACAACAGAGAGTTTTGATGGCCATTAGAGGAGATGATATTGATGGTGATGATGATGATGATGACAGTGATGGTATTTAAAGTGCCAATGTATCTAATGAAGGAATTAGAATATTAAGTCAAAGCCTAAGGCAAAAATGACATTTCATCAAATTCTTTTTTGATATCTTAGAGAGTCATCCTAGAGACCAAAAAAAAAAACACAAAAAACAAAAAAACAGCTCTGCATCAGCCTAACACATCTAGTTGTTCTTTCATCATTAGAGCAGATTGGCAGATTGGTGTTTCCTCATGTGTGCACCAGATGAAGTAGCTGGCTTACATTTAAAGGATTGGGTGTATAACAAATGCATACCTTTAAAGATTTCCTGGGAGGAGGAAGATGCTCATGGTATGAGAGGCACGCAGAGACTGACACGGACTGAGGGACCTACAAACTCATAGCTCCCTTCTCATGCTCACTCCAAGTCACACACTCATTTAGTGACTGCACAAATAAAATAGATATTTCTCTTTTTCTTTATCTGTTGAGGATATATGTCAAGCTGAATTAGCTAAAGTTAAATATGTTAAGATAGGACTCTGTGATCTTAAGTACTTCCTATGTGCAGACATTGTGCTAAGAATTGCTTATATGCATTTCCATTTAGTTTTCACAACAAATGTCTGATGTAAGCACCCTTATTATGCTCCTTTAATAAATAAGAACACTGAGGATCAGAAAGGTCCATTTTTCTCAAGGTCACATAACTAATCTTGGAATGGAGAATTCCAACAGGAATTCAAAGACCTTCCTCTTCACTGCTGTACAACAGTGTCACCTTTTGCCTCTTCGGTCTAAGGTATCAGAAGAACTTGACCTTAGTTTCATTCGCTGTCATGCCATGTACTATTTGGCCTTACTCGCCTTTTCTCTAGATAGGATATAGAAAGAACACCTGGCCTGGAAGATAGATGATTAAAATTCTTCTCTTTGCTCTGCCTCTGGCTTCATTTGTGATTTTAGGCAAGTCCCTCAGTTTCTCAAGGACTGAGTTATGTCAATTGTAAAATAAAGGTTTTATATTGGATTATCTTTCATATCATCTTTTTAGCTGAAATCTTCCATTATTTCATTTCATAATTTAATACATCTCTAGTTGCCACAAAACTCTTAATTGGAAGAGCTTTATGGCACATTTTATTGAACAGTTGCCACTCTTAAACCATTGCTCCAAAGCCAAGGTAGATTCAAAAGTAAGGTAGGAAACAATTATAGAAGAAAGAGAATTTCAGTAAAGAGGATACACTCAGCCTCAAAAATATTCTTCATGGGTGTGTATGCTCCAAAAGCCAAGAATATCTATACCACTCCTTTGGTACAAAGGCAGGAGACATTTTGAGAGAAGAGAGCTCTTTCACACAAACATTACTGGGCTCCCACTGCTCCAGTGCTACATGGTTTTGGGTAAGAACAACTTTGAATAAACCAGCCATTGTATGAGTTACAGAAGTAACATTACTGAACTCTCTACCCTTGAGGAAGAAAGGCTGAAGCTTATGGGCTTACTGTTCAGTTATTCAGACAGAGTAACTGGAAGGTTTTTGACGTTGACACCACATCACTAATGCCACAGCAGGATCTTTAAGGAAGGGAGTTGGGTTGGAGATATAGAACCACGCAGTGACCTTGATTATGGCCTGACACCATCACTTAACCTAAGACCTTCACCAAGGCCTTGATAAGTAATGATGCATAGCAAACAACAGAATTGCACTTTGCAATGTTTATGTTTTGCTCTGTGTGCTTACACTGAACTGTGATTTTGCTATATGTGGTTCTTTTGAGGGTGAATTTAGTTTTTCTCAGGAAATTTTTAAATTTCCTTATAAAGTCCTTCCTTCCTTCTAATCTTTCTCTCTCCATCTCTCCCCCATCCCTCCCTCTGTTTCTCTCTTAACACATATTTATTGGCTGCCTAGTTTGTATTCAGATGCTGTGTATACAACAGTGGGGGAAAAAAAGAACAGATATTGTCCCTGCTTCATAAAGTTTTTGAAATTTTGGGCCTATGCAAAACCTCTTCCAGTCATATTAAGGAGGGCTAGATAAATCAGGGGAAAATAATTGACATGTTCATTCTCTATTATGGGTCCCTGGACTGGTAAGAACTCCCTATACAGAAATATCCCTAGTTAGCAACATAGCCCTTAATAGCTGTCCTGTATGTGACATCTACTGAACCTCCTGGGGAAGTTTCAACAGTTACTTTCACTAAAGTAGGGGATGATTCTAGAACAAATGCCTTGGAGCTTCCTCAGAAGATGACTTTATGCAATTTTAGCTCATTTCTTTCCACATTTATTGAACACGTACATGATGTTACCTATCAGAGCATCTGCTGCAGATTAGTAACCGAGCACTGCTTCACATTCAAAAGTCAGTGAAATGTGGTTCTTGCCTTCACGTTGTTCACAGTTTAGCTGGGAAGAAAACACATAAACAAATTATTACAATAGAGTATGATACAGCGTAGTAATGGAGGTATTTATAAGGTACTGAAGTAGTGCAGAGAAATGAGGAATTAACTCTATCCCAGCCAGGGAAAGGCCAGGGAAGGCCTCCCAGGGTCAAATGCTCCTGAAGAGAATTTAAAAAGTTGAACAGGAATTTCCCAGGCCGAGGAGATGGGGAGTTAAGACGGAGTCGGGGCAGGTAGGGTGTGATGAGCGTTCCAAGTAGAGGGAAGAACATGTGCAAAGGTGTGCGGGTGCTCAGTGGGGGAGGAGGACGCTAGCAGTCTCATGGCTTTAGATCAGAAAGCATGAGGCTGGGTGAGCTGGAAGATGAGGATGAACGTCCTTATCTGTCTGCTTAGAGATTGGATTTTTATCTTCTACTGTAGGCAATGAGGGGGCTGCTGCTAAATGAGTTGAACATAGGAGAATGACAATGTTATATTTGACTTTCTCAGTTCCCCTGGGATGGTGTCAGATAAGGACCTGAGCATAGGACCATGCAGACCACACTCAAAGTCATCCCTTTCCCACAATCAGCAATCAACGTGCCTTGGTCCAGACGCTTTAACTCTCCCACACCTCCGAGGGCATCCTGCTCACCCCTGGCATTCTCTGAAAAGCTGCAGTTGGCAAGTGACTCAAACTTCTCGGCCTAGGGCCTGAGCCTTTGTCCCTTCCCACTTCTGTCAGAAAACTCATCCAGGCCTCGTGAAAGGAACTGTGGTTCCTGAGAAAAGTTCACTTGTTCAATTTCCTCTTGGGAGTTAAAATATATATACACAATCTATTAGGTATAATCTGGTTGGTTGAAAGTAAAAAAATCAACTCAACCTAACTTAATAAATAAAAATAAGCATTTAAATATTTTATTTAAGGATGCAATGGTAGCTTAAGGAACCTAAGCACAGTGACACAATTCAAGAAGAACTCTAACTGGGAACCAGAGCCTTCAGATGCACAGGCAAGACTCTCTCCCTTTATCTCGTTTTTTATCTCTTTCTTCATGTCTCTTGTACAACTTTTTTCTTTCTCTGTAGACAGCTTTCTTGGATCTCCAATTCACATGGAATCATGTAGAAAATTTTAATTCCCAACTCTCTATGTTATAGTTGCAGCCATATAGAAGACTGCTAAGTGCCAATTCCAAATTCTCAGGAGAGGATTTGATTGGCCTGCCTTGGGTCAGGTGTTACCACTGGTCCAGTCAGCCATCTCCAAGGGTAGGTGTCACACTCCCACTGTGACTGACAGGGTCTCACACCTCTGACCTCAAGGATCAGATGTGGTGTGGAGGAGGAGAGTCCCAAAGTATGGGAATTGGTTGGGATCTAGGTAGAAACTCTGAAAGTATGTCCGACAAATACAAACACAATCATACTGACCACACATACACATGTGCACACACACATGAACAACATCCAATGTCCCCTATATTTAATAACTAGTTAAACAAAATTATAATTACTTAAACTTCTACAGTCAAGAAAAATACAGGGTGTCCAAAAAGTCTCCATACATAGGGAAAATGGGAAATTGTAGCTAAATGTACCTTTATTTACAAAATATTCATTACAAAATTTTACAAAATGTTTCTTTCGTATGGAGACTTTTGGGACACCCTGTATATTGTTTCAAGTAAAATTTCACCATTACGGCCTTTTTATTTCCCTCAACTAAGGGGTTGAATTCTGTAACTTCTAAGGTTCTAATGCTAATGTTCTTTGATTAATGACATGGGAGATTATCAGACACAGTGAGTGTGAATTTCTACATCTTACAGTTTTCTGCAGGAAATTAACCAAGCTCATAGACATAAAAAAAATCTTACTTAAACTAACACTTAGCTGTTCATTCACCAGTTGTTCCTGATACAGATATATTTGACTATTTGCAAAAATCAAACCCACCCTCAAATAACAAAAATTTTCCTCCATTGATGATATTCAATAGAAAATGCTGCAGGTTTCCAACTGTGGTGTTACAACAAAACAACAAAACAAAGCACAAACCACTGTTGAAAACTAAAAGCTAAAATGACAAAAACTTAGCCTCTTAAGGTATGTACTTTTAGGACATCAATATGTAAGAGTCTGGACGATATATACTAGTTCTGGCATGTTCGTTTAAAAAAAAGTCAGTACCATTACCTTATTATTAGTCCATTTCAAATATATAGGCACTAACTAGATAAAGTACTGTTACAGTGTTCAAACATTTGACAATATCACCCTTATAAACACACTCATTCTTTAGATATCCTCTTGCTTTCCCAAGCTAAAAGAAGACAAGGGGTTAAGAAAATATATACAAAGATCCCAGGGTATATATGAATTTCCATGAAAATGGAAAAGAAAGGGAATAGACAATGTGCATTAATGTCATTTCAGCCTTGTGCATAATTCAGGGCTTTCTGTAGGCTGATTTGGTTTAGATCAGTGGTCTTTCACGTGCCTACATTCACATATCCTTACATTATAAATCTACTTATTAATATTTTGCCAGAAAGTATCCTGGAGATGATTTCTAGCCCGAGTTCTTCACACAGATGATGATGGCAGACATGTCATCTAAAATTCTTCTGATTTCCTTTAGTCTAACAAGTCATTTCTTCCCATGACATATTTAGAAGCCTCCAAGCACACAGGGCAAAGCAGTATTTTTACATGGACAAAACAAAATCTTCATCCTATATTTATTTCCATTAGGAAGAAAAAAATATGCAAATCTCACATCAGAGTGCAGCTGAGGGATACATGAGCAGTTGATGAAAAGACATTCATTTGAAATACAATTTCTCTGCAGTTGCTGGATCCCACTCCCCTCCCCCTCCCCAACTGTCTGGACTAGGTGGGGGAGAGGTTACTGAGCTATGAATGTATTTCCCATATTGGCTAGGAAGCAAGAGTGGAGCTAATGTACTGTGTATTCAAATGAGACTCTTTAAAGCAGAGTTGAATTGAACTCAGATGCAAATCACAGTGGCAGAAGCACTTTCTGCTGCCCTTTGTCCTTTCTGTCTGTGTCCTTAAGCATAGTCAAGGACTCCCAGCTGAGATGTTTGGCCTTCTGAGAAAGTAAACAATCGGGTCCTCCCTCCCTTAATATAGACACACTCACCATGTGCTTTGCCTGCTGAAAATGTGTGGCAAGATCGTCCTCATCCGAGAGATGGGGCTGTGGTAGGGGGGGTGGTTCCTGAAGGACTGACCAGAAGCCCAAAAGGAAAGAAGGCAAGCTCTGTGATGAGGCACAGAGAAGCACTGAAATAAAGGAAAGAAATGTGGTAAGAAGAGAGAAGGACCAGAAAATCATTCCAAAGAAACAAAAGGGGAAAGAAGACCCCTTTAAATGTGAATAAAATGTTGCATGGTATTTGTAACTATCCATAATTAGTTTCTCTGCACCTTACAACCAAGTGCAAGACTGAAAGGTAAGGCCAACACCTCAGTGAGATGGATCCTTTTCTACATGGAATGCTCTGATACATCAAACAAAATAAAGAACATTTACCCTGCCCCTCCCCCACCAAAATGGTATATTTTTGGATCTTAAGGGGAAAAAACTGTGCCTCCTATGCCCTCTCTGCACTAATGCCTCCATTCCTGAAAGAATTCCTGCCTGGCAAGGCTTTCCCATCATACATGGTATTCCCATTTGACAAGGGAGAAAAGAGCCCATGCACACTCACCAAAAGTCACCCACAGTCAATCTGGGTGAAGCCAAATGAAAATTTCGGATTCCAAATGCACCCTTGGCCGCTTGTCTTTCTGTCCCTCCTCCTCTCATCTTCTGTCTCCTCCCTCAGATAAGTTAAAGATTCACTGAAAAAATCATGCATGGCATTGAGCGAAAACTACCCAGATCACTTGGCTGAAAACAGAGCCCTAAATAGCCTTTTGAGGAGAGAGGGGGCTGTCCCTGTGTACTGTATTAGTGGCTGAACTAATGCAAGAATAAAATAGCATGTGATCTCCTTTAAAAGTTGCTGAATAAAATTCACCAGGCTAATTTAAATATATGAGCTAATTATCTGTTGCAAGTGAATTAAAAATATGGAAAGTTTCACAAAGCATACTGATTTTTTTTAAAAAATAATTTTACTTCTGCTAACTAAATGTCAGTTCCACTTATAGAATCCCATCATATTCTTTTTAGTTTTCATGATTCTATTTATTATTTATAAGAAAGGAAAGATTCCCGTTTCATAACTCTGTAATGAGAAACATCGTGCTCTGGGTGGCCATGAAAAGCAAAATTTGGGAAGGGTGGACCCCTTATGGCTTCAACTGATATGCTCAGTTTGTTGTGACACTGAGTGTCATGTGTGTGCAAGTTAATTTGGGCTGATTGGGCATATGTATAGAGTCAGTATACATTGAATGTGCCAGAAACACAGTTATGATGGAATTTTGTCCACAGCAAACATAGTCCCAGATTCTTATTCATGTGATGAGTTTTGGTCATGGTATCAGGCCCACCACAGAAAAAGAGACTGTTATTATTATAGCGTGTGGCCTTGAAAGGTACACATAAAATTGACCCTAGCTTCTTTATTTTTCCATTGCTGGTGGCTGCTGACAATTATTCCCCAATGTGGATAGAATTTCATTGCACTGAAAAAGATACCACTTCCTATAACTTGTGGTGAATTGGAGGGGTTGAGACTGTATTTTTTATCCCTGGAAAGGAAATTATCCACCCTCCCCCATGCCAAGTAGCATCACTATCACTTCAATTATTTTATCAAATGGAAAGCCAGGATAGCAAAATGTCCAACAATACACTGCATTAGAGAAACCCCCAGAAATTGAAAGAATACGTGTTTCTAGATGGGTGGAGGACAAGAGGGAAGGCAGTATGTTTTGGAAGACAGGTCTCTGATCACCAAATGAAGGCAGCAGGCATCGCCTTCAGAACATCAGTTGGAACTAATTTACGGTGTCAGCAATGGGCAAGAATCAACCCCTACCATCACCAGCCTGCTCAGCCTAAGATAAGTGGTGCCTGTCAGGCAATACCATGTCTTTTTTTTGGAAACCCAAGAGTAAAAGTGATGAGAGAGAGGTGGATTTTAGCATGCCGCACGTAGGGTAGAGACGAAACAGTCTTTGCTTGCTGCCTTTACTCACATGGGGCTTCCTGCTGAGTCAGAAGACATAGCAGGTTCCCACGGGGCTTCTGTACATGGGAGGGAAACAGCATTGGGCTCAAGAGCTTGGGTCTGAATGATTTTGATATGCTGTCTCTCAAGACAACATTGTCTTCCCTATTTTTCAATTAATCACCTTCTCCCCGAATCTTTCTTGGGTAAACGAGAAATGCAGCCAGATATTTTGTAGGGCTGCCAGGAGGTCAGAGGTCAGGTATAGTGATAATGTTGAAAAATAATTAATTAGCTGACACGCTCTCAGAATAACTCTCTCTGGGAAAAGTCTCCTGCAACACTGCAGAAGGATAAGCTGAAATGAAATAGAAAAAGAGAAAGGAGACAGCAGATGAGGAAATGGGGTGGGAATTTGCAAAGGAAGAAAAAATAAAATTGCTTTTATTTGTTCCTTCAAAAGCATTTTAAAGAAGATTTTTCTTCAACCTAATCCACAGTATTCTGTCAGTGCTATCAAGTTTTTTTTTTTTTTCCCCAGTGAATAAACAGCAAACTGTTTCTTCAGGAGTAAATTGTATTTACTGCATACACAATTAACCATAGTACTTGCACATCTTTAGAGTTGTTTTCATTTGCAGTCTGCTTGTGTGGAGGAACTTGGAGTACACAAATGATCAAAACTCAGCAAAATGTACTCTTTCATCTGCACACAAAATCCAATCCTCTGTTTCAACGCCTTTCAAGATGTCAAAGATGTCCTTGACCCTTCGTGAACAATAAAAGCTCAAGGCTAAATAACTGGTGATCTATCTGACTTTCTCCAAGACTTTTCCTTTTATTTTTTGGGCTCAAAATAACTGGCTGCAATCTCCAAGGACAAAGGATGTATATATTGATGTTCGACCTTCCCATGGTTCCTCCTAGTTGTTTCTATTCTTTGAAAGTAGCCATGTGGCTCGGGAATGGGGTGAGGTTCAGGGGAGTTAGGTGCTGCAGTCTGCTGCTTAATTTTAACTCAAACAATGATATGGCAGCTATGCAGATATCCCGGGGCACCTCTGCCGTGTGATTTCTGGCCGGCCCACGCAGAAGATAGCGTGTTTAGCAAAACCATTCTTGACAAAACCTGAGAAGTGGAAAAATGATCACTCATGGATGGACTATATATCTGGTTGCATGTGTTGATTAATTAATTGAAAACAGTTAAGAGTGGTATAAGAGATTTTCACATCTGGAAGAAGCAGAGATCCAGGATTGAGATCAAGGAACGACCCAAAGTCTAAGTGATTCCCAGATAACAAGAAATAAAATATTTAGAGAGGACATAATAATTTAGCTGCAGTATGGGGTCCTAGATTTAGGTTCAAGTAATAGTAATAATCTCAACACTAAGGTAGCATTTAGTACGACCTAGGTGCTATTTGAAATGCTTTAAGTGTATTTAACTACCTAATCTTTACAATGACCCCATAGGGGAAGTAATAGAGTTTTTCCCATCTTACTGACAAGGCGACTGTGGCTCAGAGAGTTTAAGTAAGTTGACATCTGTGGCTTGTGAGTGGTGGAAACAGACTTGAACCCAGACAGGCTGTTTCCAGAGCCCTTGATCTTGGCTGCTACATGAACCTATTCAGATACAGGAATGTGTATTCCTATCTGTGTTAAAGGGGATTTTTCCATATCTACAGTTACCTTTAGTGCTTATCACTTCTTGAATTGAGAAGATGGTTCTGACACATTCACTGCCAAATTTTGAATATTCAATGACAGGAACATGTTATGAAATAAAATGTTGAAAGATGATTTTTAAAATCCTCAATGGCACTTCTAGTTCTCTGGGTACTAACTCCCAAGTCTCTTGTTATTCAAAGTAGGCTTATAGTGATTGCAAACTTGTACATTTCAGCCTGCTCTCAAAGAGAAAATACCGACTGCAATTTGCACTCAGTACCTGGTTCTTATCTCTCAATGCAGTTATCATAATTGCAGTAAATTAATTATTTGTTTTGTTATTTGTTCAACGTTTACCTCTCTCATTGAGCTTGCCACTGTATTTCTGGTGCATATCCTGGTGCCTGGCGCACAGTAAATGTTCAAGAAATATTTGTTGAACAAATGAATGAATAAATGGATGAATGAATACAGCCCAGCAGCATCTTCCTAGTTCATCAGTCAATTTTTCCCTCTAATAGTCATTACCCCATGGAAATGGGGGCGACAAATGGAATGTTTACCCTGTACCCTTACTTGGCAATTCATCAAGGAATTTTCCTGTTCACTAGCAGATTCACATGCTTGCTTTGTTTAAGAGGGATTTCAGTGTGTTACACAGGGGATTTTTTTCCTAAGGATGTGATTATTCCCGGCTTGATCCTACTGCTGTGATATGGCCACGTTTGGCACAGAGCTCACGTGGCATGGGATTAGGCTGTCCTCATTGTGTGAAGTGACTTGGACATGTTGCTGTGCTTATTAGAGTGGGGTATTGTGGATCACTTTACAAAGGCAACAGCTGCAGCCATTACTCCAACAGTTATGTCATAATTTGGTGTGTGCGACACCTCTGCACGGCGCACGCAACAAAAACATTTATTCTTCTCATCTGTCAATATGTTTGTGCCTCTCGTCTCTGTCTTTCTCTCTTTTGCTTCCTTTCACAAGTGGCAGAATGCATCCCAATTCCCAAACAATTGGCTTCTCTGCAGAAATATTCTTAAGGCAGCTGCTTTCTTATAGCACATTTTTTAATGATTATATACATTTTTTTCTTAATAAAAAACAGCCTTTTTGAAATTCAGAGACAGTTTCAAAGCACATAATGATATTCAATTAACCAAATATGGTCTACACCTCAGTGGCGTGGGTTAGTACACTCTGTTTGACTCTTGGGGAAACCAAGACTTTCATGGGATTATCCGGTCTAAAAGATACTGAATCCTTAAAACAGCCCAGAGGAGGGCACTTTTCATAATGCACTCATTCCACCTCTGCCCTCAAATGATACAGGATCTGAGATGGTGTGAGATAATCCCCCAATTAGGTTCCGAAGGAAACTGAGCTGAAATGGCTTATCTGAAGTCACACAGTTAATCAACACTAGAGCAGGATTAAGCTCTGGGTTGCTGGATCACAGCCATGTGCATATTATACTTCTTTCAAGCCATGAGTCTATGAACGAACTTGACAATCATTGGTGTGACCTGGGTTGAAACATTAGGCTTAGGTGTCCAGAGTCAGGCATGACATGAATATACGGCAAAGGTACCACTGGTGCATGGCAGCAAGTTTTCCTGACAACTCCATTTTTTCGCTGAGAATTGTGACACTCTGGCTGTGTGGGCTGTGTGCCTCCCTCTGTTTACAGAGCTAGGAAGTGTTTGTGGCTTGCCTTGAACCTGGACAGTAGGTTTTTCCCAATATGAGCTTCTCCAGCCGTCAGAGTGTGGGCAGCTGCAGGGAGGACCAGCGTCCAGCTAAGCCGAAGGTTCTGATGAATGCCCAGTAGAAGGAGGAGGCGATGAGTCAGAGAGGTCAGCTAAGGAGTGGGAGGTGGGAGAGAAGACAAAGAAAATGATATTTATTGCGTTTTTACCAATAAAACGCTGCGCATCATGAGAGGTTTTCCTATTCTCATTTCATTGATGAGACAGTGAGGTTTGGGAGGATGCGTGACATGCCCACTTTCTGGTAAAAGCACAAGGCTTTGAGCTTGACTGATTACAACATTCTTAAGCAGGGCATTGCAGAGGGCCATGCCAGTCGTGCCCTTGTGCAGAGGTGTGAGGCAGAGGGAGTAACAGGAGATGAAACGCAGCCAGGGCCCTCCACCAAACCATCCATTTGGAGACAGAGGTAACTTCTCTGAGCCCCTGCACAACTCTTCCATTTCATCCCACCACCCCAACAGACTGAGTCTCCAAAGGGCAGGGTACCCACTTTTTGTACCCAAGAGCTTACAGTCGACAGCATCACTTCAGATAGGAGGATGCCCTGATCCTCTAGGGAGGGTTTTACCTTGCAGCCTCTATTATTGCATGCTTGTTTCCTGCTGGGTGGGGTGGCCCAGGACTGTTAGGTATTGATCATAGTTGGAGAAGGCCCAAACCTTTCAGGTAAATCCTGGTCCTGATGGAAGCAAGACCACACATGCCTGAATTTCCTGGAGAATGTTTTTGCTGAGTTCTTTGTCCTTTGCTTTTAATTCAGCAGTGTTAACATGAAGTTTGGGGCTGAAAGAGAGGCTTGACTCCTCTTCCTACCTACCTAGGACTCAGGCAAAATCTGCAGAAGCAGCAAAGTAAGACCATCCAGACTTCTGGTTCTGAGATGACCAGACGAAGCACAGTACATTTGGAAAAGAAATGGAGTATTCGTCTTAGGGTGGTTGGGTCGAATTCATCTTTAATATGTGAGAATAATTTGTATCCAAGGTATAAACCACACTCCAAAGCTACTTTAAGAATACAACAATTCCAGCTAGACTTTTTTTAAACCATAGGGAAATTTATTATCTCATGCAAAAGGAAGTTAAGAAGTGGGGAATGCTTCAGGGTTTATTGATTCCACAGCTCAAAGATATTTTCAGACCTAGGTTCTTTTTGGCTTTTTGCTTTGCTGTTAGTGGTATCAGCTTTATCCTAAAGCTGGTTCCCCACATGGTCACATGATGGCTGCCAGCAGCAACTGGTACAGCATACTTTTGTGTTTATTTTCAGTTGGGTAGAGATAAACTGACTTTTTATTTCCAGAATCCCTAAGCAAGCCTCTTCTTGCATCTCATTGGCTTAAATTGACTTCAACTCTGACCCAACCCCTGGCAAGCGGGATGGAACCACCAGCTTTGGCCTAGACTAATTATCTGGGGTAGAATAAATTTGGGAAGTCTTCCAGGTCTCACTACAAGCTGACATCCCCACTTATAAGCATATCTGTCAGGGTTCAGTCAGAGAAGCAAAAGGGCTCTGAGTGACAGAGAATAAAGGACTTACTATAGGGATTAGACTTTATTCACTTGAAAGTGCTGGTGAAGCCATCTGTGCAGGGTGCTGCCTCTACATCTAGTGTTGAGCCTGAAGACTCTGTAGGTCAGCCAGTCTAGCAATTGGGAAGGAAAGCTGATGCCCTTCAACACAGGACTCAGAAACTAAAGGAGCAAATCTGGAAGAGCTGTTGGTCTGAGTGCCACCCATACCAACAGGGTGAGCCATTAAACCAGTGACAATGTGCATGGGCTACCACAGTGCCCAGGGCTCTGCACCAAACTTCAGAGCAAAACAAAAGAGCTGAGGCCTCATTCTAACCTCCAAATCTCACGTAAAATGTCTCTTGTGGTCAATGCTAAGCTGGAACCATACAAGGGAGGAAATTCTGGAGGGAATCAGTTTGCTCTAGCTTAACTATATTGATAAAGCACAATGTGACAACAATAAGAATAATCTAGTGCAATGATTCCCAACCAGGGGCGGTTCTGCCTTCCAGAAGACATGTGGCAATGTCTTGAGACATTTTTTGGTTGCCACAACTAGAAGGAAGCTACTGGCATCTAGTAAGTAGAAGCCAGGGATATCAGTAAACATCCTACAATGTACAGGACAGCCTGTCACCACAAAGAATTATCTGTTCCAAAATGTCAGCAGTGCCAAGGTTGAAAAATCCTGATTATAAACAATTATAAACAAGTCTTCTTCAAATTTTGTCTCAATTTCAAGCTCAAAAAGCAGGGAGAAGCTACTGCTTAGGTTTATTTAGTAGTAGGAACTAGTGGCATATGTATGTCTGCATTTGAGAATATAGCACATGCCCAGGACATTGGCACCTGTTACACACAGCTATTGGAAGGTGCTAACTTAAAAACAAAAATACTTAACATACCTTTTATCCACAACTTGGTTGCAAGTCCATAAAGGATATATAGATCATTCCTTGTATTTCTTTGACCCCCATAGTGACTTATAGCCAGGTTGATATCTGTTGTTTCTCGATTGATTTTGCTAAGGTATTGAGGCTCAACCAGCCCTTCGTATCCAACCATGCTTATGTATACACAAGATCTATTTGTAGCTAGAAATTATATACTGCACCAGCAGATGGAATCTTAGGCCTCTTGAGACATGGTTTACAGGTACAACACGGACGCTTTTTTAGGAGGACTTTTATCATGTTGAAAAAGGGTTAGGAATGCCAGCATTTATATTTCCAATTAAATTCTCAGCAAAATTCTTCCTGGTGATTTAATGGCAACATTTGAGGCAGATGTCACTTGACTGATGAGATAGAAGTTGTTGGAGAAAAACCTAAGCCAAGAAGAGTCATGTGTCCCTTAACAGCTTCCATTTTCTATTAAATTGTTGGCACTTCCAGGTAATTCCATGGCATGGGTTCTATAACAGCCCAGGAAGCAGCAGGAAATAGAAAAACATGGGAAGAGACACTGATTGATGGCAAATTGCTTATGGATCTGATGCTGTAACTAACTGGTACTTTTATAACATAGCAACAAAGTCTTAGCTAAACGGTCAACAATCCTATGTAATTAATAATATGAACCATACTTCACTGAATCCATTCTCTATTATTGAAATTTAGGGTTTTGCTTAAAAAATTATAAATAGTCTCCACTGAATACACTTGTTATGCAAATCTTTGCATTACTGTGCACTTGAATATTTATTTCCCTAAGATAAATTTCTATCAATAGAGTCACTAGGTAAAAGGACATTTATAGTTTAAGGCCTTAGATATTCATTTTGGAGCAAATATTTCAATATGTATATGCTTAATCCTGGGGGAAGTTTGTGTGCGAATTGCAGTCATGGGTTTTGTTGGGCATAAGTGGCTTGGCTCTATGCTTTTTCAAGAACGAATGTGCCTGCTAGCAGTAAATATTAAACAAAACCTCAGTTCTGCAATCTGGCACTCAATTGTTCATTTCTTCAACAGAGCAGGAAAAAAAAGTGGTTTTGATAGTGTAGCAAACACATTGATCTATTGAAGTACTATCACAGACATATTTAATTTCTGTGAAAAAAAAAATTGGGTCTGCAGGAATAATTACAGCTATCAAATTGTTTCTTCCGAAAAAGAAAGGAAAGGGGGTTTAAACCACTAACTATCAGAGTCATAGCTCTTTTGATCCTCAGGAAAGAAGCATGAAATTTGCTCTCGACTTGGGGGTGGGCAGAGAGGAAGAAAGAAAAGGGGACGTCCTTACGGTCCCATCGCTCCCCAACACACAAAGGGTTGGCAGGATCTCAAGCTCCATCCGTCTGTCAGTTCTTGTAGCTCTTGGCCTCAGACAAGGGCTTAAGGGGCAAAGGTGGGGGCAATTGCTGAGAGAAGATGGGGCTTAAATTTTTGTGCCTTCTACATTGCAAGGACACAAGCCATGTGGCCTCTAGTTATACAGCTGGTTGATGCGCCTTCACGTGTTCTCTTATTTAATCATCACAACCACTCTATGAAGTTTTTACCATTATATCCATTTTACAGATGAGGAAATGAAGATAAAACAGATTAAAGGTGGAGGTGGTTTGTAGTTGCCATGTAAGTTACAACAGGGCAGGAAATGGAGTTTGAGCCCCAATGCCATAACTCCAAGTGTGCAATTTTCTGGTAACCTGCTGCTCCCTCTCTATTATTTTTCCTATTATTTATTAATGACTCCTGTGTACCTACCAAGTATTTATATAAATATTCTTATAGATTTAATCCTCACAAAAATCCTCTGAAGTGAGTCTTACTGTCTGTATTAGTTTGCCAGGGCTGTCAAAAAGAAGTACCACAAACTGAATGGCTTAAACAACAGAAATGTATTTCTGAAGAGGAATCTCACAGTCTGGAGGCTACAGGTCCAACATCAAGGTGTTGGCAGGGCCATGCTCCCTCTGCAGGCACTAGGGAAAGATCTGTTCCTTCCAGATTTCTCTCCTCCTACCTTCTGGCACTGCCTTCTGATAATTTCTTGACTTGTGGCAACATAACCCCAGTCTTAACATGGTGTTCTTCCTGGGTGCATGTCTGTCTTCAAATTTCCCTTTTCTATAGAATTACACCAGTCATTTTGGAGTAGGGGCCCACCTACTCCAGATGAAAAGTATGAGTTAGATGAGTATGACCTCATCCTAACTTAACTAATCATTTCCAAATAAGGTCATATTCTGAGGTCCTGGGGATTAGGACTTCAACATATAATAATTTTGGGGGGGAATGCAGTTCAACCCATAACATCACCTCCATTTTTCATATAACAAAACTGATTGATCCAAGGTTGCTAAGAATGTAAATGTCAAGGCCAGGAGCTGGAGTCAGCTTCTCTGACCAGGGGCCCACAGTATTTTGCTCTTATAGCTTCCCTCTCCCCAAATAAATATGGATTAGATCAGAGACAATCTGACTGAGGCATAAGCAATTGTCATGCAAATTGTACATTAGAAATACAAATAAAATGTAATTACAAAGATGATTTAATCTTGGGCCAGCCTACTTGGTGGACTTAAAAGGACATGCAAAACTCATGGGAGCATCTTGATTTGGGGAATATAGGCCTTTCAGACATGTGAGGCTACTAGGCAGGGGAAAGGGTGATTGGAAGCTGGGAAGAGAATAAACTGACTCTTCAGCCACTGATAGGTGCTAAAGAAGAGAAAATTGGGGACAGGGTGCTAAGTGGGATGCAGAGAATGCACGTGTGAGACTTGAGTATCCCAAGATGAACAACTGTTCTGTGGAATCCATGGTGCACCTAGGCTAGGACAAAAAAAAAAAAAAAAAAAAGACTGAATAATTCTAAGAGAAGCATTAATAGTGTGAGCTTGATACTAGAGGTAGGGTGACCAGTGCCCTGGTTTGCGTGGGACTGAGGGGTTTCCCAGAATGGGATTTTCATGATAAAACCTAGACAGTCCCAGGAAAAAAGGGATGGTTGTCACCTACTAGGGAGTGGAGTGGAACTTGGAAGTCTCTTGTGAACCCCATTAATAAATGTGTGGGGGGGAGCAGTTGGGGGAGGCGCCTCCTGGTTTAAGTCCCACAATAGCGTGTCAATAATTTGCCCCAGGGATCCTTCAACCTCTGGTGGAAATAAGAATGCTGTAAGATGACACCCCTAACCAGCACATAGCTTTTACCCTCTAGAAACACACTGCAGTTTTGTTACATTGCTCTCTCCCTAACTGAGTTAGAGGTGTTAGGAGATGGGGGATCCCACTAAACGTAAAAATCACAGACAGGCTTTGGTCCTTTGTGGATAACTGTGTAATATGTCCAAACCCCATGGAAGGAACATTCTGTTCCCTTCCCTTCTCTCAGTCCCTGCTCAGTCCCTCACCAAAACAGGCAACGAGCAAAGAGAATTTCTCAAATTTTTCTGTACATAAAAATCAACTAAGGCCCTTGTTTAAGATACAGATATGGAGAATAATTCATTCAGAATCTCCAGGGAGGAGCTTCAGAAGCTGCATTTTTTAAAAGAAATTCCCCAGGGGATGATTAGAAGCGGGCAAGCCTTGGAAACTCAGGACTGGGAGGCATCCCAGCAGGAGACCACGCACCCATGCTCCTCCCAGGAGAAACTGGGAGACCCTCCCCCTCTCTTATAGTCAGAGTCAGGATACACACAGCAGTCAGGAGCTGGAGAATGTTCGTTTCTGCATCAACTCTCCTGCTCCATTTCCAGGGGCATGTTTTTGGTCTCAAAACAAGCACCTAGGAAAGAGGGTAGGTAGGGTTTTTGTTTGTTTTCTTTATGTAACTTGGCTATGAGGGCATCCTTAACTCTAGATCTACCTGACAGTAATGTTTTTGGCAAGAGAGCTTGGGGAGAAAATGGGGTGTTTTGATCTGGGGGTGCTAACAGAGCCTCAGCAAACAGGCAGGTTAGAGAGGCTTTATCTCGCTGTGTTTATTCACGTCTGGGTGGAGAAAAACGAGGGTTCCAGATTGTTAACCAGCGGCAGCTGGCAGCTTTATTGTTTTTTAATTAAATAACCCCCAGCCACAGGAGCACACACCAATCCCCCACCTCCTCCTCCTAGGAAACCTCATTAAGCACGAGGACTACAATTAAACCTGGAATCCATGGCTGACACTCCTACCATCAGTCTATTGCTTCTGCGAGGGCTGTGGGCGAAAAAGCGGCTCTCTCCTCCTCATTTTATGGGCAGAGGGTGAGAACAGGGAGAGACCACCTTTATTTGTCACTTAATGGGCAACTGGGCCCTCCCTCCGGGCAGCCAGATGTGTCTTTTGTCCTTAACCACCTCCAAGTGGAAGGCTGCCCATCAAATAAAGCAAGACATCTGCCCGGGAGCCCCAATATACCTCAAACAGGTGAGGGCTTTGATTCCGAGAACAAGGGATTTTTCCCGACTTGATTTTGCCCTGCATTTGGGCCCAATATGTCAGGAATATCTTCACATGATTGCAGGTAGATAGTCATCAGCATTTTTAACTTCTGATGCCTTCTTACTTACCAGGGACATGTGGCTACAGGTGAGGCCGGTTTTCCTACCCTGCCGCTCATTCTGGCCCGCCCTGCTCACTTGGGCTGCCTGGTCCTGTGCCTGCCCCTTGTGCCAGCTCTGTCTTCATCTCCTTGGTCTGCCATTCTATTTCTGAACTCTCTTGCTCCTGATCTCTAATTGCAGAGCCTATTAGTATGTGGTGGCTCTTCTCACTGATATTAGAAAACCAATTTCTTAAGGTAGGAAGAGACTTCTTTAAAAAGTCTCCCCCATGGGGGTGGGGAGAGGCGTGGGGGAGGAAATGAACACAGAAAGCCAGAGCTGTTTTCTGTTGTATAAAGCCAAGTTCCTCTCCCCGGCCCCAGCTTGGGCAAAGCTCTGGTAATATTGTTTCCAGCAAAGCCCCCAAACCCAGCGAAAATGAATTTATCATTTACATCATTTCTCTTTGTAGCTCTGACAATTCATATTACCCCAGAACCTGACATCTCCACTTTCCTCCAATTGATAAATAATCTCTTTTTGATTTCTGTAACTGAGAAACATCATAAGCCCACATACAGAGGAAGATTCATTGGTCTTTTATTTCACATGTGAGCTCCTTGAAAAATTGAGTCTGCATTGCCATTTGGGCATTAATTCCTGACACACCACTTATCATATTTTGATTGTTTCCAAGAGAACACCATATTTTAACTCTTTGGGAATGATTTAACTGATCAAACACATGGCATCTGGTTGTTATGGTAACTAAAGTTCTAAAAATAATATAAAGAAAAGACCACCTTTAATTGGAATCACAAGAAGTTGTTATGGTAACTGGAATTTTTAAAAGTAACTAGGTTAAACTACATTTCATTTTATCTAGCACTTTGCACAAACAAATTCTGATTAAAATATCAGGTTTAATTTAATCAGTTAATTAATGTCACTAAATGTCATTTATCTTATAACTCTCATTTACATTCACTGCTGAATTATCCAACTTGCTAATTTATAACCATTCTGCCTTCAATTTAACATTATGGAAGCTGGGGCAAAGTGTGTCGTGCGAGTGTGAAGCTAGGTTTGGATGTTGACCTAATACCTGACTCTGCCTTTTATTAGCCTCCTGAATCTCTGTTTCTTTTTCTGGAAAGTGGGGATGATATTACCAGCTCTGCTCTTGCCACATGGTTGTATGAATCAAATAAAATTATGTACCTGAACATGTTTTGATATTCTAGAACCCTACTATAATGTAACATTAGCATTATACTGTTGTAGGGGCAGAAAAAATCCACCTCCGTCCTTTCAGGGTCCCAACTGAGTCTGAGAATTAAATTGACATAAAACAGATTAACAGGAGAAAGCATAATACAAGTTTTACGTGGCATGGGAGCCCTCATAAAGAAATGAAAACCAAAGGAGTTAGAGTCAGTTACTTATGTACTGAATTGGACAAGTAGTAAGTTTTGCAGAAGCAACTAAACCAGGTGGGGAGGCTTAAAAGATGTTATTCTAACAAGGTCTGTATATTAATCTCTCCATTTCAACTTCTTATCCTGGAGGATAAGAATGTTGCCTCTTTCTTTTGTAGGGAGGGCATCTTTCACATGAGAATTTCATCTTCTGCTTTTAAGAAACAGCACAAAAGTTAAAGTGATCATTTTGCACCTGCTGTTTTTCAAGCATTGTTAAACAGTCATTATGCCAGAATGACATAATTTAACTCCTTCACCATATTCTTTTGTCCACACATTTCTTGGATATTGAATTTAAAAAATAAACCATATGAAAATAAGCTAGAAATGTTTACACTTACAACACTGCTTACAGAATTTTGAGTCTAGTGACAAAATTAATTAAGGAATGAAATTTATCATTCTTATCTCCTACGTTAAAACTGTTAAAGAAAAATTGGAGGTGTCTTGAAGATGAGAATGGTATTAAACCCTTCTTTGATCTCCCCTATAGTATCTTGAACATAAAAGGTGCTTGAATGCTACTCCATAAATTTATAGTAATACACAATGTTTTAGTAGTGTATTCCAGATGCATGAGGACCTGTGCTGAAATAAATTTACAACATTCAAATGATTCCTGTCTTGAGAAGAGAAGCAGATATGTAAATAAATATTCTCAAACTTTAGTTTCCATGATAGAAGAAGGAGGGGTCAACTGTACAGGAAGGTGGATGGTGTGGGTGGATTGTGGGTCGATTGTGGGTGGATTTCAGAAAGACCTGGTGAGAAGGTAAACCTTGAAGAACGTGTACTAGGTTTGGGAGAGTTTGGCATAATGGAGGTCATTCCATTCAGTGTGAGCACTGTGCATGGAGGCTCACAGTTGTTCCAAAAGCTATCTTTGGTGATGTCCAGAGAGACAGCAGGAGCTAAGACTGGAATATACAGGGCCCTGGACCATTTTTGCCATCTAGCACTAGAGAGGCTGGAACTTAGAGTTTGAGACCTAAAAAAAAAAAAAAAAAAAAATTGGTTCCAAAAAGAAAACTGCAAAATTGAGTTTCATAAATATTTAAACATCTACAAAATGTAACATTGTGCCAACTTCATTAATTGTCATGTTTACCACTCTTAAATATTTCATTACACTTAAAACAATTTGAAGGTTAAATTTTTCTCACTTTGCAAGAATTTCCAACTATACAAAGTGATTGCCAAGAAATCATAGCCAATCTCAAATTAAATTAGTTATCGGTAGCCAAATTATTTCAAAAGCAAAATTATACTTTTTTACCCACAAAGTAGATGCATGTTAATAGATTTGATTTGGTGTAGGGTGGAACTTCCAGAAGTAAGAGTTCTGGAAGGGCCTGTGAAATTTTTAATAGTACCGGCAGGTCTTTTTTTTTTTTTTTTAAATAAAAAACAAGCCTAGGACTTAAAAATAAGAGGGAATGACACAGCAAAACAATGATAAAGACATGGGTATGTATGTCAGAACAATGACAGTGCAAGTTTAATGAGAGGAAACAAGGTTGTATTGCAGAAAGATTGGTGAACTGATAGTAAAACCTGAGTTCTATTCTGGCTCCATTACCAATCGGGTGACTCTGGGGCAATCACCAGACTCCTCTGGTGCTCAGTTGCACATATTTCAGTGTGGTAGGCAGCTATGATCCGCGCCAGTGTTCCTCAGAAGTTCTTGCAACTTCCTTACTCTCTGAAAGTTTGTAGCAAAGCTGAGATTAGGTGGTGGCTTTCTCTGGTGTTCTCCAGCCTTTCCAATAGTTTTACAATTACCCAATCTCCTGCATTAAACCCTTCTCTACTTGAAATACCTGGAGCTGATTTTGGCTTTTCTGACCTAGCCCTGATTGATACATTATTTTTTTTTTCATAGTTCTCATTATTGCTAGAATTATTCCCCATTAATCTTAGGAATAGGATTTTGTCTCATACACTGTAATATCCTGTGAACCAAGTATGGTGACTTGTGAGGAGATAGCAATTCACCTTTGTGCTGCTTCCTTCTTCTTTGTCCAGTGCAGGCTTCAACTGAAAATCAATCTGGCTGAGCCAGAAAAGCATCTTCCTTCTCAATACAGTGCTCCAGTCAGCTACTACCAATCAGTAGGAGAGGGCATTAAATATGAACTCTATTTGTCATTCCTGACTCAGCTGAAAAAAATGTTTGTTGAATGAATAAATTAACATGCATGAATGTAAAACAGCCTTTACTTTAACTCTTTGCTCTTTTAAGGATAGAGCACACATCCCTTAGCTTTGTGCTGGTAGCTGTGATTGCTGTTTAGAAGTAAGAAAAGTAAAAATTAAAGGCATAGAGAATTATGAAGAAAGTTACTTTCTTGTTTTTCTTCAAATGCTAGAAAGTAGAGAAGAATTAATTGAGATAGGAAATATTTAAGTAAAGTAACATTTATAATAATGATGTGATTTTATAATATCTTACAAAAGGTATTTCCAGTCCAATCTACATTTATATCCCTTGATCACATGTCCCAAGGACATAAATGTAGTACACAATGGAGGAAAAACTTTTCCTTTTCTTAAAAACTAGAAACAGGATGTTGATAGGAGATACTTTAGTCGATGGCTTATAAATGAGGCCTATTAATGTAATGGCTTTAAAAGTTTTTGTTTTTAATCATAGAATCCTTAAACCAAAAAATTCTCAAGGGGTCTGAGGCTCTAGCCCTCTGCCCATACTTAAATGCCCTCAGACTAATGATCATCATTTCCTCCCCTCAGTGGCTTGCTGCAAAGTAGTTAATTTTTATTTTACTTTTATCTTTTAAAAAAATCCCACTTTTGTCACTGTTTCTCAATAATTAACATGTGTATTTTTAATTGGCTTGCTCATGTTTCCCCTCTCAACTGGATTTTTCTTTTTACTGGTTTTTAAAGGTCGGCTACCCAACTTCTATCCAAAGTTGAACTTTTCTTACCAAGCCATCATTTCACCTATCCTATTTTTATACCTAGGCCTCAAATATCTGGGCAAAGATAGTTAATTTCATGCCATTTTAAAAAATTACCTTTGTTTAAAAAAAGAATTTGAATTATTGATGCTATATAGTCCAGGTAACAGTAACATTACCTGCTTATGTATTAATATTATCTACTTGTGCATTAACGTTTGTAGAACAACTATGTTGTTAAAAGTAACTATCATGTGATTTTCGTTTTGGGCAATATTGTAGTTACTGGTATAGACTTATCCTCCCAATATAAACAACTAGAAAGCAGGATGTATTTTTTCAGCCATTTTCAGATGTTGGATAATAGGCAATATAGGACTGTGGTCCATAATAGACGACAAACAAACAAGGAGAGCCCTAGAATCACACTTTCTATGTGAAGGTACTTTTTGGATGGTGGCCCAGGGAGGGGAAACCCAAGCAGAACTCAGTGGTATTACTAAATTACAAAGACAGAGATTAGAGTTTGGGCAGAATTAGGCAGCTGGGATTTGTCTTGTAAGACAAAGTACTGGAGAAGAGAAAGATATAAAGAGAAATAGCTCCAATAGCCAATTCCATCTCCACTATTGTCTTATTATCTCAGCCTTGTTGTGCTATTTTTTTAGTGATTGCTCTAAGGCTTACAGTACGAACCCTCGGCTTATTCTTGATATAGGGCAAAAGCAATATTTACAAAATAAATTATGACAAAATAGGGATATTCTCAGGAAGCCAGATTGGTTTAACATTGAAAATCTATAATAAAATTCTCCATTAACAAAAAAAGGGAAAAAGAGCCTCTCACTAGAAGCACAAAAAAAATTTTGACAAAACTCAATGCCACTTCTTGATAAAATCTCCTAGCAAATTAGGAATAGAACTTCCTCAATATGACAAAGGGCATCTACCAAAAAAAGGAGGAAATATCCTCTTAGCAATAAAAAACAAAGCGTTTTCCCCTTATATCAGGAAGAAGGCAAGATTGTCTACTATTACCACTTACATTTAAGATTGTACTGGAAGACCTAACCAATGCAATAAGACAAGAAAAATAAATAAAAGGCATACAGATTTGAAAAGGAATTTAAAAACTTGTTTATTTGCAGATCATATATGTAGAAAATTCTAAAGTAACTTAAAAAAATCAACTAGAACTAATAAGTCAATTTATCAAGGTCACAGTATACAAGGTCAATATTAAAAATCAATCATATTTCTATATACATCAAATAACTGAAAAAAACTAAAATGTACCATTAAAAATATCGAAGGACATGAAATACTTAGACATATATTTAACAAATTATGTGCAAGACCTATACGCTGAAAACTACAAAACATTCCTGACAGAAAGTAAAGACATAACATAAATGTAGAAATATATCAAAGATCAAATAAAAATTTCCTTTTAAATTGATCTTTACATCTAATGCAACCCCAGTCAAAATCCCAGCAGGGTTTTCTGTACAATTGACAAGTTAATTCTAAAATTTATATTGACATACAAAGATCTAGAATAGCCAAAATAATTTTGAAAAAGAAGAGCAAATTTGGAGGACTTACACCCCTTGAGTTATTATAAAGCTAAAGTAATCAAGACACTGGGATATTGTTGTGAGAATAAACATATAGATCAATAAAACAGAATGGAGAGTACAGGTTTGGACCCACACATGATTTTTGACAAAGACATCTAAGTAATTCAATGGGGAAAGTAAAGTCTTTTCAAACAATGATTGAACACTGGAAACAAGATATCATTAAAGGAAACAAACTTTGACCCGTTCCTCACACCTTGACCCTCTAACACTAAATGGATCATATTTATAAACATAAAACCTAAAAATTATAAACTTGAGAATATAGGTAAAAAATTTTGTGACCTTGGAATCAGCAGAGATTCATTAAATATGACACAAAACACACTAACTATAGAATAAAATATTGATAAATTGATCTTTATTAACATTAAAATCTTTTGCTCTTCGTAAGAAAGCATTGTCAATATAGGATAGCAAGCCACAGACTGGTTGCTAATATTTGAAATACATATATCTAAAAAAGGACTTGTAACCACAGTGTATAAAGAACACTTACAATTCAATCATTAGAAGACAATGCAACAAAAAATGGGCAAAATATTTGAAACTATGTTTTCTGAAGGAAGATAAATGGACAATAATCACATGAAAAGAATCTATTAGTCATCAGAGAAATGTTAATTAAAAGCACAATGTGATGATGCCTCTACACACTCATCAAAGTGGCTAAAATTGAAAAGACTGACATACCAAGTGTTAATCAAAGATGTGGAGCAACTGAAACTCTCATATAATCCTGGTGGGAATGTAGAATGGTGCAGTCACTTTGGAAAACAGCTTGGCAGTTTCTATACATTTACCATACAACCCAGAAATTCTACTTCTAAGGTTTTACCTCAGAAAAATAAAAAACATATATCCATACAAAGACTTATAAACATATGTTCATAGCAGCTTTAAAAAAAAATAATAGCCAATGACTAAAATAATCCACATACCCATCAACCGATGAGAGGCTAACCATATTCTGATGGCCTTACAATGGAATACCATTCAACAATAAAAAGGAAATAATTACTCATACATACAGCAATCTGGTCAAATTCCAAAAGCATTGTGCTAAGGGAAAGAAGCCAGACATAAGACAGTACATAATATATGATTATATTTATATGAAATTTTAGGAAAGCCAAAACTAATTTACAGAGACAGAAAATGATTCAGTGGTTGCCTGGCGCCAGGGTGGGGTGTGGGGCACAAATACATTTTGGGAGGTGATGGAAATGCTTTGTCTTGATTGTACTGGGTTATTAAACAGGTATATTTACTTGTTAAAATGCATCAAATAATACACCTAACATGGATACATTTTGTTGTATGTAAATTATATCTCATTAAAGTTCAAATACCAAAAAAAGGAAATATTCTATTACCCTCCCAAACTCATCCTTTTCTGTTTTGATTTCTATATGTAATCCATTCTTTTATATATAGCTAATATACTTATTTGAGTTTTAAAAATGTTATATACATTACACATGGGTATACATTAAAAAGGACATACCTTTTTGGGAGGGCTTTAAACCATTATTTACGTTACTGCTGCATTTTCTTGTATTTTTGAAAATGAAAATTCTGTATTGGTCTTGCCATATGCCATTAGAATACCTTCTACTATAATTATGAAGACAATTTAGGAGATGCCTGACCAATCAGTGAGCAATGTCTTGCCCCCTCCTTAAAAGTGTGTCCCCAGCAGCCATATTTTTGTCTCATGACTCTACTTTTCTGATCATATCTAATTAGCTGGACTAGGCCTGTTTCAATTAGTTATGGCCAAAAGGACAATATCACAGGATGGAACCATGCCTACTAAAGGGTCCTACCCCCATATATTGGGAAAGTTCCTTTAAAGGAAATAAATGACTTCTTTTGACTTTTGATATATGACTTTTCTAGAATTTTATATATATCTGGAAAGAAAGACCCACATTTTCTGCTATTTTACTCCTTGATTGCCAAGAGCACACATACTTTTGTCACCACACATAATTCTAAAGATACCCCTCATGTAGTCATAAACACTTTCCAACAAGAAGTAACCCAAAGTCACACACAGAACAACATGTAGATACAGGACATGTCAATGGGCCACTGCCTTCAAAAACCACGGTTCCCCTGGGATGTGCATTTCTTCTGCACTTTTGTTGTGATTCCTTCACTCTTCTTCAACCAGTGAGTAAATCAATAATTACATCAACATACTTGATATACAGTAGTATGGAGGAAAGGAAGAAAAAAGATATAACGAACAATGATAACTCCTAATCCAGAGAGAACAGAGAAAAGGGAAAGTGAGTGGAATTATTAAGTCTTTGAACACTCTACAGCGACGGCATAGAAGAAGCTACAGCTCTCGATGCCACTGGTGCAACTTACGACCTTCCTTCTCCATCATCTACTCCATCATCATCTCACCTGTAGCCAAAACCTTACCTTGCCTAGTTTCTTTGCTTGGTATAGTTCTGAGCCCTGAGGGATCCTATATGTAGGTTCTAGCAGTTTTCCATCAACCTTTATCTTTGGGCATAATGATATAAGAAACCCTGATAAAATCCTTGAATTCTATTCACATTGTATAATAGAAACATTTTTTCTTTAAAGTCAGCATTGACAATTTTAACTAACAGTGTATATCCCCCCTTCAAAATACATTTTTAATTATAAAACTGTGTGTTCATTGTGAAAAAAAATTCAACATAGAAATGTATAAAAAAATGCCTACAGGTGTAAGTAAAACGCAAATACAAGAATGCAGCAACATTTCTTTCCTTATCCCCTCCCTTTCTCCCTCTCGGAGGTAGCCCCTATCAACTGTTCAATGGAATTTCTTGCAGACCTTTTTTGACAGATATACAAGTATACATGTTTGTCCTCCTTCATGTATGGTGCCGTGTCAAAGGCTCAGGGCTGGTTGCTATTACTGCCTTAGGTATATGTTTACAAGCACTAAAATGGCCAAAGAGTAAATAGTAGGAAGTAAATGTGCACAAGCACAGTGCTTGGTTAATTTGGTTAATCAACTCTATCATAAGTAGCCTGGCCCCAGCCACTCAGCATGCTGGAAACTCGCAGCAGGGAAGAAGGAGGAAGCCAGCAATAGGGGAAATTAACTGATCATCATGTCCCATTGAGTCTGATTCATGCTGTTGTCTACATCTGAGGGGTTTGATTGGAGGGAATGGGGTGAGGAGCAGTTGCAGGCACTTCAGGACGGCAGCAGTTTCTGGCTTTAGTTCTAGTTTTCAGAGACTCAGCATGGATGCTGCAAGAAATGTTGAGAACATTAAACAGATGTGGAGTAAGGGTTTCAGTCTACTGGGCTCAAGTTCAGAGCCAGGCATTTTTTGGCCCAGACTCTGAATGGGTTGAT
This sequence comes from Daubentonia madagascariensis, assembly GCA_023783475.1. Taxonomy (NCBI): domain Eukaryota; kingdom Metazoa; phylum Chordata; class Mammalia; order Primates; family Daubentoniidae; genus Daubentonia; species Daubentonia madagascariensis. The sequence goes on from JAKFHU010002088.1 coordinate 7,136,680, forward strand.
TCTGGTCAGTGGTTAGGAGATACTAGAGAAGACAGATACTACTAGCAAAGTAACATCAGTGTGATGGAATCTAGAGATTTTGCACTACAAAGATTTAGATTTTAGCTCTTTTTAAAGGTTTAAAAAAAAAAGTTTTTATTTTAGGATGGATTTCTAAATGGATATAGATTTACAGAAAAGTTGTGAATACAGAGAGTTCCCACATACCCCGTACCCATTTGTCCCCATGGACATCTAACTTTAGTCTGGTACATCTGTCATGATTCATGAACCAATATCAATATATTGACATACCCATACTTTATTCAGATTTCTTTACCTTTTACCAAATGTTCTTTTCATGTTCTAGGATTTCATGCAAGATACCACATTGAACTTAGTCATCATGTCTCCTGAGGCTCCTCTTGGCTATGATAGTTTCTCAGACTTTGTTTTTGGTGACCTTGACAGTTTTGAGGAGTACTGGTCAGGTATTTTGTAGAGTTTCCCTCAGGTGGAATTATCTGATGTTCTTCTCATGATTACATTGGAGTGTGTGTTTTAGGGAGGAAGAACACAGAGGTGAAGTGCCATTCACATCATATCAAGGGTACATTCCATCCACATAACTTATCACCACTGATGTTAACCTCGATGACCTCACTGAGGCTGTGTTTGTCAGGTTTCTCCACTGTAAAGTTATTTTTTCCCTGTCCCACTCATAACGTACACTTTGTGGGAAAGTCACCATGCACAACCTACTCTTAGGAAGCAGGATTTTTACCCCACCTCCTTAGGGGCGGAATATGTACGTAGATTGGAATTCTGCATTGGAGATTTGTCTCTTTCCCCACTGGTTATAACCAATACTACTTCATTTATTTTGTTGCTCTAAAATTATTCCAGCTTTGGCCATTGAGAGTTCTTTCAACTGGCCCCTCTGTCTCTCTGACATGAACCATTACTGTGTTTTTTGAGCACTTCTTTACCTTCTGGCTTCATGAGATACTCCAGATGCATTTCGTATATTTCCTTTCTCAGGCCTACAATAGCCATTTCTCCAAGGAGTCCTGGTTCCTTTTGTTGAAGAATGGTGTTAGAAACTAAATCTGGGTGCTAGGTATGGTTATGGCTACTGGGGTGTCATTGTTTCTAGTACCTCTGAACTGACAGAGCAAGGAAATAGATGTGTGTATACTAACTCATGTACATCCCCCTATCTATAAATATTTCTTTCTCTCTCAATCTCTCAGTCAGAGTTTATACTGATGTCTCCAATTCTCATCCACTTCCATATGGATTATTCCAGCCTCCTCCCTTTGCTCATCCAGAACCCCCACTCCCATAGTGAGAAACTTGGCTCCCACCATCTTTCATCCACTTACTGTTATTGTTCAATTCCAATATACATGTATATTGCTCCATACTTTCATGGGGAACAACTTTATCAACTAGAGTGTAGTGTTTTTGTGCAGTTCCATTTGCCTTACAGACTCCACTCATTTCCAGAGTTACTTAGGTCAGTATCTTTTCCCCTTACTTTCTTCAGTGAGGTTGTTTGTTTCACATATTTGTAATGCAGTTACATTCTTTTGACATACAGTTAGATACTTTTGTCATTCCATTCTGGGATGCCCCAATCGCCTAATGAAGACTTTTTGTTAAATTCACATACCTTAAGGTTCACTCTTTTTGCTATAAAGTTCTATAGGTTTTGACAAATGCATCATGCCATGTATCTACCATTACAGTATCATTCAAACTAGTTTTACCACCATCAAAAATTGCCTGTGTTTCACCTATTCAACCCTTCTGCATTCACCCCCCCCAACATGGTCAACCACTGATCTGTTTACCATCTCTTTTCAAAATTGTCATATAAATGGAATCATATAATATATAACCTTTTTCAGGCTGGCTTCTTTTACTTTGAACTTGCATTTAAGATTCATCCATACCTTTGCATGACTTCATAGCTCATTCCTTTTTAATCCTGAGTAGTATTTCATTGTATGGGTGTTCTACAGTTTGTTTATCAATTGACCTATTGAAAGGCATCTTGGTTATTTCTAGTTTTGATTATTTGTAGTTATCTATTTCTTATAAACAAAGGTACTATAAACATTTGCATGCAGGTTTTTACGTGGACATATGTTTTCAAATCAGTTGTTAAATATCTAGGAGCACGATGGCTGTGTCGTACGGTAAGACTATGTTTAGCTTTGCAAGAAACAGCCAAACTATCTTGCAAAGTGACTGTCCATTTTGGATTTCCACCAGCAATGGATGAGAGTTCTTGTCACTCTGCATTCTCACCAGCAGTTGGGGTTGTTAGTTTTTTGGATTTTAGTCATTTAGCCATAGGTATGTACTGGTATGGATTTCTTGTTTTAATTTGCATTTCCCTAATGATAAATGATGTTGGGCATCTTTTTATATGCTTATTGGCCATCTGTATATCTTCTGTGGTGAAGTATCTGTTTCAGATCTTTTGCCCATTTGTTAATTGGGTTGTTTGCTTTCTTAATGTTGAGTTTTAAGAGGTTTTTGTATATTTTGGACACAAGTCCTTTATCAGACATATGTTTTGCAAATATTTTTCTCCCAGTCTGTGGCTTTTTTTCCCATTCTGTTAACATTGCTTTCACAGAGCAGAATTTTAAAATCTTTAAAAAATCCAAAACGAAGAAGAATAGAGAGAAATATCACTGCCACTCTGGGGGTAGAATTTGAATCTAAGACCTTTTCTTTGGAAGAAGAATGAACATAAGAGGCAATGGGCAGGTTTCATATAATAAAATCATTTTGGCCCTCAATATCAACCTAAACTTTCCTCTTATGATGACATTCCTCTCATAGTCACACTAGTTGTAGGGCATTTATGATATATGTACTATTCTTATTGTTGTTAATTTCTAATTTTTTAAAAATTGTGGTGTTAATTTTTTCCTTGATTCAATCAATGAGTCCTTTCTAATCAGAGTGTGAACTCTATACTTTTGGCTTTTTATAATTTTATTGATGTGTGATCTTTTTTTTTTTTTTAGTAGATGTTTTATTAGTATTAGAAAAAAAGGTATATTCTATGGTTGTATGATATAAACTTTGATTTACATTTTTTATTAGCCTGTCAAAAATAGAAAGAGGTATGTTAAAGCTTCCCATTAATATTGTACTCCTATCCATTTCTCTTAATTTATAGCAGATTTCATTTTTTGTATTTTGATATAATGTTATCTGATACATAAAATTTCATGACAGTTTTATATTCATTGTGAAACATCCTTTCTGAAAGGATATCTTTATCCCATTCAATATTTCTACTTTAATTTTTATCATATTTGTTATTAGTATTAGGATTCTTTCTTAATGTATTTGCCCAATATATTTACCCACTTTTTAATTAATTAATTATTTTTAATTTAGTAATTTTGTATCAGATCAGTCTTTGGAAAATATCACATAGGTGGATTTCTCTTCTCTGATCTAAAGATCTTTTCTTTTAATGAAGGAGATTTTTCCCAATTGCATTTATAGTTTTAATGAACATAGTTGATCATAATTTGACATCTTATTTTGTGACTTCTCCTTATGTTTGCTTGCTTACTTTTTTTGTTTACTGCTTTGTACTACATGATAATTTTTTTGTCTTTAACCTTCTCTAATATTTTGGAAAGGATCTTTCCTGTTTTTTAATCCACTAATTGTTACCTTAGTTTCCAAATCTACTTCAACCCAGGGATGGCCAATGTGTGATGTCATTCTCTCCTCTTCCCCTGAAGAGAGTATAAATGGATCACAGCAGTTTCCCACTGAGCCTGCATATGACCTCAATAGAGCCCTCAGACAGTCACTGCCGATTAACAAGGGTTGGAACATAAACTGAAATCTACTTACTACCCTTACTTTTTCCTATTTAAAGAGTTAAGTCCATGGTTCCCAAATGTTGCCACACATTGGGAATAGTAGAGGAACTTTTAGTTGCAGCCCATACCAATTCAATGCAAATGTCTGAGGGCAGACAGAGCCAGCCATCAGTGTTTTGTAAAGATCCCCAGCTGATTCCAATGCACAACAAAATTTGACAACTACCGAGTTTAAGCACAATTTTAACTTGTGATTAAACTCAGTAGTTTAAGCCTTCTCTTCCCACTTCTGTCACTGTTAATGTCATCAAAATGAAAGTGATCTCTCTTTCCCTCCCCCTCTCCTTCACCTTCTTTCTCTTCTATCTTCCCTGTCTTCCTTTTTTCCTTCCAACCATTACATAGCTTCTAATTTGAAAATAAGTTTTGAAATTGGCATCCACTTTTATGACCACATTTACAAAAATTAATTTGGATATCTCTCAATTCTAAGTGGTTCAGTGTTTGCAGCCAGATCATTTATACAATTATCTTCAGATTTTGAAACTTTTAAGATCTTGTTTTCTCTCTCAGGCATTACAGTTACAGCTCCAAGTAATTTTATTTCAAGAAGTTCACATGAGTGATATATTGTTCATTTGAGAATACTTTCTTCTGTTGCCTTCACACACAAAATTTGGCTAGGTACAAAATTCTTAGATGACAGTTGTTTCTTTTTAAAATTCTGTAGACATTAGTCCACTGTCTTCTGATATGTCAAGTTGCAGAAAAGATGTTTGAGGCCAATCTTATTTGTATTCCTTTTTATTTATTTATTTTGCCAAGGGGCTCGGAAATTTTCCCCTTTAATCTTTTATTTCTCAAAGTTGGTGAGGATGTGCCTTGGTTTGGGTCTTTCAAAATTTATTTTGCTTCGATGCAGTAGGTGCTTTCAATCAGCAAGCACAATATTTTTTCAGCTCACAAAGGCTTTTTTCTTCTTAGCTTTAGTTTGTTTTCTCTTTTATTTACACTGATCTCCCCTTGGAGAACATCAATGATCCGTGTTTGCTCTCCGTTATGTACCTTCCGTATCTGTCCTATGCCTGCTATTTAAATCTCTGTGATTTTGCTTCTGCAATCCAGGAAAGCTTTTCAAGTTTACCTTTCATATGACTGATTCAAAGTTTCACAACATCATTCAGATTTTTCCTACCACTCATGTGAATTGCATTTTTCTATTGCATTTTATTCCAAAGGCTCTTTTATGTTTCTTTGTTCTATTTTTAGAGCACTCTGCTCTTGTTTCATGTATGCAAATCTTTTATATCTCAAAAGATATTAATTACAGTTTACATTTTAAAAATATTCTCTTCTCCCTGCATATTGCCTTTTTCAACCAGTTCCTTTTTTTTCCCCCTTGTTTTCTCCTTTTTCTTTCATACTACCTCCTTTTCTTGGATTTATGGAAAACCTTGATTGTTTGCTCATATACAAGAGTGAGGGGCTAAAGGGCTGCCTTGGAGCGCTGAGTGCCTGGATATAGCTTGTTCTCTATGAATCACTGGAGAGCATTTACTATCCCCACTGACAGTACAGGGGTTCCTTGGTATGAGGGAGGATTGGTTCCAGAACCCCTGTGGATACCAAAATCCATGGATGCTCAAGTCCCTTATATAAAATAACATTGCATTTGCATATAACCTATGCACATCCTCCCACACACTTTAAATCATCTCTAGATTACTTACAATACCTAATACAATGCAAATGCCATGCATATAGTTGTTATACTGTATCTGGTTTTTTATTTATATTATTTTTATTGTTTTATTGTTTTTTTTTCCTGAATATTTTCTATCTGCAGTTGGTTGGATCTGAAGGTGAGAAACCTGCAGAGGCAGAGCGCCAACTGTATTTTGGGGCTTTCAGCACCATGGGATGGTCATATCTCCTAGAGAAGACTCATCCATCTCTTTCCTGGAAAATGAAGGTCTGCATTCTGGGAGCCAATGGAAGAAGGTACTAGGGAGCTCCACAGTCGGTATGCAAACATGTACGTAACCCTGCTATTTTTGGAGGGGGTCTCCATTGTTCTCAAGCCTAGGGAGTTTCTGTTTTACCCTGTCTATAACATAAACCTCCAGGGTTCTGCTGGGAGAAGAGACAACATCAGGAAAGGGGGGCAGGGGCAGATGTACAGATCTAGTTGCTTCTTAATTCTCTTAATCCTGCTAATTTTTTATCCTGCCCTCCTTTATCCTATCTTCTAGAAGTACTAGAGCTGCTAATTCCTGCATCTCTTGAGAGGGACTGTGGTATAAATTGGATTGGTTCTCACCTTTCCCTGCCTACACTTTAGGATTGGGCTTTCTCAGATCTGAAAAGTCAGTTTTCTTATGTCTGTCTGTTTTCCAGCATCAACATTGTGCCACTATTTTCTCTTCTTCCATTTTCTGTTCCTATGAGGGCTTCTATACTAAAACCAAACCAAAAAAAAAAAAACAAAAAAAAACCCCTCTCTATTGTAGTTTCATGAGGGTTTGGGGAGGGAGCAAAATTAGCTGTGTTTGTTCAAGGCTCCGTCTTTACCTGAAAGTCTCATCACCTTTTTAGATCTTTGGGGTTTCTTGTCAATTTCACTGATCTGAATTTAATCTTGCCTTTAATCCCACCTTCCTTTCTCCTTAAGCTCCTGATTTCTGGCAGCCTGTCTTTTCGCATTCTTTCAACGATCCCCAATGGCTTCCTGATATTATCTTCTGAATCTCGCCCTAGATCATTTTCAGAGATGAGCTCCTACTTTGAGTCAAATGTTCCCATTTCTTTATGACGTAGTATTTTTTTCATGAGTCTCATTTGTGTTTCTAGTATCTTTACTCATTCTAGGACAAGGATCAATATATCCAGACTTGTTGTTTGTCAACAGACAGAGTGTGTGAATTCCTGTCTTTGCCCAGTGGTTTGATGGCTGAACTCCCTTCTCAGATCTCAAGCCGGAGGGAGGGTTGACATGAACAGCTTCGAGTCTAATTCTCAGTCATCATCCAAGTTTTTAGTGTTCCACTGCTCTGTACAGATGTCATTTCCTCCATCACCTACTGCCTCATTCTCCGGTATCCAAACGGGCTTACTGCTTAAAAAACAAGAGCGTGTACTGCTGCAATGATTATTTTCTGCCTATCTCCTCCTACAGACTTTACTTACACAGATTTTAAGATCTTTCCCTGCCAACTCATCTGCGCTGCTGCTTCTCTTCCCACCTCCGCCCACTCTTTCTCACACATGCAGTTGTTTGCAGGAGTTTTCATTCTCAATGTGGATGTGGAAGGATGAGGTGAAAGGAGAGGCAGGGCTAACAGGACTCTGCTCATTTCACAGAGTAACACCACACAGCTTCCGATTAGGCCATAGAAAACATCTTTCTCTTTGTAAGACTATCTCTGTGAAACCTGAGTAGGTCTTCCTCATCCAGCTCTATTTCCTTATAATTTGCATCACTTTTGTTTTTACAGATTCTGGCATGAGTTTTCTTGCCCATCTTGGTTTTAGGGTAGAAATTTGAGTTTTTATTTTTTCTGGGGCTTCATAAAAGAATTGCCCTCCTTTCCAATTCATCACATTGGCTTGGTCCAGAGGCTCATCCCCTCCTGGCCACAAGATGATGACACACCTCAGGGTATGTATCTTCTTACAACCATATCCAAAGTCAGGAAAGGCAGTTTCTCTCCCAGTATCTCTTTTTATCAGAGAGAAAAACCTTAACCAGGAGCTTCTCAGTAACCTTCTCTTTGGGTACCATTGACCATGATTGGATCACATGTCCAGGGGAGTCTACAAGAGCCAATATCTAGCATTTTCAGTGTGTATACGTGTGATGGAGGTGGTGGGGAATGTCTGCAGCAGGAAGAAGGTGACCGGGAATGGCTGTTACATAATCAATAAACATTTCTTACTACCAGCCTATGAAAATCATTACTGTATTCTTTATAAGTATGTTGTGGATACTGACTAGAACAAATCAAAGTTGTCTTTATGTAAGAAAGATCAGTGTCATTTTCATATCTGGTATAGCCCTCCTTTTCCTGAGCAAGACCAACATAGGCGTTGTCAATAATATTATAAGTCAATTTTGTTTCTGGTTTTGTGCAGGCTTCCAGAAAGCTCTGAAACAAATTTATACCCCATCACTGGTAAGCATTATTTCTCATGGTCTATGTTTTCTAAACTAATTTCACTTCCAGCTTCATTTGAACTTCCCCACCCTTAATTTTCCCCAAACCCTTCTCATATAATCGTATTTTATTTCATTTTTACCTTTTATATGTATTTTCACAAGTATTCTTACATCTTAAATCCTTTTGGAACAAGGCCAAGTCTAAATAATAATTAATTAACTACTGATGTTTTTATAACCTGGTATTAAATTATACTTGAGAATTGGGACTATGTCTTGCCGAACTTTATATATCCTACGTTTCCTCGTATATAGTAGCACCCAATAAATGTTTATGGAATTGAATTGATTCATCCCCAAGGCTATCTGAATCTACCAATCCTCTCAATGTGGCCTTCCTTTTATTTTCTAAGGGATCTTAGGATTACAGGCATCAACCAGTTGATCTCATATACACAGACAGATAACTGGAAACCGATCATCTCCACCCATGTGGTTCAATGTGTGAATTCTTGGACGAGCCTGAGATTATTATATCAAACAAATGCTTACAAGTATTGATCTGATTTGACTAAATAGCAGCTCAGCCAAGCCAGCACACAGCTGCCAGAGTCACACTAGGCCACAACAGCTGGAGACAGACATAGGAAACTAGAAATTATTCAGTTGCAGCCCCTCCAAACCATGTTTGACATGCTATTTATCTTCTTCCACTGAAACTCTCCCTTTCCAAATAAATGAGGGTGGGTGACAGCTTGGGGGTTGTTTACCTTCTACTGAACAAACAAGTCTGAATTAGGAATTAGAATCAGTGAGTCTAAAATGATGAACACACTTACCCTGGCATTACTTAGAAAATGGGAAAAATAAATTAGATTACTACTTGGAAGAACTCACTGGTTTGGAGAGCAGCAGGGACTTAATTGCAGGTCTAAAACAGCACAGCCTGTTTTTCTTGAACACAATCTAGGACCTTCCTCAGTGCAACAGGCTGAAAGTGGATCCCTCAGAGGGTGCTGTGATTTGCAGCAAGCCAGCAGAGACAGCAGATTAGGACCTGCAATTTGCCCTCTTCTGACGTGGTGATGCCACATTTTCATGGGCCCTGGGACTATAACACATTTATAACACATTTACTATCTTGGAGAGCTCCAGGGTACATCTTTTTGTTCCATGGGATGGGTTAGGAGCAGCATAGTGAGAGAGCTTGTGAAGTGAATGAAAGTTATTTTTATTTTTCAGGCAGAGTAAACAGGATGCTTTACTCCATCAACAGCTGTCCTTGATGTGGTATATTCTTGTGGAATAACACATAACAACATAATGCAGTTTGCTTGAAATTCTAATTAAAATGAGGTACTTGTCTCTTGCCTCAGCCAAATGAAATTATGGAACAAGACTTACAAGCAGTAAGGACTCATTTCAACAGTGCAACTAGCCTGCAAAATCAGAGTCCCTAAGCAACAAAGTCAGCTTTCAGAATTATGGCACCTGGGGCAACTACTGGCCCCAGCACCCACTAAATGTCTGTGTGTGTGTGTGTGTGTGCATGTGCATGATTTTTCACACAGAGTGGAAAGTTAAGGCCACTAAATAACATTCACATAGCAGTAATAGAACATGTGATAATATTGATGTTCGATATAATACACTAGAAGCTTCCTATAATGCCAGCCTCCAGTTACATGGCAGAGGCTGACCTTTTAGGTAAAACCACCTTATAATTAGGTCCATTTGTTATTTCAAAAGTGATGGCTCTGGCTGAGGCCCAAGGTCCACTGGTTGCATGTTGCTTCATCCATAGAATAACAACATATTAATAAGGGATGACATTCTTTGCTACCAGATAGTCCTCTGTGGACCTCAATGTATTTTAAAATCAAACTCTGCAAGAAACCAAAAGGCAGAAAGAGTGCAGGAATCCATGGTCAACTCATACCAGAATGAATTTGTCATGGACATGGAACAAATATCTTGCACTACAGTTTACTAAAAATAATATGAACTGATAATATATTTATGAGAAGCACTTTCTAAATGCCGAACACTGTGAATATTGTCCACTGCTTCTCAAAAGAATCCCCTGACATACTGTTATCATGCCCACTTAACACCTCAAGAAGCACATTTAGAAGGGTTAAGGCTCAAGGTCATGTAGGTCATAAGTGGCAGATCCAGGGTTTGAATTCAGGCAGCCTATTCTGGACCCTAAGCTCTTAAATACTAATACCAATAGCCAATATGTATATAATACTTACTTAGTGTGGGGCACTAGGTGTTTTATATTTTTGAAACTCATTTAATCCTCACATTGACTTCACTAGGTAGATACTATAACTAACCTTGTTTTTATTGGTGAGATGAATGACGTATACACAGGTCATGTAACATTCCCAAGGTCACATAGCTGGCAAGGTGGAGTGGGCCAGAGACTGGATTTTAACGACAATGCTATTCTCCTCTCCACACCATGCCATCCTCTGCCAAAGGTCTGCTTCGGCCACATTTTGTTGATTTTGAATTTCAGTGCTGTTTCTGTATCTTTCCTATTAAAATCATGAAAAGCCATTTTTCAATAAAGGGGCTACCCCTAAGTATTCCTTTTTATTTGCCTCTGTTTCTCTTTTGTGGATGTCAGCTTCCAGATGAGAGAAAAGAATTATAATAAATAGGTAAGATAGGCTTAGGGCAATGGGGATATTACTGGACACAGAGACTTTGAAACTATCCCTCATTTATAAGTTCCAGATGATTTCTTGGCAATAAATGAATGTCCTGCCTTAGCAATTACTTAGGCTGATATGACAAATATTTCCATCAAAGTCTGAGTGATCAGGTGCATGAACAGTTTTGTTACCACAGCTGAAAGCTGGGATATCAAATGCGAGAAATTAATTTAAAAATAAAAGTCTTCCCTTAGAAGGGCTCCCAAAATATGAAGGGCAACTGGTCCAGCAACCACACCATAACACAAGGCCAAGAAGCTGAAGAAGAGCCAACTGTAGAGGCAAACCTGGCCACAGATGTCATAGGAGGTGGGACAGGGAAAGAGAACTGTCTTAGCTAAGGCAGAGGACTATGTGATAAAAGAGATTGGACATCTACATCAGTGTGTGCTCAGGAAATGCAGTTAATCTTAATATTAACCTGGAAAAATATAATTAACAAAGCATAACTCCTTGCATAAACTTTTACGTTACATAAAATATGCAGAGGTAAACTAGAAATGCAGATATGGATCAAAGATTGAAAAAGCAAGTAAAATTAGTGGCATTTCATTTTTTTTTTAGAGATGGGGTCTTGCTATGTTGCCCAGGCTGGCCTCGAACTCCTGGGCTCAAGCAATCCTCCCACCTCAGCCTCCCAAGTAGCTGGGACTACAGGCACCTGCCACCATGCCTGACTGATATTTTAAATAAAGAGACAGAAACATCGATGAAGTTAAAAACCAATAAAATTTGGCATATATATATTCATCTGAATATTTTTCTTCTCCAGAAATTGCTTCTCTTTCTGAAAACTGCTGGTTACTGTATTCCTTCTCTCAAGTTGTGGAATTCAGGTCATGTCTGGACTCATTAATAATGCCTGTGGTTTCTCAGGCACCTACTGTGTGCCAAGTGCTTTTCAGATGTTATCATATTTATCCTCCCAACAACCCCCAAGAACCCCTAATATTATCCTCATTTTATGGGCAAGGAAATTGAAGCTTTGTGAGCTTAAGTAACTTGCCCAGGGAGCCAAGTGTCAGAATTGCCTAGGACATAAACTCAGGTTTGTTTGTTCCAAAGTACTGAGTCTACTGTCTCTAGGAGAACATATTTGAAAGAGTACCCTGCCTATGAACCTGCAAAAACACTGGGGATACAGCAATATCACTGCAATATTGCTGAGGAGCCCTTTTGGAAGGGAAGTGGCTATAGTTATTAAAATTATAAAAGGAATTCTACTCCAGAAATGCACCCTAAAGGCATGCTTGCACATGGGCTCCAGAATGTTCAGACTTTCTTGAAATAGGAAAAATACATAATATTCAATAGGATAATATGTAAATAAACTATGATTCATCCCTAATATGGAACATTGGGCATCTGTTAAAGAGAATGAGGTAGTACTACATGTACTAATACAGAAAAAAATCTTCAAGTCATATTTATTGGTCAAAGTGAGTTGCAGAACAATATGTATGGTATGATCCCATTAGTACTTTTTAAAGATTTGTACATAAGTACATGAATATTATAAAATTACAGGAAAAGAAGTAGAAGGAGCATCCACTTTCCTGGAAAGGATGTGAGAGTTTAGAAAGGATGGAGATAAGAGAAAGGGGTTGGGGGATGAAAGACAACTTTCAAATTTTGCTCTATAAATTTATACAGCTTTGAATTTTTTATAGTGAGAAAGGACCCATTACTTTATGTAATAAAAAAATTAGCAACTACAGTCATCTGGCAAAAGTGCATTTGTGTTTTCATAAACTTTTAACATACAGAGTGAACAAGATATTTTCTCTTTTAGGTGTTTGTTAAATCCTTTCAACCTTCTCCCCATGCAACCTTTAGCCAATTTTTGCAATTTAAGCACATTTCAGCAACAGATAGTTAATTCAGTTGTGCACCGCATAACAACGTTCTGGCCAACGATGGACTCCATATACGATGGTGGTCCCATAAAATTATAATCCATATTTTTACCGTACCTTTTCTACGTTTAGATTTGTTTAGATACACAAATACTTACCATTGTGTTACGATTGCCTACAGCAGTCAGTACAGTAACATGCTGTACAGGTTTGTAGCCTAGGAGCAACAGGCTATACCATATAGCCTAGGTGTATAGTAGGTACACCATCTAGATTTGTATAAGTACACTCTATGATGTTCACACAATGACAAAATTGGCTAATGACGCATTTCTCAGAACATGTCCCTGTTGTTAAGCAATGCATGACTGTATTAATAATTATTCCAGATAAGAGTCTTGGTTCTGTTCTATGATATGGTACAAGGAAGGAACAACCACATCAGCAAACAATAACAAAAATCAGCAATTTTAGGTCCCCTGTTCAATAATTCCACAAAATAAATGTGCCATTTGGGAGGATCATATTGATAATTCTGGAGGCCACTGGCCCAGACAAGAGCAAGTGGGGAGCTCATTGACCTATATTTTAAGACTTCAGCAGGAGAGTAATGAAAATTCACTAGGGACTCTAAAAACACCCACCTGATCTCCGAGAAGACTCAAACTTACGAGGAGGTAGAAGGCAGAAGGGCTTTTCTAAGAGAAACACCATGTCCTAAAATACACCTCCCTGGGCATTCACAGAATCCATATTCATGGCCATTCAGTATGTTAGGAAAGATTTACCTGATGGTAAACTATTTGCCTTCAAGCCAGGGGAAATGTACCATGTGGGCCAGTCCCTAGCACTCCAGTAAGCCTTGAGGGCTAGTATTGGAGGTGGAATCGGTGTAAGATTGGAAGATCGTGGGACACAAAGACAATTGTACCATTTGGCATTCACCGAAAAGGGGAAAGTGTAACTTTTTCTAGCTCTATAAACAACTGATATCAGATCTGTCTATAGTATCACCCAAGTGATGATCCATATTGACTAAAAGATAGCTGAAGTTAGCAGCAGCCTGGGCCACGGTCTTATTGTTTTGATAGTGCAAACATAGCCTTTAACAACACATTGTCATTGTCATATTTGTCTCAGGAACATCAGATGATGATGGCTATTAGTTTGCAGTTTTGAAAATATGTCTAGATATCTGCCAAGGTTTACATACAAATTAAAATAATAGTGAGAATTCAGGCTAGTGGCTTGCCCTGCAATTGTCCAGGGCAGTATTATAACCCATGATGACATTTTCCCCCCAACAGCTCCTAAAGCAAGCGAGAAAAATATTTGTAATAAAAGTTCCTTTTGCTTTTAAAATGTGAAATCTTTAAACAAACAAATCGAATGTGTCATTTCAGATATACTTCCACCACATATAAAGAAGCTGCTTGGGTTTTACCTCAGGGATAAAGACTTGTATATGAAAATATCTCTCGTAACAATTCTAACACATCATGCTTATTACCCCCTAAATTTGGCTTTTGTTTTGTTTGCTGATTATATTTCCTCCTAATCTGCAATTACCAATTTGCCCATCCTGTTTTACTTTATCCTATTATCCATGTATCATCTATTTAACATTATCTCATGGAGAGCCACCACCAGCAATATTTTTACATTGTGTGGGAGAGTGTTTGAAAAAGGGGGAAGTGGACAGAGAACACAGAATGGGCAGTGGTTATAGTGGTTGTAAGAGGTGACTGCATAGACGTGACCTTACTTTCCTCCTGCTAGTCCAGTGGAGGTGGCCCCAGTGTAAGGAAATGAAGACCTAGGAAGACATGTGGCAGACATGCAGGCACCAGGTAGCATCATAAACTACCCCTGTGAATGTAGTTACCGCCCTCTGCCAATGAGACCAGGGCCTTGACTCTCTTATCTATCTTGAGCAGTGTTCAATGGCGTGTCATGCACCGGAGGTTTGTTAAAATATATATGATGATGGTAAATACAGATTAAAATAAAGTGCTGAGAAGCCAAGCCTATGAACTCACCTTGAGGTCCTTGCCCTGGTGGAGAAGCCAGGCAGAACAAACGGCCCTGTAAAGCTCCAAGCCAAAAGCCCCCAGTGGGAAGACTTTGCGATCAGCATGTGCGGAGGAATTAACTGCACACTCCTTTTAATGTTCATGAGAATTGAACGTGGCTAATTTACAGCACTTCAGCACTTCGGGGCCCCTTAGAGTCTTTCCAATTATGCTGGCGGGGAGGGGACTAGCCTGTGATCCCCACGGTGAGACTGTGAAAGCAGAACTTAGCAACAGAGTCCTGGGGCTCCAATGCACCTGTCCTAATGAAGCCACGCTGTTAGCTCCATTCTTACCGTCCGCGACCCCTGCGCTCACTTAGCATTTCCTGTGCCCTGGCTTCCCGTACCCGTCCTGGAATGGAGAAGCGGAGCGGTCACACAGCCAACTCTGGGAGCCGAGTGTGCGTAGCCTTATATTCCTAGTTAAAAAGCAATAAATCTTAAGTCAGGTAATGAATTCCATTTTGAGTAATCTCATTACGGACATCTATTCAAAGAGTCTATATAGCACAGGCAGAATGACTGGAAAACCTAGTATAATGTGCTGGCTTTTTTCCCTGTGCCAAATTAACAGTGAAGGCCTTTTAAAGGATGCTTCATTTAGGGTCTCTTATTATCAGAAATATTATACAAGCTGGAACTCAGGCCTGAGTGCAGTTGCACTGCTGAGACAACTCCCACTGTTGGATCAATGTCTGGCAGGATTCCACCATTAAAGGAGCTCCGAGCAGTGACGCAGGTTTATACCCAAGGCCCCAGTGCCCTGTTCTCTGCTGGAGCCTAGAAAAAGGAAAGAATAGGTGAAGAAGGTGCGGGGAGGTATAAGCAGCAAGTGGATTTTGCTGGGACTTCTTTCTGTGGTATTCCCGCAGGATCCAAGAAGGTGTATTGTGCAAGATCTGTTGTATTCAATCCATCTTACATTTAGTTAGCAAATTGTTCTTCCTGGAGCCCTAATCAGTTATGCTGCCACTCTATAACCTTCAGCTGCTCCCCATTACTATCAAAAAAAGTTAAATTTCTCGCCCTGAAATTCAACGTGCTTCCCAAACTTTGATGTATACACCCATCACCTGGGGATCTCATTAAACCACAGATCTGCTTCAGTAGCCCTGAGGGGAGGCCTGAGTTTCTGCATGTGTGGTAAGCTTCCCTCGGGCCACACTTGGAGTAGCAAGGCTCTAGAGCATTGGTTCTCAAACTTTGACTTGCATTAGAATCACCAGAAGGTTTGTGAACACATCTCTCAGCCCTACCCCTAGAGTTTCTAATTCAGTAGGTCCAGGGTGGGGCCTGAGAATTTGCATTTCCCACAAGTTCCCAGGTGACCTGCTGGCCCAGGCAGCACACTTTGAGAATCATCACTCCAGGGTAATGGTTCTCAAATCTGGCTGCATATACATATCACCTAATTAAAAATGAGGGGATTTTTAAAAACATATGGATTCCCAGCTCCATCCCAGACTAATGAAATCAAAATCTCTGGGGATGGGGCCCCAGCATCAAAATCTTTTTCCACCCCTTAAGTGATTTCTTAATATGGGTTGAGAATCATTGCTCTAAAACATGGCTTCCAGAATAACTTCCATACACTGTCCAGATGGGAAAATAGGACTATGTGCTCATCCCCAAATTTGTTTTGTATTGTTGTATTCTGGAACTTTGGTTTAAACTGGGTTTTTTTGTTGTTTTTTTCCCCCCTGAAATAACCTTCTCTATCCGCTGTCAAAACCCCGTCTGTCTTTCACAAACTCTTTTGTGAGGCCTTTCTCAAAGGTCCACGGCCAGCTGAGAGCTCTGCTTGCTTGAGCTTCCTTAGATGCACTGCTTTCTAATTCCAGTCATGACTGAAATTCTCACCTCCCTCGCTTGGTCCTTCCCTCCTTTTCCCACAGTCATGACTGTCGCCCAGGCTGGAGTGCGGTGGCACAATCATAGCTCACTACAGCCTGGAACTCTTGGGCTTAAGTGATCCTCCCACCTCAGCCTCCTGAGTAGCTGGGACTATAGGCATGTGTCACCATGCCTGACTAAGTTTAAAAATTTTTTTTAGAGATGGGGTCTTGCTATGTTTCCCAGGCTGGTCTGGAACTCCTGGCTTCAAGTGATCCTCTCACCTCAGCCTCCTGAGTCGCAGGTGTAACCTTTGAGTGTAGGGATTATTCCATGCACATCACACCCCCCTCCACTCCCAACACATACTTCTCTTTAGGTTTTGCTACTCAAAATGTGGTCCACAGACCAGGGGCTTTGGCATCACCTGCAGCTCATTAGAAATGCAGGCTCTCAGGCCCCTCCCAGATATGACTCAATCTGCATTTTAACAAGATCCCCAGGTGATATGTGTTCACATGAAAGTTAGAGAGGCACTGCTAAGGTGAAATAGTAAAATAACTAAGAGAATGAATCCTGGACTCAAACTTTTAAGCTTGGGATCTTGGGCACGTTATGTAAACTTCCTGTGCCACAGTTTCCCTATCTATAAAATGAGAATAATAATAGTCCTCACCACATGGAGACGTGGAAGGATTAACTAAAATAATGTAAGTGAAACACTAGGAACTTATAATCACCTAATAATACAGTATCAATTATTATTACTCAATTAAAACCGGTTAACTTTAATTGAATTTGAACTGCCACCTAGAATAGACAAGAAAATGAAACACGATTCTGCATGGATTTCAGAAACATGAAATGTAAAAGGTAATAAATAAAAATATTAAAAACCCTTTAGCAAATGTTAAGGAGCATGTCAAATGATTCCTGTGTTGAACCTTAAGCAATTATTTGGTGGGTGGAGCCTTGAAAATTACCATCCCCCAATTTTCTGCTGTGTCACCACCAGGCTTTCCTCTACTGCGCAATTCTTTCAGGCCGACTTCATTCTGCTCTACCTGAAGAACAACTTCATATAGCGCATTTGTTTCTTAGACCCCCAGAGCTCCTGTTGCCTTTGCAATTACCTCAGCGGCCATAACACGCTCGCCAGGCGTGGCTGAAACATATGCAAACACTGCCCCCTAGGGGACATTCTCTGTCATGACCCTCAAAAAAATCTCTCGGTGTGTGTCGTTGGCTCAGAGGAGAAGGGCTTGGTCATTACTACTGGGCCATTCTAAATGTTAAGTAATAATAATCCGCACCAGTGTGGGGCCTTACTAGAATTTGTAAAACGAAATCTCATCTATATGGCCTGGATTTGTTTCCCTGAAATGTTAGGAATAAAGGTGTTGACTACAGTGAGAGTCTGGAATGATAACCCACATTTGAAATGAAATTTTAAACACGGTATTGACTCATATGAAAACGACATGTTCATACCCCTTACAGTATATCCAAAACTTGTAAGATGTTGGAAGGATGATAGGGTAATGTTAGCAACTGATGAAATTCATTCAATAAATGATTTTTGAGAGGCTACTGTATACCAGGCAGTGTTTGAGCACTCGTGGCCTCTCTGAACAAGAGCTCTTATGGAGCTGACATTCTAGTTATTAATAATATCGGTGACCACCCACTCTTTCTCCCTGCTGTCTCCCTTGGCTCCTGGTGGGCTCTGGGAGGTGCTGACTTGCCTCCAGATGGGAGACAAGAGCAGCCAGTATGCCCTGCTCACCCCAGAGCATCTCACGCACACACCCGGCCTCTCTTATGCAACCTGATAGGGTTTTTTTCTTTCTTTCCTTTTTGTTTTCTTGTTGTTTATTGCAGCATTTTGTTGTTGTTTGTTTGTTTTGGTTTGGTTTGTCTTTGCTCATTCCTGGCCTCTCTCCAAGCCTTTTTGTTTTGGTTTGGTTTTTTTGGAGCCATACCAACTGGGTGAGAGTATGTACTCTCACCACTATATTGTACTCTTTCCTAAACGCTGCTTTGTTCTGTATGTCTCCTATGTCTTCTGTCAGTGCTTTCCTAGGTACAACTTCAAATTCTCCTTTCTTTGACTTAGGTGAACATAGCGTGGCTTCTCAAAGTGAGAAATAAGTATTCAACAATATACTGGTTGCAATGTTGTTATACAAATGCACCAGGAATGATAACATTTAATTTGGAGGGGAAAAAGAACTTAAGAATGTGTGTGTGTGCGTGCCTGTGTGTGTGTGTGTGAAGGTGCCGCAGTACATCATAGTGTCTGATCCTTATGTTGGATCTGGAGTCGGGGAGAGAGAAGAACCATGAGAACTCTGGAGGAAGGAAGCATTTGCCACCTCCCAAAGTCACTAAAGGCTTCAGTTCAAAGGCTCCATTTGAACCCACAAACTTACAGCATGTTTCTTTCCTCATAAACTTTTGTCACTGTCCTCATCCTGAGCTCACCTCCTGGTCTCCTAAGCTGCCTCCTCATAGTTCATAATTCCCTCCCCATGGCCACTTTGGAGAAACACTGGCCAGGCCTCCTCTGTTCTTGGTGGCCTTGGAGATGGCTGGAATCCCTTTGCCTACAGTGTTGCTGGGGGATAGACTTGCAGTGACTACTGTGTGTCCTCCCTCGTCCTTGAACTCTTCCCTTGGGCCCTTCCTGAGATGGTGAGGTCTGAGGGGACATGATCCAGCCCAGAGTGGCCTTACATGTGCACACATCCTGGATGCTTCTGTCCACCAGTTTCCTTCTCCTTCCTCCAGGGCTCTCTGGAGGTTGGATCGGGGACAAGAATGAAAGACTGTCTTGCACCACACAGTTCTCAGTTCAGTTCAGTTCCTGAGCTTACATGCCCTTCCCATCAACTTCCCACTCAGGATCCGTGGATGGCACACTCTGTGTCCTGCTGTGGGTCGGGCCTTGTCTGTCCCCTTCTCTGTGCAATCTCCAGCACTAGAAGAATGTCGGGCACATGGTAATGCACTCAGTAAGGAAAACAAATAGGTGCATCTATGGAGCACTCACTGTGTACCCATCACTGTTCATTTTGTATTTTAAGTGATCATCATAACAGCCCCTGTTTTGCATCTGAGAAACATGAGTCTTACAGATGCTAAAGAACTTGCTCAACATCACATAGCTGTACATAGTGACAACAGAAGTCAAACCCAGAGAATCTAACTTCAAAGCCTTTATCCACTATACTGTGCTACTTCCCCTTGGGGTGAGAGTCCCTATTTGAGACCCTCCTGCCTCCTTGTTTGGGGAGCAAAACTATTTAATAATACCTCAGTTCAGTCATTAAGAAAACTTCCAGTAATGCAGGAATTAAGAGCTAAATCTAGAATTATTTCTCATTTCTCTCATCCTTCTTTCTCCCTTGGACTGGAGTTTAGCTATTACTTCCCAACTCTCCTCTTGATCAGTCTAGCCCAACAGGGTCCCCCACCATGACCACTACTGCTAAAGCAAATGCCAACTTTCAGCTGTGGTCTTTTAGCTTCAGACGGAATGTAAAACTCTGCCTCACACTGAGTGCCCCAGGAACCAGCAGCAAGAACAGTGCCACTGACAAATACTTAAAGTGCCTGTCAATGGTTTCCTAACAAATAGCTTCATTTAGATGCTCTCTCCTACAGGTCAGCCGCTGCATGTCCACCCAAGGCTGCTAAAGGCCACGCTCCTGCACTCTCTTTCCTGTTCTGGAAAATGACACTGAAACTGTAATGAGCCTGGAGGAAGCCAACCAGACAGGAAATAAACCCACTTGGGTGCGCGTGCTTGTGAAAGAGTTTTGGAAGACCTTTCATCCCCTGGGAAAACACTTGTTTGATACAGTCGTGGCCAGCAGTTATTCGTGATCTCATTGGTGGTGAAGGCTGGTGGGGACTGAAGTCAAAATGAACTCTAAGCAAAGAGGACAGGTAGGACGTGGCTCTGAGAAGCTCCTTTGGCAAGGGCCGGCGGTGATATGAGAGGAGCTCTGGTCAGGATTTCCTGGGGTGACGACAGAGTTGATGAACCTTATTTTTAGATGGTATTAATATTTTTAGTGAAAGTCCAACAGCTTCTCCATTTTTGGGAAGGGGGGTGGAAGGAGAAGGGATGACATCCTGGAGTTAGTCATTTCCTCTCTGCTGGTGAAGAGATTTAGCGGCCCTTCTATGTCACAGGAAGTGCCTGGAGATGGTAAACACTGCTGACATAATGGGAACTTACACCACTGGTGTGTCAGAGCACACATATCCCTTCCTGGACCCTAGGCCAGGTGAGTGGGGGATGCTTCCTGTTTTGGGCTCTAGGAGGACCTTTCAACTTCCGAGAGCTGCTTTGGAAAATAAATCACAAGAACTGCTGGGGGAAGCAGCCAGGTCCACAGACACCAGAAAGTGATTTGGTGGCAAGAATTGTTGAATGTGCCCTGGCAGCTCCCGGAACTGCTGAGTCATCTTACTCTCTATGGGGGCCAAGAGGGTTTGGTTCCAAGACCATAAAGCAATCCTTGTCTGAAATTTGCTTGCTTGCCAGAGATGCCCTTAGTGCCTGGATCTCCTCCATCCCTAAGTACATGCAGCAGGACCTCCTGATTCCCCTTCTGAAATCTCTTGTGAGTCCTCCATCCCACCTCTCTGACGTCCATCACCTCTTGCATCAGGATTAGGAAATCGCCCACTCTCCCTGACAATGATCTCTTCCACGAGGGCCCTGCCCCACACTGCTGGTAGTAGGTGCAGTCTTGGAAAACACAGAGCAACCTTGTCACCATTCTCCTTCTCCCTGTCCGTAGTAGACATTGCTAATTGGTCATGGCACTCTAACTGCTAAGCCCAGACGTGGGTGACCACACAGTCTTTCTTAACATTGTCCTTCAGCTCTCATGACCAATCAATTGGAACTGGCATTTGACATAAAGTCAATTTGCCATCTTGGTGCTCATGTTATCTTCCTAAAAACTAACTCTGATTTGTCTTTTCCCTGATGTGAGGCTTCCTGTCTTCCTACTGTCTTCAAAATGAATTCCAGCTTCTTGGCAGGTGCTGGGGCCTTTCACAACCTCACCTCTGCCTACTTGGGCAGCCTCATCTTCCTGTGTCTCCTTTCCCAACTTCTACTTTTCCCCTGTGTAGGAGCCTTGGGGAACTTCAAACTCTTTCCCAAATACACTTCACTTTTATGTGACTCTTGGCTTTGCATAGGGTGTTCTTGCTTCCTGAGTTTCCCTCTTTCCTTTCTCTTATCTGCAAACTCCCGCTCTTTTTTTCAAGCTCTCCCTACTCCTCTTCTGGTATATTTCTAAGATTCCACTAGGCAAAGTCAGTGACTCTCTTCTGTGTTCTCTTGTGTTTCTGCTTTTACCTCTACTGTAACATGTTCTCATGCTGTATACACGTTATAATATATTGTGGTTATTACAATAATTATATGTATTATAATTTGCCTATTCATTCAACACTTTTATCGACTGCCTTCTACACGTTGTGTTGCTAATAGGTAAATTAATACACAGAATAGATGTTTAATGAACATGTATTGAATTAATGAATAAATGATATTTCCTTGCTAATCGAGGAAGCCTTTAGCCCTTGTATCTCTAGAGTAGTTTCTTCAAAATCATAGGAGTTGGTGGGTGGGACTTAAGTCTTTCCTCAAGTCTTATGGAAACTTACAAAAATAAATATTTTTAAAACTTATTTTTACAAATATCAACCCAGATAAATAATTTTACATGAATGCAGATATGATCACATGATTTAATCATATCTTTTTCCCTCCTTTTTTTGTTTGCCTTTCCCTCCTATCTCCATCCTAAACATTGGCATCCATAGTGTGACCAACAATCAGTTTACTTGAGACTTGAGCAGTAAAAATTCCATATCCTAGGAAATGCCTCAGTTCCAAGCAAAACAGCATGGTCGATCACCCTCCCCCACCACACCCCTAAGTTTCTTCCCCAAGTAATCAATTTAAAAATCCAATGTGTGATTGTCCATATTTTTCTCTGTATTGATACAGCACAGACTTCATAATCACTATTGTTGTTTTATAAAAATTAGGTTATATTCAATAATAATATAATTAATATAGTATAATATTGTACATACACTTTCCCCCAACCTGATTTATCCACTAAAAAAACTTTGTGAAGATAACACCAAGTTAACTGGAATAACTCTAGTTCATTCTTTTCATTGGTTGCATAATTCTCCATGGTATGAATACTCCATAATATTTGGGGTATTCATTTGTTGATGAGCATTTGGTCATTAAATATGAAATGTCTGAAATCGAATCAAAAGTTTAGTTTATTATATCTCAAACAAGAAGCAGTACAATTGATCAAAGTATGCACCTAAACTATCAACACACTTTTGCCATCTTAAGTGTAGCTTGTTTATGCCAGCAGTGAGGAAGCCTGGAGAGCGAGTGGTGATGAAATTGTGAAAGGCATTTTCCACAGCTTGTGGAGAATTGAATATTTTTCCTTGCAAGAAGTGGTCCAAAGCCTGGAAGAAGTGGTAGTCAGTTGGTGCTAGGTCTGGTAAATACAGTAGATGACAGAGAGTTTCCAAGTCCAGCCTCTGTAGTTTCAGCAGGGTTGTTTGTACGACATGTGGTCTTGCAAGAGGATTAACCTGTCTCTATTGACCAATCTCAGCTGCTTAATTGCAAGCATCCTCAGCTTTTCATCCATTTGGTTGCAATAGGCATCCACTGTAATTGACTGACCAGGTTTCGTGAAGCTGTAGTGGATAATACCAGCACTGGACCACCAAATAGACACCATTAGCTTTTTTTGACAAATGTTTGGTTTTGGACTGTGTTTCGGCACTTCATCTTTATCCAACCATTGTGCCAAATGCTTGTAATTATCAAAAAGAATCTATTTTTTATCACATGTAACAAAACGGTGTAGAAATGGTTTGCCTTTATGTCGTGACAGCAAAGAAAGGCAAGCTTCGAGACGATTTCTCTTCTGACACTCATTTAATTCATACGGCACCCATCTATCCAGCTTCTTTACCTTGCCCATTTGTTTCAAATGGTCCAATATTGTTGGAATAGTAACATCAAACCTTGCTGCTAATTCACGCGTAGGTTGAGATGGATTCGCTTCCACTACAGCTTTCAGCTCATCATAATCCACCTTGGTCTCAGGTCACCCACATGGCTCACTTTCAAAATTAAAATCACCAGAACAGAACTTCTCAAACCATCCACATACTGTGTGTTCATCAGCCACATCCTTCTCAAACACTTCAATGATATTTTGAGCTATCTGCTCAGCATTGGTTCCACAATGGAACTCATATTCAAAAATAACACCAATTTTTGATTTATCCATGGTTTCACAAAAATTGCTCTAAAAAAAAAATTGAGAGATAATCACAAGCCAAAACACACGTTTGAAAGAATAAAGATGTACCTTTACAATAGAAAAAGAAAAAAAAAAAAACAAGTGTCAAAATGAAATGTCAGAGATATCAACTGTCAAACTTAGTACTTAAGGAAATCGGACATTTCATACTTAATAACCTAATTTTTTTTTCCCAGGGTTTGTTTGCCACTTTGAACAATGATAACACACACACACATCCTAACATATCTTCATGTATTGGTTCTTTTATTTCTATCAGATAAATTTTCAACAGTGGAATTGCTGAGTGGAATAGTAAATGTGATTTCAATTTTTATAATTATTGCTAAATTGCTTTTCTAAACAGCTGTAACATGCCACATTTCTGCCATTATATGTATGAGTACCCTTTCTCTCACACCCCCACCAGCCCACCATCCCTGGGTGTGATAATTCTTACTAATTTGTCTATCTGATGGTTATGAAATAGCATCTCATTGTTACTCTAATTTGCATTTCCCTGACTACTAGTGAATTTTAGCATTTTAAAAATGTGTTTGGCCATTTAGATTTGCTCTTCAGTGACTTGCCTAGTTGCATCTTTTACCTACTTTTGTGCTGGATTGTTTGACTTATTCTTGATAATTTTAAGAGATTTTTGTATGCTACAAGTATCAAGTCTTTTAAATCTGGTGCATTTTTCCAGCTCTGATATTGACCTGTGATTTTATTTATCAGATCTTTTGCCATACAAATACTCTTGATTTTTATATATTCAAACATGCCTATCCTTTCTTACCTAGCCTCCGAATTCCTAGTCTTGGTTAGGAGGTTCCCCTTAACCCATGGATTATTTATGTAGTCTCCTACATTTTCTGGAAATACTTTTATTTTACTTTTTACATTTAAGTCCACAATTTTTAACTTGTGTAATTTGGTTTATAGATGATTCTTATCTGGTCTCTGATCTGATTCATCCAAGTAGTGTTGGGCCTACCACTTAATTGCATGACGGGTCGTTGTTAGATTTCCTTCCAGATATCCAGAGACCCAGGTGAGTCTGCCCAAGCACCTCCCTCTTCTTACCCATTCTCACACACCTTTCACTGGGTCTCAAACCCAAAATGTCTCTCAACAGTGCAAATAGCTCTACTCCAGGCTATTAGATCACCTGTGGGCCAATATGACTACAATATTTTAGGAACATAAATTGTGGTATCATATTTACATTTCAATTTTGGCCACTTAGCTTCTATTCCTCCTCCCTTTTTAAAGAACAGTATTCTGATTTTCCTCTGGGAAATGGCTCCTGTACCCACTGTCAGTCTAGGTAGTGTTGACTCCATCCCAGGACCAAGGATGCAACAAAGACCACATTGCGCAGCCCTTCAGTACGTTGCCTTGCTCTGGCCATTGTGATGGTCAAGGAAGTAGACCCATCAGAGATATGAGACACAAGAAGGTGTTTTGCCAGGACTTATAAGAAAGAGAAGTTAATTTACTCTCTCTTTCCTAGTGGTTGTAATCTGAGAATAATATAGCACTGGGATATACTGGGAGCTACCTGGAATCAACTAGCCTGATAACAGAGCCAATGGAGTGGAGTCAAGAAATACAAAGTGAGAACCTGGGTCCTTATCCCCTGTTTTGAGCACTAGATCAAGCTGCGTCTCAAGTGGAACCCTTGACTGTTCAATTACACAAACCAGTAAATTTCCTTTGTTTAATATATTGACTGCCACACTAGAAAAAAAAAATTTTTCTTTGGGGCCAAGGTATTTTATTAAGAAAATGGAATAAAAACTTCAAAAACAAAAAAAACTTCAAAAACAAAATGATCCTTTCTAATTTAATGAAAACTTTAACGAAAAATGAAATTTATTGACTTCTATTCATTTAATCCACATTTTTAGAATTAATTTGTCAATATTAATTGTAACAATAAGAACACCAACAAGTAAGATTTTCATGAACCAACTGTAGGGTTTTGCTCAGGTTTGGCTTCAAGAGGCCCTGGGCCTAAACCTAGCATGAGTTAAATACAACTTACACGGCAGTTAATGTGTTAAAAAAGCTATTTTAGATCAGTTTTCTCACCTTTTGCAACTAAAAGACATAATATACATAAGACCTTTCTTCTAAGCTATAGTGACTTAATGGGGCTTCTGAAGGAATTCTCTATGGAGTTTCCCTAATTATCACGCATGGGCAGGGGGTGTTGTTTCAGCTCAAACATAAACCACATCCATCACAGGGACAGAGGTAAGTCCAGTTGCCTTGGTGAACTGGTGAAATAATTCTGCCACATGTGTGTTCATGAAGGGGCTGCATATGTCTTGGGAGAAAAGCCCACCAGGGGGGAGGAAGTCAAGTACATAAGCTTCTCTGGGTTGGGGAGGGGGGCGAATCTGGTGAATCTGGCATTGGGTTGTCCCTGGTTCCCTGGGTTGGAGTCTGCAGAGGGAGAGGGCACCATGCATGAGAATGGAAAGAATTCCTCACTACAAATTCTGCAGGATCCCACAGTATGTTCTGGTACCCTGTGTAGCCTATGACACTGTTATAGTGACCAGTCCTGCCATCTTCAAGGTTTGAGAACACTAGAGGAGTTGAAGGAAGAAAGGGAAGTAGCAGCTGTGGAGACAGGCAGGACCTGTGGGGAGACACTGTCTGTTGGGAGTCGGGGGTGCTCAGTTGGCAGCTGGCCCCAGCTGGTGCAGCAGAGCTGAGCAGTACCGGCAGCGGGGCCAGCACAGGGTCCGGCAGACCTAAGCCCTCCTAGCAGAGGGAAAGCAGGAGTGGGAAAGAGGAGAGAGCAGTGGACGCCATGTAATAATAACTCACTGGACTTCTCTCATGAGTGCAAGTGAGACACCTCCTGCAGACTCCATGAAAAACTTTGGATTGTGGGGAGGTGAGGGGAGTGAATTTGAAGAGACCTTTGGTTCTGCATTGGATTTTGCATCAGTTCTGCAAGATAAGAACAAGATCTTGCAAAACAAGTTACTGTCATGAATGACCTACAATGGCAGGTCAAACCGGCATTGTGATTTTGTTCTGCTAGGCTTCTGGTGGCACTGTGCCTGTTTCTCTCCTGGCTTGCCTTCCCCAAACACATTCTCCTTCTAAAACCCCACCTTCCCTGGAAGAAAGTCTCCCCTGATGTCTGCTAGACAGAGTCCAACACACCCTCCTCTACATTCCAGTTATATTTTTTACATACCCCTATTCTTAACACTTATCATGCTTTCTATAATTTACTTATACCTATGTCTCCCCCACTACCCTCTGAACAACTTGTACTCATGTTTTATTTTTCCAAAGCTGAGCACAAGCAGCATATAGTATATGCTCAATAAATGTTTGTAGAAAGAATTACCAACTGGATTTAAAAAAAAAAAAACTATTCTCTAAGTCTGTCTTTGAGTTAGAACATATTTGGATCCAGAGTCTGTTGAATCGCTACCCCATTTCATTTGTAAGAGTTTTGTGGGTTCAATATTGAACATTTCTTGTTGTTTCTGCTTTACTGGGAAATCACAGTTTCTTTTGTTATTTTTCTAGACAAGAGGGGATGTAGCTAGAAATTGAGGGCATCTGACTAGGTTTTTTGAATTAGTGACCTTAATCTCCAATGCCAGAATTAATCTTTCTTTTGTGAGGACCATTTAGCTGAGAAAGAGTTAATACTTACACTACTCCATGAACAAATTGCCTCATTCAGGAAGGGGTAAAAAAAATTCTCCCAGAAAATTGGATGTCAGTGGATTATTCCCCCTCAGATCCATGGATCAGTGTGCGTGGGTCGGGCACCCAAGTGGAAAAAATGTAATATCGATGTATTTGAGGGCAGCGGCTGTTCTCTCCCACCACCTCATTTACAAGTCTCCTTGTCACAGGCATCGTATGATGTGTGTCTTGCTACCTACTTCACTTAAGCCTATTATGTACCTTTTTTTGATTATTAAATATTTGAGGGCTCTTTAGAATTAGGATACACTTGCATCCACGTTGACTGAATCAGCTCTCTCGTTTTTCTCTTTCATGTAAACATTGGCAATTCAAGAATTCTTTAAGATGAGGAGGACCTTAAAATATTATCCCTTAATTTACAGCCTTATCATAAAAATTAAATTTTATGCAGTGAAGATACGTGGGCTTGTAAACTATATAAACATGTATTTTTCTTTAAAAAAAGATTCACAATTTATAATGCTCATTGAAAAAGATAAATATTAGGCTTACCAAGCCAAGAGTGAAGTTACTGAATATTAAAAAAAAAACCCTTTGAGGTATGAGTGCTCATTTTCCTTGATCACTTAAATAGCCCTGGATGCCTTGTAGAGAACCCTAAATGCATTCTTCATTACTTATGACATTTTCATGAAAGTGGATATTTTTTATTTAACAGTCCATCTATCTTTCCTGCATATGCTTCACCTTCCACCACAAAAGGCTGAGGACAAGTTTAAGTTTTCACAGGGTGACTAATAGAATAATAGGCCTGATGAATATTCCAGGACCTTGGATTTTTCTCTTAACATCGTTGATCCAAAAGTCCTAAGAACATTGGCCAGAGGAAATGTCTGCCTGTAAGGAAATGAATGGGGAGTCATTGTAACCCCCAGGAGGGGCCACAGCTATTGATCTTTGGGCTCCTGAACATGTCAATAAGAGAGGCATTTGAAAGCCACGATCAGAGGAGCAGGTGTGACCCTGTGATGCCAGGCAACTGCTGGTCTTGTGAATTATGATAACACAAAAAGAAAATGGGAGTTCTCTTTGGGAGGAGACAAGGAAGGGGTTCAGACGAACAAAGAGCAGGGTTTGGCTAATATTGCTCTTTTGGATGATTCCTAGGTCTGGGCAGGAAATGTGTAAACTATTTCCTAAATAAAATGATTTTTTTTCCAAAGATGCCTTTAATGTGCCAGCTGTTCATGTGTACACGTATGAGTGGTTTCTCAGGTGCAGTGTCCACTGAATCAAGGAAGTTCTCTGGCAAAATGCTTCAGTGGCCATTGGATGTTGGCAACAGGGACACTTGCCAGCCCCGAACTAGCGGCTGCCCCAATTTCTCACATGGCACGCTGCCCTGTGGTGGAATGGCACGTTACCAACTCCTTGGCATCTGAGCAGGATCAGACAGAAATCTCACCAGCATACAGAGACGGAAGCGAAAATAAAGCGTGAGGAATCAAAAGGAAGTCACAGAATGCACGGCAGATGTTGTCTAGCAAAGTCCGTGTGCCGAGCGTGACTGATGACATTAGTGAGAGAGGTTAATAGCTCTGGACGGTGCTGCTTGAGCTTTTAAAAAGTAAGCCTGGAACAAATATAAAGGCCGAAGCAGGAATGGCCAAATGAAGCAAGTGGGATTTTCAAAACAAATAGCATGTCATCTGCTTACGTAACGGGGATGGGTGAGGCAAACAGAAGGCAAAAAGTAGCCAGTGGTTCCCGTGATGGTTGGGGAGTAGTTTGCGTGCTGACTCCCTTGAAGGTGACAGGTTTTGAGTGACAAGCAATTTACTATGAATTCTGCAGGAGGCAATGACATGCCTAGTTTACACTGTGAATATTTTGGCCTTAATTTATGCTGTGAGCAAGGGCTGAGACCAGGTCCATTATGTGCTTACTGCAGATGATTTATGTGGGTTTCATGTTAGTTGGGCTTTAATTATTCACATGATTATCAATAAAAAATAAGGGCAGAGCTGTGTTGAATGTGAACAGGTTGGCGGGGCAAACAGCTGATTGTAACGACTACATTCAGTTAAGGAGGGGTGAACGTTGCCTTTTTCTCCACATCAGGTATGAGAACAAATTCATAAGCAGAATTTACACTTTTCTTCCCTTTTTCACAAACATACAAACTGCCAACCTGTTAATCAACTCCCTGATGGCAGACAAATGTCTCTGGGAAACATGTGCCAAATATCAATTGTTATTGGCTGAAACTCAATGGGATAAAATGAATTGATGCTGCCATTCGATTCCATGCAATGCAATTGCTGGTCAATAGTGAGTAACTGGACATTGCTCTGTGAAGAGCAGAATGCTGGAAGAGGGAATGTCTCAACGAATTATGGTGCATGTTAATCACTGTCTAACCACTTCATCGATACAGTTTCCTTCCCACCACCTGCTATGGCATGTAGCTATACGGGAGGGATCCTCCCGTTGTTTCCCTGCAGGTATTAATTTGAAGGCTAAAACTGCGTGACTCAAGAAATCATGGTTTAGTGCCCCCTCACACTTGATTTGGCGTGAGCTTCGCTAGGTCAAGTTATAACTGCACACGACACGTAGAGTGGGATGAAAAACACTCCATACCTGAGGACAAGGACAAAAATGGGAACAAACTAAACAAGAGGATTTCATCTGAAGGTGGCTTTTCCCCAGAAGCAGCATTTGCTATAGCTCTTGTTCTCCCTCTCTCAGCTAGGAAATGGCCAGGGGACCAGCGGGAAGAGAGGGAAAAACTGTATTTTCAAGAGTTAGGAGAGTCAAGCCCTAGAAAAAGTTGAATTATTCTGAGGATAAAAATGAAAATGGTAGTATTTGAGATTCAGTTGTTTGCTGCAAACGCATGTCCTGGCTGCGGGGCAGTTGGGAGAATTAGGGGTTACTCTGGCTCCTTTCTGGATGTGGTTACACGTGCTCTTTCAGCCATGTGTGCTGGCGTGTCGAATTCATAGCATAATCGCTGCCGTGTAGAGGCTGTCCTGTTATTCTTGTTCTCCACCTTTTTGGGAGCAGAGTTTTCCTGAGCTTGAAGTTTTCATGTAATTCTCATTTTGGTTCTCTAGCTGTCAGCCAACTCCTTCCAGCAAATAAACTTTTTTTCTCTCTTTTCTTTGCCTGCTATTTTGGGGATAAAACAAATTTTACATTAGCAAGAGGGAAAGCCTGAAAATAGCCAATCGCTGTGATTGGATTTTTCTGGAATAGAATCCCAGTGAAGTTTTTCTAGTAAAACAACCCTGATGCCTTGGAAATAGCCAACTCCAGGACTCCAGGAAGTTGTCTCACCATGCGAGGCGGTTTTGAGAAAAGAAAATAACAGGGAAACTTGGAAGGTGGCCGGAACACACACGGTGGCAGGAGAATGGCTTCTTCCCTCTGTTAAGCCCCCGTCCCTTAGGAACTGGCTGTGGAGTAGTGATGCGCTTTATTAATCAACACTTTCCCCATTAGTCACTCACTCACCAAATTAAAGAGACACTGTAAGAGGAGAGAGGAGGAGGCTGAGCCTCTAAGGGCCATCTGAGTCTCCTCTGCTAGCCTCTTAACTAAGCAAATGACACCAGCATGGTGTTCACGAGCCATTTTTCAGAACCTGTTTTGGGGGCTCTTCAGCAACTTTCCCTGACTGCTTTCTTAAGCCATGTGGTCCCTCCCAACTCTTTTCTTATGAAAATTATTTGGGAATGGTTAGAACAGGATGATAGCTTATTCACCTGGATCCAACTGAGCCAAATGCTTGATTGGGAGCTCAGATGTTTGCCCAGCTTCGAAATTCTAGTTGAAAGGTCTTGGGTTTGTCAGACTATCAGGAAATATTCCAAGGCCAGACTTCAAAGTAAAATTCTCTAAACTTCATTCTTGACAGGGTGTTAGAGATGTGGCAAGCACAGCTGTACCTTGGGAGTTTAGGATTTCCTTTGTCAGGCCTGACTGTTAGTTCCTACAGAAATAAATAGAGAGAGAAATATTGAGGTGTTTATATAAAAATACCTTTCCATAATGATGTTTTACATTTGTATAATTGTTTTCACTGTTAAAAACATTTTTGTGTTTTATTTGATACAGTAACTGTAAAGTAAGAATACAGGTAGTTTGGGCTCCAAGTCACAGGTAGGACACTGAGGTTGAGGTATCATTGTCTTCTCAAGAACAAATAGCTGAAAAATATGGAACTATAAATGACACTTATTTTTTCTTCTCCTTAAGTCCTGGTGTTTCCTCCTTTTAAAAATCTTGCTTCATAAATTTTATACTAAATTGACAAAGGAGGGTCAGCGGAGAATGTCTTAAAAAATAATTTTAAAAAAATGCCTTCTTAGTTTTTAAAACCAAAAAGATCCTCCAAAAGAGATTATCTGGCTCCATCTCCTCCACCCCTTCCCCAAGCATTAGGTAGGACCTTTAAATCATTCAAGACAGCTAAGAAAATCTCCTATTTTTAAATACCCCAAGAGAAAGAGATTCCTCAACCCCTATGGGTGACTTTTCCTGATGTTTAACATTTCTCAAAGTCAGGAAATTCTTTCCCGTGTCCTAAATCCCTAACGCTGTAGCCTGAACCTGTTTCCTCCCAGTTGGTCTTCGGTGGAGATGCTGAGCAGCTGGCTGCAATCCTCCACGTGAGAGATCCTTTCAAAGAGGAGGAAAAGGCTGTTAAATCACTCCTCAGCCTTTTCTTCCACAGGTTCAGTAATCCCTGTTCCTTTCACTAGTTCTCATAGGTCTCATTTTCCAGCCCTGTAATTGTCTCCCTGCCTTCTCCTACATAACTCAAGGTTCCTTTTGAGATATTGGGCTGGGGGAGAACAGGGCCTTTGTTCTTGGGGTGGGGGATTCGGGAAAGGGGAGGAAACCACCGGTCCTCATAAGGACTGGCCAGCACCCGCTCCCCACCCTGAGTCCTCATGATGCCTCTCAGAAACCTGACATTCTCAAGGAATTCGATGGATACTTAATTAGTGAATTAAATGCCAAAATGCCTCCTAAATAACAGGGTGTTTGGCAAAAGCCTTCTCAAATATCTCTCTTTGTATCCAGTGTACCCACTTCTTTGGGCTGAGAAAGTCTCCAAAACTATTTGAAGAGCTGTCTGAAAATGACTCACTGGAGAAATTTCCTGGGTGGAAGATTCCAGAACACCATTAGTTATTTAATATTTCACACGTTTCACATCTTTACAGAACAGGTCCACTAAGGCACAGTCTTTACATAGCTCCATGACCTTTCTCCTGCATTTTATACTTAGCCATTGACTTAGTACATATTAATAATTATTATAAAAATCACGTAGTGACTAGGACCAAGACGTCAAGAAGCTCTAAATAAAAGAACAAAAAGTATGGGCTAACTTTGAACTTGAGACCATTTCATGTTCTTGCTGAATGCCTTGAGAAATAGCTACAGGTGTTCCTTGAACGAGGTCAGAGTGTCATATGAGGATGTGGTGATGGAATGAATCTGTTAAGGGCTAGTTCCTAAGCACTCTATGCATCTGTTACACATTTAGGGTTGGCTGGGAGAGTAGCAGGTCTAGAGGTCTTTAACTAGATGATCATGAACAGCCACATAATGACTATGATGGGGATCAAGTTGGCACCTTTATGCCGACTTTAGTCAATAAGCTAAAGCCTGAAGACCTTTGGCACAGTGTTTGGGGTAGGATAATTGAAGAAAAATCAATGGGCTGCAGAATGTCTAAACACCCTTGGTCGGAATGATCCCAGCTGGCCTCATTAGTTGGTGGTAATTTACACCAGTGTGCTCACCCCCCACATTTTTATTTATTTAGCCAAACATGGTTACTGAAAGCCTTTTGAAAAGGGGAAATAACATGTGCCATATAGAATTTTAATTTTTATTGGCCAAGGTGATTGACAAGGAAAATAAAATGAAGGTGTAAAAAATACCTATTCATAAGACTTATTCACAAGGTCACTCAAGTGACTGTTCTCTAGTCAGGAAACAATTACCCACTTTGTTTATCTTCTTCGTTAGGAAAAATGACCCTCTCAAGGAGTGTCATCTCATTTAAACCAGCTCTTTGGTTCTTCCCAGAGGGGGTTGCTATTAACAACCTGAAATCTTATTCTCTACCCCTGTCCAAGACTAACTGTGGGGAACAAGAATTCTCACCAGTTCTCCAAGATTCGACTTCTTTATACCTGTTCTTGGGGTCTGGGCTATACCAGGTACCGAACAGAGAGCAAGGAGGTTTCCAACCCAGAGTTGAGGATAATCTGAATAGGGACATGGACCACCTGCCATAGAGAATATGAGTGAGTACAGAAAGCCTGGCAGAGATGCAGGAGCACAGTCACGAGAGGGGATTGTTTGCTCCCCATGGCCCATTGCAAAGGTTCCCGCTGCTAGCTGAACATTGGGTAACCTGGGAATTTATAAAAATTCCCCATGCCTGGACCACCCCCGCCAGAAATGATTGAGAGTCCCTTGCAGCCAAAGTTGAGAACCAGTAATAGGACAATCGTGTCAAGAGGATTGTTCAGGCAGCTCCAGAATTTGGGAGTTAGAGGAAAGGAGAGCCCTTAAGCATTAGGCTTTTTGACCCACTTGTCCTTTGTTCTTCCCATTATATGCCACCTCTGTCCCTCCTACCTTCCCTTCCTTCTTTCCTACCTTCCTTCCTTCCTTCCTTCTTCTTTTTCCTGTCCTCTTCCATAAGACATGCAGGAGGGACGGGCAGTTTTTGGTGGGCTAAGTCTATGTGGTAAGTACTACCATCTCCAGGTTGCAGAGTTTGAATGGATCTGCTTTCAGGGTCCAAGCTGGATAAACAGGTGCTCAGGTGACAGTATCAAGCATCAGTGCCCAGCCCAATGTCACTGCTCCTGGGTTGCTTTCCCTAACTCCCCCTGTTAGAATCCGTCTCCCCCTCCTCTGGCCTCCTGTATATATCACTTGGTCTGTGCTTTTGTTCTAGCAGTATTTTCTCCTCCTGTTCTCTGTACTTGTCCATGTGGTGCGAACTGAAGCTTCTGCCCTTCAGGCTCCACCCTCATCTGATCGGTTCAGGGAAGAAATCTGGTAATTAGTGAAAGGTAAATAGCAAGAATGCAAAGGTGTCAGGTAGATTATATAGGTAGTCCTCAGAAGAAGGATAATTACTGTGGCAAAATCTTTCGTTTTACAAAACTGTAAATCAGTGTTATCAGCCATAAGCCAAGAGGGAGTATTTGTATCACGTTGGTATTCCCAGGGCCCAGGGCACTGACCAGCACATAGTAGATGCTGTGACTTTAGTGACAGTTAAGAAGCCAAGTCTGGGATCTGGCTGCTCACTTGTGAATCATGGTTTAACCACCACTAACTACCACAGTGACTTGCCCAGGATACTTAACCTTTCCAAGTCTGCCTTCCCCTCTATTAGAGGACCTGATAAGAATCCCACAAAGTTGTAAAAACAAAACAAGGTACTCCATGCAAAGTTCTTAACGCACTGCCTGGCACAAGGCAAAGGCTCATTAAGTGTCTGCTACTAGTACTCAAATGTCTACACAAATGGGCCTCTATCAGCCTGCATCCTGCCTTCCTTCCTTGGCACACCCCCCGCCGCCCGCCTCCCAAATGGAACTGGCATTGTCTTCAGAGCAAAAATGCCCTTCCTGAGCTCAGGTTGTCCCTTGTCTTTTGGGAGGTACGCTTGCCTGATATGGCTTCTTTGGCCCTGAACCACTTCTGCTTATAGCCATTGCTTATGATTTCATCATTTAAGGGTGCACTCGGTTTTTACTTCAATTCACCTGAATAAAAATGCTACAGCATGGATAGCACATGGAGTGGCTTGTCCTGGACCTTGTGCAACCTTGGCATAGCCCCGGTGGTCAGATTGGCTCAGAAGCCCCAACATATGATGCCACATCTTATCTCTCACTTCCTGCAGCGTTGAGTTTATTCCCACTACACTGTAGTAATTTAGATGAATATCTGCTGTACACTCCCAGACTGCTGCAGGCAGTTTCAATGACTGAGAAAGGGCAGTACCAAGCCATCTGATTGGGGACAAGGCAGTACTAAGCCATCTGATTGGGGACAAGGCAGTACTAAGTCAGCTGATTGGGGGAAAGTTGGTCCTAAGCCATATATTCCTCCAGAAATTACTTTCAAATTATACATGTCTTTTCTCACTTCTTGAGAGAAACTCAATGTGGTCTTTCTCATCTAAAGGCAAGAGATAGCCAAGAACATACTGGGTCTTTATCTCTCCTTTTCATTCATACATCTGTGATCAAAACAAGAACAATATCCCCAGAGTTCAGGGCTCCTGGGGTTCTGGAGTTTAGGATCAAATCTTTCTTTATAATTTTCTTCTCCAGGCACTTCCAGGAGGAAATCACTTATTTTTGACATAAGTGAAAAACTTGTTTGGGTTGGACCTGCTTAATTCTCCCTGAGTTAAAGTGCATGGGAATAAGAAGCTTTTAAAGCAGATCCAGGCTGTATCAGGAAACCGCAGCTCATTAAAGAAAAAGAAGTCCCTGACAAGGTTCCCTCCCATCACCCTTTTTTAAAAACCCCATTTTAAAGGCAATAAGAATGTGCTTTTTCGGTATAACTTTACCCCTACTTGGGTGTAAAGGGCACAGAGATTAAACCTTTTGAATAGCAAAAAATTTTAAGTCCAATGTCTTGAACACAAATGCAAATTCTTTCCTTTCCTTTCTGGATAACAGTGCTTCTGAAACCCGTTTTAATGGGGTGAAAAGGAGGCAGGGTCACATGGAAAGAAAAGAAAAATCCTGTTTGTTATTGCTGGATTACCATTAGGAGTTCACTTGCTTCTCTCACATTTACACGTAACTTCCGCTTAGTGACACCCCCTCTTTTTGTCTTCATGGTAGCTTTTATTTAATCCCATTGCATTGCTGTCAGTATATGCAAGGCTAACCCTAGAAATTCCCAGTCTTATTGTGAAAGAATTTTCTGAGCCATCCATGCTCACTGATCTCCCCTCCACACCTGTTAAGCAGCTTCCCTATCCCAGGAATTTACCCCACCTAAAATCAAGGGTATATTTTCTGTACATTCTGTTAGAGTTAAGAATAAATGCATGTGTATATTCTTTAAAGTCGCTGACTTAAGACTATATTCTAATCATAATTATGAAAAGAATATGGAATTTGGACTTAGAGAGTTAGAGGTTTGAAATTTGCCTCTATGTTATCACCTTATACAAATAGCTTCATCTTTCTAAGCCTCAGTTTTCCCATCTGTAAAATGGAGATAAGGATACCAGTGTATCAATCAGGATTCTGGATTCCTTCTATCTTCCTCTTCTGTCATCCTCTCATGGTTGGTTGTGAGGTGGCTTCTGTTCCTCCAAGCATCTTGACCTCCTTCTTTACAGGAAGAAAGGAAGAGAGGAGGGAATAGGCAAAAGGCACATGCCAGCTGAATCTGTCCTTTTTTGTCAGAAAACACAATAGCTTTCCTGAGAGCCTTCCCCAGTGGCTTTCCGCTTACTACTGCCCTGAGTTGCGTCACATGGTCTCCCATAGCTGCAAGGAAGCCTAAGAAATAAAGTTTGTTTAGTTGGCATGTTGTCAACCTGAACAAAGCAGGCTGCTGTTAGTTTGAGGGGATAAAAGGGAGAGTAGACACTGCAGGCCAGGCAGTGTTTACATCAATCTACTTCATGGCATCGTCGTGAAGATTAAATGCGACATTTATGTAGAGTGCCTAACACATCTAAGGTGCTCAGTAATAGGCCCCTTCACAACATGACTACGATGGGGCCACATCCCTCACGTGGACATGAATGTGTAGGTTCAGGAAGACAAGCAAGCACATACTGATGGATTCCACAGAGCATTCTGACGCCCTCCATCTGCACTCTTGACCTCTATGCCGAGGACCGAGGAGACTCATGTTCGGGGTGGTTAAGCTTCTCTCCCCGAGGGCACTCCCGTGGGTGCAGGACTGGTAGGTCTGCCAAGACCTCGGCTGGTTTCAGAGCCCTACATCATCCTCTGGGCTCGCCTCCGTCTGGATATAATAATATGTTGATAAAATACCTTGTCAAGCTCCACAGCAGTTCCCTGCCACACAGTCTCATTACACTCCTGCTTCATAATTAAAATTGAAAGAACACAAGCCCGCTGGACCTGTCGTTAGCATGTGGTGTGGCTGCCACGGAAGGGACGTCACGTTTGCTTTCTGGGCCTGGCCCCATGTGCTGGCAGGGGCCCGGGGCCTTTGTTCAGCGCGGCGATTCAAGCTCCTCGGATTTCTTATCGGGCACGTGTGTGTGTGTGAGGTGCTGCTTTCCTGCTGTCCCCGGGGAGGTGCCTTGTGATGGATGACGGGGGACAGGAAAGAGACTTGTGAGAAAAGAACGACCTGGGAAAGATACTAAACTAGAATCGCGCACACTGGTAAGAAAAATGCAGCCCTTCCAATATTCCCATGCTGGTCACGCAGGGTAGGACTGTGACTATCTTACAGCTTACGTTTCTGAAGTACCTGCAGAGCTGCGGAAGAGAGAGAAATACACATGTGTACATGTTTTGTGGAGCTCTTCATTTCTAGCTTAAGTTGTACACCATGGGGACATAAATCAACCCGCTCGGATTAGAACCTGTAATTCAAGCATGAAGTTGCCAATCCCATATACCAAATTTGGCTAGACACTGCCTGCCCCTATGAAGAAAGAGAAAGCTGATGTTTCCTGCGTTCAACTACAGCTTTCTGTCCTTCCAAGGCCCCAAGAGAGTCAGAATCTAGTTAGTCTTCTCAAATGACAACAAAATCCTGCCACAGCTGACGGAGACCAGCCGTGTGCTCTGCAGGCCAAGCTCTGTTGCGTCTCGTGCAGGAGGTGGGCGGGAAGATGTGACAATTCGTATTTTTGAGAAATTTTCAACTGGAAAATCTTTTATGCCTTCCCAAGAAGTATCTGGCTGAGAGCCAGTCATTCAGGTTCTAGACATGGCCATGCAGGTAGCAGTGAGCAGTGCAGCCGAGAGACAGGGAACGCGTTGGGGATGGTTTACATGGCATCTGTATTCATCTAGGTTATTCTTGTTTCAAGTGATAGACACTGGATTCAAACTATCTTCAGAAAACAAGAAAGAGAGATTTGTTGCCTTGTAACTGAAAACTCCAAATGCCTTAGGCAGCAGCTGGATCCACGGCTCAAAGGGATTGGGTTTTTTCCCCCATTTCCTGGCTCTGCCAGCCCCTA
This sequence comes from Daubentonia madagascariensis, assembly GCA_023783475.1. Lineage (NCBI taxonomy): Eukaryota > Metazoa > Chordata > Mammalia > Primates > Daubentoniidae > Daubentonia > Daubentonia madagascariensis. The sequence continues at coordinate 7,175,499 of JAKFHU010002088.1, forward strand.
CCTGGCCTCATTCTCAGCCAAGCTGCCTCCACAAGACAGCTACGAATAACCTGAATTTATGTGTCTCTGGCTTAGCAGCTGTGTGGAAAAAAGTGTATTGGTTACCTATTGCTTTGAAAAAATGCTGCGTAACAACCACAAAATCTCAATAGCATAAGAAGGATTTATTTCTCATCAGTTTGAAGGTTGACTGTGGGGAGGCTTTGCTTCATTCTGAGGCTTGCAGAGTAGCTCTGTTCCTCATGCATTCATTCATTCTTGGGCCTAGGATGAAGAGGCAGGAGTGACCCTGAGGAAGTTCTTCTCAAGTCAAAAGCTGAGGTACAAATGGACAAGTCCCAAAGCACAAGCTTTTTTTTAAGTCCCTGCTTGCATCATGTTTACTAATATCCTGTTGACCAAAGAAAGCCATATGGCCAAGTCCTAAGTCAAGGCACAAGGAAATGCATTTTACATTTTTATTGGAGGAACTGGAAGGTTACGTGGCAAAGGGTGTGGAGAGAAGGAGGGGTGAAGAATCAGGACTAATAATTCAATCAACCACAGAAGACATCTCTTTTCAGGGTCCAGCTATCAATCTCAGTATACGTGCAAGTGGGCCTTGTTGAGTAACATGCCCATCCTTGAACCAATCTCTAGGATGCAAATGGGGAGCTCTGAATGGTCAGCCCGAGTGATCCAGTACATCCTATGGGAGTGGTGTTAATGGTAAGCAACAGGGCATTACAACTGGTAGTTCCTGAGGACCCCATGAAGTGCGGGAGGAATTCTTCAGAGGAAGGGACATGAAAAAGCACACATAGCAGGTAAGAGCCATAGCTGACACTGTCCACTATAAGAAAACAGGGGTTTGTACAATCACATGGAAGAGAGTCTTCACTCCTTGACTCCTCTGGAAATGTCTCTGAGAAGAGCACGGGGTAGAGCAGGCAGGGGAGGCATATGCTTATGATTCCTTGTCATGAATTCTACTAGCAGCATGTTCAGGGTCTCTACATTTATGTATTCATATTTATGCAAACGCATGTACACCTGCATGCATGTATAAAGATATTGGCATGATCTTGTTTGTCCTTTGTGCTAAACTCATGATTCTAAGTATGGAGTTGATATTTTCTGTGCTCATCACTATTGTTAATACTAATGGATGCATAAAAATTACTCCAAAATGTAGTGCTTTAAAACAAAGGCAACATTTATTTTGCTCACACATCTATAATTTGGACCTGGTAGCACAGCTCATCTCTGTTCCATGAGGTGTCAGCTCAAAGGCTGAGGGCTCAAGCTCTGAAGACTCTCTCTGAGGGAGGCCGCACAAGGCAGATTGCCTTTTATGACCTGGCCTTGGGAACTGCATAGCATCACTTCTGTTGCAGTTTATTCATCAAGATGGTCACAAAGGCCCACACGTGTTCAAGGGAAGGAGTGAAATTGTAGAGAAGTGTGTGGGATTGGAAATATGGCTGTGGCCATTTTTTGAAAATACAATCTGCGGTGGTCACTTTCCCCTTTCTGCTCTGATCTGAGTATGAACAGAACATGGGACATGAAGCCATTCAGAGGAGAGTTAAAAGTACTGTTCCTTCACTAACTGGCTATGTGATTTTAGCTGAGTTTTTCAGCATTTCTGAGACTTAGTTTCTTTATCTAAAAACTGGGAATGCAAATATACATTATGATGAACAGGTGTGAAAATTAAAAGAGGTGATTTTGGTAAGATCCTAACCCAATAGAGTACAGTTCTCTTTCTATCCTCCCTGACATGCCCTCCAGGGTTTCCTTGAGTCATTTATAGTGGTTGGAGTTATGGCCACAATTTCTCCCTGAATCAGGACATGCAGAGTGTAACCCCTGCTATGAGTGAGTCAAGAACTGGAATCTGATCATTAGTGACAGGACCCAATGCCCTTTAGGTCTATAGATCTTTAAACTGAAGTCAGTGAATCATAACCTAATTAATAAGTGTTGGAGGGACACATGAGGTGCTAGGAGCTAAGTTTAGTTTAGTAGTAAGTTTAGTACAAAAGTTAGCTTAAAATTGACAATGGCTCTGTTCTTTCCAGCCTTGTAAAATAATATGAAAACAGATGTCAGAAAGAAGCAATTTATCCAAATAATATCATGATCTAAAAAGTTTTCTGACTTTCTAATCCTTCTGTTTGGTATATGTAAGTTAGTATGAAAATGCTAACTGTTGGGGCAAATATCAGCTATTTTTGGACTCTGCTATATCTCCCCTACAAAGAGCCTTTCTTTTGAGACTTCTCAAATTACTTTTTCTCAAAACATAGATTTTTCTTTCGTAGGAGATGAAATCTTATTGCCAATTCCTTCCCACTCCACTTTCTACTTTTAATGAAGAATTACATTTTTCCAGGAAAGGGTAACCAAATACAAATGTGCACTTCTCATTCATACAGTTAACAGGACTTTGGAAAGCCCACAATCTAGGTATCATCAATTCTTTTCCTGGGTTTCCCATTCTTGCAAACCAGTGCTCCCCTATGACAGTCCCTGCCTGACTCAGGCCTAAAGAACTTCAAGGGAAAATGGGGTTTGCCTCGGGTTATCTTAATATTTGGGCCCAGAACCTCCACATAGATATTCCAGGTCACTCCAGAAAACTAAATATATCAACTGACCTGGTCTTTTCAAGGTCCTTTAGTTTGGGAACTACTTAGAATAGGCTGAAACTCCAAGCGCTAACCAACATTCGAATTGAGGGTAAGAAATGTTCAGAGTAAACGAAAAGGAATTTGCTTTATTAAATGTTCTTCTAGACAGACCCTGTTTTCTCCCCAGCAGGAAGGCAAAGCCCCATTGGGGAGACTGGCCAGTTGTGAAATGACATAAATGCAGAAGAATTGTTTTCCAGACATCCTCAACAACTAATTTGTCTCCTGAAGCATGAAATTTAATTACCCATAGTGGACATACTTGCATAATCACATATTTTTATTGCACAAAACTGTTCGGTCTTCTAAAACGTAAGGACAGAATTCGGGTTAAAGAAATGCCTTTGACATCAGAGATTTGCTCAAGTAAACATTTAGTGCAAATAACTGTTTTCTAGTATTGACTCTCATTTCCTGCCTTTGGATATCGGTGAGCATTCACATGCACTCACATTTTGCTGTTATGTTGACAAAGAGGGTCCAATGAGTTTTTATTAAACCCTCATAAGGCTGAGGCCTGCTATCACATTCATCCTAATCTTTTGCTAATCCTATTCTTTGTTGCTTCTCACGGTACATAAATCTCCCTCAACCTCTGCGCGAGATCATGGCCTTCTCCAGCATTTCTCAATCTCCCTTCCGCTTCTCTTGAAACAAGGTGACCAGAAGTGAATGTGAGACTCCCTGCAAGGACAGAGGCACACCACCTCTTCAGGCGGAAGCCAATTAACTCTGAAATAACTGGCAATATTTTTAGTATTCTCCTCACTTTTATAAAAGAGATCGAGATGTCACATTTACTTGGCTAATGGCTATTGCTCTTCGAAAAAGCTGAAGTTAGCCTAAAAATGGCTAATCATGACTATCAGGACAAAGAAGCCATGGTATCTGTCTGAAGTTTGGTTTCTAAGGCTCTTCGTGGAATCCTGTCTGGGTATTGGAGAGAGACATATACAGGGGGCCAAGCGTGGTGCTCAGGGAGGGGTATACAGTCCAGGGAACGGGGCAATAAGGAGAATATAAGTATCTAATATTTACACAGTGCTTAATATGTGCCAGGGACTATTTGTAAGCATTATTTACGAGCTAGATCATTTAATCTTCCCAACAGCCTTAAAAAGTGGGAACTGTTATCATAATCATTTTGCAGAGGAGATAGACCTTAGGGAGATTTTCTAAACCTCTACAAGCCAGTGGTCTTAATTTTAATATCTTTCACATTATTAGGCCCTTTGTTTTAAATATATTTTTTCACCTAATCCCCAAAACAATCCTATGAAGAAAGTACTTTTCCTTTTGCAGATAGAAACCAAGTCCCAGAGAGGTTAAATAACTTCCTCGAGTTCATACAGCTAGCCTGTGGCAGAGATGAGGTCCAAATCCATTTCTATCCGATGCACCAAATAGCCTTTCTTGGCAGGGAACTCCGAGGGTGCTGTATGGTGGCCACTGTCCCGGCTTCCCCCTGTCAGAGAGCCAGCATGAGTTTCAGGTCAGTGACTTGCCCAAGGAAGTATGTGAAATCCTGAGGTGTCACTAGATTTTCCATCTTTCTCAGTTTCTTGCTTTTCTGTGTTTGGACTTCCGTAGAGCTTAACTGGTTCATGCCTTTGGCATTTCAATCACCGCCCTGCATTCTTGGGAAGCTCAAATTAGCTTGTCAGTTCTTAGAGGAAGCCGAGTTTGTAAGTAATCACTGAGTCCAGCAACAGCGTGCTAGCAATGATCAATACAAACAGAAAAGCCAGGAGGCGACTAGACTAGAATATAATCATCTGCAGGTGGTGTAAGGACACCCTCACTCCACCCTCACTCATTCTTGAGATTTCTAACTGGTTACCCTGTCACACAGAAGTCACTGCATCCCACAAGTGTAGTAAACTCTGTCCCTTAGCTGTTATGGAGTGGGGAGAGAAATCTCTTTTGATGAGCGCTTACCACGATGTACGCAGCTTTACCCGAGTTACCTATTATGACTTCCAAAGCCAACAATGGAGAATCAATATTATGTTCCGTTGTCCACACAGAGTGTACCATTGAGCCAGCATTGGAACCCAGGCCTACATAAGTCCCAAGTCTGTTCGTTTCTAGCTCTGTGCTACTGAATAAAGTGATCATCACAGTCCACTTTTGCTACCTTTTCTACTTGGTCTTTTGGGGGCAGCTGTCTGTGTCCCCTATTCGCTATTTCCATACTACCCTGAGGATTTGCCATAATGGGAAATGAGACAAGAACAAAAGCCCTGTCAGTTACTAACCCTTTCTTTAGATTTCTGTTGTCATGGAGAATACAGTTATCAGCCTTTGTTTGCTGTGGCTGCAGCTAAATTTCCCAAACCTGCTAACTGAGTCAGTGCATGGCCAGTCCAGTGACCAACAGAACAAAAAGCTACAAATTATCTCTATAGAACATTAATCGAAGGTCTCTGTGCTATAGAATCCTTTTCTCAATTAGAGAGCTGTCTTGGGAGTAATGTTCTCTCTAAAAATCATGATATACACAGCTCTATAAATCGATGAAAGACTTGTGACCATTAAACTTAATTGATACTGAATTTAGAGGAATGCATTTCAATCATGTTGCCATTTTATTTGAAAATTAGTTTCTGGCATTACCTCCTTCCTTCCCTGGACATGCAGGGACATGCAGAGACATGCAGCAGCTCTGAAGTGAGATGTCTAGGGACCAGGGAGAAGCAGCTCTGAGTGGGAAGGCCTCAGAACAGGGCAAACAAACAGAAGATGTTTCAAGGTGCTGTAAACAAGTAGACATAAAACAGGAAATAAAAACTGATTTTAAGTAAAATCAGCAACAACTTGGTTTTATATAGTACCCCATATGTTCCACAGGAATAATACCCCATGGCACTTTATAGTGCAACAAGGTAAAAAAAATGGCTGCTCCAAGGACCACACTAGGAAAATAATTAACTTCTTGAATATGTTCTCAGGCTTGAGTAGGTGCAATTCTTTCCTTGAGATTACTGTTGGCAATCGTGCTAGTGAGCTGTTGTTTTCTCTAATTGGCTCTGGACGGAAGCCATGCTGAAAGGAAAGAGCAAAGACAGCTTGTGGTTAGAGTGTTTGCAGTGTGTGTGCACATGCATGTGAGCATATGTGTCTGTGTGCATGTGTGTGTTCATATGTGAATTATAGGAACTGGTTTCACTGCATGAAAACTCTCCCCAAATGTGATCAGTTTATGTGATCTAGAACCATCATTGAAGCACTGTGACAAAGTCATAAAAGAAATCCAGAATTGATTCTGTCTGAAGTGCTCACATGCACTTACCCTATCACCGTTTTCTAAATGCATTCATGGAGGGAAAAAAAACTGGGAGAAAGACATGAGTTTCTTTTTTAAAAGAAAATTAACAACTCATAAGAAATATGTTTGGACACAAAACCTCCCAGAAATGCATTATATGTGTGGTAATTTTTTCCAAACAGGCCATACTTATCCATCTCAGCAAAGACCTTTCTAGACACACGGATTCTTTTCTTGTCTGTTCTTTGCTATTGAGCAACTCTACCTTATCTGTATCAGTTGTTAATGGCATACAAATATGCTTCCTTCAAATCTATTTCCTCTGAGAAATAAAACACATGAATATGAATAATTGACTTTCCTCCCCAAATTTATCTAATTTTTCTTTATTCCCTTCTCTGGAACTCTGTGTACATCAGAGAATATGTAGGAACATTCCTGGCTAGAAACAAGCTTATAATGGCCAACATTTGCCATGAGAACAATGCTTATCTATTTACATACTTTCTACCCCCAAAACCTCACCTATAGACATTGACTGTTTGCTTAATACCTAAAATATCCAGTTAAATAAGTCAAAATGAAATAGTTAATTTACTTATTCAATTCCCAAACACCTAATTGTTAAATTTCTGACTTTTTAATATGTTATTTCCTTGTTTAGGTAGAGATCATAGAATATAATTTGAGATATCATAATGTTTTATGTTTCTTTTAAGTTAGGCAGTGGGTGGGTGAAAATTTTAGAGACATAAGAATTTGTATATTTGAAGAATTGTAGTAATCTCTGTTTCATCAAGAAAGACAGATGTATATGCACTTTGGTTTTCAACTAACACACAAGATCACTACTACAGAAGGTACAGATATAAAACAAGTTAAGTTATAACTTCTAGTACATTTTTAAGAGCTCACAATCTAGGAGAGATTGCATACAAAAAGAAATGACCATTATATTCCCATGTGGAATGTGATATTTGACATGAGAAAGATGCAAAATGCTATAAAAGGTCAAAGAAGATCAAGGTCACATCTGTTTTCCATGGGTTGGGGGCAATCAGAAAAGTCTGGAAGGGGGAGTTGGCATCTGAAGGAATTTGAAGCCTCTGATACCTGCAGCTACAGCAGATACTAAACATGGCCCAACTCCTAGCCAGATTCACATTTATCTGAATGGTAAGTGGGCTTTTTATTAATATAAGCAAGGAAATTGATTCCAGTTGAGGCATTTGATTGAGAAAAAGTGTGATCAGAGAATGTTGACTAGGTCAGTCTGGCTGAAGGATAGAAAATATAGAGAATGGAGGCGGAAGATAATTGAGAAAGAAATTTGGGGCTCCTAAATTGCTAGGATGAGGAGGTATTTATTTCAGTACATGATCTGGAGCATGACTTTGTGCAGAGGCATGCCATAATCAGCACTGTAACTTATTGTTTGCAAATAAAAACTTGATTAACTTAAGTTCAAAAGAGCTTTATTGGTCTTTTGAATTTAAGTCAGAGAATCCACAAAAAGACTGAGAAGGAGGCTTGGGAAGTGGGCATTTGAAGATGCTGAGGACACAGCTGATGGTGCTGCAGGATAGTTTGGTTAGAAACCCCCAGTACCACATCCCCAGTGGGCACTGCTGGACTCCTGACTCCATGGCCACCACTGTTCCAGATACTGGTTATAGATCCACTGCCCCCACCAGAGTGGATGTGACACTGTTCCTTGTATCCCTTGCACTAGGAACAGAGCTTCAGATGGACCACCTGATTAGCTAAGCTTAGGTTGCATGCCCTCCCCTGTTCTTGAAGAACAATATCTGGTCTTCTCTATGTCTGCAGCAGGCACCTCCAAATAAGAAAGGGAACTTAGATATTAAGTGGTCCAAAAAAATCCAACAACATGCTCTAATTTCTCTTCAGAATGAACAAATCTTTCACCTTTTACTAAAAAAAAAAAAAAAATCCAACAAATGCCCATCATAGAGTTATAGATGAAACCATGTTTGTGAAGGGCTGCTAAGGGTGGAGAAGATTTCCAAGAGAAGAGTGTCAAGTGTCTCTTTGATATAAAAGAAGTGGTATAAATACCAAAAAAAGAGAGGGAGAAAAAAGGCCATTGGGCATTATTGTTGGGAGGTCATTCATGCCCTGAAATTTTTTATAAATTTCATTTGCATGTATACTCAGAACACATAGATGCATATTCAAATTATGTGACATACACAAACATGCAGCTGTAATTATTTTCTATACAAATTCACATTTTGAGAATTTGGTATATCATTTGGGGAAGACTAATAATTCTTTCAGGTCAACACAGAACCAAAACATAATACTTTTATGTGTGACTAGGTCTGAGTTGTGAATGAAAATAATGTGTTGAATAATATATCCAGACAGGATCGTAAGAGTTTATGCAAAACCCTACTCTGTGTTCAGGCTATTCTGTACATAAAGTGCCCAGGAAGGAAAACTCTTATCTAAAAATATTCCCTAAGGCCGACTCCACAATTTTCCTTAGCATTCATTTAACCATTCTAGAAGAGTTAAACATCCTTTGTGGCTATAAATTTGAATCGTAAGAGAGACAAGCAAAACTTTGTTAATACTTCCTAATTTGAATAGAAAGTAAGGCTGATGGCAAGAGAAAACTCACAATTATGTTCAGAAAATTTATAACATGAAACATCTGAGCAATTGCCAATATTTAAAGGTTATGTCCATCATGTTGGAAAGTGGCATAAAGTTTTCACCCTTTTCAAATAATTGGGCATCATACTGATGGCTAAAATTGTGTCTGTCAGTGATTCCTGTGCTGATGTAGGGAAATTGACAGACACTGTTTAAAGGAAGCCAAAGTTTTTGTGCATCAACATGTCATACTGGGAATAATTATACAACTGTTTTGTTACCCTCAGCACTGTGTCATATATTATAATATCCACTGATTCTTCCAGAGTTCTTTTGTTTGTTTTGCATAGTGCAGCAGTTCTGGAAAATATATATATGTAAAATGGTTGATGCTAATACAGTGTATAGACGAAGCCCAAAGCTCAGTAATACTGATAAACCTTGTCCTTACTGCCAAGGATACATTTAGATATGGCCCTCACTCTATACTCATTAGGTGTGGCACCATCAACATGAAATCATATGCTAATAGGTCTAGAAAGGACCTCAAGGGGTCAACCAGTGTTTGCTACAACTGTCAGGTAAGGCTGCACTCAAATCACCATCCTTAAGAGAATCATCATTAATAAATCCTTTAATATCCACAGTGAGTGTGTGTGTGTGGGGGGGGGCAGCTGGCTCAAGACCTCTTCAGTAATGTCTGCTCAAGTAGCTTGTTATTATTTACATAGCATTTCATATTTGCAGAGGGATTTCCCAGCACTTAATCCTCAGAGCCTTAGTGTAAGGAAGGGTAGTCCCAGTTATTCTGCCACACACAAAGGCACAACAGTTAAGAGGCTTGAAGAGGCCTGCAAACTAGTGACTGAAAAAGGATTAGAATCTATAGTCCTTGACCCTGAATTATTTTCAAATTCACTGTTTAAAAAAAGTTGACCTTTCACTTTGGGTATTATTTTAGTCGATTATGTCCTGACAAATCTGGCAGGACCAGGAGGACCGGGCAAAGGGGTACTAAGATTAGGCTTCTCAAAACTAAGGCATATGTTTACCAAGTGATTTGACTACCAGAAGATTCCTATCACCGGAGTATCTTGCACCACTTTGCACTGTTGCGGGTTAGTCTGCTTGTGGCTCTGGGGAAAGGAAGCCTACTAATGGGAGTGCAGGGGGCACTGAGCTTCCTCCCCTTGAGGTGAGAAGAGCACATATGTGAGTATATTTTGACAGGCTGGAGCTAGGAAAATTCAATATGTCCACAGTTAAAAAGAGAATGTATTGTTATAAATAAAGACCTTTCTGACTTTTGTCATCAATGTTAAGTAATACTGCAGTTTGGTTGTATTTATTGAGCCTGCACAGGTGCATTGCAGGGCTGAGGATGTTAGTCCACATTGCAATAATTATGGCCAGGCAAACTAGTTGGAATGAGAACCGGATGCCTCTTACTCTTAAAACTTGCTTCAGATGTCCCTTTGGAACTGACAAATTGCTCAGGTGAAAGTCATCCCCTGCCAGGTTTCTGCAATTTTCCCAGCTTTGTGCAATTTTCATTTTCTTGTTTCTTGTCATGAACATAGAAAAAGAGCCACCTAATACCTTTGGGATGGCATTTGTAGTTTGGCTGCAAAGTGGAAGTACTGGACAAGTCAGGAGAGGATTGTCTTTTACAACAGCATTTTGGAATTTGTCAGCTGCTTTGCAATGAGCTGACAAATGACAACATGGGGTGATTTCTACCACAGATGGGAAGCACTTTTGTTCCATGGGTGATAGCTGGGCAGCACTGATCTAAAACTCTATGCCAACTGTTCATACTTACCCAGGAAGTAACCAGCACAGGGGCAAAATCCTAAAGGTGTGATGCCACAGGGGCGGGAAGTAAAAACTTACAGTCACAAATTAGAAACTTTAGGTTGAAAAGACAAATCAAGTGATCTCAATATGGGTAAGCAGAAGATCTCAGGGACTTGACAGGTAATTTATTGCTCTGTTTTGAGGCAGCCATTTCCTACCTTTGCAAGTGAACTCAATATAGTTATAAATATGTGTATCTGTGAGAAGAAAAATGTAATGTGGGTGGACAGAGGCCCACCCACCACCATGTGGTGTGACACCTTGGTGGGAGTGATCCTCATGCATTCAGATCCAGGCACTGGAGACATAACAAGAAATGCGCAGCTTACCACTCATGCCCCGGGTGATCAGACCAAGGGGACACTAGCCCATCCAGCCCAAATGCCCACCACATTTATTTGTGCAATAAAGCAAAGGTTACAGCATTTTACTGACAAGAGTATCAGAGGCTCTTGTGGGGTATCAGTGAACCCTTTTTGGAAAGGAACCTGAATTGGTTAGAAATGTGTTTGGTACAAATAACAGAAAACCTAACGAAGAGGGCTTCATTCAGTAGGCGTTTGTTTTTCTCATGTAACCAGAAGTCTGGTGGGGGAAGACGACTGGGGCAGTGGCTCCCAGACATCCCCAAAGCAGTCTCTGCCGCATCTGCTCCTCTTCAGCACACTGCCATATTGTCCTCGTGTTTATCGCTTGATAATCACGAGACGGCAGCTGCCCCCCCAGCCATCATGTCCACATGAAAGGAAGGGAGATGCACCTGCCACATCCGTCCCCTTTATCCAGAAGCAAATGCCTCCTTAAAGTCTCCAGCAGACTCATGCTTACATCTCACCGAACCTATTGGCCTATGTGGCCAAGTCAAGTAAGTGAGCCTGAAAAAGTGAATGTTTCCTTTTACTGTCCTCTGTGGTAGGGACAAGCAAGGGAGAAGAAGGTTGGAAGGGACTTGGGGTTAAGTCATTAACAGGCATCTTACCTAAGGGGCCAAAAGAAAAAAAAGTCCAGAGGTTTCTTCATATATTCATTCAATCAATATTTCTGCCCTCACCATGGTTATGAGCCATAAATAGCCTCTGATAGCTGCGCATTTTCTTCTTAAGCATCTGGTTGCTTCACTCTGTTTCCTTCGGATGCTCATCACACTCTGCCTGGCCAGTGAAAGCTGGAGTTCAAGGCTAGTTCCTAAATCCTCTTCTGACTCTATATTGTCTTCCCAGATGACCCCATCCACATACCTTCAGTTGCCAGTTATTAGCAGATAATTTTCAGATGTACATTTCCAGGCTGTACCCCATCTTTGGGCTTCAGACTTGGGAACCAAGCTACTGCTTTGACATCATCACTAGGATGTCTCCAAGGCAACTCAATGTCACATCTATATAGATGAACTTGTGATCTTCACCCCTCACCTCCCCAAGCATTGTCCTCTCTCAAAGTTTTAACTGTTTAGGTTGAATAAGGCCATCACTCATCCAGTTGCATAAGCCTTAATCCTCTTTCCTCTCCCGTATCCAATGTGTTATCTCCTGTGCACACGTCCGTTTACTTTTCTCCATCTGCACAGCTGCTCTCTGTTCTAAGCTGCCTTGCTTGGAATACTCTAACCTTCCCATATCCATTCTTATCCCCTGCAATACATTCTCTACATACTTGCTAGATGAACCCAAATCTAATCATGTCTCTCATCTTCCCCACTCAGAACCTTCCAATTTGGGAAGAGTAAGACCCAAGTCCTTACCTTATAGGCACCCATGTGGCCTAGCCACGGCCTGCCTCCACAGGCACATCTTGCACTACCCTTTCCTTCCCTCTCCGAACTCTAGCCACACAGGCCTTCTTTCCACCCCTTGTTCTTGTTCTGCCCCTCTCAGACGCAGGGTGCTACCCATGCAGTCCTTTCTTCCTGGGCTCCAAGTATTCTCGCCATCCTTTGCATAATTTTTTCCCGTCCCTCAACTCTCAGCTCAAACAGTACTTCTTCAGGCGTGTCCTCCTGCACCACCCCCACCCTACGTCAGATACACCTATTATACCATCTCATGGCACCTTCCCCTTACAGAGTATACAAAAATTGTCATTGTAAGTTTATTTTTGCAGTTATTTGGCGGACTGTCTTCACTAATAGATTGTGAATTCCATAAGCACAGGGACCACATTCTTCTTCCAGTGTCTCCTAGATGCTTAGCACAGTGTCTGGCACTTCTTAGACAGCTAATAAAATGTTGTTGAAACAAGTAGCGGAATAAGGAGGAGCAGTGATTGGCCAAAGCATTCTTGTCTGGTGTGGTTTCCACTTGCCATTCATTCCTTAGACAAACATTTATTAAGCACCTACTATACATAAAGTCCATGTCTCAGCAATGAAAACAAAAAGACAAATGAGATTATTCTGGTTGGGGAGATAGACATCAAAGCCCGTGAATATGCATTAATATAACGTGTTTCTATCCGTTTCTACCACCGGACACAAACCTGACAGCAAAGTGCTTCCCCTGCCAAACACAAACAAGTACCAGGGACTTGCTGTCTTTGCTCCATGTCAACTCCTAACATACCTCATCTACCCCGTGACTTTTCAACCAGATTACTTTCCGTTTTTAGGTTCACAGATCACAGTGATTTTGTGTTAAGTTGGCTGCTTCCTGAGGACATGTAGGGAGAAGCTGTGTTCTCATAAACAAGCTCAAACCCCATCATGCCGAAGAGTTGCTTTTGGGCAGGTTTCTTGCAGGCAGCTACCATAACTGCAGAGGTGTGCACTGTGAGGGATTTTTTCTCATTGTGAGTGGAACTTTCTGATAATGTCCCCAGATTTTACAGTTTAACTTTAAGTCTGAAATACTCCTTTTTATGCCCATATGTTACCACATTTTGAAGAAGGTAATTTTGGGGACAGTAGACAGAGCAAGAGTTGTCAACAACTCAAACATGATGCAACATTTCTCTGAAACTAAAGAACGTTCTATAAATATCTGGAACGTGTACCACAAAAAGCAAAAAGCCAGTGGTTTTATTGTTGTTGTTGTTTGCTATGTTTCACAAATAGATTTGGGAGAGTTCCTTTGTAAAGATGATTTCTTTTAGGAAATTCATCTCAATTAGGTGTGCACAGCTCTTTTGTGGGTTCTCCATTAGGTGTGAAATCTCTGTATCATACACAGACCTGAGTCCTCTAGGAAGGACACTCACTTCACCAATCTGCTGCTATGCCTAGATATCCCAGGAATGGTCACAGTGAAAGAATAAAAACCTTATGGACATGTGTCAATTTTTGGCTGACTGTCATATGAATTTCTCCCTTGCTGTTCACCTGTTTCCATATATTTTGAGGGAAAGTTCCCCGTGTGTGTAGCCATGGTAGAAGGGCAGTTCTTCATGCCCTGACTCCCAGATTGAAGGTGGGTGAGGGTAGAGGGCGTGCAGAATTTTTGTCCTCTTGCCCCATGTATGGATCCCAGATTTTCCTCTCCTGAGACTGAGAATCTGCAGCTGATAAGAGGATGAGGACCATCAGGATTCAATGGAAGCACCAGGTGGTGTCTGAGATGGTGGTAGTGAGTTACTGGATTGTTCCTGCTGAAATGCAGTGGTTGTCTTTCTAGCTTCTTGGACCCTCCAAGCAGCTTGATCCTCACATGTTGTTGAAGCCTAGTTTCTTGGACTTCTACCACATGTATAACCTCATAATATCTCTTCAAAAAATTGTTTTGCAAAAAAAAAAAACAACAAACTTTTGATTCAGATAACTAGAGTAGTTTGACCTACATGAAACAGGTTGCTGCAGCAGTGGCTTGAGTATGAGGTAGGCCCAAGAGTAGCTGAATGATGAACTGGAGGTGTCCCATATGCTATTTTAAGTCTACTTTAAATGAACACATATGATATACAAAATTGTATATAATATATAATTATACATAATTGTGTATAATTATATACATAATGCAGGTGGTATTACTATATAAGTTAATCTGGGTCTTCCAAGAAGTAGAAGAAAAGATGGGACTAAATGTACAAGAAATGTGTTAGGAGGAGCCATGCCCATAAGAGAAAATGGGGAGGAAGCCAGGAGAGACTGAGAGAGCCATCAGGCTGTGAAGCAGGTCTGACCCTGAGTAAAGGAAAGAGGGAAGGAAGGAAGATCACATGTGCCCAAGTCTCCGACTGTTCTGCAGCTCCAGGGAGAGATTGGCAAGTCTGCCTTTGAGAGCCCTCAAGACCAATCACAGTGGTTGTCAACTCAATCATGCTAGAGTTGACAACTGCTTTATTGATTTCCTTCCTTTCCTATTTCATATTCCCAGACCCCCACTTTTTCTCCCTAGGATAACTTTCCAAGTGAATTCCCTGCCAAAGCCTTTGCTTTCAGGGAAACCCCTACTTAGCCGCTTCCTAAACTCTATCATCTTTGAAATCATACATTAAAATAGATGCACAAGTAGTAAAACTAAACATATTGAACATGGTTCCTAAAACCAACTCCCATACCACTGGTATTTGTGCCCAGTGGGGGGACATCTCCTATGAATGGATCTACTGCAGTGTCCCTGCTGCACATGGTCACTGGCTGGGAGCAGCTGGTGGGAAAATCGGAGGTCAGACAGGCACATTCTCATGGCCACCACGGTATAAATACAATAAAAATTATGAAGGTGACAAATACACGACTGAAGTTTTAGAAACCTGGCCTTTTCATAATTGCTGAGAAACAGATTTACTGTTTACATTGTTTAAAGATACTAGTCCTTATAATTCTAACCACAGACAAGGTGGTTTGTTCCTCCTCCTGAGGTGGAGGAACAAATGCGTTTGGGGAAGATTTCTTTACAAACCTGTCCTAGACTTAGTGAGTGGACATTTCTTTTCCTTCTATTGCTCTACTTGTCACCTTCTGACATTTCTGCCCCTCAGATCCTTAAGTGTTTCTACTCTTTGGCTTTCTCTTTTAGTTTTTCCATAGTCAGCAGAGGAGCTCTTCTGAAGTAAACATGGATGAATTTAAAAATAAATGATGTTATCTGAATAACAAGAGCTTCCTTGAGGAGGTAAGCATTCTGAAGGCTCTGTTTGCCTGGGGTGGGATGGGGTAGTGATAGGAGGCTTATTGAATAGCTGTTCATTTAATTAATTCTCCACTGGGGCAGGTATGTTGGTATTCCTTTAACATGGATAAATCCATTTTACACATTCTCTCTCTCTCCACTTTTGCAGTTAGTGAAATGACATCTCAGATCTGTCATATAACCCTTAATCCCAGTTAAAATAAAAATTATGAATATGAAATAGATCATATGAATGGTTCAAAAGCAAAGACATGTGGATACTTTCAGGTTTTCCTGATACAGAAGATGTTAAATTGGGAGAAATTTCAAATGATCTAGGAATTCCCTAAACGCTTCTGGCGGTGTGAACATATTGTGAATAACACTCGCCTATTAACGCACTAGCCGGGGATATATCGAGAAGGATAGAAAATGGGTTTCACCAGCCGGAGGCTTTGAGGAGAGTTAAATTTAACTTGTTTTTGGATACCATTTCACAACTATCACTCTTTTTCTCCTTCTGGTGCATCATGTGGACATGCAGAAGATGAGGGTATGATTTTTGTTACATGGAGCATTTTTAATCCCTTTCCTGTCACACTAAGTAAATAACTCACCATGAAATACTCAGGGGAAGACTCTAAACTGCAGTAGGATACGGAGCAAGGTAAAAAATTTTAGATGTGGACGTTAATAAACCTAGCCAGGGAGTGTGGTTTAGTGGGTTGTCATGGTACCAGAAACATGGGCGCCATTTAATGTAAGTTTTATACTCACGCTTGGTTGTCTCTTAAATTGTGAACCCATGAATCCTCTGGAAACAACTGCCTAGGAGCAAATGCTACGACAAAACTCACCTTTCCCCAGCCCCAAAGGACTGCCAGCTTTCTGCAAAGCCCAGGTTATGGAGGTGGGCCTCTTCCAGTCTACATTTCTTTCCTGATAACAGGACTCTGTTTTCCATTTTGGAGTAGTGAAACATGAGTCATAGGAAGGTAAAGATGTCTGTCCAAGGTTACCCAGCAGGGCTGGCTAGTCAAGAATAACAGACCAGGAGTAGGACTCAAACCTCCTGCCTTTTATTTCAGTATTTCAATGTTTCAATCTCCCCCTTGCACATTACTTATGTATAGAACTCACATACACAGAGATTTCTCAAAGACCTATATTTAAGGGTACTTAGTTGCAGCCCAGCTATTCATAGGTCCCCACTAGAGCTACTGCAGCAAAGAAGGGAAACAAGGGGAGAATTTAATGCCTATTGAAAGCTGACTCAGAGCATGTGAAGGTGAAAGTGTGTGGTCGGAAGGCTTAGCTGCCTGTTGAGTTCTGTTATTCAATAACTCAAGTAGCCTGTTGTGAGCTGCTTTAGCACTATTAACACATCTGGAGCTGGTGGTCATACATTGGGGACTTTTTAGAATGTAAAAGTAGCTTTGTAGGCAAACTTGTGTTGGAAAGAAATACTTCTGAAGAACAAAGGCTAACTTTATAGAGTGCACCCGTGTCTCCCTGACTCAATTCCACTGGGCTTTGGATGGAGCATGTGTTAAACCTATATACTTACTTGGAGCAATAAAAATTGTCCTCCTATTCTGGGTTGTGTTTGCTTTCAAAGTAGCCCTTTGGATCTCTCAGTAGATCCCCAAATCTAACAAACTGGCCAAATAGTCAACAGAGTGTAACCTCTCCTGATAATCTTCATCTGCTTCTGCCTCTATTCCCCCCACCCTGCTCCAGGCCCCAACAGGCCGACCTGTGGAGACTGCATTAGTGGGCTCCCTTGCCCTTTGGTTGCTGGTTGAGTTTGGCCAGTGGAAGTCATCAGCAGGAGATTGGAGAGTAAGAAGAGAGGTAGATCAGGTATTTATTCTCTGTGTCTGGCTTCATCATTGCATCTCCTTTACTCCTTTACCCCTCCAGATTTCTGGAAGTAAACTCCAGAGCTCATCCTGCCTGTCTGGAGCCACAGTTTGGAGATGCCACATTGCTAGATTGAAGGCCTGGCTCCTGGCGGGCAGCCCTCTCTCTAAAGCTACGCTCTCCTGATTCTGGCGACTGCATCCAAAGGGCCAAAGCGAAATCAAGAGGGAAGCCTAAGGCCAAAGAAAGGCAGCATGGAAATGATCAGGAGAAATGAAGTGAAAGAAGAAAGTGACAAGTGTCTTCACTGCCTTATTATTGGTCTGCGCATGGGGCGTTGGCGGACCACTCTGAAGTACAGTTGGAGGACGCAGTGTCTTGGTGGCAGTGTCCATCCTTTCTTCCCTTCCACCTGGCCTCTCCTTCTTCCTCATTCCTCTCCCAAGGACGGGTGAGTACCAAGGGCGAGGCTGTTTACTAACCAAAATGCCAACGGGTGCAGTTTTCCCCAACAGGAGCCAAGGGATTGAAAGTCAGTCCACAAAGGACACATTCATACCCTGGAATCTACTCCCAGAACTCTGCAGAGGTAAAGGATTGAAGGAGATGATGAAGCCAGACACGTAGAAGGTATGGAGTAGCAGCGAGCATGCTATTAGGAGGGCTGGGCAAACTGGCCCGCGCTGCCTGAGAATTGGGGCAGATGCTCTCTCTGGCTCTTTCTTCTCAACAATGGCCTGGTTTTTCCTCGGATCACCTTCACACCAGCATCCCAGTGTGAAGACATGGAGGCTAAGACATAGGCATTGTTTGCTTCTAGACCTGCCTCTAGCCAAGCAGAAGGGGTCCTCCAGTCGCTGAGGTTCCCGGCTGAGGTTCAGGGCCAAAGCCACAGCTGGTTATGGTGAAGGGCTCTTTGTTTGAAAAGAAGGTGGCTCTGGCAAGCAGACACAGCAAAATATCATCACAATAGTGGAACCATTTAATGAGATTGCAATATCCACAGGCAGTCTCAGCAAGTTTCTGTCATGTCCAAGTGACTAAAACATGCCAGAGAAGCCCTAAGAGTTCAACCCTTTCCTCAGCCAGGATTGGGGATTTGTTTGCCAGAGACAACACTCTAAATACTGCATCTTGATTGTCGTTTCCACCCTCCCGACATGTGAGAAGGCTGGAATTTCTCTCAGCTGACTGCAGGTTCTGTTTGACCTTATGAAAGCAGCTTTGTCCCCAGGGATCTCTTATTTGGGGTATCAGTATCTTGACACTGAAACACACCACCTTCATTTGTGTCGTGCCAACATTTTGGAGAGCCCCAAGCACTTTAGGATTGTTGCCTCGTTAATGTTCCTTTCTGCAAAGCCCACGAAGCAGTGCATACCTTCCTGGGAGGTGTAAGGCTTCAACTGACTAGTACATGCCACCCCCAGCCCGACCCCGCTTAATTGCTGAGATCTGACGTGATCAGAGCAGAAGGTGATAAGGCTATGAGCTTAATTAAAGGAATGGTTTTGTTCAATCTCTGCTCATCCTTTCCCCCTCCACCCAGTATTGCTCACACATGCCAAGAAAATCACATTGAGGATGAGGTTATGACCTAGTGATCTCTTTCGGGATGTGACATTATCTCATTTCAACAGCCCAGGAAGGGCAATGTCCTTTGCAGCTCCGGGAGAAATTTGACCAGCGACGGACCGAAATATAGCCCAGACTTTTCGCTATCCTGTTCATCTCCAAGGCAAGGGGTCCCAGCCAGCTGTGTCAGGAAATCCAAACACTTTCTCAATCTCTAATAAACAGCTTGCTGGCAACAGAGTCTC
The DNA here is from genome assembly GCA_023783475.1 of Daubentonia madagascariensis. Taxonomy (NCBI): domain Eukaryota; kingdom Metazoa; phylum Chordata; class Mammalia; order Primates; family Daubentoniidae; genus Daubentonia; species Daubentonia madagascariensis. The sequence goes on from JAKFHU010002088.1 coordinate 7,194,646, forward strand.
CCCAACCCCTGCTCTCCACAGGGAACTGGAATCCACATGTGTCCTAGAAGTGAGACATACACACTCCAGGAAGGAGGAAAATATACAAAGTCTTCTCATTCCAATATCTTTGCTTTTTAATTTTTCCACAAGAGAGGAAAGGATTTCTGCCTTCTTCACAAAAAGGTAGAGCTTTCAACCTCTTAAACCTGTTACTCAATATTGAAAGGATTTTGCTACTGAATAGCCTTAAAAGTTCTTTGCTCTCAGCTTTCTGTTGCGATCTGCTTTTGGTCACCTTCATTCATCTGCTCATGACTGGCTGCCTGGATTAATTCTCTGGACTGAATACATTTCCTTGCATTACCAACATATGTGACAAATAACTAATCTGACTCATCAAAATGCATTAGAATGCAATGTTCCAGTTACTGAAGGACATTTGAAATTCAGCAAGTTGTCTTCTTACTCTTACTGCCAGAGATAGTAAAAAATTATGAAGAGGTAGAGATGGTGCTAGAGCCCACTTTGTGCCTAGAATCTGTATCAGCATCTTTGTTATTGCTCTCCCAGCAATCTAAGAAAACTTGGACTGGCCTCTGTTTGTTTTGTACTTCTTAAAATATTTTTCAAATTAAAATATGAAATATAACTGGAATAATTTCCCAGATGCGTAGCATAGCCCAGACTATAAATCATCCAAAACAGCATTAAGTGGATATACTAAATATACCTAACACTGTTTAAAGTATCCTAAATATATCATTCCTTTTCTAGGATGATTTCATATTCTACATTTCAACACAGGCCTTCTAAATCAGGCGATAGTTGGGCTATATGAGTAATAAGTCTAAACAAGATGCAAAAAAATATGTTGCTAAGAATCTGGTGTAAGTACCAGTGTCTAATTGGGTGTAATAGGCATGTTTCAAAGATCTCCCAATATATGCAAGGAGTCACTAGAAAACAGATTTACACAGTGTCTCTTTGAAAGAAAAAAAGGGGATAATTTTTACAAGTCTATTTTAAATTATGTGTTAGAAACTGTACTAGCAAAAAGTGCTGTCATGGAGTCAGAATCCCAGGAATATTAAACATGATTGCCTTATACAGATAAATGCATTAAAACATTTTAAACAATGTACTGGTGGATGACTTGTAACTTCTTCAATGTAGGTGTTTTTTTTGTTTTTTTTTTTTTTTCCGGAGACAGGGTCTTGCTCTGTTGCCTGGTCTGGAATTTGGCGGCATCATCATAGCTCACTGCAGCCTCAAACTTCTGGGCTCAAACAATCCTCCCGCCTCAGCCTCCTAAGTAGCTGGGACTACAGGCTCAGTGCCACCACACCCAGCTAATATCTCTCTCTTTTTTTTTTTTGGTAGAGACAGGGTCTTACTATGTTGCTCAGAGTGGTCTCGAACTCCTGGCCTCCAGCGATCCTCCTCAGCCTCTCAAAGTGCTGAGATTAGAGGTGTGAGCTCTAATCTCACCCCCCACCATGTCCACCGGGGCCTCTTCAGTGTAGTTTCATCATGTTCCTTTTTTTCTCATGGCTTTATCTTGCCCCTTTTGGAGGGGTCTCATATACGTATGTTTTCACCATTACATGCCTGGGGGTCTTCTTTTGAGGGAAGAAAAAAAGCCTGAATTAAGAGACTGCCAAGAACCCAAGAGCTGCAGAGGCAAACCTTGGTTTCCCATTGACTTTCTTCCCAAACTTGGGTGATTTACTCTTTTTTTCTCTGATTTTTATTTATCTATAAAAGGAAGACTGTGAGTGATTTGCCTCCTTGGATTGTGAAGGAACAAAGTATACCTCTTAAAGATACTGTGGAGCTCTTTCCCAAGAGAATGTGTGGAAATAATGTAGGCAGACATTCAGCGGGCCACACAGGGAGGCTGCAGATGTTCGTCATCACGTTACAGAAGCTCATCGCTGATGCCTCTGAAACGTTCTTGGGGGAAGTGTTCCGACACAAGCAAGCGTTTGGTCAGCTCAGTCCGAGAGCAGTGGAGGAGAGTGTGCAGCATGGCGTTTCCACATGTGGGCTCTGGGTTCTGGGTTCTGAAGGCTTAGGTTCAAAGTATCCATCCACCACTTTTTAGCTTTGTGCCTTGGTGGAATTTACTTAACCTTTCTAAGCCTCAGTTTCCACATCTTCAAGGGTGATCAGGAAGAACAAAAGCAGTAATGCCTGTAAACCCCTTAGCAGGGTGCCTGGCCAATAGTAAACATTCATACCTGTTCTTATTACTAGGAAATATGTGCTAAGAGTTTGGGGAATGCTCAGGAAGAGCGGAACAAACCAAGGAATAAAAAGATGGAATCCCCCATTTCAGGGACCTGCAATCTAATTAGAGAAAAAGCATATATGATATATTCAATATGCAAGAATCAGTAGAGGATTTGTGGGGACAGAAGAGCAATTTTCAGTTCTTGATTAAACTCCTGGAGTTGTCTCATTCAGGAATTTAAAAAGATGAAAACATTGGCCACAATTTAGGTAGACCAAAATTGGATTTGGATTAACCAGGACTCATGGTAGATTAGGTCAAATTTCTTATTGTATGGGGTCAGGTTTGAGAGCTTCTTAAAAGGAGAAAGTCCCTTTAGAGAAAATTAATCTAAGCTTACCGATTTGTGTGCTTTCCATGAGCAAACTATCTTTAATACATACTGTGTTAGAATCTTTTCAAAAAAATTTCTCTACGATTAAAGTTATGCCTTTTAGAAGAGGAGGGAAAATCTCCTACTGGGAATGGCTTTCGATCCACTTGCAAACTCCTTGAGGGCTGAGTCACATCTTACTTTCTCCTTATGTCTAATTGGGCCTAAGATGGTTTGAGTTGGAACTCAACAAATGTTAATGCAATTGAATCAAATTCAGATTTCATAATTTTAAGATTTTTGTTGTTGTTGTTTTGGGAGTACCTTGACACAGGCAAAATGGGCTTGGAAGATGGTTATGAGCTCTTCAGTATTTTCTTGTCATCTTTGTGCAGGGGATTCGGTCACTTGAGCAAACAAAGTGACTGATCACATGTTAAAACACCCTCTGATAACCCAGAGCTGCCCGGGCAAACCTTAGCTTCCCACAGATTTAATTTATGTATAAAGGGTTTCAACTTAGGGAGGGGTATATCAGAATCAAGGCGTATCGGGATTTCTGAGGGCCACAGAGGGTTTGTGGAAGTCCTGCCAGGTGGTTCCCCACTAACTCTCCACCCACAACCCCCAATACACTCACCAGTTGGAAACAACTGCTGAAAAATAGCATCTTTTTCTTAAGTCCAAAAGTTGACTTCTTTGTCAAAAACCCTGCCCCTGTGTGACCAGAAACAGTGAGACAATCTTTAGTTTTATTGAGGAAACACATTGCTGTCCAAAATCCCTATTGTTCCCAAAACACTTGGTGGAAAATAAAATGTAAATTGAATTCTGAGGGTAGGATAAAAGACAGGCAAATGGGGGATGGAATAGATGCCAATATGTAGATTAAATTAATATGTCACTTTTTCCTTTTAAACTGGGGGCATGTTCCAGAAATGGTTTGGGATTATGACATATAGAAATATGCATGCATAGAACATAGAGAACACCAAACGTTGGGTTTTAAAACTGAGATCCCGAGAATGCGCTGGTTGCCCCATTTCCTCTCCTCACCACACCCCCCTCACCATTGTGGGTGGAGGGACACTCGACTTTTCATCAAGAACATAGTTGAAGCCTGAGAATCCCCCCTGGGGCAGAGTCCTGGAGAAAGGAATTCTTGGGGATCAAACAAAAGGCCTCAACCACCCTTCCCTCCTCCTCTGGCAGAGTTTTTACCTCTATGAATTAAGCTGATTTAGGTAAGATTAAGGCTGGGTATGCTTTCTTCTAAGAGGGTTCTCAGCTTGGGAGGACAAAGAAGATCCTTTGAAAGAAAACATGGCAGCTGTTCATGGTTAGGGGAGGCCAACAGAATCCCATGGAGCTTTCCTTTCCAAGCAGGAGAGAAGACAGGAAGAGAGAAACAAAAGCAGGACCAATCAGGAAGCCTGGGGCTGGTATCCATGTGTCCTGCAGGGCCACTGAGCATGGCTGAGCAAAGTACATAACCACACATGGCGAGCGGCTCTGCTCATGTCCTTAAGAAGCTTAAGCTAAAGCAGTAGGTGGCTGGATAGGGAAATGGCTCCAGCAGAAGGGAGGGAACCCAAGCCCTGTTTGATAAAGGTAAGCATAGTCCACTGGAGTCAGAGAATTCAGGTTGAGGGAGTAGTTTTGATCTGAAGAGAAAGGATAGAACTGAAACCTGTAGCAAGGAGAATGTTCAACAAATTCTTAGGGGGCAAGTTGACGGGGAGAGAAAAAGAAAAAGATCAATGTGGGACAAGGGACAACATCACAATGTGATATTGTGATATAATAAATATAAATTTTGGTCTCTGCCACTAGTTCCTGGCACATAGCTCCTGAACCCCTTGAAATCTCTTAAATGATATCTTTTTGTTTTGCAAATGGCTTCTGAGATGGGGATAGTCTTGCGGGACTGAGCCCTTAACCTCTGCAATCTGACACTATCACCAGGTAGATAGTATGAGAAATGAATTAAATTATATGACACTCAGTTAGTGTCCACTGGAGAATTGCATGATGTGTATGGAAAAATCCCCACACACAATTTGGTGAAGTATTTAGTATTGTATTGAGTATACTGAGGGTGAGAATAGGAAAACACTTTGGTTTTTCCCATCTTAAACAGGATGAAATTAAGGGAACAAATAAGAGAGGACAAAGACTCAGGATGGAAGAGGTACCTGACAACAATATTAGCAGCTAATATTTATTGAGCACTTACCATGTGCCAGGCCCTGTTCAGGCCTCACAAAAAGGGTCAGCAAACTTTTCCTGTAAAGGGTTAGATAGTTTTTCAGGCCATATGGTCTCTATTACAGCTACTTGGCTCTGCCTTTATAGCACAAAAGCAGCCACAGACACTATGTAAATGACCTGGCATGGCTAGATTTCAGCCATGGTGGGCCAGATTTGTCCCTAGGGCTGTAGTTTGCCAATCCCTGCTCTAAGAGTTGGGTGGTATGATTATCTCCATCATATGCATGAAGAATGAGGCTTGGATGAGTAGAGAGAGAATGGTTTGGTTCCCCCTTGGCAGGAACAGCAATAAAAGGCAAGTATGAGTTGCACTAGAAGAGATTTGCCTGGCAAACTGGGCAACATGACACTGTGTATGGATAATCAACAGGCACCTGACATCTCCAGTTATCCCTCATGTTATGACTGAAAAGATGCTCAAAGCAAAACCCAGAACTGTTATTAAACAGACTTTCTGAGTGGTATATTTCAGGAACATGGTGGGGCTGAAGATATTAGGAAAAAAGGAATGAAGGCTGTTGAATCCCTTGTGTTGCATTCTTTGGAGGAACATTCTCTTGATTTTTTGCTCCTCTCAATGCTGCCGATACAAAGTCACCCAGGGGAAGACACACCAGGAGGGAAGCAGGCTGTCTTTAGAGCCAGACAGGCCTGCCTTTGGGCTCCTGCTGCCTATTGATGAGTGTGCCATCTTAGGCAGTGGACAGATGGATCTCTGCCTCTTAAGAGCTTGAAATCTAGAACAGAAGGTGCATAACAGATTTCACATTTTCATGGATCTTCTTGAAGTGGCTTTGCTATTATTTCTTCAAGACTAACATAGTGGATCATGTATTTACTGTTGAAGTCTTATGATTGACACTCCTAGGAGGTTAAGGTCTTCTGCTGTGTCACTTAGGGTTTAACACTGTTAAAATAAAAACCATAGTGACAGTAATAGGGTCTGTATTTTAATTGTCAAAGAGTCACAAACCTTCACTAACAGAAATAGAAGATGTGAAGAAAGCAGAGTCATGACACTACACTTACACATTTCTGTTTCAGTGGAAAACCTAAAATCATGACAATTTTACTATTATTAGCTATTTTTTTCTAGCTTTGGGAATTCACAGACATGGTCTATGATCCAGACAGGTTCCTCCATACCTTTGTTAGCTCACACCATACTTGCCTCTTCTGAACAAAACAGGAAATAACTTGCAAATCAAAACAGTGCTCAAAAGCCTGCTGATTTTTCTAAGAACTCTGCCCTGTGTTGGAGAGAGGCAAGCACTTACAACGGCCATCAGGTGAGCAGGGAGCCCAATGCTTTGGCCTGCTCCAGAGCGAAGGGCTTTGCTTGAGGATGAGAAGGAGCCACCACTGAATCTTATTAAAGAGTCTTTTAATTGAACTTTTCTGACCTGAGTCTTCTAGGACAGCAGTCCCCTACCTTTTTGGCACCAGGGACTGGTTTCATGGAAGACAATTTTCCCCTAGCGGTGGGAGTGGGAGGCGGAGCTCAGGAGGTGATGTGAGCGATGGGGAGTGGCTATAAATAGAGATGAAGCTTTGCTCACTAGCCTGCCACTCACCTCCTGCTGTGCAGCCCGGCTTCTAAGTTTCATGGAAGACAATTTTTCCACAGACCGGGAGCTCACTGCAGAAAGTTCTCTTGAGTGGCGGTGTCACCGTAGAAGGGCGGCTGTAGAGAGTCTGAGCAGATATTGCAAACATACTCTCCTGGACACCTACCTGCAAGGACTGTGAGAGATGTATCAGTACAGTGGTTACTTACTGTGATGAAGCTGGTGCAAACACATCTGTGTCTTCATTGCACCTTCTAGGGTCCAACACCTGGTGTGGTTTAAAATTTACATATGTACAAGCTAAAATGTGCATGAAAAAGAGACTGGAAAAAAATATACCAGAACATCAAGCATGACTGTTTCGAGTGATGAGATTATGGGCCATCATTTTGTTTCTGGCTATTGGTAGTGGACTGTACAGACAGAGTTTTTGTCTGCCTCTCCCACAACATATGACTCAGGAGGCATTGCTTGAATTCCTGGAACTAGCCATGCCATGTGGATTTCCTCATTATATGAGCCACTTAAGCTGCCTTGAGTTGTGTCTTTATGACTTACTACCAAAAAAATACTGACTAATTTTGCTAGTTTTATGAATTTTTGCATCTTCTACAATGTTCATATATTTCTCCTAAAAGTAGATAAAGTTAACTTTCGAAAATTGCATGTGATAAAGAGTGTTCTAATCTATTTTGTGTATCATTCATGTGCTGATACTCATGAGCTCCTACAAGGCAATTTTTCTGAATAAGCTAGAACTGATTTCAAAAAATCCACAAAGAACACAGCCTAACGTGCCAAAATAACTTTATTTACTGAAAGGAAATTTGAGGCAACTGTTAGTGCTGAACTGTTTGGAGTCCTGGCAAAAATGTTCTCCCAAAATATGATTGGAACTTCTTTAGTAACTCCTGTTGTCAGACTTGGTTGTAAAATACAGAGTAATGTCTCACTTGATCAACAAAACCCAAATCAGCATAATTTATCATTAGAAAGCATTCTCATTTGCTAATCTGGCTAGGTCCAGGGATACTAAATCACAATTTTCCATTTTAACAAATGAGCCTATTTGCAAGTCTTCTAACACTCATAGGTTTGGCTGATCAAATGCATCTACCAGACTTGGCTCCAAGCACAGGCTAGAAGGATTTTGTCCTGAGATGATATTTTGGTTGGTGATGCTATTGAAAAGATTTTGAATTACCCTATTTTGCAAATCCTTCTTCCCTCTTAATTGGCTAGCCAGCAATAACATCACATAGGTATTTGTATCTCTCACCTTTTTTACTACTCTGTTAAGCATCAAATGTCAGTGTTCCCCTGTGTATAACTGTTGAGACGCCTACTGAAAAGTGGAAGAAAATGGCACACAGCTGAGGCAGCCCATAGTGGGTTCTCTTTGAGCCAATCCCCTGTGTTTTCTACGCTCTCTTATAAGTCTTTTGGCGGCGGGCTTGACTGGGCCTTTAAGCACATTAATCCGTTCCTTGAAGTCACACATTCCACAGCATGCTTAGGAGGTGACAGGATAATGTGGGTTGGAATGCTGCTGCCTGCTTTCCCCACCCCCTAGAGATCTGACACTCACTGGCTTGCTATAGCAGCTGCCACCAAGGTATTGTGCTCCCCCTCCAAGGGGGAAGGCCGAACTGCCCAGCAGGGTCATCTGAGGGCAGGAACATTTGCAGCTGTGCAGAAGGAAGTACACGACATTAACAGACTGGATGCTCTTGGTACCTGCCACCTACACAGCAGCCTCTTCCTTCTATTGTTATTCTGCGGATTTTCCCTTTGGGTCTCCAAAAAGCACAGCTTCTCTTCTTTCCTCCCCAAAACTGGCTCCCTTTTCTCAGCAGCTTCTCATTTTGCGTTTGAGGCTCTACAGTGTCTGTGACTTGTATAAATCTAGTATTTCTCTGGGCCATCGTCTCAAACAAGTGATAGCGCTGTAATTAGGGTGTACATTTTTCAAAGGGTCTTTATATTTGCTGTCTCATTTGAGCCTCACACCCTTTCTGAGAACTAGATAAGGTGGGATTACAGTCTATATTTTAGAGAGGAAGAAGCTATTACATTTTTTTCTACTTAAAGTCTAATAGGACTCCCTTGTTCTTTTTCACTTGACTTTTTGGCTCTAAGCCTTGCCATGAATGAACATTCCAAAGGGAAGAAATTGTTACAATGCTTCACAGTCATAAGAAGAGAAGCAAATAGTAGAGATAGTTTATCAATACTTCCCACCATCAAGAAAAGAAAAGGTTTTATTAACTATCTGTAGCTGGGTACTCTTGTACAACTGCTTTAAGGAAAATAAAAATATGTCCTTCTCATTCTGTTTCCCACTGGGAAAAATTAGTCATGCAGTCTGAATATTATTACAATTAATAATAATAGTAACTAATATTTATTGTGGTATTTTCCTGAGTGCTGGGCACTGTGCTACATTTTTCACATAGATTATATCATGTAATCCTCACAACAACACTATGAAGCATTTATTAAGGGAAAATAAGGACTAAAATGACAATATTAGAGAATGTATGAGAGGCAATTTAGCACCTGATTAAGAGTATGGAATTTGGAACGAGACTATCTGGGTTCAATCCCAGACCCCTCACTCACCAGCTGTCTTACCTTGGTCATGTGACTTAACTGTGCAGTGCTGCAATTTTCTCATCTGTAAAATGGGATAATAATAGTACCTACCTCCAGGATTGTGAAAATAAATGAGTTAACATGGTTACACATGTGAAGTACTTTATAGCACTTACAACAGTGCCTGGACCAAAGAAAATGATATATGAGTGATGCTATGATTACTACACAGCTGTGTGACACTTAGCAAGTTAGTTAATCTCTCTGTGCCTTCATTTCTTAGTTTTTTCATTTGTAAAACAGGGATAATAATACTGCCTACCCAACAGGGCTATTATGAGTATGAAGGAGATAATCTTAAACTATTAGTATCTGGCACATTGTAAATGCTCAATCAATGTTGGCTATTATTGCCTTAGATCCTAAGTTGATAAATTTGGGAGCTTAAGTAGTCACAAAGAATCCATACTCCACAAGCAAAGCTCTGGGTGCCAGACTACTGGTAACTATATTTAAGTTGCTGGGTCCATTTGACTTTACAGATAGTTGCACTTAAACTCAATTTTAGAAAAGCTAAACAAAACCATTTATGAAAATAACTTGTGAGTGAAAAGAAATGAAAATAACCCAGAACCCAACCACTGTCACTTACAATTAATAATAATAGTAACTAATATTTATTGTGGTATTTTACTGAGTGCTAGGCACTGTGCTAAATTTTTCACATAGTCAGTCCTATTGCTCCTCCTTCATGAGGTAGCTCAACCAGCATAGCTTATCTTCTCATTCTAAAACTTTTCCTTATAATAAAGGTGGTCCTCAAAGTTGCTGTCACCTAATTGAAGCATTCGGCTCTTTGAAAAATCACAGCCTTTGGCAGAAGGGGTTGGGCAGCGTGGTGAAAGCATCTCAGGGATTTTGAGAACTTAGGTACGAAATGAAAGCACAGACAGACTTGCCCAATTCAACTTCTTATCAGAAGAACACATTGCGGGAGAGGAACACAGGTGCTGCAAGGAATCTGAACACACACAGAGGGTTCGGAGGATCAGTGTGTGTTGGGAAAGGGTTGTGTATGTGCTACCAACCAGCAGAAGCACATCTCAGAGCCCAGGGAGCAGGTGTCTGGCGCTTTTCAGCTCTGGAGCTGGTTTCTACCTCAGCTGACATTTAGAAGGCATAATGGCACTGTGCATCTCTGCCAAGGATTGTAAGTATGGGATTTATATAGCTTGTGCCCACCTATTTGCTCCATGTGGAAATTTGCTCTCCCGCCCACCCAATTAAGAATACAGGAGAGAGAAGACCAGAGGGAGGGATTGTTATTCTATTGTGGTTGGTTTCGGTCACAAAGTCTGTTTTCTAGCAGAATTCTGGGTTGCCACCTTCCTGGGAAACAAAACCAAACAAAAACACAAACAAACTCATTATGAATCTTCACCCCTTTTCCCTTCCAAAGCTTCACAAAATTAGGAATCTTCACTGATCACCACCTGCAAATCACCAGAATGACCTTTGGCTGGTCAGAAATCCAATACTGTGACAGTATCAACAAAGGAGATTAGTCTGCACTCTTTTTTTGAGATCTGGTGTGAATGAATAAAAGTCAGAGGCAGAGACTTGCTCTTCTTTGTTTAAAGCCATGTCAAAGCAGGCTTTGAAAGTGCTCGGCATCATGCTTGACGGGGTTTGCTCTGAGCCCCGACTCTAGAATGGATTGGTACTCACGGGCCTTTCAAGACTCCTACATGGAATTTCATTACTGAAATTCTTCAGATCATTTCCCGTAGAAGTCATCACCCTAATGACTGAGTACCATTCACACTCTGTAGGGCTGACTCAGCGAGCTGCCGTCTCCCTGCCACCAGGGCTGTGAGCAGCACCTTCCAAACTCTGTGGTGGTGACAGATCTGTTGGAGGAGAAGAGGTGCTATTTTTCTCAAAATGCAATTTGTCCCCCTGGAGATATGAGTGCCAGCAGCCCTGGAGGGTCTGATGACTGGAATAAAATTCCTATTAACAAAGATTCCGTGGGACATGATGGGGAGACCCAAATGTGTCCCTTAAGCCACAGTTTAGACGAGCCCTTCGTTCTTTGCACTCTGCTCAGCAAGTTCTGTGGGTTTTTTACAGCTATAAGGAAAGTACATAGAAAACACGCTGACAGAACCACTTCTTGAAAAGATTGTGGAATCACACTGTGACAAAATATCTAAATACATGACAAAATTCTTCCGAAGTTTAGACTTAACACATGCACAGAAGTCACCTTTGTCCAAAAGCTTTGCACACTTAAGCACCATGGCACCACAAAGCTTCGTGATGGATATGGCCCAGGCTGTGGTTTTGGGTGCTTGCCTGCCAGACACATATTTGTTTAACATCAGTTTTTATTGATACAGTGGAATCTATAGCTTTTGCATTCACAGAACCATTCCTAAATTGGGCTCCGAAGGCCTGAGCAAATGAAGCCAAGGCTCCTGTCCAAGAGGTGCTGGGGGAGCCAGGCTCCTGGTGGGCAACCCCCAACAGGCCCTCCCCCATTTTTCTCACTCACTTGGAAAGAGTGACTTGGGATTTGGTGCTGGTGGTTGAATTCTTCAATCCCATTAAACATTCAGGAGTAATTGTGTCTTTTTCAAGCCAGATCTGATATTTGGGCTTGAGCTGTGACTTCCAAGTTTCTTTGATCCAAGCCCTCAACAGTACCTGCCATCCCTGATTGGTGTACTGAGTGATCAGTGGTACTGCTTGTCCACTGAAGACATTGTGTCATTGAAAAAGCACCAGGATGGATCCCCACTGTGATAAAAAATGCTCCATGGTCTAAAAGTTTGTATCAGTTAATGTGGAGGCAATTAGGAAATTGCTTTGTGATTTTTGTAAGCACTAAGGTCATTAATGGAGAAAAATTAAAAGGAGCAAAGAAATCTTCAAATGGATCTAAAACTAAAGCGTGTTTTAAAGCCTTCAGTAAGAAATTTTTGTGCCACTTCTTATACAATTATTCAGGAGTCTGTGAATTCCTGGAGAATAAGAGTGATAGCACCATCCTCTCTAGTTTTTGTGGCACAATAATGCCAGCCACCTGGTCTGTGTTCATGATATGTTTGCTGAATGAGGAATTCATACTTTTAAAATATAATACTGTAAAATATTTTATATATAATATTTAAGACCTCTGAATGTCTTGTCTCGTTGGCAATCTGTTCAAGTTACTGAATAAACCTGAACATACTAAAGCAGAATTTTGTTAATAAAGATCCCTGACTCCTTTTCTGAACCCCCTTGAGGCCATATGTGTTGAAATTCAGGATCTTTTAGATTTTAGAAAAGGAATGAATCTGGTGACTATATCATCTACTACCTAACACCCCCAGGGACATCTGGAGCTCGCTATAATCAAACATTCGTATATTTGCAGAGGTGAGTGTGAATGGCTGCACTTAGTAGGCCAAACATAAATGAAGGCTCTAATGAGCCCCATGTCAGTTCAAGTCAGGTTTCCTGCCAAATGAGTTATTCAAAATTTTTGTTTATCAGAGCTTTTTGGATTCTGGAATTAGGGATAAGGATTTATGTTTCCATATTCTATGTGGACTCCCTCTCCCCACCTCTCCAATCCCCCCGAAGCAGGATTGTCAAAATTAGGAATGCTTTACTGTGCTATTTTTTATGATCTCTCCCTACTGAAATATTTTAAAGTACAATCTGAATCAAAGTCTCCTTTATACATAAGCTCCTGCAAGGTGTTATCTGGCGCTTTAGGAAGTTATGTTTTAAGTTGCTTTCTTTCATCTGCAAACAGGTTAAACCAAACTGCCACTTTCCAGTGCAGAACAAGTCTTCTCTTCATTCATTCATTCATTGTTTTGTTCATTCATTCATATCAAACATTTATTTAACACTTGATATGTGCTAAACATCGTGCTAGGTTCTGACATAATCCATGAATGGAGTGGAAGGGGTAGTGAGCAAAAGCACTTGGATGCAGGAATTTAAACCACTGAGCGTAATAGTCATGAAAAAGTAATACTTAGGAGGTAGCCACTTTGAATCAAGGCAGCTAACATAATTGACACAAGGGACCTGGCCTCCTGAGCTCCCCAGACATCACAAGATGGAAGATGCTTTTACTTCTAGCCGTGGTCAGGAGACAGTGATGTTACTGAGGGATAACCTTTGCCGTCCAAAAGAAGAAAGCAGGAGAGAAAGAGACACTTAGACAGATGTCATCTTCACATGAAGGCTCAGCGCTGGAGGAGTTCATGCCAGAACACACTAGAAGCTGTTATTTGGGAATAGAAAAGGATAAAACACAGCAGACAATATTGCCTCTCTCTAACACCTGGGAAGCTTTAAGAGGGCCGATCAGATTAGACAGAGACCTTGGGTTACTGTTTTTAAGAGGATAAAATCCTCCCAGCCCTTCATCCTTAGCTAATCTTCACCTGCAGTGTGTTATAATTAATATCTGTTTTCTTCAAAATTCATCGAGAGAAAGAAGGAGAGAGAGAAGGAAAAATTACTTCTCCTGAGGTTTAAAAAAACAAGGAATGAAATGAAGATTTTAAAGATATTATGTGGGGCAAAGAAAGCACTAGAAAGTACAGGGAGGGAAACACAAGAAAAGGTTACTGGGGTAAGAAGAAATAAGGCAATGACCTTAAGTGGACACATGCATCCAACTGTAAGTGAAATACACCCTTCTCTGTCCATGTTGCAGAAATCTCCCTGGCTCTTTCAGGAATGCTTCAGTGGCAAATGGTGCTACAGGATGGGTAATGACATAGTGGCTTATTCCCAGGCCCTGAATGTCATGTCGCACGGAGCAAGCAGATGAGGCCAGCAGCAGCCTCCCTCGGCTGCCATGTGGTGGGCTGGGCTCCATGAAGAACCTCTTTGTTCTTCCCCTCAGTAGCCACTACAGTTGCTCTGTGTTTTATTTGCAATTAAATTTCTACTAATCCCAAACTACAGAAAAACATAGCGGCTGGCACTCCCCTTTCCCTTCCGAAAGCAATACAGTCTGCAGAGAAACTTTTTTATTGTACAAGCCCCGCCTTGTACACACCATAAAAGACACATATGCCACCAGTTTGCCGACAAGTGCTTTCAAAAAGGTGCTTAATGGGCCCTGGACCCTGGGCTTCCGAGGCAGCCTGTGAATAGTGCCTCTTGTTAGGGTGGTTGCTATAGTGAGCCCTTGTTTTTTAATTCAATTGCACAGTAAATAATACTTTATACATGGTGGGAAACAAATGGTCACTTTAAATTGCCTACTCTTCATGTGGTCAAAAAGGGGCATTTATGCACTGAGTAATGGAGCAGAGCACCTGCTTCTTTGATTTATTTGGATTTCATCTTTTTCCCACCTTGCAAGGTATTGAGGCTTAATGTGTTCTAAATACTTGTATCAACATGCAGATCAGATTTTATTAACTTTTTTTAAAAACCAGTTTTACATGAACACTTCCTAATTTGTTTGGACTGAGGTCTAAATTGGTTGTACTTCCCCTCAACAAACCCTCCAAACTCCAAATTCCATGACATTGAAGAGATGTTTGGTCACATTTAAGGGACTTCAGGGAGAGAACTACAGCACCAAGAAACAGAAAATGTGGTTTGGTAAGCATCTGCATCACATGATAAATAGTTGACAGCTTTGGGAATATCTGATTGTTCTGGAAACACAGAAAAATGGGAATGGGCTGGAAGAAATCAGAGGGGGACAGACAAGGGGCATCCCTTCTGTTAATACACAGCTGGGGGCGTCAGGAATTGTACACTTCTGGGGAATGAAAATAAAAGGAACATAGAGGTTAATAAAACGGGGACACATTCTTCTCTCTAGACACAGTGAGGCGAAAATTACTTATCACCTGCTGGAGTAGATGTGAGAACGGGCCAGTGACCAAGTGTGTGGCAGGGAATATTTTGTAAGGGATAAGCAATCTACAGGGAGCCCTGCAACAGGCTTCCTCGGGCTTCCTGGCAGAGCAGCATCTTGTGGCTGCTGTCTCCTCATTAGAGGACAACAGCTGCTTCTCACTATAATTAGCTCACAGTTCAGTAGTTAGCTCCAGTCTCTTACACCTGTACCACACACAACATGGAAATTACAGACGCACATGTTGTTTTTTTCTTAAATCACCTCCACTTACACACATTGTTAAGCATCTAATAGAAAACAACCGTACCTTTCCTAGCTCCTTTTCTCATTGGATCACTTTTTAAAAGCAAGTTGGGAAAGTCTTTGCTTTTATGGGCCCCAGGTCCCATTTCTAATCTCACCTCCATGCTCCACAGCCCCCCTGAATTAAAGAAGGTCTCTAGTGTTGTCAACCAACCCGCCATGCATCAGGCCATAAAATCTTATTTTCAGCCACCTGCAGGAAGATGGAGGGAAGAGGAAACTGAATGGAGAAAAGGGTGGGGGTAGAGCTTCAGCTGGCCACTGAAGATGGTTTCAACAGAATTCTTTGGGGGGTGGGAGGGTACAGAGTCTCGGGTCATTTCCTGCCAGGTCTGCGCTGGAAGGGGGGAGAGCCTATAATCACACTGCCTCACAGTTCCATTAGTGTCAGAACTCGTTAGGAGCCCAATCCACTCGACAGCAGTGGGCACACAAAAGAAAGAACCAGCCAAAGTCTGCAGACTGCATAGTAGTTGTTAGAATTGGGGGGCAGGCGGGAAGGAGGGATTGTAAAATTCCCGACTGGGTAATTAGAGTCAGCAGGGAAGCAGATAGGCAATGGCAGGCCTTTCATTTCTCTCCTGGCTGTTTTAAAGGATTGGCAGGGGCTGCTTTCTTCCAGGGGCGAGGTGATGTGCCTGTGTCATAATTCACAAAGAAAAATGATCACCAATTTGTGCCCTGTTCCTGGGTTAATCCGAGGAGGCAGACTATGGTTACTAGTGTTGTTAGTATCCAGTTAGGGCATGGAGAGAAGGTTGCTTTGGGTGTGGTTTACCCAAGAAACTTAGGTAATTGATTAGCTGACATCTAATAAATTAATACAAACAGATTCACGTTCCTCATGCTTTGGGTAAGGAAACTTATGAAGGCTGTGGAGGCATGACAAAATATGGCAGTATTATTATCTATACCAACTTGCTTTGGCATTACAGCATATCATTCTGATTGTCTTCAAATTCAACTGCAACGACAAAGCTAATGTGATATAGATGAAATAGATACGGAACAGCTCACTCAGGCTGTTGCGGTTTGCCTTTATGACAGTTTTATAAAATGTGAAACCTTACCCACCCAAAAAGATTTAAAAAATTTTTGGTAATCAAGACATAATCTAGATGCAATAAAATTCATCTATTTGAAGTGTACAATTCCATGAGTTTTGACAAACGTATGCCTCTGTGTAATTATCACATTATCACTATAGTCATGTTCCCAACATTTCCATCTACCAAAAGGAGTTTCCTCCTGCCCTTTGCAGTCGGTTCCCTTCCCCACCCTGAAGCCCCATCCCCAGACAACCACCGATCTGATTGTCATTATGATTTTGGCTTTTCTAGAATTTCATGTAAATGGAATCATACAGTATATAGCCTTTTGAGTCCAGCCTCTTTCAGGTAGTATAATGCTTTCAAGATTCTTTTGTATCATTGCCTGTTTCAATGATCTGTTCCTGTTGCCTGCTGAGTACTATTCTCTTGTACGAATATACCGAATATACCGCAGTTTATTTACACACTCACCAGCTGACGACGTTTGGGCTGCTTCCAGTTTGGGGTTATTAGGAACAAAGCTACTGTGAACATTTAGGTACAAGTCTTTGTGGAGATGTGTTTTCGTTTCCCTTGGTGATCTTCCCTTCTGTTGTCAAATAGGGAAATAAAGTCAATCTCCTTGACTGATCATCTAGCTGATGAGGGAGGAAGTGGCTAGTGGCCTAGCTGAGTTACAGGAACGAGCACAATTCTGTGTGTTTTCAAATGTGGCAGTGGGGAAAGGAGAGGGCAATGAAGGCATGAGAGCTGCAGGTGCCATCTCTCACACAGGCACCCACAGGGACCTTGAAGGTCTGGGTAGCCGTTCAGTACTTGTGACTACATGTGATGTGGTCAAAATTGAAGTCAGTGAATAAAAAGCCTGTGTAAGCTCCAAAACAATAATACTCCATCAAGCACAAAACTCAAAAACAAAACTTTCTTTTGATAGCTTATAATCTAAAAAGTCTAATCATTATAAAACTGACACATGGTATCAAACACAAGTATAAAAAGTGAGAAGGAACTATTAAAGCTGAAGCACTTCATTGGGGCTTCATTAAAATAACATTCCTGAAGACCTTGGGGAACAGGCTACTAGACACCAATTAGAGAGCAACAAGATGATTTCTTAAAAAGTCTGTAAAAGCCAAAGTACAGAATGGTCCGTTTTTGTATTCTAAAGCTACCATTCGCATAACAAATTGGCTTGGTTTGTGTGTCAAAACACAAAAACTGCCCTGCTTTGCTGAATTGACCCTTAAAAAGTCAAACATGTTCTTTTGGCTTCACAGCAGCAAGGTGGAAGCCTCCGAAGCCGTGGCTGTGATGCCGCAGGAGCTGATGTGCTGTGCAGGAGAATGGAAGGCTACCGACCCTCCTATTACTGTTCGTGGGCCCACTGCTTGGCCTGCCTTTTTGCCAACAGAAATAATTTCTTTCATTCCCCCCAAAACTAGAAGAGCATAGAAATAGGAAACCATTTTAAGCATCAATTTTTAAGCCAAAGCTTCATTTTCAAGAACACCTGAAACCAAAATGATTCTGATTGCATTCTCTTTTCCTAGTTTCTTTGTTAAGGTCCTGACCTTAACTTTGCTATTATACATTTTGGGATTTCTGGAGCCCAGCTTTACCCTGAGGGAAAATAAGGAAACAAATAAGCTTTAAAAAAATTTTTTTTTGCCTAACCCTACATCCTAAGGTCACCACTGAAATACATCAGATTCAAAATATGCAAGGTCTTAGGTCAATCTCACAGGAAAGTCAGGAAAACTAGAAGCTGTGAAGGACATAGATCTGCTGAATATATTAAGCTTGCATATGTGTGTGTGTGTGTTTTCTAATCCTCTAAGGTAAATTTATACCAATCCATACAGCTGTACTCCCTTCTGTTTATTATTCCCCATTGTGTAATGGAGGTTAATGTCGTGCAAAGGAAAAAAAATCTGGAGTTTGACAGCACTCCACCTATTCTGTTTTAAGGCAAAACAAAGAAAATGAAAGCTTGTTCTTTGGCCCAGAATTTCTTGCTCCCTAATTCTACCCAGACTGGATCATCTTAAATCTGATTTGGGATTTGAGCATTATTTGGATTAGCTCATTAGTGGGGCACTGTTCTGACAAGCCACTAATCTGGGGCACTGGTGCACAGCACCATGACAGTATTATGCTGAAAATGAGAAATCTAATGAGATTAGACAGATCCTAGTGCAAATGGTGTAAAGGTGCTTTGCATGGAGATCCATCGAGAGCTGGGGAATGCAGGGGGTGGGCAGATTGTGGCATCAGACTCAGCCAAGCTAGAACACAGCCACTGAAGCACCCAGAAGTGATTTCATTCTGAAAGGCAACAATGTCACACCTTGTCTAAGCAGGTTCTGTGGAATATCAAGCAATTGCCCAGATTAAAAAGTAATAATCATAAAAAGTAATTACTTTGGGGGCAGGGGTGCAGGGGGAAGGGCTGTGAGCAGAGAGGGAGTTTTACGGTAGAACTCTGATGCAGTTTCATGTCTCTGTAGTGGAAGCAGAACAAGTTACAGGGTGAGGACTAATTAGCATCTAGGACCAGCAACTGGCTATGTTCTAGTTACTTGCCCAGTACTGGCTGTCCAAAAAAAAAAAAAAAAAACACTCCACTGATATTTTCTCCTCTGTTATACAATGATTTTCTTTCCTCCTTTCACTTGTGATTTTAGTTGTTTTTAGGCTAACAGAACATGCTGGTTCCCTTTTGCTTAGAATGGGGCTGTTGCTAAGATCAGAAAATGCTGCACTCCAACAATGCATGATTTATAATGTCCAGATGTGGTCCTGGGGTAGCAGACATCACATAGTAGAAGGGGACTTTGGGCCTCCCCCATTCCTTTCCCTCCTCGTGCACCAGAAGAAGGAAACAAAAGTTTCCATGGCACTTTCTTGCTTGTAAGTGGAAAATCAAGCCATTAACAGAGGCCAGGAGTTGGCCCCCCAGGATGTAATTCCTTTTTCACATTGTGCTGGTCTGCCACCTCGCGGTGACTTTTAGGACTCCATGAAAGACCTGCTTGTTAAAGTAGCTCCTCAAAATTTAGCATCCTTCCTCAAGCCTAGAAGAAAATTCAGTCTCAACTCATTGTATGCATCATCTTTAAAATGCGAACGTGCAAGACAAAACCCAATGCATTTTCAGTACATGTCAATTACATAAAAATCAAGCACATGGCTTCTTTTGTATTCTTCCTTGCCAGGCAATGAATAAGCATTTTGACTTAAAAGTCAGGAATTATCATCTAAGTATTTGGACCTGAATTCAAGACAGAACTGGGTTCCACTTTCTTATTTTACTTTTTCAAAATTGTTTAGGGATTTAGAGGAAAAAGTCAGCCAGAAACTAATGGATGGTACATTTTAATGGAATGTTTCTGTTTTAAACATCTTAACCCAGTGTGGATGAGGACCTTGAGTGGTATTAGAACAACTCAAGAATGTTGGTCCCAACATAAGAAGGTAAAAAGAAGTCACAGACAAATTTCTGGTGTCATAGAATCATAATAACTGTCTAAAGCTGAGAAAAGGATTCCCAAGGAGTAAGAGAGAGAGAAAAAAAAAAAACCTCTACCTGAGAAATGCATCTTCCAAAACACACTTTAGCCTTCCCTGCCGGACAAGAAAAGGCACGTCCAAAAGAGTTGTCAGGGTCCAGGGTCTCAAAAAACAGAGTTCTAAGAATTACTGGGAGATGATTTTGGGCACTGTGCTAAGTGTTACTCTTGCAAACCAAGCATGGATATATCTGTAGGGTTTCAAATATTCTAGGCAGAAAAGAAAGCTGAAAAGCGTGGACTACCCCAAATTTTTGATGAGATAGAGGGGAATGGTTCGTGATTCACAGATCATTCTCCTAAACATAATTGCTTACAAGAACACAGGCAGTAAGGGAAAGGGAGGATTTTAAGTTCTCCCTTTCAACAAAATCCATGGTAGAGTTCTTTTCTTCTTTTCTTTTTTTTTTTTTTTGCCTTTTCTTCTTGAGATTCATGAAAATTCTTTGTCATTGAAGTGTAGCTGAGGAGTGATTTGTTATTTCACTTAAACACACACCAAAAGAGGTGATGTTGATTAATCAAAGTAGAAGAAGCAGACATGCTTTGGCGACAAAAACTCCGTTAGTGCTTCGGAAGGAATGTCCATTGGCCATCGGGAACTCTGTTGCTACGGAGATGGTTACCAGGCGTAGGTGCTTTTATGGCAGCTGCATTTACTGGAGGGGTACTCCTCTGACAGCTTGTTTGATACCCTTTGGACTGATGTCATGAATGAAAGGTTTTCAAATATTTAATTTTTCTTGTGTGTCTCGGCACAAAGGGACTGTGCTGGTGTGGCTGCTTTTCAAAGGCAACATTAGGAAAAGAGGAAAGGAAACGTGGGGAGGTGGGAACCTGATCAGATAGCCATGCTGAAAAGGGGAGGTGCGGGGAACATGTGACAATGACATGAGCCCAGAGACAACACACCTTGGGAATCAGTGAACTAAGCCCTGAGTTGGGAGCGAGGCTGGCCCACGAAGACGAAGACACCAACATGATGTGACATCTACAAACCATGTTTATTGGGGTATGACCATGTTCCAGCCACGCCGCCAGCTCCTCACACACTTGTGCCACTCATTCCCACTCCCAGACGATGCAAGGCCTGATTATCACCACTTAACACGCAAGAATACCAATCCCGAGGGTCAGAATGGTGAGGGGACTTGCCAAATGCTAATGTCCTCTATGTATTTATTTATTCATTTTTGCTCTGATTTCAAACCCTTGTCTACCTCCAAATATCTTCTTCCAGAGGCTTGCATAGAACTTGAAATTTCCAAGATTGAGGAACAAACATTTACCAACATCAGCTCCGTGCAATGAAACATTTTTGGATGAAATGTGTATATGTGTATGTGTGTGTATGTGCTCGGTGTAATTGCAGACAGGTCTTACTGTTAATGGAGCTCAGAACCTGGTTGGGAAAAATGAGTAGATGCAAAAATAATAATAATAAAAAAGCTTTTTTTATTCCCTTCCTAAAGTGAAGGAAGGGAAGAAATATGGAGGGTAGACACTGAGGAGGAAACTTGCCAAAACTAGAGCATTGGACACAGAGTCTGGATGGATTTCAGGTAGTGGAAGATAGAATCTTTCCTGGTCTGGGGGTTGGAAAGCAGATATAACCAAAGGCTGATTGAGTTGACTTTTGGTGGATGAAAGGAATCAAGTGAAGTCTGGCACTCTGTGTTGTCCTAGGAAAAGGGGGAAAAGTGGCTGATAATCCATTTAGCTTTCTCCACTACTTTGCCTAGAATCAGTTCAGGTTGATCTGTAATATACATGTTCTGTCATGAAAGTCCTGTCCTTTAAGAAAGGAGAACAAAATTGTAGCATATTTGCATTTTGTAATTAATTTGTGAGGGGAGAAAAAAGGGCCACATGGGCGTGTTGGGGTACCACAAATAGGAAGAAATATATATTTTTTTCAAAGTCCAGTAGAAGGCACATGTCTTTCAGAGCAGCTCAAGCCCTTTACCCTCAGCTTCAATGCAGGAGGGAAGCTGACATTCCCACCAGGCGTGGGGCACGGTGGGACTTTGCAGAGGCGGTGGGCTGCAGCTGCAGCAGTCCAACGTGAACACACCAGGCCTGGAGGCCCATCAGGAAAAGGTAAGGCCCTGAATTATGTTTATAGCCAGGAAATGACATATCTCGTTCATGCAGTGAGTTATGTACCCTCTGGATTGAGTTCACGGGCCTATGAGTCATACAAACAGGTCTGTTTCTTGATCTTTGAGGACGGGAGAGGGTGGAAGGTTGTGCCACATGAAGAGAAGGAGGGGCAGGGTGGGGACAGGCTGCTCAACGTTTCCAGGCCTCCCTGAGCAGGTCTGGTTCGAGGCAGGGCCTGTTCCTCCTCGATGGGTTCTTATCCCCACCTGAGGAGTTAGAAGCCAGGCAAGCTTCATCTGGTATGAAAACTTGCCAATCTCTAAAAACCCCGGATGAGGCAGGCAGGGGTAAGGGGAAAAGATTTCCTTTTCTGCCATTTGAACATTCTTCCATTTGAGGGAGATGAGGGAGAGGGTAGGCAGAAGCGATCTACTGGTGATAAAATTACATTTGTACTTTTATCCAAATCACACCAAAATTGGACAAGTAATTTACTGACCACCGTGTGAGGCCTGCCTTGCTGATAATTATCTGCTGGCACATGTTGCTTTATAAAACCACCATCTAGGGGGAAAAGGTAAACAGCTTATATGCAAATACTTCCCTGCTGTTTTGGTATCTTAGTAAAAAATCAAACCTCTCTGCCTTCAGTCCCATTTAAATAAAAACATCACTTGCCTCCAACAAGTAGAATACATTTTCTCAGCTGATTGATGCTTTTCCATTTATTTTATAATGTATTTTTTTCCTCAGCAAGGGATTGTTCTCCAGAATGTCAAGGAGGAGATATTTCCCACATCATGTTCTGTGATCGGCTGATTTGAGTCTAATCAGATAGTGCAGATAGTGAGGTGGGGAGGTGGGGAAGGAGGGAAGCAGTGATTCGGTCGCACTGGTGCTCCAGTTCTGGATAAAGAGGCGCTTTGTAACGCCAGCCTGCCAAATCTCTAGGCCACAATCAAATTATCCTCCCCTTTGTCCCTTACTCTCTTCCCACCACCTCTGCCTCTGTCTCTGTTTCTCTCTCCCCGTCCCTCCAGCACACACTCACACACACGCCCTACCTCTTCAGATCTGTCACTGACAGAGCAGTTATTAAACAAAATCTCAACCCAGTGAATTAATGATATCAAAGATTCATTTCTTTATCAAATGTCGTGGCCTGAAGGAAGAGTACTTTGTGCTTGCAGAAAGACCAACGTACATTAATCACCCTCTGGGAGGGGATGGGTTTGTGATTTTTAATGTTTGTTAAATGAGTAGTACAAGAGCATGACAGAGAGAGAGAGAGAGAGAGAAAGAGATCTCAGGAAGTGTTTGCAAGCACAAAGAGTGACAAACCTGTCTTCTGAAGGATTCATGGTCCCATGGAGGCTAAAGAAATTTTGGAGGGGGAGGAGGAGGTGTGAGTTGGGAGCAAGGGTGGTGGCGGCACTGGCGGGTGGTGGCCAGCCACAGATTGAAAAGGAAAGACTTGAAAGGGTCATCAGTGGATCTTTAAATCTGAGTGTTTAAATCTGCTGCCTTTACAATCAGCCAGAGAAGGGGCAGTGGGCTGTGGGAAGATTAAGGGAGTCAGGGAAGAGAAGAGCTACAGATGTGAGCTTTAGGATGTTTAACCACATTACAAGTTGTATAATTCTTAAAGCTCAGCTCCGTGCTTGCACTCATTTTGGCAGTAGCTGTCATCCAACAGCATGCAATCACACATGAAGGATATGAAGTTTGGACAGGAAATAGCCTCTCTTTGTTCCTCTTGACCTTATTCACTGGGATACTTGTGACTTGTCACTCCCGTGATATCGGAGGAAAGAGAAGTCAAGAGGCTCGTGGGAGAACAAAAATCAATGCATCTTGGTAAGAAATACAGGATAGCCTGCTTCGTAGTTATTAGCATCACAAACTTAAATTGTCAATTTCAGCAAAACCATGATCATCAACACAGACAAAAAATGCCTTCATCTAGTATCTGCATTTCCTATTCTGAACTTCTGATTATTGTGTGAAATGTGCTTTCCTAGAAGTTTTCTTCCTGGTGGCTGGGTTGCAATTACAAATCAGAGCCACTTGTTCACTGCTACTTCTATTACTATCATGTTGAGCATCTGTGGGAGGCACTCAGGTTGATGTCTGAGAAGTTGTGCAGCCTGTGAGTGCAGGAGAGTTAATGTCCTGGGGTAACTTTTTACTAAGGGGGGTGGGAGCTTGTGATAAATGCCTCAGTCTTTGTCCTTTGATAGATAGTTCTGGGAAGTGTTCTTCCCAGAAGTCCCAGCCAAACAGAGCCCCGCACTGCCTACAGCAGCAACCTTGACAGTGCACATTCATGTTAGCTTTTTCTGCTTTCCTGGCTCATACTCCCTCTCCCTTGCTTCCCCCTCTTGTGATCATCTCCCAAATAAACTACCTTCACCTAAGTCCTTGTTTGGGGCTCTACTTTCAGGGGAAAACAAATTCAGACAGCAGCTGTTGAGCAAATATAAGTGTACCCATACATGGGACCAAATCCTTCCCAATGCTCCCTTTTTCAAATCTAAGACCCATGCTGCCAAAGTTGCTTGTTATCTGGCCACCTCAATCCATGGTATGGGGAGGAAGAAGAAACCAGCCCTAGAAGTGGCACAGAAGACTGCCAACATCCAGGGACATAAGAGAGGCTGCAAATGCTGCCTTAAGGATCATGGGAAGTGAGCTAAGTTAGGAACGTTTTGTTAACCTTCCCATGTTGAGGCTGGTCACAAAATAGGGATGAATTCATTTAATCATGAATTCATCAAATATTTATTAAATATTGTTTAGTTCATGTTTATCTTACCCTTTGAATGTTTCTTTCATTTGTTCTATAATGTGCATATAATTTAAAAATAAACATATACACATATGGAGGTGTTTGCTTAATCATTTTTACCCATGAGATCCATGAATAAAAAGCTTAGAGATCACTAACAGTGGTTGAGAGCATGACTTCTGACATTGGTTTGCGTGTGTTCAAATCTCAGCCTCATCATGTACAAGCTGCATGTTTCTGGCAACTTAATCTCGCTTAATGTCTCTGTATGCTCACCTCTTTAATAGGGAGGATAATAGTACTTACTGCACTGGGTTATTGTGAGTATTAAATTAGATAAAGCCTGGAAAACATGGAGAATAGTGCCTGGCACATTGCAGGTACTCAATAAAGGTTTAATGATTACTATTAATGTTGTTAGCAGTTTGTTGAATTTCTTACTGAATTTCTTTTTGGTTCCAACAGTGTGTAAGTTGATTCTTTTGAACTTTCTTGGTAAACAATAATTCCCTGGAAAATAATGACAATTCCAATATTTATTCCTTATTTCTTTGTCTTATTGTATTGCCCTGGTGTTACCTTTCACACTGTGAAACAGCAGCCGTGACTGCAAGCAACCTTGTTTCTCCCTTTCATAGAGATGCTTCCTCTGTTTCACTATTAAGTGTGATACTTGCTACAGATCTATTCAATTTATTTTATCAAGTTAAAAAAATGTTACTTCTATTCTTAGCTTGCTTGAAAGGTTTTATTTTGTATTGTGAATGGAAGGCATCAGCACTCAATAACGGAAACAAAAAGCTAAATTCATTAGTTAAGTAGGAAAATATACTAGCTACCTACAGTCTCTGAGCAAAGCAGAGCAGATATGATATAGGGTTAGGGGTTGCTGTAGGATTATGTTGGTTACAGAGGCAGTAGACAGTTACGTCAAACAAAGTGTGGTTTTTTTTGAGGGGGGAGCAAGACTCGTTGATTGGCTAGGTTTCAGAACTACTACTGGAGTGACTCACTAAGTGTACCTCACCCCTAGTCTCTGGGGGCCTCACCATCCTTTAAGTGTCCCTTTTGAGTTTGACCTTCAAAAGTATGGGACTGTTACTGATTGGTTGGCACTCAGATGTGGGTTCAGTGAAGTGAATGGCCATCAATCAATTAGATTGTCTGAGTTGTCACTGGTCAAACAGAAGGTAGGACATGGTATCTTGAAAATATGAAAAAACTAAAACTAAAACCAAAATAGGTGGCTGTCCTGGCAAGCAGTTTTCTTTAGAGATGTACAGATACACATTAACAAGCTGGCACACAAGAGGAGATTCCTGGTCCTAGGAAGTAGATTTGAGATTGGAAGTCTAGTAAAACACATAGAACATGTTCTTTAAAGAATATAACAAAAACAAAAGGTAGTTGTCCTGGTTGACCTAGCAAGCCATTGTCTTTATGGACAATCAATAGTAATAAAACACCAGAAACAAAAGGCAGGTACTATTTAAATACACAACTAGAAGGGCAAACTGAGGAGAAAAGTTTTTAGTAAGTAGCTGACCATAGGCTGGAATTCAGGTGCCAGAATTTGGGGCAGGGGGAGTTATCAAGAGGATAGTAGGGTTCAAACTCTAGAAGGTCTGGGATACCAGACAGGTTGCCCAGGCCAGGAACAAGGCCTGAGGTCATAAGACACACACCTCGTTAGCAGAATTGGGCCACAACCTGGTCTCAGAGGAATGTGGAAATCATTTATTAGGTTTAAGGTACAAAACAAGGACAGACCAGACCAGTAGCAAGAGTGATCCAATGCAGAGTTCTCTGAGTATTAAAATCAGAATTCCTGAAGCAGGATGGGCCTTTTGGCAGCAAGAGGTGATCCTACCTACACCAGCAAGAAAAAAGATTTACACAGGTAGTTCAGATGAACAGCCCTTAATGAAGGGACTATTTGCACAGGTGGAAGGGACAGAATTAAGGGACACTTAAAGGATGGTGAGGCCCCCAGAGACTAGGCGTGAGGCATGCCTAGTGCTAAAGGGGAAAGGGGAGGAAATAGTGGTGCAGGAACCCAGTTAGGGCTGGAGCCTAGGAGAGGGATTTCCTGGTGTGGGTTTTTAGTTATGGAGGGAAACAGCTCCTCCAAGAGACTAAAGCTGCAAGGAAGTGTAGGAAGAACTACTTGACCTCTCTCCCAGCTCTGACCTGCTGCTGGGGCAGATGCCAATCGGCAACAGAGCCCAGGGAGGCAGTCCACAAGGGCCCAAAGGAGGAAGGAGAACAGTGGAGAATAGATGCAGGAGGTAGTTGAAGGAAAATCACGACAGTGCTCCCCAAATGCTGGGCAGGAGCCCAGCGATGGCAAATCAGTGGTGTTTTTGAAATGCTTTGGGGATTTAGACTCACAGTGTAGACTCCCAGTGAAGAATGTGTTGGCTCCTGGTTCAGTGTGAGCTTTTGTGCTGGGCTGTGAACAGAGCCTTCCTGAAGCTTCTGTCACAAGGAGAAATGGTAGGGAGTCAAAGTCACAATGGAGCCTCCGTGTTTTTGTCACTGTGTCAAATTATGATACTCAGAGGAGGCAAGAAAGTGAGTGAAGCAGTATGTTTTGCAGCATCGATACTGAGGCAGAGGACCACAGCTCAGCGAGTCGAATGGGGCCTCATTAAGAGATGTAGCAAGTGCGGGCATTTGCCCCTTTCTGCATAGCCAGCTTGAGCCCCTGCCTCAGACGATAGCCAGGGTTTTGTGAGTTAATGGCGTGTGACGCAGAAAAGAAGCTGTGAAGGAAGCAAATCTCTCTTTAAAGTGAACATTTTATAGAAATCCCATTTTCTCTGGGGCTCAAAGCCAGACCGACTTAGTGGATTAAGCTCTGAGGTTTCACCACTGGGATGGATTTCAGGTCAACACCAGCCTACAAATCTGTGTGGGGGATGGGGAGAGACCCCAAATGAAACTAACAGGTAATGTCTAGAATATTCCCTCAGGATGTCCGGAGGCTGTGTCCATCCCAGCACCCTGGTGAGTTAACTCGGAGGTGGTGAGAAACAGAGAAGAGACTGTGCTGTCAAGATGGTGCTAACATTCACTACCATATCTGATGTGGTTTTTACCTGGGCCAGTTGCCCAGTGCCAACTTGGAGGACAGCAAACTTATTTGCTTTGTGCCAGTCAAATGCACTTTTTTTGACAGTTCCAGACAAACTTACATAATTACTTCTGTCACCTCCGGATGATTTTTCCCTCCAAGTCACTTCAAATGTGGCAAGAAGCAGGTGCTTCTTGCCCCAGTTGCACCAGTTTCAAGCGCCCACAGCCTCCAGCACAACCAGCTGCCATAGTCCATATGTACACACATTTTCACTCTCTGTGTATATTATGGATAGTGCCCTGGGTGTCTTGAAATCAGGGGGATTTAAGTGAAAATTACAATAGACCCAGCATGATTAAAATGGCACCCTGGCACAGGGGATTGCACACTTCCTTTGTTCCACTCTCTTCGCCTCTCAGCTAAGAGGCTGTTTCTGGATCTGATGATGGGGAAATGGTATCGGGAACTACAATCATGTTGTTACTAGTTCAAAGGTGTAATGAGTTTCAGAAAGCTTTTGAGCTGTCTCCGTAATTAACAGCGCTCCTATTTTCTGTCTGGGATCTACAACACCCCTAATCTCATGGAAGGTACAGATATTAGAGAAAGGTCTCCAGATCAGTTTATTCTGATGTGGTTGGGGACAGGGTTGGGATTGTGGATGTCTTCGAATGTGCTTATTATTTGGAGAGGAGTTTGTGGTTAAGATACAGGACATTTGTTTTTTTCCTACACCTCTTCTTTTGGAGCCCAGCAGCTCCATGGATTGGACTAGAGCAGTAGCTCCTAGATAGAAAAGTGGAATGCTGTCTGTTCTCCATGCTGCACTTCAACTGTGCTGTGCCTGAGACTGAATAAAATGTCTTGTATCCTATCGCTTGAGTAGACAAAGCTGGTGAGAATTGTTCGATGTTCTTTCAATGTTTGGAAAAGCTAAGTGATTTTCCTACAGGGTCTGGATTTCCATTTCTTTTAGACATTATTAGTATTCCCACAATGATATGTTTATTTATTCTATCAACAAATATTTATTGAGTGTTGTGCTAGAGTTGAAGCGGGAAGACCAATTGGGAGGCTACTGTATTAGTCCAAGGGAGAGAGAATGGTGACTTAGGCTAGGCTGGTGATAGTGGAGACAGGGAAGAAAGCATGCTTTTAAGATGTATTTTAGAAGTACAATTGACAAGATGAGCTGTATGCCAGGCACAGAGCTTGGCCCTGAAGCTACAGTGGTAAATAACACAAAGGAGAGTCCTACTCTTGAGGTTATATTGCAATGAGGAAGAAAGACAGTAAATAACTACATACATTTGAAATATATAGATTTTAACAATCTCTTAAAAAGGAAATGAAAGAGTGATGTAGTAGAGAATAATTGGGGGGAAGTGGGTGGCTACTTAAATTGAGTGGTCATGGGTGGTGTCCCATAAGGATGAGATTTGAAGGTTGAGAAGGAACCAGTGAGGCAAGGAGCTGGGAGACACAGTTGAGGCAGGTGGAGGAGCCTGCATGCTTGCTGGTGGCCAAGCAGGAGGAGCTTGGCACATCCCAGGATCTGTCAGGAGGGCGGTGTGCCTGGGGCTGCAGTGAGGCAGAGAGTGAGTGATCTTGGTGGAGTCGCCAAGATCACGCAGAGCCTGAGTACGGTGTTAAGATTTTATCCTAAATGAAACTAGAAGCCGGTGAAGAATTTGACACAGTGGAAAGACAAGATGGGATTTTTGCTTAAAGAGATTACTCTGGCTGGTCTGTTAAGAGTGCACTGTAGGTGGACTAGAGTTGTAGCAGGGAGACCAAATGGGAAGCTTTTGCAGTCATCCAAGCCATAGAGAGCAGGGACTTGGACTGAGGTGGTGACAGTGAAGACAGGGAGAGAGAATAGATTTGAGATGTATTTTGGAGGTAAGGTGGCAGAACTTGATGGTTTATTGGATGTTGTGGGTAGGGTGTGGAAGGAGAAAAAGGAATACGTTCTTGGCTTATATAATTGGGTGGAGTGTGGTGCCATTCAATAAAATGAAGACCAGGAGGATCAGAAGTTAAAATATTTCTTTCCTTTCACTTCACTTGCTCCATCTTCCAAAATCACATTACTTATTCAATGATGGGGTTTGGGAAAGAGTTCTGGCCTGGGAGTTGGGAGATTTATATTTTTATCCTGCTGCTGGCGTGACCTCAACTAATTCATGATATTTCAGTTTTTTTCGTAGTGGCCATGGCCTTCAGAAGACCTACCACACTTTGAACTGGATGGGTTTGTTCAGCATGGGCCTGATATTTCTTTCTATTTCCAACACCACCTCTAGGGCACCAAATCCAGAGGAAGGGACATCGATCCTTATGACCTACTATCAATTTCTGTGGTAATAATGCCACTTGGAGAGACACATTTTTTGGCCTACAAACTAAAAGTAGTTGCAGAAATGCTGGGAGAGTAATTAAAGGTACAGAACTAGGATGGTGATAGATTTTATTGTTTTGTTAAGCACCTAAAACTGTGGCAATTTATTATGGGGCATTGTTTAAACATAGTCATCATATACTTTTTTTATTAATTCATTTGCAAAAAACAAGGCTTATAAATTATTTGCATTTGTAGAATATGTTTATGCATACCCTTCTGTCTCTGGAAGCCCCTTAGAATAACATTTTGCAAAGGCACTTTGGAAAGTTTAAAGTGCTATGCAAATGCAAAATGCTATTAATATTGACATGTCAACTAATTCGATGCTGGGGTAAGGAGAACTTTTCTTCTCTAGTAGGTACTATTTAAAATTCCAGGAACCATTAAGAGTTTGAACCCTTACACTTTGACACAAAGAGTTATATTGTGGACGTAGTACACTAGACACGTCCATTGGGATGCTGACTTTGTCCAAGCTCCTGCTGAAGGGACGGCCCTACGCTGGTGATGGGTGCCGTCTTCTGCTTGCAGACCATGGGGTCCAAAGAGGCACCTGACCCAAAGGCACCCATCCATGGGTTGGCCAGACACTTGTGATGCCTGCACACAACCAAGATGAATTCCTACTGCTATGGAATTCTTTCTTTGGGGAATTTGAATTAGAAAGTTCTGAGGAAATCAGAAAGCAGTTAGCAGAGGGAACTGAAAAGTTACATAGAGAGAAGCTGTGAGGTCAAGTCGGGGCCATTGCAACTCCAAGTTATGAGGTAGCAGAAGTTTTGAGTAGACAGGATCAGTCAGGTAAGGAAAACTCACTTTGCTCTTGAAACAGCTCTCAGAAAAGTTCTCGGTGGCCTGCTAATCACCAACTTCAACAAGGTCTCAAGTCTTCATCTTCCTGATCCCCTTTTCAGGTTTGGGTACTTTTTGTGTTTTCTTTTTGAAACTCTCTTCTCCCACAATGCTTCATCCCCTCCTCCTTTCTGTCTCTACTCTTATTTCTTTGAGAATCTCATCTGCTTTCTTGTGAGGCTTTGTATGGAGATGATTGTTCCCTCTTCGGGTGGACTCAAGACCCTATTCTTCCAATTTCTGATTATCAGTGTCTGCACCTCCCTTGAATGCCTCGCCCCTCAAGCTTTTGTCACCCAGAGCAAAGATTATCATTTCGTTGCTGCCCTTGCGTCACTTTTCTGATAATGACCTTCCATTCTCCCATGAACGCAGGCTTTAACCTTGACATTACCTTTGACTTATCTCTCTCTGCATCACTCCCTGTGGCCAGTTTAAGATAAATATATATTTTGCCTCTGCAACATGCCTTGAATATCTTCTCCTCTGTCCATTCTCAGTGATGGCCACCCTCCTCCTCATCCAGATAAGCTGTTTCTCACTCTTTGAAATCTACCTTAAAACATTTCTTTGTATTGCATTATAGTTTCTTGACTAATATTTCCAATTATGCACTCCTTTCCTTGAGAAAAGAAATTGTCTTACTTGCCTTTGTATTCCCATCTCTCCCCATATCAGAGCCTGTTACAATTTTTTTTCCACAAAGGAAGTGCTGGATAAGTATTTGTTGGTTGGTATGAAGGAACTTTACTGAATGCCTTTCTCAAATAATGGCATTTGAATCTAACTCCATTGGCTATTTATCTGCAATTTCAAGTTAGTGAACTATTTTTCCTCTGCCAAAAAACTTTGTATTTGGCTCATTTGGAGACTTGCCCTATTAACACCTACTTGCAATCCTCAGTCCTCTGTTAAAACTTTTAATGTGTGCAACTTTATTCAAGCAGGGGAAATCACCAATTGTAGTGAAGTAAAAACAGATCTTGCGAGGGTTGTTGCTATCTTGGGCATGTCAGATGATTAAGAAACAAATAGGCTTAAACAAAAAAACATACCCTCAGTTTAGAGAAAAGAAGTTTGGTAATGAAAGAAACAATCTTGAAAGGGCAGGATTGTGGGGAGAAGACAAGGATGTCCTCCAGAAAGCAGCTTGATGAGGTCACTAGTGTAACATGGAGCCTGGCCTGACACCCTTTCTTCAGAGGCCTTAATCGAGGCTATGAGTGTTTTCAAAAATGGTAGGATGTCAACACTAATGAAATAGAACCATTTATTCTGGAAACTTTTATATCAGATATTTTTAATGTTCTTGCCAAGGTTCACAGAGAGAAGAAAGACGTTACATGTTCCTGTTAGAAGGAGCAATTGAACTTTAGTTATTGCTGAGTATTCCCAGAATTGGCCAAAAAGAATAGAGTTGGCTTAGATGTTATCTAAAAGCCCTTACAATGCACATATTTGGTGATGGTACTATTTAGGTTATAAAGTTAATTTATGGAGGCTCAGTCTGAGTCAGACTCCCCATGGACAAGACACTGAACTTTCCTGGCCCAGAAGGGCTGCTCCTGTCCTCGGCACTCTTAAGACTACTCCATACCCATGTAGCACAGCTGCTTGCGGATGGTTCCAGGAAGTGCTCAGGGGCTGCCCTGGGAGGGCCTGTGGGGAAAGACAAGAGGGGCTGGGGAGGCAGGCGGGGGCAGTCCTTGGTTTCCTTCCCCCACTCCAGCCATGCTGCTCCACTTTTATCTATTTGATAGAAATTTTTGTTTGAGGAGAGAGCTCTGCTGCTTTTTAGAAAAAGATAAAGGGGAAGAATGAACTTTAAAAGTCACAGATCTAGAGGCTTGTGAAGTAACCTGTGCTTTTTCACTTCCGCAGCAAGCCTTCTAGCATGAGGTGGAACTATTGAGTGTTGCCTTGGAAATATGACCTAAAGGCTTGCTTTGTGAGCTATCTCTGGTACCACCAATAAATGAAAATTCTCTAACACATTTTTTAGAACCTTGTGATACAGACAGATACACTGCCACCAGGGTACTGGAGAGCCAGGAAAGCTTTGGAGTATTTATCAGTGACTGTTTTACTTGGGTCCTATGGTCATTGCAGGAATCATTCATGAAAAAGAAATGGTTAGGGTTATGGGAATAGAGATTTTGTTTAAAGTTTTATTTATTGGGGATTTAGGAGAGGATAGGAAAGAATGTAGAGTTGAATAGTAAGAACATCTCTGAGACATAAGAATAAGGTACAGGGAGGAGTGAAGGGAAAAAATAAAAATTATACCTCCTTATTTCATTAAATGCTTTCCAGTTCATAAGGTGATTTAACATGTATTATTTCCCTCAAATAAACAGACATCTGATGTTCTGCAGCTGGAAGTGGGAAAGGGCAGATCTTTCATCTGCTTAACCTCTGTTAAGCCCACCTATAAACACCCTATTCTAGGTTTCCCCATGGTCTGGTCTCTCTGTTCCCTCCAGGCTGCCAAAGCTGCTGGAGAATTATGCAGCCTTGGCCTATGAAAAATGCATGTTCCCAGCTCCAACTTGGCCATTGTCTCTTTTCAGCAATCATGTTAATGCTTCTATTCCATGCTCCAAGCTGCCTTTCTGTATTAGTTAATCCAGACCTTTTCCTCTCCCCTTGTAGTGGGTTGAAAGTGGTCCCCCAAAAGATATGTACATGCTATAATCCACGGAATCTATGAATGTTATCTTATTTGGGGAAAGAGTGTAATTAAATCAAGGATCTTGAGATGAGATCTTCCTGGATTATTCCAGGTGAACCCCAAATCCAATGACAAGTGAGACAGAGGAAAATTTGACACACACACACATAGAGAAGGCGGCCATGTGAAGACAGGCCATGTGAAGAGATTGGAATAATGTGGCCACAAGCAAGGAATGACAACCACCACCAGAAGGTGGAAGAGGCAAGGAAGGATTTTCCCCCAGGGCCTTCAGAGGAATGAGGCCCTGACAACACTTTGACTTCAGACTTCTGGCCTCCAGAACTGTGAGAGAGTACATTTATGTTGTTTTAAGCCACCTAGTTTGTAGTAATTTGTTGTGGCAGCCCTAGGAAACTAATACACTCGTTAATCTCCTAAACTTTCTGTCCTTTCTAGCAATAGATGGTCTTGATCATGACTTATACTTTCCTAAAGAGGTTGATGCCATTCTCCCCAAAATCCCTCATTCACCTTTTCGTTTACTTTAACCTATTCTTTTACTCCCCAAATCTGTCTTTGCAGAAATTTACCCACTCATTTCTTCCTTCTAGTTTATCTAAGAGAAAGATGCCCACCCTCCCTTCTTTGCCAAAGCTGAATTCTTCTTCTGTGCCCCTGGGCCCACCCTGTCTTAGGTCTTGAAAGACCCTGCTGTCCCTTGCCCAGCCTTTTCAGACCCAAACTAAGGAGGAGGAAGAGTCTGAGGCTCTAGGTGTTTCCCAGACGTGCAGAACCAAGGGAGCCATTGTAGAAAGAGAAGTCTGAATCAAGGGCCAGGTCAAAAGGGGAGAAGATGAACTCTGGACTAGGGAGGGAAACAGGAGAGTTAGGCAACAGGATCGCCAAACTAGAAGAGTGGAACATTGGAGAAATCAGGAAAGGACTGAAACTTAGTAGAAAAGGAATACTCCAAGCTGCTTGTGAGTGTCAGGCGCCGTTCTGGTCAATGTCTTACTTAATGGGAATCCCTCCCTCTCTCTTTCCTTCATCGTATCAATTCTCCTTCTCAACTTTACCTTTTCCTCTCTTTCCACATGTTCTTTTCTCTAGTCTCGAAAAACATTTACCTTTCCTGACTGCTTGCAGTGAGCACAGCATTTTGTCCCACCCCTCTTCTTCCATTTCTGGGAAATCAGCAATCTCCTTTCTTTCGGAGGATGTCTTATTCCCTTGTGTCTTCTCACATGATCCCGCCTCATTGGCAATAGTGATTGGTCAGTCAGTCCTGCCCTGGGATTTTTAACATTGGAACTAAGGATACTTTTTTGATGACAAAGCTGGGATAAAAGAGGTACCAGCCACAATTTCCTGCCAAGTGAAAGAAGCTAGTCTATGGTAGGAGAAAATGAAGCCAATACTCAAAGAGAATCAGAAATAGAAGAAGGAAATAGAGTCCTGGCAGTAATCCAGTCCTTGGTTGCAGTCATCCCCAAACTTCCCACACCCACGCCCCACCTGTGGTTTCAATACATTTATCCTATTGCATATTCTTGCTCCAGTTTAGTTGTTGTCAGCAGGAAACAAAAACGCTCTGACCAAGAGGTCAGGTCCTGGTATTGTCGTGTTCCCAATGACCCCCTCCTCCTATGGTGTCCCAAGACCATTGCCTCCAACTCAAAGTTGGCCTTCTAGTTACATTCAAGAACCTTCTTTTTACTATTGACATTATTTCCCAGTAGTATTTGATTGTCTGCTTTCAAATATCTTTAGGTCCTCAGGCCTTCTCACATTGCACTGTTTTATTCTCTTATGTCTTTGCTCCTTCTTTGTCTCTTTTTTCCAGGGGTTTATCATCTTCCTAACCCCTAAGTATTGGTAGCCCCTACAGGTTAGCCCATCATGTCCTGTTACCCACTGTTTTTGCTCTCATTCTGAGTAATATACACTTTCTCTTGGTCAGTTCTGTTGTTGACTGCAGTCTAAATTCGTAGTTCAAACTCTTGCTGAACATGTGCAAGACTCAGAGAAGCTGAGAGACTTGCTCAAGGCTGGCCAGCTGGAGAGTGCTGCCCTGCTTTCTCCCCTGACATTTCCGTAATGATATATTTTTATTCTTAGCACATTATACACTGGTCTATTTTATGGTTGTTTGTGCTTCCCAAATTAGTGCTTTATTATTTATGTTGCTCTATAGTGGTATATATGGCCAGATTGTAGGAAGTTGTTATCCCACCATTTTGCCCATGAGAATATATGGATTCCATATTTATGAACACAATCATTTTAATATTTTATTACCATTGCCAAGAAAGTATTTTTGAATCAAACTACAATAAGCCAATTTCATTATTTGATCAATTTTTCTAAATAAACCATATAAACAATTTCCATTTTTTTATTTTCATTTAACCAAAATTATTTTTCTCAAAATCAATTCTTTCTCATAAATTTTATGATGAAGATTTGATTTATACATTGGGCTTTTTTTCCCCCAATCATATCAAATTATATCTTTTGTTATCATGAGTTTTATTTTATGACCACTATGTATAACAGTCCAGGGTCAAATTTTATAGATATAAATTTTGTTTAGAAGATTTAGCTTTTATGTCACTTCTTAGTCAAGGACAAATTTTGCCATATGCAGTTTTAGCTGTTGTCTATTTTATGTTGATTATTTAAATAAAGTCTATTTTTTCTCAGATCCATTTTTGAATTTTCAATATTACCGACGAGATTGATTTTTTGGCCAATTTTTCATTTATAATAAATTTTACTGTTGGCAAGTTTTAGCCATTGCCAATTTTATTTTTTTCTATGAGTAATATTAATTATGAATTAGACAAAAGACTGAAAACTCGCATTTCATTAATTCAGTCACTAGTATCAAAGATGGTCCCACTGCACACGTGGTGCTAATCTAGGCACCTGGGGTGTATCTGTGAAAGCAGATAAAGTTTCTGCTATTATGTGGTTTCCTTTCTAACGTGGGCTGGAATAGAGCATACAAGCAAACAAATAAATGGGGGGAAGAATTTCACATTGAAATAAGGGCTATGAAGAAAATTAAACAGCATAATGTACCATGACAGTGTAGAAGGCTATATTAGATTGAGTTATCCAGAAAGTTCTCTCTGAAGAGGTAACATTTGAGCTGAGACCTGAATGACAAGGAGAAAAGCATAGAAATAAGTTTCTTAACTGTTATATTGCTAACATTATAAAAATGTGTTCATGAACTTCCAAACATACTGTGTCTTACTGTCCCACACCACATGAGGAACAGAGAACAAATTGTGGGGTCATAATGCTGGCATTCAAACAAACTGTTTTTGCATATTGCTGTCCTGCTCATGGCCACATATGGCAAGACAGAAAGACGCAAATGGGGATGGCTGTGCCAGGGTAGTAGGAAAATAAGTGTACTTTTTGTTCCCCAATTTATTTAATATTTTTGTTATAACTTTTCAGTGAAAATATATATGTGAGCCTTGTAGGCTAGTTTTTCATTTTTCACGGGTGGGAGTGATGTCCTATCTCCTCAGGAAGACTGAAAGTCCAATTGCGGGAACATAACTGCATTTTCTTCCTCTTTTGTTTCTCCATTGAGTACCAGGCATTCAAAAAATACACGTGGATTGAAGCTTCCTAAAGATTTTCTTTCCTCAAATATAAATGGGATTTTAAAATATGGATTTTCTAATGAAAAGTAGAATTTGAAACTCTAAAATAGCGAGTTCCTTCAACGATCATAGCAAGATCTAACCATTTGAATTCAAGTGCACCCTTGTTATGGACATTTGTGGACTTTTCTTTCAGTGAAACTTGCTTTAAAATAGTTGAACTCTTCTCACAAAGTAGCATTAAGCCAACTCCTCTCCATTTCAAATAGGAGTGACTTTTGGATGAAGAGACTTGCCAAACAACAGAATGAACTCTCCTCGAAGATTCAGAGGACAGCAAGCAGCTGCTCACACACAGACTGAGACAACCGTGACCATCTGCAGCTTAAATGGCAGTCATGTGCTCACTTCCCTCCAAGGCTGGTGCTCAAAAATGTGCTCTTGTTCCTGTCCCGGCCTGCGTGGAACCATAGGAGGGGCCAGTGGAATTTCAGCTGCATCTTCACTCTGGAAGGGATGGGGGCTTGGTCTTTCTGCCCCTGACTCCATCTCCTTTTCATTTGGTGACGTGTAAATACACACATTCACACCCGCTAACGCTGGGAACTTTAAGTGAAGCATAGGTTTTGTTTAGAGAGCCCACTTTAAACAAACAGATGAAGTGCACATAATATTTTTACTACTCAAAATCTGGACTACTTAGCATTAACATTGAATCATTGAAAGAGCTCCAAGTAAAACTGTATAATGTAATGCACCCTGCCAAAGTTTAAATGTTTTTTTCCTTATGAAGGCACAAAAATGATGCTTAAAATAAATAAATAAAAACCAGTCTCTACCCAGAAGTCTAGATTTATGTAGCATGATTTCATATGGAGCAATGGGGACAACGATACTTACACCTTTTTGGGTGTTGTACCCTCAGTCAAAAAATTGTCACAATAAATACCATATCCCAGAGAAAGTATGGTATCTGGGCAACAATCCTATTACTGTGAAGCCTTGGGCAAGTCATTTATCCCCTAAATTATTACATCATCTTTGTAAAATAAGATTTATATACTCACTTATTCAACAGATATCTTTTGAGTATGTACTATGTGCCAAGGACGTTCTAAGAACTGAGAAAATGAAGATAAAAATGTGTGGTCCTTGTGCTCAAAAGGCTCATTGGCTAGCAAAGAGATGGTCCTACCATAACTATAATGTGGTATACTATATTAAATATCAGTCTCTGTATTGGTTTTCAATTCCTGCTATAACAAATTACCACCAACTAAGTGGTCAGAAGTCTAAAATTAAGGTGTTGACAGAGCTGAGTTCCTTCTAGAGGTTTCAGGGGAGAGTTCATTTTCTCGTCTTTCCCAGCTTCCAGGGCTGCCTACATTCCTTGGCTTGTGGCCCCTTCCTCTGTCTTCAAATCACATTACTCCAGCCTCTGGTTTCATCACCACATCTCCTTTTTCAGATTTTTACCCTCTTGCCTCTCTCTTACAAAAACCGTTATGACTACATTGGGCCCACCTGAATAATCCAGGATAATCTCCCAATCTCAAGATCCTTCACTTAATCACATCTACAAAGTCCCTTTTGCCATGTAAGGTAACACACTCACAGGTTCCAGGGATTAGAACATTGACATATTTGGAGGGCCATTATTTTGTCCACCACAGTGTCGACCACAGTGTAAAGAGTGGCCCCTGCACAGAGTAAAATGTAAGCTTAGAAGAAGCTTAACTATAATGAGAATCAAAGAAGAGGCAACACTGAGCTGGGATTTGAAGGCTGAATGGAACTTTGCCCACAAGTGACATCAGAAAAAATCTTTGCAGGAAGTGAGAATAATGATACCCTCTCTGCTTGAAGAAAGGGAATCCTCTAGAGGACTAGATGGTACAAAGTCTCAGGATAGGAAAAGACCTATTCTATAAAGAAACTCTGGTTGTAGCCACAATGTTTGACAATTGAGGTAACGGGAAGCCCAAAGAGGTCCAATGACTTGCCCAAAGGACAATGGCTAGAGAGTGGCAGGCCACACAGGGACTAGGAGCCTAGTCCCTTTTCCCCATCCAAGCCCTTGAGAAACCTCCAACTCTAAGATATCTGTGCAGGTCCGGATGGCTGGGACCTCTGTCTGCTTTCCAATTTCAATAAAATTAACGAGAACTTGATGTAGAAATCAACCCATTGTTAACTGGCAAAGTAAAGTGTTTGGTTTTAACGGAGAAACATAGTATTAATATTTTTTTCCAAAAAACTTCAGAGGCCTTTTGGATTGATAGTTTGGAGCAGTAAGAAGGATATAAATAAAGATAATGAGCCACACTCATTTTAAAATGACAACTCTATAAGCTCAGTGATTTCTTCTTTGAATATGAATTGGCAGGTGTCAGTGGCAGTTGTCTGACTACAAAATGGATGTTTGTGAATAAAACCCATTAATGCTTATAGAATTGACTGTCTTGGGGAGGAGTTCATGACAATGTGATGTTCTCAGAGATGTATTAAATGAGCTTTTTATCCATTATTTTGGTCACTGGTGGGAAAAAGGCCAGATTTGGCTCATAATCTGCAGCCTGAGCGCTTCATAAATACTGATGTAAGTGAAAGGCCATAAGGAGTCCTAACTGTGCCACAGCACAGTGACATTACTTAAGTGGGACTGCATGAGTGCCCTGACTGCTCGTGATTACTAGTGTCCTTTCATGGAAATTCAGAGCATTAACCCCAGTCTCTTCCCCAGATTTCCCTTTGGGAAAGTTACATGTTCACTCACAGAACTTTGTTTGTTTTGTTTTGGTTTGTTTTTCACATATGGCAATGGAGCAGTGGACAGTTTTGCCTGATTCTGTATATTGGAAGCCCACTGACTCCCCTTCAAACAATCAGGCATACTCTTGTGCTTGCTGTCTAGTTTGGGGGATACCACAACGACCAGTTTCTCCTTAATTTCATATTTTGCATTTTGGATAGCGACGCACAGTGTATTTGGCATAAATTGCAAGGGGATTTGGAGTAAGAGACACTCATTGAGTTAAAGATAAGTTAGAAGTCCTGAGGAGAATCTCGTTCACCAAATTACTGTGAATTTGAAATTTCAATCCTATTTTACTAAACACCCAGAAAGTGATGACTTGGAAATATTTGTTGAGAATGCTAATGTTGCAAAGAGATAAGAGTGATGGGGCAGTCTTTCATAAATTCAGAAAAAGTGATTGGGTCCAGATTGGAGAACTTGTAGGTTAGTCTTCAGGGAGCACATTGGCTGACAAATTAGTTAGAAATGGGGACCAACGGTTCAAGACATTTGTCAAGGCGAGGAGAAATAGCCTAGAGAATATGAAGGACAGGGAACAAGGGATTGTGGGACCCGAATTGGCTGTGTGCCCAATAGCAAAATTGATTAAGCTAGGAAGGAAAATGTCCCAGACTAGCTGTTGAAGAGAAAGATTGGCACATTCCAATAGTGTCCAAGCAAGGGACATAACAATCCAGGGACAAGGGAATTGTGGAGTCAGGGGATTGGAAGGCATTCACTTTGACCCTAAAGCACTTTGACCCTAAAGCCCTAAAGCACTTTGACCAGACATGGCTGGGTCTAGCTTTCTCTGTGCTGAAGAGCCGGTGGGGGAGACTGGTATTTTGAATGCATCTGGAAAGTATTATCTCTAAGTAATATTTATATTATTATTAATAGTAATAATAGAAGTAGTTTGGGCTAGATTGTACAGCTGGACAGAGAGGGTTCAAAGCTGGCCCTTTCTAGCCAGGAATCTGTGGCTCAACTTAATTTCTCTGGAATTCATTTTCATTGACAATAATATCATTTAATGGTTTGCTGGTGAGGCTGGAATGAAATAAGGTAGGTAAAGGGTTTGATCCACAGTTAGAGTCAGTGAATGTTGGTTTCCTTTGAGGCCAAGATCTTCACCACTCTCTCTAGGCACAATACTGAAGAGGGCTCCTGTGTTCAGACATTTCCCTGTTCCTAGTCTTCTTTGACACCTCCTACCTCTCCTTCTAATGGTAGGAAGAAGCATTACAAAAGGCTAATTGATGGACATGAATCTCGACCACAAACTCAAGGGAGCAAATATTTTTCTCAAATTTTCCATAGCTGAGCTTTATTTCTATTGCAAGGCCCTATATGCCTGTGTAACAAATAATCCCTCAAATTTTAGCAGCTTAAAAGAGTAAGTGTTGGCAGGAGGCTCCGTTCTGCACAGTCTGAGCTACCCACATGGATGCAGGCTCTGCCGTCTTGTAGCCACACAATCTGGAAGACATGGCCACTAAATTTCTGCAAAAGAGAAATGGAGGGCTGGAGGAGACATACCATCTCTTGAATGCCTCAGTTTTTGATCACTTCTGCTCACAGTCTATTGGCCAGAGCTAGTCACATGGCCCTAACCTAGGCTACTAGGAAGGCTGGTAAATATAGGAGAACATATTTTGTCTCCTTATAAATTTCAAGTGTATTAGGACTTTTTTTGGTGACAAGTGATAGAAGAAACCCAACTCAAACTACATTAAACAAAACAGGAAATTTATTAGTTCACAAAACTGAGAAGGGGGTCTATTACAGGAACCAAGCATGGCTGGACCCAGAGACTCAAATTGGGTAATGAGTTTGGTTTCTTTCCATCTCTGAGCTTAGCTGGTCTTGGCTTGGCTTCGGTCTTTGGGATGTTTTCCCCCATGTGGTTAGTAAAAATGGCTGCCAGCAGCCCTCAGCCCGTACCCCCTGCTTAGTCACACTGTTAGAATGAGCCAGCCTTCCCTTCCAGTGCTCCTGGAAAAGGCCTGAGGAAGATTCTGATTGATCCAGCTTAGGTCACAAGCCTATCCTTGTACCAATGACTGTCACCAGGATGGGATCCTCTGATTGGCCCAGCTGTGTCACATGACATCCTGTGGTAGGGACTGGAGGGAGAACAGATTCATCTACATTCAGACCACCCGAATCAGGTTTTCTACTGGAGTGCCGAGTTATTTTAGGACAAGAGCTGCAGACAAGTCCACACCAGCTGCCCATCACAGGAGGAACACTGTGACACACCACCTTTGTCCTGTATCACGTGGGGCTGGTAAGTGGCTTCTATTAATATGATGCATGCCCAGAGGAGGGATATGGGAAGTGATAGCCGCCATGGGCAAATGGCCACTCAATCTTCCAATCTTTTGTGGAAATAATGGTTATATCTTTTGTAAATTTGACACAGAACACAGCTGGGAGATATTTGTAATAGAAAAGCACTATGATCAATGATCTGTGCCAGATCATAAAATAGGTCTTCTTTTAAAGTAAAAAAAATAAGGATGCATCACATGGGCAGGAGAGATTTCTCATACCAGCTTTATGGCGTGCTTTATGGCCAGCCTGGATTACCATGTTGCTGTGTCTCAATCTTTTCCAGGAAGCCATCGCTTCATCTCCCATGCCCATCAGCCTGAATTCAATCCTGTGCCTGCCGGGCCTCGAGCTGAGTGGCTATCTAGCAAAATAACCAATTACATTAGTGACTGTGGCCTCCTGACGACTTCCTCTGTTCTGTTTCTAAAGCCCATTTAAAATACATTTCTCGTTTTACTACACATTCAAATTTTATTCTTCTGGTTATAGAACTATAAATGTCTGCATTTCATATAGACTCAAAATGAAGGGTATATAAGCATGTATAAATCACACTGCAAAAGTTGCATTTTCTTCATTGAATTGTAGTCGATATTTGGCTGGATGAAAATTACATTATCTGGCAACAGCTCACACTCTTCCATATCTAAATATGCAAAAGAGGCCCACACACAGTGCATTTTTTTTTAACAATTGGGCTACTATAGGCCATGTTTTACTGTGAAATAAAATTTCTTCCTGAAATCTAATGACACTCTAGTGGGTATGCATATTTTTTATGCCCATATGATTGGAGTTAAGTTCCATCGTATAAAAATTTGGGAAGTTCAGTTGTTGGGAATTGAAAATTGATCTACTGTTCAAAATGTGCAAAATGGGAATAATAATAATAACCTTGCGTGAGGAAGGCAACTTACGAAACAAGGACACAGCCTCTGATGACATACTGGTGAGCTCTTCAAACTTGGGACTGGATTTGCAGGGGGAAGGCCTCCGGGGCTTAATGAAAATAGGAAGGGAGTGCCTTTCCCTACTGCCTGGGAGGAGAAAGCCTATGACTTTGTTCACTTAAACAATAAACATATAAAAACCAAGGGCTGGTTAGATCAATGAATAGAGGGAGAACATGAACTGTGCCAGGCTTCATTCTCTACAACTGTGAACACCACCTAAAAGAGGTGTCCTAATAATCTATTTCTTCTGCAACAAAGAAAATCCTTCTTCTGAATTTTTTTTGAAGAGCAGACTTAGGATTCCTGAATTGAGCCTTATGTTTACCCAAGTACGATGTCTATTTGGGAAATCCTTAAATCACTCCTAGATTCAGTTTCCCAGAATTAT
Organism: Daubentonia madagascariensis; assembly: GCA_023783475.1. Taxonomy (NCBI): domain Eukaryota; kingdom Metazoa; phylum Chordata; class Mammalia; order Primates; family Daubentoniidae; genus Daubentonia; species Daubentonia madagascariensis. The sequence goes on from JAKFHU010002088.1 coordinate 7,238,483, forward strand.
CTGTCGATACATCAAGGTATCTGCAAAAACTAGCCCAACTAGCAAGATCATCTAGAATAAAGACGTGTAAGTGCCCATAATGAGTACTTGAAAGGAAAAGGAATCATTTTGAAAATTATCTCCCTTTTCCCTAAACCTTTCCCATGCACTTCAACTTCTAGGGAAAAAACAGGACTTTCCAACCCACAGGTCTACAGTTTCTGGCAGACACCAGAAAGCCTCTCCTAGAATCTATAACCCTCCATTCCCCGAATAAGTAACATCTTTAAGGATCCTATTTTTAAATGTTTTATTCAATACAATTACTGCATTTGAACATCCGTGAAATATGAACACACACGAAGAAACAAATTAAAAGATGATTGGAATATCTCTACAGTTGTCTAACAGTTGGCAAGATATATATGAGTTTCTAATACTTGCTTCCTTTCCTTAAACCTTGACAAGCAAATTTGCAGATTCTCAGCAAATTATAGAGTTTTAATTGTTTAAAGAGGGGTTTTATGTTTCCAGGAAGAGAGATATGTGGTCATTGCTAACTACACTGAATTTAATCACTTCCAAAATCTGCATTGCAAAAAGTTCTGTAAACCATGTGTAGATATAGAACCTGCACCTGGCAATTCAATACCACTGGTACTTAAGAATAAGTTAGAAGACACCTTTTTGAAAAGAACTTAACCTTACAGTCCTAAAATAACATTAGCTCTGCACATATGACAGTACCAACTCCCGCCAGCCCCTGCCCCACCTTCTCCCGTGTCTCCACTTACTTTTTCTCAGCACTTCTGTTTCTTTCCTGACTCTACAGCAGGCCTCCAGCCTCGCCACCTATTGGCTACCCTAAGATGTTAAATTTTTGTGCACTTGCATTTTGACTTCCCCCACCCCGCTCCTTTTCTCACCCATTATTAAAGTCCTAACATGAAAGTCCAGCTCCAGTCTGTGTCTAGGTAAACACCTCCCTGGCTACTGCAGCCTCCAGCACCCAGTGCTTCTCAGAGGTGCCATAGTATTAATATATATTATCTGCACCATTATTTTGGCAGCAATTGCCTGCTCAGCGTATATTGTCTTTTTATTTGGTGTGTGTTCCCTCTTCCCAACTAGATGGTGAACTTGAGAACAGAAGACTTTAAATGTTACCTTTTGGGGTTCCCAGCACCCAAAATTGGCCTCTTTTATAAGTGCCTAAGTGCCTAAGTGCCTCTTACCCTCTCTCCAAAGGAGAAAGTCATTTGTGGATGCTCTTCCTCCTCCTTCCGCCAAGACAGACTGTCCCGGCACACGATCTGAGAGGGAGCTCCAGTTGTGCTTCATACCAAGGAGAGGCCGGATCTGTAACACATCTTCTTAGTTATCCTTCCTTTCTTGCCTCACCACCCCCCATTTCTGCTTCCCTACGATGGCACTCCCTAATAAAATGGTATAGATGAGCAGAACCCTAAGTTCTGAAGAACTCAGGTTAAGATGTGCTATACTGTGACGTTTTCAAAGAAGGACTTGCTGCCCAACTGCAGGGAGTGAGCTCAGCAGACAACCTCCAGCTGTCAGCTCCTTGGGGGTCTGCCTCAGCTGCAGAGAGCTGCCCACTCACCGCAACCCATCCAGACACTGAGCAAGTCAGGCTGTAAAAGCTGGGCCTCCTTGGCCCAACACAGGGTACCTCAGACAGAGCACCTCCCAGGTTGGCTAAGGCTTTTCCAGGCATGTGAGAGGGAGAAGTTTGCCTGCTAACATCCCTTCCCATCACAGATGTGGATCCTTAATAAATATCCTGTGCCTTAAACCCTGTTTCAGTGTCTGCTCTGGAGAACCCAGCCTGCGACAGTATTATTTCAAACTCCTTGGGTTGCACAATTCCCAGCCCAAATTGGCCTAGGCAAAAAATGAAATAATAAAGAATTTATTAGACCCAGGGACTCAAATGACTTAACAAGACATTATCTTTCTCTCAGCTCTGCTTTCCTCTGGCTTCATTCTTGGGCAGATTTTGCACATGGCAGCCCCCAGAAGCTCCAGGATCATCATGCCAGTGGAAAGAGCTCCCCTTTCTCAAAAAGTACAGAAAAGTCCTGGAATTCCATCTCATTGATGTAGAATGTTGTTTTATTTGTCCAGCCCCAAACCAATCACCAGGACCAGATACACAATTTGTGGAGACCAGTGCAAAAGGAAAATGAAGATTATCTTGTTCAAAACTATTAAGAATTTCAAGGTGGTAACAAGTGAGCATTAAATCAAGCATGAGAGTCTTCTGAGTGTGGGGTCAAGGGCAACAGCACCAGTCACAGGCCCCTAGACCCAGCCCTACCAATCACTGTGGCCAGGGTATGATATGTTCTAGCTGGTGAGACTTGGTCATGTGCCCATTCCTAAGGTTAAGGTTACAGTTCCCCAGCAAGAAATTGGAGGAATTTATGCTGGGTATGGCAAAAATATTGATGCAGCATTACACATCCATACTAGGTACACAATATCAGAAAAGGTACCATGGGATGACGGAAAGAATAAGCTCCAGTTTCACGAAGTCTTGGGTTGAAATCCTGAGTTTGACAGTCCTGGAGGTGTGGCTTTAGACAAGTTACTTAACTTCACTGAAACTAAGTTTTCTCTCCTGTACAGTGGGCATAAAAATACCTAACAATCTTGCAGGATTATTGTGCTGCATGTATGAAACAAGGCATTCACGTGAGTAGCCTGGTGCCTGGTGAAGAGTAGGGTCTCCACAGACGGTGGTCATGGTGGTGGTGAAGTGGAAGCTGGTGATGATGTTGGTGGGAAGCAGCACAGAACAGTGTGTAGAATGGAGTAAGACAGAAGCACCTGAATTCAGGCATCAGTCTTCAGGCAAGGTACTTCATTTTTCTGATCCTTAAGTTCCTCAACAATAAAATATGAGAATTTCACTTGTACCCATCCCATGGGGTTGCCCTGAGGATAACAGGATGTAGAAAGCCTCACATCAGTGTCTGCTACTCCCTGCTAACCAGGGGAGGCTTTAGGAGGAAAGGTAGGGAAGGCCCCGCTCCTCTCACACCTGGAGGAATGCTCATTCCCAGGCCTGAAGGGCAGATTCCAGCTACTATGATTAAGGTACAAGCTAGGAACAGGTGAGAGCACTGACTGAAAAGCAAACCAAAGATGATCTTTTGCTGTCTTGCTTAGAACTAGGTAAAATTCATGTTAACAGGTGAAATCCTTAAGGTCTGTTTTCATCTAATATCCCCCACTTTTCTTCCTTCCTTCCCTACTTTCTTTTTTTTTATTACAGAATATTATGGGGGTACAACACTTTTGTTAGGTATATTGCCCATGCACTGCCCAAGTCAGAGCTACAATTGTGGACATCCCCCAAACAGTGCGCCCTGCACCCATTAGATGTGAGTTTTCCCTTTCCCTCCTTCCCCCTCCCACCTGCCTGACCCCTGATGGGTATAATTTCCATGTGTAACGTAAGTATTGATCAGTTAGTACAAATTTGATGGTGAGTATCAGTGGTGCTTGTTTTTCCATTCTTGTGATACTTTGCTTCGAAGAATGGGCTCTAGCTCCATCCAGGACAATACCAGATGTGTTAATTCACCATTGTTTTTATTGCTGAGTAATACTCCAGGGTATACATATACCACATTTTATTAATCCACTCGTGTACTGATGGGCACCTAGGTTGTTTCCACATCTTTGCAATTGTGAATTGTGCTGCTATAAACATTCGAGTGCAGATGTCTTTATTATAGAATGTCTTTTTTCCTTTGGGTAAATACCCAGTAGTGGGATTGCTGGATCAAATGCTAGTTCTACATTTAGTTCTTTGTGGTATCTCCATATTACTTTCCATAGAGGTTGTACTAGTTTGCAGTCCCACCAGCAGTGTATGAGTTTTCCTATCTGTCCACATCCCCACCAACACTTGTTGTTTTGGGACTTTTTGATATAAGCCAATCTCACTGGAGTTAAGTGATATCTCATTGTGGTTTTGATTTGCATTTCCCTGATGATTAGAGAAGCTGAGCAATTTTTTATGTTTGCTGGCCATTATTCTGTCTTCTTTTGAAAAGTTTCTGTTCATGTCCTTTGCCCATTTTTTATTGGGGTTGTTTGATTTTTTTCTTGTTGGTTTTCCTAGGTTCTGTATAGACTCTGGTTATCAGCCCTCTATCAGATGTGTAGCATGAAAATATTTTCTCTCATTCTGTAGGTTGTCTGTTCACTCTAATGATAGTTTCCTTGGCTGTGCAGAAATTTTTAATTTGATCAGATCCCATTTATTTATTTTTGTTGCTGCTGTGATTGCTTTGGGGGTCTTCTTCATAAATTCTTTGCCTAGGATAATGTCTATAAGAGTTTTTCCAATGTTTCCTTCTAGAATTCTTATGGTTTCACATCTTAGGTTTAAATCTGTTATCCATCATGAGTTGATTTTTGTGAGAGGTGAGAGGTGTGGATCTAGTTTCTGTCTTCTACATGTGGCTATCCAATTTTCCCAGCACCATTTATTGAATAGGGATTCTTTTCTCCAGTGTATGTTTTTGTCTACTTTGTCAAAGTTCAGATGACAGTATGAGGATGGTTTTATATCTGAGTTCTCAGTCCTGTTGCATTAGTCTGTGTCTCTGTTCTTGTGCCAGTACCATGCTGTTTTTGTTACTATAGACTTGTAGTATAGTTTGAAGTCTGGTAGATTGATGCCTCCCAATTTGTTCTTTTGGCTTAAGATTGCTTTGGCTAGACAGGGTCTTCTCTGGTTCCACACAAAGCATAGAATTATCTTTTCTAGATCTGCAAAAAATGATGTTGGTATTTTGATAAAATACCAACTTCCCTACTTTCCGTATCCAGATCAGATCACCAGCATCTCATTCCCTTTGGGCTTTGCATTCAGACAAATTGTAATCTTCAGGTAACATCTCAAGTTGTCCCATTTGCATTAAAACACGGACCTTTTGAAGAAAATACCATAACCCAAAGTATGGATGGGCTTTTAGGCCAGAGGTTATTTGCCATTGCTGGACCATCAGAAGGATATTATAGTATCAGAACTGATTTATTTTGATGTGTGTTTGCTCATCATTATGTAATAATCAAATGTTCAAAATTCAGTGATCATTTCAATAGAACATATAGAAAGTGGAATAACTAAGGTATTCTCTAGGGGTACTTATTTAAGACCAACAGCTTTGGAATTAAATTAGAAACATACTGTTGTACAATGCTGAAGATGTGATAAACATGTCATATTTGCTATTTCTATTTAAAAATAAAAATAAGAATAAGAATAGTTGGAAATATTTACCAAATGACTGAGAAACATAGTACTTGATAGTATGTAGTACTTGTTTTGTTAGAAATATTTTTAAGTCTCATAAGGAGGAAATTGGCAGTGTTTTTAAAAGATTACTATTTTTTAAAAGCATCATGCCCTTCTCATATATTCCCTTGATAAATATCACACCTCTACCTGTTGTAATGAGACTAATGTCAGGTTCTTGGGGATGCTTATGAAAACCCTGAATTAGCTCGCCACTTGTGGTCATGTCACCAGTGCTGATAGATTTCCATAGTTATTTTGTTTAAAAAACCCCAACAGTATCTGTTAGTTCAAGTTTGCTAAGGGAATGCAAGTGGAGACAAAGAAAGACCCTCTGGCCAGTTGTAATTCCTAAATTCCTAAATATAGGTTCCCCCTCTGTCTTGAGAAACTGAAGTGAAGCTCACACTGTGAGAACAAGTGGAAAGGTGTACTCCTGTAAGGAATCTCTCTTCATTCAATTAAAAATCATTAAAACTAAGCAAAATAGTGTGAAGCGCCAATGAGGAAATCTCAAACTAGAATTCTGTTTGGATTAGAATTCATCATCAAGACCCCAAGTTAATTAAAGAATCATAGTTATTTCCCTTAATTGTAGAATAATTAGGAGGGCCATGGACATGGTACACTGTCCCTCCTAAGCCCCACACCCTGCTTTGAAAGAGCCCAGCTCCCCCACCACTGAGAATTCCCCAATCTAGGTATACTCAGTGTGCTCTAATCCCGTGTAATTGTATTAGTCTCAAAAGCAGATCAGCTCTAAGTGCCCCCGCAGAAAGGGAGTTGTCAGCCCTGCTATTGTTTCCCACTTAATGTGATTCTGGGCAGCAAAGAAGAAAGGCAACCAGAGCCCTCTGTCTCACATTACAGACCACAGTTTCTAAACCAATTAAGGAAGAGGGATTTCCAGTCCTCAGGATTAGAGACTCTGCTTATATTATCCTATATTTCTTCTCATAATACTCTCCATTTTATGTCTCCTAACTGCCATCTCTCTGTCTCTGGAATGCCCCCGTTCCCTTACCCATACATCTCCCTATTTACTTCTCTGGGTTTGCTGTTTGAGAGCAGTCACCCGAGCTGGCTAATTCTCACTGATTGTTTTAATTATGTTTCAGAATCCTCATGCGTTTGCTGTCTGGAGAACGGAGTAACAAAAACGCTGAGGCTCAGCCCAGGCCTGATATTCAGGCAGACCTTGATAAAGCGGTGCACTTCTGTGCAAGCAATCATTTCAATTAATTGAATAAAAACATCCTGCAGGATGTTTATTGGGGAAATAAAGCTTGGCTCTCAGAAGGCAAATTGGTCAGTGTCCTGATATTGCAGCAAAAGGTGCCAATTTTTTTTCTTTTTTAGAATTACATCTGATGTGGAAGGTGAAATGAGGTTTCACTGAAGCGAGGGAACAAATGGGAAGATGCTGTTTAAGAAAGAGCCACAGACCATTTTAAACAAACCATGGCCTGATCTGAGTGTTGGTCCGAGGCTTCCCTTTTCTCTTCTTTTTCTAAGGGAAGCTCCTGACACAAGAAGTCCAACTGATTTTCTCCTACCCAAATGTATGTCTAATTTTTCCCTTGGCTGATGCTGCAACGATGAAAACCTTACTCGATGGGTTTCTATTAGAACCAAATGGATTTGGAGAAGCATTTTTACTCTTAATGGAGCTTTTCTATTGAATTCCATTTTTCAGAATTTTATTTTAGTTTCAGTTGAATATTTAAACAGGTTTAAATTTTAAATATCTGTGCTGAACAAGCCCCAATATATATACATATATATATATATATATATATTTTAAATTGCTGTAATACTTCACTGGGTTTCATTTTTAACCCAATACAATATGCATAATCCATTATGTTAGCATTACATAAGGTGGATGTGCTCAGACAGCAGCAGGCTAAGGCACCCTTTTACACAGTTAAGTTACACCATTGCAATGGGCTGTCTTATCAAATTATTTTTATAACAGCTTTGTTACTAACAAAGCATAAAGAGGGTTCTAAAATTCAACACAGGGCTCATTATTGTAGGAATACCCATTCTGATTAATGAAACTTTTATTTAAAGTTGTCCTTAAACTAAATTATCATATTCCAGTCTCTTAACATCATCAGGAAGAAAAGGCTGCGTCTCCTTTGGTCAAAATCATATTTCTATGCCCACTGGTTTTATAGGTTCTGGTTGTCATCCTGGCTTTTTCTAGGATTGCTTTGGCCCTTTGAAATTAACAAATATTTGAGTGTTCTAGGCACACGGGGTTGGGGAGAGAAGACACATTAAAGAACATCCAGCTCTCAGGGAGCTACGTCCAATCTAAAAGCCCAGATATAAACACGGAAGTTAAATAAAGCACAAAGGACTTTGAAGAGATGCACACAGTGTAGTAGATGAAAGTTCTCAATGGATTTAGGCTGCCTGAGTTTGGATCTCAGCTCTAGCACTTACTAGTTCTATGACTTGGGGCAACATTAGTTTTCTCACCCATCAAATGGAGGTAATAATTGTACTTATCTTATAGAAATTTATGTGTTAAATAAGACAGTCTGCATAAAGCACTTAACACAGTGCACAGCAAGTGGAAAGAGCTCAATACCTACTATGATAGAGAATCTCACAGAAACATACAATATTTCCAAATATAGGACACAACTCGTGGATAGATGTGCAGCCAATAATAGTTTGAGTGGAAGGCTAGCTGGTAGACTTGAAGATGGAGATAGGGGTTCAGTAAGCAGAAAGATGAGGGGCCCCTTTGCCCTGGTGTTTAGGGACAAGCTCTGACAACCTCTCCCATCAGTATGAAGCTGCCCTCTCGGGCAGCTTCTGTCCAAGAAGATTGGAACTGGCACATGTAAGGAGGACAGCAAGCAAAATAGCTGTGACTTTTTACTCCACGATATTTAAACTGAAGACTCAGTGTACATTAACAGAGCTTTATAGAAACAACCTCTTCTCCATCAATCCAGCACAAAACCCACACTCACAATTCATTCGCTAGGCTTATAAGGTTCGTAGGCTATAGCAAATTGGAGAAATTGATGTTTACCCCGAAAGCTTGTACCACACGCTATTTGCAGCTGCCGTTGCCTTGGTACATGTCTGCCAGCATGCCGGTCTTAAATCCCTGCGTGATAACCTTTAACTCTTTGCTAGGAGGCAGAATCAATCCAAGGTAGAACTAAGTGGGAGGACAGAGGAGAGGGAAGGTGCAGAGACTCAGGGACGCATATCGCATCCATCTATAGACTTTAACATATTCTGGGCACAGGTTGGAGAAACCAGTTGTGTTAAATAGCAACAATTTCTAAAGTCCTTCCTGTGCTGACATTTCTAAAGAGTTTCTGGTCAATGTAAGAGAAAAAGCATTTCTGGGAAGTAAGGCTGATCACCTTGGGAAGGGATAAAAAAGCTAAAGTAAGTGTATTTCTGACAAATGAAGAGTATACTACTCCTATGTGAACATACCATGCACAACTTGGTTATGGGAGGTCACCATCACTATCCTCTCTCCCTCCCTCTCTCCTCCCTCCTCCCCTTTCTCTGTCTCTCTCTCTCCTTCTCTCCCTTAGAAAGCTTCCATTGATTAATGCCTCAGAGAGCCTGGGAGCTTTCTGCTTTCTAATGTGCTTCCTTGTATTTGCTGCAGGTGTTCAACTGGCTGTAAGGACAGTGTGAGGCATTTTGATGTATGTAAATTATGCCCATACTTTAAGCCTAATCATTATTATAAAATTTATAGAGGATAAAACACAGGCAGCCATAAAAAACAGAATTTTTACTTTGATCATGCAAAGTTATGGGTTCCCTCGGTGATTAATCTTTTATGGGTCTTAAAGATCACTGCCAATGTGAAGACTTAACAGTTTTCCTACTTCTGGCCAAATCTCTTCAAACAATAGAAGAGTAAACAAAAGCCACCCGGCATAATAATGATAGGCACAAACTTACTTGCTGAGGGGTTTCAGGCTCAACATTTAAGCAGGAATAAAACAAATATACTTTTCAAAAAGTAGTGATGGGATTAAAAATTGGAGATGATTTGGACAGTGCAGAACATGTCATTCTTGCTTTGCTACAAGCTTGCTGGGTAACCTTATGTATGTCATTGACCATCCTCAAACTTCAGTTTTTTCAACCATAAAATGTGGAGATTAGCTTTAAAAAATCACCAGGGTCCATTCCATCTTCACCACTCTATAAAGAATTGCAACATATGTCTCACTGCTTTAGATGTGTATATAAATAAATAAAATCTATCATGTTGGAAAGTTAAGAATTGGACAAAATTATAAAGTAGATATTGGTGGAGAACAGTCCCCAAATTGAGGAAAACCCGAAAAATAAATGAATAGCCATGTGTCTGAGCACGTCACCTGGCTCCTTGGGATTATGTCCTTATGTGTTATATGAAGCTAATAACAGCCTACTGCATCTATCCCATCAAGGAACAAGTGAGATGCAACTGATGAATGTACTTTGCAGAAAAACAAAGCACCGACCGTACGGTAAAGCTGTGCTATCATTGTATTGTTTTTATTTCTCTCAGGAGCAATATTGTCATAAGAACAAGCACTTTTACAGTATCACCATAGCATCTAGCACAACACTAAGCACATCCCATGTCTTTAACAAATAAACCTTGAATCGAATGAATATTAAACATAAAATGAATATTATGTTTTCGTCACTGAATCCTCGTTACTAAACTTAAGATTTGAAGATCAGAAACTACCAAATCTTAAAGTTAGAAGGGAGGTAGGCAATGTGGGTAGAGGGCTCAGAGCAAGGGCTGTGGCTGTGTCCCAGAAGGGTTCCAGGAACACAGGGTTCTGTGTTCAAATGAGCTAAGGATGCTCCATACTCTCTCTTTTGGGAAAGTCACAATTCATATGAGCATATTAAAGGCTCTGAGAAGCCCCGCAGCAAAATAACAATAACAACATTCACTTCTATTTAACCCTGTGGTCCCCATATTTATTTGTGCGCTCAAATTCTTTTGCTAACATTTATTAACATGCTGCAGCATCAGAGTTTTGCAGAACACAGCTGGGGAAGGGATGAGCTAAGAGGCTGGGTAGATAGCTTCTCTTTGTCACTTACTTTAGGATTTCAGACCTGACGTTTAATCCTTCTGCTGCTCAGATTCCTCTTCGGTAAAACTGTTGACTTCACAGGGTCATTGTGAGGATTAAATAAGATCGTTTAGAGTTCCCCTGCTTAAATCATTGCTACAAATGGTCCCTGAAAACCTGAACTTCTCTATCATCTCCTTAAAGCTCTGAGAAATCACCTTGCTTCAGTTTACCATCTCCCTGTTTCACCCATTTACACACACATATTTATTGAGTCCATGCCATGTGGCAATGAACACAGTGCTGAGGATACAGTTGTGAACAAGACAGAAGATTGCTGCCCTCATGGAAGTTTCTGTTCAGATAAGGAGACAGATGATTAAGTGTGTAATTATAGTTTGGTATGATATACTACTAATAGTAGTAATAATAATACTAATAGTAGTAATAATAATAGCTAATAGTTATTGAGTGCTTATTAAATACTTCACATATATTAACTCATTTAATCCTCACAACTATCACAAAAGGTGGACACTATTATATATTTAATTTATAGATGAGGAAATTAAGGCAGAAGGTGGTTACAACAAGTATGTGATGGCAGAAGAGGATATAGCAAGTGCCTCAAAGATGTGTTCGGGGACCTTAAGGTCAGGTAGGAGTCACCAGGTGAAGAAGTGCAGGATGAGTGGAAAGGAAAGTTGTGGTGGGGGTGGAGAAGGGTGGGGGAGAGGTGGGGGGAGAGAGAGAGAGAGAGAGAGAATGGTGTCTTGCGGGACCTGAGAGAAACCCCATAGCCAGAGTATGGTGTTGAAGGTGTGTGTGTGTGTGTGTGTGTGTGTGTGTATGTGTGTGTGGTTGGGTGGGGACTTGGACAGATTGTAAGGTGGAGAGATGAAAACAACAGCTAGATGAAGAAGCACATTTCAACCACTTTAAAGACTTAACTTTACACTTAAGGCAAACAAATCAACAAGGATTCTAAGCAAAATAGTGTGAGGATCCATTGCTTTTTCAGCATTTCAGGGAGATCAACTTGCTGCAGTGTAGAGAAGAGATTAGAGGCAGGCAACATCAGAGAATCAATTTGGAGATGACACAGTAATCAAGGGAAGAGAAGATGGTGTCCTGAAGTAGAATAGAGACAGTGGTAATGGAGAGACGTAGATGTGTTTGAAAAGCATTTGGAACATAAGAGACGATTGATTGGCTGTGGCAAGAAGGAAGACTCCATGGGAAGGCTACCTTCTGGCTTGGGCAGCTGGGTAGACGACAGTGCCATTCACATTGCCAGTGGTGAGAGAGCAGGACTAGAAGACAGGCATAACTTCAGTTTTGGACATCATGGATTTGAAGAATCTAAGGGACATCCATCAGGACATGCCTAGTAGACACTTGGAAATGTGGACATGAAGCACAGGGAACAACCTAAGCTCAATATAGCCTTTCATCTGGCATAGAGCACCATGGACAGCTTTAATGAAACAGAAGATGCGAGGAAACTACCCACTTGAACACTTCTGGATCCAGACGTAGTTGGCATTCAGAGTGGTAGAGAGCAAGGGTCAAGCAGGAATCCAAGAAAGGAATAGAACATTTATGGTCTAGGAGCTACCAGCTTTCCTTTCCCAGTATAATAGATGCTCTTGATGCCTTGACCCTGTTTCCTTGGTACACTGACAATTCCTACCTTAGGCACCTGAGTGCTACCTCTCATCGTAAGGGCTTGCTCCAGCATGCAAAAGTTTGATTATTTGCATCCAGGAGAGTCAGTGCTCCCAGGACAACGCTCAACAAAGGAGAGAATGCAGTTGGTAAAAGTCTCAGCTTCCCATTTCCTCAGTTAGACTATTCTGAGGAAATGACTACTCTATTCTACAAGATTCCTCAGAAGGCCCTGGGGGTTGAGCCCCAGTTGCCCGCAGTACCTGGGTCACTAACACCCACTTTTTTGGTTTTTCTCCCTTTCACATCTCTGTTTCCCCAATCCCCTCACTTTGGCTTCCTGGGGCCATTTCCCTAAAAATCTACTAATGTCCAAGTCATTCTCTCAAGATTTGCTTTGGGAAAACCCAAACAAAAATTAGTGTCTTACAATTACTTATTTGCTTCTCTATTTCACATTTCTTGGGTCATATAAAGATGAAAAAGTGTTGAAGGAATATTTAATAAAAACCAAACTGATGTTAAACAGGTGAACCAAGAGCCTCTCATTGTGCAGGGAAGCAAGACAACAGTAAAAAACTAATAATGATATGTCAAAAGGACACAAAAAATGGCTTGAGAGAGCTCCCACTGGCAATATTTGAGACAATTTGAGAATAAAAAGAAGAAATTAACACTGAAATTTTAAAATTTATATGTCTATGATGATAGCAAAAAAAAATCATAGGGAAAATAATGGCATTTACCACCATCGAGGATGACTCTTACGTCAAATTCTTAATATGAAAATTGTTAATAAAAGGCAACGAATGGAGCCTGTGTTCAGACATTTTCGTTAACAAATTAATGAGGGAAGTTCTCCTTTACACAGAATTGTCATCTAATAAATGCAAAAGCAACTGTAAAATTAAATAAATTTCATTTTGCACCCACCCAAAGAAATAAGTTAATTCAATCAAAGACCACCACCACATGCTAACCCCATTAAATTAAAACTGGCTTTCACATGATGCCAAATATTATGTCCTAGATTATCTGCTCATTGCAAAAAGACCTTAGAGATACAACAATCAAACACAGTGGCAGTCAAGTATCAACCTTCAAATTATTGAGAAAAATATATATAACTAAATATAGATAAAGTAAATACATTAACAATGTTAATTATTGCTTAATCTATTTTGTGGATATATAAAAGTGTTCATTGTACTATTCTTTCTACTTCTCTGTGTATTTAAGCATTTTCATAGTAAAGGTTTTTGTTTGTTTTTTTGTTTTGAGACAGAGTCTTGCTCTGTCACCCAGGCTAGAGTGCAGTGGCATCATCATGGCTCACTGCAACCTCAAACTCCTGGGCCCAAGGGCTCCTCCTGCCTCAGTCTCCCAAGTAGCTGGGACTACATGGCCACACCCTGCTAATTTTTCTGTTTTTTTTAGAGATGGGCTCTTGCTCTTGCTCAAGCTGGTCTCGAACACCTGACCTCAAGCAGTCCTCCTGCCAGAGCCTCCCAGAGTGCTAGGATTACAGGCATGAGGCACTGAACCCAGCCCAGAGTAAGGTTTTTCATTTGTTTTTAAAATTATTTTTCCATTAAAAAGTAACTTGACTTTTTTGAAATTTGACTTTTCAGTATGGGCATAGGGTATTGTGCTGACTTTTTTGTTTATATGTTTATTTTAGTTTTTGCTGTTTAAATCTCCAATTCCTCTTCTGTTTTGGCCTACTATGGTCCTGGTGTTTTCAATAACTGCACTTTTCATTTCAGTTGCTTCGGTTTATACCAGTAAATAGGATGCTTATTAACATAAATCTTTCTCTTAACAAAATGTTAATTATCCCAACTTGCCATCTGGTATATTACTTTTCAAGAGGACAACTTTGTGTGTGTGTTAAAAGAAGGAGGTGAAGGTACAGGGACAGTGGGGAGTAACCAAACTTCAATGATGTCTAAAAAGCCTATATTTCTTGAAATAAAATAAATCTTATATGGCTAGTGGACATGTAAATTGGTATAACCTTTCTGGAGGGCAATTTGGCAATATGTATCAAAAGCCTTAATATTCCACATACTCTGATATTTCAATTTGTAAGAATTTACACTAGGAAATAATAATAGATAGTATTCACTGAGGCATGAATATCTTTGTGGTAAGAAACAGAAATCAACTTAAATGCCCAATAATAACTAAAATTAGCATACATCCCTTGTTAGGGACTGAATTGTTTCCCCACAAAATTTATATGCTGAAGCCCTAATCCTCAATGTGACTATATTTGCAGATAGGTCCTTTAAGGAGGTAATTAAGGTTAAATGAGGTCATATGGGTGGGACCCTAATCCAATAGGATTGATGTCCTTATAAGAAGAGGGAGAGACACCAGGGATTCCTGCACACAGACAACGTCATGTGAGGACACAATGAGAAGGTGACCATCTGCAAGCCAAGGAGAGAGGCCTCACCAGAAACCAACACTGCTAGCACTTTGATCTTGGACTTCCAGTCTTCAGAACTGTGAGAAAATAAATTTCTGTTGTTTAAAGTACCCAGTCTTTGATATTCTGTTATGACAGCCCTGGCAGACTAATACACTCCCAAATGGACGATAATAATGATGATGATGATACAAGCAGAGGCTTACATAGTGCTCACTATGCATCAAGCAGAGTTCCAAGTGCTATGCAAATACTAATTCATTTAATCTACACAGGAACACTTTGAGGAAGGTACTTGTATTATTTCCACTTTATAAATGAGGAAATTGAGTTACTTAGAGGTTAAGTAATTTACCCATGACAATGCAGCTGGTAAGTAGTGGAATTAGAATTTCAGCCTAGGCAATATGGTTCCAGAGGCCATGCTGTAAACCACAGATGCTGCCTCTCTAAGAAGACATTAGAATTATGATGTAGATGGTTATTTAATTGCATGTAAGGATGGTATTAGGTATTATTTTTAAAGTAAGTTAAAAATATGCACAGTGATATATATATATACACATACACACACATATAATTTCTTGTCATTAATAGTTATATGCATTATAATTTCATATATAGTTCATATATATATACTGCTATGGCCTGAAAGTTTGTGTCCTCCCCAAATTCATATATTGAAATCTTAGCCCCCAGAGTGATGGTATTAGGTGGTAGGATTTGGGAAGGTGATTAGGTCATAAGCCCTCATGAATGGGATTAATGCTCTTATAAAAAAGGCCCAAGAAAGACCTCTTGACACCAAATCTGCTCGTGCCGAGCCTCCAGAACTGTGGGAAATAAATAAATTTCTGTGGATTGTAAGCTATCCAGTTTATGGTGCTTTGTTATAGCAACCCAAGCAGACTAAGACACACACACACACACACACACACACAACATATGTATTTACATTAGACTATTGTGTGTATTAGGTATACACACACACACAAAATACTCTAAAACATCACCTGTGGCCATCTCCGAATAGAAATACTAATATTCTTTTCTTTTTTTCTTCATTTTTTTGGGCTGTATATATCTTATACATTTCTTACAATAAATATGTATTTATTTTCAATTGAAATGTATTGTAATATGATTGTTTAAAGTTAGAGTGGGGTATTGAAAGAACTGAATAGAGAAGCAAGGTGAGGAATAATGTGAAAGACATCAATCTCCTTAGATGGAAGGGAGTAATGATTGAAGAGAATGTTTTGAGGCACAGGGTAGAAGTTGAGTGATGGTGAAGAACTTAGAGAGACCAAATTTTGATATGCTGAGTGTTCAAGGTGGGAACTGAAGTCAGCATTTGGCAGATCTTGGACTTAAATCTCGTTGGTCAATCCGTTAATTTGTCACTATTTCTGTTGACCAGTTTAGGATTTATGGTTTGGCTGAATCCCTTTAATAAAATCAGAAATCCTGTGTGAACTGATGAAAAAGGAGACAAGTAAGAATATTGTGGCTGTTACAATTGTTACAATATGCTCATGTTCCCAGATGGGGAAGTAGAGTGACATTTATATGTGAACCAGGTAAGACACAAAGCCAGAAACCTGTTCTCGCAGCTCAGGAGCTGAGGAACAAATGGAGGGCATGGGAACCTCAGGGCCAGGGAACCCTTATGGAGAGGATATGCACTGGGAGGTTGGCTTGCCTGGGGCATTTGAGATATTAGAAAATGTAAGTAATTTCAATTGTCAAGGATGAGATAATGAGAGAAATCAGGCCCACTGTGCAAGTCACACATCCCCTTGTTGCTCAACTATGGCTAACTGTAAAAATATTATGGGTCAAATCCCATCATGAGGAACTTTAAAGAAGGTAGAAGATCTTTCGCGGGCTCGAATTTACTATAATCAACATTGCTCGAAATCTCATTGCTGGTCACTCCCCAGGGTCAAGGACTGGACGTAGAACAAAGCAGGAGCCAACTTTCCTCCAAGATGAGCTGGCTCATTAAAGTTGCCCAAGCATGTAGACCAAGGCAGAAGTGCACTCTTGCAGAAGCCGGTTCTCTTTCCCTTCTGACATTTCCCCTTTGGTCTTATTTCCCAGAGAATTGAAGCAATTATAATTTCTTGTAATTTTTTTAAGTAGAATTATATTTTACTCTTTATTTGTGCTACACTAACTAGAACCACTGTGTTATATTTGTCTTCCAGTTTGCATTATGTCACACAGTCAGGTGTTAGATGTTTTCATTATAACAGGCTACTAGGACTAGTAAAAGAATATTGATTGTACTGAGATTTTATTTGTGTATATATATATATATACACACACACACATACACACACATATATATATATCTCACACACACATAATATATATGAGAAAATTTCACTATAACAAGACTAACAAGGTGCTATTACCATGGGCCATTGGTCATAGCAGAGATATTTTTATTGGACTGAATTTTGAGTTTCAGTGGTATTCATAATAATAGTGTTTATCTTGTAATAATAATGTGCAAATGCCCTATGATGAAAAAAAGCAACATTTCCCAATGTAGGAAGTGAATTGAAAATACAAATGTGAATTGAAAATACAAATGTGAATTGAAAATACTAATCTGAAGCTTCTATAAAACCAAAAACTGCTTGTATTTGTGTAAGTCAACTGAGAAAGTTCTAGATTGTGAGTGCTTAACAGTATTCCACAGAATCTCAAGGAAGTTTCATTTATTTATTCACTCAACAAATTTATTTAGCACCAATTATGTGCGTGGTATCATCTAGGCTGTGGGGATTCCACAATTATCACACAAAACAATGCTGCCTTCATGGAGGTTACGTTTTAGTAAAACACTAGTAAATAAATCTAGCAAATAAAATAAATAAGAAACTATAATTGACCCTTGAGCATTGGGGGAATTAGAGGCACTGAACCCTTGCACAGCTGAAAATCTACAAATAAATTTTGACTCTCCCAAAACTTAACTACTGATATCCTACTGTTGACCAGAAGACTTACAGATAACAAACAGTTGATTAACACATATATTGTATATCTATTACATACTATATTCTTACAACAAAGTAAGCTACAGAAAAGAAAATGATATTAAGAAAATCACAAGGAAGAGAAAAGATATTCACTATTCATTAAGTGGAAGTGGATCATCATAAAGATCTTCATCCTTATCATCTTCATGTTGAGTAGGCTGAAGAGGAGGAGGAAGAGAAGGCAGGAGAGATTTATTTTTAAAAATCCACCTATGAGTGGACCCACACAGCTCAAACCCATGTTGTTCAAGTGCCAACTCTATAGACAATGTTAGAGAGAGATGTAATAAGGGAAGCAAGATTAAAAGTTTTTTGGGGGAGGAAGGAGTTGTAATTTTATATAGAGTAGAAATGGAAGTCTACTTTAAGAATGTAACTTTTGAACAAACACCTGAAAATGAGGGAACTATCTATGAAACTATCTTGGGAAAGAGAATTTCAAGCAGAGGGAACAGCAAGGAAAAAAGTTCTGATGTGTGATCATACCTGGTATGTTTAAAGAAAAGTCAGGAGACCAGTATGTCTGGAGTGGAGTAGCCAAAGGAGAGAGTCATAGAAGGTAAGTCAGAGAGTACAAGGTCCAAATCATGCAGGGCATTGTAGGATTTTGAGCAGTAGAAGCACAAGGAGCCATAGTCATTTCCAAGTAAAACTATGGGCAATGTTACACACTATACTCTGACCCTAATCAAGGGCTATGATCTGCATATTTGTGTTCCCCCCTCCCCCAAATTCATATGTTGAAATCCTAGCCTCCAAGGTGATGGTAGTAGGAGGTGGGGTCTTTGGGAGATGATTAGATCATAAGGGCAGAGTTCTCATGAGAGGGATTAGTGCCCTTATGAAAGACTCCCAAAGAAGCCTTCCACCATGTGAGGACACAGAGAGAAGGTGCCATCTATGAACCAGGAAGAGGACCCTCACCAACACTGAATCTACCAGCACCTTGATCTTGGACTCCCCTGCCTCCAGACTCTGAGAAATAAGTTTTTGTTGTTTATACACCACCCAGTCTATGGTATTTTGTTATAGCTGCCTGAATGGACAAAGACATTAAGTTACTTACTTTTCCTATTAGAGTGGGATGATGTATATAAAAATTATTTTTAAATGACAAATGCTAAGATTTCTTAAGAAATTTAAGAGATTATTGTGTCTTATTTCTATCTGAGACTGAAAATAACCTCTACTATAAGCTGGGAATTTCTTTTAATTGTTGTTAAACTTAAATTGGTCAGACTATTAGAATTCAAACTAGCTCATCTCAGATATTAAACGGAAACCATGGGACGCATAGTAAGCATTCATAATGCATTTATAGTCCTACTTTATTTTCAAGAACATATCTCATTTCCAAATTATAAGCAAGTAAATTGAGAAGTGACATCTAGCTTGGTCAAACTAACTCTCTTAGAAAACACAGTTATAAAATCTAGAAAACTATATTTTCACACAACACAATTATTTGAAGTATCATGATAGTGACCGAAAGTAACCACAAACTGGAGGGAGTGTATACCTTAAAAGAGGAACTGCGAAAGACAAGATTTATAAGTTAGTAGTGTTTTGTCTGAAAGTACTGCCTATTCCAAAAGAAGCTCAAGTGACAGAAAACACAGCCCTACAGGATAAATGCAAAGAAAACAAGACAAGGATACATCATAGTCAAGCTTCTGGAAAAAACAAAGATTAAGAGACAATCTTAAAAGCAGGCAAAGAAAAATGACACTTTACACACAAGACAGCAATGATAATAATAACTTCTGACTTCTCTAAAGAAATAGTGGAGGACAGAAGACAATGGTACATCATCTTTAAAGTGCTAAAAAGCAAAAATTGTTAACCCAGAATTCTATATCCAATGAAAATATGTTTCAAAATTGAAAGCTAAAATAAGACATTTTATAATGAACAAAAACTGAGTGCATTTTTTGACAGTAGACTTGCACTGCAAGATATGCTAAAGGAAGTTCTGGCTGAAGAGAAATAACACTTAAGTCTACATGAAAAAATTAGGATTTCTAGAAATAGAAAATATGTGGATAAATCTAAAAGACCTATATACATACATATATGCACACACATATATAATACTGTCTATTCTTGTTATTTGCAAAAGTTATGTTCTATAAAGTGGCTGTGAACACTGAATTAGTGAATATCGAATCATTGCTCCTAGCAGAAATATAGGATGAGGCTCCTGCAAGCCTCTGGTCACAACATTTACATCAACTGATCAATATATAGCCATGTTTTCTGTATGTTTCTATTTAAAGACAAGTTATTTAATATATATTGTTGATTCATTAACATTGAACTCACAGCCAACAGCACTATAACTTATGCCTAAAAGAAGTTTGTCTAACACAGATATTTTCTCATCTCCTTCATATGCTTAAGAACACTAGACAGCACTCCAGTCCTACACTTGGGGCCCATTTTAAACAGCAAAATCACCAACAAAAATCACAACAATGCAAAAAATGTGGCATGAAGTAGACTGTGAAAAGGACACTTGTTTACAGTGTGAGAACTGAAACAAGAAGGCAGAGCATCACCCTGTTTGACCTTAGCTGGCAATATATGCATCAGGTGATTCAGATTTTTTGCCTTTCTGCAGCTCTCTGCAAATGACCATGAAAGACCCAATAGCATTGATTTTTGGGTTACAAATAAATTTTAGTGAGTAAGTGAATTTGCAAATTCAGAAACCATAAATAATGAGAATTGACTAAACACTTATATATCCTATTTTCTCTTAATTAAAAAAATACATATGACTTGTTATTGTTTGTAAAATTATGAAACTGTATCTGGGATTTATAACACAGGTAAAGTTAATATAAATGATAACATAACAAAAAGAAGGAAGGGATAAATAGATCTATACTGTTTCAGGGTAACATTATGTTGAGTAATATACTGCTAACTCTAAGCCAATCATGAAAGTTAATAATGCATATTATAATCCCTAAAGTTACTACCAAAAAATTATGCAAAGTGATATAGCTAAAAAGTCAGTAGAGGAAACAAAATAGAATATTAAAATATTTTATTCTCCCCACCCCAAAAAAAAGATAGGAAAGAGGGAATAAAAACAAATGAAAGAGAAAACAAATAGTAAATGGCAGACCTAAATCCAACCATATCAATAATTCTATTCAATTTGATAATTGAACGAATAATCACTGCAATAAAAGCCAGAGATTGACAAAATGGATTTTAAAAAACATCTACCTCAATACTGTCCATGCTGTCCACAAAAGATGCACTTTAATACAAAAATACAAGTAAGTTGAATATAAAATGACGAAAAAAGTTATATTGTGGAAATACCAATCATAAGACGGTTGTAGTGGCTATATTAATGTCCGACAAAATAAACTTGAAGACAAAGAGTATTATTAGAGATAAACATTATATTTTATAAGAATTAAACAGCCAATTCATTAAGAAAACATAACGATTTTAAATGTGTATGGGCTTAATTTTATTTCAAAACACATGAAGCAAAAACTTACAAAACTAAAGGAAGAAATACACATATGCAAAATCATAGTTGGAGATTTTTAACACTCTTTTCTCAGGAATTGATACAATAACTAGACAAAAAAAAGTAACAATATAGAAGACTGAATCACAAGTAGCCTTCTTGACTTCATTACATTTGTAGAACACTACCCCCAACAACTGTAACATACAAATTCATTTCCAGGAAACATGGCACATTCACTAGAATAGAACATAGTCTGGGCTTATAAAAACTCTCAATATACTTCAAGGGGTTGAAATCTTATAGGGTATGTTCTCTGACAATAGAGAGTTTAAATTAGAACTCAGTAACAATAAACTATCCAGAAAAGCAACAATATTTGAAAATTAAATAATAAATTTTTGTATAACCCATGGTTCAAAGATGAAATCGTAAGAGAAATATGAATAATTTTTATCTAAATGATAATGAACATACAACTTATCAAAAGTTGTGTGATGTAGCTAAAGCAGTGCTTAGAATGATATGTGAGATTTTAAATGCTTATGTTAGAAGAGAAGATCTGATTTCAATGACATTAAGATGCTAGAAAAGATGGGTAAAATGAATCTTTAGTAAGTAGAACTAATAAAATAATAAAGAGAAGATATCAAAAAATAGAAAGAAAATAAGAGGAAAAATTTAAAAGCCAAGAAAGTTTTTTGAAATTATTAATAAAATTAATAATCCCATAACAAAACTGATTATAAGGAAAAAAGAGAAAACACAAATTACTAATATCAGGAATAAATAAGGTCTCATGGTACAAGATCAATACAGAAAAATCAATTGTATTTCTATATGTTGGCAACAAAAAATGTATACATTTAAAATTAATTACATTTATAATAGAATCATAAAACATAAAATACTTCAGAACAAATATAACAAAATGTAACAAAACCTCTGTACTTATAACTACTAAACATCACTGACAGAAGATAAAGAAGATCTTGAATTGGTATCTTAATATAGATTGGAAGACTCAATATTGTTAAGATACTAATTCTCCTTAAATTAATCTATAGATTCAATGCAATAAAAATTATGATCTCACTAGGCTTTTTTATAGAAATTGAAACACTCACCCCCAAATTTATATGGAAATGCAAATAACTTAGAACAGCTAAACAATGTTTTTAAAAAGAACCAAGTCCATGGGTTTACATATACTATCTGCCTTCAAGATTTCCTACAAAGCTATAGCAATCAATGCAAGGACATATTGGCATAAGGATAGACAAATAGATCAATAGAACAGAAAGCAGAGTCCAGAAATCGACTCTCACTTATATGGTCAATTGATATTCGATAAAAATGTCAAAGAAATTCAGTGGGGGAAAGGCAAGTGTTCATAACAATGGTGCTGGAACAAATGGATACCCACATGGAAAAGACAAAAAGTAGCCCAATCCCTTCCTCATGCCACACAATAAAAATAATTTTAGATGATGATAGACCCAAGCATGAAAGCTAAATTTATAGCTTTTAGAAGAAAAGCTTTTAGAAAAAAAAAAACAAAACAGGAGAATAGCTTCATAATCTAGGGGTAAGTGAATATTTCTTAGAAATGACAGAGAAAGCAATAACCAAAAATAATAATAATAATAAATATATATATATACACACACACACAATCAAAATTTAAAACTTCTGCTCATGAAAAAAAACACTGTCAAGACAATAAATTGACAATCTGTAGACCAGGGAGAATATATATACAAAACATATCTCTGACAAAGGATTTGTATACAGAATATAGAAAGAACCCAATTCTTAAAATGGGCGAGGAACAGTCATTTCACAAGAGAAGATATTCAAATGACCAATAAGCGCTTGAAGAAGTGTCCATCATCATTAGTCATAGAGGAAAAGCTAATTAAATCACAATGAGATACTACTACATACCCATCACAATGGCTAAAATTAAAAATACAGGAAAATAACAAATGTGGACAAAGATGTGGAGGAGTAATCAGAGGTTTCATACATTGCTGTTGGAAATGTAAAATTGTATAATCACTTTGGAAAACTGATATGTAGTTTCTTATGGAGTTATATATACAGTTTCTTATAAAGTTATACACATATTGGCTTAGCAATTTATTTATCCAACTCATTATTTACCCAACTAAAAAACAAATGTCTGCCAAAAGACTTGTACAAGAATATCTATCGCTACTATTTTCATAACAGCTGACAACTGGAAACAGCCCAATTGTCTATCAACAAAAGAATTAATAAACAAAATTATGGCATATTGAAACAATGAAGTACTACTCAGCAAAAAAAAGTAATAAACTATCTGTACATGCAAGAATATGAATAAATCTCCCAGACATTATGAAAAATGAAGAAAAAAGACACATAAATATATAACCATATGATTCCATTTATATGATGTTCCTAAAACAGGCAAAAATTGCCTAAGATGACTTAAAAGTGTCATGAGGGAACATTCTGGAAAGATGAAAATGTTCTATTTTATAATAGGGGTAAGGGTTGCATGGGTCAATCTATTCATTAAAATTATACAACTAATTTTTGTGCATTTCATTGTACATAAATTTTAGCAAAAATGGTAAATAATAATCAAGTGAGGGGCTGGGGAGAAGGTAAAAATACAGATGATACAAGAATAGCAGAATGTTGGAATGCTGTAGTTTGAATGTGACCCCCAAAGTTTATGTGTTGGAAACTTAATCCCCAATGCAACAGTGTCGGTAGCTTTATAAGAGGTGATTAGGGCATGAGGGCTGTAGCTTCACGAGTGGATTAATGTCGCTATCACAAGAGTGGCTCTGTCGTGAAAGCGAGTTTGGCACCCTCTTGCTCTCTCCCTCTCATCTTCCCTTACCCTTCCTCCTTCTGACATGGGATGACGCAGCATGAAGGCCCTCACCAGGTGCCGTGCCAGCACCATGCGCTTAGGCTTCCCAGGCTCCAGAATTATGAGCCAAATAAAACTTCTGTTCATTATAAATTACCTAGTCTGTGATATATTGTTATAACAACACAAAATGGACTAAGACCATTGTTAAAGCCTGTAGATGGGTACACAGAGGATCAATATTTGATTCTATTTATTTTGTACATATTTGAATTTTTCTGTAAAATTGTTTTATGAATGTTTAAAAGCCAGCAAATCTAATATTAGGGCAGAGATACTAAAATCAGGCCATTGGCCTCAATTTGAGACCAATTTTCTATGAATATTTAAATTTTTAGTTTTCAAGTTCTTTTGAGGAAAATAACAAAGTTTTAGGGTTCTCCCATTAGCATTCTATCAACAAATATTTGAATGCCCTCCATGTCCAGGTACTTTACTGAACACCTCTTAGGAAAGCCCTCAAAGAGGTGAGTGTCCCTGGGAATGGGGAGTTGAGCCAGTTTTCTTGGGAAAATGATTAAAGTGTTGGGATTAAGTCACTTAGGGACTTCAAAGTGTCTGTTTTCTGAGGAGTTTCAACTGAAATAAAAGAACACATGGAGTGGGTTATCCTGAGACATGGCTTGCCCCAGCTGTTGCCTTTCTTGAATTTCCTCTATGGCTGCTAAACAACACAACCTGTCCACCCAAAGGGCAGGGTGTGTGGTTGGTTTTTTATTTTTGTTTTTGTTTTTTTCTTTGTTCTTGGACCTGTGCAGACTCTTGTGTTCTTTACCAAAATCTTGTGAGGATATAAAGGGATTTTTGTCTTGTCAAAGCAACTTTTTAATATTCTGAGGTTTCCCCTAAGATATTTTCTGGAACAGGTAAGGGATAAGGTGCCTTCTGTTTACATGACAACAGTTAACAGCTGCTTCTTGCTCGTGTGACTTTCCTGTCCACAGCCCCCCGGCTCCAGACCTGAGCCTCTTGCTCATGGGATGGATGCAATCCGCAAGCCCTGCCAGGTTGCCAACTAGTCCTTGCATAGTAAAATGTGAATGAAGTAGACAAGGAGATATATTAATAGATGGTGACAAAGTTCAGGACATATACCCCAAAATATGGCACCTTGGCATTTGAGGAAACAGCAAAAGCAGGAACGTCTCTCTGATTCTCCCTCACCATTCCCCCCTGAAGCAAGCCATAAAAGAATTCTTGATCTTCTAAAGTAAGTCATGGGACGCTCATTCCAGAGGGATCCTCCCTGTGCTTGGAGGAGAGGGATGAAGGCACAGAGATACTGAGAAGAATCTGAACAAACAGGCTTTGCTAAGTTCCCTCAGTTTATTACCATGAGATCAAACCCCCTTTTTGTCCAATCATACTGTCCAATCTACAGTGCTGTCCACTCTTCATCAAACCTAAGCATAAAAAGACAGTTTTCCCTGTTTCTTTGCATCTTCATTTCTGAAGTCTCCTCTGTCACATAAAACTTATATTAAATAATTTTGTAGGCTTTTCTCTTGTTCATCTGTCTTTGTTATAGGGGTCTCAGCCGTGAACCTTGCAATGGGTGAGGAAAAGGTGTTACTTTTTCTCCGCTGCGATGGCCAATGTTGGATTATGCGATATACGGACATCACGCAGATCAGCTATCGGCAAAGCCGCTTCCCTTAAGGTCCCCGGAGATAGTGAGGGGGAAAGCAGGGAAAGAGGTGGGCAGGGGAAGAGAGAGAAGGGGGAAGAAACAGAGGGAGAGAGAGAGGTTGAGAGAGAGAAGGAAGGAAGAAAATAGAAAGCCTCGATCCAACTGTGCGACAGAGGGGGTCTTAATTACCTTCATTCACAGTACACAAGAATTATGCACGCACTCAAATTTAGTAGAGTGGAGAAACTCGCCCTCCCTCCCGAACAGAAAGAACACTGGGCTTTCAAGGGGCCTTTGGCTCTCTCTGAGACAACATGGGAAGTGCAATCTGTGATGCAGGAGAAGGAAGCTGAGAAACAATTCTTTCACTGACACGTTCCCAGCAATGCTCAGAAATTCCTAACTGCAAGGAAGACTTATCAGTTAAGAGGGCAGAGATTTGCCTCTTTCTCAACACTTCATCTATTTTTTCACACTGTATTAGCAATTACGACCTGTGTCGTTTCACTTGGTTCGAAATCATAATTCATTTTTCTAAAGGCAAGACATTTTTTGCCTTTTTCGACCTGCTCCTCCCCCTCCCACTTTAAAACCCCAGATACTTTAGTTAGAATTAAGTTTCCTTTCCTAAGAGGGTTAAGGGAATCAGAGAAGGAAAGGACCTAGGAAGAGGGTCTAGAGAGAGCCAAGACAATTGTTTAAAACCACATCGAAAATTGTCTATGTCGCTTCCTCTTGCTTTCTTTTTTTCCCTCTGCCAAGTAAACCTTTTCCTGATTACAGTAAACACCTTCTTAACAGATCAAAAGGAACAATTTTAAAGTGAGCTGCTTACTCACAAAATTCATTATGGTAATGCCCCATCATATTTGGCTGGGTGGGCTCCCTGGCAGCCTCGCTTTGATCTGCGCTGTGGCCTTGTGTCTGTTCCTGCAGTTAATCTACATTTTGTTGGCGTCAGACTTTTTCAGGACTGATGCCTCGGGTTTGTGGAGCAGCCCAGTCAAATTAGAAGAGCCAGCGTGGAGGCAGATTTTTTCCTCAATATTTAAAAAATATATATTTTGAAACATCAGTAACAACATATATCAGATAGTTAGCTTTTCCTTCCGACCCGTGTGAATTCATCCCTTTTGCTACCTTCTATGAAATCTTCCCAGCAGTGGAGCGCGTTCTCACTGTAGCCTGCATGTCTGCAATGCAGGTTTCTTGCAGAGCGTTATTTATTATTAATGACATAACAATTTATAGGATGCCAGCCTCCTAAACCCCAAAGTAACTTACAGATGCATAAGGAAGAGTGAGTGCCAGGCCACCTCGCTATGCGTTAAATGGTGCCACCCTGACCTGAGAGGAGTCACATCTAAAAGGAAAGTCATTTTGCCTGTGTGTTCCCCAGGACTGCCCAGGCTGGCAGTGGTGCCAGTGATGGAGACTGCAGACAGGTGACTGGGACTCTCTTAGTTGTGATGACATAACTTTGACTTTTGGGAAGACAGAGCGTTTTGCTCTGATTTCTGCAAATGACTTACCTGGGGGTGTCTCTCTGTTGTTCAGTGTCCTGCTCAATAAAATTGATGCAAAATAACCTGTCTTGTTTTACCATCTGGCTGCATCCCCTAATCCCCAATTGCCCGACTCCACTTCCTAAATGCCTGTTCTCAATTCTCACTCCCCTTGATCTCTCTGACGCATTTAGAACTATTGACCACCCTCTCCTTGAAATGTCTAATACTCTGTCCTCTCCTGGCTTCTATAACGCTAGACTGTCCCTGTTCTCCTCCCCTTCTGGCCATTCATTTATTCTGCCCACACTTCCAAGTTAGGACGTCATTTTCTGGTCCCTCATTTCTGTTCCTTCATGACCATGAACAGAATTCTCTCCCTTGCTAATAATGACAATGATGATCAAGTCAGTTCCTGTGTGCCTACCTGTGTTTTATAATTCCAGTGTTTCCACATCATCTCCTCCTACCCCACAGCAACCCCACAAACTGGGCGGGACACCTCATCCCATTTCCCTGGTATAGCTGATTTCATCTTCTGCTTGCCGAGACTGTGTGCTCAGTGAGGGCAGGACCATACCTGGCTAGCCCAGTAACCACCCGGCACAGAGTGGGAGCTGAAATGCATATTATCAGCCTTATTTTACAGATAATTCTTATGTTTGGAGAGATTTGGCCACAGTCACAAAGCATAGGAATTTAAATATTGGCTAGATCTCTGACTCCGAGTCCATTTGTCTTTTTACTACACTGAGTGGTAAAGTACAGCAAAACCTGTATTTCTCTTTGTCACACTACCTAACCAACAGCCAGTCTTCATAAATCCATGGAAGGGAACTATAGAGTTTATCTACCACCAATTCTCAGATTTGCCTGGTCACAAGCATCTCTTGAAATATTTGAGAGTACTGCAGGTTT
This sequence comes from Daubentonia madagascariensis, assembly GCA_023783475.1. Classification (NCBI taxonomy): domain Eukaryota; kingdom Metazoa; phylum Chordata; class Mammalia; order Primates; family Daubentoniidae; genus Daubentonia; species Daubentonia madagascariensis. Next base: position 7,266,505 of record JAKFHU010002088.1, read on the forward strand.
CTAGACACACCCTAGTTCTGCCACATACAAATATCCAGAGGAAGGGCCTAGGAACTTGGGTGTTTAAACAGCTTCTCCCTCTCTGTCATTTTGTCCATCCGACTTCTATGTGGCTGCTAGACCTGGCTTCAACTCCAAAAGGGGAGATTCTAGTTAAGGCACCCAAAGGGACTCCACACTGGAGCAGAGATAAAGGAAGAGAGACCCAGCTCTACATTTGTAGTTGATCCTCTTCAATAGGGAAATACAGGAAACACAATTTCAAACCAATGCCTCTCAAAACGTGGTCTCAGGACCACCAGCATCATCTGGGAACTTGTCAGAAATGCAGACTCTCGGGACATACACTCCTTGCTCCACAGGTCAATATTACTGTCTTGGTCCTTCTGCCGTCCACCACGTCCACTTCATGCCTCTTGCTCCAGCCTTCGCCATCTGACTTGTCTCCTTGCCTGCTGCCCAGACTTTGAGACACTGCCCGCACTGCCTTTCATTTCATTTGGGTCTAATCACTCAACTTGCTCAGATTTCTGATCCTGTTTCCCAAAGTGCTTGTGACCCAATTCTCTCTGGTTCACCATCATCTATACGTGTAAATATTGGGTCTCTCATCCTTTAGTTCTGCTCCAAGTAGAGTCCTTTGATACATCATCCTCCATCTCCACCTTTGGAGTTGGGTCCAGCAGACCGAGAGAATTCATGTGGATAAAATGGCAGGGAAACAAAAACAGGGTACATGCCAAATTGAATCACATGTGTGGGGGTAGTCTGTTATTAACATGCATTAAGCACTTGTGCATGCTAAGTGCTTAATACATGTCAATAACTATAATAATAAGATATATCTGGAGGAAATGGCATTGTGTTTATACCCTCGCTACTTGGGTAGCTATTTAACATGATCAGTTGGACATCTGGACTCTGGCCAGTCTGGTTTTTGCTATGAAGTGACTGCAGCTGCTGTAGCCCATGAACTCCTTGTAATGTTGCCCAGCACCCAGCAGGGAGATACAATTGTCCAATGAACAGATTTAAGAAAGGGACTAGAAACGGAGTTTCCCAGGTGGCATTTGAAGAGCTAATCCTTCCATTTTTAATAACTACAAAAGAAAATGAAGAAAAATGCAGTGTACTGTGAGAATCAATTGAGATGGGAAATATTCAATAATTTATAACATTCCTACAGCATGTTTTCCTATAAAATTTTACACAAATTGAATCTTTATTTTTATATCAGAGAATCTTCCTTCCTCATAACTGCATGGCTCTCAGATATGTGCTTAGTTAGCTGGAAGACTGGAAAAGAAAATGATTAGTGATGGGTCCCGTGGGCAGGAATATTACTGAGGCAATATATGAAGCAGAGAGAGCACTACTCTTGGCACCAGAACCTCTGGGTTTGACGACAGCCTCCCCAAATGACTAACTTCATGATATTAGATGATTCTCAAATTCTTTCTAAGCTTCAGTTTCTTCCTCCGTAAAATGGGAACCAAGTTTCCTCCTCCACCCATTTACAGAGCAGTTTTGAGAAAAATAAGAGATTATACAGACATATAAAAATCTATACGCAGGTTTTGCTATAATAATGCTGCATAACAAATGGCCAGACATGGTGGCCAGCCTGTAATCCTATTATTTTGGGAGGCTGAGGAAGGAGGACCGCTTCAGCCCAGGTGTTTGAGGTGGCAGTGAGCTATGATGATGACACTGCACTCCAGGCCAGGCAACAGAGCAAGACACTGTCTCTAAATAAATAAATAAATAAAGCTGCATAACAAACAATCCCAAAATTCTAGTGGTTTACCACAGCATGAATTTTTCCCTCATGGGCTTTGGAATCAGTTGTGGCTCAGCTGAGCTTGGCTGGGCTTGAGTTCAAGTCTACTTAGTTGTCTCTCATTCCATGATCCAGACTGAAGGTGTAATAGCTATTTCGGTTATGTTCTTCTCATGGATGTTGATGCTATGAAAAACAGCAAGGGGAAACTTACTATGGCTGTTAAAGCCTGAGCTTGACAGTGACATGCCCACTTCAGCTCACATTCCACTGGCCAATGCAAGTCCATGGACAAGCCCAATGTCAACAGGGCAGCAAAGCTTTGCCAGCCCACAGGAAAGGTGCAGCATGGGTGGTAGGAAATAAGAATTTTGAACAAATACAATATTATAATCTATCACAGTGGATGAAATTGTTCTGAAAACTGTGAAGTAACATTCAGACATTAGGTGATAATGATGATTAGTGTAGCCTTTGCTAGTTAATAGTCTGAAATTGTCCTACAAAAGGTGAGATTTGGGGCTTTGTGGGGAAAGAAAAAGAACTCAGAAACAGACTTCCTCCTATAAATGTACAGTTCTTTGTCAAAATCTCAAAGATCCATTTCCAGCTAACTAAGTGTGCATCTAATAGCCAAACAGATATGGGGTGGAAGGTACTATAATATCAGACAGGGTCTGATCAGCAGGCACAGCTCCTAGTCTTCTCAATTCCTCACAGAGTTGGTGGGTTCTGTCCCTTTGGGGAAGGAACTGCCTGGTCCCAGAAAGCTCAAAGTGAGGGCTTACCATGCCTCCTATAGTACAAGCCACATCACATGAAATGCCAGCATGGCTTTCTAATATACAGTCACGTGCCACATAACATTTTCCACATGTACAAGAGGGGTCCCATAAGATTATAATACCATAGTTTTACTGTACCTTTTCTATGTTTAGATACACAAATTCATACCATTGTATTGCAATTGCCCACAGTATTCAGTACAGTATCATGCTGTACAGGTCTGTAGCCTGGGAGCAACAGCATGTACCACATAACCTAGGTATGTACCATCTAGGCTGCACCACCTAGATTTGTGTAAGTACACTCTATGATGTTCACACAATGAAGAAGTCACCTAAAGATGCATATCTCAGAACATATCCCCATCATTTAAATGACACGATTGTAATTAGGAAAACTGCCTTTCACAAGCCATGTCACCTGGCTCTAATAATTCTATGATAGGTAATATAATGACTAGTTATCCCACCTGGGCAGTTGTGCTGCTAAGGCACGAAATTGACCAAACTGAGGGCACATGTAATCAGCCATCTCCTGTGTTACCAGGCCCAGAAGGGTTGGAGCACAGAGGGCCTGGCCAGGGCTTACTGTCCACTCCATACATGCTCCTTAAACTTGCAAGTGCTTGCAAACTGGCAGGAATGATGCTATCCAGGATCAAAATTATAAATCAACTTGGCAAATTGGGGGAATGATTGCAAATTAACAGGACCAATTTTGATGATGACATAGTATAGTAAACACACGGAAGTGCAGAACACAAACGAAAATTTCCTAGGCGAGGGTGGACCAACTATATACAAATGTGACTAGAAAAGATTGGCAGTTCCCATGGCAAGGCAGATGCTTATCGGGAACTTTCCAAATGACCATGATCTCAGCCCCCCTAAAGCAGCATCCACATCCTAACCCAGAGCCAGAATAGCAAGCACAGAGATAAGCCACTTTTATTTGGGAGGGTAGAGTGAAGAAGGAAAAAGATTTAAAGAGAGCATTCCACAGCACGGACATCATTTATTTAAATATACTTTGTCTAGAATTTGTCATGTTCCTTGAACTATACTGAAGACACAAACGTGAGGCACAAGGTCCCTGCCTAGTCTGGTACAGTCCAGTCTGTGTGTGTAATCCCTGTGTCCTACATGTGCATGAAATGTGGGAGATGGGCACAAAAACAATAATTGTAAAACACTGTGGTGCTCACTTGAATGAAGCTCACCTGAGCCACGTCAGTCTTCTCTCTGTCATCATTAGCCAAGTGGCAACTGGAAGATTAAAGACATGGGCAGCAGTTGGAGCTAACCTAGAGATCGGGGTATTCTTCAGGTGACACCAGATCTATCTTAGACCAAACTGGACTACTCTGGATAGTGGACCTCGAAGTCCAAAGGAGATTGAAGTGAGCTAAATGGCTGGAAAAAAATCCAGTGGAGAATGACTTTCACTCTAGGAGTCAAACCTCTCTGACATTTGGGTGGGGGCCACATTCTGTCCTAGGCCTGTGGAGGATATAAAGATGAACATGTAATTGTGTAGGAGTTTTAAAAAAGAAAAAAAATAAAGATGACTATAATACGCTCCTGACTTATGACGAGCTTTGAGAACTTGGGCTGTGTCTCATTCCATTTTGTACTTTTCTCAGCCTCTGGTAGAGTGCTTAGCCTGGACAAAGATGGTCCATTAACACGAGAGACACATGAATGAAAGGAATTCGGGGCAAGGAGTACAGATGGATCTGCAAAGTCTGAAATTTAGTTCCAATCCTGGGCCACGATCAGTTTCCAGAAATGTATGCACCCTGGTGCTGTAGCTCTTGTCCGTATCTCCAGTGTCCCCAAGGCCTGCTGAAGCTGTGGCGTGGCCAGCATACCCTCTCCAGGGCTGGAAGTAGAGGAAAGGCATGGAGACGGTTGCATGTTACTGTCATCTTAATCCTTCCGTCATGTCTATTTGTCATTTTGGGCATGGAGACTACTGGGAAGGAAAGGAGCGGCAAGAGGAAAAGCAGGGCAGGGCACGGCAAAGGAGAAGTGGTCTGGCGGGACTCGACCCTGCTTGAGAGCAGAAAGCAAACATAGGTACCACGGGGGAAAAAGCATGAGATTTGGAATCAAACAGAACTAGGTTTTAAATCCTGAATCAACCACTGACTGACTCTGGTTAATCTCTCTGGACCTCTGTTTCCCTATCTGTAAAATGAGTATAAGAATATCTGTTCTGCAGAATTGCTTGAGAATTCAATGGGATGCTGTATATGGAAGTAGTTAGCCCCGTACCTGGCATGTAGTAAAAGAGCAACTCATGTCAGATCCTTCTCTGTCCAGCATAATAGGGGTGTTCTTCAAGTCCCGAATGAAAAAACAGAAAATAAAGCTGATCAAAAATATGTTTCATAAGAAACTGTGCTCTCAGAAAAATTTCAATATCAGTTGCCATGGACTATTTCTGTCCAAACCTACAAAGTCACATAGCAAAAATATCAGCAGGAGAAGTATGTGTATGTATTATTATAAACCATTATGAGGATTACATGAGTTAATGCATGGAAGCAGTTTGAATAGTGCCTGGCACAGAGGAAAGCTCAATTACTGTTATTAGTGGTAGTAGTAGTAGTGCTAGCATCATTAGTATTTGCTGAATTGGCCACACAAATTTCTTGCAAATAGCTGACAGGTCTCACTACCGATGGATCCCAAGCTTTATAATTCAGAGTCTCAGATGGAGTGAGGGTGTCCAGGAAGGAGAAACAGAAAAATGAATGGTCTGGCTCTGAACACCATTGTTTCTAATACCAGGCCACTGGTTCTCTTTATGGCTACTAGAAAAATTGAACTAATTTGACCGTCATTTGTGGACTATTTCCAGGGTGCCAATATTCTGGGGGGACTACACTTGCCTCGGAGGAAGGCCCTCTGGCTAGTTCCCAAGAGGATTGACAGAAAATTCCCATCAGTGCTTCAGGTTTGGAATTTAATTTCTCAGGGAAAGAGATTTTTGTTTGTTTGGTTAGTTTTGGTTTTTTAATATAGGGGCAAGAAAGCTACAAAAATAAGGCACAGAAGAACATTAAAAATTAGAAATCATTATAATTGTCAATACTTTAAGACACCATTGTTGCTAGTCTACTTCCTTGACTATTGATCTTCCACTATCAAATGGTCTGTGCATGTAACCCCTATTCCCACACATGCATACGCATGTGTGGGAATGTCACCGCAAGACTCTCTTTCCCACTTTTGGAAATGAAAAGTGTAGATTTTTCCTGTCTTTGTTGACCCTAGAGCCGGTATGAGAACTATACCTCCTGGTAATACACAGGTCCAGCAGCTTTTCTATCTTTTTGGTGATGATGGCTCATGAACTCAGAGAAGATTTTGAAGGAATTTTAGCTATAAGGAAAAAGGAGACAAAGTATGCTGACAGATTATGTTTTTGTGACCAGTTCTCCACAACTGCAACAAAAAATAAACAGGACTGAGATGGAATGGCTCAGATTCCTTCCCCACCTGGGGAGATCAGTAGGGAATGGAAAGCATGTCCCTGCTCTACACCTGCTCCCTCTTACTCACCTGCCCTTCCGCAGGAGAAGCGTGTCTACAGCTACAACTCTTTGCCTGGCCTCCTACGTTTCCTTGCGGTAAGAACTTGAAACCAGAGCCTCCTCTCTGGGGTTCGTGGGGGAGTATCAGACAGGGATACAAATCCAAAGGCCATTTTAAAACTATATCAACAGGTAAGACCTTGCAGTAGCTTAATTAAGTTTGCAGAAAACTCAGGCAGGGTATTAAGAGGTTGATGGTTTTAGTGAACAGAATGGAGTTGTCAAAACTCTAAAGAAGTCACCCTGTTTTAGAGAGCATAGTTCTGAGTCTCCACACAGTCCACAGAAGGCAGCCGCCTGAGTCCTCAGTAGTGACATGCTTTTTGTCATGGCATTAGCAGTGCTTCCTCAGAGGCCATATGGCCAGACAAGAACCATGTCCCTAGGGAAGTGGGGCCTGGTGGGGTGGTTGGATGTGATTCCACTTTCACTGAAATGCATTCTCCTCCCTGCTTCTTCAGCTATTTGTTCTCTGTCAGCGACTTCACAGGTGGCCTTGGCTCCTAAAAGCCAGTCATCAAAATAAAATAAAAAAAAAAAAATTTAAAAAAAAAAAGATCATGATCAAAGAGAACACTCAGCACAGCTTGCGGACCACCTGCCCAGACAAGGCCTCAGCGGCATCCTCCCCCTGCCATTTCCAGTGTCCAGAGTTTCACGTAGTTTTCTATTCTTCTCTCTGCTGCAAGGTCCAGGCATCCATCTGTCTTATTAGATTTAATTTCCAGGTCAACAGCATATATAACCAGCCCACCTCACAGCTGGAAGGGCTGTTGCTGAATCTTTTCTATACTTGATGTTTTCACTTCAGCTCATGTCTTCCTCCTTCCGAAGGCAGTGGCATTAAGGATCATTAAGGTAAGGCAGCTGAGAACATGAGGCAGGGTTTATCATGAAACCAAACACTAAATCTGTGCGCTCACCAGGCCTGGCACGGACTCGCCTACTCCTGGGCTGCTGCAGGCCTGGCAAGGACGACTCCTGCTTTAAAGCAGTTGTTCCCCTGTGGCAAGGGGCAGGGGCTGTTAAGATCAGATGTGCTGTGGTGTTAATGCTTTGAATTTACAAGAGGCTGTTTGTGAAATGCCCTGCAGCTTTATTTCTCTCTCCTGGATGCATGAAACCCTGGAAGGTCCAAGGATGGGGCTGGTATTAATAGAGTAAAACTAATTGCAGAGCATGTGCTGCAATATCCTCTTTGATACCAGAAACTATGTTAGCAGAGGTAGAAGTAATATAGAGACACATGGAGGCATTTAGGATGTCAGAAAGAAGGAGTTATAAAAATAAATTAGTTAAGCTAGCAACAAATGAGCTGGAAATGTAAAACACACATCTAAATCTCTTGGGTCAAAGGTAGGGAAGGGAAGAGGATTGGTTCAATCTGGGAGAGGGAGGAGCACAACATGCATAGGAAAGGAAAGGGGAAATGGCTGGTGGTTTGGAGAGCAGGTTCCTATTAAGTGGAGGAAAGACTTGAGGACAGAGAAAGGCCAGGGCCAGAGTGTGCCAGGAAGCATCAAACAGACATGTGAATAAGGCCCCAGAATCTCCCGGAAAGAGGCTTCCAACAGCCACAACTTTCCCCAACCCTGGTCCACCTTACCCATGGAGTGGGAAGAGCTGGGAAAATCCATTCTAAGCCCCGTGCAAAGAATACAATTTGCTTGATGTTTAGGGCTGGCCTTGCTGAGAGGGGCTCCCTGTTCTACTCTCCTTCCTAATCTCGATTAAATGACTACTACACACAAGAGTACATGCACTTGACCACACACACACACACACACACACACACTACAAACACTCCCTCAAAATAAAGCCAACTTGGAAGACAGAAGAGCATAGCTTACTGGGATGCTTTGTAGTAGTATGTAGTATGTATTGAGGGATGGTTCTCATGGATTTTCTGTTTCTATTTTCTCTCTTGAAAAAAATTATAGATTTCTTTTAACTATAGAAAAACAAGTAGAATTATAGTCATGGTTCATTATTTCCCTAGCTATTTACTTTTCGTAGTATATCAGCAGCTATGGAGTCCATTATTTAGGCATTTTCTCCCACACTAGGAAATTTGGTGGGAGGGTTTAGATCTAACTCCAACAATTTCCCTAAGCTTTGCTTCATCCTCCTGCTTGCTAAGATCTGAGTTTACTTCCTAGAGGTTTTGTGCATCAATTATAGACAAAGACTTTCAATACACAGGCCTGGTGAAGTGACACATTGACTAAAAGTCATTCACCCTGATGAGTCTATCAGTCAGCAAGGTTAAGTGGCTGAGTGACAATTCTTTCCAGTTGGGGAGGGGCTGTTTGGAGTTCAGGGGTTCAGAATGAATTTCTGAAGCAGGGATGGGAGCTGACATGAAACGAGAAAAAAATGGTGAAGAAAGACGTCTGTAGTGTACTAAGATTTTCTAATTTTTGTTCCTTGTCCAGGGAGCAGATGGAAACTGTGGCTAGTAGCATTTAATTCACATACTCCAATGCTGCATTATTCATAAAGCTTTGTGTTTTGCTTTCATTTGTTTGGTGTTACAAGGTAAGTTCACTCATTCAACAAATGCTCGTTGAGTATCTATGTATGAGCCATGGTGACAAGGTAGGTCTTATATTATGCACTTTTTGACAAATAAGTCTCCTTCCTGGTGATTTTGTAAGAGCAAAACTGTGATTGAATGCAGTTGTTAAGATGAATACAGAGGGTAATTCTCCAGGACCATGTATATAGACCACAGAACCCCAGACTTATCAAGGATATCAACAGTCATTTTTCTAGTTTTTCTCTGTGATACATGACACCCCACTAACACCCGCACTAAATATGCTCATATACTTTCTCCCTGAATACTTTCAGTGGCAAAGACCTATCTGCTAAGACCACCAAGCTTCCCTTTATGGTGGCTCAGATGGTTACAGAATCCTTTCTTATATTGAGCTAAAAGTTACCACTCTCTGACTCCTCTTTTATTGGCTCCCAGTTTTGCCCACCAGAGCTACACAGAATGTCTCATTTTTTTTTCCAGCTGTTCCTTTACTTGAAGATAATCCTATGTACTTCCCATGATAGAGTCTCTTCTCTAGACTCCACATGCCACATCCATTCAAGCACTCCTTGTCTATCCTGGTTTTCAACTCCCTTTGACAACTGTGGTGATCTAGGGTTTACCGATGGTCTTCTGTAAGTGTGGCACAAAATATTCCAAGCCTGGTTCCTGGCCAGCTTAGGCTATACTGGGGCTTTCGGCCCTCTTATTTGGAAGAGTCTTTATTAATGCAGACTAAGTGGGCACTGGCTTGTTTGGATGCCTCCTCACACATCTGGCTCATACTCAGCTTCTAGGAAACCATGGTTCCTGGGTTGTTCATGTCCACATGTCAGCCCCTCAGCTGCATCTTTGCCATCTGTACACACTCACTGGTTTTCTGGACCCAAACACAGGCTTCACTCGTTGCACTGTTAAATTTCATCCTGTTAGAACAAATGTGTTGTTATGGCTGGTTGAGATTATTTGGGAAGCTTTTTTTGTCACTGAACACAATAAAAATCTCTCCCAGCTTCATTTACTGGTCTGTCATGACCAGCATGTCATCTATATCTTTGGCCAATTTATAACAGCTGTTGAACAGGACAATATTTCCTTCTTTATGAGGAAGCCAAACCATCACTGAAAACAACATAAAGATCTCTTTCCATTCTGGACATTGACCAGTTCCAGACTGGGCATATGAATCAACATTGATTTGATGACAAAGTAATCTAACAATTAAAGATCGGTACAACGATTTTATTTTAGCAACCCAGTTTGTGGTAAATTGTAGTTTAACCTAGTTAAACTTTAATCATAGTTTGTATCAGATTTTTTTTGATGGATTAAGGCTCCTTGAAAAATATTGGTGAATTTGTCCAAGATTTCCAATAAAATGGTTGATTCCAATGGTTCCAAAGTTATTTCCAGGTACTACATCTCCCAAGTTCTAGCCTAATAATTCTAACTGACTGCTGGATATCATCAAATTTTCTATTTTGTATTGTGTTTATTTATGAATATAATACCTCCCTTATGACAGTATAAGCTCCTTGAAGGTGGGCACCCTATTCATCTTTACATTGCACATAGAATCTGACATAGCACGTTAAACAGCAGATGCTCAGTAAATGGTTAAGTGATTGAATCACTGAGCTGATATATTAATAGATACAGAATAATACTATGGGTTTCAAAGAAGGATTTTAAGGCTGTGTAGTGCTTTGAGGTTCTGAGACAAAACACAATCTCATGAGTATATATTTTTCTTCCAGATTTAAAGCAAGCCCGTGTCCCTCAGCTTCATGATCTCTGAATAAGAAGTATTTGCCTTTAAGATAGCCTAAGGCTTCTCATTCAATATGGCGAACTTTTTTCTTAGTATATTCTCCCCAGAATCAGCAAGTTTTCCACCTAACCTGCCAGAGACAAAGTCTCCCGATCTGTAGTAATTATCTCGACAAGGTCAATTAGTATTTTAAAAAATGATAGAGTCACTTGGCTGCTGGTTTTTCTTTTACTCCTGTTTCTCAGCAGAACGCTCCTGGCATCAATTGCCATGGAAGCTGCATTGCACCAGAGGAAAAAATTGTCCATGTAGATGCCAGAAGGAGGTGTCCTTCAGGCAGAGTGAGAGAGAACAGTTTATAGGTGCTCTGGGAGGCACAGAAGCTCTGGGCAGATTACTCTCTGACTATTCAATGCTCTGAGATGCCCGAGACTCTCTCCTTTGCAGCTTAAATGCCTGAGGAGGTTGCTCAGGTGCCAAGCTGGAAGTTTAAAGTCAAGAGAAATTAGTGCAAATGGGAAAAAACATCCCCTGAGTGGAAGACTTTTAGAAAACTGCCACTAAAAAAAAATAGCTCTCCTGCTGACCAGTGTAAAGGATGGAAATTAGATCAAGCTTCAGTCAAACACTAAATCCTTGTCTAGTTTGTTTTTGTTTTTGTTTTTCATTTCCATACCACAAAATTCCTAAGGGTTTGCTAAGCCTGTCTATGAAATACTGTGTGTCTTCTACTGTCTTTTATGGGGGACAAATGATATTTAGACATTTTTTAGTAATATTTTATCTTTCATGTTATTTTTCTTAGTAGCATCTAGAATAAATTGAGTGATTTTTAGATGCATGCTTCAGTGATGGTTAGTGGCACATTTTTATTTCCACGGGATGCTCAAGGTTGCCTTTCACATCTATGTTTAAGGATAGGAATCAAAGATAAAAAGGATTCCTCAGGGCTATAAAATTGCCCAGTGTAAGATGGAGGTGAGAGCTTATGGGAAGAATTGAGGAGATTGCAAATAAAACCAGACTGGACAACATTCTCTTCTCTCTCCCGTAGCCTTTCTCCTCCGTGCGCTATATTCTTACCATGCGGATCTTCTCCCCTTGAAGCCCCTGGAGGGGCAGAGCAGGTCCCGAGAGGAGCTTAGGGAAAAGGAATGACGGAGAACTGTCTGTGATATGGGAGTCAGCTCTACTCTGAGCATTGCAGGGGCAGCTGTTCCCTCCTTGCTGAGTGTGAAGGATGACCCAGATGGCCAATGGGCAGGGCAGAGGGACAGACAGCATCACCTGTCTTTGGTGCAGGCCTCAAGCTAAAGGGGCAGTAGGTAACTGCCAAAGCCCTAGTGATTTGCCTGGAGTGTCCAGTGGGTATTTAGTCCATAGACTCAGCTGAGGTGGGGGTAGCCACACAGAGCAGGTTTCACAGGATTCGGGCCTGGGATACCAGCCACATAGCACGAATAACATATCATAGTCCTATCAGGAGGAAAATTAAACTTCCCTCACCTCTGGGAAGCAGCACAAGGAAAAAATTAGGTCCTCAAGGTAGCTCTCAATATTGATTGAACAGCTGACCTGACGGGGAACTGCCTAAAATCTTGTTTGCTGTTGCTTCTCTCCAGGGTCCTGGGATAATTTGTAATTCAAACTTGGAAAGAATCCTAAGCTATTTCCTTTAGATTTATTCTTTCCACATGTGAAATGAAATAATTAAGACACCTCATCTGCTTTTAGAACTGGAGTTTAAAAAAAGGCAAAAAATTGCTGATTGAATCCATATTCCTCCCAATCTTCCACTAATTTAATTCTCAAAAAATTATTTCATATGATGAACAATGATTTTGTATACAAACGGATTTTGGAAAGTGGATTTTTAAAAGGTATACTTGTTAGTAAATCCTATTAATCATCCTTATCTTTATTACTCAAGATGAGTTCCACAATACTTCAGGGTAAGAGGTACCACACGTATTTCAGTTCACTTGAGGGATAGTATTTCTGTGAGGCCACAGGGTGCTAGAAATAGTTGATATAGTAGCCAGACTTTCATGTGGACACTTGTAATGGTCATTAAGCTAAATTAACACAGACCTTATCATTATGGCTGTTTGGGACAATTCCAGTTAACTTAAATTTCTGATATAGTATGTGCCATATCTCTCAAAGTAAAATAATCTGAACGTGAGAAATTCCACGCTATCAGAAAGACAAGCACCACATGATCTCACTTATATATGAAGTGTGAAAACGTTGAACTCATAGAAGCAGAGGCAGAATAGTGATTACCAGAGGCTTGTGGAGGGGTGGGGGTGGGGGAGAGGTTGGGGAGATATTGTTCAAAGGATACAAAATTCCAGTTAGATAAGAGGAGTAAGTTCAAGAGATCTGTTGTACAATATGGTGAACACAGTTAATAACAATGTATTGTATTCTTGAAAATTGCTAAGACAGTATTCTTTAAGTGTTCTCACCAAAGAAAATAATGGGAGGTAATGCATATGTTTTAGCTTGATTTAGCCATTCCACAATGTATACATATTTCAAAACAACATGTTGTGCATGATAAATATATACAATTTATATTTATCAATTTAAAAAGTAATTAATTAAAAAGTAAAGAAAGGAATTCTGTACTAGGCTGCATCTACCAGTCCTGTCAACCAAGAATCCTGTCTTTGATACCGCCAATAAGCCATGTCTTCTGGGAGACCATGGATTGACCTCCACGACAGTAATTATAAAAAGTGTTCAAGTGTCCCAAATGTTTCTAACTTCCCTTTAATAACTCAAGAATATCCTCCCATGACACTTATCCAAATCCCTCTTGAATCTGCGTATATTTCAGCCTGCTTCCCTTCTTGGAAAATTCACCACCTGTAGCCCCAACGCCTAGATCGTGAGCAGCAGGGCAGCAGAGCCTGCATCTGTCTGTTCACCCTGTTTCCTCAGTGCCTCACTCAGTGTCTGCAGGTTTTCAAAAAACGTGCTTGTTGTTTTAATAGACTGGTTACTGGCCAGGAATCCTAAGGAAACTAACAAGCAAACAAAAAATATGCCTCATTTGCTTTTGTCTTCTTCTTGAATGAAAGCTCAGCAGGGGATTGCAAGAACCCACTCACTGGCCTCCCTCTGTATATCTCCAGGCCACTTGCTGTAGGGACCTTATTTCCCAGCTGTCACCCACCCCCACCCAAACGCACACACGTATACACAGAGCACCTGGGAGCTGTTAGAAACTGTCGATGGGTACTTGTCATCTATAGAATAAGATCTTATCTCCTCAGTCTAGAACACGAAGTCCTTCCCGCCAGGCCCCTTCCCGACCCCTCCTCCCCGCACCTCCCAGTTCCCTGTTCCGACTCATTTCCCATTGAGCTCTGCCCTGCTCCGTGCTCCGCCGCTCCACGCAAGTCACCTTCCCAGTTGTGTGTTGGTGCCTTTGTTCATGCCCTTCCATCCACCACCATCCCTTCCTCAGCCCTGCCCTGGAGTGCCTGGCACACTCCCATCACATCTGCCAAATCCAGCTCAAATACGACCTCCTCCGAAGCTTTCCAGGCAGAATCCCCTGGGCATATGCCTCAACTCCACAAATTGCAAATGCTGGCCATACTTTAGCATCACTTGGGGAGCTTGTAAAACTGACTGGGCCCCACCCAAGACCAATTAAATCAACATCTTGGAAGGTGGGATCCAGTCAAAGTATTTTTTTTTTTAAAGCTCTCCAGATGATTCTAATGGGCAAGCCAGAGCTCGGAGCCCCTGTGCTGTGGTGATCTTTGTGTTTCTTTACGTGGCCTTCTCACTTCTCACAGGCAGGGACAATGCCTTCTCCATCTTTGTCTTCCCAGTGACTGGCATAGCTCCTGGTATATAGTAGCTGTTCAAGCATTCTTTCTAAATTCAACATGAAATACTCATGAAAGCAAAGCTACCTTGACAGAGCCTAGAAAGTCCATAAATTCAATTTACAGTGAGTCCTATAACTGAAAATTTTTCATAGCCATATTCTTCAAAGTTCCAATCAGAGCTCAGGAATAGAAGTGCTCGATTTTATTTCTAACCTGAGTCATAATTATAAATGAAAGCTGAAGTGGTGGTGAGGTGAGAAATCATTTCTTTTGAGCATGTTCTCTAAAAGTGGTTGTCACTTTTTCAAAAAAAATTAAACTAGTATGTTGGCATGAAAGTGTTAAGACAATGACAGAAGAAAAAAAAACCTTTAGAAAAAGCAGCCAGAAGCAACACCCAAAGGCCTATAGAGAAGGAATGCAAGGGTGGAGCCTTTTTAATGTGGCTCCTTAGCACCCAAGCAACAGCATAGGCCTAACTCCATTTCCTATGTTCCTGCCCCACCCCTGCCACTTGGCCCAGGTTATGATGGAAGGAAGGTAGCCTGCAACTGAGTCATACCTCTGGTATGTAACCTCCACCCATTAGGTTACCTCACTAAACCTCAGCCTGCTCCTTCATTAAACATCAACAGCTTCCAGGGTGGGTTGTTAAAAGGATTAAGTTATTTTATACATACAAGTAGTACTTAACCAGTGCCTGAGAGGTTATGAATGCTCAATCAATGGTAACTGCTGTTCTTGTTTGGTTGTTCTGAGCAAACACTATTTCATTACATAGCAAAATGGGCCAATGCTGCAAACTGAAGCAGAAAGAAACTACTGGTATGTTTTTTGACAAGAGAAAACATTTCCTTATATAAAAACATAATTTTGTTTAAGTCCAGACATTATGACATTTTGAATGCGTTATTGACAATCTACTTAACACACAAATTTAATTTCTGATCTCCAGACATGATAGAAAGGAAGGCATGCTCATTTCAGTTGTAAAGATTTTAGGCATAGCATTCAAATAATTTAATCAGTTAGAAAAATAGGAATGCTTCCTGAATAAAAAAAAAAAGATCTTTTAAAAATTGTGTTTTAAAGCAATGAATATACTAATATATAAACAATATTTCCGTTTGTTAAATATCTGTCAAATCCAAACTAGGCAATGACTGAGTTAGCCATTCTCCCCCAAGGAAGAAGGGTCTTTTCCTGTAGTCCTTTGCCTGCTTTTGCACCCATGTTCTTCTGCTTTTGGAAAGGAATCATTAGTCTTCTGTTTGGTCCCAAAGCTGGAGTTCGTGGCTCCTGCCCCTTTTTGGGTCTCTACCTCCGTGCTCAATGAGGTGATGGCTCTCTGTGGGATGGCATTGGAGTGCACAGGCTATCCAAGCTCCTCCCTTCTACTTTTAATATGCATATTCCAATTTCTTTATAAGTCCCCCTCTTGGGCTGGCCTTCACTTTGACTACAACACAGAGATGGCTTTGTCTTCCTCTGTGGTTCACAGTGACCCAGGTATGAAATTTCCATGGGTTGCTTTTGTGATTCCCCGTGCTCATAAGTTTTACTTAAGAACCTTCTCCCAAACCACCCCTCCACACCCAACACCATTATTCACATTATCATGGCAAACCTTGGGCTCCTAGAGTCAGAACAGAGAGCTGCACAGTGGAGTTCTCTCAGGTCAGCAGATCTGGAAAGTATTCACTTTTCTGTCAACCCTCAATGAAATGCTTTGGTTTAGCTAACACTTGTCCAGCTTCCTCATCACCTTAACAATATCACCACTATTAATACACTTGCAAAGCCTTATAATCAATGCACCATTGACACACCAATTCCATGTCTAAGGATTTATCCTAAGAAAATAATCAAGGATGTTGTCCAAGATTTCATTTAGATGGAAGCTAAAGACAATCATGAAGAGTTTTGTAGCAACACTGGAAATGAAAGTCTGCCTTTTTAATTAAAGTATGTTAATTTAACATAACTAATATTTAACTAATTTAACATAATAACAGAATTAGTTAAATTATGATCCAAACAGATAATGAATTACTTTGAAGTTTCTACAATATTTTAGAAGAAAATTTGATGGCATAAAAAATGTTAGTTAAGTTAAAAACAAGGCTAGAGAATAGTATAAGCTTAAAAAGCAAGTCACAGAAGACTTGTTAGAGAGATGTGTTATAGATATAGATATAGATACAGATATAATCAAATCAATAATAAACCCAAGGTTTCCATATATAAAATAGCAGTTCCCTCCTCTGGGAGGAAGTCTAGAATTGGGATAGTGGAGGCAACAGGTAAGTGCAGGGATACTGGTTGTGTCTCTGCTCTGCAATTGGTTGATAAGTCCATTTTTAAAAATTTTGCCCATAAGTTGCATTTATATTACATGCATTGTTTTGTGTGTATCATATATTATGTAATAAAACACTAAAACTGCAGGGGCAATATATCCTCATTTCAGGGCCATCACATGCAGTTGTACCAGCTGTCCCCTGACAGCGACATACAGAGGGGTGCCCTGGCAAGAAAATATTTCAGGAAAGGGAACCCTTTTTCTAATTTTCATAAAAGTATTCTTTACTTGCCAAAACATGCAGCTACAGGGGCTGCATCTGCCCAGAAGGGTCATCTTTTTCTAATTTGATCACCAAAGGGAGTCACCTTTTTCTATTTTGCACACAGGTGCTATATGTTCTGGCAGGGACATGCATGTGTGTGTGTATGTGTGAGTGTGCACATGTGCAATTATGTGTGTGGGTGTGTATAATATATAATACCCCCGAGTGGTGGGATTCTAGCTTAAAAATTCTGCTTACTTGTATTTTCTTTGCTTTCTTCATTTGTCATATATTGCTTTTTACACGAAAAAAATATATTTAAAAAATATATATTTTCGGGTAAAGTATTTCCTTTCTCAGAGGGCAGATAACCCTAAAAATTTGTGTTCAAATATAATACAAATCCACCAGACAATTTCACATCTGACCTAACTTCTTGGTTTTGACTTTGCTGTCACCCCCCTCCCTCCCCCAAATCCAACTTCTGACAGAACTCCCTCATCTTTGTGTTCACTCTGTCTCCGTCAGAGTCAGCATATCTTCCCACAGTAGGGACCCATTTTTCAAAACATGCCATGCATCACCCTTTGCACTGCGGACATTTAAAAAATATGTTATTGTTAAATGTTTGTCATTATAGGGACCAGGGCCCTTGGTCTCCTAAAGATTCACTGAAAAAATCACCAACATGAGGCAGATCAATTAATTGGAGAAAAGGCATACAAATGTATTTAATGTGCATATACGGGAGCCTTCAGAATGAAGACCCAAAGATACAGGGGAAATTGTCCATTTACATGCTTAGGTTCAACAAAGTACGGACAGCCATGTAGAAATACGATTGGACAAAAAGGGTATGATCTAATGTTAATAGACTGAATGGGGAAACCTAGCAAAGCTTGTCTGTCTAGATTTTTTTTGGCCTCTCTAAGCATGCATTCCTTCCTTCTGGGCATGGGACAGGATTCTTTCTGGAATAGGGGTCTTATGACCTATAATCAAACAAGGTAGGTCAGATAATTTCTTTATGGCCAGTTTTTACACAGAATAATTTTAGGTTTTATGGCTGACTTTCAGGTTTCAGTGAACCACCTTGGGGAAGAGGGATTCTAGTTTCTATGGCTAGCCTTGGGGGAGAATGGGACTGAGGGACAGGAGGACAGAAGGTCAGAGAAAAACTTTTGCTTCTGAGGCTGCTTCTAAGGCCTTCATTTTGGGCTGCTGTTTCTGAGCCCCATCATCAGTATACTGTAGCTTTGGCACTAAAAAATGTCAGTGAAGTCAACACAAATTTTGCACGTGGAAAAATGTGGAGAGAGAGAGGAAGTGGATCCCAAGGCTAAGAGAGAATTTTTTTTTTAAGTTAGCTGCAAGGCTAATTTAATCTACAACGCCTGAGTTATTCATATGTGTATATAAGTATCAAGGGGATACAGAATCTAATAAGTCTCGTTATTTTTGCCCCAAACAGAAATAGCTTTATTGTTTCTTTGTCTGATTTCAAAAAGTAATATATGTGTGGTTAAAAATTTTATAAAGTACAGAAACAAATTTAAAAGAAAGTAAAAACCACCTCTATAATAATTAACCCCCATAATACATGGCTACTGTTAACACTTTGGGGTTTATCCTTCCAGAAATCTTTTTTAAATTTATCATAACTCCTGTTTATTGAGAACTTTCAGTAAGTCAGGCACTCTGCTAAGTACTTTATGTATGTTATCTCTTAAAATCATTATGACAACCCTTTGAAGTATTGTCACTCACCTAAGGTATTAATAAGAATTAATCCCCATGAGGAAACTGAGGCTCCAAGAGTTGAGGTAATTTGCCTGTCATATTGTCAGTCGGGTGGAATGAGGAACCGAAGCCTATGTGTCTATCTCCAAAGTCCAATATAACCATATAAATTATTTTTCCTAAATATATTTACTTACAAATACATATTTTTAATAAAACAAAAATAGAACCATAAGTAATGGGTTGAATTGAAGCCCCCAAGCTATGTCTACCTGGAACCTCAGAATGTGACCTCATTTGGAACAAAAGTCTATGCAGATGTAACTAAAGTAAGGATCTCAAGATGAGATCATCCTGGATTAGAATAGGCCCTAAATCCAATGATGAGGGTCTTCATAAGAGAAAAGGAGAAGACATGGAGACACAGGGGAGAAGCCCCATGGTGAAGGGGGTAAAGAGAAGAGATGCATCTGCAATCTGAGAGACACCAAGATTTGCTGCCAAACACCACGCGCTAGGAGAGAGGAATACAACAGCTTTTCCCTCGGAGCCTCCAGAAGGAACCAACCCTGCCACCACCTTCATTTCAGACTTCTGGCCTCTAGAACTGTGAGAGAATAAAGTTGTTTTAAGCCACTTAGTGTGTGAAAATTTGTTACAGAAGCCCTGGGAAACTAATATGCCAATTATCCGAATTATTTGATGACCGCGTTTTTCACTTACCAACATATCGCAAGCATCTTGAATTTACTGATATATCACAAACACAAATGTAGAGCCACATTACCCTTTGAAATGTCTAGGTAGAATTGTATGGTAAGAATTTAACAAAACATATTTAATCAATCAATTGATGGACTGTTACATGTATTTTCGACTTTTCACTTTTATAAACAATAGTGTGACTAAAATTCTTGGTTGATTCCATCATGGCATTTTTCTTCCCTCAAATTATTTCCTTAGGATAAATTTGCCAAAATGAGCACATGGGTCCAACAACACCCCAAGTTAAAGCTTTTGATACATCATTAATAAAGCACTTCCAAAAAAGTTGTACTAATTTATAATCCTACTAGCAGTATAAGTAATGCAGCAAATATAAAATATTTGTTCTTTGGAAACCAGGTTTTCATAAAATATTTCTTGAGAATGTGGTCGAGGTGGGCATGTTTAATGCTAGCCTGTCTCTCCTGGGCCTGTCATTATTTAGTACCAAACGTGGGATTCTGAGACATTAGAAACAATGGTATCATAATTTACAAGTTCAAAAACTCTTAGGTCTAATAAACAGAGTCTTAAGTTGAAAGTCAAGAAGCTCTTTCTAGCTAACTAGTGTACTTATATGACACAGCTGTTTTGTATTTGTTGGCCCGTCTGCAATATGGGCAAGGTTACAGTGTTAGGATAGGGTGGTAGTTACAGAGATGAGCTCTGGAATAAAATTGCCTATTTGAATCCTGTTTTCACTATTTGTTAATTATATGCCCTTGGAAAAGTTTCTTAGACTCTCTAAACTTCTATTTCCTTCCATGTAAAATGGAAATGATATTAGGCATTCTTCATAGGGAGTTGAGAGGCTCATAGATCATCTCCATAATGCTACCCAGCAAGAGACTGACACATAGTAAGTACTCTGTAAATGCAAATCTACACTATTATTATTATTGTACATAAAAGTCTTGCCATAAGTGTGGCCAGTTAGTGCAATTGATTTAGAGTTCATGCCCAGGAGGTCACGGGTTCAACCCCAGTTAACTTGGCTCTGTTCCACAGCCACAGATTGCATCCTCGTCCTAGCCAGCTGTCTCCTAGGCAGCCTGGTAAATACATGATTAAATCATCAAGCTCCATTGTCAGAGCCATACAGCAGGAGAGCTTGGAGAATCCCCTTCCATGGAGGGCATTGTCCGTGAAGAGCAAGTGTGGAAGAAGACATGGATTCTCTAAGCCCACTGGGACTAGGGCACTGAGCCAAGGGCCTCGTGGAAATTAGGTAGAAGGTGACTTAGTTCTGAGATGGAAAAACAACAAAAGCACCAAAATGCTGGGCCTTTTGGTTTTTTCCTTTCATCATCTCTGGTAGCTCTTTGAAGAAAGGTGTGCTCCCATGATCCCTTTCTGGACAGGCCCAAGCACATTGAGCTGACTTCCAGGCAAAAGTTAAGAAGCAAAATGGAATGTTTTAATTGTTGCAGTTGTAGCCAATTGATGTTTTGTGGAGAAAAGTTGTCTGTGCCCCTTTTGAAAGAATTTATATTGGAAGCTTATCTTCATAAAATTTATCCTTATCCTCTGGGGTAAAGTGGTAAATGGAAGAGCACAGATTTCTTTGGTATTGAGTTTTGCTTTAGGTATACACTCAGGAGGGAGCCAGACAAGGTCAGTTTTGAAAAACTGGGGAGAAGTTTCCATAGAGTTTCCCAAGGGGAGAAACTTCAGGGGCCTCCCATACACCTACCACTGTAGGCAGGAAATTTCTTTTTTCCTGAAACAATCTCTCATGAGACTGTTTTCTCACAAATTCATCTTTGAAAAATATCACATCAACACACTATTGCTGAACAACGGCACAAATGACAGATATTATATAATATAAAGCAGGGTTAGTTTTGGTCTCCATGCTCATTGGGCTCATCTATAAGAAATAGCCGTACATCTCCATTTCTGCCCTCTTGGCAGGAACGTTTCAGAGGAATTTATAAACTGCATTGCTCAGTATCCTCAACATAAAAGACTTACAGGAGAAAATTCCCTCGTATCTGAGTGCCAAGAAAAGGTTTGCTTCCCTTGAGATATAGCACATCTTTTCCTAAGGATAACAGGAATATTTTCCTGTTTTGCTTTAGCTGCCTGGAAGCTCAGAGCTTAATTTGCAAACTAATTTTAGTTACTATGTAGGAATCTGTGGTAAGTGTTTTAACTTTTCTCCTGTCTTGTTTTCCTGGTCTATCTATGCAGTCCCTTGTCAGTATTTTTTTTTTAAAGTATTTTTAAGGAAGGTCTCAAGTGCAGGGTGTAATGAATTAGAATATAAATAAATAATTCATTTTAGAGACAGCATTCTATAGTGGCAAAAACCTTGGATTTGGAGTCAAATTGTTGTCAAGTTTCTGTCTGTCCTTTTACTGGTTTGTGACTTTGGACATGTCATTTAGGCCATTTTCCTGGGCCTTTATCTGTCAAATGGGAGTGAATAATATGAATTACAACTGACTTTACAACATTTCTGTAAGGATTATATGAGCTAATGTATGTTAAAGTACTTTGCAAACAATAAAAATCTATGCAAATTAAAGTACTCTTGGTCTAACAATATTTGGGCAACCTTCTTTTCAAATTGAGAGAATCCACTAAATTCATTCAAAACCAGTGAAGGTAGAAGATGGCTTTTAGCAATGAATCCAATGTTACCTGGGCTTAGGCTCAACAACCTAGAGAACTAGTCCATCAGAAGTTGAGATATTCAGGCATAGGCAATCTTCCCTCAGGATCAAGACTGTCGCCTATTTCTGAGCCTCCTAAAATTCATTCTAGCATGTCAATCTTATTGTCTCCCTAAATATGGTAAATCAGACCATAGACTTTAGACTTGGTTGGCCCAAGTAGCAAAGGATTCAGCCCAAAGAGGTTGAAGCAGAAGCCATCTTTTCAAAAACAAAAATCTGGCATACCCTTTCTCAGCTTAGTGCCTTCAATGGCTACCTGGCACCTTTAGGGTAAGGTCCAAATTCCTTATCAAATCCCTTCAGGACCTTGTCCCTCTCTCTACTTCTCCAGCTGTGTCTCCAATCTCTCCTCCTGCACACAGCCTTAGCTTCAGTGATTCTAGCTCTCTGAATGCACGCAGCTTTGTGTACCTTCAGGCCTTTTCACTTGCTGGTTCTTCTCGCTGGAATGACCTTCCTCCCCATTTCCTCACCTAGTTGATGTATAGTCATCATTCATTGGGACCGCCCATGACTCACTCAAGCATAATGACATGTCCCTTCTCTCTTCTCCCTTTGTAAGTAAAGTTCTATTACAGCAGATCCCTCACTAGACTGAGCTCTTGAGAACAGGGGCCAAATTGCATTCATCTCTATATTCCCAGTACCCAGTTGTTGCTCAATTAAAAGTCTGTAGAGTGAAGATATTGAAAACATGCTCCTTGACCAGTAAGACAGGTCAGCAGTTAGCCAGCCAGGAAGCAGAAAGAGGACTGAAGCGCTAGGGGGTGGGTGTGGGGTGGGGGCGGCCCACATGGCTGCAAGGCAGGAGGAAAAGGGCCAAAGAGGGCACAGAAGGGGCGAATCAGAGGGCAGGCTGTTCAGGTACGTGGGACAGCTCACTGTGGGCACGGGCCCTGAAAGTTCCCAGGACATAGGCATTTCTTAGTTTCCATGTTAAGAGTCTGGGGGTGTCTGCTGACTTCTAAGCCTAATGGACCCTAAGCAGGTCTACGGTGTATGATTGTGTCCCACATAACTTGGTGAGGGGGATGAGCAGCATTTGAAACCCAGCCTGCCCTCTGCTTGCCAAACCATTCACCCTGGAGCTTCTGCTTCTGCTTCTGCACCTTTATCCAATTCGATTCACACACTGGTAGAGGTCGGGTTAAACCCAACCTGCCTCATTGGAGTAAAAGAACTCGTCTCTATTTCTGACAGATCCCTTCATTGCCCCATGTCTGAAGGTCATGAAACTCATTTTAGGAGTGGTTCGGGGTGCAAGTGGTTTAGAAAGAAGAAAAGATTGATCCAAGGCTTAGGGCTTGGCTCTGTGACTGTGGTGTTGTGTCCCAGAGCTGCTTCAGGCAGGAGCAGTATCAATGCCCGGCTCCTCTGGGAGGCATCACTTCCTGGATCAGGGCCCTGGCATTGGTTCTTGCCCCCGTAGGAGGCCTGAGGGAGGAGTTTCCTCTCCTTAAACTCTCGGTTTGGGGACATCATACGCATTTGTGTTCATCTGGCCATTTTGATTTAGCCTCTGAAAACTATGTAGCGTGTGCTCCCAACTGCAGGGGCTACAACTGACCTGCGGCCCCAGCTGCTGCTCTCTGAACTTGATCACCACCTTCACGCTGAAGCCACACTTCACATGGACTTCTTTTAGCCAATGACTAAGGCCCAATGTAGGACACAGAAGATGTGGGTCTCTGATTGGCAAGAGTGGCATGGCCTTTCCAAACTGTCCTGAGAAGCCCACTATAGTCTAAAATGCTTCGACCCAGCCTTCTTCCCTTCCTTCCGTCCTTCACTCAGTGTCAGATCTGCTCCCCCACCTTCCCTGACCCCCTTCTCATTTTCCTTCACAGACATCTCCCCTAATAATGTCTTTCATGTTCAATCCCGTCTTGGTATCTTCTTCTTGGAGGATCTGTACTAACACACTATTTCTAGAGTTTCTGTGAAAATTAAATAATTTAATGTGTTCAAGGAATCTTACAGTTTCTAGAACATAGCATACTCTCTGGTCCCACTCACATGACATTGACCAGCTATCATCTTTTCTTAGCAGTGAGATTCCTCAGATCTCCTGACTCCTAAGAGTGGTGGTTACCATATTCTTATCTCTGGCTTTTATATCTTCTACAGCAAAACTGTGGCAGAGACGACAGCTTCAGTACCTATTCGCTCATTCTTCCTTTTCGAAGTAGAACTTCCCACCTGCTGAGTTTTAGCAGAACACATGGAGTCATCCAATTGGAGACTATATTTTTGAGGCTCCCCACCCCGCAACTAGTGGTGATCAAATAACTAAGTTCTTGCCAGTGTAATTGTAAACAGAAGTGACAGAATTGATATGCACAATTTTACCATCAATTCCTCAAAATAAGGGTGCTTGCCCTCTACTTTTTCTCTATTCCCCTTATAGCTGACTGAAGTGTAGATGTGTTGGTGAGATAGCTTTAGCCGTGTGTGTGAGGAAAATACTATAATGAATTTCAGAGCAACAAGCTAGAAGGGATATGGGCCTCAGGTTGATCTTGAGGGGCAAAGCTGCCTGTCGTGAGGGGCCCTCACCTACTTCTGATTTTTGTCCAAGAGGGAGATGAACTACCTTTTCTGAGTCATAATATTTTTGGCATCTTTTGTTACAGCAGCTCAACCAGTATCTTACCTAATACACTATCTTTCTGATCTATTCCTATATTCCCTCTGCCTTGGTTGACCCAGGACTGGTTGACAGCCCTGTATCCTTAATCCATTAATGCCTACTCCTCAATATGGCATTTAATTACATTTGATGACTGTGAAGGACAGCAAAACTAGTTCCCTTTGGGGACAGGATTATCTCAAGTCAGAGTTAATAGCCTTAATGGTTTAAAACAGCACTAAATGGTTCTCTACATTTGGGCAAGGCCATCTGGTCATTTACAGATAAGCATAATAATAAGCACCGGGAAGATTTCCACATATGGGCTGAAACCCAGACGTGTTCCAAATTATATACACTATAAAATTTACTATCCCTCACTAAAACCCAAACCACAAACTATCCCTTACTTTAATTGCAATAATGAGTTGTCACTCAGACAATATGACTGAAATGAATCTGACTGCAAGCAAAGCTCCACTAAACCACAGGACCACAGTGCCCAGACTCTAGTCAAGGTCAAAATGCAATCATAGTTCTGGGAAGACTGAGCATGCACATCAGCAACAGCCTGTGGCTCTGCCCAGGCATGTACGTGGCCAATGGCTTTGTTTAAAATTGAGCTATGACAGTTGGGTAAAATCATATGATTTTGCTCTAGAAGCATTTACATTCTCTGAGTGTGCTTGACAAGTCATGAAAGCAAATGGAGGAAATAATGAAATAATTTTCTTCGCAATGATAGTGTTTACTTCCATTTCCTGCCTCCTTTTCTGTCAAGGCTTCTAGGTGGACTGGATATAGGCCTTAAGAATTCTTTAGCATTGAAATTATGATGATCATTCCCCACCCATATTTCCTTTTATGATTCAAAATAGTATTAATAATGAAACTTAAACTAAGGGAGTGTCCAGCAAAATTCTTATGTTTACCATGAAGATTGTTTGATGATATTTATGTGCCAATTAATATTTAAACATTAGTGCCTTAAGCTGAATACTTCACCTGCCCATAGAATCATCCAGTAATATGCCTTAGACATGTGGTGGCATTGATGACAATTCCCCAATTCCCTTTAAAGCTTCTCAAAAGCCTAAATCATTTAGAAGGAAGATGTCCTTGTAATGAACAAAGCACCAGACAGAGAGACCAATGACTGGCATTCTTGAATGCCCTTGGTAACCATACCCCAGCTGCTTAATATGCAAAACAGAGATAGACCATGTGAACAGCTAGCCACTTACCTGGAAGACTGTTATAATGAGACAATAAGGGGAGAATACTGGAAGAATAGTAGTGACACATCTTAAGCTATTGTGAATGAAGCTTCTATGTGCAAATCACTGTGGCTTTATTTCTTTAGCTAAAAAACATTGACCATGAACTTGAGATAATGGTAGAGTTATAGTTATAGTTATAGTTCTAATAGACAATTTTTGTTTTATCTCAATAACTGAAACCAAAGCAATGAATGGATTGAATTTCCTTTGTGAATGGCCTGCAAACAGGGAAGGCTGAGGCAGACCAGATCTTTTCCTTTTGGTAGAACGAGTTTCCTTTATCAGATGAGGCAGGCCAGAATTGAATGGGGTTTGGGCTGCCCTAGCATATTTTAAACTCCTACCTAATTTGCCATCCGGTATTGCACCTGGGTCTCCTCTGGCACCAGTGTGGTCCAGATTTCTTTGGCCCAATGAATATCTGTTTTTTGAATTATTTTCCCCCAGATGTAGTTTCCATCTAGCCAAATTTAACCTTGTTTTATTATTTCCTGCCCCTCATTTCTAACCTCTTTGGGGACATTGTGATCTGCTGGGTGTTGACAACGCTGCCTAATTTAGAAGCATCTGCAATTTGCATCAATAAGCAAATTCCT
This sequence comes from Daubentonia madagascariensis, assembly GCA_023783475.1. Taxonomy (NCBI): domain Eukaryota; kingdom Metazoa; phylum Chordata; class Mammalia; order Primates; family Daubentoniidae; genus Daubentonia; species Daubentonia madagascariensis. The sequence goes on from JAKFHU010002088.1 coordinate 7,293,094, forward strand.
CTTCTCAATTTATTAATAAGGACACTAAGAAATAACATTTCTATCAGAGACTGTGCTCTGTATTTAGAAACACTGGCATTTCTCATGGACCATTTCACTTATTAATTCTCAGCCCATTTCCAAACCACATTCTTCTCCAATCCAATTTGAATTTGATGCCAAGCAAAATATTGAAACACTGGTTTTGTGGGAATGGTTTGCTCATCTCCAAGCACAGGCAACTTTGCCATCATCGGCTGGTGGTTGGGAGAAAAACCCCACTGAAGTAATTGTATTTGAGTCAGTCTGGCATGACCAGTTCTTCACATGTGGCTCAGGGCCCCAGTTTCCTCTTGGAGTTTATAGATCCTTTCCTTCTATATTCTGGGACTGTTTTCCAAGCAGAATATAAACCTAGCATATCTGTTGTTTCTTTGTGTCTTGGAATTCTCGAACTCCCACAACCTGCTGGAAAGAGGTTTTACTCCACCCCCTTGCTGCCACCTGAGATTGGGCCATCTGGTCTGATCCTCTCCTAATTCGTCTCCCTACTTCCAGGGTTGCCCCTTTTCAATCCATTCTCTACATCCTCAACACTGATCACATCACTACCTTATTTAAATTCTTCTGTGGCTCCTCGACTGCCCTCAGAATTAAGTCCAGACACGTGAATACTTCCTCCCCATCCTCATGGCTTGCCACTGTCTTCCTCCACACTATGCTGTAGTCATGGTGGATAGTATGTAGTCACCTGAATATGCCTTGGTCACTCACCTCCAGGCCTGTATGAGGATGGTCTCTCATTCTAGGATCATCTTCAGTCTTCTCCACCCACTCCCTTACTGCTCTTCCATCTGCCTCCTTTGTAATAGGGCAAACTTCTATCCACCCTTCAGGTTTCAGTTCATCGGCTATTCCCCCAGGAAACTGGAGAAAGAGTCACCAAGCCCTGCTTGATTCGGTGATCGGGTTCAGCTCCCACCTCATCTTGAGATAAAAACCTTACTACACGATTTTGGCCCTGTATTCTAATTGTCTGTTTTCTCCCAAGCTACAAATTCTGTCTCTCCCAGATGTCTGTTGATGTTCCTTTGGCTTTGTGCACATCTGTAATAGACAAGTAGGAAAACCAACTTGAGTCAGAGACCTGAGAGCTACTCTGTGGAGGGTCTAGCTTTCTTAAAATGTACACCACCACTCTCCCAAATGCAAAAGGACACTAGGTTTTAGACCACTGATCAACTTTTCAACTTGTTTGTTTTCTGCCTGGGTGCACTGAAAATCAATTTCACAGGAAATGGAAGGTGCTGCATAATCCCAGGTGATTTCCTGCATGTGACAGGAATTCCTGAAATGAAGAGAGTGGTGTGACTTTGTGGATGAGATGTTCTTCTAAACACTGGGGGCAGAATGAAAGAAAATGTGGCATCCGTGCTTGAGGACAGGCATGCTTGACCTTCTCTTGGGCAGGAATGAAATAAAAAAAAAAATCTTTACCAATTCTTGCTTGGCTAAATTTTCTTTCCTTAATATACTGGCCAAAACTAGCCTTGGGAATGAGTTAGTGCCTGCATTTCTCATTTTACCCTCTTCATTTGCAGATAGAAGGTTTTCTTTCTACAGTCTTTGCCTATCCTCTCAGCTGATCTTCACCTTGCCTTTCCCCCACTGCAGTGCCCCTGGAATGTTAGGTAAATGCCTTCTCATTTTTCTGATCCCTTCTGCTGGCAAGCTTTTGGTCATCCATTACGTCTGCCTGGAACGCTTTAATCAAAGCAGCACATTTTTGTTTGGCTCTATTTCCAGGAGGTTCCTATCTTGTTACTTTTTTTTTTTCCATCTTCTTTCCCTGTACCCATAAACTTTTATTAGACCTTTGTGATAGCCTGCCAATTGAGATAGCAGGGAATATACATTATAATTCATTTGAAAAGGAATCAGCTGCATTTGGATGAGAGGGATCATTTCTCGAGGCGCGTGGGAAGCGCTCTCGTTGCCCCCTGTCTGTGTGCAGGGTTGGAAAGCGCCGGCTCGCACTTGTCTGTTCTCACCTCGGCTTAGCAGTCCAGTCACATAGGCGGCCTGGCACCGATTGCTAGCCATATCTCACCCTCGCTGTGGCAGGAGGCGATCAATAGATGGATTAATCACACTTTAGGGAGCTCACACCCCGGGAAGGAGAGAAAATGAGGATAGGAAGAGGAGGCTGTTGCCAACGTGTCCTGCCTGGAGTTTGCAGCCTGGTGCACACAATGCAGGATCACCGACAAATCCACATTGCCCAGAAGGATGACCAAGACCGGTTGCATAGTGAGAGCTTCTAGAAATTTACCATCAGCTTGATTTCAGCTGATCAGCAATGCTTTAAAAAGATTGCACATGCCAAAGATGGTTCAAAGCCTTAGAAAAAGTGTAATGAGACTAAGGTGATCTAGTGAATGAGATTATGCTTTTTCATGCAGACCAATCCCCAAATATATACACTTTTCAATATGAAAGGAACAGTGTGTATGCGTGTGTGTGTGTGTATCTTTTAAATGTATTTCTAAAGTCTCTGAAATTGCAGAAGGTACTGGGTTTTTTCGTTTGTTTTGTTTATTTCTTTATTTGTAACTGGGAGGTTTGCAATAAGATTCCTAGAGATTAAAAGTCAGGGCAGGGTGGGGCTGCAGGAAGCAGGGTGACAAATCCCGGATTATTGACTAAGAGGCCCAGGTGGCTCCTGAGCCAGAGATCTGCTCTGGCAGAAGCTATTGTATGTGCAAAGAGCACTGCATTTTGAATCAAACAATTTCTGGTTGAGTCTTCCCTCTGCTACTGACCAGCCAAAGGAAAGCAACAGAATCTCTCTGAATCTCAGTTTGCTCATCTCAGTAATGGGTCCAACCTGTCTTGTGAAGTTGCTACAAGGAGGCAATAAAACAACGCAGATGGAAGTGTTTTATAAACTGAACCGGGCTCTGCAAATTCAAGTATTGTTTTAAAGGCACGTGCTTAGAAAGGGCAAGGGAAGGGAAATGTCTGCATATATGGACTACCATCCCTTCACTGTAACACAGCTATTCAAGGTAAAAGAAAATGATGTTATTTTGTATTTAAAAAATAAAAATGAAAACCTCCTACTACTGAGTAAAGCCATTTGCTTTTACCAACACTTATGCTCAAAACCCAGTCTGGTTCAAGAGACTCAGGGCTCCTGCCCTGGGCCCCCTGACTGTTCTGCCTCCTACCCTGGATAGAATCATCATCATTTACAAAACGATTTGATTAATGTTTGATTAAGGAGTTCTGACCTTTTTGGAATTACTCGCATAATTACAGGGCTGTGGCTTGTCCCTGGCCTCTTGGCGGCTCTCCTGCTTCAGACCTCTTTTCAGTGGCAGTGAGTGACAGGCATTGAGGAGCAAAGCCCCACTAATACTATAATCACCAGGTACCACTTAGTGCAGCTCACATTTTTGCTCCACAGTAGAGAGCAAACGAAGCTTCTGTTGGAGGCTCTGAGACCCTTTTGCACATGTTCTGTTTCTGCTTTTAACAGCTTTGCTAATTCAATCACCACCTCCAGCCACACAATAGCCAAAGGGGGTTGGGTGGAAGGTAAAAGACAGTTTTGGGGCTGAGTCAAAGTCTTCATCACACCACCCTGAAAAGGCTCATGTGCCGGGACAGAGGACCAGCTGGGCAAGTTGGCTGAGCAGCCTGGGCTGCAGAACGGGCAGCAGGTGTTCCCTGTAACGCGACACGCTTGAACCAGGTGTCATGTGAAATGTGGAGAAGGGGCCTTCCTCCGTTTTGTAAGTACAGCTCCCTTTGGCCCCCAGAGTCTTCAAAAGCATGAGGGAAATGAGTCAGAATGTGAGAATTAGGCTGTTCGGTGGGAATTGTCATGTTTCACTGCTCTGTTTTATCCCATCGGTGAGACATGATGAAGGAGAAAAAACAGAACCGCCAGAGTCTGGCCAGCTCCCTCCACCACTTATAGGAGCCCACGGACTAATGGAGCTGAGCCTCTGCTCTCAGAAGCAACCAGAGGAGATTACTGTCCAATCAACATGAGTCTAGTCCAACAACATCCCAAGTGTGTGGGATGCAAATAGGGGTCACTTAAGAAAAGTGTTCTGGGTATAAATAAGTTTGGAAAATTTCAGATCAAATAAATTTAAACAAGTTGTTTCACTGCACGACTTCTCAGTACCTTGAATTACTTAATTTGCCTAATTAATCTCTCAAAGGAAGGTTAAAAATGCAGCATGCCCTCAACTTGGCTGACCCATGAAACTCTTTTGTGCAAAATACTGCTTGGGAAATGATGGTCAGGTCCAGTCTGAACTTTTTTCTTCTTAAGAATGCAGGTTTCCTTCACCTTCTTATCTACATTTCAGACTTGGTTGCTTTCCTGTGGGTGTTGAAAAGTACAAGTACATTTAAAAGCATTGCATATAAATGTTAGCAGCAAAACAGTGACCAGGACTTGTTTAATCTATTTTATGCAGAAGCGCCCAATGGTGTAATCAGTACTGACATCCCTCCAGTATCAGCAGCTTAGGTCCAGGGACCATTCCTGTCTTATGCTCCCATAGAACTGCTCTTGGAACATGAGCACCAGCAGAGAAGAGATCCTCTGGAATACCAGATGCTGTGGGCCTTTTCTTCCTCTGACTACAAGTTTTCTTGAGGGAAGAATAGTGTAGTGCATTCGCACTGGGTTCAAATCATAGCTCTTTCTCTTATAAGCCATATGGACTTGGACAAGTCAGTTCATCTCTCTGTGCCTCTACATCCTCATCTATGAAGTGGGGTTAACAATATTATGTGCATTATAGCTTGGTGGGATAAAGGATGAGGATGAAATAAAGCCATCTCTGCCCAGCACTTGGAAGGCCTGGCTCGTCATTAGGTACCAGTTGCTACTATGATCTGTAACATCCCAATGCCTAGCACAGTGCTGGGTAGAATAGGCAGCCAATATTTGCTTAACTGAATTGGATACTCAAAATTTGAACCTCAAGCTACATTTCTTCTGAACCCTCTCTTTCCATGCCTAGTGCAGGAATCAGCAGATGGTAGGCACCCAATGCCGCTAAACTAGGGGAAAAAAGGAATAAAGAAAATTAAATGAAATAAAATTTTCCCACGGTTATACAAGATATTACTCTTTATAATTTTATAATTTTTTGAAGTTTCAAATGTAATTTTGTTATTGGGAATATAAAAAAAGAAAAAATTCAATTTAAAAAAATTCTTTACAAAGGAAGATGTTCACCTGCAGCATTACTTATACCAGTGATACAACAGAAACAAAACAATATTCAAACATAAATTCTCAATAATCAAGAAATGACTAAGTAAATTATGTTAGAGCTCTATGATGAGACATCATGCAGCCATTAAAATAGTCTTTATGAAGAGTTTTATAAGGAGAAAATCGTTATGATAGAATATTAGTGAAAAAGCTAGATACAAAATAATATAAAGAATTATGTAAAATAAGGATAGTTTTTAGTTCTTTGAGGACTCTCCATACTATTTTCCATAGAGGTTGCACTAGGTTGCAGTCCCACCAACAGTGTATAAGCGTTCCTTTCTCTCTGCATACATGCTAGCATCTATCGTTTTGGGACTTTTTGATAAAAGCCATTTTCACTGGGGTTAGGTGATATGTCATTGTGGTTTTGATTTGCATTTCTCTGATGATTAATGACATTGAGCATTTTTTATATGTTTGTTGGCCATTTGTCTATCTTCTTTTGAAAAACTTCTGTTCATGTCTTTTGCCCACTTTTTCATGGGGTTGTTTGATTTTTTCTTGCTGATTTGCTTGAGTTCTTTGTCAATTCTGGTTATTAGCCTTTTATCAGATGATAGCATGCAAATATTTTCTCCCATTCTGTAGGTTGTCTATTTGCTCTGTTGATTGTTTACTTGGCTGTGCAGAAGCTTTAATTTAATCAAGTCCCATTTACTTATTTTTGTCATTGCTGTGATTGCCCTTGGGGTCTTCTTCATAAATTCATTGCCTAGGCCAATATCTAGAAGAGTTTTTACAAGATTTTCTTCTAGAATTCTTATGGCTTCATGTCTTAGATTTAAGTCTGTTATCCATCTTGAATTAATTTTTGTGAGTGGTGAGAGACATGGATCCTGTTTCAATCTTCTGCATGTGGCTATCCAATTTTCCCAGCACCATTTATTGAATAGGGATTCTTTTCCCCAGTATATATTGCTGTCTACTTTGTCAAAGATCAGACGGCAATATGTGGATGGTTTTATATCTGGGTTCTCTGTTATGTTCCATTGGTCTATGTCTCTGTTTTTGTGCCAATACCATGCTGTTTTGGTTACTATAGCCTTGTAATATAGCTTAAAGTCTGGTAATTTTATTTGGTAAAAGATTTTTTGACTATAAATTTCTAAAATTTCTATAATAACCATGAATTAATTGTATATTTTTAAAAGATAATTTTATCAAACAAATTTGTTTTAATTTTTCCAAAATTATTGATTCTCCTTGATTCCAGAACAAGTGACTACTTAGCTTTAGGCAGCAAAACAAGTCAGATATAAGTGTCATCTCTTGCTGGAGGTAACAGCTAAGAAAAAGCAAGCTGCCAAGGGTCTGAAACCAGTGACACAAAGAAGTCTGAGGAGGGACATAAGACATGCCTTACATATCCTCTACATGCAGATTTCTTACCCCTCACACAGAAATTTCCATAAGGCCTTATGCTCCCAAACTTCTGCCTTTGGAAACCACCTTGCTTAACAAGAGTAAGAAGTACTTATTCTTTCCTGAGGGTATTTAATTCCAGCCCATGACTAGGAAAACATTATTTCCTCAGTTTGGCATTCAGAGCTCTCAACAAGCTGGCTCCAAACTATCTTTGCAGGATCATTTGCCACTACTCCACTTCACAAGTCTTTTGCAACAATTAAACTGGTCTATTACCAGACCCCAAAAATCTCCATGTGAAATCCTGCATTTATGAGCCTTGCAGCAATATAATTGCAACATCTGTTACATGTCTTCTTAATAAACAGTGGGCATTTGTGCAGGGGAAGAATAAGACAGAAAGGATGTTTCAGCTGCAAAATATCCACAAAAGGGAACAAAAGGGGACAAAAAGGCAGGGTAGCTTGCCCATATTTTCCCCTCTATCTAGAATGTTTCCCTTTTCATCTTCAAATATCTAAACCATCTTATAAAGTTAAAGCCATAGGTATTTACCCAAAAGAAATGAAAACTTACATTCACACAAAAACCTGTATGTGAATGTTTATTCATAATTGCCCAAAGCTGGAAACAACCCTAATAATCCTTAACTGGTGAGTGGATAAACAAATTGTGGTATATCCATACAATGAAATACTATTCAGCAATAAAAAAAGGAACAACCCACAAAATCCACAACAATGTAAATGAATTTCAAATGCATTATGCTAAGTGAATGAAATCAGACTCAAAACGTCACATACTTTATGATTCCATGTATATGATATTATGGAAAAGACAATAGAAACAGAAAATAGTGTGGTGGTTACTAGGTGCAGGGGTGGGGATATAGATTAGGGCACAAAAGGGCACAAGGGAACTTTTCAGGGTGATGAAAATGCTCTACAACTTGAATTTGGCAGTGGAAACATGGTTCTGTGCATTTGTCAAGACTCATAACTGTACCAAAAAACAGGTGCATTTTACTATATGTAAGTTATACCTCATTAAACATGACTTTAAAAAAAAAAAGACAACATAAAATACACAAACACACACACATACACACACATATCTGTGGTTCTCAAAGTGTTTGTTTGCAGGACTTCTTTACACTCTTAAAAATTATTGAGGAACCCAAAGAGTTCATGTTTATGGTGGTTATGTCTATTGATATTTGTTGTATTAGAGAAACTAAAGCTGAGAAAAAATTTTAAACTTATTTAAAAATCAATTAAAATAATAATAATCTCATTACATGTTAACATAAGTGATATATTTTTAGGAAAAATTATTATATTTTCTAAAACAAAAAAGATTAGTAAAGAAAGTGACATTGTTTAACATTTTTGCAAATATCTGTGATGTCTAGTTTGATAGAAGACAATGGAATTCTCGTGTCTGTTTCTGAATTCAATTTGTTGCTATATGTTGTTTTGCTTTAAGTATATTAAGATAATCCCACTTTATGAAAATATGAATTTGGAAAAAGAAAGAATATTTTAGTATTTTTCAGATAATTGTAGATATTCTTCCTCGATATTACACCAAAATTCTCCAAGCAGTACTTTTTAAAAAGTTAGTTACAATGTGAAATCTGAAATTCTATCATGAAAAGTTTTTGTACTCTGTTACCTTAAAATCCATTGGTATATATTACACTTTAAAAGCATCTTTTAGGCCAGGTGCAGTGGCTCACACCTGTAATCCTAGCACTCTGGGAAGATGAGGCAGCAGGATCACTTTAGGTCAGGAGTTCGAGACCAGCCTGAGCAAGAGTGAGACCCCGTCTCTACCAAAAATAGAAAAATTAGCCAGGCATCATGTGCCTATAGTCCCAGCTACTCGGGAGGCTGAGGCAGGAGGATTGCTTGAGCCCAGGAGTTGGAGATTGCAGTGAGCTATGATTATGCCTGTGCACTCCAGCTGGGGTGACAGAGTGAGACTCTGTCTCAAAATAAACAAATAAATAAAATAAAACAAAAGCATCTTTTATCCTTCATGGTTTTGTCATGTCATACGTCGGTCATTTGAAAAATAATTGATTCACCAAGCCAAGTTATACAGATCTTTCAAATGCTGGCCCACTTTTTATTTTTTTATATATATATGTATATCACATTTATTAATATCACCACCCAACTCATCAGAAAACTCTAAATATTGGGAAGAGGTCAAGCTTATGGTAGTGGATATGTTTTCCTAAAATTCTAATTTTCGCTTGAAATCTCAAATTTTATTTTTGGCAACAAATACCGTCAGTTGTTTTCCTTGTAGTGACAGGCTCACTTTCTTCATTTTTAAGAAGATGTCTGCCAGATGCTCAAGTCTGAATAGATGTCATTTGTCTGTGTGTCATTCTTTCAAGAAAACATGGTGTTCTATGGGGGGAAAAAAGCAGCTATTTCAGCTTGCAACTCAAGATGATAATCCTTCATTACACAGCAAAATTACTTTTTGTATACTACTCTCTTTATCATACCGTATATTGAAAATATCTGTTCTCAAGAGTTGAGCCAATAAAATTATTTTATTGTTCCATCAAAAATATTCTTAAGTGAAACTACAATTTTTAAAAATTGTGAGTGTGTAACAGGGAAGAAAACCTATACACTACCTATACATCTTGGTGCCACTGCAGTTTTACCTACATTATTTTTGCACTATCAATACAAAAGTCAACACAGTGAAAAAAGCAATCTTGAATTATTATAAAAATAGCTCTCACCTTCCAGACTTCTTGAAAGGGTCTCTGGGAACCCCCAGGAGTCTTCTGACTATACTTTGAGAACCACCGATCTAAACATTTCTCATTTTTGTCTCCTTTCTTAAATCTCACTATCTCTTTGCAATTTTCTCCTACTAACCACTCTACAGACATCACCCTTGCCTCCATCTTTCCATGACCCTTGTTTGTTTCACCTGAGTGTCTTGTATTGTCCATTTGTCACCTGTCCTGTCTTCCCAGCCACTTTTCAAACCTCTTGAGTGAGGGAAGTTTCTTTGAATCCTTGCCCCCAACCCCAGCCCAGTAACTCATAGAGTATCTCATACATAACAGGCACTATAAAAAGGTTTTGATGATTTACAAATGTTAAAAATTATACACAGGTAGATACCTCTAGGTACATAGAGTAGACACAATGCCAGTGCTAGTCCAGTTTAGGAAATAAGCATTCCTTATGATATCATCATTTTGGAATATTTTCGGGCTCCCATCACCTGAGGCCAGCCCATTTGAACTCAGATCTTTCTCTTCTGGCTATTATACATTTACATTTTCTCCTTAATCTGCCTTCACTCTCACCTTAAGCTAAGAAGAGACTGCGGTATTAGGGACATAGCCAATGCCTTGGAGCAAAAAATTGTGGATTCATATTTTACTTCTACCATTGACCTGACCTTAGCAAGACACCTAAGATCTCTGAGCCTTAAGCTATCCCATCTGAAACAAAGACAGAAAGAGCTTCCTCAGCCACTTCACAAGGTTGTAAGGATTAAAGAAGATAACATCTGAAAAACACTTAATTCATGGATTTGCTCAAAAATGTTAGTTCCATTGGTCTAAGTTCCACTGGACTTTCTACGCCGGGAAAGAGCAGCAGCCTTCTAGCTGAGGTTGAATGCCTAGGCCCGCTCTCCTAACTCTAAGAACGACATTCCCTTCTTGCTCAATAGCTTTGACAGAACTCTCCTAATCCTTGTTTGCTCATTACTCTTTCCCTATTCTCTAGTCATTTTGTCCTTGTATTAGCTGAGATCTCCCACTCAGTCTAATAATTCCAGTCTTTGCACTTAAGCTTAAGCCATCATCTGGCATATCACCAGTCACCAAACAAGGGACAGATGGACCCCATGATAGGGTACACAAGAAGCCTTCTACCCAAAAAAGGGGTTTTCTTTATTTAAGAAAGGTAAGCTTTGCTCATTAATATCTTTTTCAAATTTTCCAAGGTTTGCAATTATTACATGTTTTATTGGTGGAATTTTTGTTAGCACATTACTCATTTTCAAGTCCCATTTGAGGCAAAGAGGCTAATTTGGTTTTTTTGTTTTTACTTATTCATTCAACTAATATTCTTTCAACATTTAGGAAGATATCTAATGGGTGCCTGGCACTGTGTTAGAACCATGGGAATAAAAAAGAAATTCTCAGTTGGTATGATACAAGTCTGAGCTGGATACTAGGAATAAATAGCTTTGGCCTCTCATCCACAGCAGTATTCGGTATGATTCTATGACATTTAAATGCTAATCCACATCCCGCAGAATTCTGATCTGCTGGAGGACTAATGCTGCTGATAGCCACACAGATAGCCCAGTCGGATATTACATTCTGAGCAACAGTGGAGCAAAACCCTCTCAACCTTCAATTCCTCCAAAATGCCTGTAAACACAGCTTTCTGACTGAGCTGGGAAATATCCACAAAAGAGAAATCCTGTAAGTACATATACATAACGATGATGAGTTTTAAATAACAAATGTGCATTTTATGAACACTGCTAATCTCATTATTTTAAAATTTGGCTAAAAGTTTGTCATTATGTTTTGGTTTTGCTCTTTTTTAAACCTGAGTGCACAGTTAAATTTATCTTGCTCCAGTTCACAGAGTATTGTCAGTTGGTTTGAAAGGCTCTTTGTCAACTTTTATTTTATTATTTTATTCCCTCCCCTCTGTCTGTATTTCCACACTTCTGTTTTCCTCCCTCCTCTATACGAGTCCCCAGTCACATGTGTCTGATCTATGTCCTTATATATGTATTTATTCTTATAAAATGTCAATGTTTTCAATGTGTATGTGTTTTTAATTTATAAAAAATGGCATTATGCTATAAATTTTATTCTGTTCTCAGCATTTCTTACTCAAGACTATGTTTTGGTATCAACACATATTGCTCTATGTATGTGTGTGTTGGGGGAGGGGGGAGAGAGAGAGATTGAGAGTTTCTTCCTTCTGCATTGTGCACAGAGTCCCAGAGCATGTATCTACATTCGATTTATACATTCTTCTACTGAGGGACCCTTAAGTTATCTCCACCTTCTCACCAGAGCAAACTATACATCTAGGAACATCCCCGCACATGTTCCTTTATGGATCTTTGCAAGAAGTCTTTAAGATAAAAGACTAGATTAGAATCTCTAGATTGTGGGATATATACATATTTTAATTTACCAGACGCCACCAGGGTGCTGTCCAGTGTGGCTGTACCAATTTATAGCCTTACCCCCAAACCTCACAAGCAATGGATCCTTTCCCTATGTCCTCACCAACACCTGCTAGTATTCACATTTTTAAATTTTGCCATTCTGATTGTTGTGAAGTGTTATTTCTTTGCTATTTTAAATTAAAATTCTCTGATTACTAGGGTAATTGGAGCATCTCTTTATATATTAGTTATTCTTCAGGGCTTCCTCTTCTGTGTGTTACCTCTCTATCTTCTTTGTTCATTTTTCCATTTGGTTTTCTTTCTTGCTTGCGTACATTTATGTAAGCAAATGAACACAGCTGTGTTCTGATAAAACTTTACTTTAGCAGGCCAGATTTGTACTGTGGGCCATAGGTTATCAACTCCTAATGCATTGTGAATGGTATTTTACTTATTTATTTTTATTTTTTAATGTACACAAATTTCTAGCTTCTTTTTTTTTAATTTCAGAATATTATGGGGATACAAACATTTTTGTTACATGAATTACATTTGTACAGTTTGACTCACAGTTATAAGTGTGTCCATCACCCAGAGAGTGTGCATTGTACCCGTTAGGTGTGAATTTACCCATCCCCTCCTCCCTCGTCCCACCTGCTTGATTTCCATTGAGTTTTACTACCATATGTACACATGAGTATTGATCAATTAGTTCCAGTTTAATAGTGAGTACATGTGGTATTTGTTTTTCCATTCTTGTGATACTTCACTTAGACAGATGGTCTCCAGTTCCATCAGGTTCTTACAAAAGGTATTAGTTCACCATTGTTTATGGCTGAATAGTACTCCCTTGTATGCATATACCACATTTTATTAATCCACTCATGTATTGATGGGCACTTGGGTTGATTCCACATCTTTGTGATTGTGAATTGTGCTGCAATAAACATTCAAATGCAAGTGTCTTTTTGATAAAATGATATTTTCTAGTTTGTTATTGCTAGTAGAAAGAAACAGTATTGATTTTGTTAGACAATTTTGTACTCATCAACTTTGCTGAACTCTTACTTCTAATACTTTGTTAATTCAATTTGGTTGAATTTTCAATGGAGATAATCATATTTTTAGTAAAACAGAATTTTCTCTCTTCATTTCCAAAACTTTCTTTTTTTCTTGTCTTATATAATTAATTGGCCAGGACATCCAGTGCTATGTCAACCAGTAGTGATGATAATAGATATTTTTATTTTACACCTAATATTAATTGGTATAAATCCAGAGTTTTTCTGTTAATATGATATTTGCTGTAGGTTTTAGGCATGTAGCCTTTATCAAATTAAGGATGTTTCTTTTTAGTCCTTGTTTGCTGAAAGATTGTTTTATAAATAAGTCTAACTAATGTATTTTTATATGAATGTATATATTTATATACACTCCAGCCTGATTTCTCTGCCATGGATTGATCGCTGTAATCTGACTTTATCACTGTATTGAAATGTATAAAATGCTTTTTCTATAGCTATTGAGATAATCAATAATTTTTCTTCATTTGTCTATTAATGTGCTGAATTTCTGGTGTTAAACCATTTTTTTGTTCCTGGAATAAATGCTTCTTGATCATAATATATTTGGGGGATTTGATTATATTTGGTTAATTAATATTTTACTTAAGATTTTTGCATCTATTTTATAAGTGAAATTGTCCTGATTTTTTTCTTTTCTTGTACTTTTCTTAACCAAGTTGCAAGTCATAGTTGTATTACATCTACAGAATTATTTGGATACCTTTTTTTTTTCTTTCTGAAACAACACATAAGCCAAAGATGATCTATTCCTTAAAACTTGGATAACTCTCACCTGTAGAAACATTTGGATCAGGGACTTTGGGCAACAAATGGAGATCATGGATTATCAGTTCAATTTCTTCACTGGGCATGGTCTATGCCATAATGTAAACACACACATATGCACACACACACACATATTTCAGACGTATTTCCTCTCTCAGCCTGCAGCTGTGTGAGTAAAAAATAATTTACATTTTTATGTTTTCCCCCATAGGATTGCAGTGATTGAATACACAAATATTATGTATCAACACTAAAAATGCAGAATCTCTAGTTCTTCAGCCCATATAAAAAACAAACTAGTGATTATTTAAATTATTTTTGCTACCTAATCTATCTGAGGCTCAAAACCAAATAAAACATTCTGGATAAATTCTATTTTGCTTTAGAGCAGCGATTCTCAAGCTTCAGCATATAAAATCACCCAGATTCTTGAATTAAAACACATATTCTTCAGCTCTAACACAGAAATTCTGATGTAATATTAATGAGATGGGGTTCAGGAACATTTTGATGCAGTTGACTTATGAACCATACTTTGAGGAACATGTCTGATACACAATGATATTTTGCCCACAAAGATGCTAGAAAGAAATAGAACAAATCCTTGGCTAGACCCGGCAAGACCAGGATCTCAGCAAATCAGGGTTGAAGCTTCAACAATGTATTTTCTGTGCCAGAGAAGCCAAGATTCAAGAGAACTGGTTCCTGCCACTTCCCAGCTGTGTGGCCTTGAGAAAGTCACCTGTTTTCTTTGACCCCTCAGTTCTCTCACATATAACGAAAAGCATGATTTCAACAACTTCAAGTTTTGTTTCAGTTGTTTTTACATTCTGTGATTCTTCTAAACATCATAAATTGTGACAGCATGACCCTACAAAGGAATTAGACAAAGGCAAGGTTTGAAACTACATTTTTAAAATATTCATAATACTGATTCTTTTTAGGTTACATCTTCTCTCTTCCTGTAGCCTTTGTCCCTTTTAGGGTGGGCATTCAGCAAAAAGTTCCTTGCTACTTTAGTCATTTAATAACAAGAGCCCAGTGTGACATAACCCCACTTGAGGTAATTAGCACTACAGCCTTCTCACTTCCAATAAGATATTCCACCCTGGTCAGAGAAGATTATTTTCTACACCCCTTGAACACACCATGCCCATCCCCAACACCAAATCTTCACTCCTCCAAGTCCTTCCTATAGACTGCCCTCTTTTCTCCACTTTCCTTGCCTAAATTCCATGTATTCTTCCAAGTCCATGTCCAGGTCACCAAGTCCCAGATGTTCTTCCTGAGCCTGATTTCTGTGACCTGGATTAACACATAATTCATATAAATTACATTTTGACATTCAATCATACACTGCCTTATTCTGCTACCTAAAAGGTTCCAGATAAGAATAAGATTTTAAGTTCCTTCAGTCCAGGGTTCAAATCACCCAAGGATCCTAGGAAAGTGCTAAGTGCAAAATATATCCGGTAGATTCAAATTCAAATTATTCATTCTCTTTAGCCCTTCTCTCTCAAGTAGTTCCAGGAGGAAACCAGAAATGTGTTGAAAGCAGAGCAAACCTAGATTTTAAGACACACAAACTTTTCCATGGTTCTGAAACTTGTTTTACCTCCAACTCATAGCACTATACTAGCTTCTATTTCCTCCTAATTCTATTTTCAGGTTTATTCAATTCCATTCTAATAGCTAGATGGAAGCAGATTGCAAATGGATAATATTTTCCCCATACTTCTTTTTAATCTAATGTTGAAGTTTCCATTAACTTTTTGGATTTCTCGAAAATGTTTCAGTGCAAATCCCATTGGTTTCCAAGGCATAATTTTATCCCACTGCCTCACCACCATCTGTTTTGCATTTTTTAACCATGACTTTTATCTATAAGTACAGTTCACCCACAAAATAATTACTATGACCACTCTCTTAAGTGCATACATTAGTTTCTGAACCTTTCCTTCCATGGCCTAGTTCTTATGTTTCCAGGGTTTTCAGCCTCCAAGGACCAGTTAAGACTTATTTTGCAAATGTTACATCATCACAGAAAAATGGCATCTTGACCAAGGAAGGGGGCTTAACTTAGCATTCCTGGGTTCACATCCCATCTCAGTTACCAACCATGTTTGAATCATGGAATGTTAAAGCTGAAAGAAAAGTTTGAAATAATTTAGTCCAACCCTTTTATTTTATAGCTATTTAAAAAAAATCCTTGTGTAATTTATTTCAATATTGCTAATTTGGAAGTACCAAGCTCCATTTGGGAGAAGGTTCAAATAAAGTTAAATTAATTAACTTTTGTAAAGAACTCTATTTGGTTTGCCCTTGATATTAGATGAAAGAAGGTTTAAAAAAATATATCCAAAGTGTTAATATCAATTACATTCAAGGAACTTGAACAATAATGAAGAAGAAGGAAAAAGTAGAGAAATGGTTCCCTAGTGCAGTTTAAATTTCTTGATTGCATACTTGCAGGCCAAATGGAATAAAAGAGGTATCACTGTAGTTTCTTAAGACCTTGGAAACCTCAGAATATTCTAATTTGCAAAGTGTAAATTATACACTAAAGAGCTATCACATATGGCATTTTGTGGAGATGGTCTTAGCATGAGTCATATGACGTAAGTCATAAGACATGGCAAAAATTTCATTATTATGGGCAAAGGATTTGAACAAATTTCTCCAAAGAAGATATACAAATGGACAGTAAGCACATAAAAAGATGATCAACATCATTAGTCATAAGGAAATGCAACTCAAAATGACAATGAGGTATCTCTTCACACTCACTACGATAGCTATTAAAAAAACAAAACAAAACAATAACAAGTGTTGGTGAGAATGTGGACTAATTGGAACCTTCATATAGTGCTGGTAGGAATGTAAAACGGTGTAGCTGCTGCGGAAAACAGTCTGGCAGTTCCTCAAACGGTTAAACATGGAGTTATCACATGGCCCAGTAATTTCAATCCTGGATACCCAAGAGAATTAGAAACATATGTTAATATAAAAACTTGTATATAAATGTTCATAACAGCATTATTAATAATAGCCAAAAAAATGGGAACAACCCAAATGTCAATCAACTTATGAACAGATAAATACATTGTGGTATATCCATACAATGAAATATTATTCAGTCATAAAAGGAATGAAGTACTAATACCTGCTACAACATGGGTAAACCATGAAATTATTAGGCTAAGTGAAGGAAGTTAAACATAAAAAGCCACATGTTGTGAGATTTCCATTTATATGAAATGTCCAGAATAGGCAAATCCATAAAGACAGAAAGTATAATAGATTAGTGGTTGCCACGGGCTGTAGGGGCAAGGGAAAGGAAGTGACTGCTAAAAGATAGGGGGTTCTTTTTGGCATGTTGAAAATGTTCTGGAATTAGACGGTTGTACAACCTTGTGAATATACTAAAAACCACTGCACTGTGCATTTTAAAATGGTGAAATGTATGGTATGTGAATTATGTATCAATAAAAAGAAGCAATTATTTTTCTAGCTTATAAATTCAGTCCCTCTCTAAACGAAGCCGTGACCCCACACTCCTCTCTCTCCTTGCTACTAAAGAGTCACCGGGCACACTGTATTCCTCAGACAGGTTTTTTCCATAGGGGTCTGCTTCCATAGCCACCAGCCCAGTCCACATTTTCATCACCCTATACTGGATTTACTACAGTTGCTTTCTAACTGGGCTCCATTTCCACCATAAACCATCCCACATGTAACCCCAAAATATCTGTAAAATGTGTATAATCTCTCCTTCTGCAGATCCATGTATTCGCCATCAGCCTCAAAACCTGTAAGGTTTGACCTATTACCAAATCATCCAGTTAAACCTTGTCCCCTATTCTGAGGCCTCCATCTAGCACCAGACCCTCTCTTGACTTGCAACCTTCTTTTTCTTCCCATGCAGATGCACCTCTCTAAATAGCCATGCCTATCTCCTCCCTCGCTCTCATACACAATGTGTCAGGTCCTGCCCCTCTACTTTGCCTTTTACACATAATTTTTTTCTGGAATGCTCCTCTGTTTCCCTCTATCAGTCCATGACTCCAATTTTTTAAGACTTTATGCAAACCTCCCTTCCTTCAGGATGCTTACCCCACTCTGAATAATACCTTTCCACAATAAAAGTTAACAAATACTGGTTATTAAAGATCTGCTGCATACTAGACCCTGTGCTAGGAGATTTAAACATATCGTTCTTGTTTTATCCTTGCAAAGACCTGGTGAGGTAGATAGTATTGTTGCTATTTACAGAGGAAGGAACCAAAGCTTAGAGAAGTTAAGTTATATACACAAGGTCAACAGCAAGAAGTGCCACAGTTGAGATTTGCGATCATAGCTAAATCTCATACTCTCAGAATCATCTGGAAGGCTATAACCAGGCTCAGAAAACCAAAAGGACCCAAGGAATATCAGGCAGAGGAGAACATAGCTAAAGCCTGTCCCAGGAATAATCTGGTAAGAAAGCTACTGAGGACAGGCACAGCTGCCCTGCTCATTTGATTCCACCTTTGCCCAGTGAGCCGTCTCTCTCTGTTCCTTCATCTTTGAATTGTTCCCTCTAGAGTGTTCAGCTGGTGGAGTCAGGGCAAGGACCAGATGGAAGGGATGTCTTACCTCTTTAAGCTCCGAAGTGGGAGATGGAGGGTCCTGTATCCACCAGGACTCTCTCTAGGGGAGTTGGCATAGTTTGGATTTTTGTTCCACAAATATTCACTTTTCTTTTCTTCCCATCAGGGGTTTGGCTATGCAACATGTTTTGGCCAATCACATATCAGCAGGGGGAAAACAAGCAAAGGCTTATAGTAACCTGTATTCTGGGCCTTGCCTTTTATGCTCCTGCCGTTGCCCTGAGAAAGACGCGCCATGAGCAGCACTGCCCCTTCAGCCTGGGCCCAGGATGAGCATCTGTGAAGCAGAGCCACCCTAGCGGACTTGCAGTCCCACAGTGGCGACAGAGCTGCCCCAGGGAACACAGAATGGTGAGGGTGATTATAATGCATATCGCTGTATGCCACTGCGTGGTTTGACACAAAATGTCAAATATTCATTGTGCTAGGTCTCCTACTTTCTCATATTCCCTACCTCCCAATCCCTTGCATAGAGCCTCATACAACACTCAACACAAAATATTCACTCCATATACCTTTGTTAGCCATCTAATGGTAATACAGAGATTGTAACTGCAATTTATATAGAGAAAGATAAAAAATAGAAAGCCAGTTTTGACATTCTCTTGAGTCAGCAGGGCCAGGGGTTTCCATGCTTCGTGAATGTGGAATATAAAATAATTGGTACTACTCAAATAAGCATCTTACTTCTCAGAGAAGCAGGCAGAATTCCAGAGGATCGGCAATGAGACCCTAACTGGAGAGGTTGAAAGTGCAGGATTTAGTCATATGATCTTTGCTAGTGTGAATTAGTCATTACCTGTGGTCCTACAACCAGGCAGCTACACCTGCTCATTCCCGTCAGGGTAATCTCACCCAAGTGTCTTCAGGTTGAGACTTAAACAAAGGGTGTAAGGAAATTAAAGATTCTTAAACATCATTTTAAAAAAAAATCCTTTTGCCCTTGTTCTAGTCCCAGACGAATCAATCAACAAGTATTCATTGATCTTCATTTAGGCACCCAGCACTAGGCCTGCCCCTAACTTTTACTGGGTCTGCATCAAGAGTAAAAATGGAAGTCCATATATCATATTGTCTAAATATTTAAAAGTTATAAATCAAGCTAACAAAGTACAAGATAACATATGTTCTATCCTCCTACCTTGACAAATATACTTTCATGAAAACAAATAGAACAATGACAACAAAATGGAAAATACATATAAAGCTATGGGTTTTATATGACTAAATTTTAAATGACAGAATTTAAATCTTTTGCTCATGCCTGTGTGTTCTCTTCAAGGGCTTCTGACGAAGGCCAGCAGGATTTTTTCATTCAGGATGGTGGGCCCAGTGTTGCTGAATCTTCAGAATTTTCAATAGATGCTGGAAATAAAAATATGTATTAAGCTATTTTGTTTTTTTAAATGTTGGTGACATTTTGGAAGCCATTGTGTGGACTAACAGTTTGCAGATAAAACAACATCCCTATGGATTTTATTGAGTGGGAGGGCGACCTGTCCTCAACCTCTGCTATGTGGCTAGACCCACCTCCATCACCTCCATTTCCTTTTAAAGGCACAGCTAAGATGAAGGAGAACAAAACTGGAAATTCTTATTTCTTATCTGGAAAGTTTCTATGACCTGTGCTATGACCAGAAACCCCTGTGGCCAGAGCAGCTCTAAAAATATAATACAAGCCCCATATATAACTTTGAATCTTCTAGCAGTCACATTAAAAATGCAAAAAGAAACAGATGTAATTAACTTTAGTAATATATTTTATGTAATCACTATTGTGAAAATATTATCATTTCAATATGTAATCAATATAAAAATTTTTGAGTGAGATATTTTACACTGTTTTTAACATATACACTATTTTTGAAATCTAGTATATTTTACCCTTACAGCACATCTCAGTTTGGACTAGCCACACTTCTGGTGCTCAGTGGCCACATGTGACTGGTGGCTTCTGTGTGAGCCAGTGCAGATTTAGAGTCTATCCCTGGTACTGCTCCGGGAGGGCCCTAGAACTGGAACTCGAACTAACAACTCACGGGCAAAATCTAATGCAGCAGCTCTCAGAGTGTGGTTTGTGAACTGCCTGCATGTGAATCACATAGGCAGCTTGTTAACATTATAAATGCCTGTGATACAGGGTCTCAGAGGTTAAGTCTCAGGAATCTGCATTTTTAGTTGGCAGTCCCTGTTGATCCCAAAACATGGTAAAATTTGAGAAGCACTGCCTTAAAGCCATGGAATAGACATTTTTGCTTTATTTTTAATAATATCTCCATGGCCTGGATAATTTTATCAACTCAGAATAAACCAGGAGTTGATTGTTGCTATGGTGTTAAAAACACGGCTGCTGTCAGCCAGTAATTATTAAAAACTCTGCTCCACCTGTGCAATATGAAGCAAATCACAGCAACTCTCCCTCCTGGCATAATTTCTCCACCTGAAACGAGAGCAGTGGCACTAATCTATGCCACTGTGCTCCTCCTGTGGATAAACCCTTCAAAAACAGAAGTTTAGCATCTTTCCTTTCTGTCTTGGCTCTTGGACTCATCGCTGCGGTTTCTCAGTTCCAAATCCTGACCATTGTTTCATTTGGAATGAAAATGGGCAGAGTGGCATTTTCATTGTTGTACCTAGATTCCTGGTATATTTCTCCAGCTGGATGCATTCCGCTTTGCTCAATGTGCCGGAAGGAAGGAAGTTAGAGCAACTGTGAGCTCGTGCATGCCACAAACTGCTGAGGTCCCAAATTCACTTCACTCCTAATTCCCTGTTCACCTTCCTGCCAGTAGCTTAAGGCTGAATTTCCAAACCTGCCAAATCAATTTTTCCTCCAAGGGTGGAGATTCCTCCGGCAGCTCCTTTATCCTGTGGTATTCATATTCAGAAGCTTTGCAAACTATGGTTGAGCTGGGATTCTCCCAATTTTAAAACATTACAGGAAGGTGTCTGAAGTGATTTTTCAAAATGCTTTATTTGTCACTAATTCCCCAAGGAGATGTCTTGGGTGATTTTAAACATTTGACATATTGAGGGAAAAGAATTCCACCTGAGCCCGGGCTGATGTTGGAACGGTGGGCAGAAGCAGCGGAGGAAGCGAAGCCAGAGTTCCTGCGGTGGGCAGGGGGTGGGGTCAGCTGGGGATATTGGCCTGCTCCCTTCTACTTGCGTCCTCTTTCTCCTCCTCCTTTTCTTTTCGCTACTCCTACTTCCTGTTATTATGTATCTTCATGTCAGTTTCCCTGTGATTTCCCGCCCCCTACCCCAATAAGGTGGCAGGAATTCTAAGCCCCCGAAAGACGATTCTATGATACTAATTACATGTCTGGAAAATGAGGCTCTGGATTGCAGGTGGTATCAGCCAACAGCTATCACTATTACTAGTATTATTGTTATTGTTATATTATCACTTGGTACGGAGCCTTTAGCTTTCCAGGACTGAATAATCTTCCTTTGATTTTGTTGCCGCGCTGGCTTTGTGTGCCTTTATTTGCTTTTCTATAAGGCATTTTCCTTATTCTTTTATGCATCCTTTTTTCCTTTACCCAGAGTCAAAAGAAGCAAGACAGAATTCTTAAGATACATTAAGAAAGAGGCTAAGAAAATAAAATGTTGCTTTCAATCCAAGCAACATTGAATGGCAGAGATATTCGTGAAAGGTGTGACATTTTAATAATGTTCACACAAATATTTGAGGGCCTTTATGTGCCAGGCACCCCTCCAGACTCTGAGATACACAAGGGAACAGGACTGCAAAAAGTCTCTGTCCTTCTAGGGCAGGAGGCAGACAATAAAATTATAAGTAAAATGTGCATCAGCAGTGATGAAGGTGATGGGGAAAAAAGCAGGGGAGGGACATAGAGAGGGTTGGTGGGTGGCTGCAATTTTAGTTAAGGGGCTCAGGTAGATCTCACTGAGAAAGTGACCTTCGAGCAAAGGCCGAAGACAGTAAGACATACAGACTGCCTGGAATGTTCTTTCCACAGACGAAGGGAAAGCAGGCGCAACAGCCCTGAGACAAAAGTGTGCCTGGTATGCTTTCCAGAACTTCATCACTTTGGAGTCATGTCGGCTATAACAGAGGTGAGAAACACAGCACTGGGAAGAACGCATCTTGTTTGAATTGACACCTTGGGGAAATTTTTTAACACAACTTAAACGACTCTCCCTTATAAATGATGAGAGTCGATGGACTGAGTCTTAATATTGCACTGACAAATTAGAATAAGATCCTCAAATACGTACTTTCTAGAGAAGGGAAGGGAAAGAAAGGAAATTAACAGTTACTTAGTATTTACTCTGCAATAGCTGTTCAAAAGGTTACTGGAAGACCCCCAAGCCTCAGCAGTGTGCGAATACAAATCAGATCCCATTAACCTGGATGCTCTGGGCTCTCTGGTTTCTTGCCTCACCAGCATATGTAGGGTTCCCAACTCACTTCCAAGGTCTCTGCCTCCTGCCAGGTATTTCGAGGAGGCCAGAAGGTGTCACCTGTGCACTCAGGCATCAGCCCTGCAGCAGCTTCTCCCTGCTGCTTCAGGCTGCCAATTGCTGCTGCCTGAATGCTGCTGCTCTCCCTGCGCCCTCACTTCTGTGGTGCCAGCCATCGGTCCCCATGGCTGCTTCTGCCCACTGCTGCTGGGGACCCGGGGGATGGACAGCATCACTGTCCATCCCCTAGTCCCCACTGGCTTCAGTGCAGCATGAAGGCAAGTGGACCATGTTGCCCTCCTCTATGCATTAGCTGGACTGGGGGGCCTCAGTGGATGGCTGGGCCCAAATCCCCCGAGCTGGTAAGCCTGCTCTTCTTTTTCACCTGTACCCTTTCTGCCCAAGGATGCCCAGGTTGCTTTAGAGTGACGGGATCAGAGTGAATTCAACAAACATTGACAATATTGCTGTTCTTGAAATCAGCACATCCCTCTGACCCTCAGCTCCATTACAGATTCTGATTCTTCTTCCCTTAAAATAAATTCTATAGCAGGAGTACCTGGAGCCCCCCACCCCTAGTGTACAATTTGATCTCTGTTAGTCCCCTCCCTCCCAGTCTATCAGACACACTCCCTAGGCCAGAACCTTTGTTGTGGGAACCACTCTAGCTACTCTCCCTTACAGGCTCTTTAACACCCAGGTAAGTCAGGACAGCAGGGACCATAGCTCATTCATTTTAAGATAAACTCTTTCTTCAGATAACTTTATTTTCCATTTTAGCATCTTTAATATTGGGATGTATCCTGCAATCAATGAAAAACAGAGTTGAATTGGCAGGGGTTTTTTTCCCTTCATTCTTGGTAATACATAAAGTCATGTCACATCTTATGGCCAATGGTGTCTTAGATATGATAAGTTATGCTACCTGTTTCAGTAGGTGGGTAAAGTTGAGGGGTTTAAGCCATTAATCCTAGCTCCAGCTTTTTCCTAGATCCATGTGGCCCATGCTTTATTCGATTTAATCTTCTTGATGACTTTAAGGAGGAGGTGCTGTTCATTATTCCCATTCTATACATGAGAAAATTAACTCAGACAAGGACAGTCACAGGCTCAAAGTCTCAGAGCAGATAAGAAGCAGAGGCAGGAATTAAGCCTGTCTCATTTTCTGTCCTCAAAGCTTAGCACTTCCTTTCTCTTAGATCCTCAACTTTCTTCACAAAAATGGTACAAAGAGCCAGAGACTCCTGTCATAGCTGAGCAGAGTGATATATGTGATCATCCAGCCCTTGCAATACCCTTTAAAGTTAGGGATTGATTAGCTTCTTGGTAATCTTAACAGTCAAAACTCTCAAGATGTGTTGGATGTAATTCCATTTGTCTATTTTTGCTTTTGTTGCCTGTGCTTTTAGAGTCATATCCAAAAAAATCATTTCCCAGACCAATGTCAAGAAGCTTTTTCCCTATGTTTTCTTCTAGTAGTTTTGCAGTTTCAGGTCTTACTTTTAAGACTTTAGTTGATTTTGAGTTGATTTTTGTATATGGTGTGAGATAAAGGTCCAATTTCATTCTTCTTCATGTGTATATCCAATTTTCCCCACAACATTTATTAAAGAGACTATCCTTTCCCCATTGTATATTCTTGGTGTCCTTGTTGAACGTCAATTGATCATAAATGCATGGATTTATTTCTGGGCTCTCTATTCTGTTTCATATGCCTGTTTTTATGTGAGTACCATGCTGTTTTACTTACTATAACTTTGAAGTATATTTTGAAATCAGGTACTGTGATGTCTCCAGCTTTGTTCTTTTCACTCAAGATTGCTTTGGCTATTTGGGGTCTTTTGTGATTTCATATGAAGTTTATGGATTTTTTTCTATTTTTGTGAAAAATGATCTTGGGATTTTGATAGGGATTGCAATGAATCTGTAGATTGCCTCAGGTAGTATGGACATTTTAACAATATAAATTGTTCAAATCCATGAACACAGGATATTTTTCCATTTACTTGTGTCTTCTTCAGTTTTTTTCATAAATGTCTTATAGTTTTTAGTGTACAGATCTTTCACCTCCCTGGTTAAATTTATTCCTGAGTATTTTTTAAATACTATTGCAAATGTGATTATTTTCTGTATTTCTTTTCAGATACTTCTTTGGTAGTGTATAGAAATCCTACTTATTTTTGTATGTTGAGTTTGTATCCTGCAACTAAAAAGCTTCTGCATAGCAAGGGAAACAATCAACAGAGTGAAGAGACAACCTATGGAATGGGAAAAAAAAAATTGCAAACCACACATCTGATAAGGGATTAATATTGAAAATATACAAGGAACTTAAACAATTCAGTAGGAAGAAAATAAGTAACCCTATTTTAAAATATGTAAAGTGTCTAAAAAGACATTTCTCAAAAGAAGACATACAAATGGCCAAGGGGTATATGAAAAAATGCTCAACATCATTAGTCATCAGAGAAATGCAAATCAAAACTACAATGAGATATCATCTCACCCCAGTTAAAATGGCTTTTATCAAAAAAACAGGCAATAATGAATGCTGGTGAGGATGTGGAGAAAGGGGAACCCTTGTACACTGTTGGTGGGAATGTAAATTAGTGTGACCACTATGGAGAACAACATAGAGGTTCCCCAAAAAACTAAAAATAGAACTCCCATATGACCTAGCAATTCCACTGCTAGCTATATATCCAAAAGAAAGGAAATCAGTATATTGAAAAGATATCTGCACTCCCATGTTTATTGCAGCACTATTCACAATAGCCAATATTTGGAATCCACCTAAGTGCCCATTGATGGGTAGATGGATAAAGAAATTGTGGTACATATATACAATAGAATATTATATAGCCATAAAAAAGAATGAAATCCTGCCATTTGCAACAAAATGAATAGAACTGGAGAACATTATGTTAAGTAAAATAAGCCAAGCACAGAAAGACAAATCTCACATGTTCCCACTCATATGTGGGAGCTAAATATTAAGACAATTGATTTCATGGAGACAGAGAGTAGACTGATGGTTACCAGTGGCTGGGAAGGGTATTGGGGAGGGGATAAAGTGGGGCTGGTTAATGGGTGCAAAAATATAGTTAGATAGTTATATAGAATGAATAAGAGTTGATAGCATAACAAAGTGAGTATAAGCAACAAGTTAGGGTATACTTTAAAATAACTAAAAGAGTAGAATTGGAATGTTCCTAACACAAAGAAATGTTAAATGTCTGAGGTGACAGATACCCTAATTACCCTGATTTAATTAATACACATTGTATGCCTGTATCAAAACATCACGTGTACCCTATAAATATATATAAATATTATGTACCCATAATAATTAAAAGTAAAAAATAAAAAAGAAGACATCCAAATGGCCAAGTATATGAAAAAATGCTTAATATCAAATTGATATGCAATGAGATATCACCTCACATGAGTTGGAGTGGCTACTATCAAAAAGATAAAAGATAACAAGAGTTATCAGGGGTGTGAAGAAAGGGATCCCTTATACATTGTTCGTGGGAATGTGAATTAGTGCAGCCATCAGGAAAACAGTATGTTTGTGTATGGGAGTTCCTCAAAATATTGACAAGAGAACTACCATATGATCCAGCAATCCCACTTCTGGGTATATGTATAAAGGAAATGAAATCAGTGTGTCAAAGAGGTGTCTGCTATCCCCTGTTTATTGCAGTATTATTCACAATAGCCAAGATATGGAATCAACTTAAGTGTCTATCAACAGATGAATGGATAAAGAAAACGTGATACACACCACACACACACACACACACACAATGGAATACTATTCAGCCTTAAAAAAGAAGGGATTCCTGACAGTTGGGACAAAATGGATAAACCTGGAGGGCACTATGCCAAGGGAACTAAGCAAGACAAATACCACATGATCTCACTTATATGTGGAATGTAGAAAAGTAGAACTCATAAAAGCAGAAAGTGGAATGGTGGTTGCCAGGGGTTGAGGGTGGGAACAAATGGGGAATTTCTGGTCCAAGGGTTTCGTTAGGATGAATGAGTTCCACAGATCTATTGTACAGCATGGTGCCTATAGTTAACTGAGCTATGATGGTGCCCCTGCACTCTAGTCCCGGCAACAGAGTGAGACTCTGTCTCAAAAAACAAAGTATACTTGAAAATTGCTAAGAGAATAGATCTTAAATGTTCTCACCACACCAAAAAAATGACAACTATATGAGGCGATGGATATGTTAATTAGCTTGGTTGTGGTAATTATTTAACAATGTATACATATATCAAAACATCACATTTATACCGTAAATATATGCAATTATTATTTGTCAACTATACCTCAATAAAGCTGGAAAAAAATTTTAATTAAATAAAATAAAATGAAACCCACAAGGTGAACAAGATGTTTCCCTTTCTGTGTCTTCAGTCCCAAAACATGGTGAAATTCTGAGTTCTTAAAACCACCCTTTAGGGACCACAATAATTTTCTTATCGGTTCCATATGTTTTATGAATGTGGTCTCAGAGGTTAGGAATCAACGTTCCTCTGCCCCCAATTTCCCTTGCTTCCCAAAGTTCAGAGGCAACCGGAGATGAGTATTAGCATCCTGGTTTATAGGTTCCACTGGGTCTTTAGAGACCACCTCCTCACTGACTTTATTCAGCGGCTTTATCTTTTTAACTTGCTTGTATGATTTCATAGTGGCCCAGTGCCCTGAGAGCTCTGGAAGGGACCAGGTATTTATAAAAAGCCATTGTTGCTTTATGGGTGCCACTTGATTACTCACTTGCCAACCCAAATCAACAGATGGAAAGAATTCTGAGCACCTCAGTCAGTGATTTTGTCTTTCCTTTTATAACAACCCACACTTTCACTCATTCCCCCTCACCTACAACTTGCCATTTCCAAACATACTGGACATAATGTAAGCCCAAAGGGCTTTAAGATCTATTGATCCCTCTCTGTCCCTAAGCTGTCTTTTTTTTTTCCACTGCCAAGAATGTAGTCCACTTTCTTTCCTCCTGACTGACTGGTCTTCCCTCCAATATTTGGAGGGGGTGTGGGGTAGATTTGGAGTCTGCAAACACCTGAATACAGATAAAACCAAACCTATCTAAATCAAGC
This sequence comes from Daubentonia madagascariensis, assembly GCA_023783475.1. Classification (NCBI taxonomy): domain Eukaryota; kingdom Metazoa; phylum Chordata; class Mammalia; order Primates; family Daubentoniidae; genus Daubentonia; species Daubentonia madagascariensis. The sequence goes on from JAKFHU010002088.1 coordinate 7,320,990, forward strand.
AGCATGAAGGGGAAACAAGATAATAAATGTTGCAGAGAGAACACTGAGCTGGGAGTTAGAGACCTGGGTTCTCCTTAGTTCCAGTTACTCTGTTAATTTGATAGGGGACCAGATCCCATAAAAAAGGCTCTGGGTCTGATGTTTTGTGGTAAATCTCTGAAATAACATGTGTTCCTCTTTCCCTTGGCTGGAAAGGCACAGGTAAGAAACAACAACAGCACAGAGCCAAGGAAATGGGGCTGTAATAGATAATATTCATTAAGTATATGGTGGGAAAAACCCCTGTACAAGGAGACTAAGAACTTGGCTAATATTCAGCAAGTTACTTAGTTTTTAAAATGAGGACAATTCTAACTTCCCTACCAAGACACAAGGGCTAGCCCAGACAGCATCTTAAATCTCTTGTAAGAAGTATATGTGTTTGGGCACATACCGTTATGCTTGGTGCTGAACGTGTGGAAGGGTGAGGCACTCACCTCGGTTTACAATCAAGGTGGGCATCAGAGTGACGAAATACCTGTGTTTGAATCCCGTCTCTTATTTCCAATGTAACCTTGTATAAGTTACTCAACCTCTCTGACTCGGTGTCCCCATCTGTAAAATGCAATCAATTGCATCTAAGGCATAGGGTTGTCAAAAGGATTAAAGGAAATCACATGTAAAACCCTCAGCAAAAAGCCTTAGACAAAGTAGGCACGCAAAAAAAAAAAGTTTTTTCCTTTTCCTTGGGGAGAAAAAAAATGCACATATGAAGCAATTAGTGAACAAGACAATAGATACGAAATGCTAAATTGCTGGTCGTCAGTAAGTGCTCCAGGAGCCAGAGGAAGGAGACTTCAAAGTGGGCTGGAATCTGCAGGGAAGGGCAGGGAGGAGGGAGAAAAGGCAGCCTTGGGAGGGTGGGTCAGGTGGGAACCCCTGGGGGGGCCCCAGGCTTGCTCCTTTCACCTCTGGATTGAAACTCACACCATACACCCTTTGGGGACAAAAAGTGTTTGTGCCCCATTTGGACTTCCCAACGTTTAAAAGTAGTGAGAGATATTAACCAAACTACCGTAATGAAGACGTAAAGGTTTTCTTTCTTTCTTTCTTTTTAACTGACAGCAAGGCTATAATGAAATTTGAAGCAGAAGGTGAAAATCTGTGTCCGGCTCTGCTCGCAGGAAGCCTGCTTTACGTTTTCCTCTTCCCAGATCTGTGGCTTCGGGAGGGTGCGGTGGCTGATGAAATACAAACTTCTCAGCTGCTGACATCAGCGCAAGTGATTAGAAGGGGGCGGGGTGAGGCAGAAATCATCTTTTAGTTTAAATTGTTGTAAATCAGACCCGAAAACTAGGCTATACATTATGCTTTTGTTACTGAGAGTTAAATTACAAGCAAATGAACTGTGCATAATAACTCCGCACGTCCTGAGTCCTGCTCCTCAGCCAGGCGCGCTCTCCTGGGTCGCAGGCGCCGCGCTCGCAGCCACGGCTGGGCGACGGGCGCCCTCTCGTGGCCACCGCCCGCAGGGCCGCGGGGCTCCGCGCTCCCCGGGGCTCGGAGACGCTGGGCCACGACGGCCAGAGGCGGCGGCTGCCCCGAGAGCTGCGCGAGTCCAGTCGACTCTTCCGAGGTGCTGATAAAGGACTGTAATCCCCGTTTCAGTGCCAGTTATCTCATGCCCGTGTCAGGGCCTCCTCAGTCCTAGCAGGGAAATAACCACCAGGAACCCCCACTCAGAGAGGCAATTTAGCGCATTTTACCCAATGCTTGGTCAAAGTTAGTGAGAATACGTCTGCCCACCCTCTCGCCCGCCGCCCTCGGTTCTCGACATCCGCGTCTGGGCGCACGGCCTGTTCCCGGGCGAGGCTGTGGGCCGGGATTCCTGCGCATCGCAGCGAGAGGCGCGGATTGTTCCCGGGCCCTGCAAAGCCTTTGACTGGAATGTATTCCTTTTCCTCAGACCAGAGAAATTTAAAAAAAAAAAAGAAAAAAGAAAAATCAGAGTTTCAACTGCAGAACTCATAAAGAGGCTTCCAACTGACTCGGTTTAAACAACAACTGAAAATGGTCTGGTTGCAGCAGAGTCTCTCTGCAGGCCTCCTTCTCTCTTCAGGTGACTTCAGGAGGCTGACCAGAAAGAGTTCAACCCGTGTCACCTGCCCTTTGATGACGACTAATGACATCGAGAGCGATCTGCACCTTGAACGGTGCCCGGCACACGCTTGCTCCTTCTGTTCTCTCAGTGAGCGGCACGAGGAGCTCACGGTGCCCGCAGCCTGCGCCTGCTCCGGCCTAACTCTTCCTCTCCCTCCTGCTGCCCGCTAGGCTGGCACCCAGACCAGCGGTTGCCTCATGACTCTGTCGTATTCTAAAACCTAACGTCTTGTTGGAAACACGCACACACGCGCACACCCGGGAAAGCACGGGAACGCTCGATTTCTGCGCACACGCAGGACTTCAGGCCCGAGCTCTCGGTGGGGCCGGGGCGAGCGCACAGGCACCCAGCACGCGGGGAGGCGGACGCGGGCTGGGCTGCGGCCACCGGTCCGCAGATGCAGGCGCTGTGCTTACGCCTCGCACATGGCTTAGCCACCGACAGGCTCGCAGCAGAATTTATGGAGAGCCTCATTGAGTGTAACAGCAACAGGCTCCATTTTAATGAATCCCCTCGGTAGTATAATCATCACTCAGACAGGAACAACTGCTCTGTGGGGCTGTGCACCCTCTCACTGACCTTTGTACCTTCCCGCTGAAACCGAATCCCTCCCATATTTTTTTTCCCCATTGCACAAAAATTTCAATTTTAAAATGAATCAGTACGTGCATGAGGAGCGCATCGGGGGTGGCGGAAACAGTGGGACAGCAGTGCGAGCCCTGAGTCTTGTGAGGAAAGTGAGCTCGCAGACTTGGAGACCTGGTTCCCCTTCGTAAACACCATGAAATAGAATTTCATGTTACAAATTAATGTGTGTGTGTGTGTGTAATTTTTTTAAAGCAAGTGCTTTGTTGCGGAGAGCGCAGAGGCACCACATGCTGCGGTTGCTATGGTAATTACTAGCCTCTGTTGAATAGGGACGCAAGGGGTTACGCAGAAGAAAACCAACCGGCGAAAGCGCGTGTTAGAATGAATAAACCCACTTATTTGTAAAAGGTTGCAAGAGGCACTCAAACCAGAAAATAAAGGAGGTGGAGGAAGGGGCATATTTTTACAAAGACCCAACAAAACTGTTGCCTACAGCAGTTTTCATCATATTTCTGGAGTTAATAACGTCAAAAGCCCTTGAGGCATCTGCCCATGGGTTTCTAGAGGCAGAAGACACAATCGTATCTAAAAGCAGCACAATGCTACACAGTAGTAGTAATAGCAATAGCAGTAGTAACAATAATAGTAACGATAGTAATGAAAAGCGTTATCATTTACTGATTGAATGCAATGTTTCCAGTGCTTCTCCTATTTTATCTCATTTAATCCACACAAAAACCCTGAAAGACGTGTATTAATTCATGTTTTCATTTATTTTATATTTTTTAAGGAACTTCTATGAGGCACTGAGTTGAGCTCTGAATGTCAAAATGGGGGAAAATGTTGTCTCTCCCGCAAGGACTTCATGGTCAGTGGGAGAGAAAGAAGTGAATGAGCTCACAACAGTGCAGGGCGGGTGCCAAGGGAGCTCACAGGAGAAATACTCTCTCATGGATCTTGGGGGCAGTGTTGAGGGGTGGGGAACCAGACAGGAGACTTATGGAAAAAAGTGACCTCCAAGCAGGGTCTGAGAATGGTGAGAGTTTAGCAGAGGACTAGGGGGACGGGTGTTCCAAGCAGAGAGAAATCCAGGCGAAGGCTCGATTTGGAGGCAGAGCCTGACAGTTCCCTTAAAAGGAGGTGGACCACTGGGGCTGAACGCAGGGCAAGTTGGGAGTGGTACGACAGCTGGGGGAGGGCAGGCAGGGCCGGAGGAAGAAGGGCTTCATGGTCCACGTGATGGAGTTCGGACCTGGTCCCAGGGCCCTGACAACTCTGTAAAGGACATTTAGAGGGGTAGTCAAAACATGATTAGGTTTGTGTTTTAACAAGTTCACTTGAATGGCAGTATGGAGGAGGGATGGAGAGGGTGGGAACAGAAGCAGGCAGGTCAGAGGGAAGGCTGTGTGGTGACAGTGAGAGGCAATGGCAGGTGGCATTCAGGGAGGGGCAGGAAGGACTGGGGCAGGAGAGCAGATTTGTGTCTATTGAGGAGCCCGGTCGATGGGACTTGGTGTGGTGGCTATGGGAGAGGCAATAAAGAGCCCGAAAGTACTGTTTCCCCTATTTTACAGAGGACAGAACCGAGTTTAGAAAAGGTAAGAAACTTGCCAAAGGTTCCACTACAAAGTGGCAGGAGCAGGACTTGAATCCATGCCCGTCTGATTCCAGAGCCTCTTCTTTCCAATGCGTCATGTCACCACCCCCATGGCTGAAGAAGAGGCTCCCAGCCCAAATCCACCATAGGAGTGTTGTTTACAAATGCAGAAAGGGGAAGCATCAGATTTGGCTCACTGAGGAACACAATGTCCGAAGGCACACTGGGAAATTTTATAGATGAACAATAAGCATTAGGAACAGAAACGCAAACTGAAACAATTTATAAATTTTGTAGTTGGTTCTTTCTCTTCGCTTAGCCCCCTATAGAGATAATTTCCATCAGTCACAATAAGATAACATGCCATTTGCTTTTTGAAAAAAATTGTTTAAAGGAGCATTTAATTAAGAAACATCATTATATCTTCTACAAAACCAGAGTTCAAGATATCTTCTTCTTTATTGTTCCACAATGACACTTCTGTAAGAAGCAACATGATTGACCAACTAATTAATCAAGTGCTATCCCTTATTCCAAAAAGAATTTAAGATAAAATACATGATGAAATTTCTTTTTGAATTTAATAACAGCTATCAGTTTAACTTTCCAGGTAAAAAGCATCTTTCAACAAAACATGCAGAGATAGCTAAAGAGAGAGAGAGAAAAGAAAAAAAATGAAAACAACAACAAATAAATAAATTACATACAGAGAATTATATAACCCATCAGGTTTTCATTTTAGGCTGTGGAATTTTATACTCATTTTATTTCATTTTAGACTCACCATTTGATACATCTTTGCTTGAAATTATTTACATGTGCTCTTTTTTTAAAACTTCTACTTTCTATATGAAGGCCACTTTCATTTGTTTTTGAAAATAGGTAAACACAAATATAGCAGCAATAGGTTTATGTTTGCACTGGGTTATCTCTTTAACTGGAATGTCTAAAAGACTGAGGACTGGTGCATCCAAGATCGAGAGAACAGCTTGTCTGTGCACTGTCTGCTCTGCTCGGATGCACCTGCACCAGCGACCACACTGCCATCAGAAGGGGGGGCTTTGGAAACCAGGGCACATTAGTTTGAAATCCTATACACGTGGACTCCCACCATCAAGAGACCACATGTGCCAGTCTTGGATACCATCTAAGCATTTAACAATCTAGTTTCAGTGTGAAAGTGGTGGGTTTGAACGGGGCCTGAAATTTGGGGACAGGAACCAGAGTAGATCTTCTCCACTCTCCTCTTTCCCGTGATCCTCAAATCCCTCATCATATTCCCGTTCTTCCCCTCAGCCTATTACTCAAACCCCTGGTGCTCCTAGCTTTTCAGGGAGGTGGGAGATGGGGCAGAAAGGAGAGTCCAAGTGCTGCAGAGAAAAGCTGCAAAGGGGAGAGTGAGCACCCGAGGGAGTCAAATCAGAGTTGTCAAGACAGGAGTCCACACTCGGGTCTGTGGATTCCAAGCCACTGTGAGAGGCAAGCCGATGCTGCTTTTGTGCTCAGCAACTTGACGTCGTGCCATCCAAAGAAAAGTCAGCACTTTATACTTTAATCTGAGAAATTCATCAGCCTCATAAGGCTCCTTTTAATCATCACACGACCCAACTGTGGGACCAGGAGGTGGTAAATGACACTATTCTCCTTTGATAGAAGCACAAACTGGGGCTTGGATCCATTGAGAACTGCCCAAGGACACACAGCAGGCAGTGAGTCATTTGACAAGCAACCCAGAGCAACATCTCTCCAATCTAGCATTTTTCTGCCAGGCTACATGCTTCCATTTAGTTTAGGAGGCAATGTTTTCGGTAGCTTGTGACTGTGCTTTTGTATCCTGTTGGGACTGGAACCCTAATTACATTCTGATAATGTCAGCAATGTTTTCCGGAAGGTGAGATCCCCTCTTCCCTGCTTCTGCCTCCCAAGATGAACGATGACTGATCTAAGCCTACTGTGGAAGTGCTTCCCCTTCTCCAGGCATTGGTTTAGGGGTGGATATGGGACCCGATTCTAGCCAATGAGACAGGGCGGAAGGAGTGGTGGGAAGGAGAGATTCCTGGTGTCTTGCCCTCTTTCTTCCTGCCTTAGGACATTATCACATGAGGACTTGATGCTTAGAATTGAGGTTCCAAGAGAACTGAAAAGAAGCCAAATTCCTCCTAACTGATGTAGTTAGCACGGTCATGCATGCTAACTTTGACGAATTGTGTGGTCAGAGTTTAGCTTTCCGGAGACATAAAATGTGTGGCACATCCCTTGTTTCCTTTGTAAGGGAACAAATGTTTCTTTAGGTTACTAGGAATCAAACCCTTGGTTGGGTTTTCACACTGATGTCTTGCTTTGTTTTAAGTCCAGATGGAACTAAGGACCATGGCATAGCCAGGAGCTGACACCAGGGCATCTTCTTGGCATACGGGCCCTGCGGCATCAGCCCTGTGCATCTTCGCAAGCCCTGGCTAGTTATGTCAACTTGTCTCTCACCCAGGCCAAGAGATCTTCTGGTTCTATAGCACCTCTGTGCCTCCCAATTAGCAGGGTGATGTCTTACTATTGCACCACCATCCAGTCCAACCTCCTCTGCTGTAATGGCTTTCAAATTCTGTTTTGACCTCATTGGATCACCATTTGCTGAACGGTTACAGCCTATATGGGCTGTAATTACAACTGCAGTTTGTATCATTAAGCAGTGATACATGGAGAACAAATACAGCTTATTATGAAACAGACAGTATACCTACATCAACTCATTTTGGATCTTTAAAAAAAAAATGGGGTTTTTGTTGTTTGGGTTTTTAAAAAATGTTTGATAAATCCTTAGAGCAAAAGAAAGTACCTACACTATGATTAAATAGAAAGGGTCTGCATTTTGTGAAGGAGAGGAAAATTCCTTTTGAATTGTTGAGAAACAGTGTTTTAAAAAGGCAAATCCAAATCCGAGCTCTCAACTATTGTTGGTGCTTGGCAAATGTTTGGTAACTATCTAGTATGAGATTGGTATAGAAATTGAAATATTATGGTACAAGTGTACCTTCTCTTCATACATTCTTGAATGAAATATCTGTAAATCAAGTCACATTTTAAATGTTCATTGAGTGATTCCATATGTAAAAGAATCATTGTAAAAACTGGTTAATCCATATGTATAACAACATTGAATTTTTGGTAGTTTAGGTTTGTTCTTTTTTGCATCATATTTTCACATCCTGAGGGGAAGGCAGAAGATATCTAAATTGCACAGAGATTGCTCTTTGGTGGTCCCCACTTCGTTTGAGGGCATTGGACACTGTGTTATTTCTCTCCCATGGCAGTATTAGAAGACACAGCCAGAGCACACCATTTCGGCTTATACACAATCATTTATCATAAAAAGTAAATAGAAGGGAAATAAGAATTCACATGGGAAGGGGCATTTCCGAGTGCATGAAACAAGCTGCTGGAAAAAAATTATCCAGGAAGGATGGGTCCTGGGTGCTGGGAATTTGGTGGGATGAGCATGGGTCCCCATCTTGAGCACAGATTCCCCCTGCCATCAACACTGCTGTGTGTGCACTGACTCCCCCCCAGGGCCAGGGTGCTGACATCTCAGAATCCCCATCCCGGTCCCCTTGAACACAAATGCCTCCAAGGGCAGCTTCTAGCAGCTGCAGGCAGCTCCCAGCACACTATGAGGACTTTGTAAATGTCAAAGAAGAATAAAAAACAATTTTTCTCAAAGCATTGAGGAAAAACTCCATTTTCTAAATAAGTTCAAATGTGTTTGTGTGGGAAACTTTAACAAGTTTTTAAGACCTTTTTAGCTGGACAAAAGGAGCATAAAATTGGTTTCTAGACACAAAGAACTCTTTAGAAAGTGGTTAACCTTTAAAGCAACTCCTAAGAAAAACAAAGATTTTGTATATTCAATGAGACCCTTGGAATAACAATTGCTTGTGTTTTCACTGCCCAGGAGTGTAAAGAAGCAAACAAACCAATTTACATTTCCCTTAGCAGTAGCTTGTTTGTTGTTATTTTCTTTAAGAGTATCAGGGTCGTTGGCTGCAAATGGAATTTAGATATGTAGAGTAAAGAGGCAGTCAGACTAAAAGTAAATGAGATTTTGAATAACCTCTGTAATATTTATAATCTTGTACGCTCTGAATTCCCATCATTTCTTATTCATCCAAACAAACTCAAATGGGTTTGTGGCCCATGAGCCTTCTTTCCACTAAATACAACCAACACACGTGGAACCATAAAATGAAAACGATCTGACCTAAGACATTTCGATGGTACAGGAGGAAGCATCATTTGGAAACCTGAAGAATCCCTCATGATAGAAGCCTGGATTGGCTTTCTGACCAAATGTTTTGAGTCCAAGCCTGCATCCACAAGAGTCATTCTGGAGTCAAACGCATGGGTCTGGTCAAAAGCAAAAATGAGAGGGGAACGGGCTTAGTGAGTAATCACGTTGAGGCAAAACTAGGGAGCAACAGCTCTGGGGAGCAAGAGAGAATCTGCATGGGCAGGAACACAAATTCCCAATAATCCACCTCCCCAAAAGTGGAGCTGGAAAATGTCAGGAGCCTCTAGAGGACACACAATTAACTCCTGGAAAGAAATCAGCACACCTGCCTCCTTGAAGTGCACGTGCTCTTCTGAGGACAGAGCGTCTCCTGGCTCAGGCCTCTCCTGGCCTCAGCAAGTGGGGTTCCACACGCTGTGGCACTGGAGCTTCACCTTTGCCTCATGCTTTTCAGTCAGCAAAGCGCTATCACCCATATTGTCTCATGTCACTTTCCCAAAAGCCCTGGGAAGGATGCAAAGTAGGTATTATAATCTCTATCATGTAGATTAATATCAAAAAGGAGAAAAAGGTTAGATGATGTTGTTTCGAACCAGATGACTGGTGGGTGGCAGGGCCAGGAGCAAGACCCAGGCTTCCTGACTTCTGGTCTAGAGCTCTCACTTTCTCCCGCTCCATTGCCACGGCATGGGCCACAGTCCTCCAGCTTGGTCAAAGGCTTAATTAAGCATGTTGTCTGCAGTATTCCCTCTATGCCACACAAATGCAGAGCTATTCCAGATCCACAGTAATTCCCTAACCATCTTTGCTTTGATGAATCAAAGGGAAGTGGACAGGACAATGCAGCAAGCTGTGTCTGATGGTCCCAGGCTCCCCTCCTATCCCCAGGAGGAATATGGTAGCCTTTCTTCTCTCAAGCGAATCATTAAAAGTCTTGAAGGAAAATCTGTTTTAACAATGAACTCAACAAGAACTGCGAGATAAGCATTGTTTCTGGGTGTGGGGATACAGGAGTGAAAGGCAAGCTTCCTATGCCAAAGAAGGTCCCTTGTGATGGGAGAAACAAACAGGGTTCACACAAACTGTGATGAAGGCAAAGATGGAGCTAGGAGGAGACTGTGCAGAGTGCCTGGGGCACGGCAAACCTCAGGTTCTTCCCTCCTCCTTCTCCACCTTCATATTCCCTGTCTTGGAGAAGAGTACAGGGTTGTTCTAGATGGTGGCCTATTCCCAGGAGGCATGACAGTGTGAAAGTCTAGAGTGATAACGGCACTGCTGTCTTCTGGGCCCAGTCTGGGATCACATAGCTCCTAACTTTATACCTATCCTCAGCCCTGTGTGCTATGATGGGCTCTGGAAATGTGCAGCTCAGATATCTTGAAATGTGGAGAGTATTGTTGACTGGAATAGGATGAAGGGGAGAAAATGGGGAAGCGGGAGAAAAATCTCAGAAAGCCTCAGCAGTACCTGCATGCACCATGCAGGCGGGGTGCTGGAGGGGCCAGGGCTAGAGCACAGGGGAAGGCGATAGGATGGCCAGGGCCCACTGGGAGCTGGAGCCCTGGAAGAGGATGCACCTGGTGGGCACAGTGCTGGGATATCCATCTGGGACAGAGATAAGGGGGTGAGGAGGCTGGGACTGATTGGGGAGGAAAATCCCTATCCCTCTCTCCCCACCCTCTGGTCTTCTGCTGGTGCTTCTCATGACAAAATCCAACCAGAAGCCAGCAGCCAGGGAGCCCAGATTTTGCAGCCCACAGGGGCTAGCCTCAGAGTCACCATGTAGGACAGAGATGGGCAAACACAGGGCCAAACAGAAACATCAGCACCCTTGGGGAGAAATACTAAAGAATGGGCCAAGTGAAAGAAGAAAAACTGCAAAAACTTGATTTGACTTTGTAAAAGTAATATTAATTTCAATCACATGTGAACCACTTGCTATTTGTGCCTAATTAACACACAGTGCAATAACAATTATAAATGGTTATTCAATATAAGAACATCACCTTGTGTTATTGGATTCACTGAATTATTTCAACATATGACCAACATCTTTAGCTATTATACCCATTCTCCCTATTATATATATGTAATATCTATAGCTTATAACATTTGGTATTTTATATACAGTAAATGTTCTGGTTCACAAGTTACACAAGAAAACAGAAACATTGGTGAGGAATTTTTAGTTCTATTAGATAAATTGTACAATCTAGATTTGAACAGACTCCTTCCTCCCTGTTTGGGGACCAGAAATCTCTAGCTAATGTATAGGGGTAGCAGTGATTTGCTGTTACTATCTCTTGTGTAAGTCCTCTTTGGAATTGATGTTCAGCTTGCGGAGCTGCTAACGGCACCTACAAGGCAGTCATGATCTCCTGGAACTTAGAGTGTAGCTCCGGGCTGAGCAGACACTCCCAATCCTGGGGAAGCTGGAAAGAGATGGGGTTGAACAGCACCCCCCACTTTGGTCTCTTCAGCCTTCGTAAGACCATAGAACAAATGGTGCTTGTGTATGGAAACTTCCTAATGAACAGCTAGGGCCATATTAGAAAGGAATTACAATATAGAAATGATAAAGGATGACATTTTAGTTAACTTGGACTTTCCCTCCAATCTCATCAAGGATGCCACCTTTTAAAAGCTTTAAACCACCAAGTCCTACTCCCTGAACAATGTCCCAAGTCTAAGACCACAATTCCTGCCCTGAGTTGTGCCCTAGGGTTACCCTTGTGGTATTGTTGCTATTGGCATCTAGTTTTGTGCTTTGGGGTTAGGAAATGGCTCAGGTTCTAGGGCTCAGGCTCTACACGTGCCCTTGGTTCCTTTTCAGTATTTCCACAAACTACAGGCCTGCTAGCCACTTATTAGTTGACCTATTAAAGTAAGCTCACCTCCTAAGGAAAAACCTTGATTTTTTCCTGTGAGGGTGCAGTCTAAATCCATATGGAAGGGGAAAAAAAGAACACTGGTTACCCAATTCATTAGCAAGGCACCTGTCTTGACCTTTGAATCAATGTATCCCAATTACCATGGTGAGCTGCTTTTATTTGTTTCTTTTTATTCTGCATGACCTTCTATTCCTGGCCACATCTCCAGGAAACACTACACCAACTTGTGATGGCTACTCTCTCTATTTTAAGAAGAGCTTCCGGCTTTATTTAAATTTAGCGGTTATCCCCCACCAACCCGCCAACACCATAAGGAGGGGATAGTCAACTTCTAGGTGGAGCAGATAAAGTAGTAGCCTAAGATGCAGGCCTGTAGTCATGAGTAGCTACATAATTTGTGGGCACTGTAGAAAATGAAAATGTGAGGCCCCTTTTATAAAAATGAATAAGAATTTCAAGATTGTAAGAAAAGAACATTAAATCAAGAGTCCCCACTATGCAAATGCACAGGCCACATGCCCATGAAGCCAGCACTGCTTGGAGTCTCCAAGCAATTTATACCCCAGTGCGTGCAAATAACATAACCCTAACAACACATGCTGTGAGTGACTGGCCCAAATTGATGAGGACTCTTGAAACCCAGTGGAGGTAGTGATACAGAGCAATGCTAAACCACTGGGCCAGGAAACAATGGCTTAAAAGACATCAGGAGATCTCCAGGAATCCTTGGACTAACAGCCTTAGCTAGGATCTCAGCTTTCTAAGTCCCTCTCTTGCTGCAGCCCAGTTTTGCCCACTGGATTCTCTATTGTGTTGGATGCTCAGACCATCTACAATGTCAGTATGCCCTCAGCCAGCCATCTGCTTGCACTGAGACCTGCCAAATGCAGACTCCATGATGCTTCACGGGAAGGTAAGTAGCCTGGTGACTGGGACAGGTGGCTCTGGTTCTTCCAATTGGTTCCATGGCCAGGTTGGCCCAGGTGGAACGCACACCATGTACCTCACCCTCTACTTTTTGGCTTTTGAGTTCAGTGACAATCTTCCTGGCTACATATGCTGCACATACAATAGTGCTCAACAATTCTTGTGAAAAAGGACTGAATGGCCTTTACCTGCCAGGTAAGGCAGCCTGTCAAAGAAGATGGGCACTGGGATCATTGGTTGGGCCATGCTTGAGTGGTGTGGGGTGTAAACGTGGTCAGTGGTCTTGAAGGAGCTTCACACATTAATGACCTGAATTAAACACAGGCAGAGTGTAATCAGGTGGTGGTTTAGCTTTTGCTTTCATATTGTAAATGGAGTGCTTGGGTTGTTGCACCAGTAACTCTTTATATACCATGAACTTTATGGACCAAAATCAGTGGGTTCCTTTTTACTTCTGGAAATGAAAAGTACACTTTAAACTTGGAGGGAGAATGAAGTAAATTTCTTTTTAATGACAGCTCTCTTTTCAAGAGTCAAATAGCACTATCAGAAAGCTATTTTCAAAGCCTAATTTTGGCTGCACTCCTCTTCCCATTATAAATAAGACTCACTTTCTTGTAAGCTTGATTTCCAGTGTCTGAGAAGTGGCAATTCTGCTACAAAGTTTTTCCTTGACCTGAAATTCTCTTTTTCTACTTTGTAGCATCCTCTCAGACAAGTTGCTAGTTCCTTATTAGTCTAAGAAGTTTCCTTGAGGAAGCTGTATAAGCCCCACCTCTGGGGACTCCAGTAGAAATTGATTTAATTGTCACAAGGCTCTCACACTTAGTATCTGAAAACTTGGGAGAATACAAGGGAGAGACCCTTTTAAGTAATCATTTGCAGCTCTATGCTACTGAATAGTGTAAAAAAAAATTTTTTTTTTTTAATTTGAAAGCCTGTCAGTCCTGAAGGTTTTCTTTTTAAAGGTCAGAAAATATCCTGTGGGATTCTTTTCTTCACTGGATCGTCTTATCTAGCTTGAAACTTGTTCTAGATTAATGACCAGAAGGTCAACGCAATACATTACCAAAACAGAGTTATCAGGAGTGGCCAGGGGGGCTTGCCCACGATGCGGGCCAGTTTGTGGCCATTTGTGGCATTGTCCAGCTGAGCTTCTTATAGGAACACGGTAGAGGGGGGTTGAAGTCATCTGATACTGACTCTTTTCCTCTGTTTTGTTTCTGAAGATCTGGAAAAATATATTTAAGTTGGTCATCTTCTCAAGCCTCCCTTTAGACTTAAAGAAAATATCCACCAACCTTGCTGAAAGAACATTTTTCAACCCACTTGAACTTCTTGTCTTCAAATCTGCCAGGAAAAAAGGGCTAGATTTGTAGGATGGACCTAATTTAATGTTTGATAATTATAAAAGGCCAAACTTGTAGTCATGGGTGCTCTGCATACACCACTCCCGGACAGAGGGACTGTTCAGTGGAAATGTGTAGCAGGAACAATTTCAGGATTAGGCATCAAAACATTTGCACGGATGCTTCTCAATTGCCAATTACAGCTGCTTGTACAACTCAGTAACCAAGAGCATTGTGGTTTGCCTTGATGAATAAACACTTATGACTAATTGGAAAATGTATTTCTAGAGTACCATGTTGCAGCCCTACATGGCTCCTTTATTATTGCTTCCTGGCATCCTGCCCATCAAGCGCAGACCACTTTCCTTTGAATAAGGCTTAGATGTGATCAGCTGACGCTTTCCTTCCTCCACCCGCTTCAACAACACAGCTGATTATTCAACCATTTTCTCTACCCTTTGCTGCCTTCTGTGCTTTTTTTGTTTCTTACCATTCAAAATTTCTCGCTGTGAGAAGCTCTAAAATTACCAGCTCTCTGAAAATATGCCTTCAAAGCTCACTTTGCATCCAGTTTATAAAAATGTTTCTGTTTAGCACAATTAGGAGTAGTAGGGGGAAAATGGCAATGTAATTTCAAGCAGTTTTCTCATTTGTTTATATTAAGGTGAAAATTTAATCAAATTAAAGTGAGTGCTAAACATACACAAGTGTGTACATACATGCACACACAACATATAAAGAGGTGTGTTAAAGTTAATGACTGATTCTAGATGTTGTGATTAAAGTGATTTTCTTCTATATTTCCTAATTTTTTATCTTGACCATAATCAGAAAAAAATACACGTAAAACGACATTAAATACTGTTTTCTTTACATAGGATCATTTTTCTAGATAGAGATTATCATGGAAATCAGAAGTCTTAACATTACTTTTTATTTCTGTTGGGGTGAGTGAAGAAAAGTAGGGCAGAGAGGTCCGTGAGAAAATAAATTTTTATTTACACTTCTAGAAGTGTCTGCCAGTTTGCTTTGGAGACTTTGCAGGGGCTATTTCAACTCCATTTTGAGGAGCACAGACCAAGATGGAAGAGTGGAGTGGTTACCTCTCATCTTCCTCTCTATGCTTTCTTCTGTCTGCTGGCAAACTTGCACTCTCTAACAAAAGAGGCAAAAATTACTCCAGGGAAATGGAATTTTTCCTGTGGTGGCTACAGCTGAATTACTAGATACGGCAGCGTTGTATGTTCTGAAGAGTCACCATTTAATTGCTTAAACACAAACAAAAACAAACGAAAAAATATTATGAGAAGCAACTGCTTGAAAATATGGAAGGTAAAAAGATTCTGAGTATTTAAGATTCCTCCCTTCTATTGAGGAGGTTAGAGGGAAGGAAAAACCAGTACAGAATAGTAACATATTGAAGTTGTAATGAAGTTTGCCAAAGTACACTTTTTCGTATACAAAGAGAAATACAAGCATGTTATAGAGTTGGGCACCAAAAGGACTAATTTCACAAAACTCTGAAAGTCTATGCTACTCTCAAACAAGACTCATGAATCAAAATCCTTTGTTTACCTGGGAACCGTGAGTTTTTAACAGAAGGAGGGAGAGCGTAGGAGTAAAAGTAATGTCAAAGTTCAACTTTATCAAAAAGGAACATATAACTATGCTGGACAGAAACCTCTTCTAAAGGGAATTAAAATTTTCTTCTTGTCTGAATCATTTAAATTTTATAAGCTATCACAGAAATTTTTGCCAAGTTTCACTATATCATTGCATGTCTAGAAACAATAGGTATATTTATTACTGGAAAAATAACTAAACTGAAGTCTTTTCCCCCAAGGGAATAATGCTAAATCTCAATCAATGGGCAGTGTTGTCATTTCAAACAGTTTTCTCATTATCTATCTCCAATCATTTCCTGGGGTTTCTAACGTGACCCTCCATCCTGCCAGATGTGACATGTGTGTCTAGGAAGGGGTTTGAGATCCAGCCTGTATCATAATCCAGTGGTGAGTTTGGCCAACAATTATGAAGCACTAAATACATTTAAAGCAATTTGATGGATACTATAGTGGACGGCAAAATGGGCAGGATACTGTTCCTTCCCTCAAAATGCTAAAGGTATTCAATAGTATATCCTACATCAGAAAATAATTGGAAGCAAGTGCAACTATAAAAAATCGTCATTCACAGGCAGAAGTGTCATCATAATAAAAGATGGATGTTTTTGAATTGTCATCTTGAAACGCCACTGGGACAGGGAATGGAGACACGTGCTCTGTAGGGTGAGAGGGGATTTTCCTACTCCACCTCCATTGATTCCCGGCAGTGACCCCAAGATACGGGGCTTACTGCTGTGATACCCACTCTACAGATGAGGAAGCTGAGGCTCAGGAGTGTACGGGAGATTTCAGGAAGAGAAACTAAGTTACAAATGTTTGTGATTGTCCCCATCCTCCTCTCCACCCAACCTGAGGAGAAAGGGACCCTTCCTCGGGCAGTCCAGGGTCTTCATGCCGCAAAATGTGGGGAAAGAAGAGAATTCAGCAAAGGAGAGAGGAGACTAGAGGATCTGCATGGACTGAGATGAAGGAAGAGTTCTAAGAAATTTGCAGTGAGAAAAGAAACCTGATGATAGAAATATTAAAAGGGAAACAGAGAGAAAAGACAGATGGTTAACGAGCTGTGATGCTCATCAAGAATGTATTCTCCCATCTATCTGGGGAAGAGAGTCCACAGTAAAGATTTAATTGTATTTCAATGACTTAATGCTGGGGTGGTGCTTCAGGGATTGTGGTACATGCTGAGCTGGGGATTTACAAAGGTTCCCGTCATTTGAAGATGACAGAATAAGGCTTCAAACTCTTTATAATACGAGAGGACTTCGTGGAGGCCACCCACGGGAAGATGCTTAAATTGCGGGTGGGAAGGGGGGCGTCCAGAAGTCTCTCTCCACTGTCTGGAACTCTCCCTTTGGGATGGCACAACAGCTGTCCCATAAAGTAGAACAAATGGAAGGACCGTGGAATTTACTCTTTCAGCACAAAAGATGGGGTTAAAACCGTGGCCAGGCAATTCTAGGAGACACAAAAATATTTCAATCGTGCAGAACGACAGAGGTGTCCCTATGAAGTCGAATGTGTGAAGCGATGCAACTCTTCCACTGTAACGGACCTTGCATGTTTCAAGGATTCATTTAGCAATATTAGGCTGGAAATCCATTTAGTTTTGAGTCAGTGAGACCACACAGATAAGATTACAAATATCAGTTTTCATTATTGTATTTGCAGATTTAAGTGGCATATTTACATCCTGTCTGCACGGGAACCTGATAATCAGCTTCAGTAAATTGGATTGGAATGCTGAGGAACAGAAGATCCTTCACGAATTTCGACAGTCAGAGTCGGCGTCTGGGCCCAGCAGTTCTCATCTGCCCTGTGTTCTTGATGCCTTCCCTCGACTGTTCTTCTTGACAGCAGAGAATGCTGACAGCCCAGCTGAATTCTCTAAACTCTGATTTTCTATCAGACCAAAAGATGACAAATGAGGTTTTCACTCCCGTTGATGAGCACATCACGAAAATGACATAATGGTGTAATTTTTTTCACCCCAAGACAAGGAAAAAAATGTATTGGAAATCACTGTGTTTCATGTTTTTGTTCCCTTTCCACCTTCATCTGACCACAGTTGTCACGCAGAACTCTAAAGAGGAGCAGAAATGGATGCTGTCGTTGAGCAGCTGCCTTGGTGTATGTCTATGACAAGGTCATACTCATCACAGTGCCTGGGACATGCTTTTCTTATTGAGAGGGGTTATCCCAGGAACACTTTACAGGCTAACTGACATCTCTAGAATTGGATGTGACACCCCAAATGACATTTCTTGGGGAGAAAGCTTGACAGACACCCTTCTAGAGAAATAACTACTCCTATTTATGCACCACCTAAAACAACAGCTGAGCAGGGTACATGCAATCTCTTCAACCTTTGAAATATTGTTCTTCACCCACTTTTTGACAGCGAACCCAAATTGACCTGTTCAGTTATTTAGGTTGAAGTTATTGTCAAGGTGAGCATTTGAACAGTTTGTTTTTGGTTTGGGATTTTTATTAAATCTTATAAAAGATCATCCTGTGTCACCCACTCAGCCTGGGCCCACATTCAGATTCAGCTTGAAGGAATCACTGAGCATGAAGGTCCTAGCTTTCACCTCCAAGGGTGGGGCGGGATTCACAGAGGACTATGCTTCTACAGCCCAGTGCTAATCTGACAGAAGATCAGTGACATGTCTGCAGTATTCCCCAACTTCAATCAAAAAGTTTGCTGTCCAGGGTGGTTGGTAGAATTTCCTCTTAAACAAGATCTTAAAATCACCAGGACAGACTGAAAGTGCTCATAATCAAAATTATCATTCAAACACGGGCAGATTATTTTTCCCCTATTGGTACAGGGAGAGAATCACCATAATAGAAGGTTCTGTGGGCTTGTGTTTTGCAGGCTGCAGTTTTACATTCTGAGGGGCTAAGAGCGTGCCACCTCACACACACTCTGCTCATGCACCCGTGCTTAGAAAGGGCTTTACCCTGTTGCAGTTGAAATGGTTCTCACTCATTCTTTCTATGCTTTGCATGGACATGGGACATTTGCACTCACAAACATTAAACGCATGAATGATATGACCTGATTGGTACCTGGTGGAAGACCTTGAAAGACTTAGAAGAGTGATTTAGAGAAAAATCTAAGGTTTTAGGTTTGTTAAAAGAGTAATTTCCTTCATACTCACACACTCGCCTGCCTAGAGGCTTGCTGGCAATATTTATTTCTTCTTTTTGATAATCTGGGCTGCCATCAGATACTCTTTTTGCTTATCTTTTTGCTGCCCAACCTAGATCCTCTAGTCCAACGTATTTGGCCACTTTTATAAGAACATGAGACTTATGATTTCCCCATGGTAGACTGAATGTATTAATAGCCCTACTTTTCATGCCTCCCTGTGTCTACACCCTTGGGAAGTGCCCTCCCACACTGACTCTGGGTGAGGCCATATCACTTGTTTTGGCCAATGGAACAATAGCAAACTCAGCACAAGCAGAGAATTGAAAAAGCACTTGTGCTTTTCTGCCCCCTTTTTTCACCCCCTGCCACTCCCATGAGAATATGACCAGGCCTGCTGGAGAACTGTGGGAGACACATGGAGGAAGGCCGAGCTGCCCTGCCACAGCCAGGACATCTGCAGCTGAGTTCAAATGGGTGAGGCCCTGGCTGACCGCTATCCCAGACCCAAGCACCACCAGCCTGTCTCCCACATGCAGACACCCGGGCAATGGATGCTTACTGTTGCATGCCAACAAGTTTGGGGCTTGTTACTCAGCATTTTTGTGGCAATGGATCCCTGACGCTTCCCCTCATCTCAGTGTTTGTTTTGGCACATGTGGCACCAAGAAATGTTTTGTGGAAAAGAATGACATAAAGTAGTACAAATTTATGGCAAAAAAAGAGCTTTAGAGACTCTCTGCTTAATAGTAGTTTTCAAATCTTTTTAAAGCAGAGGAAATTTTATAATAGGAAATTGTATTCTGGACCCACAATATACAAAATGGATTACACATGGTTAAAGTGTACGCACAGAAGGATCAACAATGGAGTGTCACTCCTACCACCCCCTCACCCCACCCCCACCCCCGTTAGCCACACAGAGGCACCTTCTCAGGGCTCCAGGCCTCTGTGGGCATAGTTTGAAAACCACTTCCTATTTTACAGACAAGGAAACCAACACCGTAAAGGATTTAAGCAACTTGGCCAAGCTTCCTTACAGGACATTATCAGAGGTTCAAATAACTCCCAGTGTGAGCATTTCCTGGTGATCTACCTGCAGTAAATATCTAATATAACCTCCCAAAACTACCCACCTTGGGCCCCTCCTTTACACGTTCCAGACTCCACTGTTTGGTCACAGGACACCTATCCTGGACACTATTTGGTAACAGAAAATAAACAAGAAAAATCACCTTACTATTGTGGGAGATGATCTCACGGCATATAAACCATATACAGCTGCACTAATGCCAGTATTATGGTTCTATTGCCCCTTAGAATTTCCTTTTCCTTCAATTAAGTTTTCTTTTCTTATGGATATAGCTCTGCTGTCAGCTCGTCTACATGGTCCTTCCTCCTCATTTTATCTCCTGGCTTTTACACTTTCTCCTTGAATCCTTGAACAAGATCTTTTGCTGTTTTGTCCAGTTTCTCCACAACAATCTTATTTCTTATTATGCTGCCTTTTTGGTTTTCTTGCTTCTAGTATTACTGCAGTTCTACTTTACCCATCCTCTTCTTAGTACAAGTATTAGCATATCTAAAATCCATGTTTAAAACTGTAATACTTTTTCTGTAGAAAAAGATGTTACAATCCCCAGTCTACATAGAACGTACCCTTCGATCATTGCTTCCTTTCTTTAGAGAGCTATTAAAAATCCAAATAGGTGATTAATTAACAGAACCTCTTTTTAAATGTAATCATCGTATCAGACATTATCTCTCAGAGTATCCTACAGTTCTAGAAGAACTGAAAATTCAATTTAGCCATATGATCTGCAGAAATTGATTTCTGTCATTTTCTTGGATATCCAATAAAGAGCCAAAACAGTGGATCCTGTCGCTTTGATGATAATTTTCACGCATGCTAGAATTTTCTAGAATCATCTTCCAGGTGTTCTTCTGTTTACTAAGCACAAAATCACAAAAGAAATGGTTTGCAATTGAGTGCAAACTTTTTAGAGGCAAAAATTAGAAATTCTATAGATTCTCAGAGAAAGAAGTTTTGAACCTACGACTAGAAAGGTCAAGATATTTTTCTCAGCCCCCTTCAAACCATTTCAGTGCATCAGAAAAGAGAAACCTTTGGGAGAAGTCAGTACAGAATATATCTCCCAGAGGTCCTGAAGAGACCTGAAGTAACAAGTGGTTTGGAATTGAATGAAAATTAAGATTTTGTGGCAGCCCAATCTACACACTGAGGTATGTGAGCACTGTCCTTTCTTTCTTGCCTTCAGGATGCAGAGAGACGTCATTTGTTCTGTTGTGGGTGTGTGCTTTTCCATTTCTATTCATCTATTCATGAGGAAATAGTCACTTATGACCATTTGTCTGTTCTCCACAATTTCAACACAGATCATTTTTGATAATCAATAAATGCCTGTAATTAATGATTACATAAATATGTCCAATTAAAATGACTGGAAAAAATTTTTGAGGAGTACAAAACCAATTTTGCACCATCTCTGACATCCTCATTTAGAAGTCACCTTCTCAACCCCTAACTATGGGCCTGTGTTTGGGAGTGGGTGTGTGGTGTAGGAGGGCATTTAGGCCTAAAGGCAAATTTGCTATAAAAAATCCACCTCTTCATCTGCATACAAAAGGGCTAAGAAACTGCCATCACAATCTGAAGACAGGTATTGCTATTTTGCATTACTATTATTCATCATCTCAATGCATCATTATTTTGCTTATTCCTGCTTTTATGGCCCAGAGAGACACATGAATAGGGCAGGAACACCTCCACTTGTCCCTGAATATAGAAGTATGAACCATATTTAAGCATCTACCATCACCCCCATATGTCACTTTCCAGAACCTCTAAATGCTGGATGTTCTCAGCAATGTACCAGCTAGAAGTTTGCTTTTTTAAAAGAAAAGAATTAAGGTAATTGCATACTGAATTTTCCAGATCACTGCCCAAAATTTGGTTAAGAAATATTAAAAAGAATATAAATATATTGCACTGATATTAAGCTATTATATGATTGGCTTTAATTATGTCAGTGATGTAAATTCGGAGGAAAACTTTACTGGGTTTGAAGATGAACCAACTATTATTACCTTGTCCTTTTTACTAACGGAAGGCACATTTACCAAAATCCATATGCTCTTTTCATTTGGCCCTCTACCGTGTTGGATTTACTTTCTTCAACACTGCAGAGTGGTGGGGGAAGTCCTCAGAGAATACAATTATAAAGTTTCCTACAGGCTGCTTTGCTCCTAGTTGTTCTGGGAAATAGGCTTCCAGCAACCTTCACTTGGCCCACCCTCCTCCTTCTTTGTAAGACAGCAGAAACCATTTGAGTATAAAAGATAACACTTAGACCCTCTCTCTTCTCCCTCCCAAACCAGGCTGATCACTCAGGAGTAGACAGTAATTCCAGATGCACCCTCGTTTCCTAAAATACACCCACATATACCTAATGACTCTTGGCTCTCCTGTATCAAGGGACAAAGATTTTGATCCCAACCATAATTCAAGTTGCTGGTTAAAGTGACACATTGACTGAAACTTACTTTCAATAAATATTTCTGAATAAATGAATTCCCACAAAAATATAATCAGGTAATGAATCAGTGAGTGAAAATTCTTCATGGTTTTAAAGTGTGGAGAGGGTATTGGGTACCTGAGGTCGGGGTGGAGGAAAAGGCAGGAGGAGATTGCCCCTGAGTCTGGGGTGCAGAAAGGCACCCAGCAGGGAGGGGAAGCAGATTGATGGCTTGTGGCTTGGAGTGGAATCTGTCCTTTTTGCTTTGAATAGGACAGGGACAAACAGAAGCTCTTTCAGACGGCATTTTTGCCCAGTTAGTACACTCAGACCACTCTGTTTTTTATGATTTATAAGGAGTTAATCTTATTTTTACTAGGGGCACTTTATTATAAAAGAGCTTTGCCCCCAGGAGATTTGTTAATTGAGATGTCACTGTATTCCCTATGGTTGTGAATCTTCATCCTTAGAGGATAGATATGACCTTTTGGAGATAGCCAAAAGTCATTTAGAACCAAGCGGTGTGGGTGAAGTAGGCAATCCAGCTGGGTAATACTGTCTAAGGACAAAACAAAGAGATACCATAAAACAAGAAGAGTGATTCTGATGTGTGGCCCATAAACGGGCACTGGAACCAGCTTGAGAGGACTCCAACATGTTTGGAGCAACATGTTTAGAATAAATTCATTACCTTCCAAGGTGACTCCTCTGAAAGGGAGACTTCATTTGCATGTCAGCACTTAGATATATTCATATTAAGACAAAACTCACAGTCTCATGAAATTTAACATGTAACTAATACTATCCATACGTGTTGTAGGTACATTCTCTTTTTAGATAGCACAGGAATCTTTTAATTACACTCAAACAGATCTATTCTGTACCACCTATTGTATACCAAGTACTATGCTAGGCGGATCCTAAACTTCTAGACAGAAAGTATGTAAACATAGTTAATTTATACATGCAAATTAATTTTGGCCAATCACATTCTTATGGATGAAGTTGGACAAAGTGGCTCAGGTCCAATATAACAACACAAAATAATATTCTCTGTCTCATTGGATGGAAATTCTAGGCCACTTCAGTTTCCTCCCAAATAGTCCTGAAAGTGTCTAAGAAGGTGTCTTGTTGCCCTTTAAGTGAACAAGAATTTTTAGTGAATAATATTCTTGAAAATGGTATAGTTGCCAGACTTAAAAAATGAAAATACAGGACTTATTGCATGGGACATACTTATACTAAAAATGTTATTCATTGTTTATCTGAAATTCAAGTTTAAATGTATGTCCTGTGTTTTGTCTGGAAATGCTACAAGAGGAACTAAAAAGTGGTGGAGAGTGAGCGAGAGAGCTGTTAGCAGGGAGAGGGTCTCTGTGCTTCCTTCAGCGGGAATTGCAGGGTCTCCAGCATTCTTAGAACAGCACAGACAGGTGTGTCTGGGTGGCCCCAGGGAAAGAAGAAAGAATCTGTACAGGTGTTGTTTCTGGGAACTAGGAGAGTTGGAGGGTTGAGTGAGGGGTTTAGGGAAAGAGAAGCTGCGGAGACCCTGTGTGTGAAGTGTTGTGTGTATAAGAGAATTAGAAAAATAAATAAATAAATAAAGGGGATTTTTCCACACACTGTAGATTATGAATTGGATCCCTTTTAATGTTCCTTGAGAGAACAAGTAAAGATTAAAATTGCTTTTTAAATTACTTTCAGTTAACTGGATTGTGTTTCTTTCAGTGATACTGCACTAAGATTAAGTCATAAATCCTTTGGGTTTTATTTGCGTTGCAAACTGTAATTTTTCCTGTTTTCCTCCTCTCCAGTTCCCTGTGGTGGAATATGCTGCTGAGCTGCCACCCTGGAGGCCACTGCCAGGAAGCTACTGGGCAGACCAAGTCTGTGGGTCTGCGACCCCTGCACCTCTCCCACGTTTGCTTTAGGGCTGTCTCTTCAGCCCAGTTCTTCCTGGTCCAAGACGTCATCAGGGCAGCTCGAGTTTTCCATGTCTAACAGATTATTAACAATATATTCTCTGTGTGTGTGTGTGTGTGTGTGCGTTAAATGTATGTGCTTATGTAGTTATAGGTTGCCCGCTAATAAGGATTAGAATTAGTTAGCAATAATCTATAAGACTGAAACCATTAAAATAAGAGGAAAGGCAAATAAAAAGGGAGCGAGGCTTGTCTGGCAGTTCAGAGACCTTTAAATTACAAAAAATAACAAACCTACCCCCACCCTATTCAGTTGGCCTCCTGGTGAACATTAACCAATGGCTTTCTTTGGAATTGATCCACCTGTTAATAATGGTCTTGTTTTTCCTTGAAGATCATCTTTAACGTACTTGTGCATCTCATTATGTTTTGGCTTGTGTTTCCCTTTATGTATATCACCACACTACCTACTAAATTATCCAGGCAACTAAATCTAGGCTTTTACTCCTAGTTTGTTTTCAGAGGTTTGTATTCTTTCTTGTTTCTACTAGCACCAATTTCTTAGAAGAAGTATCTCTCTCAAATCACAATTCAAGGTCATTTTTAAATGGTAATGATTAATTTAAGAAAAGTTCTTACATATTTCTGAGAGTATATAGGTAGGATTATTTTCCAATGGTTTTGATTTCCGTAAGTTTTCTTTGCCCATTAACTTTTTTCTTTTTCTTTTTTTTGCTAAGAAATGTGTATTTGACATTTACTGAAATTCCAGATACTAAACCAGAAGTGCCAGATGATCTTCTTGCCATTCAATAAACCTCTCACTCTTGCCTTGAAAGTTAACAGGGAACAATTATTGTGACAGAGTAATTTGCAACCATGATAGGACTTTGTGAGTTGGCAAAGAATTTTCATTGACACCAGTAGGTGCTTAGGAAGGAGGCTATTTTAGTTTCTAAATTCACACCTTCTTTGTAAACTCAATTTTCAGTGGGAGAAAGTGATTCTTTCACTAGTTGATCTAGTTTCTTAGAGTATTCTGAAACTGCATCCATTTTTCTCTGATCAGAGTCAGCATTTCATGGAGAAGAAATGGGTAGCTCTCTACTATATGTGATTTGAGGGGTGCTCAAAAGGCAGGTTTCTTCTGCAGTATCCCTACCACAGACCTGTCTTCATTTAAAGAAACCCTCACCAATTCAATTTTTTAGCCTCTTTTTTTAATCTTTGCATCCCAATAAGAGACATATAACACTGTAGTTTGCCAAATTAGGCATTCATTGAATGTATGTTTGTGGAATGGAATTGAATTACCTGGCCTGAAGGCAAAGGACAATTGAATTAGTAAGTAAACAAACAAATATGCCTAAAAGGGGAGAACTGGGGCTTGGAGAACCTTCTATAGGTTCTCTGGTTCTCTTATCCACCATGGCGTGCATAAATTAGCATCAATGTATGAAGGAAAAGTTAAAAGGCTCATGATATTTATGGATGACACAAAGTGATGAGGAATATGGAAAATGACTATATCTGGATTCTAAATGTTTTTGACAGGCAAGAGCAATAATGAGCTGACTAAAATGGTCACATTTAACAGGGATAAAGAAAATGTCTTGCAATTGGGCTCAAAAATATAACTGTCTATAGGCAAGATAAGAGAGATCTAGCTTAGCAGTCTTTGGTGTTTAGTCCATAGGAAGTTCAATATTTTCTAGATCTACCCTATGAAAGTAATATCCAAAGAGGAGCTGGGAATGAAAACCAACAGGAAAACCAAAAGCAAAAGGGCAGGCAGGACACAGTTTACAAAATAGGTCAAAGAAAGCTACTTGATGCAAAATCTATGAATGACAACTTGGTGCTTGATCTTTTCTTAACTGAGATCTTTAGAAGGGAGAGACAGAGGCAAGAATTAAAGTACAAAAGCACAGGGTGTTGGGAGTAAAGGAAAAAAGGGACATAAGGTAAAGAAAGATGCAAATCAACGTGCTGTGATGCATGTCCATGCTGGCCCTGCTTCACAAGTCTAGAAGAACCACAGCAGGCAAACAGGACTTCTTTGGAAGGGATGCAAGAAAAGAGAAAGGATAGGGAATTTAGCTGGCTCCTTCCTTTCTCCTGTTTCCTATTGGGCAAAACCCAAGTGAATTCACTTTCACTTTCAGTAGTGTCATCCAAGTCTTTGGTGGCCACTCATGAAACCAGATGCATCAGTTTGACTTTTTATCCAAGATTAGTAATAAAGGAGCAACTCCTCATGGGTGGGGTGCTACCCAAGAAAGAGAAAGATGGAGGTAATCAAGGGAAGTAGAAAGATACACAAAGTTATGTCCAATAGAGGTTTTCAGAAGGTGGAAGATGGGCAGACAGGGCAACAGAAGAAGCCACATAGGGTTGGAAAAATAAAATTCAACAATGTGGCCTCCAAAAGAATCACTGCCATCCTATGCGACATGATGGATGGATTGGCTCTGCTATCTCAGTCAAAGAATGTGAAAGACCCAATGTTATTTAGTCATGAACAACACATTACTTACAGTCTGTGTTCCTTTCAAAGGCCCATAAAAATGTTTTAAGACCTCAAAAGATGTACTGTTTCCAAAATATAAAACTGATAAACTGAAATTAATAAATGCTTAATTAAACATCTACAAAATGTAACATGATGTCAACTTCATTATCTGTTATAGTGTTTGTAAAAATTTTATTACATTTGAAAACAATTTGTAGGCTAGATTTTCTCATTTTATAAGAATTTCTGAGTATGCATGTTGTTTGCCAAGAAATCATTGCCAATCATAAATTAAATGAGTTACTCTCAGATATAATTTTTTTCAAAAAGATTGTTTTAAATCCTTTCAAAAATTTTATGATAGAAAATGCATTTCATTTGGGCTATCCATGTACTTTATTATGTTTTATATGATGTAGTGAAGAATCCAGAAGAAAGGGTTACCACTAAGGCCTATTTGTTGTTGTATGAGGGAGAAGATGGTCTTCTCTACTATGAACAAGGCAGATACTAAGCACTGTCTTCAATTCCAGGTGCTAACCCTTTAAAAAAAAAAAGCACACTCAAACTGGAGGTTTTGGGATCAACCTTTGTTCAGATGTCCCACATACCACATATTGGCTGTGTGAACCAACATCACTCACTTTTTCTCTACGAGATACAGCTCCTCATGGCTAATACAGGATTGATAACTTCCACCTTCCAGGGTAGCTGGGAATATTATAGGACCTATTCCAGTACCTAATACCTAGTGGATCCTTGATAATTATCATTAGTAATAGTGTTTTCATTGTAAAGTCTGGGGGAGAACCAGATTGTAGAAGCTTCCATGTTTTATAAAAAATTGAAAGAACTAAGGGATTTTGGGTTGAAGAAAAGACATGAACACAAATGGACTGAAGACTCCTTAGGGGTGGACACAGGTCTATTCAAATTTGAATAAGACCCAATAGACACTATAAAATGCAAACTGAAAGAATTAATGAATAAATTCATAAACTAAAGACAGCTGCATTTTAATACATAATAGGCTATAAGGTGGGAGAGAGATTGAACTTACCCTTTTTGGTTCTAAAGGGCAGAACCAAGAACAGTGGTTCAAAGTTATATGGGAAGCAGTTATCTCCTTATTTTAGGGCAGCGGTCCCCAACCTTTTTAGCACCAGGCATGGGTTTCATGGAAGACAATCTGTCCACGGATAGGGTTGGGGGGATGGGACGGCAGAGCTCTGGGGTCCAGTCCCTAACAGGCCATGGACTGGTACCGATCCGAGGCCCAGGGGTTGGGGACCACAGTTTTAAGGAACAACTTTATCACAATAAGAACTGGCTAAAACTAGAATAAGATTCCTGGGGTGGGGGTACATTTCCTATAAAGAGACACATGGAAGAGAGACTGGAAGGCTTGCATTGAGGGCTAGACTAGATGACACCTGAGACTCTTTTAACAACTTTGCCTTTTCTGTTACCACTTCAGCTTAGATCAGACAATAACCTGATTGTCAGTAGTTTCTCAATTGTAATTCCCAACCTTACCAAGCTAGCACTGAACAATCAGATGAGATCAGGCTTCTGGTATGGGCCCAAACAGAAAAACTTGCTAGCTTATCATAGACCTCCCACCCAAACGTATGTGAGACATCAGGAGAAAGAATGAGGGAGGTTGTCTCACCTTGTCCATTGAGAAGCTGTTTTTGCTTGTCCTGGCTGCTTTCTGTTCAGTTATGAATATAAGTTTTGCAAAAACCATAAGCACTTAATAAAATACCCTGGGTAAGAGTAAAAAGAAGCTGCCCAAACTCTGCATTATGGCCGGGAATTCTTGGATTAACTAGAATTCAATCTAAGTGCTGGCTGAATTGTGCAGTAATGTTAAAAAAAAAAATCTTTTTGAACAATGGTTAATTTGTTCAAGTTGTCCAAAAGACAACATAGTTAAAATGAGGTGCAATCTCTGTTATGATGCTTAAAATCTACTTTATCTGGGGGGAACATTGTGAAGTGTTTTGGCTGTATTCTTTTGGAGGTCTAAGGTTATGATTTAGTTGCTTGGCCCCACTTAATGTCTGTGTCCACACAGTGCCTCTTTTTGACTGCTTTATGTTTGATATGGACAAATTCTTATTTCTTATTTATTTCTATAAAGGACAAAGACTATCTAGATAACTAGGTCACCATTGCACAAACAAGTGTGGCCTGAAATAAGACAATCATCGACCGAAAGGGGCTGGCCAGACACGGAAGTATTAAGGCGAAGTGCCTTCACGTGTGTGTTTTCAAGTTTCTTTTCTTAGCTGCGGCCATTCTTTCTTCCCCTCTGTCCCCATCAATGTGGCTCAGATTTTGACCTGTGAAACACTGCCAGGGCCCTTTCAGCCGGGACTGTAGGAGACTTATTATTTGTGCCTGTTTATATTTTGCCAAAGAAAACTGCAATTGAATTGTGACCACGTATTTCTCTTTTTATCTTTGGCCCAATCATGGAAACGAAGCAGGCTTTCCAGCCAGGCAATAACCCAGCACATTCATGCAACTCAGAATGCCTTTATTTTTCTCTTTGTGTCCATAAAGCAGTAGCTCTGTGCTTGTAAGAAGCTGTGTCATCTAGTTTAGTGGAAAGTCCAGAAGACCTAGGTTTAAGCCTTGAATCAGCGCTCTCTCACTGCCCGATCTTGCGTAAAAAAGAAAACTTTACTTCTCTGGATCTTAGATCCTAATCTGCAAAACTTCAGTAAAAATTCCTGTTGCTTCCACTTCACAAAGTAAAGCGAATGGGTGTGAAAATGTGCTCCGAGGAAGCCCCATCTTTCAGCCTTAAGGAAATTTTTACAAAACATCTGCCCTGAATGTAGGAAAGTGATTCCACTGAGAAACGCCTTGAGTTGTTTTTCCAGCGGGGGACAGGAGTTTGTGCTGCGTGGTTCTCATTCTCTCACCTGGTTTCCCTGGGGACCCGCTGGCTGAGTTTGGGGTACAGTCCAAGTCTAGGAAACAGTGTTTTTTTTTCCATTGTGTAAAGCTAATTGGCTCTTGTGGAAATTGGACCCATGCCCTTGGACTAATTAACACTATTGCCTATTAGCTCCAGCTGAACTAACTTCCTCAAACTTATTTTATTTAGTAGATAGCAATTTGCATTTTTAAAAGATAGCCTGCCCATAGCCTCTGGCTACTAAATACGCTTCAAATTCCATACATACTCAAGGCTGTACAGATTGAACATTACACTCTGGCTCCTGAGGTGTTAGGAGCTATTTAAAACTTGTTAATTTGTCAGTATGGCGTAGGTGGGGGTGGGGTACGGGTGTAGCCCTGACTCTGCCACTAACTAAATGACCTTCCCTGAGTAAGTGATTAGCCTCCCAAGACCTGTTTCCTCTTCTTTAAAGTAAGAGGGTTGACTAAATGATCTCTAATGCCCGTTCTAGGTTTAAAATTCTATGATCTTTACAATTACATGCTTTGGGAGCATGCAGCCTCATTAATAAACAGCAGTATTCACAGCCAGTAGGAGAGAAAGACTCCGTTAATAAATGTTCCTCTTCCTCATGCTCCATACACATAATTCTTAATGAAAGTTAATGTGAATTAGAAACATCACTAGCAAAACAATTGATGCCCAAACCTTTAACCAGTGACCTCCTGGTCTGTCATCTTGTTGCCTGTACCCGGTCGTCCTTTCATAACTCAGAACACGTGAGCACTGAGCAAAATGCGCTGAGAGGAGATTGACATCAGGACACACTGACCCCTGTTGGGGAGATGTGTTCCCATCAAAAGCCAAATTCTCGTGGCAGAGGAGAAGCAGCTAAGACAGATGGAGAAGGAGAAGGTGGAGGCACGTGCATCACACCCTGCCCTTAATGGGGTCTAGAATGAGATGCACCAAAGAGAATCTGCTGGAGGAATTCACAGGGAGGTTTCATAATATGCTCTCCTCATGAAGTATTTTCACCATATGCCATTGTTACAACAGGCAATGTGATTTGCCATTTAGGTTATTAGATCAATAGGACCTGACAGTGAATTATATACATAAATTGGTGTTATTTAACCAATACCACATAATTTCAGTTAAATTTTCCAGCTTATTTGTACGTAGGGGATTGGCAAACCCCCAGTCTAGGATTATGCCTCCTCTAAAGCCCCCAATTGTTCTCTAGCAGTTTGGATGGCTGTGTGTGCACCACGGTCACAGCACAAACTGCTGTGGTTTTATTTCCTGCAGGACCCAAAGATAGCAAACAGGAGGAGCACATGTGAAGGAGCCTTTCCTGCCTAGCACCGGCTGGACACTATCTGGGAATTCTCACTGTTCCCAGCATTCTTACCCTTGACCCTTTGGTGCGATCCAGTTCCCCCTGTGTCAGGTCCCTCTGAAAGTTGTGATTTCCTCTCCTGACAGGCGGCAGGAAGGGGAGAAAGCTGCAGGCCAACCTTTGCTCTGAGAGAACTGGAGCCTTATTAACAAAGGAGGCACATGACAGGGTGTGCTCAGGAAATACTGATAAAGTGAGGGAGAGAATGAGGAGAGATGCCTCCCTGGCCCACACCACCCCCGGCAGGTCCCCCCTCTCTGGAGGTTCAGATATCATGCGGGCTGTTTTAAAGGCTGGCCCAAATAGACTTCTGCAATGCTTCCTACCCTCATTGTGGGACTGTTCCCAGTGAAGAAGTCTGGCAGATGACGTCATGGTTTCCTTACCAATAAAATGGGAATAATACTAAAATCTACCTCACAGGGAGTACATGAATCAATCAGTGTACAGTACAGGGCTTAGAATACAGCCGGACATAAAGTAAGTACTTTATAAGAGTAAGTTACTGTGAATATATTATTATTAATTATCATGGGATCTTGGGAAAAGTAACCACACCACAGTAACAGACCCTTTCCCACCCTAGTTTTGCTCAAGTTATGGGCAAGACGACCTTCACCTTAGAGGAACAGCCACATAAATGTGTTCCCATAGCTCTTGCTCTTGCTCTTTGACTTTGCTCTGTTCTTGCTGACTCCAACTCTTTTCATCTCGGCCTTTGATGGACGTTAGGCTGTCCGAGTTTTGCTGTTTGTACTTGTTTTTATTTAAAAATATATCGAAAGCACAGGCCTTCCCTTAGTATTTCAGAATGGTTTCCTTACTTGTAGAACAGCATAATGTTTACCCTGACTGCCTCGTGGCATGTCGTGATGCAAGGAGACACTACAATGCAAAAAGACACTGAGAAGTGTAAGTAACTATAGAAACATAAGCAGAGACTATAGATCTTTGAGTTAGTTCTTCTACAATGGTTAGCCCAACACTTGTTACAGAATAAGTCTTTATTGATGATGAAGATTTGCCACCAGGCCTAAGAATCATTAAGTTGCCTCTCATCATAGCTGCACCACATCTTACAATGTCAAAAATCCCAAGCCCATCACGGAAAGAAAGCTTGGTTGTTCAATATCCTGCAATACCACCTCCCCACTAGATTTTAGCACCATAATCATGCCACAAGCTCTGTCTATTCAATGGAAGTTTTTACCCCTTGCCTTTAATGAAAAATGACAGCCAAATCTTCAGAAGCTTTGGTGTTAAGATTATGTCTTTTACATTTCTACAGTCTCTGTTGTTTAGTTCAGCTTGTCAGGCTGTCAGATGAAGGCCCGTGGAGCGTTCTGCAGGAATTATTAATGAAGATTCAACTCGTTTTTCTTCTAGAAACAGATCACTTCACTTTTCATCTCACTGCTTTTTACATTAACAAACTAAAAATAGCCATGTGTATTCCAGGCTAGGAATTATCAATATTTGGCAGTGTATTCCTTGCTTTCCAGTTGTAACAGTTGGTTCTTTGCCTAGTTAGGACACAGATAAATGAATAAATCTTAACAGTATAATCGCCAAATCAGTATTCAGATATTTTTACTCAGAACATGAAGAGCTGAATCTGGTCTCAGGACACCCTGTTTTAAGCATAGACCTTACTTTGCTTGCCCTGGAAAACAGACATTCAAACACTAAGTTTGGTAAGGATGGCTATAGGAAAGTGGCCCACACTGAACTCATACTGTCCCAGCCCAACTCCTGTCCGTCTGCAAACGTCCATTCAGAACAACGTGGACAGCTGAATCTCTGCTAGCTAGTGGCTCGTAATCCACACTGTTCTTGTTTATGTGCGTAAATTCACTGTGGTGTGTTGCAGTTCTTTGCTCTGTGGAATCCACTGTGGTTCACCCTCATCTGAGCTCCCCTTTGACAGAGAGAGGCACATGTGTCAGAATATCACATGGATGAAGTTTGACATCTTTATTCATCTTCTATTTATGGGATGAACGCACAGTTAAAAGGTGGCTTGAGACCATCAAACCCACGTCTAGCTGTGATCTAAGTGGAATTTAACGTAGGTCTCCTGAGGTGAAGGGAGAAATGAAGTGCCTGTTTCAATTTAATACTTTAGGCCATTTTTTTCCTAGGGAAAAAAAAATCAAAAGGCTGGGGCCTTCGGTGGCCCCCTGAAGTTTTAGGGTTTCAGATGCTCAGAGATACAATCTGTGCAATTTCTTGGCATCTGTTTTTTCCAGACAGTATATTACCACTATAAAGTAGCCTGAACAGTGGGGTCCTCCCTCCTGGGGACCCACTTCAAAGGCAATGTTTGAAGTCCCCTGATGCTGGCTGTGGGTGAAAGCACCGATTATTG
This sequence comes from Daubentonia madagascariensis, assembly GCA_023783475.1. NCBI lineage: Eukaryota > Metazoa > Chordata > Mammalia > Primates > Daubentoniidae > Daubentonia > Daubentonia madagascariensis. The sequence continues at coordinate 7,354,197 of JAKFHU010002088.1, forward strand.
TGTTTAGTTTATTAATTACTTAGAATCGAAAAATAAAAGCTGATTTTCTTCTAAATCTCTGTCTTCCTTCTTTGAGTTAGCGTCCTCCAATCTGTCTTTTGTCATATACGAGTAACTTCAGTTCCAAATACTGGCATGTTGTAATTATTTAACACCTCTTAATCTGAGGATATTGGCATGTTTTCCAAAAGAGTACATTGTTGTTTTGTCCTATATTTATAAAACAAAAATTCAGAAACTAAGAGACACCAGTCAACTCTCCCAAAGTTAAACCATGAGACGTAGGTGGAGAGAGGAAGAAAGCCCAGATATCTTACTCAGTTTCATCAGAGAAGGAAAAGTCTTCCCAGAACATCGGCAACTCTGGAATCTCCCTGAAACCCAGAGAAAAACGTTCCCCTGCTTCCTCATGAACCGAACGTTCCACCAAGCTTCACTTGCAATTACTTGTTTCACTCCAACCACAGCCTGCTTTTTGCTACATATTTTCTCAAAACTAAAGCCAGTCAACAGAGTTCTCTGTGGTGTGAAGCAAAACAAAAACACTCCAAAGTTCATATGTTGTCACCAGACAAAAATTTGCTAAGAACAAGCAGAAATGAGGAGTTAATGGATCCCATATGTGGCCACTAACATAGGTTTATGAGATTTTCCAAGAGATTTCTGAAGAGATTCCTGTAGCAAAAAACTAGATCAAATGCCCATTTTTCTGTCAAACAGGACAACTCATGCTAAATGCACAGTTCCCCCTGTATTTACCTCAGCAAACATGGACAGAAAATTTGGCTGCAGTATTTGCTTTGCAAGGAGATGACCGCAACATGTTGTATCCTGGAGATGAAAAGACAGCATTTGAAGATATAACCTGTTTCCACACAGCACAAACAAACCAGCCCTTAGAGCCTACTGCTTGGTATTAAATTTATCCTATAGAGGATGCTGATCAAAGGCTGATAGCTGTAGAATTTTCTTCATCCAGAAAAATTGCATGCACGCAAAAATAACTGTTTTCTTCAAATGTCAATCAGCTCCTTAAAGTTTCAAACTTCACTGAGGGGTCGGGGAAGGTATTTCCTCTGCACATACTTCAGAATCACACTGGGCAGTTCAGCAGCACATATGGTTTCCAGCACTGTGGCTGTGGATGTGTTAGAGTTAACCACAGTAGGCACAGGGTAGGGGAAAGATTCATTGTTGTTGTTGAGGTAGGGCAGCTGGTGGAGGTAAAATGGTTTCCAATGTTATTGTTTTCTTTCCCCCTTTATGTGTCATGAACTCTGAACTACAGAAATGAGAAATATGTCCCGTTTTGTTAGTGGAATGGCTTCTGTGAGGAAATTCCAACCACCAGAACGTTCGTGTGAATTGCAAAGACAACCGCAACGGTCTTGGAAACTTGTCTGCGGAAGGATGGCTGGGCCGCTCCCTGCTCCCTGCGGCAGAGAGATAGAATACACCAGACAAATTCGGAAGGTGTGGATGGGGGTGATCAGGGGGAGAGGGGACCTGGCTGAAATGTCAGGCCATAAAAAAGCATGCTTTTTAGATAAAGTATCCCGATCAGCCAAGAGCACACAAAACACGCAGGCTGGCAGCAGAGACCCGAAGCACCCCGCAAAGTGCCCTGAGTCTTGGAGCTGCTGTGTGACGGGGAGATGTGTCTACCCAGACAGGTTCACCAGTCCCAGAGCCGCCTGAGGCCACTCAGGGAGGAGGCTGAAGTGCTCAGTGTGGGAAGTCAGCGTGATCTGTGGAGATAATGGAGCGTTCAGTCTGACATCCAAAACTGGCGTATCCAGGAGGAGAGGGATTCTTGCTGGGAGGGGAGACAGTAATTGTTTTTAGCATGACAGATAAGACATTCTGGTTTCCGTAGATTCCTCCACAACCAGGAAACAACTGCTTCCAGTGTCAGTGTTAAATATTTCAATGAAGGCGTGCAAACTCCTCAGCTTCGCCACCTCCCCCTGCATGATGACTTTCAAATAAGAACGTCCTTCCGTCTTCATCTTACACCCACGTAGGTAAAAACGTAATCAATTTTAGGGAATTGTTTGTTTTTAATCTGATCGGAACAGTAAGTCACGAGAACCTTCTGAGGGATTATAGGAAACATTAATTGCGTGGCTGGGATTCATGGCTGGAGAGAGGCTCATAAACAAACCCGAGGGGGACTTGAGCCCAAGAATGCAAAGGGAGAGAGAAAGCAGAAGCTACTGGAGGTAGATGCCTGAGGTCTTCTGGTGGGTGGAAGTGTATAAATATATAAACGGTCTGTTCCCTTGGAGGTTGTGTGCAGTTTACTCCTTCCTTGGGTGTTCCCCTTTAAAGCTGTGGTCAAGTGAATAGCTGGAGATGTTACTGTTACTTAGAAGGAAAACCAACGTCTCTACATTGGTGCCAGTCCCCATGCCTGTGTGATCCCCCCTCCCTCAGTCTTCTCATTTCCAGGGGTGACAAATATTTAACCTGCATAAACACACATTTGGGGGAGATGCTACGCTATTTTCTCCTCCGTCGGACCCATCTCGGTTATTCTTCAAAACATCAGACAAAACAATTCGCAGAATAACGTTGCCTTCAGAGAGGGATTTTCCCGTCCAGTTGCCTCCCACTTCTACTAGGTCAGTTTGTCTTTCTTCCCTCCCACCCTGCGACACCCCCTCCTCCTCCCCAGCAAACTCTGGAAAAACAGTAGTAACTAACATTTGTGCCTTTGGCAATAAAACCACAGGCCTCACAAACCCCAAATGGCAAAAAGACATTTCCATTCCAATCCCAGTTTTAAATTAAACTGTAATGAAAAATCAGCAGTGGCAGCTGGGACCAGAGACACTGATTGTCTCTAGGAACAAAAAGGAGGGGAGCAGAGGGGGAGAGGAAACAGAAAAGAGACTGCAAGGAAGCCTCGCTCTGGTAATAAAGCAGCTGGTAAACCTTCAAGTAAAAAGAAATTAGAAAAACAAATCTAGTACAGAGACAAGCAAAGATGGCTGTTTCCCTCCGCAATCACAGTGAGGCGGATCACAAATCACCGTCCACTTTATGAATGGACAGGAGGGGGCGGGGAGGCAGGGACGATGCGTGGGGCTGCACTGACACCTGGAGGCGGATTAGGGAAATTCCCGGGGGCTGGCCCCACACCCACACTCCGTGAATGAGTGGGGATTTGGGCTTTCTCAGTGATCACAGGCAATCGTGAGGCTTCGAGAAAAATAGAGAGGCATCGTTGCCTTCTTTTAAAAAATGTTTTATTGATACGTAATAATTTTACATATTTATGGAGCACGTGTGATATTTTGATACACGCATACAACGTGCAATGATCAAAGTAGGGTATTTAGGATATCCCTCACCTAGAACATTTATCATTTCTTTGTGTTGGGAACATTTCAAATCTTTTCTTCTAGCTATTATGAAATATACAATATATTATTCTTTTGTTATTTGTATAAATGTATGGGGAACAAGCATAATTTTGTTATGTGAATATAGTGCATAGTGGTGAAATCAGGGCAATATATTATTCTTTCTAAAGAAAAGAAGTGCATCGAGCAAAGCATTTGACTTCAACACAAGTTTTGTGGTGAGTAATGTGTCCAGATTGAACCCAATCCTGCAGCTTTCACCTCGATTTTAAAGAATACATGGCATAGGCATCTTCATCAGAAATGGGAAAAGAACCCAGATTCAAGTATTTCCTTTTGTAGTTTTCTAAAGCTTACACCCTCTGCCGATCTTTCAGAATATAATTTTTATATATTTTTTGAGTGGTGGTGATCAGAAATCTAGAAAAAACCTGTAATGACCTATAAGAAGCAAAGATACTGCCGAGAAGGGAAGGGGTTAAGGATCCAGACAGTGAATGAACATATAGGTAACATAAGAATTAGAGATCAGAAACCCCTGTTCCTTAACCTTATTTTGTTTCCAGACCTCTTTAAGAATCTGATGAAATTAGTGAACTGTCTTCTTAAAAAAAAAAAATGTACCTAGGTGCACACACAATTGCAGATGTTCACAGAACAACCGAGGGCCAATCCAGGGGCCCAGGTTCAGAATAGTTTCTTTAAAGAAAAGAAAGCAAAGGGAGACTGCAATCCATCCTCAATGAAGACTATTGGGATCCCAACATGAGAAGAAGTTCACATAAAACTTAAAATGTATAATCACCTATTTAGATGTCAAAAGAGATTTCTTTATATTAATAGAAAGGAAAATAGCTGTAACCAAAAATACACAAGATCTCTACAGAATGAACAGCCTCTTTAGAGCATGTCCTTTAGATTGTGATTTACTCCGGACACTTGGTAGATACTGGGAAGACTCTGATGAGGATCACCATCAACACCAAATGGCAATGCCAAATGAATTTATTATTTAAGTACAAAAATCTATAAAAAATTGAAATGACTTATTTTAGCTAATTGGGTGTTGTTTGTCATGCACCTGGCATGTAGAGCTGAGTGTGGGCATGGTAAAGCTCTGGGTGACCCTTGGAGTGGACTCTGTCCTGACGGCTGGAAGAAAGTACTGCATCTCCCAATGGGCCCAGCTGACCTTTACCACCTTTCCCAATAAGAACTATTGATTTGTTACTAGTACCTTTTAAAAAATAAATCTTAGTTTTGGCTATTATATTCTGATCCTCTTTGCTAAATTCTTGGTTTAGCAAAACAAAACAAATGGCTTTGGAAGACTGTGTGAATGGAAATAAATATTTTCAACCCCTCCCCTCTGGTCTAGTTCCATTCTTTCAGATTCTATCTTTCCCTCCTACTTTCTCTTCCTACCTCCTTTTTAGTGCTTTACTTTTAGTCTCTATGTTATCACTATAAGATGAGGAGGAGGAAACAGAGGAAATCCTCAACTTCCTTAGAAGAAATCCTTCCTTCCTTGAATGCAGAAGGTTATAAATCCTCACAGAAACAACTATAAGGCTTAAATTAAGAAAACTAAACAATAATAAGAATTTATTTCATTGTGATGACAGTGCTGCGGGTTTTTTCCCTACCGAATCTAGCCATGCGCCATAGTATGGATCAAAGCTTGTTTCTACTTTCTCCACCGAATGGCATTCAGTCATGTTTGCATACTGTGGTGCCTTCCTAGTAAATGAGTGCTCTGTAGGATGAAACACTTTTATTGATAACTCTTTGTTTATTGCTTCTTAACTAAAATACCTGATGTGTGTTTTAAAACCTTTATTTCTCTCCAGTCTCTGATTTTTGCTGTTTTTTTAAATTTTGGGTTTGAGCACATAAACCAAAATATCACATGAATCAAAGGTTTCTCTTCACTTCTACATTTCCCAGACATTAAATAAATCCTAATCATCCAAGCTTCCAGTCTGTTAGAAAGCATTTACACGTGTTGTATGAAGAAGGCAATCGGGCCCTTTAGTGGTGGTGGAGGTAGGGAAGGCGGTTAAATAGCCATGGAAGATAAATGCTCTGTGGCTGAGCCACATGCGGGGGATGGAGTATGGATTGGGGAGTGAGGTAGGATTGTATTCCAGTCTCTCATTGGCTGCATACAGGCCTTGAGTGTTTGCCAAGCTCCCTAAATTCTTTGAGCTTCTGTTTTACTTATCAATTGGGGGAGAATATTATCTTGTCAAAATGTGCTCAGTATTTGATTATATCTATTTTCCTCCCTAGAGAATGTAAGTTTCCCAGGGCAGGGCCATGTCTGATGAACTCACGGTTCGGCCCCAGGATCTGTCCAGGATGGGTGCTCCACACATACGTGCTGAATGAAAATTGCACATTGTGGGGTGTTGAATGGCTTATAGCAAATTTTAATGTAAGTTGTAAATGAACCTTATTGTAGCTAACATTCACAGAGCCATTTTCTATATTTTGGACACCTTGCTAAGAACCTTACATATATTTAGTTTTTCACAGCAATTTTGTACATGATTGTCTCCATTTTATAGAGAAGGAACTGAAGTTTGCCCAAGTTCCTCCAGCTGGCAAGTGGCAGAGCCAGGATTCAAACCCACATGTCTGGCTCCAAAGTCTCCACACATATCACTTCATTACTGTCACCATGTGGGGGTGGAGGGGAGGATACATTAAAATAAAGGTTGGAGAAAAATCAAAAAGTACCTGAAGCCCGCCACCAGTTCTGCTCACAGGTGGGACGAAAGGTGGCCGTATGAACTACACTGCTTGTTTCCCACCAAGCGCAGAAAAGGCTGAGTAAAGACGAAATTGTGATGGGAGGAGCTTTCCCTTAGGGATGACCCTCATCACTGCGGCCACCTTCACCTCTGGTGTTGCCAAGGGTCTTCCTGTCCACCTGGAGTCAGTTCCAAGAACCCACTGAAACCACTGCTCTCTGCTTCTGAGGGAGGGTGACCCTACGCTACTTTAAAAAGATGAAGGATTTACACAAATGAATATCAATTTAGAAACAAAATCCTCAGGAGATGTGAACCTCTGGAGGTTGTAATTTAGCTGAACTTTCTTTCATTAGCTCTTTTTTCCCCAAAATTTCCACTAAAGATGAAGTGCTGTTCTTAATTAAAACCATTGTCAGAGACAACAAATGGCTTTTTATAACGGTTTCTAAAACTGAAACACCATGGGATATGTCTTTGTATTGTTTCTGAATCATAACAAAGAGACTGAATTCTCTTCTCATGTTGTGAAAGGCTTAAGTAATAAGAATATTATGTTTGCTAGTGCACTGTATGCAAAACCCATAGAGACCACAAATGGTTATGTACAATCAGACATATAAAATCCATACATCTGTGGGAAGTAGCACGTGCTGTACTTTAAAAATGTAACCCTGTACACATATGACAGTTCAGTCTTACATCAGTTCCAAATGATCCTCCCCAGTGAAGGATTTATTGGCAGTGTTTCTCAAAGTGTGTTCTGGGTTGACCTGCATTTGAATCATCTGCATTTGAGTCACCTGAGTGCTTGTTAAACATGCAGATTCTTGAGCCCCACCGAAAAACAATTAAATTGGAATCTCTGGGGTAGGACTTTGAAATCCTCATATTTAACCAATATCCCTGAATGACTTTTAGCTCATGCCAAAGTCTGAGAATCACTGATATATAGCATAGTGTAGTATTTAAGAGCATAAACTTTGGAGTCAGTTGGATTTGGGTTTAAACCTCAGTTGCCTCATCTATGGAATGATGGTAATCATACCTACCTTCTAAATCTATTGCTGGGGTTAAACAAGATGAGGCACGGGCAGCAGAGCTGAGAATGTTAAAGTGGAAATATTCAGAGCCTCTCCCCTCTGCCTTCCTGAGAGCATGCTTTATACTGCTGCTTGGCTCCTGGTTCAACTGAGCAGATTAAGGGCAAGGAGCTACACATGGAGGAAAAACAATCTGGAAAGCGGGAGAAGTGAAAGACTCAGCCGGTGGGCCAGTAGGAACTGGAAGTCGGGCATCGGGTGCAGCGTGAGTGTGGCAGAGGCAGAAAGGCTGAGGCAACGTGTGGAGCTTTAGGGAGAGAGATGGGTAAAGAAGATTTTTTAGGGATCTTTTCAGTGTGTTATATCCTAAAATCCCACCCCCCTTTGCAACTTCAAAAGACTTTTCAAAATAAAATATGTTTTTCAGAACACTTAGGAGTCAAATTTGAGTTTCTTTTAGATGCATTGTCATTCAGAGACAAACTCTAATCCTGGAAGGTCCAGATTAGATGTTAGATATAGATAGATAGACAAACTTAACACAGGCCTAGCAAATAAGTGCCCACTTATCAAATACCTGATAGACCCTTAACTGATGCAATTATTCTATCATGTCCTACTCCTACTTTTTAAAAACTTGTTCCTATCCCAGTTTGCCCTAAATTTCCATTGTTCATTCTTCTTTTTATGTCCCTTTTATCTACTCATGTTCTAATGTATCTTTTACTTGTTCGTATTTCTTCTTTCTCTTTTGCATGCGTGGGGCGCGAGTTCCGTGGCCAGCGAGGGTACCAGAGCGGGTTCCGGGAACTGGAAGAAGAGGCAGGCCGTGGCAGGCAAATGAGACACGCTCTTTATTGTCCAGGCGCTGCAACAACCACAGCAGCAAGCCAGCGCGAGTACCATGGTGAGCACTCATATATATATATGGCTCAGGACAATAGTGGCAATGTGCCCAATCAAAGGGTCTTACATAAGAGATTACAGCATAGTTACATAAGTGTGCTGACTCATGCCTTACCAGAAGGCCAGGTCGGAAGACACACCGGCAGTCATCTTAGTTTGGCCTAAGAAACCTATTGCTTATACAAACACGGGTTTCTCTAACACCATGACATTTTTTTCTTGCCCTTTCTCAAGTCTTCCCTTCTGTATCACCACCTAATGGGGCAACCACTCTCTGCAAAGTCCTAGAATTCAAGCTTAAAGTAGGATATCAAGGAAAGTCCACAGCCTGGCTTTTCTGACTGCAGGGAATCCTGGCCCTGGAGTTGTGATGATGTATGTCTGGTGATTTTGCTTTCTTCCTTGCCGCCACCCATGTTCCTTGTCTCTTCAGACTTGTGTTTATGAGCTAGGACCTCTGCATGCTGGAGGGTCTTACTGCAGCAGTGAGCCCTGAAGCCTGTTCTTTGATGTTGGACTTTCTGAGCCCTCTGTAGATCCTTTTCATTCTTCCAGAGACCACTAAGTGTTTTTTCCTTCACTGTGCCCCTCTTTCCATTGAAAAACTGCTCTTGTTAATTGGGATTATTAATTGTGTGCTCAATGGAACAAGTTTCAGGCCTAGCCAATCATGGCATCTTATCCCTCTATCCACACTGCTTGGCTCAAGGACAGCCATATGACCCAACTAATGCCAAAGTGTCTCATAATGAGTTTTAACATTGGGATACTGTCTTCTGGGATGAAGAACTGTGAGAGCAATACAAATTAGATCTACTTGCAGCTGTCTTTTCTAACTCCATGAGAGAGGTCCATGCAATGAGAGTTAATACACCTGGAGCACCCTCAAACAATAAACAATGGAAGTAGGTGGATGAATACCCCAGCTTTTATACCACTCAGTGGTACAGTTCTAAGGCATGTTCCATGTACTCTTCTGATGGTTCACAGTAGATTGAGCCCCATTTGCCCACAACAGTACCTTGCTCATGAACACACCCTCTGTTTGCTTTTCTCCCTTCACTTTCTTGCTTCTCCATGCCCTTATAGTGCTTCCTGGGATCATATCACAAATAAATCCTTACACCTAAATCCTTGTGTAGTATGCAGAGAAATGCCCACTTTCCCCCCTCAAAACTTAACCTAGGTTAGGATAGGTTATGTGGCAAAGGTGAATTAAGGTGGCAGATGTGTAGATGGAATTAAGGTTGTTAATCAATTGACCTCAAAATAGGGAGATTTTCCTGGATTATCAGGTGGGCCCAATGTAGTCACAAGGGTCCATGTAAAACTGGACTCTTCCAATTGGAAGAGGTAACCAGAGAGATGGTACTGCGAGAATGTCTTGGCCTGATCTTGCTTGCTTTGAAGATGGAAGAAAGGAGCCATGTACCAAGGACTGTGGACAGCCTCTAGAAGCAGGAAAAGACAAGGAAATGAATTCTCCCTAAAGCCTCCAGAAAGAAGTGTACCCTGATGACACCTCGATCTTAGCCCAGTGAGATCTGTGTAGAATTTCTGATCTATAGAACTGTGAGTTAATAAATTCATGTTGTTTTAAGCCATTAAGTGTGTGGCAATTTGTCCCAGCAGCAGTAAAAAAACCAATATCCCTTGACTCAGGATACACTTTGGGGGAAACCCAAATTTAAGAGAATTACTTTTCTTCTTGTTCTTGGGGTGCTCAGTCCTGTTTTCCATAGTATATGATGGGATAAATGCTTGGTGGATATGACTGCCAAAACAATGTAGCAAATTGAACTAATTTGGAATTATGTCTGGGTAATTACATTAAACCACTGTCTCTTTGGCAGAGAAGGCCTTACCTTGGAGCGCCAGAGAAGTCTCACTAGGGTAACAGTTTTAATTAGTCCAGTTCTGTCTCACATACAATGCCCAGTTCTGCATCTGTTGATATTTCTCATTTAAAATATGAAATAATCTAAACATCCCAGCATTAAGAAATAATTACTCTTAGAGACACTGGTGGGTTCAGCTATTACCTGGATGTAAACAGTTTCATATTTTACTGTAAATAAAAGGATTTCTATCTTTAGAAATAATGTAATCTCTCTCCAGATCTCATAATGCAATGGTCCTTTAAAGTGAAAGCTCTGGACATGAACGACCATAACCTTCTTATTTATTTATATTTTAAATCCTCAAAGCATTAGCCTATCTCATTTTGCCAGTCAAAGCTTGCTTCCCAGTTTTGCCCTGCTAACGACCTCAGCTCTCTCTCGATGTGTTAGGACCAAATGCTCTTTGATTAATCATTCTCTGTGTTAATATCAAACGGTCCTTGCATTCTTCAAACAGATTGCTGCTTCTGTTAAATAATGCCCTAAATATACAAAGCAGATAAATGATGACCATTGAGCCAATGGGAGCAGAACCAAGCTCCGAGACTGCATTGTAATTATAATGAAAAGACACATAACTGATGAGTTCCATATTTGAACTTAAAATGATTTGTGAAGCATAAGATCAAGAGAAGTACAGACTGAGGTCTCAAGTTAGAGTTGCTATGATGAAGTATAAACTGGGGCCAGAAAGCATTTTGAAATTGCTCAGTGTATGTGTACACGTGTGTGTCTGTGTGTGTGTACATATATATTTTTTTTCTTTGAAATGGTTAAATGCTTCAGGGAGTAGCACCTCTTTAGGGGGCAAAGGCCCAGAATGATATGCATCAGGGTTTTATTTCATTTCAGTCTCTTGCTTATTTTAATTTATGAGGTGTGGAGAATATTAGCTTTTTGGATGATTTAATATTTTATGTTGTAAGTGATCTTCTGCAGTCAGTTTGTTAATTAGATACCACAGACAGGCTGTTTAATATTGTGTGTTGACTCTGCAGGAAAAAAGGAAGAGAGAATATTTCTGATAGGCAAAAAGAATCGAAGGCGCACCATCAAAGTTCTCTTAGAGACCATGTGTTGGAGGTGTTTTGCTGTAGAACAAATTGTATTTTGCCCTTATAAAGGCTCCCTGAGTGTGCCAGAGATAATTGAAGCCCTCTCTTGCTTTCCTCCCTTAGAAGTCTTCCAGAGTTAGGAAGAAAAGAAGACAGGAATCTGTGCCTTTTATTTAAATAAAAAAGCCATGTCTGGGAAAATTAGAATACTTTTGGAAGTCTGGAATCCATTGAAATGGATTGTCCCATTTCGATTTCTTCAGAAGACCCAGTTTGAAATAGTGGTATTATGTTATTTCCTACTGGCCCTGTCCTCAATATCAACATCTCCTAAATAAAGAAATGACATATGGTTTCCCAATATATCACTTATGTATTTAGCTTTTTAGTTGGAGAACCCAGCAACGGGGTAGAACTGACATTGAAAATACAGATGCATTCTCTTCTACCCCTGCCATAAAGAAAGGCTGTCAGCTGGCTTCTTTGGTTGGTGCTATATGGTCTGGTTTTGCCGTCTAAAGCTTTGCAAGAGCAAGGGAACTCACCAACAGTGGGCTTTATCACACAACTCCATTACATGTGTCTTATTTTTGCTTTGTGTTACTCCAGTGAGAAATTTTTAGTGAATATTCAACATATGTTGTAAGGTTAAAAGGGAAATAAATTGGGTGGTTCATTTTAAGATGAAGTTTGGGTGCACAAAATTGAAGACTAATATTTCTCTAAAATAAAACCACTGCTGGGTGTTCAACTTTCATAAGCAATCCAATACTAACAAATTATTCCATGACATGTTATAAGGCTTTGAAGAGGTTTTGAGTTGTGCTTTGTAAGAAGAAAATGGTGGTAAATAGTATAAGTAAGAGAGTTAAAACTATTTCTCCAATATAACAAAAATGACACACAACCTCATAGCCGCTAACATAACTATATAGGTTGTTTTTATGCATTTTATTCTTTCATCTGTTTTATTCCATCTACGATATCTGAATATTCAACTTATTGTCTTGCTTTTCTGGAGCTAAAGTTACCAATATTAGCATATGATAAATAAATTATTTTTCCCATAAAATAGTATTTTCCAAAGGCAAAGTAATCAATATTTGTTATTATTTCCATTTAGTTTTATGTGCCTCATGCACCCCTAATTAAGAAACAGGAGGAGCAAGATGGCAGAAAAGGAGGTCCCAGCTCTAGTCTCCTCACAGAAATATAACTAGCAACTATCCACAGACAAGAATGCTTTGTGAAAATCTCGGAACCTGGGATAAGGCTGAAGCATGCTTGTGGAGCCCAAAACTGAGAAAAGCCACATTACGAGAGTAAGAGAAGCAGTTTCATTTTGACCATGTCACCCTTCCCTCAGGCCAGCACAGTGCCACACCAATAGGGTTCCCTTAGGCCTATGGTTTCTCCAGTGGGGAAAAGAGAGCCATGCAGACATCTGGCTTCCCCAGCATTCTGAGGGGCTTCCTGGGAGGCCCACTTCTGTCTCACCTTATGGGGAGCACTGGGGAATTAGCAGAGCTAGACCACCTGGAGTCAGCTAGGGACAGAGAAGGGAGAGCAAAGCTCACAGTAGCCAGTCCATGAATTTCGGTGCCAGCACTGCATCCTGGCTGGTGGCCTTGACTGACCAGAGAGCCTGCCCACCTGCAGAACCAAGCCAGTGGCCTCATCTGGCCAGGGATCATGGTTAGCAGTTCTTCCCAGCTGGAGTCCCCAGGCAGTGGTTTGACTTGGCCACAGAGCACAGACTTCACCTATTTGGGGAGTAAAGCTATCATTCCTGCCTGGCTTCAGAGCCCTACCTGCAGCCCTGCCTGGGTAGGGAGCCAAGTCAACAGCTCCACCCAATGGTGGGGCACAGCCAGTGACCCCAGTGAACTGCAGGGCACAGATTGCAGCCCCACCCAATCACAGAGCCCAGCCTGAGTCCCTACCCAAGTACAGAGCCCAACTTCAGTCTCTACCCCATCACAGAGCCCAGCATGAGGCCCCACCTAAACACAGAGCCCAGTCTGAGGCCCTACCTGAACTTAGAGTCCAGCCAGTGGCACCACCTTCCTGAGGAGCATAGCCTGAGGCCCCATCCTTCCCAGAGAGATAGCAGAGTCCAGCCAGCAGCCCCACCTGAATATGGCACCTAACCAGTGGACCTGCCTGACTGTGAAGCCCAGCTAGTAGCCCTACCAGACCTCACAGCATGGTCAGTGGTCTTGCCCAACCAGACACCTTAGCAGCAAGCCTTGCCTGCCCACAGACTACCAGCTGGCCCATCTAGAACTCCAGTCTGGGATGACTGGTGAAGGTCTTTCCTTTCCAAAACAAACCTTAAAGGCTGAAAGAGGTGACTCCTTCCTCAAATGCACACACATCAAAGTAAGGAAACAAAGACCATGAAGAATCAGAGAAGCATGATACCACCAAAGGAAAACAATAAAGCTTCAATAACTGACCTTTAAGAAATGGAGATCTATGAATTGACTGACAAAGAATTCAGAATAATCCTCTTAAAGGAGTTCATTGAACTATAAGAAAACACATATAGATAACTCAAAACCATACAAAAATCACAAAGAAATCCTAGGGCTAAAGAATACAATACTGAATTGAAAAATTCAATAGACAGCTTCAACAGACTTAATGGAGCAGAAGAAAGAATCAGTGGAATTTGAGAGAGGTCATTTAAGATTATCCAGTCAGAGGAACAAAAAGAAAAGAATGAAAAGGAGTGAAGAAAGCTTACAGAACTTATGTGACATCATCAAGCAAAACAGTATACATATTTTTTTGGGTCCAAGAATGGGAAGATACAGAGAAAGAGATAGAAAGTCTATTTAAAGAAATAATGGCTAAAGACTTCCAAATTTGAGGAAAGAAATGTACATCCAGATTCCTTAGGCCCAAAAGTCCCTAAATAGGTTGACTCCCAAAAGGTCCACAATAAGACACATCATAATTAAATTGTTAAAAGTCAAAGACAAAGAATTGGAAAGCAGCAAGACAAAAGCAACTCATCACATGCAAGGGAGCCTCCATAAAACCATCATTAGATTTCTCAGCAGAAACCTTGCTGGAAAGAATGAGATGATATCTTCAAAATATTGAAAGAAAAAAACATGCTAACCAAGAATACTATACCTGGCAAAGTTGTCCTTCAGAAATGAAGGAGAGATAAAGACTTCTCCAAAAGAACAAAAGCTGAGGTAGTTCATCACCACTAGATCTGCCATACAAGAAATACTAAAAGGAGTTCTTCGAGATTAAATGAAAGCACACTAATTAACAACATAAAAACACATGAATATATAAAACTCACTGGTAAAAGTAAATATATAGTCAAATTCAGAATTCTCTAATATTGTAATGGTGGTACATAAATCATTCTCAACTCTACTATACAAGTTAAAAAACAAGTGTATTAAAAATAACTATAACTACAATAATTTTTCAATGGAAACACAATATAAGAATGTAAATTGTAACATCAATAATCTAAACTATGTGAGAGGGGAGAAGTAAAATTATAGTTTTTGCATGCAATCAAGTTAAGTTGTAAATCAGCTTAAAATTGGATGTTATAAGTATAAGATGCTTTATGTAAATCTCATGGTAATAACAAAGAAAAAACCTGTAGTAGGTAAATAAAAGATTAAAAGGAAGGAATCAAAACATGTCATCACAAAGTCATCAAATCACAAAGGGAGACAGCAAGAGAGGAACAAAGGAACAAAGGAACGACAAAACAGTCAGAAAACAATTAACAAAATGGCAATGGTAAGTCCTATCAATAACTATTTTAAATGTAAATGGATTCAATTCTCCAATCAAAAGACAGAATAGCTGACTGGATTTTTTTTAAAAGATCTGACTATATGCTGCCTATAAGAGACTCACTTTAGCTTTAAGAACACATATAGGTTGAAAGTGAATGTATGAAAAAGATATCACCTGAAAATGGTAATCAAAAAAAAGCAGGAGTACCTATACATATATTAGAAAAATAGATTTTAAGTCAAAAACTGTCACAAGAAACACAAATACCCCATGATCTCACTTATATGTAGAATCTAAAAAAGTTGAACTCGTAGAATCAGACAGTAGAATGATGGTTCCAGGGGAAGGAGCAAGGGAGTTTGAGGAGATGTTGGTCAAAGGATACAAAATTTCAGTTAGCTAGGAGGAATAAGTTCAAGAGATCTATTACACAACATGGCAACTATAGTTAATAACAATGTATTACTATATTCTTGAAAATCATTGAGAGAGTAGATTTTAAGTATTCTCACCACAAAAAAGATAAATATGAGAGGTAATGCATATGTCCATTAGCTCTATCTAGCCATTCTACAATATATACATATTATAAAACTTCATGTTGTACATTATAAATATATATAATTTTTATTTTTCAATTAAAGTTAATAAACAAAATTTTTAAAATACTGTCACAAGAGACAAGTTTACTATATAATGATAAATGTGTCAATTCATCCAGAAGATATAACAATTGTAAATATTTATGCACCCAGCATCAGAACACCTAAATACATAAAGCAAATATTAACAGAACTGAAAGGAGAAACAAACAGCAATACAATAATAGTAGGGGACTTTAATACCCCATTATCAACAATGCATAGATCATTCAGACAGAAAATCAATAAGGAAATATCAGATTTAAACAACATCATAGACCAAATAGACCTAATAGGCATGTATGAAATATTCCATCAAACATCAGCAGAATACACATTCTTCTCAAGTGCACATAGAACATTCTCCAGGATAGATCATATGTTAAGCCACAAAATAAATCTTAACAAATTCGAGAAGATTGAAATCATATCAAATGTCATTTCCAACCACAATGGTATGAAACTACAAATCAATAACAGGAGGAAAATTGAAAAACTTCACAAATATATGGAAATTAAATGACACATTTCTAAATACCCAAAGAGTCAAAGAAGAGATCAAAAGGGAAATCAAAAAATATCTTGAGACAGATGAAAATGGAAACACAACATACTAAAACTGTGGGATGCAGGGAAAGCAGTTCTAAGAGAAAAGATTATAGCTATAAATGCCTACATTAAGAAAAAAGAAAGATCTCAAATGAACAACCTAAATTAAACCTCAAAGAACTAGAAAAAGAACAAACTAAGGCCAAAGTTAGCAGAAGGAAGGAAATAATAAAGATTAGAACACAAATAAATAAAATGAACCAAATGGGCTGGGTATGGTGGCCCACACTTGTAATCCCAGCCCATTGGGAGTCCAGGACAGGAGGATCACTTGAGGCCAGGAGTTTCAGACCAGCCTGGGCAACATAATTAGACCTGGTCTCTACAAAAAAATAAAAATAAAAAATTAGTTGGGCGTGGTGGCATGCACCTATAGTCCCAACTACTTGGGAGATTGAGGCAGGAGGATCACTTGACTCTAGGTGTTTGAGGTTTCAGTGAGCTATGATGATGCCACTACACTCCAGCATGGGGTACAGAGCAAGACCCTATCTCAAAAAAGAAAAAGAATAGAATAACAATAGAAAAGATCAACAAAATTGAGTTGGTATTTTGAAAAGATAAACAAAATTGACAAACCTTTAGCTAGACTAAGATAAAAAGATAAAAGTCTCAAATAAGTAAAATCAGAAATGAAGGAGGAGATATTACAACTGATAACAAAGAAATACAAGGGTCATAAGAGACTACTATAAATAATTATACGCCAACAAACTGGACAATCTAGAAGAAATGAATAAATTCCTAGACACATACACCTACCAAGACTGAATCATGAAGAACTAGAAAATCTAACAGACCTATAACAAGTAAGGAGATTGGATTAGTAATAAAAAAATCTCTTATCAAAGAAACCCAGGACTTGATGCTTTCTCTGCTGACTTCTACCAAACATTTAAAGAAAAATTAGTGCCAATCCTTCTCAAACTCTTCCAAAAAAATTGAAGAAGAGAAAACACTTCCAAACTCATTGAGGCTAGATTTACCCTGATAATAAAGCCAGATAAGGACACTACAAGAAAAGAAAACTACAGGCCAATATCCCTGAAGAACATAGATGAAATAATTTTCAACATGTATACTAGCAAGCCAAATGCAACAGCACATTGAAAGGATCATTCACCATGATCAAATAGAATTTATCCCTGGGATACAAGGATGGTTCAACATTCACAAATCAATAAATGTGATATATCACATTAGCAGAGTGAAGGCTAAAAATCTTATTATCATCTCAATAGATGCAGAAAAAGCATTCAGCAAAATTCAACATCCTTTCATGATTAAAAACTCTCTACAAATTGAGTATAGAAGGACTGTACCTCAACATAATAAAGGACATATATGACAAGGCTATATCTCTGTTTGCAGATGGCATGACCTTATATATAAAAATCCCTAAAGTCTCCACCAAAAATCCATTAGAACTAATAAACAAACTCAGTAAAGTTTCAGGATACAAAATCAATGTACGAAAATCAGTTGCACTTTTATATGTTAACAATAAATTGCCTGAAAAAAGAAATAAAACAGTTCCATTTACAATAGCATCAAAAAATAAAATACTTAGGAATAAATTTAACCATGGAGGTGAAAGATCTATATATCAAAAACTATAAAGCACTGATTAAAGAAACTGAAGACAACACAAATAAATGGAAAGACACTTCGTGTTCATGGGATTGAGGAAATTCACATTGCTAAAATGTTCACACCATCCAAAGCATTCTATAGATTCCATGCAATCCCTATCAAAATTCCAGTGGCATTTTATACAAAAATAGAAATTCACAGGAAACAGCAAAAGACCCCAAAGAGTCGAAGCTATCTTGAGAAAGTAGAACAAAGCCAGAGGCATTATACTTCCTGATTTTGAACTATACTACAAAGCTATAGAAATCAAAACTGTTTGATACTGGTATAAAAACAGATATGTAGACCAATGGAACAGAATTGAGAGCCCAGAAATAAACCCACATATATATGATCAACTAATATCTGACAAGGGCACCAAGAATACACAATGGGTAAATGATAGTCTCTTCAATAAATTGTGTTGGGAAAAACTGGATATTCACATGCAAATAATTGGACCCCTATCTTATACCACTCACAAAAATTAACTTGAAGTGGATTAAAGACTTAAATGTCAGACCTGAAACTATAAAACTCCTGGAAGAAAACATAGGGGAAAAGCTTCTTGACATTAGTCTTAGCAATGGTTTTTTTGGATATGACTCCAAAAACCCAGGTAAAATCAAGAATAAACAAGTGGGACTATATCAAACCAAAAAGTGTCTGTACAGAAAAGGAAACAATCAACAAAATGAAAAGATAACTTATGAGATAGGAGAAAATATTTGCAAATCATGTGTATCTGATGATGGGTTAACATCCAAAATATATTAATATAAGTAATTCATATAACTCAACAGCAAAAGAAAATAAAAATAATCTGATTAAAAAATGGGCAAAGGACCCGAATAGACGTTTTTCCAAAGAAGACATACAATGGCTAACAGATACATGAAAAGGTGCTCAACATCACTAATCATCAGGGAAATGCAAATCAAAACCACAACGAGTTATCAACTAACACCTGTTAGAATGGCTATTATTTTAAAAGACAGAAGATAATAAGCATTTTGGCAAGGACATGGAGAAAAGGGAACCCTGTGCACTGTTGGTGGGAGTGTAAATTGGTATACCATTATGGAAAACAGTAGGGAGGCTACTCAAAAGTTAAAAATAGAACTACCATATTATCCAGCAATGCTCCTTCTGGGTACATATCTGAAGAAAGTAAAATTAGTATCTCAAAGATATATGTGCATTCCCATGTTCGTTACAGCATTATTCACAATAGCCGAGACGTGGGAACAACCAAAGTATATGTCAACAGATGCTTGGATAAAGAAAACGTGGTGTTTATATATACAATGGAATATTATTCAGCCATAAAAAGAAGAAAATTCTGTCCTTTTTGATAATACAGACAAACCTGGAGGGTATTATGCTAAGTGAAATAACAGACAGAGAAAGACAAATGCTGCCTGATCTCACTTATATGTGAACTCTAAAAAAATTGATCTCATAGAAACAGAAAGTAGAATGGTGGTTTCGAGGGGCTGGAAAGGCGGAGAAATGGAGAGGTGTTGGTCAAAGGTACAAACTTGCAGTTATAAGATGAAAAAGTTCTGGGGATCTAATGTACAGCATGGTGACTATAGTTAATAATACCACATTTTATACTTGAAATTTGTTAAGAGAGTTGACCTTATGTGTTCCCACTACATGGAAAAAAATGGTAACCACGTGAGGTGATGGATGTGTTAACTAACTTGATCGTGGTAATAATTTTACAATATATATGCACATCAAATAATCATGTATGTCTTAAATATATATAATTTTATTTGTCAATTATACCTCAACAAAGCTGGAATAAAAATAGTTGGAACTATAGAACTTTTATATACAATATATATATATCATGTTTTCATACATATACATCTCAGTTTTTGAGATTCTCTTGCAAAAAACCAAACCAAAACAAAATCACTCCATCCCCCTTATTGGAAGTAATGGGTAAAATATAAATTTCAGAGTTGAATGCTGTATGACATTTGGTACACAATGGTTATTTAGCAAATGCTGTTGACTGATGCTATTAGAACCTTCATAGTGCACTCTTAGGCATCAATTGCTGCTTCACTTACAGAACATCTTTTACACATTTCATAGAGAGTCATACTATATGAATAAAAGGTTGCCTTGATTCTTCAGAGGAAAGCATTTTGCTCTCTTAATGTGGGGATTTTTTTTTAAACCTCAAGTCTCTGTTCCAATTAGTTTCAATATACTGATCTAATATCACTCTATGGAAATGTATCATGTACTTGAAATATATATTTAATAATATAATGCCATCAACCAGCATAGCTCTAAAGAAGGCATCTTTTTTTTTTCTTTTTCTATCTGCTGTTTAATTTCATTATGATCTCCAAAAATTCTCTGGTAGTGTACAGCTGCTCCACTGTTAATAGCCTTGAAATAGAAATGTGTTACTTTGCTTAGCAAGAGACATCTGCATACTGGAGAAAAACAAAATCATTTGATGTGATTAATACAGGAAGATGGTTATTCGTATTTTTAATGCATATTGTTTAAACTCAAATATGTTTGCCTTCCAGCCATTTTTAGATATGTTCTTCTGATCTATGATATAAATCTGTGATGCTTTTAGGATCTACATTAAAAAAAAAAAGAATGTTTGCCAGCCCATCCAACACCTCCTGCTGCTAGTTGGCTGGGTTTTTTTGAATGTCATAAACAAAGCTTTTGATATGGTACCCGTGGGGCTCTTTACCCAGGATGATGTAAATAACTACTCCCAACATTTGGTCCTTCTACCATCTTTGATCATGTTGTCTTAAAATTTGCCCTTGCAATGAGCAAGTCTTTACTTTCACATTAGAAAAGCCCATACTATATTTGAAAATGTCAAAATACATAAGCCCTAGGAGGGCAATGGGACAGGTTCAAAAGTTTGTAGAAAGATGGATTATTATAGGCTTAGAAATTACAATGAAAGGGCACATACATGCCTTTTCTCATTCCCTCATCATCTTGCAAATCTTTTGCTACATCATAAATCTTCCTGTGTCTGTGCTCTCATTCTCTAGCCATTCTACAAGTGGTCAGTCTTGGTCCATAGATTTACACACAGAGCCTTGGCACTGACCTCATCGGAGGGCACGATTTATGTAGTGGAGCCAGTGACTTGAGTGTGGAATATGATCCAGCCTTCTTGACGTGAGGCCGAAATGCTCTTATCAGACAGTTCTGCTTACCATTCATGGAATGTCAGCTCTTGAAGGGATCTTGGAGTGTGCCAACTTCAGCTCCCTCCTTTTGCAGGTAAAGACAAAAACTTGGGTGCCACAGTTTACCTGAAGGTTACACATTAAAGAAAAATTCCTCTTTCTACTCATCTTAGTCCATTTATTGTTGACATAACAGAATACCTGAGACTGAATAATTTATAATGAACAGAAATTATTTGGCTGGTGGGTCTGGAGACTGGGAAGTCTAAGATCCAGGAGCTGCATCTGGTGAGGGCCTTCTTGCTGTATCATAACACGGTGGAAAACATCACATGGGTGAGAGAGAAAAGGAGGCTGAACTCATTCTTTTATAAGGAACCCATTTCTGCAATAATAAACCCATTCCCACAATAACAGCATTAATCCATTTATTAGGTCAGAGCCCTCATGACCTAATTACCTCTTAAAGGTCCCACCTCTCAACATTGTTGCACTGGAGATTAAGTTTCTAACTTATGAGCTTTGGGGGACACATTCAAACCATAGCACTATGAAGCTGGAATGCCTGTCACTGTAATCTCTTTAAGAAGGTGCATCCTATACTCCTGCCATAACCTGGAATTCAAGAATCATTGACTACAGAGCCCTTAAACCCTCATGAGTTCATACAAAAGGAACTCTGCCTTTCTTGCTCTTCTATGTTTTCCGGAGTCATAAGAGGGCCAACTAGAGATCTGTGGCAAAGCTAGGAGACTCAGAAGTTCTTCTCTGTCCCATAAGGCAGCCCCAACAGCTTTCACAACAGGCCAGTAAGATGTTCAACAATCTCTACTCCACTCAACAATCAGCATTCCTGAATTTGGTATATGTTGAAAGTGGCAGTTCAAACTGGTGGGGCAAAGATGAACTATCTGATGTATGGTGTTGGGACAAAAGGGTAGACATCTGAAAAAAAATAAAGTTAGATCTTTACCTCCCATCCTGTAATACATGATGACAAATTCTAAATGAATCAAAAATTTAGATGCTAGAAATAAAACCTACTAAAACTACTAAAAGAACCTGGTAAAATTTTAAACCTTAGAATGGAAAGATTTTTAAAAACTGATTCAGAATTTAGAAGCCATGAAAGGAAATGTTGATAAATCTGAATACATAGAAATAAAAGCTTCTACGTGACAAACACACACACACACACACACACACACAAAGTCAAAAGATAGAAAATCCAACAAACTAGGAAAATATATTTGCAACTCATGTATAAACAATGGGCTACCCCTTAAAAGTTCCTACAGATAGAGAAATGAGTCAACAAGCTAATAAGAAAAACTGGGCAAAAGATATATAAACACATAGTTCACACAAAATGAAATACAAATGGCTCTTAAACATTTGGAAAGATGCTCGACTTCACTCATAATAAAAGATATGCAAATTAGAACTATATTGAGATACGATTTTTCTCTTATCAGGTTGGTAAAAATCCCAAAGTCTGACAAAACACTGCATTGGTGAGTCTGCGGGAAACAAGCCCTCGCGTGCGTCGCTTGTGAGAGTGTACGTTAGCATAACCTCATATGGAGAGCAATGTAGCAAAATCCATCAAAATTACAAATGCATATATCTTTCACCCCAGCAATTTTACTTTTAGAAATTTATGTTACAAACACACTTGCAAATGAATGAAAGGACATACGTTTAAAGTATTCATCACAGTATTGTTTGCAAGACCAAAAATTTGAAATAACCTAAATTGTTAAAAACAGTAAATTGCTAAAATAAACAGGTTAAATAAATTATGACACATTCATACAACAGAATACTACAAAACTTAAAAAAAAGAGTAAGATGACTCTATAGCAATGTGGAAAGATGTTAAGAGAACTTGTTGAATGTTAAAAAGCAAAATGCATAACAGTATGTAAAGTAAGCTGCCTTTTATATAAAAATGAGGAAAATAAGAACATGAATCTCTATTTATTCTTACACATAAAAAACTGGAAGAACTTACAAGAAACTAAATACAGTGGTTACTAGTAAGAAGTGGGCGTGAGAACTGGGGGTGTGGGGTACAGAAATGGCAAGATTTCTCACTGTTTATGTTTGTATATATTTGGAATCATATGAATAGATAATCTTTTCAAAAATTATATTTTCAAATGAGAGAAAAAGTGAATTGAGCCCCCTGCTTGACTCTAAGGAGGTTAATGAGTCTCTATCTTAGCATAAAGGTTAAAACTCTGGATTAACATGGGGCTGCCCAGAGCCTTAATTCACTCATTTGTCCTTCATTCCTTCATTCATTCGACAGACATTTATTTCCAATGTTCTGCAGGAAAGGTGCTGCGCTAAACTCTAGAGGTACCTGGAGAACAGGACCAACTAGATCTTTGCTTCACAGAATCTACATTCTAGTCCAGGGTCTCTTCTGTTTGGAGTCTGGGTCTCTAATCAGCATGCAAATACCCCAGGACCCATATTAACAAGTTTCACTTTGTTATGACAGCGTCTTAAGTGTGAGCACACTAAATATCCATTGGTATAGAGTTCAAAAATTCAATATCCTTGATTTTTATGAGCAAACAAGATGTGTACAGGCTGGAGGCATTTTCGGTTTCTTTCAATGGCACCTCTTTGTAGAGTTCCACAGTATCTTTTATTGCACATAATACCATATAATTTGAAATTCTATTCCAAATATGGCCCTTGCTTATACTTATCCAGGGTTGTAATAATTTCCTGTGATTTATATTGAAGGCTTTTTATTAATGCTCTAGAATTATACAGTGTATCACTACTTTCCTTTCCTCTCCATTTTTCCCCTGAGTTTTATTAATTTACATTCCATTATGATGCATTTTTCAAGTCAAATATCTGTTTCTTGGTGTTCATACCAGTCCTTCAAATAGAATTTCCTTCTTCCTCTGTTCTCCCATTTCAGGCAGATGAGAGCTGATGGTAGAGCTATATCAGCTCAATGTGTGTTTGTGCATGAATGTGTGTACATCTATGGTAACATTAGCATATTTCAGAACTGAGCCCATTTGGTTAATAAACAAAGCAGCACTTTCAGGGCTGTCCATAGAGATTTCCGTGACAATTGAAATGTTCTGTAGCTGTGTTGTCCAATATGGCAGCTCCTAACCACTTGTGGCTGTTGAGCACTTCAGATGTGGCTAATGAAACTGGGGGATTGTATTTTTAATTTGATTTTATTTAAACAAATTAAAATTTTTAAGGCAAGGTATATGGCCCCAAAGAGAGTAGCCAGCCATCCAAATTGCAGTATCCAAGGATGAGAAGGTCACAGCAGTGGGAATCTCTGAGCCTTGAGTATTCCAATCAGATGGTGAAGGCTTCCTGCTTTGTAAGGGGTAGTCCACATGGATTGAAGATGGTTTCCAGCTAGTTGCTGAGATAAGACAGAGCACAATGCATTCCTCCCACACTCTATCATAAAAAGAAAGTCGGCAAGCATCAAGAAGGTTTGGTCAGAGCCCTAGGCAGGCTCATTAGGGTTCACAGCTAAATTCCAGTCCTTGAGTGCACATCAGGAACCTGGGAGAAAATGCCATCTCATGGACTGAGCACAAGCCCCAGGCATCGTGTATGCTAGACTTAGGGAAGTGAACCTAATTCCAGACCTCACTCACTGGTGGGAACGGACTCCTAATACACAGCCCACCTGGGCACGTTAGCTCAAGACCTGCCTGCAATTGTGCTCGAGGACTGAAAGTATTTGTAGGTGAACAGGCTCAGGTAAATGGGGACTGACAAGCTACAAGACAATCCAGTTCAATCTCCTTTGTTTGCCCCTCATGACTTACACCACCAGGTACATGTACCCACCAGAGAGAGCTTTCAAGGCTCTCCACGATGTGGAGCCCACTGCTTTGCTCAGGCTTTGTCTTCACACATGTCCCACACTTATCTTACTCTCCAGCCTGACTTGGCTGTGCGCGCGGCTTTAAACATGCTCCAGCCTCCCCCACATCCCTGGTCTTGCTCAAGAAATGCCTTCCTCCAGCATCTCCATCTGCCAAAACCCCCTACCCTGGTGGCTCACCTCAGGCATGCACTCCCTGAAGTTGTCTTCCCTGAAACCCACAAGTGTCTGTTCTCACCCCCTCCTGGGAGCCCTGGGGCACTTGGTCTGTGCTGCTGTTCTGGCACTTATTCTGTTCCTCCTTATGTTGTGGGCATTAGTGACTTTGTCTAATCTCGCCTTCTAGTTTTTGAGCATTTTGACGATGGGGCCTGTGTCATTCCTGTTCTGTATCCCTGTCAGTGCCTGGCACAAAGGTGGTGTCTAGGAATTATTGTTGTTGAACTGGCTTAAGGACAGTTCTACCCACGGGGAGAATTTCAGCTGCAGTCAATGAAAAAGAGATCTTTTGCTCCAGAAAGTGAGAGAGCTCATGCAGTTCTGAGCATTTATCTGAAAAGTATGTTATTGTGGCATGAGACATTTTTCAAATCAAACGTAGCAAACTGGTGATCCAGAGGTCACATGTGGCCTGCATACATGTTTTGTTTGATACACAATGTTATTTTAAGTGTCAACATTTAAAATGTTGGAGAGTTCACATAAAAATCCATATTTCCAGATTTTCTTGAAAAACAAAAATCAGATCTGGCATACTGGTCATTCATTCCTATCTGGCAATTTGCCAGTTCACCATAGTCCCTGCTTAGCCCACTGTAATCTGATCCTACAAGGACGGAACTGACTTTATTTTTTCCTCCTCCAATCGGATGTGCGCGGAGCCAGTGCACCTTCGACAAAGATAATGATTTACTCATGCAATTTATGAAGTTAATATTGCCTATTTTTAAGTCATACAGGTTCTGATAACGTTAATGGTAATTGTTTTGGCCTGCTACTTTCTGTACCACTCATCACACTCCCAAGAGTGCATGCTATGTTCAGATAAAAATATAATTTAAATCATTTTTAAGGGGTGTGATGGCAGCTCCATGTCTATTGTCACTTTATCTGTAAGTGCAATTTTTAGACATTAGAGAATTAGTCAAGAGACCTGGAGTGGCAGGGCAAGAGGCAAGGTTGCTGAAAGTAGACATGGCAGACACTTGAAAAGGTATAAAGACAGTGAGTGCTGCGTGATATTGGATGCAAACATTTCAGTTCACATCCAGTGTGTGAAGATGACCAAGTAGGTTTCAGGCAGTACTTGAGCCTCACAGTACGTGATGAAAAGGAGAAGTGTTTTCTTCATTTGCTGATAGAGGAAACTGAGGCACCATTTGTTCACAATTGTAAGAGAATTGATAGTTAAACTCAATTATCCTCATTTCTGGCCTTTCCCTTAATCACTCATTCTTACTCTTTGGTTTCAAGGTTAATTTATGTTAGATCAATTTAGACTCACTCTCAGAACTTAATCAATACCATCTGCAATTTGTAGGCTCTCCTTGTCTAAAGCTTAATCTTCAGAAAAATGTAAGGACTAATAGAGCATAAACAGGCAAAATATAAAATCAGTTGGGCTACTCTTTGGCTTATAAGCAAATGCCCATGTTTCAAATTCCCCATATTCCATGTTTAATAGTTCCCACTGTTCTCCCTGCTTACCTCCTTACGTCTTCCCCGCACCAGTTAAACCTGAGTATTAATGGAACTGCTTGTGTTCAGCATTTATTTTAAAACCTCATACTTGAAACATCTGAAGGGAGACTTCTAACTTCTGTGACCCGTGAGAAGTTTAAGTTTTTTTAAAAAAAGATTTTGTTAGCTAAATCAACACTTTCAAGGGTCTGTGCAAGTGCTTTCAGTTTAGAAAAGAACAACAGGCAGTCTTTGACTGTTAAACCCATTACTCTAATAACACTTTAAATGAACCATTATGAGGCACCCATTTAGTATAATGTCCTTGAGCACACAGCATTTCCTGAGCGTAGGTATTCATGGTATTTTGAGTAGGATCTGGTTGTTACATATTCTTTGTAATAATCATTAGAGATCAAAATCACCTCTCCTGAAACAGTATCTTCCCAAGCCCATCTCCCTAACCAAGTGACTAAAAACAAGTGGAGAATGCAGGAATTAAATACTAAATCATATGTTGCTTCACTGAGTTCGTGAGCTGACATTTGACCCCTGAAAGGATGGGATTAAATACCACTTGGATAAAGGTAATTTATAGCTCTCTTCTATGCATTTTTGGAACCAAGAAAAGAAAGTACATACACAGGCCTACCTAGAAATCATTGTTGTGGGGAAGAAAATATACAAACAATATTTAGTTTGTCTTTCATGTCCCTTCAATAGGACCTTCATATCAGCAGATGGCAATTTTCTGCACATTTAAGGAGAATTTTGGATGCCCCAAGTCTGCTGTAGGTGAGCAAATCAAAGTTGTACCAACTTAAGCCTGGGAAAATTGTTAGCCATCCTCTCTCCCAGGTGTGGCTAACTAACGTTCACGCCCAGCCGTAGCACTTTCTGATTTGTCCATTAGAGCCCTTGGTCTCAGCTTGCTGCTCATCCCAGCATGGCCCTTTTGCTACCATTTGATCAGACCCTTGGATCGTCAGCTTGTTCTGTCGGTCATCTCCTCTTGTAGCCAGGTGACCTGCCCTGGATCATTTCATGTTCTGTATTTTTCTAAATTGCATTGTTCTCTGAAGTCTGTTGCCCAACTGAAAGAGTTACATTTTCTTTCTCTGTTAGTTACTCAAAGTATCAATCATCCTGTAACCACCTGTACTACCTTTAACCTTCTTCCTGTCTTCCAAATCAAAACCCATTTCTCACTTCCGTATGTCAACACCAGCCACATGCATTGATTAAATGTCTTTCATTTGAAAGCACACACAGTCCTGCTATCCTGACTATGTCTGAATGCCTCCCATATGCTCCCCATGCAAGCCTAATTCCTCTGTTCCCTTCCTCTGGAAAGTCATTCTTCATTGTAATAAGTTGCCCAAAGTAAATGTATTCATCATCTTTCTCTCTGACAACCATGTTTCTCCACTACGGGAAATTAAACACTGCAACATATGGCCTGAGCAGCAAACTTTAGTGCTTGCTCGCTCAATTGTTTTAACACATTGCCGCCTTCACATAATATTCTGTTTGCCACTAGCATGTCAGGCTTCTGCTTGACATATGCATTAGACATGTTAATGGCAAGACAGAAACCAACTGAAGCTGACAATATGACGAAAGAAGGGTAAGTGCCTATTAATTACTAAAATTCACTTTTTCCCACTATTTAGCAGGGGAAAAAAAAAATTAATGCCTTCAGAACATGCCACCACATTAGCCTGCTGTGGTGCCATCTGACAGATTTTTAAAGCCCTAAGTACTATGGAAGCGCTTTGTTTAGATTCAGCAAGGCCATATAAATGACACCAACACTGTCCCCATTGTCATGTACTCTATCGGTCTGCTCTCTCTGCATCCCCAATCACCAGGTACCCAGCAGGCATGTTGTAGTCACCGAATTCCTCATTTAGCCATCCAAACACCACTGGTACATGTTCCAGCATTCTTTTCTCTATTAGTTAAGCATGTAAACCTCTCTGAAAGTATATTCTAGATGCTATGCATTTACTAAAAATACTAGAACACAATTTTCTTCTGGGTCATCACTTCAGAGATATCTGCTGACTCCAAATTCATTTTTTAGTTAAGTAATTTTGATCTCAGAATTAGTAAAAAAAAAAAAAGTTAGCAAATTTTAGTTTTTTAGATCTTTATTTTTTAATTAAGCCCCTTTAATTTTCAGTGCATAGACTTATGACTTATGCATGTTCCTAAACCATAAAAAAAGTTTAAAAGTTTTTCAGTGGATACTATATTGAATGTTCTTTTCTACATTGAATTTTTTTTACATAAATAGAGCTATATTTGAGTCATGTGTCATATTTGGTGCTGGAGGACATCCAATAGCCAGTAGGTTTCCTAGAATTTCTGAGTCTAATTCATCTATATTTTTACAACATTTCCTGAGATCTCAGGAGTCCATGGCTCCTAAGGTCATTACCCATATCAATAACCATATCGTCTTGAACTCAGTGTCAGCCAATAGTTACCCAAAGCTTAATTGGAAGAAACAATTTATGGAGGTATTCTGATGTCCACCCATGCCTCTGACCTTCTAAAAATCTATTTTGAGATTAAGCTGGATGGCAGAGAGCTGTGTCCCTAAGACCCCATCAAATTGGTCCTCTGTTGAATTGCTTTCACATTGAGTTCAATGTCATCAGCCTATATAGAGAGACATTATCAGAAGCAGTTCTGTGAAGCTCGTTGCATTATCTATAAGGATGTTGTTGAAGGTATTATCAACTGCATTACAGTGTCTTCTCTATGAGGACCTTGTAACAAATTTCTTTCTGGCTTTAATAACAGGAATAATTGGAATACTCCTGAGCCCAATTATTCTTATAAAAAGTTTTATGTTATAAAAAGTAGAAGCATTGAATTCTGGTTTGTACATTGCCTGTCAGAGAGCTTGCAGCAAGTGAGTAGGACCTCATGACTTACATTTTTGTGCCCCAGCCTCTTTGATGGTTTTATCTTCCCCCCGCTCCGCCCTTATTTTCCTATTGCTGTGATTTTCTCAACTATTTATTTTTAATTGAATTGAACATCATAATACACACTCATACCTTATCCAGTGGCCTTATAACCTTTCTGAAATAAAGTAAGTTATAAAGAAGTAAATATATACACAAAACCTACACTTTAGAGAGTATACATTTATGCATATTGATCGATTTATTTTTTAATATATTTTAAAATATACCATTCAACAGAAAAAAATGCACTGGGTACCTACATACACTTGCTATGTTTGGCACCACACAATACCAGTGTGATAATTTTATCTATTTTATAGAGAAAAAAACAGTTTGTCTATTGAGTAGGAAGCTATAAAAGAAACATAGGAATGCATGCATACTGCACATTTACAGATCCACACAAACAATTGTATGTAAATGTACATACGAGTTAGGAGGCCGGGGGAAAAAAGAAAAAAAGGCCAGAGAAAAAAGCCAGGAAAGTAACTTTAGATCATCTTGCTTTACCAGTCTGCACATGATTATAATAGTACTGTTAATATTCCCAGAATAGTTATACGTATGAAAGAGTTTTGATATCATCAAAATCTATATTCATTTGTTCATTCATTCCATAAACATGTATGAAACAATGTGTTAGGCTCAAGGGGTACTTCAATGAATGAGACACAGTTCACTGCAATAGGAAATAGGAAATTTATAGGATATACATGAGAAGCATCCTGTAGTGTTTGATGTGTCTGTGAAGCATCCAGGTAGATATTGAAGTATAACAGAATAGTTTCAACATCATAGCTCAACCTAGCCTTTTATAGTTACAAAATAAATGTTGGGTGACTCAGTGCAGCTTATCTTGCTGTATGAGGGGTGTTCCTGGGGTGACGGTTAGACACTGGAAACTGTGCTCCCTTTCAAGACAGCATTGAGGGAATGGTTGAATTAATTCAGGAAATGGCATTCTCATGGCTACAAATGCTAATGCTATCCAAACAGTAGTTTGTAATCTTGAAACCATCACTGTCATCATTTTCTTCTCTTTTTACTTGCCTATATCTTTCAGGTATCTTTAAAGTAAGTCACCAGGTGAAAATTTTCTGGTATTGTCATTATGTGACCCTAAGAGAACAGAGAAATTTTGCACTGAGCCATGAGAAAGGTCAGGAAATGTGGACTTCTTTTTAAGAATCATGATTCCAAAGCCATCTATTTGGATTAAAGTATCCTAAGGTTTCCAGGTTAACATTTGCAGCCAAGGTTTCTCTGTTTATTTCAATATTTAAGTAGGACCAAGGGAGAAAGCAGCCTATGAAATTGTTTGAGTGAGTTGAAAGATCAAAGTTATTGAGTTGAATTGCACCTGGAACAAGATGACAGTAAGTGCAGTCTTCAAACACAGGTATAACAACCTCTATATGGCATATCAATTAGGTGACTGTTCAACTGCACCCTGAATTACCAACTAATGGATCAAGGGGGACCCTGATCACAAACATTGTAATAATTCAATTTTGAGGCCACTAAGGTCTAAGACTTTTTTGAGAAATCTGACAAGAGTCCATTTGGTTTGTTTTTCTGCTGTATGTAATATACCTCATGGGGAAAGCTTGGTGCAGTAACCCATTGGATACAAAAATGGATTTGTAAGTCAGAAGGCCTCAAATATCTTCCCATCACAAAGGCTAACTTACTGGGTCTCCAGAGGACAGAGCATTTAAGATCTTAGTGCCTTAATACTTCTTGCTTCAAGAGTGTGAAAATAATGGGGAAGTGTATGAAATGACTACTAGAAAACCTGATTTCTACTGGAGCTTCTTGTTTCTGTTACGTTTATCTGGTTTTGGATATACAGTTTCACCACTACATTCCTAATATTGATCAGAAGTGGAAATTGTAGCCTTTCACCAGACTTGTACATTAAAAATGCTTCTTCCGTATTTCTTTTCTTTGTCCCACCTTGACCTATACCTGCTATAGTAGACATTCCTACTTACTCACCAAGATTTATAATTGTTCTTTCCTGTGGGAGCATCACATGACTTGTTTGGACCAGTGAATGTAAAGAAAAGCATTTAAGAATTGGTGTACAATTGTCTGTCCTCTCCTTTCTGGCCATTATGATAGGGAGCTGTCTCAAGCATGGACGAGGACAGCTTCTGGGAGAGTTGCCCAGACCCATCGCAGACTTTGTGTGGGAAATATACCTTTTTGTTGTGTTAAGCCACTGGAAATTTTGGTGCAGTTTGTTACCTCAGCATGAACTAGACTATCCTGACTAATATATCCTATAACTTTCTATTACTGTGTCTCCTGCCAAATTCCAACACATGAGGTTTATAAAGGATTTAAAAACATTTCCTAAATAGAACGGAAATATAGAAATCACATTTGGGTTCTAAGTCTTACCTTGCCCTTCTTCTGGTGGGCGTAAGAACCAAAGTCCTAGCACTATTGTCTGAATCACAAATCTTGAATGATACAAGCCCCAGGACAAAGCCATTTTTCTGAATAATGTATTCAGTCCTTCATATAGGCAGACAGTCAACATATATTAATAAGAAACTACTACAGGGCAGGAGCTGTTCTAAACACTGGCAATATATGAGTGAACAAAAGAAACAAGGGCTACACTTTCATCAAACCTCTATCTAGCAGGGGGATCTCGCATGTGCGCGCACACACACACATACACACAAACACACAGAGAGAGAGATAACAAACATGTTAACTCAGGGCTACAAAGGAAATAAAAAGGAAAATGTGAGAACGAATCACGGGAGCGGAGGACACTATTTTATATAAGGCTTCTCTGAGGAAATAAGATTCAGATTGATACCTGAATGACAAGGAAGTCAGCAGTGCAAAAATTTGGGAGAAGATGCTTCAAGCAGAAGAAACAACAAATACAAAAGCTCTGACATGGGAATAAGCTTGGCTTGTTCGAGAACCCAAAAAGAAGGCCAGTGTAGCTATAGCAGAGCATAAATAAAAGCAGCTGGAAAGAGCTGTAGTCAGAGCAGAACAAAGGACCCAAATCCTGTAGGACCTTGAAGGCTTAATAAAGGGTTTGGATTTTATGGTACTAAAACAAAAATTCCTGGGGTGTTTGAAACAGAGAAGTGACTTGCTATACTTACATTTTAAAAAGATCACTCTAGCAACTGTGTAGATAATGGTGCAGGGAAAGAGTGAAAAACTGAGCAATCAGTTGGAAGGTACTGCAGCTGTCCAGGCAGTGGAGAGGAAGAGGTGTGGCATAATGATTTGAGATATATGTCAATAGTTCCCAAACTTATCCACATATTACAATCAACCGGGGTGGAGATC
Source organism: Daubentonia madagascariensis (assembly GCA_023783475.1). Lineage (NCBI taxonomy): Eukaryota > Metazoa > Chordata > Mammalia > Primates > Daubentoniidae > Daubentonia > Daubentonia madagascariensis. The sequence continues at coordinate 7,386,959 of JAKFHU010002088.1, forward strand.
TTTTAAAATTTCCAACACCCCAGCCACACCCCAGACCAATTAGATCACAGTCACCTAGGGTAGGACACAGGTACCAATTTTTTGTGCTTCCCAGCTGGTGTCTATGTGCAGACAAGTTTGGGAACCACTGATCTATACTATTTTGAAGACAGATCTCACAGGACTTACTGATAAACTGAATGGGGCTGGGGCGCAGAAAAAGAAAAATTAATGATGCTGTCTGGGTTTATGGCATGAGCAACTGGGTGGATGTTGGTGCTATTTACTGAAATTGGGAAGACCTAGTGAGGAATAAGTTTGGGTTGGGAGACATTGGAATCAAGAGTCCAGTTTTGGATGTGGAAAGTTTTGAGATGCCTGTTAGTCATTTTATATTACATATTTTATATAAGTTGACATCACACAGGCAAAAGAAAGATCAAGGCTAGAGATATAAATCTTCTAGATATCAGTATAAAGATAGCATTAAAGCATGGAACAAGAGGAAACCACCTAGCAAGTGAGTGTAGCCTGAAAAAAGAAGAGAGCTCAAAGGATCTAGAACTTGGCAACAACCTGTAGCCTGAATCTGCTGCTGTCCTTCCTAGTCTTGCCTTGATCCCTTGCCCCTGAGGGAGAAGGGAAACTTCCTTTCTGGGACCCATATGTGGGCTCCACATTTCCTCTTTCTTTACTGTGGCCACTGGTTCCAGGGCTCAAGATACACTCTTCCATCTCTGTTTTCCAAAGCCCTGTAGTCAGAGTCTCTGGATTTCTTTGTGTCTTGCTCTGCCACTTCCTAGCTGTAGGGACCATAATATCTGCTTCCCTGAGTTGTATATAAAGTGTCTAAATGAGAACACACCAACACCAAGCACTGGGCTGGGCAAACTAAAGAGTGCACAGCCTGACTCTTCCTCTTGGTACATCATGGCTGCCTCTCTTTTGACACATAGATGTATAAAACAGATAATTCCAAGAAGCACAAAATGATGTTGTCCCTGCCTTATTGTTTTAAGCTCCTATGTAGGACTTATTTCTTGAGCTTCTATATGGTCAAGTTAGTGCTGCCATTTTATCACTTTGAATCAATGAAGTCCTATAGCAGAGTAGTAAAAAGAAAGATCCTGGAATCAATGTACCTGATTTTGAATCAGCTATGCCATGCCAGTTACTAGCCACATGACCTTGACAAGCTCTTTGTATCTTCTCCAAGACTGTTTTCTCAGTTGGAACAAAGGGATGGTAACTAATAGCACCTGCCTATGAGAGTTACTTTAAGAATGAAACAGGCTAAAGTAAAACACCTGGGCAAGGTACTGTACACAGAGTAAGCCCTCCATAAATGTTTGCTACGCTATTAGCACACACCCGGCTCATCCATGGCCTCTGTCCTCTTTGGGCCCTGGAGAGCACTGGTCCTTGCTCTTAAACTGCTGATTGCTTCAGTCCCTCACATAGATCCTTCTCTAGGGTTCTGTGCTCTTATTTTTCCTGCTGAAGCTGCTACACACCACCACCCTCCTCACCCCCCAGCCTGGCTACAAATGCAGAGCTTGCCACAAAGACCTCCACCTGCCAGAATGACCACTGTTCCCATTTTCTACTTGGTAAATCCCGCTTAGCAGCTACATCCATTTCCAAGTTTAAACTAACAAATCCATCAGCTATGGTTTCCCCCAGGGTGACTTCCCAAGGTTACCTTATTACAACACAATATCTTTAATCATGTTTAATCATATAGTGAGACAGAAATACAAATAACTCCCACCTGACTATAAAGGGATCTTTTTCCATATCATGCATAGCTGTTTAAGGGTCTTCCTCGAAAAGCAATATACAGAGTGTCCTTAGTAGCTTGAATAATATTAGTACTACAGGATGTGAATGTTTAGGGACTTTAGGGGTAAATCAAGAAGTTATTGATTTTCCTTAATTGGTTGAATGATTTAATAATCTTTAATAATCCTTGAGATCATGTTGGTGGTCAAATTTACTCCTACACAAAGTCCAGCTTATTTAAGAGTTACTTCAACTTTTTGGGGGGAGAGAAAAGAGGGAGTGAAAAGAAAATTTTTAAAAAATTCAATCAGAAGGAAGGTCAATTGACGTATTTTATAGTTTCCTTTTGAAAACAGTTCCTCCCAGGATTGTGGAAGCACAAGAGGCTTTTTGAGGACATATAGAGATCTTTGCAGTTTTCCAGCCAAAAGTCCCTTAAGATTCTCATCAGCTATGGAGCAAATCCCAGTGTGGGCCAAATAATCTAAAAGTGATTTTTACAATTCCACATCCACTGTGGATGTGGAAGGCTCAGAAGTCTCGCCCACACACCAGCTTTCCCAAGCCCCGCCTATGGATCAGAGCATAGGAAATTAGCTGCACATGTTCCCCATCAGCATAATCATGCTGGTGAGATGCCTGGACGTCATCATATGAGATCTGGTTAATAAAAACTGGTGTGATAAAAATAAACAGTAAAGTGATATTTTGGTTTTTGGTCCAGCCTTTCAATATGCATGTGGGAGAGAGCATCCACAGGGCTCTTTCTCCCCGTAACATGCATGCATAACTTTTATTAGCAGCAATGAGAGAAACATGTGCACAAGGAGGAAGATTCGAGACCCCACAGTGAGCCCTAAGTGAACATAATTTTTAGCAACTTGTGAGATGAGAGCATGGAGCTATTCTGATTACCCAATTTGGAGGAAATGATAGAATGAGGATCATTCTGCAGGATTCGTTCATGTATGTGCATGTGCTTATGTGATAAATGCCCAGGAAGACTTGCATGTAAAAAAGAAGGGACAAAATGAATGTACAATGAGAAAGAGAGAGCAGTGCATGCGTGTGCACGTGCATGTGCGTATATGTGTGTGGCGTATGCACTAATACAGTGCAGGATTATGAGTTTATATATGTACAAAAAGCAAAGACAAAAATCAATATATTCTAACCTCAAAAATATTGAATTTGACCAAGCAAAGATATTACTTGGAAGTCCCTCTTATCTATTCCAGAAAGAATAAATTGGGATCCAGGATGTATTATACCTCAGATTCAAAGTTGCACCCATGGATCCTCCGGTCCAGATTGGATCCAGGGGATAACAGCCACTGAAATGGCTATAGTCTCTCAGAGCCCTTCCCTTCTTGCACTTAACCATGGCAAGCACTTGCAAAACAACATTTTCATTTGTGTTTTCTCTACACGATGCTAACCAATAAGGCTACTAACAATTACGAGGTCATGCTGTTATTTTCAAATTAGAAAACACTTCGTGAGCAGCCTTGACAGCCATGCTCTATCAAGGAAAAGAAAAATCAGCTCCTGGTCTGAGGACGATGAGTGCAGACCTTCATTATTGGAGGCCCTGGCATGGGGCGGTGTGCAGCTACTTAGCTAATGACAGGAATCTTTCCATGCCTGCAGCCTGAATTGTAGAATTGGCCTGCCTGCAAAACAGAAGCACAAAATTCTGCAGCACTGAGGAATATAGGTGACCTTTTGGAAATGTTTTTGAACCTGAGCTCAATGATCAATTTTAACACAATTTAAGAAAAAAAATTTAAGTTACACGTATATGCCCAACAGTGACTTATGTTTCCATGTAGGGTAATGTATTTTGGATAGCGACACTCAGATGCTGCCTCTCGATAAAGATATTCCCTAATTTGATACTGTTGGTGGTTCTTTAAAGGAGCATCTTATCTGCTTTCCTTTGCGGTAGTTTGGGGAGGAAAACATAAGAGAAGTAACATGCCATTTTCTGTGTATTTGCTATGTGCCAGGCACTCTGCTAGGCACCTTACATACATTATCTCACTAATCCTTAGAACAACTCTATGTGGTAAGTGCCGTATCACTAATTAATAGATGAGGAGATTGAGGTTTCAGGATGTCAAGCAACTTGCCCAAGATCACACAGCTAGGAAGTGCCAGTTTATGACCCAGTGGCTCTACCACAAAACTCACGGTCTTTCAACCCTACTCTGCTGCTTCTGTAATCGAGGAAGGATTCTCTCTCCTTGCTGAAGAGGAGAGGAGGTAAATGACATCCTGGGGAGTATTAACAGAATGTGAAATGCCCACGCCAGGGACAAATCCTTTTGCTATCCCCAGCATTAGTCAGAGCAGCAGGCTCTGTCCCTGCTCAACCCATAACCCCTCAGATGTCTTCCTGTTTCTAAACACACCAGCTCCCGATAGCCAGTGCCTGCATCTCTTTGTCTGAGGGCTACTTTAGGCTGAACCAGCCTGCTTTGTGCACACGGACAGCTCAGAGTGCCTGGCGATTTATGTCCCCATAGGAGCAGCCCTTAGCCAATGACTGACAGGTCTGAAGATAAAAATACCCACTTGTTTGTCCCTGATCAGGAGACCCTAGGTGTGATACACATTGACTTTAGAGCACCTCCTGCTGGATTGAACCAAAATTACTCTCTTGGGACTTTCTTTGGCCACCTTCCCTTGGTGGTACTACTTCACTATTTTCCTATATTCCCACACATACAACTGAAGTACTGAGGATAATTTCACTCATAGACAAGGAGACTAACAGGTAGTTTAAATTTCGTATGATTAAAAATAGTTGCTATGATCAGGAATACACGAAGCCTTCTCTATTCCAACCTCCAATCAAAACGAATGAACTACATGGGATGAAAATCACAACTAAATATAAGGAAGACTTCTTGATGACAAAGGTGTCTAAACACTGAAGCTGTCTCTCATCATTAAAGATATTTCAAATGGAAATGGACAGCTACCTAGATCGCTACAAGGCAGTATTATACCATAACTGAGATGATGTGTTTGGCTGTCACATGGACCTGGGTTTGAGTGCTGGATTTTCCATGAGCTGCCTGGTAGCCTCTCTCTGTCTCAATTTCTTAATCTGTAAAATGGGAGACAGTGAAACCTATCTCATCTGTTGTTGTGAAGCTTACATGAGATTTAATGCACTTAGGTTTCCTAACATATAGCCAGGACTCCATAAATGGTAGCCATTTTTATTGAACTTTATATTTCCAGAAGCAGAATGGTCCCTTGAAATTCTTTTCAGTCTGTCATTATAGGCCTATATGCCTCTTCCCACCTTTACCAAAGGCCTGACACTAGAAGTAGAATGGATGCATCATTACTGGGGAGTAAAGGAGCTTAGGAAATTTCACCCCATGGCGAAATATGACTCCTTGGTATAAAGAGTATTTTGAATTAAAGGTCTTTAGAGATCAACAGGCCTTGGAAGGGGCCTTCCCTCTCTCTGCGTAAACCAGACTGGACCCATCAAAAAGAACAATTGACTTCCTTTCCTCTCCCTGTTATCTCAATATGTTGCAGAAAAGAACATCAAGAATGCAACCATACCTGGCCCAAATCATTTTAAACATAATACCTCTCGCTCAGGTTAATTTACAAGTCAATCTGTTTCGCCTCATCCATTCATTCTCCCAAGTATCTGTTCATCCTCCCTAGCAACCATTTATTGCCCCTAAGCTGAGTCACCTATATTCCTCATCTTTCTCTCCCTCTAAAAGGAGTATATAAAAATTTCTGTACCCTGTTGGGATAATGGGTAATCACTCTGTGATTCTCCCCATGCACAGGGTAAATAAACCTCTTTCTATTATTAATCTGCCTTAATTGTGAGTTGATCTTTTCAGTGATTTTTTTTTGGGGGGTGGGGGGAAGTTTCCCTTCACCCTCACAGAAGAAGAAGAACTCAGAAGAGGTAGTGAAGGTATACCAACATCACTTCCCAGGAAGAATGAAGGTTCTATGGATATGTGCATCACCAAAGGCAATTGCCACCTGCCAGTTCTGAAAAGAGTATTACCCTTTCAAGTGAATTTCCCAAAATGAGATGCCATTTATTAAGCTTTTACTATGTGCCAGGCACAGTGCTAAGTACTTTACATACACATCCTTATCTAATCCTCTCAACAGTCATTTGAAGTAGCCATTATCCCCATTTCTAGAGGAGGACACCAAAGCTCAGAGAAGTTAAATAACATTCCCAAGATATCTGACCCCAAGCGGTGGGGCCAGATCTAGACCCAGGTCTCCAGGACTCCAAATCCCCTTGTATGATGGACTGTACGTATCAATGTATGAACATGCACTTCACCTTGCATAGTAACAGTTATTCAAAAAAGAAGTGTGGACTTCAGCAAGGTCATTGAAACCAACAGATAATTTCTACCCAAGGGGAATCTTCTAAAAGCAAGGCAATACCCTAGCTTATTGACATAACCCCTAACCTTATAAAAGTACACTTAGCCAGCAAAATCTAACCAGCATTTCCAACTTGTTGTTTTAGAATCTATTAAATTGTTCGAGATGTCCACTAGGAACAAGGCCACTGGCAGCCTCTTTGCATTCAGTCCTTGAATTTCTGCAGAATACTGGGGGATGCCCTGATAGTCAACATGGAAATGTTTCAGAGGGCTTTGTAAATTTTCCTAGCAATCCACCTAATGAGCCTTAAGAAAAATCATGAAACATCCACGGGGGCATTCCAAGATGGACCAGTCCTACTCCAAAAAGGAGTGTGTTCACACCAGGGCTAACAAGCAGGGTTTGGGGACAGCCAGGCGATGCCGCTGGCATAGAGATTGCTACCACCGTTGATTCAGCTTTAGCCTCCCGCTGAAAGTCTGGGAAACTTGTGCAAGGGTGACCACGTGCTCTTGTTTAGTACAGAGGCCAGACATTTCTCCACTGACTTTTTTTCAGACCAGCAATTCCCACAGGACCCCCTGTGAGCCTAATGCAATTTGCACTAAAGAGGAAATGATTCTTTTGAAAGAAGCTGTATTCCATTCAAATGTCATTTGAGTAATAACGGTGGGGGGTTTGGGGAGAGGTAAAGCCTGAATTTGTACTGAAAATAAGTTAGGGACAGGGTTTTTTTAGGCTTTCCATTAAGACAAAGAACTAGTATTAAGACAAGTACAGTCAAATTCCCTGCCCTGTCAGGAATCCATTCTTTTTTATTATGCCATATGCATAGCTTGAGGTTATATTGGAATGCATAAATCTCTTGTGAGCCACAAAACGTTAAGCTGCCCTTGTCCTCATAATTTCATTATCTCAGTTTCTGCCCTAAAACGTTTAACACTAATTGAACACCCGAGGTTTTCCTGTGAAGTTTATTTTCTGAACATTATTGAAGTGCTGTTGATAAAAGTCAGAATTTATGGAGTCAGCACTCCTTAAAATGCCATGATAGATTTGAGCAGGAATATTTTTTTAAAGCAGGGATATTTTTATGACTTTGCCTGGAATTTCAAAGTCCTTCAATCATTTTACATTATAAAGCTGTCTATTTCAAAGTGCATTTTCCAAGACCCAAATTACTTTACTGAACCCAACCTGTTCATTTACAGTTCAGGACAAACTTGGCTATCGGATTTATCTCACATTTCAGGTTGTCTCTTGATGTTTACTTTGTTCCTGATTAAAAATACTTGACTCCTTCCCACCCACCCTCACCCTCCATCCTCTGGTTCAGGCTGTCCAGAATAATGTAAATATTGGCAGTCATCTCACTAAGGACAGTTCATTCTTTGTCTCTGAAAGAAATGCATTTGCATGACTCAAAGTGACCAAGCATCCTTTCATCCTTTAAGGGAAGGAATTGTTTCCTGTAAGTTTTTTAAAAAACCATAATAAAGAGAAGCCATGTGTTAAATCTATCTCTTGGACATTGTTTGCATTTCAATTAATTTCACATTCTCTGTCAGAAAATAATTTAGCTCAAAAATGAGCTATGATCGATGTATCTTATGGATTAATATTTATGCATATGTATGCATGCACAAATTGCACACACACACACAGACAAACACACAGACAATTTATGGTATACTATTCAGAAGTGGAATCTTTACAAAGCACGTGACTGCATCTTGGCTTCTGAAAATGAAGCAAAAACTTAAAGTTAAGCGTCCATTTCCCATTTAAAAGAAGTTAAGTTGCTCCTAGTTACTATAGTAACTGCCAACAGACTAGCATTTTTCTGTCATTATTATACTCGGGAAAAGCAAATAATCTATTTTAAATTAGAAAGCATGGAGAGGACTATGCATCTAAAATGGGTCCTTAACTGGCTAAGAAGGAAGCACAACAGATATTTGCCACACTTAGGATTGGAACTTCATTCTCCTAGACCAAAATATGGTTGTTGAAGGGCTAAGCAAGGGTAAGTTGTTTATCATGATGCAGAAACCACAATGACAGGAAAGAAAAATGATATGGTATTTCCATCCTGGGCCTTAAAATAAATTAAAAAATTCAAAACTGCTTTCACAATATGAAACATAACCAAAAACCCATGATTTCTTTAGTGTTCTAGGAGCACAATCCATGTGTCTCATTGTACATATTCAGTCTCTGCCCTCTATTACCACTTACTACCACCATCTGCAGGGATAATTTATTTTACTCATAAATGAAGAGACTTTCTCTCCCTTTCAGTGAACTCTCCCTATATTCATTTTTTTCCCCTATTTAAAACCTTTCTCTTTTCTCAGAAAGAAGGCTGAAAATAATAACCCATAATATTAACAACAGAGGATGCCAAGTGAATCTAACTTTGTGTTTCAATGTTAAAAATAAGTTTTCTACAATGAATTCATACTTTCTCCATAATCTGAAAAAATTAAAACATAAAAAATGAGATAATGAAACAAAATAAACTTCAAATCACCCAAAATCCAAGACTTTCTGATAGAAATAAAGTAATCTCTATATAATGCAAATATAATCAAAACACTACATACCAACATTTATATGCTACTGCTGAAAAGGTTCTTAAAGCAATATTTATCACCTTATTCTTTATATTAGAATATAAAAAGTAGAAATTAACAAACTAGGGATCCATTGTTTTTAGGATGAGTTATTGATAAAGAAAATTCATATTTAAAAGGATTTTCTTTTATAAGATTTTTCCTCTTGGCATTTTGTTGTGTATAATAAGTGAAATGCTATGTGTAAAGGCTTTCTCTCCAGTGGAATTCTCATGTGTGTCCTGGGAATATGGGAACTAAAGACTTTCCTACATTTGTCATATTTATAGAGTCTCTGCATAGCCTGTGATCTCACATGTTGCGTAAGAATTGGAAATTACTTGTAGATGGACTCAAATTCTCTACATTCATATGGTTTACCTGCAGTGTGACTTCTCACATGTACAATAAGATGTAAGCAATTAGTGAAGACTTTCCCACATGTGTTTTCTCTAGTGCAAATTCTCACATGTTTTAAAGTATATAGGGCAAGCAAAATCTTGGCCATATTCCTTACATTTTGATGGTTTATCTTCAGTGTATGTTCTCATATGTAGAGTAAATTTTGAAAACTCATTAAAGACATTTCCCCAATTTTTACATTCATAAGTCTTCTCTCCACTGTGAGTCCTTAAATGTCAAGTGAGGGACTGTGTATTAGTTATCTATTGCCACATAATAAATGACCACAAACTTATTAGCTTACAATAACACACATTTATTACCTTGCAATTTCTGTGGGTCAGGAGTCTGGGCATGACTTAGGATCTCTCATAGGTGACCATCAAGATATCACAGGGCTGGGGTCTCATCTGCAAGCTCAACTGAGGAAGGATCCACTTATGAATTCACAATGGTTGTTGGCAGGATTTAGTTCTTTGATAGCTGTTGGCTAGAGGCAGCCCTCAGTTCCTTGCAAAATGGGGCTCTCCAACATGGAAGCCTGTTTCATCAAAGCCAGTAAAGGTGAGAGTCTGCTAGCAAGATGGAAGTCACAATCTTATGTAGCCAAATCATGGAAGTGATATCCTATCACCTTTGCCATATTCTATTTGTTAGAGGCAAATCATTAGGCCAGCCCAAACTCAAGAGAGGGAATTACTCAAAGATGTAAATACCAGCAAGTAAGGTCTCTTGGGGGACATCTTAGAGTCTGCCTGCCATGTATGAAGAATGACTGAGGCCTTCCCCACATTCTTAATTAACACCTATGTTGAACTTTTCCAATATGACCTCTGACATGTGCCCTAAAGGATGAGGGACAACAGACTGCTTCCCCCAATTTCCTTGCATTTATAGCATTTCTCTCCACTGTGACCACTTACAGAAATCCTTAAATATGAGGGACAATAGCAGGCTTGTCCCCATTCCTTACAATGATAGAGTTTGTGTCCAGGTGGGATCTGACATGATTCCTAAAGAGATGAATGATCCATAAGGCTTTTCCACATACTGCATTCATAGGATTTTGCTTTAATACAGGTTCTCTTCAGCACAATAAGATTTGGAAAATGGATATAGGTTTTTCCACATTGATTACACTTATTACTTTTATAGAGGTTATCCACCTTATGACTTCTCAAATGTCTCTTCTTGTTCTGTGCTAAACTTCAATGACATGATAATCCCAGTTTTCTCCTAAAACAGAGAACTGGAGTTATTCCTTGTTATTCTTCCTATTTTCTGTTCATTGGAATTTTTTCTCCATGAATATCCTGCTGAGCAAATGACTCAAGGGTTTTTAAGTTGAGTCTCACTATCTATAGAGGCCAGGCTCCCATAGCATTTTTCCAGCATCACCTCACTGTAGGGGCTTCTTTGAGCAGGAGCCAGCAAAGCCTACTCCTTCTAAGTGAATTTCATAGCCACATCCTAAAGACCATTAAGTCCATTTCCTGGCTCAAGCTTCTGGAGGTTTCTGTAGGCATCAGCCATACAGCCCAAGAGGGAAGAAGGAAGAAGGTGGAATTGGGGTCACCTGGAGAAATTTGCAATCGAATGAAAAAAGTTGGTGCCACCCAGGCTGGCAGAGCAGCTGATGCTCTTGCTTTCGCTCTTTTTCTATCTTATTCCCCCTCCTCTGTCGGTATCTTTCTTAAAGCTTATCATTATTCTTGGGAACTAGTGAAAGCTATTAAAATTAAAGAATTCAGGTAAGACATTCCATATTCTTTTAGTAGGACTCCTTAGCCAAATATGTGGATCTGTTTTGAGAGACAATATATAAATGGACAGTAGCCAGACCATCTATGCCAATACAGCTCTGACCTACAACCTCTGCAGACATCAGTCCAGGAAGCTAAATCCTAATTTCCACAGCAATTGCCCAGAGCAATCAGGAATGGCAAATGACTGCCAGCTTCCCTATTTTCTGTTCCCTCCCCTTCCGACTCCGAATCAGCCAGAGAAAGCTGAGTATGCTCCCCAAAGATGTCCTGCTTCTAGCTAGCCAGCCTCCAGCTGGCTACAATCAAAGCATACCCTAGGGGAAAACAGGTATCTTTTCTTCCCATTGCTAGGTGCATGGCTGAGATCCTTTTAACAAAAGACAGATTAATAAGAGAAAAGCATACATATTTATTTAATATAAGTTTTATGTGACATGAGAGCCTTCATAAAGAAATGAAAACCCCCCAAAACAGGTAAACATGTACTTTTATGCTTAGGTTTAATGAAGAGGTGGATAGTCATGGAGAAGGATGATTGGACAAGGGTGGTGTGATCCGATGATAAACTGAGGGGAACTTAGCGAGAACTGTTTGTTCATTCTTCTCTGTCCCTGTGTCTTCAGAGATAAGGATGTTCCTTTCCTCTGGGTATAGGGAGGGCACCTCTTGAATGAGGGTCCTGTGACATGCTTTAGGGGAGAAGCATGAAAGAAGGGTGACAGCGATCTTCTTAGGTTTTTTGACCTGCTTCTGCTGTTTTCGTAGATGCCAAGGGGCTATATTTGGGGGCAGATGTCCTGAACCCCATCAATACCTAAAGCCTTCCCCTCCCTTTGTTTTTTTTTTTTTTTACTATAAAGCTCTTCCCTTTCCCTGCCTGCCTTTGAGTCTCTGCCAAAATGCAAGTGATGGTGGCTGACTCCCTTGCACAGCAAGCTACGAGTAAATAGAATGTTCTCTTTCTCTTTCTCTTATTTATTTCCACAATTTCATTATTTCTTGCTTTATTTTCACAAATTCAAACACTGTTGGTTCAAAACACTCCAATCTCTGGTATCCCTCACAGCTGATGGAAACACTAAAGTTCAGATTTAGGAAAATTACATTTTTCTACATAGAACTATATATAAAACTCCACCATTTCATATTAGAACTACATTCATATTAGACAAGGAAGAAAACTCTTATTAGAAAAAGGAAAGCCCTTTACCACTCTGCTTTTTCCCCCTGTAACATGTTTATTGAGATATAATTTACATACCATACAATTCACCCATTTAGAGTGTATCATTTCAAGGGTTCATTGTATATTCACAGAGTTGTGCAACCATCACCACACGCATTGATTTTAAGGTTTCAGGACTTACAAGGTTTTATCTGTCCCAGATTGAGATAATGTAAAAGCTAACATTTTTGGAGTGCTTACTATGTGCTAGGCACTGTGCTAGGTGCTTCACACGTATTAACCTATGGAGTCCTTATGGCAACCAAATGGAGTAGGTCCATAATAGTGTACCTCTATAATATCATCACCTCTATTTTACAGGTGAGAAAACAGTAGCACAAAGAGGAGTCATGTGGCTGGCTAGCTTGGAGCCAGAACTGAGACCACGGCAATCTTGCTTCAGAGTTTTATCTTAACACCACCCTACCTGTCAAGTAGACTTTGCTGTGCTTGTAAAGAAACTTTTAGAAAAAAAACAATTTTCTTTCTTTGGTCTTCATACCCTTACTTCTAGACGTAGCCACACCAGGCTTCCTGAGCCAACTGTGCTCTGTGGAGTTTGTGGTATTTCCGTAAATGAAGTAAATTTCTCCCATCAATGACTACTTGAGTAAGTTACATCTTCACATCTTCGTATTTAAGAGTAGATTTCTTCTACCATGTAATTTCTCATTTCATTCTCTCTCTCTCTTATTTTCTCTCTACCTCCCCCCCGTTTGTTTCTCTACATAAAAACAAAACTATTTCAATGAAGAGACCTTTGACTCACATAGAGTCTTCATATTTGTTTCCACTAAGTTAACCACTGAACCATTTTTGTTTAGGATGTTCTCAGTTATTCTAAATAATTCCTAGATCAGCAACTACAAGGATTTGACTGCATCTGTAGATGACCAACATAGTAATACCAACAAAAATACCAATCACTTATATGTTTATGGTTCCATTAACGTTTTCCAAATATTTATACCTCTGTCCTTAAAAGGGTCATCATTCATCTGAATATTTCCAAATAGTTCCTATTTTAACATTGGTTATAGCTGGTGCATCTCCGTGTTCCATGTTACCTTCTTAGAAAAAGGTTTTTGTGATGGGGAGAGGGCTCATGAGAGGTAGGCTGAAGCTATTGTCATAAAACATTGTCATTGAGATCATCAATTCCTCTGACCAGAGCATTACTTCAATAGCAAAAGTTTTGATGGATAAAATTTAAATTTTGCCAGCCAGTTGAGATTTTACTTTGTGCCGAGCTTGGAGAAAAGAGGGCCTTGGAAGTGGTGGCATGCCAGCTGCCATTTGACAGAGCCCTGCTGAGCACTGACTGGCACCTGTGCCTTGTTTGTTAAGATGCCGACAGATGCCCTGCTTGCTAGCTTCACAGGAGGGGTATTGAGGTTGGCTGTTTCTCAGTGACTGAATATCACTTAGGTTGAGAAGCCTTTCTTTTATGACTTAGACTAGTTTAGCTGCCAAACTAGCTGCTGAAATTGGCCTATTGCACTGTGAAATTTGTTCAAACACCAGCTAATATTCTCCCAGGTCTCCTGCATGCTCCGGACAAATCACAGAGGAACAGCCATGTTCTACAGACTTGGGAGTCAGGGAGTGACTCGTACATCCCCTCCCTCACCCTCCTTGGTCAGTGTGCAGGAGAGGAAACCATGTCATCCCCCCTTACATGAGCCAGACGCACTAATCTTGCTGACAGAGAGCTTTGGTGCTAGTCAGGGCCATGCTGGCAGTTAATTATACCCAGAGTTAATTGAGTGGTCAGATTAACAGTCTAGTCTCATGAGGTCTAAAAGACGATTCCAGAAATTTAGGTGTGTAAGACCCTCAAAACGATGTCAAATGAGACATCATGTTCTTTTTGACCTTCTCTTTCAATCTGGGATGATGATTTCATTAATCAGAATTCCTCCCCCCCATCATTCGCTCCTAATTGACAGATGCTAATTAAAATAGCAACCGGGATCCTCACAGGCATTTTCTTCTGTTTCTTCGGTGACCATTCTGTTCTTGAATGATTTAGCATGGCTGTTTCCCCTCAATTAACAGACAAGTTAAACTTTATATTCCCTTAAATTTTTATTACTCATAATTAGGAAGTGAAAAAAAATCATTTTGCATTTTACAACTTTAAAATGTAAAAGTAAATTAGGTACTCAAATAATGTGCGATTAATTGCCTAATCCGAGGTCAGCCAGAATCAGGTGGCACGCCAGCACCTGCCTCTGTGCCCTGAATCTGCTGGGCCCTTCACCCTGGCATCCGGGTTCAAGCCAATTTTCACAGTAGGGAAACATTTTAAGGGACTTAATTTTTAAATTTTCCCAACGGTAAAATATAAGTTCTAAACATAAAATCATTGAACAACAACAAAATGTTGGCTTTCACTGTAATGCCTGGGTGGTGCATTATTTCCATTCCTACCATGGGTAAAAATGGAGGCACTCACATTAGCCTAAACTCTGTAATTCTGAGCAGTCCAGTACTTACCCAGTGAGTACTCAATGACTGCTACTCAAGTGACTCACCTGTATCACCCCTCTGCATCACGTACCCTTAACATTATGTTTAGTGCTTTTACGTCTGTCTTTTTTTTTTTAATTTCAGAATATTACGGGGGTATAAACGTTTAGGTTACACATATTGCCCTTGGATGTGGAGAGATAGGAACACTCATACACTGCTGGTGGGTCTTACATCTGTTTTTAACATTCAGTAACACCTACAATGAGTAATTCGAGCACTGAGCATCAAGTTGTAGACATTGTAATGGTCTTTCTTAAAAGTGTTGCCTTAGTCTAATCCCACAAGAAGAAAGAGTGAGTATTAAATACCAATTACACCTCACCCCAAAAACAAGAAAGAGGAAATTAGCCATGAATGAAAGAATTTACATTAAAACAAAATATGCTCAGTAATTATCTTTAATGGTATTGATTTTTTTAAACATGGATTTTTATTAAAATGCAATTTTAAATTCTGGGCCAATCCATAGTTTTTTCTCAGAACAGAAAAGATCAGATTTCAACTAGTTACATTTTGACTCTTAAATGTAATAATGCTCTTTGCTTCAGAAGTGAGATAAAAAATTACCTTTGTGGAATTACACGTTTTGGAAGGAAAAGGAAGCAGGATGCTGGGGAGGAAAGTGGGATTTCTGATTCTTCATTCTTCCTTGGGAAAGAATATCAACTATAATTGTCATTAAATATCAACTATAATTTCTGCATCACATTCGAAAGAGTTAGAATACAGGCAGTTTCCTGCAGTCACGAAGCAGCTAAGGTTTTTCACAAGCGCCTGAGAGAACTCATGCTCACCAAGAACTACCGGGTGTTTACACTCTTGGGTAACACAAATGCATTCTTGAGAACCAGACAGCCACATAAGTGTCTCAGGAGGCAGGAGAATGGGTTATCCTGAAAATTAGCCCTGACTCAAAACTAGCTGTAGGAAATCATTCCCTCCTCACCTAATTCATAGATGTGCGAGAAGGGCCTGGCCCCTGGAATCCCTCTGGGACCAGAGAAAGTTGCAATAAGCATTTGTGTAACAGCTAGAAAAGGAAACTGCAAATATTTGTGAATAAATTGCAGCAAGTATTCTCTTCTGCTCTGGAGTCTTATAATAAAATTAGAGAGATGAACATCATAGGGTAACAAAAACCCCTCTCGTTTTGCCCGGGACCAGTATGGTCAGTACTAAAACTGACAGTCTGGGACAAACCAGGACAACTGATCACCCTGAATTGGACAATCAGAACTGTCCATTTATGATTACCTGCATTTTGAGGCCCACTGAGTTGTCCTTTTTTGAGCATTCCTTAGACACAAAGCTAGTCCCCTGGTACAGAAAATGGGGGTATCCTAGGATCCTAGATTTGGGGATTGGGGCTAGGGGTGGAGAAAACAAATCTGCTTGGGGGGAAAATGTACTGGCCAGTATTTCAAGAGAAGAAAGAGGTAGTGCTAGGTTTTAAAAAATAGTAAAATAAAAAGGTTTATTTAAATATAATCAGTCCCTGCCGGGTGCGGTGGCTCACACCTGTAATCCTGGCTTCTCTAGGAGGCCAAGGTGGGTGGATTGCTTGAGCTCAGGGACTGGAGACCAGCCTGAGCAAGAGTGAGATCTCGTTTCAAGGAAAAAAAAAATCAGCCAGGTGTCCTGGTACGCCTGTAGTCCCAGCTACTTGGGAGGCTGAGGCAAGAGGATCGCTTGAGCCCAGGAGTTGGAGGTTGTGGTGAGCTACAATGACGCCACTGCACTCTACCCAGGATGACAGAGTGAGGACCCTGTCTTCACAAAACAAACAAACAAACAAAAAAACCAATGCAACTAGACAACCCCCCTCACAAACTCCTCCCCTAATATTAAAAAAGGGAAAAAAATATTTAAAATAAATAAATAAGATCAGTCCCAATACCCTAGCCAGCCCCTCCCTCTCCTTATCCCAAGAAAACTAGGAAATCCCCTTACTCTTTCTTTTATCCACTGACGTCTGGCTACCTTTCTTCCTGGAAGCCTGGCTTTAATGCCCATTTCAAGTAGGTGTCATATGCAAATGTTGGTAGAGGTACCCTAGAGAGATGACCTTGGGGCGTCCCTCTCTACCTGAACCTCCCAACATACAATCATGACCAGGAAATGGTTTGGCAGGGAGATGGATCCAAAGCTCTTGGGGTAAGATTTCTTTCCCTTTATTATTCCTTATTTAGGCAATGACATAGCCCACTGCCCTCTTGCACTTCCAAATCTATCAAATAGGACGTTAAAGATATTCTCGGTGTCAGGCTCTAGTGGAAGCCAAAATTCACATTTAAATTTTTCAGTGTTCTGAGTAGGTGCTACATGCCACAGAAACATTAGAAAACCAATATAATGTGGAGCCCTGACATTGAATTTGCTCCTGTGAAGTTTCCCACTTCTTACCATGTGGGTTATGGTGAGGAGGGACCTTAAACGGGAAGTGGATAGTGAAATACTGCAATGAGAAGGGCACTTATACGTTCAATGAGTCTTGCTCTATCTGCCCCTCTTCAGAGACAGGCTGGAGGCATCTATACCTTGTCTTCCATGATGGCAGGTAAAAGAAATATTTTTCCCCTAAGTGTCTTCTTTCCATTAGTGTCTTCTTACTGTTTCTGCCTGGACTTGGAGAGTCCACAACCACTGAGATGAGGGTACCAGAAGCAACACAAGTTTTAACTTAGTGACATAGAACATACATAGCTGCAAATATTTTGTAGTGCAAGGGTTGATGTGCCTCAGCTTTGGAGCCGAAGAGACACTTTTGGTCACTTCTGGAGGTGCAATCTTAGGCAATTTGCCCAAGCTTTCTTCAGTTTCCTCATCTGTAAGACAAAGATGATAATAGTAACTATCCCACGGGGTCACTGTGAGAATCATAAGAGAATACATGAGGAGTGCATTGCACAGAACCAGGTCCATAGTGCTCTTTATTTTATTAAGTCCCCTTGCACTTACAGAGCATGAGGGACACAGACACAGACTGCCACATTCAGGACTTAGGTCAATGCCTCTCAACCCTGGGGAGCATTTAAAAAAAATACTAAGTCCTGGGTTCTACCCTGGATCAGTTATATTACGATTACTAGAGAGTAGGACCTAGGCCTGAATATAGTTTTTTAAGCTCTGCAGGTGAATCTCAAGAGCAACCAACATTGAGAACCACTGGTTTATGGAGTCTGTTGCTTGTGTCTTAAGACCGAACGGCAATCAGCAGCTGTGTGATTGCCAGCTATTGAGTTGGTCCACAGGTGATCCTGCTAAGACCGTTAGGCTGTCCAGGATGTGTACAGAGTTCTGGGATAATGGGTTTCAACTTGATCCCCACCTTGGGCTAGTAAATTTGCAGTAGGAGAATCACAGAGCAGGGCAAAAAGGCTCCCAGGGGGTAGAGAGAAGTGGGTGGTAGCAAATAGGAGGTGACTCTTGGCTCTGACTCACAGTCTTCTTGTTCCTTAAAAACAAACAAACAAACAACAACATAAAAAATCAGAGAACTAAGGGTTTAGAGTTCTAAGTTAAAGCCCAGAGTGGGGCACATGCTCCCACTAGGGCTAAAAGGCACCAACCTGCCAATCAGACCAAAATCATCCATGAACTGCTGGGACACTGGGCACAAACTCATCCCACCTAACTGTGGAAGATAACAACATAGATTTTTCCCACATGGCCTCTAAATCAGGGGATGGTTCCAAGTCTCCTATAAACATAGAGGGCAATCTCTTAAGAATGATAATATGGCTTTTGGGGGCTGGTTTAGTTTCTTTAGATTAATGACAGATATTTGGACTTGCACTAAGCTATCACCTGCATATTAAAGCAGTGGGATTTATTTGTCATTCTCTGAGCTTCTGTTTCCCCAACTTTAAAATAGGAATAGTAATACCTACCCCTTACTTTCCTCCAAGGGAATTTGCAATGATAAACAGAAATAATGTTCCACATAAAACTAAGTTTGAGCTCTTAGAAAGAAAAAGTCATAACTTAAATCAATATAATATTGTTGTCCTGGAGGAAGGTGCTGGAACAAGTTATTATTTTTTATTCTTATCAAAGTACCATCTTTCTGGGCAAAGCGCAAAGTTTCCCCAGGAGAGATTTCTCTCAGGCATTATCCAGTAAATCCCAACATTCCATTCCTTCTAATGAGCCACACATTAAAACTTGCTGCCAAGATCTATAAAGCACCCAACAGTATGAAGGTGGCCAAAAAAAAGTTTATGTTAACCCCAAAATGTGTTCCAATCTATACCCTCACACGTTTAATAATGGTTCCTGTCTCCGTCAGCACTTTGAATGCCTCAGTGAGGTGAGCAGAGTGTGCATTTCACACATTTGTGCCTGCTGTTGTTTTCAGGCCATGGACACTTTTCTACAAGGCTAGTTTAACAGCCCTATGGGGCTTTTGATTATAGGAACTAACATTAAGTCTAACCTCCGCAGCTGAATCTTAAATACCTCTTTCTTTTCCATAATGGACTGTCCCAGTATTATTAAACTGTAACCATTTTTTGGAACACCTTTCACATCTCTTCAAAATTTGGGCTTTTTTTTTCCTACTTAAGCTCACCATTTCTTTTTAACTAACTGTTCTTTCCATAGGCTCTCATTAGCATTTCAAACCTGATAATATATTACAGCTTTGAGGCACATCAGATCTTTTGTATAGCCTGTCTCCCAAAATGTTCTCAAGAATTAAAACAGGGGAACAAACAATGCACTCTAATTTGCTGAAAATTCTACTTTGCAAAATTTCGGTATGCAGTATGACTAAAACCTGGAGGGGAGGAAGAGGCAGAAGTGAGGAGGGGGAGAGAGAAAATGTGAAGCTTTTTAAAGAAATGAGAAGTCAGGGAGGTGGAAGATGGCAGGAAAAGAAATACTTGTATATATAAGAGACTAGACAATGATTACTCGGTGAACGCAATGCTGATTTTGGTGGGATGATTAAAATGATTATAATATCATCACGATCCTTGCTGTGTGCCATTCTGGGGGAGTCTCCAATCAGCAGATAGCAATCTACCTATGGATCTTTCTAAGTTGTTAATCACCATAGCCCTCTCTTATGTGCTTCACAGTTTCCTAGGAGGAAAGCAACGGAAATGACAATTAACAGATGTCTGCTAGAACACCTGCTTCTCAAGGAGAGTAGAATAAAAATCTATGTTCAACATCCTTTCATCCTATGGTAATGGTATCCTAATTTTCTTCTAAAGAACCGCTTTCTTCTGTACAGCCCATATTGTTTGGGTGGGACTAAAACTAAATCAATCAAAGCATTGCATCCCCAGACATGGGCACATGACCCAATGGTAGCTGATGAGATGCTATGAAATTCTGCATCTTTCCCATGGGATGTGCTGGATCTGGCACACAATCCTTCCTTTAAAATAAAGTCATCATATTAGAAGGAAAAGCTAAGAGATGGAAAAGAGAAGTCAGGACCTAGTGGCATCATTTGAACTCTGGTTAAGTAATCCCCTGAACTTTTAAATTATGTGAACCAGTAAATTGAGTTTTTGTCCAAGCCAGTTTGTATTGGGTTTCTGTTCACTTGTGATCAAAAGAATCTATCTAATATTGGCAAAATCTGTGTTTTAGTAATTCTATTTCCTCAGAGCCTAATGTGGTAACTGGCACATAGTAGGCACTTAATAAATACATATGAAACTATTGATTTTTAAAATATCCCAGTCAGCAACTACACTGTTCTTTCTGTTTTCCACCCAACACTTCATTAGTAGGATGTCCAACTTCCCCAGCCAGCAAAGAAAAGGAAGCAATGTCAAGACATTGAGGGAAATAAAAAATATATTTCCTCACATAAGATTGAGGACTCTCAGTTACTGCATTCCTAAGACACTACCCTGAACAATAAAAAAGAAAAAAGTTATTTAATGTTTTCACTCTTCCCTTGAATTTTCCTGGCCAATAATTAAGTGACTACACTGGCTTTCAACACCAGCAGAAACATTCCCCTTTTATTCATGCTTTGGTGTTCTAGCACAATATCCCAAAATTACTTTCCATTCATCTCAGAAGTTGTTGCTCTGCCATTGAATACTGAGGTTATTGACATTTGGCTTTTTGACTTGGATTCCTCTAGCAGCAAATTGCCAAACAAACCAAAAGAATACTTTTATAATAGAACACTTGTGACTTGGAGTTGGAAATTAACTGAGAATCAGAAGCGTTGGACTTTGTTCTTGGCTTTTCCGGTGACTTCCAGCATAACTTGGGAAAGACATAATTTCACTTTGTTTTGCTTTTCTCTCCTCTCTTTGAAAAATAGAGCTAAGAATAGCTCAGAGTGGGACACTGATTTGGCAATGGGAGGACGCTATATGAAGAAAGACATAAATATTAGGACCTTCAATCTGTAAATAGGATAGTGGATAAGCTGAACACTGATTTGTTTGTTAAATCCTAGGGTACAGAGACTGAATTTGTGAGGGTCACATTTAGATATAAGAAAAGAGAGTTATACTTTATATAACAAGAGTAAAGTTAATTTTTTTAAAAATCCATGAATAGGAGATGCATAAATGGATCAAGAGGAACTATGGTGATTTGTGGTATATTCCACTGAAAAAGAGAATGCTGGACTTGATTAATCTGGGTCTAACCCATAAAAAATCTTATATTTATGTTTTTTATCTGACTATAAAATAGATTCCAAAGCTCTCATAAGGGCTTTGTTGCTGAGGGCCTGAGAATGCTTCACATAAGGAAGACTTAAATAGAAAAGTTTTTATTTCTATGCACAGGGGTCTATAAATACAGACTCCTGGAAGTTGTGCCCTCATCCTTGACCAATTTTCCTGTCCAATTTGGTTCATAGTGGTACTAAAGCACAGGCCATGGAGTCAGGTGCCCTGAAACTTAATCCCTGGTCTTCTAATAACTAGTTGTATAATCTTAACCACATCATTTTACCTCCTGGGCCACAAAATCTTCATTTGTAAAATGAAGTTTGGATTTGACCCTAAGGCCTCTTACATCTCTAAAATTGTTGAAATCTAGCAAGAAAACTCTGCAAGACAGGCAGTAGGCTTTCCTTTCTGTTAAAGAGTTGGAGTAGGGGAGAATTCTTAGACATCTTTAAATCCAAGATGATTTGTGCCTGGTAAAGAACAATGCGTAAGTGGTTATTGTGCATGGACTAAATGGAAAAGTAAGCAAGCATAAATCCTCTGCCATGCGGGCTCCTTCCTAGTTATCCTCCTTCTCTCAGAGAAGCTGAGTGCTGCAAAGAGCAGGAAAATGAGGGTTAACTTTGCTCCTTTGTGACTGACAGTGCTGCAGGCTATGACAAGCAATCTTTCATTGCACGACTAGATAACAATGGAAATAAGACACCCTCTATTTTTTATCAAATACAATATTTGCCATCTCTTGTGAGGGAACATGATGCAATTAAACTACCAATTTTACCCTCTGTGTTCCTCTCTCACTCACGACTTACTCAAACAAAATGTTAGCTGATACTTCAGAATCTCTTAGGCAACACTCAATGTTGAAAATGTTTGCCTTATTCTGTCCTGTGTCCAACTTTCAGTTTTTTAAAAAAAATGAAGGATAAAGAGGATTTTCCTTGATTGCAAATTCATAGGGGAGGTTTTAAATTTTTTGCAGACAAATTGCTTCAGGTACCTCGACTTCATAATTTGTGTGTGGCTAATTGGATTGCCTGATTAAAGGACATGGCAATTGTTCCAAGATAGCAATTGCTGGACTGGGGTGCTCTGGTGGCTGGAAAGGCCTGTGGTGTGTAATCCTATACCTCTGATTTGATGTGATTAGTGGTGTCTAAAGCCAAGGGAAAACCATGAGACTTCTCAAAGCGCTTGTACTGGTGAGGAATCCAGTCTTCCCACAGTCTCAGGGATTCTCCAGAGTTCTACAGAGCCTAGATCCCGAGCCTTAGACATGACTTAGGACCAGGAGAGGTGCCGTGAGTGCATGGATGCCATACTGCACCAACATGGGTATCCCATTAACATTGGGCTGTGAATAGGCCAACCACTGGTGGTCCTATTCTTGTTACCCTTTCCTGTCTTTATTAAACCATCCATTATTAAATGTAGAAATGCCAAATATATTAAACCAACAGGACTAAAATGTCTGTTTCACATAAACCTTTAACACTAATGCTTTGATGGTGTGAAATACCACATGATCCTAGATCTGGTTTAAGTATGCGATATAGCACTTAGATGAAAGGGTGGAATATACTTACATAAGAGCTCAATGTGTCTGATTTTGAACTTATCCCATTTTTTTACCCTAACGTCTGGGATCTCCAAATAAAAGTCAAGGGAATACAAAATATTACCCAAAGCAAAGCTAAAATTGCATGTTTTAAATTTTTATGTCAGGAAATGCAAAATTAATACTGTCCTTGTGATATTGCTCATTAATACTGTACTTAGACTAAGCTAGAGTTTTAATGGCCTAATTCAAAAAAGTGGAAATTTTTATTTTACTTAATTTAAATCATTTAGATGTATGAGCTCTTTTATTTCCACTGGCACTTTTTCACATTGAGTGTAATAGGGAAGAAGTCGATCTCAAACTCTCTCATAGAACATAAACTCTTGATGGCCTGAAACAAAGCTGAGCCTCTGAATACTTGTGACATAATGAGCCGGATGGATCTGGAGAGCAGGCCGTCTGATTGGGACAATCAAGGGAGATGTACACGTGATCGGGTCAGAGAAAATGCACAACACAGCTCAGAGGTACTACTTCTCAGCATGGCTTACCCATTCGGAACAGCTGCAAAGTGGGCCAACAGCCGGTGATTGCTACAAGGCTTCAGGGGTGTGGAGGTGGCAAAGATGTCCAGAGGTTCCATTAAGCCTAATAAAGGAAGAGACAACAATGAATGGAACAAAGCCCTGCCAGCACAGGCCCAGCTTCCAACCCAAAGACAGTCCACATGCCCACATGCGGGGCCACAGCTCAGGGGGTCTGGCCTTTCCTCCCAGTGCTGCTGCCATCTGGCTTGTTTTCTCCCCCGCAATGGGATGGTACTGGGCTGGAAGAACTCTGAAGTCCCTGCCAGCACTGGTGTTCTATTCTGTAGCAAAATAGCTCCAGGGGAATGGAATTTCAATCACTGTTATAGGAAAGCATAAGAAATAGTTCCTCATTTATTCAAAATCTTCTATATGAATAGTTATATGCTAGTTACAGCACTATTCACAGTAATTTTCTTTATTACAATGGATATATGATATAAAAGTAAGCACTCAGGGTATTTCCCAAAACAGCATAATCACTATTATTAATATTTCTTATGCATGCTATTGTCTTCTGTACTACTTATTTCAGCCCAAAGAAATAAAAGTGCACGGAATTTTAAGGTAATCTAGAAGGAAGGTGTCAATATCAATCAGTGACTTCCTAAGACATTCCTCTGTTCCTTCGTTCTACTTATGGCAGATATACTAAATGAAGCCAGGGTCTAAGAGTAAGAGAAGAAGAGATACCTTCATTTTTCTGTAACAATTTTTCTTTCCAGCCTATAGTTGTGATTAGATCATCCTACTCATTTTTAGAAAATAAACTGACCTGAACAGTAAACCTGCAATGAGAAGGGGGAAAACTGAGACCACGTGGGCAGCAGGAATGGGGTTAAATATAGGGCTGACCCGTAAGAAATGTCCCCATCAACACAGAAACCTTGTATAAAGGAAAGTGGAGATTCTGATGCAGGATGTGGTTAATAGTCAATAGCAAGACCACAGGGGCCAGACTGCCTAGGTTCAAATATTACCCTCCCACTGCTAACTGTGTGACTTTAGGTACTTAAATAACCTCTCCGTGTCTTGGTTCCAGACTCATATATCCAGCTGCCTACTCAACAACTCTATTTATATGTCAAAGTTAACATGCCCAAAACAAAACTCTTTCTTTCCACAACCACCCCCAATTTGGTCTTCACACAGTTTCCCATAACTCAGTGAAAGGAAATTTCCTTCTACCAAAAGCGTCTTGGAGTCATCCTTGATGCTTCTCTTTCCCTCATATCCCACATCCAGTGTGTTATCTAAATCCTGTCTGACTGAGCTTAGAAAAACATCCCCAACCTACCACCTCCAGCACCTCTGTGTCTACCACCCTAGTCCACCATCATCTCTCACCTGTGCTGTTACAGTGACCTCCAGGATGCCTTCCCCTTTCCCATCCTTGTCCCCCAACAGTCCCTTCTCCTCAGGACATTCTAGAATATTCTTTCTAAGCCTGTCTTGTGATGTCATACTTCGACTCCAACAGCTCCAATGACTTTCTGTCTCACTCAGTGTCAAATCCAAACTCCTCATCATGACCCACAAGACCCCACCAGATGATCTCTGCTACTTCGCCAACCTCAACTCCTACCATTCTCCCCATTACTCATTCTGCTCCAGCCACGCTGACTGCTGTGCCATTCCTAGGACAAATTAAGGATGCTCTTCCATCTGCCTTGAAACTTCTTTAGACATCTACAACCCTAACTCCTTCAAGGCTCTGCTCAGATGTTATCAGAGAGGGAGGCTTCCCCAAGTCTCCTGTATAAAGCACCACCTGTGCCCACAGCACCCTCCATCTCCTCTCCTTGTACTTCCTGGCACTCCATATGATATATACATGTTTATTTATTAACTGTCTGTATCCCCTTACTAAATGGTAATCTCCATGAGAGAAGGAAATTTGTCGGGTTTCTTCACTGCTGTCTCTGCAATGCCTCAAACAGTAGGTGTTCAATAAATATTTGTCAAATGATCGAATAAATTAATATAGAAATATTGAGATAATCATAATTATGAAAATATGAAATAATTGGGATAATAGTAACCACATAGAGTAGTATGGATTTTAGATTAGATAATAGAAATAAAATGCGTAGAACAGAGAAGCTCAATAAACATTAACTACTAACATTAATATCAATCAAACTTGCTTTGCTATCCAAGTTGAGCTAGTGGCAGGGACAAATCTTGGGGTGGAGGGAAAATCAAAGGGAGTTAGGTGAAGCAGGACTCAGTAGGTGGTTTGAAGGGTACTGGAACTGAACCCAGACTGAGAGAGAAAGAGATCTGTTAAGTCTGGGTTGATGGTTGGAGCCCCAGCAAAGCTGACTAGGGTTCAAGACTGAGCTCCAGAACCACTGGAATGAAAGAATGTCATGAGACAAAAATCATTGCTATGCACTCTAAAGAGCATTCAGGCATTTCCTCCTTAGCTTCACTCTCCCTCCCAATCTCTAGGGGAGAAAGGTAAGAATGGCATGGACAGATTCTCTCCAGGGTGCAGAGCAAGGTGGCAGATATCCCTGGTCTTGAGTGCATTGTGTCTAGAGGCACAGCACAGAGGAGGAGAAGGTGAACTGAAGGCAGGATGGTGGGCAGGGAGTGTGCCAACCGGAGAGAGCTCTGGGGAAAACAATCAGAGGCTCCTTTCATTAGCTCAGGGACTTGAGGGGGGCTGGTAATCTACAGCACAGGTATTAAGGTAAGGTTAACTAGGTAGGAGCTGGACCACAAGTTCTCTCTATGTGAGTCTGTGTGTATCTAAGTCTACTACACCTACAGCTGTAAAGTCTCTCTCTCTCTCTCCCTCACACACATACACACACACACACACACACACACACACAGAAGAGATCACATTTACAGAAGAACATGGGATCTTTAAGGAGGCTGTGGCTGAAGGATGAATATATCCTGATATTAAACTTTTCACAAAAGAAAGTATTTTAAGATATAGGGACAAATGTTTGGAGAAAAGGAAGCATAGTTGTTAGTGGTTGTTGTGTTTTGGATGAGGATTATAGACACACCAAATTGGATAACCCAGGAGTGAGGAGGATGCATTGAGGACATTTTCCCACATGAAGTTTACAAGCCCTGACTTTAGAGCATCCAGGCCTAGCTTGAATCTTGATTCTACCACTTACAAATACTTTGACCTTAATAAAGTAATGTGACCTCTTTGAAAAATGGGCACGGTGGCACCTATCTCATTAGGTTGTTGGGCTAATTCAATGGAATTATGTAAAATACCTTTTACTGTTCCTAACACATACTATTCCTAACACATAGCTCAATCAGATTGCACTAGAATTTATGGAGACATTATCCCAGGACAGTATCTAATGTAGGACTTTTCCCAGATGTAAATAAGAAAATAATTCTCAGGGTGCCTATGAAAAGAAAAGTTACTGAAAGCAAGAAGATTTGTCTTAAGGAAACAGACCACCTGAAGAGACAGACATTCAAATGACAGTTATGTTTCCAAAATAGTTTGTCTTACTCCTGCAAAATCATTTCCATAAGGCTCTCTCTTCTTGATATTCTACCTTTCAAACCAGAAATTACTTTCATATTCTGGCTAACTGAAACATGCATTCTTTCTTTTTAAAAAATTCTTTGTATCTTTTCCATTCTTGAGAATGGGAAGTAAAAAAAAAGGTGTAATCCTTAATTCTAAGTTATAAACATATAGAATTTCATCATATTTTATAATAATAGTAAGAGGGCTTATGTTTTACATTTCCTCATTGTGAGAATATGTAAACCCTCTCTTACTTTTGAATTTTTAATTTTCTTTCTTTCCATGTTAAGCAGGGATTCCCCTGAGTTTCTGTTCTCCTGATGTGTGTGTAAAATTTAGAAAGTGATTAGGAAATCTTTCTTACTATGAAAAGCAATCAGAGCTAATACACGTAAGGACTAATTACTGTGAAGATGGATGATGTGTTTTGGTATCTAATCATATTTTATTTGTTAAGGGTGATGCATTCTAAGTGGCTCCATCTTGCCTTCATTTAAATAGAAAATGAAAGAAATAATCACTAGATGGGAACATCCAGGGAAGAGTTGTCCCAGAAGTACTGTGACCATTCAAACCCAGATTTCCAGGTGGTTTTGGTTTCAAGGTTCTTGGTTAAGCATTCAGACCTGCACAAGCCCCTCTGAGCCTGTGTTCCAGGAGCATGGGAGAAGATTCAGGTAAATGCAAAGTAAGCTCATTTATCTTCTTTTCCATTTTCACACGTCAGTGTGAAGTTCATATGCAGAAGTGGCTCGTGGATCTTAGAAAATCAATAATCTAAATCACATTATATGCATAAGGCTTAACCCCTTCCAAAGAAATTTCAAATATACTCATCCATTTTTTTATCTCCTTGCTCCCACCCCACACCTCCACTAAATCTTCTCTTACTGAAGTCACCAAAGACTCTCACCAAATCCAATGGGCACTTTTCGGTCTTTACCTTGGTTAACATTTCAACAGCATTTCATTCTCTTAACCATTTCTTCTCAAAATACGCTCTTTTCTTGGTTTCTAGGGGCCCATAGCCCACAGCTTTTCTGCGACATCAATGGCTTTTACTTGACAGTCAGTTGTCAGGTTTCACTTTGTTTTCTTTTATTTCATTTTGATCTTTAGGAAAGTTATGTTATACAGAGTTTTAACAAATAGTTCTACAAAGCTCACAATGAAAAATACACAGCCTCTGGTTCTACCTTTGGTTTCCTCTCCCCACTCTCAATGGTGTTTGCTCTGGTGTTTATCTGCATATTTCTGAGTAGCATGCTATTTCTGGATTTTTCCATTTTAGATATAGCTATTGATTTCCAACTTAGGAAGGTGATTATTTGAATCTCTGAGATCTGCTCTTCCTGTAAAACATACTCTCTTTTCATCTCTCTGTCTTCCCTTTCTCTCACATTCTCTTTCCCTCTCCCTCATCCTCTCAAGAAATTATAGCATAAAGTTTGGCTAAATCAATCATTAATATTTACTTTATTACAATTATATAAATATTATTCATGGCTATGTTTTATAGTATACTAAAATTATAGTCTCTTTTTTTATTGTAAAACTTTTTGTTTTCTCTGGTTTTAATAATTTCTATACTTTCCCCGTCTATGTTTAGTGAGTTTACTAGTTTCTATAACAAAGAAACCTCCAAATCTCAGTGACTTAATACAATAGAATTTTATTTCTTACACATAGGAGATCCAACGCAGATGTTTCTGGTTGGTGGCAAAGCCTTTATGGGTGAGCCAGGGACCCAAGCTCCTTCCACCTCGATGGTCCTTTACCCCCTGGGGCCTTGGAGTCCCCAGTTGGATCCTCCATATCTGCAGAGAGGCCAGGATGACATTTTTATGATATAGGTTGGAAGTGGTATGTATAACTCCCATTCATAGCCCGCTGGTCAGAATTCAAGGCATGCAGCCCAAACTAGATGCAAGGGAGATTGGAAGTGAAGCCTGTGCTCGCCCCTCCTCCCTCTCATTCTCAGGTTCAGATATGACTCTTCAAGCCCAAGAACCTACGAACTAAACAGATAAGTGATTTGCTGTTCTCACTCCCCCAATGTGTGCATGCACACACACACGTGCACACACACACGCTCAGTAGGCAATGGGAGAAAGTAAAACTGAGGAACAGAAGACACACAGCAGTCATTGACACATAGCAATTATAAAGTCCTAGGGGCAGGATTTTACCTCCTGAGTATTGGCAAATTTCTTGCTTGAACCCTGATTCAGTTCTCTGGATAGAAATTCCTTACCTTTTGTTTTCCATGGCTTCTGCGTCCGCCCTCTGGGACATTTTTCCTTGCTCATTATTTTTCATTGACACATCTGGATTGGGTACTGAGGTGTGTGCCTTCCTTGAGAACTGTGTGGGTTTTGCAGCACCCTTTCTGCTAGGAGGTTGCTCCAAGATTTACTGAACAGTTGAAGGTTCAGTAAATCTTACACTGTCTTTGACGACATAATTCCCTCAAAAATTCATCAGACTTCTGGTCTATTCGCTGCCAGTCATTTCCATATTCTGCCAGAGCTCTTTCCTAGACGTAGTTTTCAATCCTGCCTTCTTTATTTCCTCCGTTTCTCTCTCTCAGTTCATGGTAGCTATCTGGAAGTCATCTGAAACCAGAAGCTTAAGTGGAAAGGTAATAACATCTTTAATGGGGTCTTTGCTGTAAGGCTGAATCATTTTGGTTAACTTGAGAATTCTTGAAGTCTGTAAATACTTCATTCTCAAAGTCTCCATCAGAAGTGTAAATCTCCTTTTGTTAGGTTTAAGCACATCAAGGAACTTCTCCTTTTTATTTTTTTCTTGAAGAGATCACTCCTGAAGCCAAGTTCTCCTGCTTCGTTTGGAACTAAAGTCTGTCATATTCACCCTAAAAACCTCTTTTTCTTGCTGATATTTTAAAGCCCCTGTTTACTAGATCCCATTGTCAGGACCTGGGATTTGATTTTACTCTACTTACAAGATAAGCTAGCCTGCTTTTGTTTCATGGATGTTAGAAAGACAAGAGACTCCTGGGTCAGAAACAAATGACTTTATTATGGCACAGTATGCAGCTTGAGCATCAGTTCCCCTGGCCCCGCCAAGTCTCATGGGGAGGAAACAGTGGAGGGGCTCAGGTGAATGCTGTCCCCACAATGAATTGCTTTATAGGAAAAAAAATACTTAGCTTGGGACCTGCTGTTTTACAGCAAGTGATAAGCAAGCCTGCTCTTTGTCCCAGAGGGAGACATTGCCTCATCCCTGAAGGTGGCTTGCTGCAGACATAACCCTGAAAAATGGCCCTTGTAAAAATCAATCAGGGAATCACATCCTTGGCATACTCAGAGAATGTATAGGGACACTCAGGGTCCATGAATATTGCCTTTCCCAAAACCCATATGTGTTACATCCAGTTTGTGCACTCTTCAAATTTACTCAGTCTTGGTTTTCTGCTCAACAACATTGATGGCCCACCAGAAAAATTATTAGGAAGGCAAGGCCCAAATCTGTATTCCCACCATTGGATTCCCAGTGCCTATCACAGTGAATGGAACAAAATAGGTAATCAATTCATAATCCAAATAAACTAAGAGACTTAAGTGATTTACTCTGTGAATGGTATTATATTATAGAAGCTCGGTTAAACCATATACCCACACACGCACGCACACACACGTGTCCCTTGGGAAACACAAGAATGGAACTATTTTTAAAAACAGTATCCATTTCTTTATATTGAACATTTGTTGTATTACCCTTTCTCTCCTCCTCAATTCTGTCACATTCCATCCACAATTTCCACAACTTCTCATTTGACAAACTCTGAGACTTATCTCATAATCTATGATTATTAGATAAAACAATCTTAGCTTGCAATCCACATTTGCCTAACCCTAAAGCCTGTGCCTTTTCAACACTATTTTTTCTGTCATTACATTTTTCTTAAGATACTAGTAAATAAAGGCTTAATTATTTAATATCTAGACTAGTCCTCATGATTGCTATGGTGCAATGATTCTTAACCTAGGTTGCTCCAATGTCTGGAAACATTTTTGATTATCATTTTTGAGGTGGGAAGTGTACTGGAAACTCATAGGTAGAGGTCAGGGATTCTGCAAACATCAGAACAGCAGCCCACAACGAAGAAGGATCCAGTCCAAAGTGACAAGAGTGCCAAGGTTGAGAAAACTTGCTATAGTATGGACAGATGGAACTTCCCCATGTATGTAACACCACAGATCAGTTCTTACATCAGCTACACAGGAATCCATTATTTTCCCAATTTTCCTGCCTTTTTTAGTGTTTTAGAAACCTAAATTTCTTTTTTTCTTAAAGCTAAAGTCACTGTTTATTCTAACACAACTATATTTTTATTTTTTATAGCACCTTTCTCTATATAAAGCAAATAATCTCTAAAAAAGAGTATAAGTTAAATAACATGGATTTAAGATTCACTTCTATTTCAAATTTCTCTGTACCCATTTTATCCCTGCCTCCTGGCATACACATACCTTCCTGTGTGGTCTAATTTATTGCTTGCTGCTATTTAGGTAACAGGGGCACAACAGGCATTCCACATGATTATATCTTGCCTTGAGCCATAAAATTGAGTTTAAGATTATTTCAAAAGAGAGCTACCCCACCAATCTGACACTTTATTTAAATATTAGCCCCACTTAAACCCAAAGTCCCTGAAAGTTTAGAAGCACTAACCATGGTAACCTGTATTTGCATTTAGGCTAGGTCAGGAAACAATGTAAACCACAATAATCCACCACCAGATAAGTCCTGTTTACACAGCAATCTGACCTTACCTAAGTCAGGATAGACAGGTAAATCAACACAGGGAAGTTTGGCACGTAGGCTTAATTTTCAGACCTAAGAGATTAGAGATGAGTTTGGAAAAATATAAACACAGACCTACAAATGTATACAGATTGCTTTTAACCCGTTTTACACATAGAATTCCTTTGCTTCCTCTGCTTGTTTGCCCACCTGACATGCCAAAGACTGTGGTTTGCATCATTTCTTGAAAAGCATTATAACCTTGGGATTTTTCTACTTATCAATAATATTGGAAATTAAATTGCTGCATGGAAGGCTGAAGTGCAGCCTAAAACAGTCTGAGTCTCTCCTAGCTTCTCAGATCTTTCCATGTAGCTTAAGTGTCCTTCCCTTGCTTCCACTACATTTCTATTTTTCTTAAACATTGTCCTGGCACTCATTCCCAACAAACCGTTTCCCCCCTCTAGCTGCCAACTCCTTTCTTCTGCTACCACCCTAATTTCTGGCTCCAAAGTGATCCACTCAGCAATAATCCAGACTCATAATTCAAGGGTGTGACTTCACATCCAGAGGCAAAGAGCTGTTTTTCCATGAAAGGATAGTTAGCGCTGGAGCCTGTATCTTCTATTACAGGAAATTACATCAAGCATTAATTTAACTTACAAAATCTCCAACTGTTTTAAAGTGGGAGGGAAAAGAGAGGTGTAAGAAGAGAAAAAGAATCCCCAAATAGATTTTTGTTGAAACATACCAGAAATGGAGCTTGAAGTGCCAGCAAAGTGTTCCAAACACCATTTTTTTTTATGGTTTTCCATGAATGTAAAGAGTGAATCCAGCACACATTTTATTACTGGAATTGGAGTTTGTCTGATACGATAATTAAAAGGCTACGATAGCTTCCCATAACTCAAGTGACTGAAGCCTAAATGAATGGACCGGGAAACTGACGGAAAGTTGAGGGAATGGGTTTTTCTAGGCAGCAAGACATCTCTCAAAGCTCTGAGACAGAAAGGAAGTGAAGATAGATGGCAGATTGGATCGGAAACTAAAACAGGCACCTCCTTTAAGGAAAGAGGAGCTATTTTTTTAACACATTCATCTTCTAAGGAAAGAAGTGAAGGATAACAAAAATTGAACATTTTAGTTAAAAGCTCAGTAACAGCTTGTTCTCATTTGGTTTAATTTAATCCAACAGGTAAAGTACTATGTCCAACTCCCATCCAAAACTGTCATGAGATTTTACTACACTGAATATCTACTCTTTTTTTTCCCCCTTTCTTTCAGAGTGTGTGCTGGTCTTTCTCCCTCCTTGTTCTTCTCCTCCTTTCTTCAAAACCATATCCCAAGCAATGAAAACGAGATTGCTACTAACTTTTAAAGGAAAATGCCAAGTAACTAAAGGCATTTCAGTGAAGGATTATGAAAATAATTACATATGAAGTGGTCCCTCGGGTCCTACTGGTATAATAAATAGTTCTTCATCACCTCTCCCCCTACCTTGTCTACCCTGCAGGCTTGCCCTGGAAAGACATTAGAAATAAAGTAAACAGTAAAGACTGTTTAATGACAACATTTGAAAAATGAAGAATCTTGGAACCGAGGGGAAGGGGTATGTGGATCTGGATTAGACAAAGCTAAGGGGCAGTGAGACATCTATCTCTTGGCCCATGGGGACGTCCACACTTTTTTGCATGTTAGCTGTTGGGGAGGAAGGGGTGACCGTCGGTAATGGGGCAGCCATTACTCTTTCCCAGGGAAACTTTCCCATGCATCTTGACATCAGGGGATGGGCCTAGTCATCCTTGTGTTCAGGCTCGTGAGGAAAAAAATGTTAGAAAAGGAGAGAAAAAAATACCTTTCAGGTTTGTTTGTAGGCACAGTATCATGAATCCACTTTGAAGAAGTTAAAAATCCACATAGAAATAATTTGTATTATGTGTACATTTTTGTGAGCTCCTTTTGAAAGCAAGGTTGTATATCAATGAATCAGTCCACTTGGTGTCTATATTCATACCTTGCTACCAACAGCAAGTAACCTAACCTTGGTCATCTATCCACTCTTCTCTGCTTCCCTAACACTCTACTTAAATCCACTATAGCACTTTTCACATTTGAAGGTAATTATCTGTTAATATATCTGTCTCTGTCCATAACCATAAGCTTTTTGAAGAAGACTGTCTTTTTTAGCTCTGTGACTGCCTGACATAATAAGGATCTTTAAATGTTGAATAAATGAATGAATGAACTTTCTGCCTCTCAGTTTACTTTCTTACTCACCATTGAAGAGCCGTTGTGAGCATTAAATGAATGAATGTAGGTAAGAATGTCATTAAAATGCAATGTATCACCAGCAATCACTTAGAGGGGAATGACATCAAGATAAATATGGAATGTGAGCAGATGAAGGTCAGAAATACTTTAAAGGAATATCCAACTGACAGCTCATTGGCTGTCACCACAGCTGTCTTACGAAGGTCTCATAATATCTGAGGAAGACCCAATCTAAAGCTACCAAAGGAAAAGACTGTTAAGTGATTACTGTTCATTGCACTAGTTCTCCCTGTTGTCCAATTTATGAGACCAAACTTGTGTTGTTTTTGGAAAAGTCTTCCCATGATGATGATCCCAATGGAAGCACAGGAGCATATAACTCTCTTTGGCTTCCATTTGAGGTTGATCTAATCCAGATGGGAAATTTTTCATAGACATTATAAAGTACTCCATCTGTGAAGCAAACAAAAGAGAGTAAAAGACAATGAACTCTACAAAAACTGAATTACCCATTAAGGGGTTATGTGGAGGTCTGATAATGAATTAACTCAGTGTTGTGCAAATGCTGCAGATACTGCTGAGAAAAACACTTTCTCTCTTCTGCTTGCCCTTTTGAGGGTCACTGAAATTATGAATGTCTTTGCCAGTTGGTGGAAAATATACACTTCCTATTTATTACTTAAGTTAAATACATTTAGTCAGCCTTTTAAATCCCTTCTCTCTTTGTCAGTCAGGCAAGCCTCTTGGTAGCAGTGTGACCATGGGAAAATGTTTTTTAACATTCGGAGCTTCAGTTTCTTCATTTGTAACAGGGGATTGTATACTTACCCCATGAGATTGTTAGAAAAAATAAATGACAAAAGCTTCTATAAAGGGCTTAGCAGAGTTAACAGTGCATAATACACTCTCTATATGATGGTAGCCAATAGTGTTACCAGGCTTCCATCAGGCAATTTTTTAATATTACCATGCTTTGCCATGTATTTATGTACTTTGTTTCACACTCTGTGTTCATCACCTCAGTATACCAAAAAACAAGAAAAGGATGAAGTTGGCCAAAAGCTAATGGGCCACTTTTTCTTCTAACGTGATAGCTAGAAACTCTGAGCATCAGTAGCATTGAAGTTAGACTTAGAAAGACATGTATTAACATATAGTGGTGGCCATACCCAACAAAACAGCCAAAATTAAAAAGAATAACAATGTCAAACATTGGTTAGGTTGGGGAGCACCTGCAACTTTCATCTATTGTTGGTAAGAATGTAAAACAGTACAACCACTTTGGAAAATGGTCTGGCAATTTCTTATACAATTAAACATATACCTTTCCTATGGCCCAACAAGGCCACTCTTAGATAAAAGATTTACTTAAGGAAATGAAAACATATATTTACAAATATGTTATGAGAATATTCACAACCACTTATCATAATAGTCAAACACTGGAAACAGCCCAGATATCCATTTTCAATAGGATAATGGAAAAACAAACTGTGGTGTACAATGTACTACCACAAAACAATAAAAAGCAACAAACTACTGAATGTTAGATGGATCTCAAAAAACATTATGCTGAGTGAAAGAAGCCCTACACAAAAGAAAACATACCATGTGAGTCCTTTTATATGACATTTTATAACAGGCAAAACAAATCTACAATAGAAAAGACTCAGAACAATAGTTGCTCCAGGGACAGGGCAGGATGGCTGGGAAGGGGCATGAAGTAACTTTTGGGGATGATGATAGTTTTCTATATCTATATAGTTGGGAGTTGGGGTTATGCATTTGAAATACTCCACAAATGTATATTTAAGATCTGTGGGTTTCATTGTATGTACATTTTACATCAGATGAAAAAACTGTGAACAAAAACCAAACTCTACTTAATTAGACACAGGGTGAAATATTTAGGAGGAAACACACTGACATCTGCAATTTATTTTGAAATGCATCAAAAAATAAGATGGATTAATGATGAATAGAGGCTTAGCCTGGTATAAGATACAGTAAATTATCAATGGTAAAACTAGGTGGTGGGTACACAAGTGTTTGCTGAAAATTCTTTCAACATTATTACAAGTTTAATAATTTTCATAATAAAATGTTGAGGAAAATGTAGTGGTGTCAAAAGTTCTTTCCTGCTTAGAGGAGTAATTCTTTAACTCTCCTTTGTCATAAGGAGTCCTGCTCTATTAAAGGAAATTATTTCATAGAGTGTGAAAAAGGAATATATCAAATGTGAGGGAAGATGACCAAAGATATCTCCCCAAAAGACAGAGCTAGTTAAAATCAGGTGCCCTGTCACCACTTCCTCTCACTCATGTTTCCTTCCCATTTTTCTACTGGCCTGGTGCTGCTCATTGACTAAGTGTTGTATAAAAACGAAGGTTCTGCCCATTTGTGGTCTCAGTTGGAGGCTGTTAGGCAAGACCTCCATCTCAATATCAACCACTTTAGGAGAGAGGAGAAAAAAATGTAAGACAGAAGATGGAAGATGTTACAAATTTGCTTCTGCAGAGACCGAGCTTTGTGTGAAATGAGTATGGTGACAGATCTGTGCCTTCACTATAAAGATTGAAACACCCGTATTGCCAACACGTTAATGTAATACACATGGAGAAAAGGAAAGCACTTGTTTCTCACTGAGCCAGGAGTAAGAGCAGTACCATGTATGAAAAATGGAATTTTCCTTTTGTTAACAGGATCTGATTTTCCATTTTTCCACATTAGGACTAGCTGGCATAGTTATTTATAGGGCCTGGGCCCATACACACTAGCCATGTGCTGAATTTGATACTTTTTCTTGTTTAAAATTTATAACAAAGCAGCAAAAAGATACTTTAGCTAAAAAAGTAAAATAAAATGAAATCTCAAGAAAGGTTCTATCAAGGCACCATAGTTTGTTTTTGTAGAAATATCACAGGATTTTGAATTTTATAGCTGAGCATGCGATCTGCTTATTTTGGCAAAAATAAATAAGGAAATTTAGGCAGAATCAAATGAAATGACCATATCAAGGTTATGACTCCATAATAATAAATGGATTGACGACACTTGATTTTAATGAACACATAAGTGAAAGTAGTTCAGCATGATTGTTAATTTTGCCTTGTATAACTTCAGAATAACCACTTTCAGGAGATGGAACTTCTGCTAAGGGCTTCAAGAAAGAGCCAATGAGTATTTTCAAGCTTCAGTAGCTTTCCCACAGCCTTTTCTGGGAAGGTGGTAGGAAACAGCCTTCAGAAGATAAGCCCGAGATGGCCATCAGACACGACACCGAGTGGATCGCATCATCCAAGAGGGCATCAAAACTGACACCCACTTGGCAGAAAATTTATCTTTTCAAACTTCTTCACATTAGCTCTAGCACCTTATTAAAGTTTCTTAATAAGGACTAAGTTAGTAAATCTAAAAATAATTGCTACAGGGGCAAATGAGTCAAAAGCTTCATTTTTAGTGTCTATCTGAAGAGAGGAAAAACATTTATTGAAGGCATTCTTTGATTTTCTGGAAATGCAAACTTAAAAACATTATTTTAATCTTCTGATGCTATTTGCTTTTCCTCATTTTTAAGAGAAGGCATTTAGAAATAAGAATGATCAAAAAAATATGACCAATAAAAATGAAAAATGTCCATTCTGATTAGTAATCTAAGAAATATAAATAAAGCAATAAAATATCATTTTTCTCCTCTATCAAACTGGCAAAGACAAAAATTGGCAAGAGAATGGAGAGGGAATTCTTGTAAACAACCTTGTGTGTAGGGATATAAATTTGCTATAATTTTTTGCTATAAACTTTGCTGGTGGTAAATTTTGGCAATGCAGATTGAGAGTTTTAAAATATTCTATTTTTAAACTTTTATGCTAACATAATAATCAGAGGTACACATAAAGATTTATATTTTTTAAAAGGTTTTTTGCAGAATTTTTTACAGTGGCCAAAAATTGGAAGTAACCCAAATGCCCACCCATAGGGGATTGATGATATAAATAATGGTCCATCCATGTATGGAAACAACATGCAAAAAAAAGTCATGATTTTAAAGAATATTTAGTAATATGTTGATAATATGCCACTAAGTCAAAAGAGAAAAATCGAATGAAAATCATATTTAGAGCATTATTCCAGTTTTGTAAAATATGTCTACATACACGAAAATTCTGCAAGGGTATATCAATATTTGTGTTTGATGGGACGTTGGGTGATTTTTGTTTTCTTATATTTTCTGTGTTATCTGTATTTTCTACAATGAGCATATTCTACCAGAAAACAATGAATCAATACTTGGAATTATACAAAACAGATTTTACGCTTTGTTTGGATCTCGCAAGCCATTGTCAGTCAATTCAGTTGAATGATGGGACAATTCAGTGAAGAAAAAAAAAAATTAGGCAACCTGGTTGGTTGGCAGTTTGTAGACAAAAGAGTTGGCTAATTTCCCATACTTGTAATTTTTCAACTAGTTGGTTTGGCATCACATAAATACAGCCAGAGTTGGAACATTTGAAACTGAAAAAGCTTTAATGCCAAAAATCTCTTAGATTGAAATTGAAAAAAGATGAACACTGATTTTTTTTCTACTACAGTTTCTCTCATACATAAAAATGAACTAATAAAGCAAATCCCCCATTACCACCAGCTATTATTTTGAGCATTTTAAACTGTAAAAGTGGTCCTTAACCCCATCTGGCTGGGGAAAAGCCATTTGTTAGGCTGCGAGGAGCGTGGGGGGTCTATGAGAGAAGGTAAGGCTGTCTCTGCTTCAGTGTTTCTTCCTTTTTGCCCATTCCTCTGTGTTGCTACTTCCCTGTTGGTCACCTCGGATATGGTCAAATGAACCATGACAGGTGTTACCTCATAGAGGTTAGCTGAAACACTGCCAGGAATTTTTATCCATTTTCTTCATTACAATGTTTGCAGCAGCTAGAACAGTCCCTGACGCGTAATAGGCACTCAAATGATTATCTATGGAAAGAATTTACAACCTAATTAATGCCTACAGTTCTATAGCTGTTCAGACACTTCTTTAGCTTAAATCCTTGCGAGAAACATGTGAGTAAAAATTCCCACTCATTGACTAAGAGTTTAGATTGTTATCAGTAATTTATACATCAGTGGGTGAAGAGTTTCAGGTCTTTGAGAATGAATTATGCCTGGAAAGGAAGGTCACGAAAGAAGTTTCAGGACGCCTAAAAGAGGAGAAGGGAAACAATGCTTTTCGACTGCAAATGTTCATATCTTTAAGTAAACTGTCCTGTCTTTAAATAAATAGAGGTTTCTAGTAAATACACAAGAAGAAGGGATTGTTTTGAGAGCAAAATAACCTCATGACTTACTACGTGATTTCACATATCCTACATCACATATCTTTGCAATAATCTTTCCAGAAAAACATATCTTATTTCCATTTTGCTGGTAGGAAACTGAGGCTCAGATTAAGCAACTTGATAAAGGCCTAGCAGGTAGAAAGTGGAAGAGTCTAGATTTGCTTTACTTGACAGCTCCAAACCATGGAGGAAAAATAAATAAAACTTTAAAATGAGAGGCTGGGACTGCTCTGAGGGAATCTGGTTGTCTCATTAGTTTTGTCCACATCTGCCAGTCTGGTGGCACTGGTGGTAATCCCTCAACAGACCAAGCTCCTTTGGTGGGTTCATGACAAAAGAAATTTATGGAATCACTTCTCCAACCAAACAGGCAAGTCTATTGTAAACCTACTGCCTGACACTTTATTTTCACAAGCGCTGCAACATAGCTCTACCAGCCTCTTGGGCGGTAACAAAAATCCTCCCCAAGCATTTCTAATATCCTTAAATAAATACTGGGAAGTTCCAAGTAAATATTCAGAAAGCAAAGGTTGAACTGAGAGCTAAACAACATTAAATTATTTAAATTCCTGAATATCAAATAAAAGAACCAAACACTAGGTAAATTAGTGGAATGTTTACACACCAACTGGATAATTTCTAATCTAATTTGCAGTGGCATTTGGAATATGGCTGACCACTTGAAATAAATAATATGTTGTCTTAGATTTGGGTGATTAGAATACTTTGCAAAGACCTGTTTTATGGTACAATGCTGTCTCGTGAAGGAATATTGCTTTAGGAGTAACTATTGCCAAACTAGGGTTTGTTTTCAGGATATACACGGCTGATGATAATTGTGTGGAGGATGAATCTTACCACCATACAGAAAACTCAAACAAGCTTTCATGGATAGTAGCTGAGACTGAAATAAATATGATTTAGGGTGCTTTTATTCTGGGGAATAATCGTGCACACTGGCCAGCAGTTGAAAGCCATAAATGATGTTTGGGAAGTCAGAAACAAATGTTTTAATTTTAGTGAGTTAAAAAGTTTATGAAAGAACATCTGAGTAGAACAAGACTGTTCTTGAAATGAAGAGTAAAAACTGACTACTCCCTCAGAAGGGCAGCTGTCCAGAAAAGGGCTTTGAGAATTGGAAAGCCGGACTTACTTCAGCCAAGCTTCCTAATTTCTGGAGCTCTGGTTTTCTCTTCTGCCAAAAGAAAAGCAAAGCATACATGAAAATAGAAAATGTGCATTTTCAGCAAGCCTTGTTGGCTTTGCAGCATTTACATGTCTCAAAGCAAAGAACATAATGGATAACGGCAATGCTACACCATCAAGAGAGAAAATTTCAGTCTGCACATGTTGCAGAATAACATTTAACTTTAAGTACTAATGAGTATGGTAAGATGAAAGTTTGTGGCAATAAATAGATTACTAGATATCATTATTTTAGAGTATTGATTTAATAAATTGATAATATTATGAACCAAGAGTACATAAATATACATATTTGATGTCAAATTCAAGGGTGTGGGTCTCTAGGTCAACCATGTTCTGGTCAATAAGTATTGATTAAGATCTGCTGTATTGCATCTAATACCTGCTATGGAAGAGACAATATTATCAGATACAACTTCAACCTTCTGATAAAGGAAAAGGGAAAGTGATGGAAACTCACCAAAGGTCAACTACATGCCAGACACAGTTTTAAGCACTTAATATTTGATGTGGCAACACTTCAAGGGGCATATTGGGATTTCTATTTTATGAATGAAATATGCATGAAAACACCTGCAAAATAAGATAAGATAGTATATCATTAAGTCTCACGTTGAATATCATCAGGTAACACAGTTTACAATTCTCAGAAAGTACTATAAATAGTCCAGAAGGGATGAAATAATTATTGACTAGAGTGACTACAAATAGCATTATGAAGGAGCTGGTCCTGGGAATGGATTTAAATGTACAGGTAAGATTAGAATAGATGAAACAATGTCTGGATGGGAAGAGGTTGGGTATTGGGAGCAAAAGCCATATAATCAAAAGCAAAAATTTATTAATAAAAAGGGTACATGGGGCAGTGGCCAATCTGATAAGAAGAGAGGGTGCATTAAGGAGAGTATAGGACAATAAAATTAGAATAGAAGAAAAGTCTTGAATGTTTAGATTCTGGTTGATCCACAAAGCAAGGGGAGGCAATTGTAGATTCTTAAAAATAAATGATATGTTGATTCAAATTTCAAGACAGATTGGTGAACAAATTCCTAGCCAGGGAGACAGTCCGATTTTTGGTGGCATTCAGGACACATCTGCATAGAAAATATTATACTGACACTGATGTTTTAAAAAGATATCATTTGTGTCTGGCATGGCAGAGATTAGTGCAAGAACAAGATCTGAAACAGGAAGATCACTACATTCTCTCTCCTGTGGCAATGGCCTAAACTGTAGTTGCAGCAGCAGATATAGAGAATAAGAGAGGCTTTCAGTTAATTTAAAGGAAGAATCTATTGGACTTTGTGATAGATATGGGAAAGCATGAAGGTGACTTCCAGATGTCTTGCTAGGCATTGAAAGAACTCCTAATGATGCAGGCATACATTACAAAGAAAGCACATAAAATTCAGTTCTGATATGTTTTAACCAAGTATCTTGTCCCCACGCTCAACACACATACCCACGATTCAGAGTTAGAGCCAAGCAGAAAGAATAGAAAGTGGTGGGGATATTTGTAATATTTACATTTTAGCCCAAATACGTATCCTTCCCTAAGAGAATGTGAAGGTGGGGATGGCAAGTGTTGCAGAGAGTGGCTCCTACACACCCATACTACCAAGTGATCAAAGGGTAGTGGGATTATTTTAGTCCCTTTGGCCTTGGAGATCTCACATCAACCTCAGGCCTCACAACCTAACATCAGCAACCTCACCAACACCCACCACCCCTGCCTTCTCCTTCCCGCTATTATGAAATATGGGAGTATTTTCTTTGAGGGCAACAGGACATGTAGAAGATATTTTGTTGAGTTAAAAAATAATGCTAAGAGCAAGAAAAGAATGTTGACCAAAATTGAGATTATGATCCTCCATAGTGCACTATATGGCTTTGGATCAGATGTTCAAATAATGGCTCAGCACTGGGTGCAGTCTCTGGCATAAAATTGATGCACAACAAATTCAGCAGTCCCCAACCTTTTTGGTGCCCAGATGGTGACGTGAGCGATGGGGAGTGGCTGTAAATACAGATGAAGCTCGCCCGCTGCTGTGCCTCCCCCTAAGTTTCATGGAAGACAATTTTTCCACAGGGAAGGGTGGGGGGCAGTGGAGCTCTGTGGCCTGGTCCTTAACAGGCTATGGACCGGTGATTGGGGACAGCAGAACAAATTTTCTTATTTTCTTTTTAGTTTATATTTTGCCCTTGCTTGAAAAAATTCCAAAGGCCTCCACAACTATGGCCCTTTGAAGAAATATTAAAGAATAGCTAAACTTAAGGTGGCTGTGGAAATTTTCCAACACAGTGGAGTGGAGGGAGCATTTGGCTCAGGAGACCTGGGTCTGAGTCCAAGCTTTGCCTCGAATCATCTGTGTGACTTTTGGACAAATTACTTCCTTTCTCTATGTCTCCATTTTCTCAATAGTAGGAGGGGGGACTGGACCAGGAGGAAACTCAAGCTTACTTTGGTCTAACAACCTCCAAATCCACACAAGCTAGCTGAAGCTGGCCATAAGAATATCTCAAACTCTTCCCAGAAGATCTAGTTGGCTAAAATTTCTTCTCTGGCCTTAAAATATGACTTAATAGGATTTTCTTTTCATTACCTGGCATACATCATTCAAAGGGTCTTTTGTAATAACCACAGAGGATCTGGCCTCCAAGCCCTTCAAAGACCTTTACATAAATATGACAATTATTCTGTGACATCCATGAGTCACCCATGCATTTTACCACACTGGGCATACAATTTGGTAATAATTATCGGTAAGGCCCTTTACACAGGAAACACCTGCTGTGATGTAGGTCAGCCCAGCTGCTCTAGATATGAAACACTTCTATACACATCCCAGTAGGAATGGAGATAAGCAGGCCAGACTCGGCAAAGCCCAAAGCCTGTGGCTTCCTCGTCATTCTCCCTTGCTTCCGTCAGGCGTCTACCACCTTTCCTAGACGCTCCCCTCTGCATCTTCTTCCCAGGAAGGAGAGCAAAGGAACCACCACTAGCATGTGCCCTTCTACCAAATTCCAACCAGATTTCATTGTACTAATCATATTTGGGTTTTAAATTTTTTTCTTTCCCATTGAAAGCAGCAAAAAGTTAGTGGAGATTTTTCTTGGTGGGAAAGTGTTGAGTGACAGGAAATGGATCAGAACATAATGGATGGTTTTAGAGCTCTACCTTGCTCTGTCTCCCACCACACCATCTCCTCTGTGCATAGCTCCAGGACCAGAGAATTATGTCCCGGCAATCCTGACTCCCCCCCACGCTTGCCCCTGCTCCTTGAAGTCAGTTGCTTTCCTCTCAACGCTCTGGTCTAAGACTCCCAGCTGTTCAGTTTTCCCTGTGCCTTCCTTATTCTCCTGTGTCTTCAGCATTGGCCTAGGTCCCCCTCTTTCTATACAACCTCCGTTTTCAGGGAACCCAGTCTCAGATCTTGGAATTATTGTGGCTTCAAGTGCCCTAGAAAGTATGCTTCCGGAACATTATTCTTTTAACCAATATTTATTCAACCACAACCAGCTCTGTGCTAGGTGTAGGAATATGACAGCAAGTAAAACCATCAAGAGGGGGAGCAGGAGCAGGAAACAGATCAAAGACCCTTTGGAAAGGGGGTGGAACAGGGTTGGGGGTATGTACTGGGTAGAATAGTGTCCCCTCCAAAAGTTCATGTCTACCTGGAACCTATGAATGTGACCTTATTGTGAAATAGGGTCTTTATGGATGCAATCAAGTTAAGATGAGGCCATACTGGATTAG
Source organism: Daubentonia madagascariensis (assembly GCA_023783475.1). NCBI lineage: Eukaryota > Metazoa > Chordata > Mammalia > Primates > Daubentoniidae > Daubentonia > Daubentonia madagascariensis. Next base: position 7,431,322 of record JAKFHU010002088.1, read on the forward strand.
GATGGGCCCTAAATTCAATATGACTGGTGTCCTTTTAAGAAGAGAGAAATTTAGACACCAAGACACACAGGGAGAAGGTCATGTGACAACGGATGGGAGATTGGAAAGATGCAAGTCAAGAGGCTCCAACAACTGCTGGCAATCACCAGAAGCTAGGAAAAGGTAAGGCAGGATCCCCCCCTAGAGACTTTGGAGATAGCACGGCCCTGCTGCTACCTTGATTTAGGAATTCTAGCCTCCAGAACTATGAGAGAGTAAATTGCTGTTGTTTTAAACCACCAAGTTTGTGGTAATTTGTTACAGCAGCCCTAGGAAATTAATTCCGGTTATCAAGGGGATTAGGCATGGGCAGACAAAGCAAAGCCCTGAGAACCTCGCCCTGGGGCACAGGAGCGTGGAGGATCTTGGATGGAGGAGATCCAAAGCCCTGTCCTCTAACATATGTGGATATCAGAGTATGTCAGTGTTCGGGGAAGGTGATGATAGTGACAATGATGGGTACAACTGTTACTGAGATAAAGACAAAGAGAAAGAACAGAAGAGGGAAAATGCAAAAGAAAGAAGGAGATGGAGAAAAGCATAACTGTAGAATAAAACGACAGCACTGTTATGATTTTGTATCTATGGCCAGAGTCAAAGTAGAAGGGGGAGTACAGCACCAAAATCCGGCTCTGCTTGATAAAACAATATTAATTATGCAAACTGCTTACCACTTATGCCTAATAATCTAACAGCACAATAACAATTATGTGTATTGTTAAATATTAGATTTAAGTTATTGTAAATTGTATTTGATCAAAGCAGTAAGTTCTATGTAAACAGCCTTTATAAATAGTACTCCTACCATCTACTCAATAGCTCACAACCTAAAACGAAAACAAAATCTGTAGGTAACATTGCTTCATACCACTCAGGTACAGAACATATGGCAGCATAACCCATGCTACTTACGGATTTTGCCACTCAGACAAAGATTTAATAATCAGGATTAAGAGAAATGAAACACATTATTTCACATGAAAGCAAATATTGAAAGAAAGCAGAGTCCATGGTGCTGCCATGTCCTTTTGTATATGACATCCCTTGATCAAAATAAAGTGCTGTGTGTTCACCGGAGGAATTCCAAGCTGTCTTTGGCACACCTCTGACATGTCTGCTGCCTGGGTTTTAACAAAGACTGTTTGTCACTAACGTGTGCTTGCTGGTTTGTATACCAGCCCCACATACAAAATAAGGTCTCTTTTCACCCTTCCACCAAGACTTAAGAAAAATATCCTGCAAGTGTGAAGGCACAATCGTGCATAATTGTCGGAGTTCAGCTGAACTTTTTCTCTCCCATTTTGAGACCATGAACACAGTCTCAACAGTTTCCCTCTCCCAAATACACCAGATTTTTTTGTTTAATGATCAGTCTGGGTTTAAACAAAATGCAATTTGTTTTTAGAGATATTTGAAACTAAAATAGGAAGTCTCGTTATTGGTTTATTGGTCTATAACCAGATTCTTTCCTGTAGAGAGATGTTTTCAACATTCAGTGTGAAACCCACACAGAGCAGCACCCTTCCTAGGAATGGGGTGTTGGTGCCCTCTTGAGGTAAAAAGAACAAGGAAAAGGAAAAACAGAGTTGAAGGAAGCAGCTGGAAACCAGGAGAATGTTTAGGTAGCTGGGCGCTTCAAACAAATCCCATCAATCTCAAAAGATGGTTTGGTTTGCTGGGGATATGGCCGACAAACTCTTTGCACTTTTTTTCCCAGCACAAACTCACATATTGTGATATTTATAAGCATAGCCTGCTTTGCTCCTGCTTTTTATTTACAGTGTGTTTTCCAAGGTAATGCCATTTTGATGAAGCAGTGCCTCCTTTGCTTTCATGTAGCTCACAGTCAAGAATGATTTCTGATTATTAAATCCACAGTCACCCTGACAGCATCTTTGCCATCCAATCCCTGGTAGCCACGCTGGAGGCCCACAAATCCCAAAGAGCTCCATCTATCTTACCCTTATTTCCCACTTCATGCTCTGGCCTAACCCAACTACGCACATTCAGTAATTTCACTCTTTCCTTGTTATTCACTTCTGTCAAGCTCCTCATCATTTGTCTTACAATTCTTTGAACTCAGTCCAATTTTCTGCCTAATTCTGATTCCAGGAATGTGGGCTCAGAGAATATTTTTTTATGTAGGACAAGTAACGTGTTTAGTTAGCATCTCCTTTCTCAACTCCCAAATTTAAAAATCCTTTTAAAGGATTCCTTGAAAGAAAATTAATTGACTAATGAAAAATCCCAGAAAATTGAAGAGACTTTAGAAGCGTTTTACCTCATTCATCCCAGCGGGGTATCTGCGGCAAATCCTCCGCGGTTCTGACTTAATACTTTTAGAATGGAGTTTGCTCTCCATCTGTTCTCTTAGCACAGTTGTGGACATACAGCCACCTTTCTGTACTCCTCATTTCTTATTTAACTTGTTATTATCTTGGCACTGGTCAGTGTAAAGATACAAACATGTTGCATCTTACTCTGCTTTCAAGAGACAGTATACTCTAGCAGATCAGAGGACTCATTGTTGGGTTTTTTTTGTTTTTTTGTTTTTTTTTTTTTTTAGAGACAGGGTCTCTCCCTCTGTCACCCAGGCTGGAGTGCAGTAACCCGATCATAGCTCACTGCAACCTCAAATTCCTGGGCACAAGCAATCCTCCTGCCTCAGCCTCCTGAGTGGCTAGGACTACAGGCACACGCCACCCCAGCTATCTAATTTTTAAAAATGTTTATAGAGACCAGGGTCTTGTTATGTTGCCCAGGCTGGTCCCGAACACCTGGCCTCAAATGATCTTTTGCCTCAGGCTCTCCAGTTGCTGGGATTACAGGTATGAGCCACCACACCCAGCTAGAGAACCATTTTTGAACTATGTAACCTGAGTTCTAACTCCCTCGTCTGCCACTTTCTAATTATGTAAATCTCAGTCAAGCTACTTCACCTCTCTGGGCTCCATCTCCTCATCCTTAATATAGGAATGGTCAAAATATCTTCCTGTGCTAGGAGACCCTGGGACAATACTATGGACACAGGCCAGGGCTTCTTTTTGGCCATTTGTGACAATTGTTCCTGCATCTTTGAACATATTGAATTTACAAAACTGTCAAGAAAAGAAGAGCTTAAACCATTCTATTTCAACAAAACAATATATTAAGGTAGAATAAGGGAACTAGAATAGAGCACAATGTATTCTTCAGCTTTGTTTTGAACTGTCATGAGGCAATTGTCATGTTTTGCATCCTTGCTACTTTGTAACAGCCTCTCCCTCAGTGCCCCAAGTAAGAAGTTGCTGCTTGACGCCATCAATTCTGTGCTCTTAGGTGTCAGAGGGAAGCTGTTCACCTCAAGGGGGAGGAGCTGCAAAGACTACGTGGTGTCCACGGTGCTTCTTCATGAACAATCATATTTTTGCTTGATCTGCCTAAGAAAAAATGGGTGTTTGGTAGTGGAAGAGGCCGGGACAGACTTTTATCGCTATGCCAACCTTTGAAACCCTTCATCACTTAAGAAGAGAGATCTCGGCATCAGAAAGCTGAAAAACCAGGTCATGTCACATTTGATTGTTACGTAATATGATCTTGATTCAAAAGTAAAGGGAATTTTCTGTGGGGGAAAAAACCAAACCCTTCTGACTCTTTTTATCTGTCTCAAAATTCTGAACCTCCTGCTTACTGTCATATAAAAAAAACTTATTTATCAGCTTTGGCACCTGAAAGGAGTCACTCCTTTTTTTGACCAAAAATTCCCCTAAAACATCCCTCATAGAGTGGTTGTGACATGCTTAGTGCAGAGCACGTGATGTGATTGTACTCAGCACATACTCATCACTGAGGACCAAGCTTGCCCTTGACACATCGTACTCAGCTCAGGGAGGTTTGCAGTTGGGAGAAAAGCCTGCAGATGCCTGCAGAGGCAAGATGTTTGTCCCTTTAAGTCTGGGCAAGGTCAGACCAGAGGACTGAATTGTTTCCCACAGTCATCACCAATCAAGTCCACCTTCATTCTGGTAGGACCTGTCTCAACCTAGGCCCAGGGGTCTGGCTACTGAGAATTCTCTGAGACACCCTTGCCATTTTCCACGGCATGCTCTGGATGCTTGTTTCTGTTGTATCTAATATTCTGCTCTCTTCCACAAGGGCCAGAAAGAGCACCTCTTTAAATGTGAAGAATTGCGCCTGTTAGTCATTATGTGCTGTTGATTATTTTATGGATGCAATTCGTGACTCTTAAAGAAGAGACTTTCCGTGAATAAGACAGTTATTTTTTTCCCCATTTAAGGTAACAGGGTTTTTTTTATCCCAGAAGCCCAAAGAGATCTGTCTTAAATCTTCTGGAGGTTGAGAACAGTTGGGTTTGAATACAGCACAAAGCTTATAGCCCTCATATTGTTACTTACAAATGTATCTTTGTCCACTGGGCTTATTGCCTGCAATGTTAGAAAAGATTTGATTTTATTGATAACAAGAAACTTTCCATTTTTCTAAGCTCGACCTCTCACATCTCAGCATGTATTAGTCTATTACAGACTCATCCCAATGGTCAGTGGAACAATATTTCATATCAATAGAGACAATATAAGGGCTATGTGAGGATAATTTTGCTATGTATCAGTGATACTTGAGGCAAGTAGCCAAGAAGAACAGGACAACCACCTTCCAGAACATCCCCAGAGTCTAACTGCCCCATCTGTTTCTTATAAAACCCACAAAAGCAACAGGGTTTTTCTTTTGCCTCAAGTGGTTCATTAGCTTACACAGGCATCCTTGAGGTTTAAAATATAATCAAGCACAACTGAAAGTTTAACTCATGCAATATGTGTATGGATATGTGACAGGAGATTACAGCATTTTTTTTAAGAGGATCTAGTGTTATTCTTTAATCATCTCTTTTCTTCTAACATGTTAACACCAAGATCCAATATTTCAATTCCACCCTGTAGAGTTTTCCCTTTTACTTTGGAGTTCCTGTAAGGTGGTCTCTTCATCATTAAAAATCAGTGATTACATGTATCCTATTCTGTGGAAATGTTTTCTGATAAAAGCCTTGTTTTTCTTAATGCTGGAGAGCCAGAAGGTAAAATTGGCTAACCAGAATCATTTAGATACCATCAATCAAGAGATTAACCAAGGCTATCAAATTCTGTTCTAATATTTTTTAAGCTGAGTTCCAAATAGATTGTTCAGTCTGCAGCCACAGACTCCAAAATATGAACTGAATATGAAAACATTTTTACTTTCATGTTTTAATGATAAGAATGTTGTTGGCATTAATATTTGAACATTTTAGCATACCTAGCTCTGAAAGCTATGTCATGGCAGGCTCAGAACCCACTGGCAGACTATAAATAAAATCTTTCTGTAAATATACTTTATGCCAAACTACCAGCAGAATACATTTTTCATCTTCTAAACAGATGGTATAAGAGAAAAATCATGCATGTATATGATTAATCAAACGTGCTTTTGCTGATAGAATTTTCATTACCATTACCAGCATGAGTTTTGTGAAATTTCTGCATTTTATATTTTCTTTTGAGAATTAATGTATTTAAGGAAATGATTAATATAAATGAAGACGGAAAGATGATAGGACTTTATGTGTTTGGCTTCTCTGAGGTCCAGTGGACCTGAGATTTTCTTCCTGCAAAGAGACAGGCAGGCAGGTCCTTTCAGGCCTGTGGTTGGACGTGCTTGGCTCTCACCTTCTTATTGTCCCAGTCCCTACCCCAAGTCCTCACCGGTCCTTTTTCAGAACTCTTATTCCGCTAAGTAGTTAGCATTTATCAAAGTCCTTACCTTCTCGATGCTTATGACCAGTATGGAAGACACTGAAAGCAAAGAAGAGAACTTACTGGGGAAAACGCCACGATAAAGGTTTTTGGCACATTATAAATAGCATCAAGAGTGGCTATGGTATAGTCACAAAAGAGTAGGGACTCCTCTAGATTCAGACGATCTGGAATCAAACAGTCCATCGCCATAGCCATAAATGCTGGTTACCTACCCCATATCCATTCTCCCATTTTTCCTTTACAGACCACCAAAAATTTTTACCTGGGCAAATTGTCATCTAGAATAAAAGACTACCTTCCAGCTAGGTGAGGCCATGGGATTAGGTGAGGTCATGGGACTAGGTTGTGGTCCGGGACTAAATTTTAGCCAATGAGATATAAGTAGGATAGATGGCTTATTTTTTGTCCTTTTGCCTTTTGTCTTGCTTCTAGATTGCAATGTGGATATGATGGCTGGAGTTCCCATAGCCACTTTTTTTTTCGTTTATTTTTGATGTGCATATATTCATGGGGTGCAAGGGCAATTTTGCTATATTGATATATTGCACTGTGGTGAAGTCAGGGCCTTCAGAGTATACATCGCTGAAGCAAACCAAGCAACCTCCAGTGGCCATTGTGAACCAGGAGGGTAGAAGTGGTGTGCTAGGATGGTGTGCAGAAATTTAGAACTGAAGTCACTCCAGAGCTACCATATCATCTCTGGCCTGCCTCCTAGTAGGCTTCTTTTACGTGAAAAGGAAATACAGAGCTATGTTATCTAACACACTGGCTATCTATGCCTATAAAACGAGGCTAATTATAGTGCCTAACTCAGAGGGTTGTTGTGGGTGTTAAATGAGATGATGCAAGCAAAGTGCTAGAGAGGAACCTGTGCATAGTAAGCACACAAGCTATTGCTCTTCCTGTAGATGCCTGACTTTTGAGTATAGAACAGTCAGTTTCAACAATTGAAAAGTAACCTGGGAAGTTCCTCAACATTATTTTTAAATGTTCTGAAGTGTGAATTTGAATCATGCCCTCTGAGAGAGAATGAGTCATTTAGCTAGTCAGGGAGTCTGGCAACTGCCTATCAGCACCGCTTTGCTGTCCTCTGCCCATGCAGTAACTCACTCATGGTATGACTAAGACATTGTTTCTTCATGTAAACAGCCCTAAAAAAAAAAGCCAAATGCCAGCACTAGTGGCAGTAATAAAGAAAATACTTAAAAAGTCTAATAAGAGAATAAAGTGAAGTTTCCTAGTTAGAGTAGTGGCATTGTGGCAATGGTTCTGAATCATGACATGAACATACCCACCATAGGCCAAGGAAGCTGTAGATTATAGAAGCCACTTCAAATACAAGCATTTTCAAGTGTCTCCTGACATATCATTGACAAATGATAAGTAAGGATCTGCTATGATGTATGATCCACAAACAAAATCCACAGGTAATAAAAGGATAACATGAAATAATAGAAATTTCAAAAGGGAATAGAATCTGCAGAATGATGACACTGGGCACATCCTGTTTGCTTCAGAAGAACTCCAAGAGTGAAGAAATTAAGTTTTATTTAAGTTTTATTTTATTTATACCCACCTACTCCCCCCCACAAATGACTTAAGACTTTTTATAATGAAAGACACAGAATTAACAAAAGTATTATCCCCATTGAGATAAAGGGAACAGAATGACAAAAGCGGGTAGTTGAGAGGGAGGAATAATTATCATCAGATGGCCCCCTGGTGTCACTTCCCAGGATCTCACTTGGATCTGAGGTTATGCCTAGAGAATGCACACTTAGAGCAGAAGGCAGACCAGTGGCTGTGCTGGGGCTCTCCGTTTGCCCCTCCAGAGGCTGTCCACCCTCCCTGCAGAGAGAGTGACCTGCTGGCCTGTGTCTGCAAGCTCCCCTGCCCTCCAGCTTCTGGTTGGGTTCAGCCACTGGTGAGCCCTGGCAGAAGATCGGAGCAAGTGAAGAGGTTGAGACCACAGTATTTATTCTCCGGCTCCCTCCATGTGAGGTCGCCTTGGCTTGTCTGGATCCCTAGGCAGAATCTCACCACTCCTCTCAGAACAGCCTGCTCTAGGAGACTCTCCCCTTACAGGTCCTCTCATCGTCTCCCTTAGGAAATGCAAATACAAGATGGCCAGTGAAATTTGAATTTCAGATAAACAATCAACTTTTTAATGTAAGGATGCCCCCTGCAATATTTGGGTCATACTTATACTAAGAGATTATTCTTTGTTTATCTGAAAGTCAAATTTAACAGGGCAACCTGTATTATATCTGGCAACCCTAGCCTAAGGGTACTGTCAGCTGCTAACCCTGGGCTCCTGCTATACTCTTATGGTTTCCCTACACCGTGCCCACACCTTTGGAATGAGTTCCTTTGTCTATAAGCCATCCTCAAATTATCCTGATTTGAGCATGCGATCTGTTTTCCCTCAGGATCCTGGTGGAGTTATCCCACTCCTTAGCTTATCCCTGTCAAGGCTATTTCCTCTCAACCACATTTCATATGTTACATCCTTCCCAAGATTTTCACAAGGGGTCTATGGCAGACAACTCAATGAGACTGAAAGGAGATCCTTGTTCTCCAGAAAATAGATGGTGCAGAGATGACAAAGCTGATATCTTAATAGGAGACTCAAAGAGCCCGATTTGGATCCTTGCATCAATGTACCTTATCTTGGGTTTCCCTGAAAGCAGAGCCTGAGACAAAGGCTTGCTTGAGTGTGGTTTACTTCTGAATGTGACCTCAGGGAACAGAAGTGTGAGAAGGGGAGAGTAAAAAGGGAAGGTGGGAAAGCCAAGATGAGGCAGTCGATATTAAGAATATTGAGTTGACTGTAGGCAACTGCTGTTTGATCACACCAAGACCTTCTAAAGATCCTTATAAAGGTGACTCAGACCATCTATCCGGGGGGTCAAAGAAGGTGGCATTTATCAATGGCTCCTGTCGCTCAGTGGTCACGAATGGCCCCCACACTCCCTGCATTTCCAGGTTAAACATATAGGAGTGCCAGGCCAGTCCCTGGAACTTCCATGCTCAACATTAGAGAAAAAGCAAGAAATACTTGGCACAGGCCTGGTGTGAGGTACTGAGCAGTTGCGACTGCGTGAAGATGGTCAAAGGAGCGCTGGTTGGAGCCAAGGGATGACCAAGATGTCTCCTGTGCCCAGTGGAAGGCCAGTCTGCTTCTGCATGGTGGTGAGCTACAAGTTTACCTAGAGAAAAGCAAGCTTTGAATGAAGACATTTAGAAGCTAATGCTACTGAGGAAACCTCCTTCTTAATATGAGATCTCTGGAGGAGTTGCCACAGTTGGCAGCAACTGGAAATCAGACATGTTCTCAACCACTAAGTACGAAGATAGATACTTGGGTGGAGCTTAGGAAGTTGAGAGATACCAAACTGAGCTCCTCCTTGAGACCACTGCATGTCTGCTGTGAATGATTATAGCAGACCATGCCTACATCAACCCAGGGACCATCCCCAAGGGATATACATGGGATTCCTGGACTCTCCAATGTAGATACAGTTAAGAGGCATTTAATCCAGTCCTGCCACAATAAGAATTTCAAGGACTAGAATCTATATTAGTCCTGAGTAGCAAAATTATTGCTTTGTCTGATAGCTTAAGTGATTTCTGGGTGAAAATATGGCTATTAGTATAAAAGGCTAAGGTTATACTTCTCTGGCCTGGTGGGCATTTTGCTTCATCCACATAGCCAAGACCACCAACCTCCAGTATTTTTCCATGATAAACATGGGCAGAATGGGGAAATCATAGGCAATCATCTATATCTTTCCCTTGTTCAGGTAAAAACACTTATGGAAAAGAAGTTCTTAAACTCAATCCAAGCCATCATTCATGCTCATCCTTGAACCCAAATCACACTCCATGGTCTAACAGGAAGGCAAATCACTAATTAGGTGGGCAGAAGTTTTAATGGTTAGGTATGGTATAAAGCATAACCAAGAAAATATAATTTACCCATAAATCACACTTACAACTCACAGGCCTGTCCAGTGGCTTGCCATGGAGAAAAAATGAGTTCTAGTCTGTTGCATTTTCCACCTTGGGGTTTAAGGAGTGATAGCAGATAACTCTCATATCCTAGCCTTGGATATCTCCACTCCCCACATAGCAAGCCAGAACTGGGCTTCTAATCATATGCTTTGTAAGATGTATGTTAGTTCAGATTATTATCATCATGAGTATAATTCAACTTTTCACCTTGTAGTGAATAAAGAGACCTGAGTAGTATTTTCAGTATTTTTTCTTCTCCATGTGAAATGTACTAGTGTGAAATACCATCACAATAATTTGAAACTCTTCCTGCTAGTTTAGCATTTCACACATCATTCTTACACACACACACATGCACACACACACATCTTTGAAAAATGCTTAGAATTAACCCTTTAAATAAGAAAGAGGGAGATGTGGAAATTTGGGACTTAAAAGTATAAAATAATGGTTCTTCTCCACTTCCTTTCACATTCTTTCAGCATTCAGAAAAGTTGGAAAATGTGTTAGCCATCAACCCATATGACCTAAAAGATTTGGAAAAATTAAATACCTGCTTTACGTTACACCCTGCTCCAGAGCACATGATCTTTTGACCTATAGGTAGGACCACGCTCAAATCACACCCATCAAAAGAGTTTCACTTCAACCACTGTAGCTAAATGACAAGACTACAATGATTAAGATTGAATTTCACCTGCAGAAAACTGCGATTTGATCTTGCCCTCCCATTACACCAATATGTCAGCAATAGATTGCCTCTTCCCCCAGGACTCCACATCCTGTAAGGTGTCTGAATGCGTCATGAATGGGGGCACCTGAATATACCCTTGAGTGTGATTGGCAGCTCATAGCATTTCAAGACACCTCGGGCATCATACTTCTTCCAAATGCTGTCAGGCATACCTTGCTGAACAAACATGAAATAAAAATATTCAGATTATTTGGGCTCTCTGCGATCTCTGCTGCTATATTTCTTTATAGGCCTAGAACTGTATGATAACAAAAATGGCAGAGAACTTTACTAATTAAAGGTGTGGCAAAAGGGGAGTGAGAGGAGTGATTTGTGAGTAAATTACTATCAGACAAAATTGGGGCTGCAGTAAAAGATATTCTGACTCATTAGTAAGGGATGTAACTTGACAAGTGTTGAAGGGAACTTAAGATATTGAAAGTGCCCTGGTTTATGCTCAGCGAGAACACAGCGCTGAGCTGAAAAGCAACCTTGACTTTCTTGACCAAAGTATGTGGTTCTCAGAAACCCAGTGAGTCATTAGCATAAGGTGTGACGGCTGTAGCCACGTGCCTTTCCTTCCTGCTGCATGGTAATCAAGGAAGGGCTGAGGGTTGGCAGACCAAGAAGGAACTGGCAAACAGAAATTCACTTAGTGACATTGCATCAGCCTCAGCTACGGTGTGTAAAGAGCTTAGATGTCATAACTATAGTTTTTATGATAAGAAAAAAACCAAACAAACTAAAAATTAATGACTCTTCCCTGACCTACGAGAGAACCAAGGTTGCAGGGCAAACTGTCACCCTGAAATCTGGAGAGACAGGGTCATCCAGAGAGACATAACCAAGATCTGCTTTCCTGGAACAGAAGCTGCTAGAGACATAAACTGGTAGGAACACTTAAACAGTCATTTTGATGGATTACTAGAGGCTGAGTGTGGAGTAATGTGGAATAATGTGGAGTAAGAGACTCCCGGGGGTCACAATTTTACAGGTGGCCTTCATGGGCTTTCCTTCCAGGAACTCCACCAGATTCTCATGTTGAAGATCCAGGAAAGATGCCCTCTAGACTCTGGGGAGGGGAGAGTCATGTGGTGAAATACACCAGAGCCTTCTCTGTAACAAAAGCCTACTCTCTAAGGAAAAAAGACTTTGCCAGAGCCTTATCCCAGGGAAGGGAAGGCATTACTTCCATCCCAACTCCCTCTAACCTTCCTGTCTTACCTAAGGGAAGAAAAGGCACAGTCAACAGGGGTCAGAGTTTCAAGGAAATAGATTGGAAAGGAGTCGTATGCAGGGAATAACAGCTGTACCTATGGAGAAACACTTGTAAAGGTCACAGTTCCAAGACACAGGCCAGCTAAAAGACTGACATTCAATTGGAAGATTGTAGAACACTCCCTTTACCCCAAAACTTCCACCACACACATATTACAACAGTGGCCTACAGCTGAAAGAGCTGAAAGACAGATTCTTTTTGAGGAGGAGTACTTAGGGAAGCCTAAAGTACCTGCTCATTCGTAGAGAAGGCTTGCAGTCTCACAGGGCCTGAGTCCTCTCACAGCAGCAGATACTGGTCAAACATCTCTGTCCAGTCTTAGAGCAGGTTGATAACTGGTCTTGTTGGTTAACAAAATACCACAATCTCATGGGATCTACCCATCCTGTGTCTCTGTAAGAGACCTGATACCCAGAATATATCATGGCAATAAGCTGTGATAAGCAGATAGGGGAAGCAGAGCCATGCCTCACAAATTTGTCCATTTCTAGTCTCCTAAAGGTGGGCCTGGCATTCCCTGGTACAAAGATTTTCAGGCACAAAGTTGCTGGCTGTCCTATGGCTTTCAGAGACTCATCTAAGCAAGTCCACAAATACTTACAGTGCTTAGATGGTATTTGTGGACTTGCTTAGATGAGTCTCTGAAGAACCTTCTTCCCCTACTTGCCTAAGCTCATCCTGAGTCTCAGGAGGAGCCTGTAAGATTAACCAGTCTTCTGGCCATATATATGATTCAATTGATAGTCTACATTGCTGACCTCAGTAGTCCAAAGTGGCTCATCATGGAAATTTCTAAAAAGTCCTTTGTAGATTTGCATTAGCAAGATGCTATTGATATAGCATAAGTCATTTTCATAAATGCATTATTCAGGTAGAGCAGCTGTCTGACCCGATGACCCAAGTGTGGCAGTAAATGATAACCTTGATGCTCTCAGCATGATGAAAATACTATTAAGACTTCTCATAATACCTTCAGAGGGGGCTTTCTGGACTCATATATGTGATGGCCAATTCTATTAGTCAGGTTCCTCTCAGTTGTGAGCAACATAAACTCAACTTAAAGTAGCTTAAACAAATTGGAAATCTATTGGCTTATAACAGAAAGCTGGGGATAGAGCTCTTTTCAGAAATGACTAGGACTTAAATGTAGTCATTAAGTCTAAGTCTACCTGTCTCTTGGTGTTCCTCTTCCTCCCTTTTTCTCCCTCCCTCTTTTACCTCTGCTTCTCTAAGTAATTTCATTCTCTCTTTTCATAGATGTTTCCCTCAGTTTGATGGGGAAAGTGGCCACTGTAACCCCAGTTCTAGAGAATTCTGATACAGAAATCTCAGCAGAAAGGGCAACTTTATTTCTCCAAGAGTCCATATAATAATCTCAGGGAAGGATCTGATTGGCTTTCTTGATCATGTACCAGGACCTACTATTATTTCTAGAAGAAAGGCTGCAATGACCACCCATCCCTGTGGCTAGACAGTACTGTGACCAGTAGCTCTATCAGCACCTTATGGAGTGAGAAGGGACAATTGCCCACAAGAAAAGAAGGGAAGTTGTTGCTAGAAAAAGGGTGAAGACATCTTGGGATGACAAAACAACAGGTACTCACTATATTCCACCCTTTGATTTCCCAGCATGCACATTTAATCTTTATCCAATACATATGATTTCAAACATACCCTCACCTAACCAAGAATTTGATCACCTGCTCCCTAAAGAGAGGCAACCCAAAATCACATCCCAGTTCAGCATCTCTAGATCATGTACATTGCCCTGACCAGGTCCAGATACAGTTTCTCACAGCAGTAGAACCTAAGCTCAATGACCCTCAACATACCTAATATAAAATAGTAGAGGAATACAGAGTAACAACCATGGAAACTGCCAATTGGAAGAAAGAATACAAATGACATATGCCATACCCTGCTGGATAGCAACCATAAGACTAGAGCTGGAGGGGTTCCATGGGAAGCCAATCACATCCCCAGTCCTGCTCACAAAGACGCTCTCCCCTGGCCATTGGACTCCAAGGCTCCCTTGATACAGGTGTAGAGGGGAATTCTAGGGTCTTTTTAGCAGCCCAATACTCAAGGCAATTTTATGGAGGCCTGGGAATTGCCTTAGCGGTTGAGCAATCACAGGTCTCTTTCCAGACATGGGAGTTCTCGGATAGCATAACTGCTTAAAACTCTAGGAAGTTGTTAATGGACTCAATTCTAGGAAAACTCCGTTAGCTTGGAACCAATGCCAGAAATCTTGGCCAGTCACAATTTGTAAGTCTGAATCCTGACTTTCAAGTTCCTGTTGCTTAGTAACAAGCCTTGGTCCTCTGCCCGTGCTTCCGGCTCTTTGTTTTATGCGTCAGTCTTGGTCACTGCTCTAGGACTATATGTGACAATAAATCAGGGTGGTAAGGCAGAGTTAATCCGTCATTGGCCAACAGGCTGTATCCCATTGGATGAGGTCTTTGTGTAGTGGTAATTATTACCTTTATTTAGCAGGAGTGACACAGAGCAGGAAGTATTTGGGTGGAGTTCCCCTATTCTCTGGTCTTTCTCTAGTTCCAGTATAATCTAGAGTCTTTTTTTGTACTAAATTGAGATGCAACAGATATTTTGACATTCACAATTCCACAAAAATGTAATTATCTTACTCTTAATGGTCTTGTCTTTCTGGTTATCAACATATATAGGCTATTTTTTTTTTTCAGCTTTTGACATATCAACCTGTCCCTTTCAGGGCAATAGTGAAGACTGCAAAAAAGTAGGCAACACCCTCCACCATTCTGATATTTTTCATCAAATCCTCTGAAGCTCCACACTTGGTAGGCTCATAGTCTGGGTCCTAAAACCCCCAAAGGTGATCATAAGCTGGCTCCTTTGCCAGGGCATAGCAAAGATTTGATCTTCCCAGCCTGGGATGGGGGATGACCCACAGTCCTCTACTTCACCTCAACTCAGGTAATTCCATCTTGTAGGGTCTGTCACATGGAAATTGTTCCATGTTGGCTAAACCACTTTTGCTTGCAAGTGACATAAATCTAAAGTAAACTAGCTTAAACAAAACAGGGAATTTACTAGCTCATGTAACATGGGTAGAGTAGGCTTCCACCACAGTGAGATCTGGAGTAAAATAAGGTTTCAGGTCTCCATGTCTCAGCTCTGCTTCTCTCTGAGTGTTGGTATTATCATTCTCTTAGGGCAGATAGTCCCCCCCCGGTGTCCCCTGTGTGGTGGGGAGAAGGCCCTTGGCAACCCCACAGCATCCAGGTACAAACAACTAGCAGAGTGAGAGGCGTCTTTCCCACAGCATCGTCATCAGTCCCGCAAAAGGTCTCTGGTTGGCCTTGACTGGTCACATGCCCAACTACGGACTCATCCATTTCCAGGGGAGTAAATTACAAAGAAGTGGCAGGCCGAGGCATACAGCCTCCCCATGGCTGGGGGTTGCATGAAAGGACAGGCGTTGTGCTGACTGTTTCCCACCATCTCATGGAAGGGGGTGCAACAGTCCGCCAAAGGAGAGTGGGTCCCGTTGCTAGAATAAGCAGGGAGGAGATACAAGGAAGATGAAAATGACACTGATTCCACTACCCTGACTTCCCTCAGGCTAAGATTCCTAATCTGGCACACACACTGCCTCAACTGAGAACCTGAGGCTTAGGGTCCACAAAGCATATCAGCTCATTCAAAAAAAAAATCCACCAAAAGAAAAAGTGTTTGTGTTACTCACAAAGGTGTCTGACACAGATACTTACACGTGAAGCCTGTGGGGAGAGACACCTTGAGCCGGGGGAGCAGGCCTGGGGGGCATCTAGACAGCACTGCCACCACAGCCTCTTATACTTCTCTGGGGTGACCTTCTCTCTGAGTGTCATGATGGCTGAAGACAGGGACTGCACATCGATCCTTGTATCCCCCTGGTCACTTCTGGAGTGATCCTGGAACTGTGCTGTTCAAGGCCTGACATTCTGGTTGTGTCTGAGATGCCAGAGTTAAGGAGGTAAAACATCTCCTTTCAACAATCTATACCAGGTAGAGCTTCTGTGAGCAGAGTCAGACTGAGCAGGATATCACACTGGAGAAAGTGTAGCCCAAGGGAAATATTGTATTGCAGCAAAGCACCCACAATGGTCAAAGCAGGCCACATGGTACTGACTGCCAGATCCAGGAGGTGGTAAGGGATGTGTCAGGACCAGTGGTTCAGAACTAAGAACAGAAATGACACCACAGTCTTGAGACCTGCTTTCATGTGATTCCTGAAAACTCCTAGGGAAGGTGGGCTTGAAGCTGAAAGGAATTAGAGGCCAAAGTAGGACAATGATTATGCATCGAAGTCATTGTCTAAGTGCCCCGTTGTTTTACTCTAAGGTCTTTTACACATATTTTATTGATTATGATTTTGAAATGAAGAAAATGTATCTTGCATAATAATTTAGGGTATTTTTGCCTCAAGGCTATTATATTGCTTGTTTTTATATAATTAACATTATAAACATCATAGAACATAGAATCGTTTTTAGAGCACAGAGGGCTTTATAGAGCATTTAATCCAGTGGTTCTCACACTTTTTTTTTATCAAGGAAATCCTTGTTTTCCCTCCAAATAAAATCTTACAAGAATTCAAATATGTAAGATATTGTATTTATTTAACAAATATCTGTATTACAGACACTGAGCTAAGCAACAAAAAAAGGGCAGGAATCAAACAAACTCCATTAGAACTGCTCTCATTGAAGCCTGAGTGGAGCCTGGAGGGTGCTGGGAGCCACCTGTCACCTCTTGCAGCAGCCTCTGGGGTCCCCTGAGGCCCTGGCAACAGCTCAAAGACTGATGTAGGCTCACTCCCTCATTCAGAAGGAGACAACTGTGAGGTCGGAGGGTAACCCTTTCATGCAGCGATTCACAGCTTAACTCTGAGGAACTTCACCTGCACCCGTGATTTGCTTCTGTTGCTTTAAAACAAAAAGAACAGCAGAAGTTGCCCATCTTCTGCTTTTTAAAGAAAAAAAAAAGACTATCCTCCTACACCCACCTTCAAAATTCTTTTGCTTCAAGTGGAGGAACACGATCTTTTTTCTCTTTCTGGGTACTCTCTTTATACTGTCATTTGGTTTCTTGCAGGAAATTTATGTGAGAGGAGGAGAGAAGAGTTAAGGCAGAATCAAGAAAGTAAATAATGGTCCCTGTGGTGTGACAGAAGCCTCAAGGTGGAGAACAGAGAATGCAGAAATGTGGTTGTGATAAGATCATCGGGAATGAAAGCCTGAAAGTTGAAGCTCAAGAGAAGAAGGAAAAAACCATTCGCTGAGGGTGCTACATGGATAACCAGAGTCAGGGATGGACAAAGAGCATTATTAACGAGGGACAAGTTGCTGAGGTCATGAGATGACTGGAAGAAATTTGTATATTTAAAAAACCTTACATGGGAACACATTTTCTTCATGAGTGTTTTCTTGTCTTGCCACCTTTGTGATCAAAGAAGCACTTAGGATACAATTGCTGGTCAAACTGGACACCAGCCTGTGACACTGAAATGAAATATAATGTCGTTCAAAATACACTAACTGAGCACCTGCCATGGAGCCGGTACTGTGCTCACACTGAGGGACTAAAGGATGAAGTTCCAGTCCTGCCTCCCAGGAGCTCTCTAACTGTAGAAGGAGAAAGACCCAAAGCAAACAAATAGAACGTTGATTTATTCGTATGACCACTGTGTGCTCAGGGCAGGGAGCAACGGGAGGGGGCTGGGTGCAAGACTGGTGAGGTGGGTGAGACCCATGTAGGAACCTGTAAGCCAAGCGGCACTGAGGTTTTGTCTGTAACCTAAGAGTAACGGGGAGCTATAAACCCTTCATAAAAGTTCTATGTAGGAAGTGCTATGGCATAGAAAAGGTGTAATGAATTCTTCCTGAAGGATGGGGAAGTCTGAAAATGCTCCTGAGAGGATGTGACATTTGGGATGGGCCCCATCAGATGAGTGGGTATTTTTCCAGGTAGTAAAATTGGGTAAAGCCATTCCAGGCAATACCAATGATATGGTGAAAGGAACAGGGGAAAAGAAAACTTGGCTATGGTTGAGAAACAAGGGCAGGCTGTGTGATATTCTGGATGTGTTAGCAAGTGCTGGTGGGGTCTTGGAGGTTGCTGAAGGGGAAGGAGGAGTTTGGAATGGTGTAAATAAACCAAACTTGGGCGGTTGAGGCATATGTCAGAAATACGGAGGAGAGAAAGAGAAACAGGTATGAAGGGAAAGACAAAGCCAGTTGGCCCAGAGAGACATTAAAGTAGAATATTAACTTTTCTAATAGTACCTGTCGAGAATTGTCTTCCATTCCCCCTGCACCCGCCCAGGTAGCCAGGTAGATGAAATTGCCTCTACCACCAGAATTAGACACTTGCACTCTGAGAATCTGGTTCTGACCCCGGGCAAGGAGTCCTCAGAATGCCATGTTCCCAGCAAGCTGCATTAGTATTTCTGCACTCCTGAGCTATTCGCTCAGATCCTTTGCCCTGATCCCAAAGTTGCATTGCCCAGATTCTTTGTCTAGGGTTCTTGAACCTGTGTCATATGAACTCCACCTTCTTACTTTCATTTCCAAGTTTCCCATTCTGGGTTTTTAACCCTCCAGCTTGACTTCCTAAGTCCCTTGCCTGACATTTCCTCAGTGTCAAATCTGACCCCTTTAGGCTCTCTAGATTCTTGGGACCCACAAGTAGCACATGGAGCCTTTCAGTACCCTCTCCCTATTTCCCTGGCCACTTTCCCAACATGGTTCTTACCATTCAATTTTTCCCTTTTGCCACCAAGGACCCTGCCATATGGTGCCATGCTCAAACCCACCTAGAATAAAAAAAGAACCACAGTGGGTTTTTACGACTTTCCAGGGATCCCACTACCACCCCATCCTGTCCTATTTGAGCCCATTCACCTCTGCCCTTTGGACAGTCCAAGGGAGTGCAGCTCCTGAAACATTTCACACATAAATTGCCACCATACACCATTCTCCCCAGCATCCAGTTAATAACTACATCAAACAAACAGAAAGCTGATGCTGGTGTACATTTCTCCTGTCAGCTTCATGATTCCAGGAAACGATGTTAAGTTGAATACTTTCTTTTTCAAGTAATATGTGGCCTTGTCAGGGTTTCATGAAATAATGTAGGTAACATGCTTAGCCCAATGGCTGACACACAGCAAGTGTTCTTTGAGGGATTGTTATTATTAAATATTTTGGCAATGAAAATATATATATATATATTTGTGTTACTTTTATTTCATATTTTCCTGAGATTAAATTGTATGGCAATGGGCTAATAAGCCAAACAAGAAGTAAATGATTTAGGTCAGGGTACAGCAAACTTTTTCTGTAAAGGGCCAGATAGTAAGTATTTTAGCCTTTGCAGACAATACCATCTCTGTCACAGCTACTCAATGCTACCTTCGTAGAGCAAAATCAGCCACATATAGGAAATAATAAACAAATGGGTGTGGCTGTGTCCCAATAAACTTTAACTACAAAAGCAGGTGACAAGCCAGTGGGCCACCGTTTGCTGACCTCTGATGTAGAGGGTTACCTGTGCTACCATATTGACTGATTGATTAATTAATTTATTAATTTAACAAACATTCATTGAGAACCTACTATGTTGTGTGCTGGGAATACAATGGCAAGACAAATGGGTATAGTTCCTGTTCCATGGAGATGACACCTACGTGAAGGAGATGAACATTAATCAAATAAGCATCTGTACAAATATAAAGTTATGCCTGTGATTAGGGCTATGAAGAAAAGATGTTTGGTGCTATGAAAATATTTGACAATGAGGTGTTTGTTTGTTTATATGTTTGGTGGAAGTTGGTTAGAGAGGTTTCCCTAAGGAAAAATTGCTTGAGCCAAGATTTGAAGAGTTAGAATAAGTTCACCAGATTGAAGATGTTTTGGAAAGGTTTCCCAGGCAAAGGACACAGCATGTGCAAAGCCCTATGATGGGATGAAACATGGGGTGTCCAAAGAATTGAGACAAGACTGGTGTGGCCAAAGCAAATGTCACAGGGATACATGATTTAGGATACAACGTGGGAGACTGACCAGGGCCTTGGCAAAAATTATGGTCTTTAGCCCAAGAGCAAAGGAGAGACAATAACAAGCTTTAAAGTATGATCAGACTTGCTTGCTGAAAAAGTTATCCCTTCAGCTAAGGTGTTGAAAATCGAATGGAAGAGTCATACAACATTGCAATGAGAGAAATTTTCAGTTATGACTAGATCACTCTTTTGAAAGAGGGAGAATGGGTGATTTGATGATTTGCAAGTAAAAGTTGCTTTTCTGCATCATGGAAAAGTCACTTAACCTCTTTCTGGTCTATGGAAAATGAAGAAAAAAATGAATATTTATATTTTATCAGTGCCAACCTTTTTATCTGTTCAATGTTTCTCTTTCAGTGGTAAAATGCAGGTGAATTTGCATAAAAGTTTATTCACACACAGTTTTGGTGACCTACTGACTCAACTTGTTTTCGATTTGACTTCTTTTCCACATGTGAAACATTTCGGCTCCAGTGGCAGACAGGTTGTAATAAAACATCTCTCTTGTTGTTTGAACTAAAACACTGTGAATCAAAACTATCTAGAAATAAATTAAGTATTTTCAAAGATTAAAAATCGATAAGCCAACAGGCCAGTTGGTTACCTATAAAATGAGGTTAAAACAAATAATCTTTTTAGGCTTTTTAATTTATCCATGTTCCTTCTGATGGCACCAAAAATATACAAGGTCCAGAATAATAGTTCTCAACAGTGGGTGGTTTTGCCTCCCCTGGGCACATTTTTGGTTGTCACTGCTCTGGGGGGAGGGGGACATCCAATGTGGAGAGATCAGGGTGCTGCTAACATCGTGCAATACACACAGCAGACCTGCCCACCCCCACCAAGAAAGAGTTATCCAAACCAAAACGTCAATAGGTTGAGAAACCCTGATCTAGAATAATGTTCATCCGCAAATTCCCTTCGACTCTGCTTGCTCAAGGTGCTCTTTCATTCTCTCCTTCTGTCCTTCCTCCCTCCCTCCCTCTCTCCTTCCCTCCTTCCTTCCTTCCTTTTTTATTTTCTCCTTCTTCTTTCTCCTCCTCTTCCTCTTCTTTCTCTTCTCTTCTCTTCTCCTCTCTCTCTCACCTTCCATAGTATAAGATCTGACTCCTGAAAATACCTCTCCTTACACACCGCAGGTGCCCCATTGCATGTGAGCTTCTCCTTCCCATTATTAAAGGTGGCCTTTAGGAAAGCATATTAAACTAAACCCTATGAAGACATCGATTGATTGATTGATTGATCAATCGATCTGAACAGCTCTTGGAGCTCCTGCTTTGTGCAGAGGACTACCCAGTCAAGGATCTATCGCAGCAATATCCTTGAAAAGGATCTTAGAAGCCAGTGCAGAAGGACTTTCTGCCCTAACTAGCCAGCCAGCCAGTCTCTGCTGGATTATCCCCAATGAGCTCAGTTTCTGATCCTGCTTCCTTCACTTAGAGGCGATTCCAACTGTTTAAAAGTTTCTCTATATTTTGAGCCAAGATCTGGAGCCTTGTTGGTACTAGTTTGTCTTTGCTGATCTACATGTTGGTGTCAATAATCTGAAGGGAGGCTTCTTGGCTTTTTTAGAAGTCATAAAATATCTCACGGGCACTGAGGCCGCTTCCCTCCGGTGTACATTAGAATTCACAAATGACCGGCTTAGCTCTCATCACAGGGACTTGCGTCCTCAGAATGCCAGTAATCACCTCTCGCTGGGACTCACTCATCTGTCTCCTGCATTCATTCCTGCCCCTTCCTCCAGCAAGCAGCCTTCTAAACACATCAATTTAATCTTGCCAATCTCCTGTTTACTAAAAAAAAAAAAAATTTCGATGGCTTCCCAAGACACAGTTCAAAATCTGTATTGGTCCCTAACACTCTGGACAGTCTCTCTCGGCCCCACCACCTGCCCCTTTTTCCATTTCGTCTTGCACCGCTTCTCTTCGTCACTCCAGCCTGCTGGCTCCCTCTGTCCCTTGAGCATGCTGTGCCCGCTCTAGCTCCGACGCTTCTCACAGGCTCTTCCCTCTGCCTGAAACGCCGTTCCCTGTACTTACCTACCTAACTCCTACTTATTCTTCGAGCCTCAATTTAGTCATAATTTCTCAAAGAAAGCTTCCCTGACTCCCAGACTAGGTATATAGCATGAGAACACTTGAGAATATTTAATTATCTCTGTATTATCTTTTTTTTAATGTTAATGTTGGCCTTTTCCACCAGAACATAAAGCAAACCATGAGTGGGTGTTCAAAAAGAACTGTGCATTTCAGACTGTCGCAAACACTTTTGATCTTTTATTTGTAAGCACATGTTGTGGATCTTATATTCCCTCTAAGAAAAGAGTAGACTTGGGCAAATTTTGCAAATAATTCTGACATCTCACTATAGGACTGCACAATGAGCCACATTTGTCAATCTCAATGCAGGGTCATGCTACCTCTAATATTTGTCTTGCTGACTGTACTAGACATCTTTTGTGTCCCACCCGACCTCATGTTCTTCTGGATCACTCTTTACTCTAGCTTTTGTGGCACCAACCAGTTGGTGTAACCTGACCTTGGCTGCTCACATATCTCTAGCTTTCAGCCCTGAGACTTTTATGGTGGTCATGGGACACCTGAGGAAAACTGCCTGGACTCATGAATGGGCAGCTTAGAAGTGCAAGAGCTTTAGCACCCTGTAGGGCAACTCTTGGTCAATGACTGATGGAGCCAGTGTTCTCCCACCCTACTCTGGAATACAGTCTACGTCTGCTTCAGAAGGTCCTGGATGGATGGAGCCCTAGATGCCTGTAGTGATGATCAAGCCAATAATGTGTCCTTGAATTAGCTTTCCCTCCCCCCTCTTCCCTAAATCCATTATTCATGCTCCCAGAGACTACTTCCAAAATAAACTACCTGCATGTAAACCCTTGTCTTGGGCTCTCATTTTGCAGGAAACCCATTCTAAGATATCGGATATTGCTGGAGTCTGCAGGAGCAGCTATTTAATCACATGGTAAGTGAATTCCACTCAGTTCCAAAAATCCTGGGTCCACCTGTGATAGACTATAGTGATGCCCCACCACCCCCCAATCTGTTCACATCCTAATCTCTGGAACCTGTCCTATTACCTTAACATGGTAAAAGGGACTTTGCAGATGTGATTAAGGTAAGAATCTTGAGGTAATGGGATTACCTTAGATTATCCAAGCAATCCCTAAATGTCATCACAAGTCCTTATGAAAGAGAGGCAGGAGGGTCAGAGTCAGAGAGAAGGCCATGTGATGATGGAAGCAGAGACTGGAGTGATGCACTCTGAAGATGAAGGAAGTGGCCACAAGCCAAGGAATGCTGGCCACCACCATAAGCTGGAAAAGGCAAGGAAAAGAATTCTTTCCTGAGGCCCATAGAAGAAACTTTGACTTTATCCCAGTGAAACTGACTCTGGACTTCTGACCTCCAGAACCCTAAGAGAATAAATTTGTCTTGTTTTAAGCCCCTAAATTTTCGGTAATTTGTTACATCAGTAATAGGTAACCAACATACTACCTCTTTCTTGGATGACTCTTAGCTCCAAGCTCACAGAACAAGGGCCAGCCCTCCACATATACCCTCAATCCAGATAGGACTCCCAAGACACTAGCTCCAGCACAATTGCCTCCTTCTTGCCTACAGGGGAAGACTAAATATGTCGTAAGTGATACAATTGAATGTCTCTGTTAATAAAAATAACATCTGATATTTATTAAGCAAGTATTTACTATGAGTCGAGTTCTGTGCTAACCACTTCTTCTACATTCTTCTCTAATTCACAATAACCCTGTAAGGTTTGTACCTCCCCTGTTCACCATGGTGGATATCTTTCTTATGACCCTGTAGATCCACTGTCCTCCTTTCCCTGCCCTACTCTCTGCCCTGGGAGGTGGGTCCCTTTAGAGTGACTCAATTGGCTTCCTTGATCTCTGGCCTCCAGTTGGGTGTGGCCAGTAGAAGCAACAACAGGTGATGTGAGGGGTGGCAGTGGGGAGAGGTCTCCGGCTCTCTCCCTCCCAGGTTATCATGGGTTGACTGCATCCCTCTCCTAAGGTCACAGAGCACATCAGGTAACTCCTATATAGAGCTTGCTCACAGGATCCTTGCTTTTGCTACTTGTGGGAATTGTCCCTCACTTGTGGCTTTTTTGGAATCCTGCCCATACTTCTGTAAGCAGCCTCTGATGAAGCACTCCTTTAAAGACCCAGTTGGCATGTGCCATCTGATTTCTGCCAGGCCCACTTTATAGCTAAGGAAACTAAGGCTCAGATTGGCTAACTCACTCACACATTTCATCCAAGTATAAAATAACCAAAGAATGAGCAGAATAACAGAGGTTTTATCTGCTTTTGCTGTGGTAGGGAGCATTGCTGATGTTCTCCCAAACTTGAAGAAGAGAATCAAATTTGTTGTTGTTAATGTTCAGTCTTATCGATCACACGCACATTTAATCTGCCTGCACTTTTATCAGGGTTGTCTCCCTTAAATGTGCTCTAGTTTTGTAGGGGCACTGTCTGGTATTTTTTAATAATATATGCAAATTTTGTGAAAATATATCATTTCCTATCTTGTTTTGATCATCTTGACACCACATTTTCCTGTTACACAAACATTTTAGAGTGTGGTTTGTCCTCAAAGACCATGCCAATTGAGAGGAAATGTTTCTGTGAGTTGTCTGACTTATATGTGGCCATTTTTGATGAAGTTTGCAATTCTAACAGCTGTGTCCTAAATTAAGAAGAAGATGGGCATTTCTCCAGAGATGAACCAATTCATCAAGAACTCATCTTGCACATAACATAAAACTTTAATAATTCAGCCCTACTCAGGGGGCTGGCCAGGCTGAAACATGTTGTTTAAAGAAACACAGTTTGATGATTTTGAAATACAAACAAGAACTTTAACTAGGTAAATAAAATGTGGCCAAGTATAATTCTCAGGAAATCTGCTTGAATGAACAGCTAAGGAAGATTTATAATTAGTGTATCAATTATTTCTATGGGAGTGGATATTTTTATGATGCTTGAGGGTCCTTAAAAAGTTTGTTCTCATAAGTAATTTAAATATTCCTCTTGAAATACTGTTTGCGCTATTAATTTATTTAGCAAATTAATTACAGAATCATAATATTTTAGAGCTGCAAGAGACCTCAGAGAAAATCCAGTGCCACTCTCCTTTTGCAAACAGTTTCTCGGATGACTCTTAGCTCCGTGCTCACAGTACAAGGGCCAGCCCTCCACGTCCCTTCCCAATCCAGCTCGGACTCCTGAGACACTAGCTCCAGCACTACTGGCTCCTTCTTGCCTGCAAGGGAAGATCAAAGATGTCGTAAGTGATGCTGTGTAACAACTCCTCTCACTGATCCTCCAAACAGAGCCTTTGCTCTGATCTACTCTTTCCTACCTTTTCTGCCAGACTTGAGTGCCTCCATTACTTTCGTACCCTGTCGCTTTCACTACAGAAGGCTCAGAAGACAAACAACTCCTCAGGGTCTTGCCTTGCTAATCTTCTTCCAATCTGCACTTCTCCAGCCCTGTGAAATTCCCATTCCACTGAGATGGCTTTTGCCAAGGTCACTAATAACAGAGCTTAAGACTCATATGACTTGGCCATTCCTTGACAGCATTTGGAAGGATTGATGACTCCCTTCTTGACCATCTCTCCACCCTTGGCTGCTATTACAGCAGCTGCCTCCTGGTTCACCCCAGCACTCTGACCATTCCTTCCCAGTTTTTTGTTGGAGCTCCTGTTTGCTGTCATCTTCTCTTCCCATTCTGAAGTTCTTCATGGGAAATCACAGTCACTCCCACCATTTCCTCAACTACCTATAGGCTATTTACACTCACATTTAATTATCTGGCCCAGATCTTTCTTCTGAGCTCCTAACTGCCTACACCTTCTGAAGTTCCACAGGCCCTCAATAGATACAAAACAGAGCTATTCTTCCCCCAAAACATGCTCCCCGCTTACGTTTTTCTCTCTGTGAATGGCAATATCATTCACACAAGTGCCCAATTCAGAAATATGACAGTTACTACATTAGTCTATCAATGGTTTATAGACTAATCAACCCATTGCTCCTGAGATAAAATTCAAACTTTTTAGTATAACATACGAGGGAGCCCCCCGAGATCTGGTGGCTGCCAGCTGCACAGCTTCATCACTTATAACTGCTCCCTGTGAGTATTCACACCCACACCAGCTAAACTGTCCTTCCTACAACCCTTGGAAGAACACTGGCTCCTATTCCAAGAGTGAGTTCAAACATTATCTCCTCTATAAAGCTTTTTCTCACCAATTTCCCCCTCTCTGAAAGATTCAGTCACTCCCCATATGCTTCCATCTATGACATTTAGCTACACATGTTTGTTCACAGGCCTTTTTCTCTCTACAAGATTAAAAGCACCTTCAGGTCAAGCACCATGTCTAATTTGTCTTGATGTCCACTGGATTTAACATGGTTGCATATAACAGTTATTCAAAAGATGTTTACGAAAAGACTGACACTAAATGAATGAATGGGTGGATGAGTGAATGAATGGATATAATTGCAGTTTTTTAATGCCCCCAAAGTTGCTACTACAGGTCCCGTTGAGTAGGGCTTTTATTTCTAGAGATTCTAAATGTCAGTAGCTTGATGGTGCCAGAATTCATTGGGTTCAGGGCCGGGAGAGAGGGAAGGGGAGATATAATGACTAAATCAATTTTGCTGAAGAGAAGTCCTTTTAAAGGTTAAAAAAGTTATGAAAAAAAAGTCTAGAAAGATAGTTGAAACCAGATTATGATGAACCTTGAATGCTGGGGTAAAGGGTTTGGGTATGAGAATTCATTCCAGGCTCATAAACAGGAGAATAGCAGGGCTCTATTATTAGTTCATGAGCAGCAAGAACAATAACACAATGAAAATCATATTCTAGGAATTTCAACATGACCTTGTTGTACAGGAGGAATTAAAGACCAGAGTCAGGAGGAGTAGTGGGGGTTGGTGGACCAATTCAAGCCCTAAGGTAAGATTCGGAAAGAGGTTATTGCCACTGGGAATAGGAAGAAAGAGAAAGATTCAAGTCACATGAAGAATCCATAGTGTTGGGGAAAGTAGAGTTGTCTCAATTAAGTAACCAGCTTTAAAAATGATAGATATTCAAAACTATTCCCTCCCTGATGCCTCTGTGTGCAGGACACTTTCCTGAAAGTGAAATGGCTCTTTGGCTCTGTTTACATAACAATGTCTCTGTGGTTTCTCTCCTTTGGCTGCTGAGTTCTAGAGACCTTGACTGCTGCTGATCTCAACCCAGTGAGCAGGAAGTACATAGGAGAAAGATATAGACAAGGAAAAATAAAGATGCATATTTCCCTATCTGATATCTCTAATCTATTAAGGCTAGACACGTGGGAAGAAACCTGCTGAATGACAGAAGTTATCAAGAAATCACAGGTTCAAAAGAGGGTATTTCACAGAACCAACAGCCCAGTGAAGGATGAAAGCTCGTATGGTAAAATGAGGGGAAGGATTTGTCTCTGCTCATTTTGTTTACTTAGAGCTGGGAGGAAGTTGTCCATGACCTCTGTGGCCATACCGTCTAGCAAAATACCCAGAGATCAATGAAATCTCTAAAGTTTCTGCAAGTCACACCAGTCTTTGCTTTCTTATCTTTCAAATTACCCTCAAGACCTCAAATGCCCATAGCTACCAAAATCAGACTTCTGGAAGCAATAACAAATAAGCATTGATAGGGCAGTCAGCCCCGACACAGTAGGTACTACGTACACATGTTTATTTCACATTCCATCCTCTGAGTATTTAAATATGTCACATGGCATGGCTTTATCTGACTTGTCCAAACTCCTGTGTAAAAATGTATAAAAACAGGTCTCTCTCACCTAAAGATAGTTAATATATGGTTTAGGGGTTAGAAATATAAATTTAAGAAAATTCTGAAAACTAAACTGGAGAAGCAAAAGGCTTAACTGTCATGTTCCCCAGATCAAGTCTTTTGTAGATTTCTTCCATTAAGAGGCAGGGTAAGTGATCTACGATAAAATCAACAAAAGCTGTGGGATTTTGCTGAGGAGAAAGGATGAGGCTCCCCACATGATTAACTTTGTCTGGTTGAATTGAGAGTTTCTGAATGATTAAGAAACTAGAACTTGACTAAATCAGAAACCATGTGGTCTATAACAGAAAACCTTTTAAAGGAAAACAACATAAATTTGCAGATGAAGCAAACAGATGATTTCTGTAACTTCATAACTAGGTCGAGAACACCCGTTTGTCCTCAGCTCCGGATAGTCCCTGAGCAGAAGCCATTCCGGGACAAGGGGGTGAAATGTGTTCAGTGATTTCTTGGAAAGGGAAAAAGTATCTGTTGAAACTAAGTCCTCTAATTTATTTTAATAATGTCTCCATTTCATTGGGGTGAATGAATGTGATGAAGTGAGTTTTGAATTGCCTGCTTTGCTAGGATAAACGGTTTTTTACCTTGTAATATTTTTCTAATGAAAAGGAAAAGAACACCATTCTCACTAGAGGAAAGGGTACTAGCATTTCATTGAGTCTGCCGTGGGCCAGGCACTGTGAGAGAGGTCCTTCCATATACATCCTCCCTTTTAGAAGTAGCAGCAATAACGATGGAATCTGTCGGCGTAGCCACCATGGACCGAGAACTTCCTACGTGCCAATAAGAGCTAAGTATTTTAAACAGATCACTCCGTCTTCGAGGTTTTTAAAATTCATCCATGTTGTAGCATGTGTCAGCACCTCATTCCTTTTTTTATTACCTTAATATTAGATAAAAGTGATTCAAACTTGTGAAAGAAATGCGGTGGCCACTGAATATCTTCTCCCATTGTAATCTTAGTACCTCTCATGACAACTACAGTCACACGCCACATAACAACGTTTTGGGCAATGATTGCATATATGACAATGGGCTCATAAGATGATAATGGAGCTGAAAAACTTCTAGCACCTGGTGACATCATAACCATTTTCACACCATAGCGCAACCCATTATTGACATGTTTGTGGTAATGCTGGTGTAAACAAACCTGCTGCACTGCCAGTCATACAGTGTACTCCTCCTACTTATTAAAAAAAAGTTAGCTGTAAAACAGCCTCAAGCAGTTCCTTCGGGAGGTACTCCAGAAGAAGGCATTGTTATCACAGGAGATGACAGCTCCATCCATGTTATTGCCCCTGAAGACCTTCCAGTGGGACAAGATATGGAGGGGGAAGAGAGTGATATTGATGATTCTGTAATGTCTGTGTTTGTGTCTTTGTTTTAGCAAAAAAGTTTAAAAAATAAAATTAAAAAATTTCAAAATAGAAAAAAGGCTTATAAAATAATGATATAAAGAAAGAAAATATTTTATAGAGCTGTATAAGGTGTTTGTGTTTTAAGGTAAGTATTATTAGAAGAGTCAAAACATGTTTTTAAAAGTTAAAAAGTTTATAAAGTAAAAAAGTTACAGTAAGCTAAAGTTAATTTATTATAGAAGAAAGAAAAAATTATAAATTTAGTGTAGTCTCGGTGTACAGTGTTTATACAGTCTGCGGTAGTACACAGCAATGTCCTAGGCCTTCACAGTCACTCACCACTCACTCGCTGACTCACCCAGAGCAACCTGCAGTCCTGCAAGCTCCATTCATGGTAAGTGTCCTATACAGGTATACCATTTTTTATCTTTTATATTGTATTTTTACCGTACCTTTTCTATGTTTAGATCTACAAATACCATTGTGTTACAGTTGCCTACAGTATTCAGTACAGTAACATGCTGCATGAGTTTGTAGCCCAGGAGCAATAGGCTGTACCATATAGCCTAGGTGTGTGGTAGGCTACACCATCTAGATTTATGTAAGTGCACTCTGATGTTTGCAGAATGACAAAATTGCCCAACGACGTATTTCTCAGAACGTATCCCCATCATTAAGTGATGCATGACTATAATGATTTCCGTACAATCTCTGCAGCCTCCGTGTGAAAACAACCAATATTGTATATTTTTTAGGAGACACAGAGCATTATGCATTTTCCATTACCTTCTTTTTGACCTCTCAGATCAGTTAGCTTGGGAATATACCACCTATTTATAAATCAAAGGAGAAAAGATCTCAGGCCTGTCCCAGCTTGCATGGTAAGATAGGCCAGAGAAGGAGAAGTGAGTTTGCGGAAAGTCTGCCGGTCCTTGCATGTTTATCCCTGTGCTGCTTACCTGTTTTATTGTTGCAGGAACACGGTAATTCCAATTCATGGGAATTTGGGCTTCCCATGAATTCTCTCTTTTGATTCTTTTGTGCCTGTTACCTGATAGTAATGGTACGAAAAATTAGGTTGAATGACCAGATTGGGATTAGGCACACCATTTCCACGTAATATTTGGATTTTTTCCCATTCCCGCATTAGGTTATATAATCAGAGAGAGACTCGCTGTGCTGGGAGAAATCTTGGTCAACATCTTTTTAAGAGGCCTACCAAGGTCACATAGCTGGTTAGTAGCACAGCTGGGGTTAGAGCTTAGGGGACGAGGGATTTTTCTTGGTGAACAGAAAGCAACATGTATGCACTTCAGGGTCCAAAGATCTAGCTGTGGCTCCCCACCCTGCCACTTCTTAGCTGTGGGACCTTGCATAAGTTTCCTCACAGGAGTGTGAACATTAAATGCGACAACATGTACAGTGTCAAACACTGCCTGTGTGCATAGTCTTAATGCTCGGTGAGTGTCAGCTGCCATGCTTTCCATGTCAGGGATCTTAGGCTTTGGACTTTGAGAGGTCCCCCCCCGGTTGTTGACCAGAGCCCATAGTTCCTGGTTGTCTCCTCCACTTCCAGAGCAAGGAAGCTGCTGAGTACCTGCCTCCCTAGGGTTGTGCCCTTTGGTAAGTTTCAACCTGGGTGTCAGTCGTCAGAATGCCAGAACAGACCAGGGCAGGGTGCCTTTCAAGGACACGGGGCTTCCTCAGATGGGGAGATGCTTCATTTGAGTCCTGCAGCCAGTAGTCATCTCAGTCTCTGCTGTGGTTGTCCCATCCTGAGAAGCTCTGGTAGACTCCTGGGAAGTATCCTGAATAGAAAGTAAAAGTTTATTGTTGCCACTTTATGGTTCCCAAGGGTGAGAATGAACCCAGAGTGTAGCCTGAACTCCCTCTTAGGCCCTGAACACATTACACTACCATATGCAACCCACTCTGTGTAATTGAATCCTATTACTTATAGTCACAATTTTCCCATTACAAAATATTGTCTTAATTTTAACTAAATGCTTACTCCTTAAAATCTAACTGAAAACTTTCTATGCTAACCAAATATCCTAGCTAAACAAACACATAAGCTCTATCTTGTAGTAATGCTTGCTCTAAACTTCCTCCTTTTCCATAGGTTATTGACCCAGGGTATTTTACATTTTGCTACTTTCGCAGATATGGGTCTAACTGATTTTGAAACATATTTTCCTCATCTTAACAATCTTTACCTCTCACCAACAGGCCTCCTGCCTGGTACTGGCTCCCCTTAAATCTCTCCAAGTATGTGCCAGAGCTTACTTCAAAACTATATACCTTCTCAACACCTTTGCTTCAGTCCCTTGGAGGGGGTAAAAAACATGACATATCTCTTAACAATTAATTATTCAACTTTTGCAGTGCCTACTACAAGTAAAAACTGAACTAGATTCTGTCACTTTATAGGTGGCCTAATGCAAAGTAGTTAACATTGCGAAGCTTTGGTTTCCCTATCCGAAGAGTGGAGGTTGTAATATTAATAGTACTCATCACATAGGGTGGTTTTGAGTATTAAAAGAGATAATGAGTATCAGGGGCTTGGCACCATGTCTAGCACACGTAAGTGATCAACCAACATTAGCTGTTGTTGTTCTTGTTGTTGTTGTCATTAGACAACGAGCAGCACAAAGATATGTAAGACATATTCCCCACCCTCAAGGAGCTTACAAGATACTTGGGGTGATGAGACACAAGCATGTGATAAGACAGTGACATGAGCAATACCCTAATAAAGTATGTAATGCACCATTTGTCAGACAAGTGAAGGTCAGAATACTATGGGCTAGAATATAATCAGGAAAGACTTTAGGGTGAGGTTGATGGAGAAATAAGAAGTCAGGCCTTGACCTCTGAATTGCTCTTATTGATAGATAGGTAGTGAGGAGGGGAGCACTTTCCAGGTAGGGGAAATAGCAATAAGCAACATAGAGAGAGGGGAATGTGCCAGTGGCTAGACACAAATGACAGGTTAAGTGGAGAATTCATGTCCATGCATGTTAGAGCCAGATTGTGACAAGCATTGAATGTGAATGTACACAGTAGGCATTTGAGGGTTTAAGCCACAAAGCTGGGGAAGCTTATATGGTGTTAGTATTTGGGGTGGGAGGAGGGAGAGACTACAACAGAAAGTGAATATACTGTTCCAATAGTGTGAATTTAAGGTGAAGTGAAGAGATCTGGGTGACTGGAGGTGACAAAGGAAGCCTTATCTGAAAGACACTTAGAGGGAAGAGTTGTGTCCTGATTTAACAGGCAAGGGCAAGATGGAAAGAGGGTGTCATTATGCAAGCAGAAGGGGAGTACAGAATACTCTAAAGTTTTAATCCCAGGAAGCAGAAAGAATGGGCTATACAGTGTCATTAGTGAAATACGAAGGTCATTCATTCAGTCACTTGTTCAATAACATTAATTCTGCACTTTCTACCCCAGACCCTATGCCAGATAATTGGGATCCAGAGATGAACACAGCTGTCCCTGACTTCCAGGAAATAGCAGTCTAGTAAGAAGGGGAAACTAGCTTGGGGAAAAAATATGAGTGTTTACTCATAAGTGGATAGAGCTGAAAAAACTTAAATGTCATCTAGAGTACTCCTCACCCTACTCCACCTGAAACAAACTTTAAAGATGAGAAACTGAAGTCCAAAGACGGTAAGTGGTTGCCAAAATTCACACCTCTAGTTATTGTCAGCCCAGAAGGCGAGCCCAGAATTCTTTACATCATGCCGTGCTGCTGTCTCTTCACACATAGCACTCGGTGTTGGGACCTCACGGTTGACACTCAATCATGCGTTGCCTTGTGACATCATTCATAGGCTATCAAACAAGGGAACGGAAGCCTATGGCAAACTGCGAGGGGAGGTAAACTACAGCTAACTCACTTCTCCTGCACTGGTGTCTTTTTACCCCCGAGAGATTCTAAGTTGCATCCAAGGACCATGCACCCAGTGTCTACGGGAGTGAGGACATCATCCACCATCCAGGTGGAAGTCTGCCTCACCTCTCTCCCCTGTTGCCTGGACCCCACATTCTTGAAGTCACGTCACTCTGTGTCTTCAATATTGTTCAAATTGTTCGCTTCATACCACTTCCACTATTACCTCAGTCCAGGCCCTCCCTCCAGTTGTCTCCTAATTTTTTGCCTTCCCCACTTCAATCCATCTTTTTCACTCTGCCATCAAAGAGCCAAAGATGTCATAACTCTACTTTAAAAAAAAAAACGATGTTTTTTCATTGACTACAGGATAAAATCCAGTCTCCTTGGAATGACTAGGAATTCTTTTCCTTCCAAAAGAAGTTTCCTGCTATTCCCTTACAGGTACTTTATGCCTCCACAAAAAACTACCCACCTCTATCTGAACACCCCAAGTTCTTTATCTCCTTATGTCTTTCCACATGCTGTGTATTTTGCCTATTTTTTTAATTCTTGCTACCTGAACTCCTATTCATCCTTTGATGCCCACCTCAAAAATCATCTTCCTTAAATATGGATTTCTATTAATTGTATTTATTCATAGCGCACATCATGACAAAAAATAAGAGGATATAATGTCACATACAGAGATACATACCATATAGCAAAGTAAAATATATTCAAATTGGCAAGTGATAGGAAAGTAAAATGAAGACAGGAGTGATGTTAGGCCACAGAGTGCTTCTCACACAATCTTACACATTTGCTGGCCTTTCACAATTCGTCACTTAAGCCTCTGGGGCCTTTTTGTGTTTACGTGTTTTACTCCTCCCAAGACTGTGAGTCCTCGAGGACAAGAACTTCATCTTAATCATTTCTTATCACCAGTGTCTCAAGTAATATCTGGCTGTCCGTACACGGCTATTGGATAAATGAGTAAGTGGATGGATAAATGTATATCATACTCATTTTTATACCCCCCATACTGAACGATTTATATAAAATGTGTGAAGTTATGGAAAGAAATTCTGAGAAACATTCAAGTACTTAGAGATATGGTCATCCCCTTTGGGGAAAATACATTAATCCTTGGGAATACATTAAATATCAAGAAAGAAAATTCAGAAAGAAAAGAAAGGGAAAAAGGAGACAGTGGAAGAGAAGAAAGGGAGTGTCCCGCCAGGACGGAGTAGGAGGGAGGCAGAGAAGGCAGGACGTGAGGGCCAACAGCTGTGAATTGTTCAGAGATGCCAGCCCTTCTGCATCTAATATGTTTTGTGTTCTCCCTGCCATGCATATAGTAGGTGCTAAATAAGCAGTGTCATGTCAGAAGGTGGACAGAGAAACCCTAAGGCCCCAAGTCAGGAGCACAGCAGGTTGAGTGACTTCACTGTCCCCAGATTTAGTCTGGGCCTCCGCGTGAACACATCTTCATATCATTTGCTATACTTAGGTTTGCATCAGCTTTAACCCATTTTGGCTGCCTGTTCCTCTAGACTCTGTTGCTCTGAGAAACAACCCCTTTATCTACGTTTACGCACCCTGGTTGTTAAGTGTTTGGGGAAAAGGCATTCCTTTCAGATCCCATTTGATTTCTGCCTCTGCCCAGGCATTGCTGACTTACTCATGCCCTAGGTGTAATCTGGGCATCAGCTATCACCTTATCCTTCAAATGTATATGTACCACCCCCAGGCAGGCACACGGTTCGGAAATTCCCATCTCCTTTTCTATTCCAAACCCTGACCCATCTTGGCCCTAACAGACCTACAGATTAAAATGCTCTTTGTCTCTTGGACTATGTATATTGTATTTACCCAAAAAGAAGACTAGGTTGCTTTGGGGTTTTTTTCCTAATATAGCTTAACTTAAAATTATTATAAATTCTTAAAAGACTGACGGCTGGTGACAAAAGACAGCAATTTATGTTGAAATACTCTTTACAAACTCTCTACCATGTTTTATGAGAAATTTCATCCAAATGTTTCTGATTTAGAAATTGTTCATTTGTAATTGCTATTTGAGTCCAGGAAGCATTTTTATTGCCATCTATGGCATTTTAAAAGTTTTTTTTCTTTGAAATAACATAAAAGAAGTGTGTATGACATATATTCTTATTTCACAAACCTAAGAATTAGGTGGTTACTAATTCAACATATTCCCCATGTAAGATTGTCACAAATAAAACTGCTTGTTTTAGTTTGTAAATTCCTTCCTTCCTACCCATTCTCATGGGGGAAATCCCCTTCTTCCCATCATCTTTCAAGGAAAAAAAAACCCATAGAAGTCACAATATAAAAATACTAAAAATGGGAAAACAGGAACTCCCAAATTGAAGTAGAATCTAAACAGACTACCTCTTTCCTAAGCAAGTTGTCAAAGGGTAAAAAATGGAGCTAGAAAATATCTTGTGATTTAGGTGACTTTCACAGTAACTTTTGAGAGCTTTAGGAGGTTCCCAGAAATTAGAGAAGGAAATTATGAAATGGTTGACCATGGAGGCTTTCAGAAGCACAAAACCATACCCAAAACTTTTTTAAAAAATACAAATTTATCTTACAAACATAAATTATGGTACTTTTGCCTACAAGGGATTGTCCTCTCACCCACCTGGGTGAAATAAAGAGCTGAAGGCCACACTTTCAGCAGTGAACTAAAGCAGTACACACCCGGACAACCCCCAAAATCATTGCCCAATAAAGACTTTAAGAAATGCTGAAATTTAAACCCCAGGGATTGAGCTACAAACTTTAAAATGATAAAATAGTAAAATTTTAGAAACAGAAGAGACTTCAGAAACTATTGTTTAAATGAGAGGATATGGTTGAGGCCACACTACCCCAAAATATGACACCTTGGCATTTGAGAAAATGGCAGAGGCAGGAAGGTCACTCTCAGAACTTTTCCCACCTTTCTTCCCTGAAGCAGGTCATGAGATCCCATTGGAGAGGTGCCTCCCTATACCTGGTAGGAAGGAACAGCCTCATCTCTGCAGACACAGGAAGGCAGAGAAGAATCTGAACAGACGGGCCTCGCCAAGTTCCCCCAGTTCACCACCATTAGGTCAGACCCCCTTTGCCCAGTCATACTTACCCCAACGTCCGCTCTCCATCAAACCCAAGCATAAAAATGCACAACTTTCCCTCTTTCTTTGGGTCTTCATTTCTGAAGACTCCCATGTCACGTAAAACTTATATTAAATAAATTTGTATGCTTTTTCTTGCTAATCTTTCTTTTGCCGTAGGGGCCTCAGCCATGAACCTATGGATGGGTGAGGAAAGAAATCCTACTCCCCTGCAGAGGGCACAGAGACCTCCAGTGTATTTGTCTGGCAGTGAAACGACCGAGTGTGAAGCTAAGTATACAGACAAAAGGCAACATGCTTCAAGAACTAAGAAAAATTATGTGCAAAGGTTTGAACTAAATGGGGTTGGACGTACTCGGGATCGGATGCTGTGGCCTGACTTCCAACAACTCCAAGTTTCAGTCCAGAATCACCCACAGCACACCCCTCCCACCTCCTCCCTCACGACAGGGAAGTTGGGTATGTCAAGGGGGCAATATAAAGAAACTGAAGGCTCAAAGCTAGTGACAACTGCAGGAAAATGAAAAGATGTGAGGTACAAAAGCCAAAAAGCTCATGATAATTATAAGAACATAAAATTGACTAATTTTAGACAAATTTTTAGTGAAAATTGTATCACTACTTTGTAAACTTTCTTTCAAGCATGTAATTAAAAAAAGTGTCCTAACCTATTTTTTCTAAAGAAAGTGTCATTTTAAAATTCAGGTTTGTCTTTTTTTTTTAAAAAAGATTCTTATGTTAATTTGATCTACAGCAACACTAAGTACCACTTTTTCAGAAAAGCAAATTATACTATAGAAAAAAGTGCTTAGCAAGAGCATCTGTTTTGTTCTTTGCGGGGGTGGCAGAGTTTCTAGATTATAGGCATCAGAACTTGTCTTTTTATCTCTCCTGAGCATTGTGTCCTACCTTTGCTATGCCTGTATGTAAAAATGACTCTTAAATGGCCCCTATAGCCAGCTGTGGCTCAATGTGCTTTTTAAAAGCACAGCAGGGAGAGCTTGGTTGGGTTGTGTGGGGTGGTTGAAATTGTAATATTCAGTGCCTCAAGGCACCAGTGTTTGTTCTTGATGATGAAGATAATCAAAGGAGGGAAAAGCCTAAATGACTTCAAGTATTTTCAGAAGTTTAAAAACTCAGAGGCTGGTAGTTTAAGGATCTTTTGTGGGTTGAGCTTGATTTAAGGCCCCTCCCCTTCCTTTACCAATAATGCATTCAAAAGAGAGAATTAAAATCAGATAAAGGAACAAAATGGGTTCTTTTGGCTTAAAGAAGAGAAGATGGTGAAGAGATTTTCTAACCATCAAGGATAAAACATGATATTATGCGGCGGCTGGTGGACCTGCCCTGGTAGGCATTCAGCAATAGTTAGTATGAGCTATTTTCACTAATGGCAATGTTACCGAAAGTTTGATACTTGTCCCCAATGCCGAATCAGTTAGAATGAAGAACAAGGACAAGTGTTTGAGGAAAGGGAAAGAAAAGTTTATTAATTTGCCAGCAAATGAGGAGGGCGGTAGGCTGGAATCTCGGAAGACCACCATCCTCCTTTAAGCAGAAAAACAGGGCTTTTTAAAGGGAGGTTTTCAGCAGTAGGGCTACTGTCAGGCTATTGTAGCTTAACTATAATTGGCGTTTTCAGTCTTGGGCCATTGAGACCTTATCTCCAGTGACTACAACCTTGTGATCCCTGCCTGGACAATTCTGTTTTAAGATAATAGAGAACAAACAGCAAAGAACATTTTTCTGCCCCTTTGATCACTGGCCTTAGGACAGAATGCAAGTTTTAATTCCCAAAAAGGGTGGGGGGTTTTAAAGAGACAACTTGTAAAACATTCCATTGCCCTTTTCCAGACCTCTACCTCTGCTACATACTCCCCACTGTCGATATTATCCTTACTCAGCTGTGGGAGAAGGGGCAACGTGGCCGTCAAGCTACTTCCTGCTGAATTAGGGTGACGCTTTAGATGGCAGGTTGGTACTTGTTTATGCCATTGCTCTTTCGGGTTTCTCAAAGTTTTGGCAGTAGATTCACAAAAATAAAGAATGCGTCAGATTACCAGGCGGAAAAGGGCGTAAGCAACAGCTACAGCCGTGAGGGCTGACGAGGCCAAATGGAGGACACCTGGTGAGAGGGATTTTACCCGCTTGGTAGCCAGGAAAAAAGTTAGAAAACCAGTCGCCTATGCCTGCCCCCAGACCTCCTCTTCATGCAGTTTGCTGTAACCAGGTAGCTTGCTGGTCGAATTTTGTCAACATGTACTTCCACCTCTACAGAGGAATTTATATAAGCACAGCGTGAAGAATTACCTGTAACACAAGCACCTCCCTGTTCTGCTAAAATATAGTCCAAAGCAATGCGATCATCACGAACTGCTTGAGCTATAGAGTCTAAAGATTTTTGTGGAGTAGCTCTCACCAATGTGGTTTAATTGGCAATATCCTCAAGGCTATGGATAGATGGTGAAGCACATGTGGATGAGCTGCCACCCCCCACCAGAGTAGTAGAGTGTACCCAAAGAAGTACTCACCTCCATCTGGGATTCCCCCAGGAGATACTGTTTTGGAGTTCCCCAGATGGAGTCCCCGTCTAAAGTTCCCCTGGTTATTCATGAAAATGATTTCAGGGAACTCATCCAGTGAGCAGTCTCAGCGGGCCAAGAAGGGCATTTTGAGGAGCCCCAGTAAACAAGTGCCCCCCACTGTCCAGCTATTTAAGCAATCATAAGCCCAAGGAGTTCCTTTCTTGCCTCCACAGACAAAAATGTGCCCACAGGGTGCACAGACAGTACCTGCTCTGTTTTGAAGGTTTATAGAGCCATTCTTGGGTAGCATTAAGGTTAAGCTTTTAAACCAAGGGTCTGTATAAAGAAGTTGATCCTGTCCTTCCCAGAGCTGAAACACTGCTAGTTTTCCCAAGCCTTGGGGATGCATTTTTTTCTGGCATACTATGGTACAAATAGGAGTCCCTTGGTCCTTATCTGAGGAGTTATAGCATTTATTAAGAAGGTAATCCAGAGAAGGGGCTGAAAAGACTGTAACAGTTGCATTCTTACAATAAGTAGTCAATTTGGGGAGACCATTAGGCCAGTGGAAAGTGCACCAGGAGGACTGTGGTTCCTTACTGTCACCTTGTAAATAGTGTGCATATGGACTGGGTAAGAAAGGAACATGGGACTTCTGGACCTTTTAGTCCACCCTGTAGGTGACCTGAGAGACCGGCTTCTGCAAATTCAGAGTGTAGGAAGGTATATTAGTGAAATTATATACAGAAATAACTACGGAATCAGAATGGTCTCACACCAAATGAAGTTTAGGATGACAAACCCAGCAGCGAGGTAGATTAGCAGAAGAGATGATAGTTTGGGAGATCCACACTAAGGAGTTATCTCTCCATTCTATAGACAGAACAAATAACTGAAGAAAGGTCAGCAAAAATAACAACATGTTCATTTTTCCTTCTTCTTAAACAGGTACTTTAGATAGCCTAAAGGCTGGCCCATCCACTGGGGGGTTTTGTCCTCTTCTTCCATGGGACGCCTCTTTACTCTGGTATGATGACCCACGGTTTTACCCCTGACAATTTCAACAAGATGTGAGTTGTTAGAAGCACTCCATAGGGCCCTTCCATTTCTCCAGCAGTTGTTGCTCAGAACCGCACAAAAGAGAACTGAGTTCTCCTAACCTAAAAGGGGATGAATTCCCTAGTCCCACTCAACCGTGACTTCCACACCTACAGCACCACAAATGCCCCACCGCACGGCTGGAAAGCTCACAACCTTCCCCAAATGGGTAGAATCAAGGGTCTCAGTGTGCACACCAGAGGACTCACCTCAAGGACCAAGGCGTCACGACTCTTCCCAAATCTGTTTCCTTTTCCTCAACCAGGTTCAGGCTGTGAGGAGCAGTGTCTAATTCAGGGAGGGAGAGATGGGAGTTTCCAGACCTAACTGGCTCTGGCAGCTTCTGGGAAAGTCCCCCACTCTCTCACCCTGAAAACACGATGCTCATACTGGCAAAGACCGTGGCTTGACCCAGGGTTGCTCCCTGCCTCCTCCAGCCACAGCAGCAGTTGATCGCGAAGTGCTGTTCCACTGGGGCACCAATGGGCCCACCCAGGGACACCAAATTTTGTTACCAAAACTTCAGTACTTGTCCCTGAGGCCAAATCAGTGAGAATAAAGAACAAGTGGTTTGAGGAAAGGGAAAAAGAAGTTTATTAATTTGCCAGCAAATGTGGAGGGCGGTAGACTAGTGTCTCAAAGACAACTATCCTCCTTTAAGCAGAAAAACAGGGCTTTTTAAAGGGAGGTTTTTGGCAGTAGGGCTCAGGCTTACTTGACCAGTGTCACATGTCATGGCTTCAGGCTATTGTTTTTTAACTATAATTGGTGTTTTCGGTCTTGGGCCATCATGGCCATATCTCTGGTGAATACAACCTTGTGATCCATGTCCGGACAATTCTGTTTTAAGATAATAGAGAACAAACAGCAAAGAACATTTTTCTTCCCTTTTGATCCCTGGCCTCGGGATGGAATGCAGGTTTTAATTCCCAAAATGTGTAGGGGGTTTAAAGAGACAAGTATCTCTCGAAGACCACCAGAAAAACCTGTTACTCAAACAAAGCTAAGTTTATTGAACTTACTAAAGTAAGAGAGAACAGTCTCAAAATAGAAAATGGAGACAGGTTACCTATAGAGTTTTAGGGCCTAGGCTGGGTGACTTTAAAGCAAGTTTACAAGGCAGAAAACTGGTTTGGAGAGTTTGGGGAGAGTTTATGACAAAATAAGTTGACCTGGTGGACACAGTGAGGAAAGGATGCTAATGCTGGTCTTGCTGAGCAAGCTATCAGAAGGATGCTACTGAGCTGGCGTTGCAGGTTGGGTTCTCCATGAAGCAGACTCTGGGGCAGTTTAGTATTCAGGATAGTTATTAAGAAGTGCCTTTGAGATCACACCTGTGGAATAGACTGGGAGGAGGAAGCCTGATTGGCTGGGGACAGGGAGGGGGGATCAAGCTGTGATGTGGGGTCCACAGTCTCAGCCACCCCCATAGTGAGCTCTGGATTTAAAATGACCCAAAAGAAATGTCCGACATTGGGCCATGTTATTGGACATAGGCTGCCCTGGAAGGAGGTGACTTGAGCAAGGCAGCTTTCTACAGCTGAGCGATCCCTGAGTGGAATGACAGATAAAGGCCTTCCCCCAGCAGCGAGAGCAGAAGTCTTTCCTCAGAAAAGGATCTGAGTAGGGTGGTCCACGGTCTCATCATCCAGAAGTGCGTATTCCTGAGCAAGCAGCTATTGTTACTGCTTGGTCCCAGCATTGTTTAGCAGAGGACTAGGAAAATCTGCCTCGTCCCGTTATTGTTTAACACAAGGACAAGGAATTAGGATTGTTTCAGTTTTCAAAACAAAGAGCTTCTTTCTTCCCCACACCTAAATTTATCTGGATCTCAGAGAAAGAAGTGCCCATCCGTGATATTAATTGCTTTTTCTGTCCCCTCCATCCTCACCCACCTTCCTCCGTTCGGGTCCTGTGTGTGTTATTCCCTTGTCCTGTGCGTATCCAATTACTCCCCACTGTTGACAACTTCTTTTCTAACTATTATAAAACCTTCCTCACGTTTAGTAAAAAAAAAAAGTTAGATTTATTTAGGCTCACAAATCTCTATATAATCATCCACCTTCCTTTCACCATAATAAAAAAATATTAGTTCTTACTGGTTCCGTTTCTCTCACCAACTCTTCCCATTCTAACTTTGCTCTTCGGTTGAAACTACCCTCTGGTAAGTCACCAGTAATCTCCCTTGATACATATAGGTAGGATTTGCCCTATTGACCACCTTCTTCTTAAAACTCATTCCATTTTTTGGCTTCTTATAATCTGCACGTTTTCCTTCTGCCTTTGAGAAAATCACTTTTTTGTCCTGTTCATTGTCTTTTCTTCCTCTTCACATCTCTCAAAAATGAAGATGATTCCTATTTCTGTCTTCTCCACTCTGGCTATATTTACCTAGTTAATGTTTTCTACTCATATAAACAAAACCTTTATGTGAATAATACATCCCTGACTTCTTTCAATATCCATTCGCTAGCCAGAAATCTGTAAGTGATCAATTTGCCAGGATCTCAAACCCATCATTTCTGAAAGTAGACTCAACATATTAAGACTGCAAGACTAGGGGGAGAGAAAAAAATGGCGGTGTGATAGCGTCCTACCACCGCACCGCTCCCAGGGAAGGAGGTGAAGAACGCCAGCGGCTGCCTGCGAGCACTGGACCGCTCACTCCGAAAACAGCATTGCGAATGACAGAGAAACAACGCCGAATGCCCAGCCCAAGAAAACAGGTACAAAATTTTCACAAAGATCGGAGGGCGCGCGGAGCACAATAGAGCCCAGAGCGCGGGAAGGACGCGCTCGCCAGGTCGGCGCAGCGCGACCTGCCCCCCAAGCGTTACGCGCCTCCCCATCCACTCAGTCAGGGACAAGCCCAGAGTTGGGACAGAGCGGTTGCTAGGGACGGCGAGCCCTGTGGAGAGGAGGAAGTAGCCAGAGCCAGACACAACTCGCAGCTGCAATGTACAGAGACTGCTGAGGTCTGGGGGGGAACTGGGCAGGGGCGGAGTGTAGATACAGCTT
The DNA here is from genome assembly GCA_023783475.1 of Daubentonia madagascariensis. NCBI lineage: Eukaryota > Metazoa > Chordata > Mammalia > Primates > Daubentoniidae > Daubentonia > Daubentonia madagascariensis. The sequence goes on from JAKFHU010002088.1 coordinate 7,474,172, forward strand.
CCCAGGACAGTGCGCGGGAACCCGCAGGCCGGCACTGCGCCACTAGAAGTCAGCGGGACTGGGCCCAGGAGTTTAACGGAGAGCGGGACACGCCCTTAGGGGCTGCTGGCAATTGCCGCTGGACCAGGCCGGTGTGAGAAAAGCTGCGCTCTGGCGCGATCGGAGCCCAGCTGTGCGCCAGGCTGGCAGCGGCCGCCATCTTTACAGCCGCCCGCGCGGAGCTGTGAGCCGCGTCTCTAGCTCCCCCCGCCCCGGCCCGGGGCTCTTCCGCTGGGGCGAGACAGGCTTTGCCTGTGGTGGCCAGGGACAGCTGCATCCGTGGGTTCCAGGTGGGACGAGATCCCGGAACTATAGCGGCGGGACCTTTGGGTATTGGAAACAGTTTGCAGCTCGTCCATCTGGTTCCGCTACCCCGGCTCTGGCCTCCGACAAGTCCGCTATGTGCTGGTCCTAGTGCCCGCCCTTCAGGTCCCAGCCCTCCTGTACCCCAGAGATCGCTCATTTTGAAGGTTGCTGGCTATAGTGACTCATTTGGTATAACTGCTGGTTCCCATGACAACCAAATACCTCAAGAGCCACAGGCTGAACCACAGCAGCTCCCCATAATCCTGCCCACTTCAATAGGGAATTTCGCGCCATCCAAGAGCGCTTCCAGCGGCCACTACTCCCCCCTCCCCGTGTGAACATCCCCCCCGGTGGAGACTGCTGGGGATAGAGACGGCCACCCGCCTCACCTTGGGGTCTAGTGGTGGAAAAGGGGTGCACAATTGGAGATCCCCCTATCAACCAGTATCACGCGGAGACACACATCAGAAGGGCAGACACACGTGGCTAGATGAGCAACCTCTGAGCTCTGTAGAATTTTCCCAACTCAGCTCTCACACTGCAGCCAAAAGAAATTTTGTTTCTACCTGCACCTCAGGAGGAGCAGGGTCAAAGTAACCCCTAGGAGCTACAGGGCCCCTCCCAAAGCATGGGGCTTTCACATACCCCAGCTGGGGAATCAGAGTCTGCCACGGACATAACAGAATACCTAGCTAATAGGGAGCGGAGGACTCATATCCTCAAGTACAATTCATTAGCTCAGAGCCCAAGCTGGGAGGTCATTCTCACCACACTCCACTGGGAAGAGGAGAAGACCACAGGTCAGAGTTAACTCAAGATCCAACAAACTTGCTAAAATACACCTAAGGCAATACAGGCCACTACTTCTCTCCCTGGCTTTGCCAGGGAACAATAACTGTGGGCCTGGTGACAGGGCCATAAACTAGCTCTAACACCCCCAGCTCTCGACCAAGACGCCAGATGAGAAAAAACCAGCGAAAGAACTCAGAGAACATGAAAAATCAAAGTGAAAAGTCACCCCCAAAAGAAATTATCAGTTCCTCAGCAATGGATACCAACCCAAATGAAATGGGTAGAATGACAGAACAGGAATTTCGTTTATGGATTATAAGAAAGCTCAATGAAATTCAAGAGAAAATTGAATCCCAGCACAAAAAAAACCACAAGAAAAATGCAAGAAATGAATGAAAATTCTCCAAAGAAATAGAAATATTATGGAAAAATCAAATAGAAATCCTAGAAATGAAAGAAGCATTCAAGGATCTACAAAACACAGTGGAAAGCCTTAAGAATAGGCTGCACCATGCAGAGGAAAGAATTTCAGAGCTAGAAGACAGCTCCTATGTGCTAAATAAGTCAGCCGAAGAGAAAGAACACAAAAACAAGAGGCAGGAAAAAAGCATACAAGAAATGTGGGATTATGTAAAGAGGCCAAACATAAGGATAATAGGTATCCCTGAGGGAGAGGAAGAAAATTCGCATGGGCTGGAAAATTTATTTGAAGGAATAATAGAGGAAAATTTCCATGGCTTAGCCAGAAATCTTGACATCCAAGTACAAGAAGCACACAGGACTCCTGGGAGAGTCAACGTGAAAAGGCATTCACCATGCCACATAATTATTAGACTGACCAAAGTAAACACAAAAGAGGCACTCCTCAGAGCTGTAAGACGAAAAGAGCAGGTAACCTACAAAGGGAAACCAATCAGATTAACTGCAGATTTCTCAGCTGAAACCTTACAAGCCAGAAGGGAATGGGGAGACATCATCAATCTCCTAAAACAAAACAAAGGTCAACCCAGAATTCTGTATCCTGCCAAACTAAGCTTCTTATATGAGGGAGAAATAAAGACCTTTCCAGATAAGCAATCACTGATAGAATTTGCGAAATCCAGACTGGCCTTGCAAGAAATGCTTAGACCTGCATTATACACTAAACAGAGCAACAGACACCCACCTATGTAAAACTATGCAAAAGCTAAAACCCCAGAAACCAGATTCCACAATGATGCAAGAGGTAAAACAAAAGATACCACCCAACAGAATAATCAGAAATTTACCCCAAATATCAATTCTCTCAATAAATGTAAATGGCTTGAACTGCCCATTGAAGAGACATAGGCTGGCTGAATGGATGAAAAAATACAAACCAAGTATCTGTTGTCTTCAGGAAACACACCTTACACACAAAGACGCATTCAGACTCAAGGTGAAAGGATGGAATACAATTTTTCAGGCTAATGGAAACCAAAAGAAATGCGGAGTAGCCATCCTCATTTCAGATGACATAAACTTTAAAACAATAAAAGTAAAGAAGGACAAAAATGGACACTATATAGTGGTGAAGGGAAAAATTTCACAAGAGGATTTAACAATCCTAAACATTTATGCACCCAACACAGGAGCACCCAGGTACATAAAGTAAATACTGCTAGATCTAGACAACATAATAAGCACCAATGCCATAGTTGCAGGGGACTTCAACACCCCACTGACGGAACTGGACAGATCCTCCAAACAAAAAACAAATAGAGAAATAAAAGACCTAAACAGGACTATAGAACATTTGGGCCTAACAGATATCTACAGAACACTCCACCCAAATAACACTAAATATACATGCTTCTCATCAGCTCATGGAACTTTCTCTAAAATTGACCACATCCTAGGCCACAAAACAGATCTAAACAAATTCAAAAAAATAGAAATATACCATGTATCTTTTCAGACCACAGCGGAATAAAATTAGATATCAATTCCAACAGAAACTCACATCTTCCTCCAAAAACTTGGAAACTAAACAATCTATTGCTGAAAGATTATTGGGTCAAAGAGGAGATTCAAATTGAAATCAAAAGATTCTTCGAACTAAACGATAATGGGGACACAAGTTATCAAAATCTGTGGGATACAGCAAAAGCAGTCCTGAGAGGAAAACTTATCGCCCTAAATTCCCACATCCAAATGACAGAAAAGTCACAAATCAGTAAACTAATGAATCATCTTAAGGAAATGGAAAAGGAAGAGCAAAGCAATCCTACAGCCAGCAGAAGAAAAGAAATAACCAAAATTAGAGCAGAATTAAATGAAATCAAGAACAAAAGAACAATACAGAAGATCAATGAAACGAAAAGTTGGTTCTTTGAAAAGATAAACAAAATAGACAGGCCACTTGCCAGGTTGACCAGAAGCAGAAAGGAAAGGACTCTAATAAGCTCAATTAGAAATGAAAAAGGAGAAGTCACAACTGATACCATGGAAATACAAAACATCATCTTTGAATACTACAAAAATCTCTATGCCCACAAACACGAAAACGTGGAGGAAATGGACAAATTCTTAGAAACACACTACCTCCCTAGGCTCAACCAGGAAGAAACTGAATTTCTAAACAGACCAATATCAAGCACCGAAATTGAAGCAGTAATTAAAAATCTACCCACAAAAAAAGTTCCAGACCAGATGGGTTCACACCTGAATTCTACCAAGCCTACAAAGAAGAACTGGTGCCTATACTGCAGAAATTATTTGAAAATATCCAGAAGGATGGAATCCTCCCAAACTCATTCTACGAAGCCAATATCACCTTGATACCAAAGCCAGGAAAGGACACACAAAAAAAGAAAACTACAGACCATATCCCTTATGAATATCGATGCAAAATTCTCAATAAAATCCTTGCAAACCGAATTCAAATGTACATCAAAAAAATAATCCATCACGATCAGGTGGGCTTTATTCCCGAGATGCAGGGATGGTTCAACATACGCAAATCTATAATGTAATTCACCATATAATAAAAGCAAGAACAAAGATTATATGATCCTTTCAATAGATGCAGAAAAGGCTTTTGACAAAATCCAGCACCTTTTATGATAAGAACTCTTAACAATATAGGCATAGATGGCTCATTCCTAGAAACTATTAAAGCCATATATGATAAACCCACAGCCAATATCATACTGAATGGGGAAAAATTGAAGGCATTCCCCTTTAAAACTGGCACCAGACAAGGGTGCCCACTATCTCCACTTCTTTTCAACATAGTGCTGGAAGTCCTGGCCACAGCAATTAGACAAGACAGAGGAATCAGGGGCATCCAGATAGGGGCAGAAGTGGTAAAACTTTCACTATTCGCAGATGATATGATATTATACATAGAAAACTCCAAAGATTCAACCAAGAGATTACTGGAATTGATAAATGAATTCAGCAAAGTCTCAGGATACAAAATTAAAACACACAAATCCATAGCCTTCATATATGCTAATAACAATCAAGCTGAGAAACAAATTAAAGATGCTATACCTTTCACAATAGCAACAAAGAAAATTAAATATTTAGGAACATATCTAACTAAGGAGGTCAAAGACCTATATAGAGAGAATTATGAAACACTGAGAAAGGAAATTGCAGAGGATGTAAATAGATGGAAAGCCCTACCATGCTCTTGGATAGGCAGAGTCAACATAGTAAAAATGGCTTTGCTACCTAAATTAATTTACAGAATCAATGCAATCCCTATCAAATACCAACATCATTTTTTGCCGATCTAGAAAAAATAATTCTACGCTTCGTGTGGAACCAGAGAAGACCCCGTCTAGCCAAAGCGATCTTAAGCAAAAAGAACAAATTGGGAGGCATCTGTCTACCAGACTTCAAACTATACTACAAGGCTATAGTAACCAAAACTGCATGGTATTGGCACAAGAACAGACACGTAGACCAATGGAACAGGACTGAGAACCCAAACATAAAACCAACCTCATACAGTCACCTGATCTTTGACAAATTCCAGAAAAACGTACACTGGGGAAAAGAATCCCTATTCAACAAATGGTGCTGGGAAAACTGGATGGCCATATGTAGAAGACTGAAACTGGACCCACACCTCTCACCTCTCACAAAAATCGATTCACAATGGATAACAGATCTAAACCTAAGACATGAAACCATAAGAATTCTCGTAGAAAACATTGGAAAAACTCTTATGGACATTGGCCTAGGCAAAGAATTTATGAAGAAGACCCCCAAAGCAATCACAGCAGCAACAAAAATAAATACATGGGACCTGATCAAATTGAAAACCTTCTGCACAGCCAAGGAAACTATCACTAGAGTGAACAGACAACCTACAGAATGGGAGAAAATATTTACATGCTACACCTCTGATAAAGGGCTGATAACCAGAATCTATACAGAACTTAGGAAAATCAACAAGAAAAAATCAAACAACCCTATTAAAAAATGGGCAAAGGACATGAACAAAAACTTTTCCAAAGAAGACAGAATGATGGCCAGCAAACGTATAAAAAAGTGCTCAACTTCTCTAATCATCAGGGAAATGCAAATCAAAACCACAATGAGATATCACTTAACTCCAGTGAGATTGGCTCATATCAAAAAATCCCCAAATAACAAATGTTGGCGGGGATGTGGACAGATAGGAACACTCAGACACTGCTGGTGGGACTGCAAATTAGTACAACCTCTATGGAAAAGAATATGGAGATACCTCAAAGAATTAAAAGTAGAATTACCATTTGACCCAGCAATCCCACTACTGGGTATTTATCCAAAAGAAAAAAAGACATTTTATAATAAAGACATCTGCTGTTGAATGTTCATAGCAGCACAATTCACAATTGCAAAGTTGTGGAAACAACCCAGGTGCCCATCAATACAAGAGTGGATCAATAAAATGTGGTATATGTATACCATGGAGTATTACTCAGCAATAAGGAACAACAGTGAATTAACTCATCTGGTATTATCCTGGTTGGAGCTAGAACCCATTCTTCGAAGCGAAGTGTCACAGGATTGGAAAAACAAGCGCCACTGGTACTCACCATCAAACTGGTACTAACTGATGAACACTTACATCACACAGGGCAATAACATTCATCTGAGGGCGGGCGGGCGGGAGGGGGGTGGAAGGGATGGGAAAAACTCTCACTGAATGGATGTGGGGAGCACAGTTTGGGAGATGACCACGATTGCGGCTCTGACACGGGCAGAACAGGGACAATGTGTATGGCCAAAGTGTTGTACCCCCATGATATTCTGAAATTAAAAAAATAAATTAAAAAAAAAAAAAAAAGACTGCAAGACTACACTTCTTGTATTTCACATACATATACACACACAAATATATACACAGACTATAGTATATATACACATATATTGTATATACATATACATAAATCCCGATTTTATGCATTTTTATTCAGAATATATTTTGGTACTGAGCAGGGTTCAGCGAGGAAAATGGAAACCACACCGGTTATTTCAATAGGAAGAATTTAATATGGAGAGTAAGTTTAAAAAGCACTGGAGGATAGAAAAGGCAAAATGAAAGAGAATACTGAGGTAGCACAAAGATGGTAACTACAGGAAGCATCTCCCACCCATAGGGTTGGTGGAGCAGAGGGAAGAGGTTAGCGTTATTAGGACCTGGAAGAGGGCACTGCTCTCTCTGCTGGTGCTGGTGCCTCAGGAGCTCAGAGGAGGAACCTCAGGGTGCTGAGAAGCAAACCTCGAGGAAGGGGCACCAGCTAGCTGGAGCTGGTGTCTCTGGAGCAGCTCCGTTGCAGCTGGGTTCAGGAATGCGAAAACGAATGAAATCAGAACCAACTGCAGCTGCCTTGGTCAAAAAACCACGGTTGTGCCTGGCACAGTGACGCGCACCAGTTACTCAGGAGGCTGAGGCAGGAGAATCACTTGAGCCCAGGAGTTCAAGTCCAGCTTGGGCAACATAGCAAGACCCTGAGACCCCATCTCTATTGAAAAAACAAACAAACAAACAACCGCACTGTTTTGATGACCCTGACAGGAACAGCAAGCAAGACAGGAAGGAATGTGTCCCTTCTCCCTGCTCCAGGCTTCACAGGGAGCAGTGACAGAACAAAAATCTGATTTGCATCGTCTCAGCCCCAGCACCCCAGGGCAGGGACAGGAGGTTGAATTTAGAACTCAGAGGCAGTAGTTTAATAACCAGCACTGGTACCATAACACTCTAACCCAGAGCTCAGCAAGTCACAGGCTGTGGGCCAGAGGTTTTAGTAAATAAAGTTTTGTTGGAACACAGCCTTGCTCGTTTGTTTATGTGTTGTCTACTGATGCTTTCATGCTACAGTGGAAGAGCTGAATACTTGCCACAGAGAGTGCATGGTCCACAAAGCCTAAAATATATATTTGGTCCTTTCCAGGAAAAAATTACTTACCCTTGTTTTAAACTTCCAAGGCTGAATAACTTTATTATTTTGACAACTCTATTTCCTTTACCCTCAATAGAAAATCATCTGCCAAGTTCTGTTAGTTACACCTCTACAGTATCATCATTCTTTCCTGCCTTTATTTCCTCATTCTGTCTCCTCCATACCGTGTCCTCTCACCTACCTTCAGTCTACTTGCTGCTGCCAGATTATTCTTTGGAAAACTCATGTCTGGAAAGGTTTCTGCCCTGCTGAAATACTTCCAGTGCTCCCCTCACATGGTTTAAAAAAAAAAATTAGATCTAAAGCCTTTGCCCATTACTTGGCTCCAAACTACCTTTCCTGGTTCATTTTCCACCACCTTCATGCACATTCAGGTAACTGGTCTTTAACAAACCCTACTCGTCACTATCTTTGTGATTTTGCACTGACCCCTTTGATTTGAGAGAATCCAAAAAAATAATACCCCTACTCCCTACCTGAGTTAAAAAAAATCAGTTGAAAAGTAAACTGTCAATGAGAGACATAAAAATGGAGATGAAAATGTTAGGTTTAATACTATAAAAGTTAGGGTGGAGTACGTGGCTAATTTATGCAATAAAAAGTGTGTACTGACACTCTCTACTGTACTACCTCCTATTCACACCCCAGTTAGATCTTAGGAAAGCCTTTCTAAGGGGAAAATGTGGATCTACAAAATAAAACACCATCCAGGATCTCTGCCTCACATGGATATAGAAAATAATGGCAATTAACATACCAGTGCTTGGAACTTTATAATGGGTCACCTCTATCAAATAGATACACATGGACCAATGGATGTGTCCTACCAGTCAGAAGGGGTGGAGTATGAAAGAAAACGGGTAAAAGAGAAGAGTGTTAGTAGAGGACCCTCATATTCAAAAAAAAAAAAAAACAGATTGGTAGGGGGGTGGTTACCCAATCTTTTCCCATTTTGTTCTCTTATCCCTTGGTATTTTTCTCTTATCTTCTCCCTTGCAAAGGAGAGTCACAACTAAGAGAGTGACTTTCCCCTGCAAGGCAGGAGATCCGTTGTTCATTAAGACAACCTCGTTCTCACTTTCATGAGATGCTTCCTCAACATCACCTACTGCTCCTTTGGTGTCCTCCTGCGACTACTGGTGGGAAGCATATAATTGTCCCCAGACAGTGTGCTAATTAGATTAAGTCCAAATCTATACTGTATGCAAGGCTGAGAATTTTCTCTCTCTTTTATTTCCCATCCCAAATTATGCCCACTATACTGCCCAACATAGTTCACCAGAGGTTATGCAAGATGATTAAATGGCAACACTAATATATTCCACTAATAAATTTCCAACAACATAAAGATGCTCAAAATTTGCATATAAACTATCTCACATTATGAAATTACCAGAAGAAATTTCCAAAGATTAAATTCTCTTGCAACTTAAAGTCCAAATAATTTAATGAGCGAAAGAATTAATATCTTTAATTCTTCATCCCCAAGATATTCTTCCATTTATGCTCAGCTAAAGGGCTTAGGCTCAGAGATCTGGTAGAGTCTGGGTTTCTTCATTCCCTGCTGCCTGGGATTTTTATCACTCATATGTGTATAATTTCTTTTGTTCTCCCACATTAAAAGAATCCAAAGACACACCAATATTATCACGGCAGTAACAGCACACCCATAAAATTTAGAAATCAAGACAAATCCCAACACCTAGAGAGGTCACGTCAGGCAAAATTGTTTCCCAAACACAACGCTTAGTCAGTCTAGACTCACATTAACGTGACCAAAGACTGTAGCAGTGAATCAGTGGTGCTGAGAAAAGAAGGCAGTCATGTGCTTATTGGCTGTATCTGTTTGTCTATCAATCTATCTACATCTTCTTCTGTGAAGTGCCTATTCAAATATTGTGACCATTTTTAATTGGGTTGTTTTTCCTCTAATTATTGAGTCATAAGAATTGTTTATATATTCTGGATACAAGTCCATTGTCAGATATAGGTATTAAAGATATTTTCTATTTTTGCTCTTTGAAAAATACTATTAAGATGAGCATTTTCTTAACAGTGTTTTTCAAAGATCAAAAGTCCAATTTATGATGTCTAACTTATGATTTTTTTCTTCCATGATTTATACTTTGTATCCTTCCTAAGAAATTTTTATTTAACCTAAGTTAACAAAGATTTTTGTCTTATGCTTTTTTCTAGGAGTTTTACAGTTTTGGTTCTTTTTTTTAAGCTTATGATCCACTTTGAGTTAACTTTTGAGAATGGTGTGAAGTAAGGGGCAAAGTTCAATTTTTCCCATACAGATGTCCAGTTATTATGGAGCTATTTGTCTAAAAGACAGTCTCCTTACCCCTTGAGCCTGCTGAATTGTGCTGGCTCCTGTATTGAAAATCAATTGACTACACACATGTGACCCATTAATCTATAACATATGTCTATCCTTACACTAATGTCACATTGTCTTGAATTACTGTAGCATTCTAGGAAGTCTTAAATCAGATAGTGTAAATCCACCAATTTTTTTTACTGTTTCATAAATTTTAGATGCATCTTGTGAATTTATACTAAAATGCTTGCTGGGATGTTGATTAGCATTTCATTGACTTTAATCTTCCAATTAATTAACATGGTATATATGTCTCTACTTGTTCAGGTTTTCTCTAATTTCTTTTTTTGTAGTCTTCAGTGCACAGGTCTTTCACATCTTTTATTAACCTTATTCTGTGTGTTTTTTATTCTACTTTTAGCTGAAATTTTTTTCATTCTATTTTCTAATTGTTTGTTGGTGGTATGTAAATATAGTACTGATGTTTACATATTATCCTTTTATTCTGTGACCTTGCTAAATTACTAGTTCTTATAGCTTTTTGTAGCTTCCTTAAGATTTTCTACATACATAATGTAGTCTAGGTATAAAGACAGTTTTACTTCCTCATTTACAATCTGCATGTCTTTTATTCTGGCCTTTTTGCATAGCAAGGACTTTCAGTACAATGTTGGAAAGAAGTTGTGATAGCAGACATCCTTGCCTTCATTCTGAGCCTAGATAGAAAGCACTCTGTCTTTCACACTAAGTATGATACTGTGAGTAAGTTTTTCTTAAATGGCTTTTATCAAGTTGAAGAAGTTCCTTTCTATTTCTAGTTTGCTGAAAGTTCATCAAATGCTTTTTCTGTATATATGGAAATGGTCACATATTTTTCTCCTTCATTTAATTAATATGGTGAAGCAAGTTTATTGATTTTTGGATGTTAAACCAACATTGCATTCCTGAATAAAACCACTTTGGTTGCAATGCATTATTCCTTTTATATACTGCTGGATTAATTTGCTACATTTTGTTGAAGATTTTTGCCACTGTGTTCATGAGAGATATTGGTATAAATTTTTTTCTTGTCATGTTTCTGACAAGGGTAATACTGTCCTTATAAAATGAGTTGGGAAGTGTTCTGTTTTCCTCTAATTTTCTGAAAGAGTTTAGGTAGAATCAATGTTGTGTCTTCCTTAAACCTTTGGTAGAACAGAGCTGTCAAGCCATCTGGATCTGAAGTTTTAGTTGTGGAAAGTTTTTCATTCCAAATTCAGTTTTTAAATTAATATAAGGATATTTAGGTCTTCTTGAGTCACTTTGGTAATTTGTGTCTTTCAAGGGATTTATCTATTTCATTAGTGTTATCAAATTTATTGATATAATGTTGTTCATAATATGCCCTTATTATCTTTCTTAGTGTTGGAAGTGTCTGTAGTAATGTCTCTCTTTTCATTCCCATATTGGTTAATTTTGTCTTCTTGCCTATTTATTGATACATGTACCTTAAGAAACAGCTTTTGATTTTTTTCTATTTTTGACTTTCTGTTTTATTAATTTTATTTTTATTTCCTTTCTTTGGCTTACTTTGGATAGAATTTGCTCCTCTTTATAGCTTCTTAAGATGGGAGCTTAGATTATTGATTTTAGACCTTTATTTTTTTCTAATGGAAGAATTGAGAACTATAAATTTCCTGCTATGCACTACTTTTTCTATAGTCCACAAACTTTGATATATAGTATCTTCATTTCCATTTAGTTCAAAATGTTTTATAATTTCCCTTGTAATTTCTTCTTTGACCCATGAGTTACTTATAAATGTATTGTTTAATTTTCAAATATCTGAAGTTTTCCATAGCCTGAGCCAGGAGGGAGAGGAGACTGGAGAGTGCCCCAGGCAAGAAAACCACCAACTTACAGCTATTATCAGATGACAAAGAAATCTTTTTAGAATAAATTATCCCCAAGTTTATGTCTGTTTTTTCTTACTTTCTGCAAGAGGAATTGCCCAACCTCTTCATGTCATCAGTGCTGAAGGCTGATACCTACCTCCATTCCTTTTTATTTGTTTATTAATAAAATATGTCAGCCTTCCATGGGAAAAACTTAGTTTAGGTCTCTGAATGTAAAGTCACAGTCAGTGCTTGTGTAATTATTCTGTTTAATAAGAACTGAGGGCTACTAATCTGGCACTGCCTCCTCAGACCTAGCACCAAGCATTTGAGGCTAGGCTCTCATATACTAACTTTTTCTGGCACTAGGAACCTTAGTTGCTATATTAGTTCCTATTGCTGCTGTAACAAATTATCATAAACTTGGTGGCTTAGCACAACTCAAGTCTGTTAACACTTAGCTCTAGAAGGCAGAAGTAAGAAATGGGTCTCACTGGGCTAAAATTAAGCTACATTTCTTCTGAATACTCTGGAGGTCAATATGTTTCCTTGCCTTTTCTGGCTTCTAGACATTGCCTGCATAACTTGGCTCATGGCCCCCTTCCAGCAATCACATCACTCCAACCCCTGCTTCCATTGTGACACCTCCTTTTCTGACTCTCCTGTCTCCCTCTTTCCCTTATAAGGACCCTTGTGATTATACTGGGGCCACTCAGATTAACCAGTTTAACCTCAAGATCCTTAACTTAATCACATCTGCAAAGTCCCTCTTGCCATGTAAGGTAACATACTCACAGGTTCCAGAGATTGGGAGAAGGTGAACCTCTTTAGGGGGGCATTATTTTGCCTACTGCAGCTGCCCTTTTTACTTAAAGTTCTGATATGCAGCTGGAAGGCCTGTGTAAGAAACATGGTAAAAACAACAAATATTGATTCACCTACCAGTTCCTAGAATGATATAATTCTCACTTCAGTCTTACATGTCATTTCATGCCAAGCTGTACCTGAGCAGTTAACAGTCAACTGAAGCTCCTGGAATTTGCTAAGATCTCCCAACAAAGCTAGGATTTGTGAGGGCCCTTGCCTTACAAACTCTGAGAGTATAAATATTTGCTTCAGTTAACTGCTCTGACTGAATTTGAAGATTTCTCATGGCCCATGCTTATTAAAACTTCCCAGTGAAGGGCCTCAACCTTTGTGTATCAATTTGCTAAAAAAAATGACCCAATGGCTGTCACCTATCATTGAGTTAAGAAAAAATAATATGTGAGTCAAAGGAACGTTACTGTGATAGAATTTCCTACACATAAAACGTGAGGAAAGTGGGATAATTGTTCCTTCCTACTCTCCTCCTCCTGGAACATCCCTTCAACACACATACATACTGATACTGCCCTTCCACCTGTCAAAGTCCTATGCACCTTTTAGACTCAATTCACATATGGCTTATTAATTAACAATTACCATTTCTCTTGTATCTCCTCGCTTGTCAATACTATATAACACTTAATTTTCACCTGGCTTGGGTACTTACTATGTTCTATACTGTCTAATTTATCTCTACTAAATTATATTTCCTTGAATGCACTAGGAAAGATTTACACTTTCTTTTATTCCTTATGGTACCTCATAGGGTGCCTGGGGCACACAGTAGACTTAATAATTTTTTCCTTGAATAAATAAGGAAATGCAAGGAAGGAGTAAGGAAGAAAAGATATACAAGCTATCATATGGAGGAAGGTTTATTTTCTGTTACTCTACAATAAGAATTAGAATCTAAGAGTAATATTACAAGGAAACAAGCTTCAGCTCAACATAATGAAGAGCTTCCCAATTTTTGGAATTGTTATAAAGTAGAATGAGTCCACACATGAGGGTGAGCTCTCTGTCACTAACTGTGCTCAAACAAAAGTTGAATGACCCTCTTTCAGGATTTCTGTAGAGACAATTCTGACATTAGCTAGCAGTTAGACTAAAGTAGATGACATATACATTTCTCTCCTATTTGAATATATATTAACAGTTACCTGTTGACCACCTAGACTCTTGATTGTCTTACACTCATACTGTCCGTTTCTGTTTTATATGTTTGTTGCCTCAAGCCTGGTCTGTCCCAAACTGTGCATTGACTGGTGTCTGCCTTCTTCCTGTTTGTTCCCACATGTCTATCATTCATCTTCACCTGTATCTTTTAGTTATCTAGACTGACCCAGAATATTTCATCAACAGGTGAAGTATAAGCAAGCAGACATGAAGCAACAGTTATCAATAAATAGTAAAACAGAAGTAATTGTGCCACATGAGAACATTTTATACATTTCCACCTGGACTAGGAGCCAATCCAAACCAGTGGCAGGCCCAGAGCCTGAAGACGGGTTATATTACGATCAGTGGTTAGGTAAGCAGATTATACCTGCTGGAGTTGTGGTGTCAGAGTAAAATATAGATTCTGATAAGGTTGAAGAAGGGCTCTAAAACTTCATTGGCAGACAGAAGCTGCTTCTCTTACTTAGAATGCTTACCAGAAGAAACCCTAAGATGAGGGTTGGTGCTGGCACGTTATTTCTTGCTTGAGTGATGATGATAATTGCATAACTCTCAGGTCTTAGCAAAGATAATGAATAGTAGAGCTACAGATACACTAAAGGGATTTGGTAGGGAGTAAAAAGATAGGGTCTGAGTCCCAGAACTAAGGGATCTCGTCTTCACTCTCATGGACCCATTCATTTAAGAAACAGTTTTTGGCCAGAGCTTCTCATGTGTGGCAAGAATTAGGATAAGGATGGGGGTTACATCACTGTCTCCTGGGTCTGGGCAGAGCAGGGAGCTGGGAGAACATCAGCCCTGCACAGCAGGCAGGTTTGGAGGTGGGGCGGGTCTTGGTAAAGAGGGAGAAGCTTCTCCCACAATTGGCTCCCCTCCACTGGCTGCCTACGCAGAAACTCTCCCCAGCTTCCCATTTACAGCCTCCCACTGTGGGTGGAGAAGGGTGGGTGATAAGAGAGGAGAATGGGTATTTGGGGACAGGATATAGGGTATGTGAATTTGGATTGGGTAGAATAAAGGAAGTGGAGAAAGAGACAAGCAATAGTTTCTGTTCTGCTTCTGACACACACTAGGAATGTAACCACAGGTAAATCATTTTACTTCCTGGACCATCTATGAAGTGGGACTGGGGATCCTTGGAAAGCCTCTGTTCTGCTGAGCTTTATAAACACTTTTCCCTGTGATCAGATTTGATGTCTCATACTTTGCCTTCCTCATGGGTAACTGATTATTCTAGATAGTTGAAAAGTGGGACCTTCGGATTTTTGTAACATTTTGCTTGAAATCCAGAACTCAACATAATTGTTTCTGTAGGGTGAGAGAATGGGGTTAGGGAAGAGAAGAGTGGGAATGTACTTTGATTATTTTAAATCACCCCTTTGATCTTCGCATACCAATAGGATTTACCCTTAAAGCTTGGTTTCGGGAATGTTAGACAGTATCCAAGCTTCGACTGGAAGGCAGTCAATGGTTCCCATACTTCTCATGTTCATTCACTTGGGTTTCTTTATGTTAAAAGAGGAGTGCTTCCCAGAACTAGCCATTTCTCTTGACTCTTGCTAGGAAATAAATTCAGACACCAAAGCATTTAATATATACCATGGGATGGAGGAAAATAGAAGATACCCCCCCTGATTTCCATTAGAGGGGAAACTCTGACCCAAAATAATTTAATTCTGTCTAGCTTACTTCCCACATTAATAAAGTAAAAAAGCATTAAAAGCTAATGTCACCTTCTTTTAGGATTTTGGCAGGCTCTTCCAGAAAAACCAAAGAAAAAACCTTTATTTCACAGTGATGGGGGCCCAATGACACCAAGGGCAGGGTAAGCCCCTGGCTAAGTGAGGCAGTTGAGTCTTTTCTCAGCATGGTTCAGATTGTACAGATTCTCAAATATAGTTTGTTCTTCAGGAGTGTGCTTACTTTAATAGACTAGCTAGCAAAGAAAACAATGGGCCTACAGCTCCTTTTGTTGGAAGTAATGAAAAGGAAACCAGAATTGAAGGAGTTGAGTTCATCACTACCCATGGGACTGAAACCCATACTCCCTGTCCTCCCTCCACCCCAACACCTGCTAAGAGTAATAAGCATCAGCTGCCCAGGGGGCTGGAGTCTAAAGCTCTGCTTCTGACCGCAGGACTCAGACTTGGACATGGCCCATTGGACAGGGAAAGAATCTAAGAAAGATAATCACTAAAGCTTTCTCAAGGAAGGGTATAGAGTCTCCGAACAAAAGACTTAGAGAGGCAGGTGGGGAATCCTAAGTATAGAAACCCAGGTTGGGAGTGGAAGGAAGGGTTCATAGGAGAGTCCCAAAAAAGCATCAGTCTCTAGGTGGCTTTCTTGTGAAACTCAAGGCATAATGTGGTAGACAATGTTATTTGCTAAAAATCAAATACATGGTGAGAACAGCAGTATTTCCCGGGGATGTTCTAGGAGAATAAACGTGTACATTGGGAGCATAAATGTGTGAGGAGGATGGGAGGAAGACATTTAGAGGAAGCCTTGTGATTAGGTGACTGTGGTAAGCTGACTAATGGCCCCCAAAACATATCTAGGTCCTAATCCTTGGAACTGCAAATTACCTTACATGGCAAAAGGGACTTTGCAGATGTGATTAGTTAAGGACCTTGAAATGGAAATATCATCCTAGATTAGTTGATGGGCCTTGAATGTAATCACAAACATCCTTACAAGAAGAAGGCAGAGGGAGATTTGACTACAGAAGACCAGAAAGCAATGTGACTATGGCAGCAGAGATTGGAGTGATGTGGCCACAAAACAAGAAATGTTGATAGCCACCGGAAGGCTATCTTGAAAAGGCAAGAAAATGGATTCTTTTCTGGAGCCTTAAGAAGAAACAGCCCTGCCAACACCCTGTCTTTAGCCCAGTGAAACTGATTTTGGACTTCTGGCCTCCAGGACTGTAAGAGAATAAATTTGTGTTGTTTTAAGCAATCAAGTTTGTCGTAATTTGTCACAGCAGCCACAAGAAACGAATACAGAGACAACGCGATGCGGAAGAGAGAGAGCATGCTATTGTATTAGCCGCTGTGAGTAGGAGAATGTGGGAAGGAAATGAAAGAGGTGTTCAGACTGCTCAAAGAAGGCCTTAGGAGAAGACAAAGAAGGAGGGGCTGTTTCAAGGGCTGCCTCCAGTATTGGTAGTGGATAACGAGAAGATGGGTTTTCTTAATGAAATTTTACTTTCAGAATGAAACCCATGGCCCTTTTGGCGTGTTCTCAAAGGACTAGGAAAAGATATACTTTTCAGTTAAAACTTATTTTTGATAGGCCATCATTTCTTTGAATGTAGATCCAAGTGGACTCCAAGGTACCTGGATTTTATAGTGGGAATTTTATAAGAATTTATATGTCATTTTGGACTTCAGATGAGTATTCATCCTCAAGAAAGCCTTTTCACCACGACTCCAAATCACTGGGAAAATGATGTAAAAGAGTGAGCTACCTTCATTAAATGTCAGCTGCAATCATTTTGGACTACCTCCATGAAGTCAGAAGAATAGAATAGAAAGAGACCATACTAAGGAGAAGTCATACGTTAGGATTCAGTATTTCACACTTAGATGCCATTACACTATTTATTAACACTGAAGATTAAAACTTCTCCCATATGAAGCTAGCAATTAGTTTTCAACCTGCCTCAGTGGATAACCTTTCTTAAGGAGAAAAGAGGTCAGTGGCAGACATCCGTGGTTTAGTTGAAGGCTTTTGCCCAACTCTACCCTCAGAGATCAGATTCCCAGTGAACCTGCCTGACCACAGCTTCTAGCTTCCAGAAAATGAAGAAATTCATAGGAATCACTAGGCTAGGGAAACTAAGAGGAAAAGCATGACTTTTAGTCATGGTCAGAGCATGTCCCTGAAATAACACAAGAATGGTTAGATTTGGAAAGATGGAGAAAGTCAGAGTCCACAAAGGCTGCAATTAGGGATTACTTATAGATTTGATGACAGAACATATGGCAGGGTGGTGAATCGTTAAGATTCATACACTGAATTAATAAGCACTAACCAATCAGGTAGAGAGAAATAGAGCATGGCATAAAGTGAAAAACATCCAAGCACAGCTTGCCTTTTTGTGGCAGAGACTTGGTGAATTCACCATCTTCCTCATCTCACTGAGAACACAGACCCTAAAGGAGAGGGTTAAACGTTGATGCTGGGACTTTGGTGCTCCTAGAACATTTCAAATCTCAGTTCCTCATTTTCACTGAATGAAGGTTGACTAGCAACTAGGCTGAGCGCAGTCTGTCTTCTGTGGCAGCAAGGGAAGTCTTACCCACCCAGTAAAAAAGAAAAAAGTGGACAAGATTGGGAGCAGGAGGAGGACTTGGATCACACAAAGAAAAAGGAGAAGGATGTGAACTTAACGAAGAAAAAGCTATAACAAGATAGAGAGATTATTTATCAGAATTCGAGCTGATACTTCTAAAGAAGGTCAGACCCTAGGAGGACCCCATGTCCCGGGGTCCCAGATATAGAATTGGATGGAGCAGGAGGAGCAGGCCACAGATTTGGTGTGATTCAGTCAGGGTGTCCACAGAAATAGAAGGTAGTTTAAAAGGTCAAGGGAAGAGGGCTAATGAAGGGACTGTTACCACAGGTGCGGAAGGAGTCAAGGAATGAACAAGGAGGGACGAAGCACCAGGGCCTAACAACAGTGGAAAAACCTTCACTTCCCCTAAGCCTGGAGGGGCAAAGGAGGTGTCTTAGTCTGAGCTTCTCCAGAAACAGACACTGAGAACAGATTCCAGGGTAAGTAGTTATGTGACAGCAGGGAAGTGGGGAAGTGAGACAGGGAAGGAATATCTACCAATAGAGTATATCAAGCCAATTATCACTGTGGGCGTCTGGAACTTATCACCACAGGCAAACTCTGGGGACCAACTCTGTGGGGTAAAGCACAGGCCATGGGGTTATCCACCCTAGACCAAGGGATCCACTGTGGCTGGGCAGAGGTCAGAGCCCAAGCAGGGTACGAAGGGCATCCCCATGGCAGAATGACCCAGCCTGGGGTTTTAGAACCCCAACAGAGTGAAAAGGCCATCCATGGGGTGGGAGAGCCCAACCTGGGCAAAAGAGTAACAGAATTGAGCAGCCTGGAATGAGAAGTCAGAGCCCAAGCAGAGAGAGGAGGGTACCATGCAGGCAACAGGGGAGGAAGAAGATAGGAGATAGATTTAATACTGGGGGATTGATCAAATAAATAAATATGTTAAGGATATAAGAGCCAGGTTTCTCACTGTCAGAAGAAGGACAAATAAAAGAAAGGAATAAATCTAAAATGAATGACCATGTAATGTTGTTTTGGAATTAATGGCATGGGTGTGAACTCATGGATTTGTAGATAGATAGATATTTAAATGTGTATATGTATGCATACATGTTATGTATAAATATATTTGTATACACACATACACATATATGCATATGCACTTACATCTACATTTATATTTATACACATATCTATCTGTCTGGATAGATACAGATCCCCAGCTCTGTCCACGGTTGGAAATCCCAACAAAAATGAGCATAACTAGTGCCCAGATCTGGGCTTCTAAAACCACTTTCCACTCAAAGAAACCAGGGCTCTTTGGAAAAGCAGCTTCCCGCGCTGGGACAGGGGAAGCTCAGGCTGAGGCTGGACTACCTCATTCTGCCAGAAAGCAAGGACGTGCTGACGGAATGATGGAGACACGGCAGGACACGAGACCCAGCTTGAATGGGCTCCCGCTGGCCGGGGTTCAATCAATTTCAGTATCAAAACAGAATAATAATAGTAACAAATTGTTATCCATTGAATAAAATAGTACACCATGATGCCATACAGATATAAATGAACACGGCAATGAATTGAAATTTTGATGAGGAACATAAGATTTACAGTTTCAAAGTACTTTCCCACAAAATATTTATTAACTTTAAAGAGGAAAAGACTTACTTTCCAGTGGAGAAGTTTGACAGACACCACCTTAGTCAAGTGACTAAAATGAACATTCTCAGTAATGTAACAAAGTGAAACTGTGAGTGCCTAATAGGCTTGCAATTAAAAGAGCACATGATCGCTTCTGCATTATTTCTGCCCAAGAAGATGAACCAGATTTTAATCATGAAGAAACATCAGACTGATCCAAACAAGGGACGTTCTACAAAATAACTGCTTGTAATCTTCAAAAGTGTCAAGTACATGACATCTAGACTGAGGAACTGTCCAGACTGGAGCACACTACAGAGATGTGGCAACTAAATGCAAAGGGAGATCCTGAACAGAATCTTGGGCTGCAAAATACATTATGGGGACAGCTGGCAAATCTTGAATGCAGCTTGAGGATTGGATGTTAGCAACGTTATCAATGTTAATTTTCTGATATTGAGGGCCATATTGTAGCTATGGAGGACAGTGTTCTTGTTTGTAGGAAATACATACTATTCAGAGGTGATAGGACATTAGGTCAGAAACTTACTCAGGAAAAGAACACTCCTTTTGTTGTGCTTCCAACTGTTTTATAAGTTTGTGGTTATTTCAAAATTTAAAAAGAAAATGAAATAAAGCAACGGTTCTAAGCAATGTAACTATCTTCAAGAACAAGGTCAAATTTGAAGTCCTAGCTAAGGTAATCAGTTCCCTGCTCCCCCCAACCCAAAAAAAAAAAAAACCAAAAAAACACAGCGAGGTATTTTCAGTTACTGAATATCAAATGTTTATTCTCTAGCTTCTTACTACTGCCAAAATCTATTTGATAAGTGGCTCTTATTAAAACCAGATTTTATTTCATGGAAATTTTGTTCTTTAACAATTCACTTTGAAATGTACAGTGCTAGGAAAGAGGATGCTTCAAGGCACAGCTTGGACAACCAGGCCAGGCAGGCCACTGAGAAGGCTGTCCTCCCCACACCCAATCTCCCACACAGAAAGCTGCAGACAGCCAAGGAAACCCCTCTACCAAGCCAGCCAGGTTGTCCAAGTCAGCCGAAAAACTATACTTGATTCAAATTACACGTTCAGTACTGTACTGTACACATCCAGCATTACACATGCTTAAGATAATATAAGTATGCATAATGACACATTGAGTCTCACTTGTAAAGTAAACTATATGCAGGCAACTACAAATTTTAAAACTACATTTTACCTAAAGTTAAAAATGTTGCTGCATACACATTGACTGCTTCAGAAGCCTTGGGCATGCAGACAGGAAGTGGGGAAAACATTCCAGCTAAGAGTAATCACGTTACTGGTATTTAAGAAACTTTCTAGACAAAGTATATTCTAAAGAGGACTATTTTGAAGGGCCAACGTCAGTTTCCAGGCTGGATGGTTTCTACGAGAGAGAATTGTGCCCTGACATGTGTGTGCTTCTTCCCAGATCCTGCAGGGCAAAATGCAGAGCCATTGTGATGCCCAAGGTGACTTCAGCCTCTGGGGGCAACAGCACCTGGTTGTCCCTGGCCCAGGGGAGTCTCTCAACCCTTGGAATTCCACCAGCATCTGGAGGACTACTCCAGGCTGATGGGGACCATTTTGACCTGCAAGCCCAAAGGCAGCACGGCTATGGTTTGGCAGCAACCTACAGTACCTGCAGCTTTTGGGTTAAATGAATCATTTGCTCTACCCCAGGAGAATGCTTGCCAATTAATGATGGTTTTGTTTGCAATTTTAATATAATCTACAAAAATAGCCAAACTTGTAATTAATTGTACCGTGAAAACATAGATAATAGTAGAAAACAGGATAATAAAATGAAGTTGTTTTTCATTCTGGGCAGTTTCCTACCACTAATGTCAACAAAGTAAACCATTTTAACTGAATTTGGGGAAATAAAGTGTTTTTCTGGAGCAAAAATATTCTTGCAAGGAGAATACAGGCAAATACATTCATCATTAATTTTATATATATGTGTGTATATATATATATTTTTATATATGTATATATATTTTATTTATGCATACACACACATACACACAAACACAGAGAAAGAGAGAGAAGCAGAGGAAAAATGTAGACATTGCTCCCTACTCAGGGTGGCTGTCAGGCTGTCAGGTAGTCATGTTGTAGTATTTTTAAAGGAAAATTGAAGGCAAGAGAAAGCATCTAAACTCTTGGCATGGCCGACGGAGGTTCAGAAACGGGAGAAGAGTACTGTGTACGTACTTGCATTCGTACAGTACAGTTAACATGGACATCGCAGAAATAAAATAGTTACAGTTCTGAAGCATGTCCCTCTACCATCTGATTGAAAAAAGAGCTCTCATCCCCACAGCAAGAAGAGGTAGTCTGTTAGTGAAACGCAGGCATATGCCGGCCCTTGGCTGCTCATTTGCCTTGCAGATTCAGCACCCTAGGTATCTTTTAAGATTTTCTGTAGATGTGTTTGTTTTGCTGGGTGTGTGCATTGCTAGGAGCAGATGCAGAGACAGAGATTCCATCCCAGTGAGGTCTATTTGTTGAGCACACATAAGCTGGGCTTGTCCCTAAGGCTAGTTGCAAGAGAGTATTTGTTTTGCGAGAATGCAGCAGTACCAAGGCAGTCTGTTAAAATCCCTATTGACTGATACAGTCACTGGTCCAGAATGAATAAAACACCGTCAGGAGATGTATGTGGTCAAATCAAGTCAGACTCTCTGTGGTCCAGGAAATGAGGGAATCTTGCACTTCAGGTTAGGGGAAATTGGCCAAGGTGGTTCATGCCTGGGTGCCAGAGAGTTCCAGATTATGGAGTCACATCTGTAACAAAAATTTAGCATAAATTCTTTAAAAGCTCTCCATGTGCCAACTCTCTTCAACAAACTTTCCCCCTTCCTTTGCCTCCCATGCACACACATGCACACACACACACCCCCCATCCAAACTGGTCATTACGCTTCAAGACCCAGTACCAGTTCCACATTTTCCATGAAGTTTTACACAGCCCACTCTCGACTCCTACGACAGACATTATCTGAACTCCTCATTTTGAAACTGCCCACCTCTGATTCCAGCAGGACAGCTCTGCGAGTGCTGGCTGTTCTAGCACAATAGCCCACAACCACAACACATCTCTCCGTGTTCTGCCTCCAGGCTTTCTCTGATAACTAGAAAGCAGGCTTTTCCCAAGCACAGGGCACAGCTCAGGGATGAGGGAGAGTTAATGCTCTCTGCAGGCAACCCCACACCAGTGGGGCTAGAGCCGGTAGATGAATGCCCCACTTGCCATCCTTTGGGATAACAATTCTGGGAGGCGTTTGCACACTCCGATGAAATCAGGCCCCGTGGCCCGTAGCTGAGACCTTGGTCATGCACCCTTCATTTGCTCTTCCTCCTTGCCTGTCTCACTGTCCCTGCCCCCTCACCCCTTCTTCCAGGACCACCTGCCAAATCAACTACTTGCACCCAAGTCCTTATCTCAGGTTCCACTTGCAGCAATCCCAACTAAGACAGACCTCATTATCATGAGCACAGAGATTGACGGAAAATATATTTTTTTGATAGCAAAGCAACAAAATATAAGCTCTCTGCTAGTGTCAAGGCTGTGGTATTGACTGTCAGGGGAACAAGAAGAGTCACTGAATAAAACTGATACTCTGGGTATCAGTTTCTGACATCTAAAAAATAACGAGGTGAACTAAAGGAGACCTTTTAGCTCCCTTCCCAAGCTATAATCCCATGACAACACAAGCTATGTGTGTCCTTTGACCACTGAGGGGTGGCAAAAATGCTGTGGCTTTGTTTGTCACATCATTCCAACCTCAAAGGCATAAGACATACACATATTCCACGATGGATGTTTCAAACTTTCTGAGCGTTTCTCCAACTTGACAACACTCAGTTCTAACGCTCACCAGAAAAGGTCAAAGTCTCACCTCACTGAGACTTCTGAAGCCATCCAAGTTCTCTCAACTTACATACTCTTTACATCAAAATAAGTGAATATCTTCAGCAATTTCTCCTTCTTCCCTGGTAGCACTAGCCCAGGCCTTTCCTCCTAATCGCAGCCCAAAACTCCCACGCATCTGTGTGGTTCCCACAGTATCTGACTCAGTAACGTGCACTTAACTGATATTCAGTAAATGCTTATCCAATGACTTACTGAACTTTTCAACAAGGAAGACTTAGAATAATCCCAGTTTTTGAAATATCAATTGGAAAATTGCCTTAACACAATCGTGGCTTAGAACTTTTTGTTTATTTGTTTTCAATAGTGGTTTATAAACATTGTTTGTTTTCAATTATTGCAAAAAGCATAAATCCAGTTAACGTGAAAAATCCAGATTTTCACAGCAAGTACTAAAATTAGTCCTGAAAACAAAAAATTAAAATTCCAGGCTTAACCAGAAGAACCCTCTTCCCTACCCAAACCCCTGTACCTGTGAGTATAGGTTTTTTGGCTGTCTTCACCGCTGCCATGAACATGTATTCACTATTAGGGTCATGCACACTGGATTGATACTTCTGAAAGAAAAAGCCAGAAACGTGGTTTGTCATCTGCTCTTCCCCATCTCCCTCTTTGGGTTTTGACTGGTTTATATTCTTTGTTGAAGTGGGATGTGACAAAAGCATATAAATGTGACTTAGGCACCTGGCTTCAGGCTAGGTAGGAAACAATATGAAAAGGGTTTTGCATAAAAAGAGCTTTCTAGTGAACTTCCTCCCTCATTTTTGCTTTTATTGCTTCTTCCCCAGTAGACTTAGATGTGGGCCCAAACTCATTCTCTTCCCTCTTCATCTCTCCTTTCAAATTCCAGCCTGGCACAGATATGCACTGTCTGGCCAATGACCACATTGTGGGTATACTTGAGTATTACCATACTCGTATAATGTGCAGAATGGTATAAGTTCTTTGACTGAGAAACTGTGATGTGAAAACTAGAAAGAATATCCCCTGGCACAGCTGTTGTCATTGTTGCTGTTTATCTTTCTGAATAGCTTTTTGGTGGTTTTCTTTAAAAGCAAGGAGTCTAATAACTTACCACGTAAAGAAGCTGGCAAATTTCCTTCTCAGCTACTACTGACACTTCACAAGATTTTCTCACTGATTGTTTTTAACTTAGCAGTTGAGCGAAACTTATAACTGTTTCATCTCTGTCCTGACTCTTAGGAAGCTTAAATTCAAATTTGCAGCCTACGCTTAATAATTTTTAAAACATCAAAGGCTTCTATTTTTATCTTTTAACCTTCCTCTGGACCTTTAGTCTTCCCTTGGCTCCAATTTCTTCATCTTTTTTGAATAATAATAATAATATATCTCTCTGTAAGCCATGGAGTCAAGTCCTTTTTGGAATATTTGGGCTATAAAACCAACAAATAAATACACTTCTGTTCCAAGTGATTAACTTAATTAGTATCTTGGGGGAAAGGACTTGTCTGGCAAGAGTAATGTGTACTTTTGATGAATAAATAATCACTGATATACCTCAGTAAAGCAGATTCAAGAAAAGACAGGAATTTCTCACCTTTTTTGTAAGCCAAAAAGTAAATAAGCATCCAAAAACACAGACAACAACAAGAGCTGCACATCCTATGGATAACCAGAATTTCAGTTGGCAACAAAGTTGTGATTCTGCATTGGAAAAAAAGATATATTAATAAAAAAAACTCTGAGAATAAAATCTCCTCTTTCAGCACTGAACCACAAGTTCTTTTATCAAATTTAAAAGAGCTATTTAATCAAATGAAGCTTTTCTTTATTACAATCATGATATCCGGTAAATAGCAACTAACATCATCCCAGTATTACAGCAAGGATCCAGAAGCTAAAACCTAAAAGACTATGCACATATATGTTTATAATTGTAGTTAATAGAAATGGCTTTTCTGCCTATATTTTTGCAAAAGAGTTAGTAGTAAAAGTAATGTTATAAAACTATGATTTTTCAATCATCTCACTCCATTCCACAAACACAGCACAAAACCAAGCCTAAAATCTTAGATGAGTAGAGATGATAGCCATTATTAAGCTATGAGTTTGGTTATTTGTCTTAATTTTTTTCTTGATTTTTAATGGCATAGGTGTTTTAAAGACAACATGACCTATTTCTAACTCAGCGGTCTATGTGAATAAATTACACATTGCTAATTAATACTAATTAATATTAATAATAATAAATCATCCCTTGTATATACTCATCATAAATGATTGCTATCAACTGCAACTAAATGAACTCCAACACAAAAGGTACTTGTTTGTCTAATTGTTTTCATTAGTAAGAAAAGTTGTCAAAACATGTATGTATTCTTAAGTTTGGAAGATGAAAGCAATGTCTTACCATAAATATGCAAATATTCTCTTCTAAGAATGTCTACTTGAAAAGGAGGAGGATCAAAAATTGATAGTTTGCAGAAGTAATAGCTGGCATGAGAACTGTCCAAGTTATATAGAAAAAAAGAGACACTGTTGTTGGACAACTGAGATTTACAAAATTTCAGATTCTCAATGGACACGGTGTTTCCACTTCCCTTTGTCTTAGTGAGATCACAGAGTATTTGCTCCCCTTTCAGTAACTGCATTTTAAATTGCTGGACAATCTCAGGATATTTGCATAAAACTTGTACACCTCCGTTATGAAATGTAAACATCTCATAATTGGCAGAATCATTGATTTCTCCTGGATAAAAAGAAAGATAACAAGCAAAAGTAAAATTTCATGAATATGTTGCCCTAATAATTATATTTTAACATAAAAGTAATTTCTTCTATTCATAAAGTCCTCTCTGTTGCACGAAAATGAATGAGCTTCACACCTCCCCACACCCCAAAAAAAAATAACATAAGGTAAAACTGAGTCCTAGGAAAAAAACCTAACCAGAAACTTGCTTATCATATGTGAATATATAATATGGACTATATTGAATATTAAATAATATATTTACATAGTATGAATCCAATGGGTATGGTTTCTGCCCTTTGGCTGCTTTCATAATAGAGGCAGATGGTAAATAAATAAATATGTAGTAATGCACCGCAATTTGTGTTAGGAGAGGAATACTACTCGAATAAAGATAGTAGGGTTGGGGTGTGTTATAATTTTGACTAGAGAATCAGAAAAACGCCACTTTAAGGAAGTGAGTTTTAAAATTGAAATTAAAGGATGAGTAGCACTTAGCCAAACAAGGAAAGATAGGGGAAAAGATGTAGTTTAGGAAAAAATCTTTTAAAAGTACAGAATAGCTTAAACCGAAGATGATTATACATAAATGTATATTTACATTATACCCTCCTGCTGGACAGTAAAAGAACGGATGAATCATTTTCAAATGATAGAAATGTATCTGCTCCCAACCTCATCCACCTCATCCACTGAGAACTGAACCAAGGCCTGATGATAAAGCTAAGCCCCAGATTTTTGTTTACTTTTTCATTTTTTAAAATAAATTTAAGCTCTTAGGAAGCCACGGTTGTTTTTGACAACTACACAGAGATCACAGAAAGAAGAAACTGAAATAGTTTGGGCCTGGTTACAGATTCTGAATTATTAAATGATAAATTCAAACTGTTCTTTGCCTCCTTGTTTCTTTTTGTATTTTCTTATTTATTTAATGTGACCAAGTTTCATGCTGAAATTGTTTGAGAAAATCATTAGCATGATGGTTTTTTACTTAATTTTTCAAATCTCTTGTCTTTGTTTTTGAGAAAACTATATAACAAGTGTAAAGAATTTTTAAGGAAAATATTACCTAGTCCTCCAGTGAAATAGAAATACTGTTTGTATATTTTTGCTCTTTATCTTCCAGAAACATACTTATTTTATATAGCAAACATATTATTTTGTGTTCTTCTGTTATCTTTTAATGTCATATCATAAACATTCCATTTTTACATAGTCATCATAATTATCCTTTTTAATGACTATATGACAGGCCATAATGTTAATCTATTATTATTCATTATAACTAATACAGTAATATTGGGTGTTGGGGTTATGTTATTTTCAGCATTTTGCTTTTATGTAAATATTATGACATTTTGTTAGTTATTATTACACTATATATTGCCATTTTCTTTCTGAAATTTATAATAGGATTAGCATTATGCAGGAGGACACATTTGCCAGACCTCTGCTTGTACTAGTTGCCTTAATTTTATTTAAGATCCACCACAAGTACTTATTTTTCTTAATATCTCTAGGCTTTAATTTATATCTTTCTCATTACTAGGGAATAGATTTTTTACTTGGGGAATTGATTATGAAATAAGCACAAGCGTTCCAGTTTTCAGTTATGGCAGTCCCTGTTATTCAAACTAATTCCCATGCCAAAACAGACAAAAATGTTGAACAAAATGTCTAAAAATAGTATTAAAAGGATTAAACAACTGACACAAAGGAGGAGAAGTTATTAGGTTAAATTTGAAGAGAGAACCAGAACCCAGAGAAACAAGCACAGCTTAGAAGCCACTTTCACTCTGAGAGCATTTGCTGTTCTCCCAAGTTCAAACTTTTGTTTTTATGTCTCAACTCCTGGAGTCTGAAAAGTGAGGAATCTAGTAGAAGACCCTCTCGCCAATAAGTTGGGATCCCAAAGAATTACATCCTTAGAGCACAGATAAACCAGAAGTAACCCAGCCCCCATTCAGATTATAACCCACCTTCAAAGCACTTCAATGGCCCAGAAAACCTCAATCTTTGCATTTTGTTTAAGGTGGTCTTGCACTATTATAACCCCTAAGCTTTTGAAAGTAAAAATGCAAACTCTTACTGAAAGAAAAGATTTCTATCCTAGGCCTCAAATCATTCCTACAAACAATATTTAAATTCAATGACAAGTACACCATAAAAATAATGAGACACAGAAGGACACAAGGCAACAACAGAAATAACAAACTACAAAAACAAACCCACAATTAATATATTTGAATTATCAGGTCTCCAAAATAAAACAATTAAGCTTATTATTTTTAAGGAAATAAAGAGAAACTTGTAATAATATCTGAAGTACACAGTAAATTTTTTTTAAAGTTAACTAATTTGAAAAAGAATCAACTACGATTGGCCAAAAAAAGTACCAACTGAGATTAAAAACTCAATGGATGGGGGAGGTGGGGGCGGAAAAAAAAAAGAAAAAAAGAAAAAAAAGAACAAAAAAAATGAATATAAAAAACTCAATGGATGGGTTTAATACATATTAGACAGAGCTAAAGAGAGAATTGAAGAACTAGAAGATAGGCTAGAAATTATTCAGAATGCAGTCACAATCCACAGATTCAAGAATTCCCACAAATAACAAGCAAATTTTTAAAAAATATGCACACCTAAATATATCTTAGTGAAAATCCTAAAAGTAGCCAGAGAAAAGAGACTGATTACCTTCAAAAAAGCAACCATTAGACTGATAAGAGATGTCTCAACATCAACAATAAAAGCCATGATACAATGGAATTATATCTTATATCTTCAATGTGCTGGAAGAAACTGTCAATATAGAACATAATGTCTAGAAAGATAGGGAAGGGATATGTAATTTGAAACTTATATAAGTGAAGTATGCATGTTGTAATTTCTTGCATAATCACTAAAATATAGAAACAGATTATGTAACCTAAATGGATACCACAAAATTCAGTCTAATGGTTTTGTCTAAAGAGGGAGAAAGAGCTGGCATCAGGAAGGAAACAGGAATGGAAAGCTTTCTGTGTGTTGACAGTGTTT
Source organism: Daubentonia madagascariensis (assembly GCA_023783475.1). Lineage (NCBI taxonomy): Eukaryota > Metazoa > Chordata > Mammalia > Primates > Daubentoniidae > Daubentonia > Daubentonia madagascariensis. The sequence goes on from JAKFHU010002088.1 coordinate 7,503,622, forward strand.
TATTTCTTGACCTGTGGTGATTATGGGAGTGACATAGTATGCTTTATAATTATTCATTAAATTATACATTTATAGTTTTTTCACTTTTCTGTATGGATGTTTTGTTCTACAATAAAAACATTTTAAAAGAATACAGAAGGAAAATAATTCTTGCTTCATTTTTAAAACTAGAGGGAATGAGGTAAGCAAAAGGCAAATGGGAAAGACCTGACAGCATGAGAATAGATGCAGTCTAGATTAGATTAAAATGAAGGGTGTTTTTCTTGGGGCCTTATTTGTCTGAGAGTAAATTATGTTGCCTTACTGTTGCTTTGATGCTTATGTCTCTACCGTCTGCTGCAGAAGATAAAATCAGTGGACTGGTTCTCAGTTCCTTTAGAAATGTTCAGAGCAAATTTCCCAGAGATTTTAGAATGGCAGCAAGTAAACCACAAAGAGATCTTGGAGCAAAAGTGTCTGTGGTCACACAGACATAGATACATTGTCTTCTATTTCTGAAGTTGGTTTTGTCAGCAACTTTTCCCTGCTTTGTACCCATGCTGTGACCAACACAAGAGGAAATTAATGGTTGGCAGTGCAGTGTGATAGAAGTGTGATGCAGTGATTCCCAAGGAAACCAGAGGCAGATTCTGGCTCTGCCACTAGGAAGGCTCTGTGACTAGGGTACCCCTCTGTACTTCAATCTCCTCATCTGGGAAATAAGAAAGTGTTACAAAAACATCTTAAAGTGCTTTCCAACACTTACTTTCTATGGATTCAGAATCAGAACATACCCAGATGAGACAAAACAACCAAGAGAGCTAATACTTTGCTATTGGGTGAGTCCTCCAGAGGGGAAGCCATGTTCCTATAATTCTGTCTCTATCTCAATATCATAATGGGCTATTCCAGGGAGTCAGAAGAAATTAAAATGAATGAGTCTATTGTTCTTGCCCACAAAAGTATTTACGTAGGGCTAGGAAGGCTGTGCCTCCGTTTTCTTGAATGGTATGTCAAGAGTGTGTGCCATTAACATGAACTGGGGATTCCAAAGTGTCATTTGTATTGGACATTCTTAATTATTCATTTTATCATTTTTAACCTAAAAACTACCTGGGTCACTTTTTATTATTAAATGTAGTGATAAGAAAGCTGACTCAGGTTTCCACATACCCAATGTTTAAGCTTTCCATCTGGAAAACCATTTGGCAATTCTAAGTCTGCAATTGGAATGTTTTCAACTATGGTATTTAATCAATTCCTTCATAATTACTTCGGAACCCAGAGAACAGATGTGCTTGCTATGGTTTGAATATCTGTCCCCTCTGAAACTCACATTGAAATTTAATTCCCAATGTAATGTAATAAGAGTTTGGACCTTTAAGAGGTGATCGGGTCATGAAGGCTCTGTCCTCATGAATGAATTAATCCATTCATGGGTTAGTAGGTTAATGGATTAATGGGTTATCACAGGAGTGGGTTAGTTAACATGAGTCTAAGTCTGTTATAAAAAGTCACGCTGGTGCTCTCACTCTCCCCATCTCTCTCTCACTCCCTCATCAGATAAGGCCCTGCCCTGCCCTGTGCCACCTTGGGACTCTGTGGAGTGTCCCCACCAGCAAGAAGGCCCTCACCAGATGCAGCCCTTAGACTTTGAACTTCCAAGCCTCCAGAACCATAAGAAATAAATTTCTTTTCTTTGTAAACTACCCAGTCTCATGTATTCAGTTATAGCAACAGAAAACAGACTAAGACAATGCTCAAATACCAAACCACAAATTCTCCTTAACCTTTGTTAACATTTGAAAAATAGTACCAAAAGGAGACCACTCCTTATAACTAAAACTAAATAAAGCATGCAATGGAGAGAAAATTTAAGGAAAATCTGAATATATTAGTTTCCTATAACTGCATAAGCAGCTAGGATCTTGTTTTTTCTTCCTCTTCTTCTTCTTTTTTATTTATTTTTTCTTTTTCTTATTTGCCCTACCAGGATCCAAAAGCCAGGATCTTTTCTCCACCCTCCTTGGATGTTCCCTCCAAGTCTAATATTCAGCCTGGAATACTGGTAGGATAGCACCAATTTTTATAGACAGTATCTGTTCTGATTGGTTGGGTATAAAATCTACTTGGTCAACTCCCCTGTCATACCAGCATTTAAAAATTGTGAGTGTCCCCCTCACCAATCTCTTTCTTCTTGCTCTTTCTTTTTTTTTTTTTTTTAGACAGCCAGTTGGAATATTGAAGTTGAAGCTTCTTGCTCTTTCTTCCTTTCTCTCATGCTTACATTTTTTCCCCACACCACCTCTTAATATAAAATCCTCCTCCAAAATATTCTCTCTCACCCTATCTTTGATATGCTCCTCACTCTTCCTAGCATACCGTTTCCATCTCCAATAAATTCTCACAGACACTGTCCATGTTTCAGGCACCCTATAAACACCCTCACCTTCACACCCTTTGTTTCCTATAACATGATTCAGCCTCTTCCCAGCATCATACAATCTGACCTGGTAAATTTAGAAATCATACAGCAAGTCCACTTCTTTCATGGACAGAAAACTGAAGGTTCAGACAGATTAAATTATTTTCCTGAGGTCATATAGCTGCTTGGGTGCATGAAAGATTTTTGGTTCAATTCACAAAGTGCCACTAGCAACAACCAACAGAAGTATAACTGAAGCAGGCAACCACATGAAGCTAGACAGTGATCGTTAACAACTGAGTCTTATAGGGCCACTGCTAAAATCCATCTGTAGGAAGAAGGCCTAATTTCCTGTACCTTTATTTTATGTGCAACAGAATCTGTCCACTTCTCCTCCATCTCAGCTGCCTCTGGACCAAACCTCCCTCTGGGACTACAAGAGCTTCTGCTTCACCCTTGTCCATTTACCACTCATTCTCTAAGAGAAGCCAGAATGATCTTCTAACATACATAATCCAATAGTGTCATTGCCCGGCTTACAAAACCTCCAGTGGCTTCCCATCCCACTTTAAATGAGTCTAACACCTTGCCCTGGTTTCCCATGACTCCTGCGACCCATCCTGCATCGCCATAGACCAGTCACTCACCACACCACAGTCACTCTTCCCTTCCTTCTAATTCCTCAAACACACGAGGCTGGTTCCCAGGGCTTTGAATTTCTCATTTCTCTACCTAGAATGTTCTCTCTGATCTTCACATGGCTGCTTCTTTGTCATCGTTCAAGAGTAATGACTCTTCTTCAGTGACCACTGGCCACTCAATCTAAAGTACACATCCAAGCCATTTTCTATCATATTACCTGAGGTAAAGTATTTATCACTGCTTGAAATTATATGGTTTATTTGATTGTTTGCTTGTTTACTTTCTGGCTACTCCACTATAATGTAAGCTTTACAATCAGGGACCTTGTCGGTCTTATTCACCATCCTAAGTATCTACAATAGCACCTGGTAAGTAGTAAGTTGCAATAAATGTTTATTGAATGGATAGATGGATAGATGCATGGATGGATGGATGGGCGGATAGTTAGACAGATGAACAAATGAATATGTAGATCTCAGTGACATTATAAATCTGAGCAGATGAAATATAGAATATAAGAACCAAAAGAGCTTTTAGAAATGACAAGTTAAACCTTTCTTTTTGTGTTTTATATTTACATTTATCGAATTAAACTGGAGCCAGAAAAGGTGAATATCTTGCCCGGGATTACATAGCTCATACCTGGAACATGATCCCAGGGTCAGCTATGTCATGCTGCTTTTCTTCTGGAAACAAGCACGTGAAGATATACAATCATGCATGCAAGACACCACCCCAACTGGGATGTCATGTGTAATAAAAATTACCTGTCTGAGCTTTAAAGAAAAAGTTTCTTTACCTGCAAATATCCACTGGGCTCAGAAATACTTATTTAGATGATTGATGATTCTCTTGGACCCTAAATGTCTATAGGGGAGAGGACAAGTTTAAAGCTGGTTGATCATTTGGCTCCCCTAAATTACACAGCCATTAAATTTGCCCAATATTTGACCAGGACAGGGGACCCTGAACCAATGACTGCTCTAATATACCCAGATGTTTTGTAAACACAGCATGTTATTGATCTGTGATATAAACACCATACTATATCTTTTAGCACTTAATATATTGTTAAAAACACAAATAGAAATATGTCCTCTTGAATCCTGGAAATGAGCCTTAAAAATCTGAATATTAAATATGAGTTTTTGTCTTGCTATCCATATCTGTTTATTTTTTGTTAGAATTCCCAGATTATAATCACTCTAGAGGAAAGACACCGTATTTTCTTGAGCACATTGAATACCATGTCTAACAGGGTATATTCTTCCTAATGGAGGCTCAAACTGTTAACTGCTGCTATGATTTTTATAACATTACTGTTTTGATATCAATAGGCTTATGTTTTCAAGAGTAAAATCAGAATATTTATATTCAGTAATTTCTTTAGGTTTTCAAAATTTTTAAAGGATAAGAGAATTTGCATCTTCTTTTGGGGGGCTATCAAGAAAATTTCTGAAGAAAAGGTCATTCATTTGAGAATTGCACTATAGTTCAGAAGAGTTTATTTGCAAGTCGATGCTTTTAATATCTAAACTATTTCATTTCTCCAGTATAAGATGGTCTTGCTAGGACCCATCCTGCTAGGACTCTTTGTAAGCAGTTCTATTATTCTTGGTTGAAAATCCCTTGGAGAAAACACTTTGAGAGTCCATCCAGTGCAAGGAGTGAAGGACAGATCAGCAGTGTGATTTTATCCTCCTTAACTCAGACTTCGAACCACAAACCTCCTCAAAGGGCTCAGAGTGGTAGAAAGATAAGATCTCCTGAGTTTGCAATTATTGATAGTGCTTATTAAACACATTTTCTATAATCAAACAATGATAAGCATTAGCTTAGCACAGCACATGAATGTGATGCAAAAGACAAAGTTCTAAAAATTGCAATGTTTATATTAGGTTTTAATTACATTTGGTCTTTTACTAAGAAGTTCTAGCATTTAAAAAAATGTACTTCCTACCACTTCTTTTTACCTTTCATAAAAGCAATGTCATTTTTTTATGAGTCTACTAGCTAAAACTTTCAGAATCCTTTTTAGTAGATTTTTATATGTGCATCTTTCTAAGCTTACATTACTATTGAAAGGCATCCATAATCTAAAGAAGTGAATTGAGGTCAAGGAGGTAGGAAGGGTAGACAAGATAAACTCAATTTAATCTAAATTTCTAACATTTGGAGGGGGAAAGAAAGGAAGCCAAAAAATGGGAAGGAAAGTGAGGAGAAAAAGCCAAAAGAGTACACACGAACACACACGCAGACACACACACACACACACATACATACACACAATGTGTGGATTGTTTTCACTCTCCAAGGAACTCTACAGGGGTACAAAACAACCTTTGGTTCCCTAAGCATGTATAATAAGAAAAATAAGAGATTGATTTTTCTCCTAGTTAAAACTGATTTCTTTGTGAAAAGGGAAAAATCCCAGAGGTGTTATAAAACTTTGTGGCAATATTCCTCCTTTCTTCCTCTCTCTGATTCTTGCCACCCAACTGGTCACCAAGTCCAGCTGACTCTAGTTCATGGATATCTCTTGAATTCAATCCTTTTCCTCCATACCCATTGCCAATCCAGACCTTTCTCATGTCTTTCCTCGTCTGTGGAAGCATCTTCTTGACTGGCCTTCCCCATGCCAATCTCTGCCCCGCCCCCCAGTCCATCCTCCATGCTGCTCCCAAAATTATGTTTCTAAAAAGCATTTCACTCCCCAGCTTAAAAGTCGCCATTAGTGTCCTCTTTCTTATAAGGTTAAAAAAAAAAAAAAAATTCTCTGGCATGACCCAAAATGCTTTCACAATCTCATGGGCCACCTACTGAAGCTATACTGAACATTTTGACCATTCCATTCACATTATTACTTCCGTTTCCATAAATTAGAATATCTGATTACCCCTTAATCTGACTAGAAACCTTCATTCATTCTTTAAGAACCATTTTAAATGGTAATTCCTCTCTTGATTTATTTCTGAGACCCCCCCCCAGACAAAGACTCTTATCTCTGTGCTCTCAATAATACTTGGTTTAGATCAATATGTTCACAGTGCAGATCATCTTCAATCATAATTATTTTTGTCTATCTTCTTCATTTAACCATAAGCTCCACAAGAATTAGGACTGCATTATGGTTGCCTAAATAATCCCAGGACCTGGAACATAGTAGAAGCTCAATAATATTAAATAAAAGGATGAATGCTTGGCAAGTGTCTTTGTAATGGGCCAAGGAGAGGAGCGAGAAAAGCAGAGCAAGATATCCTATTTACTGAATTTGGGGGAACATTTATTTCCCAGTCAAAGACAAAGACTCCAACTGAAAGTTTCACAGCCAATTCTTTAAAACCAATGGTTTTCAGGAGCTTCCACATAACACCAACAACAGCAGCAGCAGCTTATAAGCATTAAGTGCTTATTATGTATAGGGTACTGTATTAAATGCATTACATGCAATATGTCATCTGATTCTCATAACAGCCTTTTAAGTCAGAGTGTCTATTTTTATCCTTACTTTATAGCTGAGGAAACTGAGGCTTGAATAAATGGCCCAAGATTAGAGAATCAATATGTGATGGAGGCATAGCTTGAACCTGGACGATCTGACACACATTTAATGAATCTCTTAGTCCAATAATCTAGTCTTACCCCCTCATTTTCCAGAAGCTAAAGCATAGGAGCTAAAGAGACTTGCTGAGAAATAAGCGACAAAAAGAAGCTTTTAACATTAAGCTAAATATGGAAATGATTTTCAGATATTTCTTTTCTTTCAAGGTGTATTGGATAGATTATTGCCCCAAATATTTAAAGTAGAATTCATTTGGTGCCACATATGTGTTCTGTGATTGAAAGGGTTATCACATACCAAAAAAAATTGCTTAAAAACATTTCAGCTATGAATTTACATTGTGTTTCACACATTTATTTCTCTAGACATTTCCATTCATCAACCATTGTGTATTAAACTATGCTACGTATTTGAACTTGCAGCAAAGGTCAGGTTCTTGCTCTGATGGAGTCTAAATTCTTAATGATTATCCCATAACCTATCTGCCTATAGAAAGGTACAGAAATGGATTCACATATACAAGAACTTTCATTGTAATTAAATAAGTGCAAACAGGCATTTCTATGAGCTTTTTGCATTAGTCCTAAATAATACAAAATAAACAGAACTGTAATTGTGGGTGCAGGAGAGGGTTTATTGTTGTTGGTTTTGCATGAATGGATTCTTTGATGCTGAGTCCTAGGAGAACACAACAGTGGCTGTAAAAAAATTAATTTCTCAAATTCAAAAAAGTTAACTTTAAATTATCATCAATTACACACTGACAACCACGTGAATAAAAAATAAATAAACAAAATAAAATAAAATAACCATTAGTGCTTATTGAAAGTGCTGTGTCTGCACTAACATGGCTCAAACAGATTCTAACAGCAGTAGTGACCAACTGAATCAAAACTCTTGAGTCTGTCACCCTGCTTGGGGAAAACCTGTGTCTTCTTTGCTTTTTGTGAAGCAAAGTAGATACAAGCATCATTGTCATGCATGACCAAGAGGAGGTTTATATCCTCAATTTTTGACTCTCTCTAAACTTGCAAATCTTTGCCTGTTTTGATCAATCTTACAGGCAAAAGCAGTGAAAAAAATCATTTTTTGACTAACAGTTACAATTTGTGTCACATATTCTCTACATATTTAAGTTCCACTTTCCAAAATATAATTTTGAACTTTTGTAAGAAGGCTTCAAATGCCAAAATTCTTATTTTACTTAGAACAACCAAAAAGTGCCGTTTGGCAGACTTAGTTTATTATAACAGTGGTAGCACAAAGGTGCCATTTACAGAGAAAATGTGACCTTTTCTTTAGTTATTGCAGGCTACAAATGATTTTAAAATATATTTTTTTAAATCCACAGAGTCCAGTAAGTCATTTTCATATAAAACTCAATATTCTTAGAATAGGGAGGTAGTAGGAGTTGTAGGTTGTGCTCAGTTTACAACTATGAATAATGGGGTGAGTTTTTTTAAACCAAATAACACTGTGACTCTTACAGTGAGCAAAGATAAGAATTTAGGTCCTCCCTAGACACCTACATTCTGTTTCTACCAAGAAATGGGAATATGCTACCAGTAACTTATAACTAAAATATTCAATTTCATCGATGATACTTCCAGGTAAAAGAATGACATCTTTATTTGTGCTGGAATTCAGGGAGTTAGGAGTATTTGAAGAAAATAATGGAAGTCTTCTGATCATTAGATTAGAACAGAGCTCACAAAACAGGAGCAGATGTCCAGAATGATGATGTCACTGAAAATATGTAGGGGCAGGGGTGCACTAACTGGGGCCATAGTGAGAGTGGAAGGGAAGAACATTCCAAAGTTCTCATTTCAGTGCAGGGGATGGGGATTAGGCACATCAGGCAAGGGCATTGTCATTATTTATAAATAAATAGACATTCAATTTAATATTCTCTGAACATAATAATGGCATAGTAAATTAAGAAGTATCATCAGCCTTTCAGCCTTAACCAGAGGCAAAGAAGAGACTTAAAAGAAACTTCATCACACCAGTAAAAATTAAAGAGAAAAAGAAGATACAACAACACAGGAAAATAGGTAGTAAATAAACATAATATTGAAGGAATAAAATCAAGTATAGGCTTATCATGCTGAATGGGAATGACCTGAATTCATCTATCGAAACAAAAGATTGACAATTGGGAATTTTTTTCAACCCAGCTTGAATACTGGAAGGGGTTGCTGCCAGCAGACAACATTAATGCAGAGTCCTGGAGAGGCTGGGAGGGGTGCAAAGGTCCATCTCCACAGACTTCTTTCTGAGCACCGGGGAGGAGCAGGTGCTCGAGATGCCAACGGGCTGTTTCCCTGAGGTGGTAGAATTCAGGAAGCCCTGATTCCATGCCTGGATGACATAGCAAGGCTCAAAGTGGCCCTGCAGAGTGGCTCCCCACGTCCTCACTGAACATATCATGAGACATGCAGGTTTATCAGACACCATCTGCCAGCAGTCATGCCCACTCTGGTGCACACGTTTTCACAGTGATCTTTCTAAAACCAGAATTCGTCAGGTCGCCTGCAAGCTCCCCACTGCCCATAAAGTCTACAAAGAGGGTCTTCTAAATGCAGTTAGAGGTTCACATTTTTTCCCAGATCCTTTTACAATGAAGAGCTTCCTATTGTTGCAGAATCATTAAAAGAACAAGACTTTGTTAAATTTTACACTGGGGTCCATCAGAGACTGGAAATCACCAAGACTTCCAACCTTCTTAATTCACCAACCAAATACCAAAGTTGATCAGAATTTCTCTCCCTTCAGATTTATGTTACATCTCTGCAACTTCAACAAGATTAGAAAGAATGTGAATGTTGAGTACTAATTTTGGTTCTGTCACTAATTACTGTGCAACAGATCACTTATCCTTTCCTGGTCTGAGATTCTTCAAACACTGACTGAAGGCAAGAATAGCTTCACGGCATAAGGAAGAGGACTGGGAGAGTTGGAAGGACTGAAAACGTGACAAAGAGGACCTGCAGGTACTTAGTTTACTTGAGTTTGGCTCTTTGTGTTTACAGCTTTTAAAATGGTAGATGCTGGATACACGTATCGTGGTGATATTTTGATGATTCTTAGCAGATTTATTATCACTATTCAGCCACTCATGCCTCAGTTTTGTGACATGTCAAGCAGCATGCCACATGGCATAGTTTTCTGCATGATGAGAGTGAACATTGATTTTACTCATTTCGAATCTAAGATGAATATTATTCCAGAAGTACAATTATTCATCAGCTTGGCCTAGCAACTTGAAGTAATCCTACCTAAGGCTGGATCTATCCCTCCACAGAAATAACAGCAATACTAATTCAAATCTTCTGAGCACAATACTACCACCAAAACTGCCCAAATTGGTTTGGTATAGTGCAATTCTTTTTAGCAGTACAAACAAACCCTTCAATGACTTGTACAAATGTTCTTGGAAGAAAATCTAAAATCTTTAACACATCTCGTATGGTTTAAATGGTGTGGCTTTCCTCCAGCCTAATCTTCACCATTCCCAACCTCTTCCTTCTCTGTGCTCGGGCACATGTGCCTTCTTCCAGTTCCCTGACCTTACCTCATTTCCTCCTGCCACAGGTCCTTTGCACTTACTCTTTCCATGGTCTGGAATGTTCTTCCCCACTTTTGTATCATTCTCCCCATTGATTCCTACTTGTCCTTCAAATCTCAGCTCAAGTGCCACTTCCACAGAAAAGACTTCAATGAATTGTGCTCCTCAGCCCCACCTGCACACCCACTTAGACTAATCAAGCTCCTTGTTACATTGTCTCATAGAACTGAGTTTTGCCTGTAATTATCATTAATTCGTGGGATTATCTGATTAATATCTCTCTCTCTACCATTCAGTTACCTTCAGGAGAACAGGGCCTGACCCGGTGCTGCTCACATCTTACATACAGCAGCTGGCACGGTACCTCCGGCATGACAAGTGCTCAGTGCTACATGAATGAATGAATATCAATTCCGAAGCTATTCATATGTCATTCATGCTGCTAAAGGACTTCATGAGGCTGTAGAAAAGGCAGAGTCAAACAGGCCAGTAGCCTAGAACTGCCCTTGGGACCCTAATTTACATTCCTAATTCCAAGTAGACCCTAATTCCTCATTCCTCTTTATATAAGAGCATTTGAATCACTTTCAGCCAGCACAAGATCAAACATTTGATCAATTTGGTTTTGTTTTTTAAATTTTTTGTAAAACTAAGCAAAGTCTGTTTTTTGTACCTCTGAAAAATTTATTCCTAGATAGGATTGTTGCTACTAAAAATTCTGCCTTCACTTTTAGTGTTAATAGAACTTCCCCATTTAATATAAACTCATTTTCTTTTTCCAGCCTCAAGAACAGGGCTCAGATTTAAAGAGAAAATAAAAGTAAAACAAAAATGCACAGAATAAAAAGCAGCAGAAACACATATATCAACTTACACTGTATGTGGCATTATTTAAATTGTTCATACAGTGTCTGACATATGCCAGCCACAAGAAAGAATCAAGGATGCCAGAATGATTTTTTTTAATGTACACAAGAGCTAGGGAGTATTTTTACATCATCCACTCCTCCTTGGCCCTTTAGGGGGGACCTTGATACCTAATGTCAGTAAAAACTCTACAGCAGCCTGGGCATTTCAGATGACAGACCATACCGGTAAGATTCAAATCAAATCCTTCTTTTCAAAGCCCTTCCATTTTATTTTCTACCACAGAAAAGAATCCCAGCCCAAATGCCAGGGCTAGTTAATTTTCATTCTGTTGACACAAGTCGTTTTGCCTCTCATCTTTCTCTAAGAACAGTAAGCCATTCTGCCACTTTATCCACTGACAGGTAACTCCAAGCAGGTAATTTTAAAATTTAATGGTCTGATGAAACATTTTTTTCATCTTAAAACACTGTATCAAAGGCAGCAATGGAAGCTCATTGCCATCCACAGTGACATGAGTGACATGGTGCCCCTGGCCATGTACTTGGGCTGTTCCTACTTTCAAAAAAAAAAAAACCAACTTTCTTTTTGGTGTCAAATTTTTCTACCTTTGATTTTTCTTAGTGTTCACTTGAATTATAACATAATAAGGAATATTCAATAGGCCACTTACCTGTGACAACTTCAATTTGGAAGCAGAAGAGAAAGAAATACCAGAGGCCTGACTTCATGTTCGCCAGAAACAGATCCAATCCTCTCGGTCAGTGTTCAAAGCCGACAGTGAATGCACGTTCTCAGTTGTTGTCTATTTGCTGGAAAGGAAGTGGGTTTTCTGGGACTTGATGTAGTGTCACACTTACCACCAACTCAAGGGGGTGTCTTTCTTTGATGTCAATGGCTATACAGAAGGCATTATTGCTTAAGGGGGTTAAATGCTTAATCCATAGATTATCAGTGATTTAGACAGCGGAAATCTTTACCCTTATGCTGGTTCCAACAAAACAAGTTAAAGAGACAATGCCTATTTTTTTAGAACTACCCTACTTCTCTTAGTCAATAGCTACTGGATATAAGAGGATCTAAAAATACCCACGTGATGAATAGTACATATATTTTGACACATTTCTATCTTTTGCTGTTTGCTCCAGAGATGTGAAAGCCTTTGAAATAGGACAAGAAATAAATAAAATTGTTACAGAAATTAAATGAAGAGATCTGAAATAGGAGCGCCATAGGAATCTGAGCAGTCATAGTTACATGGCATTCATGGTAGATTGTAATCCTCCAAATGATGGGGCCAGTTTTAAACTAACCTAAACCCTGTTCCACATATCACAGCAGTCTGTAGAAACCAGTGATGCCACACCTACAGGCTCAGGTGAGGACAAGAACGTTGAAAAGCCTACCATGCTTTCTCCACCCCTGGGGGGAGACAAAGTAGATAGTAACAATAACAACACAAATAATTACATTTATATGTACTTAAATGTTTTATATGAAATAATACATCTTAATGCAAAATGTATAAAATTAAATGTAAAATAATTTATAATATACTTAATATGTATAAGATATACTATGAATACAGCTAATATTACATTTACACTGTTTTATATATATTTAAATGGTTACTATTTATATATATACATTTATACTATTATGTTATATACATGTATTAGCTCATTTAATCCTCTTAACCATCCCAATGGAAACCACTAATCTCCCATTTTACAGATGAGAAAGCTGAGGCACAGAGAGGTAAAGTACCCGGTCCAAATCATGTAGTTAGTAAGTGGCAGTGCTAGGATTTTGAGAGTCGGGCTCCAGAGTCCTCACTTTTAACCAAAGCAGGTAGAACCATTCGTGCCAAAGCCTGCAGAGCCTGCCATGCAGACGTCTGAACCAGTTTCCAGAATGCTGGATCCAGGCTGCACTTCTAGCCAGGGACCGACCCTCAGCCTGCAGAGATAACATCTAGGTAAGAAGCTGAAATCAGCTGGGCAGGACAACCAAGGTGTAAGTCCAAAATGTCCAGGCTCTGAGGCAGAATTCAGGCGTGGGGCTTTAGAACAGCAATTAGCGGTACTGGACTGGAGCCAAGGGCTTCAAAAGGCATGGGGGAGACTGATCCTGCAGCAATTCCCCCAGCTGCCGAGGCTTCCCGCAGGCGCCTCTCACAGGGCTCCTGGGCCTCAGCAGTGGGTGTGAAAGAAGCTACTTGAGCGACTGAGCCAGCCTGAGCAGGGGAGACCGCTCCTCCAGGACCCCTGGGAACTTGCTACCTTGATTTTTTCCCCCCTTTCCTTTTCATTGTAACTACAGCCCCCCCCTCCCACCCCCTTGGCATCAAGAGGAGATGCTTCCAGACCCATCGGCACTATGCTGGAGTCTTTTTCCAGCAAACAGATGAGCAGTGGAGAATAATTGACTTTGTTTCAACCTAGTCATGATCTAGCCCTGGAACCAAGTAGGGGGATAAAAGCTGCCACAAATTCTAGAGCTCTAGTGCTGTTCCACAGAGGAAGATACAAGGCAGGAACCTGATCACGAGCATTAATTGAGTACGTGCTGTGTGCCAGACATTGTGCTGCACACGCATGATCTCACTCATTTCTCACAACACCTCTACGAGGTAGATCCCATTACTATTCCCATTTCACAGATGAAGAAACTGAGAGTTAGATTAAGTAATTTGCCCAGGCTCACATAGCTAATGAGTGATGGAGCCAGCTCAAACCCAGACAATGAAACTCTGGATTCCACGCTCTTAATTACCACACTACAATCACATGCTAGTCCTCATTTATCTCGTAATATTATTATTTTTTTTTTTGGTCTCATATTTTCATGGAAGAAGGGTACTTAGGTCCTAATTTAGTTCCAAAATATTTGAATGCAAAAAAGATTTCCTAATAAAACTCAGTGCAATGTTTCTACCTCAAGGGGAGAAAAGTTGCACAAGTTATGGTTGAATTCAGCTTTAGTTCAACTGCATGTGTGTGTTTTTATTTGATATGAATCTGTTTGCTTTTCTCCAACCATGTCGCTTCTCAGTTTATAGGACATTTGGTGGTAACTGATCTAAAAGTGGAGCAGAGCCTGCTTCTATGTAAACGGTGTTTTATTTCAAAGTCCCCTATATGTGATCCTTGCCATGCCTTGCCTTCTCAAAAATCTTAGTCAAGAATACAATTACTTGTGGTTTTAAATATTCAGAACTACTTTTCATGTCTGGAAAATAAACTGGGCGAAAGTTTCCATTCACCCCACAGGAAGCACTTTTTGTTTGCTTTTAATTTTTTTTTTTCTGTTTTCACTCCATGACTTAAGAGGGTTTTGATTTATGTGTGCAGATGCCTGGAGTGAGGGAGGGGTGTGGAAAATTTGTTACATTAAAAGGGGAATGTTTATTATTTCTTGCCTTGTGGGCACCAGAGTTGGTAGTGCGGCAGGCTTGCTTTTCTGAAGGGCCACAGGTGAATGTCTTTCTTTTGCTTTGTTTGAAACTTACCGAAAGCAACATTTACCTGAGTAGAGGAGCTCACACATTAGGGTGATTAAGTCCGAAGAACAGGGTTTAAAAGCATCCCTGAAATATTTTCGCTTCACCTAAGCTTGGTTTGCCACTGTGAAGTACATGTGAAAGAGAAGAGTCCTCCCTACTCAAAATTGGTTCTCCTCCCACCTTGCCCACGCTGTGGAGTGGCCCCACCACCCAGCCCTCTCCCTTCTCCCACCGATTCACCGAGAAGCCCTAATGATTCCGCTTCCTAGCTGTCTCCCAAGCACTTTTTCTTCCTCTCTTGCCAGTGGCATTGCCTTAGATCAGGCCTCTAGCATTTCTCCCCTGGTCTTTCTGTCTCCATTCCTGTCCTGTTTCAATCTGACTCCACACTACAACCAGAGCAATCTTTGTAAAATGTAAATCTAATTCATCTGCACTCCCCTCCTGCACACCCTGCACTGGCTTCCTGCCCATCTTAGAGAAGGCCCTAACTCCCTACAAGACCCCTTACGGGCAACTCCTTCTCCAATTCACCCTCATCCTTTGCAACATTCCTTCTTTATTCTTTCTGCACCAAATGCTTCCGTCACATTATATGATGTGGAGTTCTCCGAATTCCCCAAGCAAACTCTTCCTCCTCCTGCTAGGAGCATCTTCTTGTCACTACTTGCCCTCCTCACCACCCCAGGGTACCTTCTTGGCAGACATCCTACCATTCTTCAGGCCTCTGCTCCTACCCCCATCAATTCATCAAAGACGCCTTCCCCGACCCAATTCATTCACCACCAGCCACTTCCATAGCTAGTGTTCTCTGGGTGGCTTTTCTGCACCCTCCCAATGCCCATGCCCCTCTGTGTCCCCCATCCTAGAACTCATCATACTACCGTAACAGCCTGTTGGCTTCCTTGCAACTTCTACTGAACTGTGGAGCAACATCAGAACAAGGACTGAAGATGTCTTCTTTGCAGCCACATCTGCAATGCCTAACACAGTGCCTGGGACACAGCGAATGCACCATAACTATTTGTTGAATGAATGTTGGAAGAATCTTTGACTTTTGAAGGAACCATATCACCTCAGGAATGCTCACCAATGACCATTTTGCTCTTTGAATCATAATGTGACAGCAGAAGTTTATCAAGATGTGTTTGTATTTCATATTGAAATTAAGTAACTATAATAATTCATCATCCTGATTCATCTCCCATCTGATCATTTGCCCATCCCTAATCATCAAACAAAAGAATATTCAATTTTAACAACCAAATATTTTCTCATTTAAAGGTATTAATTAATCCATAAAGCCCAGAAAACTAATTGTACAATCCCATGGAAGGTGAAAAAAATCACAGGGTGAGATGTGACTGTAAAGTGGTATGATTGATATTTTTAACAAATTTGCCTCCACTTAGTCACATTGGCCTTCAATAAGGCACCTCTCTGGATCCCACTCCCACCATCCTCCCAGGGTTCTGGCTCCTTTGGCCCTGTCTTTGGCCCCTGAATCACCATCCCCCAGCTCCTTTCCTTGCATTTGTGAACATGCTAGAATCTCTCAAATCAGTAACACACACAAACACACACGTTTCCTCAGACTCTGCAAACCCTGCCATCTACTTCTCTCTTCTTTCTTAGTGAAGAGAAGTCCACACTCAGTCTATACTCTCCATTTTTCCCTAGTTGTTCCTCAACCCAGCATGGATTGTTTTCTGTCTCTATCATTCCATTGAAACAGCTTTTTGTCAGCTCACCACGAGCTCCACACTGCAAACTCCAATGAACACCCTCTATCCTTAGCATGCTCGACCTCTCTGAATTGTTTGATGCTATACTTCATGTCTGATGTCACACTTAACTTTATCTGGAAATGGGACCACCCATTCTTAGTGCTATTCTACTAAGTATAGGCTACTTTTGACGTATTCTGTAGAGCTGTTCCTCAGAACTGCAGCTCCAGTTCTCTGCTTCCCTCATTCTATAGACTCCTCCTGAGTGATCAAGCAGATGATGTTACTTATTAATTAAAAAAATCAAATAGGCTAAAGTATTTTAAAAATTATTTTATTTTATTTTTTGCTTCCCCATGCTTCACCAAAAAACAGCCTAAAGTATTGACACAACTTTTCTTGTGTGACTCTTAACAGCTCTGAAAGCTATTCCAAAAGTATATTGAGCCATAATAGCATAGTTGAAATAAGTACATAATCATTCCCAAAAGCCTGCAACTCAAAAGGCTCATAAACTCATATGTACACAGGGCCAGACAGATAGAACAAATGGATGACATGGACCAGGTATATGGCAATGGGGACACTAGGACAAGCTAGACAGTACCCAGAAGATGCAGCCAATCAGCGCCAACTGTGCACTACCACAGGGAATACGAATCCAGTGTGATCATATCTTCTGATTTTTTTCCAAAGACACATGAAAGTCTAGTCATTGTGGGAAATAAAGCAATTTTTAAACTTTGCAACTTATTGAAAAAAATCTAAAATACAGTGTGGGCCAACTTTACGGGAGGCAAACAAAACATATCTAAAGATCTAGTTTGGCCCATGGACTATCATTTTTTAACCTCTGCTTTAAAGTTTAACACTCATTTGGCAGTATATACATACACATATACATATAAAGTCCAGAGACCCTTGTTCTAGACCTGACTCATTTACCAGCTGTGTGGGCCTGAGAAAGATGTCTAACCTCTCTGAGCTGAAGTTCACTCATCTGTAATATCAGAGGATTCTTGTGAGGACCAAAAGGTAATGCATATGAAAGCTCTTAAAAACTATTACATGGTACTGAAAATGTAGTTATTATGATTTTTAAATTTCATCACTTGTTAATAATTTTTGATATTTTAAAAATATCTTACTACATTTTGACTCATCTCAAAGTTTTATACACAGGATTAAGACTGGTGACCCCCTTTCAGAAAAGGAGCTTTCTTTGGGTGGCTATTCAGAGTAAGATTTTAATAACCTCTTCCCAGTAATTGATGTATTTTTAGGATCTAAAATGAGAACTTCAAACCTATGAAATTTATTCCATTTCAAAACTGCTCTCTTTTTTTCCTTTCTTTTCAAGCACCTTAAATAGAAAAAGACAACCTCTTCTCCAAATTCTATTTTAAGCTTAAATGCCCTTCTCCCAAGGAGCTTAGATAGGCTAGAACACACTACTGGAAGGTGGTAGACATTACAGAGGTTAAGTCAAATTACATTCGGTTCCTTAGGTTGTGCTTTGTGTGAATGGATGACACCTACTGGTATAAACTGAAAATTGGCTTTCCCTTTTTAAGAAGAAAAATAGCTGTTCATCTCTCAGGCCAAAAAAAAAGAAGAAGAAAAGAAAAAGAAAATCACATCAGAGTCCAACACTGTCAAAGTGTAATTGCCAGAAGTACAAGCCAAGAACTTCATGAAATCATAAAAAAATGTTCATAATACAGTAAGTGGAAAAAGCAAACTACACATATAACATACATAAGCTTAAAGTTTAAAATTTTATATAAAAATTTATAAAGAAAAACATATAGAAACCATATATAGAAAAGGTGAAAGCAGAGGCACCAGAATATTAATTTGCTAATTAATGTGCTAGTATTACCAAAGATTATTTTTCCTTTATGTTATCCTACACTTTTGACACTTTCTCCTACCACCATGTATCATTCTTATAACAGGAAAAAACACTGTGTGTGTGTGAGAGAGAGAGAGAGAGAGATGGGTTTTCTTTATTCTTCAAAGTTGTACAAAATTAACTATGCATGAAGAAGCAGAATACCTAAAGCATAATGAGTGAAAGTGATTAATTAGCTCAGTAATGAGCTTTAAATTATGGCCAGGCAAGGCCCCTGTTGTTGTAATATCAATTGTCACCTAATTTTTTTTCCAAATGAGCCTGAGAATCATTTTCAAATTTTCACTCCCCAAATTCCACTGGAATTTTGATTCCGTACAGTATTGAGTGTCCAGACCTCTTTGTACTACTTCAGAATCCCAGGAGCATCCCACAGCCTAGTAATTCATGGCTTTTATAAGTTATTTTATTTTAAAGATCAAATGAAGGCTTAACAGATGCAATTATGAGTGCTATGAGAATGTCCAGATGTAAAACTAATCTCATACATTTTATCAATGTCCATCATTATTTCTTAATCACTATTTCATGTCTTGAGTAGACTTTGGTGGCTATAAGAAATTAACATGTAACATGAGTTTTCCCCATTCTTAAGTACTGAACCACTTGAGAAGAGGGAAAAGGATCTTACAAAGGCTAGTGGGCTTTGACAGAGAATGATGGGGAATGATAAACTGAGATAGGTAAATAGGCAGCTGTTTGGGGCTTATGTTATGTCAAAAAAAAAATCAGAGGTGGCTGAAAAGTTTGACGGAGAAGATGGAATGACAGAGACCAGAATGCCTTGGTGATTAAGGCAGATGAAAGAGATGATAAAGGACAAAAAATATATTAACTCACATTTGCATGGCACAGCACGCTTGACACCTACACACATTATATGCTAAAGACCAATGACGTTTTACCTGTTGAGTCATGAAAAAAAAAAAAGAAAGCCAATGACGTGCACAGGACAGATATTATCATCCCTATTGTGTAAGAATGGAAACCCAAATCTCAGAGAAGTTAAATGTTTTGCCCAAATTAGCTAAGCTAGAATCAGTACGAGAATTTATATATACCCGCTTCTAGGTTAGTGGTCTTACAGGTATCAAGAAAGAAAAAGAGAAAAAATGTGTTGGGCTTGTAGGAGTTTATCCTGGAGGCTTGATTCTATCTCAGTGCATAAGTATGTGCATAAGGATAATGTACCCCTAGCCCAGAGGATGCAGCGTCCCCAATTGGCATATTGAATCAAAATCCCCAAGGAACACAGTGATTGTAGAGTGAGAATTGTCAGAGTGAAATTAAAGTTCATCCAGAAAAATAAATTTTTTTAATAAAAAAGGGTAAAGATGATTGCTAGGCCTGCCACATGTTAAACCATATTATAAAGTTATAATAATTAGATAATTTATACTGGCATAAAGAAAGACAATTCAATGGAACACAATATATCCAGAAGTAGGTGTTTGTGTATACAAGAATTTAATGTTTGATAAAATCATTGTATTGGATAGGGTTCAGTTACAGATAACAGAAACTATTCTCTCTAATTTAACGAGAAAATGATCTGTTAACAGATACTAAATCTTTGGAAGGGCTGAAGAAGCAGAAATAACTCCCAGACCCTAGACTTACATAGTTTTTATAATGATCGTAAAAGCTTCAATGGCCACTGTTGGAGGCTGCCATGTCAGGAATCTACTGACTATAAGACTATCCTACCTCTGCCACAATTTGTGCTAGTGAATAGATGTCTGCCACTTCTCTTCCATTAATGCAATTACAAAAGCAAATGTTATGTTGGCACATCTGATTGGTGGAATCAAAATTACATTTGAACCATAGCTGCAAGGGACCCCTGGAAAGGTAGTTTTCAGATTGTCAGCCTCTACAATATAGGAAGACTCACTTGAATGTTGGAATGAATTTGAGCAAGCCAATTCCAGTAGCCACTAAAAACAGCATTTCACATCAGCTAGAAAGGAAGGGTTATTTAATACATGATGCCAATGCATTTGGACAGCTAGTTGGAAAAAAATTCATTTAGATCTATACCTTACACCATATATCAAAATTAACTGCATATAAATTTAAAAGTTAAATTATAAAATTCACATTCAAAAATAAAAGAATATGAAGAAATATTTCCTAAGTACAAAATAAATCTCATAAAGAAA
Organism: Daubentonia madagascariensis; assembly: GCA_023783475.1. Taxonomy (NCBI): domain Eukaryota; kingdom Metazoa; phylum Chordata; class Mammalia; order Primates; family Daubentoniidae; genus Daubentonia; species Daubentonia madagascariensis. The sequence goes on from JAKFHU010002088.1 coordinate 7,523,974, forward strand.
CATTAATAGATTGGATCCAAAAAGAATTCTGCATATAAAAAATAATGATTAGAGTTAATACTTACAAGAAAGAGACAAAGGATTAACATTTGTCATATTTAAAATACTCTTGCAAATTGACCAAAAAACATTAAGACCCTGTAGATAGACAGGCAAAGCACTCAAATGTAAAGAAGTGCATAAGTATGATAAACAGTTACAAATAAAAGGAAAGATGGGGTCAAAATATTAATATTAAAGAAAACTTCAAGACAAAAATGAAGTTATTTTAAAGCTTTAGTGGTCATAAATCTTTATATTTGTATAATATGTCATTGAAATACATAAAGTAAAAACTGCCAGGAATATATGAGAAATTGACAGAGACACAACAGTGATGAGAAATTACCCTAAGTCTTTGACAGTTCACATAAGCAAAAAGTATTAATAGAATTTGAATAAAGTCTGATTTATTAGATACATATTATACTTTTAGTCTGATTTTAAAGGCTGATTTATTAGATACATATTAAATTTTTAGTCTATTAAAGCAGTGGTCCTCAACCTTTTTGGCGCCAGGGACCAGTTTCACGGAAGACAATTTTTTCCGCAGACAGGGGGCTGGTGGGAGGATAGTTTTGGGATGATTCAAGTGCATTACATTTATTGTGCAGTCAAACCTCTCTGCTAATGATAATCTGTATTTGCAGCCGCTCCCCAGTGCTAGCATCACTGTATTGCTAGCCGCTCCCCAGTGCTAGGAGGTAGCTCCACCTCAGATCATCAGGCATTAGATTCTCATAACAGCATGCAACCCAGATCCCTCGCATGCGCAGTTGACAGTAGGGTTCATGCTCCTATGAGAATCTAATGCTGCTGCTGATCTGACAGGAGGCGGAGCTTATGCAGTGATGCAAGTGATGGGGAACAGCTGTAAATACAGATGAAGCTTCCCTCGCTCCACCTGCCATTCACCTCCTGCTGTGCAGCCCAGGTCCTAACAGGCCATGGACCAGTTCTGGTCCACAGCCTAGGGGATGGGGACCACAGTATTAGAGAATGCATCTGCTTTTCCAGCACACATGGAACATTTATAAAAAGTGATTGTGTATTACAACTCAAAGAAATCCAATTCTCAATATAAATTCAAAGGCAGAAAATGTACATCTTTGTTGATCACTATGCAATAAAATTAAGAAATTAGTAAGAAAAGTTTAAATGATAAAACATAGCTACTTGAAAATTTCAAGGATCACTCTCTAAAATAACTCTTTGGTTAAGAGTAAATAGTAAATTACAATTAGACTGCTTGGGGAAAGTGACAACAAAACACACTTACCACCACATATTAAATGTGGCAAGCCAAAGCTATAACTGGGAAAAATGTGTTCATATAACTTTGGGCTTTTTCATTATTAAACAAGAGTGAAGTGACACTAATGATCTAATCATTTAAATCAAGAGATAAAACCAAATAAGGCTTGAAAAAGCAGAAACATTGAATTAATATATATTTAAAAACAAAAAGTACTCATTAGGAAACAGAAAAAAATTGTAAATAATAAACTAAAAAGTCCTGGTTTTATTTTTTAAAATATTTATTTGAGCAAGACTGTCAGCATAAGGAAAAAGAGAATATACATATACAATATGAGAAGACAAGAAGAAAACAATACAGATACTGGTAAGATTTTTAAAATTTTAAAGAAAATGCAACACCCAATACCATGTCACTTTTAAAAATACGGTTGAAATGGCCAATTTTCTGGGACACAGAAAACTGACACAGAAATAAAAAATTGAATAGATTAACAACCTTGAAAGAAAATATAAATGGAACTAAGAAACTAGCCCATACAAAAGGGCTGAGCCTAGGTTATTCTACAAGTGAGTTCTTTAATGACTTGCAAAAAGTAGAAAATTCCCATGCTATTTAAACTAATCTGGAGGACTAGAGGTAAAAATCAGGAGTGTTCCAGTTTATTTTGTGAAGTTGACATAATGTTAATAACAAAATCTAAGAAGGTTAGCTCAGAAAAGATCCACAGACCAATCTCACTTAATATATCAAAAGATACAAACATTGTAAATTAAATGCTGAAAAGTCTAATTCAGTGGTGTATTAAGTAAATAATCCACCAAATAGAATTTACTCTTAAAATGCAAGGATTGCTTCATAGTAAGAAATCTATGCATCATTAAGTTAAAGAGAAAAAAATATACCATCACCTCAATAAATGCTAAAAAAGGTCTTCAAGAAATTTAGCATCTATACATGATTTTCAAAAAGAAAAATCTGTTAATACATCAGAACTAGATGGATACTTTTTAAAATTTTCTTATTTTTAATTATTATGGGTACATAATAGTTGCATATCTTTATAGGGTACATGTGTGATGTTTTGATACAGGCATACAATGTAAACTAATCAAATCAGGGTAATTGAGGTATCTATCACCTCAGACATTTAACATTTCTTTGTGTTAGGAACATTCCAATTCCACTCTTTTGGTTATTTTAAAGTGTGCCCTAACTTATTGTTGATTATAGTCACTTTGTTGTACTATCAAATCTTGTTCATTCTATCTAAGTATATTTTTGCACCCATTAATCAGCCCCACTTTATCCTCCTCCTCCCGGCTACACTTCCCAGCCTCTGGTAACCACCATTTTACTCTCTGTCTCCATGAAATCAATTGTTTTTAATATTTAGCTCCCACATATGAGTGAGAAAATGCCAGATTTGTCTTTCTGTGCTTGGCTTATTTCACTTAACATAATGTTCTCCAGTTCCATCCATGTTGTTGCAAATGGCAGGATTTCATTCTTTTTAATGGCTATATAATATCCCATTGTGTATATGTACCACAATTTCTTTATTCATTCATCAGTTGATGGACACTTAGGTTGATTCCATATCTTGGCCATTGTGACTAGTGCTGCAATAAACATGGGAGTGCAGATATCTTTTTGACATACTGAATTCCCATCCTTTGGATATATACCCAGCAGTGGGATTGCTGGATCATGTGGGAGTTCTATTTTTAATTTTTGGGGGAACCTCCATACTGTTTTCCATAGTGGTTGCACTAATTTACATTCCCAGTGTATGAGGGTTAGATGGATACTTCTTAAGCTGATGAAATACCTCATATCACTGGACATTATCATGTTTAATTGTGAAGCACTAAAGGGATCTCCTAAGGTTAGGAGGAAGATACTACCCCGTTGTTTTTCCATATTCAGAAAGGTATTTAAAAGAGATAATTGCTATACATTTTTTAAAAAGGAGAAACAATTATCAGATATTTGCCCTGATGTGATTGATTATGAAGAAAATCTAAGAGAATGAACTGGAAAGATACTATAATTAGTGAGGAAGTTTAGTAAGGCAGCCAAGAACAAAGTAAACATAAGAAAAGCCAACAGCTTTCTATATATCAGGGGGAAAATGAATGCTTAGAAAACTGTAAGGGGGAAAATAACAAATATACACAGTCTACGTCAAGAAAGCTTTGAAACTTTCAGAGGGACATAACAAAAGATTTGAATAAATGGAAAGGCATGCAATGACTCTGGATGGGAAGATACAAGGTTATAAAAATATTAATTCTCTCCAAATTAATTTTTAAATGTAATGTTTTTCAAGCCAAAACACCCACTGGATTTTTCATGTTTGGGAATCTGACAAAATGATTCTAGAGTTCTTTAGAAGAATGAATTCGAGAATAATCATGACAATTAACGGGCTGGAAGGTGAGGTGACAGGTGATTGAACCTAGGTGTAAGAACTAGTTAAACTGAACACAAAATCCAGAAACAAATCTAAATAATGTAGGGATTCAGTAAAATAATAGATGCATAGAATTTCAAGTCTATGGGAGAAATATGTATTTTTCAGTAAATAAAGTGTTAGGAATAATTAGCCAATCATTTGGAAAAAGTGGAGTTAGAGCCCTACCTCATAAAATATGGCAAGATAAATTCATGATTTAAAATTAAATGTAAAAAAAGGAAATCATAAAAGAATGTGAAGAAAATTTAGATTAGAAAAGTATACCCTAATTGCTTGGAAGGATAAAGTCCTTCATGTTTATTTCTCAAGCATTCTCCTTATCAGTATTGTCATATTTTTTTTAAACAGTGATCATGTGCTAAATAAAAAAATAAAGATATTTTTGAGAAAATATATAAATGAACACTTGCCTGATCTCTGGGTAAAGAAGGCATTCTAAACCTAAAAACAAAGAAAAAATAAATATAAAAGAAAAACTGTGATACATTTAATTCATAAAAACTCACATTTTCATGCATCAAAAATTTAAAATTAAAAGTAAAATGACAAGAGAAAAAATATTTGCGATTTATATAATAGCAAAAGGCCAATGTGATTAATATATAAAACTTCATACAAGTTATTAATAAAAAGATGAGCACTCTAATTTTAGAAAGTGGATAAAAAGCCTAAGTAGACAATTCACAAATAAGAAAGGCAAAAGTCCTAAGTCCACATTAAGAAAAAAAGTTCGAGTTCACTAGTAAGCAAAAAGAAATGAGATACATAAAAACCACAAGATCCTTTTTTTCCTAACAATTTGGCAAAGATGTCTAAATGATAATTAAAAGATATTCAATGATGTTTAAAAGATAGTAAATGAAATCTAATATTCAGTTTAACTAAGGAAATAAGTAATGGACATTTTTACCCACAGCTGGTGGGAATGAACATTGCTACAACTTGCTAAAGGACGATTTGGTAATAAATATCGGAGGTCTTAAAGCACATCACGTGTCTCCTGACCAAGCAATGCCCTCCCAGAAGGCCTGATCCATTGCTTTATCAGACATTTTCAAGCAGGTCAGGGTCCCCATTGAAGCTCAAGTTTGTTGAAGCCCATACACATATATCCGTCTATACTATAAATTAAGTTATATCTATGCAGACATTCCTTGACTTATGATGGAGTTACGTCCCAATAAACCCATTGTAAGTTGAAAATATCCTAAGTTGAAAATGCATGTAATACACCTAACCAACCGAACATCATAGCTTAGCCTGGCCTACCACGAATGTGCTCAGAACGCTTACATTAGCTGACAGTTGGGCAAAATCATTTAACACAAAGCATATTTTATATAAAGTGTCAAATAGTTCACGTAATTTATTGAATATCGCACTGAAAGCGAAACACACAATGGTTGTATGAGTACTAACCACTAATGTACACAGCTGAAAGCATGCTGGGCCTGAAGAACGAAGCATTGAACTAAAATTTATCGCTGAATGATGGGGATTCTACGGCGACAGGGTCATCAATTTCTGTCTCTTCTGACGAGGCTCTGGTAGAAGACACTGGGGTATTGACACACCTATTGACAATTTAGCAGGCTTGGCGTTCTTCAGAAAGGTATCAAGAATTGGTTGTTTACCCTTGAGACCAGGTGGCTCACTACTACTGCCCAGCATTGTAAGAGAGTATGGTACTGCATATCACTAGCACAGGAAAAGATCAAAATTCAGAATTTGAAGTAAGGTTTCTACTGAATATTGCTTTCACACCATCATAAATTCAAAAAATCTTAAGTCAAACCATCATAAATTGGGAACTGTCTGTACAAACTTCAAACATCCACATGTTGTCTTATCTTCTTTATAGCCATTTGGAACCTTCCAAATGACTGGATTAATTTTATTCTTTTAACTGTTTAGTGTTAGATGGACAAAGCCTGAACAGTAATGTGCCCAAGTGCATACCTATTCCAGCTTTGAAAATTTGCCCTGGAAATAGCCTTAGAAACATATATTTACAGCCTAAAAGACAATAATAGCAAAACAAATAGAAAATATAATTGGAACTATTCTGCTTATTCTTCGTAGACTGAGGAAGGGGGCCTTGGACTATATTGAAGGTAACTTAAAGATATATAAGAAACAATAGCAACTTCCAAATGTGCCATATTTTTCATTGCCCCAGTAGCCTTGTTGCTATTACATAAAAAATATATATTAATGCTATATATTCCTGTGGATGGTCTGTCTGCATTTTGCATTATCCCATTAAACAAGTGCCATTCTTTACAATTGATAGGTGGCTTCAATTCCCAAAAAAAGATGCCAGCTGACAGCCTATAAAGAATTTTATTTTTCTGCCAACAAATGTATTTTCAACAATGCTAACTCCTGTCATGCAACACAAAAGCACAGAACTGAACCCAGGCCACATAATGATAAACAAGATATGTAGAACCCAACACAAAGCAATATTGACTTTAAGATCACAGAGAATATATTATGAATTTCTGTTATAAGTGATGGAAACCCAAAATGGCTGAAGAAAAGAAAAGGAATTATTGGTTCATGAAACTAAAAATTAAGTTCAAGAGAATCTACCTTTGGGTACAGCTAAATCCAGGAATCTATCTTTATTTGTATCTCTTTTTTGCTGTTTTCTGTGTTGACTTCATTCTGAAGTAGATTCTTCCAAGGATCTCTATGCCTACATCCTCCCAGCTTTGCAAACACAACAGCATATAAAGAGTATAGCATTAGCAAAAGTCCTAGCCGTGATGCATTAGACTGATGCAGGTCACATGCCTGGTTTTGAAATAATCCCTGTAGCAAAGGAGTTGCAGAGCTCTGATTGACTAGGCCTGGTCGTGGGCCCATCCCTGGAGCGCAGGGGTGAGGTCAGCCCTCCCCCACCACATGAACTAAGAGATGGGGAAAGCAACTCCTAAAGGAAAATCAAGGTGCTATTTCCAGAAAAGAGGGAAAGAGACGTCCCCGAGCCGACAAAAACAACAGAAGTCTGAACAGATGGGAAGATGCCTCCTTTATCTTGACACTGGGGATAAAATAAATGTTCAAGGCACAGTAAGAAAACTCATCGTGGTAGGATGTATAGTGAAACTTTTAGACTAAATAATTGCCAGTGATTAACAGAAGCCTTTTCTTAGTCATTTCATCATTCAAAACAGAGAAGGAGAAAATGGGAGCCTGCAATTAGCACTCATTGTTTGACTGTTCAAAGGCCTTTTGTAGTACCATGCTCAGTTACCTCATATTCAACAAGAAAAGACAAACTTGCAGTGCTTGGGGAAGCTGACCCTTTCTCCCCTGCTCTGTGCTTGGGGAAGCTCATCCTTACAGACCACATCAACTCCCTCAGCCTCTGGTGCTCTGGCAAGAGGGTGGAGGGCAGGAGGAGAGTGAAGTTGGAGTGTTCATTCCCGAGCCTACCTCCCTTCAAAGCCACAGCTCCTGTTGGGGACTTTCTCTCAGGGCTCTGTCTGGGTTCAGGTGAGCATTCTCTCCCCTGACCTCCAAATCTAGAGGTGGGAATGGCTTCCTGCTGTTGTTCACTCTGGGATGTTTCTCCACCTCTCCTTGGTTTTCTTTAACCCTGTTCACACCTTTGCAAATAGTCTGTTTATTAAACTCCCCTCAGTTGCCCCTATTTGATTTTACTGTTTATTTCCCTAGGGCAGGGGTGCAAATGAGTTACTCAGTTGATTCAAGGACCAATTCTGTAAAGAGATAAACTTAATAAGTGCCTGGCTACATATTGTTATTTCAAGAGTGAAGCAAGGAAAAGGCCTTTACCTTGCCTGACTTCTCTCCTATTGATCTATTCACTGATGCATGAATTTCCTTTAAGTGGAGACAAGCCTTTCATTACACTATTATGGAGAGGACATAATGTGTACATTTTCTTGACTTAAAATCACTCCACTGTATAATAATGATATGGATTATCAGATTCTTGAGGTATTAGCAATGATTGAACAGAGGGTACAACAGACTACTCGTATTGGGTGGCTGTAAAGTCAGCATTGTGTTTACAGCAAGAATAAATTAGGGACCCACATTATAGGCTGATAGTGTCCCAAACATATGACATTTATAACCTCGTAATTGAGGCTATGGGTAAAGGCTCAGCATTGTTTAAGCTAAATGAGATTAGGGGTACCCATCATATGACTGAGGTGTGTTACAAAAATTAAATAGTTACAAGTATAACCCAGTACCTCAGAGGATAATGGTGAAGCAGGGGCCTTTGAAAGAGGTGATTAAGGTTAAAGAGAGCCATTTGGGGGACTGATCCAATATGCCAGCGTCCTTAGAAAATTTGGTTAGACAACCATCGAAGACCTTGAAGTCAGGGAGAATTAATCACACTCCAAGCCGACAGGGTGAAAACAATCCTTCCCTCAAGGTCCTCAGGAAAAACCTACTCTGAGAACGTCTTGATCTTGAAATTCTAGCTTCCAGAATTGTGAGCCATTTCTGTTGTTTATGCCATCCAGTCTATGGTACTTCATTGTGGCAGCCTAGTAAGTTATTAATACTCCCACTCCCAAGGTTCCTAGGGTAAAAACTTCTCAAAGAGAAAGAAAAAGCCTACTCTCCCCATCAGACTAAGAACACCAAATTGATCCGTTGTTTCAGCATCCTGAAGCTACAACTTGTGTATATAAACCCTAAGGCAAGATAGCCATTTTCTTACCTATCCATTCATCAGTATATGCCATCAGATCCATTATTGGGGGCAACAAAATAATCAGTGCATTTATTTACTGTCCATTTTGGGGAATTAACCCTGTGGTTGGACTACTGCTATTCTAGCAAATATTGGGACAAAGCTTCATTTCTAAGCAAGGACTTGGCATTTAGGATTGAGTGTGTCATCTCCTCTCACACAATGATACTGTAAAAGGACTACTTGGGTTAAGAGGTATGGAAAGTCCCTAATAAATTTAACTGATATGAAAAGAGTAAGAAATAAAATTCTAAAATAAGATGAGATCAGATCCCTGGATTGTAGAGGTCAGTTTCCTACCCGACTCCTAGGTATTGTTTACCCAACACAGGGTAGTTATAGAGCCTCTTCTGAGCCTCTTTGAACCCATACTCTGACCTAATCACCTGTTTGTAGGATCTGCTTGCTAAGGTTTAGTCTATTGAGCTTGTTGGCTGTCACTGTCCTATGTGAACAGGAAAGGTCTGAACAGCAATAGAGAGCAAAGCAGAGAAAGAGCCCCAGCCAATCACGTTTGTTTTTCTCCCCACAGGAATAAGTACTACCCAGATACCTCTGTTTCCATTGCAGTTATTAAAAGGTAATGGAATTCTCTTGTGAAATTTGTGCTTGGGAACCCACTGCCTTAGAATAAATGTAAAAGCATCAAGTAGGTTTGGGAGTGATTAAAAAACAAATTCGAAGAAAATCAAACCCAAATTGCTGAAGTTTTAGAGATCTCAGCCTCAAAGATGGAAAGTTGTAGGTAACAGAAACCCCATGAATGGAGTCATTTGTCTTATACTGTCTCATTTTAGTCTCAAGTTCCAGAGCTGCTCATTTTTACTTGATTTACCGAGGTGCCAAGTTCTTAACAATACGAGTTTATACAAGTGAGTTTTTCCTTTAAATGTATAAAATTAGAAGTTTTGCTACATTCTTAAATGTGATTTTTATTATACCCAGTGCCCAGGAATTTTTCCAGTGAAATACAACTTGATTTCAAAACAGAAAAGCTGGATTCCATTCACAGGCTCTTGCTTGACTATAAACTCTGTAGGAGCAATTGTGCTTCATTCACAGGGGCCAGCAGTCTGGTGCAGAGATTAAGAGCCAGCTTCCAGAGCCAGGCCTTGTGGGTTTGAACCCAGGCTTTGCCATCTTACTAGCTGCAGATACACAGGCAAAGAACAGAGCATCTTTCTCATCTGTAAGCTGAAGGTAATGACAATACCTACCTCGTTAGTTTGCTGTGGGAATTAAATAAGTTAACACGGTATAGCGTTTCAACTAGCATCTAAAACATTTTATTTGCTCAGTAAGTATTAGCTGCCACTGTTGTTGCTAAGGTGGCAGAGAAATAGCACTTAACTTCCCACTGCTTATGGGTCAGAGGCAGTCTGAGCCCTGCCACCTAGGCCATTCAGGCAATGGACTGGGGCCGCTGCCTGCGTGGTTAGCAGGTCACCAGCCCGAGCAGCGGTGCTGAGGTTTTGTAGCACGAGCTTTCTCCACGGGTTTTGCTTTGAAGATGCAGAGATTATTTACTTTAAAAAAAAAAAAAAACCACTTCAACCTTTTTCTTGCTCTACCTATAAAATCTAGTCAAAACTTAAATTCCTTATTATGTGCACTCCAAAAGCTAAATATAGAAAGAAGACGGTTCGTGTGAAAAGTGAGAGAGGTGGGCGTGGAGGAAGCTCAGGGCAGACCTTCGCATTACTGTCGGCCTGAGGTCACAAAGTTTTCTTGTATTACCTCATAGTGGGGAAACTCCCTTAAACCTCTCCTTCCTGTCAAACGCCATCCGTAACAATGGTGGAAGAGAAGAAAATAGTAATTACTTTCCTCAGAATAGTTTCCAAATGGCTGCGTTGGATATATTTATTTAGAGTTTCAGTGGCAGTGTTTTCCCTAAACGCCCCCAGAATTTAACGCGATAATATCAATCCTTCAAGGACATAAATTACTCAGGCCAGATTTTAGAAGTTTCATTTTACTGTCCCATCAGTGCACACAATACGTGGAACAGCATACACCTGGAAAACCCACCCTGATCCAAGGAGGCAAGGTGGAAGCTCGTGGGACATGTTTCCCTCGATGGAGAATAGTACTTTCCAATTGCCCAGAATCTGAGGCCAGAAATTGTTAAAGAAACCTTAGAGGGATTCAAAAACGTCCAGAGAAGAGTCCTGGGTGTCCACGGTCCTGCTGAAGGTGTCCGCTGAAGGCCCAGGGTGTCCGATGCGGCCCCTGCTTGGTCAGATGGCAGCAGGCGGGCGCGGTTGGGGGGGCAGAGCCAGAGCGGGAACCTGGGCCAGAGGGTGACAGATGCGAGAGGAAGCTGAGAAGGGGTAAGAGGGACAGAAACAAAGCGAAAAGGGAAGAGCAAGAAAGCGGCCAGAGGAAGAGAGGACTGTGAGGAGAACAGCAATCTTTCTAGGGAAAGATTTACTGAGGGAATCGGTTTATTGAGAACACCCCCTTGCACCTTACAAGGCCTGTTTCCGGAGGCTTCTACAGGGGGCGCCCTTGTTGTAGTCCCTGGATGATGTTTGTTTGTTTTTTGGTGTTTGTTTTTGCTATTCCCAAGCACCACTTGGACTATGATTATCTTAATATTTGTATTTTTAGTAAATTTGTCCTTATATTTATATTTATATTTAAAACTTAAATAGATTTAAAAATGTTCATATCAGTAATTAAAAGGAAAGCCAACACTTTTTGCCATGAATAAAAGATAATGACAAAAATAAATAAAATAGAAACAAATAATATGGTAAATTCTAACCAGATGACACTGAGAGAAAAAGAAAGGGCGGGGGGGGGCATGGACAGAGAGACAGAGAGATTAGCTAGTTTCAGGGAGGTATTAAAGGCGTAAGGGCACTAAATGAGCCTTGTTTCCCTGATGTAATCACAAGGAATGAAAGAGAATCAAAATGGGAACAAACGCTCTCACCCTGTGAGTTAATGTTATTTAATGCCCTGTCCAAGTGCCACCTGAAGTCATTTCTTCTTAGACCTCCTAAAACTAGTGATATCCAGTCCATACTGTAGAAAGTGCTAGGTCTATGAGCATTTCATTTTCTAGAAAGAACCATGCTCTTTATAAATTAAGACTTTTTGTCCTTAGACCAGCCACCAATGTTACCAGAAGTCACTTAATCTGAGCCCCCTCCAAGAGGCTAATCACCTGCGGGAGGGCTAAGGGTGTATGGAGGAAGGGCCAGGACCAGAGCTGGGAGAGGAACCAACCCAGAGAGATGCTGCCCGGGAGTCGCTGCACCCCAGATGACATCCCTGTCGCTGCATCTAACCTGAGCTGTCCAGTGTGGCAGCCACGGGACACACATGGCTACTGAGCACTTGAACATGGCTAGTACAAAGTGAGATGCACTACCCATGTAAAATACTCGCCATACTTTTAAAGACAGTACAAAAATTTTTTAATCTCTAATTAGTAATTTTTATGCTGATTACATTTTGGAATGATAATATTTTGGATATATTGGGTTAAATAAAATATATTATTAAAATTAAATTCACTTGTTTCCTTTTAATTTTTAAATTATTTTATTTTGAACCAATTTTAGACTTACTTACAGTAAAGGTGCAAAATTGCATAAAGTTTCCATACACTCTTCACCTAGCTTCCCCTCAAGTTGAAATCTTATATAACCATAGTACAATCATCAAAACCGGGGCCAGGTGTGGTGGCTTACACATGTAATCCCAGCACTTTGGGAGGCTGAGGCAGGAGGATCCCTGAGGCCAGGAGTTTGAGACCAGCCTGGGCAACATAGTGAGAAATTGTGTCTACAAAAATAAAAAAATTAGCCAGGCGTGGTGGCGCACACCTGTAGTCCCAGCTACTCAGGAGGCTGAGGTAGGAGGATCGCTTGAGCCCAGGAGTTGGGGATTGCGATGAGCTGTGATGGCACCTCTGCACTCTAGCTGGGGCAACAGAGCAAGACCCTATCACACACACAAAAAAAAATTTAAAAACATCAAAACCAAGAAATTAACATTGATATAATACTATTAACTAAACTACAAACTGTACTCAAATTCCACCAATTTTTCCACTGATGTCCTTTTTTTCCCTTCCAGGATCCAATCCAAGACACCACGTCATATTTAGCTATCATGACCCCTTAGTTTCTTCCAATCTATGACAGTTCCTCAGTCTTTCCCTGTTGTTCATGATCTCGACACTTTTAAAGAGTAGGAATCCGTTATTTTGTACAAGGTCCCTCAATTTAGGTTTGTGTAATGTTTTCTCATGACTGGAATGAGGTTATGCCTTTTGGACCAAAAAAAAAAAAAAAATCACAGACATTCCATCAAAGGGTTCATGATGACAATATGTCTTGTTACTGGAGATTTTGACTTTAATGGGGCTACTACAAAAATTTTAATTATATATATGCCTCACATTATAGTTCTATTGGACAGTGCTGGTTGACACCTTACACAGGTAAAACAATAAGTATGTGACTTAAAGGAACATGCTCATACCAGAAATATGTGGGTTTATCTATATTTTTCTAGACCCTTTCAAAGTATTTCATCTTTTAATACTAATGAAACCAAATGGTTATTAAGAACTTACTCTATGTCAGACTCTTGTCTAAGCATGGGGCATGTACTAATCATTTAATCCTCACACAACCCAATTATGTAGATTGTCCCATCATCCCTGCTTTGCTGCTGAGGAACCTGAGATGTGAAGAGGTTGTAAGTTGCACAAGGTCCTCACTCAGCTTGGTAAATGGCAGATCCAGAATTTGAACACAGGGAGAGAATTCCAGAGGTCAGGTTTATAATCACCACACTTTTTTAAAGTTACAGCATCAGTTGATTCAAATTCTGCAACTCAAGCTTTACCAACTATAAACTCTCTATTTTAACTTTTCTCTCTTTCCCTACATGACATAGAGTGGGAGAATTGATGTTTATTAAGTAAGCTTCTGTACACTGTGCTAAGAATTGAACAGACATTGTCTCATTTAATCCTCACAGCAGTTCCATTTTACAGATAAGAAAACTGAGGCTCAAATAATAGCAAGTGGCATAAGCTGGAATTCCTATATTCGACTCCCTATCTTTCCATTATACACACAAGTTCTCCAGTTGGTTCAACTGTATAAGTGTTTCTAATGTTTACTAATTTTGAAAAATCAGTGCTCTGCTATGGGGATTCTATCCACTAGCAGCACTTCAGCATATCAGTTTTTCTACAAACATTGATAATGATGCTGATGTTCCTTTTCAGGCACCAAAGGAAGCAAACAGTGTCACTTTTGTACAAATTACCAAATTGGTTAGGTTCCAGTCACGGGGGGCCTGGTCGTTTATGTAAGGGATGTAAGATAAGTCTTAGTTATAATTCCTTCTAGGAGTGGTACAAATAGTTGGCATCCCTAGCATAGATGGTGATATTAAAATGGCACTGCCTGTAGTTGAATGCAGAATTGATTATGTTAATCAACACTCGCTCCAGTGTATGAATGACAGAACCTTCTTTAATAAAACCGTAGAACTGGGCACCACTTCCTGGGGTTGTGCAACGTAAGTGAAGACAGGCAGAAGTGTGGCCCAAGTGGAACATTCCCGTGGTTCCTGACCAAAGCATAGAATACAGTTGTTTATTTGTCCAACTGGATTGCCTCAAAAAAAAAAAAAAAAAAGGTAATGAGGTGATTGGAAGATTGAGAAAAGTTCTATGTAACTATGTAAATACACTTGGATAGGGCGGGGAAGACGTATCTCATATTTTCCTATATTAAAGACAAAAAACCAATTATTTCTAAGCGTTTCCAGCTCTGAAATACAAGATTCCTTTACATCTCAGAGCCTTCTACAGTTCCCAAATACGCCACTAGAGGGTGCTGCTGAATCATACTTCATTCCCCAAACCCGCAGCTGCGCAAATGCTTTTGTTCCTTTTCTTTTTGTTCCTTTTCTGAAGGAAAACAAAAACAAAAAACCCAACCGTTAGCCGCAGGAATGCCATAGGTATGCATACAATGCAATGTAAGGGACAAGATTTTTTTTTAAACAGTTTTAGGCACCGGCTGAGAGAACGAACGTAGTGAATTCCTGTATTGCGACAGAAGGAAGCAAGTCTCAGCAAGAGATGGACAAATTGTCTGATGTAGTGATACGTGTTTCTTGTAGGAATTGTTCCTGTAGGAGAATTTTGTGTTTGCGTTGAAGGAGAAGACTGCCTGAAAAATTGAATATTTTGGTTTTGCCTTGCTTTGCTTGAGGGGTGGGGGTGGGAGAGCTTCCATGCAGAGACTTGAGAAGGAAACTTAGATGTCCTCGAAGGATTGTAATATCCTGGTTTAGGCAAGAAAGCCAGCTGAAATTGATGTACATCAGCTCATCTTGGTCCCATTCCCACGTTCTCTAACTGCAAACACACTTCACAGTCATCCCGCAAAGCCCACTTGACCAGCAGATCTGTGCCCCAGAGAGCAAGATGAGCAACTGAACTAAAATATATATCTCCATATACAGGGATGAAACGAAATGACGTGGCAAAGGCTGCTGAGAACAAAGCATGACCCCAGCACACGCTGGGCTGTGCCACGAACCACCTGAAGAGAATGGACAGTTAAGATGCAGGCATGCCCCAATTCACTGCGAACTTACGTTCTGAAAGTTCAGGCCCACATCGGGAACTGAGAGAACTAGGAAGGCTGATTAGAGTCCTGGCACGGCCAAGCACATCCAGTCCACAGGCTGGACTGTAACACTGGCAGAGGGAACCAGCCTGCACGGAGCACTTGCTACACACCACCACCTTCATTCATACCCACTTGAAAGTGGGTATCTCCCCATTTCACCGGTGAAGAAAGGGCTCTAGACAGCTTATAACAACTTGCTTAAAGTCCAAGAGCCAGCGAATGGTGGAGCTAGGCCAGTTGGCTTCAAAGCTGGTGAGCCTTCAGTTCACTCACTGATACCTATGGGTGCTCGCAGTACCCGCACTGTTCCGAGAGCGTCACGCTCATGGTTTCATTTATACCCATGAGAGGTGTAGCATGTAGGTACTATTGTTATTCCAATTTTAAAGGTGAGGTAACTAAAGCACAGAAAGGCTAAGGAATTTGTCCATGGTAGTGTAACTAGGAAGTGATGGGACATGGATTGATTTAAAACCTGGTCATGGGGCTCCAGAACTGTTGCTCTGAACCAAACCACCACCCAGGGTACCCTCAGCAGGTGCTTGGGCATTGACTGAGTTAAAAATCCTCAGACCAGAGTCATGACTGCCAAAAGGAAAAGGAAAAAGGTTTGCTCTCCCTATATTAGGCATGAGATTAAGTAACACTTGCCTAGAGCCTACTATTTACATATACCAGGCTCCGTGTTTAGTTCTTTTTTTTTCACATGATATCATTTGGTTCTCACAAAAGTCCTGGGAGAAAGGAGTAATTATCCTCATGTTTAGGTAAGAAAACTTGTGCCAGAAAAGTTACTTAACCTACCCAAGAACATGCAATTAATAAATAGCAGAAGCAGGACTAAATGGTAGCATCTGTTTAACATGGTAGGATTTCCATGAAATATTGTTGAACAAGAAAAGCAAAATGCAAAAATGTACATACCATGTACATATATAAAGAATTACATTATTATGCGAAAAATATGGAAGGATACATTTTAGGTTGTTAATCTGGGGTATAGGCGAAGGTGTGGGAAGGATGTAAAAGGTATGCACATCACACATTTATGCATCCATGAAAACTATGTATGTGTGTAAGTATATGTACATATAAAAAGTTATAAAATTTATACAAAAGTTAAAATAAATAAAAATAAATTAATTTTAATTAATTAATAGATATTTAATGAAATTCAATAGTCATTTCTAATAAAAGCTCTTAGTATACTTTATTGTTATGCATGTGTTCTTCTAATCCTGGATTATTAACAGAAATCAAAAGTAAGCATTATATTTAACATTAAAACGCTGGGTATGTTCAAATTAAAGTCAGGAATAAGGTTAGGAATCCGACTGTCATTTTCCATTATTTAACATTGTTCTAGAAGTTCTGGTTAATGTAGTAAGACAAGAAATGGAATTATGAGGTGAAATCTTCAGAAAGGAAGACACAAAATTGCATTTGCAGATGATTGTGTTATAAAAGAAAAAATAAGTATATATACACATGTGTGTGTGTATATACACACTTATATATATACAGTGCTACCTTCACACAACATAGGACCAATCCTGGTGCTTTAGTTAAGGTTCTCTAGAAAAATATAACCAGTAGGATATATGTACATACATAAAAAGAGATTTATTGTGGGAATTGGCTCACAATTATGGAAGTCAAGAAGTCCCACTATATGCCATCAGCAAGCTAGAGAACCAGGAGAGCTGGTGGTATAGTTCCAGTCCATACCCGAAGGCCTAAGAACCAGGGGAGCCAATGGTATAAGTCCCAGCCCAAGTCTGAAGGCCGAAGAACCAGGAGTGCTCATGTGTAAGGACAGGAGAACATAGATACCTTGGCTTAAGCAGAGAGAGAGCACATTTGCCCTTCCTCCACCTTCTTGTTCTATTTAGGCCACCTGCATTGGTGAGGGTGACCTTCCTTACCCAGTCTACTCATTCAAATGTAAATCTCTTCTGGAAACACCCTCACAGACACATCTAGAAATAATGCTTTACCAGCTGTCTGGGCATCCTTTATTTAGCCCAGTCAAGTTGACACATAAAATTAAGCAGTACACCTGGATATCATCTTTAAATTGGCAAAAATTATTGGTACCATTTTATCTCCCCTACTACCTACCACCTACTAGTTTCTACATACCCAAGTTTTAGTGCTATTACATTTCCCTAAACCCTAAAATTATTATCTTCCTCCTTTTTCTACCTGCAAGCAAAGCTCACTTTCTCCCTTGTTAAAGAAAAAATGACCCTCACACTGAAGAGTGAATAACCATTAAAATTCCCTTACTATCCCAAATGTTTCTTCGTTATTTGTTTATTATTATTATTAATAAATTTTATTTTTAGAGCAGTTTTAGGTTCACAGTAAAATTGAGTGGAAAGTGCAGATTTTTCCATATACCCTTATCCCCACACATTAACAACATACGCCACTATCAAGATTCTGCACCAGAGTAGTACATTTACTATAATACAATCAATGCACCTACACTGACACATCATTTCACTCTCAAAGTTCATGGTTTACATTAGGATTCACTCTGGGTGTAGATTCTATGGGTTTGGACAAACGTATAATGACATATCTACCCTTGTAGTATCATACAGAATAGTATCACTGCCCTAAAAATTCTCTATGCTCCACCTACTTATCTCTCCCTCCCCACAACTCTTGGCAACTACTAATCTTCTTACTATCTCTATAGCATTGCTTTTCCCAAAATGTCACAAAGTTGGAAGCATACAGGTAGGTAGGCTTTTTGAACTGATTTCTTTTGTTTAGTAGTATGCATTAAAGTTTCCTCCATGTCTTTTCTAGCATGATAGCTCATTTATTTTGAGTGATGAATAATATTCCATTGTCTGGATGTACTACAGTTTATTTATTCACTTACCTCCTGAAGAAAATCTTGGTTACTTCCAAGTTTTATGCAATTATGAATGAAGCTGCTCTAAACATTCAGGTGCAGGTTTTTACATGAACATAAGTTTTCAGTTCATTTTGGTAAATACTAAGGAGCACGATTGCTGAATTGTATGGTAAGAGCATGTTTAGTTTTGTAAGAAACCTCCAAACTGTCTTCCAAAGTTGCTGTACCATTTTGCATTCCCACCAGCAATAAAGGAGAGTTCCTCTTGTTCTACATCCTCATAGCATTTGGTGTTGTCAGTGTTTTGGATTCTGGCCATTCTAATAGGTGTGTAGAGGTATCTCACTGTTGTTTTAATTTGCAACTCCCTAATGAAATATGATCTTAAACATCTTTTCATAGGCTTACTTGCCATCTGTATATCTTCTTTGGTGAGATATCCATTCAGGTCTTTTGCTCAATTTTTAATTGGGTTGTTTATTTTCTCATTGTTGAATTTTAAGAGTTCTTTTGGATAACAGTCCTTTATCAGATGTGTCTTTTGCAAATATTTCTCCCAGTCTGTGGCTTGTCTTCTCATTCTCTTAACATATTCTTTCACAGAGCAGTTTTTAATTTTAATGAAGTTCAGCTTGGATTGTGCCTTTAGTGTTGTATCTAAAAGTCATAGTCATACCCAAGATCATCTAGATTTTCTTCTGTGTTATCTTCTAGGAGTTTTACAGTTTCACGTTTTACATTTAGGTCTATTGTCCATTTGGGGTTAATTTTTGTGATGGGTGTAAGATGTGTGTCTGTATTCAGGTTTTCTTTTGCATGTGGATGTCTAGTTGTTTGAGCACTATTTATTGAAAAGACTATCTTTGCTCTATTGGATCATCTTTGCTCCTTTGTTGAAGAGCAGTTGACTATATTTATATGGATCTATATCTGGGTTCTCTATTCTATTCCACTGATGTATTCATCAGTTCTTTCATTAATGCCACACTATCTTGATTACTGTAGCTTTTTATTAAGTCTTGAAATTGGGGCGTGTCAGTCCTCTGACTTCGTTCTTCTCCTTCAATATTGAGTTGACTCTTCTGGGTCTTTTGTCTCTCCATATAAGCTTTAGAATCAGTTTGTCAATATCCACAAAATAACTTTGTGGTATTTCATTGGGATTATGTTGAATCTATTGATTAAGTTGAGAGGAATTGACTCCATTTCACAGTAGGAACAGCAGGGGCTCTTGCCTCTAGAGGCGGGGCAGGGATTGACAATACTCACTACCACAGGAGTGAATTGTTTCTCTGCAGAAATATATGGGTGAAATAAGATCTGGTAAGTAAGAACTAAGTGAAGCATTAACATTTCAGTGTTGAGGGTGATAAGGAATTTGTATATTCATGCACATACACCCGCTTATATGTGTGTGTTTTACACATGATACAAATAATTACAAATAGTAAAGGCCAAGTGTGTAGCAAAAGGATATTTAAAAATTACAATCAGATTCTAACTATCCAGAAAGAGGGGAAAAAATATGTGCCCCAAAAAAGGAATGAAAAAATCAGACTGGCATCCAACTTCTGTGCCAATGAAGATATGCCTTCAAAGTTCTGAAGGAAAGTTATTTTCAACTTAACCTTAGTCAAGTGTGAGGCAAAATAAAAACATTTTCAGACTCACAAGGGATCAAATTTTTACCTTCCACACACCCTTTCTTAAGAATTTACTTGAGGATATATGTCCTCAATTTCCTCAGAGTAAAATGAGAATCTGACTGGGCCTCTGGTCTTGAAACTGCTCACTACAGAGCCCAGTGTTCTGACCCAGCCCTGGGAGCAGGGAATATGGAGGAGTACATCAAATCCCAACTCTTGCCCCCACCTTAATGAGAAAACCTCCCTTTGGAACTGCTACTTATAGTGGGTTTCATTTGAAGAAAAAGCTGTGTAGCTTTGAATCACTTGGAAGCTTCTAGACTTGATGAAGTCTAAAGTTCCCCAGGCTCTAACACTCCACATGTCTATGAACACAGGTGAGTTCGCTCAAACAACACCATCTGTTGGAATCTGCAGTGCCAGAGCTCTGTTTCGGCAGACTAAATCATAACATCCTTCATCAAAACTAAAAAGGCTTTCAGAGATGAGCCATAATTTCTCTCACCTTACTCAAATCTTTTTCTTTAGAGTTGTCTTTTTCGGAGCAGAAATCCTGAGGGAGACAGTTTGATGCTGTGCAAAGAACCATAGGGAAGAATCGGGAAACCTGGCTTCTAATGCTAGTGGCTTTACCTTATGCACGATTTTTTTTCCTTGTACAAATAGAAAGTGGATAACTTTTTCTTTTCGCTCAGAAACAGCAAGACAGAGTGCCATTCAGAGCATTCTAAGTCCAATGTCGTGAAAATACATAGCTTTTTAGATAATAATATTATTTACTTCACTATACTGAAGATGAGAAAAAATACCACCTCAGGCTCTCCAAAACTTTTACTGGCTTGTCTGCAGAATGTTTACTAGTTTTTATCATTATGAACAAGATAATCATGAAGTAACTGAAGACAACAGAACATTAAAAATAAAGTAGTTCCAATGTTTATTTGTCCAAACCTTCAGAAGGTATGATACCAAGAGTGAATTACCCTAATGTAAACTGTGGCCTTCAGAAGATAAAGACATACCAATGTTAGTTCATGGGTTGTAACAAATGTACCACTTTGGTGGGGGATGTGGATTGTGGGGGAGGTTGTGCATGTGTGGGGACCCAGAGTATATGGGAACTCTCTGTACTTTCCATTCAATTTTACTGTGAACCTAAAACTGCTTTAAAAAACAAAGTTTATTAGTAATAACATTTTTAAGTGCTTGGCATATGGAAGGAATTATAAAAGAAAATAAAATAATTTTTTAAAGAAGCAGTTCAAACTATGGCTACTGTTCTTTTTTTGTCACATTTTTATTTTCTGAAGCACATTTTTTAAGCCCATGGGTCAGTGCTGATTTAGAGACCTTATTTAAAGAACTTGGAATGTTCAAGAGCACAAAAAAAAGATGTAAAACATCATATGGGAATTTTGGGTAGGTCATCAAAATGTTTTGTAATCAGATAGCTGGAACAACTATTCAAAGGTTGCTAGGCCCCACCTCA
Source organism: Daubentonia madagascariensis (assembly GCA_023783475.1). Lineage (NCBI taxonomy): Eukaryota > Metazoa > Chordata > Mammalia > Primates > Daubentoniidae > Daubentonia > Daubentonia madagascariensis. The sequence goes on from JAKFHU010002088.1 coordinate 7,545,178, forward strand.
ATGTTTAAAACTTGAGCAGATGCGAGTTGACCTGGCCAGCATTCCACAGGAGTGGAAACTCCAAGCTGGATCTTAGTAGGCTGTTCCAAGGTTAATAACTGCTCCATTTTATGAATTCCTTTTTGTTGCTCAACCAAATGCTCAGAAATTTTGACCCAGTTCTTCCTATTTTGACCATTAAAAATATTTAAGGTCCATGCCCTTCATGTTACAACTTCTCAATTGTTAAACAATGATATTAAGACTCCAAGTAAAGCAATGCCAAATCCTTCAAGCTATTTTCTAGTTCTTCCCCACTGCAACTATTTTCTAGTTCATAACAAATAAAAAAGTTGAAAAGACAAGCTTGTTAGATAAACTAAAAAGAGGAAGAGGAAAAAGAAGGTAAGATTATAAAGGAGTAGAGATAAAGATAAGGTGAAGATAGAAAGCCCTAAAAACATAGTCAACACAGCTGAAACAGCTAACCTAGCTTCCACCTCTGGCTCCTACCTAGACTCTTAAATTTCACAAAGTGAGTTTTCAAAAATAAATTAATTAATCAGTAGGGGACTTTGTTAGCTTTTCACTTTACCAAGTAATGACAATAAATAAACACATTTTTAAAAACAACAAAGATATTAGTACAAACTACCATAACAAATGCATAGAAAGAAAGAACATGTTTGACACAAAAAAAGCAGGAAGAATATATTCTCAAAATAATGACAGTTCTTTACATTGAATTAAGACTGCACTACATCAATCGTGTTTTTCTCATTTCACTGCAGATGAGTGAAATCTTGTCAAAGAAAAGTACTACTCCTCCAGGGCCTGGCATTTGAAGACCTCTAGGCTACCCCATTGTGAGCATGAAATTAAACAGAATAGCCAAAAGTGCTGCAAGCAAAGGGTGATTCCATAGTGCTACACAGAAAATATCCTGGCATGTTTCTGAAGGTTTGAACCCCCATCAGAAAGTCATTGTTTCTGCCAAAGGGGCCACACTACCAACATTCACCATGCTTTGAGCAGATGCTGATTTCTGATTTTTGTATATTGGTCTTGTATCCTGCAACCTTGCTGAACTCATGTATTAGTGCTAATAGTTTTTCTGTGGATTCTTTTGGCTTTTTTATATACATGATCATGCAATCTGCAAATAGAGTTCTATTTCTTCCTTTCAATCTGGAAGCCTTTATTCCTTTTTCTTGCTTAATTGCTTTGGCTAAAACCTTCAGTACAATATTGATTAGAAGTGGCAAGAAGAGACATATTCGTCTTATTTCTCTTCTTAGGGGAAATGCTTTCATACATTCATTCACCATTAAGTATGTTAGCTATGGGTTTTTTGTATATGACCTTTATCAGGTTGAGAAAGTTCCATTCTATTCATAGTTTGTTGAGTGTTTTTAATGATGAAAGAATGTTGGATTTTTGTCAAATACTTTTTCTGTATCTATTGAGATTATCTTTTATTCTATTAATATGGCATATCACATTGATTTGAACCAACCTTGCATTCCTGGGATAAATCCCATTTGGTACTGGTATATAATCCTTGTTATATGCTACTGGATTCAGTTTAATAATATTTTCTTGATGATTTTTACATCTATCTTCATAAGGGATATTGGTCCTTACCTTTCTTTTCTTCTCTTGTGATGTTTTTGTCTGGTTTTGGTATCAGAGTAACACCAGCCTAATGGAATGAGTTAGAAAGTGTTCTTTGGGGAGATACTAAAGCAAGAAATAATGGATAAGCAACAGAAAGCTCTCAAAATGAGACAGAAAAAATCAAGAGAAGTTGTGTCTTATTTAAAAAGTAACTGTGCCAGGCATTTTGTAGACTATGTTATAAACAAATGCATTTGCAGAAAATAAGAATTTTACACAATTGGTAGATACAAAGTACAAGCTACACACAAGGAAATGACCATCAGAGCACAGAAAATGACTAGCATGCCCTGATGGCTAACTCCTAATGAAGGAGAACTGAAATTTAATATAAAAACCTCACTATAGATTATTCATTATTTGTTGAATATAATTATGTTTGAATTAACTGTACAGAAAAAATTCATAAAGTTTTTATTCCATGGTCACAGTTTAGTTGTTTTCAATGAATCTTTGCAGCAGAGATTTTTAATGGTCCCTCCATTATCGTTTTTCTTTTTCTTTTTTAGTAATAGAAAGATTTAGCTGGACACATAACTATGTAGCCAAAGACTACATTTCTCAGTCATGCTTGCAGCTATGTGTGGCCATGTGTGTAGGTTCTGGTCAACAGGAAGTAAAAGAAAATGATGTACAACCTACAGCTCAGGCCCTTAAGAAAATAAGAATTTGCTCTTCCCTTTTCCCTGTTCCTGCTTGTTGGAACGTGGAAGTTAGAGCAGCCGTCTTAGACCATAGATGGGAGCCATGTGTTGAGCTCAGCAGAGCACAAACGATCCAGGTCTCCAACATCACTGGTCTCCTCGAGTCTTTTCACTCAGATCACTACGTAAGAGAGAAATAAATTTCCATCTTGTTTAACTACTGCTATTTTAGTCTTTGTTACAGCAGCCAAATTAGTATCCTAAATAACATAATCTTTGTCTAAAATCCCAGGTTAAAAAAAGAAAACCTGGAGATATTGTTGAAGACTAATATTTTTATCCAACTGTCTATAGCTTTTAATCATAGTCACAATTTTGGTGTTGCAAAACAAATGAACAGAAAGACCAGACAATTTTCTGTCATTTATTTCTCTCTTCTCACTCTTTCAAACACACTTCATTCAAGTCACCTCTTCCCACCCCTCCACCGAAATTGCTCTTATCAGGATCGACAATGAACTCCAAGAAAAAAAATTCAATGGTTAATTCTCAACCTGCCTTGGACTTGACCAGTCTGTGTCAAGGCATTTGTGTTTTTTCTCCTCTTCGAAGCACTCCACTTGGTTTGCACAGTACCTCGTGCTCCTGAGTTTACTCCCTCCTCACTAGCTGCTCCTTGTCAGTCTTTTCCTCACCTCCCCTACCACACAGCATGCTCCTCAGTTCTTGGAACTCTCTTTCCTATCTGCATTCACTTCCTTGGAGATCATATCCAGTCCCATAGCTTTAAATATCATATAAATAGTGCAACTCCAAAATTTTATTTCCAGCCTCCTAGAGTGCAAACTGTCTGAGGGCAGGGATCCTGTCTCTTGTCTACTTCTTCCCTTGTGCGTCTTCAGTGCCTGCCACGGATGGGTGCAGCAAATAAATCATGTGTGGAATGAATGAATAAATAACTAGAAGCTGTTTGCTTCATAACTAATCTCTTTAAAGTACTTAATATTTACTTTCCCCCTTGAAAGTCTTACGGGCAAGGAAAACCCGTGTCCTTGCTTAGCATATTGAGCATATGCAGAATGAATTTCGACTCAATTTTCTGGGGGCACAGCCAGGCTGTGTATCACTCTCACTGCTCTTGCCAGCTATGCAGAGGGGGTGACAAGGATGTCTTGTGTTGGTTTTAAGAATTTATAGCACTGCAGAATATGGAAGGATATGCCAAAGTCAGTAACAGGCTTAAAGAAAATAGTGCTTATTAGTATTCAGCTCTTCATGTTTGTGAATTCTAATCCTCAATACAAACTCTTTTAGAGCCATAAACAATATTCAAAGACCAGCCTTTTCAAAGGGTGTTTACAGAGTCTGCTTTGTTTCTGGGTGTAGTTAACAACCAATTACACTCCGCGAGATACTAGGGCACTCAGAAAAGAGCACACGTGTCTAATTAGAAGTATTATCAGTTAAACGCAGGCTCAGTTATATTCCTAATACAACCAGTGCTTACCCAAAACTGAGCCAGGGACCACAATGAGCTTTTCCTTCTCAAAGCCATGGTAATAATGTGAGCAAGTTTAATCTCTTGGATGTTAAATGGTCTTTGAGTAAGCAGCTCAGGTGGGTGTTTCTTTCTACATTTTTCTGGCATCAGTGTGCTTACATGTATATGTAAGTCTGTGCCCAAGAAAGTGTGTCTGTGTCTATGTTCTGAAAATACTCTGTTCAGATTTCCAGAGGAAAAAGAATAGTTGACCATTACCTGAAAATCTGTTTGCGAATAGATAAAGCAAAACATTCAGGAGAAAAAATACTTCCCATCTGGGAACCTAAATTCTCGGAAATGGTATCTTCAGAGCTGGTACTTAACAGATCATTGCCAATGCTTCCATTTGGCAAAGCAGACCTACCTCCCGCATCTCAGAGAAATAGAGAAGATGAGAAGGGTAGTGTGGTGGACCCAAGTGGCTTCTGGTCCAAACAGCATCCATTTCCTCCTTCATTCTAACAGAAATCAGTTTTTGTTCAGATCTTCAACTTTGCCCTCCACACAACTCAGGGGAAGGTTGACCCCACTCGCAGCTCCAGAGGTAGATCCCGATTCATCTAAGCCAGGGGTCAGCGAGCTTTTCCTTTAAAGGGCCAGATAGTAAACATTTTAGGGTTTTCAACTATGTGGGTCCCTGTCACATATTCTTTGTTTCATTGTTTTTATTTTTTATAACCTTTTGAAAATGTAAAAACATTTTTAGCACAGGGGTCATACAAAAATAGGCCATAGGCTGGATTTGGCCCAAAGGTGGTACTTTGCCCACCCCTTGTCTAGCCAGTCACAATGACTCCATTTCCCTTGTCAGTAGTTGCTTTCAAAGAGGGCGTGTGATCCAATTCCAACTAATGAGATAATGGGGAAAATCTGTTGAGGGGTCTTGGGAAAAGTACTCTCATCTCTCCCACCCGTAAGAAACTACTGCAGCCATCTTGCCATATGAACCTACATGGAGTGGGGCAGAGTCTGGAGGCTCACAGGGAAGTGAAACCAGAGCCTCAAATGCAGCATGCCTGGAGCCCATCCTGCCTCTAAACTTACCAACATGTGGGATAATAACTTTTACCACTGGTTCAGCCAATCTGAATCAGTATTTTCAATTAGCTGCAGCCCAAAGCATTGTGACTGACCCAGAGAATAAGGAGTTTAGGACTGATGAGAGGAGAAGACAAACAATATTTAGAAAGAAAAGGTGGTGGAAGATGTTTCCTCAGATCCCTGGACACCCTGTTCTTCCCTTTATCCTCTTCATCCCCATCTCAGATTTCAATTTATATGTTGAAGATGGTTGAATATTTTATTTTGTTTTAAAAACCTAGGATTCAAGTTGTAGATATGAGAAATAAATTAGAGAAGACTAATACGTTGAAGACTATATTACAAATTGCATTGTACACGGAAATTTGTTAAGGATAATATACCCCTACCCAAGCACAACACCCTAAAGAAAGGTTATGGATGATGATATGTTAATTGTTATTGACTATGTAACATTTATATTATATCTAAACATCATGTTGTATACTTTAAATATATACAATAGAAGTTAAAAATAAAATAAAATAAAGCTCTAGGATTTGAGAAATGAAAGAAACATTAGGGATAATCTACTGTGATTTATTCACATAGATGATGAGAAAATGAAGCACAGAGAGAAATAATTAGTCCCTAATCTGCTACTTGGAAGCAGAAATGTAATTAGAAACTGAGTCTCAAATCCAAGTCTATACACTCAGACAAGAGATCCAATAAGATCTACCCACTAGCCTACATGGTCTCCCAACAGTACTTATCATGAAAACCTAGAAATCAAGATTTCCTTGAAAATTAAGAGATTGGATGTCCAGGGAAAAATCATTATGATGATTAATCAGGTTCTAGAGAATACAGCAGAAGGAGCGACAAATAAGGAAAGAAAAAGGAGAGAGACAGATTTATTATAAAGAATTGGATCATGCAATTATGGAGGCTGACAAGTTCCAAGATTTGCAATTAGCAAACTAAAGACCAGGATAGCCACTAATGTAATTTAGATCCAAAAACCAGCAGGCTCAAGACTCAGGAAGAGCTGATGTTCCAGTTTGAATCCAAAAGCAGAAAAAAAATCAATGTCCCAATTCAGAGGCAATCAGGCAAAAAGACTTCCTTCTTACTTATGGAAGGGGTAGAATTTTGTTCTATTCAGGCCTTCAACTGGTTGGATGAGACTCATTCACATTGGCAGGGGTGGGGGCCAATATGTGTTACTCAGTCTACTGATTTAAATGTTAATATCATCCAGAAACACCCACAGAGACAGACCCAGAATAATGTTTGACCAAATATCTGGGCACCTCATGACCCAGTCAAGTTGACACATAAAATTAACCATCATAATCTATCACCATTGGATTTCCAGGTCTGGGCAAAAGGGAGCCAGAGTTGCACACACAGCCTCCAATGCATCTATCTTTGCTCCTGGCCCAGAACTAGGGGATATTGTGGTGCTGAGGGGGAAGAAGAGATACCAACCTCCTTTTAGAGTTGGGGAAGAAGGTGGAGAAGTTAGAGCTAAGGATGATAACTCCACTAACAGTGACATTTGAAATATAAATCCTGATATTTTAGAATGAAATGGAAAAAAGAATAAAAAGGTAAGATATAGTTCTTAGGGGGAATGTTTTCAACTTTTCCCTGTTAAGTATGATGTTGGCTGTGAGTTTGTCATATATGGCTTTATTATTTTGAAATATGTTCCTTCTATGCCTAGTTTGTTGGAGGTTTTTATCATGAAGGTAGGCTAGGTTTTATCCAATGTTTTTTCTGCATCTATTGAAATGATGATATGGTTTTTGTTTTTAATTCTGTTTGTGTGGTGAGTTACATTTATTGACTTGAATATGTTGAACCATCCTTTCACCCCTTAGATAAAACCCACTTGGTTGTGATGTATTATCTTTTTGATGTGTTGTTGGATTAGTTTGCTGGTATTTTGTTGAAGATTTTTGCATCTATGTTCATCAGGGACATTGTCATGTAGTGTTCTTTTTTTATTGTGTCCTTTCCTGGCTTTGATATCAGGGTGATACTGGCTTCATAGAATTAATTAGGGAGGAGTCCTTCTTTCTTGATCTTTTGGAAAAGTTTCAGTAGAATAGGTACTAGTCTGGTCTTTGTATGTCTGATAGAATTCAGCTCCACTTCTATTCAACATAGTACTGGAAGTCCTAGCCAGAGCAATCAAGCAAGAGAAAGAAATAAAAGGCATCAAAATTGGAAAAGAATAAGTCAAATTATCTCTGTTTGCTGATGATATTATCTTATACTTATAAAACCCTAAAATACTCCTAGATTTAATAAATGAATTCAGTAAAATCTCAGGTTACAAAATCAGTGTACACAAATCATAACATTTCTATACACCAATACTGACCAAGCTGAGAACCAAATCAAGAACTCAATACCATTTACAATAGCTGCCAAAAAAAAAAAAAAAATACCTAGGAATATATTTAACCAAGGAGGTGAAATATTTCTACAAGGAAAACTACAAAACACTGATGAAAGAAATCATAGATGATACAAACAAAAGGAAAAACATTCCATGCTCAAGGATTGCAAGAATCAATACTGTTAAAATGACCATACTGCCCAAAGCAAACTACAGATTCAATGCAATTTCTATCAAATTGCCAATGTAATTTTTCACAAAATTAGAAAAAAAATCTAAAAATTCATATGGAACCCAAAAAGAGCCCGAATAGCCAAAGCAATCCTAAGCAAAAGGAACAAAACTGGAGGCATCACATTACCTGACTTCAAATTATACTACAAGGCTATAGTAACCAACACAGCATGGTACTGGTATAAAAACAAACACATAGATCAATGGAACAGAATAGAGAACCCAGAAATAAAGCCATATATCTACAACCAACTGATCTTTGAGAAAGCAGATAAAAACATACACTGGGAAAGGACCCCCTGTTTAATAAATGGTGCTGGGAAAATTGGATAGCCATATGCAGAGAAATGAAACTGGATCCCTATCACCATACACAAAAATTAACTCAAGATAAATAAAGACTCAAATGTAAGACCTGAAACCATAAAAATTCCAGAAGAAAACCTAGGAAAAACTCTTCTGAACATTGATCTAGGCAAAGAATTTATGACTAAGACTCCAAAAGCAAATGCAACAAAAACAAAAATAAACAAATGGGACTTAATTAAACTAAAAAGCTTCTGCACAGCAAAAGAAATAAAAAATAGAATAAATAAGCAACCTACAGAATAGGAGAAAATACTTGCAAATGATGCATCCAATAAAGGACAAATATCCAGAATCTATAAGGAACTCAAACAACTCAGCAAGAATAAAACAAATAACCCCATTAAAAGGTGATCGAAAGACATGAACAGATATTTTTCAGAAGAGGAGATACAAATGGCCAACAAACATATGAAAAAAATGTTCAATATCATTAATCATCAGGGAAATGCAAATTAAAACCGTAGTGAGATACCACCTTACTCCAGTCAGAATGGTTATTATTAAAAAGTCAAAAAATAACAGATGTGGGCACAGATGCAATGAAAAGGGAACACTTATACACTGTTGGTGAGACTGCAAATTAGTACAACCTCTATGGAAAACAGTATGGAGATTTCTCAAAAAACTAAAAGTAGATCTACCATTCTAGCCGGCAATCCCACTACTGGGTATCTACCCAAAGGAAAAGAAATCATATCAAAAAGACACCTGTATGCTCATGTTTATTGCAGCACAATTCACAATAGCAAAGATATAGAATCAACATCAACCTAAGTGTCCATCAACAGATGAGTGGATAAAGAAAAAATATATATATATACACACATACACATACACCATTGAAGACTACTCAGCCATAAAAAAGAATAAGATAACATCTTTTGCAGCAACTTGGATAGAAATGGTGGCCATTATCCTAAGTGAAGTAACTCAAAAATGGAAAATCAAATACCACATGTTCTCTCTTAGAAGTAGGAGCTAAGCTATGGTCATACAGAGTAGAGTAATAGTCACTAGACACTCCAAAGATGGGAAGGTTGGAGAAGGGTGAGGAATGAAAAACTACCTAATGAGTACAATGTATACTATTCAGGTGATGGGTGCACTAAAAGTCCAGACTTTACTACTATACAATATATCCATGTACAGCTTACAGACTTTTAAATTGTAAGGAGGATTTTGAAAAGGCAGGAAGGTTTTTGAGGAAAGCATTATGTTATTTTGGCTTCTCTAGAAAGCAGGAGTCCCCAAGTTTTGGTGACAAGGAGCCACTTTTCATTCCCCCAAAGCCTTATGCTTACAAATGTAGTGGAGCAAGGAGGGGGAAAATCCATAATAAAAACCGAGGGAGGAAAGAGCTCTTCCTTACCGACTGGAATTTCAGCAAACCACAGAACTCTCTGCTGGTAGTTGTAAAGATCTTGGAACTCCACTGTGAAAAGATTAAAGACCTATAGTTGGGGTTCATTAACCTTGACACCTAACACCCTGTCAATGTTCAAAAATAAAAATAACAGGAAGGAATCATAAGAAGGAGCTCTTAGAAGTCACGTACAGTAATAAGATTACAAAAAATTAGAATGTCAGCACTTTCTAATGGGAAGTGAAAGACAGATGAGCTACTCACTGTTTCAAGAAATCAAGAGAGGACCCATGAAAATGACAGCTCTATTCATGGACTTTAATAAAATTTTCTGTGGCACTTTTGGGTGATGCACAAGAATTATTTTTAAATAGTGTACATTTTGCAATTTCATTGCCCAGCCTGCATATTTAGTGAATTTTCAGGCCGTCAAGTGGATTACATAGCCTAGAGAGTCCAATCAGAGGCAGGAAGGAAGCTTAGCTGTTATTTGAGAGTGTGGATCTATGGCTCATGCCAGCACCAATATCAGGGAGAACACCCAATAATACCACAAGTATAACACACCTGGGCAGCAATATCCTGCTTTGTAAAAATTAAAGAGAGGTCAGTTAACTACCACTCTTTGGAGACCAAATTTTGTCACACCCTTCTAGGCTGACAGCCTTCTTCCTACCAAATAATGCACCTGGAAACCTTCCAACGGGGTACATGTGACCCCCATCCTACCCAAGAACATATCTCTTCACCTCCTGCCAGATCAAAGACAGGGAGAAACAGTACCTGATTCTCGAGGCCACAAAAATTGCACCTGTTTGCTGATCTTCTTCAGAACAGTGGCAAGGGGTAGAAAGATTGAAAGCAAAATATTTGGAATTGGGCTATAAATTAAATAAATAAAAGGGATTAAGTAAAAATGCCCAGTATCTGCCTACTGTCCAGGCCATCGTCAAGGGATTGAATTATCAGCAGGGTTAGGCTCTCAAGATTCTCCCTCTGAAGCACCTTCTCACCACCACCATAGCTGGAACACCTCCCCAGGGACAACCAAGAGCAAGCCACAGACCCCAAGGAAGGGACAGAATGATACGGGAGATCAGGAAACTTGGCTAATGGCTTCCCAAACCAGATTATTACATTAACATAGACATATTATATATTTTAACCTCATAGAACAAGAAGTTTTTTGTTTTGGGTTTTTTTTCCCCAACAAAAATTAAATGCCATGGGATTTGGAAACATGATTGTATAAATAGTATACGAGAAAAAAAACCTTTTGTGCCCTGGCTGCTTAAAATACTTAAAACTACTCATAAGGCCAAAGACATTATTATATTTAAACTTCACAATAATATTAGGTGGTAGATACAATGATCTTTTCTGTATCCTTTCTATGAGAAAAGGAAGTGGGGCTCAGAAATAAAGCAAACGGTGTAGCAGTAATGTGGAGGCCTGGTTGGGAGATGAACCTCTCCTAATTCCAGAGTGTTTGTCCTTTCCAGTTGCCATAATACTTTTTTTCAAAATTAAGAAAGAGGAGAAGAGAGAGGGGAAAAAATAAAAGAAAACATAAAAGGATATTTATTTCTTTTAACCTCGTTTCTTCCTATAATTTTTAAATCTCCTGGACATTTGGAAAGTGCCAGACATTTTGTAAATAGTAACAGCTAATATGTGCATTAGTGATCTAGTGCTAATGATAGCCTACATTTTTAAACAACCCCTAAAATTGCTGCTTATTTATCAAGTTTTCTTTTCTCTTTTCACGGTAGAAATTACAGAGAAAATAAGGCTATAGTTCTCTTTTGCTTTACTAATAAATGTGTTCTACTACAGATGACCTCAAAGGAAATTTCTCTCCTAAATCCCATTGTTTTCATGATAGCCAGTGAGATATTCCCATGAGAAAAGACACATGGGAGAGGCTGAGTCAACCCTTAGCAGGAAAGGAGTTATGTGCTGCATGTGCTTTGAACAGGCTAAGTCCAGTGTGTTCTGTGCCTTGAGCCAGTGCCAGTTCTGAATGGGACAAGATGAGGCACCTGATTCTTGACCAGCAAGGTGCAGTTGATGGGCGAGGGGATGAGGTCCCCTGTTAGCAGGACAAACTAATGCTAATTGCCAAGAGTGGCCAAGTAGATTCTTGTGGTCAACTGGGTATTTTGCGGGAGAGGCTGAGGCTGTTGAGGAAAAGGAAATTGAATGACGTAAGTCTCTATACACAGGTGAGACAGGGAATGGCACTTCACACAGTCAGTGTCCCCACACCTCATGCATCAGAGGTAGGTAGAGTACAGCCATCATACTCTGCTTTCCCCTGGGCAGACCACACCCATCTTAGGGCACTTGCTTACACTAAAAAGATGGAGACTTTCGGACCACATTACTCAGGAATGGTATGAGAGAGGACGGTCACATCCTCAGCTAATCCAGAGCCCAAGTCAGGAAAGAGGTGGTCCCTGGGGTGGAGAGACATGGACCCAATCAAGTCCTTAGTGACCCAGAACAAAGCAAAAGACCTCAGAAAGCTTACCTGGCTCCAAAGATCTTACGTGTCTGTTGCTGAGCAATCCTTAAGCACCTGAGTCTTCCTTCCTGATTCACAGTCATCAGCCTTCCCCTAACCAATATATTTTCTTTTCTGCCTGGGTGTCCCCTGAATCCAAGTGTCCATTCCTTGGTCCTCTGCAACTCTCTTTAGGTAGGTACCATTTATAAAGCCCAATAAACCAGCACTGTAATTCCCCACTCAACTGCAATACATCCTAACAGGACACCGAAAGAATTTTGTTTTCAGTGTTCCTGTTGCTGAAAAATGAGATCATTATCTTCTTTAAAATTCACCAACGTCATCAGACAGACCAAGGGGGAGAAAAAAAATTCACCAAATTCTAAAATGAATTATTTCACAAGGGATTTTTAAAATGTGAGGGGAGAAAGCAGAAGTATTTTCCTATCCTGGTTTTATTCCACAGTTGGCAATGACAAGAAACGTTCAATTGTACACAGCAACTTGTTGTGACCTAGCACTTTTATCTATGATTCTCAACCCTGGATGCACATTATAATCACCTGGGGAGTTTTAAAAAAATAATGTCTATGTTCCAGCCCTGGTAGTTATGATTCAATTGGTCTGCATTGATACCCAAGCAAGAGTATTTTTAAGAAGATCCCCAGGTAATTGTCATGAACAGCTCGAGTTGAGAACCACGGCTAACTTCACAAATAGTGCCTTCCTGTATCCATTAGTACAGTCAGAATCCTATGTTCATCTCTGAGGAAAGTGGCTCAGAGATGTTTCCTGCTCTTGCCTGTCATCTTCTTCGTAGTTGACTTAGGATGGTTCGATGACTCATTTCAAAAGTCAAAAAGCTCACATTCCATTTTAGGTTGATCTGAACAAGCACAATTTTCAGTCCCTTGCATTTGAAAAGTGTATTATACTTTACAGACCATTTTCCCAATGCAGTATTTCATTTGATCCTCACCACAGCCCTGAGGTAAACAAGCCAGATATTATCCTTCCCATTTTAAAGAAGAGGAAATCAATGCCTGAAGAGAGGGAGTGATTTCCCCAGGGTCACACAGAGGGAAGTGGCAGAATTGGGTCCAGAACCCAGGCTTCCTGCCTCAGTCTATCTAGTCTTGGCATTGCCCAATGCCTGCCATAGCCGAGCTTCCTATCCAGTCCTATTGACCCAGTGTTAAGACCTAACATTGTTTGCTTTTGACTATGTTTCCCAATTGTAAGGTGCATGCGAATCACCTGGGGATCTTGTTAAAAAGCAGAATCTCAGTCACTGGGTTTGGGGTGAGGCCTGACATTCTGCATTTCTAACCTGCCACAAGTGACACCAGCACTGCTGGCCCTTGAATCACGCTTGGAGTAGCAAAGTCGTAACAAAATCACAAAATACATCCCTTCAAATAATACTGAAGAAAAAAATTAATCTGAGCTTCATTTGTCTTCTGAATGCTCATGAGACAACACACATGTATTGGAGCAAACCATCAGATCCTTGGCAGTTCTCTCTGGCTAGAAATGTGTTATTCTTTTGGCAGCCAGATCATCATTGTGCTCATGTCTGGAATAGGATCAACAGCTGGAGTTGCAGCAGCCACTAGCTATAATTTCTCTCTCTCTCTCTCTCTCTCTCTGGTTTGCTTCTCCCTCTCTCAGGCCAAAAGGACAGGATCTGTGGGACCACTTGGCCATCTGGCCTTGCAGCTGGCCTGGGCTTCTGAGTCTGAGAACACAATGGTGATTCACTTTATGCAGTCCAAGTGCTTAGACGACATCTTCAGTTCCTGGAAATAAACTGCCAGGGAACAGTTTATTGACAAAGGGTTTTATCTTTGAAACCTGTTAAAATAGTGTTGCATTGGCATTTATGAAGATGTTCTTTTTTGGTTTTGTCTTATTCTTAAAATAATCAAATTGTTAAATATGTTTGCAGTGTATATAGGACATCCTGGAGACACAATGGACAGAGACCCCCAAAATGGCCTTAGTTCCATTCTCACCATGGACTAGACAATTTGGGGCAAAGCCTTTAACCTTAATGTCCTTTTAAAAATTAGGTGATGGAACTATATGCTCTCCAACAATCTTTCCTAGCACTCATATCCAGAATCAGTGCTTCTACTTTTACAAAGTAGAAGAAATTATTTTAGAGAAATTTTATCTCTTTCTTCTACTTATACTTTCCTGCTACAAAAATATCCTACATTCCAATTGCCCCACAAGCCATTTGATCATTTCCTACTGCACTATGGGGCCATCCAACCCTAATGGGTCATTTATAAGAGCTACCCACTTGTATGCCATCCAATTTTAAGGAGGCACCATTGAGAATGTACAGCTACATCTTAACACACCAGAGACCCTCTTGATCCCATATGAGTTGGAGTCTCCTTTCCTCCTACTCCTCTTGGCCCCCTCCCCTTGCTGGCATTTTGATGAGCAAGTACATTTACATCCACAGGGTTGCTGAAGGGTAATATTTTGAAATAATCATTTATTTTTTCCTTCCTAGTATTATCCATTTTCACTTCTCTCTACCATCCCCCCAACCATGTTCTCATAACTTGCCTGTGTTCTTCATTGCCTTAAGGGAAGAATCTGTCAGAGAAACAGGTAGAACTATCCCCACTAGTCTTTCTGCTGTTTTTTTAACAAAAGTCCTCAGGATAAGGGAGGCTCTCAGAGAAACATGAAACTTAGAGTGATTTAGGCTGACCCTAAAGAGACTACCCCTGGGTCAGAGGGAGAGAAAGGTCAGTCAAGGAGCAGAAAGGACCCATACCTCAACCCCTAATGCCACCACCTGGAAGGCAACAAGACCTCAGAGAAAGAAGGGAATTGGCTACAGCGTGCACATAGGCCAATGAGACCAGAGACACCTCACTCAAGATCTCCCTCCCCAAGTTGATCCCAGGAGTGGCTGAAAGTCACCATTCCCAAAGGGAGAAGAAGACAGAAACAGTGGAAGTAGACAGGTGCGGGAAGACCTGACAGCACACTACCCCAGTGTCTTGACACTGCACAAGATCCAGAATGTGACACAATCCTGGGGAGACATGGGGAAACCCCAGGAAGAACTGAGGTTAAAATTTCTTTCCACTAGCCTAGCAGAATGAAGTTTGCCATCGGAAATTAAAATCTGAAATTGAGTTACTAAAATGAAGAAAATTGTTAAATACATAATCCCTCCTTAAGACTCATATCTGCTCTACATCTGTAGAGTGTTATGTTGTCATTACCCTGCATGAGCAGCTCCAGTTGGAATTTACTTCAAAATAGGGAATCCATTGACTGTTCATTAAGTATTCCTTGCAAGCTAGGTGTCCACAAAGTACCCAGAGCATGGCGTGGCACACAGCAGCCACTTTGGATACCTCTGGCTGGCAGGCTGGTTGCCTGAATGACCAGGATACTTAATGAAGCACTAAAATAACTCTCTTCCTTTATTTTATGGTGCTGATTTGAATACAGGAAGGAAGACAACTACTCAAATCAGTAAAATGTGAACTAAGAGTAGGCCTTTGGTAATAGCTTTTTCCAGGTCCATTTCCCCAGATTACACCAAAGATCTAGCCTGAAAAAGTTCAATACTTTTCACCGAAGATCTAACCCTGGAAGCCAGACAGCTGCTATACGTGGTTTTACAAGGACCTTAAAGGTGGTAACAGTTTTGAAGCCCTTAGGACCACTGTGAAATCTGGGATGCTATGTTTCGAAGAGAGAAGTTTGCCCTTGGCAGCTGTGCTGTAACCAAGCATGCCTGGGTATTAACTGAAATTGAAAAGAGCCTTTCAACAGCCCTAGGTCCTCATTATTTTTCACATTATAGTTCACGTTGCTAAAAATATTCTTAAACCTCTCCTTTTTGATAATATGGAAGGGGGGGTATTATATTCAGAAATAGCTAAATAATAACTACCTCCCTCCTGGAAATTCAGGGTAAACCCCAGAGAAGGCACAAGACTCCCTCTAGCAGCCATATTGGATTCTGTCTGTCACTGCCGAGGTCTCTCTCCTCCCTGCCAAGACACTCTTCAAACCACAGCTTCTACATCTCTTCTCATCTGAAAGTGATATGATTCCACATTTCAGATCATTAGCAGTCACTGCTTGAAAGTACTAACTCAATTCCTGCTTTGTCTCTTTCTCTTAAAAAACATTTTTAATGGGGCTTAAAATTTGGGATATAAAGCAAGAATACAGGAAAGAGATATTATTTCAATACTCAATCACAAACGGTGGAATTATGATACTGCACCTTATTTTAATATCAATCCTGAGCATTGCTGATGTTTCAAATCTTAGCTGCACTTCGCTAACTGGACAGGTGATTTTACTGGTTGCTGTATACATTCAACACAAAGCAAAAAAGGATGAAAGAGTAACATTGGTTTTTGCTGCCACTCCTACCAGAGTGCCAAGGGCTCTGCACACACTAAATGACTGAAAAGAGCCTCATGTCTCTATTTTTTGAAGACAGAAACTAGAAAAGGAAAAGCCAAGTTAGACAAGTTAGAAACATGCAGATATAGCATATGGCAAGGATAGAAATGCTCTCAGCCTTGCCAGCCTAGATGCTCTTCCACCAGCTTAATTAAGTCACTTGAAGTTAAATTGTCTTATCTCTGAAATACTCCCTTTTCCCTGAATGCTCACAGAGTCACACAGGTCTTAGCTGTCTGTGTGATACCTGCCCCCCAATTCTGAACTGCAATTGCAAAGAAAAAATCCTTCCATGCGTTTTTCTTTTGCCCAACCTGTTCACCCAATGATCCCTAGAATCACCTCTAGGACGAAGCCAGCCTGTGTAGCTCTTCTCCTTCTTAGCCAGTTGACAATGGCTATGGTTTGAATGTGTCCTCCAGAGTTCATGTGTTGGAAATTTTATCCCCAATACAATAGTGTAGAGAGGTGGGACCTTTAAGACGTGGTTAGGTCATGAGGGCTCTGCCCTCGTAAATGGATTAATGTCATTATCACAAGAGTGGGTTTGTTATATAAAAGTAAATTTGGCCCTCTCTTGCTCTCATTCTTGGCTTCTCTTCACCCTTCCGCCATGGCAGAACACAACAAGAAGGCCCTTGCCAGGTCCCTTGATCTTGGACTTCCCTGTCTTCAACCAATAAATTTTTGTTCATTATAAATTACCCAGTCTCAGGTATTCTGTCACAGCAGCATAAAACAGAATGAGACAATAACAGACAAATTAATTAACCACTCCATGCCTCAATTATCTCATCTTACAAGTGAAGGTAATAATAGTTCCTACCTCATGATGTTTTATGAAGATAAACTAAGTAGTTCCACTTTAAGGGTTTAAAACAGTTCGAGCGCATGTCAAGTACTACCTGTTTGTAATTATTATTCCTGAAGACTCCAAAGGGGTTTTTTAATGCACACACACACACACCACTTGCCAAATCATGGAAATGTCATTTTTAATGGATATATCGTGATTATTCTAGAACCAGCAGGCTAATTACATGTTCTTTGTCCATGTCTCCTCTTACTGTGGCGATCCCACCATCATTTCCGCTGAAGTTCCTTGGACAGGGCAGCCTTTGTGAGTCACTCACCTCACTTATAGTTTCTTCATCAAACAGTCAATAAGAAACTCACAGACACCACAGCTGAATCTGAGCTAAACCCCCCTGATCCAGAAGCCATCCCTCCACCCTCAGTTCGAGAAAGTCCTCTCTGCCAACCTACCAGCGACAGGAGAAAATGCTGACTATGCAACTGGACACAGACAGCCTGGGGCTCTTCAACTAGGTGCATAACCAATAGGAAGGTGGCTAAAGAATTTTCAGGTGTAGCTTTGCTGATAGAAGCTGTCCCAGGGAATCTCAAAGCACGGTTAAATCTCAACAGTACTGACCAGTACTCCTCTGCTCCCTCTTTGCCTTCTTCTCGTAGACTAGGATTTGAAACCAGACAGACTTCCAAGGGTTATGACAGCAGTAGACTTCTATAGCAAGGAGGCTGTAATTTCCAGTTAAAAGTGGCTATTAGCATAAGCAGAAAATGTATCAAGTTGAGGCAGATAACACAGCTTCAGAGTAACTGCAGAATCACCCTTGTTCCTACTCAAAAACGGCTGCTAGAACATTGAACGGATCCCTTATAAATTCCCAATCCATTATTTGCACAGGCTCCCAGGTACTCCAGCCACGAGGCAGTCAATTCATTTCTGACAAATGTTTGACAGTATTCTTTTAGCGTGGCCTATCCCTCAGCTGTTTCTGATCCTGAAATCAGAGAAGTTCACCTTGTAGCTCTGGAGTTGGACCAAATACAGTACTTCAGGGTTGTAAACATTCGCTTTATTCTGACCTTTCTGGAGCAGCCACAGATTATGAAGTAATCTCCCCTTGCTTATGCCCTTTGACATTCCTCACCTCACGAACTCCGGTCTCGGTTCCTCTCTTCCTCCTCACAAAATCCCACGCCTTTGCTTCTTCTCCACCCTTCTCAGTTCCAAAACTGCCATCACTTCATGGCTACGTGGAGGCAGATGATCAGATTCTGTACAAGCTTCTTAAGGGAGAGGTGTTACCAAGAATATGTCTGTGCAACATGTTCTTATTAAGCCTAATGAAGTACTTGCTCTGTTAGCACTATACTAGCTACTGTAGGCAATAGAGCATAAATGTAAGGCAGACACTTGACCCCAGGGAGCTTATAATTATTATTTACCATCTTTAATGTACAACAACCCCCACTCTACCATGTTCTAAGAAAATGGTTAGTAAGTCCCACGTGAGGAAAATGTTATGGCATAATATGGGGGCAATAAGTGGATGCTAACTGAATTCCCCATTTTCCCAACCCAAGCTCAGCAAAAGCATTAAGTATCTCCAATAATAAGTGGGTCTTTGAATGAGAAAATCCATCAGATCATATGATGGAGTCATCAAATGTATGTATATACATGAATGAATTAGTGACTTTCCCTAAATCATGAATTTAAAGTAATTTAAAGTTCTTTTGCAAATTCTTAATAAATGGGCCAAGTTCAGGCTATGTGTCCTTTACAAAAAAAAACTTACATCTGTTTCTTGTAATTCATTAAGTGGCAAAATGCCGTTCTACTAGTTCTATGCACCTATTGTTTAACTTGGCTCTGTTTTCAGCAGTCTGAATAGTGTTCTTTCAGCTGGACAATGTGTTTATTCATGTAGCTGTAGCTATTCTGTTTTTAGGAGTGTGTGTTTGAAACAGACATAATGTCTGGAAGGAAAGAAAACACCCAAAAGAAAAAAATTAAGCATATATCATTTTTCTTAATGCTCTTTGCTTCCTACACAAATATTAAACACATCATACTCCTCAGAACACCTTCATAGAAGACT
This sequence comes from Daubentonia madagascariensis, assembly GCA_023783475.1. Classification (NCBI taxonomy): domain Eukaryota; kingdom Metazoa; phylum Chordata; class Mammalia; order Primates; family Daubentoniidae; genus Daubentonia; species Daubentonia madagascariensis. The sequence continues at coordinate 7,564,296 of JAKFHU010002088.1, forward strand.
TCTATAGAGAATTTATAGAAGACTTAAAAGAGTAGAAGACTATCCCAAGATTGAATCTAAGTGGACAAGCTTCAAGTCTGCATTGCTCAAACATTGATAGGCTTCCATGAAATGCCCCCTCTTACAGAAGACAGAATATTGCTTCTACTCATCTTATAATGCTAAAAATGCCTACATAACTCCTCCCACTTAAATAAAATGAAGCTTTGTTATAATTTTTAATGTAACATCTTATGATTCAAGGCATCATTTTGTAGTGTGGGGAGCCTACAATTTTGAATGGCAGCACAGAAAGCAATTGGGAAGAACTTCTTGTGCAATATTTCAAGAGAGATGAAGAGAAGCGTTCTTGGGTCTACCTGGTAAGGGTTCAATGTGGGCAAACTGAATGGCTGCTCCTGGGAGGAGAGACTAGCTAAATGACCTCTTGAGTCCCTTCAAGCTCTACTGTTGAATGATTTCATGCTTATACTGTGACTGTATGTTTTACAAGTATTGTGGTGACCAGATTTGCTAAGGAGATAACATGAAGGAAATCTGAGTAATGAGTGAAGCTGCCTGTCAATCATAATGTCATTCAATAGGTAAAACAGAAAGAGGTGTCTTGAGAACTGGTTGGCCGCAGGGTACAGCACCTCATCACATTTCTTGCTGGTGAAACCCTCTTGCTTTGCTGAGAAGGTCTCATTTGCTGTGCTTTCACAGATGTAGAAATATGGACTCAGCATGTTGCAAAGCCAATTGGCAGTTTCACTTGTGTCATTTCCAAGAAGAATTTGATAACCAATTCAGAAATGAATTGTGCCCCTCTCCTCTCTTGACTAGCATGCCTCACCAAACCTGTTCTTACTGTTCCAAGTGTGTGGTCTCAAGGCATATTTGTTGTGGAGCTTAAATATTGAGTTCTTTCCAGATAGCAAAGCTCTGAGGTTTTGGGGGAGGGAGGACAGAAGGGCCTCTCTTACAGAATCAAATGACTTGCTTTTCATTCAGCAATAAAAATTAACCTTCTCACAAGAAGGACCTAGGGATACAGACTACATTGAATAAATTTTACTTGCCTATTTCCAATCTTACAGAGTAATAATTATATTAACATTTATGTTCCTTATCAAATATATCACAATAAAATGAAGCTGAACATAGGTTAACAAGTAAAAACATCCTATTAGAAAGGCTGGACCTAATACAACTCTGTTTCTTAACCAAGTTAATTAACATCCCTAAACCTTGACCTTCTCATCTATATATCATGGTCAATCTGACACCACATACTTCTCAGGGCAGTTATGATGGTCAAAGAAACTACCATTCCCTTCCATGTACATTTCAGCAATATACATAAAAATGCTTTTAAAACAGAAATATGTTCCCCAATGGAAGGTAGTAAGAAAATTCGAACTCAGAGAAGTTAAATGACTTGCACAGAACTGGCAAGTTTCTTAGCGATGGGGCTGGGACTCAGAGCTAGCCATCTTTATTTGTCATACAGATGTAGTTCCTCTCTAGATCCTGTTACCATTCCAATTTCTCTTTGTGAATCAATTATGAAACCAAACTAGCAACTTTAAAAGGCGGGCTTTAGAAATAAGCACTACACTCAGGCTCTACCACCTAAAGACAATTGAAAGAGTTCAACATGAAAATGTGGTCACCTTCTAACTGAAAGGACTGCATATTCTGCTTTGAAACCAATGTTTGGGAAACTCGTAGACACTGCCCTAGGTTGTCCTTCTGTGAGTGACACATACTCCCCCTCCCCACATCATCCACCAAGGAGGCATGTGAATTTCTGCCCACTCCCCTCTCTACCCAACCCCTTCCTCTGGCATGGACGACAGCCAGGTCAGCTTCCAGTCATGTGAGGGACCCTCTTAGTAGCATTTTGTGTTTGAGATTTGTTCTGAAAATATGCAGAATTCCTGACAACAGCTTATTCTTCTATCATTTCCTGGCAAGTAGATTGCAGGTCCATATCTAGCAAGTAAATGCCCTTACCATCCCTTGAGGTAAGGGCATTGAATGAACTTAAGATCAATATAAGATGGTTATCTTAGCCCCCATTTCCATATTCAATCAGGCACCTGTTCCACTAGAGATATTTATGGAAAACCTGTTGTATGCCAGTGACCGTTCAGTGTCCAAGCCATCACAATGGAAAAAATGGGCAGAGTGAAAAGAATATTTTTTATTATTATTTCAGAATATTATGGGGGTACAAATGTTTTGGTTACATGGATTACTTTTGTACTGCTTGAATCAAAGTTATAAGTGTGCCCATCACCCAGATAGTGTACATGGCACCCATTAGGTATGATAAGACCCCTAAACACCAGCAGTAACAAACCCATTAACAACATGCAATTACTGACCATTGTAATTTATGTCCAAGGTTACATGCATGATTAACTGAGATGCAACTTGCTCAACATAGTTCATTTCCAGGACACAGGAACTTGAGATGTCCCTTCATATGAATGAGGATAGCTTCTTAATTCTACCTCATGCTCTTAACAAAAGGAGGGGAAGAAGGAAAGAAGAAATTGACCTTTTTATAAGCCATTTTCCAATTCTAATCTAACTTTAGGTTTCTTTATGCTTAAGTTTCCATTTTAAGTTTCTGAGCCGAATCAAATCACAGCGCCCAGGCCTGGCATGCACAATGACAAGTATCTCTAGGGGAGTGCCTTGTACTTCCTGCAGATCATGCATACCCTGCTTATACCCCCCCAGACTTACTCAATTTGAGCAATATCATGCACTGCTTACTCATCCTGGGTCTTTTGCTGTGCACAGCCAGGTATTTATCATCTGGTATTTCTATAATTTGTTTGTCTTCCCAAAGTGCATTTCTCTACATTTGTTCTTAATTGAAATTCATCTTGTTTATAACCAAAAACCTCTGCAATTTATCAAGGTCACTCTAAATTCTAATGATAGCTCTGTAGACTCTCAGATCTAGAAAGAACCTTGGAGGTACTGAGTCTGACCAACCCCCTTCTACTATAGAGGAGGAAATGGAGATCCAGAGGCATAAAAGGACGTTTCTAAGAATATGTGATGTCTTAGTTATGATCTCAGCACAAAACAGAATTTATCTCAGATGATTCAGCCACAGAAACTTGAATAAAGGAACTACTTATAGAGCAGTGGACAGGATTAAGGGAAAACAGTGGATACTGAGGCACGAAGCAACCAGCAATAGCAGAAATTCCTGACTCTCCTAGACTAAAGGAGAAGGAGGAAGAACAATGAGCAGAGCCCATGAGAGCAGGAAAAGAACAGGAGCCATAGTCAAGGAAGGACACAACTGCTGTCCTTGATGCTGTGTCAAAGCAGGATGAATAGAAGAAATGCCCCAGTCACTCCGTCTTCTCGCCCTCCCATATGCCTTCCATGGGTCGATGGCCAGAGGGCAGGGCAGGCAGGTGACACGGCCGTTCAGGTCAGCTTCCCCAGGCACGAAGCTGAGCGGAGCAGGGAGCAAATAGAGAGTAGATTTGGAGGAGCAAAGGGAGAATCACCAACAGGTACAGCAAATTCAATCAGGCGGCTTCAATGCGCATCTCTGTTCTAACCAGTACTGGTCTCATTACAAAGGCTGATTTGCCTAACAAATAGTTACTGAAGAGCAAATGAAGGAAACGTAAAAGAAATGAAGGCAAGTAGAAAAAAGGTAGAATTATCCTACACCAGGTACCATACCAAGCACAATAAGGGGCCTCAAAGAAATAATAAAAATATACTATAGTAATGTACTTACTACATATATTACTACACTATGTAGTGTTTCCCCCATGCCAGGCCCATTCTAAGCAGTTTATATACACTAACTCATTTAATTCACAACCTCATTTTACAGATGCAGAAACTGAGGACTGGAGTATTGAGCAGGATTAGCCCCCATCCTTTGGCTGCAGAGGTCATGCTTTCAGCAGTCCCCCACAACTGCCTCTATAAAGTAGAAGAAGTCCCTCAGGGAATTCATTACGTATTTGAGGAATAAGTAACAGTAATGCATGCAAACTTAATTATGAGTGTTAAACAATTCAAGTTGCATCATTACAAGACAGCGTGAGAATGAACCTAGGGCTAGGGAACCCAGCTTGCGCTGGAGCAATCAGGGAAGGGACCAGGGTGACTCTTAAACAGCTCCTAACCCAGAAATGGCTCCAGGCAACAGCAAACCTGCTGGGCCAGAGCCAAGAGCAGAACTCAGGACCCCTAGTTCTCCAAACAAGGATCACTAGTTCCCTTGCCCTTGACAATTCTCTTTCTGGAGCTCCACAGAAGTGTTCTGAGGGACAGGATTCCAATTTACAGATCTGCTACCTCACTCAACAGGATCTCAGGGGGTCACCTTAGCCAGCCCTCTGCCTTCAGTCCAGGAAATATTGTATACTCTTTTGTCAAATGAAGTAATTCTTCTGCACTCATTTTCTAGATTCTATGGGAGGGCCAGACTTGTAAGTCTATGCACAGGAAAACCTTCAAACAGTAGAATGTAAGTAAAGTGAGACTAACCTTGTACACGCTCTGCCTTTGTCCCTATTATAATCACTCCCGAATATAATTTAGACCCTGAGGTAGATGATTACATTTATGTTCCTAACTGTCTCTTAGAAATGTGCAATATTTAATAAAAATATTAACAGAGGGGTTTTTGTTCTAGGACCAAAGCAAGTAATTTTCTTTACATTGTGTATGCATTTTGACCTTGAAGGGAATAAACATCACATTTGGTTTTATGGTGTTACTGTGCGGTTTTCAATTAGGTTTCTGTTATGTTCTGCAAACAGAAAAACCAGCCTATATCTAATTTAATAACTATAAATTTCCACAGATGGTCGCGGAATATGGTAAAGGCTAGTGAATAAAGATTTTGGTGCGTGTTTTCCAATTCATGACTTACATTCTGTTTCTACCACATTCTTTTTTTATTAAAAATTTCCATTGACTATTTTTTTTCCAGAGAGCGTGATTATAAAATAATTCTCTCAGTTTCACTAGGCAAAAAGACATCTAATTTGAAACAGTTTGTAGGTTAGGCAGCCAAGTTAGACAGAAATAGTTCAGCTGCAACTGAATAAAGGCAATAGTGTTAGAATGGTTGTCAAAAGTCAGATTCATCAAGACTCGTTTAATCCCAGTGTATATAACGCACCACAGAAGATGGAAATTTCCAAGGGTAGAGCAGGGGAACTCCACTTCCAGAGCAACCATGAAATCCCTCATATGTCTGTCTGTGCTCACAAATACAGCCTTGTTCTCCACCTTCCTGAGCCCGTGCCGATGTGCTGAAGGGCACACCATTGAGTGCAGGATTTCAGGAAAAGAGCACAGGGTTTGAAAGCAGACTGACTTGAATTCAAATCCATCTCTGCCTCTTAACATGATGAGATCTGGGGCAAATTATTTGGCAAAAATAGAAATAATATCTTCCTATCTAAAGGTTTGGGTAGACAAATATGAGAAGAACTCTCTAATTGCCCACAGTGAGTTCAATCTAGAGAAGAGAAAAGGCCATAAATGAACATTGGTACTGCAGAGTGGTAAGAGCTAACACATTAAAGGACCAAATGCAGTGAGAGTAACCATGTGCGAGGGTTTAGGAAGGCTTTGCAAAGGAAGGGAGGCTTGAGCTGGGTCTTAGAAAAGGTAGAAAGTGGTTTAAAAATCACCGGAGTTATCAATGAAATCTCGAGTGCCAACTGTGATGACCATCCCTGGTTCCCTAGAAAACTGTGTTAAAAAGGATTTTTAGGATGTGGCTGGGATCAGTGGCCCAGCAGTTAAGCCAGAACCCAATCTATGGCAATACCTCCAGGCAAGGTCTCCAGAAGGATGTGGTCCTCTCCAGTTTATGGAATTCAGCTGGACGTTGGCCCCCGTTTACTTGCCTAGCCTTCCAATTCTCCCTGACACCCTGCCTAGCCTCCTCCTGAGCATGGAATCCTATGCTCTGTACTTCCAAATGTTGGCAGAAATCCTAATGTGAACCAATTAACCCACTAGAAGGTCAGCAGACATCTGGCTTTGGGTATTTCCTACCATATCCTTTCCTGCTATGGCACCCACTGGCCAAGTTGGACTTCTGTGGACAGTGGCACTGCCTGAATGGAGCCTGAACCCATCACAAGTCTCCGATGCAGACTATAGGAGTGCTGCCCTCCTAGCAGGGGCCAGTTCTTCAACCAAGTCTTTTTCCCCATCCCACTGCCCCACCCTGTCTTCTTTCCTTCCTTTACCTGCTAGCTGCTGTTTGTGAGGCTCCAACAGGCCTGCCCCCAGCCAGCCTGCAATATGACAGGATCCAGTGCACTCTCCCTTACTCTGGATCCAAGCCTAATATGGAAAGAAGAATAATGCTAACGCCCCCTTCCATCACGTGCCTCTGTGGAACACCAGAGCTGAGAGCCTAAGCCCACAAAGCAAATCCACTCCGCCTTTCACAGGACAGCCCTTCACACCTTGCACGCAGCCATCATGTCATCCTTGAATCATCTCTTCTCAGGCACAAATTACAAATGCTATAAATATAAAGAGCACAAGTGCAGTCACACTATGCAGCTTTGCACAGGCTTGGAGCACTCAGCAGTTCCTCTGGGATGCTCCCTGCCATGGCTCCCCCACGCACGGTCAGCTGCCACAACACACGCACCTGCCTCCACCACCACTCCTCCAGCATGGAATCATCGCCTTTCATACCCAGTCCCACCAGGGCAGGTCGTTTTCTGTTTTGGCCCCAGATAGTCCCACGCTTCAACTTCTGGTAGAAATTTCTTCTGCATAGCTACCCCCATCACAGTCTCTGCTGGCTGGTTCCCTGGGCCTGACTTGGGAACCAGTCTCTCAGTCTTCCATGTGGCCTGTGGCATTGGGCCCAGATCTATACTTTTATCCACAGAATACCAGTTCACGTCATTTGCCATTTGGGGGAATCTTCAGGCCTCTGTCTTCTGCTTTTGTTCTCTTTTTTCCTCGAAGGGATGCATTGCTATTTCCCAGCCCCTCTCGACCTGGACGCAGAGACCCTGTCTCCTTTTCACCCCCCACCTCCTTTCGCAGGGAGCATGCGGCAGGTTACATGAGGATCAAAGCTTCTCGCTGGCTGTGTTAATGGTTTCCATTTTCCCCCATCTCTGAGCCAAGCATCAATATGAGAAGCTATAACACCCGAGGGCCAGGAAGGTGAGCCAGCCAGCAACGCTGCGGCGCTGACTTCAGCCACAGAGGATGGGAAGGCAACTAGCTACTGTTAAAACTGGGATTGAGTCCAGTGGTCCATCTTTACATGTCTTCACCTTCCTGTTTTCCTCTCTCTCTGGTTATAATTCTCAGCTGCTGGGGATAATCTCATAATAAGCCCCTTCAGAAAACCTTTAAAAACATTTGTCCAAAAGAATGTTTGCTTATTCCAATACCCATTTGTAACCCCCATGACAGGTGTTTTACTTCCCCAGCTCTTCGATCCCCATTCACTTGCCATTCTGCTCTTTTCCTTTTGCAGGAAGCCCCAGAACTCCGATATGGTCAGTGAAAACAACATGGGCTTTGGAATTAAACCTCAGTACCAATCCTGACTCTGCCATTTACTATGTGACTTTGGGCAAGCAATAAAACCTTTCTGAACCTGTTTCATCATCTGTGGAATGGAGAATGGCAGCAGAAGCTCTGCTGCAAGGATACTATGGGAATTGCTTTAGCTAATGTACCTCCATTTGTGCAGTATCTGAAGCTTCATAACTTGGTTTCCTTTCTCTCAGCATTCAGAATAAGGAGCACATGAACTGGGTCTAGCATGGCAGCTTTCTCAATAGGAAAGGAATACAAGAGCACACTCGCCTTCAGTCACAAACCCAAGCTTCCTGTCCTTAATATCCAGCTGTGGTCAAAGACAACTTAAACGACAATGCCAGGGACAAAAAGATGCTCACAGGAGACTAGAGACTATGTTTGAGTTACAAGCAAACTACAAAGAAGCAAAGCAAAACTCATTTTCACAAGTTGAAGAAAATGAGCTAACGTTGGGCTGCACGCAGCATGGGCTAAAATGTTGTCGAGGTGAAGCAAGAAGGGAAAGATGTCCTTGAGACACATGCCACTCAGAAGAAGTCATTTTTGTTGCTTTCTAAAATTTGAAATAGCTTCCTGAAACATATTTCCTATGATACAATTCCTCCCAGAGAAAGCCTTCTCTTTTTGTTTGAATAGATAATATCACTTTGTGTGACCAATATCGTGTTTTTGAAACGCTGTTGTTGCTATGGGAACCTGATTGTGTGTGATTAAAAAGAGCCTGTATCATCTCAGTGGGTTGTTACAGGACCTCCAGCAGAATTTAGAAGCTGTTCAGTGTGCTGCAGGCTTTGCGGACAGACTATTGGCAATGGTCTGCTTCGTGTCTTCCCCTGCAGCACTCTTCTGTGGATTGCTAAGGAGAGGCTGGGTCACCCAAAACTCTTTTGCAGTGGTGGTGATGATCACACCAAGGTTTAGCAGGGACACTGGGGGTGGAGGTGTGAGGAAAAGCTGGTTTTCTGGGGCAGCCTGGAGTATTGGCAGTAGCACTCCAGAAGCAGCCTGAAAAGGACAGCACCTGGGCAGAACGGGTCAGAGTGTCACCCACTGCAGAGCCCTGATGCTAAAGTCTGGAGATCTGGCTTCTCAGCCTGGTTCAAATACTGGTTCAAATCTATGACCTTGAACAAGTTTCCTAATGTCTCTGATCCTTATTTTCTTCTAAAATGTGAGGAATATTTCCAAGATCCCTTCTCTAGTCTTAATCATCTATAATGGTAGGATGCTGAGTTCGACCACGGATTCTAAAAGTATGGTCCAAGACTCCCTGGAGAATTAAAATCCCCAGGCCCTGCCTCAGATTTGATAAATCAGAAGCTCTGGGCCTGATGCACATCACTCTGCATTTTTCCTAATGCTCCAGATGATTTTTGTGTACAATAAATATAAGAACAACTATAATACAGTACACCCATGAAAGCAAGGATTTCCAAGAAGGATCTGAAAGTCAGACTCCTTGCCATACACACCAGAATGGGTTGACTTCTTCTAAGAAGATTGCTTAGAAGCTAAATTGCTACCTCCTCTGCAGGCCCTGTTAGCCTCCAGTGACGCAGCATCCATCCCACACATGCCCACAAGTGGGAACAGGAGATTGTGTTAGAATTGAAACAGAAGTCACAGTCTCAATTTGTTCTTGCCCAGAAGCTTCTGAAGAGGGGTTTCCAGCATATTTTTATTTACACCACAATAGAATTATAAAGTTTTCTGCTAATTGGGTTGTCAGATCGAATACTGGGCATCCTAGGTTTTTTTTGTTATTGTTTTTTGGTTTTTGTGGGGGGTTTTTGCTGAATCTGGCATACCTACCTACTAACCCCTATCCCAGCCCGTAGCCAAGGAAACATGAAAGAGAAAAGAAAGAACATTTTCTTCCTTTCCACTAGTAGGGTGTTTTGGAAAACGGAATGACTGAGATGGAAAAACTATATGATAACAGCCTCTAAGATGATCTGGCTCAACCAGTGCAAAAAAAAAAGTGAGTCAGTAGGAATAACTTTCCAGAGAAAGCCATTTTCTCTTTTGCTTTGAGACCTTGCAAAACAATAACTTCAATTTATAATTCTTGCAACTTCTTAACTGGCTTTGCTCTGATTAACAACACAGTGACATCAACATTTTACAAGTTCCATCCCAACTAAGTTAAATTAAGTTGGTATTAACTGTGGATATGGAGGAAGCCTCACACTGAGTATGAAAATAGAGTCGGTTTTAGCAACAACCCACAGTTCAAAAGTAGTCAAAAGTGGGAGATAAAATGGAATTGCATAGATAAATACATAAAGATTGGAATTAAGACTGGATTAAGATAAAAGTCGACTGTGTGGGGCAGGATACCCAGCTGGAGACTAACATTCACGATTTATAAAGGTTAACCAAAAGATTGTTGACCTACATAGTCTGCTGTCAAACCAGAGCAATGTAGACTGAGGCACCTGAGAAACACAGATGGGTTCTGCACAAACGGTTGTCTTTCCGACAGTGACGATGGCCTAGCCTCCCAACCTTCAACCATTATGTGAGCACACTGATACTAAAGCTGTGATTATCCCCGTCTTGGAGAAATTCCTGTTCGAACTAGGCAGAAAAGACATGTACATCTGAAATTATTAGAGATGAAACCAAGTATAGCTATGAAAGAGAAGGGGAGAAATCCAGGTGGGCTTAAAGTGTCAATAAATCTGATGATGCAGGCGAAATTTGAGATTAGTCTTGACAGGTGTGAGAATGAGGGATTAAGATATTTGGAGGTAAGAAACGGGGAAATGGGAAGGTGCAGAAATGAGGGTGCCATGCTGGAGGAGGAGCAGTGAGCAGAGGCCGGTGCGGGGGTGCATGGAGGAAAAGGAGCTACCCCCGAAGCCCCTGGTACCTCTATCCTGCTCCCCTTGTCATCCCCAACCTGCCTGGGACAAGTGGTTCCAGGGAGGAGGTCACAGCTCAGCAGCTTCCTCTGCGTGGTAGAACAAGACCCATTTAAAGGCACGGAATCTTTGAGCTTCCCCAGGACCCCGATCCCAGAGGTGGAGATGGCAGTGAAGGTTGGAATGCCATGAGACAGTCGGTCCTCTGATTTGGGGGCAGTACACCTCTCTGAGTACTACAGGCAAAGGATCTACCCTCACAAACAAAACGGGGATTAGAAGTTTTCATTTGGTGCTCAGATGCACTCCTCCACACTCATATTTGCTTTCTCCCCTTTCAGAGGAACCCCAGGTCTGTCTTTCTTGCCCAATTCTCCTGTCATAGGGGAAACTTTCTTGAACTAAGGAGTATTTTATTTTTACAAAATTGAGACTGAGTGAAGAGGTCAATGCTTAATTCAGTGAATAATAAATGGTAGAATTTTAGATAGTAGTAGAGAAGTATTAAGCTTGTGTAAAGTAGTCCATTGTCAAATGTACCTGGGACATCCCTTGTCTAAAGCCCTCTCTGTCACTTAGATCTGCCATCAATTATGGAAAAGAGAAATGGTATCATACTATCCACTGGGGCTCCTAAATGTGTGTTTCTTTGTGGCTACCATCCACAGGCCAAGAGAGCAAGAAGTCTTCCACATAGTAGGAGCTCATTCTAGGTAATAGCCATTACCCAGCTTTGAAAGATCTTTTTATTTTTATTTAACAAACCTTAATGGAATGCTTTCTATGTGCTTTTTCATTCGTTTGTTAGCACTTGCTGGGAAAAAAAGAGAGAACAAAAGTGAACACGTGAAACAGCAAGGGGAAGAGAGAGAGAGAGACAGAGACAGATAAAGAGACACAGACAGAGAGAGCTGCCTAAGCAGCAAGTGTCACAACTTGATGGGCATAAGAAGCACTGGCAAGCCTTCTGGAAGTGCTAACTCCTGGCCCAACACCCAAAGATTCTGATTCAGTGCATCTGGGGTTAAGCACTTGAATTAGTGTTTTTAAGAAGTGATCCAATGGATTTAGTTACAGGTGGTCCCTGACCACACTGAGAATCATTGCACAAGACAATAACAGGATGTGGAGGTCAAGAATAAGAAACCTTAAGTGAAACCAAGCAGGCTGAGGCTACACATTGGTTAACCGAGAATCACAGAGGGCTCAGTGGGCCAGGCCCAAGTCTGCCAGCTGATAGCAACAGAGGACTGCAGGTGTTTTTTCCCTACATTTGCAAAATAGTACATTTGGAAGCCACAAGGAAAAGCTCCATTTGCCAGGAAGGCAAAATCAAAACGGCTGCAAGGCCATGGCTGACAAGACTGGAGTTGTCATGGCAACTATAATCAGCATGAATGCTGAGCTGAGAAAGCTGTGGGTAAGAAAGAGGAGGTGAAGAACCTATGTTATAGATCATGCCAGGTGATTTACAAAGGGCCACTATGTCTGTGTTAACCTGTGTTATATCCCAAATAGTTGCAAAGAAATCAAAAGGAAAGAGGATGATTCCTTCCAAGTATGGCTTGCAGGTAATAGGTTGGTGCAAAGCTTACTCATGAAATATTATTTGCCCTTTCGTGTTTTTCCAATTTGTTTCTAGTATTTCTAATATCAGAGACTCCACCAACTGCTTAATAGATCAATCAAAAACAAACTTGAACACAATACTCAAATACAAGGATAATAAAGATGACTCCAAAAAACGACTACTACAGAATTTTATTTAATTAAAAACATTATACATGTTGTTGCATTTTCATGGAAAATACTGAGTTTAAAAACACCAAAAGTGTTAGTTTTCAGAAACCTTCACGCAGCCTGTTCTGCCACCTGCTGCTTTCCTCTGTCCGTGGCATTAACCATGTGCTTGTAAGGAATTGGGCCCATTGAACCCGAACTTCCCAGAAGGTCGTGCTTACAGGTCTGGAGTGAGCCATTGTCTTGACGACAGTTCTGTAGAGTTAACTCAGACCCACCAGCTTCGGCTTCCTTGCAAACCATTGAAAGGAGCCAGTGTAAAGCCCAAAGCACATGCCAACACCAATTCAGTGCAACTGAGTACTGCCATGACCTCATCCAGTTTCCAAGCCAGCAAGCAAATGACCTTGTATTTTACCTGGTATATTAGTGTCCTGAGCTCCTCCACAGAACTTCCCTGGGACGAGTGGTAGGAAGACACTGCCATATAGTGTTTATATTCAAACCATCAGCAAATACACAAAAGCACATGTGGCCCCATGCACACTACTACCAAATGAAAAAAAAAATACATATTGGTACAATACGACCTTTGGAATCACTGGCTAAAACATAGCAGTGTGAGTTTTTTTAAAGTCTTGATGTAATTGTACATTTGTTTAAAAAAAACACACAGCATAAAAATTTAACTCAAAAAGATCATTTCAGCTATAAACGTCTCACACATAAATACAAGGAGTGTACAATACAGTCCTCTCCTGCACTCCCCTCCTTCCCTTTCTTTGGACTGTACTGTTCCCTAACTTAATTCCTTGACCCCACATCATAATGCTGTGTCCCCATATTGATCCCGAGTGATGCTTTTAGTAAAAATGGATCTGACGTGACAAAAACCTCTGCCTCTGTTTTTCTGCTCCTTTGCTTTAAATTGTAGTACACTTAATTTGGGTTCTGCATCCAGCTTTATATAAAAGAGAGATGAATTTCCCCCAAAATACAAAAACAAATAAAAATAGCTGGATAACAAAAAAGGTTAGAATTGCCTCAGCTCTTAGAAATTGGAATATGGTCTTTCTTCTTCATAATGGTCTCTCAATTGATGGGAATAAAATAAGGCTGAAATTGCTTTTCACATTCTGGCTCTGTTGGGGGCATTTTCACATAGACCCCTGTTGTAAGAAGGCTTCTTTTCTTTAGCTGCCAAACACAAAAAAGTAATTATTATTGAAGAAAACAGAAGCCATTTGTACCCATAATAGGACTCAACACATATTGGGTCCCTACCCCATTGAAAATGAATGTGCACAACATACAGAATTATAAACCCCAAGAGATTTTCTTGATTCAGCTATTAAAATTCATTTTAGATAAATAACTGGATTTTGATGTAAAATAGCAAACATTTGCCTTGACTGGAAGAGACTTTGAGAAAGCTTCACAAAGAATACCCAGAATTCCTATGATAATTGACCAGATCTTGTTAGTGAGGGAACAAGCTTGATACGGTAACAAACTTTAGTTCTTCTGTTTGAGAGCCATGTTTCTCATCCCTACTCCTTGTATGCTTTTTATTACTTTTTCTCTGTCTGCACTAGTTCCCAGTATTTACCACCTTATTAAATTGAGATCAAGTCTACTAGTCTGCGTGCTGGTTTGTACGTAGCCAATGAGGTTTAAACAACCTACAGCAACAGAACATTGCTGTTGGGTTGAGCAGAGGATCTCGGGATCGTGTCTTCGTGTGTGGAAGACAGTGAGAAAGAAAGAGAGAGGGAAAGAGAGAAAGAGAAGGAGGAGGAGGAGGAGGAGAGGGCGGAAGGTGAGGGGGGAAAGGGAGAGGGAGGGAGGGCGAGTCTGTGATGGCAAAGCCAGCCGCGGGCAGAGGGGCTGAGGGGGATGTCAGAGAGAAATCCTGACAGGAGACATGGCTCCATACCGCCACCTCTTCCACCACCACCAACTTTAGGAAATAAAAACAGGTTTTTATTTACTGGCTGGAGGGGAGGGCAAGACGTCCCAGTCAAGCAGACTGGATAATGGGGACAGGTGTTCTGTGAGCAGCTATAGCTTGGACAAGGAAGGCCCAAGATAGCACCAAGAGATGACTTCCAGGTGAAGCGGAGGGACCTTTAGGAGGAGACTAAAGTCCATCCAGGTGGTCCTCTCTAGCAAGATTTTGTCCAACCTAATCTTGTGTTTCAGGGTTGTCATCGGCTGTACAATTGTCATGAAGATAAAGAGCAAAACAGCTGCCCCATGTTGTTCAGGTGGTTACTCAAACTGAAACCCTGTTCAGAAGCACACAAACATTCAATATCAAACACACTCATCTAAAATATTAGTCATTCTGAAACCTCAAAGGCCAATGCCTGGGTCCTAGTGTGTTCTTTACCACTGTCCTTCCTCCTCTCCATTTGTTGCTTTATCTCAAGAAAACTAAACTCAACACCATCATTTGGTCAGTTGATGCCACTAGAGCTATCCCCATCAAACACAGTGCACTGGCAGCATCACACTCACCATTTTGCTCAAAGAAACAGCTGTCAGGAGAAAGCTGTAAAAAAACAACCCCAAACTAACCGCTGCAAGGATCCAGGGGAGGAAGTCAGAATCTGGGCATGGTTCAGGGTCTGCAACAGAAAACAAAGTAGAGCCTCCCTGAGACAGTTTCAAACTTTAGGGCCCTACTCCCCCCACTGGTGGAAACAGGAAGAAGATAGAGCTTCCAGACCTTGGTGCCCACACCTAAAGTATATTGGTAGGCCACAGGTAAGCATAGCTACTTGGGAATACTTCCCCAGGAGTATCATACCATATCAAAGGCACAGGCCCACCTTCATGATGGTTATCTCCCCAGAGTAAGTGCCCCACCCTGCCAAGAGAAAAAACACCTGCCCCAACTCATTTTATTTTATAGTCAGAATGCTGTTTATGTCACCACCCATAATAAGCAAGACTACCGTGTGGTAGAGAACACTTAGAGAGAATTTCCACAGTCCTAAAAATGACCCACCTGAAAGGAAGGAACAAAATTGTTTTTATGCAAAGAAGACAGCAATGCAAAAGGTGTCAAATTAGTGAAATGGCTTTGCTCACCGATGACATAAATCTGGGTTCCGTTGCCCATGCCCACGTAGTATGGTGGCGGGTACATGAACTCCACCTTGCAGATGTAGAGCCCCATGTCCTTGGCCCTCAGCCCTTGAATGGTCAGGTTTACTTTGTTTCCACTGGAGGTGCCAGTGCAGGTGGAATCATCTAGGAAGGTCGATTCATCCTCCATCATATACGTCGCAGCACAGACTTCAGTCTCCTGGTCATTGGCCTGCCGCAGCACCGTCACCCGAACCTCAGCAGCTTTGCCTGAAGACTCATACTCACACACAAAGTTGGCGACACCCCGGTTGCTGGCCAGTACCACTTCAGGCTGGGCCACGTACATTGCTAACACAGAAAAGCCAAAGGGACCTCAGTGAACTTATGCTCATCTGTAGCCAGGTCCAGGCAAGACCTCTGGCCAGGGCAGGTTTATCTTTGAGGAGCCCTCTCCAGCTCCACCCTCCAGCCCTTCTCTCCCCCTTCAAGAAACCCATAACCCTCCCTTCCCCATCTCCTCTCCACCCACCTGGGCCTCCCCTCCATCTTTCAGCTGCCTTCCAGCTACTCGCCATAAAGAAGTTTCCTTATTGGGAAATAGTTCCTTCAAGACAGTTGGTTGTGGCAGGAAGAACACTGATACGGCAAACAGAAGACCTGGCTCTATCATGAAATATATGATTTTAGGAAAATCATGCCTCCCCCAGAGCCTTCCTTTTTCTCACATATAGCAAGAGGGGATTAGAAGAGATGATATCAAAGTGCCTTCCGCCGCTGATATTCTAAGGTTATAATAGAACTGTGGAACTGGAATGAGTAGTAGGGAGAATTCTGGAGGCTGAGGTACAGAATCTTGCCTTATCTCTCAACACACAACTCAAAAATCTCTGCCTGCGTATTTAACTGGCGCTGTACCTCTGTCCCCCAGGAGTAGCTGAGCCTTGGCACACCAGGCCAGCCACCCCTTTCCCTGGCATTCTTGCAGAGTGGGAGACGCTTCAGAAGAAGGAAGCCACAGAGCTGAGGGCATCAGGTCATTTCCTCTCTAGGCTGAGGCAACCCTGCTGCTAACTTCTGTGGGCTTCCCCTGCCACCGCCACCACCTCTCTGCCCTCTCTCTCTCCTTCCCTTGAACACTCTCGCGCTCCTGTGTTCTTTCTTTCCCTCTGGCTTTTACAGCATAGAGAAGGTCAGCTGTCCGTACAGAGGCTTGTGTCATCTAAGGTATGGTAGCTTCATGTCAAATTATCTCCCTGTAACTAACCTGGCCTCCCTCTAGTTGATCTGACAAGTGAAACCCAAAACTTGTATTGAATGATGTCACTCATCCACTCAAACCCTTGGACAATTTACTGACACCGATTGCAAAACAAATAAAATAAATAACATTCATTGTCCTCCCTAATCCAATTCCAATCTATCACTCCAGTCTGAGTTTCCAGGACACTCCATCCTGCTTATAAATTATCCTATACTAGAGACACTTGTCCCTTACTCCAAGCACCTGTACTGAACAACATCTATCCTCGGAAGAGAGAACAATATGGCAGCAGCCATTGTCTTGGCTGTCCCAGGAGTTCTGGCTGGCTAGACCCAGTCTCCTTCCCCAACCCTCATCTCTCCCTATCAGAGATGTCCTCTGGGCATCCTTTGCACTGTGCTAACTCCACTGTGATACTTAATTAAATTCTGCCCTGTATTAAAATTTTTGTGAGCTAATCATACCTCCTCCCTCTTCTGCCTCTGACTCATAATCTCCTGGGAGCAGTAGTTAGATCTTGCCCAAATGAGCCCTCAATAATCTTTATTCTATTGATTCAACACCTAAGGAAGACTAAAGGTCCTGCCCTCCCCCAGGCGAGCTTGCACTTATCACCACTAAATCTGGTCACACTCAATTTTCCAGCATCCATCATGGATGGATCCTAGCTACAGGTTGAGATAAATTTCCCTTGGGAAATTTGAATACTTCTAAGGGTATTTAATCTTTATATATGCAAAACATGTAAAATAAGAAAATGTATATGAGTATTTCTTCTCCAGTAAAAGTTAAATCATCAAATATCTTTTGAGCACCTACCTAGTACAAACCATCTGGTTTCTTAACCAAGAAGGTGTAGAGAGAGAGGAGGTTGGGATTCAGTGGAAATGCTCATCATTCCAAGCCATGTAACAAACCTGGTATCAACTTCCAAAGAGATTTATTTCATCTGAAAACTAGGGATCTGCACCTGAAACCCACATGTAGGTCAGGCAACAATTAAGTATCTTATGCCAGACAGACCGATGGCTTTCTTCCTTCCTTTCTTTCTTCTTCTTCTTTTTTGCAATTTCAAACTATTTTATTTTTAAAATAACTGGCTACTAATTTATAGAATTGATTAAGAGGACATTAAAACCTTGAATTGAGTAAAGAAAGCATTCTTCCCACTATTTGCTTAAATTTGAAACAAGCCAGCTAATTAGTTTATAAAACTAATGAATAAGAGGACCTTAAAACCTTGAATTGTATAGGAAAGAAATTCTTCCCATGATTTGCTTAAGTCAATGTTTAAAAGGGAAATCTTGAGCTCACTCTGATACCCAAGCTCAAATGTATTCAGGATATCCTTCCCTCTTAAATCACTTAACTTTACAGTATTTTCTTCCGATCTGATTGAAGAGTCTGAAATTGCCCGCGTCTCCTAAACCAACTCACATGCTTCATTAAGCTCCTACTAAATACCTGGCACTCTTCCATGAGCTGTATCTCTGCTTATTTGCTGCTGCCCAGGTGTTCCCTGCTTGCACAGAGGGATCCACACCAAGAAATTGGAGTTTAACCTTTAACGTCTGGCTTTGCTATAAATCACTGCCCTTGACTGCTGTGAAATGAAACCCAGGTGGGAGAAACACCTCCTCCACCTTCATGCTCCCAAAATCTCACTCACCTCTGGTGAAGACAGGAATGAAAAGAAGAGAAAACAAGGCCATGCAAGACCAGGTCCTGGAAGCCAGGTCCAGCCGAGCCTCGTGCCTCTGGAATCCCAGGCAAGCCATGGCCTTATGGGAAGGCTTCAGCGTTCAGGTCTTCAGGAAGCGGAACGAAACCTTTCGGGATCCTGAAGCTTTGAAATATGTTTGAACCCACACAGAATCAAGGACTTTATATAGACAGCTTTGATCCCAGGTATGTACTACACATGTGCACACACAGAAGGCACCTGAATAGAAAGCCTTTTTGTTTTGGTTTTACGAGAAAGGAAGCCGTGGGTTTAGCTGTTACGTCGAAAAGACAACCTCAAACACTCAAAGTAAAACTGAACAAAACAAGCCAATCCGTGGATGGAAAATGTACTCAATTTGAAACTGAAGCTTCATGTTCACTTTGAGGATCTGGATAACTAAGGGGAGACTTGGAGAGTTTCCTGGAGTGCAGGGGTCCCCCTAAATCCCAATTTTATCCAATGGTCTGGGCATCTTTTGCCACCAATGCATTCAATTGACATCTCCCAAACTGCTAAGCTGCCAGCTCTCTGATCCCGTGAGTGAACAAAGGAATTAGTCTGTGGGCATCATTAATAAAATCTATGTTCTATCTGTGAGGCACCATCCTTCTAGGGGTCCCTTGGCATGCTTTACAAAGAAGAGTTTATTTCTCCTAACTCCATTTAGCATTTGGTTGAGAGAAAATACCAAAGTCACAAGAAATAAATGGAAAATGAGGCAGAAAAACTGCCTCTGGTTTTGCAGATTAGGAAAGAATTTAGATGTTCTTAAAAGCCTTAACTAAACAAAGGCAAAACAGAGTTGGAGAAGGTCCTGAAAAAGTCCACCAAAATGATCCAAGAGATTAAAAACTTCTATAAGAAGACAGACTTCTTTTTTCTAGTAAAAATTTTTCAACCAGAAAATCCAAAAGCTGAGGTTAAATGTGATCAGAGTTCTTAAATTTTTAAGAGCTGCAGATGGCACAAATCTTCATCTAATAAAAGAATACTAAACATTGAGGCCCCTCTTTAAATCTGAGGAATTTTCACACATTTCAATGATGGAAGAAACATTTATTGAGAAACTATAAATAATATCAGGAATTGTGTGCCCTTAGGATTGAATGAACAAGACAAAAACATGGTTGATGCCTTAAGAGGCTTCTAGAAGACTGACCCAACAAACAGGCAGTTGCAACACCGGATATGTTGTTTGCCTCCTCCGGCCCTTCCACGGTTTGCCATTGTCCATGCACCTCAAAGAATACAGACCTAATGCCTCGCTTTTCGGTCTTTCTCCCACCATCCCCTCAGAGGCCCCTTCTCCTGCTGGCATTTCTCCCACTTGCCTCGTCTAGGTGTCATCACCTGTACCCATGCTCTTCCTGCTGCCTTTTTGCTCCCATTGTTTTATTTTATTTTATCCTCCTTCTCATCTTCCAGGACTTAGCTAAGCTATCGCCTCCTCCAGGAAGCCTCTTCTGACCTGCCTCTTTTCTATACTTCCTTTGCACCTTATAGAAGCCTTCAAACCCCAGCTCAAATGCCAACGAGCAGTGACAACCTGATGGGCACTTACTAATGGCCACGTCCCAGACTGGGCACTGGAGATTGAAAAAAAAAGTGAAAAACACATGTTCCTGTCCCGAGAAGAACCCACAGCAGGGACGGGGCCAGAAAGCTAAACCCGGGATCATGACAGAGTGAGACAAACGCCGGGACTGAAGTATTACACACACTGTAGAGGAGCAGAAACCACTGGTTTTGGCTGCGGAAGTCAGAAAGGGCTTCTCAGACAAAGGAAAACCTGAGCTTATTATTGAGGACAAGGGCAAGGGGTTGCTATTCAGACAAAAAGAATAGCATGGACCAAGGCTGGGAAGGGCATAAAGAGAGCTCATTATGGCCAGAGGACAAGGCCCATCTGGGAATCAGTAGTAAGTGGAAGCCAATACTCTCAGGAGTGAGGGCCAATGAAGCATAAGGAGCAAATTGGCATGACTGAGTTCACATTTTAGGGAAAATTCCTCATTTCATAGCAAGAAGGATGGGGAGGATGGGTTCAAGGAGGAATATGATATAACCAGGAAAACCATGAAGGAGACTATTGCAATAACCCAAGAACCAGGAGTCAGAAACTTTCTGTAAAGGGCCAGATAGTAAATATTTCATGATTTTCAGTCTCTGTTGCCACTATTCAACTCTGCCATTTTAGGGTAAAAGCAGCCACAGACTATATGTAAACAAAAACAGATGAAGTCTGGATTTGGTCTGCGGGCCATAGTTTGCCAACCCCTGCTCTAAACTAAGGTAATGACAGCTGTGAAGACAAGTGCCTAAGGGACTAATCCATAATCAGTGAGTGGAGGGAGAAGTTTAGGATGACACCAGATTTATGGATTAAGAGGTACTGTGGTGCTGCAGGAATTATTCAACTATTTGTCAAGTTTGTCCCATTCAAATCTCATTGGGTTATTTTTCCCATCTTATAAAGAAGGAAACCAAGGCATTGAGAGTCAAGGTGACTTATCCAATCCCCCACAGTAGGTGGTAGAGCCAGGATTTGAAGCCAGAGATGTTCTTAATCACTACACTAAAGCAAAATCTTTGAAGTCAAAGAGAACTGGATTTGAATCCTAGCTGAAGACTTGCTACCTGCTGACCTGGGGCTGAAAGCTCAATGTCCTCAAATAATGGCATCTACTTCTCAAAGCTATTGCAAGTATTAAATGAGGTAGTGCACATAACACGTACAAAAGACCTATTATGATGGCTGGCCACTCAACAAATAGGAGTCCTTTTTTGTTATAGGGTCCTGGAGAAGACAGAGGTACAATTTACTGGAATAAATAACACAGGAAAAGCAGGTTGGGAAGTGAAAATGATGACTTCCATTTGGGCATGTTGAGTTTATGGTATCTGTGAGTGTTCACATGGAAAGACCCAAAAGCAGTTGCCAATAGGCATCAGGAGCACAGGGAGAGATATGAGCTAAAGACAGTTTAGGCAACCATGAAGCCACTGATGAAAATTTCACAGGCCAAGACATAAACTGAGCACTCTATAGACATCTGCTAAATGAATAGATAAATGAATGAAAACAGTTTAACATAGGACGAGATGAGGGCTGTAATAGGAACTGTCAAAGAGATCTTAACAGGTTTCCTAATTATATTTTTATAAAACTATTTCTGTCATAGCAAGAAAATTCAATGGTTGTGAAAACCACTGGGTGAAAGAGTGTTGGTGAAAAAGATATATTCACATATATCACCCCACAGATTAATTGATAATTACAAAGAGGAAAAGATAATTAATAAATCTAGCAGATACTACCTTAACCAAGTGATCCAACTGACAATCACCCATAATGGAACATTCTGAAATCATGTACCTCCAGATGCAATGCACTGAGAAGGACACAACATCTCTGTAGTATTATTGCCAAAATTATTTAAACTGAATGTAAGCATGAAGAAATAATCAGACAAATCCATATTCTGGAAAACAACTGGCCTCAATTATTCAAAAATGTTAATATGAAAGATTAAAAAAGGAAAACCATTCTAGATTAACAGAGAATACAGAGATGTGACAATGAAATTCAACAAGTGATTCTTGATTGAAAAAAAATATACAACTATAAAGCACACTATTGGAACACTTGGGGAAATTTGAGTACAGACTATATGCAATAATAGCATTGTCTTAATGTTAAATTTCCTCAGTGTGATCATAATATTGGGGTTATGTAGAGAAATATTCTTGTTCTTAAGTGATGCTTAAGTATTCAGGGTTTAAGTCTCAGGATGTTGGCAAGCAACTCTCAGATGGTTCAGCAAAAATAAGTGTGTATGTTTCTGTTAGTAGAGAAAGGGAAAAAGAATTAAGCAGTGATAAATTGTTAACAATTGGTTAATCTACATGAAGAATACATGTGTGTGTTCATGGCACTAGTCTTAAAAATTCTTTGTAAGTTTGAATTTCAAAATAAAAAGTTGGAAGTAAAAATTATAAGGCCAACTACTGTATTAATATGATAGGCACTAAACTGCAGATAAGCAAACTGAAATTTAGAGAGGGAACGTGACTCATTCAAGGTTATTCTCCACCCCCTTTCCTTAGATCCATGCTCTGAAGAATAACCAGATTTAAATCCTGGCCTTCTCATTCCCATACAGTACTTATTTTTTCCCTACTATCTTATGTATAATAATGTGTTGTATCATAAAGGTCTGTATTTAATACAGTCAGTCATGTGTAATTCTGATTCCTGCCTTCCAAATGCTATTTCCACAACACTTGTACTCTCACCACACACGCAGCACCTCCTTCATACCATGGCCTCCTTCATACCTAGTAGGTAATGGAGAATTTCTGCATTTCCATTTAGATCTCAGGCCTTTTGATTTATCTTGCATCCAATTTCCAACTCTGGGGAAAGTGCTAAGTAAGGAGACAATCAGAGGACTGGTAGGTGCTAATGAGACCAGCAGAGTGGTTAAGAGCATGGCTGGAGTCAGACAGACATGAGTTCAAATCCTGTCTCTGCTGCTTCCTAAATGTATGCTCTTGGATGAGATGTTTGAACTTCTCTGATCCTCAGCTTCCTCATCTGTAAAATATGGGTAATTACGGTAACTATCTTATAGGGTTATTGTAATGATTCAATGAGCCTATGACAATAAATTGTTGAACACTGTGCCTATAGTATAGTATGTGCTCAGTAAATGTTAGTTTATCTACTAAGCACAGAGAAAGTTATGGATGTCAAACTTCAGCTGTTATGTAAACCCTTCTTTCATCATCATCTCTAGTGAATAGATGGTACATTAGAACAAAATCAGGTACTAACTATTCTAATACTCACATACTTATTGAATTTCTGCCCATGTCAGTGTTTCCATCAGTATCTGGGACGAAATAGCTTATTATTTTTCACCTGAGTCCCAAAACTCACAACTGTAGACATAATCTAAGAGTTATGTATTGTGAGCTCTCCATTATTCAGTGGTCGAATATCCAAACGTCTGAAGGCACCACTAGGATATTTTCCCTTCAGGTTAGGAAGGGGAAAGTCAATTTGATATTTACTTTTACCACTCCAATTAAAAAAAAAAAAAGGTTGGTGGTAAAGAAAATGAAAATAATTGGCTAAAATTAGGACTCGGGGATTCACTGTGACTTCATTTACTCACTATCTTCCTACATCCTAATAGCTTGAGTAAACCCCAGATTGGTTTTATAGTATTCTTAGTGGTTACTGGATTTGAAAGATCTCTCAAGATTTGCATAACTCACAGTGGCGCCTACCTACAGTGAAGCGTCTTCAGAATTCCAGATGGGGTACAGTTTAGGTGCGGTAACTGGGTGGTTTTACTTAATTGTAAAATTCCTCAATTTGTAAAGCTCATTTTCAGCTTAATTCAACTTTTCAGATTTTTGAAGCTTTTCTTTTTCTAAATCTGTTCCTATTATCCTTTCCCCAACTAGTACAACCAAAAAACCAATCTTTTGTTGAAAGATTTGCACCTGGCATTGACTGCGGTACGTACTGCAAAACATCCTTTGCTTGATGGTTTCAGATGTAATGGGAAGAATGAAAGGTCTAATATTTGCATAGCATGCAGTTTCAGGACATCCCATTACGTTGAACCTATAATCATGCCTAATTAAGGTTATATACTCTGTCTTGTTGTGCTAATTAGCTCATAACCATACAGCTCCTTTCAAAATCGACTTCAAAGGAAAAAGAAAATCATCTACCAAAGTAAGTGATTGCTGAAGAAGAATCTATCAATCATCTCACTTCGAAAGAGAGTTAAAGAGAAAGGAAATGATATGCAAAGTGACTGGAAAGAAATTTAAGCTTCATTGCCATTAAAGGGTGAAAATATGGGCTGGGCAAGAACCCCCTTAAATAAATGTGGTAGATTAATTTTCAGTCCCTAGGAAACTATACTCTACATCATAAGGTCAGGTAAAAATGAATGCTTTTGAGCTGGGGACTTTCTGTCATTCCTTTAGTGGGGAAATAGAGTAGGTTCCTGCTGGCTTTCCAGTTTACATTGTCCCAGGCTGGGAATAAAGTAGACAGAGTTGTCAGGGAAGTGGAGTTTTATTTGCTGGTCTGGATGACAAAATGAAATGCTAAGGTTGCTTCAGTTGAAGATTAATCCTTGCCTGTCAGAGCTTTACTCATATAGAGATGAAAACAAATATTTTTGAATGATATTATATTCAAAATAAGTCAACTGTGGTCACAAAGCAATTTGTACAGGGAATCCATGTTCTAATTGCCCAAGTGCCTCACTTTATAGGATTAAAGCCTTTTTAATATCTTATCTCCACTTATGGAGGATGGTCTGTTATCATATTTCTGGTTTTAGCCATTATCATCTCTGATTCTCTCTCAATCTCCTTAGCTTCTCATATGTAAGAGTAAAATTAAAGTTGGACTGTGTTTTTCCCTTAATCTGTCAGCCCTGTTGCAACACAGCCAGCCATAACTAAATTTAGGTAAGTGACTTTATCAAAAGCCAAGCATAGATATTTTCGAGGTAGGTGACCCTCTTATTTTACAGATTTGGAAACTGAAGCTAAGAAGATAATTGGCTTGCTCAGGGTCACACATTTAGATTTTATTCCTTCATTATTAAGGAGAAATGGACAGAAAGGGAAGGGTAAATAGTCCCATATTTGATCTGTGATGCACCACAGCTCACCCCACCTGAACGGTACACTCAAAGTGTACCTGATTCCTATTTAGAACAAGTTGTGATTACCCAGTACCATGTCTGTTTTACAAAAGAGGAAACTTCACAAGTCACTAATGTTTTCTTGCCTTAGTGCCAGGAGAAGGAAACTTTGGAGTGTGACTAAAAATTGTCTTTAATGCTGAATAAACCACCCACCCACCTACCCCCCCAAAATTGCTAGCTATCTATGAGGAGTGACATTGGAAGTGCCAAACATTGGATGGAACCCGTTTCTCACATAATATTTGTGGCTGGTATAATCTCAGCCTCAAGCATTTATTTCAGTTTCTTGGTTCCAGAGACAATCACTGTTTTCCTATTTTAAGCTGTGTTATTTCAGGCCCTGCTGTGACTGCCGCATTTCAGTGATGTCAGGCATTCACCCCCTTCACACTTCCAGTTCATAGGAAACTGTTATGCTCACACCTTGAGCACAGGAAAGGAGCATTTTACTGCTTTGCAATATGATAGCAGTTGTGATGGTGGGAAAAGGTGTGTTAGATGACGAGAAATACAGCATGTTTGCACAGCCTACATCAGGCATTGAATCCCAGAGCTAGAAGAAACGTTAGTGAGTTTTGCTCTCTTATTTTACAGACGAAGAAACAAAGGCTCAGGGAGCTGAAACAATCTACCTAAAGCACACACACCCAGCCTGTTGGTGGCAGAACCAAGATGAGAACCGAAGGGCCCTTGACTCAAGTTTAAATCTCTTCTTGCTATGCCTTCACCATCATTCACCATCTTCCCAAGACCCTCTTGAACTAAATGGCTTCTGGCTCTCATTTTCTGCTAGTTTGCAACTTGAAACCCGGCCCCACCAAACTTCCTGCTAGGTCTTGGGTACCCACAAACACAACTCAGCAAATCAGGTTTTATTTAAGCAAAAAAAAAATATGGTCTCAGAGCAGCACTAATCACAGTAGTCAAAAGTGGAAACATCCCAAGCATCCACCAACTGATACATAGATAAACAAAATGTGGTCTGTCCGTGCAATAGACTAGTATTCAGCCATAAAAGGGGATGGAGATGCATGCTACAACATAGACAAGCCTTGAAAACGTCATGCTGAGCAAAAGAAGCTAGACACAAAAGGACACATATTTTATAATTCTGTTTATAGGAAATATTCAGAATAGGCAAATCTACAAAGCCAGAAAGCAGATTATTGATTGCCAGGGTCTGGGGAGAGGCGAGACTTGGGAATGGGGTTTCTTTTTGGGGTAATGAAAATGTTCTGGAACCAGACAGTGGTGATGGTTGCATGGCATTGTGAATATTCTAAATGCCAGTAAATTGTACACTTTAAAATGGTTAAAATGGTAAATTTTATGTTATGTGCACTTTACCACACACACACACAAAATGTATGGTCATGCTGACAGGCTCTGTAGGCATTCACTATCTTAAAAAGCATACCACTGGTCTTACAGTACGTATTGGCCATATGTTTTGCTTTCTCTGAATGTAATCTGGCCAAAATCTGTCAGTGACTTCCACTTCTCTCCGAGTGTAAAAAGAATAAACCGATAGACATATCCTTAAGAGGCTGAGGCAAGGAAAATAAATGCTGGTTATTTCTCATTGTCTACAGTTCTGACCACACATCCCTCTGAACCATCACCAACCAGAATCTGAGCTATAGATCATCGGCTCTGCCTTCTCCTGGGCACAATTTTCTAACAGGTTATTCAGTTGTGGAGTAACTAAATGAGATGGAGGGAGACTATGTTAGGAAAGTTTGGCTCAATGAACTGTATTATTCAAGTGTGCTTTAGGAGACTATAATTTAGAAGCAGCTGGTTACACTTAGCAGCTTTTCTTAGCAGGCCCCATTTCATGGATTATGTTCTAAGAGGAAAATCTCTGGCCCAGCACTTCGTCCGTGAGTAGGAATCTAAATAATTGCACTAACACGGCCACATCAGGGCCTGCTGAAAGCAATAAAAGTAATGCACTGTAACTAAAACCTAAGGTCCTTAGTTTTTGTCTGGCACATGTATAGAGCTCAGTTTCTGTATTCACCTAATAGGATCATGTTACTGCAATGACATTGTCTGTTTAGGAATCCGTTGCTTATATTTTTGTTATTTCTCAACATCATTTAAATTCCGTCTGATCATGTAGAGTTCTTGACACATACAAAGTTTGAACTTTGCAGTTCTGGACATTTCTGTTCCATTGGTTAAGAAACGCTGACAGGTAGAATATACCAGAAACATTTGTTTCCTGTCCTCTTAAAATATAAGCAGGTCAAGAAGCTTCAGTCAACCGCATAGCCTGCATTTCACCCTTTGAATAAAATAGACAATTGTGAGCATAAGAACAAATAAGTTCATTAGGAATTTTTAAATCATGATATTAAAAAGAGCAATTTAAAGAAGTTATGATATTTAAAAATTAAATGTTTGTTACTGGAATTTATTATCCGGATTTATAGGACAAATTCAGTAACCAAGTCTATGATAATATTGTTGAGTACATGCAATTTTTTGTCTCATTTGGAACCATTATTTTCATTTGAGAAAATAAATCACTTCCAAATTCTCTAGCTCTCTCTGCAGATACCCAGGCCTTCTTTTAATTAGCATTATAAAATGTCTATATAAGTGAATGTTATTTGTATAATTTGAATATACTCATTGACTTCAACATCTCCCATAGCAAAGAAAAACTGGAAAAGTAAAACACTCAAGATTTTTATTTTAAGAGAATAGGAGTAAAGAAAATGAGAAGAATAGAGCAGTGAGAAACAAATGAAACAAAGGAAGAAAGACAAAATAGAAACTTTAAATGAAGGACAATTTGCATATATTCAAAGAAGTATCAATTCTGACCAATCTGACAGAACTAATCAACAGTAAGAGAACATTAGTTTTGATTGTGGGTGGAACTTTCATAAAATTCCAAAGATATCTTGATATCACAAAACCCCCAAAAAAGATACTCCGCTTGATGTTTTTATACAAAGAACATACAGATAATGTCACTCTAGTACTAAATTTAGCAAATAAAATTGATTGTGATTGATAAGACTCAGAATATGTCTTAGAGTCTATCTCAAATTACTGCAGCATAACTGGTTTTTTTAAGTCACAAACCGAAAAGTCAGGAAATTCTTACTTAGATTTAACCATGTTTCTGTTGATACTGGGTTAGATAATTTTTGAGAGATTTATAGCAGTTTGAGATGTTATCAAGATTCAATGCCTCAAACTCTGTTGTTCCTCCAGACAGCCCTCAATTTGAAGCTTTAAGATTTGAAAACCAATCAAGAAAATTCACAAATTATTTTATATAAAATATTTTCAATAAATTCTGAGCTAACTGGTCTTTCCCACTGTGTTTCCCAGCAAACATTTAGCCAAGATAAAACACTTAAGGGGAAAATAAGAATTTCTCATGTTCTCTAATACTAATTAATCACGTTGGATTTAGTTATAGCAGATATAGAGTAAGGAAGGCCACCTGTAAAATGCAGAAAGTGGTTACTTGGGGTTTAAGAGGTTTTAGTTATGGGCCTGGCTCTGGTGCTTCCTTAATGTGAATTATTTTAATTATATAGTCTCACTCAAGTTTAATTTTCTCACCTGTGAAATGAGAAGGCTCAATTAGGAAAGATCTCTAACTTTCACCTCTAAATAATTTTTAATTAAAAGTGTATTTTCCCTTCATGATATGTAAATGAAGAAAGCAGGTTAGAAAATCATATTTAGAGTATGATCCATTTTGTAAAATTAAAGTGAAAATACATGCAGAATTATATACAGCAACACGTTAATGGTGATTACATAATTTTACATAAAATTTTTATTTTCTTATTTAGTCTATCTGTATTTTATATTTTTATGAATATATATGTATTGCATTATGGTGAGAAAAACAGAAGAGATATTATAAACCATAAAAATTAAATCTTTTTAATGTTTATAGAACACTAAGTATATACCAGGACATCAGAACTTCAGCATTCCTGGTTTTGGAAAAGTTTAAAGGAGATATGATAAGGATTTAGCTGCTTCTCTTTCACGCAGAGCCTTGAAATCCAAGATGGGTCTATATGAGCACTCCAGTTTCTAGAATATCAACCAAAGAAGCAATTGCTCCAGCACAATATATTGTACCATCAGCTTCTCTACTTTTGTTACCCCATCACTATCACAATAATCTGAAAGCACTTCTTGTGTTAATTTTCCTAGAATATTATAAAAGATGATGTACACGCTAAGAAACACATTCTTTTCCCCAAAGATAAGTAACATCATTGGGTATGGTCAATTGGACATTCAAATAGGTGGACTATGTAATGAATATAGGAATGAGACAGTGGGTAAAATTTTTTAAGTTTTATTGAAATATAATTGATACACAAAAAATTACATTTAATGTATATGTTTTGGTGAGTTTAGACAAAGGCATATACTCATGATACCGTCACCACAACCACGATATTAAACATGTCCATCATGGTGGCATAAATTTTAGAAGAAGGAGGTAAATTTATATAATATAGTCTAAACCATCCAGGCCCTAATTCATTGAGACCTTGAATACGGAAATCAGAACTTTTAGGTCCATCTCTTATTGGTTGTGACAAGGAGAAACTGACCCTCGAAGGCAGATATATAAGCCTGGGTTCACAACAGCTGCAGACTTTGCATTTTCTGAGTGCATGTACTTCGTTTCTAACTTTACAGAAATCAGACAAGATACACCAAGCAGGTCAGGCAGATCACCTCCAGTTCAAAGTGGACTTCAGATGCCTGAGGTAAAAACTCTCAGAATCAGGTATCAGAAAATTTCTAGAAATCCGCATGTTCGGTAACACAAATTAGACATGACCTTGAGTATACCATGGATAGAAAATTGAGGAACCAATCTTCAGCAATTTTAGAATAATTATCTGGCTGGTTCCCCTATGTTAGAATAATATTCCTACTTAAAGGTATTTTTCTTTCTGAGCTACAGGAGTGTAGTCTAAGGCTCACGACCATGCCAGCCTCTTCTATGGCAAGAGACAAGAGAAGGAGAAGAGGCTCATCTTTCTTTAGCACATGGAACCCTTTTAGTTACCCAAGCCTTATACAACACTGTAGCGGTCAAGGAGACATCTCCACTGTGTAACACAGAGAATCCCAGGGAAACATAAGGATGGCTGGCTCCCCACAGCTCATTATAGCTCCAAAAACCTCTCAGTGATGAAAGGTTCTGTTGCTTCATCTTCACGTGAAGGTGAGCATAATACTGCAAGTCCAGATGACTGTAGCTCTTCAAATACATCACTGTGGAAGACTTTATTTTTCCAGTGATGCAGTCGTTGTTCAGAACATCCCTGAGATACCACTTTTGGAATTATGGAGGAGAAAAAAAATGCAGTGTTTCATTGCTTCATGATCATGTCTTGATTTTGATACAAAATGGAAAACACCTGGTTTGGTCACCAACTTTCCTCAGTCAATGAGGAAATTTGGGCGGAGAAAACTCAAATCCACATTCAAACAACAAATGAGTGCTTCCTTTGAAGATGTTGCAAAGATTGAGCTACAGGTCTTTGAATACCAAGAACATTTTTAGTAACGGCAGTATCACTAGAATAAAGGATGAGATATTATATCTTGGGATTTGAGCTGGAGGCACTATCCTACCCCCCAATGCCCACACAAGGCAAGTGGAGATAGAGAGGAAGGGGATTGTCTCTTTACCCACTTGTGCAGGACTGCAGCTGAGCACCAGGCCCCAGGGGGACCAGACTGGGCATCACGCCAAACTCTCACAAGGCATAGTCCAGTCAACAGTACTAGAGCCCAAGGAAAAGATATTGCATACAGGCAGGTGATCCCTACAAGAAGCAGGAATCCAGGCAGGTAGTGGCCTCTTCATTCAGAAGGTCTCTCAGCCTGATGAACTCCAGGTCCCAGGATAGACATGTAAGAGTTCCAGTTAGGGCTTCTGGTGTCAGGGAAAGGGACTGGTCAGAACAAGGCAGCCAAAAGGGCCAAAGTAGAAATTCAGTCCTCTGAGATCCAAGCAAAAGAGAGTGGGGGAAAGTTGGGCCTTGCCTGAGTATGGAGGGAGTCCAGTGGCCATTTCCCAAGGCTGGGTGACATGTGAGAGTCCAGTAGTCTGAAATTCATTGGATCCAAGTCTTGGATAGTAACCAATGCTAAGCCTCTTTCAATGAAGTGCTGAGACTTTTGAAACCTTTATAACTTCAACTAGGACTGAGGTGACATGAGATGGATGGGAGAGCTGAGATATTTGGGAGCACAGATGAAAGAAACTGATCAAGATAGAAATGAAACATAAATAAGCCCTGCTTGGATGCCCTGAAGACACCAACACTCATATAAATTCTGATACGTTCATTGTAGAGTACCTATCACTATATTGGTAAACTTCACATGAAAAATGCCATGCTTTCTTCGTCTTCTGAGTTTATTGTCCTTAGAAGGATGTTATTGAATTCCATAGATTGCTGGGATTTGCCAGTCACTAATATTTTAAAATTCAACTATCCAAGTTTGGCAGGGTTGAAACCAGACCATGGTTTTCAAAGAGCAGACAAATTGAGACTAGACTATATTCTAAACTCCCCCACATTCTGGTTTCATTACGTTCTTGAAACCCAAGTCAATTTTATGAAAAGAGTTGATAAAATGATCATAATTCTTAGCAAACCTGACCCAGTTAGAACTTGAAGTTGGAGTGAATTCAGCTTTAATTTGGGGTGCAGTGCTAACAGTAGAAGTGAAACTAAATGTGTGCCAATGTGTAAGAACTGAAGAGGAGGAAAATATTATTGCTATTATTAAGTGATAAATTTATTAACCCCAATCTCTGAGCAATGAGTGGTAAGAAAATATTTCCACATCTAAAAACCCAGAAATTACTCTAAGATCATAATTCTAAAATAACTTTTCTAATTAAGTTCAAACTTTCCAAGAACATTCACCCTTTATCTGAAACTGAACCTTGAGAAATTTCAAACTAAAAGTCATTGTAAACTGCTTGTACTAAAATTATGTTTTCACAATGGAACTATAGTGTAATCATTGTCAGCAGTTACTAAACTGCAATTCTGAGGCAAGAGACAAAGGGTCACTGGGGCCAAAAAAGAGAGAGAGGGAGAGAGAAAGAGGAGAGGGAGGGAGAGAAGGAAGAAAGGAGGGAGGGAGAGGGGGAGGAAGGAAGGTCAAGGATAAGTTCATGCATTCTCAGAGCAAGTTAGTTTTGACCCTTGGGAATAGGACCTGTTCGTCTTATTCTGAATGCTTCTCAGAAACATCATTTTTTTGGGTGCGGCATCTAACATCTGGACCGATCCCAGAGAACTCTCTCTCCAGGGAATCTCAAAGTAATTGGGTCAATATTGATACCCAACTCCCACTGTTTTATTTCTCTATGCCAAAGATTCTCAACCTCAGAACTATGGACATTTTGGGCCAATAAGAGATTAAACATGTAAGGATTTTGTTAGGGCAAAAGTCTGTGAAATAAAATGGGAAGGGAGATGGGGAAAGCTGGGAGAACCATCAGACCATGATGCAAATTTTACCACCAAGAGAAGGATACGAGGGAAGGAGAGATGGGTGGAAGTAGTCCAGACCTCAGTGCAGTCTGAATGGCTTGGCAAGACTGTCAGGGGGTTTTGAGCTGAGAATTCCTGCCATGCTCTGTCATTGGCTGGGAGCAGCCATGGGAAGCGAGACCTCAGCATAAAGAGGACGCACAGACTGAATGTCTGTGTCCCCCTAAAATTCATATATTGAAACCTAATCCCCAAGTGATGGTATTTGGAAGTGGAGTCTTTGGCAAGTGACCAGTTCACAAGGGCACAGCCCTCATGAATGGATTAGTGCCCTGATAAAAGAGGCCCAGGGAGCTCCCTCTGTCCCTTCCATCATGTGAGGACACAGAGAAAGGATGGCTGTCAATGAACCAGGAAGTGCCTTGATCTTGAACTTCCCAGCCTCTAGAATCACAAGAAATAAATGTTTGTTGTTTATAAGCCACCCAGTTTATGGTATTCTGTTATAGCTGCCTGAATGGACTAAGCAATGGATGTCGGAGTGCAGCCACTTGGGCCCTTGGTCCACTACACTCCTCACAGCCAGGAATCTGTGAGGTTCATTCTCATGGATGCTGTAGTCCACCCCTAGTGCCATGTGGATCCATTTCTCCACATAGGTTCGTGCAGCTCCTCTGTGACAGTTCCTGTGGGACTTTATTCCTGAGGGGAAACTTAGAAGGGAGAGATTAATGGGATGAACAACAACCCCCATCACTGAAATTGATCTCAAGGCCACAACTGATTCTCCTCCCCTATCCATTGTAAATTCCTTACCCTCATCCTCACCTATCACCTTGGCAATTCTTGGTGCCTTACCTGGTGGTGTGACCTTAATTTCTAAGGGGTCTGAGCCCTTGATAACCACATCTTTCACAGTTCTGGGTTGTTACACTAGTTTGTTCACAGTTAACAATGGAGCAAGAATACCAGGAAACACCCAAGTGGATCACGTATGTTCCACCTGTATTCCCTCCTGTCCCCACTGTGGAGAAGCAGCCCTACCTCCTCCTTGATCAGGACCAATTATCTCTACCTTTATGGTGTCTCTGCTTCCTGCCTGCTGGTCCCTGGAAACAGAAGTCCAAAGTGTCCTAGTGGTAGTTATAATATGTAGTTCAATGGGATCCTTGCTGTGTTTTCTAGCAAGAATGTGCTCCCTTTGGGGGGCAAAGTAGCAGAGACAGGAAGCACAAAATCCCCCAATGGGTCATTGGGAGCTATGGTAAATGGACACACTTTGCTTCCACCCCACTCATTCCTGGACTCATGTTCCCTTACTACTGGGAATATGGCACCATATAGGAGTCCCTGACTTAATGAAGGCATTACATCCTTAAGGATGATACCCCATTCTTTCAAAGTGTTTCCTCCAAGATGACACTTTAGCTGCACCTGCTGAAGGCTACTGCAGCACTTTATGAGGCTGCCAGCCTCTTGGGTATGCAATGTGAATCCTACGGACATGAGCCCATTCCAAACCTCCTTTGATATAAAGTGGGTCCTTTGGTCAGATGCTATTCAGAGTGGAATTCTATGCATGTGGACTAGGCATTCTATAATATAAGTTCCTAAATAATAGTATTGATATGCTGCTCTGCAGGAAGATCAAGCAAAGCCATCCTCAGAATGGGTATCTTTCCCTGTGAGGAGGAACCATTGGCCCTCTAGGATGTAAAGTTCTCAATGTTGCTACAAAGTTGTGCCATATGAGAGGCTCAGTTTTGCTAATAATTTGGACACTCATTAATAGCAGTAACTAGATCTACCTTGGTAAGTGAAAGTTCATACTACTGGGCCAATATGTCATTTCCATCTCTTCTACTCTATTCTCGTGTCCATCATACCAGTTCTGGGGTGACCAATGATGAATGCTGGCTAATATCAACTGGCCAAATGATTTCATTCACTTGGTTGTTCAGTGCTTCTTCTGTGCTTTCTGGTGGGCATTAGTGAGAGATACAAAATCTTTGCACTTTGTGCTCATTTCCATATGTCTAGCCAAGACTCTGCCCTGGACTTCTTTTTCTCCGTCCTTCTAATCTTTTTCCAGGTACTTGACTAGATCGCCAGGCCATGGGCCACCTCCCAGGATCTATATTCTCATTTCAGGCTACTCCTCCTCCCTTCCACGCAAGTGGAAGACCAGGTGCATGGCTCACAGCTATGCCCATTGGGAAGATTTTTCCTCCCCACTGTCCTTCAGGGCCACCCCAAATGAGGCGATAATGCAACGTTCGTCAACTTTCAGTTTGTACCCAAGGACCAAGCTGAGCCACCCATAAAAAAAAATCTCTGGCCTTTTCCTCCTCTTTCAGCTGATCAGCTGAAATATCCATTTGTAGTACCAAATTTCACCATAGGTACAAGGTAAGGGAAGGGTCCCTGGTTCAACCGTGGTGGGTGACATGAGGGTCTGGGCCACCTGCTCATGCAGCTTACTCATGTCCTCTAATTCTTCTTGGGGTTCATCTCAGATTTAACATTTACATCTTATGATAGATTGCTTCTGGGCCCATACGACTTTATGGCTTGCTAGATCCAAAAGAACCCAGTTTATAATGGGCAATTCTAGGTGCATGGTCATTTGGAGTCCTATAGTCAAGTTTTCTACCTCTTTCATGGTCCAGTAACAAATCAGAGCTATTTCTCAAAGGATATAGAATTCCCTGCTGCAAATGGTATGGCTCCAGAATCCCAGACATCTGCATTATCATTCTTCTGCTGGAACTTACCATGAACTCCACACCATATCTTTTGCCCCCACTGATACCTTTGACACTATAGGATCTGGTAGATCGTATGACCCAAAGTCAGGGCAGGTTGCATCAAAACCTGGGCATGCTGCAGTGTCCTTTCCTGCTCTGAACTGTCCTCTAAGCTGGCACCTTTCCATGTGACCTGGTGCATGGGTGGGAGCAGTATCCCTAGATGTTGGGTATGTTCCTCCAGAACTTAAAGATGCCTACCAGATGCTCTCTCCTGTGTGTGTGTGTGTGTGTGTGTGTGTGTGTGTATGATAGGGGACACAAGATGCAGCAATTGTCTTTTGCTTTGGAAGAGATATCCCAGCATGCCCAGGACCATTGGATCCCTAAAAATCTTCACTGAAGTGACTAGCCCCAAATCTTCCCACCAACTAGAGCACATATGTTTTCCTAAGATCCAGCATATTAGTCACGTCTTGCTCAACCTGTCCAATCATCACAATGTTGTCAATGTAATAGATCAATGCGATGCTCTGTGGGGTCTCCAGGCAATCCAGATCTCTTCAGACTACACCATAACAGAGGGTGGGAAAACACAGACCTCAGCAAAATTGTAAATAAATATTGTTACCCATCCCATGTGAATGTAAACCGTTTCTGATCCTCTTTCCTAATTGAGATGGAAAATAACACATTGGCCAAATCAATGGCTGCACACCATGAGCCTGAGTCCTTATTGATCTGCTCTAGGAATGATACCACATCTGGTACAGCAGCTGTAGTTTGGGCTGCTACTTGATTAAGTCTATGGCAGTCTACAGGACTACCGGAATCCATCCAGTTTCAAAAGGGATTAGACTGGTAAATTAAATGGAGACATAATAGGAACCACTACCCCTGCATCTTTTAGGCCTTTAATGATGGCATTAATCTCCACCATCTTCTCACCCCAAAATATATTTTTGGATTTATTATCAATGGATGGAGTGAGAGGAGGGTTGGATAATTTCAAAGGTTTCCATCTGGACCAGCTCTTATTCTACAGACCAAGAAACCTCTGCGGGGGTTACTACAATTTCCAACCACATCTAGTCCAATTGTGCATTCAGGGACTAGAAAAATGATCACTTCTGCGTGGGTTCTTCGGGATCCTATTTATTACCTGACCCCCATGGGCTCTCACTCTAACAGGGGTGCCATGATTACACTCTGGGTCTCCAAGTGTCAGTGTCAGCTCAGACATGGTGTCCATTAATCCCAAACATGACCTTTTCCCCTCTCTCACATCCGAGGGGTCATAAGCCCCCTGGGGAAGGACTGAGGGAATTGTCACAGTATATTCTTGCCATGGTGCAGAAGGGTCCTTGCTCCCAGGTACCCGGCCAGCTCTTCAGTCAGTGGGTTACAGATCTGAGGGTTGGCTCAGGTCCAGGAATTGAGCAAGGAACCATGACTTTTTATTTGGAGCAATTGCCCTCAACATCCCAATCCTCTCTTCTTAACTTTATATTTTCCTATAGTCGTTCTCTTGGCTTCCCAGAGCTCCATCATCCTCACAGATATTAACAAACCCAGCTCTGTGACAACCTCTCTCTCCATAATCCCTGCAAAGGAGGAAACCCCTGCGGTGCTAATGCCCCTCTTACCAGTACATTCCCTGTGGCCTTCGTGAATGATTCAGCCTCTGTTCCCTCCCGTGGAACACCATCCCCTAGCGGGTCTTTTGGTCTCAGATAATACATCCATTCCAGCATGCCCACTTCTTCAGTCCCTGTATTCCTTCCTCCACTGTCTGCCAGGGCATTTCCACCTCATGAGTGTTGGCCATTGTTTTATCTAGGCTTCTAAAAGCCACCCAGCAATGAGTTTACCCCATCCCCTAACAACTTTGCCAGGGCATTAAATCTCATTTCTCAATAAAGTGCCTTTATGTCAATGAATTCTTGCCTATCCAGTCTTACATTCCAGCCCCCTTGGTAAAGCACCCTCAAAATCCAATCTCAGGAGTATTCCCCTGGTTCCTGCCAATACATGCTGGCTAATTATTGCAATTCTTTGGGCATAGAGTCTCTTTCTTAACTTACCAGGCCCAGCATGACCTCATTCATGGTATACTGGAGCTTAAACCCTAGTTATTGGCTTGGCAGGCAGAAGAGGAGGTTGTTGCAGGTCCTAAGATGATACCTGTTACAGGGGTAAGATTTCTACAGCGTCTTCTAGCCCCATAGAACTGCTAGCCCTTACTACAGAAGGTGGGTCTCTGCAAGCCTAGAGGGTCTGAGGAGGTTGAAGAATCAACAGCCTTAGGGCACCATCCAGATGTCCCCATCCCATGTTTCAGTATTCTATATTTTCCCACCAGGTCCCTGAGCTTTGCATAATATACCTGCTTTGACTGAGCATTCAAACATCTCTGGAGGTCTGCAACTCTAACAATTAGGTCTTCACTCTGCCCCTCAGCTACATCTGTCCTACTGCAGGGGATATGGGCCTCTTTGAGAGCTACCACAGAAGTTCTCTGGCTCACACACTTAGCAATAAACTTTGCTAACATTCCTCAGTCTGCCAATATTCTTCTGTGGGACATTAATACATCTTAGGAGTAGCCAGCCAACTCCACTCTCTCTGTATGCATTATTCCCCCCACATTTTTAAGTAGCTTGGATCACTGCACCTTAATCAGCCTTCCCCTACCCCCAGACATTTTCCCAGGCCACCACTGGTGAAATGTTTAGCAACTGAGCCTCCACAGTTAATTTTATTTTTTAAGATTAATTTCCAACTGAAAGTCCTAGTCAGAGCAATCAGGCAAGAGAAAGAAACAAAAGGCATCAAAATTGCAAAAGAGGAAGCCAAATTGTCCCTCTTCGCTGACAATATGATCTTATATCTAGAAAAACCTAAAGACTCCACCAAAACCTCTTAGATTTGATGAATGAATTCAGTAAAGTTACAGGATACAACATCAACATACAAAAATCAGTAGCATTTCTATACACCAATAATGACCTAGCCAAGAAAGAATAGACAGTGCCAGGGACTATCTGTACTCATCCACTAGCCAGGACTGTGTCCTTTTCACCTGCTGTTTGGTGGAAAAGGCAATCCCAAATTCCCAGCTTAGAGACTGTTTCCTCTGAAAAACAAATGCCAAAATGGGATTAAACACACAGGATTTTCTTAGGGGAACTGTTTGCGAGGTAAAATAAGGAGGGAGCTGGGAAAGGCTGGGAGAGCAATCAGACCATTACGCAAGACTAGCCCTGAGTGAGAGAGGGAAAGAAGGGTGAGTAGAAGCACCTCCAACTGCTACACAGTCTGAGGAAGGTTCAGGAAAGCCTCCATAGAATCCTCATGCCAAAAACAGCTGTCAAAGGAGTCCTGTGTCTCTCTCCCAGGAAGGGGCTGCCTCAGTATCCCTGGTACTTCCAGTCATTGGCTAGGAGCAGCCCACGGGAAGCATGTAAGTTTGTAACTTCAGCACAAACACAGTGATGGACTTCAGAATGCATGATCTGGGGCCTCGGTCAATTATGCTCCTTGTAGTTGGAGGCCTGGAAGCTTGGAAGTTTGTAACTTTTTTACTGTGAGCTTATCTTCACTGGAGTTGTTTACTGTTGACAGTCCAGGACATTCAGGTATGGAGATGTCCTTATCAGGCAGTTTCTAGTTTGCTTCTGCTGGGACCTTAAAAGTGTTACCAGATACAGACTACTTTTAATGTTATTTCCTTGGTTTAGGTTACCTAGTCCATGCAGGTAGTTCTAATTCAAACTACATGCACTCATGTATTAGGATTCCTTGAAGCTTCCCCAAACAAGAAGACACAATTTTTCTAATCTCTACTTCATGGGTGTAGAGAACATAATTTTTCTAATCTCTACAACAGTCATTCATGGTTCCTAAATTTATGCAAAGAAACTGAGTCCCAGATTTTATCTTAAAATTAAGAATTAATTTTATTTTTTAAGATTAATTTCCAACTGAAAGTCCTAGTCAGAGCAATCAAGCAAGAGAAAGAAAAAAAGGCATCAAAATTGCAAAAGAGGAAGCCAAATTGTCCCTCTTCACTGATGATATGATCTTATATCTAGAAAAACCTAAAGACTCCACCAAAAACCTTTTAGATTTGATAAATGGATTCAGTAAAGTTACAAGCTGGGATACAAAATCAAGTTACAGGCTGGGATACAAAATCAACATACAAAAATCAGTAGTATTTCTATATACCACTAATGATCTAGCCCAGAAAGAAATCAAGAAGGCAATCTTATTTACAATAACTACAAAAAAAAAAAACCTAGGAATATATTTAACCAAGGAGGTGAAAGATCTCCGTAAGAAAAACTACAAAACACTGACAAAAGAATTTGAAGATGACAGAAACAATGGAAAAACATCCCACGCTCATATTCTGAAGAATTAGTATAATTAAAATTACCATATTAACCAAAACAATCTACAAATGCTATGTAATCCTTACCAAAATACCATTGTCATTCTTCACAGAATTAGAAAAAAACAATCGTAAAATTAATATGGAAGCAAAAAAGAGCCCAAATAGCCAAAGTAATCCTGAACAAAAAGAACAAAGCTACAGGTGTCACATTACCTGACTTCAAAATATGTTACAAGGCTATAGTAACCAAAACAGTATGGTATTGGTGTAAAATAGACACATAGACCAATGGAACAGAATATTGAACCCAGAAATAAAACCACGAATTTACAGCCAACTGATGTTCAACAAAGCCAACAAGAACTTACATCAGGGAAAGGACACCCTCTTCAATAAATGGTGCTGGGAAAATTGGATAGCCACCTTCAGAAGAATGAAACTGGACCCCTGTCTCTCACCTTATACAAAAATAAACTCAAAATGGATTAAAGACTTAAACATAAGACCTGAAACTATAAAAATATTAGAAGAAAATCTAGGGAAAACTTTCCTGGACATTGGTCTAGGCAAAAATTTATGACTAAGACTTTAAAAGCACAGGCAACAAAAACAAAAATGGACAAATGGGATTTATTTAAACTAAAAAGCTTCTGCACAGCAAAAGAAATAATTAAGAGTAAAAAGACAACTTGTTGAATGGGAGAAAATATTTATAAACTATTCATCCAAGAGGGGATTAATATCCAGAATATACAAGGAATCCAAATAACTTACCAGAAAAAAATCAAATAATCCCGTTAAAAAGTGGGCAAAGGACATGAATAGACATTTCTCAAAGGAAGATATACAAATGGCTAATAGGCATATGAAACAATGTTCAACATCACTAACCATCAGAGAAATGCAAATTAAAACCACAATGAGATATCATCTTACCCCAATAAGAATGGCTTTAACAAAAAGACAAAAAATAATGAATGTTGACCAGGATACAAAGAACTCTTATACACTGGTGATGGGAATGTAAACTAGTACAGCCACTATGGAAAACAGTATGGATATTTCTCAGAAAACTAAATACAGAATTACCATTTGATCCGGCAATCCCACTACTGGGTATCTACTCACAGGAAAAGAAATCAATATGTCCAAGGGATACTTGCATGTGCATGTCTGTTGTAGCACTACTAACGATAGCAAAGATATGAAGTCAACCTAAGCATCCAACAACAGATAATAGATAATGAAAATGTGGTATAGAGATACAATGGAATACTATTTGGCCATTAAAAAAAGAGTGAAATCATGTCCTTTGCAGCAACATGGATGGAACTGGAGGTCATTGTCTTAAGTGAAATAAGCCAGGCACAAAAAGACAAATTCTGCATGTTTTCACTTGTATGTGGGAGCTAAAAATGTGAGCATATGCAGGTAGAGAGTAGAAAGATAGATGAGAGAGACTGGGAAGGGTGAATAGGAGGAAGGGGGAGGATGAAGAGAAGTGGGTTAAAGGGTACAAACATACAGTTTAGCTAGAGGGGATAAATTCAATGTTTGATAGCAGAGTAGGGTGACTACAGTTAAACAAAAATGTACTCAGGTGATAGACACCCTGAATACCCTAACTTGATCACTATGTATTACATACATGTAACAAAATTTCACATGTACCCCATAAATTTGTGCAAATAAAAAAAGATTAATTTCCAATTGTTAGACCATGAGTCAAAGAATTTTATGGTTTTTGACATGTACATATAAAGTATTAGGCAAAATACATCAACTTATACTCCTATCAGCAGTATATAGATTTTGCAACTTTTCTGACATATCTATCTTCTTTTAATATCTACTAATTCAATAAATGTGAAAGTTTTCTCATTATTTTAGTCTTTTTTTATTAATTAGTTTTTGGTCATAAAATTGAGCATTAACTGATTAATGATCAAAGAGCAACAGCGACCCAAGGTGCTGATGCCTGAAGGATGTGTAATAATATTGCACAGATGGCCAGAAGGATGAAGTCGCAAATTCTCTGGAGATGGCTGCCTGCTGCTTGATTCTTTTACCCCTTGCACCCCACTCTTTGGTCAGACCAATCCACTAAAACTAGCAGGCTCTTTGAAACTTTGATTTTCTGCTTCTGCCTGAGCTACTCTACCTTTTCATTAACCTGGTAAAGATCTACTTTTTTCATGATGTCTTTCCCCTCTTCCTCCTCTCTTGTCTCCACACCAGTAGATTTACTACTCTTCTTTGGCCACCCCTGTACCTTTTAGATACTTCTATCAGCATCTGCAACATGCCATTACCCTAATTAATTTGCAGATCTCCTCCCCACCTGCTATTCCTTGAAGTCAGGGACCATATTGGTTTTATGGTCATGTCATCAGTTTTTATAACAGTAAGTGTGTGCACAATAAATAAATAATCTCAAGATTATCTCTAGGAGTGGGAAAAAAAGTGGCATTTCTTTTCTCTGGTCAATCAGCACACTTAGGTGCCCATCTATCCTACCAGTCTGCCTTCTGTATGGTGCTTTCTCAAAGGCAACAGCAAAAACCTTCCTAAAGTGTAAATAGTCTGAGTTCACATGTTTTGGAGGTTCCAGGAAGGTATCAAAAATCACAATGAAAATTCAATAGTCAGGCAACTAGATGGCGTTTTTTAAATCCAGATGTGGAGTGTTAAATTGGAAAACATATGGATGCCAAATCAGAACTTTCCATGTTAATCTGGACACAGCTCTACTTTTACTATGAAGCTAGAAGGAATGTTGTTAAGGCTCACAGCTGCTCTTATGAATTTGTAACTTCCAAATTGCATTAGAGTCAACAGCACTTGCTAAGCTTCCAGTATGCATAAGGAAGAGGTCTTAAATTGTTTCCAGACATCCATAGAAAAAGACTTTCAATGGCTTTGGGCTAAGAAATGG
This sequence comes from Daubentonia madagascariensis, assembly GCA_023783475.1. Lineage (NCBI taxonomy): Eukaryota > Metazoa > Chordata > Mammalia > Primates > Daubentoniidae > Daubentonia > Daubentonia madagascariensis. Next base: position 7,606,914 of record JAKFHU010002088.1, read on the forward strand.
ATTAAACAATAGAATGCTATTCTTAAGATCCATACATCACAGCCTCTTTTGCTTTAGGTGAGAGCAGCCCTGAAGTGAAGTTATAACTCCCATGAACACATAGACAACCCTGGTTACCCCCAGCAGACAGCTCAGCAATACTTTCACTCTCATGCCCAGGGTGCTGGTAGCTTACCAGAGAGCTTGGAGTGTTGGAGGAGGCCCCAAGGAGACCTTCATCCCTCTTCCCACTTACTTCCCCCCACAGCTCTAAGCCCTCACACTTGTCCAGAAGAAACATAAGGCTAACCATGTGCTTAAACGTGGGCCACTACTCAACACTAGAAATGCGTGAGGAATTGGGTCTGCTTGGAGGAAATCAAGCAAAAACATTTGTGAGCTGGAAATATTTTTTTTGAAAACATATTAAAACATAATAACCTAGAGTTTCTGTGGCTTTGCTAAACCAAAAAGAAGGAAAGAAGGAAAGAAAACATGCTTCTCATTTCTAGATTTGCATCATATGGAGTAACTGAATATTTGTCCAATAGGCTTCCATGGGCCTCAGGCGCCAATAAAGTTGAATTTAAAAGAATTTTCAACTGCTCATTCTTCCTACAGCTTATAAAATTATGAGCATTAGTAGAACTACATCTATAAAACAGAAAAGAGTCTTGAAGCCAAGTCTGGTGAGCAGAGAAAAGGAAGGCAGAAAGGCTGCCTAACAAAATCCCTGCATCTCCCCTTTCACCCGGCAGCCCCCACCCCCGGCAAGTACAGCTGAGTTCAGGTACTTCCACATTAAAGTCAGTGGAGTGACTTGAGTTCCTGTCCAGCTTTGTTTGGTCCTGGAAAAGAAACTAGCCAGAATTGGATATAAAATCACAGGGAGTACACACACACTACAGACCTACCTGAAATACAGTGAGAAGTGTTGTCACTGACTCCTACTTTCTTTACCAAGAATTATTACTCACTTGTGTACCATGTAGCCTGAACTAGAAAAAAGCACCATTATGGAAGACATTACCCATAATGTTTATGAGAGGAGACGACAGGAAAGATAGTCAGGAACAATACTTGTGAAAGCAGGTATTTATATGCCCATACATAGTATACCGGTAATGAATTAAATGATCTTGATTTTTCTTCACGCAAAGATAGGTAGAATAAGACTGATGTCTTGGATATAAAAAAGAAAGGGTAGACCACGATCAGAAGAAACCAGTGTAAAAGAAATTGAGGGCAGAAAATCACTCTGTTAAAAAGTTATGTACCTGCAAGGAATGTGATTCATAAAACCAAAGGTATATACGAGGAGAGGGTTCATATTCATTTTCTATTATTTTTATTATAAAATCCATGCATGTTAAATACAGAAAAATTAGAAAATTCATATAAGCTATAGAATTCCTATATCTATAAATAACATACTTACAATGATATATATATGCATACGAGACCGTCAGCAAAGGATCCTGTCAGACTTATTCATAACTGTTAATTCAATGAACAATCTTTAAATAAACGAATTTAAGATATTTTTCTATGCATATATACATATAAAATGGAATTATCCCATACACACTATTTTGCATTTGACAGTATATCATAGATATATTTCCATCTACAGCGTTTGATTGCTGTATTTCAGGCACGGGTGTACCATAATTTACATAACTGATTGCTTTTCTGCCAAGCCCACTGGTTGGAGGCCTTTTCTCCTTTCTTCTCCTCCGTCAGGACTATTGTTCATTCCTTTGTGCTTCCTTTACCTTGAGCTGTAACAGAAATATTCCCACACTTTCATGAGCATTATGGTTTTGAACAACTTGTTAAAAATCCAGACTCCTGAGCTCTACCCCTAGAAATCTGAATTCATATGACTAAAGTGAGTCATAGGAAACTGTATTTTTAAAAAAGATTTCAAGCGATTTGTCTGCAAAAGGGTGGGGAGACCACACTGTGAGAATCACTATTTGGTCAAACTATAGAATATTGTAGACATATTTTCACTCCTTCTCATTGTTGGCAACCCTCCACCCCCTGGAAGCCCTGCCTCTGTTCTGAGAGGAGTATATAAAAATCTGCTTCCAGATACCAAAAATCCAAAATAAAGGACTTAGTGCTTACAGATTCTTAGCCATAGGATGGGCCAACATATATAGTCAGTCAGAAACACACAGGTCTTATAACTTCTGCTGCTTCTGAAAATAACGAAGCATTTGAGACACACCAGTGACAGGGGGACAGCTTCCAGGGCCCTGATAAAATTTTGTCCTCTGATAAAATTTTAACCTAATTCCAGTTTTGCAGAGGCCTTCGGATATGTGCATGTTCAGTTATACCTAAACTCCAGTTAGCCCATGAGAAGTCCAAAAAGGTCAGAAAGTGTATTTGGAGTCTCCTTTGTCCTGTGTCTCATTGATTTGTCCTCCCACCTGGCTGCCTTCCACACAGCCTCTCACCCCTGTCCTCAGCACCATGCTGGGAAGCCCCTGCCCTAGGAAGGCAGGTGGAGAGGTGTCACTCATAAAGTCTTTGAGTAAGCTCCTCTTCCACGGTCAGGCTTGGAATCCCAGAGCTTATTGAGATTCCAATAAGGCAAATAACAGTAAATTCTCCTAGCATTCTGTGCCCAAACAATCCCTGTGTTCACTTACATCTTTCAAGCGCAGATGGGACTATGATGACAGCGGCAGATGAGGTCTGATCCCTACAGCAAGGGTTGTAATGAAGCTGGAATCATGATAGGAGAGGATTGACTAGCTCTGGCTGCCACCACCCCTCCAGGCGTGGCTGCAGCTGCCCACCAACTGATGTCTTTCCTCCCATGAGTGCCCTCACCTCTTCTCCAGAGGCTGGTGAAAACCTGGTCGCATGAGATGCCTTCTTAAAACCCTTCCATGACACTCCATTACACTTAGCATAAAATCCAAACACTTGAGCATGACTATCAATGTCCTCATGATCTAACCAGTGTTTTTTTTCCCCAAAATATTAAGGGGGTACAGTTGTTTTTGATACATGGCTTGCATCGGGGCTATAAGTGTGCCCATAACCCGAATAGTGTTCATTGTATGTGTTAGGTGGGTTTTTGCCCTTCCCCTCCTGCCCTCCCCTCTGCTTGATTTCCAATGACTTTTTACTTTCCTCTGTGTACTTGTGTGCCCATCGGTTAGTTTCAGTTTATTAGAGAGTACATGTAGTGTTTGTTTTTCCATTCTTGACATACTTCACTTAGGATAATGGTCTCCAGTTCCCTCCAAATTGCTGCAAAAGGCATGAATTCATCATTTTTTATGGCTGAGTAGTCCTCTATGGTATGCATATTCCACATTTTGTTAATCCACTCATGAACCGATTGGCACTTGGGTTGATTCCACATCTTTCTTATCTCTCCAGACTCACCTCCCGCCTCTACTCTTGACAGCTCTTCCTCCACACACACACACACACATGCCCACTATGTGCTCCAGATATAACCACCCTCTGCAGATTATCAGATTCACCACACTCCCTCTCACCTCAGGGCCTTTGCCACACACTGATTCCTGTGCCTGGAGCATTCTGTACCACTCTTGCTGCCTACCTTCCTGATGAACTTCTACTTATCTTTTAGGTCTCAGTTTAGACATTGCTCCCCTAGCAAGCCTTCCTTCATCCTTATCCCTCTGTAGTAGGTTGAATAATGGCCATCTGAAGATCCTAATCCCTTGAATTTGTAAATTCTACCTTACTTGGAAAAAGGGTCTTTGCAGATGTAATTAAGGATCTTGAGATGAGAAGATCACCGTGGATTGTCCAGGTGGTCCCTGAATACCATCATAAATGTCCCTATAAGATAGAGGCAAAGGGAGATGACAGAGAGACACACAGAGGAGAAAGTGATATGAAGCCAGAGGGAGAGATTGCAGTGATACAGCCCCAAGCCCAAGAATGCTAGGGAAGCCACCAGAAGCTGGAAGAGGCAAGGCACTGATCGTCCCCTGGAACCCCCAGAGGCAGGGTAGTCCTGCTGTATTTCTAGCCTCCAGAACCATGAGAGAATAAATTGTTGTTGTTTGAAGCCACCAAGTTTGTAGTAATTTGTTACAACAGCCTCAAGAAACTAATATACCCTCCAACCTGGAAGAGTCCCTCTTCTCCCAGGGCACTTTCAGCACTGAACTATTATCACCTATTTACTTGATTTAGACTCCATCACATGAGGATTAGGAGCACCATCTGCTCTTTTCCCCACAGTATACTCAGTGCACAGGGACTTTCACATGGTAGATGATCAATAAATATGTGTAGCATCAATAGATGAATAAATGAATGGTTGAATGAATGCACAAGGAAAGCTTTGCTTAGAGAGATCAAACAGGGGTACCTAATAACTATTTTTTGAAAAGCTGTTGTTTAAAGAGAGGGAGAGAAAATACAAATGTATTGAATGCCTGCTATATAAGCCATTATGCCAAATGGTTAATGTACATTACCTCATGGATACTCACAACATTCTTAAAGAGTAGTTATTACTGCCCTGGTTTTACAGGAGAAGTAGGCTCAAGAGATGAGGTAATTCACCCCTGGTGACATAGGAAGGAACAGACATCTGTGAGAACACTGGGGGTGTAATGAGGCCCAAGGGGTAGAAGTCACAGGGGAGACAGAGTTCAATTTAGAAAGACGCTCTTTGTATTGCTAACCAGAGTGATTTCTAAAATCCAGTAGAGGATTAGCAACCTACAGCCCACATACCAAAGGAAGCAGAAGTTGGCATAAGAGCAAAGGCCTGGACCAGCGATCCACTTTCCCTTTCCCTCCTTTTCTGAAACTTCGCTCTTGCAAGGACCAATCCTCAGCATTAGCCCAAACCTCCTCCCCAACTCCTGACACTAGGCCAGGATTCAAATGTTCAGAAAACCTCTTTCTGAGAGTCCTCTGAGCCCTGCACACCAGGCCCACTAGATAGTCCATGAAAAACAGTCTTCCCCAGAGATGGGGTTGACTCCATGAGGACTCCAAGACCACCTATGAACAATTCTTTTTTATTTTTTAAATAAAATCTGAAATAAACTTGTTTTCTATGGTTTATATCTTTCTCCCAAAAGCCGACTGCAAAAAATAATATCAGTAACTCAAGGGTTCAGTCGGACTTCTGATCCTCAATCTGATGTGACCCCTCCCTCCTTTTAACATCCAGAGATACTTCGTGTGTCTCTTAGCATTTTTATTTAATCGAGTTTCTCAACTGCCTTGTAGTATTGTTATTTGTCTCCTTCTCATATTCTCTTTATGAGATTGTAACGTAAGCTCCTTGGGAGCCGAGACAATATCTTGTTTTTTATTGCTTGCAGCACCTTCCACATTGCATAGCATGTGGTCATCAACTGAACTGCTCAAAGTCTCCCTATGTTATATTTTTTAATTTATGTGAAGCTGATTATATTTTAATAATGGATTATAATTTTTGGTAATAGAGTAATTAGTACTTTCTGAATTCACATTCAATGTGATGACCTCACAGTCTGTAAAAACTAACAACTTACTCCATGCAGAAATCATCACAACCAAGATTTTAAGGTTTTCCTTTGTTCATCAGTTTAAATAGTTGCTTTTTTCCCTCAGACATAACCAACATATTTATTGATTGCTATTTTTTATTTAAATTTTACTTTTTAAAATTAATTCATAGCAAAATTAATTTTTTAAAATGGGCGTATAGTTCTATAAATTTTGACACATGTATGGATTTATATAACCATCACTATCAGAATACAGAATAATTCCATCACCCCAAATACCTCCCTCATACTATCCTTTTAATTTATTTACTTTTTTTTTTGAGACAGGGTCTCACTGTCGCCCAGACTAGAGTGCAGTGGCATCATCATAGTTCACTGCAACCTCAAACTCCTGGGCTCAAGCAATCCTCCTGCCTCAACCTCCCAAGTAGCTGGGACTATAGGTGCACACCACCACACCCAGCTAATTTTTCTATTTTTTGTAGAAACAGAGTCTCACTCTTGCTCAGGCTGAACCTCCAGTCTCAGACTCCCAAAGTGCTAGGATTACAGGATTATGGTTGCTAGGGCCAGCATACCTGGCCCATACTATCCTTTGTTAGTCATACCTGCACCCAGCCCTACCTGCTGTCAACCACTTTCCCCATAATTATAGTTTTGTTTTTTGGATAAAGAAAAATAAATGACGTCACATACTATGTAACCTTTTAAGACTGGCTTCTTTTACTTAGCATAATGCTACTGATATTCATCCAAGTTGTCATGTGTGTCAGTAGTTTCTTCCTTTTTATTGCTAAGTAGTACACCATTGGATGGATAAATGCACCACAGTTTACCCATTCAGCCACTGAAGTGCATTCAGGTTGTTTCTGTTTTTGGTGATTATGAGTAGAGCTGCTATGAACATTTATATACAGGTTTTGCGTGAACTTAAGTTTTCATTTCTCTGGGGTAAATGTGCAGGAGTGCTGGGTCCTAGGGTAAGTGTGTCTAGCTCCATAAGAAATTGTCACACTGGCTGTAGCATTTTGCTTTCCCACCAGCAACATATGAGAGTTCTGGCTGCTTTTCATCTTCACCAGCACTTGGTATCATCAGTATTTTTTATTTTAGCCATTCTGGTAGGTATGCAGTAATATCTTGTTGTCATTTAGGTTTTTATTACATTTATAAATGGGGCAACTCTATCAAAATTGGGAAGGATGTTATCTGGCAGAACTTATAGCCCCATAGCCACATTTTAGTTATCTGATTTTTCAACACCCCCAAGTGTATAATGTAGTAGTTGCTTTATAAAATTTCCAGGGGTAAGGTCAGAATTGTATTATTATTTTCCCGAACTATATTTGAAGTTTAACTGTTGGTGTATAGCAGTAGAGCAACTGAGTGCTCCAACTGAACCTAAGCAGAAATCGTTTACGGACAAAATAGAAAACACAACTAACCCCTACACAGGGAGAAGGCAAAGTCATACAGAGTTTGGAAGAAGTAAGTCACCCTACTATGCTATTGTCTTAGGGCTGGGCTCCTCTTCCCAGGTCCCTTGCTCCCTGCACTCCAGTCACACTTGGTCAAATTCATTCCCACTTAAGGGCTTTAGCACAGTTTGTCCCCTCTGTGTGAAATGCTTTTCCCCCATATTTTAGTAAGACTGGACCCTTCTGGTCATTCAGATTTCCACTAAAATGTCATCTCATCAATGACATCAATGACCATTCATCCTAACGGCAGCCCCACGAGTCACTCTATTTTGTCATGCTGCTTATCGTTGCCTGACATTATCTTGTTAATGGTGATCTGTCTTTCCCTATCAACTCAATGGCTCCAGTGCCGGGAACAACACTTCATACGTAGTAAACATTCAGTAAATATGAGTTGAATGGGTGGATGACTGAATGGATAAACACACATGTAAGAAACTCTTCTTGCAGAGATTGCTGGAGGGCTGCGTTACTCATGGTACTTTAAGCATAAGCCCTGACCGTAACTTAGTCTTCACATCTTTGAAGCATTGATGGGAAAGGTAAAAACTGGAAACACAATTTCAAGGCTGTAAGCACTTTTCTGTCTCACGAGGTGGAGACTCAAATGAACCGTTGGTGACGACCAATCTGTCACTCTGGGAAAATCACTGGAGTAGGCCTTTCATTTGTAGGGCAAAGACCCTAATCATAAATACAGATGTCTGAGACAATGTCACACCAAGAAAGCAAACTGCACTTCTGAGAATGTAAAAGGTTGTCTGTAGGGTGGGCAGACCATGTTTCCTCTGAAGAAATACTTCTTTTCTAAGAATGAACTTGGGTGTTGCTGTGCCTGCACACTCATTCTGGTTCTCATGGAGCAGTGTTTTGTAGGAAGAAAGGCTTGCAGAAAAGTCTGACGCTGAGACCTTGAAAATGCAAGAGGTACAGATTTTATTTCACTTCATGTAAAAGCGAACTGACCTGGGCTTAGTGGTGCACAATCAGGACCCTGCCATTATGACCTCACTTGTGGTGCTGTTAAAGGCTAAACAACCCAGACTTTGAGAAAGGTTTAATAAATAAATAAAGCTGCCCTTTACTTCTGGAATTTAGAAAGGGAAAGTGTAAGACTTCACAAACACACCCCACACACACTCATCACATACATATACCTCTGTATATGAACTGTCTGTATTGGTACTGGCCTATTGTGTTCTGTTGTGATCATCAGTTACCTGCCCTATAGATAGGGGTGAACTTCCCTAGAAAGAGGCCAATCTATGAAATGAAAAGACCTCTGGGAAACTGGACCTGGGAATGGGTTGCAAAGGAAAAGTCTCCCACCATTTGGGACTCACTTTCTTGGACCTGGACCCTAAAAAAACAACATGTTTTCAGAGCGCTCCTTAGCAACTGTCCTTCTTTATAATGAAATGGCAGTACTTACAACAATAGCTTCCTAAATTATGGTAATAAACCCTTCTTCCTTACGAAATAATTTGGTTCAGCTATTCAGTCACGTGATAAATACTTGTTGAGTGCCTACTGAATGCCACACACCTTGATGACAATGAGAAAATAATGGTGAGCAAAACAGGTATTATCCCTACAGTCACGTTGCTCACAATAACAGTGAGGAAAGAGACATCAGTCAAATACGACAATCCAATTACAAATCACGAAGAGTGCATGAAATCCAGGAAACATCTGACAGAGAGGCACCCTCTAGTCTAGGGCGTAAAGGGGGCTCTCCTGAAGAAGTAATTATTCCTGAGCCAAGATCTCAACAATGAATAGGGCTAAACCAGGCAAAGAAGAGGGAAGAACACTCCAGGTACAGGGAGTAGCACGTACAAAAGTCCTGAAGGAGAAGAGACCTTGGCACGCTCCAGGACTGGAAGGGAGACCAGCAAGTCTACAGAGAGATGGAGGTCCAGGATGAGGATAAAACCTGCAGGGGTCAAATCACGCAGGCTCTGTGGGTCGTGTTAAGGATCTTCGCCTTTATTCTCAGAGCCAGGAGAAACTCTGAAGGGCTTTGGGGCGCTCACTGTGGTTCAGGGTGGATCTCTCCTTAGAGAAGGCAAGGGGTGATTCAGGAGAAGTGTTTAGGAGGTGTGCCAGTTATCAAGTTATGGTCTCTCGGCTCAAATCAACACTATGATGCTTTGTGATGCTGAGGCTGGGAGTCTGCAAACTACATTTCTGCTTTTGGCAATTAGATGCATGTTAGGCTCTACCAGAAGGTGCTAGAGGGAGCTGGCAAGGCTGAAGCAGAAAGAAGAGACTTTCCCTTTCCTGTCTACACCTGATTGTGTGGATGTCACCCCAGTCTCACTTCTTCACCCTGGCAGCAGCAGTGCCATCCATGAGCAGCAGCTGAATCCACTTTGCAATTTTTTTTCAAGACTTGTAGAACCAGCTTTATTGTCCCCCATCCCACTCCCCAGAGACACCAGTACTAGCCAACTAGGGACCCCTCCTCTTCAGAGATCTGGGTCCCAGGCACAAAAGGCTCCTCCTGTAAGTGTCTAAGGTTTAGTGATTCTAACCTTTTCCTCTTGTTCCTCCAACCCTAGGGGTGGTAGCTGTAGTTGCTACCGCAAAGATACATTAGAGTTCTTCTTTTGCCTCTCAATTACCTGGTTAACTGTGTTATGCCTGGTTAACAACCCTTTATGTTATTTAATATGAAATGTCCGATTTTGAATCAAAAGTGTAGTTTATTATATCTCAAACAAGAAGCAGTACAATTATTCAAAGTATGAGCCTAAAACTATCGACACAGTTTTGCCATCTTAACAGTAGCTTGTTTATGCCAGCAGCAAAGAAGCCTGGAGAGTAAGCAGCGATGAAATCACCGAAGGCGTTTTCCACAGCTTGTTGAGAATTGAATATTTTTCCTTGCAAGAAGTGGTGCAAACCCTGGAAGAAGGGGTAGTCAGTTGGTGCAAGGTCTGTTGAATACAGTGGATGACAGAGAGTTTCCAAGTCCGGCTGCTGTGGTTTGAGCAGCATTGTTTGTGCAATGTGTGGTCAAGCATTGTCTTGCAAAAGGATTGGCCTGTCTCTATTGACCAATCACGGCTGCTTAATTGCAAGCATCCTCATCATCTCGTCCAGTTGGTTGCAGTAGACATCACTGTAATCAATTGACCAGGTTTCATAAAGCCGTAGTGGATAATACCTGCGCTAGACCACCAAACAGACACCGTTAGCTTTTTTTGATGAATATTCAGTTTTGGACTGTGTTTCGGCACTTCATCTTTATCCAACCATTGTACCCAACACCTGTGATTGTCAAAAAGAATCCCTTTTTCATCACACGTGACAATATGGTGTAGAAACGGTTTGCTTTTGTGTCGTGACAGCAAAGAAAGGCAAGCTTTGAGACGATTTCTCTTCTGCCGCTTGTTTAATTCATGCGGAACCCATCTATCCAGCTTCTTTACCTTGCCCGTTTGTTTCAAATGGTCCAATATTGACAGAATGGTAACGTCAAACCTTGCTGCTAATTCACGCATAGGTTGAGATGGATTTGCTTCCACTACAGCTTTCAGCTCATCATTATCCACCTTGGTCTCAGGTCACCCACGTGGCTCATGTTCAAGATTAAAATCACCAGAACAGAACTTCTCAAACCATTGACGTACTGCGCATTCATTAGCCACAGCCTTCCCAAACACTTCCTTGATATTTCGAGCTGTCTCTGCTGCATTGGCTCCACGATGGAACTCATATTCAAAAATAACATGAATTTTTTACTTATCCCTGGTTTCACAAAAATTGCTCTAAAAAAAATTTGAAAGATAATCACAAGCCAAAATGTGCATTTGAAAGACTGAGGATGTACCTTCACAATAAAAATAAAACAAGAAGTGTCAAAGTGAAATGTCAGACATATCAACTGTCAAACGTAGTACTTAAGGAAATCAGACATTTCATACTTAATAACCTAATACAGTCTCTCTGTTCAAATAGTTGGTGTGGTTTCTGTCTCCTGACTAGACCCTGGCAGATACAGGTGGCTACTACAGCACCACAGCAAGCAGTTAGAGACAAAGGTGGCACAGAAAATTGGGAAACAGCTTTTTTGCCTGAACTTTCTATTCCAACTTGATCACTCCATTTTTAATTTTTTCCTTAAGATTATGAGAAGGATTATCTTTCTTGCAAGTAATTGGTAAAGACTGGGTCCATAATAGCTACCTAACAAATATTCATTGAATAAATTAAAATGGGGTTAATAAAAGTTTAAAGGGTCTCAAAAGACATCTTTATAATTTCTAATTTATTTACCATCTTGAAATATAATCTATACCCACATATGTTTAGAAATAGGTATATCTAGAGATCAAAGTCTTACAAGATATAGTGGCCCAGTCTACTGTGCTAAAATAACATGGGAGTGTTATTTAATAATTTTAATGCAGGATTTTGTAAAACACCCTTTAACCCTACTAGATATGAGGCAAAAGTTATTAATATTTTTCCCAGCTTGTTATCAGATTCATTTTAATAGACTGTTTTCTTAGCAGAAATGAAACACACAGCTGTTGTTTGATTTTAGGATACAACTTTAAATGCCTTGGAAGAATAAAAGCCATGAGCTTTCATTTATCTGGGTTATAAAAAAGCAGACTTACATCCCCAATGCTATTACTAAAATATTTAAATTGCTCAATACATCTATGAAAATGATAATTATTTTTTAAAGACAGAACTTTTATTACCTTTTTAATCCAATTTATTTTAGAATCACAATAATATCTTTCAATGTTTGTTTCACTGTACTAATCAAGGCTATCAATTCACAGAACAACTACTCTCTATGTCCAGTTAGCCAATTTTTCTCTTGAAATATCTGAATTTTCTTGGTTTTATTGTTTTGTGGTTTTTTTTGTTTGTTTGAGACAGGGTATCGCTCAGTTGCCCAGGCTAGAGTGCAGTGGTATCACCATAGCTCACTGCAACCTCAAACTCCTGGGCTCACGCCATCCTCCTGCCTCAGCCTCCCAAGTAGCTGGGACTACAGGCACGTGCCACCACCCCAGGCTAATTTTTGTATTTTTTGTGGAGACAGGGTCTCACTATGTTGCCCAGGCTGTGAATTTTCTATTAGAAAATTAGCCTATTAGATTCTGCATCATCTTCCCACATTATGGTATCTTAAGCCACATCACTTTCTTTTATCAGTTGCCAAGTCCTATCAATTTTACCTTCTCAATTCTTTCACACCTACATTCTTCTATCAATTTCCTCTTCCACCACCCTGGTTAGTCCTGTGTTACCTCTTTACTTGGAGTGTTGCAGTAGCTTCCTAAATAGGGTTGCCAGATTTAGCAAATAAAAATACAGGACATTCAATTAAATATGAATTTCACATAAAATGCAAATACTTTTTTTGTATAAGTATGTTCCAAAACTTCCCAAATATTACATGGGACGTATTTATACTAAAAAAAATTGTTGTTTATCTAAAAATCAAATTTAACTGGGCTTCCTGTATTTTATCTGGCAATCCTACTCCTACTAATGTCTTTATCTTCTCCTTGTTTCATTCCACCCATCATAATTCCCACATTTGTCTAAAATATATACTTATGATCATACCACACCATCACTACCACCCTGTCCCTGCTTTTAATTTTTCAGGCAAAGGAAAATCATCGATGACTGTAAAATACAAGCACCTTACTCCAGCATTCAAGGCTATCACAATATCCTCTTAAAACACCATGTTGGCATTTTAACTTAATTGTTCTGAAATGAATTTATACTATTCACTGACCCCATAACTCAGTCCACACCTTCCTGCTTCCATATCTTGTCAAATACACCAAATTCCATATTTTCACTCTTAAAGGTCCACATCAGAAACAGAGTAATAATACTCGCACAGAAAGCATTCAATAAAATTTTGCTTTTTTATTGTAATTTCATCATTATAATTATCAGCACTGTCTTGAGACTTCAAGCAAAAAAAGAAAGTGGATGAAGGAAAAATTGGAGAAAAGTATTGATCCAATCCTTATTTGCTGTCTTGGACCCAAAAGCTTCAACCTGGAAACTGATATATTATTCTGTAATAAATGTAAAAGTTATTGTGAAAACCAGCTAACAATGCTAAATCCTTGACACACAAGAAATCAATCAGAGTTGTCAAGAATGGAAAAACTTAGAGACAAGCCACCAGGCACCTATGCACTCATGAAATGAAAGCCCTCTTCACCCGTTCCATGTTGGCCCCAAAAATAAATTGCAGTTCTTGTTCTACTATCCCTGAATCTTAATTTGTTCTTCTTATTTATATTGTATAGCCATTCTGAAATTCTGAGATTTTGTCCTTTATCCTAAAGCTTGGGTATATAGCTCAAACTCGTATTAAATACACACTTTAATCTCCCAAATGGGATTTAAAAATGAATAAATAAAATAATCTCAAACATCCCGAATAAATTTTATAAGTTTATCCACCAAAAAAAATTCCATCAGGATCACAGCTTTTATATTAAATTCCAATTATACACAGTATTAAGCAGAGCAGATATTAACTTTATTTTTAATGGCCCTTTTTAAATACCAGTAACTACAGTTCTTGCATTGTGCTTTTTTTACCCTTAATGTCACCTTATATGGAAATTTAACCTGAGAAAAGAGATAGCTTTCTGAGAAATGATGTAAAGCAACTTACGACTTACAGTACGTGAGTTCAGAGACTCGAGAGAGTGAGGTAGGGACAATCCGTATCTCCTCGCTCTTTAGTTTTATCAGTTACACATTTCCACAGATGTTTTCAACCTGCTTCATTCTACAAGCTTCCAAACACAGTTTTCCCACTCTGAGAACAGTTAAATTGCTTTCCTATTAAGAAGAGCAGATTCAGTCATAATGGAATACCCAGCATTGTTGAAGTTACGCTGGGAGAGTAAAGCGTCGGCGTGGTCAGGGCGTGTGACCTCGCACAACTGGGAAATGACTCTTGTTCTCACCAGGGTCATTCGGTCCCCATGATAATGAATGAATGAGCCAGCACCTTCCTCTCATAGCGTTGCTGAGTGGGCCTCCAGGAAATGAAATGTCTCCACCAACACCAAACCCCAAACCAATGAGAAGAGTAGTGTTGCTGGCCTTATTCATACCCTACTCAGCTCTATGGAAACAGGACTGCCAGCTTGTCAAGAAGCCAGAAATAACACTTCCTCTACTGGTTCAGGCAAATGATGACAGACACCTTGAGAGGTTACTGGGTTACTCTACCTAGAATTACATCTTATTTGCAAAGTATTTTGGAGGCTCATACTTTCGGCTGGGGAAGGGAGAAAGAGTACAGAAAGAGAACTACTCTGAGCTCCATTCATCCTCATTCACCGTATCTCCAGCGCTGAACACTGTGCCTGTCAGGAGAGCCAACGGTTAGCATCTCTTCCCAACCCTGCATCCACTGACACCATGTTGGGAGTTTGAAATTAGCCATTGGGAGTATGAACACCATGGAAATCAGCAAACACTACTTCTCCCCCGGAGAGCCAGTTGTTTCAAATTCACCAGCGCACCACCGGGCGCATCCATGCTTGTGGTTGGAACGTATGGCGTGCTTTGCATTCCAGGTGTTTTCCCATATGCTGTCTCACTCGATCATCACAACACTGAAAGGTGGAAATAATAATGGGCAGATGTGAGTGTAAAACAGCTGTGATATCTGTCATCCCTTCAGTGCCAGTGCTTGCTGTTATTGTTTTCATTTTACTGTGCAGCTGAAGAGACTGAGGCTCCATGGGATTAAGTAATTTGTCCAAGATCGTTTAGCCAATGTGAGGGACACCCAGGACTTGCACCAAGTCTTGCTGAAGTGAAACCCTGTGTGCTCTCTCCCACACATCACCACACACCCTCAACATCTGGACTCTACAGAGACATTACATGAAAAATAAAACAGCGGAGCTCCTACCAGCTTAGTTGCTGGAATACTGCATTGCCCTTAGACCCAGGCAAGCAGAGCCCCAACCCTGACCCCACATCTCAGGGGGCCCCTACACTTTGGAATGCCTTCTTTGAGCCCCCCTCCAGTGCCTGGGAACACCCAGAATCAGCAGTACCATCCAGGCAGGAGCCCAGACAGGGATCTACATTGGCCCAGGTCCCTGTTTCTCCTTTTGGAGATGTTCTCCAAACCTTTACCCCAAACCCCCTACCACACGTGGAGTGGACCACACAGCCTAAGGAGTTCTGGGATTCATGCCCATGTGGTGGCCTCATGCACCCTGGCCAGGCCTCTTTCCGAGAGGGTGGCCTGGCAAGTGGATTGCTCCTGCTGGCCAGTGAAATATTTCTTTCACGGGTTCATGCATTATTGGGCTGCCAGAATAGCGCTGATGTGCCCATTTAAGGTGAACCTCACTTACAGCAGACACAGGATGCGTTCAGGGCTTAGACAACCAGCAATCCTTGTGGTAGGCAGAATCATGGCCCCCAAAGATGTTCACCGCTCCAGTCCCAGCAACCTCTGAATATGTTGTGCTTCATGGCAAAGTGACTTTGCAGATGTAATTAAGGTACAGACTTTAAATAGGAAGGTTAGCCTGGATTATCCAGGTGGGCCCAATCTAATCACATGAGCACTTAAAAGCAGAGAACATTATCAAGCTGGAAGCAGAAGAGAAATGAAGCAGGAGGGAAAGTCAGAGATTTAAAGCATAAGAAGGCCTTGGCCCACTGCTGCTGGCTTTGAAGATGGAGAAAGGGGGCCGTGATCCAAGGAACATGGTGGCCTCTTCAAGCTGAGAAAGAACCCTGGCAGATAGCGAGCAAGGAAGCAGGAACTTCATTTCTACAACTGCATGGAACTGAATTCTGCCAATAACCTGAATGATCGTGAAAGCAGATTCACCCCCCCAGAGCCTCCAGAAAGGAACATAGCTCTGCCCACACTTTGATTTCTCCTTATGAAAGCTGGAACAGAGAACCAGCTAAGCTGTGTATGCCCAGACTTCTGACCTACATGACTGTGAGATAATACAATGGATATTGTTTTAAGCTGCTAAATGTGTGGCAATCTGTTATGGCAGCAATGGAAAACTAATAGAATCCACCATGACCGTAAGGCTTCAGCCACATAGGCAGGCCCATGCATGGGCTCTAACCTGCCTGTGTTCTAACCTCAGTGCTGCCTCTGCTTACAGCACTGAGGGAAGCAGGAGTGGACACAGGTACCTTACTTTGTACACCTCTGCCCCATCGTTAGTGCCCCCACCACCAACAGGCCCTTCCGACTGATGTTCTCTCTTGCTTTCAACTGACATGGGGAAGTCGTGCTCTCCTGGGTCAGTGTTAAGCTGTGCCTGACACGGGACACACATTGTTTATGAGAATAAAACCACTCTTCTCTTCTGCATAAAACCCTCGCCTCTCCTCCCCGCTCATGGCAGTGTATGGAAGGCAGGGATGCAATCAGCACTGAAGGAGGTCAGCTTCTAGAAATGCAGTGATGACTACCTAAAAAGTTCAAAAGAAGACATGGCTGGAAGATGTGTTATTCCACATTATGCTATAAAATTCTGAACATGACCAGAAAGCAAATTATCATTCACACCTTCCTGCATACTCTGGGTAAGACTTGTATTTGTGGCCATCATCAGTGAAGCATAGTAACAACTTCTGAGATGGTCCTTGGAAGCCAATATTCATAGGCAGCCTGATGGATAATGCAGTATCATGAAGAGTACTGTAGTCTGCATTAGATAAATGGAATTAGGGAACTACAGAGGCCGGAAGATCTATATTACTTCAACACAAACAGGTTCTGAAAAGCCATGGGATTGGGAGTAAGAACAGCGTTGCTACCTTTTCCTCATGGTAGAAAATGCGAAATTAGCTGGGAATGGCATATTGGACAATAAAGACCACAAAGAAATGGTGCCAGACCTGAACAGGAATCTTCACGTGCATACTGATTGGACAATGAGTAAATTCATAAGTGCTTCTGTACCCATTATTCTAAATTTTCATTGACAAATCACATGGGCCTCACATGGCTCCATGAAATTTTGCAATATATTTTTAATCAAATAGTTTAGATAGACAGGGGCCCTCAAAAAAGAAAATAATTGTCCAGGGCCCTGCGTACCCAGAAGCAGCCTTTGTCAAACCCTTCAACAGCTGTGGTGATGGCTGGCTGGTTGTTCTCTCAATGAAATACTTGATGGCCAACCCTTAACCAGAACTCAACCAATGTACAGAAGCCACAACATGGGCAGAATTAGGGGCCTCTCCCAACCCCGCCTCCACCCTTCACAGGTGGAGGTAGTTCATCTACAGATGTGGAACTCAAGCCTCTCAATGTCCTCTGTACATCTCCAGGGCTCCCCTTCACTGTCAACTGTTGGCTGGGGTTCCCCATGCTCCTTGCCTACATAAATAGGGAGAGGCAACTTATTGTTGACTTTTCTGTAGGACTTAACGCCAGGTCACATAACTGGAGTGTAATTTAGTCCACACCACCAGATCATAGAATGTGTGAACCAGAAATCACCTCAGATAATCATCTGCTCCAAATACCACATTTTGCGTGTTAGGATAGGAGGCCCAGAGAGCTCAAGTCAGTTCCCCAAAAGTCTTACAGGACAGATCCAGGTATCTGTGCCCAGTGTTGGCATGTGGTGGGAGTACAGGAGCCACAAAGCATGTTGGGTAGGGGTTGAACTCCGGAGTCAGATTGTGTGTTTGAGTCTCTATCACAGTTTTCCCTTAAGAAAAATGAGCATAAAAATAATAGTACCTAATTCATAATGAAAACCACATGATAAGATGTATGTAAAGGGTTTAGCACAATGCCAGGCACCAAGAAAGCACTAAATAAACATTGCTCATATTACTATATAAGACTGCTTCACTAGTCAAGGAATGTTGATCTAACTCTACACTGAAACCAACGCACAACAGAGTAAGGCCATTCCACGGGCATTATTGGGAACCTGCTATGGGCCACACACTGTGCTGGTCCCTGGGAGAGTCTGCCTGAAAGACTTTGCCTGGGACAGTAGACACAGGTGGTAGGAACTGCCAAACTCCAACCTGGGGACCATGTGAAACATACAATCCCTCCTGCTCACACAACCCTGAAACCCACTGAAGTCTGGCTTCCAGCCTTGGCACTTGCTTGCTCTTGCTAAGGTCACAGGATTGCCAAATTCAGAGGACATATGTCTATCCTTATCTTTGTTGATATTTGTCTTTCTTTAAACAGTTCCTGAAACTCTCTCATCTCAGCATATTAGTCTGCTCAGACTGCCATAACTAGACACCATAGACTGGGTAGCTTAGAAACAGAAATTTAGTTTCTCACAGTTCTGGAGGCTGGAAGTTCAAGACTGAGATGCTGGCAAGGATGATTTCTGGTGAGGCCTCTATTCCTGGCTTGCAGACAGTGCCTTTGTGCTGTGTCCTCACATGGTCTTTTCTCTGTGCTCTCAAGGAGAGAGAGATCTGGTATCTCTTCCTCTCTTATGGGGACACCAGTCCTATAGGATTAGGGGCCTACCCTTATAATTTCTTTTAACCTTAAGTACCTCCTTAAAGTCCCTAACTCCAAATAAACTCACATTGGAAGTTAGGGCTTCAACATATGATCGGGGGTGGGGGGAGTACACAATCCAGCCCATAACACTTGGCTTCCATAATATGGCTGTCCTGGTTCTCCCCTACCCCTCTGACCAGTCCTTCACAATTTCTCTTCCTTTAAGTGCTGGAGTTCCCCAATTCCATCACCATCTGACTTCTTCTCTTCCTCTGCCCTGATACACATTTCCTGAGCAATCACACCCACATGCATGATTTTCACTACAACATCCAGGCAGATGACGCCCAAATTGATATCCCCAACTTAGATTTCTCTCCTAGCTCCACGTCTGTATATCCAACTACTTGTTGGCCATCTTGCATGATGTCCCACAGAAATGTCAACGTCAACACTACCCAAGACTGAACATCTTCCCTCATTGACCTACTGCTTTTTCTAAGTTTTCTGTCCCCATCACCTAAACTAGAAATCCAGAGTTATCTTTGATTCTTTGCTCTTCATACACTGTACAATCCATGAGCAGGGATTTCATCTCTCTTGTCCCCTTTATTTCCAGCACTTACTACAGTGCCTGATTTAAAGGAGCCACTCATTAACTACCATGAATAAAATAAAGGATAAATATCCCTCATTCACCACATCTAGTCCCTCACTCAGTTCTGTTGAATCTGCTCCCCAAGTAGGTCTCTGACCCTTTTCTTCGTCCACACTGCCCCATATTTCTTTCTAGCTTTGTTTTAGTCTCCCCTCCTTCTCTACACACACGCTTATCCTACACACCAGCCATGCCAACAGATTCTCATACCTCCATGCCTGTACACATGCTCTTCCTGTGGAAACATCCTGGTCAACCTTCACCACTTAACTCAAGTTTTACCTCCTACAAGACACCTTCCCTAACCACTGTCCCATCCAGCCCCCAGCCCAGGCTCCTGTATATATTAGTATTATAGGATGGCTCACACTACATGCTAATGTCTCTTTTCTTTTCTGATGTCCAACCACCACCAAGGATAGAAACTACCTGCCAGCCATTTCAATATCCAAAGCACCAAAAATCATGAGAAATAGTGAGCAGAATCACAGATTTTGGAGTCAAAGTGATGTGGATTCAAATTCTAACTCTGCCTTTTAAGTTCTCTGAGCTTTAGGTTTTTAATCTCTCAAATGGTGGCTGGTGGGAGGAGGCAATTAGATCTACTTCACAGGACAGGGTTGTTAGAGGGATTATTAAATTAGGTAACAAATGCAAAGCACTTAGTGCAGAGCTTAGTACATAATAGGGTCTTAGTAAATGGTTACAGAATGAGCTAATTAATTAACTAACGCTGTGAGTGAAGTATACAGGCTGAGGAATTTTCTTCTACCGCACTTATCTATCCCCATGCTTCCTCGATCAAGACGTGCTAGTGTCAATGGGAAGGTGTAAATCTTCAGAATGATCCTCAATGCATTTGTTGCAACAGTGTTGGACTATGTCAAACTACTGTCTGAAATAACTGCACCGACATCACCAGGGCGTAGGCTGGGGGGTTGCTCTCCGGAGGGAGAAATGGCTCGAGTGGCGGTTCAGGAAGCCCAGTTCCCTGCCTTGTCACTCTTCCCCCACATCACTGTCCCCTTTTCCCATCAGTGCGCCACATGCCCTGCCCTCTGAGACTGCACGTCTGTGTAACAGTGAATTGGAAACCTCAGGTGACAAAATAACACATCACAAATCTAGTGAGATATGACGCTTTTTTTTCATCTAAGTAGAAGTGGCTCATTTGGCTCTACTTCTGATTTTTTGTAAAATCCAAGGAGATGTTGGCTCAATTGGGTTAAGGAAAACCTACTTATCTCCACAGAAGTTTTAAGGACCGGAGCTCTCCAGTTTGGATGTTTCTAGAAACACAACCTCTATGTACAAATTAGAAATCTCCACAAACGGAAAATAATCCATTTCAATCCAATACCATACCAATAGCAGAGGCTGGGGGAGGGGAGGCAGAGAAAAGCTCCCTTCAAGAAGATATTTGGATGAAGCTGAAACTCCTAGTCCAGTAAACTTTAACAATTACATCTGAAATAGTTCTCACGGTACTGAGGATTTTCAAAAGTAAACAATAAAGGAATAAAGTATCTCTTTGCTATCATGGTTACGATTGTCTAGTTTTTTAAATTGGGTTTGGTTTTTAATAATCTGCATACAGCAAGTTTTTATCCTCTTTCTAGGGTGGAGTTGGTATAGTTTAATACACATCATGAACAGTTGTCCTTCCTTTTGGCTGCCTATCATTTGAATCTCCTACCTATATTTGCAGCATTGACTTTCTTATGAGTCTTCATGGGAGGCAGAGCCCACTTTCCACTATAAAAGCTGAAATGCCAGATACTACCTTTCCCAGCATCCCTTGCAGGTAGTTATGGGCAGAAGATCCAGGATCCACCAATCAGAAGCACCCACTCTGGAGTCTGAATCAGGTGCTAGTGACACAAAGAAGCAGCCACTCAGACCCTCTCTAGAGGCGATGGCAGTTGCAGCAAGGTCACATTTCCACAGCAGTGGTGGCTGCGGTGCTGTCTCCATCCTGCACCTGGAGCAGATGTTCTGCTGTGTCGGCAGCAGAGCACAGCATCTGGCAAGGGTAGTGGAATGGCATCTTCACAGAGCATCCTGTGGCATGATTTTGGACATTGCGCCCTGCTACTGTAGCTCCAAGCCTGATTCTCCAACTCCCCTAGCAACCCAATGTTATTTTAATCAGTGAGTTTAAATCAATTGGAGTCTGTGTTCCCTAAAACTAAGCATTCTGACAGATTCTGAGAGCCTAAGGGAGGGAAAAAAAAAGATTCATAAAGCTGGAGCTGTGTTGTTCCCACCTTTGGGAAGTGCAGGACTAGCAGTGATGCCTCCTTCTGACCAGACCCACCACCAGAGAGCTGGCTGCATAGAGGGGGCTTTCAACAGCTCAGCCTCCGGACAAGGCAGCTAGAGCAGAATGGGCAGTTAGCAGGCGCCAGCGGGTACACACAGTGACATGTTGAGTGAAGCATAAAAGAAAACAGATCAAAGCAACTAACTGTACTGTACTGAATGTGGAAATGTCAAGAGCGAGCAATAGGTGCCCATGAAATGTGAATACTTGAAATCACAAATTGAAAATCCGTGATCCCTTGGGTCTTTCTGTCTGTTTTGAATAAGGCTCCCATTTCTGTTAATGCAACTCTCGAGGTATTCAGATAAGTGGCTCAGACTATTTACTTTTAAGAAATTAATTCAACAATAGATTAGCAAGAATGTATAACATATAGAGTACCAAGTGGGATTTGTTAAGGATTCAGACATGAATTAGATGCGGGCCTCAATATCTACACATTTACAAAAATGTTGTGTTACATGCTCACAGTGTACTACAATTAATTCCATGTGTTATGTTCTTTTGGTACTTCCTACCACAAATATTTTTCATTAGCAAGGTAATCTTATTTTTAAAAAATGCTTCCAAAGTGCATGAAAGAGTTTATCCTCTTACATTGATAGAATATACCTATGAAATCTTGCATGCATATACATAATAAATTACCCGACATTCTAAAAAAAAAAATCAAGTATTCTGGATACAGAAACTCTCTATCTGGTCCATAGAGTTCAAACTTTCAAAAACAGAAGATAATAAGATGTACCTACTCTTCAAACTATTTGTTTCTTAGAAAATTCAGAAAAATCAGTGATGTTATAAACTCTAATGCAGGTGTGTCAATGCCAGATAAGAGAGAATAAAATAATTTATTCTGACTTGCTTAACACAACAGCTTTGAGAGGATAATATAAGTTAGCACTCAATATGGTCTCTTTCCAAATTAGACATACTTCCAAAAATGGGAATGAGAATAAATAAGATTTCACTGCAGGTCCTGGGCATGCAGCTGGAGGGGTCTGGGGCCAAACTGGCACACATATGTTACCCTCACAGCAGGGCCAGGCACAGTGCATACACGGGAACCTACAGCTGTCTTTGGCCCTGCATTCTCCACCCCACTGTGTAATGTTGATATCTTGTCCCCAGCAAGACAGCCTGGACACACTCTACTGCAGCCTCACAGGAAGCACAAGGTCCAGTTCAAGACCCTGGACACTCATGTTTGCTGTTACTCTGGGTCTTCAGATCCCTCTGACCCCCCACAGAGACCCCCCTGTATTTGGTGTCTGGCTTTTCTGCAGCTTGCCTGCTCTTCCCCAAAGGGTCCTTGGAACAGGTCAGTTCCGACACACCACTCGCTGTTCAAGCACTGCCAAGCCCCAAGCAGGGAACTCCCAAGTAAGAGAGGACAGAGAAGCTCAACTCTCCATACTCCCAGTTCTTTGTCCTGTGATCTGGGCCTTGGTGGTGACAGTGTAGCCCTTCCCTTCTGGAAATCAGTGGCCTGCAGTCCACTTGCCCCACAGCTGCCCACTCTACCCAGTGCCCCACAAACAAGACATTCTGGCAGAAGTTCCAGAAAACTTCTTTAGTCAGTAACAATATATTTTCAAGGATTCCAAGCCCAATTTTTGCTTAGAGAGTAGCCCCATAGGCTCCTCCACATGGTAGAAGAGGACTACCCAGGACTGGACATGATCCAGGGAAGGGGTGGGGAGCTAGAGATAAAAGTCTTGAACAACAAGGTTTGGAGAGGTGTCTGGGTTGGTGAACACACTGAGCTGCTAGGAAGATGGTGCACCTGGAGAGGCATGGAAGGTCCACAGCCACACACACCCTATACCTTGCCCTGTGCACCTTTTCCATTTGGCTGTTCCTGAGTTGGATCTTTTATAATAAATAAGTAAACGTAAGTAAAATGTTTTCCTGAGTTATACTAAGCCATTTCAGCACATTCCCAAGCTTGAAGAGGACGTTGTACAAACCCCCAATTTATAGCCGGTCAGCCAGAAGTACGAGTGTCTTGTGACTGGCATCTGAGGTGGGGGCAGTCTTGTGAGACTGAGCCCTTTACCTGTGGGAACTTCAGGGAGATAGTGTCAGGATTGACTTGAATTGTTGGACACTAAGCTGGCATCAGAGAATTGGTTGGGGTCAGAGAAAACACCCCAGAGACATCCATGACTCCACCCTATAAATTCCAAAGCAGTGGAATGCCTTCTTTTCCAAGTTAACTTTACTATTCCTTTGCCCATAGAAAAAGTTAAATGCAAACTCCCCCAGAGGCCACAGACCAGTAAATCATAGAGTAGCTCCTGAGGGATGAGGAGGTATATCAGTTTGCTCAGGCTGCCTAATAGAATACCACAGGCTGGGCAGCTTAAACAACAGAAATTTATCTTCTCAGAGTTCTGGAGACTAGAAATCCAAGATCAAGGTGCCAGCAGGGTTGCTATCTGGTGAGAGTTCTCTCCTTGGGTTGCAGACAGCCAACTTCTCACTGTGTCCCCACATGGCCTTTCCTCTACGTGCACACAGAGAGAGCTATCTCTGGTGTCTCTTCCTCTTCTTGTAAGGACATCAGTCCTACTGGACTAAGGCATCACACTCATGACCTCATTTAACCTTACTTACCTTCCTAGAGGCCCTCTCTCCAAATAGAGACACCTTGGGGTTTAGGGTTTCAACATATGAATTTGTGGGGAGGCACAATTCATTCCGTAACAGAAGAGATGCCCCTGTTTGTTTTCCAGCGCCAAGCTGCATCACTGCCTCCAGTTCCTGGATCATAGAATTATAGAATGTCAGAGATGGAAGGAACATTAGCTGCTTCACCTCACAGTGAGGAACTTGGGTTCC
The DNA here is from genome assembly GCA_023783475.1 of Daubentonia madagascariensis. Lineage (NCBI taxonomy): Eukaryota > Metazoa > Chordata > Mammalia > Primates > Daubentoniidae > Daubentonia > Daubentonia madagascariensis. The sequence goes on from JAKFHU010002088.1 coordinate 7,631,212, forward strand.
AGATGAGTGATGTGACTTGCTCATGGATATAGCTACAGAGCGGTGAGGCTGGGAGTGGACCAGACTCTCTCCTGCCAGGGCAGCATTCTTCCCCGCTGCCTCAGGCAGCCTCCCAGAAAGAGCACTGAAGAGAAGAAACTTTGAGAGGCCAGATCTCGAGTTACTAGCAAGTGAGGGCTATAGAATATTACCTGCTACCTGACAGTGAGAGGTTTTCCTCAAGGGAGCCATAAAATGTTGTATGACCAGTAAAAACCCAATACATATTCCTAAATGCCAACACTTGGGATTTTCTCCTGTCAAACTAAGGATCATGGTGTCAGCCAGACTAGATTCAAAGATTTCAGCCAACTTTGTGGGTATAGCATGAGCAGCTGGCCATGAGCTTATGAAGGTTTCTAAAACGTAAGGGGGTGCCAACGAGTTCCCTTATTCCTTGACCTCCTTCCCCAGGAAGCCCACTATCACCAGGGTACAACCATCCAGACCAAGTGTCTTCCCTCCCCTCGCTCATTCTCACATCTCTTTGGCCCACCAGGAGTCAAAGGACCAGGCCTGCACATCAATGCCAGCTCCTATTTTTGTCCCAGCTTTGCAAAACCAGGTGCTTCCTGCTAGTAACTAAAAGCAATTCTCTCACGAACCTCAAATAATGCTGACAGGGCACTCATATGGCCCTGGGACATCTGGGACGTGTGAGGCAACAGTTAGCTGCAAAACTCTGTGAGCAGTTTTCCAGAACCAACTAACTGCTGAGCCAGGTGTCCCCTGACAGTTCAGCTACCCCACTGGGGCCCCAGAACACCGCAGACTGTGAGAGCCTGGTCTGCCTCCACACCCACTTCATGGATTCTGTATCAGCCCTAACACTCACCCGTCTCTCCGGGACTCATCTTCTCCAATTTGCCCCAAATATTGCAGCCCAATTAGCCTCTTGGATTATACTTTCTATTTCTCACCTTCAAAATAAAAAAGAAATTTAAGGGTTGCACTGTGGATGTAATCTTTCTAGTTCTCCCCTGCACTCTGGGAAATAGCTTATCTCAATGAATGGAAAGAGAAAGTCCCCTCCCATTTTCCCTGAGTTTAGTCTTGTCATGCTCCAACCAGAGGCCTATCTGCACAGTCACAGTCCTACTCCACCCCCAGGGGAAGGAGGAAAGACAGAGCCTCCATCCCAGAGTGGTGGCCCTCCTCTCCCCACAGGACCAGGGTGTATCAGAAAACAGCGGCCCACCCCATTGCTGTGCTGTGAAAACCTGCAGTATTTTCTCCCCTAACCCTACCAGGAGTTGATGATTGGGCACATTTGGTCACCTTCTAAATTAAACCTCCAAAGAAAACTTAATAATGGAATATGTACAGTTTTGCTGCTGTTTTCCCCTCTTGAGCCCTCCACGTATCTCTTCCTGGACAAGGGGGATACAGACACAGTCCCATACTTGCAATAGAGAGAAGATGGGTGTTGGACATGGAGTCCCACCGTGTGGTGAGAGCTCCGGAGAAGTGTGAATGTGATGCGTGGCTCGTGCGTGCAGGGAGACCTGGCCTGGTCTGAGGGATCTGGCAAGGCCTCCTTGAGGAAGCAGGTTTGAAGCTGAGATCTAAAGGATTGGGAGGAGCTCCCAGGATACAGAGTGTTTCGGGCAGAGGGGGCAGCAGACTCAAAGGCCCCTAGTGATGGAGAGCATAGTGCTTTCCAGAAACTATAAGAGACCAGCATGGTTGGACCAGAGAGGAGAAGCAGCTTAGTACAGAAACAAGTAGGCAACATGGACATGGAGACCAGTTTTGTACATTTTGCATTGCTATAAAGGAATACCTAATGCTGGGTAATTTATAAAGAAAAGAAGTTTATTTGGCTCACAGTTCTGCAGGCTCTACGAGAAGCATGGCGTCAGCATCTAATCATGGTGAGGGCCTCAGGAAGCTTCCACCTATGGCGGAAGGCTAAGGAGGGGCCGGTGAGTCACCTGGTGAAAGGGGGAACAAGAGAGAGGGGAGGGAGGTGCCAGCCTCTTTTTAACAATCGATTCTCTAGGAAACTAAGAGTGAGAACTCACTCACTCTGGAGAGGACCAGAAAGGACAGCACCAAGTTGTTCATGAGGGATTTGCCCCCACGACCCAAACACCTCCCATTAGGCCCCACTTCCAACATTGGGGAGCAAATTTCAACATGAGATTTTAAGGGGACAAATGTCTAAACTATATCAAGATCCAAAGGAAAGAAGCTTGATATGAAGCAGCCTTGTGAGAAACTGTGTCCTGTCTCTGCATAAAGCCCTCTTGAACTGCGGGTGGTCCTCGCTGCCAGCCCATTCTCCCTTCCTGTGACCTTCATTTCTGTTCAAACCCAGAACCCACCTCATCCACTCCAAAAAGTCCTCCCTGATTTCCCATGCCTACTGCCCACCTACCTGTCCTGCCCTTCACTTCTGGGTTCCCTTTGTCGAAATCAGTGGCTTTCCCTACTACCCCAGTTGGTGCTAAGAATAAAATATTAGGACAACAGAAAGCAGGAATCGCTCCAATTCCTGGTCCCCTTTTCCAGTAAACTGTGGGAAAATGCAAGCCTCACAGGATTTTCTAAAATGATGGCTTGGTCATATAACATAGAGGGAAGAATGTCCCGCATATTAAAAACACATTAGCACATGGGATCCAGGCCTCTAGGTCCTTCCTTGTGCACATCTGTATCTCAATGCAAAATTTCCCCCTTTGTTCCAAAGAAAGAATTTTTGATAATCACACAAAGCGTTGCATCTTCCAAAAACACAAAACATGCCAAAAAAATGAAAATGGCTTTCACGGACAAAAGAGAGGTATGACCAGTTAAAAATAAGTAAATAAATAAAATCACCAGCCTTGTGTGTGAAGGTTATCACAGCCTACTCTCCTGTAATTGCAATGACACATATTAACCCATAGATGGCGCAAGGAGACTGCTAAATAAATACCTAATTCCAGCCCACACAGAATCAATCAGGTCTAAACCAGCTGTCTGAAGGCAGGTGCTCCAGGCCCACCCATCTTTGTTATAACCATCCTCCTGGGGATGTAGCTTCCACTACTCTATCACAATTGGATAATCATACAGGAGAACTCAGATCTCACCATTTCGAGAGCCTTTTCTGGCATTTTCAGTTCCATATTATATGAAAATTAGCCCAATTCCCCAGCCCCTGATGCAATTCATCCCACACCCATCTTCAGTGGGTAAAGTGCACTACATAAGAATTCCAACTCTCCCTCCTGTCTGCTCCTGGCCTTTGAACCTTCCACGATCTCCCTCAGTTCTAGTGTGAAGACTCAGCCACAAACACCAGATCAGTCTGTGCAGTGACTATCAGAGCTGAAGGGCTACTTCAGGTTGTCACTCTTAAGTCTTGACATATTTGTTTAGTAATAATAGTTTATCAAGCCTGATCTTTACCTTAGTAAATCCTCACAATGATGCAATGACCCTGGTAGAATTACCTCCAATTTGGAGGTAAGGAACAAATTTAACAGGTCAAGTGGTTAGCATATTCTAGCCTTGCGACACTGGGCCAAAGACAGTCAAAGTCCCATGAATTTTCAACTATCTAGCTATATATTTCCATGCTTTATATGTGTCCTAAATTTGTTCCTTTTTTAAGAAATTTCCAGTTACAGTAGTGATCCATAGTCATTTTGTTATTAACTGTTATTGTTTGGAAAATTTACGTTTCTTGGGTATAATCATAATGTCAGTACTGCTGACTCCACTCCCACATACACAGCAGGTGCCTTCCTAAAGTACTTGCTTACACGTGTTAACTCAGGTGATCCTCACACCAAGCACATGAAGTAAGTAAAAGCATTGTTATTAATCCCCAATGTACAAATGAGGAAGCTGCGGCACAGAGAAGTTAAATAATTTAAATAAAGATCACACAACAAATAGATAGTAGAGTTAGTATCTGAACTCAAGCCACCTGGCTCCATCGGCCATGTTCTTAACCACTATGCTAATACTCACTCTGAACTATTATTGGGACACAGAATGAACTACGTTCATCTTCCCTCTCCCTGTTAAATTTGGGACAGGTTGGTTCAAGAGTAAGCACGGGAGTGGAAAGAGCTCTTGCCTGCAGCCTCATAGTTTGGTCTTTACAAGTCCAAACTGGCCAAAGAAATCCAGTATAGACCCAAAAAGTCTGCCCACAAGCACTTGGTAAGGCTTCCTAAGGGCAGAGCCAGTTTAATTAGTGGAGCTCTAGTTACCAAGAGAAGAGTGGGGTCATTACTGACTTAGCCTCTTACATTTGTTTCTCATTTTTAAAATGAGGATAGTTCCATCAAGCTCACTTCAGCATATTTTAAACAGGAATCCCCTAATGAATACAGTGGGCAGTGTCAACCAGTTAGGGAGCCACCTGGATCCGGAGTAGGCAGCCCCTGTATATCAGAGTTTCAATGTTTGGTTTCTACAATCGCAAAAGACTAAAATAAAATAAAAAATGTAAAGTGCCTTTGGCAGCGCCTCAAAAAAGTTAAATATGGAATGACCACACGATCCAGTAATTCCACCTCTAGTTACATACCTAAAAAAATGAAAGCAGGGATGCAGATACTTGTACACCAATGTTTCTGGCAGCATATTCACAAGAGCCAAAAGCTGGAAACAACCCAAACGTCCATCAACAGGTGCATAGATAAACAAAATGTGGTATATCCTTACAATGGAATATAATTCAGCCATAAAAAGGAATGAAGTTATGATATATGCTTCAACATAGGTGAACCCTGAAAATACCATGCTAAGTGGAATAAGCCAGATGCAAAAGGACAAATACTGTATGATTCCACTCATGTGGGTTACTAAAGTCATAGGGACAGAAAGTAGAAGTCACGAGTGTCCCAGAGAACGAAGAATTAGGGATTACCGTTTAATGGGTACAGTGTTACTGTTCAGGATCATGAAAAAGTTCTAGAAATGGATAGTGGTGATGGTTGCACATCATCGTGAATGTACTTAAGCCACTGAACTAACTATACTCTTAAAAATGGTTAAAATGGCAAATTTGACGTTATGTATCTTTACCACAATAAAAAATAAAATGCAATTTTAAAAAATGTGAAGTGCCTGGGCCAGATGCCAGTTGCCTAGCCAATAACCCTTCTCCTCTTTTCTTCAGTCCCAGAACCTTGACTTGGTGGGGGCAGCAATCGGCCCAGCGAAAATCAGTTTCCCAGGCTCCCTGCGAGGGGTGGCCACGTGACCGCAAGCTGTCCAATGAGATGTGCGCTCCCGCTGCCAGTGGGGCTTCTGGGAGAGGTCATTAAGAGGAGGGGGTGGGAGACGCCAGCTCATCCGGCATGCTCCATCTTGCCTTTGACCCTTACCTCCTTCTCCCAGCATGAAACGTGGGCACAATGGCTGGAACTCCAGCAGCCACCTGGAAGCCACGAAGGGAGCTCGAGGATGGAAGGCAGCAGGAGAGAGGCAGAGCAGAGAGGGGAGCCGCAGACACCAAGGCCATTGCAGAGCTGCTGTGGCTTGTGGAATGCTTATGCCTGGACTTCCTGTTACGTGAGGGAAAAGAGAGCTCATCTCTGGTTTACACCAGTGTTTTTCAGGTCTCTGCTACCAGCTGCTAAACACAACTCCCCACAGATTCAGCACGTTAACCCCTACTGTTGTTATTGTTGCTGTTGGTTTTATTATCAAGAAAGGGGCGCCCCAAGCCAGGGCTGGTTTGACAACATCAGAAACACTTAGAAGGACCCGAGATGTCCAATGAGTCTTCCACAGGCACAATTCCCTAGAAGCTGGAGGATCCGAGAAAACAGTCCTGCCAGTGTCGGTGCCACAAATGCCGTCGTAAAGATGGAGACATCACTCCGCGTCCCCTGAGGCAGCCGCGTGGATGGATGCGCTTCTTCCTCAGCCCCTGGGAAGAGTTTTCTGCTCCACAGACTAGAAAGGACTGGGAGGCATCCGGCTGCTCCCCTGCTAGCTTTAAAGGGAAGCTGAAGGTTTCTCTGACTGCATTTCACAAGTTAAGATGCTGGTGAGCTCACCAGGATGGACCGGCTGACTTGTCATCTGGGTGAGTCATTCGCCACCCCCTTGTAGTCCTTTAACTTCCATTGCTTCGCTGACCTTCGCTTACCCTGCGCCCCACACCAACCGCTTCCTGGTGCCACACCACTCCCTGGACCTGTCAGCGGCCGGAAGCACCCCGCCAGAATCTTATCTGCCCTTCCTCGGTCTGGCCGCCCCACCCTGCCCTTCCACGCCCTACTCCCTCCACTTCCGCTCTTTGGCCTCATTATGGCCCGCCCCCTGGGAGTGTACCTTGGTTCCAGGAAATTCGGCGCTGTCTTTCAATATTTAAGATGCTCACGCCCTTTGACCCAGCAATTCTATTTCTAGGCATTTATCCTACAGATTGCTGGAGTATTCTCTGTAACACAAGTACAAAAATATTTAGTTCAGAAAGAAAATAAGATTTTAAAAAACAACTTAATAAAAGACTCATTAAAGAAATTGTGGTACATCCATAAAATTATGCAGCCTTTTAAAAAAGTGAGGCAAATCTATACACAATAATATGAGAAGTTCCCCAAGATACATTGGTAAATGTAAAAGGGGCAGAATATGTAACATGCTACCACTCATGTGAGGCAATTATGTAAAAATAAATAAATTATATATTTTTATGTATGCATACATCTATACACATATTAACTATAGCTATAATATACATACATATATAATATAGTACCTACACCTGTAATACAGACACACACACCTAATACCTATTATACTATCTCTGAAAGGATATACAAAAACAACAATAAAAGATGGAGGTGGGTGGTAAGAAAAGGAGACTTACTTTTCACTGTGTACTCTTTTATACTTGAATTTTATGCCATGTGCCAATATTACCTATTCAAAATAATTTTCAAGTGGATGTTCATCCAGAACTTTTCCTCTACTTCCTAGGGGAAAATTTTCCTCATAACTTCACTGCCTCCCTACCCCAGATGCAAACCCACAGTCAATCAGCAACAGAAATGGTTGATGGCCTGTCTTTACTCCCTTGGGCCTTATCTTTCAGTGGGCATTGGTAGACTTGACTTCCAACAGCCAGCATCTCTTTGCCTGTGGCCTTTCTGTAGCCACCAGAGTCAATGGGCAGCCCTCAGCCCATGACTACCCCTGGAGCAGTCCTAACCAGTGGCTGATGGGAATTGATGTACGCTAGTGTACATTGGTGCCCCTCCAGGGAGATGACTCCAGAGTATATTTCCACACTGGGTCCCAGAGGGCTCCAGGAGGATTAAGTGCCAGTTGTCTACAGTGCACACCCTTTTATGGCTTCTTTCCCTTTTCTGTCTCACTCCCCAGCTCTTCTACCAGCATTTCTCTTGGGATCACCTCCCAGTAAACTTCTTGCTCTCACATTTTTTCCCCAAGGGCTGCATTCAGGGATCCCAAACAAAGAGACAATCATTTCAACTACACTCTCTCTGAGACTCCGTTTCTGTTGACCTCTGTGTATCTCCCATGGCAAACCTCCAAATGCTCCCGCCCCAACAGTCCAGTTCCCCTGGAGAAAATCATTTAACCATGCCTATAGAACCTCCCCAGATTTAGTATTTGTAACCTCAAGCTGGCTCTTCAGTGCTGCTCAAAATTCCTAATCAGTTCCTTTCTCCTTTCCCGGAAGGAACATCTTCAAGCTGTTACTATTTAAGCTCAAGTCTAGTGCCCTACTCCCATCTCCCTCCTTCAGAGTCAACACCTACTTCTCCAAGAAAATAGACACATCAGAAGTGAACTCCTGGATATTTTCTATATCTGTATCTATCTAAGTATTCCATAAATGTTTTTTAGTTTCTTGGTTTAATAAGTTCCTCTTTGAGTTTTTCTTTGTGTGTAATATGGAATGACTCTGGAGTCAGACAAGGTGGGTTCACATCCTTGCTCCACCATTTAGTAGTTTTGTGACCTTGGGCAATTGACTTAAATTTCTCTTGTCTATAACAAAGAGATGTCAGCAGTGCTTACCTCATATGGCAGTTTGAGGAGTAAATGAGTTAATTCACATAAATAAAGCACAAGACCAGAGACTGAAATATTGTAAATGCTCAATAAATGTTCTTATTTTGTGTATTTTCCAAATGTTCTATAATGAACATTTGTTACTTTTGAAATCAGAAAAAAATGAGTATTTTTGTGTGTGTATATATGTATGTTTACTAGTTCTTATCTCTTGCCTTTCTTAGATGACAAGAGGCTCCTATTTCCCCAGGCTAACTCCTCTATCTGCACTCACTAGCTCAGCCACTAATTTGTCATCTAAGACTGATTCATTAGTTGTCCCTTCTAACTTCATTCTTTCCTTTTCTATTGAATCAGCCTCAAATATGCTCAAATATTTCTCATCAAAAACAAAACAGAAGGTTCTTTCCATCCTGCTGTCATATAAAATTAACTCTTTTCTTGTCCCCTGCTGCCTACCTTTCTCAACTTATGTTACCCACCAAAATGAGACTTTCATCCCTACCATTCTAATAAACTCCTAACAACAGCCACCAACAACCTCACAATTAGCAAATTGACTCTTTTTTAAAGTTCTCTTCTACTGGACCTCTTTCTACAGCATTTGACAGTGTCAATGCCCACCTCCCTCTATTGATTCATTTGCCAGATTTATTGAGCATTCATCGTAAATGCTGTATCATGTACTGTTAGAGGTACTAGGGATACAGTGATAAAGACTTTCTTGTATTAGGATCTCCCAGGAAGCAGACCCAGAAACAGGAGTTAGGTTTACTTGGGAAGTGATCCCTGAAAGCACTGGTATGGGAGTGAGGAAGTGCCAGAGGGGGGAAAAGCCAATATAGGCATATTTATGAGCACTATGGGTAACCCAGCTCAGTGCTGCTGGGGACATCTCAGCAGAAACAGCAGAAAGCAAACCTCAGCACTCTCCCCCACAGGGGGTGAGGAAGCCTGGATAATCCTCCACCAGCTCTCACCTTTCGTTAACTTCCCAGCACCTCCCACTGCCCCACACAAGGGTGAGCATGCTAGAAGAAGCCTTTGACAGAAAGTCACAGATGTATGCAGTGAGAAGCTGCTGGTATCTATGGTAACAGAGGCTATGTCAGGGGCACTGGCAGAATCTTCTCCAAAGACAAGCAAGGTTCCTGTTCTGTGGAGCTTCCAGAGGCAAATAATAAAATGCAAGCAAAACATGAACAATGTAATTGCAGATAGGGACAAATGCTATGAAGGAGATAAGATCATATGGTGCTATAGCAGTTGGGTGTGGGTGTCATGGGCTGAATTGTGTCCCCCCCATATATTGAAATTCTAACCCCCAGGACCTCAGAGTGTGACCTTATTTGGAGATAGGGTTCTTACAGAAGTAATCAAGTTAAAGTCAAATCATTAGGGTAAGCCCTACCCAATATGACTGGTGTCCTTATAAAAAGGGGAAATTTGGACACAGAGACATGCATAGAGGAAAGACCATGTGATGAGACATAGGGAGAATCCAGCCATCTACAAGCCAAGGAGAAAGGCCTGAAACAGATTCTCCCTCACGGTCCTCAGAAGGAAACATCCTGCCAATACCTCAATCTCAGATTTCTAGCCTCCAGGATTGTGAGTCAATAAATTTCTGTTGTTTAAACCACTCAGTCTGTGATGCTTTGTCAGGCAGCCCTTGCAAACTAATATAGGTGGAGTATCCCTTATCCAAAATGCTTGGGACCAGAAGTGTTTCAGATTTCAAATTTTTTCAGATTTGGAAATATTTGCAATATAGTTACCCAAGTTGAGCATCCCTAATACAAAAATCAGAAATCTGAAATGCTTTAATGAGCATTTCCTTTGAGCATCAAGTCAGCACTCAAAAAGTTTCAGATTTTAGAGTTTCAAATTAGGGATATTCAACTTGTTTAAGGATATCTGCTAATTAGATGTGTGGTCAGGGAAGACCTCTCTGAGGAGGTAATATTTAAGCTGAGGCCAGAATACAGGAAACAGCCAGCCCTGCATAAGTCTGGGGTAGACCATTTTAGACAGAAGAAGCAACAAAGACAAGTCCCTGAGCTGGGAATGGGCTTTGTATGTTCGAAGAATAGAGAGAAGGTCATTGTGGCTGGAGTTAGTAAATAAGGGAGAGAATGGTGCAGGAGGAGGTTGGAGAGCTTGGCAGGGGTTAAATGTGGGTCCATTTAGGTCATGGTAAAAAGTTTGGATTTTAGTCAAAGTGCAGTGGGAAACCATTGGGCATTGTAAGCAGGGGAATGGCGTGACCTTATTTGTGTTTTCACAAAAGCACTCTCTGTTTGCTGGGTGGTGAATATTCTAGGTAGTGGGGGACAAGATCAGAAGCAGGGAGACCAGTGAGGAGCCTATTGCAGTCGTGCAGGGGTGAAGTGTTAGTGTCTTGGACCCAGGGTTGGGGGCAGGGATGCCAATGGAAAGGGAAAGAAGTGAACAAATTCAAAAATAATTAGGAGTTGAGTTGATAAGACTTCCTGATGGGGAGAGGGAAGGTAATCAGAAAGATAGCTGTCTACTTACTTGAGCAAGTGGGTGGACAGTGAGCCATTTACTGAGATGGAGAAACCTGGGAGGAGACAGGATTGGGGGTAAGAAAGGGGGAGAATCCTTCTCTTCCCTTGCCTTTCAGGATACTGCCCTCCCTTGCTTTTCTCTTTCCCTCTCTGACTCTTCTTTCTGCACTGCATCTTGGTTCCTCGTCCTCTATCCACAAAAATGTTGGCATTTCATAATCCTTTCTCCTTACTCCCCAAGCTCTCCCTGGGTGATTTCATTCATTCCCCAAGACCCTGGTACCATCTGTGTGCCAATCACTACCAAATGTACATGCTCAGCCCAACCTCTCTCCAGAGTTCCAGAACTATGTTTTCAACTGCCTTGTAGATTTCACACCTGGAAACTCAAACCATTATGTCCAAGCGTCTCTAAGCCCATCCCTGCCAGGCCTCAAATCTACTCATCCTAGTGGGTTCTCTAGTGCAGCTAATGGCTTAGCTATTCATCTGACCTCCCTTGTTCTCACCTCCTCCCATTTCCACCCCATATTTTTCCCCAAGCCCCACGATTGTTTAGATGTAGTTATGAGAACTGTCATTGTGGAGAATGAAAACAGGGGAGCATTAGGAATTAGGACTTTAAATAGCATTAATGATGTAGTTAAAATATGAAATTCTATTTTTAAGATATTACTCTTAGGTTATGTGAAATATCACGAGTTATCTGAAATACTTGGTGGTTAGGATATTTGCTTGAAGGAAACATTAATTTCCTAGTGGAGAACAGAAAAAAAAATTCCTAAGCCAAAAATCAAACATTTATGTATTGGCTTTGTCACTTATTTGTCATTTGTTCTTGGATAATAAGTCATTTACTCTGTGTCTCAGTTTTCTAATCTATCAAATAGCTGTGAAAACTAATACCATCCCTACCCAACTGCCAGGGATGTTTTACTATAAAGGAAAGAAGATTATTATCATCAAAAGTATAAGGGAGGAAACAGATGAAATCAAATAGAATATTAAAAGAATAATCCATCATGATCAACTAGTATTTATCCCAGAAGTAAAAAAATACTTTAATATTTGGATGTCTATTAATATTATACAGTAGGTTAACAGATCAAAGAAAAAAAGTCATGCAATAATCAAGAAAGATGCCCAAAAGCCATTTGAAAAAAATCAACATTAATTTATGATATATTTTTTAAAACTCTTATCAAGTTAAACAACTTTTCTTTTGATTCTGGCTTGCTCAGTGAGTTGCATATCCTACGTGTTTTTCATAGGCATAGTTGTAGGGTGAAGGGTTTCAAAAGCCCTTGCTTTTAAAAGTGCTTTTCAGTTTTTTTTTTAAAAAGTTACAAAAAAAGTTTTTCAGTGATAACAAGTATGAAGAAATAAAATTTAAAATATGATTTCATTATTTGAAATTATTTTAAAGGCTTATACTTATTGCACTATTTTCTTTTTGTGCATGTTATTGGTCATGGCCTTGATTTATTAATGCACAGTCTTAAATCAGAAATGCAATCTCCAATAATAACTGTGTGAAAGAGTGCCTGCTCTGGAAGTAAGGATGAGCTCAGCAGTAGAGAGGCAGGGACACAAAATGAATTTTGATTGATAATATGTGTGTGTGTGTATATATATATATATATTTTTTTTTTTAAAGAAATTAGCTGCAGACACTCCTATCTCAAGCTGACTGTATCTAATTGGAACACAAAGACCAGCCATTCAGCTCTCCCACCCCTGGCCTTTCCCGCTGCTTCCACACCATGCAATGAATGCTGGCGGACCTGAATCATTTCCAAGTTACTGGGAATGCAGTGCAGTCAGCAGAGCTTGTATTTATATCTACTTTCTTCAGTGTAAAAGTGATTTGCTTATGTTTCAAGCTTTAGAATCACAGTGCATTATTATTGAAAGGGGTCTGATCAACTCAGTCTAGATCAGTGGTTTTCAACCCTGGCTGCACATTAGAATAACTGGGGGGCTTTTTAAAAAAGTAGTGATGCCCAGGCTTCATTCTCAAAGAGTCTGATTTAGTTGGTCTTGTAAGAGATCCTGGCTTTGGTATTTTTGAAAAGCTCCCCTGGATGGTACTAACATATAACCACAGTTAAAAAACACTATCCTTATTTAGTCTTTTCGTTAAATGAGCAAATGTAGGCCTAGAGTGACCAGCTCGGTAGTGGCAGATATCTTTGACTTATAGGTAATTCTTGTGTTTAAAAAAAAGTTTTCTAAAACTCAGAAATAATGCAAAAAATGACTTGTGTTCATTCAGTGCCTCACTAAGACATTATCTTAAGCCCACCCAAGGGTCATCTGACTCTCTAAGGGCAAGTAACTTTTGTTTTATTTACTATTACTATTATTTAGACATTTTTAAGTCTATAAAGGTTAGATGTCAACTTGTGGAAAAGAAATATGCAAAAGAATTTTTGTATAATAGAGATAAAAATTATTTATGTTCATCTGAGACAATAACCCCAAAGGTTATGATTTTATTGCCCTGTAGGACATTAACCAGTTTTATATCTAATTTAGCAATCTTGTTCTAGAATATTTTTCCATTCTCTCCCTCCCTCCCCCCACACCCTTTTCTTCTAATAGGTCATTTGCCTTCTCTTTGTCTCACTTTCCAAACTGGCTTTATCATCCTTCTGGTTACCTCATTAATAAGAAATGAAACTTTGACACTTGCTCACTGTTTATATGAAAATTATGAGCATAAAATTATGAGAATTATATTTTGACACAAAGATGATGTAAATTCTATTAGAGTGTCTTAAACCATTCTGAAAGCTTTAATTGATCATTCAATATATAATTTATTTTGTTCTCAGAATATATTACTCATCAACCACATTCAGAATTCATAAAGTTAGAGACTTTCACTTAAGTCAAAGTGGAGTAACAAGGACCCAGTTGATCCTCCCTCTTGAAAAAAGCTAAAAAATAAATGGGCAAAATATATGAAAGTATAATTTTTAAGCTATTGGACACCAGGCAGCACAGAACAGTGATCCCTGAGAGAGAGGAAACAAATAAGGTGAGCTCTGTGATTGTCCTAGCTTACTGCCTAGAAGGTTTCCAAGACACAGTGCAGACAGTAGGTCTTCCTGAGTTGAGGAGGTGGAGCTGGGAGTCTGGGAGGCCAAGTCAGTTAGAGTTCTCAGAGCAGACTATCATAGAGGAGAGCTGCAAAGAGAGAGCTCCAGACCTTTGAGAGGGTTCCCCTTGAATCTTCAGCTGGGAACTGATCAAAGTGTACATGGAAGGAAACTATCAAGTCCAGGAAGAGGATTACAGGGGATAATACTTGTTACTCACACCGGGCTGAAAATAGCTCCTGTTTCTATCAACCAGAATAGAAAGCCTCATATTTCATGGTCTATTGGGTAGAGAATCAGTGGTGAGGAAAAATCAGCCCTAGACTAAAGGCTGCTCTAGTCCCACCTAACAAAGCATAAAAGCATGCTTCAAAAGAATCAAACAGTTTTCAAGTAATTTACCTGCATCCTAGGACAAGCATTAAAAATATTTCTGGGAATATAAAACTAACCAGCAACCAACAAGGTAAAATTTACAATGTCTGGCATCCAATCCAAAATTACTAGGCATGCAAAGCAAAAAAATACAACCTATAATAAAAAAAAATCAATCAGTAGAAACAGATTGAGAAATGACAGAGATGTTAGAATTAGTAAACAAGGATATTAAAACAGTTATTATAATTATATTCCATATGTTCAAGAAGGTAGAGAAAAGATTGTGTTAAAAAGAGACATGAAATATACAAAAATGACCCGAATAGAAATTCTAGGGATGAAAACTACAATGTCTGAAATTAAAAATACACTGGGTAGGATGAACAGTGGATTAGACACTAAACAATAGAATTAGTGGATGTGAAGGCATAACAATAGAAGCCATCCATAACAAAACACTTAGAGAAAAAAGACTGAAAAAACAAATGAAGGGAGCATTAGAGACCTTTAAGTGGTCCAGTATATATGAATTGGAGTATTGGAGTCTGTGATGGAAAGTGGGGGGACAAAAAAAATATTTAAATAAATGATGGTTTAAATTTTTCTAAATTTGATGAGAGCACTAAACCCACAGATCCAAGAAGCTCAACCAACCACAAACGTAGGAAATAAGAAGAAAATTTCATTTAATATAATCAACTTGCTTAAAATAAAGAGAAAATCTTCAAAGCAACCAGAAGAAAAAAAACCATAAAGTGATGCTGTCTCTCCTAGATTGTGAAATGTTCAATTCCACACACCCTATCTTTGGGAAACCACAGGAGGTAGAGCCCCAGGACCTCTGGACCTAGAGGACATTCCTTTACTTCCCAAGCAGAGCTCAGGATACAAACAGAATGTCTAATGTGGACTATAATTTTTTTTCCTTATTTATTGATGTTTCCCCTTAGCAGGGCAAGGGGAGGCAACACATCAGGTACAAATTTTAAGGAGCACCAAAAAAGTAATTAAGATAAATAATATTTTCATGTATTATATGTAAGAATTAAAATGAATGCAAGAAAATCCATGATTAACATAATATCAACAGTTTGAATAAAGACAGGATCTGACCCTGGGCTTGCATGACTCGCTCCCTCTTCTCAGTCCCAGCCCTACTCTCTAGAAAGAGTCCTAACATCTGTAGAGCAATTCCTTCTTATCTGCATACCCCCTGCAATGCCCATGGTACCTCCAGCCCTATACCCACCCATCACTCTTGCTTCATTTTGGTGCCAAGACAAGAAACCTCTAAAGCCATCTCCTTCTTTCTTATTCGTTCATATTTTCTTGATTTTCATCCCTCTTAGACTCAGAATTATCTTCTTCAAGGACAGATTATATTCCTAAAATGTTTGTTTGCCTCTGTACTAGAAAGGGTCATTAAGGAGGAATTGAAATCTATTAATAGGACATTCCTAATCAAATGGATAAAAGGCAAACAAAAATAAAATGCAAAACTTATTAGCAAAAAGTGGAGTTTTTTGTCAGTTAAGTGCCATTGACAAAGAGATTTAGTTTTAAATCTAAATCTGACAGTGTTTTAGTAGGGCTATTGTGTTGCTATGGTTGCAAGTTTGCATTGGCATTTTCACTAGAAAAACCGTGTGGTCTGAACATTCCTCCCACTTTTCACATCTGCCCACGTGCTCCAGACAGGGATTTGGTAACCTGGCTTGTAGCCCTAGCCGCCTCCACCACCCCAAGGAGAGCACATTTTTCAGCCCCTTCTCAGAAAATCTGAACTCCTCTGAGATGTGATGAAGATAGGCCCTGGCTCCTGCTCAGAATGCACGTTGTCAAACCACAGAGTGCGGATGGGCTTCCTTCATGAGGCCTAATAACGTTTTACCTCTTTGGCATGATGAATAAACATGAGATCACCATGAGATAATCCATTTATTTTAATAATGAGTCCTTTAAATGCATTTAGAAATAAATTTAATCACTAAAGAAGACACCCAGCTTGAAAATTCTGGGTGTTTTTCTTAAAGCAATCCCTACAAAATATTTTTGCATTGAATCTTGCATGATTCTTCTTCTAAGTTTTAGATATTCATGTATATTTTCTCTTTTCTCTCTTCCTCTCCCCTCCCCTTTTTCTCGTCCTGTCCTCTCCTCTCCTTACCAGTTTTTCTGGTTACATTTACACCCATCATCCAAGCCTGTCTCTCTGAAATTTGATTCTCAGGTCTCATTATAGACATGTCTCCGAAGAAGTAAAGAGGCAGGAAGCAAAACGGTCCCAAGTGTTGTGCCTCCTGAGTACTCATCTGGTGGCAGCAACTGAGATTGGTTGTCCTCAAGCTTGGGAAGAACTGATAACCATGACCTTGGTTCAGGCCCTTGTCATTTGTAACTGGTCTCTGTCCCTGCATCCCCTTTCCAGTTTCTCTCCACACTCCAACCTGAGTGATCCTTCTAAACTGTAATTCCATCTGCGTCATGCCTCTACTTGAAATCCTCCAGTGGTTCCCTATTGTCAATAAGATGATGTCCAAGCTCCTTAAAATAGCATTTGAGGCCCTTAGTCATCCGGGTCCTGCCTCCCACTCTGACCTCATCTGTCAGTGTTTATCTACCCCCCCATCCCTGACAACCCCACCTCCCCTACCACCTCCCCACCCCCCCACACTCCTTAACCCAGCCCCCCCAAACTCCCTATCTCCCAGTCCCCCCAAAGCACCGTGTTTTCTTAATGCCACCAAATGAGGCTTTTGCGGCCTAGAACCCTCTTTCTCCCTTGTCCCTAGCCCAGCCCATGATATGAAATTATAATACAGTTTCAAGAATAATCTTTTATCCTTGAAGAGTATACATAGCACTCTGTCTCATACCTTCCATCATCTCTGTTCTTTGTAGTCAAGTATATTTATAACTATTCTGACTATGAATTGGAATTCTCTACAATGTGGTTTCATGATATGAGATGCCAGCAGGAAACTGAACACTTACAAGTCAGTGATCCACATGTCTGAAAATACTTGAATGCTTAGCACTGTGTAGCTCTGGTCTAAAAAGAAATGAGTAATTTGTGAGTCCTTGGGTTACCACCCTCCTAAATATCCAAGTACTTTCAAACACGTACACCCTTGCATTCATTGGCCCTCCCACAGCGGCCGGCCACATGGCATCACTCACATTCTGGTGCTCTGCACAAGGTGCTCTTAATGTGCAAAAGCAGCTCAAATTCAGATTGCCTGAGCCATGGACGAGTGTGTGGTGGCTTTAATGCTCCCTGATACATGACCCACTGCTTCCCGGGGCGCAGCTGAGCAGTGACCACAGAGCTGTTCTAACCCAAATACATGAGAAGGACTGTGATATAGTAGAAAGAGAACAAGACTGCAGGTGATGAGACCTGAATTTAAATTCCCACTCTGTATCTCTGCCTCTATCATGTGACCTTAGATGAGTAGTCATTTGCTCACTCTGTGTCTCGATTATGTCATCTAAGACTAGTGAGTTGGGCCAGATCAGTGTTTTTCACCTGGGACCACAGACTGCCTGCATCAGAACCACCAGGGCTGGTTTTGGGGATATAGAAACTTGAGCCCCTCCCCTGTCCTACTGAATCACACTCTTTAGTGGAAGAATGAGGAAGGAGTTTAGACAGTAGGAGAGATCCAAAGTCAACATTTTTAATAGCTTCTAAAGTAACTCTCGTGCTTACCAAATTCTGGGATCCACTGAAATAGATGATCTCTTAAGCAGTGGCTCTCGACCAGGCTCTCACCACATAGTACTAGGTTATTTACTACCTGTTGTGAGATGTGTTATGAAGAAAAAAACTTTTATTAATGATTTTTTAAAGTATTACAGTTTAGAATTGTATTTAGAATTCTATTTAAAAATTAATTATAGAGGATTCAAGTAATCACTATAAATTGTACCACTTCCAAGCATTTGTTTTCCCTTTCATTTTCTTGAGTGGGACAGCAAAGCACAAATTCGCCCCTAAAGCTCCAGAAATAGCACATAACCTGTAGCTTATTTTACCTATTCACAGGCTATTATAGCAGATTTCTCTGGTGCCAGACATCACCTGAATTCCTACTCTGATTTCAGCCATGGTGGGGGGCAGTTTCATGGGAGCTCACATTTGTCTTCAGCTGGCAGTGTCCCACCCCAAGCACTCACAAGTGGCTTGATTTTTTAAATAATAGCTTTATTCAGATAAAATTCACATTCCATAAAGCTCAGCCTTTTAAAGTGTTCAATTCAGTGGTTTTTAGTATATTCACCACTATCCAACACCAGAGCATTTTCATCACCCCAAAAAAGAAACTCCATACCCATTAGTGGTCAATTTCCATTTCTTCCTCCTCCCACCCCTAGCAACTGCTAATCTACTTTCTGTCTCCATGAATTTGCCTATTCTGGACATTTCATATAAATGGAACCATACAACACATGGTATTTTATGACTGGATTCTTTCACTTAGCATAGTTTCCAAGGCTCACCCGTGTTGTAAGATGTATCAGAAAGTCCTTTTTATGGCCAAATAATATTCTTTTATATAAATGTACCACATTTGGTTTATCCATTCATCCATTAATGGGCCTTTGTTTCCACTTTTTGATAATTTACGAATGATGCTGTTATGAACATCCCTTGTACGTGATGAGTTGCTTTTCTCTTGCTTCTTTCAATAGTCTCTTTGGCTTTGGCTTTCAAAAGTCTGACTATGATGGATGTGTCTGGGTGTCAATCTATTTGAGTTTATCCTGTTTGGAGTTTGTTGAGCGTCTTGGATATGCAGATTAGCATTCTTTTTATCAAATTTGGGATGTTTTTAGCCATTATTTCTTCACATATTCTATCCCTTTCTCTCCCTTTCTGTTTCTCTTCTCCTTCTTGGACTCTGGTTATGTGATTATGTGTATTTGGTATGCTGGATGGTGTCACACTGGTCTCTGAGGCTCTGCTCATTTTCTTTATTTTCTTTTCTTTCTGTTTCACAAACTGGGTAATCTCAATTGACCTGCTTTCACGTTCACTAATTCTTTCTTTTGCCAATTCAAAGCTGCCATTGATTTCCTCTGGTGAATTTTTCATTTGAGTTGTTGTACTTTTGTCTTAATCTCTTCAGACTGCTATTACAAAGTACTATAAACTGGGAGCTTATAAACAACAGAAATTTATTTCTCACAGTTCTGGGGGCTGGAAATCCAAGATCAGGTTGCCAGTATGGTCAGGTTCTGCTGTGGGCCCTCTTCTGGGTTGCAGACTGCTGACTTCCCATTGTGTCCTCACATAGTGGAAGGAATGAGGGACTAATCTATTTCATGAGGGCTCTGTCCTCATGACCCAGTCACCTCCCAAATGCCCCACCTCCAAATACCATCACATTTGAGATTAAGTTTCAACATATGAATTTGCGAGACGTAAACATTTAGTCTGTAGTAACTTGCCAAATCCTGAATTTCTATTTGGTTCTTTTCTTTGTAATTTCTGACTTTTTTTTTTTTTTTTTTTTTTTTTAGAGAAAGAGATAGGATCTCTCTCTGTCTCCCAGACTGGAGTGCAGTGGCACTCCTAGCCTCAAGCAATCCTCCCACCTTGGCCTCAAAAAGTGCTGGGATCACAGGCGTGATTAACTGTACCCAGCCTATAACTCTTCGTAGATATTCTGCATTTGGTGAGCCATCCTTTCTTTTAATTCTTTAGACATGGTTTCCTTTAGATCTTTGAATACGTTTATAATAACTAATTTGAAGTCTGTGTATTGTGAGTATAATATCTGGGCTTCCTGAGGGGCAGTTTCTGTTGACTTCTTTTCTTCCTGCATGTATGGGCCATACCTTCCTGTTTCTTTGCATATTTTACAGTTTTTTGTTGAAAACTGGATATTTTAAATAATATAATGTGACAACTCTGGAAACCAGATTCCCTTCCTTTCCCGGTGTTTGTTGTTTTCATTACTGTTGAATGCTTAGTGACTTTCCTGGACTAATTCTGTAAAGTCTGTATTTTTTGTCCTATGCCATTGGAGTCGGTGGTTGGATAGTTAGTGGTCAGCTAATAATTGGACAGAGATTTCCTTAAATGCTTTGAACCAGTGAAGCTTCCAAGCTTTTCCTATAGGATCTGTGTGTATATTGGGGCACACCTTCAACACTCCAGCAGGCCATTTCAAACTCTGCCTTTGCCTTCACTTCCTGCTTATACAGAGCCTTAAGGTCAGCCAAAGATCAGCCAAATGGCTTAGGGTCTTCCAGGCCTCTCTTGAGCATGTGCACAGTCCTATGAGTGCATGTGGCCTTTTAGATTTGAGGGAACATAGCGGAGCTTTTCAAAACCCCCTATAGACATCTAATTCACCAGTTTTCCTCTTAAATTTTGTAGTCAGCCTCTTGTTAGCTCCAACATGTAATGGCACTTCAGGTAATGCAATGTTAAACTCTTGTTTATTATTGATAAATTCCCTGTGGGAAGGGCTGTTTGCACAAAGCAAGCTCTGGGTCAGGTCAAACAAAGACAAGCCTTGGGAATAAAGATTTTGAGTGAGCTGACAGGTCAAATAGTGGTACCTCTCTGGGGGTGGGCTTTTGAGGAGCTCCAAACCTGCTCTGCACCCTGCAGCAGCTGCAAGAGGCTGCTGTTTTCACAGCTACCATAGTTTCAAGGGTGTTGATTTACAATGCCTCACCGAGCTGTGAGAGTGGGATGGAGTTAGGGCACTTTGGGATGCCAAAAGTCTTGTTCTTTTTACTGAGATTCAGCTGTTTTCCTTGAGTAAACACACCTTGGAGTTGCAAGCCTTTAATTAATTTCCATAGTTCTGAAAAAGTTGATTTTGACAGTTCTCATTGCTTGTATGGAAGAGCAGATTTTTGGAGGTCTTTACTCCACCTTTCTAGAAGTTCCACACACACACCCCTGATTTATTTGTTTTGTTTTTGTTTTACATCATGACCTTTTCCAAATTCCACCTCACAATGTGCGTGCATGAGCACAGAATTTCAGAGCAATAAAGCTTTGGGCAGTCTTTGACAATGTGTGAAACTGGAGCCAACCTTTCAGATGGGTGCTTCTCAGAAGTCCTGGGAGAATCTGGCCCCCTTGCTTAATGTGACAACCTCTGCAACGCACCCTGATGTTGGTTTTCCTCCTTTCCTGCCTCACTCTCCCCACTCCTTCACTCCTACGTAGCATCACCTCCTAAATAAACCACCTGCACCCAAGTCCTTGTCCCAGGCTCTGCTTCAGAGAGGACCCAAACTAAGACAGCCATCAGTTCTGTTGAACTGTGTATAGTTGTGGCACTCATGAATTTCTATGGTGGTTTGCTTCACCATAATTTGCTGGTTTTAATCAAATGTGGATACGTTCAATGGGAATATATAGCACTCATGTATCCCAGCATAAAAGGGGAATGAGCATTAAAAAGAGGTGTTTTAAGATACTGATTTGTAGGACAGAAAAAGAACAGCCAGCATATGGAGTTGGGAGGAAAAAACAGGATACCTCTATATGTCACAATCCCTGTGTTCCCTTAACCAGAAAAGCAGTCTCCTTTGCACTAAGTTCATTCTGCAATTGACTAGACTTAGGCTTAGTTGAGCCCTCAGGTGGTCACCACAGGTCACAATAATGATGATTAGGATGTTGAAAACAGAAATAATAGTTACCATTATTGACTGCTGACTGTGCTAGGCACTTTGCATGCATCTTCCCACGGAACCCTCCCCACAGCCACTGCAAGGTCAGACTACTCCAGAGATGGGAACAAGTGTCTCGGTTGCCTTTCTTTATGGGGTGCAGAAGGCCATGGTGTTTGTTTAAATTGAATTTAGATTTACATAAAGTACATGTGTATCCCCATACTTCCAAATGTTCTTTTAACTATAGAAAATCTCATTTGTAGCAACCTTCCATCTGGAGATTTTTGTTGCTGTTCTAAATGGCCATGAGATGCATTAGCCACTGGGATATGTGGTTACTGTTACCAGGTGCTCACAGAAAAACTTCCATCTAGCAGTTTCCACCAGGAAGCCTAGCAACAGACTCTGGAAGGATTTGAGGGGTCCGTGTCATCACCTCACATACAGATAAGGGGTGACTCACCTACCAGCAAGAAGCCTTTCAGCTACTACTAGGCAAGGGATATGGCCTGTCTCAGTGGCAGAGCTAGTGAAAATACAGCTTAGGCCACCCTGACTCAGGGACCAACTAAGGACTTAGCATAGACAATAAAAATTAGTCTAAAATTTGTAGAGAAGTACTGAATCTACTTTGTGGGATAAAACACACACAGTTTTCTACACCGTTAATTTTAAGTAGCATCTAACACACTGCGGTGTCAGTTCCTCCTCACTGGAATAATTGTGAAGTCCTTTGCCAAGAGTGGTTAGCACTGAGCTGGACACCTAGCAAAATTGATAATAACAACAACAGGTTCTATTTTTTGAGTATCTATTAGGTGCCAGGAACTTCACGTTCATTATCCCTTATTTTCAGAAGTACCCTGTAAGTTAGGTAAGTAGTACCTACGAATTGTCCCCATTTAACACATGAGGAAACTGCCATTCAGAGAGGTTAACTCGCCTGGCTTAGTATATAATGTATGAATGAATGAATATTTGTCTGAATGAATAAATGAAAATGAATGAATGAAATTAACTAACTAAATGAAAGAGGAAGTTGAACTATTCTAGGCCTGGTCTGGTAATGTATTCTGCCTTTGTCATATTAGTAATGAAATAGCCTATCTTTTTTGTTTTCTCCCCTCTTCAATACCTCATGCCAAGCTGGTATTTTCCTGATAGTGGATCCAAAATGCTAATTTCAGAGCATTCCCGTATTTTCCTGTCTACAATGTCTTATATGGTTCTGTTTTTTGAATACAGAGATTTTTAGGCCCAACTAAATATATTGTATGTAATTCTGCCCTTAATATATCACATATCTATGTAATGCCAGAAATGGTGAAAGAACTCTATTAAAAAATCTCAATAACATGCTTATAAATTCTTATTGTCAAAATAAACGTTTGCACTTGAATTTTTTAAGTTTATTGGTTTCTTTTTTAGGTTTCTTTTTTAAGTTGATTAGTTTTACTTTTCATTATAAAATATTATAAACTCGTTATAGAAAGTTTGATAAAACAGAGAATAATAAAAAGAGCTATTTGTAAATACATATAATACTGCTTTTGAAAAGCAACCATTGTTAGTGTTCTGGTGCACTATACTTCCTTTCTGTCTTCTTTCTATATGTAGGTCTTTTTTCAGGGGTGTGGGGATATTTTCACACCTATCATTCGTTGTTTTTCTTAACCTTTATTCTTGAAAAAGGGTTTGGCTACCCTATAATCTTTTTAAATATCACTTTTAATGACAGCACAAAAAATATTTGTTACATTATTATTTGGAAAACAATCTATATGTCCAAAAATTGGAGAATAGTTAAGTATATCTATTTGAAAGTATTTCATGCAAAGTATTTTCAAAATTTAGATTTGTTTCCTTAGGATGTGGAGATATGCATATAAAATGCTTCACCTCAAAATTCATAAGCTCTTTCCCCGACTGCTTTGTGGTGCCTTTGACTGTTAAATATTATCATAACTTTAACAGGTTTGGTAAAAAGCTGTGCATTTGTTTCCTCATCAACAGTTTGCTGTTTAACAATTTTATGTTCACAACTGCTCAAGCATGCTGCCTTGAGTATGAGAGAAAACATGGCAGATATTGCTAAAGGCTCTTCCAATTCTAAGGCCTACCAAAGGGCTAAATAGCCAGTTTTTCAATGATTATTGCAACAAGTGAAGCAATATAGTTCAAAAACATAAAGGCAAGGCTAATTATATCCCTCCTGTCCCCCACTACTCTACTTCTACCCTCTGAGGGGACCACAACTATCAAACCAGTGGGCATCCTTCCCCCCTTTCCTTTTTCCTGGTTCATAATACCAGTACAAGCATACATAAAAATATATTTTGGAGATTTTTACTGAAATATTTCAGTAAGATGAAATTATATCATATTTGGATTTACTTAAAACTATTTATTTGCTTAAGTTAATTTAATTTGCTTAAATTTTTATTTATATATAAATATACACACATATACATCCTTTTCCATAAATAGGATTATATTTTACATGTTGGACCCTTTTTAAAACAGCCTATCTTTTTTTTTTCACGTGCTTCTATCTCCCGCCTCCATCCCACTCCACTCACCGTGATCTACTCTCCATCCTTATACTCATGTAAACACCAGTGTGTACCCTTCTGTACTTTTCATATACATACAGCCACATGTAAGCATATTTATACATGTATGTATATACATAGATATTCATAAATTGTCAGATAAATAGTGGGATTTTTGGTATTGTTTGCTTTACAAAAATAGTGTCACAGTGTGCATATCTCTGTCTCTTATTTTTTTTCTTCAACAATACTTTGTGGCAATCCCTACAAGTCAATTGATTTCATTGTTTTTAATGATTATATGATATTCCATTATGTGAAGGTACTCTAATTTTAATCTATCCATTTTCTTATCTTTAGGCATTTGTTTCCAGTTTTTTATTACTACAGAAATGCTAAACTAAACATCTGCTACTCATATTCTTACTTAATGCTGCTTTTATTTCTGTGAGGTAGGTTCCCTGCAATAGGATTTCTGGGTCAAAGGGCATATGAATTTTTGGCTTTAAAAGATGTAACCTCACAGGACAGATGCCTATGAAAAAAAAAAAGAAGAAACGAAAAAAATATGTAACCCAATTGCTTTCTTCAAAGGCTATAAAAACTTACAAGATCAATGTATAAGAATTTGCTTTTCCCTGTATGTCCATCAACAGTGGGTGTTTTCATACTCATCATATTAACAACAGTTCAAGAGAGAGATCTCTTATTTCCACTTTAATTTGCAATTTGTATTTTCTGCTAACTAGTTTGAGCATCTTCTCATATTCTATTGACTATTTAGATTTGCTTTTTTTTTTTTTTTTGAGACAGGGTCTCACTTTGTCGCCCAGGCTAGAGTGCAGTGGTGTGATTATAATTCGCTACAGCCTTGAACTGCTAGGCTCAAGCGATCCTCCTGCTTCAGCTTCCTGAGTAGCTAGGACTACAGGCTCGTGCCACCATGCCGATCTAGTTTTTCTTATTTTTTTTTGTTGTCCAGGCTGGTCTTGAACTCCTGGCTTCAAGCAATCCTCCCGCCTTGGGCTCCCAAAGTGCTGGGATTACAGGTGTGAGCCACTGCACCTGTAAAATAGTAAATCTGTGGCCAGATTTACTATTTTAAGAAGTATTTATTGATATCATTTGGTCATTTTTTTCTATAAATTGTAGTAATCAGCCATCTACATCTAAATTGCAAATATTTTTTCCAACTCTATCAATTATCTTTCAAGTTAGTTTATAGTATCTTTTGCCTTACAAAGAGGATTTTTTTATTTTTATACTGTCAAATATTTCTTTTATAGCTCCCATGTTGCCTGTTTAGTTAAGAAGTTCTCCCCCATCTCCCAAATTATACAGGTAAGTCTCCTAGATTTTTAAAAAATATTTTATTGACTTTTTTTTACATTTTCATCTTTAATTAATCTGCAGTTTATTTTTGTACACAGTATAAAATAGAGACTTAACCTCACTTTCTTCCAGATAGATAATTAGTGGTTTCAGCCCCTTTTATTAAATTGTCCTTTCCCACTGAATTGAAATATCACTTTTTTCATATATGCTGTATTATGTTTTATTGATCTACTTGTCTATTCCTATATCAAAACCATATTGATTTGATTTCTGGAATTATAGTATGATGTAATATCTGCAAACAAGACCATTACATAGTGGTTAAGCATACTGGCTTTGGAGTCAGACTACCAGGGTTCAAATCCTAGCTCTGCCATTTAGTAGCTACGTGATATTATAAGAGAGTAACATCTCTAAGTTTCAGTTTTCTAGTCTATGAATAGAGAGAAAAATAAAACCCACTTCAAAGGATTATTTGAAGATTAAATTAATGCATGCAAAGTGCTCAGAACAGTGCTCAATTGATAGTAGTTATGTTTTTCATACTTTTCTGAACTATTCTCAAGCATTCATTCTTCCATATGAATTTTAAGGTATTTCAAACAATTCAAAACAAAACTTATGGGCATTATGCTTGGAATTGCATTATATTTACATGTTAGTTTTGGGAAAATTGTCTTTACACTGAAATATATGATGTCTTTCCATTTATTCAGATCTTGTTTTAAGTGGGTCAATAAGATTTTATAGTTGTTTTCTGAGATCCTGTGCCTCTGCTGTTATATTTATTCCTAGGAATTTTACAGATTTTTGTTTCTATGGTAACTGGAATCTTTCTTCCCAATTCCATTTTTAAGTATTTATTGAAGTATATAGGAAAGCTGTGTTTTTATATTTATCCTTATCCAATTAGTTTAGTAAATTATCTCACTAATTCTAGCAGTTTTTCTCTCTTACCAAAATCTTTTTGGGTTTTCTACATATATAATTATCTAATCAGCAAAATGTTATGCTTTTTTTCCCGATACTGTTTATTTTTAATATTCTTGTCTTATTCCATTTGCTAGTATGGTAAGGTAATGTTAAGTAAGAATAATGATAGCTAGTATCCCTGAGTG
Source organism: Daubentonia madagascariensis (assembly GCA_023783475.1). Lineage (NCBI taxonomy): Eukaryota > Metazoa > Chordata > Mammalia > Primates > Daubentoniidae > Daubentonia > Daubentonia madagascariensis. The sequence continues at coordinate 7,657,914 of JAKFHU010002088.1, forward strand.
GTTTCTTATTTTAATTGAAAATGTTGGCATATTGCTACTTGTAATTATATTTGCTATTTACTCTCCTGTTTTTAGAAAACAGACTTCCTGATATGCAAATAATCTCATTTTATTCCTATTTTGCTTATAGTTTTTGTTAGGAATGACCACTCAATGTTATCAAACGTCTTTTCAGCATCTATTGATATAATCATGTTTTCCTCTTTCAGTTTATTAATGAAATATAATAAATGGTGTTGATAGTCTTGTTTTTAAATCATTCTTATAAACATGAAATAAATTTTATATGAGGATAGTGTGATACATTGCTGGGTTCTCTGTGCTATTTTATTAGATTGTTCCATCTACATTCATTAGTAAGTTTGGTCTGTAGTTTTTTGTTTTTGTTTTATACTATATCAAGTTTTGGTATTAACCTTATGCTAGCATCATAAGAAATATTCTATCATTTTCTATGGTCTGGAATAGTGATATAATTTTGAAAGTTTCTGTTAGTTAAAGGCTAAATAGAACTCAGCTATAAAAACATCAGGTCTTAAACCCTTTTCTTAAATTGCAGGTCTGCAATCACCTAGCCTATAACTTCTATGGCACCATTTCCTAACTTCACTGATGATAGAAATCAACTGGGGCTCTTGATAAATTTAGAAATTACTAGGCCCCTACCCTGAAGATTCTGATTCACTGGATCTGGGATAGAGTCAGTAATAGGAATTTATAGTTTTAGCAAGTACAGGTGATTTTTATCACAACTCTATACTAATTAGTCTAGTCAAGTTTCCCAATTAATTTTGCCTTAATTTGGGTAATTATATTTTGCTAGAAAATTATCCATTTTTTCTAAGTTTTCAAATTTGTTACTATTGAGTTATATGTGGTATTACCTTATAAATTTTTTTTAATCTCTTACATTTCTGTGGTTATGTTTCCTTTCTCATTCCTGATATTATATACTTTTGCTCTATCTCTTTTTTCCTTAACCAAGTACTTAGGGACTTATCTATTCTATCTGCTTTTACAAAGAACCAATTTTCAGATTTATTTAGCCTTTGTACCATTTTGAAATCTCTATTTCAATAATTTTAGCTACTTTCTGTATTAGTTTTCTCTTAGGTTATATACACTCAGTATAGTATATGATCCACTATGATTTAACTATATACGGTTATCAATTTTGATTGAATGATAAATATTGCAAGATTCCTTCCGTACAAGCATTTTCTCCCCGAAGTATCCTTCCCTATCTTGAGGTCTTTAGATTCATTTATTGTTTGCTTACAATCTTTCCTCAAGTAAATTCCTCAGATGTTGTTTATTTTATTCACTCTTCCTCTTTATGGCTGCTGGCCCCTGAGGTATAGTGTTATTTTCTTTTATCTTTCTTGAAGATACTTTAGCAGTAGCAGTCTTGTGGAAGCACAGCAGTCTCTGACCCTGTGACCCATTGCACTGGTGAAAAGGTTTTCAGTCACCTGCTGAGGAATTGGGAGGATACCTCCCTTCTCAGTGGGCTGCTTGTCTTCTCTCAACCTCAGAAGTGGAGAGAACCCAGCCTTCCCCTTCAGCTTCCTGGGGACCAAAAAGACAGGCACAGTCATGTTAACCAATGTCAACCTACTCCCTAAGTGCTCAGAGTCCATAGGCCAAGCCCTCCCCAAGAACTATAGCTTTCAGCTCTTTCCCCAGGCTTTGTCTTTAGGGCAATAGCGGGAAGGGAAGCTCAGCAACATGTCTGTGGCTCATGCCCTCCAGGCCCCACCTGCCTCCCAGCCCCAGCTCCTAATTAGCCCAGGAGAGGTTTGGGGTTGGAGTTATTAGTGATTGAAGGGAAGGGAAGGTGAGACTTGTTGAGCCATCATCTTCCCAGCATGCCCTGTTCCCTGTTTAATATATACCTTGATTATGTAAGTACTACAGAGATTTAAAGTTGTCCTTCACTGACGTAGTATGTGCCTCTCCTTCAAACAGCTTCCTCACATTACCCAACTCCACCTGGCCCAACTCTACCTCCTTGAAGAGCTTCCTGCTTGCTCGATGTACCAGTAAATCCACCTCTAAGGGACCTAGTCCAGAAAGCATTGTGAACATTTATCTTTTTTTATTTCAACACCTTTTCTCTGGGGAGTAATTCCCCATTGTCTGTATCTTGAAGTGGAAGCCAAAAGGACTCAATAATTTGCTTCAGCCCTAACAGATAAGGTAAAGGATGTAGGTTTGGCCAATCAGATGCTTTCATCAGAAGTATTGACTCTCATGGTGGTGACACAAAGTTCTAGGGATGGCTGAGAAATTGTACTTGGTGACAGCACCAGCGTCATGGGCCTAGTAATAAAGGCATTGATAGGTGGTGAACCCTGGCATGTTTCCTGCAACCAAACCTCCTTTGGTTCCTATTTTCCAAGCCTAATTCTTCAGATCTCCTATTGATTCTGTGAGTTGCCTGACAATTTGTTTTTAATTTAAGTTACCTGGGATTGATTTCCGATGGTTACCACCAAAAACCCGCTAGATCCAGAATTCCAGAAAACTCCTCCAAATCTAGGAACTGGTTAGATGCCTGTACCTCAAACCAAGTCAACTTAGTTTGACAAATCCAGGATGGCGTGTTATGACAGTAGCTACGGCTTGAGCCAGTTCTAAGCAACACCAATTTTTTGTCACTATCCCTTTAAACCCTACCCTACCCCCAACACACTAATAAATAAAATAAAATATTTTTATTTTGAGATGAGAGTCATACGATTTTGTAGTAACATCCTCTGGTATATCATTGGCTTTAGTGCAACAATATACAAAATATTAAGATAATAAAAAATAAGGCTGAAAGTGGGTAAAGCAATCTGATATATGTTATTAGAGGTTATTATATTGGTAAAATTTTTATTTGGTCCACACAATTTTCTTTAGATTTGCCCACTTTTATTAAGACCATAATTTACTCCTAACTTACTCCTGTTGTCTTTTACTCCTAACTTCTGTTTTCTTCCCCTATATACCTAAGTTAAGAAAATGGCAAATGTCCAGCAAATATTTCAGCAACAAAAGGGTTAGAAAGTGAGCATTAGTCAGTTTATTAATTTCTTGTTTGAAGTTTCTCACCCTATATCACCACCCCAATACAAACAAAAAGAGGTAGTTTTCCTAAAGATGGTTAGTTTGATAAGTACTTACAAAATATATTGGATCTTCTTATAGAACATTCAATTTTCCATCTGCACTGGTTTTTGACCTTTAATCTCTTATGGCTTTTAGGGTAATAAATAAATAAATAATCAGGGTAGATTTGACCAATCTTTATCTTTGTCAACCACGTGAGGCTGCTTTTAAGCTTTCTGGATCATATGACAAAAATCTCTCGTTCTGATTCAGCTTTCTAGAAAAGTAGACGTGATTTTTCTTAACACTTACCCCTATTAAATCACATTCTATTTGGTCATACATTAATTACTTGATAATCTTCTAACTTTTGTATATTCTACCTCTTCCTCCATAGAGAAGTATCCCAAAGCATTTGCAAGATCAGTGCATTCCCGTTGGTGGCCAAGCCTGTCTGCTTTGGAGTATTTCTCCTTTTTTATCTTTTTCAATTCCATCCTTTGGTTCTAGAACCAGATTGTGACCTTTCTGTAAGGTTCAGGTGTTTACTCTGATCCTGTTGCTGCACCAAGTGCTTAATGCAAATAATCTCATATGAGCCTAACAAATCTATTAGGTAGGTATTATTGTTATCTTCATTTTATAGACAATGAAGTGAAACTGATAATTAAGCAGCATGGTCAGGGTCACACAGTAAGTTATTAATAGTTGAGCTGGGGCTGGAATCTTGTTCTAATTTCATCTATTCTTTTAATCTATGGATATTGTCACTTATGGCTGAACTGAATACGTTATTCCTGCCAGAGAGGAAAGAAAGTAAGCATTCTCCTTTACTTAATTACTTGGCTTTATTATCATAATCTAGGAAAGGCCTCAGTAGATCATTGGCCCTACTTTTAATTATTGTTCCAAAGTAGAACTAAATATCAATTTTACTAAATCAAAAAAATCATACTTTGTAAATGATCACTCTTTCCCCAATATTTAACTGATTTATGGCTAACAATCTTACAAAGCAAGTTAAGATACCTAAGCGTTTATTTTGTAATCCATTTATGCTGGAATGTTTACCAGAAAGTTAAAATTTTCAGAAAGAGAGAGGAATTCTGTGGGTACGTCATTGAACTTTATAAGCTTTGAAAACTAAAATTATTATAGCTGTGACTAAAGCTGTAGCTATTTAAACTTAAATTACTTAAAATTATATAAAATGAAAAATTTAATTTCTCAGTTATACTAGCCATATTTCAGGTACTTAATAACCACGTGTAGCTAATGGCTGCAATATTGGTTAGCACACATATAGAACATTTCCATCAATGGAGAAAGCTCTGTTGGACAGCTCTGAGTCTAAGGCATACAACTTTGGGGCCTTGACAATTATCTCAGAAAACTGAATTTCTATATTGTGTTTCTATAATTAATCTAATAGAGTCACTTATTCTACTCATTTGTAAAATAATTGTTTTTACAATAAGGATATATTTAGGTATGTCTCCAGATGATCTGGAAAGTCTTTTTTATTTTGATCGAGTTAATTTAAAGTTAATCAATGAGGTTACAGTCAGCAGGTCAGTTAGCACAAAGTTGGTTTATGGGCTAGGATTTGTTAGGTTTAGGTTTGGCAGCATGCAAATAGTCCCCAAATAGTAGTACGTTAAATAAAACATCTGTTCATTTCTTTCTCATGTAAATAATGTCTAGAGATAAGAGGTCTTAGGCAGGTATTACCCCCTCTACAGGGTCAGAAACCTAGGTTCTTCTTTCTTTGCTCTGCATCACTAGAGTTCTGTCCTCATCTGCATTTTCCAAGATGACTTGCCATTCCATCCACATTCCAGACCCCAGGAAAGAGGGAGGGAAGAAGTAGGGCATATCCTTTCCCTTTGAGAATATTTTAAAAATATTACTTCTGCTCACATCCTATTGGCCATAATGTAGTCACATGGCTACACCACACTGCCTATATTCCAGGTAGCCCCGTACCCAGCCAGAAATTCTGTTGCTGTGGAGGAAGGGGTAAATAAATATTGGTACAACAGAAATCTCTTCACAGCTGATAGATAAAATCAACTTCCTATAGAAAACATAGTTTTCTACTTTAATAACTTTCCTCATTGAGCATTCTAGAAATGTAATCTTTTATAACAAACATTCAAAGCCTCAAGATTATAAGTCAGCAATTTTTGAAACTATTAAAAACTATTAGAATTTCAATATTTTAGGAAAAGTCTTTGCTCTTTTTATCAAAGAGCAGTAGACAGAAATGCAACATAAGAAGAAAGAGAATAGAGATTAAATTAACCCAAATTTTATGGTACCTGGTATACAAACATTTTCTAACTTTCTTATATTTCAAAACAAGATGTTAAGAAATCAACTCAGTGTTTTGTATCGCCAAAACAGATGTATCAGCAGTTTCTTATTACTTCAACGTTCCTATTACTAAATATTTTCAATTTCGGATTTCAGCTTAATTTTAGTCAAGGCTGAATTAATGAATTTGGGGCTTATGATTTTTTAGTTCTATAGTCATCCATTCTTCTGCACTAGCATCAATCCCAAATTGCTTTATTAAGAACATCTAGAAGCTGTCTCTGCTCACTAGGATTCTCCCATAGCACATGATTAGAGAAAGGGGGTGACTGTATTTACATGCAGATCTTCAGTGGATTTCTTGGGTTTCTCACAGCCTTAAAGGAAGTGGCCAGCATAAAATATCTTCATTCATCCAAGGGTTTAACCTAGAATTCACTGCTGTACAAGAAGTAATATTTGTGGTAGACTTCTTCATTGCATTGGGTAAGTTTATCCTCAAATCAAACCATCAGAAACTTGCACACTGTGTTAAAACCTCATAGAATTAATTTTACTGACATGAATTTTGGCATTATGTCAGTCAGATGTCAAAGTGTACTGTAAAGAATGGCCTTATGAAACTTGTTATTGTACTTGCAGTAAAGATGACATCATGGATGGTGTCAAAGACATTATTCACTGACTTGCCCTCTGATTCATCAAAAATTATTGTTGTCCCCTCATAAAGAGCAGCAAATGGAATCTAGGGTAGGGTGCCTCAGCTTCCCTTACACTTAGGCCAAAAGGCAATTGTCAGGATAACAAATTTTAACACTGCCTACAGATATTTGGAAATCATAGCATTTGCCCTTAGGATAAAACCTGCAACATGGCTCCCAAACTTTTGAAGTTATCTCTGTGGAAAGAGCTCCAAGTGTGCTTAAAGACAAGAAAGAAGGAGATCAAGACCTGAAGTAGACACACACACACACCAGTAAAAGAGAAGAAATATAATAGAAAAGCAGCTAAGCCCAGGAGAGAACTATACCACAGAACTCCATTTCTACTGGAAGCCCTCCTTGATCTGGCAGTCTTGGGAGACCCCGCCTGCCCTACGGCTTTTTCCAGGCAGCTTAAGGGAAAAGCTGCTTCTGACAAGAATTGTCAGCCTGAAAAAGTTTTTCCCAACCCTTGTTTTTGGCAACTTGAGACAGAAATAGGAGCTGGATTGATTTTTGGTTTTTAGCAACTGCTAAACCTGCAGCCTGAAGGTCAACCTATATAATGAAGACAAGAGAATCTATATGCAGACTGACATATAAAAGGAGAAAAGGGATGACAATGATAATAAAAATAATAGAACCTACCTCCTAGAGATATGAGATATAAATGAGGTAATACATGTGAAACCTTTGTCTAACACATGGTAAACCTTGTGTAAGTGATTATTATTATCAATTACAAGGTTCAAGTCTATCTTTAGTATCAGCCAAAATGAACTGGCCTTAATGTATCATTTAAATGATTAGGCAGCCAGTCTAGCAAAGGAAAGGAAAAGAAGGAAGGGAGGGAAGCAGAAAGAAAATGAAGAAGGAAATAAGGAAATAAAACATGGAGCCTAAATTTAAGGTTAAAAGATTATCTTTTAAAAGGTCTGGCATTTGTCTTGTTATGAGTTAGTCTAAAATTGCACTATACAAGTCCACTAAGTTCACTCAAAAAATTAATATTTTAAATAAGTACTTTCCAATCAGAGGGCAGAAAACTCTTAATAAGCTTAGGGAATTATGTCAAGGGGTAAATAAATTCATAGATACAGATATATATGTATGTTAGGATCAACAAAAAACACATTTTTAAGACAATATTACCAAATGCTTAGAGGCTTCTTTTCATTATCTCCTCAAGCTAAGGATACTATTATGTGGGAAAAGTGATAAGGAAAGCAGGGCACATAATGTTCTCAAAAGAGATTTGTGCTTCTAATTCCAGTAAAGGTAGGCTAGGTTTTTAGATCAATCCTTTCACTGAAAATAAATAAAGGTATGTATTTATCATTCTTATGGACTTTTTAAATGGATTTTTCCAGGCACAAGGCACACAAATGTGAATTAATTGTGGTCCCCATGTTCAAAGAGTTCATTAGAAAATACAAAGTGGGAACTATCGTACATAATTGCAGAGGTGACACAGAAACATCAAAGTGGGTGAGTTTCACATGTAAAGGCTTTTTGAAAGAACCAAATTTTGAGCTGTCCTTGAAGGATGAGAACTGCCAGAGTGGTGTGGGGAAGGTATTCCAGGTGGAAAGGTTAAGCAGCTTCCCAGAGGGAGGGATTTCAGACCTGGGTGTGGACAGCAAGTGAATTGGCTTGGCTAGAGTGCAAGGACCCTATTGAAGAATGTAAAAATCCAGATTCCTTATTGGAAAAGGTCATAGCTTACACTTCCGTATGACCCCCCATACTACCTAGCACAGGACATTTTATGAGCAGGTAATAAATAAATTCTAGTTGATTCATTGAGTCAGCCCAACTCCAACACAACATATATTTTATCAAGCACTTGCTCTAGTAAGAAATGAAGCTGGAGAGCTGAATCATCACATGGAGGGAATATTGTTGGCTTCCAATTCTGAGAAACTGGGGAACTGAAACTAAGCTAAAGAATCTGAACAAACTCTTCCTGGTATTCCTGTTTATTTTGGTCTGTCAAGTAAAGGACAAGAGATACACAGAGAAATTCCCCCAAGATTCTGAATCAGAAAGAGATGAGTTACTTCAGTCCAGACAACCTTCTCCTCTCCCACTTCTTCAGTTTCTCAGCCTGCTTAAACAGTTTGCATGGTACTCCTTTCCACAAGCTACTTTCCTACCTGATAGAGGGCGGTGAATCACATCCATGATTTTAACTGGCTCATGAAGAACCTCCTCTTTTCCTTTATTAAATCTGGGGGTTAATTCTTGAGTAATTAATTCATGGTCATAAAATATCCAGTAATATATTTACCACTAATCTTTAGAATAAATGTGAAAATATTTGGATTTTTGTCATCTGTCTTTGTTGGTCTGCACAGGATTTGTGAAGGAAGCATCAACCTGGTAGTCATAAATAAATGATAACAATTGCTTTGATTTTAGAAGCCTATATTAATGCTTGCTTTTCTGAAAAATTCTTAATTTCTGAGAATATCAGTCTGAATACTTGAACTATAGTGGTCAATACAGATTTAAAATCACAAAGCATAGCTAGTTTCATGGCCTACAGAAAACCTTTTTCTAGTTCTTCCCTTTCTTTCCCCTCTCCCACCCATGCCCTCTGACCTGGACCCATCATGAATAGGGACATGTTTCATAAATGCAGAACCTCTGTATTGTAATATAAAATGGAAACATCCCAAGAAAATCATCCTCCAAGTTTATCCAAATTGCTAATTTGGCTTTAAGATTCAATTATTTTCTTTCAAATATACCCTAGGGTACGATGAGTTGTCATGGGGTTTTCCATACTAAGGAAAGTTTCAAAGTTGCCGATTGAAAACCTCCATTGAAACAAATGCATTATGTCACTTGAAATAAGAGCATCTGTACATACTTCACAAAATAATTTTCGTTGTTCAGCAGAGGAAGGCCAGATGATGCAATATCTAGCCTCCAGCTGCACTTTCCTCACTGGTAATTCAGCCTCTTTTAGTGCTGTTTGAAAGACTCCTGACCACTTACTGTGCAATTTTGATGATGTACTTAATTAAACTCAGTTCTCATCTCGTCACTTACAAGGAAGAGGGAACAGAAAGTGGATGAGAATGCATGTGTGTCCACAAAGCAACATAACGATGGTTATCTTTCTCTTGGGCATTATTTTTTAAACACAAGCAGTGCCAAAGGAAGAGGAAAATCAGTCAGAAGCCTTGGGGCATTCCCGTGAAGGAAATCCTTCCACAGGATGAAGCTGCACATCCTATAGAAAGTACATAAACAGCATTATAAGCTGAATGTTGTTATGATTTCTCTGAAGTTTTACATTTTCCGAGCTTTTTAAACCATTCATCGCTTTATTCTGCCAAAATAGATGAGCTAATAATTTGGCTGCCTGCTTTTAAGAGGTTAAAAGACAGGCAGGGGGAAAAAAGTCCCTGAAATAAAACATAACTGAAATATTTTAGTTGATTTAAACATATTTTGAGCATTTAGAATTGGTAATATTATCAAGGCCAAATGTTAAACAACAAATAATCAAAATAGAGTGTTGAGTTGAAACAGCTGTTTAATCAGCCATTTAATGAAGGATAAAAATGTTCCAATTGTTTCATGTTGTGAAGACAAAACAAATGTCTGATAAGATTTTTAATTTTTCAAATTGGTATGGGGGAAGTATTGTATATACATTGCCATTGTCCAATCTTTAATTGGTCTGAATCCAGAAGACTGGGCTTTTTCTTACTTTCTATAACTTTGCCCCAAGATAGATATCCTGTGCTCTGGTATAATAAAACTTTTAAAAAATAAATAAACAAGATCCATGACGTGGAAATCTCTTATGTGGCCCTTCAAAGTTTCATGCTGTACCACCATTGTTGGGACGTGTCCTTGGAGCAGACCCTACGAAGCAGTTGTGGATTTTTTTCCCTCTCCCACCCATGCCCTCTGACCTGTTCCCATCATAAATACGGATGTGCTTCAACAACAGGCCCCAAAAGCTAACCACTCTTTGACCCAAAAAGCCAGATGCCTTTTTGTTTATTTGTTTTGTTTCTGTTTCCAACACTGGCACAACCTGTGGGGCCAACAATGTGAAAAATGGAAGGAGCTCTCTGAGCTTGTCCCCAGGTTCCCTGCCTATCACTTATGTGCACCGCACCCCCCTAGGCCTACAGGTTTAGTTTATGATGACCACTCCCGTGTTTAGATTTCTCAGATGTAGAAAGAACTTCAAAGCATGAGTTCTTTTCATGGGGACACAGGCTTTAAACTCTGTGTTTCATAACTGTGAGTAATAGAAAAAATGGAGCCATTTAAGGATACTCTTAACATTCCTGGGACTCTGGACATACCAACATGCTCCCATAATTCTGTAACTAGAATGATATAGTAGGCTTTTTATTCTAAGTAAAAATAGACACCTAATCTAATGTGTTGTGAAGAGAAATACACTCTGCGGCTCCTTGGTTCTTTACATGAGTCAGTATATGCAAAGCACTTAGCACAGTTCCTGGCCTACATTAGACCTTGAACCCTTCCCTTTACAGAGGAGCTTCAACTTCACAGAGTCTGTAAAATGGCCCCAGCTAGTTTCCCTCCCATTGCAAACAGATCTTGGTCTAGCACCTGCCTAAAGTCCACTTATGTCATCCCACCTGTCTTTCTCAAAATCAGATCCACAGACCACCTCCATCTCAAACACTTGGCCGAGGGCAGGTGGTGGTGTGAGGGCTAAAAATGCAGATTTCTGGGCCCTTCTCCAGTTCTGCTGAATCCAAAGTTCTGCAAAAAGGGCCTAAGAATCCACCTTTTTATCAGGCTCCCAAAGTAATTCACCAAAGCTTGAGAATGTCTGATATAGAGCTTCACAGCTTTATGCCTCGATTAACTTAAACCCTGGAAAAAGAATTTTTGTGCCATGTCAACAGAACGTGTCGCAAAAACTACTTCATTGTTTCTTAAAGTTATGCCCACTGTCTTTATGGATGGCTGATTCAAGAGCCATCTGAGGGCTCATTTCAGTATCTCTTATACTGAAGTTAAGATTCTGTTCATTCCATAAATCTTTGTATTATATACAAGAACCCATACCATTCATTTGTGATTTCATTTACCTGCAGGGGGGAAAATAATCTATCTGCTGATGGATGTATTCGCTACCTGTTGTCAGAAAATGAAAAATATATAACTGTGTTTTTCTTACAGCTTTAGCAACTGGAAATCTTATAGCAATTTTCTTGCCCAAGTGTGCAATCTGTTCAAATCTATGGTCTAAATATATTTACTCTTTCTCCTCCTTTTAGGTGAACTCTGTTTTGCTTTACATTTAAATGACATATTGTAATTGTTGTGGTCTTTGGTGACCTCTGAACCACTTTAGACAGGGTATAAATTTTTACAAACTAGAGAGTATACATTTTCTTGCAGTTTGAATTCTTGGCATGCAGCAATTCCTGTACAGCCACTTGAATCAAGATTAAAAACTTGCTTGTTATAGGACGCAGGACTAGTGGTACTGTGTTCTCTCCAATGAGTCTTTTAATTGGTTTGGATACTTGGGTCCAGTTGTATCTGTTTTGCACATCTACTTTTACAAATGCAAGCCAGAGACAGGGAGTTATGATGCACTTCCAGTGCTTTCAGAATCCATTCTCCCTTTGTAGGCTATGAATTTCTGTTCTGAAGCAGCACAGTGTCTCCATGGCTACCTGACAAAATTACTAAGGCTGCCAGCGCCTGCATCTATGTAACAGTGTGAACTAAACAAGTTACTACTGCCAACACAAGTAGAGGATTTGTATCTCCAAACCCTGCAGGGGGAGATGTTGAGCATCCAACCAAAGCCCCGCAATCTTCCTGGCAGTGGTTCTATCAAGGTTTGCTTTGGTAGTAGCCAAACCCTCGCACGCAGGAAATAGCACCATGGATCATTTTCATCTCCCAAACCTCCTAATGCTTATTTATCACTTATGGCAGCCACACACTCATGGCAAAATTTTGGTTGAATCAGCAATGGATGTTGCTTAACTTAGCTTCCCTGTGTGATTCCTGTGCTTTTCCTCAGTACCCTCCAACACAAAAGTACTAGTTACGTAACTGAGCCTCCCAATGTTCCCAGAAGTTTCTTTACACATTCCTATCATGAAACAGCTTCCGTCTCAGTCTAATTCAGACGCAACGAAGAAATCCTCTTTAAAACATCCCTGCTGATCTGTTATCCACACAAATAAGAAAATTCCATAAGGGCAGTATGGCTTAGGGTTTAAGTGCACACACTCTGGGTTCAGAAAGACCAGGATTCAAATCCTGACTCTGCCCCTTACTATCTGTATGTCATTGGGCAAGTTACATAATCTAAGACTCGTTTCCTCGTCTGCAAAGTCTGGATAGTAATAGTACTACCTCAAAAGTAGTTGTTACAACTAAATGATTGAAGAAGTTAGCACATAGTAAGCACTTAATAAATTATTATTTATTAGTGCTCACAAAGTAATCCATTCTGAGATGAAAAGCTCTATTGATAGCAAGTTCTTTTTTATAGTAAACAGATTAAAATTAGGCTCATAATAACATCGTTCTTTCTTCCTAGTTCTGCCTTCGGAAGCTATCCAGAATAAGCATATTCCTTCTTCCACACAATAGCACTTTAAATATTTGAGGAAGCTATCATGTGCCTCCTTTCATATATTTGAGGGCAGCTATCATTTTTCCAGTCTGACTATATCTAGTTCCTTCAGCTGTATCCCACAAGACTTTGGATCCATCACTCTCTGTGGCAGAGCTTGCTAGATGCTTCCTGATCCCATTTCTTCTTCTTGGGCTTAGAAGAATACCTAGCCATTAGGCTGGGGCCACGGGACTAGGCTCTGGCCAGTGAAACGGGAGTAGAAGGCCTGTGTGCTGCTTCCGTGCCAGGCCGCGTGTCTCATGCAGTTCTCTCTTTCACTCGCTAGCCTGCTTCATGCAGTGTATCCAGTGGAGAACTCCACGGAGACGCTTGAAGTTTACATGGAAGCTGTAAGATGGAAGAAGCTTGAATCCCTGTGTCACCACATAGAAGGCTACCTGTCAAACACTTGTCAGAGTGTGACTTGAGTAAGAAATAAACTTTCGTTGTATTAAGCCATTAACACTTGAGGCTTTATCCATTACTGCAACATATCCTAGCCTATCACGGCTAATATATCTTTGTAGTTACCCTTCTCTGGACCTATACCAGTTTGTCAATGACACATAAAAGATGATATCCAGAACTGTGCACAGTTTTTCAAATGTGACCTAACTGATGGAATGACACTGGAAAACCACTTCCTTCTTTCATTATTGTTGTTTTTCTTAGTACCATATTTTTATCAGTGCTTTCCAAAGTTGCCTTATGCTTAGCAACCACGTTACATATACACAGGTGGCACAAGTTACATTTGTAGTTAACTAAAAACACTGAAGTATTTTTCAAACCAACTGCTATTAAGCTAAGTCTGGCATAGTCAGTGTTCACCAAATATCCTATTTGCTTCCCTACACTTTCTGGCCTCCCTCACAGTTTGGTTGGGGCCATGTTTATATCTCAAGGAGCAGAAATACTGTGTGTCACTTCTAGGCTGGGTCAGTTAAGAGACAGTGTACATCTTCCATTTCTCTCTTCCCCTGCTGCAGGGTCCTTGGAGAACACATTCTAGATGAAAGTAGGCTTCCTATTGGACTTTGCATAAATGAGAAATAAACGTTTATTGTTAAAATACTGATATGACAGAGTTTGTGTGTTGTGGTATCTGACATTAATTAACCTGACTCTGGTACTTGTGCAATTCATTTGTTTATACTTTAATTCAAAACTTTATGGTTATTCCTATTAACTTTTTAAAAATTCCACTCATACATTATGTAACAGAAAAGTACCCTATCATAAGTGAATTAATTGTTAGATAATACTCCATTATGTAAATATACTGCCTCTTCATTCTCTTAATGGTATATTTGATAAAACAGAATTTCTTAATTTTAATATGGAACAATTAACCAGTTTTTTTTCTTTATAATTAGCACATTTTGTGTCCTATTTAAAAAATTCTTCCCTACTGCAGAATTGTGGATTTGTTCCACTACATTCTCTTTTTTAAACTTTATTGTTTTACTGTTCAAGTGTAGATTGGCAACTCATCTAAAGTGAAATTTTGGGATATGGTATGAAGCAGGGATCACAATATAGTTTTCTTCATTTGTACATACAGTTGGCCCAACACTATTGATTGAAAAGACTATCTTTTCTGGCCAGGCACGGTGGCTCACGCCCGTAATCCTAGCACTTTGGGAGGCCAAGGCGGGAGGATCCCTTGAAGTCAGGAATTCCAGACCAGCCTGGGCAACATAGCGAAACCCTGTTTCTACAAAAAATAGGAAAATTAGTGTGCACCTGTAGTCCCAGCTACTCAGGAGGCTGAGGCAGGAGGATTGCTTGAGCCCAGGAGTTTGAGGTTGCAGTGAGCTGTGATGACGCCACTGCACTCAACTCCCAGCAACTAAGACTCTTGTCTCAAAAAAAAAAAGAAAGAAAGAAAAGAAAAAGACTGTCCTTTCTGTTTTACATTTAGTGACCTTTTTTTTGTCATAAATCAGGTAATAGGTATGTGTGGATTCTGTTTCTAGACATTCTATTCTGTCCCTTTAGTCATTTTGCTTCTCTTTTGCCAATTTTATCCTCCAACTTTGTTCTTCTACTTCTAAAATGTCTTTACTATTCTTGGTTTTTTGTGTTTCCACATGTATTTTAGAACTATCTGGGCAATCTCCACAAAATAATCTGTGGTGCCTTGACTGGCATTTTGTTGGATCCATACATTAATTTGTGTGGAACTGACTTCTCTACAATACTGAGTCTTCCAACCCTGGTCTCTTTCTCCACTTGCTTAGGCAATTTTTCTCAATAATGTTTTGTGGTATTTAGGGTAAAAGTTTTGCATGTCTTTTGTTAAAATTATTCCTAGGTAGTTAATGGTCTTTGACACTGTTGCAAATGATATGTTTTAAATTTTTATTTTCTATTTGTTTGTTGCTTATATATAAAAATGCAGTGACTTTGTACATATGCCTTATATCTTGCTAAATTCACATATCAATATAGTTTGTAGATTCTTTTGGACTTTCTATATAGAATCATGTGCAATCAGGTTATCTGTGAATAATGACACTTTGTTTCTTCCCTTCCAATCCTTCTGCCTATCTGTATTGCATTTTATGTTTCATTTTTAAGTCTAAAATTCCAACTGGTTGAGGTAATTTCAATTCATGATTTTATAACCCAGAATATTATCTTCCCCAGCAATTTATCAAATTTGTGAATGATAAACATGCATTCTGTGTGCTCATTCAAATCAGTGTCCAATAACAATTTTTACACAGGAAAAGGCTAAAAACAAAGCCATGGAGAATACCCCAGGAGACTTGCTTCCAAGTTGAAACTAGCCATTAATTAGTACTCTTTGGGTGCAAGTGCTCAAACTGTCACTTGATCCATCTACATATGTCTCAGCCAGCATCCATTTCTTCCCCAGAATATCACAAGATGTTTCATCAAGTTTTACTTGAAATCCATATATTTTACAGACCAACAATTCCCTCTGTTCTCATTAGTCTAAAGTCTCTCTTTAGACTGAAGATCCTATGTGAAATGTAAAAAGTTTATTTACTCCTTTCTCTTAATGAATAACTATGTTGGCTTCTTGGTAATGACTACTTCACTTTCCAAGTAATCATGAAATCTCTGTTTAAGAATTTATTCTACCAAAAGAAAAAAAAAGAATTTATTCTGGCATTTTGCTAGGAGCCTATGTTTCATGGATATGAATTTTCTGGAAGCCACTTTTCTCTCCATTTTTGGAACTTCAAGGGCCACACTGTCTACCTCTAGTTTCCTATCATGCCTCCTAGTCTCTATAATTTTTAAGAAATTATTGGCAATAATTCAAGAGTGCTAATACAAGTGACTGCATTTCTGTGAGTTATAATCTGTCTGAGGCTAAGAATGTAAATTCTTTTAATATAGCAAGTAAATGTTTAACTATATCATCACTTAGTGTATCAGTCAGCATCCTGGCAGGACACAGAATCCTCTTCTTACCCCAGAAGGATAACATGAAGAAACTGCAATAGAAGGGCTACTTACAGGGATGTGGGCAGAGTTAAGGAAACAAACAGGGATGGTGAAGCACCCAGAGACAATGGAAGCTGCTAAGACTCTGAATCAATCAGCAAGAAGTAGATGGCACACTTAAACTGGGTAATCAAGGGAGAGGACATTTACAAAGCTGTGGACAGTGTTTAGGATAAATAGGAAGTAATGGCTCAGTATCCTGGGGCTAGTAAGAACAGAGGGAGTGTATATCCCTGAGCCTGAATGACTAAGTGGAAAAAACTATTACTAGAATTCAGAGAGATTGTAGCATGGGCTAGCCCCTGACAGCAGTTGTGTGTGGCCTTTGGTAGAGGCCCACAGCCCACAACCAATGCAGCATGATTTGGGGGTGGGTATGGGGAGGTGTGGGAGGCAGAGAAATCTCCCTCTCCTCACCCTCTGAAATCCCAGTGATGCCTCTCATTGGCTGAACCCACTGGAAACCAGAGGAAAGGGAGCCCTTCAGTGAAGTCCATACAGGGTGGACTCCTAGGCACACAGCAAGGTGTAGAGGATGGGGGTGAGTGGATCCAGAAGGGAAAAGAACAGCCAGTGCAACCTGTTATGCCCAAAGGGCAAGAGGAGGAAATGTTGTAGAGCCTTCTGCAATCTGGAACTGGAACAGGAGGAGGGGCCATCTGTGGAAGGCTGTTGATGTGAAGGAATGAGGCACCAAGGCAGCGGGGGTACAGGGAAGAAATGCCCCAACCTCTCTCTCATCCAGCTCTTAACTTTGTACCAGTGCCTCCCATTGTCCAAACCCAACTAGAAGCCAGTTAGCAAGGGAGCCCATGTCATGCACAGAAGGGTAGAGATGGAGACAAACCAGCATACTTAGCCTGAGAAATCCTCTTAGCCATATTTACTTTACACGTCTCAGTTGAAAGGTAAGTTTCCACTCTAGAAAGCAGGGAAGTGAAATAAGGATTTAGTAATTCTGTCTTCTTGGAGTCATATGATAACACCAACATGACCAAATAGTAGATTTTCCCTTCCTTTTTCTCCTTTCTATTAGGAAGCTCTTCCAAAGTTCTTTTTGTTCTCCTTAGAATTCCTCACAAGTTATTGTATTCTAGGTTTCAGACATTTAGCAAATATTTATAAGCCTTTGCCTAATAGCAAACTCTGTGCTGGAGAATCAGGGGCTATGGCCTTGAACAAGCACAGCCAGAGAGCAAGGCCTCTACAGACCACCCTTCCTCCTACTATTCTAAGGACAGTCTCTTTCTAACCTGGGAAAGTCCTATCCTCCCTCTGCCCATACCCAAGAAAGCTACCCTCCTTTTCACTTAAGGACTCCTAAGGGCTCAAGTTCTTGAAAACAAAAGCTAGAAAGTCTTTTATATATTTCACCATACTACAAATCTCTTCGGAAACAATGAAGTTTACAGTCACTTTCTTACTTGAATAGAGATAGAAAGTAGAAAAAGAGAAAACACAGGGAGAAAAAACCTAAGAATTGATATCTTAAAATATGGCCCAGTGACACTTGGCTGCTTTCTCATCTTCCATCACTTGGATGTGTCCTTTTAAACTCTGATCTCACCAGCACACCCCTCTGCAACTTCATTGTCTCTGTTGTTTCCACTTCTTCCTTACTGTAATCATTTTCAACACATTCCCAAGATTTCATTTTGAGATATGCCCATCCACTTTGCATTATCTACACTTTTGGAGTGCCTGGTCATGAGAAAACCCTCTGAAACATTTTGAAATCAGTTTTCATATACTAGAATGAGCCCAATATTGTCCTCATTGACTAGTTTATGACCTCTACAGTGGGGTATAGTCACTTTTCCCCCGATGTTGGCTTAACTTCAACTATTTCTTCATTACTGATCAATTATTTCAGAGTTATGGTTTTTCTCATTTTATCCTCTGTATCCTGAAGGATTAAATAATCAGTAAAACATGTTTAAAATAAGAAAATACATACCAATTGTTTCTTTTAGGAGATTGAGACTTCCAACAAAAGTCTAGTGGCACTATTCTGTGCATAAAAATAAACAAACTTAAATATATACCTGATAATAAGTAATGGTGTAATAAACATGCCAACATGGAGTTCTCAAGCCAAAGCTGTCCCTAAGAAGTCCCATGTCTTGTGGAAATAGTCCTGCATTTGTACTTATACCCTGTTTAGTCTTTGGCTGGGAGCAGCTCACAGAAGTTTGGCGTCAGTGTGAACACAGTGCTGTCCAGTAGGGTGGCAGCTGGCATCCTTGTTCAGTTATGTTCCCTGCATCAGGAGATCTGATTGACAAGGTTTCATGGCCATCACAACCACGTTAATAGATTAAAATTAGAAAAGCTGTAAGATTAGCTTTAAAAGACAAAAATATACTTGTTTTAGTTCAATGTTCATTTGTTATTTTAAAAGAATCCTTAGCAAATATAACTAGAAGTGAACATACTTCACTGATAAAGAGTATCTCCCCCCCCCAAAAAAATAGAGCAAATCTCAAACTTAATGGTAAACATTGAAATCCTTCCCTCTTAAGTAAGGACCAAGATAGGAATACCTGCTCTCACCACTTCTATTCAATATTATATTGAAGGTCTTAGTTACAGCTAAAAGCAGGAAAAAGAAATAAAAGGCATTAGGATTGGAAAGTAAAAGGTAGCTGTCATTATTCATATATGGTATGATTATCTACATATATAACACCGAAGAATATCCAGAAAAATTATTATAATTAAAAAGAGGGTTTGGCTAGATCAATGTATGAAAGTCGATTATGTTACTGTATACCAGAAACAAATTTTTTTTTTTTTTTGAGACAGAGTCTCACTCTGTCATCCTGGGTAGAGTGCAGTGGCATCATTGTAGCTCACTGCAACCTCCAACCCCTGGGCTCAAGGAGGGATCCTCCTGCCTAAGCCTCCTGAGTAGCTGGGACTACAGGCACATGCCACAATGCCTGGCTAATTATTTTTTCTATTTTTAGTAGAGACAAGGTCTCACTCTTGCTCAGGCTGGTCTCAAACTCCTGAGCTCAAGCAATCTTCCTGCCTTGGCCTCCCAGAGTGCTAGGACTACAGGCATGAGCCCCCACGCCCGGCCAGAAACAAAATATTAAAAACTATATCTTCTATAAGATTTTTACTTTCTCCTTGAAGTTATTGCATGTATTTTATTCCTAGACACTGTATTTTTATTGCTTTTTAAAGTAGTATAGTTTTAGACCACTAAATACATGCAGAGATATGCTGTGTATTTAGACAGGAAACATAATATATAAATATGTTAATTCCCTACAAATTGACCTTTAAATTCAATGATACTCCATTCCATATACAACAGGATTTTTCATGGAACTTGGTAAGTTAATTCTAAAATTTATATAGAAGACTAAATAGCCAAGGTACTCCTGATGAAGAAAGTCAGAAAGCAAGATTTGTTATAAAGCCATGGTTGTTAGGGGAAGTCAGTTTTGGATCAACAAAAGAGACAGCTAGACAACTGAAATAAAATAGAGAGCCCATAAGTAGATCCACACCCATGTGTGGGTGGCATTAAATAACAGTGAAATGGTAGAACAAATGAAGATCTATATGGAAAAAATAAAACTGTATCCCAACCTCATATTATATTCAAAAATCAATTTCAAATAGATTGTGGACTTATATGTGAAAGACAAACTTAAAAACCTTTAGAAGAAAATATATTTATGATCTCAGGTAAGAGAAGGATTTTTTAAATGGAACACAAACACATAAACCCAAAATGGAAAAGACTTATGAGCAGAAATTACCAATTTTATCTTAGCCAAGTTTATGAGAAGACACTAATAAAGATCATGTAAAAGTAAGTCACAAAATGGAAATAAGGTTTGTAACACACATAGATAACAAAGAACTGGAATTCATAAAATATAAAAAACTCCCTAAAGTAAATGAAATATAGAAAGAAAAAACACAGAAAAAGGATAAAAGGCTTATACAGGCATTTCACAGAAGAAAAAACACAAATAGCTAAAAAAAAAGTAAGAAAATATACTCAACCTCATTTGTAATCCAAAAAATATAAAGTAAAACACGTTGAGACACTATTTTACACCTATTAGACTAGCAAAAATTAAATGACAGTGGTGTTGGCAATGATGTGGAGAAAAATCTTTTATAACAGCTTTATTAAGGTAAAATTCATGTACAAAGAACTGTACATATTTAAAGTGGACAATTTGATGAGTTTGTACATACATGAACATCTGTGATACCATCACCACAGTCAAGGTAACAGACATATCCAATACCTTCCAAAGTTTTCCTGTATCCCTTTGTTTTTGTTTTGTTTGCTTGTTTTGTTGTGTTTTGTTTTTTGCAGTAAGAACACTTGGCATGAGACCTACCCTCTTAACCAATTCTGAAGTGCTTTGAGACTGTATTGTTAACTATAGGCCCAGTGTTGTACAGCAGATCTCTAGAATTTATTTACCTAGCATAATTAAAACTTTCTGACAACAATTCCTCATTTCTCCCATGCCCCAGCCCCTGGCAACCACTGTTGTATTCTCTGCTTCTGAGTTTTACTATTATTATTATCTTACATACGTGGAATCATGCAGAATTTGTCCTTCTGTGACTGGTTTATTTCACTTAGCATATTGTCCTCCAGGTTCATCTGTGTTGTCGAAAATGGCAGGATTTCCTTTTTTTTTTTAAGGCTGAATGATATTCTGTTGTGTGCATATACCACATTTCCTTTGTCCATTCATCTGTCAGTGCACGCTTGGGTTGTTTCCGCATCTTGGCTGTTGTGAATAGTGCTGCAGTGAACATGGGAGTGCTATTATCTCTTCAAGATCCTGATTTCAGTTCCTTTGGATATATACCCAGAAGTAGTATTTCTGGATCATATGGTAGTTCTACTTTAATGTTTTGAGGAATCTCCATACTATTCCATACTGGCGGCACCATTTTACATTCCCAAAAACAGTGTACGAGGTTCCAATTTCTCCACTTCACCAACACTTATCTTTTGTTCTTTTTTAAACAGGTGTTAGGTGATATCTCAGTATAGTTTTGATTTGCATTTCCACAATAATTGATGATGTTGAGTGTCTTTTCATATGCCTGTTGGCAATTTTTGTCGTCTTTGGAGAACTGTCTGTTCAAGTCTTTTGGCTATTTTTTAATTGTGTTATTTGGTTGTTTTTTTTTCCTATTGAGTTGTAGAAGTTCCTTATATATTTTGAAAATTAACACCTTATCAGATATATGGTTTGCAAATATTTTCTTTCATTCTGTTGGTTGCCTTTTCATTCTGTTGATTGTTACCTTTGCTTTGCAGAAGCTTTTTAGTTTGATATAGTCCAACTTGTCTATTTTTGCTTTTCTTGCCTGTGCTTTTGGTGTCACATCCAATAAATCATAGCCAAGACCAATGTCAAGAAGTTTTTCTTCTATGTTTTCTTCTAGGAGTTTTACATTTTTAGGTCATCCTAAACATTGCTGGCAGGAAAGAAGATTGATATAATAACTGGAAAACAATTTGCTATTATGTAGAAAAGTTGAAAATTAGCATAACCTATAATGCAACAATTCCACTCCTTGGTATATATCTATAAAGAAATTCTTCCACACATGCACAGGGAGATATATAATAGCCTCATTCCTTAAAAGAGGAAAAAAGTAGAAAACAACTCAAATTGGAGACTGGAATGATATCTATTCAAACAATGGAAAAACCAAAACTCAGGGCAAATGAATAGTATGGATATGGATCAATATCTCAAATCTAACTTGCATAAAAGCAAGTTACAGAAGAAAACACAGGATATGACTCTTTACATAAAGAGTGATCTTTGATAAAGATCAAAACATGCAAACTAAAATATATATTGCTTAAGGATGCATACATATGCATACATATGATAAAATTTTTAAAAAGCAAGATAATGATAAAAACACAAATCAAGGTTTTTCTCTGGTAGGGAGAGAGGGAGATGGAATGAAGAAGTGTTGTAAGGAACCTTCCAGATTACTAGTTATGTTCTATTTCTAATTCTAGGACAGGTGTACATAGGTTTTCATTACATTATCTTACTTTGAACCACGTATGTGTGTACACACACATATTGTACCTATATTATTCAGATTCTTTTTATGTATGATGTATTTTACAATAAAAAATAACACTTTTGAAGAAAAAAGAAGACAAGCTCATAAAGGCTCTTGACCTTTCAACTTTCTTCCAAAGTGTTATATAGATATGATACCTGAAATGAAGCAAATAACTTGCAAGCTTGAGGACAACACCCACATGCTAAAGGTGGTAGCGTGGGAAGACAGAAGCGGCCTGGGTTTTCATCATGTGGTTGATGTGCCCTGGGCAGCCTACCATACATCTTGTATTGTGAGCAATTTGTTTCTAAAGTAGGGCCGTCTTTTGCTTTCATCTGAATGAAATCTTTAAGGATAGACTATTGATGAAACTCTTGGGATTCTAATCCCAACTATAGTCTTGTCTCATGATCGTCCGATCACATTCATGCCAATGTGATATGTTGATTCCTGAGTCAGACCCAATAGCAACAGGCCAACAACAAAGCATTCAGATTTCTCTACCCCTAGAAGTTCCATTTTAGACCACGCTTTCTAGTCCAACCACATGCTTCATTAACTATACAACTATTAGGGTAGCTCATTATGCTCCTATATGTTACTACATAGATCCATACAAATGCTGAAAATTCAGGAAATGCAAAGCTCCTATGGGGGAATGTGTTCTGAAATGTTATCTCCAAATGTCTCCTACAAAAGACCAATATGAAAAATGTTTTCTGTATCTAAGGAAGAATATATTTTTAGAGATCTCCTTATTTCAGACAGGAAAAAAGTATGGCTTCTGGGTAGAGTATGACCTGAATTTCTCCCCTCCATTATGCATAAGTCTTTTCCTTTTTGTGGTTGCTTTTGTTTATTCACACTATGAAAATATCTTCTTGAATTCAATAGCTTGACCTAAAAATTATGTTTCTTGACTCATCAAAGTCTTGTAGTCTAAATATATCATGCTTCATGCGGCTATATAAACACACACACATATATACATTAACATTAGAGATTAAACCTTTTATTCTTGAGAACATGAAGTGGAGTTTTAAATTTCACATGCCAGAGCCATTAAGAATTCTTGTTTAAAACTTTTGGCTATGACTACTTAGAAATTCTTCTGAGAACTAACAGATTTTATTGCCCTTGTTTCATCTAGGGTCCAGTTAGCAAATACAGGGATAAAATACTCCACATTTTATGTTTTAAGCTTTTTTTGTTCTTTCTTGCCAATGATTAAGGTGTTTAAATTTTTTTAAAAACTTTTAGCTAAATAATTTAAATCATGATAAACATGGAGTCATTATGAAATCCAAGTTAATAAACAAAATAAACTATTTTTTCTAATGAAAACTATTTTTTCATTTTCATTGAAAATGATTAGGTTCTGCATCCTGCAGTCTAATCTTCCAGAGTAGCCCAGCCTATGCTTCTATGCTTAAATTACTTTGGTCTTCTTTAGTGCAATTCCTTGGATGTAGATACTGGCCTAAGGAGAACAGGAAGCCTCTCCACATCACCACATTTCTCTCTCTTTCTCTCTCTCTCTCTCTCTCTCTGTCCCCTCAGCCTGTTATATTATATATATTTAATCAAGTACATAGATTTACACAAAAACACTTTGAAAAGCATGACCAATATGGGCTTGCCATTTAGATGGAGAAGACTAAAGTTCAACTCCTTTCTCTTCTCTATGTGTTTTCGTAACAACCACTTAGACTCTCTATATCTCAGTTTCCTTATCTGTAAAATTGGAACAATAGTGTTTACCTCAGAGCATTGTCACAAAAATGAACAAAGTATATGTAATAGCATTTCATAAACTGGAAAGTGCTACACAATTTTGTTATTATTTTAATTCTCAGCTTCAAATTGGATAAGACAAGTGTTAACAACCCTCATTAAAGGCCAAGAGTTGAACCAAGAAGAGTCCTGGACCAACTTCCCAACATGTGATACGGAATACTAGTCCCATAAGTTTATTAGTAGATATTATGTAAATTAAAACTTTTAGAGTAAGAGGATCAAAATGAGTTGGAAAACATTGGTTTAAGAAAGTTAAATCAGTTTCTTTTATTACAGG
This sequence comes from Daubentonia madagascariensis, assembly GCA_023783475.1. Taxonomy (NCBI): domain Eukaryota; kingdom Metazoa; phylum Chordata; class Mammalia; order Primates; family Daubentoniidae; genus Daubentonia; species Daubentonia madagascariensis. The sequence continues at coordinate 7,682,320 of JAKFHU010002088.1, forward strand.
ACTTTTAAGAACCTTTAATATGCTAATGTACACAGTGAAGATCTGAGAATATCATCTGTAGTGTTTCTCCAAATTTTTATTTACTTATTTTTATTTATTATTTTTTTAAGGCTAGTCAAGTGAAGCAGAGGGAGTGGAGAAGGAACAAAGGAATCTGTAACTGGTTGTGATCAATTTGTTGTAAGCACTCCTGCACTCAGACCAGCCTTCTCCAAATTTTTGACTGCTTCCATTCTCTCTCTCTTTTTCTTTTTTTGCAAAATACTATTTCTAGCAAGTACAACTTTATCTTTTACCCCTTCCCCTTTCATTTCTACAGTCCTACTTCCTGTTACCTAATTTTTAGAATATCCTTTCTAATTTTTGTTATGTTGGATTTCTGTTAATAGGCAGGGAATAACAAATTTTCCAAAACAATGTTTTATTAGAGCAAAACCTACACAACTAGTATACTACAAAACTATATAACATATTATAGTATACAAGAACTCAATGAAACAAAATATTAACAAGAATCCAAACCAACAAAAATATGGTTTGTACTCTAGCAACACAATCCCCCTTCTCAGTCTATAGAGCAGATTTTCCTAAAGGTAATTAATTAATCACCATAATTCCTGTTTATGAAATAATACTATTTAATATAATATGAAGTCTTAATCACAAGTATCTTTACTATAGATTTTTTTTTTTTTTTTGAGATAGGGTCTCGTTCTGTTGCCCAGGCTAGAGTTCAGTGGCATCATCATAGCTCACTGCAACCTCAAACTCCTGGGCTCAAGTGATCCTCCCGCCTCAGCCTCCTGAGTAGCTGGAACTACAGGTGGGTGGCACCACGCCCAGCTAATTCTTTACTACAGATTTTTGAAACCTAATGTCTCAGTTACATATTTTCAAGTTACATAGTAGTTTTATTAATAGGTGCCTGTACTCTATATAACATGGGTGCTGCAGTAGTTGGTTTGCATGCTAGTATAAAAACAGAGCACAGACAGGCATGGTGGCTCATGCCTGTGGGAGGCCAAGATGGGATAATCACTTGAGGCTAGGAGTTTAAGAACAACATGCACAACGTGGCAAGACCCTGTCTCTATAAAAAATTTTTAAAAATTAGCCAGGCTTGGTGCACATGCCTGTAGCCCCAGCTACTTGGGAGGCTTAGGTGAGAGGATCTCTTGAGTCCAGGAGTTCAAGGCTGCAGTGAGCTATGATCATGCCACTGCACTCCAGCCTGGCCAACAGAGTGAGACCCTGTCTCTAAAACGACAAACAAACAAAAAACACAAAAACAAACAGAGCACATAGTTTTTTTCATTTAGCACATTTGAGGCCTTAGAATAGCCTAAATGGCACTTACTTCCTTATTTGGAGCATGAAAAAGTTCCAGTACACTTGCAAAGTCACGAATTTGCTGCCCTACATGTATGCACTCATCCTCCTAAAGCATACACCTTCCTCCCCTTCTGTCAAACGTTTTCACGTCTCTATGAGTCACATCATAAGTTCTTGGGCCAAACCCACCTCCCTTACCCCTCTTTTTTCCTTTTGTATCATATTTAGTACTTTTATCCTTCCCAAACACCCAGAGGCCACCTAGGTGTGGGACATCTCTGACTGTGGCAGTTGTCTTTCTAAACTTACCTACACCTCCCCAGTGTGACTTCTTTACTCCCACAGACCTCTATGGCTCATTTTCTCCACTCCAGCTAGAGCAGTCAAGTACAAGCTTCACCTAAGTTATAAATGACTACATTCTGCAAAGGTCCATCTAGAGTCAGAAAACAACCTTGGGTTTCATTTGAGTGTGAAAACCACTATACTCACTTGTTTATTAAAAGAGTTATGACGTGTTAATCTTTTCAATTTCTGGACCCTCCCCCCCCCAAAAAAAATGAAGAAAAACAGGTGGAAAGGAAACCTCATACAGTATTATTTCATCCCCTTTTGCTACTGTGCTTTGATGCAGAAGTTAGTAGACTTACAGGATCTCTGAATTAGAAGGGATCTTAAGGTCAAGTTGGTTTAAATACCTATCCTATAATTAAATCAGCATGTGTACTCATGAAAAGAGAATAGACTTCCAAGCAGGGTGGGTTGGCTCTGTCACTTCCTAGTCACATGACCTGAAACAAGTTACTTAACCTCCCAGAGTCTCAAATCCCTGAACTGAAAAATGGAGAAAATAGTGTGCAGGGTTATTGTGAAGATTCAAGGTAATGTATTTAAGATGCTTAACATTGTGCCTAGCACCAGATAAATGGTAGCTATGATCTTATTTATTTACTTACTTAATTCCTACATAGTTGACAAATGATCACCCAACCGCCTTAACTCCCCTCCCCTTCAGTGGTGAGAACCTCACTGCTTCCCTAGTCAGTCCATTCCATCTTTGGAAAACTCTCCAAGAGTTACAAAGTGCATCCTCACTGTTGGGATTGCCAACTGTCCAAGGAGGAAGAGTCCCGGGGGTGGATGATAGCAAGGGCTATATTAATGACTGACAGAGGAGGCTGTGGATTCTGATAGACAGGAAGAGAAAATAAAAATCCAGGCTCAATCAGGTCAACATCTTCTCATTAGCCATCCTACAGACGCACACCCATCCCTTAAGCTCCCTAAGTTTGGTCAAAGAAGATTGAAAAAATTTGACTAATTGCTAGCAAATGTGTGGAAGGTTAAAGTGGTGAACACTTTGGAACCTCCAATATTCAAATAATGTATATAAACCTGTAATCAATGAAAATTAGAAGTAATTGTAGCATGTCTTAGCTTGGGTTCCTTAGAAAGCAAAGTGTGAAACAAAGTCTTCTATGTGAATACTCTATTGGAGAGTGGGATCCAGGAAGCAGGAGTGGAAGCAAGGTGACACAAAACCTGGACAGGGGAGAGCCAACTCGAGGATGAGTTATTAAGTTAGCTACCTCTATGTGTAACTGATTGCTCAATCCTACAGGACTATATGGGACACTGTATGAAATCTGGGAGTAGAAAGGGGGAAGCATTTAACCATCATCTCCCAAATCCCATTGGTTCAAAGTTTATCCCACAGGACATTGACATCCCACACTTCCAGGTTACACACATATATTTGCCAACTATTGCTGCAACAATACTGTATAATAAACAACTCCAAAATTTTAGTGGCATACAAAACAAATACTCATTTTTCTCACTCATGGGTCTGTGGGTCAGCTGTCCATGCTCTGCTTCAGACTGTGAGTGGATTGGGTTCGAGTCCACTCCATCTGTCTCTCCTTCTTGGACCAGAAACTTCCTGACACATGATCTCTCATGTTGAATGGGAGAAACAAAGGCCAAGTCAAACTACACCAATACATTTAAAGCCTTTGCCTGCATCCTATGTTCTCACAGTCCATTGACCAAAGCAAGTCACTAGCCAAACCCAGAGTCAATGAGGCAGAGATAAAATCTCCATCTCTTTTACTGGGAGGCACTAAAAATAAAACCACTTGACAATGAGTTTCAATGTACAGTATACTACAGTGAGGGAGTGAAGACTGAGAGCCATGATCCAATCCACTAAGCACCTGTGGGCACCAAGTGTGTTTTTGAGGAATTTACACTAAGGTATCAGCACAGAAGCCCCAGAGAAGGTGAGAGGCATTCAGAGGGCATCTGAGATGAGGTACTGTCAGGCTGAAACTGCATAAAGTTGTTTGCTCAACAGAGGGAAGAAGAAGAGACAGGCGAGGTTGAGAAAACTTGGAGTGATACATAAGAGATGTTCAAGGGGTGTAGTCATCTGTGATGTTAATTAGTCTTATAACATGACAAGGATAATTACTGCATTGTGGTGTATAAGAAGGAAGTGCCAGCTCTACTGGGAGTTCAGTCTCCTGCTTTTCCTGTGTAGGTGGGAGGGAAATAGCCAGTGTGTGGATTAAAGCAAGGAATCATCATTTTCCCACACTGCTCTCTTAGGAAGTTTGGAAGTGGAGTTAAGGAGAAGCCTATGTCCCTCTTACAAGAAATGAGTTGTTAACCAAGGCTCTGATGTCACATACGAGACTACCCTTTGGGAACCACGTACCCATTAATAGACCAACTCTCTCCCTAACACTTTGACTTGGGTGAGGAATTTGAGGACAATACACCCTGGTTTCATATTTTAAACAAATCACTCCTCCTGAGCCCAACCAAAGCACTTCATTCTTGCCTTAAACATACCTCTCTTGCCATTTTGGAATGAGAGAGAGGCTTCAACAATCTTAAGTTGGTTCTTCTGGGATTTCAAGTCATAGGTCCTCATTCTAAACCTCTGGGCCTCATAAAATGAAACTCATCTATCTTCTACCCAGAAAGTTTTCAAGACTGAAAACAAATTCACAGTCAAGCATAGTTTCCAAGTATCTTGTCTATAATATATCAAACACATGATATGTGGAAATACATAAACAGCTAACTGAATTTTTCTTTTTGTTTGAACAGAAATGACTTTATACTTATGTATCTTCCTACGAATTGATTCTACATGAGGATGGATTCAAAAATGCACGTTCCTAAAGCAACCAAAAGTAGAACCCTTGACATTTGTTAAGATGTTGAAATTCACTATACCATAATGACATATAATTTTCCTTCTTAAAATGTGGCCTTTGCATTGGCTTGTTCAGTAGTACTTCTTCACAAGCCTAAGAAATATAATAAATACTATGAAACAATGGGAAAAATTCTGTGTATATGTACCTTTTTCTGGGAAGAAATTTCATGACTTTTAAAAGACTCCCAAAAGAGCCCATGCTCCATCAAAAGGTTACAAGGTTACACTTGAATTTGGTGGTGGCTCAGATATATTACATGAACAAGCCCACAATGTACCCTATATGAAAAAAAAAAGCATGGAGCAGGATTCGTGAAACTTTGTCAGTGAATGAAACAATGTGACATCTCCAAACGTCTACTTTCTTATGAAGAACCAGACATTTCTTAGACCTGTGTGAGACACAAATGGGGCAGCATCTCAGTGGACAGTGATTTCTCCAGAAACCATGTCTGTGCTCTTCCTCCTCCTTCTAACAAAAGACTTCTTCCCATTGGCACTTGATCCAAGCTGAGCAAGTCAGAATAATTCCCTGAGATTTTTCAGGCTGAAGCTGAGAGGATGATACTCTTTTTCCTCTTTGGTCACTCTCTTAAAATGATGTGAGCCCAACAGGCAGGGCAACTTACTACCCAGCGTGTCTAATCTTGTAGAGAAGGAAGGAGAGAATGGAGCTTACATCCAGAAGGAAACAGAAGCAAGAAGTTGAGAGAGTCTTAGAGAACATGGGGCTCTAGTTGAATTGTCCCCTCCCTATACCAGACACATGAGCTACTCAATCCCCTTTATCTACTCAAGCTAGTTCATGTTTCTGTCACTTGCAACCAAAAGAGTCCTGACCTCTTTATTTTCAGCACTGGCACTAGCAGTTATATTTATTTTCAGGTCACTTGTCAATAAGGAACAAAGGTTTTTATCTTATCACAATAATTACTGCAGAAGCCACCTTACAAAAAGAAGACATCTGCCCTGGCATGCTCTCAGCACAGCTCACTGTCTAAGTGACTTGCCTCCACGGATGAACCTCATAGGAAGAAAAGTTTCATATTCATGTCTAAAAACAATTGCAAATTACCACAAGTCATGGGCCTTGATGGCTCTCAACAAGTTGGGAAAAAAAGACTATGTAAAGCAAAATGATTAAGAATGTGGCTGTGGGTCAGGCACAGTGTCTCACACCTGTAATCCCAGCACTTTGGGAGGTTGAGGTGGGAGGATCACTTGAGACCAGGAGTTCAAGACCAGCCTGGGCAACATAGCAAAACCTTGTCTCTACAAAAAATTCAAAAATTAGCTAGGCATGGTAGTTCACACCTGTAGTCTCAGCTACTCAGGAGGCTGAGGCAGGAGGATCACTTGAGCCCAGGAGTTCAAGGATACAGTGAGCTATGATCATTCCACTGCACTCCAGCCTGGGTGACAGAGAAAGACCCTATCTCAAAAAAAAAAAAAAAAGAATATGGTTCTGGTTCTAGAAATAGATTCATTCCCTGGGTTTGAATCTTTGGTCCACACTTGGACAAGTCACTTAAATTCCCTAAGTCTCAATTTCAGTTTCCTTGCCTATAAAATGGGCAAAATAATCATAAAGTCAATTGCATAGAGGAGCTGTGAAGATTGGGTAAAACCACATATATAACATACATGCAATAGTGCTTAACACATAAGCGTTCTCTAAATGTTGACCATAATTATTATTATTGTTAATAATATTAACAAATTTTAGTTCCTTAAATGCCAATATATATAAGCTGTACATATATACAAGGCATTGAAAAGGAATCTAGAGGTAATACAGGCCGCAGAGATGCTGAATGTAAATGAAGGGAGACCCAGCAAGCACTCTTGATGTTGTCTTTTGACAGCCCCCACTCCAGGCTTATAAGGATATAGAAAGTGCTAAAGTGGTGTTACAAAGCATTAGTCACCAAGTCAAGTCTCTTTATTCTCAATCCTATACCCTTTCCACTTAGCCATGCTTTGTTTCATTGCATCATTGATTTGGGATATGGCTGTTTTAGCTGTTTTAAAATTCTTTGACCCCCCCCTCCCATCTTGAGGTAGAGCCTAATTCTCCTCCCCTTGAATATGGGCTGGCCTTAGGGACTCACTTCTAACTCTGAAAGCAAACAGCTTCTGCCTTGCTCTTTTAAGGGACCCTTGCCCTTGGAACCCCAGCTGCCATACAATTAGGAAGCCCAGGCTGTATGGAGAGGTTCTGTGCAGGCCACCAGCTTCTAGATAACAGCATCCCCTGAAATCCTATCTGGCAGCCAACATTAGTTGCCAGAAGCTTTCAAGATGGCTCCAGGGACCCCGTGTGAGGATCCCCAAGCTGAACCCTGTGAACCCTAAACTGTAAGAGATCATAATAAAAATATGCTGTTGTTTTGTGCCATGAAGTTCAGGATGGTTTGTTACATATTAACAGATGATGGAATGGGAGCAGGGCTACAGAGGAAGTACAAAGCCCCTACACCTTTGGGCACTATTTTTAGGTGTAGACCACAACCCCTACAGAACCAATTGATCCCTCTTTTGAGCAGAGAGGCATATAGGGAAGGGTCAACAGCTCTGCTCACATCTAAAAGGAATATAGTGCAAGCTCTGATGATTTGTTTTTGCACCTCTGTGCATTTTGCATCAAGAGAAGAATTGAAGATCTTGCTTTGCAGAAAACAAATTCCCCACAGTCCATTCCTTTCCATTCAGTGCACACAGCAGCAAACAGGTCAGGAGTAGCTGGTCAAAAAGATCTTCTCCCAAGCTCAGAGAACAGTGAGTGCTCAGTGTGCTCTATACACATGTGTGTGTACAGAGAAGACCAGGACTCCTCAGGCTGAGATTTGCTACTCCACCCAGCCCCACTCACCCACCTTCCCCAACACTACCCCCCACCTCATTCCTCAAGGATCTTTCACCATCCATTATATTCTATTATTTTTTCAACTTTCATTTCTCTCTTTCTATTGGATCCTCTCTTTCCTAAACACATAAACAGCTTAAATCTTTGCCTTCTGACAGCAACAACAAAACTCCTTTACCTTATCATTTTTCTCTTGCTCCCCAATCAACAAACATTTGAGAGCCAACCACAGCCCAGTTACTATGCAGCATGCTGGACTTTGGAGATACCCTCAAGGAGCTCCCAGACCAATAGAGGAGCTAGGACACCAGGAAGCTTCTCTTCACAAGGAAACTTCTTGCCGCAGGTTCTACTCTCTTGGCCTCCTGTTCTTCACTGCCTGATCACAACTGTCCCTCCTAAGACCTCACTTCCAGCCCCACAATCCCACTGCAACTAGTTTTGCCAAGGTCTCTAGTTGCGAAATCCAAAGAGCTGCTCTCATCCCTCATCTACTTACCTAATGGACACTGTTAACCATACCTTAAGACTTAGGATTTTCTTCCCCTTTCAAGTAAATGGGATCCTTTCTCTTCTTTACATTGAACTATATAAAGTCACAGTTTTTATAAAATCATAAATGATCAATAAATTGAAAACACACAAAAAAAGAAAAGAAATAAATTTTTTTAAAATGGTCAATAGCCAGGAGTTTGGGGAGAGGGAGGGATGAACAACAGATGGAGCACAGGGAATTTTCAGGGCAGTGAAAGTCTTCTGTATGATACTATAATGGTGGATACTTGTCACTATACATATGTCAAAATCCATGGGATCTATAACACCAGGAGTGGACCTTAATGTGAACTATGAACTTTGGTTGATAATGATGTGTCAATGGTGGTTCACTGATTGTAACAAATGTACCTCTCTGGTGCAGGGTGTTGATAGTGGGGGAGGCTGTTGGAGGTGGAAGGAATATATGGGAACTCTTATACTTCCTGCTCAATTTTACAGTGAACCTAAAACTGCTCTAAAATTAAGTCTATTAATTTTTTTAAAAGGTCAAATATCAGCAATTTCATATGGTTTGACCTAACAGTTCTTCTGCTCCCCTCCTGTCCAGCAGCTCCTTCTATGTCTCCTCAGGTTTACCTCCCTCAGTCCTTTCTTTATCTGTTGGTCTTCTCCAGGGTCCTGTGTTTTCTTCTCACTGGAAACACTCCCCACAGGAAAAAGGCTTCTACACTTGGGATCCTGTTTATCAAGCTCCAGGAGATGCTCTTCCATATCTCATGTCCTATGACCTCAAAATAATGGGTAACTGCCTCCAAATGCCATGAAGGTCATAGATTGTACCTCTATCAATTTCAGACACAGACACTGCTTCCAAGTTTAGGGAGGATTGAGTGGCAGAAAGTTTTCAGCAAGGGAAAAGGAAAATTAATTAACCCTTTAAATTCTTCCTCTCAAATAGCATGAATGCAATAGATTCTTGTATAAGATATTATGTCCCACTGCTGCTAAGCATTCTTTTTCTGACTTCTCTTTGAATTCCAATTTGTGGTTCCAATTTGAGGTGTTCACAAATTAGCACAGTATTTGCAACAGTTCCACATGATATTTTGGAACATTTTGCAATATTACATAATTTAAACGACTCCAAAATTTGTATACATATAAGCCTAGACACAACATATGTGAAAATTGATGCCGATTCTTTACTATTGTAGGTAAGATTCCCTGGAAACAGACTCTGAGACTCTGAAATTCATTAAAGTTTTCCAGAAAAAAAAAAACACCCAGTGGGGCAGTGGCGAGGGACAGTGAGTGAAACAGGATTGAGCAGAGGGAGAAATTGAACCACGATACATTTGCAGTTAAAACAGAAACTTCAGTCAGTACTATTGGAAGTTCTGGAGCAGGTATGGATGGCAGAATGGTGCCAATGGGGTCACCTCCAAATTGACTAGACATTGGTCATAGACTGTTGCCAGGGAAAAGGCATAACCTTGGGTTAGGCAGCTCCCATCAGCAGAGGACAATACCTGGGGAGGGACTCATTTGTCCGCCATTAGAAGCAGACACTCCAGCAGCCGCAGGAATGAGTACATTGGTCCTACAAGGAATCTAGACATCTTATTGTCCATCATATTTCCATGGGCAACTACGTGGACATTAAATGGTAGAATTGCAAACAGTTCTGTTTTTATATAATAGTAATACAATTTATTTAAACCTTCAAAAAATTAAAACAATTTTAGTTTTATTTTAATGATTTTTTTTAATTATCAAAGGAATGCCTATGAGAACAGCACTAACACAGTTAGAAAGAAAGATGTATATAAGTCAAAATTTTGACCAAAACTACAGAAGCCACATATGATTCATTGTTTGTATTTGGCACTAAGAGACATGACTTCAAATATGCTGATAGTGATGACATTCTTTGGAAAATTCAAAGATTATACACAATATTGTATGGATCTGCCAAAAGATAGAAATCTCGATGAAACACATATCAAATTTGACCTTACAATTGCTTTTGAACATATGATGGTGTTATGGACTGCATGTTTGTGTTCCACCAAAATTCATATATTTAAACCTTAACCCCGGCCGGGCGCGGTGGCTCACACCTGTAATCCTAGCACTCTGGGAGGCCAAGGTGGGAGGATTGCTTGAGCTCAGGAGTTCGAGACCACCCTGAGCAAGAGTGAGAGTCCGTCTCTACTAAAAGTAGAAAAATTAGCTGGACATCGTGGCACATGCCTGTAGTCCCAGCTACTTGGGAGGCTGAGGCAAGAGGATCGCTTGAGCCCAGGAGTTTGAGGTTGCAGCGAGCTATGATGATGCCACTGCACTCTACCCAGGGTGACAGAGTAAGACTCTGGCTCAAAAAAAAAAAAAAGAAAGAAAGAAACCCTAACCCCCAATGGGATGGTATGAGGAGGTGGGGCCTTTAGCAGGTAATTAGGTCATGAGGGTGGGGCCCTTATGATGAGATTAGTGCTCTTATAAGAAGAGACTCAAGAGAGCTTGCTTCCTCTCTCTGTTCTCTACCATGTGGGGGCACAGCAAGAAGATGACCATTTGCAAACCAGGAAGCAGGCCCTCACCAAGACACTGGATCTTGGACTTCCCAGCCTCCAGAACTGTGAGAAATAAATCTCTGTTGTTGCCACCAGGGTATGGTAATTTGTTATAGCAGTCTGAACTGACTAAGGCAGATGAGAATGCCAACTAAATACTATCAAAGCAATTAGATTTAACTTAGACAAGATATAGAATACACTAGAAGAGGTACGTGAAACAACAGAATAAGATCCTTAAACAGCAAATTGTGGTCTTTGTCAGAAAACGAAATTACTTCTGTATTAGTTCTAGCTACAGTTATTTGATATGAATTATTACTTGCTACTTATTACAAAAAGAAACAAATCTAAATGTGGATGTTTTAATTTTAGAAGAAATTTAAAGTATTTTTACTTTAGAGCAAATGAGTTTTCTGTATAAAAAGAAACGACCTGTGGAAAAATGCAACTGAAGTGTCATTTCAACAAAACATAAAGAAATCAGAACAAAACACAAAACTATCACATGGATATGAAGAATTTGTTTCACCCATAAATAATCCTGAAACTAATGTAACTAGAGACTATTTTCTGGCTGTTTGAGATAAAGGCACAAATGCAGTTGAGACTAAGAAGTACAATGAACAAAGATAAGTTGTCTAATTTAACATTACAATTAATAATACACAAATTATATTGACAATTTTGATTATAACACATTATGCTGAAATAAAGGCAAGAAAAATAAATTTCATGGCATGAGTATTTAATAAATATTTTAACCTTTTGCTAAGGTATAGCAATACAGAAAAGTACACAAATCATATTATACTTATAAAGCTCAATGAATTTTCACACAGTGAACAGTAACCAGCACCCAGTTTAAGAAACAGAATATGATATCTGTCTTCATTTTGTTGCTCATTCAGTCATCTCAGCCTGTTAACAGAAGACCCAGACATGTGTGATAAGAACTAAATTCAGTTGCCATTGATATTTTGCCAACTCTCAGTTTTACTTTACACATAGTTTTCTATTTTGTCATTATGAAGGTATATTTGTCAAGGTAGGGGAATAGTGTCTATTAACACTTTGTTGTCTTGACTGGTGAAGTTTAGCTATTTGGTGGGTCTCCACTGATTGTACTTTATCCTCAGCTTCACAAAGGTTAGGGCTGGGCCTGAGCATGATGTCCACTTCAAAATGTCCTCTGCTAATAGCCTCTTTAACTCTTCTGCACTTAGCAGGTCTAAGTGTAGAGAAGGCTTGCCTGCTCATCTGTTTCCCACCCACACCCACCCCCAGTCTAAATTTGGTTCATGCTGTTTTCTATCACATACACCTGTATTCTTTTGTTGTAGCACCTACCACAATCTGTAATTACATATATATTTGTGAGCTTATGTGTTAATGTCTCTCTCCCCCACCAGCTTAAAAGCCATGATATGAGTAAACTGATCCTGTTTTCTCACCATTTTATACCCACATGTAGCTCATAGAAGACATTCAATAAATATTTATTAAGTGAATGAATGAGAAATGAATAAACTGTATGTTGATGGCTGACTCACAGATCTATCTTCCGAGCCTCTGCTCACTCCTGAGTGCTACAATTCTGTGTCCAGCTGCTTCATAAGGCATCTCTACTTGGATTCCCAAAAGCATGTCAAATTCAACATGTCCAAAGTGAAATTTGCCATCTTCTTCCACCCCTATTAAAATTACTTTCTCCTCCTGCAGCCGTATCTCAGAGAGTGTAGTATGTACCACCTACCGTAGCACTGGTCAGAACCCAGGGAGTAACCTTCTCCTTTCCTCTAACTTCTAGTCAGCCACCAGTCCTCACCCTTCTATCCACTAAGTACTTTCCACTAACCCATCCCTCCAACCTGCGTTCTTGCTTGACTTACCGCAACATCTGTCAAACCACCCTTTACGTGCTAGCAAAATAATCTTTTCAAAATCTAATCAGGTCCTTCTTGTGCTTAAAACCCTTCCAAAAAATTGGAAGCATGGGAGTTAGTAGAAGTGAGCTAAATTTGTCATTTTTCATAGTGGAGAGTCCATAAATACTGTTAACTTTGACAAATCAAGAAATACGGATAAAAACTTTTTGAGAGTTATGGAAGTAAATAGAAACTGCTAAAAAAAATGGTAACCTCTGAAGAATAGAACTGTAGGAGAGGGGACAAGGAAAAGGAAGACATTTAGTTTTCATTTTGTAGCTTTCTGTAATGTAAGAGTATTAATTATACATTATAAATAATAATTTAAAATGCAGATTTAAAAATACATCATTTATTAGCCTTCCAATGCCCTTAGGATAAACTCCAATTCCTTAGCATAAAGAGTTTGTCTCAATATGAGGTCAGTCCATGCAGTTGACCTCATCTCCTACATTCTCGCACAACTTAACCTACTGCCCAGCTACTCTGACTCCTCAAAGGCACCGTGCTTGTGTTTTTGCACAAGTTGGTCTCTACCGGAAATGAAATTCCCCCGTGTCACTTGGCTAAGTCTCCTTTGTCCTTTAAGATTCAGCTGTTGTAATCCACTCCACAGATACTTTCCTGAGCCTCCCCCACTACTCCCATGGGTTAGGTGGTGCCCCACCTTTGAGCTCCACTAATTCCCTATGCATAGCTCTATCATAGAGCAGAAAACCATGGGAAAATATAGTATCTCCCTTAGCCTGGAAGCTACCTGAGGATAGAATCTATCTCTTACTCCTGTGCCAAGTTCAGTGCCTGGCATGGAATGAGTACTTAATAAATGCTGATGAATGAAAAATGAAACAATAAGCTTACATCTACTCATCTCTAAAATGAAAGAGTTACAAGCAAAGGAAGAGTTTCCTTGAAGTAGTCCTACATTAAAAAGCCAACAATACAACTGAAAAAAAATGGGCAAAGAATATGAGCAGATAGTTCACAGAAAAAGAAATACAAATGACTCTTATAAGAAATGAAAAGATGATGAATCCGATTCATAAAAAATGAAATGCAAATTGACTCGATGATGAGATACCATTTAAAACTATCAATTGGCAAAGATCAAAAGTGTTGATAACACTGTGCTAATGAGAATAATTAGGGTAAAAGGCTCTCTCATATGTGACTGATGGAAGTGTATATCAGTATAACCTCTATGCGAAGCAAATTGGCTATGCTTCTAAAAATTAAAAATGCAAGTACTCCTTCTCAAAGCAATTCTACTTACCACAAGTTTGAAAAGCTGTATATATAATAATATTTATTCCAGTCCAGGGTCAAATTTAGAATTCCAGTCCAGAATAGAAAGAATTCACGTTCTTTCACCTCTGAACATGAATTGTATATCACTTAATTGGAGCTTAGTATACACTGCCTTTATGACCAGTTATTTCCCCAAGCAGATAGAAATTTCTGAGATCAGGACTATGTCAAACCACTTTCTGTCCTTCTCAGTGCCCTCCACTGGACTGCACATATGTGTAGTCAGTTTGTGTCCTTTTCATGGGACACAAAGGGGAAATCCTCAAGCCATTCTAGAAGTTAATGTGTTGTCCCAGGACCCCCAAGGAAGATCAGTATTGCCTGAGGCACCACTGCCAGAAGCAAAGAGAGGCTAGAAGGATGAGGGTCCTGACCCAGTACATTTACTTTGGTCTTCTGATAAGATTTCATTAGAAGAAAATTTTAACTATGAGTATATTTTGAATTTGTAAATGTAACATATTAAAAAATACATTTTACAAGTATAAAGACCTATCTCTCCTATAGGCCCCTGGAGTTTAGAACTGCATTAAGGAAGAGAGGGGTAGAAAGAGATTGCTCAGCTAGAAGAATCTTGGAAGATTCTACTGGTGTGTGGTATCTTATACTGCCAAGATGTAAGCGCCAATGTTCCCATTTTTCACATACACATTTTAAGTCACAATACAACTATAATTCCCCAAGCTTCTCCCAGGAAGTGTTCCTTCTCATCAATTCATATGACAAATGGAAGAGAATGAGAAACTCTAATAATGGCGGAGGTCCTTGTATCTTCTGTTATGTGACTTATAACACTCCCAATAGACAATGTGTTCAAAGATGCAAGTTGCCCAAATTGTATGTGTCAGCAGATAGGAATATTGTCCTGAATATGATATAACATTTAATTATTCAAGGTTACCAGAGACTGATAATTGAGCATGACAATAAGATAAGATACTATTGACTCAAGTTCTTTATCTATGAGAATTTATACAAATCAGTAAACATGAAGAATGCTAGAATGCTTTAAACTTCATGCAATAGAAAATCCAACTCAAAATGGCTTAAATAATAAAGTTATTTATTGTCTCACATGACAAGAAGTGGAAGGAAGGATAGTTTCAGGGTTGGTTCAATATGCAGCTCAACAGTGTCATCAAAAGCCAGGTTCTTTCCTTCTTTCTGCTCTGCCTGCCTCGCACCTTTCATGGTCCTAGGGTGGTTGTTTCAGGTGCTGCTTGCAGATACAACATTCTACAGCAGAAAGGAGAATGTTTATTTCCAAATATCTCTTTTTAAGAGCAAGGAAAAACTTTCCCAGAGTCCTCTCTGAACACACCATGAGGCTATTAGTCAGAATTTTGTCAAAAATTGCCTAAACCAATCACTGATGAGAAGGCTAGGACTACTATTCTGGCTTAAACCAATCATTATCCACTCCTTGGAACTCCCCAGAAGCACATGGAAGTAAATACTTGAACACAATTAGAGTTCTGTTTGTAGCCAAGGAAAGGTACAGTTAAATAATGTCTTAAAATGCATATTAATGGATACATTAAAACAACTTAAGAAATTATAAATTTTCCAAGTCCTTTTATAATACCTAGTTCCTCTCATTTGTCAAAAACCAAAATAGCTTGCAGATATTTATCAAAATGAAAGATAGTCATTCATTTATCCATCCATTTATTCATTTGGTCAAGATATTCTGAGTACCCATCATATCCAAGATATAGTTTACTATGAAGAATTCAATAACATATGAGTTTATTTCATCAAGAATTTTATTATTTGGAAAATGCCAAACTTTAAAAAATGATGTAATAGTTTCTCATGCTATAATGTGAAGGTGCATTTCAACTTAAATCTACCCAAAAAATCTGCAAATCTCATCAAATTTTCAAGATTTCTAGCCTAAACTTATGAATAAAATCCATTATTTTCTTAAAAGAAAGTGATGTAAATAATTTTGGTAAATTAATAAATGTAACAGTTATAGGAAATTATAGATTTATTCAAATAATCCTGATTGACAAATATCAAACAAAATATTTATATCTGTAAGACTTAGAAATGTGATGATGGGGGAAACCCAAAATAATGGCATTTATCATAGGAAGATAATTCGAGAAGAGTTATGATATGGAGCATGAAAACTATAATAGGAATCAGCCTTGAGATTATTTAGTCTGGTCCTCTCATGTACTAATAACTGGGAAATAAGAGTAGACTCTGCATTAACTGAAAGTTTCCAGGGACATCCTAAGTACTAATCCCAAACCTAGTATTCTCCAGGTCACAAAAACATATTTGTTTTTCCTCTTGTGTCTGAACCAGGAAGTTTCTTTTCACATTCCTCCTCAAAGACAACCCTACCGTATGTCAGGAAAAACCAACCAACTAAATTAAAGTGTGCAGAGACGAGGGGAAGGAGAGGCTAAAGAAGGGACCCAGGAGAGAAATTTTTATGGTATTAAGAACCATTCCATTTTTTTTGGTTTGTTTTATTTTGTTTTAACTGTTTTCATCTTAAATAATTCCTGTTTTGCGAATGGGGATATAACTTAATCTAGAAAGCTCAGTAACCAAGTGACAGAAAGGCAAGCATTCTGTCAGGGCCACAATAGCCCATATATGAGGGCATGAGAGAATGCGCCCTCTCCTTTATTAAGCTGGTACGGAGTTTAATAAGGGGAGCCTGACTGGCTTTCAGCCCCCTCTATCCCTTTCACTAGGGGCCCTTGTGCAAGGCATATAATGCATAAATGTGCACAGTATCCCTACATTTTAGAAAAGAAAAATCTTGGAGTTCCAGAGCTGTTCACCCAGACTCAGAACTTGAATGCCATGTACAAAGTCAGGATAAATCCATTCTGCTAGAAGCTTTTTTCATTACTGACATCCTAGACTGTTGATACAATAATCTTAATCATCTGACATTTTAGAGGCAATTTCCTGATCTTGGCTGGACAGACCCGGCTAAATGCAACATTTGGCCCTATTTATAAATGGCCCAGAGAGTGTGAATGGGTGTGTGGTTCAGGGTGCCCCCATATACTAGGCTGCTTCCAGGAACGATCTGTACCTTGGGTGTAACCAGCAGCTGTAAACAGGAGTGGGGAATGGGGGCGAGAGATGTTAAGGGTCGGGTCAGTGCCTTTCTGATCTGGCTAAAACGGATTTCACCTGTTACCTGTGAAATACCGAGCCTTACTTTGGGTTCATAAGGGACTACTCTTGGCCACCCATAAAATGGCAGCCAAGTGCAAATTGAAAAAAAACGAGATGGGTATAAATAGGAGGCCAATTCTGAGACAGCTGCTTCTGACTTCTTCTCCACCCACCCCAGGTTGGATTGGGTGTACTACATGGGTAAGAATTAGCAGGGAAGTCA
This sequence comes from Daubentonia madagascariensis, assembly GCA_023783475.1. Lineage (NCBI taxonomy): Eukaryota > Metazoa > Chordata > Mammalia > Primates > Daubentoniidae > Daubentonia > Daubentonia madagascariensis. The sequence continues at coordinate 7,699,430 of JAKFHU010002088.1, forward strand.
ATCCTGTTCGTTACAGAGGAAGGCCATTTTCTGCCCCCTGCCTTCTATAAATAGAAATTTGATTCCTTGGAGATCACAAGGCTTGGATGCCTAGAAAGAGGAGAAAGAGCAAAGAGGATTTGAGAGAAAAGTAACCACAATTCCCAAGATTTTGAGACATTTAGAAATAATACGAGGGCTGTCCGGAAAGTATCCAGCCATGTAACTGTTCTTGTTATATTAACAATGGCTGGATACTTTCCAGACAGCCCTCGTATACAGAGGATTCTGTCATCCTGAAAAAGCTTCTCATTCCCTTTACTTGTAACTTCCCATTTCTTCTACCTCAAATGGCTTTTCCTTAGATTAAGTTTCTTCCTTCTTAACTGATCCATGCCCTTCTTTCAAATCAGATACCTGACACTAATCAATCCCAATAAGCCTTTGCACACATCCAAACTGATTCCTTCCAGCCCTAAAAATGTAGATGGTGGCTTAATTCAAATACAAGTTTGTAGCTAAAATTGTGGCTTAGATCTAAGACAAGGATCAGCAAACTGCAATCCACAGGCCAATCCAGCCCACCACTGCCTTTATATAGCCCATGAGCTAAAAATGGATTTTACATGTATAAATGGTTGGGGGAAAAAAATCAAAGGAATGGTAATATTGCATGGCATGAAAATTATATGAAATTCAAATATCAATATCCATAAATAAAGGTTTACTGGAATGCAGATATGCCCATTTGTTTATATATTGTCTGTGGCTGCTTTCTCACTACAATGGCAAAATAGATTACTATAAGAGACTGTATAGTCACAAAGCTTAAAATACTTACTATCTGGCCCTATGAGAAAAAAATTTGCCAATTCCTGGCTTAAGACATTAAAAGAGGTAGAGATATTAAATAAGAATATCTCAAAGAAATAAATTTCAGGCAAGCCAACAAGACTAAGGCTATCAAGTAGCCACATTAAGGTTTAAGTCTCACAATCAAGACCAAGTGGTTACCCTGAGGAGCAGGGTATAGTAAGCAGGAAAAACAAAATCAATGGAGGAATATACAAAGTATACACTCTACACTGGATAAGCACTAGCACGGAGATAATAATGTCTGTGGTGCTCACTGCCACATCCCCAAACCTCGCCCACTTCTTAGAGCTGGGTAGGTGCTCGTTAACTAGTTACCAACTGAATGAAGAGGAAGAGAGGAAGGAGCAACACAAAGCAAGTGAAACAAGAGTTGCACAGGGTTGGGAGTAAAAAGGGGTCCCCAACAACATCCTCAAGTTTGTCTACTCTGTGTAATATGTCATGGGTTCCCAAAAGTTAGCAAAAATCCTGATTTTGGAAGCTAAGTATGTGCCCAAGAGACTGAAGAAATAACTCAATAACTGTGGTAACTGCCCTGATGCCCATTCAAGCTCACCTTTTCCACCCCCTTCCTCAGCCACCAGATGCAAATATATTTAGTCTAGAGACTAAATTCAGATGTGGAGATTAGCAAAGGGAAGGAAAGCAAATATAAAGCTCATGAAATAAACAGCACCACTTGTCACTGTTGTTCTTTGATTAACTGGCTCTTCTTTCCGAAACAGGGCCTCTCTGTCTCTCTCTCTCTCTCTCTGCTTGCAGGTGACACCCACACATATCCTTTAGTGTTGGCACAGATGCTTACTCAGATAACAACTGGAGTTCATGCTACACATTTTCATCTTCGTGTGTCATCATCACCATGTAAAACCACAACTATAGGAAAACAAAGCTGTTTGCTGCTCTTCTGTCTCAACTGACATTTCCACCCAGCTCACAATTTGTTCTTTGGAGCCAGAGTAGTGTTTAAAGCTGTCATTGAGATAGCTCTGCCTGGTGAACTACTAGTAAAATCCAATCCACTCCTACCCTGAAATCAATTCACCTTTCTTCAACTTTTTGACCCCTTGAATTCCCAGCACTCAAGAACCCTTTCACGGAGATTAAACAGGCAAATAGGATAGGGGAATGGGCTTTGGGAAGAACACACTCTGGCCCGTAGAGTTGCACCAAGAATGAGGTCAGCCTGGGAAAGCTGAGATATTCTTCCATCACCCAAATTTCATCCCAATCAGTTTTCAGGTGTTGGGCACAGTGTCAAAACCCTGAAAGGAACAAAAGACACACTGAGAAAGTGTGCCACATTCTGTTCTGGACAGTGGCCTGGGTTTCTAAGTGCTGGGAGCTTATGAGTGTTCAAAAGGAAAGCATGCACTTCTGGGATGCCAAATCAGAGAAAGTTGAGCAGCTTAGCCACCCAGATGCGTTCCTAAAGAACTCAACTTCCTATGGGCACCACTGCTAAAAAGTCAAGAGTTAGACCCCTCTGTTTAGGAAACACAAATAGACATTAGGAGAAGCAAATGTTACCAAGCAAGATTCTGGTATGGTTCCCAGACCACTCCATTTGCTGCAGCTCAGTGGGGTGGTCAGGCCCCCGTTAGAATGGATCCAGAAGTTTCTTTAATTTTTCTCGCCCATTCATCCGTTATCTCTATTCCAAACAAGATGAGAGAAGAGAAAGGGTGCTGCTTAAAAAGGAATCAATCTGTTTTATCAGACTGGAGGAAAAAAGTGAATTCAGAGTTGTGGGCAATTACAATATTCACACAGTTGTATAGCTAGAACATGGTGGGAGGTCTGTTAAGTGAAGTCTTGAAGTTTGCATTCTAATTTGTTTTGAACTTGAGTTTCAAGGTACTAGACCATTTTTGCAGAACTAGGATACACTATTTTTATTAGCACAGTAAAGGGGGATTATTGAGCAGATTCACTTAATGACTGATTTTTTTTTAAACCGAACTTGTTTCTTTCCAGTTGATTTGATTTGTCCTATTGGACCATCCATGCGCAACTTGCTGAGTTCAGTCTTTCTTGGAGTAGTAAGAGACATGTAAGCTTATATTTTTCAAGTTTTAGTTACCTTTATTAAGTTTAACAAGCTCCATTTCAACAAAGAAAAGAGTCAGTTTGGAGATCACACCTATTTGACTCAGGTTACCCTCAAAGTAAAATATACAGTGAAGAAAACAGAAGCTGTTACGTGAATTAGCAGACCAGCTCTTGTGTCTGTTGTTCAAGGGCCTTCCTCTACCCACAAGATGATAGCTGTGTGTGTGTGTGTGTGTGTGTGTGTGTGTGTGTGTATGTTTAATATAAATATGATTCACATTTTCAACTTGCTCCAAATGCCACAAGTTTTGTTTGTTGTTGTTATTTTGTTTTCAAACTATTGCAAGCTATTAGAGTGTTCAGCCATGACATGAGCATGACACATGAAGAAGCTGAAATTTTCTGTCCCCAGCATTCCCATTTTTTGAGCTGTTTTTGAATCAGAGCAAGGTAAGGTATTTATAAAATTTACTGGGGTAAAATCACCTTATAGAAAAGAGTGGCAGGTCAGCAGTAGGATAAGATTTTTAACTACAAAGGCAAAATTTTCAGAAGTCTTACGCTAACAATATGTTTAAAACCTGGTCAACACTCCCTTAAGAGGGAATTTGAGGACTTCAATGGAAAATCAACTTACTCCTGACTGTGGCTTATTTAACATGACTTTTTAGGATGATTCTTTCTAACGTATTGGTTTTCCTCGCTGCACAAAAATTTCTAAAATGTAAATGAACTTATATCCATTAGATTTTCTTTCACCAGATTTGGCTGTGTATATATGTTTTACCTCCTGTTTTTCTAATAAAATGAATTTTTGAACTTATTAACAGGAAAGTAGAAAACAGAACTGACTCTCTTCTTCTCCAGGTGTGATTAGAACATCTAGACTGACCATAAGGCCATGTGAAACTCATTCACTCAGTTAATAAATATTTATTGTATGCCAGGCACTATTCTAGGCACTGGAGATACAGCAATAAACAAAACAGATGAAGTTCTTTCCCTCATGTAGCTTACATTCTAGTTTGGGGAAACAAACAATAAACAAATAAATAAGTAAAACATCTAATGTAAGAGATGGTAAAATGCTATGGAGAAAAATAAGCAAGGAAAGCGGACAGGGTACGAGGGAATTTAACTAGGGGAAAGGTGACACTTGAGCAGGGACCTGAAGGAGGCAAGGGAGCAGTCTAGGTAGATATCTAGAGAAGAACATTCCAGACAGAGGAAACAGTATGTGTAAAGGCCCTGAAATGGGAACATGCCTGTTATGTTTGAGGAAGACTATGTCAGAAAGCCTGTATGTACCTATAAGAGAGAGATATTACCTGAGCCTCCAGTGGTCTTGCAGATAACATAGACTCATTCGCCCCAGGTCTTGAGAGAGTCCGTGTCACTATCTTTGACCTGGGTTAACAAGAAGTCTATGGCAGTCTTGATCCTGGTTCTGGGTCCATCACTGGCACCATCTTCAATCTCCAGCATGTAGTTGAATTTAACACTTTGGGATCAGTCCCCAGGCCTGGAATAGTTCCCATCTGGCAGTGTAAAAGGCTGTGATGAAGTATGAGACGTCCATTTGGCCACAAACACCCCCATTAAAATAGCCATGAGGACTGGTGGCTCAGGTAGTTACCCTTAGGGACTGATGGAGTCAAGGCTGAAACTTCAGAGCATTCACATCACACAGAATGCACAGGTAAGCCCAGCCTGACATCTCAAAGAGGTAAACCATTGGTCTAATGAGAAATTGTGACTAAAGCTAAGCAAACAAACCAGAAATGCGCCTTGCTTGAAGTGAAATTAGTATTTGAAAGTCTAGCTTTTTTAAAAAAAAAAAAGGCTAAACTAGAGATTTATAAAAGGATTTATCCCACACCTCTTTTAAATAGCAAGTTTTTTCCAGATTAACTGCCAAAGTGAAGCATATCTACTCTGAAAGTATATCTTAGTTAATACTGAAAGACAATATCAAAGTACAAATTTAAAACAGGCATATGGTAGTTTAGTAATTTTATCACTGAATACACAGAACATAATGTACACTTGGTGTCTTTAAATTGGCATGCTTAGCCCAAAATAGTAAGCTCACAATCAAAAATTACAGGAATAACATTAATTATAAGACTCTTACAATAATAGCAGCAAATGACATTGTTTTCTTCATAATTACCATATCTGAAACTATAAAAGCTTTGCTCCAACCACTGTTTTTAAGCCATTTCTTGGTTCATACTAATAGTGAAAATATCCTTCCCTACATAACATTTCTACTTTGGTTCTGTTCAGAGTGAGTAAGAAAAATCTCAAGTATGATTCATCTTTAGTAAACCTACTTTTCCAGTTAGAATATAAAACCATTTATTACATTAGATCAAATCTTTCCATTTTTAAAAAATGTATTTATTTGCTACTGCCCTCTCTAAAACTTCTCCAGTTCTGTCATTTTCAAATACAATGTGATAACTTGGATTGAAGAACTTTGTGTACCAAGAAGCCAGCAAGTGGCATAAGTGCCAGTGTAAATTCAACAGTCCTTCACTACCCAAGTACTGCTGAGTTTGACCTTCTTTGGATTAATTAAATCCATGGGATGGAAGCCCATTTAAAAATCAACCAGAGTGCAATATTTGCTGTCTGGAATCATAGGATTTCTACCCCTCCCCTCCTCCCCACATTAAAAAAAAAAAACAGTTAAAACACCTCTTTATATACATAAAAGTGGGGGAAGGGGAATGCCCTATATTTCATTACAAGATAAAATATTCCAAGAAACAGGAAAATGGTGGAAGGTAAGAGGTTCTCATATATTATAGCACCTCATCCCTGCATAGTGGGTTTAAATTTGTGTTACAATATTCCCGCCCTTCTTAGGTCATTGCCCAGTTTAATTTTTATATGTAATATATCTACATGGCAATAATAATAATAGCTAATATTATATGTCAGGCATGGTACTAAATGCCAGGGACAAGCAGAGACAAAAGCTTAGGCCATGCCCTCGTGGAGATTTTAGTATAGGAGCAGACATTTGGGATCATCATTTTATAGTTGAAGAACCATAGTCTTAGACAGGCGGTGACTTGCCTAAGGCCATTCAACTAGTAATGGGACTTGAACCAAGTCTATCTGGCTCTCAAACCTAGGCTCCTCCAACACCTGAATTAACTGAAGCACTGAGCACATTGTAAAGACAGCAGTAGAGCCATTCTTCAAGGTCCCCAGGCATATTCCAGTTGATCCAAACTGGAGGCAGAAAAATATCCTTGGTCATTCCAGGTTGAGGCCTTGCAGAGTCTCTTGAGAACTTTGATGCTGTCTCAAAGACTCACTCCCAAATACTTTCCCATGTCATTGGACCTCTAGGGTACAGGGACAGCTGAGTCCAGAGTTTTGGGGCTGTGATCCCTAAAGCATTCCAAGTCCCTGTAAAGGAGCTCTCACCAGGTCTCCTCCTGCCTGATGTCTTCTGGAAAGCTTCCACCTGATGCCAGCCACCTCCTCAGCACATGGCAAGAACTTCATCATTCCCTTCTATTCTTCCTCCTTCAGAAGAAGCTTCTTGGGACTCATCCCTCACACCCTCATGAATGCTAACGTCCCTTGTTCACAGTGTCCTCACTTCTCCTGTGGCTGCTCTTTTGGAAACCCACTTCAGATCTACACACACACCATAAAGAGACCGACTGTGCAAACCTGAAACGTATGGAACAGAAAAGCCACAACATGGTTTAACTGGGATGAGCTGCTGAACAAATAATCCTTCATAGTATTCAAATAATTTTGACATAAAGTGACCTTATTTTCTGAGACATTCTTCCTTGTGGGAGAACTATTTTATTCTTTTGAAATCATACTGTGAACATTAACACTGAATTCCCATCACAGGGAGTGAGAAAAGCAAGTCTATTTGCCTGGTATTGCTTTGAGGGGATCCCATTGCTCAAAATAACTAAATATGGTCAGAATTCCTCAAAGACAATGTCTACATCTTTCTAAACTAAAAGAAAAACAACATTAAATAGGAACTAAATGGCTCACGAGTAGGAGACAGTGTTCTAATAGTTTTAAAATATTCAAGTCTCCCTCCCCCTCCCCCACTCTAAGCTGTTCCCACCCTAAACACCCATTTAACCAAAAGGAATGATTTTCTAGCCTTTGTTCTGCATTTAAAATGTCTGTGGATATCACACTTTGCTAGACTGAGATGTGCAGATGAGTGGGAAAGGAAACAGGCTCAGCCAGCAGCTTGGAAGCAGATTTCAAGGCTAACAGAATCCACCACTTTGTGTTTTCTATCCTAACTTCTCAGTCAAGTCAATAAATACATGGTAAGTTTGAATTTGGGTCGTGGCACTACAAGACTTGGCCTGCCACAGGATATTTCTTTAACTTCACTTCAGAGTTTCAAAATGATCTTGACATTTGGTTAGTCGCTCAAGAAAACTTGGCATTGGTGGCCTAACAGGGGCCCGAAGTGGCCGGCTGACGATGAGGCGGTCCTTTCCTATCCAGAGCAGTGGTGTTGAGCAGATGGGGAGTGCCAGCCGGCTGGCTTCTGGATAGGCGTCCGTGTCAGGAGCGGTAGGCTGCAAAGTCACGCGTTGGGGCATAGGGCTGGTAGTGTTTGCGGGTGGGCCCAGGCCTCCTCGGAGTCATGTTCATGTAATCACTCTGAAGGAGCCTGCTCCTCTTATTCTTCATCTGCAGCAAAGAGAAGTGTCAGTGTGGAGGGACATGGAGAAGATGTCATGGAAGGGGTTCTAACTATGCAGAACATTGACTGTCAAATGACACTGAACACCAGCATTTCCTGAGCACCTTGGACTTGGATAATGACTAACCAAACCTAACCAGTGACTCTTCTAAATGAACTTGAAAAATCTCAATTAAAGAAAGTATTTTAGAGAAACCCATCCATGTTACTGTCAATACTGCTGTTTGACCTGAATTCCAAAAGCATGCTAATTAACATTGTTGATACTTAAATACACTTGAAGGCCCTTCCTCCTTTGAGTAGGTTAAGCCTGTCCCCACCCACCGCAATCTTCCAATCTTCTTACATTAGCGTTTACATAACAAGCTGTTTTTTCCATAATTAACCAAAGAGGACCTTCAGCTCCTCCAGAGTCTGGTATAATCATAAATTCATAAAAGTCAAGTCCAATTAATGGGGATTTACAGTTCCAGACAACTAGTTACATTCCTATTCCTTTATGAGTATAAGGACAATAATGTCACTCATCTCTATTCTGCAGGCTCAGCTTCCTCAGTATGAATTTCTACCAGGAGTGAAAATAAGGGTAATACTGAACCTGGAGCAAAACTTACACTCACCATGGATCTTAGCAGAGTTTTTGACTGAGGATTAGGAGCATCACTTCTGGATTAAGGTGATGGTAAATTTTACGTTGTTAACAAAAGACCCATAAAAATTCTAAAAATATAAAGCCATCCAGATTTCTGGATTCAGAATTCTCTCTTATGAAAAAAATGTCTATTTCCTGGCACATAGGCCTGATGCCTAAGTAGGTATGCTGTACGTGAATGACATGATACCGGAATGAATAAATAAGCGAACAACTTTAGCCCTGGTCTTATTTCCCTACACTCCTGTCGGAGCCCTTCACACCTTCCCTGTCAAATGGAAGAGTAAGTGGTAAAGAAAGGTCTGGTAAACACTGACCTTCATGTTACTAAACACAACTGTCATGTTTTCGGGCCTCGTCTGCGTGAACTCTCTGAACTCTCAGCAGTGTTCTATACTGTTGGTTACTCTCTCCTTTTTGCAACACTCTTCCACTCTTCCTCTTTGTCTTCCGTGACATCCGGTTTTCATCCTACCTCTCGGGCCACTCCTCTCCTGTCTCCTTTGCAAGCTCATCCTTCTCTAACTAGACATTCAATGGTAGAATTCCTCACAGCTTGGTCCTAGGCCTCTTCCTCTACTCACTCTATCCTCTTTCCCTAGGCAATCTCATCCATATTCACAGCTTCAATTACCACCTATTCATCTGAATTTATATCTCTGGACTAGACCTCAAAGGCACTCTAAACTCAACATGTCCAAAACAAGACTCAATATCTTCCCCCAAAATCTATTCCTTTCCAAGAGTTTCTCATCATGGTGAATGACACTACCATATATACAGTTGCCCAAGGCAGACCTCCTAAGCCTCATCCTTGACACCTCGAGCTCTCTTAGCCCCTGTCCCAGAAGACCTCTGGCAAAGTCTGAAGACATTTTGGGTACCACAAGAGGAAGGGATGCTACTGGCATCTTGTGAGTAAAGGCCAAAGATGCTGCAAAACATCCTACAATGTAAAAGGCAGCCTCCTGCAACAAAAAATTATCTTGGTTCTACATTCTTTCTATAAATGAAAAAGTAGAGCTCTGTTGGGCACAGGGTTACAGCAGGACAGAGGTGAGACCAAGAAAATGTGTGTCCCCAAATAAGTGTAGAAGACTACTGATGATAACCTGGGAAGCATTTTTAACTAAAGTACTTACTCCAACCCTGATGACTCCCTTTGCCAAACCCCCAAGTGACAGTCTTTGCCTCCAGACACCCAAACAAAATGATAGCTGGTAGGGAGGCCCTGATAATAAAGACATCTTGACTCTGACATTCTCTATGTTGCATATAAAGATAATGAAAGATCTGCTGCAATAAGCTCCCATGCTTACCCTCATGCTATTATCAAATGGTGAATTTACTTATTTACTCTAACTCTAAACACAGCAGTGGGATGGAAATGACACATGCATGGCTGGGAACACCATACAGAACCCACAGTGCCCATGTGCATCTAGCATGTGTGCATATGTGTGCAGGGGGTATCCACTTATGCATCTGTGTGACTATCATCTATTCCACCCCTTTGCCAATGTTGGGTAACAATGTGTGATTTCAGGACCACTCCTCCCTTGCCATGTCCCCCACACCAGCCTTACCCACTTATTTCCTGGGAGTAGCAGCAACACACAGGGCACACACAAGGTAATCTACTTAGAGACATGGTCTTTTAGGATCTACTGGATAAAAAGGCAAATACTACCTGTACACAACTATCCACATTCCCCACCTGGTAGGAACACCATGTTTTTAAAAAGGTTCCTTTTGACTAGGAGAAGGAATAGGTTTACCAGCTCAGCTGAGTGAATGGAGAATTGAGTGAGAGTAGCAGGTGCTGGTCTGTGGCAGCCTGACCGAGGGGAGCTCTTTATTTACTCAAATGTCAACACCAGGTCAAGAACTGAGATAGAATCTGCAGCTGCTCCCAGAAACCCACTCAGTCCAGAACTGCCTACAGTAGCACATCACAGGCACTCAGGAAGTTCCGGAAAACAGCACCTTATAGCAAGGCACACTGCACAACAGCCAAAAATAGGATCCCAGATAGTTCAAGAAAATAGCTAAACTCTAGGGATCCCTAATGGCCTAGATGCCCAGCTCAGCAAGGTGCTTATTGCTTAAATAGCAACAGCAGGAAAAGATGAGCCCAGGGTAAAAATGCTATTATATTATATGAAATATAGATATATTTTATTTACACCCTTTTGGTAAGAGAGTACAAAGACCTAGGTTTGTGATACAAATAAAGGGTGTTCTTATTGGGCAACCTAACGGACTACAAGAGGCCACAGATGACAAGAAATGCCAAGCACTAGGACTACCCAATTCACGGGGAATCTGTGAGACAAAGTAAACCAAAATAAGTTTTCTCAACACAAAGCAAGCTGAACCTCACCAGGAATTAGTAGTGCTGCCAGAGGAAAACCCCAGAGTGCCTGTGATGTGTCTGAGTTGAAAGTGAACTGTTCAAACTCATTGCAAGTGAGAAGCTGCTTTTGTCCCTGTGGGCGATTCAAATCACTCAACTTAGTGCCCCATTATAGTAACTGACATTCTAATGCATATTTACAGTAAGTCTTAAATGATGAGCAGTACTCTTCTGGCCACTGAAAGTTAAAGCAGTTCCCCAAACTACTTCCTAAAAACTAGTAAATTACTTTGACCTAGGTCAACACATCACAGGGGAGCACCTTTCCTGGAGGGATACCCAAAGGGCCACTGCACCAGACCTTTAAGTTACAAATTTGAGATGCCCAATGAGAGGATTGAAAAGCTGCATAGCAGGCATAAAACCAATGGCAGGGATTAGGAAAAAAACAAGAACTAAGAATTCTAAAAATTCTAAAATCATTGGCAAACACCACAGTGGATCAAAGCTAGAAGATACCATGGATGAAGATACCAAGATCCAGAAGGATGAAAGTACTCAACTAACATCAGAGGCAGAATGTAGGCAATATTTTACTATACTAAAGCCCCCCGTCAGGGTTGGACAACTTGCAGAAGAAGGCTAGCCAGGCATTCCCAAGATGATACCTAATATAAAGAATTTCCAGGAACAAGCAACCACTTTGTTCCCTACCCTGCAGAGGGTACAGTTTAGGCAACAGGCAGCCTGACAAATGTCCATCTGCTTCCTACGGTCTTCTGAACTGCAAGGAGCATGTGGGAAACAATTGAGAGGCAAACATTGGCAATAGGCCAACAAGAGTTAAAAAATATCTAAGGCTGGATGATAAAATAGCATGACTGTGAATCCAGTGCTGTCCCACCAAGCACCAAGCCATAGTAAATAGGATGGCTTCATATGGCATGCCTTCCAGAAATCACTGACCCATCTATGGATTAGTTAAATATATGGATTACATCTTAAAGATGAGTATCACACTTCAGACAGGCTCATTTAAATCCTTAATTTGACCTGTATGGGGGTTATCAATTCATCAATCCAATAAGCATTCATTAAGCACTAAATGTACTTAATATCAAATGAATGGAGAATATCAAGAGAAATAGTCCTTTATCCTTGAAGAGAATACATTTCTCAATGAGGAAATGACTCACACATGCATCTAAGTTCTAGAAAAAAATTTAAAGACAACATAGAGTCAACACATGAGGTATTCTATACCACACTGTACCACACACACGTTTCTGAGTAAGGAAATGATCCTTGATCACAAGGTCCCTTCTTAACTGCAGATATGTTCATCAAAATGTGTTCAAACCTAGGCCAAAAATTCAACATTGAGGAAAGAAAAGAAAAATACATCAAGTTTATTGCACAAACATTTGCAAAAGTTAGTGAACTCCAATTTGGTGGCAAGAACTTAGAAAAGTCTAACTCCCATTATAGTTTCATAATGACAGCACCATACTTGGCCTCACACAATTCAACTGCTTCAGAGGAGACAAAAATGTGACTGAGATAAACAGGTCTAGTTTCTTTGCTAGGTTTGAATACACGATTTCAGTAGCCAAGTTTCTCATGACTTTTGACCAAACCAAAGTTTTTCGTTGGCTTCAGTTACCTAGCTTCCCTAGTTGCCTAGATTTTTATACATATGTATATATTAAAACTGTTTTATGTGTCATAACTATATTGCAAAATGGGGAGAAGGAAAAGTAACTGTTCTAATCCCCACACCCTAATTTGCCCATTTAGCTTATTACTCTGCCAGGCCACCTATTCAGTGTCTTCTGGAAAATAGAACTCACATCAGATTTTTATCTCAGATAAAGTTGAACAGGGTAAAAGATAACCTACTCAATCATGGGAAAAAGAAAATAATAATCGTACATTAAACAGAAAATAAACCACATAGGCAAAATTCTTGAATGTGTTCAGATTGCATGTGCAGTAGAAAAGTTACATCAAAGCAGTGCCACTTCTCTTACCCAGCAAGTAAAAAGGGCCACTGTCACCAGCAAGCTATAGAAAGCCAGGACTCCACCAAGCACCACCAGTGCCCAAAAGAGCTTAGAAGACTCAGGGTGATCTGGACAAAGATATTTCTCTGAAAAATAGAATAGAATGGATTAAATAATACAGGAATGCAGTTGAGTACATTTCCTTCCTTCTCAACATCAGAGAAAAATGTGAAAGAAGTAAAAATATGAAAAATGTCACTAGCTTAGAGTGTATAGATAGATTTGCTCTTTGGGACTTATCCAACCCCACCCCTGACCATGACCCAGTCAGTGTCCAAGACTACAGTTGAAAACCATTACTTTAAGGTGGTACATTGGGAGAGCTGCACTCACTTGACTTTGTTGAATCCATGGTGTGATTCAAAATGGTGACTTCCCATGGCTTCAACCCAACTTCTTCCCTTTCCCCCACCATAAGATAGTTCATCTAAACCCTAAATTATATCTTTAAAATAAGTTAAATGATATACATGTTTTTGAGCCTTAAGAAAATCATCAGCCTAATACGGCAGTCAGAACACTGGACTGGTAACCCAAAGATAAATTCCTAGCTCTAACACTGCCTAATAGATTATATGGTGATGGACAAGTTACTTTAAATCTTTGAGGATCAGAAAGGGAATGGGAAGACTTATATTCAAAGTTGGGGAAAATTAGAATTAGGAAGAATACCAAAAATCCTCTAGTCCATTGATTTTCAATCCTGGCTGCACATTAGAATTATCTGAGGAAGTTTGAAAATATAACAGTGTCCAGCACCCTTTTCTCAACCCACATAATTGCATCAGAATCTCAGGGTTGGATTCAGGCATTGGTGTCTTTTAAAAACCTACCCAGACTTATAATCTATAGACAGGATTGAAAATTACTGAGTAAAGAATCATTGGTGTCTTTTCCAGTTCTAATATAAATGATATATTATGTGTTTATACATAATACTATCCTAAAGTAGTATATCATTCATGTAGAGAAAAAATGTTCCACTCTTAACTTCCAAAATAGCATATTTCTTTTTAGCCTTTAACTTGATCCAATTAAAATATTCTGCCTGGACATTAGAGATATTAGAAATCTGGATGGGACTCATCAAGCGAAATAGTCACACATTAATTGACTCTATTTTGCCAGAACACAAAAGCTACTCTGCCACATTCAGTTAATGGTTCTTTCCTTATTTAGTATCCTATTTTTCACCACAGCACAACTCTGTTCTGGCATAGGAGGAAAAAAACATTTATTGGAATTATGCTAGTATTAAATATAAAACTGAGCATCCATTTTCTTATTATCATTCTACAGAAAGGAAAAGCTATAGTGTATCCACAAAGTGTACCAAAAAAGTGATCTGACCCCTCTCAATTTTACTTGTTACCAACAAACTGTATTCTGAGTTTGGGAATCTTATGATTTTTCTCCCCAACATTTAGAGAGAACATAATCTCAACATAAGCTCAGTAGACTTATTTTCACTAATTCATGAATACTGCTTCATAGTATTGAGTTTTTGGCCATGAAAAAGTTGGGTGACTTATCCAAGATCATACAGTTGGTTAATAGCAACTCTCACATCCCCTGGTTTCTAATCCAGCATCCTTTGTATGTTCTAGAAAATGGAAAGGTACCTTTACAAAGGAAGACCATGGAGCACAAAAAAGAACTAATTAGAAATAGAACTCATTCATCTTGAGTCTTGATCCATTAGACCCAGCTACTTCTTGAGGGCACCTGGGCTTGCATTTTAATGGCAACTTTTTTCTGCCATGACCCGCTTGAATGGAGAGTAACGTTATGAGTGATCTATTCCCATGGGCTATAACTTCATCCCTTATTCTCCCACTCAGTATCAGTGAGGGAAAGTGAAGATATTCAAGATAGAACCTTGAATCTCCTTTAAAGTGAAAGAAAAATATTTCAGATCACTTGGGACTTACTCGACCCTGCCAGTGACGATGGCCTAGTTTTCAGGACTACATTTAAAAGCATTACTTTAGGGTGGTACACTGGTAGAGTTGCATGTTACCTTTCACGTGGATAATGGTTCCATTGCTCTTCTCGTTGTCTAGGTAAGGAGGAGGATACATGACCTCGATTTTGCAGAAGTAAATATCTGTTTGGTTAACGTACAGATCCCAGAGGTAGAATGTCACTGATTCGTTGCCCAATTTCCCATCACAGTTGAACCCCGTGTTTGAGTGAAACTGAAGCCGATGGGAGTAATTCCCATACACAACACAGACTTCCACGGCACTATCGACTCCTTTATAAAGAGATGCCCGGAACTCCTTTGAGAAGAGGTTGTAGGTATACTTGCAGCTAAGGTTGACTGAATTATTACACACCACAAGCATGGGCGACTGCTTCACCAAAATCTTGCTTTCTGGGGGGAAAAAATCATTTGCTTAGAACAACAGTATAAGGATAATTTTTTTTCCTGAAATCAAGATGTAGTAATCAACCAAATCAACAGATCTCCAACAAAGGCTTTCTCTTGGCAGATGAAGATTTAGGAGCTCTTGGGGAGATAATTATGTCAAGAGTTTAAAAGTTTACGTTTTGAAATCATTTTCATCCTCCTCTGAATGGAACAATGGAGCATATTTTCACCTGGACAGCAGAATATAGCCTTCTACTGGCATTGAGCACTACCACTATGCACCTGGAATTTTTGAGTCTATATTGAGATTCCTGAGAAGTTAGTCGTGCATTAGGCTGATTTCCTGATTGAGTGATATACTTGGAAGTGGCTTTAACGCCTGACACAGATGCACAGACAGATTTGTTTTTAAAATGTAATACAGGCTTTTGTGAAGGAATTAAAATATTTTGAAACTTTTTTTATATTAGGGTTAGGTTAATATTAGCAGTTAGGGTTAGGGACAGGGTGTTATGGTTAGGATTAGGGTTAGGTTTAGGGTTAGAGTTAGGGGGTTAGGATTAGGATTAGGGTTAGGGATAGGGGTTAGGGTTTGGGTTAGGGTTATGTGTTTGGGGTTAGGAGTTAGTATTAGCATTAGGGGTCCGGGCTTAGGGCTAAATTTAGGATTAGATTTATGGGGTTAGAATTAGAGTTAGGGTTAGGGTTAATATCAGGGTAGGGCTAGGGGTAGGGTTAGGGGTAGAGTTAGGATTCTGAGACACTTTGACTTTGTTTATTGGCCATTCCAAGATAAAGAGGTAAGAAAACGCATAACCCAAAGAGTTTGCTTTAATTTCTCTTCCACAGCAAATTCGGAGAAATTCATAGATTTGTTTCCTTAAATCACAAAGAATGGAAGGGTTTCACAAGAGTTATCTCTCTGGTTCATCTTCTACCTTTATGCTACCCCAATAAAAGATCAAAGAATCTGGAGACCATTTAATTCAATCTCTTCACTTTAAAAGCAAAGAAACTGAAATTAGTTTATCAGCTCCATGAGGGAGGAGAACACATCAATCTTGTTTCCCATTGTATCCTCATTGCTGGCACATGACAATATATTCCTTTTTTTTTTAATTGACTGTAGGCCTAGAAACATTAGATGGTTTGTCTAAAGTCACTGAGTAAATAGTGAGCAAAGCCAGAACCAAAACCCAAGTCAGCCACAGTCACCTGAGAAATAGACCACTGAAGCATTGAGAATCAACTTTGCAACCAAAAGACCCTCCAAAATTTTTCTAAAAAAAAAATTGCTGTGTGTCATTGATTTACATTTCAATACAAACAATAATATTTTTTGTTATTCTTTAGGGGTATGCCAATAATTATCTATTTGATTTTTTTTAAAGTTGTTTGAAGCAACACCCCATATACTCACACTAAAGAACAAAATAAAATCAGAATCCATTAAAATGAAATTTATAATTTAACCTGAATTTTAATTCATGTACTCAGGTGTTTTGTTTTTGCTTGGGGAATAAGGGAGCTGCATAGAACAGACTTAATATTAATAATAGATTTTTTATCTCCTATATAGTTATTAATGCTGGCTGTATATGAAGAACTTTAGAAAAAATACCAGTGCTCAGATCCTCTTACTCCCAGAAATTCTGATTTAATTTATCTAGGCTGGGGATAGTGGTGGGGGAGGATTGATATTTTTTCTCTTTTTTAAATAACAACTTTATGTAGATATAATTCATGTACCACAAAATTTGCCCTTTTAAAATGTACAGTTCAGTGGATTTTTATATATTCACAGAGTTGTGAATGGATCACCAGTATCTGATCCCAGAATATTTTCATTACCCCAAAAAGAAACACCATACTCATTTATAGTCCCTCACCATGCCTCCCTTCCTTCCCGCCCTAGAAACCACTAATCTACTTTCTATCTATATAGATTTGCCTATTCTGGACCTTTCATATAAACAGAATCATACAATATGTGGCCTTTTGTGTCGGGCTTCTTTCACTTAGCACAATGTTTTCAAAGTTCATCCATGTTGTAACATGTATCAGAACTTCATTGCTTTTTATGGCCAAATAATATTCCACTGTATGGATATACCACATTTTGATTTTCCACTCATTACGTTTTAGCTATTATGAATAATGCTACTGTGAACATTTGTGTACAGGTTTTTATGTGGACATATGTTTTCAATTCTCTTGGGTACATACCAGGAGTAGAATTGCTGGGTCAAATGGTAACTCGGTTTAACTTTTTGAGGAATTGCCGAACTATTTTCCAAAGCAACTGCACCATTGTGCAATCCCACCAGCAGCATGCGGTGGCTCCAATTTCTCTACCTCCTTGCCAACATTGATTATTGTCTATCTTTTCTAATATAGCCATCCAAGTGGGTATGAAGTGGTCTCTCATCATGGTTTGATTTGCATTTCTCTAATGACTAATGATGTTAAGCATCTTTTCATGTGTTTATTTGCCATTTGTATATTTTTTTTAGAGAAATGTCTATTCAGATCATTTGCCCATTTATTAACTGGTTATTAACTGGTTATTTGTTTTTTTATTGTTGGATTATTGGAGTTCTTTATATATTTTTGATACAAGTTCTTTATCAGATATGTGATTTGAAAATATTTTCTCCCACTCCATGGGTTGTCTTTTGTATTGTCTTGAAATTCCCCCCACTTGATTCTAGTATTCAGTTGGGATTGAAAACCACTATGGCCTAACAGACTTCTCCAACTGACAACATATTAGAATCACCTGGGGAACTTTAAAAATCTTTGCTTCCCAGGCCAATTAAATCAGAATCTCTGCATATAGGACTCAGGCATGCATTCATATTTTTTAAGTTTCTCAGGTAATTCTAAATTGCAGTCAAGTTTAAGAACCAGTGGCCTAAAAAATGAAACCTAACTTCTTATCCCCAAATTCATAGGCCTCCACTGACTTTTCCAATCTCATTTCCTCAAACCAAAACCCTTCTAATTAGCCAGACCATTTAAGTCAACACCCCAGGAACACACTGTGAGCATTCCTACCTCCATACTTTGTCTACTAACTTCATGGCCCAGAGTACCACTCCCTTCTCAGATCTCAAAATGGTTATTGTCTCTATCACCCGTTTGCCATTTGGTCAGGTTCTACCTTTTGAACACCTCTTGTTTCACACGCTTCAATTTTTTTAGCTTTTGATTCATATGTAATTCCCTTAGGCCCCTAGTTTTCAAGTCTCTTGACAGCAAGGGCCACATGTTACATTTCTTTATATAATACTGAGTGACTGAAAGGATCTCATTGGATAATTGTTAAGTGAAAAATGGTGATCTGACTGTATCATTCTTAAGGAGACTGTATCATTCTTAAGGATTTAAGGAGATGGTAGTCAAATCAGCAGCTAGGTTTGACTACCATGTCCTTAAAGCCTTGTTCAGAGCCTATGTCTCAACAATTTAAGTTTCATTTATTATTCATTCAACAAATATTCTGTAAAAGCAAATATAAAAACAAATATACTGAAAAGTAAACATGTAAAGATTTGAAAAGTTCAACCTGTCTTAATATGAAAAATCCAATTTTTTTGGGCGGGGGTTTCTTTGTTTAGTTAGAAGGAGTCGTTAGACCAGTTTTGACTGCAAGGGCAACCAACCCCAGAAAGAAATGCCAGCATCTGTCCTCCTTTTCAGGGACTACAGGTTATACATTTGTATTTCTGTTTACTGAGCCCTCTGGGGACTGTGTTTCTGCTGCTAATTGTGTGGATTCTGTTTTAGTGGGCATTCAAATTCTTCCTAATCTGCCCCTGAGAACTGATATAAAAAAAAAATGAGAATAGGACTTATTTGTGGGGATAAAAAGGGAGTGTGGGTGGGGAAACTGAGTGAGGCTGGAGAGAAAGCCCAGATTGTTACCCAGTTTGGCTCCCTCCTCCCAGCACCCATAGGGGAGGAAGGAAGAGAAGCTCCAGCATCCACACTCCAGTAGTCTGCTGAATACTAACTCAGGGTATGACATGTTCCTAAGACACACATGGGAGAGAAGAATTGATTTCCCCAAAATGAACTACACTCAGTTTCTGGCCTTGAGCAACTCACAATCTAGTGGAGAAGAAAGATATATAAACTAAGCAGACACTACTTTACAAATAGTAGCACAGTGATCTACACAGAGCTTCTGGGGACAGCTGGGGAACCAGCTAAGGGTCTCTGGAGGAGATGACTGTTGAACTGAGTCTTGAAGGATTATGCATACATGGATTTGACAAATTTTTGACTAAGTATAAGCTAGCCTGGCTAAGATGAGTCTTTGTGTTGGGGACTGGGGTAAGGCGGGAGAATGTCTGTCGGGGGTGGGGGTGAGTTCGGGGACTATGGGGAGGATAAGACAAAGAGGAAAAGAGCGGTCCAGGCAAAGGAAAGAAGGAGGTGAGAAAGGGTATGACAGTTGTAGAGAATTACAGCTCCCTCAGTTTTGCTGGATTATGAGTCATGAAAGACAAGTTTGGCAAAGCAAGCAGAGTCCCCACATTAGGGAACTTGGGCTCTCTCCTGCAGGTGACAGGGGTCTGTTGAAGGCTTTTATGCAGAAAAGTGATGTACACAACTTTTCATTTTATATAGATCACTTTAGCAAAAACGTGGAAGGTAAATCTGAAGGGCACGAGAGTAATGGGGACCAGTTAGGATACACTTGTAGTAGTCTAGGCAGAGGGGATAATGGACTGGAGTACGGTGTGAAAGAAGCAGATAAACTCGAGAAGTATTTACAGGATGCACTTTGCAAAACTCAGCATTGGCTTAGGTGTGGCGAGGCAGAAGGAAGGAGGCCACACAGACCAAGCAGAAAGCAACTGTTTTCCTTTCACCTGCATCCCTTCTTCATCACACAACCAGAATAGACGGCTCAGAAACTGAGGTGACATTTGGACGTCTGGGCTATGAAGAAAACATTCTTCCAGCCTGAGGTATTATTGCAAAGAAAATACAAATTATCTCAAAGGTTACTGGGAACATAGTGGACTCCCTGGAGCTTATTCCCGTGTTTGCTGTTTTTCGGAAGGGAGAAGCAGCGATCTTTCTCTCCTGAAACTATCTTTCCTTCACATGGCATAAGGTAGTGAGATAACTGGAAGATAGATTTTCCTTCTGTACAAGGTGGGGCCTCCAAATTCAAACCTCAGCCTTGTTGAGGTTGGCTGGATTTCTCCAGAGCCCACTCTGCCTCAGCACTACTAAGTGAGAACTTCCTCAGGGAGGAGCAATCTGAGGCCCCAGCATCTAGGCTGGCTGTTACATATTCAATATTTTCTTGGTTGATGGCATATCCAGCAAACCAAGCAAAGGAAGGAAAACTACCTTATTTTGTAACTCTCTGTACTAAGATTTTGTTGGGAAAGAGCTTGAAAACTATTGGTTTTCAATATGGCCATTTGATGAAAAAAAGATATCCAATTTATCTGTCAATGTTTACTTTACTTTCCTTCCATGTCAATACAGATAATTTTTTAATTAGCTGACCCTTAAACACAGGTACTGTGCTTGAAATAGCTTGCTTACTATATGTTAATATATGGCTAAGAGACTCCTAGTTTAGTGTTCAAGCTGAGTTTAAAGTGGGCTGATAAAATCTCTTATTTTTAAGTATTTATTCAATTGGTCCCACCTTGATTCATATCAATAATTCAGAGAAACTTAAATGAGAAACTATCTCAGAGAACCTCAAAATCTGTATCTACTTTAGAGAAACACTAAATGAAAGAAATTTACTTTTGGTGGTAGAAAAAGATAACGGGTTACTCTAAGTGATATTGAATATATGTGATCATTATGCCTTATAGTAGACACAATTCTGATTCCTCTTATTTTCTCTTAAAATGGAGCGTGTGTAAAAATGCATACCCCTTACTCTATGAGAGTAAAGTAAAAGCATGGATAAATCAAAATAGCTGATAATCAGAACATCAGATAACATTTGCTTTGATATGTATTTTGGTTCTCTGAGTTTCTGGGAATCCATAGTACTTCAAATAATTTAATGACATATCGTAAAATTTAAGGACATATCTAGACTCAGAAGAAATTAGAGAAATATTTAGCTTCCCCATACTAATTTCTGTTTGATTCCTTTTTGCTTTCCAGTTCATGCTAGGAGTGGAAAGCATCCTTTTTAGGCTACTTTGGTATTACTTTCCTTGTGAATATTTGATTTTCCTTCTTGTGAGTGTTCAGTCAAGGTCTACCTAGGTCAAACCTACAGGTTAGAAGAGAAATATTGTCAACCCATCAGTTGTATTTGCTTACAGTATCAAAAGATTGGCTTGACTGACATTTCTCTAACTGAATTGACAATTTGTTTTGATGATGAATTTAGTGCTTTGCTTTTCAAAGCCTTTCCTAGCAGCTAAACCAGCTAAAGGTGTGGAGACAGGAAGTAGTAACCTCAAACCTCTTTCCCTCACAACTCCTGCTTGACAACAGGCAACATGAAGAGTAAGATCGGAGGTGAGAAGGTGCTTATCTGCTGCTTATGAGCAAGGCAGTGAGAACTAAAAGATTTCCCACAGATAATCTTGTGATATAGCTGACTTCAGG
The DNA here is from genome assembly GCA_023783475.1 of Daubentonia madagascariensis. NCBI lineage: Eukaryota > Metazoa > Chordata > Mammalia > Primates > Daubentoniidae > Daubentonia > Daubentonia madagascariensis. The sequence continues at coordinate 7,721,105 of JAKFHU010002088.1, forward strand.
AAAATCCAGAGTTGCTTGGGCTTCCATAAGAATGGGGGCCAGAGTCAGGGGGGAACTCGCTTACCAAAAAATAAAAAAATCCCTTTTTCCCTATTATAAATGGGTCAATTACTGTATTCAGAAACTAGGTCAACCATCTGCACAGGTGGAGTGGATAACCACCTCTAAGGTGTGGCTCCCAGCATCAAAAACTCTGACCTTGAAAGGACCCTCCCCACCAGCTCAGCTAATACTTAGATTCCCAAAGAAAATGAAGTCTAAAATGCAATGTGGGAAACACAGTGGCTTAAATTAGCAACTATGGTTTACATTTATAGGGCTATAAAATGCTTTCTCATCTGAACTCCATATTAATCTGTGAAGTAAATAGGCAGGACAGTCATCCTTATGCCCATTCTACAGATGGGAAAACTGAGGTCAAAGAGGTAGGTGAGTTGTCCAAGTTTACAGGAAAAGTAAGTGACTCTCGAGAGTTGAGTTCATGCCTCATCACTTCTAAGCTATTGTTCTTTTCCCTCTGCCATGTTGCATCAAAATTTCGACACAATTTCATGATTGATTCTAGATCCTCTCCAAGTTGGACTTGATAGAGAAGATGGCAGTAGGTGTCTGAAGTGAGAGTTAAGGAGGAGGCTGTCATTGAGTAAGGGAATAAATAGAATGGGAAGAGAACCAGAACAAGATAAATTTCATTTTCTCCACCATTTTGCTGGAATCCCATGCTGCAAAAAATGCTCAGCTGGAAGGAAACTTGGACATGAAAGCCAATCCCTTATTTTACAGCAGAGGCAACTGAAAACAAAAGAAGTAAATGATTTTTTCAACAAGGTCACACAAATAATGAAAGAGCTAAGATGTAATTTATTTACTTAGGCATCTAGGAGTAATGTTTTGAATCATGAATGAATAGAAAAACAACTTTGTTCATTCAGCAAGAATCGATTTCATGCCCATATTTACAAAAAGTATATTTCCAAACCTTTTTTTGCATCTAACGCACATATACAAAACATTTTGCTTACAATTTAAAAGACTTCCTGAAGGTCATAGATGGATCCCAGATATGGTCTACAGACAATCTGGTCACATGAACACCTCTTATAAATTATATCTGATGCACAAGCATGATTATACCATTGCAGATCTTCCATTCCAGCTTGCCCAAGTGTACAAAGGGATTTAACTGGAACATTGGTCAACATGTAAAGTCACATTTCAGTTTAAACCTCACTGGGTAAATCCTTAACTTCAGGGCTTTTGTGAATTACTTTTGTTTGTTCCTTTATCATAGCACCACAGAGAAATAAAGATGGCACATAGAAGCTGATGAACCAGAGAGCAGAGTAAGCAGCACTCGAGACTAAAGTATGCACTGGGAAGTTAAAGAAGCAGTTAGAAAGATATAACAAGTGTTTAATTAGCAACATGATTTTCCTCCAGAACCTTTAAGAACTTTATCAGGTTTCATTTATGCACATCACACCCAGAGTTTCTTTTGCAGTTGAAAAATCAGGTTGTAAGATCCTAATCATGTTGTTTCCTTTTTTAAATTCTCACTGAACAGAATTTAACATGTTAAGTAGGAACCAAAGAATATGAAAACTTCTCTTTTCAGCCATCTTGCCCTGTAATGTTTGTGAGCATATTGTGAAGGTAACACTGGTTTCCCTGGCAAAGGAGAACACCTCCCTCCTGAGCACACAGCTGGTTAAGTTACTGTAACTTTCCCCTGAGTACATTTCCTGTTCGGGCTCAGGATACCCTTCAACACATGGCCCTCTGACCACTGGCTCCTTTTCAGCCTCCATAAAGGACAGCCCCCCCACAGGACAATCCACTGGTTGCTCAGGAACCTGGGAGACAAACTGTGCTCTCTTGAGGTAAAGGGAGATTCAAGGTCTGCGTTAGCTGGCAGTTTGGCTTCACACTGACGTGAGAAAGAGAAGTATAGAACAGTCACCAGGCCGCAGCACCTTTCACTATCCTCTCTGAGCTATGAGGAAGACAAAAACAGAGCTATTGGTGACCAACCACGCTTTGAATGGCCCCAGGCTCGCTCTCCCAGAAATTCATGTTAAAATGAAAAAAGAATAACAACGTACATTGCAGTTTCAAAATAACTTTGTGGTCATTTCATCTAGCTTTATGTTGACTGTTATCTTGAAACTCTCCCCATTTTCACAAGGAATAAAGATTTAAGTAAAGTCTCTCCACAAAAAAAAGGTTTTGGATAAGCTTGATATACATGCATATTCAGTCATCCCTCGGTATCTTGGGGGATTGGTTCCAGGACCCCCACGGATGCCAAAACTGTAGATGCTCAAGACCCACAGTTGAACCCTCACAACCTGCGGATACAAAAAGTTGGTCCTCTGTATCCATGAATTCTGCATCCCACAAATTCTGTATTTTCAATCCGTGGTTGGTTGAATCCGCAGATGTGGAACCCGCAAATACAGAGAGCTGACTGTGTGTTGTCTCATTCAGGATCCCAACAGAAAACAAGTTGCACACACAAAATTGAGCAATAGTAGGAGGGTTTATTTATGAAAGGACTGTTGGTAAAGATGCGGAGATAGCATAACCACAGGGGTAGTGCTGGAACCCGTGGCTTGTAGCAGCACAGTTATGACCACCCTTAGGTCTGAAGAGGTGAAGGGACGGGGAATTTACCAGAACCAGAGGAAAGTGAATTGTGTAGAGGAGGCCACTATGACAGAAGCAGTGACTTCTGTCAAGAGAAGCAGGCCAGGCAACCAGCCCTGTTCAAGACTGTTCAAGTATGTTACAACCATCAGTTATACCAAGCACATTAACACTTATTGACAGAAAGTATGACTTTAAAACAAAATCCAGAGAGACTTTAGTTCAAACAAGGGCAATGATTAAATGTAACAATAAAAATAGAAAAATAAGCCTGTTTTATAAATTTACTTAACAAGTTGCTTTTGGCCAGCACTAGTCTAAGCCCCACATTTAACCCTTATTTTTGTTCCTGTACAGCCAGACACTGTAGTATAGAGAACACTTGTTTTTGTCCTTTTAAAAAATTACTGTGCTACAAGCAGCTGTCAGAAAATAACTCAGAGGTCAAATAGTTCAGTAGTAAAAAGCCCCATCTGAGCACCGAGACCTAAGGCATTCATTTTTGAGAGAGAAAGATTATCAAAATGATCAATGAGTACTTTCTGAAAAGAAATTCTGATGTATCCGAGAATTGTTCTTTGGTATTCTGACTTCTGCCATGACAAGGTCATTCATTCATTCAGCAAATAAATAATGGGACCTGATGGACTTGGTTCTTAGGAGATAGAGAGATGTAAATGGCAGAGTTGCTTCCTCCTAGGAGAAATCCTAAGGCAGGTGCACAAATAGCTACACTCCAAAGCCACGTGTGTAGCAGGACCCGTATAGAGGGTCGTTGACAGTCACATGAAAGAGGCCGTGTTTCCAGACAGGATGATTCTGGATGCTTTTGTACAGACTGACCTTTAGCTGGGCCATGAGGTCTGGGGCAAATTTGGGCAGGCTAAAATCAAAGAAATAACCTAGTATAAGGTTTTATTGGGGAATAGCAGAGCATTCCACTTATGTATGGAAGGAATGGATGAAGATGGCTGACACCATCTCATAGAAAGCCTTTAATGTCCAGAAAAGGCACGTGGATTTTACTAGGAAGGCCATGGGAGACGTTGAAGACATCTGTGTTGGGAATGGTGTGGTACAGGCTGCTTCAGGAAGGTTAGCACAGCGGTGAGGAGTGACCACTCAGGAGGCTGATGCAATACACTGATGTGAGTTCACAAGGCCTGAGAAGTGGAGGTGGCAGCTGGGGTGCAAAGGGTGGACAAGGCCCTGGTGCTGGGCTGAGCAGACTCATGGTGAACAGGAATAGAAACTGACGTGGAGTTCATGGGCTGGGTGAGGGCAAGAGTGGAGGCACTGCTGACAAAATTAGGTAAGTTAAGAGAGGAAATTTGTTGGGAAAAAAGCAGTTGGGTTCAGTTTTAGATAAGTTGGGTTTGAGAAGTGGGTAAAGCATGCTGGAAAAAAGATCCAGAGGAGTTAGAAGTGTAAGACTAGAGTTCGAGGAAGCCAGTCTGGGATAGAAATGTACACTGAGAAGTCAACTATATCAGGAAGACAGTTAATATTTTAAAACTTCTAAAAGCAACTGTCTGCACTGTGATTCATCACTACCACTCAGAGACACTGCCCAGCAGTGCAGGATGTGAGCGCTCCAAGACCCAAACTTCCTAAACACAAAGCAAACTTGGGTGCCATGTGACCCAGTCCTTACTGTTCACAAGTCTGCAATTTCCCTCTCTTCTCCTAATGCTAGAATTACAATCTAAGAGGACAACATGACTACATATAGGTACCACTTACATGAAAGTGGTTTACCAAAAACCACCAAACCACCCCCAAAAATGAAATCTTATTAGCCTAAAAGGTTGCCTGTAGTCCAAATAGTAGGTAACCAGGGTTTTATAGCTTTCTACATAAATATTATGACAGTAATTCAGTTAATAGATTAAAAAAAACCACAGTTATAAAAGGACCTCCTATACTAATATGTTATTTTCTAAATATATGTATTTTTAAATCTAGTAACCAAATTTGAGAACCATATTTTTCCCCCTGAGGCACCATCATTCTGAGCCCTCATTCAAAACAACTGTAAAAAAGACAACAGTGTATTTTTCCTGTCTGGTCCATTCTCCCTAAATCATACACCTCTGAAGAGCCAGCTCAGGAGCACTTTGGCATATACAGAATCTCCTAGGTATGTGTCATGGCTGGTCATTTAGAAATAATTACTGTGTTGGACCTTAACATTATATAGGAAAATAGGAGACAACAAAGGTAATATTGCCCCCCAAAGTCCCGCAGTAATGTCTAAGCACATTAGTATCTAAGATCCTGGTTAGCAATCCCTGCAAGAGATTTCAGAGAGGCTGGTTTGCAATTCCTTGTATTTGCTCTGTCAGATCATAAAAGAATTCACAAAGGGGTGAGGTAGTTGAATTGCCTTGATAGAGCTGATAAAAACTGGCATTTTTTAATTCCACTTTAGAAGCATTTGTAAGTGAGGAAATAGTCCTGAGATATCCTCGAGTCTAACCTCTTCGTATATCAGATGAGGAAACTGTGGCCTAGAAGAATTATGTCACAGTGTGACAGACTAAAATTCCTAATCACACCCCTCAACCTTGAGAAATCCTTGGCTTTAGCTTTTGAGCTTGAAAAAAGAAAGGGCAAAAAAATGGCAGACTTGGCCTCCCCAAAGCCAAGGTCAAGCAGCCACATCCTTGTTCTGAAACACACAGGGAGATACTGAGATTAACATCCCTGACTGGAAACTGCAGCCCTGCCCATAATGTTGGGCAGGGTTGGTTTGAACCTTGTGACCCTATTATCTCAGCTATGAGCTGAGGTCAAGTCCAGCCATTTTGTGTGTTTTCAAGGACTCAGGCAGGAATTTAAAATAAACATGGACTCAGTCTTCAAAGTCAAGGTATGTATTGTCCCAGGGGCCCTTGTTGATACAGGTTTAATACTATGACCTATTCTGAGAGAATTATTTTTATTTATCAATTTATTTAACAAAGCAGTTTTTAATCTCAGGTTTACCAGCATGGAATCACTCAACTACCCTACCTTCATCCTGGTATATCTGTCCCTATAGCTCTTATCTTCCTCCCCATCTTCTTAGAGATTTCTCCTCCTCTCTGCAGTACTCCCATCTCCCACACACCAAATCTCCCCCCATCTCCTTGCGAAAACGGCCCCACCCTCCTTTTTCCCTCTCCCTCCTCCTGCCTTCTTTCCTAATAGCCTTCTCTCCCCACCAACCCTGCAATGCTACCCGCGCGCACACACACACACACACACACACACAAGTCCAGCACTTGGTGTCTTCCACATGTCAAACATAAGTAAGGCATTCAGATTGCAAACATTTATTATATACCTGCCATGTACAAAATACCATGGTAGACATTTTAGGTGATATAATTGTCTTCACCTTATCTTTTTCCTCTCCTTTTTCACTGTCTCAGTTTTCTCTCCCTCCACTTTTTCTTAACCCTGTGACGTCTTATCTTCCTTCCCCATGACTCTGCCTAAACTCCGAAATCCCAACTGGCCTCCTTTGAGGCAAATCCCAAGCCATTATTCACGTCTCTTTCCCTCCTACATGTACTGCCATTAACCGCTGTCTCTTTTGGAAACTCCCTCCCCCTTTGGCCTTAGTGACATTACGTTAGCCTCATTCCCCTCTGGCCTCTCTAACCACATTCTGTCTCCTCCACTAGCTCATCATCCTCTTTAGCTGACTCCTAACCAGAGCTATTTTCCAGATTCAGCTCAACTCTCTGCTTTTCTGCAGTTATACCCTCTCCTTTCAACTAGCCATCCATTCCTATGACTTCAGCTTCATTCCAAAGATAAGGATTCCTACATATGGTCTTCCTACCCAGTTCAGCTACTTCAAAACACCTGGAAAATAAAGCCTGAACTTCTGTTATCAGTATTCAGTCCTTTGTTTAACCTGACTCTGTCGCACTTCTTCATGCCTCCACACATTCAGACTTGCCATCTTTTCCAAGACCATGAAACAACAGTATTCCTGGTTTAATTTCTTTATTCATATGCCTTCTCCTTCCTGCAGCAACGTAGCATTGGTAAGAACATGAATCCTGGAGCAAGACTATCTGGATTTACATACTCAGTAGTTGTGTGACCACAGGCAAGTTGCTCTACACACTCCGAGCTTCAGGTTCCCCATCTATGAAATAGCATAATCATAGTGATCATAGTAACTACTTCATATGACTTGGGGGAAAATTAAATGATTTTTTATTTGTATACATTTATGGAGTACAAGTGTAATTTGTTACACTGATATATTGCATAGTAGTGAAATCAGGGCTATTAGTTTATCCATCACTGGAGTAACATACATTATAGAGCAGTGTCTGGCACATTATAAGTGCAAAATAAATGTTAGCTAGCAATTATTTTTAATAATATCATTCATTTAAATTCTATCTACCGTTAATGTCCAGCTCAATTCCCAATTCTTCATAAAGACTTACCATTCTACATTAATCTTACCAGAGTATTCCTCTTATGCTTCCTTGTTTTTGTACTAATTCATTCATTTCCTTCTTCAACAAATATTTATTGAATACCTACATGCTTCTAGCATTCTGCCTAATACGGAGTTAATAAGGATGAGTAAGACATGATCCTGCCCTAAAGGAGCTCACAGTCCAGTGGAAAAAGTAGATGTGTCAACACACAATAATTTTGGGAACTTTGAGGAGGAAAGAAATACCTCACTTTGCCATTTTGGGTCTCAGAGAAGGCTTCAGAGAAGGTGAGAGGCATAGGGGACATTCCAGACTATAAAAATAATATATGCAAATTCATTAAGGCACCAAATAACATGGCGAGGTAGGGGAGTGCCAAGTGTTGTCATTTATCTGTTTCCAGATGTTATATCCTGTTATATGTAGTCTTCTCAGCTAAATCATAAAGTCCGTGAAAGCAAAGAGAACTCAATTAATTACACAAGCAGTTCTCATGTGCTAAGTCTTTGTATTTCTTTTCCTCTTTTTATATTCCCTCAGACTCCAATAGAGATTAAAACATAAGAGAACTTTAATAGATATTTGTTAAATTGAGCTACACTTCCCTTACAAGTCCACAATAAAGGCTGAAGTAGCCAGGAGAAGCTTCCTCAAAGAGGTGAATCTTGCATCAAAGATCTAAAGTGCAAGACAAGTGAGATCTGGGTGGAAAGAAGGGGGAAAGTGTATATTTCAAGAGGGAAACAGCCTCAGTGAGGTCATAAAGGGAGACTGCACGTGTGGGGACAGTGAAGAAAGGGGCAATCTTGGAGTTGAGGGTCTTATATTAAGGCATGAAAGGAGAGTTTAGATAAGTAAGATGGGTTCAGCCTAAAAGGACCCAAAAATGCGAAGAAACTTTGCAGTGTCATCTTTCTAGGAACCATTAACACAATTTTCTTTTCTATAAATTGAGAGATGTCTAAATTCCCTCCCATCTCCAAATATCTGTTGTTGAATTCAACAATTCTCTGCATTTTTTCATAAAACAAATTAGTATGGATAGACTATTATTCACAATGGCCCTAAATTAAAAGAAAAAAAATTGTTCTAGGAAGATTTCACAATTCTCATTTTTACTTCCTTGAAGCTCAAAGTAGGATTTTGTATCTGTCACAGACTCTAGAATAGTATCTTGCACAAAGAAGATATTCAATACATACCTGTTGAATGATCACATGAGTGAAGCCTGTGTCACCAAAGCATAAGAAGGAGCAGGCATTTTAGAGGACAGAAACCTACTAACACCTTGTTTTAGTCCCCCAGGAGTCTCATGGTGGAAGGAAACATTCTCCTCATATGCACCCGTCTCACCCACCCTCTATGAGATAGAGCCTGCAGATCAAAAATGGAACCCTCTTGATCTTAAATGATGTACCCTTATAGCTGGTAATGTTCAATAGGAAAGAAAGTCATCAGGTGACATAGATGCTGCAAATGCATCTCTGGTGATGTTCTGATACTTCACTGTATGTCAAGTATCCCTAAACAATGAAAAGCACAACCTTCTACCTTCTCAGCAAGTTAAAAAATTTTCGAACACCCACCTAAGTTCTCAAAAAGGGAATCTAGAATCCACGTCGTTATTAAAATGTATGGACATGTCAATAATTCAGATTTCTGTGTGAATTAGTGGGGGATGATAGAAGTTAGGGCTATAATCAATATATTACATGGTGGATTGTGAGCCAACGAGGTGATTCAGATGCTGCAGAAAGGGGCTCATGATTAGATCAGAGGCCAACGTGAACTATGAGTGAGTAATTCTCAATGACACCATTAACCTGGTTACCTTGTCAGCCAGAGTCCCCAAGATAATGAAGATGATGACAAAGAAAAAGATGATGGTAATGGTGATGCAGAGATAAAGGAGTAGCTCAATGTTAAGTAAGAAATTCTCCACCACCTTACAAATTCTCTTCCAGCAATGAAAAGAGAAACACATATAACCTGCATGGTGATACCATATTAAATTAATATGCCTATGAAATTAGTATTGAAATACTAAGGCTAAAGAAGTCTAAACTGTCTTTTTGCACTCTGCCAAGTGACTGGGAGCTCTTTTTTTAATTTTTTTTTTTTTCTAAGAGAAGGAGTCTCGCTGTGTCACCCAGGCTAGAGTGCAGTGGCACAATCACAGCTCACTGCAACCTCCAACTCCTGGGCTCAAGCACTCCTCCCTCCTTGGCCTCCTGAGTAGCTGGGACTACAGTATGAGCCTCTGCATCCTGCCTGGGGAGCTCTGGATTCCATCTAGTGCACCTCTCTTCTCATGTTCAGAATCATCAAAATGAGAGTAACAAGCAAAAAGTTAGACATCCACTTTGCAATCACCTCTCTGTGGCACCTGGGTTACCTTCCCTCCAGCTTCAGGGGCCAATTCTCATGCAATGATTCTCAGACAGAAAACTTTGGGTGAGGTTTGGGGGGGATTTTTTGTTTGTTTTGTTTTGGTGCTAATACCCTGTCATTGACCAAAAAGGGTCAAAGAAATCACCATAAAAAAAGACATAGATACTTGAACACAGCTTAGAAAACCAGAGACTACTTCAGTCAGTCACAAAACCACCCAGATGTCATTTTTCCTAATGTTCTGCTAAACTGTCTACTGGGAAGAAAAGTTCTAGCCTCTATGAAGTTCCATAAACAACAAATTTCTTGAAGAAAAAGGCAAACAAACATTTAACCAAGATGAAAAGGACAAAAAGATTTTTGTCCTTTGCAATGACCTGCTGTGAAATAATGATGCTTTGAAGGAGTGCCTGTCCTCTGATTTTTAGACAAGAAAGTCTGAAATGAATTGTGTATCCTCATCATTGCCTATACTAGTTAATAAAGAGCTATTGTTTTAGAAATGATAAACCACAAACAGAATTTTCTTCTGGGATGCTGGTGGCATAAAAAATTTTCATTTTGTAAATGTCAGCACACTGCATGCAGTAAATACTTGGAGGAAGATATCCACACAAGATAAAAGCCAAATGGTAATCATATGGCATTTCTCTACTCATTAAAAAAATAAGACAGGCATTAAAAAGGAAGAGGGTATATGTCTTAAAGAAGGCAGTGAGATCCCCTCCCCACCCATAGTAAAGGTTTGAATATGAGAGCTTCAGAGTTACAATCACAGATTCATTTCTATTTCTAATCTATCTGTGGCAGTGACTCATTCTATTTCCTGGAATTGATATATTGATATTAATTTTACAGTCCTTGCTGTAAAAGTCCTTGCTGGATGATTGCCTTAAAAAAATATTATCTAGGGCATGATAGTAGAGTAAAACAAATTCTTAAGCAATGTCTATACTTTTGAAATATCCATCAAATTTACTTGAAGTGACAAAACACCCAGCGAATTTTTTAATAGTCAGAAAAACTGGCCACAGTGCATTAGAGGTCGTGTAAATACAGCAATCTGTTGATTACAGTGCATTTTTTCAAAATTCATCTTTTTACCCTATTTTCCCAAGCCCAGCCCTAGAGCAACACTTAACAGTGAGAAGCAAATTACTTTGTTCTGTATACAGCTACCTCAGCGGAGTCATTTGCTGAAGACGGAAGTAAAAATAGAGTTTCTAATTACTTTGCTTTCCTTATGACTTTTCATTAAATGCCAGTTACTCTCCTGCCTTCTGTGCTTCTCTCACAGAAGTGTTATGGGGAACACAGCAGCGTGGGCGAAGTAACTGTGTCCAAACTGGCCATTTTGACACTTTATTTGCTAAGGTTTGGGAAGAAATGAAAAGGAACACCCTCATGGAAAAGTAAGTGATGGTGTCCTGATTTTTGTCTTCATACTAGATGATTAGCTTGCTGAAAAACAACCAATATTGGCTGAAAAATGTAACCCATGCTACATATTATGTGCACATTCCTACCATAAATCCCAAGTTGTTTTTCTTTTAAGAGCCTGTACTTCCAAGCTGGACTCATATACCAAAGTCTAACAAAGTCCCCTCTGTGGATCTCAGCTGCACAATTATCCAAGTCTGGTAGAAAATACATGACTCCAACAAAGGACTTGTCTAAGTTAAGTTTTTCTCACTCTTCCTAGATCGTATTACTTTAATTTAGCCATAAAGATCTTTCTACAGTGTCATCCAAATCATGAAGAATCAGGTTAGGCCTGACCGTCACAGAATAAGTATTTTAAGCTACGCTATGAACAAATAAGTTAGCATTATTAAATTAATGGGAAAAAAACTGTTCTTCATACATGCACATACACACACTCCTCTCAACACAGCCATAACAGTGTTTCTCACAATCCCAGGGAGGATACTTACACTTTGGCCAGGGAATTTCCTTATCTATAATTTCTTAATGCAGGGTGACTACAGGAAAAGAAACAAAAAGCACATGGAAGGCTTTGCACCATTCGATTAGAATGGATCATACATTTTTGTGTGTTGTAATTATTTTCTTTCTCCTAAGTTTTCTTACTGGAAAGAGGCGTTTCAAAAGTGTCCCCTCCACCCCAGTCCCGTTCCTTCTTCATTAGACACTCGGCAGCAAATCCTGAAAGTTGTCAGGAAAGTGGGTTGGCATTTGAACAGTAAATGTATCTCAAAGCAGAAAACAAAGGTTTCACATGTGTGAACTCTCCGACTACTTTTTTAGCTATCCACCTTTTAATAAATGTTCTAAAGAAAAAATATAAAGCTTTGAGTCTTACCAAAAAATCTTCAAAAGAGAGTGAATAAACTAATGAGAGATAGGTGTCCATAAAGCACATCAGAAAAGCATTTTGTGTACAATTACCAATTTTAAATAGTTTTCAGTTGGGGTGAGGCTTCTCTTTACTGTCTAATAAATTAAGAAATTCTGTATATTCTTTAAAAATAAATTTTAAAGATTCTTTTAGAATATATTTGGTAGCTCTAAATGCTTGGTACCAAATACTGGGGAATGACTTATCACAAGCTCATGTCTTTCATTATATCAACACCTTTTATAAATATACACAATTTATGCTCACTGGTACATCAGACCGTAATATAGATGAGTATATATGCAACTATTACGCTTCTGCAGGTTCGGAAATCATACTCTTTGGGGTACATGCACATAATGTTTCAGAACAACAACAAGTAATGCAGTCTCTGCACTTCCAAGACAAATAAGCAATAAAAGTGAAGATACTGGCTTTTCAATGTATCTTTCAGGGAAAAATACCTGTCCTTATTTAAACATGCCTGTTAATCCTTATCAGTCCAATTTTTGAGCCAAGTGGGACTCTTCTCTAACTCTGAGAACAAGCTGAATGAACATCTTACTCCAGGCCACCAAAGTAACAAGCTCTTTCTGTTAGGAATTGTGATTTTTTCCAAAGGTGATTTAACCCTGAATTTACCTGGGTCTATGAAATTACAAACCACATCACAGTAGGTAGAATAGCAGAATAGGCAAGAGAACCAGCTCTGGGGTCAGACTAAGGTATTTCCGACCCTGCCTCCAACAACTGGTACCTGCAAATTTTGGGGAACATTGCTTAACATGCCTCCCCCTCGGTCTCTCCATCTGAAATTGGGTTAACTGTAACACCTACCTTCTAGTTGTAAGAATTGAGTGCTGCTCAGAGTAAGTGCTCTATGAGTGTTAGATGTATTATCCTCCTCATCGTCATCATTGGGAACTTAAAGAATTTTAATCTAAGAAAATAGATTTCAGCCAATTGTAAAAGAAAACTAATTTATTGATATTGGTATTATACCCTCTTCTGTGGCGGCTCCAAGATTCATTTTGACACTCACTGAATTCAGATAGACATAGCAATTACAACTAACATTCATCTTGCTAGCCGAGCACTGGCTGAGCTAAGGATTTCACATGGGTTATTTCATTTTATCCTCACAATGACCTTGAGATGAGGTTTATTACCATTCCCATTTTATAGATGAGGAAACAGGCTTAGAGAGTTTAAACAGATGCCTAAGCTTAGTAAGAATTGGATCAGTAATGTGAACCTAGGCAGCCTAAATTCAGAGCTTTCAGAACCAACTACTTACAGCAGTTTTCTTAAATTAAAAAAAAATTATACGTAAGTTAAAAATTCTTGAGATACCATCAACTAATAGTTAAATAAATTTTACTTATTTCCAAAGGACTTTTGTTAAAATACTGTAGTCTGAGAATCAGTGAGTTTCTAAATAACAGGTTGCCATATTAGAGCAGAACTACACTTCAAATGTCCAAATTTCACAGATTGTTTGAAATTTAAAATAAATCAAGCTGGTTGAAACACCTAAAAAAAATTTAGAGGAGGAAAGAAATTAAAATTATTTACCTGTTACTTGAAATGAAGGGAATAAGTTGAGAGCCAAGAGCAGCCTGAACATCATTGTCCTAATGGTGGGTGAGGGCTCCAGCCCCTCCTCCCAAGGAACCCAAAGTGTGAGGTGAACTGAAGACGCACCTGCCAAGGCTGACAGGCTCCGTCATCTGTCATCTATGGTCACCGCCAACTTACTTCCCTTAGGGGCACATGATCAAGGGACTCAAACCACAAGGCATCATGACTGCAACATTTCACACAGGATATTACATTGTTTTGATGACTTTAGACTTTTTTTTTGAGACGGGGTCTCACCATGTTGCCCAGGCTGGTCTCTGACTCCTGGGCTCAAGCAATCCTCCCACCTCAGCCTCCTGAGTAGCTGGGACTACAGGTGCACAACTGCACTGGGCTGATTTTTAGACTTCTACTTCTTATTATTTGTCCCTGAAAAATAGTGTCCGTCACTATATGATGGGCTCATGAGAATTATTCTCTATTGATGAGTATCAGAGTTGTGAAAAATGGGTACTTGAAATCCAGCAGAGATTTAAGGGTAGACATATAAAGTGTTCTGAAGAAGGAATAAATCCTCTTGCAGAGGACAGATTTTCATAGGATGAGGATAGATTGTGAAAAAGACAACAATAAGAATTATACTGAGGAGTTGGGGAACATCTACCTAAGTGTTTGAAGGAGTTATAAACATTAGGAACCTAACATTTGTTTTGGACATAAGGTAGCCCTCTGGAGCATTGAGTGCTCAGTGCTTAGTTTACTCTGAGCTTCCCCCAACTCACTTCTAGGAACTTTGCAAAGCGAATTCCACTTGCAAGCACCCAGCCAGCTGGGTATCATATCAGAACGAGGTTCCCCAGGCAAAGGGAAAGTCAAAAAACATTGTATGTTCTTAGGAGGACGGTAAGGCACCAGAGGCGCCTTGGTGTCCCGTGCTCTCTGTGTCCCTCAAGGTTTAAGTAATAGGGCACAAAGGAGACCCCAAAGCAGCATCTCCAGACCTACAGCCACCCCTCTGCACCCCTCTGCCACTTCCAGGCCTTGCAAATAGGGACATTCCACCAGCGTGGCCAACTTTGCTCTCCTCTTCTGGCGCCTGTGTCGGTATCTCATGCTCAGTGGCTGTCTCAAAATTTTTCCAGTAATTTTTTTTCCCTTCTTTCCTGATAATCTGACGTTTGTATAATTACCCTAGTTTGGGGTTTTGTGTATGTGTTTTTTTAAAAAAAGATAACTTATATTGCTTTTTATTCCGATTATAAAAGTAAGACATATTTCATATAGAAAATTTAGAAAAATATAATCATTAAAACAAGATTCATCTATGCTCTTTCCACCCTAGTGTAAACACTGCTAATATTCTGGCCCATTGCCTTTCATCTGTTTGTCTATTAAGATTTTTATATATTTAATATCGTGTTTTACTTATAGTTTTCAATAGATGTGTACTGTTACCTGTTGTGTCTTGAACATTTCCCTATGTCATTTAAATATTCTTCATGAATATCATTTATAATTGATGCATAAGATTCTGTCCTGTAATCATATTATAAATTGTTTAACAAACTCCTAGTGTTGTCACCCCTCTTTTTCTTTGCTATTTTAAATTGCTACAGTGAACATCTTTGATGATCTAGCTGTAAGTGGAGTCAGGCTTCTTGTCCCTCCCTCCTGACCTGACAAATGACAGATGAAAAGTATTTCCTCTCCTGGGAGACCCTCTTTGTCCACATTTCAGTTTTCTCACAAACACAGTCTTTGTGAACCTCCCATACCGATACATCTTTCAGCCCTTTGGAGCAATTTGTTCTTGGAAATGATTCACTTATATTTCTGAACTACAGGTAAATGACAAAGTCATGTCCCTAGTCCTGGTGAAGATTCACTTCTCAAATTTGATTCAGCACTCCTGGCTCTTACCCTCTATCCAGTCTTACTGGGGACAATTTAAAGACCGAAGAGTGACCTTTCCTAAAATGTCACCCCTGTTCTGAAGCCACCAGACTACCCAGATTTAGAACAAAAGGCTCTGAGACTCATTATACAGACTAAGAATATGTACGGTAGAAACAAAGACTCCCAACAATTTCCCATAATTGATAACAAAAGGCTGAGGAGCAAGTTAATAACTATCTTCAAGCATATTAAAGATGACTCTATACAGCATCTAGTTAATGTTATTATATAGCATCTAATTAATGTTATTAATATGTATATGGTAGTGCTTAATCGAATCAAACTCTACTTAGCTGGAAAAGAAACAGTACACATATCTGGTCTAACTCCTTTATCTGCTGAGATGGAAGCTGAATCCCAGAGAGGTTAGTTGACTTATACAAATTCACAAAACAATAACTAAGTATACTTGATTTTATTACTTAACCAACCCTATATGGTTTTCATCCTGTAAAATAAAAAGAAACACTGGCCAGGCACAGTGGCTCACGCCTGTAATCCCAGCACTTTGGGAGGCTGATATGGGAGGATCGCTTGAGGCCAGGAGTTCGAGACTAGCCTGGGAAACATAGTGAGACCCTGTCTCTACAAAAAATTAAAAAATTAGCCAGGCTTGGTGGCACATGCCTGTAGTCCCAGCTACTCGGGAGGCTGAGGCAGGAGGATCACTTGAACCCAGGAGTTTGAGGTCACAGAAAGCTATGATCAAGCCACTGCACTCCAGCCTGGTAGGCAGAGTGAGGCCCTGTCTCTAAAAAGGACATTTACATTCCTTTCCTTAAAACATGCATTGCACTAAAGAAGCAAATAATTTCATTAGAGTCCTTTCACATTTGCCCTTGAAATTCAATGACATTCACATATACTAAGAGGTAGAAATGACAGAGATAAAATAAGGACCTTAAACCCATCAATGCACAGGATACTGAGACCCTACTACATTTCCAGTAATAATAATAGCGAGCATTTACATACCAAGAGCTTTACATTCCAGATCTCACTTAATACACAATCTGTGGGGAAGATTATTATATTATTATCCCCATTTTACAGAAGAGTAAACTGATCTGACAGAGGGTTAAGTAGTATCAGGACAAAAGGATAAGGGTAGAAATCACTTTTTGGGTGCAAGCCATCTAACACAATGTGTCATTACAGCCTATGTAGAGTCACTTAGAAAAAGGGAGAGTGGCCCAGTGACATCAGGAAAGCATAATTAAACTGTGCTTCATAAAAGTGCACCTGTGTTTTTCTGGAGAAATTCCAGATTCCTTAAATCCACACATGTTCTTGAAATTCAAAGACATATGCATCCTGATAAAGCAAACTACCTTAAATCTATCAAGTGTACTGAAGTCCCAACCACATGGCTTATTAGGGAAAAATATAATACAGGTGACCAAATTCTATGGGCTGTTTAAAACATAACAGGAACTAAGCCTGAAGGTAAGACCCTGGTCAGGAGTTGAATCTCAGGGCCTTCACCACTTGATACTCTCTGGCCAGGATGTTTCCCTCCAATCTGTCTGAGTAAACCAGATTCAGAGTAGACGGAACCTCCTCAGAGCTGTTTTCTCCAGCCAACATCACGCGCACAAACACACACACACACCCCATCTCTGACCCATCTGAACCAGGTCTCCCTGCTATAACCTCCATTATACTCTTCATAAGTGTCGTAGAATGCCATGAAGAAAAAGTAAGTACAGATGTGTTCGTGCTGTTATTTGTTTAATGTCTGTGTCCCCCATTAGGCTATAAACATTATGAGGGCAAATCCATGTCTCTCATTCCTAGCTGTACCCCTGTGTCTAGCACATAGTCAGTGCTCAAGGAGACATTTACTGGGGGAATGAAACTCTCCACCATTGCTTCCTGACCTCCCCGCTCCCAATCAATGTGGCTGAAATTGTGGATTTCTCTCTCTGACCAGGGTAATTTTCCCATGCCTGGTTTCCTAAGCATATGACACTAAGAATATTCCAGCTCAAAGTGTACTTTGTCCCTGTCTAGGACTGCAGCCCCATATTCCTCTCTGCTCCCTACCCTGGGCCGTGCTTAACAATGTAGGCAACTCAAAGACCTACTTCCTTTACAACTCGGTGTTCTTACAGCCAAGGCCGGAGGCGTGCCTAGCCACTCAGCATCTCCCTCCTCTCTCTCCTGAGCCCACTGTGGTTCCCACATGGACCTTGAGAGATAAGGAACTTTCCACATGGAATGCATACCCAGACTCAGTTTACCCTTTGAATGCAGAGGAGGAAAGATAACTGACTTGGGAATTCCAATGGCTAAATGCACAGGACTTGAAGTCCCACAGGCTTAGGGGTCACATCTGGTTGGGCCACTTTCTAGCTATATAATCTCAGAAAGTCATAGCCTCAATTCCTTGTGTATAAAATAGGGATGAAAATACCTCACTCAATATATTGTTCTTATCTCACACAATGTATAAATCTCCCCCACCCTTAATATAGAAATAAGGTTTAATGAATCTCCACTTCACACTGATTGCAGGGGCTGAATAAATGTTTATTGGATCAACCAGAATGAATCATTGAATATATATTCAATATATTTACGGGGATTGATTTTACTTTACAGCATGAGTGTCACCAGAACCCTGATTTAGAAATTAGCATAGTATTCCTCCTTGATACACAATCCTGTAATAACATATACCAATATAAACTGCAAAGTATCATTGAAGAGTCTTTAAGCATTAGAGTTGTCAAGCTGGTCAGTAAAAAGCCCTGTGGCTCTCTCATATAGAGCGAGCCTACCAGGATAATATCTTCTTTGATCTGAATTCCAGCTAGAAACTTGCCTTTCATTTTAGTTTCTAATTTTCCCCAAAGCCCTGCCTTACAGAGGTTCAAATGCTCACATGGTGATTGTGGGGAAATAATGAAGCCTGAGATTCCTTCTTTGAGCTGTGTTACCATAGAGTTCCAGCTGTTGGTATGAAAAACTTTATCAAAAAAATAGATAAAGATGAAGTTAAGAAAATCATGCATATTGTCACAAATGAGTGGGACCAAAGCCTGAAGAAAATAAGGCTAAGCCTAAAAGAAAAAAAAATTAAGAAATGACTGTCATATTGATTGACTAATCTCACTGAATAAACAAGTATTACGTAAAGATATATTTGCAGAAACAATCTATGAGGCTTTCCCAAGGATGACATGAAAAATATGGTAAAAAGTAGCGTAGAACAATTATCTAAAAACCTTTTGACCACTTAGAGAAGTAGGCCTATCACTCCATTTTATAAAAACAGTGGCTAACTTTGATTAGAGGCTTCCTGCTGCCAGGTACTGTGCTAAGCATTATGCATGTGTCATCTCATTTAATCCTCACAACAACCCTAGGAGGTTGGTGCTGTTATTATCTCCATTTTATAGATAAGGAAACAGAAGCTTAGAGAGTTTCAATAATTTGCCCACAATAGCACAATAGGTAGAAAAGCAGGAATTTTAATTCAACTTGATCTGACTCAAAAAATTGAACTCTAGATTTGAGTGTCATGGGAAAGGTAGACACAGACCCAATCAACCAGCAGCTTAACTAGGTTTGACAGCGCAGAGGTTAGAGCAAGGTTTTTAAAGAGAAATGTGCCTTCTCTATTGGCACATCTGACCCTCAGCCACCAACTCCATAAAGATTCAGCTAGAAGTCTACATGTGACCTGCAAAGTCTTCCTTTAGTCAGGAATATGTGGTTGTCATTACATCCCTGCTGACCTTATATTCATGTACACCCAGACAAGAGAAGAAGCAAAACTTGTGTACTCTTGACATCACCCTGGAGGAATTAATCCTGACCAGATCAGGAACTTGTGGACTGTCAGAAAGAGGAATATGTCGCGAGCCCAGCAATGCTGATCTGAGCTTTAGGTCCCTTCACCTGATCATCTGAAAAAAAGCAGAAGGGCAGTGGTAGATATAGAAAACGTAAACCACCGTCATCAACGATCGAGAAAGACTATTGTCAATCAGACTCCAGCCAAACCATTATGACAAAGTAAACTTACAGGTCTTAGGACTCAAAGAGATTGTTATCAGGAAAGTCTACTGTTCTCAAAATCCTATTATTGTGAAAATCTAATGGTCTCACTGAGCCATGTTCTTTTGGTCTCACTGACGACCAGCTGCTTGCCTCATTACTGGCATTACACAAAGGTACCAAGGACCCTGTGTCCGGTTATTTTTTAATTTTTTGAAACCACTGGGACACTTGGATATTTTCTGGAAACAGGAATGTTAATTAAACATGACTGGGGTTGGGAGGGCAAGGTAAGGAATGCATTTCAGTCCACATCTTGTATTGAACCTGATCTGACCCTCTTCTATTCCCTACTGTGCCATCAACGGAATGGTGAGGAGGCAACCTCTGACTCCTTCAGGAACTGCAGTCTTGTCCTAGCCTTGGGAAAACGGTCATGCTTGGTTTTCCTCCTTTTGGAACCATTTTAAGGGCCTTCATCCCCTAACACGTTGTTTAGTACAGCCCCTCCAGGAAATAGAACTGTTAACTTCAACATTGATCTCAGTGGTCTCTCATGTTTCTGGGCCCCCATGGGAAACTTCTCATTCTCCCCTTGTTATATCTCCCTCCCCTCCCCGCTTCCCACCAGTTCCCACACTCACTGAATAAGGGAGGTCAATCTGAATACATCTGTCCACATCTCTGGTATGTCACAGAGGAGTAACAGCTGTTGACCTCTGTTCCGAACACATTATCCTGTTTGTCTCAAAAGTAGTTGGGTGAATTCCAGCTAATATATGCAATCTCTACTTCCTATGGGGAATGTAAGGCCAGGAAAGTATAGTCCCCACACTTGCTTGGGTGCTGGTATAAATACAAACCTGTTTTCAAGTATTGGATCCTCTTACTGCTGATAACAACATTAATAACTGTAATAATAATTATGCCCAAAATGTATTAAGCATTTGCTATATGATAGATATAGTACAAAGCTAAAAACATCCCAAATTTTTAAGCCTTAAGTTTGCCTTTAAGTTTGAGAAAAAGTTGAACTTTTCTTTCTCCCTAAGTGACTATACTTCCACATCTTAATACACACACACACACACACACACACACACATGCATGCACACACAAAGCCTTTACTAACCTCCTGTAGGTACAGTTCATAAAGTTGAAGACTGTCTGTATTTCTCCTAGAAATATTAGGGGGAAGAAAGGAACCTGGGGAGGAAAAAAAAAAGCTGAATCTGACATGTTCCAAGATACCCAGTAGTAACGGTAAAGAGTAAAAATAAAGCGGCAAGGTGCAGACAAGTCTAGCATTTGTCTAAGAATCCATCCATTAACACCACAGTGAGTAGGAATGTCCTTTATGCATTGTCTTGAGGAAAATTCCAGCTAAACTTGAAATAGAATTTAGCTTCCATTATGGGACAGGTTGCTGGGATTTGCAGTGACTGACCCTGGGCTCATCACTCTCTTCACTGAGGGGCCAGACTCAATACTGCAAACACAGGGAGATCTCATCCCCTTCAGGAATCTGACATAGGCTGATTTCTCATGCTGTTGTTCATTTTATGAAATTCACCCAGATTTGCTATGCCAAATTGTTATAGGATTCTTCTAGAAAAATCAGAATTGTGCATCTGGCTTCTAAGCAGAACAAACAAGAGTAGGAGAGCCTATAATGACCTTGAAAATGCACTTATTCATCCAAGAAACCTGTGTTCAGTGACTACGACACGGAAGGTGTTGCCGTACATCCTGAGGTGCCAGGGGAGACTAAGGCAGTGCCCTTGTCCTCAGGAAACTCAAGTCTGGAAGAAACACTGAGGAAGGAGGCCCTAACTTGCCTGAAGAGACGTCTCAACGCAGGGATGCCATGATTTGAGGATAAGCAAAATCAGCCAGGCCAGCAGTGGCGAAGAAAGGTGGAAAGGGACTTTCCTTCCAAGCAAAGTCTACACTACTTGCAAAACCGAAACGTGCATGGCTTGCTAAGGGAACCACAAGGAGCTTAGTATGGCTGGACCAGAAAGGACTGTGAGGAAGGACCCAGGGGATGTCAGGTAGTCAGGGGCTGGTTGTGAAGGACCTTTTATGCCATGCCAAGGAGTTTGCTCTTTGTACCGAGAGCAATAAGGAACGCTTACTATATGGGTCAGCACACAGGTCTAGGTTGCTGTTACAGATTTAGGAGATAGCAGTGTTTGGGCTCAGAAAACAATACCCCAAAATGAAGGCCTACAAAGCAGCCTCAGAAGCAAAAGTTTTTCTCTGGCCTTCTCCTGCCCTCCTGCCTCTCAGTCCCGTTCTCCCCTGAGGCTAGCCATGGAAACTAGAATCTCTCTTCTCCAAGGCCAATCATAGAAACCAGAGCCCCTTTTCCCCAAAGCCAGCCATAAAACATAAAACTATTCTGTGTAAAAACTGGCCATGAAGAAATTATCTGACCTACCTTGTTTGACTGTAGGTCATAAGACCCCCATTCCAGAGAGGGTCCTGCCCCCACCCAGAAGGAAGGAGTGCTGCTCAGAGAGGCCAAGAAGAATCTAGACAGACAGGCCTTGCTGGGTTTCCCCACTCAATCTATTAGCATTAGGTCATACTCTTTGTCCAATCATATTTCTACATGGCTATCCATACTTTGTTGAACCTAAGCATGAAAATGGACAATTTCCCCTGTATCTTTGAGTCTTCATTCTGAAGGCTCCTGTGTATACATGTTAAATAAGTTTGAATGCCTTTTCTCCTATTAATCTGCCTTTTGTGAATTGGTTTTTCAGCAAACCTTCAGAGGGTAAAGGGGAAGTTCCTTTGGCCCCTACATCAGCATATTAGAGCCAGGATTTCAAATAGATTTAATCTCTTCTACCAACTCCAATTGATTGATATCGGCTGTCTGACTCACTGTGTTGAACGGGATCCTGAGACCTCATATCAGTCCAAGGGAAGCATGGGAAGCAGATAGGGGCGCATAAGAAATGGCACTCATGGGACTCCCAGGTCAGGATTATAACAAAGCTGTGAATCCAGATCAGATTGCAGGCTGCTCTTCCCCACCTGTCCCTTAAATCTTGGCATTTTTCCATTGTTGGAGTTTGAGGTGGCTAATAAATTACTCCTTTCTACTTGCTAATTCAGGCCTAAATCAAATAAGATTGACTAATAAAGACAAAGCAGTCAGTCTGCCGGAGATGAGAATAGCACTGATGGAGTACAACCAGAGAACGTGGCTGAGACAGGCGGCCATAACAAGCACCCCAGAATTAGGCAGACTTACCCACTAGCCACAGGTATTGCCAGGGAACCACAGGTCCCACCTCCACTAAGCAACCACATGGCCCAGAGCAGGATGCTTGCTCTTTGCAGAAAGGCAGGTCCCAAAGGTGGGAGTGGCAGGCAGCAGGAGTCATAGGGAGACATGAGGTCAGGGGAGGGTTTGTTTCAGTTGGGAGAGATGGAAGCATGTTCTCATGCTCAGGCACAAAACACATCACTGAGAGAAAGACTGAAGGCATAAGAGATAGAGGATAATCTGTAGGGGAAGAAACCGAGGTGATGAGAGGAAGTGGCTCTAGGACGTCAGCTGATACTTTAGCATTCATTAAACAGGAAGAAACGTTCTTTGAGACTCTCACACTTGTCTAGGAAAACAAGTTATAGCAGTTATAGATTAACTAACATTGATCAGGCACTTTTCAACTCACACATGGGATCTCATAAAAACCCTGTGTAGGAATCATTATTATTAATCCATCCTATAGATGAGAAGAGCTAGTAAATAGCAGCAAAGGACTAAAACACAATTCTTCCTCCAGCTCTGTGATTACAATCTTGGGAAAGCTGACAGGTTCTTTCACTCTGACTTCTTGCTCTTTGCCATTAAACTATCCTTCAAAAGGAGTGTCCACTAGACGACATGAATCAGTGGAAGAGGCATTGCCAGGAACTGTCACTCAGTTTGTGTGGTGAAGGGTGGGAGGGGAGCGTGGGGGTGCATGAATGGGCTCTAAGCTTTAGGTTTACTTTCTAAAATCTCTGAAGAAGTAAACAAACATCTCTTCTTCCCTCCTCTCTCCCTCCCTTCAAGAGGGCAGAAGTAGAAACATTTTCATTTCAGGAGAGGGGGGCGAATGTGCTCATCTCTGGGTGCCACCTCAGACATTTGGGAAACAGGCTGACTTCTCGGGGCTTGCTGCTGGCGCTGTGTCTCAACTGAGAAATCCAGACTTCCCAAAAATAGCCTCCGTGAAGTGGATGAGCAACAGGAGGTGGCAGACTGGCTAATGATTTGCACTGTCCTTGCAGATGTCCTCTCTGAGGACTCTCAGGCTACAGCCCAAGGGAGTGGAGAGGGCTCCGGCTGGCTGAATGCACTTTGTCCAGGCCCTGTTGTGAGGTCCGAGTTTTGAGAAAATTATGTCTGTTCTTTTCCCAGATCTCTACTCGGGGAAGGTTTTTGGAAATGCACGATTCGTACCCAAGGCTGTGGGTGTGTTCTCTCCAATGTCCCTCCAGCTTCTCTAGATCTATCCTCTCTTTTTATTCTCAGAAATTCCATCTCTGAATTGGTATACAAGCTGGACAAAACTGTGGATGTGTTTCGTGTATACATGGGATTGACAAGTATTTATTGCCTCTTCCCTTTTTCTACTCAGTCAGAAAGTGGATATGTGGACATTTTGTCCCCAAGGTTCCTATTATATCCAACTTGCAAGACTGTGCCCTATAAATCTGACAGTTCTTAATCTTTTTTGTCTCAGGGCCCCCTTTGGTGTTCCAGAAGCCTAAAGACCCTGTCTCACAATCCTGTTTTGAAACACATAAAATAAAATATGTAGGATTTCAAAGAAAACTGAAAGTATTGAAATGCAGTTTTCAAATATTTTTTAAAAGCAAATATTCATGATATGGTAATAAGTATGCTTTATTAATATATCAAATAAGATCTAGTTATGGTGTGATAACTACCATAATTTTGGAAGTAGTGGTAAGCATACGTAATATTGCAAGGTCCCTATAACAACTATAATGTGATATGAAAATATCTGTGACTTTTACTGATGACACAAGTGACAAGTACTGCTAAAATTGCTGTGGTTTGTTGCTTAAATATATCATCAAAATGTTAAATTTCAGTTAGAGAGGATAGTGAAAATGAAGATGTAATTTTTTCCCAACCAAGTTTACATTAGACCCCTGGTTAAGAACCACTGAGTCAGTCAGCACATCTGGTTACCATCAGTGTCTCCTCTACCTACATGTGTGTGACACAAAAACACACACACACTGCTGCATCCCCTGTAGTCTCAATACTGGAATCTGACAGCATCTTAATGGCATCCATAAAGGACACTTCCCAGATAGTTTATATCATGAAAGATTAGGAGCAAAAAGTGCAAATAACATGGTAGACCTCAATATCAGTATTTTCTGCAGCCTCCAGTTCCAAATACTAGTCAAGTGTGGATGGCCACCCCCACGCAGGGTTTTCTCATTTGCTCCTGACATTTGGCCAAAATCATAAGCTCTACAGTTTCACCTGTATTTGTTTTTTCCCACATTTTAAATAAAGTCCAACTTTCCATTCTACTCGCTATTACTCAGCAGGGTAGACCACATATAGCTGAGATGAGAGTGCACATGCAGTGGGAGGACCACACTCCAGCTCAGACCTCTTGCTGTGGATAATAATGTAAAGCCCCCTGGCCACTCTGCAAACATTCAACATCCACCATTTGATATCTTGTCCTGGAGAGCAGATCCAAAAATCCTTGTAGGGCTTCTGCCAGTTAGAGCACACTCTCCCCCTCAGTCACTCTGTCGCACACTCATGGGCATTGTTTTTTATCCCCTAAAACATCAATTTATTTTTGGCCTCAGGTCTTTAACATGAATTCTTTCCTGTCTCTGAAATGTTCTTCCCTTTCACTCTTCCCAAGGCTCTTTCCCCGTCCTGACAGCTGTATCTGACCACTCTATGCACTTCCATTTAATCCCTGTCTCAATATCCAGCTTATTTTTCATAACTGGCCATAATTTGTAATTATTTTATGTGTTTGTGTTTTTGTCTTTCTCCTCCGTTAGAGGCTAAACTTCTTAAAGGCAGGGACTGTGTCTGGCTTGTTCACCTCTGTACTCCAGCAGCAAAACAATGCTTCTCACATAGCAGGCTCTCAATGAAAATATGGTTAAGTGGCTTAATCAGTAATGAACATTCCCTTTTATAACATGCAGCTCTATAATCTGTAATGTACACACTAAGCTCCTATACCAAAGCAGTCATGGAAGGTAGTAAGCAGGGTGAAATATTAGGTAGTGTATATTCAAAAGTATCCCTCTATTTTATGGACCAGAAGTGGTATCCCATGGGCCTAGTTTAACTGTTACCTATTAATCTACCTTCCACAATTCACTCTACTTCCTGTTCCAGAATCTGACAACTGGTGTTTATAATTCTGTGCCTACTTCTCTGATTCCAGGAAGGATGGTGGTATGCGGCACAGAGTTGTTTAACCTCCGGAACCATGGAGTTTGGCACCCCAAGTTCCAATCCCGGCTAGGCGCTCCTTCTGGAAAACTCTCTCATCTCAGTGTCATGGTGCCAGTCAGATTTGGGGTAGTAGTCACCTTCCTGGAATTCACTTCCTTTGCAAGCCATTCATTCACCCAACAAACGAGTAATGAGAATTGTACTCAGTCATAGGCCCATTAGTATGGGCTGGAAAGTCAAAAACAAATAAAGCATGCCCTCAAGTGGCTCAAGACAGACAAGTAAACCAATAACAACTGGTACAAGATAAGTTTCTACTTTTACATTGACAGAAGCAGAGAGCATTATCTTGGCTCATTTGGAACTACTTTCTAAAACATCTATAAAACTATTTAAATGAACCAACATGGTAAGTGCACCCACAGATATGTTAATGTATGTGTATATATGTACGTGTGTGTACATTCACATTTGCTGTCTCTCACAAGATCCTGAAAGTATCAAATAAAAAAATGAATCTCCCTCCCAGGGGCACATGAACCAGACTTTACTATTCAACATAATTACTGTTGCTTTAAGGGAATGTCTGGAGCCGCTGCACTGCCCAGCCCAGTAAGCACAATGGAACATTTTCCTTGGGATTACCTCACTCTTACTGACCCACACAGGAAATAATTATTTTGGTAGTCGCCAGTAAACAGTGAAACACACTTACTTGAAAAATAAGCTCTTTTTGACCCTGCAAGACAGTGGCTTCACAAGTATAGCTGAACCTAGGTTCCATCCAAATTCAACAATTTTGTACATAAATGGTGCCTTATTCTTGGATGGTGGGTTCCCAGATGCAGACCACATTTCAGACTTCTGCCAAAATGCCACAGCAAACAGTGGTTTCCTTGTATTTCTGGCTAAAGAAGAATGTAGCATCAAAGAAATATTAGATTTCTTTCCTAAGATAGAATATGGAAATTCCATAGATGCCCTAGCAACAAATTCAAACACTGTAGTCATGTCTGAGAAAGTGCTCCTGCTCTTTCAGATGTTGATTATGGGGTGTGCCAGAGAAATATGGCAACATTTAGAGAAGTAAGTGACAGTTTGGAGTAGGATTTTTGAATCTAAGTGAAAAGTCTAGATCTCCACTCCCTATTCTAGCTGAGGCCTAATATCACAGGCCTTTTTCTCTGTGTGGTCCCCAAAAGGCAGCATCCTAAATGGAATCTGAGTGTCCAAGGAACTTGTCTCTGAGAGAAGTAAGGCTACCTGTTGAAAACAGATGAGTTGGAGTAATAAGGCAATGTTCCCAACTAAAATTGACTCTGTTTGACTGAAATCCAAAGTCACTGACTTAGGATAAATACTTGACTGCTTGGACAGAGACCCAAAATAATAGTTTAAACACAACAGATGGTTTTTTCCTGTCTCATCTAACAATCTGGAATTAGCAGTCCAGGAATGGTACAGCAGTTTGAGGGCCAGAAATTCGGGTGCCTTCTATCATGTAGCTCTGCCATCCTTTGGCCCATGTGGGTTCAGGACCCACAAGGCCTGCCCCGTCCCTTTAAGGGCACAACCCAGAAATGACATCACTTCTGTTTATATCCTGTTGGCCAAAACTTAGTCGTATGACCGAAAGAGCTTCATGGCTGTTCCCAGCTACATATTGGGAATTCTGTTCCTACAGAAAAAGGAGGATTGGTGCTGGGGATAGCCGGTAGTCCGCCGCAGATGTCAATTTTCACACTATTCCTTTGAATCGTGGACAAGACATAGCCTCTTTTCCTGCCAAGCTATAGCAGTGTGCCTCCCTCCAAAATTGCTGCACTTATGAGACCACCTGTGCCAGCATGATACACTGGTATGCCTAAGCAATGCAGGGCCATGAGAGTAGAGCTACGGCACCTGTGCGCCTCAGGTAATACCTGACCTGATCAGCAAGCGGGCCTGCCCCTCCTCCTGGGAAACCCCCTTGGTGGCAGCTCTGCTCGGGTCTGACAGTGTTACCTTTTTCCTACAGACCAAAGACTCTGCTTTGAAGACCATAAGACCCAAAGGTTATCCCATGGTTGGGAGGATCACCTCCTCTCACTCTGTCTGTTCTACAGCCCTGAGAGGAGAATGATGTAGTAGTGAGTCAGGCACCCAGAGCTCCTAGGAAGCTTCAACCTTGGAAAGGAAGGAGGATTTCTCCAACCCTGAAACCCCAAAAGAGCAACCTAGCACAAGAAAGGGGCTACATGTCGACTTGGGACTTCTCTGTAAATTTCTGAGGTCACTCCAAACAATAGGTTATGTTTAGAGGAGGCTTGGGAGTCATTGATCCAGCCCTCTTCTTGGGTCATTTTGGAATGAGACTCATTGATTTCTAAAGGTATAGAGAATTCCTGAGCAGGGACTTCCCCAAGATTTTCATTCACTAAGGAGGAAAGAATGAGGGGCTCTGGACTGAATGGATTAGAATCCCACCTGGTGTTTACACCAATCTGCAGGATGTGCTTAATATCCTGGCATGAACAGACCATCACTTGGCCACAGCAGACAGCACCTGTTTACAGGGTCTGGTCAAATAAACTCAATGATACTCTAATATGAAATAATATGAAAAACCAAAGGGTGTGGATGTTCAATATCTCACAAATAAGCTGAGGGATGAATCTTGGCCAAATTGAGACAATTTCTCCCTAGAGGGAATGAAACATAGAAGTGAATTTGTTTTTTGTGTTATTAGCAGAAATTCTGATCTATTACTACTAAATTATGATTAAGTCATAGTAAAAAAGTATTCAGGGTGAGAAATATTAATCTACTTTATGAATAAACAAAATCATCTTCATTTGACATAGATCTAAAAACTGTAGAAATGTTGAGATTTAAGCAATCTCACTGCTGATTTTAGTGATTATATATAGCACAAGTGTCATGGCTGATATATAATGTAGCTCACACACACACTTATAGTATAGGACAATAAAATCTTAACAATGATTTTAATTACAAGACTATTTCAAATTCCAACTGAGTTGCCTGGTCTGGGAACGTTAGGACATCCTCTTCCTGTTTCCGTCTTGTCCAAAAGCTGGAACAAAACTCTGGGAGGGGGTCCAGGATGTCAGGAAGAAATTATTTTAAGTGTTGTTATGTTTGGGAGGGGCAGCAGTGCAACATGAATTGACCTCTATATCTGAATCCATGTATAGTAATAATAAAACATGCCCTGAAAAGACTCTGCTATGTTAATTTCTGGCAGTAGGCAAGGGAAATTGCACAAATGTCCTACACACAGACCCGTTTAGTCACTCCTTCCTCTGCTCCCTTAGCTCGTTGCCATCCCTCCGTTAGCATGCACCTCATTTGTTGCACTGTAATTATTTGTTCACAGGCCTGACTCCAGCACTGGCCCGTGACATGGCAAGGAGCTAAGAATACTAACTCTGGAGCCAAACTGCCTAGATTTGAATCCCAGCTCTGCCACTAACTTATTTCTGTGACTTTAAACAAGTCCCTTAACTTTGCCAAGCCTCAGTGTCTCCACCTGTAAAATAAAGTTAGTAATAGTGTCTGCCTAATAGGGTGGCTGTGAACATGTCATAACGAATGAAAAACACATCCCACCTTAAGGAGCATCTTCAAGAACTGTTGGCTGTTCTTAGTATTACTATCTAGAGATAAATCACATCCTGTTCATCTTTGCATTCCCAGCCTCCATAGTGCGCCTAACTCCTGAAAGTAGGTAAGTTGGATGAACCAATGAATGAGAAAATGCGGTGGAGAAAAGAAGGTCCCCTCCAATGCCCTTAATTCATTTTGCTCTAAAGAAGCAGCAAGACTTCTCTGCCTGGTGAGTTTGTGAAGAATAAGTAGATATGTGTGGCCCAGCCCGCACATCTTCCTCTTGAGCATTACTGCCCTCACGTGCCAGGCTCTCCACTTCCAGCATTACCCTGGTGGGTAGGCGTATCCCTCTCCTAGCCTCTCTTCCTCTGGGGAAGAAATTGCCCACAGAAAGCAAATATTCTCTAGTTTCCTTCAGGAACAGGCAGTCCCTCACGTGGTTTGTTGCCATCTGACACTGTGTGGAAAAGACTGATGAATCGTAGGGTCAGTTGGTAGATTCATAGGTCCTCACACTAAGCTGTTCCCTCCAGCCTACCTTGATCAATCATGAACATGTTATTTTGGCTTCCTCCTGCCAGCCATTTGGATTGTTTCCCAATATGTTCTATTCATGGAGCCCTCCCCAAAACTCTAACAGTGGCTTAGTAACAAAAAATATTTTTTTCAGATTTTTTTATTTTTCAGAATTTAAAGTGCTGCTCCTGGGAGGAACTGAAAGTACATGGATTTCTGGGGGATTTAACAGTCAAAAAAAAGCCAGCCATGGTGGCTCACACCTGTAGTCCCACCTACTTGGGAGGCTGAGTCAGGAGGATCACTTGAGCCCAGGATTTCAAGGCTACAGTGAGCTATGATAGTACCACTGCACTCCAGCCTAGGTGACAGAGTGAGATCCCATATCTTAAAAAAAAAAAAAAAGTAGGGTGCTAGGTGTTCTCTTTTTGCCTTAGTTTTTCTCTTCCTTGCTGTGCCTCAGGAGTTGACCACCTTGGACTGCATCATCTGGGCTCTCTTGCCTTCTGGCTTCCACTGGGTTCCACCAATTGGAAGAGATTCAAGGGTGGGAAGAGAGAAAGACCAGAGTATTTATTCTGTCTGCCCTTCTCCTGGCTGACTAGGTTTGGGCAGTGGATGAATTCCTCTACTATGGCCACATCTCCTGTTGGATGCCCCACTCCCATGGCTACAGCTCTTTCTGGATTCTCTAATACCACTCACTCCCTTTGTTCCTTCAGGCCTAGGAGTAAGCACATCTTCCCAACATTGCTAGTCCCCTAGGTGCTTCGTCATCTTTGTTAGTTGCTTTAACCCTGCCCACACCCCTATAAAGGGTCCCTTTGTCAAAGTCTCTTTCTCTTCAGGGAAACCTTTTGGTATGCCATCTCCTTTCCACCAGGACCCTGGTTGGAATAAGCGATGAAGAATAACAGGAACACCCTTCTGGAGATGGACACGTTGGACATGCATAGCCTGATGTCAAAAACATTTGTCTCATCCAAAGAAATTACCCTTATTCTGATTACACCTCACCTAGCAACTTCCTGATAACTTGGCTTTCCATGTTGTTCTGGCTAAAGAGATAGAAGACCCTGGTCAAACTGTCCCTGTATACAAGTTCTTGTGATAGTTCAATATCTCTTCTCAAATCAATGAATAGTAAATGGAAAGTCAAAAAGAAGTAGAAGTGGCAGAATTAACTCAGTTTACTTTTACTTCTATGGGGAAGAAAATCATAAATTTGAAAGGGTGACATTCTAAGATAAAGAGCTCTACAATCTGGGTTCAAAGATGAAGAATCTGAGGTTTACCAGGCATAAGTTTCTGTGAATATAGCCTCCAAGTGAGCCTGGGTACAGGCTCAGTTTTCTAATTTTCTTTTCTTTTTTCTTTTTTTTTTTTTGAGACAAAGTCTTGCTCTGTCACCCAGGCTAGAGTACAGCATCATAGCTCATTGCAACCTCAAGCTCTTGGGCTCAAGCAATCCTCCTGCCTCAGCCTTCCAAGTAGCTAGAACTATAGGTGTGCACCACCACACCTGGCTAATTTTTCTGTATTTTGTACAGATGGGGTCTTGCTCTTGCTCAGGCTGGTCTTGAACTCCTGACCTCAAACGATCCTCCCGCCTCAGCCTCCCAAACTGCTAGGATTGCAAGCATGGGCCACCGTGCCCGGCCTGTTTTCTAATTTTCTAATCTATTTCCATCTTCCCTTTTATATTTTAATGTGTTTGACTATTTACCCATGTTTACAAATGTAGGCAATTTCTCACGGCCTAAAACTTAAGTGCAAGAATAAATTCTCGCTCAAAGGATAACATCATAAAGATTAGCCTTTTAGAATTGAAAGAATTCTTTCAATTCTAAAAGGCAGCAGCCAAACAATAATTACTTTTCTATAGAAAAAATGAAGAGAAAAAAAAAATCCTTAGTCTAGCATTCCAAACCTTTGACAACACAAAGCTACCATCCCTCATAAACTCACTGATGTCAAAAACAAACCATACTTCTTCCTGCCATTTGACCTTTGCTCATTCTATGACCCACAGCCTGAAACACCTTCCTCTGTCCTGTCTATCCCATCTGACCCTTCAGCCTCCAGCACTCAGACGTACTTCCGCATCCCTCCACCACACCTTTCCCAGCCACAGCAGCACACGATGTTTTCTGTCCTGGGAGCACCTGTGGCACTTACTGACTTGGCATGACACTCTATTCTTTGAGCCGTTTCACTGTCTGCCTCCAGCCCTATTCCTGGGGTACTTCTTGGTGACGTCAACATCCTTCCAGTAGCCTTTTCCTCTCATGTCCTTACATTCACCTTTATCGAGCTGTTCTCTACGACACTTCTACCACCCATCTTGCCGTTACCATTAACTGAACCCCTCCATAGTTTTAATTTCAAGCATTCCATTCTCTAATCACAACCTCCAACTTTTGGATGACTCTATTACCCCAAAGCCCTCCAGTCAACTAAGCTACCATCTTTTTACGTCCCTCACACCCTTCACGTTGTCATTTTCCTCCTCATCCAGTTTAAAGTCCAATATTCATCACTATACTCATTAACTTATATACACCTTTAATTCCCTGTACTTTCTCCACCTCGTTCATACTCCTTTGGCAAAATCTCAAGTCTGGCTAAATCCAAAGCTCTACCTACTCCCTACCTACACTTGAACATGGCTGGGGACGAGCATGTAACCACTTTATTCTCAACTTAAATTGTGGCTTTCCTTATTGACTCTTTCTAAAGCGTTCAACTTGGTTTTTGTAGAAATAATAATTCTCTTTTCTTTTTGCATTCATAAGTTTACCTGCTATTTCATTAAATAAATGATAACTAAGTGTAGTAACAGATGCAACTGGTATAAACAGGTTTGGGAACAAACTAAGCTGATTCTTGATGAGCATATAACTCAACGGAAGAGAACAGAAGCACAGGGTATAACAGTGAGTAGCCTACCAGCCTAGAGTGTTCAAAATGCCGAGGACCTCAGCCGGGATATATTACAGAGGATGTGGAGAACCTCTGTTAATCTAGCAAGTCAATTAAGTGAAAGTCAGTTAAGAGAATGTCTATTGTACATGTATGCATGAAAACTATAGATTCTGTAAATAAAAATCTATAAATAAGATTCTATAAATAAACAAAAAAGGATTTACCTCCTACCACTTCTTTATTTCTAGTATAAATAGTCTGGTTGGGGCTACATTTGTTGCATTTATAGTAAGGCTACTGAGAAGCCTGTCAATTTGCCTTAAGCTCCACCATCATTTAGTAGCAATGCTACCATTTTGGCTTCGTTCCATAATGGTCATTTCCTAGTTGATGTTGTAGCATAAATATCAAGTTCTTTAAGATTAAGTAGCTTCATGGCCGGTCATGGTAACTCATGCCTGTAATTCCAGCGCTTTGGGAGGCTGAGGGAGGAGGATCACTTGAGCTCAGGAGTTCAAGGTTACAGTGAGCTATGATCAGGCCACTGTACTCCAGCCTGGGTGACAGAGAGACACCATGCCTCTAAAAAGAAAGAAAGAAGGAAGGAAAGAAAGGGAGGGAGGGAGGGAGGGAGGAAGGAAGGAAGGAAGGAAGGAAGGAAGGAAGGAAGGAAGGAAGGAAGGAAGGAAGGGAGGAAGAAAGAAAAATAGATTCGTTAAGTAGCTTCACCCAGAAGTAAATTATCTCTTCTACAAAGCACAAAGATACCATTAAGGGCAGCATTTCTCAATCATGTTTTTTCATTTTTGCCCTCCCACTACAGGACATTTTCAGACATTTTTTCTTAATTGTCCCCCATAACATTGTAACACCATAAATATACTGAATATTTCTTTATGTGTTGTACGTATATCTATGCTTTATATATTAAAAAGTAAGATTACATACACACACACACATATGACCAATTTTCACCTCCTTGGAGGTGATATCACCTCTGTTGAGAATGCATGAGTCAGGACACATGAAGTGCGTCCTATATGTGGTTCTTGTTTGGCTGTTATCTGCAGCTGACAAGATAAACACAAATGGGGCACCCTTTGGGGAGGTGGTCTACTTTAATGGTGAAGCTGTCAGCAGTGTCCCATACTTCTATCTTTTCATTTCTTTTATTCTGTCTTTCTTAACTGGCTGTCTTCACTCTTACCAACTCAGCTCTCATATTTTTATCAAAATGGTAAGCAACTCAACACCAGACTAAGACTAAAGAGATCATATTTTCATCATCAAAAATAGCACAATATTAAGCAACAGTAGCAAATGAGCATTTCTCTTTTGGATTATTGGCAGTTTCTTTGACCTGAGAAATAAAACATCCATGAATATTATTATCTAGTATTATCACACCATTTCATGCACCCTCTCATCTTCATACTTGTTGACAGTCAGTAGCGTATGTATCATTTATTTTAGCAGCGCACCTCAGAGGTTCACATGATAGCATTCAGAGAAAAGGTAAGAAAGAAAGAAAAAATGAGAAAAAGGTAGAAAGAAAAGAAAAGAATTCTGGTGGGAAGGGGGATCCTGATTTAAATCCAAAAGTTCCAAAGCAAACCATGAAACGTCAATGTAATAGCAGTGCATTATCCTACCATATTAAGGAGGTCAGTTTGCTCTTCCAATGTTCACCTTCTAATACTGAAAAGTTACTTTATTTTCTTAGATCTGGAGCCAGAAAAAATACATTCTGTTCTGTGTATAATTATTTCATAAATTTCTAAGACTAGTCTTCCCAACATTTGGAGAGCAGTGCAAATTAC
This sequence comes from Daubentonia madagascariensis, assembly GCA_023783475.1. Taxonomy (NCBI): domain Eukaryota; kingdom Metazoa; phylum Chordata; class Mammalia; order Primates; family Daubentoniidae; genus Daubentonia; species Daubentonia madagascariensis. Next base: position 7,755,848 of record JAKFHU010002088.1, read on the forward strand.
TGTTGCTCTTATTTTCTACCTCTGTATCTATCTGTCTTCTCATATTCTTAGTGTGCAGGAATATACATGCCTGATTATAGATGCTGGGGTAATTTTTTAGAGCTCCAAACTTCCATGCAAAATTGGATTCTAACTCACTAGATAGTATCAAGACAATTAGAAAACAACTTTGGGGAAAATTGGAGAACCAGTGATAATTTAACTGGTGTTTACCAAAAAAATGAGTTTTGCTATTAGCAACTGGACCAAGCCAGGCAACTAAAATATCTAGAATGAACATCAATTAATTTCCTTTTCCCTATAGAAATTAACCATCTTGAGTTTTAAAACTTTATTATTGCAGGAGGATAGGAGGGAAGAGAGGAAGAAAATACAAGATACATTTCTTCTAGGCATCCAAAAATCTGGCAAAACTTTAAATTTTCCTGCCATTTTCAGCAAAAACTTTTTATTTCAATATTTTTACGTGCATTGTTTCTTTTGATAGAATTAGGAATTAAGTATTTGAGTGATTATTTATGTAATGTCTTTCTTCCTCCATCAGATTGTTCACTCCACAAGAACCAGTGCCTTGTCTGTTTTACTCACCATTGCATCCCCGTAACACAGGGCCTCTATATGGTAGATGCTTAATACACTTGTGTTGAAGGATCGGCTAGATTGGATGGGAAGAAGAATATTTTGAAACAACACTTTTCTCAATGTAAAATGATGCTGTGAAAACATCTATTACTTTTACTTGTCCATCTTGATTCCTTTATTTACTCATCCTAGAGCTATGTTGTGCCTGAACAGAGACTGTTAACAGTCTCTGTTAAGGGACCCACAATCTATAGAGGGAGACAGACATAAACCAATAAATCATAATACAGTGAGATATGAGAAATAAATATCTATTAAAGGGAGAGAGGGTAGCAATCCAGCTGTTTCTTGTTGAAATCAGAATTGTTTCTTGGGCAGGCAACCATCTAAGGGTAGAAAAAATAAATGACTTAGAACTGAATTTTTGTTTTGTTTTGTTTTGTTTTGTAACAGGACCATTAAAAATGAAGCCAAACTAAATTGGGGACTTTGTCCCTCTAACCCCGCTCAGGTCTTGGTTTAAATATCATTCTTTCAGAGAAATCCCCTCTGATCCCTCTCCACACACACTGAGTTAGGTCCCCCCTGTGCCCTTTTGCTAGACTGGGAAGTTCATGAGGTCAAAGAACATGTCTGTCTAGTCCACTGACTATTATATCTCCAGAGCCTAGAACTATCTCTGGCACATAGTAGGTGCTCAATAAATGTTTGATGAATAAAGTCCCCCTTGTAATGTATTTATTTTTCTCTTTTTAAACCAGTTTACCTCATTTTTCCATTCCATAAATATAAAAAATATTTCCCCTTTCCCCTCTTTCAATAGTGTTCTTTGCCTTTTCCTTCAAGATGATTGTTTTTCTAATGTGTCCAGACATTATCATTCAATAAATGGAAGTAAATTGCATTTTAGGCATCTGCACCCAGTAGGGAATTGGACCTGAAGAGATATCTAAGGCTGCTTCCTCCACCCCTGCCAGGTATACCCCAAAGACTACGCCTATTTGTAGACTCCCAGAATAGTTTCCCCATGGGGTTTCTCCACACCTCATATGCACACAATTTCCAAAGGATTTGGACTGAAGAAGGGAGACTTTCTTTTGGACAGTAAAGATTAGTATTCTTAAGGGAACTGTGAAAGGTCAGCATTCGCTTTCTGTGCCTGAAATTAACTCTTACCCTCTGCTTTCACTAAAGAGAGGATGAGAAAAAGAAGAAGATCCTGGTTTGAGGCTTGACATGCTGCTGATATTTAAAAACAGAAATTTAGGAAGGACTCTGAAAGAGCCTCCAGTCCTAAGGCACCAAGTTCTAAGGTCAATGGATCCTGTGTTTGGTGCTTCCCCAGGCCATCTGGCAGCCAGAGAGAGATATTTTAAGTCGTGGCAAGGCATGTGGCAACCTCAAAAACCACACCCTTTGAATGTCAGCCTCCTCTGGCAATGTGGGGCAAGTCTGACATGGGGCAAGAAATAAAGGCTGTGCTGTGGGGATATCAGCCCCATTGAAATGTTGTTGATTTTAAACACACACACACACACACACATAATTAGTATAAGTTTCTTATTCTTCTATTTACTAAATATTCTGCTGAAAACTGGTAAAGTCAGTCAAATTTGGATGTTTCCAGATGTCCAGATGTGTCCTAGATACAGCCTAGATGTCAGGAAGAGACTTGAGTTGATTTAAATATGGGGTATTTTTTTTCACTGTAGAAATGTCTCTTCTGAATTATACACAGTCTTTCACATGACCTAGGAAGAAACAGGAAAATATAGTTACTGAGGAGGGATAATGCTTGTCCCCATAAATATTGGCTAAAAGTAGGCACGGGATTAGAGAAAAAAAGTTTCAAAGTTTCTCTTAATAATGTCCTTTTCTCTCTCTCTTTCTCTCTCACACACACACAATTAAAATGATTACTAAAAGAAAATATGGTGATTTTTAAAGTATATTAAATATATATTTGCTGTTTTACCTGCAATAGATAAGATGCTATACCATTGTATACCAATCGTAACAACTGATATAACTGGAATCTCCTGGAATTTTCTATTGGTTCCTATTTCTTCTAAAAATAGATATTTCTCTTAGTTTCCTTAAGTTAAAGTAACTCAAATTTAGGGGAGAACTACCACCTTATTTGGTCCTGAGTTGACGGCAGAAGGTAGAGCATCCCTGGATGACCTGGGTTACAGTACCAGTTCTGCCACACACTATTCACCTGAAAAATAGACCAAAGTTCCCACCACAAAAAAAATGATATGTATGTGAGGTAATGCATATGTTAATTAGCTTGATTTAGCTATTTTACAACATATGCATGTATGAAAACATGTTGTACACCATAAACGTATACAATTTTTATTTGTCAATTAATTAATTAATTAAAATAGACCAAAGAATATCTCTGAGATTCATCCCCATGCCAGTGTCCCACAATTCAGCAGTCCCCTACAATTATCTTGGAGACAAATCAGACAGCCCTGGATCAAGGATCTGCCTAAATACACCATGCAGCTATTTCCTCACTGGAGTTTTATGGCTTTCTCTTAAAACGTACAGCCTAGAAAAACCTGCTGCTTTGTATTTTGAGGTTTTTGTTGCGTAGGTATGGGTGGTAAGCCAATGGGGAACAGGAAATATTGGGAATACAACAGTCAATGTTTCAAAAATGACTATTTGGAAGTCATCAGCTCATAAAATATACTTGAAGCCAGAAATTAGAATGAAATCACCCTGGGAAAATATATAGAGTGAGAAAAGAAACAAGACTGAGGACTGATCCCCCTTTGTTAATGGGAAGAGGGTGAGCATAATAAAAGAAATCCTAGAAGGAGTTTGAAAAGGAGAATCACTACAGGTAGAAAGGAAACTGTGGCGCTATGAAAGAAGCCAAGGGGAGAGACTGCTTTAAGGAATCAGTAGTCAACAAAGCCAAAGCTTTCCACAACTCAAGTAGGACAGGATTAAGAAGTAATCATTAACTATATAACACTGTGGAGCTGCTATTAGCCCTGGAAGTCTCCATGGGTGGTGGCAGCAGAAGATACTCGGCAAGTGGCTTGAGAAGTACATGAGAGCTGAAGCTGCAGACCGAGCTGAAATTTATCTCCCCTGTCCAGTATGAATACTCAAACACAATGTTGCAAAAATATGCAATACATAGCTGAGCTTAGTCAGAGAAGGAAAGTAAAGCGAACTCCAGTCGACACTGTGGTGGCCTGAGGGTACAGAGCCTAGTCGCTGGGGCTGAGGTCAACAGTGTCAGGACAAGAGACATGGTCTAGATCCTGCACAAGGAGAGGAGATAGAACTAAGACTACCACATGTCATCCAGGATCTTCAACAAGCTGTCCAGTCTATTAAAATTGACCTAGAACTGTGCTAACTGTACAGTACTACTCTAGAAAATCTCTGGCCACCATCACAAAGAAGCAGCAAGGAGATGTGCTGTCTACCTCAATCTTTGGATGAAGATGAAAAACTTCTCCCAGTGAGAAACTGATACACCAAGCATGTGTCCCTTCCAGGTGTGAGGTCCAAATTTGTACTACCCTTATGTGTGGGAATCCTAAGACAAAAATCTAACACTTAGAGTCCCAACAGAAGCAAGTGCAGAACTGAATAATACACATGCACAAAACACTCCATAGTACACATTCACAACCCAAGACACATAGGATTCCCATCTAAAAATGAGCTAATGATCAACAAGTACAAACCACAGAAAGAATTTGAACAGGCACTTCACAAGACAGAAACTCTCATATCCTATTGGTGAGAATGTAAATTGTGTGTATTATGACTCCCCAGCAGAAATGGACACATATGAATATGTACCCAAGTGCACATGCCCATAAATGGGTACAAAAGACACGTACAAGATGCTCATACTAGATTATTCATAATAGACAAACTGAAAATAAATGTCCATCAATAGAAGAATGGATAAATAAGGTATATATTCATACAATGGAATATTTTATAACTATGGGAATAAACAAACTACTGCTACACTCAACAACATGGATGAATCTCACAAAGACAATGTTGAGGGGAGGAAGCCAAACATAACAGTCCATATAAAGTTCAAAACAGGCAAAAGTAATCAATGATGATGGAAGTTAGGATAATGATTTCTTTTGGTAGGGGTAGTGACTGAGAAAGGGCATAAACCGAGCTCCTGGAGTACTAGTAATATTATATTTCTTGATCTGTGTGGTTATTCCATGGGTCATGTTCCCTTTTTGAAAATGTTTTAAGTTGTATAGCTATGAGTTGTGCACTTTTCTATATGTATATATAAAACTAAAAATGTACTTAAATAATAATGACTAATTGGGGGATTAAAAACAAAGTGGAACTAAAATTCAAGACAGCAGTAACATGAATATGGGATGGGGATGTCAGAGTTCAAGTATACTGTAGGACTTATATTATTCTGAGGAAGAATAGAAAATTTCTTAATGTTAGACCTTGTTAAGTATGTTAAAAATTTAAAGGTAACCAATAAAGAATGGAAAAATGTATATTTTTGACACAAAGAGAAGAAAAAACATTTCTAAAGAAAAATTAATTGATGCAGAAAAAGTGGAAAAAAACACACACAAAAAGACAAAATTTCTTTCAAAAGGTGACATAAATATACCCAAATAAATCAGTAATCACAGTAAACATAAATAAGTTAAACTCACCAGTTTAAAAAACAGTTATCTTCAGATTGGAATAAAAACAAAACATAATGTAACCACAGGTGTCATACAAGAAACATACCTGAACAGAGTAACATGCGTTTAAAGTGAAAGGATAAGTATGTCTAGTCAGGTGTTGGATTGATCTAGGGTTGAGGACTTGGTGGGTGATTGCAATGGAAGGACAATGGGTCAGAAAAGTAAAATAAAATGGTGAGAGAGTGGTCCAAGAAATAGGTCACAAGTCTAGGTTGGCTTGTAAGAAAATGATACCAGAAGACTGCTGATAGGGAGGAAATGGAACAGTTGAGGAAATGGGACAGTCAAGTAATTGACCGTCTAGTTGGGTCCCAAAGCAGATGTAACAGCAAAGGAACAGGTTTGGGTCCCCTTGAATTTAAATTTAGATCTAAATAGGCCATTAGGTCTTTGTTTTATCTTGTCCAACTTTCTTACTATAAATAATTCAAAGGGCTCTGCAAGATGTAAAGAAAATAATTCACAGCAATGTCCTCCAACTGATAACTGTTGAAGTTACCAGTCTTTAAACTACAGTCAACCTTGAATTCTATTTTAGAATTGTGCATATGGGGCCGCAGAAAAACCAGTCATCTGGTCAACAACCAAAAATCTCCTTAAATAATAATGACTAATTGGGGGATTGAAAACAAGGTGGAACTAAAATTCAAGACAGCAATAACATGGAATATGGGATGGGGATGTCAGAGTTCAAGTATTCTATAGTGCTTATATTGTTCTGAGGAAGAATAGAAAATTTATTAATGTTAGACCTTGTTAAGTATGTCTAACTTGGACTCATAAAATCTCATTGGCTCTTGAGGCAATCAGGGCACAGAAATCTAAAACATATCTAAACAAACATTGACCTTTCATGTAACAAAGTGTAACACACATTTCCCTTGGTAAAGTTCATTTCTATTTTTCTGCATTATACACCACTGATTTGAGAGAAAATAAGAAAACCCTTACAATGTTTGCAAGGCACACTAAGTGGAAACTTTAGTTCTAGGTTCAGTCCAGTAAGTACATGGCTATAAAATCCTTAAAGAGCCTTCATCTACTGAAATCCTTTTAATTTTTAAAGTTTTCGGCCCACATGTCACATCTTCCTTAAGCCTTCTCCAACTTCCCCAAGTAGAATGTATCTTTGTTTCCTCTGCCTTCCCTCTTCACAGGGGTAGTTTGGTTAATATATCAGTTATTCTATTCTGCTTGTAGTATAATTGTTTGTATAAAGCCTCGACTTTCTCAAAGTTGTAAACATCTTGGGGACAAGAACTACTCTTGAACTCACTCCCAAAATATAGCACGCTATCCTGTATAGAAGAAGGGGCAATAAATGTTGAATATGGACAGTTGTTCCATTTCCGGGATAAGGAAGTAGTATGATTTTGTTCCACGAGCATTTCACTTTTCTACTTTAAACTGAAGAAGATACTTGGCCTAATAATATCAGGTGGACACAGGAAGACGATTGATCTTCCAGAACATGCTGCCAACATCTCTCCACTCAAAAGAGCTAGAATACCAATAAGCCTAGGATGATTTAGTTCAGCATATTTTGATATTTCATCTTTCTGATGTTTGCTTTAGTTAGGGACAAGTTTGACCTCTCACCCTTTTTTAATGATTTGCTGCAAGTAAACCCTTGAGGAGTCACATAACCTGTCCTCCAAGTGTTTTCTGTACCAACCTCCCCATTAAGTCCATGACAAGAATCCATTATCCTGGTATATTTATTTCTTATGGCAAAGGCTATCAAAACATGGGCCAGTGTTCACTGTGCCTGATGAGAACTTTACTAAAACACTTTCCTCTCTTTTCCACCTTCATCCCAGAGGGAGGATGTCTGGTCAAAAGCCAAAATCTCATTGGCTCTCAGGGCAATCCTTATCAGGGGTCCCAGGTTAGGGTTAGATTGTTACTACAGCTGTGGCGAAGCCCATAGAATGCAAAGCCCATAGAAACACATTAGTGCCCCTTATTGTCAAAAATAATATTAAATGTGTTTAGGCATTAAAACTATAATCTATGAGTCAGAATCCAAGTCTTAACCCTCCAATTCCTGTTTTCTGTAGTATAACAAAGTAATTTACTCTCCAAGTAAAACAATCTTCTGTTTTCTAGATCAGTGGTTTTCAAAGTATGAGGTTCCCAGATCAACAGCATTAGAATCACCTAGGAGCTTGTTAGAAATGCAAATTCTCAGCCTCTTGGTCCACCTACCTAAGGAGAAGCTCCAGGTATGGGGCCCAGCCACCATGTTTTAACAAGTCCTCTAGGGGAGTCTGATGCATAGCAAGGTTTGAGAACCACGACTCTAGACTAGACCAAATTGTGGTCTGTGGACCAGGGCATTAGCCTCCCCTGGGAGCTTGTTAGAAATGCAAAATCTCAGACATCACCCCAGACCTACTGAATCTGAAACTGCATTTTAACATGATCCTCAGGTGATTTGTATTTACATTAAAGTTTGAGATGGTCCTAAAAAGGTGTAATGGCCACTGGAAACCAAGAAGGGGAGAGGGTGGGAGGGGAGTGAGGGATAAAAATCTACCTATTGTGTACAATGTACACTATCCTGGTGATGGGTACACTGAAAGCCCTGACTTCAGCATGATACAATTCATCCATGTAAAAAAAAATACTTGTACCTCCTAAATTTTTTGAAATAAAATAAATTTTCACAAAATTCTAAGAAATCTTACTATTGTAAGAAACATACAACAAGCCTTATTTCTATGAAAAATAAAAAATAAAATAAAGTTTGAGAAGCATGATCAAGGATGAAATTGAGAAAGTTAATAATCTGAATAAATACATTGAAAAAATGCCTGTGAAATTTACAGTGCAGTCCCTTGTACCTTCCTCATTTAATTCTCTCAATAACCCTGTATATCAGGTTTGCATAACCTCCATCTTACCTATGAGACACAAGAGTGGATAATTGAGTGGATGTCACAAAGCCAGCACACAGAAGAGCTAGGATTTGAACCCAGACAGTTTGACTGCGAAATGTAGGCTCTTAGCCACCACCTATAACAAGTTATTCTGATTGTAACTCCAGTGGGGTCTTTTTTCCCCCCCTTTTCACATCACACTGCCTCTTTAACAGCAACTTCATTCCTCAGTAACCAATTAAGCCTTTTCCTAAAACTAAAAATAATGTGTATCTATTCTAGTTGAACAAATATTTATCAAGATCTATTTTATAACAGACAGGCTGAACTGGTGGAGCTCATAGTGTTAGGTTAATAAGTATAGGTACTTAATAAATATTTGCTGAACCCATGAATCAGTGAATAATTTTATGATACTATGCTCAGTGACACAGGAGCAGAAATGAGACGCCTGTGTACATTCTGGGGACTCAAACATTTCCTGTAAATGATGAATGCTGAGCTAAACCCATAAAGAGAGGAAGGGTCAACCTGACAAAGAATAAGGGAAAGGGGACTCCAGGCATGCTGAAGCTCTGGGGCTTTATCTGAGGACAATGAAAAATCACTAAAGTATTTAAGGGAGCAATATAGATACTCAAATAGATATGTGTGAACATATATATATTAATACATCAACAGTTACATACAAAAAAATCAAAATATCAAGAATGTATCCCCCAAAGCCATCAGAACTTTAAGTCTAAAATGAACCATCAGGATTTAGATTATTAGTGATCATATTCTGTCAGAGTATACGAATGTATAGTTTGTAATCGAGGTCTTGCCTCCCCTATACATGGGAGTGGAGAGAAAGGACTTAGTAGCCTATTCCTCTGCTGGACTAACAGGACCAAAGAGCTAGAGAGACCAGGCCTGGGAACCTTCAGAAAATAATGGGAAGCCCCTCCCTTAGTTTCAGTACCAGCTCTTAGAAAGAGTTACAGAAAATAGGAGCAGGAGAGTTAAATTGGAGTGACACACCAATTTTCTTTTTGACACCTAAGTGACACTCCATTAAGACGTCTGCTCTTGAGTATTCCCCAGAAAGTGAAATTCCTCTCCTCTTTAGCTTCATGCACACTATTAAAAAAAAAAAGTAGATTTCCTTGGAATTTTTATTAAGAATTATGCACATCCAAGCAATAATTTCCATACCTTAGTGTCTGTAAACTGTAAATGCAAAAAAAAAAAACTGTCTTTTTCCTTTCTCCTATTTTTGCTTACATTTTACTTTATCTCCAAAGAAATAAAAATTTATTGAATAGATTAAGTAACAGTATTTAGGAAGGCAGGGTTACTTGTATCATCTGTTTTAGGCATCAAAGTATTTCCTCATCAAAGAAACCAAATTTTCTTAAGTTCTTTATTAGAGCTCCAGGATTAAAGGTGTTTCCCTTGAGGCGTTTTGTAGAGCACAAATGGTTCAAAAGAAAAATGCTTTGGTTCTTAGTCCCTCAAATCAAAGTTCAGGCTCATAAGGCTTCCTCTTCAATAGTGAGTGTTGGAATCTGTAATGGACCGGGCCATGCAGCCAAGCCACCCACACTTGGGAATTCAGGGACAGCGTTTCTTCCTTGTCCAGACACCATCATGAACTTGGGATCCTCAAAAATAGACATGACCCAAGAGATCAGGGTTGCTCATAGGTCCAGCAGAGATCAAAGCAGTCCTCCTTCTGAGAAGCACCCTCAACTCCCTGGCTTGTCCTTGTAGAACATCATTAACCGTCAGGGCAAGGACAGAAGGAAAAAAGCGAAAGGTGTGTGGGGGATGGCCATTCACTTCCTGCCAAGACATGAAAGCAACTCAAGATTGTCCAACCACCTGCAACAGCCTTGTTTGCCCTTACACTTTTTTCATCCACATTTTGGCATTTCCAGTAAAAAAAAAAAAATTGGTAACCCAAATATTTTAATAAAACATTTTCTAGGGCAGACTCATAGTATTGGAACTACCTTAAACCAAACCCATATAACTATGAGAAACCCCATTTCAGCTGTTCCTTATATAAAGACTTGGTTCAAAGATCAATTCTTGAGATTCTTTTTTTTTCTTTTTGTTATAAAAAGCATGAACAGCATTAAAGAGAATTTTGATGAATAAATCTTTAAATTATTTATAAATTTCTACCATTTTCATACAGGTATTAAATATTACAATATTTAGTGCAGACTTAATCATATGAGCAGGTAAATATTTATATACACAGTTATAGGTCTATTTTTGAAACTACCTGTGTGAAATGTTTTTCTATTTTACAAAGTACTAATGCCAAATAAAGCTTAAAACACATATAGAGGTTGTGCCTATATTACACTAAAATTACTATTCATTCCCACTACCCCCAAATTTTGGAGACATAAGAAAACTGGCTATTAATAAACAAGTGTTTGATAAATGTCATCTGCTTGGTTTGCCACCCTTTAGAAAACTTCTTAGCAGTTCAACATTTCTTGGTCATACCAAAAAGTAGGTTATTGAAGAGATTAATTTACTCACATTTAGTCTTTTAAATGCTTTGACCTCTAAGATAAGAAGTTTAAAAATGACCACTGCCATACCACACCAAGTGGCTGATCATCTAGTGTGATATTTTGTCTCTGTGAGTACAGCCCAAATATGGACTGTGAACCACAGTTGGCCCCCACAATGGCAAAAGATAAATGTTCCTCCTCTATTTCAGAAAAAAAGAAGTGCAGGTCCCCCTACTAAAGGCAAACCCCTCCTTATATGCTCTCAACCCTACCTTCTCCCATCTCTTCTGGGAGCTTCTGAGCCACCCTTTATTCTATCCCCACCCCCATCCATTTATCTGAATAAATGCCCAAATCATATCAACATCTTCTCTCAAGCCTCAGATACTACTTTGTCTCTCTCTTTCTTCTCTTTATAAAATCTCTTGGGATATACACCCTCTGCCTCTACTTCCTCATTTATCCCAACTCAATCCTTGAAATTTGGCTTCGAAACTCATAACTATAGACCAAAAGATTCTATTCACAGCATCCTCTTAACAATCAAATCCACTGGCCCTCTCTCAGTCCTCACTCCCACCAGCTTCTCTTCCTATCTGAAACTGGTTCCATTCCTAGGAATCTTCTTTGCACTGTCCACCACCTCTCCCTATCTGACTCCAGTTTCTTCTTCTATCTCTATCTGCCTTGCAGGCTCCACTTTCTCTTCTTTTCCTAGGAGTAAAGGAATTATGTATGGATATACTCCTGGACTTCTCATCTCTCTGGGCCTCGTTCCTTTGAAGATCCTTTGTCGGCAAAAGATCCCCAAATGTGCCAATTTGTCCTGAACTCCAGGTCCACATTTCTCACTGCCTGCAAGAGATCTCTACCCACATACATCTCAAACCCGGTACATCCAAACTCCACTTAACTTTCCTACCAAGCCTGTTTCTCTTTCCCAAACACCAGGAGGAAAATCTAGGGGTAATCTTCAAGCATCTTCCCTTTCCTAACTCCCACATTTAGTTACTATGTCCTGTATATTCCTCCTACACATACATTCCCACCATCACCATTGCCTTTTGTCTGGATTGTTCCAAAAGCCAAGAGGTGGTTCTACATATCCAGTCTCTTTCTTTCCTGACCCCCAATATACCCTAAGCACTGCTTCCAAAGTAACTCTTGGAAATACAGTTCTTTATGGTGTTGCTCCTCTGTAAAATGAAACCCAAATACTGTACCATGTTATTCATGCCCCCACAAAATAGCCTGTCTCTTTTTGCACCTGCTCATGAATCGCCTACTACAATAATACTGGATGCTTCAACCACCAGAGTACCACTTTGCCATTGTCCATGGCTGTTATGCCTGCCTGAAATGTTCTTCTCCACCTCCCAAACCCCCACCCACCCACTAAGACTCAGGAGCATCGCAAATTCTGCTTCTTCTGTGAAGCCTTCCCTGTTCGCTTGGCAATTTCTCCTTTCTCTATGAGACTTAGAACTCAGTGTCATTAAGTTAAAGAAATGTCTTTTGTAAGCTTACAAGTGTGTGTGGAGATTCTATTTTATGCCAAATACCGTATTCAGGATATAGAGAATACACAGTCCCTGCTTTCTGGAAATTTCTGCATATGGGGAAGAGAGAACGCTTAGCATGCTAAATTGTAACCATGTGTGTGCATTCTATGCTAGAGAAGCTCACAGAGGCACAGGGAAGGAGCACTGAGCTCAGCTGGGGCACCAGGATGACTTTGCAGAGGAGCAACATGAGAGCTGAGCCTGGAAGGAAGGATGGTTGTCCAGGCAGAGATGGGCGTGAAGAGCATTTCAGAAGTAGAGAATCATACATAGAAAGACAGGAGAGACCATGTCCCATTTCAGGAATTCAGGTAAATCAGTTGCCGGAATGAAGGGCACTGGGGAGGTAGGACAAGAAGCTGGAGAGGCAGGGGCCATATTCCCAAGAGCCTTGAGTGCCCATATCAGTTATCTATTGCCAATACAGTGATGCCAAATTTAAAAATCATCCCAAAGTATAGCTTAAAACAATTGCCATTTATTCTTGCTTGTAAGTCTGTGGGACAGCTGGGTGGCTCCTCTGGCCTGAACTGGGGTCACTTAGGCATTTACAGTCAGAGTGTGCATTGGAGAGGCACTTCTGCTGATGTTGGCTGAGCTGTCTCACATGTCTGGGACTCAGCTGGCTGGGACCGGGTTTAGGATGGCCTTGAATCTTCTCCACATGTCTCTCACATCTGCAGTAGGTTAGCCTGGACATGTTCTCATGACAAGGAAGAGACGAAAAGGAGAACACACCCAATTATGCAACAGGGCATAATGTGTTTTTCAAGTCTCTGCCTGCATCATGTTTGCCAAAATTACATGGGCCAAATCAAGTCACATGGATAAGCCCAGAGTCAGAATGGGAAGCAATTCAAAGGTACAGGACAAAGGCTATGGAAACTGGGGGGGGGGGGGGGCCATTAATGCAATCTCTCTATCATCATGCCCCATAAAGGGGTTTGCATTTTTATACTTATACATGTGCTGTTATTCCTATTGATTATAAACTTTCGAGCACAGGGACTGTATTTTATTCATGACTATATCCCCCATAGTAGTTAGCATAATAATATATCCTAAGTAGACACTCAATAAATTTTTGTAGAATATAACTGAATCCCTAGTTTACACAATAATGTATTATACATATACCAGCTCTGAATTCTCTCAACCCTTTTCAACTATATTTATATTTCCAATCTCTATCATCCTTGGAGTGCATAGTTCTATATATTTAATATCTGCTATGCAAAATAATAATTTCTATTCACTGCCTACACACCACCTCCTTTAAGCTTAGCTAGGCTAATTCTAATGTTGAAAAGAATGGTGAATGAATTTGTGGGCTTTTCCCCAGTCCCTCATAATTTTGCAAATTTCAAACTGGCCCCCACTCTTCCAGAAAAAGGACTTCAAACTTCTTGCCCTGCCCCCCTACCAGCTGTTTAAACAAAGATTTTTCCTCTCTCTACCCTCCTCTCTTTCTTGAGGAGGAGCAACACAGAACTGCTTTCAGGATTCCAGAGGAAATGCTTTGGTTTGCTTTGAGGCTTTCCAAATGTCATGACAGACTTGAGGCACCAAGTGCATAGGTTAAACCAAAGCAGTTTATAATTACGCACTGAGAAACAAGCCACCTAAATCCCCATTCTGTGCACATCCTGCCTCCTGTGCCCTCATGCCTGTCCCCACGATCCACCCACAGTGCTCATCTAGAAATGCTGCCCAGGGAAGTGGCCTTTTTCTGGGCATCAAGTGGCAAATACCTGGGAGTCACTTTTGACTCTTTTATTTCACGCTTCACATTCAACCTAGCAGCAAATCAGGTCAAGTCTATCTTCAGAATACATGCAGAGTCTGACCACTTTGCATCCCTGCCACCACCATTAGCCTGGTCCAGACCACCGTGATCTCTCACTTGGATGAGCAAAACAGACTCCTACCAACTCTCATGTCAACAGCAGCCAAAGCAAGAGTCTGATCACGTCACTCCTCCGCCCAAGACTCTCCCCTTGCACAGAATGAGAGCCACATTTCACAGAGGTCTACGAGTACCAACACGCTTCTCCCCCACCCCCAGCTCATCACCCCCCAGTGCCTTCTCAGCTCACTATGATCCAGCCATGATGGTCCTCTTGCTGCTCTTGAACACGCAGATTGTGCTGCCCCCTCAGGGTCTTCGTCTTTGGTCTTTGATCTTCTTCAGTCTGGACTAGTTTGCCACGGACACCCACAGGGCTCATCAGTTCTCTGTTCAAATGTCACCTCACAGAAGTCCTTTCCCAACTTTCCCTTATGAATTAGCAGTCATGGCTCCCTCCCTGCCCCATCACTCTCTATTCCCCCCATCTGACATGTTACAGACTCATTTGTATACTTGTTTATCATATGTCCCTCCCACTGACATTTAAGCTCAGCAACAGCAGGAACTTGTCTGTCTTGTTCACTGCTTTATCCCCAGATATGGGAATATAGGCTACGTAGATGGTAGACCATCAGCAAATATTTGAATCAGATAGCTTTGCCCTACCCACACGGCATGTAAGCCTTAGGCACAGCCTGACTCTGAATGAGATTTGCTGGGTTTTATTCATCCCTTCTCTTTTGGTCCATTCCTCAAAACTGCTCAGGATTTACATCTGCCTATGATACTAAGAAACTTGAGGAAAAGGAATTCTGCTGTATTTAAAAGGGATCAACTTTAGATATTTGCCTTAAGAAAAAGGAAAAGAAAGTTTCCAGCCAAATTCCTAAATTAATGTGCATAAGAATAAAATAAACTTGCCTAATCTCCCTGGAATCACTCGGGTAATTCTGAACATGGAGTGATAATACCACAAGCTTCTTTAAATGCAAGGCAGGCACTTGCCAACCTGATCCTTTAATACCAAACAAATGCCAACTTTTAAGTATATATATTTAATGCCATTTTCCACATATCCACCTGTAAACTTATCAAACTATAAGGATCCACTGAAATTCTTGGCACATTACCCAGGTTTCACCAAGCTATCTCATGTTTATATGTCCCCTAAAGCAAAATTCTAAGTGTCGTTAACTGGAAAAGCAACCTCAAATTTGGCATCCCACAAGGAGAAGGGTAAATGTCCACTTTCAGATGCCAGTGTAGGGCACTTGGGCAAGCACCCTCAGATGCATTCCTGTTTTTTCCATTCTGCTCTTCTTTTTCTTGTGATTTACTTTTCAGGTGTATAAAGCAGTGGTTTTCAAACAGGATACTATGGCACCCCAAACACTATGCTATGGTACCTCATTTATTTTTGCTGCAACTGAGTATGTATACTGTTACACTGAGGTCTGTCAAGATTCATCTACAAAGAGTGAAAGGTGTGGCATACTGGCAGACCTACAACAGGGACAATTGTATGCTTTCCAAAGCATGTAAACCCTTTGTTCCATGAATATATTTTAACACATCAAGGTAAGGGCAGTAAACTTGGCTGTCCTCAAGCCCAGACATGGCACTGAAAGGCAAGCACGTGAGCCATGCCCTTGCCCTAGTTACTTTTATGGACATCATGAAATATCGTTTTACCATAATGGAGATGGTTATATAGTTTTGATACCTTTATGCCCTTTATTTGTGTTGCCAATACTTATAGCACTTTAAAGTGTGCTGCCAACAGAAGATTGAGAGCCTCTAGTACAGCAGAAAGTTTTATACTTTTATGGAAGACCTGGGGAATAGATAACAGATTTATTCTGATTTTGGTTACCTGAGGATACTCCTTCACACAGAATACGGAGTAAGGGGAAGACTTAATTTAAGGATAGACTCTGCATCCCAGAGGCAATTTTCAGAAATGAGTAGTCAAAGAAAATTAGACCAACCTTAAATCTGATGTCTCTATCAGAGGGCATTCTATAATCTCAGAAATTCTCTTTAGTTTGTGCTTTGAGATGTGATGCAACTATCCCTCAGGGTGCCAAAAATAGAAGACTATGGGTATCACAGTGCCCAAAGTTCCCAAAAGTGTTCCTCCTCCTCCTCCTGCCTCTCTGTCTTTCAACTAAATTTTATTGGCAGCATTTTTTTTTTCCTCTGAAAGTTTGTGTCTGAACCAGGGGACAATGCTGAGGCCTCTTTTGGAGAAGTTTTTGCTTCAGTGAATTTTATAAGAGAAATTAATGTGAGAGATTCCCGTCTCTGTCAATCTTACTCATTCAGAATAATAGCACTTGCCAGGGCCAGGCGTTGTAGGGAGGGAAGAAAAAGAGGGGGTAGAAGGTAATGTCATGAATTGGCCCCCTGCAGCTGGTATTTCTCAGTAACAATTGTTTGTGCAAAACAAAAGATCACTTTAGAAAACCAGGGACAGACAGACACAGCCCAACAGAAAGAGATAATTATAATCATATTTTAGAGATCAAACAGCTTGAATTACGTTTGCTGGAGCCTAGTTAAGTTTCCTGGTTGTTTCATATATAACATAGCAATTTAACATACCCTAATATAATAATACAATATAAATATAATGACAAACATATATAATATTATCTCCAGGTTTCTTACCTTCTACTTCTTATCTTCTACAGTGCTGGGGATAAAAGATAAAAGATAAAAGATATTCCAACACAGGGAGGCAGTATAGTACAGTGGTTAAGAACAAGAGGCTTGGCATCACATCAGGTTAAAGACCCAGCTTCACCTCCTACGACTATGTGACCCTAGGCAAGTTTCTTAACTTCCCCAAAGGCTCAATTTCCTCACCTGCTAAATGGAGATTGAATTTATCTGCATTATTCTAAGAATGAAGAGAGACAATGCATAGGAAACATTAAGCACAATACCTGGTGTGCGGAGGGCACTTAGCAATAGTCAATAAATATATGAATAAACAAATACTTTGCTTTTCCTCAGACCTCCCATTCTTTATCCTCATTCTACCGCCAAGCACAGCAAAAAGGAGGGAAGTATTTGCAAGTAGTTGCACGTGCTTGTCCCGCTAGATTGCTAGAGGAGAATGGGATGACTCTAACTTCTAGGCTCGGCTCTGCTGTTGCAGCAAAGGCTGCTACACAGCTGTGCTTGCTGCGGAGAATTCCTGCCTCTCTTCCTGCAGGACGTTCCCTTTTGGGCTGCAGGACTCCAGTCCACAGCAGCCGCCGTGCCTGTTCGTATGGGAGGTGAGTATTATGTGTAAGCACTCATGTGGTTCCCATCCAGGAAGTAAGGCTTACAAAACTTTTATGTAGAGGCTTAGTCTCCTGGGGTGAAAGTCCACAGTGATAATAAGAGACAGGCGTGGGAGGTAGGATCGGGAGGCTCTGGGAAAAAAACTTTGTCTTTTTTTTTTAATAGACAAAAATAGGAAGTGTTACTAGCTTTAGAGCTTAGCCATTTCCCTAAGATATTTACTTAACTGTCCACAACTTCTTCAAAACAACATCAAGAATGACCGCATACCACATAACCAGAAAAAAAGAGGGGGACATTATTTAGGTCCATGTGAACGAGTCAATCAAGGAGGAATTTTACAATTACAGGTTTGCTTTGACAAAAGAGCCGAAAAGCGCTCTGCATGCCAAACTGATTTTATGACTGCTTTGGCCTCAGAAGAACTGGGCGGTGCTTTCATTTGCAATGGCTTACAGACTATCTGAATGTTCACACCAGGGATAAGAAATTTGGTCACATGCAAAATCCAACTGCTGCTTCTAATGAGATGCTGTTAAAACAACTTTTTAAAAATACTTCCTAAAAGAATACAGAATGTGTACACATGAAGGTATCTGCCTGTGTCAGAAGTTACGGAAGTGCTAAACAACGCTAAGCTTAGCTGGCCCAAAGCCAAGTGAAGCACTTCATCCTGATGGAAATTATAGTGCTGTCATTGTGTTGTAATAAGCCTCTAAAAAATGGAGGGTTGTGTTTCTGCTGAGTCTTGAACAAAAAATGAATCAGGATCTGGCTTCCTTGGAGAAAAGAGGAGAGATGTATTTTTGCTTGCATGGAAGAGGATAATCACTTGGTCCCACAAAGTACAAGTTTTTGTTGATCTTTTTTAAAATTCTGCCTTTCAAAGGGAGCTATCTTTGACCCAAATTTGAAAATGCTTACTATATGTAGAAGATGTTGCCATATTTTGCTCTATAGATTTTTAGAAGAGCACTTGCTGTTTATAACTGGCTTGATATACAAGAAATTTAGGTGGAAGGAAGCAAGCTTTGGAAATAGGCCACATGGGTGATGCTGCATTTTCCTGAGCTGAATCCCACAGCAAATGCAGAAACCTTGTCAAAACTCAGTGAGCAGGTCTACAAGATGTTCCCACATTTTTAAGATTCAACTGTTACATGGGCAATAAGCTCGGCTACATATGCTCAAGTGCAGAAAGATAAACCTGATAAAAACTAGTAATGGTTCTAGTGCAGAAAGGCTCAAGCAGGTTGCCATTATGAAAGCTTGGTTGCTAGTGGGGCAAGAACAAACGTCACTATAGTTCAACTGGAATTGTATAATGTGGTGCTTAAGGCTAGAGACTACCTAAAGTTATTTTTTTACCCTAATAGAATACTCTTACAGTTACTACTACCTAGCCCAATCCTATTCTTCCCCTATTTCAATAGTCCAAGCACCTCTTTCAGTTTTGAAAACATAAAAACCTTATTTTTATCAACTGACACATGTTCCAAATTGATTTTATTGAGAGTCTCAGCCCCTAATCGCTATTAACTTTTAGCTTCTTGTTGCCTTCAATCCAGAAGTTGATGTGTCCACTGGAGTGGAAGACAAGAAAATAGCCGATGACATATACATATATATATATATATATGTGGATATCTGTATGTTTGAGGAAATAACAATATTTATAGGTACGTTTCATTAAGTATTATAGTAGACACCTTGCTAAAGGCTTTAAGATAGGATCTCCTTTAATACATACTATATTTTGTTTGTTTGTTTGTTTGTTTGTTTTGAAACAGGGTCTCTGTTGCCTAGGCTAGAGTGCAGTGACGTCATCATAGCTCACTGCAACCTCAAACTCCTGGGCTCAAGCAATTCTCATGCCTCAGTCTCCCAAGTAGCTGGGACTATGGCACATGCCACCACACCTGGCTAATGTTTCTACTTTTTGTAGAGACAGGGTCTTGCTCTTGCTAGGCTGATATCGAACTCCTGGCCTCAAGTGATTCTTCCACCTCGGCCTCCCAGAGTGTTAGGATTACAGGAGTGAGCCACCACCCGTGGCCCATACTATACTTTTTGAAGTAGAATTTATTATCTTCATTTTACAGAGGAGGAAATTAGGACTTAGAGGAGCTAAGCAACTTATTGAGAGTTGTAGAGCTAATAAATCCAGAGACCCAGGAGTTAAATCAAGCTGATTTAACAACCATTACACAATGCTGCCTCCCAAGCTCCAGGTCTGTTTGCCCTGGGCAAATATTACACTTATATTTCAAAAGCAAAGGAAAAAGAGGG
This sequence comes from Daubentonia madagascariensis, assembly GCA_023783475.1. NCBI lineage: Eukaryota > Metazoa > Chordata > Mammalia > Primates > Daubentoniidae > Daubentonia > Daubentonia madagascariensis. The sequence continues at coordinate 7,775,552 of JAKFHU010002088.1, forward strand.
AGGTGGAAGCTGCTAAATGGGGAAGAAGCAAATGGAAATTTGCTTTTTTTATTTATTCATCCACAAAGTTTATTTATTCATCCACAAAGTTTATTAAAGGACAAACACCCTGTACCAGATCTTTGCAGAGTGGCAGTGCAGTTCCTGCCTTCAGGGAGCTAACATTTTAATTGGAAAGACTCCTAAGAATATAGATCAAAATCAAATAAATGCTGCAACAGAGGTATACCCAAAGTATTATGTGTAAGAGCACAGAGGAAGAAGGGATTTTTTCCAACTGCTAGACAAACAGTTGGAAAGACTTGTTTTGCCTACTAATCATTAATATCATAACCATTTTAATATGCTTATTAAGAGCATTTGACATGTGTTTTCCAAAATTAATGCTTATTAATTTTGAACATTTGAAGACTTTCAAGTCAGTGAACTGAAAAATCTGCTTCTACACTCTCAAATGTTGGTAGCAATGAAAATTGTTAAAAAAAAAATTTAAGTTTTTGGAAAGCAAATCAGTGACATGGATCAGACTTTTAGGAATTTATCTACTAATAAGCTCTTGAGATAAAGATATAGGTATGTATAAGAACGTTAATTCAGTCCTTGCTTATTATAATAATAAACTGGAAACAGCCTGATGTCCATCAGTTGGGGATTAATTAAATTCTGGTATATCCATACAAACAATGGGCTGCTATGAGGCTGTTAAATAGAATTTAATGCTCATTAAAAGAAAGAAAATCTCCATGGCAGATTGTTGAGTAAAAGATAAAGTACAAAAGAGTACTATATCATTGACATTAAAATACAAAAATATGTATACACACATGTATACATACATACAGGCACACATACAGTGGATAAAATAAATGCATAGAAAGATATTGGGAAGGATGTTTACCAAAATGTTAGCAATGGTTGGGAATTAGGATGGCTTTCTTTTTAACACTTTTCTGTATTGCTTGGAGTTTCTGCATTAATCTATTTTATTTTTGTAATCAGAAAACAGAAACAAGAAAACAACTTTATTTGGGGAGGGGTAAGAATATAGCTCCTTTTAGATTTAAATATTATAAAATGATATATTCCAGAAATAGCATTTCAAAATACATTTCTATTGAAGTAGTAGTAACACACCTTGAACAAAACCTTTTCTTCATCAGATAATACATTTGAACTTGCTTTATGGATTTGTCATCATCAGAAAATTTTAACCACATCAAAGCTTGTGGACATGAGGTTGACTTGGCTCCCTTGTTCTTCAATGCAGAGGGACAAAGAGAGCCAAAGGTTCCATTTAGCATATAATGTATATTCTAGCAGAGAAAATGAAGGTCTATGCTTTTTATTTGAGTTCTCTAGAAGCAACCAAGAATAAAATTATCACTAACTTCGAGGGTCTTTCTAAGGTGATTCTGCTGATTTGTAACCTGGCTTCATGCCAAAGACCCCAAGTAGCTGGAAGAAATAAGCTGTAATTTGTTGTCCTTTTCTTCTTTCTTTACTAGTGATTCTATATTTACAAACTAAATGACAAGAGAGTCCAAAGGTACTTCCAACTTTGCATACATTATAATATACCTCCAAAACCATTTCAACTATAGGAAGTAGGCATTACAGACTCATTTAATCAATAATATAAAGAAACAACATCGTTTACTTTAGGTTGTGTGCATCAGATAGACAGCTGATGAAAGAAACCAATTTGCACAAAGATTCCTGAGTTTTGTTTCCTCGTGTGCAAAATAAAGCCTTTTTCATGGCCAACATTCTACAATTCTGTTATTTACAGTCCTAGGAAATGTGCTCTTGAGGGCTTAAAAGCTGTATGGTTCTCAATAGATGACATTTCAGAGTAGAATTTATTCCACTTACGGGAGTGAACTGATTATATCAGAAGTAGGTGTTCTTGAGGCATTCCTGTCATTACTAAAAGAGCAAAATTATCCATTTCTAAAGTATGGTTAAGTGGATTTGATGTAAATAATCTCATGCTAATTGCTGAGATTTAACGAAAATGTATATAACTCAGTAATGAGAAGTAGAAAAACATTACTAAGAGGAAGATGACGAAGGAAAAAGTGTTTTTAAAAATGAAAAGTAGCCAGGTACAGTGGCTCACACCTATAATCCCAGCACTTTGGGAGGCTGAGACAAGAGGATTCTCGAGGCCAGGAGTTCGAGACTAGCCTGGGCAACATAGCAAGACCCCTGTCTTTACAAAAAAAATATTTTTAATTAGGCAGGCACGGTGGCGTGCGCCTGTTGTCAGTCCCAGCTACTCGGGGGCTGAGGCAGCAGGATTTCTTGAGCCTAGGAGGTCAAGGTCACCGTGAGCTGTGATCGCTCCACTGCACTCCAGCCTAGTTGACAGAATAAGACCCTGTCTCTGAAAAAAAAAAAAACAGAAAGAAAAAAAGCAAAGTGTAGAAAAAGGAACTTAAAATTTTTTAAATGAATTAAATTGAGGGGAAGTAGCCATGAAAGGAAAAGGCAGTCTCTATGACCAGAATGATATGGAGGTTTATGCAATTCATACTTCAATATGAATCTTGCTAAATTGCCCCCAAATCTGTCCCAGATGCTCCTGTTGGTCAATTTGAGCAATTCTCACCACCTTGAAATAAATGATATATTATCCACAACTTCCAAAACAAAAAAAGTCTTTAAATGTCATACACATATCTGAGGTTAAAAACCGAATCATTTTCTGTAAAAGCATATAATTTTCAAGTTAGCCTAGGGCCAAGATGAAAAGAAAGTTCTCAGACTTGCAAGTAGTTTAGTTTGCCCTTTTATGAATGTTAAATGTTTCAATCTTTGACAGTAGGAAATTCTAGAAATTTCTCCAGCAGTAAATCCTCATTTATGTATTTTCTTCCAGGATATAAAAAAGAATAACTTTGTTGAACATCCTGAAAATTAAATAGAGAGGAAGTGGGTTGTTGCACCAAAGAGCAGTGGCCTAGGGGACCAGTGGATTTGCCACTTGCCCAGAGCATGAGCTTGGGCAATTCACTCAGCCTCTGAGCTTTACTTTCTTCAACTGTAACAGCCTCTTTTCAGAACTACATTCCGAACTTCAGAGTCAGAATGATCTCAGTTCAAATCCTGATCCTGTTATTTGCCAACCATGTGTGAATTTGAGCAATTTATTTACCCTTTTTAAGTCTGTCTTTTCATCTACAAAAATGGAATAAGAATACTCACTCCACAAAGTTGTTGTTCATAATCAAATGAGGAATTACATAATATACTTATGAGATAAGAGGTGCTTAATAAATGTTAGCTCCCTTCCTCCCCAACTCTCCTTTTCTGCATCCTTGTCCTATTTCTTTAGAAACATAATTTAATACTTTATAATATCTTTAAAGTATAATGATTTTAATTCATTTTTTAAACTTTTGTATTGAGGTATAATTTACATACAATAAAGTATGTAAAGAACACAAACATCAATTTTTATAAGTGCATACACCCATGGAATCACCACTCAGAGCCAAACACAGAACATTTATTTACAGCACTCCCCCCACCAAGGAGAATCCTGCATGCCATCTCCAATCAACATCCCTCTAGAGGTAACCTTTATTCTGCCTTCACCATTATCACTAATCTTAAATATTTTTAAATGATATCAAAAATAAATGACAGTATATCCATACCAAGGAATAAAAAAGCAGTAGTTAAAACATAGAGGTAGAGCTATACATACTAGCATGGAAAGATCCCAAGACATACTGTTCTGTATTACTGATGCAATTAAAAATTAATAACAGAAATCATAATTGAAAGAATGGTAGATGGAAAGGAGAAGAGGAATATGATAGGCAAAGACTTTGAGTCTTTTTTAAAACCTCACCAAGCATGCCCTCCCTTAGACCAAACTGAAGTCCGCCGCCAGCCACCTAAATTGGAAGCACAGCAGGAAGCATCAAGGGACCATATATTTACAGAAGCAAATGTACTCCTCTCCCTCTAACTTGGGCACCACCACATCCTGAGCTGAAACTCCTCATAATCCTTGCAGGGCCCCACCTTCCCTCCCCCAGCCAAGGGGCCGACGTGAAAGACGAATAGCCCTGCAGGATCAGATCACTGCAGCCCTGCTGCGCGATGACATGGATGCCAGTGCTGGGGTTTAGCAGTCTCTGCCTAAAAGTCACAAGCAAATGTGTCTCCTGAGATATGGGGAATAAACTTAGCCTCAAAGAGCATGAGGCAAGGCCTTGTCTCAGAAGGTTCTGAACCTACCTAATTTGCATCTATACCTTCAAACTAACTTTTTGTTAATATCTGGATTTAAGTAGTAAATAAATAACTGATTCCAAACAAAGAGTAAGCAACGGCTTGATTTCAAACTAATGCAAAAGCTGGTATTTGAACACTTCCTTGATTCTCCCTTGCAGGTACCGTGCGTGGGTAGACAGATGCGCAGTACTTGCACTTTAGTCCGTTTTCCTTTTCAACTGCCAGCCTGAGCTTTGAGAGCCTCCTTGTTAACAATTCTCACAGCCAAAACCCTTCTCCAGTGCAATGTAGGCTTCTTTCCTCTTGTCCTGCTATTTGTGGACATGGGAAACAACTGATGTCTCTCTTATAATGACCCTTCAAATCAGTTGGACCTTTATTCTCTAAGCTAAATAACCCTATCGCTTTTTGGCCTTTCCACACAGCCCTTATTTTCAAGCCTCAATTACATTTTTGCTTTTCTCTGGCGTCCTGCCAGTTCCCCACATCCTCCTAAAGGGGAGACACAAAGTAGCCACAGTTGAGGTCAGATCAGCGCTGGGAAAAGTAGACAGGCCACTTCCTGCCCTTTGCCTTCCGTGCATCTCACTGTTATTGGCTTTGTCAATAAACAGCAGTTGTTTAACTAATTCTGTCAGGGCTGCCACACTAGGTTGAAGTCCACCTTTCCCCATCTTGCATCTCAGCGTTTTGACTTTTTCTTGTAAACTTTTTGCGCTTACCCCTTTTGAACTTTTATATCTAATTCACGATGTCTTACCCAGTGAATTTTCTGGGTCACTTTACATTTGATCCTTCCTTTCTCCACTTCCTCACACAAACTCTTGCAAATTCAGAAAGTGCCTTTCCAGAAGCCAAGCCATTGATCAAGATCTACTGAGATTTTCCCTCTCTCTTTCACTCCAACCCCAAGGCAAGTCTGCTGACACTATGGTCATAATAACCACCGTTTGAGAGATTAGGCTGGGAAATATGACAGACTTTCTTTCATTATTTCCTCACAACAGCCACATGAAGGCAGATCTTATTATCCACACTTTATTGAAGAATCTGAGGTTAGCTAGATGAAGTAATTTGCTATGGCCACAGAGCAAGCAAGTGCTGGATTCAAACATGGGTCTCTCTGACTATAGAACTCACCGTGCCGCAATACCCCCAAATCAGAGCTCACTGGTATTTGGGTGTAATCCACTAGGTAAACGTGACTACATTTGTAAAGTACATACTGTCTCTCTTCCAGAACTGAGACATCCTTCTTCTCTTGCCCTTGAATGTCAGAACTCCAAGTTCTCTGGACTTTTGGACTCTGGGACTTGAACCAGCTGCCCCCTGGGCTCTCAGGCCTTCAGCCTCAGAGTTACACCATTGGCTTCCTTGGTTCTGAGGCCTTTGAACTTAGACTGAGTCACACTACTGGCTTCCCTGGTTCTCCAGCTTGCAGATGGCCTATCGTTGAATTTCTCAGCCTCCATAGAGTGAACCAATTCCTCTAATAGATCCTTTCTCATCTCTATCTCTCTCTCTTTCTACAAATATATATATATATAAAATTTGTTCTGTCTCTCTGGAGAACCCTGACTTAAACAGATTTTGGGTTTACCCCCAAAATCAGCAACAATCCTGGGTACCTGACAGCGTCAGGGAAAGGAAAAAGTAAAGGAGGAAAAGAGTGAATGTCCAGGAGAGTGGAAGACAGGCAGGGAGGGAAGGGAGACGGGCACGGTTGAAGGTCATCAAAATCTGTTTCAGGTGACCCTCTCTGGAAGTCTTCCAACAGCCCTGTTCTTCCTGATCATAAAAGTAATACCATAGGACAGAAAGAAATTGTTTTATGGTGCTGAGAGAGTGTAGCATGCATCTCTACATTCCCCTGGACACAAAAAAGAATTACCCAACTGTGGACAGGGGTAATATGGCCAGAAAAAAGATTTCCTAATGAAACTTACCTGTTTCATCAGTTGCTTCCACTGTTTTTTTACCTCCAATCTAGTAGACTAACAGATAGACATTATTTATCATATTAAGTCTGTTATTGCTTTTATCAACAAAATGAATTTTATGAAAATGGAATAGAACTGTGGGGGAAAAACTTGAAAGCCTTTTGTCTGTGTGTTAATATAGCTGTATGTGCATGTGAACACCCAGAAAGAGAACTGGAGCTGAGCACAAGCTCAGCTGGGGGTGTTATGGGGAAGAGAAGGCTGGGAGAGGCTCTATCAAACAATACCATCTGAATCTTTTATTATAAGATGTTCATATACTACATGGGTTTAAAATGTTTTTTTTAAAAACCCTCAAGCCCGTGGGCAAAATATTAAGGGAAATACAGTAGAATAATGTGAAGTAAAATTTAATAAGAAATGTGGATTTGGAGAAGGTTGTCTTTTAAAAATTGATTCTCTGAAATCAATCTTTAAAGCTCCTAAGCAGAAATAGAATTCTTAGTTCTCGATCAATATCAATTCTACAAACTCAATATTATTAGGAAGACTGACCCAAATGTTAAACTTTTCCTCAAGGATTTGATGAACTTTCTCTACTGTTAAAAAAAAGAAAGAAAGAAAGAAAAGAAATGTCCTACTTTTTAATACCAGTTCTGACTAAAGCTGGACCCATACTAAATCAAATAAGGATTACTTAAAATTTTTTCAATTAGTTTTCCTGAGTTTTCTAATATCCTTAACCTTACAGATCTCAGTAACATATTTTTATAGAAAATTGACAAGTGTATCAATGTGTATTTAAATGTCTACAACTGGAAAACTTCTGATTGTGCAGTCACTCTGATTTAGATGTTTATCTTATGGAATAAATATGTTTGTTTAGCTTTCCAAACAGAATGGTTTCAAGATTTCTCAATAGTCCTTCCAAGGATGCTTGCCTCTATAATCTGCTTACTTGCAAAAATAAATCCATTTCAATCACTGCCTGGCCAAAGTTTACACTTAAAAATAGACTCAACAGTTAATCGATAGGTTGATCTGCCGACGCAAGTAGAGTGTAGTTAGGCCTGACCAGAGGTTGTCCTGCTAAAACAGTAAACAACTTATTCTTGATGTATTCAGGACAGAGAATCCAACCTAGCAATAAAACCTCATCACACAGATTTAATTATATGCAGATCCTCAATAAATGTTTGCTGAAATTGATATTGAATCAAATATGTGTGTGTTACGCAACTCCATTGTTGGATATGATAACATAATTTGTGAATAGTTTCAGTCTACAATTAAAGTATTCTCTGTTTTTCTACAATAGAATTCCTCTAACACTGTAGCATTTATTATTAGGTAGTTTAAAAAGAGTAAACATTTAAATCTAGAGTTCTAGCCAAAATTAATGTTCTCTGGGTTAATGGCTATCCGTATATAGGAAAGTTTCATAATGAGAAAAAATATACATTGTTTTATGCAACCTATATGGAATTACCTTAATTAAAATATAATCTTATTAGTTCATCTTCTGGGTGACTCTGCATCAGGCTTTTAATTTGTAAGAACAAGAGAACAAGTGTTAAAAGAAACTTCAATGGCAAACATTTATTCTTGGTTTTGTTCTTACAAGGTTGTGTTGGCCTGGATCATCTACAGGCTCAAAATGTTTGTGGGGCCGGGTGCGGTGGCTCTTGCCTATAATCCTAGCACTTTGGGAGGCCAAGGCAGGAGGACCACTTGAGGCCAGGAATTTGAGACCTTCCTGGGCAACATAGCAAGACTCTGTCTCTACAAAAAATCTTTAAAATTAGCCAAGCGTAGTGGCGCACACCTTTAGCCCTTGCTACTTGGGAGGCTGAGGCAGGAGAATCCCTTGAGCCCAGGAGTTCAAGGTTGCAGTGAGCTTCAGTTGTGCCACTGCACTCCAGCCTCGTGACAGAGTGAGATCCTGTCTCTAAAAAAAAAAAAAAAGAAATATAATGTTTGGGGATCTTTCACAGTAGCTTTGAAAAAAACATGTAGTTTGAGTTCCCAGTAAATTTTCTTCATCTGATGGTAGTTAAAGGATGCCAGTAAAACATTGAACATTTTCACATTAGGTGAGTTCCAAATCTCCCATTTGGGAAGTAAATGCATCCTAAAACCACTGAACCAAGGCCAACCAGGCCAGGTGAGTAACATCATTAACGTCTAATGGAAAGCAAGAGGGCTGAAAGAACTGAATTTCCTTCCTTCTTCTACTAGAATGTGGTGAGCAGTAGTGGGGGATATTTTCATAGTATTTATACCTCATCTTTGTCCCCTGCTTTGTTCATACATATCCTTTAAAACAGATGCAAGCATTGGCAAGTATTTTGAGTTTCTTAAACTCAACACCTGGGCAAGGATGCTGTCTGAGGTAGAGGTCTGTGTACAGACTAATAGACAATGAGCAGGGTGGTATCAACAGTCCCAGGCTGGGTCCCAGCCTCACCACAATGTCAGAGGAGGGGCTCTGTCTGGTTGAAGGCGAGGGCCCTGAAGCCAGACTACCTAGGTTTGCATCCCCAGTTCTGACACTTCCTAGCCAGGTAGCACTGAGCAAGTTTTTTGCTGCCCTGAGCCTCAGTTTCCTTGTCTGAAAAGAGTGATATTGAATAATATCCATCTCAACGTGTTGTTGCAAATATTAATTAATGCATATAAAGCACTTACAACAGTAGTTGGCATATGGAGAACATGCAGTTAATGTTAGCAATTCCTCATTATAATTCAGTATCCCATTGTCACTATAAGTCTCTAGATGGTTTAATGCTTAGATTTATTATCATTGATTTCCAAGCCTCTAATCTCTACCCCCTTCTGAACCGCCTTACAAATGTCTGCCAAGTTAAGCTTTCCAAAAACTCTCTTCTACCACTTCACTTCCATGCTCAAAAACTTTCAATGGCTCCCTACCTCCAGGAAAATCTCCAAACTCCTCTGTCTAGCTTGCAAAACTCCTTATAGTCTGGCTCCAAACCACTTTTCCAACTATTTACTCCAGCTAGACTGATAGCCCTCTTCTTTGCATCACCTACTTGATACATACTTCTATTTCACTATTCATATACACACTACTAGATACAATGTAAGTGGTTAGTAACAGTTTGCCAGTATTATTTTTGCTGTGGCAGCCAGGAGTATGGATATTTATGTCTAACTGTAGCAGAGCATCCTGAAGGCTGTAGTCTAGCCAGAGGAAAGGTTAACGGGGAAACTCCAGCCTGACCACAGTATGTTCTGAGAAACTCAGCAACAGCAACAGGGGTAAGCTAAGGCTAGTAGCATAGATCTACCACAGTGCTTAGTCTCAGATGTGCTCAAGAATATACACTGTGTATGAAAGCTCTTTTTTTTTTTTTTTTGGTAATATCCCTATTGAGGAGTTTACCAAGAAGTTCTCAGATGAGAGGTCTAAAAATAAGGCTCTAGAGCCCCAGAGGATTTTTAAAGCTATAGTTGTGTCCTTGGCTAAATATTACCCAATTGTAAATGTTATCCATTCAAACATCTCCCCATAGGGGCACCCACATTCAGAGGAATTTATTTTTACTTATTTATACAAAGCAACAAAGTAATCTCTCCTTCTGATCAGGAAAAACTTCCAGCCCTATTCACAAAGCTGACTTAACACTCACTGTTACGATGGTTTGCTTCCTTTATGATGCCACTGGGATTTGGAGAGGACATAGCAGAGAGCGAGTATGCCTGAGATTCAGGAGAAGCCCTGAGAGGTGTGCTGATAAGCCCTGAGGTTGGGGTGGGGGATGGAGGGAGACTCTCTGAGTGTTTGCTGGTAGCTATTCATTGAGAAAGTGAAGGGCAGCCCCCCTAACAATTTCCAAGATGAACATCTTCCTTCCAAGGACATGTCCTTCATTTCATGGCACTAGAAAAAGGACAGGAAAAAAAATTTTTACACAACTTTAGATCATGACAGAAAGTTCAGACACTAGCTTCCCCTTGTGTAATGCAGTTTTGCAAGCCACTTTAAAAAAAAAAAAGATACAGTCCAAAATCTCTGATTTTTCCATTTTGAGCTGTCACTGAATAGCAGGCACAAATTAGTAGCTCTTGAGCAAAATACAGCTCACAGATATGTTTGGTTAGCACAGTGTTTTTACTTTTTAAAATTTAATTTAAATGCCTTTACACTGGATATGTGCTCTGTAGTCTGACACAGTCCCCACTGTTCCCTGTGATCTTATACCCTCTCATATTTACATTATCCATTAGTCTCTTCCTGGGGACACTTGAGTTTGGAATTCCTACTAGAGTTCGCCTCTCTGTCTGAAAGGCCTCTTACGTGTGCCCTTCGGTGATCCGTCCAGCATGTGCTCACACACCCTCATTTCCACTCTACCTTGGCATGTCATTCTCTTCAAGGCACCATCAAGTTTACAGCTGGTTCCTTTCCTGAGCAATCCCATGCACAGGTCCCTGGAGTTTCATTTTTTTTAAATTGCACAATGAGAAGGGGCCATGCACACTTCATACTCATCCACTCCGCTTAGCTCAACCATCACTTCATTCACATGGCTCAGCTCGGGTTAAAGGCAGATGGGGCTTCCAGAAATCGGGTTCTGCCTTCACGCTGAAAAACCTAGCCTTTTGGCACTTGGCTTCACAATATTAAGCATAAGAAAGTATTTTCAGTAAAAGGAGGTAGAGAGGGTGGTAAGCTGGAATCTTAGTTGTTCCTAATTTTCAGCCTGTCCTGAGACTTCTCCACAACTCTCTCTCTAGTACCACCTGCCTTGTCCAGTTCACCAAGAGGATGAAGGGGCCCTTGTTGCTTTGGGTTTCACCAGAACATTTCACGTTAAGTAAAATGCATGACATTCCATTTCTTGGCCATGAATAGGGATGAAGGACAAAGTGAGACTTTGACATAAACAGGACTCATCCAGTAAGTAGCCAAGGGGAATGTTGGCAACATGCAATTAGCCAGCTGCCTATACTCTATTTAAATCCACCCTCTTCTCTACATGCCAAGTTTTGAAGAATTAAATATTTTAGCATGCCAGGCATAGTTCAAAACCAGATTTTTTAAAATCCATTTTCATGTTGCCTCCTTTCTCCTTACCCAGTTTTATGTACAAACTAGGGGTCAAGTAAGTTAATTCCTCAAATAAAAGGGTGCTAAAACTTCTGGTTGGAGCCAGTTGTGAAGTCAGCATAAACTTTTCTTGAACTCTTACTCAAGAAGAAAAGTTCTTGAGTCTTAATTATCTTTGAGGCTGGAATGTTTGGAGCCCATCTCACAATCTAGTCCAGCTCCTTCAGTAGGACAAATATTTTTTTCTTTTTGCCTGGGTTACAGAAGATAGGGTTGGTTATCAAAACACACCCAAGGCATGCAAGAAGTAACTGAAAACCATGGTTGCTTGACAAGGCCCAGTTTTCATCTTTTTTGCCTTTGCAAATTCTTATCTCCTATTCAGGAGTCTGGGAAGTAAACAATCTTCCCTGGAATTTTGATACATCCACATCCCAGGTTTCCCTGTTCTGTTGGTTCAGCCTTCCTGCATGCCGCCTCTTCCTTGTCTTTCTCCTTGGCTTGTGATATGTTTACTTCAACTAAAGTAAACTCAAACAACATGGTCCTAATCAAAGCAAAAGCATTTCAGCTCATTAATTTTTCATTTTGCTCTCCGATATTCAAGTCTGAAAACGTCCATAAACTTGGACATTCTCAGACAAGTAATTTATATGAAGGGATCACAAGCATAAGGGCCTAAGTCTCTTACCATGGAAATGTTAAGGTTCTGTCCTACATCCCTCTCAGGGTAAGCAGTGGACAGTTCATTTGAGATTTTAGGAAAAATGACTCCCACAGAGGAATAGCTGGGAACGATTCCTGCTTGGGAATCGTATTTACTGAGATAATTTCCAACTTTGCTCACATTAATTACTCCTTCCAATGAGTAATAAACATTTTTTTTAAACTCTAGTTTCAAAGAGAAATGACAGGATGTCTTTTACTCTTCAAATCCCAGAACTATACGTTGATTATAAAATTTACCATACTGCCGCTCACGAGAACTTAATTTCTGCCAAGTATGCTACCAATTCTTACAGGCTTTATCTGTCAGAAATTAAAATGCGTGATTACAATTGTAGAGTACAGAGTTCAGTGTGTTTCCCACAGATCTTGTTATGATAGAGAGAGCCAACACATTTTTTTTCTTTTATGGTTCTTAGGAGAAAAATCCTTGGCTTTTTCTTTACCTGCTTCATTTGGTGCCAAAATCCCTGATGTACGTGTACCTGGGGTCAGATGCTAAGCAGATACCATGGGCCAAAAACTGCCACATACACAGTTGTTAAGTAGCCCGGATGGACGTCATTTGGTAGACTTTTCCTCCACTAAATCCAAATGCTACATCCCCACGCCTGGCAACGTTGCCCAACTTCTGAAATTCCATTTCTTCCTTTCTCATTTTCAGTATCCACCCGTTTGGCCCTCCGTGTTCCCGCTCAGCTGTACTTTGTGGATCCCAGGTTGAACCAGTGTTCTGCTCCTGGCTACCCAGGGCTGATGGTGTCTCAGGTGCCTAGTCACCCACTATGCTATCACGCTCTGTGAAAAAGGCAGGTTACAAGATTGTTTATAGAGCATGAAGAAACAAACAAAATTAAAACCATGCATGAAAACAATCTAGTAGGAAATGCATCAAAATATTAATATAGTGATAGCCTCTAGATGGTGGGACTTTTTTTTAAATCATCTTTCTATTTTTCTATTTTCCAAATTATCTGTGCATTACCTTTTCTTCTAGTTGTTTTCTTGTTTCACACATATTACTTTTGCTATAGGAAGGACCCAATAAACTCTCCTTTCTGAAAGGGTTTACAGCTTACTTTCTTTAAATTAATCTGGATTCAAAGCATTTTGTGTTTCAAAGGGCAATAATGCCTACAAAGAAAAATGGTAACACTTCCAATTATATGAACTCTAAATATAAAAGGCAAAAAATAATCAGATTTTCCCTGTAAAAATCAAGCCTGGGCTAGGTGAGGTGGCTCATACCTGTAATCCTAGTGCTTTGAGAGGCTGAGGCAGGAGGATCATTAGAGGCCAGGAGTCCAAGATCAGCCCGGGCAGCATAGTGAGACCCCTATCTCTAAAAATTAAAAAAATGAACTGGGCTTAGTGGCATGTGACTGTAGTCCCAGCTACTCAGGAGGCTAAGGCGGAAGGATCCCTTGAGCCCAGGGGTGCCCAAGAGTTTGAGGTTACAATGAGCTATGATCATACCACTGCACTCCAGCCTGGGTGACATAGCAAGACCCTATCTCTAAAAAACATAAAAACCAAGCCTAAGGAGAAACAATCTTATTCTTTTCTTCTCCCATTAAGGCCAAACTGGCAAGAATCTTCAGGCTGTGGGAAAGTACCAGAAGAGCATAATGTGGTGCAACATGGCTTTAATTTTGCCATTTAAACCTTTTTGCTGCAGGAAGAGGCTGCTTTTAGAGAAGGGTGTGGAAGAGGAGAAGCTGTCTCTTTCATACTAGCCTGCAGATTTCCCCTAGGGAGTGAATCCTCAAGATTCTTTTCTGACATTATCTCTTCCAGGGTGCCTTCCCTTAACCCTGAGCTGCAATAAGCGTTCTTCCCTAATACCCTGTACAGACCTCCTTCCCTGTCCTTAACATGCGTCGTCATCTCATGACAAGGCTGTAAGAGTCTCAGAGTGGCAGAGACAGTGTTTTATTTATGGCGCTTCCTGGCAGATAGTAGGTGCTGAAGAAATGTTTGTTAAATTAACTGATTAATTCTTCAAAAGTGTGAGAGAAATTGTATTCATTTCCTAGTACATAACAAAGTACCACAAACTGAGTGACTTAACAAAAATTTATTCTCTAGCAATTTTGGAGGCTAGAAGCCTAAAATCAAGATGTTGACAAGGTTGGTTCCTTCTGGAGGGTTCTGAGGGAAGGACTGTTCCATGCCTCTCTCTTCTGGTGGTTGCCAGCAATCCTGGGCATTCTTTGACCTGCGGGCGTGTCATCTAACCTCTGCTTCCATCTTCTCATGGTATCCCCTTCTCTGTGTGTCTTCTCTGTGTCTCTGTGTCCCTGTGTCCAAATTTTCCTCTTTTTATAAGGACACCAGTCATATAGGATTTAGGATCCACCCTGATCCAGTTTGGCCTCATCTTAACTCAATTACATCTGCAAAGACCCTATTTCCAAATAAGTCATATTCACGGGTACCGGGATTAGGACTTGAACATATCTTTTTGAGGGACACAATTCAAGCCACAACAGAAACTATAGCTACAGGTAGATAGATAGATCGTATGTAGCGTAGTATAGATACTGAGTGAAGTGGCAAGAACCAGCTGATGCATCCAGCATAATATAATGATTCTGCAGAAAGTATAAGATCATTTCTCCTTAGGCTTGATTTTTTGGAGGAGAATCTGTTTATTTTTTGCTTTTTGTATTTGAAGTTCATATAATTGGAAGTGTTAGTGCAATACCATTTTTCTTTGTAGGTAGTATTGCCCTTTGAAACACAAAATGCTTTGAATCCCAGATTAATTTAAAGAAAGTAAGCTGTAAACTCTTTCAGAAAGGAGAGTTTATTGGGTCCTTCTCATGACAAAAGTAATATATATGTATAACAGGAAAACAACTAAAAGGAAAAGTGGTGCACAGATAATTTGGAATATAGAAAAGTAGAACTTTGAATTTTTTAAAAAATACTCTTACTCTCACCATCCAGAGGCTATTACTATACTAATATTTTGATGGATTTTCTACTAGATTGTTTTTCATGCATAGTTTTAATTTTGTTTTTTCTTCATGCTCTATAAACAATCTTGTATCCTGCCTTTTTCACACAGCATTATAGCATAAACATTTTCCCAGCCCTTTAGAAACTCTTTGTAAACACAATTTTAATGGCTACAAAACATTTGGTTATATAGATGCCCATAGTTTACTTAACCAGGCCTTGTTTTGGCCCTTTAGGTTAGATCATAACTTTTTAAATAGGCTTCAGATAAATTTAGTAAGTTTTTAATTGGAGATTTTTAAGTATTTTCATCATAGACCAACAGTTGTCTCGTGATACGAGTGCCATTTTAACACCAGGAAGTTGGTTTTAAAACAAACAAAAAAAGACAAAGACTTTGACAATGTCAGCAGGTCTCCCCTCCCCACCCCCAACCCCAGGGATTTTCCTTTCATTGGCCTGTGGCTCTCTATTGTTGGGCCCCTCACCTTCCCACCCCATACCCTGCTTAGCCCAGTTTCCTGGTCAAGCTGGGCATGAAGCAATAGGTCCTCTGGGGCTGCTGCATCCCTCCTTGGGCTGGCATTGGCTGAGTCTCCCTCTTGTCCTAGCTTGTGATGAGCACTCCATTGCCGGTCCAGGCTCCTGCTCTGCCCCTGAAGTCATTCCCCTGTGGGGATCATTTAAGTTTTCCTTGCTGCTAGCCTGGCTTAATGGCAGAGCCCATGTTCTTCCCAAGTCATTATTCCCATCCCACCCCAAGATGTTCTCTAATAAAGAACTTCTCTCACCAAAGCACACTGGCCAGTGTGCCATGCATGTGCACAAGCACACACAGACACACTCACACACACACACCTGTTCATGCAACTACCCTTCTGTATCAGTCCCTATTTTTTCAGTTTCTATTATGGTTTACTGTCTTAGTCCATTTGTGCGGCTATAACAAAATAGCTTAGACTGAGTAATTTACAGACAATAGAAATTTATTTCTCACTGTTCTGGAGGCTGGGAACTCCAAGATCAAGGCATCGGCAGGTTTGGTATCTGGTGAGGGCCTGGTCTCTGTTTCCAAGATGGTGCCTTGTTGCTGTCCTCACATGGCAGAAGACATGGAAGGGCCAGGCAGCTCTCTTAATCTGAACCTTCTTTTATAAGGGTATTAATCTCATTCATGAAGGCAGAGCTCTCATAACCTAATCACCTCCTTTTAATACTATTACCTCAGGTTTAATTTCCAAAGTAAGAATTTGAAAGGGCACATATATTCAAACCATAGCAGTAATCTATTTACTACCAATGTCCCCTGATGTCCTAGCCCTTGCTCTGAACCTCAACTGATAACTGATACCAGTCTCCCTTACCTGTGCTTATTTACCTGGGCTCTTGAGAGTCACCCACCTGTGGAGGCACCCAGCTACTCCATGAATCACTGAGGATAGATATTGCTGTGCCTCTCAAGTGAAACACCCTGCCCTCCCAGCTCAAACTTCATTATTGGATAGGCCTGTTCACCCGTCTTTCCACAACATGGCTCAATGCCCATCTCGCTGCCACAGTGAGCAATGATAGCCTCAGTTCCAGGCCCCTCCCTGCCATTCTGACAGGCTGTGAATGAACAAGGCAGCACAACAACCACTTTGAATATGGAGATACCTCAAAGAACTAAAAGTAGAGCTACCATTTGATCCAGCAATCCCACTACTGGGTATTTACCCAAAGGTAAAAAAGACATCTGCATTTAAATGTTTATAGCAGCACAATTCACAATTGCAAAGATGTGGAAACAACCCAAGTGCCCATCAATACGTGAGTGGATTAATAAAATGTGGTATGTGTATACCATGGAGTACTACTCAGCCATAAAAAAAAAATGGTGAACTACCTCTTGTATTATCCTGGATGGAGCTGGAGCCCATTCTTCTAAGTGAAATATAACAAGGATGGAAAAACAAACACCACTAGTACTCACCATTAAATTGGTACTAGTTGATCAACAC
Organism: Daubentonia madagascariensis; assembly: GCA_023783475.1. Lineage (NCBI taxonomy): Eukaryota > Metazoa > Chordata > Mammalia > Primates > Daubentoniidae > Daubentonia > Daubentonia madagascariensis. Next base: position 7,792,504 of record JAKFHU010002088.1, read on the forward strand.
TAATGTGTACATATGGGAAGTAACATTGATCAGGTGTCGGGCAGGTGGGGGTAGGAGGGGATGTGTAAATTCACATCTGACAGGTGCAGTCCTTGCTTTCTGGGGGATGGGCATGCTTGTAGCTCTGACTTGGGCAGTACAAAGGCAATTTGTGTGACCAAAGTATTTGTAATATTCTGAAATTTAAAAAAAAAGAACGACACTTGGATATCAGTCCTAGATATGGGCCCACAAAATCTGAAAACTCAACCATTTTTTTTTTCATTACTCATTTGGCAGCAAAACCTGACTCTATTAGTTTCCTGTGGCTGCTATACCTTGGTGGTTTAAAACTATAGAAATGTATTCTCTTACAGTTCTGGAGGCCAGAAGTCTAAAATCAGCTTCACTGAGCCAAAATGAAGGCGTTGGCAGGGCCACACTCACACCTGAGGCTCTGGGGGATGGAATCTGTCCTTACCACTTCCAGCTTCTGGTGGCTGCCGGCATTCCTTGACTTGTGGCCACATCACTCCAGTCTACCCACCTCCATGGTTACATCACTTTTTTCTCTTCCATGTGTGTCAGCTCTCCCTCTGCCTTTCTCTTATAAAGATATATGTGATGATAGTTAGGACCCACTCAAATAATCCAAGATAATCTCACATGTCAAACTCCTTAACTCAATCACATATGCAAACACTATTTTTCCTAATTAGGTAACATTTACAGGTTCCAGGGATTAGGATCTGATATCTTTAGGTAGCCATTATTCAGCCTACTACACAAACCTATATGAAAACAAGGCTATTTATGATCTTTATCAAGCCTTCTTAATGTGAATAGTCATGTCTCACTAAAGAAATATTCATGTGTGGGGTTATAGGGTGCTGCTCCAGACCTTAATGGGGGTGTTGAGTAATATGAAATATGGGGCACTGTTCTTCCTTTCTAAAGTCAGAAAAAATCTGAGTCATTCTGAAACACAGTTGGCCCCAAAGTTTTCAGAATGTCCCTGCCTCAAGAACGCTGGTGCTTCCATCTACAAGGCATTTTAAAGCCCTTTTACCTACACATCAATCCTAAAGCAGTGCAGATATCATTATCCATTATCCCTGTCTTGGAGATAGGAAGCTGGAGGGGTTGAGTGACTTGCCAGTTTCCCACAGTTAATCAGTAGCAAAGACCAGAGTCACAATCCATGGCTCTGATTCCCGATCCAGTGTTTCCAGCGCATCAGAGCTGTCACCCCAGACAGAGGCAATCTGAAGTGAATATGATTTGAATACTCTTTAAAGCATATGATTTGAATATTTTTGCTGGCAAAGGTTAGATATAGCACTTTGAATCCTGTCAAATGATAAAACAGATAGGCCCTGAGCCAAGATTAAACAAAGGAGACAGGAAAGGTACAAGAAAATATTATCTAAAAACTAATGATAGCTATGAAGGCTATATGCTTATTGACTTGCCTTTTTTATTACTCTATTTTTTTATTTTCTATTTATGCATTGTCTAGTTTTGGCATTTGGGGAGAAAAGTCTGCGTTCATATAGAAATTCATATTGTGTTGCAGGCCAAGTTGACTCATCATTTATAAACGGAGGGTACTGATGCTTCCTTTGTAGGATTATCATGAGAATAATCCCAGTTCAATGAACCATCCTCTTAAACTGAGTCTTCTGAGACTCCACATTCCCAGCTCCCAGGCTGCTCAGCCTATGTGGAAACTGCCAGCCCAGCTTCCCCAGCCTGACCAGGTCCTGAGCGTATGACCACTGTCCCATTTGGAACCTGCATGCATCCCTGCCAGCCTTGGGCAGGAGCCAAGGTACATCCTCTCAATTCATCTCTCCACTTGTACTTTCATGCCCATTTCCCCACAGTGGTCCACTTCCTCTGTAAGCGATGAAGATGAAAAGGCGGCTGGATAGCATGCCCAAGGGCAGTGTCTTCAATGAGAAAAGGGTTTTATATGGTGTTATCAGGTTTCCTCTTTTCTTCAAGCCTTGTGTTATCTTTTAGCTACCATTTGTAAAAGCGAACTAGCCTAGGCATCAAATTCCATGATCTCCTCAACTCTGATTTACGCTCCCATTCCTGGCTCTGATCACTCTTGACCTCCCCACCGCCTCCCACATATTTCCACCATCCTCTGAAGCTCCTCTTCAAGGGCCATAAGGTCTTTCCAGCTCCTCATGCAGCACTCCCTCCCTTTTCAGGCCTTCACTGAGACCTAGTTCTGCCTGGAGGACCAGGCTCCCTCTGTGACACTGTCTCCAGGGAGGCTGTTCATGCGCCTACATTTGGAAGCCAGATCTACATTCCCCTAATTTCCCAATGTTGATTCCAACCTATTACTTCTCTACCTTTGTGTTAGAGTCTTCCAAGTCTCTGAGGAAATGATCAGGAGCTTGGAAGTGATAGAAATGAAAATACAGAGTGGATACCATGTCCATAGGGCCTGTGTCTTAAATAAGGAGAAAGTTTTATATGGTGTTGTCAGGTTTCCTCTTTTCTTTAAGACTTAATGTCATCCTTTAACTACAATGTGTAAAACCTAATCAACATTGGCGTCAAAAGCCCATGATCTCCTCAAGCTAATCTGCATTTCCACCCCACCTAAGTCACTCACTCCAGTGGCTTCATCCAGAGCATTGTCACCCTAAGTCTCACTCTAGCAACTGCAACTGCCTCACCTCTGAAACCATGAGCACAATATCCAGGATTCTCCTTTCCATCCAGTTCTCTCAGACCTACATTCAGTTACACGGGCTCTTCCTTAACCTCTCCAGCTTATCAGAGCGGATCAACCCCTTGCTGGAATCACTTCTGCCCCTACCCAGCCTCCAGGCCTACAGCCCGTGGGATCGCTGGCTCTGTGTGTTACCTGCACACCTCACTCCCTTGCACATCTTTTCTTCTGCTTTGCACATGAGCACCAACACCCCCATCCTGGGTCGTTTCCACAGACTGTCTCCTCTGCCCACTGCCTGGGCTGCTAACTTTCAGAAATAAATCGCACAGCCTTGCAGATTTTTGCCACTTAATGTTCATGTTCAACAAACTCAGCTTTGCCTTTGTGCCAGTGGACAATTATTTTAACTGCCTTGAGCAGCAACCTCCCCCATTCTCATAAGCAGTTGGTTATTCCAAAATTTCAACACTCTCCTTAAATCCACATTTTTCTCCCTTCATTCTCAGTACGTGGCTTTATCTGTTCATTAAAAAAAAAATTTAAAGCAATCACAATCTGCCTCAACGCCACTTTCGACCTCTACCTGTTCACCTCTCGCCACCTTTCAACCCTCTTCAATAGGAATCTGTTTCACCAGATGCCATAAATGACCTCCAATTTCCAATCCCAATGAACACTTCCCAGTCCTTAGTTTGCTGAATTCTCTGCTGCATTTGGCACTATTGACATTTCCCTCCTTTGTGAAATTCTCTATTCCCTTGATTACCATGGAAATGTAAGTGTGGTAGTAAATATACGTATAGGTGGCCATAAGTGACCAGTGGTGAAAAGGGTGAATTTGTGCTTGAGAGTGTCTGGAAGGGGAAGGACAATGGGGCCAGAGGAGCCTAATGCTCTGGAGACCCGCTCTGGCCTCTTTCAGCTATATGCCCCTTCTCACAGGGCGAGGAGTCCGCAGGGCCTACGCACCAACCCCAACCTCCTCAAGGCCAGGGCCCCAGCACACACTGCCCACATGGCCTCAACTATTCCAAAGCTTGTAGAGTCCTCTTGTCCAAATGCTGAGGGGGGACAGCACCACCAGGGTGCTCATACCTAGGTCCGAAGCATGGGAGGGCACAGCTATGTACAGAAGTGTGGGCAGGGTTTTGATACGCAGGTTGGGGTGACCACACACTTGCAAGGAGGTTCCTCATAGCAAGGGCTGCAGCCAGGTACGAGAAGAAAAGGGGGTAAGCCACGGCCAGTGGTGTTTCTCTCCATACTGCCACATTCCAACATGGACTCCAACATGGAACTCCAATGTGGAACTCTAAGGAGTAGGAGAATTCTAAATTCAAACCTGGAACTCCAGGTTATTATGAAGCTGTATTTTTTAAGGTAGGAGAGAAAAACATACATATTTAACAGTTTGTTATATTGACTTACACTTTTTTGGTATAAAAAATCTTTGTTTCAGCTTCTTTTTTTAATGGTAGCTTAGCAAAGTATAGAATTTTAGGTTGCCAGGTCTCAGAGGATAACACTATTTTGTTTTGTTTTGTTTTTTGTGAGACAGGGTCTCGCTCTGTCACCCAGACTGGATTGCAGTGGTATGATCACAGCTCACTGCAACCTACATTCCCAGGCTCGAACAATCCTCCTGGCTCAGCCTCCTGAGTAGCTAGAACTACTGGCACATGCCACCTTCCAGCTCATTTTTTTAATTTTTTGTGGAGATGGGGTCTCATTGTGTTGTCCAGGCTGGTCTTGAATTCCTGGGCTCAAGTGATCCTCCCGCCTTGGCCTCCCAAAGTGCTGGGATTATAGGTGTGAGCCACCAAGCCCAGCTGTTTTTTTAAATTGTGGTAAAACATACATAACAAAATTTTCCATCTTAACCACTTTTAAGTGCACAGTTCAGTGGCCTTAAGTACACTCATTGTTGTGCCACCATCACCACCATCTGTCCCCAGAGCCCTTTTCATCTTGCAAAACTAAAAGTGCACCCATTAAACAATGATTTCCCATTCCTTCCTCCCCTAGACCCTGGCAACCACGGTTCTACTTTCTATCTCTCTGAATTTGACTACTTGAGGTACCTCATATAAGTGGAATAATATCATATTTGTCCTTTTGTGACTGGCTTATTTCATTTAGCATATGTCCTCAAGATTCATTCATGCGTAGCTTGTGTCAGAATTTCCTTCCTTTTTAAGGCTGCATAATATTCCATTATGTGTATATACTACCTTTCCTTTATCCATTCTTCCATCAGGACACTTGGGCTGCTTCTACCTTTTGCCTATTGAGATAATACTGGTATGAACATGGGTGTACAAATATCTTTTCAAGTCCCTGATTCATAACTTTTAAATATTTAGACACACAGCATGTGGCCTCAATTTATACTCATGCCCAGGGCACCACAAGTGTCAGAGCAGAACTGTGTGGGAGCTGAGCATTCAAATTTACCAAAGACAGCAACTAGCTTTCACCTTAGGTGCCACCCTCCCATGGATCCATGGAAACTGCTTGGAGATGGGCACTGACAGTCCATAAGGAGGACTCCCTGGAGCGATTGGTGATGTCTGCCGTGGGCCACCTAACACTTTCCCTGACCTAATTACAGCTCTTCATTTCGTTTAGGAGAAAATTGGAATCAAGAATGGTTAAAATATTTCCCCGCTGTAGTCAGGGGCAGAATAGAATAGGACTCAGGCCCTCTGATGCCAGATCAAAGCATTTATTCTTGCAGTGCTGGAGGAGGGTCAGCTTCATCCTCAGAAGGCATGAGGAAGAAACTTCTTCCCAGGCTCCTCACCGAGGAGAGCTGCTGGGCCTGTGCTCAGAAGGAGGATATAACAGAATGGGATGATTAATTCAAAAAGATGTCATATGAGAAAAATGCAATAGCTGGGTTTTCTAACAATAGTGTTCTGAATTATGTAGAAATTTATTCTGGTTTAATTTTAAAGAAAGGGATGTGAACAATCAGTTTGTAGATACAAGGAAATATTTTAATAGCAAGCCTCAGTTTGCAGAATTTAAATGAGGATAAACTAGCTAGGTCTTGTAAATGGGCTCTTTTAAGGGTAAATGCATAAGCTAATACTTAATGCTACTCTTGTAACAGTCCCAGGACAGTAGGTTACAGACATTAGGTGAGCAGCAGAGTGTGACTGACAACGGTCTGGAACCTGCATCTGTGGTTCACAAGCTGTCTGGCCTTGGCCAAGATAAAGCCCTTAATTACTCTAAACTTCAGCTTCCTCATTTGTAATACAGAGGCAATAATATCTACCTTTTAATGTTGCTATGATAATTAAAGATAATACTGAGACAGAAAACATAAATACAGAAAGCAGGCATTTGAGTCATTAGACTCTGTACCCTTCGTTCACTCACACAACGACATTTTGCTAAGCATCTGTTAGGCACCAAGCGTTACTGGGCTGGGAGTCCCACTTCCCCGCCAAGGGGAAAGGACACAAAACCAAATGCCACTTGGATGGAGCCAGTATCCACCCAGCCAGATTACAATCCTGTTTTTGCACATTCAAGTCTGTGGCCCCTGGAAATCAGGTTAATTTCTGTAAATGTTTCCCAGTCTTCTTTGTGGGAAGGTAACAAAACCTCTGAGGACAATCCCAACAGATAGTGTTTTGTGTAGTGTCACGGGCAGTTCCGTGCAAGTTTAGATACATGCTATGCAGCAGAAATTCAAAGATATACTGCTTGGGTTCAACCTTCAGCTGTGCCCCTTATTAGATGAGTCAGTTACTTAACTTCACTGTGCCTCAGCCTCCTCATCTGTAAAATGGGAATAATAATGGTGCCTCTTCATGGAGTTGATGTGAGAGGTGGAAATGAATTAATCCATGTTAATGTAGCTTTGACAGGGCCTGGTACATGCTCAGTGCTATACAAATGTTAGCTATTGTTAAAATTTCCATTAATCATTGACGGCTAAGATGCTCCTATTTCCATTACAAACACGGGCCTTGTCCCTTTGTAACTGTTCCTCCACTGGGATTTCAGAATTACAGAATAAGGAACCTCAAACTATTGGCACTAAGTAAGCAAATTATAGGTACATAGAAAAATTCTGATACCCACCCTAGCACCACTTAACACAGGGTCTAGCTTCTCCTTAACAACCTGTTTCATCCCCAAGTTGGCCTAGCCGTTCCCCTTCAGTCTCTAAATTGAGAGAAATAACCACAAGTTCAAAATGAAAATACTCTTTCCAGATCCTTTGAGCCAATGATTCCTCTTCTGGCAAACCAACCTGAGGTAAATTACCTTCCTAAAGAAACTCAAAGATTTAGGTACAAATATTTTTGTAACAGGAATTAAAACTGAAGCTTCAATTGAGGCACAAAGATAGAATAGTTGCTACATTTGTTCCAAAGGAGGTTTAAGTCCAAGTGCAAAATTTTTAAAGGATTTAGCTGAAAATTGGTTCTGTAAGTCCTTTAAATTCCTGACTCACATTGAAGATATAAAAGGACTGACAGAGAGTGGGGAGAAAGAGGGTTTTGAAGAGCATTTCTTGTGAAGAAATTGTGCTGTGTGCCTCTTCCCAACCAGAAAGTGTTGGGGGGGAGGGGTGTTTCCCCCTTCACTTCAAGCCAGGGGAGGAGGATCCAAAAAGACCATTTTTAAAGCCTGATACGTGCCCTCTACAGCTGAAGAACGCGGGGACTGGTTCCTAACTCACATCTGAGAAAGTAGTCGTGACTGGCAGCAGGCGGGTTTCATCTGGGAAGTGACGCAGTGGATCAAAAGTGTGTGAATCTCAGAACCAGATGCAGACCCCCCTGGGAGAACTGTCGGCCTGGGGTCCTGTGGAAAGGGATGCTGACCAAAACCACATGGGTGGCAATAATAGAACCCCACAGAGAAAGTCCATATGGAATGGACTGCTGGAAAGCAAGGGGCCCTGGGACAGCAGCCAGCCCAATAGGAACCCATCCCCACTGCCATCAAGGGAGCACACCCAGCCCATCTTATGATAGCACCAGGTAAGAACTTCTCCATCCCACCTCCTTCCCCTCATCCCTCTCCCTGCCCTGCCTCTCAGGTCAGCAGCAGCAGCTATTGAGCAGGGAGGAGGTAAGCAAGAAGAAGCTGATGTGCCACTGGCCTACCCGGGAATGGGAGGAGACTTACCTTTAAATGAAGATTAAAATGTGGCTTCATATTTTGGACTTGACATTTTAATTTCTGAATCATGAGACTCAAAGCAACTTTGTAATCAGAAAAGCCATGGGCTACCCACGTTTTCATTCAGGGTCAGGGGAATGCTTTCCTTCCTTGGATAAATTTTTTAAAGTAAAAATTTTGAGAGACAAAAATATGGCTGCCTTCTGCTTGTTTCCTATGAGCCCAGTTTCTTCAATGTGTCTTTTAAACTAGAGACAAATTGAGAATAACTTAAATATCAATTAATAGGAAAATAATTGTATAGAAGTACTATATTTAGTTTATGCTTTAAGGTACATATATATAAAGTATTAAACTTAAAATGCAGAATTTCAAATGATATATGTAGTATGATTTAATAATATAAAAATGTATGGTTTACATAATTAGCATAATCATATATATACACATATACAGAGTAAAAGGACTAGAGGGAGACACATTGCAAATTAAAAATGTTTATTTCTGGGTGGTATGAAGCAGGAATTTTTATTTTCTTCTATATATTTCTCTGTATTTTTGTTTTGTCTTCCTTTCTTTTTTTGCCTTCTTCATACCTGCGCTGTCCAATGCACTGCTTAACCATTAATAGTCAAGAAATCAACTGATGCACTAGCATGGGCCACTTTTCCACAAGTTCCCTCCAACGTTCCATATTTCGCAAATGGCTTTCTTTAAACCATTAATTCCAAGACATGCAATGCATATTAGAACATAAAATATTTTGAAATGTCCTGCAAAAAAGAAATTCCTTGGAATTTGTTTAACACAGGACTTTTTATACCTTTTTTTGTTTAACCATACACAATGGTTAAAAAAAAAAAAAAGAACAAAAATACTAGCAGTTTAAGCAACTAGAGTTCTGGGGAACCCTGTCTGGGAAATGCCACCCTGATTTGTAGCTCACCAAGGCAGCAATGATTTCAGTTGGAAGATTATTGCTAAGGAACTGGGTGGCTCTGAGAGGTCAATCCATTCTTTTCAGCAAGTGTTCCTGACATAAATGTTGCTTCTTTGCCCATTAATAGAAAACTGGAGAAACTACCTACTGCTATCCAAAGAGCCTCACCCCACCCATTTTAGCCAAAGACAGCTAAAACAAAGCAAAAATAGGCCTTATGGGACACATCAAAGTCGGAGGACTTTTAGAAGCAAAGTTATAGCTTGGAGAGTTTCTCTGGACTTTATTACTTTATATCTCAATGCTTTATCACGTTAAGGGTGATTTCTTTACTATATCTCTGGTAGATACCACCATTTATCTTATTGAAGTCCAAAGTTGGATTGCCTTAAATGAACCATGTAACTGTTATAAACCTAGCACCACAGGCAGGAAAACCAAGTTGTGTAACAGGAAGGAAAATGAATATTTATCTAACTCTATAAATTCAGCCACAGGGATCTCCCTGTTTCTTAAAGTTGCCTGGAAGTGTTGAAACCCTAACTCCTTTCCTGTTAGCGAGTCCCCAAGAAGCCATCTCCAAGGCCAAAGTATCTGTAGCAGCATGAAAAACCTTCAGAGCCACTAGCACAGAGGGGGACCTGCAGTGGACCTACGGTACCTGGGGTACCTGAGAGGTCCTTTTCTTTTTGCCGAACAATTTCCCATAAAGATTCTACCCGACAACCTGAGGTTTTCTGCAGAAATTTAAGGATCACTTGCGACTTCATCACACCTATACTTTACCATTCTGAATACACAACGTTATTCCTCCTGATTACGGAAGGAACAAGCCTTGTATTCCCTGACACTTTGAAAAAGTTATTGTTTTATGTTTGTTGTTTGTTTGGGGGAGGAGACATAATTTCACTATATAGTGCTTAAAACTTTCTTTTTATAGATGTGCCATAAGTATTTCATCCAATTTTATGTTTCTCAAATGCAGTCATGTATCACTTAATAACAGGGACACATTCTGAGAAATACAACGTTAGGCAATTTTGTCATTGTGTGAACATCATAGAATGTACTTACACAAACCTAGATGGTATAGCCTACTACACACCTAGGCTGTATGGTACAGCCTATTGCTCCTAGGCTACACACTTGTACAGCATGTTACTGTACTGAGTACTGTAGGCAATTGTAACACAATGGCAAGTATTTATATATCTAAATACATCTAAACATAGAAAGGGTACAGCAAAAATATGGTATTATAATCTTATGGGACCACCATTGTATATGCAGTCTGTCATTGATGGAAACATTGTTATATGGTCCATGACTGTACTAATCTCCTAAAACATTGGCTTTAATCTCCATGTTCCCACTTTTGAAACTGAGCAGGGAAAGTCCCAAGTGATAAGCATCAGCAGATAAACGCTTACATCCAAAGGGAATTGGAGACATTTTTAAGACCAGCTGGAAACCATTTCATAAATGTGTGGGAAGTATTTCCTTTTATAATCTATATTTCATTTACAGCCGTGTGACTGCTAGTGGCAAGAAGTTTGTGGTTAAAACACAGTAAATGAGCAATATAATACTGTGACCAGAGGCAAAAAAGATGTTATACTAGAAAAAACACAAAAGGCATAAATAATATATTGAGGAGTTACTCAATGTGATCTACTAAGACACTCAGAGTTGTTAAGATCGTTTGTTATATATGGACCCATTTTGCAAACCATCATTCTTCCTCCCTCCCGGTGTATTCTGAATGAATGACAGTCCGTGTTGTTCCTCTTGTGCTACTCTGGTTGAATCGGAGGTTTGGTAATTTTCCTAATGGGAAAAAAATCAAATTCATAAAAAATGTTCACTGACTACCTGGCAGAGGGCCTGAGACCATATTCAGGATGTGATACAACACATTTATTTGATTGCTTTCTTTTTCAACACACAGTGGAGCTCTCCAAAAGTAGCTTTGCCTCCATTCCAAACTCTGTTGGCACAGCTCTTTCCCAAGTCCTCTGATGAAGTGAAAGCCTCTACTGTTGGTGTCTTATCCAAGAAAACACATGATACTACTGAAAAGATTCAAATGGAAACCATCTAACATGGATGTCATGTGAGAACTTACCTGATGAAAAGGTTCAAAGCCTCCAAATGTTCAAATCACATGATTTGTTAAATCAGTTTAAAATACACTATGAAAAGCAAAGGGAAAGAGATGGGTAAGTGCACACACGTAGGATGGGGTACAATGGATGGAAGAACCACACTACCTGAGTCCTGGGATAGGCAATGCTCGTGTCTCCTGTTTCTCTCTGCCACGTCAGCCTTCCCCACCAGTGGTGTGGTTATGAGGACCAGAGGTAAGGAGATGAGGTTGCAGCAAGGGGACCCCAGAAAGAAGCTGCCCTGGGCTAATGACACACACTTGCTCTATCAGAGAGACGCAGGGGCAAGTAGGCCTGGCCACAGCGTAGCTTCCCAGCTAGTCTGCTGAGCAATTCTGGGTTTTATTTGCATTTCTTGGACAGAGTACATATGGGACCAGCTGGGTGTCACCAATGGATGGCCAATTTGGGAATGACAGAGCTATCAGCCCAGAGGTGGCATGATCAGGACTTGATCTCTCCATCCCTTTCTATCTGTAAGTAGCAGTCTTTCTCTTCCCTTCATATATTTCCTTTATTCCATCTTTCTGTAATATCTTTTACAGATTGCTAACTTATTATCTATATTTAACACCTCTTATGAATTCTGCCTGTCTCACAAGCTACTTCCTTACTCATTATCTAAACTTAACATCCTGGGAGTTTTACCAGTATCTCGTAAGCTGCCAGCTTAATTTCTATGTGTACTCGACATTTCCTGTGTGCTTTACCCCTCCATTTGCTTTCTTGTCTTCTACAGCAGAATCGAAGGTACGTTGCGTATAGACCTTCTCTTGTGCCTTTCAACAGAACCTGCAGAGAACATCACATGAGGCAAATGGTCTTCTGGCTCCAAATAAGCCTCCCTATAAGAGGCTCCCTCTTATATTTTACAAACTTGGACTCCTTTCAAGAGAGTTTGAATAATTATTTTAGGGGTATTTTGAGTATTTGTCTTAGAGGTTTGACCTGAAACAGGAAGGACTGATAGCCTATGAAATCTCTGGGACCATAAAATGCTTCAACTCCATTTTTGGGTTATTTAGTTGGATATATGCAAAAACAATCATTGGCCTAATTTTCCTCAGAAAATTCACTTAGTATAAATCACCCATGTAGGCAGAAAAGGAGCCTGGAAGCATCACCCCACTGCAACAAGGTACAGAATTAACAGAGCAGTATCAGGCTAAGCTAAGGCTCTGGTGATCACAGGACTCAGTAGTGCTTGCCCTGGGATTCTAGAAACAGAATCATTCGTTGCTGCTTCTGTGAGATAGAGACTCAGGCAAGGCAGCTGCTGACACCTTAATCATGGAAACTTTTAGCCAGGCCACAGTCTTTGGAATCAAGCAGAATGGGGTTTGGGCCGGGTATGGTGGCTCACACACCCAGTAGTCCTAGCACTTTAGGAGGCCAAGGCAAGAGGATCCCCTGAGGTCAGGAGTTTCAGACCAGCCTGAGCAACATAGAGAGACTCTTCTCTACAAAAATTAGCCGGGCGTGGGGGCACGCACTTGTAATCCTAGCACTTTGGGAGGTTGAGGTGGGAGGATTGCTTGAGGCCAGAAGTTTGAGACCAGCTTGAGTAAGAGCAAGACCCCCATCCCTACAAAAAATTAAAAAATTAGCTGGGCATGGTGGCATGTGCCTATAGTTCCAGCTACTCAGGAGCCTGAGGCAGGAGGATGACTTGAGCCCAGGAGTTCAAGGCTGCTGTGAGCTATGACGATGCCACGGCACTCCAGCATGAGTAACAGAGCGAGACGCTGTCTTTAAAAAAAATTAAAAATTTAAAATTTTTTTTTAAAAAAAGAATTCGGTTTGATTCCAGACTCCACCACTATCATTGTGATTCTTTTTAACCTCTCTAAATCCCAGCATCCTCATTCACAAAATGGGGATAATTATGGTGCCTACCTCCTAGGGCTCTGGTAAGGGTTCAAAGTGATACAGCATAGGAAGCACTCTGGCTGACACACAGTAAGTTCTCATTAAGGGTCAATTTCCCTTTCTGTACTTGTTTCCTCACACTGGATTCCCCCTCATGGCTAGTGCTGGCTTTCCTACAGATCATGAGCAGAAAGATCCAGAGGCTTTTAAGACTGTATTTCTTATGAGAAATAGCAAATTTCTCTTTTATGAGAGAGATAGCAAATAGAAGTTGTATGTTAATGAAGAAATTTAGTTGAGAAAATCTAGACACTATCACCCTGCTACCACCACTAAAGAATAGCTAAAGTCTATCCCTGGATGAAATTCCAGGCTAGAAGGCTGTTTATTCAGTTCATCCAGCCCTGGGTGACCTTCCTAAGATGTGGATCTCACCAGACTGTGGAATTCACCAAAGGTCAGGCTGGTTAGCAAATGGAGCCGCAAGTTCTTCTCTGTTCTACAGTCTGGAGTCCTCCCCGAGCTTCTGGGTCTTCCTCAAGAACCTGGTGAAGCTGAGGCACTGGTAATTCAACAGGCCCCCAAAATCCTTGAGGCCATCTCTGAGCCCCCAGACTAAACTAGGGAAGGGGTAGGGGAAGTGGAAGGCAGACAGAAGCTATCAAGTATTCTAAAGGCTCACCTCATTTAATCCTCACAATAACCGTACAGGTAGTTGGTAGTCTTTTCCTCATTTAACAGTTGAGGAAATGAACAGAGAGGTTAAGTAACTTGCTGAAAGTCGCACAGCCAGTAAATATAATAGTAAAGGCAGGATCCAAAGACAGACATACTGGCACTGGAGTCTATGCACTTAACCACTGGGCTAAATCATAATGACAGCAAACATTTATTGAGCCCTAGGCTCCAGGAACTGCACTAAACATCTGTTTTTATGTGGATTATCTCATTTAATCCTCACAGTAACCCCATATGGTATCATTATAACCCCCATTTCACCGATGAGTTTCACAGATGAAGTTTGGATACATCGAGTGACTTGTCCAAGATTCCAGAGGTCTGCTTTGTCCAAGTCTACAAAGAGGAAAGCTACTAAGTTGAAAGAACCCCTCTGCCATCGTATATCACAAACCAAAAGTTTTGGGTTGTTGCTAATAAGCAAGACATGAGACAGTTTTTGCAACATCTACTTCAAGGGATCTTCATTTTTGTTGTTTATGGTTATCAGGGCATATTTAAACAAAAAGGATTTATTTCAGGATACAGAGGTTTCATGCTGTGCTTTTTTTTTTTTTTACTGTTCATTAAAAATCCCATCTGTTTATGCTGCATCATACTGTGATTTTGTGTTATTTCCACCCAGATGTGAAACACATTAGCTAATGAGGCCTGTGCTCATGTCAAAGACGGAGGAGACGAAATGATTCCTTAGAACAGTTCTATTGGCAGCCCTCTTGGCTTCCTCTGAGCATCCAAATTCCATCCTAGCTGATAAATCTTGCCTATAGTAAAAGGATCCTGTTTTCTTACTGGAAAACCACAATTCTTATATTTCTTTCTTCCTTTTTTTTTTTTTTTTTGAAACAGAGTCTCACTCAGTCTCCCCGGGTAGAGTGCAGTAGTGTCATTATAGCTCACTGCAACTTCAGACTCCTGGGCTCAAGTGATCCTCCTGCCTCAGCCTCCCAAGTGGCTGGGACCACAGGCACATGCTACCACACCCCACTAATTTTTCTATTTTTAGTAGAGATGGGGTCTCACTCTTGCTGGTCTCAAACTCCTGAGCTCAAGCGATCCTCCTACCTCAGCCTCCCAAAATGCTAGGATTACAGGTGTGAGCCACCGTGCCTGGCCCGTATTTCCATATTTTTTATGAATATGGTTTTTTGATGAATTTGGTTTTTTCTCTTTTTCTTTCTGCAGCTGGTCTTTGAGTGCTCACAATCACTTCTCAGGCAGGCTTTGGCTCCTCTGATGGCTTCCTTGAGAGTAGTGAGTTGATGGCATTTTTGGTTTGGGGTTTGAGGTAGGGGAAGTTTCAGGGAGGAAGCGATGAAGCAGTCTGTGATTTCTTCTTAAGTCATGTGCGCAATTTACATTGACACTGAAAAAAGAGAAATTAAATTCAAGGAGGTCAGCCAGGTCTGGCTCTGACATAGAAGTCTGAGGTAAGCCCCACCAGAAAACATGGTTTGCAGAAGACAAAGCTGTGCCTGAGTGATAATAAAGGGCAACTTCATTTTGAAAAGTGAAGAGGAATGTTGTTTGAACTTAGAAGGATTTTCTTGGGATTTTCCCCACAGGATCCAGTGAACTATGTCCAGTTATCTCCAGAAGATAACTATTGCTTCCCTTTGGTAATTCCAAATGCACATCCTAATCACTCAGACCCCAGTCCAGCCCTGGCAACCAGCAGCACCCAGACATGCTAATGTAGCCCTGACCAGCCCAGCACCTTACCCTTGCGGAGACCTTCCTTCTGGTGTTCATAGCCGTTGGACAGACTAAAGACTAGGAGCCAGAAATGCCATGGAAAACCAATCTGCCCCTGGAGCTCAAGGAAAATAGCAGGTGACATCTACAAGACCAGCACTGTAAAAAAGAGAAAAAGAAAAATAGCACAGTCAATAAATGGCCTCTGGATTTTCAAACTCTTTTGCTTCCACTTCCCCAGGCCTTCTCCCTTCTCTCTCCTTTGTAGACCACCTTCCCTGTGCTTCACTTCCTGAGAAAGGCCTCCTTCTACTCCTGTCTCTGTTCAAGTGACAGAGCATTCCTGTGAGGCTAGGCGCTGTGGGAATTGCAGGAGTAGCTCTGACGGAGCCCTGCCCTCAGAGGATATTCAAACTCAGGCAGACAAGCAAACACGAGGGTAGTACGTAGGGCACAGTCAGGGCCACCACCAGTCCATTTGATGTTTTGTGAGAACCCTCTAGGTGGGCTACTGGCATGGAGAGAGGAACGTGGGCTGGACCTCCGCCCCTGCTTGACCCCTTGGCCAGGTGTTCTTGGGCAGAACACAAAAGGCACAGCCATGGGGGCCAACCCTGGGAACAATAATGAAAAGGCTCAGTTCCGTGTAATCCGTGGCACATAGGCGTGGTACAGAACTGTCTGACTGAGTCAGGAAAGCAAGACATAAACGTTGGTTAGTTTTATGGGGAAGGCCTTGTGTGCGGAAGGGGGTTTGGACAGGAGGGGTAAGCTCTGGCTGGGGAATGTACTGAAAAAGGAGAAAACTGCCTAAGCAGAGACAGGAGGCTGAGAAGGAATATCGGTCCCCGTGCATCTTCAGGCCCTTTCTTACTCCCTTTTGCTCTCATGTGCCTCCATAGTGTATTTCCTCAGATTCCTCAGTTGCACGAATTCATCTTCTCCCCCCAGATCCCCGAAGAAAGGATGGGCAGACATTCCGTTTGCGTGAGGAAGCCCGTTCTTATTCTGTCAGTGCTAAACCTCCTCAGTGATGAATAAATCACGCTGGTCTCCATAGTTACTAACCTCAACCATGTCATCAGCTTCAGACACACAGTGAAGAATAAAGGTATTTGAGGCTACACAAGCATCGGACTTTGTGGGCCTCTGAGGTGACTGAGTCGTAGCCCTCAACCCAGGCAGCTCGGCTCCCCACACCTGATTTTTCATGATTGTTCCCTTATACTTTCTCCCTCCATGTGACTGGTATTAAGGATTATGGCTGAAGGGCAAGACACATCAACACCAAGGTACCATGATCAGTGCATAAACAGAAATAAGACTGACACAAATACATGAATGAGGCATTTATCTGCCACCAGCCTGAATAATATTTTTTCAAATGAAATTTTGTTTTCAGATCTCAGCTCTAGTTAGCACACTAATAAATGAAAACATAGCAGGTTGCCAGTATATTTATATGTTTGTTTCCTTCCTAGCACAATACAAAGAAAGTAACAGTTATGGAAACAAAGAAGATTGTCCAGTGTCTTTTTCTATACAAGAATCTCTTCTACTATATCCTTGAAGCACCACTGTGTAATTTCCACTGGAAAAGTACCATTGACAGAGTTCACAACTTGGGGGGCTACTCCTTCCATTGTTGGAAAGCTCTTACCAGTTTTTTAAAAAATCTTCCTTATATTGAATTTACTGCCTTCTGCCTCACTGACACACATTGGCCCTAGGTTCGCCTTCCACGTGAGCACAGCATGTCTTGTGTAATTGAAAGAACACTAAACACAAGTCAAGAGATCTATATCCTGGTCCCAGCATCTCCATTTAACTCCCATGCTACTTTGAACAAAGTGAAGTTAACTTCTTTGAACTTCTGTTTCCTCATTTACAAAATGAGAGCAATGTCTGCCCAGTCTACCTCACAAGGTCAATATAAGAATCAAACTAAACATTAAAAATAAAGGAGTTTCAAAAATGTGAGGTGCTATATAAGGTAAAGTGTTACCATTATTCACATGTAAATCCTCCAAATATTTGAAGACAGCTGGTATTACCTTGGTCTTCCCTGGCATGATAGTTTCTAGATTTCTTTTCCATGTCAATTATCCTCATCTGGAAGCTCCCCACTTGTCATTGTCACTTAAGCTTGGTGCTCAGAGTAATAACCCAGAGATGGTAAAACCAACAGAGGAAAAGGAGTGATTCCTCTCCCTGGCCCCCAGGCTGAACGCAGTACAACACTTCTATTACTGCTGCCTCGGATTGCATTGGTGCGTCTAACAGCCTTTTCAGACTGTTGCTATGTGTTAAGTTGAGGTCAATTAACACCTCTCTGTCTTTTTTCCTTTCTTTCTTTCTTCTTTTTAGTAGACGTCAATTTTTAGAGGTGTTTTAGGTTCACAGCAAAATTGATTACAAGGTACAGAGATTTCCCATATGCCCCCTGCCCCCACATAAGCACAGCTTCTATATCTTTTTCACATGAACTGCTATCAAAGCAGGCCTCCCCTTTCCTGAACTCATTTAATATTAAGGTTAACATCAGTGAACGCTTTTATATTTATGTCCATTGAATTTATCTCTACTGAATTTCATCTTACTGCTATCAGCTCATTGTCAAGGAATAGAGGGCTATCCCATCATTCTTCAGCTACTTCGACTGAGCTTTGTGTGTGGAATGGGGGTTTCTGCAGTGTGTGTCACAGGAAGACTTCTGAGAAGTCCCAAAATGTTCAGTAAACAAAAACACTTGGAGAAAGATCTATGAGTTGCAGAAGGAAATCTCCCTAACCAAAGTCTCATAACTAGCATTCCTGTGGTGAGAAAAGATTGTTTTAATAAGATTTTATTATTGAGATGATCGATCTAGTGAAGTATTTTTAGCATTAATAGATATTTTCATTTCTAGAGAGTTGCAAACATAATTGCAGTTCCAAAGTTTGAAAACGTTTTTCTATGTTCTGAGCACTTATCATGGATTTTTTAAATTAAAACACTTTTTCAATAAAACAACACCTACAGATTCACATTATGCATCACGTGAAACAGGAGTGATGAGACTTTTTCCAAAGGAAAAGCCGATCACTGAGTCTAAAAACATGGATGGACAGTGCTAAAGGGACGTGAGACAGGGCTACTTTATTTTCGGCCTCTCCAAGGGAAGTTAGAGGTGGCCAAGCAGATCTGAGGCATGGTGCCCCTCACCTCCAACAGGCAAGGATTAACCAGGAATCCTTCGGTTGCAAGTGACACAAACCCATTGCTGATTGGCTTACACAGAAAGAGAATTTATTGATTTACATAGTAACTAAAACATCCAGAACTTAGTTTCAGCAATTCCACTCCTGTGTATATCCCCAGACATACAGGAAGATGTCAATGGCAGCATTGTTTATGGCAGCAGGGAGCTTGGGTCAACCTAGAAGCCCCAGCCACAGTCAGGCCAATGAGTTATGTACAGTAATGTGGTGAGAACTTCAAAACACAGTATTGGGTTAAGCACATAAAAAAGGAGGACTCTTAGTGAAGTCTATAATACAATGGTATTTATTTATATTAAAAACATATACATACATAAAATGATACCAATATATGTTCTTGGATATGTATGCACCTTTGAAAAATACATAAACACATTTAAGTAGGTGCCTGTAGTGGGGAGCAAATGAGAGAGGAGACGGGGGATGGAGGGGAACAATAATTTTTTAAATGAGAGGTGCCTTTCACACACCAGTAGTGACATATGCCAAAAACTGAGGAGTATGATTAACTCAACTCTGTGTACTGATGGTCCAAGAAAAACAAAACAAAACAAAAAAGATTCATGGGTTTTGTTGGGGTTTTTTTTCATCAATGTAGTCATGAATCAGGTCGTCTCTGTCTCTGTCTCTCAACTCATTTCTCTCTGGATTGGCTTCATTCTCCAGCAAGCGCTCTCCACATGGAAGGAGGGAAAGATAATCCCGAAAGCAACAGGCGCACATGGTGTTTACTGTTCATCATCTCAGCAAGAGAAAAACGTTCAACATTTCTACCTCTCTCCGGACAAATGACTCTGCTTGCCCCCGATTGATTCATGTGCCCACCTCTAGACGCCTCACTGTCACCTGGAAACAGGTTATTATAATTGGTCTGCTGCTTGTGCACCTGCTTTTGAGATAGGGGAGACAAGGCTCTTTGGTTGGCAGCCCCATTAGTAGATGCCACCTCCCCCTAGAGCAAAGCACCTTTAGCAAAGTTCTGGGGTCCAAAGAAGCACCAAGCAGTCCAAATTCAGAGATAAATTTACTCTGACAAAATCTTGTTCATTAATCAGGCTGGACTCTATACGGTGCAATCAGGAAATAGCTTTATTTTCTTTTTCTCCCATTCTTGTCCTTCAAACCTGTTCTGTCCAATCTCCCTTTCCTGACCCCAGACGATATCTTGAGCAAACTGCACAACTTTCCCAGTGCTTTTCACTTTTGTAACAGTCTTATTCAAAGGTATTATACAGGTCCAATCTTCTTTCATATCCAAACTTCACTCTTTCCTCTTCTTCGACTCTTCCTCCCCTACGTTTTAGGTCAGGTGTCACCAGGTCCCAGGAACCTGCAGTAGGGAAGTGAGCACAGTCATTATTCTAGCCACACCCCAATCACTCTGTTGTTTGTTGCTCCTCCCCAGTTGAGAGGTAGAGGAGAAAGGAGAAGTAAAGAAGTAAACAGTTCTTCATTATTTAGCTGGTACTGTTTTATTTGGCCATTGGTTTGCTCTGTGGGACAGACGTTCAAATGCCAGCTGACTCCCTCTTGTAGGAACCTTATGTGTTCTTTAGAAAAACCCTCAACCTCCACTGGGGATTTCCAACACTTTCCTGTTTCCTCAGGTGGATGATATACTCTCCCCTCCTGACCACTAATGATTCTCACTTAGCTCTTGTTCAGACAATAATCCCCCACACAGATGGCGTTCTTGGGCAGAGTCTTTTCAAAGTGGTTGTATCTCCTATAGTGTCCACCATAGTCTTCAGGAAACACATGCTTACCCTGCTTCCTATGGAATTGTATCTTACCCCACTGCATTCTCCTCTCTTCTCTTTGCTCTGAGGGGCAGCTCCACCAACCTCATGTCTAGGGGAGCAGCAGACTCGATACTCTGCACTCACAAACTCCAGGGAACAAAGGTCAAATTCTCCCAAGACCACACAAAAACATGTGCATGAGTGTTCATAGCAGCATACTTCGTAAGAGTCCCAAATTGGAAACAACCCAAATGTCCCTCAACAGATGAGTGAATAAATGAAATGTAGTATATCAGCCATACACGTAGCATAAGAACAAATGCTACAGCATGGATGACCCTCGAAAACATTATTCTAAGTGAAAGAAGTCAGATAAAAAGCCACATATTGTATGATTCCATTCAAATGAAATATCCAGAATAGACAATTCCATAGAGACAGAAAGCAGATTAGTGACTGCCAGGGGCTGGGAGAAGGAGAGACAGGGAGTGACTGCTAATGAGCACAGGATTTCTTTTGGGGGTGATAAAAACGTTCTAAAATTAGACAGTGGTGATGGTTGCACAACTCTGTGAATATACTAAAAACCACTGAATTATACACTTTAAAGAGGCAAATTTGATGATATATGAATTGTATCTCAATAAGGCTGTTATTTTCAAAAAAATTCTCCCAAGGACTTTCTTGTTGGAGGTGGGTGAGGGAGCCACAGTTTGTAGAAACAGTTTTGAGCACCTCTTAGCAAGCCCTGGGGTTAGCCTAGCCCCTCTCAACAGCAGGTGGGGGTGCTTATGCTCTATTGTACTCTCCTGTGGCGTCTCAACCTGAGACCACAGGAAATTTCCACCTAACAATTTTATACTTGGTTCTTTTTTCAGGCTCTAAGAGCAACCAAGGTGCTTATGGTGTTCTCACCAAACTTCATAAGGGAAATTCACTTTTCAAAATTTTTAGCAGAGGTAGGAATCTCGCCCATACAGAATCTATCACTGTCTTTCAAAAACCAGGTACACAGAGAGAAAAAAATGGCGGTGTGATAGCGTCCTCCCACCCCACCGCTCCCAGGGAAGGGGGTGAAGAACGCCAGTGGCTGCCTGCGAGCACGGACCGCTCACTCCGAAAACAGCATTGCGAATTACAGAGAAACAACGCCGAACGCCCAGCCCAAGAAAACAGGTACAACATTTTCACAAAGATCGGAGGGCGCGCGGAGCACAATAGAGCCCAGAGCGCGGGAAGGACGCGCTCGCCAGGTCGGCGCAGCGTGACCTGCCCCGCAAGCAGTTACGCGCCTCCCCATCCACTCAGTCAGGGACAAGCCCAGAGTTGGAACAGAGCGGTTGCTAGGGACGGCGAGCCCTGTGGAGAGGAGGAAGTAGCCAGAGCCAGACACAACTCGCAGCTGCAATATACAGAGACTGCCGAGGGCTGGGGGGGAACTGGGCAGGGGCGGAGTGTAGATACAGCTTCCCGGGACAGTGCGCGGGAACCCGCAGGCCGGCACCGCGCCACTAGAAGTCAGCGGGACTCGGCCCAGGAGTTTAACGGAGAGCGGGACACGCCCTTAGGGGCTGCTGGCAATTGCCTCCGCTGGACACAGGCCGGGTGAGAAAAGCTGCACTTCTGGCGCGATCGGAGCCCAGCTGTGCGCCAGGCTGGCGGCGGCCGCCATCTTTACAGCCGCCCGCGCGGAGCCGTGAGCCGCGTCTCTAGCTCCGCCCCGCCCCGGCCCGGGGCTCTTCTGCTGGGGCGAGACAGGCTTTGCCTGTGGTGGCCAGGGTCAGCTGCATCCGTGGGTTCCAGGTGGGACGAGATCCCGGAACTGTAGCGGCGGGACCTTTGAGTATCGGAAACAGTTTGCAGCTCATCCTTCTGGTTCTGCTACCCCGGCTCTGGCCTCCGACAGCTCCGCTCCGTGCCAGTCCTAGTGCCCGCCCTTCAGGCCCCAGCCCTCCTGTACCCCAGAGATCGCTCATTTTGAAGGTTGCTGGCTATAGTGACTCATTTGGTATAACTGCTGGTTCCCATGACAACCAAATACCTCAAGAGCCACAGGCTGAACCAGAGCAGCTCCCCATAATCCTGTCTACTTCAATAGGGAATTTCACGCCATCCAAGAGCGCTTCCAGCGGCCACTACTCCCCCCTCCCCGTGGGAACATCCCCCCGGTGGAGACTGCTGGGGATAGAGACGGCCACCCGCCTCACCTTGAGGTCTAGTGGTGGAAAAGGGGTGCACAATTGGCGATCCCCCTATCAACCAGTATCACGCGGAGACACACATCAGAAGGGCAGCCACACGTGGCTAGATGAGCAACCTCTGAGCTGTGTAGAATTTTCCCAACTCAGCTCTCACACTGCAGCCAAAGGAAATTGTGTTTCTACCTGAACCTCAGGAGGAGCAGGGTCAAAGTAACCCCTAGGAGCTACAAGGCCCCTCCCAAAGCACAGGGCTTTCGCATACCCCAACTGGGGAATCAGAGTCTGCCACGGACATAACAGAATATCTAGCTAATAGGGAGCGGAGGACCCATATCCTCAAGTACAATCCATTAGCTCAGAGCCCAAGCTGGGAGGTCATTCTCACCACACTCCACTGGGAAGAGGAGAAGACCACAGGTCAGAGTTAACTCAAGATCCAACAAACTTGCTAAAATACACCTAAGGCAATACAGGCCACTACTTCTCTCCCTGGCTTTGCCAAGGAACAATAATTGTGGGCCTGGTGACAGGGTCATAAACTAGCTCTAACACCCCCAGCTCTCGACCAAGAGGCCACATGAGAAAAAAAACAGCGAAAGAACTCAGGGAACATGAAAAATCAGAGTGAAAAGTCACCCCCAAAAGAAATTATCAGTTCCTCAGCAATGGATACCAACCCAAATGAAATGGGTAGAATGTCAGAAGAGGAATTTCGTTTATGGATTATAAGAAAGCTCAATGAAATTCAAGAGAAAATTGAATCCCAGCACAAAGAAACCACAAGAAAAATGCAAGAAATGAATGAAAAATTCTCCAAGAAATAGAAATATTATGGAAAAATCAAATAGAAATCCTAGAAATGAAAGAAGCATTCAAGGATCTACAAAACACAGTGGAAAGCCTTAAGAATAGGCTGGACCATGCAGAGGAAAGAATTACAGAGCTAGAAGACAGCTCCTATGCGCTAAATAAATCAGCCGAAGAGAAAGAACACAAAAACAAGAGGCAGGAAAAAAGCATACAAGAAATGTGGGATTATGTAAAGAGGCCAAACATAAGGATAATAGGTATCCCTGAGGGAGAGGAAGAAAATTTGCATGGGCTGGAAAATTTATTTGAAGGAATAATAGAGGAAAATTTCCATGGCTTAGCCAGAAATCTCGACATCCAAGTACAAGAAGCACACAGGACTCCTGGGAGAGTCAACGTGAAAAGGCATTCACCACGCCACATAATTATTAGACTGACCAAAGTAAACACAAAAGAGGCACTCCTCAGAGCTGTAAGACGAAAAAAGGAAGTAACCTACAAAGGGAAACCGATCAGATTAACTGCAGATTTCTCAGCTGAAACCTTACAAGCCAGAAGGGAATGGGGAGACATCATCAATCTCCTAAAACAAAACAAAGGTCAACCCAGAATTCTGTATCCTGCCAGACTAAGCTTCTTATATGAGGGAGAAATAAAGACCTTTCCAGATAAGCAATCACTGATAGAATTTGCGAAATCCAGACCGGCCTTGCAAGAAATGCTTAGACCTGCATTATACACTAAACACACGCAACAGACACCCACCTATGTAAAACTACGCAAAAGCTAAAACCCCAGAAACCAGATTCCATAATGACGCAAGAGGTAAAACAAAAGATACCACCCAACAGAATAATCAGAAATTTACCCCAAATATCAATTCTCTCAATAAATGTAAATGGTTTGAACTGCCCATTGAAGAGACATAGGCTGGCTGAATGGATGAAAAATACAAACCAAGTATCTGTTGTCTTCAGGAAACACACCTTACACACAAAGACGCATTCAGACTCAAGGTGAAAGGATGGAATACAATTTTTCAGGCTAATGGAAACCAAAAGAAATCCGGAGTAGCCATCCTCATTTCAGATGACATAAACTTTAAAGCAATAAAAGTAAAGAAGGACAAAAATGGACACTATATAGTGGTGAAGGGAAAAATTTCACAAGAGGATTTAACAATCCTAAACATTTATGCACCCAACACAGGAGCACCCAGGTACATAAAGCAAATGCTGCTAGATCTAGACAACATAATAAGCAGGAATGCCATAATTGCAGGGGACTTCAACACCCCACTGACGGAACTGGACAGATCCTCCAAACAAAAAACAAATAGAGAAATAAAAGACCTAAACAGGACTCTAGAACATTTGGGCCTAACAGATATCTACAGAACACTCCACCCAAATAACACTGAATATACATTCTTCTCAGCAGCTCATGGAACTTTCTCTAAAATTGACCAATCCTAGGCCACAAAACAGATCTAAACAAATTCAAAAAAATAGAAATCATACCATGATCTTTCAGACCACAGCGGAATAAAATTAGATATCAATTCCAACAGAAACTCACATCTTCCTCCAAAAACTTGGAACTAAACAATCTATGCTGAAAGATTATTGGGTCAAGGAGGAGATTCAAATGAATCAAAGATTCTTCGAATTAAATGATAATGGGACACAAGTTATCAAAATCTGTGGGATACAGCAAAGCAGTCCTGAGAGGAAAACTATCGCCCTAAATCCCACATCCAAAGACAGAAAAGTCACAAATCAGTAAACTAATGATCATCTTAAGGAATGGAAAAGGAGAGCAAAGCATCTAAAGCCAGCAGAAGAAAGAAATAACCAAATCAGAGCAGAATTAAATGAAATCGAGACAAAGAACAATACAGAAGATCAATGAAACGAAAAGCTGGTCTTCGAAAAGATAAACAAAATAGACAGGCCACTTGCCAGGTTGACAGAAGCAGAAGGAAAGGACTCTAATAAGCTCAATTAGAAATGAAAGGAGAAGTCACAACTGATACCATGGAAATACAAACATCATCTTTGAATACTACAAAAATCTCTATGCCCACAAACACGAAAACGTGGAGGAAATGGACAAATTCTTAGAAACACACTACCTCCCTAGGCTCAACCAGGAAGAAACAGAATTTCTAAACAGACCAATATCAAGCACCGAAATTGAAGCAGTAATAAAAAATCTACCCACAAAAAAAGTCCCGGACCAGATGGGTTCACACCTGAATTCTACCAAGCCTACAAAGAAGAACTGTGCCTATACTGCAGAAATTATTTGAAAATATCCAGAAGGATGGAATCCTCCCAAACTCATTCTACGAAGCCAATATCACCTTGATACCAAAGCCAGGAAAGGACACAACAAAAAAAGAAAACTACAGACCAATATCCCTTATGAATATAGATGCAAAAATTCTCAATAAAATCCTTGCAAACCGAATTCAAATGTACATCAAAAAAATAATCCATCATGATCAGGTGGGCTTCATTCCCGAGATGCAGGGATGGTTCAACATATGCAAATCTATAAATGTAATTCACCATATAAATAAAAGCAAGAACAAACATTATATGATCCTTTCAATAGATGCAGAAAAGGCTTTTGACAAAATCCAGCCCCCTTTTATGATAAGAACTCTTAACAATATAGGCATAGATGGCTCATTCCTAGAAACTATTAAAGCCATATACGATAAACCCACAGCCAATATCATACTGAATGGGGAAAAATTGAAGGCATTCCCCTTAAAACTGGCACCAGACAAGGGTGTCCACTATCTCCACTTCTTTTCAACATAGTGCTGGAAGTCCTGGCCACAGCAATTAGACAAGACAGAGGAATCAGGGGCGTCCAGATAGGGGCAGAAGAGGTCAAACTTTCACTATTCGCAGACGATATGATATTATACATAGAAAACCCCAAAGATTCAACCAAGAGATTACTGGAATTGATAAATGAATTCAGCAAAGTCTCAGGATACAAAATTAATACACACAAATCCATAGCCTTCATATATGCTAATAACAATCAAGCCGAGAAACAAATGAAAGATGCTATACCTTTTGCAATAGCAACAAAGAAATTAAATATTTAGGAATATATCTAACTAAGGAGGTCAAAGACCTATATAGAGAGAATTATGAAACACTGAGAAAGGAAATTGCAGAGGATGTAAATAGATGGAAAGCCCTACCATGCTCTTGGATAGGCAGAGTCACATAGTAAAAATGGCTTTGCTACCTAAATTAATTTACAGAATCAATGCAATCCCTATCAAAATACCAACATCATTTTTGCCGATCTAGAAAAAATAATTCTACGCTTCGCGTGGAACCAGAGAAGACCCCGTCTAGCCAAAGCGATCTTAAGCAAAAGAACAAATTGGGAGGCATCTGTCTACCAGACTTCAAACTATACTACAAGGCTATAGTAACCAAAACTGCATGATATTGGCACAAGAACAGACACGTAGACCAATGGAACAGGACTGAGAACCCAAATATAAAACCAACCTCATACAGTCACCTGATCTTTGACAAATTCCAGAAAAATGTACACTGGGGAAAAGATTCCCTATTCAACAAATGGTGCTGGGAAAACTGGATGGCCATATGTAGAAGACTGAAACTGGACCCACCCGTCTCACCTCTCACAAAAATCAACTCACAATGGATAACAGATCTAAACCTTAGACATGAAACCATAAGATTCTCGAAGAAAACGTTGGTAAATCTCTTATGGACATTGGCCTAGGCAAAGAATTTATGAAGAAGACCCCCAAAGCAATCACAGCAGCAACAACAATAAATACATGGGACCTGATCAACTGGAAAAGCTTCTGCACAGCCAAGGAAACTATCACTAGAGTGAACAGACAACCTACAGAATGGGAGCACCCAGGTACATAAAGCAAATGCTGCTAGATCTAGACAACATAATAAGCAGGAATGCCATAATTGCAGGGGACTTCAACACCCCACTGACGGAACTGGACAGATCCTCCAAACAAAAAACAAATAGAGAAATAAAAGACCTAAACAGGACTCTAGAACATTTGGGCCTAACAGATATCTACAGAACACTCCACCCAAATACACTGAATATACATTCTTCTCAGCAGCTCATGGAACTTTCTCTAAAATTGACCACATCCTAGGCCACAAAACAGATCTAAACAAATTCAAAAAATAGAAATCATACCATGTATCTTTTCAGACCACAGCGGAATAAAATTAGATATCAATTCCAACAGAAACTCACATCTTCCTCCAAAAACTTGGAAACTAAACAAACTATTGCTGAAAGATTATTGGGTCAAGGAGGAGATTCAAATTGAAATCAAAAGATTCTTCGAATTAAATGATAATGGGGACACAAGTTATCAAAATCTGTGGGATACAGCAAAAGCAGTCCTGAGAGGAAAACTTATCGCCCTAAATTCCCACATCCAAAAGACAGAAAAGTCACAAATCAGTAAACTAATGAATCATCTTAAGGAAATGGAAAAGGAAGAGCAAAGCAATCCTAAAGCCAGCAGAAGAAAAGAAATAACCAAAATCAGAGCAGAATTAAATGAAATCGAGAACAAAGAACAATACAGAAGATCAATGAAACGAAAAGCTGGTTCTTCGAAAAGATAAACAAAATAGACAGGCCACTTGCCAGGTTGACCAGAAGCAGAAAGGAAAGGACTCTAATAAGCTCAATTAGAAATGGAAAAGGAGAAGTCACAACTGATACCATGGAAATACAAAACATCATCTTTGAATACTACAAAAATCTCTATGCCCACAAACACGAAAACGTGGAGGAAATGGACAAATTCTTAGAAACACACTACCTCCCTAGGCTCAACCAGGAAGAAACAGAATTTCTAAACAGACCAATATCAAGCACCGAAATTGAAGCAGTAATAAAAAATCTACCCACAAAAAAAAGTCCCGGACCAGATGGGTTCACACCTGAATTCTACCAAGCCTACAAAGAAGAACTGTGCCTATACTGCAGAAATTATTTGAAAATATCCAGAAGGATGGAATCCTCCCAAACTCATTCTACGAAGCCAATATCACCTTGATACCAAAGCCAGGAAAGGACACAAAAATAAAGAAAACTAAAGACCAATATCACTTATGAATATAGATGCAAAAATTCTCAATAAAATCCTTGCAAACCGAATTCAAATGTACATCAAAAAAATAATCCATCATGATCAGGTGGGCTTCATTCCCGAGATGCAGGGATGGTTCAACATACGCAAATCTATAAATGTAATTCACCATATAAATAAAAGCAAGAACAAACATTATATGATCCTTTCAATAGATGCAGAAAAGGCTTTTGACAAAATCCAGCCCCCTTTTATGATAAGAACTCTTAACAATATAGGCATAGATGGCTCATTCCTAGAAACTATTAAAGCCATATACGATAAACCCACAGCCAATATCATACTGAATGGGGAAAAATTGAAGGCATTCCCCCTTAAAACTGGCACCAGACAAGGGTGTCCACTATCTCCACTTCTTTTCAACATAGTGCTGGAAGTCCTGGCCACAGCAATTAGACAAGACAGAGGAATCAGGGGCGTCCAGATAGGGGCAGAAGAGGTCAAACTTTCACTATTCGCAGACGATATGATATTATACATAGAAAACCCCAAAGATTCAACCAAGAGATTACTGGAATTGATAAATGAATTCAGCAAAGTCTCAGGATACAAATTAATACACACAATCCATAGCCTTCATATATGCTAATAACAATCAAGCCGAGAAACAAATTAAAGATGCTATACCTTTTGCAATAGCAACAAAGAAAATTAAATATTTAGGAATATATCTAACTAAGGAGGTCAAAGACCTATATAGAGAGAATTATGAAACACTGAGAAAGGAAATTGCAGAGGATGTAAATAGATGGAAAGCCCTACCATGCTCTTGGATAGGCAGAGTCAACATAGTAAAAATGGCTTTGCTACCTAAATTAATTTACAGAATCAATGCAATCCCTATCAAAAAACCAACATCATTTTTTGCCGATCTAGAAAAAATAATTCTACGCTTCGTGTGGAACCAGAGAAGACCCCGTCTAGCCAAAGCGATCTTAAGCAAAAAGAACAAATTGGGAGGCATCTGTCTACCAGACTTCAAACTATACTACAAGGCTATAGTAACCAAAACTGCATGATATTGGCACAAGAACAGACACGTAGACCAATGGAACAGGACTGAGAACCCAAATATAAAACCAACCTCATACAGTCACCTGATCTTTGACAAATTCCAGAAAAATGTACACTGGGGAAAAGATTCCCTATTCAACAAATGGTGCTGGGAAAACTGGATGGCCATATGTAGAAGACTGAAACTGGACCCACACCTCTCACCTCTCACAAAAATCAATTCACAATGGATAACAGATCTAAACCTTAGACATGAAACCATAAGAATTCTCGAAGAAAACGTTGGTAAATCTCTTATGGACATTGGCCTAGGCAAAGAATTTATGAAGAAGACCCCCAAAGCAATCACAGCAGCAACAACAATAAATACATGGGACCTGATCAAACTGAAAAGCTTCTGCACAGCCAAGGAAACTATCACTAGAGTGAACAGACAACCTACAGAATGGGAGAAAATATTTGCATGCTACACCTCTGATAAAGGGCTGATAACCAGAATCTATACAGAACTTAGGAAAATCAACAAGAAAAAATCAAACAACCCTATTAAAAAATGGGCAAAGGACATGAACAGAAACTTTTCCAAAGAAGACAGAATAATGGCCAGCAAACATATAAAAAAGTGCTCAACTACTCTAATCATCAGGGAAATGCAAATCAAAACCACAGTGAGATATCACTTAACTCCAGTGAGATTGGCTCACATCAAAAAATCCCCAAATAACAAATGTTGGCGGGGATGTGGACAGATAGGAACACTCATACACTGCTGGTGGGACTGCAAATTAGTACAACCTCTATGGAAAAGAATATGGAGATACCTCAAAGAATTAAAAGTAGAATTACCATTTGACCCAGCAATCCCACTACTGGGTATTTATCCAAAAGAAAAAAAGACATTTTATAATAAAGACATCTGTTCTCGAATGTTCATAGCAGCACAATTCACAATTGCAAAGTTGTGGAAACAACCCAGGTGCCCATCAATACACGAGTGGATCAATAAAATGTGGTATATGTATACCATGGAGTATTACTCAGCAATAAGGAACAACAGTGAATTAACTCATCTGGTATTATCCTGGTTGGAGCTAGAACCCATTCTTTGAAGCAAAGTGTCACAGGATTGGAAAAACAAGCACCACTGGTACTCACCATCAAACTGGTACTAACTGATGAACACTTACATCACACAGGGCAATAACATTCATCTGAGGGCGGGCGGGCGGGAGGGGGGTGGAAGGGATGGGAAAAACTCTCACTGAATGGATGTGGGGAGCACAGTTTGGGAGACGACCACGATTGTGGCTCTGACACGGGCAGAACAGGGGCAATGTGTATGGCCAAAGTGTTGTACCCCCATGATATTCTGAAATTAAAAAAATAAAGAAAAAAAAAAAAAAAAAACCAGGTACACTCTACTGCTTTGTGATCTCAGAAATAAAGTACGGATATTCACAAAATAACATTATTGAAGGTACTACCTGAAGCCCTGATAGCTTAACCTCACACAGAGAGGTTGTTTCCTATTTTGCTTACCATGTAGCAGCATCATGCAAATGTTTCCACTGTTGATGACTACAATAATTGCTACAGTTTTAGGAAGAATATGCTTTAGTCACCCACAATTTTATTGAGGGCCTACTATTGCTGGGTATTCAGGTGACAAGGGTGAATATCATAGGCAGGCTCCTTGCCCACAGTTGAGAAGTACTATATTCCAATGGTTCTGTCATGCTTCTATCAATGATTACCAGTGAGCAAGAGATGATGGCTCTAGCAGATACCATGAGTGGCACTATATAATCAATAGAAGCAGCTTAACTTTAAAAAATGTAATATATAGGCACACACACACTCATACACACCATGGTGTGAGCACTAGAATTGAAATCCTTCAAGGTTATGTGTTGCAACAGATACTCTTGTAATGATACCCCTTTTTTATTAAGTGCCATAACATTGTACTCAAACTCCTGGGCTCAAGTGATCCTCCCGCCTCAGCCTCTTGAGTAGCTGGAACTACAGGCACGTACCACCACGCCTGGCTAATTTTTCTATTTTTTGTAGAGATGGGTCTCACTCTTGCTCAGGCCGGTCTCAAACTCCTGGCCTCAAGCAGTCCTCCCACCTCGGCCTCCCAGAGTGCTAGGATTACAGGCACGTGCCACCGTGCCTGGCCCCATAACATTGTAACTAACAAAAAAGGAAGAAAAAGTCTCCCCCTTCCCAAAACATTACAGCAAGACTCTCATGCAAAGATTAATAAGTCCATTGTTTTTTCAAAAGGCATCACAGTTTTCCATTTATAGAGTAGTTACAATTTGAGGGTTTTGTGGGGTCTTTTTTCTAAAATTCTAATGGTTACCACGTTTCTATTAATCAACATACAGCGACTTTTCAAAATTGATGTCCAGTTTGTTTCTCCTCTAAAAAGAGATACCTTTCCAACCTTCTCTCATCCTCTAATTTCCTCGAATTTGCATTGAACTGAACCAAAAGCTATCCCAGCTGGGACTTGCCACCTCACTCTACCTAGCGTGAACATCCATTACATCTTTTCAAGAACAAATCATCTCTTCCTACACGCTCAGTTCCCTGGTTCTCCCAGCCCAGCAATACCCCTCACTTTGAGATTGCTTGGCCTCAACTCTTGGGGCCAAAGGAGTCCTTGATTATGTGTGTGTGTTCATATTCCTCACCTGTCAGAAGTTGAGTGGGGAAGGTAAATACCTGCTTAAACAAACATCATCCAGATTTAGGACTGGAAAAAAGCCTAAACCTAAATCCTCCACTTTACACTTTTCAGATGGAGAAACAAACCTGGGGAGATTAAATAATTTGCCTGGAGGCACAGTTAGTAGTCAAAAATGCCAGAGCTACAAGCAGCTCGGATCTTCCGGCGCCTCCTCCAATGTGCTTTTTACTTTATCCTCCTACAATCTTTCTCTGTGCCATTATTTCCTCATCTGTAGCACAGGAATAACAACGGTTCAGCCTACCTCATGGGGCTGTTGTGAGAATTAATGAGATGGCATATGTGAATGCGCTTTAAAACGTTTGCAAATGTCAGAGGCTATTTAAAATGAAAATTATTTCAATCAAGAAAATAAACGCATACCATAAAAAATGGATAATAAAATAATTCACAAACGAGAAATACTCTGCAGATGACTTCTAGCACTTATAATTAAGTTTTCAATTAAATCTAAGTACCAAATAGAACTGAAGAGAAATTAAGATTGTCTTCCGTGCATGGGGCTAAAAGAAATCAGCATGTGCCTAATGGAAATTAGGCAGCTACATGGGGGCCTAATGAAAATTAGGTTATGTCACTAAAAGCGGGGGATTATACTCTGCCCTTTATTTCCCTTCCACTATTGACTCACTTTCATGACACCCTCGTCAGTAATGGAGCTTTGAGGTTATTACTGTAATGGAGATTATTAGATTTTCTTATTCAAGAAGAAAGCAGTCATGTTCAACAGAAGTGAGTCCAAGGAAAGAGAAATTCTTTGGACTGGCGTTTAAACTATATTCAAGTTTTGGAAAACGCTGAGAAGCAAGAAAGGGAATGTGGGAAAGCAGAGGGGAAACCCAGGACTTCCCGAAAGGTTTAACCTGCATGCAAATACTAAGAATGACAAAGATGTAGAAAGAACTGAAGTCAAGCCAGGCACAGTGGCTCATGCCTGTAGTCCCAGCTACTCAGGAAGCTGAGGCAGAAAGATCCCTTGAGCCCAAGACTTCAAGTCCAGCAACTCGAACTTGCCTGGGCAACATAGCAAGATGCCCCTCTCCCCCCCAATCTCTAAAAAAAAATTTTTTTAATTTAAAAAAAAAAGAACTGACTTTTTAAAACCAGAACCACAATATTATGGCTTCATTATAGCAATTTAGCAGCAGTGAGTGGGAAAGCATGTATGACTGGCATTGAGGAAGACAAATTATTAAATAGTAAAGAAATGTCCTTAACTTGGGCATCAAGAAGAGAAAGGGCTCACATAGAAAACTTTATATGCAGCAACCCCTTCCAAAGTACACATATGCCCTACATATTCATACATATTCATAAATATTAAGTCCTGCAACAACCCTATAAGGTAAGTACAATGACAATCCCCATTTTACAAGTAAGGAACCTAGGTATAGAGAAGTTAAGTAACTTGTCCGAGATCACACAGCTAGTAAGTAGCAGAGCAAGAATTTGAACCTAAGCACTCAGGCTCAGAGCCCATTTTTCCAACCACTACCCTACACCATTTTGCTGCCTTTGTCATGATCCATCTGTGTTTCTCTTCCCTCTAGAGTCCAAGATATGATCCCTGCTATCAAGAACTTCATTCATCTTTATATCCCCAGTGCCTAATGCAATGCCTAGTACATAGTGGGCCTTAATAAATGCCTGATGAATGAATGAATAAATGAATGGATAAACAAATGTGTGCCCTGCATATTAAATGCATATGCAGCAGGAACTGCAGGGTCCTTGGCAGAGGGAACAACAAGGGGATACTGGATTCAGTTGGCACAATCCGCAAGACTGTGGGACAGAAGGCAGCCAGCATCCAAGATGGGGAGTGGCTAGTGGAGCTGCACGGGGGAGGTGCTAGGGACATGGCTCATTACAGGAGCTGTGGAACAGGAGCTTAAAAAAGTAGCTGAGGTCAGAGGAGGTTGGAGCGCAGGAAATGGTTGTACAATGATCTGCTACTTGTAAATGCCCCACCTCCCACTTGCTCTGTGGTATTTTAGATGTTCTGCCCCACACCCAAGAGAATATATGGATTTGGTCAACCACAATGTGTGTGCAGAAATGACTGTTGCCATAGATCATTGTCAGTAGTCCTATACGATTGGCACAGGACCACCCCTGGATTGAGCCAGCTATAATAAGCACAGCTTGAATTCAACCATCAAAAGGACAGAGTGATATTAAATATAGAACTGATCTGCCTAAAAGCCAGAAAGGTCACTTCTGAGAAAAGTCTTCATAAATGTTTGAACATTTAATGGGCCCTTTTTTGCTTTTGTGCACAGATATGGATACACCTAAGAGTTAGGGTGGACAAATGGCACATCCACACATTTCTCACTCTCTTATAAATCCCTCTCCAACCAGAAGCTTCAAGCTAGACAATGAGCCAGTAGTCAGTTAGCATCACTTGTAATTTCAAGAGAAGGAGGAAAAAAAAATAGTTAATGTTTATTGAGCACTTACTAGGTGCTGGGTGTTATTCTAAGTGCCTCACATATGTAAACTTATTGAAACCTCACAATAACACCCATTTGACAGAGGAAAAGAAAAAGGCATAGCTAACTTAGACAATTTGTCCAAGGTCACTTGCCAGTAATGGATAATGGTAGAGTTCAAACTCAAGGCAGATCATCCATTCTGAGTACAGCAAGTATTGTAGTGACTAGAATGTAAAACTGGCTTCCAGCAGCCACACTCAACTCACCTTCAGATATCCATGTGGAGCCCACAGACAGTATACATGCTCCAGATTGTGCTAATTCACCCAGAATGCTTATCCTCTAGGTTTAATAGATGTAAAGGAATGTAAGAATGTCAAAGGGCTTCCGTAACACACATTATGGTCTCAGGATGGAGCCTACTCTAATCAGAGATGGTGCAAAAACAGATCCAAGAAATATTCTCTCCAAGCTATGACAATGAACTCTGCTTCATGCTAGTGGTCAGCACAATCTACTATTTAGAGTAACTGCTTTTTTTTTCCCAAGCCACTGCTACTATCCCTACTGCTCTCCAACACGCTTTCTTCAGGCCAAACTTATTCTAATTAGAGGATGCCGCAATAGAACGAGGAGGCCTTTGGCACTGAATTTCCACCTTGGCAAGAAACCAGAGTAAGAAGGCCCTCCTCAGCCCATGTGGACCAAGCCCACCCAAAGCAAACAGTTCCCATAACTGTTGACGGTAGAACAAGCTTCTTCCTTTAAACAGGACGAATGTGGAAAATCACCCAGCCAGACATTGCTTGTTATTTTAACACTTCTGAAATTCAGGGAGGAGGCCATCCTAGCCAGGAGATCCAGCCCTCTTCAAGTGGGAAATGCACAGATTGGGAAGCATATCAAATGTCCTATCAGAGGTGTAAAGATTTCACTGTTTCTCTAAAAGCACGTTTTTATATAATTACTTAAACAGTGACTATGTTTCATACCTCCACCTAAACAGCACCTCCTGGCCCGGCTTTGAAATTCTCCCCTCTTTTCTGTGACACTATCCAGAGGAATTTCATAATTTGCCTGTGTTCCTCTGGTCTGACATTGGCAAGACCAGAGAAAGACTTTGGTGAGTTGCCTCCCAGTCATTGACTTCCACTGCTGGATTATTCTAGCTTTCTAATTATAAATAAGGACTATTACATTATTACTAAAATACTTTGAGACAACCAGTAATGTATGCTAAATTATTCAAGAAAATATTTGCAAGTATGCACAGGCCCAAACCTGAAATTTGGTGAGCCAAATCAAGGCATCTGGATGATAAGCAGGTTCGTTGACAGTTTTATAAACCATGCGGTAAAGTCAGTATAAGAACCATGGCATAGGCCAGTACATGAGTGATTTGAATGAAGCTATGTGGATTTGAACTGTTCTCTTTTTCCTAGTTTCCCAAGTGTCAGGCTTCCCTGATACAAGCTTGATTGAGCCTTTACTGCTTTAAATTCTGAAATGACTAGGCCAATTAAAATAATAGGTGGTATTAAATGTATTGGGAATAGCAAAACAACGTTCAATTCCTATTTATAATGGAACCTATTCCAGAAGTAGAAAAGAAAGTACACGAAGAGAAAAATCACCCACTTAAATCTCCATGTCGCTACACTGTTAAAAGGAGGTGGGGGGAAGGCAGGTTGGAGCACCAATCTTTAAGAGGAGTTTGTTTAACTTATGTTTAAAATAAAGTAGGTATTCATTCAGATGCCTTATAGGGCTAATTCATGATTATCCAAGACCCGGACAACTAATGATCCAGGAGAAAGGAATGGTCATGCGAACCCTGGCTTTACCCTTCCATGTGTGCAGCTAGGAAGGAGAAGTGGACACCATCTGCCTCTCTTTACCTTGGAGCGAAAGGCAGACAGTGGACAGCAGCTCTGCTGTCAGATTGGCTAATGTGCTGGCATGTGCCGGCGGCAGCTGCACGTGCCTCCAGAAAACTCTCCCTCTCCCACAGATCAGCTTTTGTATTACTAATCCCGGGAATCAGCATGGCGTGTATGGAACTACAACCTCTGCTGTATCAGTCTGGGAAATAAACAGCACCAGCTCCAGGCCCCAGAACTAACCATCTGTTTATAAATCCAAAAAGCCCTAAAAATGCAAATATATACACCTTTATATACATCTTTCACATGAGGATCACTTAAACTGTAAAAAAAAAATCTATTTTACTGAGATGCTGCTGCTTCTATTCTTTTTTAAAGTAGAGAAGATAAATTGCAGACAGCCTTGGCTATTTTTTAAAAAGAGAATTTTTAGTTTCAAACAGAGGTGAAAAAAATGAAAAAATAATTTTATAATTAATGCTGGATTATTTACAATTACAAACAGAATTTGGAGGCATGCATATGCAATAAGTAGTTAATACTCTAATAACTATTATTGGCATGTTCTTAGTTTCTTTTATTAAATGTCCAATACTGGTCTCCATTCAGTATCATTTCATACTCTCATTTGAAGAGCATTATCATAATCATTCTGTTAATCACATGATTATTACAAGTCCTCAATATTGTATATGATTCTTGTAGATAATGTTGAACAGTGATTGCAATATTTTAGTAATTTCATAGATGTATAGACCCTAGCTTTCTCCCTTAGGCTACATTGAATACATCCACCACATCAAACCACAGCAACAAATTTCAGTTTGAGTCAGTTGTATTTGTTTTCTGTTTGTTTACAAACTCTGCCTCTTTCCAGAAAGGATTTGAGGCTGCTGTTACAGTCAGTTAGTCACACCAGTCCTTCTGAGCCCAACAGTTGGTAGAAACCAGTATTTCTTGTTCTTTACTGCCTGTGGAACCTTACAAGTGCTGATTCACAGTAATCAGGGATCTGTGCAGACTGGCTCAGATAATCCCCAGTAGAACTGGCCATTCTAGCTTGCTTCATCAGCCAAGAGTGGTGCCAGCCAATGTGTTGAACTCTGTAGAGGTTATGTCTTTCTTATCAGTATAGAATAGGCAATAACTTTCACCACTACCCCTAACTCTACCAGGAAAAAAATATACCTAACTCCAGAGCAGTTTCTCAAAGACATCATGTCCTAGGCCCTGCCTATCAAATGTCAACACAGTCAACATAATCACATGTCCGCCAATTCACAGAACACACATCTGTGTTCTGTCATCAGTGTACTTTCTTCTCATATACACAGCTCTCCAAATCTAGCCTTCCCATTCATATATTTCTACTGCTCATTAGGAGCCAGAGGTTTTTCCAGGGAATCCCCTGCTAAAAGGCTGGATGGATAATCAAAGTTCTGGTGACCCAGAGACACAATGTTCCTTCTAGGCTATGAATTTGTCACCCCTCATTTAATTCCGGACAATTCTTATATAGAGCTTTCAGAAAGAAGGAAAAAGATCTGATACCACAGAAACTGGGGTTGATAATCCAAGTGGCAATTTTCTCCCTTGAGTAAGAATTAAATCAACACACTACTGGAAACATGAGCAGTCCTGGCACATTTTGATTTTTTGAAAATGCACCCTTGCTATCAAGAATAGAATAGAAAAGATCTTTTATTTTTAATTATGGGTACATAATAGTTGTATATATTTATAGCATACATGTGATGTTTTGATACAGGCATACAATGTGAATTAATCAAATCAGGGTAATTGGGGTATCCATCACCTCAGGCATTTATCGTATCTTTGTGTTAGGAACATTCCAATTCTACTATTTTAGTTATTTCAAAGTGTACCCTAACCTACTATTGATTATAGTCACTTTGTTGTGCCATCAGATATTGTCCATTCTCTCTAACTATCTAACTGTATTTTTGTACCCATTAACCATCCCCATTTTATACCCCCTCTCCACTACCCTTCCCAGCCTCTGGTAACCATCATTCTAATTTCTGTCTCCATGAGATCAATTGTTTTTAATATTTAGCTCCCACATATGAATGAGAATGTGCAAGATTTGTCTTTCTGTGCTTGGCTTATTTCACTCAGCGTAATGTTCTCCAGTTCCATCCATGTTGTTGCATATAGCAGGATTTTATTCTTTTTTATGGCTATATAATATTCCATTGTGTGCATGTACCACAATTTCTTTATCAATTCATCCACTGATGGACACTTAGATTGATTCCAATCTTGGCTATTGTAAATAGTGCTGCAATAAACATGGAAGTACAGATATCTTTTTAATTTACGGAATTCTTTTCTTTTGGATGTATAACTAGCAGAGGGATTGCTGAATCATATGGTAGTTCTATTTTTAGTATTTTGAGGAAACTCCGTACTGTTCTCCATAGTGGTTGCACTAAGTTACATTCCTACCAACAGTGTATGAGGCTTCCCCTTAGAAAAGATATCTTGATTCATTTCTGAATGTCCTCAGGGTTTCAAATTAGAAGCTGTTCGTGATGTTCTCTCTTTGAACCTATTGTGAAGTCTTATTGGTGCAGAATAATCAAAGCACAGTTCCCCAACCATTTACTGAGGCCCAGCAGTGGCTCAAACTCAAAAACTCAGAG
The DNA here is from genome assembly GCA_023783475.1 of Daubentonia madagascariensis. NCBI lineage: Eukaryota > Metazoa > Chordata > Mammalia > Primates > Daubentoniidae > Daubentonia > Daubentonia madagascariensis. The sequence continues at coordinate 7,831,711 of JAKFHU010002088.1, forward strand.
CTGTCCAATCCTCCTTCTGCAACCTGCCTTCCTTCCTGAGCTTTGCCAGGATTCCCGATGGCAGCAGTGGCAGCCTACTCCCCATGCTGTTCAGGAATTTCACTGTCCGTCTCTTTCCCCTTCTCCATTCTTTCAGGCACTAACTGCCAGCAAACTCTTCTCCAACACCAGGCTGGTTTCAAAGCTTTCAGGGAAAACGTTTCCTCTCAAAAGGATATTATGTCCTCTTCCTCTGCCTTCACTAAAGCAACTCCATATCCCCAGATCTAGCACAATATCTAGCACATGGTGACATCAATAAATGTTAAAGAATGGGTGAATGAAAGAACTCATAAGTGAATGAGTCTCCTCCTCTTCAACTTCCCCTTTTTATCTCCAATCCCCTGAATACCTCTTCTTTAACTTTAAATATCTCTAATTATTAATCCACCAGGTAAGGGCTTTTATAGAAGAGTTGTCAAATTGAAAAGGGGAAGACCCTTCAGGAATAAGATAAAGTCAAACTGCCTCACTCTAACCCCTTCCCATGTTGGAACATTCTTTCAGTATTAATTTCAATAAATAAAAATAATTATCTCAGTTTATCTCAACTCTGTTTGCATTGTTTATTCTTTTACATAGAGTATCATTGTGGGGTGTTTTACTCTCAGGGATGTCAGGGATTATATCTAATTACCCAATCTCTATTAGCACATAAGGTTTTAAAAAATAATGGTATAGAAATATCGTCTATCTGCATATCTTTAATTTAACCAGAGAAAAATAGCCTAAAAAAAAAGAAGACAGCACTGGAAAGAGTCAGTCAACAAATTATATGTTCTCTCTACCTATTTGTTCCCATCCAAAAGATCTGTTTATCCCCATAGGACTGACTTGAGATCAAAGGAGAGCATATATGCAAATGGTTTGAGAGTAGAAAGCAATATAGAAATAAAAGATATTGTTTTTGCAATCTTCTTGTTTCCATAATCATCAGCTGGTGAATTCTACTGAAAGCAAAAGGGAGGTTTGCCATGTTGTTTTGTAACCATAACCCCATCGTTTCATCTGCAACCACTGGAAAACACCATTAAAGAAAAAAGCTTGGAGTCCAAAGAGAAGCACACAAATCAGGAGGAGAAATCAGTACTCCAAGAAAGAGAAAAATCAGTGACTACAGTAGCTTCACATGCTAAGCCCTTTCAAATGGAATCTGCTGTGCTATTTTCCATGACCTACCCCAGACATCTATTCAGAGTCTTAACAAGTGTGAATAACAAGTGTGAAGACCAGTCACTCCATTATCTCAAAGAAGGGTTTACATTAGCATGTGTGAGAAAGCCTCAGATAACCTCCCCAAATGGTGATATGTTTTAATGCTTAATCCATTGTAAAATAAGTCCTCTAGCTAGGCATTATTTCCCTGACCTTAAAGGACAGAGTAGTTGTCCTAACAGGAAAAATTGTGATCTTTGTGTCATTTGTTTTGTATACTTCAGCAAATTCTTAATAATTAATCTGGCTTTTGCCCCAACCATTCTACTGAAGCTGCTCTCTTATCAACTGCCTTCCAATCACTAAATCCCATTTTCTTCTGTCTTCATCCTCCTTGAGCCTTCAATTACAGTCTTCAGTGTTGCTCAACTTCTTCCTGAAATCTTTTCTTAAATTCCATCACACTGCACTCTCCAGTTCCTACTACTACTCAGACTATTCCTTCAGGATCTTAATTTCATTTTCTCTTCTTTCTCCTGTGCCCTAAAATTAGGTTTTCCCTAAAGGTTCCCAGCGCTATTTTTTTCTCTCTATGTAGTTTTTCTTGGAGATTGCACCCCCTCCACAACTTCTACTATTATCCCTGCATGTCCATCCACATTCCTAGTCTCAGATTCTCTCTAGACAGGCTTCCACCTACCTCTGGGACATCATGATTACTATGTTCCATTGATTTCTCAAACTCAACACATTCACAGGCAAACCTACTCTTCCTCCTGACTACCATATATCCATGAATGGGGCCACCATCTTCCTAGCACCCAGATTTTTGAAGACACATACCTATTTCCTCCACTTAACATTTCCTGGACATTCTTTTTCTTCAAGCCACCATGGTGTATTGCTTGCAAGCTCACTTATGGCCTGTAACATATCTTCCCTTGTAATTTAGTCAGTTGTGCATTTATCTTATGTTCCCTACTAGATATAAAGCTCCTTGAGAAAAAGACTATGCTTTATTCAATTTTGTCCACCCTGCAGAGTCTAGCACAGAGACTGGCACATAGTAAGTATATTTAGTTGACAAGGTAAACGTGAGTATTCACTGATACATTTTATTCACATCTTCCACTGTCCTTTGTCATCTACAGTCAACAACACTGAGTTAAAATTATATGTAATTTCAATACTCTGAGGAAAATCACTGAAGAAAACATTCTAAGTAATACCATAACATGCAGAGTTCTCACTGTACTGAATTTATTCTATGTGTGTGGCCCACATTTTCAGTCATTGGTACCACATGAAAAAAAAAATCTATATTTGGAAGGGACACTGAATTGTGTGGGGAACCCAATTCATGTCTCATGTAAACACTATTTCTTGGTTTGCTTCTGCAATAGTGGAATCCCTTCTCTGGTTCCCTGTAATTTTATGTCCTGTTATTACTCCCACACTTGGTTGTGAGAGCTCTGTATTGTTTAAAGCTACATTCAAAGCGTTGCAACTTTAATTCAGTGAAAGCACACCCCTCTGAGGGTGAATCAGCATTGTGATTGTGCCCACGCTCCTGCTTTTGCAGATTGCTTCACCAATTCTGGGTTTGGTGTTGCTTGGAGTTAACTAAGCACAGATGACAACTTTTAGATTTAGGGGTTGCTTTTTTATTTTGTTTGATAACAGACCCAGCACCATGATGGAAGGTAACATGGTCAAGCTGTCTGATTTCCTGGTCTGCATTCCAGTGCTAAATGCATGGCTTTAAATCCACCACTGGGAAGAGAGCAGATGTTGGGTTTATTGTAGCCTGGGGAACTGAAAAGAAGCTTGCACCAACCTGCACTTTGCCACAGACAATGTTTAAGAAAATTTGAACAAATCATTCCATTGGTCTCTTACCAAAAGGGTTATGAACAGGTAAATGAATAGAGCCCTACCTCTGCCCTAAGGATTTTTCTAGACTTATCATTTTATGGGGAAAAAAGAAATAGGCTCTCCATGCTTGAGGCATTTTCAAGAGCACTTCATCCAGCCCACAGTTATTTGTTTTTTTAATGTTTGGCTAGTGGACAATATAAAGCTAACACATATATACCAACACCATTCATCTGTGAAAAGGTTAATTTACAAAGTCAATCAGGAATGCTATAACCACAGAATTAAAGATGCATTTATAAGTCAAGTTTGGTTCACATTTAATGGTTGACAACATCTCAAGCTAATATTTGGACTTTAGCCAACTGTTTTACATTAGCTGAGCATAGATCTCACCCTGAAATAGTGCTGCCACATTGTTTTTAATAAAGCAAAGTTCAGATGGCATCTCTCATCCTGTTTACTCCTCCTGACTTCCTACAATCGGAGTCTCATCTACTCCTCCTACTTTATTTCCAACCCTTCCTCTTCACAGTCCCACATTCCAGACAACTGGACCACTTACTCTTCCCGCTCACGAACTTTTGCTTCTGCATATGTGATGTGATATTTGATGTGCCATTCTCTGATCTCCTTCTCAAATCTCAGTTCAAATGTTATCTCTTCCATGGAGCATTCCTTGACTCTTGTCCTGACCAATTATTCACTTTATCTCTACCTCTCAAATAATTTTCCTTGCTTTCTACTTTGCATTTTTGTTGTTGTTATTTATTCCTATCTTGATTTGTTCTGCTGACATATAAACTCCCTCAGAGCAAAATCCAAAGGGTACTTTTTTTGTACACTTAGAGGATATGCCACAATTTTTGCATATAGAAGTCCCTTAATATACCTTAGAATAAAAATGCAAATCCTCCCCAAGTTATAAATGAAAATGGAAATTCCTTGGTGGCTTGACCGTACCTTGCAGGTCAATCATCTATGAGTCCTCCCTTTGGGTTAATAGTCATTGGTATCATTAGCATAGCCTCTCATGACTTTCTTTCCTCAGATGCCCTGTGCCAAGCTTCTTCATTGTCAGTGGTTGTTCTTCAGCGAACAGTGGCTTTACTAGACAATTCCCGTTAGCCATGTCATAAGCAAGCATAAGGCATATGTTTTATAAGTTTCCATGAAAAAGAGCAAAAAACTACCAATAAGTAGCAATTTTATTCTTTCTTTCTAAGGTAATGCCACCAATCCTAAAGCAGCCAGCATATAGACATGAATGTCTTGCCAAGTCTTCTTACATTATCAACTCCGCTGACATCAAAGCCAGGCATCGTGATCTGTTTATTCAGTTGCCACAGAATGCTTGGCATCATACTAAGCACTTCAGCAAAAACGTACCTGAATTGTCAAGAGTACAATCCCTAAGTTCTTGGAATTTCTAAGTCAGACCACATTGGTGTGAATGGGCACCACTAAGTTATGAAACTGAATTTTCACAAATGAATCAGAAGTTAAAATTTTAAAGCAGTCACCTTGGAAGGCAGTATAATTTCAATGATGTTGCTATTGCCTAAATTTACTTTGGAATTCCTCTTTTGATTTGTTTTTAAAGTCAACTTACATGCCTTATTTATCATAATCTTTTATCAGATTTTATATTTATCAGATTTTGTTTTGTTTTAACCTCAAGTGGAATTATCCAGCTTGATTACCCAGACCTGGCTTCAAATGACCATTGGTGATTTTTTAAAAATGTGAACCTTTTCAAATTACCCAGAGAGGCATTGAAATGAGGCAGCAGAGTTATGTACTCATCTCTTGAAATGGCTTGCTATTGCCACAAGTAGCTATAAATTAACCTAATAGTGTCACACCAGACACCATAACCAACACCAAATAGCTTAACAATATATAGCCAATCACTAATCAATATTATTTCTGTAAACCAATGAGAATTCCTGACAAACAACTTTGTATCAGCCCACTCCCTGTCCCCCTCTTTTGCCTTTAAAAATCACTTGTAACTACTACCAATCAGAGTGTATGTTCAGGGCAACTTGAGTCTATGCTCCTAGGTTGCAACCCTCAGGCTTGGCCCAAATAAACTATCTACTTACATTTAATAAAAAAAAACAAAACAAAATAAAATAAAATGAAATAAAATCACATCCATCTTCAAAAGATGAAGACTTTCCACAACTGAGGATATTGCAAAGAACATTCCAGAGGCCCTAAATTCTAAAAATATTTTGAAAAATAGCAGCATTATTACAGTAAACATATAATCTTACTGGGAAGGGTAAAAAAACTTAGAATGTTTGTTTAGACATATTCACTACATAGTCACATTTAGTATATTTCCAGAAAGAACTACAAAAGGCAAATAGAAAAATCATTTCAGTATTTTTTTCTTACCTATATGTCTATTGCCTTTTTCCAGCTTTGTTGAGGTATAATTGACAAATAAAAATTATATATATTTAAAGTACACAATGTGGTGATTTGATATACATATACATTGTGAAATGATTACCACAATCAAGCTAATTAACATACCCATCACCTCACATAGCTTTGTGTGTGTATGTTTGGTAGTGATAATATTTAAGATCTACTCTCTTAGCAAATTTCAAGTATACAATACATTATTATTAAATATAGTCACCATGCTGTATATTAGATCTCTTGAACTTATTTATCTTATAACTGAAAATTTGGTCAAAGGATGCACATAATCTTATAAAGAAAGTATTCAATTAGCAAGAACACATCCTTCTAATGAAAATTAACTTATGTGGGAGCTAAAACATTGGATCTGAGAACCAAACTGGACTCAGCAAAACTTTCAAACACACCTCACAGCTGTGTAGTGGCTGAAGAATGGTCCACAAATTTTGTTTCTTATGATACAGTTTAAATCGGTTTTGATACCATAGGATCTCTCTCCATTTTTCTAAATCATGCCAAAAGTTTAATAAATTAGGGCCTTCAACATGGAAGTTTTGCATCTCTGCAAACACTCACCAAACCTGGCACATAAGCACTTGAACCTTAGCTCCACTCGAACTTGGGGACATTAAGATGACACAATCTCTGGACTCCACGGGGTACTTGAGATACCACAGCTGAGTCACACCATTTGGCCACGTTGTACTGTGACACAAGGAGAAAAAATGATCAAGAATAAAAGGTAGAGACATAGATGCAGTTTCCTGCATCATGTAAATGTATATTTTGTGGGTATTCTTCTATGTGTTACAAATACTTTTTGACTTTTCAACTGCTTAGTTGATCTAATGGTATATAAGGAACCTACAGGGCAATCAAAACATGTAAGCTATAAATATGCTAAAGAAAAGTCCTGGAAAGAATATGTTGCAATTGGAAATGTACATTATTATTATTATAAATACCATCTTTCCATAAATAATGCCTTAGGAAAACAGCTCCAATATTATAAAGGTAATGACTTATTTGGTGAAGAGTTCTAAAGCTAAATAGTTCTAATTATAATAGCTCCACTGACAGAGCACCTATTAGGTACATGCAATGCATAATTTAAGGTAGCTATTAACTACCTCACTAGACAGGTGGAGCAAATGAACCTCAGAGGCAAGTAAACGAGCAAGGTCTGTGATGTGGCTAGACCCAAAATAAAGGTCTTCCCTGGAGTCTGATTTCTGTAAACCCATCTCAGTTCTCAAGAATAATTTGGGTGGTAATAGAGGAAGAAAGGAGAAAGAAAGGGAGGAAGGGAGGAAGGAGGGTAGGAGGGAAGGAAGGAGGAAATGAGGGAAGCAGGCAAGGAGGGAAGGAAGGAAAGGAGGAAGAAAAACTGCAGCACAGTGTCTATTGCAGATACTCTATTCATGACTTCAGTTATATCATCTGTGAACCCACAACCCATCCACATGCTATTAGTTCTGTTTTTTCTAAGCCCAGGGGAGTAGAGAGCCATTTGCCAAAGTGAGAGGATGGCTGTGGCTGGTACAAAACAGTGCTATCTCCATATATTACAGTCCTTGTCTTCCTGGAGTTTATATCCTGTAAGAGAATATGTCTGTTTTCTCATTAACATATCCCCAGCATTTGGCATAGTGCCCAACACAAATTGTGCCCAGTAAATTTTTGCTGCTGAAAGCATATTGAATAGAGTATTTTGAGGTGGGTGTGGGTAAATTTAGGGAAGTGGCTGCCTGAAATAATCTAAGAGCAACAGAAACTGTCTCTACTCAAAAGAACCTCTCAGAGACATTCTATCACTTGGAGGTCCAATTGTGCTAATATATTTCTCTTTGAACCGGTAAGCACAGCAACTGTTCACACCTTGGTGTCAATGCTTTTGTTGGGTAAGCATCTTTGTGAGGGGGAGGAGGGATAAAGGGGAAGGAGGAGATTAGAAAGTGAAGCTAATAAAAAGTCCAGAAAGACTGCATTCATTATGACAACCTATTTCTTCTTGCTCCCTCAACTTCTCCTCCCCTCCACTCTCAACTTTTTAGTGAGTCCTCTTCTTGGGCTAGACAATCCTTTACTAAACAAGACTGAAAAAGCATCCAGTAGCATCATCAATGCTACAGCGAAATGCCTCTTTTTTTTTCTTTTCTTGGTTAGCAACTACCATTATTTGGACCAGATGCACATGAGTCAGACAATACTACCAACAATCAGACCAGTATGGTTTGTGAGCAAAATGGGCAAAAACAGAAGGCACTGATTGGGACTTGTGTCTATCATTTTTTTTTTTTTTAGTGTTGTCCTTGGGTACAGAGTTAGAGAAAAAGAGTGGAACACCAAGCACTAATGGGAAGAGATCCTAGTTGCACACACCGGGCATGTCATGGCCAGCTGACCCACCACCCCCTCAGATCTAACTTCTGCTACTTCTATGCACAACTACAAGTGTGCATTTTTAGCCTAGGTTTTCTAATATATCACCATTTGGTACTTGGTCTTTTTATTAATACCTTTGCTTTAATTGTATAACAACATGTATGTCTAAAGCTGTGATTCTTACAATTATTTTTCCAAGTACATAAGCTATAGGTATATAGAGTTATAGATAATGCAAATCAGAGTGCAAAACAATCTGCATTCTTTAAAATAGGAATTGGTTTGCTCCAAGGCTTCAGTGGTGTCATGGGAAAAGTGATGATCTTAGATTCGTAAGTCTTCAAGCCCTAGTCCGGCTACTTATTATGTGTTTGACCTTGGGCAAGTCACAGCCTCCTTGAGCTTCATTTTCCTTGTCTGTAAAATGTTACCATAATGCATACCTCTCAGAGTGGTTGGAAAATAAATGGTGAAGAATAACATATGGACAAGTGCTTTGTAAACTATAGAGCTTTGTACAAATATAAGGTCCTGTTTGAAAAAGCAGAATTATAGGAGTTGGACAAATTTGGGTTCCAATCCTGGCTCCACCACTTTTGGGCTGTATGACATTAAGCAATTACATAATTCAAATTTTCTTCATTTGTAAAGTTTCTTCACTGGTAGAGATAATAATATCTCATAGGTGTGTCATGAGACCAAAACAAGAAAATATTACTGGAATACTGCCTAGAACACAGTAGGTACTCAGCAAATGTTAGCACCCTTTCCTTCCCTGCTGCAGTTTTCAATGCCTTTATTTTCCTTAAATCAGAGTAATTTCCACCAATCTCTGTTGCCCAATCATAGCCAAGTTGAATCATGACAATACAATGAAACGACAAAGCAGCAAGGCAACAATATGAAACAAATCATGGTGTTTTCCCCTCCAGTAATAATCTCTCATTGTGCTGGAACCATCAACAGCAGATTGCATCAAATGCCAAATAAAAAGCCAAGGAAGCAGCATGAAGCAATCATAGCAAGGGAAATCAACCTGGAAAGCCATCATAAAAATATGAGGGATAACCCTGGAAATAGCCTTATTTATACTCAAAAACATAATTGCAAATTGCTTAAACAAGCAAGGTATGTCCAATTAGATTCCTGAAATTTTACCAGACAAATGGTTGTCTCTCTAAGACCTTGTGATGTCCTGGGCTCATACTGCACAAGCTATTGTGCAGTTTATTTGGGATTGCTTCTTACCACAAACAATCCCAAAAAATGCATAATATTACATACTCTGCCACTAAGCTCTGCTGTGTGCTATTTCCTAATTAAGGGTGCAGACAGGCTGTGCGGTAACGATGATTGATGTCTGCGGCACGTCTTAGCGAGGAGCAAGGTGAGAACGAGCATCAGCTCCAGCCCATGGGAGAAACGTGATCATTGCCAGTGCTCACTGTACTGCAGATCACGTCTTCCTGGAATTACAGAAGAGGCACTTAAGAATAGAAAATTATCTTGCCTAAAATTGTAGTTTTGCTCTACCTGAGGAACAATCCTATGAGGCACTGTTTTCAATTATTTTCAGTGTTTAAATTAATGGTAATGTAATTTTTATCATTTCATTTCAGTTGGGGCATCACGATACCAATAATAACAATAGTTTATTTTTGACTTACTGACATGGAACTCTTTTCATCTCTTGTGTTTTAGACTTACCTTTGTATCTGGAGATTTATCAGTCTTCTAGTCTGTATTTATACCTGACAGCGTGAAACCAGCATTTTAATGGTAACGGTAATAACTGTCCTTGAAATAATGAGAAAAGTTAATCAGTAAAAAGCCAAATCAACAGCCAAGAGCTGGCTCCCGGCCTGCTCCCACCACCCTGCGTCTTGATCTCTCCGTAGCTCACTTCTTTCCTCTAAAATGATATACAATAGTTATCACCAATTAACAAACACCAAGCACAGGTAATACATGCAACTGTACCATGTATCATGTAGATTTTACAGCATGGGAAAGCTTTGCCTGAGAGACTGTGCCTACTACTTACCAAGAAACACAAAATGGGATCTTTTCTTTGAAGGAGATATGTATTCTAGCCCAAATTAATCTTACAAAGAGGACTTACTAAAAAGTGTGGGTCCTTTATCTATGCTCTGACTTCTCCAACTAAGAAATCAAAAAGTAGAATTTAAATGTTCCTCAGTTAGGAACTGGTTATTCGACCATAGAAAAGAAAGCAGAAGTGGGTGAATAGTACAAGCTCATTTATGTATAAAGACAGAGAAATAGAGGGAAAAAATGTGAATACACATATGTGTGGATGTTTATATGCATTGAAAACTTCCAGAAGGGTATACAGAAGGGTCTTTGTAGGTCCTTTTCATCTACTTGCATTACTTGCCTTGTTCACTTATTACTTTTTTAATCTGAAAAAAGTGGGGACAGCCTGGGTCTATAGTTCTCCAAGCTCTGCAAGTTGGTTTTACCCTATTGCTGCTTTGATCAAGAGCAACAACTCTGTTCCAATACAAATTCTGGATGGGTTTGTTTTTTCTCCCATGGAGCACATTGGTGAAGGGATACAGGCAACACGACTGGCCTCTTTCTGACCATGACATGAAGAGTGAGAAAAGGTGTTTAACTCACATTTTGCCTAATGATTTCCAAAAATCAGAAAGAACATAACATCTGGATTTTTTAAGAGGCTAGGTGATTTTTTAAGGTTGGGGGCTGGAAGGTGGTTGGATAAACTGGCTCTACCATTGGAAGGGGTCCTGAGTGAATCAGAATCGGCCTTGGGTAAACGCAATGCTCCCTTTAAAGGGCAACTTTGGCCCCCTCTATAAAGAAAGGAGGGAGTAAATCAGGGACTTAGAGCTCCACAGAGCAGAAGAAATTGAGGCGTTTGGGGCTATTTCATGCTTAAAGCAAAGAACAGAGTGTCACTAAGAAGTGGGTTCACAGATATGTTTAAAAAAATTAAAAAGCTGAGTACAAGCCAAGCTAGGTGGGGCTCAAAGTGGAGCAAATCTAACCACTGGGACTTCACTTCTTGATCAGGAACCACCATTCACCTGAGACAACAGCTCAAGCTGTAAGCACAGAGCTGAGCAAGAACTAAAAAGCTGCTTTGGGACTAGGGCCTTCAAGCTCACTCCCTTTGCAGAGACAGAAATGTCAGGACAATAAGACTCATGGTTAACTTTCATCAAGTTTACCTCATTCTGCTTGCTCTTCCTTAGTAGAGATGGAGAAATTTGGAGTGGAACAATCCCCTCATTCTACCAGTATGTACAGACAGGCTGGGAAGGGGAGTGATTTGCTCAAAGTCACACAGCTAGTTATTAGTAGAGTGGTAATTAGAGTCTTGATGTCCTTAGTCCCCTGGCCAGCTCCTTCTGCTATATCAGTGGCCTCCTGTTCTTAGATTTCTTAATGTTTCCCAAAATGAATGAATTGCTTATTCTTGATGTGCTAATAGCAGACAATGGTCCAATGCTGCATTTCATCCAGAAGCTCCTGCATTTTAATCTGCCATTCCTGAAATAAAATTTGACTTCAAAGGAGTGAATATCAAATGATAGGAATTATAGGGTAAGCACAGCTGTCTGTTACCAGTGCTTCCTTTTGTTTCTTTGCCTGCATACACTGAGGTTACACAGCCAGCAGTGATGTTAACAAACTTGAATTTAATTGAGTTGGAGGGTTGATGGCATGGGTTTCCATAAGCAGCTCCAAACTTCAAGGTTATACAAATTACGTATGATTTTGGAAGCAGTGGGGTTTCCAACTAGTGCCAATGCTCTTTTTCTGAGTCAGTTTTATTACTTGGAAAGTAAATAAAAGAAGTATTTTCATTCCCAAAGATAACATTTTAAATTCAGATGTTTAGAAAAAACGTCTCAACAAACAATTGCAAAAGTATACAAAATTACAGTTAAATAGAAGGAATAAGTTCTAGTGTTCTATAGCAGCAGTCCCCAAACTTTTTGGCACCAGGGACCAGTTTCATGGAAGACAATTTTTCCACAGACCGGCAGGGTGTGGGGGGGATGTCGTGCGATGGGGAGCGGCTGTAAATACAGATGAAACTTCGCTCGCTCACCCACCACTTCCCTCCTGCTGTGTGGACTAGTTCCCAGCAGGCCATGGACCACTCCTGGTCCACAGCCCGGGAGTTGGAGACTGCAGTTCTATGACACTGTAAGATGACTATAGTTAACAATAATACATAGTTTCAAATAGCTAGAAGGAGGATATTGAATGTTCCCAACACAAAGAAATGATAAATGTTTGAGATTATGGATATGCTAATTACCGTGCTCTGGTCACTGTACATTATATGTACTGAAACACGACCAGGTTTGCCATGAATATGTTCAAGGATTATTTGTCAATGAAAAAGTAAAATAAAAAAATTAAAATTAAATTTAAAAATAGAAAAGAAACAGGCATTGATTGCTTCTTGGCCTTTTGGCTAAGATCAAGTGTAGTATCTGTTCTTATCAGTTTAATATTTGATATGTCCTCTATCTGAGGGCAACATATTAAATGGATTTTTGGAGTAGGGAGATGGTATAGGAGCTTGCTTCATCCATTCCAGTAAAAAAAAAAAAAAAGAAGAAGAAGAGAGAAAGAAATAGGCATTGGATATTAGCATTTTCAAGCAGAGCAGGGAAAAGCTATTTCTTCAAATAAAGGATTGAGTTCTTTTATTTAGAAAGACTAAATGGAGAAAAATGACTAAATATTGACATTTTTCTCTATTATAACTAGAATCATATATACAAGAAGTAGCTGACTCTAGAAGTCAGACAAAAGCATATCTAAAGCACTTCTCTTCCCATCTGCACACTAAGGAATGATGCCTTGGAGTGAGGTATTATAAATATGCAATCCCCATCATTTCGCAATAGCACAAATTACCCAAGATTCTTCATCTGTAAGAAGATAATCTCTAAGGCCCTCTCCAGCTCACAGGCTGCTAACTTCCTTCCGTGGGGAGGGGAAAAAGAGTTCATCAAATTAGCTAATTGCAATGAATCAGTGGCAATACGACTTTTACCTTGGGCAATTCTTTTATGTCTTGCCATGTTGATAAAGTCCCTGGACTTAAATGAAAACCCAGATGGTTTAATTTGTAACTTAAGAAATAGGAACAAGATATTTTTCCTTATAACAAGCCATTTATCTCAGAAGGCAGAATAGCTGAGAGCCTTTCCAGATCTTTATATACTGTTTTTACAGCTTCCATTGTGTTGAAATTTATTGACTGATGATTCAAATTGAGCACTGTCACAGGATAGATCCCCTAGTAGACTCTGTGGTGTTTAAGAAACATGGAGTATAATTTTTGGTAAGAATACTGGCTTTCCAAAGCAATGTGTGAATTCCCTTCCCATGGAAAAACAGAATTTTTAATTCAGAGGTTTACATTCCTCCAACCGTTTTCCTCTTTTTCTTCCTAACGCACTTGACTTTCAAGTTAGGATTTGCATAGAGCAATTAAACTGGTTCTAGTAAACATTTTAGTGTCCGATACATATAAAAAGATCTGATTTTTACAAACAGGTTTTTCTCAAAATAAGTAATGAAGAATCTTAGTGTATTTGATATGCCTCCTAAACAATTAAATGCATACCTTAAATGGAGGGAAACTTACTACCACCACCCCAAATTTTGGATTGCAAATATAGTTATAATGGTAATTTTGGAGGAGATCAGAAACTTAATAGTGTCCTCTAGCTTCTGCTATGGTTTGAATATGGTTTGTCCCCACCAAAATGCATGTTGAAGCTTGGTTCCCAATGTGGTAGTGTTGGGAGGTGGTGCCTTTAAGAGGGGATTATGCTGTTAAAATGGATCAATGTCTGTTCTCCCTGTGGTAGATGAGTTCTCACTAGAGCAGGTTGTTAGAAACCAAGGTTCCTCTTGAGCTTCTCCATCTTTGCACACATCCACTTCCTCTTCCACTTTTCCTTCATGCTATGAAGCAGCATGAGGCCTTTAATGGATGTGGCCCCCATCTTGGACTTTGCAGCCTCCAGAACTGTGAGCTAAATAAACCTCTTTTCTTTATAAATTACCATTCTCAGGTATTTTGTTATAGCAACAGACCAAGACAGCTTCCTAAAAAATTAAATTTGAAATATGTGAGATTGTTTTATTATTTTAATTTGGATCATTGTTGTTTCCTGCCTAAAAAGGAGTGTTGTCAAAAAAATAAAAAACTTGAACCTCTGACCGTAATGCTTTGAGCACCTACTTAAGGCTGCCATCATGGTTTTCCTCCACTCAGTAAATTATCCTTTCCAAAAAATAAATTATATTTGTATAGCTCTTTACAAAAAACTCCTTTAATCCTAACCACAACCCCACCAAATAGGTAATTATCATCCCCATTTTACAGATGACAAAACTAAGCCTGAGAGGGTAAATGCTACTCAAAGCAGATATTCTGACTCTAAACCCAGTGCTCTCTCCACTATACCAACTGTTTTGAATTGTTAGAAATATCAAATTGTGCATGAGTTTGGTCAGTGGTGAAACACGTTGAAGACCAGCAGTCACTAAGGGGAATTAGTGGGTATGAGTTCAGAGGATATGACCTTGCTTATATCTGTTTGTGAGTTCCTCAAAGGCTAATCATCAGTGCCTGAGATTGCAGGCTTTCTATAAATCTTGATTGGATGAATGAAAAATAATTGAATTGATACATGATTTATTATTAAATAGTGCCTTTTGTTTATTTGTTTTGTTTTGTCTTTAAGCCATTTTCCCTAGAAAAGCACAATAGTGCCTTTTTAAGTTCCCCTAGAACAGAATTTTCCAAGCTGTGCAACTCAGAAAGTCCCAAAAGATGTTAGGTAAACCATAAGCCTGGGTTCTACCAGTAAATGAGCTTGGGAAATATCTATTAAAGACCCTTCCAGAGAATTTACAATGCAACTTAGCTTACTAGAGGTTCTGAGAGGTCCTATGGCAAAGAATCTTGTTTAATTTTACTTAACCAAGTACTTTCCAAACATTTGCCCACAGAAACCACTCTTGTTTCTTTTTACAGAATTATTTTAACATCCTTCCACATACCAGTGTTCTATGCAATATAAAGGATTCAAAAAGAATCCTTTAAAATAAAAATTCAAAAGATAATAGTGGCAGGAGGATACCATAAAAGAGGAAAAAAATATTCCAGGCACGGGAGCACAATATTTTGAAAAAGTCAAGAGGCAGGAGTAGAGCAACATAACCGGAGGTCAGTTGAAGTGAGGTGGACCAGACCCAAGAAGGGCCAGAGAATCTAGCATGTAGCAATCCATCAGACATGCTCCTGTGGATCAGGAGCTCTGAGACTGTTCCAGGTTCAGGCATTGGGCAGAAGCCCAGACAAGGAAGGGGTCAATGTCAGGAAGATTCAGTGTCAGAAAAGAAGAAACCAAGCATCAGAGGAATCTGGGAACAGGCTGGAAGCAGAGATGGCGGTAGGTGGCCACCAGAAAGAGAGAGGTCTTAGCAATCACCAATCTCTGCTAAGGGACTGGGGCCACAGGCCATGAGTTCAGTCCTAAGAGCCCTAGTGAGTGATGTAGAACTCTAACCCCAGAGATAGTCAAGTGCCAAGTCAAGGATCTCATGACTATAAGTATAATATACTTACACTACTACATACTATTATATTATTCTTTATATATTATATTATACTATAAGTATAATGCAATTAACAAGGAGACAGCCCTGCCACTAGAGCCAAAATTTGGAGCTCCTCCCTCACCCCACTCCTACCCCCAGGACCTAGGGCACCCAGAACTGCTGCAGTTTGAAGATCCTGGGAACTGACTAAGCCATACTGCCTGAGTTTGGGACCCCTTATCAGATAATCAGTCTAGGTCATGTTTAGCCCCATTCCTAAAAAACTAAGCCCCTCATTCCCCTTTTGCCTCCTTCCGCGTTTTGGAGAGCTTGTGGACAGCTCATCTCACCATGCCTATCATCCCACAAAAGGCTGGGCAAGTTGTACACTACTCCAGGGGACACCAGTACAAGATACTGGCATCCTGTTATTTGGTCACATGTTCCCTTCCTGCAGTTTCCTTTCTATATTTTCATTTATTGTTCACCACTTCAGCCAATCCCCTCAATTCAATTATCTTGCTCAGATGCCTTTTCATTTCACATATCTAATAAAATCCCTCTTTACTCCTACATTCAAGCTACTGGGGACTGCTAGAGAAAAAGACAGCAATGCCTACCGGATGTTGCTAAAATGTATGACCTCCACCTGCTCACCCCTTCAGAAATGTTATGTAAGAATGAAATAAACTTTCTGCTGTGTTAAACCACTGGGGAAAAAATATACGTGGTCTCCAAAAAAAAAAAAATACTGGGACATCAACCATCAAGCCTACACGTTCTTCCAGGGGATGCTCTCACTCTTTCACGTTTTCCTTCCCCCTCAAACCTTCTACAACATCCCTGACCCTCTCCCTCTAAGCCAAAGATGTAGCTTCCTATTTCCTAAGACAACGGCAACCATCAGAAGGGAACTCCCTCAGCTTCAGGCCACCCTATCTTCTTGCATTCGTATCTGTCCCTGTTTCTTTCCCTCCTGCCCCAGTGTGAGAAGAGTCCCTCTTCCTATCCAAGGTCAGCACCCCCCCACGCTTCCTCCCTGCCTTACCTTGGAGACATTGCCTTCTCTCCAGTTACCACCCTTCTCCTCTTCTTTCTCTACTGGCTCTTGACCACCAGCACTTAAATCTCACCTTCTTTCGGCTCCACAGGTGCCTCTCACTACCACGTTCCGTCTCTTCCTTTCTTCCTTTCTGTCTCCAAAATTCTTGAATTCACTAGCCTCCCAAACTCACCGTCCTCTTGAATCTACCCTTCTGAATTCTTTTTTCTCTCTCGGATTCTCTTCTCCGTTCCTCGCCTCCTGTTGACCCCTCAGCCCATTGCAACCTGGCTTCTGCCAAGCATTCCACTAAAACGCTTCTTGCCAAAGTCCTCCCTATCACAAATGGGCCATTTTCATTCCTATCTTATTATGTATTTTCTTAGCAGCATTTGACACTGTTGATTATTCCTGCCTCCTGCAGTGATTTCCTTGGGCTTACACAACACTAACACTTCTGGATTCTCTCCTGCCTCTTCAGTTACTCCTTCTTGACATTCTTCAAGGCTCTTGTTTTTCTTCCTGTTTCTTTAATGATGATCTTCCTCCAGGTTTGTGGGTCCTCTCTGTTTCCCAGTCTACTCAGCCTCTCTGGATGATCTTATCTCTACTCCTAGGCCTTCGAGTATCCTCTTAATGCTGACCACTTCCAACTCTTGTCTTCAGAACCAAACATTCAACTGCTTAGGAGACATTACACTAGCTTCCATAGGCACCTCAAAAGCCATATGTGAACTCATTGTTTTCCCAGCCCATCCTGTTTCCATAGGCATCACCTTCCTCAGTGGCCACTCAGTGGGGCAGGGGATGGATCAGGAAGCCCACCATCTCCCCAGCAGGTGCTATGAACAGAGCAGATTTTCCTCCAGACCACTCCAAACAGATGTCTACACGGCAGCAGAGTGATTTCTTTAAAGCAGCAATCTGGTGACATAATTTCCCTGTTTATCCTGAGGGCAATAGGAATTCAGTAAATGGTTTTAAAGTCCAAACTTCTTACCAAGGCACACAATGTTTTCTTTGGCCACTCCCTATCTTTCATTTGATACTATAGCTAAATAATAACAAACCCTTGTTAATAGGTTATATGCCAGGCACCATTCTAAGCACTTGTACATATTAGGCTTATTATTCCTCACAACAATCCTATAGGGCAGGTTTTATTATCATTCCTATTTTATAGATGAGAAAACTGAGGCAAAAAGAGATTAAATATCTTGCCCAAAGTCACATAGCAGCAGAGTCAGAATCAAACCCAGGAGTTCTGGCCTTCTGATCATGATCTTAACTACTATGTTATGCTGCCAAGCAGAGCTACTTAGAGTTCCTAGAAGATGCCTGTACTGTGCTTATCCTCTGGCTTTTCTCTCTCACACACTTCTTCCTTTTGTGCTTAGGTAACTCCTACTCATCCCTCAGATCTTTGCACAGAAATCAATTTCTCTGGGAAGACTTTTCTGACCACCCCACCCCCATCCCAAGGTTGGGGCCTCTCCTAGGGGCTCCAGAGCATCCAACGCATGCTCCTGTCACAGCAGTTACCACCCCACCATGATTGCTGGTTAACTTGCCCATCTACCCCTCTAAACTGAAAGGCTCTCAAGGGAAGGATTGTGACTTGGTATTTTGTGTCTCCAGTGTTTCACACAGCACCTGGCATAAGGTAGGGGATGGTAGTTGGTGAATAAATAAAAAGCAAATGTTAAACTGGCATCAGCAGACAGGCTGGCTTGAGGCTGAGTTGTCCAAATACCACCTAGGGCTTTTTAAATTCTCCCAGACCTGACAGAGAGTTCCCAAATGTAAGTGTAGGGCTGAGTCTACAAGTGAGGGCTTCAGGATCCCAGCTGCTGGGGCTAAAAGGAGGGGATTGCAGAGAGCCAAGAGGAGACTAAAGCATTAGCCTTGATTGGGAGCCTGAACAGATCTTATAAAGTGGATTAGGCTGTAAGAACAAATGAAAGCAGATAAGCAGGAAGGAGAGCAAAGGATTAAAGAGAGCATTATTATGGGAGGTTAAAATCAAGAGAGAAGTGTGGGAATTTGATATAAGAGCTTGATCTAAATTTAAACTAGGGAGTTTAAGGTTCTCCATCCCACACAACTGATTTGGAAAATGCAACCAAGTCAGATAGCAGTCATGGTGCATTTAGAGTAAGCACTGTTGTGTGATTTGGTGTGTGTTCTGGTCATTGGTAACTATTCACTTTTTGTAGGTAGGGGCAGACCTGCTATTTTTCTGTGTTTCTTTGCCACTGTAGAGAGTAGTGCTGGAGTCAACATGGCAAAGGATAAAACTCCTGTGCTAGTTGAAGGTCTATTAATTAGCAACCCTTTGGTATGTTTTCTGGATGAAGATTGATCTTAGGTTGTAATCACTCCATTCACCAACCCTTTTAATAGGATGCCTGAGTCTAGGGCAGAAACAATGAACTGTGGCAGCAGAGACTAAGAAAATCATCTCAGTGAGAAAAATTGGTACAGGCACCACCATAAGCAGTAAAATATCAGAAATATCAGAACCATGCTGTGTTTATCTATTTTAATGAATGTATATTAATAATAAATCCTATAATTATTTTAAACATTCTTCTTTATATTAAACTTCATTAAATTTGAAATATGTAATAATCAGATTCATTTCAGATTCATTAACTTGAAATATGTAATAATCAGTCCTAGATTTGATAGAGAAAAGGGAGTTTGGCTCTCAATACAGTTTTATGCCCCCCCCATAGAAGTCTTGCACATTTTATTAGATTAAGATAATACAAGAAAGCACTTAGAACAGTGCCTAGAACATAGTAAGAGCTATAAATGTTAAATATTATGCAATGCTTATACTGAAATTAAGACTTCAAGAAAATATTTTACCTCCTTAAGAACATAAATTTTTTATTAAAGACTTTTAAAATCTGTGTCCAGTTATTGTTCAATGAGTAGAGGTTTCAGTCATGCAAGATGAAAAAGTTCTAGAGATCTGTTGTACAAAAATGTTCAGTTAACCAATACTGTAATGTACACTTAAAAATTGTTAAGGGGGTAAATGTATGTTGTAGGTTTTTTAATCAAATTTTAAAAGTTAGTATCCATCCAAATGGTGCTGTTAATTGCCAGTGAGTCTCATCTGTTTGTTAAAGTAAGTCCAGCAGAATTTCTTGTTGGAAATTTCCAGTAAATGACAGTAATAAGGGTACTTGTATTGCTGGCATAACACTAGCTACTGTTAACAAATAAGCTTCTAATATCTTTCAGCTATTACACATTTTGGTTTCTATTTTGCCTCAAAATAGGTTGGCAAGCAACTTTCCTCCAGATGCTGATTTGGGAACCCAGGTTCAATGCATCTGTGGCTCCACCTCCCCTAGGGCCCCACTGTCGTGTGCCTCCAGCCAGATGGAGAAGGAGAAGAGATGGCAGAGGAGACCCAGATAGAAAAGGCACACGTGTTTTTTGAAAGTCTTGGCCCAGAAGTGACAACCATCACTCCCGTTCACATTCCATTGGCCTGAACTGTCACATGGCCACACCTGGACTCAAGGGAGGCTGGGAAATCTAGGCCCTGACTCAGGAGCCATGTCCCAGCAACGGCTCTAACCATAAGAGGCAGGAAGAATTTTGGTGGACAGCTGGCCGTCTCTGCCATAGCCCTTGAAAATAATGTCTAAATTCATGTTTAATCTTAATTTCAGATGTCTCACAAAATCAAATTGTCATTCCCTTTAGTATTCCAAATGTACTTTATTTAATTGCAAAAATCCCACAAAATTATTTTAGGATTCTCTTTTGCCATAATTTTTTTCCTTTTATTTTTGTCATGTCCTTAATTTCCATGTAGCATACTTTTAAATGTGATTTTAAAAGATTCAAGGATCACAAAATTCTTTTCCGGACTTTAAAAAATAATTCTTATTGTGAAAAGTGATAGGTTTTATTTGTGGAGACAGAACTAAAGCTAAGAGAACCAATGATTTTAATTGTGTTATTTTTTCTTCTAAGAGATAGGTTAAATTGACATAAAACTCAATATTACAAGCATCATGAAAAACATGGATGTTGTAGAATTTTTTTCTTCACAGTACTTATTAAAGGCAAGTACCCTGTAGTCTGTTTTCTAAGGGATAAAATGCAAGTATATTTGAGTATTTTCAAGAAAAGAAAAAAAATTAATGCTGTATTAGATTAACTAGATATCAACTAAGTCTTAACAGTTTAAAGTATTATAAGTTTTTTACTTCTAAATATTAAAAATAAAATTTATTTTCATAAAAAATAAGTAAAAAAGAAGCATTTAATATTTACAAAAATGGCCTTCAACACTCTTTTCTTGCTATAAAAACATTATTTCATACCATGCTTACAGCATATGTGGAATGTACAGGAGGAAAAATAATGTCAGCCCAATTTCAATTTTTTTTTTTTTTTGAGACAGAGTCTCACTCTGTCACTCCAGCTAGAATGCAGTGGCATCATCATAGCTCACTGCAACCTCAAACTCCTGAGCTCAAGTGATCCTCCTGCCTCAGCCTCCCAAGTAGCTGGGACTACAGGTGTGCACCACCATGTCTGGCTAATTTTTCTAATTTTTTGTAGAGATGAGGTCTTGCTCTTGCTCAGGCTGGTCTCAAACTCCTGGCCTCAAGCAATCCTCCCACCTCAGCCTCCCAAAGTGCGTGAGCCACTACACCCAGCCCCCAATTTCAGTTTAATTGATATGAAGCATTCACTTATTTAAACTTTTGCTTCTAGTTTTCACATCAAATTCATAGTGCAATAATTTTCTGATTAAATATATACTCAAAATGTGAAAAAAATTCATTTACTCAGGAATTAAAATGGAAAATAAAAACTCCTAAGTTGGCACTCTAGGTGAGTTCCTAAGACATAAAAGTAAATGCAGACAGGGCATCACAAATACGCAGAGGGATAATAGGATTTCAGCTTCTTCCTATTTGAGAAAGAGATTGAGCCAACAATTTGGGTGAATCATCTGAATTTGCATACTTTGTGTGTTTCTGTCAGAAGCAACAGGTGGTCATATGTACATTTGTATTGTCATCATTATTATTTTAGTTAATAGAAAGAATGATTAACAGCAGTTAAATAATAGCTTACTATGTAAACCTGGACCTATTTCGTCTGGAATGAAACTGCTTTATAGTGAAGCTGGCAACGTTGAATCACACACACAAACACACACCGCCTTCTACTTAATGAGAAGTGTGTCTTGTGCAACTCAAAAGCAATACTCTTGAGAGGAATAAATGGCATTTGCCTTTAGGGTCCCCATCCCCCATTTTTAATAAGACTCATCCCAGTCTTCCCGCTAGATGCACGCCTCTCTCCACCTCATCATCCTTCCAGGACCCATCGCTTCCCCCAAGCAGTCACTTAGGCTTGTGGATTAATTGGCCTATTACCATGGTATGGATGAGTTTCAGTCAATGTATCTCTTCAACTAGGCATTTATTTGTCTTTTATCTCTAATTGGCAATGAAAGGGGTTGTTGAGAAAAAGAGTTTCAGGCATAATCAAGCAGGTAGAGAGATCCTTGTGGGGACAGGGAGATTCTGGAATGGCCTCTGCCCACTCTGAATGAAGAATTAATTATTTTCCTGTATGGTAAGTGTGGCAGGGTCTCCATTGGACTGCATCCTTGTTCCTGGCCTTGAAAAAAACAATGGTATGAGACTGAGAAGGATTTCTCTGATAGGTGGAGGACAAGCCTCCTCAACCAACTTACTCAATCTCCCTGAGGAAATGGTCACTTCTGTGCAGCTCCAAATCAGGCCAGAAGCTTAGTCCTCCCTGTTTATTCACGTTCCTGATAGATTTCTGAGGGGGGTAGGGGTGGGTGTCAACCATTTGGTCAATGGATTGAACATTGGCTGAGAAGCTCTTGGGGAAACGAGTCTGAGGAACCAAGTCTGAAATAGAAGAATAAGGTCTTTTTAAAAACAAAATGGCTCTGCCTGGGTGCAAAGTCAACCAACTATGTCAGGCTTTCTAGGAATGAAACCTCAGTGGGACTTAGACTTTGTTAGAGACAATTCACACTACAGGTTCTATCCCGTGGATCGAGCTCTTTCTGGGGTAGCTCTATGTAACCCAGTAGATTAGAGCTTTCTTTGGGTGAGCCTGGAACTTTGATATCAGGAATATCCAAAGTCAAGGGAGTGGTCACCTGTCCAGGATGAAGCCCAGTTTGTCCTCAGGACCCTTCTGTCTCCTAGACCTTCTCCTTACTCCCTGCAACACAGGCTATGTTCTCACCTTGCAACCCTAACCTTACCCTTTCCCTTTATTTTCCCAAGACTCCTAGATAAAAATGGTGGATTCCCAGCATGTTTGCTTTAATTCCAGTTAGAATTTAATTATATAGTCACATAACAAGATTTGTTTTCTTAAGTCTTATACTTCCTATATTATTTCTACTTTTTTAATAATAAAAGTTTTAACCATCTTTAAATGTGATTCATATTCTTGGCTAATATAATACTATATTTACATTATTGTCATACTCTTTGGACTGAATCACAGAGCTCCGTAGGTGTTAGTCCTGTAAGACCTCTTGACTCTCATTTTTGTAATTTAGATCAATCACTTTAACAGACATTTTAATCAACTTATCAATGGGGGAATAAACTTTGTGATTTTCTAAAAAGTACTCTAGAAAAATACTTTTTTTGTTGTTTATGTGATGAAAGACATTTTCTTGGAGCTTTTAAACAATGGAATAAAATTGTAGGAGGAATTTGACAATGGAAGACAAAGACTTTACTGCTTCTCTGCCCTCAAAACTCTCCATGCCCTAAGCTTGACACCTTATCCTTCTCCCAGGTTCTGAGTCCAATCCTGTTTCTGGCCATGAGGGATCTAAGAAGCCAGGAAATCAGCCTCCTGCCAGTTATGCACTGTCTGGTCCTAATCACTGGGTTTTGACCTAGTTCCTTGTATCTCCCCTCTCTTACTCCCACTTTAATAGCTGAATCCTCACTCCCATCACCTTATTTTCCATGGAGCTTTTATCGTGGTTTCTATTATGGCTATTAAGTATGAAATATCCGGTTCCCTTAAGTACTAATTTTGACAGTTGATAACTATGACATTTCACTTTGACACTTCTTGTTTTATTTTTATTGTGAAGGTACATCCTCAGTCTTTCAAATACATGGTTTGGCTTGTTATGATCTTTCAAAGTTTTTTTTACAGCAATTTTTGTGAAACCATGTGGAAGCAAATCTATCTCAACCTATGCATGAATTAGCAGCAAGGTTTGACATTACTATTCCAACAATATTGGACCATTTGAAACAAATCGGCAACGTAAAGAAGCTGGATAGATGGGTTCCACGTGAATTAAACGAGTGTCAGAAGAGAAATCGTCTCGAAGCTTTCCTTTCTTTGCTGTAACAACATAAAGGCAAACCATTTCTACACCGTATCATGACATGTGATGAAAAATGGATTCTTTTTGACAATTGCAAGAGTTTGGCACAATGGTTCAATAAAGATGAAGTGCCGAAACACAGTCCAAAACTGAATATTCATCAAAAAAAGCTAATGATGTCTGTTTGGGGGGTCCAGTGCTGGTATTATCTACTACAGCTTCATGAAACCTGGTCAATCAATTACAGCGGATGTCTACTGCAACCAACTGGATGAAATGATGAGGATGCTTGTGATTAAGCAGCCGAGATTGGTCAATAGAGGCAGGCCAATCCTCTTGCAAGACAACACTCGACCACATGTTGCACAAACAACGCTGCTTAAACTACAGAAGCTGGACTTAGAAACTCTCTGTCATCCACCGTATTCACCAGACCTTGCACCAACTGAATACCACTTCTTCCAGGCTTTGGACCACTTCTTGCAAGGAAAAATATTCACTTCTCAACAAGCTGTGGAAAACGCCTTCCACGATTTCACTGCCACTCACTCTCCAGGCTTCTTTGCTGCTGGCATAGACAAGCTACCGTTAAGATGGCAAAACTGTGTCGATAGTTTAGGCACATTCTTTGATTAATTGTGCTGCTTCTTGTTTGAGATATAATAAACTAGACTTTTGATTAGAAATCAGACATTTCATATTTAATTATCTAAATATTTCAATTAGAAATATGTCTGACTGTAAGCAACAGAAATCCCAACAGTGGCTTAACCAAACAAGTGTTCACTTTTTTCCACATGACAAGAAATCTGGGACAGACCATGGGGCAATGACTTCACAATGCCAACAACTCAGCCTGCTTCTCTCTTCTTACTCCACCAACCTTGATATGTTGCCTTTGATCACTACATACTGATGCAACATGCAGAATGCTTGTATTCAAGGCCAGAAACCAAAAGGAAGAAAAAAATATTCTTGTCAGTTGTGCTTATCCCTATTTATCAGGAAAGCAAAAGACTTCCCAAAAGGCTACCCCTTACTCCCAACAGTTATCCTTTAATATCTCTTGTGTTAGAATTGGATCACATGAGCACCCCTGACAGCAAGGGACGTAGGTTGGGAAAGTTTTTGGGTGGCAAACAATAGCATCTTTTGTAGTTCCCACTGTAGTTACTCTAGGCCTGTCACCCATCTTGCACTTGTCCTCCTGGGACATGGAATAGCATCCCAAACCCTAGAACCATAGCCAGGGAAGTCCTACCCACTTCCAGGCCTCCCTACTACCAACCACTTACCTGGGCTTCTGTTCATTGCTCTGACATCACTGCATAGCTGGTACTCTAAGTAGACTGTCTGGCTGAACAGCTTCCCATTGCCTTAGCCTTCAAAGCACCCACCCTATGCCAGGTGGTCAGTCTGAAACTCAAAACCCCCACTCTCACCCCGCCATCCCCAAAGCCAAGCTAGTCAGTAGAGTTGAGCTTCCACAGTGACCCTGAGACACAATTCAGCATTTCAGCCCCAGACGGCATTTGCTTTTATGCCTCTAGGAGTATACCTGATACGCAGTCAGCCCTCAGTAAGAGTTTGCGAGTGAGTGAACACCCAGGTCTACCTGACATGGGTTACAGTGAGAGAAGGTTAGGCAAGGCCCAAAATCCAGGAGTCGTCTGTTATAATTCTTTGTTCTATATGATACTCTAGGAGTACATGTTTCTATGTGATACAAATTTTCATATAAATAATTTGTTCTTCAGTTATTGTGATGCTTAGAGGATGCTGGAGGAAAAAGATTTTTCTCCCCCTTCTTGGGGCCTTATGGAAAGAATCAGGCGCACATCCTCACATTACGCTGAGAGCTAATAGCTTCTTTTGTTGGCCTTCCATGTGTGCAGTTTTAATGGCCCCAGTTCTATAAACCATGACATATAGACATGGATAATCGGTGGCAGATGTACACATCGTCTTCTCTAGAATAAGTTTAAGGAAATATGATCTAACTAAAAAATAGGTTAAACAAACACTGATATTTTACTAAAAATTATGGTCCCTTTGGATAATACTTAAAGGAAAGAATGTTTTTGTTACACAAAATCATAAAATATAAATAAGAAAGATGGTAAAAATATTTAGGAAAAAAAATTTCACTTAGTGCAGGGTAGAGCTTTGACAAATATCCTACATGGATGGCTCTTCAAATAGAAAAATGCATAAGAAGACTTTGTGGTTTCCCATTATTTGTTGTGGTAACAGCAAAGAAGCTCTGTTTTATATGTATATATATATATCTCATCCCACATTACCATGGTATTCTAATTATAACTTTTACTTAGCATTGCCGTCACATGCATAAATGTATCCAAAAACTGAAGCAGAGGAGCAGAGAATCCAAAATCTCCAGACAAAATGGAAACTCCTATGTTTCCCTTTGTCAATTCGTGGGCTTCTAGGAAAAGAAAAATAGTAATTGTAGAGCAAAAGTTATTACAGAAGTTGCAAACATCACTGAAGAAACTACTGGTAGTGACTTCCCTTGCTATTTACCAAGTTATTTGAGGGGAAAAAAAATCAGTGAATATGAGTTAAACATAAATACAGGTGAGAGGATTTACTACAAATCATCAGGTGATTCGTCTTACAGTAGAATTGCGACTATCTAAATTACATTCTCATCAACATTTTTTAAGGGAGAGTCAGGACAGTCCCTACTGAAATTTTTTAAATTTATCAATTGACCCAGATTTTGTGTGTTCATACTTCTAATATTTTATCTACTGGAATTAAGCTTGTAATAAAAATAAATGTGGCTCATTCCTGTAATCCCAGCTACTCGGAAGGTGAGGTGGGAGGATCACTTAAGCCCGGGAGATATAGTAAAACCCCCTCTCGGAAAAAAATGCAAAAATAAATGTGAAGTATGGAAACAATTCCATGCACCCATTTTTCTTCCTCTGACCTTTGACTTTTCTCCTCAGTCAGAATTTCTGAGTGAATTTGTAGGAGATGGTGGGTATCAAGCAGCTTACTAGTGTTTAATCTGTTTGCAGGCAAAAGATTCTCCCTGTTAACTCAGCTAAGCAAGCTTGGGCAATCTGACTATGTGGGAGGATGAAGCTTTTGAGATATGTATTTATGGCTTCCTCTGTGTATTTTCCTCTTTCTCATCCCATATTCAGGAAGGTAGTGGGCCCCGTGCTTCTTTGCCTCAGGGGAGTATTAATATGTCACAAGGAGGAAAGCAGAAGTTGCTTGCAAGATACTTCCTTTCTTGTTTTTTTTTCCCCCTCCCTCATGCCTAAGCCCACAGAGAAGTCTATGCTGGATTTCCTGGAGGGAAAAGAGAACTCGGTGGAAAAGGATGGCTATGCCTCGAAAATGAAAGATGTCTGTGTACCCCTGTCCTGCCCTCTCTTCCCTGGCAGTGCCCTGAAGAGGTGGCCAAGCATTTCTAGCTCTCCGAAGGCTCCTGTATCCAAGGGTGGTATGAAAGCAGCAGGGTCCTTGTATGTGAGCGACTCTGAGGACTGAGGCAGTAGGCGCCTCCACAGGACCAGTGTGTGCAGGTAACGGAAGGGACCTCCCTGTGCTTTGGGGCTGCGTAAGGCCTCTGCACATCCTTGGCAGGGGCTTGGGAACAATAGGGGAGGGGAGCCCCAGCGATGATTGATCTTGAATTTCTGGCCTTCCTCGTGGAAGGGGAGACTCAGAGTCAAAATTAATTTAAGAAAACAAAGAAATAAGAAATTTTTCACCTGTGAGAGTTTGAGGATTGAGATTCAGAGCCAGAACAACCAAATAGAGAAACACAGACGAAGGAAATTTACCTCCTTCCGCCACTGAGAAAGGGCGGTGGTCCATTTCACTGACAACGGATATTCTTTAGAAAAAAATCCAGTTTTGTTTACCATGGTGAACCACATGTAAAAACTAGCTATGTTCATTTGAGAATGTGATCTTGAAATATATATGAAGCGTTTGGTGTACCGGTATGCGTTTAAATACACAGTCCTGGATCATCCCTCAAACCACCCGACTCATTCAAGCAATCATTTCATTTCCCCCATTGATTGGCTCCCTGAACTCAGGCAACATTTGTTCCTCAAGTGTATTCCCTGTTCTGTGTTTTCACAGTATCCTTTTACTTGCCTTTAATAATACTCAGTGTCTAACTTTTGCAGTAGGCTGTAAAGTCCATAATAGAGGGCTTCGGAAGGAATTATTCTTTCTGGAGTACTGGTAAGCCCATTATTTGTTCACACTCTAAAATGCAGTGTAACAACAAGAACAGTGAATGAAAATATTAACTACTATCTATCCATGATCCAGCATTGATGCCAATATAGCTTTTTTTCCACCAGATAAAAGCCAAAATGGATACTGAGTTGTTGCTGTAGAAATAGAGGTAGAAAAGGAAAGGAGAAAGTTTGCCCCATGAATTATCTGTTACTCATGGAGGAAAATTTGGTATTCTCCCCAATATTCGCTCATAGTGTGTAAGCAAAGTCACAGAAAATATCCATGGCTTCAAGTTTGATTTATTTCCAATGAGTCTCTGATCATGACAGCAACAAGATTTTCTTGATGTTTAAAAGATTGGGGAGACAATTTATTACAGACAGATATTGGTGATGTGTAATATTCTTAACAAGAGATAGCGATATAGCTATTTTATGCTTTCTTTTCCCTAACTAAGGACTAATTCAGGTGCTTGGAATCGCTTTTAAAAAAATAGACTATTTTTGGAGAGTTTTAGCTTTACAGAAAAATTGAAGGGAAAGTACAGAGCATTCCCATACACCCTTTGCCCTTCTTCCCCAGTTTCCCCTATTATTAACATCTTATATTAGTGTGATACATTTGTTACAACTGATGAGACAATATTGATACATTATTGTTAACTAAAGTCCCTAGTTTATACTGGGGTTCACTCTTTGTGTTGTATATTCTATGGATTTAGACAAATATATAAGGTCATGTATCCACCATTACAGTATCATACAGAAGAGTTTTATTGCCCTAGAAGTGCCCTGTGCTCTACCTACTCATTTCTTCCTCCCCCTGGATATGGGCTGGGGCATACCTTTGGTGCTCTACTGGTCCTGATACACCGAACTATACAGAGTTGGGCTCTGTTTTGTGTTCATATTAGAATTATTGGGAAAAGGGTGTCATTGTCCAGGCAGGGAATATTTTTGAGCGTTTTTAATACCTGATTTGGACTTAAAATTTATACTTCCACTTGATGCAAAAAAAAAGGCAGATATAATTTAAAAAGCAGAAATAACTGAGCACAGTTAAGTTTTCTCTTGGAAGAAAGCAGATAAATAGATCAGACAAAGGTTTTTAACTTATCCCTGTATATATCTGGAATAAGAGAGCCTCCTTTCATGGAGAAAATGATAAAAGCATTTGCATATGGGGCTATAATATTTAAAAATTTTTCTCCCCTCTGTATAAAATGAAAGTTTTGTAAAATTGATTCTTAGAGTTTATAAGAAATTTTTGTGATCATCTTATTTAATTCCTTACCTTTAGGCAAAATCACCCTAAAGCAATTTCCAAAGATTTTTTTTTTTTAGAACTACCATAGGAATACATTATACAAAGTTCAGAGTTCAGAATTCATTTTATTGTTTGACACCCTTATGGTGAAAAATCTCTCTAGACACACTTAAATTTCATTATGTGATTACGTGCTTACTCCCCACCTCAGTCTTAATTCCTAGGGAGGAAGAAACTATCTTCTGAATAGCAAATTTTTACAAATGTTAAGATTGTTAGGTTCTCTTCCATTTTTTTCTTCCCACTGCTAAATAATTCTGGCTGCTTCTTTTTCCATCAGGTCTTACTTCCCATTCTTAAATTATCTTTATGGAAATGATGAGAAAACATGCAGCATAAGAATGACAACTTAGTATCATGAAACTGTCCTCCAATGTACCAGGCCGTTTCTAATTTATAAATATTCACAATGGCCATTGTGCTTTCTTCTTTGGACGACTATACCTTAATATTTCTGTGTTTTGCTTAACCTGTGATTTAATCAATTAACATGCACAGGTAGTTCTATGAGTACAATTTGTAAGACATGCTATGGTTCTTATCCTCATGGGATTTATAATTTATTGGGAGTGACCTCAAACCATAAGAAGTGGACATAGGTGTGGAATGCACAGTACAGACCTTTCATATTATAAATGTTCAGAAAGGGATGCCTTCCCTAGCTGATTTGTGGAATCTTTCATGGATGTGTACTGGAGGTGGCTAGGATGATTGGATAGGATGTTGATGGGCAGGGAGGGGAGGTATAGATAGTACAGACAGGGAAACTAACAAGAGCAAAAGCCACAAAAGCAAACTCCATAAACCGAGTAAGAAAAGATAAGAAGGCCAGCCAGAGTGAAGTGGCGGCAGAGAAGGAGGGGGTTGTGAACAGCTTTGAAGCCAGTCAGAGGAGCTCATTTGAGATAGTTACAAGCAACAAGGAATTGTTGCAGGCTTAAAAACATTCCTATTTTAATCCCAACTCCTTTGTTGCAAATGATAGGTCAGTTCTGGCAGAAGGGGGAATCTATTGGTTTATATATCCAAACCTAGGGAAGGAGGGAAATATAACTGGTCCTCAGACAACCCAAAGCAACGGTGCAAATACCTCCAGGATTCGTTTTCCTCACCTCTGCTTTGTTCTCATGTTTTCTGTGATATTAGAACCATAGTCACCAGCATTTTCTGGTTTGCATTTTCCTGAGTGTCCCATCAGAGAAGAATTGACTTTTTCTCCTAATTCCAGTTAAAAGAAAGAAAGAGAGAAAAAATTCTGGGAATGCCTCTGGTTAGCCCAGTGTGGATCACGTGTTCTTCCCTGTGACCAGGATAAGGAAGTACCAGGAAGCCTTTAGAACTATGGAGTTGAGTTGGGGGCTGGGTTGAGAGGAGAAGTTCCGAAGGAAACGTGCTGTCTCCAGAAGAAAAGAGGGCAGAGCAAAGGAAATAACAGATGTCCCCTATAGTAACACTTATTGAATTGTTTTTGTTATTGACATTCTCTATGAATATAAAAGTAAGCAAGATCATTTTTGAAAACTGGAAATATTGATCAAACATAAAGAAGAAAAATTAAAATCACCTAAAGTTCTTAACCTAGAGATAATTGATCCATTAATATTTTGGTGTGCTTCCTTTTAGTTTTTCATGCATATGGTGCATTTGTGTGTGTCTATGTATGGGTGTAATAGATAGAATAATTCCCTTCACCCCAAGAGATATCCATATCCTAATTTCTGGAACCTATGAATGTGTTACTTTACATGGCAAAGGGATTTTGCAGTTGTATTTAAAAGGTAAGGATCTTGAAATAGAAAGATTATCTTGAATTATTTGAATGGGCCCAATATAATCACAATGGTCCTTATAAGAGAGAGGCAGGAGAGTCAGAGTCAGAGCTTGGAAGATGCTATGCTGCTGGCTTTGAAGACTGAGGATGGAGCCATAAGCCAAGGAATGCAGGCAACTCCTAGAAGCTAGAAAAGGCAATGAAATGGATTTTCCCCTAGAGCTTCCAGTCAACACTTGATTTTAGCCCACTGAGACCAATTTTGGATTTCTAACCTCCAGAACTGTAAGACAACAACTGTATTGTTTTAATCAACTGAATTTATGGTAATTTGTTAAAGAAGCAATAGGAAATTAATATAATAAATACATATATGCCTATTTGTGGGCTTGGGTTTTTTGTTTTCAACAATGTCGGAATCATACTGTACATGATGTTTTGTGGTATGCATTTTTCAAAATAAAAACATTGTACCTTTTTAAATTTTTTAACAGAAAAATGACACAGTGAAAGTGGTCCTGGTAGTATCAGAGATCGATTAGGAGTATTATGCAGGGTGTTTCAAAGGGAAAGAGAGAGGCTTACAGGAAACAAGTCCACAGGCTTCGGCAAAACCCTCATATAAAATGATGAAGGTTTTGGGAGGGGTGGCAGCAGAGAGAACAGTGAAGAAGGAACAATATAGGGACATTTGAAAGGCATGACTGATGGGACACAGTGACAGCACCTAGGGTGATGTCATGTTCTTTGGCATAGCCTTGCTTCAGAGCACTTAACTGAACAAAAGTTCTAGTGATCAGCTAGTCATCTGTTTACTTTGCTTTTCCATGACATATTTCCAATGACTTTTGTCAAGCAATGCAAAGAATCATAGAAATATGACCATGAGGTAGCAATGGGAGAGAACAGTTTCTTAACTCACTCACCAGTCCCCTAAATCTGTGGTCCCCAACCCCCAGGCTGTGGACTGGTACCAGTCCATGGCCTGTTAGGAACTGGGCCGCACAGCAGGAGGTGAGCGGTGGGCAAGCGAGTGAAGCTTCGTCTATACTTACAGCTGCTCGCATCACCGCCTGAGCTCTGCCTCCTGTCAGATCAGCAGCAACACTAGATTCTCATAGGAACATGAACCCTACTGTAAACTGCGCATGCGAGGGATCTAGGTTGCGTGCTCCTTATGAGAATCTAATGTCTGCTGATCTGAGATGGAGCTGCGGCGGTGATGCTAGCGCTGGGGAGTGGCTGCAAATACGGATTATCGTTAGCAGAGAGGTTCAACTGCACAGAGACCATAATAAATCAATTGCTTGCAGACTCATATCAAAACCCTATCAGTGAGTGGCAAGTGACAATTAAGCTGCATCTCATGGTAGGCTTTATAGTGGCAAGTGAGTTGATGTACTTCAGTTGTACAGCTACATCTGTGGCAGGCTTTAAGTCAGAATCCGACACTTATTTAAGTCCACGCATGGCCCACCCATTATTTTATTTACCACTTCCATCTGCGCCTCTTTCCCGCACTGTGCACTTGTCTCAGTCACAGTTTTGCTAAGCCCACAAGCTAACCCTAGCAAAAATGAGTAAAAAACAAAAGTCGCCGGAGAGCTTCTTTGAAAAGAGGGAAAGACCGCATGATGAGACAGCAGAAGACTCTAAGACTGCCAGCAAAATGAAAGCTGCATTTAAAAGAAAATACCAAGAGTCCTACTTAAATTACAGGTTCATTGCAACAAGTGATTCACATTCTCCAAGCCTGATTTGTATAATATGTGGCTACCGGCTATCCAACAAAACCATGAAACCTTCAGAACTGCTTCGCCACATGGAGACCAAGCACGCTGCATTAAAAAACAAGCCTCTGGAGTTTTTCAAAAGAAAAAAAAACTGAACACGAAGAACAGAACCAATTATTGAAGGCCACCACTTCGTCAAATGTGTCTGCACTGACAGCATCATTCTTAGTGGCTAACTGCATTGCTAAAGCTAAGGAGTCTTTTACTATTGGTGAAGAGTTGATCCTGCCTGCTGCTAAGGACATTTGCTGTAAC
This sequence comes from Daubentonia madagascariensis, assembly GCA_023783475.1. Lineage (NCBI taxonomy): Eukaryota > Metazoa > Chordata > Mammalia > Primates > Daubentoniidae > Daubentonia > Daubentonia madagascariensis. The sequence goes on from JAKFHU010002088.1 coordinate 7,865,043, forward strand.
TTTTAGGAGAGGCTGCAGTTCAAAAGGTGGCATGTGTTCCTCTTTTGGCTAGCACCATAGCTAGACGAATTAATGAAATTAATGAAATAGCAGAGGATATTGAGGCACAATTGTTAGGATTAATAAGTCACCGTGGTACGCAATCCAGGTTGACGAGTCTACCAGTGTTGGCAACAAGGCAACAATGCTTGTTTTTGTGCGATGTATTTTTCAGGAGGATGTGCATGAGGATATGTTATGTGCACTTTTGTTGTCAACCAACACCACAGCTGCAGAACTATTCAAGTCTTTGAATGATTACGTATCAGGAAAACTGAATTGGTCATTTTGTGTCAGTATGGACAGACGTGCAGCTACCATGACTGGACGGCTTTCTAGTTTCACTACTTGGGTCAAGTAGGTCGCTTCTGAATGTGAGTCTATGCACCATGTCATCCATAGAGAAATGCTGGCTAGCCGAAAAATGTCACCTGAACTAAACAACGTTTTGCAGGATGTGACTAAAATTATCACCCACATTAAAGTACATGCCCTTAACTCATGTCTGTTTGTGCAGCTCTGTGAGGAGATGGACACAGAGCACACACGTCTTCTCTTATACACAGAAGTGAGATGGCTTTCTAAAGGTAGATCACTGGCCAGAGTTTTTGAGTTATGACAGCCACTCCAGAGATTTCTTTTAGAAAAACAGGCACCACTGGCAGCACATTTCAGCAACACAAAATGGGTTGCAAAACTTGCTTACTTGTGTGACATGTTCAACCTGCTCGATGAACTCAATCTGTCACTTCAGGGGAGAGCGACAACTGTGTTCAAGTCAGCAGATAAAGTAGCTGCATTCAAAGCCAAACTGGAATTATGGGGGAGGGGACGAGTGAACATTGGGATTTTTGACATGTTTCAAACATTAGCAGAGATTTTGAAAAAGACTGAGCCAGGACCTTCTTTCTCCTAGTTGGCACATGATCACCTATCCCAGCTTTCAAAAGAGTTTGAGCATTACTTTCCAACCACAAAAGACCCCCGAACTGAGAAGAAATGGATCCACGACCCATTTGTGAATAAGCCAGGTGAATCGACTTTGTCCGTGCTAGAAGAGGATCAAGTGCTTGAGATCGCAAATGACAGTGGCCTTAAAAGTATGTTTGAGACAACTTCAAATCTCCATACGTTCTGGATTAAAGTCAAGGCGGAATACCCTGAGATTGCCAACAAAGCACTGAAAAGCCTGCTTCCATGTCCAACGTCCTATCTTTGTGAAGCAGGGTTTTCTGCAGTGACAGCAACCAAAACGAAATTATGGAGTAGATTGGAACATAAGCAACACACTTCGGATGTCACTGTCTCCCATCACCCCCAGATGGGACTATCTAGTTGCAGGAAAACATGCTCAGGGCTTCCACTGATTCTGCATTATGGTAAGTTGTATAATTATTTCATTATACATTACAATGTAATAATAATAGAAATAAATTGTTCCCTGACTCTAAAGCAAAAAAAAAGAAAGAAAGAAAGTGCACAATAAATGTAATGTGTTTGAATCATCCTAAAACCATCCCCTTCACCTCCCCTCCGGTCCGTGGAAAAATTGTCTTCCATGAAACCAGTCCCTGGTGCCAAAAAGGTTGAGGACTGCTGCCCTAAATGAATTATAAAGGAAAAAAGTGTTAAATGATAAATACATAATACTAGAAAAATCTAAAATTGCTTTTAGTTAAATAACAGGACTTTGAAACTTACATTGCATATATTCATGTTAGCCATAAAGTCTGGAAACTTAGATAATACTTTATTTATTTATTTTTGACAGATTGAACCTCCATGATTACTTCTTCTGGGGTATACTAAAGATACATACTTATTCAGTGAAAATCTCAGACACAAATCATCTGAAGCAAAGAATCACTGATGGATGTACAGGGGTTGATGGAAAGACTGCATTAATGTACAACATTGATTGCAGTTTTGCACAGTGCATTGAACTATACATTATTAATGAGGAACAACACATTAAACATATCATGTAACTTCATTGAGCACATCATATATTGTAGTATCAATAAACCATTTATTATATATCATACATATGTGTGTGTACATGTGTTTCCAGTCTTTATTTGCTAGGTTTCCAGTCTTTATGGCCACCTTTTCACCCTTGATTTCTCACCTTGGATGCAAACCCTTCAATTCAACAAGTATTTATTAGGCAACTGTTATGGGATAAATTTTGTCCTCCCCCCCCAAATTCATATGTTGAAACCCTAACCTCAGAATGTGACAGTATTTGGAGATAGGGCCTTTAAAGAGGTAATTAAGTTAAAATGGGGTCATTAGGATGGGCCCCAATCCAACAATTGGCGTCCTTATAAGAAGAGGAGATTAGGACACAGACAGAGACACCAAACATGTGAGTGCGTAAAGAGATGACCATGTGAAGACACAGGGAGAAGATGGCCATCTACAAGCCAAGGAGAGAAGCCTCAAAAGAAACCAAGTCTGCCAACACTTTACTTGGACTTCTAGCCTCTAGAACTGGAAGAATATTAATTTCTGTTGTTTAAGTGACTGAGTCTGTAGTTTTTTGCCATGGCAGCCCTAGGAAATTAATATAGCAATCTATTACGTCTTAGACACTGTGATAGAGGATAGAGACTGGGTATTCAACAATAAAAAAGGCACAATTCTTAACCTTGAAGACAACCCAATTCTTTATTTCCAGCAACCTAAAGAACAGGTCCACTTGGACGTCCTACCATCACTTCAAATACAACTTGTCCAAAGCTGAACTCATGCCCCTAGGCTTCCTTTAGGATTAACAGACTTTACTTTGTAGGGTATGGAAGGGCTCTAACTCTTCCCTGTGGCCTCCTCGTCACTCAGCACAAAGCCTTGAACTTGACAGACACTCAGTATCTATCTGCTGAGTTAGTGATATCAGTCATCGGCTTTCAACATTCTTCCAGCCTAGAAACCCTGGAGTAATCTTGGACTCTTCCTCTCCTTCTTACCCTTGTCCAAGCTGTTGCCTGTGCCTATCAGTTTTTCCAAATGTAATTCAGTTTCCCTCCTTTCTCATTTCTCAACACTTCATGCCTGGATTAATACAACCAGTCTTCTGATTGTTTCCCTTAGTCCAACCTGTTCTTCAAAATGTTGCCAGACTTTTCCTAATCAGGTGTCTCATCATCCTTTTCTTAGACAAACATCGCTGAACTTTTCTACGTACAAGACACCATGCAAGGTGCTGGAGGAAATACACATATGAATAAGTCACAGTCTTCCCCCTTTGAGGAACTCATAGTTTTTTGGAGGAGTTAGACACATGGACAAAAAGTTTCAATACCAATGTGCAAAGTGTTTTGAGAACACATAGGATATTGCAAATAACTTTAGAGGAATTTGGGATAAAGGAGGAGACAGTTGAATTGTAATGAGTAGGAGCAGATCAGATAAAGAAGGAGAAAAGGGAGACAAAAGGAATACTAACCGTGAGGGCTCAGAGTTGGGAAAATGGCCGGCATGTTCAAGAATGGACTTGGTCACTTACGTTACTGCATTGCCTCCCAAACCTTCTGCTTGGTCTCCAAGGGCCTTCATAATCTATCATTCTTTTATCTCACTCTTCCTCAGCAGACCTCTTGAGCTCTAGTAAAACAACTTTACCCATTGTTCACTGAAAATTACCTGCTGCTTTCTGCTTGATACATTTGCTGCACCATGCCCCCATCTGAAATGCTTTTCCCTCTGTGTAGAGGCAACTCTAGACCTCGCAATACCACACACTAAAGGAATACCTGATGGAAGTTCAGGTTCTGCCCTATTCTTTCCCATTGCAGACATTTTTGAGATGGGTATAACCTTTTTAGTTTATTATTAGGCACTAAACACAAGTCATTCACTCTTTCAATTAATATGTGTAGCTAATACTACTACAAGCAGTTTAGTTATCACCTTCAAAAGCTGGCTTAAAAATAGCACTCTGTAATGTGTGTGTAATCAGAGAATTGCTGAGTTCTGACTGGTTGAATTCATTTGTGGTCTGACTGGTATAGACGTCAGAACATTCACAAGGGTTCAGGTTGTTGTGATAACTGCTCTTGCGTAATAGTTTGTATTTGTTCTAAGTAAATATCTGGAAATGTCCAGTTTTACAGATTTTGCAGATAAAATGCTTCCCCAGAGGACTACTCCTAAAAAACAACTAAAATAACTTTTAAAAATATTACAAAGGATATGTGATACTCTATTTACTACATGTTTATGTTACATAGGGTATGTAAATCCCACTTGTATGCAAGAAGCAGAAATACACTTACAGGCAAGGATCAAGTGTTCTGCAGTTGTTAATATTTAACTGGGAGGGGTGAGATGCCTCTAGTATGGACCATGTGAGGCCCTCTTCACCTTGTATTACTACCCCTAACTCTTAAGTTTCTCTCCTTGGCATTCAGATTCCAAGTGCCAGCTAAGTCTCACTTCTTCCATGAAATCGTCTTAACCTGCTCCACCCTCAGTTGATTTCTCTGTTCTTGTAACACCTATTGTACTTACAATCTGTATCAGAGCTTAGTATTTAGCTGTTCTCTGGTTATTTCATATATTCTTGTCTCATGAGCAAAATTTCTTGAATGCAGAGATCCCCTTTTAAAGTAAAATTAATTATTTTCTATTAAATAATATGTTTTATGTGTTGTTTTCTCAATATTTTTTAGAGATTTGTCTTCATAAATATTGATTTAGTTCATTCATTTTAATTTCCAATTAAAGCATACAAGTTCATTGTTAAAAGATAAAGTAATAAAAGAAAGTACCATAACCATAACACTCAGCAATAGATAGTTTGTCTTCTTACATTTCCTTCTAGATTTTTCTTGTATGTTTTTTCATGAGTTCATACTGCACATAATGTCTGTAACTTTTTTATTGATTAACATATTTTCATATCAAAAAATATTCTTCTAACAAATAATCATTTTCTCAAAGAATCTCCTATGGCTGGACATTTAGGGGATTTCCAGTTATTTGCCATCATCCCACAATGTCTTAGCTAATGTTTTGTTCTTACTCCTTTTAATGTCTATTCCCAAACTGTCCTTCAGAAAAAGGTTGCAACAATTTATCTTCTCACCTGTGAGTATAAGAGTGCCTGTTTCTTTCCATCCTTGCCAACAATGGGTGATTTTTTAAAAATCAGAGACTATTTCTTGTATTTCCCTAGTGATTCTAGACAGAGCTGGGGACACAGTTAACACTAAAGCAACAGTTTTGATAAATGGAGTAATAATAGTGTTTTCTCCAATACTTACGACTACTGAATTTTTTAAGTAATTAATTATTCATTCACTCAACATATTTACATCACATGTGATGGCCTGGCACATTGGCTCATGCCTGTAATCCTAGCATTCTGGGAGGCCAAGGCAGGAGGATCACTTGAGCTCAGAGTTCAAGACCAGCCTGAGCAAGAGCGAGCCCTGTCTCTACAAAAATAGAAAAATTAGCCAGGTGTGATGGTGCGAGCCTATAGTCCCAGCTACTTGGGAGGCTGAGGCAGAAGGATCCCTTGAGCCCAGGAGTTTGAGGTTGCAGTGAGCTATGATGATGCCACTGCACTCCACCCAGGGCAACAAACTGAGACTCTGTCTCCAAAAAAAATTAAAAATAAAAATAAATAAATAAATAATAAAATAAAATATACCACATGTGATGGTCCTTGATCTGCCTACTAAAAATGAATACAGCATTTAGAAATGAAACAAATATTTTATGAATTACTGAAACATAAAACACTGATAACTAGTTTCAGAGGTAATGTGTACAGAAGCTACTCTTAAAACAAAAATTGTTCTAGGGTCCTAAGATGTCTCTTGGGAACAAACAGTTTGTCTCATTTTTCTAAGAATAGGAAGAACTAAAACTCTTCCTCTGGGCATTAGGATGATTTTAGGATGAGAAAACCCTACCATCCATTAGCTATTAGAGCCTTCAGAATCAGGGGAATTGTGCCAGAGAGGAAGTAAAAATCTGGTGTGGATTTTCATAGTACCAGACACCTTCTTCAATATGAAGGGGGAAAAAAATCAACACTAAAATTCTTGGAAGAGTTTTTGTTTGTTTGTTAGTGTTGTTGTTGTTGTTTTTAGAGATGAGGTATCACTCTGTCACCCAGCTGGAGTACAGTGGCGCCGTCATAGCTCACTGCAACCTCAAATGCCTGGGCTCAAGCAATCCTCCTGCTTCAGCCTCCCTAGTAGCTGGTACTACGGGTGTGCACCACCACACTGGGCTAATTTTTAAGTTTTTTTTTTTGTAGAGATGGGGGCCTCACTATGTTGCCCAGGCTGGTCTGGAACTCCTGACCTCAAATGGTCCCCCCATCTCAGCTTTCTAGGTAGCTGGGAATATAGGTATATGCCACTGTGCTCAACTAATTTTTTAAAAAAACATTTTGTAGACACAGGGTCTCATTTGTTGCCCAGGCTAGTCTCCAACTCCTGATCTCAAGCAATCCTCCTGCCTTGGCCTCCAAAAGTGCTGGAATTACAGGCTCTGGGGAAAGTTTTAATGTTTCTATCCCTTTCTGAAAGTTTATTTTATTTAAAGCTACCTCAGGGCTAGGGCAACTAGATGCATGTCCTATTATTTTGGTGATTTGATTTTATAAGTCTCTTGTTCAATTATTAGAAAGATCATACTAAGGTGATAGTTGGTTCCACTTTTCCAACATACAAATCTTTTCATCTAATATAAAGTAGTAATCATTAAAAATTAGCATACCTTTAAAAATTACTGATTTTAAACCTCATTGAAAAGGATATATTCCATAATTTTTTATAATATTTTTCTCTTCATGATTGGTGGAAGGTGCTGGAACGAGTTTATAGTTCATAAAGCAACATATAGTGGAAAGAGAATGTGACTGAGGTCCGAAGATATGGATTCTAGCCTAACATCTGCCAGTAATCGCTATTTAACTTTAGACAAGTCACTTCATGTCTTGGGCTACAGTTTCCCCTACTATAAACCAAAAATCTGGTTTAGGTCAGCATTTCCCAAAGTGTGTTCTGTGGAGCACATGTCTTATGCGATGTTCCTTCCATTGGAAAAAGGGTTTCATGATTTGAATACGTTTAGGAAGCGCTGTATACAATAACTACCTCAGAAGTTCTCAGTGTTCATTAACGTATTAAAGCCACTAAAAACCTCTCTAATTTAGAAAACTATTGAACTGTTTAACCTAGTATTTCTCACTTATTTGATTAAAGGAACTTTAAAATTTTGGGGGCATCACAATACTAAAATCCTGTGGAACTAGAGTTCCAAAGAACACACTTTGGGAAATAATGGTCTAGGATCCTTTGAGATGCCTGGATTTATGGTACTATTCTTTCTCACGCAGGCATTCAGCCAGTTGGGTCAGCATTTCCCAAAGTGTGTTCTGTGGAATACATATCTTCTGCAATGTTCCATTGGAAAAAGGGTTTTCATGGTTGAATACATTTGGGAAGCACTGTATATAATATCTACCTCAGAAACTGCTCCTTATTGTGAAACTTGCTCCTTTTTCTGGGTTCTTTATTTCAGAGAAGGTCACCACAATCCAGTCAGTCACCTAAACCAGAATCTTGAGGGTCATCCATTTCCCTCTCATTTACTCTCTTATGTCCAATTATACATCAAATCCCATAGATTCCATCTCCTTAGTATGTCTCCCATCTAGTTCCTTGTCCCCACTTTACTGCCTCTTGCTTTTGAGATCTGCAGCACACCTCATATGGGCTGTTGCTATCACCTCCTAATTTTCTCCTGCTCCAGTCTTGTCTCCCTGGTCTCCAAAACACAAACCCAGTTGTTCTGGGCCTAAAATACTTCAAAGATTTTATTATTTATTATATTTCCCAGAGTTATCAAGTTCAAACTCCTTAGTTTAGCACCTGAGCCTCTTCGGTAATGAGGCCCTTCCTACCCTTCCCCCACTTCTTTGATTCTTCTCTGTGCCTGCCCTGACAAAATGGAGTTACTTTCAGACCCTCTCTAAGGCATCATGCTGTTTGGTGTCTCCACACACCTGCACAGATATTGTTGCCTTTGTCTGGAATGCCTGTTCCTTCCTTCTTCATCTGGTTAGCTCCTCTCTGTCATTGAACATTTAGTTCAAGAATCTCCTCATTGGGAAGGCTTTCCTGACCTGGGAACAAACTTCGTATTCTCCAGCCTCGGTTACCCACTAGACTGAAGCATCATGTCATGTCTTTCTTGTCTTTGTATTCCCAAGCCTTAGTTGGAGCTTAATAAACTCTTATTGAATGAATGAATAATTTAATGGTTTAAATGAACTGATGAGAACACACTTACTTTTCTCAATGGCTGAAAGTGTGACTTTGTTTTCTCTTCTAATTATCCTTGACTAACCTAAGCACACTTGGAGAAGAGTTGGCTAAAAGTGATCTAAAAAGAACTCTATTGTCTATTTTTTTAAGATTTGATAAGGTGAGTATCTTCCTTGTAAGGTATCACACAGCCTGGTAATAACATTCAATGACAATAAGAATTTATCAGGTTTGGCACCCGGGTGTGTCTAATCTCAACAAACCTGGTCACAAGGGAAACTAGGTGAGAGGCTGTAGACAGATTTGCACGAAATGATCACTTATGAAAATTTTAAAAGCATTTATTAATTTATATATATTTGTTGTGCAAGGTACTATGCTGGATATTGTAGAAGATACAAAGATGAATAAATTATTGTATTACATTCAATTAGGGGCGATCAGAACTTACTGAAATAATTATGATTAGAGGTAATGAATGATGAATTCCACAAGAAAGAAACAGAAGGGTAAAAGAATTGGTCAGCAGCACCATCTTCATTTATAAGAGATGGTATTATTCTATGCCACAATATTGAAGTACCCACTGAACTTAAAATACATAAAGTGCAGTTATGTTTCCAAAGTACAGATATCTCAAGCGTAAAAGGCAGACAGTAACTGTATTGTATGGCTCTAAATACCAGTTTGAAACAGATTGTGTACCAGTATGGAACAGATTGTGCAAAAAAGACCAAAACCACTTGAAATCCTCAAGAATATCAGGAAGAATGTAATTAACCAAACCAGGATTTGGCCATAGGACAGAGAAATGAACACTGTGGTTCTTAGAAAGAGAGCTAGGATTTCAGAAATGTACAGTCAACTCTTTACTTGTGAAATTTCAAGATACAGAAATTCTTAGCAAGCGGATGAGAAGACATGAAAAAGGAATGTTCACTGCAACCAATTTCAGTTCACACTCCCAATTCCTCAATTGTTTTAATGCTGTCAACAAATTTTCTTTGCACGTAGCCAAGCGAGAATAACTTCATTCAATTTTTTTTCCTTCCTTTGATCAACTTTAGGTGAAGGTTAAAATAAGGACATAAATTAAAACCTAAAAGTCTGCCTAAGGCAAGCCTGCATCAAAACAAGCAGTATCTGAGCTTGGTGATAAGGAAAAATGGCAACACCTTACTCCTACACAATTTTAATAAGGGAGGAACATTAATTAAGAACGCAAGATAAACAGATTTCGAAGTTAAAAAGTTATTTTTTAAATTATTGAATAATTAAAGATAATTGAAATGTCCAATTTCTAAAAGCTTTCTAATACATTGCATGAAACTGCAGAGCGAGTTTTTGGCCAAAATGGGATTCCCTAAAGAAGGGCCTCACGGATTTCAACGACAATGATCCTGCAAGTGCCTGAGGCAACAGCTGATGCGTTTCTGGAGTCTCTGAATACATGGATGGCTTAAAGGTAGATGCGTACAGCTCCCTGACAGATCTGCTCAAAGCTCCCGTGTCTCCCAGGGCCCTCCGACAGAGGCGGCTGGGCCCGCTTCCTAGGAGAGGCGAACAGGGGGTGGGGCCGCACCGGGATTTTCCTCCCCACTCATTCATTCTCTGATTCACTCGTTCCTGGAGGCAGTTCACCCGGACGCGCGGAGGAAAGGCGGGGCACTGCGCACAGCCCCGGCTGGGTGCGGTCCGGCGCCCGAGGGGAGGCGGGCGGTGGGCTCGGGCGGGGAGCACGGGGGGCGCGGGCGGGAGGAGCAGGCGCGGCGGCCTGCGCCGGAAGTGAGTGGTTGGCGGCGGGCGGGGGGAGCGCGCGGCCTCGAGCGAGTCGGTCCGCCCGTCGGCCGCCCGGCCCCCGGCCCCGCCTTCTGCGTCTCCGCCGGACTCGGCCGCGCTCGGCTCCGCCGCCGCGGGGCGCTGCGGCCGCCCCGCCCCCGCCCCCGCCCCCGCCGCGGGGTCCGTCAGTCAGTCAGTCAGTCAGTCACGGAGCGCGCGGCGCGGGAGCAGCCGGCGCTCGCTGCGTGTCCGGGGAGGGAGCGCGGCGCCTGGGGAGGAGGCGGAGGCAGCGGCTGGAGGAGCGCGAGCGGCGGCTGCCCTGCCCCGGGCCGCGACGGTAGCCGGGGCAGCCGGAGGGCCGAGCGGCTGCTGCCGTGAGTGCTCTCCTTCGTCCTCGGGGCCAGGGGAGGGAGCTGGGCGGTCGCGGGGCGGCGAGGCGCTCCCGCCTCCATTTTCCCGGCGCCCGGCCCGGCCATCCGGGCGCGGTGCGGGCGGCCGCAGTCTGGGGCGGGGTCGCTGCCGGGCTCCGGCTTGGGTTGGAGCCGGCTGGACCGCGGCCGGCCGGTGGGTGGGGGTCGGCGGAGCCTGGACTGCACCCTGCACCCCTGGGGACCGCGACTGAGGGAAACAATGAGACATGGGGCCGCCTGGGGAGGGTGCGGTTGGGCTTCTCCGACCCGGCACCGGGGGCTGGTAGCCTGGGACCGCGGGGAGGAAAGGACTCTCCCCCGACTAGCCGCAGAAACCAGCGTCTCGATGTCGGGTTGCTCAGGTTTCGATGCGCCCCATCTTTCATAGATGAGTTCAGTGCAGAGATTTAGTAAGGTGGGGCGCGTTCTGTGTCTTCTTTCTAATTAAGCAGGGTAAGTAATTGCTCCAATGCTTCTTAGCCCCATCTCACCTTTCCTTGTGTATGTACATTCCCGCCGGAAATCCAAACTGCAGTTCATGGCGGGGGGGCGTAGGGAAGGAGGGGGCAGTATGATAGTATTAGTTAGGATGTCTTCATTTTAAGACGGCTTGAAAAATGTGGTTTTCACACAGCCCACTGTGTGAGCTGGAAACTGCGTAAACCTTATTGCTTATAAGCACGAAGACGTGGCTTAATATGAAATAAGAGCTTTAGAGGAGGGTATAAGTGTTACATGTGTCTTGCGTGTGTGCATTTCTTATATTCTGTGGGAAGATCAGCTGGGGAAATTTGGGAGAATGGAAAAGTTCTTCACTCGGTCTCGCAATAAGGGTGGATGTTGTCTGCAGCATTTCTCGTGGAGATGTGGAAAGCTGCTTGTGTATGTAAAGTCCGCTGTAAAGGAACAGTGAAAGTAACGGGGTTACGCGTGAGGCGTGATCGGATTATTAAAGGGTGGTATTGAGTCCATGAGAATATTAAACTCAGCAAACATTATGGAATATCTACTCTCTGTCAGGCAGGGCGGGGGACACCAAGTGAACAAGACCTAGAGAATGGGGTGGTGGAAAGAGCTCTTTGGAGTCGGAGAAAACAAAGTCCCAATGCCTCGGAATTGGCTGACAGCGATGTTGGTGAAGCGGCTGAACTCTCTACAATACGTTCCCTGTCAATAAAATGGGAATAACACCACCTGTTTAACCTCCCCAGATGGTTTTCATACAGATTAAATGAGATAACATATGCTAAATGCGTAGTACCTTGCTGGGTACTGAGGTGTTTAACAACACCCTAAATTCCTTTCCTCCCTCTCCTGCTCTCTGGGAATTTTCTTGGGGGAGGGTAGGGAAGAAGTGAATATAGGTAATTGTAATACAGTGCATTATATAATAAAATGTTGAAGTAGAGGTGTAGAATAGGGGAGCGAAGAAGAGATTAATTCTAGATTGGGGGCATTGGGGGAAAATTCATGGAAGCCTCGGCATTGAAGTGGAACCTTTAAGGATTTCAGCAGGTGCAGAGGGGGAGGGGGAGGACATTCCACATTGAGGTGATGCTATCCTTTGAGAGATGAATTGTGGAGGAAGACCATTGGGGGAAGGGCAAAATAGAGACGCTCAAAAGCTTTTTAGCCCTTGTTGAGTCTGACCTTCAAAGATTGTCTGGGTTATTTTGCTTTTTGTGTCGTGAATTTCCCAGAAACCAGATATAGCCCTATTCAATTAAGTACAAAAATGTCTGCAAAGCCTAATTCATGATTTTTTGGATTGCTGCTCTCTTCTGTTTGAATTTAATAAAGAATTATTTGTAGATGTTACCTTGTGATAAATGTTATCTCTATTTGATAGAAGCAGCAGCTAATTTTTTAGACTCAGAGGTCTCACTACAACTATAAAGTAACTGGCTGATAGAAGTGGATTTGTGGGCTCTATTGAGTGTGTTTTCACAAATATTTAACACTTTATTTTTTGAAGAGGTGTTGTTAACCATTGTCTTTGAGGATAATTATGATGTGTTTTCTACCTTTTGGTTCCCACCCCATAAATACTTATTAAATTAGCATTCATAGAGATGACTATCACACACTATTCACAGATTCTTGGATACACATTATAGAATCTCATGGCTTTGCCTGCCTTGGTTTGGAAGTAGTTGAATGTCAACATTAGTACTGTTAATCCCAAACTCTTATTTTAGGAAAATTAATATTAGTGAAACAAGATATGACCTCAGTCAAATAACTGTCTTGGACTGTTAACTCTTTTACATATAAAGTGAAACTTTTTATTAGATCACTTGTTTTCAAACTGTTTTACTGAACTCAAGAATTTTGAGGAGGTGCTTCAGAGGTTCTGCAGATGTTTGGCTTAAATCTCATTAAAAGTGTATTTTAAACTCATAATAATAAAAAGTGACTACTATATAACATACACTGCTTTAAATACTTTATATGTGTTAATTTATTTAATCTTCACCATAACCCTATGAAATAGGTTCTGTTACTATTTGAGAAAACAGGCACAGACAGTAAGTTACTTGCCCAAAGACTGCATAGCTGAGTTTGAAACTGGGCAGCCTAATTCTTAAACTTGTTAGTCAGCATCCTATACTACCACCATAGCAATACATGTACATACCCTTTTTTAGAAAATCTGTGGTTAGTTGGGCATGGTGGCATTCTGGAATCCCAGCTGCTTGGGAGGCTGAGGCAGGAGGATCTCTTGAGGCCAGGAGTTTGAGTCCAGCCTGGGCAACATAGCAAGACCCTGTCTCTTAAAAAAAAAAAAGTCTAAAAAAATAGTGGTAAAGTATACATAACATAAAACTTACCATTTTAACTGTTTTTAAGTGTACCATTTAGTGGCATTAAGTACATTCACATTGTTGTGCTACCATCAACACCATCTCCAGAACCTTTTCATCATCCCAAACCGGAATTCTACCCATTAAACAGTAACTCTACATCTCCTCCCTCTATTCCCTAATAACAACTTTTCTAGTTTGTTGACTACTATAGGTACTTCATGTAAGTGGAATTTTGCAATATTTGTCCTTTTGCGTCTGGCTTATATGATTTAGCATAATGTCTTCAAGATTTATCCATGTTGTAGCATGTACCAGAATTTCCTTTTTTAAGGCTGATTAATATTCCATTATATGTATATACCACATTTGTGAACATTTGGGTTGTTTTTACCTTTTGGCTATTGTGAATTATACTGCTATGAATATTGCTGTACAACTGTCTTTGAGTCTCTGCTTTCAATTCTTTTGGATATACACCCAGAAGTGGAATTGCTTGATTATATGGTAATTCAATATTTAATTTTTTGAGGAACTATTATATTGTATTCCACACAGCTGCACCATTTTACATTCCCACTAGCAATGCACAAGGGTTCCAGTTTCTCCACATTTGGTCAACATTTATTTTCCAGTGTTTTTTTCTTTTTGTGTTTTTGATGATAATTATTCTAATGGGTGTGAAGTGGTATCTCATTGTGGTTTTGATTTGGATTTTCCTAATGATTAGTGATGTTGAGCATCTTATTATGTGCTTATTGGCCATTTGTATATCTTTAGAGAAATGTCTATTCAAGTCCTTTACCCATTTTTAAAGTGGGTTGTTTGGTTTTTTGTTGTTGAGTTGTAGGAATTCTTTGTGTACTCTGGATATTAACCCCTTATCAGTTATATGATTTGCAATTATTTCCTCCCATTCTGTGGGCTGTCTTTTCACTGTCTTTTTTTTTTTTTTTTTAAATAAAAACATGGAACACTTCACAAATTTGTGTCATCCTTGTGCAGGGGCCATGCTAATCTTCTCCGTATCGTTACAATTTTAGTATATATGCTGCTGGAACAAGCACTCACTATCTTGATAGTATCCTTTAATGTACTAAAGGTTTAAATTTTTATGAAGTCCAATTTATTTTTTCTTTTGTTGCCTATGCTTTTGATGTCATGTCCAAGAAATCATTTCCAAATCCAATGTTGTGAAGGTTTTCCCTATGTTCTAGGAATTTTATAGTTTTAGCTCTTGCATTTACATCTTTGATCTATTTTGAGTTAAATTTTGTATACAGTGTTAGGTAAGGGTCCAACTTCATTCTTTTGCATGCAGATATCCAGTTTTCCCAGCACCATTTGTTGAAAGGACTATCCTTCCCCCATTGAATGGGCTTGGCACCCTCATAGACTCATTCATATGTACACGTGTGTATGTACACATATGCCATGTATGTATATAAAATTTTAACACATTGAAGACCATAGTGCTACATGATTATATTAATACATGGTTAATTTTGGGGGTAGGATGAGACAAGCATTCCTGAGAACAAAGCTCTTACTATCTCTGCTTACTTGTGAATTTTAAATGGGTCATGGATAAGGAAAGTTGTAGATTGCAGTAGATTTTTTAAAAATTCAGTCTTTTGCATATCTATTCATGCATTATAAAATTGTCTCAACTATACATTACTGTGGCACATGCACTGTGCTCAATTAGGTAGGTAAGACTCAGGCACATTTTTCTTTGGGTGCAATGCTCATCCTGTGTAAGTCATTTGTATAGTAACAATGAACATGTAACAGTAAGTTCTGATATCACATCATAGATGTTTTTATAGATCATTGCAAGTTTTGGATTTTTCATATTTGCCTTATAAGAAGTTGTTAGATATTGTAACTGAGTCAATTTTGAAAGAAAAGATTACCTTATTTTCTTAAACTTTTGGATCAGTGTATTTGGGAAGTATCCTGAGACTGCAAAGTGAACAGTTAACAGCTGCTACCTACTTGCAACTACTTCTCTGGTTGAAATCAAAACAAAATTATGCAGCTTAGGTGGTCATAAGACTGTAATTAACATCCTTGGCCCACAGTTTCTCTCTTTGAGTTTATAAGTAATATAATGTATTTGAACATAAAATAGTATTAGCAACACATTTGCCAGTTTTATATATTTGGGATGCTGTATAAAATTTCATCTGAAAAAGTTTTGTTGACAAATATTTTTTAAAGCCCCCAATTGCATGATTTCTGAAGCTTCATCACGTGCTTTCCCTGCTATTATTTTAAGATACTTACCACACTTTGAGACAGATGTCTTAAAATGCATCACTTAGGGATTTATAAATTGACTTTTTAAAAAGTGTATATTTTTGCTATTAATAAAATGCGTACTGTTTTTCTGCTGTAGGAAGAGCTAGGCATAATAGAGAAATCTAAGAGACAGGTATTTTCTTCTCCAAAATAGAGAGGATGCCAGCTTAAGTGCAGAATACAAGGAATCAGTAGAGAGTGAAATTGAGGAATCAGGGACCACGAGGAAGCAGAAGGGACTAGGAGTTGAAAATAGGTGACGAGATTAGCTTTGGAAAAGGAGGGACAAGTCATCCCTTTAGAGGTCCAGGATTGATGGCTTAATATTATGTAAGACTATTAAAATTTAAGCCCCCTGGTGAAAAATTGTGGTATCTGGTGAAAATTAGGACTATAAACATAGTAAATAGGCCTAAATATTGTAGAATCATAATAAACCAATTTTGTGATGGTACTAAAAGTTGGATGCTTTTTTGGAAATTACCTTTAGGAGGCGCTTACTGAGTTTGATACGTGAAAAAAAGTATTAGCTAAGTCAGTATAGCAGAACAACTAATAATGTGACTTGTATTCTTTATCCCAAATTGTACATGCCTTAATATCTCTATGCATGTTTCCCAAGCATGGTTTGTTCTCCCTAATTTTTCCAGTCAAAATTTTACTCACCCTTGGAAACCCACCTCCATGCACATTCTTTGTGAATTTACTTGACACCAATCAAAATTAATTGCTTTTTTCTTCATTCCTATAGGCCTTACTTGATTTGCCTTATGTTGTAGAAAATTGTGTACTGTCTCATATACCCCTGAATTCTGGAGTACTGAACCTGGTTTTACTCATCTGAAATGTCCCTCAGTCCCTTAAATATAACAGAAATTCAATAACAAGGTTTTATGAAAGCCCTAACTTGAAGAATTCTTTATAGTTGGTGTTATATCTTCTGGAAGGATTCACTAAAATCTAATAATGTTTATTTTATTTATAAAGAATAATTATTTCTTGACTCATTTGGTTTATTTCATATTGTAACAAATGACATTGGAACCTGGTGAAGGAAATCAGTGATCTCCCTTATGTGTGCATAGTGTGCTTTATAAATGTCACTAATGGTTCAAAAATGTTTTTGTTTACCCTAAGTTTTTAGAATAAATATATATATTTTAAAGCAGGAGCAATGAATATGATGCATTATGTTTGAAACACCTTGGTTTTAGTACTTTAGTATTCCAAAGTCTGGCTCTTAAATCTGTTTATTTTGGTACGTTTTAATGCTTGTCTTAGCTGAAAAGACAGCTCATATAGGGACATATACCCAAAAAGAATAAGTGCAGTCTTTGGCTGTACTTTTGGTTTGGAGATATTCATTGTTAAATTTCTCTCCATCAATTATGCTGATTTGGCTAGTGAAAAGTTTTCTGTCCCTATCGGTCAATCAGCTGTTCTTGCAAACCAGTGTGAGGATTTGCATTTATATATTTTTAATAAATGAGTTCAAAATCCATTCAAACTCTATTTGGAAGGCATTTCAAAAATTAGAAATGGCTTCTCTGTTTAGAGTGTGCAGATGAGTATTTTAAGATGGCACACATTGTTTTCTTTTGGAACACAATTATTATTGTGTTTTAACATGTTTCATTTACCTTTAAGGTAGAGATAGATAAACCATGTTTTTGTTTTTAAAAACAATGTCTAGGTAGCATACTGCCACAGCCACTTATCATCACAGAAATTCAGCAAATTTAGAACTTTAGTCTTTTTATAAAAGATAAATGTTTAACTCACCTTTAAGTTGGACAACTCTTGTGAGACAAACCTGTTTGGTACAAAATACTGTGGTCACTTCTCAGCCACATCAATAACAATCCCGTAACACTTGGCTGTCTTCTTGCTTCACCTTCTCTTTTGTTGTAGTTGCTTTTGAAATTAAACCGTACCTTTGCCCCCTACTTTCTTTTGTTCAGGTCAAAGCAGCTGCTTCCTGAAGGATCATATAATATAGTTTTTCCATAAAACATTGTTTGTATTAAGGAAATCATTTACTGTTGAGAGTATATCTTCTCTGGAACACCAGTCTTACAAAAAGGTAGATTATTTTATTTTATTATTGAAAAAGAATAGAGCAAATACTGTCACTCTTCCCTCAGAATACTTAGAGTTACTTAGTACCAGAATACTTATGTTACTTTATATGATGTGTGACTGTCTGACCGGTGGCCACAATGAAGATACCAGTATCATTCTGTATGTTAAAGATAAATATATATTATACTTTAAATACATATGTGTATTAAGATAAAAATTAAATAAAAATAGAACTTCTAATATGATCTTTTTTTTCCCTTTTTCTTTTCTTGAGACAGTCTTGCTCTGTTGCCCTGGCTAGAGTGCAGTGGCGTCATCATAGCTTCATTGCAACCTCAAACTCCTGGGCTCAAGCGATCCTCCTGCTTCTTGGGTAGCTGGGACTACAGGCGCACACCACCCGCCCACCCAGCAAATTTTTTTTTCTATTTTTGGTAGAGAAAGGTTTCATTCTTGTTCAGGCTGGTCTCAAACTCCCGACCTCAAGCGATCCTCCCGACTCGGCCTCCCAGAGTGCTAGGATTACAGGCGGGAACCAACGTGCCTGGCCTAATATTATGTTCTTATACCCCAGTGAATCATCTCTCATATGTCATGGGGTAAAATCACCTCCATTTTGGAAACCACTATACAATCTTATTGAATTATTATTGGTAATAATAAGCCTTTCATATTTAGTTCCATTTCATGGTGTATAATACTTTTATATGAAGCCATCTTAAAAATAAAACACTTGGGACAAGACATTCTGATTCTCTCACTCATTAGAAAGTAAGGTTTGTGGAAGCAAAGTAGATAAATTTTAACAAAGTGAAATCATTCCACATTGTATTCAAAAAGTATAACATTACTTTGTACCCCATAAATATAAACAACTATAATTTGTGGATGTATACAGTAATACATTTTTTAAGAAATTTCAGTAAATTGAGACTTGAATAAAACTTGTTCTTCACTACAGTTGAAATTATAGGCTTATTTCAGACACCTAAGTTTGGATTTTGCATTATGCTTTTATGATTTATTCAAGGTGAACTAAAAAGTACCCTTAATTAAAAGTAAAAAATTTAACATTTAGTAATTCAGTGGTGTTTGATAGACTTATAATTTTTCCATGTCCATAGTGAGCATTTTTCTTAACGCCTTTAGCAAGATATAAAACATTTTTCATGACCCCACCCTTTACTTTTTCCCTCTCTCTGCTTCCCGTCCTTATCCCAGAAGCAACTGCAGTCATAGTTGCTTCAGCACAGATAAGTTTTGCCATTCTATAACTTTATTAATTGGATTGTACCTGTGTATGCTTTTGTCTTCAGCTTCTTGCACTCAGCATGATGTTTTTAGATTCATCCACATTGTTGTATGTGTCAGTAGTTCCTTTTTATTGGTGAGTAATATTCAGTTGTACAAATGTTTGAACGTGCCATGGATTGTTTATCTATTTTCCTGTTGATGGGCAACTAGGCTGCTTCTAGTTTGGGACTATAATGAAGAAAACAGCTGTGAATATTTTTGTACAAGTCTTTCTGTGAACAGATGTTTCATTTCTCTTGGATGAAGGAGTGGGTATGCTAGGCCATATTGATAGATGTTGTTCCTCCTTTTAAAAACTTCATATTGAAGAACAATATATATTCAGGAAAGTGCACATATCATAAGTGTATACTTTATCAACTCTTGTATAACCAGTACACAGATGAAAAAATAGAATATTACCGGCATGCCAGAAGCCCCCACTTATGCTGGCTTCTCTATACCCCAGCATCCTCATGGGTCATCACTGCCTTGGCCTCTAACTATAATTATGCTATACAGTTTTTTGGCTTGCTTGTTTCTCTAAAAAAAAAAATTTACTACTTTATTGAGGTATAATTTCCATATAATAACCTGCACACATTAAAGTATACAATTTGATGTTTTCATACACCCATGAAACCAACACTTATAATCAAGATAGTGAACATTTCCATCATCCCCCAAAGTTTCTTCACACCCCTTTGCAGTTTGTCCCCTTCTCTTTTCCTGTCTTCTGGCAGCCTGTCACTATAGATTAGTTTGCATTTTCTAGAATTTTATATTAATGGAATCATACAGTTCTCCCCCACTCCCGCTAAGTCTGGCCTGTTTTCATGCAAAATAATGATTTTTAGATTCTTCCGTGTTGTTGCTTGGATTAGCTCCTTTCTATTGCTGAGTGGTATTCTATTATGTATATATATCACTTTTTATTTTTCATTTACCTTTGATAGACATTTGGGCTGTTTCCATTTTTGGCTTTTACAAATAAGGCTACTATGACATTTGTGGACATGTTTTCATTTCTCTTAGATAAACACCTATGAGGACATGCTGAGTTATAGGGTAGGTATATTTTTAACTTTTTTAAAAATGGGCAAGTTTTTCCAAATTTGTATCATTTTATATATTCAACAGCATTATATGACACTTCTACTTTCTCTACATCATAACACTTGATATTGTCAATCTTTTTCATTCTAGCCATTGTAATGGATATGTGGTAGTGTCTCATTGTAGCTTTAATTTGCCTTGTGTGATTAATAATAATGTTGAGCGACTTTTCATGTTCTTATTAGCCACTTGGGAAGTGACAACAAGTCTTTTGCCCATTTTTAAAATTGGGTTGTATATCTTTTTCTTATTTAGTTGTAGCAATTCTTTATATAGTCTATATACAAGTTCTTTATCAGATATATTTGTGAATATTTTCCCTTAGTCTGCTTGCCTAGTTTTTAAATGGTGTCTTTCAAAGAGCAGAATTTTTTGGCTTAACTCTTTTTACTTTTTTTTAAAAAAAGAGCAGGCATTTTTATATTGGACTTCATCAAAATTATCAATTTTTTCTTTTATGACCATAGTGTTTTCTGTGTCATAATATTATAAATTTTTGCCTACACCAAAGTTAAAAAATATATTCCTGTATTTTCTCCTAGGAGCTTTTAATTTTAGCTTTCACATTTCAGTCTATGATCCATTTTGAATTAATTTTTGTTTATGGTGTGATATAGAGGTCAAGAGTCCCACCCCCACCCCACCCTTCCCCCTGCCTTATATCTAGTTGTTCCAGTATCATTTGTTAAAAAACACTTTCGTTCCTCATTGCCTACTTCAACTCTGATATCCTTATTGAAAATCATTTGACCGTGTAAGTGTAGGTCTATTCCTGGATTCTCCATTCTGCTACGTTGATGTAATTCTCTGTCCTTCTCCCATACTACATTATCTTGATTACTTAGAGAGTCTGGAAGTCAAATGGAGTAAGCCCCTCAATCTTTTCAAGTTTGTTTTGGCTATTATAGGTCATTTACTTTTCCATATAAATTTTAGAATAAGCTTGTCAGTTTCTGGGATCTTGGTTGCAGTTACATTGAATACCTAGTTCAATTTAGGGAGAATTGACATCAATAATATTTCATTTTCTAATCCATTAAGATGGTATATCTATCCATTTATTTAGGTCTTTAATTTCTCTCAGCAATGTTTTATATTTTTCAGTTGTCTTAGTGTGTGTTATATAAACACTATATGCTGTCTTATTTCTTTTGTTTCTTATAGCCAAATCATTATTTTTATATGCTTTATTTTTATGATGTAAATTAAGATTTGGTATAGAGATATTCCATATAATAACATTATCTAATGCATAGATAAACAGGCTATCTATTCTGATGTGACAATGCTAGAAATAGAGGACACTAAAACAGATATCTTTAGACATGTAAAAGTAGAAGTTTAAAGCTGTATAGTTATTGGCACAACTCTTTTGGTTTGTATGGTTGTGGATATTAATCTTTAAAGGCCTATCTTTATTGTTTAATAAAAAACTGTGATCATCCAAGCCTGGACAATAGAGCAAGATCATGTCTCTAAAAAAAATAAATAAATAAAATGAAATAAAATATTTTTAAAAAACAAAGTAAATTTGTTTTTATTTATTTATTTGGAGACAGAGTCTTGCTGTGTCACCCTGGCTAGAGTGCAGCGGAGTAATCATGGCTCACTGCAACCTCAAGTTCCTGGGCTCAAGCAGTCCTCCTGCCTCAGCCTCCCAAGTAGCTAGGACTACTGGTGAGCGCCACCACGCACAGCTAATTTTTTCTAGTTTTAGTAGAGACAGAATCTTGCTCTTGCTGTTGCTCAGGCTGGTCTCGAACTCCTGACCTCAAGTGATCCTTCCGCCTTGGCCTCCTAGAGTGCAAGGATTACAGGCATGAGCCACTGCGTCTGGCCTCTAAATTTGTTTTTAATTTTGGAACATTTTAAACCAAAGTATAAAACATATACATCTACATACTTACCACTAGTAGTAATCAATTGTTTATATTCTGCTTCAAATAATTTCCTTTAAAGAAATGTAACATGTATAATGAAAATCCTCCCCCAGATAATTTGTGGTATTTCCAGCATGTTTTAATACATTTAATACATAGGTATGTATCTATAAAATTTTACTTATTGCTGTTCTGTGCTTTTGAATTTTATATAAATATACTATATCTTCTTTAAAATTTGCATTTTTTGCTAAAGCATATGATTGACATTATTCATGCTGGTTCTTATAGATCCAGTTCATTCTTTTTTCTCACAATTAGCCAAATATTCTATTCCCCTTCTTAGGGACAGTTAGATAGTTAGGAAGCCACAGTGAACATTTTTACATTTCATCCTGGTGCTTGTCTGTAAGTTGGACACTTAGTGGTGTTACTGGTTCATAGGATATATAATCTCCAAATGGCTCTCCAAAGTGGTGAGAAATATTATATATGTTCTACCAGAATGTTCCCATTGCTGCACATCCTCCCCAACCCCTGGTTTTATTACACTTACTATTTTTGCCAACTCGAAGTGTGTGAAATGGTTATTTTTTTAAACTAACATTCTTTAGTATGTTTCTAGAAGTATAGTTATATTTCTAGTATATAGTATTTTTTAATCTATGGAAATTGTTTTCTTGCAAATGTCCATTAAGAAATGGTTCCAATCACAAATTAAAGCTTTTAAAAGAGTTTTGAATGAAAGCATTGTTGTTTATGTTTATTCACAGTGGAGTAAAAGTGCTTTCTCTAAAGAAATGTTAGCTGTCCTGGCTGTAAGACTGTTTGATATTGGAGTATTGCCTAAAATGCATTAACTCCTGTGTTGTGACATCTGTGTAGATAATTTAGATGATTATTTGGCTAACAGAACCCATGGCTGCTTTTACTTCCTGTGAATTTTTTATTTTTTTGGAACATATTTAATTTTTGGTAATTATGTATAGTCAAGTAAAAATATATCTAGTTATGGATGGGTTTTTCAAAAAAATTCCAAGTTTATTTGATGAGTGCTTATAAGAGTAGAAATTATTTGCTCTGGTAATGCTGAATGTATCATTCTTACATAATTTGTCTTTTTTTTAACCCTCCCCCCTCTGTGTGTGTATAGTTAAAAACATTTCAGATTTAAAATATTGTATCATGTAGGTGCATAAATTTTTAAAGTAAAGAGTATAAAAGGTACAAAAAGTTTAGTTCTTTTGTCAGAGAATTTTATAAAACTGCATGAGGGAAGGGACCATGTCTGTCCTTAATATAGCTATGTTCCCTGTGCTTACCAGCACAGTGCCTGACTCACGGTAGTATTTTAAGTATTTGCTGAATGAACAATGTTATTTCTTTTTAAGAATTAGTAATAAGTGAAAAATAAATGTTTTTTAGTAAAATAAGCACAGAGTTAATTCTGCTTGAACCTAGAATTCTGTCAGTATTTATTGTTAGATATCAATGTTTTTTTAAAAATTAAAGACTTTATTTTAGAGTAGTTTTAGGTTCACAGCAAAATTAAGAGGAAGGTGTAGACATCCCATATACCCGCTGCCCCCACATGTGCTTAGCCCCATTATCAACATCCCTATGAGAGTGGTACACTTGATACAGCTGATGAACCTACATTGATACGTCATTATCACCCAAAGTCCCTAGTTTATGTCAGGGTTCACTCTTGGTGCTGTATGTTCTGTGGGTCTGGAAAAATGTATAATGACATGTATCTATCATTATAGTATCATGTAGAGTCTTTTCACTGAGAAGATTGATGTCACACTGAGAAGTGTGAGTCAGTGAACAGAGAGGAAGACCTGCCTTTGTGGATGTGCATGGGCACCCTCCAATTGGCTGGGACAAACAGGCAAAAGAAGAGGGACTCTAATTCTCTGCTCTCTGTTCATTCCAGAGTGGTTCACTTTTTTTCGTCTTGCGTTTGGACATCAGATTCCAAGTTCTTTGGCTTTTGGACTGTGGGACTTGCACCAGCAGCCTCCCAGGGGCTCTCAGGCTTTTGGCCTCAGACTGAGGGCCGCACATTGGCTTCACTGAAGCTTCCAGACTAAGGTATGCTGCTGGCTTCTCTGGTGCTCCAGCTTGCTGACAGTCTGTCTAGGACTTCTCTGCCTCTATGATTCTGTGAGCCAGTTCCCCCTAATAAAGCCCCTCCCATATATCCTGTAGGTTCTGTCTCTCTGGAGAACCCTGACTAGTACACTATCTTCATAGTTTTTTCTTTTCCAGAATGTCATATAGTTGGAATTATACAGTATGTAGCCTTTTCAGATTTGTTTCTTTCACTTAGTAACATGCACTTAGGGTTCCTCCTTGTCTTTTCATGGCTTGATAGCTCATTTCCTTTTAGCTCTGACTAATATTCTAGTGTCCGGATATACCACAGTTTATCCATTCCCCTGCTGAATGACATCTTGGTTGCTTCCAAGTTTTAGAATAAAGCTGCTATAAACATCCATATGCTGGCTTTTGTATGGATATAAGTTTTCAGCTCCTTTGAACAAATACAAAGGAGTGCCGTTGCTGGATCATATGATAAGAGTATGTTTAGTTTTATAAGAAACTGCCAAACTGTCTTCCAAAGTGTTTGTACCATTTTTCATTCCCACCAGCAATAAATGAGAGTTACTGTTGCTTACCAGCATTTGATGTTGTCAGTGTTTTGGATTTTGGCCATTCTAATAGGTGAATAATTGTATCTCATTGTTTTAATTTGCATTTTCCTGTTGGCATATGGTGTGGAACACTTTTTCATATACTTATTTGCTGTCTGTATATATTATTTGGTGAGGTGTCAATTATTTGGCCCATTTTTTCATCAGGTTGCTTGTTTTTTTAGTGTTGAGTTTTAAGAGTTCTTTATATATTTTGGATAATAGTCCTTTGTTAGATGGGTTTTCTCCCAGTCTGTGGCTTGTCTTCTCATTTTTTTGATGTTGTCTTTCATAGACTTTTTTTATTTTAATGAAGTCCAGCTTATCAATTATTTCTTTCATGGATCATGCCTTTGTCATTGTGTCTAAAACGTCATCACCATACCCAATGTCATCTAGATTTTCTCTTATGTTATTTTCTTGGAGTTTTATAGTTTTGTGCTTTACATTTAGATCTATTGTCTATTTTGAGTTAATTTTTGTGAAGTATATAAAGTCTGTGTCTAGATTCCTTTTTTGCATGCGGATGACCAGTTGTTCCAGCACCATTGGTTGGAAAGACTATCTTTGCTGCATTTGATTGTGTTTGCTCCTTTGTCAAAGATCAGTTGACTATATTTATGTGAGTCTATTTCTGGGCTCTCTGTTATGTTTCATTGATCTAGTTGTCTAGTCTTTCACCAGTACCACACTGTCTTGATTACTGTAGCTTTATAGTAAGTCTTGAAGTCTGGTAGTATCAGTCCTCCAACTTTATGCTTTTTCAACACTGTGTTGGCTGTTATAGGTGTTTTGCCTCTCTATATAAAAGTTTAGAATCAGTTTGCTGATATCTGCAAAATAACTTGCTGGGATTTGCTTGGTATTGCATTGGCTCTGTAGATCAAGTTGAGAAGAACCAACATCTTGACAATACTGAGTCTTCCCATCCATGAGCATGGAGTATTTCTCCGTTTATTTAGTTCTTCTTTGATTTTTTCATCGGAGTTTTGTAATTTTCCTCATTTAGACCTTATACATATTTTGTTAGAATTATTTTCTATATAAGTATTTCATTTTGGGGGAGTGCTAATGTAAATGATATTGTGTTTTAAATATCAAATTCCACTTGTTCATTGATATTTAGCAAAGTGATTGACTTTTGCATATTAACTTTGTATCCTGCAACTTTGTTATAATTGCTTATTAGTTCCAGGAGTTTGTTGATTCTTTTGGATTTTCTGTATAGATGATCATGTCATCTGCAAACAAAGATAGTTTTATTTCTTCCTTTCCAATCTGTATACCTTTTATTTACTTTTCTTTTCTTACTGCATTAGCTAGTACTTCCAGTACAATGTTGAAAAGGAGTATTGAGAGGGAACATCCTTGCCTTCTTCCTGATCTTAGTGGAAAAACTTCAAGTTTCTAACCATTTAGTATGATGGTAGCTGTAGGTTTTTTGTAGATATTCTTTATCAAGTTGGAGACGTTCCCCTCTATTTCTAGCTTACTGAGAATTTTTATTATGATTAGGTGTTGGATTTTGTCAAATTTTTTTTGTATCTGTTGATATGATCATGCAATATTTTTTGTCTGTTAATGTAATGGATTACATTAATTGATTTTCAGATGTTGAGCTAGCCTTGCATACTTGAGATACTTGGTCATGGTGTATAATTCTTTTTATACATTTTTAGATTCAATTTGCTAATAGTTTTTTGAGGATTTTTACATCTGTGTTCATGAGAGAGATTGGTCTGTAGTTTTCTTTTCCTGTAATGTCTTTGTCTGGTTTTGGAATTAGGGTAATGCTGACTTCATAGAATGGGTTGGGAAGTATTCCCTCTGCTTCTGTCTTCTGGAAGAGATTTTAAATAATTGGTATAATTTCTTCTCTAAATGTTTGGTAGAATTCACCAGTGAACCCATCTGGGCCTTGTGCTTTCTGTGTTGGAAGGTTATCATTGTTGATTCCATTTCTTTACAGATACAGAACTATTCAGATTGTCTATTCTTGTGTGAGTTTTGGCAAATTGTACTTTTCAAGGAATTGGTCCATGTCATCTGAGTTAGCAAATTTATAGGCATAGAGTTGTTCATAGTATTCTTTTATTATCCTTTTAATGTCTGTAAGATCTGTAGTGATGTCCCCTCTCTCATTTCTAATATTTGTAATTTGTGTTCTCTCTTTTCTTCTTAGTTAGCCTGGCCTAGAGGCTTATCAATTTTATTGACTTTTTTTTCTTTTAAGAACCATCTTTTGGTTTTGTTGATTTTTCTCTATTGATTTCCTGTCTTCAGTTTCATTGATTTCTGCTCAAATTCTTATTTCTTTTCTTCTGCTTATTTTGGATTTAATGTGCTCTTTTTCTAGATTCCTACGGTGGAAACTTAGATTACTGCTTTTAGATCTTCTTTTCTAATGTAGGCATTCAATGCTATAAATTTTCCTCTAAGTACCACTTTTGTTGCATCCCACATATTTTGATAAGTTGTATTTTCATTTTCATTTAGCTTAAAATATATTTAAATTCTCTTGATTTCTTCTTTAACCTGTGTGTCCTTTAGAAGTGTGTTGTTTGATCTCCATGTATTTTGTGATTTTCCAGTTATCTTTCTGTTACTGATTTCCAGTTTAACACATTGACTGCCACACTAGAAAAAAATTTTTTTCCATGGGGCCATGTTGTTTTTTCACGAAAATAGGATGAAAACTTTGAAAACAAAATGATCCTTTCTAATGTAATGAAAAATGTTATCTTTTATTGTTTTCTGTATGTGAGTTATATGCAACTTGAAAAATAGTTCACACAGTTCAAGGTGAAGAGATGTGTAAGTTACATATGCTTCACAAGGCCCCGGGCTCAAAACTAGTGTGAATTAAATACAACTCACACGGCAGTTAATGTGTTCATTCCATTGTGGTCTGAGAGCAGACATTGTATAAGATTTCAATTCTTTTAAATTTGTTATGGTGTGTTTTATGGCCCAGAATGTGATATGTCTTGGAGAATGTTCATTGTGAGCTTGAGAAGAATGTTATATTCTGTTCTTGGATAATTAGGCTATAGATGTTGATTATATCTAGTTGATTGATGGGGTTGTTGAGTTCAACTATAGCTTTACTGATCTTCTGCCTGCTGGATCTGTCCATTTCTGATGGGGGGTATTGAAGTCTCTAGCTATAATAGTGGGTTCATCTATTTCTCTTTGCTGTTCTATTAGTTTTTGCCTCACATAGTTTGACACTCTGTTGTTAGGCATACATATGTTTAGGATTGTCTTTTTGGAGAATTGGCCCTTTATCATTATGTTATGCTCTTCTTAATCTCTGATAACTTTCCTTGCTTTAAAATCTACTCTGTCTGAAATTAAGATAGCTATTCCTGCTTTCTTTTGATTAATGTTAGTATGGTATATTTTTCTCCATCTATTTATTTCTCATCTATATGTGTTTGTATATTAAAATGGATTTCTTGTAGGAAACATATAGTTGGGTCTTATTTTTTGATCCACTCTGGCAATCTTTTAATCAGTAGATTTACACCATTGATGTTCAAAGTGATTATTAATATAGTTGGATTAATATCTGCCATATTTGTTATTGTTTGCTATTTGTTGTCCTTGTTCTTTGTTTCTACTTTTGTCCTCCACTCTTTTTCTGCCTTTTGTGGGGTTTTTGTTTTGTTTTGTTTTTTTGAGACAAGAGTCTTGCTCTGTTGCCCCAGCTATAGTGCACTGATGTCGTCATAGCTCACTGCAACCTCCAACTCTTGGGCTCAAGTGATGTTCCTGCCTCAGCCTCCTGAGTAGCTGGGACTACAGGTGTGCATCACGATGCCCAGCTAATTTTTCTATATTTTGTAGAGATGGGGTCTCACTCTTGCTCAGGCTGGTCTTGAACTGAGCTCAAGTTATCCTCCTTCCTCAACCTCCCAGAGTGCTAGGATTACAGCCATGAGACACCGTGCCCTTTTGTGGTTTTAATTGAGCATTTTATATGATTCCATTTTGTCTCCTTTCGTAGTGTATCAGTTTTACTTCTTTCTTTCTTTTTTTTTTTTTTTTTTTTTTTTTACCTTTTTTAGTGATAGCCCTAGGTTTGCAGTATACATTTACTACTAATTCAAGTCCACTTTCAAACAGTATTTTACCACTTCATGGGAATATTTGAGTACTGTATAATAACAAAATAATCCTAATTCCTTCCTCCCATCCCTTGTATCATTGCTGTCATTCATTTCACTTACATATAAGCATACATAAGCATGTATATAATATATACATAAGCATACATAATTAAATACATTGTTGACATTATTATTTTGAACAAACTGTTACCTGTTAGGTCAATTAAGAATAAGAAAAATTAAAGTTGTTGTACCCTCACTTATTCCTTCTTCAGTGCTCTTTCTTTATGCTGATCTGAATGTGACTATATCATTTTCCTTCTCTCTAATGAATTTCTTTTAACATTCCTTGCAAGGCAGGTCTACTAGCAACAAATTCCCTCAATTACTGTTTGTCTGAGAAAGTATTTCTCCTTCACTTTTGAAGGATAATTTTGCAGGGTACAGAATTCTAGGTTGGTTTTTTTCTCTCAACACTTTAAATATTTCTTTCACTCTACTCTTTTTTGCTTGCATGGTTTCTGAGAAGTTGGATATCATTCTTTGTTTCTTTATAGGTACTTGCATGGAACTGTTCAGTGTTTGAGTTGGGATTCCAACTCAGGTGGTCTAATAACTGGAGAGCCCCCGCTCTTAACTGAATGAAGTTCATTTTCTTCAACTGGGAATGTGTATGAAACACTGACAGAATGAAGGACACCATTTTATAATAGCCATCTATGGAATGACATATTGTAATCACAATGTCTTTTTTTTGTGTGTGTGTGTGTATCATGATGACGCCAATCATGTGAACCTTTTAGTTATGATGAAAACAGAGCACTAAACTTGACACTGTCTCACCATTATTAGTACTAGCCAATGTAGCAGGAATTAGAATCACTGGTATTTTGAAAACTCCCTTCTCTTTTCACCCAGTGTACTGTCTAACCAGAACTTATAATGATTAGGCATTGTTAAGGGTTTCTTTAGTGTTGTAGGAAGATTAGTGAAGTTACAGGTTTTTCTTTGAAGTTTTGCTTAAATTTTATTGAGGTTAATAAAAAAGGTAAGTAGCCTATAAAACATTTAAAATCTTTTCCTCTTTCTGAGACTGTCTTTGAACTTCACTTTCCTCATTATAAGAAGATGGAGATGACACCATCTACTTTCCTAGTTTTCAAACAAGAGTAGTGTACTCTCTCCCAGATCCTCCCAAAGTGTATGTGCACATGCACACAGGGTTGGGGTTTGGGAGGGACTGGGAATGCAAAACCACAGAATGAATACGGCAGCATTATCCTGAGGCTTTAATTTTATTTGATGATAAGCAGTTTTAAACACTTTATTCTAATTTGTATTATGAAGCAAAATAAAAATGATGTGGATTTTTAAGATCAGTGAATGCAAAATAGATTTTGGGTGTGCAACAAGCCCATATAGGGCTATTGTTCATTCTCTCACTGGTAGCCACCCTTTATGCTTCCTGGAATCTATATTTTGTTGTACAGTAAGTCAAATTTAATTCTTTCTCATAACCATGACCATTTTAACTATTCAGACAAATGAATAGACTCTGAGAACAAAACCAAAAATACAAGAAAAACTTTAAATTAGAAGTCACAGCACCCTGAACAAGTTCCAGACTCTTGAGACTTCATTTGAACTAAGGCAGGTTACAGATATCTGTGGTTAGGAGTTTGGACTGTGGAGGTGGTGGGAAAACCAGCTCCTTAAGCCGCTCCCTTCCCTTAAGCAGTATGAGTAAAGAGTAGCTGGCACCAGATGCCTTTCCTCTGGAATTAAGATTAGAGAGAGAAGACTGATAAATAGGAGAGGATTTAGTGAAGTCAGTAATTAAATAGTAGCACTTCAGACAAAAATGGGTTGGGAGGGCTGGATGGTATCAGTTAGCCCATCATTTTTTTGGCAGGTTAAGAAAATAAGGGGTAAAATTTAAATGATTGAGTTCTAGCTAGTTAGTGACAGAATTAGGGCAAGAATTTCATGTCTCCTGACTCCTTGTTTAGTCCTAGATAGCTTAGATTAGGGAGATCTTGCTGACTGTTACTTTTGGGGTTTTGGGGGGGCGGTTTTGTTTGGGTTTTTTTTTTTTGAGGCAGGGTCTCTGTTGCTTGAGCTCTGGAGGGCAGTGGTGTGATCATAACACTGCAGCCTCAAATTCTTGGATTCAAGTTATTCTTCTGCCTCAGCCTCCTACGTAGATGGTACTACAGGCGGGTGCCACTAGACCTAGCTAATTTTTCTATTTTTTGTAGAGATGGGGTCTCACTATGTTGCTCAGGCTGGTCTCGAACTCCCAGCCTCAAGTGATCCTCCTGCCTTGGCCTCCCGAGGTGCTAGGATTACAGGCGTGAGCCACTGTGCCAGACCCAGGCTGTTTCTTAAACTGACCCTTTCAATGGTGTAAGATAAAGTCTGTTCTTACTAATTCAAATTTAGGGCATAAAAAGAAAGATTTGCTTATTTGGGATTTCTTGTTAACCAAAATTTATTATATGTTAAAATATCTGGGGATGTTTAGCACGTATTGTTTAAACACCCAACAAACTCATACCAAAAATTTCAGTAACTGTTTAGAATCTATTATTTTCACCCAAGGCAACTCTTAACTATAAAATCTTATCTGTTCCCATTTGTGCCTGGTTAATATCAGGAATAATGACCCCTCTCTGGTTGGATTTCTGACTACTGCTGGAATAAAATACTAAGGCATGCAAAGATGGAGGGAGAACTACTATATGTGGGGACTTACTAGTATAGTGATTTCTTCCCAACCTTGAGTTTTCATATGAATTGGGAATAGCTCTTTTGAGGGATACTGAGAAAATTGATGGGGCAGAATGGGGAGGCAGGATCCGAAGACATGGAAACGTAAAGCAGGTTGCAGAACAGGAGTAGAGAATTTGGGAATGAAACCTTGGAAGGGAGAGAAAGGAAGATGAAAAAGTTGAGAGAGGAGAGACACTGTGGAGAATATATTGATAAGATTCTTATACTGTAAATTCGAATAGATTCTTTACTTGAAACTAGTTTGAGGTGGGTTTCTTGTCAAGTACAGGAACGCTTACTAATAGTCATTTGTTAATTTTTATCAGAGAATCATTAAGACAGCTATTGAATCAAATCATGTGCCTGGAAACAGCCTTATAGAAATATAAAAATCTTTTTGTTTTGTTTTCTGGGTTTTTAAAATTTAATTTAATTTTTTAAAAAATAATCTGAAGCTCAAGTGCATTGTAGAATTATTTCTCCGATTTTCCTAAACCATTCCTGTATTGATAGGGAAATTAATTTTAAAATATGTTGGTTTCTTTAAATTAGTATTTCTTAAAATTAGAACCAGATAAATTGGCCACTTTTTTTTTTTTTTTAAGGAAATGCACCTTTAGCTTTGAGTCATCTTAAATTAGATGTCATCTTAAATTTTGAGTCATCCTAAATTTTGAGTCAACCAAATTAGAAATATTTGGCAGAAAAAAGTCGAAATTCAAATCAAGAAATAAATATGATTCTGTGGTAGTTGCTCTGGGATGAAAAATGGGAACC
This sequence comes from Daubentonia madagascariensis, assembly GCA_023783475.1. Classification (NCBI taxonomy): domain Eukaryota; kingdom Metazoa; phylum Chordata; class Mammalia; order Primates; family Daubentoniidae; genus Daubentonia; species Daubentonia madagascariensis. The sequence goes on from JAKFHU010002088.1 coordinate 7,897,401, forward strand.
ATCTGGTCTCTCTTTCTAGAACGTGCAACCTAGTTGGGTGTGGAGGGTGATAAGGCAAGTACACAACTACCACATAATACACAGCTGATTAGCTTTAAATGCGGTAGAGAGGTACAAAGTTCATGGGCCTCTCATAGGAAGTGGTATCTAACTCTTATTTTGTTTAACTAGCACAGCACTTAAACTTTTTTTTAATTGAGGTATAATACATAAAATTCACCCTTTTAAAGTGTATAGTTCAGTGGGTTTTAGTATATTCACAAGGTCCTGCAACCGTCACCAGAATAAACTTTTTAAAAAATTCTGTTTTTAGCTGAGGTACGCCCTCACAGTTCTCAGACCCCACCACTCCCTGTTGGTTTACAGCTGGCTACCACTGGTATTTATATTGGCTACCTGACCCCTGCAGGCACTTGGCGTTTGCAACCCAGGCTTGTTTTTTCTAGTTTCATTAACCCTGGAAGCAAATGCCTAAATTCCCCAGGAGATGCCAGCATGAAGAATACTGTCTACTGTTCTTCAGAGCATGCTTTTTCCCACATATGTCCCTCTTCCCACTCTACCCTCTGACTCCTTTAAGAATGGTCCCCACCTCTGCTACAGCCTTTGGTGAGGGATAACTTTGTTACCCTCAAGAGGGCTTCTTTAGATTAAAATCCAAACTCTGTCAGTTTAACCAAATACATACATGCTCAGGCACCTGCCAAATATATACACTCTACCTGAAATGCTCTTTTCTCTTGTTTTTGCATGTCTCGTTCCTTCTTGTCATTCATATCTCAGCTTAAATACCATTACTTAGAGAGGTCTTCCCTGTTCATCAAACCTAAAGCAGCTACCTGGTCCACACAACCCTAATTTAATTTCCACCATACTTGTCACTATCTGATTTTTTTGTTTTATATTTCTCTCCCTTGACTAGAGTGTAAGTTTGATGTTAGCAGGTCCCTCACATGTCGTATTTATAGCTGTATCCAGAGCTTCTAGAACAGTGAGTGTTTGGCACATAGTATGTGCTTAAGACATATTTGTTGAATAAATGTTGAGTGAAAATAGTTGCTCTGAGCCATGGCTCCTCTTGCTCTGGTGGTTCTGCCTGTATGATCTTACTTGTTTTTGTTGTCCAGAAATTTGCCAAAATCTCTGGTCTGTTGATACCTTTGCCATATCTTGTCCTCACTGCCCTTATGAGTTTATTCCCTTTTGTAACTGTTTTTTGTAATTTTAATGGGATTTTTGGGAGGGAGAGAAATGTATTCTGTCACTTTTTTGACAGGTTGAGATGTTGCAGTCAGGTTAAAAATATGAACAAAGGACAAACTGGGAAGCATGGCTTGTTTTTGGAGAATAAGGTTGAAAATTTACATGGAGGCCATGTTAGAGAGGATTTGAAATCATTTGATGAAGAGTTTATATTTAATTCAGAATGTCATGGGGAACTGTTTTGGGTGTTTGAGTAGAATCATGATATGAAAAGAGTCTCTAAGAAAGATTAGTCTGACAGTGATGGATTAAAGAAGAGAGGTTAGTTAGGAAGTTGCTAGAATAATCTGAGGATGCTATAGTGTAGATCTGAACCAAGATAGTGGTCACAGAAATGAAAAGAGGGCATGGAATCAGAAAAATAGTTGAGCCTACTGGCAACTGACCCTGATGAATTGCTCTGTCATAATTATAGTTTAGCAATGTGACTTTTATTTTGATGGATTGGTTGATTGCATGGAGACAGTATTAAATGTATCTTCTATCAGTAATGAGTTGTAAAATGTCTTTCCTAAGAATTTTACATTTATGAGATAGATGAAACAGAAAGCAGACATCTTGAAACTTTGTTGGGTGGCAGATATTTGATCAACTCTAGTACTTACTATCTCTGGATGTTGGCAAGACATCAGGAAGTACATTAATGAATAGTGCAAAGTAAAAGTGTTCTACTGTTTTAATTACTTTTTTTTATCTAAAGGGTAGAAATGATTCTTTTGCCTCTGTGAAAGAATTGTCTGATAAGTAATTATTTTTCTAAGAAGCTAAACTTTTATTTGTGTTAAATAAAACTAATTTTATGATGACCAAAATAAGCTAAAAAGGTTAATTGAGTAAGCCAGGCAAATACACTTTAGGAAAGATAACACTTATGCATACATAATAAAAACCATGTGTTTGAGAAATACACAATTTTTTTCAGTGTCCTTAGACTAGACTGCATATTTTCTTTGGTAAAAATGTTTTATAGATAATATATTTTTTTTGTTTCCCTTAAGTTTATTTCTGAATTTTAAATGATCTATTTGTTGATACACTGTTTTCCTAACTAAACAACTTCCTGAGGGTAGGGACTATTTTTTCTTTTCTCTTTCTCTCTCCTTCTTCTCTTCCCCTCTCTCTTCCTTAATTTATTTTGATATACAGTTGACCCTTGGACAACATGGGTTTGAACTGCATAGGTCCACTTACTATGCAGATTTTTTTCAACTGAACACAGGTCATTGTGGTGATGCAAAACCTAAATGTGTGGAAGGCTGACTTTTGTTATGTGCATTCCGCAGGGCCCCCTACAGGACTTGAGTATGCACAGATTTGGTGTACGCAGGGGTCATGGAACCAATCCCCTACATATACAGAGGAACAACTATAATTTCAAATTTACGGAAAAATTGCAAAACGAGTACAAACAATGCCCGTGTTCCTTTTACCCAGATTCACCTATTATTTACATTTTGCCTAATTATCATTCCTCTATCTCTATTCCCATATGTATGTATATATACTTACACATTTTTTCCTGAGCTGTAAGAATGAATTGTAGATGTTGTGCCCCTTTATGACAAAATCCCTTACTATATGTTTCCTAAGATCAAAGATGTTCTCTTGTGTAATTGTAGTACTATTACAAAATCAGGAAATGTAACATAGATTCAATACTATGGTCTCATCCACAATCCATAGTCAAATTTTGTCAGCTGTCCTGATATTGTCCTTTATACCTATGTTTGTGTATTTTCCCTGTGTTCAGGATCCAATCCAGCTTCAAGCATTGCATTTGGTTGTCATGTCGCCTTAAGTTCCATTTAATATGGGACATTTCATCAGCCTTTCTTTGTGTTTTTTGGCCATCACATTCTTGAAAACTATGGGCCAATTATTTTGTAAAATGTCTCTTATGATTTGATTCAGGTAATGCATTTTTGGCAGGGATACTACAGAATGATGTTGCGTTCTTCTCAGTGCATCATAATGGGAAACCTCAATATTGGTGATACTTTGATCACTTGATTAAGGTAGTGTCTCCCCAGTAATTTGTGGGGAGATATTTTGAGAATATGTAAATGGGCTCATTAAATTTTTACCCACCAACCAGCCTGAGCAATATAGTGAGACCTCATCTCTACAAAAATATAAAAAATTAGTCCAGCATGGTGGTGTGCACCTGTAGTCCTAGCTACTCGGGAGGCTGAGGTGGGAAGATCCCTTGAGACCAGGAGTTCAGTGAGCTATGATCCCGCCACTGCACTCCAGCTTCGGTGGCAGAGCAAGACCCTAACTCTATTTTAAAAGAAAAAAAAATTCATCCTCTAGTTTTAGCATCTGCTGATGATTCTTGCCTTGATTTTTAAAATAATTAGTAACTTGGTTTTTTAAAATTACTTTAAAAACTATTTAGTAATTATTAATATGACAATGGTTGCAAAATGGTCATTTTTCTGTCATTTCATGTACATTAATTAGTTGGCATTCTACAGTAAGGAAGAACTTTCTTTCCCATATATTTTATTTAATTCACTGTGGATTTTATTAAGTGAGTTATAATTTATTTCTGTCATAATTTATTTTGATATTTAAATTGTCCCAGATTAGGCCCTCAGACCCCCTTCAGGCTGGCTTCTATGTCCATTTGATATGTGCCCATCATTAGTTGAGCACTTTTTACCACAAGATGATGTTCTAGGGGCTCATCTTGGTTTTTTCCCTGCCCTAGCAATGAAATCATTCATTACTCCAAGGATCTCTGGTTAGTTTTTGTGTAGAGTGTGTACAGTATTTAGAAACCAAAATCTGGGCACTAAGTATGTTAATTGCTACTGGGGTATCATTGCCACTAGGCCTTTTCAGGGAACATACCTACAAACATATATACACTTATTTCTATCTTTATTTCTGTCCCTCCCTTTATTTGTTTAAAACCTTGAGTTCATACTGATAATTCAAAGTCTAATCCAAATGCCTTCCAAACTGCAGCCTGCAGTTATCTGGTACTCCCTTTCCCCTCAAAGCATGGGTTGCTTTGAGGATTGGATTTCTTGCCAATGCATTTGGCTGTCTGGTAGAGGAAAAGGGCAAAAGTGGAGAAAAACACTGCCTGCCTCCTTGATGAGGCTTTCAAGACACTTTCCCCTATCCAGGAATGAGTGAAGATGTAGCCTCTACTTCTAGTTGAGGCTGGTGAGTACATGCATAGTATCAGTTGTCTGCAAAGATAACTACATACCCGTGTAGTGTAGCACAAAAGGTCCAAATTGTGGAGCAGAATGAGCAAGATGAACATCTGTGGAAGCAGTAATAGAAGCCTTGTTTCTACAGACTATATACTTGTGTATGTGTATAAAGCGTGACTATTCATTTTCTAGGGCTGGTTTAACAAATTACCACACACTGGGTGGCTTAAAACAATAGAAATTTCTTCTTCTTCTTTGTTTTTTTTTTAAAGAGATGGGGTCTCACGCCATCACCTATGCTGGAGTGCAGTGGTATGATCATAGCTCACTGCAGCCTGGAACTCCTGGACTCAAGAATCCTCCCACCTCAGCCTCGAGAGTAGTTGGGTTTACGGGCATGATGTGCCACGCCCAGCTATAGAAACTTACCCTCATAGTTCTTGAAATGAGGTTGAAAAGCTGGAATATAAACAATAGAATTTTACATTTTTTATTTTTTGTTTTTCAGTTTTTGTGGTTTGTGTTTTTAGCTGCTCTGTGGTTTCAGATAATGGTTTATGGTATACTGTATAATAGGTAATTATAATATTGATAATTAGAACTTTTTATTTATAGGAGTGTTTGGAGTTTCTTTGTAAAGCATTGAACTAAGATTGTTTTTTCCACTTTAGATAAGGGAATTCCTGTTTTAGGTTTAATAGATTAAAAATATTCAATATTATAAAAATCCAGTGTAAATAAAGGAATGCTTATTCTCATTAAGCATTCATCATTCTGTAAAAGGAATTCCTTTTCTAAGGTGTGTGTTTAAGTGCTTTGTAAAACGTTAACTTAGCAAAATTGCCTTTGAATTTGATTCATAGCTCTTAGGAATTATATTCTCCACCAACTGTTAAGATAGTTCTAGTTTGTTTTTATGCTTCCTTATATGATCTTTAATTACTTTACAGTTAATGTACATGATAATGAAGAGGATGTATTAGTTACATCCTGGGTTGTCCTGGGTTGTCAGAAACAGATGTAAATAAAAGAGAAGGCATAAGGCTGTAAGTCCTCTCCCCTAGTACTTCTCTTTCCTTTGGGTAAAGAGGATTTCACTTTGGCCCAAGAATAGTGTCTCTCTCTATTAGGGAGGTTCCGTTCCATATGGAAATTTCACAAAACTGAATTCCAGGTGTCAGCTCACTCCCATAGACCATCTATGCAAATTCCCTGGTGGCCAGTTAACTCAGGCTTGCTCCTGTGAAGCCTCTGAAGAACGGTGCATTGCTCCCTTCTTAGTCTCTTTCAACACTTGGGAGACCACAGCATCCTTTAAATTTGCTTCATGCACAGGCCCACAAAAGGAACTTTGTTCCTAGAGAATTGGTAATCAAGATACCTTTCTGTTTATCATCTTTCCCACAGTTAGTATTAATGTTCTTTTAAGTCATGGAATTTATTTTTTGGTTCTTTCTTTTTAACCTGCATAGTGCTTAGCTTAAGCTCTTTGTAGGCAAAGTATTTTTGAAGTGTTAGACCCTAAGTAGAGCTTGGGGCCTTTCTGTTGAGGGCCACTAACCTATAGAGGAAACTACAGCGATGGATATGCAAAAGGTATCTTTTGACTTACTCTTTTTTTTTTCTTTTAAACTCGTCTGCTTGATAAATTAAGAACAGAAGCTATAAATATGATATAGTGGAAAAGGAGCCTCAGAAAAAGAATGTGGTATATACATAGAACATAAATATCTAAATTGAAAAAAATACCAAGGGATGGAAAATTTAAAATTTGGGGGAAAATCAATTTAGGTTCTCACCCTTACATTATATGCAAACTAAGCTACCTATGTAAAATGTAATCATTTACATAAAAGAGAGAATGAATAAATAAAATATTTACATAAGCATTTATCCATTGACCCAAAATAAGTGACTGAGGCAAAAATCAATCAGTGGAGGTTTATTGAGTCAGAGTTGAAGATGTGCCCGGGAAAAACACATACCACAGACAAACCTGTGGCTGTTTTTCTGAAGGAGATTTTGGAAGTTTCAGCATTTAAAGGCATACAGAAAAAAAGGGCAGGGGGTGTGTGTAGTGAGACAAAATGGTTACATTCTTTTGAGACCCGGGAAAATCTACATTTTACATAAGATAAGGCAAATGTTAAAGGACAAAAAAAAAAGGTAGTGAAGGAAGCATCAATTATGTAGATGTCCCTGGGTAGGTGGAAGAATGTCTGATACTGTCTTGTCTCTTTTCTTCACCTGTAAAGATAAACTTGTAATTCATTATTGGTGTGAAATTGGAATAGATTTAGTTTTAGGAGCTAGACATGGCCTACCAGACCTAAAGTTACAATTTGCATGTCCTTGCTTATGGGAGGCCAGCAAGGAATTTCCTTAATGAATGACCTGTGGGGCCAGTTCTTCAAAGGTGCCTGAGACCTTTGCCTTCTCTTTTGCATAAGGAATTGGGAGGATGAAGGTCCTGAGATTTTAATTTTCTTTTTACATATCTCATTTCTGGATAGAGAAGAATTTACTGAACAAAATAGTGGAAGAATTCACCAGGAAAAGAATTTATATGTTTGGTAACTTAAAAAATAGAACTATTAATAATGCCTTAAAAAAAAGACCATCCAACATTTTTTAAAACCAAATTAAAAGGTAAAACCTGAGGAAAATATTGCTATACACACAGCATGGTTAATATCTTGATTCTATAAAGAGCTCATGCAAATTCATTTTTAAAACTTCTAAGACTGTTGATTTATTAAATTCCCAGTTCCCACTGGACAGTTTACAAATGATAGCACTTAGTTCACAGCAGACCTAAAGGTCTTGTGTTTAAATAATGTAGTTATAAGTCTAGAGAGAAACAAACATACCAGGCACTGCCCAATCTGATGAGTAGTTAATCCCCTATAATTTTCACTCCATTTTACATTATGTGTGTCCTACTTCTCTCCTTTTCCTTCTCTGCTGTGACTTCCTCCTCCTCTTGATACGTCCGCTTCCTCTTTTTGTGCTTCACTAAATTTAACAGGTTTTTTTCCTTTTGTCTGATTTAGGTTTCCTTCCTCTTTCATTTTGCAACAGTTGTATCTGGCACAGTTGGGGGCACTCCTTGAACATGGAAGTGTTCACCTCCTCCCCTTCTGTAGTGCATATTTTTCTTTAGAATTATCAGATTAGAGCAGGATAGGAAGTGTTTCTAAAACTGTTTTTGCGAGAAAGCTACTGAAACATAACTGGAAATAAAGAACTAAAATTTATTTCTAATTGAATAATTGTAAGAAGCATGGGACTGTGGTAATGGAAGAGGAGTAATTGGGGTATGTTAATTATGGGATCCTTATGCGGCCTACTTTCTTTATGGTTTTAGGGAGTACTCATCCTATATTCTGTCTTTAACCAAATTGTGGTTATACAAAACTTACTGCCTTGCAGTTCCTCCCAGTGATTATAACATAACACAGTTGTTTATATTTTAGTTGTTAAACTTTAGTGGGTATAAGCAATACCTGGGGGAACTTGTTAAAAATGTCCCAACCTCTTGAGTTAGTATTCAGTAAAACTGACTTTAAAAGAAACACCCCAGGTAATTTTGAGGCAGGTCATCAACAGACCACAGCTGGAAAAACCATATAGGTAAGTCCAGAGTCTTTGGTATGGCTTATAATTTTGCCCCTTCCTCCTCTCTAGCCTCATTTTCCATGGTCTACATCACACATCCTATGATTCAGAAATGCTAAGCCACTTAGAGTTCTCAGCATGTCTTACTTTCTCACACCTTTATATCCTTGTACATGCTCATACCTCTGCCTCAGACACCCTTCCCCTCTTTCCCTTGCGCATTCACTCTTCAGGTCTTCACTGAAGCATTACCCTTTTCCTCTGTTACCACACTGAGTTAAATTACACTTGCTTAAAATACCTCTGTTATAGCACTTAACACAGTGTCTCATCACTGTTGCTTTCCTTGTCTGTCCCCTACTAGATTATATGTTCCTTGAGGACGGAGGCTATCATGTTCATCTCTGTTCCTCCAGTGTCTGGCAAATAGCAGATGTGTTCCATAAATGTTAAATAAAATCAAAGCTTCTCTTGCTTCTTTGGAACAGTGAGCACTCTAGACGCAGATAAATGCTCTAATGGCAGCTCTCCTTTCCTGTGGTCTGAGGGTTTTCATGTGGTTTTCAGTGTGTGTGTGTATTTTTTTTTTTTTTTTTTTTGTTAAAGAGACAGGGTCTCACTCTGGAGTGCAGTGGCACGATCATGGCTCACTGCAGCCTGGACCTTCTGGGCTAAAGCAATCCTTCCACCTAAGTCTTCCAAGTAGCTGAGACTATAGGCATGTGCCACCACATCCAACTTGCTTATTTTTGCAAAAAAATCAATTATTAAAGGGACAAAAAGAGCTCAGTAATAAATAAGGCACCCTAACTGTATGCCATGTGTTTTTCTCATCACAGTGTAAGTATGTGACTTGTGTAAGTTGTATTTCCTCTCAGGACTTCAATTTCTTTATCTGTAATTATCTCTACCTGATACCTACAGTAGCCTTCTAATGGTCTTTCCCTGCTCTAAAAACTCTTATACACAGTCACAATGTCCTCTGACTAAAATACCATTTCTGCTCATCCCCCTTTCACTTCTATGTTTAAGAATTCAGTTGCCTTCAGGGAAAAAAAAACAGGCTTGCCTTTCAAGATCCCACCTTAGTCCTTTTAAATCTTACTCTTCCCTTTTGTTTTATCTGAGTCAATCTCATGACATTCTCACAAATATACACTTTCTCCTTTGCTCTTTATAATTTGCCCTAATTTAACCAAATTCTTAAACCTTAATCTAAGCCCAGCCTTCTTGGTAAAGAATCACCATTCCAAACTCACAATGAGGAAATTGAATAGTAAACCAAAATATCTCCTGAGAGGAAGATTAATAGAGAAAATAGGCTTGAAATAAATAATTTCATGGAAAATTTAGCAGGATTAATATTGTTTCATACTGAGGCACTAAGGCATACTAAATAGTTTCATTATGTGTATTGGAACTTACTACATGTAAGTTTTAACCTGTAATAATTGGGCACAATTATTTGCTGTTATCAGTGAAATGAAACCAACCAGTGTATAAGTAATAGTAGATCATTTTCCCATTATTTCTATTTTTACTTCACGAATAAAATAGACATTAGTTTAAAATATTAGTTAAATTGTTGTTAGCGGTATTCTATGATTTTTCTGTAATAAATATGGTTTAAAACTAATATTCAGGTTAAACTAAGCCTTCTCATTTGCTGAGTCTTAACCGTTCCTCATTGTTTTTCTAATTGGATGTTTTCTAGGCATCTCCACTCTATCTTCAAAACAGAATCTACCCCTTTCCCCAACATGCTTCTCACTAGTCTCAGTAAATAGTATCACCACCCACTCAGTTGCCAAAATCAGAAATCTAGGAATTATCCTTGATTTTTCTTTATTTCACATACCCCCATTCTGTTTTTCATTAAGTTCTTTTGGCTTTACCACAGAAAAATATCCTGAGTTTGGCCACATCACTTCATTTCATCTCACAGAGAGACAATATTATACAGTGGTTAGGAGCATGGGTGTAACTGCCTAAGTTTGAATTCTGGCTCTGCAGCCATGGCCTTAGGCAAACTATGTACCTTCTCTGTTAAGGATTAAGTGAATTAATATATATATAACACTTAGAATAGTGCCTGATCTATATTTAGTCAATAAATATTAGCTGTCATCGCCATCATCTCCTTCACCTCCATTGTTCATCTCCATTGATGTAGTTGAGGACTTTATCATTTCTTACCTAGACTAGAACAAAGACCAAGTAGGCTATTGCAATGATCTGGGTAAGAAACAACAAAGGCCTCAACTACAGTCTGTTTACCACAGAGCAATTTGATCTTTTTAAATAACATTAATGCCATTATACCAAGACTTTGCTTATACTTAGAGTAAAGAAAGGACTTATGCTTAGAATAAAATCCTAACAGCTTACTAAGCTTACTAGGCCATTGAGGCTCTGTTCCCTGTCTACCTCTCTGGCTTCAGATCCTACCACTCTTTGACTAGGTCACTGTGTTCCAACCATAGAATAGTCTTTCTTTCCATTAAATACACCTGGCTTATTCCTACCATGGCCTTTGCTTTTTTGTTCCTTTTGCCCATTCTTCCCCTAGATCTTCTATATCTAACTCCTCTTCATTCTTCATGCCAGTAGACTATGGGTCTGTTACGAAAGGGACTTTATCTGACTTGTTTCACTCTCTATTCTTAGTACCTAGAATGGTGCCTTGTGGTAGCTGCTCAGTAAATATTTGTTGAATGAATGAATAAAAGTGAGAGTTTTTTTAGGGTACCCTTCTCAAACTCATCTATGCACATGGTGGTCGCTAAAAGCACTTCTTTGGAAGAGAGTTTGAAAACCAGTTTTGATAATAGACTAAGTCACACACTTGGGTTCAAATTCTAACACTGCTGTTAGCTGTGAGCCTTTGGAATAGTTACCTAATCTCTCTTAGCCTAATTTTCTTCACTTATAAATGAGTAACAACTATTTTAAAGGTTAGTGTGACATTAAATGAGGAGTTCTTTATAAAGCACCTGGTCCTGAAGAATAGCACTCTATAAGTGTTTATTTCAGTCTTTTATGACTTAACGTTGATTTTTTGTGGGCCTTGGCCATGCTGGCTCTTCAGGGACCTTTTAAAAAGTCTGCATCTTTTTTATATACATGGGGAGACACACACACACACACATATACATATACATATGTATAGTTAGATACTCATTCATTCAACAGATATTTAACACCTGCTATGAGCCAGGCACCATTCCAAGCATGTATCATACAGAAGGAAACCAAAGCTCTTGCTCTTACGGAGCTTTCCTTCTAGTGGAGGAAGAGCAATGATAAACATAACCAATGGTGATAGGGGCTATGAAAAAAAATAAAACTGTACAAGAGACAGGAAATAACAAGGATGGTGTGCTCTTTTGATAGGATGGCCATTTAAGCAAAGACCTGAATGAGTGAGCCATATGGATATCTGGAAGAGAGAGTCCCAGGCAGAGGATATGGCAGTGCAAATGCTGGAGGTTGGAAGAAGTCTGTGTATTCCAAGGATCAGCAAGCAGGACAGTGTTGCTGGAAGCTGGGTTGGAAGTGGAGGGCGGGGGGAGGAACAGCAAGGGGAGGTGGGAAGAGAGGTCCCTAAAGGTTAGAATAGCACAGGGCTTTTTCAACCTGCCAGTGACTTTGGATTTTATTCTATCTTCAATAAGCCTATACTTTGAGGAGTAAGCCTCATTTGTGGTAGGGTGCATTTACTCTTTTAGGACATAGTTTCCCTAATGTGTAATGGAGCATGAAATTTAAGTGAAACTTTAATATATTTCCCCCCACAAAGTACCTAATCTAATAATCGTAGAATTAAATTATTATTGGATTTGTTGTAGTATGCATTATAATTTCCTTGGGCCTATTTGGGTATCATTAAGGGAAAGCATCACATTTCAAAATCCAAATTATTTTAGAAACAAGATTTATAAGTTCTGTTTTCTGTTCCTTAATTTTTCTCCCCTTTGAAGGTACAGTTGACTGTTGTATTATTTTCTGATGTTAGTGTTTCTAGTAGGGGCATTATGTTGGGAAAATTCAGATTTAGAACTGTGATTTATTTGGTGATACATAGCAATTACACCTAATTTGTAGGATGGGTGGGGTGTGGATGTCAAGGAATTGGCAAGTAAGAATGAATTTCCTTACTAGATTTGCTGACCTTAGTGCCAAGCCTATAAGAAAACTTCTGGGAGCTTCTCATTTGGTGTGGATACTAAATAGAAATGATGCTATTTTGGGAGGTTAGAGAATATAATTCATCAGCTTCTAGAGAATGGAGAGTGTGTTTTAGAGTGTTAACTCTTTAAGAAATGTTGTAGGACCTACATTTCTATTTGAAAGTCTCTAAGTTTCTTTATTTTTTATAAAATAATCCATGTGGTGACAAACTCAAAGAAGGAGAGAATTGGCAAAAGTGACATAATGGTTAATGTTCAGTAGTTACTTCAAAATTTCAGTTAATTTTATGGCTCTATCATTGTTCCTTAACCATATTTTCCTCTACTTGAGTCTGTGGTAGTCTAGATAAAAACAAAACTCTTAATGAGAATATTTTAAGGGATTTTTTTAAACCCAAATAACTTGTTTGAATAGCAGGGAAAAACCTCACAAAACACACTAGACTTTGATGTAGAGTCTATGCAATCATGTGTCACTTAACAATGGGGACATGTTCTGAGAAATGTGTCTTTAGGCGATACCATCATGGGAATATCAGAGAGTGTACTTACACAAACCTAGGTGGGATAGCCTACTATACACCCAGGCTGTATGGTATACCGTATTGCTCCTAGGCTACAAACTTGTGCAGCATGTTACTGTACTGAATACTGTAGGCAGTTGTAGTACAATGGTAAATATTTGTGTATCTAAACATAGAAAATGTATAGTGGGACACCGTCATTATGGGACACCGTCATATATGCAGTCCATTATTGACCAAAACAAAACATCATTATGCAGCATGTGACTGTAGTTATTTTGGGCTCCATGATAATTTTAAATACTCATATTCATTTTGAACTATTTTATATGTACCTTATAAAATTATTTTCCTGTTGTTTCATTTTTCCCAGTATAGCATTTTCCTATGGACAATTACAGTGTGCTCAGAAGGGAAGTGTAGGATTTAAACCTTTTTTTTTTTAAACATAAACTCTTGGTATAAATGAAATCTTATGTGGAAGCCCCATCTGTAAAACAACTGAAATCAGAGATGTTGTTTGAAGCAGGGGACCTGGAGTGCTGTCCTCTCAGTCCTTTGCCAAGAACACCTAGAGCTCACTGCCATCCCTGATCCACTTTCCTCATTTATAAAATGGGAATGATAATACCTACCTATCACAATGTCTGGTTCATAGAAGCCTGTGACTAATGGTCTCTCCTTGTCCTCTTTCACTATAACGTCCTTAAACTGTGTGTTATGATGTTCATATATCAGATTTTCCTGATGTGTCACCTGGATAAATATTCTATCATGTGATCAAATTTTTACTGTGGAGAATATAGTCACCATAAATACAGTGCTTTACATATTGCTACCTAAAATATTCATTAAAGTTACTGAAGCTACCATCTCTGCCAAAAGTGGCATAATGGTATCTGCTAGATAGCAGTACTGCAGACCCAGTTGTTTTAAATGTACTTAGGGATTTAAAATGTAACTAAGTGTAAGTATCGCTATCTCAAAGCAGAATTTCTCCTAGAATATTTTAGCTTCTGGGTTATTCCTGTGTGTTTAGTTTTAAAGATTAGGGAGGAAGAGGAAGTTGACTGTTGTTACATTCTAGATTCTGTTGCTTATTGACCCTCACGAAGACTGATTACAGCTCCTAAGTGTTCTCAAACTTGCAACTATTATTTGAGTAATTAAGTCACCTGGTCAGATGAGGTTTTTCTTTTCACTAACATTTTATGTTTTTCATAAGTAGGTCACTTAATGAACTATGATACCAGGTTTCTGTTGAGATTGATCTGTAAATTATTTAGTAATGAATAAAAATCCTAGAAATAATATTGTTACAAGTGAATTATAAAAACCAAATGTCTTTAAGAGCTGAATTTGTGAATTAGAAGATTGGTAGATCCGTTTTCCATTTGCCAGAGTAGAATGCCCTGATTTATATATGGTTAGTCTGATGAAAGATTAAGAAATAGAAATTATCAGTTTCTATTAGCAATATTGATGAGCTGTGGTCCTTTCCAGTATTAGGCCTTAGAAAATTATTTCCCTTAAAGTGATTAAGTGGGATATGATCTGAACATCTTAGAACTGAGTCACTTCATTAATTTTGCAACATTATTTGACCCTTTTGGCAAAATTTTATACAGTGAAAGAAAATTTAAAATTTAACTTCATGACACCTTGTCAGATAATCAGATTCCTTACATGTCTCTTAACCTTTAAGGATCATAGAGATAATTTTGTTGATTGCTGCTTTGGATTGCTATAAGATGTAGTCTTAGTCCATGTGTGTTGCTGCAACAAAATTCCTGAGACTGGGTAATTTATAAAGAACAGAAATTTATTTTCTCACAGTTCTGGAAGCTGGGAAGTACAAGATCAAGGCTCTGGCGCTTGGTGTCTGCTGAGGGCCTTCTTGCTGCAAGAGAGGAATGAAGAGGAAGGCTGTGTCCTCACATGGCAGAAGAGTGGAACAGCAAGCTAGCTCAATGCTTCATGAAGCCTCTTTTATAAAGGCCTTAATCCCATTAAGAAGGAAGGAGGCCTCACGGCCCATTCACCTTTTAAAGTCCCCACCTCTTAATACTATCACCCTGGGGACACCTACATTTTGGAGGGGCCTTGATGTGTACCATCAAGTTGTTATTGGAGATTAAGGATATCTTTTCTAATGGGATGCCTATGCACTATATAATCTCTGAGGAATTGTTTAAATCAACTGACAGGTTATATTCCAAATATTGCCTAGATTCACTAGAAAAAAATTTGTTTTAGAAATGTGAGCCAAGAGTGTTTAATATAACATATAGTAATGATATTCATTGTGTCCCTGGGACAGAAGTTGAAAGCAAAGGGTTTATGATCAAATTTGGAATATGCTGGTTTTTCTTTTCTTTTAGAAATAAAATTTTAGTGGATTTTAGTTAGTAACTATGATATTAAGAAATATAAAATACCTGCCATAACTTTGTAAACCAAGGGTTATAATGATTTGCTTACTTTGGAAAAAAAATGTTTTAATTTGTCTCAAGTCCAAACTGCCCAACTAACATGCCTGCCTGACTGCAATTTTTATTTTGGAATATGCTGGTGTAAGCAAAGCTAAGCTTTATTTAAAGATTTCTCGGGGCTTTTAATATTGAAATATTTTATATTAATCAGATCAATCAGTCATTGATCTTATTTTATTTTATGTAATTTTTTCCTCCTGTCTTTACAAAACAATGTGCAAATTCCATGTCAGATGTCACATTATTTTATTAATGAGAAGAAGGAAAATAATTTCTTTTTTCAAGGGACTTATATTTGAAAAGTCACCACATACAGGAAATTTTATATATGAATTTAAAAGTTTTAAATTCTGTTTTCTTCTTGGATTTTGTAGGAATTGATGGGGAAGTGAATAAGGTAGAGAAAGAAGACAAATGGGATAGAAAATGAGGGTAGCATGAGGGAGGAGCCAATTCAATAGACCACACTAGATGAAAAATTATGTTTTGTCGAGTTTTCTCTTAAATACTTGTTGGTCTGAGGTTTTGCACAATATTTATTTCTTTGTATCTGAACAGATTTTTACAGAATAAACAAGATAATAACTTGCTGCATTAAAGTCTTTTTAAGTTGTTTCTTTGGGGTGTTTGGGTGTTATGGGATCTCTTAGTGGAGAGAACTGTGCTACTGTTGTATCCTCTGCTGATTGAGGGGAGTGCTCATAATTTTTTTAGTACTGTTACTTGTAATTCTGATCCTAATCTGATACAGTTTGCTTTTCTTTTACAATTTCCTAAAAATTTGAGTCTTTATTCCTCGTTTCTACTCACTTGTCCACACTGTCTTCATTCTCCATTAATGACTTCTAATTTTCTTTTATATTTAATAATATAATTTCTAGTTTTGAAGGTTTGACTCCAGAGAATTGCAATATATATCAGAGCATATACTGCATAATTTTTCCAAGTTAAACCTGTAACTAGTCATTCTACACAAATGTCTGTATTTCAGATGGAGCAGCTATCAGATGAAGAAATTGACCATGGTGCTGAAGAAGACAGTGACAAGGAAGATCAGGACCTTGACAAAATGTTTGGAGCCTGGCTTGGGGAACTAGACAAACTCACTCAGGTTAGAAGTAGTGCTTGAAAAACTGGTTGAGGATTTGAAGTCATCATTGTGTGTTAGAAGTTTAATGTGGAGAAATAAGGATATGGATATAAGTTAAATTTCAAAATACTGCTAGAAAGGAAAAATATTCAAAACATTAACAAGTAAATGAATAGTCACTCAAGAACAGAAGATGTTATCTTCTATGGTTATTTTAAGGATGTTTTAAAAGAAATACTTGTGAGAGAGGCTCTGTTCATCTAGAGGGATTATTTAATATCTGTTTTATAAATTTGAGGTTGCTAGCTAAAAAGTTTTAGGGCCTAAAATTTAAAAGTCTAAATTTTAGCAAACTCTATTCCATAACTTAGTAAATTTCAATACATTTTACAACATAAATAATTTCCTTACATGTAAATATTTTCTATTACATGATTCCAGAATACTGACAAAATTGCATTCTGGGTTGCATTTTAAAACAGTGGCAATGTTTTTTCATTTTTCTTTCTTAGATCTTGGGTTTAAAAAAAAAAAAAGTGACCTTATCTTTTAAACTAGGACACTTTTTAGAATAAAAGGATACTATTGTTATTGCCCCAGTTAATATATTATATTCAATATATGAAGGTGGTTATGTTTATTAAAATAAATTTAACTTCATGGCAATGAAACTGTTAGAACAAAACTTATTTATCTTTACGTAATACCTCTGCGAAGAACACTTCTGTAAAATTGCATAAGTATGAGATTCCTTAAATAATGGAAAAGTACAGTGGGTAAGGTGGAAGCTTAAAGTACTAGGTTGTTTCTGTAGCAGTCTAGAATTGAAACTGATAAACTCTTCAAGTAATTCTTGCTAGATTATTTTGAAAAGCAGACATCTTTGTGACCATAATCTGTTAATACTGAATTTTGGGGAGAATGTTTGCAAATACTACTAGGATTTCATTCGCATCATTCCCTTCATCTCTAATCAGAAGAAGTAACATTTTTTTGTCAGAAATATGTCTGTAGTTGCCAAACCATTTTCATTTAATTCTTAGTTTTTAAAAAAAGGTAATTTTGGCATAGGGAACTGCATGAGTAGGCCATGCAGTTCTATGCTAGGGGAGAAAGATAAGATAGAAAATGATAGTGCAGGAAGGAAAGTATGCAAGGGCCACCTGACATGTGGGGTATCCTTGACCATGTAGTTTTATTGTCTATACTTGGGGGGTGAGGTGAAAAGAAAAGACAGATAGCTCTCCATCTAGCTGCCCTAGGTAGAGTAGGGACTCCATGCTGCTCTACTGTAGATGGCATTTCTAGTAGTTTGATACTTTGTATTTTCTCCCGTATTTTAAGTTGCCTGACATAAATGTGAAGAGGCACTCACCAAAAAAGTTGGTTCCTAAACTAATGGGGTGACTCTTATTTTCATTATATAAATCCATCTTTAGAGAGAAAAGAGATGAAAACCATTGTATAGTGTGGCTCACTGCTAACACTTTTTTTTTTTGGAGACAGGGTCTCACTTTGTTGCCCAGGCTAGAGCACAGTGGTGTCGTCATAGCTCACTGCAGCCTCAAATTCCTGGGCTCAAGCAGTCCTCCTGTCTTAGCCTCCTGAGTAGCTGGGACGACAGGAGCATGCCTCCACCCCTGGCTAATTTTTCTATTAATATTTTTTGTAGAGATGGGATCTCACTATGTTGCTCAGGCTGGTTTCAAACTCCTGTACTCAAGTAATCTTCCCGCCTCGGCCTCCCAAAGTGTTTGGAGTACAGGCATGAGCCACCTTGCCCAGCCTAACATATGGTTTTTAACACTTTGGAAATTTTCTAGAAATATTTGACTGCTAAGTTAGTGGCTAAAATCTCAAGTTTCTTGTTTATATCATTATTTTCCACTTCCGGTGTTTATTTTCAACTTGCATTAAATCAAGTTTAAGTTTTAAATATTAATAGTTGGTGAATCTTTTAAAATAGTTTGTAAAATTTTGTGTATGTATGCATTTTTCTGGAAGAGAGTTCATAGCTTTTATCAAATTCTCAGTGATTCCCCCCCAAAAAGGTTAAAAACCACCCTGCTAGATTACAAATTTCTTGACCTAAGGAATATTTCCTACTATTTCCCTTGTCCCAGCACTGGGCATACAGCAGATAATTATAATAAATATCTGTTTATTTGTGCTGGTAAATAGATTGTCTTTTAGTATGTCCTCAACTATATTCAAATTACTTTATAGAAAACATTAGCTACATGTTATTCTCCATTTCCACTGAGAGAAGGAGAATTAGGGTTTAAGTTGCTGCAGAAGAATTAGGTTTGAGGTTAAAGAATTTCCTGGCTGTTTTGTGAAACTTTGAAATAAGGCACTGAAGAAGTTGTGGATCTCCTGCATTTGATAGCTTTAAAAATAGTATGGACAGGCCGGGTGAGGTGGCTCAGACCTGTAATCCTAGCATTTTAGGAAGCTGAGTGGGAGGATTGCTTGAGGCCAGGAGTTTCAAGACCAGCCTGAGCAAGAGTGAGACCCCATCTCTACAAAACATAGAAAAATTAGCCGGGCATGGTAGCACACACCTGTAGTCCCAGCTACTTGGGAGGCTGAGGCAGAAGGATCTCTTGAGCCCAGGAGTTTGAGGTTACAGTGAGCTGTGATGATGCCACTGCACTAGCCTGGGCAAAAGAGCAAGACCCTGTCTTAAAAAAAAAAAAAAGGATGGGCACTGTCTGTATGGATTCATTTTATCTTGAGGTAAATGAATAAAGATAGTATTCTAATCGAATTCTGTGATTCTACCAATAGAATATAAATTTGAAGTTTATTTGATACTTAATTTAGATAGAAATTAAAGTTTTAAAAGGCCAATCCTAATATTTTACAAATCTATTTAAACAGACACTAAATAACTACTGACCCTTTCCCTGAATTTCTCTGTTGTAAATGTCATTTTTCCTTATTGTGTAGAAAGGTTAGAGAGGAAAAGAGTATTATTTAAAAGGTAGTGAGGTAACTTACAAGTCACCCTACCCCCAGGTACACTATAGTTCTAGCTTTGTCACGAGCAGTGTAGATCGGTTACAGTTTGTTGATAGGGCTTGAAAATAAGAAGGATATTCCATTATTGTTTGAAGTTGTATTTGCTCTCTGTTAAGGTCTTTGGTCTCACTAATTTTAAATCCAGAACTGTCCCTTATCTTCAGGGTACTTCATGCCAAAGAATGAGGCTATTCTGGACCAAAAACAAAATTGCTTTGAGGAAAGAAAAAACAGGACTCTCTGCATGGCTTCTTTCTATTTCTTATCTTACCATGTCCATATTCATATACCTAGATTATTTTATAGTGAATTTATGTAAAATTAGGTCAGTCACTATACTTGATGTATTTGAAAAGATATTTACTCTAAACTATGACAGTCTCAAGTGTCTTTAAAAATAAGCATATATCTAAAAATTGAAATGACTATAACCAAAACAATAATGTGAAAACCAATTACACTTTTCCTTAAGGCTATTGCTTAGAAGAACTTTGGTTTTATTAGTTATTATGCGGCAGTTCACTTAATCATAAAACAAGCTTCATTCATGTTTCTGTATCATTGAAACCTGAATTTAATAAGACTTATTAAACTTTCATTTTTGAAGAGTTTGGATTCTGACAAGCCCATGGAACCAGTAAAAAGATCTCCTCTTCGCCAGGAAACAAACATGGCCAATTTTTCTTATCGCTTCTCCATATACAACTTGAATGGTAAGATGTAACTGGAAATAAAATGTGAGATAGTATACTAAGTTATATAATGTAAGAGCAATGCAGCTACAATTACAAATATAGAAACTCAATATAAAAACAATATGCATAACTTTAGTGAGTTCTTATAGTTTTGATCTGTATATTACTAATTCAGATTATCGCAGAAAAAAGCAAATTGGAACATAAGTAGTTTTCTAGTTGATTTATTAGTAATTGACAAAGTACATACTCAGGTGGAACTCCACAGCAAACTTAACTAAATTGTTTGTTAAGTTTCACACTAAAGTCCAGTGAAATTACTTGTAATTTTTAAATCAGTTCCTATGGCCTTTAATATACTCTACCTAGTCAACTTTATAGTATTTGAAATTGACATATCAATCTGTAATTTTTTTAGACTTTTGACTTCTCTTTTTATGCCCTCAGCTCTTCTGGTATTTTAACATCTGTACCAGGGCACTGATCATATTAAGTTATTAAAGCCTCTGGTAAAGAGTTGCATGGGGGAATGTAGTTAAAACCATGAAACAGTGTAAGATTTTTGTAGTATTTTTGTCTTTGAACTCATAATTTTATTTCCCTCTGATTACTACTAATCTTAAGTGAGAACTATTTGCTTCTAAAAATTTCTTTTGGAATGAAAAACAAAAAAACTGTTAGAAATACTTTATTTGATTAGCTTTAGATTCAATGGGATGAATTCTTTTGCTTTACCACCTGCGTATATTAACTGATTTATAATAGAACGTACAAATTCTGATTAAGTGTGTTCTAGAAACATTATGTGTGCTGTTCATTGCAGAAGCTCTGAATCAGGGAGAGACTGTGGATTTGGATGCCCTGATGGCCGATCTTTGCTCTATAGAGCAAGAGCTCAGCAGTATTGGCTCAGGAAATAGTAAGCGACAAATCACAGAAACGAAAGCTGCTCAGAAATTACCTGCTAGCCGACATACATCAAAACATGGCACCTTGAAAGGATTATCTTCTTCATCTAATCAAATAACTAAACCTTCCCATGCCAACTACTCTCTGGATGACATCACTGCACAATTAGAACAGGCCTCCTTGAGCATGGATGAGGCTGCTCAGCAATCTGTACTAGAAGATACTAAGCCTGTAGTAACTAATCAGCACAGAAGAACCGCGTCAGCAGGCACAGTGAGTGATGCTGAAGTACGTTCTATTAGTAACTCTTCTCGTTCTAGCATCACTTCTGCAGCCTCCAGCATGGACTCTTTGGATATTGATAAAGTAATACGCCCTCAAGAACTGGATTTGACACATCAGGGGCAGCCAATTACTGAGGTAAATAGAAGGAACTTTTTTTCTGGTATTTTAGTATTAAAATAAAGGAGAAATGATATTAAAGAATGTAATTTTAGCTATCTTACTTAGTTCTTGTACATTTAGAATTTGTCAAAGATAACTTCTGAGCTAAGTTTTAAAATCAGAGTACACAAGGAATATATTACCACATAAGGCAGTGTCACAAAGATGATTTAGAAGAGATTTAGTGTCTTCTTTTTTATTCTTGTGACTACAGTATTTGGAAGTCCTTAAATTAATATCAAATGTTTCACATGATTTAAAATATTGAATTGTGATTTGCAAAGCCATTAATAGTTATTAAGCTTAGGAGAATTGCTTTTTAATGTATGTTTGTTTTAACATAAAAACTTGGCCAGGCACAGTGGCTCACATCTGTAATCCCAGTGCTTTGGGAGGCCAAGGTGGGAGGATTGCTTGAGGCCAGGAGTTTGAGACCAGCCTGGGCAATGTAGTGAGACCCTGACTCCACAAAAAAATTTTAAAAATTAGCCAGGTGTGGTGGCATGCGCCTATAGTTCCCAGCTACTTGGGAGGCTGAGGTGGGAGGATCACTTGAGCCCAGGAGTTGGAGGTTGCAGTAAGCTATGATGACGCCACTGCACTCTAGCCTGGGTGATAGAGTGAGGCCCTGTCTCAAAAGAAAACAAAAAATAAAAACTTAAGAAAACTGGTGGGGGCAAAATAAAGTCAGCCTTTTCAATAAGCTTGTGTTTACTCTTTAATACAGGGTAAAAGAATCTATTTATGAATAATTAATACTAAAGTAAAATGTTGTGAAACATTGTTATGGAATTACAAAGAAAATTTTAACTATTATTCAACATTATTTTTTTCCTCCAAATGATTTAATTCTTTAGATTAACTTTCATCAGTTGGTAACTTCTGGTACCTACCCATTGTGCCTAGCTTTGCTCTATAATAGGTGCTGTAGAGAACAAAAGAAGGATGAATCATGGTGATTTGGAGATTCACTTGAGTTTTAATGCAAAGAGAGTTAGCAGATCATCTAAAGAATAAACTTTCATTTATTTAAAATGAAGACCAGGCACAGTGGCTCACGCCTGTAATCCTAGCACTTTGGGGGGCTAAGAGAAGAGGATCATTGGAGGTCAGGAGTTCGAGTCCAGCCAGAGCATAAGTGAGACCCTATCTCTGCAAAAATAGTAAAATTAGCCAGACATGGTAGCATGTGCCTGCAGTCCCAGCTACTTGGGACAATAAGGCAGGAGGATTGCTTGAGCCCAGGAGTATGAGGTTGCAGTGAGCTATGATGATGCCACTGCACTTTAGCCCAGGTGACAGAACGAGACCCTGTCTCAAAAAACTAAATAAACAAAATAAAATGAAATGAAATGAAACTTATCTAAGTAGTATATATTTTATAGAAAACTTGAAAACTGATTTCTATTTTGTGATACCTGGAGATTATATTTAGCACCAGCTACTTAGTATGTGTCATTTTATGTTTTCTAGATTTTCCTGCTGGGATATGGGCAGTATTTTATTTGGGATGTTCTTCCTTGGTCATTGTTTGTTTTGCATGTTGATGTTACTTCCTTCCAATCATATTACTATAGTTTGAGTTGGGTCAAGATGCATGAGGACAGGTTTATGAACTAATCATTAAGGATCTTCTAATACTGTATATGTGTGTGTGTCTCTGTCTTTCTCTATGTAAAATACACCCACTATAAAAGTTCAAACAATATAAGGGCAAGTAAAGTAAAAAGTGAAAAGTCCCTCTCTCCCAGCAAATACACTTTAAATGGTATCTAATGACATCCGTGGGCAAGGATACCAGTAATCAATGGTGTAATGTTTAATATAAGACTTTAATATAAGGTTTGGTGAGTAAACCAGGCATAAAGGAGGGAGAGGGATAAAGTCTTATCTATTCTAGCCTGTTATTTTGCCTTGCCCAGAGGGATAGAAAAGTGGTTTAACAAACCTGGTGAACTTGCTTTGATATTCTTTTTTCTGGGTCTGTTCTAATTCAAATCAAGTAAACTGGGGCAAGCTTAATAGACCCCAAACCAATGTATCAAATTGTCTTTAAAATCAAATACAATTTTAAAAATATTTTAGTTAGTTGTTCATACATGGAGTTAAGTAGTTCTCTGAGAGTTCTATGAGACTTGTTACAGAAAACTTCCTCCTACACACATGTCATATTCTTTTCCTAGAGGTAAGCAATTTTTTACTCTCTTCTGATTCTTACAGTATTTACCTACGTATCAGTGGTTCCCAACTGTTTTGGCACCAGGGACTGGTTTCATAGATGACAGTTTTTCCACGGACCGGTGTGATGGGGGCTGGTGAACAATGAGGAGGACTATAAATACAGATGAAGCTTTACTGGCTCGCCTCCTGCTGTGCGACCCGGTTCCTAACAGGCTACAGACTGGTACCGGTCCACAGCCCAGGGGTTGTGTAGCTCTATATCATTAAACCCATGCTCACATCCCCATTTCTTGATTTTTTCTCAATTGTATATATTATCTATTGACTTCTCACCCTGGAAGATGAAGATATCGCTGTCTTTCGACAACTCTTCTCACTTCTCCCCTCCTGTTCTCCCATCTTCCCAATATATTTCGACTGGGCTAATATTCAGTGTATGTGTTATAATGACTATATACTTGCACTTTACTGCTAACCTCTGTATAGTCTTACTACATTTCCTTCTTGGGATATCATTTTGCTTTTCTTGGAATTAATTATCTTTAGATTTTTTTAAATATTTAATTTTCTATGTGTTTATCAATATTTCAACTCCAGACTTTCTCCCAGTTGTTTAAATCTCTCATTTGGTTCAAACAAATTTAGTTTTCTATTAATTTCATCTTCTTAAAATTCTTTACTGCTTTTTGTAGTCTTTAGGATTATTTTTATGTCTTTTCTCTTAGACTGGTGAGCTTCTCCAGAGAAGATTATTCCATTCCCCTGCATGAAGGGTATATGCCTGGCTGCCAATGTTAAATTTAGTAGCCCGTTTGGGAAAGAAGGGTTGGGACATGGGGGTGGTCCTCTGTGTTCAGTTGGTGAACTTTCTTCTAATCCTTCTGGGTCAGGGTTTATCAGCCATCAGCACTATTGACATTTGAGCAAGATAATTTTTTGTTATGAGGGACTGTCCTGTGCATTGTAGGATGTTTAGTAGCACCCCTGGCCTCCAGCCACTAAATGGTCAGTAGTATACACACCCCCTCCAGTGTGACAACTAAAAATGTCTGCAGATATTGCTACATGTTCCTTGTGGGAAAAAATCTACACCCATTTGAGAATCACTGCTCTAGGTAGAAAGGGTTAACAGGAAGTCTGAGCCCTTTTTTTTCATGGCAAATGACCTTGGGTTTTCCTTCTCCTGGCATTCTTTTCCTGGAAATTTACTGGATTAAGATTAAATGTAGAATGCCTCTAGGTAATATTATTTATTGTAAAATCGACCCCTGATTGGTAAGTGCATATGGACCAGGAGAATTGTCCATGAAGAACTATATAAGCCTATGAAGAGACACGGACCTTGACTTCCTGGTGTGTAGTGTAACTCTTGTAAATGAGAATGAACATGTCCCTTCAGGGGCCCTGGAACTTATCCTCATTGGCTGTTACTACTAGTTCCTGTGGAGTATGAAGTTTCCCCAAGCCAGGGTGATTTCTACACTTACCCACATAGTCTCCCTTACAATGAGCTGTCACTTAAGGTTCCAAAAAAGTCCCCTGGTGTTCTGTGTGGACTCCCTCTGAAGGTGACATGTCGGGTGCTAGTGTGCTGGCATGCTGTCTTTGCCTTTCTACAGAACCGAGCGAACCTGGTGCCCAGCTATGATCTGTTGGGTCCTGTGGGTGAATGTCAGTCTGTACCTGAGACCACTGCTGGTGGGCGAGTAAAGGAGAGAATCTGGGAACTAACTGCTTTCTTAAATATGTTTTCAACCAATCCTCCTGCTTTTGGTCCCCCTATCACTTCTGCTGCTGCTTCTGGGGACTTGTGAGGTTATGTGATGTAGATTGAATGCTCCTCTGCTTTTTTTCAGTGCTGGCCCAGCACTTAACTTCTCGTGGATGTGCTAATTGGTTACCACTTAGCCATGTGCTTTCTAGCTTCCAAAATTTTGTCATTGTCTTATTGTGAGTTTGTCATTAAAAAATATGAATTTCTTTATTTTTGTTTTAGTGGGATTTGGAGAAGGAGTGGAGCTACCTCAGTAGCCATTCCTTCTCAGTCTCCTTCTCATGTCTACTGCCTCTTCTTGACCTTGGAGTGCCCTAAGGCATGGTCCTCAGACTACCTTTCTATCTATGCCTACTCCTTTTGATCTCATCCATATGCACTGACAACTCCCAAATTTTAGTGTCCTATTTCATTAATTTAAGACACATTTCCTCTTCCCCCTCCCCCATTTAATCCCTGTAGAACAGTTGTTCACAACTGGGGGCTATTTTGTCCCCCTGGGGATATTCAGCATTTTTGGTTGTCTGTGATAGGAGTGTGCTACTGGCATTTAGTAGAGGCCAGAAGTGCTGTTAAACATCTTACAGTACACAGGACAGCCCACACAAAAAATAATTACCTGGCCCAAATAGTGCCAAAGTTGAGAAACCACATTCTAAAATCAGGTGGCATCTGTCAGTTACTCTCAGTGAGGTGACAGTTATAGTATGTTCTGTGAAGCCTTTTGTTGACAGTTTCTGATAAAGATCAAGAGGGTACCAGCATCTGGCCAGGTACACTGACTCACACCTGTAATCCCAGCACTTTGGGAGGCCAAGGTAGGAGGATCACTTGCGGCCAGGAGTTTGAGACCAGCCTAGGCAACATAGCAAAACCCCATCTCAATTAAAAAAAATTAGCTGGGTGTTGTGGCGCATGCCTATAGTCTCTGCTACTTGAGGGGCTGAGGTGGGAGGATCGCTCGAGCCTAGGAGTTTGAGGTTGCAGTGAGCTATGATCGTGCCACTGCACTCCATCCAGCCTGGATGACAGAGTGAGACCTTGTCTCTAAAAAGAAAAAAAAATACTAGCATCAAATCATCTTATATACAACGAAATACAGGTATCTTTAGCCAAAATCTCACTCCTGAACTCCAGGTATGTACATCCCATCTCAAATCAATATCTCTATTTGGATGTCTCATAGTGTATTAGGGTTCTCAGAGAGACAGAACCAATAGGATATTAGACGGGATTTATTAGGGAAATTGCCTTGCATGTTTATGAAGGCTATGGGCCAAGAAGTCACACGACAGGCCATCTGTAAGCTGGAGAGCGTGCAGTGCCAGTAGTGTGGTTCAGTCCAAGTCAGGGAGCCTGAGAACCAAGGCAGTCAATGATATAATTCTTAGTCTGAGGCCAAAGGCCTTAGAACCCGGGGTAGGGGGGGCGGTTCTGGTATAAGACCTGCAGTCCAAAGGATGGAGAGTCTGGAGTTCTGATGTCCAAGGGCAGAAGAAGAGTGTCCCAGCTCCAGCAAAGATAGAGAGAGGAGAAATCACATTCTCTGCCTTTTTTGTTCTGTGGCCCCAGTTGATTGGGTGGTACCCACTCGCATTGAGGACAGATCTTCCCCGCTCAGTCCACTGGCTTACAAGCCATCTCTTCTGGAAGCACCCTCACAGACACACCCAGAAATAATGTTTTATCAGTTCTCCAGGTATTCCTTAATCCAGTCATGTTGACACCTAAAATTAATCACAAATAGATAGCTCAGATTTACCTGGTCTATACCTGAAGCCCTGATCTTTTTCTTCAAACTTGCTTCCCCCACTGTCTTTTGCATCTCAGTTAATGGTTATTCCATCCTTCCAGTTCATCAAGCAAACTCCTTGGAGTCTTTATCCTCTTATCTTTTTCTTTCCACCTCCCTTCCAGTCCAGCAGCAAATTCTGTTGGCTTTATCTTAAGAATATATCCAGAATCTGATCACTTCTCACCATTTTCATTGCCACCAAGCCAACATCATCTTGACCTAGATTTTTGCAATAGCCTCCCACCTGGTCTTCCTGTGCTCACCTTCCCCTTAGCAGTCTGTCATCCACACTGCAGCCAGAGTGATCCTGTTAAAAGGTAAGTCAGATAATCTCTTTTCAAGCCTAACGGCTTTGTGTCTCGCTCATGGTAAAGCCAAAAGCCCAGTAATGGCCTAGAGGGCCTTACCTGATCTGCTTTCCTTTTACCACTGACCTTGTTTTTCTTTCCTCCCTCCCTTACCCTGCCAGCCATACTGCCTCCTACATGTTCTTTGCCATCAGTCAGAGCCTGCCTTGCAGCCTTTGCACTTCTTCCCCTGCTTGGATGCCCTTCCTCAGTCAGCTGCATGATGTACTCCCTTACTACCTTCAGGGATTTGCTCAAATGTCACTTTTGCTGTGAGGCCCTCTTTGTGCTATTTAAAAATTAAAGTCCCCTTCCTCTGTCCTGTGATTACTTTTTATCTTCTTTTTCTGCTTTATTTTTCTTCTTAGTGCGTATCACCATTTAATATACTATATATTTTACTTTTTTATTTTATCTGTCTCCTCCCACTTGCATATAAGCTTCATAAGGAGAGATGTTTTTCGTTATCTTTGATTCCTAATGTATCCTTAACACCTAGAACAGTATTTGCCTCATTAGAAGCACTTAAATATTTAAATGAACAAATACATGCATGTGTTCAATCCACCGTTTTTAATCTAGAAGTCTGTACTCTAAAATTATCAGCAGTTGTTTTCTTTCAAAATGGTGGAGTACAAGTGAAGTAACTTATATGAAAACACTTTAATAGTGAAATTTTTTTTTTTTTTTTTTTTACGACTAGGTTCTCTAGAGGCAACAATTACACTTAACTGTTTTAGAGAAACCCAGGATAGAAGAGTTACTTTTACTGAAGTTTAGTGATAGAAATACCAGTTAGAAAAATCAATTTGAGGTTAATACTGTTTCTTGTTGGGGACATGGATAGTCAAACTGCACATCTAAAAAGTAATGCTGTGGTTCATCTTTCTGCCTCCTTGCTATTCTCTGAAATCTACCAGGGACGGGCACAGTACAATTTCACATCAGAAAGAGTTTGTCTTTTTTCCTTGCCTTTCTTTTACTTGGCTTTTGTTGAAATACTGTGCTTCCAGGTACTTAACATAAGTCATCTCGTTGAAGCCTCATACTATTCCTTTGGTAAGTGCATTATTCCATTGAAACCAAAACTGAAGAGATTAAGTAGGTCAAATCACTGGAAAGTCTGTATCTGAATTCTAAAACCACAACATTTGCTTCATAATTTTCATTAAAATCTTAAAAATAAAGCAAAGCTGATTGTTAAAAATGATTATTTCCTGAATATTAAGGAATATTTTAGCAAAAAAAATTATCCTTGGATATACATAAAATGAATTACAGATTAATTTCAGTCAGTATTATGAAGTCCATCAACAATGATCATTTGCTATTTTTTAAAAGTTAGAATTCATTGTAGTCGAAATAAATTCTAATAAAGGCTCTTTATATTTCTCAACCATTGTGAAATATATCGCAGCTGATTTGCTCATCTTTGTGGAATTTTATTCATGTTAACTGATGAAACAATACTTTAATAAGGCAACAGTTCGCAAATTAAATAGTAATTGCGTGTTATAAATTTCATATAAAATAGGGTTTACAGATTAAAGGTTAATGTTAAAATGTACCTTTATATTTATTTTTCTGGTGGGATTTAAACTTTAATGATTCCATTGAATTTGGAATTTTATACATGACAATGTTTTTAAAATGAAAATACTTTTTAAAGATATTACTGTAGTTTATAGCAGATTCAAAGGTTTTTTTCCCATCATAAGATTTATAATATAATCATCAAGTTTTCTTAAGATCCAGCAAAACCTTTTGCCAAATTCAAAGTTGTGGGTATCAGATGAAAAAAGAGGCTAAAGATTTGGGAAAAGCCAGGGGAAAAATCTCATTTTCACAAACATTTTTCAAACATACTCCTCCCCCCTGCCCCAATACTGGCATATATGCCCTGATTCTTATTGTGTGTGTTTCTTGGAAATCTGTGTAGTTTTTATTCTCTGTAAAAGTAAAAAGCGTCTTTATTTGGTTTTAGGTCTATTTTGTTTGGGTCTAATTGTTTTGGGTTTATGGAGAGCTGGTAAAGGACCTTTCTTTGAATAAGAATAGAAATATATTCATCTGTATTTAAAATTAATAGGGGCTATAAAATATAAAAGAAATAGTTGTAAAAATATTCAAACATTTAACTGGCTATATAATGTCCAGTAAAAGGTGAGGAATAAGAAGGGGGAAAAATAGAAAATAATAGCAGCTACTATATTGAATGCTTATTCTGTGTTAGGCATTGTGCTGTGCATGTCTTGATACACTGACTCTGTACAACGCCTTGTGGAATAGCTGCCATTACTTCTATTTTATGATGGAAGGAACTGAGGCAGAGAGTGACTAAATCACTTGCCTAAGAATTTGAACCCAAACAGGCTGGTCGTAGAGCTCCTACCACCCACCGTATCATGCTGCTTCATCACAGAATTGAAGGACAATCAAGACAAGAGTAGACTGCTCTCAGAGCCAAACTTAGAGACAGAACTACATGGGCAGGAGAAAAAAAGGCAAAGAGATTTATGCAGTAACAACCCCATCTTGTGGTGTTTTAGTATACTTTTGAATATTTTCAGTTAAAATTTAACAACTCTAAAGTAGCTCTAAACTAAGTAAATTAAGGCTTAAATAAAATTCAGTTCAGGGCTGGCAGTTTCCTACTCTTACAATAATGGTAATGTTATTATCACTCACTCAATTCTTATAGCAACCTTTGGAGATAAATGCTATTATTACACCCATTTTACACATGAAGAAACAAGCTAAATGATAGGCTCAGAATCACATTGTGGGTAAATGGCCAAGCTAGGGCTTGAACCCAGGGTCTGCATTCTTAACCATCATGCTATGTTTACTTTCAACATAATATTTGTGAAAAATGCATACACATCAGTAAAGTTGAATGTAAATCTATTTTATTGAAACACTAATGGGTGGTCATAAACCTCCACTTTTTTCTATTCATAATCTAAAATGTTAGCTATCACGAGGAATGGTTTTATTTGTAACCACTGCTTTGGTACAAGGCCATTTCTTGGTGATGATTTGGCTCCTGTGTTCAGATCAGTTGCTTTTCGGTATGTGCCCTCCTGTGCTCGCCCCAAGGATTCTGGCATGTAAATGGTACATCATTTTAACACATTACAAATTCAATTCAAGAAAGTGGTGGTCCATAAATTACTTCACAGAGATTTGCGGAGAATTTTTGAAAGATCAATAGAGAATTTGATAACTTTGTAATACAAATGAAAGTTTTTCGAACTGGGAAATGTTAGAGCAAAATTTATGTGGAGAATTGACCCTCAAATTAATTTTTCTTGTATGTTTTGAACACAGCTTTTAGATTTATGAAAAATAGTGATGAAGAGTAGGTAAAGGTTAGATTTGGGGATGATAATACTTTTTGGTAAAAAAATATTTACTTTATGGAAATGGGACCTAATTAACATTAAATCAACTATATTATTCCATAATCCGTTTTTATCCTTGTTAATGTAACAACATACATTAAGTTTTAATCTTTGTTTATATATGTACTATTTTGTATTGTTTTTTCACTTCATATACATATATCCTTTTTTGGTAAGGGTGTACTGAATTTCAAGACCTGTATAGTGTTCTATGATCCTGTTTAACATGGTACACAGTCATCCCTTGTTGAATACTTTAGATTTAGATTTTTTTTAAAATTAAAGCAATAAGCATTTGGAAATATATGATGGGAGCTTGTGCAAGATTGAGAGAATAGATTTTTTAAAACTTTATTTTGAAATAATGTCAAATTTACAAAAGCTTGAAAGAATTGTACAAATAACTCATGAAATTCATTAGCCAGATTCAGTAATTTTTAACATTTTTGCCACATTTGCTTTATTGTCCTATGTCTACATTTTTTTTCCCCTGAACCATTAGAGAGTTGGTTTCATTTATCATGCCCCTTAGTCTCTATTTCCTAAGAACAAGGATATTGGCAGTATAGATTTGATAGGCTTCCTATTGATGTAGTAATTGAAACTGTGCTATAGAATATGTTTAATGAGAAAATACAAAGGGAAAAGCAAAAACAATCTTGATCTGGCCAAGCATTGAGCATGAAGACCAAGCAGAAATTGTTATTCATACATTCCATAAATATTTGAGTGCCTAGGAACTGTGCTGGGCTGTAAGGGATAAATCAGTGAACATAATGCACAATGTCCTTATGAGGTTATAGTTTAGTGTGTCACAGGGGAGGGAGAGAGATGCAGACAACCAAACAAGCAGTACAGTGTGGTGGGTACTGTGATAGGAAAGACAGAAAACCTTTTTGGTTAAAAGGTCATTGATGACTTTGAGAATGAATTACAGAATGTATTACAACTCAAAGGATAAAGGCTTTGGGGAAGAAAGATTGCAGGGAATTACGGGATAAATGAGTGGCTGGGAAGTGGAGGTAGCACATTATAGCATGAAATTGGGAAATTTGGCAGTGGAGAGGAGAAAATAATAGTTTAACAAGAGAAAGGTACCCAGAAGAATTGAACATTTTTCTGTTCTCCTCCCCACCCTCAATCTAGTTGAGTATCAGAGACTGAAGATGTTGGAGGGGGTAATAAAGCACATTTATTCACACAGAACTAGGGGGAAGTATGAGAATATGGGTGTTGTTACAGGATACACTTTAGTGATGAAGATCCTCGTGATAGGTGGATGTGGTTTTCTTAGTAATGGGAGGGAAGTGAGGTCATGTGAAGAGAGGGAAGAGGGATGCTAGAAGCCTGAGGAACAAGGGGACTTAGGCTTTGAGAGGACGACTTAGCAGAGTGGGGGAGAAGATTGAGAGTATTGCCAAACAGTGGTCAAGGCCCCGTTGAGGTTTGTTAGTATGAACTGGTATTGGACATAATGTTTCTGCATAGTTCTTCCATAGAACTCTACTGTCCGGAAGTGGAGCGAAGTTATCCTGAAATTGCCAAGGGTTAGGATCCTCTGGTTCTTACCTTTGTAATTTTTGCATAAGAGAATGAAAGGTAATTGCATGCAACTTTTCATTACTATTTTGTTTCATTACTGTTTTGTTTCATTTCAGTGATCTTTTTCTCTTCCTGCATAGTAATGAGAGCTGCCCTTTTCACCTCCTTTACCTATCATTTTCTTCCTTCCTGCATTTTCACAGCATGCTATTTCTCTGAGATGTTCCAGCAAGCAGGCCAAGCGTCATATTGACTTCACAGAAGAACAGGCTGAGCTGACACCTGTAAGTTCTATAAACATGTCATGGGACTGCTTAAATATCAGTGAAGAAGAATGCATTCATTAGAACTCCAAAAGATGAAACTTTGTCATATAACCTCAATTTTTCAAATAAAAATTCAAACAAAAAATAGATGAGCAAAGACAAATAAACAAGTTTATGATATTGTGCCATTGATTATTAAAACTCATGGTAAGTTTATATAGGTGGTAGCATAACTGATGTAGAGAATTTTTGTATTGGGACCTGAAACCACGTGCTTTCTTTTTTATTCTGAAGCTAAGGGCTTTTGTAAATTTCTTAAGATATTAACAGACTTAACTGTTCTTCAGAATGGGTACATCAAGTGGAATGATTCTTCTGCACTGATGCTTGACTGACAACCTAGTTTGTTTCTTCAAAAAATGTATTCTTTGGTCAGTAGTTAACAAATCTGGATGCTTTGGAGCCTGCACAGTCCCATATCATAGCCACTAGCCACATATGGCTATTAAGTACTTAAATTGTGGTTAATCCAAATTGAGATGTGCTATAAGGATAAAATACACACTGGATTTCAAAGACTTAGTATGAAAAAAGAATGTAAAAAAATCTCATTAACATTTTTGTATTAATTACTAGTTAAAATAATATTTTGGATTTTTTGGTTAAATAAAAGATGAATATTTTAATGTTTTCTTTTTGCACTTTTTAAAATTAATGTAGCTACTAGAAAATTTTAAATTACACATGTGGCTTGTATTATTTTTCCATTGGACAGTGCTGCTTTAGAGTCATCCATGAAGCATTAAAAAAAAAAAAAAAAACCTAAATCCCCGAACCCCACCCAGCTGAATCAGATTTCCTCTAACCTTTCTTCCCTCCTTCCCTTCTCTCCCTCCCTCCCTATCCTTTAAAAATACTGGAAAAACTGGTAATAACCCAGAGTTGATTTATATCCCATAATAGGTTATATCCTACAGCGTGAACAACACTTCTCCAACCTCAGTTCTAACCCTCCTCCAACATTCTTAAGCATCAACTGCTATAACTGCGTTATCATCTATTTCTTCTACCAAACAGCAGTTCCCAACCTTTTCAATCCCAATACCCCCTTATAATAACAAATAATTTATAATGCCATCTTTACTATCCAAAATGAAATTCGTAGATTATAAACCTACTTACATACTTATTTTTTATATGAATGTAATGCCCTAACACCTAATATTAAGTAGAAATAACCAAAAAGTAATTTATAATAAAATATCTATTTCAGTATGTAAATGCTTGGACACCACTATTAACAGACATAATGAGATGGTCAGACCTTATACCCACTTATTATCAAAAACTTTGGATTTAGGGAAGTGAGAAGGTCAGAAGTCTTTTTTTTCTTTTTTTTTTTTTTTTTTTGACAAGAAGTACAGGAAAAAGAAAGAGCAGAGGCCAGGCACAGTGGCTCATGCCTATAATCCCAGCACTTGGGGAGGCCAGTGGGAGGACTGCTTGAGACTAGCCTGGCAGCATAGCAAGACTGCATCTCTACAAATAAAAAAAATGTTTATAAAAAGGAAAAGCAGAAATATGAGTGGACCTCAGAATTAAAACATGTTATGATAAATGATAGCAGACATGACATACTTGTATATGGTAAGAGAAAAAAGGAAATAACCTTAACTGAAATAGGGATAATATGCTAAGATAATTTACAGTCAAAGTAAAGAAAATGGGAACATACAAAATTCTTGCAAGTGAGATGAGTTTATTTATAATTGTAGTGATGAAATCATACCCAGTGTTATAATGTGGGATGAGGTAGTGATAAAAATGATTTTGATACTTGATTTTTTACAACATAGATTTCTCATTGTGCTATAAATATTTTAAGGCAGCAGTAATATGAAATATTTTTAAACAACCTTTATTAATGAAGATCTTTAAATAAATTAATCTTTTATTAATGAAAACCATATTAAGTGAAATTCCTACATTTCATGTGTTTTCACTAATTTAATGTTATTTAGTCCTTAATTCTGTTAAAAGGAATTTCATATCTCTTCTGTCATTTACTTGCATGTGACAGAGTGCACACTGATACTGCCAATTGTGGTACTGGCAACGCTTACTTCAAGCTAGGTTCCCATTGGTGAAATGATTTTCCAACATTGTGACCAGTTCCTTGTAAATTCTGAACAAAAGAAAGCATTCCTGGAAAATTATTTGAATATTAAAATTATACAAAACTATACAAAAATTAAAATTATACAATTATACGAAAATGGAGTTAGGTTCTAAGCTCAGATTATTATAAACAGGATTTCCCATCTATATGATTTTCCATATAAGAACATTAAAAAATCATGTTGGATGTGGGACTTTTGTTGTTATTATGTGACATTGTTCCATGCTTGTAAGGCATCTAGCATTTCTGACTTTTCTCCCAATAAATACCTGTGACTTTCCCTCTCCTCTTCATTGTGACAGCCCAAAATGGTCCTCAGTGGTTTCTGAAATTCCTCCCTGAGGGCAGCACCACCCTCTTTTGAGAACCATTATTTGCTCTCTGTCTTTAACCCCCTACACCCCACCAGCAGCCTCTTTCTCATCCTCCAGGACTATACGGTTTTTCAGAAGTATTAATACTTTACTGAGCCCCTAATTTGGGGTTGGGTACTCACCTCTTGCTTGCTCACCTACCACTTAGCACACTGTATTGTAGTTGCCAGTTGGTCCATTATCTCCCTATTACACTCTTAAATTCTGTGAGGGCAAGGAATTTAGAGTCTAGTAGGGAGATACAGACCAACTGGCAACTATAAACATCCTTCTTGCATCCTTCTCCAGTAACCAGTTTCACCCCACCTCTGCCCCTTCTTTCTGAAGAGCAAGGAATTCTAGAAGCGATGTATGACTGGTACCAGCGGGAGAATATAAATAAAGAAGGCATTTATTGACGGAATGAGTTTGCTGCTTCTGGTTTCTAGATGTTCATTCTTTCTACCTGTAGTTTAGATAGAAGGAACCTAGAGACGTGGCCTCCCTCCTTGCTAGTGACTAAGGAGTAAAATAGCTACATGACTGTCCAAGCAGAACATAACTTATGATCATGTTTAGCTATTGTTTGTGGTCTAATTTTTTTAATGTGGCATATTTTGGGGTCACCAACCATAATGATTACCCTCTTATTTTAAGCTAAATATTTTAATATTTCAAAATGGACAGCTACTTCTGAGTTTTCAAACAAATGCAGCTAAATATCATTGCCTCTTACTGATCAAATTATCAATTTTTTAATGACCTGAAGTCTTGAGGTGATACAAGTTTGAGGACTGATTAAACCTTGTAACGTTTTTTTTTTAGAGCTTAAATTTGAATTTGATGTCTGTAATTACATTTACTAAATCATAGTTTGTTTTGATGGCCTGAGGCAGATTTTATTTTTTAAAATTTAAAATATAATTATCTGAATATAGATATCCTACTCATTTGGGGATCTTTTTCTGAAAAAGTAATCTTTATGGCTAAGATAAATAGCAGTAAGTTTTCAAGAAATTTATTGAAATACGTGTTATATATGTTTTATATAATACTTGTGTAACAATACTTTTTTTCCTATTACATATGAATGGTCAAAAATGATTGGGAATAAGAGCAATGAAAGTTATAGTTGCTCTTTTTAATTGTGTTTTTCATCTTTTGTCCTTCCCAATTTTCCCCCTGGTCTTGGGTGATGGTTAACCTCAAACTAAATTGAATTTTAAGAGATTTCTGCTTACCTAGTGTCTTTATGGATGAGCCAACTAGTCTTTACTTTTAGGAGGGACTATACCATCTAGGTAAATGAGGGCCTAGGAATAATTTTCTCTGTTCTTGTTATTGTTTGATCTTGTTAGTGCTAATCTTAGTGAATATGTCCAATTTTTTTTAAACCTTAGATTTCTTCTTTTTTTTTTTTTAAGGAGCGAGGGGGCAGATATGCTTGTAAAGTTCATCTGGAATTAAAACACAGCTTTAAAAATGCAGGCAATGAAATACCATAAAGCAAACTCAACATAGTGTAGATGTGAGCAAAGATTAAGTTAATAGTATCTTCTGTAACAATGTTTCTAATCTTGAAATAGTGTGTTTTATCGTCTATAACCATGCACTTTCTGAGAGTGGGTGCTGCTTTAGTATTTATTTACTTAAGTTTCTTTCAAAAAAAACTTGTCAAGAATAACTTGATATACAGTTAATTTATAAAAGATAACATTATAGAATATTTTCTATAACTTTACTCAGCCATGTCATGCATTGTTTTAAATGGTGATTAGTAACATAGAGTTAAACAAAATAAATACTAATTCAGAATTTTTTAGGGACAGACAGGTCTGGATTACATGTGTATCAAAACAACTGCAGTCTAAGGATAAATACACCCTGGGCATGCTGGTTCAAGCCTATGATCTCAGTACTTTGGGAGGCCAGGAGTTCAAGGTTATAGTGAACTCTGATGGTGCCACTATACTCTAGCCTGGGCAACAGAGTAAGACCCTGTCTCAAAAAAAAAAAAGAAAAGAGAAGAAAAAAAATTTTTTTAATATATAAGGATGAATTCAATATAGTTACATAAACTTACAACATGTTACTCAAAAGTTATTAAGGGGGAAAAGGATAGTTAGGGACTAAGTTATTCACAAATCATATTTATGAAAACATTAATTACTTGAATTAACTTAATCAATTTAAAGGCACAACACTTCTTAATATATTGTTCATGTCATTCATTTGCTATGCAAGTCCTTTACTGTGCAGTGTAATCCTATTAGTATTCTGATACAATGAGTGGACTGATAACATTTTACTGAAAATAGGTGTATCCATCAGGCAAAATATTGATGGGTAATTTTTCCTCTTTGGTGTAGCTATCATTGAATTGATCAGAAATACTTGCAGAAGTTTTTAAAATGATGTAGTCTTATTCTATCTTCAGAATATAGCTATTTAAAGCTAGGTAGGTCTTGTAACGGCTTTAACAAGAGAAAGGAATATATTTAGTCATTGGTCTCTGACATATATTTATTTGTGCTCTGTGCACAGCACTCACGAACACTGGCCCAGAAGGCAAACTGGCTCTGTGCTCTTTGCATGTACTGCTTATTTCCCAGAGAGCCAGGAATCGGCAGGAGTCAGCTGGGACTCGCCCACGGGCATAGATGGTGTCTTTACTTCCCCCTTCCTTTTCTTTTCTTGTCTTTTTTTTTTTTTCTTTTAATTCTCCGTGGACACATTTCACTTACTTTAGGAAAAAGATATGAGATCAATTATGGAGAATCATTCTTGCTTTGTCTACTTTATATTTGAAACACATAAAACCTCCACTGACTTCTATTATTGCCTTTTTTTGTTTTTCTCTCTTTTTCTGCACAAGCACTCCTATCTGGACAGGGAAACCTCCCTTCTTCTGAGAAACATTGCAGGAAAACCTTCTCATTTGCTGACCAAGGTGATACTTCTTTCCATGTGCATGTAACTATTTACTGCCTTATAGGTAGAATATAATTTCTGTTTTTGATTGTGCTCTCAGATTATTACTTTCTTATTTCAGCACCATTGTCCTTAATAGAGGTACTTTTTCTCTTACTGAAGGTAATTATTTACTGATCTTAATGACTCTCAGACAATATTGAAAGTAGAAAATATTTTCAGTAATTTTCACTAGTTTTTAAACTTGTAAATGCCTGATAGTCTTTCCAGGTATGTTGCACTTTTTCTTGTTTAACACCGTATTGCATTTTAAAGTCTAAAAAACATTGCTTTAATTTCAACTTTTACTACTAATGGTTATCCATACTGTGAGTTTCTTTAGCAAACTTTGCTCCCTAATTCTTGTTTATATCATCACCTCCTTGTTTAATTAAAACAGTTATTCATATTAAAATATTAGTTTACATTAGTCAAATAGGAAGAGAGGGCTAAAATTTTAATTTTTCAGTTCTCTGCCCTCAGAATCAGTTCAACTAGATTTTCACAGGGCTGGTATTTTATATCAATTTAAAATCATTAGCCATTATCACCATTAACTAGGGAATAATAGACTAGGGAAGCTGATTAGCTTTCTACCTCTTTTCAAGTGATTTTTTTTCATTAGCTTATTTAGATAATGTTAAATTCAAGAATGTCAGACTTGCTTATAGTTTCTGAAGAATATACATAGTAATTATGGGTAATTTCTCTAAGTTGCTATTATTGTGTCTGAGTTGTGTTTGTTTAGTTCATTTCTTTGTGAAAGAAGATGATAGACTAAAATTAAAATCTCTCCAAGAAGCAGCTCAAAGAAAAGACCCTTTCACAAAGTCAGCAGTGGGACCCTTTCTCTTACCTGAGTTTCTCTTCTTAAAGCAGGTATATGACCGGCAGTAGAAGCTTAAAGATCAGGGAAATGTAGAAGTCTGAGCAGATTATAGCCACATACTTCATAACCATAGCAAAGCTGTTCTTTGCTTTTCTTCAGCTGTCCTCTCTTCTCTATTCATTCATTCTCTCTCTCTGTCTTTCTCTCTCTCTCTCATATCCACACTCATAGCTTCAACTAGGATGTCTATTCTAGATAGATCTCTCTCCCAAGAACACATTTCCAGATAGCTATAAGGTGTTTCCTGGAAGACCACTGGCATCTTACAAGCACCTTAAATCCCACAGGTGTTTAGCTTCCTTACCCACACTCTCTCTGGGCCCTCCAATTTATATCCATCTTCTTTTGACATTTCTGTTTCTATTTAGGATGCTGCCATTCTCCTACTCACCCAGTTCTGAGCCTTCTGGTCATCCATGGCACCTTTCTTCTTCTCATTTAATATCTCAGCTTGTCATAATCTGCAGGATTTATTGAGCTTGCCCTTCCACTGCGTTCCCATTGGCACTCCCCTACTACAGGCACCCTCTTATCTCTTACCAGAACTACTACCGTTGTCTCTTTATTCTTGCCTGTCCCTCTTCTCGTCCTTTTTATACACTGCTCTCAGATTGTTTAACATTTTTCCTTTTCCATTGCTTATTTATTCAACAATATTTATTGAGCCATGTCCTGTACTGGGTGGTGGGATACAACATTGTGTAAAAAGGACATATTCCCCACCCTCAGGAGTTCTGCTTATGAAGATAGGTAATAAACATTGACAAGCAAGCATGCAAAAAAATTCTAAATCATGTTAAGTGCTGCAAAGGAAATAAGGTAAAGGAGTAGAGAATATTGGGGAACATTTCATTTAGATGGTGAGATTAGAAAAGACCCTTG
This sequence comes from Daubentonia madagascariensis, assembly GCA_023783475.1. Classification (NCBI taxonomy): domain Eukaryota; kingdom Metazoa; phylum Chordata; class Mammalia; order Primates; family Daubentoniidae; genus Daubentonia; species Daubentonia madagascariensis. Next base: position 7,937,402 of record JAKFHU010002088.1, read on the forward strand.
TAAGCGGGTGACATTTAAGCTAAAGCCTGGAGAATGCAAAGAAACCAGCCTGCAGGCGAAGGGAGTGTTCCAAGTAGGTAGGCTGAGGGAGAGAGTTTGGTGTGTTTGAGAAACTGAAAGCAGACCATGTTTGCTAGAGCCACCATAGTTGAGTGAAAGAACAAGTGTCTTGATTGGTGTTTGGAGAGGTAGGCAGGAGCCAGATCATTCAAGCCACACTAAGGCATTTTTATTTTTCTCTATATGCAGAGGGGAACTATTGAAAAGAATAACTTCATTCATCCACTCAACAAATATTTACTAAGTACCTACTATGTGTCAGACAATGTTTATGGCCCTGGAGATGGAGCAGTGAACAAAACAAAGTTCCTACCACAGCCAGAGTTGTTCTTTGCAAGTTTTGGATAAACATAGTCAGTAACTTCTCACCTTCCTGTGCCCAAGAGACAGCACTACCAACTGCAGTATCAAAGCCATTCTACCCGCATCATGTCTTCTCCCATTAACCAAATGGTGGCGTTAGTGTATGTGGTCAACATCTGCCACTAGCTGCCTCCTATATACCATGCTGCTTATATGCAACAAGAAATTTGCACAGGAATGTGATTCAGTAGCATAGAACCTAAACATTTAGGGTAGAGTGGGGGATGGAGTTAAAGGAGGAGGTGACAGATTTCTAGGCAACCCAAGCCACAGGGGCCTCTCAGATGAGCCTTAGTTTTAGTGCTGATGTCAGTGCCCTCTCCACCAGTGCACCTGCCTGTTTTGAAGTTAAAATGAGTGTGTACCTCTTACATGCCACCTGTGTGGTCTGGCTCCCTTTACCTAAAGAGCATAGTGCCCCAGTTCTGACCCCTCCTCGGATATATCAGATGAAAACAGTAGAGCCTGCACTCTTCCACATCAGGACAGTGTAACACCTGATAGTAAATACACAATAGAATGAACACAGTAGCACTTAGGCCAGATTAGCAAAGGGAGTGGGGTGTCTTTCATCACTGATCCAGTTGTCACTGTACTACTGCTAATGAAATAATCATCACATACAGTTCTGAGCCAGGAGCTTCTGCAAAAACAATGCCAACCAGTTTTTTCTCAGAGTGGCAGTAGGGCACAGGACTATTTTATCATAAACGGGAGCAGTAGGCAAAGGACATATTGCAGATCTGGTACCTTTTAATCTCTGGTGCCATGCTGAAGGCCTTCCCTCATCTCCTGACCTGATACAATGTATCAGTCTTTGTTCCTCTTTACTCCTTTACCCTGCTTTACTTTTTTCCCATAGGACTTACCACTCACTGACACATTACACATCCATTTCTATGTTGTCTTGTTAGACTTAATTAAATGTAAGCTCCATGAGAGCAGGAACTCTTGCATTTAAAACCAAGCCTGGCACATAGTCTCAACAAATATCTGTCAAATAAAAGCATGGTCCTTTAGTAACCATCAAAGTTCAAGAACTGTTCTAATGTTAACCACCATTTTCTTTGCTTCAGAGAAGTTATTAAAATGCTGTTACATTGCTTAACATCTTTTATTTTTGACAAGCAGTTTTTATTTACTGGTATCCCAGAAGTTTAAGCTATAACACTTAAGGATAAAAGAAACTGACATTATAGTGGAAAGAGCAACTAGTTAGTCACTTGGTAACTACTTGTATGATTTGGAAAGGTAACAGTCTTTCTGAGCCTTAGTTAATTGGTACAATGGATATAATAATAATAATAATATTGAACTTGCATTATTGTTGAGAACTAAATGAGATACCATGTGTAACATGCCTCAGAGTGTGGCAAGTTTTAGGTGTTCAGTTAATGTTCTTACTGAGAGTCTATCAGTTTCATGATTTCTTCATGGGAAATAAACTACAGTCTTCCCTCAATATCCATGGGGGATTGCTTCCAGGACTCCCATGAATACCAAAATCTGCCATACTCAAGTCCCACAGTCGGTCCTGTGAAACCCACAGACACAAAAGGTCAGCCTTCTGTGTACTCGGGTTTCCCATCCGTGAATACTGTATTTTCCATCCACCTTTGGTTGTGGATGCAGAACCCACTGGTTTGGAGGGCCAGCTGTATTTATTGAAAAAAATCTGTGTGTAAGCGGACCTGCACAGCTCAAACCCGTGTTGTTCAAGGGTCAGCTGTGGTTAACTGTAGTTGTTACTATTGTTATTTTGGTTCTAAGCAGTGTTATATAATAGAGCATTTAATGACCATTAAACTATTTATATCACTCCAAGTTCTGTTTGAATCATTTTAATTTACATAACTTTTTAAAATTGTTGTAATCTGTGAAATAAACTAGATTCTAAAGAGATTGTTAACCAGTGTTTAGCCCCTTAATTTCAATTAGGTTTGTTCTGAACCCATAAAGTCTTAATTTCTCAGTTGAAGGAATTCACTAGCCATCTCTTAGCAACTGTAACTCTTTCTCTAAGTATTCTAATTTTTACACTGTAGAGAATGTTCTAACACTTTGTAACCACAGCGTTGGCTTTCATTTAATCATAAGATCTTCACCCAGTTTTTGTCCTTTATGTGAATTTGAGGAGGCTTGGCATTTGATGGTTATTGATAGCCACACAGGAGTTTTTCAATAGAAAATGGGTTGTCTCTTGCTCTTTTAAAAGAAGAGGTAGGAGAGACAGTTAAGTTTTTATATGTATGAAGTATCTTTTACTTATGTTTAGCATAGTTGTAAGACAGCATGAAGAAAGGAAGAGTCAAAGGATATGGGGCAAAAGACTTAAGACCTGAGTTTGTCAGAACATGAGATGAATAAAGCTTTGTCCTTTGCATTAAATTTGGGCTGCAGACATTGAACATAGATTTGCATTGCTTTTATATATAAACTATTGGAGGTCTTCTAAGCATATAATCAAAACACATCAGCAAACATTTCTTGATCTTTCCTTTATTGTATAACACTCTATGAGCATAAAACAATTTATTTTTTTCCCAGGTTGTTATGGTTAAAAGATATGGTTATTAGGAAGAGCTTATTACCTACCCACAGGAAACATAAGATACTATGAATCTTGCTATTTGATATAAATATTTTCATTCCAGTTTTGCTCCAGTGATGGTGATATTCAGACTCTAAAAGATCAGTTCTGTTTCTTCAAAAAGCTTCTAGCAAGGATTATTCTTTAATAAAACTGAAGAAGAATAAACTAAAATTTGAAATTAAACAACTAGTTCTTAAATTCAAATTTGATATAGTTTTAACACAGATCAATTTATGTAACTATAAAGACTAGCATTTTGAGTAAAGAAAAAGATAGCTGAATTTGGATTTGTTAAAATAGCCCCTACCTAGCTCCTTTACATAAAAACTTTCTTATTGATGGTTAGGAAATCTAATTGGTTTAATGTATATTAATTGTTTGCACAAGTCTCTTGTTTATTTATTCCTTAAATCCATTGTGTCAACTTTTTTCCTGTGGAGCAGCAACTGATTTGTGAGTTTAAGCTAATCCTATAATTGAATGACATTTTATGTCAGTGCTTCAAAAGATAGCACTGGTTGTATTCTATTGTATTTGACAAATAATATTATACTAAAATGAAATGGGAATATGAAAATGCTGTTTTTGTATTTATAACCAGTATCAGAATGTAATATTTAAATTCTTGCATTTCTTTTTTTTAATAGACTTTATTTTTTAGAATAGTTTGAGGTTTACAACAAAATTGAGCAGAAAGTACATATACCTCCTGCTTCCCTCCTCCCAAAAAACCTTCCCCACTATGGACATCCACACCACAGTGGAACATTTGTTACAATCAGTGAACCTATATTGACACATCATCATCACCCAAAGTCCATAGTTTACATTAGGGTTCTCTCTTGGTGTTGTACATTCAATGGGTTTTGACAAATATATATAATGACATGTATTCACCATTATAATATCATGCAGAATAGTTTCACTGCCCTAAAAATTCTCTGTACTCTGCCTATTTATTTATCCTTCCTCCTTAACCCCTGGCAACCACTGATCTTTTTATTGTCCCCATGGTTTTTAACTTTTCCAGAGTATCATATGTTAGAATTATACACAAATAGCTTTTTCAGATTGGCTTCTTTCACTTAGTAATATGCATTTGAGGTTCCTTCATGTCTTTTCATGGCTTGATAGGTCATTTCTTTTTAATGCTGAATAATATTCCATTGTCAGGATGTACTACAGTTTATTTATCTGTTCACTTACTGGAGGACATCTTTGTTACTTCCAAGTTTTGGTGATTATGAATAAGGCTGCTATAAACATCCATGTGCAGGTTTTTGTAGACATACGTTTTCAACTCATTTGGGTAAATACCAAGGAGCACAATTGGTGGATCATATGGTAAGAGCACATTTAATTTTGTAAGAAACTGCCAAATTGTCTTCCAAAGTGGCTGTACCATTTTGCATTCCCACCAGCAATGGATGAGAGTTCCTGTTGTTCACATCCTCACTCGCATTTGGTATTGTAAATGTTTTGGATTTTGGCCATTCTAATAGGTATGTAGTGGTATCTGGTTTTGATTTGTAATTCCCTAATGACAAGTAATGTTGAGCATGTTTTCATATGCTTATTTACCATCCGTTTATCTTCTTTAGTGAGGTGTCTTTTCAGGTATTTTGCCTATTATTTAAATCAAGTTATTAATTTTTTCTTGAGTTTTAAGAGTTCTTTTTTTTTAATTTTGGGTAACAGTCCTTTTTTTTTTATTTTTGATAACAGTCCTAAAATTTTTAGATGTAAAAATTTTACATCTACAGATTATAATATCATAAGGAATTTGACCTTTTAGAACTTCATGTTTGTATTCCATATATACAAAACATTGATTCCACATACCAGTATTTACCCATCAGACTTTAAATTTGCTTTTCAGAGACATGAAGTAAATATGCCTTGGTAAATTTTTTTTCTCTATACAGCCATTCATGCCAATATAAGGATATGGCAAATGAGCCATGAAGAACATGAGATCATTATCCCATTGAGAAAACACTTGTAAAACTTCTGCTTTCTTCTTTCTCTTCCCAAAAAAACTGTCAAGTAACTGATTTCATAAAAAACACTGGAAAATGCTGGTATTTCATATTCCTTTATAGAGTGGTGCTCTATTCATCAAAGATGTGTATAGAGTTTGGTAATTTACCTAGTAATGATTTTGTTTCACTAAGACTCAGAATCCTATAAACTGAGCAATTTAATGACAACAATTTAATTTTGTCATTTTATAGCCTGCTTTAAAAAGAGAAAAAATTTTATGTTAAAATGTAGTCATATTTTATAATTCTGCTATTTGTTATTTGCATAAGAGTGGCAAAAAATAGGATGATTTAATCTTTTAGTCAAAGGTATATATCTATAATATTATAAGAATTGAGTGTTGTCTTACCCCTCTCCACTGTTAAAGTAAACTTCTTGTTCTCTGCCTAATTGGGTTTACAGATAGTATTTCCAGACCTTGGTTATTATGTTAATTCACTGGCTTCTTTCATTGAAATGGATCAGATTTCTGGCAAACAAGCCCACTGCCTTCCCTAACCACTGTTTTCTTCTCTGTTCCAAGCAATAGTAAATACTAAGCTTGAAATGAGGGGAGACAGCCTAGAGTATAAAATGGAAAGAAAAGCAGTTCATAAACAAGAAAACCAATAGAATTTAGACAAAGAGAGAATAAATCTATTAAATGAATTGAGTTTTTGTTTTTGTTTTTTGCTCTGGGAGCTTTACCTTTTTAATGAAGAATAACACGTGGGTTGTGGTTTGTAATCACAATCCAGAGAGGATGAAGTTTGGCTGATATAGTTAGGTTTTTTCCTTTTCTTTTTTTTTTAGATTCCCATTACATAAAAGAGTATAGAAGATAGCAGTTTATATTTTTCTTAGATATTTTCCAGAGTAATCAAAAGCTTAGAAAGAGGAAATAATCCTTTATAAACAAAAGTTTACTTACATAAGTTTTTTTTTTAATTGGAGATTAATGCTACAGTATATGATGGCCTATTGTTGGAAAATACAAGTAAGTAACAGTATTAGAATACTATGTGCTATTTTAGAAAAAAATAGACAAATGGTTTAAGTATATATTTTTAGTTCTTTATAATTTTTGTTACTGTTTATAATCTGTTTTCTGAAGTAGAAGTTTGTAGAAATTTTGTTCTTTTGAAAATTATATTTAGCATTTTTTAAAAATCATCAATGCATTAATAGAAACAAATTGAGTTCACTGACATGAGTCGTTGATATTGTGTGATTTTCCAAGGCAGCGTAAAATGTAGGCATTGAGGGCAGCTTCCTGTATTTGTTGTATTGGTATATTAATGAGAATGTACCTCCATTTTTTTATTTAAAAAGGTTTTTATATAGTAGCAAATAAGTACATATTGTTTTTTGCTTTTGATATTTTTATGATGATGATATATTTTCATTGTAACAGAACAAAACATAAGTATGCAAAAGCTTACCTCTACTTTGGAGGGGGTGTAAATTTAGAGTGGAGGGATCATGCAGATTTAACAAATTGGCAGGCCCAAAGGTGGCCATTATACATTCATGTCTTCCCTACCCCAGAACTCATTTGCTTCAGATTCACAGATTGAATCAAATTTATTAATTTACTTCAGATTGAATCAAACTTACTAATTTACTGCATCACAGATTTTTTTTTTCCCATTAGAATACGGAATCTAGTCTTATTGTAAGACACCTTCAAATCTGCACCTCTAAAAATGTTTCTTTCTTTTGGATATGTCTGTTCTTACTTTGTGAAAGGGGTGGTTTTTAAAATGTGTTCTTTATAAGGGTGAGAAGTTATGTTCTTTGAAATTCATCACTAGGAACATTCTTAAGGACAAAAAAGACTTCTCAAATATTACCTTAGCATTAGTTTATCTAACATACTTTGTGTTCACAGGAAGAACAGGCAGCAAAATTGAAAGCTGAGAAGATCAGAGTTGCCTTAGAGAAAATTAAAGAGGCACAAGTGAAAAAGGTGACATGTGGGCTTTTTCCTGGCTTGAGATTTTTATCATTTATGGATTTATAAAGAATTACCTTGTTTATAAATGTATCTCTGTGGTATGAAGAGATAGAAGGGTCTGTCTTCCTAATAATATATTTTTCACATGTAGTTTTTTTGGTGGGTAAAATGCATTATAATAGAAGTAATTTTCTGGTTCTATATTCTCCTAAAAAAGTAAAACAAAAGTCTTAACGTTATAATCTTACCTGGTGTAATATTTTTTAAATGCCTTAAATTTATGTTGGTGTGTCGGTATCTGATTTTTAGTCTATCTTTCTTGCATAATAAAGTCATTATTTGTGTTTTAATTTATTTAATAACATTAATCAGAATATTATTCAATATTGGAAGAAAGCCTTTTCTACAATGCCATTGTTTGGTGTGCATTTACTTTCCTTTTTACTTGTTATAGCTGGTGATTAGAGTCCACATGTCTGACGACAGTTCTAAAACAATGATGGTGGATGAGAGGCAGACCGTGAGACAAGTGCTGGATAACCTGATGGACAAATCCCACTGTGGTTATAGTCTAGACTGGTCACTGGTGGAAACCATTTCTGAATTACAAATGGGTAATATCATTGTTTTAATTGCTTTCTAATTTCTATGTGATTGCAACAGTTTTCATGTTGATAAAAACATTTTGAGACATTTTATGTTTTTTTCTATAAAATTACCTTTTATAATTTGTCTTTTTTACATTATTTTTTTCTCAAGTATTTTGAAAGTTTTTTGAATACAAGATCATTTCTAGTTCACTTCAGATTTTATAATGGCTAAAACAAAATTTTTTAAAAAGGTAACAAAATACTTTTTTCCTTTGGATAAGAACTGCATAGATCAGTGCCTTTACTGAAGACCATTCTGTTTATTTGCATTTGTACTGAAGTCTTTATTACAGCATTTGACTTTCAGAGAAAACATGAAGCACATCAACAAATTCCAAAGAATTATATCTAGAACATGTTCTCAAACTCTGGGGCTCAAGTGATCCTCTTGCCTCAGCCTCCCGAGTAGCTAGGACTACAGGCGCACACCACCACGCCTGGCTAATTTTTTTTTTTTTTTAATTTTTTTGTAGAGAGAGGGTCTCACTGTATTGCCCAGGCTGGTCTCGGATTCTTGGCCTCAAACAATCCTCCTGCCTCAGCCTCCCAAAGTTCTGGGATTATAGGCGTGAGCTACTGTGCCCAGCGTAGAACATGTTCTTTAATATATGTTCAATATATAGGACATGTTCTTTGATTCCGAATTTGGAAATTAGAAGTCTGTATTTAAAGTCAACACTCATGGATTAAAGAAGAAATCATCTTGGAAATTTTTTAGATGCCAAGAACTAAGTACTATTGGAAATACTTGATATTGAAACTTACAAAATGCAAATAATATGTTTCGTTTTTAATGGTGGGCTGGGAAAAGGCTTAAGGCTGAAAAATGATGTACTATTAATATAAGTCAGAAGACCTAGATTCTAGTCCTAATTCTTCCATATATCAGCTGTGTGCCCTTGGTTAAGTCACTTATCATCACTCAGGCATGTTTCCTTATTTGAAAAATGAGGGAAGACCAGATAATCTCCAAGGGCCGTAGGCTCTAGTATGGGTTAAGATTCTGTGGTTCTGATGTGAATTACCTCACAAGGTTTCATGTCTTTCATGCAATTCTGAAGAATGCTAACAAAATGTTGATACTGTATTTTGGAACAGAGAGAATCTTTGAAGACCATGAAAACTTGGTTGAAAATCTTCTTAATTGGACAAGAGATAGCCAAAACAAGCTGATATTTATGGAACGCATAGAAAAATATGCACTTTTCAAAAACCCACAGGTAAGACTGAATAACTTGCAGAAGTCAGGGTTTTTAAATGTGTATCTTATTTTATTCTATTACTGCTGAGTTAATAGAGTTAAAAACCTGCAACCACCTGGTTGGAGCAATGTAGCTGCAAAACCCAGCGGAGCATTTACTACTACTACTGAGGTGGAAAGTCAGCTGGGGCTCAGGTGTTAGGCCTCAGAGAGGTTCCTAGTCCCCCAGAGCCAGATGGGGTGAAAACTTTTAGAAGCAGAAGTATAGCTCCAGAGGGTTACCAGGTCTCTTCACTCTAATCCAGAGCTGTGTTGAACCCAGCTATTTATTTGGTAAGTTTCTCATCTCTTCAAATAAAAGTACTTCTCTACTTCAGTCATTTATCCAGTTGACACTTTTTTATTTCTTTTTTGAATTATTTTTTAAAATCCCAGTAACCTTGATTATAAATGGCTCCACATTCTAATATATGTTACCTTGATTTATTTGGCATCTTTCCTTATTCCAAAATAATGTTTGAGTTAATACTTCCAAAGACCTAGATATTTTACAAAAATCAGTAGGTGAGGAAAAACAAGAATTATACAATAAAAAATAGTAATGAGGAAAAATAGCAGCAGCATTAAAGGTATTGAGCATTCATCCCTCAGATGACTTAATCATGACACATCGTTTCTGGATGTTTTAGTAAAAAATATGTATTTGGGAGTATCAATAGATCTTGTAGGCAATTGTGAAAAATAATTATAGTCAGCCTTCTGTAGGATGGAGGTTCTTCATCCATGGATTCACCCAACTGCAGATCGAAAATATTCATAAAAAAAGATTCCACAAAGTTCCAAAAAGCAAAACTTGAATTTGCTGCATGCCAAGTACCACATTGAATCCATGTGAATGAAGTGATAAGTAGGCATTGTATTAGGTATTATATGTAATCTAGAGATGATTAAAGTATACAGGAGGGTATGCATAGGTTATATGCAAATATGACACCATTTTATATAAGGATTTGAACATCAGCAGATTTTGGTGTCCAAGGGTAGTCCTAGGACCAATCCCCTGTGGATACCGAGGGACAATTGTATACTAATGATTAGAATTCAGATTTTAGTTGAGTCAAGCAAATGAGATTATTACAGTCTCAGAGAATTTGGGATTTCTTTGTTAAAATTAGCCAGAACATAAATTAAGTTTTCTGCATCTGGATCAGCATATTTTAAGGAAATTTGCCTTATTTGTTATACTTAGTAATTTTTAAAACTTTCAGGTCCTTTAAGTGCAAATTCCATTCAATATCCCAAAACATATTTGCCAGCTGTTGCATGTATCACCTTATGATTTGGGGGAGGGTAGTTTATGGAATAATTCATGACAAATGGATAGGCAAGGAGGGAGGGCGGGTGTTAAGCATTTTAGTGATGATGCCATATGCAGGGGGCTTTTCAAAGAAGTATTCCCCTTTCTCTACACCAACAGTCTGTTTCTCTAGTACATGTCATAAACACACCCAGGCCAAGGGAATAACAGAATGGGTTTATCCTGTAACTTTCATTTATTTGTTTTTCCAGAATTATCTTCTGGGGAAAAAGGAAACAGCTGAAGTGGCAGATAGAAACAAAGAAGTGCTGTTGGAGGTATGACTCCCTCCCCCACTTTCTGCACATTTTGAAATTATTGAGCACCTTTTCGAAGTCAAGTATGTCAGTGTTCTATATTTATAGTTACAATGGTAACTAGAAAAGCCTATGTTCTTTGATAAGTGTGTGAACGTGTTAAGCCACCGAAGAACGTTTTAAAAAATGTTATTTTCCCAAGCGATATCTAGTGGACTGAAAGGAGTAATGAGCTTTTGGGGGCTGCTGAGTGCGGGGGGCGGGGGCGGGGGGGTGCAGTGGCTGGTTGTTGAAGGATGTGGTTGAGCTGTTTTTATCTGCTTACCCAGAGAGAAATTTGAATATAATGAGATGGTCATAAAATATTTTAAGCCTTGGTCTTAACTCAAATAATTTTAAAAATCATAGTGATCGTGTTTTAGAAAATCTCATTTTGAAGAGTAATAAGTTTAAACATAATTGAATTTTTGGCTTTTTGGCTGATTTTAAAGAACTAAAATCAAAGAAGTTAGTGTGCATGAAAACCTGAATAAACTCTTACTTAACCAACAAGGCAGTTAGGAAAATGAAGATCAGTAGGTGGTTTTCATAGTGATACTAGCTACATACAATTAAGTAAAATTTCTCTTTATAATTCCTAATTTTTCTGTACTTTGGGGAGAAAAATTAATTTAGGCTCAAAATGTCCTGTGTTAGTGTTTAGTGAGGATTTCTTTTGCCTTTTACAAATATATGATTGATTCTTTTAATATTAGATTTTTATCTAAGCATAGACAGTAGAATTCAGAATTTTGAGTTTATGTTCCTTTCAATCTAGTATTAAATATTTTTAAAATGAGTGCCTTCTTAGAATCATATAAATTGATACAGTTTTTAAGTTGTTAAAGTTTAATCATTTAGCATGTTGCTTTCTTTTAAAATATATTCCTATTTAGCTTGGCAGCTAATCTAAATGTGTTGTTAATTTGGAGAAAAAGGAAATCTGATGCTTATATTAGCCCTGACATTTTTATTAAACTTAGTATGACTATGCTGTTTACAAATGCATTTAATATACTGTTAGATGCAACTCAGTTGATGTTTTAGGTTTGTTTTTCTTCAAAACATTAGATAAAAGTTAATAGGTAAAAAATTCATTGTTACATGTATACTGGCATTTTTACTTAAACATTTTAGGATTGCCATAGTAGTACCAAAACAAATTCATAACATATTTAGAATAGAAAGTACTAATTGAGGTAAAATTAGCAGGTTGGTTAAAACCATTTTGGTTTAATAACCATGTCGTGCGTTTTCACAGGGGTGAACACAACTTTGTTCTGAGAATTCAAGGATCTTTCCAAATTATCTTGTTATTTTAGGAATGTTTTTGTGGAAGTTCTGTAACTGTACCGGAAATTGAAGGAGTCCTTTGGTTGAAAGATGATGGCAAGAAGTCCTGGAAAAAGCGTTATTTTCTCTTGCGAGCATCTGGTATCTACTATGTCCCTAAAGGGAAAGCAAAGGTGTGCCCCTTCTGTTGGCGTTTGAACCTCTTTGTTATACTAATTGCTTTCAATTTGTAGTGAGTTTGCTGGCAAAGTGAACCCAGGCTATGATTTGTTTCAACTCTTGGAGGATACACAGAATATTGCTTTGTTTATTAATCTATTATAAAGAAGAGGAAACCCCAAAATTTTCACTTCTCTGGTCATTAGTTGGGCCTATCTTAATTCTCGTACCAAGTTTGAAATCATAGTTAGGAATCATATTAGGAATATGATAGTTTGAAATCATATTAGGAATTTTAGTATTATTTTTTAAGCTTTTTACAGTGTAATCTCATCTAGTCTTTACAACAATCCTCTGAGCTTATATTGCTGCCCCTATTTAACTGGTGAAGAAATCCCCAGTTAAGAATCACTGTACTTGAGATGTGTATTATAGGCGCTGAACTACTTGATATTTTCTTGTTCTTTCCAGAGAGTTCTATTATACTATTTTGTATTAATATACTATACTATATTTATAGTATCTTTAAAATGTGACATTTCCAAACAAGTCAGTGTTCATTATGAATGGCAAGACAGTAAGTGAAATGGACTGCCTTTTTTGTTACTTTATGGATTAAAGAAGAAACATTTATAGAGAATCTCATTGTCTTGTCTTCTGCAAATAATTTCTAGGTGTATTTCTAGGTAGTATTAGTAAAGTTTTGATTCTCAACTAGAAACTGTTAACGGGTATGATATTTGATTGTTTGAACATTATTATTAATTTGGACTTTTGGGTGTTTTTATCTTAGGTCTCTCGGGATCTGGTGTGCTTTCTCCAGCTGGATCATGTCAATGTTTATTATGGCCAAGACTATCGGAACAAATACAAAGCGCCCACAGACTATTGTCTGGTGCTAAAGGTAGACACATATCTCTTTTTTTAGGAATTTTGATTGATGTTAGACATAAGAGCAGGTCATTGGACATTTTAGAATGGTTTGGATCTCCATCAAGTACACTATTTTTGCTTTATTCTATAGGTTTAAAAAGGAATGGTGAAGGGTGGTGAGGAAAAGCAGGATATGCTGTATCACAGCTGACCCTTAGCCAATTAACCCTAATTAGATTAATACTAAGAAGAAGTGGCTACTGCATTGGAAGCTTTGCATCATATAAAATAGATTTGATTATAAATTTGAGACTCTAATAGCAGGCTTATTTTAGGAAAACTTAGATCAGGGCCCAATGTAGGTCATATGTATTTTGTGTTTTCCTGTACTTACTCAGTAGAACCATCAGAGGGCACTATGCCCAACTTCAAACTGGACTGGCTCTCATCTGGTCCAGAAATAATTTTTGTCTCTCTCTTTTTCTCTAACTGTGACAGCCCATGTGTGTATTATGACATATCTGTGCTGTTTTGGGGAGCTTTTTTTTCTTCTTTATCCAGGTTTTTGAGCTTCTCACAGTAATTGTATCTGTACTTTTGAGAAGATCTGACATTTTAAGCAAATTTTTAGTGATCTATTGAACATTGATAAAGACAACATACAAAAATTCAGGAAAATTATGGGGATGATTAAGTTTTTCTCATTGGCTCCATCTTTGTGACTCCTTAACCACTTAGGTCTATGTATTTATATCATGTTTGATTTCACTTTTCTCTGAGAATTGTCTCTTGGGTTTAAGGAGTACCATTTGTTTAGGATTTCGAGGTAGAGTTTTGATTGCTTTGATAAAATTAGGTGTAGTGTAATGACAGCCTTTTATTATATAATCCTTTTGCTGGAGAATACCACTATATCATTTAGGTTACTTTCAGGAGCAAATAATTTTTTAAAAATTAGTACAAAGCAGCTTAATTCAGAGTTTTCAAAATGAGGTCCAAGATCCCCTGAGAGTCACTAAGACCATGATGTCAAAATTATTTTTCTAATAACGCTAAGATGATATTTGCCTCTTGCCCTCTCATTCTCTCGCAAATGTATAGTAGGGTTTTCTAAGAGGTTACAAAACATGTGATAGTATTGTTGCTGTCTTAGCTAGTGTAATGTGTGTTTGTATATTCTTGTATTTTAATTTTTTCTCATTCTTAATTTCTAATAAGGTAAATATTGTAGAGGTGGAAAAACTCCCTCCATCCTCTTAGGGTCCCAGCTGGGCCCAAGAATTAAATTGACATAAAACAGATTAACAGGAGAAAAGCATAATACAAGTTTTATATGGCACAGGAGCCTTAATAAAAAAATGAAGAACCAAAGAAGCAGTTAGAGTCAATTGCTTATATACTGGATTGAACAAAGAATAGTAAGTTGTGACAAAGCAACTAAATTATATGTGGAGGCTTAAAGATAAGAGTTATTTTAACAAAGTCTGTATAGAATTCTCTTGGTTTTGACTTCTCGTCCTTGAGGATAAGGGGATGTTTTGTCTTTCTGGTATTGGGAGGGCAGCTTTCACATGAGAATTTCATCTTCTGCTTTTAAGAAATAGCACGAAGGTCAAAGTGATCTTTTTGTACCTGCTGTTTTTCAAGTGTCTTTAATTTAAATAGTCAATATGCCAGAGTGGTATATTTTTGATTCCTTCAATATCAATATACATAACCCACATAAATGAAAGTTATATGAGGGTCTCATAACATGAAGACAGTAAGGGTTGGTTATTTCAGTGGCTTAATGTTCTCACTGAGAACTCAAATTCTTTCTATCTTTCCCTATTTCACCTTCTGTATATCGACGTATTTCCAGGCAGACTCACCTCACAGTCACAAGATGGCTGCTGTAGTTCTAGGCATCACATGTAGACCCAGCAAAATCCAGCATAAGAAGGACTATTTCTCCCTGTGTTTGTCTTTTTCAAGAGGAAGGAAATATTTGCCAGAAGCTACTCTACAGCCCTCCCCTTGAAGGTTATTGGCCCAGAGTTCATTTCCCACTCCTAACCAATCACAGGCAAGGGAATGAAGCCATGGTGGTTAGCTTAGACTAGTCAGAATTCACACCCTGAGGGACATGGGTGAGAGGTAGGGCTCTGCCAGAAAAAAGTTGGGAGGAGGAGATAGCTATAGGGAAGGCACCCAGCAGTGTCTGCTATAATCAATATTAATTATGACCACTCACTATTATTTTAATCCCTTTTGTAATTCACAGAATTCTTAGATTAAGAATATTTTTGTGCTAAGGGTTTTTTCTGTTTGTTTTTATAATTATGACTTGTGTATTTCATATTTGTTTTTGGTGAAGTAGTTTAAGCTACCCTAAATATATTACCTCTCTCTATATACCTAGAAATATTCAATGCATTGAAATGGAAAAGCATGATACCACTAGGTACAAATAATAGTAAGAATGATGGCCACCACTTACTGAAAAACTCTAAGGTGACAGGACTGCACTAAAAGCACTAAACACATCAATCGCAAGTCCCCATTTTCCAGATACGGTAACTGAGGTTTAGAGGGACCAATTTGCCCAAGGCCACACAAATTAGGATTTAAAGATATGTCTTTTTTCCTGTAGAGTCTGTACTAGATTTTGCCTATGTAAATATTTTTATTCTTTAGCATATGAGTTCTAACAAATGAAACAAAAACATGCTACAGCATAGTGTCTACACAAATGCAAACTTAAATATTTATAGGGCCTGATGTCTTTTGTCCGCTTTAGGCTGTATTGACTGAGTCTGAGTCCTTCAAGTGAAATGTAGGATATACATACACACTTATAGAAAGTAATAAAACTCATTGTTAGTTTTTTAAAAGGTGATAATAAAAGCCATATGTGTTTGCAAAGTAATAAGTAGGTAGTATACGTTCATTTGTTTTCCTTTGGCACTTGACTGTGATTTTAGAGCATCTCTGTTAGTTAACAGAGTTGTAGGAATTATCTGTCTAAACCTAATTTTTGGCATAAACAGAAATAGTAGTCCAGAATTTCTTATTTTGTTGTTAAATGTTTTTATTCTCAAAATGTTTACCTTTTATCAGAGAATGCATGTTTTCCAAGTCAGCGTCATTTTAAAAATGAAATGATGATATTTCTTTCTTAATAGCTATTCATCTGTTTTGGGAGCAATATCATTATATATTCTTTTTGGAGTCTTTAAGAGGCATAAATGTTGAGCTTCTGGTTTTTAGCAATAAATGTCTCCTCCACCCTTCCTCTTAGCCTTTGTGTAGTTTTTAAAGTAACAGCATAATATTACGGGGAAAAGAGAGACAGCAACTTCAGAGGTGGGAGATTTTAATAAAGCAGTAGTATGACAGAGTAGTTAAAACCACACGCCCTAGAATGAGATCACATGGGTTCACATTCCAGTTCTTTCACGTGTTGGTAGCAACATTGAGTGCTGTCTTAACCCTCTTTGCCTTGCTTTCTTCTTGGAACATGGAGGTAATAATATGTAACTCAGAGGGTTTTCATGAGGACTGAATGAGCTAATATATATGAAATATTCCACATAGTGTCTGGTACATAGTAAATGCCACTGTTAATAAAATAATATATTACTGGAACAGGCAACCTCCAGAGGTGCTGGCACAGAGCCTGTGTAACCATAAGGAAAGTGATGAATGCCTTTATTGTGTGGGGGGATGAAAAGAATTTTTGAGGTTCTAAAAGGAATTTTAAACTAGCAAGTAATCTGATGCTTGACTTGAAAATACTCAAATAATTATACCATAGTATTCTTCAGGGTATTATCTGGATTCACAGGTTAGAGAGATGAGGAGGGAAAGGTAGAGGATAATATCTCCTTAATTTTCCCTGATGATGTATTGATGAAAAACAAACAAACAAAAAAACCCCACTTTATGTAGAGAACGAATAGAAGCACACATGCACACTCAGTCAGGGCTTCTGCTGTAGGTGAACACCCATGCAGCCAAGAATAGTTTATAAATTGCCATGAAGGGAGGGGTGGTATCTGTAGCAACTTGTTTAGATCTCTGAACCCTGCCTGGTAGGCAAGAGCCTCTGTGAAGCAGAAGAGTCTCTTAAGTCCTAGTTGGCAACACTAAGAAAGCTCTTTTCAGTCAGCCTGTTTTATCTTCTGCACAAACTATGGCTTCTTAAGGTCAAGAACATTTTCTGTTTTGCTCATCATGTATCCCAAAACCTAGTTGAAGCATCTGGCAAATAGTTCTTGCTCAGTAAGTATTTGTTGAATGAATAAATGAGGTAAAATTCCCCTTCCTTCTTTTACAGAAAAATATATACTCCCCTACCTATTCTCCTTTGCTCTTTCAAGATTGCTATGGTGGTTTATTATAATGTGATTTACTATGGATAAGGAGCATATTCCAAGAGAAGGCCTATATTGTCAGGAGAGAAAACTGTTAGGTATTGTTTTGCTGACCTCTTATTGTTGAGGGTTTATTATGTAAAACTGACTGGTAGCCTTCAACAAGAAAGTTGGTTTGGGTATTAAATGTTATTATAGGAGCTGAGCTCTATAAAGCAGAGAATAGAATAGAATGAATGGATTTACATTTTTATCTTTCATTGTAGACCAGAGTGATTGATCTTTAGCAATGCAGGTACATAGCTGCAACTGGTGGCCATTCTGGCTGGATTGGGAATGTGTTCAAATTGCTTGTTTTTATTGCTCTCACAGGTTTCCACAACAAATGAATGTAATTGGGGAATTTTGGAACCTTAAATTCTTTTAAAGCTCCTTTCTTTCTTATAATTGAACATAAATTTAAAATTTTTTCTTGGCAAAATATATCAATTTTTTTGTTTTGTTTTTCAGAATAACTGAAAAGGGAAGGTAGTAATCATAAGTCATTATATCCAGAACAAGTGTGATGAGGGCTTTTCTTCCCAAGGACCTAGTGGTTGAGGCCCAGTGGAGTTAAAACACCTTAGACCTGTTTGTATAGCCAAGGTCAAGTCAGTCACCTCCCATCCAAGCCTCAACTGAAAAAGTACAGTGGATTGAGAAAAGTAAATCTTATAATGCTGTTGAAAGCTGCTTGTTCCCCCAGAGGGCATGTGCTGTGGTCCTGCAGTTTGGTAGAGGGAGGGGCCTATGGAGCAGTGCTCACTTACCTCCACCACAGCAACAGGTATGGCTGTGGACCCTTGTCCCAGGTGCTGTGCCTGTGCTTTGTATACCCAGCCCGGTTATTTACCTCCAGACAGCACTGGAAACTTTACCAAAGACTCTCTCTTATTTGGAGTCTTCTGAATTCATGATTTCAGTGGGTTCAAAGTGAAATCAAACATTATCTTCCCTTTTCACAGTCTTACAGATCAAGAATTCTACTGACTTTGTTAACCTTGATGGACTCTGTTTCTTTGAAACGTACAAGGGATGTTTGGGAATGTCCCAGAATGTGAAGGTTTATTTTAACATGGACATCTTGACATAAAATTTAACACAAATTTCTTTCTCATTTACTTTGTAAAAATACTTAAGGGCTATTTTATTTGGCTTAATGGCCATATAAGAAGTATAAATTGTTTGACCATTATATTAATGGCCTATAACTTGTCAGGATATGTTTAAGCTTTGATAGAGTTTGTTTTTCTTTAGTTCTCCAAGGGACTTAGTTGGCTTCTGCCTTTAATCTTGCAGCACCCACAGATCCAGAAGAAATCTCAGTATATCAAATACCTTTGTTGTGATGATGTGAGGACTCTACATCAGTGGGTCAATGGGATCCGCATCGCAAAGGTAGGTTTCCTTTTGATTGATGAACAGAATAATGAGGTGTTTGATGGTATAGTTTTGATTGTCCCGACAGTTATTCTGATTGTTTCATGGTCATAATTTTGCCACTGTCTAGTTTTCTCAGGCCCAAGTTTCATGTTTTAAATGTCTTTTCTCCTTGTTGATAGGGATGAAACTTTTAATAGTTGGTATCCATGGAATAATCCTGCTGGCAAAAGCTTGTGTAGTGCCAAAATGATTTATTTTGGCTCTGGAGAATGCATTATATGACTTTTATATAGCAGAGTTTAGCCAAAGCAAAATAAATTTTTAAAAAATTAAATTACGTTATCTAGGTCATAATCATTTACCACCATATTTTGAACAGTATCCTAAAAAGTGCCGAGAAGCTGGCCCTGGACCAAGAATTTGGAATGAAAAAAATACATTTATATTTGTAATGAAATCAGAATCAAGTCAAGTGTTGACTTCTTGCAGCACCTCTAAAAATGAGGAAAAATAAGAGTAGATTAAAATTTACTGGTATTAAAAGAATTTTTGAAATATTATAAGTATTAATTTTAATACAAATTTTAATTGCTATGAATCAGTACACAGAAAATATGTCACCCTTTCTACCTCATCCTTCTCTATCATACCTAGTAAAGTTCAAATGTCACCATTTATTCCTTTTGTTTAGTATGGGAAGCAGCTCTACATGAACTATCAAGAAGCCTTGAAGAGGACAGAGTCAGCTTATGATTGGACTTCCTTATCCAGCTCCAGCATCAAATCGGGATCCAGTTCTTCCAGCATCCCAGGTAGTTCAAAATGCTTCAGGGCACTATTTTCCTGCCCAAATGAAAGTCTCTATAGAGACTGATAGTAGACCTGGAAATTTCAGCTTGATTGTTGAAAACCAGGGCCATACCTAATTTTTAAATTATAATGAATAGATGATTTTTTTTTTTTTTTTTTTGAGACAGGGTCTTGCTCTGTCACCCACAGTGGCATCATCATAGCTCACTGCAGCCTCCAACTCCTGGTCTCAAGCAATCCTCCCAAGTACCTAGGAGTACAGGCAAACGCTACCACAGCCAGCTGATTTTAAATTTTTTTTTATTTTTTATTTTTGTAGAGACAGGGTCTTGCTATGTTGCCCAGGCTGGTCTCAAACTCCTGGCCTCAAGCAGTCCTCCCACCTTGGCCTCCCAAAGTGCTGGGATTACAGGCATGAGTCACCATACCCAGCCTGATGCTTTTTTTTTTTTTTCATTGTTAGAGGGGACAGTATCATGGGCTAGTTCACAAATGTATTTGAAATGAAAAATCAGTATATAGTCTTATAAAGCCAGGATTCTTGTTATTTATGAAGTTTATTCAAAACTCACACGTACTGCTGAAAAACAACTACTGATGCATAATTTGGGATAAAAGGTTTCTTGGAGAGAGTCTTTATACGCAGAATCCATGATGAAGCTGCCCTCCTTCCCCACAGGTTTCCTGACATTTCAGGGGAATGGAAATAACTAGACCTAGTTCAGTATCACAGTTAAAGAAAGCCATTCAAGTTATCAAACTTTCTAAAATTTTCACAGGAAATCGGTGATACTCAACAGGTGCTTACTTTTCAGATTCCCACATTATTTAAACTAGTGTGCCATGATTACATCTTAAGATAAATGCTTCTTTCACTTCAGAATGTTCCATGAATGATATCTTTGTCATCTAAAAGCAGAATTTTTTAATTGTTGTCACATTGTATGTGATGAAAGAAATAAAGTAGTATTTGATTAAAAAGTTGTATAACTCAATTTCATCTCTAAATAATTAAGTAAAAATAAATTTAGAATGTATACATACACAGGTTTGTGTATATATGTAAGTATATTTCCTAGTTTTGTCCACTAAGAGGTCCTAGAAGCAGTGACACCCAGTAGCAATGAGAAAACCCAGTGCTTAGATCATGGTTTCTAATACTACTCTCCAGAAAAAGGAACCAGGGCTTTTAGGGAAATTATGTACTGATTATAGGGCTATGGCAGAGAATGTATACACGATAAGCCTGGATCATCTTGTAATGCCAGAGAGTAAGGAAGTGCTCAGAAAAACATGGGAGTACGTCAAAGGGACAGAGGAGCCAACCTGAAAGAGCTCCAATGGCCAAAGCTGGAACAATTTGAGCAATACAATAAATAACATAGTATAGGATTATAACCCAAATTATAAAATAAATATCTATGAGTCACTGATATAAATTATTGAATAAGTAACTGGGAAGAAGAGACAACTCTCCTGTACAGAAGATTTCTAAATGATTTATGTAGGCACTTTGCCCTCAAGGAGGTGGAACTTAACTCCCCACTCAAGTGTGGGCTGTGCATAGTCACTTGCTTTCAAATGGGGGGATGGGTAACTTCACAGTGGAGAAACCTGACAAGCACTACCTCAGCCAAGTGATAAATGCTAATATCACCGGTAATAAGTCATATTGACTACAGGTACCCTTGATATAACGTGATGAGAATGGCTTTTTTTCTCTGTAGTCTTCCTCCCCAAATCCCATGACCTCAGATGATTAATCAAGAAAAAAGCATCAGACAAACCAAAACTGAGAGGCAGTCTGCAAAATACCTTACCAGTACTCCTCAAAACTATCAAAGTCATCAAAAACAGGAAAGTCTGAGGAACTGTCATGGGTGACATGACAACTATTATGTGGTATCCTGGATCAGAAAATGGACATTAGGGAAAAACTAGTGAAATCCAAATGAAGTGTGGAGTTTAGTTAATACTAATATACTGGTGTCATTTCCTGAGTTGTGACAAATGTACTATAGTAATGTAGCATGTTAATTGGGGTAAACTAAGGGGAAGTAAAATTAAAAGAGGACACTTTTTTCCCCAAAGAGAATTTCTTTAAAACCAAGCATATTGCTAAATAATGGGATAAACTAGATGCCAGGCATGTACAAATTCTGTACTAAAACTGTTCTATTTGATATTCAAATATCTAATCTTAAATACCTAAAACTATTCTAAGATAAAACATTTATTAAAAGAAAAAAAAAAACTCTTCAAGAACCTGGATTAGGATGGGCGAGGTAAGAATGTGTAGCTACTAGGATTTTAGAAGAGGAAATTAAGGGAGAGAAGATTGGGAAAAGATGAATAATATTTCTAAAAGCTTCTATCGTACTTAAGTCAAGCACTTGCACACATCAGGATGTGGTGCAGCTGTAGCGCCTTTTCCGACTCCAACATCACCCATATAGTTTGTGCAAAGTATCAGGCAGACTTTTTAATGTAAATCATAAGATCATATATTGAAGAGAGCTCAAGGATTCATGTGTTCCAGCCTCCTGTCTTATAAGCTGTTGTTCAAGATGTTAAATAGGGATGATAAATGATGCTCGTAAAGTTGTGACTTTTAAAAAACTACTCAGCTATTAAGTGATCAAGAAAGAAGAAAACAGAGTAGGTGTTATCTTATGTTGCTTGTATTTTTGCCCTAAGGATATCATCTTAACTTTATCCAAAAGAGTTTGGGTTTAGGACTTCCTTGTGACTATTATCTTTGACTACTTTGGCTAACTTAGTTGACTTGCTTGCTTCATATCATAGTCTAATGATATCCACTCATCGTAGAGTAGACAGGAATCAGCTTTAACATCTGAGTCTCCACTAGATGCCAGGCATCAAGTTAGGTGTGTCCACATGGTTACCTTACCTGATCAGGAGTCCAATGAAATAATCCTGCTGGATCCCTCAGCTCAGGTGTCAGTAAGAGACACACTGTGTCCTCACAGCCATTCCAACCAGGCCTTGCTCCCCTGAAGACTTTTCCATGCCTTGCCAGGAGGCCAGGATATAGCATGGCTGCTGCCCCATGGGGCCAATATTTATATCCCAAGGAAACACACTTCTCACTAGGGGGTCGAATTCTAAGTATTGTTCATTGCTAGGAAAAAGGAGGTAATCGTCATTTATAGATCTGAATTCATAAGTTATAGCTCTGGGATGGCCTGGAGCAGAGGGTATTAAAAATGCTGATTCTCAAGGTAATGAAGACGTGATTGGAAAAAAATCAGTCCTCTCCTGATGGTTCATTAATTCTTTTACTTGTTGGGAGCAGATTTCACACAATCATGAAATCAGGCTGTCAGGATACCACTAATATTATATGAATCTTTTATTGCAATTATCAGTCTCTCATGGTGAACTATTTAAAAAGAATCTGAGATTTCCTATTAACCCCAAGGGAAATTTTCTAGTGAAAAATATTGGCCATGTTTATAAGGAAATGCGTTAAGTAAAAGTAACTTGTTGCTGTCCTACATAGCTGTGGTCTCCAGCCCCCAGGCCACAGACCAGTACCAGTCTGTGGCCTGTTAGGAACCGGGCCACATAGCAAGAGGTGAGTGGTGGGCAAGTGAGCAAAGCTTCATCTGTATTTACAGCCGCTCCCCATCACTCGCATCACCACATAAGCTCCTCCTCCTGTCAGATCAGCGGCAGCATTAGATTCTCATAGGAGCGCAAACCCCTGTAAACTGTGTATGGGAGGGATCTAGGTTGTGCACTCCTTATGAGAATCTAATGCCTGATGATCTGAGGTGGAGCTGAGGCAGTGATGCTAGCGCTGGGGAGTGGCTGCAAATACAGATAATCATTAGCAGAGAGGTTTGACTGCACAATAAATGTAATGTGCTTGAATCATCCCAAAAACATCCCCCCGACCCCACCCCCTGTCCGTGGAAAAATTGCCTTCCATGAAACCAGTCCCTGGTGCCAAAAAGGTTGGGGACCACTGCTACATAGCATTTGACCTGTGTAAAGAGAGCTATCTAAATATACATATTCCTACTGTCAGAATAGTGACTCATTTAATCCTATGTTTTAAAAACTATTTTAAACAGAGTCTCAGTCAAATCACTCCAATCAGTCTGACAGTGGAGTTTCTGACACACAGCCAGCAGGACACATTCGCTCCCAGAGCATTGTGAGCTCCATCTTCTCTGAAGCCTGGAAACGAGGCACTCAGTTGGAAGAGTCCAACAAGGTAACACACCGTTTTAATTTACATAGAAGAATCTGTGGTATTCTATGGGTTTAACTTGTTGCTCTTTTATTCCTTTATTAGGAATCTTATTTGGCCCTATTTCAGTCTTCTTTCTCAGATCTTCAGCCTTCCTTTTGTAATGGGTAAAGCTGTCTCAGAGAGACCTGTTGATTTGACTTCCCCTTGGAAATATTTGCAAATTGGTTTTAATGACCTAAGATCTCAAAAAAGAAAAAAAAAAAAACTGGCAGTTTAACTCTTTTATCAATGGCTCAAATTTCTAAGAAATAACAATTTCCTCCTTTGCACCCTTAATTTGGATGGCACACCACCAACTAGTGCCAATGCCCTAAATATGTTTCAGAGAAGCTGCTTACAGTTATTTCTTTATCTATTAGTAATTTAATTCATTCAGACTCATTCCTTATCTTCTTTTCTTTTGTGCTTTTTTACATTTCTCTGGCATTGATGAATTTTCTCAAATTATACTTTATGTGGAAGACTAAATTAAAATCAGTCCTCTTAAAATTTTGGATTCGTGAGCCTTGCATAGATAGTTCAGTGACACTGAAGATGACTATAGTTATTCCAAGACTATAATTAGAAAAAAAAGACAGGTTCTTTAGCTGAGTTAAGACATTGTAGTCCTATATCAAACAGCCTCCTGTAGTCGTGCAGGCAGGGGTGTGTCATTCCAATATGCAAGAGCTCACTCCATCATGGAGAAAGAATGGCACATCTGGCCTATTTGTTTTTACCCAGTAATGATTTTGATTTTTTTTGTTCTTGTGGTCTGAATCACTTACACAAGTACATTCACAAATGAGAATTAAATGGACATTTTCCCTCAGTTTATTCCTTAATTTTTGTATGTGATTGATTAACTGGTCTTTGGGAGGATGGAGGAGGCATTATTAGCACAGTGTGGGGGTGAGGCACTTTCCCTCAGAAGTGAGTGTTTGAGAATTAGTTCTAATGATCTAAATTCTCAAAACACTGACAGTTTAACTCCCTTATCAGTGAGTCAAACTTTAAGAGTAATTCTCTCTCCTTTCCCCCACTTAATCAATTTGGATGTTGCTAGTACTCTAAAAATGTGCTAGAGAAGCTGGTTTACATAACTCAGATGTCTACAGAAAAACCCTTTGCCATACCAAGTTATTAATGGTGAGATCCATGTGCAATTTTAAGTTATAAAACTACCTAAGTGTTGTATGTAAGGCCAAGGAAGACAAAGACCCAAACATTCTGTGATTAAGAAGCCAAGTCTGTCATTGCACAGAGTGTTTCAGAAAGAGTATGAACCCTGCCACGCGGCAGTGATGACTTGAGTTTTGATCACTCTGTGTATTTCTTCTCCTGTTACCTTGGTCTCAGGTGCCAAATGAGAAGGCCAGCACAGCTAAGGCTTGTGCCCCTGAAGCAGCCAAGACAGGGTCAAGTTAAGGTCAGGGGCTGTTCTCTGGAAACACATTAACCTGAGTGACTCCTATAACCAAATCTTACAGACTAATGCTTTTACCTTGATGTGTAATTTTTAAGGAAACATGTGAGCTTCCTGATGGGCCTTAGAATTCTGCCCTATAATGAGCCTTCTAGTCCACTAACAAACATTCTGGATTCTAATTAGATGTCATTTGTAACTGAAAACAAGTAGTTTATCTTGGATCCTCAGAGTTTGTTCAAAGAGCCTAAAAGATGTACCCAAATTTACTAAACCAAGGGTCCTTTCTTTCCTCTTTGTAAAAGTACTTGAACCACCATCATGCATGATTAGCTCCATAAAATAAATGACCAGACGTCGTTTCAGCAATGACGAGGAAACCCTAGCTCCCACTTCCTGATACATTTCCTTTAGCCTTCCAAAGTTTCTTCTTATTTTCTTCTGGCTTTTTCTGTATGATAGTTTTGTGATCTTTTGCCATAATGTTTACAAAGCATTTCTTTATGTATTTTCCAGTAAAACAAATGTAAAGAATGTGCCCCCCCTTTACGTGCATTGCTGGACTTCTGTGCATGTTGGATGCAAGTGTCTCACCCGAACACAAGTGTGTGTGTCAAGCTCATTCATTCCTGTGTGACTGTGCACGCCTGCTGAACATTCTCATGCTCTCACGTGTCAGCTTACTAGCATCAGAAAGCTGTCCTCACTCCTCAGGAGGCCCTCCACCAGCACTCCTAGACTCAGTTACGGCATCCGCTTGATGTGGATGCAGTCATGGATGGAAGGTGAACTGGAGCGAACACATCTCCCCTTGCCCACATCCAGCACTCAGAGGCCCTCCCAGAGGCTTCCCATTCAGGGTAGGGTGTGAGAAGGTCCTACAGCCACAGTCAGAAATCATACATCCTGTCACCATTCAGACAGCTTTTGCAATGGGGAATTTTTCCTAGGTTGTTAGGCAGTTGAGCTATTTGAGAATACTGTTGGGTAAAACAAATTTTCTCTGTGTCCTTGTTGCCCAAAGAATCAGATTTTAGCCTTCCTGACACTGTCCATCTTTATGATCACCACCAGCTGCTGCTTCCTGTTCATGCATGTCCCAGACTCCTTGCTTTTTACTTTTACACAATCAAAGCTTACCTCTGTAACTGTTTTGTTTGTTGTGTTTTTCTCTCTCCCACCCCTTTTTATACTCTTTTTAGGCCAGAATGGAGTCTATGAATCGGCCCTACACTTCACTTGTGCCCCCTTTATCCCCGCAACCTAAGATAGTCACCCCCTACTCTGCTTCACAGCCTTCCCCACCCCTCCCGCCCCCCCCACCCCCACCCCCTCCGCCTCCCCCACCGCCCCCTCCACCCCCTCCCCCTCTCCCCAGCCAATCCGCACCTTCTGCAGGCTCAGCAGCCCCCACATTTGTCAAGTACAGCACGATAACAAGGCTGCAGAACGCAGCTCAACAGTCAGGGCCCCTATTTAAGCCTCCAACACCCCCAGTGATGCAACCACAGTCAGTAAAGCCTCAGATCCTGGTGCCCCCCAATGGAGTTGTTCCACCTCCCCCTCCCCCTCCCCCTCCTCCAACCCCTGGCTCAGCTATGGCCCAGCTGAAGCCTGCACCGTGTGGCCCATCCCTCCCTCAGTTCAGCCCGCCCCCTCCTCCACTGAAGATTCATCAAGTTCAGCATACTACTCAGATGGCTCCTCCAACACCCCCCCCACCTCCTCCTGTCCCTGCACCCCTCCCTCCCCAAGCCCCCCCAAAACCCCTTGTGACCATCCCCCCACCGACCAGCACCAAAACTGTGCCACCTGTTGTAACACAAGCTGCGCCGCCCACATTGACTCCTCCAGTGCCCCCAGCAAAAAAGCAGCTGGCTTTCCCTGTTTCTCACGTCCCACCCTCTCCCCCTGCCCCTCCTGGTCCAGTCCCCCCACCGACATTACCCAAGCAACAGAGCTTCTGTGTGAAACCCCCTCCCTCTCCATTGTCCCCGGTGCCCTCAGTGCCCTCAGTGGTGAAGCAGATTGCCAGCCAGTTCCCCCCACCTCCGACCCCTCCTCCTGTGGAATCTCAGCCCCTAAAGCCCATCCCAGCAAATGTAGCTCCACAGTCCCCTCCTGCTGTGAAAGCAAAACCCAAGTGGCAGCCCAGCTCCATCCCTGTCCCTTCTCCGGACTTCCCTCCTCCCCCACCTGAGAGCAGCCTGGTGTTTCCTCCTCCACTACCACCACCAGCCCCAGCCCCAGCCCCAGCCCCACCACCACCACCACCACCACCACCTCCACCTCCTGCCCCTGACAAAAGTGGATCTCCAGGCAGAAAGACCAGTAAGACATCCAGCCCTGGGGGAAAGAAACCACCCCCAACCCCACAGCGCAACTCCAGCATTAAATCCAGCGGTTGTGCAGAGCACCCTGAGCCTAAAAGACCCTCTGTTGACAGTCTAGTCAGCAAGTTTGCACTGCCAGCAGAATCAGGGTCTCCCAGCAAGGAGATCCCACCACCTCCTGCAGCACCCCCCAAACCTGGAAAACTAAATCTTTCTGGAGTTAACCTTCCTGGAGTTCTCCAACAAGGGTGTGTGTCAGCAAAAGCCTCTGTTCTGAGTGGGCATGGAAAGGACTCCGTGGTGGAATTTCCTTCTCCTCCATCTGATTCTGACTTTCCACCCCCTCCACCTGAAATAGAGCTTCCTCTGCCCCCCGTAGAGATTCCAGCAGTATTCTCAGGCAACACCTCTCCAAAAGTGGCAGTTGTTAATCCTCAACCGCAGCCATGGTCTAAAACATCAGTGAAGAAAGCCCCTCCACCCACACGACCCAAACGCAACGACAGCACCCGCCTCACTCAAGCAGAGATCTTGGAGCAGCCAGCAATGGCCACAGTTGTGCCACAAGTGCCCACCTCTCCCAAATCCGGCCTTAGCGTCCAGCCTGGATTCCTGGCTGACCTCAACAGGACACTACAACGGAAGTCCATCACTCGGCATGGCTCTCTCTCCTCCTCCCGCATGTCCAGAGCGGAACCCACAGCCACCATGGATGATATGGCATTGCCCCCACCACCCCCTGAACTGCTGTCTGAGCAGCAGAAGGCTGGTTATGGAGGCAGTCATATATCAGGCTATGCAACGCTGCGGAGAGGACCCCCTCCTGCTCCTCCCAAAAGAGACCAGAACACCAAGCTCTCAAGAGACTGGTAGCTACCATAGGACTTTATTTTCATGATATCTGTAATCTGTTCTACAATCAGCTCACCTGATCATCTGTGAATTCAGGTGTTCAGAGCCTCCTGGTATGGTGGTGGTGTTATTCAGGTAGTGTCCAGCTATAGTATGTGTGTGTATATATGTATACATATATGTATGTGTATGTGTGTATAGAGAGAATGAGCTGAGAGCGAGTCTGTTTATTCCTTTTCTTTCCTAATCTGAAAGTGGGTTTTGTGTGTTTTGGGTGGAAGAGGCATGTAAGGGGATGTGTGCTCTGTCTCTTATGATTTCATTTAATCTATCATGTGGATTGGACCAAAAACTTCTAATTAGTTATTTAGAAGATATTTTATAAGTGTCTGTCCATGTGTAGTCTATTTGTGCATGTTGTGTATTATATTATTAAGGAATAGATGTATAATGTGCTATTTCTCAGTTTGAGAAAACGACCAGAATGTTTGGTGTATCTATAGGGCTTTTGTATTTGTTTTTCCCCCAGTTGGCTAAAGTTAGAACTGCTTGACTAACACTTCATTATTGTATGTAAAGGGGCACTTTAAATCAGGAAAATCTCTCAGCTTCACAGAACGGGTAAATAGTGCAGGATGGGGAATGTTCACAAACATCACCTGTGTATGGCTGTGCCTAGAAAGTAAATACATGGTGTAACTAGACCATCCTAGTTGCAGCACTGCCGCAGTGCTCCTACCCACATCTAGGATGTATTCTCTTACAGGTAAGTTCTTTGCCTATAAGACACGAATAATTTAGTGCTATAATCCTGGATAGTTCCTTTTTAGTACTGTTTTATGAAGCTTCATCAATTTGGCTTCATGATCCTTGCTCTGATTTATCGTAAGAGAGTATCCAACACAATATTCCTATGTTCTGTCCCAGTATATCTTTGGGTCACCAGTTACCTTTTTATAGTGTGTGCTTTAGGTAGATGTTGATATTAGATATCTGTAGACAACTGGTATATGAAATATACACATCCTGTGCCCAATATGGTGCATCATTACAAAAAACACACTTTCTGAAATACCTATTTTGTGTATTGCTCTATAGGCGAGGTGATGAGAAAGAACAAAACCGGCCCCTGTGCAAATGTCATTAATCAGGTTGTATATGGGTTATAACATGTAATAACAAAGAATTATTAAGTATGCAACTGTCATGGAGGAAAAGAAAATAAATGAGGTTTTGACAATTTCATCCATAGCTACTGGAGCTACTAACCCTTGCTGGTTGCAGCCCAGTTGTGAAAATTTGTCCAGGTTACCAGGTGTTCTGATGGAGTAGTGTGTAGTCCAAGTACAGTAAGTAGCATTACATATTATGCATGTGCAATTTGGTATAACATGGAATCATTGCTCTAAGGACACACCATACTTCTCTATGCTTTTTTTTCCTGTGAATTTTCCTTGGTACATGAGAGAAATATGTACTGTCTCATCAATTTATGATGATAAATGTTAGGAATAAAATGCAATCTTAGAGCTGCTCTGAAACAAGAGAGTAAAAACTGGCCATCACAGCACTTGTAAGTGAGCACATCTTGTAGAAAGTCTATGCCTATTATGAATAAGGATTACTAATGCAAACTGCAGAAATCTTGTGACACCGTCCCACAAGGAAACACTGACGCCAGTAAAGTGGGGCAGCGATGGTAAATAATTCGAGAATAAGCAAAACTTGTACTGTGTCCACAAGGTCCTACCTTAACCCACTGTCCAAGAAAACTGCATCAGAGGGAGTAAGTGGCACCGCTCCATTGCTACGTCTCCAACATCTCCAGGATATTGTTCAGTACATTCATGTGGTTATGGAGCAATAAGAATATATACCATTGCGTGGTTTTTTAAAGCCCTGCTTCTTTAAAAGATTTTTTGGATCTTTCAAATTGTTCACAAAGTTTTGTGTGCTTGATAGGCTTTTGAAGTGACCTTTTGGCACATCTGCATCGTTAATTTAAGCATGCACAGCAATTTGGGTATCATTTGAGTAGATTGCCAAGCTCCACTGTGACTCATGAGTGAAGTAATTTCCCAGTCTTCTGCCTGCAGTTTTATATTCTAAGGATTAGCCGTATTTGTGGATTAAACAGTTATTAAGAGTATGAATCCAATTATCTAAGTATTCATCCCTAGGGTTTTGTTTGGAGTTGTTTTATTATGGTGTTTTTTTTTAATATGAAGGTGGACAATTTCAACTTTGTGCGGGGTGGGGGTGGGGCGCAGGGAATAATGTACCCCAATCTTCTTTCACCCATGATTTGAGCCCTAAAACAGCCTTTATTTTTTCAATGCAGGATTTCCTGGATTTCTTGCTTGTGTCAATTCTGATGATAGCCATCCTGAACGGATGCTTCTGGTTATTTTCCTCAGACATCCTTTTGAACACTAGTGATGAAGGGAGACTAGGTCATTTTTACCCCCAGTCTAGTGGCTTGTCTGACAACAAGCTGTTTCCCTTACATTTCTCCAAGGATGGAAATGGCTATTAATTTTTTAAAAAAAAATAAAATAAAACTTTTTTACCATGTATGTGTGAAAAACTGAATTTTAAAAAACCTAAAATGATACTTTAGGTTATACTTCTAGTATTTTACTCCCTAGTGGGTTTTTCTTTAATTTGAATTTTTGTTGGGATATAGGGGGTTTTTTCCTGAGATGACTCTGTATCTTGTCACTCCTGTTCTCTGATGTATTCCTGGAAAGCATCTACTGCCAGGTGACACTAGTACTGTGCCTTCTTTTACTGCCTTCTGCTCAGCAGCTCTAGCCCAGCTTGGCTGCTTCAGGTCAAAGAAGGAAATCTGGACAGTTGACTTAACTGTGCTGAAGTCAACAGCATGGATGACCTCATCCTGCTATGGAGAGCAGTGCAAACAGGTGCCTATCAGAGCTAGTGACTTGCTTAATTAGTGACACCCTTAATTTCTACTATAGATAATTTCAAAATTGGATCACTCTATGCTTAAAGTTTGGGCACCAAATCTGAAGGACAGCAGAACCTATTCTCAGTAAAACAACAACTTCAGGTTCATAGGTAATGTAAATATTAGATATTAGACTATTCTGTATTGAATTTTACCAGCTTGGCTTTTACTACTCAAACTTAAGTACTTTTTTTTTCCTTGGCTGCTGTAATTCTCATTGGGAAAGGTAATTATTAGGTTTTTACAGATACCCACTTATTTGGATTTTTTAAATTTCTGGGACTTTTTAAAATGAGAAAGATTGCAGAATCTCAAGTTATGGAAAACTATTTCCATCAGAAAGTTTCAAATGAAGTAACATAAACATGATGTTTTACAGTCCTCTAAAATCAAGGTGCTCCTGCCCACCAATGGCATATCCTGCAAAAAAGGGCTGTGAACAATCATGGGTTTCCTTCTCTACATCTGTCATGTCACTGAAAACAATACTGAGTTTACCAAGAATGCAAAAATTGAGGGATCATAGTAATTCAGTACAGTGACAACAACGCTGAGATCAAGGTTAATAGGAACTGTATATCCAATTCAAGTTTCAGAAGCTGCTATTCTGGGATGATAAGCTTGTGTCAAGGATGTAAGGTTATAAATTAGCATGAAAACTATTTTAACTGATGTAATCCCACAGATTTTATTCAAGTTTAAATTGAACCCATATGATCCTGTATAACTGTAGGTGTGATGACTCTTTCAATAAAATAGGTATAAAAATTTGGGCTTATACACTTGAGAGGATGACTATTTCAAAAAAAAGCTTTAGATTGCAAGTACCTTTTGGCACTTTGATTTTATACACACACATACACTTTACATCATTTGTATAAAGCAGGGTACCCCTAACCCTATAGGAATATGTGACCTCTCACAAAGTTGAGATTTGATCCAAAGAGAAATGCAAGTAGAACAGAATTAAATACCTACTGTCTTTGAAGATTTTCCTTTTAAACTTCAATGAGAACGTTTCTATACCAGTCTATCCCTCAAAGAAAATAAGTGTTCAGTTCTTACTGTGCCCTTGGACAGTCTCTATGTAAAAGAAATCTGAAACTTAGCTGTAGAATGAACTTGCTAAATAAAAATAAGCAAAACAACATACTTGATAAGTGATTGAAGGGAAAAACTCTCCAACTGGTTTGCTGTTTGCTTGAAGTAATAAACCATTTAGAAGAGAAAACAGTATTTGCTGTAATCCCCAGTGCCTTGAAGTCCTTTGGCAGAATACCATTTAAAAAAAAAAAAAAATCCAAGCAAACTTTGAGGTGCTAATGAAAGCAAAGGAAGGTATTTCTAGTTTTGGCAAAAATGGAAAAAGTGATTGTCTCAAAAGAAAGAGATGGCTTCATCTACCTAAAACGGGGTCTGGTTGCTTTTTACCAAAGACATTTAGAAAAGCAAATTGAGTTGTATTTTAAAGATGGCTACACTAAGAAGTGAGTATGTTAGTTGTGGATGGCCACTGACACCAAGCGCATAACTGTGGAAGCCTCAACTTCTTCTTAAGCAGTAAAACACGTCTACAGCACTTAAGGGGAGGAAAAAACCCTTAGGTTTTGGAAACTGTTCTATTTGTTCATTAAATTTATTGTAACCTAATACCAAAAACTGCCATTTTTCATGATTCCCCACCTCTTAAATTTTTTTCTGTACTTGTAAATAATCCCTCCTAAAAATAAGCACTAAGTGGAATGTTTCAAATGATTTTGCTTAATTTTATTATTGGCCACTTATGAACTCTTCTTATAGAATGTACATTTAAGATAAAATATCATTAGCTTGTGCTAAGTGTTGTAAAAACATTGTTTACTGTTTTAAAGGAAAATTGCACATTATATTTAACTGGGACTGCTCCCTCCCTTCCCTCCCCATTTGTTTAAAAATAAAAAAAAAACAGCCAAGGCTCACACAGACTTCTAGGCTGTGGGAGCTTTGCCATAAATAAATAGATACAATGTAAAAATATACTTTTTTAAAGCATGAAAAAGACGACACAAGGAACTGCATTATAAAGTACCAGATGACATCATTTGAAGGATTTGAACAGCTCAGTAAAGATGAAGTTATAATTTTTCTTTCAGCTTTGTTATTTTCTTCTTCATAAATGTATGATCTCATTTCATTATGTGCCTTGCTCCCTGATTGTGCAAAACTATATAGAGATATATAAGAGAGATATATTCTGTACTACTGATGATGTTCTGCTGGATTAAGTTATTTTCTAAAAGTTGCTCTTGCCAGTTACTGTCAGTAAACTATTGTAACGGCTTAGGACAGTAGTCGTACAGTCAGTGTAACTTTTTCAGTTACATGTTTTCATTATGTCAGCTTACCCAATCCTTAATAAAAAGAAAAAAAATCATAGATTTCATTTAAACATGGGGACTTGAGTGTTTGTGGATCGGCACCATTAAGAGCTTGGTTTTGCTTTTCATGTTGGGGAACCCAAAAATAGGCCATACACAGTAAGAACAAATTATGATGGTGAATAAACTACAGTTTGATGTGTTCAGTTTGTTAACTCTGAAGTAAAAAATAGTTTATACCAACAGATTTGGGAGCTTTGGCCATTAAATACATTAGCAATTAATAATAATAGCTTTTGAAGATTTTTTTTCTTTAAACAAAGACCTAGGTACAAAAAACGATGCTTTTTGTTTCAAAGATTTGGGGCCACAGTTATGTGTTTGAATGCCATGTGAAGGTAAGTACAAATGTGTACTCTGTTTATAGATCACTTTATTATTTACCAAACTAGGGCAAAAATATGGAAGCCCTCCCCTTGCACTCACCATCTGTCGGTCATATCTGGTTGTGGAAACTGCACCTGTACTTCAGCTTCAGAAGCAGTGTACGTTGTACAATGAACACAGGCAGACAAGACAACAGAATAAATGACATATACCCCCAAATTCACAAAGAATTTCAGCCAAATGTGTCATTCCAAAGTAACCCAAAAGGAGTCACTTAATAGGATAATTAAGAAAAGACTGGATACTAAACATCTGAGAGAAGACTCTTCTCATGCCTAAAATTCCTACTGATTGATAAGAGAAACCCGTTTCTTGAAAGCATGCCTTTAAGATGTAAATGCATTAGTTGGGTTTTCCACATTATTATTCCACATTACCTAATGATATCAAAAAGATAAAGGCACAGAGGAAATAAGATGGAAGGTGGAGAAAAACAACTGAAGCGTTATTCTCCACTGTTTGTTAGTTTCAAACACATCATTAGAAAATTCTTTGAGTTTATAATCTGGGTTCTTAGCCACACACACACAGGCTTGCAAGTGGTTTGGGGTTTTTTTGGGTCTTTTTTAAATCACACCTCTGACCAATCTGTGATATTTTTTAGTCAACACCCATCCTGTTTGTTTGTTTGAAAAAATTTTACATTAACAGAATTAGATGTATTTGGAGGAAAGTGATAAAACCCCAGTTTGGCTTATAGCAAAAACAGGGATAGAAAACACTTCATAATTAGAGCAGCTATCTTGAAGAGAAAAACTTCAGAGATCAAACCTGGTTAAGGCTCAACATTTTAAATATCTGAAGTCTAAAAAGACTTCAGTAATTAAGAACAGCTACAAAGTCAAGAATTATCCCAAATTAAACTTAGATACCACTTAGAAAAAGGTTACTGACATAATTTCACAAGACACTTAAACATACTTTGTGGGATTTTATTTAGGTCAAGTTCTTAGTACACAGCAACAATTAATTCCAAATACAATTAAAAAATTAAAAAGTGAATGTTCCCCCACTTATCTGGAGGTGGTTTAATGGCACACACAAGGAACATTACTGGCAACAGACTGCTCCCTCGAGTTTTCCTGAATGGTTTTTACTCAACTCACACCACCACCAAGTCTCCCTGTGGGAGCTAAAAAGTACAACTGAGCCAGCTCACAAACTGTTTACATTCTTTTTTGTAAACCATTTTAAGAAAAATGGTACATGGACACAAAATATGATAAAAACTGCTTTCCATAGAATTCTGAAGTTGCAAAAGAGGTTTCATTTTAATGTGAAAATAAACTTTTTTTGTTTTTTGTTTTTTGTTTTTTTACAAAAGACCTTAAGATATTTAGCAAGGATCATTTATACACAACTAGGCCCTGTCGTTTCATTCGTAATTTTTTTCTTAGAATTATGAGATTCTCAAAATAGGAACAAAGATCAGCATAAAGTAAACTTAATGTGCTCAATGCCTCCGTTTAATAACTGTTTTATAAGGCTCTCTCAAATAAGGCGGTTTGCTGTGCTGTGCTCCTGCCAGTGTTTAACTAATGTATTTTTACTACACCTTATGGAAAAGTGTTTATACTGAGTATAGTTTTAGGAGGGGTAACTGAAGATTATATTCACTAATTAAGGTTGTATTTAGTACACTCCTTTAAACAACTTAGGGCATTTATCAAAATATGACATATCTTTTCAAGTATATTCCTGAAAACATCAAGTAGAACTCTTAATTTTTAAAGAAAAATACAGCACATTTAGTTAAGACAGTTGTGGTGCATTGGAAAGAGTACTGGGCATCAAGTCAGGAACTCTACCATTGTTAAACAGCTGTTCGTCTGCAACAAAAACATCTGACCTCATCAAATGAGACCACCAAAATTTTTTAAATCTCATCTAGCTCTAATATTCTGTGATTCTAAGTAAATCATCTAGGGGAAATTATCACCTTAACACCAGTCAGGAGTTCTTAGCCACGAAGTTCAGAAGTGAACAGATCCCCAATCTTTTGAAAGTCTTGGCAGTCACCTGCCAATTCCTCCATCAAACCCTTTTCAAAGGTAAAGGTGTCCTTCAGGATATGCCATGCTCTTTCCACAGGGAAAAGATTATAAAAGAAAAAAGAACAGTTCTTAATGCATAAAGGTCACTTTCTAAAAGAAAATGAACACAAAAAGATAAAAGCAAACTACCATCATATTGATGCCTCTCAAACAGAAAAATCTTAAGTAATCAACATAAAACTAGCACTAAGGAGCACGGCTACATGACAGACATCACTGCAAAGATGCATAAAACATCCTCTCCAGCCGGATAATAAACAGCAGCAGGAGGAAAGAGAGAAGGGGTGGAAAATGTCTCATACCCAATGACTTTTAGGAACATATAGCAAAATTAGCAGGCCCTTGCCAACTCAGATGGGAACAGCAGATACCTCTGAGGGAGACAGGAAGTAGCCAAAAGATGGAAAATATTAAACAAGACAGCTTAAAAGATTCATATTTATTCCAAACACAGCAGGCTGAATTTCTCACGTCTAGATTTTGACACATTGGCACTATTTCTGTTTCCATATTATTGCCTTGGCCATAAGGTCAAAGACAAAAAGAAAGTTTATTTTCATTTACATCCATGTGGACTTTCAAATATTAATACCAAAAAAGAAAAAGAGACAACTATTCAGTCACTCTTTTTTTTTTTTTTTTAAGGAAAAAAGGGGAGTGGAGATGCAGTCAAAAAGAAACACTTCAGGAGGAAATGCCCCCTCCCATTAGATTCCCTCTATCCTGATAAAATGGTTGGTCACTGGTCAGCAGATTTTAGACTCAGATATCTTTGCTACAATATTAATAGTATATAGCATGTAAGATTTTCTGCATTCATTTGGAATTCCTAATGCCAACCAACTTTTAGTTTATAAAAAGATAAATGGGGGAAACTTACAATAAAACAGGTACTACCCTCACGGACTATTAATAGCATGCAATCTATGAAATATTACATATATTAAAAGTCTCCAATTACTATAGGCCTGGCCCATCATCATTACATAGTATCCTTCCAAGACAATCTACAGAATTCAAAACTGTACAAAAATTAAAAATATGCAGAAAATTCAACAGGTATTGTTTGTAAAACAAAAATCACACACACACATACATTAGTACTAAATAAGATAGAAAAAAATCAGCTGACCCATGGATTCCCCCCGCTGCAGGTCTTCAGTATAAAGGACTTCACCAGTGTCTTCTGCACTCCCCAATCCAGCAGGGGTCCAACAGGCGCATTCCTGCGTTCCTGCTCACTGCCACCAACTCTGCTTTCTGCACAGTTGTCTTCTCTGCTTCTGTAGTGATGAGCTGTGGGAACTATTTGTTGAATTTCAAAACACCCTATCCTTACAAATCCACTAAGCTTTCTCAGCAAAAAGCTATTTAAATAAATAATTGTAACATTTAATTTTCAAATCAGTTTTCCTAGTTATACACCAATACTATGAAGGACTTAACCTATCCAAGTATAGTCGACTTTGGGTCCATAATGGAGCTAAAGGCTCAGAGGACATTGAGGGCCCTTTGAAGGAAACAAGGAATAAGGGATGTTGAGATGACCTCATGAAAGCATGATGTGCAATATGTATTGGAGGCAAGTTAATGACAGCTAAATCCAAAGTGTCGGGAAAACCTAAAAGCAAAATAGCGAACTCTAACTTGCAATGTGTTTTTTGAAAAACTGCAACTTTAAAACAAAGACAGTCTTGATAAGGAAACTATAGCTGGATCTCTGTTAAATGGTGACGAAGTTTTATGCTCAGGTAACAAATTTGCAAGTGAAAGATTAACTTCTGCCTACACCCATCTGAATTTCCTCATACACTACTATACTTACTATTTCTCAATCAAGTTCCTCTCTCTGCACTACCCCATCATCTAGGCCAACGGTCCCCAACCCCTGGGCCTCGGCCTGGTACCAGTCTGTAGCCCGTTACGGACCAGGCCACAGAGCTCTGCCAAACCTTCCCCCCGCCCAACCCCCAGCCCAAGGAAAAATTGTCTTCCATGAATCTTAGGAACCAGGGGGCCGCAGGAGGTGAGCGGTGGGCCAGCAAAGCTTTTACAGCCTTACAGCCGCTCCCCATCACTGGCATCACTGCCTGAGCTCTGCCTCTCCCTGCCCCCACCCCCACCTGTGGAAAAATTATCTTCCATGAAACCAGTCCCTGGTGCCAAAAAGGTTGGGGACCACTGAGTAAGCCATTTCAAGGCCTGCATTTGAAACGTATGCAGCTATTGCCTTTCCCCTTTAACCTAGCACAGGGAAGTTATCTGGCAGAGCTCTATTCTGGCCAAGTCACTGGGACTCGGAAGAACCCACACTGGCAGCTTTGGGCCTGACCATGAGCTGGCCCATCATCACAGTGTTCACCCACTGAGAAGCAAGCCCTCCTAGATTTTTTTCATTATTTCTTATACTGATTACAGTAGTGATGATTAAAGCCATCTGCCCTACAAACTCCACTGAATTTGAAGCTATCATTATTGTACAGATGGGACAGAAATATTTTTTGTTATTGTTTCTCTCAATTATATTAATTTTTATCAATGTGACTGGGTAAGTATTTTGGCCTATTACTCTTATCCCACTATTAAATTCTTAGTCTGAAATATAAGGTTCATATTCTTACTAAGAGCAGCTACTTCAGAGTCCAATCATAGAATCAGGAGGGTATTTACCTTTTCTAGAGTTAAGTGAGTAAATGACACAGCAGCAACTAACACTGGCCATTAATAACATTCAGAGAGCACAGTAGCAAGCCTTTTATTCCCAGGGACTGTTAAGAGACTTGAAAATAACCACTATTCTCTTCCAAAAAAGAACAGTGTTTTTGTAAATAGTGAAAGCAGTGAGAGTAATAGCTGGTCTGACTTCCAAGATGCTACTCAAAACACCACCTCCCGCAAGAGCTCAGGATGCCTGCTGAGGAGGACATTTCCACAGTTCAGTCTCTTTAGAACCTTATGAACCTTCACATCTAGCTTTGCACACCTACCGCAGCATATGAGCCAGCCTACCACACTACATATGGATACACTGGCCATTAGCGACAATGCACTTCCATGCAGCAGCACATTAAAATCAAACTGTGGCAATTGTTAACCACCCTTGGAATGTTGGGAGACTTTCACATTTCATCATCCTTATAATCTACAAACAGAAACATGAAGGGATGCAAGTGAGTTCAGCATTAACTCATTTGATGCACTCAACTGCTGAGAGAATGCAGACTTTACAGTGTTAAAAAGGAAAAAAGCCATCTGAAACAATTGTAAAAATGATTAAGTATGGTATTTAAGTATTGGTTCCCTCCTCTTCATACAAGTGGAAGAAAGTGAGGGGCTACGGTATCCACTGGGCCATAAGGTTAACCCCTTAGCACAGGCAATGAAGAACATCCAATGCCACAGATTCTGCAGGAGGAGAAATCCCAAGGGTGTACAGTATTCCTGAGAAAGATCCCAGATTTTTCTGCATCAGTCTTAATCTGATTTGTTTTAGCTACATAGGTATGTGGTTATACCTTTGACATATTCAGAAACGGTCACTTTATTTCAATCCAGACAGCTCGGCATAGTACAAACAATGGCAGAAAGATCCGTTTGTTCAGACTCAGCTTGCTTTCTTTTTGTTTTAATACTGGGGAATAAATCAAAAAAAGTAAGTAATTTTTATGATTTGTATCCTTCATTCTATTTCACTGGAATGGAATCCCCAGGGCCTTCAGATAATCTGGGAAGACCTGACTGTTCCTGTGAGGGAAGCACAGCCCTTCTGAGCTCTACTCAGAATAATGCATGATAGATTCAACGTAATTCCCAGGGAAGAGCCCAGTCACTCCATTCATAACTCCCTCATACCAACCATCATCATTCTTCTTGATGACATAAATAATGGCTCCTTCCTGAAAGGACAGCTCATCTTCCTTGTCCTTTGTATAGTCATAAATTGCCACGACTAGGGAGGAAAAAAACAAAATAGGATGTGAAAAAGAATAATATTCCTGGAAAGACAGAACCAAACTAGTGAATATCCATCCTTTCCCAACTTCTGCAGCACTCAAACATGACGACATTCTAAACACCAACCAAAATTTATAAATATTTCTTCCAAGTAATACCCAGTCCTATACAATGGAATCCCATTTTCTAGGGGTTAGGTTCTAAATTGAGTACAAACAGTGAAAAACACATTTAGTCAAACTTGCCCTTCAAAAGCCTATGGGAAGGTATCTCATTGAAGAGAGGTACACAATCCAGAATCAAGAAAGATGGCTATTTTTTTCATTTGGCTTGTGTTGAGACACATTATGTTAAGAAAAAAAAAAAGAAAGGAAGAAAGAAAGAAAGAAAGAAAATGCTTTTCTTTAAACATTACAATTATACTGGTAAGTGAGATACACTATGAGAGGCAAATAGGAAACAAGCCGGACTAAAAAAATAGCAGATTTATGTCTCCTTCTTCACACTTTCTGGAATCCATGCCTATTCACTGAGTAGAAAGGTGGCTAAATTCCCAAATGTTAAATGCATGAATGATAGGAGTCACTATATATACTTTCAAAACATATGCTGCATTAGGTCACCATCTTAATATAACAAATAACAGACTAAAAGTGCTAAGAAAACCAAGACACTTACTTGTAAGCTCTCCTGTGATTTTCATGGCTTAAATCACTTGGTAACTGGGCCCTTTCAACCACGATTGCAAATAATCTCTGGTTCCTAAGTATTACATCTATCTCAACAGTTTAGTTACACTGGGATACCTTACAACTTGCTCAAATCCACTTCAAGAGTTATCTTTTGTTCCAATCTCTTCATCCACCCCGTACCTTTTTTGTACCATTCAAAATTTCACTCAATAAAATTTCCA
The DNA here is from genome assembly GCA_023783475.1 of Daubentonia madagascariensis. Taxonomy (NCBI): domain Eukaryota; kingdom Metazoa; phylum Chordata; class Mammalia; order Primates; family Daubentoniidae; genus Daubentonia; species Daubentonia madagascariensis. The sequence continues at coordinate 7,978,381 of JAKFHU010002088.1, forward strand.
TCTATCCATTGTTCTGAGAAGCATATACTGTCTTTGTTCGTTTCCCATGCAACCTTATGCCTCACATAAATAAATGAAAAACAGAAAACACAACAGGGACTTTCAATATTGCAACTTGCCCTATTAATGAAAATTTGTGTTTCTGGCCTGCTTCAGTAAAAATTAAACAGCTTTCTTAAACTGAATATTTTCCACTACAGTGATATATTAAGAACGCCAGAAAATACTTTAGAGGGTCTTAGCTAGGAAGAATTCATTGTGTATTTCTCAAAAGATAACCAAACACCTAAACACAAATGTAATTAAATGACATACAAGTTTAACTATAAATATAAGAGAATACAAGTCAGAGTATTTAGTATTTCTAGTCAACTTAATACTTTCTGGAATTTCTTAAAGGAAAGACAACATTCTTGATGCTTATAAAAAACACAAGCCACTGAAAAGTAACTCAGAAGAGAATATAAAGGCTGTTGCAACAGAAGAGATGTTTAGCAGAAGTGGAAAGGTATTAAGCTCTATGTGCATCCATTTTCTTCTTTAAAATGTAGAAACAGGATTGGATAGAATTTACATTGAATATTCCAGGAACTCTGTTTATAGTAGTGCAGCACTGAGTGCTTTAACAACTGCTAAACATCTTTTGTTAAAATTATTGACCACCATTATGATATTAACTCCTTTTTTTCATCTAAAAAATACACGGTTAAGAATATTCATTTTCATTCCGGGAAAAGATATACACCAGTAGTTTATTTCATTTAATTCTTCACCATAAAGCTAGTCATCAAAAGGAAAACAGACTTGATTTAGTGCGAGAGACTTTTTTTAAGATAACTCTAAAGAGGTATATACTAAATATGAGTAGCTTACTCTATTGTCACCAATATTCAAAATACTGATATTGATGTTGAGAAATGTAAAATCTGTCTAGATTTTATTTAGTCTGAAAAAATGGTCTTGGCAGTAGTGAGGAAAGTCTAATAAATATTTTCCAATTATGCATCTATATCATACACGGTATCTAAATCACATGCGGAATTTAAAAAGCACATGTGAGAAAAAAACTTTCAAAGAAAATGCTAAACATTTGGTTTCTATACAGTTATGACTGAAACAGAGGAAGACTAATGGTGCCTACATTGTTTTTCTCAATTTTTCTGCTAAAGTGAAAATATACTCTAAATTTCGAAGTGCTCTGTTCAAATTTAGCATTTGAATTATAGGTATTCTCATGTATTTTATGAAAGTCTGTAACTGAACAAAACTTCTTAGCTTAAATGCTTCTCTTTTACTGTAATCCTGTAATTTTATATAAAGTATGTTGCAGTGTTAAATATAAGCAAAGGATAATGGTGTCATACGATGGTGGTAAATGATCGGTAAGAGGACTCAAACTATTGTCTCTCATAAATAAGGAACAGCAATCTAAACATAAAATCTCTCCACACTGCAAACTCCTAAAGGGAAGAATCCATCACTTACTCATGTCTGTGTATCCCTAGCACTAAACACAGGGCCTAGAATTTTGGATACTTATAAATATAACTTAACTTGCATTGGGAAAAAAATTAAGGTGATGCTAAAATAACAAGAATGTAAAAGGAGTCTAAAATGAGAACGTTACATACAAGTGACTGGTCTGAGATAAAAAAGAATGACCACCAATTGTAGGGCATTAGCAAGCACACCTAGAAATTAAGTACCCGGAACTGGCAAGCTACTGGAAAACCAAAATGTTAGTAAAATTATCCATTTCAATATACTCTGTGTATTAAATCACATATTATGAGTTGAGATCATTTTATTTATATAGAAAATGAAAAGTTTACCCTAAGTCAGTAAAACTTCATTTAGCATAGTTTGTAATTTATGTATAACCTGCCCTGAGGTGAAACAAAGTTAACCTTGACACTATAAATGAAAAGTTTGTCAAACTATTTAACAATGTAATCTAAATTAAGAGATGTTTTAGATCCTGTTGGAGATACGGTTTCTATGAAAATAACGCTGCTAATGAACGCAGCCATATTCCTTCTACCCTCCCCATTCTAATAAAACTGCTCACTCAAGGCAAATGGCCTTCTAATTGTGAGACTCATAGCTTCTTCCAGTTCTTTTCCTAATTGACCTTCCCATAGTGTTTGGCAATGATGATTACCTCTGCCCCCTTCTTGATATTTTCCTCCATGGTTTCCATGACAGTATCTTCTCCTAGTTCTCTTATACCCCCCGAGCTTCTGCCCAAGCCAAGAAACCTGGAGTCATCCTTGCCTTCCCCTCACTCACCTTCCCCCACGTCCCCAAGTCCTATTAATTCTACCTCCTAAAATCTCTCAAATCCAAACACTTTCTTCCATCCTCACGGTCACTGCCCTAGTCACTGTACCCTTCTTTAAAGTGGAGTACACTTACCACTTGGGTCTGAAGATTTTCTAAGCAGTATGGGTGACAAACGGTTTTATAGAGACTCTGCTTCTAGATTTTCAACTCCTGTGAATACTGCTTCCTATAACTGATCTGCTTGAGATCACATGTTCAGTCAGGCATCAGTCACAAAAGTTCTCATTTCCCTTTTGTTCTCCTTCTTAACAAAGTACAGTGGTGCACTATCTCAAAGTACAAACTACTTCTGGGTACCAAAGGGACCATTCAAAATACTGGCATTGCTATTAAGAAAGAGAATTACTCCACTCATCACACAACACAATTCTTGTGCAAGTAGGGGGCTCCCATTCCTTTGTTTTCAACAGAATTTAAGAAAGACCTTAATAATAAACCATACAACACTATTTTTAACAATAGAGCATTATTTGACTTTTGGCAAGTAACTCTGAAGGAGTTAAAAGAGTGGAGTGACAAAGCCACATGAAAACTCCTTCCATGTGCATCTACTGACTTATGTGAACAAGGTTTTGAGCACCACTGCCTCAGTTGAGGCCCTTATCCAAAGTGGTCTTCCCAACTTCCACTTTTCCTCCTATGCAACCCACTCTACCCTATTATCAGGTATTTCAACAAAAAAAAAAAAAAAAAAGGTTAAATAAGTACATGAGATCTTATCATTAACCTGTTTAAAAATCCCCCACAATTTCACTCAGCTACCAGATTTCTTAAAAAGAAAAAAATCCAAACATCTCAGCATGGTATTCCAGGCCTTCCACCACCTAATTACAACTTACTTCCCTTTGTGCAGCCATAGCAACCACTTTCTCCCTATGACCCACCCACACCCTCACACACTGGACACTACTCGCCATGCACCCAACAGCCATGCCCTCGTGCGCAGGGGATTCCCTCCACCTGGAAGGTCCTTCCTCTCTCTCTTCTCTGCCTGACACACTCCCACTTTTCATTCAAGGCACATCACAAATGTCATATCCTCTGAGAAGCTTTACAGGAATTCCCAGACAGAATTAATGGCACTATTCATTTTCTGACAATCATCGATAGAGCATCCATGCTGATTTTTAGAGATACAAAGATGAACAAGACAAGGGACTGTCACAGTCTTGTGAGGACAGAAATGATGTCTGACAATTACCATATATTCATACATTGTTTATACTTCTAGCTAGAAGTCATATCATTGAGCCAGAAGAACGCAGGAACAGATGACTTTATAAAAGTAAGAGATACAAAATGAACAGTAGCAAATAAAAGTAAGAGTTTACCAGGAAGAATTTAATGCTAGTAAACTGTACAGCCAAGGCCTGCCAGATGCTAGAGCTCAAGCTTAGGACAACAGTTGAGAGTGTGGGCTCTAGAGTTATACCACCTAGTTCAAATCCCAACTCTACCATGTATTAGTTTACAGAACACACTTAACTTTCCTGAGCTTCTTTTTACCTAACTGTACAATGGGAATTATACTAGTGCTAACATTCCAAGGCATTATTATATTAAATGAGGCAATCCACATTAAATAGCACAGGGCCTTGTACATGGTAAATATTATATATAAATATAAGAGCTTCTTATATAATAACTAGTATGACATACTGTCTTTTCTGTAACAGTGTAACATTTTCTGCTACATTCTGTAACATTAATTTTGAACTTTAATTTCCTAGTTTGCAAAATGGGGAGACCACCTTACATAAGTAGTAAGTCTTACATTATGTCAGGCACATAATAATGCATGAAAATATCTGTTCTCTACCCAAGTTAAACAAAGGTAAGTACTTACACACACACATTACCCCCACTTGGCTTGTATGGGCAGTGATCAAGGATTAAGATAAACCTTCTCCTATGGTAGTGGTTCTCAACCTTGGAATTACCTGAGGAACTTTAAAAAAAAATTCTGATGCCTGAGTCCTACTTCCAGATATTCTAATTTAATAGGTATGGAGGTGCAGACATATTAAATGCTCCTTAGGTGATTTAAGGCCTCAGGTAGCAAAATGAATCATTAGGCAACAGCGATCCTCTCTCTCACCTTAAACTCCCAAGTAGCTGGGACTACAGGAGCATGCTTCCATGCCTGGCTAATTTTTTATTTTTTTGTAGAGACGGGGTCTCGCTATTGCCCAGGCTGGTCTAGAACTCCTGGCCTCAAGCGATCCTCCCACCTCGGCTTCCCAAAGTCCTAGAATTACAGGCGTGAGCTACTGCGCCCAGCTCCATATAACTTTTAGAATCCCCTTGTCAATTTCTGTAATAACAATTGCTGGAATTTTTATTGGTACTGCTTTTAATCTATAGGTCAATTAAGGAAAACCAGTCTCTTAACAATGATCAAAGATCATAGTATATGTCTCAATTTATTTAAGGCCTTCATTAATTCTCTTAATGTTTTACACTTTTCATCATATAGGCCTTGCAAATATTTTATTAAATTTCTAAGTATTCCATATTTTTTATATTACAAAAGGCATTGTTTTATAAATTTCAATCTCCAGTTGTTTGTTGCTAGTATATAAAAAAGTAATTAATTTTGTATATTGACTTTTGAGCCTGCAATCTTGCTAATAAAGCTCTCTTTCTAGTTCTACCAGCTTTTTTTTAAATAGATTTCTCAGTATTTAGCAACATACAAGAAATCGTCTGAAAATGAAGACAGTTTTGCTTTTTTCCCCCCAACTTGTGTTTGTTCATTTGCCTTATTGCACTGGCTAGGAACCCTGATTCAGCGTTGAATAGGAAAGATGACAACAGGCATCACTGCCTTGTTCCTGACCTTAGAAGGTATAATATTCAGTCTGCACACTTAAGTATAATGTTAGCTGTAGGATTTTTATAGATGCCTTTTATCAGGATGAAGAAGTTCCCTTCTATTCCTAGTTTGCTAAAATTTTTATCCCAGATAGGTGTTGTATGCTATCAAATAATCTTTTCTGTATCAACTGAGATGATATGTTTTTTTTCTCTTTTAATTTGTGAAGATGGTGAATTATATGGACTGATTTTTCAAATGTTAAAATCAACCTTGCATTCCTGTTATAAATTCCACTTAGTCATGATATATTATCCTTTTTATGTATTGCTGGATTTAATTTGTGACAATCTTAAGAATTTTTGTGTCCATGTTTATGAGGGATAATAATCTGTAGTTTTCTCTTTTTATAATGTCTGTAACTTTGATATCAAGGTAATGCTGATCTTATAAAATCAGTTGAGAAGTATTCCCTCATTCCCTCCACTTCTATGAAAAGAACTGGAAAAGTTTATGCAGCACTGGTATTATTTCTTCCTTAAATGTTTGAAAGAACTTCCAGTGAAGCCATCTGAGCCTGGAGTTTTCTTTGTGGGAAGCTTCTGAACTACAAACTTGATTTCTTTAAAATATATAGGACTAACTCAGGTTATCTGTTTCTTTTCTCTTTTTTTAAAATCTATTTCTTTTTGAGTGAGCTTTGGCAATTTGCATCTTTTAGAGAATTTGCCTATTTCATCTAAGTTGCTAAATTTATAGGTATAACATTGCTCATTTCTTTATTATCCTTTTAATATATGTAGAATCTGTGGCAATGCCCTCTCTTTCATTCCTGATAATTTGTATCTGCTCTTATCAAACCTTCTTTCCTAATATAACCATTCAATACTATAAATTTCCTCTACATACTGCATCCCACACATTTTGATACATTGTATATTTATTTTCATTAAATTAAAAATATTTTCTAGTTTCTCTTATGATTACTTCTTTGAACCATGGATTACTTAGAAGTATGTTATTTAATTTCCAAATATTTGGGGATTTGCCAGATATATTTCTGTTATTTCCAGCTAAATTCTATTATGGTCAGAGAACATACTTTGTATTATTTTCAATCCTCCATATTTCTTGAGACTTTTTTTGTGGCCCAGAACATGGTCTCTATCAGTGAAAATAAATTCAGTGCATTCATATTCTTGAAAAGAATGTGCATTTTGCAGTTACTAGATGAAATGACCCATAAATTTCAATGAGGGCAAGTTGGTTGGTAGTAATATTCATGTTGTTCTATATCCTTACTGATTATCTATTTCTTCTGTCAGTAATTTAGAGAGAAATGTTGAAATCTAACTATAATCATAATTTGTATTTTTCCTTTCAGGTTTATCTATTTTTGCTTCATGTATTTTGAAGCTCTATTTATTAGGTGTGCATATATTTAGGACTGTTTATGTCCTCTTTAATGAAATAACTCACTTATGAAATGCCCATCCTTACTGCAGATAATATTCCTTCTCTGAAATCTACTTTGTCTGATATTAATACAGCTATTCCAGCTTTCTTTTGAAAAATGTTTCAATCTTTTTACTTTTACCCAAAAGTGTCCTTACATTCAAAGTGGTTTTCTTGCAGACAGTATAACATAATTGGGTCTTTTTTTATCCAATTTCACAATCTCTGCCTTTTAATTGGGCTTGTTTAAACATTTTACATTTAATGCTATTATTGATACGGTGGGTTTTAATCTACTTTCTTGCTATTCAAATTCTATTTGTCTCATCTGGTTTTTCAGTTTCTTTTTCCCTGTCTCTTTTAGACTGAGTATTTTCAATTATTTCATTTTCTCTCTCCTGCTCTGTTTTCTTTGTTCTTATTACTTATCTAAAGTTTACAATATACATCTTTAATTTATGTAGGTCTATCTTCAAAGAGTATACCACTTCACAGGTAGTATCCGAACCTTAGAAGAATATACAACTGACCCTTGAACAACATGGGTTTGAACTTTGCAGGTCCACTTATATGTGGATTTTTTTCAATCAAATGCAGATCAAAAATACAGTATTTGTGGGATGTGAAATCCATGAATTACAGAGGGCCAACTTTTTGTATACACAAGTTCCACAGGGCCAACTGTGAGACTCGAGTATGCACAGATTTTGATGTACGTGGGGGTCATGGAACCAATCCCCTGAGTATACCAAGGGAGGACTACATTTGCATTTCCCCCTCACAATTTGTGCTAGTGAAGTCACTTTTGTACTTGCTGTAAATAATAAGTTATTATTTTATTATTTATTTCAGTGATTTTTAAAAGAATAAGATATGGGGAAAATGTCTATTTACCCACATATTTACCATCTACTCTTCACTTCTTTTTGTAGACCTGAGATTTCATCTGGTATCACTTTTCCTCTTCTGGAAAAGCTCCTGTTGGTATTTCTCAGCATATATCTGCTAGTCATGAACTCCTTGGCCTCCCCCCTTTTTTTGTCTATAAAGGTCTTTAATTTAGGAAGCACATTTTTTGCTAAGGACTTTAGGTTGATATTTTGCTTCATTACTTTAAAGATGTTGCTCAATGCTCTAATTTACATTTTTTTTTTTTTTTTTTTTTTTAAGACACGGGTTTCTCCATATGTTGCCCAAGCTGATCTCGAACTCCTGGCTTCAAAGTGATCTTCCTACCTCAGCCTCCTGAGTTGTTGGGAATAGGCATGAGCCACCACACCCAGCTTTACATAATTTTTTAATAAGAACTCTGCAGTCACTCTGTTTGTTTTCTTGAGACAGGGTCTCTCTCTTTCGCCTGGGCTAGAGCACAGTGGCGTCATCATAGCTCACTGCAATCTCAAACTCCTGGGCTCACATGATCCTCCTGGCTCAGCCTCCCAAGTAGCTAGGACTACAGGCATGCACTGCCAGGCCCAGCTAATTTTTCTTATTTTTTGTAGAGACAGGGGTCTCACAGTCACTCCTATCTTTGTTCCTCTGTATGTAATATGTCATTTCTCCTCTGATTATCTTTAAGACTTTCTCTTTATTACTAGTTTTTAGCAATTTGATTATGATGGTATGCCATAATTTTCTTTTTATGTTTCTCCTATTTGGAGTTTATTGAATTTCTTGGATCTGTGAGTTTCTGTGGCAGACAACTTCTAAAATAGCTCCCAATGTCTTCTGCCTCAGTATTCATGACCTTATGTAATTCCCACCCCTTGAGCGTGGACTGAACCTACTGACTTGCTTTAATGAATGGAATATGGCAAGACTGATAGGTTGTCACTTATGAGATTAGGTGAAAAAAGACTAACTTCTGTCTTGCTTGTATTCTCTCTTTTTGGCTCTTCTTGCTTTCTTTAATGAAGAAAGCCACCATGAAGTACACTGCCCTATGGAGGAGCCCACGTGGCCCAGAATTGCAGGCAGCCTCCAGCCAACAGCTGGTGAGAAAACTGAGGCCCTCAGGCCAGCAACCCATGAGGAACTACATCTTGCCAATGACCACAAAAGTGAGCCTGAAAGCAAATTCTACCTCAGTCAAGCCTTGAAATAACTGTAGCCTCAACTGACACCTCGATTGCAGCCACATGAGAGTCCCTGAGTCAGAGGACTGGGCTAAGCTCTGCAGAGAAACTGGGGGATAATAAATGTGTTTTCTTTAAGCCACTAAATTTTGGAATAATTTGTTAGGTAGCAATAGACGACTAATAGAGTCTTCATCAAATGTGGAAAACATTTTGACCATTAACGCTTCAAATCTTTTTCCTTTCACCTCTCCTAGGGACTCCAATTACATATATATAAAGACTATTTGATCTAGTCCCACATATCTGTTGCTCTATTTTGTTTTTGTTTGAGTTTTCTTCTTTTTTATCTGTGCCTCATTTTGGATAGTTCCTATTGCCATGGCATCAAGGCCGCTGATCTTTTCTTCCACAGTGTCACTTCAGATATTGTATTTTTCATCTCTGGAAATTCTATATAGATTTCTCTTCCTCATTCTTTTTAAAAATATATTCTACTTCTCTCTCATGTTCATGTTTTCCTTTACCTTCTTGATCATATGTGGCATTTATAATAGCTATATAATAGAAAAAATTTTTATGTCCTCCTCTCTGGGATCATAGTCTGCCAATGCCTACTGTTCAATGTCTGAAAACCATTATTTTGTGTGTTTTTTTAAAATTCCTGTTTAGGAGGGGGTATAAATCTGATTACTGTTGCCTATCTTGGCTAGAAGTAGAAATCTACTATTTCTTTATAAAAGCTCCCCAGGTGATTCTAACATACAGCCAGTTTTGAGAGACCCAGTGGGTTAGTAGCTTTGATTTCCTTAACAGAAAATTTCCTTCCAGATAGCACACATTTTTTCTGAGCTGATTAGTCTTGATGATATTTTGGAAGCTTATGTCCCAAAGTGCTATGTCATGGTTAGCTAATATACTCAGAGAAGGTTTCCACTAAAAGAAATGCCCAAAGAAACTGAGAAACCATTATTCTTTGGATCAAAGTTTCATATGGAGACACTTAAACTGAAATATATGACATAAGATGATTCAAAATAATATTCTAAAGCATGAAGGTAGGAAAAACTAATAATTTGGAAAAAGTAATCCTCTTCCTGAGAACAAGGAAATGGAAAATCACTCTTTTGTAATTTTTCGTCTTACAGAAACCATTCATAAAAAGTATGTTCAACAGGAAAACTGGTAACCATCAATTAAAAAATTAATCAAATGTGCAAAGAATTTTACTAATGTGACTTTCAAAATCATGAACCTTGTAGACTAAATTAACAAAAACGCAGATAACACAAATAAATAAAACTTTACATAGTAAAAAATAATCAAGATTCTCTTCAGTACCAGCAAATTTCATTTCTGTGTAGAGGTTTCTTCCCATCCCACCAGATATCCTTCTGAAACTTACCCTTTTCCAAGTAAGACCTCGGAGCCCATGGTGGGTCTTCTTCAGCATAAGGATCACTATACTCAACCACAGCTGCTTCCTCCTCTTCATAATCTTCTGGGGGAGGTGGTGGAGGGGGGGATTCATCAAAGACTGGTTCTTCCACAGGTGGTGGGGGAGGTGGTGTATCTGAAACTAAGAATGTATCAAGCTGAAAACAAAACTACACATTATGCAAAGTTCGGTACTTCTTCTCCAAGCTTCTAGGTTCATGGAATATAAACCTAGACTTGAAAATCATCATCTTTCAAAAACGAGTGAGCAAGAGTGAAGTCTTCCCACCCATTGTAACATTCTAAATCTCCAAGCATGACTTTCTCCCTCCCCCCTGGGTTAGTGCTGATGGATGCTAAATAAAATTTAGCCAAAATAACTATTAACTGAGCCTCTGGAACCTGTCTATGCCAATACATAATCCTCTTTTCAAAGAAATCAGTACAATATAGTTTAGCTTTACAGTATATCCAAAGAGAATTTATCAGAAATATTAATAATTTGGACTTTTATAACCATATTTCACTTATAACAGATTAGAATGAGACTGGGGAATAGTCAAATTTTAATAATCTGCTACTTTCCTCTCAATAAATTTTTTAAAATAGTGTTTTATCAAATTGGGTAAATTTGGGTAACTTCATCCATGAAGATATTTTGTTTGTTTGTTTATGGAATGACTCAGAATTTATTTAGGCTAAATGTCCAAGTGTACTATTGGAATGATTTAAAGTATTTAAAATCTCTCCTATGGAGATCTACTTCCACAGCTCAGGTACCAGTATACAGTAACATCTAAAAGATTATCTTCAAACTCAGAACTCAAAGCTTTCCAAATGCTTGGTATACACTTGAGCACAACTCAACAGAATAAAATTAATAAACCTGCATTCATCAGCTCCCCAGTTTTAATGAATAGCACTAATTCTTATTTGTGAGATACCAGCACTGTTTCTGTAAAATTATGTGAACAATCGTGTTTATTTTCTATTTTTTAATCTAAGCCGACTGATTGAATCAAATGGATTTTAGAAGATTGTTGATGCCTGGTGAGTTTCAGTCACATCAACACCACACTCTGTCCTATTTCAGTATTCTTCCCATCTGCTATGCCACTCTACAGTGATCTACTTTATAAACTTTACTCATTAAACAAAAACTCATTAGTTCTAATGGTTTTTATTAATAAAAAAGATACAGATATGTGATCTCACCACACACTTTATAAAAAATTACATATGGGGTGAGAAAAAATAATATATCCTATTTGCATTCATAAGGTATGAAGATTGACATTATTTTAAGCACAAAAACGTAGATGCAAAGAAACTTTCAAACAATCACCTTGAGAAATGACACTACAAAATTACTCAAAAATGCTGCCATTGCTCATTTTTACCTTTCTTATAATTACCTTACAGCCAGTTTAATAAGACTAACATAAGCTATCATTTTTTACTTAAAATGTTCCAATTACTCAGCTAACACTTTATAATACATTATTTCATTTAATCTTTACCTTGGGAGGTGGTGTTTTGAATCCTCACTTTATGGATGTGGAAAATGGCTTTCCAAGATTAAGTATTCCTATAGCAAGTAAGTGGAAGAACATCTAAACTCCAATGCCTGTTATCTTAAAAACTACATTACTATGGGATGAGATAAATTCAACAACTTTAAAATCATGTTTCATTATTATTCATTCAACAAACACCAACTAAGAGTCTGCTATGGCTAGGTACTATGCTCAGCACTGTGGAAGAGCAGTGGGCAAAAGTCACAGAGACATGGACAACCAAACTTTCATTTACAGTTAAGTGTAGTGCTTTAAGATATTATGGAAACACATAGCATAGACCAACTTCTTTCTTACGTGGGTGAGGAAAGGCTTCCTGAGACCTGAAGGATGAGTAAGAGTTAACGGGAGAAGGGGGTAGGATGGTATTGGGGAGGGAGGTGGATATTTCAGGTAAGATATAAAGAATAAAACAAGTACAAAGGTAAGAAAGCAGGAAACTTTCAAAGAACTGTGGAAAGTTCATTAGAAAGAGGCATAAGGAAGCTGAAAAGGACTAGGCAGGAAGGGCCTTACAACCGCTTGGACTCTGGCCAAAGAGCAGTGGGAAGCTGCAGAAAGATTTTAAGGAGAGTAATAGGATCTTAACCATAATTCTTACCCCAGTATAACTGGTTCACTATAACTGGTTCCAAATGATTCCAGACTTCTTCCAAATATCAAACTTAATGCAGAGTAAATATGTGCTACCACAGAGTATCTTCAAAATAATATACCTGAAAAGCTTTGAAAATAATTCCAAAAGAAAGGTATATACCTAAGGTGAATGTTTTGAAGATAACATTCATTTGAATGTATAAGTCCTGCTATGTCTGCAAAATTAGTCACAGCACACCTTATACACAATGATTTTTATTTTGTACATTTTGTATGTAAAAAATGTGTATGACCATAGAAAGAGATGAAAAAGACTATCCCAAAACGCAGTAAATTGTGATAGGGTGACCGAATTAGAGAATGACTTTTTAAAATAAAGGTAATGCAGCTACAACGTTTTATATTCATCTACTTAAAACATTTCTAAGTCTTAAATTGGTAATCATGCACTTCAATAAAATAAAAATAGTATTTTTGGGGTCTGTTCATGAAACATTTTGATGTTTCTACAAACCACGCAACTTTTACTAATGACTGGTGAAAACTAATGACATCGTGCTTTATAATCCTATTCAACTTTTAAGCCTAGTTTTTTGCAAAGAAAATAACCATTTAGTTCCTATACAACATTCCTCTTTGACTGATGGATGAGTCTTCAATTTCAATTTCAAGATCTGGTCTTTATTCCAGAATCTGCTCAAAACCACTTTGTCCAGAATGAGTGACATCATCTCATAAAATACGCAGTAGCAACTGATTGGTGGAATTCTCCAAGGTGCACACTCACCACCACGGTACTAAAATCAGAAAAAACTCCCAACACAGTATTATTCAAGTGAGTACCCTCATTAATCAAAGTGATTAAACTGAATTTGTGATGGGAGAAAACTCTCTTTTACTGTAATAACACTTAGACTTCCCACCTTATATGGGTGTGTGGAATGGAACAAGCATTGGAATGTCCTTCAATTCTTGTTCTCTATATCCTTTTCCACTTGGTCCCAATTTACCCTGTTTAGATGCAGCAGAACATTTTTAAAAAGAACAGGAAACAGTGACCTTCTATCCCACACCTGACCTCACAAGCCTGGCAAAGGGTCACACTCTAGCTGTGCTGGGCACGTGCTAGACCAGCTGAACCTTGCTGAGAGGTCATTTTCTCCCTGTGTTTAGTGTGGGTCACACACAAGCCAAAACAACAGTGGGTCCCAATAGCATAATTGAACAACATACAAAATCTCCCTAATTATATATGAAAATAGCTCTTAAATGTAACAAAACATCTTAAGAAATCACAGTGTGGTAAACATTACAGGTGTGCATGGGCTACCTTCCAATAAACAGAAGTAAGTAAAATAGATTATTTTCAGAAATCAGCAAATAAAGATGCAAAGGCACCCTCAGGCCAGTAACACTGGATTATAACCAGTTAAAATATAAACATATCTTTAAAAAGAATGTGTCAATAAGGGGGGGTGGCAGTTAGCTATAGAAGCACAAAAAAAGAGGGACTAAAAGGGTGTGCTATGTGTTAGATGCTTTTCTAAGTGCTAGGGAAACAGCCAGCAAACAAAACAGGCAAAAAAGTCCCTGCTCTCATAGAGCTTACATTCTTGTATTGGTAATGCCCATTTCCAAAGAAGTTGGAGTCCTAAGCAACAAACTGCAAATATTTCTATCCTATCAGTGAGGCCATTCTTGTTATGAGATGTATACATTGAGTTACATTGGCCTGATGACATGAGATCTTTAATATAATTCCCCTAGTTCAGATTTCATGCTCATCATGCAACCTTATGATTGTGATGTGGCCCCTTATGTAGACAGCTCACAAGAAGAGAATTCATCCATCATACAGACTATGTTCATGGTATCTGTGACAGCAATTCCTCACTGAATGTTGATACAGCCCTCCTAACCTTCCTTAATGCTTCCCTAGCAGAAGGCTTAATGTGTCAAGAACATCAATTATCTTATTCTGCATGGCTCAATACTAGACCACAGGCCAATGTAAATTCATCGCCAATCTATGAGGCCTCTTAGGAGAAAGACTTGCAGCTTAGTCCTCTGGGCCCTACCATGGCATGGCCCTTTTTATACCTGGAATCACAGGGACTGAAGGAAGAGTCACAGGCTACCTACAATACCCCTAAAACTCCAGTGATAGGAAACTAGACTACTACTTATCCAAGCAAACCAGACAAAAAAGATGGGATATCTGGTGATTAAAGAGTATCTCCTCATCTAGGTGTGATCTTTCTTTCTTACATGTGCTTCATTTTATATTTATTTGTCTTATCTTCACTACTAGATTTTAAGCTATTTGAAAGTAGAAAATTTCATCTTAATTATATTATCATCCCCCTAGCTGTTCAGACAGTGACTTGTTCACAATATTCAGATATTTGAAATATCAGCAAATGAATGACCATTCAGTCAATCATATATAAATGACATTTTATGCCTATAATCTGATCTACAGCATAAAGAAGACATAAACTTACTATTTTCTTGGACTCTGGCCACAAATCCCATTAAAGGTAACTGAGGAGTTACCTGTAGGATGGAGGGAGGAGGAGGAGCAAGAGATACTGCAAAAACAAAAAAGGTGTGGAGGATAAGGGGTAAGGGCGAGTTACATTAAAAGGAAGGAATAATACAATAAAACAAACATACAAAGGAGGGAAATCACTATTCACAAACATTTTATAAGTGATCTTAAGAGTCCCCTTTTGATGGATAATTCATTAACACACAAAACAAAGTATTTGCGGAATTTTTAGTAAGTTTTTAAACATTAAAAACAGGAAGCATGTATCATATACAGAGCTACCCTAACACATAACGGCAATTGATGTTTTTCATGCTGATAACAACATGCCTTCTCAAAGAAAGAGTTTCTATAGATTATCATGAATAAGTTGGTTTTCTCAATTTTACCTCGAAGGTCATAAGTTTAAATCTTTGTCAATACAGGAGGAAAAAAACATTACATCCCAATGTTCTAAATTTATATGTTTTATTACTTCAATAACAGGCAAATTAATTGGTTCTTCATTCATTAATTAAACAAATATTTACTGACTTCCTACTAACTGGCAAGCACTCTGCTAGGAAACCAGTTATCAAAACCATTCTCTCAGTGTCAGGTGCTATGTCATTACAATTTTTCATAATTCCAACTCATTGGCACATTTCCTCCCTGACCGTACAGAAAACTGCTGGCCTTATTCCCATCAGCCCATTCTCCTTCCCAAGGCATCTTCCCTCCATCTCAATCACTTGTCACAGTACCTAGGACTAGTAAGCCTTCAACAAATGTTTAACATATATAAATGCATGAATAAACTAGGTATATGCCAAGCAATTTCACAAGATTATAACTACAGTTATAGTTCCCTTTAGCATGGGTATAAAGTATGTTATGCATCCTCTTACAGAGCATGCCTTTCTTAGCTCCAAATTACAGTTAAGACTAATAAAACTAAAAAGATGAATGTGTCTCTGCCCTCAAGGAGATCACATTCCATTCGGGAATAGAAGAGAAAATAATAATCTTAACTCAACAATATTTGTAGGTATTCCCTGAAGGTGGTGGTGGTGGTGGTACTGAGGTGGGCTGCAAAGAAATAACTACTGAGCAGGTACTTGAACAAAAGGAATTCACCAAGCAAACAGAGGTTGAGAAAGATAATCAAGCTGAGAGAATCAAGTGAGGACAAAGGCTGAGAGGCATAAAATAGCATGACCAGTACACAGGACCAGAAGTGTTTCCATATGGCTAGCATAAGATACCTGAAAGAGAAAGTAAAAACCTGGAAAGATGAGTGGGTAGATATGAAACAGGGAAGGACCCTATATGCCAGGGAAAAGAGGGCTTAGTGGAAAGAGATTGGATTTTAAAGTCACCCAGCCTCAAATCTCTGATGTACCACATTTCCTTGCAGTTTGCACAGCAAGTCAGTTAACTTCTTCCAGCCTATTCTATAAATATGAGATGAAAAAGAGATAACACAACCTACTACACATAGTGGTTGCAAAGATAAAAAAAAGACAATGAATGCAGAAAGCATAACCTAGTGCCTGGTACATAATAAATCAAAGAAATTTCTAGAAACGAAAAGGAGAGAACTTTAAAGTGCAGTAAAAGAGTACTTGACAACTAATGATTTAGCTAGCATATAAAGGAGAGCAACAAGCTGAAGGCGATTCTTACATTTTTTAGCCTTCATAACTATGGAGGCTAATGGAGGTGCCATTAACTACATCCACTTTGACAGGTAGTGCTGGGTAAGAAATGGGCTGGTGAGTAGGTAGGACAGGGAGAGATAACAATATGATAAATGAAATGAGATGTATGAAAGTAATTTAAGCATAAATATGAGAGGTAATGGGAAAATATGGGTTGAGTTTACGTGAAAAATCAAGAGGTACAGAGATAGTACTCATCAGTAGAGAGACAACAGTTAATGCCATAGATGGTTACAAGGAGAACTTATAAATGCACAGGCAGAGTTAAGCAGATAATCTTGAAGAATAACTAGACGTAAAGAACAGAGCACTATAACCCTAGAAATGGGTACCTTTCTTTAAAAGATACATTTGGTTAGGTTTGTTCTCTAAAGTCATAAATCTTCACAGTAAATCCTTGGCTTGTATGTCTGTCTCCCACTCAGAGGCTTGGAACAATTGTTGACATGTTCAAAATACCCTGTTTCTAATACTTGAGATAAGCAGGAATCAATGAACAGAGAAGGTAGCAGAGACAAAATAGATAAAACTGAGAATAGCAGCAGACAGCAATTGGCACTAGGATAGTACAGCTAAGATGCATGTTCACCAAATAAGATGAAATGCTTCTGCTGACACATATCCCAACCTTCCCTGTAACAGAAAGGTAGGAAATTTCCCACTTCAATCATTGTTTCTCTATCAAATAAAAACACAGCCTTTTGGTACTTGGCTAAAAAAGAATGATTAGGTACTTAACCTCAAACGGTCTTGTTGTGGGTAAGCTGAATTTATTTTTTTTTAAGATGAATATGCTTATTTCTTTTCTAGTTTCAAAAGTACAAATCTGAAACCATAATGGTTTTAAGAAGTCCACCAACAGCAGCCAGGGAAAAAGCAATCTCAGATCTTCCTTAAACAGATTTACTTTATAACAAGTTAAGATTTTTTTCAAAGCTAGTCCATGACATGTTCAAAAATTCAGTTCCATCTGGGGTTTACAAAGGTCACCCCAAATTCTACATTTTTTGCCCAGGGCAAACCTTTAATGTGGTGGTCCAAATTAATTCCAATATCATAGCATTTTCTTTTTGGACCACATAAGATTTCATCTAAACACAACACCTGGGAACCAGAATATACTGACCTACTTTAGACTAGATTTATCTTCCTTAGAGGTGAGATAAAAATAAACTATTCTAGGAAAATTTAAGCAGAACTTGGATGTAAAGAATTGTTTGCAATATTGTTCTAGTCCAAGGCATTTCGTGCACAGGCAAGAGCAGGAAGTAACTTTATAAACTTCTTTTCATTCCATTCAGCTAAGATGACTCCTCAGATGACAAGACTCTCCCTATAACCACCAAAAGGTCTACAAACTTAGTTTCAGTTCTATTATTTTCACAACATACAATAATGAAGCTAATGTGAAGACAGGCTCACCAAACGACTACAGTTTATAGAGATCCTAAGTAGAATAGCTGTAAGAATGACAGCTATGTGCTCAGAGCAACATTTAGATATAAATAGCAAAAGGCTTTCCAAGCAAACCAAACTTAGGGAATGAGTCTGTGCTGAAGAAATGTACAGCTTTTCTAAGCATAACCTTCCTGGTTATTTATAAAGTCCTTGGAGGCATCATCTTTGAGGGTTGGTGTTTTTAAATGTCCAATTCAAAGAGTTTGGAAAAATAAAACTGGGCTTTTACATTTTATTTTTACAGCTTTATAAGTACTAAGAAAATTAGACAAAATAAACATTCTAAATACTATTTCTAAAACCACTAAAGAACATCACCTTTAGAGGCCATAAATACTTATGACAACCCATTCAAGTTTAAATGCTTATATTTTACATTCCAGTGATGGAATTAATTTAAGCAATTTATCTTAAGAGTAAAATATTTTCTAAACATGGATAGCAACTTAGAACAAAGAGTATTTAAAAGTGAACTTAACCTATCCGTAAGAGGAGCTTTTCCAATGGAAAACAATGTGGCCACCAAATAACTATTAGTCCTGTAGTCTCAGAAGGGTTTAAAAAATTGGATCATTTTTGTTATTCCTTTTCAAATTAAAAAAAAATCACCATATGAAGTTATCCCAAGAAAAAGTAGCAGACTAAGGCACACAGTTTAAAAACATAACTGTGTCTAATAGTGTAAAGCATCTATTTGGTTTACTTGGTTAAGGGTTGGGAACCCACGGCCTCAGGGCCACATGTGGCTCCCCCAGATTCCCAAGTGCAGCCCCTTGAACGAATCCCAACTTCACAGAACAAACCCCTCTTTATTAAAATCCCTTTATTAAATCCCTTTATTAAAAGGATTTGTTATGTAAAATTTGGATTCAGTCAAAGGGCTGCACTCAAGGATCTAGTACACCCTAAAGATTGCCTAAAATAAGGATTCAAAAACAGCTTCTTGCTACTTGCTATGTATAACTTGCTAAAGC
Source organism: Daubentonia madagascariensis (assembly GCA_023783475.1). Classification (NCBI taxonomy): domain Eukaryota; kingdom Metazoa; phylum Chordata; class Mammalia; order Primates; family Daubentoniidae; genus Daubentonia; species Daubentonia madagascariensis. Next base: position 7,997,363 of record JAKFHU010002088.1, read on the forward strand.
CTACCCCATCTATATTCTTCCGGAGATTTATGGCAATGCTGTAACTTAACCAATCATTTAGTGAACATGTGATGCAGCTTTTCTTTTGCAATATCACCATCCCAACATAGTTGGGGATTGTTTACACTGTTTGTTTTTAATACCATTAATAAAGCCTGACATTTTCCCTTTGTAAAACAGCATACCCATTCAGAAATTCCTCTCCCTCTATCTCATATAACTATATATAGTCATATCTCTTGGAACCAACATTCCACTTTGCGATTAGATTTTTTAAAAGCTTTTGTTGTAAGAAAATATGAGCAGTAAAATGCTGGCTATTTTCTACTAACAGCCTTGATACTTAAATGCCACATTAGTGATTCCTTACCAAACTAGGTTTATGTATGTATATGTAAATGTATCTATACAAATACATATATGTAGATATATGCATATTCTTCTTTACCACCAAGATGCCTCATATTTACATTTAAAGTAAAGACTGTTAACTCATGATTAGCCCTATGTGTTTCAATGACCTGCCTCACTAGTGGCCAGATGAATGATAAACTGGTATTTCTGTTTCTTTGGCTGGATTAAATTAAGGAACATTGAGAAGCAAAGGGATTTCAGTTATTCCCTGGTCAATAACTTGTTTCTGAAGTAATCTCATTAGAAAACATGTGTGCTCCCAATAATTGGCAAGAGACACTGGGTGTTCCATATTTTAATTCCTATGTTATAATCCCCTTTTAAAAACTCAAAACAAATTGTACACTAACAAATATAGTGGTAATAGTTCTGCTAGATTTACACCTCACAGAACGAGACTGAATTTACATTCATATAAGTCCCAGATTGTCAGCTCACTTCTTCAGAAGCATGCATCCACATCAAGTCTCCAATTACTTAAAAAAAAAAAAAAAAAACTCATAAAACACACACCTGGGATCATTTTTGTTAAATCAGAAAATTAGCTACTTAAGAAAGCACAACAAATTTTCTCATTTGAAATATGAAAAAACAAGAAGTGTAGGGCCAGTGGGAATAATACAAGAAACTTATACAATATTCTTTTTTTCCTTTTAAAGATGATGTCTCACTATGTTGCCCAGGTTGGAGTGCAGTGGCTATTCACAGGCGCACTGCAGCCTTGAACTCCTTGGCTCAAGCAATCCTTCCACCTCAGCCTCCCAAGTAGCTGGCATTACAGGCAGGTGCCACCGTGCCCAGTTCTTATATAATATTCTAACTCGAAAGAAGTGGAAGTATATCTAGCAACCATAGGATGCTGGTTCACAAGGCATTAAGAGCTTGCAAAAAGAGCTTTGCCAAGAACACGGTTTGGTAAAAAATTTTTTTAGTTTAGAAAAAGCACTCTGATTAACCAACTAACAAAGCTGTGGTCACCTTCTTTAAACAATTACCAAGTCCCTGGAGAAGAAAGGCAGAACCTAAGAAAAGAGTACAGAAAACAAACAAAAAACTACAACTAAATTGCCTCACACATTACGCTGAATAATCCGAATTCACCTTACTTCCGTGAGTGTGAAAAATACTTTCATTAAAATCATTCCATAAAGCAGGGTATATTTCTACCTTAACATATACTTTCAAGTGTGTGAAACTCAGATTTACAAAGTACTGAAATATGTATTTTAAAATGCACTTAAATATGTGCTTAAACAGCCTTCAAATAAATTCCATCTACAGGGTTCTCATAGGACTACTTTGGTTCGTACATGCACAAAGCATGAAATATCCCTGTATATACTTACTATATATCATGTATAGTTGGTCTTAAACTGTAACAGTGAAGCATCTCCCAGCTCCATTATGGAACCAACCCATTTTGGACTGACACCATTCTTTCAAAACTCTACATAAGGATAAGGAAGGTGCATAAGGGCCATAAGCAATAATTGTCTAGATTTCTAAGAGCCAAGGAAGGAGCCTATGTTCAGCATAACTATGAAACAGGCTATATCTAACAAACTGAGATTTAAGATTAAAAAATGCATTTAAATACAAACAGCACTTAACAAATGTGGGTTTAGAAAACATGTCTTAAAAGGAGAATGTATGAAAAAGATGGGCAGTTTTGTCAAAATTTAAGCTCAAAATCAGTTAAAAAGAATGGCACAATGAAAAACACTATGTGTGATCAAAGACAGTAGTAAGAGAAGTGTATTTTAATTAAGGCATCTGGTATTCATCATACTATGGTTTGCACTGGTTGGACTACAAATATAGCATTTAATTTATAAGAGGGACCTAGAAAAGTGAAGGGATTTGGATAAAGGACCAAGGGATTCATTTGACATTCAACAAACAGTTCCTGAGTCCCAGGAAGTAACTGTATAAAAGACTGACAAGGTCTCAGGCTTCCGTGCACTATACATTATAATGGGGCATCCTTCCCTTCTTCCTCCCCACCCCCCTAAAAAGAGAAGACTTGGGAGGGTAAGAGAAAGATTTTTAAAAATCTGAAGGTGGGTAAGATAGGACAATAGAAAGAACATGGAACCATCACCTCAGCCTCAGTTTCCTCACCTGTAAAATACATATGAAAATGATCACCAATCTTATTTTGTACATGACTGTACGAATCAAATGAGATAATTAATATAAAAACATTCTTTAAATTGTAAGTGCTTAAGTAGAAGTAAGATCAAATTTCTTCTTCAAGACTCCAAAGGGTATTAACTGTAGGTAATAGCACAGTAGACGAATTTCAGTTCCACAAAATTCAAAGCTTATCAAAGATAGAATGGGTTGTCCCCTAATATCAGAGTTGTTCGCACATGGGCTTACTGGCCTCTTGGCAAAAATCCAGAAAAACCTAATAAGTCGACATGCCGTGTCTGTAATAGTCATAGAGTCTAATACTTGCCCTTGCCTTCTCTGGGAACTAAGCAAAATAATGATTATGCATAGCATTAATATGTGCCAAATTTATTTTTATATATGCATGCTGCAATTGATTATTTATTGTCATTAATTATTATATCTAGGTCAATTTCTCCAAGTCCCAGTTTTCTCATAATGCGTTTAGTATGAGAATTGAATAAGATAGTATAATTGCCTAGCACAAAGTAGCTTCAAAAATGTCATTTCCCTTTTCCTTTGCCACTTCTAAATTCTGTTTATGCGCACCCAACTTTCGTTATTTGTTACTCATACAACAAGGATGTCTGATTAAATAAAAAGGAAATACTATTCACCACAATATATTTTTTAAAGCAAATAACACTAGCACATTCAAAAGGATTCTGCTGGGAAAAACTAAGTCCTACAACTTTTACATGGAAATCATGTAACGATTAAAAAAAAAAAAAGAATTGAAAGATATAGTATTAGCAACATAGTATTGATTCACTCGTCCAGTCACTCAACACAAAGTACCAACCACCTACCATGTGCTAGTTATTTTTAATTAAAGGTTTTTTTTAGTTGGAAGTTTTTAATCAACACATTCTATAGAATGCAGAAGAAAATCTAACCTGGATTCTGGCTATAAAAAGGTCCTCCATTCATCTGATTCTGAAGGCTTGTTTGTGAAGTTATGGAAGGAGGGCGTCTATAGGGCAATGAGCCCCCTATTGTTGGGGGAGTATGGCGAGAGGCAGGCCTATTCATGCTGTAGAACTGAACAGGATGACCTGGAAAGGGGACAGAACGTAAATCTGTCATAAAAGAAAATCACCTCAGATAATGAAATATTTTACCTACAATGCCTAAATCTTAGTAAGATTATTAAAAATGATGTTTAACTAATTTAATTGCTATCTGAAAACACAATGCAAGGTGACAGTTATTGCTCAGCTGATATTATCAAAGTGCAAAAGCAGGAAATAAACAAAAATATGATTAAGTTTGGAAAAGCTACATCTAAATAGATTACTAATTAACATGATTTTATTAAATTAATAATTTGATGGGGGTCTCAAAACCATCAAATTAATTAAAATTTTTATCTCCCCCAAAACCACCTCTAAACACTGAAAACTAAACAAGGTAAGAATGACATTTGGGAAAGCAAAAGAAAAAATGTTTGATGCACAGTCTTATTCCAAAATAATAAATAATGGTAATGATAATAAATTTAAGGTAGTAAAGAAATTTGTTTAAAGGAAAAAGTATTTCAGCAAAAGGTCAAATGACATACTTACAAATTAAATACATCTTTATTCAGTCAAAAATACCCACCTCTAAAGCTAGATTATTTTGTTTTACAATTAAAGAAGTTTACAACTATGAAAAAAACTAAAATACAAAGTCAACCAAAATGTATCTTATTTTTAATATCACCCCTGAACCTGTATATATTTATCATCAATTTCACTATATTTTGCTCTGAGAGGTCTTCAACAGCTAATGCCAATTGGAGACACGCTTCCCTAATCCATCAATTTCCCAATACTACAATCCAGTTCCTAAATTTTACCCTGACTTACATTCAGCTGAGGGCCTAGACAGAGCACTAGAGCATCCACAGGAGAGCACTCAGCAGGCAGAGAGAAGTGGGAGTGAGAGGAGAGGAGAAGGGAGGGAGTATGAGGGGAAGAAAGGGGGGAGGGGAGGACAGCGAGGGGAGGGAAGAAGAGGGGGAAGAGGAAGGAGGAGGGTAAAGGGAGGGAGGAAGGAAGGGGAGAAGTGAAAAAGAAAAAAATAAAACATTTTTGCCAAACCACATAGGAAGCCAGAGGGCAAGAGAGTCCACTGAAGCACTTCATGAGAAGGGGGGAGAATGCAGGATGGGGGCAAAGGGGAGAAACAGAAGATACCAGGCATAGTCATCTATCATCTGTGCCTAAAGTTATCCTGAGAATTATTTAGTTCTAAAATGAACTACATGAAACTCAGTGAGACAAGGCTTATTTATTAAAATAATTAGAATTTGATAATTTGCTTTGTTCAAATCTTCATGTTCACAAACACTGCAGTTATATCGTCTTCCAGCCTTTATATTTCACAGCTGAATCTTATCATCTTTATTCTATTTTAATATATGATTCTATCTTCTTGGTAATTTTAATTAAAAACTGTAGAAGGAAAAAACACTTTTGACAATTTTTCATCTTATTTATGATTACAAAATGGTTTTACATGACTGAAATTGCTCTTCAGGAATTCCATAAACTTATCAAACTTGGACTCATATGATATCATATAAGAATATTATAAAAGCACTCAAGATCTGCTATAGCATTTAATCTTCTCACATATGCATCAAAATCTGAAACTCAAGTCTGTTGTATAAACTCTTAAGCACGTAAGCTTAAACATAATCCACTGTCAATTGAGAAGTCTGTAACCATGATAAAAATGTAAACATATCAACAAGTAAACTATTATTCAAAAGGCATACTTAGTCGTTTGAACCACCAAATATGAAGATGTTATTAGCATGTTAGTAATTAATCTATAACAAAATACAAACCTAGTATCAAGTTAAAAACTTCTGACGGAAAAAAAAAAAAAACTTCTGACGATTAACACCATTATGAATTTTATATATTAATAGTTAGATGTCTAAAACCTCACATATTGTAAGCCTGCCCTTATTCAAAGACCCTACATAAGAGTCACTATTCATACTATTGTCTTTTTCTTTTTTTCTATTCTATGAATTTTTTTTTTTAAAGCAGTAAATGGACACAAATACAGGTGAATATTCATACTACTGAGAGATTTACCTTGTTTGGGGGTTAAAAAAAAAAAACTACAGCTAATTATTATAGACCTAACCATAAAACCTAAAACTAAAAACTTCTAGAACACAGAACAAAATCTTTATGACTTTGGGTAATGAGTTACCAGATATGACACCAAAAGCACAATCCATAAAAGAAAAAAAATTGACAAACTGGACTGAATCAAAATGAAGATATGAAAGCCATTATTAAAAAAATGAAAAGACAAGTCACAAAATGGACGAAAAGATTTATAATGCACGTAATTGATAAAGGACACATTCAGAATATAAAAGAACTTGATGGTAAGAAAAAACAACCCTATTTAAAAGGTGGGAAGCAGCAAAACATTTGAACAGATATTTCATCAGAGAAGATATACAGATGGCAAATACACACGTGAAAAGATGTTCAACATCATTAGTCATTAGGAAAATGAAAATCAGACCACATGAGAAACCGTTATACATGTATTAGAATGGCTAAAGTCTAAAAAAAAAATGACAGTACCAAGTGCTGACAAGGATGCAACTGGAAACTCATATATTGCTGGTGGGAGTGCAAAATTGTACAACTACTTTGGAAAACAATTTGGCAGTTTCTTATAATGTTAAACATTCACTTATAAAACAACTCAGCAATTGTACTCCCTAGGTCTTTACCCAAATGAAATAAAAACTTACAGCCGTGCAGTGGCTCACAACTATAATCCTAGCACTCTGGGAAGCTGAGGCGGGAGGATTGCTTGAGCTCAGGAGTTCAAGACCAGCCTGAAAAAGAGCAAGACCCCACCTCTACTAAAAATAGAAAAATTAGCAGGGCATCACGGTGCGTACATGTAACCCCAGCTACTCGGGAGGCTGAGGCAAGAGGATCGCTTGAGCCCAGGAATTTGCAGTTACAGTAAACTACAGTGACACCACTGCACTCTACCCAGGGTGACAGAGTGAGACTCTGTCTCAAAAAAAAAAAAAAAGCAAAAGCAAAAAACTTATGTCCTCAAGAAGCCTGCATGTGAATGTTTATGGCAGCTTTATTTATATTCACTCAAAACTGGAAACAATCTAAATGTCCTTCAGCTAGGAAAGGGATAAACAAATTGTGGTATATTCATATAATAGAATACTACTCAGCAGTAAGAAGGAATGAAATACTTAAACATTAGACAACATGGGTAAATCTCAAATATATCTGGCCAAAAAACCAGACCCAAAAGGCTTCATACTATATGCCTTCATTTATATGATATTTTTACAAAGGCAAAACTTTAGAGACAAGATAGATCAAGGGCTAACTACGGGCTGGGGGTGGAGGAGAAGGATTGACTACAAGGGGGCATGGAGGAAATTCTGGGGATGATAGGATTGTTCTACATCTTAATTGAGGTGGTGGTGGTCATGGCGGTGGTGGTGGTGGTGGTTACATGACTGTATACATTTGCCAAAACTCAGACATATACACTAAAAAGGTGAATTTTACTGTAAATAAATTGTACCTTAATAAAAAGAAAAGTACTTGGTCACTCAACCACACTGTATAAAAGATATTATATTGACATCAGTTATTAATAAGGCATTTACCTTGCTTTTTGTTTTTAATAAAACTATAATTAATTATCCACTCACATAACAAACATTATTTAGTAAATACTATGAGCCAGGCACCTGTTATTAAATTAACAAATAATTACAAAAATGTAGACTCTCAGTGGGGGGTAATTTGTCCTTTCTGGGCCTACAGCCAATCTCAAGATGCATTCTTTAACTTATTGAAACAGGAGCTAACAAGATTCCTATATTTTACTAGTTAGTCTGGTCTAACAGAAGTTGTATATAGATCAAAAAACAGCCCATGTTTACATTTCCTCACTGTAGAAAGCTTTTCCTTAAAAGTACTATTATAAGAAGGTATCCCATAAAACACCATCCAAAATCCATTTTAGCTAAAAGTGTTTTTTAAAACATGTAGACATCTGATTATAGCAGCAAAGTTGAATGTATATTCTGTGAAGTATTTTATCGGCAAGCTAAACACTAAGGTGATGTGTCCCCAAACACATACATTTTATAAAAGATATGAACCTGTTTCCTAACCAGCATCACTATTAACTATACAAATATATTTTGTAGCAACTGAGCCTTATCTCCTCCTCCATCAAAACAGATTTTAGGTTGCAATTTTTAAACACTAAAACACCAGCCAACTTAAGTAAACCTGAAATTCTTTAAAAGTCCATTGTCTATGAGTTTCTAAGGCTGCTATGATAAGCAACACATTCTGGTAAAACAGACAAAGAAACTTTCAATTTGTTATATCAAATATTTCCTATAAAATATATCTTAGAATTACTGACACAGGCTTTTTTGTTAATGACTTAACCTGTAACAAACCATTTCTAATGACAATCTCAAAACCATATAGAAGATAGCTCCACACTAAATTCACAAATCTCTAATAAATGAAATTCAAGAAATAAGACACATATATTTATGCTACCCTACTGGAAAAATATATGAGAAACTTTACCCTGATTTTCTCAGGAAATTCTAATCTTTGGTCACATGCCACTCTCTAGTTAGTACATTATTCTTCATTTTGTTTTAATACAAAGTACAACTAAACCAAACAAACAAAAAAATCATAAAGCTGGAGATGCAGGCAAGAGAATAGCCAGATGATGAGATCTGCCTGCCAATGAATAAGCCAATACTCACCTGTAGGGGGAGTGGAAGAAACAACAGGGGGAGTTGGAGAAGTGAAGCCATCAGCAAGGGTCTGGGCACCCCCAGCAGCAGCGTCTGGGGCAGTGGAGGAAGGGACAGTAGCAGGAACAAGAGGGGCAGGGGCAGATGCAGAAGCAGCAGGAAGGGGAGGAGTGCCAGCAGAGCCAGCAGGGGCTGAGGGGAAAGAGGAGTAAGAGGCAGCATTAATGACGCAGTCACATTAGGGAGGATTAGAAAAGGCATTGGAGTATTTAATGTTAGATATTCAGTGCTTAAACACTAACCAGAAGAATAGAGAGTTGAAAAAAAGGATGAAACTTGTGCTAAAGGATTGTTAGGTATGCAGCAAATAATTCAAGATGCCCAAGGTAATATACAGATTTTTTAATTCATTAAAAGCAAACATTCCTTTTTACCCCGAAAGCAGCGCTCTGGGAAAAAAAAGTGTTCCCTTTATATTGTTGTTTTTAGCATAACATTCTGTAAATAGTATACAAAACTAAATGTAATACACTAAAAAACAATAGTATTCCATCTTGAATTACACAAATAGACATTCCGGACAGTATCTTATCAGGTATAAAAGAATTTTTAAAAAACACAAATCTTTTTTATGATTTTTTAAAAGGTATCTACTTATAAGTAAATTAAATATGTAATATTCTATTTACGTCTTTTGTGCCACACTTTTAAAACTAAATTTCAACTCTGTGTCCTCACATCAAACAGGCACATTTTTCTGTTTCAGAGAAAAGAAGCTAAGAGTCCACTAAAATTAACCGTCAAAACTACTTTTACATTTGCCCAGTCCTTTGTTAGCAATATGACTCTCACACCGAGTCCCTACTGTGTCATGCACTGTCATACCACTAGCTGGAATTAAACACGTAACTCATACCAAAGTGGTACTTGAAATCTCAAAGCAGCAATTAAGCCACATCACCAAAGGCATAAAGAGAAGTGCAAAGTGAGCAAAAACTTACAAATCACTTGGTTTAAAATAACAAATGTATAAAGACTTCCCAACATTTATGGAGCCTCAAAGGAAAAAAATCCTGATTATGAAGAAAGCCCACCGTAATTAAATCACAAGTTGAAATCAAATTCAGGACGGAAAAGGGAAGATGAAGCACCATTAATGTTTTACCTGGAAACACACTGGGAGGAGAAGGAGTAGGAACAGCAATAGGAACCCCCACACTCCCACTTCCACTGTTCTCCCGACTGCTGCTCCGACTACTTGGGTGGCTTCCTCCACTACTCCCACTGCTGCTGCAGAAGTAAGAGCCACCAAAATATGAGTATCCACATGTAATAAGATATCAGCACTTCCCAAAATTTTCTGAAGCCTTCCACTTCAAATATGAATTTCTTAATAAAATTGGGAGTAAACTGGGTTCAATAGCTTGTTTTGACCACATTTTAATAGCATATGTTCAAGAAATTGAGAAAGAAGAAAAAATTCTCCATAAACACAAATAATAAATGTTGGGGCTCAACACATTAAAATAATAAATATTACCTTCTTATATTCCAGTTTAATGTCTGTCTAAAGAAACTTCTTTTATAATAAAAACATTTTCCTAAACAGATTATTTAACTTATAATATCTTGATATACTATTCCATATTACTGTTTCATTGTGTATAGTTTTTCATCTGTAAAGTTCCACCAAAAAACAACTTGAAATTTCCCACATTTGGTCCATAATTTTTTTTTCAGATCAACTAAACTATTAACCTTGTAGAGAAGTTTGCACTTTGAGATGTCTGTTCTTTTTCAACTTCCTGACTGCTCAAAGTTGCATCAGAACATGAGGAGAGAGAGGTGGAATCAGATGAGGTTGGGGAGAGTAGAGTGAGGAAAAGATCTTAGTGCTTGGAAAATGAGAGAGATTTAACGGAAGTTATCTGAACAGATTTTGGTACTATGACCATCACATTTTGCACTGAGGTAGAAAAAATACCTGTAAGTTCGATTTCTTTGATTCACAGAAGCTGTCCTCACAGGGCTCTGCTGCGAGGGAGCCATATTACGGGTTGGGCTAGGTACGTAATCATTTGGTACCACTGGAGGACGCACTGGCTCCAGTGTGCGATAGGGGGAGTGCCGCCTACAAAAAGAAGAGCGTATGTATTTGTATGATTAAGCACGTTTCGGCACAATAAATTCAAAGAGTTGCCAGTAGTGAAATACAATTTGTAATCAGAGATAGGATATGTGTTTTAACATAACCCAGCTACCAATTTCAGTCTTCCCTAAAGTTTCACTTCTATACCATTAGGGTTTTGGTGAGTATTATTATTTTTCAGTCTCCAACCTCATTTCCCTGTGCTAATGCAATTTTGTTCACTTACTCTCAGAGAGCACAAAAGTTCTCCACCGTTTAAGAATATGTCTCCCAGATCCTGCTCTTTTCTTAGAGTTTGAATTATTTTAGAATCATGGTTCCCAACTGCACTGCATGAATGCACTAATTATCCTCCTCTCCCCTCTCTCCCTAACCAAAGATGTTCAAAGATAGGAACTAGATTTTGGATCTACAATCCCCACACTCATGATCAATACCAGCCATAACAACTCATTTCCCTTCCTATATACTAAATACATAGAAATTAAAGTATAGCTGTACACAAAAATACACAATTTAATCTCATCTTCCATTCTTACCTCACTTTTCTCCCTCACCTCTCACCTTGATCTCTCTTTTCTCCTTCCCCCCTCAGATTTCAACATTCACAAGGGGGGAGGGAAAGACCACCACCACAGTCCTTCTAACCTTATTTACTTTGAACTGTAAAATACAAACCAGACTGGAATTTATTAACATATATTTCCCTCTTTTTCCCAAAACTTCCTTTTAAAGGAAGAAGATGAAAAGAGTAAGAAAGGAAATATGGCAGGGAATAGGATGCACACTGGAAAATGAGTGATTATTAAATTAGTTCTCATCTCTAAATTTCCAAATTCTCTGTAACAATGATAAATACTCAACTGACATAAAACTGACGTCTTGTAGAGGAGATTCTGGTCTTTAAAAGAATAAAAATTGGTCAAGATGTGAAAATTAAAAAGCTTTCTTTTCCTGATACAATGCTGCTCAACTGACTTGTGTATTTCTCAATAATTCACCTCCCAAAAGGCTCTCAGAGTTCCTTTAAATATTGTTCTCCTAGGCCACTCAAGTTACGGCTCATTGATTTTGGGTGAGATCACTTTGCAATGTCCCCATTTACTCTACTACCCTTCAAAGTCTCCTTGTATAAATACACATAAACATTAATAATTAAAAATAAATAAGGGGCATTGGATAGAATAGTGGGTCAAAGGAAGAAAAAGGAATGTCAGGACTTTGGATTTAAAATACTAAAAAGTTCAGGCATCTCTGAAATTATAACACAAATATAAAAAATAAAATAGGAAACGTTAATTTTCCAACATCTAATTTGCAGACAATTTTTCCCAGACAATAAAAATGTTCTGTTTCATCCAAGAAAAAACCCTTGATAACTGAGAACTATACAGTGAAGGCAATGACATGAATGAGGGGCAGAGGAACAAAATATGGTGACTAGGCAAAGACTATGTGACAAAACCAAGCTGTGACCATCAATTGGCAGAGTGGTGCTCAGTAACTCTGGTCTCTGAGGATTCTGAAGAATCATTGCTAATACACAAGGAAAACAAATACTGGTATATGAGTATACCTTCAAATTTTGAGAGAAATAGAAAATGTTAATTTTCTAGAGACTAAGTGGTTTATCTCGCTAACAATCATGACTTAAAACCTAACAAAATCCATTAGGCACAGTACATGATAAAACGTACACATTCCACAGGAAAATAAAAACAAATAGTTCCTCTCAATCTCTCTACTCTTATCCCTGCACCTTCATATCCTACTATGTCATCAACATTCTACTCTGAAGTTTAAATCTTATTTGATCCACTAGATTCTTCTCTAATCTAAGCAGAATTGTTTTATCCACCCCAAATAAAGCCATCCTACTCCTGGTTAGAATTCATTTTTATTCTTTTGTCTCCCACTGTCCTAATTATAATTTCTCTTCCAACATAATCCTCCATTAAGTCCCAACTCATCTTTGTCCTGTCCTGATTCACAGTGCTTGATTGGGTTTTGTTTTTTGGGGGTGTTTTGTTTTGTTTTTTTGGTGAGGGGGCCAAAACTAAGATTGTCAATTAAAAACTTTTTAGCATATATCATAATGCCAATGGTTGTCAAAGCAATTTGTCTTTGTCTTATACATTTTTAAAATCCAATTTGTGGTATAGTGACCCTGAAAAGTTGATAGAGGACAAATATTACCCCCCTTTTACAGATGAAAAAACTTAATTGCTGAGAGGCTAACTATGCAGGACCACAGAGTAAAGAGCAGAGCTGGACCAGAATTTTAGCCATCTGGTTTCTGGGCTATATTATGCCCACTTGCTCATAAATCTCAATCACGATAAACCAAGTTTATACTATGATGCTGTAGAAGAAAAAAGTCATGCTTTTGCATTGATTGACCATTGTTAAGAAAAGTCAAATCCAGAGCCCAATTCTGTAGGACTGAACTAAAGCTCAATATTCTCGTAACAAATTTTACAGGATTTTATAATCTACAGAGCCTTCTTGAGAAGGACAGTCTGAGTTCAACTGCAATACAAAAGACTGTAAAACTTTTCTGAAAAAAAGGAATTAAAAATTAGACTGCAATTTATAATAAAACATTAACAGGCTAAGATTTTACCTCAAATTAAAACTTCATTAGAAAAATAATTTCTAAATAAAATCTTTTTAAAGTATAAAGATGTGTTTTCCCAGGAAATGGGAAATTTACATACATAAAAATAATCCTAAGAAAATGTTCTCCAAATATTCAAAAACACTTTAAATACATGTTATATTTCGTTTTTAAACACAGCACTACATGAAATAGTTTTCAATTATTATTAATACTTAGTTATATACTCACCCAAGTGTCCCTTTCCCTGACATAGGGGGACTGGGGGGTTTCTGAGTTGGAGGTGTTGTGCGCGGCAGCCCACCCATCTTCATATTCTGCGTACTCACCTAAAAAATTTTCAGGAAAACTCAACTCAACTTGTATGCAGAGTGAAATAAAGTGGCACTGTTGGGAAATAATGCTATGCTATTTAACAAAGGAGGGGAAGGTTTAAATACAGGAAAAAAAATTAGAGGCCATGCATTTCATATGCAATTTCTACTCTACTAATTATTCTACAGTTGTACTCAAAGGACTCTTCCTAACATGAGATTTTCAAATGATTATAAACTTGTACGCAAAGACTTTATTTGCCATTAGGCCATCACACCAACAGATCACTGGTTAGACTATGTGACATTCCATTCAACTGAAATTACATAGACTAATGGTAAAAATTTTAGTTTTAATAAACAGTAACTCAATCAGAAACAATAATGCCTTTAAGCAATTCTTTATTTTTTAGATAGCTTCCTTTAGATAGCAAGTATATCACAAACAAAATACATTTCTCAACTGAAAATATGCAACTATGCTTATGATCCATTGTAACTAAAGCATATAAATTGTATGATATATAGAGAAAATTTTATTTATTTTTAATTGTGGACCAGGCTTACAATTCAGGTTTTGTTAATGTTTTCTTATGAGGGAATTACCTACCTGAAACTGCTAGAAGTTCAAGTCTGTTCCTAAACATCTGAGCCAGAAAGTTGGGGCTGAGGTATCCCATTCAACTGTGAGCAGCACAAGGGCCAAAGACAATATCCTAGTTCCAATGGGAATTAGACCCATTCAGGCCCAAACTGAAGGTTAATTCAGGCATGAGAAAGATGTGACATGGTCCTGAGTCAGAGGTGAACCACGACTCCACTCACTCTTCTATCCCTAACTGAAAATGCCAGTGTAGGAAAGATGGATAATCTGGGAATAATGGATGTCACCAAAGGAATATGTCAGCACTTATACAGAAAGCTTTAGAAATCTGAATAACTTAAGGAGCTAAGAGAAGTCACTCACAAATATAGTTCAAATGAAATCTCAAGTTGTCTGAGACTACCAATGGATGTGAGTTAATGTTTACCACATAGGTTCATATCTGACCCTACTTCAAGCCCCTAACATTCTGAGCTGCCATCTTAAAAACATAGGTCAAAAAAGGATCTCAATTTTTCAAAAAAATATGTCTAGAGTATTCAAATTATATTTGCAAAATGAAACTGCAAGACATTATACCACTGAAATCAGAATACATTTGTAATTGTAATTTTAAAATATGAATTCTAAGAAAGCAAATCATAATTGTTTACAGTGTACTGAGGTTATCAAAACTAACTCTGGCTTAGGTGGAATTTTTTAAAATCCTAAAATACTTTTTATCTGAATAGGCAAGAAATAATATATCAAGAAACAAATTCTTCAAATGAATAGCCCAGTGAAAAAGTTGTGTGTGATGTTAAAACAATCTTTAATGACAAATGATACCTTTGAAATGTCAATACTTTTAAAGTGAAGCATTTATCTGTAATCCTTTTGTTGTTTCTTTTAAATAAATACAAAACAAACCAATTATCAAGTAAGAATAAAGATTAACTTATCCTTCTTTCTCCCTCATTAATAAGCAGAGGGTATACTAATTATATCTTAAAATGAATATGCCAAAAGTTTTTTTTTTAAAAATCAATCCACATTTGGAGAAAATTTTAGAGGAGTAATATGACAAATAACCAATAGCTTTTAAAACTGTAAATCTTAATTTATGATACCAGAAAATTTTTAAAGTGATAACCAAAGTCCTTTAAGCTCAACCTTAAACAAAATAAAACCCAAAGTTACTTTAAGTGATGAGGGAGAAGTGAATCAAACACTGAAACTACATCAATTTGCTAGAAACAGGAACGAAAAGGAGCAGGAACAGAAAAAGAGTAAAAGAGAATTTTATTCTATACATGGGACAGCTAAAATACTTGAAAACAGCTTTCCAACTTTGATTTGTTTTAGGTGTTGGTATATAAGGTGTTTTTGTTTAAATTGCAGTATCTTCTATAAGTCTTTGAATCTACCAAAAAAATAGTATAAAATAATCTATTAATTAAAATCTGCTGGGCATTTCTATAAATAAAACTTGGTACATTTTATGATCTGTAGAATCATCAAGTGATTGTATTTGTTTGGATACTGGGGTTGGATTAGTAACTTAAACACTTTAAGAAACCAGAGTTCTTGTAGAATGTCCAATCTAATGTTATACTTCGCTGATACTGCACTACCTTTCTATTAAGCTAAAAGTTTTTCAATATTTCTCCAAGGCAGTTTTCCTCTGTCAAAAATGTTTCTATGCTAAGTAAAACAATGAATATGCTATGCAGAATATAAATACTGCCATTTAATTTGAAGAAAAGGAAGAACAAGAATAAATGCCAAACAAAACTTTTGTTTTTTGTACGCAGAGTACTAACCACCATACGATCATGGCCTAAATTTAACTTTTTTACAATAAGTAAAACCTACATTATAATTAAAGTTAAACTATGTTTCAAACCTAAAATAATTTAGTAAAAATATATTTACTGAATAGCCATATTGATCCTAAAAACTATTTTTTGAGGGAAATTTTTAAGAGAAAACAACTTTTCCCACAAAATTGCAAAACACATGATTAAACTGTGTGTTCGTGGAGGGGAACTTAACCAGCGTGCTTGTGTGTGTTGGTACACACACCATAAATTCAAAACAAAGAAAACAAAGCAACACTGCAGCCACTTTATAATAATGATTCCACTTGAAATATTTTTAAAAGTTATAAACATAGCAGAACTATCATCTGGCACATAAACACACAGTTAATGGTCCTGAATCCTGAGTGGGAATGCTCATTATAGTTTTCAAGGTTTTATCTGGAAATTGGAATGAAACTTCCGTGGCTGATTGCAATAACAATTTCATTATGAGGGTATTTTTTTATTCCATTAAATGAAAAGTCATCAAGAGTTATGTGAAACAAGTATTAGGCACAAGGAGAAACAGGAGAAAAAGTCCCTTTTTTCCCCCCTACCAGAGAAAAATCTCCAAAACACAAGAAATATTTCATTTAGGTGATGATGGTTAATGCATGGCCACAGCTCAAGCACTTTCCCACTGGCCTATGATGAAGGAATGCAGATAATACCAAAGGCAGGAGAAATTCCTTTATGATCAAAGAGTAGTCTGGTTTCCCAGGCCTTGGAGATCTCTAAAACTGGTACCACCCCATCAGGCCAATTATTATGCCTTAATGTTTCTTCTGCAGTGCTCCCACCTCTCATGCTCTATTCTTTTTGGTACAGTCAATACCTCCTTGAATACTGATATATAATATAATGTTCATTACAAATCTCAGTGCTTTCTAGCATCCTCTGAACTACAGCAGTATTTCTAAAGCTGGCCAGCCAAGTATCTCTCATTTATAGAAGACACTACCTCTGCTATGAAATCTCCCACTGACAGATGACCTGGTACAACAGAACAGTGGCAGATGCATTCTAAAATGATATGTGTGGTATAGTCCCCATTTCTCAACCACCTACCAGACTAGTAGGTACAAGAGCAAAGGCATATGAAAAAAAAGGGGGAGTATGGGGAACACCATGGTCTATAGAAGGATTTCTCTGCTTTTAAGGTATTTTAGAATAAATAAGACTCATATTTAAAACAAAAAGGAATGTCTACAAATTCTACAGAAGTCAACAAAAAGGAAACATCAATGCATGAAAAAATTATTAGGAAAGGTTTCACAGAGAAAAACCTGAGGAGGATTGTTAAGTTAAAAAAGAACAGGATTTAAATATACAAAGAGAAGAGGAGTGTGTGTAGTTTGTATCTGTACGTGAAATAGTGAGGACAGGAAAAAGCTGTGGTCAAACATCTTGGGGCCTTCACTCTCTGTCCATTTTGTTCCCCATAACAGTCCATCCAGTACATAATTCTTTGGCTTCCTAGAGATCTCTATCCCTCTCCTTAAACGATATATATTCCTACCTCAATTCCTAAGGGCTACCAGGAAAAGGACCAAAAGATCCTCTGAGGGAAATCAAAGCTGAAACCAGGAACTGAAGTATAAATCCAGGACATAGGAAATATTCTTAGTAAGAAGGTTAAAAGACAAAAAACCTAAGGAGTTAAGAGTCCTATAATCCAATACAGAGATAGGGAAACATAAGATTACAAGTAAGGGGGGAATGAAACATGTAGTGAAAGTAGTAGGAGAAAATAAGAGGGAAATTTCTGCTTGATTTTGAAGACAGGTTCTAAAAACTGGCTTTTGTCAAAACAGAGTTGATAGTTCAAGATTGGAACTGATAGGAAAAACAGATGGGTTACCCAAGGGTTGCCATTATTACAGAGTTTTTCTTCCAAGTGCTGTGTCAAATAAATTTTTAAGAGTGAACGCTCAGCTATACCTGAAAGCTAGAAATGTGAGGGAAAATTTATCATATGTCTGCAGGGAATGACAAACATGTACTAAAGATAGTACTCAAGTGAAAACATGAGCCCATTTTTACATGGGGCTAAATTATGGATCTTCAAGATCTTCAACAAAAAAAAATATTTTTTTCTTTTTTTTAAGAGACAGAGTCTTGCTCTATTGCTTAGGCTGCAGTGGTGTGCAGTGGTGTGATCATGGCTCACCGCAACCTCAAACTCCTGGGCCCAAGCAATCCTCCCGCCTCAGCCTCAGCCTCCCAAGTAGCTGGGACTATAGGCATGCACCACCACACTCAGCTAATTTTTAAAAATTGTTTTGTAGAGACATGGTCTCACTATGCCCAGGCTTGTCTTGAACCCTTGACCTCAAGCAATCCTCCAGCCTCAGCCTCCCTAAATGCTGGGGATTATAGGCATGAACCACTGAGCCCAGCCCAGCAAAATCTCTAAAAGCATTATATTCTTAATTCCTTAGTTGTAAAACCCTTAACCACTGCTCATTAACTATTCAGAATCTACTTGGGCATGTTCAACTGAAATAATAAATACAATATTAATAATCTTTACTATTTTTGATTAAACTAATATGCTTATTTAAAAAGTACTTAAGCTTAGCTTCACTAGTGACAACTTTACTGCTTTTAACAGAAAAATCCATTATAAATATTAATACATCATAATGACCTCAGTAACAGGGTCTTACAACTCTTTTTACTATTAAAGAGTAGGGAAAAGGAACCCTAGTTCAAGGTACATTCCACTTTTATATGGCCTCAGGTACATATTAAAAACACCTCCAACAGGGCATTCTATCCACTGGCCTTTTTATGCCCTTTGTTGTAAAAACATCACATTGTTTTCAAATGTCTTTACAAATTAAAATCCGTAACTTGACTGAAGAAAAGTTAACCCAAATTTCAGATAACAAGAACCATTAACCATCAAATATGCTGTACAAAATATTAAAAATTCAACGTTTTTTGGAGACAGGGTCTCACTCTGTTATCTGGGCTTGGAGTACAATGGCATCATCATAGCTCACTGCAACCTCAAACTCCTGGGCTCAAGTGATCCTCCTGCCTCAGACTCTGGAGTAGCTGGGACTATAGGAGTATGCCGCCACACTCGGATAATTTTTTGAAAATTTTTGTAGAGACAAGGCCTTGATATGTTGCTCAGGCTAGTCTCGAACTCCTGGCCTCAAGTGACCCTCCCGCCTCAGCCTCCCAAAGTGCTGGGATTACAGGAGTTAACCACCACACCTGACCTAAAAATTCAACTTTTAAACAAGGAGGTCTCTTTTGAGCCAAATTCCGTATATCTGGTCCCAAAGTATGATGCCTTTGTTTAGAGTGTGTTTTAAAAATATTAAAAGTCTGACAGCAATGGGAGCAAAAGTAGAGCTCAAAAAGAGCTGAGGAAGAGATAAAGGAAAAAGGGCTAGATCTTAAATATGCTTTAAATTTTAAGCACATTTTAAAGCTCCATTTAATCAGTTACCCTGATTAAAATAAGGACAAAGAATCCATAATCATATCGACCATCAGGAGACTTCTGAGGCACTTGATGAAATCCATAGGTCTCCAAAAAGCTCAGGAATCTTATCTAAGTATGAATGTTAAGGGATATTATGCAAGTGTGATTTGTCATTAAATTTTTCTAGGAGCCTCTCAGTTTGGCCTATCTTCCACATGGGAATAGATCCTGAACCCAGGAAAATCAAGAAGGAATCACAGTGGGGTTTAGAGGAAATGAGCATAGGATAGTGGCTTGGGCAAGATGATCTAAACTTTAAGGGTAAAGAATTTGTCTGTTTCTGTTTTTTTTCTTCAGTTAATCTTTTTGTGCACGTCTATCACTTTGGAGATTAACACAACAATAGCCAAAATTTGAATTCATACTTTAGAGGAAAAGGGCCAAGGCAACCACACAGCCTGCTTTTGGTCTAGTTCACTGCAACCCACCTATTTTAAGCAAAAGTAATCTCCTCACAATTCCACGAGTTTTACTCACCAAGACTCAAGGTTTGGAGCCAACCATCTAATCAATAACACAAGGAGTACATCTGCCTGGGCTCCCCTAGTCAGATCTATCTACTATGATCTAATGAAATTTCTGTGGCCATGGTTAGTACTAGTTAATGATTCAGAACTCAGTCATCTTGTCTTCTTGTTATCATTTACTACACTGAAGACATGGCAAACAACGGGGTATTAGGTGGAAAAAATATAAATTTAAAAAGAAATTATAAAGCTTGGCTAAGAAAAAAAAACAAAGAGGAAATGCATGCTAAGTTTGGTGAAAATAATTGCAGTAACCTATTTAACAGGCTTCTTGAATATAGTTGAATTCCTCTCACCATTAATCCTCCAAAATACTAAAATGTTACTGAAATGAATCACAATAGGAAATAGTATCTCTAATTCTGAACTTGTATTTTGTTAAACACTATCATCAGCTTTTGATGTTTTACATATAATTTTCACTTTTTAAACCCTTAAAGTTTATACTGAAGTATATACTTTATATAGCTAGGTGAAAAAACGTTTTTGCAAAACATGTGATACTGCAACTTAAAAAAAACCATAACACTAAATATTTTTTGCTTATCAATTTCTTTACATTGATTAAGTTAAAAGATAATGACATATTGTCCTAAGGTGTATCATAAAGCATACCATTTATAGAATAAAAAGGCTATTACACAAGGGGAGGGTTAAATAAAGCACATTAGTTGGCCCTCCAATTCATAATAAAATTTCTACATTTACAAAAATCCAGCTAATTATATTTCATAACATTTTATGATAGGGTATATAGCTTACATTTCAGTTTCACAAAATATGTTAACACTGCAAAATAACCATTCATTCAACAAATACTTACTAAGCACCTAGTGTGTGTTAGGCACTGTTGTAGAAACAAAGGATAGAGCAGTGAACAAAATAGACAAGAATATTTGCCCGCAAGGAACATGAACACACATCACAAAGTTGCATGACAAAAAAATGAAATAAAAGAGGAATTATTCCTTGGTTTTAAAAGGCCAAGTGCCAAATATCTCTTTACTCCCCGTATGTAATATTCTACATAAGAACAAAGAATGGAAATCAAGCCCTGGAATCTCTTACCTTAAATCTAAGCAACCACTTAATGCATAAATGGAGCAAATAAAAGAGGTAAGGAAAAAAAAGCATTGAAAGGTTAGTTGAAACTTCAAGATGTGAAGAGAAAGGAATAAAACAAAGAAAAAACAAGTTAAGCATTCAGCATTAACAAAATAATGTTTCAGTAGATCACAGAAAGAGTGGTTAAAGCAGAATGTGTCATGAACAAGAGTTTCTTTGATGAAATTATTTAAGACATTGTTTTATTTAAAATTTAATTTTATTAAAGATCTCTTCAAATTAGTGACCCTTAAACACTAGAAGTCCAATGAAGGGACTACAGTCCTAAAAGAATAACATTTTACTTTGAGCATTAAAAAAGAATGGGGAGGAAAATCACCTTTTAATTACATAAGTGGGCAAACACAAACGTGATGTTTTATCACTTAGAGTGTCTTTGGCATCAGATTCTGGCAATATGCTAAAATATTCTATTAGCAGTTGTTAGCCCTGAATAAATTTTCCCAAGTTAGAATAAATTTCAGTTATTAATTAACCATCCAATTACACATCCTATTTTAACATGCTCTAATTAGTACAGTAATCTAAATGCATGTGGGTATCAATTATAAAATTAAATATCAAATTCCAGATAACAGTGCTTGTATTAAAACTCTGAGAAGAAAAAGAGATTTTAAAAATAAATCTACACCGTATATTTTCTTTTTACCTAGAGCTACATTAAATTTAGATTTAACTGATTTCCAGCCACAACAGTTTGGGTTTTTTATTTAAATATGCTTATATTATAAAAAAATCAACTGCATGAACTGTACAGTTTCATATAGGCATATATATATTTATTTAAAGTCACATTCGATAATTCATTGTCTTCCAAATCACTGATGAGATGCAAATTTTAAATAACTTAGCTAAAGCTCTGAATAGTTCAAATGAAATTTACATGTTCCTTAGTTTCTTGTTGTTTTTTTTTTTCCAGTCCCCGCCCCTCCCTGTTCCTTAGTTTTGATTATGGTACTTTATTTATTTATTTATTTATTTATTTATTTATTTATTTTGAGATAGAGTCTCACTTTATTTTATTTATTTATTTTTTTTGAGACAGAGTCTCGCTGTCACCCAGGCTGGAGTGCAGTGGCATCATCACAGCTCACTACAACCTCACACTCCCGGATTCAAGCAATCCTCCTGCCTCAGCCTCCCGAGAAACTGGGACTACAGGTGTGTACCACCACACCCTGCTAATTTTTTCTATTTTTAGTAGAGGCGGGATCTTGCTCTTGCTCAGGCTGGTCTTGAACTTCTGACCCTCAAGTGATCCTCCTGCCCCAGCCTCCCACAGTGCTAGGATTACAGATGTGAGCCACCACGCCCAGCCTAATTATGGTACTTTATATACAAACTAGGCACTCAAATACATCTTAAAAGATACCCAAAATATATAATGGCTATATACTCAAAAGCAGTGGAAATATTAATTCATATATTACTTTTATCTACACTATTCTCATCCAAAATGTTGAGATAAAATTATTTTAGGAAAATTCGAAGTATATGTTGTTTTTGAAAACTAATGCCAAAAGTCTGCTGATAAATTTTTGATAAGGTAAACACTTTAATAACACACTGAATAATTTTTATTCAGTCATATTAAATCATTAAAATTAGATTACACCACACTTATTTACTCAATCTATATGAAGTATTATCTTAAGCAGTTAAGCAAATGCAATTCATTCAAAGATGGTTGTTTAAAACTTGAGAACACAGCACTAAGAAAAAGGAAGAAGGATAAAACAGTTACAGTTGCAAAGAATGTTCACAACCACAACTGGGCCAAGACTTGGTCCTCTAGGAAAGGAAAGATAAAAGTTTAATTTTCTAAAAAGTTAGTTCTATTATGCATTACTGTTTTAAAAGGTTGATAAAAATTATACCTACCTTTACTCCATGTCCAATATCATCTAGAATTGTATAGTCAATAGGTTTTCTAATATAACGAACCGGTCGTTCAAGGTTGGCTGGAGCAATAATCTTATGTGTCCTTGAAGTGTTTTTATTGGTAGTCAAAATACCAATTTCTCTTCTTGCAACCTTCTCTTTATGAATATCAACTGTCTGCAAAATATGATATAAACACACAACACAAAAATGTATATCTCTGATATCCAGAAAGATCAAAATATAAATGCCCAGAGTTCTAATATTGCTATTCACATTCTTGACTATGCTTGTTAAACTTTCTCCTTTGAGGACTGACTTTCTGCATTTTTAAGCTCACACAAAGGTTGGCAAACCTTGGCCCACAGGCTAAATCTGGCCCACCACCTGATTTTTACAGCTCACAGCTAAGAGTGGTGTTTATGTTTTTTAATGGTTGGGGAAAAAAACAAAGAAAAAGAATGCCATGACACGTGAAAATTATATGAAATTCAAATTTTCTAAAAGTAAAGTTTTACTGGGACACAGCCACACTGCTCACTTGTTTACTTATCTATTGCTACTTTTACACTATAATGGCAGAAAGGAGTAGCCACAACAGAAATGTTATGGTCCTCAAAGCCTAATATATTTACTAGCTGGCCTCTTTACAAAAAATGTTTGCCAACCCCTATGTTAAAGCATGCTAATTTTTCCCTTTCTATTAAGATTAGGCTAATATGATGATTGAGAAAGCCCTAATGATTAATCTGGTTACATTTAAAAATAACCTATTAGTATAATTTCTATTAGTGTTTAAACATCTTTTTATTAAAAAAATAAAGAGGGCCAAAATATAAATATAATGTTAAAAATGAGAGTCATTTTTGCCAAAAAATTAAAAAAAAAAACCCTTAAGTTTGCTTGGGCAAAACTGCTTATATTTTATCATGACACAATGCTTGCAAAATATTTCATTGATTTATTTCTATTTATTAAATGCTCACATAGGACATAAGTTAGTACAGAATGACAATGTGTTCTTACAGTCTTCTACTCGCCAACAGAGGGTGAATTTCTTCATATACACAGGTAATTAATACACTAAAACAGTATTTATTTTTAAACTGTGAGTTGCAATCTAGTGGTGAGCAGCAATTATTTCAAAGAAGGTGAGTACTATTTCTTGAAACATCTGTTGTGTACATAAATATATACATTAATTATGTACTGAATACAATGTAACATTTTTTTCCCTGTGGGTTACAGTCAAAAGAGTTTGGTAAATACTTCACTAAAATTGTTCACATCTCTTACTACCATTCCTTGCTCATGCAGCAATTAACAGACACACTTTTTTGCTAACCCCTTCCCGGTCCTACTTCAAATTCCCATTTCTAAAAGAAGAACCTGGTAATAACAATGAAAAGGAAAGATGATAACCAATCATCATGACATTATTAAATACCACTATAAGAAATTCCAAAGCTGATCATTTATCTTTCTAAATTGCCCTAAGTATGAGGTAAACTTGAAACAAATTCCAAACGCCTTATTTCTCTACATCCAAGAGATCTTAAAAACAACAGGATCTATATGTTTCAGAGCTAATAAGTGTCTAAATGAAGCATCAAATTAAAAACTAACCATGACAGTAAAATTATCATCTTAAGTATTTCTTTTTAAGAAAAAATTGTCTCTGAACTTTTTCTGTGCAGGTTAGATAAATTATGAAAACTGCTTTCCTTTTCAACTGCTGGGGGGAGCTATAACAGAAAGGAGAAGTTCGCATATTAGTGATGATATTGGAATTTACTTAATTTTTAACTCTAGAGAAAAGGAAATTAATCATATTTCTAATAAGGTTTAATGAGTCATCCTGAATCATTAAAAATAGGGCTAGGAAAATTATTTTATACTTTTCAAGTATGCGTCAAAATTTTTAAAAAAACAAAATATGGCACTTATTTTTTATATAACTGGTCTTTGTCAGATCAATAAGAGGTTCATCAGACAATGTAATCCTCTCAAGACATTGTTTTTATTCTCCTCAGTTTTCAAAAGTGTACTTAACTTATACAGAAATGAAAACAGAAGAATGCAAACCTGACCAACCATAACAGAATTCCAACCTTACAACAAACTGGAATTTCAATTTCAAATATTCATGCTAGAAAAATTTAAAAATCCTTGGAGAATGAAAAGCGGAAAGCAACTTTGCAATTATTTGTACTAATATACAGTAATATTTTTATAATTGTTTTAAAATATTACTTTTTTTAAAAAAAAGCATTAAAATATAAATTAGAAATCTGTTCATTTGGAGGGACAGAGGGAAGACCACAGGAGACAAGCCAGGTCTCCTACAAGAAAAAAAAGAAATCTGTTCATTTGACCATACAAAGGTGTGAATTAGTCTAGGGACTGGAGATATTTACATATTACCTATATATTCTCTTCATATGCACATAAATATACACACAGCCCAAACCCACAGACCATTACAGTAGAGATAAAAGGAAGACCAATATAGCAAAGGAAAAGATAACGGAACTATAAGCCTAAATAAGGGATAGTTGTTGTAACAGAGCATAAAATTTAGCTCTAAGCTTCCTGGGAGAGAAGGCAAAGTAGAAACACAATAAGTTACAAGGAAATACATCCTTTCATCAGGAAAGTGACAACTTTCCCAGCACTAAACTCCAAAAGAAATTTGTTGAAGAAATCATGAGGAAAAAAAAAATCATGTTCTTTGTAGCATATCAAATTTCAGTAAAAACTGAAGATGTATTTTTAAAATATAAGAGCATCTATGGAAAGTCAAAATAATTTAGTTTGGCTATATAATGTTTCTAGAGGTCCACTCTAAAAGAATGTTTACATCTTGTAAAAATTACTGCAGGGTTACTCAACAATGGCACTATTGATATTTTGAGCCCAATAATGCTTTGTTGTGGGGGGCTGTCCTGAGCATTGTAGGTTATAGAGAAGCATCCAGATAGATAACTGTAGCACTCCCCTGCCCCAAGTTTTGACAACCAAAAATGTCTGACATTGCCAAATGTCCCCTTTGGGGGAAAAACTGTCCTGGCTAAGAACCAATGCTCTCTAGAGGATGGACTAATTAGCTGGTCTGTTACATTATTCACTCTCAAATAGTAATTATTTCCAAACTTTTCACAACAGCTGATTTAAAATTAATGCTTCTAATGATTCCCTAAGTATAGACATTGGGAGTCAATAACTTTTTTTAAATGATATGATAAACACCCCCCCCACACCTATCACCCAGCTTCAACATTTACCAACTTACAGCCAATCATCAGTTTTAAGAGAAATTTAAGCTCTTTAGTGTATATAATGTATTTTTAAGTAAAAAAGATGGTCACTATGGTTTTCCTAAATCAAATTCACAACTTTCAGCAATCATTATTGCCTTCGTCTTCATAATATTCTTTCAGCTTTGCACAGTGGCAGTATCGTAGCCAATGAGGTTCATCTGAGGTGCAATTATTGCTAATTGAAAACTTTTCCCATAATATTCTTTCATATTATAATGCTAAAATTCATTAAGTTAAATGTTGTAAGTACAACTTCAACACTTATATTTAGGAAGAATTTTAATAGTAAGAAAGTATTTCCAATTTATCCTAGGTTTCTAAACTTACTAGTTTTATAACAATAAACTTATTCTTATTAAGAAGAGGCCTCAATAACAGCACTCACCTGTGGCAAGTAAAATATATGCTCACTTAGCAAAGTAGACCAAAACTAATGCAAGTACACTGCTATCAATAATATTGTTGCTACAGATCCTGTTAACCAAAAAACACACCAAGGAATATCACAGCAATTGTGCAGGACATCTCTTCTCCCATGGTTCCTTATTAATTAATTTCCCTATCCTTCTCACTGACTTTGCCAAGCTGGTCTTGCATGCTGCAGGCTTCCCCCATGACACTTCAGCCAGATAGTGCCAAACCCAGGTTCCTACAGGATACCTCATATTGCCTTGAGATATCACACTGACTTCAAGCCCCTTTGCAAGCCTGAACCCCACTCCCACATCTCCCTCATGAACCCAAGCACATGCTCAGGCTACAGGAGATGACAGGAGCACACCGCATAAAATATCTGTTTTAGAATTATCCATGCATTGTTGTTTCCTATTACCACAGATAATTGAGAGTTGACTGTACTGGATAGCACTACCTCAGTTAGCCGCCCATCAGTGTGGGAAAACATCTGCAATCAAACAGTTACAGTGGATTAACTAAATTGAGTGTTTTTCAATATGTCTCAATTTTTTATTAGTAAGCTAATGTTTCAAATAAACAATTATTTAATTTATAAATATGCTTCAAATTATACATTATTCATAAAACAAACTAGTCACTAACATACTGAATGGGTAATTTTCAGTTATTCATTTTTTACAAAGTAACATAAAAACTACACATAGGAAATTGGTTGAATGCAGTGGCTCACACCTGTAATCCTAGCACTCTGGGAGGCCGAGGCAGAAGGATTGCTTGAGGTCAGCAGTTCAAGATCAGCCTGAGCAAGAGCAAGACCCAGTCTCTACCAAAAATAGAAAAAATTAGCCAGGCATGGTAGTGTGAGCCTGTAGTTGTGGCTACTGGGGAGGCTGAGGCAGGAGGATCACTTGAGCCCAGAAGCTAGGCTGACACCACAGCACTCTAGCCCAGGTGACAGAGCAAGACTGTCTCTCAAAAAAATATACATAAGAAATTAATTAGGAAGTATATAAATTCTACTTTCTATGCATAATTACATATGATAATCTTCAGTGGTATTTCCTTAATTTAAAATTGGGAATTTTTAAGCAAGGCTATACATACAAAGTTTTAAACAAAAATTACCCTACATGTTGAGTTCTTCAGGGTTTAGACCTGCCACTGCCTTTTAGTACCTAACTCTTGAGAAGAATTACTTCTAATGTTATATTATTTTACAGTCATACTTTTTCTATCTCCTTTACTTGCTACCTGTTAAACTAATTCAATGCTTGGCCCAGTAAATCCCAGTCAGCTCTTGGGAGGGTGGGATGAGCACTACTTTTTAACGTTCTTTATGTTGCCTTTTGACCTCTCAATCTTTTATTCGAAGCCATGATGAACTTGAATACAGACGGTACTGACTGGTTTTACTACCCAAGACAAAAGATGGGCCTGGCTCAGAAGAATTTTAGTTTACAAATTTATAAGAATTTTAGTTTGAATAATATTCTGTAAACTTTTTAAAAACTTACCAGAAATGGACACAAAATAACAGGCACAGTAAACAGCATTCATCCTTATACATTATGCTACACTGATTTAAAGGGTATGTGTGCTTATACAAGTATTCAGTAAAATTAAAGGTTTGCTCTGATAACTATGTTTCTTGAAATATATCTAATGTTAATTTAACTCCTACGATCAGTCTAAAGATCAAAATTTTCAGTTATAAGGATTGAAAGGATAACAGCAACAAAGCTAGACAGAATTTCCTTAAAATTTACCATCCCTGAAACACATAAGGTAATCCATGTTATGAACCTATTCTAATACTGCTTTATGCATATGATGAGTGTGGTGTAAATTAGCAAACTACTTAATACTATATTGTCCTTTTAGTACACAAAAGTGTCTGATACTATACATTCCTAATCAATTCTGTCTTGTTTTTCAAAACCTCTGACATTTAGAAAGAATGGGTTATTACTTTGTTTTGTTGAAATATTTCTTCCTTATACATAGTTAGTAGAGTCAATGGAATTCCCAACCTCAGATTCCAATTCAGAGTAATTTGGGAAACAGTTCATTTATACCAGAGTAATAGAGGGTTAAAATCAATTGACACAGATTGAGGTGGATAGCAAAGCCAATAGGACAGAAAGAGAAGCAAATATAAATCATGCTCATTTCTGAGAATCTCAGAAAAATAAAGAACTCAGGATGGGAAACAGCTCAGCAATCATCTAATCCATCCTATAATCTTACAGATGAGAGAACTAAAGTTCAAAGAAGTCCAATGTCACACAAGACTGTAGAAGAGCCAGAGTAAAACCTGGATGTTCTGACCCTTCCCCATCCAATCCTACTCAGTGTTCATTTCCACTAAAAGGGAGGAAAGGGTTAGAACACTAGGAGACTGAAAGTAACAAGATTCTTACCTGGGAAATAGAAAAAAGATGCTGATGGGAAAAGAAATTGAATATCCCAGATAACTAATTTCTACTAGTTCTGAACAGCTCTACCAGACAGTCCTAACAACTCTTGAAACCTACTGCTGTTCCAATAAACATGCTATCTTGGCTTTGACCTGACTGAACCTTGATTTCTTTGCTGCTTCAACTCAATCTTCTCTACAAATTCTCAGAATCCAGTATTTTTGCCCAAGTTGCACAAAAATATGGTCTCAAGATAAGAACCCCCTGGCTCCCTCTAGAAACACATAACATTTTTAATAGTAATCCAAAGCATAATAATACAATTTAAGAATCAAACATTTAGGAAAAAAATATTTTAGAGCAGGGGCTGGCAAACTATGGCTACATGCCAAATGTAGTCCACAGCCTGTTTTTATATGGCCCACAAGCTAAGAATGGTTTTAACATTTTAAAAGTTGTTAAAAAAAAAAAATACACACACAAGGAATAATGAGACCATATGTGGCCCACAAAATCTAAAATATTTACCCTCTGGTCCTTTACAGAAAAAGTTTGCCAACCCTTGCTTTAGAGTATTTATTGAGTATCTGCTTTGTAAACAGAAAACATTTTCTTTTACACTACAGAATAACCTTCCAGTCTAAAGAGCATCAAATAGTTTAGATACTCAACTGACTTTTTAAATAAAGACTTCTGTCTGTACATTAAACATAATTGAAAAATATTTCAATCCTTTAGGCAAATGCTAGAAAATATATAAATTTTTAAAAATTACTCTTATTTCTTAGACACAGCCTCTATCAGCCCATTTCTCCTACTCAATCCCTCATCCAACATACTAAGATATATTTTGTATAAACTTAACAGCCACCGTAGAATTGTACATCCCTTAACCTCTCCAACTATTGCCCTCTAGACTCCCAACTCCAAATAAAAATGGTTCAATATATTCTTGACAGCTCTGATGCTTGTTATCTCTGACCTACTAATCACTACCCTGTTTTTTACTTATTCTATTAGAATAGCTTAAAAAGATGGCATTAATTAGACCATATTAATTAAATGCCAAGTCATATGATACTCAAAAAGAAAATGTTCTCATTAAGTGAATTAACACACATACTTACAGTCTAGAGTATTCCCCTTGCTCCTCGAGCTTGCTACCCTTTTATACCAAAGAACTACAGAATTCTGATCAGAAAATAAATGATTACCTTTCATTGCTGTTTGTTCGTTGCCATCATTTACCCACATAACCTCTCCTACTTACTCCTAATAACTAATAAAAGTTCCTTCTCTTTAGGAACTCTAATACATTAATTTCTCTTCTATATTTGCTCTTTTCTTTTTACTTTCTTTTCCAGGTCCTTTGCCAATACTTCAAGCATGTGAAAATTTTAAGAACCTCAAGAATAGACCTTGAAATTCTGTATCAGATTAGCAATTTGTCAATCTCTCTCCCTCTACAGAAAACCAAGCTCATCTATTTCATCATTTAAAACGCCCCTGATTATTTCCTTCAGGAGGCCATCCCAAAATAAAATTTCTCTCTCACTCATTAAAACTCACCAACTCTTTTTTTTTAAAAAAAGTAGACACAACAATACAGCAAGCAATAAATTACACATCTATAGAAGTTTATATGGGATGTGAAGAAACCCTTATAATGGCAAATTCAGATTAAAAATTAAATAATATCAAATAATAACAAATCCCTCTGGACCGATCTGATAAATTTTCAAATAGCAAAAATATAAGGTAGACCTACTATATCTAATTAATTGTCTGGACTATATTTGGTTTAATTACACAAATTTGCTAAACTTTAAACTCTCAAAAATAGTTAGGTTAGTCAATTTCAAAAGAGCCCTGAACTCTCAAGATTTATCAAAAACAATAATGTGCACATTTTAAAATTCTTTTTATTCCAAAAGAATTCTAATCATTTAGATCTAAAAAGAATGTTTGAGGCTGTGCACACAGGTGTGGCTCACACCTGTAATCCCAGCACTTTGGGAGGCCATGGTTGGAGGATCACAGGAGTTTGAGACCAGCCTGGGCAACATTGTGAGATCCTGTCGCTAAAAAAAAAGACTTTTAAAAAAAGTAGCAGGATGTGATGGCAAGCACCTGTGGTCTTAGCTACTCAGGAGGCTGAGGTGAGAGGATCACTTGAGCCCAGGAGTTCAAAGCTGTAGTGAGCTATGATCACACCACTGCACCCAGACTGGGCAACAGCAAGATGCAGCCTCTTAAAAAAAAAAAAAAAATTAAAAATAAATAAATAAATAGAATGTTGAATACTACCAAATTACTCAAATGATAAGAGTACTAAAATAGAAAACTTTAAAGATCTCTTCAAAAAAAGGCAAGCAGATCAAAACGTTTATCACTATAATGTTTTTTAAAATTGCATTTTGCAATTAAATTGGGTTTTCATTGCAGTATTATTTTAAACAGCCCCAAAATATAGGATATAGGAATGGTTATGAAAGCTATGACATATACATGCACATTATGCAGTTATTAAGAATGTTTATAAAGTGCTTATGATCATAAAAGAGCAGAACCCAAAATTCTATGCCTACTATAATCACGGCTACACTTAAAAAAACTATTTACAGGAAAAGTATTACAAAGAAATATACCAAAATATTAACAGTGAAAAGCTTGGAAAGTGGTGAAAGGATTTTTGTTTCCATTTTTTTCTTTTTCTATATTTTCAGGTGCATGACTTATGATGGAGAAAGTCTGATATTTATTGTTTAAAGTTTTATATAAAGAATAGTTTTGTAAGGTTCACTAGTAACTTAGTCTTTCCATTATTGCAAGTATAATACCATCCCAATTAACATAATTCCTACCAATAGAAAAAAAAATGTTAACAAGCCACCACGCTATCAAATTTATATTTTTGAAAATGATAAAGAAGTATGAAATTTGTTGAAATACTAGAAGAAACCAAGCAAATTTTCACTGAGGGCTGATTATGTTACCATGACAACCGAGTCTTAATATAATCCATTAAAATTTGCTTTCCTATCAAAATCACAGAACAGACAACCACTCCACAAAAAGACATAATCCAAAAACAACCCAGTATTGGTTTTCTATTTTCCAAATCACACATGTGAGTTAATTCACATAATAAAGGCTGCCAGCATTACAGATAGCCTGTGTTTGTTATTAAGGGTTCCTCATAGGCCAATAGAAAAATAGTGTGGTCTCACTTGTGAAATATGATTGATTGAAGATTCCATCCTTCGTAGCTGGGATGCCTGGATATCCAGCATCTGCAGGACATTGTTGGCCAAGGTGTTTATCAGATAGGCAACACTTGCTAAGGATTGGGTGGTGTAGGCTTTGGTTTCCTCTAGGGCTCGCTGCTTATCTGCTGACTAAGGGAAAAAACAAACCAGTGATCATTAATTCAAAGCTAACCCATTTCTAACAAACTAATCTACAAAAGTATCATCAAAATCATTCTGTTGCTGCATCTACACAAAGTCAAAAATGTTCTGAAAACTAATTACTGGTATCATGTAAACCCAAAACTAAACTATTGACTAAATTCACAAATATTTTCATGTTGAATAAAGACATCTTTGTACAGATACAAATAAAACTCCGAAGCTATTATTTGAAAAATAAGATCCAATGGATATTTTGAGTAATGGCAGTAAGTATACACTCTGCTTGGAAAGGTAGCATTGATTTGAATGTATAAATTCTGACATTCTTTTTTCTACTTTCCTGGATTCCTCCTTTCCTTTCACTCTAACATGTGGAATGTGGCCATGACATAATGTCTGATTAAAGTAACACTAATGATAATATGATAAACAAAAGTGGTAACAATGACAATAAATTAAAAGTAATAAAAGGATCCTTTCTTCCTAAAATTTTGTCTTATAACTTTATGGGATATAAAATGCCAAGAATCACAAACCCTACTTGAAAAGTAGAGACTACATAGCAAAAAGTGGTAACTGACTACTTCCAAGGTCACACGGCAAAGCAATGCTAAAGTTACATATTCTATGCTATTAACTGCCAAACACTATCTTCTTGCCCTAGTTCTATAGAAAGACTCTGTGGTTCAGTTGAAAGTACACAGCCTCTGAACCAGAAACCTTTTACGTTAATATCAGCACTATCACTTGCTACAATACGTCAACTTGTACAAGAGTCACAGTTTCTCAATTTCCTCAATTATGAAGCAGGAGATAAATTCCTGATTCAACCATTCTGATAAGTTGTAAACAATAAATAAGATAATGAACGTAAAACCACTTTCTAAAACTATAAATTATATATTTAATACAACAACTGTCATCTCCTTGAGTGGTCGTTAACTGTCCAAAATTCACTATGCCCGAATCTCTTCCACATAATATAGAAATAATATCAAACCTAAATAGAAATTTTTCCCAGGCTTGGGGGAAGCAAAGGAAGTAAAATTCTTTTGAAGAAGAAACAATTAACAAAATAACCAAATAATACCATTTTAACTTGAAAAGAGTTAAGAATCACTGTCTTTGTTTTTCTCCCTTTTCTATTCTAGTCCTTAATAATCAGTCTTATCAAAGCTTAAATTACTAACAGAAATGATACCAAACTTGGTTAAAGACAAATACTTTTAAAGAGCAACATACATTCTAGGATTCCATAACAGCTACTTTCAAGACAGTCATATCTGTTTTACATTTCATAACTGTTGAGGCAAACAAAAGATGTTAAAAATTATATTGTCATTAAAGTCATATTTATATAAAATTAAAATTATGCTTATAAATTATACCTTTAAAACTTTAATTACTTTTAAAATTTTAACATGAATAGCCTACAGCTGAAGATAACAAAATCTCAATTCTTCTACTCAAAATTGATAGTTGTCAAAATTTTTCACACTAGGATAGCCTAAGCAGATTATTCAAATAAGCACCATAGATTTTAGCATTTTTATATATAAATTATATATAACCAATTAGATGGCATCAATTTAAGAATAACTATGAATGCTAGATAACTGTTTCCCAAACAGGAGTTCATATTCTCCAAGAACCAGCAGTTCTCTTCAATAATTTTTGTATTTTGTTATTTTCACAGCAATTTATTCACAAAAGTACAAAATTAATATATTAACATAATCTGGATCATATGGAATAACCAAATGATAACTAAGAAACATAAAGCAAACTCAGTACTGCTTTGGGGTTCAACTATATTAGGCCCAAGTCATGTACTTTAATTGCAGTGTAAATTAATGAGATATAATAGACAAACTTACATAAGTGACACATTCACACTGTACTGTACAAATGAAAGTTTTTACAAAGGGTTTGCAATTGCTTAAATAGCTTAGAAGAGGGAGACAATTCAGCTCAGGCACACCCATAGTACAGACAGGTCCATAGCATACTCCGTAACAGTGAACAAAAGAGTTTGTAAACCCACCACCATATTCAAATTTCAAGTGACAATTGAGTTTTGGCAAAATGTCATCTATGACGCTACTATTTCTGATTTAAATTTTATCAATTTCATAGTTTTGTTTTATTTATATATTTATTCTGAATTTATAGTTGTTACATGAGCTTTAATCACATTAACTCTAATTGTTAAGTGGTTTATGTCTAATTTTTATGCTTGAACATTAAATATTTTTACTGAATTAAGTCAATGCAGAAAGTCAAGTTCTGTCTTTCCACCTAAAATTAAGAGTTCTGTCCATTAATCAAGTTAATTAAGTTAATTAAGAAATATTATACTATGACAATTTATATCTAAATATTAAAAAAGCAATACAAAAAATGCAAATGTAATCCTATAAGCATCAAGGTAACAGCCCCAGAAAACATGTAGTCCAAAGGAAAATAAGTATTTGTTCCGATCTTGATCACACAGATTAAGACTTCATTCAATGAACTGGAAAGAATTAACAACATTCATTTTTGTACAAAATTCATAGATAGCTTAGCAATTATTTTTAATAACAGAAGAGGCAAAAATCTGGTCCTATCCTCTCTATAAAATAAAAATAACAGAAAATTACAGATAGGAGGAAATTCTAAGGATCAACGCTATACTGTGTGGCCACTATTTTGTTTGTTTTTTTAAGAGACAGGGTCTCATTCTGTTGCCTAGGCTGGAGTACAATAGCATGATCAAAGCTCACTGCTGCAGCCTCAAACTCCTGGGCTCAAGCCATCCTCCCCACTTGCCTCTAGAGTAGCTGAGACTATAGGCATCACACCCAGCTGTGGCCACTGTTACCAAAAAAAAAAAAAAAGTTAAGTTTTCATTCAATATAACAAACGAGCACCAATGTTATAAGTGTCATGACTTAGAAGCCAAGACAGAAAAAGATTTATATACAAGACCTGCTCAGAGCTGAGGAATTTAAAACTTTGTATCTCCTCTTACAGACCTACTACAGGAGAAAATTCACATAAATTATAAAGGTGAATTAAATAAGGTAAATAAAAAGTGGTACAGATGAAATAAGGATAACATGATGATATGATTATGAAGAAGGCAGGTTGAGAACACCAATGATGTCAAATGTCCAGATTTTCAACCAAGAAAAAAAACTGAATTCTTAACAGACTATACACAGAAAAACAAAAGTAATTCTCACAGTTTACTTGTATTGTATGTATCTTTTACATCAGGTAAACCATTACATGACAAGCCTTAAGTAAATGTGTAAAAGACAAACCATATCCCCTATTAATCTTCCTTATTTTTCTTTTTTTTTTCTGGATACAGGGTCTCGCTGTCACCCCGGCTAGAATGCAGTGGTGTCATTATAGCTCACTGCAACCTCAAACCCCTGGGCTTAAGCGCTTCTCCCGCCTCAGGCTCCCAAGTAGCTGGGCCTACAGGCACATGCCACAATCCCCAGCTAATTTTTTCTATTTTTTGTAGAGACAGAGGTCTCACTCTTGCTCAGGCTGGACCCCTATTACCCTTCCAGTAAAAATGTCAGAAAATTTCTACATCATTGTTACTTTGTACCAATAACCAAAACAGGTGCACACTGGGTATACAACTTTTTCACAGGTGAAACAGTTTACATATAAACAACAATCCCTCTATATAAACAACTATATATGTATTTTTTTTTAACTTGTAAAGAGCTTATTCTGTCTTGGCTTCTAAGTCATGACACTATAACATTGGAATTAGAACTTATTAATAAATACAAATAATTTTTTCTTGGCCATTAATTTTACCCCCAACCCATTACCAAAGGGCTCTTGGAGAGGGATGCCATCTCCATCATCTTTTCCATCAGCATTCAATTAAAGTGTTAAGAAAATACATTCTCAAATTTAGAGTTACCCCTAAAATTCCCCAATATAGCAATTCTAGAACTACTTTCAGCATATGACTGACAAAGCAGTATTCTGATAAACCTAAGTGTGACACTATGAAACATTACTCTCCGCTTTTACTAGATAATCACTCTAAAAAAAAAATACTTCCGCCTCGAGGGCTTCAATACTTAGTCTGAACTTTTATAACTTCTATGACATGCATAATTTTATCATAGAACAATAATCAAGTAAGAAAAAGGTACAGACAAGGATGTTCATTGACATAGTTAGTAACAGTGAAAGAGAAAAAAAACATGAGACTGATTCAGTACAGTAATGCAGTAACTAAAAATGGTATTGCTATGCATTACTAATATGGAAAGGCATCTACAATATAACTAAATGAAAAAAAGCTGGTTACAAAGCATCTTGAACAATGATCCTATTTTCACAGGTGCCTATATGTAAATATGAGTAAAGGAAAAATGTCAAAAAAAAAAAATTAGCTCCAAAATGTTAACCTAAGTTTTCTCTGAATGTTGAAAATATAATAGATTTGGGTTTTTAAGTTATTTTTAATGAAGCATAATTATTTTTTTTTACCTTGGGCATGTATTACTTGTATTATCAAAAAGAATAAAGCATGCATTGATGCAAAAGGGTAGAAACTTAAAATTAAGTATTCTTTTCTGGCCAATTATAAGGAATATTTGTAAAGCACAAAAACTCCCAAACAATTTTTTTTAAGTCTTTCAGAAATGTAGCTTACATTTGCATGCTTACTCTAATCATTATTTTGGGCTCAAGGGTCTTTTCTTGTTATTTCTAAGTTCAAGATGAAGTTTAAAGGACCAAGGTTGCTATATATCTGCTCTATGGATAAGTTAATCCAAGTAAATACATTAACATTTTATAAGAACCTAATATTACAAGAGCTGATATGCTAAGTTTGAGGTTTTCCTATAAAGTCATTGAAGTGTTTAATAATAATTGGAACACATGCAAACAGAAAATATGTCAACAAAATTGATATTAAAATTTCCATATTTTAACCTAGAAGCCTAATAATGACAATGGTGAAGCGACAGTATCTAATCTTACATAAAAGAAACAGCGAAGAGCACTATAATAGAGATGGCTTTTTTAATTCCTAAGCAGCAACAATTGATACATAAATACCTGTGACTACATTCTTACTTTTTGCTATAACCATA
The DNA here is from genome assembly GCA_023783475.1 of Daubentonia madagascariensis. Classification (NCBI taxonomy): domain Eukaryota; kingdom Metazoa; phylum Chordata; class Mammalia; order Primates; family Daubentoniidae; genus Daubentonia; species Daubentonia madagascariensis. The sequence continues at coordinate 8,034,996 of JAKFHU010002088.1, forward strand.
TTTCATTATCAACTATATAACAGTTATGGTTCATGCATTAAAAGCAATATACTACTTATCTAATATTCCTACTCAAATGGGATTAAGTAGCTGAAAAAAGGAAGATTATTTAGATAAAGGAAACATTCAGCAAGGCTTATTGAAGAGCATTCTAAATTTGCTTGGGGTAAATACAGTGTAAACAATTCTGTGAGTGAGGAAGGATTCTTACATAGAATAAAGTGAGCATTGTTTAAGTCTGGTTGTGATTATCTTGCTTTGGCATATGAAGAAAGGGAAGTACATGCCAAGAGTGCCAAATACTCTTTTAAAAAAGCTAAAGTAATACTGAACTTGTCAAGATATACTTGTGGCAAAAATGTGCTAGATTCTGATGATGTTCTACTTTCCTTAATTAAGAAGAGGAAAGAACTAAGAGTTAGCAACAAGAAAAAAGGGGGCAGGGACAACCTACCCATGCAACAATAAATTAAGTAAGCCTGACTATTATACAGTCATTAAAAATGTCAATATAGTATGTAAAATTTATATTTATTTCATTGTCATATATTCATTATATTTTCATTATTCATGGAAAAACCTATAAATGAATTACAGAGAGCAAAGGTACAGTATACATTATATAAAAACATGTATGACAACAATGAGGAAAAGGGAAACTTTCACATCAGTTAAGATGTTAGAGTAATGAAACAGTTTTTAAAAACATTTTTAAATGTCATTATAATGCCATATGTATATAGTGAGCAAACAAATTTTAAAAGGTGACAGATGATACCAAAAGCACAGACAACAAAAGAAAAAAATAAATAAAATGAGTTTCATCAAAATTAAAAACGTGTACAAAGGAGATTACGAAAACAATGAAAAAACAACCCACAGAATGGAAGAAAATATCTGCAAAGCTGATAAGGGATTGATATATACACAAAGAACTCCTACAACTCAACAACAAAAACACAAACAACCCAATTTAAAGAATCCTTACAGACCAGGAGAGAATGGAGTGATATATTCAAAGTGCTAAAAGAAAAAAAACACCAGTAAAGAATAATATTTCTAAATTAGCCAGCCGTCGTGGCACACACCTATAGTCCCAGCTACTCAGGAGGCTGAGGCAGGAGGATCACTTCAGCCCAGGAGTTTGAGGCTGCAGTGAGCTATGACAATGTCACTGCACTCTACCCACGGCAACAGAGTAAGACTCTGTCTCAAAAAAAAAAAAAAAAAAAAGAAAAGAAATTGAAACCCCCTCCTCACTCCCCCCTTTCATTAAAAAAAAAAAAAAAGAATAATATTTCCAGCAAGGGAATCCTTCATAAAAAGAGAAATAAAGTCTTTCCAAGAAAAGCAAAAACTGGGGGAATTCATCACCATTAGACTGCCCTACAAGATGTGTTAAAGGGAGTCGTACAACTAGAAGCAAAAGGACAATATCTACTATCATGAAAACACACAAAGGTATAAAACTCACTAGTACAGCCGATTCACAAATGAGAAAGACAAAGGAGTCAAACATTGTCACTGCAAAAAAACTACCAAATTGTAAACAATCAAAGAGAACAAATGATCAGACAACAAACAAAACAATCAGACAACAATTAACAAAATGACAAGAATAACTCTTCATCTATCACCTTGAATGTAAACAGTTTCCCTGATTAAAAGATACAGACTGGCTGTATGGACTAAAAAAAGAAAGAAAGAAAAAGAAAAAAACCAGAAATTTGCAGGTGGATGCCCACCTATGGATGGGCTTTCTTGGAAACAGCATTGTAAATCACCAGACAAGTGGCAGGGAAGTTCACAGTGAAGGAGAAGGTGACAGGTGATCCATTCTGTAAGATCAGAAAGTAACTCCGGGAGGCACAAACACATGGGGAAGGACAGGAGCAAAGAGCCCTGAAGCTCCACTTCCCCCCACAGGCACTGCGGCCCCAGCTGTGAGGGGGCCCCCACAGCCACCACAGACCTCTAGTCTGATCAAGGAGCTGCTTGAGTCTATGCGGTGACACTGCACGAGAGAGCAGGCGCAGCAGGGACATCGTGGCTTCTGTTCCCAGGTCACTGCAACCTATGCCATTCTCAGCTCTCAGGTAATGGGTGCCAGGTCTACACAGGGCTCAGCTTTGCTGCAGCTGACTCCACATTGCCCCCGCTGAGCCAGGAAAGGAGCAGGCAGAGTGGAAGCTCTCCCATGCCCCACCCTGTGTCTGGGAGCTGACTACCCTTCCCCCTCAAAAGGGGATTTGAGCAGAATGGGTGCCAGAGATGCCACCTGAGAAGCCTTACTGCGACTGCCTCCACTGGACCTGTGTAGGGGGAGAGCCCCAGCCAACCGGTGGCACCGACCCCTCAGCCCGACCCTGCAACTCCCACGCTGCCAGCAGGCCCTGCGCCGCCCCACCTCCACAGATCCACTCTGCTGTGTGGCCCTGCCCACACAACTCCAGCCCTGTCTCCAGGCCGCGGCTCCAGCTCTGAGGCTCCCGCTGCCCCCAGGCCCGGAGCTCTGACGCTGAGGCTCCAGTGCTGACCCCAGCCCCGAGGCTCCGCCCCTAAGGCACAAGTTCTCATATCGCCCCCAAGCTCCACTCCCAAGCCCCTGCCGCAGCCAGAGGGCCCACAGCTCTGCCCCGAGGCTATGCCCCTGAGGCTCCATGACTAGAGCCAGGCCCAGCAGCTCCCCCCATGAGGCTCTTCTGCTGCCTGTGGCTCCTCCTCCAATGCTCCAGCGCTGACCCCGGGACCATAAGGCTCCGCCCCTAAAGCTCCAGCACTGCAGCTGGGCACCAATGTTCTGCCCCCAGGATTCACCGCAGCCCTGAGCCCTGAGGATCCACCTCTGAGGCTCAACCACTGCAGCTGGGCCCCAAAGACACCCCCGCCCCCCGGCTCCGCGTGCCCCCCCCCGCCCCCCCTGGCTCGGAGGCTCCCACCTGGCCGCCTGCCAGTAAGCGCCCCTACGGTCCTACACTCAGCCAGGGACCCGCCAGCCTCCAGCTGCCATCGCAACCGGACCCAGTTCAAGCAAATGCCCACCACCCACACACCCACTACCACTGTCTAGATAGCCTCAACCAGATTCCACTGCCACCTCCATAGGGAGATCCAGACAGAACAATCCCCTGCAAGGCCAGCCTCCACACAGAATTCAAAAGCGGCCTGGGGAACGCCCCATCGCTCTGAAGACTATCCAGCACCAGCTTGAACAGTGACAATCACATGGAAACAGGACACCTACATTACAGGCTCTCAGTGTACCCGCCCCTCCCCCACCGAGTCAATCTTCCAGAGTAGGACACAAAAGCGCCTTCCACAGAACTCTCCTTCTCACAAAGTAGGAGAATTCCCAGCATAGCAGAACAAGTGTGCTGCAAACCTATCAGCCCTGAGCTGAGAGAAGGATTCAGGTGAGAAGAAACCAGCAAAAAAACTCTGGCAACATGAAAAAACAAAATAGTTCACATCCCCAAGGAATCACAATGGATCTACAGCAATGCACCCCAACCAAGAGGAAACTGTCAAAATGTCAGAAATGGAATTCAGAATATGGATGGCAAATAAGATGAACGCAACTGAAGAGAAAGTTGAAAACCAACACAAAGACGACAAAATAATACTTTAAGACATCAGAGAAAAAAAGGAAAAAGTCACTAAAGAGCTAGACAACATAAGAAAGGATATAATAGAACTTACAGAAACGAAAGAGCAATTTAGGGAACTTCAAAATAAAGCAGAAAGCTTCAACAACAGGCTAGACTAAGCAGAAGAAACAATCTCACAGCTTAAAGACAAGGCTCTCAAACTAACCCAAAAATGCAGAAAACAGAATAAAGAAGAATGAACAATCACTCGGAGAAATATGGGACTATGTCAAGCAAACTAATATACAAACTGTTGGTATCTCTAAGGGAAAAGAAGAAAAAGCAAAAAGCATGGAAAACCTATTCAAGGAAATTATTGAAGACAACTTCTCTGGTATCGCCAGAGATTCAGATACCCAGATATGATGGTTATTGAACCAGGAAGAAACATAGCAAATAGGACATCTCCAAGACCAAAAGTCATCAACTGGGCCAAAGTCAAAATAAAGGAGGAAATTCTACGAGCAGCAAAAAAGCAACAACTAACCTAAAAAGAAAAAGGCTAACAGCAGATTTCTCCGTGGAGACCTTAAAAGCCAGAAGGGATCAGGGCCCCATTTTTAGTCTTTTTAAACAGAACAACTGCCAACCAAGAATTTCATATCCTGCAAAACTAAGATTCATACATGATAGAGAAATAAAGACTTTTCCAGACAAGCAAACATTGAGGGAATCTGTCACTACTAGACCCGCCCTACAGGAAATGCTCAAAAGTGCATTATACATGGAACAGCTCAATAGGTACCAACCACTGTAAAAACATCCAAAAGTTACAGCCACAGCTCATATTATAAAACAATAGCACAAGAATGAAATATAAAATAAGGTACCCCTCAACATGATGAATAGAACAGAATCCCACATACCAATACTAACACTCAATGTGAACAGTCTGAATGTCCCACTTAAAAGATGTAGACTAGCTGAATGGATGAAAAAATACAACCCAAATATCTCCCGTCTCCAAGAAACACATCTAACCCACAAGGACTCACACAGACTCAAGATGAAGGGATGAAAAAAAATATTCCTCGCAAATGGAAATCAAAAGAGAGCAGGTGTAGCCACTCTCATATCAGATAAAATAGACTTTAAATCAACAATGGTAAAAAAAAAAAAAGACAAAGATGGTCATTATATGATGGCAAAGGGAGCAATTCAATAAGAAGACATAATCCTAAACATACATATGCACCTAACACAGGAGCTCATAAAGCAAACTCTACTAGATCTAAGCAAAGAGACAAACAGTAGCATCATAATTGCCAAAGACTTCAACACCCCACTGACAGAGCTGGATGGATCACTGAAGCAGAAAATCAATAAAGAACCACTTGACTTAAAAGGGACTCTACAACAAATGGACCTAACAGACATTTACAGAACATTCTACCCCAAAACCACTGACTACACATTCTTCACACCAGCACATGGGACATTCTCCAAGACTGATCATATCTTAAGCCACAAAACATGTTTGACAAATTCAAAAAACTCAAAATCATACCATGAATCCTCTCAGACCACGGCGGAATAAGAGTAGAAATCAATTCTAAGAGAAGCATTTAAATCTATACAAAGTCATGGAAATTAAGCAACCTGCTGCTGAACAACCCTTGGGTAAATGATGAAATTAAGAAGGAAATCAAAAGATTCCTCAAACTGAACGACAAAGGGGACATAAGCTACCAAAATCTATGGGATATGGGAAAAGCAGTCCTAAGTAGGAAATTCATAGCCTTAAATGCCTACATCTAAAAGATCACAAATTAACAACCCAATGCCATATCTCAAGAAACTAGAAAAGTAAGAGCAATCCAAACCCAAAGCCATCAGAAGAAATAAAAAAGCTCAGAGCAGAACTAAATGCAACGGAAACAAACAAACAAACAACAACAACAAAAAACCAATACCAAGGATCAAAGAAATGAAAAGTTGGTTCTTTGGAAAGATAAACAAAATCAATACACCTCTAGCTAGATTTACCAGAAACAGAAGAGAAAGGACCCAAATAACCTCAATCAGAAATGAAAAAGGAGACATTACAACTGATACCACAGAAATACAAAATATGATGTATGTATACTATGAAAATCTCTATGCACATAAACTAGAAAATGTAGAGGAAATGGATAAATTACTGGAAACACACAACCTCCCAAGACTCAATCAGGAAGACAAGAAGTTCTGAACACACCATTAACAAGCAGTGAAACTAAGGCAGTAATAAAAATCTCCCAACAACAACAACAAAAAGTCCCCAGCCAGATGAATTCACAGCCAAATTCTACCAGACCCACAAAAAACTGGTACCTGTCCTACAGAAATTCTTCCATAACATCAAGAAAGAGGGAATCCTCCCCAACTCATTCAATGAAGCCAGTATCACCTTGATACCAAAGCCAGGAAAGGACACAACAAAAAAATAAAACTATGGACCAATATCCCTTATGAATATAGATGGAAAACGCCTCAACAAAATACTAGCAAACTGAATTAAACAGCACATCAAAAGAGAATTCGCCATAATCAAGTTGTTTTCATCCCAGGGATGCAAGGATGGTTCAACATATGCAAATCAATACACGTGATTCACCACATAAACAGAAGCAAAACCAAAGACCATATGATCACCTCAATAGATGCAGAAAAAGCATTCAGTAAAATCCAGCACCATTTCATGATTAAAAAAACCTCAACAAGGAACCTACCTCACAATTACAAAAGCCATATATGACAAACCCACAGCCAACATCATACTGAACAGGGGAACACTGAAAGCATTCCCACTAAGAACTGGAACAAGAAAAAGGTGTCCACTGTCACTACTTCTATTTAACATACTACTGGAAGTCCTAACCAGAGCAATCAAGCAAGAGAAAGAAATAAAGGGTATCCAAATCAGGAAAGAGGAGTTCAAACTATCACTTTTCCCTCACAATATTATCTTGTATCTGGAAAATCCCAAAGACTCCATCAAAACACTCCTAGAATTAATAAATTCAGCAAAGTCTCAGGTTACAAAACCAATGTACACAAGTCAGTAGCATTTTTATATACTAATAACAGTCAAGCTGAGAATCAAATCAAAGACTCAATACCATTCACAATAGCTACAAAGAAAATAAAATACTTAGGAATATACTTAACCAAGGAGGTGAAAGATCTCCTTTTGTAGTTCAAGGAGAACTACAAAACACTGAGGAAAGAAACTGCAGATGACACAAACAAGAAAACATCTAATGCTCATAGATGGGTAGAATTAACATCGTTAAAAGTCTGTATTGCACAAAGTGATTTATAGATTCAAAACAATCCCATCAAAATACCAATGTCATATTTCACAGATCTAGAAAAAATAATCATACGCTTCATTTGGAACCAAAAGAGAGCCCAAACAGCCAAAGCAATCTTAAGCAAAAAAACAAATCTGGAGGTACCATATTACCAGACTTCAAATTATACTACACAGCTATAGTAACCAAAACAGCATGGTACTGGTATAAAATTAGAGACATAGACCAATGGAACAGAATAGAGAACCCAGATATAAAATCATCTATCTACAACCAAATGATCTTCAACAAAGTAGACAACAACATACACTGGGGAAAGGAAGCCCTATTCAATAAATGATGCTTGGAAAACTGGATAGCCACACACAAAAGAACGAAACAGGACCCCTATCTCTCACCATGTACAAAAATTAATTCAAGATGAATAAAACACTTACATGTAAGATATGAAATCATAAAAATTCTAGAAGAAAACGTAGGAAAAACTCTTTTAGACATCGGCCTAGGGAAAAAATTTATCACTAAGACCCCAAAGGCAAATATAGCAAAAACAAAAATAAATAAATGGGACTTGATTAAATTAAAAGGCTTCTGCACAGCAAACAGACAATCTACAGAATGGGATAAAATACACACAAACTATACATCTGACAAAGGACTGATATACAGAATCTACAAAAAACTCAAACAAATCAGCAAGAAAAAAACAAACAACCCCATTAATAAGTGGGCAAAAGACATGAACAGAAGATAGACAAATGGCCAACAAACATATGAAGAAATGCTCAACATCATTAATCATCAGGGAATGTAAATTAAGACCACGAGATACCACCTTACCCCTGCCAGAATGGCCATTATTAAAAAGCCAAAAAACAGTAGATGTTGTCATGGATGTGGAGATAAAGGAACACTTATACACTGTTGGTGGGACTGCAAATTAGTACAAGCTCTATGGAAAACAGTATGGAGATTCCTCAAAGAAATAAATGTGGACTTACCATTCAATCCAGCAACCCCACTACTGGGTATTTACCCAAAGGAAAAGAAGTCATTTTAACAAAAAGACACCTACACTCAAACGTTTATTGCAGCACAATTTACAACTGCAAAAATGTGGAATCAACCTAAGTGCCTATCAATTTATGAGTGGACTAATAAAATGTGGTGTATATATACACCATGGAGTACTACTCAGCCATAAAAAGTAATGAAATAATGTCTTTTGCAGCAACTTGAAGGGAACTGGAGGCCATTATCCTAAGTGAAGTATCTCAAGAATGGAAAAACAAACAGCACATGTACTCTCTAATAATTGGGAGCTAATCAATGGGCACACACAGACACAAAGATATGTAAAGGTCTCTGGAAATCAAGAAGGGGGTGGGGGGAAAAAGAGAGGGGTGAAAACTTACCTATGGGATACAATGAACACTATCCAGGTGATGGGCACACTAAAAGCCCCATCTTATGCATTATAAAAGGTATCCATGTATCAAAAACATTTGTAGTCCCCTAATATTTTGAAATTAAAAAAGAGAGACAAAGGTCACTATGTAATAATGGCATCAATTCAGTAAGAGGATGTAACAACTGTAAACAGATACACCCAACACCAGAGCACTCAGATATATAAAGCAAACATTATTAGAGTTAAAAAACCCCAATTGGGGATTTCAACACCCCAATTCCAGCACTGGACAGATCACCTACATATAAAATCAGCAAAGAAACATCAGAATTAACCTGCACTATAGACCCAAATGGACTTTGCAGCCATCTCCAGAACATCTTATCCAAAATGAATGAATTCTCATCAGCACATGGAACATTCTCCAGGACAGAATATATGGCGGACCACAAAACAAGTCTCACCAAATTTTTAAAATCAAAATCACTTTGCCTTTGCTTTGTTGGTGTTATAAAAATAAATCTAAATCATTATCAAATATCTTCTCAGACCACAATGAAATAAAACTAGAAACCAATAACAAGAGGAACTTTGGAAACCATAGAAATACATGGAAATTAAACACCATGCTCCTCAATGACCACTAAGTCAATGAAGAAATAAAGAAGGAAATCAAAATATTTGTTGAAATATAACGTACCAAAACCAATGGAACACAACAAAAGCAGTGCTAAGAGGGAAGTTTACAGCAATAAATGTGTACATCAAAAGTGTAGAAAAGTTTTGCCGGGCGCCTATAGTCCCAGCTACTTGAGAAGCTGAGGTAGGAGGATCACTTGAGACCAGGAGTCTGAAGGCGCAGTGTGCTATATGCACCTGTGAATAGCCACAGCACTCCAGCCTGGGCAACATTAGAGTGAGTGTCTCTTATTTAAAAAAAAAAAAAATTGAAAGATTTCAATTAAATAATGTAACAATGCACTTCAAGGAACTAGAAAAGCAAGAACAAACCAAATCCAAAATTAGTAGAAGAAAAGAAATAATAAAGAATTAAATGAAGCCAGGCATAGTGCTTTATACCTGTAATCACAGCACTTTGGGAGTCAGAGACGGGAGGATCACTTGAGGCCAGGAGTTCCCGACAAGCCTAGCCAACACAGCAAGACCCTACCTCTACAAAAAAATAAGAAAAATTAGCTGGGCATGGTGGTACCTGCCTGTAGTCCCAGCTACTCGGGAGGCTGAGGCAGGAGGATCGCTTGAGCCCAGGAGATGGAGGTTGCAGTGAGCTAAAGTGAGACCACTGAAGTCTAGCCGGAGCAACAGGGTGAGAGTCTGTCTCCAAAAAAGAAAGAAGAAGAAACAGAAAACCTGAATAGCCCAATAACTAGTAAAGATTGATCAGTAATAAAAAGTCTTTGAATAAAGAAAAGTGCAGGACTGCATGGCTTTTCTGCTGAATTCTACCAAACTTATAAAGAAGAACTAACACCAATTATTCTCAAACTATTCCAAACAACTAAAAAGGAGGAATTCTCTTTAATTGTTTGGTCTATAAGGGCCAGCATTACCCTGATTCAAAAACCAGACCAGGAGGCAACAAAAAAGGAAACTACAGGCCAATATCCTTGATAAACACAGATGCAAAAATCCTCAACAAAATACTGGCAAACTGAATCCAACAACACATCAAAAAGATAATCCACCAGGATCAAGTGACTTATCCCAGGGATGCAAGGATGCTTCAACATACGCAAATCAATAAATGTGATACATTATCTCAACATAATGAAGGACAAAAACAATATGATCACCTCAATAGATGTAGAAAAAGGATCTGATCAAATTGAACATCCCTTCATAATAAACCTCTCAACAAATTAGGCATAGGAAAGGTCATACCTCAACATCATAAAGCCACAGCTAACATCACACTGGAGGGTGAAAAGCTAAGTCTTTTCTCTAAGAACTGGAACAAGAGAAGGATGCCCACTTTCACCATTCATATATAACGTAGTACTGAAAGTCCTAGCCAGAGCAATCAGGCAAGAGAAAGAAATAAAAGGCATCCAGATTGGAAAAGAGGAATTAAAATTGTTCCTCTTTGCAAATGACATGATCTTATATACAGAAAAACCTAAAAAGGCCACCAACAAATTCTTAGAACTGATAAATGAATTTAGTAAAGCTACGGGATACAAAATCAACATACATAAATCAGCAGTTTCTATATACCAATAATGAACTAGCTGAAAAAGAAATCAAGATAGCAATTCCATTTACAATAGTTACCAAAAAAAGAGAAATACCTAGGAATAAATCTAACGAAGGAGGTGAAAGACCATTATAATGAAAACTACGAAACACTGATGAAAGAAAGTGAAGAGGACATAAATAAATGGAAAGACATCCCATGTTCATGGATTGGAAGGATTAATATTGTTAAAATGACCATACTATTCCTATCAAAATACCAATGACATTCTTCACAGGAATTGAAACAACAACCCTAACATTTATTATGGAACCACAAAAGACCCCAAATAGTCAAAGCAATACTGAGCAAAAAGAACAAAGTTGGAAGCATCAGGCTACCTGACCTCAAAATATACTACACAAGATGTACTAACGAAAACAGCATGGTATTGGTATTAGGTCATCAAATATGAAATGTCCAATTTTGAATCAAAAGTTTAGTTTATTATATCTCAAACAAGAAGCAGCACAATTAATCACAGTTTTGCCATCTTAACAGTAGTTTATGCCAGCAGCGAAGAAGCCTGGAGAGTGAGTGGCGATGAAATCACAAAAGGCGTTTTCCACAGCTTGTTGAGAATTGAATTTTTTTCCTTCCAAGAAGTGGTCCAAAGCCTGGAAGAAGCGCTAGTCAGTTGGTGCAAGGTCTGGTGAATACGGTGGATGACAGAGACTTCCCAAGTCCATCTGCTGTAGTTTGAGCACCATGTTTTCTGTGACATGTGGTTGAGTGTTGTCTTGCAAAAGGATTAGCTTATCTCTACTGACCAATCTCGGCTGCTGAATCACAATCATCCTCATCATTTGTTCCAGCTGGTTGCAGTAGAAATCCACTGTAATCGATTGAGCAGGTTTCATGAAGCTGTAGTAGATAATACCAGCACTGGACCACCAAATAGATACCATTTTGATGAATATTCAGGTTTGGACTGTGTTTCAGCACTTCATCTTTATCCAACCATTGTGTCAGCACTTGTGATTGTCAAAAAGAATCCATTTTTCATCACACGTAACAATATGGTGTAGAAATGGTTTGCCTTTGTGTCGTCACAGCAAAGAAAGGCAAGCTTCGAGACAATTTCTCTTCTGACACTCGTTTAATTCATGCGGTACCCATCTATCCAGCTTCTTGACCTTGCCCATTTTTTTTTCAAATGGTCCAATATTGCCAGAATAGTAACGTCAAACCCTGCTGCTAATTCACGCATAGGTTGAGATGGATTCACTTCCACTACAGCTTTCAGGTCATCATTATCCACCTTGGTCTCAGGTCGCCCACGTGGCTCATTTTTAAGATTAAAATCACCAGAATGGAACTTCTCAAACCATTGATGTACTGTGCGTTCATTAGCCACATCCTTCCCAAACACTTCATGGATATTTTGAGCCGTCTGTGCTGCACTGGTTCCATGATGGAACTCATAGTTGAAAATAACACACATTTTTGACTTATCCATGGTTTCACAAAAATTGCTCTAAAAAAAAATTTTGAAAGATAATCACAAGCCACAATGTGCGTTTGAAACACTGAGGATGTACCTTCACAATAAAAATGAAACAGGAAGTGTCAAAATGACGTCAGAGATATCAACTGTCAAACTTAGTACTTAAGGAAATTAGACATTCCATACTTAATAACCTTAATATAAAAACAGACACACGGAACAGATTAGAGAACGCAGATATAAATCCACATATTTACAGCCAACTAATTATCAACAAAGATGCCAAGAACATATATAGGAGAAAGGACACCCTCTTTAATAAATGGTGCTAGGAAAACTGGATATCCTTATGCAGAAGAATGAAACTGAACCCCTATCCTATCAGCACATAAAATAATCAACTCAAAATGGATAAAAGCCTTAAATGTAAAATCTGAAACTACTAAAAGAAAATGGAAAGTGCTTCAGGGCATTGGTCTAGGTAAAGATTTTATGGTGACGACTTCAAAAGTACAGGCAACAATAACAAAAACAGGCAAATGGGACTATAGTAAACTAAAAAGGTTCTTTACAGCAAAGGAAACAATCAACAGAGCAAAGACACAACCTGTAGAATGGGAGAAAATATCTACAAACTATGCATCCAATAAGAGACTAATATCCAGAATATGCAACAAACTCAACTCAATAGCAAAAAACCAAATAATCCCATTAAAAAGTAGGCAAAAGATTTGAATAAACATTTCTGAAAACACAACATACAAACAGCCAACAAGTATATGAAAAAGTGCTCAACAGCACTAATCATCAGGGAAACGCAATTCAAAACCACAATGAGATATCATCTTACCCCAGTTAGAATAGCTACTATCAAAAAGACAAAAAAATAACAAATGCTGGCACGGATACAGAGAAAAAGCAACCCTTATACACTGCTGGTGGGAATATAAATTAGTACAGCTGTTATGGAAAACAGTATGGAGATCTCTCAAAAAACTAAAATCAGAACTACCATATGATCCAGCAATCCCACTACTGGGTATTTATTCAAAGGAAGGGAAATCAGTATATCAAAGAGATACCTGGGATTCTGGGAAAAAATGGCGGTGTGACAGAGTCCTACCACCGCACCGCTCCCAGGGAAGGAGGTGAAGAACGCCAGCGGCTGCCTGCGAGCACGGACCGCTCACTCCGAAAAAAGAATTGCAAATTACAGAGAAACAACGCCGAACGCCCAGCCCAAGAAAAAAGGTACAAAATTTTCACAAAGATCGGAGGGCGCACGGAGCACAATAGAGCCCAGAGCGCGGGAAGGACGCGCTCGCCAGGTCGGCGCAGCGCGACCTGCCCCCCAAGCGTTACGCGCCTCCCCATCCACTCAGTCAGGGACAAGCCCAGAGTTGGGACAGAGCGGTTGCTAGGGACGGCGAGCCCTGTGGAGAGGAGGAAGTAGCCAGAGCCAGACACAACTCGCAGCTGCAATGTACAGAGACTGCTGAGGGCTGGGGGGGAACTGGGCAGGGGCGGAGTGTAGATACAGCTTCCCGGGACAGTGCGCGGGAACCCGCAGGCCGGCACCGCGCCACTAGAAGTCAGCGGGACTGGGCCCAGAAGTTTAACGGAGAGCGGGACACGCCCTTAGAGGCTGCTAGCAACTGCCGCTGCAGCCGGTGGAGAAAAACTGCGCTCGTGGCGCGATCGGAGCCCGGCTGTGCGCCAGGCTGGCGGCGGCCGCCATCTTTACAGCCACCCGCGCGGAGCCGTGAGCCGCGTCTCTAGCTCCGCCCCGCCCCGGCCCGGGGCTCTTCTGCTGGGGCGAGACAGGCTTTGCCTGTGGTGGCCAGGGTCAGCTGCATCCGTGGGTTCCAGGTGGGACGAGATCCCGGAACTGTAGCGGCGGGACCTTTGAGTATCGGAAACAGTTTGCAGCTCATCCTTCTGGTTCTGCTACCCCGGCTCTGGCCTCCGACAGCTCCGCTCCGTGCCAGTCCTAGTGCCCGCCCTTCAGGCCCCAGCCCTCCTGTACCCCAGAGATCGCTCATTTTGAAGGTTGCTGGCTATAGTGACTCATTTGGTATAACTGCTGGTTCCCATGACAACCAAATACCTCAAGAGCCACAGGCTGAACCAGAGCAGCTCCCCATAATCCTGTCTACTTCAATAGGGAATTTCACGCCATCCAAGAGCGCTTCCAGCGGCCACTACTCCCCCCTCCCCGTGGGAACATCCCCCCGGTGGAGACTGCTGGGGATAGAGACGGCCACCCGCCTCACCTTGAGGTCTAGTGGTGGAAAAGGGGTGCACAATTGGCGATCCCCCTATCAACCAGTATCACGCGGAGACACACATCAGAAGGGCAGCCACACGTGGCTAGATGAGCAACCTCTGAGCTGTGTAGAATTTTCCCAACTCAGCTCTCACACTGCAGCCAAAGGAAATTGTGTTTCTACCTGAACCTCAGGAGGAGCAGGGTCAAAGTAACCCCTAGGAGCTACAAGGCCCCTCCCAAAGCACAGGGCTTTCGCATACCCCAACTGGGGAATCAGAGTCTGCCACGGACATAACAGAATATCTAGCTAATAGGGAGCGGAGGACCCATATCCTCAAGTACAATCCATTAGCTCAGAGCCCAAGCTGGGAGGTCATTCTCACCACACTCCACTGGGAAGAGGAGAAGACCACAGGTCAGAGTTAACTCAAGATCCAACAAACTTGCTAAAATACACCTAAGGCAATACAGGCCACTACTTCTCTCCCTGGCTTTGCCAAGGAACAATAATTGTGGGCCTGGTGACAGGGTCATAAACTAGCTCTAACACCCCCAGCTCTCGACCAAGAGGCCACATGAGAAAAAAAACAGCGAAAGAACTCAGGGAACATGAAAAATCAGAGTGAAAAGTCACCCCCAAAAGAAATTATCAGTTCCTCAGCAATGGATACCAACCCAAATGAAATGGGTAGAATGTCAGAAGAGGAATTTCGTTTATGGATTATAAGAAAGCTCAATGAAATTCAAGAGAAAATTGAATCCCAGCACAAAGAAACCACAAGAAAAATGCAAGAAATGAATGAAAAATTCTCCAAAGAAATAGAAATATTATGGAAAAATCAAATAGAAATCCTAGAAATGAAAGAAGCATTCAAGGATCTACAAAACACAGTGGAAAGCCTTAAGAATAGGCTGGACCATGCAGAGGAAAGAATTACAGAGCTAGAAGACAGCTCCTATGCGCTAAATAAATCAGCCGAAGAGAAAGAACACAAAAACAAGAGGCAGGAAAAAAGCATACAAGAAATGTGGGATTATGTAAAGAGGCCAAACATAAGGATAATAGGTATCCCTGAGGGAGAGGAAGAAAATTTGCATGGGCTGGAAAATTTATTTGAAGGAATAATAGAGGAAAATTTCCATGGCTTAGCCAGAAATCTCGACATCCAAGTACAAGAAGCACACAGGACTCCTGGGAGAGTCAACGTGAAAAGGCATTCACCACGCCACATAATTATTAGACTGACCAAAGTAAACACAAAAGAGGCACTCCTCAGAGCTGTAAGACGAAAAAAGGAAGGAACCTACAAAGGGAAACCGATCAGATTAACTGCAGATTTCTCAGCTGAAACCTTACAAGCCAGAAGGGAATGGGGAGACATCATCAATCTCCTAAAACAAAACAAAGGTCAACCCAGAATTCTGTATCCTGCCAGACTAAGCTTCTTATATGAGGGAGAAATAAAGACCTTTCCAGATAAGCAATCACTGATAGAATTTGCGAAATCCAGACCGGCCTTGCAAGAAATGCTTAGACCTGCATTATACACTAAACACAGCAACAGACACCCACCTATGTAAAACTACGCAAAAGCTAAAACCCCAGAAACCAGATTCCATAATGACGCAAGAGGTAAAACAAAAGATACCACCCAACAGAATAATCAGAAATTTACCCCAAATATCAATTCTCTCAATAAATGTAAATGGTTTGAACTGCCCATTGAAGAGACATAGGCTGGCTGAATGGATGAAAAAATACAAACCAAGTATCTGTTGTCTTCAGGAAACACACCTTACACACAAAGACGCATTCAGACTCAAGGTGAAAGGATGGAATACAATTTTTCAGGCTAATGGAAACCAAAAGAAATCCGGAGTAGCCATCCTCATTTCAGATGACATAAACTTTAAAGCAATAAAAGTAAAGAAGGACAAAAATGGACACTATATAGTGGTGAAGGGAAAAATTTCACAAGAGGATTTAACAATCCTAAACATTTATGCACCCAACACAGGAGCACCCAGGTACATAAAGCAAATGCTGCTAGATCTAGACAACATAATAAGCAGGAATGCCATAATTGCAGGGGACTTCAACACCCCACTGACGGAACTGGACAGATCCTCCAAACAAAAAACAAATAGAGAAATAAAAGACCTAAACAGGACTCTAGAACATTTGGGCCTAACAGATATCTACAGAACACTCCACCCAAATAACACTGAATATACATTCTTCTCAGCAGCTCATGGAACTTTCTCTAAAATTGACCACATCCTAGGCCACAAAACAGATCTAAACAAATTCAAAAAAATAGAAATCATACCATGTATCTTTTCAGACCACAGCGGAATAAAATTAGATATCAATTCCAACAGAAACTCACATCTTCCTCCAAAAACTTGGAAACTAAACAATCTATTGCTGAAAGATTATTGGGTCAAGGAGGAGATTCAAATTGAAATCAAAAGATTCTTCGAATTAAATGATAATGGGGACACAAGTTATCAAAATCTGTGGGATACAGCAAAAGCAGTCCTGAGAGGAAAACTTATCGCCCTAAATTCCCACATCCAAAAGACAGAAAAGTCACAAATCAGTAAACTAATGAATCATCTTAAGGAAATGGAAAAGGAAGAGCAAAGCAATCCTAAAGCCAGCAGAAGAAAAGAAATAACCAAAATCAGAGCAGAATTAAATGAAATCGAGAACAAAAGAACAATACAGAAGATCAATGAAACGAAAAGCTGGTTCTTCGAAAAGATAAACAAAATAGACAGGCCACTTGCCAGGTTGACCAGAAGCAGAAAGGAAAGGACTCTAATAAGCTCAATTAGAAATGAAAAAGGAGAAGTCACAACTGATACCATGGAAATACAAAACATCATCTTTGAATACTACAAAAATCTCTATGCCCACAAACACGAAAACGTGGAGGAAATGGACAAATTCTTAGAAACACACTACCTCCCTAGGCTCAACCAGGAAGAAACAGAATTTCTAAACAGACCAATATCAAGCACCGAAATTGAAGCAGTAATAAAAAATCTACCCACAAAAAAAAGTCCCGGACCAGATGGGTTCACACCTGAATTCTACCAAGCCTACAAAGAAGAACTGTGCCTATACTGCAGAAATTATTTGAAAATATCCAGAAGGATGGAATCCTCCCAAACTCATTCTACGAAGCCAATATCACCTTGATACCAAAGCCAGGAAAGGACACAACAAAAAAAGAAAACTACAGACCAATATCCCTTATGAATATAGATGCAAAAATTCTCAATAAAATCCTTGCAAACCGAATTCAAATGTACATCAAAAAAATAATCCATCATGATCAGGTGGGCTTCATTCCCGAGATGCAGGGATGGTTCAACATACGCAAATCTATAAATGTAATTCACCATATAATAAAAGCAAGAACAAACATTATATGATCCTTTCAATAGATGCAGAAAAGGCTTTTGACAAAATCCAGCCCCCTTTATGATAAGAACTCTTAACAATATAGGCATAGATGGCTCATTCCTAGAAACTATTAAAGCCATATACGATAAACCCACAGCCAATATCATACTGAATGGGGAAAAATTGAAGGCATTCCCCCTTAAAACTGGCACCAGACAAGGGTGTCCACTATCTCCACTTCTTTTCAACATAGTGCTGGAAGTCCTGGCCACAGCAATTAGACAAGACAGAGGAATCAGGGGCGTCCAGATAGGGGCAGAAGAGGTCAAACTTTCACTATTCGCAGACGATATGATATTATACATAGAAAACCCCAAAGATTCAACCAAGAGATTACTGGAATTGATAAATGAATTCAGCAAAGTCTCAGGATACAAAATTAATACACACAAATCCATAGCCTTCATATATGCTAATAACAATCAAGCCGAGAAACAAATTAAAGATGCTATACCTTTTGCAATAGCAACAAAGAAAATTAATATTTAGGAATATATCTAACTAAGGAGGTCAAAGACCTATATAGAGAGAATTATGAAACACTGAGAAAGGAAATTGCAGAGGATGTAAATAGATGGAAAGCCCTACCATGCTCTTGGATAGGCAGAGTCAACATAGTAAAAATGGCTTTGCTACCTAAATTAATTTACAGAATCAATGCAATCCCTATCAAAATACCAACATCATTTTTTGCCGATCTAGAAAAAATAATTCTACGCTTCGTGTGGAACCAGAGAAGACCCCGTCTAGCCAAAGCGATCTTAAGCAAAAAGAACAAATTGGGAGGCATCTGTCTACCAGACTTCAAACTATACTACAAGGCTATAGTAACCAAAACTGCATGATATTGGCACAAGAACAGACACGTAGACCAATGGAACAGGACTGAGAACCCAAATATAAAACCAACCTCATACAGTCACCTGATCTTTGACAAATTCCAGAAAAATGTACACTGGGGAAAAGATTCCCTATTCAACAAATGGTGCTGGGAAAACTGGATGGCCATATGTAGAAGACTGAAACTGGACCCACACCTCTCACCTCTCACAAAAATCAATTCACAATGGATAACAGATCTAAACCTTAGACATGAAACCATAAGAATTCTCGAAGAAAACGTTGGTAAATCTCTTATGGACATTGGCCTAGGCAAAGAATTTATGAAGAAGACCCCCAAAGCAATCACAGCAGCAACAACAATAAATACATGGGACCTGATCAAACTGAAAAGCTTCTGCACAGCCAAGGAAACTATCACTAGAGTGAACAGACAACCTACAGAATGGGAGAAAATATTTGCATGCTACACCTCTGATAAAGGGCTGATAACCAGAATCTATACAGAACTTAGGAAAATCAACAAGAAAAAATCAAACAACCCTATTAAAAAATGGGCAAAGGACATGAACAGAAACTTTTCCAAAGAAGACAGAATAATGGCCAGCAAACATATAAAAAAGTGCTCAACTACTCTAATCATCAGGGAAATGCAAATCAAAACCACAGTGAGATATCACTTAACTCCAGTGAGATTGGCTCACATCAAAAAATCCCCAAATAACAAATGTTGGCGGGGATGTGGACAGATAGGAACACTCATACACTGCTGGTGGGACTGCAAATTAGTACAACCTCTATGGAAAAGAATATGGAGATACCTCAAAGAATTAAAAGTAGAATTACCATTTGACCCAGCAATCCCACTACTGGGTATTTATCCAAAAGAAAAAAAGACATTTTATAATAAAGACATCTGTTCTCGAATGTTCATAGCAGCACAATTCACAATTGCAAAGTTGTGGAAACAACCCAGGTGCCCATCAATACACGAGTGGATCAATAAAATGTGGTATATGTATACCATGGAGTATTACTCAGCAATAAGGAACAACAGTGAATTAACTCATCTGGTATTATCCTGGTTGGAGCTAGAACCCATTCTTTGAAGCAAAGTGTCACAGGATTGGAAAAACAAGCACCACTGGTACTCACCATCAAACTGGTACTAACTGATGAACACTTACATCACACAGGGCAATAACATTCATCTGAGGGCGGGCGGGCGGGAGGGGGGTGGAAGGGATGGGAAAAACTCTCACTGAATGGATGTGGGGAGCACAGTTTGGGAGACGACCACGATTGTGGCTCTGACACGGGCAGAACAGGGGCAATGTGTATGGCCAAAGTGTTGTACCCCCATGATATTCTGAAATTAAAAAAATAAATTAAAAAAAAAAGAGATACCTATATTCTCTTGTTTATTGTAGCACTATTCACAATAGCTAAGAGATGGAATCAACCTAAGTGTCCAACAACAGATGAATGGGTAAAGAAAATGTGGTATATACACAATGGAATACTATTCAGCCATTAGAAAATAATGAAATCCTGTCATTTGCAGAAATATGGATCTAACTGGAAGTTATTATGTTAAGCGAAAAAAGTCAGGAACAGAAAGACAAATATTGCATGTTCTCACTCATATGTGGAAGCAAAAAAAGTTGATCTCATGGAAGTAGACAGTAGAATGATGATTAGCAGAAGCTAGGAAAGGGGGGAGGTGTGAAGAGAGGTTGGTTAATGGGTACACACAGTTATAGATAGAAGGAATAAGTTCTAGTGTTCAATAGCACAGCAGGGTAACTATAGTTAACAATTTATTGTGTATTTCAAAATAGCTAGAAGAAAGATTAGAAATTTTCCCAACACAATGAAATGATAAATGTTGAGGTGATGGATATCCTAAATATCCTGATTTGATCATTACATATTGTATGAGTGTATCCAAATATCGTATGTACTCCCTAAGTATGTACAATTATAATGAAGCAATTTCAAAAGTTTTAAAAAAGGTTAAACATAGCATTACCATATGATGCAGCAATTCCACTTCTAGTTATATACTTAAAAGATCTGAAAACTCAAAAAGACACTTGTACACTAATGTTCATAGCAGCATTCACAAGAGCGAAAAGGTAGAAACAATCTAAATGTTCATCAACAGATGAATAAACAAAATGTAGTATATACATACAATGGAGTATTATCCAGACTTAAAAAGGAATGAAATTCTGATACATGCTACAAAGCCAAATGGAGTTGGGAACCTATTTGGAATAGATGTCTGGGCTCAAGAAATTTAGAGGTAAATGGGATATATACAGTATTTAAAAGCATGGGAATTCAGAGCACTGCTGTATCCCCAAAAATTCCTAGAAAACAATGTATAATACAAAGTAGGTGCTCAAAAGAAATAGTTGAACAAAATGAATCAATGAATGAGTCAGAGTATGGGGAGAATAGACGATATCTGGCAATGGTCCTTCAGAGTCCAACACTTAGAGGCTGGGATAATGAAAAAGTAAAGAATCTACAAAGGACTAATGAGGTAGGAAGACACTCAATAAACTGCAATGTCACAGAAACCAAAAGAAGAGAATGTTTTAAGGAAGACACAGTCAACGCTACTGAAAGGACAGGAAAGAGCATTCAGTGAATGGCTGTGGCAATATGAAGTTGTTCTGATGACAACAGCAGTTGGGTTGTATGGTAGGGTAGCAACCAGATTAGAATGAATTAAGAAGTGAAGAAAGCACAAGTAGGTAACTCTTTGAAAAATGGCCACACAGGAGAATAAAGCATTGGGACCAAAGCTAGAATACAGGGTTAAAGAAAGGTTTATTTTAAGACTGGAGATGCTAGAGGATGTTTATATGCTAGGATAAATGATCCAATGGTACAGGAGAGGCCGAAGAGGCTAAAGAGTTTAAGTATAGCAACAAAATGTTTAAGAAAGGGAGAGAATACGGATTTTAGAGTTCAAACACAGCAACTGGTCTTTGATAGGGAGGGCAGGGGTTTTTTGGTGGAAAAGGGAAAAAGGGAAAAGTTGCTAGAAAAGACAGAGAAAGGTTTACAGATTTTAAGGTGGAAAGATGAAGTTTTAATCTAATTTTAATTTATGAAGTATGAGACAAGGTAATCATATGAGAATTAAGAGGGGTTTTGGGATACAAGAGACAGATGAAGATGTTGTTATCTCAGAGAGTAAAAACCAGAGTATTGCATGAGATTATGTATGCCAAGAATTTATAGCACAGAACCTGGCACAATGGGAGAGCTCAATAAATGACAGGCCTTTTGTATTATCTGATCTCCAGGTGGAGAAAGTTTTCTAAATAAATACAAAGCAATGTTCAAGAAAAACAACTATCTTTATTGTGTTGTATTATAAAATTTTAGAATTATAAAATTAAGCTTCAAAATGTTAGGGGAAAAAAGCGCACCAAATAGAGTTAAAGACATACAAATTAGCCGAGCACGCCTGTAATCCTAGCACTTTGGGAAGGCGAGGAGGAATCATCGCTTGAGGCCAGGAGCTTTATTTGTAATTGCCAAACTTGGAAGCAACAAAGACATCCTTCAATGGGTAAATGGCGGTTCACAAAACTGATGCTTAAAAAAATTAATTAAATAAATGGATAAATGGATAAACAAATTGTGGCATGTCATACAATAGAATATCATTCAGCAACAAAAAGAAATATGCTAGTAAGCCATAAAAAAAATGGAGAAACCTTAAATGCCTACTGCTAACTGAAAGACGCCAATCTGAAAAGGCTATATAGTATAGATTCCAAATACACGACATTCTGGAAAAGGCAAAACTATGGAGATAGTAAAAAGATCAGTGATTGTCAGGGGTTTAGAGGAGTGGTGGTGAATAAGTGGAGCACAGGGGAATTTTTAGGGCAATGCAACTATTCTGTATGAAACTGTAAGTGAACCCTAATGTAAACTATGGACCTTACTTAATACAAATAATAATGTATTTAATAATAATACATCTATCAATATTGGCTCATCAATTTTACCAAATGTACCACACTAATGCAAGATATTAATAATAAAGGCAATGGGGGGAGCTCTCTATATTTTCCTTTTTCTGTAAACCTAAAACTGGTCTAACTAGTAGTCTATTAAAAAATATCCTACAACCAACAGAGTTAAAGACATACAAATCCCTAAGAAAAACACAAAAGTAGAGCAAGGAATACATCAGGAAATTCATGGAAGAAAAATTAAAATAAGTAATAAACAAGAACTAACATTCAACCTCACTAGCATAGCACAGTTTCACACTTAAAGCCTAGAAACATAGGCTCTGCTACTTTCTAGATGTGTTACCTTGAGCAAGCTTTTAAACCTCTGTAAGAATTTGCCTCTCAAAATGTAGTATTTTTACTAACTTCATCAGCATCATCTGGGATCCACTTTTTGAAATGCAGACTTGAGCCCAATCCAGAATTACTGATTTAGAATCTGCATTTTAACAATATATCTAGGTGATTCATATGCACATTAAAGTTAAGAAGTCTACTGTAAGCCAAAGTCTTCTCACATCTAAAATAAAGATAAGGTTAGTATTTATCTCAAGAGATTGCCAAAATAAGGTAAAACACATAAACATTTAGCAACCACCAAAAACTTGGTAAGTGTTGGCTGTTATTAGTATAGCAGTAATTAAATAAAAGTGAATTAAAACACATAAATTTTTGCAGGTCAGTTAAATTAACAAAGCTTTTTAAAAATAAAAATTGAGCCTGGTGAAGGTAAAGTGAGGCAGATAACTATCCACAACTGGTAAACATGTATCTGGGATACAATCTTTCTGGGAAGCAATTTGGCAATATGCACCAAATGTCTTTAAAATGTTCATACTCTTTGAAGCCGCTTCTAGGAAACTACGCCAAAGAATTAAAGAGAGATGTGGACAAAGATTTTAATTTATTAAACAGTTATTTACAATAGCAAGTGTAATAACATGAACTCTGTAGGGTATAAGTATTAACTAACTAAATCTTTCCTACAACCCATGCTGTGTTAGGTCTCCTCTTCCTGCTCCTGGATGATGTCACCAGCAGATTTTGTAGCTTTTCTATTAACTTTCGGGTATTAAAACAGTTTCATTCTCAAACAGTAAAAAGTTCAGTTCAACCTAAATCAGAACTTCAATTTTCATTCCAATTCTCCAGCTAAGGCCTAAACTGAAAATTCCACAAAAGCAGAGAAGGGGAGGAAAAGATAGGTTTTTTCATTGTTTTCTAAGCTTGCTTTTCCATTCTTCCAGTTCACGGTTTCTTCTAGCTTGCTCCTCCTGGATGGGAACACCATGGTAAAGGAAAGCAAGAAGAGCGAGAGGAAGAATACACCATCTTATATGACTAGTTTGTAGCAATCTGGTGTCAATGCTCTATATTGACACCAAATTTTGACCCTCTATTGTGAAGCACGTTATGGGTTTCTCAGAGCCCCATCTTAACGTGGGTGATGCTTTCTCTGGCTAACACTGCATATTTTCACCTCAGCTTAGAAGAAGGCACAAATACCACAGCCTCTTTCTCACCACCACACAGCAGGAGGCGAGCCAGTGTATTTACAGCTGCTCCCCATCACTCACATCACAGCCTGAGCTCTGCCTCCATACATACATACATACATACACACACACACACACACACACACACCCATCCGTTGAAAAACTGTCTTTCATCAAAGTGGTCCCTGGTGCCAAAAAGGCCGGGGACCACTGGTCAGTTCTCAATAACATGACACATTTAAAATGGTCAAGTTGTTATGTCATCTGTCTAGACAACCTATATATAGGCTAACTGGAAACAACTGAGACAGATATACTTAATATTCACCTATACACCAAAAGTGTCAGAGGACAGCTCAAGAAAAAGGAGGTCACTTTAGAAATAAAACAACTGATCAGAGACTAATCTTTGTGAGATTCAGAAAATAAATTCAACTAGTTATTTGCTGAGACTGTGATTGACTGTTTGGGGCAAAACCTACCACTAAAGCCACAAGTGAGGTTTCTAGAAACACTGTGGATAAAAAGAAGGATAAGGGCATTTGAGTTATTATTTTAGCTCTGCTACTATCTCACTTGGTCTTGAATAAGTCACTTATACTCTCAAGGACTCAATTACTATACATTACATTGAAAATACTGGATTTAGGAGATCATTTTCAGCTATAAAATACCATGATTCTTTTCCGGAACATATCCAGAAGTACGTCATGTTAGACTTAACTATACATGTTTACCTAAAAAGTGACAAATCACAAGCTTTATAATAATATCTATTTTAAGCTTAGGAGGAAAAAAATGAGTCTTTGGTAAGAAATCTAACATAAATCTTGCTTTTTAAAATACAAAGTTTTAAAAACATTCTCCTGATCATTTGTATTGTTCACTCATTTGTCTTTTTAAAAACATTCCAGATGCTTCCCATTCTTCCACCCAGAAAAAAGAAGACATAATGTGAAGAACACTCTGCATATATAAGCATTAAACCTCTTGTAATCCTTCTAATGCCATCCTATTACCTACAAAGACTGTATAACACCAAAAACTTTCAGAAATAACTGTATTTAAAAACATGCTACAAAACGTGGTAGGTTAATCATATTTGTGCTTCAGTTAACCCCCCAAATCCCATTAAGATGACAATAAAGAGACACTTTAAGAGGAAACAGAACCACGAAAAAAAAAAAAAACTTTTAGAGACACAATCCAAGAGATCAAAATCTAATAGAAATACCAGAAAGGGATAATAAGGCTTAAGAAACTACCATCAAAATCATACAAGTTAATCTTCCAGAGCTGAAGTGCAGTATAAGTCTCCACTAAATGCAATCATCAAATTCTCACTTCAGTTAACGAAGAAAGACCCACAGCAAGAAACATCATCATGCAGAATGATTCTACAAGCTTTCAGAGAGGGAAAGAAAAAAAATATATACAAAGAATTGAGAATCAAAATAAAAGCTGACTTTTCCAAAGCAATACCAAAACATAGGAGAAAATAAAGAAACTAAAAGAATGCCTTTACAATTTGGGAAAAAATAATTTTTGTAGAGACGGGATTTCACTATGTTGCCCAGGATGTTTTTTTTTCTTTACATCCTTATTCTGTAAGTTTTCGATTTTTAAATTATTTTTTCTTCTTTTTAAACTTTTTTGTTAAAAACTAAGACAAACACACATTAGCCTAGGCCTACACAGGGTCAGGATCATCAATACCACCATCTTTCACCTCCATATCTTGTCCTACTGGAAGGTCTTCAAGGGGCAATAACACCCATAGAGCTGTCATCTCCTATGATAACCGTGCCTTTTTCCGGAATACCTCCTCAAAGACCTGCCTGAGACTGTTTTACAGTTAACTTTTTTTTTTAGTAAGTAGAGTACACTCTAAAATAATGATAAAAAGTACAGTAAATCCAACCAGTAACATAGTCATTTATTATTATCAAGTATTATATACTATACATAACTGTATGTGCTATGCTTTTATACGTCTAACAGTATAGGTTTGTTTACACCAGCACCACCACAAACGTAAGTAATGCATTGCACTATGACATTAGGACAGCTGCTACGTCACTTGTCAACAGGAATTTTTCAGCTCCATTATAATCTTATGGGACCACCATCATATATGTGGTCTGTCATTAACCAAAACATTGTTATGCTGCATGTGACTTTACAAGACTTAAACACTGAAAACTACAAAACATCACTGAAAGAAATTAAAGACTTAAATAAATGAAAATACAGCCCATGTTCATGGATCAGAAGAGTTAATACCATTAAGATGGCTCCCCAATTTTATCTACAGATTCAACACAATTACTGTCAAAATCCCAGGTGCCTTTTTGGCAGAAATTAACAAATGATCCTAAAATTTATATGGAAATTCAAGGAATGTAAAATAGCCAAAATAATCTTGAAATAGAGGACACACACATCACAATTTCAAAACTTACTATGAAGGTACAGTAATCAAGAATCTGTGGTACTGACATAGGGATAGACATATAGATCAATGGAATAGAATTGAGAGTCCATAAATAAAATTGTACATTTATGGGTGATTTTTGCAAAGATGCCAAGACAATTCAATGGCGAAAGAAAAATATTTTCAACAAATGATGCTGGGACAACTGATATCCACATGCAAATGAATAAATATGAACCCATACTGTAACCAGCTCCACGAACCCCCATATGTTTTTTATAACATATTATAAAACTAACTACTTGACCCTTTGAGTTATTTCCCAGAAATGATGGACTCAAACTCCTGGCCTCGAGTGACCCTCCACCACAGCCTCCCAAAGTTCTGGGATTATAGGTGTGAGTCACCACACCCAACCTGAAATGATGGATTTTCTACAAGAAAAAGTAGTTGAGATTCTGAAGACCTCAGGGAAGACTTCCTGCCACGAGGACTTACCATCCCCCTCCACCTGCCCCAAGGTACATGGCTCCTCCTTAAAAAGCCCATGAGGTAGTTTCTCCCATTCTTCGGGCAAGACCCCAGTCAAAATTTCTTTCTTCCTTGGCAATCCTTGTTGTCTCAATAATTGGATCTTTGTGAGTGTAATTTATAAGAAAAAAGTAATCAGTTACCTCTACCTAAATATTGGTATATTCCTCTTGGTTCTTAATGTTCTAGTCCTAAAGTTGTAGAGAGATAAACTGATATATCAACTATAATATTCAAATAAGATCAAGATGTAACCCACATTATGGAATACAACTATACATATAGTTAACTAAAGCTTAAGTACATACAAATATTATACAGACACAACTATGTGATGTTGACTACTGATTCCTTCTAATCAGGATACTTAAGTGGCCAGAATAGTGTCTGTCCTCAACAAAAGTCTCTTATTCTATTGCACTGAATCTGAATTTTCCCCTAAATTATTGTCCATTTTGATATTTCCAACTATTTAAAACAAGTTACTTCCCTATGAAGTGCTTAGCACTGCAAAGAATTCAGCAGAGAGATGCTTTTTTCCTTCCTTAAACACATGAATTTTTATTGGAGGTAACTGTATAGCAGGCTTGGGATATTCAAACTCTGCACATTCCAAGAAAGGACTGGCCCTTGGTCAGCTCCTGGGAGACTGGCATGTGAGTTGGTAAACTGAGTGGGGAAGATCTGCCCTCAATGTGGGTGGGCACCATTCCACTGGCTGGGAGCCTGGGGGGAGGAAGCAGAGGAAAGGTGAATTCTTTCTCTCTCTCTCCCTCCCCTGAAGCTGGGAAACTCTTCTCCTGCCCTCAGACATCAGAACTCTATGCTTTCTAGCCTTTAGACCCCAGGACTTACACCAGCAAACCCCAGGTTCTCAAGCCTTCAGCCTTGGACTGAGACTTATGCCAATGGCTTCCCTGGATCTAAGGTTTTGGGACTTGGACTGAGCCATGCTACTGGTATCCCAGGGTCTCCAACTTGGTGATACTTTCATGGGACTTCTCTGCCTCAATAATTACATGAACCAATTTCCCTAATAAATCCACGCACATATAAATATCCATATATACACATATCCTATTGGTTCTGCCTGTCTGGAGAACCCTGACAAGTACTATACATGGGCTGAAGAGGAATGGGATATACGCATAATATCAAAGTATTTCCCCAAAAGGTACTATTAATTACAAAGAAATATTTTAAGAGTAACTTCGCAGTGGAGAAACCTGGCAGATACAACTGTAGTCAAGTGATCAAAATGAATATCAGCAGCATCGGGACAAATTAAAGTCATTACCCATCCGATAGGAAGCAAAAGAATAACACAGCACTTCTGTGACATTCCTACTAAAAATATGTAATTTGATTCTAGTCATGAGGAAACACCGGAACCTTAAAGGATAATCTCAATAAATAACTGCCTATAACCTTCAAATGTGTCATGGTCATGAAAACCAAAGACAGATGAGATGAGGAACTATTCCAGACTGAAGCAGACTAAAGAGTCATGACAATTAACCACGACACATATTTCTGAACTGAACCCTTACTCTATAAAGGACATTACTGGGACAAATGGCAAATTTTGAATGGAAATCAGAGAATTAGACACTGGAAATATATCAACATTACTTCCTGATTTTGATGATTGTTTTGCGATTAAGCAGGAAAATGTTCTTGTTTGAAAAAAACACACACACCCCCTACGTATTCAGGAGTACTGGGGCATCAGGGTCAGCAACTTAACTCTCAAATAGTTCAGGGGGAAAAAAGTTCTTTGTACCGTAAAAATATATACATATATATATTACTTAAAAATAAAAGAAATTTTGGGTGATAATGATGTGCCAATGTAGGTTCATCAATTGTAATAAATGTACCACTCTGGAGAGGGATACTGATAACAAGGGAGGCTATGCATAGTTGCAGGAGGAGGTATGAGGGAAATCTCTGTACCTTATGCTCAATTTTGCAGTGAACATAAAACTGCTCTAAAAAAATAAAGTCTAGGTTGGCGCCATGGCTCAGGCGTGTAATCCTAGCACTTTAGGAGGCCCAGGTGGGAGGATGGCTTGAGCCCAGGAGTCTGAGGTTGTAGACAGCTATGATGACGCCACTGCACTCCAGCCTGGGCAACAGAGCGAGACCCTGTCTCAAAAAACTAACTAAATAAATAAATAAAAATAAATAAAAAATAAAGTCTAATAAAAAATAAAATAAATTCTTCACTTCACCCAGGTGTAGTGATATTAAATTATCATGGTTTTTGAGGGAAATTTCCATTAATTTAGCCATGATTAAATTTTGGCTTATAAATCTACTTTTAATTATCCTGTCAATATATAACTTTTAACTAACCATGTCAAAAAGAAATCTTTCATAGTTGCTTCATCCTATAAAAAGGCTTGTATATATATTATGCATGTTTTCCACCATTACATCTTAAGCTAATTACCCCTGTATGCTTCATATCAATAAAAATGATAACTGAGTTTTGAAAAACTTTTCATGTTTAATGTGGAGACTATTACTCAACAGGAGTGAATAAATTTAATAGCACTAACCTGACCCATTGTTACATTTATTTTCACATAAGATGCTATTGATAAACCTTTTCTCTTTCAAATCATTTCTCTTTCATGTTTATATTTGATCACCTGGTTAACGACTGAATCCTAAATATCTAGAAAGCAACCGAACTGCAGAATTCTGAAAACATTATAAAAGATAAATCCTACATACAAATTTTCCTTAAACAACTATCAGGCCTTAGACAAACTGCCAAACCAAAAAACCCATTACTGAATGGGCACAGAGGCCCATGCCTGTAATCCCAGCACTTTGGGAGGCCAAGACAGGAGGATCGCCTGAGCCCAGGAGTTCAAGACTAGCCCAGGCAACACATCTCTACAAAAAAATAAGAAAAATCGGCTGGGTGTGGTGGTACACACCTGCAAGTCCCCAGCTACTCGATAGGCTGAGGCAGGAGGATCACTTGAGCCCAGGATTGGCTGCAGTAAGCTACAATGGCACCACTGCACTCCACCCCAGGCAACAGAGTGAGGCCCTGTCTGAAAACAAACAAACAAACAGAAAAAACTCATTACCAAGACCCAATAAATAAACAAGCAACCACAATTTCCCAGTTTGAAACCTAGGAGTCATAATAATTATGTGTTGTATAATATACAGTTTGCCTGTTCAGAATAAACCTAAAGTATTATCAAGGTATCATCTCAGTCCTTATATAGTTTCTATTCCCACTTCTTTAAAACAGGGACTACCATCTTATTTGTATCTCTTCTCTCAACTGCCCTGAAAGGCTGGCACATGGTAATCAATAAATGTCTGGAGTGGAGTTTCCTCTCCACTTTTTCCTTGGGAGGTAATGTCATCATGCCACTTACTCCATGCTATGGTTATTTGTGTAATGGGCCTACTTCCATTATAGGATTATAGGGTAGATGTACCTTCAGAATAAGGATCACAGTTCATTTTTAAAGATTTCTTTTTAAATCCCTATGCCACCAGAATCTCACACAAAAGAATTTTAGTTGAAAACCAGTGCATCTTTGATCTATAAACAAAACTTGCATTAAGTAGGAGTCAGGATATCATCCTTCCTATTTTTTTTTTCATAGCCTAAATCATAGAAGCCTATCATCCTTCCCATTTTCAGATGGAAAAAGAAAAAAAAGAGAATAACATAAATGAATTACTAGGAGATCTCAACTCAACTCACTCAACTCACTTCTGCAGTTTGGCCACAGACCAAACCCATCACTTTCTTGCTTTCTATGTGATCACCCACTACACTGTTAGGAACATACAATGGCTCCAAGATAACTACAACAAAAATAGTACCTGATGCACTAGTCAGGGCAATTGTTTTAGCTTAATCATGATTTTAGAAGGAAAACTCCATTTGAAACTCATGTGAGGATAAAAATCCTACCCAAATAAGGGTAAACTACACAAAATTAAGACAAATTCAAGTTTAGCAAATAAGAAATAAATGGTTGAATAAATGTAAAAATCCACTATAGCATATGAAGTAGGGCAGCAAAAACAATGGCTTAAGTTTAAGGGCTTACTGGGTCCATTTTAACAGCTAATATTGCAAGAGTAGAAGACAAAAATATAGGAATGACACTTCATGATACATACTCTCCCCTTTTGGCCACAGGTTTATTATTTTGCCCCTGCTCACCCCAGAGCAAGCTAGCTCACCTTTCTCTACTTTACAGGTTAATGCCACTTCCCTCAAAGATGTTAACTGAAAAAGATAATAAAACCATGAGATGAAAAAGTGAAAAGCACAAGTTTACACACCCTATAGTTAAAAGTGGGAAGAAGAAAGAGTTAATTCAACTCAACCAAAGACAGTAAAAAGGAGACAGAGGAGATACAGGCTGTAGAAATTATGAAAGAAATTATGAAAGGAGAAAGTGTGCTGTATTTGTGATTATACAACTCCAGTAATAGATAAACCCAAAATACAGCAGAAGATTATTATTTCTCAAGTTCTCGCTTTCGTTCTCATACACACTGGTGATAAACATGCTTACTAATCCCATATATCCCCAAGCAGAAATATTTTCCTCTAATATACAACTAAAAAAATAAAGATTTTTGTTGTTATTGTTAGCAAAAATCTGAAAAAGATGCCAAATACCACAATAGCATCTGGCAGACCTCTCTGGTTTGCATATGTCTGCAATAGTAAACCTCTCAAAGATTTAAATAGTTGAGAAAGAACTTACTATTCTGAAATCTTATTTGGAAAAATCAGTAGCAGAGTTACAAGCAAATCTTTGTCACAAGCAAACTCTTATTAAAAACAAAAGATTTATTTATAAAAAATTATATTGTTCTTGAGTTTTTCATCAGAGCAGACCATTAGCACTTAAAAGCAATTACTAGCATTGTTGTTTTCTTAAATCATTAAAGATTAAGTTTCCTTTCCATGAACAATAATATGCAGACAGTCTTTACTTGTAATTGTTAGATGGTAACTTTATGCTGCTCAATAAACAAAGCTTAAGCACAAAGCTTTACCATGGCGTAAGAACCAGATGGAAAAGTATAAACGAACAGTAACGTTTGGCATTTAGAATAACAGTAAATCAGAAATACCTCTATTTCTTAATTTACTTTATGTTTACACCTGGATTAACAAAGATCTGAAAACATTAAACTCTGAGATCTAACAAAATAAAACCATTTGAGAACCTATTATTTTCTCCACAATTCTGAAATGTATAACTACAATTACAAATACTGGAACAATTATTTATAGATTGATCTCCTTTTCCAAAATCACTTTTTTCTATCTGCAAAAAAAGTATTCATAATGAGGAAAAACACTAAAGCATAGATGACCATAAACGTAAATTAAAACTCAAGTTATATGTCCCAAGAGGCTAGGCAAGACAGTAGAGATCTTTCACCTATGTTCCTGCACCTACACCTTATAGATGGAAAGAAACCAAATGACACCACATTCTAATTCAAAGGTAAGAAGGCAAGATATTAGAGTTTCAACAAGGAGTAGCACTGATTAAATTTAAATACATCATAGATTCTCTTTATACCCAAAGACAGCTAACAAATGTCTTAACAGTAATATACCAAGTATTATAACGTTTTCAGGGACAAGAAAAAAATAAGCAAAATCACAAGCAATCATATGGTGAGTACTTTATTAAATAATCTTCTTAGGGATCATGGGTGTATGAGTCAGGGTTCAGCTAAAAGAAACAGTGTCACAATCACTTAAGAGAAGTTTATAGAAGTAACTGGGTGTTTATCAGATAATAGGAAACACTAGAAGAGTAGGCTCTAAGATGCACCTTCAGATATTATGTACCTGGCAAAATCACAGAATTGACCCACCAGGAACAGATACATCTAACACAATCAAAGGGGTGAAAATAAGAAGGCAACCACTGGAAATCTTAATTCCAGAAACATTACCAACCTATACGATGGATCGGGAAACTGCCACGTCATTACTGTTGGCCCTAGAATCCATCATGCCAGGTAAATGTGCATCATCCAAAAGATCTATGTACCACATTCTGGCACTCAACACTCATAAAAACTAGTAACTGGACAATGCAACACTGCCAGAGAAAAACTCAATGTTTCCGCACTGTTCTGGCTACCACAAACCACACTGTTCTGGCTACCATTTCTGCCAGAGCAGAAATGCAACTTCCTACCCATCTCCCCCTCCAACTATCACGTGAGTGCATCTAATTTAATCAAGTATAGATCACATCCAGAACCCTAGCTCCAAGGAAGTTTTCACATATTCCAGACTCTGTAGTAAGACACCATACATTAGAAGGTAAATGGAATGGATACTGAGCAAGCCCATCCACAGTACTTGACACAAAGGGCAAGCTCAAACTAATACCAAATACAGAAAATGAGGAGGTAGTAACTATAATTTTCACTCTAAATGTATAGTAATACCAAGGGAAAAGGTAAAATATATTTTCCCAGGTGAAACAATGGAAATTATATATTTCCTATTTTGAAATACATTTTAAAACCACGAAAAGTCATTTCACAATAACAAATGAGAATTTCTAAAAATACAGTGTCATGTCCCTTATTAATGGAGAACGTTAAATACAACAAATAGAAAAGAAGATATCCTAAAATGGCAGTTTATGAATTGTATGTTTATACCCTAGGATAAGAAAACTTCTAAGAAAAAAATTTGAGCTCTGAAAATATTTAGAAAAGGGAAATATTGTTTTACAGTAAATTACGCCAGAAAGTAATGCTGTAAAACTGACAAGCTCTCATCAAAGGGACAGAAGATTCAGCTTAAAGGGGCTTCCAATTAGCTAAAACTGCAACACCCGACCACCAAACTTAATAATGACTAATGGATCATATCACACTGAAATAAAGAAGAATCCATGAGTCCATACTTGATGGATGGGTACATAGAGCTCTTCTTTACAAGAGAATGAATGTCAAGTGATAAATGGTCAAGAAATGATAGAAAATCACCATTTTGCAACCACCATGGCAATAACTGTTAAAAGCCAAAATCAAAAAGGCATACTAAAACCAATGTGAGAAAATTAATCATTACAAAGAAAAAAAAAGGTATCCTTACAGGAGAGAAATACATGGCAAACACCACTTGAAACAAGTGCTCAAACTTAACATTACCAATAATGGGACACACTCTTGATATGACATACTGAGAAGAATACACAACTTATTTCCTGCCGAATATTTAAAAATGCACAAACTAAATGTAATCCCAAGGAAACAAAAAAAGAAACCCACTTTGAGGGACACTCCAAAAGAAAAAAAAAAACAAAAAACTGGCAAGTACTCTTTAAAAATGTCAACGTAATGATGAAAACAGAAAAGCTGAGGAAGTGTTCTAGATTAAAGAGCAAAGCGACATGATAAATAAATGCAGTAAGAAATCTCAGATTGGACCCTGGATTGGAAGGAAAAAAAAGAAATCTGCTAAAAAGGATATTACAGTTGGCAAAGTTGAGGAGTTCATGAGACAGAGCTAGGAGGATGAGGACTAACAACGCAACTGCAGTTCTCAAGTCAGCAGTACCGGACAGGGCAGGCCGGTGGCTCATGCCTGTAATCCTAGCACTCTGGGAGGCCAAGGCGAGAGGATTGCTTCAGCTCAGGAGTTTGAGACCAGCCTGAACAAGAGCAAGACCCCATCTCTACTAAAAATAGAAAAATTAGCCAGGCACGGTGGCATGTGCCTGTAGTCCCAGCTACTCGGGAGGCTGAGGCAGGAGGATCGCTTAAGCTCAGGAGATCGAGGTTGCAGTGAGCTACGATGATGCCACTGCCCTCTAGCCAGGGTGACAGAGCAAGATCTTGTATACAAAATAAATAAATAATAAAATTGAAAAAAATTCCATTTACAATAGTATCAAAAAGAATAAAACATTTGGTAATAAATTTAACCAAGAAGGAACAAGACTTACACACTGAAAACTACACAGCATCATTGAAAGACATAAAGACCTAAATAAAAGACATGTTCATGGGCCAGGTGCAGTGGTTCACACCTGTAATCCCAGCACATTGGGAGCCCAGGCATATATCAAGCTAAATGACTTAAATTCTTTTTGTCAACCCAGCCTGCTCTTCTAGATTTAGAATAAAAGGTTTTGAGGGAGAAGAAGAATCATTATTCAAGCACTATCTCCTGACAGAAGACTTGTGGTACTACTACATATTGGGAGAAGGCTGGCATCCCTTGTTGACTTCCCCTATCCTACTTTGTTTTGTAGGTTCTAGAAGTTCCTAACAATGAATCTTCTTACCTGTATTCAAAGTCTTCAAGAGACAAATGGATAAGGCCAAATAACAGCCAAAAAGAACAACAAAAGAAAAATAGTCCCACATTAGTTTAGTTCAACTCTATTAATTCAAAATGTACAACAAATACTCTTCATAGAAATCAAAATGGTAACAGAACTAGGCTGCAGGTCCATGAGTTACTTACCACTGACTTTACAGAATGGAAAGATGCTCAATAAATATTTTTGAATGAACAGGAAGGAAAAAATGTATAATAAAATAAATGGTGAGCCGTAAGTTCATCTTACTCAACAAAAATATACTGAACACTAAGAACTGAGGACATTAGAGGCAAAAAATTAACATAATTCCTCTCTGCACAGGATTATTTAATAGTCTAGCAGTCAGTGGTAAACTTGAGCTTACTTGTCTAATTTTTTAAAATAGGAATATCTCCCTTGCTTACTTCCTAGGAAGTTGCAGATCAGCTCAGACATTTGATGAGCATTCTCTATAGAATAAGCCCTGCACTAAGTTAACAGCAAATGAACTGATTAAAGAGCACCAACCATGTGTTAAATATTAGTGTCAATTCTGTTGACCACATCTACATTAAATATGATGGACAAATAAAAAGTATTTGCCAACTTTCATTTTCATGGGCATAAACCTACAAACTCTTCAAATTTGCAGAGCTAATTTATTTCACTGCTCTCAGATATTTTCTACTGCTTACTAGAAAGATCTAAATTACTCGTTCAAACAAATATTCACCGAGTACCTATTTTTGTGCCAGGCACTGTTCCAGGTGCTGGAAATGAACAAGAGACAAAAATCACTGCCCTCACATGCCAGGGTAGGAAAACAGACAAATAAGATATACTCTATGTTAAAAGATATTATGTAGGAAAATAAAGCATGGAAAGTACAAGGGGGAGAGTGAACAAGGGAAGGGGTCATGAAGAAGGGGACATATCAGCAAAAACCTGACCGAGGTAAAAGAACCAGTCATGCAACTACCTGGGTGGGGACAGAATACTCCTGGCGCAGAGGGCACAGCAAGTGCAAAATAAAAAGGCCCTGAGGTAGAAGTATGCCTGGTACTTTCAAAAAAAAGGAAGCCAAAGTAGCTGGAGTTGAGTGAACAAAGGACGGTAGAGGAGTATAACAGGAGATCAGGTCAAGACTAGAAGCTGATCATTTGAGGCTTGTATTCAATTTTTTTTGTTTTGCTTTTTGTTTTTTAACTTTATTGAGGTATAATTTACAAATACAAATTGTACATCTTTGACGCATACAACCTGATTTGTTATATGCACAGACTGTGAAATGATTATCACAATCAAGATAATTAATGTATCCATCACCTCACAGCTACCTTTGGTGGGGAGAGGCAATTAGAACACTTAAGATCTATTCTCTCAGCAAATGTGAAGTATACATTACTATTAACCATAGTTACGATGCAGTACATTAGATTCCCAAGACCTTATTCATCCTATAACTGAAAGTTTGTGTTCTCTGACCAACATCTTCCCATTTCTCCCCCCGCCAGCCCCTGGCAGCAACCATTCTAGTCTTTGCTTCTTTGAGTTTGACTTTTTTAGATTCCACATATAAGTGAGATCATACAGCATTTGTCTTTCTGTGTCTGGCTTAGTTCACTTAGCTTAATGTTTTCCAGGTTCATCCACGTTGTCACAAACAGGGTTTTCTTTTTATGACTGAATAATATTTCATCATATATACAGTTGACTCTTGAACGGCACGGGTTTCAACTGCACGAGTCCACTTATATGTGGATTTTTTTCAACCAAACTTGGGTGGAAAATACAGTACTCACAGGATGCAAAACATACATATATGGATGGACAACTTTTCCTATACTAAGGTTCCATAGGGGTGACTGCAGGACTTGAGTATGCACAGAGTTTAGTATACTCAGGGGTCCTGGACCCAATCACCACATATACAAAGTGACAACTGTATATACAACACTCATTTTCGTTATCCATTCATCCATAACAGACACTTGTTTCCATATATTAGCTATTGTGAATAATACTGAAATGAACATGGGAGTACAGATCTCTCTTTGAGATACTAATTTCATTCCCTGTGGCTATATACCCAGAAGTGGGATTGCTGGATCATATGGTTGTCCAATTTTTAATTTTTGAGGAACCTCCACACTGTTTTCCATAATGGCTGTTCCAGTTTATATTCCTACTACGTACCAGGGTTCCCTTTTCTCGGCATCCTTGCCAAGACTTGTTATCGCTCATCTTTTTTATAGCCCTCCTAACAGGTGTGAGGTGATAGCTCATTTCAGTTTTCATTTGCATTTCCCTAATGACTACTGACATTAAGCATCTTTTCATATACCTGTTGGCCATTTGTATGTCTTCTTTGAAAAAAGGTCCATTTAGGTCCTGTGCCCATTTTTAAACCTATTTTTTAATTTTTTTGCTATTGAGTTGTATGAGTTCATGCAACTATTTTGGATATAAACCCCTTATCAGATATATGGTTTGCAAATATTTTCTCTTATTCCATAGGCTGCCTTTTCATTTTGTTTCCTTTGCTGCGCAGAAGGTTTTAGTTTGATGCAATCATTGTCATTTATTTTTGCTTTTGTTTGTCTGGGCTTTTGATGTCATATTCATAAAAATCATTGCCAGGACCAATGTCAAGGAGCTTTTTCCCTATGTTTAGGTCTTACATTTAAGCCTTTAATCCATTTCAGGTTAATATTGTGTTTGGTGCAAGAGTCCAATTTCATTCTTTTGCATGTGGATATCCAGTTTTCCCAACACCATTTAATGAAGAGACAATCCTTTCCCCATTGTGTACTTGGTGTCCTTACCAAAGACTAGTTGACTGTGTGTGTGTGTGTGTGTATATATATGTGTGTGCATATATATGTGTGTATGTGTGTGTATATATATGTATATGTGTGTGTGTGTGTGTGTGTGTGTATATATGTATTTTTCTGGGCTCTCTATTCTGTTCCATTGGTCTATGTGTTTTTATGCCAGTATATCATTTTCATTACTATAGCTTTGTAATATAGTTTGAAATACATCTGTGGCTCACACTTGTAATCCTAGCACTTTGGGAGACCAAGGTGGGAGGACTGCTTAAGGCCAGGAGTTCAAGACCAGTAAGAACAAGACCCAAGACCCTGTCTCTACAAAAAATACAAAAATTAGCTGGGCGTGGTGGTGCGCACCTGTAGTCCCAGCTACTAGAGCGGCTGAGGCAGGAGGATTGCTTGAGCCCAGGAGTTTGAGGTTGCAGTGAGCGATGGTGACACCACTGCACTCTAGCCCAGCTGACAGAGAGAGACCCTGTCTCAAAAAAAAAAAATGTTAAACTTCTAATGCTAACTGCATTAGTAACCTGGAAAACAACTATTTACAACCCTGCTCTATCCACATTTAGAATATTCTCAATTACCTTAAATTTTTTTTATATTCCTAGGCATAAAACCAGTAACTTAAGAACACTGAGCAAAAACACTTATTACATATGATCAATTTTTTTCTGCTTTATAGGCAAAAATTAATTTCCACACAATAAAATGAGTATTGGGTTAGTTAACTCAAGCTAATGGCTAAGACATGATGCTACAATAAGGCTAAATTGACCATTTGATCACCGATCCTGTCAATTAACTTTCGTCTACTGCAGGGTCACAAGCAGCATCAAAACCCCTGCTGGTCAGTGCTTTAGTCACAAGGAGAGCCAGCCAAATGTACAGCTGGATCAGCACAAATTCACTATCACTATATTCTGTTTATCAACTTTACAAGTCATATAAGAGCTATCTTCCTGGGAGAGTGCACCAATAATATACCCACTGGATACTAAAATAGATGATAATCTAAGAGGTAAAAGTGTGAAATCTACTTCAGATGCTAAACTGAGGAAATAAGATACTTTTAAATCCATTTCTATTAAATCAATATTTATGCTTTAAGTTTTAAAATGCTGCAACACTAAATTTTGAGTCTCATTGTTAAAACAGATACTGGTGGCAGTGACATTCTTCTCTTTACAGCTGGAGAAATGAATAAAATATAAAAAAGACAACTGCTGATCCCTTTAACCTCTCAGCTTCAATAATCCATGTACTTTTACCTTTATGTAGCAATTGTGTGATCTAAAAGGAACTCATACCTTCAAATCACGATAAAAATTATCTTCCAAAGACAGACAAATCTGTTTCTTTCTATTACTTCAGTAAGTGTAATCCAATCACTTTTCCACCCTCAATTTCTCTTCTGAACTACAACTGTTTCCCATAATATGCTACACAAGGCAATGGAATTACCACTTAAATCTTTTAGATTTTGCCTCTCCTAGAGATTATGAATTCCCTCAGGACAGCACTGTTTCCCCTACTCCTTCTTCCCACCAGCAGTTCACTATAGAGTGTAAATTAACTATATAGTATTAATTTGCTCACAGATCAGCCTCTCCTACTAACTAGACTATGAAACTCTGTAGACACTAGGTGTGTATCATCAACCCTTGACACAGTTCTGGGCCATAAAATACTTTCAAATACATTTAGTGAAAAATTGAGCAAACGAACCTCTGAATCTTTCCTACCCCATTACCAATAAAGTACCCTCAAATATAGACATTTGTATTTTTTGTATATTAATCTTTGACCACATTCCTTTCCTACTAGCCATACTTCTCCTACTGGCCCTTCCATTCCTACTGCCTCTTTGGAAGGAAAAGGTTTGAATTACGTCTGGTTCATTCTCCAACATTAATGTTCTCTACAAGAAATACAGAGTTCATTATATGTCTAATCAAACAAAATCCCACACCACCATCCTTAATTAACCATGTGGTCCTTACAAAATTTATGAACCTGTGAGTTTCAACAGCTATTTTTTTAAAATTTACACTAAGACTTGAGAATGCTTTCCAATACAGCTGATGTTAAGGTGGATGCCTGGAGAGATTGGGGGGGGGGATGGAAAAAGAAAAAAAAAGATTGGAGAAACAATTTAACATACTGCTTCCATTTCCACCTTTATCCCTAGAGAATTTAAATGGGAAAGAAAAAAAATGGAGACAGAACCTGTAATTCAGAATAACCCTAAAGAAAACAAAAGATGCTGGATTTGCAAACTGTGCGTTTTAGCCTGCTATCCTAGCATGTAATTTTTAAAGAAGGATTTTTTTTTAATTTAAAGAATCTTTTGCTTCATCCAGGAGCAGGTGGCTCTTATCTCACCCAATATTCCCCGCCTCCACACATACACGCCCTGCTACCACTATGAGCTCCCTGTGCCAAACCAACCATCACGGGAAAAAATTAAACCATGAGGTTCATTTTCCTAAGTCTCTCTAAAAAGCAGTCACAGTTCTTTTTCCCACAGGAAAATTACCTAGTCTAACGGGACTGAGAGGGAAAAAACGAGATTATCATCATGCAGCTTCCCATTCTCCATAGGGAGAAAAATGGCATTAACTTCCAACAAGAGACAACTGCTCTTCTACCGTATCCCCTTTAGAACCTAAAAAATAAAAAAAGGTTTTTGAGGCATTCACAGGAATAGAAAACTGAAGCACTTCACTTTGCAGCAACATAGCCCCTTAAAAATCCTCCAGAATTTGGGGGATGGGGATAATCCATCAATCCCCCCACACCCCTACCATAGGAGGGAGCAAGATTCCGTCAAATAGAAAATGCCACTCTCCGCCTCCTCCGCCATCCGGAACACCGACCCGCACGAAGTGCGGGGGCGGCCGAGGGCAGAAGCGAGGAGGCGGGACGCGACACACGCCCCGAGCCGAGGACTGGTTCACGGTTTTTAAAAATGTTTTAAAGATACGATTTCCTCCAGCCAGTGGATTCCCACCCATCCACCGGTCCCAGCCCTCACCCTCTTCCCCTCCCTCCTCCCCACCGGGGGCTCAGCCGGGCCGTGTCCCAGCGGCGGCCTCGGCCCCGCGCGCCCTACGCCCCCAGGGTGAGGCCCCTGGTTTGGGGGTCCCCCACGCGCCCCTCACCACCCCGAGACCCCACGCGCCCGAGCCGGGGGATGCGTCGCACCTGGATGTAGTTGTTCTCGCAGTAATCTGCCACCCGTTCCAGATTCGTGTAGCTGTCGAAGAGGGCCCGGCGGCCCCCCGGGATTTCCTCTTCCAGCAGCATCTGCAGCTCCGCCATCTTCACATCCTCCTCCTCCTCCTCCTCATATAGCCCGCAGAGGTAGCGGCGGCAGCGACGCCAGGGAAACCCAAGACCGGGAGGGCAGGAGCAGCGGAGACGGCGGCGGTAACTCGGAGGAGCGAGAAACAGCCCCAGCGCGCTACAGGGGAAGGGGCGACAGAGGCGGGGCGCAAGCCGACGGACTGCGGGGACGGTCACCGCGGCGACGGACGGCCGGGCGCGCGCACGCGCGCTCCCCTCCCTCCGCCCCCGGCGCCCGAAAAAGATTCCCACCCTCGCCCGCGCCGCCCGCCCCTCCCCCACTTCCGGCGTCTCCTAGCGACGGCAGGGGTGGGGGCCGGGATGCGCGCGGGATTCGGTCGCGCAGTTAACCCTTCGGCCACCTCTGGTTGCTGGGCTCGGGAAGTCCCCCCGGCTGCCTTTGTTAGC
Source organism: Daubentonia madagascariensis (assembly GCA_023783475.1). Classification (NCBI taxonomy): domain Eukaryota; kingdom Metazoa; phylum Chordata; class Mammalia; order Primates; family Daubentoniidae; genus Daubentonia; species Daubentonia madagascariensis. The sequence continues at coordinate 8,077,080 of JAKFHU010002088.1, forward strand.
CGGGCTGCAGCGCGCTGCCCGGCTCCGCTGGCTTCCCGCTGGCGCTTTTCGTGACTCACCTCGGCGCTGTCCTCACCCTGGGGCCGAACCCGGTGGAGGTCATCGTCCCGAGGAACTTATGAGGGCTTTCTCTGCTCCTGACTGGAGGCCGAAGGAGATCACAGCCTCGACTCTTCCACCGTCCACTGTGAAAGATCACACCTCACCAGGGCAGGGATAACGCTCACAAAACTTCCATGTAGCTTTAAGTGCCACCTGACTTTTCATTTTTCTCATCTTTCACCTCATCCTCTTTGTTACAAAGTAAATTGCAGTTTCCTAATCCCAAATTTCCTGCACTCCTGCTTTTTTGCATTTACCTACTAAAGATTTTTCCCTGCCAGATTAGCCCCCGTCCTGGTTTGCGGGCTGCCTGGGCCTGAGCTTTTTATGCTTGCCATTTCTGTGGTTTGCTTCCTCACTTACGACCTTTTCTCTGGTTCTGTCAACTTCGCGTTCTTTTTTCCTTCAAAGATTCAGTATTTAAAACTTTGAAAACGGTTTTGCTAGTACAAATTTCCAACTTCATAGGACTATTGCATAGATAAAAATTTGTGAAAACACCTTGAAAAACTGTTAAATACAAAAAATTTAAGGTAGATGTGTTTGACCTTGCAGAGTTATAATTCTGTTCTTATTGTCCAGAGATTGTATCTTTTTTTCTTAAACCTGACTACCCCACACAATATAATCTTGAAAAACTAAAACTCCTGACAACTGCTGAGATACTAAGCTATGATCTTTATTTGTACCGTGGAACGTCAAGGTTGACTCCAGGCGGTAAGATCTTAGACTTGTGTAGAACAAGATCCATTGTTTCAACTCTTTTTTTTTTTTTTTTTTTGAGACAGGGTCTTGCTCTGTTGCCCAGGTTAGAGTGCAGTGGCATCAATCACAGCACCCTCAAACTCCTGGCCTCAAGTGATCCTCCCACCTCAGCCTCCCAAGGTGCTAGGATTACAGGCATGAGCCACCACCATGCCTGGCCCATTGTGTCAACTCTTGTTCTTACTCTGGTGATCTCTTGGCCCTACTGCAGTGAATTTTTTCTCTTTTTTTTTTTTTCAGATGGTAAGGAAACTATACTTAATCATTTTAATACCATTCCATTACAAATTTCTGGAGCAAACCCTAATGTTATATTGGCTGTATGATACATTTGTAAAATGTATGTGTTTTCACTGTAGAACCCAAATTAAAGGATATTGAAAATATCAGTCTAGTCCAACTATTTTTATTCTTAACCACTTTAAACATCTTCTGTATTAGTGGTTCTCAAACTTAAATGTGAGGACCTTATTAAAAACGAAAGCTGCAGGGGCACACCTTAGACATGCATTAGATTGAGAGCAGGAGTAATGGAATGGTGGGATAGTTACTTAAATGACACATTAACTTTGCTTCAGGGAATAAGACACATGAATAATCAGGTGAATAAAACAAATACTAGATCAAACAAATTTTTCTTTCAGACTAAACTTCAATGGATCAAAAAATGCTGTTGAACTTTAAGAAGCCCACCAGGTGAGTTAAATGGTAGACAGACTCTTCCCCCAATATACTTATTCCCACTTATTCCCATTCTTTCAAATACTGCTTAGCAATTAGCCCAATAAAATTTCCCTGAGGGATGGTTCATCATTCTAGAAATTACCTAGAAGAGTCTAGTACCTTCTCTAATTAATTTGTGACAACCTCTTTGGACCCTAGTGTCCTTATCTAAAAATCAGTAAGTTAAACTCAGGTCAGTAGTTCTCAAACCTCAGTGTGGGTTGGAATCGCCTGAAGGGCTTACTAAAACAAACTGATGGCCCCACCCCCAGAGTTTCTAATTCAGTTGATCTGGCCCAATTTATAGTTCTAACAAGTTTCCAGGTGATGCCTATGAAACTGCTCGTCTGGCTGTGAAAGTATATGATTCCAATTTCTGGCAATTGGGAATCTACACCAAGAGAGGCACTTTTAACACTCAGCAAAATCTACAGATCCAGGGACTTATATACACATACACTTTGCTGCCACCAAGATTGGTTAATAAAAAAAAACTACAAAATCTATAAAAGGGTATATAGTTATTAGAATCAAGGATGGGATTGTGTACCTCATGAAAATTTTCCACTAATTACCCATACTTGTTTAAGTTGATGAAGATAATTGAAATCTTTTCATTTTTACAATATTTCAGATGAACTGGTATGATAAAAATAGGAGCACATTTTTAAGCCCTTAGGGAGTGACAAATTATAATAGTGGCACACATTTTGTGTGAATTTTTCCATATAGACATAAATAAGCAAACTTGTCTCTAAGAAAGGCCATATTTAACAACTCTACTACAAGATTTTTTAAATTATACATATCTAATATACCCATTTATGAGGTTGTGAGGTTATAATCCATCTTGAAACAATCTTTCTTAAGTTTATTTTGAAGACTATTAAATCAATCTGGGTAAGAGATGACGGTGATCTGCAGGGAGATGAGATGCAAAGAAGTGGATGGAATAATGAATATTTAGATGGTAAAATCAATAGGGGTTGGTGAATAATTGAATATAGAAGTTAATGAAAGAAAGGAGTCAATGCTGGTGGTAAGGTTGTTGGCTTAGGCACCTGGGTAGTTGGTGGTGCATTTTACATATAAATTACCTAATATTTCACACACCTGTAAAAACTCCAATTTACATTCATTCTCTGTAGGTTTTGATCATTGTTATCAATAGCACTAGCATAAAGGGGCTAGTATGGGGCTCTCTGTTGCTATTATGCTACTCTTGGTAAATTATTTAATTAAACAAAAACCTTAATAATAATAATATATCATTTTTTGCCCCCTCAATAAAGTCCTTAACAATTATGGACAGAAAGGGGAAAAAATGAGGGTAATGAACATGTATTCAATGCCTACTATGTATGTGCCAGGCATTCATTCAGCATTTCACATAAATTAATCCTCACAATAAATGTTGCAAAGTAGGTTTTATTTATCCCCATTTATAGACTCAAAAGCCAAAGGTTATAGAAACAAGTTGACCAAATATGCTTGGAAATCATGGGGTTAACAATTACACATGTTTTTGATTTTTTAAGTGTTTTTCTTTTCCATTATATCATACTATTAAATAAATCACACTTCTGTTTATTTTAACTTTCTAAACACAGTACTTGGCACATAGACATCAGCAATGCCTATTGAACGCTCATTATATAACCTTTTTGTTTAAAAAAAAGGTTAATTCCTTTTCAATAAAGCAACTCTTTGATACTTAAAGGCATTCATTAAGAGTAGGGTTTTTTTTCTTCTCAAGGCTAAACAGCCAATTTTTCCATTGTTTTTCATCATATATTTCATAGAATTATGGAATGTGCAAGTTAGAGGGCATCTTAGAATTATCTAGGTCTTAACCTAATGTGTATTTTTTTTTTTTTTAGAGAGATAGTCTCACTCTGTCACCCAGGCTGGAGTACAGTGGCACTATTATAGCTCTAATTCCTGGGATCAAGAGATCCTCCCACCTCAGCCTCCCAAAGTGCTGTAATTATAGACATGAGCCACCATGCCAGGCCTTACCCCAACATTTTACCAGTGAAGGAAGTGAAACTAAGAAATGTTAAGTGATTGCCTGAGGATACCTAGTAAGTGCAAAAACCTAAACTCAAACCTCAGAAAAAGGAATAAAATATGTTTTAGATACTATTTTTGAGCTCTTTCATAATATAATATTTTGATGTAAATTCAGTTCTTATCCTTATGGATAGCCTCCTCCGGGGTCTTCACCATCTTGTCAAAATCCTTAAAATGTGAACCTCAAATCGAACTCAATATTCCATATTCAAAGCAAAAATGATATAGACAACAATCCCAATACAATATCTTTGGAACTTGACATTATTCTAAAGGTCATCTATAAAAATAAAAATACAAGGCCAGGTGCAGTGGCTCACACCTGTAATCCTAGCATTTTGGGAGGCTGAGGTGGGAAGATCACTTGAGGCCAGAAGTTTGAGACCAGCCTGGGCAACAGAGTAAGACCCCATCTCTACAAAAAATAGAAAACTTAGCCGGGTGAAGTGGCCTGTAGTCCCAGCTACATGGGAGGCTGAGGCAGGAGGACCACTTGAGCCCAGGAGGTTGAAGTTGCAGTGAGCTACAATGATGCCACTGCACTCTAGCCCAGGCAACAGAGCAACACCCTGTCTCAAAAAAATAGAATATAAAAAATAAATTAAAATACAGGAGTTGCCAGGACATTTCTGAAAAAGGATAATCAGGAAAAAACTTCTGGTTCTAATTAATAAAAATTTATAAAGTAGAATAAATGAAATTATCAATAGAGCAGAATAAAAACTCAAAAATCAATTAGTAAATATAAGTATTAAATATGTGATCAAGGTACTATTTCAAATCAAGGGGAAATAAAAAGTTCTAGAAAGACTGGATAATAGTTTAAAAAAAAAGATCATGATACAAAAATAAATAACACATGAATTCAAGATTTAAAGTTTAAAAAATATTTTTAAAAATATAGGTAAATATGTAACATTGGAATGGAGATGGTCTTTCAAAATTGTATTTGAAAAAAATAAAGGAAAATAAAAGTTTTAAACTTCCATATAATTGAAGATAGCACAAATGTTAAAAAGACAATCAGGAAAAAGTATGTTTATGGCAAAGGGTTAATATTCTTAATATATAAAGAATATATAAAGAACTCTTAGAAATAAACAAGACAAATACCCAATAGAGAAAGGGACATGGACAAATTTATAAAATAAGAAATACAAAGCATCAATAAATGTGACCAAAAATGGTTCACTATACCAATAATCAAAGAAATGCAAATAAAATATATAACACGATAATATTTCTCACCTATCGGATTGACAAAGATTATAAAGAATGACAATACCAATCATATAATACTACTCATGATTTTAATGTGGTATAACCTTTCCAAAGGCAATTTGTAAATGCATCATGTATATATATAATCTGAATGATAGAATTATAGGGTTTTTTGGTTTTGCTCATCTTAATTTTTCTAAAATGAACATGGATTATTTTTCTACAAGTCCAGTAAGACTTTTATCTCCACAAATCAGGAAGGATACTTCTATTAATGCAGTCTAAGATGACTTTTTTTAAAGCAATTTTATCATCAGCTTGATTAAAAGTAAGCATTAAAATCTCCTAGATTTTGTACATATTAATCCAGTCATGTCAAGTGAGTTGATTTTTTAAATCTAATTGCAGTTTTTTATATTTATTTCCAATAAGTTATACCATGGCTGTATCCCAAATTTGAATCCTCCTTGCCATCTCTTGAAATAAATAATTTGGCTTCACACTACCTACAGACAGGATAAGAATGATCTCTGGGCTCATGAGAGCCTTTAGTGAGAATGTTGAACAAGTCAAGGCCCAGAAGACAGTCTAATGGCTTGCCCCTATCAGCCTCACCTAGTTGTTCAGAGCCACTATCAATAGACCTAAAATTTGGCCAGTTGTGAATATACCTTAAAGGATTCACATTAGCCCACATTTCATCATCTTAGTCACAAAAGTCTACTGAGAAACTGTCAAATTCTGCTGAAATGAAGATGCACTGTGTCTGTGGAATTCCCATAATGTAGATCATCCTAGTAACTCTATCTCTAAAAGAGAAAATTAAGGTAAAATACATAGTACAATGCCTGATAGTATGGCTCTAAATAAATAAATGTTGCTTAACTGGATTATTTACATTGCTTGTCTTTACAACTTCTAGAAGACATACTCATTCATTCCAGACTTATCCCTTAGATTCTTCCTGCTAATTAATCCTTAGCATTGCTCTTCATCATTATTCTTTTGCTCAAAAATATTGTTTCCCTTTTACATGATATCAACCTCTCAGCCTCAGTGTCCTTAACATTAGAGTATTCATTAATATTTAATGTTACTGTATATATAGTCTCATGTTTAAAAAATATTTTGTTAGAGAACAAATAACATCTATAGTACCTAAAGAATAATGACAGCCTGTTTCATATCTACACAATGGCAGATCCTGCAATATTTACCCTCTTTCTTGTTTTACATTAAATGCCTGAGAACTATTAAATAAGAATGTCTTAGTTTTTCATGAAGATACTTTGCCTTGAGGAAAATTGCAAAACTAGTTTTCTGATCACTATATGATTTTATTGGGCAATACCAAATTGGATGTCTATGTATATACTTCAGTGAAATGCAAAAGAATGCCTTTTTATGCAATTAAGTTATCTGTTAGATATTACACAGCACTCAGGAGAAATGCAAGCAGAGTTTTTCATTCAAACAATGACATGGTTAACTGAGTTCTCATCTCACCCCCCAAACAAAAAAATAATTGATAAGATATTTTCATAGTATTTATATAAATTTCTGGAATTTAATCAGATTTAAGACTATCTGTAAAGAAATTTTAATACCAAGTACCTATAATTTGAACATATTAAATCTTTCTTCTCTATGTGATCAAAAGAAAAATGGCTGGAGTCTAAGCTTTACATTTTTAGACAAGCTTTATCATCTAAAATTTTGGTTTCCATTTTAGGGATATTTATTTAATCGTTAAAAATGTGGCAAATTGGCTGGGCTCGGTGGCTCACACCTGTAATCCCAGCATTTTGGGAGGCTGAGGTGGGAGGATCACTTGAGGCCAGGAGTTTGAGACCAGCCTGGGTTACATAGCGAGACCCCATCTCTACAGAAAATAGAAAAATTAGCTGGGCATGGTGGCATGAGCCTATACTTCCAGCTACCTGGGAGGCTGAGGCAGGAGGATCACTTGAACCCAGGAATTTGAGGTTATAGTGAGATATGATCAGGCCACTACAACAGAGTGAGCAACAGAGTGATACCTTGTCTCTACAAAAAAAGAAAAAAGTGCCAAATTACTAAGAAAAAAAAAACCAAAAACCTATGCAATACAGCTGTGCAATTTAGCATTCCATGCTTCATAGTTGTGTGAATACAAATTATAAGAAATAAGTTAAAAAGTCTTGAAAAGAATATACATCCTCCAAAATTAATTTATAAAAAATATATACATTATTTTCAGGAAGATAGAACCAATCAATGTATTTTGTAATATTTGAATATTTTCCCATAAAACGTAGAAAAGGCAGATATGAAGGAAAATGATAGCTATGGCATATATATGAATTTCAGCAAGATAAGTAAGACCATATAGAACACTGGTCATTTTATGAGTAGTTATTAGTATGAATCATATAGCCCACAATTCTCATTCCTTTTTATTGAAAAGCATATTTTTTCTTTATTATGGGAATTACAAACATACAATATGGAGAATGGTATAGTGAATATACAAATAGCCATTAATTAGATGTAACAATAGCTTCCATTTTACCTTATCTTTTCATATTTTTCTTATGCTAAAGAATTTTAAAGAAAATTACAGTAAACTATGACATTGAAGTCCTAAATACTTTAGTACATATCTCTAACAAACAAGGACATTTTGCTACATAATCACAATATCGTTGTTATGTCCTACAAAATCAACAATAATCCCTTCATATTATCCATTACCCAACAGAAAACATTTTTCAAGCAATTACTCGTATAAAGAGGGGAAATACTGCATAACTGGGATATAACCTGGAGGGATTATATTTTAATATTTAGTAATCTATAATGGTTTCCTTATGAGAGACAACAAAATAAATAGCTCCCTTCCTTGTAAAAGATAAAAAATTTAAAAATATTTTCCATTAAACCATAAGAGAGTGGACATTATAAACCTGAAATTATTCACAATAATGTGGCTCTGTGTGTAGGTATAGCAATGGGGTAGACAACGTATCTTGAAAGGCATATGTTTTTGAAGAATAAAAGTTCTTCAATTCTTTAGTTCCAACTAAAATTGGCTTCACATGCCCCCCAAAAAACAGTAAATTTTAGAGCTAAAGCATAAAACACCATTCATTTCACAAAAATTGAGTTTCTAAAATTAGCTAACTTTGTTCATAGTTTAGTTTTAAATTACGTTGAAGATTTTATAAAACTTCAAGCTTCAAAATGGATAAACTGGGTTAATCCAATTTTATTACTGAAAATTACACTAACCTTCATTTATTAACATGAATTGCAAAGAGTTTGAAATGTACCAGTTTTTCTGATTATGCATTAATATCATTAGAATATGTACGCTAAATATTAACTGACCCACAGTGTGTATGATTGCCATACCTTGCTAATTTTTTGTAACAATCTGTTTCTTGTCAGTTTCAATATTATTGCAAACAAAGAGTTTATACTTAGACAAAATTATTAACTAAATACTATGGTGCTTGGTAATAATAAGTCGTGTGTAGTACAATGTTGATAAGAATAAGGATATTCTAGGCCACTGATTGCTATTTTCATGAAATGTAATGTAGAAGAGGTTAACAGCAAAAAAAACTGATTCATAATTTAGTAAAAAAAAAAATATGTAGCCTCTTGGAAAGAAAGGAGCACAACAGAATAATCTTGATATATTAAGATGGCAGGGAACACTGAATTTAACTACACTTAAAATACATCAGTAGGATTTCTTCCTTCCTCCTCCACAGGAATTAACAATATATTTCTCACAGATTTCTGTTAACTACTTCTATTATCTAAATGTCTACCCATATGACTAAATGAATGACTCATAATCACTGATATATTTCATAGGGTTTCATATGATATTTCAGGGAAAAATCTCATTTTACCTTCCAGCAAAAAAAATTTGGCAATTATGATTAAAATACAGGAAAGTAAGAGTTTCATCAGTGAAATGGTTTAAGAGAAGAGATTTTTAGTATATTAGAATACTTTTGCAACTTTAATGTGCATTATGAAATTGTTTTTGATTTTTTAAAAAAAGCTTGGCATCTATTCATTGCCCATTTTGTAAAGAATTTTAAGACATCCTAGAGAGATTTCAACCACTTAAAGACAAATCATAAATGAGACATTTATGGATATTTGCAAGGACAACTAGCATACAGCCAGGAAGAATAGCCCTCAAAAACCACTGAGTCACCACACCATGCCACATAAGGTCAGATGTGTCTGGTGGATGACTCCACAGGCTGCAACTAGTGCATTCACACAGAACCCCACTACTCAGAGGCGCTCTGTGCTTGTGGTTTAATGCCTTGCGGGCACTGTCTTGAAATTCTTAATAATTTTATCCTTGAATTTGTGTTTTGTAAGTTAAGTCCAACGGGACCATGGAGCATGCACCAGGGACTTGGAGCCCACCTCCATGCCTCCCCCTGCAGGTTCTCAGTGAGTAGCTCCCTATCCCCTGGTGCCCTGGGACCCATCTGGCCTTCCTTCTCCTCAACCCTGCTCACGACCACTACCGATATTGCCTTATTCCCAGAGCAGCAATCGATTGCATTGGAAGAGATTTGGGGGTGGGGGAGCTCACTTTCCCCTGCAGTCATCCCCAGCCTCCAGTAGGGACCTGGATGTGGGCTGGAAGTGTTCCACAAACAACTACTTTACAGTGTCTTGAGGGGGGCCAAGGAAGCAGTCATCCCTGCCTTGGACAGGCAGCACCACAGCATGTTCACCAGGTGACTGGGCAGGGCTCTATAGCCCTCCCCTGATCCAGCTAAGGAAGGTGTCTCAGTGCAGGAGATTTCAGTCCCTTGGGTTCACTGATTCACCAAAGGTTGAAAAGGGAGAACCATGAGAAAGAGGAGATTGACTTCTTTGCCCCTGCCAGGGCCCCCCATTTTCATTCAGCACAGTAAATTATGTAGCCGGCCGGGATTGTGCGTCCTACAATAAAAATAGACCCCAAAACCTTTATAGACATCCTAACATGGACTGTGGGACATCTGTTCAAGTGTTTTGCTTGTTTTTAGAAGACTATTATCGTATTTCTCTCAGTTATCAATAGCATATTATACAAATTTAGCTAGTTTTTTTTGGTCTTAGAAGGACTTTTCTTTGTTTTAAATTCTTCCTTTAGAGAATAAGGTTAAACCAAAAAGAAATCATACTCTGAACAAGTAAAATAAATAAATTTTTTAAAAAAACATTGAAATCATGCTGCAGGATGAAAAAAGCATTGGGCTAGGGTGTTAATCAATGTAAACTAATTATATGAGCCTGGGTCAATTCCCATATAAAATAACCTCCCTCAGCTGTAATTTGCCCTTCTATAAGGGTATTGGATTAGAAAACATCTCTGGGTTCTCTCCAATGTAACATAGTATTATAAAGTCTGTTAAGACTAAAGTATATCAAAGTTAACAAATTAATAGATCATACTTCTGATCTCAAATTAGTTTACTATCCTCAGGGGTTCTTAAATTAATACAAATCATTAATTTTTAAAAACTGTGCCAAATAGGAACTAAAATATAAAACACAAACAAACATAGCTCTTTAGCAAGCATCTCAAAATTTCAGGCATCAATTTTAAGAGTGCCTACTCATAACTATTATCATAAATAATAGTCATAGTTACTGTTACTAAAAGGTACCAGTGATATCCCCTTATTCCACTGCTTAATAAATTCATATTTCCAGAATTGAGGATGAAAATTCCTTCCTCTTAAACTTTGGGTCCCCCAAATCTTGCTACTCCTCTCCTGCCCTCTGAGGAGCAAAATGAAGCTTGAGAGCCAAGGTTATCTGAAACGGGGTAAAAGCAAGTGAAGAGGTATGACCATGGTATCTCTCTAGCACATTGTAGAGAAGTGTCTCATGGTTCTGAGTCATCCTATGATATCAACTATGAATTAGATCTAGAAGAGCCCAGGGAGGTTGGATCAGTTTTAGGGCTAACCAAGAGAGTTGGTCTAGAATTTACCAAACTTCCTAGGGCCATCCTATAAATCTTCTAGATATGAAAAAACAGAAGCACAGAACAGATTCATGGTTCTACTTCAATCCCAAATTTCATCTTGGGTTTGAAACCAGATCAGTCTCTGATTACAAGGGAGAACAAGATGACATTTACCTTTGTGGGATCACTATGCTACAGAACTGCCCTATTGCTTTATTTGCATTTTCCAAAATTATATAATTCCCACAGGGTGCCATCCAGATAGAAAAGCACCACAATGCTTAATTCTTGTGATTAGACCCTGTATTGGAGAAGACGAAAACCTCAAAGAGACAGACATAAAAACTTATACACACATTAAGAAAGGTTGTCATGGCAACTTTGCTTGAAGATATGTATTTTTAAATTTAAGTAAATTTGGTATTCAAAACATTTGCATCTTCCTCAAAGGTTCTGTATCAAGAATTTTTTTTTTAAATTTCCAAATTCCTTCTGAATCTACACTTTCTTGAAAGCTTAAAAAGAATCCTATGAATATAATAGCAGAATAAACGTAAGCACATTATTTTCAGAAGGCCTTATATGAGAAAAATCCAAAGTGAAAGTCTACTAACGTTACTCTTCTACTCCCAGAAGCCCTAGGCTTCTCCCTCTAAATCTTTAAACTGTAAGCACACTATGCCATATATTTTAAGCCCTAAAAATCAATTATCTATTAACTGATGACCTTGCAACATAAGCAACAAACCATGAAAACTGAACACACCTAGTACTGCAGTGTAATTAAGCAACAATTCACATAGATGACTATACTAGATATTGCTCTTTAACTTAGCCAAACCAATTCTTAGCTTTGTTTCTTCTCACTTTGAAATTTCCCCAGTATTCCTAATCAGCATCTATGTTGGCAGTTTTTCTTGATAAGATACCTAGTTTAATTCTCTTGCTCAATGAACATAAAATAATGGTTTGACTCCCACAGTTCCTTGTGCTTCATCCCCCACTACCACCTTTAGCTGAAGCCTTCTGTGTTCTTTGCCATGTAGTCATCTACAAGTTCCTTCCTATATTCCTTTGATCCACTAACCTAAAGGGTCCTTGAGCAGCTTCCAAACCCAGGACCCAGAGAACTCTGAGTGCTAGAAGGTTCAAGGTGGTAAAGCTTTGGGACATAAGACTGTGGGGTCCTCCCTCCTAAAGCATGGAAGACAGAGAACACAGTAATAATGTGATGTCTGTTTTGTTCACTGCTATATTCCCAGCGCCTAGCATAAGATCTGGCATGAATTAGTGCTCAATAAACAACTGTTGTCTGACAAATGGGTCCCATTTCTTCAGGTAGGAATTCAGGATAGGGATAGGAGAGTGTCATATTGGCTAGAGAGCTCTGTGCTCTGACAGAAAACAGGTGGAGGTAAGGGAGAGAATATGGAATTCAGGTGGTTTGGTTATAAGACTATAGTCATTCTTTAGGCTAAAGAATCTCTGGACCATGCAGGGTTTAAGGCAGCAGTCCCCAATATTTTTGACATCAGGGACTGGTTTCATGCAAGACAATTTTTCCATGGACCAGGGGTGGGGGGGATGGTTTCTAGATGATTCAAGCCCATTCCATTTATTGTGCAGTCAAACCTCTCTAATAATAATCTGTATTTGCAGCTGCTCCCCAGTGCTAGCATCACTGCCTCAGCTCCACCTCAGATCATCAGGCATTAAATTATCATAAGGAGCACGCAACCTAGATCCCTTGCATGTACAGTTTATAGTAGGGTTTGTGCTCCTATTAGAATCTAATGCCGCCACTGATCTGACAGGAGGCAGAGCTTATGTGGTGTTGGAAGTGATGGGGAGAGGCTATAAATGCAGATGAAATTTCACTGGCTCACCTGCCGCTCACCTCCTGCTGTGTGGCCTGGTTCCTAACAGGCCACGGACTGGTACTGGTCCACCACCCAGGGGTTGAGGACTGCAGGTTTAAGGAACTAGCTAACACAGATGTTCCTTAAAACTCTTATTTGTCTCTAGATCATGTTGGACAAAATGGGTTCTGTTTTATAGAACACTACTTCCATGAAACACAGATTTTACAGGAACTGGTTTTATAGGTGTTATTGGAAAAAGGGTACCTTCATCAAATACTTTGGAATATTCAGAGTTTAACCAAGTTAAAATAGACTGCTTTACAGCAGGACTTGTCAGCACTTCCAATATTAATATGTTATAAATATCTGAGAAAGAATATGATCAAGGAAACTTTTTCACAGAGTACCTTACAGGATAGTTCCATGAGACACACTGGGAAATAATGCTGTCATTAACAGATCAGGTCAAAAACCCTGATCTTTAAACATTTCCTGGTTCAGTGATGATCTAGTGATTAAGAATTAGAAGGGACAAATGCCTACTTGCTTCCAAACTATTTTGATTGATATTTTGTATAACTAGTCTATTATAAATCTACATTCACATCTAATACAGGCATCACTGAAAGATGGCCATACATCATCTTCTTAAATACTTCCATTAATTGGGTACATGGCACATTGCAAAGTACGATTAGCATTATAGGTGGTTTGGCTGTCTAAAAATTTTTTTTCAACTATTAAGTAACATCAATAATTGGCTTTACTTTATTCTATAAGCACAGAAAACTCCAATAAAGATTTCATTCATTTATTCAAAAATATTTATTGATTGCCTTTTGGGGACAGGTACTTTACTACTTTATCTATGATATAGTTACAATGGTGAGGTAACAAAATTTCATTCCATACCATCATGTGTTTAAAATTAAAATAAGTCTGGGTGCAGTGGTTCATGCCTGTAATCCCAGTACTTTGGGAGGCTGAGGCAGGAGGATCACTTGAGGCCAGGAGTTCAAGACGAGCCTGGGCAACACAGTGAGACCCTGTCTCTACAAAAAATAAAGTTAAACTAAAATAAGAATTCGTAAGGATTTTAGAGGTAAATAAATGGTATTTTAAAAAATTACCAAACAGGATATATATGACTTATTTGCTCATGGCATTTTATTACACGCTATAACAGGATCCATTCCCAGTCTCTAGAAAGACAGCCACAAACTATAAACCAATTAAATGGGGAATGGAACTGAAAGAAGGAATGTCATTTCTTGCTTGGATGTTTTACAAAGTGGCTCCCAACTCAAATTTTACAATTATCCATTCAGTGTCATAGAATTCTAAAATCAAACATTAAAATTGATCTATGTTTTAGAAGTCTAGTCCCTGAAGCCCTTATAAAAATGAAGTAACAAAGGAACATTTTTAAAATTTATTAAGTGAAAAGTAGACTATACTGTTTTGAATGTACTATGTAAAAATATAGGTATGTGGAATAGGAAAAAATTTAAACAGTTGTACAAATGTGGTTGGGTTGGCAGTATTCTTTTTCCTTTTTAAAATTTCTTTTATTATTAGTGTTGTGTTACTCTTTCAATAATTTACTTTTAGCTATTATGAACAGTACACCATTTGAAAGTATTGCTTGATTCCGCCTTAAAAGGAACTAAATACATGGGGCACAGGGGTGAGTATCTATAGTCCCAGCTACTTGGGAGGCTGAGGCTGGAGGATTGCTTGAGCCCAGGAGTTTGAGTTCAGCTTGGGCAACATAGCAAGACCCCTGTCTCCTAAAGAAATTTTTTAATTAAAAAAAGTGAACTAAATACACCAATAAACCCCACTGAAGGTATTTTAAAAATTCTTTAATTGACACATAATAATTGTACATATTTATGGAATATAGAGTGATGTTTCAATACATTAAATATGTAGTGATCAGATCAGGGTAATTAGTATATCCATCATCTCATTTACCATTTCTTTGTGTTGGGAACATTCAATATCCCCTTTTCTAGCTGTTTGAAAATATATACTACAGTCATCCTACAGTGATATAAGACACTAGAACTTGTTCCTCCTATCTAGCTGTAATTTTGTGTCCTTTAACAAATCTCTCCCTATCACCCCCCGACCCCCTTTCCAGCCTCTAGTAACCTCTGTTCTGCTTTTTACTTCTATGAGATCAACTTTTTTCAGCTTTTGTATATGAGTGAGAACATGCAGTGTTTAACTTTCTGTTTCTGGCTTATTTCCCTTAACATAATGTCCTCCATGTTGCCGCAAATGACAGGATTACCTTATTATGTTATGGCTGAATAGTATTCCATCATATATATGTACCAAATTTTCTTTATCCATTCATCCATTGTTGGATACTTGGGTTGATTCCAAATCTTGGCTATTGTGAATAATGCTGCAATAAACATGGGAGTGCAGGTATCTTTTTGATATACTGATTTCCTTTCCTTTGGGTAAACGCTTAGTACTAGGATTGCTGGATCATATGGTAGTTCTATTCCCACTGAGGACATTAACATAATCTGAAGTACAGATCTTTTACTTACTGTTTCTTGTCTAGTATTTGCCTATCTTCACTTACAGTAATTCTTCTAGCAAGAGTGAAAAACTCTTTTAGTCTGCCAGTGAACGTACTGTTATACTCTAAAAACTACATGAGATAGGTATAAAAAGCACTTGGTTCATAACAAATGCGGTTCCAGTCCCTTGTGCTACTTTCTGATTAACCATCACCGCGAGTTACAGTCTCACTCCTCTTTTACCAGTGCAGGTCCCTCATGATAGCTCAAAGCGACACCGTACTAAGTCTTTATGGCTATGCTGATTTCCTCCGATTTATGTAGTAACAGAAACTGCTTTGTTGTCATATCCTCCCCCCAGCTCCTCCCCTTCTAGCTTAATCATTAGTCTTGGTAGCTTAAGAAAAAGTACTGGCTAAGAAAAATAAGGTCACAAGTATCAATTTGTTTTTGTTATAAAAGCCTGCCCTTGAACATGGTGTCCATTCCTCTCCCAGGTAGATTCTCAGTTACTAACTACTACTAATATACTCTGATGCTACCAGTCATGCCCTCAGCTTTACACACTCACCAGAATTGTGTTAAGTGGTTTTCAATCTGTCACCATAACCACATGTGAAAAAAAATACACTTAGGTTAATAGTGCCTTTTATGAATTTGGAGAAAAAAAATGAAGATGGCTTTGGGGAAGAAGCTTAATCTGTGTGCCTCACAGTCTAGAAACAATATCACTAAAAAATCTCAACAACAAGGATTCTTAAGATTACCTCTTAAAAGTTGAAATACCATCTCAACTAAAATTTAATTATAATGAAGATTTTTCTTATGGTAGTGGAGTAATTTCATTTCTTAAATGCTCATTCTAATACCTAGATTGTTCTATGGCTTTAGCAATTTAGATTTACAAATATATAACTGTTTTGAGCCAGGCATGGTAGCTCACATCTGTAATCGCAGCAACTCAGGAGGCTGAGGCAGGAACATCACTTGTGCCCAAGAGTTTGAGGCTGGAGTAAGCTATGATCATGCCACTGCACTCCATCCTGCATGACAGAGTGAGACCCAGTCTCTTTAAAAAAAAAAAAAAAAAAAAAAAAAAAAAAAAAAAAATATATATATATATATATATAATATAAAAAACTGTTTTGATAGAATGGATGGAGCAGGCCATTTGTAAAGTTAAAAAGAATAACGAGAATATCTGAGAAGGGAAAGAGGGAGAGATAAGGCAAGAATGACAAAAATCTGTCATCAGGAGTGACAAGAATATTAATGTTCCAGTTGCAGAAAAGACTGTTGGTCCATAATATATTAAATGAAAAGAATATTATATATAATATATAAAAATTATATATGCATAAAAGGGGTAGAAGATCTACATTAGAATCTTAACAGTGCTAACTTCAAGTAATGAGGCTATAGGTGACTGGATTAGCCATTTTTGTGTTTTCCTATATTTTTCTACAATAAACATAATATTTTCATAATAAAACAGAAGATTTTGTTTTTAAATCAAGAACTATTTTAAGATAAACAAAACAAATAGGCTTGGCGCGATGGCTCCCACCTGTAATCCCAGCACTATAGGCAGGGAGGATTGCTTGAGATAAGGAGTTCGAGACCAGACTGAGCAAAAGTGAGACCCTGTCTCTGCTAAAAATAGAAAAATTAGCCTGGCATCGTGGCACATGCCTGTAATCCCAGCTAGTATGGAGGCTGAGGCAAGAGGATCGCTTGAGCCCAGGAATTTGAGGTTGCAGTGAGCTACGATGATACCACTGCACTCTACCTAGGGTGATGGAGCGAGACTCTGTCTCAAAAAAAAAAGAAAACAAATAAATTAATTTTGACATGGGGCTAGAAATAAGATAAAATCTATTTACATAAAATAATGGAACTATACATTTGTGGGACAGGTAAAAACAGCATGTGAGTTTTTCATTTTTTCCAAACACTTGCACAGAATTAAGGCTGCCTTAAATTTTATTAGCATAAAGTGTGGAAGGGCCATTTTAGTCCATAAAAAAAAGTTTTGTGCTTAGGTTCTTAAAAAAAAACTTCTGAACTATCAAAAAGAACGCAAATTGAAATCAGTGAAGAAATAAAGTTTTTAAAAATCCCAAAAGCTACAAAACTTAAATTCCTCATTTTAACATCAATTAAAAAGGCACTTGATGGTTCAATAACTTAAGAGTCCTGCTAGAGTCATGCTACAAGCCATCAGTTACACCGAGGCTACCAAAATTTCAGTCATTTGATAAATGCAAAGAGCCAAGTAAGAACAGTGAATGGATAACTTATTTTGTACATGATTATTAACAGTATTTTTACTTTTTAAAAATCCTCTAGAAAATGATTTCTTTTTAATGCTTTAAGTTAGTCATGTTATCATGGATAAAATATACTTATTTAGCTGGTTCCTCTATGCTTTACTTGCCTTGCTTCCCATCATTATTAGTTATTCTACACTGCCTCATTTATTGGCTAAATTATGCCAACTCCCTGACTCTGGCTTAGTTGCCCTGTTTTTTCCTTGATCATCACTTATCAGATCTCACTCACTTGCTTTAAAATTTTACCTCTCTTATCTCATCTGATCTGATCTTACTGACACTCAGTTTACGTATCAATTGCCTACTCTAACCTTACACTGCCAGGTTCCAACCCACTTGTGGACCTTGGATAACAAAGGAAGATGCCTTATGTACACAAAACCATAAAAATTATAGGTGGGGAGGGAGAGAGTTAACAATGAGTCTTTTTAGAAACAACATGATTATAGTAACTAAGAAAAGATTTCACTTAAAGTTTTGGAATTTAAATTATTTCACAAATTTTTTTCAGAAATAAAGGCTGGATCAAATTAGTTAAACTTTATGTTAACTGGTCAAAACTAGGTCTAAAATGTTATCTATTTAACCATAAACAGCATAAAATAACTCAATTAAAAACTAAGGGTACATTCTTGACACTGCAATTACAAATGACATTCAACAGTATTAAAAACAAGCCCACTTGCAAACAATTATATATTTCCTTCCTTTTTTCTCTATCTGCACTTGGCATATTTCCTTCAGTTGTTGTCTTAAAGAAAAATATATTTTTAAAACAAGAATTCTTCATAAATAGTGTAGTCAAAAAACTGGACTAAAATACAATGCTATCAATAAAGAAAGTATTAAGTCTAAAACTTTTTTAAGTGTTAAAGTATAATTTTAAGAGATACCTAAAATATTCTTGAAATAGCCCTAATATTTCTTTATTTACTAGTGAGACTCAATACTTTTCTAAAAGTTCATTTGACTTTCCCTCCTATGAAAGCTGTTCATGTCTTTTGTCTATTTATCTATTGTATTTTTTTTTTACCAATTTGTAAGAGCTCTTTATATGTAATATGGCTATTATTTCTCTCTGTCATATGTTTTGCAAATATTTTCATCCATCATTTCTACCTTTTTTTCCCCCCTTCTTTGGTTGTAGTTTTGGTTTTTGGTTAGTGCTCTCTACTTTCTTTTTTTTTTTAATTTTTAAAATTTTTTTGTAGAGACGGGTCTTACTGTTACTCAGGCTGGTCTCAAACTCCTGTCCTCAAGCGATCCTCCCTCCTCAGCCTCCCAAAGTGCTAGGATTATTCAAGGTGTGAGCTACCATGCCTGGCCTCTCTTCTTTCTTAATGACAGATTCATTATGTTTAGCATATGACATAATAATAAATAGTAAAGTTAGGAATTCTGTTTTTTCCACAAATGAGAATTAGTGGAGTACCACAGTGCTGCTAAGGTTTCCAGGAAAATGGAAGGACAAACCTCAATCTTAGGTTTTCACATAGAAGGGGTGCTTCAAAATATATTCAGACACAACAATTATTTTTCCAAATAATTAAGAACAGTTCAAAATGTATGTTAGCCATGAGGCAAAAAAACAGCAAATGCAAGGTAGATTACCCAATGTATTATTCAAATCTAATAAAAATGATTAAAACACAAACCAATTTATGGTCAGAATAAAAAAATATTAATCCCAGAAATAAAATTATGGGAAGTCCTTTTTATTTCCCTTTAAGGTGATTTACTGAAAGTACAAAAAGGAGTTAGGATTATGTTTCTATTTTATGAATATTCAGAAAACATGATTCCCCAACTTGTACAGAAAAATTTCTTTCTTCAAGGATATTCCTTTGAGGCCGAGCACAAGCAGGAGGATTGCTTGAGGCCAGGAGTTCAAAACCACCCTGAGCAAGAGTGAGACCTCATCTCTACTAAAAATAGAAAAATTAGCCGGGTGTCATGGCCCGTGCCTGTAGTTCCAGCTACTCGGGAGGCTTGAGGCAAGAGGATCACTTGAGCCCAGGAGTTGGAGGTTGCAGTGAACTATGATGATGCCACTGCACTCTAGCCAGGGCAACAGAGCGAGACTTCGTCTCAAAAAGAAAAAAAAAAAAAAAAAAAAGAATATTCATTTGAGATCAAACTAAGAAAAAGAATATGAAAATAATGGCATAGAAAGTGATAAAACAAAAACTAAAAGTAGAAAGCTGAAGCTTCTCATTAAAATTATCAATATATTGGTGCACTGTAGCAGCACTGAAGTAGTCCACTAAGTATAAATGTGTATCATGAATTAAGAAAACATGATATGTAAAAATCCAAATTTACATAATGAAGTACTAATAGGTGTTTATATTACAAAATAATATTTGGTTTATAAAAGGATTCAACACAGATTTTCTAAATGGTTATTTTCCTCAGTCTATTTAACAGAGATTTAAAATGTATAAATTTTAATCTCTCTTTGAGACAGTGATCCAAGCTTCTTCCCTTGACGATGTTACCAGTTCATACTTTGTTTCAATAACTTGTCCATCCACAGAAAGTAGGTACAGTCTCTTCACCAGTACACTCAGGAGTACTGTGGTCACCATATATGCAAACCTAGATAGGAAGAAAGTCAACTAGTTACTAAAGATTAAAAATTATACTTTAATTATATAGATTGCTCATTCTCATTGATAGTAATCATCAAAAGTCTAAGTACAGAGTCTGGCATCATTTTCCTTCACTTTACCTCAACTCTGGGCATTCCTGTGTGCCTGAGAACCCAAGCGAGGAAAAAGTTTTCCTTGCTAATTCATCATCAAACCGATCTGGGTCAAACCTAAAAAGAAAATTTTAGGTTAATCACAATATAGCTCCACTGGCATTTTACATATTGACACTAAAAGAATACAGGGTGTAATAAAGTTAAAAATCTACTGAAAATAGAAAGTGCTGTCACATTATATTTAAATGTCACCTATTCTCTTGCTGTTTCTTACTTTATTATTTCTAAACAATAGACGCAAACAGAGCTAGCAAACAATGAGATTATAACATGGGTTTCTATCATTTTGTGAAATATAAGGATAAATCATAGAAAATCACACGATGAATAAATTTAGGACCTGTTACATGAGACCACCTGATCAGTATGTGAAGCATTTTATGTTGCCTCTTCAATTAAAGTTTTTTTTTTTTTTTTTTTGAGACAGGGTCTTGCTCGGCTGCCTGGGCTAGAGTGCAGTGGCGTCATCATAGCTCACCGCATCTTCAAACTCCTGAGCTCAAGCCATCCTCCCACCTCAGCCGCCTGAGTAGCTGGGACTACAGGTGCATGCCACTACACCTGGCTGATTTTTCTATTTTTTTTTTTTAGAGATGGGGTCTCAGTATGTTGCTCAGGCTGGTCTCCTGGCCTCAAGTGATCCTCCTGCCTCGGCCTCCCAAAGTGCTAAGATTACAGGTGTAAGCCACCACACCCAGCCTAAAATTTCTTAAAACTGGAGGCTCCACAGGAGTTTGAGTTTGCAGTGAGCTATGATGATATGCCACTGTGCTCCATCCTGGGAGACAGAGCAAGACACTGTCTCAAAAAAAATAAAAAGGAGGCTCCAGCCTTGAAATTATACTAATAAATTATATTATACTCAGATTTATTAATAAGTAAGGGAAATGAAGGGGCTAAGAAAGGTTTTTTGTTCTACAGAATTTCATTCTGTAAAAAGTCACTGCGGGAATGGATATTTTAAAAACAAAGCATTCTTCCCAAAGACTGAGGGAGAAAGATTTAAAACGAAGCAAAACAAAACAAATAACCTACCTACCATGGAACATAAAAATTCCCCTCAAAAACAAATGTTTTTAAAAGATCTCAATGCAGTTTTAAAAAAGAGGAATTCCGCTTTTGTTTTCTTTAAAAAATGTGAACTATTTTTCTCTTTTGGAATATACTATATTTATAACATAATATTCATAAAAATTACATCAAATTTTGTCAGTTTTCCCTTTAAACTATCTTAAAAATTGAGACCCTCTATGTTTATCTAAAGATATCTATGTATTTTTAGATTAAAAGAGAGTCAGGGGCCGGGCATGGTGGCTCATGCCTGTCTGTAATCTTAGCACTCTGGGAGGCCAAGGCAGGAGGATCTCTTGAGCTCAGGAGTTCGAGACCAGCCTGAGCAAGAGTGAGACTCTGTCTCTAAAAAGAAAAAAAAAAAGGAGTCAAACTTGATTTTTCAAATTATTTTATAAAATACCTCATATTTTTAAGCAATAAATTAAAAATAAAATAAGGCCAGGCGAGGTGGCACACACCTGTAATCCTAGCACACCGGGAGGCTGAGGCAGAAGGACTGCTTAAAGCCAGGAGTTCCTGACCAGCATGAGCAAGAGCGAGACCCTGTCTCTACAAAAAATACAAAAATTAGCCTGGTGTGGTGGTGTGTGCCTATAGTCCCAGCTACTCCAGAGGCTGAGGCGGGAGGATCGCTTGAGCTCAGGAGTTTGAGGTTGCAGTGAGCTATGATGACCCCACTGCACCCTAGCCCAGGCAACAGACAGATACTGCCTCAAAAAATAAATAAATAAAAATAAAACAAAACCAAAATAAAGTGATAAACCTAAATCTCACGTATTAAAGTTTTTTAAATCTTTGGTTTCATTCTTTTCAGAGTTGAGAATTTTATTTTAGTCTGGTTTTTAAAGTTAACAGTATTTCATCATTCAGATAGAATAATATTTACATTATTATCCACTTAAGTCACAGAATTTGACTCAGGGTTCCTTGCTTTGAAACACTGCCAATATTGTAATAGTAGTAATGTATTTCTATGCATTTCTTTTCATAAATAAACCATACATAGATATAAGTAAATCGTATTTTTATACAGGGAGAATAAGTTAAGGTCAGTAACTCACTCAAAAAGAAAACTTATTAAAACCACAATGAGATTCACTATAGATCTATTAGAATAACTAAAATTAAAAATAGTGATAATAGTAAATTCTGGGGAGGCTGAAGAGAAACTGAATCTCTCATATACTGCTGGTAGGGAATGTCTGGAAAACAGCGGGGCAGTTTCTTACAAAACTAAATATGCACTGACCACATGACACATGACTCAGCAATCACACTCTTGGACATTTATCCCAAAGAGATTAAATCCCATGTTTACACAAAAACCTGTACACGAATGTTCATGGCAGCTTCATTCATAATAGTAAAATACTAGAAACAACCCAAATGTCCTGGGTGAATGGTTGAACAAATTCTAGTACATCCATACAATGGAATACTATTCAGCCATAAAAAGGACATGCAACAAACTATGTGGACCTTAAGGGCATTAAGTTTAATGAAAAAAGTTAATCTCTTCATTCTCCTCTGTGGGACAATTACAGCTGTCCCTTGGTGTCTGTGGGGGATTGGTTCCAGGACCCCCCTCCATGGATACCAAAATCCGTGGTGCTCAAGTTCCTTATATAAAACGGTATAGTATTTGCATATAACCTACGCACATCCTCCCAGATACTTTAAATCATCTCTAGATTACTTATAATACCCAACACAATGCCTGCGCGACACTTCATTCACATGGATTCAACATAGTACTCAGCACATGGCAAATCAAGTTTTCCTTTTTGGAATGGTGTGGAATTTTTTTTCCTGAATATTTTCAATATGTGGTTGGTTGAATCCACGGATGCAGAACCCACAGATATGGAGGGATGGCTGTATGTTTAAACTACAGTTAATCAATCGTCCCTATAGGGTCTATCTTGGTTGTACATGTATTTCTGTTAGCTGAGTTGTCTCTCAAGGTACTGACAAGAATAAATCTCTGGACCTTCCAGAAAGGATGAGTAAGAAGGTACCCAGCTTCAGAAAGCTTTTCTTTAGCATAAAACACTACCACTTTTATTTCCTAAATTTGATTACATTTGATTCCTAAAAATGATTTCCACATTTTAGCATCTATTCCTTTTAATATTTTCATTTGTAAGCTAAATTCTCTGAATGTTTTAAGGATAGCAATAATGTTAAAAGCCACTTAGAATATAAAATTTACCTAACAATTTTTACGTTACAGCAAATTTTGGAGGACTGCTGTTTGATTTATTAAGAAATTCCCTTTAATGTCATTATAATATTAAAAAGTAAAATGATAGGAACACTTAGTATATCCATCCTTACACTCCAGAAGTAACTTACCTAATATGTCCATTCCACCACCCTTGCCCCCCACCTTTCACAGTGTGGTTTTACTTCCAATCAACTCAGCATATAACCCTCTTTCAGGGCAGTAAATCCTACCTGTTACCTTTTTGTTTTTGTTTTTTTGAGACAGGGCTCTGTTGCTTGGGCTAGAGTGCAGTGGCACCATCATAGCTCACTGCAACCTCAAACTCCTGGGCTCAAGTGATCCTCCTGCCTCAGCCTCCTGAGTAGCTGGGACTACAGGCATGTGCCACCATGCCCAGCTAATTTTTAAATTTTTTGTAGAGATGGGGTCTGGCTATGTTGCCCAGTCTAGTCTTGAACTCTTGGCCTCAAGCAATCATCCTGCCTCAGCCTCCCAAAGTGCTAGGATTACAGTCATGAGCAACTGTGCCCAGACACCTGTTACCTTAAAGCAGATTTTACTGGATGCCCATCTAGGAGGCAAACAGCAGTAGCTTTGTTCTTCACCTTTTTCCTCCCTTGCCATCCACACACATAACGTACATATACACAACACCTATTTTCTGAATTGTACTAAAGAGCTGAATAGTTGCAAGAGAACGACAGAAGGAAAAAAAACTGCATTAGCAATACCTACTTACCAACAAAAGAATTCCAAAATTCTATTGAAATTAAAGGATAGTCATACAGATCAGATAATTAAACAAATCTTAGGGTAGAAATGGTAATAAAAGAGACAAAGAGCAGCAGATAGCAGATTCATGGAAGAGAAAAAGCAGTGATCTGAAAATATAAAGGGGAGGCAGTGGCTTTCTTTTGTTGTAGCATTGCCACATACTGAATCTTCTCCTCAAAACTTAGAAAAGGAATGCAAAACATACACATAAAAATCAACAATCACAAAGACAATGACAGATATTTCATACTTGTGTGGTGATGGCCAAGTATCAGGATCCTGAAGTACTACACCAAGGGCATAAAGAACGAGGGTCTGTGAAAAAAATCAGTCTAGTTAGTCAAGGCCTAAGATAGACAACACACTCCCAGAAAGTCAACTCATCCTAAAGTGCTTTTAGTATAGATAAAATGAAATAAAAATATAAAATAATGGAAGAAAACACAGGCCATCATTTTGTTGATCTCACAATGGGGACGGCCTCCCCGAGCAAGTCACAAAATCTGGAAGCCGTAAAGGAATAATAGACTTAATGATATGAAAATTTAAAACCTGCTCTCAGTTCAAACAAACAAACAAAAAACCCACCATAAGCAACAGTAAAAGATAACTAATAGACAGGAAAAAATATTTGCCATATAACCAACATAGTTTTGTATAACATACAAAAAGACATATAAGCTCACTAGAAAGAAGAATGAAAATTATGAAGAGATAATTCACAAAAGAAAAAATACAAACCATTAATATATGTATGAAAAGTTGTTCAATCTCTTCAATGCTCAGGAAAAGCAAACTAAAACCATGGGATTCACAAAATATAAATAAGACTCAAAAGTTCAGAGGTGGTGAGCATTTGGAGAGAAAAAGCATTCTCATACATTGTTGCTAAAAGTATAAATTGTTTTTTAGAGGGCAATTTAAACATAACACACACATGGACTCTGACCCAAAAACTCCATTTCTAAGACTCTATTCAATGCCTGCACATGTATGTAATTTGTAACAATAAAAAAATTAATATCAATCTAAATTTTCATTAGTGGGGACTGGTTAAATAAATTATGGTACATTCAAACAATGGGATAGTAAGCAGCCATTAAAAATGAATTGGATCTGTATCAAGCGCCAGTTGTACTAATAGCCATGATACACGCAATAAAAGAAGAACATTAAAGAATATATGAAGAGTAACTTTTCACATGTAAATTGTTTTAAGAATACATATGTATGTGTGTGTATACACATACACATAGTAATATACATACATAGAAATAGGTCTACAAAAACACATAGTGAAGTGTTAAAAGTAATACCTGTGGGGAAGAAAGACTTTTATATTGTTTGAACTTCAAAATAAATAGTTATTATTTTGTAATTAAAAGGATTGTGTCTTTGATTTAATAATGGGTAGCATTTATTGGGCACTATAAACAATAAGCTTTTAAATACACACCAAAAAGAGTTGAGAAGAATAACTGAATGAGTTATTAAATATATCATATGTTTCCTACCTCTCTAGGAATAATAAATTGGTCAATTTTTCCTTCAATATCTTGAAGCCGGGCAGAAACTGGGGTCAGTTTGGCTGTCCGAACAGTTTCACAGAGCACATGCCGACAATACCTGTTTAAAAAAATTTTTTTGAAGATGTTTATTTTGGGGTAGGCAGTTTGAAATGCACACACATTTTAAAAATGTCCTTCATGAACTTCTCAAATCTTAACATGAAATAGTCCCATCATAATACTTATCTGCTTAAAGATATATTATATATTAGAGATATATAAATTCCAGGTGGATAAAGATTTAAACAAAGAAAAACACTTCTGAAAGTACCAGAAGACAACTTAAAATAATGTTTTTACAGTTTTTTAATAGAAAAGTCCTTCATTTTTAGCATGACACACTGATAGAAAGCATAAGAAAAATATAAATAATCTAACTACAAAAACATTTTGTTTACATATTTGTAAACATGAGTAAAATTAAAAGACAATTAGGAAAAATATTTTCAGTAAATATATCCTTAATGTATAAAAGTGCTTTTTAAAAAGAGCTATAAAAGCTTTTTTAAAAAAGACAATAAAAGCTCTTTCAAAGTAATTAAAATAATCAAACACCCCAATAGAAATATAGAAAATATAAAAAAGCAATTCACGAAAAAATACTAATGGCCTAGCGATAC
Source organism: Daubentonia madagascariensis (assembly GCA_023783475.1). Lineage (NCBI taxonomy): Eukaryota > Metazoa > Chordata > Mammalia > Primates > Daubentoniidae > Daubentonia > Daubentonia madagascariensis. The sequence continues at coordinate 8,103,709 of JAKFHU010002088.1, forward strand.
ATAAAATGATACGTTGTCAACCTCATTAACAATTTAAAGATCGTTGATCATTTTTTTTTTTTTTTACTTGCCAGATTGGCAAAGATGAGAAAGAATGACAACAGATATTACTAATAAAAGATGGAGGAAGGCCAGGCACAGTGGCTTACACCTATAATCCCAGCACTTTGGCAGAGGTCGAGGCAGGAGGATTGCTTGAGGCTGGGAGTTCAAAACCAGCCTGGGCAACATAGTGAGACCCTGTCTCTACAAAAAATCTAAAAATTAGCTGCGCATAGTGGCACATACCTGTAGTCCTAGTTACTTGGGAGGCTGAGAGAGGAGGATCACTTGAAACCTGGGAGTTCAAGGGCAGTGAGCTGTGATTGTGCTGTTACACTCTCCAGCCTGGGTGACAGACTGTGACCTTGTCTCTTAAATAAATAATTAAAAAAAAAAAAAAAGGATAGAGAAAAAGGGATGGGTGTGGTGGGTCATGCTTGTAATCCCAGCACTTGGGAAGGCCAAGGTAGGAGGATCACTTGAAGCCAGGAGTTTGAGTAGCTTGAGTAACATAGTGAGGCCCCATCTCTACAAAAAATAAAAAATTAGCCAGGTGTGGTGGCACACGCCTGTAGTTCCAGCTACTCAGGAGGCTGAGGCAGGAGTATCGATTGAGCCCAGGAGTTTGAAGTTGCAGTGAGCTATGATATCACCACGGCACTCCAGCCTGGGCAGCAGAATGAGACCCCATCTCCCAAAAAAAAAAAAAAAGGAGAAAAAAGACACTTTCATATCTAGTTGGTGGAAGTATAAATTGGTACAACCTTTCTGAAGCATAATTTGGCAATATATATCAAACTATTAAGTGTGTATCACAAATGAGAAGAATAAAAGCTAAAATGTATTGTAATCTTGCCATGAGTCAATGCACTTAATGCAGGATCTTTTACATGCAGAATCTCATTTAATCTTTATAAGAATCCCATGGATGCATTATTCTAATTTTACAAATTAAAATTAGAGGCAACTGTTCAAGATCACACAGCAGGTAAGTGGTGTTGATGGGACTGAAACTCATGCCTGTCATACTCCTTAGTCCTAATCTTAACTACTGTCCCACTGCATATACCCTTAAACCATATACTCACTTCTAGGACCTTACTTCACAGAAATAATTGGAAATATTAGCAAAGATGTAAGCATAGAAATGTTGGTTGTTTATAATGTCAAAAAACAACAAAAACAAAAAAGGAAACATCCTTCCTTCCTTTCCTTTGAACAAATATTTATTGGGTAACTACTACATTTGAAGCACTGTGCTAGATACTGAGTTACAACAGTGAACAAAACAGATACCATCAAAGGAATTCAGAATCTAGTTGGCAGGGGGAGGGAGAGTGGAGAGGACATAAAGGATGAACAATTTAAAAAGCACAGTAAATGTTATGATAAAGGAAGTTCAGGGTATTATGGGAACACATGGCAGGAACACCTAATCTAGGGAAAGGGCTTTGTAGAGAAATAAACACCTAGGCTGAGACCTGGCCCCCTAATCCCCCCTGAAAAACAAAAACAAAAACAAAAACAAAAAACACCAAAACTGGAGTTAGCCAGAGGAGAGAGGAAGAGAGAATCTATACAGAGGACTAGTCTGTGCAAAAGCCAGGAGATAACGAGTGCTGTACCTTCAAAGAAACAAAAGACATTCAGTACAGCTAAATCCAAGGCTATGAACAGGCACAAGCAACGAGAGATAAGGTGGGAAAGGAATGCAAGGTCCAGTTCTTGAAATGCCTCATAAGCTATGTTAGGAAATTTAAACTTTATCTTAAGAGCAACCTGAAGCCACTGAAGGATTTTAAATTGGGGAGTTACCTAATCAGACGTGACTCTCCAGATGTAGAAAGATCACTAGCTCAGTGATTCTCACTTTGGATACACATTAGAATCTTCAGAGAAGCTTTTGAAAACTTCTGATGCTCAGAGATTGTGAATCAATTGGTTTGGGGTTGGTCCTAGGTATCTGTATTTTTAAACCACCCTAAATGATTGCAGTGTGCAGCCACAGGCTCCAGCAACAATTTGAAGAATGGATTGGAGAGGAGCAAGATCCAAGGCTATTGAAGTACCTTAGTCAAGGTGATTAATGGTAGTCTGAACTAGCATGGGGGCAAGGGCAATGGCAATGGAAAGAACTAAAAGGCCTGAAAAAGGTCATTGGAAATTAGAATCAACAGAACTTGATTATTGGTTGGATGTAGTGAAGTCACTACATATAAGAATACTATCCACAAAATATTTAGAGAAAAAAAATGGAATTTTCAGAAGAGTTGTGTTTTGTATTTTAAAATGTTTTTGATTTCTTTTTTTTTTTTTTGAGACAGAGTCTCACTCTGTCGCCCTGGGTAGAGTGCAGTGGTGTCATCGTAGCTCACTGCAAGCTCCAACTCCTGGGCTCAAGTGATCCTCCTGCCTTAGCCTCCCAGGTAGCTGGGGCTACAGGCGCAAGCCACGCCTGGCTAATTTTTCTATTTTTAGTAGAGATGGGGTCTCACTCTTGCTCAGGCTGGTCTCAAACTCCTGAGCTGAGGCAATCCTCCTGCCTTGGCCTCCCAGAGTGCTAGGATCACAGGTGGGAGCCATCGCACCCGGCCTGTTTTTGATTTTTTGTTTTACATACATTTACATACATGTGTATATGCATGGAAAAATAGAAAGATAGGTAAAATTGTTATCTCTTAGGATACATTTACAAAGGACCTTCACTTTCTACTTCATACACTTCTATATTATAATATAAAACTTCAAAAGACAACTAGTATTACTTTTAAAATTAAAAAAAGCTACATTCAATGTAATAAATAAAAGTCTCAACATTTAAAAGAATCTGTAATAGAATTTTCCCTGTGAAACTCACTGCTTCTAGTTCTTCCCAGTGGCTGTCTCCCTACCTTCTTTTCTATAGTTGAAACATGCTCCAAGGTAGGACTGCTTGCTACCCAGTCTCAGACTTCTAACCCCTAAGCAGTCACAGCTGCTACTTTTTAATATCTTTTTTTTATTAAGGTATTACTTACATACAATGAAATTAATCTATTTTACCTGTACAGTTTGATGAATTTTAGTAATTGTATACAATTGTGTAACCACAAGATATAGAATAGTTCCCTCACCCTAAAAATTTTCCTCATGCCCCTTTGTAGTTGATCCTCTCCCCATTCCTAGCCCCAGACAACCATCAATCTGCTTTTTATCACTATAGTTTTGTCCTTTCTAGAATTTCACATAAATGAAATCATATAGTAGGCAGTATTTTGTGTCTCGCTTCTTTCACTTAGCATAATGAGATTTATCTGTGTTGTTGTCTATATTGATATTGTGTTCCTTTTATTATGTAGCAGTATTCCATGGTATGGTTATACCACAATTTATCTATTTACCAGCTGCTGAACATTTGAACTGCCTCCAATTTTTGGTTATTCTGAATAATACGGCTATGAACATTCACATATAGGTCTTTGTGTGGACATGTTTTCATTTCTCTTGGAATGAAATTCCAAGGAGTGGAATTGCTGGGTCATATGGTAAGTGTACGTTTAACTTTATAAGAGCCTATCATACTGTTTTCCAATGTGGCTATACCAATCTGTATTCCCATCAACAGAGTAGGAGTGTCCCACTGCTTGACATCAGTGGTACTATTTTATACAGGCTAATTTAAAGGTTTCCCATACTACCTTATGATTTTATAAAGCAGGTTAAATTATCTATTAAAATCTATATGTAAATATTTTAAGTCCTATAAAAATATATAGCTTTCCTAGGTAGTCACATTAGTTTTAAATTAAATAAACCAGTTCAAATTTACCTTTTAATGATCTCTTCTTCCTTTTATTGTGTTCTTACCTGAGCTGCTCGATTTTCTCTGGAGTGATAGGATCATTCCCAAAAACTTGGTTTATCTCTTCATATAGTTTTTTTTGAACTTCTTCACAGGTGGTTAAAAAACAGATTGCCCAGGTACACACTACATGAAAAATTGTATTAAAACAATGAAAATAGCTAACTCGTGGTTTAGGTATAGAATTTTAAAAAATTAAAAAACAAATGGCTTGGAGTGGGGTTTTATATATATATTTTTTCTTCTGATGTAAGATATATAAATGCTACCAAAAAGTAAAACAAAATTCTTCACAGGATTTGTATTTTATTGAATGGAACATGAATATTTATAGAATGTTGCCCAAAAGAGAATGGAATCTGGATGTTTTCTTTCTTTAAACTGGCAAGTAACTGAAGCCACTTAATGCATTTGACCTCAGGTAAAATAATTAGGACAATAAATAAACTTCATATCTGTGGGAGTGTTCAATGTTGGTGATTGTGATGGATTGCCTGGTTCACTCAACCTTGTAAAATAAAAAAACTGATTTATCAGTTCACTTAGGAGCACTAATGAAATGATTCATACAAATCAAAGCAGCAGGAGATTTATTTATAAATCAATATTCTAAGGTTTATACTTGTAATGGTAAATACACTGGCTCAAACACTATGACTGATTATTGCTTAGGACCATGGTTCTCAAAAATCACCTGGGAGTTGGCTGATGCTACAACTTACATCCACAGATTGTGACTTAGTACGTTTGGGGTGAGGTCCAGGCATTTGTACTTTTAACAAATGCAGTATCACAGTAATTTTGATTAACACCAAAATTGGAAGATCACTGGCTCATGGCTTACCTTAGCTTAAACTGATTTATGGATTATATTCATTGAGGAAATGAAATAGTAAGGAAAATACCAGATGAAAATAAAGCAGAGAAAAAAGAATAGTTATATTTCCTTTAGGAATCTAGTGGTATTATAATTACCCAAAAAATGGAGCCATCTGGATATACATCTTTCTCTAGAATATGCTTAAACCGATACCATCTATAGCTCTACTGTTTCCATGTCAGATACTTCTTAATATGCTTTTAGTAATTTCTACCTCTACTTGTCAATGATTTCTATCTTGAGCTAAGGGCTGACTTAAATTTGTCTCAGTTAATTTTTTTAAAAAGTTTGCCAGATTCACCTATTACCCATATTATTACCATTAAAATCAATAGCTACCTGCTACTCAATTATTTTGATAATTTTCTCATATCCAGAGTTCACAAAAAGTACATAAGTGACTGCCTGTCCTTAACTTTTCCCTATATATGCTTCTTCATTATGGCTTTTGAGTGAACTATAGAATTTCTATTTCACAAGGGGTGTGAAAACTTGTATAGTATACAATATGTATGTAATACAATTTTATAATATACAGTAATACATACCTGAAGGATTAAGCACAAGGATTTGCACATTCATATACCCTGTTTGACTATATTATCACTTAAAATTAATATAATTATATAAGCTTAATAATCTCAAACATTGGTTCTTTTGTAGAACTCCATTAAAAAGGATAACTGGAAGTAGCTTAAAAATGTGAGCTTAAGCCATCCAATGTCCTTTATATACAATACTGAATCAGACAAAATTTCATGGAGGTCATTTAGAGCTAAACCTTTATTTTAGAAAAGGAGAAAATGCAGAGATAAGTATCTAGCCCAAGGCCAATAAGTGGCAAAATAAGGATTTTAATTAAGGTTTCCTGCCCATCTTGTCTCTCAAAAACTTCGGAGATGTCTTAAGAAATAACCCACTCATATGCAAAGAAACAGAAATACTCTTAACATCTCCCTAAAAACTGAAAATAAGATTAAAATATGAACTCAATCTTGGAAATAGTCACTTTTTCTGGTGTCCAGAGCACAAGTGATTCAGAGTTTTCAAAAGTCTTTAGCAAAGACATATTTTTAATGTAATACATTTTTAAAACAAGTAAGCATTTAAAAATTTTATTTATTTACTTTTTTAAAAAAATGGGGTCTCACTATATTGTCCAGGCTGGACTTGTACTCCTGGGCTCAAGAGATCCTACTGCCTCAGCTTCCTGAATAGCTGTGACTACAGAAGTACCCAATAAGTCAGCATGTTTTTTAAAAGGTCCAATATGTTATTTTTGACATATGCTTACCTAAATTCCATTTAATATATAATATCTGGACATCTCTAGATGTCAAAGAAAAAATTTATGAGAAGTTTACATTTCTACTAACCATCTTAAAGAAAATTTCCTCAAACAGAAAGACCTGTAAATAAAATCCTCCAATTTAACATAAATTTCTAGATTCTAAGCTGATGTCTTAATCCTTCCTTCAACCATTTTTATCTTAGTATATTTTTATGTCTCTAAAAATATTTTTATGAATACTATATAAATGAATGGTACTCCACTAATCTAAAAACCAGTGAGGAAACTTAGAAACATATCACATATTTTAGAATTTTAAATAAAAATCACCTTCGATTCCACCAAGAGAGGAGTTCTTTTAAATCACGATTTCTGTGGCCTATATCCTCTGTTGGTGGACCTTAATAATAGCAGACTGGCTCGGAGTCAAAGTGAAAAGTAGCAGCAGGAAATGGAAAAGCTCACTGCTCCAGTTGGAAAGGTGTCAATAGCAGTTCATTTTAAAGGCACTAACTAGAATTCACAATCTATAAAATGTGTCAAGAAATTTATGGCAATTTTCAGAGGTGGCATCAAGCACTTTGGGGTTAAAAAAAAAAAAAAGGCACCTGTGTGAATCAAGCCTTTAAAATAAGAGTGAAAAAGAGGTAAGGGAAATTATAAAGAGGTCTTGAAAACAGTGTTCGCTTTATTTTAGAAAAGCTTCACCCTTGTATATTCTGTAATCCATCTGAAAGAGAAATCAATTTATACTTACATTTTGCAGTTATTATGCAACCAGCCAGAGAAAATATCATACTGTCTTCTAGGATCTAGGAAACAAAACTAAGTTTAGAAAGTGTGAAAGATAACAGCCTATATTTGGCCCCACTAAAATAATCTATAGAGTATAAAATTAAGGTCAAATGAAAGGAAAAAAGTATATTATTTCTTTACAATATTTTCATTAAAACAAAATCTGTATGATGTGAAAACCAACCTAAATACTACATTGCTTTTGTGTGTATGTCTACTTTTTTACTGATATATCATAGTTATACATATTTTTGGGGTACATGTGATATTTTGATACATGTATACAATGTGTAATGATCAAATCAGGGTATTTGTTGCTAGTATCAGTGGTTTATGATACACTTTGGCAAACAAATTGGCTCAGTCCTATGTTTCTGACTTAGCCTGGTACAAGAAAGCCTCAGGAATAGTGGAGAAGATCCTACCACTGTCCTAGAAGGCTGATTCAATTTCTGCACCAAAACACACCCAGAAAATCACTTCTGGACACAAGGACTTGCATGTGTAGAGTGTGGCTGAAGATTCCCACAATGAACAGATGTGGTAATAATGATTCCATTCCTGTCTTTTGCCTGACAACACCACAAATGCAGTGGTGTGCTGATGTGTACTGTGAATAAGCCAAACTGCCACACCTGGTCATGCAGGCAGAGTGACTTAGTCTATAAAGGCTTACACAAGTTCTTCCTCTTTTACGAGCAGAGAATTTTAGCTCAATATTTGCTTACCCAAATATTAAATTATATACAGCTGCTTCAAAGAGCTAACTAACAGGAAACTAAGTGCTTGTACTATTTATGATGTACAATAAAAGAGAAGAGAAGCCATCGAATTCTAGGAGGGCATCTGGATTAAAGTAAATGAAAAGCACACTGTATAAATGTGTGTTATTTTTTATTTGATAAACATTTAACAATCACATCACCTGTTGGTCATTAAGGTTTCCCTGTACTAAGGAGTCAATGAAAATATGTTGACCGAAGTTCCTTCCTTTTCGTTCTTTTATGATTTTCTTTAAAATAGATTCCAGTTGCATAAGGGCTTAGAGAAGAAAAACAAAATGATTTTAGAATCCAATCATTTGTGGAGATTGAGCTTTTTAAAAATAACTCTGCACAATGTTACTATATGGAGAATAAAATCTTCAAAGTTAGCAACCAATAATAAAACTAATTTATGTTTAAACTCATCTACTTTCTGTTCCTTCTTCTTTTTGTTAAATTTAACATACATACAAGAAAGTGCATAAGACATATAAGCACAGTTTAAGAAATAATTATAAAGCAAACATCTGAATTATCATCACCCAGGTCAAGAAGTAGACAATGCCAGTACCTTAGAGGCCTCCAAACACATAAACCTCTCCCATGATATCATCTACCTTCCTTCTAAATTCTGTCTTCTTAACTCCATTTCTTCTCCTAAATCACGCATCACTCATTTAGGGACAGAAACAGACATGAAATAATAAGAAAAGTAAATTTCTAAAGCCTAAAAGCTATAAATAACTGCTATCCAACGGTCAGTAAAATTATCCAAAGATCCATTTCAGTCCTCATCTTACTTGACCTATCACATCACTGATGAATGTTGATAACTTACTCCAGGAAACACTTTTTCATGTAGCTCCCAGGACTCCACACTCCCCTAGACTCCACACTTCCTTCCCACTTTACTGCCTGCTCATTCTCAGTCTCCTTTTTTGATACCTTCTCATCTCTTGACTTTCTTAATGATGGAATGTCCAAGCACAGGGCTCAGTTTTTGGACTTCTCTTTTTCTATCTATATTCACTACCTTGGTGATCTCCAGTCTCAAGGCTTTAAATGAAATCTATACTGAACACTTCCAAATTTATATTTCTAGTCAAGATCTCTTCCCCCTGAACTCCAGACTCATACATCTAACAACAAACTCGACATCTCCACTTGGATGTCTGAAGCATACCCAACATACTGAACTTTTGATCTTTCCCCCCAGAACTGGATCTTCCCACAGTTTTCATAAGTTTCTCATCTTATTTCCTAATAACCTCATTTTCCAACTACTCAGGCCTAAATCCTTGGTGTCTCCCTCTCTCTTATGCCCCATATTTAATCTGTCAGCCAATGTTGGTGGGTCTATTTTCAAAATACAGAATTATTTTCTTACTCTTTTTTTTGTTTTGGTTCTGTATTTTCTGTTGCCTGGTCCAAGCCACATTATCTTTCTTGTTTGGTTCACTGCAATAGCCTCCTAATTAGTCTCCCTGCTTCTGCTCAGGCCCCCTATAGTCTATCACAGCAGCCAGTGAGCCTTTTAAAACATAACTCAGATCATAACTTTGCTCAAAACCTTCCAGTGGATTTCTATGTCATAGTAACAACCTACTGATACAATGGCCTATAAGCCATAAAAAATCTGTGCCTCTCCCCAATCTTTCTGACCTCATCTCCTTCTGCTCCTCTCATAATTCACTTCAACCCAGCCATGCTGGCCTTCCTGTTGTATCTCAAATACACCAGGAAGAGTCCCACCTCAAGGACTTTGCAATTACTTTTCCTCTAGATGGAATACTCCTTTGGACATCTGGGTATCCACATGATCAGCATGACTGGTTTCCTCATGTCTTGAAAGTGTTTGCTCAAAAGTTACCTCACCTCATTTTGGTGAGACCTTTCCTAAAAATTACTTAAAATTGCAACCTCTTGGTTCATCAAAAGATAAACAAAATTGATAAACCACTAGTTAGACTAACCAAGAAAAGATAAGAGAAGATCCAAAGAAACAGAATCAGAAATGAAAAAGGAGACATTACAACTGATAACACAGAAATACAAAAGATCCTCAGAGACTATTATGAACAACCATACGCTCACAAACTAGAAAACCTAGAGGAAATGGATAAATTCCTGGAAACATACAACCTCCTGAGAATGAACCAAAAAGAAACAGAACTTCTGAACAGACCAATAATAAGTAGTGAGATTGAATTGGTAATACAAAATCTCCCCTGCCAAAAAAGCCCAGGACCAGATGGATTCATAGCCAAATTCTACCAAAAATACAAAGATGAACTAATACCAATCCTAAAACTGTTCCAAAAAATTGAGGAGGAAATTCTCCTGAATTCATTCTATGAGGCCAGTATCACCCTGACACCAAAGTCAGGAATGGATACAACAAAAAAAGAAAACTACAGACCAATATCCCTGATGAACAAAGATGCAAAAATCCTCAACAAAGTACTAGCAAATCAAATCTAATGGCACATCAAAAGATAATATACCACGATCAAGTGAGTTTTACACCAGGGATGCAAGGATGGTTCAACATACTAAAATCAATAAATGTCATACATCGCATAAACAGAATTAAGGACAAAAACTATATGATCATCTCAATAGATACAGAGAAAGCATTTGATAAAATACAACATCCCTTCATGACAAAAATCCTCAATAAACTAGGCACTGAAGGAACCTACCTCAAAATAATAGAGACCATATATGACAAGCCCACAGCCAATATCATACATAATGGGGAAAGGTTGAAAGCATTCCCCCTAACAACTAGAATAAGACAAACTGTTAATAACCACTGTTATTCAACATTGTACTGGAAGTCCTTGCTAGAGCAATCAGGCAAGAGAAAAAATTAAAAGGCATCCAATAAAAAGAGGAAGTCAAATTATCCCTGTTTGCTGATAATATGATCTTTTATCTAGAAAACCCTGAAGACTCCACCAAAAATCTCTTAGATTTGATAAATGAATTCAGTAACGTTTTGGAATATAAAATCAATGTACAGAAATTAGTAGCAATTCTACACACCAATAATGATTTAGCTGAGAACCAAATCAAGAAGGCAATCCTGTTTACAATAGCTACCAAAAAAAAAAACAAAAACAAAAAAACCTAGGAATATATTTAACCAAGGTGGATGATCTCTACAAGGAAAACTACAAAACACTGATGTAAGAAATTGTAGATGACACAAATGAATGGAAAAACATCCCATGTTCATGGATCAGAATCAATATTGTTAAAATGACTATACTGCCTAAAGCAATTTACAGGTTCAATGCAACACCTATCAATGTCTTTGAGAGGTTGAGGCAGGAGGATTGCTTGAGGCTAGGAATTTAAAATCAGCTTGCGCAACATAGTGAGACCCTCATCTCTACAAAAAGTAGGTAGGACTACAGGCATGCGAGGTGACACATGCCTGTAGTCCTAGCTACTCAGGAGGCAAAGCAGGAGGATAGCTTAGGTTCAGCCCAGGGGTTCGAGGCTACAGTGAGCTATGATCATGCCACTGCACTCTAGTCTGGGTAACAGAGCAATAACCCTGTCTCAAAAAAAAAACCAAAAAAACAAAAAACCAAAAAAAACCAACAACAAAAAAAACCCCCAAACCAATGTCATTTTTCACAGAATTAGAAGAAACAATTCTAAAGTTCATATGGAACCAAAAAGGAGCCCAAATAACCCAAGCAATCTTGAGCAAAAAGAACAAAGCATCATATTAACTAACTTAAAAGTATAATACAAGGCTATAGTAACCAAAACAGCATGGTCCTGGAATAAAAATAGACACTTAGATCAACGGAACAGAATAGAGAACCTAAAAATGAAGCCACATTCTTACAGCCAACTGATCTTTGACAAAGTCAGTAAGAACATACACTGGGGAAAGGACACCCTTTTCAATAAATGGTGCTGGGAAAACTGGATTACCATATGCAGAAGAATGGAACTGGACCCCTACCTTTCACCATATACAAAATCAATTCAAGATGGATTAATGACTTAAAGACTTAAATTAAGACTTAAAACCTGAAACTCTTCTGGACGTTGGACTAGGCAAAAAATTCATGACTAAGACCTCAAAAGCAAATGCACCAAAAACAAAAATAGACAAATGGAACTTAAACTAAAAAGATTCTGCATAGAAAAAGAAACAACAGAGTGAACAGACAACCTACAGAATGGGAGAAAATATGTGCGAACTGCACCCAACAGGGGACTACTATCCAGAATTTACAAGGAGAGTAAACAAAACAAACAACTCAACAACAAAAAAACTCAAATAATCCTATTAAAAAGTGGACAAAGAATATGAATAGACATTTTTCAAAAGAAGACATACAAATGGTCAGCATATAAAAAAATGCTCAATATCACCAATCATCAGAGAAATTCAAATTAAAACCACAATTAGATGTCATGTTATACCAGTCAGAATGGCTATTATTAAAAATGCAAAAAATAACAGATGTTGGCGAGGATGTGGAGAAAAGGGAATGCTTACATGCTATGGGTGGGAATGTACATTAGTACATCCTCTATGGAAAACAGTATGATGATTTCTCAAAGAACTACTATTTGATCCAGCAATCCCACTACTGGGTATCTACCCAAAGAAAAAGAAATCATTATATCAAAAGGATACTTGCATTCACGTTTATTGCAGCATTATTCACAATAGCAAAGATATGGAATCAACCTAAGTGTCCATCAACAGATGAATGGATAAAGAAAATGTGGTGTATATACACAATGGAATACTATTCAGCCATAAAAAAGAATAAAATCATGTTTTTTGCAGCAACATGAATGGAACTGGAAGCCATTATCTTAAGTGAAACAACTCAGACACAAAGACAAATACCACATGCTCTCATTTATAAGTGGGAGCTAAATACCGTGTACACATGGAAGCAGAGTGTAGAATGATGGACAAAGGAGATTTGGAGGGGACAGGGGCGTGAGAGGGAGTAGATGATGAGAGGTTGCGTGGTGGGTACAATGTGGGTTGCTTCAGTGATGTATGTACTGAGGGCCCTGACTTCACCACAATGTAATATATCAATGCAGCAAAACTGTACTTTTACCCCATGAATATATACAAATAAAAAATAAATGGAAAAAAAGTTGCAAACTTCTCACCCTCTAGCACTCCCTATCCCCTTCTGGTTTTATTTTTCTCTACAGCATTTTTCACCTTTTAACATACTATTTAACTTACTTGTTTAGATTATTGTCTGTCTCTTCCCACTAGAATGTGGTGCCACAAGGGCAAGAAATTTTGTTTAGGTTCCCCAGCACCTAAAACATGCCAGCATATTATAGATCTTCCCTAAATATTTATAGAATTAAATGATATAATACACATTAGTTATTCAAATGAGAAATTATTAACACTGTAATGCAAGAGTTCCAACACTTTGCTACACATTTGAATCATCAAAGCATAAGTCACACTTATACCAATTAAATCTGAGTGTTTATAGGTAGAGACTACCCTTCAATATGTTTTAAAAGATTCAATGTGTAGCAAAGTTTGGTAACTACTGCTACACATTCTCAACCCTACAAGTACATTAGAATAATCTGGAGAGCTTTTACAAAAATATCTGATGCCCAGTCCACCCTTATCCCAGATTTTGAATAAATTGGTCTAGGATGGGACATGATCTTCAGTTTTTTTGTTTTGTTTAAGTTCCCCAAGTGATTTCGATGTGGAGAGCAGGTTGGGAATTACTCACTTAAACTAAGGAAGCTCTGATCCAGCCATGGGATTCCATACTAAAACATAATCATTTTCAATACAAGCTCAAATTTGTACTACGTTCATGTTATAGGCCAAGGAACATACCATGCTAAATAATCTACTTTTATTTAGAATCAAAGAATATAAATTATTAGTTTTCATTTCATATTAATTTGACCAATATTTCTGAAGTACATTTTCTATCAAGGGGAATTAATCCATATGCATCCATCAAGATAATCAGAATAGTAACAAAAAACAGCAGGAAATATGTCAATAAATTGGCTTTTTTTGACTGCTGTTGGACAAAAAGGGAATCACTACAATAGTAAGCTAGTAACGACTGGGATTTTTGTCTTCTATGCATATAATAAGTCCTAGCACATAATAAGCCTCAATTTTTGTTGTTTGTTGAAAAGATGAAGGAAGAGAATCCTGTGAAGCAATAGAACTAGATATGGAAAATAATCCGTTATTCCAATGCAGCCTATGCATTTTAATTTACCCTACCTGCTTCCAAAGAAGGAATTGAAGCAGGTCAGAATAAAAGTATTGAAGTATTACAAACATTCAACTACTGACAGAAAATACAGAACAACAATAAAAAAGGAGTAAAGGACCCCCACTGCTGAATTTGACTGGCTTAAGAAAAAAAAAAAAAAAAAAAAAAAAAAAAAAAAAAAAAAAAAGAAGAAGAAAAAAAAAAAGAGAGAGAAAAAAAAAAAAAGGAGTAAAGGAGAATAATTTGGGGGAACGATCTCAAATTTAAATTGTTATTTCTCTGTGTAAATTTTATAAAGTTGTACTCAATGCCAAACAATTTTAAAGATATTTTTACTCAATGTTATAAATGGCAAAAATTTTTTATGTTGCTACATTTTTTATAAATATTTGTATAATGTTTAATCATATTGACATTATTTTCTTAGCAATACCTTTAACATTGAACATTAGTTTGGTTTTGGTTTGCTACTTGCAGAAATAGTACTACAAAAATTATCTTCATGAACATTTTCTTCTATTAGATAATTTAATCTGTTATTTATGGCTCTTAATGCGTCCTGTCAAATTGCTTTCTTAAAATTGTACCCTTACACTTTCCATTAATCCTGTAGAGTGTACCAGCTCTACAGCACCCTCATTCTGCAGTGAATGCTAGTATTTCCTTTACTAACTTACTGCTTTTTTCTCTTTTGTTAAAGAGAAACTTACATTGCAGGAAATGTAGGAAAAAAGCATAAAGAGAGAAAATATAAATGACTTGTAATCTCACCATTCAGGGATAACCCTATTAAAACTGGGGTACATATCTTTTTGTCCTTACCAAAAATTAAGAGAGAACAAACTTACCACCTTCATATTGCTTTTTCCGAGTTGTACTTTTATCAAGTGACCCATCTAAATAGCCTTTTCCAATTTCAGACCAAACCTGAAAATAGGAAAATATACTTATCTATTATCTAGTAGGTAGATTTTCTAAATAATACAGAGCAGTGTAAGCTAATAACTAAGGAAATACTTTTGAACCAATAAATCTGATAATTAAGCTCTCCCTTGTAAGTGAGCTACACAATCATTTACTCCACAGTCTCAGAGGATAGGGTACAAATATATTTTAATGATTTCAGTCAATGCACTTTCAAACTAATTACAATTGGAAAGCGAAAAGTTCCTTTTCCTGAAAAGGAGTATGAATAGAAAGGAAAAATTATATGGCATCAGAGTCAATCCTCAAATTTTCATTATAATGGCACAAGTAGATAAATAAAACTCACAGGTAATTACAAATTTTTATTTCACTTGAAATTTTTGTTGTTGTTGTTGTTGAGACACAGTCTCACTCAGTTGCCCTGGGTAGAGTGCAGTGGCGTCATCATAGCTCACTGCAACCTCAAACTCCTGGGCTCAAGTGATCCTCCCACCTCAGCCTCCTGAGTAGCTGGGATTACAGGCGCGCACCATGACGCCCGGCTAATTTTTCTATTTTTAGTAGAGATGGGGTCTTGCTATTGCTCAGGCTTGTCTCAAACTCCTGAGTTCAAGTCATCCTCCCACCTTGGCCTCCCAAAGTGCTAGGATTACAGGAGTGAGCTGCTGTGCCCAGTCTCACTTGCAATATTGATAAACATTAGCTGGTGTCCAGAAAAAGGTTAAAAATTAATCTAAGGTTTGGAGATGAAAAGCAACAGAATAGGCTTCCAATATTTCAAAATTGGGTCATTAGCCCCTGAAAAAAATGTTAACTTGACTATAATTCAAAAGTTCTGAAAGAATTTGGGGAAAGAACACAAGACTTATTAATCAATAGTTAAATACTGTATTTAAAAAATAATAAAGAGTCCCCAACTCTTTGTTTTAACCTTTTTTTTTTTTTTTTTTTTTTTTTTGAGACAGGGTCTTGCTAAATTGCCTAGGCTAGTCTTGAACTCCTGGCCTCAAGCTGTCCTCCTACCTTGGCATCCCAAAGTGCTAGGATTACAAGTGTGAGCCACCATGCCCAGCCTTTTTTTTTTTCTTTTAGAAATGGTCTTGCTCTGTTGCCCAGGCTGGACTGCAGTGGCCTATTCATAGCTCAGTGTAACCTCAAATTCTTGGGCTCAAGAGATCACCTGGCTAAATTTTTTTTTTTTTTTTTTTGTAGAGACAAGGTCTCACTATGTTGCTCAGGCTAAGAGTCCTCAACTCTTACCTTCAAAGATATAAATTTTAGAATATTTCAATGTAAAAAATTAAACTATTAAAAGTACTTTAGAAATGTATACTAAATGTTTACATTAGAAATACCCTTAAAGTGTGGAAAGAGTTTCTAAGCACAATATAGAGCACAGAGTAAAAATTCATAATAAAAAAGTTGAATTGATTTAGTTACATAAAAACACTAACATTTATGATACTGAAAAAGCACTATCAATAAAATAAAAGCATGTCAGGCGTGGTGGCTTGCACCTGTAATCCTAGCACTCTGGGAGTCTGAGGTGGGAGGATTGCTTGGGGCCAGGAGTTTGAGACCAGCCTGAGCAAGAGCAAGACCTTGTCTCTACAAAAAATAGAAAAATTAGCCAGGCATGGTGGCATGTACCTGTAGTCCCAGCTACTAAGTAGGCTGAGGCAGGAGGATCACCTGAGCCCAGGAGTTTGAGGTTGCAGTGAGCTATGATGACACGACTGCACTCTAGCCCAGGTGACAGAGCAGACCATGTCTGGAGGAAAAACAAAAGCAAATGAAAACTGAGATAAAAAAAAAATAGCTGTTACAGATCAGTAAGGAAAAGAAAGCATTAGTAGAAATATGGTCAAAGGGCATGAGATAGCATTCCAGAAAAGAAACACAAGTGTTTGACAAAAGTATAAAAAGATGTTTAACTTAACAAATAATAAAATAATTATAAATTGTAATCATGAAATATCATTTTTGACTTATCACATAGGCACATATTTAAAGGACCAACAATTTTAAATGTCAAAAGCACACAGAAAGAGCATACTAATGTTGGTGGGAAAATAATTGGGACAATGTTTTTGGAGAGTAGCTCAGAAATACAGTATGCAATTGAAGGTGAGGTGTATACTTTTTCACATTTTACCACCTGTGAAATCAGTGTGCATCTTACAACTGATGACATCTCCCAATTGTTGTCAGCCAAGTGCCAGTCATGATACAGTTGTCACTGCCTCTGAATTCACAAACTGGTTATTATTTCTGGTGACGTAATTGAACAATTGCAATCCCCCGGTTTTTCAGACAATAAAAGATCATTTGAGGAAGGATATTAAGTACTGGTTATGGTCTGAAAACTTTCCTTTGACAACGTCTAGTAATGTTAAGAATATACCAGATTCCTCTCAAAAATACATATTTGAATCTACTCATGAAATATCAGACAAACTCAAATTGATGGATATTCTACAAAATAACTGTCCTATATTTTCCAAAAATGTCAAGGTCAAGAAACAAAGAAAAGCTGAGGAACTGTTCCAGATTAAAGATATTTGATCACTAAAAGTAATGAGTGATCCTGAGTAGGGTCCTGGATTGGGGTTGGAGGTAGGGGCTGGGAAGCTATTAATATAAGAACATTATGGGGACAATTGAAGAAATTTGAATAGGGTCTCTGGATGAGCTAATAGTATTGTATCAATGTTAAATTTCCCAAGTTTAATAACTATGTTGTCACTATATAAGAGAATATCATTGTTCTTAGGAAATACAAACTGAAACATTTAGGGGTTAAGAGGCAAAATGTCCACTTAACTATCAAATGGTTCGAGGAAAGGGGGAGGAATGGATGAATAGATAGATAGACAGAGAGATGAATGACAAAAGCAAGTGGGGCAAAATGTAAACAACTGCTGAAACTGGGTAAAGGATATATGACAGTTCCTTGTACTAGCTGTTAACTTTTCTCTAAGTTTGAGATTATTTCTATTTTCAAGTTATAAGGAAAGAAAGAAAAAGGAAGATAAAGAAAATACTGCATAAAAATACATAGGATAGATATCAGCAGGTAGAAGAAAATTCTGGAAACAACAGTAGAAATCTCTTCAAAAATGCTATCTAGCCCAGTACAGTGGCGCATGTCTGTAGTCACAGCTACTCAGGAGGCTGAAGTGGGAGGATTGCTTGAGCCCAGGAGTTTGAGGCCAGCCTGGGCAACACAGTGAGACCCCTATCACTAAAAAATAAAATAAAATAAAATTTAAAAATGTTGTCTCATCAACATGAAAAAAATACCGATATCAACAACTTAGTCAAAAATTGATTCTTCATTAAAATAAGAAGACATTTTAGGAATTCCTTAACCAATTTATTTTGCCTGGCTACACAGAGTAGTTTACTCTGAGAAGTGGAATTTAGAGTGATTTTTCCATTTTTATTTTTACGCACCTGAATATGTGAATGTTTATAAGAAACAGGTATTTTTTAAAATCATCAAACAAAACTAATAAAATCATTTTAACAGGAAAAAGTACAGTAGTAAACAGTGACAGGCTATTGGCCCACATTTCCTGGTGATTTTTGTTTAAAACATATTAACTTAATTATTCAACCTGTTTTTATAGATTTAAACAATATTAGGAATAATTTCTCAGATCTAAAACATGGCACAGTAAATAACCTAAGTATGATTTGAACCAAATAAATCAATCTAATGTTGAGACTGATAAAAACGGAGAATAATAAATAAATTCCATATATGAATCTAGAAAAGCCAAACAGTAATTCAATTTTAGAAATTACTAAATTTTAGAATTAGTTCAACAGAACTAGCCTTGCTTCCAATCATCTCATTAGCATTTTCATGCTCCATTGGCTTTAACTTCTTTCTATATAGGACATAATCTAGTTCAATTAAACATAGCTTTTCTCTTTATCCTAGAATTCAGTATTATTTTTATAACATAATTGCTAAATATTAAAAGAAAATTTCCACTGGATGCAGTGGCTCACGCCTGTAATCCCAGAACTTTGGGAGGCCAAGATGGGAGGATCACTTGAGGCCAGGAGTCAAGACCAGCTGGGGCAACATAGTGAGATCCCACCTCTATAAAAAATTTTAAAAATTAGCCAGGCATAGTGCTATGGGCTTGTAGTACCAGCTACTCAGGAGGCTGAGTCCAGAAGATTGCTTAAGCCCAGGAGTTTGAAGTTACAGTGAGCTATAACTGCATCACTGCACTCCACCAGCCTAAGCAACAGAGTGAAACCCTGTCTCTAAAAAAAAAAAAATTTTCTGTAGTAATGTTCTTTTTATATTTCAAAAAGTAACTGCTTATAAAAAAAGCCCTTTTTTTTTTTTTTTGAGATAGAGTCTTACTCTGTCATCCTGGGTAGAGTGCAGTGGCGTCATCGTAGTTCACTGCAACCTCAAACTCCTGGGTTCAAGCCATCCTTTTGCCTCAGCCTCCTGCGTAGCTGGGACTATAGGTGTGCACCACAATGCCTGGCTAATTTTTCTATTTTTAGTAGAGACGGGGTCTGCCTCTTGCTCAGGCTGGTCTCAAACTCCTGAGCTCAAGCAATCCTCTTGCCTTGGCCTCCCAAAGTGCTAGCATTACGGGTGTGAGCCACTGTGCCTGGCCGAAAAGCAATTCTTAACCTTTTAAAAAAGGCAACGATTATTTTGCTTACATTGTTCTTTTTAGCCCAAAACAAGGAATTTCTACACTATAGAATCTTAAACCTTCTTCTTGATAGGAAAAATCTGTATTACTTGACTATCCAATTTGATGAAAGAGTAATGTAAATTCAGCCCTAGACTTACTGTGCCATGATTCTTCTGGAAGCGAATGACTTCCTGGTCATCTTCAAATGTACTACCCATTACCATCTGTGTAACAGACTTCATAGCAAAACCAAGCATATGTTGGCTGAGGGGTACATGCTGGGTCTCTGGGTAGGAGAGCCATTTATCTGATAATTCTTCTGAAAGCTGAAAGAGAACAAGAAACCACAATTTACTATTTCCCCTTACTAAATCTTATAAAACTCTAGCAAGTAGATTCATTTCATAGCATACACAGTTCAACTCTGTAACCAAAGTGAGCATTCGGGTGTTTACTTGATCTCTCAGACTAACACTGGCTCCATCTACAATCGCATCCTCAATGGCTCAGGTTCAGCTTCTGTCAAAGGGCTGATTTGTAAAATAAAACAGAACTACCACCAAAACAATAACACCAGAATATATAAATTAAAAACTCAAGGATAGAAAACCTTAAACCTAATGGAAATTGAGACCAGAAACTTAGTATCTAATTAAAAATCGTATTTAATAAAAGTTTGCCACAGAGAGCCTGGGATATAGTAAACAATAAATATATGAATATACAAATGTCCTAAACATGCTTCAGTGACAGAGTCTCTGACAGACTCTCAGGGTCTGTCATTATTTCATTCACCAAATATTTATTAATCCCTAATAGAATAAAAACAGTGTGCAGGAAAGAGATCACAAGCTTTGAGTCAGAAAAACCTTGGTTTTACTTCTGGCTCTGTCACTAAGAAGTAATGTGGCGTTGGGCAATTTGCTTCACCTAAGGTTCAGGTGTCTCAACAGTTGAGTTGAGATGATACCTCCTAGCTTGCATGGTTGCTGTGATAGGGATAATTACACCATGTCACATAATGTGGTAAAAGGTTTGTGAGGTAATATATATGAAGCCCCTATCATGTTAGGAACTCAAATTTAAGCTCCTTTCCCATATCAATTCTATGAAAGTTTCATCATAGTATAAAGGATTAAAATTAAATTGTGTGAGAAACAATAAATACTCAAAAATATTTAGCATTACATAGATCTACAACTACTTAAAGTGAACCATATGGAATATAAAACTCATTTTTGGAAAAAAAAGAAAGAAAGCCTTAATGATTCCAAAGTATCAAGATTAATGAATTGATGACTAGTCTTAAAAAAAAATTAATGAATTGAGCCAGTTAATATACTTTAAAAGAACTCCAAGATTTGAGTGAAGTATGAAGAAAACAGAAAAATAGCAATTAAAACAGAATATAAGCATATAATTTAAACATTACTTTCAGATTACCAAGAAAATCATTCTGCATATTTTAAAAAGTTAGAATTCTATAGATACTATTGAAGTCACATAGCTTCCTTTATACCAAAAAGTAAAAAAGGATTTTGGAAACAAATCATTAAAAGGAGGCTATTTCCAGGTAAAAATAAAAGAACCAATATAAATTTAACTAATGACAGAAGTTCCAAACATGGAAGGTAGACATGGGAAGGCAGGCGGAAGGTTTCCTATAGAAAAATATAAAACATTATCAAGCACACTTCAGAGATATTATGAGTTCAGTTCCAGTGATATACCGCAGTATAGCAAATATCACAATAAAATGAGTCACACAAATTTTTTTGTTTCCCAGTGCATACAAAAGTTATGTTTACACTATACTGTAGTCTCTTAAGTGTACAATAGCATTATGTCTAAAAAAATATACATACCTTAATTAAAAAATACTTTACTGCTAAAAAATGCTAACTATCATCTGAGCCTTCAGTGAGTCGTGATTTTTTTTTGCTGGTCGAGAGTCTTACTTTGTTGATGGCTGCTGACTGGTCAGGCTGGTGGGTTGCTGAAGGTTGGGATGGCTGTGGCAATTTCTTAAAATAAGACAACAATGAAGTTTGCTGCATCAATTGACTTGTCCTTTCACAAAAGATTTCCCTGTAGCATCCAATGCTGTTTGGTAGCATTTTACCCACAGTAGAACTTCTTTCAAAATTGGAGTCAATCCTCTCAAACCCTGCCACAGCATAATCAACTAAAGTTTATGTAATATTCTAAATCTTCTATTGTTATTTCAACAGTGTTCAAAGCATCTTCACCAGAAGTAGATTCCATCTCAAGAAACCACTTTCTTTGCTCATCCATAGAAGCAACGCCTCATCAGTTCAAGTTTTGTCCTGAGATTGCAATAATTTGTTCCCATTTTCAGGCTCCACTTCTAATTCTAGTTCTCTTGCTATTTCTACCACATCTGCATTTACTTCCTCCACTGAAGTCTCGAGCCCCTCAAAGTCATCCATGAGTGTTGGAATCAACTTCTTCCATACTCCTGATAATGTTGACATTTTGATCTCCTCCTATGAATCACAAAATGTTGTTAGTGGCACCTAGAATGGTGAATCCTTTCAAGGTTTTCAACTTACTTTGCCCAGTTCCATCAGAGGAATCACTATCTATGACAGCTATAGCCATAGGAAGTGTTACTTTTTTTTTTTGAGACAGGGTCTCACTATGTTGCCCAAGCTTGTCTCAAACTCCTAACCTCAAGTGATCCTCCTGCATTGCCCTCCCAAGTAGCTGGCACAGGCATGAACCACCGTGCCTGGCTGAAATGTATTTCTTAAATTATAAGACTTGAAAGTGGAAATGACTTCCTGATCCATGGGCTGAAGAATGGATGTTGTGCTAGCAGGCATGAAAACAACATTAATCTTCTATATATCTTCAAAGCTATTGGGTGACTAGGTGTATTATCAATGAATGATAATATTTTGAAAGGAATTTTTTTCCTGAGCAGTAGGTCTCAACAGTGGGTTTTGAATATTCAGTAAATTGTGCTGTAAACAGATGTGCATTCATCCAGGATTTGTTGTTTCATATCTAGAGCACAGGCAGAGTAGACTTACCATAATTCTTAAGGGCCCTAGGATTTTCGAAATGGTAAATAAGCATTGGCTTCAACTTAAAATCACCAGTTGCATTAATCCCTAACAAGAGAGTCGGCTTGTCCTTTGAAGCTTTGAAGGCAGGCATTGATTTTTCCTCTCTAGCTATCAGTCTTAGATGGCATCTTCCTCAAATATAAGGCTATTTTATCTCCACTGAAAATCCTTTGTTTAGAGTAGCCACCTTCATCAATTATATTAGCTAGATCTTCTGGACAACTTCCAGCTTCTTCATTGCACTTGCTGCTTCACCTTGCACTTTTATGTTACGGAGATGGCTTCTTTCCTTAAACCTCATGAACCAACCTCTGCTAACTTTCAACTTTTTTTCTGCAGCTTCCACACCTCTCGAAGCCTTCATAGAGTAGAAGATAGTCAGGGCCTTGCTCTGATAAAATTAGGCTTTGGCTTAAGGCACTGTTATGGCTGGTTTGATTTTCTGTCCATACCACTAAAATTCTCTCTATATCAGCAATAAAGCTGTTTCACTTTCTAATCATCGTTGTGTTCACTGGAGCAGCATTTTTAATTGGCTTCGAGAACTTTTCCTTTGCATTCACAGCTTGGCTGGCTGTTTGGTGCAAGAGGACTAGCTTTTGGCCTATTTTGGCTTTTGACATGCCTTCCTCACTAACCGTAATCATTCCTAGCTTTTGATTTAAAGACATACAGCTCTTCCTTTCACTTGATTGACCTAATTTTTGTGTCTCAGGAAATAGGGAGACCCAATAACAGGGAGAGAGATGGGGAATGGCTGATTAGTGGAGCATTCAGGACACATACATTCTAGTATTCTTATGCTATCATGCCTTATATTTAAGTTTTTTATCCATCTTGAATTAATTTTTGTGAGTGGTGAGAGAAATGAATCCTGTTTCATTCTTCTGCACGTGGCTATCCAATTTTCCTAGCACCATTTACTGAATGGGACTTCTTTTCCCCAGTGTATATTGTTGTCTGCTTTGTCAAAGATCAGTTGGCTGTATGTGGATGGTTTTATATCTGAGTTTTCTGTTCTGTTCCATTGGTCTATGTCTCTATTTTTGCACCAATATCACGTTGTTGTGATTACTACAGCCTTGTAGTATAGTTAGAAGTCTGGTAATGTGATGCCTCCAGATTTGTTCCTTTTGTTTAAGATTGCTTTGGCTATTCAGGTTCTTTTCTGGTTCCAAATGAAGCGTAGAATTATTTTTTCTAGATCTGTGAAATATGACATTGGTATTTTGATGGGGATTACATTGACTCTGTAAATCACTTTGGGTAGTATGGACATTTTAACAATATTGATTCTACCAATCCATGAGCAAGATATTTTTCCATTTGTTTGTATCATCTGTGATTTTTTCCTCAGTGTTTCATAGTTCTCTTTGTAGAGATCTTTTAAGATGCTTGGTTAAGTATATTCCTAGGTATCTTATTTTCTTTGTAGCTATTGTGAGTAATATTGAATCTTTGATTTGACTCTCAACTTGACTATCATTGGTGTATAGGAATGCTAATGATTTGTGTACATTGATTTTGTATTCTGAGACTCTGCTGAATTTATTTATCAATTCCAGGAATCTCTTGGTGGAATCTTTGGGGTTTCTAAATATAAGATCATATCATCAGCAAAAAGCGATAGTTTGACCTCCTCTTTCCCGATTTAGATACTCTTAATTTCTTTCTCTTGCCTGACTGCTCTGGCTAGGACTTCCAACACTATGTTGAATAGAAGTGGTGATAAAGGGCATCCTTGTCTTGTTCCAGTTCTTAGTGGGAATGCTTTCTGCTTTTACCCATTCAGTATGATATTGGCTGTGGGTCTGTCATATATGGCTTTTATAAGTTTTAGACATGTTTCTTCTACGCCTAGTTTGTTGAGAGTTTTTATCATGAAAGGGTGCTGAATTTTGTTGAATGCTTTTTCTGCATCTATTGAGATGATCATATGATCTTTGTTATTGCTTCTGTTTATGTGGTGAAACACACTTATCCATTTACGTATGCGGAACCATCCTTGCATTCCTGAGATGAAGCCCACTTGATCATGGTGGATTAATTTTTTGATGTGCTGTTGAAATCAGTTTGCTAGTATTTTATTGAGGATTTCTGCATCTATATTCATAAGGGATATTGGTCCATAGTTTCCTTTTTTTGTAGTGTCCTTTCCTGGCTTTGGTATCAAGGTGTTACTGGCTTTGTAGAATGAGTTGGGGAGTATTCCCTCCTTCTCAATGTTATGGAATAATTTCTGCAGTATGGGTATCAACAACTCTTCTTTGTGGGTCTGATAAAATTTGGCTGTGAATCCAGCTGGTCCAGGGCTTTTTTTTTTTGCTGGAAGATTTTTTATTGCTGCTTCAATCTTGTTGCTAGCTATTGGTCTGTTCAGGAATTCTATTTCTTCCTTATTGAGTCTTGGGAGGTTGTGTGATTCCAGGAATTTGTCCATTTCCTCTATGTTTTTGAGTTTATGTGCATAGAGATTTTCATAGTATTCTCAGATGATATTTTGTATTTCTGTGGTATCAGTTGTAATAGCTCCTTTTTCATTTCTGATTGAGCTTATTAGGGCCCTTTCTAGTCTATTCCTGGTTAATCTAGCAAGAGTTCTATTGATTTTGTTTATATTTTCAAAGAACCAACTTTTTGTTTCATTTATCTTCTGCATTATATTGGAAAAACTCTTCTAAATATTGGCCTAGGCAAAGAATTTATGAAGAAGACCCCAATGGCAATCACAGCAACAACAAAAAGAAATAAATGGGACTTGATCAAAAGCTTCTGCATAGCCAAGGAAATAATCAATAGAGCAAATATGTTTCTCCCAATGTACAGAATGGGAGAAAATATTTGCAAGCTATACATCTGATAAAGGGCTAATAACCAGAATCGACAAAGAACTCAAGAAAATCAGCAAGAAAAAATCAAACATCCCCATCAAAAAGTGGGCAAAAGACATGAACAGAACTTTTTAAAAAGATAGACAAATGGCCAATAAACATATGAAAAAATGCTCAATGTCACTAATCATCAGGGAAATGCAAATTAAAACCACCATGAGACATCGCCTTACCCGTTAGAATGCCTTTTATTAAAAAGTCCAAAAGTAACAGATGCTGGCGTGGACACAGAGAGAAAAGAAATGCTTCTAAACTGTTAGTAGGACTGCAAATTAGTACAACCTCTATGGAAAACAGTATGGAGATACCTCAAAGAATTCAAAGTAGACCTACCATTTGATCCAGCAATCCCACTACTGGGTATTTACCCAAAAAAGAAGTCATTTTATCAAAAAGACACCTGTACTCAAATGTTTATTGCAACACAATCCACAATTGCAAAGATGTGGAATCAACCAAGGTACCCATCATTTCATGAGCGGATTAACAAAATGTGCTATATATACACCATGGAATACATGAGGAAGGATGACTTAATGCCTTTTGCAACAATTTGGTTGGAACTGGAGACCGTTATCCTAAGTGAGGTATCTAAAGAATGGAAAAACAACCACCACATGTACTCACTATTAAATTGGAACTAACCAATCAGCACACATGTGCATAGAGGGAAATAAAACTCAATGGAATTCAAGCAGGGGGGAGGGGGAACAAAGGGATGGGTGATAACAGGTACAATAAACACTATCTGGGTGACAGGCACACTTATAACCATGACTCAAGCATTATAAAAGTGATCCATGTAACCAAAAATATTTGTACTCCCATAATACTTTGAAATAAAAAAAAAAAACCACACACATTAAGTTCACTGTCTAATGTGGGCATGGTTTGTGGCACACCAAAACAATTAAAATAGTAGCATCAATGATCACTGATCACAATAACAGATACAATAATAATGGAAAAGTGCGATATATTGCAAGAATTACTAAAATGTGACACAGAAAAACGAAGTGAGTACATGCTGTTGGGAAAATGGTGCTAATAGACTACTTGATGCAGGGTTCCGATAAACCTCCAATTTGTAAAAAACTCCGTATTTGTGAAGCACAATAAAGCAAAGCTCAATAAAATGAGGTATACCTATATAAGATAAATCCATAAGATTTTCTTTCCCTAAAGAGCAAAGTTTGTTTGCTTTCAGAAAACATTATTTTTCTTAATAAGCATAGGATTTTGCCTCAAAACAATTCTAGAAAAAGTATGTAACTTGTGACCATCTCAGATGTCTCAGGTTCATGCACAGAAATGGGAAGCCCAAGTGAGTGTCAGTGTTCACCCATCTACAACATGAACTGCCAGATCTAACCTCCTTCATTACTCAATCTACTCCTGAATGTCCAGTCCTATATTGGCCTTTTAGAGTTGTCAGGCCTAACCCCATGTGACAAAGCCACACCCTCTCATTATGCACAGCCTTAGAATATTGAGCCATTTGTTTGAATTCATTCCAAGTATCACATATCAATACTGATTCTTTACCTCAAACCTTAGGTTTAAAGTAGAATTTACTTTAGTATAAAGTGTGCACTCCAATTATTTTATTCATTCATTTAATTTTCATGAATGGTTCATTTAATTTCACAAATTTTATGTCTCACCATTAAAGACATGTATTTTTCCCACTGATTTGAAATGCTACCCATCATACATTGAATTCCCAAATGAATTTGGGATTGTTTCTGGACACTGTCTATTCCATAGATCTATATATGCACCACTATAGTAATTCTGAAATCCTATTGTATCTTTATATAATGTTTCCCATTCCTATTCTCTTTCAAAATTTTCTGGAAGAGAGAATAACTTCCATAATGGCAGAGTGAGGACCTTAGTAATCTCATTCTCCCTCTAAAACAATGAAAATATTTGCAAAACAACTAAAATCAACCATTTCAGAACTCTGGCAATTAACCAAAACCACAGTACACACTGAAAAGTGTCTATCCAACAGAAACAATTGAACCTCAGTAAGACAGTGGGGTCTGCGACATTTTAACTGAGGGTTATTTCCATCTCCCTTCCCTCCTCAGTTCAGTGGCATGATAGTCAAAAGCCAACAGCACTACAGACAATAGAGAGACCTCACACATTTTGGAGCACTGTTAAAAGCACCATCACCTCTGGTCACCAAAATGATCACTGAAAATTGCAGAGTAGGGAATCTCAAGACTCTGTCCCTCCTTAAAAGCAACTCTGACTGCTGATAGTTTTGCTGGCAAAACTATCAGAATGAACTTCTGAAGAACTCTGGAATACTGTCAAAACTTACAATGACTAAGGAAAGTCTTGGTGAAGAAAGAAATGCTGCTTTGTGGTCAGGGGGCACTGTAGAATTTTAAACAATCTACCTACCATCCCCCACAGCCCAGACAGGCAGCAGCTATAAGAGCTTATAGCCCATATTCCTAGTGCAGATTGCTAGGATACAGCACAGACATTATTCTGAAAAAATGGTGGTTGTGAGTCTCAACCTATCTGACAGCTCCCTCAAGGACCAGTTAAAAGGCTTCTCTTTGCTTTTCCCAGGGCTAGCGTGGCTTCCCTGGGCAAAAACATTTAAATGCACAGATATTGGCTATAGAAGCCTGGAACAAAGAATAACACTTAGAACAACACAAGGAACAACAATAGGCAGGCCAAGAGGCCTGGGAAAGAAGAGGTAGGAATAAGAGATACATGTAGGAATAAGAGCTTCTAAAAGCTTCTGCTTATATGAGAGAATTCAGAAATGTACATGCCAAGTGTGGGAAGCATGTTCAGAAAAGGCCTAAGAAGCCTATCTAGCAAGTCTGTACAAGTAAAAAGTGAAACCTAAGATAGAGTTGTAAAGGGCCTAGATAAGTACCAAAGGAGGCTCCTAAGACCATGCCAATCTGCAAACACTGGGAGAGTGTTTTTTTCCTTTTTCCTTTTTTTAGGAGATGGGGTCTCGCTATGTTGCCCAGGCTGGAGTGAGATGGCTATTCACAGGTGTGATTCCACTACTGATCAGCATGGGAGTTTTGACCTGCTCTGTTTCTGACCTGGGTCAGTTCACCCCCGCTTAAGCAACTTAGTGGTCTCCCACTCCCAGGAGGCCACCATATTGATGCTAAACTTAGTGTAGACACCAATCAGCATAGTGCAGTATAGCCCAGAACTCCTGGGCTCAAGAGATCCTCCTGCCTCAGTCTCCCAAGTAGCTGGGACTGTAAGTGCACGCTACCACATCTGGCTATTTTTTCTTTTTCTTTTTCCTTTTCTTCTTCTTCTTCTTTCTTTTAGTGGCTCCAAGCATTTTAAATAAATCTGTAAAAACAACAGCTGACCACTAAACTAATGGAACAGATACTTCTGTGGCAACACATGACAAAGAATACAGATTTTACAAAAACAGTTTAGAAAAGACACTAAACAAGCAAATAATAGCAACTCATAATAGGCAGTAACAATGCACCCTAAGGAAGTTGGAGAATCTGATTTCAAGCGTTGCCATGTATATATAACATTTAAAATGTTCAGTTTTCAACAAAAGAACAAGGAGGCATGCAAAGAAAGTAGAAAGTATGGCCAATCCACAGGAAAAAAAGAAATTAATAGCAACTGTCCATGAGGCAACTCAGGCATTGAACTTACTAGAAAGAGACTTTAAATCAACTATTTTAAATATGCTCAAAGAGCTAAAAGAAACCATAGACAAAGAACTAAAGGAGGCCAGGTGCAGTGGTTCACACCTGTAGTCCCAGCACTTTGGGAGGCTGAGGTTGGAGAATCGCTTGAGGCCAGAAGTTCCAGACCAGCCTGGGCAACAGAGTGAGACCCTGTCTCTATAAAAAATAAAAATAAAAAAATTATCTGGGCATGGTAGTGTGCACCTGTAGTCCCAGCCACTTGGGAGGCTGACGCAGGAAGATCACTTGAGCCAGGGAATTCAAAGTTGCAGTGAGCTGTGACAATCACTCCAGCCTGCACCCTAGCCTGAACAAAACAGCGAGTCCCTATCTCTTTA
This sequence comes from Daubentonia madagascariensis, assembly GCA_023783475.1. Lineage (NCBI taxonomy): Eukaryota > Metazoa > Chordata > Mammalia > Primates > Daubentoniidae > Daubentonia > Daubentonia madagascariensis. The sequence continues at coordinate 8,133,234 of JAKFHU010002088.1, forward strand.
AAAAAAAAAAACAAAAAAACTATAGGAAACCAGGAGAATGATGTCTCAACAAATAAAAAATATCGATAAAAAGATAGAAATTTTAAAAAGAACCACATAAAGAGTCTGAAGTTGAAAAGTATGATAATTAAAATGAAAAATTCACTAGAGGGGTTCAACAGTGGATTTGAGTAAGCAGAAGAATCAGTGGACTAATTGGAAGAAAAAAGTTGAAATACCCTATTTGATTTCAAGACTTACATAGCTATAGTAATCAAGATAGTGTGGTGTTAAGATTACAATAGATGAGACCCAAACAAGTATGGCCAATAGGTTTTTGACAAAAGCAACAAGGAAATTCAATGGAAAAGGATCATCTTTTCAACAACTGAATAGCCATATTAAAAAAACTGGATCTTAACTCTAACTTACACCACATACAAAAATTAACTGGAAAAGTATCATAGACCTAAAAGTATGAGCAAAAAAGTATAAAACTTCTAGAGAAAAACATAAGAGAAACTCTTTGACTTTGACACAGAGCAAAACTACTAATGAAAAAATCAATAAATATTATTTCATCAAAATTTTAAAACATGTACTCTTCAAAGGACACTGTCTGGAAATGATAAAGGCAAGCACAGACTTGGAGAAAATATCTGCAAAATATATATTTCACAAAGGACTGGCATGTACAATATTTTAAGAACTCTTACAACTCCGTAATAACAAATAATCCAATAAAATATGGGCAAAAGATTGAACATTTCATTAAGAAGATATATGAGTAGCAAATTAGCACATGAAAAGATCTTCAGCCTCATTAGTTATTAGGAAAATGCAAATTAAAATCACAATGAAACATACTACCCACTTATTAGAATGACTAAAATTAAAAAGACTGACCATACCAAGTGTTAGTGAGGATGTGAAAAAATGGGAACTCTCGCAAATTGCTGGTGGGAATGTAAAATGGAACCCCTTTGAAAAACAATTCGGCAATTTCTTAAAAAGTTAAATATACACCTATTATATGACCTAAACATTCTACTCGTAGGTATTTACCCAAGAAAAATGAAAGATGTACACACAATTTTTACATGAATGTTCATAGCAGTTTAATTTGTAATTACCAACAGTAAACAATCCAAATTTATGTCAAAAGGTAAATGTATAAACTGTGGTATATCCATGCAAGAGAATACTACTTAGTGATTAAAGGAGTTATTAAAGGAATTAATTACTACTTAGTGATTAAAGGAATTATTGATACATGCAACAATATGGATGAATCTCAAAATAATTATGTTTAGTAAAAGGAGCCAGACAAAAAGAATACATACTGTATGATTCTACCTACATAAAATCCTAGAAAATGCAAACTAATCTCTGGTGACAGAAATCAGATCACTGGGGACTTCGGAGTGTTGTCGAGGGACAGAGAGATGGAATGTAAAGGGGCATGTAGAAGCTTTTGGGGCTGATAGATGTGTTCGCTATCTTGATTGTGGTGATCGAAACTTAAATGTGGTGGTCAAAACTTAAATCATATGCTTTAATAATGATGTGTAGTTTATTGTGTGTCAATTATGTCCCAATCAAACTGTTTAAAAAAGAAGTGAAAGGGAAGAATAATGCCTGTCTTACACAAAGTCTTTCAAAACACAGAGACGGAAGGAATGCTTTCTTCTTCATCTTATGAGGCTAGCAGAACCCTGATACCAAAACCTGACAGAAGTATTACAAGAAAAGAAAATTATAGACTGATTTTCCTTATGAACACACATGCTAAAATCCTCAACAAGATGTAAGCAAATCAAATCTGGCAATATATAAAAATGATAGCACATCACTACCAAGTCAGGTTGATCTTATGAGTGCAAGGATGATTCAACAATCAAAAATCAATCAATGTTGTTGGTAAGGATGTGAAGAAATTGGAACCCCCATACATTGCTGATGGGAATATAAAATGGTACAGCCACTGTGGAAAACAGTGTAGCATTTCCTCAAAAAGTTAAACATAGAATTATCCTATGATTCAGCAATTCTACTTCTAAATATACACCCAAAAGAACTGACAACTGATACTCAAGCAAATACATGTACATGCATGTTCATAACAGCACTATTCACTATAGCCAAAATGTGGAAGCATCCCAAATGTCCATCGACAGACAAATGGATAAACAAAATGTGATATAGCCATACAATGGAAAGGGACAACATTCTGATACATGCTATAACATACATAAACCTTGAAGAAATTATGCTATTAACAAGTGAAATAAGCCAGACACAAAAAGACAAATATTGTATGATTCCACTAATATGAGGTACCTAGAATAGTCAAATTCACAGAGACAGAAAGTAGAATAGTGGTTACCAGGGGCCGGACGTTGAGGGGAGTTATTGTTTAACGGATAGAGAGTTTTAGTTTGGAATGATGGAAAAAGTTTTGGAGATGGATAGCAGTAAGAATTGTATAACAATGTCAAGGTGCTTAATACTAATACCACTGAACTATATACACTTAAAAATGGTTAAAATGGTAAATTTTAAGTTATGTATCTTTTACCACAATAAATTTTTTAAATGTAAAAAATAAAAAATTAAACATTTTATTAAAGTAATGAAGTAGAATAGTCCTCCCCTCATCTGTGGTTTTGCTTTCCATGGTTTCAGTTTTCCACGTTCAACCAAGGTCAGAAAATAGGTGAGTACTGTTCAGTAGAATAAGATATTTTGAAAGAGAGAGACCACATTCACATAACTTTCATTATAGTATTTGTTATAATACAATTGTTATATTTTATTATTATTGTTATTAATCTCTTACTGTGCCTAATTTATAAATTAAACTTCATCACAGGTATGTAAGTACAGGAAAAAACATAGTATATTGAGTGTTTGGTACTATCTGTGATTTCAGGCATCCACTGGGGGTCTTGGAACTTATCCCTGATGATAATGGAGGACTCCCGTATTCACACCTGCAACCACACGGATGAACCTCAAAAACTTCACTGTAAGTGGAAAAAGCCAGACACAAAAGACCACATATAGTCTGACTCCATTTATACAAAATATTCAGAATAGGTAAATCCATACACACCGAACGCAAATTGTTGGTTGCCAGGGAATGGGGAAATAGGCGCAGAGAGCAACTTGGGTATGGAGCTTCCTTTTGGGGTGATGCAAATGTTTTAGAACAAGATAGTGGTGGTGGTTGCACAACATTATGAATGTAACATTGAGTTGTTCACTTTAAAATGGTTAATTTTTTGTCATGTGAATTTCAATTAAAAAAAAATTAACCAATATGATTCACCATATTAACAGAATAAAGGATAAAAATCATACAATTATCTCAATAAATGTAGGAAAAGCAACTGATAAAATATCCACTCACAATAAAAATTCACAATATATACAACTAATCGATCACAACCAGTTACAGATTCCTTTGTTCCTTCTCCACTCCCACTGCTTCACTTGACCAGAAAAAAAATAAAATTAAATTAAAAATTCACGATACAGCAAACTAGGAATAGAAAGAAACCTCAATATAATAGGCATCTACAAAATACCTATAGCTTACATCACTCAACAGAGAAAATCGTTCACCCGCAGAATTAAACTAAAAGTAATAAAGTATGTTTTTCAGGTATGTAGTGGTGGTCCTCCCAAATGTCTATATCCTAACCCCTAGAATTGTGAATGTGACCTCAATTGGAAAAAGAGTTTTTGTAGATGTAATTAAATTAAGGATCTCAATATGAGATCATCCTGGATTTAGGGTAGGCTCTAAATCCTTTACCTTTATATAAAATAAAGGCATAGGGAAATTTGAGACACAGATGTACACAGACAATAAAGAGCTATGAAAGAAAGAAAGACCTAGAAAGCAAAGAGCAGTGGAATATAGATAAATAACAAATGAATATTGACTCTACAAAATCAAACTACAGAAACATGAGGGAGAAAATGAGGTTAGTAAAGTCCTAGCATTGTTGAGTAACTGGTAAAAGTTATCATTAACATTAGGTTATAACAAGTCAAGAATGCCTATTATAATCTCTAGGGCAGAGGTTCTCAACTAGGGTGATTTTTCCCTCCAAGGGACATTCAGAAATGTCTAGAGACATTTTTGGTTGTCACAACTGGGGTAGGGGTGCTACTGGCATCTAGTATGTAAAAGCCACAGATGATACTAAATATCCTACTACATACAGGACAGCCCTCCATGACAAATAATCATGCTCCCTCTATATAAAGAATATATTACTAATAAGCTTATAGAGAGAAAATAGAATATTCAAAAATATTTAATTCCAAAGAAGGTATAAAAGCAAAAAAGAAAACATAAAACACGTGGCTTAAATAGATAAGAAGCAGTAAAATGGTAAAACAAATTAAAACAAATAGTAAAATTTAAACCCATATGTATCAGAAATTTCATTAGCTATAAATAAACTGAATATTTCAATTAAAAGACTAAAATAGGCTGGATTAAAAAAACCTATGTACCAGTTCTAATAGACATGTCAAATTATAAGGACAGAGAGGGTGAAAGTAGAAGAATGGAAAAAGGTACAACATGAAACACTGAAAGAAAACTAATGGAGCTAATGTCAGAAAAAGTAAACTTTGTGGCAAGAAGCATTACTAGAGATAAAGAGCGATATTTCATAATGATAAAGGAGTCAGTACCAGGAATATGTAATGTGTCTAAATTGGAATACACTCAATTTCATAACTTCCAAATATATAAACTAAAAACTAACAAAATTAAAAGAAGAAATACACAAATCCACAATTACAGGAGGACTTAAAAAAATTCCTCTCAGCAGCTAAAAAGAACAAGCATATAAAAAAGATCAACAATGGCAACAGAGTGTTCACTTTTTTCAAGGACCCATGGATAAGGCCAGCAGTTCCCATTTTGTTTACCAAAAAGGTGCATATACAGGGACACAGAGCAAGGCTCAAAAAGCTTTCAAAGGACTTAAATCATTGAAGTATATTCTCTGATATTAGTTCAATTAAGCTAGAAATCAATAACAAAAAGATAACTAGAAAAATTCCAACTGCCTGGAAATTAAGCAATATGCTTGTATATAACAATTGATCCAAAGAAATCACAATGGAAACTAGAAACTATACTGGGTTTTTGTTGCTGTTTTTTGAGACAAGGTGTCACTATGTTGCCCAGGGTGGTTTTGAACTCCTGCGCTCAAGTGATGCTCCCAGCTCAGCCTTCCGAGTAGCTGGGATTGCAGGCCCACACCATTGCACCCAGCAGAAACTATTTTGAACTGAATGATAATGGAAATGTAATACATCAAAACTTGTGCAAGACAGAGGTACAGAGGGAAATTTATAGCATTAAATTCATGTACTGGGAGGGAAAAGGCTGATAATGGTCTAAGCATCCACCTCAAGAAGCCAGAAAAAGAACAGCAAATTAAAACCAAAGAAAGAAGGAAAGAAATAAATAAAAGCATAAACAAACTGAATTAGAAAACAAACATATATATGAGGAAAAAAGTTGGCTCATAGAAAAAGTAAATAACATTGATAGACCTTGTACCAGTTATCAATGTATTGCCTTGGAGCTATAAATTCATTCTTTTTGCCTCTCTATAAAAATGGACCTGGGTCCTTAATGTACATTTCCTTTGCCACCTGGCATGATGTTAAGCTTTCCCAGTATAAGGTGCTAGAGAGACATTTGCAGTAGAAAAGGGTTTTGCTTCCTAGTTCCTCTGTACTTGCTCAGCAGGCTTTCCAGTGCTGGAGTTGGTGACTGTTCCCTGTATCTGCTATTCCTGGCAGGTCTTGTTATTCAAATCCTGTTATAATTCTTTATAATAAATGTTCTCTGTTCAAATAATTGTGTACTTTCTTTCTCCTATTGGACCCACACTGATAATAAGCTCTAGAAAAACTAATCAAGAAAAATGAAAGAGAAGGTGCTATGAATCCTAAAGACATTAAAAACATAACAGAATAAGCTGGGAACAGTGGCTCACACGTATAATCCTACCACTTTGGGAGGATGAGGCAGGAGGATGGCTTGAGGCCAGGAGTTCAAGACCAGCCTGAGCAAGAGCGAGACCCCATCTCTACAAAAAATACAAAAATCAGCTGGGTGTGGTGGCACATGCTTGTAGTCCCAGCTACTCGGGAGGCTGAAGCAGGAGGATCCCTGGAGCCCAGGAGTTGGAGGTTGCAGTGAACTATGATGATGTCGCTGCACTCTAATCCGGTTGACAGGGTAGACCCTGTCTCAAAAAAAGAAAAAGAAAAAAAGAAAAAAATATATATATACATATATATAACAGAATGCTTGACAATAAAGCAGGAAAATAAAAAAAAGGTTTTAGGATTGGAAAAGAAGAAATAAATTATCATTAATCTCAGATACCATGATAAACCATTAGAGTTAATAAGGGGATTTAGTAAGGTTACTGACTACCAGGTCAATATGCAAAAATCAATTGTATATGCCAGCAAAAAACAAAAAATGAAATTTAAAAACAGTATAATTTAAGATAGCATCAAAAACACACTAAATACCTAGGAGTAAATTAAATAAGAGATACATAAGATTTCTACACTGAAAAAATTACTGAGAAAAATTAAAGACCAAAATAAATAGGAGGGTATTCTTCCATGTACATGGATTGGAAGATGCCGTAATATGTAAAGATATATAATATCTTTACCTGAACCATGTAAAGATAACCTACATAGTCACTAGGTTTGTTTGTTTGTTTTTAAGACTAGTCAAGTGCAGTAGTGAGAAGAGGGGAAAGTAGTAGAACAAGGAGTTCAATCTGTAACTGACTGTGAACAATCAAGTAAGATAACTTACTACCTTTGGACCAGCCAGTCACTTGGTTTATGATAAAGGTAACAATTACGCTGGCTCAAATGGATAATCTCATACGGAAAAAAATGATGTTAATCCTCTTCTTCATTCTTTACACATTGATAAATATCAGATTGATTATAGATCTAAATGTGAAAGGTAAACAGTAAAACATGCAGAACAAAACACAGAAAAATATCTTCACAACATTAGGATAATAAAGCTTCCTTCCTTCCTCCTTCCCTCCCTCCCTCCCTCCTTCCCTTCCTCCCTTCCTCCCTTCCTTCCTTTCTTCCCTCCTTTCCTCCCTTTCTTTCTTTCTTTCTTTTTTTTTTAAGACAGGGTCCCACTCTGTAGCCTGGCTAGAATGCAGTGGTGTCATCATAACTCACTGCAACCTAAAACTCCTGGGCTCAAGTGATCCTCCTGCCTCAGCCTTCCAAAGTGCTAGGATTACAGGCGTGAGCCACCGTGCCAGGCCAATAAAGATTTCTTACATAGGACACAAAATGCTGTATCCATAAAGGCAAAAAAATAATATTAAACTGGACTACACTAAAATTATATCTGCTCATGAAAAGACAATCTTAAGGGACTATAAAACCAAGGCACTACAGGAGAAGATACTCGCAAAACATACCCAACAAAGTTCTTAAATTTGGAATTTTTAAAAACCTCTTAAAAATCAATTAAAAAAAGAGACAACACAAAAGGAAAATGGGCAAAAGACATGAAATACCACTACACCAAAGTGAATATTCAATTGGTCAATAAAATAATAAGATGCTCAAATTTATTAGCCATCAGGAAAATGCAAATTAAAGTTACAATGAGATACTCCTATATATCTATTAATAACAAGGATTTGTGAGGATTCAGTAAAAGTGGAATTCTCATATACTGCTAGGGGACTGTAAATGGTAAAACCACTCTGGAAGACTGTTTGGAAGCACCTACTAATGCATTAATTCATTTAATCTTCAATTCTATGAGATAAATAACTGTTATAATCCCCATTTTATAAATGAGGAAATGTGTCACAGAAATAAAGTAACAGACTCAAGGCTACACAACAAAAATCACAGAATTCTCATTCCTCTCAACCACTACCTCTCTCCATGTAAATAAGGAAGGTAAGAAAGCATTCCCTTCGAGTAATCAACTATGCTCATGCTGATTAAGAAGGAAACTTTAAGAATAGAAAGCCTTCTGAGATTAAAGGTCAGGATGTGGGCCAGGCATAGATTTAGGAATGAGAGAAATACAAAATGGTAAAAAGCTTAACAAACATTTAACAAAAGGAACGCCTTTAATTAGCATTACCATTTTTTTTAAAGAACCAATACTTGATAACCATTAGACATAAACCTTCTTGAGGGAAGCTTTTCACATTGGTAACCCCTGTACCTAGCACTGTGCCTGGCAAATCTTAGGTGCTCAATAAATATTTAGTTAATCTATTACCCCCCTTTTTCAAAATGAAAATGACATTTCCTTTTTCAAAATGACTCTCCTTTCTCTATTTCAAAGAATAAGTTATGTTTCTGACAGAGACTAAGAACTCTCCCAAAAATTATCACTAGATACCTCTTTAAATATTCAAATCTGTCTTATTAGTAATATGTTTTATAACAATACAGGTAAAGTCATTGCATATGAATGTTTGTGTCCCCCCAAATTCATATGTTGAAATCCTAGCCCCCATTGTGATGGTACTAGGAAATACAGCCTTTGGGAGGTAAAGAAGTCATGAGGGTGGAGCCCTCAGGAATGAGATTAGCACCCTTATAAGAAAGCTTGCTTTCTCTCCCTTTGCTCTCTGCCACATAAGGACAAAGCAAGAAGAAAGCCATCTTTGAATCGGGAAGAGGGCCTGTGCCAGAACCCAACCATGCTGGCACCCTGATTTTGGACTTCTTAGCCTCCAAAACTGTGAGAAATAAATATTGTTCAAGCCATCTAGTCTATGGTAATATCTTATAGCAGCCTGACAAAGACAACCATTGAACATTATTAGATCTTTCACTTTACAAAATTTGGCTGTATACAAAATAACAGTTTGGGTTTTAATACAGAAAAAAAAATTCTGATGAAAAAATATTGAACAATGCAATAACAACAGCAGGGAACGTAATTCTCCCCAAATCAACTGCAACATATTAGTGCCATCCAGAAGAATAAAGGAAACCAAATACATACTCCTAAAAAGTCAATGAGTAAAAGGCTTTGTTCTTAGAAAAAATTCAATGAATTATTGAGTTTTGTTTTGAATAATTCAATGAATTGTACAGCTTCATTCCTACTCAGAATTCAGTAAATATTCAGACTATCACTGATAATTAGTTTGTTGTTATTTTAATTGTACAATAGCATAGGTAATATAAAATAGAGTTGACCTACACTGCTGCCACCAGAGCCACTGCGCCAGGGAGGGAGCAGGGAATCTGGGTACTTTTGTGTGTCCCAAAGACAGAAACTGCTGCCACTGCTGAGGAAAGGCAGGGTGAACAGTCTGTGCCCCCAGCTACCTGTCTCTACTGAGAGGAACCTGCCCTCCCTGGAGGCAAGTCAGAGGTACAACTGCCCCTCATCTGCCTGAGCATTCTAGCTACAGACTCCAGACATTCTGGGAGCCCAGAGCCCAGCAGTATAAGCTGCCTCTGCCACTTCTGCTGCTGCAGGTACAGGGAAGGGGCTAGAATTCAGGCACTTTCATGCCCCTGAAGGACAAGACTGCTGCCATCACTGAGGGAGAGAGATGCAAGCACCCTATGTGCCCCACAGATGCCTGCTTCTGCTAATCTTGCTGAGAGGGGCCCACCCTGACTGGTGGCAAGCTTGCAGTGCATCTGCCCTTCCCCTGCTTGAGCATTCTGTTTGGAGACCACCCCATCCCTCCCTACCACAACCAGCCCCTGAACCCAGGGAGGTCTGAGGGCAAGTTTTCCAGCCCTGACTCATTATGGTCCCTCCAGGACTCAAGCATACTATCCAGGGCAGTGGGTACAGGGACTACCTAACCTAGTCCACCACCACTGGCACCTGAATATTCCCCCAGGGGTCTTAAGTCCAGCTGACCCAAATGGCCAGTACCACCACAGTGGTACTCACCTGCACATACTGGTACTCACCTGTACATACCAAAAGGCAGTGCACCTCTCCCTCTCTACATGGAGTGGCAGTGTTCTGTTCAGAGGAGAACAGGCAAGCCACAAAGACATCTGTTTTGGGCTGAGGGAAGAGATTCTGCTCTGAAACTATTTAGGTAGAGAGCTGTGGGAAAGGTGTTTTCTGCTGCTCTCAGTGACATTGTGGCCTGGAGACAGATGACAGGGTTTGACTAAACTGAGAGTCACAAGCCTCAGGACAGGGATATAATAGGGAAGCGGATCACTTTCCTATCACAGACTAGTGCATTGCCTGAGACAACAGAGAACCCCTCATGGCAAACAAAGTTCAAACACCTACCAATCAGCTCTGCTACAGCAGGCTCTTAACTGCAAGTGCCACCCACTGGCCCTGAAGGTTGAAATGTACAACTCAATTTATTTTTTGTTGTTGTTGTTGTTGAGACAGAGTCTTGCTCTGTCGCCCTGGGTAGAATGTAGTGGCATCATCGTAGCTCACTGCAACCTCAAACTCCTAAGCTCAAGTGATCCTCCTGCCTCAGCCTCTTGAGTAGCTGGGACTACAGGCGCACACCACCATGCCCAGTTAATTTTTCTATTTTTAGTAGAGACAGGGTCTCGCTCTTGCTCAGGCTGGTCTGGAACTCCTGGGCTCAAGCAATCCTCCCGCTTTGGCCTACCAGAGTGCTAGGATTATAGGCATGAGCCACTTCGCTTGGCCTTATGCATATTCTTGAAGTAAAGATGGTGAAGGCAGGAAGGAGCCAGAACTCACAGGATGAGGTTGAGAGGATTAGAATCAAGATGATTTAGTCAAAACAAAGAATTAAGATCTGAACCAAAAAAAAAAAAAGCCAAAAATTTTATGGTGGCAACATGAAACATACAACTTATTTTAAGGCGGTAATTCTGGTAAACAGCACCATTCTACTTGGTAGGGAACCATTGGTGGGGAGGAGAGGATGCTCTGAGAGCAGCACTCTTTAATAACATTCTTGCTGGTTAATCATTTAATTGTGGTTTCTGACCAATAACTAAGTTAAGTACCTGGCCCGTGCTATGGGGTTGACAATATAAACCTGAAGTAAATTTCTCATGTAAGGACCCAGTCTGTGAAGCAAAACTTGAAAACATGATGGCAAGAAATGTGAAAATTGGGAAATAATTTTACACCTTGATATGCCTTTGATTGGGTAGGAGGAAAAAAGAATGGAATGCAGAACAACAAAAGAGATTAAAAGTTTGAAAAATAGAGTCTGTGATAAAAGATTAAAGAAATTGGAATTACTTAGTTTGAAGTAGAGAAGACAAAATAATTTAGGCTTTTAACAGTAATATTACTGAAAAGAAAAAGGTGCATCTATCATTACTGAAAACAAAGCAAAGAGAAACGGGCAAAATTCTCTGGAGATACACAATTGAATACAAAAATGTTTCTTACTGACAAATGTTAGGTGTCTAAGCAGAAGAGAAAGGAAAAATGCATAAAAAGAGGCAACGTAAGTCCTTACAGGGAGGACAATGAGGGGTAACAGGAACAGCTTTGGCAATTAAACAGGCCGCCTGAGAGGTTCAGAGAACATGACGTGAGCACCACCAATAGAGAACCTTGAGATACAAAACAGGAAGGAAATAATGAGAGGGCAAGAATTTGGGTACACAAGTCTCCTGATAGCCCTGTGAATCGTGGCTATCAGTTACAAATGAGAGCTGAAAAAGATAGACACTAATCAGCAGCAGCTATAGTTAAAGGTCTCATTTGTTCTGTTTTTAGAAGCAAAAGTGTGCAGAGAAGAACCAATGTATTAATTAATGCTTATGATAAGCTCAGCAAGCCAGTCTCAAGTCTTGAATGGAAAATGTGAATTTCAAATAGCATTCCCATAAGAAAAAAAATGGCATTAACATTTACCAAATGTAACTTTTTTTTTAAAAGACAGGGTCTCACTTGTTGCCCAGGCTGGAGCCCAGTGACTATTTACAGGCGCGATCATAGCAAATTACAGCCTCCAACTCCTGGGCTCAAGCGATCCTCTCGCCTCAGCCCCCTAGTAGCTGGGACTACAGGCCTGTGCCATCACACCCAGCTTGCAAATGTAATTTTTAAAAGTGGATATTGTAAAGAGTTAGTAAGGCATCCTCTTAAGAGCTACCAGGTATTTTCATAACCCAAAAAAGTCACAAAAGAACTTATAATGTAGATATAGAAGAAGGAAAGGAAAAGAAACTAAAACTGACCAAGTGGCTATTACATGCTAAACACTGTTAGGTTCTTTAAAAATCATGTCTTCATTGGTATGTCTTCTGGGCTCTGCTTTATCCAGAGAGAGGATAAGGGAAGTATGAAGAGGTATAGATAAAATAAGATTTAGCCTAAGTTAATAACTATTAAAGTTTGGTGATGAGAACACAGATGGTCATTATACTGGTCTCTTTTTGTTTCTTTAGAAGTCTCCATTATTTAAAAAATTATTTAATCTATATAATTTCCAAGTAAGTGGGGTATGTTTGTACCTTTGTGAATGAATGTGGGTTTAACACATTAACTGCCATGTGAGTTGTATTTAACTCACGCTAGTTTTGAGCCCGGGGCCTGATGAAGCATTATTTAACTCACTTGTCTCTTTACCTTGGGAGCTGTGTGGTTTGTGAAAATCTTACTTATTGATGTTCTTATTGTTACAATTAATATTGACAATTCTAAAAACGTGGATTAAATGAATAGAAGTCAATAAATTTTGTTTTTCTATTTATGTTTACCTTTAAATTACTTAAGCCTGACAAGTCAAGAATACTTTACCCTTATGAATTATTTTTCAAGTTTTCACATTACTTTTTACATTACTAATTTTCACATTTGTATATTACTTTTTTATTGAAAAAAACACAGAAAACAATAAAAAACAAATTTTTCATTAAATTAGAAAGGATCATTTTGTTTTCAAAGTTTCTATCCTATTTTCATAATAAAACACAGTGGCCCCAAGGAAAAAAATTTTTTTTTCTAGTGTGGCAATCAGTGTGTTAATCTGTATAGAATAGAAAGGACTTTAATGTAACCCTCCAAATGAGATAGATATAGGCCCTATAAAAACCCTGCATGAAATGCATTACCCTTGTTGGAAACATTGACAAGGAGGTACAGTTTCAGAGGAGTAGGAGAAATATAAGCAAAGAAAAATGTTAACACAACAGAAGAATGGGCATGAGGCATGCAGAGGCAGCAAATAAATAGCAAGAAAAACTACTCAAACAAAGGGGAAGGAAAAGTATTTCTTGAGTGGTTACTGTGTTTTAAGACCTGTTGTTAGGTATTTTAGATCATTCTGTCATATAATCCTCACGACAAATTTGTAATATGAATGTTGTTAATAAATAGCTTTGTTTTAAGTACATGAATTAGGGAAAATGGAAGGAAAACACAATCTAAGAAGGGAGACAGGTTAGAAAATCATTTTAATTTTGTTATGTAAGTATATCCAGGTTGTTATGGAAGTTTATAGAGAGGGTGCATAGAGGGAAGCATACTTAACTAAGCTGGAGGTTGGATTAGAAGTTAACCAGGCAAGACTGAGAAAAATGTTTCAGGGGAGAAAATAGCAAGAATAGCCCCATTGGAGGTAAAAGAGGAGTCAAAGAATTGAAGAACTTTAAGTTGATCAGTATTCATTCACTGATTTAATAAATATTTATTGAGGGCCTGCTATATACCAAGAGCCAAGTATACAGTAGTAATCAAAATAGAACAGTCCTTACCTTCATGAAGCATACACTTAGCCAGGGAGACAGACATTCAAAGAACTATACAAAATATAATTACAAACTGGGAAAAGTGTTGTGAAGGAAAGACATAGAGTGTATGATAGCATCTAAAAGAGGGACCTATCTAGGGATGGTGGGATGATCAGAGATAGCTTCCCTGGGGAAGTGACGTTTAAACCAGGAGCTAAAGAATGAACATGCATTAACTAGATGTGTGGGTGATTAGATGCGACACTATAGGCAATGGGAATAGCGCATACAGAGGCCCTAAGATAGGAAGGAATAAGGTACATCTGAAGAACTAAAAGAAAACAAGTGTGGCTAGAGTAAAAGCACAAATGAGAATACGGGATATGAAGATGGAAAAGTAGGCAGGCTAAATCACACAAAGTCTTGAAGACCACATTAAAAATTGGGAGTTTGTCCCAAGAACAAAGGGAAGCCTGTGAAGGTTTTTGATCAAGGGAGTGATAAAATAAAATCTGCATTTTGAAAGTATCTATTCTTAGGGTTTTGGACCTAGAGTCCACAGATACCAAAGGGTCTGTTATAGAATCTACTGTGGCCCATGAACTTGCATGAGGGAGAAAAAAAATCTTTCTTTTTCACTAACCTCTAAATAAAACGTAGCATTTCCTTCAATAGTGAATATAGACCCTTTGACTTTGTCACCAATACAACTCTCAAATTATGGTCACGTTATATTATAGTTATTGCAAAAATCTCAAAATAATGGTCTTGCACATGCATATGTATGTATATATTAATACATGTACATATGTATATTTAATATATATGGACACATAAAGAGATTTTAAATAATAATAATAATGGTTTTGTCCCTCACATCAGTACTTTAAAATCATGATAGTCTTGGGAAGCATTGCTAATCTTGTCATTTAATGCATGAATAAAGCAGCACATATATTATGACAAGTTTGTTTGTTTTTTTTTTTCCCCAGTGACAGAGTCTTGCTGTGTTGCCCAGGCTAGAGTGCAGTGGTATGATCAAAACTCACTGAAGCCTCAAACTCCTGGGCTCAAGTGACAATATCACAAGTTTTTAAAAAATAATATTTTGATAACTATTTTGGTTTCCTGTGTAACTATGCATTTAAAAATGTTATTCTCAGAAGGAGTCGAAAGATTTCCCCAAACTGCCAACAAGTACCTGTCATTAAAAAAAAGTTTAAGAACTGCAGAAGGTGGAAAACAGATGGAGAGAGAAGGGCAGAGAGAAAGGGAAACAAGCAATCTAGGTAAGATTTTGGAAACTTAAACCAGAGTGGCGGCAGTGCTGGTACAGAGAAGTAGACTAACTTGAAAGATATCAAGAGGCAAAATTGACATTAGAGATTCTTTTCAAATGTGATTTTCAAAGAATACTGTGTTACAAAAATGCTTACAATAGTAAATAAAAAATGCAGAGTCTATCCATATAGTGTGACGCTGATTACGCTTAAATTCTATTGTGCACAGAAAATGCTGGAATAACAGAAAATATTTCAAAATGTTAAACATTGTTATCACTGGGTAATGGATAATATTAAAAATGTTTATTTTCTCCTTTGGACTTTTCTAAATTTTTCCATATTTTGTAAAATGACTAACAGAAAAAATAAGTATAATTTTAGAGTTTTTTTGGAAAAATTTTAATAAATGAGAAAATGTACTATGTTTTAAAGTGAAAAAGTACATAAAATTGTGCATATAGTATAATATCAACTATATATATATAGTAAAATTATGGGTGAATTCTTCATATTAGATTTTCCTTATTTTCTACAGTGATCACATACTACTTTCATAAATTACATTATTTTTAAATGGATGGATTAACTTTATACAGAAGGAAGGATTCTTTAAGATTTAAAATCAGGAGAAAGAATAAAGGACTGAGATGTCTGCTGGTGGACGAATAGGAAACTGAGGGAGTTCACATGTACAGGGCTCTATTATCTCAGTAAAGAAGGAGACAGGGACATCTACAGCAAGCAAAAGGGGTTGGGTATGACTGGCAATACTAGACTGAGGGTGAGGTTTGCAGCAGTCCTGTGGGGACACAGAGAACTGCCAGGTAGCACACAGGGTTCAGTTAAAGATCTTTAGGGACACAAAGGAAATAGCATGGATTAGTATTGTTGCTCGCAAACTTTGTAAATCATTCATGGAACTTCTTACAAATGTCACTTCTCTCCCCGATGATTCAGTACACCCAACTAGAGGCTCAGTAGTCTGCATTTTTAACAAGAGGAAATGTTTCAGGTGAGCTCACAACATGTTTGAGAAACACTGGCTTAAGAGTTTGGTCTAAAAACAAAGGACAAATCAATTGATATAGAAAACATCTTCAGGTTCTCTCTACTCTCATCATTCCAACTTATACAGTGAGTTTAGATGTTAAGATTTTTCTTTTCTTTTCTTTTTCGGGTTGTGTGTGTTTTGTTTTTGTTTGTTTGGTTTGGTTTTAAAATTTCAGAAGATTAAAAATTAGCTTAGAGAGTCAGGTAAGAAAAGAGTAGCAAAGACAAGACACACTAATAGTCAAAAAATACACTATTATCTACAATATATTGTAAAACAGCAGATGAAACTATTTATCACCTTACCTTTAGCAGGAGAGCAAAATTATTCTGCAGAGAATTAGTCACACCATTTTCATACAATTTTTTCCTCATGTGGTTTTCACGCGCACTCCCACCACCAGATTGATACCTTAATAATGACTTTAACATGGTTTCAAAAGGGTCCACTGAAACAGACAAATTAAGTATTTCTGTATCAAAATAGTCACTCAAAAAAAAAAAATCTCCAGCAAGAGAACAAGAGATCAGGGAAATAAGAGATTATAGCAGAGAAGCATGGCAATTTTTTCCCATAAATCCCTTAATTTTCTTTTCTAAATATGAACAGTTCAAGGGTCAATGAAAATTGGCAAGAATACAATATCCTGACTGGGAATTCCACTGTGAGTCATTAATACTTGCAAAAATTTTCTACCTACATGACTACAATGTCTTTCAATTTTAAAAAAGCCCATTCAACTGATTTTAAAGCAAAATGGGTATGTTTGTGTGTGGTTATCAAGTATTACAGTTAAAATTATTTGCTGAATTCAAAAATTTCTTTTCTCCATTTTTAAAAGTGTTTCTTTAATGACTATATTGTTTTCATACACACACAAAAGATACATTGTTATTGTAAACAATTCAAACAATACAGGAAAATACAAAGAAGAAAGTAAAATTCATCTCATCACACAGAGATATTCACCATTAACATTTTAGACATTTTTTTACAGCTGTTACCATTTCTTAACAGAGAGACACAGACAGACAAAAATCTGTCAGATTTCACAAAGAACTACATTCCCTTCTTTCAGAGCACTCCTCTCAGTTCATTAGAGTGATAATTTGAATCTTTACATGCTTCCCTCACTCCCCAATATTTGACTAGAAACTCCATAAGAGCAGAGACCATGTCTGGTTTTACTCATCATTGTATTCCCTGACAGAGCCATCTTTTCATGTTGTGGAAAGCTTAAGTGATTAAAAGCACAATCTTGACTCAGACTGCCTGTCAAGTCCCAGCTCCATCACTAATTAGCTGTGTGACCTAGGGCAAATGACTTAACCTCTCTATACCTCAGTTTTCCCTCCTGCAAAATAGGAATAACTATAATACCTTTTCTATAAAGTTGTTCTGAGAATTAAATGAGTTAATATTTGTAAACAGCTTAGAACAGTGCTGGTATATAATAATTGCTATACAAGTATTTCATAAACAAAATAAATCTATATCATCTTAAGGTCTGAAAGTATTCATTTATTAGTCATTGATAAATATTTAAGTTGCTTCAAATTTTGATTATAAATAACACTAATATAAATCTTTTCACAGGCTGGGCGCAGTGGCTCATACCTGTAATCCTAGCACTCTGGTAGGCCTAGGTGGGAGGATTGCTTGAGCTCAGCAGACCAGCCTGAGCAAGAGCAAGACCCCATCTCTACTAAAAATAGAAAAATTAGTCAGGTGTCATAGCGCACGCCTGTAGTCCCAGATACTCGGGAGGTTTGAGGCAAGAGGATCACTTGAGCCCAGGAGTTTGAGGTTGCAGTGAGCTCTGTCTCAAAAAAAAAAAAAAAAAATCTTTTCACGTTTTTGAGATAGATTATCAATTTAGGGAAAAAGTCCTTAAGATATTATTGTTAAATCAAAGGTTACGACCAACCTTCTTCTCTCCAGAAAGTATATAAAATACAACATTTATACGCCATGTTTCCCCATTCCCTCATTAAGAATGAGTTTTGCCAGTATTCTTCATCTCCTCTAGTCAGATAGGTAAAAAATCTCATTTTTATTTGTATCCAACCGAATATTAGTGAGGCTGAAATCTTTTCAATTATTTACTGGCCATTGGTATTTCTTCTTTCTTAATTACCTTGTTTTTGTCCATTTTTCTACAAGGGCATTTCATTTTTGTTTTGTTAGTTTTTATTTACCATATACATATTCATATATATGGGTGGTAAATAGTTTTCCCATTTCTCTTTTAAACTTTTTCATGGTACCTTTTTATTTAACAGAAATATAGTAATCAATTACTACATGTTATGTGTAGTAATGTGTGGCCAACATTTTCCCATCTCTCTTTCATCCTTTCTCAAGGTTTTTTTTGTTTGTTTGTTTGTTTGTTTTTTAGAGATGGAGTCTCACTGTGTTGCCCAGGCTGGTCTCCAACTCCTGGGCTCAAGCGATCCTCCCAACCCACCCTCCTGAGTAGCTGGGACTATAGACATGCACCATGGCACTTGGCTCAAGATTTTTTTTTTTTTTTAATCCTATGACTTAACAGCTCAAGATGTTTTTTAGTGTACTAAAATTTTTCATTTTTATGTAGTCAGATTTCTCCAACTTGTATTTTATGGCTCCTAGATCTTGTGTCATTGTAAGAAAAGGTCTACCTATACTTCCCCCCTACCCACCAAAAACAATTTAATATTTCACCATCTTTTCTTCTGTTACTTTTATGACTTCATATTTTAATCATTTGGAATTTGTTTTAATATAAAGAATAAGGCAGGAAATGAAATTTATTTTTTTCCACGTAGCTAACTAATATTCCCAAAACCATTTATTTGGGAATTACTTCTCCTTTGTCACAAAATGCTGTCTTTATTATATATATTTGGCTTGTCTTCTGAACAACCTACCCTATTCCATCAACCTGTCTGTCTAGTCCTATCACAGTACAAGATTCTTTAAATTAATCTAGCTTTACACTATACTATCTGATAGTACAAGTATTTCCCTCATTAATATTCTTTTTAAGATTTTTCCTGGTTGCTTATATACATTTACTCTTCCAGATATATCCTGGAACTATTTTTTCAGGTTCCCAGAAAAATCCGGTTGCAATTTACATAAGGATTTTATTATATATACCTATAAAGAAAAACACAATTATTTTACAATACTGCCTTAAATGAGGTAATAAAGATTATAGCACAACGCTTAGCACATAGTATAAAGCTATTAAATGCTAATAAATGTTAGCTATTCCTATTCAAGAACTATTTATAGTTCTTTATTTATAAACCTTTATTCTTAAAAGATAAGGATCAGCTAATTAGAAAGAAAATTAAACTTACATGTCTTATTAGGGTTGATATGCTGCTTCAGTACATCAACAGTGCCCAAACTAACCACAAGGCGCCTGCCAAACCAGAAAGAGACCACAGGCCCATATCTTCCATGCAAATTAACCAGGAACTCGTGTAAACTTCCACTATTCACAATATCTGGAAGATTACCATCTCTGACAAAAGAGTAACAATTGACAAAACAAACAATTTAACTTGGGAAAAAGATCAGAAAAACAATAGTTGACTCTGAATTAACTATGTGGATAGATGAGAGCAAAAGTTCATGAAATTCAAATTACTATAAAACCCAAAACGCAATTATATTTGCCTTCTCGCTATGTTTCTATAGTCATATTTAGATATGGATTTGTCTGATATTTTGAGAATTTGTAACACTTCAAACCAAATAAAAAAGCTACACAAGGAACATCTGACTTAGATGCTGGAAAACGATCCAACTTTCGCAGCACCTAATTCTGAGATAGTAACAGACATCATCATAGGCTGGTGAAAAACCATCACATCAGCCATGGCAATGGTTTTCCTCTTTCCTTCCATCTTAATCCTATCTTTCTATTCTCAGCTTTCTCTGGCAAGAGGAAGCGAAAGCAATTAAAGATCTGATTTATAGGGCCCTCCTTTCTGGTCCTAACAAAGTTTAGGTTATATGCCCAGAGGTAAATTTAGGGTAAAAAAAGGTATTAAATAAGAAGGGTAATCTAAAAATATGGTTTAGTTTTGATACCAAAAATGAAAAGTTGACTCTACTTCATTCCAAAAAAAAATTACTCACTTTTCTTCAGTTGGAGTAATTCCTGGAATTCCTGCAGCTTGTCTGGAAGCCTTAAGGAAAAAAAAAAAAAAAAAAGTTTAGTGTAATGAATTATCATATATCCCATAAGTCAGATGTGTTTTACCAAGACATCTGCAGGACCTTAAACAATAGCTTTCCAATTCAGTTGAATCTAGGAAATTATTTCTATATTAAAATACAAAAAAAAGGGCTCTTTGCACGGAAAAGAATTATCTTAATATTCTTCCTGTGTCATTTAAACTAAGGTGTTTAAAGAACTTAACAGCCACTCTATATCAAGTAATGCATATCAAGTACAATTTTCTTTGTTCTGAGTTTATATATGGTCCCAGTTGGCTTGGCTTAAAAAAAAAATCAAGGTCCACAGTTATAATAATTTCATTCCTGAAATAATTATGCTCTTTCTAGTCAAAGAATTCACTAAAATACAGGATGGTAACTATAGTCTAAATGTTTGTGTCCCCAAAATTTATATGTTGAAATCTAATCCCCAATGTAATGGTATCATTAGGTGGGGCCTTTGGGAGCTGATTAGGTCATGAAGGCAGCACCCTCATGAATGGAATTAGTGCCCTTTTAAAGAAGGAACTTGTTTGTCCCTACCACCATGTGAGGACACAGTGAGAAGGCACCATCCAGGAACCAGGAAACAAGCCCTCACCAGACACTGAATCTGCTGATGCCTTGATCTTGGACTTCCCAATCTCCAGAAGTGGAAGAAATAAATTTCTGTTGTTTGTGAGCCACCCAGTTTATGGTGTTTTGTTATAGCAGTCCAAACAGATTAAGGCAATGACATTCATCTTTGGCTTTAATGCAGTCATTATTCCCAGTGCCATACAGTCAGTGGGTTGTCCACTACAAAAATATATTAATAGTAAATGATAAAATAATTCACAGCAAACTGTTAAAGTGACAACCTCTAAGAAATGAACTGGGGGAAAGTTTTTGGGAATTTTAATTTTTTACTGTGTTTATGGTTGCTGGTGTTTGGGGTCATTGTTATTTTTTATTTTACAACACGCACATATTACTTTTATAATAACACTTTTCATAAAATGATTCTTAAACTAAATATTTATTTTTAAAAAACCTAAAATATTCAACTATAGAATCAATTCTGAATTTTCTCAAGGATTCTGACTACTGTTAAACAGAGTTTTATCTATTTGGCATACTGCCTTTTTTCTACTTAACATTATGTATATAAGTGAATAAATAAATATTTATTTATTTATTTGGACACTTAAAGACTAAACTGTATTCCATTATGTTGCCAGAATTAGTTCATCATTTTCCTACTTTACTGCTGTAAAACGTCTGGCCTACTTTTCTTTCTTTTATTATTACAAGTAGAGCTATGAAAATCTTTGTACAACTTTACTTTTCCCCTCTTGTTCTCCCCCCCGACCCCCACTCTTTAGGGGTATGTATACCAAAGAGAAATAATGGATTGAGTGGTACTAACTGAAGAGTCTTATGGTTTCTACTAAACACTACAAGATTGCTATCTAGGCAACAGTCATGTATTACTTGCATTTAACCAGCGACAATGGAAGCTACAATTCATAATTTGTCCTACATATTAATACATTGTCAAGTTTAATGTTACAAGTAGTGGGGAAAGGAAGGAAAAGCCCCATATTTTAAAAAAAGATAAAGTCACTGGCATAAAAAATTCTTTTATTTCGAGGCTGAAATTATTAATGTCTGAAACAAGTCTCCTGATTTTGTCTTTAAATATGGTGGATTGGTAACATTCCTCTATTATCTCTTCCTAAATCCCACCAAAATAAAAGTGAAGAAATAAGAAAGAAGGAAACATGAATAAAGAGAATGGGAGCAGAGAAAACAGTGGGTAAACAATTAAACCAATTTTTCAAAAGTGTTCAGCTGTTAGAAGAGTGATTAAATGACACAGTTGAGAGCCCACCTCTGGAGGTCTGCAGAGGAGGATTCCTACAAGAAGCGATCAGATTTGCACTACAGGAAACAGAAAGACTTGAATAATCAGTAAAGTACAGATCCCTTAGACCCCTAGGTGTCTTCCTCCATTCCTGTGATTACCACTCCTTCTGGCTGAAGTCTTTGAGATTTCAGATTCAGAAACAACAAGCTGGGGGTGGTGACCTCTATAATTCTAAGGGAAAATTATTTCCAGCCTAGAATTTTACACTGAGCCAAACTATCATTCAAGTGTGAAGGCAGAACAGAGATATTCTCACACAAACAAGGTCTCACAAAATTTATTTTCCATGCATACTTTCTTAGGAAGCTACTAGAAAAATGATGTTCTGTAGCAAGTAAAAGAAGGGAAGGGAAAAAAGAGAACCATGTGGCATCCAGGAAATAGAGTATCCAGCACAGGCGAAAAGATTCCCCACAATGATAGTGAAAGGAAGCTATGCATCAAACTGAGATGGTAACTGACTGGGGAAAGACGATGGAGGGGTCCAGAAAGGATGTCTTAAAGGAAAAAAAATACAACAGGTATGTTTCAATAGTTGGACTGTTTCACTGAATGGTATAATGACAAAAATGCTGAAATATGTGGAAAAAACTACTAACAGGCACAAGTGAATAAACCCTAACACTGTGCAAATACTAAGAACAACCCCTCCCCACCACCCTAATCCTGGTTTCCAAAGCTCACTCAGGTGTAAAGAGGGAGTCTCAGAAGCTGTGTACTCTTGGATAAGATGGCTCCTACACTAACCTCTACACTTCATTAGCGGAAATGAAACGTTAAGCCCCAGAATTCCAGGTAAAATGCTCTTCCACTCTTTACAACATCTACATCTCCAAAATAGTGAAAATGTTGAGGAGGATCCCAAATTTGGTATGTACCTGGCAAGAACCTGCAAATCTTCAATCTCCCCAATAGTCGTAGCTTTGCCACTACCATCTACCTCAAGACCATCCAGAATTATGTTGTTTTTGATCTTTCTCCTCACATTAGACACCACAACAAGCCCAGGACTACCATTTCCAAGACTTTCTTTTTCCCCCAGACTCCTATTCCTACAGAATTTTATCCTCTTTCTTGACCCATCTCTCCCCCACTCAAACCTCCACCACAGCTCAGCCACTCATTGCCATGATCATATACTAGGTCTTGACATTACCAACAACTTCAACACCTCCAAAACTTTAATTTCAAGCATACAAATTTCTGACAACGTCCTATCTTTCCTTCTCACTATTTTTAATATCCTGATTCCAAAAAATATTCTTTAACCCCTAAGGGACTTTTAACCTACCCACTCGTATATTCATTTCCCACTCTACCCAGCTTAGATTCCATGGTCTATCATTATATCCACTCCTTTGTATATACCTCCTTTGCCTTGTATCCTTCTGTCATAATCATCAAGCAAAACTCCAATCCTGATTAAATTTAATGCTCTGTCAACTCTGCCCCTGAACCCACACAGCTGGGGGAAAAAAAAAAGAAAAAAAAAAAACAGAGAAAAACACAGCCATACAGACTAGTTCATGAATCTCAAGTGAGCTGTCTGGAAATCACACATTTCCCTAGTCCATTCACTCTCCTAATCTTCTACATAACTTTTTACTCCTGTCTCTTTAAATCCCCTATCTTCACCAATAACTGGTAATTTTACCTCTATTTCATTTAAAAAATAAAAGCAATCAGGAGAGAAATTCCACACTACACCCACCTATCTGCCTACATTTCTGCCCTTATATTCCATCCACCTTCCCTCCTATTACTATGAATGAACTATGCTCCCAATTATTTTAATAAATTACCCCATCTCTCTACACCTGCAGAGCTCATCCCTTCCCACCAACTCAAGAAAATGGCTCCAGCACAGCAATTCTCTTTTGTTTCTTACATTGTCAATGCCCTCCTCATGACTTCACAGTCTTCATCAGCGTGATGTAATTTCTCCCACCTTAAAAGATTCCCTTCACCTCACTTTCCCTTATAGTTACCAGCCCCCTTTACAGCCAAATTCTTAAGAGCTGTCTGTACTTGATATCTCTGAACCACTCCATTTAGGTATAGTGCCTGTTACACTGAAACTGTTCTTCTTAAGATTATCGATATTACTAAATTCTCAGGCCATAATTTACTTGACATATCTGCAACATTTGAGTTAGCTGATTACGCTCTTTTGCTTAAAACACTTGGCTTCCTTCTACTTCTCTGGCTGCTCTTTCTCAGTCTTCTTTGCTGGCTCCTTTTCTCATCTCAACCACTAAACACTGGAGAGTCCAGGGTTTGGTCCTTGGACCTCTTCTCTCCTGTATCTAAATTCCCTGAGAGATCACAACCAGTCTCCTAGCTTTAAATACCATCTATACACTGACAGCTCCCAAATTTATATCTCCAGCCTGGACTTTTCCCTTAAACTCAAGACATATATTCAACTGTCTTTTCAACATCTCCACTTGGACGACTAGCAGGCATCTCAAATCATACCTAAAACCAAACTCCTAATCTCTATCCCACTACCTCCCACCAAAATAAAACTAAACAAAAATCAGCAACAACAAAACCCCTGATCTTCCCTGGAGTTAATCCAACCTTCCAGCTACCAGGCTAAAAAACCTGTTTTCCTTGATGCCTCTCTTTCCTATTTCACATCCAATCCATTGGGAAATCCCATTGTCTCTATCTTTGCAGTGAACTACTTCTAACCACCTCTGCCACTGCTATGGGATCCAAGCCAATACCTTCTCTCACCAAAATGATTACAATATCCTCCTAACTACTCTGCCTGCTTTGACGTTTGCCCCAGGCCCACAAGTCTATTCTTGATATAACATCCAGAATGATTCTTTTAAAACTCATCTAATGAAACTAAATTTTAATTCCTTTCCATTTCAAATGTCACTCTTCTGTTGGAACCCTCTAGTGGCACAGAATAAAAGTCCATAAAATGGCCTACAAACCATTTAAAATCTGTCCTTCATCTCCATCTCCTTCTAGTGTCTTCCTCACTTACTCCACTCCAGTCACGCTGGTCTTCTTGCTTTCCAGAAACACACTAGGCAGGTTTCCCTCTGAGGGCTTGCATTTGCTATTCCCTTTGCCTGGAATGCTCTTTCTCAGACAGGTGAATGGCTTGCACCCGACTCACCTTCTTCAAGTCTCTGAAGTGTCTCCTTATCTCTTAACCATCCAACCTTAAAATAACAATCTCACCTACACCCAAGTTTATTTTTAATACTTAACACTAACACTTAATTTATAATACTTAACACTAACAAGCTATGTTAGTTGTTTATATTTTCTGCACCCCTCTCTAGAATGTAAATTCTAAGAGGAATATTCTGTCTGGTTTGTTCACTGCTGGATTCCCAGCACATGAAACTGTGTCTGGCACACAATAGGTTGAAAGAATAAATACTGTCGTTTCTATTGGCTATCTCATTTTTAAAACTATAAAAAATTCAAGACCTCGGGCAACTAAAAACGTTTAATTCCTCGGAAAATAAGATTTCCGGAAATTCCAGATTATGTACTTGCAATCCAGTCTAATCCACTGACCAGCTCTGAAACGAACATTTAAGAAGGTGTACGGTCACTGCCAGTGATGTACTTGGAGCTGTTCAACGACTTTTCAACTTTTACTATAAAACCACCGTTGCTTTGTAGAACATGTTTTAAAGACTATTCCTCATCCATTAACTCTTGTGTTCAGAACCTCCCTGTGAGGTTGACAAAGGCGAGTGGAGAAAGCACAGGCGATGCGGACACCCACACGGCTGCCGGGCCGAGCCCGCACAGCAGCCGGCGGCGCGGTCCCTTTCCCTGAGCCCATGTGCCTCTGAGGTCCCGCGAGGAGCGAGACCTGCACCCCGAGCACTGTGGATTCCAGCAACGACAGATCGACAGACAGAAGGAAAGGCAGGCGACACCGAAGTGCTGGGAGAATCCTTAGGAAAGAAGAAAGGAGCGGCGCGCCCTGGAGTTTCCTTCCTCCCTGGCACACTAGAAAAGGGAATTTGGGTTTGGCCGACTTATTGCAACAAAGCCTCCCAAAGTACTTCAAAGCCGCCTTGGAAGAGTGGCGGGGGGTGCCGGGCGCGGGGAGCGGGGACCACCCTTCAGCCCTCCAGCGGCCGCGCGGGGCGTTTCCTCGGCTTCTCAGCGCCCGACTGGACAGCCGAGCCACGCGGCCCCCTCGCCAGCGCCGCAGAGCCTGTGGCGGGCCCCGCGCCGCTCTCCTCAGCGATCGCTGCGCGCGCCCTCACAGGACCGTCACGTGACGCCGGGGGCGGTCCCCGCGCGGGAACCCGAGCCCTCTCCTCAGGCTCGTCCCCAGGTGGACGCGGATACAGCGGGGAGAGAGGCTGGAGCGGCGGCCAGAGCCCCTGAGGGCTGAGCCCGCAGTTACCGGGTAGAGGTAGAGCACCGCTCCCACCAACGCCAGCAAGAAGGTTATGGCGAAGATCGCGAAGTCCAACATGCTTCTTCCGCCCGGGGAAGCCACGTCTCGGATCCGGCGCTCAGGCAGCAGCGCCTCAGCCTGGTCCGACCCAAGGCCTTGGCGTGTGGGCGGGGCACCCAGCGGAACGAGCGAGCGAATGGGCCGCCGGGGGCGTGGCCACGGCCTGCGGCCCCGCCGGCGGGGAGAGCAATGGATCGCCGAGGAGCGAGGCTGAGCCGCCCAGGACCAGCTGCACGCGCCGAGGCGGGGTTGCGGTGGGCGGGATTTCAGAGCATGCCGGTGACGTGGGGACGGAGTTGCTGGCGAAAGGAGAACCCGGGCTTCTGAGAAACGTTAGGAGTTATCATTTTTCTGCCCCGACCAACACTTTTTCCAAAGGATTTAAAATCAAAACCTCTAAACCTGCGGTCCCCAACCCCCATGCTGAGGACCAGTATCGGTCCGTGGCCTGTTGGGAACCAGGCCGCACAGCAGGAGGTGAGCGGCAGGCAGAGCCCCAAAGCTGCCTCTGTATTTGCAGACGCTCCCCATCGCTGGCATCACCGCCTGAGCTCCGCCTCCTGTCAGATGAACAGCGACGTTGATTCTCATAGGAGCGCGAACCCTACTGTCAACTGCGCGTGGGTTGCGCGCTCCTTACGAGCGTCTAATGCCTGATGGTCTGAGGTGGAGCTGAGGCGCTGATGCTAGCGCTGCAAATACAAATTATCATTAGCGGAGAGGTTTACACAATAAATGTAATGGGCTTGAATCATCCCGAACCATCCGCCCACCCCCCAACTCCTGCCAGGTCTGTGGAAAAATCGTCTTCCATGAAACCTGTTCCTGGTGCCAAAAAGGAAAAAGGCTGGAGACCGCTGCTTTAAACCAATGGTTCTCCAAGTGTGTGATCTCGTTAGAAATGTAGATTGTCGATCCCACCCCAGACCTACTGAATCAGATACTGGGGGGCGGAGGCGACAGCAATCTTTTAACAAAGCCTTACCGAGGATACTGTCACACACTGAAATTTGAGTGAGAACCACTGACCTAAACTAACCTGAACAGGGAAGTCCGAGAATTAGGCACCATTAGATACTCTTTGTTTTGCAGAATTCCTGTTTGAAGTACTAGTGTGAGTCTATGACATTTTATCGTGAATGGTGGATGAGATTTCTTTGCTCTTTCAGTAAATTGCTTGAATTTTCTAAGCTTCCATTTCCTCCTATGTAAAACAGTGAAAATAATACCACACAGAGTTGCCTGTAGGATTAAATTAGATATTTTATGAAAAGCACTTAGCACAGTGTATGGCAAAACTGAATGAATGTTGGGCTTTTGGGCAGTTGACTTTTTTTTTTTTAATTTCAGAATATTATGGGGGTACAACATTTTGGCTATATATATTGCCCATGCACTGCACGTGTCAGAGCTACAATCGTGGACATCCTCCAAACTGTGCTCCCCACATCCATTTAGTGAGAGTTTTCCCATCGCCTCCACCCCCCTCCCGCCTGCCCGCCCCCTGATGAATATTATTGCCCTGTGTGATGTACATGTTGATCAGTTAGTACCAATTTGGTGGTGAGTACCAGTGGTGCTTGTTTTTCCATTCTTGCGACACTTTACTTCGAAGAATGGGCTCTAGCTCCAACCAGGATAATACCAGATGTGTTAATTCACCATTGTTTTTTATTGCTGAGTAATACTCCATGGTATACATATACCACATTTTATTAATCCACTCGTGTATTGATGGGCACCTGCGTTGTTTCCACATCTTTGCAATTGTGAATTGTGCTGCTATAAACATTCGTGAGCAGATGTCTTTATTATAGAATGTCTTTTCTTCCTTTGGGTAAATACCCAGTAGTGGGATTGCTGGGTCAAATGGTAATTCTACTTTTAATTCTTTGAGGTATCTCCATATTACTTTCCATACAGGTTGTACTAATTTGCAGTCCCACCAGCAGGGTATGAGTGTTCCTATCTGTCTGCATCCCCACCAACATTTGTTGTTTGGGGATTTTTTGATACGAGCAATCTCACTGGAGTTAAGTGATATCTCATTGTGGTTTTGATTTGCATTTCCCTGATGATTAGAGAAGTTGAGCAATTTTTTATATGTTTGCTGGCCATTCTTCTGTCTTCTTTTGAAAAGTTTCTGTTCATGTCCTTTGCCCATTTTTTAATAGGGTTGTTTGATTTTTTCTTGTTGATTTTCCTAAGTTCTGTATAGATTCTGGTTATCAGCCCTTTATCAGATGTGTAGCATGCAAATATTTTCTCCCATTCCATAGGTTGTCTACTCACTCTAGTGATAGTTTCATTGACTAAGTGCACAATATTTTGGAGATTGAGTCTCTAAAACTAGATATCTCCCTGCCCTTTCTGTGTTTTTTAAACTTTTTGTGCAGATACTCTCTAAAAGCATTTATAATGATCATATATGTACTTTCACACATTTTTTGTGTTGACATCTAAAATTTTTATCTTGACTTTAAAGAATTATAAATATTCAGGTTTTGAAATTATCTCTTTCTTTTAAATGGATAAAAAGGAATTTAAATACAATAGTGGTGTGATAACTATCTTCAGACTCTCTTTTTAAATACATAAACTCTTTGTGAACAGCTGGAAATTTTCCATGGTTTCTTTTTCTGAACTTATTTCCATTGCACTTACCCCACAGAATTTTACTCTAATGAAAGTTTTTTTGGTCAATGTTTTGTTTTTTTTTGTTTTTTTAGACACAGAGTCTTGCTCTGTTGCCCAGGCTGGAGTGCAGTGGCATCATCATAGCTCACTTCAGACTCTAATTTCTGGGCTAAAGTGATCCTGTTAGGTAGATAGTGAAGGACATCTGGCTATCCTAGGGACAAAGGCAGGCACCTTACCTTGGTGCTGCCTCGAGCAATTGACACACCTGGGGAAGAAGGACAAGGGTGGGTGCTCCGTCTTGGTGCTGCCCCACCTTGATCCTTCTGAGCAACTGCCACGCCTGCGGGAAGAGGAACACCCTGCCAATCTGCAAAAGAATGCAGAGAATTCCCCAGCATGCAGGCCAGGCAGCCTATGAACAATAGGATCTGGAAAATGACCTAGAGTAACCTAAAGCTAATTATCATCCCATTAACTGTTAATCAAAGTGGTTCCTTGGTGAATTCTGAACCACAAGAAGGACCCAATCTGGATAGTATAAAACAGGACCCCAGACCACAACCATTTTCATCGTCTGTGGCGAACATATCTTGCTCTTCTTCAGTAAACCTCATTTTCATGCTTACCATGCTTTTAGCGTGTCTGGTCATTCCTTAGCCAAGAGCACACCAAGAACCAAGAACGAGATTGCTGACCTGATAATCCTCCTGCCTCAGCCTCCCAAGTAGCTATGACTACAGGCACATGCCACCACGCCCAGCCTTGAATGATTATTATTTATTGTCAAAATGAGCCAGGATTCAATGTCAGTTCTACTCCTGTTTTTTCCTTTAATAATTAAAAGCCCTGAGAAAACTTTTTCACATAAATAACAAGGTGGAACATTGTTATATATAAGTAACATCATTTCAATATTTTGCAGTCTCTTTGAGATACAGGCCAAAAACCATAAAAAATAACTATGATTTTATTATATAAAATTAACTGATTTATTATATTTAATAATTTGTTAGCTCATATCTCAATTAGGTCCTCTTTCCATTTTACTGAAAATCAAGAATTGGAAAATATCTGTGCTAGTTGTTCTCCACTCCCCACCCCCACCCCCATACCTCAGATCCATTCTTTGCCAGTCTTTGCCCTATACCGTGACCATTGAAGCTAATTCCTTCAGACTACACCACCTGGGCTCCTTATGAGCTCACTTCCAAGTCCACCAATAGGAGGCATCCGTCAGCTGTGGCTGAGAGGAAAGCAGCTTTAGAAGCTTCTTTTGCTCCCTCTCAGGTCTGAGCCATATTTGCTGGCAGGAGCTATATGCCACTATACCTATAGCTTTTGAGGTAGAAACTTCTATGATCCTCCAAGCCTTTCTGAGCAACAGTAATATTATTTGCTCTCCTTGTCCCTTCAGACCTAGGAGTGAGAATGGTTTCTCCTGCTACTAGTCTCTGGAACCCTCATGTTATGGTGTAAGCTAGTGCATGTGGGTTTTGAGAAATTTTGCAAGGCCACCCTTTCACTTCAACATCCCTTATTGGTTGCCTTAACCCTACCCACACTTCTGTGTATAGTTTCTTCATTAAAGTCATTGGAACCATTTGGTTTAGATATGGTTTCCTGTCAGACCCAACTCTAGTTGGCACAAGGAGTGGCTCCCAGAAACAGTTCCTTAAGATGGAATTCTATGCCCAACATAGTGGCTCATGCCTGTAATCCCAGCACACTGGGAGGTTGAGGTGGGAGGATCCCTTGAGCTCAGGCATTTGAGACCCCATCTCTGCTAAAAATAGAAAAAACTAGCTGGGTGTGGTGGTGCACGCCTGTAGTCCCAGCTACTTGGGAGGCTGAAGCAGAAGGATCTCTTGAGCCCAGGAGTTGGAGGTTGCAGTGAGCTATGATGACGCCATTGCACTCTAGCAAGGGAAACAGAGAGAGACTCTTTCTCCAAAAAAAAAAAAGATGGAATTCTAGTACCAGGTTAAATACATATTTGATGACATCCATCCTTGTTAGTCTGTGGTGTGCAGTGGCAACAAGATTATTAAAATTATCACCAGTGGTGGCATGGGATGAAATGCCATTAGGGGTAGGGAACAAATGTTGGATGGTTAAGTGACTGTTGATGGCAACAGTGGGAATTACAGAAGATTGTGGGGTAGATGGTTATTTCTGACTGCATTATAGAGCTTATGAAAGGAAAAAAATGTTTTAGGCCTTGAACTCCCAATGTAAGGGTGGTACAGATGAAGAATCAGAAGGCTTTCATGATAGTCTCAAAAGAATCCCTTATCTCGTGCAGCTGCAGGGCAGATATGCCTGAGTATCAGGCCCCAAAATCTAATCCTGCAGGTTGTAGAATTATAATGCCAGCTAAAAACCACAACCTTACCAAGACTCTTATTCTAAATTAGGGCACAGTTTGAGAAGGAATAGGACTCTGAGATCAGGACACTTGGTCAGAAAAAGGCAAAGCTGAAACCCAAAAGAGTGAACAGAAAAATATAATGTGAACATGAAACTAATATGTAATTTTGTGAGCTAATAAAGAAATCCAGTTTACAACACATTAAAAATGCTATGTATCTTCATGGATTCATAAAAATGTAGTAATAGACAGCTACAAAGTGCCTTCTCAGAAAACCTGGAGATGGAGAAACTGAGGCTCAGATAAGTTGCATCTTGCTGAGCTATGCAGCTGGTAAGGGGCAGAGAGAAGATGAGACCTGAAAATTAAGGATTCAGGGAATTGTGGAGCAAAAGATGAAGGAGCAGGATATTGGCAGAGATCAACCCCCGAGAGGCTTGGAGTCCAGCGAGAAGGGTAGGTGGAGCAGTTTATTTCTTTCTCTACCATATCTATCTCTGTCAGTCAGTGGGCTCCCGAGCTGCTGGAGCACTCTTCTACCCTCACAAGCCCAAAAGCTGCTGCCACCAGTGAACTGGGAGCTTCTTGAGGATGAAGCACCAGGCTGCCGGTGCCCTTGGGGTCACTTCCCAACACTGCAGACCCAAGCCACAAAGGCAGGCACCATATTGCTTCTCCACCCACCATGCACCTTTGTCCTCCCCAGGGGCTTCAGCCCCTTGGTTTTCGTCTTGATCATTCCCACACAAATATTTCCCAACTCTGGCCCAGACTTCAGGAGCCACAGGAAGCCGGTGGGTCCTGGGGGATCTGCATGACCCCAGAGCCTGGACATTCTGGGTGGTCTGCCTTCTGGAGAGGGGGACAGAGATGACCAGAGTGCTAGCTTTCTTCTATTCAGAACCTTTTCCTCCCCTTCCCCTGCCCCGCCCATGGCTGCTGAGAGACAGTTGACCTGGGCCTTGCAGAAACTGCTTTTCCTCTCAGTTGGTGCATCCACCACACTGGGGCTCCCATGGAGTGTGGGGATCAAACCTTTCTGAACTCTTTATCTCCCCTTCCCCTCCCCCACTGGTAGCTGCCGAGAAAGACAATTGAGCCATCCCACCAAGGCTTCAACAGAGAGTGCGGATCAGGCCTTTCCTCTGGGGGTCCTGCAGGGGACTGAGGGGCGTTCAGACCGTGAGCTCCCTGGCCACTGGCCCTCCCTGGTGCCACTTCTCCAGTAACTACATCATGGCAGGCACACCCCAAAGTGGAGGGACATTGAACCTCCTTGGGCACCCAATGGGCAACTCAGGACCAGTGCACTTCTAGCCGGCATGGTCAGGGATTGACCTTTGGGGACCCAAAGACGGGCCCACAGGCCAGATCCTGTACCCCCAGGTCTCAGTCACATTGCTTAGGGGCAAGGAGGGGGACATTTGTGATTGGGTGAGGCCACTGTGACCCCTTCCTGGTGGCTTTGCCTGGAAGCTGGGAGCCGACCTTTGACCCCTGCTGAAACAGATACCTTGCCAGCTTCGGTGGAACCTGAGGGCAGGCTCACCCAACCCAGCCCTGCCCATCCCCACTCCCCCAGATGCCTCTGCTGTGGCAAAGAATAAGGATTCATCTGAAGTTCCAGGGCCCCACCCATCCCCTGGGGCAATTAAGTGCTTCTCCTAAGGGATTAGAGCTGATCACAGGACCCAAAAACAACATTGCAGCTTGTTCCTTCTGGCAAGCACCACCTACTGACAGGGAGGTCAATATGCACACCAATTACAGCATTTACTGATTCAATCATACAGGGTTTAGTTGAGTCTCACCCACAAGCACCACCCACTGTCTCAGAGATTAAACTGGGCATGCCATTATCTAATCAAAAGAAAATCCAAAAATAAGAAGCAAATGCTGGTCCACATGAGAAGAAATGAGCAAACTATCTCTGGATACATGAAAAAGCAGAGTGAAAGGACACTCCCAAAAGAAAGCAATAACTCTGTACCAATGGAAGCCAACCAAAACGAAAATACTAAAATGGCAAATAAAGAATTTCAAATATATACTGTAAGGAAGTTTAATGAAATACAAGAGAAAATAGAAACTGACACAAAGAAACCACAAAAACAATGCAGGAAATGAATGAAAAATTCACTAAAGAAATTGAATTATTAAAATAAATCAAGCAGAGCTTCTGGAAATAAAAAATTCATTCAAGGAAATACAAAACACAGTGGAAAGCCTCAAGAATAGGCTAGATCAAGCAGAAGAAAGAATCTCAAAGCTAGAAGACAACATTGAATTAAACAAGTCAGTCAAAGAGAAAACACAGAGAAATAAGAGGAACAAAAAAAGCCAGAAGAAATATGGGATTATGTAAAGAGGCCTAACATAAGAATCATAGGCATCCCTGAGAATGACAAAGAAAATACAGAAGGGCTGGAAAACGTATTTGAGGGAATACTTGAGGAAAATTTCCCAGGTCTTGCTAGAAATCTGGACATCCAAGTACTAGAAGTGCAACAGACTCCTGGGAGATTTATCGCCAAGAGGCAATCAGCAAGACATATAGTCATTAGACTGGCCAAAGTTAACACAAAAGTGGAACTTTTATGAACCATAAGGCAAAAGCATCAGATAACTTACAAAGGAAAACCCATCAGACTAACTGCAGACTTCTCAAATGAGACCTTACAAGCCAGAAGGGACTGAGGCCCCATTCTCAGTCTTCTCAAATAGAATAATGGTCAGCGTAGAATTCTGTATCTTGAAAAACTAAGTTCCTGATATGAGGGAGAAATAAAGACTTTCTTAGACAAGCAAATGCCAAGGGAATTTGTGAAGACCAGACCTGCCCTGCAGGAAGTACTCAGATCTGCATTGTACACCAATCAGCACAAAAGACACCCACCAGTGTAAAACCATCCAAATGGTAAAGTTCAGAGCCCATTTACCACAATGGCTCAAGAGGTAAAACAAAGCAATAAAGTTCTACGCAACAGGATGAACAGAAATCCACCCCACTTATCAATTCTTCCAATAAATGTGAATGGCTTGAACTCCCCACTGAAGAGACACAAGGTGGCTGAATAGATAAAAACACACAAGCCAAGTATCTGCTGTCTCCAGGAAACACATCTAACCAAAAAGGAACCATTCAGACTCAAGGGGAAGGGATGGAAAACAATATTCCACACAAATGGAAACCAAAAGAAATCTTGTGTAGCCATTCTCATATCAGATAACATAGACTTCAAATCAACAAAAGTAAAGAAAGAGAAAGATGGTCACTATATAGTGGTGAAGGGAATAATTCAAGAAGAAGACATAACAATCCTAAATATCTATGCATCTAACACAGGTGTGCCCAGATTCATAAAGCAAATCATACTTGATCTAGACAAAATGATAAGCAACAAAGTTGAAATAGCCAGGACTTCAACACCCCACTGGCAGAATGGGACAGATTGTCCACACAGAAAATAAACAAAGAAACAATGGACTTAAGTAGGACTTTACAACAAATGGGACTAACAGTCATTTACAGAATATTTTACCTCAAAACTACTAAATATACATTCTTCTCATCAGCTCATGGAACATTCTCTAAGACTGATCACATCCTATGACACAAAACATGTCTCAAAAAATTTTAAAAACTAGAAATTATACCGTGTATCTTCTCAGACCACAGTGGAATACAATTAGAAAGCAATTAAAAATAGAAACACTCAAGTCTGCACAAAATCATGGAAATTAAACAACCTACTGATGAATAATTATTAGGTCTAGGAGGAAATTAAGATGGAAATCAAAACATTCTTTCAACTAAATGACAAAGAGGATACAAGTTACCAAAATATGTGGAATCTTGCAAAAGCAGTCCTAAGAGGAAAATTTATAGCCTTAAATGCCTATGTCCAAAAGTCAGAAAGATCACAAATCAACAATCTAATAAATTGTCTCAAGGAATTGGAAAAAGAAGAGCAAACCAATCCCAAACCCAGCAGAAAAAAAGAAATAACTAAGGTCAGAGCAGAGCTAAATGAAATTGGTTCCAAAAGAATTATATAAAGATTAATAAAACAAAAAGTTGGTTCTTTGAAAAGATACATAAAATTGACAGGCCTCTCACTAGATTAACCAGAAACAGAAAAGAAAGGACCCTAAGCTCAATCAGAAATGAAAAAGGAGATATTACAGCTGATACCACAGAAATACAAAATATCATCTCTGAATACTATAAAAATCTCTATGCACATAAACTTGAAAATGATGAGGATACGGACAAATTCTTGGAAACATACAACCTCCCTAGGCTCAATCAGGAAGAGAACTCCTGAACAAACCAATATCAACTAATGAAATTGAAGCAACAATAAAAAAATCTTCCAACAAAGAAAGTCCTGCACCAGATGGTTTCACACTCAAACTTTACCAGACCTACAAAGAAGAACTGGTACCTATACAGTAGAAATTATTTTATAACATTGAGAAGGAAGAAATCCTCCCCAACTTGTTCTATGAAGCCAATATCACCTTGATACCAAAGCCAGGAAGGGACACAACAAAAAAAGAAAACTACAGGCCAATATCCCTCATGAATATAGATGCAAAAATTCTTAATAAAATCCTAGCAAATAGAATTCAGCTGCACATCAAAAAAATAATTCACCACAACCAGTTGGGCTTCATCCCAGAGATGCAAGGATTGTTCAATATGTGCAAATCTATAAATGTGATTCACCACATAAATAGAAGCAAAAACAAAGACCATATGATCCTCTCGATAGATGCAGAAAAAGCATTTGACCAAATTCAGCACCCTTTCATAAGAACGCTTAACAAAATAGGCATAGATGGAACATACCTGAAATATATAAAAGCCATATATGACAAACCCACAGCCAACATCATACTTAATTGGGCAAAATTGATAGCATTCCCGCTTAGACCTGGAATCAGACGAGGTTGCCCACTGTCACCACTTCTATTCAACATAGTGCTGGAAGTCCTAGTCAGAGCAATCAGGCAATAAAAAGAAATCAAGGGTATCCATATGGGGAAAGAAGAGGTTAAACTATCACTCTTTGCTAATGATATGATCTTATATCTAGAAAACCCCAAAGATTCTGCTAAGAGACTCCTGGAATTGATAAATAAATGCAGCAAAGTCTCAGGTTACAAAATCAGTGTACACAAATCAGTAGCATTCCTATACCCCAACAACAGTCAAGCTGAGAATCAAATCAAAGACTCAATACCTTTCACAATAGCAACAAAGAAAATGAAATACCTACAAATATATTTAACCACGGACATGAGAGACCTCTACAGGGAGAACTACAAAACACTGAGGAAGGAAATCACAGGGGATGTAAACAAATGGAAAAACATATCATGCTCATGGATTGGCAGAATCAACATTATTAAAATGTCTATACTACCCAAAGTGATTTACAGATTCAATACAATTCCCATTAAAATACCAAGTCATTTTTCACAGATCTAGAAAATATAATTCTATGCTTCCTATGGAACCAGAAAAGACTCTGTATAGCCAAAATGACCTTAAGCAAAAATAACAAATTGGGACGCATCAATTTACCAGACTTCAAGCTATACTACAAGGCTATAGTAACTAAAACAGCATGGTACGGCACAAGAACAGAGACACAGATCAATGGATCACAACAGAGAACCCAGATATAAAGCCATCGTCATATTGCCATCTGATCTTTGACAAAGCAGACAAAAACATACACTGTGGAAAATAATCCCTATTTAATAAATGGTGGTGGGAAAATTGGATAGCCACATGTAGAAGACTGAAACAGGATCTGCACCTCTCACCACTCACAAAAGTTAATTCACAATGGATAACAGACTTAAACCTAAGGCATGAAACTATAAGAATTCTAGAAAAAAATGTTGGAAAAACTCTTATAGACATCGGTCTAGGCAAAGAATTTATGAAGACCCCAAAAGCAATCACAGCAACAACAAAAATAAATAAATGGGACCTGATCAAATTAAAAAGCTCTGCACAGCCCAGGAAACAATCAATACAGCAAACAGACAACCTACAAAATGGGAGAAAATATTTGCATGCTATACATCCAATAAAGGGTTGATAACAAGAATCTACAAAGAAAAGCAATTCAGCAAGAAAAAAATCAAACAACCCCATTAAAAACTGGGCAAAACACATCAAAAGAAACTTTTCAAAAGAAGATAGAGTAATGGCCAGCAAACATATGAAAAAAATGCTCAACATCTCTAATCATCAGGGAAATGCAAATCAAAACCACATGGAGATATCACCTAACTCCAGTGAGAATGGCTTTTGTCAAAAAGTCCCAAAACAACAAATGCTGGCATGGATGTGGAGAGACAGGAACACTTATGCACTGTTGGTGGGACTGCAAACTAGTATAACCTCTATGGAAAGTAGTATGGCGATACCTCAAAGAACTAAAAGTAGACCTACCATTTGATACAGCAATCCCACTACTGGGTATTTACTCAAAGGAAAAAAAGGCATTTTATAAAAAAGACACCTGTACCCCAATGTTTATAGCAGCACACTTCACAATTGCAAAGATGTGGAAACAACCCAAGTGCCCATCAATACACGAGTGGATTAATAAAATGTGGCATATGTATACCATGGAGTACTACTCAGCCATAAAAAAAATGGTGAACTAATGCCTCTTATATTAACCTGGGTGGAACTGGAGAGCATTCTTCTTCTAAGTGAAGTATCACAAGAATGGAAAAACAAACACCACATGTATTCACCATTAAATTGGAACTAATTGATCAACACTTATGTGCACATATGGAATAATGCTCATTGGAAATCAAGCAGGTGGGAGGGGGCAGGAAGGGATGAGTAAATTCATTCACACTTAATGGGTACAGTAACTTTGACTCAAATTGTACAAAAGCAATTTATGTAACCAAAATGTTTATACCCCCATAATATTCTGAAATTAAAAGAAAAGATTATCAAAAAAGAACAAAGCTGAAACCCTAAGTTCCTCTAAACCTCCCCTGCTGATAGAAGTAGGTCTGTCTCCCCTATCTGAGGAACTAACTTCCCTCACATAAAAGTCTTTCAGAAACTTCTCTTGGGTCTATTACATCACAAGTTAATGCCCACTATCCTGAAGAAGAATTCCCCTTTCCCCTCATTATCTTCAAGCCAATAAAGGCACTTAAACCTATCATAGCCCATGAAGAGAATGTCCAGTTCAGTTCCTAGAGAACAGTAGCATCCCAAGGGAAGGGTGGCAGATGATGGAGCACAGCAAGGTGGAATAATTTATCACTGACACAGTTTACTGTGGCTGGCCCTTAGTGATAATAAAAAGCAGAAGACATTTAGCGATCCTATTATTGTTTTAAAATTCTCTTCACACAATGCTTGGACCTGGGGCAGAAGCTGACTTATAAAAGGAGCAGTAAGACCTTGCTAATTTGTATCAGAGGGAACCTGGGAAACATGGTATGGGAATGGACTCTAAGGGTATCTGTTTAAGGAAA
The DNA here is from genome assembly GCA_023783475.1 of Daubentonia madagascariensis. Classification (NCBI taxonomy): domain Eukaryota; kingdom Metazoa; phylum Chordata; class Mammalia; order Primates; family Daubentoniidae; genus Daubentonia; species Daubentonia madagascariensis. The sequence continues at coordinate 8,172,402 of JAKFHU010002088.1, forward strand.
AGAAAATATAAAGAATGGTAAGGGCTAAATTTATTTATATAGTTTCATTTACTCAGGATTTGGGAAGTCAATCTTAACTTCAGTACTGAAGATTGGATGTGAATGTGCTTGTTTGGTTAACTGAAGCCTAGATTCAATATTGGCCTACAGTCATTCAATTTGACATGCCAGAAATTTCCTGGCATACTATTTTGCAGGGGTTGGCAAACTGAGAATTGTGGAATTCTATCTGTTTGTAAATAGATTTTTATGGAAGACAGCTATGCTCATTTATTTACATATTATCTAAGGCTACAACAGCAGAATGGAGTACTTGCTACAGAGGCCATATGACCCTCAAAACATAAGATATTTATTGCTTATCCCTTTACAGAAAAAGTTTGTTGACCCCTGCTATAAAAGAAGTACAAAGGTTTGGGAGATGGGAATATTGGTGAAGATTTGGTTAACATGTCAAAATATTTAACAATCACACACCAAGTTAACAAACTGTTAAATAAATCACATTCTATCCTCTTTCCCTAAAAAAATAAATCTTTATAGGGCAGGAAAGATTTCTTTTCTCACCCATCACTAGGTTCATGGCTGAGGCCCCTAAAACAAAGGACAGACTAACAAGAGAAGAGTGTGCAAACTTATTTAAGTTTTACATGACACAGGAGACAGGAGCCTTCCGAAATGAAGACCCACCCCGCCCTCAAAAAACCAGGAAAACTTGTGTATTCTTATGCTTAGGTTTGATGAGGAGGTGGGTAGTTGTTGAGGGGAGAAGGATGATTGAACAAGGAGAGTATGTTCTAATGGTAATAAACTGGGGAGATCTTAGCAAGGCCTATTCAGATTCTTTGCTGTGCCCTGTATCTTCAGAGATAAGGATGTTTCCTTTCCTATGGGTAGGGAGGGCGCCTCTCAAATAAGGGTCTTATGACCACCTTCAGGGGAGAAGGACAGGCCTGTGCTGGGTGGGGGTCGAGAATGACCTTCTTAGGTTTCATGACCTGCTTTCAGGGGAAAATGATGAGGGGAAGGTGAGAGTGACCTTCCTACTTCTGTTGTTTTCTCAAATGCCAAGTTGTCATATTTGGGGCAGCATGTCCTGAGCCAACCACATCACCTTCATAATGACAAAATTAAAATATGTGTAGAGCTATAGTTTTTATGACAAAATATCAAAGATAGCTGAACTTAATTATTGTCACGTCTGGGTGTTCTACAATGGTCTAGTGCTATTTGGATAAAAAATAAAATTTAGACACATAATTCATAAATTACCATATATTTATCTCACAAAATTTATTTTTCCCTCCTTCATTTCAGAAAATTCCCTGTTTTTATAATCAAGATTTTCACATGATTTGCGTTCTATTGATAGTAGTAACAAATTAGCCTGTCTCGGGTCATTGTTGTTCTTGAGTAGAGTTTAAAAATAATCTTTTCAGGTTTACTGAGGCATAATTTATATAAGGGATAGTTTTAAAATTCATTTTTTATTGGAAATATTTTGCTATGTTGAGACAGTAGAAACTGGAATTATCAATAAAATTTTAAAAGTGATATTTTTATCTTTTTTATTTTTTTAAAATTTCAGAGTATTACAGGGGTACAAAAGCTTTGGTTACATAAATTGCCTTTGCACCGCCCTAGTCAAAGCTACAATCATGCCCATCCCCCAGACAGCATGCACTGCATCCGTTAGGTGTGAATTTACCCATCCCCTCCACCCTACTCCCACCTGCCCAACACCCTATGAATGTTACTTCCCATGTGTGCACATTAGTGTTGATCGATTAGTACCAATTTAATGGTCAGTATATGCGGTGTTTGTTTTTCCATTCTTGTGATACTTCACTTAGAAGAATGGGCTCCAGCTGCATCCAGGATAACACAATAGGTAGAGTTCACCATTTTTTTTATGGCTGAGTAGTACTCCATGGTATACATATACCACATTTTATTAATCCACTCATGTGTTGATGGGCACTTGGGTTGTTTCCACGTTTGCAATTCTGAATTGTGCTGCTGTAAACATTCGAGTGCAGATGTCTTTTTTTACAGAATGTCTTTTTTTCCTTTGGGTAAATACCCAGTGGTGGGATTGCTGGATCAAATGGTAGGTCTACTTTTAGTTCTTTGAGGTATCTCCATACTACTTTCCATAGAGGTTGTACTAGTTTGCAGTCCCACCAGCAGTGTATGAGTATTACTATCTCTCTGCATCCATGCCAACATTTGTGGTTTTGGGACTTTTTGATAAAAGCTGTTCTCATTGGAGTTAAGTGGTATCTCATTGTGGTTTTGACTTGCCTTTCCCTGATTAGAGATGTTGAGCATTTTTTCATGGTTGTTGGCCATTACTCTATCTTCTTTTGAAGTTTCTTTTCATGTCCTTTGTCTACTTTTTAATGGGGTTGTTTGATTTTTTCTTGCTGATTTTCCTGAGTTCCATATAGATTCTAGTTATCAGCCCTTTATTGGATGTATAGCATGCAAATATTTTCTCCCATGCTGTAGGTTGTCTGTTTGCTCTAATGACAGTTTCCTTAGCTGTGTAGAAGCTTTTTAATTTGATCAGGTCCCATTTATTTATTTTTGTTGTTGCTGTGATTGCTTTTGGGGTCTTCTTCATAAATTCTTTCCCTAGGCTTATAAGAGTTTTTCCAACATTTTCTTCTAGAATTCTTATGGTTTCATGCCTTAGGTTTAGGTCTGTTATCCATCATGAGTTGATTTTTGTGAGAGGTGAGAGGTGCAGATCCTATTACATTCTTCTACATGTGGCTATCCAATTTTCCCACTACCATTTATTGAACAGGGGTTCTTTTCTCCAGTATATGTTTGATCCAGCAATCCCACTACTGGGTATCTACCCAAAGGAAAAAAAGACATTCTATAAAAAAGACATCTGCACTCAAATGTTTATAGTGGCACAATTCAGAATTGCAAACATGTGGAAACAACCCAAGTGCCCATCAATACATGAGTGGATTAATAAAATGTGGTATATATATACCATGGAGTACTACTCAGGCATAAAAAAAATGGTGAACTACCTATTGTATTATCCTGGATGGAGCTGGAGCCCATTCTTCTAAGTAAAGTATCACAAGAATGGAAAAACAAACACATGCACTGACCATTAAATTGGTACTAATCGATCAACACTAATGTGCACACATGGGAAGTAACATTGTTAGGGATTCAGGCAGGTGGGAGGGAGGAGGAGGGATGGGCAAATTCACACCTAACGGATGCAGTGCATGCTGTCTGGGGGATGGGCATGATTGTAGCTTTGACTCGGGCGGTGCAGAGGCAATTTATGTAATTTTAGGCAAACTATGTAGTTTTCGTACTCCCATAATACTGTGAAATAAAAAAAAATTAATTATAGAAAAAAGAAAGATTCTCATCAAATGAATTATATATTACATTTGTCCCTTGGTATACCCGGGGGATTGGTTCTAGGACTCCTTCATATACTGAAATCCACACATACTCAAGTCCTGCAGTTGGCTCTGCAGAAACCACATATTTGAAGTCTGCCTTGAATATACACAGTTTCGCATCCCATGAATACTCTATTTTAGACCTACATTTGGTTGAAAAAAATATGCTTATGAGTGGACCTGCACAGCTCAAACCCCAAGTTGTTCAAGAGTCAACTGTATATGCTGAGAAAATATAAGCTCCAGTATCATTGTATGAAACAAACACATTTATTTGATGCCTGACATGGTGTTATAGACTTGTTTTGTAAAAACAGGGCAGTCTTAATTAAGTCTGTAAATAACTTGGTTTTAATCATCCAGCAACCGAAAAACCTTATCAGGTGAACTAATACAGGAAGTTTCCAATTCTAGTGAAGTGTCTTCAATAAAGTGTAGTACAGTGAATAGATGGTGCTAATAGATAAAGGTTAATGTTCATTCTGTTTTCTTGTTATTCTGGATCTGAAGACAAAAGTTCAAGCAAGAATCTGGAACAGAGTCTGGATTGTCTTATTATGGATTAGATTCTATTAACTTTAACACAAACAGAAGAATTAGGTCAACATTTAGACTGTCAAAAGTTGATTGATAAAGGATTTTAATTATGAAAGGAAGTAAGTTAAAAAATCCATCCTAAAGTATTATTTGGTTAACTACACATGGAGATTTATGGCATATGATAATTTGCTAAGGGAAAAATGTAACAATGTTTTTGAGATGGCTTTAAAGGAAAACGCTATATATTTGTTGTTATATATGACAAAACTGGCCAATTGATGTAATATTTATCTTGTACACATAGGACCACAGAAGAAACTCTGCTCATTTGAAAAAGAAACAGCAATTTTCTGCTGAACAAATACTGTATCCAATCCCTTATCTACCCAAATAACTTAGCAAAGACCAAGTTCTAATCAAACTCTATTAATTGAGAATTATAAATCAACTGAAGAAAGTAACATCATTCTTTTATTTGATTCAAACCCATTTTCATATACAAAGCTAATTTATTATGTACAAAATAAATGTACATTCTTAAAAAGTGTTAGAATACAAATTTCCAAGGAACTAAAAAAAGTGCAAAATTTTCAATAATTATCTTCAGTCATGCTATACAGAAACCAAACATTAGCTGATATACACATTGAATTTTTTAAAAACCACTTAATGTAACAAAACAAAACATACATCTTACATATTTAATTTTAAAAGGATGAGGAAGCAAACTAACAGTAACTTAATTATAATGCAAATACTAATCAAAATTATTTACACATCTTTATTAAGACTAAAACTTGCTCAACTTTAAAACCTTTTTATGGGGAAAACAAATATCCACTGAGTCACAGTTTGGACAGTCAATAATTAGATATAAATAAGGCTTATTTAATATTTTTTTCATGGTCAATTCCAGTAGAATAAATGAGAAGGAACATTTTAAAATACAACTTTTTGAATTCCTTCAATATTTAAGTAGCAGCACAATTTCCAAGAACTTTTTTTTTCAACATGTCATTCTGAATTTTCAGCTATCCCCGCTCTGAGTTGGCTATGTGCCTATATGTCATTCAAGTCACTGTCACCCTGTCCAACACTCAAATGGTCCTATTTAATCTGAGTACTAAAAACACTGACAAAAGAGATGAATTAAGTATGTTTGATATTTTTTCTGTCTTAATGGATTTACTTCTATAGCAATGAAACTGATAGAAAATGTCTGTCTGGCTAGATATCTGATTACTTTTTGTTAAACTTTTTGCTCCAAGTCTATAAAAGCAACAGTTGGGGGAAGGAAAGCCATACCTGTTAACAGTTTCTAAATAGAACTGACCAGCCACATAGTTCTCTTATGTAAAGCTAACTAGAAAATAAGCAGTTAGCCAGAAAAAAAGTTTAGTGATGGTGTTTATGAATCACATTCTTTCAGAGCAGTAAAAAGCAGAATAGGAAACAGTCCAAAATGTAAAAGATCTTCAACAGTAAAACCTACTGTAACATGCCATAATTTTGGAAGGAGTATAGAAACTATTATAATTAAATCACTATAAAGTTATCTAAGAAAAACAATCAAAATTCCAAAGGAAGAAATAAAATTATTCTCTTTAATCCCTATATAAAAAACTAAGACATTGAAATTTTTTTCAGTTAAGTTGGACTACTGATATCTTCCTACCAGAATGACTTCTTAAATTGTTTAGTGATTGATATAATTTTACCATTCTGAAGAGCAAAATAATTATGTCTATAACAGACAAGCATTTTTTCCTTTCAAAATACAAGAATAACATTTATGAATTTATAGGCTGAGCCCACTAAATCATAAAACACATTACTTATATAGTGTGGGAAAATGTTATCACAAGAAGGAACATCAAAAATAGCATTTTAATGGTGACTAGTACACTACCAGTGAACCTCTAGTTTTAGTATATCTTTGGTTAAAATATATTAACAAAATAAAATTTAAAAAGGTCCAATTGGTGTAAGATTTTTTTTCTTTTCTTTTTTTTTTAAAGACTAGTCAAGTACAGTAGTAAGAAGGGGGGACTAAGACTTCTTTTTAAAAATAGTTTATATTTTAATCAAGAAAATATAATTTTTTCAATCCCACATAGATCCTCATTTTTCTTAATCTCACATTACAATGCTACATTATAATAGAATCACAAGCAGCTAATCATTTTGTACACTCAAAGATAGTTATAAATAAATTTAAATAAGTAGACACCCATCATATAAGTGGACACACACAGTGTGTCCTTCACTAACAGTCAACTTTGAAAAATGAATGGGTAATTTTTTAAATGATAAAATTATCTTGTTATTATGGTTATACTTGCAAAACATAAGTTTCCAAGGAAACATATGAAAACTGTACCATGAAAAACACATGTTGAATTCATGACTGACTTTGTTTCTTTTCTTTTTTTTTTTTTTTTTTGGAGACAGGGTCTCACTCTGTCGCCTGGCTAGATGCAGCGGTATCGCAGCTCACTGCAACCTCAAGCTCCTGGGCTCAAGCAATCCTCCTGCCTCAGCCTCCCAAATAGCTGGGACTACAGGCGAGTGACACCATGCCTGGCTAATTTTTGTATTTTTTTTGTAGAGACGGGGTCTCACTCTTGCTCAGGCTGGTCTTGAACTCCCGGGCTCAAGCAATCCTCCTGTCTTAGCCTCCCAAAGTGCTAGGATTACAGGTGTGAGCCACCACGCCTGGCCTGAATTAGTGACTTTCTACTTGTTCTTTTCCTCCTGAGTTTTCAGTTCATAAGATTATCGGCATTAAGATAAAGGTAAACACTGTTCACTGTGTCCTTTCACTTATCTCTAAAGCCATTAGCTTCATAGGTACAAATCCCAATGTGTTTAGAAGTCATCCACACCTGACAAACGTCAGTGAGATAATCACCTGAGGAGGTATGTGTGATGAATGACTGCCATCTATCAGGAAAGTACCTGAGAATGTAGCCATTTTCACAAAGGTTCTTATACTGAAGAAAATCATATAACTCCTATATTCTAGGATAGCCTTACATTTTTAAAAAAAGAATATTGAATCATTTCCAATTTATGCCTAAATATCTTAAATGTTTATGCTCTATTCCCCGCAATACCTATGAAAAATTAAAGATTATTTCCATAAAGAGGTTGTACCTATAAAACTAAGTACTTAGAGAATTAGTCCAGTGCTGGTTTTTTCTGAGACAAGGTCTCGCTATGTTGTCTAGGGTGGTCTCAAACTAAACTCCTGGGCTCAAGTGATCCTCCTGCCTCATAACTGAAAATTCTATTGATTTCAAGCTTACAGGCTACAAGAGACCTAATTATATTTAAATTTAGCATTTGTCACTCATGCTTTTTATTCTTTAAAATGTTAGCTAATTCAAGTGTGCAAAACATTCACTGATAGTCACTAGGAACTAATATTAGCAAACAGACACACATTTTTGGAGGTAAACATTGTTATAATTTTCAAATGTGAAAGGTCCAAAGAGAGTTCATGATAAGAACAATGCAAGTGAAAAGGAAATTCGGTTGTTTCTATGGCATACAAAACAAAGATAGTAAAGTCATTCCAAGCAAATTTTAGACAACATGTGTCTCAGGATAATGATTAAGAATATTTTCAAATAAGCCTGTGAATATTAGATCTGGTTAATAAATGGACATAATTTCTATACAGGAAAATATTTTAAGACATAACATACAATAATCCTGAGACATAATTTTTTTTATACCGAGAATATCAAGTAAAGAGATTCAGAAAGTTTAAAGTAGTGCCTAGACATCTGTATATTTATAAAACTCCATGGACAAGTCTGATCTGAAATCTCCATTAAGAACCACTGGCCTACAAGATACTAGATTTAAATTAAAGAAGTCTGTAGCCCACATTTTAAATAATATTGAAATGATGACTGGTAACACTATATTGTTGCCTAATGTCATCAGGAAAAGCACCACCACAACTTTGATAAATATAGGAAAACTCTATAGAACAATGTTCTGGATGGGGTCAAGTTTGAAACAAATGAAATGTTGAGTACATGCAATACAAGAATTAGGCAAAAAGAATATTGAGAATGGATATTTGTTGAGGTTGATAAAAATGTCTAAGATTGCTCACTTACTGGGAAAGAACAGGTTCAGTTGATGAGAGGAACAATACAAAGCAAGCTGTGAGTCTGGCTGATAAATGAAAACAGATTAGATTTACAAAATAAAAATAATATATTTCTTATATCCTAGTCAAAAACTGTATCCTGAAGATAAGTTTAAGAACCTATTTATGAAAGACAGGTTTAACAATATATTTGAAGAAACCAATCTTTATACAGGCTGCCATGATATTACATATTACATGTACATAGTATTATTTATTATAATATTTATATGTAATATAGTCTAAGCACTTGCATCTTTTCATTGGAAAGGTGAAAAAGACAATGCTACTCATTTTATAAATATAAATATATAAAAGGATCTAGCTTCTTTAAGTTCAGTTAAAATATTTCCTTATAATAACAATATAAAATATACTTAAAGATAAAGGCCACATCTCTATCATTATTAAATAAAAATCTGGTATCCAAGTTAACAATTTTCTCTGCGTATTCCTACTCAAGTAAAATATAAAACATTTTAGGTTAAGATTCAATCTTCAAATCTAAATTCTAATTGTGAGGGCATACTTATTCCTTTCAGAAGCATAAGTCTGATGTTTAGTACTAGTACTTTGAAGAATAATTTTGATATGACCTAAATAAAGGAAAAAAAGGAAACTTCACTGATCTTCCATGCTAATGACAAAATGAATACTTGGCATTTTTTCTCCTAAAAAAGGATGCACTGCACTGTGATCTAAAGGAAATTCATACACAGAAACTTCTTTATAACTGACACGAGCTTCACGGGCCAAAAAGAAAGACTAAATCAACTGGCCAAACTTCATTTTTACACACTTTCCTGATTTTCATGCCCTGGACTATTTTTCTTCTCTCCTCCAATTTTAGCTAGGTAATGACAGAACACTGATTGGGGAGAGCTGTAAATTTTATAAAGCTTCTTTATTCTCTAAGTGCACAGCTATGCTTTAATACTTGATCTCACTTTCCAAAAATAAAATAATTATCTTAGTATAAAACTCTCTCCATTACCAGGATGCTGAAATTTTTATTTCCATCATCACCACAGTCAAGAAGCAAAAGCGATGAAAAGTTCTGCAAAGATAATAGACTTTGTAACAGCTAAGCTGAGACGTCATATCCACCAACTGATATGTCCATCTGTTTCCATTCTAATGATACTGTCAATTTCTCCCATTATACAATATAGGAAACACTTCTATAGATAATACCTAAATACACCAGAATCCCCAAAAGTACACCTTTCCAATGATTTTATTTAGTGATTTTTAACAGTGGGCTATACTGTTCAAATGAGTAATAGATTACTTAGCTAATAGTTCTACTATATTTGCTTATTTTAAAGATAAAATGTAACTTCTATTCTTCTACACTGTTGCTAGTATTCTCAAAGATTTTTCTCAAAATTCTACATTTTTGGTTTTTACTTTTTGGAAAAATGAATATAAGGAATAATTCCACTACTCTGAACAATTAGTATTAGTCTAGGTAGGATATCTATTATACTGTGAACAAAATTTATTTGTGCTATAAAATAAATATTACTTGTTCAGTTCCTCCATCTAAAAAGCAGTACAGTAAAACACCATAAATTTAGAGTTTTTCTATGATTAGCTAAGTTTTTTATAACTCATAAGCACTCAAATTAATTTTCAAATCCAATATAAATATTAAAAATAAGGAAGGCATTCTTATATCAAAATCTATGAATAAATAACCAAAGGAAAAATTTACAAAGTTTTGATTTAGAAGAAGTTTAAAAAAAAATCAATCTTTTAAAAGCCAAAAATAAATCATGTTGGTTCTGCTGATCTGAAATCTCCTTAAAAAAAAAAAAAAAAAGATAAAATAAGATGAACATAGTAGCACTATGGGTGGAGCACCAGACTGGAAGTCAAAAAAAAAAAAGAACAGAAGCCAATCTCACTTATAAATCATAATTATCTCTACTGACTTATTTTGCAACTTTTTTCAGTACAAATTCCTGAAATCCTCAGAAAAGGAAACTTTCACATTGATATATGTTCTATTTTATACTTGCTGTACCAGTTTATTTCAGTGTTATTTACCTAAAACATAGCTAATTTTTTTCCTAAATAAAACAGGGGATTTTAATTTACTGGAAAGAAAATTCTTCTGTAGATTTTTATTAGTTCTGACTAACAAATCAAACCTATTTAAAAGTTTCCCTAAACAGAATTTTATTTCTTAAAAAATTTTTACTCACTCATAGGATTATAAAGAAAAAGGCAGTGGATACTGTGGTCAACTAAGAGAGAGAAATTGCAAAGGGAAACTTTCTCTAAGATTCAATTAAGAAGACAATTGGATGTAAGGAAATCTATGATTTGTGGAATAAAAAAGAAGTTATTATTTTAAGAAACTGTTATGATAAAAAGTCATTCTTTTGTTTTGTTTTGTTTTGTTTTTGGTCATAGATCCCTTTAAGAAAGCCATGAAACCATTCTTTCCTGAAAATGCATTTAACATACAAAATTTCTGCACAGTTTCAGAGGATTCATAAATCCCCCAAAACCCATGGAATCTCAGATTAATAAAACTTGTAGATGTAAAAGCTCTCTGACCTGACTCAAAGATGATCTTATAAAAAGATATAAGTTTAACAATCTCTTTGAATTCCAAATTAAATTAGTCAGCCTTTTACTTTAAAATCTTGAATAATAAAGCATAATGTAACATTTAATTATGTATAATAAAATTAGCTATACTAAAAGTGGTCCATAACATGAAATAGAAATGTTTTTTTAAAAATTGCTATATATAAATGATTACCTTAAGTTATGCTTATCTTTTCAATTCATTCATCAATCACACAGATATCCTAAGTAAAAATGTAATATATTTAGTTATTATTGCTAACTCTTCTAATTAGCAGAGAGAAACACAGTATTTGCTTAGTAAAGAAAAAGCCAAGAAATTTTGAACTTTGTAGATGTAAATTGTGCTGCAAATGCTACTTAAAGGACCCAACTGTCATAATCACAATCAGCATTTTTGTTTAATTATATTATTAATGAACTACATCTGTAAAATGTACCTCTGGTTTCTCTTTTTCCTACTTAACTTTTATTAAGGATAATAATACATCTCAGTAAGTTCTCATTAATAACATGCTAAATAGTAGTGGAATGAGCTAATGTACCAGTTTCAATACTCTTATTTTAATCCTACCATGCAAACCTGTAACGTTTACTGAGTTTTGAAACTCCAAGTGTACAACAGATGCCTTTAAAATATTACCTCCAATCAGGAGTTCCATAAATAAATGGATATATTTTTTATATAGTGGTCAGTAAATAGGAAAATGATTAACTACAGAATGTATTGAAAGCCATGTCTCTCAACTGTCCCATTATTTGTACTCTTTTATTAGAAACACCTTAAATTTTGCCATTTAGAATAATAAGTGAATTGAACCTAATTTTCTCATTTTGGAAGTTTAAAAAAATATATAGATCTAATGATCTTTAGGAATGGGCCACTAAATCGAATCAAATGTATTTTCTCAAATACATCTTACTGTAGACCAAGAACTAGTTAATAAGAATGGATTCATTAATGTTAACCAGAAACTTTAAAGGTGGATAGTAATACGACCTGTATTTGCCTTTATATATATATACCATACCAAATTGTGGTAATCCCTAAAAGATTTTCAGGGATAAAACCCTTGCAATAATTCAGAGAGTTGAGAGATATGGTTAAAGTGACAAAGCAATAAATCAAGTTTCAGTTATCCAGGACAGAAGATGGAAATAACAATCACTTGGAATCTTGAGTATTATATTCAGTTTCTCCAGCTGAAATCTGGCTGAGCCGCTTGCTAGATCCCCACAATTTTCGAGAAAGCTGACCCGAACGCATCTGTTTAAAGCAATCCAAAGAAATGAAGAATGTTAAGAAAAAAAAGAATAAATGAAATTGATATATAAGACATTGATTTCGTAGAGTGCAGAAGAAATAGGTTTTGTTAGCAGATTCATTAACATTTTAAAGATTATTGATTAATAATAAAGAAAGACTTCTACATTTATTATGTCTTTCAGTTGAGAAAGGTCTAATGCCAATATGTAAATTTAAGAATGTAATGTCCCCATTATGTCAACATTACCATATTTCTTTATTTGACATATTATGAGAATACGTTTCACTTCATTAAAATAAGCTTCTCAAACTATAATCTAGCTATCAAGACATATAGGTTTGGGAGTTTTCTTGTATTAATATTTGCAGTACTATTAATACCAATTTTAGGGATAAGAACAAAGCAAAATAATGTTTTGATGAAAAGGAAGTAATTTTAAAATATTTTGATATGACTTTCAAAAAACAGTATTTAACAATAGAATGATAAAAGTAATTCAGAAAACAAGAATAGCACAAGCCCTTTGAAGGTAAGAATCACATTTTGTTCACCCTTAAATCTGTACTACCTACAACTTTTCCCAGCATATATTAATAAAATATTAATTTACCAGTGAATAAATATCCTTTAAAAGTGCTTATACTTCTAGGTGGGGCAAAAAAAACCTATATGTAGGCTGGCCATGGTGGCTCATGCCTGTAATCCTAGCACTTTGGGAGGCCAAGGTGGGAGGATCGCTTGAGGCCAGAAGTTCAAGACCAGCCTAAGCAACATAGCGAGATCCCATCTCTACAAAATATAGAAAAAATTAGCTGGGCATGGTGGCACATGCCTGTAGTCCCAGCTACTCAGGAGGCTGAGGCAGGAGGATCACTTGAGCCCAGGAGTTTGAGGTTGTAGTGAGCTATGATGATGCCACTGCACTCTAGCCCGGGCAACAGAGCAAGACCCTGTCTTAAAAAATACAAAAATCAAAACCAAACCAAACCAAAACCCCATATTCTTTGTTGTAATTACTTTTCCAAGTGCAATCTACTTTTTAGTGGTGATTCCTCTGCCATCTTTTTTTAAAGGTCACTTTTCTAGGGTACATTTATTGGAGTGATAAAAGGTAAGCATCATACAAAGATACTAGTGGCTTTGGCATTTTCATTTCCAGAGTATTTTCTGAAATACGTATTTCTATTAGTCTATTACTGCCTTACCATCTGATTTATAAATATGAATTTCACACTGACAGAATAATATATAAAACTGGTACATGATTTAAAAATATATACTAATCAAGATTTTGATGTTTTACATAAAAATAGATCATGAAATAGAAATGTCTTTTCATAACTAAATATCAATCTATTTCATATTTTACACTGTTATATTTATAGATTGAATTTTATTTTAATTATGCAAGATTCTAAGTATTCAATTTATCAAAGATCTATACCTTAGCTAAAACATCCAAAGATATAGATAGAAAATACTTTTATTAACAATTCCCATACACAGAATACATATACACACTATTTACAATTCAGATTCTATGTGTTATAGACCACACAAATCTTTCAAGGAGGGCCAATTACCAAACTTATTTGGTAAATATTATAAAATATTAATTTAGGCCTATAAAACGAAGCTGCTTAGGTGTTTTTGCCAATCATTTTTTAAAAGAAAATGAATGCACATGATGGCCATTTTTTTTCTTCGATTCTAGTGAGTGATGGAAATATAATGGTCATTTCATTTAAAAAAAATTCAGTAAAATCAGAAACTGACAAACTTACCTAAGGTGAGAGGAAGGCAGGCAAATCTAAAAGGCACTTAAGTAAACCACAGAAAGTGAAACACACTTGAAGAGTAAAGTTAGAGCTGAGTTCTTAAGTAATCATCACATTAGCAGAGGACAGATTATTTGGGAAATTCATTAATCAAGAATCTCAGCGTTGAATGGAAACATGCTTAAAATGTTTAAAATATAAGTAAGATACTGTGATATAGAGTTAACTGACAATGTTTGGGGGACTGCTACACTTGAAACTAAATGTTGTAGTCACTTTAATAAGACCTCTTTTTTGTGAAAATAATGTCCTGAAAAAAGAGTATAAGGACTAAAGAAATCTTAAAATATTTATAAAACAAAAAGGTTCCTATGATCTATTAATATAATAGATCTATTATAACCACTGACAGCATGATAGTAATTTCTTCCCTTGAAATAACCCTACAGATGCCATATTGTTAGATTTCTCAGAAAAGACCAATGGTGACTCTAAAAAACTTATAATGTTTAATTTAACTCTATGTAATAAAATAAGTTATTTGGAAGAATCACTAAATTACTTGGAGTATAGCCACCAAGTTTTCCTAGGAACAAGAGTTAGATTTATGGTATCTGAATATTCAGTAATTGATAAACCATTAGCAAGCAAATTTACAGTTACCATAGGAAACTCACTGAGAGTAAGCGCATTATATGGAGATATTTGTAGTTTTAAGCAAAAAATGATGCTTTTACAAAAGGCCAACTGATACATAGTCATGCTATTTGTTAAAATTAAAGAAAGTATTATAGTTTTATTGTTTCAGCCTATATTTCATTTCTTTGTAAGGGTTTTTATGTATTGAAAATCCAAGTAGTGGTATTGAATCTAGGTTTGGAATAAAAGAATTTTCTTATTCCTACACACTGGTAGAAAAAAACTGCTAAATGTGTACTTTCAATTATATCGTAATATAAACATCATTCTTGAGTAACAGCTTTACCCACTCTTTTCATTTACTGCCCTTTGAAAAATCAAATTTGTTTTTTAACTTGTTTATCCATAATGGAGGCTTCTGATTCAGTTGGAACAAAGGAGAACCAAAGGAATCCCCAAAAGTATGAGAAATGAAATTACTGGTGTTAGGTTTTACCTCAGCTGGCTTGCCAACACCCACTACAATCAATTTGCCATCTTCTAAACCTACAAGAATATGGCTGTGTTCTTTGGTTACACAAACACAGTGGATAGGCAATCGCATGGCTAATGGGCTGACGCTGAGATTCAAACTAGAAGAGAAACAAAAAATACAGACATAATTACATGGATATATAATGGATTCACAGAATTTCATACCTGGAAAATAATGATCATATAGTTCTGCATTCTAGTTTTACAGATGTGGGAACTTAGTTAGGTTCAGAAAGTCTAAGTGACTCACCTAAGGGCCCACATTTACAGCATTACTAAAAATACTTGATAAATAGATCTTTTCTTTATTCTCAACATCTGTTTTTCTTCTAACCATATATAATCAAACAAAATATTGATAAAGCAACCATCAACCTAACATACAAAAATCATTTTCCTTACTCTCTAGAGAACCTCTCTTTCTTCTATTTTCCAGTCTACTCTATTATTACATATTTTCTCCTCATATTACATTAATCATTTATCTGAGGCAAACAGCCTGTATGTTCCCTTTAGAGAGGGATGCTGGTAGGATTAGAGGGAAGGTGAGAGACAAAGTGAAGAAAAAAACAGACAGGATTCCATCTGGATATTAACTATCTTCTGCTACTTTGTGTCCTTCCTAAAACAGCTGGAAATAAAGTTCTTGCACCAGTCACCATTCTCTCAAGCCTCAGATTATCAGTGGGTATTTGTTCTAGCCTTGCCTTGACCATATCCTTGAAATCCAGCACAGTACGTACCATGCTCATTGCTCTCCCTGTGTCTTTGTGCTTTATTTTTTCACATCTTGCCTACCCCACCTAAAAAAGAAGGCCTTCCCTCCTTATATCTCCATTTCAATTTCTACTACTAACCCTTCATCAAGACTCCTCTGACCACTCAGATCTACAGTAATCCCTCATGTCTTTAAAATTCCTCCTGCACATGTAACTAGTACCACATACTTTAGTTTTTAAACTGTTCTAACTAGTACACAAATATTGATATTTCCCCGACAAGTCTTAAACCCCTCGAAGTCAACTATTATGAGTAAGCATCACAGTACTGAACACATAAGCACTCTCATTAAATTCTTTTCACTTTGTTGATTAATAAGTGAAAGTTGGATAAGGCCAAAAAGCTCAAAAAGTACAGATGTGTGAGTAGATATGTATGTGAATGTGTGGGGGCTTTGAGGTCAATAAAATTGGTCTGATATTCCATTATGAAAAATGCCTGTGCTTGTTTAATAATTAGAGAGTGACAAATCCTATGAGGTACATATTACGTTCTAGAGTAAATTGTTAAAAGATCCCATTTATTTTTCTAATTTGATATTCTCCTAACAGTTCCCTGGCATGACTGGAACAGAGACTCAGTGCTCTACTACTGGATAAAGAATGACAAAAATAAGGAAAATACAAAACAAGGAGGAAGGGTTGGTGCAGTGGCTCATGCCTATAAACCCAGCGCTTTGGGAGGCTGAGGCAGGAGGATGGCTTGAGGCCAGGAATTCAAGACCAGTCTGAGCAACATAGGGAGACCCTGTCTCTATAAAATATATAAAAATTAGCCAGGTGTGGTGGTCCTAGCTACTCAGGAGGCTGAGGCAGGAGGATCACTTCAGCCCAGGAGTTCAAGGTTACAGTGAGCTATGATTACACCACTGTATTCCAGCCTGCGTGACAGAGTGAGACCCTGTCTCTTAAAAACAAAAAAGGTTTTATGGGGGACCCAAGATAGTTTGAGGAGTATAAATAAGTCACGATAAACTTTTTAAAAAGGGAAGAAAATAATGTATTTGGGGCACACATGGAATAACAGTGCCTTATATATTTAAGGTTTATGTATTTATGTAAATGTGAAAAATACCAAACTTAAAAATATATCAACTCAAACATCCCTCTCTTTCACCTGATTAAACAACAAAAGATTCCCCCACCAACCTTGTATGCCCATATACACATATATGCACAAATATGTTAACCTTAAAAATACTTTACTTTGTTTTGCCACAATTTAAAAAAACTTAAGTTTTTAAAAATTCAAACCATAATTTGGACAAATTTCAAAATCCATAATCCAAGCTTGGCACTATGAAAAATTTTTTCTGGCTCTACATATTTAAAATTTTTTAAAATTGTGGAAAAATATATATAATGTAAGATTTTCTGTATTTTAAAAATGTATATGTATTTTATTTACTAATCCAGGAATAATTTAGCTTCCCCATTTTTTTGTAGTTGCCAAAAGAGGCATTTTTTATAATAAATGGTATACTAAAAGATTAGAAATCTTAGATTCCTAATTTCCACTCTAGACTAGAAGTACTGCCATCTTTTTTTAAGTGATACTTCAATAACGTTTATTATTTACCTGTGGAGATATCTTATAGACAGGAATCCTTGTAAGCTGCCTGTGACAATGTGTTCTCCAATTATACACATATCTGATACTTGTTCCTTCAGTTCTTGAGACCCTAGATACTTGCCATTTACAGAGAACAGATGTAATGCATTCTTATCCTGCAAAGAATTGATGAGGAAAATTTAACAATCTCAACTAAAAACTGAGTTTTTAACTATTAGTTAAAACTATGACTATAACAGAATTATTATTTAGTTTAAAATTTTGGAATAAAAATATGATTGTATTTAAAGACAAAGTACATAGACAATATTATTAAAGTGATTTCAAATGAGATTTACAAGTAAATAAATATTACACAAGAAATCCCACTCCCCCCCAAAAATAATACAAATTTCATCCAGTCCAAACAAACCCCAAATTCTTAAAACAAAAGAAAAAGATTCTCTTAATATTTAACAAGCTTTATCACTAAAAAGAAATAAACATAAAATTCAGGGCTTGTTTATTTATATCCTGCCTGTGCAAAAAGAATTTAAGTCAGCTATCATTTCCAGTTAGGCTTATGAAGTCCTACATAATCAGAAATTATTTTGAAATCATATATTACACAGGCAGACAGAAATCCCTAAAATAAAATACTAACGTGAGGATAAGATTGTGATAGAAGTCCATCTAATGATAAGAAACGAGGAACTGAATGAAAACATCCTCTTTAAAATATGGTGTTCTTTCCTTCTTCAAAATGCAAAATACTTCATATATGATGTGGTGAGGGAAAGACACACTACTGGTAGTCTATTCCTACTGCACGAAAGTGTTATATACCTTGAGGGTAGTCTTTTCTTCAATGCTGGAGTAGATGACAATATGTCCTTCCCAAGATATAGCTAAATTGGGAATGGCCAGGAATAGAGAACTCTCACAAGGTGGTCGTAAGGTCCTCATGTACTGACCTTTCTGAATGGTATGTATAATCACAGTTCCATCCTACACACAGGAAATATTAGAAAATGAAAAAGACAAAGGAAAAGATCATCAGAAAAGAAGAAAGTATCCAGGTATGATGCCTGAAAATAAAAAAAAAGAAAAAAAAAAAGAAGAAGAAAGTAAAATGGGCCAGATAAAGAAATGTGGGAAAGGAACTGAGGAAATGATTAATCCATCAAGGACACACGTACCTTAGGAAAAATTCCAATTTCACAACTTCATCACTGAGAAACTGATCTAGACTGTGGTCATTTTCTGTTACTGAACTCTTTATTAATTAATTAATTAGTTAGTTAGTTATTTTGGAGACAGGGTTTTTACCTGCTGCCCTGGGTAGAGTGCAGTGGCATCATCATAGCTCACTGCAACCTCAAACTCCTGGGCTCAAGCCATCCTCCTGCCTCAGCCTCCTGAGTATTTAGGACTACAGGTGCATGCCACCACACCTGGCTAATTTTTGTATTTTTTGTAGAGATGGAGTATTGCTATGTTGGTCTCAAACTCCTGGCCTCAAGCAATCCTCCCACCTCAGCCTCCCACGCTAGTATTACAGGCGTGAACCACCGCACCCAGCCTCCAATTTCAAATAGTATTTTAGTTCCCAGAATGCCCTCTTTCCTTACCTAACCAATAAAATCCTAAAATAGAATGCCACAAGTCTTTTCTTTCTGCATTACTCCACTTTTGCAAAGTCCTACACAAACATGGCATAAAATTTCTATACTTTTACCAATTCCCCTAAAAAATTTAGATAAAAATACTGCTATTAAATTTGTAGAAAAAATAATTAGTAATTCTTAAAAGTGAAATCTTACCCTTGATCCTGACACTGCCATGTCTAGCTCAGTGCTGATGCCGACACTCAATACCTCATCGGTGTGTCCATAAAGAATCTGAAAAGGTTTAGAGGCTAAGCCCACAGGAACACCTCCCTAATATTAAAACAGAAAAGCAAAGGTAAAGGTGTTTTTTTGCTACCTATTTTTTATGACAAGGTTTATATCGCATTTAAACTTTTTAATCACAAACTAACATTGCAACTATATAATAGTTATTACCACTGAGTTTATTCATAGTAGTACTCATTCTTATGTTTCTCCTTGGATTGGATTCCCAAATTATTCTCAATCTTTTAAAGCGCAAAAACTTAACCTGAACAGTCTCAATGTTGACTGTCTTGGGTTAATTTTTCCAAGTACGTTATCTGCCCTTTTAATCTACAGATTTATTCTTCCTTAACATCAAAGAAATTTTTTTATTTTATCTTTGAATACTTTTTCTGTTCCATTTATTGGAATCTTTACCTCAGGGACATCAATTATCTTTATGTGGATTTGTCTTTGATTTCTATGGCTATTATTCTTTATCTAACTGCTTTAAGGTTATCTTTTTCATTGTATTCACTTTGATTACCTTACATCTTTTTCCCATGCCATTAATTTGGTTTGCAGCCACATCAAATCCGTCTCTTGTTTCTGCTTTGAGTTTATTTATATTTGTAATGGTATCAGCTTTAACCTCAGTTTGATTCTTCTGCAACCTCCATTTTCATCTTACTATGCTATTTTATCATTTCATCTTTGATCTCCTATTTTAATTGAACTGCTATTCTTACATTTTTCTAAAAACACAATTTTATTGCAAAAAAAATCACTCTGTCTTTGAGTTATCTTCCAGAAGAAAGATTCTTTCTTCATGTCTTTAGCATGCTTTGTTTGTATATTACTTTATATACTATGAAGTGTTTGAATAGTTACGTTGTTTTAGCCATGATTATCCTAGACAACTCTGCCCAAATGTTCTATCTGTTCTATATAGTGTGAATGAATTCCCCTTAATACTCTACTACCTGGGACACACTTGTCTTCTCCTTTGAGTGTCTGAGTGCTTAGTGCACTTTTATCTTATTTTATTTAGATATGGGGTCTCCTTATGTTGCCTACACTGGCCTCAACTCCTAGGCTCAAGTAATCCTCCTGCCTCAGCCTCCCAAGTAGGGGGACTTCAGGTGCATGCCACCACATCTGGCCTTAGTACACTTTTAAAAGTCAGGTAATTCCTATATTATTCAAGCAATTCCAGTTACAGAGAAAGAAGAACTCTTCTTATAAAAATTCATTTTATAAAGACTGCGTATCCCAATACTAAACATGAAAAGACAGAACAAAACCAGATCTATTTCACTTAAGAGCAGAGAAATAATTAAAGTACCAGCAAATAAAATACAGCAGTAAAATGTAATAACAATATACCATGAATTATGTGGGTTTATTATAAAAATCCAAGGATGGTTCAAACATAGGAAATTTCTCAACATAATACATTACATCAAGAAAAACAGAAAAAGTATAAATAAAAGAGAAACTT
This sequence comes from Daubentonia madagascariensis, assembly GCA_023783475.1. NCBI lineage: Eukaryota > Metazoa > Chordata > Mammalia > Primates > Daubentoniidae > Daubentonia > Daubentonia madagascariensis. The sequence continues at coordinate 8,193,076 of JAKFHU010002088.1, forward strand.
GGAAAAATAGTTGTAAAGGACATTATTGGAAATAATGACAAAATTAGAACTTGGACTGTGGATTAGATAATGGTATTATACAAATGTTAAGTATTCTGATTTTGATAATTACATTGTGGTTATGTACAAGATTGTCTTTGTTCTTATAAAATTCACACTGAAGTGTTCAGGAGTAAAGGAACATGATGTTGCCAACTTTTAAATTGTTCAGAGAAAAAAGATGCTGAAGGAGGGAGACATTGAGAGAGAATGCTAACACAAATGGTAAAAAATATACTATATTTGCTACTTTTTTTTGGTAAATTTGAAAGTTCATTAAAACTAAAAAGTTACCAAAAGAAAAAATAGGCTAACTACTTAAATATGAAAAATAGTATTACTGAAACTCAACAACAAACACTACACTAATTGGCAAAATAGTGAAGGTACTTTTATCAAAATCAGATATTAAGGCAGGGACGTTCACTATAATTTTCTTACCTTACTACACTAGCTAATAATGTAATATGATGAGAAAATGAAATAATTAGTATATTAGAAAAGATAAATAAAATCATCTTTATTTTCAGATCACATGATTATATATCCACCTTATATTCAGAAAATCCAAGAAGTTCTAATAAACACGAGAGCTGGTAAGTTTTGGTAAAATAACTGGATATAAGATGATTGTCCAGAAATCAATCAAATCACTACACAGTGTTTCTTTATACTAGCAACAATCAATTAGAAATGAAGATGACAAAAAAATCCACCAACAATAGTAATAAAAAATATAATTAGAAGTAAATATAACAAGGTATAGGACCTAAATAAAAAAAAAGTTACAAGAAATGTTTATCAAAGGATATAAAAAAGACCTGAAACAAACATGGAAGGACATTTCCTATTTCTGGATATAAATAATTATAAAAATATATCAAATTAATATATAAATTAAATATAATTTCAAAAAGACTAAAATGGAGTTTTTAGGAGGATATAGTTAAAATATATTTAAAGTTTATATGGAAAAATAAATATCTATATAAGAATAGCTGAGAACATTTTTTATAAAGTTAACACAGTGAGGGGAATCTGTCTTACGAAATACTAAACTACGAAAATAAAAACATTTTAGTGGTGACATCAAAATAGGTAAGTGTAAAAGAATAAGGAGTCTAGGAAAAGATCCAATTCAATGGGTAAAAGTGGCTTACTTAAGAACTTATGCTGACATAAAATGGCTTTCTACTCAGAACTAAATAAAATCTTATAAAATGTAGAAAAATAAATTATCAATAAATTAAAGATTGTAATGTAAGAAATAAAAAATCAGAAGAAAATTTTTAGATAATATTTTTATAAATTTGGAGTGGGTAAAGCCTGTTAAACAAAGTAGAAAACCAAGAAGCCAATAAAGAAAAAAGATACTTCTTGGACCAATATTATTATGAGAGTACAATAAGGTTGATGAAAATTATAAATATATAATTTCTAGCAGTCCCATGAGAAAGGAGAGTAGGAATATTATTATGCTAACAAGACAATAAAGAAATAGTTACTATTTTCCTAGGTGAGTTTTACAAGGAAGAGTTTTTGGAAAGTAATAATGAAAAAGTTAATGAATCAGACAATAAACAAAGGACAGGACAGAATGCAGGACAGTAAAAGAATGCAAAGCAGCTCAGTCATTCATTGGCAGAGAAAAATTCGTTTCCCAGTAGAATACCTGACTAGTATTCTCAGGGTGAACCTTTGATCTAAACCAAGAGCATTTAAAAATGTGTGACTACCTGTTGTGTTATTTGCCATATCATACATGTAGTATCTCTGGAACCAGAAATCAAATGCATTCCACAGTAATCAGCAGCTAAGCAAGTCACAATATCTGTAGGAAAAAGGAATGAAATAAAATGAAATGGTTTGGTTTTGCAAGAGAACAGAACATGAAGGGCAACTTTTGTTAATGTTCAAACTATTACTAAATCAGTTGTTCCAAAAGGAAAGAATGCTGGGATGGCATGGGAAAAGTATAGGGAAACAGTGACAAAGGAAAGAAGCAGTATCAAAATCACCTAGGAGAGCTTTCTTTGGAGACCACCCTTCTTTGAGCTTGAGGAGTAGACATGCAGTGTGAGGAATGTCTATTAGCATCTTGGGAGGAGATGGATCTCCAGTTAATTTTTTATTTATTTTTTTGGACAGGGTCTCGCTCTGTTACCCAGGGTGGAATGCAGTGGTGTGATCATAGCTCACTGCAGCCTCAAACTCCTGGGCTCAAGGAATCCTCCTGCCTCAGCCTCCTGAGTAGCTAGGACTACAGGCGTATGCCACCACGCCCAGCTAATTTTGATATGCTTCTCTGCTCTCTTATCCTCATTCACCTTCTACTCCCATTGGGAATTACAATCTGACAGAATACATGTCCTCAAGAAAAACAGTACATATTATACCAATATAAAATATTTCCTGAACTATAAACAGCTGAGCTACGTGACATCTCAGGAGTCACTGGTACAGAATAAGCAGCAGGTTCCATTTCTCTTCCCTAATAGGTTTATTAGAAAAAAATCTACACAATGTTTTATCCATATATTGAAGACTGAGACATTAAGAAATACCAGGTTAAACTACACTCAACAATTTTAACAATCTCATGTTTTACTGCTAACATAATAATAGAGCAATTAATGACAACAGATTTTATTACCATTTTGTCTTAAAATTATTTCTATCAGCCAATTTTTAAAAAAGACTTAGTCTAACATCTTCCAGGCACTATGAAGCTGTATTTAATTTATATAGTTAGTATACCCAAAATACATGAGATACTCTTACAGAAAGCATATAATATTTATAATACTGCACTACTAAAAAGTTCCACTCAGCTTCAAAGGTAAAATTAAACACTCTTCACAAGCAGCATGTACTACTTTTATAGTTTAGAATAAAACAGAAAATTCTGGGATTTTTGGGAAAAAAGTTAATGCTTACCCATATGTCTGATATTGTGTGAGATAACTTTGCCTTTTGTAAGTGACATCACTTGAATGCTATTATCCCAATGTCCAGCACTGAAGAGCAACTTTGCATCATGTGATACTACAAATAGCTTAGAAGTAACTTCCAGCCCTGGAGCAAAAGGACCATTCATACTACGCTGAGTTCTGTAAACACAATTAAATATTAGATTTTTCTTTAAAAGATCATTTAGACTAATATCAACTATTTTTAAAATATCTCTAATAAAAGAAATAAAAAATAAGTCCCAAATGTCCTATTTGAAATGTCTATTAAAAAAGCTAAAAACTTTCAGAAAATACATTATTTTATTCATATTTTTCATAAAATAAAAATATACATAACAAATAGCATCAAGGGTTAAGCATAAAGAAGTTGAGATTGGTGAAGGTTGAAAAAGATTTAAATCTTGGCTTTCAAGGCCTGTTTAATAAAATTGGCAATTCTATAAATGGCAGCCTCAAAGTATAAAGAAGGATAACATATGCCAGGACCAGGAAAATCAGAAATAAACCAAAGCCAGGGATTCTCCTACACAAGGTGATATATAGGAGATAAATCAGGCAGATCAATGCATATCTAACAATACTTATAATAACTGTTTTCCATTCCAACCAAAGCAAGCATATGGGTTTTATCAGCTTCCAAGTGAAATTAGACAATCTAGATTCTGTAGGTGGATACAAGTGATTACCCTTCAATGTGTGTACAGAAAATGAGGACTAAATCTGACACTCCAGCTCTAAAACTTTAATCTCAGGGAGTTTTATTCTAGTTGAAGAAGACAAAAAAATACAATGGTAACAATTATATCATTTTAAATAGTTTTCAAATATATGATGTAATTTGATCCTCAAACAACACTGAATGTGATTTAACTAGAAAAAAATATAAGCAAACATACTAAGACAACTCAGAGTAAGGGAAATGTTACCTGAAGTTAGAATGTAACTTTTGGAGATTAAAAAAAAAAAGTAATGTAGATACTAAATTCTTATTTATTTATTTATTTTTATTTAAAAATTTTTTTATAGGCAGGGTCTTGCTCTGTTGCCCAGGCTACAGTGCACTGGCACAATCATAGCCCACTGCAGCCCTGAACTCCTGGGCTCAAGTGATCCTCCCACCTCCACCTCCTTGAGTAGCAGGGACTACAGGTGCCAGCCACTGCTCTCCAAGCTAATATAAAGTCAGGACATAACTTAAAAAGTGGGGAAGGGAGGCCTAGGTGACAGAGCAAGACTCTTGTCTCTAAAAAAAAAAATAGAAAAAGAAAAGTGGGGAGAGGGGGAGGGAAGGAAGGAAGGAAGAAGAGAAAAATCTGGATCTCAAAACACACTTTCAAAATGACACAAATCAGTTAATCGAGTTTTTTTTTTGTGGCAATAAGGTACTTGCTGCAGCTATTTTGCTTTAAATATTCATTTACTTACTTTGGATTTGTCACAGTTTGATCCTTAATGAATGTAAAGTAATTAGAAATGTTTCTGTCATAAGGCAGCCATCCATGGGTTCCAATAACATAATTCATGCTTACTGTTATCTGGAAGACAACATCTGAAGACTCAAACTAAATGAAAGATTAAAGAAAGCAGCAGCATAGAATAACCAGATGCTTACATGATATTAGCACTTATCACTTAGGGAATACTTTGGGACTGTGTACTTAAAACACAAAACTCATTAAGAAAGTCTTAAAATAATTCAAATAGAAAAAACTCTTTGTTTATCTTATTGTTAAGAAAAGTTGTCACATATATCTTTCTTTAGTAAGGTTATTTTTTCTTACAATTTCTCAATTGTAAGAAACTGCACCTATTAGCTGGCAGTCAGAGGAAAGACGGGGTCAGGTCCTACCACAAAAATATAATATAATATATAATATATATTGTTAGAACATAAATCAGAAGTAGAATTAAGGTCTCCCTGTAGTGACAGTCATAGTAAATAAATTCTTTTCAAAATGAAAACTTTTTACCCTCTTGATTATAAAAGTAACAGGTTATCTGCCCCCTAAAATACAGATAACTTAAAAAAATGCAGGTATTAAAACTGAAAATCACAAGAATTCCACCACTTAAAAAATACTATTATTTTTATATATCTTTCTAGACTTTTTTCCAAGCAAACATAATATGTGTAATTATAAAAATAGGGCTAATTCTAGAATCTCTACTGTTCACTGTGTTATACTGCATTTTTATCATTTCCAAATAACAAAACTGGAAGATGACAGACCTAGGTTTGGTCCACGTGCCAAGGTCCCAGCTCCCTTACTTGTTAGCTCTGTGACTTTGGGCAAATTACTTTTCTGAGTTTTAATTTCTTATCTGTAGAGAGGAAATAATAATAACGCCTACCTCACAGGTTTGTTAGGTAGACTAAATAAAAACTAGGTGGATTAAATAAAAATTCATGTAAAACACTCACTAGAGTGCCCTGTATGTATTCCTTAATAAACTCGCTATTATTTGTCATTATCATTATTACGGCTTTATAATAAATTTTAATGTAAGATGTTATCCCTTATTTTTCTTATATAAAATTTCCTGGTTCTTTTCACATATTTATTCTTCCAGATAAACCTTAGAATTACAGTAACTACTTAAAATAACTCTATGTAAATAGAAGATATGTTTTTGTACTTGGTCAAATTAACTTGACAAAATGTTTCTCTGTTATTTTAAGAAATGGCTTTTTAAAAATGTTACTTCCTATTTTTTTTGTAAGTTGTAATGGATATAGACATGGCAGTGTGAAAAAGGTAAAAATCAACTTACCAGTAACTCAGGGCTGCCTTGAGATATAAAAGAACGAGACTGATTTTTGGGGACAATGGCCTTTAATAGTGGAATACCATCACTAATTCCCTATAAAATAAAACAAGTTTAGTGGCTGGTTCTACTCATCTTTATTAGGTACAAATTACTGAAAACTTCTATTTCTTTAAACAAGGATGAACCCTTTCATATAGCATTTTACCCTTTCATATAGCATGTAATCGTTTAATTTACAATGTAGGAAAGGAATTATATACCATGTTTGGATGGCATACTTGAAACTTCTGTATCATCACCTTCTTCTATTCTACTACTCTGCTGTTACACAGAAATGTAGATTTCAAGCAGCAGCAATCATTTAAAATAGCCAGTGATTTAGGATCTTTCCTTTTCCCTTGCTATACTGACATGAATATAAAGTAGAAAATATAGATCATATAAGAATACATTTCTCAAATAAGTCAAATGGGAAAATCAATTATAATTTATAGAAATTTCCTTTTGGTTCTAACTTAAAAAAAATACATCTATTCCATTAACTGGGGTACTCCCTGAAAGCCACAACAGGACCAGAAAATAGAGATAGTTCTCAGAAAACGTCCGCCATTATCTTATTACAATATGAAAGAGAACAATAATTTGAACTCAGTTCCTTGATGTGACAATAGTTCATAAATGATACCTAACATTTATTAGGTAAATTATAGCATTATTGGATATGTATTATATATTAGGTGTTGTTCTAAGAGTTTTATAGGAACTAAGTAACAAATTATAAAATTCATTATAATTTATAAAATTATAAAAAGTTAGTGTTTATCTTTTCTCTTCACACTGTGAATTAATCAAGAGAAGAATGTCTTGCATTTGAACAAGGCAAAATGAAAATGGTATCTGAAAAAATCCATTTATTAACTCCGTGCTTTTAACACTACCTCTATTTTCTTCACCATTTGAACACCTAGGAAGAGAAGACCCACAGAAGGCCTTCTCTTTTCATATGAATGTATGGGGAAACATCTCTTATAATGATGAAAAGGGATCAACACGTTATTGGTAACAAAGGCTATTTATTGTGTTCTTTATCCTGCTCCAGATACTGGTCCTGGGGAAAGTTACTGTGGGACGTGGTGGGCACAGAGAGGGGCAGATGTGTCACTGTACCTGCAGATGGAGCTTAGAATGCATTACTAAAAAAAAAATCACAAATGATGACACATGATGAAAATAGTTCTATCAGCATTATATAATAAATATAGCATTGCATGTTCATCAGATTATGGGTCAAATAGAGTCTTACGGGTTGCCTGTGTGCAGTAAAGAGCTAACATAGCAGGCCTGAGACTGCTGTCTCTAAAAAGGCTTGATTGCAAGGTTGGCCTTTGGCCGGCACTGGGACTTGGCTAGCAAACAGTTCCTTACACTGACATAAAACTTTCCTTTAATAGTAAGGATGGCTCACTGTACCTAGACTGTTTGTGCAAATAATATGGTTTATGCTGAACACTTGCTTTTTATCTGGAATTTTGGTACCTGTTAGGCAGAGAGGTACACATGTGATCAGCTTCTAATAAACCTTGGGTGCTGAGTCTCTAATGAGCTTCCCTGGTAGACAAAAATGTGTTTTCACATTTCATTACTGAAAAAATTAAGCATGTCCTGTGTGACTCTACTGGGAGAGGACTCTTGGACACTTGCGCCTGGCTTCCCCTGAACTTTGCCCCATGTGCCTTTTCCCTTTGCTGATGTTGCTTTGTATCTTTTCAACGCAATAAATCCTAGCCATGAGTCCAACTACAGGTTGATTTCTAGCAAATCAACTGAAAATCACTGAACCTGGGGTGGTCTTGGAGACCCTCAATACATCATGGGAATTAGTTATCATTTCTGAGCATTGTTTCTATGTGTTTTGAGTTCTAGGCAATTGACTTAGATACTTTGGGAAAACAACCAACTTTTTAGTTTGTACTGTCAACATTAAATGACTATCTCACTCAACATGAATCTAGGAAAAGAGTGACACATTAATTTTGAAGTGCTCTCACAAACATGTAAAAACATATCTGTATTAAAATATAGTAGTATACCCTATAAAAATATACAATTATTATGTATCAATTAACAAATAATAATTTAAAAAATACAGGGGGACTTATTACAACATTGTCATTTGAGTAAAATTCATTATAAAGCTATAACTGTTATAAACCTTATAAAAAATTTTTACACTAAACTACCAAAAAATTCTATAATGCTTTCCCATGGTATTGAATCTAATAAATATATTACAATAATGCCCTAATGCAGGGTTATACAAACTACAGTCTATGGGACAAATCTAGCCCATCACCTGTTTTGTAGGCGGTTTGGTGAGCTGAGAACGGGTTTTTATGTTTTTAGATGGTTACATTTTAGGTGGTTAGATATGTACCTACATAATATACTCAATTTTGTCTCTTGGTCTACAAAGCCCAAAATATTTACTATCTGACCCTTAAAGAAAAAGTTTACCAACCCCTGCTGTTATTGTACAGAGAATGCCTGTTCTATGCACATCTCCAAACTATTCTTAATAACTTTTTTTTTAAGAGATGGGGTGTCACTCTGTTGCCCAGACTACAATACAGTGGCATCATCATAGCTCACTGCAACCTCAAACTCCTGGGCTAAAGTGATGCTCCTGCCTCAGCCTCCTGAGTAGCTGGGACTACAGCCGCATGCCACACACCTGGCCTGGCTGATTTTTCTATTTTTTGTAGAGACGGGGTCTCACTCTTGCTCAGGCTGGTCTTGAACTCCTGGCCTCAAGTGATCCTCCTGCCTTGGCCTCTCAAAGTGCTAGGATTATAGATGTGAGCCACTGCACCTGGCCTCTTAATTAATTTTTATCTTTTTTTTTTTTTTTGCCAAGAGTTAATACTATCTGTCCTAACCAAATTCATAGGTATGAACGCATTTCATAATCACATTCTGAACTACTCTAAGTAATTCAATATAGGTATTTAAACATTTGAATTTTTTGATTTGAACTCTTAATTAAGCATTAAGTACTCCTGTTTTATTTGACTCTTCTATCAATTAACAATCTGACTTAGTGGTCCCTATTTTAAAGATGAACAGAAATCATAACTTAGAGCTACTAAAATATCATCTCCATCTACGTACCATCTCAACTATCACAAAAAGCATTTTAAAGCAAATTATTTACTCTTCCTTGTCAGGAAAATGTCAAATAGAAGAAAGCAAGCTAAGAGAAACAGTTCAGACTACCACTCAGCAGCAAACAAAAGCTTTCAATAAAAATGTTTTAAAAATCCAAGAAGAGATTATTACAGTATAATTTATTATTTTGGATTAAATATTATAATCCTTTCCCTCCACTAAAGAATAAAAAGAACTTTAAGATGGTATAGAATTCACAGAGAAAATTCTTTGATATTACCAAGTTGGATATTACCTCTATAAAAAATGACTTGAGTTCAGGGAGATGTTGAAATAGGTTTAGGGTTGAAGTGTCTGTTTTGGTCTGCTTCTGCACTGCTTCCTCTGCTGATAATCTAGGAGGGTGTGGTTCCTTCAAAATAATTTTAAGGAAAAATGATTCCATATTTAAATTAAAACATCTCTCACTGTGTTCCTTCATACCCACTGGGCTCTAGCTACAATGGATTACATACCATGCACTGTTGACAACTCCAGGTCTTGGCTCAGACTATTGTCTCAGCAGAGTTACTGCCTTCTCCATTTCTTTGGAAATCCCATTTGTACTTTAATGTTTTTCTTAATGATATCTCTCCTAAATTTCTAAGTCAGAATTAATTATTCTCTTTTATTATTTTCCTTGGCAAATTATTTATATTTTATTTAGTAATCATTTATTTCTATTAATATATCAGATTATATATAGTTGCTTATGGTATGTCCTTCCCAACTAGGCTATAGGTATTTTAAATCCAGAGATAAGTCTTATTCTCTTTTGGATTTCCACACTAGAACAATATCTTACATATGGTGGATGCTTAATATATGTTTGGTAAAACTAAATACGTTATTCAGAATTCAAAATGTATAATTTAGATGAATCTTTAATTCCTGAAACAAGATCAAAATGTCAATACTAGTAGAATCAAATTATAGATACTGCTGCATACTTTTCAAATAAATTATTATTCGTCCTTAACTTTCATGTCAGAGACACAGAACAGTATCACCCATATCGACAAGAAGAAATGACAAGGAAAATTAACATTCCAAGGCACAGTTACAATGCAAAATAGAATTCTATCTGAAGGGAATTCTTTCATTTCTACCACAAAATATTAGATTAGAGGCAATAGATGTGACAGCTGCAAGTACGAGAATATTTAGCTCTTAAGAAGTATTATTCACTTTATTGTAAATCAGAGGCTGATTTTTGTATAATTTTTTATGGTGATAAAAACAAATTAGCACTACTCTTAAAAAACAAAAAGAAAGGTAAAGCTAGTGCAAAAATATTATAGAATCTATTTCAGAGCCCTATGAAGAATTCTGTTTTATTCTGTTACTTTGCCTTCTGTCTGTACCAGAAGGTAAGGGATAAAGCATTGACTTCTATATGGCTATTCTGTTAAAAACCAACATTGGAAGTTCTAAGTAAACTGTTGCTAAGGAATAGTAACAATTATAAAGCTTAGCCTGATAATTGAATTGATAGAGTACATCTGGAACCTAGAGCTTAGGTACATCATTGCTGTAATAGCTGTGGAGATTTCAATTCAACAAATATTTACTGTACATATACTTTATGCAAGAAAGATACAAAAATGATTATGAGAATGTTGCTGCCTTTAACATATTTATAATTTAGTGAGGCAAATGGATAAGTACATAACTAAGGCAGAAGGTATCATAATTAGGTCATAAATAAAGGCCCATAGGAGCACAAAAAAGATCTAGTTTAATAGCAGGTGTACATCTGCTAATTCAGAGGAAACAGCATGACATAAAGGCTTTGGAGTTAGATGGTCATGCATATAAATCCTACCCCAGTTACTTTCTAGTTGTGTAAACTTAGAAAAAGTATTTTATTTCTCTAAGGCATTGTAGCCTAGGTATTACTTTCTGTGAGGCTTGGCTTCATCATCTAAAAAATGAGGCTAATTGGATATTTACTGTGAGGATTAGGTAAGGCACCTAACACAGTGATTGCATAAGAAAGCATCTACTTAATAAATGGTGTAATTATTATGTATTTCACATCTCTAAATTTATATACTAACAAAGATTAAGACATCTTTGAAAACTAACATTAGATTAACTTCTATGAATCCAAACCTACGTGTAATTAAGAAAATGATTTAACTTCAGATACTGGCATGGGGAAAGAAATATGTGGTAATGTTTAATAATTTTATTCTACATTTCATATATTTTATAATTTGATTCTTAGGACTGGGTTTGGACTCTGACCTTTTGGGGCGATATCAGCTACTAGAACTTTTACATGTGGAACAAATCCCAATATAAGGACAGTTTTCATGGCATACTCTAATTGGTACTCAGTTTTTCCTCCCAGAAATAATATAAGGTGATTGGATTTCTGAGTAAATAGAAATTCTTCTGTGACTTAGAGTAACTGGATATGTATGTGTGGATCTTGATTTTAATATTTGTTATTTCAAAATAGGAACAATCACTTAAATCTACTTATTTTTAAGTGAAAGTATAATTTTTTCCAAATTTTAGATAATTCTGAAATAAAGTTTTTCCTTTTTTTAATTGAAATAAAGTTATAAATCATTAAAATCCTTAAAAATAGTTAGTACTACTCCTTCACAATTCAATTCTAGACTTAAGTTGTTCATAACTTTAATGATTTACCTTTAATAGTTGACAAGGTGTTTGCCCAAAATTATTAATCATGCCTTCTAAGGCTTTTCTTTCCTTCTCATCTGTTAAGGCATCTAGATCCACAGCTCCTAAAACCAGAAGCAGTCAATTTACTATAGAATGAAAACAAATCAGCAAGCCACATCACTGATTAGTCTATCAGACTGATTAGCATATTTTCAACAAAATATTATTTCCATTCTTCAATTTATAACATTGTAAAGAGGTAATTTTTAAAAAATCAGTAAATCTTCAAACATTAAATATGTATAAAAATAAATTTCATCCACTGTTTAGAACTAAAATATTTTAAACACTTAAAAGTTAACAGGTACTGTATAGAAGTTTCTCTTGCAAAAACATAAACTATACTCATAGTACCCCTAATTGTTTTCTTCATGATAGTCAAGCTCAAATAAGAGCAATAACCAGACAAAAAAACTGTTTAAAGTTGTTCCTTAAAACAAAGGTTGGGAAAAGTCATATTCTGGCTAACTAACTATACTCAGCCATACCTATATGGATTGTTATATGTCTAGTGACTGGCTAAACTAGGTAAGTCCAACTCCTAACAACCATGCAATACTACCTCCCTACAAACCTATAACCTGAAGGGATATGGCATAGTAAAAATATGCTTGTTTATTTACCAAGTCTCTGACTCTATTCAAATTCACATAACTTTACAATAGTCACAATCTTTAAAACTATGAGTTCTACTTAAAAATTAGAAAAGAAAGACCTATTTTTTATCCTTTTAAAGCCATCAGAAAATGTTCTTGATCCTGAGCTAAATGACGTCACCTTATTTATCATTTGAAGAGCTTGTTATTTGTAACTCTAGAGGCCTTCTTTCAAAGTCTGTTAACAATACTAAATATTTAATGTAAGATCTGACTGAATAGGACACATATGCCAGAGATCAAAACCTTTATGATACTAATAATTGACATTTATACTTAGATTTGCATATATACACTTAACTATTACAAAAAATACAGCAGTCTCTTAATTTTTCAAATATAAAGCTGTTGGTTTTGTTGTTGCTGTTGAGACAGAGTCTCACTCTGTCACCAAGGCTGGAGTGCAGTGGTACAATCACATTTCACTGGCTCAAGTGATCCTCCTGCCTCAGCCTCCAGAGTAGGTGGGGCTATAGATGTGTGCCAGCACGCCCAGCTAATTATTTTACTTTTTGTAGAGACAAGGTCTCACTATGTTGCCCAGGCTGGTCTTGAACTCCTAGGCTCAAGAGATCCTCCTGCCTCAGCCTCCCGAACTGCTGGGATTAGAGGCGTGAGCCACTGCGCCTGGCCAGAAAGCTGTTTTTAAAATGTAGTCTTTCTCATATCAAATAGGCCCACAATAACGTGTGTAAAAACATGTTAAACAATAGTTTCTATCAAAATAAAGCAAGAGAAAAAGCACATAGGTTTATACCTTCATAACTACAATAATAGAAAACATTGAGCGCCTCCACCGCGGCTGGCCCTCTCTGTTTATAGCCAAAAATCAGATCTATCCATTCATGAAGATGAGCAGAAACATATTCAGACTCCTAGAAAAGGAACAAATTTAATAATTACTATAGAGATACCTTTCAACTACACAATATAAATTCAGTTCTTTAAAACAGAGCAAATGAAACATTTCCACATACAAATCTTTCTGGCTGTAAATAACATTCTCTCAAAATCATGTTAAACATTTATTCAATATTTATTACATATATTGACTATTCATATCTACTATAAGGTAAATATTGTATTTATTAATATGAACATATGCATCTAACTAATGGGTGAAGAGAATACAAATATGCTAATAACAGCCCAAATATCAACAACAAAAGAGTTAAAGATAGCTGTGGAATGCATCTTTGTGGTAAAATTGCCACTAAAATAGTTATCTAGAAATTCAATTCAAGGGGAAAAGAAAAGAAAAGAAAAGAAATTCAAATCATGGCAACAATGGAACCACACCGGGGTGGAAAAAATGGCTGCAAATCACTCTCCCCCACCGTACCCACCCACCAAGAGGTAGACTGGGTGGCATGCAGAGATCTCCTGGAGCCTGGTAGTGAAAACTTGAAAGACAGTGAGGAAATTATTATTGGAGACAGAATAAAAAGGTACTCATGCTTTATTACATGAAAGATAGAAAGGAATCCTAATGAACTCATGGATCTGAGTATGAAGACCTCCAGACAGAACATTTTCAAGTTCCAATTGACTTCTTTTAGCTGCCTGTGATAAAGTATGAGAACAGTAAGAATGTCTAAGAATTCAAAGGGAATTTCTCCACAGTAGCTGCCCATTTGGCCCAAAGTAGAGAAGGGACTGTTTTGTAAAGTAATGTGGAATGGCTTTTGTACAATAGAGTTGATATATAAGAACCCATGAAGTTTTAAATGGAATTATACTAGTTCAGACTAAAAGACACAGAACTATTCAAAAATGAAGAGACCTTTGGCTTTCAGCTTACTATGGTTAGAAAGCAGGCTGACAAAGATACTCATGTAAAAAACAAAGGTATTTTTTATGGAAAAGGAAGAATGTTACAGGGGGAGCCAAAAGCTCAACTGGGTCCTATTAAAAGATCTGAGGACATGTCCCTACTGGAATTCATTTTTTTTTCTTTTTTTTGGTTAGAGATGGGGTCTTGCTCTGTTGCCCAGGCTGGACTGCAGTGGCATGGTCATAGCTCACTGCAGCCTACTGGAATACTGAATTCATATAAACCAGAGACTGCTAGGAGCCTCCTGTTTTTCTCCCCCTTTTGAATGGGAGTGTCTGTTACAGTTGTGTCCTTTCACACCACTGTTGTTATATGGAGGCAGATAACTTGTCTCTTTAGTTCGGTCTTCAGATCCAAGAGGAACCACACCTGAGTAGTTTCAGCCACACACAGACTTGATTTAGATAACGAGATCCTGGACTTCAGGCCTCAGGCCTCAATGAGGGGAGTAAGCAAACTACTGCCTGTGGGTCAAATCTGAGGTGCTGCCAGATTTGTAGATAAGTAGTAGAACACAGCCATACCCATTTGCTTCTGCACTACAATGGCAGAACTGAGTAGCTGTGACACAGACCTCATGGCCATCAAAGCCAAAAAAATGTACTATATGGCCCTTTATAGAAACAGTTTGCCAATTCCTGCCTTAATGAGATGAGACTTTGGGGAGGGAGGTGTCTTGAGAGGAAGTGAGTATATTTTGCATGTAGGAGGAATATAAATAATTTGTGACCAGAGGGTAGACTGTATGGTGATTAAAGATAGCTGCAAATTCTTTCTCACTCTTCACCACTGAGAGGTAGAGTTTACCTTCCCTCCTCTTGAATTTGGCATTGATACTGTTACTGTTTAACCACTACAAAGTGGCAGAAGTGATGCAATGACAGTTCAGAGCATTACTTAAGAAAGTGCGGAAGCTTCCACTTTTTCACTTTTGGGGATCCCAGAGCTGCCAGTAAGAAGTTTGGCTACCCAGCAGGAGACACCACACAGGGAGTAAATATCCTGAGACTACACGGACAGTGTGAAAAGTCCAGCAACCTGCTGTCTCAATGCAGCCTTCAGATGATTGCAACTGCATGAAAACCTCAAGCAAGACCGGGAGAACCGCCCAACTGAGACCAGTCAACCCACAGAACTAAGAAAGATGATAAAATGGCTATATTTTTAAGCCATTTAAAATGAATTTTGGGATAACTTGTTACACAGCAATACATAACTGAAACACCTATTTCTACCATCTTATTAATAGAGTTGTGAAAGTTGTCAGAATCAAAATGGAGCCACTTATGCCAAAGCCTAACAATGGATTGGAGTGGCCATAGAGAGTCTCTTACGCACACATGCCTATGATAAAAACTATTACAAGAGCTCTGTGAAAACCATAACCTTGCACAAAGGCCACTGCAACCGTACACAAAACTACTTCTGCAAGCACATCTGCCCAGCAACTTGCCTGTTCAACCTTGGACTAATGCCACCTTGTTATTAACACATTAATTGCTATGTGAGTTATATTTAACTCACACTAGTTTTGAGCCTAGGGCCTCGTGAAGCATACGTAACTCACATCTCTTCACCTTGGGAGCCTCGAGAACTATTTTTCAAGTTGCACATAACTCACACACAGAAAACAATAAAAAATAACAAATTTTTCATTAAATTAGAAAGGATCATTTTATTTTTGAAGTTTTTATTCTATTTTCATAACAAAACACTGTGGCCCCAAGGACAAAAATTTTTTTTCTAGTGTGGCAGTCAATGTGTTAACACTTGTGGCCAAGGATAACTGTTTCAAAACAGTTATAACAGTATATGTAATTTATATAACCTTCCTCATTTTACCTTTAAAACTCTTGCCTTCCTATGCCCCTTTGCCTCCCTGGGTATATCTCTACCCCCTCCTCCTACCCATGGTTTGCTAGGGTATGGGTATTACCAGATTGCAATCCATCATTCATTTCTGAATAAGCAGGGTTTTGTTTTGTTTTGTTTTAAGAGACAGACGGGGTCTTGCTATGTTGCCCAGGTTGGCCTCGAACTGCTAGGCTCAAGGGATTCTCCTGCATTGGCCTCCCAAGTACCTGGGACTATAGGCACGTACCACTGAGCCCAGCTAAACTTATTTTTTTGTAAAGCCACCTGTGGACTTCTGATTTCAAGATTGTTATATTTAAGCAACAGAGGAGGCAAGAAAAGCTTCATCTTTTTCTGCTGCACCCTTTAATAAAAGGACTTGTTCTGTAAAATTTAGATTCAGTCAAAAGGCCGCCCTTAAGGACCTAGAAGGTAACATGTGGCCTTAAGGCTGCTATTTTTCAAAGTTCCTGTTTTTCCTCCAATTCTTTATTCATATATAGGTTTAATGCTTACAAATATTATAATCTAATTCTGAAATTTTGTAAATTTGACAACTATATACTAATGACAAGGAATATTTCCAAGTATTGACCTAATTGGTTTCAGAGTCTGCCAAAGTTTCAATTTAGATAGAGAACTAAGTGGGCTATCATGGGAAAAAAATGGAGCCATCATCATTAACAAGATAGTAACACAATATCAATGTTAAACTAACCCTCACTAGTCCTTCAACTCTAAATTAGAAATTTAACTAAAAATGAGTAAGTTTTTTAAAGTGGCATTTAGGATTTACTGCCTTTTTTTTTTTTTTTTTTTTTTTAAAGAGACAGGGTTTGCTGTGTCACCAGGTTAGAGTGCAGTGGCATGATCACAGCTCACCACCACTTCCAACTCCTGGGCTCAAACGATCCTCCTGACCCAGCCTCCCGAGTAGCTAGGACTACAGGCATGTGCCACCATGACCAGCCATTTTAAAAATTTGTTTGTACAGATAGGGTCACGCTATGCTACCCAGGCTGGTTTTGAACTCCTGGTCTCAAGTGATCCTCCTGCCTCAGCCTCCTAAAGTGCTAGGATTACAGGCTTGAGCCACTGTGCCCGGCCTAGGCTTAGCTGCCTTTCTTATCAGAAGCTTAGTGAAATTCTTCAGAGAAAACAAAAATGTATTCATCCTTGTTAGATTCGAAACAAGTATGAAAACTGCATACCATCAAACCATACCAGTTCAGTGACTGGACAATTACACATACAGCAGGCACACATCTTACAGAACTAAAATATTTAATATTTTGCTATACACTTATGGGGACTGTATTGTATCGCAGTATATCAGAAGATTCATAGCCTCAAAATAAATTACTATGTCGTACTTTCTAAAAACAGAATTTATAACAGATGACAAATTAATATGGAAAAATAATGAACAATTGGATATACTTTATCCCACCCTCTGTAAAACATTTATCTTATTAATCTGCCTAATAACTAAACACAAAAATCTTACCAGAGCTTTCCTATGTTTATAGATGAAGTCTTCAGCTGACTTAGCCCATCTGGGGAGAATGACATCGTTTACTAGTTCTTTGGAAACTTGTAGATGACCCAAGTTAAACTCTAAGACATGTAAAAAGAAGACATACCAAATCATTTTAGATTTGAATAAATGAAGTAAAACAAATACAAATGAGGGCACTTTCCTAAGCAAAAACAGATGTTCTTTTTTCCTTTTTTAATTCTTATCTATTGGAGTACCTTCTCTCAGTTAATTAAAAAACATAAATAAAAATAAAATAGTTTTAAATTAGTTATTACAAGGTAAATCAGAAGAATTAATTTTTTTTGTTAAGAAAAGTGGGAGGAACTATATAGCTACAAGCCTCACCTTAACCTGACCAAAATACAATATTAAGTTTTCTTCTTACACTAAAAATAAATAACATAGCCCCTATAATGGTTAATTTACAAAATACAGCTCTTTAGAGCTTTTTGGCATAGCTTATACCTAAACTCACTCACTGGAAGAGTTGTATTTGTCTTATGGAAGAATAATATATTTACATAGCACTATTCTAAATAGATACTTGCATAACAAAATTTGCTCATATAGTTAGAACATGGCATTTTGAAAAAAATTCCCCAAATATGAGGTTTTTTGGTTCACACAATGTGGTGTGGGAGGTGGTGGCAGAGAGGGGAGGAATGTTAATACAAAAGACCTTCAAAAAAGAAGGCCTTAAAATACCAGGCTTAAAATATCAGCATGCTGCCTTAAAATATCAGTGCATCCCAAGTCGGAGAGAAGTTTAAATGTCATAGAACGACAGCACGCATGGGGTCTTTGGCTTTATGGTAACCCAATCACCGTGTAGCAGAGGCCAATCCTCTTTAATGTCTACTATTTTGTTGCCCACCTGATGGCTGTTCCCCCTTCTTATTTGCTAGCAGAACCTTTATTTCATTTTTTTTTTTTTTTTTAAAGACAGGGTCTTGCTCTGTCGCCTAGGATGGAGTGCAGTGGTGCAACAATAGCTCACTGTAACCTCAAACTCCTGGCTCAAGCGATCCTCCCGCCTCCTCCCAAAGTGTTGGGATTACAGGCGTGAGCCACTGCACCCGGCCCTTTATTTCATCTGAGTGTCCATCTCTGTCCTATATTTCATGCCTATTCCAGGTGACCTGTTTAGAGGTTGGTATATGATCCAGCTCTGGAGAATGAGGAGAGGTTATAAGAAATAGTTTTTCACTCTTAGAAAAGGACACAATGGACTAATAGTTCTACCTCTTTCTAAGATACTGTTATATCTGCCTATGTTGCCTAAAACTGCTGTAGTCATTTGTAACTAAGAGAGGAACTAGCCAAAGCCAAAACACTCAGAATGGCAGAGTGAAAATACAGAAAAAATTTGGCCTTGATGATGTTAAGGTATCTGAAAGTACCACACCTCAGAGCTTTTATTATGGACAATACTAAAATTTCTTTGTTTGCACAATTTTGATTGGGTTTTATTAATATTTGCTCCTGAAGGCATTCTAACTGATATAATTGTCTTCTCCCACCCAGCTCATTTCAAAGGGGCAGGGTATAGTTAGAAATGGAGGTCATCAGGACAGTAGTGCTAAAGACAGCAACTGGCTCTGATGAATATCATAAACAGTCAAGCTAAGCTAAGAGTACCTTAAACTCTGCATCCAAATTTACTCTGTTTATCCCTCTTACTCCAGATACCCTGCTTTAGGAGATTGCAGTTCAATGACTGACT
The DNA here is from genome assembly GCA_023783475.1 of Daubentonia madagascariensis. Taxonomy (NCBI): domain Eukaryota; kingdom Metazoa; phylum Chordata; class Mammalia; order Primates; family Daubentoniidae; genus Daubentonia; species Daubentonia madagascariensis. Next base: position 8,212,364 of record JAKFHU010002088.1, read on the forward strand.
AAGAGTCAGGATCAGACTCAGTCAATAGATTTACTTGATTTTCTGAAAGTCACCAATTCTGACTGCCTTACTCTGAAAATCAGATGCCCTGCCTCCAACAGCTTGTTCCAGAATACATGATCAAAGCGACATTAAGCCCTGGATACGCTCTCCCCAACATAATAAAGAATTTGACTGAATAAGTGAAGAGTTAAACATTAACATTACATGTTAGGGGTTGAAAAATAAGTTAGTAATGATCCTTTAATATTGTAGAATTTCCAGTAGTAAAAATCTTTCCAATTTCATTATTTGTGTTTAAAAATAAGTGTAAAACTACCTCAAAGAAAAAGTGTTTGGACATTTCAAAATGTATTTACTGCCATGCTTCCCTATGAATTTTCAAATATTACAGTAACTTATACCCTGCCATTATTTCCAATTTGCCTAATCTTGTATGCTCTAAATTAGGAGTCAGCAAACTTTTTCTATACAAGTTCAAAGAATAAATATTTTTGGCTTTGTGAGCAATATGGTCTCTGTTGCAACTACTCTAATCTGCTGTTACACTTTGAAAGTAGCTATACATAGACGACATGTAAATGAATTGGCTGGCTGTGTTCCAATGAAACTTTATATATAAAAATATGAGTTTGTCCATGGATTTGGTTCTGTTGACCAAATCTAAACCCTCACCTTATCTAACTCAAAGACTTTTAAACTAAGAAGGGCATATGGCTGAAATAGCATATGGCCACTTTTGCTTCTCCAGTAAACACTGTAGTCTGATAAATTCTCTTACCAATTCAAATTTGACTCATTTAATCTTACTTCCCGACAGCACTTCCCTGGAAGGTAAGATTAGTACCATCAGTTAAGCCCTTTCACTAAGAAATCTACAGGCAGAATGAACTTTAAGTAATATATAGGATATTAGAAAAATGTACTGAAAGACAATTTTTAGGCTCCTCCACTGGGACCTGCTGAGTCAAATTTCTAATCCCCTATTTCTTACCATTTTGGTTTTCCAAAAACTCAGGGAAATAGAAGAATTCAGGAATAAGTTCTTTCACATCATATGGATTATCCATAAGAGCTTGCCAGGTAGCAGGGATGGAATGAAACTGTCTATCTGCACAGTCAAACCTAAATGTAGAAATTGAAAAAGAGCAATAAATATTGAATGAGAGCAACAATAAAGCATGAAACAAAACTTTTAAACGCCCTTTAGGTTTCCTAATGATTAAAGCTGCTCTTTTATTAATTTTCCTCTTTAGTTTTTACTTTTAATTTTTTTTACTTTTAATTTTTTTTGAGACAGGATCTCACTCTGTCACCCAGGCTGGAGTGCAGTGGCTCAATCACAGCTCACTGTAACCTCAAACTCCTGGGCTCCAGTGATCCTCCTGCCTCAGCTTCCTGAGTAGCTGGGACTATAGCTGTGCCCCACCACGCCCAGGTATTTTATAGAGACACGGTCTTGCTATGTTGCCTAGGCTGGTCTCGAACTCCTGGCCTCAAGTGATCCTCCCACCTCAGCCTCTCACAGAGCGCTGGGATTACAGGCATGATCTACTGCACCTGGCCAATCCTCTTTAATGTCTAAATATACAATTTCTTCTCCTTACTATGATAATCTTTCATATTTTGTTGTCAGGAACTAAATGCTATAATTTCAATCACTGGTATCATCTTAGTTGAAAACCAAATCACACTGGAGAAAAACTTCAAGTAAATTAAATATAATACTAAGACTTTTTAAAAAATGGCATAATTTTTGCTGAGTAAAATTACAAAAAGTGAGTGTTATTTCAATATTTGAAAATCACAGAGTTTAAATATAACTCTAAACATTATAGTACTAATATACTTGGTTAATAGATCTATAGGAATGCTACTGATTTAATCCTTGATACATGAATATCTTTACAAACTCTTCTGCTCATTTATTTATTAAGTAGAGAAAGGGGTCTCACTCTTGCTCAGGCTGGTCTCAAACTCCTGACCTTAAGAGATCCTCCCACTTGGGCCTGCCAGAGTGCTAGGATTACAGGCATGAGCCACTGTGCCTGGGCAACAAACTCTTCTGCTTAAACCCAGAGGGTGAGTTAGGGAAATAGCTCTGTGGTTACAGCTTTTATATTTTACTTGCATATACTATTATCTTAATTTTATTTAATTTTTAATTAATTAATTAATCTTATTTATTTAAATTTCATCATGGGCACTCTGAGTCTATGGTAGTTGGAAGAAGTTCAAGTGATTATGCTGCAATTGTATTAAACATTCCCTAATCACACAAAGCATAAATCCTTTCTGTTTTATTTCCTTTGATATTGTTTTCCTGGATTTATTAAGTATGTACGTAGTGGCCTTGAGTCTGATCAGGTAAGGCCATTCTACAAGGGAAAAAATGACACTGATGACTAATTTGACCATTTTTTTTTGTGCCTATTAATCTTGGTTTGAGGCAGAGCTGATGTTAACAGAACTTTGAATATAATTATAAACAGACATCAGACCATCTAAAAAGTCTAATGGTGGTATATCCACATTCAAGGAGAGGTATAGCTTTAATTGAGATAAAATTAACATACCATATAATTCACTCATTTCAAGTGAACAATTCAATGTTTTAATTTGTAACCACTACCACAATTTTAGAACATTCTCATCACTCCACGAAGAAATACTGTATCTATTAACAGTCACTTCCCATTCACCCTACTGTCATCCCATGGCAACTGCTAATCTACTTTCTGTCTCTAAGAATTTGCCTATTTTGGATATTTCATATAATCATGCAGTATGTGGGCTTTTGTGTCTGCTTGATTTCATTCAGCATGTTTTCAAGGTTCATCAATATTGTAGCATGCATCAATACTTCATTCCTTTTATTCATTTGCAGCCAAATAATATTCCATTGTACGAATATACAGCATTTATTTATTCATTTATCAGTAGATGGATACTTGGGTTGTTTCTACTTCTTGCTTATAAATAATGCTGCTATGAACATTCGTGTACAAGTTTTTGTGGGAACATATGTCTTCAATTACCTTGAGTATGTATCTAGGAGTGGAATTGCTATGTCTTATGGTGCTACTATGGTGTGGATATGGTTTGTTTGGCCCCATCAATCCTCATGTTGAAATCTGATCCCCGATGTTGGAGGTGGGGCCTGGTCAGAGGTGTCTGGATCATGGGAGTGGATCCCTCATGAATGACTTCGTGCCATTCTCACAAGTGTGAGTGAGTTCTCATTCTTAGTTCCTGTGAGAACTGGCTGTTGAAAATAGCCTGCTACCTCCCCAACTCTTGTCATGTGATCTGCACATGTTGTCTCCCCTTTGCCTTCTACCATGAGTGGAAGCAGCCCGAATCCTTTGCCAGAAGCACACGCTAGCACCATGCTTCTTGTACAGTCAGCAGAAACGTGAGCCAAATAAACTTCTTTTCTTTGTAAATGACCCAGCCTCAGGTATTCCTTTATAGCAACAGAAAATGAACTAAGACATATGGTAATTCAATGTTTAACCTTTTGAGGAACTGCCAGACTTTTTCCACAAAGGCTGCACCATTTTACATTCCTACCAGCAGTATATAAGGGTATCAATTTCTCAACATGCTCATCCACACCAGTTATTATCTTTTTGATTATACCCACTGTAGTGGGTGTGCAGTGGTACCTCGTTTTGATTTGATTTCTCTGATAACTCACGATGTTAAGCATCTTTTCATGTGTTTATTGAAAATTTGCATTATCTCCTTCGGAGAAATATTTATTCAGATCTTTTGTCCGTGTCTTTTTTTTTTTCTTTCTTTTGAGACAGGGTCTCACTCTCTCACCCCAGCTAGAGCGCCGTGACATCACCATAACTCACTGCAACCTCAAACTCCTGGGGCTCAAGTGATCCTCCTGCCTCAGCCTCCTGAGTACCTGGGACTACAGGCATGCACCACCACACCTGGCTAATTTTTGTATTTTTTGTAGAGACAGGGTCCTGCTCTTGTTCAGGCTGGTCTCAAACTCCTGGCCTCATGCGATCCTCCTACCTTAGCCTCCCAAAGTGCTAGGATTACAGGCATGAGCCACCGTGCCTGGCCCCTTTGTCCATTTTTTAACATTTGTCTTTTTATTATTTAGTAGTAAGGGTTCTTTTTCTTTTTTAAAAGACAGGGTCTTGCCATGGCCATGTTGCCCAGGCTGGACTCAAGCTCCTGGGCTCAAGCAATCCTCCCACCTCAGCCTCTCCAGTAGCTAGGACTTCAGGTGAGTGCTACCATGCCTAGCTTGGAAGGATTCTTTATGTGTTCTATATACAAGTCCCTTATCAGATATACAATTTTCACATGCCCTTTGAAGTATAACAGAATCTGTTTTTGAAGCTTTGTAAAAATCATTTATTCATAAAATCATTAAAAGCTGAAAAGACTCAGTTATACTTTACTTACTTTGTATTATGGGGGGAACATCACCTGTTATTGTGGTAAAGGTAACATTTGGGGATGTTTAGTGATTTAGGCACCAAAGTCTCTTCTTGAAAGCCAAGGCTTATTGCGCTTAAGACAAGGATAAAGGACCCAGGCTAACTGGGAAAGATATATGCTAAATGGAAAGAAAGCAGAATAGCCAATGTTTACATAGCTCTTGACTGGGTGGGGAAGGCAAAATGGTAGTTAAAGAACAAAAGGCTACATGGAGACAAAATGCGGGAGAGAGCTACCTGGAGGATACAGTGATGAACAGAAGATTCATGGAGAACTTAGTCTCCTTAGAATTATTAGAAAAATATGAAACATAGGTAAGTTATAGCATTCATAGGTAACATATTAATACAGTGGTATCACAGACCTGTTTGAGCAGCTGCTATAATGTATGCATCCTTTATTGCTCCCTCTTTCTACTCCTCTTGATAAATATTTTTAAGACTATATAGGCAATGGTTAGGTTTGATTCTCTCTAAATCAGATCTAATTCTAAATCCCTTGGTAGATTTCTCAAAACAGTAAGAATCACAAAGGTACACTGGGATAACACTGAAAAAGGAATTCTCCATAAAAGTCACTTCTGTGAGTCAGTTTGAGTGACTCATCTTAAACTACTTTAGCTATTTTTAACTGAATCAAAACCTAATAGAGGAGAATTAAAAAAGAATTAAGAAAGACATGGCCCTGTTACAAAGTACATGACATGAGGCAAATACTTTACAACACTAACATGTAGTCATGAGAAAACAGCTTATTTACTCAAAACATACCTTCCACTCTGAAGCTGGATATGGAGGGTGGTGAATGGTTCTACGCGAATGAGATAGTGCATGACCCCCGCAGAATTTGAATAGTGAGTACCATAATGAAACTTATCAATAGTTCCCATAGGATCCTCAAAATTTTCATATCTAAAAAAAAAAAAAACCTAAAATTTTATAACCACAATAGTAAAATTACATAAGGAAGCATAAGTTTATACTGTATTGCTGAAAACAGTTTTTAAAAAGTCAGTCCTTGTTCATATGCTTCATTATCAAACTGTGTATTCATATTATCACATCATGTTAATAAATGAAAAGTTTCATTCCCTAATATTTTTCTGAACAATGAAATATCACTAATACTGGAGTCTGCAACAGTTTTGTATTATGCAATAACAATACATGTTCACTGTAGAAAAATTAGAAAACAAAGATTAAAACAGGAGATACTTAAAATCAACTATAATTCCACGTCCCAGAGATAGTTAACGTTAACTTTTTGGTGAATATTTGTCTATCCTAATGTATACATTAATATACAAATATTTTTTAACATAAAAGTACTGTATATAATGTATTGTTCACTTATTTTTTCATTTATGAATTTCCTATTGACATCTTTATAAGTGATTGAATAGTCTATTTTTAACATGTACATGATATTAAACTGTATGGATGTACCACAATTTAACTATTTCTTTACTCTTACACACTTTGGTTGCTTCCATTTTTCTACTAGTATAAGCAATGTAATAACTAGACATCCTTTTGTGGCCAAGGTAATAGAGAAAATACGGGGAACCAGTCAAGAATTGTGGAAATTAATGCCTAGAAATCTAAAGGTAAAAGAAAAAGGAGATTGTGAATAGGAAAAAGGCCTGAACAAGATTATTAGCCAAGGATATCTAGTGATTCTGCAAACTCTATGACTGATACTCAGATATATAATTGGTCTGAATGGTGACTTCTGAATTAGTATGTATGAAATCTGAATAAGAATGAATAGTTTTACAGAGGCAATAAACATTGAATTTTCAAAACCAAAATAGTAATCTGTTCATCAAGCTGAGGCCAATTTCCTTTTACATAGTAATTAGTAATATTTAGGGAAATAAAAAAAGTTGTCAGGCCAAAGTCATTTGCATTGATGCAAAAAGTCACTTGTATTGATGCCGTTAGGCCACTGTGGTGGCTCATGCCTGCAATCCCCGCACTTTGGGAGGCTGAGGCAGGAGGATCTCCTGAGCCCAGGAGTTTGAGACCACCCTGGGTAACATGGCATCTTTACAAAAAATTAAAAAATTAGCTAGGCGTGGTGGCACGCACTTGTAGTCCCAGCTACTTGGAAGGCTGAGGTAGGAGGATCCCTTGAGCCCAGGAGTTCAAGGCTGCAGTGAGCTGTGATTATGCTCCTGCACCCCAGCCTGGGCAACAGAGTGAGACCCTGTCTCTAAAAACAAATAAGCCATTAAAATTTAAAATAACTTGTACCTTTGATTACCAATAAGTTATTCATCTAAGTAATTCCTGTGGAATATTGCTTAAAAAAACACAAAACCTTTTTATGGTTATTATCAGAAAAAAGTTTGACTAATGGCACTGAATCAATACATATATACACAGCCAATTTCCACTGGTAAATCAAATAAAATATTAAATGTATCAAAAAGTCCTAGGAAAGATTTGCAAAGAAAAAGTTAAAAAAAAAAAAAAGGAACCATCTACTTTCAAATCAATCTATAACTAAGTTAGTTTGCAAAATAGTTCTCTGATCTTATTATTAGAAGTCATAACTGAAAAGTCATCCACAAGTTCACATGGAGAAGAGGGAAATTAAAATCAGATTATTCTTTTGCCAGTGGGTAGCTTGCTTTGAAAAAAAAAATTGTGAGAAATTGACAGGGTTGATCATAAATACATAGAACTATAAAAATTTCTTTTTCTTATTAAAATGACACTCTAAATTGTCACACATTTCATTGTTCTTTATTCACATTATTATTGCATAACAGATTAGTATTAGTTTTACATCTGCCAAAATATTATATTACATGGATATTTTTACTTACATGTTAGTTTAGTTAGGTTATGAAGTCTAAAATACCTGGGAAGAAAATTTTCAAGGACCTATTACCCTTTAGTACATACTACAAGGTGAAAAGAAATTCTGAGCTACATCAATGTAAATTTGGTGAAGAAGGCAAATCAACAGAACTATAGCTAAGACATTTGAAGGGCAACCAATATATTTTCGAGAAAACTTAGTGAAGCAGTTATCAGACTCTGATTATCAAAAGTGGTTATGCATTTAAAAAAAAAACCATTTGGTTGGCCATAGCAGAAATCCATACAAACTTAAACAAGCAATGGGTATCTTTCAAGAGGAATAAAAAGCACTTACTTTTCTCGCATAGCTTTGGCATTTTTATCATTAACTACCCCAATTGGTTTGGACAGATCTCGAAATACGGCAGGGTTATTAAGGTCCAACTCTTCTGAAGTATAATCTTGTAAAATCCAGGGAAACTAAAAGAGCCACAATTTACAATTTGGACATTCCTTCCTAGAGAAAATAGATATCTAATATCTAATGCTTACTTAAAGACAAAAAGAGATAGTCTTTAAAAATATTTTTTCCCTCTTGCAAATATTTAATCATCTTTAGTTCAATAACCAGAAGCATTATTTCCTGTAATACCACTGGAACATCTTCAATGAAGTGAAAGAGAAAAGGCCTTTATTTTTTAATTACTCTTCCTGTTTATATACTTTTTGAAAACAGCAGGGTAGAAAATATACAGAAAAGAAAAAATGTTTTACATATTTTTTAAAAATCAAAAATAAATATCATGCATATACTTTTATATGTTATAAAACCATAAAGCAATTCCACAGGATTTGATTTATATGAGATTTACATAAAACTTACCACAGGATACTGTGCAAGGTCATTATAGGTTCGTCCTGCCATTGTATTTATTTGAATGAGGTAGTCAAAATTTGATATCTCTCTGTTCACCCATTTCTAGACAGCACAAACAAGAGCAGTATCAGAATTAGATAATCTACATCTCTAGAAACTGGCAACTATTAGGGACAGTACCAACACAACCTTTTGTAACCATTACCTCCCCATCATCTTCATGATAAAGGAATGGGCTAAAAAATAAATGTTTGACAGGGAGATAAATCAATAAAAGTTTTCTTAAATTCAGTTCCTTTTAAAAATTGGTCCCTAGAAAAGGAACAGAAAATTCAATATAAATCTTATATTACAGTATAAAAGGTCTTGATAAGAATTAAGTCTTTTCTTAAAAAAAACACTTATCTTTTCTTCAATTATATATTTTATTTGAATACCTTAAAATTTTTAATTCTAGAAGGACTGTCCCACTTTGAAAAGTTTGTTATAAACTAAAATTTTCATACGTATACATATTAAAAAACAATATCTTAATATTCTAGAAGTATCCAAAAATCTTAATGAAACATTATGTTAATTATCCTCAGCGAACTACCTTTATAAAGCCATGGTAGGTGGGATTTTTCTATGTTAGATACAAATTTTCTAAAGTGATAGTCATTATTTTCTATTAATTACCTCATTGTATCTAGCCTTCTAATTATTTTACACAGTGGGGGTGTGCTTGGGAATTTTGCTAACAGATTAACATTCATCTTTAAGTTTACTGTGTACCTTAAGCAAAGGATATTTATGGGGAATAGTGAAGTGAAAGCTATATATACAGATTTTACAGAAAGCCCAATTATTCTTGAGCACCACGTTGAGGAACTTAATGAATAAAGTTTATTCCATAGGCAACAGGAAATGTACTTTATTAAATTATTAAATAAAACTTACTTCACCAGCAATAACAAAGATTGCTGATGGCTCTTGAGTAAGAGCAATACTTAAGAAAGATTAATGCATATGTGGGAGGAAGGAGAGAGCCAGGAGGTAAAGACCCTGATTAAGAGACTACTAACAGTCCTGGAAAGCAAAAAATAACGGTCTTCCTTCGGGTCCTGGCAGTACAAATTCAAGAGATGTTGAGATATAAGTGAGGATATAATTCACAAAGAGTATTAATTAGCTTCACCTGGTAGAAGGACTGGCAAATTACTTTTTCCATGGAACTTTCTGCATTTTCCTGTTTTTTTCTGTTTGTTTTCTTTTTTATCTCATGTATGGATTATTTTTATTAGTAAGCAAAAAAAACCCATTTTAAATTTTTTTAAGAGAAAATTATTGAAGAATATACCTATGAACTGAATGATAATAGGGGGGCACTATCTGTATGATGGAAACAAAGGAATATTCAAAGATAATTAAAAAGATCAGTCTGAATGGAAAAATAGCTGCTGTAATAATCAAAAGAAGTAAATTTTACTTTTAAGCAGAAGTCTGAGATATAAAATGAACACCAAAACAGCAACTGTTAAAATTTCCCACCTGTGTCAATCCTGATGCCTTGAATAAGTCTTGTGGTGATCTGCTTCCATAACTATTTGGAGAATGAAGTGACAACAGTCTGCTATATACTTTGTTTCTAACCTATAAAAACAGCATTTTATAGTTTAAAAATTAATCAAGATAAACTTGGATTACAGACTTTGTAATAGCTTTACTGAGATATAATTCATCCTTTTAAAGTACAAAATTCAGTGGTTTTTCAGTGTATTCACAGAGTTGTGCAACTATCACTATTATCTAACGTAAGAAAATTTTTATCACCCCGAAAAGAAACCCCGTACTCACTAGAAGTTACTTCCCAATTCTGCTTCCTTCCCATCCCCTAACAATCACTAATCTAATTTATGTCTGTATGTATTTGCCTTTTCTGGGCATTTCATATCAACCATGGATCATGGCTGTAACTTCTCTACCATACTTGGTGAAGTCAAGACATGTATCTTTTGTGAAAGTTACAGTGTATAATAGAAAGATCACTAGATCTGGAATCAGAAAACTTGCTCAAGTCTAGTTTAAATTTTGTTTTGCTAATCATCTCGGCAAGTCAATTAATTTACTGAGTCTCATTTGTAAATTAAACATAATCTTTACCCTTACAGTGTTGTGAATTATTCAGGGCTATACAAATGTAAAGTAATAAAATTCACCTTTGAACTTTAGTTTCTTCATCTATTAAAAAAAAAGGAATAATGGAATTTGCCATATTTAATCTCAAGGTTGTTACAAAGATGAGATACTATATCCAAATGTGCTTTAAAAACTGTAAAGTTATACAAATGTACAGTATTTAGCAGGGGCAGACGTAGCTTAATTACATATGACACAGCTTTCCATAAAACATATGCTTTGTATTTTCCTATGAAGGAAAACTTATTTGTATAGTAAAAAGATACCTTTTATAGAAATAGAAAAATACTCTTTAAACATCTGAATCAAATCATCTATAACTAAACCTTGGTTCCACAGAACAGAATATTAGTTATTGTGTTAATCTGGGACCTCTGAGAAGCAAATGCCAAGACAAAATTAAACATGCAAGGATTTTATTAGGGGAGATGCCTATGAGCAAAAATGAGAGTGCTAGGCAAGGTGGGGAGAGCTGTCAGACCACACAGAACAAGTGTGACTCCAAGTGAATGACAGAAAGAAGGAAGGGATTGGCGCCAACCATCCTAAGTAATGAGCTCAAGTTTACACAGCTAGTGGAGGAGACAGTACTTGGGCCTAGATAACCTGGCTTCAGAGCCTGTGTGCTTAACAACTTACATTATCTAAGAATTTACTGCATTCTTAGAAGAAATAGATGCCCATTATTATTGAACTTGAACCCAACCTAATTTAATAAATCCAGTCATATCTTATATATTGCATATTATATCACAATTGGATACAATGAAGCACCGATTGGTTGACACTCAATATTCTACTGACTACTTATCTAACCATATATATAAAAACTGAAAACCACCACCCTCCTAACACTCAAATATAAACAAACCCAAACAACATTTCATATACTGAATAGTCCCCAAGGTATATATTTTTTCCTCTAATATTTTGTCTTGACAAAAGAATACAGTACAAGCTCCATTAGACCTCACTAGCTGGAAAATTATTTCAAGCTAATACTTCGGGATTTCCAGAAAGGTACCACATTATATACCTCTTTTTTAAAATTGAGAAAGTAGTTGGATTGGTCAACATGAAAAATCTCAAGGGCTGATCTCCTTAAGTTGTAACGCCGTAGGTGAATCTCTCGAACTTGAGAATGAGGCCACTTGAAATCAAAGCCTACTCCTGAAAACAGAAGAAATCTTGTGACTGAGGTATCATATAAAGTTACTCATGCTATGCACAAAATAGCTCCTAGTTCCTGACAAAAGTAGCACTTAGGGAAAAGGAATTCTATATTATACAAACCATTTGTTAAATTCATTGGATGTTTAAATTGTTTCTTTTAAAACTATTTTAAAATTCTATAACTATTCCACTACTTCCCATGAGAATAGAGAATAATTCTGAATACTGTATCTTAGAAACAGTTTTCTTTTTCTCTTTATGTTGGCATCTTAATCTTCCTTTTATTATCACTTAAAGGATTAGGTGAGAAGCCTATAGGAATAAATACACATACAAAGATATGATAAAATTCAGATTGTATTTTATAACCTAAGTTTATAGCAATCCCCTCTAGCCAAACCTTTTAAAATACATTAATAATAATAAAAAAAGGCATCCACTTCAATACATGGTTGAAGAATAAATTTAACCCCATATTGACTTTCCATTTTTCCTTTCACACGATAGACTGTAATTTCCCAGTCCCACCTTACTGCTTTTGTCCTCTCACTCATGACTGATAAACTGGATACTTAATTATTGAACAATAAAAATTATTGTCCCAGAACTCCTCACCATCTTCTTTTTCAATGCTGCCATCACAGAAGTAAATGTGTTGAGTAGTGATTTCCAATCTGCCAGGAATTACATCAATTATTGTAACGAGTTCACAGTCTTCCATCAATACCAATTTTTCTTTTTGATCTTGTTCTTCTTCTTCATCACTGCAAAAACAAATGAAAAACACTGAATAATTTATCTTTCTTAAATGGAAAAGAATACCATATTCAAAAGTAAATCTTATGTCTGTAAAATAAATGTCCAAAAAGAATATTTGAATTACTTACAAAAAAATTCTACTGCATACTAAATTACTTAAATATTGTCCAAATATTTTTATTTTTCAATGATTCAGTTTCATAAAAAATATGCTTTACATTCTAATTTTAAATGACCCATTAAAACAAAATATAGTGAATCTTTAATACAATTAGCAGAGGACAATTTAAAATTGCAGCAGTATTGGTCGTATCATTTTAGTTATATTCTGGGAGACATGAATTGACTCAGGGAATATATGAATCTATGAATAAAAGACTGCGTTATTAGTGGTGTTTTGTAAATAATTATTAGAATTACTAAATATGATTCTTAAACTGTAAAATGCGACTTTTCAAGAGTAACTAAAACTAGAGCATTATCATTACAGTATCTGCCTGACAACAGAACTGGAGATGATACCTTACTTTAAAGTGAAGTGTCCTTATATTTGGAGGGATGTTACCATTTATATTTGCTGGAGAGGGTAATTGGAAAGGGACATTCTTCTGAGAAGTATGGAAATGGGTGCTCCTACCATTCATAGTATGTTATTCAAGTAAATCTTTTAAGCCAGCTGTTCTCTTGTCCTATATATTTCAAATCTGCCTCATGTCCAGGATAGCAACGACTAAGTTTAATTTTGTTTCCAGTGGGTTTCTATGAAGAAGCTCTGCAAGTATTAATAACTTCGCTGGTAATACTGAAGCCCTTTAATTAAAGCTAAACATAAAAAAAAAAAAATTAAAGCCAAGCTTTAAAGAAAGAATTACTAGGAAAAATGCTTTCCTAAACAGTGAGATTCCAATATTTACAGTGATAAATGGAGTAATGAGTCATCTAAAAAAGTCAATAGCCTGAAGGTTATTTATATTCCATGACAGAAAGTGTTTTGGTTCTTAAGTTTAAAATGAATGAGTCTGACACCCTTTAAGTTCACTAGTCATCAAACAAAGAAAAAAAATCCCATTTAAAAGGCTGACTAAATAATCTACCCAAGATATTAAATAATTCCCTATATAACTACCCCTACCCAGTTCCCTGAAAATAACCAAGGAAATCTAAAAAAATTATTGAAATAATATGATCAAAAATCCTGATTATGCCAAGAAAGGATACTATCGAACCTGGTCAATTTGCAATATTAAAATAAGCTTCAAAGAAATATTTGCCATGTGTAGTTTATAATTTACACAAATTATATACTTGGGACATAGCTACTCATTGTTAACTGAATATGTGGCTTTTTTTTTTTTTTTAAAAAGATGCAGTCTCACTCTTGCTCAGGCTGGTCTCAAACCACTGAGCTCAAGTAATCCACCCGCCTCAGCCTCCCAGAGAAGCTAGGATTACAGGCGTGAGCCACTGCGCCCGGCCCAATATGTGGCTTTTGAACATAGGAAGTAAACATTGGGGCAGATATGTAAATCATGAACTTTGAATGTATTCCCTGAGCCACATACAGATCCATGGGCAAAGGGGGGCAGTCTTACTGGATCAAAGGGCTTAAATACAACCTCTAACTAACAATTGGCTGACCAAAAAGTTATGCTGACCCAGAGGCCACCCCTAGTAGGCCAGGTTTTACAACAAAAAATAAAACAAAACAAAACCCCCAATGAATAGAGACATCATTGGCAACATATGCAGGTTAAAACAGACACCACAGAATTAGTTCAGAAAAGTCACTAAACAAACAGACAAACAAAAACACAACATTAACAACCACCATTGAGGAAGGAGATCATAAACTGGAGTGGCAACAATTTATTATCTAAAATGTATAGTTTTTACAAATATTATGAGACATACAAAGAAATAGAATGTATGATCCATAAACAAAAAAGCAGTGAAAAGAAACTGTCTCCAGGGGACCTCAGATGTTCAACTTAGCAGACACAGACTTCAAAATAATTACCATAAATACACCAAAAGAACAAAAGGAAACTACATTTAAAGAACCAAAGGGAATTATGGCAATGAAGCTAGTCAAATAGAGACTATAAATAGAGAGAGAGAAATTATAAACATTAAAAAAAAACCAAATAGAAATTCTGGAGTTGAAAGTACAATAACCAAAATGAAAAATTCACCAGAGGGCTAAACCATATACTTGTAGAAGCAGGCTCTGAGACTATAATAGAAATTGTCCAATCTGAAGAAAACAAAGAAAAACAAACCAAACAGAGTGAAAGAGGCTCAGAAGGTCACCATCAAGTGAAGTACATATGTGCAATGGGAGTTCCAGAAGGAAAGGAGAAAGAAAAAGGGCTAGAAAAAATATTTGAAGAAATAACGGCTGACAACTTCCTAACTATGATGAAAAAAAATTAACCTACCTATCTATGAAGCTCAATGAACTCCAAAGTAAGACAAACAGAAAGATATCCATATGGAAACACATAACAAAGGTGTTCAAAACCAGGGATAAAAATAACCTGAAAGCACTAAATGAAAAGATAAGTCATCACACACAGAGAATTATAATAAGATTAATATCACACTTCTCACCACAAACAATGGAGGCCAGAAGGCTGGGAGATGACATATTCAAAATGCGGAAAGAAAAAATTGTCAACCAAGAATTCTATATCCAGCAAAACTATCCTTCACAAATGAAGGCAATGGTGCTGGGACAACTGGATAATCACATGCAAAAGAATAAATCCTGACCCCTACATCACACCATATACAAAAAAATACTCAAAATGGATCAAAGATCTAAATTTAAGGGCTAAAGAATAAAACTCTTAGAAGAAAACAAAAGAGTAAATCTGCATGACTTTGGATTAGGCAATGGTTTCTTACATCTGACACCAAAAGCCTAAGAGACCAAAGAAAAAATAGATAAATTAGATGTAATCAAAATTTAAAACTTCTGTGCATCAAAGGACACAATCAGGAAAGTGAAGGACAACCCATCAATGGGAGATAATATTTGCAGATCATATATCTGTTAAGGGACTTGTATCTAGAATACATAAAGAACACTTAAAACTCAATAGTAAAAAGACAAATAACTCGATTTAAAAATGGGCAAAAGATTTGCATAGATATTTCTCCAAAGACGACATATAAATGGCCCATAAGCACATGAAAAGATGCTCGACGTTAATAATCACCAGGAAAACGCAAATGAGATACTCCTTTAAACCCTCTAGGATGGCTATAATAAATTTTTAAATGCACAAGGAAAATAACAAGAGTTGGGGTAGATGTGCAGAAATTAGAACCCTTATACATTACACTGGACACAAAATGATGAAGTCATTGTAAAAAACTGGCAATTCCTCAAACGGTTAAACAGAATTATCATATGACCCAGCAATACCATTCATAGGTATATATCCAAGAAAAATGGAAACTTATATTCACACAAAAACTTGTACATGAATATTCATGGAAATACTATTCATAAAAAAATGGAAACAACCTAAATACCTATTGACTAAAGAATGGATAAGCAAACAGTGGTACATCCACAAATGGAATATTATTCAGCCATAAAAAGGAATGAGGTACTATGATAAGCTACAACATGGATGAATCTTGAAAACATTATTCCAAATGAAATAATCCAAAACACAAAAGGACACGTATTTTATGATTTATAGGAAATGTCCAAAATACACAAATCCATTAAGACAGAAAATAGATTTGTGGTTGCCAGGGCATATGGGGAGGGAAAAACTACTAAAGGGTATAGGATTTCCTTTTGGGGTGACAGAAATGTTCTGAAATTAGATAGTGGTGATGGTTGTATAACACAGTGAATATATTAAAAAAAACACTGAATTGTATACTTTAAAATGTAAGTTCTATGTTATGTGAAGTATATCATGATTAAAAAAAAATAAAGACCTCCCTGGATGACAAACTGAGAGAATTTGTGACTATCAGACCTTCCTTATAAGAAATACTAGAAGTCCTTCAGGCTGAAAGGAAATGACATCAGATGGTAAATGAATACACACAAAGAAATAAAGTGCACAAGTACAATAATTATGCAAATATTTTTTAGAAAGTATAAATAAATATATATTTTCCTCTTTTCTTTCCTTAACTGATTAAAAGACAACTGCATAAAACAGTAATTATAAAACTGTATTGTTGGGTTTATAATATATAAAAGTCTAATATATATGACAATAACACAGTAACACAACAGAGAAATTAAGAAAAGAATCTTTTTTATATTTGCTTAGGGGAAGTTTTTAAACTATAAATTCAAATTTTAAAAGTATACCTAAGGCTATTCAAGTTATCTATTTCTCCTTGAGGGATTTGGTAATTTGTGTCTTTCAAGGTATTTGTCTGTTTCACGTAAGTTGTCAAATTTATTAGCATAAAGTTGTCATTAGTATTCCCTTTTAATCATTTTAATATTTGTAGCAGTATCTCCTCTTTCATTCCTGATACGGGCAATTTATGCTGTTTTTCTTTTATTCCTAATCAGTCTGGCTAGAGGTTTATGAGTTTGGCTATTTGTTTGTTTTTTAATAACCATCTTTTGTTTTCTTTTTTTCTTTTTCTTTTTTTTATTGAGACAGAGTCTTACTCTGTCACTTGGGCTAGAGTGCAGTGGCGTCATCATAGCTCACTGCAATCTCAAACTCCTGGACTCAAGGGAACCCCCCTGCCTCAGCCTCCTCAGTAGCTGGGACTACAGGCATGTGCCAGCATGCCTGGCTAATTTTTTGTATTTTTTATAATAGTATAGACAGGGTCTCACTCTTGCTCATGCTGGTCTCGAACTCCTGACCAACCTCAAGCGATGCTCCTGCCTCCCCCTCCCACAGTGCTAGGATTACAGGCATAAGCCACCATGCCCTGCTCCATCTTTTGTTTTCTTTAATCTTTCTCTTTGTTTTTTGGCTTTCTCTTTCATGAACTTCTATTTTTATTATTATCTTTATAATTTTCTTTCTTCTGCTTAAGAGTCTGTATTTCTTGCTGTACATTTCCATCTAAACACAGCTTTAGCTGTATCTCACAAATCTGATTATTGTTTTCATTATCACTCAGTTCAAAATATTTTCCAATTTCAAGGTCCAGTTCCAAGTCATCTCAGTTCTAAGAAGACTTCCTCAATAATTTCAGTTAACATTGATAGACTCTTAATAGCTGATATAGCATTAACTATTGGACCTTAGAAATACATAATGTCAGAATTTCAAGCAAATATCTTTCATAATTTTGCAATCCCATTTCTCAGAAGAAAATAATTTAAAATTCTTTCAAATACTTATACATACATATTTACTCTGGCTGTTATGTCCTCTTCAGGAAAGTCTAATTTATCCTCCTTCATATCATTAACTTTTACTTGTTTCACTACTTCTAAAAGCAATGAATCATTGCAAGGCTGTGAATGTTGGATACCTGTTCAAAAACAAAATATCCATTAAACACAAAGTAAAGAACAATATTATAGTCCTTCTGTAATTTATGTTAATTATATAACAGTACGTATATTATAAGAAGGTACTAAAATTTAGAGTAATCTATGATGTTTGATGGTAATTTTTAACATTACTATACATGTAGTAAAGGAATAAATGTTTTAAAAATATGGTATCTATTTTTAATGATGGTATTATTTGTTTAAAAAATAGGCCAAATACTTTCTTTAATCATATTTAATTCTCAAGGATGCCAATAATTAAGTGAAAGGAAGAATTATTCTCCTTTGTAATAGAACTATTTTTACTGTGTATTTGTAGTAAAGCAATACTAAGAAAGAACACATGACAAATTTTATTTATTTATTCATTCATTCACTTTGTCACCCCGGGTAGAGTGCAGTGGTGTCATCATAGCTCATTGCAACCTCAAACTCTTGGGCTTAAGCAATCCTCCTGCCTCAGCCTCTGGAGAAGCTGGGACTACAGGTGCCCGCCACCATGCCTGGCTATTTTTTTCTATTTTTTTTTGGTAGACACAGGGTCTTGCTCTTGCTCAGGCAGGTCTCGAACTCCTGACATCAAGCGATCCTCCCACCTCAGCCTCCCAGAGTGCTAGGATTACAGGCATGAGCCACTGCACCCAGCCACAAATTGTCTTTAATTGGGAGATAATACACAGACCAAGAGATAAAGTGTTACTTTCTGGAGCACATGAAATTTAATACATACTTCTGGTACATACCTATGCAATAAATGTAATATATTTTATAAACTAAACATTTTGTAAGAAGGCAGCGCTGGTGTAATGGAAAGAACATGGCCTGTGAAGTGATAAACCTAGATTCAAATTTTGTTCTGCCATATATTAAGCCACATGACCACTTTGAATCTATGTTTTAACTGTGAAATGGAGAATCAATCATAGGGTTGTTACATATATGAGAAAGGTAATAGATGTGAAATACCTGGTACACATTAAATATAAAATAAGTGGTAGCTATTATTATACATTTACCTCCCAACTATCTGACTGGCATAACAACAGTAATACAAATATGTACATAATTTATAGGTAGGACTAGAAAAAATTTATATATTTAACTATTAATAAAGACATTTTATTTATGGCAAAAATAATTCATACTAAATAACACAATACTGCAAATAACTACAAATAACACTATAAATAACAAGACAGTATAAAAATGGCAAATTCTCCCTTAACTTCTCAAATGGTGTTACTGTTCAGACATAAAATTAATCAACCTAAAGTACAGTTGCATTTTTCTGTGTAAATCTGCTTTGATCATACCTTCTTCTACACTGGGAAGTACCAGCTCACACTGTTCCTAGAATACGTTTGTAAGTATTTCTACTAAACATGTTCTTTCATGAGGTTTAATATAAGCACAATTTTCAAAGCATATGGGAATGCAAAAAAACTGAAAAGAAGAAAGCGTAGATAATCTGATACAAATGGAAAACTGACTTTATGTAGATGTATGACACTATTCCATTAAGAGTGTAAATTGAAAATCTGACTGAAGATTGGGGGAGGATGGAATATGGGAGAGACTGTAGCAAGGAAGCCAGCTGGGAAACTATTTTAAGTTTGGGGAAAGACAGCACGACGCTAAGCTATGGAAATAGCGAAGGAAATGAAAATAAGAAAATTCAAAGGATATGTAAGAGAGAGAATCAAAAGAACATTGTATCTAAACAGCTATTATGTGTAGGGGATTACATGTAGGGGATGTGTATTATAAGTAAAGAAGGTACTAAAATTTAGAGTAACCTATGATGTTTGATGGTGATTTTTAACATTACTATATATGTGGTAAAAGGAATAAATGTTTGAAAAACTGATGTAGATAATCTCATGGATAACATGGATTTTAATTTGAGCAACTAATATATGGAGACACTGATAACTATCATACAAGATACAAGAGAAGCAGAACCTAGGGTGCAGAGCAGACAAACGAGAAAAGATAACAAATTCAGTTTCAGAAATGTCATTATGGAGGCTGTGGAACAGGTATCCCAATAGGCAGCTGGAAACATTGGTCTGGACTTCAAAAGGAAGGTCAGAACGAGAAAGACAGATGGAAAGGCATCATTACGTATATGGTAGGGAGGCCATGAGATCACCCAGGAGAAGCTCACACAAGTAAAAGGCAAGCTGGCTAGGCATGGATCTGGGAATACCATCACTGAAAAGGTGAACAGGAAAAAGGTTTTAGAAAAAAAGACTAAAAACTAGTATGAAAAGTAGGAGGTTAAACAGCAGAGCTAAGAAAGAAATATACTTAGAGAGGAGGATAACTACTAAATGCTTCAGAAACAATGGAAGCAACGTGAAGAGTAAAAATAAGTTGTTGAATTTGGCAATCATAAAAGAGTATATCTAATAAAGAAGTATGGACAAAAAAATTTTCTTAAACCAAATATTTGTAATGATACATTTAAGAGTATACTTTCTTTTTGACTATTCAAATTCCCTAATTTACAAGTGGGGATGTTCCAAAAGATACTTCATAAATTAGTTGTTTGGAATTCATAATGGACTTCCCATCAAAAATAATATGACAAATAATGGTTAGCTTTGTAGGTTAGCCCATACTGTAAACACTATTCTGTATATCTGTAATGGGTTGCTTACAAAGCAGTACTGGGGTAAGTAAAACAAAACAAAATAAGAAAAAAATTTTTTAAAAAGAACACCATGAATTCTGGCAACTGATAAAAATACTTTATACAGACAAAAATAAGAAGTAGGTAACATTTTGCAGTTAATTCTGAAGTGTACTTCAGGGAAGGAACTTTAAAGGCTTTAAAGATTAATGCCAGTGGTTTTTTACTATTTCCAATTTTACTTTGAAATGTATAAATTTTTTTCTTCTGTACAATTTTATTGTCACCATTATACTTTGGATAAATTTTTAAAAATAATGATAAAAATTGGGACAAAAAAAGAGAAAGACATTGTTTTCTTAGACTTAAGACAATTGAGACCAAGAAGAAGGGACATAAAATTATACCTGTGTGCATGTGTAGAGGGGTGAGAAGGAGAGGAAGAAGGAGGAGGAATTTCCTGGGGTGGGATTTCTTGGGAAAAGTCATTAAAATAATAAGGAACACTATTCCTTAAGTAACTACTAGACTGAAATCATTCAGCAAAAGATGTTTGCTGTGTGATAAGGACAGTTAAATTTCAAGGAGTAGAAAAAGTTGAATAGTCTCAGGATATTTATAGAGAGGAGAAGCTATACACAATTGGCTGTTGCTATGTAAGATGCACTAAAATCTTGTGTTTGTATCCCAAGCAGGGCCATTATTTTGCATAAAGGAAAATCACTTACCATATCTGATTTCTTTTAGAATGTAAGACCCTAAATGGCAGGCATCATGCCTCTCTTGATTAATTTTATGACATCAAATGTATTGCCCACATGTTAAGGCAATTTAAAAAACAAGATCTAAAAGTTGGTATTCATTTCATCTATAACTACAATGTAGTGTACATATGACTGCCAATGACTTTTGACAAATAAGATTTGATTTGGGGGTAGTTCACAGAACTATCTCCAAAAAGAGATGACAAGTGAAGACGGTTAGAAAGGAAGGGGTTCCTAAAGAATTGTGGAATTCTTTCTGCAGAAGAATGGGCTTAAAACAAAAAGAGAGTTGTAGAAGTCCCTTAAAATCTGTTTTGAAATATTGCCAGGCTAAATATTTTTAAGTACTTTTTTCTAGAAAAAGGCATTGACTCATCTAAGATACTAAAGGTCTAGAGTTCTATAAAAATAGGTTATAAAAGAAAGGCCTAAGAGATTGCTAAGAATTCTAATTATATCTAACACTAACATGAGCCTCAGTCTTGATAAGCAAAAAACGAAGGGAAAAGGACATTGTTTCACTGCAAGAGGCACAGCAGTTCAAATGAAGTACAGTATAATTTTATAATTCAAAAAATCTTTTTTTTTTGAGAAATGACAATCAATGGAAACATGAAATTACCTTGGATTTAGGCCAAATGTAATAGCAGTGAACATATATAATCATTTAAACATCAATTTTAAAATGCCACCCTTCTTCATAAAGATAAAATTATTTAAATAATTTTAAAACAATTAATAACACAACAATAACCAACCCTACCAACATTCTCACTATCTTCAACAAATAATTAAACAGTCGTTGGAACTCACCTAGATTATCTCTCAAGGCACTAGCTTCCTCATGGGTTTTGAAATTGTAATTCTGCACCAGTTTAAGTCTCATGCGGGAATAATTTTCCACATTAGCTAGTTTCCAATGAACTGGATTCTGTTTCCTAAGAATATTCATAAGCAAACAAATAAAATCATTTAGCTTAAAGTTACTTTAAAGGTAAAGTACTTTACCTTTGTTTAGCACCCATTTTACAAAAATGTTCGTATTTATTATCTCATTTGATTCAAATAACCCTCAACCCTGAGAGAACCAAAGTGAACCAAAGTGAACCAAACAGCTGCAGTTTACTTAAAAAAAAATTTTTTTTTGAGATGGGGTCTTGCTCTGTTGCCCACGTTGGAGTGCAGTGGCATGATCACAGCTCACTGCAGTCGCACACTCTTGTGCTCAAGTGATCCTCCTGCTTCAGCCTCCCAAGTAGCAGGGACTACAGGCAAGCACTACCACACCTGGCTAATTTTTCTTATTTTTTTTTTTTTTAGAGACAGGGTCTCACTATGTTGCCCAGCTTGGTCTCAAACTCCTGGCTTCAAGTGATCCTCTTGCCTTGGCCTCCCGAGTAGCTGGGATTACCGGTTTGAACCACTGTACCTGGCCATAGCTGCAGTTTATACTGAGAAATCTAAGACAGACTAAATCACTTGCTCAAGATGTCATGAGGTTTACAGGTAGCAGAAATAAGATTTGAAGATGGACTTTCAGACTTAAAGCTTGATACCTTTGCTTTTTCACTGTTAAATGAAAGTTCCTAACTATTTATAAAGTTAGTTTATATTCCCAATATAGTTTTCAAAATAAAAAATAATTTTAATACAAATTAATATAATACAATTGCAAATGGATCAAAGACCTAAATGTAAGAGCAAAAACTATAAAACTCTTAGAAGAAAAGATAGGGATAAATCTTCATAACCTTGGACTTGGGAATGGTTTCTTAGATATGACACCAAAAACACATGCAGCAACAAAAAAAATAGATAAATTGGACTTCATCAAAATTAAAATCTTTTGTGCATCAAAGGCCACTATCAAGAAAGTGAAAAGACACCCTACATATTTGCAAATCATTTATCTGATAAGGCCTATTATTGAGATTATATATTAAAAAAAAACTCTTTACAACTCAACAAAAAGTCAAACAACCAATTTAAAAATGGGCAAAGGACTTGAGTAGACCTTTCTCCAAAGAAGATATAGAAATGGCCAACAAGCATATGAAAAGATACTTGACATCATTAGTCATTAGGAAATGGAAAACAAAATTGTAAGATACTACTTCATACCCACTAAGAAGGCCATAATAAAAAATCAGGAAATGATAAGTACCGGTAAGGATGTGGAGAAATGAGAACCCTCATACATTGCTGCTGAGAATATAAAATGATACAGCAGCTGCGGAAAACAGTTTGGCAATTCCTCAGTAAGTTAACTGTAGAATTATCATATGACCCAGCAATTTCACTCATAGTATATAGCCAAGAGAATTAAAAACAAATGTTCAAACACTTGTACACAAATGTTCACAGCAACACTATTCACAATAGCCAAAAAGTGGAAAACAACCTAATGTCCATCAATTGATGAATGGATAAACAAAAGGTGATATATCCACACAATGGAATATTATTCAGCATAAAAAAGAATACAGTACTGATACATGCCGCAACATAATGAAAACATTATGCTAAGTGAAGGAAGACAGACACAAAAGACCACATACTGTATGATTCCATTTATAGGAAATAACCAGAATAGGCAAATCATAGAGACAGAAAGCAGATTGGTAGTTGCCCAGGACTGGGGAAGGCAATAATGAGGAGTGACTGTTTGGACTGTTTAATGGGTATAGGGTTTCCTTTTGGGGTGATAAAAATGTTATGAAGCCAGACAGTGGTGATAATTGCACAACATTAGGAATATATTTAATGCCATTGAATTGTACATTTTAAAGTGGTTAAAATGGTAAATTTTATGTTACGTGTATTTTACCACATTTTTAAAAAGGCTATTAAAAAAGATAATATAATTTAGCAAAACAGAAGTGACTTAGGATCAATGAAATAAATTGTAAAGTCAAACACATAGCATCATTAACCCTAGCTCAAAGAGATGGTGTCAGAAAGACAGAAGTAAACTGATTCAACACTTACTAAAGGGTCTAAATCCAATTAACTTTATATCACAGAGTAAAAGGACGAGAAATAACTGCATGATGAAAGACATATATACACAAACCTCTAATCATCCCAGTCCTATAATTCACAAAAAGACAATACAATTAATTAAAAACACTCTTTTATAAACGGAACATTTAAAAAATTGGAATGAGGAGGGCATTAGCTCAAAAAGTTCTAGACCAGAATTCTAAAGAAAAAAGAGTAATTCATAAATGACATACTCCTACCTTTCAGCCCAAGGTCCCCTTTCACATGTAATATAGAGCTGTATTGCTTTCCAGTGTCTAAGAGTGGCTAACTGTTGACTACTAAGTTGTTTAAGCATATTATTATATCTCAGGTTCTCTTGGCGTGCTTTTCGATTAAATGGCTCCACAAAAATCTCCTAAAAGAAAACAGCAATAAATAAGAGCCTCAAATTATATATTGATAGGAATATTTACATTTTAATGTCATTTTAAAAATTTGACCAATGAAATCACGCAATATGAGAAAGAAGCTAGTAACCAATAGGCTTTTCTTATTCCATTAGAATCATTTTCTTTGATGAAGCATGAAAGAATTCTAGCTATACTCTATTAATATTTTTTAAAACAAAAAAATAACTAACCAACAATAAACATGTGAAGAACTTTAAAAACGGAAACAATATAGAATTTTTAAACTAAGGATAATTAATCTCCTACTTACCATCAAGTAAAATAATTTGCCTCTGGAATCTTTTGATTTATAAGGCATCTGGAATGAGACTCAAGTAGTAGTACGGAATGTGATTACTCCTCTTTCTACTTTCTTTAAACCTCAGTCTCATTCTAAATACTGCTCCTTGCCCAAAAGGCAATGTCAAAAACAAAAGAAATATATAGGGGCAAATCTTTCACAGTGAAAAATTTCATCACTTAGACTGCGGCTCTCTGAATAGCATTCTAGCTAGCAAATGAATTCATATACTTATTCTAATTTTCAGGATAAAATAGTTTCTACCAAGACATAACTTTAAGCCCTGAAGTTAAAGTTGTATAGGTTTCAAAGAGACAAGTGGAAGACTGGCTTATCTAACTCATGTCAATATTCATCTATAAGGAACTAAAATGATAGCACTAATTTGTTTCAAACAAATCAACACTGAATTGCATTAAAAAGAACAGTTAAATTTTTAAACAAACAATTTTAGAGAGGCAGTACAGCAGTGAGTGGTTAAAAATATGTCTTGGAGTTAGACCTGGATACAAATCTTAGCTACTTTTCTGAACTAATCCTTTTATCTAATCTTATTCTTATCTTTATTTTAGCTAATCCACTTAGCTAATACTCTGAGGCTGTATCCTCTTGTGTAAAAATGAGGTTGACAATAACTGTCATCATGAAGATTGACTTAAAGTGCTTAATATAGTGCCAGAAAAACAGCAAGCTCTCAGTAAACTGCAGCTGTCATTATTACAATTGTTTTTGTAAATATCACTAGATTTGTAGGAAATCAATGATTTAGGATACAATGTTATCAAACATTTAAAACACATCATTGCTGAGAAAATTGAGGAAGTCATAACAGCTCCATGGTAACTAAACACCAATTTTACAGTTTTGAAGTTCAGCCACATAAGGATATTCTTTAATTAGGTATTTCTAGAAAACCTAAAGGTGAAATTATAGGGAAAGTGTTGATGAAATATAAACTAGTAGAGCTTCTCTCAAGGCAATATGATAGTGTTTATCGTAAGCACTACATACAAGTAGTTCTACTTATCCTAGGGAAGTCAGCCTGGATAACCCAAAAATGTAACTATAGGGATGTTAATACTATTTATAAAAAAGACAAAACTGGTAAATGAGGTCTAACAATGGGAAATTAAACGTTCTAATACATAATACAATGGAATACTTGGCAGCCATATAATGGCAAGGAAAGATGTTCACAACATATTTTAAGTTAAGAAAGGAGCACCAAATGAAACTTCTATTTTTGTTTAACCAAATGTATACATAAAATACAGGAAAGATACATCTTAAAATGTTAACAGTGGTGAAATTACAAATGTATCTTTTTATATTTATTTAATAGAATACATGTTTATTTTTATTTGTTAATGAGAACATTATTAGGAGCAATTTAAGGACACAGGAAATGATAACAATGAAGTAAGGAGAAATAGGAGATCATATATATAATAGAATAAGGTCACTTATCTGTTTAAATACAAACATAAACACACATACACAAACACAGAGCCAGCATAGGAAAAAAAAAGACAGCACTCCAAAATATTAACAACATAACTACTATGAGAGCTAGATTATAAATTCTTCCATTTTCTTATACTTTCTTTCTATATTTCTTATGAATATACATTGCTTTTATAACCAGAAAAATCATATTTTCTTTATCAATAACTTTTAACTTTTTAGACTATTTTTAAAATTTTAAATTATTTAAAACAGTTAAGTGATTTTTTAACTATAAAAAATTAAGTGATTTTTAAACAAGAACGGGCATTAAAAATAAGTTGGTTCAAACTCTTTGTTTTATAGACATGGAAACTGGAGCCCAGAGAGATTAAGTGGTTTGCCTCCACGATCATCCAGCTAGTAAGTATGATATCTGGAACTATAAACCAGATTTTCTAACTCTGTTTCTTCAAATAGACAATGGGTAACATCACAGAAAAATGAAATAGTAAAATATTATTTTTAGAAGCCTTAGAGACAATAAATGGCAAAAAAATTTTCCCAATTATCCTCTGTTAAGTTTTTTGATTGTACATTCTTTTTTTAATTTTTCAGTGCGTCCGTACCTTAAATTAGTAGTTTCACCACTTCCAAAACAATGAAAGAAACTTAAAACAGTTTAACTCATATTTATCCTTTAATCTTACCCGTTGTATAACTGTCATATACTTTACTTTTAAAACATTTTAATTTTAACATATTACTGTTGCTGTTGTTTTTTAACTCTTATCATTCATTTATATCTACTTAAATACTTCTTTCCCTGAACTTTTCTTTTGTTCTTGAAGTTCTATGCTTCTATTTGGGCCTAAAGAATGCCCTTTAAATATATATATATATTTTTTTATGGTGCTGCCTTTGTCTGTGCCTTTTTTTTTTTTTTCCCCAGAATACTATGGGGGTACAACACTTTGGCTATATATTGCCCATGCACTGTCCATGTCAGAGCTACAATCGTGGTCACCCCCGCATCCATTCAGTGAGAGTTGTCCCATCCCCTCCACCCCCCTCTCGCCTGCCCACCCCCTGATGAATATTATTGCCCTGTATGATGTAAGTGTTGATCAGTTAGTATCAATTTGATGGTGAACACCAGTGGTGCTTGTTTTTCCAATCCTGTGACACTTCGCTTTGAAGAATGGGCTCTAGCTCCAACCAGGATAATACCAGATGTGTTAAGTCACCATTGTTTTTTATTGCTGAGTAATACTCCACGGTATACATATACCACATTTTATTAATCCACTCGTGTATTGATGGGCACCTGGGTTGTTTCCATATCTTTGCAATTGTGAATTGTGCTGCTATAAACATTCGCAAGCAGATGTCTTTATTATAGAATGTCTTTTTTTCCTTTGGGTAAATACCCAGTAGTGGGATTGCTGGGTCAAATGGTAATTCTACTTTTAATTCTTTGAGATATCTCCATATTACTTTCCATACAGGTTGTACTAATTTGCAGTCCCACCAGCAGCGTATGAGTGTTCCTATCTGTCTGCATCCTCACCAACATTTGTTGTTTGGGGATTTTTTGATACGAGCCAATCTCACTGGAGTTAAGTGATATCTCATTGTGGTTTTGATTTGCATTTCCCTGATGATTAGAGAAGTTGAGCAATTTTTTATATGTTTGCTGGCCATTCTTCTGTCTTCTTTGGAAAAGTTTCTGTTCATGTCCTTTGCCCATTTTTTAATAGCGTTGTTTGATTTTTTTCTTGTTGATTTTCCTTAGTTCTGTATAGATTCTGGTTATCAGCCCTTTATCAGAGGTGTAGCAGGCAAATATTTTCTCCCATTCTGTAGGTTGTCTGTTCACTCTAGTGATAGTTTCCTTGGCTGTGCAGAAGCTTTTTAATTTGATCAGGTCCCATGTATTTATTTTTGTTGCTGCTGTGATTGCTTTGGGGGTCTTCTTCATAAATTCTTTGCCTAGGCCAATGTCTATAAGAGTTTTTCCAATGTTTTCTTCGAGAATTCTTATGGTTTCATCTCTTAGGTTTACATCTGTTATCCACTGTGAGTTGGTTTTTGTGAGAGGTGAGAGGTGTGGGTCCAGTTTCAGTCTTCCACATATGGCCATCCAGTTTTCCCAGCACCATTTATTGAATAGGGAATCTTTTCCCCAGTGTACGTTTTTCTGGAATTTGTCAAAGATCAGGTGACTGTATGAGGATGGTTTTATATCTGGGTTCTCAGTCCTGTTCCATTGGTCTATGTCTCTGTTCTTGTGCCAATACCATGCTGTTTTGGTTACTGTAGCCTTGTAGTATAGTTTGAAGTCTGGTAGATAGATGCCTCCCAATTTGTTCCTTTGCTTAAGATTGCTTTGGTTAGACAGGGTCTTCTCTGGTTCCACACGAAGCATAGAATTATTTTTTCTAGATCAGCAAAAAATGATGTTGGTATTTTGATAGGGACTACACTGATCTAATCACTTAGTGCAGAATTGTAAATCACTTTAGGTAGCAAAGACATTTTTACTATGTTGATTCTGCCTATCCAAGAGCATGGTAGGGTTTTCCATCTGTTTACATCCTCTGCAATTTCTTTTCTCAGTGTTTCGTAATTCTCTCTATATAGGTCTTTGACCTCCTTTGTTAGATATGTTCCTAAATATTTAATTTTCTTTGGTGCTATTTTGAAAGGTATTGCATCTTTAATTTGTTTCTCAGCTTGATTGTTATTAGCATATATGAAGGCTATGGATTTGTGTGTATTAGTTGTGTATCCTGAGACTTTGCTGAATTCATTTATCAATTCCAGTAATCTCTTGGATGAATCTTTGGGGTTTTCTAAGTATAATATCATACTGTCCGTGAATAGTGAAAGTTTGACCTCTTCTGCCCCCATCTGGACGCCCCTGATTCCTCTGTCTTGTCTGATTGCTCTGGCCAGGATTTCCAGCACTATGTTGAATAGAAGTGGAGATAGTGGGCAACCTTGTCTAGTTCCAGTTTTACATGGGAATGCTTTCAATTTTTCCCCATTCAGTATGATATTGGCTGTGGGTTTATCGTATATGGCATTAATAGTTTCGAGGTATGAGCCATCTATGCCTATATTGTTAAGAGTTCTTATCATAAAAGGATGCTAGATTTTGTCAAAAGCCTTTTCTGCATCTATTGAAAGGATCATATAATCTTTGTTCTTGCTTTTATTTATATGATGAATTACATTTATAGATTTGCGTATGTTGAACCATCCCTGCATCTCAAGAATGAAGCCCACCTGATCATGATGAATTATTTTTTTGATGTACATTTGAATTCGGTTTGCAAGGATTTTATTGGTCTGTAGTTTTCTTTTCTTGTTGTGGATATTGGTCTGTAGTTTTCTTTTCTTGTTGTGTCCTTTCCTGGCTTTGGTATCAAGGTGATATTGGCTTTGTAGAATGTGTTTGGGAGGATTCCATCCTTCTGGATATTTTCAAATAATTTCTGCAGTATAGGCACCAGTTCTTCTTTGTAGGCTTGGTAGAATTCAGGTGTGAACCCATCTGGTCCAGGACGTTTTTTTGTTGGAAGATTTTTTATTACTGCTTCAATTTCGGTGCTTGATATTGGTCTGTTTAGACATTCTGTTTTTTCCTGATTGAGCCTAGGGAGGTAGTATGTTTCTAAGAATTTGTCCATTTCCTCCACGTTTTCGTGTTTGTGGGCATAGAGATTTTTGTAGTATTCAAAGATGATATTTTGTATTTCCATGATATCAGTTGTGACCTTTCCTTTTTCATTTCTAATTGAGCTTATTAGAGTCCTTTCCTTTCTGCTTCTGGTCAACCTGGCAAGTGGCCTGTCTATTTTGTTTATCTTTTCAAAGAACCAACTTTTCGTTTTATTAATCTTCTGTATTGTTCTTTTGTTCTCGATTTCATTTAATTCTGCTCTGATCTTGGTTATTTCTTTTCTTCTGCTGGCTTTAGGATTGCTTTGCTCTTCCTTTTCCATTTCCTTAAGATGATTCATTAGTTTACTGATTTGTGACCTTTCTGTCTTTTGGATGTGGGCATTTAAGGCAGTAAGTTTTCCTCTCAGGACTGCTTTTGCTGTATCCCACAGATTTTGCTAACTTGTGTCTCCATTATCGTTTAGTTTGAAGAACCTTTTGATTTCCATTTGAATCTCCTCCTTGACCCAATAGTCATTCAGCAACAGATTGTTTAATTTCCATGTTTTTGGATGAAGATGTGAGTTTCTGTTGGAATTGATTTCTAATTTTATTCCGCTGTGGTCTGAAAAGATACATGGTATGATTTCTATTTTTTTGAATTTGTTTAGATCTGTTTTGTGGCCTAAGATGTTGTCAATTTTAGAGAAAGTTCCATGAGCTGCTGAGAAGAATGTATATTCAGTGTTATTTGGGTGGAGTGTTCTGTAGATATCTGTTAGGCCCAAATGTTCTAGAGTCCTGTTTAGGTCCTTTGTTTCTTTGTTTATTTTTTGTTTGGAGGATCTGTCCAGTTCCACCAGTGGGGTGTTGAAGTCCCCTGCTATTATGGCATTGCTGTTTATTATGTTGTCTAGATCAAGCAGTATTTGCTTTATGTACCTGGGTGCACCTGTGTTGGGTGCATAAATGTTTAGGATTGTTAAATTCTCTTGTATGATTTTTCCTTTCACCACTATATAGTGTCCATTTTTGTCCTTCCTTACTTTTGTTGTCTTAAAGTTTATATCATCTGAAATAAGGATGGCTACTCCAGATTTCTTCTGGTTTCCATTAGCCTGGAAAATTGTATTTCATCCTTTCACCTTGAGTCTGAATGCGTCTTTGTGTGTAAGGTGTTTCCTGGAGACGACAGATACTTGGCTTGTGTTTTTTAATCCATTCAGCCAGCCTATGTCTCTTCAATGGCCAATTCAAGCCATTCACATTTATTGAGAGAATTGATATTTGGGGTAAGTTTCTGATTATTCTGTTGGGTGGTGTCTTTTGTTTTACCTTTTGAGTCATTGTGGAATCTGGGTTCTGGAGTTTTAGCTTTTGCATAGTTTTACATGGGTGGGTGTCTGTTGTGCTGGTTAGTTTACAATGCAGGTCTAAGCACTTCTTGCAAGGCCGGTCTGGATTTCGCAAATTCTATCAGTGATTGCTTGTCTGGAAAAGTCTTTATTTCTCCCTTATATTAGAAGCTTAGTTTGGCAGGATACAGAATTCTGGGCTGGCCTTTGTTTTGTTTTAGGAGATTGATGATGTCTCCCCATTCCCTTCTGGCTTGTAAGGTTTCAGCTGAGAAATCTGCAGTTGGTTTCCCTTTGTAGGTTACCTGCTCTTTTCGTCTTACAGCTCTGAGGAGTGCCTCTTTTGTGTTTACTTTGGTCAGTCTAATAATTATGGGGCGTGGTGAATGCCTTTTCACGTTGAGTCTCCCAGGAGACCTGTGTGCTTCTTGTACTTGGATATCAAGATTTCTGGCTAAGCCATGAAAATTTTCCTCCCTTATTCCTTCAAATAGATTTTCCAGTCCACGTGAATTTTCTTCCTCTCCCTCAGGGATGCCTATGATCCTTATGTTTGGCCTCTTTACATAATCCCACATTTCTTGTATGCTTTGTTCATGCCTCTTGTTTTTGTGTTCTTTCTCTTCAACTGATTTATTTAGCGCATAGGAGTTGTCTTCTAGCTCTGAAATTCTTTCCTCTGCATGGTCCAGCCTATTCTTAAGGTTTTCCACTGTGTTTGGTAGATCCTTGAATGCTTCTTTCATTTCTAGAATTTCTATTTGATTTTTCCATAACATTTCTATTTCTTTGGAGAATTTTTCATTCATTTCTTGCATTTTTCTTGTGGTTTCTTTGTGCTGGGATTCAATTTTCTCTTGAATTTCATTGAGCTTTCTTATAATCCATCAACAAAATTCCTCTGTCGTTCTACCCATTTCATTTGAGTTGGTATCCATGGCTGAGGTACTGATGATTTCTTTTGGGGGTGACTTTTCACTATGATTTTTCATGTTCCCTGAGTTCTTTCGCTGGTTTCTTCTCATCTGGCCTCTTGGTCGAGAGCTGGGGTGTTAGGGCTAGTTTATGGCCCTGTCTCCAAGCCCTTGAGTTTCGTTCCTTTGGCAGAGCCAGGGAGAGAAGTAGTGGCCTGTATTGCCTTAGGTGTATTTTAGCAAGTTTGGCGGATCTTGGGTTATCTCTGACCTGTTGTCTTCTCCTCTTCCTGGTGGAGTGTAGTGAGATTGTCCTCCCAGCTTGAGCTCTAAGCTAGTGAATTGTACTTGAGGATACGAATCCACAGCTCCCTAATAGGTAGGTATTCTGTTATGTCCGTGGCAGACTCTGATCCCCCAGTTGGGGTATGTGAAAGCCCTGCACTTTGGGAGGGGCCTTGCAGCTCCTAGGGGTTACTTTGACCCTGCTCCTCCTGAGGTGCGGGTAGAAACACAATTTCTTTTGGCTGCAGTGTGAGAGCTGAATTGGGAAAATTCCACACAGCTCAGAGGTTGCCTATCTAGCTGCATGTGTCTGTCCTTCTGATGTGTGTCTCTGCGTGATACTGGCTGATGGGGGATCTCCAACTGTGCACCCCTTTTCCACCACTAGACCCCAAGGTGAGGCAGGTGGGCATCTCTATCCCCAGCAGTCTCTGTCAGGGGGATGTTCCCACGGGGAGCAGGGAATAATGGCCACTGGAAGCGCTCTTGGATGGCACAAAATTCCCTAATGAAGTGGGCAGGGTTATGGGGAGCTGCTGTGGTTCAGCCTGTGGCTCTTGAGGTATTTGGTTGTCATGAGAACTGGCAGTTATACCAAATGAGTCCGTAGAGCCAGCAACCTTCAAAATGACTGATCTCTGGGGTACAGGAGGGCTGGGACCTGAAGAGCTGGCACTAGGACCAGCACGTAGCAGACTTGTCAGAGGCCAGAGCCAGGGTAGCAGGACCAGATGGACGAGCTGCAAACTGTTTCCAATACACAAAGGTCCTGCCGCTACAGTTCCGGGATCTCGTCCCACCTGGAACCCACGGATGCAGCTGTCCCTGACCACCAAAGGCAAAGCCTGTCTCGCCCCAGAGGAAGAGCCCGCAGGCTGGGGTGGGGCGGAGCTAGAGACCCAGCTCACAGCTCTGGTCAGGAGGCTTTAAAGATGGCTGCCGCCGCCAGCCTGGCACACAGTAGGGCTCCAATTGCGCCCGGGAGCGCAGCTTTTCTCGACCGACTGGCCTGTGGCCTGCGGAGGCAATTGCCAGCAGCCCCTACGGGCGTGTCCCGCTCTCCGTTAAACTCCTGGGCCCAGGTCCCGCTGACTTCCAGTGGCCTGGTGCCTGCCTGCAGGTTCCCGCGCACTGTGCCGGGAAGCTGTATCTCCGCCCGGTCCCCACCCAGCCCTGAGCGGTCTCTGTATATTGCAGCTGAGAGTACTGCTTGGCTCTCACAATTGCTTCCTCTCCACAGAGTCTGCTGTCTCTAGCCACAGCTTTGCCCCAACTCTAGGCTTGTCCCTGACTGAGTGGATGGGGAGGTGCATAACCGCTCGGGGGTCAGGTCGCGCTGCACTAACCTGGTGAGCGTGTCCTTCCCGCGCTCTGGGCTCTATTGTACTCCATGAGCTCTCTGTTCTTTGTGAAAATTTTGAACCTGTTTTCTTGGGCTGGGCGTTCCAGGTTGTTTCTCTGTAATTCACAATGCTGTTTTCAGAGTGAGTGGTCCGTGCTTGCAGGTAGCCGATGACGTTTTTCACCTCCTTCCCTGGGAGCGGTGCAGTGGGAGGACTCTATCAGACCGCCATTTTTCCAGAAGTTCTTTAAATATTTCTTGTAGTACAGCTCTACTGGCGACTTCTCTCAGCTTTTCTTTGCCTGAAATGGCTTGGCTTTGCCTTCACTTTTTCTTTTTGAATGCAGCATATTTTATAATATAGCAATATTTAAAATAAACATAGCTTTAATTGTTCACGATTACACTAAATATTTTGACATGTTATTTTACTTTGCTCAAGCTTGGGGAGAAAAGCTTCACAAAAATGTAGATTTGAATGTTTGAACAACATGCACATGTTTTTGTTAGAGGATGTACTTGTTCAACTATTTCATAAACATTTTCAAACTGTTCCAACAAATTGGACATGTTCAAGGCCTTTTTTTAAAAAATTATATTTTATTTATTTATTTTTTTTGACACAGAGTCTCGCTCTGTTGCCCTGCCTAGAGTGCAGTGGTGTCATCGTAGGTTACTGCAACCTCCAACTCCAAGGGTCAAGGGATCCTCCTGCCTCAGCCTCCCAAGTAGCTGGGACTACAGGTACATGCCACCACACCCAGCTAATTTTTTCTATTTTTGGTAAAGACGGGCTCTCCCTCTTGCTCAAGCAGGTCAAGACCTTTTATCATCTAAATAACAAATTAGTTACTTTTCTGATACATCCTTTCACAAAGTCCCTAACGATAGTTCTTAACGATGAAGAGTAACTGTTCCAGGCCTAATTACTTTTGACAGATCTAGCCACTTCTGACAAAAACAAACATTTTTATGGTACATCCAGTCCAACCCCAAAGACTAAGTGACATCTTTGAAACAGAACTCCTTTAAAGGCACTTTCAATAGTTATTTTCATTTTGACAGCTGGATAAGAAATCAAGTCTTCAAGCTGCAGGTCCTCCTTGAAGTGGCCAATTGTTTCAAATTTTGGAAGATTTTTAGTTTGAAGAAAGGTCATGGTCTTTGCTGAAGCTGAACTGTCCATTGTAATTCATGTAAAGACAAATACCATCCAAGGTATGTACAGAACACTGTGGCTTGATGCTCTTATTTACAGAATCATGTAGATTAGCTGGAAGCAGATGGTGATGTCGAAAGGTACCCCAGTCTCTTGATCTCTGTGATAGCCGGCAGGACAGCTCACTGTCCACTACATCAAATTGGCAAAGGACACAGCAAAGATGAACTTTTGGATTCCAAGCACATGTAAGGATTCTTCTGCTGTTAAGGTTGATTTTGATTATGTCAATAACTTTGGTAGCTGGTCTATTACTAGACTACAATAATCTGAATTCATTTTTTGTATTTGGCCCTAAAATATCTCTGCTGAAAATCCATAAACTATGCCTAAATGTTCTCCTTTGACAGAGAATGCCAGGCTGGCAAGAAGGTTTAGGAACCACTGATATTCAAGATCTTTATTCTCCTGGAAGAAAATTCTTTGATATTTGTGGATCCCTTAACATACCACAAAAACTCCTCCAAAACACTCTTTTAGAATATGTATTTGACTGGTAGTAAAAACAAGAACAAACAACAACTCTTCCTCAGGTGGAAGCAAGCTTGCACACTGCACATAGAATGCTGTTGCTGGTTGTATCCTCACTTCTGCACCTGCAGGAGAAGATGTACTCCATCTGCTCCATATATACTGTAGCCTTCCATGCAGCCATGGCTGTGACATGAGATCCAATCTGCATCTGAACTGGCAGATGCCCTTAAGCCTACACTTGTTACATGGGTGGCAGGTAGCAAAAGTATAAAGGGTGCTTTGGAGCAAAGGGCAGTTCCATGGTATAGGTGTTGCAGCTGCTGCTACAGTAATTGGTGATGGGGAAGGCCTTATCTTCATTTCTGTGTGATATTTTTGCTACGTATAAAGTTCTAGGTTGGCAGATACTTTTCTCCCTTCAGTACTTAAAAGACATCATTTCATTGTCTTTTAAATGTCATAATTACTCTTGAAAAGTCAGTTCCTTAGGATTTTACATTTGGTATTATCAATATTTTTAATTTTAGCCATTCTAACAGACATATAATGGCATTTCACTATTGTTTCAACTTGTATTTTGTTAATGACTAATAATTTGAATATCTTTTCATAAGCTTACTTGTCAGCTGTGTATCTTCTTTGGTGAAGTGTCACTGCAAATATTTTGTTTGTTTTTAAATTGTATTATTTGTTTTCTTATTGGTGAATTTTGTGGTTCTTTATATATTCTGGAAACAAGTCCTTTGTTCACTATGTTATTTGCAAATGTTTTCCCCAGCCCATGGCTTTTCTTTTTATTCTCTAACAGCATTCTTCAAAGAGCAAAAGTTTTCAATTTTGATGAAGTTTAATTTATAAACTTTTTTCTCTTATGAATCATGCTTTTGTTGTTTTATCTAAAACTCTAATCCAAGATCATAAAAGATTTTTTCCTATGATTCCCCTTCTAAAAGATTTATATTTTCAGATTTTACATTTAAGTCTATAATTAATTTTGAATTAACTTTTATACACAATGTGAAGTGTATATCAAGTGCTCTTATAGACATATAGATGGCCAGTTGTTCCAGTATTATTTGTTAAAAAGAATTCATTCTTCATTGAATTGCTGTTGCACCTTTATCAAATATCACTTGATCATATTTGTGTCTCTATTTCTGGATTTTCTATTTTGTCCATCGGTCTATGTGTATATTCTTTTAAAAATGTTTAAATTTTATTTTAGCAACAGTGTCTTGCTCTGTAGCCCAGGCTGGAGGGCAGTGGTGATCACTCACTGAAGCCTCCAATTCCTGGGCTCAAGCGATCCTTCCATCTCAGCCTCGCCTCCAGAGTAGCTGGGACTACAGGTGTGTGCCACCACACCCAGCCAATTTTTTTTTTTTTTAGAGAAGGGGTCTCACTATGTTGCCCAGGCTGGTCTCAAACTCCTGGCCTCAAGCGATCCTCCCACCTCGACTTCCCAAAGTGCTGAGATTACAGGCATGAGCCACCACACCTGCCTATGTTTATATTCTTTTACCAATATCACCTGGTTCTGACTAGTGAAACTTAATACATCTTGAAATTGTAGTATAAGTCCTCCAATTTTGTTATTCTTTCCCAAAATTGCTTTGGTTATGCTAATTCCTTTTTATTTACATATATATCTTACAATCAACATGTTTGTATGTACAGAGACTCTTCCTAAGATTCTTATTGGGATTGTATCAAATCTTCAAGATCAATTTGGGAGAAATGAAATCTTAAGATGATTTAAGACTATTGAGTCTTTCAATTTATGAATACAGTGGCCCTTTACTTAGGTCTTCTTTAATTTATTTCATCAGTGTTTTGTAGTTTTGGCATATATACAGCAGATGCTGTATATGTTTTGTTAGACTGACACCTAAGTATTTTATTATTTTTAGAGGTAATTATTATAAATAGGATTTTTAAAAACCTTGTTTCCAATTGTTCATTGCTAGTATATAGAAATATGACTAAATTTTGCGTATTGATTTTATGTCCTACAACTAGGCTAAACTCACTTACTAATTATAAGAATTTTTTGGTAGATTCCTTGGGATTTTCTATAATACATAGAAAATCATGTTATCTGCAAATAGTTTTCTTTCTTCCTTCCCAATGTGAATGTCTTTTTATATCTGTTTCTATTCTTACTGCATTTGCTAGGATTTACAGTAGAATAGTAACAGAGTGGACATTCCTGCCTAGTTCCCTATCTTACAGGAAAGCACTCAGTTTTTCACCTCTAAATATGAAGCTAGCTGTAGGATTATTGTAAAGCTTGAGGCAGTTCCCTTCTATTCCTACTTTGCTGAGAGCTTTGATGATAAATGGATATTGAATTTTGCCAAGTGGCTATTTCACATCTACTCATATGATAAAGTAGTTTTTCCTGATAAATCTATTAATGTGGTCCCCTATATTGGTTGATTTTAAAATGTTGAACCAGTGTTGCATTCTAAGGATAAACTCCACTTTGTTGTGATGTACTTTCTAAAATATATTGCTGGATTTGCTTTCTACTTATGTTTCGGAGGGATACTGTCTGTAATTTTCCTGTAGTATTTCTGCATTGTTTCGATATAAGAATACGGCTCTCATAAGATGAGTTGGAAGTGTTTCTGCTCTTCTATTTTCTGAAGAGACTATAAGGAGTTGGTATAATTTCTCTAGAAATGTTTGGTAGAATTTGCTAGTGAACCACCTGAGCCTGGAGTTTTCCACCTTTAGAAGGTTTTTAACTACAAATTTAATTTTTTTTTTTTTTTTTTGAGACAGAGTCTCACTCTGTTGCCCCAGCTAAAGTGCAGTGGTGTCATCATAGCTTACTGCAACCTCAAACTCCTGGGCTCAAGTAATCCTCCTGCCTCATCCTCCCAAGTAGCTGGGACTACAGGTAGACGCCACCATGCCCAGCTAATTTTTCTATTTTTGGTACAGACAGGGTCTTGCTTTTGTTCAGGCTGGTCTGAAACTCCTGACCTCAAGCAATCCTTCCACCCCGGCCTCCCAAAGTGCTATGATTACAGGCATGAGCCACTGCTCATGGCCTAAATTCAATTTCTTTAATAGATATAAGATTATCCAGGTTATCTACTCATTTCTTGAATTAGTTTTGAAAATCTGTGTCTGTCAAGAAATTAATCCATTTTTATTTAAGTTGACAAATTTACGTGCATAGAGTGGTCTGTTCCTTATTACCATGTTGATGTCTGTGGAGTTAGTGGTGATACTGCTTCTTTCATTACCAGTATATTTTCCACTTCTCTTTTTTTGCTTTGTTAATCTGGCTAGAAGTTTATCAATTTTACTGATATTCTGAAGAACTAGATTCTGGTTTCATTGATTTTTCTCCACTGTTTTTCTGCTTTCAATTTGATTGATTTTTGTTGTTTATTCATTTCTTACTTCGGCTTATTATGGGTTTAGATTACTTTTTTCCCCCAGTGTCTTAATGTAGAAACGTAAAATTATTAATTTGAGGCCTTTCTTCTTTCCTAATATAATCATTAAGTGCTATAAATTTCCCTCTAAGCATTGATATATATCCAGCTTAGATATCTGGATATACATCACTGTATAAAGGTATCTACCAATATACTATCAAGCTTAATAGACTTCTTACATTATCACTATGTATAGAACATTTTACTATTAATTTATATTAATTATCACTGATCAGCTGTTTTTCTTCCAATTCTGAAATAATATTCAGGCAATAGAAATACCATTTGTTTCCAAATTTTGGGCATGGTATTGCTCTTATTCAGTATTAAATGCTTAAAATCAACATGAAAAACTAGATATTAAAACATTTAATACTTTTTACCTGAAATTTGAGCTTGCTTTCTCCTCCTTCCCGGTCTCGTTTATGCATATTCACCATTAAGGCTTCATAACAATCCTTCCAATAAAGTGCCATGTGCTCATGACCTTCATAAAATGTATGAGTTTCATACTGCTTCATATAAGGTACAATCTTATATAAAAAAGAATATACAAAATTTAATACATATTTCTATAAAAGCGATAAATTAATAGAAAAATTTTGCTCGAAAAAGATAAAACTTACATATTTTTCAATGTAAACTTGCCATTCATTTGAACTACAATATTCTTGAAAATCTTCAAAAAATGAAGAGCTACCATTGGTAAAAGGTAAAGAAGGCAGGTGCAAGTTCATGAAGAGAAGCTCATAAATTTTGGAAACCAGGGTCCGAACGAGGGGAATCAGAAATGAGTACGTTTCAGTCCGTTGCTTGATTGATTGACTTAGAACATGTTCCAGCTTTCCTAAAATGTAACATGCTTCATCCTGATTTTCAATCACTTTTGTCTGAAGAAGGGTATTTAGCTTAGCTGATGCCATTGCACAAACCTGGAAGAAAACACTTTAGGTGAGGAAGAGCAGACTAAAGCAAACATTTAGTGACAGCACAAGCTCTGCCTGACTCTGCAGGCTCAGAACTTTTAAACAATAACTGTCAAGAACTGTAAAGGGTCCTAGATCTTACCTTACCTCCAAGCTAACAAGTTAGCCTGCCACAGTTTCATAGACGTTGGCAGAAAACATAAGACTCCTGGGTCAGAGACAAAGATCTACAGCAATAGCAATAGCCAGAGTATTGGCTTTTGCACTGGTTCCCCAAACTACAATTCCCACAGTGAGAAATGAAGAGGATTAGATGATGCCCGCACATGTAAGCACATTTTAGGAGAGGAATCCTAAGCATAGGGAACCTAAATCTTTTATATTAGGCAGTAAGCTTGTCTGATCTTTGTCATGGAGGGAGACATGACCTTTATCTTCCAAAGTTGCTCATATAAACAACCTCAAAAACACAGTTCATAACAAAGGCAGCCAGAGTCTCGATTCATGAGATATGCAGAAATACAACAACAGGTTCATGGGTAATTATCTACCAACAATGGTTATAGGCAGAAGCACTCTTTCTCTGGATATGAAAGAGGTAGCATAGGGCCCGGTGCATGGTCCATGCCTGTAATCCCAGTACGTTAGGAGGCAAAGGCAGGAGGACGGCTTGAGGCCAAGAAGTTTGAGACCAGCCTGGGCAACATAGTGAGACCCTGTCTGTACAAAAAATTAAAAAATTAGCCAGGCATGGTGATACATGCCTGTAGTCCCAGCCACTCGGGAGGCTGAGGTGGGAGGATAACTTGAGCCCCGGAGTTTGAGGATATAGTGAGCTACGATCATGCCACTGCACTTCAGCCTGGGTGATAAGAGCGAGACCCACTCTCTAAAATAAAAAAAGAAAAATAGGTAGCATACAGTCCCAATTGCTGTTGGCAGCCATTTTGTGTCCATAAGAGAAGACAGCTTAAGATGACTGATGATCAAGAGCAGTGCTGTGAGAACAGCAAATAAATGGAACCAGAGTCCTGACTGAAGCCTGCCTTAAACTCATCTTAGCTACAGAATTCTTAATTATATGAGCCAATAATCTTCTTAACTAAGTCAGTTTGAGTTGGTATCTCTGTCACTTGAAATCAAAAGTATTCCAAAGAACAAGTATATAGGAGGTCCAAGTCCTTGATCAGAAATGTAACTACCCTTAAAATTCCCAAGGACAATACATATTCACGGCACGAGCCCCGGCAAAGAAATACTCTATATTACTATTAAGCTTTGACCTTAAACCCCAATGTGGAAAGGTAAATTAGGTCATTAAGGGGGCTAGAGAAAGATCTAAGCCTTAAAACCAAAGCAGGAAAAATAGCATACTGTACTTCTTTCTCCTTCTCCCTTAACCCTATTTCCTTATTTTGGATCTTACTTCCCAAATAAAGAAAAGCAAAAGAAAATTAAAAAGTATTAGAACCTGACACCACTTCAAGAATGTATTTGTGCCAAAAGTTAGTCTGGAATGTACACACAAGTCTTTGCAGAATAAGGCAACAAGAAGAGACCTCAGGCAGTCACTCTACGCAAATCTTAACAAAGCAAACAGCATTGGAGGAAACAATCTCTAAGATGGCTCAAAGCTTTAACTTCTCTACTAGGAAGTGAAGCTTCTTCACCCTCCTCCTATTTACCCCTAACCGTCCACCCTCACTTTAGTCTTTGAATCTGACTAAAGGATTTAATTCCAATAGAGTCCAATAAACGAAAGAAAAAAAAAGTCATAAAATCTCTACATCCAGGAAATACCAATGCTAATATTCTGGACCTTTTTTGCTATGTGTCTTTAAAAATACTGTTTACATAAAAAGTTGAATATCCACTGCTTTGCTTTTAACTTAATATCATGGCATGAAATAAATTCTAAGTTTATATATTTATTTAAAAGTATAAAGATACTTTTAATGAATACAAGATAATTTACTTGACCATTGCTTTAATTTTGTATACACGCATACCACATACACACATATATTCCTCATCCTACCCCGTATTATAAACAGTACTGCATTAGGGTCACCTGAGGAATTACAAAAAATACTGATGCCCTAGTCCCTCTGATTCTGAATTAATTACTATTAGTGATGCTCTATATAGGTATTTTTTAAAAGCTCCTCTAGGTGATTTCATCCGCAGCCAGGGAGGAGAATCCTTGGCTCAGCTAAGACAACTGGGGGAGTAGGGAACCAGACCACCTGGAGACCATATGCTGCATCTAAATGAATCAACAACCATGTAGTTCTATTTTTGAGAAAAGCTGGGAAATCTTGGTTTTTGGATGAAATCTCCTTAACACTTAAATACTGGCAATTAATTAATATGTATGGGCCAAACAAAACAAGTTTGCTAGCCAGATTCATTTTGCAGGCAGCTGTATTATAACCCCAATACGGAAAAGAGATTCCTGACATAACCTTTAACATGTACAACCTCAGGGAAATATGCTTTTATATCTGAGAGAATGAAATTAAACACCAGGTTAGTGAGAAATGTTTTAACTACTGGTAGATAGTATCAGTCTTACCTGTAGGTGCTGTACTCATTCATCTATATTTATTTAACGAGTATTTACAGAGCACCGACTATGAAATAGGCACTGAATATTTAATGGTGAACTAAACAAACAGACATTTTGTTTAGGGAAATTTCACCACATGAAAAAACACTGGAGGGTAAAC
Source organism: Daubentonia madagascariensis (assembly GCA_023783475.1). NCBI lineage: Eukaryota > Metazoa > Chordata > Mammalia > Primates > Daubentoniidae > Daubentonia > Daubentonia madagascariensis. Next base: position 8,255,079 of record JAKFHU010002088.1, read on the forward strand.
TACAAGTGGAACACAAAAACAGTCCTACATGTAAAATAAATAACTACCTGGCATGCTAGCTGCAATTACTTTAATATTCCTTAGGCTAATATTAATGAAAAAGCCAAAAAAGCTATGCATATTCTATTTCTAGCTGGAGGGGAAAAAAAGAATATTACAACGAACACCTATGTGTATAAAGATTGTTTAGTAATATTATTACTTTAGGATTAGTTTCAGGGTAGAATTACTAGACAAAGAGTATAATCATTTTTAAAAGTTCTTAGCTCATATATTTTAAAATTGTATTTAAAAGCCTGTACAATTCAAACTTCCACCATCTGTCTTAATGCCCATACTCTTTTCAGTTTTCCAGTATTTTCAAGTTTTCTACAATGAATATTTGTTACTTTAGTATGAAAGGGAAAAAACCCCTATTTTAAAAAGTTAGTAACATGGGGAAATGAGTTTTATGTAATAGGAAGAGAAAGAAAAAGAACACAAAATCATCCAAATATATGATCATTTCAATCATCTGAAAAAGATATATTCATAGAAAAAAAAACTAAAATACTAACAGTTGTTTTCTTATGTTATGAGAGATGTTGAATAATTTATTTATTTTTTCCTCTTTATGATTTTGTGTATTTTCCACAATAAGCAGGTGTTACTTTTACAATCAGAAATAAATATTTATTGAAAACAGAGTCATCAGATTATGGTCTTTTTAAAACAGGGCAACTTTTTTTTTTTTTTTTTTTTTTACGGCAGATTAAGAGTTTATTCGCATAGCGCTAAGCAGGGAGATGGGAGAAATTTCTCAAATCCACTTCTCCGAGAATTTGGGAGACAGGATTTTTAAAGACAGTTTGGCATAGGCAGTTGAATCTGCTAATTGGCTAGGTTCAGGGCGGAACCATAGGGTTGTAGAAATTGTCTTCTTTGCTGACCACGTTCTTGGGTGGGGGTCACAAGACCAGTTGAGTCAATTCCTCAGTATAGGCCACTGGTCTGGGTGGGTCAGCCGTTTCACTGGACTGCAGGACCTGGAAGATACCTCAAAAACTACCCCTAGGTTTCAAAAAGGTGATATTATCTATGGAGAAAGCTAAGAATCTTTATGACCACTAGCTATGTGGCTCCAGAGTGGCAATTACAGAGAAGCAAACAGGGGCACAGTAGCTAATTATTATCATCATTTTTAGCTAGGCCTGTATCTTATTTTTAGCTAGGCCTTTACCACAGTTCTCACCTTGCACCCCTTCTTATTAATTTGTAAGGGTGGTTTCAATCCCGCCCTGGGCTTTTACCCAACCTCATTCCTGAGGTGTGGGCAAATGAGAAGGTAAAGGGCAGACCACTGCTCTAGCTTCTTCTGGCTGAGAAGGGATGGAGTTGAGGTTCAGCCCAGGGTAAGGGGGGAGAAACTATTTTGCAGTCATCTGCAAATATCCATGGGTGCTGGGTTTCGTACCTAAGGTTTGCATGATGAGAACATTAGTACCCTTATTTACAGCCTTAGCACAGTACTTAAGTGAACAGTGGATTATAAGATAGGTAATACCTAGCTTCAAGAGCCCCTGTAGAACTGATCTGAAGTTCTGGGCAATCCAAGTGAATATTCCTGAAAACCAATCAGGTGAGGGATCACTGGTAGAGCCCTAAAACAGGGCAACTTTATGTCAGAATTTGAACCTCTCCATGTTCTTATCAACATTATATCTAGTTTATGTATATTAGAAACCAGTCCCACCCCAAAGCCCCTGCACCAAATATAAAAATTGAAACATCAAAAGAAAATTAAAAGGGTCAGGTAAATTATCTGTCACGACTAATGCAACTGAGATTCTCACAAGTACCTATGTAAACAGAAAAATGACAGACTAAAATTCACTTGAAACTTTTCTAATCTTTTAAAATTATAATTTAAAATAGAAATAAATATTTCTTGTGACCAATATTTTATTTACCTTTATTTCAGAATGTAGCACAATGCTTAGTACTTGGAAGATATTTGGTGTTTGATGAACAAAAAAAATATGAGATAGAATGTAAAATTGTGGATTAGTAAAATATTACAAAAAATCTTGAAAGAACAATTTAAAAAATAATTTTCCTAAAAATACAAGCCCTAAACTGCACATACATAAATAGTCTATGCAGGCTGTCTAGCACCTAGCTGGCTACACTGAATATAGATGATATGAGTAATGTTTTTAATATAAGCTATGTGTAAATCCTGTAAAAGGAAGCCTTAAAATTATACCAACTCATAAATATCAGGAAGAAACAATCATTTAGCTGCTTCTCAAGCTCTTTTCTGATCTCACAAAACTCAAACTCCAAGTGAAATCATGGATATTTTTGGAATTAATAAAATATTTAAAATACTTCAGAGACATTATCATTTAGTTGTCAAATAAATAATACTTATTCTGCATGCAAGTATAGAAAATAATGTAAAAGGAATTGACAAACCTGCAAATTACCCCTTCCAATGAATCCAAGAAGCAATTGGATCTGAATTTGAGAGAGTTTTACCCATACTGGACTTTCAGAATACCAGACTGACAAGCAGTCAAAGAGCAGCATCATATCCTCTAAAAGCTAAGGAAAAAAATCATGAAGTAAAAACATTCAGTTTTTTAATCCACTGATGAGTTTTCCCCAACACTAATACAAATCATAAATATTTTAGAACTAGTCCAGTGTTCAGTTGGTAAAAGCCAAAAGAATCATACTAGCAATAGCTAACAAAATCTGTAACTGTTCATCACATCTTATCCATGTTTACTGCATCTGATTAAGTATAAATGCTCTAAAAAGAGGGGGTACAAAATTTCATTCTCTGAATAAAGTTAACTTCCCAAAATATAATTTCAAAGGGATATTACTGCACCTTCTCAGTCCACATGTTTGAGTTAACTAGTCCCTCTGATTGCAGAAAGTCTTGTACGATCAGCATGAGTCGGAAGCCATTTTCAGCAGTTACTGCGTTAGTTCTTGCTTCTCTGTTTTCTGTGACTGCCCATTCTAACATCTTTTGTAGCAAGCTAAGTGTAAAACAAAGTCCTCTTAAAACCACTGTGATCTTAGGAAAATAGTAGGACATGAAAAAAAAGAAAAAATAGCTTGAGAGGTAGCACTGTATCTCCAAAGATACACCATCACTGGCAGGTATCACTAAGACATTGTAGATGGAACTTAATAATGATGGAGTAACTTCTTAACTCTTTTTGGAGTATCAATCTTTAATATATCTAATACTAAAAGTAAAAGTAAAAGTTACCTGTTTTACTTGACTATAAAAAAGCTACGACAATAATTCACATTCCATCTTTCATGAGATACTTAAAACAGTTTCTTTAAAGCTATAAATTGGGAAGTTTAGGGAAGAAAGCCTTATTATGCCTTACAGAGGGTCTATCCCTGTAGAAAAACAAAGGTAATTCTACCCTGGTATGCTGTTGTTACAGAGTCCTGTTACCTACAGGGAACCCTAAATCCTTCAGAGAAGTAATGAAAACACTACTCCCTTCCCTAAGCATGGAAACACTCAAAATTTGGATAAGCCTATAAAACAAAATGTATCAAGTCCTCAAATACTGCAGAAAACAATTTAAACAAGGAATCTGTAATCATTTAAAATTTAAATTTATTTAAGATTTCAAACTACTCACATTTGAGTTAGTTTGGGATTTCTCTTTAGATCCTACTAGAATGGCAAATGATAGGAAAAGGAACTGAATACAAAGTTTCTCCTTTTCTCCCTTTATATCCACTGAATACTGAATAAAAGTTCAGTAACTAATATAATTTCAGACTCCTACCCACTCCAAAGGAAGGTGGAAAATCACTAACTGAATGCTTACGTTAGTTTTATTTCATCTGATGGTCGAAGTAGCTCACTGGATATTCCTGGCTTAGTTAGTGCTGAAAACACTTGTCCTCGTTCAATCCAAGTATCATAATCAGACTTTTCCAGTCCCTTACACATTACATAATTCAAAATATTTGTCAGTAATTGAAGAAGCTCCTCCTCACATCTCTAGAAAAGATAAAGGAATTTTAAGTAACTGGAGGGAGGAGGTGTTAAAAGCATGTAATAAGAACTATAACATATACTGATTGTAATTGTTTAACATATTTTTAAAGTGCCTTGATGAACCTGGAACTTTTACTAGGCCCTAAAGATACGAGATGAATAAGACATTGGCTTTGCTCTCAAGAAACTCACAATCTAGTGACTTCTAGGCTTCTAAACCTTAGATCATGAAATTTAGAACGTGAATATGAAATTTTTAAAAACTGCTTGCACATTTCTAAGGATTAGAAGTATATAAAATACATATGAAAATAAAAAATAAGGAATTTTACCTCTTGGCTTTCAAGTAAAGAGAAGTCATCACTAAAGCCCATATCATTTGTGATGCTGCTTTCTTTGTCAGACTGCACAGAAAATGACTTAGCAGACTCTATTGGGGATGGTGTACTAGGCAGGCTGTCCAGCATTTGACTTCCACTATCACTCATTTCACATGAGTCAATTCCACTGAGATCTAAACTCAAATGTGAAGGGTTACTGTGCCAGAATTCTTCTTGATTCTCTGATTTGAAAGACAATTCTCCTACAGAGCTATCTTCTTGAAATAATGGTGTGTTTGAGTCTACAAAGTGTCTATCCTCCAAACTCCACTGATCTGAAGACACATTAGCTGAGGCAAAAGAGTTGTTTTTTTCCTCATCTGTCTTTTCATCGAAGTTCCTCTTAATATCTTCAGTTGACATATTTTTATCATTGTCTTTCATTAAAACAGTTCTACTGTGCTTATGAAGAATATTTCCATTTTCAAAATTTGCTTTTAAAAAAAGCCTAACTAAGGTGTCTTGCCAACCCACTTGTTGTGATACTTGATGTGCTGCATCTGGCTGGGACTGCAAAATCTGTAAAATCTGCAAAGAGATTAAGAATACAAAATTCTTCAAAAAGTATACAGTACTTTATATCAAGAATAGTCTCTTTTCAGTTATTTTAATGACAAAGCAATTGAATGATAAACTATAGAAGGATATACTTTTAAAACATTATGTTCTTAATTAGATTATAAACTATTTGGGGGACATTGTGTTTCCATCTAATCTGCATATTACTCATTGTACAGAGTCGGGATGTACTAAAATATTTGCTGAAAGATAAAAAAGGAAAACTTTTATTTTTTCCTGTCCATTCTAGTTTGTCCTAAGGAACAACTAAAATGATCCTCTACATGCCAAGACACACACGTTATTAATTTAATTTGGTCACAGAGAAAATATAAACAGAATGATGATATATATAAAAGGTACTAAGGTGATATCCTTTCAACTAAATACTTTTCACAAGCCTACTGTATTTGTTCAGCAAATATTATTGAACATATACTATGTGCCAGGCACAGTTCTAGGCACTAGGGTTAGGGGACTGAATACAACACATAAGACACTTAGATAGAAGCTGGGTATACCATGAATAATGTTTTCCTGTCTCATCTTTTTCCCAACAAAATTAATGGTTGCTTTTGAAAAACATTTTGTTCAGTAAATCTATACTGAAGTTTAGCATGTCTAGTAAGTCTATATTGTACAAACAAAACAAAAACTAAACTTTAATTCCAAAAAATTCATTCCAATAAAACAGATGCTGCTATTTAGCTGGAATAAGAATTTGAAATTAAAAAGTGACAATGACATGGGAATATGTATGATCTCCACTATCCAGATTATTTCAATTTTTGAATAAAAACAAGTTCTTAAAAACCTTCAGAAAGTCAGTTAAGATCTTTAAGACATTTTTATCACAAAGCCAATAAACTTCTATGTAGATGAAAAGAACTTTGGCTCTCAAGATTTTGAATATCTCTCTTAACAGAAGTTACAACTCTGACAAGTTTCAATAATGTTGGTAAGGACTGCAGTATTAATAATACTAATGTATGCTGACATAGAAAGCAGTGAGTCACAATGACATGTGAAGTTTCTTACTTCACTAATGTTATATCAATCAGTGAGCTACCATTACTTTGTTGGTGCAGAATAGCAATTTTTTTCCTTCCAGATTAAGCTTTGCTTGGCAAAGAAACTTTTCAGGATTTCATGACTTTAAAGTTTCCATAAAATAAGACTTACTTTATGTCTATTTTACACACATCTAATGGATAAAAACCAAGCTGCACTGAGAGTTGTTTCTAATTTCACACTGAAAGGAAAGGATCAATTTACATGACCTACTTCAAATACTCAGGGTTGACATGCAGGGAAATAGTCACTGTCACACACACTGTTTGTATAAACATAAACTGGTACAGTTATTTTGAAGGACAATGTGGCAAAATCACGTTTACATTTTGAATTCCATTTGATACAGTAACTCTATTTCATAGAGTATGGCTATGTATTACCACAAATAGGAAAAGATATACACAAAAAGATACTCTTAACAGCAGTTTATAACATGGAAAAATAGTAAATAACCTAAATGTCTATCAATAAGAGGTAAGATAATATTTTATAGAATAGCCATAGAATGAAAAACCATCAGCCATTAAAAAGATATATACATATATTTTTTCTTTTGTTTTTAACTGACAGGAAAGTACTGTGACATAATTAGGAGGTAGAATTACAAAGAAAAGCAAGGAAGCAAATTAAACAGTAGACAGGTCAGTGGTTACCAGTGGAGGAGCGAGAAGGTTATGGTCTGAATGGGGCAGGCAGGGTAACTACCTCTTGCCTTAAAGGTTAAATGCATACTAAAGACTAATAATTGTTGGCATACTCATAAACAAATTATAGAAAATTCTTTCCACAGAGTTCAAAAGATTCAAAAACTCTAAAATATAGTATATAAATTAGAAATGGTCACAATCATTGAAGGTTCTTAATAAAGAAACTATTCTCTGGTAATAAATTTTTGACTCTGGAAAGGGAATATTTCCAGGAGACAAGGAAGAGCTTAGAACAACAAATTCACATGCTGATTTCTTGTGATTACATGAAGTTAATTCACTTCAAAAAGGAAACTGTTTATTTATAAAATTGTATCATTTATAAAATAATAGAAATGAAAACTTCTGCCTGCTGCAAAATACTCAATGCAAAAGTTATTTACAGTATGATGATGATGCTATTATTAAAATATATCTTAAAGGTTTACTAACCTTTCTGCAGATGACCACTCTAACATTTATATATGTTCTGTGAGATATATATACCACAGATAACAGATCTTTGAAATTAATAACAGGATCTATGGTGGGGAAAAAAAAGTTAAAATTAAATTCTAGAGATGACCAAAGAAAGAACCATGGGTAACACTTGTATAAATGCTGAAATAATTGTTTCATTTTAAAATAGGAATTATATATATGTTCAAATTTTACAGAATAAATAGGTTTCAAATGTTTGACAACCTCCTGGGTTAACCCTAAATAAGTATTCTTTTTTTTTGATTGCCTGAACATACTGCCCATACTGTGTGGCTCTTACACTATTATTTATCTTTTATGTACATGTCTTGCCTTATTAATACAAAAAACTTTATACCCCAAAACTCCCCGCATCTGGCATAAATTCTACTATTTGCAGTAAGTACTGAAAAAAAAAATTTATTTAAAAAATTAGAAAAAATGAATATCTGGAATTAGTTTTCATTTTGCCTTTAAAAATTTAAGCCCCTTAAAGAAAAAATCTTTTGTACATATTTTCTCTAGTATCTTTTTCTTTTGTTATGTGGACTCAATTATTAATTTAATAACTCAGTCAATAAACATTTACTGACTAAGGCACTGTGCTAAACTCTGGGAAGACAAAAGCAACAAAAGCATCTAAGGTACAATACCCAAGGAAGGCCCTGCCGAACCAACTAACAAGTAATTTTAAAAGCAACCTGAGAAAGGAGTAAAAAAATTCTAGAAAAAAACATTTTTTAAGTGTATTAAGTATTATTAGCCTTAGTCATACCTGTATTTATGATTTGGTTGGTCAGGTTTTTAATGAGAGAAATATTAACAAGTGCTTCATTAAGAAGGAGTCCCAATCCAGAGTAGCCAACTTCTCTGAGTCGAATACGTTGTTTACTACGTTCATAAACATTTGTGCATTTCAACATTTGTTCCATAATCTGGTCACGACAAGTAATATATTCTTGTCAATATAAAGAACTAAGAATAGTTTGTTGCTTAGGTTAATATTTAATAAAATATTACCATACATTGTTTTTGGAGCATCATTTTATTTCTTCAGTATAAAAACCCCAGCACTAATAGGAGGAACATTCCATATTGTATTATCCTTAAAAAATGGATTTAAGAATAAATTGGACTGAAATGCATGTGTATTTAATAAGTGTTAAATAATTAACATATTTAAAACTCTGATTTAAATATGGCAAATGAAAGAGAAATAATTTAAAATTTTCTTTCCTAATGGGTAAGGCTTAGATAGAAACAAATCATACAGCTTGCAAGAGGAACAAAGATGTGTCAAGACCAGTTCTGGATTAATCCAGTAATCCATTTATGTAACAGTTATCAAAATAATTTTCAAGGACAAGGAAACATTTGTTAAGCAACTTATCTATATGTCCAACAAGTTATTAATCTCTCTGGACTCAGTTTCTTCATCTATAAAATGGGAATAATAACAACACCTACTTCATAAAATTGTTGCAAGGATTAAGTAAGCTAGCGTATGAAAAGTGCTTAGTGCCTGACATACAGTGGGTGCAACATAAGGTTAGCTATTATTATTAACTGTCAAAATGTTGTGAATTGCCACACAGACCCCACCATGAGTCAAAAATGAGATGAAGATGGTATGACAAAGTGAGTATTCCACTGAGATGATTTTTCAGATTACAATATAATTAGTTTTTTAAAACACAAACAACTGAAACATGAAGAATGTATATAAAAATAAGTTGAACTGAAAGTTAGAAATAGATATGAAAAAAGAATTTATAGTCATAGAATGGCTATGTTGCAAGAAAATTCATGTAGCCACAAATGTCCCCAAATACAAAGATGCTTAAGAAATGTTTGTACCTTAAAAATGATTTCTCTTAGTCTGTCAGAGTACTTCTGATTTAAGAGCAAGGCGTAAAGTATGTCAGCATTTCCTGGTTCAAACAGCAGTAAGAAAAGCTGACCTCTAGTTGGGCTGGTACATAGGAGACTGAAGAGTACATCCAAAATTCCAAAGAGCTTTTAAAATTAAACAACACAAAACAAACCACCACACTCATATATAAAAGCACACATAAAGTCGTAAGACACAAAATATTTAACTAAATCCTACACACCGTAATGTTTTAGCTTAACCGTACTATCTGACGTTTTCTGAACTGGCCCTGCTTTCATCTTACTCCACTTCCTTTTGCACATCTCTTCAGTGTCCATATTCACCTGTGGAAATCCTACCTATCCTGCTTTGTCCATATGAAAAGGCATTTCTTCCATAAAGCCTTTCCTGGTCTCCTCAACATGTAAAACCCTCCTATGAAAATGTCATAGGACTTTGTACCTCTCTTATAGACATTATCATACTCTACTTTGTTTCATAGTTATCTGTAAACCTCTTACTGACCCCTTTCCACATAAAGCTAAAAGAAAGAATAATAATTCATTCATCATTATGTTACCTGCAATGTCTAATATTATTCTGTATATATAGTAAGTTCTAAATAACTAATGCTTTGACTGAATTGACCAAGAAAATACCATTGGCAATGAATCATAGATGCAACTGTCACGAAACAAGATGGCTACTCATCATTCTAAATAACGAGAAGCTTTTGAAGCAGTCCAACCTTATAAGAAAATAGCCTAAGTTAACTCGTCTACATAATACCAATTCTGAAGCCATGTAACCACTGAGTACACAACAAATATTACATGTAGAGGGCAAAATATTTTAGTCAACATAAACCTGCTGAAATTTGTGGTGCTGAGAGGGTTATACAGAAAGACTGCAGAAACAGCAGTAAATACACTTGGGTTCTAGTTCTAGGTTTGTCAGCTGTGCATTTTTAAGTCATACTGTCTCCCTGAATATAAATTTCCAAAAGTGTAAATGAGAAGAGTAATTCCTGATCTGTATATTTTATATCAATGGTTCTCAAATTTTACCATGCATACCACAATAACCTGGAAGGTTTGATTCAATAGTTGAATCAGTAGTATATCTGCATTTCTAATAAATTCCCAGGTAATGCTGGTCAGGGACCATTCGATGGGAACCACTGCCTTAAAGGGTAGTTCTAAGGATTAAATGAGATAATGGATGTAAAAGTGTTTTAAAATTAGACACACATTTACAATTTACTCTTTATGCAACATTTTTAATGAACCTATGTTACATTAAAATTCATGTTAGAAATCTACCCAGTAACTTTAATGACAGGTAAACGCATACCATGAGGACTATGAAAATAGGCTTCAGAACTACCAGACAAAGCAACTATTTCCACATACTATTTTTTCTAGCTAACTGAAATATTAAATTACATGGCCATCTATTTTATTAAACTTTCAGTTAGTCAATAAAATTGAACGCTTTAACTGCATGGTATTGTATGTGACACTATACAATTTTACTCTTAAAATATTTAATTAAACAAAATGCAAGTTTATAATAAGATGACATAGCAACTTCAATGTGAAAAAGTAAAAATAGATTTATCTCAGTCATAATACCTGTTCTTCTTCATTAGTAGCAGCTATGTAACCCATAATACTTTGTATCTCTTCATGAGTTCCACCTTTGCACAGAAAATATTTAATTAGTCCATACAAAGAAGTCCTTATTGTTCGAATATCATCCAGAGATAGCTCATTATATTTACAACCACTCCTGAAAGAGAAAACAAAAAGTGCATGAACTGAAACTTTAATTTTTACATTTTTTCTATTTCCTATATAGAAGAATTCATAGTTTAAAAAAAGGTCTTTCCATGTAATTATTGAAAATCATAGTACCTTCGGCTTCTTTTTCTTTTTAAGGAAAATCTTTTGAAGTTAATAGTTTCAGTGACAAAAATTAAATATTAAAACAGCTTATGTTTATACAATACTCATTATGTAGCAGACACAGTTGTAAGTGCTTTATATTAACTCATTTAATTTAATCCTTAAAATAATCACAGAAGATCATAGTTTTATTATCTACTTTTCACAGATGAGGAAACTCAAGCACAGAGAAGTTGAGTAATTTTGCCTACAGCTACACAATTAATGAAAGCAAGATTCAAACCCAATGTATGTGACCCATTGTTCATTTTAACCTCCACACTATTCTGCCCCTCTGAAGTTAAAAGATACTAGAACTGCTGGTAAAGAGAAAATTTACACATTCCAATCCAATCTGTAGCAGACAGAAAACAATATATCAAACTGAGAAGGAGCAAGGGCATCATACCCATAATAAATCCTAAGTGTATCTAGGAGAAACTGCACGCCATACTTCTTTCGGAAAACTCTCCTGCTGTCTTTAATGATGGTAGAAAGATACTGTATGTGACCTAAAATAGAAAGTTCACTGGTAAATGATATATCTAAGATAAAATCACATAGGTAGTTATAAATTTCCAAAACAACTATAAAATTTTATCTGATAGCCTGTTCTCACCAATTCGAAAGGGAAAATCGCCACGGTTCCAAATACGGAAATCAAAGAGTAAATATTGATACATTTGTTGCAGGAGCTGCATATTTTTCTCTAATGATACCTGTTCAATTAGTAATTGAATTGCCATCAATACATTAACATCCATCAAGGTACTTGGCACCTGAAATCAAACAGAAGAGGGTTCTATAAAGCTCAGTTTAAATAATTGTCATTAAACTATAATTTCAATCATTAATTCAGAACATCTACTAAATATAAAAATAGAAAAACCTAGGTTAGAAAGATATAAACAACTCAAACAGTAATTTTTCTGATTCAACACTAGAAAAGATTTTCCTAATGTCATATTGCTAAAATAGTCTTATATTTCTCAAATATCACAAACATCAAAGCTAACAAACAAGGTCATATATATCAAAGATTATACACTGTTATAGAAAGTAAGTAATCCTTATATGATTCCATAAAAGTTTTTAAAAGCTGCCTGTGAAACAAATTATATCCATTAATATAAATTAGGCTGCAACACCAGTATCTTTAAAAATGTATTTATTTATTAGGAAGGAAAGAACCCAACACTAGCTGCTAATTATAATCATTAGCTACATCAACACGTTACACTGGCTCACCTTCTGAAGTAAGGCACCAAGAATCGGAACTCCGTGGGAGTGAATAAGCAGATTGTTCCTATGTTGAAATAGGACTTGTCTCTGAACACAAATGTTTTTTTTTCACCAAAATAACAAAAGATAAAAAATGTGTTTTGCAAAAAACAGGATGTTCTACAGGTTTTCTAGTCTTGACTCTGTGTTTTGTGTAATCAGGAACCTTATCATTAATTATTATAATTATTTGTAGGAATCTGCTTCAGCAGTTTGCTTCCAAAGCTTACTTGTACAAAGGAAACAGAAAAAGCAGCAACGGCGTATTGTATACTTACACGTACATGTAAATATTTTCTCTACCACAAATTTAACAATGTAGTCATATTCCCAGTAACAGTATAAACTAAGGATAGTGGAGAGTAAAACCAACATCTTTAGTTTTTTGATGAAAGTATAAACTTTCTGAACTATATTAGTAAAATCAGGGATGACTGCTACAACTACAAATGGTTAAGTTTCTTCTTAATGGTGGTAAGATATTTTAATCTATTTTTCAATTAATTCTCAAATTTCTCAATGACAATTTTGTGTTAATTTCATCTTAATACCTGATGCCTTTGTGGAGGTCAATACCATACACTCTCCTTCCACAGGTGTTATCAATTCAGGAACTGTGCTTTCATTCATTTCTTCAGGAATCTGTCCTTCACTAAAGTGGCTGATTTGTTCCAATAGAGGAAAAAGTACATTTAGTCCACCTATGCAGTTTATGATGTCCTAAAAAGAAAATTACAATTTTTAATTTTATAAAACAAGGGCAATTTTATCATTTAATATCTAAACATGCATGAAGTTATAATATAATATGCTAAATAAACATTTTAGCAATGTATAGGATCGCCTAAGCTAAAGTAACCAAGGATGAGAAGATGCTTTTAAAGAACAGCCTCAGGGATCACCATAATCAAGACACATCATGCCAGACCATTTTTATTGTATCTTTGTTTTCCAAAGTTTAGGGATTTTTGACCATAGGCAATCCAAACATAAGCCCATAAGTGGATCTCATAATGTAATTCCAACAACTGTCACTAGGCAGTTAGGCATAATGAACAGGAGAATAAATCATTAAAAAAATGCATTTGGTGGTAGAAATATGACTGACTCCTCTACTTTTAGTTAACAAAAAGGTAGAATGGATGCTTTAGCCAAAGTTCATTTTTGGATTTTTTGGGTAGCTTAATAAAATATATTCTCTATCTTTTGATCAGTTACTAATATCTCTCTGGTCTCATTTTCTTCATCTGTAAAATGGGGATAATAATAATATGCACTTCATAAAGTTGTTGCTAATATATAAAAAGTGCTCATTGTATGACATACAGTGGGTGTCATATAAGGTTAGCTATAATTATTAACTGTTAAAGTGTTTTGAATAGCCATGTGGACCTAGCTTAAGTCTGTGAACAACCTCTTCATATTCTTTGCCTGTTTTTTTAAAATAAATTGTATTATATATATATTTGAGGCTTACAAAATGTTGTTACAGGATACCTATAGATAGTAAAATGGTTACTATAGTGAAGGAGATTAACATATCATCTCACAGTTACTTTTTTTGTGACAAGAGCTAAAATCTACTTATTTAACAAAAATCTCTAGTGCAATATAATTTTATTAAATATAATCCTCATGTTTTACACTAGACCTCTAGACTTGTTCATCCTACATATCTGCTACTTTATTTTGCCTGTTTTTCTTACTGATTTTTAAGAGCTCTTTGTAGAGTAAGTAAATGAACTTTTTGGATGGCAAATATTTTTTACCAGCAGTCATTCATTGTCTTTGATTTTGCTACAGTAAAAAAATACAGTTATCTTTCTCTTGATAATTCTGTTCCTTTTTGATTTCCACATCAGGCAAAAGTCTAATTAGTTAGTCCACATGGCTGTAACTCAAGGCACCAAATATGCTTTAATTTTCAGATTTTCAGGTATATACGGCACAAATAATTAGGTTTCTATATATACTACATAGAACTAGGTTTGTAAAACCAATCTTACAAGTGAAACAAAAATTAACTTATGAATTGTCAATCATGTCATAAATATAACTGTGTTAACAGATAAGAATAAGTGTTTTTATCCCAAAATTAAAGAGAAAAATTTATACACCATGAATAACATGAGACTAACACTAATTGACAGATTCATTTCTACACAGGCAAAACTATCTTAATAATTTCTGTTCCACTGAAACAATAAACATATTTGGTGTTAACTGACTAGAAAAGCTTTTTGCTGATTTACCAGCAAGACCCCTTATAACTATCTTTTATATTTCTTTTGATTTTACTTAGGCTATAACTTCTATTTAAGATACCTTTTAAGGAAATACTATATTTAAGAAATAGAGTACCTCTGACTTTCACATTAGCCTAAATAACCTTTACTAATTTAATCATTCAGTCAACAATTATTTATTGCATATCCCTGTACCAGGCACTGGTGAAAAAAGTAGTGGTCCTTCCTTCAAAGTTCTTAAGGACTACGGAAGAGTCAAGCAAACAAGCAGTTACTATTCACCATGATAAGTGAAATCATAAAGTGCTATGGATACCCATGATAAAAGCAGTTAACTTAGTCTTAGAAAATAAGTAGAGGCCTCTAGATGGAAGCTAAGTTCCAGGTGCAACATAAACCTGAGCCCAATGAAGAAAGCTGACAAGATATGATAGCCCACACAGATGTGGAGAGAACGTGCAAACTCTACACTAACAGTGGCCCTGGATGGAAATCAATTTTTTCCCCTCATCAACATTGTAATGAAACAACATTATTCAAGGACCTGCTGTACCTTATGAAGGCAACTAAGTTTCAAGCAAATCATTCATTCATTCAGTGTAGTCATTTAACTTTGCATTTGTTTATCCTTCATATTATATGTCCGTATAACATTTTAACTGGGATCTATTATTCACAACAATCTGGTGGTGCTTCAAAGACAAAATCTTTGAAAGGATCGGTAAACTTATATAATATGTTGCCCAACATTTATTATTAATTTACCTTAATGTCCCAGTTGACTACTTTGTTTCCTGTTAATCTTCCATGCAAACAATTAGTAGATAAATCAAGACAGATTGAATTTTTGCAGGCCTAAGAATAGAAGAAAAATATGGCAAATAACTAAGTGCAATTAGAACAAAACATAACTTTAACCATATATGGAACATTTCATCATAATTTTAAAAGGTATATAGGATGATAAGATGCCCATCATATGGATTTTAGTATTACTGTTCTGTCTCCCTTTTTTTTTTTCTTTCAGCATAGAATGTCAAGCAACTTTCTCAGTCTCTTAAAAGAAGGAATCAGGTACCAGATTCTAAAGCACTCACTCATCAAAAGCAGGTTACTGCTGCTTGTCATCTGACAAATGGGCCATAGTTAAAACTTAATTCACCAGTTACAGAGTTTTAACTTTTTTCTCATTTAAAACAATATATACAAACAGATTTTTGGCTTTTAAAAAAAATTCAATGTTTTATTCCCATTAGTACTTCCCTAGGCACAATTTCATGATACACATAAAATATGTGATTAAAATCTGAGATACAGAAATCACAGAACAGAAAAATATATCATGATATAAATATCCAGTCACAGATATAAGACACTATTTTCCCTCATGTTACTGACAGACAATTCTGGCTTTATTCAGATTAAGAGCATAGTCTGCAACTCCAGAAACGGTTAAAGTCATTTGTTAACTTCCATTCATAAAGGCATGTAACTTCACATTCAATCAGTGAATTTGCAGGTTATGAAGCATCCTTGAATCTAACCCCTATTTGAAAGAAAGAAAGAAGGAAGCGAAAAGAAGGAAGGAAGGAAAGAAGGAAAGGGAAAGAGAAGAAAAGAGAAGAAAAGGGAAGGGAAGAGAAGGAAAGAAAGAAACCTACCAATTTTAGCATATATGATGTGGCTACTGCTTTCCTTAAAGCACTTGAGAAAAATTGCTTTAATAAAACAAAGCATATTTAACTCAATTAAACTGTATTAGTCTCAGAGACAGAAATGTTATTCTCCGGTTACTACTTTAGTTTGGGCACTGTGTATCTATGACCTGTCCTAATACAATAATCTATTACTGATACGACTGTCTCCAGTCTCCTACCCTTCCAATCCAACTTTCATACTGCAGCTTGAGACCTTTTTCTAAAATGCAAACCTGATCATGTTACTTAAAATCCTACCTATTTCCTATTATTTAGTCTGGCATAGAAGGTTTGCTATAACGTGGCCTCAACTTGCTCTGTAGTCTCATTTCCTGTTATCTTTTCCTCCTGCTCAGTGCCCCATACCCAAATATACGTAGAACTCGGTTTTACAATCTGTGCCTTTGTAGATGCTGTTCACTGTGCATCCCTCCTCAACCTTGCCTTTTAAAACACAGATCAAACCATCTTTTCTATGATCTTCTAACTTCCTAGAAGAACAAACCACACCCCTTTTGTGCCCTCACTATACTTTGTACATAATTCCAACAAAAAAATACTGTATATTAGTTAAGGATATACCCTAAATAGGTTGGGTTCTAACTCCAGCATTACCATTCACTAGAATTATGAGGCTACGCGAGTTACTTACCTTTACTGAGCCTCAGAAAACTAACGCTCAGAAGACATACAGATAATACCATATACCTCTCAGGGCTTTTGTGAAGATTAAGTGAAACAATACACATGAAGCAGTTAATATAGTGTTTAATATGTTGTAAGCACCGAATAAATGGTAGCTAAAAACAAAAATAAACGCTCATAAAATTATACTGAACTTCTTTCTTTACATATTTATTTTACTTTAGATTGTAACCTTCTTAAAGTTAGAGACTTTAATTTATTCATCATTGTTTCCTAAGAGTTTAGCACAATTCCTAGCACAAAGAGACTCAATAAATTTTAAGCAAATGGATGATTAAACACCTCCTACAAATGAATACAAAAATGAAAAACTGCTGACTATAAAAAAGTCCTCTAGAGCAGCTTTTCCCAAACAAGCGTTTGTTAATAATGCTTGTTATAAAAACAAAATGTGTTTTAAATAACCAGTGAAACAGTAGGATAAAATAAAAATAAACTATTTTCTTTATAGTAGAATTTTTACAGTTTATCATCAATCTCCAAAAGGGATAAAGAATGTAACAGACTCCCAAACTTACTTAACCACAGAACACTTGTCTCATGACATACCACCGTTTTGGAGAAATATTCCTTCAGTAAACTGTTTAATTGTATATATTGGTCATATTGGGTTTCTTGGGGAAAAACAAGGAAATAGCTATTTTTTTAATAATACAGATTTTTTACTTTCAACATTAAAAAAAAAAAAAAATCCAACGTTAATGTAATCAAGTTCAAAGTTACTTTGTAAACACAATACAATGACCAGATGTCAAAAAGACCAATTGGTCATCACATGCCTAGAACATGTCACTAAATATATTATTTGGATTAAATGCAATTATATCCTAGATGTCTATACTAGATAGTAGAGAATAAAAATAAGTATAAGATATGGCTCTTCAAAGAAATAACGTAAAATATAGTTGGGTAGACAAACATTTCTTTGGGAAAAAAGTTATGAAAAACAAAATATAAGATTTAAGAGACATTACAACAAATATAATACATGAACCTTGACTGGATCCAGGATTAATTTCTAAAAGGCTAAATAAATATTTTGGGGAAAATTTGAATATAGATTGTATTTTAGATGAATTATGGATCATTTTCTTAGGTAGGTAAATGACTGTAGAAATATTTAGGGATGAAGTGTCTTGATAGCTATGTTAATTAGCTTTCACAAATGATTTGAGATAGGCAGATAAAGTCAGCACATATAAAAGAAAAAAAAAATAAAACAAAGCAAGTATGGCAAAATGTTAATAATTGATAAGTTTAAGTGAAGACTATACAGGATATCACTTTACCATTCTTTCAACTTCTCTCTACGTTTGAAATTTATCAAAATAAAAAGTTGGGGGGAAATATAACTAATAAGTAAATTTTATTAGGTCAGATATAATAAAAAAATTCAAAAGTAATAAATTATGATCATGTACCAGCTGGCTAAACTAGAAACAGACACTCAAAAATGTATAATCTCACAAAACCAAAGCATTTTCTGAGTCCATGTAGCATTGAGTATAATGGAGGCCACTGATAGTGTTTTTTGCTACTTCTCCCTTTTCTTCTTCTCCTTCTTCTTTTTTTTATTTTTAAGACAGGGTCCTGCTCTGTTTCCCTGGCTTGGAGTGCAGTGGTCTGATCATAGCTCACTGTAACCTCGAATTCCTGGGCTCAAGTAATCCTCCTACCCCAGCCTCCTTAGTAGTTGGGACTACAGGTGTGCGCCAATATGCCTGGATAATTTTTTAATTTTTTTGTAGAGACGGGGTCTCACTATGTTGCCCAGGCTAGTCTCAAACTCTTGGCCTCAAGCAATCCTCCCAAAGTGCTGGGATTACAGGCATAGCCACTGTGCCTGGCCTACTTCTTCCTCCCTTTTTTTCCTCCCCGTTCTACCTTTTATCTTCTTTCCCTCAGTCCTTGCTGACCACAATTACTTTTATTAGATAAATCCTTGACAGAAAAAGGACTGGGCATTGTATGCTATAAGTAGTTACTTTTTTCTCCTTTGGAAGCAAACATTTCTTTTTTTTTTTTGCTATATCACATTTAGAAAACAAACAAAAGGCTGATCACAATTTTGTTTTATCTCTCAGTAAACTCAGAGAATATAAGGACAAACAGTTTCATTTACTGAAGTCATTAGTACAAATTCCAACTACAACTATTCTTATTCATACTATTGGTATGACATAAGGATAACAACATTTAAACCCTAATTGAAGATGTACATCTTAATTTTTATTGCTTCTCACCTTCCTTTGAAAATTCTTAATTTTTAAAATGGCAATTCAAGCCCCTCCTTTCAATTACCCACTGAAATGACAAAAGGAATAGAAAAGGAATTTTAGTTCACAGCATAGTTATAACTAGATGGACAGTCCACGAATTTACTCTGACCTTTGCTGTGTAGTGAAGAAGGACGTTACCAGGCAGGTCAGCCATATCAGACTCTTGACATTTCCAAGGGCTTAAACAATTTGGACCTGAAAATTATTTATAGACATATACACACATCATTGAATATATATGGTCTCTTCGGTTCTATGTTATCAGAACAAAATTTAAAACTAAGCTGTTTCAAGCTACTCAAACAACACAGTCAAAAAACATTAGCTAAAATGTACTTTAGTTTTTATACTACCTCCAATTATATTGAAAACCTATACAAGTTGGGAAGTGGATCAAGCTCCACTCTAGAAAAGAAATTTAATATAGCATTAAAAAACCATTATCAAATATAACAAAATCTGTTAGCTTAATGTAAACCAATTCAAATATATAAGACAAAAGAGCAAAACATTCGATCAAAAATGTGAACAGACATCACAGAAATAGAATAGAAAATAAGTAAGAAGAAATTCTCAATACTAAAAAAATCAAAGAAATACAAATTAAGGCAAGGTTCCATTTTACATCTAACAGGAGGAAACAGTATTGACCATTCCATATTATTGTGACTGTGGAGAAACTGGTACATTTAAGTGTTATTGGTAGGCATTCTGAATTGGTATATCCCTTTCTGGAAACTGATTGGGCAACATGTATTGGAGAGCCATAAAAATATTCACATACTTTGAATATTTATCCTGGGAATTCATCATTAAATACATCAAAATAAGAAAAACTATATCATACTTAAAATTTGAAGTTTATATCAATATTAAAAATTATAAACAACCTAAGTAAATTACACATTATGAATATAAGGAAATATTATGTAGCCATTAAAAACAATTATTTATGAAAACTATGTAACAATTATTATTTGTAAAAGTAGAATAATGAGTAGGAAAAATTATAAGAACAAAATCTAAACTATTAATAGAAAGCTGTAATGACTACACTAAATGACTGATTATTAACTTGGAATTTATTTAGATTATAGATCACCTTCAAATACTTTGGTGAGTTTCAAAGTAATGATATGGTTCTAATACAAACTTTGAAAATCTGGACAGTCCCATTCATCTCAAAATTCCCATGCAATCTAAAAAAGATATTTTGACAAATAAGCTACTCTGCTGAGTTAATGTACACAACTCTTAAAGGCTTAACTCCTGAATATACTGCTATAATATAGATATAATTTTGAAAGTAATTAGGATCCAATAATAACCACTTATATGTATGTTTAAAATTATAGCCAAAGGAAAAAAAAAAGCCAAAACAAGAACAACAAAAAAAACAGTTTGTAAACTTATCCAAGGTCTCCTAATTCTACTGCCTACATGAATTCTTCAGATATATTAATATAGCAATTATAAAAATTGTAAGTTTTAGAACAGGATTAATGATTTTAGAATCAATTACATAATTTCTTATGGAGATACGCTTATATTTTGTTTCATCAATTCATTAAAATCTGTCACAAGTACTGGCAGTGTTATGGACTGAACTGTGTTCCCCTAAAATTCTTACGTTAAAGCCATAACCCCCAACATGACCGTATTTGGAAACAGGGCCTTGAAGGAGGTAATTAAGGTTAAATGAAGTCATAAGGGTGGAGCCCTAATCTGACAGGGCCCCTTAAGGAGAGATACAGAGATCTGTTTCTCTGTCCATGGGCACATAGAGAAAAGACCATGCGAAGACACAGCAAGAAGGAGGCCACCTATAAGCCAGGAAGAGAAGCCTCACTAGAAACCAATCCTGATGGCAACTTGATCTTGAACTTCCAGCTTCCAGACTGTGAGAAAATAAACTGCTGTTGTTAAAGCCACCCAGTCTGTGGTATTTTGTTATGGCAGCCCTAGCAGACTAATACAGGCAGTATTATGGATGATTTTTAAAATATTTTCCAAAGGTTTTCTTTATTTATGCCTACCAAAAAAAGTCTTATACATGGTCGGCTTTTTCTTCCCTTTCAGCTTCAATTAAAACAAAAACACTCTTCAGATCAAATATATTCTTCAGAATATATTCATACAACAGAAAAAACTCTAAATTTAATTAAGCATTATGACTGTACATGCTCACCTGCTAAATATAATGCCTTCACCTGAGAAGGCTGTAGTGCTTCATAGAAGATGATAACAGACCCTAGCTGACCCTCCAGAGATGTGGGACATCCCCATTCACTGTCCTGGGTTCCAGCTGATATCAATTTGGTAATCAGTTTTGATTTTTCACTTGTTCCTCCCCAGGAAGCTGATGAAAGAATTCCACCAAATGATGTCCGATGAGGAGTAATGGGAGAAGAAAAAGGTGGATCTGGGATTTGGGATGGTGGAGGAGTGGTGGTTCTTTGCCCAGCTGAACCAATGCAACAGGAAGTAAAAGGCTAAAAATTAAGAAACAAACAAAAAAAATACAATTTTAATTAAATATCCACCCTCATATTTAAAATTAAACAGTATATAAAATTACAAAAAAAATAAATTGAAAATAAAAGTGGAAGCAGTTTTATTTTTACTGGACCATGATGTGCACATGCATATGTAAACATAAGAAATCATTAGCAAAGTTACCCTTGGCCTATAGAATTTGGATGCATTACTTTTATGACTTTTTTGGATTTTTTTAAGTGTATATTTTTGCAAATTTTGAATTTTTTAAGAGTGTATATTATAAAAACATTGTTAACTTTACTGTTTCCTAAAATCAAGAAAACTACTTTTCCCCTTAAAATTTGTAAACAGAGAATTACACAGGAGTATTAACACTAATTACAGGCTATTCTGGAATGGTCATTGAGATGAAAAGCCAGAAGAAGTGACCTGAATCCTAGACTTGATAAATAATCTACTCCATTTCATTACCTTCAGAAAAGGGCCTCTCAAAATTACCCAAAAATTCTCAAAGAACTTTCATACTACTGTTCTTTGAGGACCACCTCAGTAAATAAATTCTATTTTATACCTAACTACAATATGAAGGTTTTAAGCTTCACTGTTTCAATTTTATTTTGTTTTTATTATTTTTATTTTTTATTTATTTATTTATTTTCACTGACACAGAGTCTCACTCTGTTGCCCTGGGTAGAGTGCAGTGGCGTCATCACAGCTTGATGCAACCTCAAACTCCTGGGCTCAAGTGATCCTCCTGCCTCAGCCTCCTGAACAGCTGGGACTACAGGCGCATGCCACCATGCCTCGTTAATTTTTTCTATTCTTGGTAAACGCTAATTTTTCCTATTATTTTTGTAGAGACGAGGGTCTCGCTCTCGCTCAGGCTGGTCTCAAACTCCTGACCTCAAGCAATCCTCCTGCCTAAGCCTCCCAGAGTACTAGGATTACAGTAGTGAGCCACCACACCCGGCCCATTGTTTCAATTTTAATGGAGATGGAAAAGAGTCCATCATAATATTCTCTTAAGTATTTCACAATTTGGAGAGTTCTATTAAATGATACCTTGGTCTGTTCTATTCATTCATTTCTTTGGCTTTCCTGTTAACATTTGTTTCTTCCTTGAATTGTTTTCCTTTTTTCACATTGTTTGACTTCATCTAATGACGACAAGCTAACAATTGAATAGTAAATTACTGTATCTTAGTCTATAGAAAACACTTTAAAATTTTGGGGCACATATTTAGAATAAACAGAACCTTCTACATTAACTGAAAATTTTCAAGAGTTCTAAATCAATTGGGCCTGTGAAGAGTAGGTTAGATATGCTTACTTCATTCATGGCAGGAAATCTGAGAGGGGCAGAAACCTTCTGTTGTCCATTGTCATAGATACAGACAAGGCTCTGACCAAAGGGCCTCTTTCCAGGCATGTGAACAATGGTTATGTTGTGCTGGTGAAGTAAAACATACATTTTAAAGACGAAAATTATATTATGTCTTTGGAATGACAAATGCTTTCAGAGTATTACTCTATAACTAGTTTGTGTGAAGAGTACAACATTAAGAGTAAGCATAGTTAAATGCTGATTAAAATGATGTTTTCAAAGTGAGTAACAATTTTTTCTGCAGTACTAAAAAAGCATTTAAGCCTAGTCTAGAAAATTTACACAAACTGTAACATAGTATCTGTTCTGTATTTCCAAGTCTATAACTATTCTTTAGAAGCATTATATATTTTTAGAAAAGCAATAGAAATGTATTGTTTTTTAACAACCTATCATCTCATTTAAAATTGAAATTCAAAATCAAATTTGCTTCTAGAAAACCTTAAAGAAATCATAATGTTCATTTAAATTTCTTAGCAGAAAAAGGATTACTCCTGACTTTATGACGACGATGGTAAATAGTATTAACCACATCAATAGTTAAATGTGATGGCCTAAAGCCTTACCCAGAGGGAATCACAGAAACTGTGGTCAGGAAGCATAACCGTTGCGTATTCTCTTTTTGTGCACACTGCCACAACCAACATACCTGAATGGGTAATAAAAGCTTCAAAACCCATGCCACTTCCTGTAAAAAAGCTAATAAAAATATATATTATCAGAACACTGGAAGCCACTTGTTGAGTTTCATTATCACTGAAGCATACAAAATCATGAAGCCATCATGAACATCTTTATCAATGCTGTGGCTTACATTCTATTGCCACACATCAATGCAACCTTGTTTCAAAGATACTTTTAAAATCCTTTGTGGGCATAAGAGTTGAGTAAATTGTAACAGGTAGCATTATAAGTGGAATTTCACTAGCAAAAGTAAAACCATAAATTTTCAAATTTTCAAAATTCTTTCACATAAGATTCAGAAATCAAAAATAAAGGTCTTAAAAATCACAAGGCATATTAAAAATTACTGGCTGGTAAAGTCTGGATGTACATACACATAGGTTTTCTCTTCCTCCATATAAATATACAGCACGTTCAATGGAACAGAGAGATCATCATTCATTTTCAAGTTTATTATTCCTCTTTTTCTCCACTTTTACACTAGTTTTAAGAAGGAACCTTGTTTCCAAACTAGCCTCAGAACTTAACCAACAAAATATTTGAGACATATACCTATTATTATGAAAGCAATAAGGCATTATACGTAAGCTGTGTGCAGCCTAAGGATGAAAACGTTTTAGATAAATTCTTCCATTAGGTTATTAAGTATGGAATATCCGATTTCGTTAAGTACTAAGTTTGATAGTTGCTATCTCTGACATTTCACTTTCACACTTCTTGGTTTTGTTTTTTTCTTATTGTGAAGGTACATCCTCATTCCTTCAAACGCATGTTTTGGCTTGTGATTATCTTTCAAACTTTTTTTTTAAGAGCCATTTTTGTGAAACCACTGATGAGTCAAAAACTCCTGTTATTTTTTAATATGAGTTCTGTCGTGAAACCAATGCAGCATAGACAGCTCGAAATATCCATCAAGTGTTTGGGAAGGATGTGGCTAATGAACGCACAGTACATCAATGGTTTGAGAAGTTCCATTCTGGTGATTTTAATCTTGAAAATGAGCCATGTGGGCAACCTGAGACCAAGGTGAATAATGATGAGCTCAAAGCTGTAGTGGGAGTGAATCCATCTCAACCTATGCGTGAATGAGCAGCAAGGTCTGATGTTACTATTCCAACAATATTGGACCATTTGAAACAAATGGAAAAGGTAAAGAAGCTGGATAGATGGGTACTGTTGGGTCCGCCCCGCAATGCATGCGGTAGATAAGTCAGATAAGAACACCCCTAGGCTGCAGGCTCCAGAGGAATCTCCGGAGGTTGTAAAGATAACTCTGAATTACAAAGGCTGGGATGGAACCGGCAGAAACTGGCAGAACTCCCCCTCCCAAACTTTCTATAAAACTCACCACTTTCCCCTCCTCTGGGTGGACGCCTTTTTTGGCCTCCACCCACCTGCACCCAGGTGCTCAAAATAAACGGCATTTTACCATGCACCCAGGCTTGCGTGTCTTCCTCTGGGCTCTGACCTAACAGGTACCACATGAATTAAGTGAGTGTCAGAAGAGAAATCATCTCAAAGCTTGCCTTTCTTTGCCGTCACGACATAAAGGCGAACCATTTCTACACCATATTGTTACATGTGATGAAAAAGGGATTCTTTTTGACAATCACAAGTGCTGGGCACAATGGTTGGATAAAGATGAAGTGCTGAAGCACAGTCCAAACCTGAATATTCATCAAAAAAAGCTAATGGTGTCTGTTTGGTGGTCCAGTGCTGGTATTATCCACTACAGCTTCATGAAACCTGGCCAATCAATTACAGCAGATGTCTACTGCAGCCAATTGTATGAAATGATGAGGATGCTCGAGATTAAGCAGCCAAGATTGGTCAATAGAGATAGGCCAATCCTCTTGCAAGACCACATGTTCCAAAAACAACGCTGCTCAAACTACAGCAGCTGGACTTAGAAACTCTCTGTCATCCACCATATTCACTAGACCTTGCACCAAGTGACTACCACTTCTTCCAAGCTTTGGACCACTTCTTGCAAGGAAAAATATTCAATTCTCAACAAACTGTAGAAAATGCCTTTTGCAATTTCATCGCCACTCACGCTGCAGGCTTCTTAGCTGTTGGCATAAGCAAGCTACTGTTAAGATGGCAAAACTGTGTAGGTAGTTTAGGTGCATACTTTGATTAACTGTACTGCTTCTTGTTTGAGATATAATAAACTAAACTTTTCATTCGAAATCGGACATTTCATATTTAATGACTTAATACATTTAAAAACTAGATGTTTGGCTGGCTGTGGTGGCTCACACCTGTAATCCTAGCACCCTGGGAGGCTGAGGTGGGCAGATTGCTCCAGTTCAGGAGTTCAAGACCAGCCTGAGCAAGAGTAAGACCCGGTCTCTACAAAAAATAGAAAAATTAGCCAGGCATTGTGATATGCACCTGTGGCCCAGCTACTTGGGAAGCTAAGGCAGGAGAATTGCTTGAGCCCAGGAGTTTGATGCCTGCAGTGAGCTACGATGACATCACTGCACTCTATCCAGGGTAGGGGAGTGAGACTCTGTCTCAAAAAAGAAAAAAAAAGGAAATTGAATCTCCCTCCTCACTCCCCACCCTTTAAAAAAAAACAAAAATAAAAATAGATGCTTGGAAAAACATTTTCCTGTTTAAGAATCACAGCATATATTGTTATGACAGTATTCATCTATAATTCCATAACTTGGACCAGTACCTGTACAATTGTTTTCTTTTTCCTCCTTTGTTAGCAATGCCAAGAGACAACTGATCCTGATCTAAGCAAAACCAAGCACTACAAGAAAAGGCAGACCCCGGCCATTTCTGTATAGGAGGCACAGAAATTCCTGCCATACTATGTGACAAATTAAAATACTGCAGTGCACTCTCTAGACTTAGTTTTCGGGCCATTTTCAGGATTGCTCGAGTCACAGGAGTGATGTAAGGGTGAATATACTCAGATTCATCCACTCTCAGCAATCGTAGTAGTCGACGGATTTCTTCTGAGCTAACTGACTGACTCCCCAAGGAACCATGGATTGCAATCAAGTTCTCAGCACAAGTTCGATGGAGAGTAGAATGGGAGTCAAGGGTTTCAATGATTCTAATTCCCATGTTTGCATTGACACAAGTAGTTCGACTCTGCCTATTAATACAACAAATTCTTTTCAGCCAATCAGAGATGAAGATTTGCAGGTCATGGGATTCTAGCTCTGGAAGCCATTGGATAAGAAGCAAAAGAGGCTGGACATTACTAATGCCCAAAATCCCAACTGAAGTGTGGTCACCCTCCACAGCCTGGAAAGCAACACAAAAGATAAAAGGTTAGTTACCATTTTTGAAATGGAGATAATGGAACTTCTTTTAATAAAGATTAAAAACTCACCATATTCATAAGTTCTTTAAGTAGTTCCAGTGGTGGCTGACCCAGGGATTTTAATACTTCAAACATATGTGTATAACCAATTCTTTCTTTAAATACTTCCTAGAAGGGGAAAACAATATTTCAAAGCACATTTTCAAAGACTAAATTTGTTGGAATATTAAAAATAGTGAACAATACCCATTTAAGCTAATTAACTTAATATTAAATAAAGATTATGAATTCAATATATGTGATTACATGCCTTCATCTTAAAACAGATTCCATATATTTTCTAGAATAATAAAGTTATAATAATCTATCAAAATACAAAATAAATAAAATTAACAATAACAGTGTATTATAGAATTATTATATTATTTGCAGATTAGGGCATATGACACTTCCTCTACTTTTTTCACTTGATTTGTAATTAGTAGAACATTAGGTGAAGTCAAAACAAAAATAGACAAAAAAATGAGACTTGGTTTTTATTTTTTTTTTATTTTTATTTTTTGCTCACTGCTCCCCCAAAAATGTGACTTTGAGGGCAAGAGGAGTCACACATAAGCCTCAAAGGACTAGATGAAAGAGTTCTGGCAATTTTGAGTAGTGGCCAGAAAGAAACTGAGTACGAAGAGTTTTCTCTCTGCTATTTTGTATCTAAACAGTCTGAATTATCTGGAGCACCAAGTTCATTTTAGGAAGCCCTATGTCACATGTATTTTTGAACCAGTGGGCACCCAAAGCCATAAAGTGAAATATAAAGACAACAAAAAAACCTAGAACATACTAAATTGGTCCATTAAATAAGGTAGAAATATACACACTCACTAAAATATCAAAAGAGTTAAATAAAACCAGTAAGACTGGTTGCTTCTGGGGAGGGGAACAACTGAATGTGGGTCAAGGATAGGAAGGAAATCTTTTTTCAAAAGATATTTTTGTTATATTATAACCTTTTGAATTTTAAACATGCAAGACATAACACAGTCAAAAAATTATCTTTTAAAAAGACCTGAACATCTTTTAGGTGTGAATTTCAGAATACAGTAGAGGTGGTCCATTATAATCATAAACCAATTACTTAGAAGTTAAAATGATTTCCTCCTTACAGAAACTATTATTAAACGGAGATTAAAGTCACAAGCCAGGCTGTAAAAGTTGTAAAAGCCTATTCAATAGGAACCTAACTATGAGTTACAGCAACATTTCTCGAGCAAAAGTTACGTTCTCCTAGCACAAACCAATGGAAACTAAGGATACTACTGAAGGCATGGCTCAAAGAACAGGGAGTAATTAATTCATTTCCGGTACCAGAAAGGCAAGCCATGAAGTACATCACACGTGGCAGATAAAAGCTTAAAGTGGTAATAATAACAACAGTCACTGACATTTACTGAGCACTTATCATCTGCCTGGCACTATGCTAACTGCTTTATACAGATGATCTCACTAATCCTGACAACTACTCAATAAGGTAACTATCAGTATATAAGGTAACTAGCTGCATAACTGGACAGAATAGTCAGTGGTAGTGAATGAGAAGGGACAGAAAACCCTGAGGGTTAGTGACTACAAACAAAGAAGCAGAATTCCCATGGCCACACAACCTGGAAAAACAAGTCCCGAATTGATAGGCTATTCACATGTGAAAAAATGTTCATATTCGAGGCAGTCATAAACTGACTAAATAAAGAGTGATTATTTTATTAATGAAAAACTATGATATAAAACTTAATTTCTTAAACTCATTAACCACAGAATCACTTAAAATGATCATTTCAACATTTCAACACCCGTACTATTGTCCCATTCTTTGACCAACATTGTAAATCCCTATTAGTCTGCAGTTCAATCATCAATGTCTTGTAAAATCCTAAAGCAGTGCCCATAGGCATTTGTCTTTAAAATTATCAGCAGTATAAGCAAACAACAGTACACTTATTCTTATGCTAAGATGAGATTATTTTGTGAACTATTTCATTTCAGGTGTTAAACCATAAGTATTACATACTTTCATATATTACTTCAGGATTTATATAGCGAAAACTAGTATTATCTAAGACAACATCTTAAAGTTGGGGGGATATATGTTTCACCTTAGCAGCTGGAGACTTGTTCATTACTGCTGTCAAAGCCTGAATGGTTGATACAGCCAAGCGATCCAACTGTCCCTGAAATGCCTACCGGAGGGGGGGTAAAAAAGGAAGAAATTAACAAATGTGTTCAAAATTTTTATCCAGTTAGGAAACCTTTGCCCTGAAAATCTGAAAAAAATAATTACTTAACATGCACTACATTCCTCTTCCAATTAAATGGATTTCTGAAACACTATTACCTGCAAGAAAAGTTACCTACTTAACAGAAAGTAAGCCATGTGTCAAGAAGGATAAGGCAACATTCACTCATTACATTATAATGTTTTGAGGAAAAAACACCAAGCTTAACACATGCTTTTTAAAAATAATGGACAATCTCAAGAGGAAGGGAGGGAGGTCTATCATTGGAAATTCTATTATGTTTCAATTTCCCTTCAAAAACACACTTGAACTTTCTGGGTTTAAATTCCATTTGCATGCATAAGATAGCTAAAATAATCTTGTTCACCTAGTTTCCAAACCCTGTGTTAAAACTGAAATGTTATGTGCATACACCAATTAACCATATTTGTAAACAATTAGGTATATCTATTTTTATATAAAATGCAAAATTTGAAGCAGATACATAAAATGACATACGTCAGAATTGTCATGTTTTTGAAAAGGCAACTTTTAATGCCAAAAGTTTTATGAAAAAATAAAACCTAGCTTTATTTTGTCTTATATTGTTTAAGCTTCATCATGAAGGAGAGATGTGTTAAATTTCAGGGCAATGCATTTATTGAAGAAACCAAAACTAACATCAACAATATTAAAAGACAGCACATGACTGTTATATCAGGCTCAGTCAATCATGGAAGCACAGAATGAGGACTAGAAAGTTGTAAAAACAAACAGTCCCAAAAATCTGCTTTCAGGAATATATTACTATGATCTGACTGCAGTGACTCCACAAATAGTATTTTCCTCTCTCCCTCCCAGCAAAACACATTTGAGTACTAGATCTTTATAGTGTTAAGCTAAGCTCTACCACTTTTAGGCAAGTTATTTAATCTAGAATCCTGGTTTTTGTTGATACTGTTTGTCAAACATTATTATACAGAATAAACATATTACAATATGCATTGAACATTCTGCATACAGAATTTAATACAAATGAAATCTGTTCTAGACTTTATCCAAGAGAAGTAAGCCAAAAAAACCTAATTTCACCTACAATTTGGAAGTGTAACATAAGCTTCTAAAAGACTATTATAATTGTTTTATTAACTATGTAAGTAGGCCTCAAGAAAGATTAACACCTACAGAAAAATCTAAAATAGTACTCTGTAAATTGATATTTCACATCCAGAATGGAAAATAATAGACTATAATGTCTCTTGTTATACCACAGCTCTATTTATAAACATGGACATTAAGACAATGTTAATAAAAGATATAATGTAAGTTCTCTCACAAACATTTTAGAAAAGAAAAGTAGCAAAGTAATTTTTATAGGTAGTTGTTTTCAAACTAAATTACCTAATGTATTGTGAGAAGCAATAAAATCATATTTTTGCTTTATCGTACCCATATAGAGTCAAATTTTTAGAATGGAAAAAATTCAAATTTTTTGCTAAATTAACACTCAAAGCATTTGGCATCTTCTTCCCTTCCTCCAAGATTCAAGTTGTCCATCGAATTACAATCATCACTTGTCAATAAGAAGCAAAAAATCATGATATTAACAATGACCATTCATATTCACAAACAAAGCCCTATGGTCTCGATGTACCACAGTGCTCAGAAAAGGAAGCCCCCAAAATATGAAGTCACCACCAGGTGGACAACATTGATATCTGGGATCCCATTCCTGTACTTTATATCTCCTCAAACTAAAAAAAAAATACACATATAGAAGGAATTCTATTGACTGTTTATATCAACTGTGAAGATATTTATCCTTTAGATGAAAGCATTTTTTATTTCAATTTTTAAATAATTTTCAAAAATAATTAGTGAATATTAGAATTAAATACTGTTTGTGTATTTTAGGATGTAAGAAGAAAAGTACAGGAATAGTTACTCCCATTGACTGATTCTGGACTTCAGCTGAAACAAGATGCAGGCTTTGTAGATACCTGGTCCTCATTCATTTCTGTCAGTAATTTGTTGGCAAGGTCTTTCTCGTTCTTGTCTGCCACCTTATTGTTAGCATTTAAAAATAGCTGTTAAAAACAGAGACAAGAATAATGGAGAAAGAACATTAAATTGTTACCTACAAGCAGCAGTGAAGCTTAAATGGATTTCCATGTCTCTTGAAAATAAATCCAAGAATCCACTCATGAAGTATACCACACTTTTAGAAATTAAAGATTATTTGCTTTTTGTATTACAAACTAATATTAGTTTATATAATATATAATTATATGATGTATTTCTCTCTTGGAACTCAAAGTTATGAAAACAAGAAACAACAGCAATAATTAGAATTAGTTAATATTCCTAAATTGAGAGTAAAAGGGAGGCCAGGTGCAGTGGCTCATGCCTGTAATCCTAGTACTCTGGGAGGCCAAGGTGGGAGGATCCCTTGAGGCCAGAAGTTCGAGACCAGCCTGGGCAACACAGCAAGACCCCATCTCTAAAAAAAATTTTTAAAAATTAGCCATGTGTGGTGGTGCACACCCGTGGTCCCATCTACTTGGAAGGCTGAGGCAGGAGGATCGCTTGAGCCCAGGACTTTGAGGTTGCAGGGAGCTATGATGACACTACTACACTCTAGTCCGGGCAACAGACTGAGACCCTTTCTCAAAAAGAAAAAAAAAAAAGAGTAAAAGGGAGAAAAATTTAGATTTAGATTTATAAAGGAACTTTTATTAAGAGCAGCCTAAGAAGGTTGTTCTTAAGAAGTTCTGTCATTTCAGAAATGGGAAAATAAGCCTGGGCCACACAGCAAAACCTCATCTCTACAATAAATTTAAAAACTAGCCGAGTGTGGTGGCCCGCGCCTCCCAGCTACTTGGGAGGCTGAGGCAGGAAGACTGCTTGAGTCCAGGAGTTCCAGGCTTCAGTGAGCTATGATTATGCCACTGGTCTCTAGCATTGGTGACAGAATGAGACTGTTTCTAAAAAAAAAAAAAAAAGAGCAAGAGAGAAAAGAAACGGGAAAACCAAGGTTTGGTTATATGCTGAAATAATGCAATATAAAATGAACTGGACAGAGATATGGTATGATATGGAATGTAAGAGTATATGTAAATTTTAACGTAACAATAAATTGGTATGTACAATATAGGCTTTGGAATCAGAGATCTGAATTTGAATCTTAGTTCTATAACTTATTAGCTGTCTGATTTCAAGGAAAACACTTAACTTCCCCAAGCTTGTTTTCTCACAAATGAAAAGAATAATATCTCATCAAATAGCTGTGCAGATTAAATGACATAATCCATGCTGGTTTATTAGCATGGTATCTGGCATATAACAAGGAATTAATGAATGAAACCTGGTATTATTACCAGCAAAAATTTTAAAAAGAAAAATTATTTCATATTTAGGTGCAGGGAAGTAGGAATGCTCAAAGCTGATGAAAGTAAAAATGGGTTGGGCGTGGTAGCTCACGCCTGTAATCCTACTTCTGGATGAGGATTGCTTGAGCTCAGGAGTTTGAGACCAACCTGAGCAAGAGCAAGACACCGTCTCTACTAAAAATAGAAAAATTAGCCAGGCGTTGTGGTGAACACCTATAGTCCCAGCTACTCCAGAGGCTGAGGCAGGAGGATCGCTTGAGCCCAGGAGTCTGAGGTTGCAGTGAGCTACAATGACACCACTGCACTCTACTTGGGGTGACAAAGTGAGACGGGGTGACAAAGTGAGACACTGTCTCAAAAAAAAAAAATTAAAAATTAAAAGTCTTTCTGGAAAGCAATATAGCAATCCAAATGAAGAATCTTTTAAAAAGTTCTTACTCTTTAAACCAGTAATTGTATTTCTAAAAATCTATCCTAAGTAATAGTCAGAAAACACCAAGATTTTAGCAGAGTCCTAAAGTCAATGTAACGGTTTTGAATCTCTCTCCATGCTACTAAACATATAGTTTTCTTTTTCTCATAAGTATCAAATATCAAACATTCAAATATCTTTGGACAGCTTTAAAAAATTTATTTTAATTCAAATCATATCCCTGCAGTATAGAAAAACAAAATACCTGTTAAATGTTTAAGGTTTATCACACCTGTCACAAAAGTTAAATGTATGATTCCATGGAATCACATTTTAAGTACTCTACAGTACAATGAAATTCATTTTGCTAAGCCCAGAAGCCTTTACACATATACTTAAGGAAATTAATGCATACTTGAACTGGTGAATTTCATACAAAAAGAAAGCATGGAAACTGTAGCTAGTCAGCTTAGGGTTTTCCATCTGATTCATAAATTGTTCATGACACTTTAAGCTTTAGTTGCTAAAGTTTCCAATGAGTCTGAATGTTTAAACAGCAAAATTGTCTTGATTCTGTATTACTGTATAAAAATAGAATAATTCTTTACTAACAAAAAGTAATTTAAACAGAAAGCAATCTAGACATCTGTAGCATCATGCAATATATTTGGGGACTTAAGCTTTCACAAGATTCCAAACATTTTTATATATCCAGGAATCATATCAACTATGTCCATAAAATATGTTTGTATATCAATAAAACCTGTGATTGTCCTATATTTAATGCACAGAATACATTTTTTTCCTACTGATTAAACAGTGACGTTACATACCAGTGATACAATTAGAGTACTACATATTACAATGGACTTAGGGTCAGAAAACCTGGATAAGAAATCCTAGCTCCAGCATTTATTAATTAATATTGACCTTGGGCTAATCATTTAATCCCTTAGGACATTTTCCCTCATTTGTTTAATGAAGAAGTTGGGAAGCTTATTTCAAAGATTCCCCTTTGTTTTAAAGACTTAATAATGCTAATGTATAGTGATGAATCTATAGTGATTCTGACAAAAAATATTCCTGAAATAAGGAATACTACTGCCAGCAGGGAAGGCCCAGGTCCCAAAACCTGGTTTTCTCTCTTGGGGTTTCTTCTTCAGCATTTCCTGTTTCAAAACAAAATGTGATAAGTGAAACTTTCTAAAAGCCATGACTGTCAGCAGGTTTCCAGATATAAATTATAAGAAACTTTGGCCTATATCATAGTAGAAAGAACAAATATTAGCTCACCATCATGACAGCTATGACAAACAATATTGTATTTTTAAAAAAGATATTGCTCATATCAGAGATTTGTTTATTATATCTGAGTTTCATATACTGAAGAAAAGCCTATGCTAATAAATTTTAGTAGGAACTACACTGTATCTTAGAGATTATCCGATAATGTGTGATTAGCAGATTCTTTACACATATGAGATGTTGTCTTTATCACTGAAGTAGTCTTTATAACTGATAAAGCCATACTGCTTTTCTACAAAAATCAGAATGTTTTATAAACATTTCTCTTATGCTTTCATGTCCCTAGGATTTCTTTCCCATGAATGATATTTAAAAGGGAAAGTGGAGGCATCTTGACTATCCAGAATTTGGTAGTTTCATTGACTTCATAAATACTCAATACAACTTACCTCATCAATATATTCTTTACTATTTTATACTATTTTTTACTATATTACTATAAGGTAAGCAATGAAGTGACATAAATTCTTTCAGACATATCCCTCAAAACAGTGTGAAAAAAATCCAAGGAGCTGATTAAAATCCTTATTCTGGATTATTTTCACGGAATCAACACCTAGTATTTCTCAGCAGGAAGTCCTTGAAAGGAACACCTCAAATAGAAAGGTAAAGGCTCTTTGAAGTAGTTTCATTTACAAAGGCTTCACAAGAAGCTCTCTAAAAAAATTTGGATACCATCTTGAAATACATGGAAATCTGATATAATAAGCAGAGATATTAGTTATTATGTACTCTGACATATTGCTGTTACAAAGTGTAAATCAGTCAGAAATAATTTTTTAAAAAAGCAAATTGGTGTGTATACCAAGAACCTCAACAGTATTTCTGCTATTTTTCTACTTTTCTATATTTTATAATTAGTTAATATAACTTGTTTTTACACAATGTTCCCTAATTTAAAAAACAAACAAGAGAAGTTTATGCCCTATGACCTAACGATACTATTAAGAATAAAATTCTATCCTACTAAACTTGAAAGTTATGTGATAGCAAAAAACAAAAAAAAGAAAAAGGAAAGAAAAAAAGGAACAAATTAAGTATCTATCAACAGCGAATACTTAAGTAAATTACAGTGCATCCACTTAAAACAATATTATGTAGACATTAAAATCATGGCACATGAAAATAATAAAATACCTTAAACAAAAGAATAAAATTATATGCATCAAATGGTCACACTAGATTTTAATAATACATAACAAAAAAGACTTGACAACTCAACAACAAGAACAATCTGATTAAAAAATGGGCA
The DNA here is from genome assembly GCA_023783475.1 of Daubentonia madagascariensis. Classification (NCBI taxonomy): domain Eukaryota; kingdom Metazoa; phylum Chordata; class Mammalia; order Primates; family Daubentoniidae; genus Daubentonia; species Daubentonia madagascariensis. Next base: position 8,290,786 of record JAKFHU010002088.1, read on the forward strand.
AAGGACTTGAATAGGCATTTCTCCAATGAAGAAATACAAACGGTCAATACGTACATGAAAAGATGTTCAACATCGCTAATTATTAGGGAAAAGCAAATCAAAACCACAATGAGATAGTACCCCATGCCCATTAAGACAGCTACTATCAAAAAAGGAAATAACAAGTGTTGGTGGGGATGTGGAGAAATTGGAACTCATGTGCACTGTTGGTGGGAATATAAAATGGTGCAGCAACAATGGAAAACAGTATGGAAGTTCCTCAAAAATATTAAAAACTGAATTACCATATTATCTAGTAATCCTACTTCTGGGTATATACCCGAAAGAATTGAAAGTGGTGTCTCAAGGAGATATTTGTATACCCATGTTCATAGCAGCATATTCACAGTAGCCAAAAAGTGGAAGCAACCCAAATGTCCATCAAAAGACGGATAAGCAAAATGTGGTACAAACATATGAGGGAATGAATGTTATTCAGCCTTAAAAAGGAAGAAAATTCTGACACATGCTACAACATAGATGAATCTTGAAGATACTACGCTAAGTGAAATAAGGCAATCACAAAAGGACAAATACTACATGATTCCACTTATTTGAGGCACCTAGAGTAGTCAAATACATAAAGACAAAAAGCACAATAGTGGTTGTAAGAGGCTGGGGAGAGAAGGGAATGGGGAGTTATTCCATGGGTATAGAGTTTCCATTTTACAAGATGAAGAGTTCTGGAGAAGGGCTGAATAACAACGTAAATGTACTTAACATCACTGAATTGTATTGCTGAAAAATGGTTAAGGTGGTAAATTTTATGTTATGTGTATTTTACCACAATTACTGAAAAAAGACTTAAAAATGTCTACAGGCTAGAAATTACCATACATGATCTATTTTATTTAATTTTTCTATATATATATAAAAAATTTTTCCTATAAAATAAATAAGCTTTATCTTGAAAGACAAGAAAGTTATTTCTCACGTGAGAATTTAAAAGATGAAACAAAATTACAGCCAAACATTCATACCAGTCATGTGGGTAATAATTAATTTAAATATGCATTTTTAAAAATCAATCCATATACCAGAAATTAAACTTCAATATGCCTATTTTAAAATTTTGCCCATGAATTGCTGATTCAAGAAAGAAAGGTTTAAACTTGACTTTAAAACACTTTTCTCAAAGTGGCAGAGGAAAATATTTCTAACCAATTAAATTTTATTCTTTTTAAAGTTAAAATAGAAAACAGAATCAGCTTCAGAAAAGAGACAAAAGCAGAGATGTTAGTAAATTTATTTACCCAAACTAACACAAGCACTGTAACATCCCATTGTTAACATCCATAATGTCCTAGAGAAAAATGGTGAAAACATTTGATTCTGCAAAGAGAAGTAACTATCTTTAAAATGTGATATCAAACAGTAATATATCCTTAAGATCTACAAAGCTCAATGTGCTTTTTTTGAATTTTAGAGCTTAGGTTTGTTAAAAGGATCCCTAATTTTCAAATTAATCCTATTCCAATGTATATCATATTAGGCAATTTAAAACTTCTATCATATTTATACAAAAAAGGAGAAAAGTCTCCCACTGTGGTTTATATCATTTAACACATGATGTAGCTGTTCTAATACTTTCAAAATAAGCTTGCGTTTCAGGTCCTAAAGGCTGGGGCTATGTAGTACAATGGTGAAGATGAAAAAGAAAGAGGAAAAGCAATTCTGTGCTCTTTCTTTGGCTGAGAGTCGTGCAGCCAAGCAAAATTTCAAAACAAATATACTTTGTTTCTGATATTTATTCTGCTCCTCTGCCCCATCCTGCTGTTCTAGATCCCCCACTGTAAAATTAATCAATTCAATTTTATTTATTAAGCTTCTGCTTTGTGCCAAGGACCTAATGATGAGAAAGAAGAGATTAAAGTCAGCATGCTTGATCTGAAAAAAAATGGCGGTGTGATAGGGTCCTCCCACCATACCGCTCCCAGGAAAGGAGGTGAAGAACGCCAGCGGCTGCCGGCGAACACGGACCACTCACTCCAAAAACAGCATTGCGAATGACAGAGAAACAACGCCGAACGCCCAGCCCAAGAAAACAGGTACAAAATTTTCACAAAGATCGGAGGGCGCACGGAGCACAATAGAGCCCAGAGCGCGGGAGGGACGCACTCGCCAGGTCGGCGCGGCGCGACCTGCCCCCCAAGCGGTTACGCGCCTCCCCATACACGCAGTCAGGGACAAGCCCAGAGTTGGGACAGAGCAGTTGCTCGGGCCGGCGAGCCCTGTGGAGAGGAGGAAGGTGCCAGAGCCAGACACAACTCGCAGCTGCAATATACAGAGACTGCCGAGGGCTGGAGAGGAACTGGGCGGGGACCGAGATTCAGCTTCCCGGGATAGTGCGCGGAACCCGCAGGACGGCACTGCGCCACTAGAAGTCAGCGGGACTGGGCCCAGGAGTTTATCGGAGAGCGGGACGCGCCCTTAGAGGTTGCTTACAACTACCGGCGGAGAAAAACTGCGCTCCCGGCGCGATCGGAGCCCGGCTGTGCGCCAGGCTGGCGGCGGCCGCCATTTTTACAGCCGCCCGCGCGGAGCCGTGAGCCGCGTCTCTAGCTCCGCCCCGCCCCGGCCCAGGGCTCATCCGCTGGGGCGAGACAGGCTTTGCCTGTGGTGGCCAGTGACAGCGGCATCCGTGGGTTCCAGGTGGGACGAGATCCCGGAACTGTAGAGGTGGGACCTTTGAGTATTGGAAACAGTTTGCAGCTCGTCCATCTGGTTCTGCTACCCCGGCTCTGGCCTCCGACAACTCCGCTCCGTGTCGGTCCTAGTGCCCGCCCCTCAGGTCCCAGCCCTCCTGTACCCCAGAGATCGCTCATTTTGAAGGTTGCTGGCCATAGTGACTCATTTGGTATAACTGCTGGTTCCCATGACAACCAAATACCTCAAGAGCCACAGGCTGAACCAGAGCAGCTCCCCATAATCCTGCCCACTTCAATAGGGAATTTCGCGCCACCCAAGAGTGCTTCCAGCTGCCACTACTCCCCCCTCCCCGTGGGAACATCCCCCCGGTGGAGACTGCTGGGGATAGAGACGGCCACCTGCCTCGCCTTGAGGTCTAGTGGTGGAAAAGGGGTACACAATTGGAGATCCCCCTATCAACCAGTTTCACGCGGAGACACACATCAGAAGGGCAGCCACACGTGGCTAGATGAGCAACCTCTGAGCTGTGTAAAATTTTCCCAACTCAGCTCTCACACTGCAGCCAAAGGAAATTGTGTTTCTACCAGAACCTCAGGAAGAGCAGGGTCAAAGTAACCCCTAGGAGCTACAAGACCCCTCCCAAAGCACAGGGCTTTCGCATACCCCAACTGGGGAATCAGAGTCTGCTACGGACATAACAGAATACCTAGCTAATAGAGAGCGGAGGACTCATATTCTCAAGTACAATCCATTAGCTCAGAGCCCACGCTGGGAGGTCATTCTCACCACACTCCACTGGGAAGAGGAGAAGACCACAGGTCAGAGTTAACTCAAGATCCAACAAACTTGCTAAAATACACCTAAGGCAATACAGGCCACTACTTCTCTCCCTGGCTTTGCCAAGGAAAAATAATTGTGGGCCTGGTGACAGGGCCATAAACTAGCTCTAACACCCCCAGCTCTCGACCAAGAGACCAGATGAGAAAAAACCAGCGAAAGAACTCAGGGAACATGAAAAATCAGAGTGAAAAGTCACCCCCAAAAGAAATTATCAGTTCCTCAGCAATGGATACCAACCCAAATGAAATGGGTAGAATGACAGAAGAGGAATTTCGTTTATGGATTATAAGAAAGCTCAATGAAATTCAAGAGAAAATTGAATCCCAGCACAAGAAACCACAAGAAAAATGCAAGAAATCCTAGAAATGAAAGAAGCATTCAAGGATCTACAAAAACATTCAAGGATCTACAAAACACAGTGGAAAGCCTTAAGAATAGGCTGGACCATGCAGAGGAAAGAATTTCAGAGCTAGAAGACAGCTTCTATGCACTAAATAAATCAGCTGAAGAGAAAGAACACAAAAACAAGAGACAGGAAAAAGCATACAAGAAATGTGGGATTATGTAAAGAGGCCAAACATAAGGATAATAGGTATCCCTGAGGGAGAGGAAGAAAATTTGCATGGGCTGGAAAATTTATTTGAAGGAATAATAGAGGAAAATTTCCATGGCTTAGCCAGAAATCTCGACATCCAAGTACAAGAAGCACACAGGACTCCTGGGAGAGTCAACGTGAAAAGGCATTCACCACGCCACATAATTATTAGACTGACCAAAGTAAACACAAAAGAGGCACTCCTCAGAGCTGTAAGACAAAAAAAGGAGGTAACCTACAAAGGGAAACCCATCAGATTAACTGCAGATTTCTCAACTGAAACCTTACAAGCCAGAAGGGAATGGGGAGACATCATCAATCTCCTAAAACAAAACAAAGGTCAACCCAGAATTCTGTATCCTGCCAAACTAAGCTTCTTATATGAGGGAGAAATTAAGACCTTTCCAGATAAGCAATCACTGATAGAATTTGCGAAATCCAGACTGGCCTTGCAAGAAATGCTTAGACCTGCATTATACACTAACCAGCGCAACAGACACCCACCTATGTAAATTATGCAAAGGCTAAAACCCCAGAAACCAGACTCCACAATGACGCAAGAGGTAAAACAAAAGATACCACCCAACAGAATAATCAGAAATTTACCCCAAATATCAATTCTCTCAATAAATGTAAATGGCTTGAACTGCCCATTGAAGAGACATAGGCTGGCTGAATGGATTAAAAAATACAAACCAAGTATCTGTTGTCTTCAGGAAACACACCTCACACACAAAGACGCATTCAGACTCAAGGTGAAAGGATGGAATACAATTTTTCAGGCTAATGGAAACCAAAAGAAATCTGGAGTAGCCATCCTCATTTCAGATGACATCAACTTTAAAGCAATAAAAGTAAAGAAGGACAAAAATGGACACTATATAGTGGTGAAGGGAAAAATTTCACAAGAGGATTTAACAATCCTAAACATTTATGCACCCAACACAGGAGCACCCAGGTACATAAAGCAAATGCTGCTAGATCTAGACAACATAATAAGCAGGAATGCCATAATTGCAGGGGACTTCAACACCCCACTGACGGAACTGGACAGATCCTCCAAACAAAAAGTAAATAGAGAAATAAAAGACCTAAACAGGACTCTAGAACATTTGGGCCTAACAGATATCTACAGAACACTCCACCCAAATAACACTGAATATACATTCTTCTCATCAGCTCATGGAACTTTCTCTAAAATTGACCACATCCTAGGCCACAAAACAGATCTAAACAAATTCAAAAAAATAGAAATCATACCATGTATCTTTTCAGACCACAGCGGAATAAAATTAGATATCAATTCCAACAGAAACTCACATCTTCCTCCAAAAACTTGGAAACTAAACAATCTATTGATGAAGGAGTATTGGGTCAAAGAGGAGATTCAAAATGAAATCAAAAGATTCTTCGATCTAAACGATAATGGGGACACAAGTTATCAAAATCTGTGGGATACAGCAAAAGCAGTCTTGAGAGGAAAATTTATCGCCCTAAATTCCCACATCCAAAAGACAGAAAAGTCACAAATCAGTAAACTAATGAATCATCTTAAGGAAATGGAAAGGAAGAGCAAAGCAATCCTAAAACCAGCAGAAGAAAAGAAATAACCAAAATTAGAGCAGAATTAAATGAAATCGAGAACAAAAGAACAATACAGAAGATCAATGAAACGAAAAGCTGGTTCTTTGAAAAGATAAACAAAATAGACAGGCCACTTGCCAGGTTGACCAGAAGCAGAAAGGAAAGGACTCTAATAAGCTCAATTAGAAATGAAAAAGGAGAAGTCACAACTGATACCATGGAAATACAAAACATCATCTTTGAATACTACAAAAATCTCTATGCCCACAACACGAAAACGTGGAGGAAATGGACAAATTCTTAGAAACACACACTACCTCCCTAGGCTCAACCAGGAAGAAACTGAATTTCTAAACAGACCAATATCAAGCACCGAAATTGAAGCAGTAATTAAAAATCTACCCACAAAAAAAAGTCCCGGACCAGATGGGTTCACACCTGAATTCTACCAAGCCTACAAAGAACTGGTGCCTATACTGCAGAAATTATTTGAAAATATCCAGAAGGATGGAATCCTCCCAAACTCATTCTACGAAGCCAATATCACCTTGATACCAAAGCCAGGAAAGGACACAACAAAAAAGAAAACTACAGACCAATATCCCTTATGAATATAGATGCAAAAATTCTCAATAAAATCCTTGCAAACCGAATTCAAAAGCACATCAAAAAAATAATCCATCATGATCAGGTGGGCTTTATTCCCGAGATGCAGGGATGGTTCAACGTACGCAAATCTATAAATGTAATTCACCATATAAATAAAAGCAAGAACAAAGATTATATGATCCTTTCAATAGATGCAGAAAAGGCTTTTGACAAAATCCAACACCCTTTTATGATAAAAACTCTTAACACTATAGGCATAGATGGCTCATTCCTAGAAACTATTAAAGCCATATACGATAAACCCACAGCCAATATCATACTGAATGGGGAAAAATTGAAGGCATTCCCCCTTAAAACTGGCACCAGACAAGGGTGTCCACTATCTCCACTTCTTTTCAACATAGTGCTGGAAGTCCTGGCCACAGCAATTAGACAAGACAGAGGAATCAGGGGGTCCAGATGGGGGCAGAAGAGGTCAAACTTTCACTATTCGCAGACGATATGATATTATACATAGAAAACCCCAAAGATTCAACCAAGAGATTACTGGAATTGATAAATGAATTCAGCAAAGTCTCAGGATACAAAATTAATACACACAAATCCATAGCCTTCATATATGCTAATAACAATCAAGCCGAGAAACAAATTAAAGATGCTATACCTTTTGCAATAGCAACAAAGAAAATTAAATATTTAGGAATATATCTAACTAAGGAGATCAAAGACCTATATAGAGAGAATTATGAAACACTGAGAAAGGAAATTGCAGAGGATGTAAATAGATGGAAAACCTTACCATGCTCTTGGATAGGCAGAGTCAACATAGTAAAAATGGCTTTGCTACCTAAATTAATTTACAGAATCAATGCAATCCCTATCAAAATACCAACATCATTTTTTGCCGATCTAGAAAAAATAATTCTACGTTTCGTGTGGAACCAGAGAAGACCCCGTCTAGCCAAAGCAATCTTAAGCAAAAAGAACAAATTGGGAGGCATCTGTCTACCAGACTTCAAACTATACTACAAGGCTATAGTAACCAAAACTGCATGGTATTGGCACAAGAACAGACATGTAGACCAATGGAACAGGACTGAGAACCCAAATATAAAACCAACCTCATACAGTCACCTGATCTTTGACAAATTCCAGAAAAACGTACACTGGGGAAAAGATTCCCTATTCAACAAATGGTGCTGGGAAAATTGGATGGCCATATGTAGAAGACTGAAAGTGGACCCACACCTCTCACCTCTCACAAAAATCAATTCACAATGGATAACAGATCTAAACCTAAGACATGAAACCATAAGAATTCTCGAAGAAAATGTTGGAAAAACTCTTATGGACATTGGCCTAGGCAAAGAATTTATGAAGAAGACCCCCAAAGCAATCACAGCAGCAACAAAAATAAATACATGGGACCTGATCAAATTGAAAAGCTTCTGCACAGCCAAGGAAACTATCACTAGAGTGAACAGACAACCTACAGAATGGGAGAAAATATTTGCATGCTACACCTCGGATAAAGGGCTTATAACCAGAATCTATACAGAACTTAGGAAAATCAACAAGAAAAAATCAAACAACCCTATTAAAAAATGGGCAAAGGACATGAACAAAAACTTTTCCAAAGAAGACAGAATGATGGCCAGCAAACATATAAAAAGTGCTCAACTTCTCTAATCATCAGGGAAATGCAAATCAAAACCACAATGAGATATCACTTAACTCCAGTGAGATTGGCTCATATCAAAAAATCCCCAAATAACAAATGTTGGCGGGGATGTGGACAGGTAGGAACACTCATACACTGCTGGTGGGACTGCAAATTAGTACAACCTCTATGGAAAAGAATATGGAGATATCTCAAAGAATTAAAAGTAGAATTACCATTTGACCCAGCAATCCCACTACTGGGTATTTATCCAAAAGAAAAAAAGACATTTTATAATAAAGACATCTGCTCTCGAATGTTCATAGCAGCACAATTCACAATTGCAAAGTTGTGGAAACAACCCAGGTGCCCATCAATACACGAGTGGATCAATAAAATGTGGTATATGTATACCATGGAGTATTACTCAGCAATAAGGAACAATAGTGAATTAACACATCTGGTATTATCCTGGTCGGAGCTAGAACCCATTATTCGAAGCGAAGTGTCACAGGATTGGAAAAACAAGCATCACTGGTACTCACCATCAAACTGGTACTAACTGATGAACACTTACATCACACAGGGCAATAACATTCATCAGGGGGCGGGCGGGCGGGAGGGGGGGGAAGGGATGGGAAAAACTCTCACTGAATGGATGTGGGGAGCACAGTTTGGGAGATGACCACGATTGTGGCTCTGACACGGGCAGAACAGGGGCAATGTGTATGGCCAAAATGTTGTACCCCCATGATATTCTGAAATTAAAAAAATAAAAAAAAATTAAAAAAAAAAAAAGTCAGCATGCTTGCCTCCAAATAGTCTACTGTTTAGTGTGAAAAACAAAAAAGTATAAATGTCACCCCATGGACTTGTAAAAGATACTGTGAGGGCCAAAAATATTTCTCTCTCTAAATCAGGCAGAACCAAAGAATATTACAGTAAAAAAAAAAAAAAAAAGGAAAAAAGGAAAAAAGTATTTCTTAAGTGCAAGAATAAGCATGACTGGTTCAAGGAACCAGGAAGGGTTTGACAAGGGCTTACGTAAGAAAGGCTTAAGAGGTAGGCCTTGAGCCAGATTTCTTAGAACCTTGTATAAGTCATGGTAAAGAGATTTAAAGATCATTAGAATATACCAATGGTTCGAAGAGGACATTTTAAACAAAGGACTGATATGATGATATCAATGTGTTAAGAAGACGATTTTGGCTTCAGTGTGGAAAGGGATAAAACTGAAAAGGATGAAAACAATTAAGAAGGTATTACAGGCTGGGCTTGGTAGCTCCTGCCTATAATCCTAGCACTTGGGAGGCCGAGGCGGGAGGACTGCTTGAGCTCAGGAGTTCGAGACCAGCCTGAGCAAGAGTGAGACCTCATCTCTGCAAAAAATAGAAAAATTAGCCAGGCATGGTGGCATGCTCCTATAGTCCTAGCTACCTGGGAGGCTGAGGCAGGAGGATTCCCTTGAGCCCAAGAGTTTGAGGTTGCAATGAGCTATGATGACGCCACTGCACTATAGCTGGGGTAAGAGAGCAAAACTCTTGTCTCCAAAAAAAAAAAAAAAAAAAGGTATTGCAATAATCTGGCAAGAAATTAAACCCCGAAATAAAGCAGTGACACTGGGAATAGAAGGCTGCATTTGAGCAATGTTTAAAAAGCAAGATCAAAGCTGGGGGTAGTGGCTCATGCCTGTAATCCCAGCAACTTGGGAGGCTGAGACGGGAGGATCTCTTGAGGCCAGGATTTCAAGGCTACAGTGAGCTATGATTGCACTACTGCACTCTAGCCTAGGGAACACAGCGAGACCCTGTCTCTAAAAAATAAAATAATAAATATAAAATAAATATAAAAAATAATAAAATAAAATAAAAAGCAAAATTGCCAGAAATTGGTGAGAAAAGTAGGTATGGAGGATAAGAGAACAGGAAAAGTCTAGATGGATCCTCAAGTTTCTCCTTTGAGAAACTGGATAGATAACGGTGCCTCTGACTTGCATTGGAAATAGAACAAAAGCAGCTGCAGGGGTAAGGCTGGAGAGGGAAGATGACACAATAAGGGATGATCTGTTCTGTTGCAGATGTGATAAATTTGAGATTTCTAAGAGGCATTCAGGCGGAATTCCTCAAGAGAGATCTGTTCTATAATAATAACAATAAATTTGGGTATTATAGCTCTGTGGTCCCCGGCTTTGGACCAGTACCTGTCTGTGGCCTGTTAGGAACCAGGCTGCATAGCAGGAGGTGAGGGGCAGGCAAGCCAGTGAAGCTTCATCTGTATTTACAGCCACTCCCCATCACTCACATCACTGCATAAGCCCCACCTCCTGTCAGATCAGCAGCAGCATTAGATTCTCATAGGAGCGCGAACCCTACTGTAAACTGCACATGTGAGGGATCTAGGTTGTGTGCTCCTTATGATAATTTAATGCCTGATGATCTGAGGTGGAGCTGAGGCAGTGATGCTAGCACTGGGGAGCAGCTGCAAATACAGATTATCATTAGCGGAGAGGTTTGACTGCACAGAAAATGTAATGGGTTTGAATCATCCCAAAACATCTGCCTACCCCCCCACTCCCCACAGGTCTGTGGAAAAATTGTCTTCCCCGAAACCAGTCCCTGGTGCCAAAAAGGTTGGGGACCACTGTTACAGATGATATCTAAAGCCATGCATGTAGTTGAGACTATCCAAAGTATCAGCAAATTAAGAAGAAGAAGAAGGAGAAGAAGAAAAAAAAGAGCCTAGGACCAAACAGGAAATGCCAGCAATTTTATAAAGGGCAATACTCCAAAAAGACTAAAATAGACTAAACAGTGGGCACAGTGATACATTAAAAAAAAAAAAAAAGTGTAGAAAAGAAGATGAGTGTGTTAGTGTGCTGACATTTGAGAAACAAAAATTCAAAAAAGGTATTCAAGAAAGAAATGATCAACAATGACAAATAGAAAATGCCAGCTAATATAAAATCTCATGTCCATTAGACTTGGAAACTAGACAGTTTTCAATGAACTTGATTAAAAACAATGGAGTTGTTTTTAATTTGTGTTAATTTCAATGGAGTTGCAGAGACAGAAGCCAGATATAGTTTGAAATTAATGGAACTACATCCAAATCTGTCCTACCTCTCAAAATGTACAGACCTTATAACTACACATATTATCTTACTCTTGTAGCTACAGTAGACCTTATCATGTTTAAGAAATAGGAAAAAGCCAATCTCTGAATTAGGTCATACTAGTTGTGTGATAGTCCCTGATAGAAATACTGGTTGTCTGATGGTTCCACATATTTTAAGAGAGACTTTTATTGAGCGTACAAATGAATTTCTAATTGTAAGAAATTGTGCCAGTATGAGAAAACAACAAAAAACAAGCAATCTAGAGCTGAAACACTTCGAAACAAAGGGCCCAACATCAGGCAAAGTCAGAGTTGGCTTCTAGAGTGCCTAAGCATTTTTCAAAGCCTTTGTTTTTCCTTCTAATGTCTAATCTAGATATTTTCTACAAGATCTAAGTTTTTGACAACAGCTTCTGTCGCAGTGGGATAGTAATTAAATTTTATAATCACATATTTACTATCGAAGCTAAATTCATTGAAATGATTTTAGAAAGCACATAAAATGGGTAGGAAATGAATCTATTTATGAATAGGTTTTTTTTTTCACCTTTTCTTTCTTTCTTTCTTTCTTTTTTTTTAAGAGATAGGGTCTTGGTATGTTGTCCAAGCTGGACTTGAACTTCTGGGCTCAAGGGATCATCCCACCTCAGCCTCCTGGGTAGCTTGGACTGTAGGTGCATGCCACTGTGCCTGGCTCTGAACAGTCTTTTTTAAAAAAAATATTAATTACTTTTTTTTCTCCTTCATTTAAAAATTTTAATAGATTTAGGGGGTACAAATTTAATTCCATTACATGTATACATCGCATAGTGGGGAAGTCTGGGCTTTTGGTGTACCCAAACACTGTACCTTGTACCCCATAGGTAATTTTTCATCCTTGAATAGTTTTTTTTTTAAAGAAGAGAAAATGTTTATTAAGTTAAAAAAAATTAAGATGTTAAGAGATTGCCAACCTCTTAACAATGGGATTTAAATTATTTTTTTCTATTCCTTTACATTTTCTTAATCAAATGCTTTCTTTTCCCAATTTTGCTTATGTGAGCTAACATAGTTTTTCTTAAATAACATGGTGTTCTCCACTTGTAAAAACAAGAAGTCAAGGTCTCTCTTTGTGCTTTTGTTTCTCAGCATCTATTTAAGGCAGTTTTCCATACAGTCTGTTGTCTATATCTCATGTTTTGGCATCAAAATACTGTTATGCTATAAAATACAATCTTACATTGTGCAAAATTCATTTATAAACATATTAAGGTTTCTACAAGTCTGCATTAATTTCTATAGCCTCTGAACAACTGTAGAAGGGGGTAACACTGATACTGGAAAAGTTACCAAATAGTTGGTTGCTTCAAAATTTTGTTTGTATTAGTGTTAGAATATGGCTTAGAGCTATTAAAAATATATTAATGCATTCTATTGATATTATTCAGCTTGATGTTGGATCTTACTTTTTCATTAATAGAAACACTGTATTTTTATATTACGAATTATGGGAATTATCACCAGTTTTCACCCATGAGCAAAAAACTTTGGAACATATTTATTATTGTATGGGTAAATCCATATGCTATCAATGTTTCTATTTTACAATGAGTATGTACTACTTTAATAATCATAGAAGATGTTATTTGGCCTTGACAGGGTACCAAATTATTCATAAATTTTTATTTAAATTATGCAAAAATATTACATGTTTGGAAAAAAGAATGGAAATAAACATACAAAATTATCATTTTGGACATTACATGGTATAAAAGTTAAGAATAAACACCTTGAAGTCAAAAAGAAATAAACTGAAACTCTGGCTCTGAAACTTCTCACCTAACCTATCAACTGATCATTATGAGGGCAACATATGTTGTGTGACCTCAAATGCAAGGTACCTAACAGACAGTCCATGACATTCTGGTTGATAGAATTACTGGGTTACCTTTTCTTTTTTATTATCATCTCAATTTTTCAATTTCTCTACAATGAACATTTTCTACAAAGAACATGTTTCAAAAATATGCATGTTTAATTAAAATTTTTCAGTTGGACAATATGTCAAAAAGCCTTTATGAAATGCAAAACTAAAAAAAAAAATTACCCTCATCAAATGCTTTCCTCATTTGATTACCTAAGTCAGTCCTCTGTATCCATGGGTTCTGCATCCATGGATTCAACCAAACTTAGATCAAAAACACTCAGAAAAAAAAACTGCATCTGTACTAAGCATGTACAGAGTTTTTTCCCTTGTCATCATTCCCTAAACAATAAAGCATAACAACTATTTACATAGCATTGTATTAGGTATTATAAGTAATCTAGAGATGATTTAAAGTATGTGAGAGGATGTACACAGGTTATATGCCAATACGATGCCATTTTATATCAGGGACTTGAACATCTATGGATTTGGGTATACATGGGAAGCCCTGGAACCAATCCCCCATGGATACTGAGGAATGATTGTATTGGCAGAAAACACTCCAATTTGGTTTGAAAGTAAACCCTGTAAGGATAAGCAATATTTGTATTTGTGTGAAGTTGAAATTTTGACTTAACAAAAACAGAGTTCATCTGTGAAACAACTTTCAGAATAAGCCAGAGTTCTATCGTTATTGGTGGAAGTTAACATAAAAGCTCTTCCAGAGTTACAGTAAGAATGATAGAACAAGGGCCACTTTTGACAAAGTATGTACAGCTCTCCCAATGTACAAAAAAAATGAGTAAAAAGTGAGGGAAGGATAAGGCAGAGGAAAGCATCTTTGAAAAAGAATAATTATTTTCCCAGTCATGATACACTGTAAGTTTCTTGTAAAAATGTTATTGAAAGTGTATTTTGGGAAGAGAGAATACCTAGAACCTTAGACAAATCAATGGAATCTCTATGAACTAGGAACAATTTTTTAAAGAAGTTTAAATTCAGAATTATATTGATATAACTTAACTCATTTAAATACTTGTGTAAAGCAAAAAGTACACTGATAAAATCATAAGGAATGTTTATAGAAATATTGAACAAAAATTGCTATTAAGATGATATGCATATTCATATTAATAAAATGTTACCTTTAATTTATTGACATTTAAAATCATAGTATCAGAGTAAAAAATGATTAAGAAGGATATCAATAGGAGTGTACAAAGACTAGGCAAAGAAGACAAATTAGGTATTTTTTAATTTAAAATTTCTAGTATTTTGGGGGGAGTCTTTGTATTTTATACCTTATTTGGAAATTAGCTTGTTTAATAACAATATCTAAAGGTTTATCCAGAGTTGCTGTAAATTTTATAGTATAACACTTTGATAAAAAAGCAAATACTCTCTAATAATTTAGGCATAATCTATAATTTGGTCATAAAAGTCATAGTCAAAGCTACTATCAATTCTGGCCTAAATTTTCCAGTAATTTCCTAACTGGTCCTAATGATCAATGTAAAATTCCCACTAGTAATCAATGTAAAAATCACCAAATTCCTTACCATGGTATGTAAGATTTATTATTTAGCTTAGGCTCCTTTTCTGAGTTTCTCTCCAGCCATAGACTCTCCATAGACTACGTGTTGCTCCTCAAATACTCTAAGAGTGCTCCTACTTCAGAAACTCTGGTGTTCCAACTGGGAACTCTGATTGTAGTTTGGCGCACTGATTTCCTACACATCTCTGCTCAAATGTCCCCTTACTGGAGTCTTTCCCTGACCAACCTATATACAACAACAACATCCATCTCCTCCTAGGGATGCTCTAACCTTGTACCCATTGTTTCTGTATAGCATCTACCACCAATTGATACTCTGTATTTTTTGTTTCTTGTTATCTTGCCCCCGAATAAAAATTTAAGCTCCTGGAGGGCAGGCTGCTTGTATTAATAGTCTGAGAATGGCGTCTGACACATAGTTGGTAAATGGTCAATACTTGTTAAACGAATCTATTTAGTTAATTGAAAAGCTATTTCTTATATAAAAACATTATTCAGTCAATGACATACAATTTGAGTTGTAATAATAGGTTTGCATCAAGCAATCCACATGTTTTATCTAATACTCCCTACAATTAGGATAGGTAACTTGGAGTCAGGTTTACAGACTGTGATAGAAGATAGCATTTCCAGGAGAAGCTGAATTGTTTTTCAAACAATTAAAGACAAAATCTTGATCATATTAATACACTCTGACATAAATAGGCAAGCTCAGAAGCAACAAATGACTTAAAGGACCTCAAAGATATTCCTGAGTGGAATGGAAATAAAACACTTCATGTATTGAAATGCTTCTCATACAAAGAAATTATTACTAGTTTCCAGTTTGACTACCTTTAAAGTTTTTTTTTTTTTTTTTTGAGACAGAGTCTCGCTCTGTTGCCCTGGCTAGAGTGCAGTGGCGTCATCATAGCTCACTGCAACCTCAAACTCCTGGGCTAGCCATCCTCCTACCTCAGCCTCCCAAGTAGCTGGGACTACAGGCACGTGCCACCACGTCCTGCTGATTTTTTTTCTATTTTTGGTAGAAACAGGGTCTTGCTCTTGCTCAGGCTGGTCTCAAACTTCTGAGCTCAAGTGATGCTCCCACCTAGGCCTCCCAGAGTGCTAGGATTACAGGTGTGAGCCACTGCACTGGGCCACCTTTAAAGTATTTAAACAATTGCAAATGATATAATAATAGTTTCAATTTAAGATAAAACTTGGTTACATAATTAAATGCAAATGCAAATTTATTATAAAAATTTAGTAATAATATGCTCAAATGTGAATTACAACACAAACAAAACAATAGCTTCTTAAAGTCAGAGACAATAATGATAATAGAGAAATACCTTGCAGTTCTGTAGCAGTCGTAACAGATGTTCAAAACAATTACTATTAAGAAAAATGGCCTGAAGAACAGGCCTGTCTGTGCAATCTAACATGGCTGTGATGGTATCTAGGAAAATACAAACAAATCATACATGTAAAAGTGAAATTTGGGATCATATGAATATTTAATCATATTTTTAATTTAGGCTTTTCAGTTAACAAAACATGTAAATGTATTGGGAAATAATAGGGATGAGCAGTAGAAAACAAATTCTGTAATTATCACTTGATAAGAAAAATGAAAATTTTTATACTTTATTATTTAAAATATTTAAATTTTACATGAGTGATACGTATTTCCCGGTGACATTTAGTTATTCTTCGATTGTAAGTCTCAAGTCTAAGTGCCCAATTTGCTATTAATGAACAATAACTGGTTATATTTGGTAACATAGGTCATTTATATACTATAAAATTAACATATGGCCATTATGAAAATGAGACTTCAATTAATTCCATTTATGACAATGTTTTGCTCTTGTTACCTATTGAAGGGATATTCCCACCCAGAAATCAAGGACATCTGGCATGGGCAATACCATAGATCCTAATAAAAAAGAAGTCCATTCAATATAGACTTAAACTTACTTATAAACTTAAAATTTATAATAATTACAAAACACGTTATATAAAAGAATAAAAATGATATAAATCTTATTTTTCTAAAAAACAAATGTTGTAATGGATCATTTTCAACATGATTTTGATGTCCAATATTTTTAAATTGACACCACACACACACACACAAACATATAAAAGCATTTTTATATCTTTAGACGCTATACACCAAAACATTAATGTTGCTTATGTCTAGGTGGTAGAATGTAAAGACCTTTTATTTTCTTTTTACTTATCTGAATTTCCCAGTTTAGCTGTAATGAAAATATTTTATTTCTATAATAAGTAACTATGAGTTAATAATATTTGCATTTAATGATAACATGGGAATACAATAAGAAATCTTGTATGTTGGTGAGGGAGCTTGCAAAGCAGAGAGAGAGCGATATGTAAACACAGAGTGACACAAAACAACCAAAACGAGAGAGAAAAAGAAACAGACACACACACAGGATCTGAGGAAAAACAAAAACAAAAACAGACACCCTCTAGAGGAAGGGAAGATACTGACGTGACCTCTGCAGAGATGTTAAAAAGACACATACAAAATTGATCGTATGTGACTTTTTGCCATAGGTTACTACAAACGGCACTTTCTGAAAATTTACTTTTCCTAAAATTTCAAAGTCATAGCTGACTTTCTTTTTAATATTGATGGACTACACTTTCAAAAAAGAATACAGAGACTTGATTGTCATTGTTAAAGCAAAGATGTTAGACAAACAAATTGATTCTATATTAATTTATTTGAAAGTCAAAACCTAAACAGTCACACAATATCAGAATTAAATAATACTTTCAACACAATGGCCTTGTATTTCAAAAGTAAGTGGGAAATATGAAAACAAAAATTAGACTCAAAGAAAACTGTCTTTATGTAATACTTACTCAGCATTTTGATCTGCAGAGCTATGAATCGGCTTTCCCACTGTCTGGACCTTCTTTGATTAGGTAAAGCTGAATGATCTGAATTTAGCAATTTAAAATAGTTCTCCAGAATAGTACTAGTTTCCACTTGACGCTGATCAGAGCTGCTACTGAGAAGGATATGTACCACTTCTGTAAGGCACTTGAGAGTTAGTTCTACCTTCCTACCCACTTCTTCAGGATCTCCGTCTTCCCAGGAATCACAATCTGCTAAAACTCGCATAAGAACTTCCATGGTGGCTGGAGAAATTGCTTGCAAAGCATTCCTCTGAAATATTAGAGACAATAAAAATGAAACCCAAACCTAACTGAAGTTTTGTATGTTTGTAACAACAAAGAGAATTTAGTAAATCTGCAACTATTTCTTTTAATAAATCAACATATATAAGAATTTTTAACAGATAATTTGACAGACACTGCTAATGGTTTGTACATATTAAGTCTTCCCTGCCTCACAGAAAACTCACTTTCCACCCTTCCTTGCAGATAACAGTAGCCATGTAATATAGTTCTGGCCAAGAATATTTGGCAGTAGACTATGAAGAGGGTGTTACTTTACAAATAAAAAGAGAAGGACCCTTTGCCCTTGGCCCGTTCCCCTTATTCCTGCCTAGAATGCAGACATAATGCTTGGAGGCCCCCTTATATCACGAAGAGACAAGCCCAAGAATTAAAGTAGCCGACTACAGAGAACAGAACAGGAATATCAAAGGACCTTAGTCCTTGATATTATAATTGAGCTGCTGTACCAGCCCAGAACTGCCTACATTTGGATTTCTTAAGCAAGAACAAAACAACAATCTCAAATTGGTTAAGTCTCTCTCAGGTTTTCTCTTGGTTACAACAAATTCATCCCAACTGATTTAGATATATAAAATGACTGGCTTGGATGTGATTCTATAAATATATTTCTAAAAACTAAGTACACTAAGTAATACACTAAGTAATTGGTAGCTATATTGAGGTGACCAGTAAAAGTTGGAAATACACATGTGTTGCCCTAAATTGTTAAATCAAAGCATGATGAAACATAGTTATGCAAAATCATCTGATAGTAATAGCACTTAGGCCATTAAGACTTGTTATTATCAATAATTATCAATATAATAAATAATGTCAATAACAATAAGTACTACTATGGAAGAAACTGCTGATGGCCCACCCAATATTCAATCTCCCCCACCTTCCTTATTAATAGAACCCCTGATGTTTTCCTGGACACATGGCTACCCAGAGTGAAGATCACATTTCCTAAACTCTCCTGCTGCCAAGGAGGCTGAGGAAGCAAGTTTTATCAAATTTTTTATATAGACATATTTGCCTTCTCTGCAGTCATACGACCAAGAGTTTGGCAAAAAAGACAGCAAATGTCAGCTTTTCAGCATCTCTTTAAAAGATAGTTGGCACATGCCATTTGTTTCCTTCTTCTTCATTACCCCTTCTCTTTGTGCTCCAAATGCAAACATGATAGCCAGAAGATAGAAGCTATCTTGTAGTGTGAGACAGAAGAGCAAGGATGACAGATTAACATTCGAAAGGAGCCTGAGTCCCTGAAAATCATAGAGGCCCCAGATTAACTCTGGACTGTTTACTATTTTTTTTTCAATGTGAGAGAAAAGTAAACTAACTTATGCTGTTACAATTTTATTATTAACTGCTACCTACAGTGAATCATAAATTTAACTGATACAATTGTGATTTGCTTAGTTTTTACAAGTACAAGCACTTTAAGTGCTTTACATATATAGTGTATGTCATTTACTCCTCACAACTGTCCTATAAATGTAACTATTTCCATATTATAAAGAAACCAAAACACATGGAAATAGTTTATCCAGGGTCATACAACTAGTTAGAGATGGACATGGAACTCAAAGCTAGGTCAGTCTGGCTCCAAAACCCTTGCTTTTAACAGAATACAAAACAGAACAGGTTTCAAATATGCCAGTGGGAAGCCCAGGTACAATGCTTTGGGAAAGGAGACCAGTAATCGAACTTCAATTTTTCTGTTCTTTATGACAAGATCATTCTTACACCTATGGATATTCAATTCATCTAAATACCCTTGTACTGATGCCATATTCAACAAACAATTTTCTGACTTTGATATAAATCTAACTATAGGTATGCCCTGCTCACAAGGATTTTGAGTATTTTCAGTACATAAAAATAATAAATTGGGCTTCCAGTATCTTGATTTTCATGTTAGTTTTCATTACAGAGGTCTCTTGGGGCTTGATTACCCTGGGCACTAACAAGAACAACTCTCTGTGTTTAGAAAAAATGGGATCCAGTCAGCTTCTACATTAGTCAGTAACAATGCCACTTCCATTTTCATTCATGTACACTAATTAATTCTTCTTCGCGGTAGTGGAGAAATAATAGAAATGGGAGATAATGACCCAAAAGAAGGATATCAGCTAATATAGGAAAGCGATTGAGCAAACATAAACTGGAAAATAAGATTCTGTTCACCATCTCTCTCACTACAAGGAGATTCTTATCTTCTACCAGGGTGAAGAGGAGTAATCCCACCAGGAAAGTAGGAATTGTGGCTGGGTACCAAAAAAGGGGTAGGATAAATAAAACAAAAGAGAAGGAATTTCAGCACCACTCTGGAAGCTAACAGGGTGCTAGGGTAAGAGGGAATAAAAACAATTTTTAAAAAATGCCCATTGAGCAAAAGGGCCACTGGAAAAAAATGATAATACAGAGAAAAAACAAAGTAAAGACAAAGTAAAGGAGGAAAAGAGAATTGCAGCAGTACCAACAGATAGGAAACTCAATCTCAGGATGGTATTTACAAGATTAATACCCAAGAAAATATGTCTGAATTGGGCACATTAAAAAAAGGAATTACCCAAATATATAGTCATTTGCTTTATGAAGCACACTTGAAAAATGAAAACTACACTCTCAAGTCTCCAAACAGGATAGGAAATGAAAAATAAATCATCAAATAAATAGCAATTGCCTATGCTATAATATTAAAATTTCCCTACTGCTATAAGATTAAAAAAAAAGATTCATATGAGGCTCTTGAACTCAAATAAATATCTAAGTATTAACTTTCATGATGTCTTCCAGAACATAGACAAGGATTTCTTCCTAACACCCAAAGTGATACAGTGATACGCCTAGTGTATTATTGGTATAATTTTATATCTTTAAATAAAATTTAATTAATTTTTTAAAAATACAGGCTTCTAAGTTTTAAAATAAAACTGTATACAGTCTTACAATAAAACTACTTATACAGTAGTATAAGTAATACCTGTGATTTTGTCACCAATAAAAATCATATGCATGTTCATATATTATGGTTGTTGCACCTCTCAAAACATCATTTATGCTCATCTCTTCTTTAAAATGACATTAGTTATTAGACTTGCTGCTATATCTTTTTAATTAATGTGTTATAAGAAGCATACACTAATATGTCACAGATTTGTTTTAGTAATATTTTAGGAACTGCATTTCAGTATAGTTGGTTTCCTTTGAGATCTCATGTATTTTATTTCAGGCATTTAAAAACATTCTGACAAGGGGCTTTATCAGACTGCCAAAGGAGTATGAGTTACAAAAAGTATAAAAAGGGTTATGAACCTCTGATCTAAACCATATGGTTTAAGAAAACATGTAGAATGTTCTTTCTCAACTATAATTCCTATTGTCAATTAGAAGTTATACACAAAGTTTATGACAGCTTTTAAGATGCTTAATGTAAAAAAAATTACTAGAAATTCTTGTAAATTATAAAAAACTAGCTGGGTTTCTTGCTACAATTGCATATGAACTTGTATATGTGCATTTAGTAATTTTAAGTACACAGAGGAGTATATGTGCATTTAGTAATTTTAAGTACACAGAGGAGTAACTAAATTCATGTATCTTTGGAAACCAAACTGCTACAGTTTGATTTCATCAAGTGGACTGATAGGGTTGACGTCCTCTATACTCTAAAGTAAAAACTAGTAGCTGAAAGCCAACACAAATAAGACTTACAATATCAAAAACTGTTAAATCTGGTTATTTATCCAGTAATTTTATTGTCAGCGCTAAAATTATTACTTAGGTTTTTGGGAAGATAATAAAAGAAAGAAGTAAGTAGATTAGTTTAAAACAAAATAGAAACTTAAAAATAAGTGTATGGTTCATGAAATGATAAAAAGACAAAGAATACATTAAATAATCCATCAAAAGCTTTTTGCATTATTAACTATTATTTTATATATTAACTTTCAACACTTTCCTCACCTGCCCACCGGCTACAATGGCTCCAAAAAGATGCAATAAGCAACACTTAAGACTTTCCTTGAGATGTTCACTTTCCTGAAAACATTCTGTAAATATAATACACAGATAAATAAATAAATAAGATTTCTCTTTCACAATATGATTTATCTCTAAGGAATGTCTGATATAAGCATGAAGAACTACTTGTGAAAAGGCTAAAACATGTTTAAAAGCAAGGTTGATACCATTTTGTCTTAGAAAAAAAGAAACCATCTGTCAGGTGGCCCTTTAGGGTACTCTATGTTATCTCATTTAGCTCTCGTAACACTCCATATAAGGATGATATTTTGCCCCCATTTATAAATTAGCAAATGGAAGGTCAGAAGTTAATCTCTTGCCTGGCTACTAAGTGACAGTGCTAGAAACTACCGCAAACCTGACATAAAATTAGATGTCTCTTTAGTACTACTACTGCCTCTTATTAGCATAATTGACTACAATTAGTCAATTATAAAATGAAAGAGTTGGACAGAAAGATTTCCTGGGTCCACTCCAGGGCCAATATTCTAAATTCTGGTACCAACAGTAAACTTTCTCTTAACATTATAAATTATTTTATTGTTTTTAAAAGGTTATGCATGCACATGACAAAAAAAATTAAAACAGCATAAAAGAGCTGGCAAGGAAAAGTAATTCTCCCTCTGACCTATTCCTCAATCTACCAAACTATCCCTGCCTTTAAAAAGAAAAGGAAAAAGCTAAATATATCCTCCTACATCATGCTTTTTGTTTTTTTAACTTAATACATTCTGGATATTATTACACCTTTACAGCACTACAATGAGGCACCCTCACTTAACCTGCTGATAAATGTTATACTTTTTCCTTTTCTTTTGATGCTGATAATTCTGTAATGAATATCCTTTTGCATACATCATTACACACTTAGACAGGACTATAACAATAAAATTATTTCCAATCTTATACACAATGTTACCAAAGAGAAACAGCTTTGAGGTTAAATGCACTGAATGAAATTTATAATTAAAAAATTAAGTCATTCCAGCTATGTCAGAATAACTGGCACTACACATGCCTTCCAGCTATAAACAACCAGAAAACTGGACAAAATAGGTTCCAGAAACAGGATCACAGAACTGTGACATAAAAGAGAAGGAAAACAAAGTGAGCCCAAGGATCACACCTCAGATTCCTATTTGGAAATACTTTCTGGACTACTGCACAGAAAGAAGGAAACCTAAAACAACATGGCTACTTGCTGAGTTGGGGAGCCAGAAATCAAAGTTTGGAGAGGCCTAGGCAATTGGAATTTGTGAAGCAGAGCACTGGAGTGGAGAAAGCCGTACAGAGAAAGTGCTCCAGAAATATGCAAATAGCTCAGTTTGTGTCTCAGTATCAATCCTCACATGATAGTGTGACATCTCACAAGACAGGCAAAAAAAACCTACAAAGAACCTGCAAGCTGAATAATTCTCTGATTTCACACAGAGATAGAAGATGATTGAGTATGATTCAGCCACAATGGACACACAGAAAGGTAATACATATAAAGGATGTAAAAATACATACCACGTAAATAAACTCTAACCACAAGGTTTTTGGGGAGGCTATATAAATTCACACCTGACAAAGTAGGGAAGGAATATTATAGAGGCAAGGCAAAGAATATCACCATGGGTAGAAAGAAATATTTGATTATCAAAAATAGGCCATGAAAATAAGACTCAATAAATTTAAATTGATTAAAGTCATAAAGAGTACGTTCTCTCACCATAATGGAATTATAAAGTAATGAAAAAAAGAGGCTGGGCATGGTGGCTCACGCCTGTAATCCTAGCACCTTGGGAGGCCAAGACAGGAGGATCTCTTGAGCCTAGGAGTTCGAGACCAGCCTGAGCAAGAGCGAGACCCCGTCTCTACAAAAAACAGAAACATTGGCCAGGTGTTGTGATGTGTGCCTGTAGTCCCAGCTACTGAGGAGGCTAAGGCAGGTGGATTTCTTAAGCCCAGGAGTTTGAGGTTGCAGTGAGCTATGATGACACCACCGCACTCGAGCCCGGGCGACAGAGCGACATTCTGTCTCCAAAAAAAAAAAAAAAAAGTAAGTAATGAAAAAAAGGTATCTGGAGACTCTTTTCACAAAAATGGCACTGAAAGCAAAGGAGGCTCCTGTCCCTCCCAAAACCGAAGCCAAAGCAAAGGCTTTGTAAGGCCAACCAGGCAGTGCTGAGGCATCCACGGCCACAAAATAAAAAGATCTGAACATCACCCACCTCTGGTGGCCCAAGACACTGAGGTTCCAAATATAGCTGAAATATCCTTGGAAGAACACCCACAGAAGAAACAAGCTTGACTGCTATGCCATCACCAAGATCCCCTTAGCCACCGAGTCAGCCACAAAAAAGACAGATGACAACACACTTGTGTTCACTGTGTATGTCAAGGCCAAGAAGCACCAGGTGAAACAGGCTACAAAGCTCTATTACAGTGATGTGGCCAAGGTCAAAACCCTGATCAGGCCCAATGAAGAAGGCATATATATATACATTCAACTGGCTCCTGACTACGATGCTTTGGATGTTGCCAACAAAATTGGGATCATCCAAACGTGCGGTCCCCAACCCGTGGACCAGTACTGGTCTGTGGTCTGTGGCCTGTTAAGGACCGGGCTACAGAGCTCTACTACCGCGCTGCCATTCCATGGAAAAACTGTCTTCCATGAAACTTAGGAACTAGGAGGCTGCAGAGCAGGAGGTGAGCGGTAGGCAAGCTAGCAAAGCTTCATCTGTATTTATAGCCGCTCCCTACCGCTCACATCAGTGCCTGAGTGCCACCTTCCCCCCCGCCCCTGCCCATGTGAAAATTGTCTTCCATGAAACCTGTCCCTGGTGCCAAAAACGTTGGGGAACACTGACCTAAACTGAATCCAGTCAGCTAATTCTAAACATAATTTTTTTCACCATAAAGAAAAAAGGGATCTGAAAACTCCCCAAACATTTGCAGATAAAACAACACATTTCCTTTTTTCTTGAATTAAATTAATTTTGACAAGTACACACTGTATACATTTATGGTATACAACATGATGTTTTGAAATATATAAACATTAAGGAATGTCTAATTCAAATTAATTAACATACGCATTACCTCAGATACTTAACTTTTTTTTGTGGTGAAAGCACTTAAAAACTGCTACTCTCTTAGCAATTTTCAAGTATACAATACATTGTTATTAACTATAGTCACCATGTCATAGATAGATCTCCTGAACTTATTCTTCCTAACTGGAATTTTGTATCCTTTGACCAGCATTTCCCCAATCCCCCCAACAACAGATTTCTTAATAACCACTGTGTGGAAAAAAAAAAAATCCCAAAATTAGGAAATATTTTAAATCAAATGGAAATTAAAACAAACATATCAAAATCTGTGGGGCACAGCTAAAGCAATACTTCATGTCCATACTAGAAAAGAAGGTCTAAAAAAAGCACATCTAATTAAAGATCAAAATATCCATTCTCAGAAGCTAAAAAAAGGAGAGCCAATTAAACTCTAAGTAAAAGGGAGATAATAAAGACAATAGGAAAAATTAGTGAAACAGGAAATGAACACACAATAGAGAAAGATCAATAAAATCAAAAGCTGGTTCATTGAAAAGATCAATATAATTTTTTTTTAAAGAGCTGGGATGTCACTATGTTGCCCAGGTTGGAGTACAGTGGCTATTCACAGGTGTGATCACAGCACACTAGAGCCCTGAACTCCTGGGCTCAAGCAATCTTCCTATCTCACCTCCCAAGTAGCTGAGACAACAGGTATATGCCAAAATCATTATAATTTTAAAACCTCTAGCTAGACTGATCAAGAAAAATGGAGAGAGAAAATGTAAATTACCAATATCAGGAATGAAAGAGGGGACATCAATCCAAATGCCACAGATTTTAAAAAGATAAGAAAGAAATATTATACATAACTTTCTGCTGATAAATTCAACACAGAAGAAAAACACAAATTCCTTGAAAGACATAAATTACAAAACCTAACAAGAAGAAATAGGAAATTTGAATAGTCCTATATCTAGTAAAGAAATTGACTCCATAACTTAAAAACTTTCCACAAAGTAAACTGCAGGTCCAGATGGCTTTGCTAGTAAATATTAAGAAAATCATAAAAGCAATCTCAAATCAACTCTCACAAAAAATAGAGAAAAAGAGAACACTGCCCAACTTAATAACACCAGGATTATTGTTTAAGCCACCTATCAATGGTATTTTGCTATGCCAGCCTGAGCAGACTTACACATTTTGGTACCAAGAAGTGGAGCGCTGCTAAAACAAATACCTAAAAATGCAGAACAGCTTTGGAACTGGGCAATGGGTAAAGGCTGGACGTGTTTTGAGGTGCGTGCTGGAAATATGGATCTTCAGGGCAATTCTGATAAGGTCTCAAATGGAAAAAAGGAACATGTCATTGAAAACTGGGGGAAAGGTGATCCTTGTTATACAGTGGCAAAGAACTTGGCTGAACCATGTTCTAATGTTTTGTGGAATGTTGAACTTGCAAAGTAATGAAATTGGATATTTAGCTAAGGCAAATTCTAAGCAAAGTGGTGAACGAACAGCTTGATTTCTCCTGCTGCTTACAGTAAAATGCATAAGGAGAGAAACGAATTAACAAAGGACTTGTTAAGCCAAAAAGAACCAGAACCTGAAGATTTTGAAAATTCTGAGACTATCCATATTGCAAAAAATGAGAAAGTTTGCTCTGAAGAAAAACACTAAGGGTGTGGCTGATAAACAGATCATAGTTATACCCAACTAATGGACTTAATCAGCCATCTCAGCAGTGGCCAGGAGTAGAGAGAGAATTATGCCAGCAAAGACACCACCATTTTCAACTAAAGGGGACAGAAAAAGTGGGAAAGAATGAAGGACATCTCATTTTTGTTTTAGTTTTTTTTCTGTTTTTTGTTTTTTGTTTTGTTTTTGTTCTGTTCCCTAGGCTAGAATGCAGTGGTGTGATCATAGCTCACTGCAAGCCTCCAGCTCCTAGGCTCAAGTGATCCTCCTGGCTCAGCCTCACAAGCAGCTCGGACTACAGATGTGTGCCACCACGCCCAGCTAAATTAAAAAAAATTTTTTTTTTGTAGAGAGAGGGTCTCACTAGATTGCCCAGGCTGGTCTTGAACTCCTGCCTCAGCCTCCCAAAGCACTCAGATTACAGTGGACTTCTTGGATTCCACAGAACCAGACCAAAAAGCTATTTAGTTGTGAACACGTGCTATTCTTCAAGGAAAGGGAAGAATAATACCACAGACCCAGGGGCAAGACTCTTTCCTCCTCCTCCTTAGGTTTCAAAGGGTGAGACCACCTCTCAGGCTTCAGTGTGCCAGGATGACCCCACCCAGTGCTTCAGGGGCAGGGCTGCCCTCACAGAGAGCCATGTGGGCAAGCCTATACAGAAAGCAGAGCAGAAGGAGTAGGGATACCCTGCAGAGCCAGAGAGGGTGACGCTAGCGCCCTAGTGGGCCTGCAGGGCAGAGTCAAGCCAAAGAGGGTTATCCTCAAGCTTTAAAGTCTAATGGAATTTGTCTTAATAGGTTCTGGACTTGCCTGGGACCTGTCACCCCTTTCTTCCCTCTAATTTCTCACTTTTGGAATGGGAATGCTTATTCTTTGCCTGCCCCACCATTGTATTTTGGATGCACATAACTTCTCTGGTTTCACAAGTTCACAGCTGGAGAGGAACTTTGACTCAGGATGAATTTTAACTGAGTCTCACCCACATCTGATTTAGATGACACTTAGATAAGACTTGGACTTTAGACTTTACAGAGCTGATGTTAAAATGAGTTAAGACATTTGGGACTGTTGGGGTGGAATAAATGTATTTTGCATGTTATAAGTACATAAGTTTTAGGGGAGCCACGGGTGGAATGGTATGGAATAAATTGCGTCTCCCCCTCAAATTCATATGTTGAAGCCCTAACATCCCCCACCATGTGACTGCAATGGGGATGGGGCCTTTAAGGAGATGATTAAAGTTAAATGAGGTCATAAAAGTGGAGCCTTGATCCAACAGAACTGATGCCCTTGTAAGAAGAGATAGAGACACTAGTCTCTTTCCAACATGTGAGGACATAGCAAGAAGGTGACTATCTGCAAGCCAAAAAGAGAGCTCTCACCAGAAACTAAACCCTGCTGGAAACTTGGTCTTAGATTTTCCAGCCTTCAGAAATGTGAGAAAATAAATTTCTGTTATTTAAGCCACCCAGTCTACAGTATTTTGTTATGGAAGCCCAAGCAGATTAAGACAATTACCCTGTTACAAAACCACACAAAATATAACAAGGAAAAAAACCCCTCCACACCCCTATCTTGCTAGAACATAGATACAAAAATCTTTAATAAAATGTTAGCAAATCAAATGCAGTATTATGTAAACAGGATGATATAATCATATAATCATGACCAAAGGTACTCTAGGCCAGGAATGCAATGTTAGTTTAACATTTAAAAATCAATCTTTGTATTTCACCACTTAACACACTAATGATAAAAAGCCACCTCAAATAGATGTAGTACAAGTATGTGAAAAAAGTCAGTATCTATTCAATAATAAAAACTATTGGCAAACTAGCATTAGAATAAAGCTTCCTCTACTTAATAAAGGGCATCTAGAAAAAAACCTACCACCAGCATCATACTCAAAGATGAAAGATTGAATTTTTTCCCCTCTACATGTGGGAAGAAGGCATGAATGTCTCCTCTCACCACTTCCATTTAACAGTATAAAATGGCATATAGTTTGGAAAGGAAAAAGTAAAACTGTCTTTTTTGCAGACATGATTGTATACATATAAAACCCTAAGGAATAACATTAGGGCTATTATACTTTATTAACAAGGTCACGGGATACAAGATCAATATACAAAAATAAACTGTATTTCTATATACTAGTAACAAATTGGAAAATACAATTAAAAACAAATCATTTACAAAGCATAAAAAGTATATAATACTTTGGGATAAATTAATAAAATATGTGCATGACCTATATATACAAGATACAAAGGCTTCAGTATCTTTACAGCACTTCTAAGCCAGTGTCTCCCATATGCATCAATTTGATCTCATAACCTCACTTGGAGGACCCAAGATTAGCCCTTGGACAGCTATGAGGACTCCTGCTGAATAGAAACCCCTTACACTGTTCTACTGGCATGCTGGATTCCTGTCTGATATCTTCTAAGTGAGGCCAGTTCCAGAGACGGCCTATTGTGGATATGTGAGTTTCATTATCCAGCTAAAGCCAATATCACTACTGGTGGTCAAGCAGAGTGGACACTGCAAACATCCTCACCAAGCAATCAAACAAAGGACAATTTCTGCCTTGCTCTATTTCACAGGAAAAAAATAAAAGAAACTGAAGTAAATATGGCAAAAATGTTAAGTCTGACAAATTTGAGTGGGAAACACATACTCAAGGAACATACACTGCATTCCTTTTATATTCTGCAAACTTTTCTGTATTTTTGAAAGATGGAATAATCTTTTTTTTTTTGTATTTTGAGACAGGGTCTCGCTCTGTTGGCCTGGGTAGAGTGCAGTTGTGTCATCATAGCTCACTGCAACCTCAAACTCCTGGGCTCAAGTGATCTTCCTGCCTCAGCCTCCCAAGTAGCAGGGACTACAGGGGCACGCCACCACACCTGGCTAATTTTTTCTATTTTTGGTAGAAATGGGGGTCTTACTCTTGCTCAGGCTGGTCTCAAACTCCTGAGCTCAAGCAGTCCTCCCGCCTCGGGCTCTTAGAGTGCTAGGATTACAGGCATGAGCCACTGCGCCCGCCCGCATAATCAAATATTTTTTAAGAAAGAAAACTAGGGTCCATATAAGTCACATATATAGCAGTCAACTCTCTTAAGTTTCCTGTTTTTGGTAAAAATTCCGAAGTTCTAAAATATACTGCTGTCATTAAAATATTCAGCTCTTCTCAAAAGAAAAACACTTTGAGAACAGTAAATTAAATAAAACCAAGAACAATAATCACAGCCAAACACAAATCATGTGCCATACTCCAGTGACATGTTCTTACAACCTTTATCTTATACATTTACAAAGCTGAATCAAGGTCAGAATCAGAGCAAGAATAAAGAATAATCAAAGTAAGAAAAACTAGAGGAGTTACTTACGATAAAAGAAAGGGATGAACTCCACTGTAAGAGAAGCTGGTTTATATTTCTGTCTGCTCTTTTCCACAGTACTAAGGATTCGTCTATCATTAAAAAGAAGTTAATAACAAATTATAACATGGGCAAGCAGAGATGGCATAATTACAAAAACAATCACAAAACAAATATAATATTTTACTTTTGATTTGTATATTGAACAATCCATCTCCAGGACTGGCATAATCTTGAAAAGGAAGTCTAGCCAATAACTCAAATGCTCATCAACTAAAGGATTTCTTCTTTTGAATTATGCAACATGGTAGCTAGCTTAAGTTCTCCAAATAACTGGAAATTGAACGAAGAAGTAGCCCTTAAAATTTCCAACTTGTAAAAGAATTTGTTTAGCAGTACTGCTAAACTGACAGGTAAGGCTAGGAGCTTATTATTACAGTAAAACTGAAATTCATCAGAAATCACACTACTCTGCCACTTTGTGAAATTTCATCTGGAACAATGAGTCCATACCATTAGCTGCCTTCATTTTAAGGATATAGATCCAGTATGGGCTGGGATTATTTTTGTTTCTAATGAAAATTTCAGTAGTTTTGATAGATGTGATGATTTCTACAGACTTTCATAAGGCTAACACAAATTGTATGTGCTTTTACCAAGAACATTTCAATTCAACACAAAATGAATCTTTTACATGGGCACAGTGGTATGGAAATTGGAGAATAAAGGGTATTGGTATGATATTCCAACTACTGGAACAGTAAAAAGAAAATTTTTTTTAAATCACAGACATTTTTTATGCCCTGAAAAAGCACTTAATATTATTAGATAAAGCCAACAAAGATGAAAAATATCTGGAAAGCCACACAGAAATCCATGCAACTAAATATGATCTACTGAAAAAGCATTGGTTTAAGATGCCTTCTTCTTAATGACCATAATTGAGCTATTGAAATTAGTTTCCTTATAATTATTTCAAAGCTAGGAAGAAAAGCCAATTGACCATAGAATAAGCCAAATAGGATAAGCATACCTGGACTCACTGATGGCAGAATAAAGAGTTCTAAGAATCAAATCTAACATCCAGATTCATTAGAAATCATATTAGATGCCATTTGCTACTGTACTGTTTTCCAAATATATGCCTATTTCCAGTGTGTAGAAGGCATACAAATGATATTACCTGTATTTATTTTAATTTTAAACATAACATCTTAGAACATTAATAGACCTTCCTATTTAATTAAGACCATTACCAAAGATGTTTTATGTCTTCATGACAATACAAAATTTACTGGGGTTTTAAATAAAAAATACAGTCACGTAGTAAAAAAAATTAATTTTAAAAGGATGAAATGTGATTTAACTTTCAGTTAGGTTTTTCTATGAAATTATATCTACCTTGTGCATTTATCACAGATTATGGCATTAACTAATAGATTGGTTATATCCTATCCAAATAACTTGTGCTATAAACAATAAACATCCTCAACTGAACATTATGAAAATGTACTTATGCAATTTTGTGATCAATGACTCATTCTAAAGTCCCTGTATTAGATGTAACATATGAACATAAATAATTTCCGTAATATTCATGGTAAAAATTTAATATGGTACACAAACAAAAGTGGTAAGAACTATTATATATATTAGAACACAAAAATTAAAGCATAAATAGCTTGCACTATATGTTTTCAATAGGTTAAGTTAGTAGAGCTAAAAATAAACTTGAGTCTTGCACCATTTTTAGAATATAACATACTTGATTGCTCTATTATTATTTGATATTTGGGCCAAGCATGTAGCACTTAGCAGATGCTAATACATATCAACTAGTTTCTGAAAGGGCTGCAACATGCTTGTCTGCATCTCAGTTTTCTAAGGTAATATCCTCTGGTTAATTTAGCTATGCTTCTTTTTTGCGCTCCTATCATGTCTGGAACATACTCGTTTTCTTCATTTTTTAACTTCTAATTTGGAAATAAGGTCAAGCTCCCCCAAAAGTTGCAACAATAAGAACAGTATAAAGAACATCAAATGTAGTTTACCCAAGTTCATTGTTAACATTTTATCTCAAATTTTTATCATTTGCTCACTTTCTCCCCATATATATAGTTTATACATATATATTTATATTTACACATATCATTCACATATATAATATTTTCTAGAACATTTATGGGGAAGAAGTATATATCATGGCCCTTTACCTCTCAATATTTTAGTGAATATTTACTAACTGGGATATTACCTTACATAACACCACAATGTAATTATAATTTTCAATAAATTTAACTTTTTTTTTCCCCCCAGAGATAGAGTCTCACTTTGTCACCTAGGCTGGAGTGCAGTGGTGTGATCACAGCTCACTGCAACCACAAACTCCTGGGCTCAAGTGATCCTTCTGCCTCAGCCTCCTGAGTAGCTAGGACTACAGGCATGTGCCACCATGCCTGAATATTTATTTATTTATTTATTTTAAAAAATTTTTTGTAGAGACAGGGTCTCACTATGTTGCCCAGACTGGTCTCAAACTCCTGGTCTCAAGTGATCCCCTACCTTGGCCTCCCAAAGTGCTGGGATTACAGGTGTGAGTCAATGCGCCTGGCCTAAATTTAACATTGATACAATACTTCTATCTAATCTACCATATTCCAGTTTTGTCAATTTGCCCAATAACAACCTTTATAGCATTTTCCTCCATTCCAGCACAGCTTCCTGGCCAAGGTCAGTTATTGCTTTTAGTGTTTCTTTAGCCTCCTTAATCTGAAACATTTCCATAACTTCCCTTTGTGACATTTTTATTTTTATTTTTATTTTTTGCAGAGAACAGCTCTGTAACCCTTTGTGACATTTTTAAAGAAGACTGTCCCCCACATCCTCCTTTTATTTATTAGAATGTTCTTCATTTTGGATTTGCTTGATGTTTCCTCACAATTAGATTTAGAGTACGCATTCTTGGCTGGAACACCACATAAGCAATGATGTGTCCTTCTCAGGTTACCACATGTGGAAGCACATGATCTTTATCTATTTTTCACTGATGATCAGTTAATTCTGACCCCATCCAGTCAACTGGATTATTTGGTCCAGTATTAGCTAAAATAATTACTAATTTTTCATTTGCAAGTAATAAGTAATCTGTGGGGAGACATTTTAAAACAATACACATATCATGGTCTTGACCAAAACTTCCCCCTAGATTTAGCAGCCATTAATGGGTCTTGCCTGATCTAATCTTTACCATAAAATGCTGTTTTTTTCCAACTCCAGCATCCCCTCTACATTTACTAACTGGCACTTGGCATTCTACTGTAAACAAGAGCCTTTACTTCTCCCTTATCTATCTGTTTGTCTATCTATCTATCACTGGTATGGACTCATGAATTTTTTTATTCCTGAATGGTTAATAATTCCTTACTATAATTACTTTTAGGTATACAATGTTCCAGTTTTGGCAAATCAGAGGTGCGTGGCATTACTTCACATAATTAAATTATTTTTCTTGGTGGGCAGGCAGTGAGTCCTACTAAACTTGCACTAGGTATAAAGAAGGAACTCAATAAATATATTTTAAACAAATGTTTGAATGAATAAACACTTTGAGGGAAGATTTCTTTCCATATACTTATTTTAGTTCCACTTGAGGAAATCTTTGTAACTCTGTGAGATTCTGCAAGTAGAATAAAAATTGAGCCAATATATTAATCAAATCACACCACATATGGAGGTATGAAAAGCATACATTTGTTTCATCAAACAAGAAAAGAAATATAATTTTAAATGGCTCTGTATTGGGAATTATGCTAATTTTAATTAAATCTTTTCTAATCTTAGCTGTTTTGGTAAGCAATAAGCACAAAAATGAATAAGAAAATATATATCTTTTATATTTCCATTTAACTTCAGAATCAGATTAATAAATAAGGTGTAAGTTATTGCTATAGATCCTTTGTATAGGTCTTCAATGAGCAATGGATTTCTCCCGATTCCATGATTAAATCTCCCTGTCAGAGTCAAAGAATCCCAAGTCTGAATCCCCTGCTTTACCATTTACCTTTGAAGCAATTCTTACATTACTGGCAATATTATTATGCATATTAGAGATAATACACAGACAGCTTCTAGCATAATTCCTGACAAATATATGCATGCATTCATTAAATGACACTACTCACGCTGTTCTCCTTCCTGTTGCCATCTTACATACATAGAATTCTCTTTCTATATTGTTATAGTACTTAAAATTTTTAAACTTTCCTCTTGTTTTTGGCTCTCAAAAATTGTTTTCAATTACCAATTTAGTTTGTTTTAATTTATCAGATGTACCTTTTTATAAATCTTCTCTCCTTCCCCCACCTTTAAATTCATTTTACTCTTATTTAAGGATTCCTTTAAAAGCCTCTCTCTCCTTGCCATTTTCAGACTGATTTCATGTTCCTCTTTCTGTATCTATCGTCCTGTCTATAAAGTAAAATTCTAGCCAGGCGCAGTGGCTCATGTCTATAATCTCAACTATTCAGGAGGCTGAGGCGGGAGAATCGCTTGAAGCCGAGTTCAAGAACAGCCTGGGCTGGACAGCAAGACCCTGTCTCAAAAAAAAAAAAAGAGGCCCGGTGCTGTGGCTCACACCTGTAATCCCAGAACTTTGGGAGGCTGAGGCAGGAGGGTCCCTTCAGTCCAGGAGTTCAAGACTACCCTGGGCAACATAGCGAGACCCTGTTTCCATGGAAAAAAAATTATCCAGGTGTGACACACACCTGTTGTCCCAGCTACTCAGGAGGCTGAGGAAGGAGGATTGCTTGAGCCCAGGAATTTGAGGTTACAGTGAGCTATGATTGCACCACTGCACTCCAGCCTGGGCAACAGAGCAAGACTTTGTCTCTTAAAAAAATAAACAAATAATTTTTTAAATTAAGAAAAAATAAAAATAAAAAAACGGAAGAAAAAAATTCTACGTCATTGCTCAAAACTTGAAATATTCCATTAGGTTTGCCATTGCTGACAAGTCTCAGGTGGAGAATGGAGTAATAGCAAGAGTGGTAGGAAGAGATATACTTTCCTTAGAGAAATCTCTGGCATACACATCAAAATAGAACACTGATTAGTCAGAACCAAAGTGTTAAATGAGTTATGAGGCTACAAATAAAGCACTATTTGTATCTTCAAAGGGTCATAAGCAGTACATAGGCAGAGGCAAAAGGTTGTTACGGTGCTTGCTGTTTGCCAACTACTTCCATTTCTACTTCTTCTAGTCACATGGTAGAACTGAACTTCTTGGCCCCATTGTGGTACACGGGAACATGTGATTAATTCTGACCAATGAGTTCAGAATGAAAATGATATCTGTAATGTGGCATAACTAGACAGCAACATTAAATTGCCAATGTGTGTCAGACCTTTCAGAACTTTCTTTTCTCTCTCACATGGTAACTAGCAAAGCCTAAGATGCTGGCTGCTCTGTCAGTTGGGACCCTGAGTGACTTTGATGAGTAGAGGCTCCCTGCCTATCCACAGTAGACAGACAGCATGGACAAGAAGTAAGTCTTTGTTATCCTAAGTCCCTCGTTTGTTACTATAGCATAATCTAACTTATCCTGACTAATATAAAATCTTTGCAAAGGAAAATTCAAAGACTTTCTCTCTGAGAAAAATGGATATATTAAAGCTCAATAGAAAAGGAGTGTTTGCAAGGTTATTAGTACCTTCCATTAATAAACAGTCAAGGAGTTGTAGGACAATGTGATGTTTAATTTTATTAATTTGCAAAGTATTCTGGGTGAAATTAACTGGTAAGTTGGTGAACTCTGGGTAAGGCAGATTGCCTTCCATAATGTGTGCAGCCCTCATCTAATCAGTTGAAAGCCTAAATAGAACAAAAAGATTGGTCTCCCTGCACAAGGGGGATTTCTACAGCAGACTGCTTTTGGACTTCTTCTGCACCACTAGCTCTCTTAGGTGTCTGTCTGCCTCCCTTCAGACTGGAACTGAACCACTGGCTTTTATAATAATTCAGTCAATCTCTCCCCCAACTCCATCCTCCACATCCTATTAGTTCTGTTTCTCTGGAAAACCTCGACTAATACAGACAACTTCTCTCAAGGTACAAAGGAAAGTAAATGTATAAATAAGCAGATAGGATTGTTATACTTAATAACTGGGGTTCATGTACCTATTATTTCTATGTCTTACTTCTTACCTTAACTAAAGGGTATATTCTTGTTTTTTTAATTGTCAAAAATTATATATACTTATAATATGCAATATGATTTTTACAATACGTATACATTGCAGAATGGATAAGTTAACATATATATTACCTCATATACTTTTTTGTGGTGAGAAAACTTAAAAATTGCTATTCTCTTAGCAACTTTCAAGTATACAACACTAGTTATTAACTATAGTCACCATGATGTACAATAGATCTCTTGAACTTATTCCCCAACTGAAATTTTGTTTCTTTTGACCAATATCTTCCCAATCTGGCCCCAAGATAGATAGATAGAGATATATATAGATATAGATATAGATATACATATGTATATATATATTTTTTTAAGGTGTTAGGAGGCTGTTCTGCATCCCTCACTTGGCTCACAGCTAGTTGTGGAGCAGGGAGTAACCTTCTGCATTAGAACACAGAAACTCTGATTTCCCTGGTCCTCTTCTGGGCTTCTCCATCTCATGTTGAGACTGGGTCTCTGATCTTTGGTCTCTGGCACTAATAGCAGGTCTCTGGCCTGCTAACCCCAAACTCAATGTATTTTCTCCCTCTAAAACACTAAGTATACCCTGTACAAAGTTAAGAATGCTAGCCTTAGAGTCAGGCTGTTTTTGAACCCCAGGCTGTGGGACCGTGGCTCCCTTTGTATGTGAAATGGGGATATTCTCTGAAAAATTGAGTGAAATATATCTCATATGAAATGTTGGGACGTGGGGGGAATGCTCAGTAGGTGGTTTTCATGGCCTGCTTTGTTAACTAACACCCAGTACTGCAAGCACCTGCCCCTGTCTCAGCCATTCAGCTTCATCCAACAGGACAGGCCCAGACTTCCTCAGCAGATCTACAAGGAGCTGTGTCACTGCAAACCCACTGCATGGGCCTCATACCCCAAGCCCCAAGCCCATTAATGGGCAGGGGGGCATGTGAGACCCTTCCCAAGAAATTCCAGTTCCTTCTCTCTCTTGTCTCTCCTCACCCAATTCCCTTTGGTTTTTCATATTTAAATGTTTTGATTTCTGTATTTTTTTTTCCTTTGGGAGAATTCTTGATTTCTGATGGGCAGGGGGTGGCTACGGTAAAGCCCCTTTCTCCTTCTGTCTTTCAGGGGAGTGTGGCTTTGTGGCCTGGGTGGAGCAATCATCCCCCTTCCACGTGCAGGGGACAGAAAATCATTGCTGGGGTTGGTGGGTGGGCAAAGGGACTACTGCCTGCCAGATCTTCAAAGTTTGTTTAATAGAGATTTATAAATGCCACAGTCCTGCTCTAGATAATAAAGGATCCTTTGGAGTTACATAAGTGGTGGTCTTCCTTAAGGGGCTTCAAACTAGTGGATATGCTTATCTCAGACCTTCTTCTAGCCAATGCTGTTAGCTAAGTCTTCAGACTTCAGGGGCCTGCCTTCCATCCTTGGCTGAGGTAATGCCAACACCATGTCTTCATCACCCCAAGAAATCCCCCAGCCAGGGGAGCAGAGAGCAGGAAGGAGGGAGAGTAAGTAGGCCTCAAACTTAAGGGAACTTGATGGGAAAGCTGGGGAACTCACATTGAAGGGAGTGAGGAGGGGCCAGCCAGGATTCATGACAGCTACCCCAAACACCCTTAAGCCCCGAAGTAGTTTTTTCCATTCCTCCTCCCTCCAGCCAGCGGAATCCTCCCAGCCCGTAGGATATCGCTCTTGATTCCTTTGTCCCTGGTACACTTAGAACAAATCCAGGCAGTATCTGCTCCATCTCTGCTGCAGGGGAGTACATAAAATTTGGGTCAAGTGGAGACCTGGAGCAGAAGTAAAAGGAAGTGGTAGTCCCAGGAGCCCTTAGTTGATTTCTTCAGCAGATGGGGCCTACTAAGCCACATGACTAAGGCACTATAGGCTCCGCATGTGTAAGGTACAGGGCCCCAAGACGGCTACCCCTGGGACATATTCTTATTTCCATAAAATATTATATCACTATACAGAACATACAAAGTATATTACCACGTGGTCTATATAGATGTTCTCTCAGTTATCAATTCTTCAACATCATCTAATGGTGGCTATTCAAAATGAGGGTTTACTACCCTGGAAACCCTGAAAAACCTATAAAAACCATTTAGTAATGAAATGTTGAATTTTTCACTGTACTTGTCAGCATCTCCCCAGCACCAGTTCTGAACTGTAGCAATGGCAGTTGGTTCCTATCTTTGGCTTATTTTTGGCAGTCCCAGAACCAGCTTCTTGTCCGCTCAGCGTTATCTGCACCAGCTAAGCAATGCTCCTTCCTTACAGGTCTGAACCCCAGAGCTATATAGCCTCTTCTCCAAAAGTCTAGATTCTGATAACTCCATCTCTTCCCTTTGTTGCCCTAGACTTCCCTTTTAGGGAAAGTAGCTGTTTCCTAAAGTCACTATCTCTGCATTAACTCAGTGTCCCACTTTTGCTTTCTCAATTTTCTAATATTTGTCTAATAATTTCTTTGTATTAGCTCCTCTTTTTAAATACCTAGTGTGGCTTCTGTTTCCTGACTGATACAAGCTCCACAATTAAAAATAAATGGACAAAATATTGCTTAAAAGCATGTTAAATATGAAATGTTTTGTAAAAAAGAGAAATTTTCTTGAAAAATATGTACACTCTATTTGATGCTACTGTGCTTTTAACATTTCTATTATATTAGATTATTAGTATTCGATTGCATTGCAAAATACAAGTTCAGAGTATATTTAATTATCTGGAAGTGGCATTTATCACTAATTCATTCCCTCCAATGTAGTTCTCCAGCTCAGAGTTAAGTCTGTGGGCCTCATATACATCTTTCCAATTGCTTTCAAAGAGAAGACTTGCTTTAAAGAATCACACACAACATTCAGGTTTTAAATGAAAATTATAATTTATATGACATACCCTGAAATTCTATGTCTCCAATTCCGATATGGATCATATAAACTTTCACAAAATGCCAATGCATGAATCACAAATTCTTCAATAGATGACTGATCTGCCATTTCCTTCTCTTTTTTTTTGCTTTTTAACTGAGAATAAAGTTAAACATAAAATTAAAGACATGTTCCATTCATCATCTGACAACAAATCATGTTTATTCAAATAAGCCTAACTTACTGTTTGAGACTAAAAGAGTCATTTAATCATATGGACTGGATATATACTCTCTCAAATTTTAGATATATCCTAGGATAGGTTTAAAATAAATAGCCAAACATCTTTTGAAAAATTCATGTTTTCAGTAAGAGGGATTTATGATGAATAATAAATACATAAAATCACAAACTGTGTCATTTAAAAAGCCATTTATAAAACAAATTAATTTTTAATTAATATATAAATAACTACTTATCTGCTTTTAGATAATACATATAAGATTTCTGAAATATATATTACCCAACAATGATTTTAATTCTCTTCTCAATTATTACCTCCTCTGAAAACATTTAACTATCCTAACTATGATACTAAAAAAGTAAAACCTAGTTACTCTCAGTAAAGCAACAAAAAGGAATATATTAGTTCACACCTACTTGCTGAATATAGAGTGTTGTCATGGTGATGACATGATTAATGTATGAGCAAGTTCCAATTTCTTCCACATTTGATAGATTTCTGTGAATAAAAAAGATTTTTAAATATTTTTTATATGTGAAATGATTAACAAAATGTATGTTTGGACAGGGCGTGATGGGTCACTGCTGTAATTCTAGCACTTTGGGAGAGGGAAGCAGGAAGATCACTTGAGGCCAGGAGTTTGAGACCAGGTTGAGCAAAATAGCAAGACCCCATCTCTACAAAACAGAAAAATTAGCCAGGTGTGGTGGCATGCACCTGTAGTTCCAGCCACTTTGGAGGCTGAGGTAGGAGGATTGCTTAAGCCTAGGAATTTGAGGTTGCAGTGAGCTATGATAACACCACTGCACTCTACCCAGGCCGACAGAGTAAGACCCTGTCTCAAAATACAAACAAACAAACAAAATGTATGTTCATGTATTCAGCTTGGATTTTGAGAACACATTTTGTTTTGGCAAACAAAATGCAAATGACTTTTATTAAAACATAAAATCAATATGGTTATATAACTGCTTTTCCACCATTATGTGAAATACATCTCAAGAACCATTTATCTACTATAAACAGAGAATGTTTTAAAAGTACATGCTGATTACCATCCATTTATTACAGGAAAATTGGAAAATATCACAAAGTACAAACAGAAGAGGGAAAAAAACAAATATTCTTATAACCCAAACATAATAAGAAAATAAGCAACTATTTACATCTAGATTATTTCCTTACAGGTTTTTTTTCCCTATGCAGATTCTTAGTTTTCTGTTTGCATATACTGTAGTATATACCGTTGCCATTATACCACATGTATAGTTTAATAGTTTTCATTTTGCTTTTTGAATTACAGTTCCCTTTTTATTTTTATTTTTTTATTTTTTGAGACAAGGTCTCACCACGTTGCTCAGGCTGGTCTCGAACTCCTGGGCTCAAGCAATCCTCCTGTCTCAGCCTCCCAAGTAGCTGAGATTACAGGCTTGCACCACAATGCCCGGCTTAATTCCCCTTTTAGACTTATGTCATATCTCTTCAACTACATATTAAAAGTCCTTGATAGAAGGGCCACCAGCATCTTTACATATTCTAAGAGGGCACAGTACCATGTCTTATTTAAAGCAGTGGATCCATAAGTGTTTGGTGAATAACTAAAATATGGCCTTCATTTTTATTTCATTTTAATACTAAGGTATGACATGTAATATGGTAACTTACTACATCTAAAATCTTTTTTGTGGCATAATAAAAAAGGAAAGTTTATTAATTTTCTGTTCTGAGATATTTTGACTTTGTAAAATACTTTATATCTTAAAATGCAGTAGATGCTAAGACATCTGAAAAAATTAACTGAATTAACAGACTTCTTAATGTAAGAAGTGAGACTGGCATGACATCTTGGAGAAAACAAAGAGTAAAGACAGGTAAAATTAAAAGCCTTTGCAAGAGTTCTACTTCTAATAATGGTAAACTATGACCAATCTTCTCCCTGATAAAAACCAGAAAAGATGGACAAAACATCAAAAAAAAAAATCTGTTTAAAGGCATCAGAAAGCTACAAGGAAGTGAAAAATTATAAACCCAAGATACAGAAAAAGGAAAGAGAGAGAGATGAGACCTGCATTTACACCCATTTTTGTACTCATGACTTCTATCAATCCTGACAAAGGGAGATGAAACAATGAGAAGCTGATGATTGTTTCTGACAGTCAACAGTGCTGAAAAGGGACAAGAACTGGAATTCAGAGCCCCAAAACAATAGTCTCTAAGGCTTTTTTTTTTGAGACCCCAAAAGGTAATACTCAGAAGAAAGATAGTATGATCCCAGGCCTAAAATTATCTCTACAACTTTTCAAAAACAATGCCTAACACTTAATCAAAAATAACTACTCACGTGAGAAGGCAACACAAGTTTGAAAATCAAAAGAAACAATACACAAAAGAAACAGACCCACAAGTTGAGCAAAAGCAAAAGCCAGGAACAAAACAATAGGAAGTATGTGATTAATTCCATTCACGTGAAGTTTAAAATTAGGCAAAATTAATCCATGGTATTAGATGTCAGGATAATTGTTACCTTTGCAAAGTAGCAAGGGAATAGCAATTAGGAAAGGACATAGAATGGACTCTGGGTACCAATAATATCCTATTTCTTGACCTGACTGGTGATGACTCAGTGTATTCATTTTATGATAATTTATTGAGCTATACACTTATGAGCTGATCACTTCATGTATATTACACATTAATAAAAAATAGTGCCATACCAAGGCTTAGGCACTAGCAGCAGTTTGCCCTGGATCCAGGCAATAAGGGGGTATTCTGTCTATAGTGAATTTTAAGACAATAATGAACTGATGAAAAGTCAGTCTGCTTTTTAGTATCACTAAGCACCAGTAATTAAAAATATTCCTTCTTGAAAATAATCTTTTATTGACTTAAGTCCTAAAACAATTGCTTCAGTTTTTCATTTTTAAAAATATAAGCTTCAAATAAGTAGATTTTTATTACTTACCTTTTTATAAACATTGTGTTCTACATGGAAGTTCATTCAGAGAACTTCCAGTTATATTTTCAGCCCTGACAACCATGGACCCACTTACACAAATACATTTTGAGAGTAAATTTGTAACGGTTTGGAATCACTTGAGTTTTTTAGGCACAGTTCATAATCCCAAACCCTATATATTTCTGCTTTTACACAGAAGATGTGAAATAACCAATGACAGCTCAATGATTATAAAGAAAAAAAAAATAGAACTTGAGTTCCTTGAATTCTATCATATGTGACAACTTGGAGATTTTGTGTTTAAAACAATGATACAGAGTGTGAACTGTGAGGTATGAAATTTTTGCTTGATAATATAAATTTTAGTTTGTGAATGAAATATTTATTTCATACTTATTACCAGAAATAATTTTGCTGTATAGAGGAAAGGGGTGTTAAAAAATGACCTGCTCCAAGTATCAAATACAGTAGGTAACACCACAGGAAAAGAAAAACGACAAAAAACGTCTTCATAGTGTGAAGTAGAAAGATTTTGTGAATGAAAAAGCAGACTAACTTTCCTCTAAGACATAAATGAATCTTACTGGACACTTTGGAAAGTTACTTGTCCACCATTAACCCCAATATTTATTTGTGTTTGTCCCATCAAGTACAGAGTCTAAAGCAAAACCGACAGGAAAATAACTTTAATTGAATGTCTCCTATGTATCAGGCCCTACCAAAGTTGTTTTTATGTGTTAAACTATCTCATTGAAAACTTACAACAGCTATCTACAAAAGGTAGATGATCCCTGTTTGATAGATAAAAATACAACTATCCAAACTATAGTTTTAAAATGATACACAATTTTCTCAAGTTCAAAAAATTATTAGATGACAAAGCCAAGATTCAAATCCAAGTCTTTCTGATCGGCTCTCAGAATGGGGACCCAGGATATAAAGAAAATTTCAAACATAACCAAAAAAAAAAAACAAACAAAAAAAGAGAGATAAGATAGCACTGGCTCAAAACAAATTTTATGTTATGTATATTTTGCTACAATAAAAAATTTTGAATAAATAAAGGCAAAGTAAC
Organism: Daubentonia madagascariensis; assembly: GCA_023783475.1. Taxonomy (NCBI): domain Eukaryota; kingdom Metazoa; phylum Chordata; class Mammalia; order Primates; family Daubentoniidae; genus Daubentonia; species Daubentonia madagascariensis. The sequence goes on from JAKFHU010002088.1 coordinate 8,334,055, forward strand.
AGACATTTCCCTCTAGACTTGCAACTATATAATACAGTAGCCACTAGCTGTAAGTGGCTATTGAGGACTTGAAAAGTAGCTAGCCAGAACTGAGTTATGCTTTAAGCAGAAAATACACACCAAATTTTTAAGATTCAGTACTGAAAAAGAGTTCAAAATAACTCATCAATAATTTTTTATACTGATTACATGCTAAAATAATATTTTGGCTATACTGGCATATATAAAATATATTATTAAAAATAATTTTACCTGTTTCTTTTCCCCCTTCTTTAATGATACTAGAAAAATTTAAATTATACATGTATCTCACATTATATTTCTACTGGATATACACCAATAGTCCGTAAGATTTATAAGTGCCGGAACTATACTTATTTTTTTCCCCTTATAATCAGAACACTAAATACAGTATACAAACATAGAACATACTTATTAAATTCTTTATTTATTGAATAAATAAATGAATGAATAAATATGAAAAAACTTAAGAAGAAATTATGGTCAACAAGCATATGAAAAGATGTTCACCATCATCAGCCATTAAAACCACATGGAAATCAAAACCACAATGAGACACTACTTTATACTGACTACTAAGGCTGTAACAAAAAAGACAGTGAGTGTTGGCAAGGATATGCAGAAAATGAAAACTTCACATACATTCATGGGAATGTAAAGGTACAACCACTCTGGAAAACAGTCTGGCAGTTTCTCAAAAGCTTAAACACTGAGTTATTACATGACCCAGCAATTCTACTCCTTATATAACCAAAGAAAAGAAAATATATGTCCATATAAAAAGTTGTAAGGAATGTTCACAGCAGCATTACTCATGACAGCCAAAAAGTAGAAAGAACACAAATATCCATCAAATGATGAATTGATAAAATGTGGTATGTCCATATAATAAAATATTATTTGGCCATAAAAAGGAATGAAGTATTGATATATTCAACAACATGGATGAACTTTGAAAATATAATGCTAAATGAAAGATGCCAGTCACAAAGGACCACATAGTATATAATTCCATTTCTAAAAATTACCCAGAAAATAAAATAGATTAGTGGTTGCCAGGTGATGGAGGTAGGATGAATGGGGAGTGACTGCTAACAGGTAAAGAGTTTCTTTATGGGGTAATGAATATGTTCTAAAATTGACTGTAGTGGTAGTTCCGCAATTCTGCAATGACACAATTCTGTAAATATTCAGTAAAAACCACTGAATGATATACTTTAAATAGATGAATTGTACAGTATGTGAATTATCTCTCAATAAAGCTTAAATATTTAAAAAATTATGATACAAAGTTAAACCTGAATTAGTATAAAAGATATATCTCCAAATGACAAGAAAACATAGTTAAATTGACTAATATAATTCTAGAATTAAGTTGATTAGTCAGAGGTTATTTGGTTCTGGCCGGGCGCAGTGACTCACACCTGTAATCCTAGCACTCTGGGAGGCTGAGGTGGGTGGATTGCTTGAGCTCAGGAGTTTGAAACCAGCCTGAGCAATAGTGAGACCCCATCTCTACTAAAAACAGAAAAAAAAAATCAGCCATGTGTGGGCCTGGAGTCTCAGCTGCTTCCCCTGTAGTCCCAGCTGTTCAGGAGGCTGAGGCAGGATCGCTTGAGCCCAGGAGTTGGAGGTTGCAGTGAGCTATGATGACGCTACTGAACTCTACCTGGGGTGATAGCGCGAGACTCTGTCTCCAAAAAAAAACCAAAAAAACAAAAAAAACCTTTTGGTCTGCAAAAGACTGTATTAAAAGAATGAAAAGATAAATCACAGATGAGAAAATATTAGCAAAAAGATACCTGATAAAGGAATTGTACCTCAAAATATCCAAAGACTTCTTAAAACTTAACAATAAGAAAACAAACAACCCAATTTTAAAAATGAGCAAAAGACCTAAATACACACTTCACCAAAGAAGATACAGATGGCAAATAGCCACATGAAAAGATGCTGAACATCTTATGCCATTAAAGAATTGCAAATTAAAACGACAATGAGAAACTATACACACATATTAAAATGGCTACAATCTAAAGGAATAGCATCACCAAATACTGGGGAAGATGGGAAACAACAGAGCTCTCATTCACTGCTTGTGGAAATGCAATATGATATAGCCACTTTGGAAAACAATTTGGTAGTTTCTGACAAAGTTAAACACAAGCTTAGCACAGGATACAGCAATTACGATCCTAGGTATTTACCTAAATGAGTTGAAAATTTACGTCCATGCAAAACCTGCACACAGATGTTTATAGCAGCTTTATACATAATTGCCAAAAATTGGAAGTAACCAAGATGTCCTTCAATAGGTGAATGAATTAAAAAACTGTGATATTAAGTGGAATATTATTTGGTGATAAAAACATGCTATCAAGCCACAAAAACATGGAGGAGCCTTAAATGCATATTGCTGAGTGAAGGAAGCCAATCTGAAAAGGCTACATACTGTATGATTCCAAAGATATGACATTCTGGAAAAGGCAAAACTACAGACACAATTAAAAGATCAGTGGTGCCAGAGGTTGGGATGGGGAGTGGAGGGAATGAACAGGCGGAACACAGGCCATTTTTAGGGTGGTGCAACTGTTCTGTACGCTACTATAATGTTGGATACATGACAATATGTATTTGTCAAAACACACACTGTACAATACAAATAGTGAACCCTAATGTAGACTGTAGACTTTAGTTAATAAAGTATCAATATTGGTTCATCAATTGTAACAAATGCACCACACTAAAGCAAGATGTTAATAATAGGGGAAACTGGGGGGCTGGGGAAAGGGGGTATGTGGGAATTCTCTGTACTTCACAATTTTTATGTAAACCTTTACTGCTCTAAAACATAAAGTCTACTAAAAGTTTTAAAAGGAACTTAAAGAAAGTAAAGTGAGGTCTCTGGAAATAGAAACAGGTTCTGCGATTGGTAGCTACCAAACATTAAATTTATCATCAGAAACTATCTCCTACTAAAAAAAATTCAAAAACTCAAAAAACACCTTGAGCATTCCAGTGCTTTCCTCTATTATCAAAATCTAAACATAATGGATGTCTAAATTGTAAGGATGAAAAAGAGCACAAAAACAGAAATATGTCTAAGGCTCCAGGAGAGCCTAAATTAGGGGTGAAATGTTTTTGCAATTATTGCACAATCATTCCATAATTCCTGCAACCAAAGGCAACAAGCAATTAAGTCCCTATTCATCTACTAATTAATTATAAAATATTTATAAAACAAACAGTGTCTATTATAGGAAATGGCTTCCAAAAAGAAGACAGAGTTCAAGAGGTACATGCTGCCCAACAGTCTCATACTCTTTTATGTATATTAATGTGGAATCTTTGAAAAATCCAGATGTCTGAGCCCTTTTCAATCAGAATTTCCACAAATAAAGTTCAAGCACTGTATTTCTACTAAGCTTCCCAGTTGATACTTATGCACACCAAAATGTAAGTACCACAGACCTAATCTATAAACCTAGAAAATACAATAACCTGTAGGAATAGTTATACTTTTTTGGTAAAATGATAGAATGAAAGACTTGAAAAATATATTTTCACAAATAATAATTCACAGTAATAAAAATGTATACACATTTACAGGTGAGAAGCATGCAGAAAATACTAGTGTAAGAATCTCTTGCTGAAGAAAAACTCCTGTCATTGACTTTACCGAAAACAATTTTTAAAATCTTGCCTGAACATCTCTGTAAATAGGTATAGTAACTAAAAGGCTTTCTGATATATTAATACTAACAAACCACAAGCCTATTGCAAAAGGTGCACTCACTCTTTAAAGCTCCATGTGAACTACCAACATCATCAGTAATCAATAAATGATTATTTTGGTAATGATTATTTTAAAGCAGATAACTAGTTTTTTGGGTTTTTTTTTTAACCACATACCTGCAAAGAATAATGAAGAACTTGACAAGCAAAATTGACAAAGCTTGTTGTTGTTCTTCTAACCCATCTGCCATTTTCTGAACACACTGTAGCAACTGGATCCTCAGAACCTGCAGAATATTATCAGGAAGCAGAGATATTCCTGGAGGCACATCATCCACCCTACAATATAAGGGGAAGAAAATAATAAGGATGTTGAAATATAGGAAGAAAATCTCTGGCACTTAAATGAACTGCATTTTCAGCCCAAATTCTAAAGAAGCTCTTTTATTCTTTACAGATACTCTGTGCCTTCTTGCCTGCAAGGCACCACCATATAATTATTAACTAGAAGATTACTAGAGCAGAGTGGTTAGTCTTACTTCACAAGAGGCTTACTGAAGAAAGAGACAAAGAGAGAATAAATGACTAGTATCTTCAATTGTACTATATATACACATATATTTTTTGAGATGGAGTTTCACTCTGTCACCCTGGCTAGAGTGCAGTGGCATCATCGTAGCTCACTGCAAGCTCAATCTCCTGGGCTCAAGTGATCCTCTTGCCTCAGTCTCCTGAGTAGCTGGGACTGTAGGTGTGTGCCACCACACTGGCTAATTTTTCTAATTTTTTTTGTAGAGATAGGGTCTCACTCTTGCTCAGGCTGGTCTTGAACTTCTGAGCTCAAGCAATCCTCTCACCTTGGCCTCCCAGAGTGCTAGGATTACAGATGTGAGCCACCATACCTGGCCAATTGTACTAATTTTAATGAAAATATTCAGAATACGAATTAATTTACTTTCGACTTAGAAATATTATGTATACCAAATATTATGTATACTAGAATGTATGCCATTTCTAAAAGAAGCCATAACTACCAAATAAACATGAAGTACCTATAACAAGTTTGATATTTATCAACTGCTTTACTAAACATCACTGACCTATCTATAGACTCCCCAAGCCATGTGATCAGAAGAGGGAGAAAAGATAACCAGCAAAAGGAAAGGAGAAAGATATGAAGGTGGGGAAAAAAAGGGTGAATCTAGAACCCTGAGCATGATCATCGATAGAAGATTTTTTAAAGTTTTTTAATCAATGTTTTGTGACAAGTGGTTTCTGTGTAAGAAGACTATATGGTTCCTTAACGGCAAATGCCAACATCAGATATGAGCGGCCTCTGGTGCATCTCTCATAATAAAAATTCACACCTAGATTCAAAGTCTAAAGACCTAGGTACTAAAGAACTATAAAAATGTACTTTAAACATAACATCATTAAAGCCTAAGAATCGTTTCATGAGCCACTGTATACTAATTTCCCTATCGCTATTAAGAAAAATGTCCAAATGTGAAGGGAGCTTCCTAAAGAGCACCTATGATTAAATGACAACTACACTTTACTATAGTAGTCTATTGTTCAGATCATGCTTAATCTGAAGTATTACTAGTATTTTTACACTTGAGTAAAAGGCTATTTAACAGCAGACAGAAAAATCTGAAGCACTCATCAGTAGTCACAAAAATACATAGAATAAATATAATTAGACTCTTTCTGAACCATCCTACAACATAAATTAAGGAAGTTTTTTTTTTTTTTTTTGAGATAGGGTCTCACTCTGTCACTCAGGCTGGAGTGCAGCAGCACAATCATAGCTCACTGCAGCCTTGAACTCCTGGGTTCGAGCAATCCTCCTGCCTCAGCCTCCCAAGTAGCTGGGACTACAGGTGCACCTAATTTTTTTAATTTTTTGTAGAGATGGGGTCTCGCTATATTGCCCCAGCTGGTCTCAAACTCCTGGGCTCAAGCGATCCTCCAGCCCTGGCCTCCCACAGTGCCTGGATGACAGGTGTGAGCCACAACATCCAGCCAGGAAGTGTTTTATAAAATGAACACTTGATTTTAATTAAATTACACAAAAAATAAACCACAAAGCACATTAAAAAGAATGTCAAATTCTATAACCAAGTTACAAATGTTTCATTTTAGTTTGGTCATCACTTCACTTGTAGCTTTGGATTCTTTCATTCTCTTATTTATAGGTAGTACCAGAAAATTTCTCATTTTTGTATACTTTTTTCCCGCTAAAGAGCTAAAGAGAGGTGGTCAGAAAAGCAGAGTAATCTCAAAATAATAAAGATTTAGATATAACTAATTTTCAAGACTGGCCTAAGCCATTCCTTCCCCCTTTTCCAAAAACATATGTCAACAAGAAAGAAAACATTAGATTTTCTCATATTTTATCCTACTTATTTAAAAAAATATTTCCCTTTGTCCTTGGTCATCTCGTTCTCTATTTGCACATGTTTTTAAATAAGCAACTAGATGGTAAAAAAAAAATAGCTTCAGAAAGAGAAATTTTTAAAAAACTAACTCTCATAATAAAATTGGGGCTCAGTTAGGGCATGCCTTATACATAAAGTTGAAATTTTTGGCCATGCTCCTAATGTGAGGAGCATTTAAAAACTTGTAAGATGTTCCTACCTCTAGGACTTTACTATCCAAAATTCTATGCTCCTTTTGCTGCAATTTCCCAAATTCCAGAAATCGGTTCCACTCTTCTGTTTGGCTATTGAATATCTATTGTAAACAGCTGCCAATGGTTGGATGTGTCTAACACAGGAAGAAGACTAGCTTAAGCTTCAAGGTTTTAAATTCTGGTAAAAGCCACCTCTGCCTTGCATTATGAATTCTCTCACTTGGAAATTCTATAAAGTCAGTTTACTTTAAATGAGGATTATCCACGTGTTTCTTACCTTTAAGGTGACTTGACTAATTTTATTCAATGCCTTGCATATAGCATGTACTTGAAAATTTGAAGGTTTTCGATTAGTAAAATTAAGTTCATGGTTCAGTTTTTTGACAGATATGAAACACAATTTTAAATAAACCAACTACATCACAAATAAAGCAGTGCTCTTCGTATCCTTCATCTTACTTGAAACATTGTGGTGGAATAAGTCTACATAATATTTTTGGAAAAGATCTCCCAAGAAAGGAGACCTTTTCAATGATGTGTAGATGATAACAACCGCAGCTTAGAAACTTTAGAAGCCTTCACTCCAATATTCTAAACATTCAAAGGCCCAAATCCTAACTCCACAAATCCTTAGGCCCATGATTTAAAATAAACTGTAAGCTGGGTACAGTGGCTCACACCTGTAATCCCAACACTTTGGGAGGCCAAGACAGAGGATTGCTTGAGGCTAAGAGTTCAAGACCAGCCTGGACAACATTGTGAGACCCCATTTCTACTAAAAATTTGTAAATATTAGCCAGGCATGGTGGCATGCATCTGTAGTCCCAGCTACTCAGGAGGCTGAGGTGGGAGGATCACTTGATCCCAGGAATTTGAGGTTGTAGTGAGCTATGATCATGCCATTGCACTCTAACCTGGGCAACAGAGACCCTGTCTCTAAATAAATAAACTAATTTAAAAAATAAAATAAAGTGAGCTATAAATTATTAAAATAAAAGTATTTCTAAGCACAAATTATAAGAATATTCTGGCTGAGCATGGTGGCTTACGCCTGTAATCCTGGCACTTTGGGAGGCAAGGCAGGAGTATCGCTTGTGAGACCCTCGTCCCTAAAAAAAACTTTAAAAAACTAGCTGGGAGTTGTGGCATGCTCTATAGTCCTCACTAGTCAGGAGGTTAAGGCAGGAGGATAGCTTGAGGCCAAGAGTTTGAGGCTGCAGTGAGCTATGATTGTGCCACTGCATTTCAGCCAGGGCAACAGAGCAAGATCTTGTCTCTAAAAAAATAAATAAAATATTCTTTTATTAGTAGAAATCAATAATATATCATCTTATTTTGAGGAAAGTTCAAGATTTAAAATTTTTCAATCTGTAAAAGCCTATCATAAGTAATATTCTAATGAGTAAGAAATCTGAAACTGTGAATTTATAAATAATGAAATAGTAATCCTTTCTTAGCACAACCACATCCTTTCTTGTGTTCAACATCTTGGTCCAAAGCACTAGTGACTTCTCTGGATTATCATAATTACCTCTTAACTGGGCTTCTTGTCTTCAGTCTCAACCCTCTCCAATCCAACCTCTACAATGCCACCAAAGTAACTTTTGAAAAACAAAAGATCATGACATTCTACACAGAAAATTTTTCAGTAGCACTCTTATCTTCCATAACAAAAAAATCAAAGTCCATTAGCATTTCATGCATGGCACATAATGACCTGGCCCCTATTTGATTCTCCAGACTCAACTCTCTTATACCTACCCACTGAGTGCCTACCTCCATTCCCAAACAGCAAACGCTTTCCTCCTTGCAGATTTTTAATTTTCCAGATACTCTTTCTCATCATCAACCACCATCCATTGCTCCCTTTTCCCCTCAAAATATAACTGTAACTGGAGCTCCTTTTGTGGCAAAATGCCTCTCCCCATTTCTCCTGTTTTTTTTTTTTTACCTCAGACCACCTCTCTTAACTACCAACTACTAGGACTTTAAGATAGCTTAAAATATAGAAAAAACTTTATCTGGGAAGTGAGCCTGGGAAATGGTGTGAGAGTGGGGAAATGGTGGTGGGTAGAGGAATGGAAGAAAAAATTTGTACTTTTCCATTAATTTTTTCCCCGTATTATGGGGGGAAAATTCTAGTTTTTAAAAAACTAAATACTTCACCTCTTCTAAGATGTTTTCTAAGGCCCTACTCTAAGACCAGGAACGGAAATAAGTTTCAACTCACATGCCTATGATATAATAAAGAATATATATATCTAGTTTTTGTCCCAGTTTCCTGGCACAGAGCTTCAAAAAAACTTGGAATTTTCTGAGTGACAGGAGTGTCTTTTGTTATTCCTAACAAGCCCCTTTGTACTACATCTGAGTCCGTGCAAATGAAGCAACTCATGGTGGGCCCTTAGATAGTTTCAACAGAGGGAATGGTCACATCAGAAGGACCAAGCACTAATTAGAGGGTTAGAACTTTCAGCCTCACCCTCACCCTCACCCCATCCTTCTGGGAAGGGAGAGGAGCTAGAGACTGAGCTCAACCACATGATCAATGATGTAATAAGACCCCAATAAAACTCTGGACACCCAAAGCTCGAAGAGCTTGCTGATTAGTAAACACACTGACATTCAGGGAGGGCAATGTGCCCTGACTCAATGGAGATGGGGCATGGAGGTTCTGCATCCAGGACCGTTCCAGACCTTGTCCTATGTGTATCCCATAGTAGGGGTGTAATCATAAATGTGTGCTTTCAGTGAGTTCTTGGAGTCAGTGCAGTAAGTTACTGAACCTGATTGGGGCTGAGGAGGGGGGTGAGAACCCTGAATTTATTGCTAGTTGGTTGGAAGTATAGGTGGCCCCCAAGGACTTCTGGCTGATGTCTGAAGTGAGGGCAGTCTTTTGGAGGACTTTGCCCTTAACTTGGGGGATCTGGTGCTAACACTAGGTAGTGTCAGAAATGTGAATTGCAGGACACCCAGTTGGTAGTCTCCCACCAAAGCAGAAATGAGGCTTCTAGAGGCCAGATCTAGTATCACCAAGAAAGACTGCTGTGATCAATTCTTGACATCTGCCATGAGAACAGGTTATGCAGGACTATCAAGAGTGGAACATAATTGCCATCCTTGTAATATGTCATCAATAAAATCTTTGTGCCAAAAACGAACAAACTCATCCAAGGTTAAGAAATTGGTGTTTCTACATACCTGGTAGGCAGCTTTTCAAAGTCAACATCTAAGAACTGTTCATAGCTAGAAACAAAATTGTCCAACCATAGCTTCAGGTAATCTGGATCTTTCTGAAATAAGAAAACCATTATAATATTCAACATAGCTATTGAAAAAAAATGCTCTCACATCTATTAAGCAGATATTTAAAGAGACAATAACATGAAATCTCTAAGTGATATTCAAGAATACACATGGGCTGTTTTAAAATATGTATTAAGTATAGTGAACCCTCAAGCTGCTTCCCATGTCAAAGAGCTAAAATCTTAACAATGTCCTATGAGATTCTAACAATCTGCCCTCCCATATCACTGTGACCTTTTCCACTGTTACTCTGTACTACAATGGCCTCCTGGATGGTCCTGAGACCAGACATGCTCCCACACTAAGGCCTTTCTTTGCACCAGCTATTTTCTCTACCCAGAACACTCTCATCCCATGTACCTGGGAGGGAGGCTAACTCCCTCATCATGTTCAAGTCATTCTTTAAATGACATATTCTCAATGGGGTCTACTTTTTAATCATCCTTCTTAAAATTGCAAACCTTCTCACTGCCCTTTACTTTACTGTATTCTGTTTCCCCCCATGATCCTTTATCACCTTTTATCACACTCTATAATTTACTTACTCATTTAAGTTATTGTCACTTCTCCTAGGATGTAGGTTTCACAAGTGCAGAGATTTTCATCTTTTTGTTTACTAATGGATACCAAGTGCCTATAACAGTGCCTGATAATGACCAGGTGCTAAATAAATATTTGTCCAATGAATTAATAGGAAGTGTAAAAAGCATAAATAAAGTCAAATTGGAAATCTAAACATAAAAACTGAAACCAACACTTTCTAGAAGAAAATAAAGAATATCTTTGATAGCTGGGGATAAACAAATGCTTTTTAGGTAGGACACAAAAATCACAAACCAAAAAGAAAAAAAGATAACTGGTATTAATCAAAATTAAAACTTATACTCATCAAAAAACACAATTAAGAAAATGGAAAGACAAGCCATATATACTGGCTGAAAATATTCAAGGACTTGTATCAAGAATATAAAGATCTTCTACAAATCAATGACAAAAGGACAAACAACTCAATTTTTAAAATGCACAAAAGGCTTGGACACTTCACAAAAGGGGATACACAAATGGCCAAATAGTACACAAATATGTGCTCAGTATCATTAGTTATCAAGGGAAATGCAAATTAAAACCAAATGGGATACCATTATATACCCAGTAGAATGGTTAAAAGTAAAAAGACTGACCATACCAAATGTTAGTAAAGATGTGGAGTAACTTTAACTCTCACACATTACTAGTGGGAATATAAAATGGTATCATTGGCCAGGCATAGTGGCTCACACCTATAATCCCAGCACTTTGGGAGGCCAAGGCAGGAGGATCTCTTGAGGCCAGGAGTTCAAGACCAGCCTGGGCAACACCGTGAGACCCCATCTCTACAAAAAATTAAAAAATTAGCTGGGTGTGGTGGTACATGCCTGTAGTCCTAGCTAGTTGGGAGGCTGAGGCAGGGGGAATTAAACCCAGGAATTCAAGGTTACAGTGAGCTATGACCATACCACTGTACTCCAGCCTGGGCAACAGAGTGAGACCCTATCTCAAAAAAAGAAATATATATATATGTTGTATCTTGATGCTCAATTTTTTTCCTTTGCCTCCTCAACACTTCTTTATGCCAGTCAAATTTCAACATGTGATTTAGGAGTCTCAGTTACTTAGTCATTAATATCACTGCTTAAGCACTGCTCTTGGATAAGGGGAACTCAAGCGACTTATTTCCCTAAAATAAAAGCATTACACTACATATCAAAATCTAAAAGAATGTTCCCTAAATATGCAGGGACTGTGACCTTTTGAGTATTTGTTCCTTCTATTAATATACTGTTCCAAAGTCAGCTTGTAAACTACCACTATCTACATCATCACTGAGAAATTAGAAGAAGGAAATATTTTAGAAAAAGAGCTATCTTTTATGAGGAATTTTCTCAACAGTTTCATTACTTGCCTTTTACATTGCCAACTAGGATGTCATTCATTTATTCATTCATTGATTTATCTATTCAGGATAGAACTCCAGAAATACCAGTAGCTAGAGATTTCCTTATCATTGTTCCTTTCTAATACAGCAGAGGATTACCTCTTGGTAAAAGATACAAAACAGTCACACAACACCATAAAGAATGAATGCATTTCTCTTCATATTTTATTTAGGAACTCTGGTAGTATCTGGTCAGGCTACCAAGTGTTTGGCAAGCACAGAGTTCTCCTAAAAAAATTGACCAGCTATAAGGAAAGAAATGGTACTTAAATTTGGAAATGTCTCATTTACTAAGAAGTAAAACAATTTTTTGACCATCTGCCATGTATTAAGTAGTATAGCAGGCATTTTAAAAAATACATCATCCCATTTATTCCTTACAACTATCCAGAGAAGGTTTAATTTTCCCCATTTTATAGGTTAGAAAAGGGAAGTTCTAAATATACATAACTTGCCCAGAGTTACAGCTAGTAATTGATAACACTGGGATTAAAATGCAAGGATACATGAATCCAATATGTGCTCTTTCAACTACACTAAAATGTCTTTGAACCGTGTGCATGAATAAAATGGAACTTTAGTGGGCAAAAAGGAAAAGGAGAGTTTAGTCAGGATCAGTAAACTCAAGGCCATAGAGAATTTAACACAACGGCCGGGTGTGGTGGCTCACACCTGTAATCCTAGCACTCTAGAAGGCCGAGGCGGATGGATAGCTTGAGCTCAGGAGTTCAAAACCAGCCTGAGCAACAGTGAGACCTCATCTCTAGCAAAAACAGGAACAGCCAGGGGTTGTGGCACACGCCTGTAGTCCCAGCTACTCAGGAGGCTGAGAGGCAAGAGGACAGCTTGAGCCCAGGAGTTGGAGGTTGCGGTGAGCTATGATGACACTTCACTCCACCCAGGGTGACAGAGTGAGGACTCTGTCTCAACAACAACAACAACAACACTCCTCACAACCCCCTCCTTAATATAAAAAAAAAAAAAAGAATTTAACATAAAAAGCAGCCACATTCCACACAGCCAGAAAAAACCCTTAGAAGATATATACTTTGCTGCCAAAGACAATAAAAAGAAAGATTTCCACACACACAGAAATAGTATTAATTAATTCTCAAGCTTAGTCACTTTCATGGTTAAGATGAATTTGGTATACTGAAACACCACAGTATGGTCTATCTCCCCATTTGTACAATATTTATCTATTAACACCACACACAAATGTATTAAGTAGTGCAGGAGTGCTGGAGCCAAATTACCTGAACCCTAATCCCTGGTCTGTCACGTTCTTGAACAAGTCAGCCTACGTTTGTGTACCAGCTTCTTCCTCTATAAAAATGAACATAATGATAGAATCTATCTCACAAGACTGTTGCAAAAATTAAGTAACCTAATACATGTCAAGGGCTTAGAATGCCTAGCACATAGTATGTACTCAATAAATACCAATATTATTTTCATAACCTACCATGTGACAAAATCAGGAAACTCCCACAAGACAGGAATGTTCTATGTCATACATATTTAAATAATTTATAATTCCCCTTACCACCTGATTTTTAATTTTATTCTTTTCCTCTCAAACTTCTTTGCATTTACTGTGTGTGTGACTTTGGGCAGGTTACTTCACCGCTCTGAGCTTTTCTTCATCTATAAGATGAAGATAATGCTTCCTACTTCACAGAGTTGTTGAGAGCACTATACAAGATAACGCACACAAGGCACTCAGCAGTGCCTGGCATTTAGCAAACACTCAAAACATGTTGGTTACCACAATTATTACAGTATAGACTCTGCCATCAAGTTGGTCATAGACTAATATAAGAAAATAAGCAAAATAATTACAAAATCAAGTTTATTGATTCTGCACTCAAATATTCACCTAATAGTCTCATCTGCCATTTTTAGGACAAATAGTCTTTCTTTCAGACTGTTACATTGCTCCCTACTGGTCTGTAGCTTCAACTTCTCCTATCTACACACAGCTATTAATGGGATTTAAGGAATTTAAATCCAATCATCTCTTCTTTCCTGCTAAAATACCTTCAATGGCTTCCCCCCCCATTAGCAAAGGATCAAATCTAAACACTTAGATTTAGAGCTGTGCTGTCCAATATGGTGGCCTACAGGCACATATGATTACTTAAATTTAAATTACATTAAAGCACAGTAGGCTTTTATCTTCTTATAACATCCACCCCCCTCTTCCCCCTACCCCACCTTTGAGGAGATTTTAGAGGAAAATGGAATTAAGGGATCCATATAATTTCACCTAGTTCTTAAGGGGTACAGTTACAGCTAATAAGAGGGGGAATGCCTTACTTCTTCCATGCAATGGTATTTGGATTACAGTATTCATTCAAGTTTTAAAAGTACAAACTTTTAGGTACATATGCATATTTCAATCATATGTTGAGCAGCTCCCAATTTACATTATGAGTTGTATTATAAAAGTTCATTTAAGTCAGTTATATTGACAATATATTTTCTGACACCCTAACAAAAGAAGATAAATTCCCCCCACAGAACCAGGAATCATTAATGGTGATTAGTCTTTCAGGCTAACCCTCAACTTTTGCTGATGGAACCTAGCAACTATAAAAAACATTTATTAAGTACTTGCCAACCATGTACCAACCAGGGACCATGCTAGACTCTATGGATATAAAGACAAATAAAAAACAATTTTTTCCTCAAAGTGCTCATTGTTCAAGAGAAAAAAGAGGCATAAACAAATAAATGCAAAACAACATGAGAAGTAACATAGTTGTGAAAAGTACTGAAATAATACAAAGAAGTGAGTTATTGATTCTGTCGAGGGTGGGGGTAATTGAGTAGCAAAAGCACTCAAAAAAATTTTCACAGAATCATAAACAGATATTCTCAAGAAGGGAAGGGGGAAGATAGGAATTCCAGACAGACAAAACACCCAGATATGTTCAAAGATGTATAGTATTTGTTATCATTCCAGTGTGGAAATGATAGGAAGTAGTGGGAGGGATATGTAGGATTACAAGATTGAAGAAGTCAGCATTTCCTAAGCAAGTATACAACCCAACACGGTTCACTTGGATGATAGTAAATATGATTTGAAAAGTTTTTTTTAAAAAAGGATGTCAATCGCCTCTCAGCCTTTTGGCTAAGATCAAGTGTAAAAAAAGGATGTCTGTGGCTCAATTAAGTTTCAGAAGCACTAGTTAAGCTAAGCTAAACAAGATTTTTAACAAAAGATTGTCTTTAAATGAAATGTGCCTTGTGAAGGGGATTGAAAAGGGTGGATATAGTATGAAATTTCCCAAAGATATACATATAACCACAAACTTTTTCTTCCTGACTCAAGTTCATTAGCCTTATCCAAGAACCAACTTTTTATTTGGTTGATCCTTTCCATTATGTGTATTATTTCATTAATTTCTACTCTTTCTAAAAACTTTTTATTACATAAAATTTCAAACATATATAAAAATAGAGAATGGTATAATGACTTGGCTTCAACAATTATCAAACCACGACCAATGTTTTTTCATCTATATCCCCATCCTCAACTGCATTATTTTGAAGCAACCTAGATATATCATTTCTTCTACAAATATTTCAGTATCTATCCTTAAAAGTATCTTTTTAAAATATGACTGTTTTATCACATCGAAAATAAATTAGCGATTTCTTAACACCCGTCAGTGTCCAGATTTTCCTGATTTGCTCAGAAATGCCTTTCTTTTTCAACAGTTTGATCAGATCAGGACCCAAATAAAGTCCATATATTGCAATTGGTTGATATACCTTTTAAGTTTTTTTTAACCCATAAGTTTCCATTACATCTCTTCCTTGCCACTCCCCCTATCCCCCAATATTTGTTGTAGATGTTGGGTCATTTGTGATGTAGAATTTTTCACATCAGGGATTTTGCTGACGGCATACCCTTGTGTCATTTAACACATTCCTTGGTCCTCTGTATTTCCTATGAACTAGTTAAATATAGAGGATTAATTAAATTCAGATTACATTTTTTGACAAAAAATACTACATAGGTGATATGTCCTTCAGAAAGCACATAATACCTTCTGGTTATCTTTTTGTGATGCTAGAAGCTACTGATCATCACTTCATAGATCCAGTATTTCATTATAGGAAATTTCTGCAAAAACCTTATAACTTCCTTATATCATCATGACTACTAGAAAGATCTGCAGAAAGAAGAGCTATTTATTTACTCTCAATCCCACTTGCAGATTCTCAATTAAAAGTATATCTAGATACAGATTGTTTATGTCACTCATCCCAAGATGTTATATAATAGTGATTTATTAAATTTAAACCTATTCCTCTATACATGCTAACCTTCTGATATATTTTCTGCAACTGAAAATATAATAAATTTGAAAATTTTCACATTAAAAAAACAATTTCCTTCACTCTTTTTTGTGGTTTTTGTTCTTATGTTCTTAAATGGATGATGCATTACTTATCTATTCCTGCATAACAAATTGCCCTAAAATTTAGTAGCTTAAACCAACAAACACTTATTATCTCACTGTTTTATAGGGTCAGGAATTCAAGAGTGGGTGAGGTAGGTGGTTCTGGCTCAGTATTTTTCAGGAACTTGCAATGAATATGTCAACTGAGGCTGCAGCATATCAAAGCTTGACTAGGCTGGAGGAACCACTTAGAAGTTCACTCATGTGGTAGTTGGCAAGAAGCTTCAGTACTTCTCAAGATGGGCCTCTCCAAAGGGCTACTTGCTACAGAACTGCTACATTCCCCCCCCCCACCCCGAGTGAGAATAAGTGAGGCGGAAACAACAGTGTCTTTTATAACCAAATGTCAGAAATGACAAACTATTACTTTTGCCAAATTCTATTGATCACACAGACCAACCCTGGTATAATGGGGGAGGGGATTACACAAGAGTGTAAACACCAGGAGGTAGGGATCTTGGAGGATGGCTACCAGAAATTTTAGCATTTTTTCATTTCTAACATATGTATTTAAAATTTCCCAGCCAGGTACAGTGGCTCGTGCCTGTAATCCCAGCTACTATTCGGAAGGCTAAGGCGGGAGGACCATTTGAGGCCAGGAGTTTGAGATCAGCCTGGGCAACATTGTGAGACCCCCATCTCTAAAAAAAACTTTAAAACACTAGCCAGGCTTGGTGGCATGCGCCTGTAGTCCCAGCTACTCGGAAGGCTGAGTTAGGAAGATCGCCTGAGCCCAGGACTTTGATGCTGCAGTGAGCCATGATTACGCCACTGCACTCTAGCCTGGGTGACAGAGCAAGACTCTGCCTCTAAAAATAAATAAATAAGTTTATTTATTTATTTTCCTAAGTAATTCTGTAGCTGCCAAATTCTAAAATGTACTTTTATCATTCAATTCAAAAAAATTCTAATTTTTCCCCATTTCTAGACATTCTGTTTTGTTTTGTTTTTTTTAACTGCCAGGTCACTTTTTTCATATTTCTATGATTCTAAGATACACTCAATACTTTGACACCTTTGAAATTAAAATGCATCTTACAATTGCCCTTAGAGATGTAGCTAACAGATTTGTTATTGCCTGTGCATGTGCAAACCTGATAATAGGTGTTCATATTTATGTCCCTTCACTAGATTTATGTGTATAGTGGGTACTACACATAATGACTTTAACTGCCATTCGAAATGTCTTCAAAAAAATTATACTATGATTAGGCAATAAAATGAGATTATTGTGTACAGAGAAAGGCATTAAAACAGAGCTGCAAGATATTATTTGGCACTAATGAAGCAAATATTCATTACTGTAGGAATGATCACAATTGTATGTTTTCTTGCAAACAGCAGCTAAGTGCTCTCCAAACTTGAAAATGGGAGATACTCTCAAATAGATGAAACTGAAATACATGAAAAGGATTATCTATCATATGCCAAGTAATGCAAATGAAGATGAAAAACTGCCAAATCCCTAGGAAAAGATGAGAGAAATTTTAAAACAAATGAGAACCTGGTATGGTCAATTCATATATCATGAACTAAAGTATTAAGCCGCAATTTAAGTGACAGCATTTTTCTGAATGTTACATAAAGTAATGGTGTATCTTATAATCAAAGTTCTCTCAGATTCTATGAAATACCGAATCTGTTCCAACTTTTACTTCTTTAATCATAGTAAGCATATAATCTCTGCCTTCTAATATTAACGGATGAAGTCTTTCCAGATCTACTTTTGTTGTCTATTTCTGTTGGTTCTCACTCATGGCACTTTTCCCTGAAGTCCCCTAGTGGAGAGGGGAGAGTGAAGTGGGTTTGCTTCTAGTTCATCCTTACACCAAAGGTATAAGCTTTGCAGAATTAGAAGGGAAAATCTTCTCATTCCGGTTAGTCCCTTGGCTTTAACTTCCATCTACCCACAAGACCACAAAAAACAAAAGCTCAAGTTCACCGGGCAAAAGTGGCTTTCACTAAGATTTGGCTTCATAATGCCTTACTATTTTGCCAGTTTTTCACTGCTTTTAAGATGCTTCTTAAATTTTATCCAGAATTTCTAGTAATTTTCAGAAGAAGGGTTAATCCCAACAATCTATTGTACTTTATTACCAGAAATGAAAATCTATACTAAAACCATTTTCCTTTGTACTTTTTGGTAATGCCTTATGCTTGCCAGGAACATCTTCTGTAACTATCAAGCTACATACATTCTTTACAACCTTGATCAACGCTACCTTTTTCACTAAGCCATCTCTGATAACTTTATCCCTCCATCTTGCCTTAATTTTCTTATTATCTGGAAATACAACCTAAGTGGGAAACTGACTCTAGCTGGAAAAGCATGACCTTAGATGAAGTCATAGTCAACTCAATAGAGGAAAGCAAAAATTTTGATGAAAGGAAAACCTGTCACATCCAGGAAAGGTTTGGAACCCATTTAACACAAACAAAAGAAGCAATATGCTAATAGAGGTCCATTAATAAAAATAGTCTTGGAATACACCAATTCCTAGTGAGAAAGATGTCCAATTTTAGTTTATGTATTTCTCAGATTTTATTTATTTATTTTTTAGAGATAGGGTCTTGCATCATTTCCCAGGCTGGACTTGAACTCCTGGGCTCAAGCAATCCTTCCACTTCAGTCTCCTGAGTAGCTGCGACTACAGGCGTGAGCCACCGAGCCCAGCTCGACTTTTAAATAACTATCCATTCAGATAACTAATAAAGCTGCAGGCCTGATCAATATAGTGTAGAAAAACCACAGTTAAAATCAGGAAGACTTGAAAAGGCCAGTGTCTGCATTGTTAGGTAAAATACGTCTTGTTGCATGAATTTTGTGTTCATTTTGGAGTTTCACACATGGTAGACAGGTAAAGAAATTCCTGGTTCAGATGTTTTGGGGAAGCCTGTTAATTGATCAAAAGTACCACCGTGGTGGTAGGATATCGATGGTGGGAGAAGTTGGGCATTTTTGGGGATGGGGGTATATGGGAACTCTCTATACTTTCTGTTTAGTTTTGCTGTGAACCTAAAAAAGCTCTAAAAAATAAAGTTTATTAACTTCTAAAAATTAACCAAATAAAAAATAGAAAAATAGAAAATTCAAGGGATGCAATCAATGATAGTAAATAACATGTGCATACAGTAGGCACCCAATAAAAACTAGTCAAATTGCACTAAAGGTAATTCTTTAGAAAAGAAAAACATTATTGCTATGTATATATTACTTAAATGTATTAACATGTATATATTAATATATACATACATCATTAATATAACATTGACACTTGTTAAATGAAGTTTAAAAGTTTAAAATAATGTTCAATTTTCATGTGAAGTTCAAGTTTTTCAAATTAAATATCTTAATGATTTCTATTAGTAAATGTAATTAATTTACACATCCATAAAGCATTTTAATCACATTCATGAAATACTTTAACTAAAAGTTTCTGAATAATAGGTTTTGAGTGAATGACTTTCTACATATCTGTAATTTCTAAATTTTTTACAATTAACTTATATATCTTAAATAATAAAAAATTAAAGCTCATTATAAAAGTAAAATACCATTACTACTGTTTCTTAGAACATAAATCTAATTAGAAAGTCTGTATTTTTTTTCCTAAAATGAAGTTCATTCACTAGAAAGGTTAAATTTTATATTTTGAACTGACAAAAATCATAAGTCAAAATTACTCAGTAAAAAAGAGGTATAAATTCACCTCACAATGACATCATAAATTAAAACAGTACATACCTTTCCTACAATTCAAATGTTTAATGTCAGGAAAAACTGTGTACTAGTTAAACGCATTGAACAAAACTACATTTTTTTAACAGAGGTAAACAGTTTGTCTTGAAAGGCTTGATTGACATTTGTGCAAAATGCATGGATTATTTAATGCTTTGGTTTAACCTGAGTATATACCTCTACTAGTCTGAATCTAAGTTGCAAGACATAAACTAAAGGAAAATGTTGCTATCCTTTAGCTACAGGTAAGAATAAGCTATTTTTTCATATTTTAAGACAGCAGGGTCTACATAAAATATATTTAAGAGAAGATCTCCCACTTTCCTTGACTGAAAAAGAAGTGCCACATTATAGGGTGAATTCTATTCTTTTTAATAAAAACTAATGAAGGGATGAGGAAGCAAGTATTACTAACCCTTGCCTGAATTCTGACACCTTCAAAGGATTTTATATATGGCTATGGCAGATTGCATAGTCAGTCTACATAGTTCCCCACATCTTGAGAGATTTTGAGTGACCAGAAAAAACTGTCACAAAAAATAAATTATATTTTCACAAAAGAAATCAAGAGTTTTTGTCAACATCAAGGCCTTTGAGGATAAACAGAAAAAAAATCAGCCAGGCTGAACACATATTCAGACACTACAAGCCATTAAACCTTGCTCTATAAGCATTTTATTTTATATCTTTAACAGTGAAGGACTATCGAAAATTAAGTACCACACCTGGCTCCAAATGTACCTACTTAAAATCCATAATGAGGATTCTAATAAAGGAGAATACTTAAAATGACAACTACTAAATACCAGTAATTAAAGCAAGTAATGACAGTGATTCTTTTCAATTATGTGAAGTCTTAATAATACCATTTTTCTGGAAATTAAGAATAGTCTAATTTTCCTTATCTTAACATGTACACACATAAAACTATTTTTAGTAATTGTATGATACATTCTAAGAGTGGTAAACATCCAGTATCAGTAGACCTAGAAAAAAGTGAATAAGGAACTAAATTGTCCACCATTATAAATTAAATTGATCTATGATGTAAAGTGGTTATACAATACACACATACATATACATGCCTCAGCCACAAAGTCTGAAGCTAATATAATGGAAAAACCCAGTCTTTTTCCTGCTAAAATGAGAAGATAAGTATGTCCCCTATTTCCACTACTATAAAGTATAACGTTGGAGTTATTAGACAATATAACTAGACAAAAGAGAACCAGAGGCAGAAGAATTAGAAAGAAAGAGGAGCCCCCACTTTCTACAGGAGACTTTCTAATGCGGAAAGCAGGCTGAGGGAGCTGCTCAGTTACAAGAAAGTACATAGTCTCTGATGTCCTCTTCAAATATAGCAAAAGGAAAATGATAGAAAAAGAACCTTCAAGAGTATAGAGCCAAAAATCAAGAGAGAAGAGTGGCCTGGGCAGCTAGTCCCAAGAAACAGAACTAAGTCAAACCATGGAACATTCCTTCTCTGAGGGTAGAGGGACCAGGTAACATTTGCCCAGAGTTTTCAGAATTGCTATGAACCAGTGCTTCCTATGTGCCTCTCATTCTTTCCCTTTTGAACAATCTTTATTGTGGCTTTCCTATCTCAGTTTCACCACTACATGTTGGATTTGTGGGAGACAGATATGAATAGTGTCTTCTGAGTTCACAGGTCTTAGTATCAAAAATCTGCAATTGGATCTGATATATATCACAAGATCACGTGCTTCAAGACTGATATGATTGGATGAGAGTTTGGAAGTTGAGATGGACATGAAGTGTATTTTTTATACGGTTTTATATGGGAGGGATATGAATAATTGTGACAAGAAAATAGGCTGTGGTAAATTGGATTCTTGGTCCCAATTCTTCATTCGTTTATAAAAATTTGCCATTTAATTTTGCAAAAAGGAAAAGGCAACCGTAGAAAAGGCAGAACAAAGCAGTATGTCAGATATAATAATTGATTAAGGTTTGTGTTCTTGAAACTGGGGTCCAAGAAACCTGGGGGTTATCAGAAATATTTTCAGAGGTCTATAAGCTCTATACAAGAATTTTTAAAGTTTGTGTTCTTACTTCTATGAATTTTTAAATTACTTTAAGCGTATTAGGGATGACTATCTTGTAACTAGTATTGTTATTCAATTTCAGTGGTCACAATGCATTGGGATCACGTGATCTTCAGTAACTGTTCAATTTATAGAGCGGTCTATAAATTTATAGAGCAGTATTTTTCAAATTACAGATCTCCAGAGTTACAGATAGATTCTTGGGAATCTGAGAATTTTCAGATGCTCTAGAGCCGTGCCAGGTAAACACAGACCAATAAAAGTCCTTGACCAGGTTAGTACAAAAATCAAGAGAAAACATTAAACATTTTAACAGTAGTTTGGTACTAAGTCTGTTGAATTTAATAATAAAAAAAATTAATAATATGAGGACTTGTATTTTTAACATCTTTTTTTCACTCTTTTTTAGAACTGCTTTAGCTAATGCTAAAGCCACCAATAATCTCTGAACTGTTGAATACAATACATGCTCCATGCTGCTTTTTTTAACTGCTGGGTTGAATTTGACACTGTTGACAAGAAAGTAGACTGTGGTAAATTGGATTCTTGGTCCCAATTCTTCACTAACTTACACAATTTGCCATGTAATTTTGCAAAAAGAAAAGGAAGCTGTAGAAAAGGCAGAACATTCCTTTGACCTACTCCCTTCATTGTAATGCCCCTCTTCCATCTGAAGCAACCACTCAGTCTTGGTTCTCCTCCCACTCAAACTCCTGACAAGCTCTTCTTCCTCTATCTTCTTAAATGATAATGTTCTCCAGGACTTCCTGACTTTTACCCTCTTCTCTTCTCAGGCTCATATAACTCTCCAATAACTTCCAATATGACCACTCTTAAATCTTTATTTCCAGCATAGACAATCCTTCTGAACACCACATGTGGAGTATTTCTACCTAAATGTCCCACAGGCACTGAAAACTCAGCTTGATTACCTGAAAACCTAGTGACCTTGTACTAGCTAACTTTGTGAATGGGATGAACAAGTATCAGTTTCCAAAACAAACAAACCTGGAAATTATTTTAGACTCTTACACATCTATACGTTATGCTCCACACCTACACATTAAGTGCTATCAGTACTACCTTCTACCAGGGAAATTTAAATTTTGATACTGGAAAAATAATAAAAAGGAAAGAATAAAAAATTTTCATGCACCTCAACAACTTTTTAGAGTAGTACATAAGCTCCTCAAGTCAAACCACAAAGTTAATATTCATTTCCTAAGGGCTACCCTCAGGTCTACTGATATAAAATATGCATTTCTTGCTTTCGCATCCAACTTCCTAAAATAAACATATAACTAGTAACCACTAATATGAGGCTGTTAATAATTTTATTTTCTTTAGTGTCAAAGAACATCACCTTCCTTACACACAAAGTCATTAATCCATAGAAAATCAAGAGCCATTTCCACACTTTGTGCATACCAGAGACTTATTAAATTTGGGTTAAATTATAAAGGTTGATGGGTATTGGTCCATCTTACTAAAAACTTCATTTAGGATTATAACCAAAATTATACTAATAAATTGATAATTTTCTCATTAGATGAGTATTTGCGCATTCCATTTTTTCCAAACCTACATATAAAAAGAGGTACTTGCCTTTTTAACTAAATAAAAAACCTCTAAATTCTATTTTCTTTATGAAGCAAAACTTTTATTCTGAAAAGGAAGTTTACTCTGAGCTCACTGCAAAACTATCTATTTCAGTCATATTCCAGATTTAGCAGGACAAAGGGCAACAGCAGGAAATGGAGCATCACCAAGGTCCAAAACAAACTTGGTTTAGCATAGGGGAAAAAAACCTCAAATCATTATTCAATATAATTGAGCACTATGCTTCAAAGCAAAAATAAATAAGTGCAGATTATAAATTATTTAAGACATTCATGAGCACAGCTTCATTACTAATGATAAAAAGAGAACATCGCCCTCTATTATTATACGATATAATAGGCAAAATGGAAGCAATCTTGATACACACAAATATATTTACAAAATACTTCTAAAGATTACACTTTTATATCTCCTACTCTCAAGGAACAATTTAAATACAATAAATTCATTTTTTTCTCAACAGCTTTGAGAGATATGTGAAATAATTATTTTTTCCATTTGACAGATGAGAAAACTGAGATATAAAGAAACTAGGTAACCTATTAGGCCCTTACGATCAGAAGCAGTATGGGGACAAAATACTGGCTCCAATACTGTGGCTTCACAAAATTGTTCAGTGTAAATTAAGTCTCAAAAAAAAAAAAGCTAATGACAAAAATGAACCATGAATTTCAACCTACATTTCCACATTTCAGAAGGTCATGCTTTTGAGTCACTTTGTATCTGTTTACTCAGTTAATGTATTTGATATTTTATACCAGATAGAACAAAAATATCTTAATCTTATCTAAGAATTTGATATGCTCAGTTTCTCTCATCTACATATTCTGGTGACCAACTGCAGCACTCCTAAAAAGCTAAATGTCTAATGGAAATACATGCTTATGCCTGTCCAAGAGCAGTAGTTGAGATAGGGAGTTTATGATATATTTGTCTTTTCTTATGCAAATATATGAATTTCAAAAAGTTGTATGATATTATAGAAACAAAAATTCTTCTCAGCACTCTCTTACCTTCAGTACATTAAGTGATGAAATAATGTCAAAAGATATAGTGAATAACAGGGTGCCTACTATAGATAATATAAACTAAAATCTTTAGACATTAAAAAAATTGGTCATTTTGCCTTCTATACTTAAGAAAAATATGCTCAGATAAGAAGTAATTAACTATGGAACTAAAATCCAGATAGAAGATTAAAACTGTTCAAATTAATGTTTAACTTATAAGAGCTATAAGAAATGCACTGTTAACCAAATCCTTGACCGTGGGTGGGGATGACCATTTGGAGGCAAGAAAAGTTCAGACTACATAATTTGAATTAGTAGTCTTAAACACTGGTGAAAGAATCTTTAGAGAGCAGGAATGCTGGGTGATCAGAAATCATCTTGCCTATGTTATGTAATAATAACTACATGAGGTTAACAAATAACCTATTAGGAAGACACATGTTTCTAACAATGCATTTAAAGCCTATTCCTAGGAGAAAGTGAAAAGTTAGATTAGAAAAGTTTGGTAACAAAACAAACTGCACACCACAAAGAAATGATAAGTATGTGAGGTGAGGGTATGTTAATTTGCCTGATTTGATCATTCCATAAGGTATACATGTATCAAAATATTACACTGTACCCCATAAATACATACAATTATTGTCAATTAAAATAAAATTTAAAAAAACAAATTGCAAAGTTTTACACCCAAATGCTTTTCAAATATTGAGTTTAATATATGGGGACTCATCTGCTAAAAACTGAAAGCAGTATTTTAATCCTACTTAAAGGACTTAATCACTATTTAGCCTTGCAACTGAACCCAGACTAATAGGTAAAAGACATAGTTATGTATTCCATTAGCATTCCTTGACCAAGCATATTACCCAAGGGTTATTGCTGAGGTAGTCCTACTACCCACTACAACTACTAAACTCTTATAACATTCAATGGCAACTTTTAAAACATTACATTACACAGAAACACTGTGATGGTACCTAACATTGACCTATTGCTAATACACAGTGGAATACCTGTACCAAGGTTAGCACTGTGGCAAATAGGGAGGGTGTCTTAACCTTACTGCTCTGAAGCAGTCCTTCATAAATCTTCAAAGTTGTCTTCTTTAATCAGATATGTATACAATGTTTTGTGTAGACAGCAAACCAAGTAGGGCAGCAAAACAGTAGACACTGTTCAAATTTTAATGTTTAAAGATGAACTTGATGCTCAAGAAAAACAACTGATCACCTTGGGAGGATGTTAGTAAATCAAGCTATTGTTGTGAAAACTGACAAAGAGAATCAAACATATATGCTGCCTGCCTTCCCTTTAAGGAACTGTCATCAAACATTGATGAAGGGACACTGCTCTATGTGTTTTATTCACAACTGAAGAAACGATAGCATTATACAGTTTTGCAATATCCTAATAATTAGCACATATAGGCAAAAATCACTGATGGCCACTAAACTTATGAATTATTCTAGCCCTCCCCATCCAAAATAGAACCTGAATCAATCAAGCCTCTAGATCTGCTAGTTTATAGACACCAGAAGAAAGCAACAATTAAATGAAATCAAGGGAATTCAATAAGCAAAATCCGAACTGTAGAAAACTCTAAGGTCAAAACCTGTTTTCTTCAACAAATATATAGCAAGGAATAAAAAAGTGTGGTGAGGGGGAACCTATAGATTAAAAGGTTTAACAGACATTTGCAACAAAATGCAATGTGTATACTTTGTTTAATTATTGAGCCAAACAAATTGGGAAACAATATTAAACCAAACAGTGGGAAAATAAGATTATGACACCAGCAGGAAAGTTTGAACATTGACCATGTATTTGATAACTTAAAGAATTATTGTTTTGCAATTGTTTTTAAGAGGAGTTATTTTATAGATATATTTTTTAATGTTTATAGAGAAGATAAATTGTCTGGTATTTGCTTTAAAATAATTCAGGAGACAGGAGAAATTGAGGGTTACATATGAATGGTGACTGAACATGAACTGATTGATAATTGTTGAAGCTGGATGACAGATACAAAAGGGTTCACTATAATGTCTTCTCTACTTTGTGCATACTCGAAAATTTCCATAGCAAAAGCTTAAAAAAGAAAGAACTAAGCCAGGTGTGGTGGCTCACACCTGTAATCCTAGCACTCTGGAGGCCAAGGCAGGAGGATTGCTTGCACTCAAGAGTTCGAGACCAGCCTGAGCAAGAGTGAGACCCTGTCTCTGTAAGAAGAAAATTAAATTTAAAATTTAAAAAATAGGCTGGTCCGATGGTAGGGGGTTATCAGAACTTATTAACATTAGTGTCACTAAAGTTGGTGTACAACTCCCCACTGCTGAATTTGACTGGCTTAAAAAATAATAATAATAATTTTAAAAAAGAGAAAAAAAAATAAAGTAAAAAAATTTAAAAAAAAGAAAGAACTAAAAAGTTCCAAGTAACAATCCACAGAATAAGGACAAAAAAACTACTTGTCCCTCAGAGGTCAAAACAAACAAAAATCTTAATGGTGAGTTAGACAAGCAAGCATTCTCCTTGCACACACGTGCACGCACACACATGCACACACTCTTACTAAACAAATAAGAAAAACTGAGACCCAAAGAGGTAAGTCTTGCTCAAGGTTACAAAACAATACAGCAGAGCCAAAACTACACTCTACAATTGTAAGCCCACAAAAAGGTCTAAGACACTCTTGGAACTAAGTTGTAGAAAACATTTTTATAAGATCTGAGTAGTCCTGAAGTCGTCTGAAAGCTCATTACAAGTTTGGTTTTTTTTTTTTAAAGTGTCTTAAAAGTTTGTCGGGTGGAAAAAAAGTCAGGTGGGTTGAAGGGCTAAATGTTAGAGTGGGAGCAATATAAGGTGAGAGAGCACAGAGAACTGGGAACAGTATTTGGTAATTGTCCTCACTAGGGAGAAGATTTAAATCTCTGAGGTGTATTTGGTAGATACCTGATTCTAGGTATCTGCAGAAAAGACTAGCTTACAAGTAGCTTACTCATGAACTGGTGAAACATAAAATCATGATTTTAAATAACTAATCTTTGAAAACAAGTGAAAAAAAATTAAATCTTAAGTGCACCAATTATTTAAGTCTTAAATTATTTGCCTGTCCAAGAAGAGACAGGCTTCAAAACTTGACCATGAAGGGACTTCATTATTGATAGACATTTCAAAAGAGTAGGGATTCATATTTATATTAAATGTCATTAAGAATAAAATTCACTGTATGCCAATGAACTATCTTTTTAATAAGCACTCTGTTATTTAAATAAAATATTAAATCTACCTAGAAACAACATAACTAATTAATAAGACAATGCAGCCTCATTTACCTTTGTCATTCTGAAAACAGTAAAACCTAATAAGTTTGATGTATTTTTTAATAAATCATTTTGAAACTACGGCGCATTTGTACTAAAAATTATTTTAATTTTTGGCTACCATGTGTTAGTGACTATTTTCAAAACTGTGATGAATTGGATTCCTTTTTTATTGGAAGAGTTGTCTATTTTTAAAAAGACATTTCTGGCATTAAATTACACAAGACTAAAAGCTATTTTAAAAATCAATATTAAACATTTCAAAGTATACATCCATTAGTAATTATAATAAATATCAAACCAGGAAGTCAAAGAAAATTCCAGTGTAATCTCTAAAATTTAATATTACAGATAAATGAGACCATTGTTAAAGAATAATTTGCTTTTTAAAGAGCTGAAAGTATAAAAAGAGAAGCCTGAAGGGATAATGCAGAAACAGAAGCTGTGACTTGAGAACTTCACCACACAGACTTAAATTAACTTAAATAGTAGATTAGGGGTGTTTCTCTCACCCTTGACAGTATCTTCAAAGTAGTAGTGTAGCTACTCACTTGAAAAACATGTTTTTAAGTATTACTCTTCTCAATAACCTAAAATCAAAGCTATCATTTAAAAATTTACATAGAGACAAGGAGGAAAAAAAATTATTTTTGCATGACAAAAACAAAAATATTAAGAAGTCAATGAATAAAAACATGATCTTGAGTCTGGAAGTACTGAGTTCCTCTGCGACCAGCTACTCATTTAACCCCTGCATCAGTTTTCTCATCAGTAAAAGGGGATAATCACACTCACATCATAAGATTATAGTGAGGATCAAATTAGATAACGTTCATAAAGTTCTAACATGGTGGCAATCATACAGTAAGAACCTCAATCAGTAATCTTTTTATACAATTTAAAAGGTTAATTATGAGAAAAATGTTTAATGCCCTCCTCACAAAAATATCTCTTCTATCCCACTTTCACCTGTGGGAGAAAAAGAAAGGCAAAAACAAAAATAAAAATATTTTTCTCTTAAGGACATACTTTATTTATATAATTTTGGGATTATTCTGGGATCATAAGTATCAAATGAAAACCTCACCCTGCAGTTTTTAATAGTATGTCAACATGTGTGTGCGTTCAAACCTGAAAAAAAGGAAAACAGAAAATCCCCTAAGTTTGGAGTAATTACTATGAATGAATATACCAGTATCCATTAAATAAAGTGATAATAAGGCCAGTTACAAAATGTTATATTATTTCAAAGCACAGAAATAAAAAGGAAAGCAATTACCTTTGTACAATAAAGCATCCAAAGTTCAAAGAGCCTCTCTCTGGATGCCATTCTGGCTTTCACTCTGGCACTTTAATTTTTCCTCAAAAAAATTATGTTCAAGACCACAGCATGTTCATTTTATTTTCCAAGTTTTTCAGCCGTTACAGTAAAGCTCAAAGCAGTAGGGAAAACAAAAAGAAATGAAACAAATGGCCTGTCTTCTGGCCAATAAAAGGCAGTTTCAACAGTACTCCAACATATCTTCAGCAATGGTAGTTGGGCAATTAAATAAATCTGTGAAAGAAAAATACCCAAAGGTTTGTTAGAAAAAGGGGCCATAATTAAAAATCTAGACTTATCAGAAACTAAAGTTTTATCTCCTTCACTTCCCAGTAACAACCGGCTAAACTTTTACACTGATTGATTAGATTTCAGAGAAACGTGTGCTTCAGGAAAACATCACAGCCAACAAAATGTCACATCATAGAATCCTCTAAGGCAGGCACATAAAACCGAGTGCATACTCATAACCAAAAATGCGTCCAGTGATAATAAAAAGACTCCCTTCCCACTCTCATTTATTTTCTACAGACATAAAGAAATGGCACATATTTCAAAGTCATGTTTCAAACACATAAAATCCTTTAGAATTTTCTAGTCTGCTTTTACTTATTTATTTGTTTATTTATTTTTTCCAGATTTATCAGTTAGTTAGCATTCAATCTAGTCTGCTTCTTAAAAGTTGCTGGGAATGTTTGCAGTGTTGCAGGGCAGGGCGTGGGGGGAGGGAGAGGAATTCCTGGCTTGTTTGTTTTAACAATCCTCGGAGAGTGAAAGTCAACCAGCCCACCTGGCCTTTCCACCTCTCCACCCAGGAAGAAAGGAGCACGCACACACAGGCAAAGAAAACTTCCCGGGAAAGCCTCCAGGTGTTTTCGGGGATCTTTAAATTTCCTCCGCGCACCCCAGACGACCGAAACGGAGGCAAACTTAAGGTGTGCCAAGCTGCCAAGAGAAGATTTAGAACTGGGGCAACGCGAGCTTGGCGTCTCCTGACCCCGCGATCCATGCCAGCCCGACTGCATCGGGACACGCCCGAGACAGCCTCGCCCCCTCACAGTCGCCCCTCACTCTACAGCCCCTCCGCCACCAAGCACCCGGGCGCTCCCATTTCTCGCCACGCCGCTCCCTCCCCCACCGCCCCGCTTCCCCTCACCGCGCTCACTTCGGGGGCCGCGCCGCCGCCACCCGGCCGCCGTCTAACTTGTTTCCCTCGCCCCCTTCCCAAGGCGAAGCCCGTGTCAGCCCGCAGCCAGGCAGGCGGACGGGACAGGGAGGCGGGGCGCGAGGGCCGGGAGGAGGCAGGGGCGGGGCTGCACCCTCGGCTAATCATTCCGGCCTCTAAGGATTTACCCGGCCCTCGGGCAGCCGCTGCT
The DNA here is from genome assembly GCA_023783475.1 of Daubentonia madagascariensis. Lineage (NCBI taxonomy): Eukaryota > Metazoa > Chordata > Mammalia > Primates > Daubentoniidae > Daubentonia > Daubentonia madagascariensis. The sequence continues at coordinate 8,364,660 of JAKFHU010002088.1, forward strand.
CAATGGTCGCGTAGGACGGGGGGGCGGGGGGACCTGAAGCCCCGCCCCAGCATACTTGCGCAGCCGCAATCGACAGGGCTCCGGCAGCCCTTCCCGCGACCGGCGCCCGCCCGGGCGCTCGGGTCTGCTGTTCCCCGGCTGGACGTGGAGGAGGGCGGGCGAGCTGACGTCCACACCCCGCCCCTGCTGGGGGCCGGCCCACCGAGCTTTCGGCTGGTGGCGTCATTTCCGCTAGTCTTCTGTGGGCGGGAAACCGGACGGTGACAGTTAAGGGGGATCTTGTTTTAATTTCTTTGTAGAAATGGAATTGGTCCAAGGAATTTATACTAACGTACAAAGGCAGCACGCGCGCGTGCGGACACACACACACACACTCACACAAACCCCTAGAAAAAAATCGTTTTCCCTAATCGTGTTTGTGCCTCGTACTTTCGCCATCGCCAAGTGTCAAGTCCAAAGGACTTATTTTATCACCACTAAAGCTTCAGAAGGGTTTTGCTAGTTCAGGAAAAGAAAAAGAGGTTTACTAGCTATGGACAACTTTCAGAGGGTTTCTGTTTTGCTAAAGGGAGGAAAAAACGTGTAAGACTAATCGCCTTTGTTAAACCTAAACATTTGAAAAACTTTTCAGTGTGAAAAACTTCAAGTATGCACAAAAGTAACTAGTATAATGAAGTCCCGTATATCACTGCCCGCTTCAAAAATGATCAGCTAATGTCCCATCTTGTTTCGTCTATAACAACGGTCCACAAACTTTTCCTGTAAAGAGCCAGGGAGTAAACGCTTTAGGCTCTGCAGCCCATCCCACTTACAACTTGCTTAACAAAAATAAAAATAAAAGCAATATTTTGTGATATGTGAAAATTAGAGGGAATTTAAGTTTCCGTGTTATGAAGTTTACTGGAACACAGCTACACCCATTCCTTTACTATTGTCAATAGCTGCTTTCAATCCAGCGTTGCATAATTTAGAGTAGTTGCTTGCAAATTATGCCTTCAAGTTTTTATACTGGAATTACATTTTAAATTCACCTTTTCTCCTTGGTTGTCCAGTAGGCATGTGAACCTTAACATGTCAAACTTCCAAGAGGAGGAGGGGACTTCCTGTGGGATCTCCTTAGTAATTAGCAACCCCATTCTTGCAATTGCTCAGTCCAAGAACCTAGAAGGTGTACTTGCCATTTTTCTCATATACTTTACATCCAATCTAATCGTTTCAGCTATATCTTCAAAATATATCTAACCATTTCTTCACATCACCTCCACCCTAGTTTGTTACCACCAAGTCTTTTCTGGATTATTGTGATAGCCTTCCAACTTGTCTCCCTGCCTCTGCCTATGTAGTCTGCCCCCACCCATGGATTACTCTCAACATAGCAAACAGTGATCTTTTAACATAAAAATTAGATGTCACTTTTCTGCTAAAAACCCTCTGGTGGCTTCCCATCCCACTTAAAAAGGCTTGCTTTGTTTTCATACTTTGTTTTCCTCCCACATTTTCCTCTCTGACTTCTTCTCCAACTAGTCTGGCCTTCCCTTATCTTACTCAAGACATGACTTCTTTGCTGCTCCTCAAATGCACAAAGCACACTGCAGTCTCAGGGATTTTCACATGCTGTCCCCTCTACCTGGACATCTCTTTCCCCAGATGTCTGCACACCATCTTCAAGCCTCTGTTCAAGAATCATCTTATCAGACCCTTCCTTATAAAATAGCAACCTCTGTTCCTCCTTACTCTATTTCTCACTACATATCAAATGTAGTGAAAAATAACATAACATAACAAATGATATGTTAGCACTTACCAGCTAACATATCATTTGTCTATTGTGTGTTCTCTCCTACTAAAATCCAAGTACAATGAGAATAGGAACGTTGCTCACTGCTGTATCTTCAGGTCCTTGAATACACACGGTAGGAGCTCAAGAAATATTAATATTTGCAGACTATATGAATGAAAGAAATTATCTGTTTTACTATATGTCTCTACACTGTTCCATCTCCAGTTTTCCTATAAACTGCTACTTTACAGCATGTTGGACTCTTCACAAGACTAAGCACTATAAAACATAAACTTAATCAATTACTAAATTTGAGTAAAAATAAATGTGTTCTCCATAAATAAAGGTTGATAATATTGTATACACTGCTTCTCAAACTTTCAAGTGCATACTAATAACTTGGGGATCTTGTTAAAATGCTGATTTTGATGCAGTAGGGCTGAGATTCAGTGGGTCAGCAATCTATCAAGCTCCCAAGATGCCAACACTTCTGATTCAGAGTCCACGCTTTGAGTAGTTTCTTACAGTTAATAGGAACCTTTGTTTTGTTTTAAAGGTACTACTGATAGATTTGCATGGATTCATCTATCTAGCCTCAGTTTCTTCCCCTTGTGACTAATGAATGATACAGATATTGAAGAGATGTGGTCTGTGGCTATGACACAAAACCAAACCAATTGCAACATGGAGGCATCAAATCCCCACACATGGCATTATTGCAGTTACAGCTAGAAAGAGATAAATACATCATCTGGGTTGCCATATGACTATCCCTACTGGGACTCAAAGGATAGCAGTATTTTGCTTTGGTATCTATCACAGGAGCAGGCCTCAGTTTTGCCAGCACATAAGAAAACTCCAGGGGACTGACTCACCCTAGGCAACCTCACAAAGGACTAAAACATGTAACCTGTGTGGCAGGTCCCCTCCTTTCTGTCCAATAGGAGGGCTGAAGTTATGTACTAAGGAGGAGAAAATCAGGCAACTTATCCATATTGTCTCTGGGGAGTCTGCTAGTTCATTCTCTTTTCCCTCTAATAATTCTACTAAGGCTAGTGCCCAGCAAACTTCCATGAACAAGGATGATCCCAGTTTAATATCTCCTTTTTCCTTTTCCCTCAGACAAAATGCACACTAGATTGCAGTAAAGGATTAAGCCGTTCTTTTGCTGAAGGGTTCAAGTCTCCCAAAGCTACAGAGAGTCAGGGGAGATCAGGAATTATGCCTTTGTTTAGTTAACTCTTTCCCTTATACCACATACAAGGCAACAATCAGAATACCTCACTACATAGGTTTAAATAAGATGTCCCTCCTGGACAATCCCTAGTTTCCTAGTTCTCCCAATTCTCCTCAGTTTTCCTTGTGTCCCTCCCCAAAGTCCTATCTTTAAACCGTTCCTCTCCAGTATCCCCATTATCCTCACAGAATAAGAAAATATGGGCCCCAGCCCCTTCTTGAGTCTGGTAAATTCTGCCGCATTTAGGCAGCATCCAGGTGTCAGCTAGATGCCAATGTTCTTCCTCTGCTGAGGCTCCTGATGGCCCTCAAAAGTGGGGATAAGCTTTGATTTCATGAGTGGGCCCTTCAACAACACTTAGGTGTCTCTCCAACAATGAAGCTACAGCTACTTTTTCTTCTAATGTACCTCAGGTAAACATATTTACCACCCTGAGAACACATTTTCAAAAATAAGATTATATGACCCAGTAGCTTCTAAAATAGCCTAGCCTTTTATGTTACAAGCATGTTTCTGGCTTGATTTTTATGACAAAAGGCCTCCATATTAACTTAAATGGTCCTGCACTCAAATAGATTCTCAGCTAATGTCAGGGTTAGGAGTTTCAGTTCACCTCAACAGATATAACCTTAAAATGCCACTAAATTAATTAACAATGAAAATTACACCTGCTGAGGCTATTGCACTATTCATATCTCTTGGTCAGGGCATTATCTCCCCATAGGAAGAATTGCATAAGGAAGTAAATTACATTCTCACGGTTGCATTTTCATCATGAGTCATAACAAGAAAAATTAATTAGATTAACTTGATGGGTAGTGTCATCTTGTATAATGGCCTGCATGCAACCATTTCCACTATAGGCAACCTTCCAATTGAAACAGATACTCAATTCTGGTAGATGCAGCACAGTTTCCCTCAGACATAGCTGGAGACATATGGCCAAGGTTTTGTCCTTCAAGCCCCCCTTTCCTAAATCCTATCTGAGCTCTCTCCGTTCTATCCACACCTTTTTAGTTAGCCTGGCTAGAGGCTTATTGATTTTATTGATCTTTTCAAAAAACCAGCTTTGGTTTTGATTTTCTTTATAGATTTCCTATTTTAATTTCATTGACTTCTGCTCTAATTTTTGTTATTTCTTTTCTTCTGCTTACTTTGGATTTAATTTGCTCTTTGTTTTCTAGTTTCCTAAGGTGGAAACTTAGATTATTGATCTTAGATCTTCCTTTTTTTCTAATATATATATTCAGTGCTATAAAATTCCCTCTAAGCACTGTTTTTGCTGCATCTCAATTTTGATGAGTTGTATTTTCATTTAGTTCAAAATATATTTTAATTTCTCTTGAGATTTCTTCTTTGACCCTTTGCTATTTAGAAGTCTGTTGTTTGATCTTCCAAGTATTTGGGGATTTCCCAGCTATCTTTCTATTATAGATTTTTTAGTTTAATTCTATCGAAGTCTTAGAGCAGACCTTATATAATATGTACTCTTGTAAATTTATTAAGGTAGGTTTTGTGGCCCAGAATGTGGTCTACCTTGGTAAATGTTCCTTGTGAGCCTGATAAGAATGTGTATTCTGCTGCTGTTGGATAAGTAGTCAATAGATGTCAATAATATCCGGCCAATTTTTACATTTTTTGTAGAGACGGGGGCCTCAGTATCTTGCTCAGGCTAGCCTTGAACTCCTGGCCTTAAGCAATCCTCCTGCCTTGGCCTCCCAAAATGCTGGGATTACAGGTCTGAGCCACCTCACCCAGCCTAGTTGGTTCAGCTTTTCATTACTAGCATGGACTTTAGAGTCTTCCAAGTTCCTAGACACCAGAAGTGTTATCCATACCTTTCTAGTAGGTACCATACAGTTGTCTAAGCTACAGTGTCAGATATACTCATGAAAACACTCTCATTATGATTATATTGATTGGAATGTGGGTGTTATCAAAACTACTCAGCCACCCATTTACAGATTATTTTATTAAAGTAGATTACATATTCTCCTGTAGTATCACAGAACTGAAGAACTGGATGTTACCATAGCAATTATGTAATTCAATGCAGCTGTTTTAAATATTAAAAAATCAAGGCCTTAACATGAATCTAACCAAGCCTCTAGACCAGTGCTAAGAGAACTTTTTGCAGTAATGGAAATGTTCCACATCTACACTGTTCGAAACAGTAGGCACTAGCCATATGTATCTATTGAACAACCGAAATGTAGTTTGTACAAATGAGAAATGAATTTTTAGTTTTAATTTTAATTTTAATAGTCACATGTGGTTAGTGGCTACTGTACTGCAAAGTGCAGCTCCAGAGCTAATTTGCATTGTAGGAAACATAGGGGATAGAGGAGTAAGTTAAATGACAATTTATTAAAAATAAATTGAGATCCAGAGGGGTTGGCTTGTCCTATAGTATACTACTTGTGGTTGACAGTACTTGCACTAGAACCCAAAACTCCTTATTCCTAGGCTTTTTTGACTACACTGGGCTGGCTTTTCAGAGTCCATAGGATGATGAGGTCAAATTCAGTACTACTGACATTTTAGACTGGATATATCTTTGTCATTGTGAACTGTCCTGTGCGTTGTAGAATGTTTAGCAACATCCCTAGCCTCTACCCAGTAAATGCCAGTAGCATCTTCCAGTTGTGACAACCAAAAATGTCCCCAGATACCAAATGTCCCAAGGAGGGAGGACTGCAAATTGTCCCCAGTTGAGAACCTCTGGTTCAGAATCTCTTGTTTCCAGACTCTCATGGTCCTATAAGATGTCCTTCAGAACCCTCATGAGAGGCCAAGTAGATCGAACTTACTTGATAATGGTGTAATGAGAACTTCAAGAATGTGATCCAGTTCTAAAAGTACAAATTTAATACAGGGTTGTCTCTTGGTGGCTACCAGTAGAATAGGGACTAAAAATCAAGCCTGCATAATAATCATAGTAATCATTTGTTGAGCAGCTACTATGTATATAGTAATATGTGCTTTACATCTTTTATCTCTAATTCTCAAACTAACACTGCAAGGCAAATGTAATTCTCCTCATTTTACAGATCAGAAAACTAAGATTCAGAAAATTTAAGTAACTAACACAAGGTCACACAAGTAACTAGCAAAAGAGAGAAGCAAAATTTGTAACAGCTAGTCATATTTGACTTTAACACCTATGTACTTTTTACTTGAATGCTCACTCTAACAACCTCTTTAGCACTCAGGGCTGAAGAGGCAAATCTGAAGCATAAGATAAAGAAAGGAAAAGAAATAGAATAAAGAAGGGAATTCTTAAAAGAGGAAAAGTTTCACTGAATGGACAGAGTTCCAGAGAAATACCACACCATGTAATCCCTATATTTAGGGAAGGTATCCAATGGACAGTGTACCTGAGCTAGTCCTTGAAGGAATATTAGAATTTCAGCATCTAGAAAGAAAGAAGACTTTTGAAAAGAGAATGCCCTGGGTAAAGCTTGGCTCCTGAGGAAATTTGCCTTTGTGTTTTGAGGAGACCATGACTTATTTGACCAGTCTATCCAGGGTAGAAGCAGCAAACAGATGAGCTTGGGAGGATATAGGATGCAGCCAGCCCACAGTGACTCCCTGAATACCGGCTCAATGATTTAGATTTCATTCTGTGTAAAAATTAAAGTTTTTATGCAGGAATGTAACAAGATTAAAACTATATTTGTTATCCTAGACCTTGTGATATCTTGCCCAAGACAACATGTAACCATATACACACACAGAGATTACAGTAATTAAAATTATGTTGAAACATGAAAAAAAACACTTCACTTTCATCTATAATAAACTTCCCATGCTGGCTGGGAAGTTAATTGAAAGTTAAGACTTCTACTTTCTACAGTAGAGAAAAATTCTTTAATCAAGAGAAAGAAGGAAATTACAGGAAATTTTTGTTTAAAGATTAGCATTTTCTCTTTTTAAATTCTTCTTTCCAAATGTGAAAAAAATTTTGAGACATTTCTTCTTTTAAGAATGGAACATTTCTTCTCTTAAGAAAGCAGCTTTCTTGAAGTTCAATTGCTCTAGTTCAAATTCAAGTTAATCAATACCTGAGATCTCTTTACTTGTTATGTATCAAGGAACATTTTTTTCTTACAGCAATATAATACTAAAATAATTAATTTTTTTTTTTTTTTTTTTTTGGTAGAGAGGGGTCTCGTCGTGTTGCCCAGGCTGGTCTTAATCTCCTGGCCTCAAGTGATCCTCCTACTTCAGTTTCCCAAAGTGCTGGGATTACTGGCATGAGCTACCGTGCCCTGCCTATACTAAAAGAATTAAAAAGGAAAAAAACCACCTTTGTGTAATCTCTACCCCTGCTCATCTCAGTTAGTTTTACCCTGTGTTTTTCCACAGTAAGAATTCTTAGGAACCATATCTGGTACTGTGTTTTCAGGTTTTTAGATACTTATTTTGACTTGTATATACATTTGATTTACCAGCTCCTTTTACTTTTTCTGTTTGAGTAATAAAGTGGATTAATAATTTTAAGTTTATTTGTAATCAAAATTACAATATGAGCTCTAGAGTTTCAGCAGTAAAAGACTGTAACCATGATTCATAGGGCTTTTTCATATTACATCAAAATTTTAATAGTAATAAATAGGTGCCACTTTTTAAAAAAGAATAGATCTGAGATCTAGTACCTATTTAAATTGACAGTTTGATACATATTAAAGGCATTCAACTCAATAATGATTAAAATAGCAAATGCCTCACAATTTTTTGAAGACATCTCTGAAAAAGTTACATATTTCCTTTTTCTTATTTTATTATAATGGATTTAATGTAGGGGAAAAGATCTTTGTTTATTGAGCATTCCATTCCCATATTTATTTTCTGCCAAAAGGATCATTAGCTTTTCTTTATCACATGATTCATCACTTCATCACCATGAAACAGATTAGTAGGTCAAGAAGATTATGGTTTCTAGCTGTGAATAAGCAGATGGAAAATAGTGCCCTAAAGAAATAATTATGAATGAAACAAAAGCTTATTTCAGTATAAATTTAGAGTGAGAAGGACAGAAAGTTAAAGAAAAAAAATTGTTGGTTTTTTTCAACTTGTTTAAGTTTCCAAATGAGAAATCAAGCAGTCTGTGTAAAAGATATACCCTTAGTTGAATAATTTTTAGAAATAGAAATGGCATCGCAAAAACCTAGTTTCCTAATTATGTCTTCTTATTGTTTGCAGTTACCCACTCTAGCCAATTAAATGATTTCTGATATTTTAATGGATATTGAAAGAACATTTTATTGTTAAAAAAAAATGAGAACCACTGGGGTGGGGGTAGAACGGAGAGTTATTGTTTAATGGGTACACAGTTTCAGTGTAGATGATGAAAGAGTTCTGGGGAGGGATGGTGATAGTTGCACAACAATGTGAATGTACTGAATGCCAACAAACTGTATACTTAAAGTGTTTTAAAAGGTAAATTCTAGAAAAATAAAAAAATAAAATAAAATAAAGGGTAAAGTCTATGTTAGGTATAATTTACCACAATAAAAGAGAGAGAAGCCTAGGCAACATAGCAAAACCCCATCTTTACAAAAATTTTTAAAAATTAAAAATTAGCTGGGCGTGGTGGAGTGCACCTGTAGTCCCAGGTACTAGGGAGGCTGAGGTGGGAGGATCGCTTAAGCCCAGGAGTTTGAAGCTGCAGTGCACTGTGATTGGGCCACTGCACTCCAGCCTGGACAACAGAGGTCTCTAAAAAAAAATAAATAAATAAAATAAAAAATTAAGAGACAGAGAGAGAACCAGTTGACTAAGTTGTTCCATTTGACAAGGTTATGGTAAAAAGGCAAAAAACTCTAAAAGCCAAATTAGATACTTTGTGTAATATTTTATGCATTGTAAATTTTCTTATCAGTTGCAACAGCTATTAAAAAGAAGTTATAGAATGAATTACAAGTTCCAGATACCTGAGCGATCATTAACTGATCAGCTGAGTCAGCATATGGATAACGAAAAGGGGAACTTCCTTTCCCATTTAGGTTCCAGATCCACCCTTTGCAGATTTTGCTTTAAAGTGATATCTTGGTCATCGCCAGCCTTGCCAACTTCCTAGTCTATGCCCCTAGGAATCCTATTACCTTTCTGTTTCTCCAGTCCTGTTTCTAACCACCTGTATAAATTAAGGGGGGGAGTGAAGCTAATGCAACATAGATACAGTGGATCCAAAAATACAGTGGATTAAATAAGACAGAAATTCATTTCTTTTCTTTTCTTTTCTTTCTTTCTTTTTTTTTTTTTTTCAGACAGGGTCTCGCTCTGTTGCCTGGGCTAGAATGCACCAGCATCACCATAGCTCACTGCAAACTCAAACTCCTGGGCTCAAGCAATCTTCCTGCCTCAGCCTCCTGGTAGCTGGGACTAGAGGCGCATGTGCCACCATGCCCGGCTAATTTTTCTATTTTTTGTAAAGATGGAGTCTCACTATTTTTCTCAGGCTGGTCTCAAACTCCTGGGCTCAAGTCAACTTCCCACCTCGGCCTCCCAAAAGTGGTAGGATTATAGGTGTGAGCCACCCCGCCCAGCCTATTTCTTTTCTTACAACAAGGTAAAGGTAGATAAGCTGTTCAGGTGGTAGGACAATTCTGATTCACAATGAGGTTCAGGGACCTCAGTCCCTTCCTTCTCATTGCTCTTCCGTCCCCTAGGATGTTGCTCTTGTCAACCAGTTCACAGTAAGGGAGAAAGAGTGGAAATAAAGGGCAATTTTTTTTTAAGCAAGTGAAACAGAAGTTGCCCATCATTTCTTCTCACATTCAATGGGCAGGACCTTAGTCAATGGCTACATTCAGCTGGAAAGTACACTGGAAAATATTATTTCTCACTAGAATTCATGTGCTGAGCTAATACTAAAGAAAAATGGATTGAGGGAGACGAATGCAGTCTGCCACACTACCCTAGATCCACCATCATCAGGATGATGGAATTTGGTTTTTGGACTCTCTTTATAATATCAATATCCCCAGAGACTAAAAACTTTGACATTTTTTACACATCTACCACAACATTTTTCTAAAGGTTCCCATAGTCTTCTTATTCCATATGCTATTCCTATGTAATAAACCACCTCAAAACTTAGTGGTGTAAAACAACCATTTTATTGTGCTAACAGATTCTGTGGACTAGGAATTTGGGCAGGACAAAGAAAGGATGACTTGTCTCTGCTCCACAATGTCTGGGCTTGAGCTGGAAGACTCAAAGGCTGAGGTTAACTCAGTATATGAGGGCTGAAATAATCTGGAGATATCTTCATTTACACGTCTGGTGGTTGATGCTAGCTGCTGGCTGGGACTTCAGCTGGACTGTCAAACACCAAGCACCTACCTATAGCCTTTACATGTAGTCTGTCTCTATGGGCTAGTTTAGGCTTCCTCACAGTATGGTTGCTGGGTTCCAAGAGCAAGCATTCCAAGACAGCAAGGTGGAAGTGCATGGTATTTTTATAATCTAGCCTCAGCAGTCACACAGCATAGCTTCCACCATACTTCATTGGTCAAGAAATTTATAAGGGTCTGCCCAGTTTCAAAGGGAGGAACACAGACTCCACTAATTGACGGGGTTGAGTGCCAAGGTTACAATATAAGAGAAGCATATGGAATGGAAGATAACGTTGTGGTCATGATTAGAAAATACAATACTTTACCCCATCCTCGTAAAGTATTTTAAATACATACAACCAATATGGGATTAGTTAAATTAATTATGGCACATGCATATGGAGGCAAACTACACAGCTAGCACAAGCCATAAAGACTACATATAAAGAATATGGAAAAATGTTTAGAATATATTGGTAAGTATATCAGTTAGGAATTACATTTGCCTGCTAGCAACATAGCTGACTTAAAGGTGATGGGTTAAAAAAGATAGAGGTTTATTTTCTCTCAGGTAATTTGAAGTCCAGAGATAGGTGGTCGTGTGGCATTTATTCAGTGGTTCATGGATGTCAATAATGCAATTCTTTTGGGCGTTCCCTTATGGTCCCCAGATGGCTGCTTGAACGCCTAAGTTCGTGGTAGAACAAAGAAGGAAAGAGAGAAAGAAAAAGGAACATGCTTCCTGGCTGAGGAGGAACACTTTAAAGACATTTTGTAGAAATTCAATGACTTCAACTTACATCTTATTGGTCACTCTTATCTCCAACTGAGAAATGTAGGGTTTTAGCAGGTCACAGTGTCATCAAAGACAACATAGGATCTCTTGCTAGGTAAAAAGTGGGAAATGGATATTAGGTAAGCAACTAGCAGTCTTTCCTGCAGTAGGTATTTTAAAACAGTTTACAAGGCATTATTAGCAATTTTGTGAACAAAGCGTTCATTTATTCATTCAAAAACACAGTAGAGTGCTTAATATTTGTAGGTACTTCTGTAGGCACTAGGGCCATATCAGTGAAAACAGACAAAAATCTCTACCCTCAACTGTATTTCTACATATAAGCAACAGGCAGAAAAATGAAAAGAATTTAAAAGATATTATTTAAAATAGCAGCAAAAAATGAATTACATTCCACATGATAGAAAAAAAAGAAATACTCCTAAATACATTCTATGGGACCAGCATAACTAGGATACAAAAAGCAAACAAAAACCTTTTAAAAAAAAAAATTACTGTCAAAAACATAACCACAACAAAGTTGGGTTTATACTGGAATTATTTAATATTAGAAAACTATAAATTCTCCACATCAATAGAGCAAACAGCAAAACCTCAATTATCTCAATAGATGCACAGAAAGCATATGATAAAATTCAACACTAAATCACAATAAAAACCCTTACCATATTAAGGATAGAAGACAATTTCCCAGATTTGATAAGTTAACTATAAAAACTTCATTCTAAGTGAGGACATTTAGAACAATTTCTTATAAAATCCCAAACAAGACAAGAAGGTCCCTTATCATCACTTCTATTTCACATGGTGTTGGAGCCGGTACAAATGTAAGGAAAAAATAAACCAGAAGCATAAGGATTAAAAAGAAATAAAACTACCATTATTTAAGATAATATGATTATATGCACAGAAAACCCCAAATTATCTATGGAAAATATTAGAAATAATAGTTGAGTTTAGCAAGGTGGCCATATTTAAGATTAAGATACAAAAATTAGTTGTAGTTCTGTAACACTAGCAACAAAAAACTAGAAAATGTAATTAAAAAGAAACAATTTATGTAGAATCAAATAATATCAACTGTCTAGGAATAAATCCAAGAAAAGATGTACAAGACTACTACAGGGAAAATTGTAAAACTTTTAAAGAGATGATAGAAGATCTAAATAAGGGAGATATATATTATGCTTATTGGTTGAAAATTTTATTATTGTAAAAATATCACCTCTATCCTAACTAATTTATAGATTAAATGATATCCCAATTAAAATACTAATAGGTTTTGTATAAATGCCTGGAAATAGAAAAGTAATTTTTAAATGTACATGAAAATGCAAAACAACAAGAATCTTCAAGGAATAGTCCACAATAGCCAAGATGTTCTTTGGGAAAAAAAAGAGCAGTGTTTGAGGGGAGTTGCTTTAGCATATATAAAATGTGTTGTAAAACTATAGCAAACTATACAGTGTGGCATTTATCCAAGGCTGGACAAAAGACCCATGGAGAAGAACAGAGTCCAGAAATAGACCTATATAGACATATATGGTCATATAACTAATGATAGAGATAACACTACAAAGAGATGGGGAATCAACAGTCAATAAAGAGTGCTAGCTGGGCGTGGTGGCTCATGCCTGTAATCCCAGCACTTATGGAGGCTCAGGTGGCAGGATCACTTGAGCCCAGAAATTTGAGACCAGCCTGGGCAACACAGCAAGACCTCCTCTCTACAAAAAATTAAAAATTAGCCAGGTGTGGTTGCACGTGCCTGTAGTCCCAGCTACTTGGGAGGCTGAGGCAGGAGCATCACTTGAGCCCAGGAGTTTGAGGTCACAGTGAGCTACGATGATGCCACTGTACTCCAGTTTGGGCAACAGAGCAAGACTCTGTCCCTGAAAAAAAAAAAAAGCCAAAAGAAAAGAAATTTGACCCTATCTCATACCATTAATAAGAAAGGCAAAACTATAAATAGTAGATAACATCTTCATGATCTCTGGGTGGGTAATGATTTTTTCTTTTTTTCTTTTTCTTTTTTGAGACAGTGTCTTGTTTTGTTCCCCTGGCTAGAGTGCAGTGGCGTGATCATAGTTGACTGCAACCTCAAACTCCTGGGTTTCAGTGATCTTCCTGCTTCAGCCTCCTGAGTAGCTGGGACTATAGTTGTGCACCACCACATGCAGCTAATTTTTCTATTTTTTGTAGAGACGGGTCTCGCTCTTGCTCAGACTGTTCTCAAACTCCTAGCCTCAAGTGATCCTCCCGCCTTGGCCTCCCAGAGTGCTAGGATTACAGGCCTGAGCAAATACCATATTTTCTGATGGGCATTAGGTTGCAGATGGGGAACCCACAGAGACAGAAAGCCAACTGTATGCATTGAAAAAAATCTTCTGGGGTATAAGTGGACCTGTGCAGTTCAAACCATGTTGTTCAAGGGTCAACTGTGCACACATAGATATACATAAAAGATTATGGAGGTATGTACAGGTTAATAGAACAAAGACAGGAATAATACACTCTTAAAATACTGTTGACAGTGGTTATCTATGAGGAAGGATGTGGGCGAGGGAGCCATTTGTTATGTATATTTCTATATAGTTTAAATATTTTACAACCAGAACATTTGTGTTATTCAAGGGATAAAAACAGACAAAAACATCTCACAGAAATTTAAAAAAAAAAAACAACCCCATAAAGGCCACAGAAATAGACTTTTTTTAAAAAGCAGATTGAAATATAAAAATGAACTCAGTGAATAAACTGATATTTCACATAAGAGAAAAAAATTTGAAAAACATCTCACTAGTAAAAAATGTTACTTTTAACAAAAGGATAATATTTCAAATTAGAAAAGTATTTCAATTATCATATTTAATTCTAATGATGCACAATCAACAACTCTGAGAGAAAATAAAATAATATACTTTTTTTAAAAATTAGAAACAGGATCTCTTTCTGTCACCCAGTCTGAAGTGTAGTGGTGCCCTCATAACTTACTGTAACCACAAACATTACTCACTGTAACCATGAACTCCTGGGCTCAAGCAATCCTCCTGCCTCAGCCTCCAGAGTCACTAAAACTACAGGCATGTACCACCATGCCGGGCTAATTTTTTAAATTTTTGTAGAGACAGGGTCTCGCTTTGTTGCCTGGGCTAGTCTTGAACTCCTGGCCTCAAGGGATCTTCCCATCTCGGCCTCCCAAAGTGCTGGGATTACAGGCATGAGCCACTGCTCCCAGACAAAAATATAAATTTATAGAAAGAAATTTGATAATAGTATCAAAGTGTGAAAAATGCTTATGCTCTTTAAATAACAATTCCATGTCTAGGAATCTAAACCAAGAAACATAGAAATCAGAGATGCAAAAAAAAAATCTTTATACAAAAAATATCTGGCATAAAAATTAGAAATAATCTAAATGTCCAACAATATGGGGAATGGATAAATAGATGTGATATACCTATATTATATAATATTATGCATCCATTAAAAATGATAATTTTGATGAACCTTTAATGCAATGGAAAAATATGATGTAATATTCAGTTCTAAAAAAGCAGAATTTATAACTGCATATGATCCAAATTATGTTTAAAGAAGACAAGTAACTACTAGGTTTTAAATATTTTTCCATCTTTTTCAAGGTTCCTCAATGGGATCTTATTATTTTCATACTTTTAATTTTTTTATGAGATTTACTCGGTAGTATTTTTTTAAACAGTGTCTCACACAAAGCAGTTGTCTGTTTAATCTTTGGTTTCCTGATAGAAAAACCTAACTCAATACAATAAAAATATTTTAATTTACTAGATAAAGCATTGACTCTTTTACAGTACACCTAGGTTAAAGTAGCCCGAACTCTGACACTAATTGTATGACTCTGGGAAAATTATTTGACCCCTCTGAATCACATTCACTAATTTGTTAAAAAAAAAAAAAAAAAGGACTGGACCAGATTGCCAAGATTTGTTCCAGATCTAAAAATGTTCATGATCCAGCATAGTTATTGATAGCACTGATAAAGTATAAATTTCTTCCTTATAGTCTGGTTTGACAGTTTTTGCAAATGTCATGGACTAATTCAACATTGTCAATAAAGTTGAGGAGGGCTGCATTAGAATTTTAGGGTTAGAATAAATTTTATTAACCATCTGCTATTGTACAATTGTACAAACTGAGACCAGGGATATTAGCTAACTACCTATAGTCACAAAAACTGAAAACCAAGCACCAAAAGTGACAAATCTCCCAGAGCTAATTATTAAGATCAGTGGTTTCCCAAACTGTTACTTCTATACATCAAAACATTTCTTTGATTGAGACACTCTTTGAACAAAAAAAGCAAATGCCATGAAATTTGCCACCAAATCAAAATGCCACTAAAATCAATGCATATTCTTATTACTGCCTTTGAACAAATAGTCATGTATATGCAAGTCATATTATATATTTGTTTAGAGACAATATTAGATTCTCAAATCTCTCTACAATTACTCTACAACCCCTCAGGGGTCTCAGTCAACAGGTAGGGAACTACTGATACAGACCATTAGCAAATACAAATAGGAAAGAAGCTAAATCTCACTTCACAGTGAAAGTTCATAATGATACTTTAAATTGTGTCTTCAAATGTCTAATGGCACAGAATTACACTCTTGAAAGCTCAATTTCTCATTTATAAAATGAGAACAGTAATTGCTATTGATAGGATTGCTATAAAGATTGAAAAATAATTATGTAAAAACCCAATGCATAATATGTAGTACATATTCAATAAATGCCAGTTCCTTTCCCTTTGTCCCTTGCATTCTGAAAATTACCATAATCAAATAAAAACAGAATCTGTAAAACTTTTATATCAGGAAATTTAATGACACAAAAATAAAATAAAATAAAAGATTCCCCAGCTATAAAATCTGCAACAGACCCACTTAGTGAACAAGTTGTTATAGGTAATAGCTTTTTATCATTGGTCTGCATCAGTCCCTGTTGACAGATGACCATGTCATGAGAAGTATTATTACTACTGGGCTCCTATGGATAGTTCCCACAAATTATGGGCTTAATAGAGCCAAGACATTTCAGAAAACCACTAGATTCTAAAGCTACAAGGGATCTTAGATCTTTCATCCTCACTCCCTCAGGTTGCAGATGAAGAAACTGAGGCCCAAAGAAGTAAAGTGATAGTCAAGATTACTCAGCTAAGAGGTGGAACTAGTTCTCTGCTCTATTACTTCACATTAATTTAACATATCTCACAAACTACTTATCCTACCAGCATCTCTTGCTGCATTTTCTATTGTAGTTTACTTCCTATGAAAATACTTTTTGCCAAAAGGTATAGACAAAATTAGAGGAATTAATTTGATATAAAAGTGCAAGGTAGGTTTAGAAGAAATTAGAAATAATCAACATACAGCTAAAGGTTGTAACTAAATGAAATTTATGATAATTTTAGACCATGTTTTCCTCCTTTACATTTGTTAAAGTGGGAATGGGTAAAGCTCTAGCTTCTGTGCTTGCTACTTCAGAGTTAAAATCTACGGGACTGTAAACTAAACTCTGGTGTAATTAAAAATTAAAATAACTTCAGTATTTCCATGGAAATAAAAAGACCTCATGAATAAAGAATTACTATTATGCAATTGACACAGAAGTCTGTTTTCCTGAAAGCCAAACACTGTTTTATAGCTACTATAAACTAGAAGTTTTTGTTTTGTTTTGTTCTTCCCTTTATCTTTTGGTTAAATTCTTCCTGAAGGTCTAAATATACCCATATTTTTGATAAATATAAATTTGATCTCAAAACATTACAATGACAAAAAGATAAAAGGATATTGGAAACTAAGAAGCGGGAAGGGTGGTGGGGAAGAGAGGGATAAATTAACATACCTATCAGGTACAATGTATACTATTCTAGTGACAGGCACACTAAAAACCCCAACTTCAGCATTATACAATTCATCTATGTAATAAAACCACCTGTAATAAAACCACTCCCTTAATATTTTTAAATAAAAAATAAAATAATTGGATTTAAAAATTTAAAAATTACAATGTATTTTCAAATATTAACCTGAAAAGACAGGCAGTATCTCAAGACAGTTAATATATTTACATATTTTAATCACCTTTTTAAAGCCAGAATTTATACTGCCATCTAACCATATTTATAAAAGCAAAATAAGTGAAATAGTTTAATAGTTTATTCAATCTCAAAGTTGAACAATGTATAAAAAGATAAAAAATTGATAGTTTAAGGTAGGTGATTAAAAAAAGACTAGAAAGCAGAAAGACAGACTTTCCTAAAATAGTTTCATGAGATCAAGCCCAGCAATCTGATGCCTTCACTTGCAGGGGAGAGTTATATATAAATATGGTAGATTGAGGGATGTTCAGACTGGAGTTACCTTCTATTGTAATGTCTCTTGGAGACCCTGGTTTATAATGCACTGAGTATATATTTGTCGACTAAGAAACTGAATGAAGAGATTGATTTAATTAGTAACTTTTTTTTTTTTTTTAAGAGACAGGGTCTTGGTCTGTTGCACAGGCTGGAGTGCAGTGGTGCAATCATAGCTCACCGCAGCCTTGAACTGGACTTAGGCGATCCTCCTGCCTCAACACCCCCCATCCCCCAGTAGCTGGGACTACAGGTGCATTCCCCCACACTCAGCTAATTTTTAAATTTTTTGTAGAGATAAGGTCTAGCTTTGTTGCCCAGGCTGGTCTCGAATTCCTGAGCTTAAGCGATCTTCCTGCCCTGGCCTCCCAAAGTGTTGGAATTACAGGTCTTGAACCACCATGCCTGGCTTTAATTAGTAATTAATCTAATTTTAGATCCTTATTGCCCCTACATCCTTCACAGATTCCAAGGTGGATTCAACTGACCAGTTTGAAGTATTCTTGGTGTTTTAACTTCTTAGCCATTCTTCCTGCACTAGCTAACCTAAATGTTGGTGGGTGCCAGGACTAGATCCAAGGCATTCTTCTCTTCATCTACATTCTCTTTTCAGGTGACCTCTCTGTTCCCTAGATTAAAATACCATCCTTGTTTTTTTTTTTTTTTGAGACAGAGTCTTGCTCTGTCGCCTGGGCTAGAGTGCCATGGCATCAGCCTAGCTCACAGCAACCTCAAACTCCTGGGCTCAAGCCATCCTCCTGCCTCAGCTTCTCAAGTAGCTGGGACTACAGGCACACACCACCACACCCAGCTAATTTTTTCTATTTTTACTAGAGACGGGTCTCGCTCTTGCTCAGGCTAGTCTCGAACTCCTAAGCTCAAGTGATCCTCCCGCCTCAGCCTCCCAGAGTGCTACGATTACAGGTGTGAGCCATCGCATCCGGCCATCCACATGTCAATAATTCATAAAAATGTTTATCTCTAATCCTAACCTCCAGATTTGTATCTCTAGGGCATTTTTTAATTTCATTCTTGATTAAACCACTTTAATTTACAACTTTAATGTACAACATGAAGTCCGTAATTTCTTGCAATTATCACCTGGCTGTTGCAAAGAGTTGAGTCTACACTTTCAGTTTTCATAATCAGGAAGGATATCTAATTCTTCATCTGTCCACTGGGAAGGATCTGGATATGGAAAGTGACCCAGCACAGCATCTCAGTTATGCCAAAAGTGCCAGAGAATCCAGAACCACATGGTTGCACAGGAGAACTCAGCCTGGGATCTGGTCAGCTAGGGAAACTGTATACCAGGGCTTGATATGCACACCACTGCCAGCATGATGGACTCCGCCTCTTCCAGCCTCCCGTGCACAGCAGCTTCTAAAGAGGCGGCCTCCAACGTGAACGAACAGAGCCAACCAAGTCAGAGTCAACATGTTCACCCACGTTCCAACACTCTAGGGCATACTGAACATTTCCATTTGGAAGCCAAACTTACCAGGTCGAAAAGAGAGCTCTTGCTTTACACTTCCAAACCTATTCCTTCTCATCAGTTTTCTTCAACTCAGTAAAATTCACAACCATTCATATAGTTGCTCAAGGCTAAAACCCAGGAGTCATTCTTCATTCCTCCCCTTCCTTTGCTGACCATCCCCACCCCCAACAGCCAATCAATCAGTAAGTCCTGATGATTCTATCTCCAAAATATATCCTGAATTTGTCCATTTCTCTTTGCCTCCTACATCACTCTAGTTCCAAACCAGCTAAGCTCTACCCTGTGCAATTGCAATAACCTCCTAATTGGTCTCCCCATTTCCATTCATGTCCCTCTGTGATATATTCTCCTACAACATATGAACTAGGCATATCACTTTTCCACTTAAAAACCTCTATGCTTTCACTTCTCCACTTAAAAACCTCTATGGTTTTCATAGTACTTGGAATGAAATTGGCCCTATGATTACCATGGACTCTAAGGCCTTCTGTACCTCATTTCGTAACACCTCTTTTTTTTTTTGAGACAGAATCTCACTCTGTCACCCTGGGTAGAGTGCAGTGGCGTCATCATAGCTCACTGCAAACCTCAAACTCCTGGGCTCAAGAGATCCTCTCGCTTCAGCCTCCGGAGTAGCTGGGACTACAGGCGCACGCTATGACACCAGGCTAGTATTTCTATTTTTAGTAGAGACAAGTCTCGCTCTTGCTCAGGCTAGAACTCCTGAGCTCAAGTGATCCTCCTGCCTCGGCCTCCCAGACTGCTAGGATTACAGGCATGAGCCACTGAGCCCGGCCCATAGCACCTTCTTGATCTCTAAGCTTATCCCACACTGGCCTTTTATAACCTGTTGATAAAGCAAAACTGAGTTTTCTGCTTACTGCAGTGAGGGAGACTACTACCTTGGCAGATCTTAACAGTATCTCTGGGAGGGAAAGGTAAAGATGAGATATTTATGAAGCTTTTGGGGTCTGGTTTAAGTTGAGGTTTTCAATGCAGTGACCTGATTGGTACTGGTAAAGTCCACAAGGCTGATGGGCCAAAGGTACCCATCAAAGAGTCTTCCTTCTTACAGAAGTAAGCCTGCCTCAGTAGCTCTGCTATACTCAGTCATTGGCTGGGAGCAGTCTGAGGGAAACATAGTTTCTGCACAGCACCATGGTAGATCTGGAGCACAGCAGCGGGGGCCATTTATGAATTAGTTGATGTACAGCAAGGGCTCTGAGTGACTCATTTTCACTGCTGCCACAACCCACCCCTTGCACTGAACAGATTTATGTCTTCCCACAGGTTCAGGGTGCAGTTCCTCCATGGCTCCTGGGGGCTTATCTTCCTGAGAGCAAACTTAGAAGGGCCCTCTGACACTGTAGTTGATCGTGGGGTTGCAAATATGCTCATGCTTTTCCTCTTCCACTAGCTATTCTAATTTCCCTCACCTTCAGCTATCACCTCATCAGGTCTTGGTGGCTTATTAGTGATGTAAACTAAACCTTAATTGCTGAAGGGTCTGAGCAATCATTTTGTCCTTGGGACAATACTGTTGCATGTGTCCATTCACAGTTACAATTGGGCGTGGGAGTACCAAAAGGTGCCCAAATGGATCATCTGGGTTCTGCATATAGTTCTCCTGCTCTACTTGCTCCTGCTGATCAGGGTCCATTACCTCTGCCAGAATGCTGATACCTCTTTCTTCTTTTAAAAAAAGAAAAAACATGCTGGTCTCTGGACACAAGGGCTCCAAAATGCACTGATGCAGCCAGACTATAGTTCAATTAAAAGCTTTGTGTTTCCCCTGTCAAGAGTATGCTCCCTTTGGGGACCAGGACGAGCCCAGCAGAGCCCAGAGCTGAAAGGATGGGAACCACAAAATCTCCCAGTGTGTCATTGGGAATGATGGTAAATGGCGCCACTTCTACTTCTGCCCCTCGAATCCTGGACCTATGTATTCTTCCTGTTGGGATCATAGCACCTCTGGTTTAATGCATATACTACATATTCAAGGATATTCAAGGATGGTACTGATTTTTTCAGAGTGTCGCCTCTGAATTAATGCTGCAGCTCTGCCTTTAGAAAGCCATTCCAGCATTCTATGAATTTACCACCTTAATAAAGTGTAACAATTTCTTTTAGAAACAAACCATGTCAATTATCTTGCATAAATGTTCATATCTCTCTGTAATGATACTGAAGATAGTCTTAACTGCTACTTTTAACAAAGATGGCCAACTTTCAATGTAATTATAGGTTAATCATGATTATAAATTTTATAACCATAAACAATTTGTAGAAATAATAATGATAATTTGTCCTTTAATATAAACGTAAGAAATATAGAAAGTTTAAATTAAGAGATATTCAACTTTCTTGTATAAACTAGAATATTGTGTTGGCATTAATTTCATGTATTAAAGTGACGAAGGATCAATGTTTATAAACCCTTTAAACCAATATGATTAACTCATTCTAATTTATCCAATAATTCATCTATTAATCAGGAATATTTTATGAACATTTTCCATGCAATATATAATACAAACTTTGTATTCATAAATCAAATTATAAAAACTCTTTAAATCCTGCTTAAAATTCCTTTTTCTTGGAAGCAAGGCCTTTTCTTTTCTTGCAGTTTTAACCAGAACATTTCTTTTTTAAAAGCAATCTTTAAAAGAAAAAACACAAAGAGGTTTAATGATTTTTCTTTTTATTTTAAAAATTCTTCACTAGAAATCCCTAGAGTGAGCATATAATGACAGAATAACTGTTTTCATCGATTAATCTTTAAAGTGTCCCAAGAGAGAGAAAAGGGGAAGCAGAACAGCAAGTAAAAATGAGAGTGAGCCAGCTTTAGTCAAGCACAAAATTGTCACAGTAAAAGGCTAATTATCTTTCCTTAATTAAGGAGAGAGGAAAGTTAAAATGCAGGAAAACCTATTTGACATAAATGCACGCATGAGTGCAAACATACTTGCGTGCACACACAAGACAAAGAGTCAATAAACTGGTTTAAATATTAGCCCAGGCCCTTGACAATTTAATTTGTGTGACTAAAAACCCAGAAATTATTAATACTTGAAGTATGGAAATGAGAGGGGAGAGTGTCTACTATATTAAAAAAAGCGATCTTTCTCTTTTAGACCAAGAAGACCAACTCCTCATGAAGTGTTTTGAAAGGAAGGAGAAAAAGTCAGAAGGAGAGATGGGACAGAGGGAAATGGAGGAATATTGGATGGGGAACTGGAATAGAAGGATAAAGGACATTATATTCAATTGTGATTTGGAGGGATCAAAAAGAAATACTTTTAAAATTTTCACATTTTTCTCTTGCCTTGGCCAAGAAATCTTTTAGAGGCAATTTCATAATCTGGATACATTTTGGAAGTTTCCTCTTGCCAAAAATGTAGATAATTGGATGTCTGGGATTTTGCTTCCCTTTTTGCTCCAAGTTGCCTCCCAAAAGTTCAGATCAAAAGTTACCCAAAGTATCCATTATAATTCAAAATAATCCTTTTATCATTTCAAAAGCTAAGAAGATAAATTTTGATTCTAGTGTAAATCCATACAAGATATAGGAGTCCAGCCCAAAAGAGTTCAGACCTAGACTAAAGATAAACCCATGAGTCTGGCAACAGTCAATCAAATCTCGTGCACGTTGTATGGACATCCCCCACCACACACCATGAGAACTAGAATTTCATGGACAAAATAAAAATAAAACAAGAGTGAGGAAAGTTCTGATAAGATTTTTATAAATGATCTGAGACAGTTTTTCTAAAGGGTGTCAGTTTAAAGAGAAACCTTCTGAACATCCAAGCTTACACCCATTCTCATCCCTATGCACAATGAAGAAATGAAAAGGACTAACAGATAAACAGTAGTATCTTCAGTAATAACACAGATTTCTGCATGTTCTCACTCATATGTGGGAGCTAAAAAAGCTGATCTCATGGAGGTAGAGAATAGAATGATAGATACCAAAGGCTAGGAAGCGTGTATAGGTGTGTAGGTGGGGATAAAGAGAGGTTGGTAAATGGGTACAAACATACAGTTAGATATAAGGAATAATTTCTAATGTTAGATAGCAGGGTAGGGTGGCTAAAATTAACAACAATGTACCGCACATTTCAAAATAGCTAGAAAAGAGGACTTGAAATGTTCCCAACACATAGAAGTGATAAATATCCAAGGTGACGGACACTCCAAATAACCTGACTTGATCATTACACAGTCTATGCACGTAACAAAATATCACATGTACCCCATAAATAGGTACACATATTTGTATCAATAAAAAATCTTTAGAAATCAAACAAAAAAAATGCAGATTTCTACCAAAAGAAAAGTTTTTCAAACCTGATCAATTAATCAATGGATTTTAAGAAAGGGTTTTTTTATTATATATATTGAAGGTATACAACATGATGTTTTGATATACTTATCTTTGCTATACCTATACACAGTGAAGTGATTATTACAGTCAAGCAAATTAACATACCCATCATCTCATATAGTTATGTTTCTTTCTTTCTTCTTTTTGTGGTCTTCTTTTTTTCTCTCTTGGCAAATTAACAGTATACTAATAACAATATTAACTGTAGTCCTCATGTTGTTCATTAGATTTCTAAACTTATTCATCCTACATTAACTGCACCTTTGTACCTTTTGACCTACATTTCTCCATTCCTCCCCACCCCCTTGCTGGTAACCACCATTTTTACTCTTTTGCTCTGTTTCTATGTAAGGTAAAGGTTTCTTATTCCTAGGTAGTACTCTGAAACTAAACAAAGAAGACTTAACATTTGGGGTGTTTAATAAAAAATAAGAAATCATACCTCAAACCCAATGTGAACTTACCTCATTGTCATCATTGGAGAGACCCTGTGCAGGAGGCTCAAAGGGCCTCAGAAAAGCATTGTTTCCAGGTTGAGGGTCTTAGGAGGTCGTGATCAGAATCTGATGGGACCTCCAAGATCATCAAATGCTGGCTCCTTTAAAATACCTCCAAAATAACCTGTTGATAAATCAAAATTGAATTTTTTGCTTACAGCAGTGAGGGAAAATACTACCTTGATAGTCTCAGCAGTGTTTTACAAGTAGAAGTCAGAGGTGCAATATTTATGAATTTGGGGGGATCTAGTTTAAGATTAGTTTCAGAGCAAGATTGGGATAAGGCAAAGTTTTTGACATAATAGTTTAGGACTGGACACAGGGAGGTGAGAATTTGGAAGTCTTTCACAATCTTTTGCTTTCTTGGACTAATCTGCTATTCCCTCTACAGTATCCTATGCTTCTGCCAGCCTGAACTGTTCATCAGCCTGGACCTTTCTCTTTGACTTAAAACATGTTTCCTTTGTTTGGATTGATAGTACTTATCACATCATATTACAATTGATGACTGTATAACTGTCTGCCCCTACTACACTGTGAGTCCCCACAGCGGTAGGGTTAGGTCTTCT
Organism: Daubentonia madagascariensis; assembly: GCA_023783475.1. Lineage (NCBI taxonomy): Eukaryota > Metazoa > Chordata > Mammalia > Primates > Daubentoniidae > Daubentonia > Daubentonia madagascariensis. Next base: position 8,389,170 of record JAKFHU010002088.1, read on the forward strand.
AGCCTTTCTACAGCCAGCAGGTAACACAATGTCTGGCTCCCAATAAATTCTAAGTCACTGTTGATCATGATTGGAGAAAAACATACAACTATGCTGACTAGTGTCATTTTCAATTTATGAACATGAACTTCAAATAACCTTTAATCAAGTAGGACCAGTAATAATTTACTTCCCTAGTCTATTCACTCTCCTATTCTCCTGGACAACTATCTTACACTTTCTCTTTTCTCCTCAAGTCTCCCAAGACCCCTGCCCCCATGCACCTATCTTCACTCTTACCTAAGAACCTTGCTTCTTATTTCACTGAGAAAACTGAAGCAACCAGAAGAAAATTTCCATAGACTCTCACTTCTACCCACCCACTAGCATCTTTATCCATGTGGTCTGCTTTGTCACCTATCCATAGATGAAGTATCCGTGCTCCTACCTAAAGCCAAACCCTTTACTTGGGTACTGGATCCCATCCTCTTTCTCCTGTTCAAAAACATTTCTTCAGCAATTCTATCCCCTCAACAATTTTCCCATTTCATTTAGGTTGTTTTCCATTTATTTTCTATAAGAACACTCTGAAATCTTAAATGAGGATGGTCATTCACTCAAAAACATATCCTATGCATCTACCACTGTGCTATATCAGTGAACAAAAAAGACCAATATCCCGCCCCTCAGAGTTTATAATCTAGTAGAGGGAGACAGATAAACTGTAAAATCTATCCTCAACATAATGGCCAAAGTGATCCTTTTAAAAGGTAAATCATATCACATTTTTCCTCTGCCCAAAACTCAGTAATGGCTTTCCATTTCCACTATAAAGCCAAAGTCTTTATAACGACTTATAAGACTTTATATGATCTGGCTTTCTATTATCTCTCGGACCTCACTTCCCAGTCAGTACTCTCACTTGCTCACTCCACTCCTGCCATATTAGCCTTCTTGCTGACCTCAAGCACAGCAGCAACTTCCCAATCTTGCAGCTTCCTCTGACTGCACTGGTCTGCATAGCATCTTCATGGCTAACTCTCTTATTCCCTTCAAAATTTTCCTACACGTATTTGATTGTCCAATTAAAAATTGCAATACTCCTCTTGCTTCATATTTCCCTCTTTCTCTGATCAATTCTTTGTTCCATATCACTTACCAACCTAACATGTAAATACATAATATACATATAATACATTATAAGTATATATAATATATTTATGTTTTTAATATGCTTACTTATTACATTTATTATTTATTTTCTGTCTCCCCCTACTGGAATGTAGGCTCCAAAAGGGCAGGAAACATGACTGTTTTGTTGGCTAAATGAATGTCCACCTGTAAGGTTTTAGTGTGTTTGCAGAATATAAATGTAAAAAACCCAAGAGTTTCTAAAAGCATTTATAGATGCAATAGTCACAGCAAGAAAATTGTTATACAATTTAATCATGGTGGTCAATCAAATTACTCTATCACCTCCTTTTAGTCATCATACCTATTTTCAGAGACCTGTGAAAATTAATTTTTCACCCAATTTTAAGAAAACTTTTTGATTCAATGGGCTCCTTTCATGTACCACTTAAGTAAGACTTTTAACCTAACACATGCTAAGCAAAATGTAAAAATTTTATCCTAGCCTTCTAGAATTCATGCCATTTAATATCTTAAAGATATTTCAATACTTTCCCCAGCTTCTTTCCTTCACTGAATCTTAAGTTCTCACCAAAATGACCTTACCCGTACCCCAAATGTGCCATATAATTCCCTTGACTTGTTCCTTGAATTCAATGCACTTTCTTTTTAGTCTTACGTCCATATCCTACCACGCATGAAAGATCCAACTCAAATGTCACGTACTTTTCTGGACTGTGTAGAAATGGAATGTGGACTGGGATTGGATAGACATTGATACCCATATGAGCTTTTTCATTTAAGAGCTGTGCAACAACCTCAGGTAAGTTATTAAATTTCTAAATTTTAGTTCTCCCATTTGTAGGAGAGACAGTTAGTGGTATACAGGATATTTGACGAATTCTTTAACTCTTACTAAAACACAATTTTGCTTGGGGTGGTAATGTTCCAATTAAAAAAAAAAACCATTTCCTAGCATCCTTTTTAGCTAGTGTGATCATACAACAGTTCTAACTAATAAGATATTAAGTGGAAGCTGCAAAGGGTCTTCCTGGAAAGACCTTTAAAAAGGGGCTGACTCACTTAGCACAGGCCTTTTGCCCCTTCCATTCTTCCTGTCTGAACTCTGATCAACGCTGGAGGTGGAGCAATCATCATGGACAAAAAGGCAACAAGTATGTAAATGATGTATTAATAGATGAAAGCCACATGTTAAAGCTGGTTATTTGAAAAGATTAAAGGAGCCTAGGTTCCTGATCACAACGTAAAGCCACCATACCAGTCAGACTTCCTTTGGACTTTGTTTCATAAAAAAGTAAGACCTCTTTATTTGGTTAAGCCATCATAATCAGGATCTGTGGCAAGCAGGTTAAGGTGCACCCTAACAGATACACCATCTTGAAAATGAGGATAATACTTACCTTTCAGGATTTCAAAGTTCATCATTAATAAGATTAATTACAGTAGTTCCCCCTTATCTGTGGGGAATACGTTCCAAGACCCCCAAGTGGATACCTGAAACTGCTGATAGTACCACACCCTATATATACCATGTCCTACACATACATACCTATGATAAAGTTTAATTTATAAATTAGGCACAGTAAGACAATAAATAAAAATAAAAGTTAAAAATTAGGCACAGTAAACAACTAATAATAAAATAGAACAATTATAACAATATACTGTAACAAAAATTATGGGCCAGGCGTGGTAGCTCATGCCTGTAATCCCAGCACTTTGGGAGGCTAAGGTAGGAGGATCACTTGAGCCCAGGAGTTTTCAAGGCTGCAGTGAGTTATGATCGTTCCACTACACTCCAGCTGGGACAACAGAGTGAGACCCTGTCTAAAAAAAAAAAAAAAAGTTACATGAATGTGTTCTCTCTCTCTCTCAAAATATCTTATTGTATGTAACATTTTCGGATCGTGGTTGCCTGTAGGTAACTAACTTCAGCCACAGAAAGTGAAACTGCAGAAAAGGGGAACTACGATATAAAAGTTAACATATATTGAGTGCCATTTATCAGATTCTAAGATCTTTACACGGATTATCTCATTAAGTCCTCCTAACAATTCAGTTAAGTAGCTACTACTACTGTTCGCTCAGATAAAAAAGACAAAGAACTGAAAGTCCAAGTAACTAGTCCAAAGTTACAGAGCTACTAAAGAGGAAGTTGGGATGCAAATCCAAAGTTTCTGACTTCAGAGCACATGCTCTTAACCTCAAGTCAAAGCTATAATAATTAGAAAGTACTTATTTTATGCCAGGCAAAACGCCAAGTGCTTTACCCAAACAATATAAAGCACCAAGTACAATGTCTGGTGCTGTAGGTGCTCATTAAAATGTTATCTCTGTTCCTTGAAAATAATATATTCCTCCTCTGAATTCTTATATAATTTTATCTATATTCCTATTATCAAACTTACCATTTTCTATCTTGTATAAAGTTATATATCTCAAGTATAGACATTAAGTTCCTCTAAGGCAAACTTTTAAATCATTCGCCTTGGTATCCTGCATGGCACCTAATTCTGTCAGTAGCAGGACATAGAAGACTGAGTCGTTATGATTGCTGGAGCTATGACAGTGGGAATTGGACATTATACCATCAAAGGTGGTCCCTATACCCAATCAGGCAGTTCACAGGAATTACTCTGGATCAGTCAAATACCTTAAGTCCCAAATGATATACATACTTGTCTCACTCAGACTTTTTGTACCCTATTCTAGATCATAATCTATCCCTGTACCTCTCTTACAGCCAACCCCTAATTTCATCTACTAACTGTACTGCTCCTGCAGAAACCCAAATGTGACATTATATCGAAACTGTCTGGAGAACTTCACCTTCTAGTAAGATGACCAGATTTATTCTCCTGCCTGAGACAACTATAAAGCTGGAAAAACATATGAAGCAATGATTCTCAAAACATTGGGCATAATTCAACAGAGGACAGTGATCCATGAGAGATGGAAAACAAATGAGACAAGGCCTATGATTTTCCCAGATTACTGCCTGAAGAGAGCTTCCAGGCTGTGGCACAGGGAGGGGACACCTGGGTAGAGCCTGGTGGTCTCCCTGAGTAGAGGATATAGAACCTGGAATCTAAGAAAACCAAAGCAGCTAGAGTTTGTAGGATAGAGTACTAGAGAGGAGAGAGCCACACAGACAGAGAACTTGAGATCTGCAGAGGGTTACTTTCCAGTATTCAGCAGAGTACTGACTGATCAGTGAATGAGTGTAAGGAAACTATTTGAGGCTGGGGAAAGAATAACCTGAAAGGATTTGAGAGAACAACCCCTGAGGTTCACAAGGGGCCAGAAGAGTGCCTATTTTGACCAGCCACAGTGGAAAACCTCATAATTCAAAAGCATAGGATAGAATACTGAGAAGAATTTTGCCTCAGTAATGGGACAAAATTAACACTAGATTAAATGCTGCTCTGTTATCACCTAAAAAAGTTTAAAAGTGAGACATTAAAGGATCAAACTGTTCCCAATTAACTGTGTCCTAGAACAAAACTCAAGAATATTTATAGGAATACAAAAATATCCAGCACCCAACAAGGTAAAAGTCATATCTGGCATCCAGTCAAAATTACCAAAAATGTAAAGAAGCAAAATTTTTTTTAAATGAGCAGGAAAATCAATCAATTAGAACTCCTTCAATAAAAACAACAAAAAACACTGATGACAGATTTGGTACACAAGGACGTTAACAGTTATTATGGCTACATTCCATATGTTCAAGAAGCTGGAGAAAAGATTAAAGACGTTAAGTAGAAACATGAAAGAAACAAAAAATTCCCAAATCAAATTTCTAAAGATGAAAAATACACTGGTTATATTAATAACACCAAGTTAATCTAGGATTAACAACAGATTAGATACTGCAGAAGAAAAGACCAGTGAATTTGAAGACAGAGAAATACAACTATGCAGAATGAACAAAGATACAAAAAAGATGGGAAAAAATGAACAGAACATCAGTAAGATGTGGTATTACTTCAAGCAGCCTCATATACATGTAAATTGGAATCCCTGTAAGAGAGAAGGGGGGAGACAAAATATTGAGGGAAAAAATGGTAGAAAATTTTCTAAATTTGATGAAGACTGTAAACCTATAGCTCCAAGAAGTTCAAAAAACCCCAAACACAAGAAACATGAAGAAAACCACACTAAGGCATATCATAATCAAGTTGCTAAAAACTAGTGATAAAAAGAAAATGTAACATGCAGCCGGAGGAAAAAAAGACACATATGCTAAGGAACAAAGAGAAGAATTATAGCAGATTTCTCATTGGAAATAATTCAAGGTAGACGATAGTGGAGCAAAATTTTTAAAGTACCAAAAGAAAAAAACAGTCAACTTGGAATTCTTTATCCAGGGAAAATGTCATTAAAAAATGAAGGTGAAATAAATACTATCTCAGACATGATAAACTTGAAAGAATTCACAAAAGCAACAGAACTACACTACAAAAAATGTTAAAAGAAGTTCTTTAAGCAAAAGGAAAAATTATAACAGATGGAAATATGGATCTACACAAAGGAATGAAGGACATCAGAAATAATAGCTATGGGGTAAATAGATTTTGTTTCCTTATTATTTATATGTCTTTACAAGATGACTGTTTAAAGCATAAATAATAACAATGTATTGTGGGCTTTATAAGACATACAGAAATAAAATGTATGATAACAATAGCACAAAAATGAGAAGGGGAAAATTGGACGTATGGTATTGTAAGATTCTTATATGCAATGGTATAATGGTACCTGAAGGTATACTGTGATAAGTTAAAGATGTATACTATAAACACTAAAGCAATCATGATATAACAAAATAAAGAGTTATAGCTAATAAGTCCACAAAAAAGGTAAAATGGAATAATAAAAAAGTTCAATTACACCAAAAGAAGGGAGAAAAAGAAGAAAGAGGAACAAAGAACAGACGGGACAAATAGAAAACAAATAGCAAGATGATAGATTTAAACCCAACCATAGCAATCATAACATTAAATGCAACTGAAACCCAGCAATATATAAAAAAAAGATAACACATCCTGAAACAAGTATGGCTTATTCCAGGAATGCAAGGTTGTTTTATCCTTTGAAATTCAATCAAAAGTCTCTCACCATATTGAGACACTAAAAAAGAACAACCAAATGACCATCTCAATACATGTGGAAAAAGGACTTAACAAAATCAAACATCCATTCCTAATAAAAACTCTCAGCAAACTGAGAACAGAAGGAATCTTTCTCAGTTTGATAAAGGACACACGCAAAACCTATGGTTAACATCGCACTTAATGGCAAAAGACTAAATACTTTTCCGCTAAGAGTAGAAACAAGGCAAGGATGTCCACTCCCACCACTTCTAATCAAAATTGTACTTTAGGTTCTGGCCAGTGTAACAGTTGAGAAAAAGAAATAAAAGGAATCCAGATTGGAAAGGAAGATATAAAATAACATTACTCTCTATGTAGAAAATCTGATGGGATCTACCAAAGAGCTATTAGAACCAATAACTGAGTTTCAAAGGTTGCAAGATACAAGATCAATATACAAAATCAATTGTATTTCTATATACTGAAGCTACAATCAATCAGAAATTGAAATTAAAAAAAATATTACTTATAAATTCTTAGGGATAAACCTGACAAAAGATATGTGAGATCTGTACACTAAAAACTATAAAACACTGCAAAGAAAAATTAAAGAATCAATATTAAGATTTTAATTACCCCCAAATTGATCTATATATTTTACATAATCCTAGACAAAACCCCCTCAGGCTTTTTTTTTTTAAAAAGAAATTCATAGGGCAATTCTAGAATTCACATGAAAGTACAAAGGACTTAGAATAGCTAAAACAAAGCTGAAAAAGAATAGTAAGGTTTAAGGACTTATACTATCTGACTTCAAGACTCACTAAAAAGCTATAGGAAACAAGACAGTGTGGCATTGGCTTTAGGATAGACCAGAGTTTCTCAATATTGATACTATTGATACTTTGAGCCAAATAATTCTTTGTTGTGGTGGCTATCCTATGTGTTGTAGGATGTTCAGCAGATCTCTGGCTCTATTTACCAGAAACCAGTAGTACCACCTAGTTGTAATAACTTTAAAACTGTTTATAGACTTTGCAAAATGTCCCCTAGGGGCAAAATTGCCCAGGTTGAGAACCACTGAGAAAGACAAATGGATCAATGGAAGAGAACAGAGAGTTCAAAAACTGACCCACATACAACAGCTTAATGGATATCCATCAAAGGAATAAATGCAATTCAGTGGAAAAAGTATAGTCTTTTAAAAAATGGTGCTGGAAAAATTAGGTATTCATATGCACAAAGGAACTTCAATATACACCTTGTACTATGTGTACAAAAATTAACTCAAAATGGATCAAAGATCTAAATATAAAACCTAAAGTTATAAAACTTCTAGAAGAAAACATAGGAAAAAATCTTTGTGACCTTGGGTTAAGGAAAGATCTCTTAGATATAACACAAAAGCATGACCCATAAAGAAAAAAATGATAAATTGGACTTCATCACATTTAAGAACTTCTGCCCTCTGAAAGACACTATCAAGAGTGAAAAGGCTGGGCACTGTGGCTCATGCCTGTAATCCTAGCACATTGGGAGGCCGAGGTGGGAGGATCACTTGAGGTCAGGAATTTGAGATCAGCCTGAGCAACACAGACAGACCCCATTTCTACAAAAAATAGAAAACTTAGCTGGCGTGTGCTTGTAGTCTCAGCTACTCAGAAGCCTGAGGCAGGAGGATCCCCTGAGCCCAGGAGTTTGCAGTGAGCTATGATGACACCACTGTACTCCAGCCTGGGCAACAGAGTGAGACCCTGTCCCCACCCCCAAAAAAAAGGGAGAGTGTAAAGATAAGCTATAGACCAGGTGGGTGAAAATATTTTAAAATCACATATCTAATAATGGACTTGTATCTAGAATGCATTTTTTAAACCTCAACATTCAATAAGAAAACAAACAATCCAATTTAAAAATGGGTGAAAGATTCAGATGCTTCATTAAAGAAGATATAAAGATACAGACGGCAATAAAACATGAAAAGATGCTAAACTTTGTTAGTCATTAGAGAAATGAAAATTAAAACCACAATGACATACTATTAGGCACCTGTTAGAATCTCTAAAACCTAAAAGACTGTCCATATCAAGTGTTTGCTAGGATATAAAGAACCTAGAACTCTCATACACTGCTGGTAGGAATGTAAATTGGTACAACCACTCTGGAAAACCATTTGGCAGCTTCTTGAAAAGTTAAATATATACCTACCATATGAACCAGCAATTCCACTCCTAGATATTTACCTAAGAGAAATGAAAGCATAAGTCCATACAAAGACTTCCACACAAATGTTCATGGCAGCTTTATTTGTAATAGCCTAGAAGTATTAATAACAACCCAAATGTCCATCATCATATGAATGAACAAATTATGATATATTCATAAAATGCAATACTACTCAGCAATAAAATGAATGAACTATTCATGCATGCTACAGTATAGACAAATCACAAAATAACTATGCTGAGTGACAAAAGCCAGACCAAAAAACGTTCAAACTATACCATTTCATTTTTAACAAACTGATCTCTAGTGACAGAAAGCCGATCAGTAGTCTGGGGATGGTGTCATAGGGGGCAGAGTGGATTGACCATGGATCACAAAGGGGTACTAGGAAACTTTTGAGGATGATGGATATATTCATTACCTTGATTATGGTGATGGTTTCACAGCTGTATACATATAACAGAACTTATCAAATTGTGCATTTTAAATATGTACGGCTTATTGTATGTCAATTATACCTCAATAAAGATTTTAAAAACAAAAACCCTCCTGGTATGTGATTCCCACTCTGTCCTCTGGTTTTAGTATTCTTATACCCATGTCACATTCCCAAATGATATATTAACCACACAATTTCTTTCTTTCTTTCTTTATTTTTGAGACACAGTTTCACTCTGTTGCCCCAGCTAGAGTGCAGTGGCAGCATCATAGTTCACTGTAACCTCAAACTCTTGGGCTCAAGTGATCCTCCTGGCTCAGCCTCCTGAGTAGCTGGGACTACTGGTGCCTGCCACCACACCCAGCTAATTTTTTTTCTATTTTTCATCAAGACAGGGTCTCGCTCTTGCTCAGACTGGTCCTGAACTCCCGACCTCAAGCGATCCTCCCACCTTGGCCTCCCAGGGTGCTAGGATTACAGGAGTAAGCCACCGTGTCCAGCCAATTTATTTATTTTGTCAGGAATCACTTTAGCATCCATTAATAACATGAATTTTTTCTATTCCTAAAATTTTAAGAATTTAGTCAGGAATGAATATTTGTATTATTCAGCAATAAAATTCATAGCTAACACATATGTGGCAAAAGTATACTAGGGCTGTCCTTATGACTAAGTTAATTAAGTAGAATTACAGATGTTTAGATATCACACTAGTACATCGTTTAAGATGTCTGAATCCTAAACCAGCTGATGGGGAAAGGCCAATGTAGTCCCTGTTCTGGAGAGATTAAAATTTTCTATGGACCTTAAAAATAGGCACAGAGTGGAATAAAGAGAAAAAAAAAAGCAAAGAAGGAAAAAATTAATAATTCCTTCTCTTTTAACCATATACTTCTTTCATCACTACTAAAATATAAAGCTGTACTTGAAGATGTCATGGTGGCAAAATGTAGGGGGAAAAAAGAATTGCTTATATCTTGTTTTAAAATGTTGATGCTTGGCTGAGTTACAGAGTACTAAATGCATGTATATTCCCAAATGTAATGCTAACAGGAATTACTGGTAGTTATGCTTAAAAACTTTCAGGTTCCAAACTAAACATAAATCCCTAGCCAAAATTCTCAGGTATTAAAGTGTTTATTTAGCATCTTTAAGATGAACAAAACTAACACTATCTCCAGGAAAAGTATAAAAATAAAACTAACAAGAAAAAAATAACACAGGATTTTTAATGAAAAAAATTACATTATAACAAGGACACTATAGATTAAGTTACTATATATATATATACACACACTATATATATATATATACATATACACACACACACACACTTTTTAAACCTCTTTTTAAACCTGTTACAAATGAAACAACATCTTTCTCATACCCACATGATTAAGTATATATTTTGACAGGATGTAAAAAAGATGAAACACATGCTGGTGGGCCTCAAAATTAGAAACTCTTAATGCAGGACCAGATCCCAAACCTGTTTTCTATCACTTTTGTGACATTTAGGAAACATTTACCTTGCATAAGATACAAAAAAATTTTCTTTTAGGTATACTAAGTGTTTACACACAAAATTGCTATTGAGGAAAAGGCCCACCATGGCTGTGTTTATCTATACTTCACTGTAGTATATATAAAGTTCACTTGGAGGTTTAGAACATGAAAACTACAATGAATAAACAAGCTGAGCTATAATTGTGAATTTCTAACTGCTTATTTTGAATGTCCAACTCACTCCCACTACAGATGGTACACCTTGTAGTACACGACACAAAAGAACATATGTCAAACTTTGCTGTAGAGCTGTTAGGAGAATGCCAAATATAGATACTGGAAGTGCTATGCACTTGTAATTAATACCCTATGCACTCAAAAATAATTAAACATTTAAATATGTAAACATCGTTTTCAAAAAGTGATGCTAAGCACCTTTAAACACAATACTGATACATTGTAAATAAACATGCTTTTAGAGGACAATGAATTTTTACAAACTCATGTAGAAACCCATTTTAGAGAGCTACTCATTGAAATACTTACATGAAAATATTGATAGTTCCAGTTTCTACCTAAAAACCAAAAGAGTATACAATTAGGGATTTAAATCTTTCTTCATGCTCTTGGTTTTTGTGGGGGGTTTTTGTTTTGTTTTTTGTTTGTGGGGAGGATGCACTGTAACCTTCTGTCCTCATGATAAAAAAACAGTATCAGAAGAGACATACACACAGAATGAGGTGAGAGAAGTATTTTTTAACTATACCACAGTCTGAACCCTCTGACATCTCTCATCCTCACAGGTAACTGACTAGATTTTATATATTAACAAGCATTTCTCCTTAGCAACTCAACATCAAAAAAGAAAGGAACGTCTCCAAAAGAACATAGTTCAATTGGTGAAATATTTAATAATAAACCATTACCACTATTGAAAGGTGAAGATCTATTATTTAAAATCTTGAAAAAAGTTTCCATAAAACTAGAAATAACAAATGAAAAGACTATACCTACAGTACAACACTAAATTATAAATTAATTTGGACTTATTCCTTTTAAGTACACATAGACTAAGAGAAATCTGGATTGGAGGTGACTAAGTGCATTACATAATGAAATTTGGCAACCTGCCTCTATAAGTGCCGACATCAAATGCTTTCAATTCTTAGGAAAAAGAAAAGCAATTCTTATTAAAAATCATACATATAAGTAAATATTAACTTTACATTAAATAGGGTATAAATAATAAACTTTATATTAAATAAATTTAAAGATCAATCTAAAGAGCAAGGAATTTTAGAATTCCACCTACTTCTACTTTAACAGTGCTTTATATTTAGATAATATCATGTACCTGAAACAAAGAGAATTAGGGAGACTGGACTCAGAAAAGCCAAAAGTGACTCATATTTATGTAATGAATTAAGTAATTCATTAGTGATTTAACCTTAAATGAAATAAACTTCTTAAGGTCAAATTTCACATTATATTGTGTATGTTCTGAATATTAAACATTAATATCCATTTCAAATCTTTTTTTTTTTAAATAAAATTTAAAATATATCCACAAATGGTCTCTGGAAAAACAAAAGCATTTAGGTTGATTTCTTGACAGCTATAGTTGACATTTCTAGTTTACCAATCTTCCAGAAAAGAGCTGCTTATAAGGAATATACTGCTTAGCAGTTATTTGGTATTTGAAGCAAATATACTTACTTAATAAAGAAATATACCAGATCAGACATTTTAAAGTTTTAAATATGAACTAAATTTTAAACTATAAATACTTACCTTGAAATACTATAAATCCTAATATCATCAATTCAGTAAGAACTCTGGCATAGAAAAATGTAAATACAACTCAAATTCTTTTCTAACTGGAGCTGAATCTTCAATACAAAAAAGGGGGGAAAAATCCTCTGCTGTCATCACAAAGTTCCCCAAACTGTCTGTAAACACCAAGGAATTCTATATTCTTTCCAAATTCTCTCAATTTCTATGTCTTTCTACTTACAGTGTTTTACCTCCAATACGGTATAAATACATGCTGCATACATTGATTTCTGCTGCTTATCTAATTAATTCAAGTTAAAATTCTTAGTACTTACCAAGAAACTTTAAATTTCTATGAGATGATCATTAGTATGCTATTGGTTTGCAGTTAAAAGTACAAAAGTTTGAAGGGAAGAGACTAAAATGCAACTGCATGGTTTCCACAGACGTGACTGCTGGGCTTTGTGTCATGATGTAAAATCTATTGCTTTATCTTTCCAAATGAAACAGACTACAAATATTCTCTTACCTGTCTGCCAATTAAAAATTTCTTCACAACTTTAAAGAGAGAATAAGTTCTTTCAGAACTTAAAAAAAATTCATGACATACATACACACATACAAACATACACTCACATACTGTTTTTGTTGTTGTTCTTTTCTATCTTGTAAGAACCAAAATTGGATATTTCCAAGGATGAATTAGTTAACTATTTGTATTCAGACTATATTACTGTGGGTGAGTTCAGAAGAGCTTTTGAAATACTGGCCTTATTAGATAATCAAAAAGCATAAAAATTATACAAAAGAAGAAGAGTAAAATATCTCAAGGTAAAAATATGGAACTGGCATCAAACATATCAGTTTTAAATCAAAGCTTCTCATCAAATCAGTCTTCAGTCCAGTTATCACAATGCTGCACTTTGACAATATTCACCTTCTTTCTAAGACATCAGAAGTCACCAAAGTTGTAAATTCTGAAACCTTCAATAACTTATGTAGCAGATAATTTTTTACAGTCCATATTTTTTTTTCCTTCCATAGACAATGCTGGTTCTTTGGGTTCTTGCTTAACTTGGCTCACAGAAATGATACCTTCTGGATTTTCTTCAACTTTAAAACCAAACAAAAAAGAAAAATCCTAAAGGTTAATATATTTTATGACACTGGAATCATCAGAATTATACGAATTTAAAAGCAAAGCAAAAACCAATAGCTTGGAAAAATCAATTGAGAAAAGCAGTTGGCGTATCTGAAAACTCTGCTTCTGACATCTTAACAGTCATTCATTATTAAATTCTGTCAGTACGCTTCTAGCAATGAAAAAAGAAGAGAACAAGAAAACTATAAAGTTATTCTCTTCTACAGATACCATGACAAAAAAGCAGTCCATAATATGATAAAATTATGAGGAACATCTCATATTTAAACTTAACCATGTAAAAAATATGTGTGAACAAAAGCCAGGAAGCCTCCCATCATTTGAAAACGATTTGTTTTGCAAACAGCAGGCACATGTATCACAAATTCACGGATGTGTTATTCCTATACGGTTTCTGTATGTGGTCATATGTCAAGAAAATGCTCACTCCCTTAAGGACCTTAACCACATTAGAAAATCACCCCACATCTTAAATGCGACTTAGCTGTGTGAGCTATGTGTTTGCTCATCTGAAACATTTCAGAATGCACTTACCACTCTGATTTCAAAGTATTTATGACCAAACTAATGTAGCAGACCAGCAGCACTACTTTGAGCTGGCAAACGTGATTTCTAAGATCAAATCTTCACCTTTCTTTTTCAGGAATATCAGTTTTTCAGTTGCTATAGGAAACAGAAGTTAAGGGGACTATGTTTGCTCTGACAAGTGTGTTGAATATACTTAATGCTTGTCACATATGGGTGTTTAGCTCAAGACATAGATAACCAATAGAGTATGAATCTGAGTGACCCTGAGAACTCATATCCAGGTGAAACAGCCTTCAGATTATCTTCTAACTTGATAAATCATGCAAATTTGGATCCAAAGAGGGTCCCTTTGCAATCTGGATTAGAGCTCCCAAGAAATACTCGGCACAACACAGAGGGAGAAAGTATTTAGAGTGAGGGAAAAAAAACTTTGGAAAGTAGACAGATCTAGATTTAAATCTCTCTCTGTCACTTACTAGATGTGAGCTTCAGGCAGTTACTTAACCTGTCTGAGCCTTTGTTTCTCCATCTGTAGAATGGGGACACCACTAAGTATTTCATGGATTTGTAAGAATTAATTCAAGTATATTACTTTTTCCTCTTGTTTACTAAAGTTCCTCAGTATTACTGCCATATCCCTCTGGATAAATTTTCTTAAAAGTAATACTTCCAATAAATTGAAAAGACAATGATTCTTTTCTGGATGAAGCTATTTCACAGTTTTCCTTACCCAGAAAAATGATGACTAAGAGGGATAGAAAGTAGTTTATATATTCTAAGAATAACTGCTGTGAAGATTTCTATTCTTCAAAGTATACCACAAATCTTTTCCCATGTAAGTGCCCAATCCAGAACAACTCGTGTGAAAAGAAGTGACAAAGTTAGATCAAATAGGAATTAACAGAGGTTACTACTAAGTTGACTGGTTAGTATTTAATAATAATGTGAAGGTAACAAGGTTTTGGACTAAACCCAAGGGCCCAAGTCTTACTAGTTCCCTTTCAACTTCCACAGAACACAACATTTAAGTCTATAATTCAAAATGTTCCTTTTAACCTTTACATATGCCCACTTCATTCCATTTTTCTTTGTGTGTGCACACATCAATTTTTCCATAATAATCTTTGCACTAAAACAGTTTTCCTTGTTTATTTGCTCCTATCAATTTTTTTTAATGCATTCTAAAATGATCTTCCTGGTTTCACATCACTACAGATTTCATGGAAAACCAAGTAATTAGGGAATAAATAATTTCAATTTATTGACTAAGTAATTGGAAATAAGAAGAAAAAATCTGTAAAAGTTTAAATGTTCTTAAACTTATGCTAATAAAATTTCCTCCCCTCATAATTTTGCTTGAGTTATATAATATTATGACCACTGGGTATAAATAATTGTTTTATCTATAGTGTGGTAGTCCCATAAAGGTAAAAAAAAATCGTAAGTTGATTGTTAACTTACTAAGAGCTGGGTTGTTGTCTATAATCTCTATTGGAATGGTCTGCACATCTCCCAACAGAATGCGATGAACAGTTCCTTCTAGATTCCCTGTATCCTCAACATCTCCGACTTCAACCAGCTGATCCATTGCAACTAGATTTTGATCTGGTCCTGGAAGGTTACCCATGGTAGAGGCTATACTATTGTTTTGGGTTAGGCATGTATCTGTTTGAAGGCTATGACTTTGACCAAGCAGCAGAGAATTATTATTCATAACAGCACTTCCTATTGAATCCAGAAGTCTTGAAGGACTGGAGGACGGGTGGTTATTTACTGATATCAGAGCCGGTGATCCATCAGGAGAGGTGAACCTTGGTTGTAACTGCAAACCCTTTTAAACCGAAAAGAGTTATATCAAAATGTTTGAATTTACTATGTATGATATTCTCATAGGATGCATTATTTTTTTGCCACAAAATTGGAACAAATAAAATGAGTATAGCTACTAATAAATATTAAGTGAGGATGGAAACAAGAACCAAGGGAAAAGTAGTACAACTAAATTTATTGCATTCATAGTCAATCTCAAACGTTTTCAAAACATACTGTTTGAATTATCTTAAATAGGGACCCAAACAGGTCAGGAAATTAATAATGAAAACATATTTGGTGATTATTATAATTCTATAACAATTCTCTAAAATCTCTAGAAGAAAAACAGAGATTGAGGAATAAAGAGAAGGGCCTCAAATTTGGCTATTTTACTGAATACTCACCTGTAGTTGTGTAAATATTTTTGGCTGAAATGAGGAAAGTGAGGAGAGCAAGTGAGTTGGCTCAGGAGACAAAGAACCTCCTGTCTGATTTGTTTCTACTTTGGTGGTAACTGATTCTCCTGGTGAATTTCCTAAAATATATAAAAAACAAACTATTGGAACAAAATAATTTTATGGCTTCTAAGATACTACAGTCTATTAAAACTCTTTGTAATAGAACTGGAATAGGAAACAAGGTCAAAGTTTGGCAAAGGACTTCAAGAAGTCATCTAGTCCACCATTTCCAGGTGGACCTGGAAGATAATGAGAATCTCCAAGGGAACTTTAAAAGATATATAGATTCCTAGGTTCAATCTCCATTAATTTTAATGCAGTAGATATAGGATGGGATCTAGGAATACAGTCATCCCTCCATATCCATAAAAGATTGGTTCTAACACCTCCCTAGGATACCAAAATCTGTGGATGCTCAAGTCTCTGATATAAAATAGCATAGTATTTGCATATAACCAAAGAATATGCTCCTGTATACTCCAAATACTCTCTAGATTACTTATAATACCTAATACGATGTAAATGGTATGTAAATAGTTGCTATACCATATTATTTTTTTTCTTTTCTTTTCTTTTCTTTTTTTTTTTTTTGAGATAGGGTCTTGCTCTGTCACCCTGGCTAGAGTGCAGTGGTGTCATCACAGTTCACTGCAACCTCAAACTCCTGAGCTCCAGTGATCCTCCTGCCTCAGCCTCCTGAGTAGCTGGGACTACAGGTGCCCGTCATCATGCCAGGCTAATTTTTGTATTTTTTGTAGAGACGGGGTCTCGCTCTTGCTCAGGCTGGTCTCAAACTCCTGGCCTCAAGCAGTCCTCCCGCCTTGGCCTCCCAGAGTGCTAGGATCACAGGCATGAGCCACCACACCCGGCCTGTTAGACTGTATTATTTGGAGAATAATGACAACAAAAAAATCTATACATGTTCAGTACACATGTAATTTTTTAAAAATATTTTTGAATCTGCTGTTGATTGAACACATGGACGTGGAACCCATAGATATGGAGGGCAAACTGTATTTTTTTTCCTTGAAAGACTCTATACCTGTAACTCTAATATAGTCTACTCTCCATGCTATAATGCTGGACTATACCCAAACTTTTCTAGAGGTGTGAAAGTTATTGAGCTTCTGAATTACAAAGACCAAACTTAATTCATCTTTCGTAGCCCTAGTGCCTAGGATAATGTCTGGCAAAAGGTGGTCCTCAATAATAACAATATTAAATTTCTTTCAGTAACTCATTCTGGGTTAAATGAATAAAAGTAAAACTTCTCTAAAATATCTCAATTTTTAATAATTGTCCTTAGAGAATCTGAATCATTCTCATGTAATTCTTATATGTTAACCCAAACATATTGGTCTCTTTAAGTCAATCAAAAACTAATTATCGGCCAGGTGCAGTGGCTCATGCCTGTAATCTCTGCACTTTAGGAGGCTGAGGCAGGAGGATCACTTGAGCCCAGGAGTTTGAGGCTGCAGTGAGCTATGATCATGCCACTGCGCTCCAGCTTGGGTGACAAAGTGAGACCCTCTCTCAAACAAACAAAACAAACAAAAAACTAATTATCAATAAATATTTATTGTTTTCATAATATAACTGAGTAATTTAAAAAATGGCCATGGGGTGGGGAACCTGTGGCCCTAAGGCCACATGTGGCTTTCTAGGTCCTTAAGTGTGGCCTTTTGACTGAATCCAAATTTACAAAACAAATCCTAGATTTGTTTTAAAAATAAAATACAAATATAAAAGATGAACAAAAATGTATTAATAAAAATAAAAGGATTTTACTAAAATAGAAGGCTGCAGGTTCCCCACCCCTGGATGGATTTAAGTGCTGGCTTTTCTGTGCGACCTTCTCCATGCTACATAATGCAGTCTCTAAATTTCAGTCTCCTCCTCTGTAAAGTGAGCATGATTGAAGAGCCCTTCCTCAGTGGGTCACTGAGGGGATGAAACAGCACTCTCATTCCTCGGCTTCTTTACTTCTAACGTCCTTTTACTTCACTCTGTTGCAGTCACCCACTACTCCTGTAACAGTGTGGACTATTCTACCTCTAAAATCTCAAATGTAAACATTCCATTTTCTGATCGCAACCTTGTATTCTTCCAGGACTTTGCTCAGGCACTATACTACAGTTGTTCTTCAACCTCATGTGAACTTCCAGTCAATTGGTCCTTTAGTTTTCTTCAGATCCATCAACTTCTTCCTTATAAAAATTCTCTCCCCATCCAGGTTAGAGTTTTGGGTCTATAATTTCAGTCACTCTCATAATTACAAGTACCTAAACTCCTTTGCCTCTCTGTCCTTTGGTCATACTCTCCTGGTAAAATCCTAACTCTGGATGAAATGGCTTCCTGGGCCTACACATGGGAAGCTGAGTGCCACTAAAAAAGAAACTCACGACTACTCCTACTACCAATTCATGATCATCAAGTTCAATCGAACCTTCACCCATACCTGGCAATGTTTCTCTTGCTCTCTATTCGCGATGATTTCTAATCTGCATTTCTCTCAAACCCACACCACTCTTCCTGAGACCTTTCCTCATTCTTAGCACTCTTACTTAAAGAGAAAAGAGAAGGCAACAGATAGAAATTTCTTTAACTTCCCATCACCATCTTCATCTACCTTTTCAGTTCTCTACTATCTTAAGATACCTTTCCTCAACCCCATACTTCCTGCATAGCAAAATTCTTGAAAAAGTGACCCCCATCGTCTGTACTCCCTCACTTGTCTCCCATTCACTCTTCAACCACTACAATATGCCTTCCTCCCAGCCCTTTCCATTGAAATGCCTCTGAAACTCAAGCTTTCCAAACCCGACCTTATGATCTCTTTTCTCTCCCCTGCCCCACCAATGCCCTATTCTTTTGCCAGTGTTGCTGATTTCAATAAATGCCCCTATCAGTCAGCTGCTCATTGCAGAGATTCAGAGGTCATCTGAGATCATTCCCACTCTTTTACCCCCCAACACACCTAGTCAATCAATAACCAAGGTCTTTGAATTCTACTTAAAAAAATTTTTTAATCATCAGCCCAAAATGTCATGAATTCTACTTTTAACACATTGACTACCACACTAGAAAAGAAAATTTTTACCTTGGGCCATGGTATTTTATTATGAAAATAGAATAAAAACTTCAAAAACAAAATGATCCTTTCTAATTTAATGAAAAATTTGTTGTTTTTTATTGTTTCCTGTGTGTGAGTTATATGCAACTTGAAAAACAGTTCATGTAGCTCCCAAGGTGAAGAGATGTGTGAGTTACATATGCTTCATGAGGCCCTGGGCTCAAAACTAGTGTGAGTTAAATACCACTCACATGGCAGTTAATGTGTTAAAATAACTCTTAAATCTAATTTAAGATTACATGCCACCAAATGTAGTCTAAACTACTATCACCTTTTATGTGTATAGGTGAAATGGTCTCTTAAACCTGTTTTGCTTATCTAATTTTATCTCCAAGCACTGTCTATGCTAACTCCCCATTAGCCTTCTTAAATTCCTTAAACATGACAAGCTCTTTCTTGCTTAGCCTTTGCACATGCTATTTCTTTGATTAGCAAATTCCTACTCATTCTTCAGTTTTTAGTTTAAAAGTCACGTTTTCAAGTGTTACTTCCCTTCTTCCTGGACTAAGTTATATGTCTTTATCACTATTCCCACATAATTTTGCAGAACTCTCTCATGGCATTTTTCATAATAGGAGTTAATTAGGATCTATTTGTTTAGTGTCTTTTTTCCTCTTGCTAAACTTTAAATTCCATAAGGCAGGAAACTTACCTGTTCTTTTCTATATCCAGCATTTAACACAGTGAGTGAAATATGTATAGAATAAATGAATAATGCTAAAGAATTTGAAAGCTATTCTGTAAGCAAAGTGATTCTTACAGGTTAATAAATGGAAGAATAAAAAAAATTATACTATATATACAGTTATTCATTAATTGATTCTAAAACATTTATTTAGGTGTTAATTTTCTTTCTTTTTTTTTTTTTTTTTTTTTGAGACAGGGTCTTTCTCTGTCGCCCAGGCTAGGGTGTAGTCGCATCATTACAGCTCACTGCAAACTCAAACTCCCAGGCTCAAGCGATCCCCCTGCCTCAGCCTCCTGAGTAGGTGGGACTGCAGGTGCACGCCACCACACCTGGCTAATTTTTCTATTTTTTGTAGAGATGGAGTCTCGAACCCCTGGCCTCAAGCAATCCTCCTGCCTTGGCCTCCCAAAGCACTAGGAATACAGGCGTGAGACAACATCCGGCTCTGTTGCCCAGGCTGGAGTGTGGCGGCGCAATCACAGCTCACTGTAACCTTGTACTTCTGGCTCAAGAGATCCTCTCACCTCAGCCTCCCAAAGTGCAGGGATTACAGGCATGAGCCACTGCACCCAGCTGAGATGTTAACTTTCTAGCAGTAATTACACTAGGTATTATAATTTGAATAAAATATAATCCTTGCCCCTAAAGAGCTCAAATCATAATGAAAGATAGACACATAAACAAAAGCTTACCATGTTAAATGCAGAGGTAACTACAAAAGAATGAATAGCTTACTTTTATAGGGGGTGAAGTTAAGAGAGCACTTAAAACCAAAGAGATTGCTATTTGAGGAATAAGAAAAGTTTGCCATGCAGAAGAAAAAAGACATTTCCAGAAGCGAGAACAGGTGCAAAAGGGTCAAAGTAAGCTGATAATATTGAGAGAATATAGGAGTAAGAACGAAAACATGAAAAAAAAGCAAACCATACAAAATAGACAATAGTTCCCAAATCAAGGTATCTCATGGTTATTACTACAGGAATTAGCCTTCTAATTCATGTGCTAGTAATCAGCTTAAAAATTTCAGTCATAAAAAAGCATAAAACCTGAGTATAAAAGGAAATTTTAAAAGCAGGAAATATTTTGATAATCCCTAATATAGTTGCTTTTGCCTCTTTGGGTCCTGGTTTCCTTACCTATAAAATTTGTTTAGATGAGATAATATCTCAAGTTCCTTCCAGTTTTAACACTGTTTGATTTTATATTTTAAAGGTATTTAAGATAATCTACCTTCTGCAAATGTAACTGTCACAGTTTCTCTGAGAATATTCCCACTGTCTGTAGTCCACTGAAGCTGAAAGGGAAACATTAATTTCAGTAAAAGTAAAGCATTTATATTGAAAAAATCTTAAAACATCAATGAAACTGTCATATTTTCTTCATTCATAGCATAATTGTACTATATTCTGTAATTACTCTCTTCACTTGTTCACATTCTCAAAGCACAAGTGTACTTTACTATCCAAATACATTAGGTTCCTTAGTTCAGACAGTAAGAATATGGATAGCAAGTGTAGGTGTCAAGGACCATTGCTAACCAAATCTGTTTTAATTTCTGAAATTTAGATAGTGATAATTAAGTGTTATGCATAGCAAGGAATAGTACTTCTAACTTACAAAAAAATCCAAATTTATTCAGTTTACTAAATTTGGATAATAAAATTTAGGAGAGCAAAGGATATTGCTCCTCAGATTTTAATGCCATAATCATTGCCTGGATTGTAATTACTAGTTTCTTGCTAATTATAGTAATCTTTTCAGAGTAGGCAAAACTTTCATAGATATAACTAACATTTAGGGGGAAACTACAGTATCAAAATATAAGGTAAAATTGCTATCTACAGATAGCATATGGAACCAACACCATCACTTTGAGCATTCAATTCTATGAACAATTAAACTTGCCCATCTATTTAAAAAAGGGGGGATGTACACACAGTATGTACTCAATAAATGTCTGCCAAATGAATAAGAAATAATTTTTACAAAGAAAAAATATGTTGATTTTAAAATGAAGAGTACTGTTTTTATTAGAGTCAGAGTTGGAAATTCACTAATTTTTCTTCTTGTGAGAGTAATAAAATATTTTAGTCAAATGATTATCTGAGAGTTCATAGTATTTACATTTTAAGAAAAAGATGCCATTGGTTTTTCTTACATCACAGTTATTCAGATTGTCTAATAGTAGCCTTTCCTATTAGCCCAAATATTATCAGAAGCTGAGAAAGATTCTATAATAAAACAAGGAATTGTGGTTATAATCATACCGTTGCTGGAATAATCTCTGAGTTATATACCGTATCTCCATTTCTCAAGGATTTCTGTACCTCATGGATGTGATTTTTTATATCATTTACAGTTGGAAAAAAAGATAAATTATGTCTTTCGGGTACCTCATCAGGTTTGAACATTTCCCTTTCCACAAACTTTCTGTGGAAAATATAAAATAAAATAAAAACATAAACCCTCTAGCAATATACTTTTAGATCAAAAGAGAAGAAGGGTCTCTTTTAGCATAAACCTTTGCAACGTATGGTTTACAGCTCTACAAGTAATTTATATTTTCCCACTTGTAATTTTTCCATACATTAAATCATAGAATTCATGTAGATTATAGAAATGTAATATTTTCATTGGTTAAACACCTAAATATATTAAGAGTAAGCTTTGACACTTTCATGAATTTAAAGAAATCATTATTTTCAGTTTAAGTATAATGATGTTTTTAATGCTTACTATGTCAGGCCCTGTATTGAACACTTCACACCAAATATCTCCTTTAACCTTTACTATGATCCTGTGGCTTAGGTACAATTATCATTCCCACTTTACAGATGAAGGAGCTGAGGACTGCAGAAGTTAAATAATTTGCTCAAAGTTATACACCTACCTAGTAAGTAAGAGAATTTGGGCCTATACCCACATTATGTACATAAATATCATGTTATACTGCTTCCAAAAGGCATCAATTAATATTATATGAAATATGATGTGTGTGAATTTTATAAGTAGACAAAAGAGAAGATAGAAATAGAAGGTGGCATTGCTACATAATTGTAAAAAATAAATACATAAAAGAAATGATAAAGTTTAACATACACATGCTTTGTGCATTATATTCAGTGGACCAAATCATACAGCTGTATTATATCTCTGTTCTTAAGATTCAGGTTTAGTAAATAATGAATGGCTTTACCATATTTTGGCTTTGTTCTAACAATGCTCTAGTGGAAATAAATATAAAATGTTTAAGAAAGCTGCTAAATAGAAAAGTCATGTATTAATTAAGGAATAATACTAGGAATTACAGTAAGTCCTCACTTAATGTCATTGATAGGTTCTTGGAAACTGCAACCTTAAGCGAAAGGACTTAAAATGAAATCATTTTTTTCTCATTGACACTATAACAACTTTGAATGAAAAGATGCTGAATGAAACGATGTTATTTGCAGACCTGCTGTATGTCATTTCACTTAAGTTGCTAAGAACCCATTGATGACTTACTAACTCATTTTCTTGTTCAGATCAGATTACACAATAACCAGTAAGAGCAAGATTAAGTACCAGAAATCATAACAATGAGCATAGGCTATAGAGTTAGGCCTAAATTTCAGTTCTGCCTCTGCCTCTTAAGCCAATTATTTAACCATTCTGAGTTTCCCTTTTCTCATGTGCAGAATTGAGATAAATATACCAACTTTATAGAGCTGTTGTAAGACTAAATGAGATCATGCATGTAAAGAACTTGGCACAATACCTGGCACACACATAGAAAGTACCACATAATAATGATGATGATGATGATAATGATGATATTATTATTTCCTGAGGATCAATAAAATTAGAACAGAGTACTACAAATAAAATTTCATTAGACAAACAACTATCCAAATTCTTTTGTTGTAATAAAATTTAATTGCATTTCAAATAATTTGAAATAAGTATCTTGGCCTAGGTTTTAAAATCTTTGGTTCTATAAAAGTTTTTTTCTCTAAAGGTATTTATTTAATAATTCAATTTATACATCATTTAGAAACAGTCTAATTTGCCAAACCTGAATATGGAATATCTCAAATGAGTAATCAGAATTACGATAAACCACATCATACTATGGCTTGCCAAGCATTTGTTGGAAAATGTTAGTTCATAAATAAGCTTATTTAAATAAATTAATAAACTATATACCTATCTACTCTGACAGCATATATCCAGGAAAATATCTATACTGTTTACTGTATTATTTAAACCAACAAACAAAAATGAAAAATGTAGAAGTACCTTAGCTGTTTCCTTACTGCATACACTTGTTCTATTCCCTGTGATACTAATTCTTGAATCTTATGTGCGACTTGAGGATGTAAACGTGAGGGTAATGCACAATTCTCATCTCTAACTGCAGTTTCTTCCTCTTCAAGAGAAGACATAGGAAAAGGGGAAGGTGACAAAGGGAGGCAGGAAGTCTCTAATTCATGATACTGATGAGCTTGCTGTGTAGGTAACTGTACATACCACCTGATAAGAAAAAACATTTAAAATTATTAAAATTTAAATATTAAAATTATTTAATATTATTAGGCAAAGGCAGGAATCATAATAACTTAGGTTAATACTAATAATTTTTAAAGAAAAAATTATATATGACTATACCATATTAAACAAAATCTAAAATGACCTCTGTGTAACTCTTCTAAGATCTGATTTATACCCAATTAAATAAAAATCTTCATAAACCTTTATAGAATTTCACTGTGGCCCTACAGTTGAGGGAGATGCAGGGATTTAAGTATATACATAAAAATGGTATTTTAAATTTCATATTAAGTAAATTTTACCTCAAAAGTAAAGAGACAACATTGTAAGTCATCTTTTAAATTACATATTTTCATATTCATCAAACTTCTGTCCATCAAACTACACTTTTGTGTTACACCTACCATCCTTCCAACCAGAGAAAACATACAATTCAGAGCTAAATGGGAGAATCTTCCCTCACAGGAGCTCAACATACTGCCTCTACAGCACTCCCAGCTCCTGCTGGCCCAGTGAGCAAGAGAATAAACTAAAGGTGAAAACAGATTTCTCGGAAAGCAGTGCAAAAAACAGATGCTGGGAAAATGAACTGATCTGGTAGGATACTGCTTTAACTGATATTTTTGTACAAAATTCTTACAATGGCTGATATTGCATGAAATGGAGCCTACTTAGAAATTATACACAATGTTCTCCAAACTGAAGGATTTAATTATTGACCAAATTCATTTTTCATATACCTAAAAGTTTTTTTAAACATCACACAAAAACTATATTCCATACACTTAACCCAATTATATGATAGCAAATTCTTCATCTGGACTGACACATAAAGGCAAGTAAAAAAGACAGCTAATATTTCTTCTTATTTAAAACCTGAAGCATAAGAAGCATAAAATGGAATTTTATTTAGGGTTTAGAATTCATTTCTGTCTGCTGTAAGTAATCAAAGATGGGTTAAAAAATGTAAGGTGGCTGCAAGTTCTGCTCCTAATAAGTATCTAAAACAAAGTACTATATATATAACTAAATATGTTGCTAAATCAATTCATTGGTGATTTGGGGAAAAAGCTTCCACATGGTACATAGCATATATAGTATATGATATACAGTTTAGTATAATTCTTTTTTTGAAACAGAATCTCGCTGTCGCCCCGGTAGAGTGCAATGGCATGATCATAGCTCACTGCAACCTCAAACTCCTGGGTCTCAGTGTTGCTCAGGCTGGTCTCGAACTCCTGACCTCAAGCGATCCTCCCTCCTGGCCTCCCAGAGTGCTAAGATTACAGGCGTGAGCCACCGCGCCCAGCCACTATAGTATAATTTTTTGGTCAGAATTATCTATAACCGGGCCGGGCACAGTGGCTCACGCCTGTAATCCTAGCACTCTGGGAGGCCGAGGCAGGAGGATGGCTTGAGCTCAGGAGTTCAAGACCAGCCTGAGCAAGAGTGAGACCCCATCTCTACTGAAAATAGAAAAATTAGCCGGGCGTGGTGACACATGCTTGTAGTCCCAACTACTCAGGAGGCTGAGGCAAGAGGATCACTTGAGCCCAGGAGTTTGAGGCTGCAGTGAGCTATGATGATACCACTGCACTCTACCCAGGGCAACAGAATAAAACTCTTTCTCAAAAAAAAAAAATAAATAAAAATAAAAATAAAAAAATTATCTGCAACCTTTGACTGATAAACTCAATGGCTTATATAGTAGCCAATCAATTTAATACCTAGGAAACTACTAGTGAGATATCTACCTTATAAAACCATTACTTAATTAAATAACTGGAAAACAAAATTGTAATTTCTCCTACAAAATAATTCTTACAAATGGACCTCATTAATTTATAAAATAAAAGAACTATATAAATGTCATACCTAAGAACACCACCAGCATCTACCAAGTTCTTCTTTAGCATGTTAAAGGCTTTCTCCTGTTCCATTCTGATTATTTTCTTATCAATTTTGGGGTCCGTAGGAACTCTATATTCAGGAAACTTCTGCACCTTTTTAATGTAAATCCTTTATACAAGATAAAGAACAATTTGTTTCATTATATTATAATCTCAAGAAAATCTAATTTATCAACTAGAAGTTCAAGCATTTAAGTTTAGAGAAAATGCAATTTATCTAGAAGGCATTCAGAGGCTTATGTAAAAGACATGCCATATTCTCAGTGCATAATACTTAGCAAATTAACAATAATCATGATGAGTAAAATATCTAAATATTTATAGATTTTTACGTTTTTTTCCTGGATTTCTCTCCATTCTCCTGGAAGCTATAATCACCTCATGCCTGGATTACTTAAATAGCCTTCTTCCAGGCCTCTGTGCCTCCAATCTTTCATTACTTAAATCCACTTGATACATCAATGCCACAATAATTCTTCACATTTGTATTCCTCTGTTGAAGAATATGCCTGCTCTTTAATCAAATACAAATTTCTTGGCAACATTCAAGGCATCCATATGATTCTAATTTATTTACCTAATCTTACTTTCTATTACTTCAAATATAAAACTTCTTTTCCAGTAAAGTTCATCTTCTTAACGTGTAATCATTCCACATCTTTATTTATATGGTTCACCTAGCCTACGATATCTTCCCTCTAACTTTCTACCTACCCAAATCCAATTTAAACTCCAGCATCCAGGTTAAATTACACTCTCTTTCCTGCCATGAGTTTATATGGATATATTCCTTCTCTAAATACATATTGTAGGTAGCTAACTCATACATTTCACAATATATACTATACTACCATGTTTTCTACTAGTTTCTTGTTTCCTGATCCACCCCAATGATATTTTTAATTCCCTGGGATTAAGTAAATTTTTATTACTCTTTTGGTCTCCCTGCTTCCTATGGCACCCAATGTAGTTTCTGGGCACAGAGTAGATACTCAAAAAGTACTCATAGAATGATGGAGAATAAAATTATTTCTTCACGTATAGAGGTCTTCTCCAAAGTTATACCTAAAGTTTTTATATTGCTTATATTTAGAAAGCAGTTGGAAGTTTTGTTTCATGGTCAGGTTTAAATAGTGCCTAAAGTTAACATTATCAAATTAAATATGAAACGCCTTCTGAACAGGTTTTAAAAACTTGAGAATGCTGAGGTTTGTAACACAAGATGTGATGCTAAAATAAGATGTTTAAAGGTCAACTAAGTCCAACCACTATACTTTATCTCTAAATTTTTTATTTTACCTAACAATTTAAAACACTCTCAATGTCTAAAATAAGTCTTAAAATACATTCAAAGTCTAAAATAATTATATTCATAATATGAAAGGCCTTGTAAAATTTTCATTGGTTCACATTTTTCATTCTCACCCAGTGCAATGACTACTCTGTAGCCCTATTCCATCTAAAACTTCCTGCATTGGTCTCATACATTGCTGGTAATTGGTAAAATCTCTCTAAAAAGCAACTCCGCAATATTTGTCAACATTTAAAAAAGATATAACCTTTGCCCTAGCAATTTTATTTCTAGGAATTTATCTTACTCATATACTTGCACAAGTGCCCAAATGTGTACAATGTCATTAATTGCAGCTTTGAATATAATAATAAAGAATAATTTTCACAGCTACATGTTCATCATTAGCGGACTGATTAAATGATAATTCATCCATAAATGGAATACTATATGGCTATTAAAAAGAAAGACACAGTGCTTTTATGTACAGATACAAAGTCAACTTTGAGATATTTGGGGAAGGAAAAAAAGCAAAGTATAAGTCATTACATTCACATTAGTATGTAGCATACCTGTGCAGTAGATAACCATTATAAGCATTCAGATTGGGAGTAAATCTATATGAATTAATAGCAGGAAAGAAGGTATACTACTATCTAACTTTAAGGAAAGAAAATACTAGTGAGATTTACTGAGATCTTCAACGTTTATGGGGGCAGAGGAGATCACTCTCTATATATATACACACACATATGCATACATACACACAGAATATTTTTGGAAGATGAATCAAATAAGAGTTGTTGCCTTAAAGAGAAACATAGGGAATAGGGGTGAGAGCAAACTTAGAATTCACTGTACACTTTTTGCACTGTTTAAACTTAATACAAAATGTGCATATTAGCTATTAAGAAATAAGTACTTAATAAAAAACAAATAAAAGAAAAAAAAACTTACCGAGCTGGACAAGTGGCTTTGTAGAGCTGACAGGACCTGCTTTCCTGCTCACTGATTTTTTTTAACTGGAATCCTTTTCTCCTTGGCCCATACTGACACTCCATTACCACAGCTCTACTCCCTGTGGGCCAAAATCAACTACAGATATTAATTCAAGTGCCATCGATTCTAGACACTAGATTAAAAATAACTTGGTGGTGGCAATGTCAAAATCTACACTTTCAATTACACATAAGTAAGTCTTAAGATGTACAAATACATAAGTTTAAAAGTTTATTGTAAATTTATCAAATGTACCACAATTATGGTAAGGAAATTAGCAAATATCAGTGATTGAATGGCTACTGATATTTATATACATATGATTTTTAATAATAATGAAATTTACCACTTTATAAATAGAAATTAGTATATGCTATATTTGGTTAATAAATATTAATATCATTTAAAAATTTATTTCCTTTTATAATTATTTATTTTCTTATTTCTATTCGGGCTGTTAATGCAGTAACCAGCCTCTAAGATGGCCCCCAACGATCCCTGCCTCCTAGTATTCATGTCTTGTGTTATCCCCTCCCCTTGAGCATGGGCTGGACTTATTAACTTACTTCTAATGTATACAGCAGAAGTGACAGGATATTATTTTTTATATTAGGTTATAAAAAGACTGTAACTTCCATGATGGTACTCTCTCTTGCTCTTGCTTGGATTGTTCTCTCTGGGCAAAATCAGCTGCCATGTGGTGAGGGAGCTCTGTGAAAGGCCCACGTGGCAAGGAATAAGGCCTGCCAACAGCCACATGAGTAAGTTTGGAAGCAGATCCTCCCCCAGTAAAGTCGTGAGATGACTGCAGCTCCAGTCAACACTTTAATTGCAGTCTTGTGAGAGAACCTGAGGCAGAACCACTTTGCTAAGCCAGTCTTGGATTCCTGACCCACAGAAATCGTGAGATAATAAATGTCTGTTGTTTTCAGCCACCAAGTTTGGGGTAACTTGTTACATAGCAATAGATAATACATATAAGTAGATGTGAAAACTAGAGCTTAAGACTTTAAGCTGAATATCCTACTCTACCACGGGATACAGTAAACTTTTAAAATATAAAATAAAAAATACCAACAAATAATAAAAATGTTGATAAAATCTGACATCAAAATTTATAACTTGTTTCAAAGATACCATAAATAAAGGTAAAAGAAAAGTAACAGTTTGAGAAACACATTTTATAATATGTATAATAAAGAATTACTATGCAGAATATAAAGAACCACAAATCATTAAAAAAAAAAATAAAGAAACAACCAAACAGAAAAGTGGGCAAAGGCTATAAATAGGCAATTCAGAAAGGGAAAAAAGATAGTAAATAAACAAATAAAAAGATGTTCAACTTTACTAGTAAAAGGGAAATGCAAATTAAAACAATAGTAAAATACTATCTCATACTCCTCAGATTGGCAAAAATAAAAACATTTGACAATACTCTAAAACAAATGATCCAGCAATCAATCTAAATACCACAGAGAGACACACAGATAGCAATAAGTATATAGCCCACCTATGACGTATTCTTACTAAAATCAAATCTTCATTTAATCAAGGCTCTAGACCTAACAGTTCACAGGAAATATGGGAGATAAAAGAACACAAACTACACCACACGGATGGAATCAGCAAAACCCAGAATATGGCAAAAACTACAGGACAAACTACTGGGGGAAAAGATGAAAGAAATCTTTAGATGAAAAGAAATTTAAGAGATGTATTAACCAAATGCAATCTGTGGACCTTGTCTGGATTTGAATTTGAACAAACCTATGGGAAAAAAACCTGTGAGATCAGTGGGAAAATGTAAACACTGGACATTGTATAAGATTAAGAAATTACTGTTAATTCTTTAAAGTGTGATAATGGGATTGTTATATATGTATATGTGTATTTATAGTATGTGTGTACTGTGTGTGTAGTAATTATAGATGAAATGATATGATATATGAAATGTGCTGTGAAACTATCTGGGGAATGAGGAAGTGGGAAAGGGTATAGATGAGACAAGACTGACCATATGCTGACAGCTGTTGAGGCTGGATGAGAGATATCTGGAGTCAGGGGGTTTTTTACATTTTTACCTCTACTTTGAATCACATATGAAAATTTCCATAATAAAAGATTTTTAAAAGTCTAGCAATACTATGTCATGAAGTAAATGTGGGGAAAGGAAATTTTCATACATTGCTGATAGGAGTGAAAATTGGTACAGTTTATCAATCTCTTATGTACAAATCTAAAATCTAAAAAGCTCAGAAAACAAAGTTTTTAGAACTCATTTGGCTGCAAAACCAGACTCGAACTATGTGAGGCTATGTATAGTCTTTATTTATTCTTCTTAGTGTGATTATCCATAAAGAATTACTATTTGATTATGTGATACCATCTATAGAATAGTTGCTAGGAGTATTCTGTAATATTACCATATTACATTCCAAAAATTCAGAATACATCTGGCCCAAAAAATTTCAAAGAAGGGATTCTGGACCCGTACAACCACTTTAGAGAGGAATTTAAGATAATCTTGTAAAGATGAATACTTCACATACTTCACAACCAGCAATTCCACTTTAAGGCACATACTCTAGAAAAATTAATTACACCTTTTCATCAGAGGATGTATACTATGGAGGTTTGACTACAGCATTCTTTATAATAGTGAAAAGTTGGAAACAACCTAAATGATAGTCAATAGAAAAATAATTGTGCTGTGGTCATATGCTAGAATATTATACAATACTTACATTAACTAGGCTCTGTAAGTATCAGGATGGATAGAGCTCAAAAAATAGGGGTAAGTAAAAAAATTTACAGAACAATGTCTACAGTTTACTATTTGTGTATATTTTCAAATATTCAAATCAATAGAATATATTATTGTAAATACAAATATGTATGGTAAAGTATAAAAAAATAGACTGGAAACATACATACCAAATTCATATAGAGGCTACGTATGGAGAGTTAAGAAGGGGATTAGAACTACGGAGGGAAAAAGGAGGACTGCAGGATTTCAAGTTTATTTTTAATGCCGCATTTCTTTTACAGAATACTGATGAAACCCGGGCAGAAGGGTTTACATTTATCTCATCTTCCCTTAAGTATTTTTCATTAACCTCAGAGGTCCAGGATGAGACTGCAACTCTTCCAGCTAAATTAGTGCCCCCACAGTCCTGAAATAAATCACTTATTTTGATTGTTTGGTGTCTGACTAGTCCTAGGGTAGATCTCTGGGGTTTGCCCTTTTATATTATACTAAATAGGTTTGCTTGAAACTCTACTCCCTTAGTAAACACTAACCCAGTGTCTGAGAATACTATATATGATACACCTGATGCTTGAGAACTTTAGTATCAGAATTCTATATAGTAATTCCAAATTCTATATATACATTCTATAAGGTAACTCTAGAGTTATAAGCTACATAAAACAGACACAAATTTGTCCCAAAAGACAAATTAAAAGAGAAAGAGAAAATATTTGGTTCAGAGGAGGGAAAAAACCCACAGCAGATATATAATACTTAAAATAATAAAATTGCCCTTTTTATTTTTTATTAAATAGGTCTACCTGGAATTTCAAATTTTAATTTTCTATTTATCAGCATAATACATAAAGGAAGCATTATTTATTTACTCTGATATATTAAAATGCAATTTTTTTACATTAAGTAATTGGTTATATTTACTATAAGTTTCCTTTCTAGTTTAATACACATTTTAATCAATTAACATTTAGCTGTTATCTACCAAAATAAAAATGTATCACCTTAGGAAAACCACATTTTCACAATGGACTATGGCTGCTGCTGAACCTTTTAAAATAATTCTTTAAAAAAAGTACCTGCATTGACAAATGGGATTCCATCATATGGGACATACTGGGATTTCCACATCAAACGTGTAGCAGGCTTGGCTGGGCTTGGAGATTGGCGGGTCCCCCAAACACTCTGTGTTTGCTGCTTGTGAAATGTTAGGACACTTTCTAATTCAGTCTCACTTACACAGTAGCCACGATATGAATCTCCAATTTTCTGCATGTGGCAGAAAGTAAATAACAAAATTATTAGTAAATATGCTTCATTGCACAATACATTTAATAAGATGTTTGTTTAAGATGAAAGACTCATCACCTTTCACAAGAGAATGTCATTTGTTCCTTCAGATCAATGGACTATTACAACCAGTGGGTCTGGTCTGAGTTCAACGAGTATCATCAAATAGATACTCTCCAGGTATTTGTTAGGGGAATATAATGTCAAACTCACTGCCACACTATCTTTCTCAAAGTCTTGCTTGAGAGAAATAATATTTAGAAAAGATAGCTTGAAGAACATATAGTGTATTCACTCTTCCAGATATTTAAAATTCTACCCCTGGATCAAACCAGATCAGCATAAAACTAGCCACAAAGTACTGCTTCTCTGTGGGGCTTCTTTTACTGAGACTGATTTTGATATGATGCCATGAGTCTACCTGAAACCCTATGAAAATTGTGATTGTATCTCGCATTAAAATGTTGTAGAAGAATTTCCTCATTGTACCAATATTCTTTTTAGGAAGATCCTTCTCTGAGAGAAATTCTATCTGGCCTTAGTACCAAAAAGAGTTAATGGTTTGCTTTTATCTTCCCCTTTTGAAGTGCAGATACTTAGATTATAGACAAGTATGTGTATGAATTTTTACACAGTTTAAGATATTTATTTCCTTACTTCCATTTAATGGTCCCATTTTTGTTTTTCTTTATTGTTTAGCTCCCACTTATAATTTGTGCCTTGTTAATATATTCTATATATTTTTGTAAACAGTCTTAAATTCTTTCTGAAACAAGGCAAGGTATAAATAAATCATGTGAATAAATTGATATTGTCTACACACAACTATTTGAGTATCCCTGTACTAGAGGAGAAGCTTTTTCTGTATCAACAGAGAAAACGTATTAACTGTAATCTCTTACACTGAAATGTATACAGACCTAGAATTGACTCCATGTATTTTTTCCCCCTTAGAGGAAATCAAAGTAGAGATGTGGGCAGAGAGATCTTGTTCCTCCTCATTAGACTAAATATTTTACCTTGGAAGAATACATTTAACAAAGAGAATGGTATCAAAATACTGTTGTGGCTGTGCTTTTGGCCATACTAAAAAGAGATAATCTGATACCAAACAATACATTATCTACAAATTGCCCCCAAAATAATGATATTGCTTATATTTAAATTTTTCTTGTAGCCTAGATATTTCTTCATAAAAATATCCACTACAAATAAAAGAAGGAATATAATGCCTAGTTATATTTTCATATATATAAAAGGAATAGAATATATAATGTTGTCAATAAAAGGAAAAATTCAGAATTAGTATAATATAAGCAGGCCTATATACACCTATAGATAAGCCTATAAATAGAAGTTTAATACAGTATTGATACACTTTGGTCAAATCTGAAAAAGAATGCCTATAGAAAAACATCCTTAAATGAGAAATTCAAAAAGTAAAAAAGATTGCTAAACAGTTATTTGAAGCAAAATACAGAAAATATTTCTTCATCCATTAACCAAAAATGTTTTTCATTATTGATATAGCTTGGAACAGGAGAAAGAATCCTTCACTGGGAGAGAAGTGGTTATTCATTGTGGGAAACTATATTCAGTCTGCACAGTTTTTACCAGTTTCTCATAAGACGTATGACTTGAGATAAGCCACATAACGCGCTGTAGTTGTAAAATAAGGTGATTTGGCTACATAACTGAAAATGTTCTAATATCCACAGCATTCTGTCAAGTTTATAATAGTGGTTTTCTTTTTCTTTTCTTTTTTTTTTTTTGAGACAAGGTCTTGTTCTCTTGCCTGGGCTAGAGTACAGTGGCATCATCATAGCTCACTACAACCTCAAACTCCTGAGCTCAAGCAATCCCGAGTAGCTAGAACTACAGGTGTGCCCAGCTAATTTTCCTATTTTTTGTAGAGACAGGGTATCACTATGTTGCTCAGGCTGGTTTTGAACTCCTGGCCTCAAGCGATCCTCCCGCCTCAGCCTCCCAAAGTGCTAGGATTACAGGCGTGAGCCACTGTGGCCAGCCTGTAATAGTGAATTTTAAAACCCTCATCAAACAATCACAACAGTAACTTTAGGAAACTGCTGAAAAACTATGACTAACAAAAAGTGTCAAGGGAAAACCTAAAAAAATATATATATGCATATATATATACATACACACACTACTTAGAAAAGTGACAATAATGATAAGCTCCTAACAAATGCAATACATCACAAGACTTATTATTAGAAATTTTCTCAAAATATTAAGACTGAAGGAATATTTTTCATTCGCACATTTTAAGGTTTGTTTAAAACAATGAAGAATTTCTTTTATTTATTTATTTATTTTTTTTTTTTTTTGAGACAGAGTCTCGCTCTGTCACCCAGGCTAGAGTACAGTGGCGTCATCACAGCTCATTGCAACCTCAAACTCCTGGGCTCCAGTGATCCTCTTGCCTCAGCCTCCTGAGTAGCTGGGACTACAGGCATGTGCCACCACACCTGGCTAATTTTTTCTATTTTTAGTAGAGACGAGGTCTCGCTGTTGCTCGGGCTGGTCTCAAACTCCTGACCTCAAGCCATCCTCCCGCCTCAGCTTTCCAGAGTGCTAGCCTTACAAGCATGAGCCACTGTGCCTGGCCCAATGAAGCATTTTAATAGTTAAATATTCATTACCATTTATGGTTTACATACAGAGGAAGTATGCTCCTTTCCCTCAAAAAGTCTAATTGCTATGTAATAATGAACAACCCAAGCTAGTAAATAATGAAGAATGGTAATTACAATAAATACCAAATAATTTAAGAGAGAAATACGTTAAATGCTAAAATAATCATTAGATAATTTATAGAAAAGATATGTAGGACTTGCGTTGGGATTTGAAGAATAGTTAGAAATGGTAAGTAGAAGAAAAAAATAAGATATAGGAAATGGAATTAAAAATGAGTGAAGGTAGAGCTACAGAAAGATTCTGGAGTGTTTATAGAAAGTAGGAAGACTAGGCTAACAAGAATAAAAGATGAGTTTGAGAAAAGTAGGAAGTAAAATAGGACAAGATAACATGACATCAGATTATGGAAAGCCTTGAAAGCTAGTTACAGTGGCTAAATAACGTGGAAAAAATAACACAACTTATTGGGCAGTGAGAAAAGACAATGAAAAGCAATATTCAAATATAAGTAGTTTTAGAAAAATACACATTATGGACCAGAAATGGAACAGTCAAAGAGATTAGGGGGGAAGGCTATTACTGTAATCAAGCACAAAAGGACAAAGGTCTACGGAAGAATGGGCCAAAAAGAAAAAGATACTTTAAAGAAAAAACTAAAAGAATCTGGTGACTACCTGAATGTGGGAAAAGAAGAAATTAGTCTAAAACTTTGTGCCTGGGTGTCTAAAGAAATGGTATTTGTCATTTCACAGACATGGAATTTAGGAAGTGGAGTTAGTTGTGGCATGGTAAACAATTTCAGTTTGGGATATGGTGAATTTGTGAAATCCAAATAAAGCTTCAAGTAAGTACCCAGAGATCTGGGACAAGAGTAAGGGCAGAACTAAAGAACTGGTGATACAGACTTCAAAATTGTTTTTATAAATGTGAGAGCTGAAAGTCAACAAAGTAGATTAGTGCTCCAAAAGAGAAAATGCAGAGAAAGAAGACAAGGTCAAGAAGTGAGCCTTGAAGAATTTCTGCTGAGAATATGGAAAGAAATAAGTATAAGCAAAGAAAGAGAAGAAATGATCAAAAAATAAAAAGTAGAGAAACATGACAGTGAAGTTTCATGGACGAGAAGGGAAGAGAGCTGCAAGAGAAGAAATGATGGTGAAGTATGAAGAGATTTATATGACCACTGCTTTAACAGAGCTTACAATCTCTAAAGAATAAAAGAATAGATGAGATCAGGGTTACCATAAACACAAACAAAATATTACAGATACAGCCCATATTAGTTGTACTCAAAAGTGGGCATTTGGGGATGAATTGTGGTTATAACCGGTTAAGTAATTCTAGGTAAATGATTATTGTCAACTCACCTCACAGCTCCTAAGACGACAGGCCCATACAGGTGTGTTAGAAGAAAGTGGCTGGAGAGGAGCCAGAAAAGGTTCTTCAAGCATTCTGGGATGGGGGAGGAATATATTTAAACATACAGTTCTATACACACACAAAAGGCATTCAACTGCTTTACCCTCTTAGTGTCAAAGATAATATATTAAGGTCATCAATAAGAAATTTTAACAATAATTACATATTGATCTGATGGGTGTATTAATTATCATTTATTTAATCATTACTATTTTATTAACTGCTAAATCAAAGGCCTAAGTTTGTTCTTCCAGGTACCTGTAGTCCCAACAAATTCAAGTATTTTAGATCTCTCTCCCAAAGCTTATATTCTTCTCTCTACTTATTATATAATTATTTTCCATTTATCAAAGAATGAGCTAATAAAATATGTTCAGGTGACTTTTGTTTTTGTTTTTTTTTTTTAGAGACAGGGTCTCACTCTGTTGCCCAGGCTGGAGTGCAAGTGGCCCAATCATAGCTCGCTGAAACCTCAACCTCCTGGGCTCAGGAGATCCTGCCGCCTCAGCCTCCGGAGTATTTAGGACTACAGGCGCATACCACTATGCTTGGCTAATTTTTAAAATTTTTTTCTAGAGACAGAGTCTCGCTATGTTGCCCAGGCTGGTTTCAAACTCCTGGCCTCAAGAAATCCTCCCACCTCAGCCTCCCAAAGTGCTGAGAATGCAAGTGTGAGCTACCATGCCCGGCCCAGGTGATTTGTTAAGAGTAACATATGTATCATTTCTAGACATTTTGGCTAAGATCAAGTGAAGAGTAACATGTAAGTTATAAGATTAAATGTCATAAATATTATCTTAATTCAAAAATACTTTCATAGAACAATTAAAAGAATATAAATAAATAAACCATGTACATATTTTCCCTAAATTATCATGAATAGTGTTATTTTAAGGCAAAA
The DNA here is from genome assembly GCA_023783475.1 of Daubentonia madagascariensis. NCBI lineage: Eukaryota > Metazoa > Chordata > Mammalia > Primates > Daubentoniidae > Daubentonia > Daubentonia madagascariensis. Next base: position 8,426,881 of record JAKFHU010002088.1, read on the forward strand.
ATTAAAACTGAAATGAAGTTAGTAAAAAACATTTTAAACACTTTACCACAGAGGAACTATATGCATAAAAATGTGATGAAACCATTAAAAAACTTTAGGAACCAGAATGAATATTTCTTTATTCTAAAAACACTTTTAGTGTCAGTTGTTTTCATGTTGCTTCAAAAGATAACAAGTAAGTGTCACTGAGGAAAAGTAACACTTTGACATGTACAGCTTCCAGAGTAGCCTCCTTATTGCCAAGATGCCATTAAAATAATTAAAGATATATTTGATGATTGTTTCTTTTATTTTCTGAATTTCTGATCTTTTCTATAGTCATCCAGCTTTAAATATGATAATTTATAAAAACATTTCCATGTTGATATCAAAAGATGAGCTCCTCTTTCCCATGGACTCACCTGGTCACTGACTTTTTGGGCAATGTGAGGGATGTTTGTGGATGAAGAATGTAACTACTGGTATTGTCTGCTAAAGCATTTATTCTTACAGTTGGTAAGTTTCTGTCATTGGGTTTCTCTTCAGAGACATCTTAACAACAAAAACAAGAACAAAACAACATCAGTTATCTTGAATAACACCATAAGAATGTACCTAACTAAAACATTTATTTGTAATAGGTAAAGGAAGAATTGCTCTGAAGCTAAAGATAACTAAACTTATAATGCTTTATTGAGAATTTCTCTGACAAACTTGTTTACTTTTAAATTATAATACTGACTATTTTTTGTAATTAAGTTTTTGTAATTTACATTGAACACCTACAATATAAAAGTGTTAGAAATAATTGTTATATTAAGAGTTTCACAATGTAACAGGAAAATCTAAAGCTCTTTTTTTGTTTATATACCATGTTCATAATGTTTTCTGCAAGTTATGTTTTTTTCTTAAGTCTTAATGATTGTTAACAAAGAATTCATAACACTAAGGTAAAAATATCTACCCTAAACCTTAGCTATGAAGGAGCAACCAAACAATGTAGCTACAATGTTAGAAAAGAGATTCAAATAGATGGAAAGGGAGGGAAGCAAAAGGAAGAGAACTAATAGGGATATTATCAAAGAGGTAAAGAATACATAAAAAGAAATGGGGAGCATGATTCTCCCTTCTGAATCTGAAGGGACAAAGGAAATAGGAAAAGAGCAAGAGGATAAAAAGGACAGTTAACAAAAAGTAATGAGTCACATAGCTAACAAAAATATTGATAAAAATACAAACATAAAAACTTCTCCGGTAGCTATTAGCACGATATTCTTGTTATTGTTGCTGTTATTCTTACTATTATTATAATTAAAAAGAATTTATTTTATGCTCACTGGTCATTTGGGAGGAAGCAGGAGTCAACCAGCTTCATAGAATTCCAAAATGAAATAGACAGCTAACCTAGATGGGAGTTGAAAAATGAACTTGAAATTTATTTGGGCCAAGAAATGTTTTCTAATTATTCAGTTCACAGTCTTACCTAACGAGATCAATTTTAGCACTAACTTTCATGAGGTGATTTTCTAAAATATATATTTGTATATATTTTTAAAACATTCTCAAAACCCCTACATCCCATTATTACTCACCCTGAGGACTATTCACGTCCACAAGCTGCCCCTGAGGTAAAATCACTTGTGCCACTCCTGTCTGGGTAGATGGAATTACACGAAGTACCTGTCCATTTTCTGATGAGCTGGCAACGATCATCTTGGAAGTATTAAAAAAAAAATCAAATGTATATGCCTACACTGATTTAACAAAATTAGTAGTTAAATAAATTATGAAACAACTACCTACCCTTATGATGGATTCTATTATTTCCCCCATGTTATAGATGAAAACACTGAAGCATATAAAAATTTTTTCCAAGGTCTCATAACTGATAAGTGATGAAGCCAGGATTCAAAACAGGCCGTGAGACTCTACATCCTATGGTCTTAACCACCTATGGTCTTAACCATTATACATGCATGAGGTCTTTTTTTTTTTTTTCCTTCCAAAATCTCTTTTGGAAGAGGTCTAATTACTTAGTAATCTAAACAAGGCTCTGTCTGGACTTAATACATTTACTTTTTGCTACTTACTGTATTATTCATACATGTTTGATCTATTTTTGTGGTAATCATTTGTCCTATATTTTAAGTCATTTCCATTAGTTTAAAAATAGTAACTTATTAGATGTCTAATTAAACAAGATTTATTTTTATAGTTCTGCATTTATATATATCCTGTGTTGATCCATAAAGAACACTACAGAGTGCCCAAAAAGTCTGAAAACACAAGGACAATATTTATGTATTTTTTTCAGTTTAACAACTGAACCCACTCCCAAATTTAGAGGAATATCAAGTAAAAAGGCATATGAAGTTTAAAAAAAACACTTTGAGCCTATTGTTTGAAAACATAACTAACATACTAGGAAATTAAGTTTATCTGATGTTTTCAGACTTTTGGACACCCTACAAATTTTATTACCTAACATGCTACTCTCCTGTTGACACAGGTTTACTCTTTTACCCAAAGTCTACCATCCTCTCTGGTGTAGGTAACTCTCCTTAATCATTTCAAGACTTTTCCCAGACTTTTTCCCAGACTTCCCTTTTGCTATTTAAACATGAAAACATTGCTGATGCTTGACAGAGACTGCATTCCAACTTTTAAGAGGGTCATTTGAAAAAAATGTAAATTTAAATTTGAAAAAAAAATCAAATGTGGGGGGAAAAAACTTCAATAGAGTAGAATGCTTTAAATATAATCATAAACATTTTCCAGAAATTAAGAGTGGGAATTGTTTCCTTCCCCCAATGTTTATCAAGTTTCTTGAGATAAAAATTGAGATAAAAATGAAGATACTCTTCACCTGTATACCAGTGGTACCTCCATTGCTTTCTTTTTCTTCAAGAAAGCATACCAGCATGTGGCATGCAAGTTAGTGAACGAGATGTCGACAAATCAAAAACCTTGAGTTCAGTCTAATGTATATACTTATTAATGTGTATGTGTAAGTTACATGTAAACTCCAACACTTTTGCACAAGTTACAGATGATGTTAAATTTCCAACTGATCTTAAAGCACCAGTGTGCCTAGATACAGTGACTGAGAAGTACTGGTTTAAAGCACTATTTGTAGTATTAAATGGAAATCTTGTAAAATCCTTACACAAAAAGGAAAGTCATGGAAACAGCATTTTGAACACAATGTAAGTCAAAAATGTCAAGAAATTAAGCTCATATAGTAAGACTAATACATTTTGCTAAATAGCATAAAACTGGTTACATATAAAATACACTCACCATTTGTCCATTAGAATCCCCCAATGACTGAAGTTCATATTGAATAGGTTGCCCATTTTGGTCCACTAGATGGAATTGCTCTGCAGAAAGAGTCTGGGTCTGAGTCAGGGGTCGTGGTATATTCTGTGATGTGAGTGAATTATTTGCTTCAGGAGTGATGGGCAAAACTGTAGGAGTATCATTTTGTCCAAAGGAAGAATCCCTGGAGTCCATACAGGTTAGATGCTTTTGCAAAGAAAAAAAAAAATCACTTCAGTTTTTGTAAGATATATTGTCAATATTTTCTTAAAAATAGAATGTGTATAATAAAAATGCAAAGATGTTCATTTTTCAGTTAATTGATCATTTTACTTTTTATAATTCACACAGAATGATGCAGACAGAAAGCATTTAAGTGAAACTGTTGATTTTTATTATAACTTATTATCTCAATTTTATTAAAATTAAACTGTGAATGGGAATGCAACCTGAAATGATGAAATATGTTTCAACCTGTAGGGTTTAATATTTTCTTTGTATACAAATTTTTATGGATACTTCAAAGCATTGCTTTAAGTAAACTCTATACTATAAAATTAAATATATGATAAAATATATAGATAATTAAATGTTAAAATTCTTAACAAATTAAATATAACAGCTATCCCTTAAGCATAAGAAGTTGTTAAATGCCATGCTGTCATTCCCTAGAATGGAAAAAAGTTCCCAGCTGAATCCCTACCTCAAATACCTGAGCATCTGTTTTTGACTCTTCACCATCATTATGGTTAACTTTTAGTGAATCATTAGACTGTTCCATGCTGATAACATATTCAAGTCCATTTTCTTCTATTATTTAATAGCTGAAAGAGTTTAAATATCTGATCAACTAATGCACTTAATACTTTTATGGAATGTTTTATCTTAAACAAATCTCTCATCTTCCCTACTATGCTACCCTACATAATTTAGGTAAAATCATTTCCATTCTATAGATAAGAAAATTAACATTTTGTTAAATGACTTGCCAAAGCACCAGAATATATTCAAGGTTGAGCAAAGATTAGTATTATGTAGTTCCCTTATCATATCCTTAATTACACTCCTACACTAGCTTATTAAGATAGCTTTTATGTCACAAGGCACTGTTATACCCTTTTAAACACTTCTAAAATTCTCATTTTTCAAAAATTTAATGCAAATAAAGTTTTTAACTGTATGAGTTGGGTGTGCACTATTATAAAATTATATAATTTTAGAAAAGATGTCTTGGTGTAGATGGCAATTATGTATACACAATTCTTACCATTAATATACAATTGTACCACTTAATATTAGCTTCACAAGCTTTGAAAATGAAGAAATATGTATGCCAAAAACTTTGACACTTAGGTCTAGTACTAGTTCTCAACTGGGACAATTTTATAAGGAACAAAATTAGTGTTATTTTACTATATGGCTATAAAATATCTTTAAATTACATCTCCTTTAAGATTTTACAGTATCACCTGTATCCTAATCTAATTTATTACAAAAATTCCAAAAAACCTGTAGTTATCTCTTGGGCTACAAAAGTAAGAGAAACTTTATAATGTTGTTCTTTTTTGAATTTTGTATACTATACCTATATTACTTCAGAATAAAATTCTTAGGAAGGGGTTTAAAAAGTAGAAAGAGCTTTCCACTAATGGCAATATGGCAAATTAGATACCAAAGAAGATTTTCTTGCTACAAAACAAAAAGTAGAAAGTTGCCCTAAAACAAAATCTATATTTTGGGACCAGGTTCTGCTATAGGAAGTAATAAGAATCAAAGGCCAATCCCCCCTCCCTTGGACCCCCAAAAAAGAAAAGCAAAAGCTGTAAGCTAAAACCTAAGAGATAAGCACAAGCAAAGAGGAAACTTTCCCCAAGGGCAGTCCTAATATTCAGGTTTTATGGCTAAGAAACTGAGACTTGGACAAGCAACTGGTAAGGGAGGAGAACTTAAAACTCCCAAGATAAGACTAATAACATGAAAGGTCCCAGGTGAAGAGTATAATTGGATTCTGGTAAGAAAAAATACTGCTACTATTTGAAGGAAGGCAAATACAATTAAGGCACCAGTTTCCTTTCATATTAAGATTGATCAAAAATAAGCTCACAATCAGAGTACCAAACATACAAGGAAATAAGCCACCATGAGAGAGAGAGAGAGACAATAGATTTAAATGCCCCTAAAGACTTCCAGTATCGGAACCATCTAATACTGAATATAATGTAATTATTTAATGTCAAGAGAAATAAAAAACAAATCACAGGGATAAGTAAACAACAAAAACTATCAAAAGTTTAATTTGGAAAAAAACAAATAGAACTTTCAGAAATCAAAAATTGCTGAAATTAAAAAGTCAGTCTCCAGGAAGCTCAATGAACGGCAAATAGATTCAACCCAAACAGGTCCTCTCTCAGACACATTATAGTCATATTGTCAAAAGTCAAAGACAAAGAAAGAATTTTAAAAGCAGCAAGAGAAAAGCATCCAGTCATATATAAAGGAATCCCCATTACATTAACAGTGAATTTCTCAGCAGAAACCTTACAGGCCAGGAGAGAATGGGATGATATATTCAAAGTACTGAAAGAAAAAAACTGTCAACCAAGAATATTATACCCAGAAAAGCTACCCTACAAAATGAAGGAGAAATAAAATTGTTCACAGAGAAGGAAAAACTAAGAGAATACATTACCACTAGAGTAGCCTTGCAGGAAATGCTCAAGGGAGTCTTACATCTGGAAGTGAAAAGATGACAACCAACATCATGAAAACATGCAAAACTATAACACTCACTGGTACAGCTGATATACAAAAGAGAAAAAGGAAGAAATCAAACCTTATTGCTACAGAAAATTACCCAACTGCAAAAATAAACAGTAAGAGAGGAGGTAAGAAACAAAGTATCTACAAAACAACCAGAAAACATTCAATAAAATGACAGAGTAAGTGCTCACCTACCAATGATAACCTTCAATGTAAATGGATTAAATTGCCAATTTAAATGATATAGACTGAATGGATTAAAAAAAAACCAAGACCCATATCTATGCTGCCTACCAGACACTCACCTCAAAAGTGAAGACACACATAGACTGAAAATCAAGAGATGAAAAAAGATATTTCATGCATATGGAAACCAAAAGTGAGCAGGAATAGTTATATCAAACAAAATAGACTTCAAGTTAAAAGCTATAAAAAGAGACAAAGAAGGACATTATATAATAACAAAGGGATCCATTCAGCAAGAGAATATAACAATTGTAAATACATATGCACACAACATGGAGCACCCAATATATAAAGCAAGTATTATTAGCTCTAAATAGAGAGAGAAACCACAAGACAATAATAGCTGGGGACTTCAACACCCCATTCCAAGCATTAGACAGATCATTTAGACAAAAAAACAACAAAGAAACATTGGGTTTAAATCGCACCACAGACCAAATGGACATAACAGTTATTTACAGAACATTTCACCCAACAGCTGAAAAATATTCATTCTTTTCATCAGCACAAGAAACATTCTTGAGGACTGACCATACGTTAGGACACAAAACAAGTCTCAAAAAAATTTTAAAAATCTAAATCATATCAAGTATTTTATCTAACTAACCACAACGGGATAAAACTAGACATAAATAACAAGAGGAATATTTGAAACTACACGAAAACATCAAAATTATACAACATGCTCCTGAATGACCAACCAAGGAAGGAAGGGTGAAGGAAGAAATTAAGAGTGAAACTAAAAGATTCCTTGAAATAAATAAAAATAGAAACAAAACATACCAAAATAAAAAACCTATGGAAAACAGCAAAAGCAGTATTAGCAGGCAAGTTTATAGCAATAAATGCCTACATCAAAAAACTAGAAAGATTTCAAATAAACAACCTAACAATGCACCTCAAGAAACTGGAAAAGGAAGAACAAGCCAAACCCAAAATTAGTAGAAGTAAAGAATTAATAATGATCAGAGTAGAAATAAACTAAATTGAGACTAAAAAAAAACCAATGAAACAAAAAGTTCATTATTTTAAAAGATAAACCAGGTGAACAAACCATTAGCTAGACTAAGAAAAAAAGAGAGAAGATCTAAATAAATAAAATCAGAAATGAAAAGGGAGACATCACAATGGATACCACAAAAATACAGAGGATTGTTAGAAACTATTATGAACAACTATATACTAACCAACTTAAAAACCTAGAGGAAACAGATAAATTCCTGGATACATACAAGCTACCAAGATTGAACCAAGAAGAAATAGAAAATTTGAACAAGTAAGGAGATGGAATCAGTAATAAAAAGTCCTCCAACAAAGAAAAGTCCAGGACTGGATGGCTTTACTGCTGAATTCTACTGAAACTTTAAAGAAGAATTAGTACCAATTCTCTTCAAATTATTCAAGAAAAAAATTGAAGCAAAGGGAATTCTTCCTAACCCATTCTACAAAGCCAGCATAACCCTGATACCAAAACCAGACAAGAACACAACAAAAAAAGAAAACTACAGGCCTATATCCTTAATGAACACAGCCACAAAAATCCTCAAAAAAGTACTAGGCAACTGAATCCAACAACACATCCAAAAGATAATATACATTAACAAGCGGGATTTATCCCAGGAATGTAAAGATGGTTCAACATATGTAAATCAATAGCTGCCACACATCACATCAATAGAATGAAAGACAAAAACCGTATGATCATCTCAATAGATGCTGAAAAAGCTTTTGATAAAATTCAACATCCTTTCACGATAAAAATGCTTAATAAATTAGGCATAGAAGAAAAGTACTTCAACATAATAAAGACCATATATGACAAACCCACAGCTAACATTTTAAGGAATGGGGAAAAGGTGAAAGCTTCTCCTCCAAGGACTGGAACAAGATAAGGATGCCCACTCTAACCACTCTCACTTAACATAGTACTGGAAGTGCTATCCAGACCAATTAGGCAAAAGAAAAAAGGAAAAACATCCAAATTGGAAAGAAGGAAATAAAACGGCCTCTGTTTGCAGAAGATACGACCTTACATACAGAAAAACCTAGATTCTACCAAAAAACTCTCAGAACTGAAAAATGAATTCAGTAAAGTTGCCTAATACAAAATTAATACACAAAAATCAGCAGCATTTCTATATGCAAATAACAAACTAGCTGAAAATGAAATCAAGAAGGCAATCTCAGCTGGGTGGCAGTGGCCCACACCTGTAATCCCAGCACTTTCAGAGGCCAAGGTGGGAGGATCACTTGAGGCCAGGAGTTCGAGACCAGACTGGGCAACATAGTAAGAGCCTGTCTCTACATAAAAGAAAAAAGAAAAAAGAAAATGGCCAGGCATAGTAGCACATACCTGTAATCCTAGTCACTCAGGAGGTTGAGGTGGGAGGATCACAGGAGCCCTGGAATTCGAGGTTACAGTGAGCTATGATCACACCACTATACTCCAGCCTGGGCAAGAAAGCAAGAGAAAACCCGTCTCTAAAAAATATATATATAAGCATATATATACACACACACATACACTCTTCAGAAAGATAAAAATTATACCAGAAAGAAGTCCTAAGATGCTAGAAAAAAATGATAAGAAAATAAAATTAGTAACTGTTAAAAATCTAAATAAACATCCCCTTCAAAGTAGGCAAAAAAAATCTAAATAAACACTATCTGTATAAAATGATACTAATGATATTATAGTTTTGTGTATGCATGTTTTTAGGACACAAATAAAATACTGAAGAACTAAATAAAATACATGTAACCCTAGAGTGGCTAATCATAGATAAATACAATGTATCAAAACTTATGTGACTTAGCAAAAGCAGTGTTCAGAGGGAAATTTAGAGAGATAAATGTAACAGAATTGAGAGTCCAGAAATGAACTCATTGCTATGGTTAAATGATTTTTGAGAAGGGTACCAAAAGCATTCAATGGGGAAAGTATATTATCTTCAACAAATGGTGCCAGGACAACTGAATACCCACATGAAAAAGAATGATGTACCCCTGCCTTACACTATATGCAAAAAACAAAAAATAGATCAAAGAGCTAAATATAAGAGTTAAAACCATGTAACTGTTAGACGAAAACATAGGGGTAAATCTTCATGATCTTGGATTTGGAAATGGTTTCTTAGATATGGCACCAAAAGGACAAATAACAAAAGAAAAAACAGATAAACTGGATGTCATCAAATTAAAACCTTTTATACAAAGGGCACCATGACTAGAGTGAAAAGACAACCCACAGATAGGAGAAAATATTTGCAAATCATATACCTGATAAGGGTCTAGAATATATAAAGAATTCATACAACCCAACAACAAAAAGACAAACAATGCAAAAAAAAAAATAGGCAAAGCACTTGAATAGACATTTCTCCAAAGATGACATACATAGGCCAACAAGCACATAAAAAGATGATCAAGGTCATTAGACATTAGGAAAATGAAAATCAAAACAACAACGAGATATCACTTCATTCCCACTAGGATGACCATATTAAAAAAAAAGAAGAAGAAAATAACAAGTGTTGGTGAAGATGTCAACAAATTAGAACCTTCATGCCTTGCTAAATATAAAAAGTATGTAAAATGGTGCAGTTGCTGTGAAAAAAAGTTTGGCAGTTCTTTAAGAAGTTAAACATAAAATTATCATATAACAATTCCACTCTAAATATATGCCCAAAGGAACTGAAAACAGGCGTTCAAACTTAAACTTATACACAAATGATCAAAGCAGCACTATTAATAATAGCCAAAAAGTAGAAACAACCCTAATGTTCATTAACAGATAAATGGATAAACAAAATGTGGTTTTATCCATACAATGGAATATCATTCAGCAATCAAAAGGACTGAAATACCGATACATGCTACAATATGAATGAACCTCAAAAACATTATGCTAAGTCATAAAAGCAAGACACAAAAGGTCACATATAATTCCATTTATATAAAATATCCAGAATTGGTAAATCCATAGAGACAGAAAGCAGATTTGTGGATGCCAGGGGCTCAGGGGAAGGGAAAACAGGTTGTAACTGCCTCATGTGTACAAAATTCTATTTGGGGGTGATGAAATGTTTTGAAAGTAGAGGTGGTACTTTTGCAACACTGTGACTGTACTAAACGTCATTGAATTATTCATTTAAAAATGATTAATTTTAAGTGATATGAATTTCACCTCAATTGTTAAAAAGTAAAATAATACCAAAAAAAAATATGTGTGTGTGTGAGACAATCAGGAAAAAGTGAATATGGACTAGACATTTGAAGATATTAAGGAATTTTTTTGGTCTATTTTTAGGTGTGCAAATGGTATGATAACATTAATATTTATAGATAAAATTACATGATGTTGCGGCCAGGTGTGGTGTCTCACGCCTGCAATCCCAGCACTCTGGGAGGCTGAGGCAGGAGGACCGCTTGAGGCCAGGAGTTCCAGACCAGCCTGGACAACATACTGAGACCCCATCTCTACAAAAAATTTAAAAAATTAGCTGGGCATGCTGGCATGTGCCTGTAGTCCCAGCTACTTGGGAGGCTGAGGCAGAAGGATTGCTTGAGCCCAGGAGTTCAAGGCTGCAGTGAGCTATGATTGTGCCACTAAACTCCAGCCTGGGCAACAGAGCAAGACCCTGTCTCTACAAAATAATAATAAAAAAATTTTAAAAGTACATGATGTTGCTGGGTACAGGGCACATGCCTGTAATTCCAGCAAATTGGGAGGCTGAGGTGGGAGAACTACTTGAGCCTAGGAGTTTGAGACCAGCCTGGGCAATATAGCAAGACTGTCTCAAAAAAAAAATTATGTGATGTTATGATGTCCAGGACTTGTTTTAAAAATATCAAAGTCAGGGAAAGGGGTACAATTAGATAGAGATATAAATAAAACAAGATTATCCATATAGTGATAATTGTCAAAGCTGGCAAATGGGTACACTGGCTTCATTTAACTATTTTACTTGTATATATATATATATAGTAGAATATATATACATATTCTATATATAAAGTATATATACTGGAGTATATATATACAGGATGGAGTACAATGATGTGATCATGGCTCGCTGCACACTCAAAGTCTCAGGCTCAAGCGATCTTCCTGACTCAGCCTCCTGAATAGCTGGGTAGCTGGGACTACAGGTGTACACCACCATGCCAGCTAAGGTTTCTTATTTTTTGTAGAAACAGGGTCTCACTATGTTGGCCAGGCTGATTTTGAACTACAGGTCTGAAGCAATTCTCCTGCCTCAGCCTCCCAAAGAGCTGAGATCACAGGTGTAAGTCATCGCACCCAACCAACTTCTATATATTTTTAAATTTCCCTTTAAAAACCGTTTAAAAAATGGATAGAATTTAGGACCAAATTGACAAATGCACTATCATAGCACAAGACTTCATAAGTATCTCAAGTTAAGCAAACAAAAATAAAAATAAAGGAACAGAACAAGCTTGATTTATTAGACATACTTAAAATTCCATTCCCAAAATTAGAGTATATATGTTTCTCTCAAATTCACATGAAACTTCAAATACTAGATCTGAACCATTATGAAAATACCAAGTAAAATTTCAAGGGAAATTAAAAAATTTTTTTTAGAAAGAAGGTCTCACTCTGTTGCCCAGGCTGGAGAACAGTGGCACAATTATAGCTCACTGCAGCCCTGAACGCCTGGGCTCAAGCGATCCTCGTGCTTCAGCCTCCCAAGTAGCTAGGATTATGGGTGTGTGCCACCACAACTAGCTATTTATTAATATTATTTTTTTAGAGATGGGGTCTTGCTATGTTGCCCAGGCTGGTATTCAACTCCTGGCCTCCAGGGATCTTCCCACTGCAGCCTCTCAAATGCTGGGATTACAGGCATGAGCCACTGTACCTGGCCTCAAGGTAAATTTATAACCTGAAACCTTCACATAAGAAAAGACGACTATGGTCAAAGGATATAAGGTTTTAGTTAGGAGGAAGAAGTTCAAGAGATCTACCATACATCACGGTGACTAATAAGAATATATTAGAGGCAGGTGACATTAGCAAGATGGCCAACTAGAATCCCCTAGAACTCATGCCCTCACAAAGACAGTCATAACAAGGAATAAACAACTACATTTTAACAAAACTGAGGGAGAGCACTGGAGTGCATGAGAATAGTAACAGAAACCCTGGTGAGCACAGAAACTCGGGTTGGCCATATAGAGAATGGGAGGAAATTCCAGGGCTTTACCACCCCATCCCCCATTGAGGATCAGCTGGGAACCAGGACCTTCTCCCTTCAGTGAGGTAAGCAAGAGCATCCTAACAACCTCCATCAACACCTTGGACACATAGAGACCTTACCACTGGCGTGCCCTGCAGTCCTCACAGTTACTATGTCCAGCTGAGGGAGCTGCCTGGAGTCCACATAACTGTGCTCCCTACAGAGGAGAAGCTGGCACTGTGCCCCACCCGCTATGGCTCATACAGCTACCGAACTAGGCCATCTTGGACTTGGAACTATGGCTAGAGTGTGTCTTGCTCCAGGGGTGAGTAGCCACAGCTCTCCTTCATCCCTGAAGCTAAGCCACCATTGAACCACCCCAGCTTGGTGGCCCAACATCCCCAAGCCTTCTCCGTAGGGCCAAGTAGAGGTGGAGCCACTTCACCTATACTTCTCCCCACCACCTCAGATGAGAGCTGAAACAGTACCCAGTCTCCTAGGAAAATAGTACCTTGGCCACTCACAGCAGTCATGTCTTCCCATTGCCTAAGTTGAAGTAGTGCCCTGCATCCCAGGAAATGGTGCCTGGGCCACCCAGAACAGTCACACCCCTCAGGCCTCAGCTGAAGCACCACAGTGCCTGCTGGGGAATTGGTGCCTTGGCCAAGCTGAGTAGCTATGCATCCCAGGGCTGAGCTGACATAGTACCCTGTGTCCTAGGGAAACAGAGCAGTGGCTGAGCTGAGACACTTCACCCTATAGGCCCAACGATTCTAGTACCCTACTTCCCTGGAGCTGGACTAGTCCCCTACTGTCTGAACTGCTAAGACACCCCTCTCCCTGGGAGTGGAATCATTGCTATGCTGTTCCCAACCCCCTCCAGGGCCCAAACAATAGCTGTGCTCTGCCATTCTGGGGTACTTGCTGCCACTGCACTTGGCCTCCTAGAGTCTGAAATACTGACAAGCCCCACCATCCCAGGGTCTAGAGTCACTACTACATGGTGCCTCATCCCCTGGGACCTGAGTTACCACTGAGCCCTATTGGCTCAAGTTCCCCAATTGCAGCCATAACCTGCTCCCCAAGTCCAAACCTCCAGAGGACCCCTTCTTCCCCAGTCAGGCCAGTACTGTGCCGACCCCCAGGGGTAGAATCACAGCTACAATCTGGCTCCCCTGGGTCCGAGTTACTAGGGGGTGACTGAGAGTCACAGATCCTTGCTCTGTGAACAACTTACATCCTAGTCTGCCACAGAGTGCAAACCTACACCCCAAGACCCAGGTGGCACAATAGGTTTGTGAGACCCTGAGCCTAGGACCCTAGTACCACAGCCGCTCCAAGCACCTGCACCTGAAACCCAGCACCACTACAGCTGCTGTAGGCCGTGTCAGACCTGACACCAAGAGGGATATCCTCAGCTAAGCCTCTCCTTTATGGGAAAAATGAGAATAGGACCCCAAAGCCCTTGACTCTGAGGACAGTAACAACCTATGCTGCCGCTGCTGCTGCCACAAACTTCTACAGCCAATGACATCGAGGCACCCAATTATTGCTGATGGTGAACGCAGCTGAAGAAGCTGTACAGAGACTACACCACTGCACCTATCCAGAAACAGTCATCATACCCTTCTCAACTGGCATACTAAAACCCAACTGCAAGTGAATGTCTTTCTTTATGAAAGCCATTCTGGAAAGTTTAGAAGAGGGGATTGTTTTACTACATATATAAATACCAACACAGGGCCACAAAAAACATGAAAAAGCAAGGAAATATGACATACCAAAGGTGCATAATATAGTTGACCCTTGAACAATACAGGTATTAGGGGCACCAAGTATTCACACAGTCGAAAATCTGTGTATAATTTTTGTCTCCCCAAAAACTTAACTACTAATAGTCTACTGTTGAACAGAAGCCTTACCAATAATATAAACAAGTCAATTAACACATATTTTATATGTTATATGTATTATATGCTGTATTCTTACAATAAAGTAAGCTAGAGAAAAGGTTATTAAGAAAATTATAATGAAGAATATACTGAATAATCATTAAGGAGAAGTGGAGTATCATAAAGGTATTCATCTTTGTCATCTTCATGTAGAGAAGGCTAAGGAGGAGGAAGGGTTGGTCTTGCTGTCTCAGGGGTGGCAGAGGCTGAAGAAAATCTGCATAAAGGACCTGTGCAATTCAAATCTGTTACAGTTGATCAAGGGTTAACTACAAACTCTCTAGTAACAGACTCCCAATGATAAGGAAATTAACAAATTGCCAGAAAAGAAATTCAAAATAATGATCTTAAAGAAACTCAATGGGATATAAGAAAATACAGACAATTCAACAAAATCAGGAAAACAATTCGTGATATGAATGAGAAACTCAACAAAGAGAAATCATAAAAAGAACCAAACAGAAACCCTGCAGCTGAAGAATTCAATGAATGAAATAAAAAACACAATAGAAAACTTCAACAGCAGACTCCATCAAGCAGAAGAAAGAATTTCTGAACTTAAATATAGGTTATTTGAAATTACTCAGAGAAAACAAAGAGAGAAATAAGAATGAAAAAGAGGGAAGAAAGCTTACAAGACTTATGGGACACCATAAAATACTATAAAACATTGATAAAAGAAATTGAAGAGAACACAAACAAATGGAAAAACATCCCATGTTCGTGGATTGGAAGAATTAATACTGTAAAAATGACTATATTATCAAAAGCAATCTACAGAGTCAATGCAATCCCTATCAAAATTCCAATGACATTCTTCACAGAAATAGAAAATCCTAAAATTCATATGGAACCACAAAAGACCCTGAACAGGCAAAGCAATCCTGAGCAAAAAGAATGTAGGCATTACACTATCTGACTTCAAAATACACTACAAAGCTACAGAAACCAAACTAGCAACATACTGGTATAAAAACAGACAAATAGACCAATGGAACAAAAGAAAGAATCCAGAAATAAATCTGTGCGCTTAGAGCCAACTGATTTTCAACACTGGCACAAAGAATATTCACTGGGGAAGGGAGAGTCTCTTCAATAAATGGTGCAGGGAAAACTGGATATCTATATGCAGAAGAATGAAACTAGACCCTTATCTGTCCACCCTATACAAAAATCAACTAAAAACTGATTAGAGACTTAAATGTGATACCTGAAAATATATATCTACTAGAAGAAAACATAGAAGAAATGCTTTAGGACATTCAGGGCAACAATTTTATGGCTAAGACCTCAAAAGCACAGGCAACAAAGCAAAAATAGACAAATGGGATTATAACAAGCTATTAATAAAAAGCTTCTGCACAGCAAAGGAAACAAGCAACAGTTTGGTGTTCATTTTTTCTCAAGCAATTTAATCCTTTTAAATTATTAAAAAACCTATTAAAAAAACCTAAAAACTAAGCTCTTAAAATAGCTTCACAATTATGTAGGACAAGTGTACGTTTTAATGCAGCTGTGGATGTGTTGCTGAAACATGGCTAAAACCTTCCTTCTCCTTTCCTGTAACCATTTGGTTTCAAGGAGTTAAAAGGGTGTCCAACCACAGTCTGTAAGCTGCTGACACCCATTCATTTAAGTTTTGATACTGATGCTTTTGTTGTTACTGAATGCACATGCAAAGACAACCAAGGCTGTAAGTGCTATTTGACTAACAGAGATTATAAATGCCACTAATTATAAGATGAGCTAAGTTCAGAAATGGAAAAATGTGGGAAAATGTGCATTCTGGAATTACTGACATGAATAATACACCATGACCAGTTGGGATTTTCCCAGAAATGTAAAGGAGATATATTAGAAAATCCATAAATGTCATTTATCACCTTAACAGTTTAAGGAAAAAAAAAATAACCATTTCAATAGCTAAAGGTAAAATTCATTTGATAAAATTCAACAGGTTAAATAAATTAATGAATGGAAGGTTAAATGCATTTGTATGTTTAAAGATCCCATTAAAAACATAAGATCTTTTATATAAAGTCATTTCTTTTTTTAGGAATTATAAAAAATCTAGACCAGTCAGAGAAATACAGCTGAGCTCCTTCAGAGCAAAGAAGTCCGAAGAAAGTGAGAAAAATTAAGAGTATTTTATTGAATACTTTCCTAATAGAAATACTTTCTGATAAGTAATAAATTCCATTGGTCATGGAATATAGCCCAAAATGTAACCCAATATGGAGACCAAGTTTAGACCAGAACTTTGTTATCAACAAAGTATGATACCAGCCACCTGAAATAGCACAATGGCATAAAAAATATAAAAATTTTAGGGATTAAATTTGACCAAAGATGTGCAAGATGTATGTACTAAAAACTACAAAACCTAGACAGAAGAAATTAAAGAAGACTTAAATGAATGAAGATATATACTGTGTCTATGGAAGGGAAAACCCAATACTGATATGATATCAAGTCTCCCAACTTGGTGTATGCATTGTATATTATCCCAATCAAAATCCCAGCAGGCTGTTTTTTAATTGAAAAGATGATTCTAAAATTCATATAGAAATGCAAAGGTTAAAATAGACAAAACAACTTTGGAAATGAACAACGAAGTTGAAATTTTTACACTCCTGATTTCAAGACTTATTACAAAGCTATAATAATCAGGATAGCATGGTATTGGTGTAAAAATAGACAAATGGATCAATGGGACAGAATAGAGAATCCAGAATTAGACCCACACATACCTGTACAATTGCTTTTGACAAAAGGCTATCAAGAGAAAAAGGACATTCTTATCAAAAAGTGGTGCTAAAACAACTAAATAGCCATATGTAAAATAATAAACCTTGACCCTTACCTCATAATGTAAAAAATTAACCTGACATGAATCATAGACTATAAAATCATAAAACTTCTAGAAGAAAACATAGGAGAAAATCTTTGTGCCCTTGGGCTTGGCAAAGATGTCTTAAACATGAAACAAAAAGAAGAAAATATAAAAGATAAAAATCTACAAATTAGACTTTATCAAAATTAAAAACTTTTGCTCATTATAAATAGGAAAAAATATTTACAAAACATATACCTGACAAAGAACTTGTATTTAAACTCTGTAAGGAACTATTACAACTCAATAATAAGACAACCCAATAAAAAAAATAGGCAAAATATTTGAAGAGACACTTCACTAAAGAAGATATACAACTAGCAAATAAGCACACAAAAATGTTGGCTGGGTGCAGTGTCTCATACCTGTAATCCCAATGCTTTTGGAGGCCAAAGCAGGAGAATTGCTTGAGGTCAGAAGTTTGAGACCAGCCTGACCAACATAGCAAGACCCCATCTCTAAAAAAAATTTTTTTTAAAAATTAGCCGGGCATGATGGTGCACACCTGTAGTCCTAGTTTTTTAAAAAGTTAAACATGACCTACCAAATGACTCAGCCATTCCAATTATATGATATAATTGGATATATTCCAATTATATGAATATATCCAAGAGATATTAAAGCATATGTATCCATAAAGACTTTTCACAGTAGTTTTCAACAGCCAAAAATTAGAAACAGTGTAAAATAGAGCTGGAGGGCCTAATTTTGCTATGGCAAAAAACCCCAAAAACTCAATTTTTAAATAATCAGTAAAAGAATGTTATTTTTAAAGTAAACAATAGTATCAATCCTAATCAACTAGGATGTATTAGCAGGACCTGGCAGTGACAAATTTGAGAAATCAGATCTAAATATAACTGAGTTCACTGACTCCATATGAAGTAACTATGATAAAAGAGCAAAGGAAGTTTATTGAAGTCAAAAAAGGTTAGTGCTCTCAGCTACCTTTGCCTCATTCATCAGAAAGAAACAGTTATAAAAATTTTTTCAATAAATTTTTAAGTTTAATTGTTAATCTGTTATTACAAAAGTAATACCTGTTAATATGGCAACATTAGAAAGTTAAAGTCACTTATAATTTTATAGAAATCACTATTAACATTTTTGTATATTCTTCCAGATTTTCTTTAAGCATTATATGTTCATATGCAGATATTCATTCATTCAATAAATTATTACTCAGCACCTATGTGACACGTACTGTTCTATGTGCTAGGGACACAGGATAATCAAGACACCCAAGGTCTCTGCTGCATAAAATTTATATTCTGTACATTTTATACCTACATCTGAATTTTTAAAATCAGATTTCATAATGTCACGGAGGAAGTGAACAACGTTTTAAATGAACTCATGCTTGCCAATTAACTAACAACAGTTTATGGAAAATGCAGAAGAAATTGACTTAAATATAAAGATTTAATTTATTTTAAAGTAGTCTGATAGCCAGGTAATAGAAATTTCTTCAAATTTACTGAGGTGTTTACGTAGATCTAAAATTTTTTGCAATTAAAGAGCTTTGGAAAATTCAATTTAGACCACTAAGAGGTAACAAGATTATACTTTTTTACCGATGTAACAAAACACTGGGACATACTAAATTTCAAAGCTCAATAGAATAAAACAGGAGTTTCATGGATTTGGTTTAAAGTATTCTTACCAACTGAAACCTGTATTGAACTGAATGAAGCTGGTGACTGCAGCATTTGCCATTGTAAATTTTTTTAATATTCAAAGATATCACAGATCTTTGAAGAATTCCAGAATACCTTCATAGAAATAAAGTCACACTTTCGGGAGAGACCCCTAGATTTATGTAAGTGAGAATAAGTTTCTGTGACTATATTTAGAGTGTAAATCTCAGAAAATGTCTGTACTATGGGCCACATGCCCTATCAACATGAATGTTTAAGTGTTCAAAAAAAAAAAAAACAAGCTTACTATGAACTAAAGCCAATAGCAAACCCATACAAGGAGAAATAGATAATCTGAATAGGCCTATATCTATAAAAGAAACTGAATCAATAATTAATTACCTTCTAAAATAGAAAGAACTAGATGGTTTTACTGGTGAATTCTAGCAAATATTTAAGTCAGAAATGTACCAATTCTGTACAATCTCAAGAAAATAGAAGCAGAGGGAACATTTCCTGACTTATCCTATGAAGCCAGCATTACCCTAATACCAAAAGCAGAAAAAGATATTATAAAAAAGGATACAGTCCAATATCTCTCATGAACATAGATATAAAATCCCCAACAAAATATTGGCAAATCAAATCTAATAATGTATAAAAATTATATACTATAACCAAATGGGATTTATTCTAAGTACACAGGCTAGTTCAACTTGTGAAAATAAATTAATGTTATCCATCACATCAACAGGCATTAGAATTATATTAGGAATCACATCAACAGAAATCATATGGTCATAGCAATAGATGCAGAAAAAGTATTTGATAAAATCCAACACTCACTCATGATAAAAACTCAATAAACTAGGAATAGAGGAGAACTTCCTCAACTTATAAAGCACATCTACAGAAAACCTATAGCTAGTATCATATTTGTTGGTGAGAAACTAGATACTTTCCCCCTAAGATAGGGAACAATGTAAAGATGTCCCCTCTCACCATTCCTATTCAACATCTTATTGAAGTTCTAGATAATAAAACAAAACAAAACAAAACAAAAAAAGAGAGAAAAGAAAAGACATACAGACTGGGAAGGAAAATACAAAACTGCCTTTTTTCACAGACACAGATGACATAATTGTCCTTGCAGAAAATCCCAAAGGACCAAAAACTCCTGGAACCAATAAGCAATTATAGCAAGGCTGCAGTATATAAGGTTCATATATAAAAGCCAATTGCTTTCTTATATGCCAGTAATGAACAATTGGAATTTGAAATTAAAAAACACAACACCACTTACATTACCACCAAAGAAAGACAGAGAGAGAGAGAGAGAAAGAAAGAAATACTTACGTGTAAATCTAATAAAATATGCACAGGAGCCATGCAAGGCAAATTACAAAATTCTGATGAAAGAAATCAAAGATCTAGGCCAGGCGTGGTGGCTGACTCCTGTAATCCTAGCACTCTGGGAGGCCGAGGAGGATCAAGGATCACTTGAGGTCAGGAGTTCAAAACCAGCCTGAACAAGAGCGAGACCCCGTCTCTACTAAAAATAGAAAAAAATTAGCTGGGCATGGTGGCGCACGCCTGCAGTCACAGCCACCGGGGAGGCTGAGGCAGGAGGATCGCTTGAGCCCAGGAGTTTGAGGTTGCAGTGAGCTGCTATGATGACACCACTGCTCCCTAGCTGGGGCGACAAAGTGAGATTCTGTCTCAAAAAAAAAAAAAAAGAAATCAAAGATCTAAATAGAGAGATATTCCATGTTCATAGATAGGAAGATTCAATATTGTTAAGACTTCTTCCCAACTTGATTTATACATTCAACACAATCTCAATCAAATACAGCACGTTATATTGTGCATATTAACAAAGTGATTCTAAAGTTTATGTGAAAAGGCAAAAGACCTAGAGTAGCCAGCACAATACTGACAAAGAACAAAGTTGGAGGACTGACGCAACCCAAATTTAAGACTAGACTTACTATAAGCCTATAGTAATCAAGACAACATTATATTGTCAAAAGAATAGGCCAATAGGTCAGTGGAACAGAATAGAGAGCCCAGATAGAGATCCACACAGTCAACTGATCTTTGACAAAGGAGCCAAAGCAATTCAGTGGAGAAAGGATAGTCTTTTCAACAAATAGTGCTGGAATAAATGGACATCCACATGAAAAAAAATCAATCTAAACACAAACCTTGTACCCTTAAAAAAAAATTAACTCAAAATGGATTAGACACCTAAATGTAAAATGCAAAATTATAAAAGTCCTAGAAGATAACAGAGGAGAAATCCTAGATGAACTTGGGTATGGCAATGACTTTTTAAATATAACACCAAAGGCATGATCCATGAAAGAAATAATTTATAAGCTAAACTTTATTAAAATTAAAAGCTTCTGTAAAAGATATCAATCAATTGATAAGACAAGCTTAAACTGGGAGAAAATACCTTCAAAAACACATTCTGATAAAGGATTTGTATCCAAAATATACAAAAAACTTCTAAAACTCAACAATAACAATGTAATTTTTAAAATGGTCAAATGACCTGAAGATACACTTTACCAAAGAAGATACACAGATGGCAACTAAATATAAGAAAAGATGTTCAACAACATATGCCATAAGGGAATTGCAAACTGAATCAAAAATGAGATATCACACACACCTATTACAATGGCTAAAATAAAGCAACTGACAGTATTAAATGCTGACAAGGATGCAGAACAACTGGAATCTCATTCACTGTTGCTGAGAATGCAAAATGGTACAGCCACTTTAGAAGACACTTTGGCAGTTTCTCACAAAGCTGAACATACACTTACCATACAATCCAGTAATTGCACTACTAGGCATTTACCCAAAGGAGTTGAAAACATGTCCCCCAGAAGTCTGCACACAGATATTTACAGCAGCTTCATTCACAACTGCCAAAACTTGGAAGCAAACAAGATGTCCTTCAATAGGTGAAGGGACAAACAAATTGTGGTACATTCATAAATGGAATTTTTTCAGTGATAAAAAGAAATGGGCCATCAAGACACAAAAAGACTTAGAGAAACCTTAAATGCCCATTGCTAAGTGAAAGAAGCCAGTCTGAGAAGGGTATATTCTGTATGATTCCAAATATGACTTCTAGAAAAGGAAAATTACAGACACGATAACAGAAGAGTAGTTGGCAGAGATTGGGGGTGTGTGGAGAGGGTGGAGAGAACGATGAATAGGTGAAGGATAGTGGATTTTTATGGTGATTAAACAATTCTTTTGTTCATAATAACGTGATCAATATTGGTTCATTAATTGTAAGAAATGTACCATACTAATGCAAGATGTTAATAATAGCAGAAACTGTGTGCTGCGGGGGTGGGGAAGAATGAGGGTCTTCTTATCTGCTCAATTTTTGTGTAAATTTAAAACTGTTCTAAAATACAAAGTCTTTTAGTTTAAAACAAAGCAATGGGAGTGACTGTGAACAAAAGCCAATAGCAAATCACAGCATATGAACTCCAAAATTATCTTGATATTTTTGGTTAAGTTACCAAACTCTGGACAATATTGGAGTTTGGGTCTACACAAAATATATTTTTTTTCATTAAACTTTTGAAATAAAAACTGAAATGGTTTTGTCAGTTAAACTGTGTAAAACTGTTGAAGAGAATGTTCTGTAGTATGGTCTGGGTTTGAATTTCAGCTTTATATAACACTTACTTGTCAAGTTAGTTAACCACTCTGAGCTTTAGTTTTCTCATCTGCAAATCTAGAATAATATTTTATCTACCTCATAGGGTTGTTGTAAAGATTAAGTAAAATAATGTACACAAAGGGTTTGGCAGATCCCAATACACTGTCAGTGCTCAATAAATGTTTGTTATTTTTACTACTTAAGATTACAAAAACAGAAGTCAAAATTTCACCTCTCTGGACTAAATAAACCCTTGGGTTCTTGAAGGTAAACATCTGTTAAATTCCAGTCACCTCAGTGATGTAATCAAAACTTCTCTTGGCTTACTATGAGACTTCTAAATATATTTTTCTATATTGTCTTTGAAAAATTGCAAACCTTTTACACTTTTAGATGACTAATAAGCTCTATTTCGATATTAGTATTTAATTTAAAAAATTCACACATCTCATAAATGTAGTAGAGAAAGAACATGGGGTCTTGCCCAGATTCAATGAAAAAGTCCAAACTGTTAATTTCTCTGAACTTCAATTTCTAGTTCTTTAAAATGAGGAGTTGGTATGGGTGATCTCTGAGACCCCATCCAGTTCTAAGATTTTATGTTTCTAATAGTTGATTGTCCTGATATTTTTAATTAATTTAACTATTATTTATTGAGTGACCTCTAATGTGTACCAAGCAGAAAAATAAAACTCTATTCAATGAGAAAACTTTTATAAAGTTAGATTCAACTGCAAATAAAGTCCTATTGAGGGTTTATTAAAACTGAAATACTTGTTAGGAATACAATTTAATATTCTAAAGTAAATTGTCAAGAATACAATTTGAATAAGTTTAATTTTCTAAAGTAAATTGAATATATTGAAATATTCACTGTCTAAACATGATGACATCAAGATTAAGAAAATATCTTAATATTTGAGAGATCTTTTTTTCTCCTCTATTATTATTTTTTTTATTTTTTTAGAGACAGAGTCTCACTATGTTGCCCAGGCTGGGCTCAAGCGATCCTCCAGCCTCAGCCTCCAGAGTAGCTGGGACTAAAGCCACATGCCACCACCCCTGGATTCTGAGAGCTCTTTATTTTGATTTTTTAATATAAACACTATTATGATAGATCAACTAAGATTACAAATTTAATAGTCAGTTATAAAATATTTTAATGTTTACTATCCTTAATATTTAAATGCCTAAAACATTTAAATGCTTGATATCCTTAATTATTAGCTAGAATTACTAACACTCTATTATTCTGTGATATAGGACCTATTATCACCATTTTACAGAAAAGGAAACTGAGGCTCATTGCTTGAGGTTACAAGTTTATCATTTATTGAGCACTTACCATAATGGGACACTAGCCTGTAAGTGTTTTCCTTTTTTTATTCAACCCTTTCAACAACGCTGTGACTCAGTTACTTGCTCCAATTTACATACAAGACTCAGGCAAGTTAAGTAACTTTCCCAAAATTACAAATATACTACGCAGCTGAGCAAGGATTCAAACCTACAGGTGTTGGTCCCAAAGCCCATACTCTATTATTATAATATGAACTCTTTCTTCAACATAACACACAAAGCTCCCTCCTTCCTTTATTAGTCAAATACTCACAGCTTTCACTCTTTTTTGGGATAAGTTAACAAATTAAAGGTGTTAAAAGAAAGTCTTTGCTCCTTTTTGTTTTCAACTTTTCCTGACTGAAATTTAATTAGAAGCAGTCCCTAATGTACAAAAAGCTCTCCTGCAAGCAAACTAAGGATCTTCAACCCCACCCAAAAGCTACAGCTCTACTATGCAGGCCTTGTAGCCACTGAGAAAACATTCTGTAGAACAGATTCAGGAGTGGAGCCTGGGAAGGAGTTATAAAAAGTGCAAATAGCTTAGAGGAAAGAATTAAAGAAACTTACTCCCACTTTCCTTACAAGTGCTCTGATCTCACTGCAAATTATGCTTACTAACCTAAATTTTTCCTCGCTTTATTTACTTCTACTCACTCTATCTGAAATTTCAGGGAAATTTTCATTGGCGTTAATAGCATTTTCTTTTAAAAAGGAAAAACTCTGGAGAGAGGATCAGCCATTAACACATTTGTATAAATTTATATAAGGATAGCTTTCTTCCTTTAAGATGAGTTAAAAATAGCTACCCTGAGGGAGTGAAAAGTTTAATTTGGAGGTGAGAAAGCAAGTACATCTGAGGCTTAGAGAACTTAGAGGGATTCAGCAGGCCTGAGCTAGATGCAGCAGTGAAGACTAAAGGAAGTATGATTGTTCTAGGTACGTATACCATTAATAGTAAAGAGTGGGGATGATATTGACAGAGGAAGATTGCCAAACACACACCACCTACTTCAGAATTTTGCCCAGACTGGGATTTTGCCAATGGAAGAAAGATAACTTCATTTTCTACTGTCTCCTGGGAACATAAAACAATGGGTTAAAAAAAAATTTTTGTGGTTACGTTGGGAAAATACTAAAGTAGTTAGTATATGGAAAAGTGGGGTTTTAATATGACTACTGACCTAACCCATTGTTGAAATGGAGATTAAAAGTACATTTTAAAGTTATGACACCCTTTAAAAACTAACTTGAATGCAGTAAAAAAGTATTACTCCTTCCTCCCTCTTTTCTTCCATCAATTTGCATTACCTTATTCAATCCTAACAATGGCTAGGTAACTTAAAATACCCAACTTTCCCATCTATCCTCAATGTCAGTACATGCTATAAATTATTATCCCTATCTCCCAACTCTGTCAAAGTTTTTAAGAATGAAGCTATTAATATTAAATAACTAAATGTTCTTTTCCTCCTGCTAACCATAAATAGAACAAAATACCTATGTACAAACCGTAATTTGACTTTTTTATTGTGTTAACTGATAGTTAACTTTTTAAAATAAAGCTATTACATTCCATTAGTTAAAAATAAAATTTATTACCTTCAGGCAGTGGCTCAAGTTTAAATTCCAGGCCTCAAGCGTTCTACCACCCCCAGAAATGCCCTTTCTTGTCCACTGAAGTTTTTCCTTTTTGGGGCACTAAATCATGATAGTTGTAACTTCATTTATGTGAAAGCTATAACTGTGTCTTCGCAGCAGCATTTTCTCTGTAATGAGAAGGTATTTAATGTATATTTTATTTTCCTACACATAAAGAAAATACTAGATTTCGTTATACAGGTTTTATTTAAAAATAACCATTACTAGCCTGGTATGGTAGAACCATCAATTGACTCAGTTGAAGAGAACTAAAGACCAGGACTGACTTTACAGATAACTGCAGGTGTTCTGGGGTAGGTGACTTAACCGCTCTGTGCCTATTTCCTTATGTAAAATTAGGGATCTGAACTAAGGTTTAAACTCTCTCATTCTATAATTACCACTAAAACAAACACCTCTGTAGCAAATTACATTTTTTCCTCAATGAAAATATTTGCCAATAGGGCATTTTCTGGAGCCACAAGAAGCTTGAAAATAAAGGGCCCCTTCCTTATTTTCCCCTCCCAAATCCTAGAATTTACAAGCTTATTTCTTCAGCAAGAAATGTTAGGAATGGATGAAGAGAGCAGAAATAGAGAAGTATTAAATATGGAATCTAAACAGTTAACAATGATTGGACCTCAGAAAACACACTAAGTCATTAAATTTTGCTGGCAAATTGCTTTCTAGAATGTCTCATATCACATTTAAAAAGTGGATTAATCATATATCAAAAGTAAAATTCAGAACCTGCAAAATTAGTTCAGTGTTTTTACCTATAGGGAGAAAGGACTTTTTATTACTTACATATAGTGAATGCATAGCAGACTAGTCAGGCTGTGTCAACACTCATATCTCTATAAAAGGACCATACTTGGCTACTGCTATTTTGCTCTTGTTCAACAGCAATTCTGTTTCTTCAAACCTTTAAAGGTAATTTCTCAGGTGTAATTTCTAAAAAACTGTCAACATCCAATTGAGTTTCCCTCATAGACTTCTGTATATTAAAATTTATATGTTAAAACCAGTAATCTGAGGATAAATCCCCAAACAGGATAATTGAAGGATGAAGCCACTTGAAGTTTAGTCTTAGAGTTTCTTTTAATTCCAGGTACCTTGGTTAATGTCCCAAGACTCAAAGGATCTTGAAATGTATTCAATATCAGTGTCAGATCTTAACTACATATTAACTACATTAAAAAATACTGCTCAAAAGTAATTTTGAAAATAAAATTTCCCTCATCTTTCAAAAGTAGGTAAATGACATAATGTTCCTTTTATATGTACAAAATTACTATGAATCAGTGGTATCAAAAATTAAATCAAGACTCCTAACTCACAAATATTTCAATAGGATAATTTATTTTTTTAAAGATGGGTTTTTGAAAGTTATGTTAAATTAACATCAAAAATTTAAATATATGCAAATATATAAAAACAATAACATTAACTTTTTATTTTTCAGGGAAAAAAATCTAAGGCTGGTATTTACAATGTCTCTTTTCTCTTATTTAAGGTTTGTCCTCTCTATAAGCTTCCCTGTAACCTTGGTTTCTATCCATTTCTTGCCCTGCACATATCAACTTTTTTTTTTGTTTTTTACCTCTGCTCTTTAATTTAGAGCTTTACAAATTATTTCATTTAATCCTTACAATGACTCTCAGGTAGATCTCCTTATCTCTATAGATAAGAAAACTGAAACTGTCAAGTCACTTGCTTAGGATCTCAGAGAGCACTAGGTTCAAATTCAAAACTAAGTAGGAAAAAAACACAAAAACCAATTAGGACTCCAAAGCCCATGCATAATCTTTATACCATATTACACTATGCCATTATATATAGGAAAAAAGAAACTATAATAAAGAGAAATATATTTTCCAAACTTTGGTTCTCCAGATAACAATGTGTCTTCCTCAGGATCACAGTGAATGAATACCGTAGAAAATGACTGAGAACCAAAAGCCTGCAGTTAATGTTCTAACTAAACTTAAGAAAAACACTCAAAGTTAGCTATCCTAGGTACTGCCTGGAGGCAACACCAGACATGACACAGAAATCACTGTTGAAAAAATCCCAAACACGTAATATTGGGTGTTCAGTTACTTTGGAACACTTATTAACTAATTTTTCCTTAACTAAAGGTCAAATGAAAAATATATTTTGGTGGATTCAAGATTTCTGCTTTGTAAATTTAAAGTCATATCTTATCATGCATATATTCAGGTTCTGTATTTTCCTGTTATTTTTCAATCCAAATTAAGATCAAACTGTATTGACTCTATTAGGTATTGTATCTTATTTTGATAAATTTCAAATGAATGATTATACATTTTTAAAAGATATTTTAACCAATGATATATTATCAAAAAATATGGATTCAATAACAAGACTTCAATTAAAAAAGTGTTTCAAGCTTCAGGTGTCCCAACTTATTTAATGTGTAAATCCTCACCATTACAATGAGTCACATGGTCAAATGACCGCCGCTTCTACTTGCAAGCTCAATTCTAACAAGCGATTTCCTGGGGCTTCAGCACAGAGATTTTTTTTTCTTCCACCCATGTGGCTATTCTCCCTTATTTGTTCACGCTGTCAAAGCTTTTAGTTAGGCTTGAATTGATAA
Organism: Daubentonia madagascariensis; assembly: GCA_023783475.1. Classification (NCBI taxonomy): domain Eukaryota; kingdom Metazoa; phylum Chordata; class Mammalia; order Primates; family Daubentoniidae; genus Daubentonia; species Daubentonia madagascariensis. Next base: position 8,455,162 of record JAKFHU010002088.1, read on the forward strand.
CTATCATGATGGTAATAATAACTAACATATACTGAGTACTTCCTATGTGGCATTTTATTCTCACAGTTAACCAAACTGTGGCACAGAGAGGTTAATTAAGTAGCAGAGGCAGGATCTGAACCCAGGAATTCTGGTTTTAGGGCCCGCATTCTATAAAATGAGTAAATTGAAAACAGTGCTACTTTTATTGTCATTGCTCTCTAATGAAAGATTATTTTTCGCTTCCAGTTGTTTAAATCTCTTATTTTCTACGGTTGATTTAAGTATTAGGCGTACACTTTATTGCAGTACATCATTACGCAATGTAAAAAAGGAAAGCTTTAGTTGTCTTCACCTGCACACATACCGCTCTGCCCATAAATTTTGCAATCCAGTACTGCCTGATTCTAAACTGCAGTCTCTTGAAGTCCCTCTCTTGGAGCTTTTTCTGGCGAAGGCCTTAAAAAATGACTTTGAAATCGGGACAGTTATCTCTCCATCCATCCTCCCTCAGAAAAACAACTATATTGAATTAGAGTAATACTTAGGACCACTGAGAACAAGACATAAGCCACTGGGTAACTTCAAGACAAAAAAAAAGCTGGGGAGAAGGTGTGAGAGGGTGTTTTCCCCTTTATAAACATAAGGTATAAAAAGGCTCAGAATAGGGGGGAAAAAGGACCCTAAAAAGCGGGGTGCGGGGCAACGTGAGGGACCACACACTGGGCGCTCCGCCCAAGGGGCCCGGTGGCGTGTCCTTGGGCTCAGTAACCCTCCTCCAAACACCTAACCACCTCCTCCAGCTTGCCTCCCCGGGGCCCGCGAGCCCCATCCCAGACCGGGGGTGGTAGGCCCTGCCATGGAGGACCCCGAAAAGGCCCCGAGGCGGGGCGCGGAGGCCGCCGCCAGTTCCAGGCTGCTGCTCGGGGCGGGGGCCGGCAGTTGCTCGAGCCCGGGCGGGTCAGGAGGTGACGGGAGGAGGAGAGAGGAGGAAGAAAGGGGGGTTGGGAGGTAGCGTCCGGTCCATCGGCGCAGACAGCTCTGCCAAACCTCGGACTCCCCCAGTCCTGCCGCCGCCGAGAGCCCCACAAGGCGAGGAGGGAAGTCCGCCGGAGCAGAGGGGAGAAAATTCAAAACGAGTCTACTCAACCTCGTCTTGGCTCCGAGGCCCCGCCATGGAGACCAGCCCAATGCGCAGGCGCACCCCTCTGGGAACGCGCAGGGCAGGCCCACGAGATTAGGACCGCTGTCGGCCACCGTCGCCTGTTTCCCTTCTGATTTGTTCTTTTTTCCGTGTTTCCGCCCTTCGCCTGCATTTAAAACCTGAAACTAGAGGCGGAGAACCCAGGAAAATCTCGGCGAAATGAGGTTCTGCTTGGGAATATGCATGAGAAAAGAAATCTGGCAAAGCTTTAGTCAATCAAACCTGAAGGCAGAGGAAATTTAATGGCATCTGGCTACAGTCGGGAAGATTTAATGCAAATAAAATATCCTGAGGGCAGCGTGGCAAAAAAAACAAACAAACAAACAAACAAACAAAAAAACCCTACAATTCCCAGTGGTCACCGCGACTGACAAGCGATGCTTTCTGGGGATTGTAGTATGTAGGAGCTGCGTTTGGAGTATGCGGTCTCAAAACAGCCTCTTTACAAATTTTTTTCTTTTTTTCTTTTAAAAAGCTGATTTGAGTTAAATCTTTCCGTATCCTCCTAGTCTATCACAGGCCTAAATGGGAAAAAAATCTCAAAAAGATTAAAGGAGATACTGCCTTTAAGACTATACTTTCCTAATCGATGATTCCTAAATCTAGGAATAGGTAATTGACGTGTGTGGGCTGGGCGTCTGTGGAAGGGCGGCCTCGTGGTGCCTTCTGCTGAGAAGACCCTAGGAACGAAAGTGGAGGCCTCGATTGTAGCTTCTCGCTTACCTGTGCAGTCTAGTTTTGAGCTGCCTCTTTGTAGTCCTAAGAGACAAGAGCTCCCGTTCTCCGACTACTAACGCACACGTTTCTGTGGACCAGTCCTGTGTCTACTCCTCGCCATGGCTCAGCTCCAAACACGCTTCTACACTGATAACAAGAAGTAAGCGTCCTACCCTTCTATCCCTTCCCTAGGGTCCTTTCCAACGACCCCTTTTGTATGGCCTTGTGGATCCCTGGTTGTCTTTGCTGTCAGCTCACTCCCCTTATCAACCCCCCCCCCTTTTTTCGTTTGCTGGACTCGCTTGAGCTGGTTGTCCGCTCTAGTTGAAAGCCTGCCTGCCTTGTGAAGGTTTCTCACAGACCTCCTGGCAGTTCTCTGAAGTCTCCTTTCTGCCTAGCTTTGCGGGCTCTTTATAATTTGAATTGTGGAGGATACTGAAGGGCTTCAAGTTTGCTTTCCGAATGAAGCACGCTATATAAGTAATTTAATAATGAACAATGGGCCTTGGCGTTCAGGCTCGCTGCTACTGGTGTTTCAGTTTGTGAAAACACCTCATTTTCTTTTTAAGTAGGTGATAGAAGAAGCTTTTCTAAACCATGTTAGATAAGTGGAGCTCTGAATAGGGGGTTGGTAGAATTGGTTTTTGCTAAAAGTGTGAAGTCAATTTAGTTACAGATTTGAGTATTTTTGTATATGTATGTATACTATGTTATATAAATATAAATGCATTATAATTTATATACAAGTCATTTATATGTAAATGTACACATGCTTAGCAATTATTAATATATATACATATGTGTGTGTATATATATAAAAAGCATTTTTACCAATGGTCCTAAGGCCTGTAGCACTCTTTGAAACCTAATTGTGTGCTGTCTTGTGGTATATATTGCACTATTAATTTTCTTTGTGTTTGCCTGGTGTCTTCAACTATATTGTAAGTCTCTTAAGGGCAGGGACTCTGTATGTTTAAGCTCGTTGGATTGACTGAGTCAACAGTGTTTGTCAGGTTTTTCTGGTGCTAATGATAATAAATATTTGTTGTATTAGCAAGCTAATGTCAGCCATAAACTAGAAAACTTCCACCTGAATTAAGATTATACGTTTGATTTTATCTGTAGCTTTATGAGCAGACCTGGTAAATCATAGTCACTATTTTTGTATTGTTGCTTATAGAATACATAAATCGTATTGTTATCTTTTTTTTTTTCCCCCAGAGATGGGTCTCTGCTCTGTCACCCAGCTCGTAATGCAGTGGTCTGATCATAGCTCACTGCATGCAACCTCAAACTCCTGGCTTCAAGGGATGCTTCCACCTCAGCCTCTCCAGTAGCTGGAACTACCCGCTGGCACCACTGCACCCAGCTAACTTTTTCTTTTTTTTTTTTTGGTAGAGATAGGGTCTCACTATGTTGCCCAGGCTGCTCTTGAACTCCTGGGCTCAAGTGATCCTCCTGCCTGGGCCTCCGAAAGTGCTGGGATTACAGGCATGAACCACCATGCTCAGCCCATAAATGATATAATTAATGCAATGAGTATATATACTTATATACTTAGCCTTAATACTTCTCAAGGAATGTGGTGAAGCAATAGCATAACCACTATATTTTTTAGTTGAAATTTTTATTGAGATGATTGTTGATTCACATGAAATTTTGAGAGATAATAGACCACTGTATTTTAACCCCTGAAATGAACAGAGAGATGTGTGTGTATGTATTTAGGTCCTCCAAAAGGTAACAAAACCTAGAAATTAAAGTTCTTCTTTCGCAAAATATGTTTTGGTCAGAAAAATGAGGGTTGAAAAGTAGTATTATATACATGTCTATGAATATAATTCACATATATGTGTATATTCACGTGTGTGAGAGATAATTATGCTATTTCCTCCCACCCCCACATTTTAATATTAAGTTAAAGGAAGAAGCACAAATTTTAATTTCTAGGTTTTGTTACCTTTTGGAGAACCTAAATAACTGCTTGCTTTTTTTTTTTTTTTGGCATGGTAAATATATAGCTATAGCCTTATTACTCAAAGTATAGTTTGAGGACGAGGAGGATCATATTTGCAGAGTTGTGCAGCTATCACCAGAGTCAGTATTAGAACACTTCTCATTGCCCTTTAGCTATCACCAGTCAATCCCTTTAATACTCACAACCCTAGGCAATCACTGATCATCTTTCTGTCACTATGTTTTAGCTATTATAAATAGTAGTTATATGAACCTGTGCGATTTTTTTGTGTGAACAAATGTTTTCATTTCTCTTGCATATGTACTGACAAATAGAGTTCCTGGATCAATGGTAATAGACTGTTTTCCAAAGCAACTGCACCATTTTACACGACCACCAGCAATGCGTGAGGGTTCCAATTTCTCAGTATCTTCATCAACACTTGTTATTTGTCTTTTTTATTATAGCCACCCTCGTGGGTGTGAAGTGATATTTCATTGTGTTTTGACTTGCTTTTCCTTGATGACTAATGATGAGCATCTTTTCATGGGCCTATTGGCCATTTCTTTATCTTCGTCTTCTCTGGAGAGCTGTCTGTTCAGATCCTTTGCCCATTTTTTAAATTTTCTTGTCTTTTTATTATTGAGTCATAAGTGTTCTTAATATATTTTAGATACAAGTTCCTTATCAGATACATGATTTGCAAATATTCTCTTACGTTTTCTCTTATAAGAGTCTCCTAATCTGCCTTCATGTCATATGTTCCACTAACCTAGTCTCCATCGTACAGCCAGAAAGATCTAACTAAACAAAATTCTGATGATGTTATTTCTTTTTTTCCTTTTTTTTTGGGTGGGGGCGGGGGACAGAGTCTTTCTCTGTCACCCGGGCTAGAGTGCTGTAGCGTCAGCCTAGCTCACAGCAACCTGAAACTCCTGACCTCAAGCGATCCTCCTGCCTTAGCCTCCCTCCCGAGTGGCAGGGACTACAGGCATGCACCACCATGCCTGGCTAATTTTTTCTATTTTTGGTAGAGATGGGGTCTTGCTCTTGTTCAGGCTGGTCTGGAACTCCTGACCTCAAGTGATCCTCCTGCCTCAGCCTCCCAGAGTTCTAGGATTACAGACATGAGCCACTGTGTCCGGCCTGATGATGTTATTTCTAACTTGGACTGCTACAATAGTTCTTCATTGCCCACAAAAAGAAGTAAAAACTATTTCACACATTATATACTTCACACAGCATATAAAGCACCCCATGTACATCTCTTTAGCCTTATCACTGTTCACTGTCTAGAGCAAAATCATACCTTCTGGAATAGCCTGGGTAGGCAGTTTAACAACTGCTAGCTATTTTGATATTCTCCCTGCATTCCCACACCCATTCTTCCTGCCTTCCCCTCCCTCACCTGGCAAAAACTCCCTTCTGTAGATAGAGCTTAAGAATTATTTTTTTAGTGTGTTCTTTTAGACGCTGCTCCTCTGCCCTCCTTTTCTCTGGTTGAAATGACCTATTGCTCTTTTGTCCTCTATACATATTACTTATGACATTGTTCTTACATAGCTTCATTGTATTTGATTACCAGACTTTAACCTCTTCTGAAAACAGAGAACATGTCTTAATTCATTTTTGTTTGCTCCATGTAGCAAAATGGCATGTAGTAGGTACCCAATAAATATTTGTTGAATGAATAAATGCACATTTGTTAAAATATCTGTAGACTTAATCTTGACATCATTTCCTTTTTATAGATATGCGGTAGATGATGTTCCCTTTTCAATCCCTGCTGCCTCTGAAATTGCTGATCTTAGTAACATCATCAATAAATTGCTGAAAGACAAAAATGGTGGGTATCTAGACTTAGGAGAAGGCATAATGCCACTGCTCTAAAATGCATTACATTTTAATTTTATTTCCTTTTTTGGGCCTCATTTATATAATACTATATGAATTTTATAATGGTAAAATTTATACATTATAGGATATAGGTTTCCCTGCTGGATGATACTTTGAAAGAAAAGTTTTCAGAAAAAATTATTTTTGTTTCATATGTGTTTAAGGCAATACAGAAATATGGTGATTGTAATTTAGGAATAAAGATTTTAATATAATAATTGTGGTATAGAGGTAATCGAGGCCTTGTGATTGTGCTATGGAGTGCTAGGTTGTGTAGGCATAAAACAAATGTCTTTGTGTGCTTAGGCCACACTGAAGCACAAAGCAAAATGACAATAATCAGTGAATATTTATTTTATGTAATATCCAAATGCCAATATTAATATTATTTTATTTTTTGTGTTCAGAATTCACAAAAAAATTTGATGTAACAAAACATGCAAGAATACCAAGTAAGACATTTATAAATATATACATATTAAACATATTGTACTAATATAAATTATTTGCCCATTAAATTAATATGGAAAATGTATGTAAAAATATAGATGAAATAAGATTGGCCATGAATTGATAATTATTGAAGTTGGGTGATAGGTATATGGCAATTTATTATATATTATTTTCCACTTTTGCATATGCTTGAAATTTTCTATAATAAAATGTTTTTTTAAAGTAATGAAACATACATAAAATAGAGAAAATTTAAACATGAAATATTGAAAGTAACATAAAGTGTGATCCTAAAAGACAGAATTTGTCAATGGAGTCACCATTTAGAGGCAAGTATATTTTTATGTAGATGTTTCCAATGCTAAAAAGGTCTTTCGAGTCTATCCTAGTTGGAAGAATGGGGAGGTAAGAGTTATAAACTAATGCCTAATATTTTCCTCTTCATCTTCTAATAATCCCATAACTTTTTTGTGAAGTTTGAAATGATGTTTTTGAACAACTTTGAAGGGGGGCAGGGTCTGCAATCTTTTTATTGCTAGCAAGCTACAGTTCTTGATTCAAAGATATTCACATAGCATTTCCTATTGCTCCTTGTCTTTACTTCATCATGGATTTGTAGAGATTCTGATGTGTAGTTACCTTTATAAATTTCAAAATAGCTCTATATTCTACTTACTGAAAAAGTCTTTGAACTAGAGTGTTGCAAGAATTGTTCTTGCAGCAGATTTGCAATCTCAGTATGTGGTGGTTGTTACCCAAATAGTTGCATATTTTTCTTAACTTGTAGATTGGCATTTGTCTTTTTGTGTAGACTATTAATATTTTGCAACTCCAAATGAAATAATGGATATAAGTACAGTAGTGATTATCAATAGCTGTTAAAAGCATTAATTAGGTAAATAACTGACAGCAAACATTATGGTGAATGGAATCAGACTGACATCATCTTAGCCCAAAGTCACATCTTAACATCTAACAAAGAAATACAACCAAATATTATATGCATCCTGACATGATGCAATAGGAAATATACAATACTGCCTGTGAATATTCTTGTCAAAAAGAAAAAATATCAAACCTGAAATTTAATCAAGCATTTAGGTCTGACTGGTTTATAGGATATGTGAATAATAGAGGAACACGTTAAGGGACACCTCGGAGATGTAATCAACCAAATCCAGAATATAGGAAATACTACAAGACAGATGACCCACTTTCTTCAACAAATAAATGGCAAGGAGAAAAAGAACGGAGAACTGCTGAAGATTAAAAGAAACACATCGATCAAGTATACTGTATGGACTTTGGATACTGATTTTTAAAAGTTCACTGTAAAATATATGAAAATTGGCTATTTGATATTAGAAGGAATAATTGTTAAATTTTTAAATATTAAGTCCTTATATTTTAGAAATATAACACTAAAATATTTACAGATGAAATAATATCATTTCTGAGGTTTGCTTTAAAGTAAACCAGCGGGGGAATGGAGGGAGGAGTACAGATGATTTTCCATGAGTTGGTAGATGTCAAAGTGGGTAATAGTGATGGGAATTCATTGTTATTTCTACCTTTTTTTTTTTTGGAGCGAGAGTCTCGCTCTGTTGCCTGGGCTAGAGTGCAGTGATGTGATCATAGCTTACTTCAACCTCAAACTCCTGAGCTGAAATGATCCTCCCGCCTCAGCCCCTCAAATAGCTGGGACTACAGGTGTGCGCCACCATGCCCGGCTAATTTTTTTTCTATTTTTCATAGAGGTGGAGTCTCGCTCTTGCTCAGGCTGTTCTCAAACTCCTGGCCTCAAGCAATCCTCCTGCCCTTGGCCTCCCAGCGTGCTAGGATCACAGGCTTGAGCTACTGTGCCCAGCCACTACTTTTGTATGTTGGAATTTTTTTCATACAATAAAAAGTTTTTTAAAAATCAAAATAATTATACCAACAACAATAAAAAGGAGATTATGCTAACAGAATAAAATATTTCTGTTCTTAAAAATCACATAGTATACTGAATTACATGGCCTGATTGTGCCATGAAAAATTCTAGAGACACTCAGAGACCACACTGGGATAATAGGTACCTATTAGTTTTGGGGTTCTTGTATACCTCTGCCAATATCACTTCAGACTCAGAGTACTAATAAATTCATTATGTATTTTCTTTAGAGTTCCACAAACATGTGGAGTTTGATTTCCTTATCAAGGGCCAGTTTCTGCGCATGCCCTTGGTCAAACACATGGAACTGGAGAACATCTCATCAGTAAGTTAACTTACCTTCTGTATTTTACTTAAGGCATTGTCAGATATTGTAGCTCAACTTCTTTTAGAATCAGCCTGAATCTATCTTTAGCACCCAAGATTCTTTTGGTTATTGTTTTTTCCTATAAATTTGAGCTTCAGTTTCTACATATTAAATTTTAAAACCCCCTCTTTTTGTAAGGGTATTTTATTCAAAAAATAAATGAATGAACATATTCTTCATATTTGTAGAAGAACTGGCAAGAAAGGGAATAGCAAATATATGTGTACAAATAATACAGTTATTATTCGGCACATATAAAAGCTATGTGTTAGGTTATTGTGATTTCCCCCTTTTCTCTAATTTTCAAACTTTCCTTAATATTGCCTTTATAATTAAGTATATAATTTATAATTGCTTTTTTTTGGTGATTTAAAAAATTGTGATACAATATACATAACATAAAATTCAACACTTTCACCATTTTTAGGTGTACAGTTCAGTGGCATTAGGTATATTCACAGTGTTGTGCCTGCACTGTTCATTTCCAGAACTGTTTCATCATCCTAAACAGAAGCTCCACACCTATTAAATAATATGCTTTTTTTAATAATTTTAAAGTTCTCTTATATTCTCTTTTTTTCCTACTTTTAGCATAAGTTTTCCAGGGCCATTAATATTTATTAGTATTACTCTTAGCGCACTGTTAGGTCAAATAAAGTTTTTGACTTTTTGAATGGCTCCAAATTTTCTGGGTTATGAAGGGGACTGATATGAAGGGGGTGCATTAAATTGAGTGTTCTTTATCTTCCTAGTATAATATTTTAAAACCATACTACCTGATTGGTTTCTGGTTTCTCTCTGTTACTAGGAAGAAGTTGTGGAACTAGAATACGTAGAAAAGTACACTGCACCCCAGCCAGAGCAATGCATGTTCCATGATGACTGGATCAGTTCAATTAAAGGGGCAGAGGAATGGTATTGCCAGTTGAATGCTCTTCTGTTTTCTTATGTATCTCCTTCAGTCTTTTAAAATCCATTATGTGAATATTTTTGTCTGATTCAATGTTCTTTGTAAAAGTAATTTTGTGATATGTGTATTGGTGATCATGCCAAACAGAAAGATCTTTGCATTCAATGTCTTCAAGAAGAAACAGATGTTTATTAATAGGTTTTCTTTTCTGTTTCAGGGTGTTGTAGTGACATTTGTCTTCTGAATAAGTCAGGTGTCTTAGGGCATTTAATTTATTTGGTTTGCATATGTTCCTTTTAAGGCCAAGAATATCATTTTTTTCATAGAGGGAAAAATAACTTTTGTAGCCACAGATCTCCTGGCCTACTACCATGAGTATGCATATCATTGCTATTTTAGGGCTAAAAAGAACAGACTGGAATCAAGTAAGAAGGTATGGATGGCTCAGAGCAAATCCCCACTGGCTTTACTTGTAGAAAAGCACCTCAAGAGTGGATCATATTAGGTTATTAAGTACAAAATGTCCTATTTCCTTAAGTACTAAGTTTGACAGTTGATACCTCTGACATTTCACTTTGACACTTCTTGGTTTATTTTTATTGTGAAGGTACATCCTCAGTCTTTCAAACACACATTTTGGCTTGTGATTATCTTTCAAATTTTTTTGTAGAGCAATTTTTGTGAAACCATGGATAAGTCAGAAATTTGTGTTATTTTTGAATATGAGTTCTGTTGTGGAACGAATGCAGCACAGACAGCTTGAAATAGCAATGAAGTGTTTGGGAAGGGTGTGGCCAATGAATGCACAGTACTTCACGGTTTGAGAAGTTCTGTTCTGGTGATTTTAGTCTTGAAAATGAGCCACGTGGGCAACCTGAGACCAAGGTGGATAATGATGAGCTGAAAACTATAATGGAAGTAAATCCATCTCAACCTACGCGTGAATTAGCAGCAAGGTTTGATATTACTATTCCCGACAATACTGGACCATTGGAAACAAATCGGCAAGGTAAAGAAGCTGGATAGATGGGTTTTGCATGAATTAAACGAATGTCAGAAGAGAAATCATCTCGAAGCTTGCCCTTCTTTGCTTTCATGGTGTAAAGATGAACCCTTTCTACACTAAATTGTTATTTGTGATGAAAAATGGATTCTTTTTGACAATCGCAAGTGTTTGGCGCAATGCTTGGATAAAGGTGAAGTGCTGAAACAGTCCAAAACCGAATATTCGTCAAAAAAAGCTAATGGTGTCTGTTTGGTGGGCCAAGACTAGTATTAATCTACTATAACTTCATGAAACCTGGTCAATTGATTACAGCGATGTCTACGGCAACCAATTGGACATAATGATGAAGATGCTTGAGATTAAGCAGCCAAGATTGGTCAATAGAGACAGGCCAATCCTCCTGTAAGACAACGCTTGACCACATGTTACACAAACAATGCTGCTCAAACTACAGCAGCGGACTTGGAAACTCTCTGTCATCCACCGTATTCACCAGACCTTGCACCAACTGACTACCACTTCTTCCAGGCTTTGGACCACTTCTTGCAAGGAAAAATATTCAGTTCTCAACACTGTGGAAAACACCTGCAATTTCATCGCCACTTGCTCTCCAGGCTTCTTTGCTGCTGGCATAAACAAGCTACCGTTAAGATGGAAAAACTGTGTCAATAGTTTAGGCACATACTTTGATTAATTGTACTGCTTCTTGTTTGAGATATAATAAACCACAGTTCTGATTTGAAATTGGACATTTCATATTTAATCACCTATAGTAGGAGCTTACGTCTTTCAAAGAATGTCTTTCCGGAGTTATAATATAAAGTTATATTTTCACTGGTTTTACTTTTACTTTAAATGATTTTATTGTTTTTCTCTTTAATGGTTTTCACTGGTTAAGTACAAAGGACTTCAGGTTGAGTTTACCTTATCTGAAATGCTTGGGAATAGAAGTGTTTTTGATTTTGTATTTTTTCATATTTTCTTGGATTTTGTTGGAATATTTGCATATATTTAATGAGATATCTTGGGGATATGATCCAAGTCTAAACAGGAAATTCGTTTGTGTTTCATTTATACCTTATACTTATAGCCTGTAATGTTTACATTTTATACAATATCTTTAATCATTTTGTGCATCAAAGTTTTGACTGCGACCCATCACATGAAGTCAGGTGTTGAATTTTCCACTTGTGGTGTCACGTTGGTGCTCAAAAAGTTTTGGATAGGCCAGGTGCTGTGGCTCACACCTGTAATCCTAGCACTTTGGGAGGCTGAGGCAGGAGGATCACTTGAGGCTAGGTGTTCAAGGCCAGCCTGAGTGAGACCTGGTCTCTACAAAAAATAGAAAAAGTAGCCAGGCGTGGTGGTGGGCGCCTGTGGTCCCAGCTACTTGGGAGGCTGAGGCAGGAGGATCGCCCAGGAGTTTGAGGTTGCAGTGAGCTATGATATGATGACGCCACTGCACTCTAACACAGGGCGACAGAGCAAGACCCTGTCTTTAAAAAAAAAGAGTTTTGGATTTTGGAGAATTTCGGATTGGGGATGCTCAACTGGTATTAGGCTTTACCAACAATTTGTATAGCTAACCTAAGAGTTGTATTATTTGTAAAAATAGTAAAAATGAAATCTAGGGTCAATTATTATTTTCAGGAGGTCAGGAAAAGTCAAGTGTAACATCTGATCTATTCTAATATGCTTTGAAATCTTGATCTTCATATTAAAGAAGAATTTAAAAGTGTAATCCTCAAGGTTTACTTTGTCATCGCCATAGAAACACAATTGATTTTCAGGGTTTGAAAAGCTGCTTTTTGTGTTTTATAGGTTTTTTTTTCTCCCTATAGGATCTTGACTGGTTCTTACGATAAGACTTCTCGGATCTGGTCCTTGGAAGGAAAGTCAATAATGACGATTGTGGGACATATAGACGTTGTAAAAGATGTGGCCTGGGTGAAAAAAGGTTAGGACTCTGCCTAAACTGAGAGGAATCCTAGATAGGGATTTGGAAATAAGCCTTTTTTAGTGCTGGGGCTGAATGGGGAGTGGGTAGGAAATGTCTCATGCTTCAGTTATTGTGATGTCTTTAAAAAATTCAGTGTTCAAGAAGAATAGGATTATATAAAAAATTCATAAATTGGTGGAGGTGAATCTTAATGGAAATTACATCGGATAATACACATCTTCAAATTAATATTGAGTATGTTAAACTCATATCTTCTATTTTTGGAGAATCTTCCCATTAAACTGTGTTAGCTTTCTTTTTAAAAGCTGGCTGTGTGAGCTCTTTATCTTTTTAACATCTTTTTCAACAACAAAAAATTTCAGTTCTTCGGTTTCAGAACATGATGCATCTAAAATGTTGCCCTAATTTGATTCTTATTCTTATGTTCTCCTTTCTTCAGACAGTTTGTCTTGCTTGTTACTGAGTGCCTCCATGGATCAGACTATTCTCTTATGGGAGTGGAATGTAGAGAGAAACAAAGTAAAAGCCCTACACTGCTACAGAGGTCATGCTGGAAGTGTGGACTCTATAGCCGTTGATAGCTCAGGAACTAAAGTAAGTAGCTCGTGTGTTATTAGCACTGTGTTAGATTAGAATTTGAGCTTCATATTAAACATTTTTTCCTACATATATTCTTTGTAATTGGCCTCGTTTCTTAATAATCAGTGACTAATGAATATGATTTCAAACCAAAAGTAAATATTCATACAATAAGAGATATAAAGATTTATTTCCTCAGTCTGAGTATCTCTGGTTTGGAATCTTACATAGACTGCAGAAATTTTAAGAAATGAGGTAAACAAGTAATGTCTTTATGTAACCTTCCTAAATCGTAGTAATTGACATATTTTTAATCTGTATCAGCTACTCTTAAGTGTTGTCAACAATTTAGAATGTCTAGTTGATCATCTGAGACTTAGCATACACTAAAGTTAGTGTTAATATAATTTGTTTTACTATCAGTGTTGAATCTACTCTTTATCATGACAAAATGGTAAAAGTTAGTGAAAAGGAAACAAACTGAGGGGAATACTATATTGATTTATTAATATGAGTGGTTACAAACCTACTTATAATTTGAAAGTTTCCTAAGCCACACTGAAGTATTCTAGTCTTAAGAGTGTTACTTCAGTACTTCTTTGCCAGTTAGGGCAACAACATGTTTGATGTATTCTAAGGTAGAGATTTATGATTTTTCATATTGAGCCAAAAAGAAGGTTTACGTGTTATTGAGTCCAAACTTAAGTGAATTTAACTGTACCCCATCTCTTGGCTATAAGAGGCAGAAACTCATCTTGAGCTTGTTTAAGCTTAAAAGAAAATTTATTGGATTGTGAGATCCAAGGAAGGAATGAACAACCACATCACAAGAAGAGAGATGGTGCTTTGGGGCCTCGGGAACCAGTGGAACGGAGGCTTAAATGCGGCCAGCACACCCTCTCCCTCTCGTCTCTCAAGTTGACTTTATTCTTTCTCATCTCAGACTGGCTTTCTCCAGGTGACAATAAACCTGGCCTTCAGTATTTCCCAGGTTTTACATCCTATTTGATCTGTCCTTAGAAAAGGACTAACTTCGACTCTCTGGAACACAAGTTCTTTGAAAAGATCCTGAATGAGGAAGAGACCTACTGGTATAGGATAGGTCAGTTGCGCACCCTAATCTAAGCAACCATGGCCAGGGCACAGGGCCACGTAAGAATGGCAGCTCCCTTGATTGCCATGCAAGTGGATGGTACTGCGTCCAGGAGAGTAAGAAGTTGGGCAGATAAACCACAGTAGTAAAGTATTTTAGAGCATATGAGCCACAAAGATTAAGCAAGCAAAGTAAGTGTTTTTAAGTTTAATAGGAAAAAAGTGAGGCAAATAATATGAATTATATTACATATGCTTTTTCCTTTCATATACATCTGTTTAGTTTTGCAGTGGCTCCTGGGATAAGATGTTAAAGATCTGGTCTACAGGTAAATTAAGTGTTTCTTTTACTTTTACTTATTAATGATGTTTTAAGAATTTCAACTCAGTGAAAGAGGATTTTTTTAACCCAAATTTTGCCATAAAAATAGGCCAGAGCTTTTTAGAATACACATATAAAAGCATAGTATGGCAACAAATTAGTATATTTCTTTGTGTTTCAAGATGTTTTTTCTACCTCACCATCTCCTTGCTTATTGTACAGTGTCACTGAGTTGCTGCAAGTATCAACATGTTTGGTACAATGGGACATAACTACTTTAGTTCTCAGAGTTCCCTTTTTCAGGAACCTGGAAATAAGCAAAAATACCTTCTCAGTTATTTTAACTCACTTGAAGTCATTTTACTGTTAGAGGAATTTCTTAATTAAGCTGGTTTACTTTAAAAAAATTTTTGATACAGTTTACCAGACTTAGTATTATTACTTTGAAAACAGATTAAAAGGAACGAATTGAGGAAGAAGGAGAAAGAACTTCTAGAGGAAGGTGCTTTGATAGTATAGTAAGAAGACACTGATGGGAAGAAAAGAGGGAAAAAAATACATACAGATATTTTAGTTTTAAAATCTAGTAGCTGGAACTATTTATTGCACAGGTAAACAGACCAGAATACCTACATTACTTCTAAGGGAATTGCTGTATTACACAGTATGATACCTCAAATACAGTTTACAAAGTAGAGTTGAGAGGATTCAAGAAAAGGTTAACCACTTTTAAATAATGTGTAAGATGGCAGGAAATATATAATCCATTTTAGTAGATCTTATAAAAATGATTAAACAAACAGTTTTGGGGCGAAAAGCAGTTTAGTTTAGAAAATTTTCCTTTTGTAGAATATTTTATTTTTTGATAATGCTGAGTAAATGAGATATTGTATATGATTAGATGTTACCTTAAAAGGATTTATAATCTAGTTAGAGAAAGCAGACTAATATTCATAAAAGATACAAAACATAAAAATCTGTATTTTTCAATCTGGGTGTGCTACCTAACCAAATGATGTATAACAAGGATTTTTTTTTAAAAATTTTTAAAAAACTGTGAAACACTTTTCTTTGTTAGAAAAGTAAAATAGTCAAGGAGAATAAACATGGCTAAAACGTATCTCCTTTTATCATGTGTTTACCTTATTATTCCCTCCTTCGTTATATAAACGTAATCTAGACATAACTCTCCTAGAACTAGCAGTAAGCAATTTTTCATGGTTAAGATAAAGTGATAAATATTTATAATGATGATCTTAAAGACAGTAAGATTTCAAACTGGTTAGGTTTTAGTTTTTTAATATACTTTATTTTTTGCTTTTTTATTATTGAAGATTGGTAATCCAGGTATTATTTTTATATATAACTTTCTGTTAACCAAAATGATGGGGAATATCCATTCCCTAACCAGTTGTGATAACATGGGGAAACTGTGTATCTAGAAATGTACAGAATTCTTTTAGACAGTTTGCAATTAATATTAAGTTTTTATAATCAAATCTAATTAATACTGTATGATGTAGTGCCTACAGATGAAGAAGATGAAATGGAGGAATCCACAAATCGACCACGAAAGAAACAGAAAACAGAGCAGTTGGGACTAACAAGGGTAAATATTTGTGAGAACTGACTGTACATGGCTTAGGTCTGTATTGATGAATATATGGTAATTTAATGTGGTCTTTCTTATTTACGTATCCTTTTGTCTTACCTTGCTTCTTTGACCATGACTGCTTTCTTTCAGTGGGTTTGTAAATGTTTATTATAAGCACTGTACCATTGCTACATTTCTCTGAGTCTATTTTATTTTAGTTTAATTTTAGAGACAGGGTCTCTGTCGCCCAGGGTGGAGTGCAGTGACACGATCATAGCTCATTACAGCCTCGAACTCCTGGGCTCAGCTATGCTCCTGCCTCAGCCTCCTGAGTAGCTAGGACTACAGGCACGTACCACCATGCCCAGCTAATTTTTTTATTTTTTGTAGAAATGGAGACTTGCTATGTTGCCCAGGCTGGTATCTGAGTCTTTGGGTATAGTAGCATTGAGCTAGGTTTACAGATTGGTAGCATGATTATTATATTTGATCTCTGGTGCATTCTAAAGTAGGATCTTTACATTGTTAAAGTTTGCAGTAAAGTTAAGTGAATTATCTAATTACCTGACTGTTTAATAATATTATTTGTTTTATACACTGAGGATATAATTTCTATTAGGGATGCTAGTTATATCTTCTAAATCACTAGAAACCTAGAGTTTAATTTGGGATTTGATTCTATCATTTAGCTTTTAGATCCCATTAAATCAAACTCAGAAAGTTCATCCAGATTTTTTTTTTGCTTTCAAAAAAATATTTAATTGACAAATAAAGATTGAATATTCAAGGTATACAACATGACTCTGTATATATACACACTGTGTAATGATTATCACAATCAAATTAATTAACACATCCATCCCCACCCATGCTGTACATTAGATCCCCAGAACTTGTTCATCTCATAACTGGAAGTTTGTACCCTTTGACCAACATTTCCCATTTCCCCTACACCTCGGCCCCTGGCAACCACCATTCTACTCTCTACTTCCGTGAGTTTGACTTTTCATCCAGATTCTTATTTATCCTGTTTTGTTATGAAGATATTTATCATAATATGATCTGACCTGTATTTATATACTTTATATGAAGGACAATACTGAGTCAGGTTTAGGAAAACATATTTTTCGTTTGTTTTCTAATAGCTGTAATGAATATACAGTAAATCAAGCACACATTTGCATATTAGTTCTTGCAGTCACCAATAAGATACCTTGTAAAAATTGTTGAACATGAGGAATAAAATGTGATCATAAACGATTCATCAAATAGAATGCAGTAAACAATAGCATTTATTGATTGCAGTGGAAAGTAGTGATTTATAACTTCTTAATACGTTTAAACATAGACTGCTGAATTGCAGGAGAAGAGATCTAACACCTACTCAGCTTCCTTTCTCTGATAGGACAAGTTAAAGCTAGAAATATCTTACCAATTGGATATTGTGCCAGTGTAATTTATATTCATGCATATCCCTGATCAAAGCTCCAGGGAAGGTATGAGTAGGAAAAGATTTCTTGAGTTATAAAAATATTTTACTAAGAAGGTAGCCTTTTTTCCTCTTTTCCATTAAAGTTTAGCATGGAATATAGCTCAGTGAATTTTTACAAGTGTGTATACTCAAGTAATCACTACCCAAGTCAAAATAAAGAGAATTACTAGCACACTAGAAGACTCCCTCTAGCCTACCTTTCAATTAGCCCCCTAAAGGTAATCACTTCTGACTTATACAATCTTAGATTAGTTTTCCTTTTTTCCTTTTTAACATTTACCCTCAAGGAAAGACTACCTGTTTTTAAATTTTATATAATATCTGTCACAGTCATTCATGCTGCTACCTGTAATACATGTAATAGTAGTTCTTTTTATTAATATATAGCATTCCATTGCGTGAATATACCAGAGTTCATCCATTCTTTTGGTGGACGTTTAGGTTGTTTCTGGTTTTGGCTACCGTGAATAAAGCTGCTATGAAAGTTCTCATACTTGTCTTTTGGTATACATGTGCAGCCATTTTGCATATGTAGGATTGCAGAAGTAGAATTGCTGGATCACTCAGGGTGTACATATGTTTGGCTTTCTGAATGTTAGCTACTGTCAAAAAGTTTTCCAAAACAGTTATATCACTTTATACTTCATTTAACAGTATATGAGAGTTAGAGTTTACTCCACATCTTTACCAGCACTTGATATGGTCAGTTTATTAAAGCCATGATTGATTTTTATTTTACCAAGTAACCTATGCTTACAATGCTTACATTAACTTACTTTTTAAAAGTGTTACCGTTTACTCGATTTTTGGTGGTATGAAGTGGAATTTAAGCCCTGGCTCTTTGATATTCAATTGTGAAATATCTGTTCATATTTTTAGCCCATTTTTAAAAAGTGCTTATTGACTTGTAAGAGTTCTTTATGTATTTTGGGTATGTGTATTACAACTATTTTCTCCCACCCTGCTTTGCTGACACCTTTTTTTAGGGGTGTGTACTTTTTTAAGCTTGCTTCCATTGCTCATTTTATTTGAGAGAAATAATAGTATATTGATTTTCTCATTTAGTTTTTTATAGGGCTTACACTCATGCATTCGTAAATTATAATTGAAGTTATGCCAGAGACCCTTGAAGTGCAAGTGACACTGAAAATGTTGGTGCAGTTATAAATAATAGGAAAATTTCGATTTCAGAAAAAAGAGATAAGACATATATCAAAAATAGTTATCTTCTCTTTGCATTTCTTTCCAGACCTGACTTGTATTAATGTGATTAAATGCCTCCAAGCAGTTAATTTACCTGTTATTTGCTTCCTTTATTAACATACAGTAAGGTTTTATTCTCTATAACTCTCAAAATTGCTTTTTTCCCTCCAGTACTATTCCACTTTAGTTTGTTTATAGTAACAATGCCAATGTTGACTTTTCTACCTTTAAAAAAAATTATACAGCCCAGGCGTGATGGCTCACACCTGTAATGCCAGCACTTTGGGAGGCCAAGGCAGGAGGATCACTTGAGCCCAAGAGTTGGAGACCAGCCTGGGCAACATAGCAAGACCTGTCTCTACAAAAACAAAAAAATTAGCTGGTGCAGTGGCACACGCCTATAGTCTTAGCTACGTGGGAGGCTGATGCAGGAGGATCGCTTGAGCCCAGGAGTTCGAGGCTTGAGTGAGCTGTGATCATACCACTGCACTCTAGCCTGGGCAACAGAGTGAGACCCTGTTTCAAAAAACAAAATTTATATAGAGGAAAATTCGCCTTTTTTTTGTATAGCTCTTGAGTTTTGGTAAATGCATAATATCATGTAACTACTGTACAATCAAGATACAGAACACAGTAGCCCTCAAAACTCATATTGCACCTTTTTAGTCAGTCCTTCCTCCTTCCTCTATTTTCTGACAACCACTGATCTAGTCTCTGTTCCAACCATTTTTTCTTTTTCCTGAATGTCATATAAGTGGAACCACACAATACAGTGTATATAGTCATCTTTTTTTTTTTTTTTAATTTTTTTTCCTCTAAACATTGTGCCATAAGAGTAGATAGTCTTTTGCATCAGGCCTTCTTCACATAGCATAAAGCATTTGAGATTCTTCTTCCGCATGGTTAGGAATCAATGGTTTGTTTCTTTTAAATGCTGAGTAGTATTCTTTTGTATGGATATACCACAGTTGGTTTAATCATTCATCAGTTGAAGGATATTGGGTTGTTTCCAGTTTGGCAGTTATGAGTAAAACTGCTATCAATATTTGTGTTCAGGTTTTTGTGTGAACCTAAGTTTTCCTTTCTCTTGGGTAAATACCTAGGAATGGGATATGTTTGATAAGTTTGATATGATAAGTTTACTTAATGTTTTTGCCATGTCATTTTCTATTCTAGATCCTTCTGGTTTACCTCTATTTTAGATCACATCAGAGGTTGTTCTGTTCATCACTCGTCCATCAGTTTCCTTTACTTCTTGCAGGAAAATTTTGGAACTAGGAGAGAGACCTTAGGGATCATTTGGTCCAGGAGTTGGCAAACTACAGCCCAATAACCAATTTGGCTGTCACCTATTTTTGTGCTACAGAGAGCTAAGAATGGTTTTTGCATTTATAAGGGGTTTTAAAAACAAAGAATATGCAACAGAAACTGTATGTGGTCTGCAAAGGCCAAAATATTTACTTGCTGGCCCTTTATCAAAAATGCTTGCTTCCTGATCTAGTATAACCCCCTCATATTACAGACCAGGTAATATTTAAGGAGGTTATAAAAGTAGATTGACTGTCTCCCATTACAGAATTCTTTTCCTCTCTCTTTTACATGTTCCTTATATTTAAGACAGGTACTATACCTAGTTTGGGGCTTTTGGTCTGAGAAAGACATTAGAGATTTCAGAGTATTAATAATTGAGCCATGGAAAGATTAAATGATAGGACTTAAAGATGCCAAGGAAATGGTAATAGGTAAGAATAACCTATTGAGATTAATTTACCTGGAGAAGTTATGTAGAAATTGGCAGCGTCTTCACTCAAACCTAGATCTGTCTGATCCTCAATCCCAAGGGAGGACCCCTACCATGTGGAGTACAGTAAAGATCATCACTATGCTAACTACCAGGAATAGAAATGCAAACACTTTGACCCACTGCATCCGGGGCTGCACTTTTACCAATTGCCTGAGTCTGGTGAGACAGAACACACACACAACAAGCAGATTTATTACTTACAGATAGGCAGCAAGGAACAACAGAAGCCTAGATCCATTGTGAGCTTGTCCCACAAGTGTCAAGAAAGCTGCCTGGGGCAAATGGATTCTCAACTGCGTGTGTCCTACTTGCACACAGCTGAGGAATCCCAAAAAGCATCCTGCCCTGGGTTTTATACCCTGGGATTATGTTGACTTACTGGGCAAAGCTTTGAAGGACATCCTGTTTGTAGGCTGGTAGTGGAATAGAGCACAGGCTATACTTACCAGACCCTCCCTATTTCAGGATGTTACATTCCTTGCACATTCTGCAGTTATTCTGAAAACTATAGGCAAGAAGAAAAGGGGAGAAACTGGGTCAGTCAGTTCAAGGCCGTTTGGGAACCACCGAGCACTAACCTTTAATATCCTATGTTTGTCAGCTGGGAGAATTAAGTTAGTGTTAATACTGCTCAAAATGAAAAGTAGAACAGATGGGAAACAGCAGAATATAGTGGAAAGACTACAAACTTTGGAGTAATACTTGGGTTCAAATTCAAGTCTGTCACTTATAAGCTGTATACCTTGGGCAAATTATCTTCCTTGGCTTCATGTCTTCATGTATAAAATAAAAACAGAAATATCTATCTTGTTGAAAGAAGAAATAAGACAGGATATGAAAGCTAAAACACCTGGCAGAATATCTAGCATATGGGCTTTGGAAGTAATAACTACTGTTATTGTTTGAATTACTCTGAAATGAAAATACTTTCCCCTTTTGGGGATCTTTCATTTCTAGACTCCCATGGTGACCCTCTCTGGCCACAAGGAAGCAATTTCCTCAGTTCTGTGGTCAGATGCTGAAGAAATCTGCAGTGCATCTTGGGACCACACAATTAGAGTGTGGGATGTTGAGTCTGGCAGTCTTAAGTCAACTTTGGTAAGACTTATAAATTCAGTAGTCCTCTGATTAACTTTGATCTTTTAAGTGATAAACTTCTAGAGATGGTTTTTTTTAGTCCACCATGGTGAAATGTTCCTTCCTTTTCTTTTCCAGACAGGAAATAAAGTGTTTAATTGTATTTCCTATTCTCCACTTTGTAAACGTTTAGCATCTGGAAGCACAGATAGGCATATCAGACTGTGGGATCCCCGAACTAAAGGTCAGTCATGTAAGCCACTGGGGGAAAAACATGTGTAAATAATATCAATTCCTCTTCTCACAGATGTGTAAAAAAAAAAAAAAAAAGATAAATTTCTACCAATATTTTTTGGGGTTTTACCTACTTCTCTTTTCTAAAATTCAACACTTGTTATCTTTTTTGCTTTGTTCAGATGGTTCTTTGGTGTTGCTGTCCCTAACTTCACATACAGGCTGGGTGACATCAGTAAAGTGGTCTCCTACCCATGAACAGCAGCTGATTTCAGGTTCTTTAGATAACATGGTGAAGCTGTGGGATACAAGAAGGTAAATCCTACTTATGATCTACAAAAAAAAAAAAAAAAAATGAATTTTCTATTATATACAGAAAAAATGAAACAAATACTGAAATGATTACCCAAAACCAGAAGGGTAAAAAAAAGTTCTTGATCATACTACCTGATGTGATAAATACTGATATCCTAAAGAGAAGCCAAGATCAAAGGAATTTTCTTCATGTGAATATGTTGGTGTTTTTGCATTTTGAAAGAATCTGATTCTGTGTTAATTTGTCTTTTACCAAAAAAAATCCAGAAGTTTATTAAGTCCATCTTTCTGACTTTGTTATAAAACAGGAGAAAAATAGAGTTTAGAAAGATAATCCTGAACCTTAATATAAATTATATGTTAATAGAAAGTTAAGTAAGAATACATATTTTTATAGATGTCTTTCTTATTCATAGGCTAGTGGTATGATAATAGTGTATACAGAGTCCCCCAATAAAATGCATACACAAATTATTTACATATCTTTACATGTAGAACAGATATGCATTACCCAAATACCTGTTGATGTGTTGTTGACATTAAATCTTTTACTATCCTTACACTAATTTATGGTAGATGACGTGTTAACATCTAGAAGGCATATACATTTTAATTATAAACTTTCTATAGCAGTTAACATACAGTTTCTGATAACAGTAGTAAGTGCTATGAAGAAAGTAAAGCAGGGCAAAGGAACACATCTTTGGGGAGGACCCCTCCGTGAAAGTGATATTTTAGTAGTGAATTGAACAATGTGAAGGTATGAGCCATGCACAGATCATGGCATAGGAAAGAGCAGACAAGGCGGGAAGAACCTTGGCATGCCGGCAAAATAGCAAGAAGGACAGTGTTGATGGAATGGAGTAAGCAAGGAGAGTGGCAGGACATGAGGCAGGTAGTGGTTATACCATGCAGGACCTTATAGGGCACAGTAAGGAGTTTGGGTTTCATTTTAAGTGCGCTGGGAAGGCTTTGGTGGCTTTTGAGCAAGGGAGCAAGAATGGAAGGAGAGAGGCTGTTGTTGTAATTCAAGAGACAGGTAATGGTGACTTGGACTATGGAGGTAGCATTCGAGATAAGTGGCTGTGTTCTAGGTATATTTTGAAGATAGCTGTTTGGCAGGATTGGCTTATGGATCGAATGGGGACACAGGAATCAAGGATAATGCCCACATTTTCTGCCTGAGATGGGAAAGAGTAGAAAAGCGGGTCATGAGGGAGAATCAAGAGTTTTGTTTTGGTTGTCTTAAGTAAATTTTTATAATGAAGTAACATTTTTCCTGAATATATTGGTTGCAGTAAATCTCTGTAGTCTGCTAATAATATAGGAAAAACAGGAGAGGTGGTCAAGTAAATACTCACAATTTTAAGATTAAGTGGTTATAAGGACAAAGATGGTAAATCCTGTAAAATTTTCAGAAAAGCATAAGTGATTATTCACTTTGAGAAAAGTATAATTGTTTTAATACTACGAATGCACACAACATATTAATATTTTCATCTTTTAGTTGTAAGGCTCCTCTTTATGATCTGGCTGCTCATGAAGACAAAGTTCTGAGTGTAGACTGGACAGACACAGGGGTAAGAATTTATTAGTTATATGCTGAAGAGGGCAGTATATTAGAATAAGTATATTGTTTGTGTTTATAAAGTTATTGGTTTCAATATATCGGATATTTACAGTTCTGTATTATTTCCGTTAATATCATTCATAAAAGCTCACATCTCATTCAAGAAGAAACAGATTTGTCCTTTAATAATAGGAGTGGTAAAATTTGAAATTTTGAATCTGTTTTTTCCCCATGAATATTTTAACGAAACATTTTAAGTCCATAAACTCACTACTTCAGTCTAATTGGATCAAAGTATTTCCCAGTTAGAAAAATCTTATACAATAAGTCTGCATTATAAAATGTGTTTAAAGAATTACAGTTTAATTATTTTTATGTATATATATGTGTAAGCTCTTATTGCCTAGGAATTCTTTCCAAATACAGGTTTACTTGAATAATTTGTATTATACAAACAATGCTATCCTTTAAAAACTTTTAATTTTCTTTAATAGGTAAAACCGTATCACCCTTCAAACTTTATTTTGTTACATATCTTAGCAAATGTTTCATAGAAAGCACTATAGCATGTTGTGCTTCAACCAAATTCAAATGATCACTTTTAATGTTTTAATATATAGTATTGTAATACAGTAGTGACATTTGATGTAATTGGTCCCTTTAAGTACTAACTCTTTTTTTTTTCTTAACATTTTTCACTGACCTTTAAGTACTAACTCTTAATGCAAGTTAACTGCTCATCCATAATTCCTTTTGTAATGAAAATCATCAGTATTTAATTAGATTTAGCTATCATATGAAATAATTATATTTACTTATATTTTTGTGTCTTTTTCTCTCCTTTTACACAGCTACTTCTGAGTGGAGGAGCAGACAACAAATTATATTCCTACAGATATTCACCTACCACTTCTCATGTGGGGGCATGAAAATGAATGATAATTTGATTATAGAGATTTGTTCTATAAATAAAATTGGTAGAGAATTATGAAATTACATTGATGAAGATGCAGCAAGCAGCCTTTTAAAGTTTATATAATGTTTTTACCCTTCATAATAGCTAACATATCACTTTTTCTTTATTTTGTATTTATAACACAATAGTTTGTATTTATAAAATATAAAATGTGACCTGCATTCTCTACCCTTTACAAACTCTTGAAATTCAATTGAGTTTTTTATTTCTTTTTAAGGGTATTTGTCTGAATTAAGATTTGCTTTTAAAATGCTGTAAAAGGATATATTAGAAATACAGTAGTAAATTGTCCAGATTTTTATTTCTGTTGGAGAAACTTAGGTTTTTAGTTAGCTATTTAAAAAAAGAATCCAGAAAAGACTAATACAAAATTTAATGGAGAAAAAATTAGAAATACAATTTCCTTTTGGCAAAATAAGTGATATTTAACTATACAAAAATTAGACTGTGGGTATTCAGAACATTAAAAATGTAGATGTTGCCAATTTATTAAGAATTAATTGAGATACTTCAAGGGAAGTACTTCGTAATGTCAAATCCTTTAGAAACTGCATACAGTTTTCATGGTAACCAGGAATCTCCTCTCTCCTTAACCTGTCCTCATATGTAGGTAAGAGTGAATTCTTTAGACAAAACCTTTCAGTCAGTATTAGTTAAACATTCCATAAATTTAATGATATCATTAGCATTTATCTTTATGCATGTTATATGTACAATATTTAACATAAATGTGTTTTTTAAATGACTTCATCTTTATTGGATTGGTATTCCTTAAGCAGAGTACTTACAACCTTTTAGTAATATATGGGAAATGAGTTTGGTCTCATCATTAGACTAATACAATATATCTCAAATGATGTTCCTGTTACAGAAGTCTGGGAAACAACATCTATACTTAGCTGCAGTTGACAGCCAAATTAACAGTGGATTGAACCAGTTAGGGGTTTAGTTCTCTTATATGTAGAAGCCCAGAGGCAGTCCAGGGCTAGTGTAGTGGTTTTGTTCCACATTCCTTAGGGACCCAGTCTCCCTCTACCCCTAGAATATGGTATTCATTTTCACATAGACCAAGAGCTAGAGCTCCAGTTATCTCATTTCTTAAAATGTATTTTAATGCCAAACAAGTGAATGAAGGTAGCCAGAAAATTCACACACGAAATCTTTGTTTTTCTCATTTTGTGCTGATTGGTATAAATTTTTTCATATTTGTAGTCTCTGAAAATCTTCTGACTTTCAGAGGACAAAGATGAATTTGTAGTCTTATTTTGGATAGTCTTTGAATGAACCTTAAGGACATTTTTTAAAATGTCTTTACTTAACTCTCCCAACCTGGACTGATCAAATGTAGTATGCATACACTGGATGGTTAAAGGTAAAGAGACCTATTTATCAGATGCAGTAGACAAAGAAGGAAGTGGCATCTAGAACTGGTCCCTCACCTATTCGCAATCCTGGTTCCACAGCAGGATACATTCATAGTTCAGGCATTCTCCCTTGGGATGGATATAACATTAGTGACCAAGTCTCTTGGACAAGGATTGTCTGTTGATCCCTGTTAAACTCCTCTCCTTGGGTAACTCAAGCGGTTAGATCTTATTCCCTGCAGGAAGAATATGAGAGGCCAATATAAGCTTAGAAGAGTCAGTCCTCTTATAACTTTGCTTCTTTTCCTCTGTCAGAGGCTGGAGTTAGTTACACCAGAGGCAGCTGCTGTACATGGAGTTATTTACTCCTAAGAATCACTTGGAGAAATGAGTGGAGCTACTTTTCCACTGCTGGCAAAAGCTAGGAACATGACAGTGCAGTGCTGAGGACCTGCTAACCAGTACCTGTTAATGCTGTCTTGTCACAGTAGTGGAGTTCATAAACATGTTGATATCTACTCTCTTACCTCATCAAATAAAGTTTTAAGAAATTCCTTTTCTTACTGTTTAACAATAAACTTCCTAAATTTAATATTAGGCTCAAAGTATACCTAATTGCTGAGTAAGTCAGTTAAGGGAAAAGATTGAACTACTATATACCAGGGTCTCTGCTGGGGTGGAGGAAAGGAAAAAAAAACCAAAAGTGTGTAAGCCATGCACACTACCTTCAAAAAGATCACACTCACGTGGGAGGTATTTATTAAAAATTTAGTTACAACAGTGTCCTAAGTGCAAAGAAAGATGTAAATGTAAAGTAGAGAGGTAGCATAGAGAAAGAACCAATTAGAATTGTGGAGAGCAAGTTGGCTGTCAAGAAAGGCGTCCTAGAACAGTAACATTCGAGCCAGACTTGGGCAGATAATTGGTTGGGCGGTGGGTGGGGTAAAGATGCAGGTTATTTCTAGCAGAGGGAGTGGCACAGAAGCATCAGAAATAATAGCTCAGAAATACTGTGAGGAAGGAAGTGGGTATAATCATTCTTATGCCAAGAAATTTAATTTTGTTTTTCCTTTTAAATAAAGCTGCCTTCCAGGTATTTTCTTAGACTCTTTTTTATATTGGAGAACATGAAAACAAAACCTTGTGATGGTTACCAAGATTATTGGGGTAGAAATTTGAGTTACTTAAAGTTTTTATTCTACACATGGAATGTAGAAAAAACAGCTTTTCTATAAGTAGATGATCAATATTTGCTTTGTGTATTTTCCTTTGAATTTAGAATTATCATTTTGGAACTATTGTCAATGCATAATAATATATCAGAATGCTTCCTAGCATTATCGGGGAAAGAACAAATGAAAACATAATAGCATAATTGAACAAACAACCCTGCAAAACAAAGCAAATACCAGTAATCTGGGAATTTCTGATAATGACATTGAAATCTGTTCACACCGCCTGAAATTCTTTTGATGTATTCTAGTTTTGAAAAATGACAGCAAATATAAGGAAAAATATTAATTTTAAATAGATACTACCATGGCTCCTATTAAAGGAAAAATATGACATTGTAAGAGTAAGCAGGATAGATATTCATCTTAATATCTTTTTTATTAAAAAGCCACTAATAAGAATCAGGTTTCATTAGGCAAGTGAAATCCAAATTTTGCTAACCAGAAACTGTCAGGTATAAAAAACAGCAGGGACTTTTTAGTCACTTTAGTGTTGACATTTTTGACTATCATAGACTTCAATTATCAAAAACAATATTTTGTTATATGAGCCAAATATATCTTAAATGTAACAGTGGAGAAGTTTTTCTGGTTGGTTTAATAGACATAGGCTATCTTCTAGTATCAATTCCACTGATCTGCAAATTTGAGAAAGTAAATTATTTTCTTGCAATGTCTATAAAAATAGGAATAAAACTGCATCCCACCAATCTTCTGACATAGGCACTAAATTACATGTATTTTAAGAGGAAGATATATGTTAGATTAAGTTTTTGGACAGTCATGCAGCTAGGAAATGGCAATGTCAGGATTTCAACTTGGATTTATCTGAGTTTAGAGCTCAAGCTCTTAACTAGTATATGTCTTGCCAGTTTTTTTTTTTTTTTTTTTCTTCCATTTTAGAGACAAGGGTCTCATTATGTTGCTCAGGCTGGTCTTGAATTCCTGGGCTCAAGCAATCCTCCCTGCCTCAGCCTCCCAAAGTGCTGGGATTACAGGCGTGAGCTACTGTGCCCAGCCTATTTTACCAATTCTTAATGTCATGCACAAGAATGTTTTTATAAGTGGAAAGAATTGAGTGTGGAAATGTTTTCATCTACATAAAAGAAAGGTTACATGTAAATTTACATGGCATTTATTGGTACTAAGTTACCATAATATGTTCAGCTTTGTATGTTTTTGCCTTTAAAATTAATTTCAATTTTAGTATACCACTAAATGTCTTACTGTAATAATATATAATGTATACTTTAAAATCCATTTCTGTATTTTCAAATAGGAATTGTATATAAAGCAAAAAGGAACTTTAGAAATTATCCTGTTATTCATGCATATAATTGAATTATCATCTTATTTATGTTATTAAAGGAAACCACAATCTAGACCGGTTAAGTACATAGTGTGAGGGTTTATAGCCAATTAATGATGGAGCTAGGAGACATGCCTCTGAGTAATTGACTACACAGAAATTATTTTGTTAGGTACTATCTGATAAAAAGTTTAGGAACATGTCAAACAATGCTATATGTCATTAGTGAAAGTATAATAACATGTTTGGGACTTTTAAATACCAGATTAAGTTCAGTGTTTGTCTCGGGGAGGAAATACTTTTTAAAAATCTGTCGATAACATTTCACATTTTATTTTATTTATTAAGACAGAGTCTCGCTCTGTCACCCCGGCTAGAGTGCAGTGGTGTCGTTATAGCTCACTGTGACCTCAAACTCCTGGGCTCAAGTGATCCTCCTGCCTCAGCCTCCTGAGTAGCTGGGACTGCAGGTGCACTTGTCCTATTTTTTGTAGAGACGGGGTCTCACTCTTGTTCAGGTCTCGAACTCCTGACCTCAAGTGACCCTCCTGTCTCTGCCTCCCAGAATGCTAGGATTACAGGAGTGAGCCATCACGCCTGGCCTACAATTTCACATTTTTAAAAAGTCATTTTAATAATACTGTGTCTCATTCTAGCCTTACTTGGATAAACAAAAATGTAGTGACAGAGAGCATGTTTAGGTTGCAATATCTAAGTAATTACTAGTGTGGGCATCTGGGAAAATAGCTCTCCATATCCTCACTGTCACTGACCTGTAATGGTTCTCCTGACTTCGTTGGTAAGATCCTGCAGATGATAAAGAAAGTGGAATACTTTGAAGAAACAGAGCTTTTCCCATGACATCAGATTCAGTAGATCTCTAATCCTTAGTAAAACAGGACAGACAGGTAGAATTACTTTTAATATGTTTTCTAATATCAACTGAGGTTTCATTTAGGAGATTAACCAGAGGTTTGCTTCATAGTACAAAAATAAAAGTAAAGATCATTAACTTTTTTTTAAAGAAACTGGGACTCCAGGTTTGGAGCTCTTTTTTTTGACAAGAGTCTCACTCTGTAGCTCTGGGTAGAGTGCAGTGGCCTCATCACAGCTCACCGTAATCTCAAACTCCTGGGCTCAAGTGATCTTCCTGCCTCAGCCTCCCCAGTAGCTGGAACTATAGGCGCACGCCACCACGCCTGGCTAATTTTTTCTATTTTTGGTGGAGATGGGGTCTTGCTCTTGCTCAGGCTGGTCTTGAACTCCTGTCCTCAAGCGATCCTCCCACCTCAGCCTCCCAGAGCGCTAAGATTGCAGGCCTGAGCCACCATGCCCAGCCTGGATTTCATTTGTGGAGTCCCACATTCCAAGTCATCTAATGTTCTTTTCTAGTTAGCTCGTAGAAGTCTACAATGGAAGAAAACACTATACTAGTATAAGTGTGTTACATGTTGATAGGAAGTTAAATGACAGTTCTATAAATATTTGTACTTCTAAATAAAATTAAATCCTTCCATATGAAAGTATTTTAGTGTTGTTAAATCCTTTCATTTTCTAAAAAAAGTTTTGTGAAATACTAAAATTTAACTACTGTACTGCCTCATTTGTTAAGGGACTAATACCAGCCATTTAAACATCTTTTCAATCCAACAGCTAAGGAAAGATTATTAATTAATTCCACAAACATTTATCAAATATGAATAAGACCTGATTCATGCTCAGGAGGAGTATCAGTAGCTCTACATTATTTGCTGAAACCATTCCTACATTGTGCCACCGCTTGCACACTTTTCATAGTGACTTGTGAAGAAAAAATGAGTATGTGTAAATGCTACATTTTATGGTGGCTTAGCGACATTGTGTATCTATCTGTAATTTTCTCCAATTAAATGAATAAAACCAACAGGCTTGGCTCACCCCCATTATTATGACTTCCTGGTGGGTTCCTTGGAGGACTTTTCTCTGCTTCAGATTGATCTGCAGAAGGTATTAGTTTACTATCCTCTTGAATTAAACTTCATCCCATTGGAACAAGCATTTCCTAAAACACCCTGAGAAACTTACCATAGAGCATGGTGACATTTTGAAAGTCATTTTGCTTGCCATATTATTTATTATTTGTTCCTTGAGGGGAAAGATGTTCAGTTCTTTCTAGATATTTTATACTGTATCCTTCAGTTGTCAATTAGCCATCTTTGTTTCAGTTCACTCATTGATTGAATAAACATTCACTCAGGACCTAGTTGGCATTAGGTACTGTGCTAGGAGATAAGGCTGCGGAAATGCACGTGGGTGGAGCAGCTTTGAAGCAGCTCAGCATCTAGTGGGGAAGATAGGCAGGTAGATAATTGCAGTACAGGTCTTGGGTGACAGGAGCAGTATACCCCATAGGTGGAATGCCAGACTTAATGAGAGTCAGGAAAGACATCCGGAGGAATTCTTACCCTTTTAAGGATCTGGACTTTGAGAGTCTGAGGAAAACTGTGGATTCTTTCCTAAAAAAATGACACATACCAAAATTTTGTGTATAAGTTCAGGTATTTGCCCATTCCTTGAAATCCAAGTATCTCAGGGTAGGAATCTAAGGACATCTTAATATTTTCAGTCCAGATTAACCCTCTATAGTATAAATAGCTTGTCCCTTTTCCTATTCTAAAATTACATTTTTCAGGTTTTTAAGGGGAGTACTTTTTAATATTAATATTCTAGAATCCCACCCCATCTTTGTTTTTCATGATCATACAGACTTTAGTCACCCCCGCCCCGAGTATAAGCTTTTTTATTCCTTGCTAGCCTGTATGTCACAGTTTGTAATTAATTCATATTCTGGAAAGTTGCTAGAAGTTTTGGAGTTACCTTTAAAAAAAAAAAAGCACTTTGAACTTCTTATCTCCCACCAGTAACATACTTTTGCCTTATTTCCATTTTTTCCCTTGAGGTTTTAGGCTCAGATTTATCTTTTACTCTTGAGGACTCATTTATCACAAAAATTATGGATACGTGCATTTGAGATCAGTTATTAGCAGTTGTTAACTTAGTCCTCCTAAAAACCTTTAAAATGAGGGTTAAATATAGTGCGTGAACACTTCCCACGTGCCGAGCTTTGGTACTGAGAAGCGCTGGAGGATTCAGGAAGGCCGAAGACGCAAAAGCTTGGAGCGTCAGGGCGGGTACCGGTGGACCCGCCAGGTACAGTGGGGGCTCCAGGAGGCAGGGAGGGACCCAGGTTAAGCGCGCAGAGCTTGGAAAGGGAAGCGGAGAATTCCTTCCATTTACCCACCCCTCGGAGGGCTCACAATCAGTTCCTTAGTGATGTTCTGACTGTTTGGTGTTTGTCACTTCATTTTATTAAGTAAAAAGGCATTCGGGAAAGGAGGAATAGAACGGGTCTCGGAGTTCACTCAAGAACAGACCGAGAGATGCGTGCCGCGGGCAGCACGGCTCCGACGCGCGGTAGGCCGCCGGGTTTAAATCTCCCGCCTCCCGCGGCGGGAGCCTGACACCTCCACGCACTGGTGCGGAGGGGCACGGGCTTCGGGAGCGGCCCGGAGGCGTCGCGGGGCTCGCGGGCGGCGGCCGGAACGGGTGCCGGGACGGACCTCCGCGCGGCCGAACGCGACCCGAGGCAGCGGAGGATCGGCGCGTCGCGGCTCCGGCGTCGCGGTGAGCGTCTGCGGCCTCCCGTCCTCCCGCTTCCTCCTGGGCGGCGGTCCAGCCGGAGGCCAAACCCTGGGTTCCCATGGCGACGCCGGGAGGTGGGGGCGCTGCTGGAGGCTCCGGCCACGCGCGCACGCGGTCTCTCGGGGCCTTGCTGGCCTTTTCGGTTCCCTCAGGGACCTCGGCCCCAGCCTGCGGCCTTCCTCTCGGGCAAGGCCCCAGTCCGAGCTCCTCCGGGCAGAACCGGCAAGGAGTGGCTTTCCGCGTGGCTGGGTCCTTTCGGGCGGAAAGGAGCATCCACCCACGCTCGCCCCGGCCGAGAACTAGAGCAGCGGCCAGAGGCTTGTTTGGGTGATTTCTGTCGAAGGTGGAGCTCGCTTCTAATAGAGGCAGATGCTCACGGCCTTCAGGTGCTTGCCTGCTGACCACCTTTTTACGTTGTGCTTATTTTTATTTCACTATTATTTTGTAATGGAAATGTATTCCTTAGGAACCAATTGGCAACCGATTGATAAAAACAAAACATAAGTAAATGTGCGCGGTTTGGGCTGAACTGCGGAATGCGCGAGCTCCGGAGGGGTTCCGAACACAAATGCTGCCGCCCCAGGCCGTGAACGCAGCCCCACCGCACTGATCCGGTTCCCAGAAACCCGGATCACCTGGTTAGGTGCCCAGCTGATGTCAGTGGTCAGATACCTGATGCTCTAAGAAAGATGGAGAGGGGAAAGGGGGGCGGGGTGGGTCATCCGTCCTGGCGACTCACCCGCGATGCTGAGGCTTTGCCAGTAGAGGGGGTGGGATCATTTTTCGTGTAATAGATGTTCTTGATGCACAGAGCATAAAAGCTGTTAATAATGTAAACTATAGTTCATTGTGAATTGGCTTGTTGGGAAGATAACGTTTTTCCATGGTTTTGGATTCTTTCTAAGTATTTATGTAGTGATTTATTTGGTTCTGACTCAGGCAACGTACTGTAAGGCGATATTACTTTAATCATCTTCACATCAATATTTATGGAGTAGCCACAGGTGCCTCATCCTTTAGTAGGCGTTAATTATACACTTACTGGCCAAATAAACGTCTCTTAATGGTATGTATGTATTTTCATATGACCAAATTTATAAATCGTTTTATATTTATCTGTTCCTGACATACCCAGCATTCTTCGAAATCTGTGTAGTTATTTAATAGTGCAAAATGATTGTACATCTAGCCACTGAAACAGATATGTGCAAGGCATTATTTTAATTACCAGTAGTTATAATTGCCAGACAAATCATTATAATTTTAGAGTTAAAAGTGTACTCAGAGATCAGCCAGTACAGTTCAAAGGGCAAAAATTGCAAACATGAGATTGGTGGAAAAAGTAAGAAGCCACATTTTTATTATAAATGTTTATTATAAAACAATAAAACAAAATTTATGCCATTACTGAACTAGGACCCAATATCAAAATATTAAATATAAAACAGATAATGTACTGTTTTGTTCTACTGTACTGCCAAACTTTGTGATTTTATTGTGTGATACAACCTATATTTTAAAATTTTTCTTTACTTTTATACTTTAGCTTTTTCAGTACTCTCTGTCTCCTTTAAATTTTTATTCTTTTTATATTCTTTAACAGCAACAGATGGGGTGTGTGAAAGACTTTTAAATATGTCTGTAACTGGAACAATTACCTCGTGTGAAGTGGATTTTGTTGTTTAATGGTATCTTATTCCCTTTTTCAATGTTATTTGTTTCTCATTCATCCCTTAAGTGTTGCCTTTTTTCTGGAGTCAAATTTTGAAACTTCTGCATGGACAAGTTAGTCACCTTCTATGCCCTTGTTGTTATTATTTTGCCATTGTTGACTCATTTGCATATAACACTAGGGTATTTTTTAATTTTTTGGTTAATTTAGTTGAAATAGATAAGAAAAAACAAAGACTAATGTAACAATATCTATATTTGCAGCAGCCAATATTAACAACTGTTAGCATTTTGTCATATTTTTTTCTAGTGCTTTTTTTTTTTTTTGAGACAGGATCTCACTCTGTTGCCTGGGCTAGAGTGCAGTGGCCTCATCATAGCTCACTACAACCTCAAACTCCTGGGCTCAAGCGATCCTCCTGCCTCAGCCTCCCAAAGTGCTAGGATTACAGACATGAGCCACTGTGCCCGGCCTCTAGTGTTTTTTTAAATAAAGAAATCAAACATTTCCAATAAAGCTAAAGTTCTTTTTCTGCACACCCAATCCTACCATCCCTAACCAAGTACTCATCATCATGAATTGCTATCTGTGTTTTGTATTTTTAAAAAAATTACATTTTATATGATATATGTTTTAAAATTTTAGATGTTATGTCATATTGGATATAATCTATACTTTTGCATTCTGTATTGTTTTTAAAATCTATTTTGATTGATATTGATAGTTCTAGTCACTAGCCATATTTTAATTGGTTTTATATAGTATTCTGTCATATGAATATACCACATTTGTTGTTCATATAGCTTTTGACTAATAAGATTGTTTCCAGTTTTTTATTATTACAATACTAAAATAAACATATAGACATTCATTTAGTAAATATTTATTGAGCATCTACTATGTGTTCCACACTAATTGCTTACAAACAGATGAAAATCTCTGCCCACGTAAAGCTTTAAAGACCTAGTGATAGAATTGCTAGGTCCAGAAGCATATTTAGTTTTATAAGAAACTGCCAGACCTTTTCCAAAATAGTTGTACTGTTTTATGCTTCCATCAGCAATATATAAGAGTTCCAGTGACTCACATTCTCACCTATTTTGGTATTGTCAGTCTTTATCATTTAAGCCATTACAGTGGGTGTGTAGTGGTATATTGTGAGTTGAGAATTCATGCCTGCTCTTGCTTTCATCAGAAGTTTCCACAGGAGTGGTGGCATGTGCTCCTGTAGTCCTAGCTACTTGGGAGGCTGAGGCAGGGGGATCACTTGAGCCCAGCCAGTTTGAGGCTGCAGTGAGCTGATTATGCCAGAGCATTCCAGCGGGCGGCAGAGCGACAGGCCCACCTGTTAGAAAAAATCTTTTTTTTTTCCAAGGGGAAATTAACATAACATACAGTTAACTATTTTGAAGTGTAGTATTTGGTGTTATTTGTTTTCAGAATGTTGTGAAATTACTAGCTCTCTCTAGTTTTAAAAGTTTTTCATCACCCTGTAAAAAATGACTCTTATTTATGAATCCTTCGGTTTGTTATTTTTTATTGCTGAGTGGTATTCCAATACATGATATATTGTAATTCGTTTATTCACCTGTTGATAGACATTCTAATTTTTGGCTGTTATGAATAAAGCTGGTAAGAGCATTTATAGGTCTTTGGGCATATGCTTTCATTTCTCTTGGGTAAATAAGAGTGCATTTGTTGAGTTGTTTGTTAAGTGTTTATAGGAAACTATCAAATTTTGCTCAAGTGGTTATCCCATTTTATATTCCCACAAGCAATGTGTGAATGTTCCAGTTGTTTCCCATCCTTGCCAACATTTTGAATTGACAGGTTGTCTGTTCGCAAATTCAAATGGGTTGCACGCTGGTATCTCTTTGTGGTTTTAATTTGCATTTCTCTGATGAATAATGATGTTGAATATCTTTTTATCTGCTTATTGGCCATTAGTATGCAGTCATGTGCTGCATAATGATGTTTTGGTCAACAACAGACCACAAGGACTGCATGTATGGCAGTGGTCCCATAAGATTGTGATACTATACATTTTCTATGTTTAGATATGTTTAGATATACAAATACTTGCCATTGTGTTACA
Organism: Daubentonia madagascariensis; assembly: GCA_023783475.1. NCBI lineage: Eukaryota > Metazoa > Chordata > Mammalia > Primates > Daubentoniidae > Daubentonia > Daubentonia madagascariensis. The sequence goes on from JAKFHU010002088.1 coordinate 8,491,155, forward strand.
ATTGCCTACATTGTTCAATACATTAACCTGCTGTACAGGTCTGTAGTCTAGGACCAATTGGCCACTATACCATAGAGCCTAGATGTGCAGTAGGCTTATACCATCTAGGTTTGTGTAAGTACACTCTAGGATGTTCACCTAATGACAAAATCACCTAATGACACATTTCTCAGAACATATCCCTATGGTTAAATGATGCATAACTGTATATGAATATATTTTGTGAATTTGCTGAAATAATTTACTGATAAAAAATGAGAGTCTTATTACTGAGTTGTAATTACTCTTTACATATTCAGAACACAAGTCTGTTTATATATATGTGTGTGTGTATTAAAAGCTTCTCCCAGGCTTTTCATTTTCTTAATGATGGTGTTCAAATAGCAGAGTTTTACATTTTGATGAAATCCAACTTACCAATTTTTTTTTATAATTCATGTTTTTTGTAGTCTAAGAAATCTTTGACTATACCAAGGTTGCAAAGATTTTCTCTTCTAGGAGTTTTACAGTTTTAAATTTTACATTTAAGTCTGTTATACATTTTGAATTAATCTTTGTATACAATGTTAGTTAAGAGTTGAGGAACATTTCTTTTGATGTATGGCTATTTAGTTGTCCTAGCATTATTTGTTAAAAGTCTATCCTTTCCACCAGGGAATTGCTTTGGTAACCTTGTCAGAAATGATTTGGTTGTGTATTTGTGGGTCAATCTCTGTATGCTCTTTACTTTTTTTCAGCAATGTGCTATAGTTTTCAATAGCAGTCCTGTACATCTTTCAATTGAATTTGTTGCTAAGTATTTCATGATTTTGGATACTATTAAAATGATAGTGAATTTTAAATTTCACTTTCTTATTGTGTGCTACTAATACATAGAAATGTGATACATTTATTTTAGATTGACTAATTCACTAATTGCTAAATTTACTTAGATCTACTAGATAGATCTAGTTGGGTTTTTAAAGATTCTTTAGGATTTTTTGCATACGTGATCATGTCACCTGTGAATAAAGACAGCTTTGCTTTTTCCTATTCAATGTGAAAGTGGTGTGAGCAGTCATCTTTGCCTCTTTTCCAGTCTTAAAGGAAAATATTCAGTATTTCACAGTTAAGTATAATGTTAGCTGTAGCTTTTTAATAGATGTCCTTTGTCATTCCTAATTTTCTGTAGTTTTTAAAAATCATGAATGAGTGATAAATTTTCTCAAATTTTTTTCCTACATCTATTGAAATGATCATATGATATTTCTCCTTTAATGGTAAATGAATCTTGTATCCCTGGAATAAACTCCACCTGGTTAGTCATGTTTTATATCCTTTTATATACATACTCTTTCTGTATATATGCTTTTTAGATTTGTTAGGATTTTGTGAAGGATTTTACATTCATGTTTATGAAGAATGTTGGTCTATGATAATCTGTTCTTGTAGAGTCTTTGGTTTTGAGATCAGAATTATGCTGGCTCATAAAATGAGTTGGGAACTGTTCTTTCCTCTTCTACTCTGTGTAACAGTATGTAAATGTGGTTTATATCTTCTTAAATGTTTGACAGAATTCACCAATGAGGCCATCCAGGCCTGAAGTTTTTTTGTGGGATTTTAAAAATTACAAATTCAATTTTTAAAAAGGATATAAGGTAATACAGATGATCTCTTTCTTGTGTTAGTTTTTGTAAGTTGCTTCTTTTCAAGGAACTTGTCCATTTCATCTCAGTTTTGGCATAAAGTTGTTCATAATATACCCTTATCAATTTTTTAATGTCTAGAGGATCTGTACTGATATTCCTTCTTTTATTCCTGATATTGCTCATTTATGTTTTTCTTTCTTTTTTTTCTTGATCAGTCTTGCTTGAAGCTTATAAATTTTAGTAATTTTTTCAGGTGAACTAACTTTTAACTGTGTTGATTTTCTCTCTAATTTGTCTGTTTCCTATTTCACTGATTTCTACTCTTATTTTTATTATTTTTTTCCTTCTACTATGGGTTGAATTTGCTCTTCTTTTTCCAACTTCTTCAGGTGGAAGCATAGATAATTGATTTTATACCTTTTTTCCTTCCTTTCTTCTTCTTCTTCTTCTTTTTTTTTTTTTTAAAGAGACAGGGTTTTACTCTGTTACGTGTTGCCCAGGCTAGAGTGCAGTGACACGATCATAGCTCACTGTAGCCTTGAACTCCCAGGCTCAAGCAACCCTCCTCCCTCAGCCTCCTGAGTAGCTGGGACTACGGGCATAAGCCACTGTGCCCAGCTAATTGTTTTTTGTTTATTGGGTTTTTTTTTTCTGTTAGAGACAGGATCTTGCTATGTTGCCCAGGCTGGTCTCAAACTCCTGGCCTCAAGCGATCCTCGCACCTCAGCCTCACAAAGTGCTGAGATTACAGGCATGAGCCACCACACCCAGCCCCTTTTTTCCTTTCTAATACGGGTATTTAATTTGAAGCTGTAAGTTTTCCTGTAAGTATGCTTTAGTTGCGTTCTACAACTTAAGGTGTGCTTTTATTATCATTTAGATTAAAATATTTTTAAATTCCTCTATGATTTCTTTGATCCATTATTAATCTCAATGTATTTTAATTCCAAATATTTGGAAATTTTCTAGAATTGCTATTGATTTCTAAAGCAGTAATATTGTGGTCAGAGAACATACTCTGTATTAGTTCAATACTTTTAGTTTTTCTGTCTAGCATATGATTTGTAATCATCCTTGGGGAAAAAATGTGTATTTTGCTCTTGGTGGGTGGAATGGTGTATAAGTGTCAAATTAGGTCAAGTTGGTTAAGAGTATTGCTCAAAACTTTTATAGCCTTTTTTTTTTTTTAATATCTGCTTATTCTGTCAGTTACTCTGGGGGGAGTGCTACATGTCTAATTGTGATTATAAATTGATTATTTCTCCTTTTAGTTCTGTCAGGGTTTTTTTTTTTTCTTGTATTTGGGAGCTTTGTTATTTAGTCACATCCACAGTTAAGATAGCTATGTATTCTTAATAAATTGACCCTTTTGTTATTATGAAATTTCCTTGTTATCTCTGAAAATATTATACCTTGAAGCCTGTTTTGTCTGACATTAATATATACTAAGTGTTTGCCTAGTATGTCTTTATCCTTCTCCTTTTAACTCATCTATGTATTTATGTTTAAAGTGTGCTTCCTACAAACTACATGTAGCTGGGTTGTACTTGTTTATCCAGTATTACAATCCCTGCCTTTAAATGGTGTTATATAGTTCATTTATATTTAGTATAACTCTTAATGTGTTTGCATTAATCATACCGGTGTTCTTTTTCTAGTTTCCCACTTATTCTTTAGTCCTCTTTTCTGCCGCCTTTTGGGTGAACTGAATTTAAAAAGAGATATATTGAATTTTTTTCTCCCCTCTTGACTGTTTAGTTTTTCCTCTTCCTGTTATTTGTTTGGTTGTGCTAGAAATTGCAATATGCATCTTGGACTAATCACAACCTATCTTGAAAAATATTTTTCGTACTTCATTTACAAATATAAGAATCTTACAATTTATCCTTCCAGTTGCCATCTTCTCACCTTTTGTGCTGTCACATATTTTCTACAGATGTTATGTTTTTTATTTAAAGAACCAATGATCTTTTAGTGAAATTTAAAAGTATGTATATGTGTGTGTGTGTATATATATAATTTTTAAAATTTTCTTTGTGTTTATCAATATATTTACCCTTTTTTGTTTCTCTCTTGAAACCAAATAGGGAAATATATACTCACAGTAGAACTGAGTTTCTACCTGTTGTCATTTCCAGTCAGCCTAAAGGATGTATAGCATCTTTTTATAGTGCATGTCTGCTTGGGACAAATTCTTTCAGCTTTTGTCTGTCTGAAATTTTATTTTGCTTTCATTTGTGAGGGGTATTTTTATGGATATAGAATTCTTGGCCAACTTTTTTTGCCTAGGATTTAAAGATGTATTTCCTTTGTCTTTTGGCCTCTATTGTTTTGTTCAGCAGCTTTCTCTTCTTCCTGCTGTTCTGCCAAGAAAGTAACTGAGGGTCATCAGTCCTAGGTGGGGCTAGTCACTTTCTGGAATTTAGTTCATTAGTTTTTTTGGCATCCTCAGCTCTCTGATAGACTTTAAGAAAACATGTGGCCAGGCATGGTGGTTCATGCCTGTAATCCCAGCACTTTGGGAGGCTGAGGTGGGAGGATTGCTTGAAGCCAGGAGTTTGAGATCAGCCTGGGAGACCCGGTCTCTACAAAAAATTTAAAAATCAGCTGGATATGGTGGCACACCTGTATTCCCAGCTGCTTGGAAGGCTGAGGCAGGAGAATTGCTTGAGCTGGGGAGTTCAAGGCTGCAGTGAGCTATGATCATGCCATGGCATTCCAGCCTGGGCAAGAGAGTGAGAATCTATCTCACAAAACAAGCAAACAAAGAAAAAACTCACATATTTCTGAAGTTGTTTGGTTTATTCTCATTGTTAGGATGGGAGTGATGGTCTCTTGCAACTTTCTGAAGTAGAAATGGGAATCTAGTACAATACTGATTTAATTAATATTGCTTAAAAATCTCCTTATTACTCTTATTTTCCAGGGATATTCTTGTATTTTTTTTTCCAAATGAGTTTTAGACTCAATTTGTATTTTAAAAAAGAATTACAAACAACCTCTGAGTAATGTGATTTACATTGAATGCATAGATTTAGAGACAAATGACCTCTTTATTTTATTTATTCTTTCTATCCAAGAACAAGGTATGTCTTTTCTTTTTCAAATCTTCTGTCTTAGAAAAGGTAGTATTTTTAGTTTTCTTCATATAAGTTATATGGTGTTGAATTTATTCCTAGAAATTTCAATTAGGATAAATTTTTTTCTTGTATTATATTTTCTAATGATTTATTTTTTGGGAATCAATAGGAAAATGGTTTAATTTTGTATATTTATAACCAGCTACCTTATTAAAATATCTTATTGCTCCTAATAGTTTCTTAATGAAGTATCTTAAGTTTTTCAGGTGTACTGTCATATCATGTGTAAAATGATAATTTTGCCTCTTCCTTTTCAATAGTACCATTTCTTTTTTTTAATCCCACTGTATTGTTTACCATTTCTAGAACAATGCTAAATAATAGAATAATGGTGAGCTTCCTTGATCTTGTTCCTGTCTTTGGTGGGAATGCTATTGGTGTTTTACCATTGGCCATTAAGCATCATACTGGCATTTGTAAATATATATATGTATCCCCCTTCTCATTAAGGTAGAGCCATGTATTCCTGTTTTTGTTTTTTTGTTTTTTTGGAGACAGGGTCTCACTCTGTTGCCTGGACAGGAGTCCTTGGCGTCATCATAGCTCACTGTGTAACCTCAAACTCCTGGGCTCAGGTGATCCTCCTGCCTCAGCCTCCTGAGTATCTGGGACTACAGGCATGCACAAACACACTTGGCTAGTTTTTCTATTTTTTGTAGAGATGAGGTCTTGCTGTTGATCAGACTAGTCTTGAACTCTTGGCCTCAAGCAATCCTCCTGCCTTGGCCTACCAAAGTGCTAGGATTATAGGTGTGAGCCACCATGCCCAGCCTCCTGCTTTATTGAAAGATTTCTTTTTGAAATATCAGGAATGGATTTTGAATTTTATTAAATGTCATTTATCATGAAAGATGAAGGATTGTCATACTTAACATTTCTCTTCTCTACAATTTTAATGGCACATTCTGGAATTTTCATCCCAGAGGATTTTCATCAAATATTTCTTATTTTTAATTATGTACCTATTATTTTAACAGTAATAACAGTTAACTTGTTTTGTTTGTAATAATCACATTTAGATTTAATTGAATTAAATTCTCCCTGCTGACCCATTTTACCATTTTTCTATTTGATAAATTCTTTATTTTTAATTATATTTTAGTTGTATGGATTGTAGCTTCAAATAATTTTTGTTTTATCTGTTTGTTTTAGGAGGGGTTTGTGAGTGCTGTATTCCTGATTTTTGCATATATGAGATAAACCTTTCTAGACACACAACCTTATTCAAATACCATATTTCATTGATCCTAAGAAACACCTTGTCACATTTTCATATCTCTGAAATCATTTCTTAAATATGGTTTTTTAAATGCATCTGACAATTGATTTGAAAGTATAAATTTGCAGCTCTTTTCCTATTTTAGAGGTACATGAAATAATGGTGTACCTTTCAAATGATGTTGTCTGCAGTTTATGAAATATGGTAAGATAATTGCAAAGTATTACTTTACGAAAAAATAATTTTTATCTGTAAGATTGGTAGAGATCAAAAAATTAATAACACTATGTGTTGGTGAGTTGTGGTGGATAAGAATGCTCCTACATTACTGATAGGTATAAAAATTGGTATAACCTCTAAGGAAGACAACATAGCAAAATGAAAAAAAATTTTTAATGCATATGCCCTTTGATTCAGACATTATACCTCTAGGAATTTGTCTTATAGATATACTTGCATGTATTTTAAATAATACATATATAAAGTTTATTCATTACAGCATGGTTTGAAATAATACAATCTGGAAACAATCTAAATATCTATCAGTAATAGGCCAGTTAAATATATTATAGCACATCCATACAATGGAATGTTATATACCCATTACAATTATATTACAACTGAGTAGAAAATTCCATGTCATATTCTTTTTCCCTTAGCAGTGTACACAGTACTCACTTTTATCCATTATCTACTGTTGCTGAGGAGATATCTGAGGCCAGCAGAAATTACTTAATTTGTAGGTGGCCCTATTTCTTCTGCCCAGACGCTGATAGCATTCTTTCTATTTTCTTAAAATTCAGTAACATTCCATGATATATCTGTCTTGCTCATTCTCTATTAATTTTCCTGGAACATGACAAGCCCTTTTAATTTTTAGCTTTATATCCTTGAATAATTTGGCTGTTCCAAATGTCTGTCTCTCTCGGTCCAAAATATTACTTATAATAAATCTCAATTGTTTATGTTCCAAATCTGTCATCTTTGTTCTAACGACTTTGTTGAAATCTAACAATTTTTACCTTGTGATCTTCATTCTGAATTATTTTCTCAGACTCGTCGTGCATCTTATTAACTTGGTTTTCTGAAGTGTCTGTTCCACTTGTGGTTGTTTTTTAATGTGGTTTCAAGTTCTGTAGTATTTTTTTCTCTTTTCTTTCCTTATCTCTTTTGCGTCCTTCAGCTCTTTTCTGATCTGTCATGTGCTGTTATATATTATTTATTTGCATGTACAGCAGTTTTTCTTTAAACTTCTGTTTTATGGAGCAATTTTTCAAGTGTATATTTTTTTCTCTTTTTCATGCTATGTTTCCTCCTCCTTTTTCTTTTCTTGCAATTCCACGTTTTCATGTTACTTATTTTGCATGTTATTTATTGTTAAAAGGGAAAATTCTACTCTGGCCTATTCTGGTGCAAGTGGAGTCATCTTAACCCCCTCCTTGTTTACATGGCAATTGGAATAACTGCCTTAGAGTCTGAGGTAGGAGACTGGATACTGATTGCTGTGATCTCTGTTCAGTAACTGGCTGCTTGGTGCCACAGTTTTCATATGTTCCCTCTAGGCCATTTTCCACAATATGTGTTAATCATTGGTTCCAAAGGCAGGTCAATGCTGATATATCTGTGATTAGTCTACTTTGGACCTATATGCAACGTTGACTACCAGCTTTCTGTTTCTGTTTCCCCATAGCCATGCCTTGTCTCTAGGCAGGGAAAATAAAAAATTTCCTGGCCACTGGGAGACTTTAGGAAGGCCAATACAGAATACCTCTTTCCCTTTCTTCCGCCTCTCCTGAGATTGGAACCAAAGGAGCTAAGCAGATAGAGATAAAAATAATCAGCTTTATTATTGCGAGAGCTGTTGGAGGGTATTTATGGTGGCAGTGGTCTTCCAGTTCTTCTTTCCCCCCGTATCTAGCCCTTGGAAAGTTTGAGTCTTCAGAATAGTCACACAGACTTTTGCCTCATACTGATTAGGTTACAAATGGTGGGTAAGAGGTTAAAAAAAGCAACTGCATTCCTCAGTTTTAAGACTTTTGATAAATTAGTCACTCAGTCAAGAAATGCGGAAAGGGGGATAAAAGCTCCCTTACAAATAAAGTACGTGTTATTTAATACATAGTCTTTGTAATAACTATTTTAACTTCTCAGACATTTTTATTTGCACTTACTGATTATTAGTCATATTTCAGATAGGTCAGATTGCTACATAAAGTATAGGCACTTAATGTATTTATTTAATAATGAATGAATGAATGACTCACTTTTAGATAAAGGCTTGCAAGTGTTGCATAGTAATAATGAATAAAATATAAAAAAAAAAAGATACAGCTGGGCTTGCTAATCAAGTAGACATTTTTTACAATAATAATAGTTATACAAAAACCAGTTATACATATTAATTGTAGTACATTTGGAAACTACAGAAAACTGTCACCCATGATTCCACTGCAGAGAAAGCCATTGTTGACATTTTGGAGTGTTTCCTACCAGTTTTTTCCCCCAGAATTGAATCATTTATAAATGGTGACTCTTTGAGGAATGCTGATTATGTTTGTAAGAAAATTCATGGCTTGGGAGCCAGAGTAATCAGGAGTACTACATTAATATTAAACAGCAAACGTGTCTAATATATTTTCTTAATTGCATCAAACAGTAGTATTATATTTAGTCAAAAGTCTTCACAGATTATTTTTCTCAAGGGGATTTCAGTGCTTCAGTTTGCACATTAACATCAATCTGTTTTCCCTGCTTTTCAGTGATGTCACAGTAATGATGTATTATAATAAGTGAGTACAAAACTACTCTAAGAGAATATGGATTTTAAAAATTTTAATGTAAGATTTAAACTCCAAATCCAGGAGATAGCACAAAATTTTAAATATTTTATAGTGTAAAAAGGAATATAATGTTCTATACAGTGACTATATTCAAATTTTAAAAATTGTATCTCACTAGAAATAAAGGAGACTTCTATTTAAGATGGCATAGTAAGAATGGCTCCAAACTCAATAGCAGTCAGAAAAAAAAGATAGCATGCCTAAATAATAAACTTGGTCAATTCAAAATCCAAAGTTGAGGGGGGGAATAAAGCAAAACCACAAAAAAAGAACAATGCTTGGATAATTAAACGCTGCTATGCTCGTGTTTTGACATTGCTGAAGTTGGCATTACAATTTATTTGGAATCTTGAAATAAATATTTTTCAAATGTCAAACATGGACCAGAAACAAAAGAAAACACAAAGTGGTGAGTAGGGCTGAAACAAATGTGCTAATCTCTTAATAGAGAAGTAGTTACTTTGGCCGGGTGCAGTGGCTCATGCCTGTAATCTCAATGCTGTGGGAGGCCAAGGAGGCAGGATTACTTGAGGCCAGGAGTTTGAGACCAGCCTGGGCAACATAGCGAGACCCTGTCTCTAGAAAAAATTTTTTTTAAAAAGTAGCTGAGTGTGGCAGCACACATCTGTAGTCCTAGCTACTTGGAAGGCTGAGGCAGGAGGATCGCTTGAGCCTAGGAGTTTTAGTTTACAGTGAGCTATGATGGTGCCACTGCGCTCCAGCCTGGGTGACAGAGCAAATAAAGAGAAATAGGCTCTGGCATTCTGGCATCTGGAATTCAGTTTCTGCAGGTTGGTTGAAATTAAAGCGTTTCCCATTTAATGTTCTTTCATCTCATCTCACTTAATAGATAAGTCAGTATCAAAAATTACATTTTGGCTTCTAGCTACCACTCTTTATTTATTTCTTAATTTGTTTAGACTAGTGCAGGGAAAAAGGATGCCATTTATTGGGTACCCTCAGAGACCCCCAACATTTTATGCAATGGTGGGAACATTGAGAAATAAAAGTGTGGAATTTTGTGTAGTATTTAATAAAATGGATGGATAGAAAGGCATTTGGTGAGACTAGGAGGTATGCTATTTACAATAGTATCAAAAAACATAAAATACTTAGTAATAAATTTAACAAAAGATGTGTGACACCTCTACTATTAAAAACTCTAGAAAACTTGAGAGAAATTTTAAAAGACCCAAATAAATGCAGATACATATGATATTCATGGATTAAAAGACTCAATATTGTTAAGGTGCCAGTCCTCCCCAAATTGATCTATAGATTCAGGGCCATCCCAATCAAAATCCCAGAACTCTACAACTCAGTATTAAAAAGACACCCCAATGTTACCACAAGCAAAAGACTTACACTTTACAATGTAGGATACACAAATGGCCAATCAGCACGTGAAGAAATGCTCATCGTTAGTCACCAGGGAAATGCACATTAAAGACACAAGGAAATACACTACACAATGATTAGAATGGATAAAACTAAAAGGACTGCAAAATTTAAATGTTGCTGATAGAAATGTAAAATAGCAATTTCTTATAGAGGTAAGTATACACCAGTCCTTTGACATAGCAAATCCACTTCTAGGTATTTATAAAAATATTTGTATAGGTATGTTCACTACAGCTTTATTTACAATAGCCAAAAACTGGAAACATACAGGTATATTCATACAGTGGAATACTATTCAGCAATTTAAAAAAAATCAACTAGGAAAAACTAAGGTGAAAAAAATCGAAACACTTATTGCTTCTGATAGGATAGGGACTGACTAGAAAGGGATACAGGGGATCTTTCTAGGAAATGTTCTATATCATATCCATTTGTCAAAAGTATATAGCTAAAGAGTTCACATTCTGAGCCCTGGAGCCAAGCTCTTGCTGCATGTGGCTTCACTCTGGGCACCAGCTCAGCCACCATAGAGATCTTGGCCCCATCCCAACCCTAGACATATAACACTGTGCTCATGAGTGCTTCCACTCTCAGCTCCCCCAGCTGTTTTGCAAGCATCCATATCTTGCGTTCAGTTATCACCATGGCAGTAAGGATTCCTGCATCCCAGGCACCAGTGCCATTACTGCCTGGGAACTCAGCACTGTAGTCCCACCACAAATACCTGTGCATGCTTCAGTCCCATGGTCACTCTATGGGTGCTACTCATCAGACAACAATGTCAAGAGGGATCCTCTCAGACACAGTTTCCTTGGTGAGAGAAAAATAGATTGGAGGGGCCTTAGCAGTCATTGCCACCAACAACCTTCACCACCATTGCAAAATTCCACAACATTGGCTGCTATGGATCAGTGCAATTTTCAACACTATACTCAGCTAATAGAGCTGCACAGAGATTACACAGCTCGCATCCTCACTGGTGCCAGAATCACTGCACCCCACCCAGCAAGTTCCCTTGCACCCCTCACCACCATAGAGGAAAGTCTTTCCACAGTGAAACTAGCCTATAAAATCTGCAAAAGGTGACTCCTTCACCAAATGTGCAAACATCAATGTAAGGCAACAAGAAATATGAAAAACCAAGGAGACATAATACCACCAAAAGAACCCAATAATCTCCCAGTAGCTGACCTCAAAGAAATGGAGATATATGAACTACCTGAGAAAGAATTCAAAACAATTGTTTTAACATATTAACTGCCATGTGAGTTGTATTTAACTCATGCTAGTTTTGAGCCCGGGTCCTCATGAAGCATATGTAACTCACGTCTCTTCACCTTGGGAGCCATGAGAACTATTTTTCAAGTTGCTTATAACTCGTGCACAGAAAACAGTAAAAATAACATTTTTCATTAACTTAGAAAGGGTTGTTTGGTTTTCAAAGTTTTTATTCTATTTTTGTAATAAAGCACCATGGCCCTAAGGAAAAAAATTTTTTTCTAGTGTGGCAATGTGTTAAGGAAGCTCAGTGAATTTCAAGAAAATACAGAGAAACAATTCAGTGAAATCAGGATAACAATAAGTGACCAAAATAAGAAATTTAACAGAGATTGATATTATTAAAAAAAACAAATTTTGGAGCTGAAAAATACAATGAATGAAATGAAAAATGCAATAGAGAGCATAAATAGCAGAACTGATCAAGCCGAAGAAAGAATATGTGAACTTGAAGACAGATTATTGGAAAATATACAGTCAGAGAAAAAGAATGAAGAAAGTTTATAAGATTTAAAGATTACAAGATTTGCTCAAAAGAGCTAATATTCTAGTTATAAGAGTTTAAGAAGGAGACGAAAGAAAGGGGTAAAAAGCTTATTTAAATAAATAAATAGAAATTTTTCCAAATCTGGGGAAAGATATGAATATCCAGGTATAGAAAGTCAAAGGTCTCGAATCAGATTCAATCCAAACAAGACTACACTGTTATATAAGTAACCTGTCAAAAATCAAAGAGAAAAACAGCAAGATAAAAGAAGCGAATCACATATAAAGGAGTTCCAATAAGGCTAGCAGTGGATTTCTCAGCAGAAACCTTACAGGCCAGAAGAGAGTAGGATGATAAATTCCATGTGCTGAAGGAAAAAAACACTGTACTTGGCAAAACTGTCCTTCAGAAATGGAGAGATAAAAACTTCTCCAGATAAATAAAAGTTGAGGGAATTCATCACCACCAGACCTGTCTTACAAGAAATGCTAATGGGAGTTCTTCAAGCTGAGAGAAAAGGATGCTAATGAGTAACACAAAATCATCTAAAAGCATAAAACTTACTGGTAAAAGTAAGTACACAAATTCAGAATACTGTAATACTGTAATGGTGGGTGTAAATCACTTATATCTTTATTATTAATGTTAAAAGGCAAAATTATTACAAATAATAGCTACAATAATTTGTTAAGGGATGTACAATATAAAAAGATGTAAATTGTGCCATCAAAACATAAAATATGGGGACAAGGTGGAGTAAAATCATAGAGTTATTTTATGGGATCAAACTTAAGTTGTTAGCTTAAAATAGCCTGTTATAACTATAAGATGTTTTATGAAAGCCTCATGGTAGCCACAAAGCAAAAACCTGTAGTAGATAAACAAAAGATAAAAAGTGAGGGATCAAAGCATACCAGTAGAGAAAATCATCTAATCACAAAGGAAGAAGGCAAAAAAGGAAAAAAGGAACAAAGGATCTACAAAGCAACCAGAAAACAATTAACAAAATGGCAGTATGAAGCCCTTACCTATCAATAATTACCTTGAATGTAATGGATTAAATTCTTCAATCAAAAGACATATAGTGGCTGAATGGATAAAAAGCCAAAAACAGCAAAAAGAGACCCAACTATATGCTGTCCTCATGAGATTCACTTCACTCTTAAAGACACACATAGATTAAAAATGAAAGGATGGAAAAAGATATGCTGTGAAAATGGAAACCAAAAGAGAGTGGAGATAGGTATAATTATATCAGATAAAATAGACTTTGCCTCAAAAAACTGTAAAATGAGACAAAAAAGGTCATTATATAATGACAAAGGGATCGATTCATCAAGAAGATATAATAATTTCAAATATATATGTGCCCAACATTGGAGAATCTAAATATATAAAGCAAATATTAATAGATCTGAAGAAAGGGATAGACATCAATACAATAATAATAGGGGACTTTAATACCCTCCGTTTCAGCAAATTCAATAAGGAAATATTGGAATTTAACTATATTTTAGACCAAATGGACCTAACAGACATATGCAGAACATTCTGTTCAACAGCAGCAGAATACACATTCTTCTCAAGTGCATATGGAACATTCTCCAGGATAGATCATATTTAGGCCACAAAGCAAGTCTTAATAATTTTAAGAAGATTGAAATTATATCAGTATCTTTTCCAACTACAATGATATGAAACTAGAAATCAATAATAGGAATTTTGGAAAATTCACAAATATGTGGAAATTAAACATGTTCCTAAGCAACCAATGGGTCAAATAAGAAATTAAAAGTGAAATTTAAAAACACCTTGAAACAAAAATGGAAATACAACATACCAAAACTTTAAGGGATATAGCAAAAGCAGTTTGAGGAGGGAAGTTGATACCAATTAACACCTACATCAAAAAAGAAGAAAGATCCTAAATAAACAACCTAATGTTACACCTCAAGGAAGTAGAAAAAGAACAAACTAAGCCCAAAATTAGTAGAAGGAAGGAAATAATAAAGATCTGAACAGAAGTAAACGAAATGGAGACTAGAAAAATAATAGGAAAGATCAACAAAACTAAGAGTTGGTATGTTAAAAAGATAAACAAAATTGGTAAACCCTTAGCTAGACTAAGAAAAAAAGAACATAAATAAATAAAATCAGCAATGAAAGAGGAGACATTATAACTGATACCGTAGAAACACAAAGGATCATAGACTACCATAAACAATTATACGGCAACAAATTGGATAACCTAGAAGAAATAAATTCCTAGACACATACAACCTACCAAGACTAAATCATGAGGAAATTAAAAATCTAAACAGCCCAATAATGAGTAAGGAGATAGAATCAGTAATAAAAAGTCTCCCATCAAAAAAATAAAAACCCAAAAACCAAAAAACCCAGGATCTGATGGCATCACTGCTGAAGTCTACCAAACATTTAAAGAACTAATACCAGTCCTTCTCAAACTCTTCCCAAAAACTGAGGAGGAGGGAAAACTTCCAAACTCATTTTATGAGGTTCTGATATCAAAGCCAGATAAGAACACTACAAGAAAAGAAAATTATGTGCTAATATCCCTGATGAACATAGATGCAAAAATCCTCAACAAATTGCTAGCAAACTGAATTCAGCAGCACATTAAAAGGATCACCATGATCAAGTGGGATTTATCCCTGGAATGCAAGGATAGTTCACCATATGCAAATCAATAAATGTGATATACCACATTAACAGAATAAAGGACAAAAACTATATGATTATTTCAATACATACAAAAAAAGGCAGTCAACAAATTCAACATCCTTTCATGATAAAAACTCCCAACAAATTAGATACCAAAGGAATGTACAACACAATAAATGCCATACATGACAAGCCATAGCTAACAACATAGTCAATTGTGAAAAGTTGAAAGTTTTTCCTCTGAGATCAGGAACAAGACAAGTATGCCCATTTTCACCACTTTTGTTCAGCATAGTATTGTACTAGAAGTCCTAGCCAGAGCAGTTAAGCAAGTGAAAAAAATAAAAGGCATTCAAATTAGCAGTGAAGAAGTTAAATTGTCTCTGTTTGCAGACAATATAATCTTATATTTAGAAAACCCTAAAGATTCTACCAAAAAGTTACTTGAAGTAATAAACAAATTCAGTAAAGTTGCAGGATACAAAATCAACATACAAAAATCAGTAGTGTTTCTATACACTTAACAATGAACTATCTGAAAAAGAAATCAAGAAAACAATGCCATTTTTCATAGCTACCAAAAAATTAAAACAGTGCTCACTTCAGCAGCACATATACTAAAATTGGAATGATAGAAGATTAGCATGGCCCCCACGCAAGGATGTCACACAAATTCATGAAGCGTTCCATATAAATTTTAAATTTAAAAAATTTTTTTAAAAAATTAAAACAGAATAAATTTAACCAAGGAGGCTAGCCATTCTGCAATGTATATGTATTTCAAAACATCATATGTACACCATAAATATATCCAACTTTTACTTGTCAATTAAAAATAATGAAAAAAGTATATAGAGCTAAAAATTATAGACTTCAATGTATGTCAATTTTACCAAAAAGAACCATATAATAATGATGATAAAGATGGTGATAATGATGATGGAATGGAGTGGTAGGGAATAGGTGAAGATATAAATAATTTTTTAAAATTACAGAATATTGATAATTGAGCTATTGTTTTATTGTTGTTTGTGTATGTAAAACAGTCACATAACTTTTAAAGAAATTAAGAAAGATGATGCCACTATACTGTAGACCGGGCAACAGAGTGAGACCCTGTCTCCAAAAAAAGATTAAAAAACACTAGTCTTTTATTTACACAGACAAGACATTTACCAATTCCAGTCATCTTCATTCTTTCCTGTAGATCCAGATTACTGTCTGGTGTAATTTTCTTTAAGCCTGTAGAATTTCTGTTAACATTTCTTTTTAAAAATTTTAAAAATTAATTTATTTGCAATTGACAAATAAAATTGTATATATTTATCATATACAATATGATGTTTTGAAACATTGTGGAATAGCTAAATCGAGGTCATTAACATATGCATTACCCTGCGTACTTATTTTGTGTGTGTGATGAGAACACTAAAAATGCACTCTCATAGAGATCTTCAAGAATAAAATACATTGTTATTAACTGTAGTCCCCATGTTGTACAATAGATCTCTTGAATTTTTTCCTCCTAACTGAAATTTTGTGTACTTTGACAAACATCTCCCCAACCCCCTTCTGGTAACCACCATTCTACTCTCTGCTTCTATGAGTTCAACTTTTTTAGATTTTACATGTGAGATCATGTGCTATTTGTCTTTCTGTGCCTGGCTTATCTCACTTGACATAATATTCTACAGATCCATCTCATGTTGTCACAAATGATAGGATTTCTTTCTTTTTAAAAGCTGAATAGTATTCCATTGTGTATAGATATACATACCACACTTCTTTATACATTCATCTGTGATGGACTGTTTGCATTTCTGAAAGTCTGCTGACCATGTAATCTCTCAGGTCTTTATCTGAAAATGTCTTTATTTGGCTTTCATTTTTTAAAGGACAGTTTTGATAGATGTAGAATTATGGGTTGATAGGTTTTTCTTCTTTCAATACCTCAAATATTTCTTTCCATTTAGTCTGATTTTTGTTTTTGTTGAGAACTCACTTGCCATTTGTATTTTTGTTCCCATGTGTAATATGCCATTTTTCTGTCTGATTTCAAGATAGATTTTTTTTGGATTTAAGCAGTTTTTCTATGATGTGCCTATGTGTGGTTTTCTATGTATTTATCCTGCCTGGGGTTAGTTTAACTTATTGGATCTGTAAGTTAATGTTATTCACAAATCTGGAATGTTTTATTTCTTTGAATATTTTTCTGTCCCATTCTATCTCTTTTCTCCTTCTGGTTCTCCTCTCTCATTTTCTCTCTCTCTCTCTCTCTCAGATTGGGTACTTTTTATTGATTCAACTTCACTTCTAACTTCTCCCATATTTAGTTTGCTCTTAAGTCTATCCAATGTATTTTTTTACAATTACAGTTATTGAACTTTGTAACTGGAGACTTTCACTTGTTTTCTTCTAACATTTTCTTTTATATTAAAGATAATATCTTTTCATTTATTGTGCACATATTCTATTTTAAGTCTTTGTACATGTTTATAGTGGATGCTTTAAATTATTTGTCTGATAATTACAATATCTGGGAAAACTTAGGGGTCTGTTTTTATTGACTACTTTTTCCCCCTGGAGCATGGGTTATATTTTCCTATTTTCTTTGTATGTCTAGTGTTTTTTGATTGGATACTTGGCATTTTGAATGAGGCATTTGAGAGACCCTAGATTCTGTTTTGCTTTTCTGAAAAAGAATTTTTATTCTAGAAGCCAGTTAACTTGGCTGAACTCAAACTCCAAACTCTGTCTCTGTAGTGGTAGCAGCTAAAATCATTTAGTTTTTTCAGTTACCTTTCAGTGGCTGATATTCTGCCAGGATTCCTGGGGTCTCCTCCCTCACCTCATGATTAGTTTAGTGATCAGCACAGGGCTTGAGGAACTTTATAAACAGATTTTGGGGTTTACCTCATCTTTGGCTCCTTCCCTTCCAGGATATCCCTCCTAAATTTCTGGTAGTTCTGCCAGCCTTGAATGCTGACATCTGATATCTCAAGCCAGTAAGACTTGGCTTGCTGTCTAACCTACTCCCAGTGGCAAGCAGATTTAGCAGTGCCCTCAATCAAAAAACCTCAAACAAAAAATGTACAAATCTCACTTTTGCAGATTTACCCTCCCAGCCACTTTCTCCCCTTGCCAGGGAATGTGTGCTCTTTGCAGGCAGGATATCTTCCAGAGAGGAAAGGGAGGAGTCAAGTTTATTACTCTCAAATTACCAGTCAAATAAGTTAGTCTTTCTCCTCCAAGAAGGAGATAATGAGAGAATGGTGAGAGGACAGGAGTATATTATCTGAGCTGCATCAACATGGAAGTTGATGGAGGAAAGAGGTGTTTCCTCCTGATACTCCCTAGCATTTTGTTCTCTTAACTGATTGGGCCTAAACCTGCAGACAGTTTATTAGAAGAGATTAGTAGTTTGTCATACAATTGGACTGACCCTCATGCCGATAACAATTATAAAATGGGGTGGGGGAGAGAACTTGAAAGCAGTTGAAAGCAACCAAAAGCAGACAAATACTGTACGGGAAAGAAAAATTGCAAGTTGGCCAGGCATGGTGGGTCACATCTGTAATCCTAGCACTCTGGAAGGCTGAGGCGGAAGGCTAATCTGTACTGCCCAGGAATGTAGGAGGATATCCAAAGGACAATATCCAGAGGATATCTGGAAAAGTGGCCATTTTGGGGATGTTACAATTTATCTTTATTTTATGCTTTTTATTAAAATTTACTTTGTGTAATATTAATATCACTATCCTGATTTCATTTTGTTTGTATTTACTTGGTATCTCTTCACCTATACCTTTATTTTTATTCTTTCTATGTCATTTTGTCTTAGGTGGTTCTCAAATAGCATATAGTTGGATTTGGGGTTTTTTTAAGTGATTTGAGAGTCTGTATTTAAGAAGAAGTTTGCATTTATCATATTATTGTTCTTATTCCATTGTTTTGGTTTATACTGTGTGTTATGTTGCCTTACTCCTGTTTTTCCCACCCTGTCTTTGCTTTTGCTGAAGTTTCTCTGGCTCTTTTGTTTTGCCCCTAGTAATTTGGAAATTAGATATGCTATTTTTATTTAATTAGTAATTATTTCAAAATAAAAAGGAAGTGAACCTCTGTTTCTTTACCAACATGAGGAATACAATAGTATCTCTTGATGTGCCTGGAAGTGATGAATGAGTCACATACTTTAGTACCTCTCTTTTGTTCCTACTCCAACATTTTATGGGAATAATTTGGGCTTTAGAGTCAAACTATTATTATTATTTCTTCTTTTTACATCTCCTTAAGAAACACTTTTCACATTTGCATTTCCTTATATAGCCGTGTTAAACCATGTTAAGAACACTTAGATAGACATAAATTTTTATGTTTATAGTTTACAGTGTCCATCTCTATTTCCTTTATAACATCTTTCTCCTATACCTAAAGTCTTTATTTTTGTTGATATATGGGATAGTAAAGTATTTCTTTGAGTGATTTTTAAAGGGTATATCTATGAATCTTTGCCTATCTGAGAATATGTTCATTTTGCAGTATTATTATAAAAGCAAACATTAGAAACTAATAAACATCTATAGAGATAGGTCAAATAGAATTATTTTCAGACATAATTGTAAAATCATAAGTTTTATTACCTTTGTCATCTAACTGAAATTAGTATATTATTAATCTTTTGCCTGTTTCTTGTACAAGTTATAACATAAATTTAGCTCACACAAAGCAAGCATTAGCATGTTTGACTGTGAACATTAATATCCTATTTAGTATCTTTTTCAGTTTGTCAATTAGATTAAATAGCTAAATAGATATTTATTATTGAGAAGATTTTTTAAGAAGTTTAATTTTAGTCTATTCATTGTAGTCACTCCATGGATTCCTTTGGGCAACCCAGACCACAAGATAACCAGTCAGTAGTAAGCAGAATGCAAAAGAAATACTGGAAAACTAAACAGGTCTTTATCAAAGCAACAGGAAAAAAAGAAGATGAGCACGTGGTGGCATCTGATGCTGAACTGGATGCTAAACTTGAGGTAAATTTGAGTATTCTATGTATTGCATATAACTGGTTGTTATTTGGGACTCCAAGGGGAATTACGACAAGCGTTCACACTGAAGAGCTTATGGAGATAAATGTAAGTTTGATAATAGAATGTTTAGTTGTATCCAACTGCCAATCAGACTTCTGGATAGATCACAATTCTCACAAACTAAGAATTTGCATTATTGGTATTTACTAAATTAGATAAATTATGAATTAGGTAATTTCTCTGGAAGTTTTTAAGCTAAACATTAATGAATTAATTAAATTCCCAATTGGAACCATATCTCATTATATATCATGTCATACTATTTTGTAGTACTTTGATGTGAAGTCTTACATCTCACTGAAATAAATTAATTAAAATCAAATAGTGAATGAAGATATGTTAAGAGTTTTTGTTTTCTTTTTATTAAGGAATACAGTTATTGAAGTATTTCATAATGCCTTTTTTGGATGTTTTTCATTTTAAATAAAAGAAGTAATTGCCATGAAACAACTTTAAACCTATAAATGTTTTATACTTTTAAGTAATTAGTCTAATTAGAGGAGAGTCTCATGTAAATGAATGAAAAAAATCTGAATTTTTAAATGCAGATTTACTAATTCCATATATATACTCCAATTCAAGATAACACTTGTAAATATTTCCAAGCAAGGTTCTGTTACACTTAGAATATAATCATTATTTTGGGATTCTTAAAAATATAGGTCTAATTATATAGGTCTTGATCTAAGTATTTCATTCTGCAAAAAATAAACTTATGTCTTGGTCATAACAAATATGGAAATAGATAACAAATTAACAAGCTTTTACTATTTATGTTGAAAAGTATTCCTCTTAGGGCCGGGCGTGGTGGCTCACGCCTGTAATCCTAGCACTCTGGGAGGCCGAGGCGGGAGGATCGCTTGAGCTCCAGAGTTTAAGACCAGCCTGTGCAAGAGTGAGACCCCGTCTTTAAAAAGAAAAAAAAAAGAAATTTTAATTAATCTGTAAAAAAAAAATTTAAAAAATAAATTAAAAAAAAAAAAAGAAAAGTATTCCTCTTAGGATTCAATGACAACTGTGGAAAAATGAAGGTACTTTATTATTATAGGTGATGTATATTTTAACATTAAGAGAAGTTGTCACTGTTTCTAGATATATTCCCAAGAAGTGGGAATATATGATGTTTTTGTATTGTTTTACATTATTAGGTCATTTGTGGGTGACATATTTTATATTCAGTGTAAATTTGTCCATTAGACAAATATTTGGAATTATCCAAGAACTTTCTCCCACAATTTGTATTAATTTTTTAAGAATGAGAAATATTTTCATTATAAAAATAAAAAGCAATAGTACATAAATCTTGCAAAGACCCATGGGGAAAAAAATCAACCATAATCACTTCATCCTATTAGAACTATCTTTTTTGTATTCTTTTCTAATCTTCTTTCATATGCATTTAAAACAGCTTTTTAAATTGCCAAATCTGGATATCAATTCCAATTCAAACATGTCTAAACTTATATGGAAAATTAATGGTTAGTCCTCCTTTAACATATTAGTGTTTATCATCAATCTTCCTTAGGTTTGACCAAACATCAAAATAACAGTAAAGCTGCTCCACAGATAGAATATTCAGGCTTCTTGATGATATTGGGAATTTATTTGATAATCAAAGGGTTAGGGCTTAATATAATATTATAACACAGTGCCAAGGTCTTTTTGAACTAGTCTCATAAAAATTCTTCATTGTAGGACTTTGTGAAGAGACTACACTCTAAAACCTATGCTGGCTTGTTTATCTGGGAAAACCTACATTTATAGATATATGTAAAGAATTATGTCATGTATATACTGTGTCCTCACCTCAAATTATCATGTGCTTAACTTTGAAATGAGAGTCTACTGGATATTTTATTTCTTTCTGTTAGCAGTTACCAACTGTAGTAATGAAGGGATTAATATCTATGAAAAATTCTAAATAAAATTAATCCAAAAGTAATTTATATTTGGTGTTGTAATACACTATTTAATTTTTATGGTAAATTCACTGACCTGTTTTTCTTAGAACAATACTGGAGAAAAGCCAGACTCAGAGTTAACACTTCCTGAGGTTATCTACACTCTTTTCATCTGTGGTTGGCAATATTTGATGCAGTTTATATTGGATTTCCCTTTTTGCTATTTAGATAGTTTGGAGCTGAGAGGAGGACAAACTCTACAGTTTTTTTATTTGCTCCCATCTATTTATCACCATTTTTTCCAACCCTCATGGGGGAAATATAAATGTACTTTCTACATCAGAAGTAAAACTAAAACTGAAGTATGTCATAGCCAAGGAAAGTAGACATAATATTTATGAAAGAGACATAATACTTACAAGAAAATGTTATGCTTTCGAAGTGCTTATAAAAGATATTTTATATTTGTTTATGGTTCTTTAAATTGTCCTAATAAAATTTATATTTCAAGGTTTTTCACTCCATTCAAGAGACATGCACTGAACTTCTGAAGATAGTCGAGAAATATCAGCTAAGACTCAATGGTATGAAATCATAGATATCTGTCTGATAATTCTCATTTAAAATAGACATTAGTTTGCATTTTTTAAAATGAAAGATTTAATGTAAAAGTAGTAGAACTATTTTGTGGATAGTTTCTTATGGCAAAATACGAATATTGATAGTGACCTGTTCTCAAAGCCCCCAGTATCCATATCTTTTTTCCTCAGTTCATCAAATCCTCTGACACAGATTCATTTTGCTAATATTCAGTTTTCCTTCCCAGAGTCGTAAATCGATTTGCTTCCATCATTTAAAAACTCTCTCTTGACCCCGACTTACCCTTGCAGTTAACATCCTATTCCTCTGCTCCTCTTTATAGAAAAATTTGATGTAATTGTCTGCGTGTATGGTCTCCATTCCTTTCCTTCTGCTTTCTCTTGTACTCACTCCAGTCAAGTTTTCATCCCCACCACTCCACCACACTTCTCTTGTCAAGTTCATGAAGGGCTAAATCTAATGATTAATTATTTGGCTTATCACATTATTAAACACAGTTGAATATTCCCTCCTTCTTGATATACTTTCTTCACTTGGCTTCCCTGGTTTTCCTCTTCCTATGTTATTCCTTCTCAGCATCCTGCCTGTGCTGTATTCTCCTCTCTCCTTGATCTCTTCAGATCAAAACTCAATCTTTGGATCTCTTCCCCTGCTTTAATTACAGTGGCATCTCCTAAAATCTTCTCCTCTTCAGCCATATTAATCTCTTACATAGTAGGCATATCTGCATAGTGGGCTCCCTAACTTCCTTTTGTGTTTGGTGAAACGTCATCTTTTTAATGAGGCCTTCCTGGAATCACATATCTAAAATTCAATACCCCTCTCCCTCAAAACTCACTGTCCACATAACAATATTTAATATTCTATATATTTTATCTATTGTTTTTCTTCCCACCCCTAGAATATGCCCTCCTTAAGGACAGAATTTGTCTATTTTGTTTATTTCTATGTTCCCAAAGTCTAGAAACAATGTCTAGCATGTATTCAGTACTTAGTAAATATTTACACAATGAATGAATGCTTTTCTTGTGTAGTTATGTAAATTAATATCATCACTTTATAATCTAAGGTTATATATTATTCAATTAAAGAAAGAAATCCAATAAAGCATGATTATTCAAGTATTTTTTGAGTACCTGCCATGTGCAAGGTTATGTGCTTTTCCCAAGGAAATAGTTGGAGACACAACTTTTTGTAACAAAATAAGAGGTGATACAAATAGTATGTGATTGAGTTCAGAATAGTAATATAAACATAACTTTGAATTCCTAGGAGTGAAAAATAACTGTGTATTATGGCAATTGATAAAAAGGTGACTCCATAGATGGGAATCAAGTTTAAAAGAGTGTTTATAGAGGTTGAATATTTGGAGAAAAGAGGAGATTTGGAGTCTGGGGAATGAGCTTAAAGATTGAGAACAACCTGCATGGGCAGAAGAGTTTGTCATTAAAACTAATGGGATGATAAAGGAAAGGAAATTTAGGGTTAGATTACTAAGGATGTAGCAGTAAAAGGCCATCACAACCATTGGACCAAGGATGTGCTTTGACAGAAATGGAAGTGTGAAGAACACTGGCAAGTTTGTTTGATTTTGCCTTGAAATCACTAGATCTTTTAGCACTCTGGTGGAGCATTTCAGGATAAGGAGGAGATACACTTATATAGATTTCATTGTGTACGTTCTCTTTGAGATTGTTTGTAAATATATGCTTTCTTGAAGACTATTGTATTAATACATCTTCTGTTGGGAATAACATCAGACAAATGCAGTAGGTTAGTCCAGCGCTATAAATCTTTATGGGAATCACTTGATAGGGCAAAGAACACATCAGGGTAGGGTCTCTGTAGAATTTGGCAGGCAGGTCCCAACACAGAAATAGCACAAATGCAGCCTCATCTCCTGCCCTTTCTACATTGATAAAGGTAAGGCTCAATGACGATTCATGTTCAATTGATACTTGATAATGAAGTATTCCAAGTTCTCAGAGGACTTTCTAAATCATCATACACAAATGAATATTTTTTCTAGTAGTTTTCATTGAGATATGTATTATGAAGTTCTGATTCAAAGAAAATGTGTAATCTATACATCTCTCAAGTAATCGGAATGTTAAATTAACATGACTCCCCAAATCCCATCCAGTCTGGATCAGGTTAGTTGTTCATAATATAACACATGGTTTTATTAAAGATGATACATCTGTAGAATGTTTAGACACCCTCCCTTATAATACCATCATGCTTTTCTTGGGTCACCCTTGTAGGCATGACAGGGAGAAGCAGCGGGAGTGGGAGCCAGCAAGTGAGAAGGCCTGAGTTCTATTATCGCCTCAGAGGTACCCAGGGACTTCCCTTTCAGTTTTTAACTTCAGTTTTTCTATCAGTGAACTAGGGTGAATTTAGGCATGACATTTGTTGTCATTTTGTTCACTTTAAAAGCTTATATTTGGAACACTGTATGGGCTTTCCAACCCTTTATTAGTCTTATTGTGGTTAGAGGGTCACCTTACATTAGATTAGTGTTTCTTAAAGTGTGGTGAAGGACCAATTTTTTGTTTTGTGGCCTACTTTTAATCTGTTGTAAACTGATACTTTTGTAAAATTCAATAAAAATGAATTTTTAGAAAAATGAAATAAAAAAGACATGAAAAATGTAAGCTCACTTTTAAAATTATTAGATTTGACAAATGTAAACCCTCAGTCAAATTTGTAAAAGTCTCTATGTAGTTATTCTCAGTTTCTTTACTTATCTTGTCATAGGGTGGTGACAGAGGATTCTGGACCAACACCAGTCCGTGGCCACACTTTGAGTTGCAGTCCACTAGATGACAAATTTTAGAGTTGCTGCCACAAAATTGTGGATATCTGTGGGTCTGGGATCCTAAGTGTAGGAAACTGAAGCCAGGATGGGAATCAAGAATAAGTTAACTAGTTTAAATAGGAAACAAATACTTTGTAAGAGGCAATGATCCTAAAATGCATCTCTGCACATTTGAAAATGCATTATTTGTGGCTTTGTTTTATTTTGTAGCTTTGAGGGTTTTTTGTCACTAAAGATCAGTCTTTCCCAAAGCAAGATCCATGGATTCACTGCATCAAAACCATCTGGAGTGCTTGTAAAAAACAAGAAACCCAGACCTGTAACATCAGAATCTCTGGAAACGGAGCCCAGGAATTTGCATTTTAAAAATAAATTTCTCCCCTTCCTCCTCCAAGTAAATCTTAGTATAGAGAGTTATTGCTGTGAGAATTTTAGTTGTGTGTATATTTTAAACAAATGACGAAATGAAATAATTAACTATACTGTAATTTTTTTCCATAGTTATATCAGAGGAAGAAAATGAGCTAGGGCTCTTTTTAAAGTTTCAAGCAGAACGGGATGCAACTCAAGCTGGCAAAATGATGGATGCCACTGGCAAGGCACTCTGTTCTTCAGCCAAGCAAAGGTTTACCATGTTTTTCATCATCCTTAAATCTGTAGGCATACGACATTTTGACATGTATTTTTAAATTTGCATATTTGTAAAGGTCACTGATCATTCCAATAAAGAGTTAAAGAAAAGAGAAATATATCACAGTATATAACTGTTTTGATACCTAACTCTTAATTTTGTATTCAAAATAATTATTTAAAGATTGATGTTCTTGGTTGCTTAATTCCTAGGAATAGCCTTTAGTCCTGTATTTATAGTTCTTAAGTGGTTTAATGTAACAGTCACAGAATGGCTAACATTTTAAATATGTATATTTCTGCTTTTTTCTTTTACTTTTTTTTGATACTATACTATCTATGAACACATTGGGACTTTTCTTTTTAAGTGGAAGAAATATTTTCTTCTTTGTTTGTTTTTTTGTTTTTTAGAGACAGGATCTCACTCTGTCACCCAGGCTGGAATGTAGTGACATGACCATAGTTCACTGCAACCTCAAACTCCTGGGCTCAAGGAATCCTCCTGCCTCAGCCTCCTGAGTAGCTGGGATTACAGGCTCACACCACCATGCCTGGCTAATTTTTTAATATTTTTATACAGATGGGGGTCTTGCTATGTTACCCAGGCTGGTCTCAAACTCCTGGCCTCACGCAGTCCTCACACCTTGGCCTCCCAAAGTGCTGGGATTACAGACATGAGCCACCATGCCTGGCCTAATTTTTTCTATTTAATGACATACTTTCCATTTGTTATTTCACAACGTTTTAACACAAAGATACTT
Organism: Daubentonia madagascariensis; assembly: GCA_023783475.1. NCBI lineage: Eukaryota > Metazoa > Chordata > Mammalia > Primates > Daubentoniidae > Daubentonia > Daubentonia madagascariensis. The sequence goes on from JAKFHU010002088.1 coordinate 8,517,639, forward strand.
GCTGCAAAGAATCTCCTATAATTGCTAAACATAGCCCAAATCTTTGTATTTCAGAAGAAAAATAAAAACAGTCCTTATCACACCTGTAGTGATGATGTCCAGTGTAAGTGGCTTTGTTCTGAAATATCACATTCTGAAAAAGCCCATATTGAAGGAAGTGACAGAGAGATACTACAGGAACCTCCAATTAAGTCAAAAGCAGAGCAGAGGGGTTGGATTTGATTTGTATTTCTTAAATACATATTTTTTTGTCTTCATCCTCAGCTGCTTAGAACACTATACTCATTAGTTCTTTTAGCCTTTTATTTGCTCTTCTAAATCCAGGTTTTCCCTTAACTTGTCAAATGAAAGGCTTTCTATTAATTATATTGTGCTTTATGAATGCAGGTTCTCCGTTACCCTCAAAACTCTTTTCTAAATGGCACATTTACTTGGCAGGTTATTTATACATGGATTAACATCCAAAGTGTTGCAAAAAATGATACATTTCCTAAAGTAACAAGAAGGGGGAGGTATAGACACATCTTCATTAATACTTCAAAGTTGGCTACATGATCCTTACTTGCTTTCTAAATCTCCTTAGGCATCTTGATATAATTATTTTTTATTTATAGAGTCATCTCAATAGCAAATATGCTTTATGATTGGTTTAAATCTTTGTTTTGTTTTACTTATAATATGTACAACCCTCTGATTTTTACCTGTCTCCCATTAGATTGGCCCTGTGTACTCCCCTGTCTCGTCTTAAGCAAGAAGTAGCAACATTCAGTCAACGGGCAGTATCTGATACCTTGATGACAATTAATCGAATGGAGCAGGCACGTACAGAATACAGAGGAGCTCTGCTATGGATGAAAGATGTATCCCAAGAACTGGACCCAGACACCTTAAAACAAATGGAAAAGTTCAGAAAAGTATGAAAATGTATCCTTTTCCTTTTCTTGATATATAAAATATGGAACTGCCACAGAATAATTTAATCAAGATAATAAAATATCAGATTATTTTTGAGAAATATACATAAATTCTCGGTTGTTTGAAGATTTTAGTTAAAGTACAAAAGGTTGTTATAGTTTTATTTTTACTCTTTGACTAGCATCTCCATACCATCAACTTTTTTTATTAACTTTTATCCCCCCATAATAGATCTAATTACTCTGTAAATGTTGCTTACCTGGACTTTTGAGATTTGTTTGCAGAAAGAAAATAATTTACTAAGAGACAAAAAATGTAATTTAAGTAAAAAACTCATGTAAAATTATTAATTATAAGAAAAAGTAAAAGTTATCAAATTTTTCATTCTGCTACAATACAAAGTTTGACCATAAACTTTGTAAGCAACTATATATGGACATATGTTTTTGCTAAATAAACTCATTATAAATTATATCCCCTAAATTTACCACACATGAATAATAAAATTCACTTATTTATTTCATAAATATTTAGAGAACCCATAATAAAAATCATAATATTTAATATTGTTGGAGCCTTTACTGTGTGCCAGCTGTTGTAAATAGTTTGCCTCATTGATTACACACAATAGCCCTATAAAGTAGGTGAACATATGGCCTTAGGCCACAGCAACCTCTTATTCTATCTCCTTTACAATCTTTGGCAATGAGAATATAATCTAAGGGAGTGGTTGCACAACACTGTGAATGCACTAAATGCCACTGAATTGTACACTTTAAAATAGTTAATTGTATGTTATGTGAATTTCATCTCAATTTTTAAAAAAAGAATACAGTCAATATCTCTATCTGGACCCAAAAAGCCCTGCATGGATCCCTGGTCCCTCCAGCAGCCTCGTTTTGTACTTGCTTCCTGTGCTCCAGGAAATATATGCTCTACCCTCTTCCTTCCTGTTCTTCAAATGTGTCAAGCTTTTCACCCCCTCCCACTCCCAGGACCTTTTAAAATTATTTATTTATTTATTTTTTAAAAGTTTTGTAGAGACAGGGTCTTGCTACGTTGCCTAGGCTGGTCTCAAACTCATGGGCTCAAGCCATCCTTCCGCCTTGGCCTCCCAAAGTGCTGGGATTACAGGCAGGAGCCACCTGGCCTACTCCCAGGGCCTTTGTCCTCGTTTGTCCTTGGTCCTGGAATGCTCTCCTCAGAGTCTTAGCATGGTCTGCTCATCATTTTTCTGTCCCAGTTCAAACATACACGATCTCACCAAGGGCTTCTGTGATTAATAATATTTTATTAAAAGTAGTCACCCATTGCTGGTCACTCATTTGCTACCTTTGCAACCTGAGATTATCTTGTACATTTATTTACTTCTTTTTTCCGTGTACTTTTCTATCCAAGGATGGTGGGGAATAACATTGTTTTATTCACCACAAAACGATGCCAGTGCTTAGAACAGTGCCTTGAACTTAATTAAGTACCTTGTAAATATTTGTTGAATGAATGAATGAATATATTTGAAAGTTGAGTATTCATACTACCTGATGACATATGACTCACCATACATCTAAGAACTATAATAAGCCTCTATTGAAACTTGTAAATATCTCCATGATTCTGAAATATTATTATTTTTTGAGACAGGGTCTTGCTCTGTCGCCCGGGCTAGAGTGCAGTGGCATCATCATAGCTCACTGCAACCTCAAACTCCTGGGTTCAAGCCATCCTCCTGCCTCAGCCTCCCGAGTAGTTGGGACTACAGATGCACACCACCACACCTGGCTAATTTTTCTGTTTTTTGTAGAGAAGTGGGTCTCACTGTTGCTCAGGCTGGTCTCAAACTCCTGGCCTCAAGCAATCCTCCCACCTCGGCCTCCCAAAGTGTTAGGATCACAGGCATGAGCCACCACTCCTAGCCTGATTCTGAAATATTATTAATTAATAAACTAAACTACTACTAATAATAAATAACCAAAATCTTCATCATTACTCATGAAATATTAATAATACAGGGAAAAGGAACTAGTCTACTTTATTATAATTTATGGACCTGGAAATATTTGTTATAAATACTTATTATAAATATGTAGTAAATATTTATTATGAACCTGTATGTTACATATATATCTGTATTATTGGTGATAATAATTGGCATTTTTGTGATTGCAGGTACAGATTCAAGTGAGAAATAGCAAAGCTTCTTTTGACAAGTTAAAGATGGATGTTTGTCAGAAAGTGGATTTGCTTGGAGCTAGTCGCTGCAATATGTTATCTCATTCACTCACTACCTACCAGGTACCCACCTCCAGGGTCAGCATGTCCTTGCAGTAAAGATGAGGGGTGAGATTCCTTTTTAAAAGTTGTCTAAAGGGTGCAAAAAAGTATATAATTGATTAGATTCCTTTGACTCTGTTATAATTGATTTATTGAGGTTATGACAGAGAATCATAAAGTTCTAAACTGAAAAAGACCTTAGAGATTGTCTACTCCTTGTAGCTATTCTCCTTGGTGTCCCAGGAGACTGACTTAGGGACCATCTGAGATTGAAAAGGGGAATGTTGAGGAGGCAAAATTTAAGGCCCATTAGCCCTGGTTCAACTAGAGCTGCTCCACTTCTGATTTTGAACTTCTACATACAATTTGATTTTAAGCAAAGGTGCTATGACCCCAAAAGTTTGAAAACTTTTCTGTCATTTTATGGATGAGGAATGTGAAACCTATAAGAATTGAAGTAAACAGCAATGTTGGGCTTAAAAACCTAAGTTTTCTAATTCTGGGTTGTGCATTCTTTTCATTCTGCCAAGTTGCCATCCCATATCACTTTAACTTCAGAAGTCTCACTTGTGCTTATATTACCCCAAATCATACATACAATGAAAAAGTTAGATATTAATAAGTAGCAGTTACTGATTTTAACATATATTCATAAATAGCGAAATACGATAAACTGTACTCACATAAGAAAAGAGTAATAAACTAAAGGAAATGGCTATTTACTCTTGCTTTTAGGGAATCTACCTAATTCAGTTCAGTATGGAATTCAGGAATCAAGAAGGGATGCACTTGAAAATAAAAGTATATGACCATCTGTGTAGCATAACACCTGAAGCACGATAGCTATTAGTTCAATTCTCCTTTGTTCTCTCAACTTACCCCCCTCACTTTAAACAGGAACCCCGAAGCAGCAAGGAAAATTTCCAATTACTTGAGTTAGCTTGAGAACACATTTTTTGGCAAATCTTTCTTGAACCTTAGATGAAAGGTCAAATTTAGAGGTAAATGTTCTTTTTCTCCAATTAAAAAAAAGCTTATATATGCCATCAACATAAAGATTACATATATGTCCTTGCTTATGTAGAGATTGGTATTTTCGTGCTTTTAATGTTTCTCTGTTGGATACCTCAGGTGTTCTAATTCCTTGGTTTTCATTCTCTTAGCTGCAGTCACACTCTAGGTGGCTCCAGTGTGTGTTCCAGTGCTAGATACAGATGGGCACACGCCCATGCAGACACAGATGCCAGTTCTTTCCCTGCCCTGTTTCCCTTGTCCCTCCCTCTCCACAGATGCCGGTTTTTGTGCAAAATTACTATTTGCAGTGCTTTCTGGTTCCCCAAACTTGGAAACTTGAATTTAGTTCCTGCTTCTTCTTATTGGCAACTGTTCATCTACTATACTGGTGAGGAAATATAGCACTTAAAAAGTCATAGAGGAGAAGCAGAACTGTAGTGTCACCTTTTCTTTTTTTTGCAGAGAACACTGCTTGGATTCTGGGAGAAAACAGCTCGAATGATGTCCCAAATCCATGAGGCCTGTATTGGCTTTCATCCATATGATTTTGTAGCTCTCAAGGTACATTTATTTCCACGTTCTCTTGTTTAAATGTATTACATTTTATTTGGGTGATAACATTGAAACTATTTTTTGCTAAGCCTAAATTTCAAATTTGTAAAACATTGGGAAACATTCTTCTGCACTCCTTTAGCCAAGGATCAGCACTTTCCTGTTTCCAAATGCTGCCAGCAACACTAAAATACATGAGAACACTGCTGGCAAGCTTGAGAAATTAGTAGGACAGGGAAAAAAAGAGGAAGAAAGTAAAAAGAAAATTAAAATGCAAAGGAGATAAGAAAAGGCTATGGAAAGGAAAAACTTAAGAGGAACAAGTGATGGATAGTGGTCATGTGTTCTCAAAAATGACCAAGTCACCTACCTGACAATTTTAGACGTTAAAGAAAAATTTCCTTGTGTTACTTTTACACTGATGTCACAGATATGGTTCATGATACCAAAATTACACCAGTTATGATTATATATGTGTGATTGCAGCTGAAAAGACTAATGTGTTAGATCAGCTCTTTCTATAACTCAAACAAGTGAAAAGCGCTCTCTGGCTATAATGCTTTTAACATTTGCGTATCTTCCTGTCACCTTCTTTGCACATGGCTTATCCAGCAGTCACACTGTGATAATCATTTCTTCAATTCTGGAAGGCTAGGTTTCAGTACCTTTTAACTTACCATTCTGCCTTATTTTCAGTACAGCTTGAAAGTGTTGCTGGTTGGTTTGCTCAAGCTGGTTTGGTACTGGTGATGGGTTCATATCTTGTAACCATATATTCCTGGAGTTTGGGATGGATTTTTAAGTCATGTTCTGATATGGCATCTTCCAGCTCAAAAGATGCCCTTGAATTAGGTTGTGTTTTCTTTTTTTCTTTTTCTATAATAAATGCTTCACTGTATAGCATACTGTGTATTTAGGCAAATTTTATATCCAATTTCTTCTCAGAATTGAAGTTGAAAATTTTAGCTGTATTTAGGGTATCGCAATGCAGGCTAGTAATACAGTTTAAGTCTTAAGGCCTGTCACAAAGTTGTTAAACCAACCTGTGGCTAGCCCACATCACAGTGTGCGAGGTTCCCACAGGCAGCCAGGATAAACAGGTACATGGGGCTCAGTTCAAATTACATTAGCATACATTTCCCATATCTCTCCCTCTCTAGTTCAGAACTATTCCTATTCTATATTGTTCTTCAGAATTTTTATTCTCATTTTGTTTGCAGAGAGAAACAGATTCTTTCCATCTACTTAACATTGAATTTCTTATCCTTAGCGACTACAAAACACTCCAAGCAAACTTACTGAAGACCACAAAGAAGAACAAATGGAAGGCAACTTTCTTACTGAAAACCTCAATAAGTAAGCAGGCATAACTGACATGCTATGTTATGGAAGTCCTAGATATCATCATATGACATACGTGGAAAGAATTGTTCCTTCTCTGGCTTGCTGAATACTTATTTCTATGTCATTTTTCCAGTCAACAAAACTAAATATTTGTGTCTTAGTCCTGTGGTCCCCAACCCCCAGGCCACAGCCTGGTACTGGTCTGTGGCCTGTTAGGAACCAGGTGGAGCATCACTGCCTGGCTTTGCCCCCCCAACTCCCCAGCCCTGCCTGCCATCCCCACCCCCATCTGTGGAAAAATTGTCTTCCATGAAACTTAGGAACCTGGGCTGCACAGCAGGAGGTGAGCGGTTGGAGAAAGAGTGAAGCTTCACCTTCATCTGCATTTACACATTTACAGCCACTCCCCTTGCTGGCATCACTGCCTGAGTTCCATCTCCCCCCCACCCCACACACACACCCCCACCCTGGCATGGAAAAATTGTCTTCCATGAAACTGGTCCCTGGTGCCAAAAAGGTTGGGGACTGCTGTCTTAGTCCATTTTGTGTTTCTATAACAGAATACCTGAGACTGGGTGATTTATAAAGAAAAGAGCTTATTTAGCTCATGGTTCTGTAGACTGGGAAGTTTGAAGGCATGGCCCTAGGTTCTGGCTAGGGTTTTTGTGCTGTGTTATAACATGGCAGAGAAGGTCAAAAAGGAAGCAGACACTTGCAAAGAAACAAAATCTAAGGGGCATTGTGGCTTTATGACGACCCACTCTCACGGGAATATCCTGAGAAAACTAATCCAATCTGGTGAGAATGAGAACTCACTCACTACCATGAAAACAGCATCACACCATTCATGAGTGATCTACAACCACCCAAACACTTCCCACTAAGCCCCACCTCCCAACACTACTACATTGGGGTTGAGATCACATTTCAACATGAGTTTTGGTGTGGACAAACTCAAACCTTTGCAATTTGTTTTGAAGCCTTATAGTTTTGGTTTTTTTCTTCCATTTTTAACATGGCAGGCAAAGGAGATGACATGAGTACCAAACAGATTGGGGGTGTTATTCCACATTCTGCCATGTAGGAGATTGAGCCTTATATTAAAAGCCACAAGTACCTCTAGAGTGACTCCCAGAAGGGGTAGCTGGAGAGAAGAAAGGAACAGGTGCCAGCAGCTATAAGACAAACTATTAAAAATCTGTCTCCAAAATAACACAGATGGGACTGGGACTGGTTACCTGAAAAGGGGTCTTGCTACGTACAATTTTCATGTTGACTGTTTCCCTTTTATTACATTATTCCTCTGTTTTTCTTTCAGAGCTGCACTTAATTCTCATTTTAACCAGACTATGCTAAGTATAATAATAAACTCAGAAATAAGGTCCAAACAGTGACAGACTATATATTGTTGAGTAGAAGGTGATCCTATATATAAGACATTTCCCCTATTTTCCCTATGGGGAAATCCAAACCAATTTTTTGGCTAACTTGAATGTATAAATGTTTTAGGATCAACATTTATCAAATGTCTAGTTAGAAATTAAACTTATCAAATGTCTATTTATAAATTAGCAAATATCTAGTTATAAATTAAACTTAATAAATTAGTTATGTATTGACATTTAAAATCATATGTACATTGACTATATTAATTTAGTAATTTTTTTCCATTTTCACATTTCATGAAAGTCTTATTCCAAATCTTCTCACTCATCTTCAGCCTCATGAGAGCTACATTTTGAGTTAGCATATTGCCAAGCACTTCACCTTCTGTCCCATCCACATTCTTAAAAAGAAACCATATACATAATACCTATCATTGAAAATTTCATTCCAAGACATAAGTATTTATTTCCTGTGTAGGTTTATTTTTGTAGTATTTGCAGATAAACACTGTGTGGCTTTTTAAGTGTCTTTAAAGACTTATTAAAAACAACCTCCAATACTAGCAATTGTGAGGTTATACCCCAGGTATAGTGACTAAATCTGTGCTCAATTTCTTTGTCTCACTTTTTGACCATTACATCAGATGGATGTTATAAATACCCAAAATTAGTATTGATAGAGGATATTTTAGGCTAATGTGTCTTCTTTTGCAAACATCATTTTGTTGTTCAAAATAAAGTACTCCCTTTTTTCTGGAGTTTTTCATTCCTTCTATTTAGTTCTCAGGTTTTCTCGAACAAAACCCTTCAGTGCTTGAAAGTGAAACTTCATACTCCTTCGGTGATGGAGGTTCTCGAACATATAGTACTTGGCACAGTGCCTACAATGCTGAGCATGATGCCTGGTGCTTTGTAGATACTCAGTAAATGTTTATTGGAAGAACAAAGGGTGACAGGTTTTCACTGTCTGTATATATTTATAGAAGAAGCAGGAAATTCACTTAGACATAGATTTTAGGAGATCTACTGGACAACTATTTTATATGTCTCCTGAGTTTAAAAAATGTTTTTAAGCCATATAAAACTGTTTGGGGAATATGAATATCAAATGAATTTTAACCAAAATCAATCCTTTTTTTGTTTGTTTTTACTTCAGGTTAGTTTTGTCAGATGAGGAAGCAAGCTTAGGGAGTGAACCAGGTAAGATGGTAAATTAATTACTTTGAAATGGTCACATTTTAAATGTCAAAACAATTTATTACAGCCTTTTAAAAGAGATTATGTTAATTTCCATTCACTTTAAAAAACATGTTAAGTAAGTAACTTTCTATGTCTCTTCTGGACAAACACTTTTAGTTACCTTTCTAAGAGCACCTAATTAGAGGGTCTGATAGTCTTCCTTAAGGAATTTGGCCTTCTCAAATATAGATGGTGTTAGATGCAGAAATCCATTTTTTAGGGTTGCAAGATTGAGTTTTGAGTTTCTCCTCATACTTAAATTCATGTTCTTATTTTTTAAAATAAATACATATTATATATACAGTCAACATATATTTAAATCACTGTCGTAAATAAGAGTACATGTTTTGGAACCAGAAAAATCTATATTTGAACTCTGGCTTTTTAAAACATATCATTTGTGCCTCTCTCAGTTGCCTCATCTGAAATATGAGTCATTTATCCCTTACCAGGGACATGAGGGCTGGAGATAATATTTGCAAACCTACATATAGTGACCCTTTCTGCTCATGGTAGGTGACCAATAAATGTGAGAGTTATTTTCAAGTACACACATAAGTAGAGATTATATTGATAATTTAAGAAGTCATAATAATTATGACTTCTCTTCTAGCTTCTTCTACTAGCTTCAAAATACATATTCAAAAGGTTAGCTATTTGTATGTATATATGATCCTGATCCCACAAATAGAGAAAAAATTTTAAGTTACAAAGGAAATATAATGGACTTTGTTGTAGTTTCACCATCCATTCATAGTATTGTTTTATCCTTTAAATCCTGCCGTGTCAGTAGTTATATCCCTTTTTGAATTTCAGATATTCATTTGTTCCTTCTCCCTTTTTTCTTGATTAATCTTGCCAAAGGTTTATTTATTTTATTATTCTTTTAACAAACCAAGTTTTAGCTTGTTAATCATCTCTACCACGTCTTTGTTTTCTGTTTTATTAATTTTAGTTCTTATCTTTATTATTTTCTTCCCTCTACTTTGGTGGTTTTCTTTATTTACGGCTATAATTTCCCTCAAAATTTTCATTTTCCTATATCCCACAAATTTTCTTAAAACAGCTTTATCAAAGTATATTTTACATATCATAAAACTTATTTCAAGTGTACAAGTCAATGATTTTTAGTTAGTTATTACTGATTGGTGCAGCCATTTTCATAAATCAGTTTTAGAACATTGTCATTTTCTCAATAAGATCCCTCATGCCCATTTGCAATAATCCCTATTCCCACCCCTAGCCAACCACTAATCTACATTTTCTACATATAAGTTTGCCTTTTCTGGACATTTCTAATAAATAGAATCATCCAATATGTGCTCATGTCCAGCTTCTTTCACTTCATTTAGTGCTTTTGAGGTTCATCTGTGACGCAGCTTGTGTCAGTAGTTCCTTCCTCTTTATTGCTGAATCTATTGTATGGATAGCCATAAATTTAGATACATAGTATTTTCATTATCATTCAACTTTAATTATTTTAAAATTTTCATTATATCTTCCATGACTCATGGCCATGAGTGATTTTGAAGTGTGTTTCTGAAATTGCCAAATTATAGAGATATTAAAATTTATCTTTTTGTTATAAATTTTGACTAAATTGCATTGTGGTCACAGAATGTGTTCTTAGGACACTGATTCTTTGAATTACTTGGACTTACTTTATGGAATAACAAATAGCCAAATTCTGTAAATGTTCCATGTACTTGAGAGGAATGCATATTCTCTAATGAATGCAGAAGCCTATATATGTCTGTTAAATCAAGACATATATAGGCTTGTTATTTGTGTTGCTCTAAGTCTTCTATATCTTTACTAATTTTTGATTAGTTGATGTATCAGTAGTTGAGAAATGTGTTTTGAAATCTCCCCTGTTGAATTCGACTTGCAAGTTCTTCCTGTAGTTTTTCACTTGATATATTATGAGGATTTGGGGGCAGTGGGTAAATATTTAGGTCATTAAATATGAAATGTCTGATTTCTAATCAAAAGTTTAGTTTATTATATCTCAAACAAGAAGCTGTACAATTAATGAAAGTATGCACCTAAACTATCGACACAGTTTTGCTATCTTAAGGGTAGCTTGTTTATGCCAGCAGCAGAGAAACCTGGAGAGCAAGTGGTGATAAAATTGCAAAAGGCATTTTCCACAGCTTCTTGAGTATTGAATATTTTTCCTTGCAAGAAGTGGTCCAAAACCTGGAAGAAGAGGCAGTCAGTTGGTGCAAGGTCTGGTGAATATGGTGGATGACAGAGAGTTTCCAAGTCCAGCTGCTATAGTTTGAGCAGCATTGTTTGTGCGACATGTGGTCAAGCATTGTCTTGCAAGAGGATTGGCCTGTCTCTATTGTCCAATCTTGGCTGCTAATCTCAAACATCCTCATCATTATGTCCAGTTGATTGCAGTAGACACCCACTGTAATTGATTGACCAGGTTTCATGAAGCTGTAGTGGATAATACCAGCACTGGACCACCAAACAGACACCATTAGTTTTTTTTTGATGAATATTCGGTTTTGGACCGTGTTTTGGCACTTCATCTTTATCCTGAATCTTTGTGCTGAATGCCTATGACCGTCAAAAAGAATCAATTTCTCATCACACATAACAATATGGTGTAGAAATGGTTCGCCTTTATGTTGTGACAGCAAAGAAAGGCAAGCTTCGAGACAATTTCCCTTCTCATGCTCGTTTAATTCATGCGGAACCCATCTATCCAGCTTCCTTTACCTTGCCGATTTGTTTCCAATGGTCCAATATTGTTGGAATAGTAATGTCAAACCTTGCTGCTAATTCACGCATAGGTTAAGATGGATTCGCTTCTACTACCGCTTTCAGTTCATCATTATCCACCCTCGTCTCAGGTCGCCCACGTGACCCATTTTCAAGATAAAAATCACCAGAATGGAACTTCACAAACCATTGACGTACTGTGTGTTCATTAGCCATATTCTTCCCAAACACTTTGTTGATATTTCGAGATGTCTGCACTGCATCGGTTCCACGACAGAACTCATATGCAAAAATAACAAGAATTTTTTACTTATGTGTGGTTTCACAAAAATTGCTGTAAAAAAAATTTGACAGATAATCATAAGCCAAAACGTGCGTTCGAAAGACTGAGGATGTACCTTCACAGTAAAAATAAAACAAGAAGTGTCAAAGTGAAATGTCAGAGATATCAACTGTCAAACTTAGTACTTAAGGAAATCGGACATTTCATACTTAATTACCTTAATACAAGTTTAGAAATTGTATATCTTTTTGGTGAATTAATCTTTTATTCATTACATAGGACCCTTTCTGTCCTTAATAATACTTTTTGTAGCTGGACGTGCACCTGTAGTCCCAGCGTCTTGGAAGGCTGAGCCAGGAGGATCACTTAGGTCCAGGAGTTTGAGGTTGCAGTGAGCTATGATGATGCCACTGCACTCTAGCTGGCAGAAGAGAGCAAGACCCTGTCTCAAAAAACAAAAAAAGGCTGGGTGATAGAGAATAACTAGCTTTCTTTTGGTTACTATTTTCTTGGTATACCTTTTTCCATACTTTTACTTTCAACTTTCCCCCATCCTTATATCTCAGATATATCTCTCATAAACGATATTTAGGTGGATTTTTTTTTAAAGCCCAGTATGTCAATTTACCATTCTCTTAATTGGAGGGTTTAGTCTTTGTATTTATTGTCGATATTTGTATTTGGACTTGGACTTTCTGTTTTCTGTTTTTTTATCCTTTCACTCCCACTCTTTTGTCTCCTGTTTTGCCTTATTTTGCATTATTGGAGGTTGTTAATTTTTTTTTTTAAGTTTTCTTAGTCCTTTCTTTTTCCCATATACTGGTTTGGAAGTTATACATTTTATTTCTATTTCTGTCTCTTTTTCTACTTATGTACAAATTAGGTTATTATTCTTTTTTATGAAACGATATTATTGAGATTTACCAACATGTTTCCTTTCATACTGTTTCTTCCTATATTCAGATCTTCATTGTGAGCTTATTTTCCCTTTTCCTTAACTACATCCTTTAGTTTAGAAATTCTTAACAGAAATCTCTTGGTGGTAAATCTGGCTTATGTGTATTTTTTGAAAGATAGTTTTGCTCAATAAATAATAAACAATTTTAGGTTGGTTGGTATTTTCTTTCAGCACTTTGGAAATATTGTTCTATTGTTTTCTGCTTTCTGTGGCAGCTGTTGAGAAATCTTCTGTTAGTCTAGTTACTGTTCTTTTAACTGAATTTGATTTTTCTATCTGGCTGCTTTTAGGGTGTGCTCTTTGTTTTTGGTGATCTCTTTCAGTACCCTGTTTGTAGACATGTGATTTTTGTTGTTGTTTTAATCTTTGATGGTATAAGTTGTTTCTTATATCTGTGTCTTTTACTAGTTCTGGAAAATGCTCAACCATTATCTTATTTTTAATTTGGAGAAATATGCATAGCTCAGCTATTATCTTTTAAAATATTGCCTGTCCTCCATTTTTTCTATTCTCTACTTCCAGAACTCCAATAAGCTTATGGTGAACCTTTACATTCATTCCTCATATCTTTAACTTCTCTTTCATATTTTCATCCTTTTTTCCCTCCTACATAAGTTCTTCAGATCTTTTTCTCACTAATGTTCTCTTCTTGCATCTAATCTACTGTTTAATCTGTACACTATGGATTTTTTCCCCCCAACAACTATACTTTGTTTTTTTAGAGACAGGGTCTTGCTCTGTTGTCCAGGCTGGAGTGCAGTGGCACAATCATAGCTCACTGTGGCCTCAAACTCCTGGCTCAAGTGATCCTCCCACCTTAGCCTGCTGAGTAGCTGGGACTACAGGCACATGCCCCCATGCCCAGCTAATTTTTTTACAAAATTTTTTTGTAGAGACAGGGTCATGTTATGTTGGCCAGGCTGGTCTCGAACTTGTGGCCTCAACTAATTCTCCTATCTTGACCTCCCAGAGTGCTACGATTACAGGCGGGAGCCACTGTGCTCAGCTCCCAACAATACTTTTTATTTCTAAAAGTTCTATTTGGTTCATATATAAATCTGCCTAGTAAATTTTTATAGTCCTTCGTTCTTTCTCACTTTTTGACTCCTACAAGTATTTGAAGTCCTTGGGGGGGTCTAAATCTATTATTTGTTGTTTTTCCCCCAACTTTCTTGTGGTAGCTTGTTTGCTTAGTGAGTTTTGATTATAAGCCAATATTTGTTTACTCTTAATCTGTGGGATCCACAGATTAATGGATTCTCTAGGAATGCCTAGAGAATTTTTTGCTAAAGAAAATTCATATTGCTTCTTTCCAAAGTCAGGGAATGCACACAGCCTGGTGACCGCTTTAATCTTCTTCCAGGTCCTGTAGCTTAATGTAGGAATTCTAGGCTCAGCTCAGTTTCCTTGTGTTTGCTAAAGGCTTTGTCTCCAGAGAGCAGCATCAATATGAGCATTGCCCACAGGGCATCTGCCTTTCTTCTTTGTTTGCTGTTCATCTCTCCCAGCTCTGGTTTCAGCTTATATTTTGTTTATTTATAAAAAGTCCAGCAATGCATTAAAAGTATATTTTATAGCTTTAGCAAGGATTTTTGTTTTTATTTTTTTACAAGGGAGGGGCTTCTGAGTATTTAGTCTAATAGATTTCTAGGTAGCGTTTTTCATTGGTCATATAATAGGAATATTTTGAAAATATTCAGGTCCCTGAGAACAAATGAACACCAGCACTACTTGTAGGAGTGGAAACTGGGACAAATTTTCTGAAAAACATAAATATCCCAGACTTTGAGTAATTTTACTTTAAGAGCTATCTTGGGTTGGGTGCAGTGGCTCATACCTGTAATCCTAGCACTTTGGGAGGCTGAGGTGGGAGGATTGCTTGAGGCCAGGAGTTCAAGACCAGCCTGAGCAAGAGCAAAACCCTATCTCCACAAAAAATAGAAAAATTAGCCTGGCGTGGTGGCCCACACCTGTAGTCCCAGCTACTTGGGAGGCTGAGGCAGGAGGATTGCTTGAGCCCAGGGATTTGAGGATGCAGTGAGCTATGATGAGGCCACTGCACTCCAGCCTGGGTGACAGAGGAAGACCCAATCTCAAAAAAAAAAAAAAAACTATCTTGAGGAAGTAATTTGAAATGCCCTCAGACATTTATGCTCTGAGATATTCAGTCAAATTATTCTACTCAAATGGTATTGCCTATAATGGAATAAAACTAGGCCTTACAAGCTAGCCCTTTATCACTCATATGCCTGTCTTAATTCCAATCTCATGCATCTGTAGCATTAAAGTGAAACCAAACCCCATGTGAATCCATACCAAGAGCACTGTGGAGTAAAGCAGATCATTATGGAAGATTTTGGGGGAAGAGAGAAGGGAGGTTACGCCTCATCTTACATAGCAACACTTCCTTAAAGATACTTTAACACATCTCTGCATTCCCCAAACTCTATTTCTGCAGCTTACCAACTTTCCCTTGTGGGATACTGCCTCTCTCTGTCTCTGTTACCAACTTCTGCTCCCCTCCCCCAGCCCTGATTCTCCTCTGGCCACCTCTGGAATCTCTTTCCCGTTCCCAGATTTTCCCCTCTATTTTTTCCCCATGTTCAACTAAAACCTTTACTGATAAAGTCCATTTTTTTCTTTTTTTATCTTCTGTACATTTTTGACATTTTTATACTATGTATTTGAACTTAAAACCTAATTTATCCTTTAGCTTCCTTATATTAAAGCTAAATAACCCTGCATTCCTTCAATTGTCCTTTTTAGTTTGTTTTCCTTTTAATTATTTTGGTTGTTTTAACCTTTTTCTGTTTTTCCCATGTTCTTTTGTAGTATCCCAAACTGACCATAGAGTTTGTTTGTTTGTTTGTTTTTTGGCCCAGAAACCTGCACTTTATGGACACTGCCATTTTTCCCACAAGAGAATCTTAGAGAGAAGTCCCAGTTTTGCTGTTAATGGATGAGAGGAGCCCACATGTATTCCTGAATCTTTCTTTGAAAAAGCACCAGATAGAATTGACTGCCACACTTTTTTCAATGAAACAGTGGCTAACATCTCCACACCCTTTTCTACCTGCTCCATGGTCGTCAGTTCTCTTAAAGTTGCCTTCTTCCATTCTGGTCTTACTATCACGAGAACTGAAATTTTCAAGTAGAAAAAAAAGTCAAGTTACAAATAAGTGTCAGCCCAAGTGAAGCCCTTTTACTAAGATTTCCAATTTTCTGTTCAATCCATACTGCAGAGATATAAGGATAAACCACCATTTTGGTTCCCAAGTTTTATTCAAGAACTCATACAAAATATTCCCGATAAGTAAATTTTAATCATCTTCCTCCTCTTCTTCGTCCTGGTTAATTTGGAAGTAACATAGTTTGTATCTTTCTTTGCTGTTAGCAACCACACACAACCAATCCCATAGATGATTTTTCTTCACATATTTTTTTGTGACATATTTCAAATACCTTTTTGAAAAAGTCACCTCAGAAGTGATGGTGATCTTGCTCTGGCTCCTCTCAGTGGTTACAGTCCCTCCACTGAGATTCCCAGCTTTCCCATTCACTTTGATTCTCTCTTGCAAAAACTGCTCACAATTGGCAGCGTCCATGATTCCATCTTCTACAGTGTGGGTGCAATCAAGAGTGAACTTTAGAACCTGCTTATTTTTTTTGCCCCTCTGTGCCACAAGCTTTTTCTCATGGGTGCCATGGTGACAGCGGAGGCAGAAAGGCTGACCATAGAGTTTTAATAATAGGATGGTAGAGATTCTTGTCCTTAGATGTATTATACCCTCTAAGCTCTGCAAAGAGCAATACTATCCACCCTTGTATGTAGGAGAAATTTACATTTTCTTTTTAAAAATAGCTCTGATAATAGTTGAAGATGTCAAAATTTTGGATTTGTTTTGGTCTCTGTGTGTGTCTATACTTGATAACAAATGAGTTAGAGATGGATTGTATAGAAAACTGATTCTCGGAAACTGTCTCCCATTGTAGCAATGGGGCATAATTATTTTTGTCTTGATATGTATATATAGGCTCAAAACTTGGAAGTAATTTTTTAAATAGTGTTTTTGCCTATGGGGGTTTTGATTTGTATATTTGACTTTTTAAATGTTAAAAACACAGGAGATGATGCTGTTTTTTGATCACAAGAGAGTATGCTATCTTTTAGCATGTGTGTTTGATCTTTCCTTTCATATGACAGCACTACTACTCTAGCACTAGTTTAGGTAAGAAATGTGGAGATGTTGCTTATTGCTATGCCTTGCTTTTAGAAGAATAAAGCAGCCTTTGAATTAAAAGTAGACCATATCCTTAATCACAATAGCCAAGATACGGAATCAATCTAAGTGTCCATCCATGGATGAATGGATAAAGAAAATATGGTATATATACAATGGAATATTATTTGGCCTTAAAAAAGAGAAATCCTGACATTTGTGACAACATGGATAAGCCTGGAGGACAGTATACGAAGTGAAATAAGCCAGGCACATAAAGACAAATACCACATGATCTCACTTATATTTGGAATCTAAAAAAGTTGAACTAATAGAAACAGAGAATAGAATGATAGTTATCTGGGCAAGGGAAGGTCATTGGGGAGATATTGGTAAAAGGCTACAAAATTTCAGTTAGATAGAAGGAACAGGTTCAAGAGATCTATTGTACAACATGGTGACTATAGTTAATAACAGTGTATTATATTTGTCTACCCAAAATTAGTGACTGAGGCAAAAATTTCAATCAATGGAGGTTTATTAAGTCAAAGTTGAGAATTTGCCTGGGAAAAACATGAACCGCAGACAGAACCGTGACTGTGTTTCTGAATTTAGAAGTTTCAGCATTTAAAGGCATATAGAAAAAAGAAGGGTGGTGGTGATGGTGAGACAAAATGGTTACAATTCTAGTGAGACCCAGGAAAATCTACATTTTACATAACAAATGGCAAATGTTAGAAGAGAAAAAGGGAGTGAAGGAAGTACCAGTTATGTAGATGTCCCTGGGTAGGTGGAAGAAGGTCTGATCCTGTCTCGTCTCTGTTCTGTGCCTGTAAAGATAAATTTATAATTCACTGTTAGTCTGAAATCAGAACAGACTTTAGGTTTAGGGGCTAGACATAGCCTGCAGACCTAAAGCTACAATTTGCTTGTCCTTACTTATTGGAAGTCAACAAGGAATTTCCTTAATGAGCAGTCTGTGGGGCCAGTTCTTCACAGGTATCTGAGGCCTTTACCTTTCCTTTTGCATAAGGGGTTGGGGGTGGGGGTGGCCCTGAGATTTTTATTTTCTTTTCACATATTCTTGAAAATTGCTAAGAGAATAGATTTTAAGTGTTATCACTACAAAAAATGGTAAGTATGTGAGGTAATGCAAATGTTAATTAGCTCAATTTAGCCATTTTACAATGTATACGTATATCAAAACAACATATTATACATGATGAATATATACATTTTTTTCAATTAAAAAAATAATAAAAATGTAGGCCATATCTATTCATTCAACATAAAATGAATATCCATTAAGTCAGAGTGTCAGAGGCATGGGGATCAGGCAGAACAAATTAAAATGGACTATCAGAGAGTATAGAATAGAACAGGTCCACTAAGGAAAGGATAGGCTTTGGAATGTGAAAGTTTTTAACTTTCAAGGGAACATAGATATAACAGAGGAACTGAATACCTGTGGTATTATAATGTTATTTGTTATATACACACAGATGTGATTTATATATAAAGGATTCTTTACAATTTTACAATTCCCTTTTATATGTATTATAATCTGATTTGGTCAATTGAACACTTGATCTAATTGTAAAATATTACAGTAAATAGGCTTGCTAAATTTCTTCTCGTTCAAATTATCTTTTATATGCTCTTGTTTTGGCAACCACAGATTACAAGGAAAAACATTTTCAAATGAGAGAATTTAGAGCACCTCAGTTTTCTAACTCTGAAAATGGTAAGATACTATCATTTCACTATATATCTGCATAACTTATTATTTAAAATTCTTCAATTTTTATTTAACATTTATTTCCTTAACATTAGAAACTGTTACATAGGGATGCAATCCTGTACTTTTGTAGCATATCACAACTGAAATTAAATAATTCTTTGTTTTGTAGGTTTGGGCCCTATCAAAATGTATCTGTATAACTGTGAGGACAGCTAGGAGTGGATCTATTTTACTGTCTCATGTACCTCTACCATACAGCAGTGCAGGCACTCAGTAAATATTTGTTGAATGAATGAATACAATTTGTATATCCAGTGTCATGAGATATTGGCAAAATATTAAGTGTCATTCAATATTAAAGAAATTAAAATCATTATTTAATAAACAAAAGTATGCCCCCAACATTCCAGTTTCCTTATGTATAAATTGAGGTGTCAAGACTAAATCAGGCCAGGCGCAGTGGCTCACACCTGTAATCCCAGCACTTTGGGAGGCCAAGGTGGGAGGATCACTTGAGGCCAGGAGTTCGAGACCAGCCTAAGCAAGAGCAAGACCCTGTCTCTACAAAAAAAAAAATAGAAAAATTAGCTGGGCATCATGGCGCCCACCTGTAGTCCCAGCTACACAGGAGGCTGAGGCAGGAGGATGACAGGAGCCCAGAAGTTTGAGGTTGCAGTGAGCTACAATGAGGCCACTGTACTCCAGCCTGGGTGACAGAGTGAGACCCTGTCTCAAAAAAAAAAAAAAAAAAAAGACTAAATCAACTTTAAGGTACTTTCTTAAATAACTACCTTGAATATCTTTCCCAAGTAATTATGTTACAAACATTTTCTCCTAGTTTGTCAGTTGTCTTTTGACTTTGCATACTTCTTTTAAAATTAAAAAATAATTTTATTAAAAGTTTTCAAAATTTTTATGTAGTCGAATTTATTAATCTTTTCTTTTATTGGATGTGGATTTTAGCCATAGTCAGGGAGCTTTTCCCAAACCCAGGTCATAGAGAAATTCTCTTATGATTTCTTCTAGTATTTGTATAGTTTTTTTTTTCTATTACATTAGATCTCCAATTCATTTGGAATTTATTCATGTGTATGGTGTTAGTAATGAATTAGATGTTAATTTTTTCAAATGCCATCTTTGTCCCAGTGATTTGAGATAACACCATATGTTAGATTTCTATATGTATTTGGGTATATTTCTGGACTTCTAAAATATTTCTTTGGTGTTTGCGTGCACCAGTGCCACATAGTTTTAATTATAGAAACTTTCTCAACTTACTTTTCTGGTAAGTCTAGTACCATGTCCCTCCTTATTTTTATTATTTTCTTAGCTATTTTTCCATGTTTATGTTTCAATATGAATATCAAATTGGGTAGCTTCATAAAAAAGCTCATTGATACTTTTATTGTGATCCTATTAAATGTGAAAACTGACAGGTTGATAATGTTGAAACTTTTTTTTTTTTTTTTGTGGAGACAGAGTCTCACTCTGTCACCCTGGCTAGAGTGCAGTGGCGTCATCATAGCTCACTGCAACCTCCAACTACTGAGCTCAAGCCATCCTCCTGCCTCAGCCTCCCAAGTAGCTGGGACTACAGGTGTGTACCACCACGCCCAGCTAATTTTTTCTATTTTTAGCAGAGATGGGGTCTCGCTCTTGCTCAGGCTGGTCTCGAACTCCTGAGCTCAAGCTATCCTCCCACCTGGGCCTCCCAGAGTGCTAGGATTACAGGCTTGAGCTGCCATGCCCGGAGTATGTTGAGACACCTTAACAAAAAACAACAGATATCTTTTCATTTGTTAAAGTTTACAATTGTATCGTTCAGATGTTGCTTTTTTCCATACAAGTTTTGAACAATTCTAGTTAAGTTTATTTCTAAGTATTTTATCTTTTTTGTTGCCATTGTAAATGAGGTTCTCTATGCCTTTTCCATTATATCTTTTAATTGGTTATTATTTTCAACATATGAATGCTATTAATTTTTCATGTTAATTTTATATTCTGCTACCAGCTGAATTCTTTTATTATCTGAGTTAGTTTTATCATTGATTCTGTAGGATTTTCCAGGTACACTGTCATGTCATCTGAAAATAGAGATAGTTTTGTTTTTTCTTTACCAATTCTTGTTCCTGTAATCTATTTCTCTTGTTTAACTGCATTGGCTACTACCTTCAGAACAATGTTAAATAGTAGTGGACATTTCCTGACCTTAGTAGAAATGCCTGTATGTTTCTGAACTAATTAAGATGCTGGCTTTTGGACTGAGGTATATATTTCATGATGATAAGGAATTATCCATACATATGTGTTTTCTCAAGAGTTTTTATTAGGAATGGTTGTTGAATTTTGCTAAAAGCTTTTTAAGTATCTATGGGAGCAGTTATTTAATTTTCTTTCTTATGTATAGTAACATGATGAACTATATACATATATATATATATATATTTTTTTTTTTTTTTTTTTTTTTTGAGAAGGGGTTCTTGTTTTGTCACCCAGTAGGCTGGAACTCCTGGGCTCAAGTGATCCTCCTGCCTCAGCCTCCCAAGTAGCTAGGATGATAGGCACATACCACAACGCCCTGGCTAATTAAAAAAATTTTTTTTGTATAGGCAGGGTCTTGCTATGTTATCCAGGCTGGTCTCGAGCTCCTGGCCTCAAGTGATCCTCCCACCTCAGCTTCCCAAAGTACTGGGATTACAGGCATGAGCCACCATGCCAATCTGATGAACTATATTAATAGGTTTCCTGATATTACATCATCTTTGCATTCCAGTTATAAGTCCAGCGTTTTCATCATGTATTTGTTAATATTTTATTTACTATTTTTGCATTGCTGTTCATTTCCCTGTGCAAACATCTAGGCCTGGTGCCTGGTGTTTTCTTCTCTATGGAAATCAGTCTGTTTAACCTTTTTATCTGTCCTAGGATTGACTTTGGTAAATTATATTTTTCTAAGAAATTATTCACTTTGTCTAGATTTCTAAATTTATTTGCACAGAGTTGTATGAAATCTTTGATTTTTTAAACAGTTTTATTGAGGTATAATTTAAATACCATAAAATTAACCCAAAGTATAAAATTTACCCCCAGTAAATTTAGAGTTGGGCAACCATTACTGCAATTGGGTATTAGAATCTTTCCATTACTGCCAAAATTTTGTCATGCTTGTTTTCAACTAATCCCTGATTCACTCCCAGCCCGAGGTAAACACTAATCTGCTTTTGTCTCTACAAATTTGCCTTTTCTGGACATTTCATATAAATGAAGCCATATAAAAGGCAGTCCTTTATATCTGGCTTCTTCTACTTAACATAATGTTTTTTATATTCATCCATGTTGTTGTATATATCAGTAGCTCATTACTTTTATTGATGAATAGTATTCCATTATATGGCCATAACATGTTATGTTTATCCATTTACCAGTTGATGGACACTTAGAGTGTTTATAGTTTTTAGCTATTATTATAATACTTCTGAACATTCATGTACTTCTCTTTGTGTGGACATGTTTTCATATTCTTGGTTAGATTCCTAGGAGTGGAATTGCTAGGTTGTATGGTAAATTCAACTTCTTAAGGAACTGCCAAATTACTTTTTCAAAATGATGTACCATTTTATTCCCACCAGCAAAGTATGAGCGTTCCAGTTTCTCCATATCTTTGTCAACATTTGGTATTGTCTGTATTTTTAATCATAGCCATTCTAATGCTTTTAATTTGTGGCTTAAATTTGTATCTCTCCAGTGACTGATGATGTTCAGAATCTTTTCATGTGCTATTGGCCATTCATATAACTTCTTTGTTGACAAATCTATTCAAATGTATTGCCCATTATTTGACTGTTTATTCTATTAAGTTGTAAGAGTTCTTTATATATTTTTGATACAAGTCCTTTATCAAATATATGAATTGTAAATATTTTATCCCAGTCTTTTTATTTTCTTAATTTTGCCTTTAGAAGCACAAAATTTTTAAAATTTTATGGAGTCCAATTTATCATTTTTTTCTTCTTCTATGGATTGTTCTTTTGTTGTCATGTCTACGAAATCTACCTAACCCAAGGTCACAAAGATTTTCTCTTATATTTTTGTCTAATAGTTTTATAATTTTAGCTCTTGTGTTTAGGACTATGATCCATTTTGTGTTAATTATTGTATATGGTACTATGGTATGAGGTAAATATCTAAGTTTTTAAAAAAACAAACTATGGATATCCACTTGTTCCAGCACCATTTGTTGAAAACACTTTCCACTCCTCATTGAATTTTCTTGGCATTTTTGTTGAAAATTAAGTGACAAAAAAATGTAAGGGTTTATTTCTGGACTCTAAATTCTGTTGTTGCACTGATCTATATGCCTTGGCCAATACCCTACTATCTTGATTATTATGGCTTTACAGTAAATTTTGAAATAAAGTAGTGTAAATCCCACACTTCCAGCCAAATTTTTTTTGGCTATTCTTACTTTTTTGCATTTCTGTATTAATCTTAGGATGAACTTGTCAATTTCTATAAAAAATGGGATTTTGATAGATACTGTGTTGAATTCATACATCAATTTGGGATGAACTGCCATCTGGATGATATTGAGCCTTCCAGTCAATGAATATGGGGATTTTCTCTTTATCTTTGACTTTTAATAGTTTGTCTATGATGTATCTGGACATAGATTTCTTTATATTGATTCTATTTGGGTTTTGTTAAGCTTATCAGATGAGTAGATTGATGTTTTCAATAAAGTTGGAAAAATTTTGAGCAGTATTTCTTCAAATGTTTTCTATCCCTTTTCTGTCCTTTTAAGACTACCATGATGCATATATTGGTATGCTCAATTTTGTCCTAACATTTTCCTGAGGCTCTGTTCATTCTTTTATTTTTTTTCCTCTGTTCATTGGATTGTAATAATCTCTACTAGGGTTTCTTCAAATTAGCTAATTAATTCTTTCTTTTGCTAGCTCATATCTACTGTTGTGCCCCTCTAGTGAATTTATCATTTCAGTTATTGTACTTTTCAACTCCAGGCTTTGCATTTGGTTCTCTATATACCCTGGGATGACTGTGATTTTAGCAAAGCTCTCTTTGACAGTCTGTTTCCCTGACCACACCCAGCTGTTAAGCTCCACTAATTTCCAGCTGATTGCACTATTGATTTCAACAATGCCCTGGAGCATAAATTGTTCCACAGAATAAACTAATCAACTTTGGACTCCTTTGGAGAAATACCTCCCAAGGTCACTGTTTGAAATTTGTTCTGATCCCAACTGGCTTTTTACCTGGTTCCTTTCAGGCAAACTAGCAGGCCTACAGTTTAGCCTACGTGTGCAATGAAACTACCAGTCTTCTCCCAATTGCCTTTCACTACAACTTCCACTGTTTTTTTTGAGAGCATCCTTATGCTTGAATTTCTCCATGCTCTGTTGCAAATGAAGTCAGTTCCTTTGGGAAGAGATTAGTAGCTATCTGTATTATGGTCTGTTTCCCCCCCCCAAGGAAAATCTCTGAGTCAGGGCTTCACCCAGGAGTGGGGACATGGCATGCTTCTCACTGAGTGATATCCTTGTGCTAGGAGTTGAGTGCTAGGTAAGGATGAGTGACAGTAGCCTTAGGTCTTCTTGGCTTGCTCTTTCTTCATAAAACTACAACTTTACAAGCAGGGTCATATGATCAGGGGCCCAGTATTCTCAGCACAAGGTACCCAACTCAGAGTGGGGACTGGGAGCCTCCACCACTTGACTGCACTCACCTGGGGTTAAGCTTCAGCGACAGGTAACTGGGAACAGGATGTGAAATGCTGGCATCCTGCCCCTCCTGGAAAGCTAGCCCTCAACAGAGTTTGAGGGAGAGGGAGCCCTGTGTTCTTGGCTGCACCAGGCTGGAGTGGAATTTCCATCTTGCTGAGTTGGGAAGGTTAAGGATGGGAGTGGTTCTTAGTTCAAATCCCACAGATTCTCACTGTTTTTCCTGACTTCTAGTAGATTTTCATGAGTGTTTCTTCATTTGCTGTATGCCCTCAGGACCATTTCCAGGGATTTTAAATGCTTATTTAAAAAAAAAATTTTTTTTTTCACCAGTTATGCTGGGGTGCAGGTCCATGGAGCTCCTCACTCAGCCATGCCAGAAGCCCCTCCCTTTCATTTGTACTAATAAAGGTGTTTAAGGGCTAAGAATTTTCTTCTGTTCATTACTATTTAAGTATTCCATTGTCAAAAGACAATTACAACAAATGTAAAGATCTTAATTGGCTTTTATTTGCAATGCTAGACTCTAGAATGAGTGTTTCCATGAGCTGAGTGGAGGAGGTTGGTTTTATGGATGGCCTCAGGGCTGAGGAAAGCAGAAACAGAAAACAAAAAGTGGATTGGTCATTTCAAAGTTACTTTTCTTACAAAGGTTAAAACAGAGAGGACTTCCTTATCATGCCAGCTAGGGCTGATCTGCTTGGGGATTTTGGCTATTATCCCTTGCTTTTCTGATTTCTTGAAAGATCAAATAAAAAACTTAGTTTTGATTTGGTAATGTGGAACTTTAGCATGAATAACTCCATTTTGGTTTGGCCTGTTGGGCCTAGTGCAGGAGCTCAGTCCAAACCAATGGTCTCCTATAAATTTTCCTTAACACCATGGATTGTGATACAAAATGTTTTATCATTAATTTTCAGAAAGTCCATTCCCCTTTCAACCCAGAATTGTTTAACAGAAGGTTTTAAAATTTATAGGTGGAAGAACCTTTTTGGTTTTTGGTTTAATTTTTTAATTGTTTCTTTTTATTACATTATAATCAGAGCATGTTGTTTGTAATATTTCTACTTTAAGAACTTACTGATTTTTGTGTGCCTTAGTATCATCAATGTTTGTGAATTTTTCAACGTGTGCTTGAGAAGGTTTGTTTCTATTTTCACCGTTTGTGTATATCCACAATAACTACCTTATTGATTATGCTGTTTAGATATACTTTACTTCATATCTTTACTTATTTTTCATCTTCTTGGACTATTTTTTACTGAGAGTGGTATATTAAAGTCTCCTATTATTAATTTGTTTCTATTTCTTTTTGCATATCCTGTAGTTTCTGTCTTAAATAGGTGGTAGTTTAATTGTTTCATATATAGATATTTATAACTATTATATCTTCATTGTGAAATGTGGCCATATTAATCTAAATCCTGCCTAATTAGAAATAATTTTCATGTAAACTTCCAATTTAGTTCACTAAAAATTATGTAAATAACAGTATGAGAACAATAAAACAAATTTGATTTGTCCTATGTCCTACACTCACTTCCTCAAAAAGAAAAAAGCCTTTCTGTTTTCGTTTGCACTCAGCAGTTGCAAAAGACCTACCTATAGATTCATTGGAAGGAGAAGATTTTGAGAAGGAATTCTCATTTCTGAACTGCCTCCTAAGTCCTGGTTCTTCAAGTACTAGTGAATTTACCCAAGAGTACCAGACTGCCTTTGGGAGCCCCACTGCCAGTTTCACGTCCCAGGAGCCTTCTATGGGGTCTGAGCCTCTTGCTCATTCCTCTCGATTCCTTCCTTCACAACTCTTTGACCTTGGCCTTCATGCTGCTGGAGCTTTTAACAGTAAGTGTCTTTGAAACATTTGGACACATGTGCCTTATTTCATCTTAGTGAAGCAATCTTATGCGCTTGTTGATGCTAGAATCAACAAGGACATCGACTTTAACTTCAGTACTACTAGATAAAATCTGTAGACATACCAATCAATTTGGAAAAATGTCAAATATAATTGCCACTGTAATCTGTCAACAAGGCTGAAACAAGAGCTGCTTCCCTGCCACCTCACCAAACCCCACGTTTTTGTCTTTTTTACTTTCCCACATGTCTGGTTTAAAACACCTGACCTACTAATTACTCCTACCTAGGGCAGGTGATACTGTTTCTTCCATCAAGCAAAACTCCGTGTGTTCTCTTCCTGTGGCTTCAGAGTTGACAAGAGCTCTGGAGGCTGGTTCCAGGGTGGTCTTGGGGGCAAGGGAGCAGGAGTGGAGGACTGTGGGAGAAAACCAGGGCAGGGGTATTCCTGAAGAAAGAGTCACCTGTTTTGTTAATATCAAACACTCTCTGCTCACCCGCTGCTCCATCATCCTGTGTCCAACTTCGCACCTTGGGACTCATTTTGCTCCCCACATCACATATGAAACAGTCCTGTCAGTTCTGTTTCTGAAGTATGTCTCAAATTTTCCACTCCTCTCTCTGCCTCCACTAAAAGACTACTTAGAGCCGTGTTTGGTTTCCTGGGTTGATGCAAGAGAGTTCCTAACAGGTCTCAAACCCCAATTCATCCTCTACACTCCCTGCAGAGTTCTCTCTCCAAGCAGCAGATTTTGATGTCAGTAACCCTGCTTACCTTTTTTAAAAATGAAGGATCATAGTCTCCAGGATAAAACCTGCCTCTGCCTGCCTTCTACCCATATTTCTTACCTCACTTCAAAGTACTTATACCATTTTCTTTAACCATATCGAGTACTTCTAAATCCCTGTGAGGCATTTTTGCTTGTGTTGCCTTTTGTGCTTATATTCAGTAATGGAGCTTGGACTTGAGTATTAGATTCCCAATCCAGTGTTTTCTCCATGACTGCCAATCTCTGAAGCTTCCTCAGTGCTGCCAATTGGGAGTGGTTTCTCCCTTTCCTGGCCTCCCATAATACTTTGTTTTATCTGTTTTCATGGCTGTACTCATAGTTTATCTTGCTTTATATCCCTGTTTCTCATCCCCTAGGAGATTTTAACCTCTGAAAAAAAACCCTCACAGCATCTAGCAGTGTCTTAATGCATTATACTTTGTATTAAAATACTTACTTATGTTCATATTTTATCTACAAGCATCCAAAGGACATGGTATGTGGGGTGAGTTATCTTCATGCTTTCTATGACAGCAGCATAAAGTTAGCTCAATAAATGAAATAAATATCAGTTAAATAATAACTCAGTAAGAACTTACTGAATAGCCTAAAAGTATTATTTGATAAACAGGCACTTTATCTAGGATAATTCAGGTGTTTTGCTATAGGAAAATTTTTGGAAAATATTTATTCTTGCATGGCATAGCAATGGTCCAGTAGTTATAAAAATTTACAAACAGATTCATTCTCTACTGTGAACGCCTACTCCTCTTTCTCCATAACTTGCCACATCTCTAGCAGCACTGAATTTTTCTCTTAGTTTCTGGTAATGCAATGTCAACAATATTTTTTCACCACTCAAAATATTTGGTGTGATCCCTGCCTGCAGGCACACAGGATATTTCCACTTCATAGCTGAGGCAGTTGAAACCCACAGTGTTTGAGTGACTTGCCCCAGGTCACCAAACAGTTTAAACAGTTAAGAGGTGACCAAATCTGGTCTCCTACCTCTTCATACAGAACACTTTCCTTCACCAGCCTTTCCTTTATGTCCTTTATGTCCACTTCTTTTTCTTCTGTGATGTACACCAGGAAAGTGAGCTGCCATGAGAGTTAAAAGATCTGTGTTCTGGGAACCCCATCTAACTTGGGCCTCAAATGATCTCTTCTCTGCAAGGAAGGGATTAGGCAGGATACTCTAAGTTCCTTTCTAGTTCTGTGTCTTAATTATAGCACAAGTCGTTTTTCATGTTGTAGCAAACATTCCCCCATGTTCCCATATTCATAATGACACTTTTAAATTACATAGTATTGTCACTTTATACACCATAATGTACTTAATACCTTCCTTATTGTTTCTCCTTGTTCATTATTAAAGAGAATGCTGCAGTAAACATAATCATCATGTACTTTTTCCTTCAATTACATTATTTCCTTAAGATAAATTGCTAGGAATGGGATCACTGAATCCAAGGGTATACACATTTTTATAGGTTTCAACATTCTAATTCTCAGGCCTATTCCCTCTCTTCCTGACTCTTTAGAAATTCTCTTTCTACACATTTTCTATGTGCAAAAAAACCCTAGATGATTGAATAAAATACATAACTGTGGATAGATTTTCAGTGTTTTATGTCTCTTATAGTGTAGAATCTTACCCTGGTACAAAGACTGAAGGTCTTAGATATTTTTACCTGTTCTTGTTTCTTCTGATGATACTTCCTACTTGATTAACAATGAATATTTCTTACTTCCCTTCCCACCAGGCTGGGTCTCCCAAGAAGGATCAGAGCTTCCTCTTTCACACATTGATAACCAGCCAGTGCCTTCACAGAGTCCAAAGAAATTAACAAGATGTAAGTTCTTTATATTCTTTGCCATTGCATTAAGAATCAGTTGAATTCAGATAAATTTAGAAAAGGATCACGTTATAGTCTTCACTTCATATTGTCTAGAAAAATATTTTGTTAATAATGAGTAATTAAAATGAAAGCTATACCTGGCTACCCCTCACCATGGGAAGCACTCAATAGAAATTGTGAGCTTGTCAGAGTATACCACATTCTGTACTGTAATCTTTCATATTTTGTGTTAAAGTTTGTTGATAATTGATATACCATTCAAGATAGAAGATGCTTTTTGATTACAGGATGCCTATTGACAAAGATTGCATTCAGGCAGTTAAGTTGGTTACCATGTTAATCATTTTTAAGTGTACAGTTCAGTAGTGTTAAATTTGTTCGCCTTGCTGTGAAACAGATCTTCAGAACCTTTTCATCTTATGAACCCAAAACTCTATATCCATTAAACAACTCCTCCTTTCCTCTTCTCCGCATCCCCTGCTAACCATCGTTCTGCTTTTTTTTTTCAAGACAGGGTCTCACTCTGTTGTCCGGACTAAAGTGCAGTAGCGTGATCATAGTTCACTGTAACCTCAAACTCCTGGGCTCAAGGGATCCTCCTGCCTCAGACTCCCAAGTAGCTGGGACTACACGCCTGGCTAATTTTTCTTATTTTTTTGTAAAGATGGGGTCTCACTATGCTGACCAGGCTGGTCTAGAATTCCTGGCCTCAAGCAATCCTCCCGTCTCAGCCTCCCAAAATGCTACAATTACAGACATGAGACACTGTGCCCAGCCTTATTTTCTATTTCTATGAGTTTGGTTACTTTTGATACCTCATACAAGTGGAATAATGCAGTATTTGTTTTTTGGTGACTGGCTTATTTCATTTAGGGTACTGTCCTGAAGGTTCATCCTGTGGCATGTGACAGGATTTCCTCCCTTTTAAGGCTGAATGATATTCCATTGAATGCATATATCATATTTGGTTATCTGTTTATCCATTAATCACATTTTTAAACACCCTTCTACTGGCCCCAATACTGTGCTATAAAGAAGAGACTTCTCTTCTTCCCAATTTATCTATATATTATCAGTATAAATTCATATGTTTTCAACGGTTCATAATCATCACTGTACTTAATCATTTTGGTGCTCAAATTGCTCATGTGTTGGGCCAATGGAAGCCCTTTCAGGCTGGCTTCCGAATCCCTATGATATCAATATTTTTAAATTTTGAAATAATTTCAGATTTATAGAAAGACTACAAAAATAATACAAAGTATTCCCATATGTTCTTCACTTAGGTTACTCAACATGTTACCATGTTTGGTAAACATGATTCTCCAAAATAGTACTGTGTTTTATTTTCTCTCTCTGTATTTATCTGTAAATTTCTTCTGAAATCAAATTAAGTAGCAGACATAATGTCCCTTTGCCACGAAATATTCAAGTGTCTGTCTCCTAAAACCAAGGACATTCTTTTACATAATCACAATACAATGATCAAAATCAGGAAATTAACATTGCCATAGTATCATTATCTATAGTAATCTATAGACCTTATTCAGATTTGTCATTTATCCTACTAATGTCTCTAAAGAGAAAAAGGTTTTGTTTTAGTTTTTCCTAGCTCAGGATCCAGTCCAGGATCACCCATTGCATTGATTTGTCAGGTCTCTTTAGTCTCTTTTAATCTTTAACAGTCCCTCAATCTTTGTTTATCATGACCTTGACTTTTTTTGCAGTGTACAGGTCATTTATTTTGTAGAGTATTCCTTAAGTTGGGTTTATTGCTGGTATTATTTACTTTATAAAAATTAATTACACTTATTTGGGCTCTTTTTCTCTCTTTCTCTCTCTATATATTATATAATCCAACTTCTATTTGCTATCCTGTAAGACTCTCTGGAGGCAATAATAGTGTACATAACAAGAGGCCCCATAAAAAAATTTGAGACCTTCATTTCCAGTTGTGACTGATGAATATAAAACCATCCTACATTTGCATAATACTGTACAAATTTTACATACTCATCAGAACTTCTCAACAGCTGCATGAGAGAGGTCAGGTATTACTATAGTGACCACCTGTCATGGTTGACACCTGTTCTTCCAGCATAATTATTAATGGTCCCCCATTTACTCTCAAGTATCTTGATTTAATGATGAACCATATGGTTATTACTTTACAGATGAGGAAAGAGCTCCTGAGGTTAAATGACTTACCCAGTATTACTCCTTAGTGGGTAGTACCCAGGACTCAAAGCCAGAACTTGTGTGCATATCACTGATGTTATGGGTACCTCAGGGTACCCAGAAACAGAACTGGACACAAAGTGAGTGAAGCTTTCACTCTTCCCTGATCCTTGAGGCTTAGGATCCCCACAGCTCAAACCCCATCCCTCTGGTCTATGGTGTTAATCATGATTGTAAGAAAGAGAAGGTTTCCTTGGCTCTTCAGAGTAGGATTGCCTTCCACTCTCTGCCCACCATGAGTCTGGTTTCACATCCAGTTCTTAGATTGTCCTTTGGGTCTCAATCCTGCTTTCTGGACCCGTTGGCCTTCAAGGGCCTAGCTTTCTGAGATGATCCACTGTCTGTGCCACTGTGCATTCTTTATTAGTCCTAGCCCTCAGCTTGTATACTCTTGAGTATCTGCACCGTGCAACCTGTAGACTTTTGAGATAGAAAGTTTTCCAATCTCCATAAGGAGATGTGAGGAATTTTATTAACAAGCAGTTGTATCTGAGAGACAGTGCACACCACAAAATGTTATGGATATCAAAAAATCCTTATCTGAGAGGCTTCTAACTATAAATTATCTTAAATGTTTCTATGAGGACTATATTCTTTTTCAGAGCTGCATGCAATTACTTTAAATACAGGAGCTTCAGCAACACACAAGGTATCTGCATTAGTGTTTCAAAATTATCCTTAAGGGGATATAATTGATAGTTTATTATTGTCAGTTATCTTAATTTTTTTATTCAAAAGAAGCATCTACTTCAAAGCAAAAAAGCTGTACAAAGATATGATTCAAAGAGCTGAAACTCTTTAATGTGTTCTTTTTTTCTTTTTTAATAGCCCCCAACAACGGTAGCCAAGACATGTCAGCCTGGTTCAACCTATTTGCAGACTTGGATCCTCTTTCAAACCCAGATGCTATTGGACACTCAGATGATGAACTTCTTAATGCTTGATTCAAGTTATGTCACTTCAATGGCCTTGAGACATCAATTTTGCAACATACTGCCTTTGTGGAAAGGAGTTTATATTGTAATCCACACACAAAAGCATGGTGTTTGTGAATATATCACCTATCAATCAGTCAACTTTAACTTTAGATAGATGGTAAGGACCACATTTGAATAGATTAAGTACATCTTTAATACCTTGGATTTGCAGCTGTTGATACCATGTGGAAAATATTAAACTACTGAGTCTGTGATATTTACATACCAAAATTTATGTCAAAATAACAGCTAGGAATAATTCTGTCAATAAGGAGTTAGGCTATTTTTTTTTTTTTTTTTTTTGGAAAGCCTATTTTTATGTTTAAGTTGCCTTGCTGGCTGTGAGAATTCTCTATGTGGATAAAGGACAGCATGTAAATTGGGTTGTGATTTGGGGTTGCTTTTTAAATAAAACGGTGGTGGGGGGATTTTCTGTTGTGGAAAATAGCATTAGAACCAGACCAGCTTTGTGTTTGATTAGAAAGTTAGAATAAGATCTGAGAACTCAATTTGCTTTAATGAAATCACAGAGAAACTTGGTACTTGTTTTTCTCCATTTGGAGGCTAAAATGTAACGTTACCTTTCATTCATACAAAATCATGGACACCCCCCCCAATTCCATTATTAAATTTTCACAGGGGAAGTAGCAGGATGATTAATTTGCTAAGCCCATCCTCTGTAGAAATGGAAAAATCCATCTTCCCATCTCATAAACCACAGAATGCCTAGAAATATCCAAGACATTGTGTCAGTGTCTTCAGGCCTGGTTTTTCACACACTGCTACAGTAATATGCAGTATTCACTGTCTTCCTGAAAAGAAAACAAGGGGAAAATATCCCCTAAGCAACTAGCACTAGTATTCATGATATTATCTAGAAACGTCTATCTGAATGAGGGAGCCAATTCTAAACACCTTATCCTTATACGTATTTCCATACTTACCTCATATTTCGTGACATGATTTAACCCAGAATACTTTCTGGCAGAGGTACCGAACACTCTACATGATCAATAAGGGAGTATTTTATTTTCCACTTCTTTTCTGTGGATGACATCATCTAAGGTTCTATTTGATTACTAAGCAAAAACTGTTATCCGTAGCGGGTTTAGAACCTAAGTAAGTATTGGACGAAAGACTATTTAATGGAAGTTAGTGTAAGCTGATGAAAACATAGCTACTGTACACACTCATCAATCACTCAATTTTCTGTCCTTTTTTCTTGCTCACCCTTTAGTTTTGAGGCAATTTTCCAAGTGTTTTACTTTTGTCATCCAGTCCATTGCATTTCCATAAGAAAACATTTTAACTAAGTTGTTCATAGTCATTTCCATATGCTCTTAGTCATTGTACATAGAAAACATTACTAAGGAATGAACCAGAGTAGGTAAAATGCAGCCCACCCCCCATCCACACCAGTCTGGCCTAACTACAATAGTAACTGCCCACAAGCTGTCCAGAAAACCATTACTATGGCCAAGTAGTGCGCAGGCTGGAAAGACCTTATCTGAGGGTCAGAGACATAGACTCCTCAGGAAAAGGTTATGAAGTTTTTCCTTAAAATCTTTTCACAATATTATTCCTATTTCTTTATTTGATTTCAATGAACTGTTGTTATCTCTTCAGAAGCATTTCTAAAAATAATTTCTTTTTTTGTTGGAATATATAACTGATGTCAGTGATTTCAGAAGCATTTTTTAACTCTTCCTTTGTATCCAGTGAAATTTCCCAGAATGCAATAGTCATTGTTCTGCCAAGATTCAACCACCAAAATGATTATTATGAATCACAATCTAAACTCTATACCCATGGTGGCTCTGGTGCGCTCAACTTTTGAGCACCTCAAAAAATGCTAATGAGTTCGTGCCATTTTTTCTTTGCAATGGCTGCCTTACTAATGCATCAGTTCAAAGATGTTTGTGTATCTCCCTCACATGTATGCAAAGCAGTCCCTGTTATCTAGTATAAACAAAGATGCTTCATGAGTAGAAGAACCAGAAGCCTGAACCCCAGACTATAAAGATGAAGGTATAATAGCCTCGATTTTCCAAGAGCAATGGTTCTCCCCAAATTGAGACATATAAGGGATTTTTATTACTCAGTTCTTAGTTTCTGTGACAGTTCCTCTTTCAACAGAGTATGTATTAATAGTTTCCCATTTAACCCAGAAGCAACATTAACTGCCTTAGCAAGTCTACCTATAATTTCAACAAGTCGTCTAACAACTCTATTTTTGAAGAGCATGTAACTGTTATTAAAATAAAAGTAAACATTCATATTTTCTCAATATTAGTTATTTGAGGGTCAATTATTAAAATTTTTGTGGTCAAAAAGAGAAATTTTGCTCTATTAAACCAACCCTGCTAATACAGAAAAGCAACCACACATTCAGCACAGGGTGAAAGGACAGGAAGAGCACAGGACAGAGGTGCCTGTTGCTCTTTGTCTCAATCTAGACCCGTCCACTCAGTAAGAAGTAAATTCATTATTCTTAACCAAGCGTAGGCTGAGAACAACTCTTTCAAAATAGATATTTTTTATGTTATATAGGGGGAAGCACTTATCTTTTACTTTATTTTATACTGGGTAAGAATGCACTGAAGCTTAAAAAAGCTCCAGAGGAACTAAAATTTGCCTACTATTTCTACAGCCACTTTACAGAAGAGTCAGACATACGAGGGCATAATAAGATCAGATCTGTGTAACTTTGTATTTTTTGAAATCTTTCATTAATTGTAGAACACAGCTCTGATATGATTAGAAACAAACTATTTCCACAAAATAGGTTTTAGTATTTGCACATTTTAAAAAACTGTATTTCAACTATGGATATTTATTTCACATAACCATCCTTATAGATCGTTTAGAAATGTAGAGGTCTTACAGCATTAGAACAAAGGAAGTTCAAATGTACTCTATTTTTCTGAGCCTCTTTTAATAAAGATTTCGAGATGGCATAAAACAAAAAGTTTGTTTCCTAAAGTGTTCAATACAAATCCAATTATTGTTTCCCTATTCAAAAACAAGACTTTATCTCAAGACCATCATAGTAGGAGAGTAGATTGAATTGATAAGGACACCTCAGAATGAAAATAAAACTGGGGCAATTAATACCTTTGTGAGACTGATTCTTTCTAATTTACTTCATACAGAAGGGGACCATGTAAGACGGGAAAATAACAATGTGTCTTCTTTGTGTAAATGCTTTCAGTAACAAATACAAATTGAAATATCATAATTTTGAGCCTTGAAACAATAACCAATGAAATATAAGCCACAGTACTTAACCCGACTTGTTGAAGGCAGGAATAAAAAGAGAGCCAAAATCGATCCAGTTATTTCTATCTTCCACGTGCTGTCAGGGCCCTGCATTTCTCTACCTTGAACAATGAAGCAGCCCCAGAATCTTGGGATATAGAAATTAGGAA
Source organism: Daubentonia madagascariensis (assembly GCA_023783475.1). Classification (NCBI taxonomy): domain Eukaryota; kingdom Metazoa; phylum Chordata; class Mammalia; order Primates; family Daubentoniidae; genus Daubentonia; species Daubentonia madagascariensis. The sequence continues at coordinate 8,553,164 of JAKFHU010002088.1, forward strand.
GGAAATATGAACTTTAAAATATTAACTAATTCAGTAGTACTACAAGTAATGCATTTCATATAACAGTAAGGTGTTTAAATATGGCAAAGAAAACCTATGGAACAGGATGGGAAGAAAAATGTTTGGCTAGGATGGGTCACATCCAGAAGCCCAACATAAAATATCTTCTTCTGTCTTTTATGTACTATTTAAAAGAAGATAAAAAGGTTTTTTTCAATAAAAAACTGTCTTTGGATTTAAAGTCAAGACATGATTCTTCACTCAATGAGGTAAAGAAACCATTCATTGGCCAAAGCATATATACAAAAAGGAGATAAAGGTCTGATTGGTGTTAATAAGCAAGACTTTGAAGTGTATGTTTTTATATTTGTATTGTACATTTTTAAATTCCGTTTTCTTGCTGCCTCAACATCCCCACAAACAGGCCGTGAGTACCCAGCCTAGGCAACCTTGTGTACCAGTGGCCTTGCCACGAGTTCCCTTCCAATCCTCCCCTGACCATGACCAGTAACATTCAAATGCACCAGTGAAATACCCTCACACCTTTTCTTGTGCACTTCCCCCCGCCCCACGACACCTGCCCATGGATCTTAGTGCTCTCTGTGCTCCCCACCTCCTTGGTTAACCCCCCCTCCCAGGTGAACCCCCCCTCCACATTCAGTGATTAAATAGGACGTGTGAGTTAAATAAACTTTTTTTGGTAGTGTCTTGTAGCACAATTTGAATTTTGACCCAGGTCATTTCATTTTATTGTCTTCTCTCTGTAATGGACACACCAAATTATCAAGATTTAAAAACCACCTTTGTAAGTCTCCTTCAAAAAGTCAGGTTAAGGCCAGGTGCAGTGGCTCACACCTATAATCCTAGCACTTTGGGAGGCCAAGGTAGGAGGACTGCTTGAGCTCAGGAGTTCGAGACCAGCCTGAGTGAGAGAGAGACCCCATTTCTACAAAAAATAGAAAAATTAGCAAGGTGTGGTGGCGTGCACCTGTAGTCCCTGCTATTTGGGAGGCTGAGGCAGGAGGATCACTTGAGCCCAGGAGTGTGAGGTTGCTGTGAGCTATGATGATGCCACTGCACTCCAGTCCGGGCAACAAAGCTGAGACCCTGTCTCAAAAAAAATAAATAAATAAATAAAGAGTCAGGTTAATAAAATATTTACCAAAAATGTGATTGAAGTTTCTGCCTCTCTAAAAGGTGTACTCCCAAATTAAAGAAAATACTTCTCTTTAATTTCTGCGGCTATAGCAACAGTAAAACAGAGCTTGAAAATTTGTGTCGCTAACTTCCTTGGTCAGGAACTGCTGTCTAACCATCTTCCTTTCTTTTGGCCCTCTAAACTAAGCTGCCAGCAGTTGTAGCAAAGAGGCCCACAAAGGAGGCAATGGTCCAATGACACATAATCTGCAATGATACCAACACCTTTTTTTTTTTGGAGACGGGGTCTCGCTCTTTTGCCCAGGCTGGAGTGCAGTGGGGTCATCATAGCTCACTGCAACCTCAAACTCCTGGGCTCAAGCAATCCTCCTGCATCAGCCTCCCGAGCAGCTGGGACTACAGGCGCCACCACACCCACCCAGCTAATTTTTCTATTTTTAGTAAAGATGGGGTCTCACTCTTGCTCAGGCTGGTCTCAAACTCCTGAGCTCAAGTGATCCTCCCGCCTCAGCCTCCCAGAGAGCTAGGATCACAGGCATGAGCCACTGCGCCCAGCCCTTCATATCTTTTTGATTACAACCCTCAGTAAGAAACACTTCTTACATTGCAACCTAGTACATAGATTGTATTTCTCTAACAAAAGTTTTATACACAAAAAATACTCTCCTTATGTATGAACATACTGTGTTTTCTATTCTGCTACATTTTTTAAACAGTTGGTTGGACCCATTTAATTCATTTCAAGACCCACACAATTTGAAAAACACTGAACCAAAGAGATACAAAGGCTCTTGGAATTAGCATACTATGTTCTACTAGGGCTTTTAAAAAGACATTTTAAAAGCACAGTCTTAGCAAGGAAAAAACCCTGATATTTGATATACATTAGCAGGTAACTGCTATGAAGAGGATACTACAAGTACTGTATGTCACATATTTACTGCTCTCACCCTCTTTAAAGGTGGAGGGAAAAGACTGAAAGGGAGAAAACCTTATGTGCCAGTTTCAGAGACTCTTTTTGCATTTGATGCAATGTTAAATTATAATGTAAATATATATACATTAGTTATCCCTAAACTCTGGTTAACTTTTTCCTTCAGAAATAATTTTTTAAAAATTTTAACAGTAATTTTTACTTCACTTAAATGTGTCCCTGCTAAGAGATTACAGTGCAGACTTCTGACCAGCTCTGTTGTGTGGAAAGACTAAACCCCTCTGCCTAAACAACTGTCTTGCATATATAAACCACTGTCACAAAGGAAGAAAATGGCTGACTTAGCAAGAACAAAAGGGGAAAAAAAAACCTTTTATGTACTTTAGAATGAAATTAAGAGACTGCCCCAGCTAAATCATCTCTAACTGTGAAGTACTGAATTACTTACACACACGTTTCTTACAGTGTGCTGCTTATATTTTAATGTTTGCTTAGCTTTGTACTAAGCACAAAGATCAGGTACTTTCAATTCTACAGCAAGTATGGAGTAGCAAGGAACATGCTGCTGAACACAAACATATTTTTCTATCAATTTGTGAAAAAGAATATACCATTTATAGGTTGTTTTAGGCTAGAAATGTCTGAAAAGAAATGTATGAATTTGAGACAATATTCATAAAAATTCACAGAAAAAATTCTCAAGAAGAACAGACTTTATTTTAAACATAAAAGTTCTATTTTCTTATGAGGCAGAAACAAGTGTTCAGGTACAGGGAGTACATAAGTACATAGTAACAATATCTATCACCATTAGAAATACTGTTTTTTGGGAGAATTGTTATAAAGTTTTTTTAAAATTGTGTTTTAAAAAGATTTATACAGCTTCAACAGATAAAAGATGAAGAGTTTAAAAAAACCAAATAATATTCTTCAACAGGATTGTATAAACAAGATACTGTTTAGGGCTGCTCTGCTTATCATTAATTTAGGCAGAGTAAAACTTGAAGTGCAGAGGTGTATTATCAGCTTCATTTTGTAAATGCAGCATTGCCACCCCTCTGGTTGTGCAACATCAAAATTCCAAGCATTAAGGAATGAATCTTAAGTTTAGAATAGTAAATTTAGTAGTGGCAATTTTTCTTTTATTTTCCTTAACAAAAGAAAATCTTGACAATCCAGTCCTAATCTTGGACTTATTAAAGAAGGCTATAGATTCTGCCATCTGTGATACCTTTTTCCAGTGAAAGCCAAACATTAAAAAGGGGGAAAAAAGCCTTTCATGTTGTCAGATATTCCACAGTTAGCAAGAGCACCTTCTAAAAGACGGAGTTGGACTGTGGTCGTAAGTATGAGAAACATTTTAAACAAATTGAATAATCTATTTCAAAGATAATTTTGGCATCCATGCTCACCCTTTTTAACCAAAGAGGCAAAACTAGTATTTTTAAAAAAACGTAATTGTTCACAAAAGCCATGACAAGTCTTAGTAATGATCAGAAACAGTAAATTTATGTTTTATCATCACAAGGAAGAAACTGTTCAAGGGTTTAAAAAAAAAACAACTAAGATTAGCAAAGTGAATAACCAAAGAATAGCTACTTTTGCTGAAAGATACGTGCCACCCATCTCTTTGTTTTTTACTGTGATAGAAGTAATTTAAAATTTTTCAAAATTTATATTCCCACTGAAGCTATTCTATTTACCTTCTGTACAGTTTTCTACAGAATAACAATGAAGTGTAATTTTAGAAAACAATATTATGCATTCTATTGAGAATAGTGTCACATTTCACTGGAAACCTGGAGACCCATTTAAAAAAAATCAACCGCCTTATTTAACTAAGGATTAAATAAAACAGCTGAATGGATGTATGGTTAATTTTTTTTAAGACTATAATAAAGCTTATATGCTTAAAAAGTAGCCCTTTGGCACTGGCAGTTAGAGTTGTTTTGTACCTTGTACTACCCCCCACCCCCAATCTCAGGCTCTATTTCTCCCAAACTCAAGGTACATGTCTGGTAGCCATACAATTCATTTACCTGCAGATTCACATTTGCCTTATAACCAAATATTAGACTAGAAGTTCTATTTACAAGACTGTAAATAATAAATCTGAAACTTGTTCGTCCATTCTGATTTTAAATTACTTTAAGGATATAGGAAACTCTACAGAAAGATATGAATTAGACAAACGTATACAACAGAGTAAAAGGGAAAACTTGTTTACAAAGTGGTATTTTAGTTGTAAAATACCCTTGTGACTAGTGGGGATGGAGACAGAAGAGGAACAGAAGTGTAAGGCAAAGAAAAGAACACAGATTTAATGGAATTCAAGCAATAAAAAAACTGAGGGTTTTTTTTTTTTAAGTTTTTAACTACCTCCTCCCCCATTTATAGCAACTCACCTGATTTCAGTTTTACTTTTTCTTCTATAGTCTGATAGGGTGAATACTCAAGTGGTGAAATGGTAAAGTCAAATGCATAACAAAGGTGGCAAAGAATCAAGGTTCTCACAATCAGAAAATTTAGAAACCAAATAACCGAGCTTTTATTGACTGAGAAGCCATAATATACTAGTTCTGAGTAAATTAGTTTTGGATGGAAAAAGTACCAAAATTCATCTATCTCACCAACTAAAACATGACAGATTTATTCAAATGTTTGAATTTATCTGATTTACCTAAGTATATCCTCATTTTAAAATTAACAGGGCTTATTTTAAATTACTTAGATGTTTTAAAGGTACATGAGTATAGGAAGTCCTTTCAGAAGATTTATTGCTACCACTAGGTTTTCCTTGACGGAATATGTCTGGACAAGCTGACATATTAACCTTCTAAACTGTATCTCTTTTATAAGGATTTAAAAACTTTTTTCTGCCTATAATATTTATAGGAACAGTAAATTATTGCATCATAAGGTAGTATATGAAGATATGAAAAGAATACTTTTTTATCAACAGTTTGCTGAAACTCATTTTTAAAAAGGGCTGCTCCTTGATCTCACTACACATACACAGAAATGAAATACTGTCGTCATGTGACATTGGCAGTGATTTGTATGTGTTAGGATGAGCCCTAATCCAGAATTGTGTGGAGTTTTCAAAGGTGCCTGTCGCTTATGCTCCAAAGCTCTTCTTGTCTGTCTTCACCACTGGAATGTTGGAGGGGAAACAGCAAAATCTGTAGGCAACAAATCTCAGTGCCAACCACCATAAAGAAAATGTTAGTCACAAGATTCTGTGGCCACGGATTGCTATTCAATGGATTACACTCCTGGCAAACTACTAACTCCGACCAAACCCACAAGACAACAACATCACAAAATCAAAGGAGGAAATCCATGCACAGCTATTTTATGATCTCTTGGGGTTATGATACAGTGATGATTAAAGGTAGAATGACACCTGTGGTGAAGGAGAGAGATTGTGTGATATACACTTCACAGAACACCAAAGGGACTCCTTACCCTTAGCTAGCAGTCAACACTGGGTAGTTTCCTTTTGGCTCACTGACTTAAAACAAGTTCCAATATGGGTGAGAACATTATTTAAACACTTGTCTTCAGACTATAATTTTCTGACCATATGGTGAAATGTGTACAGGAGTAGTGAAGAAAAAACAGTTTTACAAATATTTCACCCAAAGCACAAACTTGACATCAAAAAACATAAATCACATAATGTATGAATATTGCTTTTTATCTCTTTTTATATATACTTGTTCAATGCATTTACCTATCAATCCTTGTTTGGGAGAAGAACATAGTCATGAGATTAAGATTGCTTGGAAAATGTCAACAATCCCTTTGGTCCCAAAGCTGAAAACAGCTGAGAAAAGCACACATCTAGAAATGAAACAGAGGCCACCAAAGAATCTTTTGAACATCCTGTCTGCTACGTTTCAGAAAATGTAACATTGGTAATATAAAATAGTCATTTTCATATAAAAGATGGTTCTTGCAGCATCATTCATGTCTCCCTTCGGGAATTATGTTTGCAAGAATCAGGTTTTATGTGGTGGTGGTGGTGGTGTTTTTTAAATAAGTCTAATTTGAAAACAATGTGATACTGTCTTTCCAAAGTAAAGAATGAGACCTTTCTTGTTTCAATCAGTGCTTTAAGAAAAAGCAGGCTAAGCACTGAGGGTTGGCCTTCATGAGTCGGGCAGAGCTGTCAGAGGGGCTGTTCTTCCAGAAGCCTCACTGTCACATGTCACTGGAAAGCTGGAGCACATCACAGCTAACTGGGAGCACATGCTGCCGTCATAGTCAAATGATCCAAGGAGGTTCTCAATTTCCCAGAACAATGTCCACGTAGCACTGGGACCTACCCTTCAGCTTCCTCAATTGGTTCTGGTGGTGGCAGTAGAGAAGGTGATGGCATGACTGTACTTGTTCCTCGAGAGACTCGGTCTTGCTCTGTGTTTGTAGACAGGGAGGCCACAGCGATAGGCTGTAGCAGAGTGGTTGTCATGCCAGTGGTGACTGTCAGGCTATGGCCAGAGCCCTTGAGGGTAAGATCTGGGGTGGGAAGAAGTGGCTTGAGGATGCTGACGAGGCAGAAAGCAGAGCCGCTTTTTGGAATGAAATTCACCTTGTTTTTGTCAGGACAGTAAAAGGCTGGGATTTCATGAAGTTGTTTTGGCCTAGACATAGAATAGACAACTCAATACTTTTAAGTCACTGAACACTAGAAAAAAGCTCTTTGATATTTAAAAAACAGATAACTTACAGATACATGAAAGGAATATAAAAGTCAAGCTATGTCTGTCAAAAGCTTCAAGTGCCAAGAACCAAAGTGCTATTAGACATATGACTCAAATATGTATCTCAGAATGCCAGAAGGACCCCATTCATCATTGATGCTTTCAGTTCCCTGGAAAGCCCTGTTATCATGCAAGGGGCTCACACCGATGGCCACTGCATTTCAATGAAGACCTAAGACAGCCAATGCAATAATGAATTTCCTAAAGCAAAAGAAAACCTAGATGTTTAAAGACAAGAATGTATTCCACTACCATGATTTATCCAAGGTCTGTACTATTCTGAAGGGAGATGGCAAGGAAATTAAAGATATGCAATGTCCATCTTTTGTAAGTTCTACCAGTGCATGTCTAGACTTTAGTAGGCATGGGTTTCCTCTTCAAGTGCTCTTAAAAATCTCTTTGATTGAAACAATTCTTTGAATTAACTGTGATGGTTTTCTGAGCAACATAATGTAAATGTGACATCAAAATTAAAACTCCTTTGCTTTTTAAGTTTTTTATTGAAGACAAATTCTTTCCTGTTTCCAGGTCCTCCTAAAAATTAACCCAAATCATTGAAAAGGATACTGGTGTTAATGGTATTCCCTGAAAACTAAAAATATTAAAAAATTAAATTATTAAAATAACATTGGAATGCCACAAAATTCGAACAAAATTAAGGTGCAAGTACCTAAATAAATAAAAACCAGGTTGATTCGCATCTCTCCCAATGATGATTCAGTCCAATAAAAATCTAAATGTACTGAGTATGCACGAGGTTCTGAGGACACAAAGATGAAACAATCAATAAGGAAGAGATGGACTAACTTTATATTCTTAGGAGGAGAAAAGGGGTGCTGGAGACAGAACTGTATTCCAACATAATTAGTCTCTTTTATAATTGTACATGTTTTATGCATTCAAAACATTATTCAGAAAAGGGATCCATAAGCTTTACCAGACTGCCAAAGCTGTCCAGAGCATAGAAGAGGTTAAAAACTCTGTAAGAAAGACTGGTAGATATGATAACAAAGGTTTGTAAAAAGTTTAGAGATATAACAAGGGGGTGGATAACCTGTGGCCAGGAGGATAAGGGAGAGTTTGGCAGGAAGTAACATCTGAGCTGGGTTTTGAAGAATGAGTGAACAACAGACCTGGAAGTGGGCACCAAAAAGATGTGTGTTCCAAGCAGACAATGATTAAATGGGCAGATTTTATTGATTAATAGTGAACAATACCCGTGGGTAGCTTTGGCAAATACAACAATTTAAGAATAAGGAAAAGTAGATCATTTAAATTATGTTTTACTTGTACACTATTCTTTCTTGAATACAATGAAAACTTAATAGGTTGAGTACTTTTAGTGCCATGAGTACACTTGGATGTATTACTGGTAAGAACAACACACACACTCCTCTATTTTTATCATCTGACAGTATGGTTTTCAATTCCTTAAAAAAGGCAAGAGACTGAGGTTATATTTCTATAGTTAAATGATGCTTGAATTTTCCTTTGAAGACAATTACTGGAGATAACTTTCATTCTTATAGAATAAAAAATTTCTCATAGAAAAAAAGGCTAATTAATTTTAATACCCCCAACCAAATGAGGCCTAGGTTTTTAATTAACTAATTTATTTGTCTGAGGTTATGTTGTTAAAAATGACTTAAGACATGTGGCTGTTAATAGATCTCTAGAATGAAACTTCACATTTCTGAAATACAAAGAAACTTCTTGACTTTGATAAAGCTCTTGTTCTGGAACTGTTTTTTTTAATGACAGGAATCTAAAAACCATTTAACTTCCCTGCTGCTTTTATGAAAACAGACTTATAACATACCTCACACAAAATAACATAAACAGTAGTAACTTGTCTAACTGATCAGATCAAAGCTGCAAGTACTAACATTACCTCAAAGCATTCTTTCAGCTTAAGAACCATACAAAGAAAAAAAATCTCAGAACTGATTTTAAAATTTTACTTTTCCTTAAGCAGTTATTCCAAAAGGATTGTGCCTCAAAGTAAATTTAACTAAAAAGTACTTCTATATTGCAAAGAAGCCATAATATCTAGGAATCTGTGGTCGAGGAGTTCATTAGCTGGGATCAGGAGAGAGCAAATTTAACTTCATTAAAAAGGTTAATTAAGTGCAGATGGCATGGCTGTAGTATGTGCTATGGTATATATCAAAAAGAATATAGAGACAGAAGTACAACATCTGGTTTTACCTTTTCTGGGCCCAACTCCAACTACTTATTTTTGTTCAGGTATACAGCCATTTCTAGAAACCAGAGATCACCCCTCACCTCATCCCAAACCCCAGTATAATTATGTCAGAGTTACTTCTTTAAACCCAAAGTAAGACTTAGAGAGAAAGGTATTCTTAAAAGAATGATTAAACAAACTAAATTTTTAAATTAGGACCAATAATCTACCTTTGCTGCTTTAATACTAATGTGTACAGTTGTTTTTGTTCTAATTTTGACATAGCTAAGGCAAAAAGAAACTAATTTTTTTTAGATTTTGAGTAACTTGTTCTATTGATAGAAAGTCAAAATTACATCTAAGAAATCCAGTCTTCAGTTACTACTGGTAATTCGTCTTTGGAATATAATTAAAATATTAATAGGTTTTTGTGTGCTACACATCTTTTACACCAGTAAAATTTATAATAAATCTTACTTTAAAAAAAAGAATAGGTTTGCCTAATAACAGATCAATGTGCTATAACATATTGTAATCTGTTACAGTTTATATTATGTTTCTTTGATATATTTATCCATACATATACCTGCCTGTCTTTTCTCCACTCCCTTTAGATACAAAAAACGTGGCAGTATATAGCTCAGATACTAAGTCCTGAGAAATTTTCCAAATGCAATAGTCTAAGGCAGGTACCACAGGACACTGACCTATATAACAAATATTCAAAGTCATTTCTAAAAGAAAAATTCAAATTGCTTTTGAGCCAATCAGCCATTTCTCTGCACTTAGGCAAATCCTAATTGCCAATGAGTAAATCAAAGAGCTCAACTCCAAAAAGGTACATTTGGGCCAATTGATTTTCACTTAATAGAATGACCCCATTTCTGCTTTCTGGTTCCAAAATGACAGCAAAGAAGCAAAGCTGGCTTCCGTCTCCCACCGTAGAAAACCAAAAACAAATAAACAGTACTGAGATTATCACCAGCAATATCCCAGAACTCAAATATGAGGACGAGACAGTTGCCAGGGCCACAGAGAAATGAAAAGAACTCCAAGCAGATGGAAGAGAATAGGACTTCCGCATCTGCGTCACATCACCTCTCCCCCATTCTGCCCAGCATCAAGCATGCAGAAAATTTCCCCCCAATTTATAGAAATTTCCAGTTTCTGTACTGGAAAAAGTGAGATTGAGGTAGACAACCAGCTTCCCCACTATCTTGGGCTCCCTGGCAAGAGACCTGTCCCTGCCTTAACCCATAGGAAGCATCTTGAGTGCCAAAAGGGAGAAATATTCCTGAGGACAGGCAGAGGCAAAAGGGAAAGGTGGGACTACCATCCCCAGCCCTGGAACCTCTGCTCTGTAACTTAGCCAAAGAAGACACCAAATCAGAGTGGCTGTTAAGTAGCACCACACTGTAGTAGGTATGTTCCACAGGTCCCCTGGGCACAAACCCCTAGCCAGCCTTCCTGTACTGCTGCGATATCCCCTTTGGTACAGGTAGTGCTGCAATCATTTACTAGAGCTGTGGCAAACCTGGGCTTAAGGTACTACCTAGAGCCAAAAAGGAGTCAGCGACCTAGCAGCAAAGAATCTCTACGCAAATATATCCAGTACAAACCAAAACAAGCCAGATAGAGAAGACTGGAATAACTAACTGATCCTTCAGTACAAAGACACAGATGTACATCCACAAGAAACAACAGCAAACAGGGAACCATGACCTCCCCAAATGGACAAAGGAACCAGTGACTGCCCCTAACATGATGGCAATGTGTGAGTTCTCTGACCAAGAATTCAAATCAGCAGTTCTAAGGAAACTCAGTGATCTGACAGAAAACCAATTCAGAAATCTGTCAGAGAAATTTAACAAAGCAATTGAAATAATTTTTAAACAATAAAACAAATCTTGGAACTGAGAAATACACTTGTGGAACTGAAAAATTCTTTAGAGGCTCTCAATAGCAGAATGGATCAAGCAGAGGAAACAATGAGTGAACTCGAAGACAGGCTATTTGAAAATACACAGAAGAGAAAAAAAAATGAAAAGGAATGAAATCTGCCTACAAGATATAACTGGTGTTCAAGAGGGAGCTGAGCAAGACCAAGGGGTAGAAAGCTTATTCAAAGAAATGGTAACAGAAAACTTTCCAAAACTTGAGAAAGGAAAAAAAGGTACAGGAAGGTCAGAGAACACCAAACAGATTTGACCCAAATAAGACTATCCCAAGACATGTAATCAAACTCTAAAAGGTGAAGAACAAAGAGAGGAGCCTAAAAGCAGCAAGAGAAAAGAAGCAAGTAACATATAAAGGAACTCCAATTCATCCGGCAAGACGTCGCGACGGAAACTACACAGGCCAGGGAGGAGTGGAATGACATTTTCAAACTGCTGAATGACCCTGTTTCTCAAGAACTCTCATGAAAAGGTGTAAGTCAATATTTTCAAATTCAACATAAAAATCATCTAAGGTACTTGTCAAAGATGTAGAACTTGGGTCCTATCTTCGTATTTATTGATTCATTAAGCCTAGGATGGGACCTGGGAATCTGTAGTTTCAATGAATTCCCCAAGTGATTATGATGCAGGGAGTACATGGAACAAATCTGCAAAAATACTGGCTAAACTCTCAGCTAGCACCAGTTAAAACTTAAAGGCTGAAATGGTTAAAAAAAAAAAAAAAACTAAAATAAAATAAACAGTTGCTAAAACAAGAGTTTTCAATTACCGTCACAGAAGCAGATACAAGACTGACAGCTGGTGTTTCCCAGTAGAGAAGTTGAAGGGATTCAAAAACAATGTTCTTTGTGTGGCAAGATTATTCAGAATTTAGGTTAAAGGAAGCACTGACAGCAGAGCACATGAGAGAAACAAAAGGATGCCATATTTCAAATCACTGCAAGATCTTCATGACAAAGGAAAAAGGCAAACTGTGTGAATTGGAGGAGGCTGGACAATCACCATGTTGTATTTTAGGTTTCACAGTAAGAAAAAGCTAAAAGATACAACCACAGTGAGATAAGACGGTATGGGTTAATTATCACTGTATCCCGAATAATGTTCATTACCTGGATTTGCAGAATCTCATACATGCCTCAAACCCTATAGTCATCACTTGTAAAGCAAGGAGCTAAAGCTGCCAAAAACACAAGGCTGTATACTTTCTTGGCAAATTATGAGTTTAAAATTTATGAGTTTATGAGTTTAAAATATGAGCCCACAAAATTATGTGAGTACAGGAGATCACATACCAACAGACACCCAGATACTATTGTTAGTTTAAAATTCTGCTTCTTACATTATCTTCATCACAGTGAATGATTCTACAAAGTAACAGAATTGTCTCCTGTACTTGGTGGAAAAATATTTATTAAAAAAAATTTTTTTTAAAGAGACGGGGTCTCACTATGCTGCCCAGGCTGGCCTCAAACTCCTAGACTCAAGCTATCCTCCCACCTCAGTCTCCTCAGTATCTGGAACTATAGGCATGTGCCACCACATCTGGCCAAAATATTTTTTTAAATTGTTTAAAAAACTGGAGATCAAAAGTGGACAAAAACTGAAGGGGATCTAATCCTTAAAGAAAGGAGCCATATTAGGTGAAGTCCATGTCTATCTTAAATAAATATACTACTAAATTCAATATGTGAACTTGACCAGATGTAAGTTCAAAAATGACAGCCACAGAAGACATTTTGGGGACAACTGAGCAAATCTGAATAACAACTGGGTATCAGTTGATATTAAGTATTATCTTAGGTATGATAATAGTATTGTGGTTATGTAGGAGTACCGTGGTTACTTTTAGCAAATACTGCAAAATGTTAGCAATTATATAATCTGGGTGGTAGATATATGGGTGATCACCATACTATTCTTTCAGCATGTTTGACAATTCTCATAATAAATTTTTTTTGGGGGGGAGAATACTTACGAGCATTCCTCAAAGACTTTGACCCTTTCACAGCCCTCAGGAGGTTCCCTTTTGAACATATAACTGTTGTTAGGTTTTGGTGAGGTTGCATATTTGGGCAAAGGAGAGTTGTTCCCATTCTCTGCAAGAAATTACACACTAGATTACTAAGAAATACTACTCCATAGAAGTATCGTCATACTATGTTTAATTGTTCTTGTACTGCTCTCCCCCCTGCCATGAACTACTTAAGGGCAGGAACAATGCTTTATTTATCAATATCACCCCAGCATCAAATACAATTCCTGGTAAAAAGGAGATAATTAATGCTTAGTAAATAAATGTATAAATATATAAAAGATTTTTATTTCTTTTCCACTTATAATTATCATAACCTAGGCCTGTATCACTTAATCCTTGGTAATGAACTAAGTATGTGTGTGTATGTATGTATATGTGTGTATGTGTGTATATATGCTATACCACAGTAAATATACTCAAATGTCACTTCCATTTTTCCCAGTTCAGGTATCTGAAATGGTTCTTCATTGGTTGCTGGTCATTAACTCTTGGCCTGCCCTTGAGAATTTCGCAATTTGATTTCTCTGCTCCTCTGGTTACAATCTCTGCTCCAGGTAGTCAGTCACTGTATGCCAAACATTTCCTATTGCCTATGAACTTCCCCTTACCTAAAAGGGGTAAGTTCTGTTCATCTTCCAAAACTTCCTTCAAAGTTTGGCTCAAAGTTTCTGAAATCTTTCCAAACTAACCCTATCAGAGAGAACACTTCTTTATTCTTGATATTCCTGCTCAGTGCTGATGTCCTCAGTTTACACTATATTAACTTAAAATTTATGATATGTTACATAACTGTTTAAATTTTCAGTCTGTGTCAACTAAGCTACAAAATCCTTGCTGGCAGTAGCATTGTGGCCTTGTTTTCTTACAAAAGAAATTTATAGAAGCCAACCAGCTACCAGCTTCCTAAAATCAAATGTAGCAGGACATAAAATTTATTGAGTTTATTTAAGGAATTCCTACATGTTACTGATGTACAAGTAGAAAGTATGAGAAATCAAGGGACAGGTTTTAATAGCCATGTTTTATCTGACCTAGAAGCTAGCAAGAAAAGGTCCAAATAACAACAGTGTACAACTGTCCATAGTTTAAAGTGACTTCTTCAGTGAATCTTCTGTCTTCTGCACTTGCTGTAGTTTCAATGATTTAGGTGATTAGTAGTAACAGCCAGTCGTAACAGTGGAGGATTTAGAACATTCAACACACCGTAAGTTCTAAAGAAATGACTACTGAACTGAGCTTTAGAATTTATAAATAAGTGTCATATTACTGCTTTCAAATACATAAAATAACTAGGATTAGGCTAACAACATATTGCCCTGATACTGACAGATAAAAAGATCATATTTGTTTTAAAAGGTAAGAATATTTATAATTAATATTTAAACAGCTTCTCTCTCCAGGTTATGTTTAGGGTATCCAAGTACTCTACAACTTTTACATCAGGCTTGCTTTGAACACTCATCTTGTATCAATATAAATCAATATAACCCTTGTTAGAAATATCACAAACACAGATCCTAAAAAACACTAACTAGAAGGCATTGTATATAATTAAAAAGTATTACGGTAATAAAATCATGACTAGTAAGGTGACAAAGGACCAGGTGCTTTTCAGGACAACTGTTCATCTCATTTAGGTCAAAAAGAGTGTTTCTCACTAATAAGGAAGTTGTATTAACAAGTGCAAAAAAAAATAAGTACAAACAAAAACAGTCCATAAACCCACCGAACTAGACCATCAACTGAGCACCACAGTAAAACCTACTGCTCTGTACTCCAATTTTTTCAAACCTGTGCTTTGGAAACGGTACCCCAGCAGCCTCAACTGTGTGTGTTCCATTAGAAAATGAAGAGAATGAATGACAAAATAGATGGTGTTCAGTGATCATCGAGTAACAAATCCCTCCAGCATTGCACCTTTATCTCTGGGGTCAACAAGCAGGTCATCAGCTGAACAAGGGCTCTCCTCGCTACCTTCGTTGGAAATGGTGAGGAATGATGTGGGGGACACAGACTGAGAGCGGCTGCTGTCGTTGCTTCCCCTGTCTGCCCCGCCGGGGGTCTGTGTGTCGATGCTGCGTGTGCTGCTGCTTCTCTGCACAAGTGGGGGTGGAGCACGATGGCCATCTGGAATATCTTGTGGCTGTTACAAAAATTTTAAAACATATGTATATTTACCATTGATTTTGAAAGTCACCAGTAATGCACACAATGTCAACCTTCCCCCATAGTGCCAGAGACTCACAAATCAGAAATCTCCTCCTACTTATTAGGCCTTTGTGTTGTTTGGTAGTGACATCGCTGTCTGATCTGACTTCCCCAACTGAGAGTCTTGGGTGAAGACTTTGTATTCCTAGGGCCTGGCATACAGCAGGTGGCCAACGCTTGCTGAATAAATGAATTGTGCTGAATTGCTTATCATGTACTAAATGTTATTTTTAAAATTATGAAGGAGAGCCATAGTAAAGAGGAGAAATCTAGGTGTAACACCAGGTTCCATATTAGAGGAAAAGGTTATGCAGAGCATGAACTAGTGATACTTGACGCCAGGCCCCTGGTACCTTTCTTCCCCTACCCACTCCCCCAAAAGGGTTTTTTCAAAGAAATTTCCCTAAATGAGAGAACGGTTAATCACAGCAGTGCTAATTATAGGGGGAAAATGAAGGACACACTCAAGAGGAAAGTTTGTGTGGCTCACTTAGCAGGGAAACCAACTCCCTGTACACCTTTGATTCATTTACCTTTATTACATCACGGAAAGTTTACCCCATCATACAGAATAGAGGACGGTGTGGGGAGTTGTGTCTTCTCTAAGTGAAACCAACCTTTTATCTTAAGGGAGAGGATCTTAAGCACCAACAAAATACTTAAGCATCAAACTCCCTAATTCCTCCCTCACTGAAGAACGGAAGCTTAGATAAATATACTCTACGACATGGTTTTTTAAGCCTAAACAATAATTTTTCTCACTGTGTCTTACATATGATCCATTCTCATGAGTATTCTAGTTAAGTAGAAAGAGCAAGGAGACGATCATTTCTAACCACACTTCATGATGATAGAGCCCAGCATGTCAACCAAAACCAAAAGTAACTGACAATCAAACAACAAGGAACAGGTAGATTCATGCTTAGAAAGTATTCAATCTCATATAACACCCCCCCCAAATCAGTAAGCTAAACTTTTGTTAAATGGAGTTACAACAAATTAAAAGTATATCACCTGTCTAGTGACTTTTTAAATACAGATAAACAAAAAATAGTTTCTGTTCAAGGATCCAAATTTAAATCAGATCAGTTGCCTCTATGAGATGCAAAGAAATGTAAACTTTTCATTCACTTGCCCAAGTCAAAGATTTTCAAAAGAGATAAATTTTCATTCTCTTTTTTTGAGAAGGAAGAAACCTAAATAAATATGCAAAACAAAACTGTGAATTTTTTAGTAGTTAGAAGAGTTCACATGTAAGGATGATTTTAAGACACACGATTACTTACTATAAGCTGCTCTTCCTTTTCCCCAGTCTCTTTAATTATTATTTCAATCTCCTGATTCAATCCTTCCACACTATTTCGGAACCGGGAGCCAGTTGATTTGGTGATAGGAATTACAGGAATAAGTGCACTCTTTGGAACAGGAGCCTTAAGAAAATGGGGTGGAGAGGGGAACAAGAGAATTTTAACATTACCTTTTAATTCTCTAGATTAGCATAATTCCAGCAGACTTAAGTAACTCAAAAATAAATCAAGGTAAAGTTTGTAGGCCTCACAAAAAGTGTGAGTAACCCAACCTGCTCCTTAGCATATATGCAATATAATTTAAAGCCCAAATCCCACACAATCAAGGTAGAATTTTGGAAATTTATTCACATCTGTGATGGACTAGAAAGGGAACAGGGACATAGGAATATACTAAAAGAATGTCAATTTCAGAAATTCTTTTATGATCATAACAGGGTTCAGATTTCAGAACATAACTTTAAACTCTCCTAGTGCCACAATTATCTATATTCCAGAAAAGAAACAAAAAAGTGGTTTACCAAAAAAGAAAAGAAAGATGTTATGGTTGGAAAAACAAAATCACTTCCAAAGTCCATGTACAGTACTGAGACTGCAGAAATGAAAATAACGTCCCTGTAAAATTTAATTATTTATATCTTTGTTGTAATGATTTAAATATGTTTGGTTCAGGAAAGAAAATGATACAATTCATTTTTCTTCTTTTTCCAAAGCCTATGTCTACTTTTTAAAAAGTAGAAGTGTTTTGTCCAGTATTACTTTTGAAAACAAATAACTGATTACATAATTACAGGATATTCTTTGGTTTCCTGACAAGATATTTGAAACAAGCATTACAGACATATCTGTCAAAGTTAATAACAACAGTGCGCTAGAAGATCATTTTGTATATCATCCTGCTGTTTGGCAAGGAAATGTGATTCACCCATCCTTTATTTAGAAAGCCTTCTTTGAAAAACTTCTTTCAGAGGGAGGTGAGTAAGGAGACAAAGGTAACAGGGCCTCTGGGGAATTGTCATTAGATTCATTCCAAGATAACTTTGTCACCTGATACAGAACTAAGTGTTAAATCTGTATTTCTTCTCTTTTATTCCTGCTCACCTTTATAATTGAAAAAAACAAAACAAAACAACAATATAACAAGAATCGTTGGAAAACACAAAAACTTTGTAAGAAAAAAGCCAAGGGGAAGCTCCACTCTGAAGTGCTGCGGAAGCACATCTTCACCCCTCGGTTAGTGCTGGGCCTTCTTCACACATAACGTGGGACAAAGCAACCTACCCCATGGTTTGAGAATGACATGTGAGGACACTGGACACAGTGCCTGGCCCATAATGGATGAATGCTCAGTAAATAGCAGTTAGAATTTTTTTTTTGTATTTTCCCTACTATGTATTTTATTCTTAAATTAATTCTTTCTTGTTTTTTCACATTTTTTCCAAGTCTTACTTATTTTCTTCTATGTATGGTATCTCTGAACTAATTTTTCCTTTTTAAAAAATTCCTCTGGCAGCTGCTCTAGGAAGGGGGTGGGAGGGGCTTTCAACTCAGCAGCTTTTCCGCGCACCCCCGCTAGAGGAGGCTGAGGATCCGCAGCCCACGGTTTCATATAGGAAAAATGCCATCAGCTGCCTGCGCGAGCAGATCGCTCACTCCAAAAACAGCATTGTGAATTTACAGAGAAACATCGTGGGACACTCAGCCCAAGAAAACAGGTGACTGGGAGATTCATTCACAAAGATCGGAGAGCGCAGGGAGTGTAATAGAGCCCACAACATGGGAAGGACGCGCTTGCCAGGTCAGCGCAGCACGACCACATCTACAAGCAGTTAGGCATCTTCCCCACAGACTTCCCATCCACTCAGTCAGGGACAAGCCCGGAGTTGGAGCAAAGCTGTAGCTCGAGACAGCAGGCTCTGTGGAGAGGAAGCAATTGTGAGAGCCATATGGAACTCTCAGCTGCAATATACAGGGACTGCTCAGGGCCGGGTAGGGACTGGGCGGAGATACAGCTTCCCAGGGACAGTGCACGGGAACCTGCAGGCAGGCACCGGGCCACTGGAAGTCAGCAGGACCTGGGCCCAGGAGTTGAACGGAGAACGGGACACGCCCTTAGGGGCTGCCGGCAATTGACTCTGTGAGACACAGGCAAGTTGAGAAAAGCTGTGTTCCCCGGGCGCGATCTGAGCCCTGCTGTGCGCCAGGCTGGTGGCCGGCAGCCATCTTTAAAGTCTGCTGCCTGGAGCTGTGTGCTAAGTCTCTAGTTTCACCCCACCCCCAGCCCGAGGGCTCTATGGCCTGGGCACGACAGGCTCCGCCCTTGGTGGCCAGGGACAGCTGCATCCGTGGGTTCCAGGTGGGACGAGATCCCAGAACTATAGTGGCAAAACCTTTGTGTACTGGAAACAGTTTGCAGCCCGTCCATCCGGTCCTGCTACCCCGGCTCTGGCCTCCTACGAGTCCGCTATGTGCTCGTCCTAGTGCCTGCTCTTTAGGTCCCAGCCCTCCTGTACCCCAGAGATCAGTCATTTTGAAGGTTGCTGGTTATAGCGACTCATTTTGTATAAATACAGGTTCTCATGGCAACCGAATGCCTCAAGAGCCACAGGCTGAACCAGAGCAGCTCCCTGTAACCCTGCCCACTTCATTAGGGAATTTCACTCAATCCAAGAGTGCTCCACTGGCCACTATTCTCCTCCCCCACCCCCCCGTGGAAAAATCCCCCTGGTGGAGACTTCTGGGGATAGAGACACCCACCTGCCTCACCTAGGGGTCTAGTGGTGGAAAAGGGGTACACAACTGGAGATACCCCATCAGCCAGTGTCACATGGAGACGCACATCAGACACACGTGGCTGGATAAGCAACCTCTGAGCTGTGCAGAATTTTTCCAATTCAGCTCTCGCACTGCAGCCAAAAGCAACTGTGTTTCTACCTGCACCTCAGGAGGAACAGGGTCAAAGTAACCCCTAGGAGCTACAAGGTACCTCCCAAAGCTTGGGGCTTTCACATACCCCACCTGCGGGATCAGACTCTGACATGGACACAGCAGAATACCTACCTATTAGGGAGCTGTGGACTCATACACTCAAGTACAATCCACCAGCTTGGAGCTCAAGCTGGGAGGACAATCTCACTACACTCCACCAGGAAGAGGAGAAGAAAACAGGTCAGAGGTAACCCAAGATCCACCAAACTTGCTAAAATACACCTGAGGCAATACAGACCACTACTCTTCTCCCTGGCTCTGCCAAGGAACAAACCTCGGGGGCTTGGAAACAGGGCCATAAACTAGCCCTAACACCCCCAGCTCTCGACCAAGAGGCCAGATGAGAAAAAATCAGCAAAAGAACTCAGGAAACATGAAAAATCAGAGTGAAAAGTCTCCCCCAAAAGAAATCATTAGTTCCTCAGCAACAGATACAAACTCAAATGAAATGGGCAGAATGACAGAAGAGGAATTTCGTTTATGGATTATAAAAGAGCTCAATGAAATTCAAGAGAAAATTGAATCCCAGCACAAAGAAACCACAAGAAAGATGCAAGAAATGAATGAAAAATTTTCTGAAGATATAGAAGTATTGTGGAAAAATCAAATAGAAATTCTAGAAATGAAAGAGGCATTCAAGGAGCTACAAAACACAGTGCAAAGCCTTAAGAATAGGCTGGATCACGCAGAGGAAAGAATCTCTCTCGGAGCTGGAAGATAACTCCTATGTGCTAAATAAATTAGTCGAAGAGAAAGAACACAAAAACAAGAGGCATGAACAAAGCATGCAAGAAATGTGGGATTATATAAAGAGGCCAAACATGAGGATCATAGGCATTCCTGAGGGAGAGGAAGAAAATTCGCATGGGCTAGAAAATCTGTTTGAAGGAATAATAGAGGAAAATTTCCATGGCTTAGCCAGAAATCTCGATATCCAAGTACAAGAAGCACACAAGACTCCTGGGAGACTCAACGTGAAAAGGCATTCACCAGGCCACATAATTATTTGACAAAAGTAAACACAAAAGAGGCACTCCTCAGAGCTGTGAGGGGAAAAGAGCAGGTAACCTACAAAGGGAAACCTATCAGATTAACTGCAGATTTCTCAACTGAAACCTTACAAGCTAGAACAGAATGGGGCCCATCCTCAGTCTTCTAAAACAAAATAAAAGCCAACCCAGAATTCTGTATCCCACCAAACTAAGCTTCTTATATGAGGGAGAAATAAAGACTTTTCCAGACAAGCAATCACTGACAGAATTTGCGAAGTCCAGACCGGCCTTGCAAGAAGTGCTTAGACCTGCATTGTACACTAACCAGCACAAAAGACACCCACCAGCGTAAAACTACCCAAAGCTAAAACTCCAGAACCCAGATTTTACAATGACTCAAGAGGTAAAACAGAACAAGAGACTACCCAACAGAATAAACAGAAATCTACCCCAAATATCAATTCTCTCAATAAATGTGAACGGCTTGAATTGCCCATTAAAGAGACATAGGCTGGCTGAATGGATTTAAAAAATACAAGCCAAGTATCTGTTGTCTCCAGGAAACACATCTTACACACAAGGACTCATTCACACTCAAGGTGAAAGGATGGAATACAATTTTCCAGGCTAATGGAAACCAAAAGAAATCTGGAGTAGCCATCCTTATTTCAGATGATATAAACTTTAAAGCAACAAAAGTAAAGAAGGACAAAGATGGATGCTATATAGTAGTGAAGAGAAAAATCTACAAGAAGATTTAACAATCCTAAATATTTATGCACCCAACACAGGAGTGCCCAGATATGTAAAGCAAATACTGCTTGATCTAGACAACATAATAAATAGCAATGCCATAATAGCAGGAGACTTCAACACCCCACTGACAGAACTGGACAGATCCTCCAAACAGAAAATGAGCAAAGAAACAATGGGCCTAAACAGGACTCTAGAACATTTGGGCCTAACAGACATCTACAGAACACTCCACCCAAATAATACTGAATATATGTTCTTTTCATCAGCTCATGGAACTTTCTCTAAAATTGATCACATCCTAGGCCACAAAACAGATCTCAAAAAATTCAAAAGAAACAGAAATCATACCATTTATCTTTTCAGACCACAGCAGAATAAAATTAGGAATCAATTCCAACAGAAACTCACATCTTCATCCAAAAACACAGAAATTAAACAATCTGTTGCTGAATGACTATTGGGTCAATGAGGAGATTTCAGATGTAAATCAAAAGATTCTTCAAACTAAACGATAATGGGGACACAAGTTATCAAATCTGTGGGATACAGCAAAAGCAGTCCTGAGAGGAAAACTTATCACCTTAAATGCTCACATCCGAAAGACAGAAAGGTCACAAATCAGTGAACTAATGAATCATCTTAAGGAAATGGAAAAGGAAGAGCAAAGCAATCCTAAAGCCAGCAGAAGAAAAGAAATAACCAAGATCAGAGCAGAATTAAATGAAATTGAGAACAAAAGAATACAGAAGATTAATAAAACAAAAAGTTGGTTCTTTGAAAAGATAAACAAAATAGGCCACTTGCCAGGTTGACCAGAAGCAGAAAGGAAAGGACTCTAATAAGCTCAATTAGAAATGAAAAAGGAGAGGTCACAGCTGATACCATGGAAATACAAAATATCATCTTCAAATACTACAAAAATCTCTATGCCCAAAAACATGAAAACGTGGAGGAAATGGACAAATTCTTAGAAACATACTACCTCCCTAGGCTCAACCAGGAAGAAATAGAATTCCTAAACAGACCAACATCAAGCACCAAACTTGAAGCAGTAATAAAAAATTTTCCAACAAATAAAAGTCCTGGACCAGATGGGTTCACACCTAAATTCTACCAAACCTCCAAAGCAGAACTAGTGCCTGAACTGCAGAAATTATTCGAAAGCATCCAGAAGGATGGAATCCTCCCAAACCCATTCTACAAAGCCAGTATCACCTTGATACCAAAGCCAGGAAAGGACACAACAAGAAAAGAAAATTACAGACCAATATACCTTATGAATATAGATGCAAAAATTCTCAATAAAATCCTTGCAAACCGAATTCAAATGTACATCAAAAAAATAATTCATCACAATCAGGTGGGCTTCATTCCCGAGATGCAGGGATGGTTCAACATACGCAAATCTATAAATGTAATTCATCACAGAAATAAAAGCAAGAACAAAGATTATATGATCCTTTCAATAGATACAGAAAAGGCTTTTGACAAAATCCAGCACCCTTTTATGATAAGAACTCTTAACAATATAGGCATAGATGGCTCATACCTCAAAATTATTAAAGCCATATATGATAAACCCACAGCCAATATCATACTGAATGGAGAAAAATTGAAAGCATCCCCCTTAAAACTGGAACCAGACAAGGGTGCCCACTCTCTCCACTTCTATTCAGCATAGTGCTGGAAGTCCCGGCCAGAGCAATCAGATGAGAGAGAGGAATCAGGGGTGTTCAAATGGGGGCAGAAGAGATCAAACTTTCACTATTCACAGATGATATGATACCATATCTAGAAAACCCCAAAGATTCAACCAAGAGATTACTGGAATTAAGAAATGAATTTGGCAAAGTCTCAGGATTCAAAATCAATGCACACAAATCAATAGCCTTCATATATGCCAGTAACAGTCAAGCCGAGAAACAAATTAAAGACGCAGTATCTTTCACAATACCACCAAAGAAAATTAAATATTTAGGAACATATCTAACTAAGGAGGTCAAAGACCTATATAGAGAGAATTACGAAACACTGAGAAAAGAAATTGCAGAGGAGGTAAACAGATGGAAAACCCTACCATGCTCTTGGATACGTAGAATCAACATTGTAAAAATGGCTTTGCTACCTAAAGTGATTTACAGAATCAATGCAACCCCTATCAATACACCAACATCATTTTTTGCTGATCTAGAAAAAATAATTCTATGCTTCGTGTGGAACCAGAGAAGACCCCGTCTAGCCAAAGCAATCTTAAGCAAAAAGAACAAATTGGGAGGCATCAATCTACCAGACTTCAAACTATACTACAAGGCTATACTAACCAAAACAGCATGGTACTGGCACAAGAACAGAGACATAGACCAACGGAACAGGACTGAGAACCCACATATAAAACCATCCTCATACTGTCATCTGATCTTCAACAAATTACACAAAAACATACACTGGGGAAAAGATTTCCTATTCAATAAATGGTGCTGGGAAAACTGGATGGCCACATGTAGAAGACTGAAACTAGATCCACACCTCTCATCTCTCACAAAAATCAACTCACGATGGATAACAGATTTAAACCTAAGACGTGAAACCACAAGAATTCCAGAAGAAAACATTGGAAAAACTCTTATGGACATTGGCCTAGGCAAAGAATTTATGAAGAAGATCCCCAAAGCAATCACAGCAGCAACAAAAATAAATAAATGGGACCTGATCAAGGAAACTATCCCTAGAGTGAACAGACAACCTACAGAATGGGAGAAAATATTTGCATGCTACACATCTGATAAAGGGCTGATAACCAGAATCTATACAGAACTTAGGAAAATCAACAAGAAAAAATCAAACAACCCCATTAAAAAATGGGCAAAGGACATGAACAGAAACTTTTCAAAAGAAAATAGAATAATGGCCAGCAAACATATAAAAAATTGCTCAACTTCTCTAATCATCAGGGAAATGCTAATCAAAACCACAATGAGATATCACTTAACTCCAGTGAGATTGGCTCATATCAAAAAGTCCCAAAACAACAAATGTTGGCGGGCATGCAGACAGATAGGAACACTCATACGCTGCTGGTGGGACTGCAAATTAGTACGACCTCTATGGAAAGTAATATGGAGATACCTCAAAGAACTAAAAGTAGAACTACCATTTGATCCAGCGATCCCACTACTGGGTATTTACCCAAAGCAAAAAAAGACATTCTATAATAAAGACACCTGCACACGAACGTTTATAATAGCACAATTCACAATTGCAAAGGTGTGGAAACAACCCAGGTGCCCATCAATACATGAGTGGATTAATAAAATGGGGTATATGTATGCCATGGAGTATTACTCAACAATAAAAAACAATGGTGAATTAACACATCTGGTATTATCCTGGATGCAGCTAGAGCTCATTCTTCAAAGCAAAGTATCACAAGAATGGAAAAACAAGCACCACTGGTACTCACCATCAAATTGGTACTGACTGATCAATACTTATGTCACACATGGCAATAATATTCATCAGGGGGCAGGCAGGTGGGAGTGGGGTGGAGGGGATGGGAAAACTCTCACTGAATGGATGCAGGGCGCACAGTTTTGGGGACGTCCACGATTGTAGCTCTGACATGGGCAGTGCATGGGCAATATATATAAACAAAGTGTTGTACCCCCATAATATTCTGAAATGAAAGGGGGAAAAAAAATAAAAAAGTAAAAAATTCATCTGTTCCCACATTTCCCTATAACCTCCAGCTTCTCATATTATTTATTCCCTTTTAACTTACATCTCTTTTTTCTGTTCTCTCTTCCAATTTTAGTATCCACTATCAAAGGAAAGAACATGAAAAATCTCAAGTTTAGATGTTCTATAGGTGCTTTACAGGGAAAATTTCTATAATTAAAAAAATTTCAACTCCCCTGTCTTTGAGCCATTCTCTGTAGTGTAGATCTTCGGAGCACTGATATACCATTTCCAAAATGACTTTTTGAAGAAAATCCTAGCCACATCCATATATCTATTCCTGTGGTCTAGTTGATTCTATCTGAACATGTGTACTGGTTAGATCCTTTCACCTTTCATAAGTAGTGACAACTCTACATCCAACTTGGCTGGTGGCTAAAGCACAACCAGCGTCATAGATCTGGGTCAGAAAATAAAACTTTAGCTAACATTCCATATGTATAAAAATTTAAGTTAATAATATGACCTGCAGTCAGCTAAGTTATACATTTCAAGTAAAACAGAGTGGTCTGTAAGGTAAGAATGATGACATTTTCAGAAGCTGAATGGTGGAATTACTTTGCAAATTTACAAATAGAAAATTATGGGACTAAAACTTAAGCTATATATCTTCAAAGGTTTAGCCCTCATATTTCTTTTGGTTCTTCCTTTCCTCAAATAAAAACAGAAACACTATTCCATTTATATCCATTCACCTATTCTCACCATCTTGTTTCCTTTCCAGCAGACGTAAAATTCCAATGTAACAAAAGCTTTAAAAACTCTCACACTGGATATGTACTTGCTTCAGGGATAAGGCAGTGGGAGAGTGAAGCTAAGACCGTATTTTGGTTCCTGATGGGTCAAGGAAGGAAAGGAACCTTTCTCAAGGTAATAACAATAGAAAATGGAAATGTAAAACAGTGAGGTAACAGGGGAAAGAAAGAAACCTACAGCTCTCTAGTCTGGAGTGGAGAGCATATTAGAACATTTCTGTCATGTAGTCATCCCACCTGTGCCTGGACTCTTCCTATATCAGAAAATAACAAAGTGACATGGAAATAGCACAGACTGAGAAAGATCTCAGGAATTATTAGTACAGGTACTATGAATAGATTCTTTTTTTTTTTTTTTTTTTACTGAGTGGTGGTACGCAGTTCTAAACAATTTTCTCTTGTATTTGTCATACAACAGCATAAATAACAGCTTGCATTTGATGTCATTTTCAGATTGTTTTCAGGTATGCATTTGTTTGTAACTGTTAAGTTATAGAAACAAGGAAAGAGGAGACTATAAAGGGAAGCTAATCTGCCAAGGTTTTTGCAAAATGTTGACCTTCTTGGATTTTGGAACCATAAAGATATATCAGTAAGCTTGTTTAGTACAGAAAGCTTAAAAGTTTTCTGGCTCTCATGTTGAGAAATGCACACACACAGGAACATGCCAGTATAATAACTAACCCCATATATCTGGTTTGCTGACACTTTCTACTACCTTTCAAAGTAGTGAAAGAAGTCACACCCTTCACATTTGGTAAGAAGTTTTTCTCAAATACAGGTTGAGTGTCCCTAAGCTGAAATCTGAAATGCTCCAAAATCCAAAATTTTTTAAGCACAAACATGATGCTCAAAGGAGATGCCCACTGGAGCATTTCAGATTTTTGGATTAGGGATATTCAATCTGTATAATCTGCATGGCAGTAAATATTTATCAACAGTTTAATCTATTTAAAGCAAAGGAGAGAAAGGAAGGAAAAAGAAAAAGGAAGGGGGGTGGGAGAGAGACACAGAGAGAAAGGAAGGAAAGAAGGAAGAAGTAAGCCATATTCCTAAGGCCACCACCCCATTTTTCATAAGCGAAGCAAAGGTTTAACTATAATTTATTTAACTAGCAAGAGTTATATGATTAGAAGAAAAAAAAAATCCACCAAGGTGCCCGGAAAACATTTTCTTCATTAAAGACAGTGTTTCTGTTCAAGAAATAGAAGGCAGCTGGCCTTAAATTTCACTTCTTATATAAACTACATTCTAAAATATCTGAAAATAACACAAATGATTATACTTAAACTTTTATCCTTCATTTCAAGGGCTCTTAAAGAATTTAATAGCAAGAATTTTTTTCCCATATCTATATAGGATTCTGGAATAAAATTTGTATTTCTAAATATAAATCAGTGTATGTAAATATAAGTTGATTATCAAATTAACTTAGGGCCCATATTTAGAGAGCTCTGAAACATACAAAAGTTCTTCACTATGCTAAGGTAGTAAAATCTCTCTCTCATCATATCTGCACTTTGGAAACATCAAGAACAAGTAATCTCCTGTTTTCTCAGATTTTGATTCTTTCTCCTCAAAGCAAATGTTTTAGTAGATTCCAGGCAATTAAGGTTTCTAATTAGGTAGCCCACCATTTTAAAACTTTTATTTTTCCATTTACATTCTCCATATATCTATATATATTACAGCTTAAACATCAAATTCTATATGAAAACTGACAATTAGCCAACAAAGCAAGAACACCAAGAGGTTTGGCCAACAGTGAATCTTCTAAGATTAATGTTCTTTATAACTTAAATGTCTGTTTCACACTGCTTCAAAGTGTGAGGATAAGACTGGGGTATGACACAGAGTTAGGAAAGATGAAAGAATACCTATTGAAGCAGTAGCTGAGTAGGAGAGAGGAATATACAGGTAAATTTTTAAAAACTGAGGCTGGGCGTGGTGACTCACACCTGTAATCCTAGCACTTTGGGAGGCTGAGGCAGGAGGATCGCTTGAGCCCAGGAGTTTGAGGTTGCTGTGAGCTAGGCTGATGCCACTGCACTCTAGCCAGGCAACAGAGCAAGACTTTGCCGCCAAAAAGCAAACAAAAAAAAAAGAATTTTTTTTTTTTTTAAATGAAAATCTGCTGTGTGGTAGGCAAGTAGGATGGAAAAAGGTCTGTTCAGCAATTCAACAGAGATTCATAAAAGGAAAATGAGCCAGAAACACTAATACAACCAAAGAGAGGTAAAAACTGATGTTCAGAATGATAAAAAATTAGGAAGTGCCTACAAAAAAAGCTGTCCTATCTTTAGACCTTTTGATTCAGGGCCTCCACGTGGCCTTGATTCTTCTTTTCCTGTCACCATCACTTTATTTCTGTTTTTCAGTGATCACTGTCCTCTCATGTGCCATCCACCTTTTCTGCTCTTCTATGATACAGCTATGCTGTGGAATAAAGGTCACAGTAAACCTTTCTCTTCATTTTGAAATGGGAAAAAAAAAAATTAAATAGCAATCATGATGTCCCGGACTGACATCCAAAGATTCCAGCGCACAGCAGCAATTTTCATTTTTAAACTGCAATGCACCTCTCATTCCTCAGATGAAAATAGGTTTTTTCCATTTTATACCTCACTATCCCTTTGCTCTCAAGCCTTCCAGGCTACTACAAAACTATAGTATCCTCAGCCCAGATGAGGAAATAGGAAAATCCTATGGGAGGGCTTTCCTGCTAGAGGCTGTAACAGCCAGAAAATACCTGCACAATTTTTAAATTCTCACCTCAAAATTAGTTTATGTGGCCGTGAAGACACTAGTATCTCCCACTCTTCTGTTACTAACATCTGACTCTAACACTCAAACAAATTCTGAAATGTGTTGGCTCTATTTTCTAATATGACTGTTTCTTGAAATACTCCTAAGGAGTATTTCATTTTAAGCATCTGAGGGCTTTGTCATTTTTGGAAACCATTGACATGTGAAAGATCCTCTCTTCTAAGAAACTCTGCAGTGTTTATTCTTCCTAACAAATAATCCTCCCTCAATTTCCAGGGAAAGAAACATGCAAAAAAGTATGCGAGAATTAATTTCTAATGGTAAGCCCAAGAAAAAAGATCTTTTGTAGACTATACCATTATCATAAGAGCAATACTGTCCCTTAATTGTTAAGGGATACTAAAGGAATTTGCCAGTAAAAATCATCATCTACATATCATGAAATCCAGGCAAAATACTATAATAACTTGTAAAAAGTTTACCCAAAAAAACAAAATCAAAGAGCCCCCAAAATATTCCAACTTCTTAATAACAGAAAAATCTATCCCTAGAAAAGAATAAATATAGGAAAAGCTTTAAGCACAAAGAAACTGGACCCAACTAAATAATCAAAACTAGGGAAATGCTCTACAGAACATAAGACATTAAAAATGAAGCATCTGTAATAACAACATAAACATTTTTCCATGTTAAATAGAAAAAGGCAGAATATATAATCTAACATGATAGATACATTCTCAATG
Source organism: Daubentonia madagascariensis (assembly GCA_023783475.1). Classification (NCBI taxonomy): domain Eukaryota; kingdom Metazoa; phylum Chordata; class Mammalia; order Primates; family Daubentoniidae; genus Daubentonia; species Daubentonia madagascariensis. The sequence continues at coordinate 8,582,450 of JAKFHU010002088.1, forward strand.
AGGAATGCAAAGGAAAAAAAACACTGGAAGAAAAAATAAGTCAGAAATAGCTGTCTTTAGAGAGTCTCTGAAATTTTCTATTTAATTAAAAAAAACTTTAGAGATAATTTTTCTATTTGGACTTTTTTTAGTTTCTAAAATTTCTGTAATGAGCATGTGAATACTTTTGTAATAATAACAGCTTTAAAAAGTTTAATAAAAAATTGGCAGAGAAACCAAGTCTGTTCACTTCTTTTATATTAAGGTACTTCCTTAAAAGGCCTAAGAGACTGAAAACTTACTATGTGCTGATAATTGCATTAAGTGTTTTATAACATTTTATCCCATTTAATCCTCAGGACAACACAGCAAATAGGTAATAATGATATGCAGAGAACCTGAGGAACACTTCATACTTCTAGCAAGCAATAGGATCCAGATTCTAGACTAAACAGTTTGATCTTGAAGCACCTGTGCACAAAATCTACACTGTTAAATGACCTCCCAGTTTACTTTTTTGGTTCTTTTTAAGCATCTACTCCAATTTACTATTTCCAGGTAATTGTATTTGTATTTTATGTATTTCTGTATTTATTTGTTTTTTATGTTGGTAGACATTTTTTATAATAGCTTTATTAAAATATAATTTATAATATCATACAACTCACCCATTTAAAGTGTACAACTTTTTTTTTTAATGGTTACTGAACAAAGTTGTACAACCATTATCACAATTTCTGAATCATACCAAAAAGAAACCCCTTACCCATTAGCAGTCATTTCCCACTTCCCCCCAACATTCCCAGGCCTAGGCAACCACTCTCTGTCTCTCTGGGTTTGCCTGGGCATTTCCTATAATTGGAATCATACACCATGTGTTCTTTTGCACCTGCCTTCTTTCACTTAGCATAATGTTTTCAAGGTTCATCCATATTGCAGCATGTATCAGTACTCCATTCCTTTTTATGACCAAATAAAACCCCATTGTATGGATATACCACATTTTATATACTCATTTTTCAATTGATGGACATTTGGGTTGTTTCCAAATTTTGGCTATTATGAATAATGCTGCTATGAACATATGTTTACAAGTTCTTATGTGGACATATGTTTTTAATTTTCTTGGGTACATACCTAGGAGAGGAAGTGCTGGGTTATTTGGTAACTCTATGTTTAGCCTTTTGAGGAACTGCCAGACTGTTCTCCAAAGCAACTTCACCATTTTACATCCCTACCAGTAATATATAAAGGTTCCAATTTCTTCACATCTTCCCTAACATTGATTATCTGTCTTAAATTATAGCCTTGCTAGTGGGTATGAAGTGATATCTCATTGGAATTTTGAATTGCATTTCTCTATTGACAAATTATATTGAGCAACTTTTTCATGTGCTTATTGGCCATTTGTTTATCTTCCTTGGAGAACTCTCTATTCAGATCCTTTGCCCATTTTTTTAATTGGGTTGCTTGTCTTTTTATTATCGAGTTGCAAGAGTTCTTATACATTCTAGATAAAAATGCCTTATCAGATACATGATTTATAAATATTTTCTCCTATCCTGTGGGTTGTCTTTCCACTTCCTTGATGGTGTCCTTTGAAACACAAAAGTTTTTAGTTTTGATGAAGTCCAATTTATCTTTTCCTTTTCTTGCTTGTGCTTTTGGTGTCATATCTAAGAAACCATTGCCTAATCCAATGTCACAAACATTTATGCCTATGTTTTCTTCTAAGAGCTTTTAGTTTTAGCTTACATTTAGGTCTTCGATCCATTTTGAGTTACTTTTGTATATGGTGTTGAAGTAGGTAAATATATTTTTTAAATTGTATTTTAAAAGGTAGAATTGACATCATCCTTTACTCTTATCTCTCCCTCATTACCACCATATCTTATCAATCATCAGTTAGCATAGACTTTAAAAAGTCAGACTCTGAGGTCAGAATGCCTAGAGGTTAGAATATGTGACCTTGAACAATATACCTGACCTCTCTGGGCCCTGACTTTCTCCTCTATAAAATGAGGATAATAACAATCCCCATGTTAAAAATAAGGATTAAATGCCAATAATATATCCAAATGCTGAGTAGAGTACTTACCATATAGTAAGCACTTTAATAGTTTAATTATTATCTTCTAAATATCACTTAAGTTTGTCTGTTCTCACCAGTTCCAAAGCTTCTACCTTACTTGAGGCAATCATCATTTCTTACTTGAATTACTAAATCCTATTCTTACATGGTTTCCCTGCCTCTAATCTTGTCCTCCAAGTTTATTCTTTACTCTGAACCTATAATGATCATTATAAAATGCACCATCTGATCAGCTATCAATCTTCTGCATTAAAAAAAATAGTTCCCCAGTACCCCTAAGATGAAGTTCAAATGTCTTAATAAGCAAGACATGGAGACTTTCAGGTCTTGCTGCTATTTACCTCTCCAGTCCAATCTCTTACTACTACCACTACCCAGGGCCACGATTTCTTCCACCTCTAGAAGACTGGCTAACTCCTACTTATCTTTCAGGGATCAGCTAGACACCACTTTCTCTGAGAATCCCCTCTGAATGGCTCCATCTCCAGTCCAAGGATAAATACCCCTTCTATAGCATTCTGAACTCTCCCTATCAACACATTCGTTATACAGTTACAATTAACTGTTTACTTATCTCTCTCTGAGACTTGGTGGGGACAGACAATATATCTTTGTCACCACATCCCCTAATGAGTACTACAGTCACAGGATATTTAATAAATGTTGTACAGATGGATATATGGCCTCAAAAGTAGACATATACTAATGCAGAACTTTTCTCCACTAGAGAGAGAACCCAGTAAAACAAAGCCACACTAATAACTTAATAGAATATATTCTATGCTTACTGCCTGAGAGTTTCAATTAAATATGAATATGACTGTTAAAACCATCATGGTGCACATGCGCCTTATTTGTGGTTGGCTATTGACACTCAAAATAACAAGTCAAGGAGTTGAGATGTTTGATGTATCAAATGTACAAAATTCAAACTAGATGAATTTATTTTTCAAGTTGCTCTACTTTCTAGTCCTTATCTTCTCTGTAATAGAATGTTGTTGAATTTAAAAAACGTGAATTTCATGCAAGCTCCAATAATCTTTATTAAGCAAATTCAACTTGCAAGGGGGAAAAAAGGAAAGTTTGGATAATTCTAGTACTATATTATTATTGATTTTAATGGAACTTTCTAAAAAATCACTTCAGAAACTTACAAACTCGTTAAAAACCACCACTTGATTCAATAAAATTCAATCTTAACCCCTATCCTACTTTAAGTAAAAATATGGATTAGGAATAAAAAGTGGCCTTATCTTTCAGAAACACATATAAATTATTTATGAATGAACTGGAGGGGAAGATTGGCAAATTCATCTATGAAACCACCTGGGTCTTCAGCCTTTTGAGGATAAGGAAGTTTTCTTTTTAATTAATATTCTAAATTTGGTGGCTATTAATCTATACAAATTTTTCATTTCTTACTTTGCCAATTTAAAATTTCTATTTCTCAAGAAATAAATCCAGTTGGTGTAGGTTTTAAAATACATTAGTGTATAATCATATTTTTTAATTAAAATGTCTTATTTATGGAAAAAAGCTATTGGAAACTACAATCAAACCATAAATTTGTGAAATCAGATTTGACCCATGTATTAATATTTTAGGGCAAAATCTGTTAGAAAAAATATATACCTTTACCCATACTTTCTATTGCAAACAATCCACATATACTTAGCAATCATCAGAAACTATCGTCCTATAAAAGGGGTTGGCAAACCTTTTCTGTAAAGGGAAGTAAATATTTTACGCTTTGTGGGCTAAATTGTCTCTGTCACAACTACTCAATAACAGTAGTCCCTCAGTATCCATGGGAGACTGGTTCCAGGACCCACCTGCGGATACCAAAATCCACAGATGCTCAAGTCCCTTATATAAATTGGCATACTATTTGCATATAACCTACGCACATCCTCCCGTATACTTTAGACCATCTCTAGATTATTTGTAATACCCAACACAATATAAATGCTATGTAAATAACTGTTATACTGAATTGGTTTTTTATCTGAATTATTTTTTACTGTTGTGCTGTTTTTTATTGCTGTTTTTTCCTGAATATTTTTGATACATGGTTGGTTGAATCTGAATGTGGAACCCGTGGATAAACAGAGCTGAATGTCTATTTTTTTGGCACAAAAAGGAGCCATAGGCAATACATAAAAAATAAGAATGGCTGTATTCCAATAAAACTTTATTTACAAAACTAGGTGGTAGGCCATTCTTGGCTTCCAGGCCACAGTTTGTTAATGCTACACTATGCTGTAAAATAATCTGAAAGTCACAGAACTAAGCCTTCTAGTTTCCGTCTACCTCCCAGGCCCTACTGCCTTACTGTTGAGACAGAAACTTGACTCTAGGTTCTCCTGTTCTCAAAGCTTCACTTAGGGAACTTGAAAGGTTCAATTATATTATAGGACCTGAAATGAACTTGCTTTCTTCTTGCCAAGAGACCTCAGCCAATTTCAATTAAGTTAAAGAAAAATGCTCCCTGAGTGAGCCATCAAGGGCAGTTCACAGGTTCTACTAAGGAATCAAAGCAGGTAAAGGTTTGTCCTTACCAAAAGACTTTATGAGACAGGCATTATTATCCCCAATCTTTAGACGAGGAAACTGAGACTTAAAAAGGGTAAGTGCAGGGTCTGCTCCACAGTCAATGTTTATGTCTCTATATTATTCTGCCTCCAACATACTGAATTGATAAAAGACAAAAATATGGTAAGTCAAAATAGATAATTAGCTATGTCTCCTAGAAGTCATATCTCAAGTCACTAAAGGAACATATTCTGTTTTCTTATAAAAGTTATGATTCAGTATTTAAATCACTGTTTCAAATATGTTTTTGGATATTTTTGTCCTGAAAAATTACCAACAAATTAACAAATCACCAGGAAACCACAAATTCCTTTTCTGGATTTTGTGGTATCTGTGCTCCTACCTGACACTGATTAATAGCTGCATGGTTGCCATGGAATGGAGACTGTCTTTCTTTATCTCGATGATGCCGACTACTGTGTTTACTTCTCTGCAATTGCTGGCGTAATTTCGCAATCTGAAAAGGTAAAAAATAACAAGTACACCAGATTGTTTTCCATACTAAATAAAAACATATCCTTGCTTAATCAGAGCCAGTAAAACTCATCCTTAATAAGTCCTTTGAATTCTTAAACAATACCACAAAATCTGATTTATTGTACATAATTTTTATACATACATACACATATACACATGCATGTAAATATGTATCTTTCTTTTAAAGAGAAACAAAATTATGTTCCAACATTGTTCTCAGCCTTCAAGCTCCCCAAGCACTACACAAACTTTTCAGTACTTAGAATAAATTACATTGCAGCTTTCACAAAGAATTCAAAAAATAACACTTTTTCTCATTGCCCTTACCGTAAGTCAACTTTTATTTAGATTTCTTTATTGAATACCTAACCTTCAACAGCTCCAAAAATTATATAGTATTTAAAAATCAATTCCAGCCATGAAATACATTCACAGACATAATCTTTAAATAACAAATGCAATCTCAATGAATATCCCATATTATTCCTTTACTGAATTTTTCTTTCATTTCTATGTTACGTGTAAAATGCAAATATCATTACATAGAGGCATGGAAAATTACAATCATAGCATAGAGCCATAATCAGCTTAGTTATACTGGGTTACTGAATTTCAGAAACTCTACCATATATAGAAAAATAATAAATGTGAATTTGTTATATCACTACAATTTTATAAATCTGAGATTTATATTATATTGACAGGTATGGACTCTGCTAAAAAAAAAGACAAAAACATACAGTCAGGTAAGCAATGTGTACACTTCCCTATTCAAATCCTTTATCAAATCAACACAGGAACTGTTTTTCTGTTATTTCTCAAGCAAAAAAAAAAAAAAATATATCAATGGAAAATGACAAATCCTTGCTGCCCACAACTTCAAGAAACTAGTCAACAAAAGGATCAAATTTCCATGCCCACTCCCTTAGAACCATTTTCCTGACCTCCTTAAGTTGATCTGTACTGCCCCAGGACGCTGAGCGCTTGTGAGACCCTTTCTTCTTTTCAGAGTATTCTTCAGCCCATGCACTCTCCGTCTATAACGGAAAAAAGAGGGGAGGGGTATTTTAACAGAAATCATGTAACAATAATGTATACCATATTTTTTCTATTATAAAATATATTCCCACTACAGAAAAATTAGATATTAGAAAATATGTAAAATAACACAAATTACTCATAATTCTTGCAGTACCAAATTACTTAATTATAATATTTCAGCCTATTTCTTTCATATCTATTAATAAAAAATTAGTAATTATTTTTACATAATTGTAATTATACCATAAATAAAGCATTTACTAAACCAAGTTAACTATAGAGATGCATGCTAACAATAACTAACATTCTTGTGCTTTTATATGCTTTATCTGATTTAACACATGTAAGCTGCCAAAGGTCACCCAGCTAGGAAGTGGCAAAGCCAAGAAATAAACCTAAGACTCCACAGTTCATAATCTTAAATTCTATACTATGTCTAGTCTTGCTTTAAGTATATACAAAGAATAGCCCCCAAAATGTTAAGTCTTTAGTGATTATATAAAACCCAGAATTTAAAAAGAGTGTATTGGAAAAGAAAACACTAATGGAGTTCTTGGCACATGAAATTATGCTCAACCTCACCCATAATAAGAGAAATGCAAGTTAATACTTCAGCAAGATTAAGTAATTTGATAACATAAACTCTCCCACATTGCTGGTGGGAGTGTAAATTAGTATGGGTTTTAGGAAGGGGAAGTCAACAACTGCCATCAAAGAAATGCTATCAAAGTTATAAATGCACATACTGCTTGACACAGCAAGCCTCTTTTGGTAACTTACCCTGTAGATGTGCAAAATGGATATCTTTATGTACAAAATGACATATTCATATTATTCCTTATAGCATTATTCTTACAAGTAAGACTGAAACAATGTAAATAAATTATTTAGGCTTGGCTAAATAAATTAGGGTGTACGTTTACAAAAGAATACTATGCAGCTATAAAAAATGAATAAGGAAATTCACAACACACAGATATGAAATAATCTCCATGATACACTGTTAAGTGAAAAACCTCAACGCTCAGTACAGTGAGTATAGCAACTGCCTTTACAAGGAACTGATAAAAAGAATATATATGTAATGTAAATTATCTCTGGAAGAATATGCATGGTAACAAAGAAAACTGGTATGAATGGCTGCCTCCTGGGAGGAAGATCCTACACTGTATACCCTTCTGTACCTCTTGAATTTTGTACTATATGAATAAATGAATGTATAGCCTATTCAAAGGCAATAAAAAGTACTAAAAAAAATACTATGCACAGTTTGAGTATCATTTGCACTCTTTTTTTTTTGAGATAGGGTCTCATTCTGTCACCCAGGGCTACAGTGCAGTGGCATCATCATAGCTTACTACAACCTCAAACTCCTGGGCTCAAGCAATCCTCCCACCTTGACCTCCCAAAGTGCTAGGATTACAGGTGTGAGCCACCACTCCAGGGTGAGCCACTGGTCCAGCTTCCTTTGCACTCTTAACCTACCAATTACTAATAATAAAATGGTCTGGTTTCTAATGGGGAAGAAAAGGAAAGGTTTTCCAAAATCAAGAAACTGTGATCCTTACTAGTCATTGCCCAAACCTGGATCTCCTCATAGCTAAGAGGACTCCATTCTGACAAGGATCCTTAAACACTGAATCAGAAGGAAGGGCTGCAATTCAACCAACTTCTCACCACTCTATGCCCTCTTTCACCTTAAACTCCACTTTCACTTTAAGGCTACCAAGTAATGTAATAAGTCCTAGAGGTGACCCCTATTGTGCTGATTATTTCTCATATTAGGCTCTACAGGCCCTATATTGTTAGTTGTTAAAATAACTGTCACAAAGACCAACCTATAAATAGGACCACAGAGCATAAAGTATCAAAATCAAACTAAAACCAAAATCAAAGTAATGATCTTAGCACTAAAAAATTTTAACTGGTAACAAATTCTTGCTGATAAGCAGCACGGTATGTATAGCTCAGACCATGTATGTTGGTGTTAAACCCATATTTAAGTCCCAGATCAGTTATATAACATCTTTGTCAACTTAAACAAGATACTTATCCTATATGAATTTTAATTTCCTCATTTATAAAAGAGGAGTAATGTTATATACCTACTAAAATTATAAGATGAATTAAAGGAGTTAATATATGTAAAGGTTTAATTTTTAAGCACAGTGCCAAGAACAAAACACTCAATATATGTTAATTATTATTTTCATCCTATCATGCCAAGTAGTCATAATTTATTTTGCTATCTCTATGGTCATGGAGAGATATGAAAGAATGCAAAAAATTTTCTGATCAAAAAATTGGCTTAGAATCATAATTTCAAATAAAAAGAGAGACAGGATAGAAATAGAGTAAGATTTGTTTTATAAAATTTTTTTCACAAGTTCTAATCAAATGTATATGATAACAAGACTTTATAAAACACTGTAAGTGGGGAGAAACAAAGCCTGGTTCTTGAGAGTAGTTCTACGGGCTAGCATGTCTCTGAGTGGGAGCCAAAGCACAGAGGGTAAGAGTAGGATCATGTTTTATGCTTGTAAATATCTATGGATGTTGTTATTTTTACACTCTAAAATCAAAAAAGAAATAACTCACATATCTTATATTACTATTTATATAGTAATATATTTTTTAGCCCAAAAAACTTTGGGCTAAAATCATGATGAAGAGCTTCTTTGTAATCACAGTTCCAAATTCAAGAATTGCTTAAAATTTTACACTTCCATTTTAGACTTTAGTTCAGTATTTAACTCAGATCTTACCTGCTGAGGTTCTCAAATAATTTGAAAAAAAGTTGGCTTATACCTCTCTCTATATAAGGGGGGAAAAAACCTTCGAGATAAGAGAGATGATATACAGGTAATCTCCTTAATATTTAATATATTAAGCAAAAAACAAGGTTGCAAAAGAATGTATAGAAATGATATTGTGTGCAAAAGAAACCTCACCTTTTCTTGTCCTTTTTTTTTGTCCTCAACCTCCAGGAAAATAAGTAATTTAGGGAAGGATCATCAATGGATACAAAAACCATTCAGTAAAAAGTTACTAGGGAACTATCTCTGTTGCAGGATTAGTTTTAAAAAAAAACACTCACTATGAGACAGGATATTCATGTGGTGCCAAAAACTACCCCACAAATTACTTGCTAACTGCAAAAGGAGAAAGTTTATTTCCTTTACAAATGTGTAGGATAATTCATTTTTTATATAAAAACCCTTAATGTTAGTTACTAAGGAAAAAATGTATGAGAATGAGCTGTTCTAGATTAAAAGAGACTGAAGAGAAACCAAGTGCAATGCATGAATGCTAGATCAGATCCTAGTTCAAAAAAAAAAGACATCTTGGGGAAATTTTTAACACGAACTAGATGTTACATGATATCACAGAATTGTTAATTTTGTTAGGTGACCTAATGCTACCATGGGTACATAGGAAATATTCTTGGGAGATATATGCTGAAACATTAAGGGATAAAGTGTGATGATATCTGCAACATACTTCAAAAAGTGCAGCAAACACATAAACACAAAGATAGGTAAAGCAAATATGACTAATGTTTAAAACTGCTGAATCTAATCATAGCTGTAGTATCTTTTTATGTTTAATATTTTCATAATAAAAAGACAAAAAGGAAAAAACAGAATCTTAGCTCATATCCACTGACGTTTTATAAACTTCATTTAGGACGATTCCATAAAGAAATACCTCTATCAAACAGTATTATACCAACAAATAAATGCAGATAGAAAGACAGAATTACAACATCATCACTTGGAACTACTATAGCAATAACTGATTAGGCAAGAATCATCAACAGATGCTAAAACCAATGAGTGAAAGTTTGTTGGGGAACAGCATATTTACAGTTTCAAATATTGTTTGACAAATTACTCATTAGTTACAAAGAGTATCTGGTGGATCAAATTTACCATCACTGACTTCAAGCACCTCAGGCATAGAGAGAGACACACATTACATATCGTATTCCTGACAAAAATATAACTTCAATCTAATCAAGAAGAAATAGATAAACCTAAGTTGAGAACATTCAACAAAACTACTGGTCTAGACTCTTAAGAAAACATCAGTGTCATGAAAGACTCTTAAAAAAATGTTATCAAAGGCTGAGGAACTGTCCAAATTAAAGATGCCGTCCCATGAAGAGACATGACACCTAAATGCCACGTGTGTTCCTTGACTGATCCTGGCTTACAGGGGAAACTGCCACAGAGAACACAACTGGTGCAAATGAAAAATATGGAATACGTACCATATGTTAAATAATAGTATTATATCTATTATAGGAGTATGTTAAATCTCCTGAATTTGATAATTGTATTGGTAAAGTTTTTTAAAGTCCTTCATATACATGCTGAAATATTTAAGAAGTCAGAACATCTACAACTTATTAACAAGTAGCAAATACTAACAGAAATGACATAATTGTATATACGGACAATGAAATAAAGCAAAATGTGGCAAATGTTACTTGGTAAACATAGGTGAACGGTATACTAGTGTTTAATACTATTCTTGCAACTTTTCTATAAACTTGGTATTTTTTTTCCAAAATAAAAAGTTAAAAAAGTATTAAGTAAATTAAAGTAAATGACATTAATTTTAAGTACAAAAATTAACTCAAGGAAAAGCAAAGGCATATCAAAGTTTCTATATGAACAAATTAAAGATAATGAGAGTAAGACTATTAATAACCAAGACAAATAAAAGCAAGCATAAAGAGCAACAGACAGCTGGGCTAATTTCAGTGGTAAGATATTTGAGGCAGAAAAAATACTTAGCAAAGTCATTAATTTTACTTATATTCCTAATTCAAAAGATAACTGCTTTCTTTGTTCAACTAAGAAGTTGTGCTTTGATTATAGGGATACTCAGATATTGATAAAAAGTAAAACTGCATTTTAATTAAATATGTTTCAATTTTGTTCAGTCTTGCCTTGTATATTAGAAAGTATCTACTAATGTATCAGACACTGGAGTAGGGATTGGGGTTCAAGAGGAAATACAGTTCTTATTCTCAAAGAGCTCTTTTAGGAGAAAAGAAATAAATAGCTAGTTATGATATCATATGATGATAGAGGTCCCCTGAGAAAGGCAGCTAACCCAGAATTAAAAAGACAGGGAAAGACAGTAGGCAAATTTTTATAGAATAAGGAGATACTGTAAGTATTAGTCAGAGTATGAGTTATCCAGGCAAATGGTGAGAAAAAGCATTCCAAACAAACTATAGAAGCTGGGAAGCATCAGTGAGTAGAGTATATAGGGCACTGCAAGTTCATTATTGAGAGTTGGAATACATTTTCAAAATAATTTTTAATGAGATTAAAAATATATATTAGTTACTCCCTGACGAATACAGATGCAAAAATCCTCAACAAAATACCCAACAGCACATTAAAAAAAAAATCATACACCATGACCAAGTGGAATTTATCCCTGGAATGTGAAGATGGTTCAATAAACTAAAATCAATTAATGTAATAAACCACATTAACAGAATAAAGGATAAAAATTACACGATCATCTCAATAGATACAAAAAAAGCATTTGATAAAATTCAACACTTTTTCAATGATAAAAATTCAACAAATTAGGAATAAAAAAGAAATATCACAACATTATAAATGTCATATAAGAAAAGCTCACAGCTAACACCATATCCAATGGTGAAAAACTGAAAGCTTTTCCTCTAAGATCAGGAACAAGGCAAGGGTAAGGATGCCCACTCTCACCACTTCCATTAAACATAGTATTGGAAGTCCTAGCCAGGATAATTAGGCAAAAAGATAATAAATTATTATTATTTAATAATAAATTGGGAAAAAAGAAGTAAAACTGTTCCATTTGCAGACAATATGATGTTATATATAGAAAACCCTAAAGACTCCATAAAAGAAACTGTTAGAAATAATAAACAAATTCTGTAAAGCTGCAGGATACAAAATCAACGACACAAAAATGAGATGTGTTTCTATACACTAACAAAGAACTATCTGAAAAGGAAATTTGGAAAACAATCCCATTTACAACAGCAGCAAAAATAACATAACTAAGAATAAAGATAACTAATGAGGTAAAAGACGTGTACTGAAAACTACAAAACATTGATGAAATTAAAGATGATACAAACAAATAGAAAGGCAACTCATGTTCATGGATTGGAAGACTTAACATTGTTAAAATGTAAATACTTCCTAAAGTGATCTACAAATTCAATGCAATCCCTATCAAAATCCCAATGGCATTTTTTACAGAAATAGAAAAAACAATTCTAAAACTCATGTCAAACTACAAAAGACCATGAACAACCAAATATATCTTAAGAATAAACAAAGCTGGAGGTATTAAACTTCTCTATTTCAAAACATAACACAAAGCTACAGTAATAAAAATAGTGTAATACTGGCATAAAGACAAGACGTATAGACCAATGGAACAGTCAACTGAGCCCAGAAATAAATCCACACGTTTATGGTAAACTGATCTTTGACAAGGGTGCCAACGGGGAAAGGACAGTCTCTTCAACAAGTGGTACTGGGAAAACTGGATTCTTATGCAAAAATAAGAAGTTGGACCCTTACACCATATACAAATATCAATTTAAAATGGATTAAAGACTTAAACAGAAGACCTGAAACTAACAAATTCCTAAAAATAAACATAGGGCATAAGCTCCACGACATTAGTCTTGACAATGATTTCATGGATATGACATCAAAAGCACAGGCAACAAAAGCAAAAACTAAAAAGCCTGTGCACAGCAAAGAAAACAATCAACAGAGTGAAAAAGCAACCTTATGGGGCTAGCAGAAAATATTTGCAAACCATATATTAATATGTGGTAAGAGGTTAATTTCCAAATATATAAGGGAACGCCAACAACTCAATAACAAAAAAACTAATAACCCAATGTAAAAATGGGTTATGGATTTCAATAGACATTTCTCTGAAGAAGACATACAAATGGCCAAGAGGTATATGAAAAAATGCTCAACATCATTAATCAGGGAAATGTAAATCAAAACCACAGTGAAGTATCACCTCACATCTGTCAGAATGGCTAATACCAAAAAGACAAGTGTTGGTAAGCATGTGGATAAATTAGAAACCCTCTACGCTGTTGTTGGGAACGCAAAATGGTACAGCTGCTATGTAAAATAGTATAAAGGCTGCTCAAAAAATTAAAAATTCAACAACCACATAACCCAGCAATTCCAAAAGAACTGAAATAAGGATCTTGAAGAGCTATTAGCACTCCCATGTTCACTGTAGCACTAATTCACAATAGCCAAGGTGTAGAAACAACCTAAATATCCACTGGCAGAGGAATGGATAAAGAAAATGTGGTATATCCATACAATGGAATATTACTCAGCCTTTAAAAAGAAAGAAATTCTGCAATATATGACAACATGGACGAACCTTGAGTACATCATAATATAATAAATGAAATAAACCAGCCCCAGAAAGACAAATACTGCAAGATGCAACTTACAAGGGATCTAAAATAGCCAAACTCATAGAATCAGAGTGGAATGGTGGCTGCCAGGGGCTGTGGGCAGAAAGAAATGGGAAGTTACTAATCAATGGGCATAGAGTTTCAGTTAAGCAAGACGAGTATGTTCTAGAGAGCTGTACAATATTATACCTGTTGTATCCTATGTTGTATTGTACACTTAAAATCTTGAGAGGGTAGATCTCATGTTAAATGTTGTTACCACAATAAAATAAAAATTTAAATATATATATCAGTTACATAGTCATGAAACTACTTGTTTTAAAGGATTCCATGATGTAACCCTCCATTTGCTACATCTGCCCAGCCCATTCAAAAAATAACATATGGAGTCACTGGCCTACAGAAATCTGATCTAACACATGAAAAAGAAAAGGACAGGAACACCAATCAAGTAGTAAAGATCTGGAAATTTGGATTCTTTCAGAATCCTAGACCTACCCAAGAAAGGTAAAGCTATTGAGAGGCCAACAACAGAGCTTACACTGAACTCACTAGATTTACGTCTGAAAAAAAGACTTTTAACATTTTCCTTCACTCCTAATGTTACATTCTAATTCCAACTAGTAGACCAGGGTCTTATTCAAAACAGCAAGTATTACTCAAAAAGTAATTTAAAAAACAAAAGTTCATTCACCTCATTAACTCCATTTCATAAGATTAAGATATAATTTTTAGTGTTGCTTCTATGTGTTCAAACATGTAAAAGAATTTTTTTTTTTTTACTATAGATTCCAGATTATTCTTCCAATTCTTTGGTTGTTTTCCAAAGAACACAACCTCTAAACAAGTTTGTAGATTTATAAACAGCTACCTTCAGTAATTCAACATTATTTTAGCCTCTAATTTACCAAATATTCAACTTTATTAGGTTTTAATCACAGGCCATATTACAAAGTTTCTGAACTCAGATCTTTTCCATAAATTAGAAAATTCAGAACTTTGCCATAAATTGGAAAAGCCAACCCTTAAATTGGAAAAACAATTTCATAAAATATTAATCAAAATCAACCTCTGAGAGTAAAAAAAAAAAAAAAAAAAAAGCCTCTGCAATGTAGAGGTTCCAAGAGAAAACAACGTAGTATTTTTAAAAGCAAAAGATGACTGGTTTATGCCATAAAGAAAACAAATAAAAGAAACAGGAGAGAAAGCCAGGCACAGTGGCACGCATCTGTGGTCCCAGCTACTTGAAAGGCTGAAGCGGGAGGACCTCTTGAACCCAGGAGTTTAATCAGTAGTACATGATGATCGTGCCTGTGAATTCATGATCATAGGCCACTGCATTCCAGCCTGGGCAACATAGCAAGACCTCACCTCTCAAAAAATCAGACACCAATCACATGAATCACAAAAATTCACATACTCAAACCACCTATAAAGTAAATAAGCCTAGGAGGTTAAGGAAGTTGGAAAGAGAATATCTTTCAAGTCAAAGGAATCCCAAATAATCCAATCACACATACACATTACATTTTCTCCCCCTAAATTGGTATAGTCAGCAAATACAAAAGGCACTCTCTGGAAATTAGGTAGTTTAAATTAAATTAATAGAACTGCTACATGGGTAGATAATGCTGAGAATATAAATTAGTCTAACATTTTTGGAAGGCAAACTGGCAAATGGTCAGATTAGAATCTTTAAAAGAACATGGGGGCACAGGTGTGGGGGCAAAGGTTGGTGACAATATAGTTCTGTACAGACTCCAAAGCAGAAATGGCACATAGTCTTACAGGCAATCAGGCTCATAGACCATCACTGCTCCATTGGGATGCTGTAGCACTGTGCTAGAAGGGCTCTCAGCCTATCTGAAATACACGGAATAAAGAATGACTGCCAAAGATAGAGGAAAAAAGAATGATGCCACATTTTTACTACCTTTGTCTCAAGTAACTGTGATGATAAATAACTCATGTACAGTAAAATCATAAAGCAAATGGTAAGGGTGGGTGAGGCAGGAGGCGATATTAACATCTTTAAAAACTTGTTTCCATGTTCCTCACTTTTTGATGCTGCTCTTCTCTATATTTTCCAGAACTTTCTTCTCCCATTCCCATCCTTCCCCCAGGAGCTGGGAAGGCCTGAGAATAATACATAATTATTTCAAAATGAAGAAACCAGGGCCCAAGTGGTGAAATGATAAAACTTGATAAAAGTCAATAGCAACTTTCTGGAAGCACCATTCCACAACATAAGAAATTATTTCCATCATACTCTTTGTTGAACCACTGTCTGAACCACTAAACACCTGACAAAAGTACCCCAGGCCCCTCACCAGGGAAAAAAATTGCTGTTCAGTCTCAGCAATCTTTACCCTGAATCTTTTTCAATGTAATGCTCCAGGAAACCTATAGCAATTGATCAAATTCCACAGGAGACGAAACCTACATTCCATCCTTGTTTTAATCTGACAATAATTAAAGGTAATAATTTTAACAATGAACACTTATTGAATGCTTACTATATCCCAGACACTGTTCTGTGTTTTATGTATTTTTCCTTGTTTAATCCCCAAAATCAGTATCATAAGGATAGGTACTGTTATTTCCCCCCATTTTACAAAGGGGAAACAGAGGCACAGAGATGTTAAGAAAGTGCCTGAAATGTAAAGAAGATATACAAATGGTCAATAAGCACATGAAAAGATGCTCCACACCACTAATCATAGAGGGAAACACAAATCAAAACAATGAGATACTTCACACCTACTAGGATTACTGTAATTTTTTAAAAGTGGAAAATGACGTGTTGGTGAAAATATGGAGAAACTGGAAGCCTCATACATTGCTGGTGAGGATGTAAAATGATACAGCTGCTGTAGAAAAGCCAAATATAGAATTATCATATGACCCAGCAATTGCCACTCCTAGGTATATATCAAAAAGAACTGAGAGCAGGAATTCACAGATACTTGCACGCCAGTGTTCACTGCAGCATTGTTCACAACAGCCAAAAGGCAGAAACAACTCAAATATCCATCACCAGATGAGTAGATAAACCAAAGGTGGTACATCTATACAATGGAATATTACTCACCCATTAAAAGAAATGAAGTTCTGATACATGCTACAACATGGATGAACCTTGAAAACATTATGCTAAGTGAAATGAATCAGATACAGGAGGACAAATATTATATGATTCCACTTAGAGGAAATATCTAGAACAGGTAAATGCATGGAAACAGAAAGGAGAACAGTGGTTAATTTACCAGGGGTTAGGGATTAGGGGAAAGGGAGGATGGGGAGTTATGCAGTTTCTATCCGGGGTGATAAAATATTCTGGAAATGGTAGCAATGGTTGCACAACATTGTGAATGTAATTAATGCCACTAAATTGTATACAGGCATACCTCAGAGATAATTGGGGGTTCAGTTCCAGACCACAACAATAAAGTAAATATCACAAAAAAGCAAGTCATGTGAACTTTTTGGTTTCCCAGTGCATATAAAAGTTATGTTATACTACAATGTAGTCCATTAAGGGTGCAATAGCACATCTAAAAATATATACCTTAATATAAAAATACTCTATTGATAAAAAATGCTAATGATCATCTGAGCCTTTAGTGAATTACAATCTTTTCACTAGTGGAGAGTCTTGCTGAAGAGAGGTTCAGCAAGGGTGGCTGCTGAAGAGTGGGGTGGCTGTAGCAATTTCTTAAAACAAACAACAACGAAGTTTGCCACATCAATTGACTCTTCCTTTCACAAAAGTTTCTCTGTAGCATTCTTCCATTAAGAATGGCACCTAGAACGGTGAATCCTTTCCAGAAGATTTTCAGTTTACTTTGCCCAGACCCATCAGAGAAATCACTATCTGTGGAAGCTATGGCCTTATGAAACATATTTATTAAATAATAAAACTTAAAAGTAAAAATTACTCCTTGATCCATGGGCTACAGAATGGATTGTGTGTTAGCAGGCAAGAAAACAACATTAATCTCCCTGCACATCTCCATCAGATGACTAGGTGCAATGTTAATAAGCAATAATATTTTAAAAGAAATCTTTTTTCCTGAGCAGTAGGTCTCAAAAGTGGGCTTAAAATACTCAATAAACCATGTTATAAAATAGATGTGCTATCATCCAGGCTTTGTTGTTCCATTTCTAGAGCACAGGCAGAGCAGATTCAGCATAATTTTTAAGGGCCCTAGGATTTTCAGAATGGTAAATGAACATTGGCTTCAACTTGAAGACATCAGCTGCATTAGCCCCTAACAAGAGAGTTGGCTTGTCCTTTGAAGCCAGGCACCGACTTCCCCTCTCTAGCTATGAAAGTCCTAAACGGCATGTTCTTCTAGTATAAGGCTGTTTCTTCCACACTGAAAATCTGTTGTTTAGTGTAGCCACCTTCATCAACGATGTTAGCTAGATCTTTTGGATAACCTGCTGCAGCTTCTCTCTTGAACTTGCTGCTTCACCTTTCACTTTTATGTTTATAGAGATAGCTTCTTTCCTTAAACCTCATGAACCAACCTGTTAGCTTCAAACTTTTCTTCTACATCTTCCTCGCCTATCTCAGCCTTCATAGAATTGAAGTGAGGTAAGGCCTTACTCTGGATTAGGTTTTGGCTTACGGGAATGTTGTGGCTGGTTTGATCTTTTATACAAACCATTCAACTTTTTTCCATATCAGCAATAAAGCCCTTTCACATTTTAATCATTTGTGTGTTCACTGAAGTAGTACTTTTTTTTTTTTTTTTTTAAATAAAGATAGGGTCTTGCTCTCTTGCCCAGGCTAGAGTGCAGTGGCACTAAGCACAATAAAGTGAAGCACAATAAAACCAAGTATGCATGCATTTTTAAATGGTCAAACTGGCAAATTTTATGTTTTATATATTTTACCATAATTTTTAAAAGTTGATTTACCACAATCTAAAAACCTTTATGTTTTTACAACAATATACTAATATAAATGTATGTCTGACCCCACTGAACCTGAAACTGCAGGGGAAATAAAGTGTTGTAGAAATGTTTAAATAAATAAACCCATACAAATTTAAACATGGTGTGGATTAAGCAGAAAGCAACTAGAGACTGTACTCATTTTCCATACTTTACACCCTAAGCTCAGCAAAGTTACAGATTTTGAATAACTGCAGAGTTCCAAACTCTGGTTAGAACAATCACAATTTCAGGAAAGATTTATTACTTTTGGTGAGTACAGACTCGATATGTTTTCATCTCTGTAGTTGCCACTGGAGTATAAACCTCAAGGTAATCTCAAATCCCAAGTATCTGTCCTAATAATAGGACTCAATTTCAAGAGTATCAGAAGAGAAAACAAACTGAGCCCACCAAGAACACCTGGAATTTTGGAAACCAACATGCAAATCCCAAAACCACTCCGAAGTGTGTTTACTTGGTTATGTAAAAGAACATTCTCTCAAAAACTGCTGGGATCAAGGAACTACCAGTAATGTAAATCTGAAGTCTAAATCAAGATGTGCTTTAGCTAATTTTCAACTATCAATATAAAGAATCTTTTAAATCTTTAAATGCTTTTCATCGTTCACTAGCAATAAATCTGTAAATGTTCTACTCATTTACCCCTTTGCAAATATTCCTTGGGCATTTACTCTGTCAGGTACAGACAGTACTAAATCCTGGAGATGGAAATACAGCAATGAACAAGCCAAACACAGTTCCTACCATCATGGGGGTTATTATCTAGTGAGTATAAGAAATATTAAATAATGACACAAATAATGTAGCTAATTATAATTGTGGTAAGTACTATAAAAAAAACTAAACTAAGATGCAGTCTTCAACTGACTGCATGATCTTGGACCTCAGCTTCTTCATCTGTAACACTAGAGGGCAGATCTGAATGGTTTCTTAAGATCCTTTTAAATTAAAAAAATTTATAAATCTAAAAGTAGAAAACTTTGCTTCCAGAGTTCCTTTGTCAGGACAGTTATATTTATCGAATCTATCAGCAACGTAATATAGTCTTCATCTCCCAACACATGAAAATTTTTGGCACAAAAACATAAGGTTTGATGGTAAGTAAAGTAATTCCTTATTGTTACAAATTTTTATGTTCAAATTCCATATATTAAATGTATTGTGTTCTAAACTAACTTTTAAAGAATAAGTAGGAGAAAAGTATGTCCGTAAATTACCTGTATATATCAAAATTACTTTGGGATTTATAAAATGCATATTCCCAGGCCCCAACCAAGACCTATTACAGAATATCTGGAAGTCAGGCCTGGGAATCTGAACTTCTGATTAGCTCCTCAGGTAATTGTAAATACACACTAATGTTTCAAGAATTTGAACAGACTAGAACAAATAATATTATGAGAAATGGCTTCAGAGTAAAACACATTAGAATAAGAACTATAATAAACCTACCTGTGTAGCTTTGTCCCTCATGCAAGGCGCAGCTTGCCCATGACTATCACGAGGCCAGTGGCCGGCAAGATACGGAGCAGCAAGAGTATCCAGGGAGGAAGTGCGTCGAATAATACTGGAGGGACTTGAGGAAGGCTGTCTTGATTTGTCGCCTAGATTTAAGACAAAAAAAATTATTTAAAAAAAGAAATTAAAGGCCAACCATGGTGGCTCATGCCTGTAATCCTAGCACTTTGGGAGGCCAAGGCTGGAGGATCGCTTGAGGCCAGAAGTTCGAGACCAACATAGCAAGACCCTGTCTTTACAAAAAAAGAAAAAATTAAAAAAATTAGCCAGGCTTGATGGCATGCAACTGTAGTCCCAGCTCCTTGGGAGACTAAGGCAGGAGGATGGCTTGAACCCAGGAGTTTTGAGGTTGCAGTGAGCTATGATGACACCACTGCATTCTAGCCCCAAGAACAGAGTGGGACCCTGTCTCAATTTAAAAAAAAAAGAAAGAAAGAAAAAAGATTAGGAAGGAAACAAAACAGAGCTAAGTTTTAAATTACGTAGAAAGTTCTCAAACTTAAATAGAGTAGTCCCCCTTATTCACAGGGGATACATTCCAAGGCCCACAGTAGATACCTGAAACCTCAGATAGTACCAAACTCTACATATACTATGTGTTTTCCTATACATACACACCTATGACAAAATTTAATTTATAAATTTGGACTAGCAAGAGATTAACAACAAACAATAATAAGCTAGAACAATTATAACAATGTCAGCATCACTGCTTTTGTGCTTTGGGGCCATTAAGTAAAATAAGGGTTACTTGAACACAAGCACAACAATACCACAACAGTTGATCTGATAATCAAGATGGCCACTAAGTAACCAACAGGAGGGGAACATACATAGCATGGATATGCTGGACAAAGAAGTTGATTTACGTCCCCAGCCGGGGGAGTGGGACAGCGAGAGATTTCATCATACTACTTAGAACGGTGTATGATTTATAATATACAAATTAGGTGTTTGTTTGTTTGTTTGTTGAGACAGTCTCACTCTGTTGCCCTGGGTAGAATGCAGTGGCGTCATCTTAGCTCACTGCAACCTCAAACTCCTGAGCTCAAGCAATCCTCTTGCCTCAGCCTCCCGAGTAGCTGGGACTACAAGCGTGTGCCATAACACCCAGCTAATTTTTCTGTTTTTAGTAGAGATGGGGTCTCACTCTTGCTCAGGCTGGTCCTGAACTCCTAAACTCAAGCAATCCTCCCACCTTGGCCTCCCAGAGTGCTAGGATTACAGGTATGAGCCACCGCACCCAGCCTACAAATTGTTTATTTCTGGAATTTTTCCACGGAATCTTTTCAGACTGAGGTTGACCATGAGTAACTAAAACTGCAGAAAGTGAAACCATGGATAAGGAAGGAAGTGAACTACAGTATACAAAAATGAGCAATAAAAAGGAACAGACTATTGATACACACAACTCTCCAGAAAATTATACTGAGTGAAAACAATCAATCCCATCCTAGGCCTACCAAATCAAAATCTCTAGGGGTGGGCTCAGGAATTTTCTACAGAATTGATGTATCCCTAGTACCCAACGAATTCTTAGCTGTATCTCCTTTTTCTTTATAAGTTAAACCTTTGTTTTGTATCTTTTAAGAAACTATGAGGGCATAATGAAAGTAAGACAGGAAGGTAAAAATCATGGAAAAATACAGAAAAATTAGTGACAATCTTTCATGTTATTTGAGATCAACAATTTAAAAGTAATACTGGCACTTAGTGATTGTCCTATTCCAGACACCAACAGAAACCTTCATAGAGGAAGAATATTAATAACACAACTGCCTCATGATAACTTAGTACCAGCCCAAAAAATCACTCGAAAGATAAATTAACACCTTGCTTGTTGATCCCTTGCCTTTGAGATTATCCTAGCAGATGCATAAACCAAATCAATTGAAAGAACCCACCATCAGCTTTGTAATGGGAGTAGGTTTAATTTCTGAGCAAATAAAGGGGGTGTGTACCAATACATAAACATTAATTATAAGATATTCAATGTAAACTATTAAAATAATAGTAAAATAATACAATGGCAATAAAGCAAATGTAATATGTAATGTGAGGAAAGATATACAACATATTAAGAAGTAGCTGCTGCAATAACATAACTGTTTTCCCTAAATAGGAGATAGTTTTCACTATATAAGAAACTAAAACATTGTAAACATCAGATTTCTAGTTAATAATGCAATAACTAATTAACATTTTTCATTTATGAAAACTTAAATTCTGCAACAATGCAGACCAACTATTAATAAGTCAAAATAATCTTTAAGGCTGGGCACAGTGGCTCACACCTGTAATCCTAACACTTTGGGAGGCCGAGGTCGGAAGATTGTTTGAGGTCAGGAATTCAAGACCAGCCTGAGCAACATAGCAAGACCGCATCTCTACAAAAAAATAGAAAAATTATTCAGCCATGGTGGCGCACGTCTGTAGTCCCAGCTACTCATGAAGCTGAGGCAGGAAGATCACTTGCGCCCAGGAGTTTGAGGTTGTAGTGAGCTATAATGATGTCACTGCACTCTAGCCTGGGAGACACAGAAAGACCCTGTCTCAAAAAATAAATAAATAAATAAACTTTAAGTACCAATAAACATTGCACATGTGTTTTAACAAATGGAAAATAAATCTACGCATGGTTTCTGTTAGAAACAATTCTAACTAGCCTCGTCACTGTAATTGCCAGTGAAAAGGAAAATACATTCTCCTAATAAATGGACCACATTAAAACTATAATCAATGTGCACAATCCTTTAAGATTAAGCCCCTAAATCTCAAAGTGCATAAAAAAACTATTTGGAAATTAATGATCAAGTTTAAGATTTTAAATATTTATAAAGACCACTTAAAAGGAATTGCAGAAAACAAAAACCAACAAAATGTCCAAAATGGAAAGGTAATTGAATACATTTTGGCAGAGTCATACAATGTAGTAGGCCATTCAAAAGAATAAACACATAGATGTACAAGTTCTGGTCTAAAGAATCATTCATGATAAACTAAGCGAAAAAAAAGCAAGTCCTCACATATTTACAAAAGGTATGATTCATCTTTTGTTTTAGAAAGTAAATAGATGTCTATAAAAGTGTGTTAGTACATTTACTTTAAAAATCTGGAAAAATATGCACATAATTTTTCGGGGACAGAATTACAGTTTTAACTTCTAACAGGCATTTCTATAATGTTTAAATTTTTATAGGGAGAATACTGTCAGAGAAAAGATAAGAAAACAATAGAAACTGAGAAACAATAGAAACTGAGAAAACCAGAAAAGAAACAATAGAAACTGAGAAAACCACCACACTAAGGATACCAAGGCATCCATCCAGAACCTAGACTGCCATCCAAGCACCCACAGACAAAGCCAAAGGTTCTTACCCAACATATGCTACAGACACACCCTTATAGGGGGGAGGGGAGAAGCCCCATTTAGACAAAAGAAAATCCAAAAATAAGAAGCAACAGCTGCTCCAGAAGAGAAGGAATCAGCTCAAGAACTCTGGAAGTATGAAAAATCAGAGCGAAAGGACAGCCCCAAAGGGGAACACCAGCTCTCTAGCAATGGATACCAACCAAAATGAAAATATCGAAATGACAGATAAAGAATTCCAAATATGGATTGTAAAGAAGCTCAATGAAATCCAAGAGAAAATGGAAAACCAACTCAAAAAAAAAAAAAACAGAAAAACAATTCAGGAAAGGAATGAAAAATTCACTAAAGAGTTCAACATATTTAAAAAAAAACAACCAAACAGAACTTCTGGAAATGAAAAATTCATGTAAGAAAATACAAAACACAGTGGAAAGTTTTAAGAACAGACTAGGCCAGGCAGAAGAAAGAAACTCAGAACTTGAAGACAACTCTTTCAAATGAGTCAGTCAAAAAATAAGGAACAAAGAATTAAGAGGAATGAACAAAGCATACAACATGGGATTACATAAAATGGCATAGTAAGAATCATAAGCATCCCTGAGGGTGAAGAAGAAAATGCACAAGAGCTGGAAGACCTATCTGAGGGAGTAACTGAGGAAAACTTTCCTGGTCTTGGTAGAGATTTAGACATCCAGGTACAAAAAGCTCAACGAACACCTGGGAGATTCACTGCAAAGAGGCAATCACTAAGACACATAGTCATCAGACTGGCCAAAGTCAACACAAAGGAGGAACTCCTGTGAGCCACGAGGAGACAACATCAAGTAACTTACAAAGGAAAACCCATCAGGCTAACTGCAGTCTTCTCAACGGAGACCTTACAAGCCAGAAGGGATTGGGGCACCATCTTCAGTCTTCTTAAACAGAACAACTGCCAGCCCAGAATTTTGTATCCTGCAAAACTAGGTTTCATATATGAAGGAGAAATAAAGACTTTTCCAGACAAGCAAACACTGAGGGTGTTTGTCAAGACCAGACCTGCCTGCAGGAAATACTAAGAACTGCATTATACATGGATCAGCACAATAGACACCCCCCAGTGTAAAACCACCCAAAAGCTAAAGCTCAGAGCTCATATGGAACAATAGGACAAGAGGTAAAACAAAACAATACGGTATTACCCAATAGGATGAACAGAACAGCATCCCACATAGCAATTCTATCAATCAATATCTATTCTATCAATGTGAATGGTCTGAATGCCCCACTCAAGAGACACAGGCTGGCTGAATGGATGAAAAAATACAACCCAAATATCTGCAGTCTCCAGAAAATACATCTAACCCACAAGAACTCATACAGATTCAAGGTGAAGGGATGGAAAAAAATACTCCATGCCAACAGAAACCAAAATAAAGCAGGTGTAGCCATTCTCATATCAGATAGCATTGACTTTAAATCAACAATGGTAAAGAAAGACAAAGATGGTCATTATATAATGGTAAAGGAAGGAATTCAACAAGAAGACATAACAATCCTAAATATTTATGTACCTAATACAGAAGTGCCCAGATTTGTAAAGCAAATTCTACTAGATCTAAGCAAAGAGATAAACAACAGCATTGTAATTGCCAGTGACTTCAACACCCCACTGACAGAACTGGACAGATCACACAAGCAGAAAATAAATTTTTAAAACTCTGGACTTAAATGGGACTCTAGAACAAATGGGCCTAACAGACATTTACAGGACATTTTACCCAGAAACTACTGAATATACATTCTTCTCATCAGCACATGGAACATTCTCCAAGACTGATCATATCTTAGGCCACAAAACATGTCTCAACAAATTCAAAAAAACAGAAATCACACCATGTATCTTCTCAGAGCACAGTGGAATAAAACTAGAAATTAATACCAAGAGAAACACTCAATTCTCACAAAGTTATGGAAACTAAACAACCTGTTGCTGAACGATTATTGGGTCAATAATGAAATTAAGATGGAAATCAAAAGATTCCTCGAACTGAACGACAAAGGGGACACAGCTATCAAAATCTATGGGATTCAGCAAAAGTAGTCCTAAGGGGAAAATTCATAGCTTTAAATGTCTACATCACAAATTAACAATCTAATGACACATATCAAGGAAACAGAAAAGGAAGAGCAAACCAAACCCAAAGCCAGCAGAAGAAAAGAAATAACTAAGGTCAGGGAAGAACTAAATGAAATGGAAAACAAAAAAACAATACAAAGGATCAATGAAACAAAAAGTTGGTTCTTAGAAAAGATAAACAAAATTGATAGACCTCTTGCTAGATTAACCAGGAATGGAGGAGAAAGGACCCAAACAAGTTCAATCAGAAATGAAAAAGGAGATATTACAACTGATACCACAGAAATACAAAATATCATCTGTAAATATTTATGAAAATCTCTACACACATAAACTCAAAAACATAGAGAAAATGGACAAATTCCTGGAAGCACACAACCTCCCAAGACTCAATCAGGAAGAAACAGAACTCCTGAACAGACCAATAATGAGCAGCAAGATGGAAGCAGTAACAAAAAAATCTTCCAACCAAAAAAAAAAGTGCCAGATGGATTCACATCTGAATTCTACCAGACCTACAAAGAACAGCTGGTACCCTTACTGCAGAAATTATTCCATAACATCAAGAAGGAGGGAATCCTCCCCAACTCATTCTATGAAGCCAGTATCACCTTGATACCAAAACCAGGAAAGGCCAATAAAAAAAGAAAACTATAGACCAATATCCCTTATGAATATGGATGTAAAAATCCTCGATAAGATACTAGCAAACCGAATTCAACAGCACATCAAAAATATAATCCACCATGACCAAATGGGCTTCATCCCAGGGATGCATGGATGGTTCAACATATGTAAATCAATAAATGTGATTCACCACATAAACAGAAGCAAAAACAAAGACCACGTGATCATCTCAATAGATGTAGAAAAAGCATTCAAGAAAATTCAGCACCCTTTCACAATAAAAACCCTCAACAAACTAGACATATAAGGAACCTATCTCAAAATTATAAAAACCACATATACATATATATATATAAAAATATATATATAAATATAAATGACAACCCCACAGCCAACATCATGCTGGATGGGGAAAAGTTGAAAGCATTCCCACTAAGAACTGGAACAAGACAAGGGTGCCCACTGTCACCAATTCTATTCAACATAGTGATGGAAGTCCTAGCCAGAACAATCAGGCAAGAGTAATAAAGGGTATCCAAATCAGGCAACAGGAGGTCAAACTATTGCATTTTGCTGATGATATGATCTTATAGCTAGAAAACCCCAAAGATTCCAAGAGACTCCTGGAATTGATAAATAAAATCAGCAAAGTCTCAGGATATAAAATCAATGTACACAAATCAGTAACACTTCTACATACCAGTAACAGTCAAGCTGAGAGTCAAATCAAAGACTCAATACCATTCACAATAGCTACAAAAAAAATAAAATACCTAGAAATATACTTAATCAAGAAGGTTAAAGATCTCTACAAAGAGAACTATGAAACACTGAGGAAAGAAATCACATATGACACAAACAGATGGAAAAACATATCATGCTCACGGATCAGTAGAATCAACACTGTTAAAATGTCCATACTATCCAAAGTGATTTACAGATTCAATGCAATCCCCATCAAAATACCAATGTCATTATTTCACAGATCTAGAAAAAATAATTCTAAGCTTCATTTGGAAACAGAAAAAAGCCCAAAGCAAAAAGAACAAATCTGGAGGCATCACATTACCAGACTTCAAACTATACTACAAAGCTATAGTAACCACAACAGCTTGGTATTGGCACAAAAAGACAGACATAGACCAATGGAACAAAACAGAGAACCCAGATGTAAAACCACCCACATACAGCCAACTGATCTTTGACAAAACAGACAACAATGTACACTGGGCGAAAGAAGCCCTGTTCAATACATGGTGCTGAGAATACTGGATAGCCACATGGAGAAGAATGAAACAGGATCCATCTCTCTCACCACTCACAAAAATTAATTCAAGATGGATAAAAGACGTAAATGTAAGGCATGAAACCGTAAGAATTCTAGAAGAAAATGTAGGAAAAACTCTTCTAGATATTGGCCTAGGCAAAGAATTTATGACTAAGACCCCAATGGCAATTATGGCAACAACAAAAATAAATGTGACTTGATTAAATTAAAAAGCTTCTGCACAGCTAAGGAAATAATCAACAGAGAAAATAGACAACCTACAGAATGGGAGAAGATATTTGCAAACTATACATCCAATAAAGGACTAATAACCAGAATCTACAAAAAACTCAAGCAAATCAGCAAGAAAAAAAAACAAGCAACCCCATTAAAAAATGAGCAAAAGACAAAAACAGAAGCTTTTCAAAAGAAGATAGACAAATGGCCAATAAACATATGAAAAAATGCTCAACATCACTAATCATCAGGGAAATGCAAATTAAAACCACAATGATATCACCTTACCCCAGTTAGAATGGCTTTTATTAAAAAGTCCAAACACAATTGATGCTGGCAGGGATGCAGAGAGAAAGGAACACTTATACACTGTTGGTGAGACTGCAAATTAGTACGACCTCTATGGAAAATAGTATGGAGATTCCTCAAAGAACTAAAAGTAGACCTGCCATTCCATCCAGCAATCCCACTAGTGGGTATCTACCCAAAGGAAAAGTCATTTTATCAAAAAGACACCTACACTCGAATGTTTACTGCAGCACAATTCACAACTGCAAAGATGTGCAATCAACCCAAGTGCCCATCAATTCATGAGTGGATTAACAAAATGTGGTACATGTATAGCATGGAATACTATTCAGCCATAAAAAAGGATGAATTCATGCCTTTTGCAACAATCTGGATGGAACTGGAGACCATTATCCTAAGTGAAGTATCCAAAGAATGGAAAAACAAACACCACATGTACTTGCTATTAAACTGGAACTAACCGATGAGCACACACATGCACAGAGGGAAGTAAAACTCAGTGGAAATCAAGCAGGGGGGAGAGGGGAGGAGGGGATGGACAAAAACCTACCTAACAGGTACAATGAACACTATCTGGGTGATAGGCACACTTACAGCTCATCACAAGCATTATAAAAGCGATCCATGTAACCAAAAACATTTGTACCCCCATAATATTTTGAAATTTTAAAGGGAAATAAAATTAATTAGATGTCTGTAAAAGTCTAAGTACATTTACTTTAAAAATCTGGAAACATATGCACACAACCTTTTGGGCACAGAATTATAGTTTTAATTTCTAATTTAGGCATTTCTATAATGTTTAAGTTTTTATAGGGAGTATACTGTCAGAAAAAAGATATGAAAACAATAGAAACATTTTAAAAACTTAAGTTATTGATTTTCCGAAATCATAAGATGCTTAAAAATATAAAAATATAATATAAAAATATTAAGTTTTGGGACCTTTCATGGTTTATATCTGGGGTTGGGAAAACTATAGCCCACAGGCCAAATCAGGCCCACATCTGTTTTTTATATGGCCAGCAAGCTAAAAATGGTTTGTACATTTTTAAATGGTTGGAAAAAAATCAAAATATTTTGTGAAACATAAAATTTATATCAAATTCAAGCTTAAGTGTTCATAAATAAAGTTTTATTGGAATGTAGACATGCTCATTCATTTATGTATTGTCTACAGCTGCTTTTGTGTTACAATGGCAGAATTAAATATATGCAGCAAAGATCTTATGTGGCCCTCTCATTGCTTCACACTGCTCAGAACACCACAAATTATAGTGACAAAGTTACACCATGCATATTATTTATCTGGGTGAAAAGTCATATTCAAAGATGATACATAAAATTAAATTATAGATCAGCATTAACAGATGAGCATTTGCAATTGACCTGATGGTATGGAACACTAACTGTGAATTAAAATTAAGTGAAATGTTATCCCCTAAAAAGAATTCTCTCTTAAGAACTGCATTACAAAAAATGTATTAATTATTATATTTTGAAATTTCATCAATTAAAAATTTGTGAAAAAGTCTTCTCTCTTGTTATATTAGTATCTACATATTATCTTTGATTTTGCCTCTTGGCCCGCAAAGTCTAAAATTTTACTATCCGGCCCATTACAGAAAAAGGTTGCTGACCCCCGGTTTCTACCGCATGCCTTTATGTCTTGGTTTCTATGCTAGAGCATCCTCATATCTCTTTTTTGGGGGGCGGGGAAAGAGGAAGGGGGTAAGTTTAGCAAATTTATGCTTAACTGAATTTCAGAGGGGCTTTAAAAATATTAAACAAATATATGCATAAGTAAGATTATATTACAACGCTATCATTCTAGTTCTATTTGATGGCAAATACCTTGCTCTTTGTAAGGCCATACATGTATGAAAACACTTCTTGACACCTCTCTTCTAATTATTATCTTAATAAAGGTCTTGCATAGTTACAAGTATAAAAGTTCAGTTACTGGTTATGTGACCCACATAACAAAAGACGCAATTACACTAAGACAATAGTCACAGCAGCTGTGTTGCTAATAATCATAAAAGCTGCTTCAAAGATATGCCTCAGATACATAATTTGTTTTCAAAATGGCACAGTTATTTCACTAAAACAATGCCTAATTGTTATAAATGCTAACCATCTCTCCATATAGTGTCTTCCTTTTATAGTACATTTTGATTCAACAGAACAGAAAATAAATGTAATACAGACACATACGTTCAAGAAAACAAATGTCGACATTATTAACTGTGACAAATGAAAAGCAATAAATTCATGTACATTTATTGGGATATTGGGATAGTCACAAGAAGACTATTCTCAGCTATGGGGAAAAAAGGCATACACGCTATGTAAACTGGTATATATTCATTAAAATCAAATTGCTAAAAGCTGTCTGGCACTTTTCTTCCTTAACTGTGTCCGCTGTTGCTTCAGTTACCTACCATACACTAATCAAACAGACCTTACTAATGGGTCGGATTTCATTTTATGGATTTTTAATTAAAAATCCAAGAGCTGACGTTTTAACCAGGCCTCTCAAGATTATTAGAATTATTATTTTCTTTCTTTCTTTTTCTTAGAGACAGGGTCTTGCTCTGTCACCCAGGCTAGAGCACAGTGGTACAATCATAGCTCACTGCATCCTCAAACTCCTGGGCTCAAGCAATCCTCCTGCCTCACCCACCCAAGTAGCTAGGACTACAGGTGTGTGTCACCATGCCCAGCTAATTTTTTTGTTTTTTGTAGAGACGAGGGTCTCACTATGTTGCTCAGGCTGGTCTCGAACTCCTGGCCCCAAGTGATCCTCCTGCCTCAGCCTCCCAAAATGCTGGGATTATAAGCGTGAGCCACCGAGTCTGGCAGATTATTATTTCTATAATGAAATGGAGAATAGATGAGTATACATGTAAAAGTACTAAATATTTTCTGTTTTGAACTCCCTTCCTTTATTTAACCCATTTATTTCAACATTAGGGGCCTGTGAGCCAGTGCAAAACTCTAGAAATTAAAAAGTAAGTCACAGCCTGCAACAAAGAACAATCCATACCTAGCTTGTCAGTACTAAGCCCTAGAAATTTTTAAAAGTCACAGCCTGCAATAAAGAATAATGTATACCTAGGTTGTCATTTTTCCATTTCAATCCAAGTTCCCAAAACTGACAGGATTTCGTGCCTAATTATGAAGGTGGTTATGTATGGAAGGGAACCTTGAAGAGGCAAAGATGACTCAAAATTTCCTAGTCTAAGTGAACTAAGGCTATATTTATAAGGAAGTCCAGAGGAAGAGACTCTGACAGCTAACAAGATCCTTCATGATCTGACCTCTCCAGTCTCACTTTTTTTTGCCTGCACTGCCTCAATCCCTACAGAGCCCATAGACTTGCAGTTCCCAGTATGTACCACGCCCTTGCATGCCTCCAGGTCTTTGTCTCTGCCTAGATCACCCTCATATCCTCTTCTTTGGTTTGGCTAATTCATGCTTAACCTTTCAAAATTCAATTCAGATGTCACTTCCTCTGGGCAATCTTCCTTGAACAGCCACCCAAGCCCAAGAAACACATCAACATCTAGGTCAAAGCCGTCCTGTGCTGCCGCACCTAGGTTCACTGGAAAGGACCCTGACTGTTCCTGTGCTCTACTACAGAGTAAGATTTTGCAGGGCAAAATCCCCATCCCAGTGATTAAGACACTTGACTTATAGGAGGTATCTCCTAAACAACCAATGAAAAAATTAATTTTCTTGGTTAATTAAGAAAGATCACACCCTAAATGAGGAAGACTTGAGAAGAGATCTAGAGAATGACTTCTAATGTTACTACTGTTTATCAACGACAGGTATAAACAATAAATTCAGATGCTTTTTTATTAATTCAAAATAAATTAAAACAATGACTCAAACTTAATTTGAGTTTTAAATTTTAAAGACTTGTTCTTTAAAAATCAAGTCTTTAGAGCGGTTAATGATCTATAGCAGGGTGTAGCATTGAAAATTTTGGTCAATGCCTTGGGCTCTAGAGTTCACAGCTTCCCAACAATCAATACCAGTTCAACTGGTGCCAGAGTAACTTCAATGGCACTACCAGAACATCCCAAACCATGGCCCCTAGGTATTATTACATTGCAAAGGTTCTACAGACCTTGCTATACTAGCGTTACAGTTAGGTATCTGTAGAACTTGATCAGGTCCTGACTTACAGGCTGTATTTCCTATTATCCACAAAAATCAATAAGCAGAAGGGATAAATTAAATATATTCATTTGTTCAGAAAGGGAAAATACTTTCCATTTTCAAGTGTAAAAATGATAACAGGACCAAAAAAAAAATTCCCAATGACCACAATCCAGAGATAACCACTTTAATGAGTATTTATTTCTAGAAATCTGTCTACACTTACACACACACACAATTTTATACAAATGAAGTCCTATTAAGTATGCAATTACTTATTGTTGAGAGAAATAAAAAAGGACACGTCAAGAACCTATTTCCACGATAATAAATAAAAACATATAACACACCACTATTTTTAACAGTTGTACATTATCATATTCGATGGACACACCATAACTTAATCCCGTACTGATGACCACTTTCAATGGCAGATATATATCTTTTTACATTTATTTAATGATCTCTGTGAAAAAATTTCTAGACATCAAATCGCTACATCCAAGATTACACATAGATTAAACTTGTAAGTACGGCCAAACTGCCTTCTACCAGAAAGGATTTTGCAAAAACATATGCCATCACAAGGGTACCCATTTTCCACATTCTGAATAAGTGTATTTCATCAATGTTTGACAATCTAAAAAAGATTTTAAAGATGCCATTTTATTTGCATTTCAGTTACTGAGTTCTAAAATATTCATACTTTTACTGGT
Source organism: Daubentonia madagascariensis (assembly GCA_023783475.1). Lineage (NCBI taxonomy): Eukaryota > Metazoa > Chordata > Mammalia > Primates > Daubentoniidae > Daubentonia > Daubentonia madagascariensis. The sequence continues at coordinate 8,615,412 of JAKFHU010002088.1, forward strand.
AATTTATATTTCTTTTATACATTTCTGATATTTCAAAAAATTACTCCAAATCTCTTTTCTTAATCTTTCAAAGATCTTTTCTTTTGAAGAAACTTTTAAACTGAAAGCAGTTCCCTCAGTTTCATTATAGTTTCCTTTTATTAAATTCAAGTAAAAATAAATGCAGATTTCCTTTTAAAGAGTATATATAATTAAATTCTTATAAAATTATTTGTCTTTCATCCATTGTCTAAACTTTCTCCTACCACACACACACACACACACACACACACACACACACACTTGCATACTCTTAAAATGTCTCTGGAAGGAAAGACAAAAATCTGATGATACTAGTTGCTTCCAAGCTGGAGAACTGGATGGCTGACAGAGAGAGGTACAAAGGAGACATTTCACTATATTCCCAATTGTACCTTTTGAATCTGACATATGAACTTATTACCTATCTTTATGAAATTCATATTCCTTGATTCAGTGATTCTACATTTAGGTATGTATACAGAAGAACAATCAAATGCAAAAAAAAAGCCTTTAAAAACAAAGATATTTATAACATTCACAACAGTCAAAATCATAAATACGTCCCAAAATTGAAGAAGAAAAACTGATACAAAACATATAGTGTAATATTAATTTAAAATTATGTGTTTAAAATTATAAACTTACATGAGAACTTATTTATAATCTAAAGGAAAATTTAGGAAAAAAAGTGTTTCCATAATTTATCTCTAATTTTGTATCTTCAGTTATTTCCATGTTTCTTCTCTAGTTAATTTTTCACTAAGTTTTCAATATAACATTAACAGATAACATAACCAAAAACTGATACAGGCACAGTAGTACTTAATTAATAATTAATCCTAATAAGAACTAAATGATCAACTTAGCAAAAATGATTCCCTATAGGCATGGTATCAAAAAGATAAGGACTATTTTAGAGATTTAAAACTCAAATTAGTATTCTTTCGTTAAATATGAGGTAAATTTACATGAAAAAAATGTACCCACTTTCTAGTGCACAATTTGAGGAGTTTTGAGAAAGAAACATACCCATTAAATCACCACCACAATCAAGATTTAGAACACTGGTATCACCCCAAAACAATTCTTCATGCCCCTCTGAAGTCAAGCTCTCCACCCTTGGACCCAGGGAAACTCTGACCTGCTTTCTGTCATTAAAGGATAGGTTTTGCCTTTTTCAAAATGTTATACAAATGTAATCATATAATATATACTCTTTTGTGCCTGACTTCTTTCATTCAGCATAGTGTCTATGAGATTCATCCTTGTTCTTGCATGTATCATTAGTTCATTCCTTTCTATTGCTGAGGAATATTCCATTGCATGAATATAAATGGTGGTTAATTTCATGTGTCACCTTAACTAGGCCATGGGGTGCCCAGATAATTGATTAAACATTATTCTGGGCCAGGCACAGTGGCTCACGCTTGTAATCCTAGCACTTTGGGAGGCCAAGGTGGGAGGACCGCTTGAGGTCAGGAGTTCGAGACTAGCCTGAGCAAAAGCGAGACCCATCTTTACAAAAAACTAGAAAAATTAGCTGGGCATGGTGTATGCACCTGTAGTCCCAGCTGCTTGGGAGGCTGAGGCAGGAGAATCGCTGGAGCCTGGGAGTTTGAGATTGCAGTGAACTATGAATACACCACTGTACTCTAGAAGAGGAGAGAGAGCAAGAAACCAGTCTCAAAACAAAACAAAATAATTATTCAGGGTATGTCTATAAGGTGGTTCTGGATGATTAACATTTGAATTGGTAGACTGAGTAGAGCAAACTGTTCTCCCCAGTGTTGGTGAGCCTCATCAAATCCATTGGAGGCCTAAGGAGAACAAAAAATGATGTGTAAGAGAGAATTCACTCTCTCTCTGCCTGTCTTTAAGCTGGGAAATCAGTCTCCTCCTGCCTTCAGACTCAGACTCAAACTCAGACTGGAACTTACACCATCGGCTCTCCTGGTTCTCAGGCCTTCAGACTTTGACTAGAACTATACTATTGGTTCTCCTAGCTCTCCAACTTGCCCTACTGCAGATCATGGGACTTTTCAGCCTCCACTATTGCATGAGCCAATTCCTTAAAATAAATCTCCATGTTTGTGTGTGTGTATACATGTATTTTTTTAAATGTGTCAACAGGATACATATGTATATACGTACATATCGGATATATATGTATCCTATTGGTTCTTTTCTCCAGAGAACTCAACCTAATACAATATACAACAATTTGGTTATCCAATAGCCTATTGATGGACATCTGGGTTGCTTCTAGTGTTTGATTATTAAGAATCATATATTAAAATTCTTGAAAGTCTTTTCATGGATATATGTTTTCATTTCTTTTAGGTAAACAGTGGAAATGCTGGCTCATAGGGTAAGTGTAAGTGTCACTTTATGAGAAACTGCCAAAATGTTTTCCCAACTGGTTATACCAGCTTACATTTCCACCAACAATGCATTAGAGCTCCTATTGTTCCACCATCCTCACCAACATTTGGTATTGTCAGATTTTTTCATTTCAGTCATTTTAGTAGACGTGTAGTGGTTCACTGTGACTTTAATTTGCATTTCCCCAATGAGGGTGAGCACTTTTAAGTGCCTTTTGGCCACTCATATATTTTCTTTGATGAGGTATCTGATCAACTCCATTGTTCATTTTTTAATTGGGTGGTTTGCCTTATTAAATTGGATTTATATATTCTGGATGCAAGTCATTTGTCAAACATATGCATGTGAACAGTTTTGCATAGTCTAAAGCTTGTCTTCTCATTTTTTTAATGGTGCCTCTCAAATAGCCAATTTTTACTTCTGTTAACAGTTCATGTTTTTTGTGTCCTAAGAAATCTTTGCCTACCCCAAGGTCAAGATTTGCTCTCATGTTTTCTTCCAGAAGTTTTTCAATTTTAGCCTTCACATTTAGGTCTTTGATCCATTTGTATTCCATTTCTGTGTACAGTCTGAAGAAAGGGTCAAGGATTATTCCCCCTCCTCCATTTGTTCCAGAACCATTTGTTGAAAATACTATTCTTTCTCCCACTGAACTACCTTAGGAACATTTATTGAAATGTGTAGGTTATTTCTGGTTGTTCTATTCTGTTCCATTAATCCACATCTCTGTCCATAGGCAGTAGAGTATAAGTTCTCCAACTTTAATTACTCTTTTTCAATATTGTTTTAGCTATTTTGGTCTTTGTAGTTTTATATAAACTTCAGGACCAAAATGGGCATCATGAGAGCTGACATCTTGGTTTGTTCCTGATCTCATGAGGAAAGAAATATGATGTTAACTTCAGGCTTATATTATCTACACTTACATATATTATAATAAAGCAGCCCTTTATTATTGTAGAAGGTTCTCTTCTAGCCCTAGATTCCTGAGAGTTTTTAACATGAAGAGATGTTGAATTTTGCTAAATACTTTTTCCATACAAACTGATATAATCATGTGGTTTTCCTTCTTTGCTCTTACATAATAGAGCAGAATAACAGAAATACAGCCAATTCCCATTATTCATGTAGTATCTGTTACTAACAAGTTTACCATGAACACTGATTAGCAAATAACTACAAACTTTCTCGGAAACACAGATTTATATTCCTATAAGCCTCTAATCACATTTTCATCAACCAAACAATATATAACTTTGTTTAATTGTGTTTCTGTTTAAAGACACCTTATTTAATACGTATTTATTAGTTCATTAACACTGAATTCATGGCTAACACACTATAATTCATGCCTGAATGAAGTTATCTAATACACATTAATTTCTCCAGAAGGCATATTATAGCCTTCTTGCACTTAGGAACACTAGACAGCACTTCAGCACTATGCTTGGGGGCCATTTTAAACAACAAAATCATTAACAAAAAACAAAAAATGTGAAAAACGTGGCACTAAACAGACCATGAAAAGGACACTTGTTTAAAGTATGAGAGCTGAAGACAAGACATGTGTATTATTGGACAACTCAAATTTTCCACTGCACATGCATGTCCACAAATGACTGCAAAAGTACTGTAAGTATTGACTTTGGAGTTACAAATACATTTTAGCAAGTAGACAAATTTGTAAGTACACAGGCTGTGAATAATAAGAATTTACTGTATATTGGTTTTTTTACTATGGAATCAAACTTGCATACTTGGCATAAACTTCACCTGGTTATGATGTATCATCATTATATTGCCAGATTTGACTTGCTAATATTTTAAGTTTTGTGCTTGTAGTCATGAAGGATACTATCATATAGTTTTCTTACAATGTCTTTGTGTGGCTTTAGCATTGGACCAATACTACCTCATAAAATGAGTTAGGGTATCATCTCTTCTATTTTCTTTTTTGAGACAGAGTCTCGCTCTGTCACCCTGGCTAAAGGGCAGTGGCATCATCATAACTCACTGCAACCTCAAATTCCTGGGCTCAAGCAATCTTTCTGCCTTAGCCTCCCAAGTAGCTGGGACTACAGACTACAGGCACACGCCACTATGCCCAGCTAATATTTTCTATTTGTATTTTTAGTTAATATGAATCAAGTTCTATGTTAGAAGTTTCAGATCCTCGGTTGTAGTGCTGTTAGGTGCCATTGCAGTTTATTTTGAAGTTTCAAAGTTTATTTTGATTGAAGATTACCTTGTCCCTGGTATTGATAATTTGTATCTTTTTTCCCTTCATCAATCTAACTAAAGGTTTATCAATTTATTCTTTCAAAGAACCAGTTTGTCCAGCCTGAGCAACATAGCAAGACCTTGTCTCTACAAAAAAAAAAAAAAAAAAAAAATTAGCCAGGTGTGGTGGAGCACACCTGTAGTCCCAGCTACTCAGGAGGCTGAACCAGGAGGATCCCTTGAACCCAGGAGTTTGAGGTTGCAGTGAGCTATGATAACACCACTGCACTCTAGCCCAGGCAACAAAGCAAGACCCTGTCTCAAAAAAAAAAAAAAAAAGAAAGAAAAAAACAAAAAAGGACCACTTTGTGAGTGCACTAATTTCCTCTATAAACAGTTTTCTAATTTATTGATCTCTGTTATCTTTTTTTTTTTTAAAGGCCAGCCTAGGCAACATAGCAAGACCGCATCTCTTAAAAAAAAAAAAATACAAAAATTAGCAACGTGTGGTGACATATGCCTATAATCCTAGCTACTTGGGAGGCTGAGACAGGACGACTTCTTGAGCCCAGGAGTTTGAGGTTACAGTGAGCTATGATCTCACCACTATCTCTTAAAAAAAAAAAAAAAGAAAGAAATGTTTAATTTCTAAGTAACAGGCAGATTTTTTACACATCTTTCTGTTATTGATTTCTAATTTAATTCTGTTGTGGTCACAGAACATAATCTATATTATTTCATGCCCTTTAAAGTTACCGAGACTTATTTTATGGTTCAGCATATGGTTTATTTTGGTTAATGGTCCATGTGCAGTTGAAAAGAATGTGTACTGTGCTGCTGGCTAGTGTTCTATAAATGCAAATTAGGCTATGTTTGTTGATAATGTTGCTAATTCTACTAAACTCTAGGTGATTTTCTGTCTACTTTCACTATCAATTACTGGGGAAAAAATGCTGAACTCTGCTTTAGGAGTTCTGAATCTTTGCTATTGTATGTATACACTCTTATAATTATGTTTTTGGTGAATTTAACCCCCTTGTCATTATGAAATAATCCTCTTTTTCCTCAGTAATATTTCTTATTCTTAAATTTACTTTAAATAGGAATCAGGGCCACTGCAGTGGCTCATGTCTATAATCCCAGCACTTTGCGAGGCCAAGGTGGGAGGATTGCTTGAGACCAGGAGTTTGAGACCAGCCTGGGCAACACAGTGAGACCTTGTCTCTACAAAAAATTTAAAAATTAGCTGGGTGTGGTGGGGCATGCCTGTAGTCTCAACTACTCAAGAGGCTGAGGCGGGAGCACTGCTTGAGCCCAGGGGTTTGATGCTACAGTGACCTATGATCGTGCCACTGCACTCCAGCCTGGGTGACAAAGCAAGATCCCATCTCAGAAAAAAAAAAAAATTAAATTAAATAACTAAATGAAACTAACATTGAGCAATTAATACTTATTAGGCATTGTGCGAATTGCTTTCCATGAGTTATCTAATTTAAACCTCACAATAACATTTTGAGATAGAGATTACTCAATTCGTTAACTCAATAAATCTTATTAAGCACCTATTATGAACCCAGGCTCTTCTACATGCTAGTGATACAGTGGTGAGTCCAAAAGTAAAAATACAGAGCCTACAGGAGTTCATATTCTATCATTGTCAATCCTACCCTCCAGACAAAGAAGAAAGTGAGGTGTAGGAAAGTTAAATAACATTGTCACTTATACAGTTCATATAAGGCAGAGCTAAGGCTTGAGTGTAAACCTCTCTAAAACTAAAACCTAAGCCAATATTTAAACCACCACATTAGAAGGCATCTCACAGAATTTACAGCCTAATGAGAAATACAGATAATTAATTATATATAACACAGTATGATAAATAACATAAGAGTAGTATGTCCACAGTGTTAAAAGAGGACTCACAGGGCACCTCCTGCATTTTACTATAAGTAGCAAGAATAAACCCAGTGGCACCTTTAACACTTTGCTTCGTAATCTCCTTAGTTAGAACACCAAGTTCCTTAGGCACATTTCCTACTTCCCATGCTACTGAAGGCAAGAGTGTCGCTAAGCTTTCTGTCTCTACATAACAAGGATCCCTGTTCCTCCAGTTTTCAACAACTTGCTTCTCATTTCCTTTTGAGCCCTCACCCATAGCTTCCTCAAAGTCCAGATTTATACCAATAGTCTATTCAAGGGAATTTCTCTACCATGACTGACAAAATTCTTCCAACCTCCACCTGCTCCCAAGACCACTTCCACATTTCTACATATTTGTTATGGTGACACCCCACTTCAGGCACCAAAATCTGTATTAGTTAACTATTGCTGCATAAAAAATTACCCCAAAACTTAGTGGCTTAAAACAATGAACATTTATCATCTCATACATTCTTGAGGTCAGAAATCCAGGTGTGATTCAGCTGAATGCTTCTGACTCAGAGTCCGTCACAGGGATATTATCAAGGCATCAGCTGAGGCTTCAGTTACCAAGGCTCAAGTGGAAAACGATCTGTCTCCATGCTCATTCATATGGCCAATGGCTACTGGCAGATCTTGGTTCCTTGCTGACTGTTGTTGTTCACAGATATCAGTTCCTTGCCACATGGGCCTCTCCACAGGACTATGTAAACATAGCTTCCCCAACAGAGCAAGGACATTGAGATCAAGCAAGTGAGAGAGGGAGAGCAAAACACAAGTGACAATCTTTTGGTAACCTAATTTCAGAAGTGACATCCCATCACTTAGCACTCTATTCTTTTGTTAGAATTGAGTCATTAGGTCCTGCTCACAATCAAGGAGAGGGTATTACACAAGGGCATGAACACCAGGTGGTGGGACCAATTAAGAGCCATCTCAGAGGCTGCCTACCAGAAGAGGTAGGACCAAGGTGCTAAAGACCACAAATGGATACTCAAGAGGAGAGGAAATGCCTAGAAGAGCAAGCAGAGGTTTTCGGAAAGAGGTGGCACTTGATGCAACTCTTAAAAATGTGCATTTGATAGTGATGGAAGAGGAAAGGGCATGCCAAGAAAACAAAAGGGAAATGGTAAAATATAGCTCTAAAAACTGCGTGTACTTTATAATGGCTGAAACAAAAAGACCATACAGTATGACCATGAATTGGCAAGAGGTGGTCTTAGATGTTATTCCATGGATTTTGATTTTTATCCTGAAGGCAATAAGGGAAATGACATAATCAGATTTGCTTTTTAGAAGAGATTTTTGGACAACAAAAATTGCTTCATCAGCAGTGCACCCATGGCTTTAATCTATCTATACACAATTACTTCTAAATTTCTCCTTCTGGCACAGAACCCTCGACACACTCTTGTATACATACTAATGTATACAACTGCCTACTAAGTCTCAACTTAATGTCCTACAGCTGTATCAAACTCAGTGGGTTTGAAAGTCTGGATGGAGAAGAAACTGAGTCTGTTGCAATAAACCAAGTGTGAGGCAACCAAAATCAGGAAATTTGAAATGTTTAAGAGCAATTCAAGAGGTCAGTAGCAGTGGGTCCGCTCAGCCTGTGGTCCCCAACCCCCGGGCCGGGGACCGGTACCAGTCTGTGGCCTGTGAGGAACCCGGCTGCACGGCAGGAAGTGAGCGAGTGAAGCTTTATCTGTATTTACACCTGCTCCCCATCTCTCGTATCACAACACAAGCTCCACCTCCTGTCAAACCAGTGGTGGCACGAACCCCACTTTAAACTGTACATGCAAGGGATCTAGGTCACGCACTCCTTGTGAGAATCTAACACCTGATTATCTGAGGTGGAGAGAACGGAGTAATGTTAGTGCTGGGGAGCAGGTGCAAATACAGATTATCATTAACAGAGAGGTTTGAGCATACAATAAATGTAATGTGCTTGAATCATCACAAAACCATTCCCCCCCCCCCACCTTCTGTGGAAAAACTGTCTTCCATGAAACCAGTCCCTGGTGCCAAGAAGGTTGGGGACTGTTGCTCTTTGTATCTCTGTGTGCTGTGTCCATGTTGAAGGAAAGGGGGACAGAAGTGCAGCAGAGTAGATAGAGTATGGAATTTGAAACCATCCAGACCTGCTTCACATCCAGCTCTATCAGTTATATTGCTATCTGGTTAAGTTCCTTATTGCTCTGAACTTCTCTTATCACACCTATAAAATAAACGGGGTTGTTGTGAGGATTAAATGAAAATGTGTATGTATAGAGCCCGGACATAATAAATAGTATCTAGCATTATCATGTGTTCCCCAAGTTCCAGGCTTAGGCAACTAGGAGATAATTAGTTGTTACAATCCCACTGAGTTTGATATAGCTGTAGGATATCAAGTTGAGACTCAGTAGGCAGTTTTACACATTAGTATGTATACAAGCGTGTGTCTAGGGTTCTATGCCAGAAGGAGAAATTTAGAAGTAATCATGTATAGAAGGTTAAAGCCATGAGTACACACTTAATGAAGCATAAGAAGAGAAATATTGAATGGAACCCTAGGAAACAAGAACATTTCAGGGACCAGCAAAGAAAGAGAAGTTTGGTAAAGTGGCTACCTCAATGGATTGCTGTGAGGATTAAATTGAAAAAAATATATAAAACACCTTATAGAGGTGGGGAACCTGCAGCCTTCTGATTTCAAGATTGTTCTTTTTTAAGCACCAAAGGAGACGAGAAAAGCTTCATCTTTCTCTGCTGCACTCCTTTTAATAAAAGGATTTGTTCTGTAAGATTTGGATTCAGTCCACAGGCTGCGCTTAAGGACCTAGAAGGCCACAGATTCCCCACCCCCTACACCCCCCTTTCAAGAGCCATTTCAATCAAGTCAAGTCATTAGGCAGAAATCACATTGGATAGTCTGATGCACAAACAGGAAGAAGCTAGACATAACCCTTTCAAGAAGGTTCCTTATGAAGAGAAAGAAATCAAGTAAAAGCTGTAAAGAAATAGGTAGAAGGAATGACTAGGCTTTAATTCACCATTCTAGAGCAGGCACTAGCAACTTTTTTTTTCCCCCACTAAATTAAAGTCCAAAGCAAACAGTAAGAGGAAATACTTTACGATGAAGTAAGGACTTAGACCTCTGGCATATATAACATCAGCCAGCTGTGATCAAAGTTCCCACTACCTTAGTTCACAAGTATGCCATAGCTCCTTTCTGGGTTCCCACTGTAGTCTTTTACTTCTCTCGCAAACAATTAAAAATAAAAAACTAAAATAAACAGATCCATTTGCAACCAATAAACCCAAGTTAATATCAGTCTTCAAAGAGTGACAATAAAGGAACAAAATATGAAAAATAAACAGAACTTAAGTTTCACATTTCAAATGGTACTTTAGGATCTTAGTATCAGTCAGTACACTCATCATACTGTACTTATTAACATCTACACCATTAGCTTCAACTCTCTCTCTCCCTTGCATGAGAACTACATTTAGAACTACCTGTCTGTATGTCCAGAAAGGTGAACTACAAGCAATTTTGAACCTACCTTCCCAATTCATCCTCCCATGTTGCCTACTTCCATGGCATTCATTCAATGAACATTCATTGAGCATCTATTATAGACACAGGAATGAGCAAAAGAGAAAGATCCCTGCCACTGAAGAGCTCATATTTAAATAGGGAAAGTGAGCCCATAAAACCAACAAATATGTTAGGTACTAAAAAATAGAGAAAAACAAAGCAGGGCAGAAGAGTGGAGGGCATGCCATATAGGGTTGTCACTTTACAGAGAAGTTAGGGAAGGCCTTTCTGGTAAGGTGACATTTGAAAGAGACCTGAAAACACAGACCAGAAAGAGGCAAGAGTATCTGAGGAGTGATCCAGCCAGAGAGAAGAGCAAGTGAAAAAGCCCAGAGGCAGAAGCCCTGTGGGCTTCTCAAAATCACTTAACCCTTTCCTCTCCTGCAACCCTCCCAATCAAAAACTGTTAGTTTCACAAAAGCAGTAACTTTCTAATCACTCCTTCCTTTCCATACCCATTACTACTTTCTAATCTCAGGTTTTCATCACTTCATGCTTTAACAATTAATTGCACCAAACCAGTCTGCCATCAGCTTCTTCTACCCTCCGTCTTACCTTACACTCGGTCACCATTTGTTCATGTTACTATTCCCTCAAAAGTTGTCAATGATTCCAGAGTACACACTAAATAAAATCTTTTTATTCTTTTAAGGCAAAATACTTCATTTTCACTTTAAAAATTATTTTTTAATTGACAAATAAAAACGGTATATATTTATGATGTACAACACAATATTTTGAAATACGTATACACTGTGGAATGGCTAAATCAAGCTAATTAACACACATATTACCTTACACTCTTATCATTTTTTTAAATTCAGCATTTGAAAACTCCTCCAAATTTGCCTCAGTCTATCTTTCCAACCTTATCTCCTAGTACTGCTAGAAAGGACAAGTAGAACACAGTGGTTAAAACAGAAGCTCAAAAAACTGAAAATAGAACTATCACATAACCCAGCAATCCCACTGCTAGGTACACATCCAATAGAAGGGAGGGAATTCAGTACATCGAAAAGATATCTGCACTCCCATGTTTACTGCAGCACTATTCACAATAGCCAAGATTTGGAATCAACCTAAGTGTCCATCAATGGATGAATGGATAAAGAAATTGTGTCACATATAAACAATGGAATATTATATAGCCATAAAAAGAACGAAATCTTGCCATTTCCAGCAACATAGATGGAACTGGAGAATATTATGTTAAGTGAAATAAGCCAAGCACAGAAAGACAAATCTTGCATGTTCTCACTCATACATAGGAGCTAAATATTAAAACAATTGATCTCATGGAGACGAAGAGTAAAATGATGGTTACCAGAGGGTGGGAAGGGTAACAGAGAGTGGGGAATAAAGTGGGGGTGGCTAATGGATGCAAAAATATAGTTAGATAGAATAAATAATATTTGATAGCACAATAAAGTGACTATAATCAACAATAAGTTAGAGTATACTTTAAAATAACCAAAAGAGTAGAACTGGAATGATAAACACCTGAAGTGATGGATACCCCCATCACCCTGATTTGATTAATACATATTGTAAGCCTGTATCAAAACATCACATGCAACCTATAATATATACAACTATTATGTACCTATAATAATTAAAAATTAAAAATTAGAAACAAAAACCAGAAGCTTTGTTACCAGACTGCCTGGATTAAAAACCCTTATCTGTCATTTACCAGATGAATGATCTTGGGTATGTTACTTATATCTCTGTACTTTCAGCTTCCTCATCTGTAGAATGAGAATAATGACAATATTCCTTTTAAGATTTGTGAAGATTAAAATAAAAACCAAAACTGTGCCAGGTACATTATACATACTTAATAAAGTCACTTCAAATATTAATCTACATGTATACCTCTCTATACTCATCTCCTGCCACTTCCTATCTTGTGCATTCAATAAATATTTACTAAATTATGATATATCATATATGCAACACAACTTCAATAAAATGAATGAGGTTTATTCTATGTAAATTATATACCTCAAAAACTTAAAAATTAAAATAGTTCCCTCAAGAAAAGAATTGCTGTATATGTAAAAAACTCCAAGTTCAACAACAAAAATGTGTATAACTTTGTATACAGTATGACACCATTCTACTAAATTTGACAAAAGTTTATAAAATAAATAAACATATATATGTATAATATGGTATATATGTATGGAGTGTATCACTATATAAAAATTCTGCAAGCATATCCAAAAAGCTGATAGCAGGAGATAGGAAGAAAAATATTTACTTTTTCATTTTAAAGCCTTTTGGAGGGCATGAACTTGATCATTTACATGTATTATTTTTACTTTTAAGAATTAAAAATTATTTGAAACATATGTCAGGCTCTATGCTCACAGTCTGATGGGACAGGCAGGTTCCAAACAGCAATTAGAAGCCTAATGAGTCTTAAGAAGGGAAAAATACAGATTGCTCTGGAAGCTTATGAAACAGGAAGAGTCATCAAGCTGAGACCTGCAGAATAAGCATGAATTAGCTGAGCGTAGTGGGAGCTCTTCAAGCCCAAGGGTCGATGCAAAAGGCCTGAGCCAGAAAAGGGCACTTTAGCTTAAGAAACCAAAACATGGCCAATATGGCCAGGACACAGAGATAGAGGGGAAGAATATAGTTAGATGGACAAGCTTCATACTTTCTGTACCAAAAAGCCATAATACCAGTCAACTGAATCTGATGCCTCTGGCAAAGATATCATTTCCTTTGTCTTATCCCTGATGAAGGTCTACCTTGTTCAAGTATTGTCTCCAAGAACCTTTCCCCAACTTTCTCGGCCAAGTATACCTCTCTGTGTGCCCACAGGACTGACAATATATTCAAGCACTTGCCACAAAGTCTACTGAACTCATCTCTTTTGTCTCTCACATGAGGCTGTAAGATCCTTGAAAGAGTGGATCTCCTGTGTCATTTTATCTATAGTATACAGCAGGGGTCAGCAAACTATGATCCTTGGGCCACATAGTTAAGAATGGTTATTTACATTTCTAGATGGTTGGGAAAAAAAGAACACTTTGTGACACATGAAAATTATATGAAATCAAATTGAGTGTCTGTAAACAAAGTTTTATTAGAACACAGCCATACTCATTTGTTTATATATTGTCTATGGCTGCTTTCTTGCTAAAATAACAGAGATGATAGGTTGTGACAGACTTGTATTGCTCACAAGTCCAAACTATTTACTATATGGCTCTTTCCAGAAAGCCTGACATACCACCCCTGAGCTTGCTTTATGCTTTACTTATCACCTTAGTAATCTGAAAATTGAGTGAAGGGAATATTAGATTTTCCAGAGCAGTAATGTATACTTAATATTATAATATCCGAGTTAGAATAAAAAATATTTTCATAGTAGTCTCCTATAGAAACCAAAACTATACTAAAATCTTGACAGTTTAGACTTCTTTAACATAATTATAAACATTTTCTATCTTAAAGACAAGAAGACTTCATTTAAAAATAAGAGTTGACCTTATAGCCACATAAAAAGAAACACAAAAACATATCATGGGGACTGAGGTCTCATGTTCAACAGGCCCTTCCCTACTGGCTGGCTTTCCTGGCCTCATTTATTCAGCTGAAACTGAGGATGATTTTCCACATATATTGGACAAAGGTGAAGTGGTTCTACTTCCTCAGCACTGTGTTTGAAAATGCTAATAAGCACACAAACCTTTTATCTAAACCCACATATGATGAAACTAGTGCAAACTCTTTTACTAAAAAAATGGAAATTTTAGACTGGATTAGAGAACATATTCAAATCTATGAAAACTGTGAAAGTTCTACATGAAACAGCAATTTTAATCACGTAGAATAAATTAGCCACTGGAAAAACTCTTTTGAAAGCTTATACATCAAGTGCTGCCAAAACTTTAAAGAGGAAATGAAGAAATCCCACTGCATTTGTTTATTAGATGCCAAATTAATGACTCAGATAATATCGAGTTTCAATTTTGTAAAAAACTAAATGATTTCCCTTTATTTTTTACTGTTTGTGATTTATCTATCAATAAAGAAAACAGTAATTACAAAACTGTATATGCTCAACACGTAAGGAAGAAGAAATGTGATTTTATAGGTCTTAAAGATCACCATTAAAATTAAGGAAATCTTGACAGCTGAGTGAAAATTCTTCATGGCCAAATGGGTCAGAGACAGTGCTCCCTTATAATTTCCAGACTCCCTTCTAACTAGCTTGGAGCCATGCAAAACTAGTTCTGGCCATGCAGTATGAAGTAACATGTCTAAAGCTGATGTAAGAACACATTTACCTTTTCTATGATTTTCAAGTCCACATGGCTAGACAAAAAACTCTGAAGAGAGCTCTGCCAGAGAGCCACCCAACCTACACTGGCCATGATAAACCTTTGCTGTGTTTAGTTACTAAAATTTCTGGGATTTGTTACAATAGTCTCTTTTTTTTTAAATTTATTTATTTATTTCAGAGTATTACAGGGGTACAGACATTTAGGTTACATGTATTGCCTTTACTCTGCCTGAGTCAGAGATTCAAGCATGCCCATCTCCCAGAGAGTGTGCTCTGTACCCCTTAGATGTGAATTTACCCATCTCTTCCTCCCCCCTGTTATAACAGTCTTAACCACCCTAACGTAGAGCAGATAAACTGAACCAGAGTGGGAGGGGCATGGTTAGTATAGGTACTTATGTTGCTCTACCAATATATGGAAATTTTTATGGAAATCAAAGGAAACATGCAACAATTTTAAGAATATACAATATATTGCCTCAGAAGGAGCAGACATAAGAAAAAAAAGAATATATATTTCACCATTTATAGCTGGATATGGGTGGGGCATCTATCAGTGCCCCACCCATATCCATTCACAGCCACTGTGGAGAGCACTCAACAGTTTCTATGAACAGTTCTCTAGACAATTTCTCAACATCTCTGCCTCTCTGCTAGAGAGCTTTTCTCTAGCTGAACGAGCACACCCATCCAGCTTGGCAGCAGCGTAAGTAGGAGTGCCTGGAAGTTAATACCCTCAGAAACATCAACCAATGAAAGACAAGAGGTATTAGATAAATACCTTATCTTTCGATGGGATAATTCTGAGGTATGTTCTACATGATCTATCAGAGGGTGCTCAGTGAGATGAAGGTGCAGTTGCCCATTGTGGCAAACTACTTATTAATGCACCTTTACTGGCTTTTGTCCCTTTCCCGTCTCTTTCATACTTCCTCAACACCCTTTCCTAGGACCATCTTTTAAAAGAACCATTTGAAACCAAACAAATCCTTGTCTCAGGGTTTTCTTTTGGTGGAACCCAAACTAAAATACTATGTAGCATTAACTTTCAAAACTGTCTTTATAACCTACAAGACTACAACTTTCCTGTCAATATGGTGAATTATGTGAGAAGCAATATATTAAATCATAAAGTTATTTTTCAGGCTCTTTGGACACTAAATTGGAGATTACAATTATTCTACATTTAGAAACTAGGAGAAAGACCAACACTTCCAAGCTTTCAAAATTAGTAAAGCTTGGCACATTCAGCAAATTTATTTGTAGCTTTAAATACAAAGAATCAAACTTCCCAAAATGCAAACACCATGATAGCACTACTATCTTTGCCTGCCCAGTATACTCATTTCCCCTAGCCCCATCTTTTGGTAACAGACTCTGGTCCCTGAACACGGTGAGTATATGACCAGGCTTAGCTAACAATAATTCATCCTTCCGGGTGCAGTAACTGATGCTAGAATGGGCACATAACCTAACATAATCCCTTCCTGGAATTTTTCTACCTGGAGTTGGTGGGGAAGAAGCCCTCTTGCCTCGTGGGTCTTGCAGATGAAAATGTTAAGCCTGGAATGGTCTGTAGCCCTGTTCCCTGCTATGTAGAGAGTGTCCCTGCACTAGAAAGTATGCTCCTTGAAGACAGTGACTTGGTGTGTCTTATTTTATGACTTGTTTCCCCAGCAACTAAAATAGCGTCTAGCACATAACAAGTATTCAATAAATACTTGTTTATTTAGACAGTAGATCAGAATGAAGCTAACAAACAGACCTGTATGAAAGATTAAGTAGTTAAGAGAAAATGTCCTGAAAGCATTTCATCCCTGTGGCCACATTTATCCACGCTCATGGTTATCCAGAGATTTCTTCAATTCTACTGTCATTCTTAGTTTAAGCTGGGTTGTCATTTGCAATGAGAGTCTAGAAAAATATCACCTCAAGCAAACAAAAAATCCAACAAATCAGATAAAACAAATTAATGCTTTAATATTTCTTCATCTTTGATGCAATAAAGCACTCAAGGATAAGGACTGCAAAGCAAAAAAAAAAAGCAATACTCATCTAGTATTTTTTTCTGAAGGATAATTTAAGGAAATATTAATACTTTCATAATGACATGCCTGAAAATCCCATTTGAAACAATGTGAGGAACATTTTTTCATACTTATGTTCCATCTTGGCCAAAATACCTCCAAGGATAGTTTTTATATAATTCAAGCCTGATTCAGTTAACAAAGTAACTTCCAGAAAACTAATTTGGAGAATTTGCCCGGGGGGGTGGGGGGGAGGGTTTAGTCCATTTTACATTGCTAAAAAGAAAATACCTGAGTCCGGGTTATTTATTAAAAAGAGGTTTATTTGGCCACAGTTCTGCAATAAGAAGCCTGGCACCACCATTTGCTTCTGGTGAGGGCTTCAGAGAGCTTCCAATCAAAGCGGAAGGTAAAGGGGGAGTAGGCGTGTCACATGACGAGAGAAGAAGCAAGAAAGAGGGAGAGGCACCAGCCTCTTTTAAACAACCAGCTCTCCCGTGAACTAATAGAGTGAGAACTCACTCATAGCTGGGAAGGCACCAAGCCATTCATGAGGGATCTGCCCCCGTGACCCAAACACCTCCCACCAGGCCCCACCTCCGACACTGGGGATCAAATTTCAACATGAGATTTGGAGGGGCCAAACATCCAAACCATATCTGGGGGAAAACATCTTCTGGTTCACCCCCTACAATAAGCAAACTTTACCCTCTCTTGATTATTTTACAAAGCTAATATTTTTTATTGCACTTCTGGCAATAAAAACACAGCAATTCACAGACTTCCATACTATTTGGGATTGAAAAGCCTGCTGGCAAATAAGTAGACCCATCCACGCCGATACTACATAAGTGATATAGAAAAATACGTATTTTTTAAAGATTAAAATGCCCTGTTTTACAATCAATTCTACCAATTTTTCCAGATCACACTGGCCACTGATTCATCAATGTATTTATTCCCTGTGTTTCAACCAGAAACTGAGAAGAAAGGAGGAACTTATGGTTTATATTACACCTTATTTTGATGTTCTTTCAAACTATCCAGCTTAGTATGTTACCTATTCATAATAGGTATTCAATATTGACTAAAATACATTACATAACACTGTGACAAGATTTTAAAAAGACAGCCTCAGCTGGCCATGGTGGCTTACGCCTATAATCCTAGCACTTTGGGAGGCTAAGGCAGGAGAATCTCTTGAGGCCAAGAGTTCGAGACCAGCCTGAGCAACACAGCATCTCTACAAAAAATAATAATAATTTTTTTAAAATTAGCTGGGTATGGTGACATGCGCCTGTAGTCCCAGCTACTCAAGGAGGCTAAGGCAGGAGGATTGCTTGAGCCCAGGAGTTTGAGGTTGCAGTGAGCTATGGTGATGCCACTGCACTCTAGCCTGGGCAACAAAGTGAGAGCTCATCTCAGAAAAAAAAAAAGAAAAAAAACCCCACAGGCCTCAAAATTAAACAGACATGAGATGAACTTCCACATTTAAAAATTCTCTAAAATACTAAATTACTTAACTCACTGGGACTAGTATTCTCATTTATGAAATGGAAATAAACACAGCCTATTCTAGAGGCATATATCCAATGCATGGGGCATGCATTCAAATATTATTTCCTTTTCTTCCTCTTTCTTTGTTGATATAGAAAATAAAGAAAATCTGACACAAAATCCAAGGTCCTATACCACACTTTAGAATATATGCATTTAAATAAATCCTTATGTCAAAAGAGAATTATTACTACTAATTTCTTTTCAAAAAAAGAACAAACTTTTTAAAAAATACTTCCTAAATGTTTAGATTTTAGATAAACTAAAGTGTACACATGTAAGGTAGTTCTGCACAACGATGTGACAGGTGTTTCTTAATAAAATTTTTAGAACCCTGTCATTTTGACCAGACATATGAATGCTGTGATTTGACAGTGATTTTACTTCTAACACTACTCTACTACTATTCTCACAATTGTCACTCTATAACCTCATCCACTACTCTTTGTGGTTCAGCCATGCTAGATGTTCACTTCACCACTTATCAATTATCTCTTCACCAGCCACTATCCCAAAGGCCCCACAAGACTGAAACCTAGCAGAAATAAACTCGGCCAGATAATCCAAGTTAAGTTACCTAGGTTAGTTTAGACCCCTAAACTATCCAGTGGGGCCAAATGCTAAGGTTCACCTTCAGATTGGTCTAAAACATAATGTAAGAAGAGCCATTCATGGGTATCTTTACACAGTTGTTGTTCCTCTAGATGTAATTATTATCTTCACTAAAATAACTGGATTCAAGGACAGAATAACATTACTGTTATGAAAATAGAGAGCACACAAGAAGTTTTTTTTTTTAAAGACACCTCAAAAAGAAAAATTTACTAAAACAGTCCAAAGAGAGGCCTGGAGCAAGTCCCAGTTTTTAATGACATTTGTACTGTATTTTTAAACTTTCCTTTTTAACATGTAACCCTATTTTAAATCACCGCTATAATACAAATAGATTTTTGATTAGCCCTTTTATTATAGAAATGAAACATGCTATTTCAAAATAATCAAAATCCACAAGTGCATGAAGTAGAAAGTGAAAGCTATCTGTGATGCACTCCCCCATCCCACTCACCAGTGGAAACTAAGCTAGCAGAGTCTTGCTAGACACTTGTCAAAATATAAAGGTACACAGATACACACTCAGGTACAATTTAAAAAAAAGAAAGAAAAACAGATGTAGCAGGTTGGGCTTCCAACTCTTCAAGCTTTTTGTCCCTCCCACTGTCACCCGGAGTTATGAGTGCACGTATGGGATGTATGTATGCACGTTTGTGAATGTGTAATACCAATAATTTTTTTACCAAAGTGTTTTTCCCATGCAAACTCCATTAAGTCAACGTTTGTTTCAATTTCTTTTAACGTAAAGTTTACAAAGACCCAATCCACTTTTGACTATATCAGATTTTATCAACAGAGCCTCCATCATCAACAGTTTTCCTTTGCAACAATTACTACCATGCTCAATTTAATCAGAGCAAATTGTGCAGATAAAAATTGTACAAAGAATATTTTATTTTTCTATCAAATTTTAGTCAATAACAAATGTTGCCATAATGCATTTTTACAGCTATTTGTTTTTGTTTGTAATATTTACATAAGTAATAGTCACTATGAGTGGGTAAGACTGATAGTTTGTATTGATTTCTTAACTGACTGTGGTAGGCAAAATTCTAAAATGGTCCCCCAAGATTTCCTGTCCTAATCCCCAGGACTGTGAATATGACGAGAAAGATTTTGCAGATGCAATTAAGGTTACTAATCAGTTAATGGTGAGTTAATCAAAAGGGAGATTATCCAGGTGGGCCCAATCTAATCATAAGTGCCTTTTAAAAGTAGAGAGTTTTCTCTGGCTGGTTGCAAAGGAGCAAGTCAGAGAGATTCCATGTAAGAGAGAGATTCCATTGCTGGCTTTGAAGATTGAGGGAGTCATGCGGAAAAGACCTGAGAGCAGCCTCAGAGCCAAGAGTGACCCCTAAGCTAAGAGCCCGTAAGAACACAGGCATCTTCGTCTATGACCCCAAGGAAGTGGAGTCAACGAACAACACGAATGTGTTTGGGAGCACCTTCTTCCCCCAAAGTCTCCAGATAAGAGCCCAACCCAGCTAACATTTTTATTTTGGCCTGTGAAATCCTGAGCAGAGAACACAGTGGAGCTTCCTCCCTGCCCCCACTTCTAACTATAGAATTGTGACATAATAAATAAGCGTGTTTTAAGCTGCTAAATTTGTGGCAATCTATTACATATCAATAGAAAACTAATAAACTGATCCATGGAGAAACCCATAAATAATTCCTACAGACTGATCTCTTATAAGTGAGGCCAAGACTACTATGGTAAGGCAAATGAGGCACTTGTCCTGGGCACAAAATAACTTACTAGATAAATAAATCCTGCATGATGAGTAAACTATCAAAATTTTAAAAAGACAGTATTCAATCCTGCACTTGCATGATTCTTAATCTTGACCCTGTTGGATCCTATCTTTAAGAATTTGATAATCAGTTCATGGACTTTTTAAAATTAATTTTTATTTTTAAAATATTTTATTTATCATGCCTGTAATCCCAGCACTTTGGGAGGTAAGGCAGGAGGATTGCTCGAGGCTAGGCATTCGAGACCAGCCTGAGCAACAGCGAGACCCCTTCTCTACAAAAAATATTTAATAGAAAAATTAGTCAGGTGTGGCGGTGTGAGGCTGTAGTCCCAGCTACTTGGGAGGCTGAGGCAGGAGCATCACTTGAGCCCAGGAGTTTGAGGTAGCAGTGAGCTATGATGATACCACTGCACTCCAGCCCAGGACAGAGTGAGACCCCGTCTCCAAAAAAAAAAAAAAAAGGAAGCAATAATATCAATGCTACACAATCTCTTCTAGAAAACAGATGAGGAAAGGAATACTTCTTAACCAATTTTATGAAGCCCCAACATTACCCTGACACCTAAACCAGACAAAGACATTACAAGAAGAAAACACTACCAACTGATACACCTCATGAAAATAGATGTAAAAATCCTCAACAAAATTTCAGCAAAAAGCCACTTTGGAATACTGGCAGTTTCTTAGAAACATATACTTACTATATGACCCAGCAACCACACTCTTATGTATTTAACAAAGAAAACTAAAACACTGTTCACCAAAAAACCTGTATACAAATGTTTATAGCAGCTTTATTAATAATCACCAAAAACTGCAAACTCCCAAATATCCTTCAACTGGTCAAGGATAAAGTGTGGTACATCCATATAACGGAATACTAATACTACTCAACAATAGAAAGGAATAGATCACTGATACATGCAATAACATGAATGAATCTCAAATAAGGGTCTTTGGTCAAAGAACCCTATTTTCTTAATAGACCTGCCAACATTCAGTGCCTTCTGGAATTGGGCATAAGGCCAAGTGAGTAGTTACTTCACTGGTTCTCAAGGTGTGAATATGAGGTGACATGAGAATTTACATTTCTAACCAATTCCCAGATGATTCCAAAGTCTTTAATACTGGAACAGCAGACTTTTCTGTTTAAAGGTCAGTCTTCAAAAAAGTATCAAACATGCTCAAAATTTTTCCAAAAGTGTTCCAAAGATTTTCAAACCCTCCCTGTTCAAAAAAAAAGTTTACCCACTCTCCCTGCTAAATAAAGGACCTAAAATTAAGTATTATGCATCAATGCCCAAAAGTCAAGAGCAGCTCCTCTTCTTTCCCCAAATAAGAATTATTTGGAATAGTGAACAAATTCAAGCTAAACAATCAACGACTGCTAATTCGTTGTGCTTTTCTCCAAAAGCACAATTACAAACTTTTAAGAATGGATAATTGGAAGGGCATATAGAGAAATAATAATGAGCCTTTTCCTTTATCTTCCAAAATTTCCACGTTGTTATTATGTTTTTAGTTGTTTTTTTTTTTTATTTAAGCGGTTGTATGTAAATGAAACTATTAGTTTTGAATGTTAAAAATCATAGTGCGTTATATTCTAAAGTCCATGGCCTACTCTGTATGCATACAGAAAATATAATAAATAGCATTTACGAAACCAGTTAATAATGACACCATTATTAACCCAACCACTCAAGTAGGTTCAAAATCTCAGCCATCATTATGCTCTCTCATCCCTCAAATCTAATCATTTAACAAGTCCTATCATTTCTTTGCTTCTCTCAAACAAGCCCTTTTTCATTCACACTACAACCACCCTATTTTCACACTAAGAAATCAAGAGTCCTGAAAATAGTAAAAATGAGGGTAAATATGAAAGACTTTTTTCCTATTTTTAATTGCCTTAAAAGATAACCATCTAAAGTAAAAATAGTAAATAAAATATTTGACAAATAACAAAATATTTGACCATTATAGCACAAAGAATGGGAGAAAGGAAACAGAAGTACATGTATATCTACTAATATCTACTATATAACACGTGAAATATTGGACAACACAGATACAGAACATTTCCATCACTCACAAAGTTCTACTGGACAGCAGTGCTCTAGTGCAACCACTAAAAGCATAGTAAAAATAGGTATATCTAATGACTAATAGTGAAGATAAAATGGAATTATAAAACATAACTAATCCAAAGGAAGACAGGAAAAAAAAAATAGGCTCACGAAATTCAGGTATGAGCCAATATCAATTCCTAAAATATATCTGACAATAGAAAGAAAAATGCACATCTTTTAACCAAGAAATTCTATTTCTAAGAATTTATCCTACAGATAAACTAATATATAAGTGCACAAAGAAGTATACAGAAGAATATTCAACACAGCACCATTTAACAGCAAAAGACTGAAAATGATCCAAATGTTCACAGACAGAGCCTGATGAAATAGTACATGGCCCATAATAAACCTATATGCACAATGACATATGCAAATATTTGTGTATACATAGAATAACTTTAGAATTATACAAAGAAATGGTTTCTTTTTTTTTTTCCTAAAGGATCTTTACTAAGAAAGGGAGTAAATACAGACATCTACAAAGCATAAAATGAGCCAAAGACATAATTTCTCTGAGAAGAATGAACTGAGGAACAAATAGCAGGAAGACTGTTTACTGTATTCTCTTTACTATTTATAATGTTCATCATGTGCACATATTACCTGCAGAGAAAGAAAGGGAAGGAGGAGAAGAGAGAAAAGGGAGAGGGAGGGAGACATTCTGGTAGGTAGACTAAACCACACAGTTAGAGAGTTAGCAACTTGAGGGCAAGGACTCCAAAAAAATATTTAATTTCACTTCCAGAAGACGTTTACACTAGCTCATAAAGAAAATGGGCTAATTTAAAATGTCATGTAGATTTCTTTTGGAATAAACTAGAGCTAATTTCATCTTAACTACATGCTAGCCTAGACCAAAAAAGAGTATCAGACACTTCCTACTAAAATAATACTAAAGAATAAAAAGGTACAACTCACAAGGACGACAGAAAAGGAGGCAACGGCAAAAAAGAGGTGTCACCCAAGTTGTTTTACAAGCAGATGTTTAAGTAATAACTTAGCTGCAGTCTGATCCTATTCTCAACCTAAGATTTTCTGATCTGCCCCTAGACAAGTTCTAGATTTCTGTGGAAAGAAAAGGTCTTGCCATTCACAGGAAAGCAATGAATATTTTGCTGCAGTTTTCAACTTCTTACATGAACCAACAAACTTTTTCTCGTTTTATAAGCATCAAGAGCAAGGAAAGAAATATTTCATTTCATTTGAAAATGTGGGAGTGCTCAATTCAAGTTCAACCCAGAACTGAGCATTTGTACAGAAAAAAACAAAGTACATGTTTTGCCTTAAAAAGATAAATTGTTTTATTTTTGAATATCACTTTTTAATGTATAGGTCTAAGTCTACAATGAGATAAAGAAATAAACATACGTTGATAATTGTGCCAGACTTATATTTGATACAAATGATGATACTGAGAAAGAATTGTTTCAAACTCTTATTTGATCTAATTGTGATTTAAGCTATAATCTTTTCATATTGTCTTGGCTTATGGTTTTAGTAGCTTTACTATAAACATTATAAATAAATTTTCCTATTGTAAAAAATAACTTTACTAAGTTCATTTAAATTAAATCTAGCTTTAGAAAAAATAAATCCCATTTTGTCTTACACCAATTATTTAATCAAAATGTATTATTGTGGTTGCCTTATGAGTTTTTAAAAATCTATGAAAAGGAAAGAGATTAATTTCAAGAAAGGTAAGCTGAACTTAGCTGTATTTTCCCCAAAAATGACTTGGCTAAAATGTCATTTTTAGTTTTACTTTATTTTATTTTACCTTTTTTAGAGATGAGGTCTTGCTCTGTCGCTCAGGCTGGAGTGCAGTGGCATTATCACAGCTCACTGCAGCCTCAAACTCCTGGGCTCAAGTGATCCTCTCACCTCAGCCTCCTGAGTAGCTGGGACTACAGGTATGCACCACCACACCTGGCTAATTCTTTTATTTTCAGAGATGGGGTCTTGCTATGTTGCCCAGGCTGGTCTCAAACTCCTGGCCTCAAAGGATCCTCCCCTCTCAGCTTCCTAGAGTGCTGGGATTACTAGGCCCAACCTCATTTTTAGTTTCATGAGGGGGAGGAGAACATCTCTTGTTCACACTGTAGATCACATATCTCATTAGCATCTTGTAGTAAAAATTGGGGATAAGACTATTTTTACCACTTGAACAAAGTAAAAAAAAAATTACATAGGAATTTCTTTAGAAGGAAAAACTGAAGTTTCCTCTACTTCACTACTCACTTGCAATAATGGTAATATCCCTAGTGGAGAGGGGGAAACCATACATAACAAATAGGCTAACGAGTTGGTCAAATAAACAGATCCACAGAGAAATCAGTCTGTACTCAGAAGAGCATTATTACTAGATTATTATATCTCAACTTTACCTATTACAAATGCATGGGTTCCCTGAGAAACGGAAATTATTCCAAGGGGTTCTCCAGAGCAAAAAGATTGGGGAAAACTGCTCTAGAGAGATTAACTGGACAGGCTCTGGACTTAAGGACATCAAACATATCTTCAGGCACGATACTGCAGGACTCTTCCTTGGGGAAACTAGCCCAAGAAAAAAAAAAACCTACAGGTGGGAGTCCCTTCATCATTATCCTACAGAAAGATCCTCTAGGCTACCAGCCTGATCCAGACACACAGAACATCTAATCAGCATTTGAGTGTCTCATTTAAATATTAATAGAAGGAAAGTTTCCAACCTGAAAGACAAAGACAACTGGTAGCTCAAGTCAGTAATCCCTCTTTGGGAGGCCTAGTGGGAGGCCTAAGCAGGAGGACTGCTTGAGACCCCTAGCCAAGCATGCTGGTGCACACCTATAGTTCTAGCTACTGGGGAGGCTGAGGCTATGATCACACCGCTGCACTCCAGCCTGGGTGACAGAGTGTGACCCTGTCTTTAAAAAAAAAAAAAAAAAAAAGAGCTCTGAGAGGACAATGCAGACAGCAAAAGAAAGCCTTTTATAAACATTTTTAGAAGGCATTAACAAGACAAGGAACAATCAGAGAGCAAGGTAAGTGCTCTTGAAAAATGAAAATATGATGGCCAAAATGTAAAAATCAATAAAAAGGATACAGATAAAAATAAATCTGCTAGAAAGAAAAACAAGATAATGACATGGAACTAGGACAGAAATTTAAAAACCCAAGAGGTACCACATCTGGATAACAAGGGTTCCAAAAAGAGAAAACAAAGACAACAGAAAGAAGAAAAGATAGAAGAGAAATTCCCGGAAATAGTTTCCAGATTGGAAAAAACCCATACAGTAACCAGTACAATGAACAGAAAACAAACACACACCTCACACCAAGGCAATCCTCATTTTAGAATGGTAGTAACACTACATAGAGAAAACACACACAAACACACACACTGGACTAAGAATCAGAATGACATCAGAATTCTCAACGGAAATCCCAGAAGCTAGAAGATGAAGTGCTTTCAATATTCAGTAGAAAAATTATTTCCAATGTAGAATTCTAATTCTATACCCAGTCAAACCAACAAATTTAAAGATGTATCTGCAGACATTCAAAGTCTTAAAAGAATATATATCTCCCACATATCCTATCTCAAAAAATTATTAAAGAATATGCTCCAGCAAAACAAGATCCAGAAATTAGGGTATCCAAAACAGGAGAGAGGTGAAGGGAATTCCCAGGGAAGTTCCAAGATAATAGCTATGACACAGACCTAAAGATCAGTGAGCCAGTTTGGAATAGAATGAAGGACTCCAGAAGGGATATCCCCAAGGAAAAAAAGCGAAAGTGAAAAATTACCTGATATGTTTTCAAATATTTAAAAAACAGTTTCCATTATCAGAAGTTTGGGGATGAATTTGTGACAGGTACATAGAAAAACAAGCAAATGAAATAAAAAGCAATTTTAACTTCATGAAGTATAAAAAGTTATAAAAAAAGGAAATGTAACTGGAGTACATCACAAGGTTCTGCTGTAAACAACATTTACAGAGTCATAATAATTTAAACATTAACACTTATTTAACCAAAAGAGTGCTGTAATTACAATGGGAGGACTCACAAGGATGGCAATTAGGGTGTTAAATGTACATTTTCCATAGTAGGAAATCCCTAGGCTGGGCCTGGTGGCTCACACCTGTAATCCCAGAGCTTTGGGAGGTCAAGGTGGGAAGACTGCTTGAGCAGTGAGCTATGATTGAGCCACTGCACTCCAGCCTGGGTGACAGAGTGAGACCCTGTCTTGGAAAAAAAGACTGGTAGTGGTGGCTCACGCCTGTAATCCTAGCACTTTGGGAGGCCAAGAAAGAAATCACTGTATGGAAAAAAAATACTGAAGCAGCAGTATAAGCATATTATTTACAAATGTGTAGGTAAACACCAAAAGAAACCAGTAAGAGTTGAAGGTGGTTGCATCTAGGGGGCAGGAAGAGAGAGTAGAGAGAGATGTGGCAGGGAAACAATTTATTTGACTGTAAGTTTAGTGCTATTTGACATTTTAAATTAGGCAAATGAAGTTTGATAAAAATAAAATTTAAACTAAAAAATATAGTATTAAGAACACACATGCTATTTTTTTCTTCAAGTAATTTGAAGTGATTTGAGATTGAAGTAGCTGACTTTCTCAACTTCCTTCCCTTCTATTGCTGAGTTATCTATCACCTTCCTTACCTCTTCCTGTCCTAAGAGAAAGAAGTGTCCTTAATTTTTTCCTGAGATTTCCAGACTCCATCATATACTGGATCCCACTGCCTCTCACGTTTTCCACAACCATGCTCCATCTACTTGCAGTTCAAGAGAAGGATTCTTGTTTAGGGAAAGGATTCATACACCCACAAACAAGCTGAAGTTTCCCCCATCCTATAAATTAACCTTAACACAATCCCTCGTCCAGTTTTGTCACTTTCCTTCCTTTCACTGACATAAGAGTAATTTATATTCATTACCTCTACTTTCTCACCCACCACTTTAATCTGATTTGTGCCCCCAACATGCTACTCAAACTACTTTCTCTCAGAGATCTTCAACTGACCTAAATGCCAAATTCAAAAGCCTATTCCCCAGACTCAGCCTACTTGTTCTCTTCACAGCACTTGAAAATCTTTACCATCTCCTTTTTGAAATACAATCTTTCTTTCTGGCTTTCCCAACACTATTCTACCATTTCTCCTCCTACCACATTCACAGGCTTCTTAACTGGCTTTTCTTTCTACCCTTAAAATGCTTGTTTTCTCCCGGAGTTCTATCCTCAGCATTCTCCCCATCATCTTATCCATCCTAGTGATTACTTATTTCAAGTGCTGCCCATATGCAAAGGCCTAACATGAAGTACATGTTAAATGAATGCTTACTGAACTGCAATGAATGGGTCCCAGTTTTTACCCCCAGTTCAAACTGTATCCCTGTTCTAAAAGTGTTATTTGCTACAAATCTAGAAAATTATCTGAATTTCCTAAGAGCACAAACCAAGTATGTCCAAAACTGAGCTTGTTTTCCTTTCCCAAACCTGCTCTCCCCACTGTGTTACCAATTAGTACTGCCATCCATACTGTCATCCTCAACTCCCCCTTTCTCAATCCCTACATCCAACAGTTTGCCAAACTGAAGTCTCTTCAATCCCTTCTATCTTCGCCATTCCCAGTGCCACTGCACCTAAATTCAGGTGCTCAATGCCTTTATGAGTTACTATCCTCCAGTTTCTCCCATCTCAATTCACACTCTACTCATCCTAAATACACACACATATCTACTACTAATAATAAATTGATTTGTAGTGTTGAAAGGCTTGGATAGGAAGGATGGTATGATATGAAAACCGCTAATATTGAGAGATTCCTATACCCCATGCACAGATTACAAGGATTTTATCCTTGTAACAATCTTCTATTATTAGTACTGTTAGTATCCCATCTTTACAAGTGAGGAGAACTTGCCTCAAGTTAAACAGCTAGTAAGTAAATGGCAATGCCAGGATCTGAACCCTGACAGTCTGGCACCAGAGCACGTACTTCTTTTTTGTTGTTGTTTTTTTGGGAGACAGAATCTTGCACTGCTGTCCCCAGCTAGAGTACAGTGACCTCATCATAGCTCACTGTAACCTCAAACTCCTGGGCTCAAGTGATCCTCCTGCCTCAGCCTCCCCAATAGCTGGGACTACAGGCATGTGCCACCACGCCTGGTTAATTTTTTCTATTTCTGGTAGAGACAGGGTCTCACTCTTGCTCAGGCTGGTCTCTAACTCCTGACCTCAAGTGATCTTCCCGTCTTGGCCTCCCAGAGTGCTAGGATTACAGGCGTGAGCCACTGCACCTGGCCCAGAGCACAAACTATTAGGTTATTAAGTATGAAATGTCTGATTTCCTTAAGTACTAAGTTTGACAGTTAATATCTGTGACATTTCACTTTGACACTTGTTTTACTTTTATTATAAAGGCACAACCTCATTCTTTCAAACACACGTTTTGACTTGTGATTATCTTTCAAATTATTTTAGAACACCTTTTGTACAACCATAGATAAGTCAAAAATTCATCTTATTTTCAAATATGAGTTCCCTCGTAAAACCAATACAACCCAGACAGCTCAAAATATCAATGAAGTGTTTGGAAAGGATGTGGCTAATGAACACACAGTACGTTGGTGGTTTAAAAAGTTCCATTCTGGTAATTTTCATCTTAAAAAGGAGCCACATAGACGATCTGAGACCAAGGTGGATAATGATAAACTAAAAACTGTAGTGGAAGCGAATTCATCTCAATCTACGCATAAATTAACAAGGTTTGACATTACTATTCCGACAATATTAGACCATTTAAAACAAACTGACACAGTAAAGAAGCTGGATAGATGGGTACTACATAAATTAAACTAATGTCAAAAGAAAAATCGTCTTGAAGCTTGCCTTTCTTTGCTGTCACAACATAAAGGCGAACCATTTTACACCGTATTGTTATGTGTGATAAAAAATAAATTCTTTTTGACAATCACAAGCACTCAGCACAACAACTAGATAAAGATAAAGTGCTGAAACACAATCCAAAACCAAATATTCATCAAAAAAAGCTAATGCTGCCTGTTTGGTGGTCCAGTGCTGGTATTATCCACTACAGCTTCACAAAACCTAGTCAATCAATTACAGCGGATGTCTACTACAACCAATTGGATGAAATGATGAGGATGCTTGTGATTAAACAGTGGAGATTGAGCAACAGAGACAGGCCTATCCTCTTACAAGACAACACTCTACCACATGTCCCACAAAACAGCTACAGAGACTGGACTTAGAAACTCTCTGTCATCCACCATATTCACTAGACGTTGCACCAACTGACTGCCACTTCTTCCAGACTTTGGACCACTTCTTACAAGAAAAAATATTCAATTCTCAACAAGCTGTTAGAAACGCATTTCGCAATTTCATCACCACTCACTCTCCAGGCTTTTTTACTGCTGGCATCTTAACAAGCTACTGTTAAGATGACAAAACTATGTCGATAGTTTAGACACATACTTTGATTAACTGTACTGCTTCTTGTTTGAGATATAACAAACTAAACTTTTGATTCAAAATCGGACATTTCATATTTCATGACCTGATATTAACCATGGAATACATTCTAATTCATTCGAATTCATATAGTCTATTTAAGGCCATTCTGAAAACTTATCTCTCTGTATTTCCACTGCTCGCTCTCTCCCCTCTCCAACTTCCTATATCCTACATTTTAAGCCCTAAAGGAGTGAATATGATATGTGTATTTTCACTCACACCTCTAAGATCCAACTGCAAAGTTCTACTCCTCCCTTTCCAACATTATTCAAAATCCACCTTCTCTGAGAACTTCTATACCCATCCCCTGTTGAATTATTCACTCTGAGCCCAGAACACTCATCATATTATATACTTACGCCTGTCTTACTTGACTAGTTTGAGTCTCTGGGGTTCCCTGTCTTTTACATCTTTGTATTGCAGTTAATAACACACAGAGTAGTTCAATCAAAGCTTAAAGAACTGAACTTAATTAAATGAAAATTCTACTAGCCAAGACATAAAACTAAAAATAAGGTTCTACTTTGCCTCATCTTCAAATGTAAAATACAGATATCACAAGCCAAAAGAAGTCCCCTGAAGGTATGAAGTTAGCAGCAATCCTCCAAATGTTAGAGAAACACTGAAATCTTAGAGGAGCGTTTCACAAGGTACTAGAAAGGAGACATATTCTATGCCACAAATATGAAGTTCTGATACCATGCTTCCTCACTCTATTAGTCCACGGAAGTTCATCTCCCGTTGCTGCTCTTGGCATTCCCATACCCCAATAAACAACCAAATTCATACACAACTTAATACATCCAAAGTAAGGGGGAAACTAGCAAGAACACAACTTGCTATCTACATATCAGCCACAAACTGCAGAAATAACTCATAAACACTGTAACAATGCCTTTTTCTCTAATGAGTTTTCAAACTATTTTCCTTGGGGGCTTCTAGCCACTTTTTTCAATTTAGAGTACAGCAAAATCATGGGGGGTAGATTTGGAGGGGGGACTTTCGAGGCCTAGAGTAGGGCTTGAGAACTTGCATTTTTAACAAGCATCCTGGGGTGTTTTCCAACACCAACCCCAATTTTCTGATTCTTGGGACACCAGATGTATGGTCAAAAATTCAATTCAATTCTACCACTACCCAGAGTCAGCACAGACCCCGCAGGTTAAGAGCTCAATCCCACCAGACTGCCCCAACTTCAGATGCCAATCACCAAGTCCCAGGCCACCTGTACTTCTGACTGACTGGCTATAAATTGAGGGTTCACATGACCCCTCCAAGGGTTTCATAATTTGCTAGAATGGCTCACAGAACTCAGGAAAACACTTACTTATGTTTACCAGTTGATTATAAAGGATACAACCCAGGGACAGGGACAGACAGATGAAAGAGATGCACATGGCAAGGTATGGGGGGAGGGGAAGCATCAAGTTTCCATACCCTCTCCAGGCACCACTCTCCCAGTATCTTTGGTTCACCAACCCTCTGAATCTCGCTGTTCAAAGGTTTTCATAAAGCTCAATCTCCAGCCCTCCAACTCCCCTCCCTGGATGTCTGCGGATTGGGTTGGGCTCAAAGTTCTAACCTTCTAATCACTTCGTCTTTCTGAGGCTAACTAGAGGCCCCACCGTAAGTCACCTCATTAGTGTAGACCCAGGTGTGACTGAAATGGGTTCATTATGAATAAACAAAAGACACTCACTCCTATTATTCAGGAAATTACAACGACTTCAGGAGCTCAGTGCAAGAACTATGGACAAAGATCAAACGTATTTTTGTATTATACTACACACCCTAAGTAATTCTGATACAGATGAACCACAGACCACACTCTGAGAAACACCATTCTGGATGTTCACAGGCAATCTTATCTCTAATCTGAAATTTCGTACAACCATGAAAACTGAGCCTACACTGGCAATTTATGTTACATCCACTAAAACTACAAGCAAAACAAATATAATGTACAATAGCTAACTTTTATACTGAGGTACTGTGCTGAGAATTTTTCAATTTTCTCTCATTTTAATCCCTACCATCATAAGAAGTAGATATCATCACCCATTTTATAGATAAGGAAGTAAGGGTTAGAAAATTATTCACTTCCCCATATCACATGGCTTCCAAGTGACAAAACACAGGTATTAAACCCAGACTATCTACCCAAAGCCTATCCTCCTAACCTCTATGTTATGCCACCTCTCCATTTTTAATGTATTTGACATTTTACTGAATAAGACAAAGGCAGGTAAAAGGAGGGAAGGCACAAAAACAAACTTCACTTAATACCCGTTGCCTAGTTACCTTCTCTAAGCATATCTCTGTTCCTAATAACAAACTGCTTTGCTATGGAGATGGCAGGCACTGAAGGTGGGAAGTTTAAAATCTGTCAGGGATGGGTACTTGGATTACTTCATAGTAGCCAAGAGAAGGAAGTTCTGGATCAGCCAATGATTAGCTCTAACCCCAGAAGAATAAAGCAACTGGGTAGGTAGGGATCCTGTGACCATCAACTTAGAGACTTTGAGATACGGTATTCCTAGCGAAGGTTACGGCATCCAGTTCATCTGATAATGACACCTAGAAGCCAGCAACCTGATGTAGATGGATCCTAGAATTAGAGTCATATGGGCTTTACAGAACCGTATTGCATAGACCCTTGCCCTCTACAGTAAGGAGTTTTACATTTCATCGAGGTTGCAAACTGGTGGTAACCTCCCTTTAATCAAAAAGGGGGTCTGGAGATTACAAAGACTCTCTTTCCAGATTTAGTCATAAAAAGCAGCAAATCATTTAATCCTAGGGGTTTTTTGTGTTTGCTATAAACACTTGAAATCTGAAAACATTTTGTTCCACTCTGCATGGATGTACACTAGTATGAAACAAGGATACATTCCTGGGAAAGAAGCTATCAGACTTCACACTTGAGTATGACTTAATAAGAGGCATTATCTCTCACAACTAGTTGCAAGTGCTGCACTAGAAGAGTAAGTTTTTATTTTTCTATTTTTTTGGGGGGGAGCTAATGAAGATGATTAATTTTACAGCAAATACTCTATGGAATGATAGATCTTGGGAAGGGAAGCTTTAGAAAACATGAAGAATGAGCACATGAGGAGCCTGAGATCCCAGGAAATAGAGCCCCTCCCTGAGAATCAGAGGAAAAGAGCACCTTCCTCCACATTGCCAATACTTTACTTAACCCAGTTCTCCTGAGGTTGCCTCTCTGCTGTGAGTGTCAAATAGTTGATAGGGTAGCCAGATTCTGTTATCAGACTGAGAGCCTGCCTCCTTCCTCAACCTCTACTGTCCACTGAAGCAGCTCTCCTTCGCCTCCACCTGACACACTATGCTGGCTCCAGAAGGTTGAAGGACTGAAGCAATTTTTTTGCCAGATATCCATAGAGAGTTGCTTCAAAAATTAAGTACATGTTATGATCACACCACTGTACTCCAGCCTGCACAACAGAGAGACCCTGTCTCTAAAGCAAACAAAAATTAAGTATATGTAATTTTGCTGTGCTATGTATTTCCCAGATTCTATCTCACACATCATGAAGCTACTTCCTTGATATAATTTAAAGACATGGTTTTTGAAATACAACCGACCAGAGTTCAAATACCAACTCTGCCACTTGTTACTTATCTTCTCTAAAGGCTATTGTGAGGGTTAAAATGAGATCTTGTATGACAATCACCAGCTATACAGAAGTTCAGTAAGTGATAGATATTATTATGAGGGAGGGGGGAGGTCTAGTACTTCTGACAATCAAGGTTTCTAAAAAGCATTCTGCATTCTCAATAAGGTTTAAAACAGTACTCTGGTTCTAATTAAAAACACTATTCATCAAAAAAGAGAAACAAACAAAGAAAAAAAACGCTATTCATCATTTTTCAGGGCAATTCTCTCCAAAAAGTATTGTCTAAAACCTTCCATAAAATAAATAGTAAGAAAGATTCATCCTACTCCCTCCATTTCTGAAACTACTTTACCTGACTTATTTGGTTTGGAAGTACTGTACTAAGTTTCCTGGAATTTCCAACCATTCTGCCTGGAAGGTTCTAACAGAAATTCCCCAGAGAGGGAAAGACAAAGGTACATGTTGGCAAAATTAATACATAACTAAAAAACACCCATTTCTTTTTTCACTAGATTCTGATATGAAGTCAACCAGATGACATTAAATAAATTTTATCCCTTTCCATTTGCCACAATTTGAATTTCTATTTTAAGTTACTCCTTATGAACCCAACAGCTCCATTCATTTTCTTTTTCCCAAGAAAGCTCCCAGATAAACAGAAAAACAAGGAATTTTAGGTCCCTAAAACAATAACAACATGGAGACAAACACTGGATTTTGCTTTTCTACATTCAAAACACAAAATCAGTACATCAAAAATACACCCAGAGCCTCAGACAAAGCCCATAAACCTTCCAAAGGAATCCTGTTTAACTTAATTCTCACTTCTTGCTACCAAGTCTCAGGAAATAAAACGCACCCAGCCTCACGTCTCTTCAGTGATCTACAATCTGCCATTGCTAACGCAGTCAGTCCCCCCAGATCTGAAAATGCTCTGTGGAACAGAAATACTTAGCAGCAGACATGTACTATACTAACACTAACCACGTCCCTAAAACAAAGTGACAAACCACTTACCCTCAAAGGAGGGTAAGGTAAGCAATCACCAGCGGAAAACCAGAACCCCAGGTTATAATTAATACCTATCAGCCCAAGCACAAGGTTAGCGGCTGCACCTCCACCGCCAGGAACCCGCGCCGGACGGGCTGAGCGACCAAGAAGGCGAGCGGGGCGCGGCCTCCGGGGAGCCGGACAGGCCCAGAAAAGGCGGGGCCGCACTGCCCGGTCCCCACCGCCCGGGCCCCGCCCCCGGCCCCCAGCGCTCCGCGGCAGCGCCGCAGTCCCCGCGTGGCAGCAGCGCGCGCCCGGGACCCAGTCCCGCCGCCGTCTCCCCTCGCCGCGCGACCCGCAGCACTTACCTGCTTTGCAAACCGGGGCGCTCGGGCTCCTCTTCTCCGGGGAGCTTCGGCTCTGCTCCGGGGACCTCCTCCGATGCCGGACGCGGGCTGGGGGTGGGGCTGCGCTCACCTCACCGGTCCACAGGTGGGTGGGCGACGAACTGGGCGACGACACGGTGCCCAGCAGCGGCGGCGGCGGCGGCGGCCGTGGGGGGCTCCCGCGAGCTCCGGGCGTGGCGCCGCGCGTGGGGCTGGTGCCTCGCGTGGACGTCGCGGACGCGCCCGTCTGCGTGGCCACCGTGGGGCTGGTGCGCGCCGCCGCGCTCCCGCCGCCACGCGTGGGGCTCGTACTGCGCGAGGCAGTGCGCGGGCCCCCGCCGCCGCCGCCGCCTGAGGGGCCTGAAGCGCCACTACAGCAGCCACCGTTGTTGTTGCCGCCGCCGCCGCCGCCGCTCCGCGTGGGGCTGCCATGTTGCTGCTGCTGCTTCAGCTGGAACGGAACCGTCGCCCTCATGGGCTGCAGGCGGCTCCCGGGTCCCCCGGCCGTGGCGACCGCACTACCCCCAAGGGAGCCGGTCGGCGTGGGGGACCCATTGCGCCTCACCCGCTGGGACATGGTCCCCCCCCTCCCCGGTGACTGGGCGAGACGGGGGGGTTTGTTGTTGTTGGGTTGCAGGGGGACGATTCTTGGGGCCAGAGGGAAGGCCCCTGCGACAGGGTGACGAAGCCGGACTCCGGGGTGCCGGGGGCGACCGGGCCGCGGCCAGCAGCAACGAGGTGGTGCAGCCGCTACCGCCGCCGCTGCTCCTCATCAACAATAGTGTCTCCTCCGCTGCCCCCGCCCCCTTCGAGCGCCCATTGGCGCAGCGTCAGCCGCGCTCGAGCCGCTCCGCCGCGCCCATTGGCTGCGAGCAGCTCTGGTCCCGGGCCCCCGGGGCCTTAGAGAGCCTGGGTGTGCGCGGAGACCGTCTGCTCTTTAAAGAGAAAGAGACCCGCCCCCGTGGGGAGGGGAGCGGAGGAAACAGGCTGTGTGTATGTGTAATGTGCGCGCGCGTGTGTGTACAAGTGAGTGCACGTTTACGCGCGCGCCAGGCCACGCGCGTCTTTCCCTTCCGACTGGGGGGAGCCCTGGGGACTCAGACTCTGGAATGTTGCCAAAGGGAATGTCCAAAACCAGAGCAGTGCCCGGGGATAGTCTGAAGCATTTGCTGCATAACTCATTTCCTTACCACAGTATTCAACTGTGTAGTAACATGTACGCGCGTCTCATTCTGGGTTTTTTTCTTAATCTTTTTGTTCTGTCCTAATTCCATCTACCTGTGGGCAGGGCTCAAAAGGAGAAAAAATTTAATTAATCTTACTGGCATTTTACACCCCTCTCCTTTTCTTTCTTATTTTTTAAAGCTCTCCAAAGAGACAAATCTCAGATTGGAATTGCTGGTTAGAACGCGATTTTAGGTAGTATCTGCAGAGTTCAGTTACCAAATGTTATTGCTAGTCTCCTGTATCTCAAGTAATCAAGAATTTATTTTCATCAGATACTTCACTGTTCCCTGATACCTTGGAAAGATGTCTGCTACCTTACCAGTTTGTAAAGTGCTTTAGTTTACAGAAGGCCTTATTTGATCCTCCCAATCATTAGTTGAGGCAGAACTGGGCCAGCCAGACATATTTTTGTTTAGTGGAGACACAAGTCATTGTAGTATGGCCATGGACTCAGGCAGGCCCTAGTTTTAAAATGACCTAAGGGGGGTCCTCATCAAGACAAAAAAAAAAAAAGTTGACCCACACCGTATACTCTCACCTCTGTAGCTATGAATACCTGTCCATGGCCTCTTTTCCCTTTTTTACTTACTAGATGTACATTCTAGACAGATTTCATCTTGTAAAAATGTAGTAGTGGGAGGCACAGTATGACTAACTCTGGACCTGAAATCCTACTAGGTCCCTGTGCGCTGTGGCGAAAAGCCTTTGAAGACCTAGATAGGAGATGTAGATCCCGATCTACATCAGGTTACTCTGTGACCTTGGGTAGGTCATTAGCCAGTTTCCTTATCTGTAAAATGAAGTTAAACAAAACCATCTGCTTTATACAGTTGTTGTGATTATTAACCAGGGGTTAAATAAGAAGGTGGTGTGTAGAAGGTGCTCAGACTCTCCATGTGATTCGGAGACCCACATATCTCCTTATTATCCATTCTCCTTTCTCCTCTCCTATCCCCCACCACAGAGAGGCCCCAAGCTCTTAGCCCAGGAACCTGCCTTAAGTTGCTGGTGCTGTGAATAGATTTGGCATCACTAACTGTCCCCTACAACCTGGAGTAAGAACAAAAACAGCTTCTCACAAGATAGGAACATATAGGAAACTGCCAACAAGATCTATGAAGAGAGCATCTGTTTTAAGTCTGGTCTTAAAACAATGGGTAAGAGGGAAGATATGCCTTTAAATAAGGATGTCATGGAAGCTGTATGTGGCATTTTGTCTTGCACAAAGTAGGAGCTCAGTACACATTTACTGAATTATACCAAAGGGAGTCCAGCATCTCTAGTGTCCTAGGTTCCCTGATCAATTGCTTTTGATATCACCAAACTAGAGACTTCTTTGTTGGCAAGAGCCTTTTAACTTTTGTGAGGTAAAGAACTGATTCCAGCAGATCTCATTAGATTTCATTAGATCAACTGATTTCCTTAGATCAAAGAGTTAAAAAATGTCCTTGGCTCACTCATGAGATCTGGTGAAGCCAGTTCACCTTTTGTTTCTAGTTACATTTCCTACAGAAACTCAAATACTACAGCTCCAGAAAATTCTTCTTTTTCAACTTGACCACCCACCTCACTCATCAGTTTAGGGCTTAACTTCAAATAAATGAGAGCACTTCAACTGAAGCCTGTGTTAACCATTTCATCCCCCTTTGTACAAATATCCCAAAGGATATTTGTGATGACTTGTAAATCAAAGCTTTGAAAGTATGAAATCATCAAAGAATGCTAAAAAAAAAATACTTGCTTGGATACTTGTGTACCTTAGAGCTCTTCAGTCTGTTTTTAAGATTTAGTGGCAACGAATAAAAGCATCGTTTATTCTTGCCCTTGACTTCATTATCTGTTTTTGAAGATTCAAAGGAAACAATGTGCATCAAGGTGATGTATTGGTCTTTACTTTGCTAGTTTATCTATGAAGAGAGTCCTTGTATTTCAAGGATCAACAAAATAAACATGTCTGCCTCTAGTTTAACCCTGCTCTTCTTAGGATATAATTCAAATTTTCCATTTTCTCTCCAAGGTTGAAATGTGACTGTATAGAGTTGTAGACAAGAAGCAACATATTGGATTGATGTGTCCTTATTTAAACTTCAGAAGACAAAATTGTTGATAGGAGCTCATTTGCTCCTGTGCTTACTTAACTCTTTACAATGATCCTGCTTATGGTAAAGGAAGATGGACTTTGAGAAAATGCTCATCTTCTTGGTTTTTTTTTTCTTCCTATAGCCTTCATAGAATCAGCCCTATCTTCTTACAGATCTCTAAAATGTCACTGAATGGAACATTATATAGCTACTAAAATTATAATTATGAAATCACAAATTCCTTTTACTTTAAAATGGAAAACATCAAAATTATGCATCCATTGTAATTATAACAATGCAAAAAATATTTGTGCATTATAAAATACTAGAGAGTAATATACTGCCATGAAAATAGAACAGTCATTTTTAAGGTGGGATTTTGGAAAGTGTTTTTTCCCCAAGAAATGTTGATACATGATTTCCTAATAAAAGGGGAGAATTATCAGAACTTAAATCGCTGAGTGATATTCTCTACTTAAAATCTGACTGCTACTTTACTGAGAATTTCATCCTAGAACATTTCATTAAGGGCTTCCGTGGCCCTGCACATTCCTGGTGTTTTTCTTACTTCTCTTGGTCACTTTTGCTGGCTCCTTCTCAATCTGACCTTTAAAAAGTGAGAGCACCTGAGGACCCTTTCCAAGCCTCTCAATTCATTCACTCCCTAGACTGATAGGTGCATTTGTGCTCAAAACGCCACTGACCATCACACTGCCATCTGTTCGACTGCCTGCTTGGCATCTCTTCTTGTATATCTTGCAAACCTTGTCCACAACTGAATTCATCATACCCTCACCACTCACCCACCACCACCAGCTAGCTCCTCTTGCAGTTTTTCCTTATCTCAGTAAGTGATATGACCTTTGCTAAATCAAAATCCTGGAAGTCATCTTGTCTCTCCCCTCCCTTCCAATAAGGCCAGCAAACCACTGTATCTTAACTACTCTAGTTCCTAAATCTCTCGTGAATCTACCACTATTCCACTATTCTCCTGACCTACCATCCCCTCTAGCCAAGCCTCTATCTTCTCTGGCCTGCACTCTATTTTTTTTTTTTAAGAGATGGGGGTCTCACTATTTTTTAAAGTAAAAAATTCTTTTATTTATTTTATTTTATTTTTATAGAGACAGGGTCTCGCTCTGTCACCCAGGCTGGAGTACAGTGACACCATCATATGATAGCTCACTGCAGCCTCGAACTCCCGGGCTCAAGAGATCCTCCTGCCTCAGCCTCCCAAGTAGCTGGGACTACTGGGACTACTTAGCTCACACTATCATGCCCAGCTAATTTTTCTTATTTTTTGTAGAGATGGGGTCTCACTGTATTGCCCAGGCTGGTCTGGAACTCCTGGCCTCAAGCGATACTACCACCTCAGCCTCCCAAAGTGCTGGGATTACAGATCTGGCCTGCACTCTTACCCTTAGCCAGTCTCCCTAGATCATCTCTGCCTGACCCTCCTTCTCCAAGCTTCCCATTGCCCACCTGTGATCCATTTCCCACACATCGATAGTGGTCTTTTCAAAACACAAACTTAATCACCTCACTACACCTGCCTAAATCATTCCATTTTATCTTAGGATAAAGCCCACAATCCTGAGGCTTACCATACCTCCCATGGGCCCACATCTGCCCAGCTCTTCCTCTCTAGGCTCCAGCCATATTGCTCTTCCTTCCTTCCCCCCAAATACCCTATACGCTCCTCCTGAGGCCTTCACACATGTTATTTCCTATGCCTGGAACACTCCTAACTCTTGTCACCTGGCCAACTCCTAATCAGTTTTTAGATCAGGGAGGCCTGGGTTGTCTTGCTCCCCACTTAAGTTAGCTTCCCCGGGTTTACAGTAGCATGATACTTCCCTGTTGTAATCATCATAACATGATTATTTGTTCAGTACCTGTATTTCCTTCTCAATGTTAAGTTCCACAAGGGCTTGTTTGTTCACTCAACAAACATTCATTGATGGCCTTCTGTGAAATTAGCATGAAAGGGGAATTTCTTTGCATGAGCCTCAATAAACATGATCAAAAGTCTTGACCTATATCTCCAAGTTCTACTCATCACAACACAGCAACAGTCTCCAATCTCTCTTCTCCCTAATATTACCCCCCAAAAACTAGGCCAGACCTGGACCCGGCTCTTCTTTCTTCAGCCTCATTCTCTCACCTCCTAGTTTCCATTCTTATTCCTTGAATACCTCCCTGCCTTTGCCAAACTAATGTATATTAATCTGTTCTTTCTGACCTCACCATTTCTGCATCTCTACCAATTTATCCTCATCAGCACAACAGAAGCCTCAGAGCCCAGAGGTGAAATAGCTTGCCTAAAACTGGATCTGAGGTCTTTTGCTGCATATTCCAGCATCCTTTCACCATAGTATGGATGACTTTCAACAGACCAGCAGCTGCTCTAGATATTTTGTACCTACCAATTAATATACGCTGTGATGAAGAAAAGAAGAACCAAAGAAATTAGGTTTGGAATTGGTATTACCACTTAAAACAATCTTCTACTTTTCTGCCATGCAACCTTTTCCATCACGATTCGACTCAAATGTCCTGTGGCCTTTTTCAGTTCTCAAAAGCAAAGGACTGGCTTCCTCCTCCCTTTGTTCATTGATGTTATGTTTTCAGAGATATGGTTCCCACTATACCAACAGGTTTTGTATTTTTTCAGAAACTCTTCAATCTTCGTATTAAAATTTATGTTAATTGAACAAAGGCATGGTATAGAACAGTGTATACTACCAATCGTGCTTTTGTTTACTTTTTATGGACTTTCAGTTATTTAATATGTATGTGGTTGTATGCACGTGCATAGATATCTCTAGAGGTTCTCCCAAGAAACTGGCCTCTGAAAAGGGGAACTGGAAGGGGTAGGGAGAAGAAGAAGATGTTCTTTTTTATGTGTCTTATTTGTACTATTTGAAGTTTTAAAAACAATGTTTATGTATTTTAACAAAAAAAATTTTTAATGTTGACAGGTACACTAAAAGCCCAGACTTCACTACTATACAATATATACATGTAATGGAATTCAACTTGTACCCCCTAAATCTATTAAAATAAAAAAACAAAGTGTTTTCAAAAAAATTTAATGTAAAAACAATAAATCTCAGAAAACGAGGTTATTTTGATGAACACTAAAATTTGAAATTAGGATTTACAAATGATAATTGCAATCTTATATAAGCTTCAGTATCCAAACCATTTCTGTATTTTGTTTAGGTTGAATAATACAGAGAAAATCCTGGTTAATACAGATTAAGTAATTACAAATGGTAACAGTGTTCTTTTAATTGCTCTGCAACTAGGCAGATTCAGAAACTTGAAATAGGACTAATGCAAAATATTTATTGAAAATATTATAATCATATCTGGTACAATGAACAATGTCCAGGTGATAGGCACACTGAAAGCCCTGACTTCAGCATTATACAGTGTATCCATGTGACAAAAACATTTGTACCCCCTTAATATTTTGAAATTTAAAAAATATTATAATCAAGTGGAGAACAGATGGAGATATAGATGACACAAGAATGGGAGAATGTTGATAATGATAATGTTGAAGCTGGGTGATAGTATAGGGTGCTTCGTTATTCTATTATTACTTTGTATTTGTTTCAAAGTATCCTTAATACAATGTTTTAAAAATTGGTTCATAAAAATAGCCAACAACTGCTCACATACTTTATTATAAAAGTCAAACACTGAAAAATTATAAAGCTCTAAATTTAAGAATTTAGAAAACCCTATCTATCCCATACGACATGTTATACATTTATTATTATTACACATAAGAATGTCTATCAAACAAATAAACTTTGCTATATGTTTAATTGTGCTCAGCACACATAAGCAGTGGTTGCATAGTTACCTGTGGATTTTTCTCTAAGCAGACATATGCAGACCTGTATTTTAAAAAGACCAATGTAAAGCTACAACTTTTCTAAATAATTACATGTTTACAATAAATTCAAATGTATACTCAGAAATAACAGGAAAAAATTAATACTGACATCTACACACAAAAAATAGTTTCCCTGACAGCAGATATTAACTAGTAGTGGTCCCAACATATCAAAATTTATTATATTAAATTTGCCAGGCATGGTGGCTTGTGCCTGTAATCCCAGCTACTCAGGAGGCTAAGGCGGGAGGATTGCTTTTTTTGTTTGTTTGAGACAGGTTCTTGCTCTGTCGCCCAGCTAGAGTGCAGTGGCGTAGTAGCACACTGCAACCTCAAGCTTCTGGGCTGAAGCAATCCAAAGTGCTAGGATTACAGGCATGAGCCACCATGAGCCCAGGAGTTCAAGGCTGCCGTGAGGCATGATCAGGCCATTGCACTCCAGCCTGGGCAACAGAGTGAGACTTTGTCTCTCTTAAAAAAAAAAAAATTATTAAATTGATTTTTATTATAGGTTTTTAAATAGTTCAAATATGTCTTCAAAATGAAATTCAGATCAAAACATTTATTGTACCCCTGAAGTCCAGGGTACTTTAAAAACTGTGTCCACTAGAGTATGATAAAATTAAAGGCAGGAAATATATTTTATTCATTTTTCTCTCTACAATACCAAACACAATAGTTTGATGAATGAATATTGTTAACTGGAGGTATGGAAAAATTGATTTCTAAGCCCAAAATAATCTTATTAGAAATTCATCTGTGTTGATTTTTGAGTATGCAAAGTCCATCCTTAATATGAACAATTCACTACAAACATTTTTAAATTAGAAAATAAAAATCCACAGTTCCACAGTCTGTCATTTTTCTATGTTTAAAGTAATATATACTTGTAAGAATTTTTTACTAGTGTGGGTGTGGTGGCTTATGCCAATCTCAGTGCTTTGGAAAGCGAAGGTGAGAGGATCCCTTCGGGCCAGGCTGGGCAATCTAGTGAGACCCCCATCTCTACAAAAACTAAAAAAATTAGCTGGGCATGGTGGCACACAACTGTAGTCCCAGTTACTGGGGAGACTGAGGTGGGAGGATCACTTGAGCCCAGGAGTTGGAGGTTGCAGTGAGAATGATGATGCCACTGCACTCTAGCCCGGGCAACAGAACAAGACTTGTCTCTATAAAATAAATAAATAAATAAAAGAATTTTTCACTTGGAAAAATAGGATCACATTATGGACATAATTTTTGAAACCTATTTTTCTTTTCCCTTAACCATATATCTAGGACATCTTTTTACTCAGTGTGCATCTAGGTTCTCTCATTTCCTTTTAAAGGATACGTTGTGTTCTGTCATTTGGAAGTACCATAGTTTAACCAGTCTCCTACTAGTAAACATTTAGGTGAATTTCACTTTTTGGTATTACATACCATGGTGTAATGATATGTTTACACTTACATCTTTGCACTCTTGTTAGGGTATTTTAAATTGTGATGTTGTATAAAACATCATGTATAGGTACATGCCTTTAAAAATCAAATATTATTAGAAGGCTGATTGTTTTAAAGTAGTCATTTTCTCACTTTCATTGCCTTTCCCAAGCCCTCAAAAGAATTATTAAACCTCTCTGAAAATGATTAGTGTTTTTTTTTTTTCCCCTTAAAGGTATCTTAATGGAAACTTCTTTTCTCCTGCTCTGTCCAAACTAGATGTGTCCTAGGACTTCCGCATAGCTGTCAGCCTGGGATTTCCCTTCACTTCTTGGCTGGGCATGTATCCCATCTTCCCTCAACCTAGGGTCTTCCTTTTTTTGTTTATTTGCATGTTTATTCCTTTGATTTGTAATCGTTCCCTAAGAGAGGATGAATAGAAAGTAAATTTTTGAGACATTACATGTTTGCAAATGTCTTTATTCCACCCTTGCACTTGATCGATGATTTGCCTTGAAAATATTTCCTCAGAAATTTGAAGACATCACTCCATTGTCATACAGCATTCAGTGTTGCTGTTGATCAATCCAATGCCATTGTGATTTTTGATCCTTCGCATATGATCTCTTCTTTCTTCTCTGGAAGCTTTTAGGATGTTCTCTTTGTTAGTGGTTTTCTGAAATTTCATTATGCTATGCCTTATGTAAGGCTAATTTTTTTTTTTAATTCCCTGGGATGAACACCAGAAGTTTTTGTATGGGAAAATGCCATTGTATTATTCTTTGATAATTTATTTCCCTTCACATACTAGCCCTGCCCTGCTCTGAGAAAATGACCCCTGTGAACTATAAACTATATCACCCAGTCTAAATTGCCGGCTAGTTTCTGTTTAGGTCTGGCCAGTGTGTGATCAGATCACAGGAAGAGAGAGAGGTCAGAATATTTCTTCCCTGCAGTATCCTTGTTCTAGAGCCACATCTCTCAGGCATTTACTATATCTCCCACTGGAAGGCCCTTGCTCCTTGGCTCCAGTTCTCGTTGAACTCCGTTTGCACTACCTCCTCCCCTTATCGCTTCAGCCCTGGGAATGTAACAGCTTCTTGTTGTTACTAGTCTCTGGACACTATGCCACCCTTGTTTGTTGCCTTAATCCTTACTGCTCAGACCTCCTTAAG
Source organism: Daubentonia madagascariensis (assembly GCA_023783475.1). Lineage (NCBI taxonomy): Eukaryota > Metazoa > Chordata > Mammalia > Primates > Daubentoniidae > Daubentonia > Daubentonia madagascariensis. The sequence continues at coordinate 8,660,292 of JAKFHU010002088.1, forward strand.
TAGTTTCTTCATAAAAATCTCTTTATCTGAACAATGTGGGGTGAATTAGGCTTGTTGTTAGGACTCTGACACAATTTATTTCTTTCTCTCTTGCCTCCATTTTCCAAGAAATACTGGGTTTCCTAGATTAATCCTTTAACATTGTCCCCCATTTTCCATCTGTATGTCATCTCTTGAATCTAACTGCTGGGAAATTTCATTGTCTTCATCTTCCAAGCCTTCTATGAATTTCTTATTTCAGCAATCATGTTTTTCATTTCCAAGAGGTCCACTTATTCACTGATTATTCCTTTTTTCCCAATTTTTTTTTTTGCAGTGCAATTAGGCTTATACACAATTTTTTTATTGTGGTAAAATACGCGTAACATAGAACTTACTACCTTAACTATTTTTAAGTATACAGTTCAGTGGTGTTAAGTACATTAATATTGTTGTGCAACCATCACCATCATCCATCTTTAGAAATCTTCCTCTTGCAAAACCGAAACTCTTTACCCCTTAAATAATAACTCCCCATTTCTCCCTCTCCCAGCCCCTGGCAACTACCGTTCTACTTTCTGTTTCTGTGTTTTTGACTAGTCTGAGTACTTCATGTAAGTGCATTCATATAGTATTTCTCTACTGATTATTCTGTTTTATTATAGCATTTCATTGTTGTTTATTTATGTTTCATAGGTGTAATTTATTTCTCTTCCTGAATTCTCTTTGTTTCTCCCAAATCCCTTTGTTTCATGATGGAGACATTCCTCAATGTTAAGTGACTCTCACATAATCGTCGATTGTTAGCTCTGTATGCTCAAATAAGACTTGTCGTCTGGTGGACTTCACTTTGGAGTCATCAAGCAGGGATCCACTTGCTTCATTGTAGGACCACCAAATGTCACTTCTTGTGCTGTTGATTTTTTCCAGAAGAGAATTTGCCAATCTCTTGTCTAGCATTCTCGGAGCCAAGTGCAGGCATTAAGCTGAGCACCTCAAATTCAGAATGGACTTTCATTTAATGGAAATATTTTTCTGGAAGAAATTCCTTGAAGTGAAATTGTGCTATCCAAGGGTATGCATTTTAAAATTTGATGGATTCCAATGCAATTTTGGAAGCATCCAAAGAAAAAAGTTTAATGTGGTGGAAAAGAACCAAGCAAATGCATTTTATAAGCTTTAAATGTCAGCAGAATTTAATTAAGTGCTTTCCTTATGGAATTAATGTTCCAAGAGGTAAAATAGACTGAAATAAATTCTGCTTTTCCATGGGTCTTACTTGGCTTCAGAATTAGTGCTAACATAGGCTATTTGAAAGACTAAATTTCTCATCTTACCAGAAAACAAACTTAGATTCTCTTAAGAAGCCATTTGATTGGTATTATAGTAGAGGCAAAAATGGAACTTATAAAGAGGTACTTGGTCTTATTTATCTATAAGGACCTAGGAAAGGAGCAACTGAAAAACGTTGCTTAAACCACATGATCTTTGGTAACTGATATTTGAGTTTATGACTTAACTGTTTGTGGGAAATCTGATCTCAGTGTGATGATTGTCCTATAGGTTATAATAATGGTTAGCAAGAAACCATTTAATCACAATCCAGAGAGAGGCAGGCTACAGAGCATGAAGATAAGTAACTTCTAGAGTACCTAAATTATATCCAGGTCATAATTATATAACCTGTAGGATCTAGCCCTATGCTAATCTAAGTAGGTTTTTCCTTTTTTAAAATTGCTGATCATCTTACTTACCCCATAAGCTTGCTCCATATTTTGTCCTAAATTTCTCAGTACGTAGCAGACAGTAAGAAACTCTATAAACTCCATTCCAGAGAGGCCAAGCCTCAGCCAGAAATAGACATTTCCCCTCCAAAATGATTGTAAGGAAGTCTTTAAGTTTTCAGTCTCTATGGTGACAGCTTGATGGAGATAGTTGAGGACTGGTACATGAAATGTACCTTGCCTTTTTTTTTTTTTTTTTAAGACAGAGTCTCACTCTGTTGCCCAGGCTAGAGTGCAGGGCCATCAGCATAGCTCACTGCAACCTCAAACTCCTGGGCCCAGGTGATCCTCCTGGCTCAGCCTCCCAAGTAGCTGGGACTGTAGGCAAACACCACTGCACCCGGCTAATTTTTCGTAGAGACGGGGTCTCGCTCTTGCTCAGGCTGGTCTTGAACTCCTGAGTTCAAGCGATCCTCCTGCTTGGGCCTCCCAGAGTGGTAGGATTACAGGCATAAGCCACCATACCCAGCCTGCTTTGCCCTTATAAATTCTGTAACCACTCAACATGAGCTCACAGACACCAATCATTGCCATGTAATAGCAATCACTTTACCACTGCTGAACTGGAGCTGGGATTTCTTAACAGTGCGAAGCAGAAGAGAGAAAAATATGTCCAAACTACAATGTACCTAATTCATTCCTTCTCTCCTATTCTTTTACCCTGTAGATATAGTTGAATTTTGCTTGAAGAAATTCAGTTAAAGCTGTATGTTGGCAAAGGTATAGTCCAAACATTGGTTTATAGCAAACAAAATTTGAGCTTCTACTATTTACTAGATACTATATTCTTTACAGATACTCTACTATTGTCAATAAATATTTGTGAGTGAATGATTTTAAGAGCACTAATGTCAATAATGATTAGTACTATCTTTTCTTAATATCACTTAGGCATGCCAGAATACAGAATGCGTTCAAGGAGCGGAGTGTCAAATCACTACTTCCTGTTACACACAGTGGGATGTAGCTTAGCCCGCATTTTTTCTGTCCTTGGCCAGTTGAGAAAATTAACTGAGCCACAGTACCCAGTCGGATGACTTAGACAGCTAACATGTGAATAAACTTAACCACTTACCCCTCCCATGTAGTGAAAAGCATAGTTGACTCCCCCTATGTAGTGAAAATATAGGCTTGCCCAGACTTGGTATTTTGAAAACTAAAATAAGACTCTTTGTTTGACTCAGCTCCTAAGTAGTCATTACACATGGGGCACAAAGACCTCTTCTGGAAGATCTCTCTAAGGAGAAAAGAGCTTCTGTGGACTAGCAGCTCTCTGACCTATGAATGATGACAATCATCTATCATGTCAAAATTGGTTTTTTTTTGTATTTTCTTCAAAGCAAAGACCTTTCACAGTCTCTACTAACTTCACTTTAAGTATGTACAGTTCTGAGAGTTGCAGCATAGATTACTTCTCAATATGTGCATAGTGTATTAATAGTGAGGATGAAAAAGAGGAAACCAAAAGGGAAGTTAAATTCATGCTCACTACCTAAGTTACTAATAAAATGACAACCCCACTCCTCCTTGCCCACACCCCAAGAGGGTATACACCAGTCAAAGTCTAAGCTTCCTTTCCTTTCCCTCAGTTCTAACATGATTTTTCTTCAATGCTCTGTAAAACTGGTGTTTTCAGTTGATTATTCCCTTAGGAACTTCCCCCAGTTTCTCATCACTTCTGTCAGTGTAATTCTACTGATCTCTAAATCTTCTGCAACTCAAGAGCAGAGGAATTTTGAGTGGTAAATAACCTTAACTCAAACTTCCCCTTCTTATTCTGGCAATTATAGCACTATCTCGCCAAGACTCCAGGTTCTAAGATATAGGATGATAATTTTATTGATAGTTAACATTTATTGAACAATCAGTTTGTCTCAGGCACTGGGCTGAGCACTGTATACACTATACCACATTTATACCTTATAGCAATCTTATACACAGTTACCATTCAAAGTCATCCCACTGGATACCATGGCTCTAATTAACTCCACCCAGGTTTGATTGTGCCAATTAGTTCCTAAACATGTCTGGAAATACTCTCCATTGTGTTAATTTGTATTTGTTTGTATAGTACTTAGTGCTTCTTTTCTTTTCCTTTCCTTTTCTTTTCTTTTTTAGAGACAGGGTCTTGCTCTGTCACCCAGGCTGGAGTGCAGTGGTGTCAGCATAGCTCACTGCAGTCTCAAATTCCCGAGTGCAAGCAATGCTCCTGTCTCAGCCTCTGAGTAGCTGGGACTACAGGTACATGCCACCACACCTGGCTAATTTTTAAAAAATAGAGATGGGGTCTCACTATGTTGCCCAGGCTGGTCTGGAACTCCTGGCCTCAAGCAATCCACTCACCTCCGCCTCCCAAAGTGCTAGGATTACAGGCAGGAGCCCCCGTGCCAGCCTGTTTCTATGCATTCTCAATTCCCCTTACAGCAATTTTTTAGTCCTCAATGCCAGAGATCATGGTTTCTCTTCCCTTTCACCCTTCCCTTCATGCTTAAGGCAAGTGCTTCATAAATGTTGTTGAGTGACTGATAGTATGAAACAGTGAATGAAAGAAAGATCTGTCAGAAGCAAACAAAGTAATGCGACCCTGGGCCTTGTGTTCAAGTCCAGGTGACAAATAACTATGTGTTCTACAGCTTTGCACATCAGGGTAATTTTCAGAATAAGGCAGGTCTGTGCCTCTGACAGAGCATCCTTTCAACGGCAGCCAGAAAACTGATCTCTTGATTCTCCGTTCCTGGGTGTGTAGACATGTAGACAGAAGAAAGCAAGGGATAGGCTGCCATGACATGTCCAGGGGACTTTGCCAAGAAAGTGCAAAGCCAGTAACCTCCACAGTGGCAAGAGAAGTCAGGTTGCAACTAACTCCTTGTCATCTGCTACAGCAGAGTCAGCAACCTGGCAGCTTTCCTTTTCTCTACTTACAGAACATGTTCCTTCTTCCAGGCACCTCCCTGGATCTCTGATCCTAAGGAGATCCTACAACCTCTCTCCCAATTCCACAAAAATCAAAAGAAGATCAGATCCGTGGTTACCATCCAACTCTGGATGAGTGAAACAGGGGAGAAGATCTAGAGATTTTCAAAGTAGCACTTGAAAAGGGACCGAACAGAACTGAGTCGTACCTCTGTTCTAACCATTGGGCCAGTTACTTCTTTGGTAGAACGACAAATGGAAAACAACTCTTGAAACCATTGAAATGAAAACTAAATCATTCCAGTTATACCAAACAGAGCAGAGAAGGCCTGTCAACATTCCACATTCACACAAAAAGGTAAGAATGATCAAATTCCATGGGGCTTATGTGTGGCTTTTACTTTAAAGGTGGAAAAAAAATTTAAATGCTTCATAATTCAGAAGGTAGGATCATAGGATTTTAGAGCTAAAAACATCTTGGAGCTCATGTAGTCCAAGTTCCATATTTTACAAATGAAGAAAACTGAGATCTGGAGAAGAAAAGGAACTTTCTGAAGGCCACAGGAGTGGTAAGAGAGCCAAGATGAGAGCTCAAGTCTCCTGACTGCAGAAAAGATGCCTGTACCTGGGCAAGGCTCTCACATTCAACTAAGGCCTAGGGAACATAAGTGAACATGACAGCTTTGCAGAAAGGTAAAGTTCTGATGCTTCCACCCCCTCCGTGCTAAGCCATAACACAGCAGTCCTGGTTCTTCTAAAAAATTCCAAGTTCTCTGATTTGCATGTTGATCTCATGTATAAGTGGGGGAAAAAGCATGTGAAAAGAGAGACAAAGAAAGAAAAAATAGCACAACATAAGCAGAAGCAAAGTCCTTTATGGCTTAGGAGTATTTAGCAGAAAATTCAGAATCAGGAGGACCTGGATTCTCCTGGGTCTAGCTGTGCCACTGACTAGCTTTGAAAAATCACTTAAATTTAACCTCTCTGGGCTTGAGTTTTCCCGTCTGCAAAATGAAACCACCCTATGTTAAATGATTTCTAAAGTCTGGACTTCCGGAAAAATGGCGATCTGATAGCGTCCTACCACCACACCGCTCCCAGGGAAGGAGGTGAAGAACGCCAGCGGCTGCCTGCGAGCACGGACCGCTCACTCCGAAAACAGCATTGCGAATGACAGAGAAACAACGCCGAACGCCCAGCCCAAGAAAACAGGTACAAAATTTTCACAAAGATCGGAGGGCGCACGGAGCACAATAGAGCCCAGAGCGCGGGAGGGACGCACTCGCCAGGTCCAGGCACGCGACCTGCCCCCCAAGCGGTTATGCGCCTCCCCATACACGCAGTCAGGGACAAGCCCAGAGTTGGGGCAGGGCGGTTGCACAAGACAACAGACGCTGTGGAGTTGGAGTAATCACGAAAGCCAAACACAACCCTCAGCTGCAGTGTACAGAGACCGCGCAGGGCTGGGGATCACGCTGGGCAGAGATTCAGCTTCCCGGGACAGTGCGCGGGAACCCGCAGGCCGGCACTGCGCCACTAGAAGTCAGCGGGACTGGGCCCAGGAGTTTAACGGAGAGCGGGACACGCCCTTAGGGGCTGCTGGCAATTGCCTCCGTTGGACACAGGCCGGGTGAGAAAAGCTGCGCTTCTGGCGCGATCGGAGCCCAGCTGTGCGCCAGGCTGGCGGCGGCCGCCATCTTTACAGCCGCCCGCGCGGAGCCGTGAGCCGCGTCTCTAGCTCCGCCCCGCCCCGGCCCGGGGCTCTTCTGCTGGGGCGAGACAGGCTTTGCCTTTGGTGGCCAGGGACAGCTGCATCCGTGGGTTCCAGGTGGGACCAGGTCCCAGAACTGTAGCGGCAGGACCTTTGGGTATTGGAAACAGTTTGCAGCTCGTCCATCTGGTTCTGCTACCCCGGCTCTGGCCTCTGACAAGTCCGCTAGGTGCCGGTCCTAGTGCCCGCCCCTTCAGGCCCCAGCCCTTCTGTACCCCAGAGATCGCTCATTTTGAAGGTTGCTGGCTATAGTGACTCATTTGGTATAACTGCCGGTTCCCATGACAACCAAATACCTCAAGAGCCACAGGCTGAACCACAGCAGCTCCCCATAATCCTGCCCACTTCAATAGGGAATTTCGCGCCACCCAAGAGCACTTCCAGCGGCCACTACTCCCCCCTCCCCCCGGTGGAGACTGCTGGGGATAGAGACGGCCACCCGCCTCGCCTTGGGGTCTAGTGGTGGAAAAGGGGTGCACAATTGGAGATCCCCCTATCAACCAGTATCACGCGGAGATGCACATCAGAAGGGCAGACACACGTGGCTAGATGAGCAACCTCTGAGCTGTGTAGAATTTTCCCAACTCAGCTCTCACACTGCAGCCAAAAGAAATTTTGTTTCTACCTGCACCTCAGGAGGAGCAGGGTCAAAGTAACCCCTAGGAGCTACAAGGCCCCTCCCAAAGCACGGGGCTTTCGCATACCTCAACTGGGGAATCAGAGTCTGCCACGGACATAACAGAATACCTAGCTAATAGGGAGCGGAGGACTCATATCCTCAAGTACAATCCATTAGCTCAGAGCCCAAGCTGGGAGGTCATTCTCACCACACTCCACTGGGAAGAGGAGAAGACCACAGGTCAGAGTTAACTCAAGATCCACCAAACTTGCTAAAATACACCTAAGGCAATACAGGCCACTACTTCTCTCCCTGGCTTTGCCAAGGAACAATAATTGTGAGCCTGGTGACAGGGCCATAAACTAGCTCTAACACCCCCAGCTCTCGACCAAGAGGCCAGATGAGAAAAAACCAGTGAAAGAACTCAGGGAACATGAAAAATCAGAGTGAAAAGTCACCCCCAAAAGAAATTATCAGTTCCTCAGCAATGGATACCAACCCAAATGAAATGGGTAGAATGACAGAAGAGGAATTTCCTTTATGGATTATAAGAAAGCTCAATGAAATTCAAGAGAAAATTGAATCCCAGCACAAAGAAACCACAAGAAAAACACAAGAAATGAACGAAAAATTCTCCAAAGAAATAGAAATATTACGGAAAAATCAAATAGAAATCCTAGAAATGAAAGAAGCATTCAAGGATCTACAAAACACAGTGGAAAGCCTTAAGAATAGGCTGGACCATGCAGAGGAAAGAATTTCAGAGCTAGAAGACAGCTCCTATGCGCTAAATAAATCAGCCGAAGAGAAAGAACACAAAAACAAGAGACAGGAAAAAAGCATACAAGAAATATGCTTATGTATAATGTAAAGAGGCCAAACATAAGGATTATAGGTATCCTCGAGGGAGAGGAGGAAAATTTGCATGGGCTGGAAAATTTATTTGAAGGAATAATAGAGGAAAATTTCCATGGCTTAGCCAGAAATCTCGATATCCAAGTACAAGAAGCACACAGGACTCCTGGGAGAGTCAATGTGAAAAGGCATTCACCACGCCACATAATTATTAGGCTGACCAAAGTAAACACAAAAGAGGCACTCCTCAGAGCTGTAAGACGAAAAGAACACGTAACCTACAAAGGGAAACCGATCAGATTAACTGCAGATTTCTCAGCTGAAACCTTACAAGCCAGAAGGGAATGGGGAGACATCATCAATCTCCTAAAACAAAACAAAGGTCAACCCAGAATTCTGTATCCTGCCAAACTAAGCTGCTTATATGAGGGAGAAATAAAGACGTTTCCGGATAAGCAATCACTGATAGAATTTGCGAAATCCAGACCGGCCTTGCAAGAAATGCTTAGACCTGCATTATACACTAAACAGAGCAACAGACACCCACCTATGTAAAACTACACAAAAGCTAAAACCCCAGAAACCAGATTCCACAATGACGCAAGAGGTAAAACAAAAGATACCACCCAACAGAATAATCAGAAATTTACCCCAAATATCAATTCTCTCAATAAATGTAAATGGCTTGAACTGCCCATTAAAGAGACATAGGCTGGCTGAATGGATTAAAAAATACAAACCAAGTATCTGTTGTCTGCAGGAAACACACCTTACACACAAAGACGCACTCAGACTCAAGGTGAAAGGATGGAATACAATTTTCCAGGCTAATGGAAACCAAAAGAAATCCGGAGTAGCCATCCTCATTTCAGATGACATAAACTTTAAAGCAATAAAAGTAAAGAAGGACAAAAATGGACACTATATAGCGGTGAAGGGAAAAATCTCACAAGAGGATTTAACAATCCTAAACATTTATGCACCCAACACAGGAGCACCCAGGTACATAAAGCAAATACTGCTAGATCTAGACAATATAATAAGCAGCAACGCCATAATAGCAGGGGACTTCAACACCCCACTGACAGAACTGGACAGATCCTCCAAACAAAAAACAAATAGAGAAATAAAAGACCTAAACAGGACTAGAGAACATTTGGGCCTAACAGATATCTACAGACACTCCACCCAAATAACACTGAATATACATTCTTCTCATCAGCTCATGGAACTTTCTCTAAAATTGACCACATCCTAGGCAACAAAACAGATCTAAACAAATTCAAAAAAATAGAAATCATACCATGTATCTTTTCAGACCACAGCGGAATAAAATTAGAAATCAATTCCAACAGAAACTCACATCGTCCTCCAAAAATGTGGAAACTAAACAATCTACTGCTGAAAGTTTATTGCGTCAAGGAGGAGATTCAAATTGAAATCAAAAGATTCTTTGAACTAAACGATAACGGAGACACAAGTTATCAAAATCTGTGGGATACAGCAAAAGCAGTCCTGAGAGGAAAACTTATCACCATAAATTCCCACATCCAAAAGACAGAAAAGTCACAAATCAGTAAACTAACGAATCATCTTAAGGGAATGGAAAAGGAAGAGCAAAGCAATCCTAGAGCCAGCAGAAGAAAAGAAGTAGCCAAAATCAGAGCAGAATTAAATGAAATCGAGAACAAAAGAACAATACAGAAGATGAATGAAACGAAAAGTTGGTTCTTCGAAAAGATAAACAAAATAGACAGGCCACTTGCCAGGTTGACCAGAAGCAGAAAGGAAAGGACTCTAATAAGCTCAATTAGAAATGAAAAAGGAGAAGTCACAACTGATACCGTGGAAATACAAAACATCATCTTTGAATACTACAAAAATCTCTATGCCCACAGACACGAAAACGTGGAGGAAATGAACAAATTCTTAGAAACACACTACCTCCCCAGGCTCAACCAGGAAGAAACAGAATTTCTAAACAGACCAATATCAAGCACCGAAATTGAAGCAGTAATAAAAAATCTACCCACAAAAAAAAGTCCCGGACAAGATGGGTTCACACCTGAATTCTACCAAGCCTACAAAGAAGAACTGGTGCCTATACTGCAGAAATTATTTGAAAATATCCAGAAGGATGAAATCCTCCCAAACTCATTCTACGAAGCCAATATCACCTTGATACCAAAGCCAGGAAAGGACACAACAAAAAAAGAAAACTACAGACCAATATCCCTTATGAATATAGATGCAAAAATTCTCAATAAAATCCTTGCAAACCGAATTCAAATGTACATCAAAAAAATAATCCATCATGATCAGGTGGGCTTTATTCCCGAGATGCAGGGATGGTTCAACATACGCAAATCTATAAATGTAATCCACCATATAAATAAAAGTAAGAACAAAGATTATATGATCCTTTCAATAGATGCAGAAAAGGCTTTTGACAAAATCCAGCATCCTTTTATGATAAGAACTCTTAACAATATAGGCATAGATGGCTCATTCCTAGAAACTATTAAAGCCATATATGATAAACCCACAGCCAATATCACACTGAATGGGGAAAAATTGAAGGCATTCCCCCTTAAAACTGGCACCAGACAAGGGTGCCCACTATCTCCACTTCTTTTCAACATAGTGCTGGAAGTCCTGCCCACAGCAATTAGACAAGACAGAGGAATTAGGGGCGTCCAGATGGGGGCAGAAGAGGTCAAACTTTCACTATTTGCAGATGATATGATATTATACATAGAAAACCCCAAAGATTCAACTAAGAGATTACTGGAATTGATAAATGAATTCAGCAAAGTCTCAGGATACAAAATTAATACACACAAATCCATAGCCTTCATATATGCTAATAACAATCAAGCCGAGAAACAAATTAAAGATGCAATACCTTTCGCAATAGCAACAAAGAAAATTAAATATTTAGGAACATATCTAACTAAGGAGGTCAAAGACCTATATAGAGAGAATTATGAAACACTGAGAAAAGAAATTGCAGAGGACGTAAATAGATGGAAAGCCCTACCATGCTCTTGGATAGGCAGAGTCAACATAGTAAAAATGGCTTTGCTACCTAAATTAATTTACAGAATCAATGCAATCCCTATCAAAATACCAACATCATTTTTTGCCGATCTAGAAAAAATAATTCTACGCTTCGTGTGGAACCAGAGAAGACCCCGTCTAGCCAAAGCAATCTTAAGCAAAAAGAACAAATTGGGAGGCATCTGTCTACCAGACTTCAAACTATACTACAAGGCTATAGTAACCAAAACTGCATGGTATTGGCACAAGAACAGACACGTAGACCAATGGAACAGGACTGAGAACCCAAATATAAAACCAACCTCATACAGCCACCTGATCTTTGACAAATTCCAGAAAAATGTACACTGGGGAAAAGATTCCCTATTCAACAAATGGTGCTGGGAAAACTGGATGGCCATATGTAGAAGACTGAAAGTGGACCCACACCTCTCACCTCTCACAAAAATCAGTTCACAATGGATAACAGATCTAAACCTAAGACATGAAACCATAAGAATTCTCAAAGAAAACGTTGGAAAAACTCTTATGGACATTGGCCTAGGCAAAGAATTTATGAAGAAGACCCCCAAAGCAATGACAGCAGCAACAAAAATAAATACATGGGACCTGATCAAATTGAAAAGCTTCTGCACAGCCAAGGAAACTATCACTAGAGTGAACAGACAACCTACAGAATGGGAGAAAATATTTGCATGCTATACCTCTGATAAAGGGCTGATAACCAGAATCTATACAGAACTTAGGAAAATCAACAAGAAAAAATCAAACAATCCTATTAAAAAATGGGCAAAGGACATGAACAGAAACTTTTCCAAAGAAGACAGAATGATGGCCAGCAAACATATAAAAAAGTGCTCAACTTCTCTAATCATCAGGGAAATGCAAATCAAAACCACAATGAGATATCACTTAACTCCAGTGAGATTGGCTCATATCAAAAAATCCCCACATAACAAATGTTGGCGGGGATGTGGACAGATAGGAACACTCATACGCTGCTGGTGGGACTGCAAATTAGTACAATGTCTATGGAAAAGAATATGGAGATACCTCAAAGAATTAAAAGTAGAATTACCATTTGACCCAGCAATCCCACTACTGGGTATTTATCCAAAAGAAAAAAAGACATTTTATAATAAAGACATCTGCTCTCGAATGTTCATAGCAGCACAATTCACAATTGCAAAGTTGTGGAAACAACCAAGGTGCCCATCAATAAATGAGTGGATCAATAAAATGTGGTATATGTATACCATGGAGTATTACTCAGCAATAAGGAACAACAGTGAATTAACTCCTCTCGTATTATCCTGGTTGGAGCTAGAACCCATTCTTCGAAGCGAAGTGTCACAGGATTGGAAAAACAAGCACCACTGGTACTCACCATCAAACTGGCACTAACTGATGAACACTTACATCACACAGGGCAATAACATTCATCAGGGGGCGGGCGGGCGGGAGGGGGGTGGAAGGGATGGGAAAAACTCTCACTGAATGGATGTGGGGAGCACAGTTTGGGGGATGACCACGATTGTGGCTCTGACACAGGCAGAACAGGGGCAATGTGTATGGCCAAAGTGTTGTACCCCCATGATATTCTGAAATTTAAAAAATGAATTAAAAAAAAATGATTTCTAAAGTCTATTTCATCTCTAATATCTTAGAATAATATTAGGGCAGTATTCATGACACTAATAGAATTTTATCGCATCCCAGATTAGTAAATGAGGGTGGTGAGCAAGTATGTGGTTGATTGTGAATTCATTCAAATAAATATTTATTAATTCTATGCCAAGTCTAGAACTCTGAAGACAAAGAAGATATGGTTCATGTTCTCAAGGAGCTGTCAGGCTAGAGGAAAGACCTATAACACTCTTAATTCACAGATAATGTCTTATCTAATACTATCCAGGTCTGACCAAAGATCAAACAAGATCCAGTCTGTTCAGGAGGGTATTGCCAGAGGCAGGTTGGTAGGTAACGTCCTGATTTCTTTTCCCTTCTCACATCTCCACCAACTCCCAAGTATCACAAGTAGTAAGGATCACTGCAAGAACCCACCTAAAGAGCATTCTTGATTGACTGGCAGAATTGTGGTAAATCAGACACTGCAATATCAATGCTGTTCACCAAGAGTATTGTAATAGTAGATGTAAATAGTCATTACCTCAATTTGATCCTGAATCAAAGCAAAATGCTGGGATTCTGGAGTGCATGCCCATTGCTCTGCTCTGAAAATGAATAAATCCACAGAAGCATCTCTGTTCATTTGGGAAGTCAAGCGCAAGAAGTGGCCTGTGAAGTATGTGCTATATAATAGCGAAAAAAAAAAGAAAATGAAAGGATGAAATACTAGTACATTGTTAACAGAATCGGTTGGAACACAAACTGTAAGTTAATTTTGTTCTAGTATATCTCACTATTACCCTTTGCTCTCATGTTACTAACAAACTTCCTGAAAGTTTTCTTCATCCTCCAATTCCAGCCAGTCAAGTAACCCTTACTTTCTGGCTTTTCTAACTCACTTTCCAAAAAGCCAGGTTTCTCAAAGACTGCGTACAGCCCACTGACTTGCTGCTTCTACCTCTCTTCGAGACACCTGTCGCTGTTGTCCATCCATTCTTTCTTGAACTTTTGTCTTTATCACTTGCTGAACACTTCCAGCACTATTCTAGCTCTCCTTCTGCCTTTCTTCCCATCTCTGCTGTGTCTTCTTTGCTGGCTTTCTGTCCCTAAACATAGACCTTGTCCTTGAGCTTTTTTCAACCCTCACTATACATGGTACTCTCTCCTGGGAATCTCATGATACTGCCAGAGCTTAAACTCTTTCACTTCTGCAGAGGATTCTCAGTTCTAGAGGCATTCTCAAGACTTGACGGAGGTGTAAACAAGGTGCTTAATACAAGATACCCCCTCTATTGTAAGACTAAAATTTCAAGTTCTGCTATTGTTGTATACTACCTACTTATGCAGGGGTCGTGAGGCTAAATCCATCACCACTCCACATAACAACAAGGGGAGTGGCTGCATTTTCAGTTCAGCAACAACAGTTTCAATGGCCATGTAGGTGTATATCATGCAAAGTGAAAGCTTAGCATGTGGAATCATGTACACAGGTAACCTCTAATTATTTTATTATGTCTTAACTTAGGTGTTGTTCTTTCATTCAAATGGTACATATTTTGTGCATAAGTTTCCCAAGCTGCATAAGTGGAGGAAGGGCAGGCCTAGAAGAAAATAACTGGAGTGGCAGGCCCAGCCTCTAAAGAAATAACAGACTTTAGAAGAAATGCCTGCAGTCAATTCTCCCATGAATGAGACATGAATAGGGACCCTCTGCCTCGAAAGTTAGAAATCACAGAGATCAGGACTCTGAACAGAGCCACCCTCCTTTCTTTTTGGGAACCCACTCCATTTTTAAATTTTGTGTCCAACTTTGAGAATAGAGTTCAGAGCCTGTCTGATCATAAGTCCTAAACCAAGATGAATCATTCAGTCATAATATCACTGGCTTTAGCACTGTCTTATGATTAAGCAAAAACCTTTCCAAACAGCTTCCAAAAACAAATAAAAGTACACTGAGCACTTCATTGCACATTAAATGAACAGCTATTACTATATAGGGGCAAATAGAAACAGTAATGAACATTAAGTAAGCTTTCATATCCCACTGAAACTCACCTTAGTAGCCTGAAAGCAGAAATAGCTAAAGGAAAACCACATGACTAGAGAATTGTTCTCTAAAATATGCTTTAGGAACAGGGTAGATTTTTCCCTCTTCTTTTGTGTGTGTGTGTATGTGTGTGCTGGGGGTGAGGGGTTCTTTTAAAATATTACACAGTATGGGAAAAATTAAAATATACAGTAACGCCATAAATAAATAGAAATAAAACAAAGGAATATCATCCATATTATCCCCCAAATATAATTAACTTCTCCAGCCATTTTTCTATACATTTGTATATGTATTTCACACATAGAAAGAGCAAGAATGATACTACTCATATTATTTTGTAGCCTATTTTTTTCACTGACAACATATATCATGAAATTCTTTCCATGTCACATATAATTCTAAGGGCATTTTTAATGGTAGTATTAAAAATTCATATATGATTTAATTATTGTGTTAATAGTCACACCTGTAGTCCCAGCTACTTGGGAGGCTGAGATGGGAGGATCACTTGAGCCCAGGAGTTTGAGTCCAACCTGGGCAACATAGCAAGACCCTGTCTCTAAAAGAAAATTTTAAAAATTAAAAAAAAACACACACTTATGTCCGCACAAAAATCTGTACACAGATGTTTTTAGCCACTTTATTCATAATTGCCAAAACTTGGAAGCAAATAAGAAGTCAACCAAGGATAAATAAACTGTGGTACATCCATTCAATGGAACAGTATTTAAATAGACAGGAACTATCAAGCCATCAAAAGACAGGGAGGAACCTTAAACACATATTACTAGTTAAAAGAAGCCAATCTGAAATGATTCTAACTATGCAACATTCTGGAAAAGGCAAAACTATGGAGACAGTAAAAAGATCAGTGATGGCTGGGCATGGTGGCTCAAAACCTATAATCCCAGCACTTTGGGAGGCCAAGGCGGGAGGATCACTTGAGGCCAGGAGTTCAAGACCTGACTGGGTAACACAGAAAGATGCTGTCTCTACAAAATAATAAAAAAATTAGTAGGTTGTGTTGGCGCACAACTGTAGTCCCAGCTTCTCCAGAGGCTGAGGCAGGAGGATTGCTTGAGCACAGGAGTTTGAGGTTACAATGAACTATGATCCTACCACTGCACTCTAGCCTGAGTGACACAGCAAGACCTTGTCTCAAAAAAAAAAGACCAGTGGTTACCAGGGGTTAGTGGAGGGAGGGATGAATAGGCGAAGCACAGAGGATTTTTTTTGGGCAGTGAAATTATTGTATAGGATACAATAATGGTGGATACATGTCATTATACATTTGTGAAACCCACAGAATGTACACCACCAAGAGTGAACCTTAATGTAAACTATGGACTGTGGGTGATAATGATGTATTAAATATGAATGTAGATTCACTGATTGTAACAAATGTATCATGCTGGTGCATGATGTTGATAGTGGGAGTATATAGGGGGTAGTCATATGGGAACTCTCTGTATTTTCCACTCAATTTTGCTGTGAACCTAAAACTGCTCTATAAAATAAATTCTATTAAAAAACACAAACAGCTAAAATCTCAGGGATAGATGCATGTTGGATCAAGTAATTATTAGGAACCTGTCCCCCACCAAACTTTCAAGTAAAAGCCACCACCATTGCCCCACTTACTGAATCCAGAAACCTGGGCATTGTTCCTGACAACTTCTTTTGCCTCATCTCCCACTTTCAATTACTCATCCTCAAAGCATATCTTAATTTTATTTCCATTGCTGTCACCACTTTTCGAGACCAACCCACCATTAGCTTTCTCCAGGACTAAAATAGTCTAACAGTTTGCCTTGCTTTTATTCTTGCCAGATTTCAATCCATTCTCCACACAGCAGCCAGAGCAATCTTTTGGAAATAAATTTATGTCATTTTACTGCTTAAAACTTGAATAGATTTCTCTTCTCCTGCACTTTGAATAAGAGTGAAACTCTTCAAGGCTGGTCAGGCATCTGCCTATCTTCTAATCTCAACTCGCATCACTCTCCCCCTTGTTCATCAAGCACAAAGGACACGAACCTTCCTTCACACCACTTTGCTTAATACACTCTTCTGTAACTCTTCCTGTTACTCTGCCTCTGGATCTAATTTATTTCCTTTATAGCTCTTTGAATTTTATAAATTCTTATTGGTTTACTTAGTCTATTGCTCTCCCCCACTAATCTGGAAGCTCCACGAGAGCAGGACTTCATCTGTTCTGCCTATCATGGCATACTGGCACTTAACACTTCCTGGTACATCCTCGACAGTAGTGTACCCAGGATGGGCCAGTGAGATTAGTAAACCACCAGTGCGGGTAATAAGGGGATGCATTTAAAAACAACAATACAAACCAACTAGAAATTGGTCTGCCTCTTACTATTACCATGAGTTTTTAATTTTAAACAATGTCAGTGATAGAATATTCCTCCCTCCAAAATTCTTTTGTCAATCTAAATTCTGTAACAATTGTTGCTACTACTGAGTTTCATTAGTGCAAGCTTCAAATTAACATAGTTGTATTGCTTATGTCTCAATAAACATTTTATTTTACATAAAAGTTAATTCAGAGAATTTCCAGTTATGTAATAGGCTCCTGACACATGCAGACTCAGCTACACGCAGTCATTTCAAGAGTAAGTTCATAACAATTTAGAATTGTTCTAGCTCACTTTGGAAGCAGTTCATAGGTCAGACCCCTGTTGTACTACATATTCTTGAACTTAAACAGTAGATTCAAAATACATGATAGCACGTGACTGTAGAGGTTAAGAAACAGAATGATTTCTATCTGTCATACTGTGATGACAGTAAGACATTTTGGGGTCTTGAACTCCTGGGCTCAAGCAATCCTCCCACCTCAGCCTTCCAAGTAGGTGGAATTACAGGTATAAGCCACTGTGCTTGGCTTTGTTTAAATTTTAAAATAGTGAAATAGATTGCAAACTGCAAGATGTAACATTTTTGTCTGGTTAGGGCATATTTTAGTTTATACATGAAATATTTTACTGAATTTGAATAATATTAATAACTTTAAAATTGAAATTAATTATTTTAAAATTGTTATTTTTATTTGTTATTTAATAAGCTATAATATCATTATTCATCACTGCAACAGACTAATATATAGGCATATGTTTTTATATTTTCTCAAAAAAATTAATATAATTGAAAAATCTCACTTTTTACCTTTTTGGTACTGTGATATTAATTTTATTATTGTTTATTATTATCATGATTATATATACAAAATTTGACAAAAGAAAAATTTCACTCATGTTTCTTTTCTGGCCATTACTAGTATTCATGTTATTATTCTTATTCAAAATAAATTAATTGTGTAAGAGGAGGGGAGATAAAAAATGATCCACTCTAGGTTTCAAATATCTTGAACATGACAACAAAGGTAGGTGCTCAAGAAATATTTGTTGAATGTATAAATTAGTCAATTCAAAAAGTTACAAAGATGTAAGGATTTAGTCTCTTTCCAAAATAACCAGCCAACATACTAACTAAAGACACTGACAATTTTATTTCCACCTGGTAAAACCTATTTAGTTATATAAGATGCAAGGCCAGAGAAATCAAATTTTTTTCAAGAGGCAAAACATACCTACCCACAATATGACAATGAAGTAAAGGTTTGAGCTAGACCATAGTCACAAAGCAGTTTTGAAATGACTTTCAATTCTTTGAAGTAAGCCACATATTTTAGAAATACAGACTCCTGTGCTTACCATACAAAGGTATATAACTGGTGAGTGCAGAGGGGAGTACTCAGTTTCCTGCAGTTGGTTCCCTGGGAAAAGGTGGGAAGAGTTGTTGTTTTCCAGCAAAAAAGAGTGGACAGTCTATTCAAACCTCCACTTCTTTTACCTTTGTGACAGTAGTAGCCTGCTATGTTTCTAGGACAATAAGTTCCCTATGTTTTGCCACTTCTAACTTCTGGATAACAGTGTGAGTGAAATGGAGTTTCCACTGCTCTAGAGATCAAAGGTGTTCTGGGCTTTGAGCTTTATGAATGCCAGTCACTGTTCCTGTTTTCTTAGTTTTAGTTTGTCTCTTTGTTTTTTTTTCTCTATCTCTGTCTGTCTCTGTCTCTCCCTCTCCCCCCTCCCTTCTCTCTCTCTCTCTCTCTCTCTCTCTCTCTCTTTCTCACACTCACACACACACACACACACACACACACACACACAGGCAAGGAAACATTGTTCCCTAATCCCAGCTACAAAGGTGCTTTGGCTGTTGGCTCACATTTTTGAGATGTCAGTGCTGCTAATGGTGGAGCTTATCTGAAAAATTCAAGGAACTGTTTGAATTATAAGGGAAGTCCTTGCTTTGCCTGTTTTAGTTAAAATGTAATCTTAAAACATAGAGTTCAGAGTCCAAATCATTTTAATTATTTTGAAAGGTAAAAAGGAAGTGATATCAATATGTATAGGTTTTCCTTTTTTAAATTGGGGAGTTAATTTCCTTTCTATTTACCCACTATCTATTTGGGGAGGAGTTTATTTACTTAGGCTAGAGGAGACAGAAATGAAAGCCTTTACATTTTGCTTTTGGGTGGAGACTTATTAAGAAAGGTGCAGGAAAGAGCAAGGTAGAATTACGCGACACAAGAACATATTGTTACTTTCTATAAAATTGGCAGCTCTTATATTGCTTCAATTTGCACATAGTTTTTTTCTCACCCTCTCAAATTATACAAATGCATGTTGATTTGCATGATAAATGTGTTACTGAAAAGACTATTTATACTAAAGGAGAGCCTATTTATAGAAAAATATTGGTGAATCCTTTTAATTGAAAAATCACTTTCTGTTCTATAAAGCCAGGTTTTCAGGTAGCAGATTTGCTTAAAGAGAGGCACATCTGTATGCCAAATAATGGAATATATACCTTTTGAATCCAAGCCTGAATTTCACTCATTTTGATCTAGAAAAGCCAGTTTAGCAAGATTAGCAGCATCAATAACCTTCCCCAAAATAAAATTGTAAGTTATCCATTGTATACTAAAGTTGAACATACTAAAAGTTGAATTTGGACCCCCATAATTTAGGTGAAAACAAATCAGAGAAAGCAATAAATAAGAGCATTTCAAAATAAGATGTATGAGAAAGAGGCTAAAGGAAAAGGGAGAAGAGTATTTTGTAGTTTGCAGAGGATAAAACTGTTTGGGAGATTTTGTTAACTTTTTAAATAGATAAAAGCATATCATCTGTTGTTTTCTTTTACAGGAGCAACTGAAAGAATAAATAGCTCAGAGTTACTAGCAGAAAAATTTTGGGTGAGAAATAGTACAAGTAAGTCTTGACTGTGAAGGTGAAGGGCACCGGGGTGAGTTTCTGTGAAGGTTACTAGCACACAGCTCCACACTTCTCTAGCTCAGTTTGTCATGAAGCGAGGGGCTTGACTTAGAGCAAGTATTTCTGAATGCCTCTTCTCTCTGGTCCTACCATTCTAAAAGGCTGAATTGAAACTCCTTTTGTCTCACTGTTCTTTTCTTAAGAGTGGTTTTCCTCTTCTACTTTTCCTGACCATTTCTCCTACCAAGTTAAAAAAAAATGCAATAAGAAAGAGCAGCTTCTATAAAAACATAACCAAGCTGAATATAGGATGATTTCTGATACCCTATTTGTTTGGTAATGCTTATATAATGAACGTTTGTGTTTTGGTTTAAGGTAAGCTATATTGGACAAGGATAACACAACCTTTTTTTTTTTTTTTTTAAGAGACAGAGTCTTACTCTGTCATCCAGGATGGAGTGCAGTGGCCCGATCATAGCTCACTGTAACCTCAAACTCCTGGGCTTAAGGGCTCCTCCTGTCTCAGCCTTCCATGTAGCTAGGACTACAGGCACTGTGCCAACACGCCCTAGCTAATTTTTAAAAATTTTCTGTAGAGGTGGGGTCTTGCTGTATTGGCTGGGGTAGTCTTGAACTATGGACCTCAAGTGATCCTCCTGCTTTAGCCTCCCAAAGTGCTAGGATTACAGGTGTGAGCCACCACATCGGCTATCTTTTTTTTTCTTTTGGTAGTCATTTACTCCATGAATGAGTATTGGACCCTTACTCATGTGCAGATTTCAATGGGAGATGAGGTAAGAATGGGTAAATAAGACAACTGTGGACTTCCTATGGAAGAAGAAAAGTGCTCACCACTGGAGAGAGGAAACAAGCTGCCCTACTTCAAAGTTCTTGGCTCTCCTGTCAAGTTTATTCCAAAATGCCAAGCATTTCCTCTAGGCCCTTATGTTCATGCTATGTCTGGGATGAAAGTTCTCAGACTAGGTACAAACCAAAGCTTACAAAGATTAGGAAGGTAATATAAATAGGTAAATCTAGTTGGATATGAGACAATTGGGAGTTACTGGGTTTGGGGAGAGTCCAGGTTCCCACTGACAGGCATTCAAATAAAAACAAATTTTAAATATTTTGCAGGCCAAACAAATTACAGCTGGTTGGCTAAATTCAGCCCTATGCCCATCAAGCTTTTACTCCTTTCCTAGACAATAGGGATTAAATAATTCCTTCTTGTATGCTATATATGTATGTAAATCATACAGAAAATCAAAAGTAATTGAGAGGAAGGTCTAGATAGAGCATAATTTACTGAAATTCTACATACCTTAGGAGAGGCTATTTCTATAATTTTAGTCAAACTGTGAATTGAAGAATCCTTGTTCTGGTTTCTTATTTTAATTCTTCAAATCTGCTTAGGGCTAGGGACTATAAAATAATTTCTATGTAAATCTTTTTGAAAGGATGGAGCTTCCCCCACTCACAGGCCAAAAGGAAATTGCTGAGTTAGATGTAATCTATGATAGCTCAATGCTCTCTGATCATTTGGGGTATTTTGATTTATCAGGATAGATATAGTGATGTCTCATTCTTTCCTTACTATTTCATTTTCATCTTCAGTAAAAGAGATAACAGTAGCTGCATTTACCACCTAAAATTTTCAGTATAAATTCTTATAATTAGAGAGATTCCTGTCAATTTATACATCTGGAGGCATCTTAATGGAAACTTAAGACACAAGAGCTTTATAGTAATAGAGAAATAGTACCTTTTGGACCTTAATATGACACTGCAGGCTGTTCAACAAATCTGAATGTTGGTAAGAATGCAATTTTAAGGTAGAAAGTATCATAGAAGAAAAAATAAGGGGAGAAAGTAATCGGAAATTGTTTCCTCAAAAAATTAAATATCAAGAAAGCCAAAGTCAATAGTGTTTAAAAAAATCTGAGTCTGATTTTGCATATAAAATGCCTTTGTGAATTTCTGCTAAACATTGATAAAATCCTGGCAAATGCTAGGGTTCCGTGAAAATATTTGAACGGCTCTGCATTAGATAACTCTTCCAATGTCTCAGAAATAATAAATTATTGATATATTTCATTTTGGGACTAAAGTGAAGTTATAGGGTAACATGGTCATGTTTATTAAGGCCTGGCTTTGGTATTTGTGCTGTCCTGGAGAGCAGTAACCTGTAGACTTTCTGCCTAGCCTAAACCTTCTCAGCTGATGGAAAGCATTGGACTCTTTAAATGTAAATGGTGTTCACAGAGCTTGTCCTGCTGAGTATTTATAATCAATAAGAAAACATTTTGAACCAAATTTGACAACAGAGGTGTCTAGTCTTTGAAAAGAATGGAGAGGCCTCCAGTTGCTAGACCATGAAGTAAGAGAGCCGCCTAGTGGTCAAAGTGGTGCACAGATGTGCATTTATTTAAAGTTCTCTGTATTCATATGTATAGCATGTTCATACACTGCCTCAGTGCCTATCATTTTGAGACTTGCCACAAATCTCACAGAGTAACCTAATACATGCTCTGCAGTTAAATTACTTTCAAACACATAGAGTAACTCAGATGGACTAAGAAGCCTGATTCATAGAGGTTAAATGAAAATGTACTTTAAAAAATTTTAAGAAGACTAATTTGGCATCAGCATATTGATCATTAAACATTAGTACTTCAGGAATAGAAAAAACTGACAAGACTCCCTCCCTGATGCAAAAGGCTGACAATCTAGTAAGGAGATAAAGTAAATAGGTAGCTTATAAACTGTAACGTACAGATGGAGGAAGATAAAGTTGGAAAAGTATATGACTATTGCACGGTAGACAACTTGGAATTTCTGGTTGAGGAGCTTGAACCTGGTGACCTGGTAATGACATTGACAAAGGTGACTGGCAGCAGAGCATAAAATTGTTTAGAGTAGGGGGAAACTAAAAAAGGAAGACTAAGTGCCTTTCACGACAGCCTATAGTGGGGTTTTGAAACCCAGCTAAAAACGGGCAGTGGGAATCAAGAGAAGGAGATAGATTTAATAGTTTCTACTTTTTTTTTCTTTTCTGAAAGTGAGAAAGTGTGACTCCTAAGGAGCATCACCAAGTATACCAAGTATCAGACAAGCCAGTTTAATTAACTTATTTACTTAAAAAATAAAGAAACAAAATGTTTACTTTGAAAATATCCGTTCTAAAGTTCTGCATGACATCTAAAGAGAATAATGTGTTTCTTTAAATACTTTTTTTTTTTTTGAGACAGGGTCTTGCTCAGGCCAGAGTGCAGTGGCGTCATCATAGCTCACTGCAACCTCACACTCCTGGGATCAAGTGATCCTCCTGCTTCAGCCTCCCATGTTTCCTTAGTTTTTTCCTTAATTAATTTAAGCACATTTCCCATGACATCTTACATAAATGACTGATTTGTTCAATCATCACTGGAAAGGTTGGTAAACAAAGGAAAAATTCCCTTTTATCTGTTCCATCTATCACGATTTCAAAAAAAGAAATAAACATACAAATAAGGGATGCTTGTTTCCTTGAATAGGAAATAGTTTCTGGGTTTTGCCACATTCCTTTCTAATTAAGTAAAGAGGAAAAGAAGAGTTTAGGGTTAGGAAGTTAAGTTGGTTGAGGACTCGAAGGAAGAGAGAAGCACTGGCCAAGAGAAGGATAACTCTTCTTGGAAGATTGCATATCTACAGTCGATACAACCTCCTCACCATCTTTCCACCATCCAACACTTAGGACATCTTTTTCTTGTTCCTTTCAAGGCTGCTCTTGATATTCATTTTTACAGGGCATGCACAGGGCCACCTCAAAATATCCTAGTATATAATACTGTGTGCAAAAAGTTGGTCTAAGAAGTCATTCATTCAAAAAGATCAAAGTGACTTTCTTTGTGAGTTACCCAGGGAAGGCGCTGTTCTTGAAGCATTTCTACAGAGATGATAGGTGAAAAGTGTCTGCATATATTTTTGGAACCAAAAATCTGAACACATGACGTAGTAACAGGGCAGAATATGTCAGAACTATTCTATTTTAAAAACCTACAATGGCAGGATCCTTTGTCAGTTGCACATTCCCTGAAATTTTTCATTTCTCTGAGGGATGATCACTCCCTTGCCAAATGAGAAAAGCTTGAAGTTATAGTCTTTATCTCTCCAATGTTTATCTTAATGGCTCACTAGGTCCCACTGATTCTCTTTAACCCTGACCCAGTCTGTTTCCTTTTCCCTACCATCACTGGCTCTATCTTGGTTTAGACTCTCATTCTCTCTCACCGGTGCCAAACTAGCATATGTGTTTCTATACTCAACTCCCTTCCTCTCAATCCATTCTTTATCCTACCAACTGAGTTACCTGTTTTGAAACTCGCTTGTTTAAATTCTTCTGTTGACTTCCAAGATAAGTTCAAACTCTAGCCCTTCTGTGATAGCTGTGTGTGGGGTCCTTTCTCTCTATCCTTCCATTTTGACATCTCAAATCCTACTTTCATTGAATGTCCTTTCATCTGCCTGCAAAAGCTCTACCCTCTCAGGCTTTGTGGATGCTATAATTGTTTAGAGGGTCCTTGTTCATCTCTAATTCCTACTGACATTTTAAGATAGTCATGAAAGTTATCTGAAAGGGGGAAATTGCCTCTGATTAAGACTAGATTAGGTATCCTTGCCATGTACTCCCATAACACCCTGGGCTTTCGCTTTCATAACACTTATAATCCGTACTGTAATTTTCCCCAAATCTACTGCAAGCAACATGAGGGCAGAAATGTTTCTTTTCTTTCCTAGTACAGTGCTTGCCACATATTAGGTATGCAAAAAAATTTTTTGATGCCCCTTGAAAAAGGGAATTACTGGTCACAATGGACATTGCATTTTATTTGCAGTTCCTTTCATGCCCCCAATCCAATCCCCCCACTTTCTAATCTATCCTGTACACCTATCAGTCCAAACTTCTTCACATTGCTTCTATTAAGGTCCTTCCTTCCTTAGAAACTTTGGTCTCCATATTGTCTATGACAGCAGGACCAACACACCCAGATCTGGCTTTCAAAAATTGTACTATCTATACAGATCTACTTGGTCTGCTTTATTTCCAGTCCATGTTCTCCCTTATCTCTGGTCATTTCAAATATTCTGCCTTCACTTTTTCCATTGAAATCCTACCCATCCTTTCAAGACTGTGCTCAATAATCATTTCCTCAGCTATTGAACACATATATATAAACATATATATATAAACACACATATATAGTTTACCACTTATATGGGCACTTACATGTCATCTTGTTTGGATGTAACAATTTCCTGGGTAGGCCTTATCTCCTCCACAAGATGGCCTATGTTCTTGGAGGGCAGGAATCATATTATATTTTTTGGCATCTCTCAGTAGAGCAATGATTCAATTTTTAAAAAGTAATAATCTATCATACCAATAAAACAAAAGCTGCCAAAATATAGAATTTAGCCTTTAATCTGAAAAACACTATAGAATAAAGAGGAAGATTAATCACTAGCTTAAGTTAGCTCTTTGCAGAGAAGGATGTAAACTGGGAAGATACATCAGATAGGTGTAGGTATAAATGAGAATAATTTTACTCGTGGTAAAATGTTGAGCGGGTCATTATTACATGTTTTTAACAGGTCATCACATTTCCTCTAAGGACGTTTAGTTATATTTTGAATATTACATAGTGGGTTCTGTAGAGAACTGTAAAAGTATCCTGTAACATTATAACAGATTGTAATGTTAGGCACGTAAGTCAAAAGGAAGAAGATACCTCAAATCTATTATCCCTAAAATAAGAATTATTTAAGGTGACAACAGCACCTATGGGAATTTTTCCTCCAGCAAAAATTCCCTTGGCATCTATACAAAAGTTGCCCAACACCCTTTTAAATATTATTGTCCCAAGGATTGACACAGAACCCTGCTCCAGGGCACTTAGCTTACACATGGAATTAATCTGGAGACAAAAACAATGTGTGCCCTCATAAACTCATATTCCAGGCCTTCTAGAAATACAAAGTTCTAACCAAAAAGATTATTTGATGGTGCGAAACATAGACAATGATATTAGGCCAATAAAAATAGTTGTTTTGGTACCTGATAACTTTTCAGCACCCTGCTCCATGGATGTTCCTGGCTACTCTAACTACTGAATCCTTTTCATTTTTATTTCTGAGTTTTTCTTGCCTCAAACTGTAGTCCAAAGCAAAGTGGAAAATGTATTAGAAACTCATCACTTACCAGTTCTGTTTGGGCAAGGTATTTAATTTCTTTTTTAGTTTCTTCATTTATAAAAGAGGGATAATAATACATATTTCACAGGATTGTTGTGAGAATTATCAACAATGTACGTAGAATAACTAACACAGTGCCTGGCATATACTACTTTCTGGTGGTCAGAAAATAGCAATTATTATTCTAACTTTAGTTGATTTTTTTTTGATGTATCATAATGAGTTACAAAAGTCATATTACATAGACCATTTACTATTCTACTGCAAAATACCTAAAAATATCACACTAGCAATCATAGTTTCTGGTGACCTCATAAAATCACAAAACACAGTAACTGTTGTCATTAATATGATCTTTAATAAATGGAATAATGCACCATTTTACAGCAAGCCTTTTTTAAACCTAAAGAACTGCCTTAAAATCTCCTTGTCCAATGTCTCTGTATCAATACAATCTTTTTATTTAGGTTTATATATATCAAAGCATTTACTTACACTATTCATAGAAAACTCTTTAGTGGCTTAATGTCAGCTTTCATAGTGGCATCCATAGATAATACAAAAGAAAAGTGATCTGCTTTATTTTGTACTCACACTGATCCATCAAACACAGCTTACACAGCATAGCAAGGTTTCAGACAGCTTATACAAAAGCAAAATAATTGAAATTATTCATAAATCCATATATGATATTCTATCTGTAATGTAAGAGCAAAACACACCAACAAAAGATACCCGTTAACAAGAAAGAGGGTTCTGAGGAAGTGCCAATATTTTTCAGCCTTTCTTTTTCCAGAAAAGCATCCTCAGAAATGAATACTCTGTAGCTTATATTTCTCCTGCCCATTCAGAAAAAGCATGGCAGCGACACAGCTCCATGTTTCAGCCACTACGACACCCTAAAAGTTAGTGTATTTTACAATTATCCATGTATCTTGATTTGAAAAATTATCAACAGAAAACTAAGGATGATTCCAGCTTACATAAACACTTAACACAATATAATCTCTATGGAAACAAAACAAGGCATACAAAAATTGCTTAAATAAATAAATGTGTAAAAGAAAAGCTACAGAAGTCAAGCAATTCAATGTTAAACTGAGACCCTATCTTTGAATTGCATCTTTTAGTCATTTAGTTTTCTTACTGTTGAGCTTCTTTAAAAATATGATTCCTTTATATACTTGAAAGGACCAGTAATAAGGTGAAGAGCCTGAGACAAGAGATGGGTTACAAATAACTTCCTAGGTAAAAATTTAGAGCTTGAACTTGTCTGATTCAAAGAAAAATTCTGTTTGGCTCTGACAATGTGATAAATAGGTTACCATAGGTTACTTGTAACACTAAAACCATCCTCTCAAAACCATCCAAGCTATTACTAAAGCTATAAACTCATTAGTTCACTCTTAGAAAAAAGTTTTATAATGTTAAATTATCTCTTTAAAAAATTCTATCTTAGAGGAAGTAGTTTACTAAGTTCTCTTATTAAAAAACAAAACAAAATAAAACCATTTGTCCCATATCATGTGTAGCCACTTGACCAAAGAACAGAAATGTAAAACATTTTAAGTTGATGCTTCAACTCTAAGGCCTAAATTTGCTGCAACATGTAGCCAATCAGTTGAGTCATTCCGTGTATTCGGTAATTATAGACCTGGGCAAGTTTTTATGATTAATGAAACCTGATATTATGTCTGTGTGAATTAGGTCAAATAATAAGATGAAACATTGATTGAACTGTGCAACACTTTAACTATTCAACTGGATCTAACTGCTTTTTGCTACCAATTGAACTTTTTCAGTATACAGAGGGATGAAAGGGGCCCTGAGCTTTTAAGTAATAGTGTGTCTACAGAGTGAATCTAAAACAGGAAGATGTTTCTGAAACCTAAAAGGACAAATAAAATGGATAAAATCCACATGTTGCCTTTTAAAATTGAAAAAAAATCAAGTTGTAGTTTCAAATACAGTAATTTGCTTAAAAATTCAATCATAAACTGGACACCCTAATAATGTGATTTAATTCTAAAGATTCCTTTTCTCTTACTCAGATTTTAACCTGGGTTTCAAATTAAGTTTTAAAATTGAATGTGTATGTTCACAATGTTTAATAGTAACACTACAAATATCACAGTAATAACAGAATTGGAATTTTTAAGATACAATAGATTTATTTTGGGCATAATTTTAATATACAGCATAAATTCTTCTGAAGTATTTACTTTCGGATGTATCTGCCATGAGACAAATTTCTAAATTTTTTTATAT
The DNA here is from genome assembly GCA_023783475.1 of Daubentonia madagascariensis. Lineage (NCBI taxonomy): Eukaryota > Metazoa > Chordata > Mammalia > Primates > Daubentoniidae > Daubentonia > Daubentonia madagascariensis. The sequence goes on from JAKFHU010002088.1 coordinate 8,688,754, forward strand.
GCACAAACACTCAACTTTAATCAGTCACCTAAAAGTTAAATGAAAGTTGTTATAGTCCAGTCTGTATGGCAAAATAATAAGTATTTCAAAAGTGGTCTATAAAAATGTTCATAGATAATACCTGATTAATGAGGGTTTGCTTTTGAAAGTTAATCTTGCATTTAGTGTTTAATATACTATTTGATATTAATACAAAGAAATATGTAAAACATCATTGTGATTCAATTATAACTAAGTTTGCTGCAATATAGGTTAAAAAATGTTAAGGGCAAAATGACACACAATTCTTACACATGGCTTTTTAGTTAAAACTAATGAGAATATAAAATCATAAAACTCCATAATTTAATAGAAAATATTAGATAATACAAAAATTAAGCGCTGATTTGCTGGTAGTCTGATGGTTGAATCCATTGTCAAATGGTAACATCTTAATTCTCAATTCTATCAAATTATTGAGCTATTACTTATCTGGAGTAATGAATTTGAGTATAACATAAAATGTAATTGTATCTTAAATATAAATAAAGTAATTAAAATTGGTCTGAGGAGAGAAAGCTAAAGGAACTAAAGCAATTTTGTCTTGAAGAACTGAAACTTAGATGTTAATTGAGAAGCCTGAAGCATACTGAAGACTACCAATGTTAGGGAGGATGAACAACTGCTCTTTTTTCCTAGTGGAAAAAAAATGGATTTAAAATGAAACAGGAGGAAGATAGAATAGACATGAAGAAAACTGTCCTAACACAAAAGATTGCAAGTCAGATAACTGAGGGATGGAGTAAGTCAGACATGAACTATGAGGTGGTTTAAGGAAATAATGGGTATGTGTACTGAAGTACCCTGTGATTTCCTCTTTCCTTTTACGTTAATCTGGAAACTTGTGAAAAGCCTTCTTTTGATAACTTTTGTGTAACTAGCTCAAGCAGTGATTTGCCAGATTTACTTAATCAAGGAATATATTTAGGAGGGGGTCATGCAAGGTAGTTTTGGGTAAAGTTTGCATAGTTCATAATCTAAAAGTTAGAATGTAACTTTATCTGCTGAAGAGTAAACTGCCAGTAAACAGTATGAATATTTATTATAGAAAATCTCAGTCTAAAAATGTCTCCTAGGGTGTATGTGGGAGTATTAACACAATTTCTAGAATGACTGGTCTAGATAATCAATGAACATGTCTGTACAGATTCTAACTTTAAGAAGTTTGCTGGGAGATAAAGTAATACAGAAAGCAGTCTGTGAATAGTTTAATAACCTACATATAACTGGTAGTAAGTTCAACATAAATTTATAAAATGCTGTATAGAAATAAAATGTAATCTCAAGTTCTAGGAGTTAACACCTCCAATAAAATATTCATGTCCATAAATATGGAAAAAAAGGAAACAAAAATTTATTGAAATATTTTTCCATTTTAAGTGACTTTCAAGAGAGATTTACAGAGACTGGAAAGTTCAGTATAATAGCTGCAGCCTACCAGGTATTCCATTTAGCCTCAGAAGTCAAATTTGAAAATATTTTAAATAAAAATGCTTGCCAAATTTTGTGATAATTCCCACTCAAATGCATACTTACTTGAGTGTTCCTTCCTCTCTAATTATTTTCACATTCAGAACCAACATATGTCTTTCGGAGCAAGTGGATACGTGTAAGGAAGCCATACTAAACTGCTTTATAAGAAGGACATCATCCTTTTATCCTTCCTACATACCTACTCAATTAGTTCTCTGGATTAGTAAATTTTCTAAAGTCACTAAAAGCAGAAATCTCAAAGATGGAGTCAAAGGATTGATAAGACTGAAATTCTATGTTAAATTAATTCTTCCAAATCTAGTATGGAATCAATTTAGGAAAAAGTTTCTGTTCCCAAAAGCTACCTTCACTTTTCCCTTAAAATTTACTTTTACCTTTAGTTCTGCAATATAAGAATGTTAGGAATGAAGTAGAATGATTTTAAGATTCATGATGCAGATGTAGGATTGAATTAGTAATTATTTCTCAAGCAACAATCAGCAAAGACATGTCTACACATCTTCGTATGTTTGCCTAACTTCTAAAATCATTAAAGTATCTGGTTTGGCTTATATACAAACCATAATTGTGCTGGAGTATAATGACTGAATTTTGTACAAAACACAGCACATTACACATCCTGTCATACAGGACAGGCAGTGTGGTATGGATGAAAGAGATGTGGAGAGAGACAAATCCAGGCTAAAATCCCAACTTTGTCTATTACTAGATGTGAACTTTGGGCAAATTATTTAGCTTCTCTTAGCTTCAGTTTCCTCATCTGTAAAATGTGAATAGTAAATATAATACTCATATGGTTGCTCTGAGGATTAAAAGAAATAGCGTATGTATACCGCAGCAGTCAGTATGTGCCTTCCCATAACTTTTTACACTGATAATAGTGTTTTTTTCCAATTATGCATTTACAAAAGGTTTTAAGAATTTATAATTAAATCATTTTTGTCTAAACATAATTCAAATCAAGTTCTTTCAATGACCTAATTCTGGTATACAATTAGGATTTTGTTTAGGGAACTAATATTAGACTTTGATTACTTATTATGATGCTTTTAAGGTGATATTACTATCTGGTGGAATGAATTTTAATATGTTTTAATTGGTCTTTTATTCAAAAGGAATCAAATATTAATACTTTTCTACATGTAAAATTTTCTGATAACAGTTAAATATCAGCTTTAAGAAACATCAGATGATTAAAGTTAGTAAGTAATTAAGTCACTTAAAGTGATTTTGCTTGGTTATATATTACAACCAGATTCTAAAAGTCTGATGTACAATTTAATTTAAAATTTATTAAAATGATCTACATTTTCTCCCTTTCCTTTTTCAAAAAAGAGCCTACTAAGAAAAACTGGGGTAGAAAATTATTTGTTTTAAACGTGCTTGAATGAAATAGGAAACTATATAGAGTTCTTTTTAATCTGGAATATTAATTTTTTCAAGCATTTTATTATTAAACATTAAAAAATGTTGGAAAACTTACAACCAACTGGCCCAAATACAAAGTATAACAGAACATAAGATAACTCTTCTTGTGGCAGGAAAAGATCAGTTAGACTTCAAATAATCATTTATCCTCAATGCTTCAAATTGGAGAAGGAACATAATTTATTTTGATTCAAAGTTGTCCTACAAATGTTTAAACAGAATATCCCAAAATACATTTGAAAGACTTTTAAAAGCAAGAGAACTAAGTGAAAATGTACTGGGAAAGATACAAATAATTTGTTAATAGATAGATAATAACGGTGGGCCAGGTGTGGTGGCTCACGCTTGTAATCCCAGCACTTTGGGAGGATCGCTTGAGCCCAGGAGTTTGAGGCTGCAGTGAGCTATGATTGCGCCACTGTACTCCTGCCTGGGCGACAGAGCAAGAGACTGTCTCTAAAAAAAAAAAACCAAAACTGGTGAAAAAAATTATATGCTAGAAGACTGAAAATTCTGTTATGGGTCTGAATCAAGGGAAGGGCCCATAAAACATAAAAGGTGGAAATCCTGGGTACTTTTAAAATAATCTTAATTCTAAGAATTCAGAACTGTGTTTAGCCATCTAGCTGAATAAATGGTAAGTGCTGTAACATCTAACTTAAAAGATTACAGCAGATGGCAAACAAGAGAAGGCTTATATACAAGTAAATCACAAGTATTTTGGACAGTAAATTGGGAAATTTAGGCTGTCTTTAGGTAAGTTATGACACAGAAGAATATGAGTGAGAAAATATTGTTCAGGAGATAAAGACCTAAATCAGGAATTTGGGTATTTGTGTTTTCCTCTTAACTTTTTAATCCCCAGAAATATCTTAGAACTTAGATAATGCCTATTAAGCACTCTCGGAATCTGAAAAAAAAAATAAAATAAGTGAAATCATAATTGTTTGCAAATTGATAGAAAATTATTTATGTTTAGAAAAAAGTCCCTTATTTGACCGAAAGTGCTTTATTTTAAAAAATGTGCAGAGGTGGTTGTTTTAGAGAAGATTATTAGTAATGAAAACAGCAAAGGAAGCTTTAAAAATATGATTCCAAGACATGTAATCACTAAAAGGTGTACTCTAATATAATGGAAATAATAAATGTGGCTCACATATCAAAGATCATGTGAAAAACTGGCTAAAGGAGAAATTATGAAAATAGGAGTAGCAAAGAAACAATCCTGAAAAGAGAGAGGTTAAATCTCAGTCTGCTCAAAAAAGGTAGGTTTGGCAGCAGTCTTTCCTTCCATAGGGATTTGGCATGCCAGTTGAATGATTTTTCTGCACAGTGTTTTAGGTCGTGGGAAGAGGAATCATTGTCAGATAAAGTTGCCAGGCTTTGCATGGGAACAGAGTAAAAGATATTACAGGTTTAAAACTATGAATTACTTTTGAAGTTATAATAAACAGTAAATGTAATTTTATTTGCGTCAAAGATGGCCTACTCAGAGAATAAAGGCTGTAACACTATATTGTCTTATCCATCTACCTACTTAGAAATCCCATGTAGGTATAGCTCTGTAAGTTTTCTGATAAAAATGTATTTCTTAAATAAATGAATATGGAACATGAACATACATAGAAAAATAAAATGGGAAGTCTAATATTTGATTTCCTGTATTTTGTTCCATTCTCTCTTATGAACTTCCAAAACTAGAACCAGCTGTTTATTAAAATGCCTGGAAGGAAATGTTTAGGATTTGGAAGATTAAAAGAAATGGCATTTCAAATTACGTCTTGGTAGTTCCTTCTTTAGAGCCCTTTGAGACAATGTTTCTGCATTCTCCATAAGAAGAGAGAAAAAGAGATCAGGTAGCTGTTTTCTCCTGTGCAAAATTCACTGTCATAGAACTGACCTACAAAAAGTATGGGAGATAGGGGAGAAAAATGTTCGTATTTATGGAAGAATGTGTGCCCTGTTAGGAAGAGAGCTTACAAGAAAGTTTATTTGTGGCCTATAGACTATTGCACATTCAAACAAAACACAAGAGAAAAGAATGTCCAACAGATAATATGTTTAGGAACATATCAACATATAAACTAGCTTGTGCCCAGAAATAAAACATGGATACCAGACACCACTGCAGTCAAACCTGTCTTAATTTGCTTCTGTTTTAATGACCTTTAGAAACTGGTCCAAACTGATTATCAGCAATACATTGTTTTTACTTTTTTTTTCTTAAAAAAATATTTTGAGACCACTTTTGATACACACACATATAATTCTGTGGTCATAACAGACAAATATAACTTTAGCAAGACTAAACAAAAGTGCAAAACTTAAAAAACAAAATTAAAAAATATGGAAGCATAAGCTATATTTTTCTGCATAGCTGAAATCTATTTAAAGCAAGTCCTTGTTACAGGGGTGGGAAGCGGTGCTGACAAGAGGATAAAGCAGTTTTTTTTTAATGTCTTCTGCATGTTTAAATGATGCAAAAAATAATTTCACCCCACAGGCTTCACAGACAGTTCATTCCTATATCTTTAGACACCATGGTTGTGGCAGTGCCTCCTTCGGCAAGGTAAACAGCAGTGCTGGATTTGGAATGAACCGCCCTGTCACTGCCATTGTTGTTGACCTCACAGTCCAGTGGTTCAGTGGAGATGACCCAGGTGGAGGGGCGCCACCGCTTAAGAGAATAGGGAGTTTTCACACGTTTCTTGATCTTTTCACCTGATCCTGATTTGCCATCTTGTGTTGACTCACCTACTGAAAATAAAGGTACAGAAAAATTAACTATATATAAAGAAACTATTAAAAAGTAAAGGGTTAGGGTTGTAACTCAAGAACAGGTCAAACTAATGTATGTGGAGGGTGCTGATGGACATTTCTTGAAATTCATTTTGTCAAGCAATGTTTTTCTAGGCAAAGCTTAACCAACTTATTTTTGAGACTCTTTTAGGCCAAATGTTTTAAAAACTGATTGAATTATTCTATAGGGCAAGGAAAAAATATAGAAAAAAACACAAAAAATAAAAACAGAGGAGAAAATTCAAAGTTCTCAGCTGTATTCTCAAATATTTTGATTTTGGTAGAGATCCTAACTTGGTAAAATGCACTTAATCATTCTAATTAATGCTCAAAGTGGATCAAATTTTGAAGGTACCTGGTATTTTTCAGAAGAATGACAGAAATATTAGAGTACAAAATTTCTAGTAATTCCCTCTTCCCAAACCTGACAAGATGTTTTACTGACACAGAGCCCTACAATACAGAGCCCTGTCTTCTGGTCTATAATACAAGCCATTCAAGCAAGGGGCTAGATTTTACAGATTGTTTTCTGAGACCTGTATTCTCCTTCAGCCCATTTTGTAGTCCTTGACAACCATAAAACATAACTTTTTTTTCCCCTAAGTGCTTTAGTCTAAAAGAGAAATCATATTGTATAATGACAACTGTTACAGACTTTGGTGAGCTCTCCTGTTTTGTGTTACAATCTCTTTAGGGCAAGAAACCATACATCAATTTAAGTTATTTGTTTAAGATGCTATGGAGCTCATAGTATAATACCATAGGTATATGAGAGACTCAACACGTAACTCTTTTTTGTTTGTTTTTTAGAGACAGGGTCTAGTTCTGTTACCCAGGCTGGAGTGCAGTGGCATGATCATAGCTCATTGCAGCCTCAAACTCCTGGGCTCAAGTGACCCTCCTGCCTCAGCCTCCCAAGTAGCTGGGACTACAGGCATGCACAACCACACCCAGCTAATTTTTAATAATTTTTTGTAGAGACAGGGTCTTGCTATGTTGCTCAGGCTGGTCTCAAATTCCTGGCCTCTAGCAATTGTCCTGCCTTGGCCTCCTGAAGTACTGGGATTATAGGCATGAGATACCACACCCGGCACTCAATACATAACTCTTGAAAAAGATGACACTAAGAGACTGAGAACACTTTAAAGTTTCTTTATAGTAACTTTTCTGAAATTTCTCTGGACTTATAGTAGATATTAATATAGACGATAAACTGTTTCAAAAGTTACACTGACAAAATTACTTGGGGCTCTTAAACTGGTGAGTATTTACTTAATCTCAACTGTTCATAGCAAGTATGTGAGTTCCATTATAAAGCAGCAGCCATATAAAGCACATATTAAATTGGTAATTATTCTGACTATTGTGCTACTATTATCAATGACAAAAAACATTACTTTTTTCTTTACAATAGTTTAATTAGTTTTGAGGCCCAATCAAATGGCTTATTTTATTTCCAAAAGTGATAAAGGTAAATAATTACTAGTTGAAATGTAATCTGATTCTAAGTACTTATTTAAATGATCCCAAAAGACACACAGAGAAATTACATGATCCCTCCACTTACTCTGCATACTGCTGCCATCCAGGACATTTGTGGCTGAAAGATCAAGAGAATTAGGCCTCTGTGCTCTTCTGGGCTTTGATGGCCCAGGATCTGCTACTGTGCTTGGAACACCTTGTGTAAGAACATCTTGTTCTGAACATGGATTGCTGTTGTTGTTATTGGAATTAGTTCGGCCACCTTCTAGTGGCCGTTCCCTCCTGTCCACAAGACGATCCAGAACACCTTCATCATGGCCAGCCTGTTGCTCTCGTCTCAGTAAAGGTTCATGCTCATCAGGACTAGAATTAATATTCAGCCGGGTATCCTCACCAATAAATTGATTCTGCAGCATTTCTTGGGCCCTATGTGCCACTATGTTGGTTGTCTGGCCAGATGGTACCATCCCATTGGCATACTGGGTTGTGGCAGCATGGGAGTTAACACTGTGGTTTCTACCTGCCACACCATTCATGGTGACTGTCACCACATGAGGTTCTGCTGCATTGATTGTATTCATCTTGGCAACTCCAGTTTCTACTTGTTTCAAGTTTGATTTGTGCTTGCTGCCAAATTTTAGCCGGGGCTCCTTTGTTGAATTTTTGGTGTTCAAAGGCAAACTAGTAGGTCTTTTAGGAAGGTTCTGTTGCTTGGGGAGAGGATAGATCTGAGCAGGCAGAACATCAGGAATTAAACATGCTTGGCCATTTGCAGCCTGTGTGAACTCCTGCTGTCCAGTTACTTCTACTGCAAGCTTTATGAGTGGGTAAAGTAAGCTAGAACTGGTACTGCTCAGTGGGTCTGGCGCACTGAACTGTTTAAGAGAATGCTCCATGAGATTCTCATCTGAGCTTTCCTTGAGGTTCTTATCAACTTCTTTTGGGTCTAGCTTGTTGGTCTCCAAGTCTTCTTCAGTCAGCTGTAAGCAGACAGGGGTTGGCCCAATTGACTGTGCAACATTTGTGGCATGCAGATTTGTTTCATCTGGGTATGGCATCTCAGATATGGTGGTCATGCCAGTACTTGGAGTGAGGCCAGTGGTGTTTGTGGTTGTTGTGTTGGTGGACAGGCTGGTGACACTCGTTTCAGGGCTGGGGATTCGAGCTTGTGCTTGCTGACGTTCATAATTAATTGAGTTTCGGTTCTTTTCCCCTATAGTCAAAGGTGTGCTAGACATTGAATGCTCAGAGGAAATATTCTTCACAATGCTGTCAGTGTGATGGATAGAGTCTTCAATGTATGAGGAGGAAGAATAATCTGGATAAGGACCAATTTTTGGCACACGCCTATTATGTGAAAGGTTGCTTAAAGAAAGAAAAAAGTGTCACATTGAGAATGCACATTTATGACAAACTGTCTCTTCAAGTTTAACACCTCTGATTTTAAAGTCTGAGCTGCTTTTCATTTTATTCCTAAACCATTTTACTTTAGAAATTACTTTAAAAGTCTAATCAAATAACCAAATGCCAATTAACAACTTGATAAATGTTAGTTTTACATGAATTAAGCCTACTGAAAATTCTATGTGGATCTAGATATGATTTTAATAAACGTTCATTATTTTGGTTTATAAGAGTATATTTAAAAATCTCCCCCATAGTTTTATATCATCAAATATGTCTTTATCAAATGTATACTCATACAACCAGACATTACATTAAATGAGAGGAGGAACCATGGCATGTTTCTTTTGTACTACCATAATTCTAGATACATAGTGCCTACTCAACAAATACATTATCAATTAAGTTCCAATGGCCAAATAGTGAAAAGAACATAAGCTTTTAGGTTGTTCCAAAGTACCTCCATCGAGAGGCACAGTTTAGCAATGGAACATATTTTTCTGGGGTAGTCTGAGCCGTATCAGTGAAAGTCCTTGAGCCTAGGGTATAAGAAAAAATGTAACATTCAGATAAAGGATCAAAGATTCAGAACTGCTCTCCAGTTATCATGGGTTCTTCACAGTCACTGTCACTCCTTAGGACTGACAGTTCTCGACCACCGCCTTGTAATGTATTTACATTATTTAAAATCTGACTAAATGGGAGGGGGAAGGAGGGGATGGGTAGATTCACAGCTAACGGGTACAATGCACACTATCTGAGTGAAGGGCACACTTACAACTTTGACTCAAACTGTACAAAAGCAAATTATATAACCAAAACGTGTGTACTCCTGTAATATTCTGAAATAAAAAAAAAAATCTGAAGTAGCTGAAACAAATAAAATAAAATAAAATAAAAACCAGAAGTAGCTGAAACAAAAACAATCAAGGTATAAACATTGGGAACATTAATAGATACAAGTGTTATAGGAGAAAAGCAGCAGCCAAAGGAAAAGAGGTACTTTTCATAAAGGGAGACAAATGAAGTTATAAGGGGAATGCCAGTAGGTGAAGAATAAAAAACTGTTATATAGTACAAGAAAAGGAAGCTAAGGAGGCATGGAGGGTAAGATTCAATAAAATGAAACCTAGAGTAAGAGTGACTACAGGATGAACCATAATTAAGGGGAAACTATTAGTAGAGATTAGAAGATCATGCAGGGGGTAGAGCTGAATGACATAGAGGGCAAAAAATGGCAAAAGCAAGGGACAGCATCAAGGGTTTCTTTTCACCATTCAAGAAAAGTTCAAAAGCATTTAAAGTAAAAGCTTTAGCTGACTTTTTTTTTTTTTTTTGGAGACAGAGTCTCGCTCTATCACCCAGGCTAGAGTGCAGTGGCATCATCACAGCTCACTACAACCTCAAACTCTTGGGCTCAAGTGATCCTCCTGCCTCAGCTTCCCCAGTAGCTGGGACTACAGGAGTGCACCATTGTGCCTGGCTAATTTTTCAATGGGGTCTCGCTCCTGCTCAGGCTGGTTTCGAACTCCTGACCTCAAGCAATCCTCCCACCTCAGCCTCCCGGTGTGCTAGGATTACAGGCATGAGCCACTGTGCCGGGCCTTTAGCTGACTTTTGAGAGAGCTATAAATAGCATACTAGCGGACATGAAAAATACAGAGATGAGGGAGGATGAAAGCAAAACACTGTCCTTAGGTATGTATAAAGTAAGAAAATTTGTATTTAGAATTGTTAGTCTCTACCTTCCTTGACTTGTTGATGTATAAGGTATAAGAGTTTATATCTGAAGCTAATTCAAGCTACATGTAAGTAGCCAAATGCAATTTTCGACCCATAGTTCATAATACAAATTGCTCTTAGAAATTAGAAGAATAGAAAATAACAAAGAAAATGATTCAAGAATCAAGTGTAATTTTATCTTAATTTTCTCCAGTAACCCTTTCCTGGATGCCTTTCTGAAAAGTTTTAAGAATGTATTAGATAAAGTGACAAATTCATAGGAAGGCCCTTTTTCCCCAAACATGGAAAAAGGAAATGCAGATGACAATCTGAAAGTTCCAAGTTGTAGGAATTTTTAAAAAGCCTTTTAATTTAGAATCAAAAATCATAGTTTCAACAAAGGACACGTCTCATAAAATAATGTTTATGATGGAATAGAAAGACCTTTGAATTGCATATAAAAGTATATTGTAGTAATAGTATATTCTGTTAAGTGTATTCTGTAAGTGTATTCACATAAAAGTAGTAGTAGTGTATTCTATAAGAAAGAGCAGTGGACAGGAAGTCTGAAAACCTTAGGATCGGTGAATCAGTGGTTTGATACATAGGTAAGTTCATGGTTCCATTTACTTAAAAAAAAAAGCAGGGGAGGAAAGAATAACAACAACAAAGGATAAATGAGACAATATATGTAGAAGTGCTCACAAACTTTTGGAACTATGAAAATGTTTTGCCTTTATTATTGCAGGAGAGTTGGAGGACCAGTAGAGAAAGACTAATCTCCTTTACTATACTTTTAGATATAAAAAACACAGATTCAACCTTACACTCATACCAAACAAAAATTTTCAGTAGAAGAATGGGAATATTGAAGGAAAAATTATAACTTTAGATCATATGAGTTAATCACTGCACCATTAGACTGGCTTAACAGTATTTATTTCCTGTTCTTTTTTTGGTCTCAGTTTCTAATGCTGGTTGACAGATGCCAAACCCCTCAGGGTCTTACCGCTCATTCTGCATAGCAGTAGACATTGGATTGACTGTTGGGCTCACAGATTTGTTTCTTTCCCATATCATCATAAGTTCAGCCATCCTTTCCTCAGCACACTGTGCAGTAAGCCGAGCTTCTGCATCCTGGTCCCAACAGTCTTCGATTGTCTCCTTGAGTGACCTCACCGCCTGTAATGCAAAGTACATATCAAACAGTGTGTCTTTAAAAATAAAAAATGAGTTGAGCTTGTTAGTTCACGATGTGAGCAAAAAGAAAAATAAGTTTTCTTTAACCAGTATTTTACATAGCTATAATAATGTATTTTAGACTTTAAGGATTTGTAAAGGATTGCATTCTCAAAAGGTAAGGAGCAAGTAAGCAAGCAAGATTTAACTTAACTCCTTGAAGAATTATCCACAAGAGTAAGCAACTGTAATAAGTCACAGACGTTTCTTCGAGGCCACAAGTTTATGTCATTGTTGATTTGCAGCCCTATTATTTCAGTCAATAGTCACTAATTCCACTTCAAAAGTAAGTTTGAGTTTGATGGGATTTTGGCATTTGGGTATCTTCTAGCTCTAGGTGAGCTTTTTCTCCTTTACCCCTAGTTAAGAGTGCTTCATTCCAACCTTGAAACTGAAAGACATCTCTTCTCTAAACTAGTTCCAATAGTAGTATCAAAAACAGTCCCATCTTGTAGTATTCCTATACATTAGCAATGAACAATAGTCTCCCTTTTGGGGAAAGCTGGTTTTAACTCCCTTTTGAAAAACAGACTTTGGATACTTTGATGGACTGTCATCCAGAATCCCTTCAGACTTGTACTTGGATTTGTTTTTATTAAGCTTCAATCTTTTCACCTGCTCTGATATTTATACTTCCTTTACGTTTAAAACACTTTCAAAAAGACGGTTTTAGGCTAGGGTTGCCAGATTTAGCAAATAAAAATATAGGAAGCCCACTTAAAATTGAATTTCAGATAAACAACAAATAATTTTCTAGTGTAAGTGTATCCTACACAATACTTAACCTGGTATATTATCTGAGAAGCCTATTTTATGCTAAGAATCCTTGATACAATCTTGGCAACATTTTTATTGTTTCCTAATGACATGTATTCTGCAACAAACAAATCTGAACTTTGAGCCTGTCAGAAATTTAATAGTGTTCTTTCTGGGCATATGCTCACTACATACCTGTACCATGGTCCACTTTGGGGAATAAGGGTTTTGAAAAGCTCCCACATATATTGGAGAACCTAGAAAGCCTTGAATGTGTACAGGGCAGGATGTATATTTTAAAAAGGCCTGGGAAGACCGTAAGCTTTCATAACTGGGTAGTCTTTAGGCTCAGTGCTAGCAGGACGTGAAGGCCAAGGCAGAGTTGTAAAAGGCCTGGATAAATGATAAAGGAGGGCCCCAAAACAGAGCCAATTTACAAAGACCTAGAGAGTATTTTCTTTTTTTTCCTCTATTTTTTTGACCATAATGATATTCAAAATGTCTAGTTTTAAACAAAAAATTACAAAGCACACAAAGAAACAAGAAAATATGACCTATTCACAGGAAAAAAAGAAGTGGACAGAAACTGTCGCTGAGGAAGTACAAACATTGGAATTACTACACAAAGACTTTAAATGAACTATCTTAAACATGTTCAAAGAATTAAGAAACCATGGACAAAGAACTAAAGGACACCAGGAAAATAATGTCTCAATAAACAGAGAATAGCAATAAAGAGACAGAAACTATTAAAAGGGATCAAAAAGACACTTTGGAGCTGAAAAGTACAAAAACTGAAATTAAAATATTCACTAGAGTGGTTCCACAGCAGAAATGAGCAGAGAGAATAAAGAATCGGTAAACTTGAAGACAGAGAAAATAAAATTATCCAGAATGAGGAACAGAAATCAAAAGAATGAAGAAAAATGAACAGAGCCTAAAAGACTTGTGAGACATCATCAACCATACCAAATACACATAATGGAAGTTCCAGAAGGGGAAGAGAAAGAAAGAGGCAGGAAGAATATTTGAAGACATAATGGTTCAAAACTTCCCATATTTAATAAAAGAAACGAATTTACACATCCAAGAAACTTGATGAACTCTAAGTAGGATAAACTCATAGTGTTCTACACTGAGATGCATTATAATCAAACTGTCAAAAGCCAAAGATGAAGAAAGAATCTTGTCAGCTAGAGAGAAGAGACTTAAAATGTACGTGGGATCCTCACTAAGATTAATAGCCAATTTCTTATCAGAAACCATGGAAGCCTAAGGAAGTGGTATAACATATTTAAAGTGCTGGGAAAAACAAAAACAAACAAATAAAAAGCCCCCAACTGTTGACCAAGAATTCTACACCAAGGAAAATTATCCTTCAATAGTGAAGGAGAAATTAAGATATTCCCAGATAAACAAAAGCTGAGGGAGTTCACTGCTAGTAGACCTGTCCTATAAGAAATGCTAAAGGGAGTCCTTCAGGCTGAAGTGAAAGGACAGAAGACAACAACTAGAAGCCAAACGTCTACTTAAATAACTATAAAAGCCAGTATTACTGTATTTTTCGTCTGTAAGTCCTCTTTTTTCTTATATGATTGAAGAGATAAAAGCATAAAATAATAATTATAAATTTATATTAATATGACTAAATATTAAGATGTTAATTCTTCTTGAATTGATTTATAGATTTAATACAATTTCACTAAAAATTCCAGCAAGGTTTTCTGTAGAAATTGATAAGCTGATTCTAAAATTCATTAGGGAAATGCAAAAAGACTACAATAGCCAAACATGTGAAAAGAAAAAGGCAGAGTACTCATATTATTAGATTGCAAGACACAATATAATGCTAAAGTAATCAAGATGGTGATATTGGCATCAAGATAGACATATAAGTCAATGGAACAGAATATGAAGTCCAGAAATAGACCCACATATATATGAAGACCCAATTTTTGACAAAGGTGCAAAGGCAATTCAGTGGAGAGAAAGTAGTCCTTAAAATAATGATGCTGAAACAATTGGATATCCATATGCAAAAAATGAATGCTGCTCCATAACTTGCACATATTAAAAAAAAAAACAAACCTCAAAATGTATCACAAACTCATACAATTTCTAGAAGAAAACACAAGAGAAAATCTTTGTGACCTTTGGCGAGGCAAAGATTTCTTAAATATGAAAAAAAAAAAAAAGAAAAAAATTGATAAACTAAACTTCAGCAAAATTAAAACCCTCTGCCCTTGCAAAGACACTGTGGAAAAAATGACAAGACAAGCCACAGCCTGGTAAGAAACATTTGCAAATCATATATCTAATAAAGGACTTGTATCCAAAATACATAAAGAACTTCAAAACTACCATGGTTTGAATGTTCCCTTCAAAAGTCATGTTGAAATTTAATTGCCATTGTGATAGATTTAAAAGGTGGGAATGATAACAGATGATTAGGCTGAGGGATCTGCCCTCATGAATGGATTAATGTCATTATTGGGGAAGTGGGTTTGTTATAGAGTGAGTGAGTTGTTATAAAAGCAAGTTTAGCTCTCTCTGTCTCTCGCTCTCACACTCACTTGCCCTTCTTCCTTCCACCATGGTATGCTGTAGCACGAAGGCCCTCACCAGATGTTGGCACCTTGATATTGGAACTCCCAGCCACCAGAACTGTGAAAAATAAATTTCTTTTCTTTATAAATTACCCAGTCTGTGATATTCTGTTAGTGCAACACAAAGTAGTCTAAGACAAAAATTTAGTAATAAGAAAACAATCAATTCAATTTTTAAGAAAAGATTTGAATAGACATGTCACCAAAGAAGGGATGAGGATGGTAAATAAGCACATGAAAAGATGCTTAATTTATTTGCCAGTAGGGAAATATAAATTAAAACAATGTATTAGAATGTATAAAATTAAAAAGACTGGCTATACCAAGTGCTGGAGAAAATGTGGAGAAACTGGGACTCTCATGCACTGCTAGTGGGAACATAAAATGGTACAACCACTTTGGAAAACTGTTAGGTAGTTTCTTAAAAAGTTAAACATACACGTACCACATGATTCAGCAATTCTACTCTTAGGTATTTGCCCAACAGAATGAAAATATATGCCCATACAAAGACTTGTACATGAACATTCACAGGAGCTTTATTTATAATAGCCCAAAACTAGACACAAGCCAAATACCCATCACCAGGTGGATGGATAAACAAATTGTAGCATAGCCACACAATGAAATACTACTCAGCAATACAAAGGAGTAAACTACTGATACACATAACAACGTGGATGAATCTCAAAATAATTATGCTGAAAGAAGCCAGATTAAAAACAGTACATCTACATGATTCCATTTATATTAGATTCTAGAAAATTTAAACTAATTTCTAGTGACAGAAAGCAGATCAGTTGTTGCCTGGGGATTCATGGGGGATAGAGAAAGGTGAGAGGAATGGATTACAAAAGGGTACAAGAAAACTATTGGGGGTAATTGACATATTCACAATCATGACTGTGGTGATGGTTTTATGGGTATATACATACACCGAAACTTATCAAATTGTACATCTTAATATGTGCAGTTTATCAATTTTACATTTTTAAATGTTTAAAATTTTTGAGAAGAATAAATAAGAATGGAGAAAAATATAAATATTCAGGCAAAATCTTTTGAGTGCTTTGAAAGGGGACTTTAACTCTAGAAATAGACAAATAATGTATCTTAACATTTGAGTAAATGAGTTAGAGGGAGTATCATTATTATTAACACTGATGAGGAAAGACTAGTAGTAAAGAAAAAAAAAGAATAGGAAAGATAGACAGGAATCTTTTAAATCTTTCTTACCTAAAGGAAGGAAAATGCAAGTTAGGGCTCATGGGTGGGTCACAAAATCAGCTTAGTGGGTTGGGATCAGCATTTAAAACAAACAACTCTATCAATCTCCCAAAACTAAAATTCTCTAGACTAGAACAGAAAATACCAGGAAGACACAGAGTAGGTAGTAAGGTTAAGTATTGTCCTATAACACTGTGTCACGATGTAAAATTGTATTTCTTTTCTTTTCCTTCCTTTTTTTTTTTTTTCCAAAAGAGATGAGGTCTCACTATGCTACCCAGGTTGGAGTGCAGTGGCTATTCACAGGTGGGATCATAGCACACCACAGCCTTGAACTCCTGGGCTCAAGTGATCTTCCTGCTCTGGCCTCCCAAGTAGCTGGGACTATAAGTGTGTACCACTACGCCCAGCTGAACTTGTATTATATTTCTTCATGTAGTTTGTGTCAGAAAAAAAAAGTATGGACAATGCTGAATTCTAGATTGCAGAAAAAGTCTGCAGATTTTGTCAAAAAGAGAAAATGGAAAAAATAAAAACATATGAAAACAACTCATAGTTTCTATTTATATAATATATAGTGTATTTGAGAAGACTGGATTAATAAGTGAAAAAAGAAAAGACTAGAGGGAAAAAATGAACTGAGGAAGAGTTCCAAACTTTCATGTGAAAATATATTAAGACAAAACCATTGATTAAAGAAGGTTATGTGAAACTAAGACTAAGGAATAAAGACAAACCAGACAAGTAATTTTAACAGGGGAAAGAGAAAAAGCCAGCATTCAAGAGAGACTAAGAAATGGAGGATAAAAATTTGGAAAAGAATAAAATACATGAAGAATGGTGATAAAGTTGAAGAAATTATACCAGAACATTTTATGTATGAGAAAAAAAGTTTATTTTAAAAATAAACTTGGCCTATAACTTTTTGTTTTACCAACTTAGAATATTTTAATGTAAAACAGCAGCCTTAAACTGTGTGTGTGTGTGTGTGTGTGTGTGTGTGAAAGTAGTACATTTTTATTGTAAATCCTGAAACATATAGGGAAGAAAAAGTCATTCATGAACCCAATATTCAGAGATAACTATGGTTAACATTTTCACTTATTTTCCTTAGACTATTATATTTTCTATACTGTGATTTTTATCAGGAAACTATTCTTCCCACCTTTATCAACTCATCTTTGCTTGAGTTCCTGACAGTTTATAAAATTAAAACTAGTTTTTACATTCATTAATATTTGAAATATTTTGAGTTTTACCACTAAAAAAGTATTTTTTAATTGCAATACAACTATGAAAGCAAAAATGCCTTATTTAGACAGAGCTGCATTTCTCTTTTTATAAACGGTGCACTTACTACCTAACTCTAGTACTGACTCCTCACTGCAGAGAAGCAGTTTATTGACTGTAGCACATTAGATTTAAATGGATTCACTGGAAGTGAACCAAGTATTACGAATCCCTTACTTGGCAACCTAATCTATATCGGAAGTAAAAGGTTTTTAGGTAAATATGCATATGATGCATACCCCATAATGGTAGGGTTGCCAAGAGATATTTCAAAATAATAGATCCTATTTGCTCTGGTGAAATAAAACAATTTAAGGAACATGAAGTTGAATTTTACTAGAATAAAATTTCACAAAGATTTTTTTTAGGGATACCCTACTGTGAGACTGACACCTCTGATGAAGTCTGGTAAAGTATTCAGCCTCTCACCTGCTATCAGGGACCTCTTAAAGATCTGTCCCAGTTCCCATAGCAGGGACTGCAGTTTGGAGGCAATCTTGGGCATATGTGCTTGGCAATTAGCTCTTCATTGCCACATACTTGAAGATTTCAATATCATTTTTAACAGAAGCCAACCTTGAAGGTAATCTACTGACAAAGGTGACAAATGAAGATAATGTTCAATCTATAATACATCTGTATGGAAACATATAATGTCTCTCTAGTCTTTCTCTGATGTGACACCACCCCACTTAAGTCAGGATCCAGAATGAAAATACTATTCTAATCCTACCAAGACAATCTAAAATTGAAATGTAAAAACATATGGTAAATGATTTAATTTGCTTAATTAATTTTTTCATTTTTTGTTCTTTATAGTCAAGAAAATTAATTTGTATAAAGTATTAAAAAATCTAATTAACACCTTCAGGATTAATCAAATTCTTATTATAGTCTTAAAATAACAGATTGCTATGGAAAAAGCAAACAATAAGAATTTCTAGAAATATAAATATGATTGTGGAAGCTAAAATTTTAATGAATAAACAACTGATACAATGATAATGGTGAAAGATAAATGAGTGATTTGAAAGGTAAAGCTGAGTAAATCTTGAGGAATGTAAAACAAAACAAAACAAAAAAAGACGAAAAAAACACAAAAAATTGATTCCTGGAATGTCAGTGTTCCAATATTTGCCTAATGGGAATTCCAGAAAGAAGAAATGAAAGGAAGGAAATCCTTTAAAAAATAATATAAGAAAATTCCTCTGAAGTGAAGAAAGTTTTGAATTTTCAAAATGAAAACCAATCCAGTGCCAAGCAAAATGTGTGAAAAGATCCATGCCTACATACATCCAAGTGAAATTTCACAATTCCAGTGATAAAGTAAAAGTTTTAAAAGCTTATAAAGAACAAACTTGAGAGGATAAAACAAAAATATAACAAGACAAAAAGCAATGGATTGATTCTGGCTGGCATCTAAATTCTCATTAGACTAGAGACCAGAGCCTAGAGCACAATGGAGACTAGAGGCTAGAGGACAATGGAGTAGCGGTTTCAAAGTTGTGAGGAAAACGATTTTGATCTTGAAGTCTTTACTCAGCCAAATTATTACTCAAATGTGAGGGCAAGATAGAAATATTTCTGAACATGAAAGGATTCATAATGTTTACCACCTGTGCACACACTATAATATAATAATATACATTACTTAAAGAGGAATTCAACAAAGAAACAATGATTTTATAAAAAAGAGAATGACAGGAGATTTTTAAAAAATGCTGCTTCTGAGCAGAGCCTAGAAAGAAGAAAGAAAAAGAATGATGACAAGAAATCAAAGAGAATCCACTGGATGTTGACTTTTGACACATTCTCCCCAAAGTGGCAGGGGCTTTTAGTAACTAATGCAGGATTTTTATTTCCTATGAATCTAAGCACAATACTTTGTTGTGCAGTGAATGCTTACATAATCCTAATTCTGAAAAATTCTGATGTTTTTATTGTATTTGAATTTTTAGATCAATCTGTAGACAAAATATAAATCATTTAATAATAGAATATGACAAAACTGGGAGAGAGTAAATTATCTACCCTCTCCCAGTTTTGGGAGAATTCTTATTAGAGAATAAAAATAGATTTTGAAGAAGAAAAAAACCCCGAGAAGATTGCTAAAGGGAGTTACTTTTGGAGAGTGATAGTAGCAGTAGGTAGTTTTTCCTTTTCCATTTCCTTTTTTTATGATCTGTTTAATTTGATTTTGATTTGATTTAATTTGATTTTGTTTACCATGTATATAGGCATAACTTTAATTCTTTAAAAAAATTGTTAAAAAAAATAAGGCACTCTCATTAATAAAGGGTATAATAATTATACTGAATGACTGTATGATTCTATCAATAAAATACTGATGAAATGGGGAGAAATAAATATATCTATAGGTATTGACATTAAAAATTGTCCTTAAGTAAAAAAAAAAATCATAAATGACAGTGGATAATTAGATGATCCTACTTATGATAAAAAATTATATGAGTGTTGTGTGTGTGTATGTAAATGTTTGTAAGATGTTTTCAGTGTTGTAACAATTTGCTCAAATGGTAGGAGCCTTTGAAGAGATTTCATTGTTGTAAACTACATTTTTTTTTTTTTTGAGACAGGGTCTTGCTCTGTCGCCCAGGCTGGAGTGCAGTGGCATCATCATAGCTCACTGCAACCTCTAACTCCTGGGCTCAAGCAATCCTCCTGCCTCAGCCTTCTCAGTAGCTGGGACTACAGGTACGTGCCACCATGCCAGAATAATTTTTAAATTTTTTTGCAGAGATAACTTCTTGCTGTGTTGCTCAGGCTGGTCTTCAACTCCTGGCCTCAAGCAATCCTCCCACTTCAGCCTCCTGAAGTGCTAGGATTACATGTGAACTACATTTTAAATGAGCAGAATTCATAGGCTGTACTGTGGTTTCTTTTAGGTTGAGCCTAAATTTTTAGTAGCCCTTGGATATGTAAGTCTGCACTACTTAACATTTTTGGTATTACTCTCAAGACAGTAAGACAGAATTTCAATAATGTTTAAAATATTAACATGTTAATTATTCCAGCTTTACCCAATCTGGCAAACCTCAAACATTAATTATTCACTCTAAATAGCATTTTATACTTGGAAAAAAACAAACTGAACCAAAAAAGAGGACCTTTTTTTTAATATTGAAAAAATCAAAAATATATAACATCGTAAAATTCAAGTAAGTTGGATTTCTGGCATTAGGCAACTCTAAAAACTAGCAACATTATTAACAGTCTATTTTTGCTTCAAACATTAAAACATATTTAGTCATAAGTCCCCTTTTTAATAATTTAGTTTTTTCTTACCAGGCTATTTTCTTTCCAGGCTTCTGGGAATTTGGGTCTCTGTTTTTCCCTAGATACAAGAACCTGCATATCCTCAAAAGTAGGATGGTTGCCAACTTCTGTCTGAAAAGCCATCTGGTATTCTGGTACAGATTCCCCTGTGCATTTGTAGAAAAGAATGATAAAATAAAATTTCCACTTATCATAAATGATAGAATAACAGGTGTGCTTCTGATACCAAGTAAGCAAAGAAATTGTGTCACAATCCTTTTTTTTAAAAACCCCTTTTGGCACATATGGAAATCCTAAAGAGACCCTGTTGTAGATTTAACGCATTATTAATAAATACTTTACTTAGAATAGCCTCAAATATTTGTTGATAAATCAAATGGTAGTTTCAATGATGGACAGATATTTTAAAATGGTTTCCAGTTATTACTAAATTCAGGGAAAAAAGATTATTATGTTTATAAGGTATACTTAGTACTTGAAAATATTTCTGAACTCTGATCCCATGCAGGGTATGAGATGAGAAGAAAGTCTAAGATCTATTACAACAAATATGTTTGCAGAACTGAATATAAGTGGATGGGTTGAATAGTCACCATGTCTCATTATATGTCACAGCCACTATTACAGTCCAGCCAGATTGTATCAAATGTCATAAAAATTTTTATGATGGGGCTGACACAGGGCTGCCATGTTGCAGCAGGACAGTAATTATGACACTGAAGATGTTTCACTGTTTGATGCAGAAGAGGAGACAACTATTAGACAAAAAAAAAATCCAAAATCAGATACCCAGTGGCATCATTTTTCCACTTATTCTCTCAAGTCAGTGCAATTACAGTCTATCTTCTCTGTGAATTGCTCAGCAGCAGCTTGACTGCCTATATGGTGATGATTATCTTGTTGTCATGTGACGTTTGGGCAGTAAAGAATGTCACAAGTAGATTAATGGTTGGCCTACGTTGCTAGAATCACACTGATGAAGATGGGAAGAGCCACTGGGTGTTTGAGTCCAGGAAGGCATCCCCTTAAGAGAATAAGACTGTTTCAGAGGCTGAATCAAGAATCTTTTGGTTAGGACTTACTGCCTGCCCAGTGCTGTGGGTGATATTTGCCTTTAGTGCCCTATTTTCCTTTAGGGTAAAGTGGCTGGCAGTGATTACCATGGGTGTGGTGCTCCAAGGTGCCAACCTATATAGTTACATCATGTGTCAAGTGGGCAGCAGGAAGAATTTCACCAGCATGGCTACCTTGTATCTGGGAAAACAGTTTTTAACACAAAACACTGGAGATGATGAGATTTCCTGAATAGAGAGAGAAAGCTTATGTGTTTTGTTACATTGGGGAACAACTGAAGAAATTCTTGACTTTGAACCTTTTAGAGCTCAGTCCATGTTGCAACAAGGAATGTTGGGTTTGTTTTTCCACTTAACAATTTTATTTAAAAAAAAGAAAAGTAATTTTTACATTAAGTTTTTATTTTCTTTCTAGCAGTTGGGGCTTTAAATTATGTTGTCACTAGAAACACTGTCAAAATTTGTTTTATGGTGTACATACATGCACACAGTAATGTAGTATCAATATATCCCAAATTAATGAAAGTGTTTGTGTTCATTTACATATGTTATAGAGACCTTCGCATTTTGATCCATAGAACACAGGAGGATGTTCTTAGTCTATCTCAAAGCTCTATGTGTTTACATATTATTTCTGTAGATTATTTTCAGAAGTTTTGCTTCCATGGTAAGAGTGAGCACTTTGGCCTATGTATGTTCAAAATAATTGTTAATTTTTAATATGTACTTCATGGTGGAATTTCTTAGACATATGCAAGTAAAAACCAAATTCGGGCCAGTGGTGTTACCTAGTTTCTAAAATTTTGTTTATTTTTATTTGTAGCAAGTCATTTACTTAAGGCTCAATTAACATAAATGGAACCTTCATAGTTCATGTTTAAGGGATACCCAGAGATTGCTGCTGTTCTACTTATTTTACAGAAAGGATAGCCAGATTTTACTTTGGAACTTCCTAGAAGTTCTTCAGTAGTCCTTGGGCTAATAAAATCTATCTTTTATCACTAAAAGAGCTTTATTCTTATGTCATAGTAAGAATAATCTTGGCATAATAAATGCCTAAAAGACATTTTATTTTATAATCTTTTTTTTCTTGCTATAATAGGGATATTGTAAATCATGCATTTGTATTAATGGCATTTCTTAAAGCAACATGTAACTGTCAACTAAACCAATCTACAAACTATTGTGGGCATCTGTACATTCTGTTGTAGGTACTGTAAACTTTGTTGGAGTCTTTTAATCAGCAGATTATGTTGTGAATATATTTGTACATTGTTAAAATATTTTTAAGATGTCTTAAGTGAATAAGTGTCTTTACTGGAGTGATAGCTTTGAAGGTATAAAACTTTGTATTTGTATAAAACTCTACTGTTTACAAAGCAAAAAAAAATTTTTATAATGACCATTTGACAGAAAAATCAATATACTGATTTCTTAAAAATTCCTTTTATGTAACAAGCAGTATTTAGATTACAGATTTTTGAATATCATTAACTATTCAACTACTGTCTAATAACCCTATTCATTGCCAATAAATAAGCACAACCAACTTATTTTACAAAATGTTATAAAATTAAATTTATGAATAAACACTTGGGACCAACACTTAGAAAACCAATGGTCTAGTGGAAATCTTGGCAAAGAACACAGGAGAACTATAGACTTGTCCTGCCTCTTTACCCCTCCCCCCACACTATTAAAGTGACAGGATAAATTAGAAGGAAGAACACCAGGATGGAGAAGGAGAAGGCACTTAGGTTCTAATCTTGGCTTCATCTCTACCTTGGAAAAATTATTTAACTATTCTGTGTCTTAGTCTTCCTGTCAGCAAAATGGCAATGTCTGCCTTCCTTATACCACTCACATGGAGATAATATGAACTTATAATGACCCAGATGAAAAGTATATTACAAAATATGCCCTTTAAGTTTTATGTTTCTATTTGAATATCCAAAACACTCTATAAATGCTTGCTCTCCACCAATATTAAAAAAGATTTATGAAGATTAATTCTATTATCTATGTAGCATAGCCCAGGTTTACTGGAACACTGCCCTATCTAAAAATACAAGTGGTGTTTTTACATACTGTAAACATCTAAGCAGACACTTAAAAGTTTTGATCAATAACATCAACATTGAACTTGAGAGATAAAACTAAAGGATTTAATCATGCCAGTCAGTATATCACTTTCTTCCTTGAAACCTCATATGATAAAACCTCAACCTATACCATCTTGAACTGTAAGATATTTACTAGTATATCTGATCTGTCTCTCTGAGACAGACAACAACACATACATACCTCCTAAGTGTTATTTATTAGTTTTTTTCCCCTTCAAATGCTGGTTTAATAGAATAATTAAAAATTCACAATTTTACTCCTTAAAAAAATTAGATCCAAATTATAACAAGGAAACTTGATAAATAAAATTGGTGCACAATCTTTTATGAATACAATGACATTAAGAATTACCAAATAACTTTCCACTAAATCTTCACAGTTCTAAATCTAAACTATTCAACAGATACTTGTTTAGAGCTAACTTAGTGTTAGGTACAGGGCACACAAACATGAATGTTAATGACAAGCATTACCATTGTGGAAGATATGAACCTTACTGGATTTCCTTAAAACCTTATAATCACTGGATTGCTCAAGGGAAGTTTTTATAATCTCATTTTCTTTCAAACTGTCCAAAATAGATCAAATATCTAACACTATCAGATACCATTCCCTGCTTCTCACTGCCTTTGTCACTTGTTAGTTTTATCTCTACCACTTAGATACTTTTTTAGTTCTCTTCTCAAATTAACCTTACTCTCTTTCTTCCTTTTCCTTTCTCTTGACTTTTTTCTTCTTTCCTTCCTTTTCCCTCCTTTATTTAAACTTTGCAGCATTTCACTCTTCCTCTGTAATATAGATAGATAATTTATTTATTTTACTAATATTTTATAGAGGCAACCTTCATTATATAGTATTTGCGTTAATAATAAAGCATGAACAGCATTTTGAAGTATATCATAAAAGTTTAAAAAATGTTTTATAAGAATTTTATAATTATTATATGCTATTTTCTAGGTTTAATATTAATAATATATTTATGTGATCGTCTTTTCTTTTCAACTTCCAGCCCATTTAATCCTCTTGACCTTTCAATTACATCTACTGCCATAAATCTTGGTTCTTAAAGCTTTCTAGCACTGAGTTCCAAGACATTATGATTTTTCAGTTTTCTCACTATTTTTCTGGTCATTTTTCTTCTTAATTAACTTACTTGGTGGGGGTAGTGCCCAAATATTTAGCCTTTTTTTGTTTGTTTTTTTGACACAGGGTCTCGCTCTGTTGCCCAGGCTAGGGTGCAGTGGTGTCATCATAGCTCACTGCAGCCTCCAATTCCTGGGCTCAAGTGATTCTCCTGCCTCAGCCTCCTGAGTAGCTTGAAGTAGCTGGGACTACAGGTGCACACCAGTATGCCCGGCTAATATTTTATTTTTTGTAGAGATGAGGTCTCGCAATTGCCCAGGCTGCAATATTCAGTCTTTAATCGTCAATTTTTCTCTCTCTTCATTTGTTCTGTTAGGGGAATGCATCCACTCATAAGTTCTCAATTACCATCTCTATGTAAACAACTACCAAATAACCATTTAATTTTAATTTTTTCTATATCTTCGTTATTCTTTTAAATTCTCTAAAAACAATTTCTTTAGTTGTCTATTTATAGCCCATCCAAAAGTCTCCATAATTAACTCATATTTCCAATATACACCAATATTTCCTTCTGAGTTCCTGGCTTCCACCTTCACTAATTTCTTAGACCTCTGAATATTTCTCAATTTCTTCGACTCTCATTCTTTTAATAGCTAACCATAACCACAGATTCCTTCTCTGCATTTTCTCTCAGATCTGCCTCTCCTTCCCCATTTCCATATCCAAGATTATAAGGTATTTTAATACAACTCTCTTCTTAATCTTTTATTTTTGTTGTGGTAAAATATACATAATATAAAATTTACCATTTTAACTATTTTTAAGTGCACAGTTCTATGGTATTAGGTACACTCACAATGTTTTACAACAATTAGCACCATCCATCTCTAGAACTTTTCCATCTTCCCAAACAGTAACTCTATACTCATTAAACAATAACTCCCCATATCTTTTTCCTTTTTTAAACCCCTCCTAGTTCTATTTCTATTTTAATTCATCCTACATATCTGCTAAAAAAAATCATCTGCAAACAAGATTTAATTGCCTTTCCTTGTTCAAATATTTGATATTGCTCTCTATTATTTATCAGAGCAAAAGCAATAGCCATTCTTTGAACACAGTAGTTTTTCAAAAAACATTGCTGGCAGCAGTGTGCTAATACTGATAAAAGACTCATTTTAGTCAGAGATGCTTCTAAAACAAAAATCCTGGATGAGAATATTAAAAAATAAAAATAAAAAAACCATGGCGAAAAGTTCTAATAATAGAATACTCGTGATACTACTGCAATTACTATTTCAGAAAAACTCCTCAATTGAGTCTCTGTACTTCTTTTTTGTTGTTGTTGTTGTTGTTGTTTTGAGACAAGGTCTCACTTTGCTGCTTGGGCAGGAGCACAAGCATCATCATAGCTCACTGCAACCTCAAACTCCTGGGCTCAAGTGATCCTCCTGCCTCAGCCACCCGAGTAGCTGGGACTACAGGGGCCATACTACCGCACCCAGCTAATTCTGTACTTCTAATTAACTAAAAAATTTACTTCTTAGTAACTGATTGGCCTGTAGTTAATCTAAATAATCATTAATTTATTTACTATATTTTTGAATTATAAACTAATGTTTAATGGTAATGTCTTTAAAGCAAAACAATTAAACACCATTATTAATGTTTTTATTAATAGCTCCATTTCATGAATTTTTCCAGTGTTGGTTTGTTTTTCTATCCTTTTAGTGGTGTTATTCCTATAAGACAGAGACCACATATATCAAATCATTCTGTACAGCATCTAGAAGAATGCAATGCACAGATTTGTAGTTAAAAGTTTTTATATGGTAATAACAGTGATGTAATCCTAAGAAGGGGAGAAAAATTATAAATTCATTTGACTGTTTCAAGTAAGCCTTAAACAAACGTTCACTTAAATGAGTATTCCTTCACTGAAAGGAAGGAGAGAAAGGGAGGGAGGGAAAGACAAAGGGAATGAGGAAGGGAGGAAGGCAAGTAGGTAGGGAAGAAGGAAGGAAGGATAAACAAACAAAGGGAGAATGAAGAGAAAAGGAAAAAGTGTTCACAAATAATTGATTGCTTTTAATTCCTTACAGGGTCAACTCAGGAAACATAAGTATAGCTTGTCTCAAATGCTCCGAGGGTGCATAAGGAAAATGATGACTGCTAAAGCAATCAGAGACCATGCTAAACACAGTTAGATAAGCTAGTACTGGCAATTAATTAAACTGCACTCAGATGAAAACGTGGAGTAATTAAAAAATAAATTTACTGATTCTTATCCTTCTGCTAATAATATTTCTGAACACTAGATGGCAATGAACTAAAGGTTTAAATGAAAGTCAAAAGATTGTTACATAAAAGTTGAGTTATTTAATATAGGTAGAAAAAGAATCTACAACTGCTTCACTTCAAAACACATCAACTTTTGACAGCAGTTCTTACCTGGAAAGAGGTCTGTACATCTCATAAATATCTCCCAATAGATTAGTCCAAGTGCATACATGTCTACTTGTTTCAAAGCTGATTCACAGTCCCTCAGGTTCACAGCTCCTTCTAGCACTTCTGGTGCCATATATCTGATTGTGCCAACCTGATAAATTAGAGTGGTATTTTTCAGAGAGAGAATGTAGCATATTCTGAAGGGCAGACATTAGACCAGATGCTATATGTAAATTTCAGTAATACCAATGATATGTTATTTGACCCTAAGCATGTCACTAAACCACCTTGTTATTTAACCTATAAAATGCCCTTCCTGAATAATTAAACTGTGGTAAATCCATTTTAGTGACTCCCCCTTCATATGTATATCAACACAAAGCACTTGTAAGACATAGTAAGTGAGAAAATTGCAAAACATTATGTATACTATTTAATATTTTTAAAAATTCACAAAAATACATACATACATATATATGTGTGTATACATATATATACACACATATATATGTATGTATAGCCACATGTATGTGAATGAAGGGAAAAAAGTTAGGAAAGATATGTTCCACATTGTAATAGTGATTATCAGAAGGTAGACTGTCCTATATCAAACTTGATAACTTTTTTTTTTTTTGAGACAGGGTCTTACTCTATTGCCTGGGGTAGAGTGCAGTGGTACCATCATAGCTCACTGCAACCTCAAACACCTGGGCTCAAGTGATTTTCCCGCTTCAGCCTCTGGAGTAGCTGGGACTACAGGCACGCACCACCATGCCCAACTAATTTTTCTATTTTTTTGTAGAGATGGAGTCTCACTAAATTGCTCAGGCTAGTCTCAAACTCCCGGCCTCAAGCAATACCCCTGCGTAAGCCTCCCAAAGTGCTAGGATTACAGGCATGAGCCACTGTGCCTGGCTTCAAACTTGGTAACTTTATTCTTGCTTCAAAAATCAGTTTCTAGCTGGGTGTAATGGCTCACGCCTATAATCCCAGCACTTTGGGAGGCCGAGGTGGGAGGACTGCATGAAGTCAGGAGTTCCAGACCAGCCTGGGCAACACAGTGAGACCCCTTCCCTACAAAACATAAAAAAATTAGCCGGGCATAGTGGCATATGCCTGTAGTTCCAGCTACTCGGTAAACTGAGGTGGGAGGATCACTTGAGCGCAGGAGTTCCAGGCTACAGTGAGCTATGATGGGGCCACTACATTCCAGCCTGGGCGATGGACTAAGAAATAAACAAATAAACAAACCAAAACATCAGTTTCTACAGATTTCTTCCTAATGCTTGTCAAAAGGACTTGGAATAGCAGTGATTCCAAAAGGAACCGATGAACTTTACAAAGGCCTTTATACAATGTCTTTTGTATTTAATTTTGTAATTCCCAGTATTCTATAACTGGCAGTATATAAGGATAATTGTCCTGTGCAGTGGATTTGTTAATGCAATTCATTATAGTTTCAAAGTATTTCAGTGTGATACCTTTTGTATATACTCACCTCACTTATGGCTGCATTATCTTCTTCCCCTGGGCGCACCAGTCTATTTCCAGTCAGCCTCATAGACAACCCAAAGTCACTAATAACACAGGTTCCATCATTTTTCACCAGGACGTTTCTGCTGTTTAAATCTCGATGTGAAATTGCAGGTTTATAATGATCTGTTTGGATAATTTCAAATATTTATTAATGCTTAAACAGCACTATTGGACATGAAATGAACATGCAGATAATAGGAACTACATAAATACAGAAGACAGTATTATTTTTCTGCCTATTAATTTTCTAATAACAAAAAAGGACACAAGAAATCAAAATTTCAACTCACACTCATCATTGTTTTCTAATATATTTTATAACATAACTCTTGTTGCATGTATAGTTAATTAAGCATTAAACATTAAGCTGAAACTAACAGCCAACATGCTGCTTCTTCTAATTCTAACATACACTTGTTTTTTCTCTTTATTTCTAGGGCAGCAAAAGAAGGCAATCCAGAATGGAATATCTGGTGTAAACACCCAAACAAAGTCAGCTTGTCTAAAACAAGTGTCAGTGAAAAACTAATGTGGCTCCAAACTTTTTATATAAATCTTATACTGTTCTCCTATGGCTTAACAGATCAAACCTGTGGCAGCACATCCCAGTTCTGTCCTAAGGTTTAGCCACGTCTCTAAGCCCACTTCAGTTTTTCACATCCAACTAGAAATAGTTTTGGAATGAATTGGAAGAACAAGTGGAAGAGCTGGTATCCCCCAGCAAGATATGAAAACCTGTCTTCTGATTTTAAAGAAGCAAAGTGTTATACTCATTCTATTACTTGTTTAGCCTTATCACTAGACTATAGACCCCATGAAGGCAGAAAGAAAACATGTTTTATCTGAACTTAAAAGACTTGGCACAGAGTAGACACATGTTTGCTGATGGAAAGAATGAATCTAACCTAAGCACCTCACCAAAAACATTACATTTATTTTTTCTCTCTATAAGGAAACCTTATATAAGCCTTACATTAAATAAAATCATAGCTCTGGAAATGAAAAAAAAATTCTATAGCACAAT
Organism: Daubentonia madagascariensis; assembly: GCA_023783475.1. Classification (NCBI taxonomy): domain Eukaryota; kingdom Metazoa; phylum Chordata; class Mammalia; order Primates; family Daubentoniidae; genus Daubentonia; species Daubentonia madagascariensis. Next base: position 8,718,828 of record JAKFHU010002088.1, read on the forward strand.
TTCTGAAATTTAAAATATCTCCCTAGGTATACAAAGAAATAAAGCAATCAGGGCTTATTGAGTATTTGTTTTTAGGCACAAATAGATTTAATATTTAGATATATTACTCTCATTAATGAGCACTCAAATGCAATTTCATCAACAATGAAACTATAGACAGAGGATAATGATTCCTTTGATATATAAAAAATTAAGCAACAGTACAATTTGAAGAAAAATAGGAGTTACCAAGTTTCTTCATCTAAGAGTTAATGAAGAGTTTTCATTTCCCTTATCCACTTCCTGTTCCAGTCTTCCAAAGCTTGTATTAACTTGGCTCCTACTCAATTCCTGTAACAGCTGCATTTCTTACTCTGGATAAAACCACAACATAAATGTATGTGGTATAATCTTGAGCTGATATGTATATAGGAAAATTTATGGGGACATTGGAATATGTTTGTGTACTAATATCAAATCAATATTTAAACTAAAAGATCTCATACTTTAGGGAAAACCAGACTAATGATGGGGAGAATGTGCAACGTCTCAGTGAGACAGCCAGAGGCAGCCAGTACAGGGTAGTATACTTCCTGCTATTACTAAAAAAGAAAAAGAAAAGAATTAAAAAGAAAAAAAGAAAAGGAAAAAAAAGAAGAAAGGGAGGGAGAGAAAGGGAAGAGTGTGAGGGAGGGGAAGAAGAGATAGGACCCATGATCAAGGCAGAGGGTAGGACTACAGACTGCCCTTTTGAGACAAATTTTCCCTTTTAATTTCCCTTCAGTATTAATTTATTTTTGTTATTTGGGTGTGGAGTGAGGGTGTGTGTGGAACATACAATGATTTTGCCTTGGGCAGAGCACTGCACTAGGCGAATATCTCAAAGGAAAGCACAAGATATTATTTTAATTATATTTTTAAAAAATCTGTGCAAAAATAATCTCTGTGGATATTTACGCACACATGCACACACACAAACTTAAATATTTTCAACTTATGATTGGTTTATCAGGACGTAACCCCATTGTAAGTCAAGGAGCATCTGTACTTGGGAATATTTTTTAAATAATTAGGCAAAACTGTAAATTTAATAGCTACTATACTTATATGCAACAGTATTTATATATTCAGTTTTTTAAAAGGTAACTGTTTAATGACAACATTAGCTAATGTTTAAGAGTAACAGCCCTGTTTAAATAAAACTCGTATTTGATGGCAAGCATTCCTTTCAGCCAATATTTGACTTGAAATCTTGCTGAATCATGCAAACCTGGAAAAAGGGAATTAGGATGGTATTTTAAGTTCTATGCTAAGCCAGCTTTTTAAAGCAGTTATAATATTTAAGAGTAAGGGGACATAGTCCAATGGTTAATGTGCTAAAGCACTAAAGCAAGTACATCAAGTTGCTGACATAAGCTATAACTCTGGTCGATTCTGTATTCAGGAAAAGCAAGATGTCAAGATAAATGAACTGACAAATTATTCAGGAGAAATTATTTATATATATGTATGAAGCATCAGCTAGAAAAGATGATCCATATTATTTTACAATGGAACAAAGATCTAAGAGACTGATACATTACTTTCCACTAAAGGGGTCAGAGAGCCTGAAAAAATAACATCAGAGCTACAGTATGACAAGAAAATGTAGTAAAGGACAATATAGCTTAAGAAAGCATGGAGACAGAATTATCACAGCAAAGCTAATTTGGGGGTGCCTGTGAGGTAAGGTGTATATTGAAACAAAGTGAGAAAGCAAATGTATTAAAGAGATGCTTTGAACTAGTAAAAATGGTTATGAAAGCTGAGGAAGACTATAGTGATGACAAGGAATATAACTACACAGTTCTAAAACACTGGCAAAGACTGACTCCCCACCATGCATTTTCCCCTTCCTTCTTAGTAACAGAACCCAGTATTATTCGAAGCAGCAATGCACTCAGCCAAAACAAACAAACAAACAAACTATATTCCCAGTCCCTTTTGCAGCTAAGTGTGGACTAAGTTCTGGGAAACAAAACATAGCATAGGAGTGGAACATCTGAGGTAGAAGGGGGCAATTCCTTTTACCTCCCCTTCCTTTCTCCTGCTGACTAGAAATACAGCATGATAGACAATGAGGTGACTTTGAAAATGAAAGCCATATATAAAGGATGGTGAAGAAGAAATATAGGAGCCTGAAGCCCTGCTAATATCATGGTGCTGTGAACCCAATTCTAGACTGTCCTGCCCTAGATTCTTACATAAGAAAAAAGTTTCTTATTGAAGCCACTGTTATTCCATCCCTGCCCCCCTACTCTGCTCTGATAGATTTGGTCAAACCTAATTCTAACTAACAGAAATACTGACTTACAAAAGATACATTTGGGTTTTATACCAAAGACCAACCCATGGAATAATGATCCATACAATATTAAAACTAAAGAAGTAATAATGCATCATAGTTCATTTAAATAAACAAAATAAGTATAATGAAAATATAATATAGCCTAGCTAAGAGATTCTTAACCTAAGGTCCATAAATGGACTTCATAAGGTCTGAGAACCCCCTAGAATCAAAAGAACATTTTCTAAGTATTCCCACATGTAATACGTTTGAAGGAAGAATGTTCAGAGTATGAACAAAAATTCTTCATGGACAAGAATCAAATTCTTAATGGGATCCATGGCCCCTTTAGAATCTTGAAGTTCTGTTTATCATTCTTCCTGTTACATTTTAATATATTTCCTCATGCTAGATCTTTCAAAAACTTGGCTAATAAATCATCTCTAATACAAATTATACTTTACTTTAAGGATATGATTAAGATTTCCCTTAGTGAATTTTGAACCCACATGAGTGTCATTCATCTTCTATTCACTCTCTTACCTCCTCGTGGTAATTCAGTATGAAGATAAGCCAGTCCTCTAGTCACAGAATGAGCCAGACGGCAAGAGCTTACCCAGTCACTTGTATGGAGACTCAAATACTTGCATAGAGATCCCTATATATAGGGAAAAAATGCCAAAAAAAAAAAAGAAAGTGGAATTAATTTATTTTAACATGAAGAGGTAAGTTAGCAACCTTATAAAGAATTTGCATAAGCTAGGATTCCACGAAGATCTAATGAACTACTACATTTTGGAAACTTGAAAGTTAGTAAGACATTTCTGTGTATAGACAGAAGAGGATAGGATGGAAAGGAAAGGAGAATTTAAACATTATCAACTTCTATGTCTCTAATTTTTTTTTTTCAATTCTTTTTTTGTGGAGACAAGAGTTCCTCGCTCTGTCGCCCTGGGTGGAGTGCAGTGGCGTCATTGCAGCCCACCACAACCTCCAACTCCTGGGTCCAGTGATCCTCCTGCCTCAGCCTCCCGAATAGCTGGGACTACAGGTGTGTGCCACAACACCCGGCTGTTTTGTGTTTTTTTTTTTCCTTGAGACGAGGTCTCGCTCAAACCCCTGAGGTCAAGCGATCCACCTGCCTTGGCCTCCCAGAGGAGCTAGGATTATAGGCGTGAGCCACTGCGCCCGGCCTATGTCCCTAGTATTAAAAATTATGAGTGGTTATTTCCTTTTAAACAATTCTTTGATCAAATTAGGATAAAAATATCTTTACTGGTAGAAATACAAACTATATTATGTTTTATAAGTAGAAAACAGAAGGCCTTTGTAAATATATATGTACCAGTGCTACTCAAAGTGCTTATCCACAAACTATTACCAGTCTCTGATGAGATAAGGAGCTTGCACCAGAATGAATGTCAAAGTAGTACTTCCTTCATCGAGAAAGTCTTGCTATCAAAAAAAAAAAAAGAGAGAGAGAGAGAGAGAAAAACAGAGAAAGACAAAGAGAAAGGAGAAAGCTGAATACACGGTATAAACAGTGATACAGTTGATTCACACTCTGGTGTGAGATCCTTATTTCATTATTGACCATTAATAACCAGCTTGCAAATCAGCAATGTGCTCTCTCTATTACAGTGGTCTTCCTGAAAGTCTGATTGACAGCTAATATAAATGTCAGTTTATATTTGATGAAGAACTTACATTGGGATAATACTCCATCACAAGCAAATACTCCATGCGTCCATCTGCAGTGACTCTCTCATCTCCAACTATAAAGCGAGCAATGTTGTCATGTTCCATCAAAGGCACTCTGTAAATGTTTTTCTCGTTGATAAAATTCTGACGGTTTGCAAAGGAAAACACTTTTACGGCAACCGGACGCTCATCCAGGGAACCTTTATATACCGCTCCGTATCTACCCCGGCCAATCAGCTGAAAGTGTTTTAAAGAAAGCAAGGTATCAATTCGTTTCACAATTGAACAAAGTTACTAAATAATAAAGTACAAATCTATATGGTATGCCACAGTTCTCTAATATTTGCAGTTTACTCCATTATCAAGAAAATAATAAAGTCCGTATCCGGTATGACTGAGGAAGCTCCTACCAGACCCAGCCTGCCCATAGATAACAACTATAAACTCTGGACAAAATTAAAAAAAAAAAAGATCTAAAGGCACTGGAGAATAAACAAAAGCAGACAGATCCTGAGAGGCGTCAAGGCTTAGAAGAAAGAAATGGCACAAGGTGAGCTACCCATTTTTATGGCTTTTAGCCTGAGGGGAGGCTGAAATCAGCACTGTGCAGTAGAGCTAAAACTGCGATGGGAAATACATAATCTTTCTGGCCCTGGGAACCCAGGGACATAATTTGGTGCAACCATAGCTGCTGAAAAGTAAGGGGAGAATCCTGGAAAGGAGAAAATCAGAGGGGGAAACCCAATGAATACACAGAATGGACTTCAGTTAAAGATAAAATAACTGAACTGAGATTTGAGCTTCCTCCCAAGAGACAAGTTTGCACCATGTGTCCGACCAAGTTAATTGCTTACTAAAACAAACAACAAAAATCAACACACTTTAGAAGAACATAACAGTGTCCAGGGTCTCCAAAATATAACATTCACAATATCTGGGATACAATAAAAAATTACTCAACACACAAAGAACCAGCAAAATGTAACTCATTCTCTTCATTTTTGGCTTCTGGGGATTTCTCTCACTTTTTATTGCAACAGGTTGGGGATTTACAGTCATTTATTTAAGGATGTATGTTATATATTATTGACTATTTCCAAGTTAAAATTTGACAGATTGTCCTTTATTTATTTATTTATTTATTTATTTTAAGAGACAGGGTCTTGCTGTGTTGCCCATACTGAAGTACAGTGGCGTGATCATCGCTCACTGCGGCCTTGAACTCCTGGGCTCAAGCGATCCTCCTTCCTTAGCCTCCCAAATAGCTGGGACTACAGACATGTGCCACCATGCCCAGCTAATTTTTCCTTATTTTTTGTAGAGTTGGGGTCTCACTATGTTGCCCAGACTGGTGTCAAATTCCTCGCCTCAAGTGATCCTCCCGTCTTGGCCTCCCAAAGTGCTGGGATTATAGACATGAGCCACGATGCCCAGCCCAGACTGTCCTTTAACAAGGTTGTATCAATATATAGTTAATTCAGCAATGTTTGAGAGTGTTTCTTTCAATCCTGAATAAAATTCCTTGGTTTGCTATTTCTTTCAACCTAGTAAATTAGACATCTTATTGTACATTTATATTAGCTACACTTACTTCTTTTGTGAAATAGCAGTTCATTTCTTTTGTCCATTTTTTATGGATTATTTCTTTCATATTGATTTATATAGCTCTTTATCAAGTCTTTTCTTACGTGTTGAAATATTCTTTTCAAGTTTGGCTTTTAACTTTGTTTACTGCATTTTTCTCCCATAACAAGAAGTTCTTAAAATGTTTTATATAGTCAAATCTATCATACCTATTATAGTATTTGATAGTCTCTGGTTTGGTGATTATGGTTAACAAGTCGTTCCTAATTAAGAGTGTAAAACACTCATCATGGTAAGATTTTTAACGTAGCTTCTGATATATTACTAAATGAAACTTAAATTCTATGGGATGTATAATAGCCATATGTATCTATAAAAATATATAATATATGCAAAGACAAGGAATATTTACTTGGCATCTACTATGTATTCCTTGCTAGCACACTCTTCTCAAAATTTCATATGTCTTTATTCCCATACTGTTCAAATCTATACTCAAAGGTCATCCCCTTTCTAAATATACTTTCTTTAATAACCCCATGTTCATCATTTTCTTATCTCCTTATCTACTTTACTTTTCTTTACAGTACTTACTACTTCTTGAAATTATATTATATATTCATTTATATTTTTGTAGACTTCCCAACTAGAATATAAGCCCCAAGAGGGATATCTGTATTGTTCACCTAGAGGGTTCACCTAGAATAGGCCTTGGTACAAAACTGATAATAAATATGGGTTGAATAAATAAATGAATGACTTCATAAATGAATGAAGTCACTGTCCCAGATATACGGTGAGAGTAGGAAGAACAGTCCATAATCTAAGAGCAACATTACCTCCAACAGTTTCAGATTATCTAGGTCAAGAGAGGGCTCTGATGCTGCTGCCTCCATCATGTTCATACTGTGAAGACCTTGTTTACGGTCTCCTATAGGAACAGGAAAAAGAAATTACCAATGTATGATTTTCTTAAAATAAAGATCTTTATTACACTTTTATTAAATTACAGTTATAAGAAGAGTTATAAGAAGTTATAAGTTATAAGAAGAGCAGAAGGGCTGGCAGGAAGACTTATGCCTAATGTCAATGGGAGTAAAATTATTTACTAAACTAGGAAACACCTATAAATGAAGATGAATGATAAATAGCATGAAAGCTGAATTCTGGGAGATGCTTCCACCATGACTTAGTTTAAAAGTTTAAAACCCTGAAAAATATTGCAAAAACTTTAAAGAAGATTTTATTAAAGTTATTCAAATGAATGCATGGGTGCTGATTTCCTAAACAGCCCATCAAACCTAAAGTTTATCAGAACCAACTGGACATTTGATGATACTGAGAAATTTCTGTTATTTTTTTCAGATGTTAAAATAGTATTATGGTCATGTATTTTGTAAGTCCTTATATTATAGAGATAATACTAAAATATTTATAGATATATGATATCTGTGATTTGCTTCAAAATAATCCAGTGGCATGGAAAGGGGTAGTGACTGCTGATTTAGATGAAACAATATGGCCCCTATGTGTTAACTGTTGAAGCTAGGTGATAGGTATTTTGTGTAAGTTTGAAATTTTTCATAAAAACTATGGGAAAAACGTTTGTTAGAGAGAAGGATGGTAGCTACCATAGCGTAGAGCTTTTATTTCTTTTTTTTTTTTTTTAGCATTTAGCATAGAAATTTTAAGAAGGGGAAATAAATTTTGATTAGATAGCATGTTTAATAAATGTTAGAACAAAAAGTAGTATTTTTTACCTGTCAACATTCTGTATCCAAAGCATAAGGCAACTATCAAAACAGCTAATACAGAGACTGATGCCAAAGCAATGATTATTGTCTCATCTCGGTTAAATGAATGAGGTGGACCTAAAAGAAAACAAATTTTAAAATACTGTCATCCTTTTTTTTTTTTTTTAGTATTTTGTTAAATACTGAGTTATTGCCCCTTAGAAAGGCTGTATCAATATATAATCAAATCAGTAATGTTTCTGCATTAAAGGAAATGAAAGAAAAAATAATAAATTTGTGATAATTGCAAATTATATATTTTTTAATCATACAGACTATTTTACATAGATTTGGAACACTGGAAAACCTGATTTAGGTGTGCACCTAAATATTGATATATCAACCATATCAAGGAATAGCACAGACAGGATCATATAACATTTAAGAGCATCGTCTTAGAATCACATCTGGTCTTAAATCCTGGCTCTACACCACTTGCTCAGTGCGCTTGAGCAACATATTTGACTTTTCTGTTCCTTAGTTTCCTCATTTGTAAAAATAGTAGTCTATATCTCCCAACTTAGCTGTGAGGCTTAGATGGGAGTCTAAGTGCTTATTACAAGAATATATTATCCATGCGATAAGTAGTTATGTTTATCAATAATGATATATTATTATTAATCAAAAAAGCATGACTTTGCAGGCAGTTAAATCTGAAATGAACTTGAAGCTCAGTTATTCCACTTAATATGTGATCTAGGGAAAATTTCTTCACCTGTCTGAGCCTAAGTTAACTCACTTGCAGAACGGGAATACACATATCTAAATTGCAGGGCTATCATGAACATGTAAACATTTTATAGTGTTCGTTCCATTCTGTGGGCCAGATCATGTATAGAGAGCAAAGACCCCTTAGAATGAATGTCCACAAACTAAAGCATATCCAGAAGAGAGCAAGTAGAACAGTGAAGATATGAGAACTCTGAATTGTGATGGGTAGAAAGAACTGAAAATTCTTTCAGTAATGAGTGGCATTACTTACATTCACAATGTGATGCAACCATCACCACTATCTATTTTCAAAACTTTTTCATCACCCCAAACAGAAACTCTGTAACCTTAAGCAATAACTCCCTATTCCCCCCTTCTCTCAGCTCCTGGTAATCTCCAATCTATTCCCTGTCTCTATGAATTTGCCTACTCTAGATATTTCATATAAATGGAATCATACATATGTCCTTTTCTGTTTCACTTTTTTCACTTAGCATAATGTGTTCAAGGTTTATCCATAGTATAGCACGTGGGTCATCTTTTCATTTTCTTTATGATGTTCTTCGAAGTACAAAAGTTTTTAATTTTGATGAAATCCACTTTATCTATTTTTTCTTTTGCTGCTTGTGCTTTTCGTGTCATATCTAAGAATTCACTACCAAATCCAAGGTTGTAAAGGTGCACCCTTGTTCTTCTGCTAAGAGTTCTATGGTTTTAGCTCTTACACTTAGGTCATTAATTCACTTTGAGTTAATTTTTGTATATGGTGTGGGTAGGTGGTCCAACTTCATTCTTTTGTATATATGTTAGTTTGTTTTTAATTCAGTCTAAACAATCTTTGTCTTTTAATTGGGAGTGTTTAGTCCATTTACATTTAAGATGATTAGTGACATCTTTGTATTTACACTACTATCTCAGACTGTTTGCTCTTGCCCACCTGCCACCCTCCCAATTATTTGTTAGTGTTGTCTTATATTTTAACTTTTTTTTCCCTTTTAATCCCATGAATAATTATTAGGAACTAAAGTGTTGGCAAAGAGGTGAAACAAAGATAACTTTCATATACTTCTGCTTATAGTCCAAACTGGCACAACCTCTTTGGAAACAGATTAGCTTTATCTACTAAAGCTGAATACACATACACACCCCCCCCAATGACTCAGCAATTTCATTTCTATGTACATACCCTGGAGAAACTCATGCACATGTGTACCAGGATGTATGTTCAACAGTGTTCACAGATGCATTATTCACAGTATACAAAAATTGGAAACAACTCAAAAGTCTATCAACAAGAGAATAGAAAAATAAATTGTGGCTTATCCATCCAACAAAATAACTATATAGCAATGGATGTGACTTGCATTCTTATATTAAAACAAAAACAAAAAACAAACATGCCAAAAGAACTACAGAATCACTCAACAAAAAAATATCTTAAGAACATGTTGTGTGAAGGAAGCAAGACACCAAAAATATGCTGTGATTAAATTTATATAAAGTTCAAAAACTAGAAAAACTAAACTATATTAAAAGGCCGTATGTTCTTATCTTCAGGTTGGGAGAAAACAAAACAAACAAACAAAAAGAAAGAAAAGAAAAAAAAGGCCTGTGGCCAGGCATGATGGCTCACACCTGTAATCCTAGCACTCTGGGAGGCAGGATTGCCTGAGCCCAGGAGTTCAAGACCAGCCTGGGCAACATAGTGAGACCCTGTCTCTACAGAAAACCACCACCAAAATTATTTGGGTGTGGTGATGCATGCCCGTAGTCCCAGCTACTCAGGAGGCTGAGGCAGAAGGATTGTCTGAGCCCAGGAATTCAAGATTACAGTGAGCTATGATCACGCCACTGCACTCTAGCCCGAGTGACAGAGTGAGAGCTTGTCTTTAAAAAACAAAAAGGGCATATATCAGAAGTAGAGAAACTGTAAAGAAAAGCAAGGAGATGATTACAACAAAAGTCAGAATAATGCTATCCTTACGGGGGAAGTAGGAATTGTGATTAGGAAGAGACACACAAGGGTCTTTTGGAATGTTCTCTTTTTTTGACTTGGGTTTGATGACACTTCATGTTGAACTTTATATGTGTTACTATAAAATGCTTATGCACAGAAAAAAGAGCAGCAGGAAAGAAATACACTAAAATGTTAACAAAAATTTGGGGTGATTTATACATATATTTTCTAAATTTTCTAAAATAAATGTCATTATCAGTATTGTGAGCAGGAAAAAAACCAACAGCCATAATATAAAAAGAACTTACTTTTTGCTCTTCAGGAATTCACAGTGTTGTACCAGTTTTCATTTATGAAGTATGCCCTTTATTAGCTGGGTACAGAATTATTTCTGCTTTGATATCAATGAGGAATTATCCTCTAACATCTTATTTTTGGGGTCCCAGCTATTCTGAAAGTCTGAGAGTTTTAAAATGCTGGTATTTGACATATAAAATTTATTACAGAAACAAAAATTCTGCTTAAACTCTATGCTAAACAAAATGCATGATAAAATAATGACAGTTTTCAACCTATTCTTCTCTGTCTACAAAATCTAGACACGCCACAGGCATCTTATCAATTTCATAACTATTTCATATTAGGATAATTAAATCCTAGCTTGTATTAAATGGTCAAGTGGTTTACCCAAAAGATAAGCTGTTTTCCTCTTCTATCTCCTTATTCCCCAATATTAAAAGATTAATAAAGCAGGCACATAATATTTCAAATCTATTGGGCTATATACATCTTGGAAGAACCATGAACGTAAGGATAATCAAATGATTTCTTTAGAAAGAACTAAAGAATTAAACAAGGGGAATTAACCATTTAAAAGATGTTCTTAAGGATAGTTAAGCTCTTTTGCATAAGTGTTGGTTGTTAAAAAGCCATAGAGGCAGATAGATCAGGCTGGTAAAAAACCAGAAGGTCTGGGATGCTCTTCATAAGCAGAAGCATGGGGTTGATCCTGAAGCCAACAAAAAAATCCAAACAGATTCTGCAAGGAATAAATATAGTTGTAAATCAAAGAATGCTCCTCACATGTATGCTGTCTGTTTTAACAGCAAGCTGTTCAGCATTATCTACATATGTAGATGATTTTGTTAATGACACCTCCAGATTATGAAGTACTGACTAGCACAAAAAATATACAAGCAGGTAGGGGTTTTTTTTTTCTGCAAAAGATCCATATTTTATTCCACAAAATTAACAAATATGGCACTATCTCTAAAATAAATAACGGGGCCAAATTCTCTGTGGATGGCACCATAAAAAAACCAAAGGTTAACAATCTAAATTTAAAAACCACTTTAATCTGCAGTGAAATTCAATAGATTTTACAGTCATTACATGTTCTTCTACTGTCAAGAAGGAAATTTGAAATAGCTAAGATGAGAACAGCTAGCCCTAAAAACAGTAGTTGAGCCATAGACAAAGGTTTTAATGGGTGTCATTAAAAAATGCTTCATAAGTGCTGGTTTTATCTGGCATAAGCAGCAAGATAGCCTAGAGTGATATTTTTTCCTGTGCATGTCAGATGTAGACAAACCATGAGAAATACTAGTGGGATAGAAATGTGAGATACTACATACATTCTACATATGGCCTAATCAAAGACATTCTTTAGGGAACTAGTGGCAAGTCAAATATTGATTATCTAAACCAATGATGAGGAGCTGGCACTTAAAAGCTTTGAATAATCTTTGAAACCGAAAATAGGAAGTGAGGTCTCTGCTTTTGACCTGATTCAAGTATTTAACCGGGTAGGAAGAAACATGTATACCAGGAAAGTCTCTTAGTTGTGGGGATACATCAACTGAATTGATTTTTGAAATATATAGATTAAATAATTGAATTAATCAATTCATGTAGATACAGTTTCTTTAACAATTATACTTTATATTTCCCATTGAATATTTTAGAGAGATTTAAACAACATACTCAAAACTAAACTCCTTATTTTTACCCATCCCAAACCAACTTGTCTTTCATATTAGTGCCACTGAAAAATGATTAGTACAGGAGAGCTAAAAGTGTTGAAAAAGAGGCAAAGGCAAATGAATACCTAACAATTAAACATATCTTTTAACTTGAACCATTTTGCATCATGAAATTCTCTTAAAAATACAAAGCATTTTTCCTGCTTTCCTAAACTAAATATATTGGAGTAAACATCCACAAGATTGGGGTTACCATTCTGAGTATCAATTAGTCTACAGTGATACTCTTAGGGACTATAAGGGATGCTCGGACCACTGGGGTTTTAAAAAATTATTGTGTCTGATTTCCAATTTTTCCATCTCATCTTTTGTCTGCTATCTCTTTTTGATGTTGTCAACATGCTTGCCTTAATGTTTTTTAGAATCTAGTATAGGCTTTAAAAGCAGATGGCCTAACTTGTTATAAACGCATGTAAAGTTTGAGAAAACAGACTCAAAAACCTTACAGACTTTCCTAAAAATTTATATGAATTTTCATATAAGATTCTGTAGCATCTACCTTTCCTGCTTATAGGATTTTTAGACTGTTTTCTGGTTCTTGGCTATGTACCAGACACATATAAGTGTCTAGATAAGTAAGCCATTATTACTGTACCACCTCACTCCCCCAATCTCCCATTAACTATATTAGAAACCTCCATGTCATCCTTGATTTGTTTCCAGTTGAAATAACAGGTTTGGGGGAGATATGTGTATTTCAAAACAATTTTGTGGTCCTGGAAAACCAGAAATGAAGAAGGGCACAAAAAATAAGATATTTTCTTTTTAACCTTATACCTGGTGCTATAGACTGTTTATGTCCCCCACAAATTCATATATTGATGCCTAAATCCCCAGTGTGATGGTATATACAAGTGGGGCTTTTGGGAGGTAATCAGATAATGAAGGCACAGTCCTCATGAATGGAGTTAGTTAGTGCCCTTATAAAAGGAGGAGAAGACATGGGATCTCTCTCTCTCTCTCTCCCCCCCTTCTCTGCCATGTGAGGATACAATGAGGAGAGAGCCATCTGCAAACTAAGAAGTGAGCCCTCACCAGATGCCAGATCTGCTGGCACCTTGATCTTGGACTTCCCAGCCTCCAGAACTAACCCACCCAGTCTATGGTACTTTGTTAGAGCCACTCAAACTAAGATACCTAAATAGGAAAATTTGTCCTGAGGCATTACGTCAAAGATTAGCAACCATGATGGACAGTGTAACTTCAAAATTAAACTAACTATAATTGACATTATCATAAACAGTTGTTAGAAAATAAGTATTGTATTACTGATAATAATATACTCCCAAAATATTCTAGGTAACAGTGCTCAGGTAGCTTAGTGGAAAGAACTCATAAGTTTTAATCCTACTTTAGCCACTATGGACAAATAATATAATTTTTCTGGGCTCTTACTTCTTTATCTATAAAATAAAGTGGTTATGGAATACCAGCACCACCTCTATCTTGCCGACCTCCAGCCAAAGGAGAAGGGGAATAGGTAAGGAGGTATCTGTACCATGGCTTATACATGCCACCATGTCTGCAAACCAACTGGTGGTAAACCACCCAGAAAGCAACTGGCTACAAAAGCTGCTCATAAGAGAGCACTCTCTACAGGATAGGTGAAGAAACCTGATCATCAGGGCCTATTAGTGTGGCACTCTAAAATTAGACCTTATCAGAAGTCCCCTGAACTTGTGATTGGCAAACTTCCCTTCCAGCATTTGGGATGAGAAATTGTTCAGGACTTCAAGATAGATCAGCACATCCAGAGTGCAGCTACTGGTGCTTTGCAGAAGACAAGTGAGGACTATCTGGTAGGTCTTTTTGAAGACACCAACCTGTGTGCTATCCATATCAAACATGCAACAATCATGCCAAGAGACATCAAGCTAGCACACTGCACTTGTGGAAAACATGCTTAAGAATCTACTATGATGGGAAACATTTCATTCACAAAAAAAATTTTTTTCTTCTTCCTAATATTGGTAGTTCTGAACATTAGATATTTTTTCCCCAAAATAGCGTCAAAAGGTACCTAACTATATGGTTGCAAGTGGAAAAATAGTGGAAAGAAATTAGGTATTGGCAGTTTTTCCATTTTCATTTGTGTGTGAATTTTTAATATAAATGTGGGGGTGTAAAGCATTAATGCAAGTCAATATGTTTCAGTGAACAAGTTTCAGCAGTTCAATGTTATGACAATTATAAATAAACCTGCTAAACTTTTCTGGACAATGCTAGCATTTGGATTTTTAAAAAGTAAATTTCTTATCGTTGGCAACTAAATGGTGTCTGTAGCATTTTTATCTTACAGTAGTAGATTCAATCCATTCACTATACTTTTCTAACTGAGTTGTCCTACATGGAAGTACATATTTTTAATGCTGTCTGCCTTTTGTGCTCTTCCTGTAAGTTTGCTATCAAAATGCATTAAGCTATAAAAAAAATTAAGTGGTTATACTGGGTGACTGTTAAGGTCCTTCTAATTCCAAAATTCTGTGATTCTTCTAACGCTTTTTGAAGGCTCAGTGTTCTTTGCTTTTATTTTCAAATTTATAAAAGAAAATGCAGCACAACTTCTGCATTAAATATTCATTATCTCAAAATCTGAAATATGAATTATTGATTCATATAATGGGGAGGATGAAAAAAGTGTCGAAATAGATTTTTAAACATGTTAAAAACCATACTAATGGTTAAATATTTTAAGTTAAAAGCTTTCCAAGGATATGCCACATGGGCTAAAAATATGAGATCCCTGAAAAACTGCCAGGAAAAATATTTCAGTACGTGTATTCACGAGTGTGTGCAATAAAAGAAGTCTTTAACTAGAAAACTCCTAATTCTTGGTTTTTGTTTCTTTTAAAAAATCCTTTTTATGTTGTATATGCTATATATATGCTATACCTGAATTGTCTTGTTCCCCTAGCTCTAATAAACCTTTTTCCTCCCTATTAGTGTTCTCAGTTAAATACTCAGCCAAATGTAAACACTGCCATGTATTCCTGTGTGCAATGACTGAGCTCGTACAAGCAAGCACTTCCTGAATGCAGAACAGACAGGGAACCGCTGTCTGCCTCATTGGAGCCTGGGATGTTTCTGTTTACAAATCCTGGAGCCAGGCCGGGGCCACTACTGGAGGCGTGCTGTCTGCTTCCTTACTACACTCAGCCTTTGTCTGGGTCTGTGTCAAAGAAAGAACAACATTGTTAACATGTGCAGCAGGCAGCAGCAAAGGGAAGCTTAAACATAACACACAAGCAGTTATGTCAGCTCCTTAATCTTTTACCACTCTGTATAGAAAGGCAAATTGGGGATTAGTTGTTTTGTTTTTTAAAGCAATGTACTTTTCATACATGCAGAGAAAAACATTTAAAGTCAAAACAGTTAATGTGATCAAGGTTAAATGAATTCCTTACCAAAATAATCCAAATTGCTAAAATACTATTTGTATAACTATGATATATTGTGCAGCTCAATGTTTTGAACAAATATTTTTATAAGGAATAAACAATATTGATTTATTTTAATTAATACGTTTGGAATGGCAGTAATCATAATCAGATTAATGTTTACATTTAATACCCTAAAAGCAAATTGAGAGGGGGCAGATTCCTTGTTTGTTTTTGTTTTCAAGCAAGTATTTAACACTGAATATTTAAGATTGCATTAAATTTAACTTGTCTCATTTCAAATAGATTTAGCTTATAAGAAACAAACAAAAAATAACAACAATAAACAAAAACAGCATATACTTTGTAACTGAGTCAATTTTATAATTCAGTTAGGGCTGAATTATATAAAAAGAATAGTGGAAAACTGAGGGAGTGAGAGAGAAACAGCAGTCTGAACTTAAACAAAAAAAGGTTAGAAAAGACAAGGAAAAATGGGAAAGACATTCAGTGCCTATCCTTAACTTTTAGCTTTGTAAGTATTTACAATTTTAATTTCTTTAGACATGTTTTATGATTATAAGAGACCGAATTTAAGCTTTTTGTTTCTTTTATTAAAGAATGAATTAAAAGTTAATTATATTTGATTGGAATAAAATCATTAAGTATAAAAGTCACATTTAAGTAAACAGATTAAGAATTTTAATAAATACAAGAAAAATAGAAGATAAGGATTAATCTGTGAACTATTCTACATTTTAAAAAATCCCTTGAAGTATAAAGAAAACACCATTTAATATGCTCTCAAAGTATTTTTGGGTATAATTCTACCAGGCCTTAATTGCCTCTATTCTGTTCAGATTTTATTTTTTAGATGTGACAGTTTGCTGCTGTACACAACTTTCTAAAGAAAGCATCGATTGAGTAAGAAAAGTCAATCTGAGCCTAAATTAACACTAGGAAAATGGAAATCTAATCACTCTAATGTTCATTATTTAAAACAGAACAAATTAAAATTCACAATATAGAAAATTCACAAAAGTCACAATATAGGCTCAACCCAAAGAATGTGTCACTTAAAGATCCCTGGTCAATTTTTCTAACTGGTCTACAAATGATACTTCTAAATCCAGAATTCATACGAAAGACTTTTGTTCTCATAAAATGACTATGAAATAATTTGACTATAAAAGTGAAAACTATACCTTCCAATCATTTACTGACTGGACAACAAAATATGAATTGCATTATGCAGATAACACCCCCTAATCCATTTTACGTTCTTCTAATTATGATAGTAACTTTTGCTCACTCTTATAAGGAAAGTAAGATAGATGTTTGAAGAAAAATGATTAGCTTTTTTTCCTAGTAAATTTCTCCTTGTGCGTTTCCTACTTTTTTCCCTTCCTCTTGCTTTCCCATTTTATATGAGTATTTCCTTTTTTTAAACCTTTTAAAAAATTACAAAATATAACTCACATACACAAAAGTGGTTATACTATAAATGTGCAGTTTAGTGAATTACTGTCAAGTAGACACTCACATGTAGCTACCACTTAGGCCAAGAAATAGAACATCCAGTATCTCAAAAGGCTCCTACCAGCTCCTTCCTGGTCATAACAGCCTTTTTCTGCCCTAGAAATAGCCACTATCCTGACTTTGGCGGTAATCATTTCCTTGCTTTTCTTAATAGTATTACCATCCATATATGCTTAGTTTTGCCTGTTTCTAAATTTTATATAAATGGAATTTTTTGTGCCTTGCTTCTTTTGTTCAATAATATGTTTTAAAGATTTAACCATGGAGTTATATGTGGCTGAAATTCATTCAGGGTTGTTTTTCTATATAACAAATGTAATTATTTTTCCTTGTAAGGAGTCCGGGGACTTCTTATAATGACAATTAAAAGACCACTGTATGTAATCCCTATTAAATTCCACAAATGTATACATTTGGTTTTTCAGCTATATTTAGGACTGTAAAATATCCAATTTTGTTTCCAAGAGAAAAATATTAAACAAAGCAGACAAATGAATAGGCTGTCCACCCTTTAGCTGTTTCTAATGTTTTGAAAGTTAATAAGATATGCACTTACGGTAGGAAAAGAATAGAAAAGCTTGGGAATTAAGAGACAAGGTGGAAGAAAATATGCCTTAATCATAAACTGGACAGGGCTTTATGAAACTAGCACTGTTCAGAAAACTATCCTTAATCCATTTCTAAAACCACTGAAATTCTTAATTCATGAGGTTGTTCCTTCATCCCCAAAGCACCTATTGTAATTTATTTGATAATTTGACAAAAGGGTCATACTAAACATGTACATCTGCTCTTCTAAGAATGGATATTAAAAGGAATTGTGTCGCCATCGGATCATTATTGATTATTCTCATCAAAACTGTCCATAAATATTTGTTCAGTTCCTACAAACCACACTCCTTTGATGTATGGGTAGGAAGGTAAAGTGACAGAATACCTAAAAGGCACTGATGACACCAATGGGAGTTTAGAGTAATTGTTGCTGGTATTTCATCATTCTTCAACACAGACACTTCTTTTCCCCAATCCCTCTCTTTGTACACTTCCTTTTCTTTTGTGTTCTCTTCTTTCTCCCTGTACATATTCCTGTCTGCAAACCCATCTCACAGACACCTACATGTCCTGCTCAGAAGCACTGGAGAAATTCTGGCATATGCAGGAAGTTCTATTTTTAGTCCAACTCTATCTTGGTTTTAAAACAAAACAAAAACAGACAAACAAAAATTGTACAAAACACTTATAGTAAAATCTAGTAGAGTGAGAAATATTTTTTATTTATACCACTGTAGGTACATTTTAGATGTCCATTCTTATATATTTATATATAACAGTTTTTATTTTAAAAGGAGTGAGGCATGTATAACATATACCAAAGAAGAGGTGGTATATATATAGCACCTATATATTTAGCACCACCTCTTTTTTGGGGGTGTGTATGTATATATAGATATACATATCTAACCATATATCTTTTAAGTTTAGAAGGTAACTCTTTTTGCTTCCTAAAATTCTCCCTTCCCTATAATAGAAATATATCCACCTTCTTGCTATGGCTTCATGGTAAATGGAGTGTACCTCCCTACCCCTTGACTTTGAACCTGGTCACATGACCTGATCAGGCCCAAGAGAAGTTGGCAAAGATACAAAGCAAGGAGAATTCTAAAATATGCTTAGGTAGCTGGGTTAGTACCCCCTGTGATCAGATAATCCACTATGAGAGGAACTTGTCCTGAGTAGATGCTGCCCCAGAAGAGAAGACTGACTGACCCTGGCTGACCTGAGTGATCCAATCCAGCCATACTCCCTAGTCTAGACCTACTTGTTGAGAACACTTTGTAAAGCCATTACAAAGTAAAATATATGCCATATACCATCTTACCAGTAACCATTTACACAGCTATGCAATGTATACAACTTTCAATTTTCTAAAAATCAGACATTTAGGAATAGTTTAGAATAAAAATTTTTTTAGTTCTGTCCATGTTCTTCTCACAATTATAAACATATTAACATCCAAAGGAGTCTACAGGTAATACACAAACCTTTGTATGCTACAGAAAAACATTTTTAAACATAGCATCAAATTAATAACATTTATTTAAAACATACCACTTCAGTTGTTTTGTGAGGTAAGATATGTAATACTCCCCAAAG
The DNA here is from genome assembly GCA_023783475.1 of Daubentonia madagascariensis. Taxonomy (NCBI): domain Eukaryota; kingdom Metazoa; phylum Chordata; class Mammalia; order Primates; family Daubentoniidae; genus Daubentonia; species Daubentonia madagascariensis. Next base: position 8,737,991 of record JAKFHU010002088.1, read on the forward strand.
ATCAACATTTGTTTAACTTTCGTGAGGTATGTAAATGTTAAAGTACAACCTTAAATCTACCTCTATCTTAAGGACATTTTCTTAGCCCAATTATATTCTAATTTTCTCTCTAGGTTAAGTTATAGGAATTTCATATACCATGACTTAAACCTCTTAATTAACACTGTCTTTTATTTTTATAATTATCTTATTTCTTGCTTTTTGTTTTTAATTGATAGTTTTCCATTTCTAATCATTACTTTAAAATCACAAGTAAAGAAAATAGTACAGAAAATGGTCTAAGAGTAACAAAAAGACACATATTGTATGATTCCACTCATATGAGGTATCTAGAGTAGTCAATTCCTAGACGAAGTGAAGGTGGTGCCAGGGTTGGGAGTAGGGTATAGGATTAATGTATGGTTTAGTTTGCAAGATGAAAGAGTCTGGAGATTAGTTGTACAACATGTGAACATACTTAACGCCACTGAACTATACACTTAAAAATGGTTAAGATGGTAAATTTTATGTTAAAAAAAATGGTCTAAGAGGATGGTTCTCACCTCTTCCAGAAGATGACTTTTTATTTTTAAAAGATTAAGGATATATACATAAAGACCAGAACTCAGTAACATAATTTTCAGTATTATAAAATGCTTTCTACATACTATTAGCATTTATTTCATAATATTATAATGATTGGCATACCTTCTGTCTAATCTACCCATATCCCTTCCCCAGGCAGGAGTTTATGGGTGGAGGTAACAAGGAGGATGAGAAACAAAATCTTATTCATCTCTTTATCCCCGACATTTGCACAGTGACTTACATGCATAGTGTGTATTCAATGCCTGTTTATGGAATGAAAAAATACATGAATGAATAAACGGTGGGGAACACTGATGACAAGATTATACTGGAAATAAAATAGACTAGAATAGTGGGGGAGGGATCACATTGGTGACTCCCTGGTCTGGAGACTGACCAGTCAGGAATCCTATGCTAAGGCTTAATAAGATATCCTATATTTATTTATTTATGCTATCACACTTTTCTTTCAAGCACAATAAAACGTCTTTCAAGTTCTCAACTTTACTACGTGCAACTTAATCTTCCTAGTGTAAATTCCACTCTGGTGTAGACCACTATTTATCCAGAAATCAGGTGTTGATATGTGCTGCACTCAAGATATTTCTTTTTTATTTTTTAATTTTTTGAATAAGTAATACACCGACATGACTATTTCAAGATACACAGTGAAAAGTCTCCACACCCCTATCCCCCATCAACCCACATTACTCCATACACACACACGCATACATAAACAAGTACTGTCTCTATTTTGTTGTGCATTCTGAGAGAATTTCTTTCTGTATATAGAAACAAATATGAATATATGGTAATATCCTAGCCCTCCTTTTTGAAATAGTTAACAATATACATTGGAGATCATTCTATAATTAATCCAGGGAGAGCTTTCAAAATCTTTTTAAAGCTTCATACTGCTCCATTAAACCGTTGTACCAAAATCTTGTAACCTGCCCTCTACTGCCATACATTTAAGTTATTTCCACTCTTTTGCTATGACGTGCAATGCTGCAATGAATAACCTTGTTTACAATCATTTCAAAAATATGTCTATGTATATAGCTCAAATTCTCAGAAATGGAACTACTGAGTTTGGAATTTAGATATCCTAACTCCAAAAGTTAAAAAAATTGACAAAGTTCTATTATCTTCTAGATGCATCCTCTAAGTTTTTCTTTTCATTAAATGGGTTAAGGAAAAGAAAGTATAATATGCAATGCATTTCAACACTTTCAAACAGTTAACCACAAAACACATAAATGAACCAAAACAATCACAGCATGTGTAATATCAACCATACTCCTGGGAGATCTCTTGTGATTATCTGTAATATCTGTTCCACCCAGTCTGAAATCATATACATTATCCTGTGACATTAGCAAACAATTTTAATACCCTGGAAAACCACATCATTGCCACATACTATGTCATTGCTGATTATTTTTTATTTATTACCATGGCATAATTTTTAAAAACAGACAATTTAAAAATCATTTTAGAACACAACTGTTTAAATGCTTTGGGTGATTACTCTCAAATACTTTGGCAGCTGACTTAGGTTATTATATTATATGCCACATAAAACAGCTGAAAGAGTTGATTTATTTCCCTAGAATAAGTTATATAAACAAAAGTTCTTGAGAAATGTTGCTCAGATATTTTGAAGCTGCCAAAGAATTTTCTAAAGACCTCAGGTGGCTGTCCCTAGGAGATGCCCATGCTGAAACACAGGCGTGGGGTGGAGAAGTGGGGTGGTGAGAAAAAGGGAAGTCCATGACAATATCCCAAGGATGTTTGTATATATGCTTATGAAAACATATCACTATGGTCTGTGGACTAGAAGCAATAAAATGTGCCTGAAGGAAGGCACCAGGAAGCAGGCAACAAAAAAAGACCAGGTAGCTGAAGGGCAGTGGCACAGATGGACTGCGATGGTTCTTGAGAAAACAAATACTGAGAGAGACAGCGAAGATTTCGGACTGGAGTAGAAACACCCTCTACCATTCATGTTTTTACTCTGGTCCACTTACTGCCTCTCTGTAAACCTCATTCTCCCAGAAAGTTACATTAGAGTAGCTAAGAAAAAATGTGATAGATATGGTAGACTACCCCTTATCATCCATTCTGCCCTCATTCTAGTGTTCCTTCCTGAAAGGAAAGGCTAGAAAGCAAAAATCCTATATTTTCTAGACTATCTTGCAGCTAGGATTCCAGATTTAATGTAGCTTCAGCCAACTCAATGCACTTATAAAAGATTTGGAAGGCAGAAGTGAGACGGATCTGTTCTTCAGCCATTTCCAAAAGCACACATGGCTAACGAAAATTTTTCTGTGGCTGTGCATTAGTTTCCTGTGGCTGCTATAACAAATTTCTCATAACCTTGGTGACTTTAAACAACAAAAATTTATTCTCTCATAGTAGTGGATGACAGAAATCTGAAGGCAGTTTCCTGGGGCCAAATCAAGGTATTAGCAGGGCTGCCCCTCCCTCTGAGGCTCTAGGGGAGTCCATTATTTTCCTCTTCCAGCTTTCCTTGGATTTCCTGGCATTCTTTGGGTTGCATCACTACAATCTCTGTCTCCATGGTCACATTTGCCTTCTTATCTTCTGTGTGTGTCAAATATCCCTTTGCTTCTTTCTTTCAAGAACAGTTCTGACAGAATTTAGGGCCCACCCAGATAATCCAGGATAATCTCCTCCATCTCAACATCCTCAATTTAATCAATCACTCCAAAAAGATCTTTTTTTCCAAATAAGGTAATATTTACAGGTTCCATGGATTAGGAACTGATATCTTTGGGGGACCATTTTTCAACCTACAATATGTTGTATCAGCAGAGACCTGTGTCTACTCACCCAATTCATGGGTATAGAAAGAAAGTACATGAAACATTCTGCTGGTACAAGGTATGGCAGGTATTATTCTGGAAAAAACAGCAGTAGTATTTATAGATGTGTCAGCTTCGTGATCATGACAGAGGCAATGTGGTTCTTGAGTGGTCAGCTTTCTTTTCTTTTCTTTTTTTTTTTTTTGTAGTGACAAGGTCTAGCTATGTTGCCCAGGCTGGACTCAACCTTCTGGGCTCAAGTAATCCTCCTGCCTCAGCCTCCCAAGTAACTGGGACTACACACATGCACCACTGCACCCAGCTCTAGAGTGGTCAGCTATCTGAGAAGAGACATTAACTCCCTTAGTGGCCTGGTTCTGTGGTGTGGCTTTGGAAGTCATTCGTAAAAGCTCAAACTAGATTCTGTTTCTCTAGCCTAGTGGTCCTCAGAGTCTAGTCTCTGGAACCAACAACATCAGCACCTAAAAATGCCTAGAAGTTTTTAGAAAAGCAAATTCTTTAGGCTAACCTCAGACCTATTAAATCAGAAAAGCTGAGGGTGGGGCCAGCAATCTGTTTTAAAAGCTCCTGATCTGGGGTCTTCTTTAGCCATTAAATTCCTAGATGACTATTATTAAGTAGAGTAAGTTATTTTCAGTTGAAAGTAAGTTATTTCAGCTTGAGCCCAGGAATTTGAGGTTGCAGTGAGCTATGATGACACTACTGCACTCTAGCCCTGGCAACAGAGTGAGACCCTATCTCAAAAAAAGAAAAGATGGCTGGGCACTGCGGCTCACGCCTGTAATCCTAGCACTCTGGGAGGCCAGGGTGGGAGGATCCCTTGAGGTCAGGAGTTCGAGGCCAGCCTGAGCAAGAGTGAGAACCCATCTCTACCAAAAATAGAAAAAATTAACCAGTTGTGGTGGTGTGCACCTGTAGTCCCAGCTACACAGGAGGCTAAGGCAGGAGGATTGCTTGAGCCCAGGAGTTTGAGGTTGCAGTGAGCTATGAGGATGCCACTGCACTCTAGCCCGGGCAAAAGAGAGAGACCCTGTCTCAAAGAAAGAAAGAAAGAATTAGTATTTTCCAAAAGATACACACTTTTCGCTATTTCTCTTGTCCTGTTCCTTCTACACTAACATTCTTAATAAGTGTAAAAACATAACAATATATTTTGTTTTGCCTCTTGAAGTAATAAGCAAGGACTTTTCAGCCATCCTTATTTCCCATTTTCTGCCTATTCACTTTAATGCTGTCACAGAAGCAGTAAAAACTGAAAAATTACTATAAATTCACAATAGCTAATAACCTACCTGTGGCCCTATGCCAATGTAAATTTCTTTGAACGTAGGCTTTCTCTTCTAGCTTGATGTGAGATAAAGACATTTGCTGCCAGACACTGGAAATTAGAATTTCTAATCTTAACAGCACGGAATAAATTAGAATGTGACTTCTTAAACCTAGCTTTAGATGCAATTCAATCTTTGTTTCTAATCATTTTGATCCAACTATCAACTTAATGAATAATGTAAATAAAAGTATTTTACATTTATGTACTGACTTTTACCCAAGAACCTCCAACACTGCATAGAATGAATCATGTTTATTTAGTTAAATATATACACACACAAAATTCTGCCTCCTTTTCTATTGACTTAATTATCTTGTTTACTTTATAGTTAGGGGGGTTAATTATACCAATTCCAGAAATCTTATCAAGAAATTATTCTAAAATAAGTTTCTAAACTTTGTAATAATTACACTCTTCTTTCAAACTCTGGGAATTTATAAACACATAAAGATGCATTAAGGGTATAAGAAAGTAAAAGAATACTATAAATATAAATTTATTTACTTAAAGACTGATTTTCTTTTTAAACAGAATAGATACTGCAAAGACTCTCATGGGTGCAAGAGACCTCAGAATAATTTAGTTCACTTTCCTGAAGTGTCAGACTTTTGGTTTTACGTGGTACATGGACTCGTATTAGTAAAAGTTAGTTTTCTTTCTCTTGTCTGATTACTGAGAAGATCTCAGCTTGGTGACAGTGTATCTTTATTACCTCTCAAACATTTGCTAGTCTCTCTTTTAACAAAGAGAAAGCAAGCTTCAAGCTCCAGACATTTTGGCAAGCAACAGTATCTAGCTAGTTAATAATATACTTTTGTTTTCATCTTATTTATTTTTAAATAAATAAATTTTTAAGTTACCTTCTACTTATGATACTGGCTTTCTATTTACAGTAAAGATGGGACATTTCCCTTTAAAATACATATTTTTTAAAAATGAGATGATTTGGAGAAAATATTAAATAATGAAGTAATGTGTCATGCAAATATAGAAAACATTCTGTAATACTTAGTGGTACACAGACATGGTGAAAATCATGAAGAGGTCCTTGAATTTTAGGAAATTTGATCAAGTATTTCCAAAAACAACTCCCCCCACTGAACAAATAAACAAATATAAATAGGCCCCTTGTTTGTATATAGGGAATAATGGTTACTAACATATAATATGAAGCCAGAACAGCTGGGTTTGAATCCTGGCTCTATGTCTTACTAGCTGTGGAAGTTTGGTAAACTGTGCCTCAGTATTCTCAGTGTAAAATAAGAATACAACAGTAACCATTTCATAGTGTTTCTGTACAGGTTAAATGTAAAGGTTTAATGCATATACAGCACTAAGGGCAGTGTCTGGCACATAGTGAGTACTCAAAAATGTTATTTAACTAGTTATGATTCCTCTGTGTATTAAATGCCTAAATTTCCTTTATAGATTTACTGAAAAGAGACTGCTTGGTCTGCCCAATAACTCTATAATCCTGATAAGGTGAATCAAAATTTGCTACCAGGTTTATGCCACCTGGAATAACATTCTTTAAGAATCTTAAGTTTAATGCAAGTATTTTGTGAATAAAGACCCATTAAACAATTATCTACCACTAATATCTCAAGGCCAGAGGAAAACAGGACTGAGAAAAGGATATGTTGATGGGGGAAGGAAGGGCAGAGCATGGAAAAGTTAAATGATTCAGACAGGGACAGTGGGCACAACAGAGGTTGGATTTCCTGAGAAAAATAGGGCTTAGAAAATAAGATCTCAAGGGAAAAGTACCTAATCTTCCTTAATTCCACAATTTTGTCTAGAGCCAGGTCTACTTATAATTATGTACGACCAGGTACAGAACTACTGGCTAGTGCTTTTTAAGGTTTTCATATAATGAAAGCAGTCAAATATGGTACCTATCCCCTTAAAGAGAGACAAACAACTCTGAAACATAGACTCACCAGTAGAAGAGAAAATCTTTGAAAAAATAACAACTGAAGTACAAAGACCTAAGATATGAATTATAAACCCATAAATCTCCTTATCTCTAGCCAGTTTTGTCTCAGAGAATTATGTGGTTATGTTTTTCTGGTTGAAAACATGCTTTAGGCCTTTGATGGCAACCTCAGATCTGAGCTACTAGGGGTTATAGCAAAATAATTGACATGAATTTCTAAATATCAGGAGTTCTTTCCTTTAAAAAATATTAATAATTTATCTTCATGGAAGAACACAACATGTAAACTATACTTCAGTTGATGGATTGGGAAAAACAAGGGTTTGGGTTTTTGTTTTTTTTTTTTTTTTGTGAACAGACAGCTAGTGTCCTTACCGGCCAGAAATCATTGGTAGTCTAAATAGAACCCTATGTTCTGAATAGAACATAACAATGTCCATATACCTTTTCCCCAACATTAATAATTAACTGCTGAAATTTAATTATTTTAAAACACACACTGTGTTAAATGTCTCAACAAAAGCATCAATGGACTTCTCATTCTGCAAAGCTTTTTAAGAAACAGCCTACAAAAACAGGTGAAATGGAAAGTCTGCAGAGATTTTGTTGATTTGTGCCCTGATTAGAAATTTTTATGTTCTTATGCTCAGTCAACCATATAAATTTCTTTCAGTGGTGCTGGGTCAAATCCTACACAATGTACAAAATATAGAGGTAAGAAAGCAAGTAAATGTGGTTGTGGTGATTGTATAAATGCATACTTGATGAGAAAGATATAATTCCAGTAACAGCAATAAATGGTTCAATGTCAGGAAGTAAATTGTTCAGTTGAAAATAATCTAGAGAGAAATGATTATTATTAACAGAGAACATTAAGTACCCTCTGTTGTTCCCTAGAACTTAACCACCCTTTATGGACATTAAATTCATAACCAGTTTCTTTACCAGTATTGAAAGAAGCTACTATTATACTTTTTGAGTAAGCTTCTTTGAAAATGAGATCATGTAACAGCATCTACTTAGGAAAAGATTTCCATATTCCAGCATTATTTTAAAAATTAAAATCTGATGCTTCATTTTGGGGTGTGGGAAGAGAAAGGGAACTAAATATGGCTTTTTCTGTATTTTTACCAGGATGAATCTAAAATAAGGGAGTTAATAATTAATATTTTGGTTTTATTTGCACTTGCTATCCCATAAACTATCTTGCTGCATATGTCCTTTTAATTGAAAGCAACAACCAGTTTTCAATAAAACTGTCCATTGCATGAATCCATTAATTTTTTGCCAGATTAAAAACAAAATATTCCCTTTAAGCATTTGACAATATTTCAGAATTTACACATTAGTACATATCACTTTGTTTATTCATTTATTTATCCAACAAATATTAGTGGAATAATGAAAATATTTCACTATGTACCCAACACTATGTACTCCACAGTCACTGTGGAGAGAAAGGGGCATTAAAAAAAAGTCGCTATCACAAAAAACTTCAGAGTCTAATAGAAGAGATAGGCAAAGAGACAATTATAAAATATGTGAAAATTTAGGTATGATGCCTGCATTTTATTAGCAGAAAGTTCAGAAAACATAATGAAATGTAAGTTATCTATGGGGGGAGGATTATAGGGCCAATATAGCAAAATGTTAACAACTGGTGAATCTGGGTAAAGAGTATATGAGAGTTCTTTGTGCTATTTTTGTAACTTTTTTAAAAAGCTTGAAATAATTTCAAATTTAAAAGTTAAAAAAAATTGTTGTTGGGGGCCCAAAATATGAACACTTGATTGACACTTGTTGTCTACCAATATAATGATAGGCAAAAAGTTAAAGGAAGATAAGCTGGAAGAGAAGACAACCACTTCAATGACCATTCCTCCTAAGCAGAGGGCTACTCATTAGAACAGAGGGTTTATTTTTGACTGAACTACCTAAATATTAAGATGACATCTTAGAAGAATTTATAGATGTGACAGCACTCTGAAAGCATAAAATACTGTGCAGTCATCACAAAAATGTGAGGTATGGAGACAATGTTTCAGTGAACACTATCCTCAAAGATTTAGTAATGAACATTTTAATACCTTAACTAAGGTATAATTTATACACCAATGAAATGAGCATTAAATTTCTTTTTTTTTTTTTTTTTGGAGACAGGGTCTCGCTCTGTCACCTAGACTGGAGTGCAGTGACACAGTCATAGCTCACTGCGACCTCAAACACCTGGGCTCAAGTGATCCTCCTGCCTCAGCCTCCCAAGAAGCTGGGACTACAGGCGTGTGCCACTACCCCCAGCTAAGTTTTTTAAAAAAATTTTTGTAGAGACGGGGTCTTGCTATTGCCCAGGCTGGTCTCAAACTCCTGGCCTCAAGCAATCCTCCCACCTTGATCTCCCAAAGTACTAGGATTACAGGTATGAGCCACATGTCCAGCCAGCATTAAACTTTTATTGAAAGATATTACGGGTATTTCATTAGGAAGAGCCAAGCTTCAAAGATTTTGCAATAAACAAAAATATTATAATACATATTATATTACTATTTAAAATGTAGTTCTTGTCATCCTTATGGTCAGAAACTGACAAGGAAGGGGTGAAATGACTAATTTTAGACTATTTTCATTCATTTTTCTCAAAGCTAGTTAGCTTAATTATTCAGAAATAATCAATATTACAATGAATATAAAAAATTCAAAAGAGAACAAAAATCTAACATATAAATTTTACATTAAAAAAACCTCACAGATAAAAAAAGCAAACTGTTTTTCAAAATGAGCTCAGCAAACTTATTGTAATAATACTAATGCTGATAAAAATATCACAAAATATACACTCTTATACATAATTGATGGGAGTATTAAGTGTTTCAGTCATTTGAAAAGCAATTTGACAAGATATGAAGAACTTAATACTGCTACTGTTGGATACAAACATTCCAATTCTGGCAATTATAATTTTATACAAAACTGTATATACAAAGATGTTCATTGTAATAAAAAACTGCAAACAGCCTAACTGTCCAAAAACAGGGGAATGGATAAAGAAAATATCTAGTTGATGAAACACTATATAACTACTGAAACTGACAACTATGAAAATGTAGTAACCTGGAAAATACTTATTACATTTTGGTAAACAAAGAAGCAGGATCTAAAATGTACGTGTATTACTAATACAACCATACAAAAATTAAAGAGGAAAGACTGGAAAGAAACATTGGGATTATTAGTAATGGTTGTATATAAGTATAAAGATTCCTGAAGGTTATTTTTCTTCTTTCTACTTGTGTTTTCTATTTTTCCCAATTAACAAGCAGGTATTACTTTAATTATACAAGTAATACACAAATATATTCTCATTTTAAAGATTCAAACAATATAAAAGTATAGGAATAATATGTAACCTTTCCACAGTCACCCCAGACCATCCTTCTTCTCTTCTATCTTTGATAAGTTTGCACCAAATTTTTAACAATTTTCAAACACATGTATATTTGTTAACAAATATTTATGTTAAATAGTCGATAACTGGCATTTTTTAAATGAAAAATTTTAAAGGAGGAAAAAAATCACCATCACCAAACTTTCTACTTATTATGTGGCCATGAAAAAGAGTTCTGCTTCTGAATTTTATACTTTAACTTATTTCTTTAAACTTCAACACTTAAAACTATTATTATTTTGGTTAAACATCTAGCATTTGCAGATTAAATGTCTGATGCTCTATAAGCAATCCTCAACCTTTTTGGCACCAGGGACTGGTTTCACGGAAGACAATTTTTACATGGACCAAGGGAATAGGGAGTTTGGGGGGATGGTTTCAGGATGATTCAAACGTATTACATTTATTGTGCAGTTTATTTCTATTATTATTACATTGTCACTTGCCACTCACTGATAGGGTTTTGATATGAGAGTACAAGTAAGCAATTTATTATGGTCTCTCTGTAGTCAAACCTCTCTGCTAATGATAATCTGTATTTGCAGCTGCTCCCCAGAGCTAGCATCACTGCCTCAGCTCCACCTCAGATCATCAAGGCATTAGATTCTCAGAAGGAGCATGCAACCCAGACCCCTTGCATGTGCAGTTTACAGTAGGGTTCACACTCCTGTAAGAATCTAAAGCTATCACTGATCTGACAGGAGGGGGAGCTCAAGCGGTGATGGGAGTGATGGAGAGCGGCTGTAAATACAGATGAAGCTTCTCTCACTGGCTCACCTGCGCCCTGTTTCTAACAGGCCACAGGCCTATATTGGTTCGTGGCCCAGGGGTTGGGGACTGCAGCTCTATGTAATAGGTTACTTTTCTTGAGATCAATGCAAAAGCCAATATTCATCTTGTTTGCCAACTTCAACTTTACTTGATTTTTAATTTTAAGAACAAAATACATAAATTGGGTTAATGCTCCCAAATGGGAGCACTTTAAATACTCTCCCTTTTTATTGGAATAGCATTACTGATTACTAGTTGGCAATACTCCTACTTTTGGGCCAAAAGATTACAGTAAACCAAGATCTAGGTAACAATCTGAAATGTAATACAGCTGTAAAGATCTCTGAGGATAATCTGTGGCAAAAATGTTTTAAAAAAAAAGAAAGAAAAAAAAAGATCTTTGAGGATAATGTATACACAAATTCACTTTCCCTCTTTCATCTAGCTAGATATACAAGCGAAAACTAGACACCTTGTTTTGTTTGTTTGAGAAAATAAATGCACCCAATTCAATATAATCTCCTAATGAAAACTAATGGGCTTCACCAGGTAGAAACTTTAATTATAGAGAAAATTTCCTATTGCTTTCAGTTTAGTGCTTCATCAGCAAATCAAAGGAAATAATCCAAAACTAAAGATTCTAGAGTATGGACTGACAAAATTTCTTAACTGAGAGAATTCTTGACAAGTGCTATATTCCAATTAAAAAAATTTTTTTTACTGTTTTAAACTTTTTATTTGGAAATAATTTAAAACTTACAGATTAGCTACAAGAATAGTACAAAGAATACACCATATATCTTTACCCAGATTATCAACTGTTACCATTTTACCACATTTTCTTTTATTCCCTCTCTTCCTGCACACACGCACACACATGCGTGCAGTCTTTTTTTTTAACCATTTCTACAGTAGGTTATACACATCACAGCCCCTTATTCCTAAATGTGTCTTAGAGTATCCCTAAGAATATGGATATTCTCTTATAAAACCATAGTTTTGTTATCCACTTCAGTAAATTTGACATTGAACAACACTTTTCTCTAATCATCTATTTCGTGAATTGACCCAAAAATGTCCTTTATCACATTTTTTCCATCCAATATAGGACAGTTGTACTGCTCCATTGTCAAGTCTTTTTTTCCCTCTAATCTAGGCCTCTTCCACAGCCTTTCTTTATCTTATACGACATTGACATTTTTGAAGAATACAACCCCCCTTTTTGTAACAGAACATTCCTCATTTGTGGGTTGTCTGATGTTTCCTCATGATTTAATTCAGGTTATGCATTCTTGACTGGAATACAGTACTTGATCAATGACATTGTATCCTTCTCTGAGTATCATAGGTTTCCATCTGCCCATCTTTAATGTTAATTTTGATCACCTGGTCAAGGTGTCCAATTTCCCCATCTTACAATTACTAATTTTTCCCGTGCTATATGTGGGAGACACCTTAAAATCATGCAAATATCCTGGCTCCTCACTGAAATTACCCTTAGATTTAGGATCCTTTGATGATCTTGCCTGATCTGAGCCTTAACATGATGGCTGCAGAATGATAATTTGCCAACTCCAGCATTCCTAAATTTATCAGTTGGCACTTGACATTCTACTCATGATTCATTTTCCTTCCAATGGTTTACAATTCAATACTGTACTTAATTATTTTAGCTTTCAAATGGACCCAGATTTAGTCAGTGGTAGTTCCTTCGAGCTGGCTCCCGTTTCCTTTGACGAATCTCCATTATATTTTGGGCACTTTGTTCCTTACTTTCTGCATTATAAAACACTACATTATAAGATGTTTTAGGATTATCTTGCACCTATCCTGCTACAGTCCTGCAATAAGTCATTTTTCAGGGAGCCCTGCTTCCTTTTAGTGGGGAATGCTATCAGAGACTAATATCTGGGCATTATGCATACTCATTGCTACTGGGGTACTGTTGCTTCTTGTCCTTTTCAATGAATAGAACTAAGAAATACATGTATGTACGTGTGTATATATAAATAAGTTTATATACATATCCATATATTCATATATGCATATACATATATACACAGCCACATAAAATATGCATATACAAAACAAAAAATAAAAAAATAAAATATGCATATACATATGCATATTTTAAAAATCTTAAGTCCATACTGATACCTTGAATTGGAATCTATTCATGTAGGTTTCTCTTCTGTCTTCCCCCATTCAATAATTGTGTATCCCTATTTCTTCAGTAAGAACCCTGGCTTCATCTGTATTTACAGCTGCTCCCCATCACGCACATCACCGCCTGAACTCCACTTCCTGTCAGACCAGTGGCAGCATTAGATTCTCATAGGAGTGTGAACCCTACTGTAAACTATGCATGTGAGGGATCTAGGTTGCGTGCTCCTTGTGAGAATCTAATGCCTGATGAACTGAGGTGGAGCTGAGGCGGTGAAGCTAGTGCTGGGAGTGGCTGCAAATACAGATTTACAAATTATCATTAGCAGAGAGGTTTGACTGCACAATAAATGTAATGCATTTGAATCATCCCTAAACCATTCCCCTGACCCCTGGTCCATGGAAAAACTGTCTTCCATGAAACTGGTCCCTGGTGCCAAAAAGGTTGGGGACCGCTGCTATAATACATCCACAATTATTTCAGCATTGCTTTGCCCACACTACTAAAAAGGAAATTTTCTAAAAAGAGTATTTGTTTGCAACTCTCCTCCCACTCCTTATATTCCATCTTGCCCAAAAGAGTGTACATTGCCAAATACTGCGTGAATCATTTGGATTAGTTCTTTCTTTTTCCCTTCAGCATGATTACTGTATTTATATGAAATACAATTGGGTTGATTTGGTTCAGTTTGAGGTTTATTTTCCCCCCTTCCCATCCTAAATGATTTAATTTTATTTTTTTGCATATGTAGAATACTGACATGATACCAACAGTAAAAACTACATACAAAAACCTACACTCAGAGAACTATTACTCCTTTCCACAGCCTTTCTGCCCCATTCCTTACATCCCTTGTACATAACCAACTTCATTATCTTCTGATTCATTTTTTGTTTCTTTTTGAAAAGATAAGTAGATAATAGATATGCTTTCTTATTTTCCTTCCAGTCTTACACAAAAGACAGCATACTACACATGCTTTTTTGGACCTAACATTATCTCTGGAAATTATTCCATGTCAGTTCATACAGACCTTATTTTTTTTCTTATAGCTGTATAGTTAGTACTCCATTACATGTATACATCATAGTATATTTCAACTAATCTCCTATTCTTGCACATTTATTTTCCAATATTATGCAGTTACATATAATACTGCAATGAATAACTCTAGGCATATGGATTTTTGTACTATTGGAGATGTATCTTCCAAATAAATTCTGAGAAATAAGAAAGCTGGGTAGAAGAGTAAGCACACATGTAGTTTTCTTAATATTGCCAAATTTCCCTCCTTACAGGTTAGAAAGTATATTTTGGTTCAAACTTATTTGGTAATATACTGATGCCTTGGAAATCCCGGTGCATCTCTTTGGGATTTCATTTGTTTGCTAGACGTAATGTTATGATGCTGGAACTCTCTCTCACTCCTACTAACCCTGAATATTTTTAATATTTGTTTTACATTTTGCAAATCTTTAGAGAAATAAAATACAAAGAAAAGTAAGTTACTTTAACTACTTACTGAGTGGTGTTGTGTCAGGAGGTGGAAAATTCTCAGTAAAGTTGACATTACATAAATCTGTGCTACAACAGCAGAAACGGTATGTTCCATTCTGAATTGAGGGAGGAGTGGTAGTTACTACACATTCTTCATAGTGACACTCTTGGGGATCTCCAATGTGAGACCAACATCCTACAAATCAATATTGATGTAAACAAGTTAGGAGACAATATGACAAAGAAAACTAAAAGGAAAGAACAAACTAAGAAACAACTGCAATAAATGTGAGTAAACATAAGCTATAAAACAGTTTTGCAAATCAATAGCAAACACATTTTTTAAGAAACAAAAATAGCAAAGGATATAACAGACATTTCATATGAATAAAAAAGCCAGGAACAAAATGTTTAACTGCATGATTAACCTAAGAATTATTAAAGCAGCAGTAAGATTTCATTTTTGCTGTACCAATTAAATTATTCTAGGTTTAAAAGATAATAATATACATAATATTAAGGATTCAGTAACACAAACACTCTCGTACAATGCTGGAGGGAATGTAAATGAATAGCATTTTTAGAAAGCCACATGGAGGCCAGGCACAGTGGCTCACACCTGTAATCCCAGTACTTTGGGAGGCCAAGGCAGGAGGACTGCTTGAGGCCAGGAATTTGAGACCAGCTTGGGCAATATAGCGAGACCCTGCCTCTACAGAAAAAAAAATTAGCCAGGGTGGTGCATGCCTGTGGTCCCAGCTGCTCAGGAGGCTGAGGCAGGAGAATGGCTTGAGCCCACGAGTTGGAAGCTGTAGCGAGCTATGATCACGTCACTGCACTCCAGCCTGGGCAACAGAGTGAGACCGTGTCCCTAAATAATTAATTAATTAAGAAAGCCACATGGAAATTTTTATGCAGAGCCTTTAAAATATTCATATATTTTATAACCTAATGATTCTATATTAAGAACTCTATTTCAAGGAAACAATCGCATACAAAGATTTATGTTCAAAATTGTTCACTGAAATACTGTTACAGTAAAACCATGAAAACAACATAATGTCCTATAATAGAATAATCTGGAAGTAAACTTTGATACATGTATACAATGTAATATTGTGCAGAGATTAAAAATGTTTTCAGGGAATATTAAAAGACATGGAAAAAAGCTCATGATACTATTAAGGTAGAAAAAACTGGGTATGAAATTGTTTATACAGTATCATCCTAACTTTGGGGAAAGTACACACACACATAAACATAGAGGTGTGTAGAAAACACATCTGAAGAAGATTAACTAATATAGTAAAAAGAGTATATTATTGTAGACTTTTGTTTTTCCTTACGGTTTTCAGTATTTTCCAAATTTCATACAATGAGCATGTAATAACACTATAATAAGAAAGATGCTATTAAAATAACCTAAAAAAAACCCTACCTTTTATAAATTTGGGGCTTGTGGATGGATGGATGGATGGGTAGATAGACAGATATACTTTTAAATTTACTTATTTTGTAGAGAGGATTTTAGTCTACTTCCATGTCCTTTATAGATGAATTTCAATTGTATGAAACAAAGTCATTTCAGATAAAGAAAAGTATCACTTACCTTGTTTTACGAGATTTATGTCCCCTTTAGATTTCTCCCAAAGGCCATAGCAGGTGCTACCTTTTGAGCATAATACTGTCCCATTTTCATGAGAGATTCGACTCTCACCTATCCCAAGGTCTTGTTGATATGGGTCTTTAAATGCACATAGCCGTTCTTGATTCTGGGAAGCTAAAATACAGGAAATAAAGTAATGACAAATTAATTTAATGATAATCTTTGGAAAACATTATTATATAAAATCTTAGTCTTATTTGAATGACATTATTATTTAATAATTTCCCCACTAAATCCTTTGAATTCAAATCCTTGGATGAATTTGTAATTTTACATTTATTCAATAACTTCCTTCTATTCGTTAATTCATTTGTAACCTCCAAACAAGATGCAAATTTTAAAATTCATTTCCCCAAAGCAATCATCTCTTATTCAAATTATTCTTACCACTCTTTCTCTTATTAAATAATTTTGCTGTCCAAATAAAGAAATAGCATCAAAGAAAATGTCCACACTGTAATTTATCAAGCCTTTAAAACAAACAAACCTAGAAGGATGAATAATTTCAGAAATTCTACAATACTCACTTTAACATATTTTACAGTCAGTTGTAGAAAATTACATACATCATTAGGCATGGCAAATGAATGATGCAGAGAGTGACTAAAATGGGTACATGGTTTCTTTTTGGGGTGACATATATACGTGGTAATGGTTTGCACAAATCTGTAAAGTCACCAAAAAACAAAAAAGTGTCATTGAATTGTTCACTTAAAATGAGTGAATTTCATGGCGTATAAATTATAGCTTAATAAATGTGTTTTTAAAAATCAAAAAGAAAATGACTGTCCATTATTTAAAGTATCAATATAATAGCCAGAAAAAGAAATGTTCAATAGTCCTTATCATAAAGGGACAATGTAATGTGTTTTTTTGTGTGTGTGTGACACAGGGTCTTGCTCTGTCACCAGCAATAGAGTGCAATGGCGTCACCATATCTCACTGCAACCTCAAACGCCTGGACTCAAGTGATTCTCCTGCCTCAGCCTCCTGAGTAGCTGAGACTACAGGCATGCACTACCACACCTGGCTAATTTTTCTTATTTTTTGTAGAGATGGGGGTCTCACTATGTTGCTCAGGCTGGTCTGAACTCCTGGCTCAAGCAATCCTCTCACCTTGGCCTCCTACAGTGCTAGGATTACGGTATGAGCCAATGTGCCCAGCCCCTAATGTACTTTAATGCCAATCTCTCTTTCCCCATATACATGATCTGATTTAAGTAATTTTTGTAGAACATTTGCCACATAATTTATCTGCTAATAAATATTTACCAACATTGCTGAGAATACCAAAGTAAAAGGTTATCAAAAGCAACATCTGATCTTTATTTGGTTTCTTAAAGTAGACTTTCCTAATGTGTCTGACTAGCCAGAATAAGAGTCTAATACATTTGGCCAATATATTCCTCACGGGCTTCCCACTTATTTCTTTATTTTGGGTGTGTATCTGTTTGGTATGGCTTAATTCACAAGCACTGAAGATGATTTATTAAAATAATGTTTCTGAACAAAACTAAGAACTAAGCTCTGGAGAAGAAATGAAAGAGCCAACAACTGTGTGTCCAAGCCAATTCAGACACACAGACGTATCATATTTATAACAATGAAAAGTACCTTCAAAGTATTTGGCTAGGAAATAGGGTATTCACAAATAGGTAATACAGAGTTCTAGACCTCAAACACTTTGGATTGGAGAAACCAAGTCACAGATGGTAATTAGTGAGAAATAAATGTGACTTGATTTGTACATTTTAAAACCACTTCAATTGGACATCATGCTATATTGTACTAAAATAAAACAAAACAAAAAACCACTTTAGGCAGTCTTCTAGAAGATATTTACTAATATCAACTAAATGGCCAGAAAATATAGTATAATCTATTTATAAAAACTAATTCTAGAATATTAACCTAATTATGACTCTACCATATTTTTACCACATGTATATATGCAAACTCCTTTAATGACAAGCTTCATTATATTTACTAAATTATCTTCTACATTTAACAACAGTATTTCCTTAGGTTATCCCCTAATTTGCAGATTTTACCAAATTAATTATAAAGATGAAATCAAATATATTTCTACATAGAAAAAGTACATAAAATACAAAGATTCATACTTAGAATTCAAACTATAAACAAAAAATTTGTGATGTAAATCTGAAAGGCATCTATCCATAGGCGTAATTCTTTCTCCCTGTCCCACCCCGTTTCCTGACTCAGGTTAAATGTTCCTTACCTAATCAGACTTAAGGTTATATAACCTACTATTCCCCTTTTTGTCTTGATTGTTAGAAAGATCAGAAAAAATTTATGAATTTAGTATCTCTAGTTTTCCACAACCAAGATATCCTAATTTTATCCCTCTTCTTCTGTTATCCATTTTGACTAGAATTTTGGACTGAACATTGAGCTAATGAGTAGGATCTAACTGTTCCTGAAAGTGGGCAGATCATAAATAAGTGCCTTATTTAATTTAAAAAGGAAAAGGTACATTCTTGTGAAAGAATAGATACAAAACAAAAATTTTGTTTTTCCTGGATTTCTTTTACAGTTGAAAAGTAGCTAAAGGCCTGGACATCTGTGTAAATTTTTTAGAGTCATTATTATATAATTTGATGATTGAAATCTAAAATTCTTTTAGAAGGAAAAAAATCAAACAAGTTCAACCTCCTCTGTGTCTCCCTCCCCCCAAAAACTAAGCTGAATGGAATATCAGATCAATAAAAGTACAATTAAAGAGGACTAAATCCTATCTTTAACATCTCTGTTTTCACTAAATAATTTTTCTTAAAATAATTTTAGCCTACTTCTAAGAAATTATTTTATGATGGTGGCATTAGTGTAGGGCAATTATAGTTTGCTATTTTAAGAGTAATACTTTCTTTTAAATTATGATTCAGCAAATTCTTGTATAACATAAAGGTTTTCTTATAAGAATCTTAGCTAAACTGCCCTAGTCAAAATAAAGAAAAATTTATTTTGTAAAGCAGCATCTGTAGCTTTTAGATGCCATTTGTTGAAATTAGTCTTAGCAATATATCTGTATAAAGTTTTGAATTCTTCATAAATAATGTAGGAAAAGTAGGGATAAAACAAAGCAGTGCTGATCATAATCCCAAAAGACACAATCCCAATTGCCATAATCCCAAATGTTGAAATCCCAGAAGATCAAAATCCTTAAAGTTTAAAATCCCTACTGTCTAAAATCCTGAAAATCACAATCCCGAATGTTGAAATCCTAAAAGCCGAATCCTGCGGAAGGGATTAGTGCATTATCAGTTGTACAAAGGATAGTTGCATTGTCTGTTGCATCATGTTAGGCAGAACTATTACCATGTCATTGTATTTATCTGGAAATTAAGTATGGTTTAAGGAGATGCATACGGGTGGGTGCCAAGTTGACAAGAAGTGGACTTGTGGACTTAATTTCAGGTGTCAACTTGACTGAATTAAGGAACACCTAGAAACCTGGTAAAGCATTATTTTGGGTGTGTCTGTAAGGGTGTTTCCAGAGGAGATCAGCGTGTGAGTCGGAGTGGGCTAGGTGGGGAAGATCTGCCCCCAATGTTGGCAGGCACCATCCAATCAGCCAGGAGCCCAGAGAGAACACACATAGAAGGTGAATTGGTCTCTCTCTAAGAGCTGGGGCAGACTTTTCTTCTGCTGCCTTGGACATCAGAATTCCAGTCTCACTGGCCTAATTATTAATGATGCTGTGAAAGCAGAAAATTGCTTATTTGCAACCGCCAACCAATAACCAGACTTTCAAATGGAGAGCATACACTTACAAAATTTGTAGACCACAACCACTTTCCAAATACAAGTGCAGCAAGTGTTGCAAAGATCAGAGAAGTGAAAATACAGGCAAAAAATAAAAGAAATATCCCCTGCCAAATTATTCAATGGTGTACAACTTCTGCCCCTTCGCACACAGCACCACGCCCTTTGTCAAAGAATAAAAAGAATTCAGGCCAGGTGCAGTGGCTCACGCCTGTAATCCTAGCACTTTAGGACGCCAAGGCTGGACGATCGCTTGAGGCCAGGAGTTTGAGACCAACCTGAGCAAGATCAAAACCCTGGCTCTATAAAAAGTAGAAGAATTAGTTCCAGGCCTGTCTGTAGTCCCAGCTATTTGGGAGGCTGAGGCAGGAGGATCCTTGCTTGAGTCCAGCAGTTGGAGGTTGCAGTGAGCTATGATGAAGCCACTGTACTCTAGCCTGGGTGACAGAGCAAGACCCTGTCTCAAAAAAAAAAAAAAAAAAAAGAATACAACAAACTCAGCAACCTTCTGAACCAAAGACACTTGCTGATATAGAGGTTCTTCCAGTGTTACAAAACATATTAAACAGTGAACTATCCTTGGTTAGGGATTTAACTGTTCAAGAAGATAGACTTCTTATATTTACCACTAAATCTAACATAGAAAAAAATAGTGCATGCTTCACTTTGGCTAATGGATGGCACTTTCAAAACTGTCCCCCACTGTTTTTTATCAACTATATACAATTCATTCCCCTGTTGGACCCCAAAATTCTAGAACTTATCCGCTCATTTATGTATTAACGACTACAAAAAGTAAAGTACTTTACAAACAGTCACTTGAACACTTGGTGGACTTTGCAGAAGAAAATGGATTTCAATTGAATTCCCTAAACCATAAAGACAGGTTTGGAATTAGGTGCGATCATGGTTTCTAAAAGTGAATTTCAAGGCGTTACCAACAGGTTTTTTTTTTCATTCAACACCAATGCATTTGGCAGAAAATTCAGATGAGTGGATTGGCCACATGATATGGCAACCATGAAAACTTCAGTTTAAAAATGCATCATTTGTCTGCACTGGCATTCCTTCCAGCTGATGAAATTCCTGGAGGTTTTAATGAATTAAAGCCACAGTTGCCTAAAGAAGCCAGCGAAGTTACTGACTGGTTTGGAAATAATCATGTGCACAGTAGGATAAGAAGACACTTACACAACAATATTACTGTTTGATCACCAGTATTGTTTCCACCAAATCTGTGGTCTGTATATGACTGTATGTGGAATGGATTTCCGCATTCCCAAAACAACATAGAAGCATGGCACAGAAGATGGGAAAAATTAACAGGGAATGTTCACGTCAGTATACACTGAATCACAGGATTTCAAAGAGAGCAGCGCCATGTAGAAAATGTTATGGACTACCTCCATGCAACTGCCCATAATCTATCCCTGTAATACACTTTTTCATATGTTAAATTTACTTTCTCATTTTTGGGGTTTTTTTTCCCCCACTATTTTAAATTGTCAGCATTATTTTTCACAATTCCCTATGCTATGTATTTCATCTTCACATTATTTCTAATACAGGAGGTATTAATTGTGTAAAGACCTTTAGAAAGTCCTAATTTGTTTTATGCATTTTTTTTGCAAATTTGACTCTACCAAAGTGCATTATCACGATGTTGACTTCGGGTGTAAGCATTATGCATGTACATAAACACGTAGAAACTTCCTCAGTAAGAGATGTCCTTCTTGTACATATGCATTTGTGAAAGATAAAATTTCTCCAGATCTCTGCCCTTTGGGCAACAGCATATGTGGTGGTGACCCATTGTGGTTTTTGATCGATCTCCTTGCCCATCATGGTATTTTAGGTAACTGCAGTTATAAAGCTGGGTGCACATGACTACCAACCATAGTGATATACATTTATACATTTCACTTTTTGACCTATTTCTTTATGAATATGGTTTATCTGTTCATAACTGTTATACCTGTGCAACTGTTGTTAGTATACTTGAGTGTTTATGCTTGCAAAAATATGTATGTTATTATTGCCTATTTGATTGGATAAAGTAGTCTATGAATAGTTTTTTGTTGTTGTTTTTTAAGAGACAGGGTCTCACTCTGTCACCCAGGCTGCTGGAGTGTAGTGGCATGATGATAACTCACTGTAACCTCAAACTCCTGGACAAGTGATCCTACCACCTCAGTCTCCCGAGTAGCTGGGACTACAGGTGTGCCCCACGCCTCACTAATTTTTTAATTTTTTTTAGAGACAGGGTATTGATATGTTGCCCAGGCTGGTCTTGAACTCCTAGCCTCAAGAGATCTTCCCCACCTGAGCCTACCAAAGTACTGGGATTACAGGCGTGAGCCACCACATCCGGCCCTCTGTCATGTTTTTATGTGTTTTCTCAAATAAATCTCCTTTAAAAATGTAAATAAATGTCCTTTTAAATTATTTTTTCCAGAATTATATTTTTGAGATTTTGATCTTTTGGGATTGTGATTTTTGGGACTTTAGACTTCAGGGATTTTGATCTTTGAGATTTCAACATTTGGAATTAAGACATTTTTGTTTGTTTGTTTTGATAAAACTATAATCACAAACAATTCATTTTTCAGTAAATTGCTTCTAATTGAATCACGTGATATCATTTTTAACGAATGATATGAATCATTAAATAAGTCTGACCTTAGATGGGCTTAGAAGAGCAGTTCCCAACCTACTAGGCCTCAACTACATGGGTAGCCTAGAGTTGTCGCAAGGGGCCTGCAGGTACATCTGCTCCTCAAGCACCACCTGTAAACTGACTAAATATGTCCACAGATACAGTCACTAATGTTTTGCAAATATAAGTAGATGCCATTGTGAGTAATAAATACCACTTTAAAGTATTGGTAAATTCAGCAATTACATATTTCTTTTTTCTCTTGAAAATTTTTTGACTATGTAATGCTTCACATGGTTTAAAAACAGAAATATAATGATCAATACAGTGAAAATCTTCACTCGTACTCTTGTTACCATTTGTCTATTCCAATGCTCCCTTCCTTCCCCCGCAAGAAACCACTATTCTTCATTATTCAGGCATCCTTCCAAACTTTATCGTTACATATTTTCTAAATCAACAGATTCTGAAAGGCAGATACTACAAAATTTTCTGATATTAAAAAGGAGACTATTATTCTTTATATCTTTGAAGTGTGCTCCAAACTATGGCAAATATATAACTGAGAGCTTGCAAATAATTATTCAATCATGGCACTATCAAAGAAAAAAAATGTAAGCAGCCTAGTATGATAAGTACAGGGGCTTCAGAGTTGGATGAACCAGGATTTGAATCCCAGTTTTCACAAGGAAAAACACGACTTCCTAATTTAAAGATTTGTTGGGAGGATTAAATTAGGTAGTATTTATTTTATACAATTAGCACAATATATGGGGATATTAATTACTTATCTTATTCTTCTTATAATTCTTTTTTTTATATTTAAGAAATGGGGGAGTGTGGAATAAAATAAAATGAGATGGGGTCTCACACTACATTACCTAGGCTGGACTCAAAACTCCTGGGCTCAAGTGGTTCTCCTACCTCAACCTCCTAAGAAACTGGGACTACAGACATGTACCACTGCATCTGGCCTGTAATTCTTTTTTAAAATGGTTTTCAAAATAAATGTGCAGTATTGTATCACTTATATAAAGTTAAATAACCCAAAATAATACTCTAGGTTGTTGGATACACACATTATATGCTAAAACTGTAAGTATATGAACAAGAAGGATTCATACCAACTTCAGGTAAGGGGTTCTTGGGAGGAGAAAGGGGAATGAAATCAGGGAGTAGGGCTAACACTAGCACACGCACACATTATTTTTTAAATAAATCTAGTTCAAATATGACAAAATGTAACACTTGTTAACTCTTGGTCTTCAATGTCTCTTAGTGTTTGTATTTGAAAAACTTCACAATAATAATAAAATTAAAAATTTTTTTAAGTGCTGGGCTTTTTTCCAATGATTGCTCAAATGTTCTAGACGTGATTCACAGAACTTAAGCACTAAAAAGAACGTTAGTGTCAGTAGATCAACCTCCTCATTTTATAAATGAAGAAACTGGGGTAAGTAAACACAGTACATACAGAGAGAATCCCTTGAAGGAGTTTTGAACACAGAATTGGTAAGCTAAAAAATCACAAGGTCTGTCTATAGTTGAGCGTTTAAAAAAATGTATGGGGGGGATTTATCCCAGGTATGCAAGGCTGGTTCAACATTCAATAATTAAGTAATGTAATCCATCACATTAACAAGTTAAAGAATAAAAAAAAAAAATCACATGATCATATCAACAGATGCCGAAAAAGGCATATGACAAAACCCAGTATCTAATCATGACAAAAACTCCCAGCAAACTAGGAATAGAGGGAAACTTCTTCAACTTTGATTTTGATAATGGGAGAGGCTGGGCAGGAGGTATATGGGAAATCTCTGCACCTTCCACTCAATTTTGCTGTGAACCTAAACACTAGTCTATTTTTTTTTTCTTGCTGACTTCTAACTGGTGGAAGAAAGGTCCATTTAAAAAAAAAATGTATGGGGGAGAGAATGGAGTGGCATGATGAAAAACTGGGTAACAGAAGAAATGACTGTGGTAAATATATCTTTAAAAAAGATTTAGATAGTCATACTTTATATTTTGATTGGTATCTACTGGTTAACATTCTGAGTATAAATCAATAGAAGAACAATCGCTCCTAATTTAGGCAGGACTGCCTGCAGGGGAGAGAAGCAATTTAGAAATGTGTGGAAGTGATATTTTTGTCTTGTTTTGGTTGTCAAAATGACTGATGGATTTTCAGTGGCTTTTAGTCTAGTGGCCAGCAGTGCTAAATATCCTAATATGCCAAACAGCTTTGCAGGTAAAAGAACCATCCTCTCCAAAGTGCTACCCCATCCATATAATGGGAAGGAACAAAGAAAATTTATAGTATAATTTCTGACCTTTAAGAAGATAAGAAAAAGACAATATATATAATTAATCCAAATTATATAGATACATTTGTAGAATAATTAAGAGGAAATAAAATGGATGTGATTTTTTTCTTTTATCATTAGGTAGACAACTGAATCCAGTCCATTCATAGTCTAATGAACTGCTGCTTCCAGTTTAAAAGTATCACATTTTCTTGCTTTCCCTTCATCCTGGAATTATCATTTTTGTATCAAAACTGTTTGCACAGCTCATTATAAACATTAGATTAGTTTTTATTGAACAGAAATAAGTAGAGCTATGTTGATAAATCAAGTTTGCCAAAGTTGTACAAAAATATGGATGTTTGTCAAATAAAAGTAGTAAAACGAGGAGTGTGAGGATTGTGGAAGTGAGCTGCTAGCTAGGTGATAGCTGACAAAAAGTTTGATAAACAGGTATCTAAAAAACTATAACCTTAGGAAATAAAACGAAGAGAGTTTACTCAATCACATGGGAAAGCTTAAAGGAGGAAAAAAAAGGATTGTAGCAGAGAGACAGTATAAAAACAACCTTATATTTGGCAACCGGACATCTTACTTTCTCAGTCTGACATTTTGAGAGCAGCCTACACTTTTTCTGTCTTCAAGATACAGCCATGCAAGCGAGGTCCATAAATGAAAAACTCTAGAAATTGTACACAATTATAAAGAACAGCTTTTCAAATTAAATCTACAAAAACGTTTTAGAACCTAGTGATAACCAATTTATACAGTGGGAAGATCTGGCAGTCATGAACATTGGAATTATAAATAAGTTTACTTATAGGCAGACACAAATTACAGAACCAAATAAATAAGAAAATTGATTTAGAGAATAAAAAAATGAAACATGTCAAATGAAAACAAAGCCAACTTTTTTGAATAAAGAAAAATGTGGAAATGAAAGAAATAATTAACACTGGTTATCTACTCTCAACATCTGTTAAACTCAGAGAGATAGAAAGAATAAAGAGAAAAGTTTGACAGAATAGAGCAGAGGCCAAACTCTCACAGAGGGCACTAACAAAGAAAACAAGAGCATTAAGCATTCAAAATTTTAAAAACTCAGTTTTATAGATATTACAAATGAATATGTTAAGCAAAAAGTATCATTAAACAAAATTGTCCATATGCTACCATATCATTTAAACTGAAAGTACCCAATCATTTACTTCAAAAACAAAAGAAACTTGTAACCTATGTTTTGTTCTTTTAGTAGAAGTGTCTCATTCTGTTATTTGATGCTAAGGGGAAAACATGAAAGTTTAACACAGAAAAATTAGCATGTTTCCGAAGCTCAATGACTTCTCTGTCATACTTTTAAAAAAACATATAACAATAGCTTACTAAAAATAATGTGCCTTTTTATTTGTATTATTTTTCTATTTCTTCTTTTATTCTAAAAAAGTCACTGTAACTATATATACAGTTGAAGAAATCACCAGAAATGTACAATAGTCATGAGAAACTGTTATCTCATGTCCATGATAAATGAGCTATACTAATACAGATTCAGTATAATACAGCCATGTTCAAGATCTATTACATGGGACTGTATGAGAGAATTTTATTATGTTGTTCAAATAGTCTCTGCTATTCTAAAATCAGATCTCCACATAAGACATTTTGAAATGGATGTCTTAGTACAATATATATAGTGAGCGTGTATTAATGAACAAGTATTGACTCAGTGGCCACTATGTACATAGCACTGTTAGATGCTGTGCAAGATTTAAAAGTATGTATAAGACAACTGTCATGGGTTCAAAGTTCATTCAACAAATAATTATAGAATACTTTTTCGTGGCAAAATTGTGTCAGATACTGGGGATGAAGCAGTGAACATAACCATCATCTGAAACAATGAATAACTAAAACAGGATGTGACAGCTACAATATGCAAAACCCTATATATAAAGCTGTTGTTCTAGTTCAAAATCTTATTACATGAGGTTTAGTCTCATTCATTATTTTGGACCAGACGCTAATACTAGTGTCTCTCGATAGAGATATAGGTAGATAATAAATCTATTTTGAAAACAGGGGCAATTTGGCAGGCATTAGTATACAAGTTTTGGAAAGGTATATCCCCCTCTAAAAATGGAAGGAAGGAAAGAAGGAAGGAAGGGGGGGGGAGGTAGGAGAGAGAAGAACACAAGTCAACTTACACATTTATAGTTATCAGAAAGAAGAGTTCACACTATTCTGCATCTTCAAAGAGATACTCACATGTGAAGCTATATATACTGCATGTATGTTTACATGCAATCTCCAAACTCAGATTCATCATGGCTAGCACAGATATATGAAAAGGCTTTGATAAGTGCTATACATATAGAAAAAATCACAGTGTCCTCTGTGATGAGATCCGAAACAGGTAATTAGCAATACTACTTTAAATTTAAAATAGAAATTATGCAAACGAACACACCATGAAAATAATATAGCAAGTAGTAGGGTTTTAAAAAAACACTTTAAAATAAAACTAATCATTCCCTCCCCAAAACAAAAAACTGTCCAATTTTAAAGGGGTTTACTAAAATGGATTTTTACTGAGGGAAGCAGACACCAAGTAAGAGGCAATCAGAGCCTTGCCTCTCAACCAAAATAGAATTAACCTCTTTCACGTAACCAATAACTATCATGGAAGACCTCCAAACACTCATCAGCACTATTCAGTATAAATTTTTGTGATGATGGAAATATTATATAATCTGCATTGTCTAATATAATAGCTACTAACTATATTTGGGTATTTAGCACTTGAAATATGGCTGGTGCAACTGAGGAACTGGATTTTTAATTTTGTCTAATTTTAATTAATTTAAATGTAAATTTAAATAGCCACTGCTACGGACTGAATTGTGTGCCCCCCAAATTCATATGTTGAAACCCTAACTTGCAATGTAATGGTATTTGGAGGTGGAGCCTTTGGGAGGTAATTAGGTTTCAACAAAATGATAAAGTGAGGCCCTTGTGAGGGGATTAGTGCCCTTATAAGAAGAGACACCAGAGAGCTTGCTTTCTCTTTCTCTGCCATGTGAGGACACAGAAGGAGGCCACCTGCAAGCTAGGAATGGAGCCCTCACCAGGGATCCAAATCAGCCAGTACCTTGATCTTGGACTTCCCAGCTTCTAGAACTATGAAATAAGAAGTGCCCGTTGTTTTAAGCCATCCAGTCTATTGTATTTTGTTATGGCAGCCCAAGCAGACTAATATAGCCACATGTGTCTAGTGACATATTAGATAGTACAGCTCTACATAGTTTATACAAATATACTAGACACTATATGCAAACAAAAATAGTCTGAAATTATAATCATTTTTTGGTTGTATTCGTTAAATCACAACTGTAAAATGTTCTGATAAGCCCTGCTCCTCCCCCAAAAACCTTCTTTTTCATAGCCTCAGAGCAAGTACTATAAAAGCGTGCTCAATAACTTAACAAGTTACTAGATACATTACTTCATTATAGACTGTAACCAAAAATCACATACCAGGCCTCTTGCCTTTGCCCCAAATTTATTTCCTGCAAGTAGCCTTTTCTTACATAAATGGAAATTTAAAACATTAGTATTCCCGTAATATCTGGATATTTAAATTATACTTATTCAGAAAACAATAAGAAAATGAACATTCTGTTCATCTTTGTGATAGCATTTCATACTAAAACTTATGACTTGAAGTAATCAACAGAATTAAAAATGGTAGGCAGAATTTATGGAAATGAAGAATTTATGGAAATTCTTAATGAAGAATTAAAAATGGTAGGCAGAATTTTGAGTAAGTGCTTTTGAATAAAGCACTTACTCAAAAAACCTGACCAGAGCATAAACTGAACTGTATGATGAGATCCACAATTCGACCATGTTACTTTCTTGCTTGAAACCTTTTAGTGATTTCCTACTACCTTCAGGAAAACTTCCAAAATCCTTAAAATCATGTACAAGGACCTGTATGATCTAGCAACTGCAAGTCCCTCCAGCTTCATCCATACAGCAGCCATAGAGTACCATTCTCTCTTTCTCTTTTTCACCTCAAGGCCTTCAGCATTCTGTTCCCTTTACCTGAAAGCCTTATTTACTTAATTCCTGTTCATCTTAAACATTTCTTTCTCAAAGAATCCTTCCCTAATCACCCCAGACCAGTGAGGCAGGATACCCTATCATATACTCTCATAGCATTCTATACTTCACACAATTTCCATACTTCCTATTATTTATAATATGCCTGGCTTATTTATCAAAGCATAAGCTATATGAGAGCACGGGCTGAGTTCTTCAGCACTGTGTCTTTAGTACATGACATTATACCTGTCATTCAATAAATATTTATTGAATAAGTAAGGCCAGGCGTGGTGGCTCATGCCTGCAATCCTAGCACTGTGGGAGACCGAGACAGGAGGATTGCTTGAGCTCAGGAGTTCGAGACCAACATGAGCAAGAGTGAGGCCCCATCTCTACTAAAAATAGAAAAATTAGCCAGGCATGGTAGCATGCACCTGTAGTCCCAGCTACTCAGGAGGCTGAGGCAGGAGGATTGCTTGAGCCTAGGAGTTTGAGGTTGCTGTGAGCTATGATGACGCCACTGCACTCTACCCAGGGTAACAGAGCGAGACTTTCTCTAAATAAATAAATAAATGAATGAATAAATAAATAAATAAATATTAAATAAGTAAATGATTATTGTGTTTATTTCCCCTAATCTTTGCTGCTAACAATCATTATTAGAATCAATTTTTTTAAAGTGAAAAAAGGTAGAGCATGCCAGCAAAATGAAACCATATATCCACACAAAAACTAATACAATAGCAACTTTATTTACAATAGCCCAAAACTGTAAACAACCCAATTGTCCATAAATTGATGAATGGATCAACAAAATGGGATATATCCATATAAGTAAATACTACTCGGCAACATAGGGAATAGATTACCGATACATGCAAGAATGTGGATGAATCTCAAGAACACTGTGCAAAATAAAAGATGTCACGCACACAAGTTCATAAGATATGATTCCATTCATGTGAAATTCTAGAAAATACAAAGTAATCTAAAGCAGATCAGTGGTTGCCTGGTGCTAGGGGCAGGGGGAAAACAGACTACAAATGGGCACAAGGAATCTTCAGGGAATGATAAAAATGTACTGTATGCTGATTATGGTGGGGGGGTTTCAAGAGTATATACAATTATAAAAACTCATCAAATGTACAGTTTAAACATATGTAGTTTATATCTCAATAAGTCCATTTTTTAAAAGGCAGAACATAGTATAAAGCTGTACAGGACAATATAGTTCAGGGGAATTTAAATATTTTTCTTTTTTTTTTAGAGACAGGATCTTGTTCGGTTGCCCAGGCTGGAGTGCCATGACAGGATCATAGTTCACTGTAACCTTGAACTCCTGGGCTCAAGCAATCCTGCTTCTGCCTTCTGAGTAGCTAGGATTATAGGCATGTGCCCACCACGCCCAGCTAATTAGTAAATTTTTTTTGTAGAAATGAGGTCTCACTATGTTGCCCAGGCTGGTCTTGACCTCCTGGCCTCAAGCAATCCTCCAGCCTAAGCCTCCCAAAGTACTGGGATTACAACTGTAAGCCACTGCACAGGGCCTTCTAGATATATATATAAATTTTTTTTTTTTTTTTTTAGCCTGCTTCCCTGAAGGTTTGTACACTACCTTTCATTCATGTTACAAAAAGGTGTTTTATTGAGTCACAGAATCTTGTGCCTAATCTATAATCTTCCAAAAGGTAGGATCTATGGATGAATATAAATTTTCCCTTAAGTTTTATTGGCAAGAATTTTTTAAAGACCTTCCTGTCATTCTATATCTAACATTCTATATCTAAACAATCCAAGTCACATAACACCCATTTTTCAGTAGTTGTATTTATCTGTACTGGAGAAGTCTAAATGCCTTATCTTTACCCTGGAACGAAGTTCAGGGACTAATTCTGGGCATGCTTGTGTGTTTGGCTTCTGTTTATCTAAGTGTCAAAATGAACTATCTAAAATAAACAACACAGGAAACTTGCAGTAATGGAGCAAATAACTAAATAACTGAAGCAATGGTATTCCTTTCCCGGAATACAAACCTCTCAGGAGAAATACAACTGGGATTTCAGAATATCACAATTCTGTTATGAAATACGTGAAAAGGAGAGAGTCTTAATATGACAGAAATATCCCTACAAAATTTGGTATAAACTCAAATTTTAAAATTCCATTATAACAAATCAAGTAAGAAGGTCCTTTATTTTTCCAATGTTATGGTGAATCCTTTTGTAAAGCAAATAATCCTTTAAAAGTGAAATAATTATCCCTTAGTTTATATATTTCTATAGACCAATTGCAACAGATTAAATTGTCATTCTGCTGAGCATTCCCATAATGTCAGAGAGAGAACACAGTGGGAAAAAGATCAAAATCTTCATAAGGTGCCTATTTAGGATGCTCCTGAATTTGAATTGTGTGGGAATTCCCTGAGACCCACAGAATTCAGCACATAGTCATACTGAAGGCTATAATTTACTACAGCAAAATAATACAAACCAAAATCAGCAAAGGGAAAAGCCAGAAGAGTCAAAGTCTAGAGGAAACCAGGTGTAAACTTCCAAGAGTTTGGCCTAGGTGTTGGCCATCAGTTCCTGGTGTGGCTCTCTTCCTGCCTCATAGATGGCCACCTTCTTGCTGTGTCTTCACACGGTGTAGGAAGAGAGATCTGTTGTCTTGCTCTTATAATGGCACCAGCCCTACTGAATTAGGCCCCAACCTTATGATCTCATTTAATCTTTATCACCTCCTTACAGGATCTATCTACAAACACAGTCACATTGGGGGTTAGGGTTTCAACAAATGAATTTGAGGGGGACACAATTCAGCCCATTGTACCCACGTTCGTTGCAGTATTGTTCATAACAGCCAAGACGTGGAAGCAACTTAAATGTCCATTGATAGGTCAATGGATAAACAAATATGGTGTATATATATACAATAGAATATTATTCAGTCTTTTAAAAAAGAAGTAAATCCTATCACATGCTACATCAGGAATGAACCTTGAGGACATTATGCTAAGAGAAATAAGCCTATCACAAAAGGCCAAATACTGCATGATTTCACTTATATAAAGTATCTAAAGTAGTCAAACTCACAGAAACAGGAAGTCAAATGGTGGTTGGTGGCCAGGGGATAGGGGAGGATGGTGGGAGGAGTGGGGAGTTGTGTTTGGCAGATGTAGAGTTTCAGCCATGCAGGATAGGGGGATTCTGGGGATCTGTTGCACAGTTGGGAGGGTGAATTTTATGTTATGTGATTTTTGCCACAGTGAAAAAAAAAGGAAGAAATGAAATACTGATACATGCTAAAACATGGATGAACCATGAAGCCAGTCACAAACAACCACAAATTATATGATTCTATTTATAAAAAAAAATCTAAAATAGGTGAAGATACAGAAACAGACAGTAAATTAATAGTTACCTATGGCTAGGATTGGGGCGTGTATGTGGAGCGGAATTGGGAATAACTGCTAATGAGTATGAGATTTCATGTTAGGAGACCATATGATACTTATGACCTGTAAAGTCACAGATCATTGAAATTTGAGGATAAGAATTTTAAGATTCACTTAAGGCTGGGTGTGATGGTACATGCCTGTAGTCCCAGTGCTTTGGGATGCCAACATGGGAGGATCGCTTGAGGCCAGGAGTTCAAGACCAGCCTGAGCAACACATCAAGACCTCATCCCTACAAAAAATTTAAAAATTAGCTGGGCATGGTGGTGTGCGCCAGTAGTCCTAGCTACTCGGGAGGCTGAGGCAGGAGGATCTCTTAAGCCCAAGAGTTTGAGGTTGTAGTGAGCTACAATCACACCACTACACTTGCACTCCAGCCTGGGTGACAGACAGAGACCCTGTCTCTAAAAAAAAAAAAAAGATTCAGTTAGACTAATCCCCTTTATGTATAATAGGTTACCCTAGATAAGTTATGTGGTTCCCCCAAGAAAACATTTCCATTATCCCACTTTCAACACATTTTATAATTTTTAAATGAAGTAAATTAGGAACTATTCAACAGTCCACAGTGTTTTGAATTTCAAAACAGATATTTATTGCAAATAACTCGTGTATATCTCTGCTTTCGCCTCAAAGTAGAAGAGAGAACATGAGGGAAGAAAACTTTGAAAGGTTAGTATTATGAATATTCTCCATGTGAGAAAACATATAAGTACTAATCAATGTTTATTTAATGTCTTAAGAAATATACAACACCCTTTCATGACTAAAACACTCAAGAAACTAGGAATAGAAGGAAACTTTCTCACTGTGATAAAGGGCATCTACGAAAAATCCCCAACTAACATCATACTTAATGGTGAAAAACTGAAAACTTTCCCCCTAAGATCAGGAACAAGACAAAGATGTTGGCTGCCCCACTTCTATCTAACATTGTACTGGAGATTCTACCCAGGAAAATTAGGCAAAAAATTAAAATTAATAAAAAGAAAAAGAAAAAAAAGAACAAAGAAATAAAAGACAGCCAGATTAGAAAGTAAAAAGTAAAGTCATCTCTGTTTGCAGATCCTAATGAAGCCATAAAAAAACTATTAGAGCTCAATTATTAGAAATAAATTTAACAATGGCTGGGTGCAGTGTCTCATGCCTATAATCCTAGCACTTTCGGAGGCTGAGGTGGGAGGATCACTTGAGGTCAGAAGTTCAAGACCAGTCTGAGCAACATAGCAAGACCCCATCTCTACAAAAAATAAGAAAAATTAGCTGGATGTCATGTTGTGTGCCTGGAATCCCAGCTACTTGGGAGGCTGAGGCAGGAGGATCACTTGAGCCCAGGAGTTTGAAGTCACAGTAAGCTATGAGGACATCACTGCCCTCATGCCTGGACAACAGAATGAGACCCTGTTTCAAAAAAAAAAATCTAAATAGATGGAAAGAAATCCAATGCATATTGATTATAAGACTTAATATTGTTAAGATGGCAATACTCCCCAAATTTATCTGCAAATTTATCCGCATATTCAATGCAATCTCTATCAAACACCAGCTTCCTTTCTTGTAGAAATCAACAAGTGGCTTCTAAAATTTATGTAGAAATACGAGGAATCCAGAATAGCCAAAACAATCTTTAAAAAGAAGAACAAAGTTGGAGGACTCATATTTCCTGATTTCAAAACTGACCACAAAGTGACAAATCAAGACAGTATGGTACAGTGTGGTACTGGCATAAAGACAAATACACCCACCAATGGAATAGAATTGAGAGTTCTGAGACAAACCCTTACATATATAGTGAACTGATTTTTGACAAGGATGCCAAGACAACTCAATGGGAAAAATTTAGCCTTTTCAACAAACAATGTTGTGACAACTGGATGTCCATGTGCAAAAGAACAAAAGTTGGACCTTCTACCTTATACCATATGCAAAAATTAACTAAAAATGGATCAAAAACTCTAAATGTAAAAGCTAAAACTACAACACTCTCAAAAGAAAACATAGGTGTAGATCTTTGTGACCTTGGATTAGATAACAGTTTCTTAGCCATGACACCAAAAAGCACAGCAACAAAAGGAAAAATAGATAAATCAAACTTCATCAAAATTTAAAACTCCTGTGCTTCAATGTATACCATCCAGAAAGTGAAGACAATTCACAGAAAGGGGGGGAGAAATTTACAAGTTATATATCTGATGAGAAACTAGTACCCAGCATATAAAAAGAACTTTTACATCTCAACCATATGCAATCCAGCAATTCCACTCTTAGATATACACTCAAGAGATACAAAAACATATGTCTACACAAAAACTTATACATGAACGTCATAACAGCATTATTCATAATAGCCAAAAAGACAAACAACCGAATGTCCATCAATTGATGAATAGATAAACAAAATTTAGTATATCCATAATGGAATATTACTGAGCAATAAAAATAAGTGAAATACTGATCCATGCTACAACACAGTTGAACCTTGAAAACATTATGCTGAGTGAAAGAAGCCAGGCACAAAAGGCTACATATTACACGATTCCATTTATATAAATGTCCACAATATGCAAAGTCATAGAGACAGAAAGCAAATTAGTGGTTGCCAGGGGCTTGGGGAAGGAGTGAATGAGAATACTTACTGCTAGTGGGTATGGAACTTCTTTGTGAGATGAGAAAAATGTTCTAAAATTGATTGTGGTGACAGTTGCATAACACTGTGAATATGCTAAAAAGCACTGAATTCTACACTTCAATGGGTGAATTATATGGTATGTAGACTATATCCCAAGAAAGCTGTTATAAAAAAAGAATATGTATATGTGAATAAAAACGCTTTTATAAAATAACATATAACAAGTTAAAACTTATTTGCAACAACTGAAAATATAACAAGAGGAGATATAAACAATCAGGTTGAAATTCCTGAAAGAGATAAATATAAGGCTTTTGAGGAAGGCCCCAAAATAGATACCAATTAGAAAGAAGAATTTTCCATTTAAATAATATGGGAAAGCATGGAAATGAAAAAAAAAGCAAAATGAGTGGAGCACAATTCCTACTGTAAGACACAATATTTTGCAAAGACTTAGTAAAGAATTCTGAAGTCACGTTTCTTGCAAAACTTCCAAGTTCAACAAAGCCAATTTGGGCTGAGGTTATTTTCAGTACAACTTGAAAAACTGTATAAAAAGAATACATCATTTTCTAGGAATAGAACCATAAATACATTAGAATTACAAAATATTACATGGCAAGAACCAGAAGTCAAGTTTTCCGTAATGAAGCAGGAATTCATCCTACATGTAACATCTCTGACAGATGATCTGCTTAAATGTTTTCAGGAGCAGCAAGCTCCCTAATTCAAAAGACAGGCCAGGCAGTGTTTCAGTTCACAAGGCCTAGAAGCAAATGAGATCTCTTTACCAAGATAAAACTGATTTTTCATAAAAATAGTCAATTTATTATCACTATTACCAGTGATTTACCATTTTATATTTAACTAGAACAGTGTAAGAAATGCTTTTTGAGTTATGACCTAGTGTACATATACATAAACATAAAACTAAAATAAAAACTTCATAAAACAATACTTTTTCTTAATACAGTCATGTATGGCTTAATGATGAGGATACGTTCTGAGAAATTTGGCATTAGGTGATTTTTGTCATTGTGTGCAAACATCATAGATGTACTTCCACAAACCTAGATGGTATAATAGGTGGTATAGCCCACTACACACCTAGGCTATAGGTATATGGTATATAGCCTTTGGCTCCTAGGCTATATGCTAGTTGTACAGCATGTTTCTGTACTAAATACTATAGGCAATTGTAACACAATAGTAGTTCTGTATCTAAACATAGAAAAGGTACAGTAAAATACAGTATAAAAGATAGAAAATGGTAGTACACCTGTCTAGGGCATGTACCATGAATGGAGCTTACAGGACTGGAAGTTGATCTGGGTGAGTCAGTGAGTGGTAAGTCAATATGAAAGACTAGGACATTACTGTATGCTACTGTAGACTGTATAAACACTATACTTAGCTTATACTCAGTTTAATAAAAATTTTTTTTCTTCAATAATAAATTACCTGTACCTTACTGTAACTTTTTTACTTTATCAACTTTTTAATGTCTTTTAACTTTTTGACTCTTTTATTAATAGTAAGAGTCAAAATACACTGTCCAGTTGATAAAAATATATTCTTTCTTTATACTCTTATGCTATATGCTTTTTTTTCTATTTAAAACCTTTTTGGTTTTAATTTTAAACTTTTTTGGGAAAAAGTAAGACACAACCACACACATTAACCTAGGCCTACACAGGGTCAGGATCATCAATATCACTATCTTTCACCTCCATATCTTGTCCCACTGGAAGGTCTTTAAGGGCAATAACACTCACGGAGCTGTCATCTCCTATGATAACAATGTCTTCTCCTGGAATATCTTCTAAAGGACATGCCTGAGACCGTTTTGTAGTTAACTTTTTTATAAGTAGAAGGAGTATACTCTAATGATAAAAAGTATAGTATAGTAAATACATAAACCAGTAACACAGTCGTTTATTATCATTACCAAGTATTATGTAATATACATAATTGCATGTGCTATACTTTTATACAACTGACAGCACAGTAGGTTCGTTTACAACATCACCACCACAAAGATTTGAAGTAATGTGTTGCACTATGACATCACTAAGTGATAGGAATTTTTCAGTTCCATCATAATATTAATATCATGGTACCCCCATCACATATGTGGTCCATCACTGTTGACCAAAAGGTTGTTATGCAGTGCATGACTGTATGTGTGTTATACTCGATATTTCCTATTCTTTTATGTTTTAGTGCTAGTCACAGCTTACAAAACAACTCAGAAGCTCAGGAGACAAAACCCCAAACCACCATGGATATATGGCTCAGTATAAGTTATGCCTTTCTGAATGAAAAAAGCAGTAGTAAACATGGACTCTTATTGCTCCCAACCCACTGGCTAGGTTAACTGCAACTGGTGTGCAGTAATCCTCTGCCAGGTGACTGTACTTTTGACCAAATTAAAGTTGACTCCTATTTTGGTGCTCAGTATTAAATTAAAGAATTTAGTGGGGCGGGCAGGTGTGGAGGAATGACCTTTCATTCTCTGCACACATACAGTACTGACAAATGTGCATATACACAAAGAATATAGATGGGTGAGTATTTCCTAGATTGATACTTCTATATAATAATTTATATGTACCTGCTATATGTGACTATAGCTATAAATTCTGTGTAACACACATCTACAAATGTTCCTGAGACTGAATGCAACCAGCTATCAGTTTGGGAAACACAAAATCACTTGTAAATAATTTCCCTTAAATTATATTGTTTCACAATTTGCAACATGATATCTCCATTCCTATACTACTTTTCCTCAGAAAATAACAAATTTCAGCCTTTGGTAAAAATTCAATTATGCTTTCTAACAGAAAAAAAAAGTTAATTAGCATCACAATTTAAATGCCAAGACATTAATTTAGGGAAGGCTCTGGTCCCAATCAGGAGAATGTTACCATAAAGAGTATTTTTGCTCACCCCTCCAAGAGTTGCTTACTATTTTTTGCTCTACCACAATCACCATAGTTAGACTCTGCCTCTTACCTTTAGTCTTAACCCCTATTCCAGTGGTTCTAAATCTAAAGGCTTCAAAATTTTGTACAGGTGAATATGTGCATTTTTTGGTGGGAAATGGCCACAGCTTTTGTCTTACAGGAGAAAATCTGGAAGCACAACAGTCATTGTAAAGACAGAAACCTGATGAATATTATTAATATCTCTTCATCATTCAGCAGCACTGTTGGCTTTCTAGCAACTACATCATTTCTTCAAGGAAATGAACCATGACTTTAATCCAGTTAAAATCACTGCCACTTCCCCCTAGGAACATTTATTAGGTAGAGCATATAATATCAGCAAAATTCACCATGAAACAAAAATGAAGCATCAACTCATGCTAGAGAAAATTAATCTAAAATACAAAAGTATTGTTCATGATCTTGATCACTACTGAATCCACCATCAGGTAAGAGGCAATTTGTCTGACTTGATAAAACTACAAGTAATAAAAAGACCAATTTCTCCCCCATCAGGAATTTGGGTGAGCCCAGAGATGTTACTGGATTTTGGTAAGACCATCAGGTAACTTTGTTCAAAAGACTAGATTTTTGAATGATTCAGAGTTGTCTTCAATCCTGTTGAGCCTCTTCATCACTATTAAAGATAATGATGTGGGTGACTTTACTAGTTTCCTAGGGCTGCCATAACAATATACAGCAGGTCCTCAAATAAAGTTGCTTCATTATAATATTGATGAGGAAAAAAATTGATTCCTAGCCAGAGTCACTGTGTGGAGTTTACGGACGCGAGTTTTCTCCAGGTACTCCGGGTTTCCTCCCATATCCCAAAGATGTGCTCGTTAGGTTAATTGGTGTGTCTCAATGATCATAGGTGTGTGTGTGTAGAGTGAGCCCTGTGATGAAACAGCATACTGTCCAGGGTTGGTTCCCACCTTGTGCCCTGAGCGGCTCTGGACACCCAAGACCCTGAACTGGAATAAATTGGGTTGGAAAATGAATGAATGAGTAAGAAGTATTGTAAAATAAAAATTCATCAAGTATACAATAATCATACAAATGTACAATAAATGACACGGTATGAAAGTGCTCAGGGAGCCCGCCATATTTGTTGCTTTTGAACTGCATGGTGGTAGGAGGTGCTCCTTACAATCTCAGCTTTGTAATCATTTATTCCTTGATTTAACCCACTACCACTGCAACTGTCATCACGCACTGATTCACCAAAAGTCAGATAATTAATTATATTTGTTTTTATTAATCTTTCTTAAATGTATGTATAGCTCACATTTTAATATTTACTATTAAAAGTGTTCGGGGTCTTTATTTAGAAATTTGGTGATGTTTTTGTGATCACAAATATGCTGTAGGAACTTAACTCTTATTTATATTAATTAGCTTATGGGAAAACTGGTTTTGTTCTAAGTCATTTCACTTAAAGTTGCAGTTTCCAAGAACCTATCTACAACATTAAGTGAGGACTTACTGTACTACAAACTAGGTGGCTTAAAACAACAGAAATTTATTGTCTTATACTTCTGGAAGCTAGAAGTCCAACCCTAAGGTGTTGGCAGAGCCATGCTCCCTCTGCAACCTGAGGAGAGAATCCTTCCTCAACTATTCTAACTTCTAGTCAGCGATCTTGGGTATTCCTTGGCTTATGGAGGCACCACTCCAATCTCTGCCTCTGTCGTCACATTATGTTCCCTCTTTGTGTCTTTGTCTTTACCTCTTCTTATAAGGACACCAGTCTTATTGGATTAGGGCCCACCCTAATTCAGTACGACCTCATCTTAACTTGACTACATCTGCAAAAACCCAATTTCCAAATAAGGTCATGTTCATGGGCACCATAAATTTGATTCTTGTTCTTACTTCAATTTTAGCAGAATTCATGTTGCTCTAATAGGGGTTCTTTTCAAACTGATGTCTTATCCTTCTTAGTGCCTCAAACTAGATCCTGTTCAGACATGTTATAACAAGTTAGTACAAGTTTATTTTGGTGCAAAAAATTTGAAATGCATGCACATTTTTTTCATAATATGCATTTTCCATGAATTTTTTGAAGTCCCCTCGTATATTTATATATATCCTATTGGTTCTGTTTCTCTGGAGAATCCTTACTAATATAAGCCCTAAAGATCCTGGAGGTCCAGTAAAGATGAAATTTAAACATTGCACTTGCTTGGCTCTAGATCTGGCAAAGGAACACTCTTGAACATCCTAGACAGACGCTACCTTACCAGCTGGCAGATGGCTATGTGATTTTCAGCCTCAAAGGGTAATTTAGACACAGGACTTGCTTGCCTCTAGATCTGGCAAAGCAACACTCTTGAACATCCTAGACAGATGCTACCTTACCAGATGGCTGTATGATTTTAAGCCTCAAAGTGTTATGGAATAGAGCCAGGTAAAACCTCAAAGCAGCAAGTAGACTGAACATTTGAGGACCACTTTATCATTTTAGTTTAAAAAAAAAAACCCAGATCTCTGCTGCCGTTGGTATGTTTTTAATTAAGGTGAAAACTTGCAAAACAAATGCCAACACTCTATGACAAAATGACTTTAAATATTTTAAGATTAAAACCTGAGAAACAGAACAGATGTACATATCAGTTCCATATTAGACAACATCTAATCTAGGATCACTTTAGATTTAAAAGAATAAAATCACAAAATAAAGAGTCAACACAGACTATAATTAAAGAGAGAATCAGACAGGCCATGACTTATACTCAACTCATCATTATTTAGGCTAATTCAGGGTTTTTTAACCTCAGTACTACTTGTATTTTGTGCCAGATAATTCTGTGTTGTTGGGGCTGTCCCATGCAATGTAGGATGTTTAGCAGCATCCCTAGGTTCTATCCAGTAAATGCTAATAGCAACCCCTACTTTGTACAACCAAAAATATCTCTACATATTATCAAATGTCCTTGAGTGCTAAATCACCCCTGGTTAAATACGACTGTGCTAATGGAATGAAACAGCATGGTAAAGAAAAACCTCAAATAACCAGTGAGAAATGAATCATTACCTGGTGTTAGATATTAATCACTTTTCTGCTTATATGTGAACATGGGCAACCTTTGTGATCTAAAAATCAACACTATTTTAAACCACAAAATGAAAACAGATCCTAAAGGAATTTTCTGACTGCATGAGCCCTTTTTAAGAAGCTTTCACGAAAGGAAGGGGAAGGGAATTAACACATATCATTTAAAATCTACTGTATTGTATTGCATCATGCTAGCTATTCTCCATAATTTATTGTTTTTAATGACAATTCCCCACACACACGTACACATGCGCACACATACTATACTTATATATAAGTACCTGTATTTATATGTAAATAAAATACTTCTGAAAGGACACAATAAACTGATAAGAATTGTTTGCCTTAAAATATGAAGACAAAGAATTAGAGATCTAGAGTAGAAAGAAAGGATATTCATTGGATATCTTTTTGAACTGTTAGAATTTTAAAATATGGTCATGTGTGGCTCAACAATGGAAATACATTCTAAGAAATGTATCATTAGGAGATTTTGTTGTTGTGCAAACATCATAGAGTGCACTTACACAAACCCAGATGGTATAGCCTACTACACACGTAGGCTATATGGTATAACCTGTTGCTCCTAGGCTACAAACCTGTATAGCATGTTACTGCACTGAATACTGTAGGCAATTGTAACACAATGGTAATTATTTGTGTATCTAAACATAGAAAGGTACAGGAAAAATATGGTATTATAATCTTAAGGGATCACCATTGTATATTCAATGTGTTGTTGACCAAAACATTGTTATGCAGTGCATGACTATAAATGGATGTTTTACATTTTTAATTTAACTGCATTTAAATAAACCAAATTGTAATATAAATTTGTCATTTTGCAGATTAAGAAACTGAGACTGAAGTTCGAATCAATTGACCAAGGTTACTGAAAAATGATATAAATAAAATTTATATCTATGTTTGTATTACTTTGAAGACTCATCAACAGCATCAGAATACCCTGAATTGTGTCCTTTTTGAATCTTGGCCAGAGGAAGCAATTTTAGAATTCTAATATATCTTTATATCATGTTTATACACAAAAGACACAATGAAATCTATGCAAAATATGTTATAGCTTCAGCAAATGAGACATGATGGACACCAAAACACTGAACTGTAACTTGAAATTTCTTTCCCAAAGTCTTAATGAAGTAGCATATTTTAGCATATTGACGTTTAACAGCTGAGGAAACGTATCTTAGTCTTCTCTGATCATGAAAATCCCAATTCTTCCTAAAGCTTTTAATCATTAGAGTTCTTAAAATATGGATTAAGCCTGTCAAGTTGTCAATTTTATAAAATGCATTGAATACAAGTATGTATTACCAAAGGACCCACCAATTTGGCAAACTGGGCAAAAAGAATGGGTCAAATTGCTTCATCAGAAACATAAGTCAAAATTAGCAATACAGAAGCCCTACCTATCTGACTTAAATACACATCATCAATCCCATTGTATAGTGTAATTAACCTAGCACATTCAACAAACAACCCTTGAAAATCCACACATTCAAAGTCTGGGGAATATAAAAATAGTACAATCTCTACTCTCAAGAAATGTATAATCTAATGGGAAAGACAAGTAAACAGTGAATCATAGAACAAAATTTAACAATTCTTTCAACAAATATTGCATACTGCCATAGACTGAATTGTGTTCCCTCAAATTCATATGTTGAAGCCCTATCCTCCAATGTGACTATATTTGGGACATTTCTTTTCTCACAGTCCTGGAGGCTGGAAGTTACTCTCTCTCTACTCTCACACAGTGAGGAAAGACCATGATGAGTCTGCAGCCAGAGACAGCCCCAGAGCTCTTACCCACGCTGGCACCCTGTATATTTAAGCTACCTATTCTAGGGTATTTTGTTTTGGCAGCCCAAGCAGAGTAATACAAATACCTACTGTGCCAGACACTACACTAGGGACTATAGTTAAAAAGATACTCATCATGAGTTCAAGAAAAAAATTCTGCCCTCAAGGACGCCACTGTCTAATAATAGGTGAGAGAAACAAAGTACGATGTGGTAAGTGGTCTACTGGAAGTAAGAAAAGAGAACTTAGATGAGCCTAACACCACCCAATCCCTCTAGGAAATGTCAAGGAATATTTTCAAATGTCAACATCACAGAAATGTAGCTTGAGCTGAATTGTGATAGATAAGCAAAGATTCACAAGGCAGACCAGGAGAGAAGGAAATTCCAAGCAAGGGGAATATCATAAGCAAAAACTTAGAATGTGTTAAGTTCCAGTAACTATAAATAGTTCAGTGTTACCGGAATGCAGAGTGGGGAAGGGGGAGTAGTAGGAAATGACGCTGAAAATGTAAGCAGGAACCAGATGATGGATGTGCCATGATAAGGAGTTTGAACTTCATTTCGTAGGCCACAGGGAACCACTGATGAATTTTAAGCAGGGGAATAAAATGAATAGATTTTTATTTTAGAAAAGTACTCTGGCAGCATATGAAAAAGAAATTGGGGGAGAGAGAGAAGAGGGGCATTTGCCAGTTAGAAAGCTATTGCAATAATACTGGGAGAGAACCGATAAAGTCAGGAACAGAAGAAAATAAGAAGGGAATGGATTAGAGAGATATTTAGAGGGCCAAATGGAACTAGCATAGGCCTTGAAGTCACACAAAAAATTTAACATCCGACCTTGCACAAGTTACTTAGCCTCTGTGACCATTAGTTTTCTCACTTGTACAATATGAATAAGAAAAGTCCTTCAGGGGTTATTGTGAGGGTTAAGAAAATAACTTCAGGCCAGGCACGGTGGCTCACACCCATAGTCCTAGCTACTCAGGAGGCTAAGGTGGGAGGATCACTCGAGTCCCCGAGTTTGAGGTTACAGTGAGCTATGATCAGGCCACTGCACTCCAGCCTGGGCAACAAAGCAAGACCCTGTCTCTAAAACAAACCAAACAAAAGAAAAGGAAAAAAAAAAAAAAAGAAAATAACTTCTGTATGCTACACATGCTATAGTTGTTTCTAGACAATGTTAGATAATTTCCTTAGGAATGAGAGGATTAGCTTGCTGTCTATAGTCGGATGCTCTGGTGGATATAGGCATGGGAGTTAAGAAATAATCAAGAACCAAAGATCACCCCTCTATTTGTGGTCTTGGCAATTGGATGAATAGGGTTTCAATAACTCAGCCAGGAAATAAAGGAAGAACAGTTGGTAAACAAAAGTGCCATGACAGAAGTAAATAAAATGCTATGGGCACATGCAAAAATTTCTAGTTAGAAGCATGTGAAAAGAGGGAGAATTTGTGATGGACCTGAAAAGGACATGTAAGATATCAAGAGGTACAAAGGCATTCAAGAACAATATGAACAAAACCACAGGAATACGAATTATAAATCTTTCAGTTCTGATGAGCGTGTGTGTGTGTGCATGAATGAATGAGAGAGAAAGAAATAGAGACAGAGAAACTGTGTGTGTGTTTGTGTGTGTGTGTGCACATACATGTGTTAGTAAAAGGGGAAAAGGTAAGGTTAGCAAGGTACAATGTTATAGTCTGTCCTATAAACTTTGGTCTGCAAGCAGAAGGGAGCTACAACTCTTCTTTGAGCATGTAAAAAATAACATCACAATTACATCTGGGGGAGATTAGACTGAATGTGCAAGAATTGTGTAGTGGGAATAGATCAGAGGTGGGTGAAATAATAAAAGGTATTCTCATAATGGTGGAGTAAGGGCATAATACAATTCTTAACTAGAGAAGTACTGTGAGAATGGAAAAAAAGGTATAAATGAAGTAAAGAA
Organism: Daubentonia madagascariensis; assembly: GCA_023783475.1. Taxonomy (NCBI): domain Eukaryota; kingdom Metazoa; phylum Chordata; class Mammalia; order Primates; family Daubentoniidae; genus Daubentonia; species Daubentonia madagascariensis. The sequence continues at coordinate 8,782,976 of JAKFHU010002088.1, forward strand.
ATCAAACTACCTCAGAAAAATGATAGTATAGGAATGAAAAAGTTTTAAGGTTCAGAGGATAATGAAACCTTGTTAAAGGCTTCTTTATTTTTTTAATTAATAACTTCATTTTGGGCCTATAAGAGCACTGTATGCACATTATAAAAATTCCATTGCAGAAATATATAACACATTCAGTTAATTTCTAAATCCAATGAGTTTTACCCTCAGTATTATCTCTAGACTCCATCTATCTCTATCCAATGCACCATTCTAACCTTGACTATCATCTCCTACCTGAGCACCTTTGATAGCCTCCTTACTGGTTTCTCTACATCCTTTCATAATCCAATCTGTGTGGTAACCAGAGCAACTTACTTTTTAAAATAAGTAATACATGCTCACAGTAAGCAAATTTAAAGTTACACCAGGACATATACTTCCAAGTCTCCCCTCCATCCCATTCCTCAAGTCATTTATTTCCTCTCTTTATCAGTCAAAGTAACAATCCCAAAGTCTCAGTGGCTTTAAATAACAAAGGCTTATTTCTTGTTCATGCTCCATTGCCTACAGGTTGGCAGGCAAGCTCTGATCATGCTGATAACTCAGGGCCTCAGCAAAGTGTTACTTCTGGCCACAGCATTTAATTGCTAGTGTTAGACCATCCAGAATATTTTTTTATCCCCCTTTCTAGCATTTCCTTGATTAATGATGCATCTTTTCAAATGTTTATTAACCATCCAGGTTTCCTATTTTGTGAGTTGCCTATTCAAACCCTTTCCCATTTTCCCTTTGGATTGCTACTTTTTTAAACGGTGTTTTTCATATTTTGGATAATAATCCTTACCTGATTATATATGTTGCAAATATCTTTCTCAATGTGTACCTTTTTCACTTTGTAATGTCTCCTGCTATATAAAATTTTAAATGTAATTAAACTTATTAATTTCTCTTATTATTTCTGGGGGGTTTTTTGGTGCCTTTTTAAAGAAATTCTTTTTTTTTAATGCCAAAGTCAAAAAGATATATATTTTCTTCTAAAAGCTTTAAGTTTTTCACATAAAGATTTTTTTCCCACATATAAGTATGTGTGTCACTTCTGGATCATTTCTAATGACCTTCCTCAGTATTGGATTTTTTGGGGGATGTTTTAAAATGTGAGTTTGCAGGCTGATTTTTTGATTGTTCTCTCTCTCTTCCAACTTCCACTCACCATCTCCTCCCCAGCATATTTCCAGGTGCTTCCCCTTGATATCTATCCCTTGCTCTCAGACCAGAACTAGGCCTCATAATGGCATTTTGAGATTCCAACACTATAAAAACATTGGGGATATTACAGATACAGTCACAGAACAAGTGAGTACTTTGGCTAAATTCTTGGTCGTAAGGGTGAGTGTCTTCATTCTCATATTCCTTAGGCACACAGCTTATGAAAAATGTTCTTAACTCCAAGAAACAAGATGTTATTTTTTTGGCCTCCTTTCAAGGAGAGAGCCCCTGGCTTCAAGCTGGGAGCCAGGTTCTGATCTCCTTTTCACATAGCTTTTGGACTCTGTTAACCCCGCACAAACCTAGTTTCTGCTTGCCACTGCCAACTTCTGGCCCCAGAGTTTGGTTATATAGAACACTTTGCTTTTACATTCCCAGATGTTAAACTTGATTTTTGAGCCTAGCAATGTTCCTTTTTATTAATAATATTTTATCTATCAATGCTGTTTTTGGAAGAGAGGTCACATATCAAAGCATGAATTTAGAGACACTTTCACTAACAGTCCCTGGGTCATCATCTAGTCCTCATATCTTTGTTGCTACTTTTTACTAATATCTAGCTCCTTATCTTTCCCCCCTCCTTCTGAATAGCTCTTTATCTTTATTATTTTATAACAATATACAAACTTCATTGAAGATCAGACACTGGAAATAGCTAACTTAAAGAACTCTAGGCCGGGCGCGCCTGTAATCTGGGAGGCTGTGGTGGGAGGCTTGCTTGAGCTCAGAAGTTCAAGACCAACCTGAGCAAGAGGTGGACCCCATCTCTATTAAAAATAGAAAAATTAGCCAGGCGTGCTGGCATGCGCCTGTAGTCCCAGCTACTCGGGAGGCTGAGGCAGGAGGATTTCTTGAGCCCAGGAGTTTGAGGTTGCAGTGAGCTATGATGAAGCCACCGCACTCTAGCCGTGTGACAGAGACCCTGTCTTAAAAAAAAAAAAAAAGAAAAAAAATCAGCAGTTCTCCCCACTCCTGCTTTTTCAACATATGTGAATCTCTTAGTGGAACTGTTTTTTTTTTTTTTTTAGAGGGACGGACTGGGAAGAAGAAGTTTCTTGTATATGGCTAAACTCTGATTCTACTCACCACCCTACCTCCAAATTCCTAAAATTCCTCTCTGTCCACACCAGTCAGTCTTAAATCATGCAAAACTTGTTAAAAGGGGACAGTTTTGCTGCCAAATACTATAGAACGTGCTAAGAGTACTAGTTATATAGACTTAAGATTCTGGGGAGAAAAACTTTGGTGATCATAACAGTACATCTACAAATACTTCCTTCCTTGCCTGGTTTTAAAATAAACACACAATTTATTTTTCTTTTCTTTTCTTTTTTTTTTTTTCTTTTTTTGAGATGAGGTCTTGTTGCCCAGACTGGCCTCAATACAATTTCTCTTTTTTAAATGAAGCCTGGCAACATTTTTTTACTCCTGAGTTGGATCTCATATATAAAAAACCAATCACTAAGCACTGCCTTGAAAAAACTCCTTGCCCTTCTACAGAGGTTTGCATACTCCAGGCAGGATGTGTAGAGTTATAAATGCATGTTCAGGAATATTTGCAGGCCCCATCCTCCAACTCAAACCCAGAAGCCTTAACTGTAAACAATGTTAGGAGTTAAATGTGTAAGACAAAGCAATAAAATTCACTGAGTTTCTCTGGATAGAACATTTTAATTAATTGTGCTGTCCTATTTATTAAAGATATTCCCTTTAAGTTTAATTTTGAAATTGCTCAGTATTTCTTTGAATAAATGTATTTTGAATAGATGTCAGTATCACATTTCGATCATGGTCAAGGGTTAGTCTTTTTTTTTGCCTTAGTCTATTTTATTTTATTACATTTTTTGAGGCAGAGTCTCAATGTGTTGCCCAGGCTGGTCCTGAACTCCTGGGCTCAAGAGATCGTCCTTCCTCAATCTCCCAAGTAGCTACAATTACAGGCATACACCAGCACGCTGGGCTAATTTTATTTTAATTTTTGTTAGATACATCCTAATTCCACTAATTATTACAAGCAAGAAGCAGCATTAGGAAATTAATTATTCAATTCTAACTCTAGAAGAAAAATGGAAGGGATAAGTATTGTTATAGAAATCTTATGATTCCTTTTGGAACAAATGAATATCTCCATTCCCTTGTTTTTTGATTTTTTAAAATTTTATTTATTTTTATTTATTTATTTTTGAGACAGAGTCTCACTCTGTCACCCTGGCTAGAGTGCAGTGGCATCATCATAGCTCACTGCACTCTCAAATTCCTGGGCTTAAGCGATCCTCCTGCCTCAGCCTCTTGAGTAGCCGGGGCGCGTGCCACCACGGGCCTGGCTAATTTTTCTATTTTTCGTAGAGACAGGGTCTCGCTCTTGCTCAGTTTGGTTTCCAACTCCTGAGCTCAAGCAATCCTCCCGCCTCAGCCTCCCAGAGTGCTAGGATTACAGGTGTGAGCCACTGCGCCCAGCCTCGTTGTTTTTAGACATAATGTTATTGCACACTTAATAGACTACAGTATAAACATAACTTTTGTATGCACTGGGAAACAAAAAAAAAATCCGTGTGACTTGCTCTATTGTGATATTCACTTTATTGTGGTGATTTGGAACTGAATCTGCAGTATCTCTTAGGTATGCCTGTATCTCTTATCTAATCCTTCAAAAACATTCATACCCTTATAGATGACGAAAATGAGAACAGACAAAATTAAGTGATTTGTTCAATATTCAGTAAACCATAATGTAAACAGATGTGCTATCATCTAGGCTTTCATGTCCCATTTATAGAGTACAAACAGAGTAGATTTAGTATAATTCTCAAGGGCCCTAGGATTTTCTAAATGGTAAATAAATACTGGCTTCAACTTAAAATAACCAGCTACATTAGCCCCTAACAAGAGAGTTGGCTTGTCCTTTGAAGCTTTAAAACCAAGCACTGACTTCTCCCTAGCTATGAAAGTCCTAGATGGCATCTTCTTCTAATATAAAGCTGTTTCATCTACATTGAAATTCTTTTGTTAATGTAGCCACCTTCATCAATTATCTTAGCTGCACCTTCTGGATAACTTGCTGCAGCTTCTCCATTGTGCTTGCTGCTTCACTTTGCACTTTTATGTTATGCAGATGGCTTCTTTCCTTAAACCTCATGAATCAACCTCTGCTAGCTTCAAACTTTTCTTCTGTATCTTCCTCACCTCTGTCAGCCTTCATAGACATGAAGAGTTAGGGCCTTGCTCTGAATTAGATTTGCGCTTAAGGCAATGTTGTGGCTGATTTGATCTATCCATACCACTTAAACTTCCTCCATATCAACAATAAGGTTGTTTTGCTTTCTTATCACTCACGTGTTCACTGGAGCAGCACTTTTAATTTCCTTTAAGAACTTTTCCTTTGCATTCACAACCTGGCTAACTGTTTGGCACAAAAGGCCTAGCCTCTGGCCTATCTTGACTTTCAACATGCCTTCCTCACTAAGCTCACTAAGCTTAATCATTTCTAGCTTTTGATTTAAAGTGAGAGATGTGCAACTCTTCCTTTCACTTGAACATTTAGAGGCCATTGTAGGGTTATTAATTAGCCTAAAACTGTTGTGTCTCAGGGAATAGGAAAGAAGGAAGAGAGGAAGAGAGATGGGGGAATGACCGGTGGGTGGAGCAGTCAGAACACAGACAACATTTATCAATTAAATTTGCCATCTTACATGGGCATAGTTCATGGCGCCCCAAAATAATTACAATAGTAACATCAAAGATCACTGATCACAATAACAAATATAATAATAAAAATATTTGCAATATTGCAAGAATTAACAAAATATGACACAGAAACACAAAGTAAGCACATGCTGTTGGAAAAATTGTGCTCGACACAAGGTTGCCACAAACCTTCAATTTGTTAAAAACACAGTATCTACAAAGTGCAAAGAAGCGAACTGCAATAAAACAAGGTACGCCTGTGTATATATGTATATATAAAATAGATATTAGTAATATGTAATATAGTTAATAACATGTTTAATATATAATTAACAATTTATAATGTGTATATGTTAGATATTAATAGATATCACACACATACACACAGGTGATTCTCACACGCTGTATAAAGTCACTGCAAATACTGAATTAGCAAACATTGAACCATTGCTCCTAAGAGAAATACAGAGTTAGGTTCCAGTGCATCTCTGGTCACAATATTTTCGTCAACAGCTCAATATATAATGTTGTTTTATGTGTGTCTTTGTTTAAAGGCACCTTATTTAATATATATTGTTGATCAATTCTGAACTCACAACCAATACCTATGCACTATAGCATGCCTGTATAATTCATGCCTGACTAAAGATTATCTAACATAGGTATTTTCTCAAGAAGGAGAAAAGCTTTCTTGCATTTAGGAACACTAGACAACACTTCAGCACTACTTTTGTGGGCCATTTTGAACAGTGAAATCAGCAGCAAAAAGTACAAAAATGAGAAACACATGATACTAAATAGACCATTAAAAGGACACCTGTTTATAGTATGAGACCTGAAACGAGAAGGCAGGTGTCACCTCATTTGACATCAGCTGAGAATGTGTGTGTCAGGTGACTTAATTTGTTCACAGCTCTATAGATATCCTCAAATGACCACATAAGCACTGTGAGTACTGATTTTAGGTTTACAAATAAATTTGAGTAGGTGAATTTGCAAATATGGAATCCATGAACAATGAGGATCAATACATATATACATACACACACACACACGGCATACAGTACACATTTCAACTAATACCTCTCTTCCTACTTTAATTACATAATCTTAGAACTAACAATGAAACAGTAATTACTGAAGACACTGGACCCACCATAGGTATAAACATAGGAAATAAGTTTGCACAAAAAATTTCTAAAATAGCATGGATAATGATTATATAAGCTCTGGTTTTCCTTCAAGATTTATTTTCCCCTGATTATAAAATGTACAAAACTAAAAATTCTTGCTTGTATTTTTATTGAGAACTACAGGTACCAAGTATAAATAATATTTTAAAAGTATAAAAGAGCACAACTTAATAAATGATGATGGGTTAGTATGCCCACCACGGGAAAAGTATTGATGTTAACCAGTAACAAATGAGAAAATACATGTGAGAACACTTCAAATACTGTAAAATACTACTAAAATTTAAGGTGATAGTGGGTGATAGTAATCTTTGATCCTGGCAAAGTTCTCTAGGATATAATAGATACTTTCTTTCAATTACTTCAAATGAAATAGTAACAAACTAGAGACAAACATTCTAGGCTAAAGGGAAGAAAACTCATCCCATTTGGCACAAAGCCAGTAGGATAATAGCACTGTTACACATTAGCCATTTCAAAATAAGGTTAGTAGGTAACAGCAGAGTCTTAAATATGCTGTAGTTCATTTCCACAGACATTTAAATAACATTTTAGCAAGTAGAATATGTTAGCCCACTATAGAGAATATTCAGAAAACTATTATTTGCATACCTAGGCAGATTCTAACAAAATTCCACTCTTCAGAGCTGGAGCCAAAGGTATTGGACAAAAAAGTACCAACAAAGGGCAATTTTAGTGTAATATAACACTGAATAACACATAAGTTATGAAATTACACCTATACTCTAATTACCTATCTTTGAACCCATACCTTAAGGTAAAGTTCTTGACCATAAATATTACTTGTCATCTGTGATATTCTATGTTTGCAACATCTGGATCTCAATCCAAGGTTTCAAGTTAAACTGAAGATAAAACAGAAAATGAAGTAAACTGAGAACTCAGTATCTATAATAATTCTCGCAGTGTTGGAAACTGTTAAATTAGTAACATTTGAGGGACACCAAAATTTATGAAAATTAGCATTTCAAAGGAATCTTAGAATCTTAACTATACTGGGAACATTACACATCCACTGTACATAGATACCACACCAAACCACGAAGTTTTTTGGAAGCTTTCATTTTAGCCACTGTAAAATAACTGAGAAGCAGCACACAAAAACACCTGTAAGTATGTTCAAGTACAAAAACAAGAGAATCCCTGTCAAGTACAAGGGAAACCATGTATAATGTATGACATGTTCATCCAGGTAGAGTTTCACTATGTCTAATTTACTGATGTAATTCTTTTTTATGTTTTCAAATTAAACTTGAGGGCTGAAAAAGGATTTTAAGATCCAAAGAGTCTATTCCACTGCATTTAGATATGCTGGACAGGTCCTTACCCCAGAGAGTGTCTATTCTGTCCTTAAGTATCTGCAGATTTTCTCAACCAAGGCACCTCATCAGAACTACAAACAGAAAACGACTGAGTGTTTTTTCCAATTTAAGTGACTATTTTCCAATTTTTCCAAGGATATACCATTCTAGATGCATTGGAGGAAAAGTAATTCATTATATCCATTAGATACTTTGCAGCATTAAAACTTAATTGTTTTGTAGAAAAGCTGCTAGACGGAGGTTTCTCTAAGTCAGCACTAATGACATTTTGGTCTGCATAATTCTTTTGTTGTGGGGACTGTCCAGTGCACTACAGAATGTCTAGCAGCATACCTGGCCTCTACCCACTACATGCTAGTAGCAATCCTCACCCAGTTTTGATAACCAAAATCTCTCCAGACATTGCCAAATATTCCCCGTGGGCAGCTGGCCAGGTATAGTGGCTCACGCCTGTAATCCTAGCACTTTTGGAGGCCAAGGTGGGAGGATCACTTGAAGCCAGGAGCACCAGACCAACCTGAGCAATGTAGCGAGACCCAGTCTCTACAAAAAGTAGAAAAATTAGCTGGGCATGGTAACATGCACCTGGAGTCCCAGCTATTTGGGAGGCTGAGACAGGAGGATTGCTTGAGCCCAGGAGTTCCAGGTTGCAGTGAGCTATGATGACACAACTGCACTCTAGCCCAGGCAACAGAGTGAGACCCTGTCCCAAAAAGAAAAAAAAAAAAAATTCCCTGGGGGGCAAAATTTTGCCTCGTTGAGAACCACCGTGCTAGATACTCTAGACCAGTGGCTCTCAAGGTGTGGTCACAGGACCAGTAAAATCAACATCACCTGAGAACTTGTTAGAAATACAAATTCTCGGGCCCCACCCCAGACCTACTGAATCCAAAATTCCAGAGGTTGGACCAACAATCTGGGGTTCAACAAGCCCTCCAGGTATTTTTGATGCACACTAAAGTTTGAGAACTACTGTTCAAACTGACAAATTGGATAAATCTTATTAGTATTTTATAAACTGGAAAAAAATGATTCTCCAATTCATAAATAAATGCTTTCATTTGCAAACTGACTCTAGTGTTTGATTCAAAATTGTAAACACATTAAACAAGCTTTCTTTCTATGTCAGCATCAAGAGACACTGCCAAGAAAAGATAGCAACCACCCTAAATAAAGAGTATCTATTAACTCATAGGTATTAAGGAGAATTCAGGAACTTTAGAACTTTTCCATGTCTTGAAAGTATTTCAAAAGTTGTTAGATGCGTTCTCCATCTCTTGAACACTGATATGCTGGTATCTGCTACTGGTATCTTCTTTTATACTTGCCATTAAAGACTATTCAATCATATCCCTACCTTCATTGTTTTCCAGATAAGATTATTCCAATCTGTTAATTTTTTAATCATACTATCTATTTCCCAATTTTGTTCCAAGTGTTATTATACATGAATGAGCTCTTCTGCAATTCCCTCTTGTTTTCTATTTAGATTTATTACAACTAAAGGAAACCTTCAGCAATACAGAATGGACAGATGTAAAATGTTAACACAAACTTTTGTTTCCATCTCTCTTCCAATCACTGATCTTTTATCTATTGCATATTCTTAGAATCACTGTCCAGTTTCAAGCTCAAATATCTAAACTGCATTCTCACAAACTTCTGACACAGACAATTCCCTTAGAAACTTCCTAACTATCCTCTACTATAAATACAAAATACAGAAATGTATATGCAGCTTCTCTACGCTGAATCTTTCTATCTTAATCAACACATCCCAAAGAAGTTCCCTCTAGTTGCTTTCTCCTCTCCTTGTCTTAATTTAAAATTTTCCTAACAGCTCAACTGACTCTCCATCTTATCATCCTGCAATCTCCACACCAACAAGTTAAAATTTCTCCCCACAAACTTAAACCATTCTACCTATAGTTCCTAGTCACTGATCTCATCTCTTTCACTTACAGGGTTCAAACATGTAGATATTCCTTCTTCTTAAACATTTGCTCTCTGTAATCAAACATAGCACCCCTCCTCTCTGGTTAAAAATGCTGTCAATCCACAAGGATTTTGGGCAGAAGTTTTGTTTTGATTTTTGACTAAAAATGTAAAGGCTCAATCTAAAGCTGGATATGTCTTTCTTACCTTGTGTCTAAGATTTTTCTCAGGTCAGGGAGTTCCTTATTTTACACTCAAAGATTTTATTTTCTAATTTCTATTGGTCAGGAATTTTTTTTTAAATCATGATTATATGAACAAAATTCTTAGGTGGGGAAAAGGACATCTTTCGTGAAAATTTTAAAGTAATATTTGTTAAGGATGAATCAATCTGCCTTAAAAACTACCTAAAATTTATTCATAAATTTTGGTGACTTCATTTTATTACCCCAAGAATTCCTTAAACATTTTTAGAATTATAAGAGACACATACCTGTCTTTTTAATTTATAATTTTGAAAATATTTTAAACTTACTGAAAAACTACAAAAAGAGTATAGAGTTTCTGTATAACCTTTGCCCAGTTGCCCCTAATATTAACATTTTACATAACCACGGTACAATTATAAAAACCAGGAAATTTATATGGATATAATATAATTAATCTATAGGCCTCATTTTAATTTTATCAATTTTCCCACTAATGTCCTTTTTCTGGTTAAAGATTCAATCCAGAATCCCACAAACTGTTATGTTTCTTTAGACTCCTTCAACATGTGATAGTTCCTCAGTTATTTTTCATAACTTTCAGACTTTTTTAAAGTACTGGGGTAAGTTATTTTGTAGAATGTTCCTCAGTTGGGGTTTGTCTCTGTTTTCTCATGATTAGATTGAAATTCTGCTTTTCTGGCAAGAATACCATAGAGGTGATACTGTGTCTTTTTCAGCGCATTGTATCAAGAGGTATCTGAGATGTGTTAAATAAAATCATGTTAAATAAAATTTTGGACTGAGTTCCTTACACTAGGCTTCAGTTTCTGCTTTCTTCAGTCTTTCTCTGCTTTAAAGCCCACCTCCTCTGCTCAGCTCATCATAGCACCTTTGTAAATCTTTAAATTGGATGATGCCCAATTTCATGAACTGCTAATGAAAGCCAATTAGATTTTTTTAATTCAATTTGTTTAAATTTTGTCTTTTGATAGATGTCAATGTGTCACACTGTTAGAGTGGTATCTACAGGTTTCTCCACTGTAATTAAGGTTTCCCTTTGTAATTAAGTATCTTATGGAGAATATATTTTGAGACTTTCACACACTAATTTCCCACTAATTTTCACACACTTTCACCCACTAATTTTAGCATCCACTGATTGATTCTTGCCTGCAATAAGAACCAGCTGTAGTGTTTGCCTAATGATGATTTTCTATCGTAAATCACTCCTTCTACATTAACTGGAATGCTATTGTTAAAAAAGAGCTGTCCCATTCACAATTGCAAAGACGTGGAAACAACCCAGGTGCCCATCAATACATGAGTGGATTAATAAAATGGGGTATATGTATGCCATGGAGTATTACTCAGCAATAAAAAACAATGGTGAATTAACACATCTGGTATTACCCTGGATGGAGCTAGAGCCCATTCTTCAAAGCGAAGTGTCACAAGAATGGAAAAACAAGCACCACTGGTACTCACCATCAAATTGGTACTAACTGATCAATACTTATGTCACATATGGCAATAATATTCATCAGGGGGCGGGCAGGCAGGAGGTGGGTGGAGGGGATGGGAAAACTCTCACTGAATGGATGCAGGGTGCACAGTTTGGGGGATGTCCACAATTGTAGCTCTGACATGGGCAGTGCATGGACAATATATATAAACAAAGTGTTGTACCCCCATAATATTCTGAAATAAAACAAAAGAGCTGTCCCTCAACTTTACTATGAATGTGAAACTGCTCTAAAACATAAAAGTTTATTAATTAAAAAAATAAAACAAAAAGAAGAGCTGTCCATTCTCTCTTGTTTATATTAGTATGGACTCACAGATATTTATTTTTATTCTATGGATCTAATTCAATACTATCATTATTTATTTTGTCTCAGTTTTGACCAATAGAACTCTCTCTTTAAGCTGACTATATCTTTTCACATGCCCCCATCATTTTTTTTGAGTACTTCCTTACCTGCTGGTACCATTAAATGTTCCAGGTTCATATTGATTTTCCCTGCCCTAGTCCTGGAATCATTTCCCCAGGGTTGCTTTTATTGGAGAATCTTATTTAGCAGCCAAGTCTGTGCAGCAATGTAGTCATTGCTACTGTGGTGTTGCTAATTCCAGTTCCTCTCAGTGGACACAGTTAGGAAGCTAGGTCTCATTATCTACAATATTTTTACTTATTTGTTCAATACAAGTATACATTTAAAGTAAATTGCTAATAGAAATTCAGAATTACTAACCCACGCACCTATGGGAAAGAAACCTACTATCTAGAGTACAATATTTGTGGATATTTCATTTTGTCTTTAGCCTTATAGTTTTCCAAAGTAACTTAGGCTAATTCTTACTTTCCCCAATACCTTCAGTGTGATTATCCATTTATAATACAATCAGGTTCATTTGTTATTGTTTATATACCTTTTAGGGTTCTCCCTACATCTTGGCTGACCTACCTACATGATTTATTTTTGAGATCACACACCTGTTCTAATGAACATTTAAGAAGAGTACTTTGTTTCTTTGGCTAATAAATGGGAATGGGAAGAAAACACAGTATGTCCTTGTCAAAGAAACATTCCCACTGTTCCTGATATTAATGAATCAACTGAAGGCATTCCAGACATGTCCAGACATAGGACACTCCATCCTCAGTGTCCCAAAATGATAATATGAAACAAAGTAGATAAAGAAATAGATAAAAACAAATTTTCAAAAATACTCATACAACCATTGTTTAATGCTTTACCCTGTGTTTCCAAGATAGTTCAAGTGGAATGTGAAATAAAAACATGGGTAATCTTCCTGTTTCCTTGTAAGTCCTACGCCCTATTTCCTGCTTCTTCCAAATCTCAAAGAAAGAAGACTGATCACAGTGCCTGGAAATCCCTCATATAATTAATATTAATGCTTATAAGAATTTGAATTTGTATTTATTTTAGAAACATTTGTTGCATACCTCCTTGGTACCAGGAATAGTGCTAAGTGCTTTATGAACATTTACCTAACTAAATGAGAGCTTTGAGGAAGACCCATTAACTATGGTTCACATTAATATGTTTCCTCTCTAGATCTTATACACCAGTGTACAGTACAATCAACATCTAGTGATAAAGAAAAGCTAATAGCAAAAATTTGTCAAGACCAGCCTTTTATGAGAAGAAATTTAAACTACTGATGCAGTTAGGTTGATACTTGATAGTGAGAGCTAAGAAGCAACTATAGCCTGGATAAAGGATATGTTTGAAAAGAAAAAAAAAAGCAATAATAGATATATGGTTTCTGTGAGGAAATGAGAATATGAAATTATTTTGCCACCTAAAATTGAACATGTAAAAAACACTTCATAGAAAGTATAGGTCTTTTGTTTATTTTTATTTATTTATTTTTCAGAGACAAGGTCTCATTCTGTCACCCAAGCTGGAGTGCAGTAGCACAATCATAGCTCACTGCAGCCCTGAACTCCAGGGACTCAAGTGATCCTCCAGCCTCAGCCTCTCAAGTAGCTGGGATTACAGGTGTGAGCCACCATACTTGGCTAAAAGGTATAGGTCTTTTAGCATTTTACTCAACATCACAGACATGATTACAGTCAGAGTCGTACATTATTCTATACAACAAATAGATTTTATTTTTCTCAATCCTCTGTTTTCATCATGAAATCCTGAGTTAAAAGAATTTATGAAGAACAAAATGTAAACACAGTAATATTGAGGAAAAGTACCTGAACTAGATGGATCATGTCAACATTTATAATAACCAACAAGGTGCCCCAAATGGACAAGACAAATATGAGCATGAAGAATAATGCCTGAACAGGACTGCTCAGGTATATTAACTCAGGCCTCAACCACTACTAATTATCAGACAATTACAGCATCACCACAGCTTTAAGTTTATTAGACCATTCTTGCTGTCCCTGCATAGCAGCCAAGGCACAGTAGTGATAAAGTGAAACACTTGAATTACCAAGTCACAGCCTCTAGCATGTGCCTATTCCTATCTTGGAATGACACAATGACCCAAAAGGCCTGCCAATCTCTGGCACAGAGGTTTGTTTATTCATTGATGCTCAACTCTGTATAGTTTCCCCTTAAAACAGGGTAAAACCATAATGGATAAGTTAACCGTAAGTACCTAGAGAGCAATTTTAATATGCTAAAAATATTCCACACTCATGAAACTATGTTCACTTTCCAAAAAACAATACAGTGAGTTTCCTGTTCTGGCCTGGTTCTTTTTTGTTTTTATTTTTATTTTTAGAGATAGGGCTTCACTGTGTCGCCCCAGCTAAAGTGCGGTAGCATCACTGTAGCTCACTGCAACCTCCAACTCCTAGGCTCAAGTGATCCTCCTTCCTCAGCCTCCCGAGTAGCAAGGACTACAGGCACATACCACCACACCCAACTAGTTTTCCTATTTTTTGTAGAGATGGGGTCTTGCTCTTGTTCAGGCTGGTCTCGAACTCCTGAGCTCAAGGGATCCTCCCGCCTTGGCCTCCCAGAGTGCTAGGATTACAGGCGTGAGCCACCATGCCCAGCCTGGCCTGGTTCTTAAATTCCTATTAAACAATTTATTACTGTGTAAATGGTTAACAGCACAATCAATTTCCTTAAACCCAGGTTACAACCAAGGGTCCTTCTGACAAGGATCTACAAAAAAACTAGCCAAGGTCTTCTGAAAAACAACAGTTTCTTCCCCAGCCATAGAACACAAAGAAATTATATTAATTCTCATTGCAGTGGTTGCTGACAGCCCCAAAAGACCACAACTTGCTTGGAACACACCAAGAAGGCAATGGTGTTCTATGAAACATAAATAAACAAGGAACCCTGTCATAACCTTTCTTATTCCTATTTCTTGCCTGTATTAGTCAACCACTTATGCTGAATATGACAACATAGAAAGAAAGGTAAAGATAGGGCAACCCACAATTCCTTTTCCTCTCAGTCCTTCCTTACTCATCAGTAAGAAGAAGGTAGAATGTTGGTAGAATATGTACATATCATGAAATAAAATAAAAACAACTGAGGCCAGGTGTGGTGGCTCAAACCTATAATCCCAGCCCTTTCAGAGGCTGAGGCAGGAGGATTGCTTGAGGCCAGGAGTTTGAGACCAGCCTGGGTAACATATCAAGACCCTGTCTGTACAAAATAATGAAAATATAATTTAGCCAAGCATGGTGGCATGTGCCTATAGTCCCAGCAACTCAGGAGGCTGAGGGGGTAGGATTGCTTGAGCTCAGGAGTTCAAGACTGCAGTGAGCCAAGATCACGTCACTGGGCTCCAGCCTGGGTAACAGAGCAAGACCCTGTCTCTTAAAAAAAACAAAAACAAAAAACCTGAGTTAGTTCTGTACAGTGTTTCTACTGTTCTAGTAAGAACAAACTACACATGCAAGTGAGCTACAAAATATGATTGTATAATTTCTTTTTTTTTTTCGGAGACAGAGTCTCACTCTGTCACCCAGACTGGAGTACGGCGGCATGCAGCCTTGAACTCTTGGGCTCAAGCCATCCTCCTACTTCAGTCTCCCAAGTTGCTGGAACTACAGGCATGTGCTGCAGGCCTGGCTAATTTTTTTTTATTATTATTATTTTTTGTAAAGACAAGGTCTGGCTATGTTGCCCAGGCTGGTCTTGAACTCTTGGGCTCAAGCGATCCTCCTGCCTCGGCCTCCCAAAGAGTTGGGATTATGACAACTCAAAGGAAAGACCACAAAGGAAGAAAAAAGCTGTATATCTAGCAGCACTTTTTTCTGCCTTTCGAACAAGGAGGCCTGCATTTCCATTTTGTCCTATGAACCACAAATTATGCAGCCATCCTGCCAACACTTAACCTTTCCTTGTCTGGACTTCAAATGAATGAATAAAAATATGATAGCAGAGGAAATGATAGAACAGTTAAACAGCTCTGACTGCTATATCTGATTTTCTTTTCAGGCTTCAGGACCACAAAACTTCATTAGTGTCCGATTTATGTTACAATAAGAAAAGAGCTGGTGACCAATGCTCTCAATGGAGTTCAAAAAGTGTCCAGAAATAGACTGACATGGTAAAAGGTACCAAGGGAGAGAAGGAGACAGCCTTTGACAAAGTTTGAATCACTAGTCTTTTTCTAATTTATTTGTATTATTACAAAAAAAATCTTGGCCAAAAGGTCACACAAGCAGTTCTATGAAATACATGTGTTCTAAGTTAATACAGCCATTATGGAAAACAATAGAGAGGTTCCTCAAAAAATGAAAATAGAGTTACCATATGATACAGCAATTCCACTTCTGGGTATATATCCAAAGGATTTGAAATCAGTATGTTAAAGAGACATCTGTACCTCCCATGTTTATTGCAACATTATTCACAATAACCAAGTTGTGGAATTAACTTAAGTGTTCATCAGCTGATGAATGAATAAAGAAAATGTAGTATATATACACAAGGGAATACTATTCAGCTTTAAAAAAAGGAAAATTCTGTCATTTGTGACAACATGGATGAACCTGGAGGACATTACACTAAGTGAAATAAGCCAGGCACAGGCCGGGTGTGGTGGCTCACGCCTGCAATCCTAGCACTGTGAGAGGCCAAGGCAGGAGGATCGCTTGAGCTCAGGAGTTCCAGACCAGCCTGAGCAAGAGGGAGACCCCATCTCTACTAAAAATAGAAAAATTAGCTGGGCATCATGGCCCACGCCTGTAGTCCCACCTACTTGGAAGGCTTAAGGCAAGAGGATCGCTTGATCCAGGAGTTTAAGGAGCGAGCTACAATGACGCCACTGCACTCTACCCAGGGCAACAGAGCAAGACACTGTTTCAAAAATACACAAATAAATAAAAATAAAAGCCAGGCACCGAAAGACAAATATTACAAGTTCTTACTTATATGGGGCGTCTTAAAAAATTGAACACATTAAAAGCAGACAGCAAAATAGTAGTTACCAGAGACTGGGGAGTGGAGGAAATGGGGAGATGCTGGTCAAAGGGTACAATGTTTCAATTAGACAAGAGGAATAAATGATAACTATATGAGGCAATAAATATGTTAATTAGCTTGAATCAATCATTCTACATTGTATACATATATCATAGCACCACTTTGTACCCCAAAATATAAAAATTATAATGTGTCAATATCCAATAAAAATATTTTTTAAAAAATAAAGAAATAAGCTGGACATGGTAGCATGTGCCTATAGTCCCAGCTACCTGGAGGCTGAGGCAGGAGGATCAATTGAGACCAGAAGTTTGAGTCCAGCCTGGGCAAGACCCCATCTCTTAAAATTTTTTCCAAACAAAAAAGAAAAAACAAGAAATATATGCCTAACCATGCATTAACAGAAATATTAAAACATATGGAGTAAGTATCTTTTAGTGTTAGAAAGAGCAGAAAACAAAAAAAGAAAGAAAGGCATTCAAGTTCCACTAGTCATTTTCCAAAGAATAAAACTGAGGTACAGAAAAGTTAAATGACTTACCAAGGTTATATAGTAAGAATGCAAATCTAGACCTTTTGGCTCCAATGTCCTTATTTGCCCAATATACCACAGTAAATTAACTAAAAACAGTTTGCAGATTTGTTAACACCAAATTAAATCACTATTTTACATACCACTTTTAATCTTCCATAAACAGAAAGAAGTTTTGAATTTTCTGATATGGAAAAAGTATCGGCAGGTCTGAGTACAGTGTTGCTTACAACTAATTGATCATAACCAGTTACAGATTCCTTTGTTCCTTCTCCACTCCCGCTGCTTCACTTGACTAGCCTTAAAAAAAAAAAACCAAAAAAGTATCAAGAAATGTTTTAGTCTGTTCTGGTAACAGAATACTATATATTGGGTGGCTTAAACACAAATAGTTCTAAAGTCTGGTAAGCTCAAGATCAAGGCTCAGGCAGATTCAGCATCTGGTGAGGGCCATTTATTCACTGTGTCCTCACATGGCAGAAGGCGTGAGGGAGCTCTCTGGGGTCTTTTTTATGAGGGCATTAATCCATTCATTAGGGCTCTACCCTCATGATCTAATCATCTCCCAAAGGCTGCACCTCCTAATACCACCACATCGGGCATTAGGATTTCAATATATGAATTTTTGACCATAGGGCAACATAGTGAGAACCACTGATCTAAGCAAAAAAAATAAATAAAATACATATATATATTTATATCTCACTGGATTTAGGGCTTACAGGATTCCCATCATCTTGAACTGATAGATCATTATCTTCTAGAAAACCAGGATCTCAGTTCTCATCATTCACCCTTGTATTACAATTGGTTACATGTCAACCTTTGCTACAAAACTGTAAACCTGAGAGCAAGGGCAGTTTTGTTCATGTCCATATTCCAAGACCCTACCCATATAACTTTGCAAACTATAAACAAATATACCTTCTCCCAGCTGACAGTCTTGGCATAAAATTAAGAATATTACAAATTTTTAGCTGGGCACAGTGGTGTGCACCTGTAACCCAGCTACTCGGGAGGCTGAGGCAGGAGGATCACTTGAGCCCAGGAGTTCAACATCAGCCTGGGCAACATAGTGAGACACTGTCTCTAAAAACAAAAACAAACAAACAAACAAAATATTTAAGAGCTTTCAAACATCCAGGAGTTGTTGGTTTGTTTGTTTGTTTATCTATCTATCTATTTTTAAGATGAGCATGACAAAAAGAGAGGTAAACCAATCCAGGCTGAGAAAAATACTCTCCTGGGCCATTCAATCTAATCATTTCAAATTATAAACGCATGGGCACTGAAACAACCTGTAACTACTCAAAGCTGATTTCATACTATGTTAGCTTAAATGCAGAATTTACATTTGAGAAGTTCAAAACCTTTGAAAAAGCAGTCTGCCTTATCTTCTCTGGGCATAAAAGGTGCTAGTGTGGTTCTCCAACTTTTGGGTCTCAGGACCTCTTTGAGGACCCCCAAAAAGCTGTTGTAATATGGGTCATATCTGTCAATTTTATAATATTTGAAATTAAAATTGATTACTTTTTAATATTTAAAATACTTATATGTGTTTATAAGTCCTTTTCAAATAATATATCTATGAAATAATACCATATTTTATAAAAATAACAATATTTTCCAAAATAAAATTTATTGAGAAGAGAGATTGTGCTTTACATTCTCACAAATCTCTTTAATATTTGGCTTAATAGAAGACAGCCAGATTCTCATTTCTGTTTCAATCTGTTGTGATATGCTATTACGGTTGAAGTATATGAAGAAAATCCAGCCTCATATAGATACATAGTTGGAAAAAGGAGGAGTATTTTAACAGTCTTTCATACATTTGTAGATATTCTTTCTTAATACTATACCAAAACTTGACAAGTGGTAAGTTCTTAAAAATTAGATGCAAAGGGGAATCAGAGAACATACTGATGAACTTTTCATAATGTTATAAAATCCAATGCCCTTTGAAAGGATCTTTTACCCATGGAGAATTTTATAACTTTGTACATTAATTATTTGGAAAATATTGGTTTACTGAGTTACACAGCTACTCGAAATGCTGGCACATTTCATTATACGTTATTTTATAAAATCACATTTGTTAATATCACTACTGATCTCATCAGAAAAGTCTTTAAATATCAACTTCCTAATAAGGCATACAAGTTTTCAAAAATTCTAATTTTTCACTTGAAAGCTCAGATTTTATCAATGGCAAGAACTTCTGTCAACTGATTTCCTTGAAATGACAGAATCACCCACTTTCAAGAAAATGTGTACCAATAACCACAGTTTGTCAGTTCTTTAAAATAAAAATGATGCTCCATTAAAAAAAAACAGCTAATCTCGCTCTCAATTCAATCACACAAGTGCTTTTGCTCAAGACAACCATCATACTTTGGTATGCACCAGAAACACCTGTATTTCTCATTTTCCCACACAAAATATTTCCCACACAATAACTCAAAGAACTATATTCAATAAAATTGATAATTTTTATTGCTTCAATTAAGGATATTCTTAACTGAAACTGGCTTTTTTTTTTCTTTTTAACTGCAAGTTCTTAGCAGCAAAGAATACAATGAAAACTCGTAGTGTGGTGCTACTGCCTTGACTTGTGCTAAGGAGCCAGCAGTTTTACCTACTATTGCTTTTGCATCACTAATACAAATATCAAGACAATGAAAAAAGCAAATATTAATAACATCTTAGAACTATCATGAAAATATGTTTGACCTCTCAGATTCCTTGAAAGGGTCTTAGGGACACCCTCCTCCCTGGATTCACAAACCACACTTTGAGGCCACTAAATTAATGTATTACTTAGTACTAATAGTGCAGACATCATTACCTGTATGAAATCTTTCTCCCTTGTTCAAGTGTTCATCCACATACTTATATATACACATATGAATACACTGGTCCACTGAAGAAACATTTTTGAAGTAAACTTATTGTGTATATGAAAACACCACTTTTTTGCAATGTCTACTTTAATCAAATTATTCATACCTACTTATAAAAATGTTAAAAAACAAAAAATGTGTTTTCTAACACGTGCATTTAAGTAAAATAGACTTAAATGCACAAGCTTTTTTAAAAAAATAATTAAAATCCCTGATTCTATAAACCATAAAACTCCAAAAGGGAATATACTTACCTAGTTTATCACTATATCACCAATATCTGATGTTCATTAACTATTCATTTATTAAATAAACAACAGTCATTGCTATTGGACACTCATCTATAAATCCAGATATCTAGTAAAAGAAAAATTTTAGCTCTGAAATGACAATAAGTCATTTTATTAGGTTTTAAAATTGTATTTCTAATCACAATAATTGTAAGACTTACAAATTTGACAAAATGAAATCCAAGTACCACAGAAATATAAACTATAGAAAGTAAAAGCCCTTAATATGTCACTTTTAAGTAAGTCTATATCCACATAAATATAAAATAACTAAAATAAGCAGTAGGCTTAAAACTTGTTAAAAAATAAAAATATAAAATCTAAAGAATCGGAATAAACAAGATTACCTTGTTATAATCTTGCTTTTTGTTTTTTTATCCCCACTGCAGAATAACCTTGCTTTCTTAAAAGGAGTCAAACATTAACTTTTCAGAGGTATCATTTTTAATCAGATTTCTTTTTTTCTTTTTTTAGAGATAGGATCTCCCTCTGTCGCCAGGCTGGAATAAAGTGGTGCAATCATAGCTCACTGCAGCTTTAAACTCCTGAGCTCAAGTGATGCTTGCCTCAGCCTCCTAAGTAGTTAGGATTACAGGCTAGCACAACCATGCGGGGCTAATTTTTAAATTTTTTTGTAGAGACAGGGGTTTTACTATGTTGCACAGACTGGTCTCGAACTCCTGGCCTCAAGCGATCCTCCCAACTCAGCCCTCCAAAGTGCAGGGATTATAGCTGTAAACCACTGAGCCTAGCCCAGATTTCTAATTTAAATGAAAAAATAAGTATTATTTAACATTTTGTTAAAATTATACAAGAAAAAAATGCAAGTCTTGCTATCAGTATTGTTTCTTATTAACCAAAAAAACCCGGAAAGGCTAATAGTTAGGAATGCTACTGCAGAAAAAGTTACAGAGCATTAAAGGTTTAAATTAATTCTAAAATCTGCTAAACCCATCTGACATAATAAATTCATAAAGATAGTGTGTAAAAAAAGCCTATTCCACCTCCCACCCCCACCTTACACTCCCTTTCCCAACTGCTTCTCTTGGGTCTCAGAGAAGTCTGTGGTCTCACCCAGCTGAATGTCTGGCTATAATCCAGCAGGCTTAATGAAGTCCTGGCAACTTTTAGGCATTACAGCCTTCCCCTAAAA
Organism: Daubentonia madagascariensis; assembly: GCA_023783475.1. Lineage (NCBI taxonomy): Eukaryota > Metazoa > Chordata > Mammalia > Primates > Daubentoniidae > Daubentonia > Daubentonia madagascariensis. The sequence continues at coordinate 8,804,407 of JAKFHU010002088.1, forward strand.
GAGAAAAGACCCACAAGCAAAGTTGTACTAACAATAGAGCTTTTTACAAAAAGCACTTTTGAACCCTTTTTGCTACATGTTCATTTTAAGCAACCATTGTGATTTTCAACATTTTACTGCATCATAATCACAGAGCAATCCCAAAAGGAAAATGCAGATAGACTTGAAATCATTCAACAACAAAAATTACATTACACACATTTATTAAGAAGCTAGGTGAATTATTATGTTGAGATTCTTTGGCAGATGCTGCATTGATTCCTTAATCTGAAACTTTCTCAACAAAATTTTGTCTACTATATTTATCAAAGATTAATATTTTGGTTCACCTTTTTGTTTTAAAAATAAAACTCTAAAAATATTGTTCCTTTATATCAACTTAAAATGTTATATAATGGAGATTTACCATCTTACTAACTTATACCAAAGAAAAGTCTGACTAAATATATGTAATACATATTAGAAATTAGCAACCTATATTGAAGATGAAGCCATTTCAGTTGGCATGCAAAACTTCGTAAATGTGGACTTACTGAACATTATCTCCAAAATTCATTAGCAAAACAAACCACTTGTAACTATTCTCATTTCAGAAATACCTTTCCCTTGAAATGCTACAGCAAAGTTGTTAGTACACTGTAATTGTTTGTATCCGCTACCAGAAAAATTTGCACCCACTGGAGTAAAAAACATCTATAACTGATAAAAGACTTCAATTCACTCTTAGAACCATGTTCCTTTCAGATATTGCCACCACATGCCATGCAACTTTATTATTACATAAACGGGGAGATGAGATGTGAGGTACTGTTGGCAATCTTCATCAGTTCCCCTTCACTCACTGCTGCTGAGTTGGGTGGCAGGCAAACAAAAGACATTTGCATACTTGATAGGCTGAGTGACATCTAACTGAAAGAAAGCTGCCAACCTTTGCTTGGCTTAGATAATAAGAATGTTATAAAATATTCATTTCATTGTATACCCTTTCACAATTTGAATTTTTTTGTCATGTACGTATATTATTTTGAACCAACTATATATTTTTTTAAGTTACCAGTTTAAAACTATCTTATCTAAATCAAGCATAATTTAGGGGATTTCAAAATTCAGTATTAGAATAAATTACAGAAGTAGAATTAATTAAATAAGAAAAGGTTTAAATCAACTTACACGAATAAAAGAATACAAAATACCAATCAAAAATAAGTTTCACAATTAGCTAAATTAAAAATTAAGTGAATTTCTAGCGCTAAAGTTAAAGAGTTGAAATTATGCACTTTAGATCATTTATTTTGAGACTTGAGCATAGTATCATTTGTTATAAAAATCACCATGTAGGAATAAAAATATAAATTTTAAAATTCTCATTAGATTGAGTATAACCATTATGTTCATTAGCTATGAAAAGACAGCAATGTATGCTATTATTATCATCTTCCACTAAAATCTAAGACCACTTCCTCTAACAGTACTTTAAAAAGAAGTTACTTTTCAGTCAAGGCACAGTTAAAATCTGTCTTTGTATCATTTAATTTGAATCTAACTCTGCAGTCAAAGAATACTATTAAACATCAGCTAAATCCACCGGACAGTTGAGGAAAGGCAGGATATTCTATATTCTGGAGCTGCATTAAATTATCCTTTGAACCTGCCTAAGTGGGCAGAGAGTAGAAAGCCACTAATAACGAAGAGCAGCAGGATCAGCAGTAACAGAATGAACACTAAAATAAAAGTAACAGGGTCTTGCTATGTTGCCCAGGATGGAGTGCAGTGGCTATTCACAGTTGCGATCATAGCACACTGCAGCCTCAAACTCCTGGCCTCAAGCAATCCTCCCGCCTCAGCCTCGTGGAGTAACTGGGACTGCAGACCTATGGCACTGTGCTCAGCCTAACATTTTCACATATGTAATTGATTTAATAACACCTTGGGAACTGGGGGCTTAACAGAGTTAAGTGAATATCACACACATTTAATAAGAACCTAAAAAAGAGGTCTCCTTCCATACTTAAAAAAAAGTGTAACTAAACCCACCATAGAAAATAAAAATGCATCAGTGCACACTGATATAAATAAATAAATAAATAAATGGGGAGGAAAAAAGGTTTTCCTTATAGTAGAATGACAATAAGTATAGAAGAAATATTACATTTAGAAAAATCATCATTTGGCAATCAGTGGATGCTGAAACTAGTCTGATGAGAAGCAAGATATTCACATAGTTTCAAATATCTCTTCACAAGTTGCTTTTTAATTACAAGAGAAAAATAGTAACTTTACCTGGCAGATACCACATTAACCAAGTGATCAAAGTTAACTTTACCAGTAATGGGGCAGACTGACATCAGTTCTCCCTGATATGATGCACTGGGAACCCAATATCACTTCTGTGGTATTCCTGCTAAAAATGTATTACCTAAGTCTCATCAAGAGGAAGCATCAGATAAACCCAAATTGAGGGACATTCTAGAAAATAACTGATCTGTACTCTTCAAAAATGTCAAGGTCATGAAAGACACAGAAAGACTGAGGAACTTTCACAGATTAAAGGAAAATAAAGAGACATAACTAAAAAAAAATTTCAAAACAGCCAGGTGCTATAGTCCGAATCTTTATGTCCACCAAAATTCACATGTTGAAATCTTCACCCCTGAGCCAGGTGCAGTGGTACACTCCTGTAGTCCCAGCTACTCTGGAGGTTGAAGCATGAGGATCACTTGAGCCCAGGAGCTTGAGTACATCCTGAGCAACATAGTGAGATCCCATCTCAATTTAAAATCCTCACCCCCAATGTGATGGTATTAGGAAATGAGGCCTTCGGGAGATGATTAGGTCATAAGAGTGGAGCCCTCATGAATGGGATTAGTGCCCCTATAAAAGAGACCCTAGAGAACTCATTCTCCCATTCTGCCATGTGAGGCCACAGTGAGAAGACGGCCATCTATGAATCAGAAAGCAGGGTCTCACTAGACACTGAATCTGAAGGTGCCTTGACCTTGGACTTTCTAGCCTGTGGGACTATGAGAAATAAATTTCCGTTGTTTATGAGTACCCAGTCTATGGTACTCTGTTATAGCAGCTCAAACAAACTAAGATACAAGGATGTGGCAAACAATCATAGCTGAAAACCTTTTTGTTTAGAATTTGGAAAGAATCTGGCATCCTGTATTGGTCTTTGCAGCTATCTCCATTTGCATACTGAGCAAACAGTGAACATGGTGCATATCTTCAAATCATGAAGTCAAGTCAAAAGTCAAACTAATCAACTATCTGGGAGCATCTCAGCACTAGTAGTTTACTGAACCACATGGAGAAATGTTTGATGTTATCAGACCAAAAGTTCCTAAATGGAGCTTCAGTGCCATCCTGATAAACTACTACTCTTCTGGAATATGCAGTGGGCAGATGAAAAATAAAACTAAGAACTCCAAGTTTTATATATTATTTTCAGGATTTAAGAAACTACTATCAAAAAAACTACTTAACAACCACATTCTTACTCAATAACTACATGGTTTAAAAACAATGACTAATTGATATGAAAATATATTGAGCTAAAATTTAGAATTTGTGCATTTTCATATTCATGTTATACTTCAATAAAGCATACTTCATAAAAATGTTACTTATAAAAGAAAAGCAATGATTACTAAATGGGTCCCAACATAGTTGCTAACTTAATTGAATTCTCTCTCTTCAACTCCAGTCAGTATTTGTCCTTCCATGGACATTCTTGGGTGTGGCCACTCTGGACATTTGGGAGCAATGGTTACAGGGAAAGGTTGTTTTAAACTGGAAATCGATAAATGAAAGAAATAATTTGTCAAGGACATGCTTGAAATGCTAAGATTTTTTATTTGTGCTTTTACAAGTGCTTAGAAATCAAAAGATAGTTATTATTAATGTTCTAAGATAGGTAATACATCCTTACCAGACAAAGCACTGGAGCCATACAATATGGGTTCTAACGCCACCCGTGATACCAAGCAGCTATGTGACCTTGCATAAGCCACTTAAACTATCTGGATCTGTTTCTTCATCTTTAAAATGAAGAAATTAAACTAAATGATCTTTTAAATTATTTTTGTTAAGATTCTCAGAAAAAGGATTTCACAGTCCAAGGAGCTTAATATAAACTTGCTTTACCCTAGGGTTAAGTGTATCTCTTCCACTCTTTGATGTTAGGCTAAGATGAAAGAGATTTCCTTTGCCTTTCTCTACCCTGACAAAATAAAAAACTCATTTCGATTTTGACTTTGAAGATACCTGTTTAAAATGCATGTGTGTAGTTTTTTTTTTTTCTTGAGAGACCATTTCAAATCTAAAAGGTAAAAATGGCCTCAAAGACCATTTAACCTATACCTAATCAAACTGACCTAACAATACCTAATGTTAATTGTAGAAAGTCTAATCAGGTATCTATACCTGTCAGAAATTTAAAAAAAAAAAAAAAAATCAAGAAAAGATGATTGTTTCATTTAGAAAGTTAAAGTATCAAAAGAAAGGAAGAAAGAAAATGTTAAATATAAAGAAAAGAAGATCTGACATAGCACTAATTTTGTGGGCAATGATTAACCAACTAACATAAAAACATAAAGAAAATGAAGGAAAATAAACAAATCATTCTTTTTCTTTCCCATTTTCCACTTATTTATTATCTCTGAAATAGTTAACTCATATAAAATTGACTTTTGAGCACATAACATATAAAATAATATTTAAACCAAAATACCACTTAATTTTAGGTTCACTACCATGGAAACATGAATTAGACTCACAATTTATCTGACATAATGCTATGGTCTGAGTGTTTACGTCCCCCCCAAATTCTTATGTTAAAATCCTCATCCCAAAGTGATGGCATTAGGAGGTAGGGCCTTTGGGAGGTGATTAGGTCATGGGGCAGAGCCCTCATGAATGGGATTGGTACCCTTATAAGAAAAAACCCCACACTCTTTCAGCCACGTGAGGTTATAGTGAAGATTGTTTGTGTGGAAGCTAGCCATCCATCATCAGACACTGAATCTGCCAGCGCCTTCATCTTACACTTCCCAGCCTTCAAAACTATGAGAAATAAATTTTTGTTGTTTATAAGCTACCTAATTTATGGTATTTTGTTAAAGCCGCCCAAATGAACTACTCCGAAGACACAAAGAATGTGTCCTAGACACATTCCAAAGAAACCCATGAAATCCAAAGACATATCTTTAGTATTACAACTGTGTGTGTGATTTTCTTTTGAATATCAATATTTCCTAATATATCAGTACTTAATATCAACTAATCCTAAAATGAGTACATCAAATTTACTAATGACTGTTAATTTCTGCTACTATAGAAAGCAATAGTTAAGATAAACACTCAGCAGCTAAAATATTCTATACTAATAAAAATATGGCCTAGAAAATCTAAAAATTTCACAAGCTGAAATGCATTTTTATTCGATTATTCCAGTTTTCTCTATGATAAACAGTATCATTACAGACTTTCAAATATACTATACAACAAAGCTAGGCATTCTAAACTACTTATTTCCTTTTTAATCAAATGGTCAACTGGGAAATTCCATCAACAGAGAGAAAAATATTATGAAAAAAAAAGATGTTAATTCAGAATTTCCCATATATCATCCTCAGTAATTTTTAAATTACTAATTTTTAAATTATATAATTTTGCAAACATACAGAAAAAGCAGAATCACTTGAGAAAATGTCTTGAAGTATTTCTCATAAGTCCAAATTTAGGCAATTTTAGTATCTGAAAATGAAACACAATTTTTAGTCTCTCCCTTTCTAAAAACAACAAAAAACTTAAAACTTTAAAATTACCACAATCCAATTCTATATCTCATTTGTGAATTTTTCATTAAAAAGTGAATTATTTTTCCTTTCATTAAAAATTACAGCAGAAGATGTGTTTCACTAAGTTATTTCAGATACTTTATTAACACTACATTCTTAGCAGTTTGAATACTATCTTTTCATTTTTAACACATTAACTGCCACGTGAGCTGTATTTAAGTCATGCTAGTTTTGAGCCCAGGGCCTTGTGAAGCATATGTAACTCACATGTCTCTTCACCTTGGGAGCTGCATGAACCATTTTTCAAGTTGCATATAACTCATGCACAGAAAACAATAAAAAATAACAAATTTTTCATTAAATTAGAAAGGATCGTTTTGTTTTTGAGGTTTTTATTCTATTTTCATTATAAAACACCGTGGCCCCAAAGAAAACATTTTTTTTCTAGTGTGGCAGTCAATGTGTTAAATTATCCTGGGTATCACAGATAGACGCATTTTAGAAGATTTTTTATATGACCATGCTATTGTCGAAAACAGACCCAATTCACTAATTTCCTTTCTTTCCAAGATATTTTACTGGAAGAAAGAGGAAATTATTATTGCCATGTCTTGAGCATAAGACAGTATGACTGGGCCATCAAAGCCAAATATTGGTTCCTATCAAATTAGACCCTTAGACCCTGGATAAGAGCAATCAAATAAGCAAGTAGTTACATACTGCCAATGACAACATGGACTCAGGAATCATGGCCTGCCTAAATTCATATCTCAGCACTATTACTAGCTAAATTACCTTGGAGATTTTTGTAACTTCTCTAAGTCTGTTGTTTCTTAACAGATTCTGCACCTTGTAGAGATTGAAAAGATTACAGGAGATTAAATTGGCACAATTTTGCCAAACATATTAAGTACTCAAAAAATGACAAAATGTTATTTTTTGCAATCTAACATTTAACATTAATTTACAGTATATTTGTAGAAAGAGAGCTTTTCCTCTTTTGGATAGGTTAATTTAATTAAAATAATTAGAAAAGTCTAAAAATTAAAAGAAAATGAAAATTAAATTGATGGTGTGGCCCAATATTTCAAATTTCTTATGCTTATCTGGCTAAGGTAGTTTACAGTTGGTTTCTGAATTTTTTTTTTTTACAGATAGGGTCTCACTCTGTCACCCAGGCTGGAGTGCAGTGGCCCAATCATAGCTCACTGTGACCTCAAACTCCTGGGCTCAAGCAATCCTCCTGCCCCAGCCTCCCAAGTAGCTAGGTCTACAGGTACTGTCACCACACTTGGCTAATTTCTTTTATTTTTAATTTTGTAGAGACAGAGTCTCACTATGTTGCCCCAGCTTGCTGGTCTCAAACTCCTGGCCTCAAGTGATCCTCCTGCCTCAGCCTCCCAAAGGGCTGGGATGGGGCATGAGCCACCACACCTGGCCAGTTTCTGAATTTAAAATCTGTATTTGTTACAAAAATTACTTAAAACTTAAAGACATATAGGTTTATTTTAAATGATATATGCTTACTGTTCATCAAAAAATCTTTCAAATTTAAGTACTTGATGGCAACTTCCTCCTAATAGTAAGATGGTAAAAATAAATTTTAAACATCCAAGATTAACTCTAATAAAGATTTACTCTCTATCACTTCAACTATCTTCCCCATTGCAACTGCGGGTTAAGTACAAGCATATACTTTTGTAGAGGATCTAAATTAAATCTACCTGTGAACATAAATATTATTAATGGTCAAATTGGTCAAAACAAGAAAGACCCAAAAAAAGACTAGAAAGACTATTGAATTTTGTAACTTTTGGGGAATGCTATCTTAGTAAAATTATAAGAATGAATGCCAGATTGCAAATAGTTAAGAAATTCAGCAGTGATTATGTATCAAACAAGGGACAACGAGTGTGTGTGTGTGTGTGTGTATGGTATTTTGTCTATTTTGTTTCCTTGCTTTTTTGTTTTTAAGATAGGAAAGACTTGATTATGATTCTGTTGATAAGCAAGATAATGGGGGAAAGGAATAGAAGGACATACTAATTGAAGATCACCACAGAAGACAAAGCAGTCAAAAAGAGTGTATTTCAGAGTGAAAATGTTCATGAAAAAATGAATTTGATGTGCCTATCACTCTTCAAAGATATTATGTATATTATGCAGATGGCTGGTCTGATACAGATATGGTAATAATTCCAGATCTCCTGCTGACAGATAAAAACGGTAATTTATAGGAAATCCCAACATGACAAGCATTTCAGATCTCTATAAAATACTTCAAGCTTCCGAAAACATATTATAAACCAACTTGCACATAAAATATACTAAATACATTTCTCCAGAGAACTGTCAATAACTTTGTGTAGTTTTTTCAGCAATCATATTTCAAGGAACTCTGCTTGACTAAAATCCAAAGGTTGTCTGGTAAGCAGTGTAAGTATGGAACAATGTAATAAGCTACATAAACCATGATGAAACATTTTGAGACTGGAAATAATTACTGCACCTTGGAGTTTGTGGTCTTTTTAAAACTGAGAATTAGGGAAAGGTCATCTGATTAAAGTAAAAGATTTTAAGCAGAAACTATATGCTGAGAGAAAATACAAACCTCACCCAATGGCAAAATTGACAGATTTTACACCTGGTGAAAAATCTGAAAATGCTGCTATTGTTAAAGTAACAACTGCCTACTTGTGTGTCTTCTTCACACTTAACTCTTACTCTCTTACTCTTTCCTTTCCTTCTGAAGTTCCCACAAGAATGGATCTCTAGAAACACTGAAGGTATAGAAATTTAAGAAACAGGCTTTTTTCCTTCTATCTACTTGGTTCTATCTGATATTATCAACAAATCTTCAGATTTTGCTTCATACTTCAAAAACATCAAAATAATCAATTTTGCCCACTTAATTATCTTTCAGCAAAACTCCTGAACAATTGCATTATGTCCCTCATCCCTGTAAGATAAATGATATGTTTAACCTTTATGTAGGCACAATAATAACTGTAGTAATTGCAGGACTAATAGAAAAATAAAGAAAAGGGAGTTATCAGGAAAAGAAATGTTGGATAGCTAGTCAATATTACCCTAAATTACTTAAGTAATTCCTTCTCCCTATTACGGCAAATACCCATAGAATTGTAATTGTTAGACTAAATTAATAGAAAAATCTATGGTACTTCAATAAGTACAGTCCAGTATGATAAATACCAACTTAAGAATTAACATTCAGCCTATTTTCAACACTAATTTATGATATTAGAAGTCAGGATATTGGCCCAAAAAAAGGCACAATAGGGTTTATGGGGTTCTATTAATGTACTGGGTGTTACACAACTGTTTGAACTCCATGAAAATCACTTCATGAAAATTTATCACGCTATACACTTAGGGTTTATACACTTATGATAAGAAGTCAAATATGAATAAAATTTGGTTTTTAAAAGCTAATCTACAATTTCTTTAGACCTATTTGTTTTTCTTTTCTTTTCTTTTCTTTTCTTTTCTTTTTGGAGACAAAGTCTTGCTCTGTTGCCCAGGCTGGAGTGCAGTGGTGCAATCATAGCTCACCACAACCTCCAACTCCTGGGCTCAAGCGATCCTCCTGCCTCAGGCTCCCAAGCAGCTAGGACTACAGGCACACGCCACCATGCCTGGCTAATTTTTGTATTTTTTGTAGAGACAGGGTCTCACTATATTGCCCAGGCTGGTCTCAAACTCCTGGCCTCAAGTGGTCCTCCCACCTTGGCCTCCCAAAGTGCTAGGATTATAGGTGTGAGCCACCATGCCCAGCCAACTGTTTTTCTCTGAGTCTATAAACTTTAATTATGGAAAATAGCACTTATTTTTCAAAATTAAAGGTCTGAAAAATGAAAAATAATGCTGCTTTCCCCCTCAAAAACATACTAATTCAGAAATATACTAATTCAGCAGGAGGAGCACTTGAGGCCAGGAGTTCGAGACCAGCCTGAGCAGGAGCGAGACCCTATCTCTATAAAAAATAGAAAAATTAGCTGGACGTGGCAGTGCATGCCTGTAGTCCCAGTTACTCAGGAGGCTGAGGGAGGAGGATCGTTTGAGCCCAGGAGTTGGAAGTTACAGTAAGCTATGATGACGCCACTGCACTTCAGTCCGGACAACAGAGTGAGACCCTGTCTCAAAAAAACAAACAAACAAAAACTCAAAGTGATACACGGAGTATGTGCCCACATGGACAAAAAAAAGATTATATGTTGTTTAAATGAGAATACAAATGAGACGTGGCCCAAGTCTTTAAACACTGCAACAATATCCTTTTAAGAACAGGACAAACAGGAAAGTCCTCTTCTACAAAGAACTATATGAGTAGGAATTATCCTGTGGTCTGTATTCTGTGCATAATAAAAGGAGTCAGGAAGATGGACTCTACTCCAATACTTTGGATTATTACTTGAGGCAAAACATTTCCATGTTTACATTTTTCCAATAAACAAAAACATACAGGTAACACTAAGACATATCTGTAGTACATACTGAAAACTCTGAATAACATAGACCTTCAAACATAAACACTTGAGGGAAATAACGTTTTTAAAACTAATTCAACTATACATTCTAAATCCAACAAAGAGTCTTTGCTATTTAAAAAACATATCACAGAAGTGGGTGCGCAATGATACCAAAATGCTTCTTGACAGTACTAGGGGGAAAAAATCCAACCTGCTACTACCCCTGTCCATCTTGACTACTGTAACTGCCTAACTATATATCTTCTTGTTTCTCCTAGGGTTCCTCTCTAATTATTCTTTACCTGCACGTTAGAATGATCTTTGAAAAATGAAAATTAGATTATGAAATTACTCTGCTTAAAATCTTTCAAAAGCATTTCCCATTTTCTCTGAATAAAATTCAAATTTTTCATCTTTATCATGGCCCACAAGGCCCCATACGATTTGGCTCCTGCCTGCCTGTCTAACCCTTTCTTGTTGCTTTATGTATTTACTTATTTATGATCTTCTCAACAAGTATATATGTGCCATTGAAGGCAGAGATCCAGATGCCTTGTTAATGGCTACAAAATCCTATGGTATACTACTTTATGACCATGTGTACCCATCGTTTAGCTCCCACTTATTAGTGAGAACATGTGGTGTTTACTTTTCCATTCCTGAGGTACTTAGGATAATGTCCTCCAGTTCCATCCAAGTTGTTGCAAGTGACATTATTTCATTCCTTTTTATGGCTGAGTAGTACTCCATGGTGTGTGTACATATACATATATACCATATTTTCTTTATCCATTCATCAGTTGATGGGCACTTAGATTGATTCCACATCTTTGCAATTGTGAACTGTGCTGCAGTGAACATTCGGGTACAGGTATCTTTTTGATATAATGACTTCTTTTCCTTTGGGTAGATACCCAGTAGTTGGATTGCTGGATCAAATGGTAGGTCAGCTTTTAGTTCTTTGAGGAATCTCCATACTGTTTTCCATAGAGGTTGTACTATAATAATTTACAGTGCCACCAACAGTGTATAAGCATTCCTATTTCACCACATCCACACTAACATCTACTGTTTTTTGATTTTTTAATAGTGGCAATTCTGATAGGGGTAAGCATGGTACTGGCATAAAGGTAGAGACATAGACCAACGGAACAGAATAGAGAACCCAGAAATAAAACCATATAGCTACAACCAACTGATTTTTGACAAAGCAGACAAAAACATACGCTGGGGAAAGGATATCCTATTAAATAAATGGTGCTGGGAAAACTGGAGAGCCACATGCAGAAGAATGAAATAGGATCCCTATTTCTGCCATATACAAATATAAGACCTAAAACCATAAAAATTCTGGAAGAAACTGTAGGAAAAACTCTTTTAGACATCAGCCTAGGCAAAGAATTTATGACTAGACCCCAAAGGCAAATACAGCAACAATTAAAAATAAACAAATGGGACTTAATTAAATTTAAAAGTTTCTGCACAGCAAAGGAAATAATCAACAGAGTAAACAGACAACCTACAGAATAGGGGAAAGCACTTGCAAACTATACATCTGAAAAAGGGCTAATCTCCAGAATCTACAAAGAACTCAAACAAATCAACAAGAAAAAAACCCAAATAACCTCATTAAAAAGTGGGCAGAAGATATGAACAGAGTTTTTTCAAAAAATATACAAATGGGCAACAGACATATGAAAAAATGCTCAACATCACTAATCGTCAGGGAAATGCAAATTAAAACCACAATAAGTCTGCTGCACAAGATCTATTTGTCTATACAAAAAATAAATAAATAAATAAAACCACAATGAGGTAGCCTTTTTTTACAGCCAGTTTTTTTTCACATGCAATTAGAAAAAAGCTGAATGAGAAATTTCCCTAAAAACAAAAGAAAATTTCTAATCATGACAATATAAAGAAGCATTTTTAATTTAAATTATCCATACTTTTCTCTATAGATATCCACTCATAAAATATTGAAACCAGGGCTGGGTGCACTGGCTCACGCCTATAATCCTAGCACTTTGGGAGGTCAAGGCAGGAGGATCACTTGAGGCCAGGAGTTCAAGACCAGCCTGAGCAACATAGCTAGATCCCATCTCTACAAAAAAAAATAAATTGGCAGGGTGCAGTGGCACAGGCCTGTAATCTGAGCTACTTGGGAGCCTCAGGCAGGAGAGCTTGAGCTCAGGAGTTTGAGGCTGCAATAAGCTATGATTGGGCCACTGAACTCTAGCCTGGGTGACAGAGTGAGACCTTTTCTCAAAAAAGAAAAAAATAATATTGAAACCAGAGGATCATTTTCTCTTATTACTGTGATCTGCTTAAATGAGATTATAGATCAAAAGTTCTAAAAGTTCAATGAGATGCCAGTTAATAGTTAATTTCTGCATATTTTATATTTCACATTTTAACATTTCTGATATTGAGATTAGCCTTACAATTACTACAGTTTCATAATTTAATTGGCAATGTTTTCTTTTCAATTGATGATGTCTTAGGTTCAGTAAAACATGGTTTTTTGGTTTTGCTTTTTTTGAGACAGAGTCACGCTCTGTTGCCCCAGAGTGCACTGGCATCATCATAGCTCACTGCAACCTCAAACTCCTGGGCTCAAACTCCTGCCTCAGCCTCCCGAGTAGCTGGGACTACAGGCACATGCCATGATGCCCAGCTAATTTTTCTATTTTTAGTAGAGATGGAGTCTTGCCCTTGCTCAGGCTGGTCTCAAACTCCCAAGCTCAAGCAATCCTCCCACCTCAGCCTCCCAGAGTGCTAGGATTACAGGCACAAGCCACCACGCCTGGCCAAGATATCAATAAAAAGTTTTTTGCTCAAGAAAACTACAAGGCACGCACATCAAGGAAATATATTGCTGCTGCATCTATAAAATCCAAAAAATTCAAGCATACAATATCTCTGAAGAACCACTTAATATATAATACATAACATATTACCTGACAATTAAAATGGGGCTTCTTTTCCTATATCTTTTTTTTTTTTTTAAGAGATAGGGTCTCGCTCTGTCATCCAGGCTGGAATGGAGTGGTGTGATTATCACTCAATGCAGCCTTGAACTCCTCAGCCTCCTGAGTAGCTAGGACTACAGGTGTGCACCATCACGCCCAGCTAATTTTCAAATTTTTTTGTAGAGACAGTGTCTCACTATGTTGCCCAGGCTGGTCTTGAATTCCTGGCCCCAGCTGATCCTCCCTCCTTGGCCTCTCAAAGCACTGGAGTTACAGGCATGAGCCACCACACTTAGCCCCTTACATCTCTTTATGATGTTCTCTGCCTTCTTTTATTTTTTTGCCTTTCATTTCAAGTGTTTCCTCTTACCTGACTTTTTTGTGGTCAAACAAAGTAGATATGGCTATATGTCCCCAAAACCTCAACTATCAAGAATAAAAACAGTAAGAGGAATGTGGCTGGTAAACGCAACCCTGAGGAGTATCAGTGAGCTCTTACATGCATATCTATGTTCTTCTGTACTGCCACTTTTATTGCTACCTCCTTAACCATCTATACACTTCTTATAACACTTTTTCCACACAGGATGACACCCCAGTTAGCCAGATCTCAAGTCTTCAGAGCTGAGTACAGCAGCTGAATCAATATTAAATAAGGTAGACTATATACACACCAAATAACCTCAATCTTCATGACCACCCCCAGCTCATCCAGCATCTCAGTAGAATAACTGTCACTCAGACCTAAAACTCCATGGCCAGGGGGATGACAGAGGATTGTTCAAGTAACTGAATTTCCCCCTTCCCTTTTCTTGTGCAGTCTAGCCCACTTGACTGGGCCTCTTTGCCTCTTTCCTTGCTTAGGGTTGTCTCACACCTGTTTGCCACATATTTGGTCTCTGTGCCTTGGCCACCTTTGTGCTCTTCTAAGAATATCTCCATAACCAGGCCAATTTCCCTAGACTAGCCTCAAGGCAAGTAAGCCTTACTCCACACTGTCCAGCCACAGTGATTTATCCATTGCTCAAATTATTACTACCTTTTTTGTTACTGCCTATATGCATTCTGTATATCTTACTCCAAATTTGGATTTTTTAACCCACAATTTAATAGTTGAGCATACACCATCATGTTTATGTTCTTATCCTATGATAGGGTAAAGTTTCTCAAATACTGGGACCACGATTCATACTTCTGTACCCTATCAAAGTTGTACATGGTAGATATTCAATGAATACATGCTAAATTGGAAACAGAATTGATCAAGCAATAATAGTCTTTCTGCTAATGAATCAAATATTCTTATTACACAATTGATGTGAAGATATTAATCAATTTATCATAACTTGCTTAATTTACAGAGAGAACAATTCATAGAATTTCAAAGTTGAAGGGCACCTCAATGTGATCAATTTTCTCTTACAACATGAAAAAGTCTTGAGAGGAAATATGGTTAAAAGTAGAGACTTTTAGAAATCAAGAAGATCCCGTTTTGAAATACATTTCTGCCACTTTCTAGACTTTGGGTGATTTATTTAACCTCTTTGTGTCTCAGTAGCCTTATTTATAAAAAAAAAAATCCATTTCATCAAAGCTGATATAAGAATAAGATTAAATAAAGTAAAGCACTTAGCATAACACCTGTCACAAAGAGATATTCAATAATTCAATAATCAATTATTGTTAGATACCACACACAAAGTACTTATCCTCTGTTAGTCTGTTTCCGTAACTCTAAAATAGGAAAAATATCTACCTTTTCCGAGGATTAGAGAAAAATGTATATAAAAACACTGCATTGCACTTGACACAGAGGAGGCACTCATAAAAGGGGAAATTACAATAAACAGTAGCTATTTCACTTGGGTACTCTCAGTAGTATCTAATATAGTTCTCTGTACACAAGTAATTCTTTATAAATGTCAGATTTTTTTTGTAAGTCTTTTATACAACAGGTTCCTTTAAATAAACTGAAATATTCATTAGCAGCAGAAATTCACTGCTCCTCCAACACAATTCTCAAGACAATTACTAAGGACATGACTCAGCAGAATCTCACAGGAATCTCTCTCTCAACACCTTAACTAGATGCCATCTTCTAAACTATAAATTCTATAATTAATGACCTAAATAAGTAAATGGGCTTGAAAAGATTTCAGGAATCAGCTAACCTAAGTTACAAGATAATCAAGATGATAAATGGGGTTCACAGAGTACATTCTCTCAGTAATTTTAGTACTCTTGACTATCTGTTAACTTCCTTCTGCTACTGTCATATAGGTCATTGTTCAGAATTCTCTTTTCAGACATAATTCTTTGCTTTAAGTAATAGCCCCAAGACTTTCCAATGTCAAAACTACCGTTTTAAAATGTTTGAATTCACAAACCTACAAGAGGTCACAGTCAATCACATACTTCTTTGGAGCCTACCAGTACAGATCAACAAGGTTAGACCAAGTTGGGACAGTATGAGTGAAGATCGATAGACAATATGAGAGATAATTAAGTAAAATACTTTTTCTCCCTCCTGTCCCTGACTCCCCCCAACTCTGTCCCCTTATCATTTGTTACCATTTTTCTTTCCTTACCTGTACCACATCCTGTGAACTATGACCACTAACATGGACTATTAGGATGACAAAAGCATTCCAATTTATGCTATGCATTTCCATACACCAACTGCAGAGAATAGGTTCTAACTTAAAGTTTTTCTGAATACATTGAATGAATGTACATGCTCACTATTTTAAGCTATTGATATTAGTCATCTATTTACCTATTTGATGCTCCCTCAACTTTTTAAAGCTAGAAACCCAAACAACCAAGGTTCTTAGAAATTTTTAAATTAAAATAAGTAAGGCTCTAAATGACAGCGAAAACATCTGGGTTCCAATGCTCAGGGATTTTAAGCAATTGATATGAGTCACCTACTTACCATGACAAGCATAAAATACATTATGACATGTCAGCAGAGGTATATTTTACACATTTCAAATTAACTGCCCCTAAATGATGCTTTCAACCCAAATAAGATACTTTCTCTATTTGGAATTCAGTGATAAAAAGACAACTGACTACAGAAGAGGCAGCAGAGTCTAGCAGTTAAGAGTACAGACTGCCTTCATCTATTTTCTGACTCATTTATTAGCTGTGTTGCCTTAAGTAAGTTTCTTAACTTCTCTGTGTCTTGAATTCCTCATCTATAAATGGAAATAATTATAGTATCTACTTCATATTATTAGTATGAGTTAATATATGTATAACACTAAGAATAATTCCAGATAGATTAAATTATTTGAACATTAAAAAATAAAACTATATTGGCCGGTCCGAAGGTACTGAGTTATCTCACTTGATTGTTCACAGTCAGTTACAGATTGAACTCCTTGTTCTACTACTTTCCCCCCTTCTCACTACTGCACTTGACTAGTCTTGAAAAAAATAAATAAATAAAATAAATAAATAAAAATAAAACTATAGAACTACTTACTAAAATATAGAATTTTTGGCAATTGTGGATATGGTAAAGGCTTTTCTAAGATAACACAAAACCAGATGTCATAAAGAAAAAAATAAAAAGTTCTAATTGCATAATATCATTTATAGCATATATAAATAACATCTTCAAATCAATAAGAAAAAGAAAGCATTAGAAAAATTAATCTGACATATGAACAGGCAATTCAGAGAAATAAAACTGGCCAATAAGCATATGAAAAGAAACCCTACTCCACTAATTAAAGCACTGCAAACTGAAACAAAATACAATTATTTTGCTTTGGCAAAAATTGAAAAGACCGATATTATAAAGTATTTGGAAAAGGTATAAGAAAATGGAAATTCTCATACACTACCAGTGGAAATGAAAACTGGTACAACCTATTTTGGAGAAAATTTGGCAATTCCTATCAAAATTTTAAAAGGACAAACTTTGACCACATGATCTTACTTCCAGAACTGTCCTAACATGAATAGTCATAAAACTTGATGTATAATATACATAGTATTATTCTACCTTGTTTAACACATTGACTGCCACACTAGAAAAAAATAATTTTCCTTGGGGCCACAGTGTTTTATTACAAAAATAGAATAAAAACTTTGAAAACAAAACAATCCTTTCTAATTTAATGAAAAATTTGTTATTTTTTATTGTTTTCTGTGCATGAGTTATATGCAATGAAATTTAAGTTTAACCATAAGGACATCAACAAGACATGTGAGTTACACTGTTTCACAAAGCCCCATGGTCAAAACTAGTGTGAGTTAAATACAACTCACCTGGCAGCTAATGTGTTAAAAGCAAACTCTAATCATTCACAGATGTTTATTTATAATGCATACAAAAAAGTATGAAAGATTATGCACCAAACTATTAACAGTGGTTACACCCAGGGAATAGGATTAGAGAGAATGGGTCTTTTTATTTTCTATACTTCATTATCATTTGTACACTTCACTGTCATCATCATTTAAAAACCTTCTTTTACAATGATCTTATATTATAATTTTATGATTTTAAAAACAAAAAGATTTTTTAAAGAAATAATAAAATCAAAATCTAAAAGCAAAAACAAGTCTTAAAATACAGAGCAAAATCAACACAAGTTGACCTCCTGCTGTCATCATTGGTCCTGTTCCCCCAAATTCCCTTTCTGGACATTTGGAAAAATCACATTTCTTAGAGGTGTGAGGGAGACCAGGAAACTGAACAGTGAGTTGTAGGTAGAAGTGATGTGAGTCACTTCTATGCAGAGCATATATTATAACTGCCCATGAAAGACTTACTTCTGGCACAGCAACCAGCAACTTTGAGGATGGTGGTATTTCCATCAACCTGGATCCCTCAATGACTGATCCCTGAGTGATGAGCAAAGTACCCCTGCCAACCTTTAATACACATATAATGTGATCAATAACCACTGTTGTTCTAGAATAAGCCTATCCAATTGACACAGTTCCATAAAACAGGCCTTAAAACACTGACTTTTATTTGCAAATAACTAGAGTTTAATCTATTTTCAGTTACTGAATTTAAATCTTTTTTCATTAGTAGGGTGATATGAAATATAAAACCTAGTAGATGCTTAGAGTAGAAGTTATTAATAGTACAAATCTAAGATTAATGTCTTGCTTTTAAAAGAAGGACTTAGGCTGGGCGCAGTGGCTCACGCCTGTAATCCTAGCACTCTGGGAGGCCGAGGCAGGAGGATCACTTGAGCTCAGGAGTTCGAGACCAGCCTGAGCAAGAGTGAGACCCTGTCTCTATTTCAAATAAATAAAAAAATTAAAAAATAAAAAAAATAAAAGAGGGACTTAGCACCAAGGAATCAGTATAACTGAATTTATCATAAACCTACATAAATGGATGAAGAACAATTCCTAGAGAACAGCTGTATAAATGGAAAAAGTTCGTGCTAAAGGCTACGCTGTATTTACAGATTAGCATTCTTGATAACATTTCATCAAGCTAACACATTGGTTTAGCCAAAGGAAAAAATAATCATTAAATATTCCAGAAAAGTTATATCCCATGTTAAACTTTGTTTCAATAAGTAACATGAATAAATTCATCTCTTGAAATCATTTGACTGTTTTTAATCTTGCCTTTCTTAGCACCACAATATGCCCCCTTTGTGCAGTAGCTAAATATAAAAGTTACTCTTCGCATTAGACTGGCCCATAGAGGTTCTAATCACTAACAACACATGGAAACATTAAAAACTTATCGTCAACTAAATATGTCATCATCATTCTTCTAATCTAACTGGTGTTCTTTTCCAAAACTGAAACCTTGAATCTTCAATGAATTTTATTGGCCACCAACATTTGAATGCTACACACAAAACCTAAAGTTTGTGCTGTCATTTACAGAAAGATAAGAGACTGTAACTAACACAGAGTTCAGTCTGGGCAATTATTCCTGAATGATTAAAATATCAATAAGATTTTCAGAGGCATAAAAGATTCCAAGTCTTTTATACCTTCAGGCTAACACTGTATATATTACATCAATGCTTTGCTTGGGAGCCAGAGAGGCCTGAACTTGAATCTCAAGTCTCTCACTTCATCAGTTTACTCATCTGCAGAATAAAGAAAAATAATAGTACTGATCAGTTTGCTTAGAGATAACTATTAATAAGATAACACAGTAAATATGTAAGGCACTTATTGAATATACTAAAGACTTAAGAAATGCTCATGTGTCTCCTCATTCCTCCAATACATAGATTTACTCACCAACTGTAGCCACTGTCAAATTACATAGAATAAGGTATCTTAAATCTGACCTCTTCTAAAACATTTAAATTTCTGAATTTTTATTTTTCTTGTAAAGTTAAAAGTACAATAAAAGTTGAACAAGACAGAGATTAGTACATGAGGTCATAAGTAGCAGGTGCCAGATTGTGTAGGATATTTTAAATGACTGTGACTATTATTCTGAGTGAGATGGGGAAGGATTGGAGAGTTTTAAGCAAAGAAATGTCATGATATAACTTATGTTTGAAAAGGGTCATCCAAGCTACTATGTTGAAAGAAGGCTGTAACAAAGCAAAGATGTTAACAGAGAAAACAGGCTAGAGAAAAATTACAAGTGAGAGAAGACTATGGCTTTTAGATTAAGGTGGTAGCAGTAGAGGTGGTAAGTAGTCAGACTCCAGATATATTTTGAAGGTAGAGCCAAGAGTTTTTGCTATCAGATTGGATGTGACTGTGAAAAAGAGAAAGAAAAGAAACAAGGATATCTCCAATTTGGGGCCTGAACAACTGGAAGGATAGAACTGCCATTTCCTGAATTAGGTAAGACTACAAGAAGAACCACTCTGGAGAAGAAGCTTAGTTCAGTTTTGGACAAGTTAAGTTTGAGATGACTATCAGACATCCAAGTGGAGATGGCGGATACACAGTTGGCTACATGAAATTGGATTTCAAGGAAAGAAGTCTGGGATAGAAATAAATTTGAAATTTGTCAGTCTCTAGATGTTATTTAAAGCCATGAAACTGGATGAGATCACTGAGGGAGTGAATGTAGACAGAGAAAAGAAAAGGTCCAAGGACTGAATCTGGGAAAATACATTTAGAGGTCAGGGACATAAGGAGGAACTATCAAAGGAGATAGAGAGGTAGGAGAAAAATTAAGAGAGTATAGTATCTTGATACCATTGATACTTTCTTCATTTGGAAAAAAAAAGGAGCAAAGTGGCTCATGCTACTGATAGGTCAAGACAAAAACTCAGAAATAAACCAAAATACAAGATGGACATAAGCACAAAAGGAATCAATGTGGCATTATTAGAGCAGAAAATCAGAAATAACCTAAACATCTCCCAGTAGGAATTAAGTAGATAATAACAAATACACTCAATGGAATATTACACAACTATTAAACTGACAGGTATTAAGATCACATACACATGTTTATGACATATTATTCCATGTAAAAAACTTTGAGATATAATTAATAGATATTATACAATCACAACCATACTCAAATACATACTTTTTTTTTTTTTTTAGTTAGAAGGAAACACACCAAAACAAAACACAGTGTTGAGGTTGTGAGACTATTGGTATTTTTTCTCTAAATTTTTCAAATGAAAATAAAATAAAGCTTGCCCTCAAAGGTTAGCCTGTTGCATCTATTATAAGTATACAGCCTTGTTCATAGAGCATTCTTAACAAAAGCAAAGACTGAAGACAGATTAATAATAATAGAAAGTCTTAACTATTTCCTCATCTAAACGAAACAAAGAACTGGAGGGTTTGGATTATTGGTCAAACATTTATTTATCCCTTCACACTTACATTATTTGTATAGGTCACATTTTGCTCTAAATCATCCTATTTTGCACTTAACTTGCTGGGACGGAATGAAAGTATATTTATCATGTGTATTTCTGACACAGATTATAAGGGGAAACTACTGCCTTGAAGAAAGAGAAAGGGGAAGGGAAGTGAGTTCTTCTGGCTTCAACAAAATGAAATTTCTGAACCTCCATTTGCATCTAACTTTTGAGAAAGAGATGTGGAATTGAGAGACAGGTGTATGTATAATCCTTCTACTCCCCCAAACACCTAACTCCCATCTAAAACTATAATGGCCAATGCCTCTGGTACAATACTTTATCATGTCTCATAATTCTTCCATCAGGTTGACAGTCAACACACTTAAGGTGAGAATGATTATACATATGTTGCACTGATAATTTGGGTAAGGCATTTTAAATGTTACTTAATGTGCACAGGCCAGGGTTAATGTACAGTATGCACACTGTGATTCTAGATATGCATGTAAACTTTTACACTAGTTCTTTTGAAAAGAATTCCCCTTCTTACATCTGCTTGCAATGTAATTTGATATACAAAATAGATTCTTAAAGGCACTAGTCATAGTAGAAAAACTGTACCGTAATCGACCAGTTCCTTATATAAAATTTAAAAGTTAAAATAATTTAATGAATAGACAGCATAGTATTTCAAAGAAACATGATAATAGGCCCATAATTTGAAGGAGATTAAGGGCTGTATGTACTCTGTATAAATAAAATATACTATACTTTGAATGCATCCTGAGGAAAATATATATGAAGAGTGAATGAGAATATATTAAGTTGTAGTTGTTTATTTTTTAATGGCGAGTTCCAAGGAAGGTTTTAAAACCTATTCAAATCCTTTTCCCCTCTTCCTATGAAAATATAGTACATACATTTAAAAATGTAGTTGTGGTTACAATATACCATCATAAAAAAGCAGGTTTGCCGGGCGTGGTGGCTCATGCCTGTAATCCCAGCAATTTGGGAGGCCAGCAGGCTTGGCAAGTTTCAAGGTTACATAGGTACATATACATATACACACATATATATATGAATATGTGTGTGTGTATATATGTGTATATATATTATAGTGTAGTATCACTTTAAAATGTATGAAAAACAGTTTAAAAGAAAATCAAGGTATTAATGATCCTTATAAGCAGGTAAGTAGGATTATGAATTTCAAAAATTTTCCTTCTTGCTTATCTAATATTTCTGAAATAAGCATATATGTTTTCTAATATTTCTGAAATAAGCATGTATATTTCATAAATTTTTATTTTATTATAGAATAGTTTTGGTCTTACAGAAAAATTGTAAAAATAGTACAGAGTGTTTCCTATATACTAACCCAGTTTCCCCTACTATTAACATCTTTCATCACTATGGTACATGTGTTACAACTAAGGAACCAACACTGGTACATTACTATTAACTAAATTCCACACTTTATTTCATACACCACTAGTTTCTCCCCAATGTCTTTTTCTGATGCAGGACCCCATCCAGGATACCTCATTATATTTAATCATCGTGTCTCTTTAGGCTCCTCTGGGCTGTAACAGTTTCTCTGACTTTCCTGGTCTCTGATTACTTTTGACAGTTTTGAAGAATACAAATCAGGCATTTTGTAGACTGTCCCTCATTTTGAGACTGTCTGATGTTTTTCTCATGGTCAGACTGGGATTGTAGGTTTTGGGGAAGAAAACCACAGAGGTAAAGTGCCAATCCTCACATCAGAATACATACTATCAACAGGACTTATCAATGATGTTAACCTTGATTACTTGGCCAAGACTGTGTTTGCCAGATTTTTCCACTTACTGTAAAGTTACTTTTCCCCAGCGTATGTCTTTTGAAATAAGAAAAGGGCAAGTATTTAAAATTTTGTTGTTTAAATTTGATATTGGTTTTTAATGGGTAATACATTCAAATGATCCAAAATTCAAAAGATGCAAAAGGCAATGAAAAGTCTCCCTCTTTCCTCTGTTACCCAGCTTTCACGTTCCAACCCCCAATGAACCACAGTTAACAGATTTCTTAATTTTTAAAAAATGTACTACTAGTTAGGGTTCAAATATTATGAACATATGTTGAAAAGTCAGGGTGGTTCAGGTAACATTTTTATAGTGATTTAGGAATACCTTACCTATGGAAGTTCCTATACAGAAAAAGTTATATACTTCCAAAATACTTCTATTTCTTCTCTCCTCTCCTATACACATGAAAACACATGTTGTGTCTTTTATATAAGACGAGCCACACCAAGAAACTTGGTAGAAGAATTCAAATAGAAGATCCAAATTACTTATTGAGTCATTTCAGCATTCCAGAAATAGGAGGAACCAGTGATTTCAAAAGGGGTACCTATTAGAATCACCTGGGAGCCTTTTAGTTTACTATATCTTTTATTCACTATATTTTCTATATCTTTTCTGTGTCTTTCATTTTTGCTATATCATTCATTTGCTATATTTTCACATACAACTGCATGCTGACTGAAAGAAAAATAAATATTCTGCTCATTTTTCATATTTTTTTTTTCTAAGACAGGGTCTCACTCTGTTGCCTGGACTACAGTGCAGTGGCATCATCACAGCTCACTTCAACCTCAAATTCCTGGGCTCAAGGAATTCTCCTGCCTCAGCCTCCCAAGTAGCTTAGCTGGGACTACAGATGCACACCACCACACTTGGCTAATTTTTTCTATTTTTGGTAGAGACAAGGTCTTGCTATATTGCTCAGGCTGGTCTTAAACTCCTTGCCTCAAACTATCCTCTTGCCTTGGCCTCCCAAAGTGCTAGGATTACAGACATGAACTACCACGCCTGGCCTCATATTTTCTATAGATATTTCCCTCTTCATCTGTCAAATATTCAACACCCCAAATAAATGTACATAAAACAAAAATGTGAAATGGAAAAAACAAATACGGCAGACCGTGTCAAAGAAAGTCCTCGGCCAGGCATAGTGGCTCAAGCCTGTGATCCCAACACTTTGGGAGACCAAGGCAGGAGGATGGCTTGAGGCCAGGAGTTCGAGACCAGCCCAGACAACATAGCGAGACCCACCTACAAAAAGTAAAAAAAATTAGCTAGGCATGGGGCATGCGCCTGTAGTCCCAGCTACTCAAAATGCTGAGATGAGAAGGTCACTTGTTCAAGGTTCCAGGAGCTGTGTGTGATTGAGCCACTGCACTCCAGCCTGAGCGACAGAGCGAGAGACTCTCTTTAAAAAAAAAAAATAGACAGTCCTTATTGGTAACACTAATTAAAGAAAAGGCTTACTAATTCTGAAAAGTGCTGAATATGTAAAAACAAGGTATAGAAAACAAATTAGATAGCAGGAGACTATCCAGCTGATGCAGATTCCTTGATATGTCAAAAAGAAGGAAAGAAAAAAAAGGAATCACAAAAAGTAGTACTCAGAAATCATATGGTCATCCACAAAGACCCCAGTCACACCAACAGCTACCTCAAAATGACCCTTCAACTCCTTTTTATATGTTTCACATTTTGTGATATTAGAACACAAGAGATATATTTTTTCCTACTACTTAGGTCACATTTGTCACCCTCAGAAGCATAATTTATTGTGCCTGTTACGGTGCTAAATACAAAAAGATA
Source organism: Daubentonia madagascariensis (assembly GCA_023783475.1). Classification (NCBI taxonomy): domain Eukaryota; kingdom Metazoa; phylum Chordata; class Mammalia; order Primates; family Daubentoniidae; genus Daubentonia; species Daubentonia madagascariensis. Next base: position 8,829,110 of record JAKFHU010002088.1, read on the forward strand.
TTAAATTATTATACCTTTCAAGAAGGATGCTAAATAATCACACATTTACCTCACATCTTTCAAGATGATATTATGCTTCACTGATAAAGATTGTGAAAGCCCTTGGCAACACCCTGTAATTCTTTAGTTAATGAAATCCCTTCTGGGCCCATTACTGCCCAAAGAACATCCTGTATGTTTTAATGCACATATTTATTTTTGGTATCTATCTCTAAAAGAATAGGGAAGAAGTAAAAGAACATTTATAACTTCCAATTATAAGACAAAAACATAAGAGGAAAGAGCAACACCCAAAACAAACTACCAGTAAACTAAAAAATGAATTTACAAAAGGGCAGGTATAAGAAAAATTAATGTATTAATAAATATCAAAGTTTAAAGGACAGTAAATTTCCCTTCATTTTTAGCAACTGATCTCTGATCAAAAATGAACTCCAAAAGAGTATGTTATGACAAGGAGTCAGTAACAGAATTATTTCTTAGATGCTTTAAATTTTTTAATTAAAGGGAAAAAATCAAGATTGCCTAATCCTGTCAACTGGTACAATTGTGAAACAGGAAATCGAAACACAGAAAACAAATTCATGATTTACTAAACAGAGATTACCACATGCCAAATCTCATCTCCACTATATCTACAACGGTACAATAGAAATTTCTAAAATATTTCTAATAGTTTATTAAGGACTGGTATATTGATAAAAATTATTTTATTTCATGTGTGTCCTAACAAAATTTATTTCAGTTTATCTCACTGAGGAAGAAATAAAACACCTACTAACAAAAATATTTAAGCTATTCTTGTAGGTTTAAATAATAAGTTAAAGTATAACAATCAAAATCCTCTTCAACAACACATGTACCATAAAGTAAAAATTAAGTAATTAGTTATAATTATTCTCTCAGCTTTTCAGAATGGGTATGTTTAAATCAATAAAAGTCACTATATCATTAGTAAAAAATTTAAATGTCTTAAATATATAAGTAAATTTTTCACATATTTACAATTAAAAATAACCATTTACCATAATGATTAAACATTAAAATCATTTTCCTTAACAACAAACAAAAAGAATAGAGTCCACCAAATTTTTAAAAATACTTTACCAACCAAAGAATAAAATACCTGGAAATAAATTTAACCAAGGAGGTGAAACACTTGTAACACTGAAAGTTATAAAACATTGCTAAAAGAAATTATTACTATTATTATTTTAGAGTTTTTTTTTTTCTTTCTTTTTTTGAGACAGAGTTTTGCTCTCTTGCCCAGGTTAGAGTGCAATGGCATCATCATAGTTCACTATGACCTCTAACTCCTGGGCTCAAGCAATCCTCTTGCCTCAGCCTCCCAAGTAGCTTGGACTATAGGCATGCACCACCATGCCCACTTAATTTTTTTATATTTTGTAGTGACAGGGTCACAATATGTTGCTCAGGGTGGTCTCAAACTCCTGGCCTCAAGCGATCCTCCCACCTCAGCCTCCCAAAGTGCTAGGATTACAGGTGTGAGCCACCACACCTGGCCATTATTATTATGATTTTAGAAACAGGGTCTTGCTATGTTGCACAGGCTGGCCTCAAACTCCTGGCCTCAAGCAATCCTCCTGCCTTGGCCTCTCGAGTAGCTGGGACTACATGTGCAAGCCACTGTGCCCAGCTTAAAGAAATCAAAGAGGAACTAAATACACAGAAAGACATCACTTGTTCATCAACAGGATACTTAATATTAAGATGTCAATACTACCCAAAACAATCTACAGATCCAAACAATTCCTATCAAAATTCCAACAGCCTTTTTTGCAGAAATAGAAAAGTCAACTCTCAAATTCATGTAGAATTACAAGGGGCCCCAATTAGCCCAAACAATCTTGAAAAAGAAGAACAAAGTTGGAGGACTCACACTTCCTGATTTCAAAACTTACTACAAAACTATAGTAATCAAAACAGTATAGTACTGGCATAAGGACAGACATACAGACTAGTGGAGTAGAACTGATAGTCCAGAAATAAACCCACAGAACTTTGGCCAATTGATCTTTGACAAGGGTGCTAACTCCATTTAATGGGGAAAGAACAGTCTCTTCAACAAATGGCGCTCTTCAACAACTGCATTTCCATGTGCAAAGGAATGAAGTTGGATCCCTGCCTCACACCATATACAAAAATTAACTCAAAATGGATCAATGACCTAAGTATAAGAGCTAAAACCATAAGACTCTTAGTAGAAAACATGAGAGTAAATCTTCATGGCCTTGGATTTGACAACAGATTCTTGGATATGACACCAAAAGCATCAACAACAACAACAAAACAGATCGATGGGACTTCATCAAAATTGACAACTTGTGTATATCAAAGAACATTATAAAGAAAGTAAGAAAATCAACCTAAAGAATGAAAGAAAACATTTGGAAATCATACATCTGATAGGAAGTTAATATCCAGAATATATAAAGAACTCCTACAACTTGACAATAAAAAGACAAACCCAAATAGAAAATGGACAAAGAACTTGAACTGACATTTTTCCAAAGATACACAAATTGCCAAAAAGCACATGAAAAGATGCTCAACATCATTCATCATTTAGGGAAATGCAAATCAAAACCACAATGAAATACCACTTCACACTCATTAGAATGGCTATCATAATTTTTTTTTAAAAAACAGAAAATATTTCTTCCCTATGAGAATAGTAAAAAAAAAAAAAAAAAACCACACACACACAAAATCAAAAAAACAGAAAATAACTAGTATTGGTAAAGATGTGTAGAAATTGGAACCTTCTTACATTGCTGGTAGGAATGTAAAATGGTGCAGCCACTATGGAAAACACTTTGGCAGTTCCTCAAAAAGCTAAACATAGAATTACCATATGATCCAACAATTATACTCCTAGGTATATACCTAAAGGAATTAAAAGCAGGAACTCAAACAGATACTTGTACATCAATGTTCACTGCAGCATCATTTACAATAGCCAAAAGGTGGAAACAACTCAAGTGTCCATCAATAGATGAATGGATAAACAAAATGTGGTATATACATATGGTGGAATATTATTCAGTCTTAAAAAGGAATGAAGTTCTGATACATACCACAACATGAATAAATCTTGAAAATATTATGCTAAGCAAAATGACAGCCATGAGGATAAATACTGTATGATTCCACTTATATGAAATATCTAGAGTAGGCCAATTCATAGAGACAGAAAGTAGATTAGAGGTTACTAAGGTCTGGGAGAAGGAGGGAATGGGGAATTACTGCTTAATGGTTATGAAGTTTCATCTGGGATGATAAAAAGATTTTGGTGATAGGTGGGTACACCACATTGTAAATGTAATAAATACCATTGAATTGTACACTGGAAAATGTTTAAAATGGCAAATCTTACCACAATTTTTAGAAGTCGATAATACACCAAAACCACTGAATTGCATTATTGATTTATTTATGAATGAATGAGACAGGAGTCTTGCTCTGTCACCCAGGCTGGAGTGCAGGGCCTAGATCATAGCTCACTGCAGCCTGGGCTCAAGCCATCCTCTTGCCTCAGCCTCCTGAGCAGCTGGGACTACAGGCGTGTGCCACCACAACCAGCTAATTTTTCTTATTTTTTGTAGAGACTGGGTCTCACTTTGGTGCCCAGGCAGACCAGCCTGAGCCAGAGCAAGACCCCGTCTCTACAAAAAATAGAAAAAATTAGCCAGGCATGGTGGCACATGCCTGTAGTCCCAGCTACTTGGGAGGCTGAGGCAGGAGGATGGCTTGATCCCAGAGGTTTGAGGCTGCAGTGAGCTATGATCGGGCCACCGCGCTCCAGCCTGGGTGATAGAGAGACCCTGTCTCAAAAATGAATAAATGAATGAATAAACAAACAAAGGGTGGAGATGAGTGAAAAGACACATGAGGACATAATCACTTTTCCTGTGTTTCAGAATACCTACAGGAATTTCTCATCCTGAAAGATAAGCAGAGGGAAGAAATAAAACAATGCTAAAGATTTGTAAACTACACACCTTTGCTTCAAGTAGCGGGAGATCTAACTTCTGTTTCATGCTTGTGGCATGAGATGGTTGGGGGGGTGGGACAGAACCCTTTTTATTTTTCTTTGTATCCCCCATAACACTTAAAAAAGAACCTCCACATTGCACTAATAAATGTTTGTTGACTGGATATTTCAGTTCTCCTTCCATATATTCTCTATCTTCCTATGCCCCCCACCCTTCCAGCTGCTCCCATGAGTGCATATTTGAATAGAAACTGTATCTAGAACACTTCTTATCAAACGTTTACTGTCTTCAGTGCAATTAAGAGCAAGCAATGAATGTTACGTACTAATAGTTATGATAAGGCAATGAATTCTAAAATGTTCATGTCATTTATTACAGATTAATTTTCTAATCCTACCACATAGATTACACATAAATTATATGTATTCCTGTAATACAGTAGTCTTAGCTGTCATCTGCATCTCACAGACAAAAATAAATGTTTAAGAAAACCTCAAGTCTACCACACTCAAAATTCCAATAAAGTCATCTTCATTGCTTCTGGAAAGGATTCAAGGCTAGATCATTTAACTAGAACAGGAAAATAGTTTGGTAATATGAGAATCTCTTCAACATGTATAAGTGCTAATGCAAGATGATCAAAATTAATGAATTCGTAGATATCACAGCACCCATATTTATTTTTTCCAGCAGACATCAATAAAATCAGAATACAATTCTTCTTTGTTTGATAGAAATTTAATATATGTAATTTATGTATCTGGAAGGCTCTCTGGAATATTAATTTGTTACTAAAACCAAAACATTGTTATTGAGTCTAATTTAATTGAGCACTAATCCCTTTATCTATACTTCATCAACAATTCTAATCCAAATTTCCTAAAAAGAAAACCATTTCTTTCTACTAATAAGCCATTTTTCTTTCTGGCAGAAGTATAAGGAAATTAAAATGGCCAAAATAAAAACACAGGTTAAGGCTGGGCATGGTGGCTCACACCTGTAAAGCCAGAGGATTGCCTGAGGCCAGGGGTCCGAGACCAGCCTGGGCAACATATCAAGGATCTCCACAAAAAAATTTAAAAATTAGCTGGGTGTGGGGCACACCTGTAGTCCTAGCTACTTGGGAGGCTGAGGCAGGAGGATCACTTGAGCCCAGGAATTTAAGGTTACAGTGAGCTATGACCACGCCACTGCACTCCAGCCTGGATGACAGAGCCTGACTCTAAATAAATAAATGAAAAGTACAGGCTAAATTAACATATACAATACTAAATGAGCAAAGACTTCAAAGGTTTTTTTCATTAAATAATATATCACCTTTAGGACCAAGAAAAGGCAAGAAAAAAACTGCAAATTTTAAAAAAGAAAAAGGTTTTGAGTAATTGCTTAACACATAAAATAAGAGATGTTTGGTCCCAATGTTGACTGAATAAAAGAAGTGCAACAAGTTACAATTAGCACAAAAAGTAAAAATAATAAAGTTGTAGAACCTGAGAATTAGAAGGAATCTTAGATTCAATAGTTCTCAAGAGTATATAAAATTTATGGAGGTTGGGGGATAGAGGGTGTTTAAAATTTAGATTCCTCAAGGCTATGATCACACCACTGCCACTCCAGTCTGGGCAACAAAGCAAGACCCTGTCTCAAAAAATGTAGATTCCCAGGCTCAGTGTCCAGAGATTTGGATTCAATAGGTCTAGGGAGGTGCCCAGGAATCTGTATTTCAAACATGATAGTCCTATCCCGTAATATTACAACTGAGAAAACTGGGTTAAGTAACCTATTTGCCCAGAATCACACAGAATCTAGGCCTCATTAACTCTGGACAGTGGTCTTCCCACTATACCACTTAAACTACATACTTTATAATTGAAGGAACTGGTACAAAGAAAAAGTAAGTTACTAATATATCGTTTGAGTCAGTAAGCAATCCTAGAATATGTTCTGGCTCCAATTCCTTTTTATTATTCATTCAATAAGTATTTCTCAAACATCGTCTATGAACACAACAATATGGTAGATTACAAAACAACTTAAGATATGAATGCTATCCTCTGGAAGCAATTATGAGTTGGGAGGACAAGGAAAATACAAAAAACTGATATTCAACAGCAGGCAATATATGAGTAGGTGCCAAAATTAGTGGTATGGCCAATTATAAAATTAACTGATTTACTGACTTCACTCAGTACTTTTTATAGTTAGAATTTACCCATCAGAGATCAATATTCAATTTCTTCTCTTTCACTGTAAAAAAAGCTGGCCTTTAATGAAAGAAAGGTGTTGTCTCTGTGTGGAATAAACATTGCTCTCCCCTCATTTCATATACTCATCAGCATCACTACCACTATCACCACATCATTCCATGTGCCAGGATAGCCTTTGTAGAGACCAAGGTTTGTATAATTTTAATGCAAAGGCCTAATTAAGAGCTTGGCCCCACTCAAATGGTAAGAGAAGCCCTGCTTCCGAACCATCTTCCTGATCATAAAATCAATCTATTATTACTTGTATCAGTTCTGATGGTAGATTGAGGTTTTCAATTCTTCATTCTTCTGCAATAGTACTATACATCCATATATTACATTAGCCTCATTATAGGCAAAGTGTACTTTGATACCTCTTATCTTTAGGCTTGGCTATATGACTTGGAGCAGAGTCTGGAAATGTGCTGGTAGGGTTGGGCTTGCCCACTTGCATTTCTGCCAATGCCATGACACAAGCTTCCTCCAGATCAATGTTATCCCTCCCTCCAGCCGGGGCCCAGAAGGAGACACAAAGTGCAGAATAAATGCACATTGTTTCATGCCACTAAGATTTTGTGGTTGCCAATTATTATGCAGCAAAAGGTCACTGAATCACCATATTTAATAAATTCAAACAAACAGGACTGATAATATAAAGTAGCGGTCCTCAAACTTGCCTAAGTGAGATTCTTTTGGGTTTTAAATTTTAAAATACATATATACAGGTCCCAGAGAGATCCATTCAATTACATCTAGGTTGTAGGGCCCAAAATATGCATTTTATCAAGAACCCCAGGTAATTCTGTTGTAGTACCCACACTTTGAGAAACACTAAAGTGAAGATTACTAAATTTCTACTTACTCAACAATATTCACTAACTGCTTAAGAACACTAACTAAATAGATGAATCTCACTTTAGACAATGTATGTGCTCCTAAAGAGATGTACATAAAATTGCAATCTAGTCAAGTGAATTATTTCAAATGTACACAGAACCTTGACCTTTAAATAATATCTGTGTTGTAGTCTCTTACTAAAATTAAGAATTCATGTATAAACCAAGCAAGCACATCTTTTTTTTCATAAATTCTATTTTTTTGCATACCAACAGTTCCTAAAATTAAGAAGTCCAAGAATTATATAGGGTAAGTGGGAAGAAGGATTCAAAAGAAATTATTTATTCATGATCCCAAAGAGGGATGTGCAATCAATTAGTCTTCTGGCGTTTTTTTTCTGTTCAGCTGCACTATTTGTACCTGTCTAGTTACATCACTGCATCTTTGTATCCCAAATCCACACAGGCCATCTCTAGTCACCTTGCACTTAATGAAGCTGCCCTAGCCACTCCAATATTACGCAAAACTTCACACAATTCAGACACCAATGATATGTGCAGTAACCAGTTCTATACTAATCTGATGTCCCTTATTTTTAAGGTGAGTTGGAGGCTATACCTGACTCCATAATTCCATAAGTGTAGGAACGTTGTTCAATTCTCTTTTTACTCTACTGTGAGGTAAGGGTGCAGGCTATAATCCTGGCTCCATAATTTACTGACTGTGTAGTAAATTATTCAAATTCTCTATACTTTACTCATCCCTCTCTGTAAAAGGGGAATAAGGATGACCTACAGACGAGGATCAAATGAGAAAATTCATGTAAAGCTATTTGAATAGTTGCTGGTGCACAATAAGGGCTCAATAAAACTAGCTTATTTTTTCAGCTCGACATACCAGCTTTCAAAATTTTCATTGGTGCTATGTAAAATAGAAATAAGATAACTAAACAACCTATTTGACAGTTTTCTTAATCACTCCTTTTAAAGGGACATTATATCTAAGAATAATTTATTGACAAACGATTAAGATTTCTCATTCTAAATCAATCTTTTATTACTTGTATCAGTTCTGATCACAAAATTATAAGCATGTCTTTATAAATAAGACTATATTCTAAAAAGATCTAGAATAACAAAGAACACTGAAAAGTCTGTTCTGAGATTTCTCCTCATGTAATAACTGGTTAAGCTTAAGGCCTTTTACTCTCTTCATATTTTACAGGAACCACAGGGCTTACAGCTGAAGAATTTAAATAGCTAACACAATATAAAGAAATTTAGAGAAAAATCGCTCATTTTTACTCTGAAAGGAACTGCAATATTTAAAATATTAGTTTCAAAATAAATACAGAAGTCCAAATTATTTTAACACAAGTATATAGATTTATCATAAATAACAGGCACTAATCAACAATACCAAGAGCACAAAAGGAAACTCCAAATTTTCTTTCAATATTTTCCCAGGGCAGACTTTTAAATGGAAATAAGTAACCTCTGTGTCTAACATAACAAGGAGAAATTTATTGAATGTGAAAATTACACACTCATAAAAAGAAAAAAAGTAATCGGAAAGTGTCATTTTGTTCTTTACTCATTTTTAAAAGCATAATCCATTTGACCATCCTAAACCAAATTTAAGAATTATATGTACAATTCACACCTGAAAATTTCTAAACACAAATTAGAAGGCTGCCTGAAGAAATAACTGCAAATGCAATATAAGATTTTTTTCCAAGGTGTCTGAGAACTAAAAAGAAAATATCCAAAGGAAAGGATGACTATCATTTCCTTCAGGCTTTAGTAAAACGTCAAAGAACTTTCAGGAGTCAAATCTCCTAGAAGTCTGATGTCGGGTCAAAGTTGTCTCAATGACAGGAAAGCCAATAGATGCCAGACAACTAATAGTAAAGTTATCAAAATACTTCTGTGCCCAACAGTACTGTAATTCCAAAAGCACACAAAATACAAGTGCCCAGGTTGAAAAGATGGAGATATAACTACTGAAATACTTAGGAATAAAATAATACTAATGATAATAAGTAGATAAGACAGCTAAACAGTATTATACAATGTATCAAGAATCTCACAGTTCGGGCTTCCTCAACATTTATTCTATTCATTCGGTAACATTTTTGAATAATGAAAGTAACATGGATTCCCAAAGAGTGATCTAAATCTAAAAATAAGGTTCGAGCGTGTGTTCTCTAGTTGATGTTCTTTTTACTATAAGCCAAATCCACTTCTTTATATTAAAACAAAATCTACAGCTCTGTCTCCAAAGATCTTATAATAGACACTGTTCACTGGTGATTAAAATATTATTTTTAATCCTTGCATTACCTCACAGCTAAAAATGTCAAGATACCACACCCAATATGTCTTTTTTTCCCGTGGAGGGGGTGGTGGGGTGGGGACTATGGGAGTGGGGATAGCAAACTACACAAAAACATTAAAGGTGATTTCCCTGGAAGGAGTGGGAAAGGCGCGCAGGCACCCAGTGGCGGGTCCCCTCCACAGTGATCCAAGGGGACGCGTCGCGAAGGGCGAGCACAGGCCTCGGCTTCTGCGGGCTCCCTCCCACGCCACCCGCAGGGGAAGTGGCCGGGACGCGCCACCCCGGGCTACTCACCGGCCGCAGTGCTGACCAGCAGGATGGTCCACAGTAGCCAGCGCACCCGCCAGGGCCGCTGCAGCGAGGAAGGCATCCCCGAGCCAGCCGAGAAGCAGGAAGGCAAAGAAAAGAAATACGGAAAGTAGATACGGGCGGAGAAACACGGCCAGGAGGCTTGTCTTCTCTCTCGCTGACTTATCCTGCCCGTATTACGATGCAGTTTGAAAGGACAAATGGCAGATGAGAGGACCTAGCTGCAGAGCTTATATTCCGCTGCAGAAATTCCCTTCATTTCTCTCCCTCGCGGCTGGGGGGGTCCATTCGCCTAGGACCGGGTGCCTCGGCCCTCCAAACTGAAGGCATGTCCGTGGGGAGAGCAGGGAGCCAAGAAGAAATCCCCCAAGTTATTTCCCTCGTAGTTTCACAATATCAAAAAAATATCCAGGTCTGGGAGAAAACATATCCAGGGTGTAGAGGGGCAGAGGGCGGGGATTCGACGGGGTCGGGAGCGGGGGAGGGCGAGGATCAGACCAAATTCCCGGCTGCCGGGAAGGGCGAAGCCGGGCGGGCGGCGGCGGCGGCGCCCGGCGGCCCCAGTCGCATCGCCAGCGGCCCCGGGAAGGCAGGATTCCTTAAGTTTCGCTTCGGTGCTTCCTTCACTCCGATTTCGAGAACAAATCCTCTTCCCCGACCGGATCGAAAAAAGTGCCTGCCTCCATGGACAAGCCCATAGCCTCCACGCTTTCGCGGAACAATCGTGCGAGGGTCGAGCAGACCCGGCGGAGGGCTGAGGGGCGCTGCGAAGGGGGGGTCAGCAGACAGGGCCCGGAGCTCCCCGAGACAGCAGGCGGAGAGGGGTGCGGAGGGCTGCCCCTTCCAGCCCTCCCGGTGCGCTCCTTTCTCTTTCTCGCTTTTATTCCTGCCGCTCGATCTTGCCTGAGGTAGATTCCACCATGAACGCTTCCTCTTCTCCCGTCAATGGCCCCAGTGAGCGAATCACACCCCCCCGAAGAAGCCGCCGCCGCCGCCGCCGCCGCCTCGTTCTCCCGCAACTCTGGGCTCCGGGCGGAGCTCCGGTGTCGCGGGCCGAGGGCGGGGGGCGGCGGGAGGGCGGATGTAAGTGGCCCGGGAAGGGGGTGGGCAGCGGGGCAGCGAGATACGCTGCGCCCCTCCGGGAAGCACTTCCAGTGGCTCCGAGCAGACCAGACACAAAGGGGGGAGTCGCCGCAGCTGCCAGTCTGCGGCGCTCCCGGTCAGCGGAGTCGCCCCGCCTCCGCCGCCGCCTCCGCCTCCTCCTCAGTCTCCTCCTCAGTCTCCGGCTCTTCCCGGCCCTGTCTGCCTCCGGCCTGTGGTGCAGCGCGGGCGGCGGCGGCGGCGGCGAGACGAGGCCCGCACTGCGCCTGCGCGGTCCCGGCCCCGCCCGTTCCTGCCCCTTGCTTCGGGGCTTGCTGGGGACGCGGAGGCCCTCGCGTGGTGTGTCTCTCCCCTGAACCGCCGAGGGCAGGGTGGGGCTGGCCGTCCGCGGCAGGCAGCAAAGGCCTTTCTCCTTCACACGCACACACACGCGCCTTCCATATGTGGATGGCTTGAGATGTGCGTGTGTGTGAGAGAGAGAGGGCGGCCACATCTTTTGTCCAGTGTTGGGCATACTCCTCCGAGCTCCGTGATTTAACTCGACTGAATCGTTGCTGTTTCCTCGAGACGCTTGGAGGAAAGCCTCGAGGGGCAGAACTGCCCCCCGCCCCTTGTTTCATGGGGCCGGAGCCTCCCTCTTGTAGCCCAAAGAATCCGGATGGACCCGCCTTTCCCAGAACCGGAGACCTTGGCCTCCTCGGGCTTCCTCACTGACTCAAACAAAAGCTGGAATTGGAAAGACCAATTGATGTGTTTGCTCTAATCGACGTCCCGCTTTCCTCAAGCTCCCATTCCCACAGCCCTTCTTAGCTGACAGGAATTTGGACATTTGCACGGATGCGAAGCCAGGAAAAAAAAAATCCACACAGCGTCCTGCTGTGTGTGCACGTCTGTGTGTGCAGCGCGGTTTCCACTTCTCGGAGAGAGGCCTTTATTCACAAAGGCTGGGGGCTTTCGGGGCTTTTTAGGGCACGTGCAAGGAAAACTGACGTAGAGGGTTGTTGTCTCAGGATAGAGTGCGATCGAGCCTTCGCACCCAAGGAATTGAGAAGGTCTTGTTGGTACCGCAGTTTCCTAGAATCTGTTTAGTCCGTTTTTTCGATTTGCAAATCCGGTTTTTACCCAGGAAATCAGGATGGGCAGGGGTTTCTCCCGCCGCCCTGCCGCCCTTACACACCCCTGCGGGATCGGCCGACTTGGGTGGGATTTGGCTGGGGGAGAGGGGAGAAGGTGACGTGCGTGGCGCCATGATCGGAAGTCTGGGTTTAATTCTTAGCTGCGAGGTGGAAAATTTGCGTGGGAGGGCGATCTTAAGAGGTGAAGTCTAGCCTTCCCTTCTCCCACTAGGCAGAAGGCTGGTTTTGCTGGTCTTTCATTGTGGCTAATGGCAGTGCCAAAGATATATTTATAAATACACTCCTGAAGTCATACTCTTTGCTTGCTTATTCAAGTCCCCTTTTATCTCTTTATCTGAACTTGATGTAAATAAATCTCCACATTCCTTAAACTGGTTTCTTTTTATCATACTAAACATCTTCTATAATTAGGGGTTGTGGTAATACCAACCCAGGATTCTAAAACTCCTTTTAGTTGAAATATTTTTATACTATTTACCTTTCAGGCGGAGAAAACATTTTTCTATATAGTAAAATCCCTTAAAAAGAGAAGCATATGCTTTGATTCATTAGCTTTATTACTATATTCTGTTTTGCCTAAAAGGCTTATAATGAGAAACTGGTATTGTTTTACCATTTGTCTTTCAAGAAATGAGATGTAGTGTAGCACCAGAGAAATAGTATTATAGTATGGTAGAGGTGCAGAAAGTGTATTAATTGGTGGTATACTGTTTTTCTTCCTCAAATTGAGATCAAGTACATAATTATTCAATTTTTATTTGCTCAAAATTTTTTCTAAGAAACATTACTTACCCTTATATAGTAGTCTCTCCCCCCCATCTGAGGTTTCAGTTCCTTGAGGTCAACTAAGGTCTGAAAATATTAAATGAAAGATTCCAGATAAACAATTCATAAGTTTTAAATTGTGTGCCTTTCTGAGTAGCATGATGAAATCTCATGCTGTCCTACTCTGTCCTGCCTGGATGTGAATCATCCCTTTGTCTAGTGTATCCACGATATAATGCTCCTTAGTCACTTAGTAGCTGTCTCTGTTATCAGATGGATTGTTGCAGTATCACAGTGCTTGTGTTCAAGTAACCCTTATTTTACTTAATAATGATCCCAAAAGCAAGAGTAGTGATACTGGAAATTTAGATATGCCAAAAAGAAGCCATAAAGTGCTTCCTTTAAGTGAAAAGGTGAGAGTTCTTGACTTAATAAGGAAGGGGAAAAAAAAATCATATGCTAAGGTTGCTAAAATCTCTGGTAAGAACAAATCTTCTATCCTTGAAATTGTGAAGAAAGAAAAAGAAATTTGTGCTAGTTTTGCTGTCACACCTCAAGCTGCAAAAGTGACAGAAACAGTGCATGGTAAGTGCTTAATTAAGATGGGAAAGGCATTAAATTTGTGGTGGAAGACGTAACAGAAACATTATCCATGGTTTCAGGCATCCATTGGAGGTCTTAGAACATATCCCCTGCAGATAAGGGAAAACTATTGTCATGTTATAAATGTGTGGTAAATTATATAGAAAAGAGGAAAAGGTCTTAGGAAATTCACATAAAAAAAATACATGCCACTGACTTTGTAGGAATAATTAGTAGACAACAAGATACGCAACCCACTTCCCTTTTCTGTTCCTCCTTGTAATATCTCAGATGTGACATGGCTATTCACTCACAATGAGAAAGAACATCAAAGAAGAATTAGGATTTGACAAGGAACCTGTCCACTATACAAGACAGACAACATAAGTCAAGCTCAGGTGAGAGCAAAGGATTGGTAGGGCAGGTGAGATTTGGCATCTGTACTAATCAGAATGGGCTAAATTGTAATAACATCCCCCAAATCTCAGCAGTTTATTGCAACAATCGTTTGTTTCTCCTACATGTTACATGTTTGATATGAGTCATCAGGGAGCCTATCATGAGTGGAGTTCACCAGGAAATAGACCCTGAAACTCTGAAATTTTTATGCAGGAGGTTATTAGGTAATGCTATCAAGAACATCTGTGGGGACTGAGGGATGTAGGATTGGGCAGAGGGAGAAGTTGAACTGCAACACAGTTGCAATTAAGGCTTCAGCCAATCCTGCAAGAGGTTCTGTGGCTGGGCTGGCCCTTCAACATTGTCCTAAATTGAGGCAGGGGGCCAGGTTCTTATACCTTCACATCAACTAGTCATTGGATGTGGGCTGCATCTATGGAAGGGATGTGACCTTGGGCAAAAGGGCCCTTTAGCCAAGAGCAACCCCCAGAGAGAGACCCAGCTGAGAGCTGCCAGCCACCAACCTTTTAAGCAGTCACGAAAAAGAATGCTTCAGACCTAAAGGGTGGGTCTTGGGAGGTCAACACAACACCCACTGCAGAGTCTGTACATTGTAGTTACTGAGGTCCCCAGATTGGTGGAGGCTTCACTGAGACACATGCTTTCAAGATTGCCCCAGCAGGGATCATAAAATTTAATTGCTAGTGTTGCAGTGTCTTGCTCTAGTCATTAAAAAGCTTCTACCCAGAAGGAATGTGCTTCACTTCCACTCACATTTTATTGGCCAATGAAGTCACATGGCCAAATGTAACTTTAAGAGAGCAGGAAATGTAATCCTACCATGTTACTAAAAAGAGAACCTGAATATTTGTGACCAGCGCTAATGACTAACATGGTGTCCAGGGGAAAAATAATCCCCAGTACTCTAGTCACCAAAAGCCCAACAAGTAGGAGGATGTTCTAACATATTAGAAAAACTCTGGGGGTAAGGAACCAGGAAATGAGAAAGAGCAACACAGAATTCCAGGTCGACAGACCAACAGCATCTATAAGACTGATGGACCTTCACTATGTATTCTGGCCTCTCATGGATTACATCTTTCCTTTGAGTTGGAGGACTGGCAAATGCAAAGCAAGGTCCTGGTTTTGGAAAGGGGGCTGGGGTGGGAACTAAGCAGATTATTAGAACAAGGATTGGAATAAGGACAAAGGCCAAATCCTTGTTATATGAATGAGGACACATAGAAGTTACCTGGGTTCAGAAATACCGAATACTTCTAAGAACAAACTTTATGATCATAAAGGGATGGTGTCAAAGAAAAATAGAAGAAAAACTCTTAACTGTAGAAGAAAAACAATACAGATGCCCAGAAGTTAGTATCTCTGGATCAGAACACATCTCTGGATCAGAATAACAGAAGATAATTTAAAGCTGCTTAGACACTTTAGAATTTAATCTTAAGGCTTAAATGGAGAAACAGGACATGGCATAGTCTCCTTTTGGAAGATCAAGGTATCTTGTGAGGAGAGAAGAAAACCCAGTTAAGGACAGAGAAACTAAAATTGGAGTCTACGGGCATCATGAACATGCCTGATCTCATCTGATCTCGGTGGCTAAGCAAGGTCAGGCCTGGTTAGTACCTGGATGGGAGAAAATGAAATTAGAGATTGACATCCGTTGGACCTGAAAGCAACCTCTAGTCTCTCTCACACTAAAACAAGCAAAAATTTTAAAAATTAATAAATAAATAGAGCTTTTCTTTCTTTTCTTTTTTTTCCTTCTCTTTCAGAGACGGAGTCTTGCATTGGCACCATCATAGCTCACTGCACCCTAGAACTCTCAGGCTTAAGAGATCCTCCTGCTCCAGCCTGCCGAGTAGCTAGTACTACAGGTGTACGGCAGGTGTGCACCACCACTCCTGGCCAATTTTTTTGTTTTGTTTTGTTTTTTGTAGAGACAGGGTCCCCCTATGTTGCCCAGAGTGGTCTCAAACTCCTGGCCTCAAGCAATCCTCCTGCCTGAGCCTCCCAAAGTGCTGGGTTTTATAGGCATGAGCCACCACACCAGGCCAGAGCTTTGCTTTTGAAACCTAGATCTATTGTCTCATCTCTTTCCTTCCCTTTTCATCTAACTTTTGAAATTTTAATTAGCGTAACTTCTAGGGTCACCCTTCTCTTCAAGAGCAAAATAAAATCATCTGAGCCTCCCATCCTGAGTGACTGACAACAGGAAAACCCAGCTTCTCCCCAAGCATTTGAAAGATTCCAGAGGAGGACTTCTATTTTCTACAAATTTACTTGATTTGCTCTGAACTTCTCTACTGATATCTTGTGAGAGCTTTTCCTTGCTGGTGCCAAACACTGAGCTCTGCTTTCCTCCAGAAAGTACGTATAGGATTCTTCATTTATTCTCCAAGCTACTCCATATGTAGTTAAAATTTGTACTAAGGCTTGGCATTTAAAAAAAAGAAGTATAACATAGTGAAGGAAATCTTGAAACAGGCTATCAGATATCACTGCTCTCTGAAGTCCTTGAGGCACACATATACCTGCCCAATGGAACTCCCTTCAAAAGTATTATTCCTTAGCATATTGCCGCCAGTCACGTTGCTAGGATCCAGTCATATCCTCTGCCCTCATCCATCCATCCATTTATCCATTCATTTATATAAGCAACAAATGTTTATTGAACTATGTGCTGGTCAATGTTCTAGGTACTAGAGATACAGAAAGGAACAAGAGAGACAAGTTTCTTCCTTTCATCCTATCATGGTACTTATTTGTGTTCATTTTCTATTGCTGTGTAACAAATTACCACAAACTTAGCAGCTCAAAACAACACGTATTGATTATCTCACAGTTTCCATGAGTCAGGAGTCTGGGCACAGTTTAGCCAGGCTCTCTGCTCAGGTCTCACAAGGTTGCAGTCAAGATGTCAGCCAGACTGTGTTCTCATCTGGAGGCTTAACTGGGGAAGAGTCTTTTTTTAAGCTCATTCAGGTGTTGGCTGTCTTCTGGGGCTGCTTTCAGCTTCTAGAGGTCCCCATCGTTCCTTGCCACATACCCTTATCCATAGGCATTCTCACAGCATGGTTTATTTCTTACAGGCCAACAAGGTAGAGTCTCTCTTGTTCCAGTCTGCTAAGACAGAGTTTTTTATAACATAATCATGAGAGGGGAATCCCATCACCTTCGCCATATTCTGTTGCTTAGGAACAAGTCACAGGTTCTACCCACACTCAAGAGGAAGGAATTATACAAGGACGTAGATGATTGGAGGTCGCCTTAGGGTGTGTTCACCATGTTACCTTTTAGCAAGAAGAGATGATATGAGAGAAGAGAGACAGTTGCTCTACCTTGGAAGAACTCATCAGGGAAGGCCTGTCTGAGGAAGTATTACTTGACCTGAGACTTGAATGATGAGAAGGAACCAATGACTACGCAGAGATCTGGCAGAAGAGCCTTTTTGACTTAGGAAACAGGCAAAGGCCCTGAGATGATTAGAACAATCTTGGTATGTCTGAGGAAGGAAAAGAGGCCAGTTTATTAGAGGATAGGAGATGAAGTTGGAGAGGTAGGCAAGTGCACATCATACAACGCTAGTAGGCCATAGTAAGGGTGTTGATCATTTGCCTATATGCTCTCAGTTCCACTTCCTCCCCTTTTCTTCTTTGTTCAGGGGCTGACCCTGGCAAACTAAATCTCCAAGATTCCCTTGCCCACTGGCTTCCAATTTAGGTTCAGCCAATGGGAGGCACAAGATTAAGTCTAGGCTCCTTAGAATGGCACAAGGCTCCATCTCATTCATTCCTTTGTTCAGCAAATATTTATGGTCTACTGTGCTCCAGGCTCTGTATTAGGCTATTTTGGATACCATGAAGAAGGCAGTCATAGTTCCTGCTCTCACAGAGCTCCATGACATGAAAGAATTTACAGTTCCTCAAACACACATGCCTTTGTGCCTTTGCACTTGCCATTTTGTCTACCAAGAACATCCTTTACCCCCATTTGTCTCATTAATTCTTGCTTATCATTCAACATACCACTTAGATAGTACTGCCTCTAAGAAGATTCCCTGACCCCAAATTCCAAATATGAATTATTCCCTCTTTGCATTATCTCTTTTCTAAGCTTCTAATGTTGCAGTTGTCACACTGCATTTTGATTACTTGCTTTCATTTTCTCCCCTCCTGTATTGTGAGCAACTTAAAAAGAAGGACTGTGTCTTAGTTATCACTCTGTCCCTGGCAATAAGCTCAGTAGCTAGCACATAATAGGTCCTCAATAAAGACTGTTGAGATGAATTGCATTGGAATTGGTTGGAACTGCCCTTATGACAGGGTTAATAGGAAGGATGACGAGATTTTGAAGTTCCTAGAATCTGTGAATCTTCTATCTAACCTAGGAGTGGGGTAGTTAGGATAACAGCTAATGTTTATGAGCACAGTCCTTTTGCCTCTGGCTATACATTTTAAGGATATTTTTATGTTTCATTCTACACTGAAATCACCTTTTCAAGTTAGGATCACTGTTGTTGAATTTTATTAAGACTTACATTATTAGTTAGACAGTATTAGTTCCCTGGGCTTAAATTTTAAAAAGTGGGAAGTAATATGGCAAACATTCGCTAATATAGATTAAGTCAGGGGAAAGGGCGCCTAAGTCAATGAGTAAATGAGGCCTAACCTATAAGGATATAAATATTTGTTGTAAAGAAACATAGTATGTCAAAATAACAATGAGTTAAACATAATAATGGGTCTATAAAAATGAACGAAATATTGATCCACTTTAAGAAAAATGCTTCTTGGAATTTTATTCATGCTTTTGAATGACATGCTAGAGAAATTTGTTCATATATAACTTCAACTCAGTCCTTGAATACATTTGTTCATATTCTACATTTATGTTTTATAAGAGTCTGAAATAATTTGCTTTAAGATTTTATGCTTTTATAGGATAAATGAATTCAAATTCTTAACAAATATTACGCTAAGAATACCTATGAAATTCTAGGTTTCTATCCTAAAGAAATATTCAAAAAGGCAGACAAAAATGTCTATCACAGAATTATTTATAGCACTAAAAAATTAGAAATAATTTAAATGTCCAGCAATAAAGGACGAGTTGGGTAAATTATGACTTATAAATAAAATGGAATATTTTAGATCTATTAAAGTGGTAGTTATAAAAAATAATGGCAAGGGGACATTACCATAGTATAGTGTTAAATTGGAAAATCAGAATATTAAATGTAAATGATACATTATCTCAGCTGTATGTATATAAAATTCTCTGTATAAATATACACTTAGAAAATTCTGGAAGAATAGACATCAAAACAAAGTTGTCTCTGTATGATGGAAATATGGATAATTTTTATTTTCTTTTTTTTATACTTTTTGATATTTTTCATAATAAGTACACAAGAGCTTTGTAATCAGAAAGTAATGATTTGCTGTTTTTAAAAGAACAGTTTTGAATTCATGATGCCTGCATCATGATTGAATTCCAAAATCAGACAGATTTTTTTATTTCTTTAATAGAGTATTTTTCTTTATTAAATTTTAGACACCTCCACCAACCCCACATTAATCTCATAGTCAGTCACTTATACCTTTGATATGAATTAGTTGACAACATATTTTCTAACAGTTAATCTAGAAAATGTTAGTGAGGGAGAAAGAATATGAGGGTAGTAATTGTCTGGGTTTGGGAGTTATCCAAAAGAAAAGCAGGTACCGAAAGGAAAGAGGGAGGAAACCCAGAGAAACTTGATTACTTCACAAATTTTCCTGGGCTAGCCATGTCTGTGGGTAAGGCATTATAGATAATAGTTATTTTATTTTGAAAAATGAAACATACACATTTCCCAAAAAATAATTGCTCAACTATATATACCAAAGAGGATCAAACATTGAACTCAGGTCTCCTAACTCAGTCCAAAATTCATATCCTTAATCTTGTTATCTCTTTTTATCCAACTTTATTAGTAGTCAATTCTTGATTGTCAGAATTATGATGTCTTACTTTCAAATCTGTTCTAAAAGTGTTATCTATTCATTTATTGAACTAATATTTTGTTTTGGTATTTTTTTGAGACAGGGTCATGCTCTCTTGCTCAGGCTAGAGTGCAGTGGTATCATTATAGCTCACTACAACCTCAAACTCCTGGGCTAAAGCAATCCTCCTGCCTCAACCTCCCAAAGTGCTAGGATTACAAGTATGAGCTGCTATACCTGGCCTGAACTAATGTTTATTAAGCACCTATCATGTGCCCCTCAGTAAATAAAACACAAAGATCTCTGCCCTCTTGGAACTTCATTCTAGCAAAGGGAGGCAGACAATAAACAAAAGACATGAAAAATAAAGTATTAATATCTAGCATGTAGAAAGTGCCAAGTACTATGGGAAAAGAAAAGGAAAAATAGGTTAAGGGTGATTGAAATATTGGGGTGAAAGCATTAACCAGGTAACAGTAAAAATAAAATAGGGTAAATCATGTTGAAAAAGTAAAATTTCAGCAAAGATGGAAGAAACTGGCCTCTTTGGAAGAACTAAAAGAACTACATGACCAGATCTTGAGAGCTTAGAGGGCAGTGGCAGGAGAGCTAGGTGGTGGACTGTGTTAAGCATTTTGGTCTTTACCATATGAGCACTGAGAAGCCATTGAAGAGTACTAAGCAGAGGAGTAACATGACCAATGTGCCTTTTGAACAAATCATTCAGACTGCTAGATGGAGATTGGGTTAGAAAAAGACATGAGTGGATCAAGAGACCAATTGGGAGGCTACCCAGCCTAGTAGGAGAGAAGACCTTTATGTCAAAATAAGAATCCCTTGCACCAAGTGAGATATGAACCTAGAAGTTAATAATAGAACCAACAGCTCATAGCAATAGCTAATTATTAACCAACCACATTTTCAGAAATTCTTCAGTTCTACTTTATACTATTAACAGTTCTTTCATCAATCTCAAAGGTACCAAATCTCAAAATTACTAGTTGTGAAATAGGAACTTGGGCACCAGGAAAAATAAGGATGAAACAGGGGCACAAAGAGGGCAGCTTTACTTTCAAAAAAAGAAGAAACCTAAAACCGAAGTCTTAACACAAAGTTTAAAATGCAAAGCCCCAGAACTGTAATTGCATAATTTCTTCCTGTCTGTGAACAGGGTTGATCTTCAAGAAGGTGAGACTAGGCCTGTAGCTGGGGCCCACGTAAACAGTGGGGAGAAGAAAGATACAGAGCCTGATCAACAGGCAGCTGTCCTATAGGAGGTTTGGCTACTTTGACACATGTGGTGAAGACGTTAGTGCTCCACAAACATATCATTTGCTCCCCAATATTTCCAGTCCCTTTATGGTTAGTTCTGGCCAATGAGCTGTAGTAGAAGTAAGTGTGTTATTTCCAGATCAAAGCACAGAAGAGCCATTATTACACTCCAGCTGTCTTTTTCCCTGCCACCAACTAAGAAGGCTAGATGCTCCAGATAGAATACCTAGAAGATGGCACAGCCTTCTTTAGCTTAGGTCCCTCCCTGATGATAACTCAGCAGAATCCCTCATTGACCCACACTGGATGTGTATCTTGAGTGGAAAATAAAATTTTATATTAAACTTCAGAGATCACAGGATTGTTATTGAGCACAATCTAGCCTATGTAGACTAATATAGCATGTGTTACCTTTAATAAAGTATCAGGTAACTAACAACATCAGCATAAGATTCTATCATTATGCCAGTATATTTTTACAAAACTGGGCCATAACTCACAAATGAGAATTATGAAGGACAATAGCTAAGTATTTTTTAAAATTGCCAGATCTGTGGAACAAATTAAACTACTGGATGTCCCATTAAATAATACTAAGATTCTATGAAGTTCAACATAAGAGTCTAGAGCACTTGACATCAGTCACGGGTACCAAAGCTACACCAGATACAAGGCAAATTACAAAGACTCTCTACTGGAAAAATATTATCTGAAACTATAGTAGTTGAAAAGGTCAAAGTGGCATAGTGAGACCCCGTCTCTACAGAAAATAGAAAAATAAGCCAGGCATGGTGGCATGCATCTGTAGTCCTAGCTACTCAGGAGGCTGAGGCAGGAGGATCTCTTGAGCCCAGGAGTCCAGGAGTTTGAGGCTGCAGTGAGCTGTGATGACCCCACTGCACTCTACCCAGGCAACAGAGTGAGACTGGCTCAAAAAAAAAAAAAAGTCAAAATGGGAAATGGAAGAATTTGAATATGAAATTTTTGAGTAGTTTTTCAGCTTAGGGATTTGGTTATTTTCTTTTTTTTTAGAGACAAGTTCTTGCTCTTTTGCCGAGGCTGGAGTGCAGTGGCACAATCATAGGTCACTGTCACCTCCAACTCCTGGGCTCAAAAGATCCTCCCGCCTCAGCCTCCTGAGTAGCTAGGACTACATGCATGTGCCACCATGCCTGGCTAATTTTTTAATTTTTTGTAGAGACAGGGTCTCACTGTGTTGCTCAGGCTGGTCTCCAGCTCCTGGCCTCTAGGGATCCTCCCACCTTGGCCTAACAAAATGCTGGGATTACAGGCATGAGCCACCATGTCTGGCAGGTTATTTTCATATTAAGACAACTATATCAAGTTATTGGATCAATTCAAGGAGTGTCTTTTTTGTTTTCAACCAAAGCAGAAAGCCAAAACTCAGCAGTCGTAGATTATCTTCTTGTCAGTAAGTCATCTAAATCTCTCCAATTTGTGATTATGGGAAATAATTAGGTGTGGTGGGGAAAAAAATATTAAACTGGGAAACTGTGACTTTGAGCAAATCATTTCACTTCTTTAGGTCTCAATTCCTCATCTGTAAAAGAAGTTTAGATGAGACATTTCTGTTTCCCTTTAGCTTTAAAACTCTATTATTTATCTACATTAATGACTTTCCTGTATTAAGAAAATTATATATCATGACAGGTTTCGTTTTTACCCTAAAGAACACGTTGAAAACAGAAATATTTAAGAAAAAATCTTTCCACAGTATATTACTTTATATTAGTGTAAATGTAGTGATTCTTTGTTTAAAATTATTTCATGAAATAATTGGGAATATTTGTATAATTTTGAGTCCTAACAATTTTATAGAAAAGAAATAATCTTTTTTACATTTTTTAAAATGTGTCATGATTACCATTGTTCATAGCCAGACTGTAGAAGCTAGAGATTTTTCTACTTAACATGGATCCTAATATGTGATCAGAGTATACAATTTGCCTTTTGTGACCCCCCAGAAGGTCTGAATCACAACTTATCTAGAAGTACTATGACTCATAAAGTTGTTAATCAATCAACAAGAATTTATCGAATCTCTTCTGGGTATATAGCTTTGAACAAATGCTATATCAATATTAATCTTTAAAAGCTCTGTATTTCAGTATGGTAAGCATAACATAGTCATCTAATGTTGTCAAAGAAGTGATAAAAGCATGAAGTATTTTTCTCTAATTATTTCATGTATAATTATTTAATGTGTGAAAATCTTATTTCCACAAAAAGATTCATAATATCAGAGAGCAGTGACTAAATGATATGCTGCTACATACCCAGAAAATGCTCAATAAATAGTCACTGAAGTGAAAAGCCAGCCAATTGTGGACACAAAACAAGGCAAATATTTGATCCTGTGTAGGCTTATTTGTATTTTAAGAATTAGAAAAAAAAATAATAAAAATTTTATTTACTGCACATTCTACAAACATTTGATATTTTTCAATACTTTCTCCAGTTATTAAGCATGTCTACATTTTTCTTACTTAGAGGCTAAAAGTGTTGCATAAGCCTTTGAAATACACTGAAGTCAGAAAACAAGACCTTCTTATGGCCTTGCATTCTAGTTTTTCTGGCTTTTGATTTGTGTCTGGCCCTTCATAGTGACCTCCAAATAACTGCACTGGACTATCTGCTTGTAGAAATTACACAAATAATTTCAAGAGCAGTATTTGTGTAATAATGAAGCTACTGTAATACCCATCCTCACAGCCTTCACCCTGTGTAAGATAAGTACATATTCATCCTTTGTAGGGGCCCCTGAAACACAGAAATCCCATATCAAAACCTACTTTCTTCTTCCTTAATCTAGATTTTCCCTAGTTAAAGTTGATTAGATATTTGGAACTGAAATGTGTTTTTATTTTCTAAACACAAAACTAATCATGCTTTAAAATTTGAACCTCTTATACTTGAATATATTCCTTTTCCCTTGGAATAAAAGACTGATTTTAAAACCCCTGTTGTGGTAGGAAATCAAATCATATAGCAAATTTAGGATAAAACTTTTGTCTAAATTTAGTCTCAAAAATGTTCAAAAACCAAGATGACTTCCCACTCTTTTTTTATGGAGAGAAATATAAGTTTCAATTATAAAAAATAATTATTAAAAAGGCTGATCATTAGCCTCCCTTTAGGCATCCTAGGGAATGTCCCCATTTCATCAAGCATGAGACTTACAGTGTCCTGGAATCTTTGACATTCTTTTGTTTCGGAACCATCATTACCTTCTACTGTTTGGGAGGATGTTTTCCTCTTGGGGGATTCTTTCCATTATATAGTTCTCATATTAATCAATTTTTTCAGTGTATATCTGCTACCATCCAGAAATAGGTTCTATACATTTATTCTTCTTAAAGTGCAGAATGAAAAATGGAACTATCAGACTTCTGGGGTTTTTTTTCTCTTTCAAATATTACAGAATAATCTTTCCATATACCAAAAATAAATGCCTTTAGGAAAATGCACCAAACACAAACTATTACTAGAATGGTTTCACAGCTAAGGATTACTCATATGCATTCTATTTGCCAAGTTTTTATGTAGAACATCTGTAAGAAATCTTTTTTGTGTCAGGGTGAAGGGAATTTTTCCCTCCCCCTCTAAAAGTTCAAGTCTACTGAAATAAACTGACAATAGATTAACAGGAAAAAGGGCAAACAAATTTATTAACATGCAAGTGTGCACAGGAGCCATACAAAATATGAAATTCAAAGAAGGTCCAGACGGCTGAAGCTTAAATAGCACCCTCTTTATACAGAAGAGGGAGATGGGAGGAATGTAGGCAATTCTGATGGGTAGTAAATGATTTTTAGGAGAGTTGATTGGGCCCAAAGAACAGACAGGAGTTTGTAAACGATTCTTTTTGGAAACTGAATGGGCCCTGAATAACAGACAATAGCATGTGACAAAGTCTGTGTAGATATGGTGACATTCCTCAATCTTCTTTCCTGTGATATGAGTTTAATCCTCTCTGGTTAGTGAAATTTCAGGGAGGGGATCAAAGGTAGCTGTGTTCCTTCTGGAGGAGCTTCAGATAAGGGAACTTTAGAGAAAGAGTTCCACAATGCTCTTGGGGTGGGGGAGAAACAGGAGAAAGTCAGAAAGTCTCTGTTTCTGAGGCTGCTTCTGAGGCTTTTTAATTTCCTTTAGTTCAAAATGTTTAGCATGGCTGAGTGTGGTGACTCATGCCTGTAATCCTAACACTCTGGGAGGCCAAGGCAGGAGGATTGCCTGAGCTCAGGAGTTCAAGACTACCCTGAGCAAGAGTGAGACTCTGTCTCCACTAAAAAAAAATAGAAATATCAGCCAGGCATTGTGGCATATGCCTGTGGTCCCAGCTACTGGGGAGGCTGAGGCAGGAGGATCACTTGAGCCCAGGAGTTGGAGGTTGCAGTGAGCTATGATGATGCCACTGCACTCTACCCAGGGTCACAGAGTGAGACTCTGTCTCAAAAAAAAAAAAAAAGTTCAACACACCAAAGTAACATACTCTGGGGCATCATTTTCTGAACCCTAAGAGTTGCTATTATCTTGCCTTCCTAGATTTCCCTATAAGGACTTTTTCTTCTCCTAGCCACAAAACTTTAGTAATAGAAAAATGGGTAAGTGGGGCTGGTTGTGATAGCCTGTAATCCCAACACTTTGGGAGGCCAAGGCAGGAGGATCACTTGAGGCCAGGAGTTAGAGACCAGCCTGGGCAAGATGGCGAGATTCCATGTCTACAAAAAAAAAAAAAATAGCCAGGCATGGTGTTGTGTGCCTATAGTCCTAGCTACTTGGGAGCCTGAGGCAGGAGGATCATTTAAGTCCAGAAGTTCAAGGCTGAGGCTGCAGTGAGCTATGATCACACCATTGCACTCCAGCCTGGGTGACAGAGTGATACACTGTCTCAAAAAAAAAAAGAAAGAAAGAAAGAAAAGAAAGAAAAATGGGGAAATAGAGGAAAATTTGGTGGAGTGACTGGGCTAAGTAACAGATTTCTAGTTAAAAGGCTAATGATCAACATCATGATTTCATGCTTCCGGTTGTCCATGACCTTACCTATCTCAGTATAACTAAGGACAGTCCTATAGGATGCAGCCTAACTCCTTAGCTTTATGAACAAAGGTCTTCACAATCTTTCCAATCTTATCCTCCTCTTTTACCCCTTACAGTCCAGAAACACTGAGACTCTTACAGTTCTCTGAACATACCAGGCCCTTTCCCAAATTTTACCTCTTTCTAATTAAGGAAAAGGAGAGAGGAGAGGGTGGCTCTATCAATTTCTACAGGCTATTTTCTTCACCTTCAATGTCATTCCCTGCCCCTTCTCCGGGGTATCTCCTACTCTTTTTTCAAAACCCAGCATAATTGTCACTTCCCAGGTTAAGCATTCTCCAATTCCCCAGTCAGTATTACTTGCCTTGTCCTCTGTGTTCCCAAACAGATGTGTTCACATTCTGGAATAGTGTAATATTCCTCTTCCATTGTTTTGATTTGGGGAAGAAGAGGATTATGGTGATTTTTAATTTTGTTTTCTTCTTTATACTTTTCTATGTATTTTAACGTCCTGCAATAAAATAAATACTTATTTGAATAAATAAATGAAAAAATATAAAGTATGCCTTCTAAGGAGCAGAGAAGCATCAGGAGGAATTCTCAAATGAATTGAAGGTATGAACAGAATTTCCTGAACTAAAAGTGAAAACCCAATTTAAAAACGGACAAAGGATTTGAATATACATTTCTCCAAAAAAATGTACAAATGTCCAATAAGCACATGAAAAGATGCTCAACATTATTAGCCATTAAGGACATCAAAACTATAATGAGGTAATACTCACTAAGATTATAAAATAATAAAGACAGATAAAAATGTTAACAGGGATGTGAATAAATTGCAACCTTGATACATTGCTGGTGGGAATGTAGAATGGTATAGCTGCTTTGGAAAGCAGTTTGACAGTTCTTTAAAAGTTAAGCATAAAGTTACTATTATATGTGATCCTACAATTCCAATCCTAGGTATATAGTCAAAAGAAATGAAAACATATGTCCACACAAAAACTTGCACACAAATGTTCATAGCAGCACTATTCATAACAACCATGAAGTAGAAACAACACATATATCCATCAATTGATAAATGGAATAATAAAAAATGGTTCATCCATGTAATGGAATATTATTTAGCCATAAAAAGGAATGAAGTACATGCTATGGCATGCTGCATGCTAAAACATGGATGAACCTCAAAAACATTATGCTAAGTGAAAGAAGCCAATCACAAAACCCACAAATTATGTGATTTTATTTATATGAAATGTCCAGAATAGGCAAATCTAGAGACAGAAAGTGGATAGTGGTTACCTGTGGTTGGAGGGGGTGAAGAAGAGTTGGGAGTAACGGGGAGTGACTGCTACTGGATAAGGAGTTTCTTTTTGGGGTGATAAAAATATTTTAAAATTGATTGTGGTGATGGTTGCACAACTCTATAAATACACTAAAAACTATTGAATTGTCTGTTTTAAATGGGTGAATTGTATTTTATATGAATTACATATTAATAAAGCTTTTCTAAAAAATAACCAAAAGGCATTTTGTCAGCAACAATTAAATTGCTAAACCTTAAACTTTCACTTTTTTTATAGGATACTTTATAGAACAGAACCATACTTGACAAAAGCAGCAAATTCTTAAAGAAAGAATCACCAAGTTCTTATATTAACCTTAGGAGCAGGACAAAACCAAGATGATGAAATTGGATCACTTCTTTCCCATGGGCCTTTACCTGATGTTATCAGCATATTTGTAAACAATTTGGTTTGTTGAAAACAATGCCTGAAATCTTAATCTGTTTTAGGGTATATGAAGGGGGAAAAAAACCTCTTAACCTGCAAACTTTAAACCTCAAAGTACATACTAGAATTTGTAAACTGCTTAGATTACCAGTAATCTGGCTACTTACCTTAAAACTCTTTAAGGGGTATATTAAGTAAAAGACAGAGCTGTGATTAGAGGAGAATTTCTTATAATAACAGTGCACCTACACTCTTGCTGAGATATAATCTACTTGTTGACGGGCTTGTTTTAATTTTTCTCAAAGAACTGCCAGGCAGTTATGTTATCCCTCAATCCCATGCAACAATTACAGCAACCAAGATGATGAAACTGACAACCAATGGTAAAGAACCCATGAGAGTGCCAGAGCTGGTCTCTACATCACAGAGGATTTCAGTACTAGAGATAGAGAAAGAAAAATTAATGAGGTCAGAATGGAAAACAAATGACAAGACAGCAATGAGCAGTGAGTGAAATCTCACTAGGATGTACTTAGAAAATTGGCTAAAGTCTGCAAGTATTTTTGTAATGTCCCTATAAGAGTGAATATTTTAAAAAAAATTTTTTTATTTAGTTTTTTTTTTAGAGACAAGGTCTTGCTATGTTGCCTAGGCTGGACTCCAACCCCTGGGCTCAAGCACATGCCTGTAGTCCCAGCTACTCTAAAGGCTGAGGCAGGAGGATCGCTTGAGCCCAGGGGTTGGAGGCCAGCCTGGGCAACATAGTGAGACCATCTCAAAAAAAAAAAAAACTCACACATCTGATTCAAGTGGGTAGGTGGGGGGACAAAAAACAAGAAGGTAACTATCACAAGATCAAAATGGCATTATTGACTTGATGTTTAGAATCCTGCCTAACTTCTTACCTCCTGTGTAATGTTAAATAAGTCTCACTGTCAGGCTCTCTCTATCTGTAAAATGAGAAATATAATGGTTGGAACTACCTCCTCATATTGTGGATTAAATGAGATAATATGTATAAAGTGGTTAGAATAGTGCATGGCACAAGTAGGTATTTTAACCCTGCCTTTTCCAACAATGTATCATACTCTTACTGTGTGCCAGGACAGGATCGTTACAAATAGGTCTAGTCACTAAACCACATTACTTCACCTATAAGTATATTTCTTGTAATTAAAGAAATATCCAAAACAGGTCCCAGATGAAGCTACAACAAAACTTTACCTCTGATTATTTAAATATTTTAAAATAGATTTTATTTTAGAAAACATTGTTCTAATCAACTATTGGAATATAGAGTAAATTAAAAATAACTCCAGATTGTTTAGAAAGTGCAAAAAATAAAAATACTGTACCTGTGTTTTAAAAATATTTGACATGTAAATAGTTATTTTTGTTTGGCTTATTAACCCAATAATTGCTTTATTGATTTTCAAGGGAAAAAAATGGCCAATGAAGTAATAGTAGTCTTAGTTTCTCTAACAATAATGAAGTATGGAATACTGGAAATCATTCAGCCTGTCAGTCTTCTCATGTGGAAAACAGACATCGTAAAATACACCGACTTCACAGAGTTACTATGAAAACTAATTAATGTCTTTAAACTGCTTTGAAATTCCCATATGAAAGACACTTAATATGATCTTTATCTAGGAGCAGATAGGTAAGGCATACATGGGAAGACACTGCTCATCTAGAAGCTAAAAGAGGCTCTTGCTTGTGTAACTTGAATTTCTACTTGGCAAGAATGTAATTTAGCAGAGGGAATACTGTTATACAATTTTTTAAATACATGTTTCAAAGCATATAATATTCATTCATCTTTTTATGATTTCATCTTCACATAATATTTATATAGTACCAACTGTAGATAAACAAAGTGCTCAAATCAGTACAACACATCAAACACTTTCGTGTGGCCATGCCATTATTTTTTAAATCTTTCTTCCTTTTTCTGTAACCAAAAAATATGATTGTCAATTGCTTTTTAACACAAGATTTCAGAAGTATATGACAGAGAAAGTGAAAATCCCCCATAATACCATGCCCTGGAAATACGACTGCTAATAGTTTGGTATGTATTTTTCCATTTTTTTACCCTTTAATTAATATGTGTATATATAATAAGTAATAAATATTTTATAACCAATACATATTATATAACTAATATATAGATATACATATGTATATTCATATATACATACATGCCCTCCAAAAAGTTTGCACCAATTTACACAATTACATATAATTATTTAAATAATTATTATTTATAGATACGGGGCTATATCATGCATAGTATTCTGCAGAGCTCAGAGTGAAGCAAGAGAGGAGAAAGACTATGATGTAAAATTTAAGGAGACGCTCACTCTCAGGGGCTGACCCTGCACTTGTACCATCCTGACTGTGAGTGCCTCCTTACATATTCTATTCTAGGCCTAGACCTTGCCATACCCTAGTCCCAGTCCTGCCTGTAACTTGCTTTTTATTTTTCCCACTCAAATCTTTTTTTTTGTTTGTTTGGGACAGAATCTCACTCTGTCACCCTGGCTAGAGTGCAGGGGTGTCATCATAGCTCACCACAACCGCAGACTCTTGGGCTCAAGTGATCCTTCTGCCTCAGCCTCTTGAGTAGCTGGGACCACAGGCACGCACCACCACACTTGGCTAATTTTTCTATTTTTTATGGAGACAGGATCTCACTTTTGCTCAGGCTGGTCTTGAACTCCTGACCTCAAGTGATCCTCCCACCTTGGCCTCCCAGAGTGCTAGGATTATAGGTATCAGCCACCGTGGCCAGCACCACTCAAATCCTGAATATCTTCTCATATAGAATTATGTCTTTTCAGTGGCTGCATAATCTTCCATTTTATGAATAGATCATAACTTATTTATCCAATTACTTTTTGAAGGGCATTTGGTTTCTTTCCAATTTTCCAATGAGCATCCTTGTGTATATATCTGCACCCACTTTTGTTAGAATTTCTGTATGCTAAATTTATAAAAGTTAATAATCTGGTCAAAGTCTATTATACACTTAACTTTCCTTTTTATGACTAAAGGCATTTGTCCTTCAAAAATATTTGTACTAATTTACACTACCATCAAATGTGCCCGTTCCTAGCCGGGCATGGTGGCATGTGCCTGTATTCCCAGTTACTAGGGAAGCTGAGGTGGGAGGATCCCTTGAGGCCAGGAGTTCGAGGCTGTATTTTTATGGAATCCAACACATCAGTCTTGTCTTTTATGGCTTCTGGGTTACATTACATGTTCAGAGAGCCCATTCTCATTCAAAACAATTTTTATAACAGTGTTATTGAGATATGATTCACATACCATAAGATTCACCCTTTTGAAGTACACAATTCAGTGGTTTTATATAATCCAGAGTTGTGCAATCTTTACCACTTAATTTTAATTAATTTTAGATTAATTAATTATAATTAATTTTGATTAATTAATTTCAGAACACTTCATTACTGCAAAAAGAAACCCTTACACATTAGCAATCACTCCCCATTGCCCCCTCCCTCTAGCCTCTGACAATCACTAACCTATTTGTGTCTCTATGCATTTGCCTATTCTGGAGTTTGATATAAATGGAATCATAGATATGTGGTCTTTTGTGATTGGCTTCTCTCACTTAGCACAATGTTCCAATGTTCATCTATGTTGTGTCATGTATTGGTACTTAATTCCTTTTTATGATTGAATATATTGTTTATCCATTTATCAGTTGATGGACATTTGTGTTGTTTCCACTTTTTGGCTATTATGAATAAAGCTGCTATAAACATTTGTATACAAGTTTTTATTTGAACACCTGTTTTCATTTCTTTTGGGTATATACCTAGAAGTAGTATTGCTGGGTCATCTGGCAGTTCTATGTTTGACATTTTTGAGGAACTTCCTAACTGTCTTTCTAAGCAGCTGTACCATTTTAGAATCCCATCAGCAACATATGAAGCTTCCAATATCTGTACATCCTTGTCAACACTTGTTATTGTCTGTCATTTTTATTTTAGCCATCATAGTGGATGTGAAGTAACATCTCATTGTGATTTTGATTTACATTTCTCTAGTGGCTAATGATGTTGAGCATCTTTTTATGTGCTTATTGGCCATTTGTGTATCTTTTTTAGAGAAATGCTTATTCATATCCTTTGCTCATTTTTAAATTGGGTTTGTTGTTGTTATTGTTTGATTGTGGTCTTTATTTTGGATTCTAGAGCCTTATCAGATTTTTGATTTGCAAATGTTTTTTCACATTCTGTGGGTTGTCTTTTCTCTTTCTTGATAGCATCCTTTGAAGCACAAAAGTTTTAAATTTTGATGAAGTCCAATTTATCTATATTATCTTTTGTTGCTTGTGTTTTTGGTGTTATATCTAAGAAACTATAGCCCTATCCAAAGTCATAAACATTTATTCCTATGTTTTCTCCCAAAAGTTTTATAGTTTTAGTGCTTACTTTTAGGTCTTTGGTCCATTTTGAGTTAATTATTATATACAGTATGAGGTAGAGGCCCAACTTCATTTTTTTTTTTTAAATTTTATTCTTTTTCTTTAATAGAGACGGGGTCCCGCTCTTGCCCAGGCTGGTCTCGAACTCCTGACCTCAAGCGATCCTCCCGCCTCGGCCTCCCAGAGTGCTAGGATTACAGGCGTGAGCCACCGTGCCCGGCCCAACCAACTTCATTTTTTTGCATGTGGATATCCATTTGTCCCAGCACCATTAGTTGAAAAGACTATCCATTTCCTATTGAATTTTCTTGGCATCAGTGTCAAAAATTAATTGACCCTAATTGAATGGGTTTATTTCTGAAGTTATAATTTTATTCCATTGATCTTTATGCTTATGCCAATATCACACTGTCTTGATTATTGTCATTTTGTAGTAAGTTTTGAAATCAGGAAGCATGAATACTACCATTTTGTTCTTCTTTTTCAAGATTGTTTTGGCTTTACTGGGTCTCTTTCATTTCCATATGAAATTTGAGATTAGCTTGTCAATTTCTGCAAAAAAAAAAAAAATGGAATGGGAATCGCTCCCATTCAATTTTTTTTTTTTTGAGACAGGGTCTCACTCTATCACCCATGCTGGAGTGCAGTGGCATGATCATAGCTCACTGTAACCTCCAAACTCCTGGGCTCAAGCCATCCTTCTGCCTCAACCTCCTGAGAAGCTGGGACTACAGGCATGTGCCACCATGCCCAGCTAATTTTTTAATTTTTTTGTAGAGATGGGGTCTTGCTGTGTTGCCCAGGCTGATCTTGAACTCCTGGCCTCAAGCAATCCTCCCACCTCGGCCTCCCAAAGTTCTGGGGTTATAGGCGTGAGCCACTGCGCCTGGCCAAAAAGTTATTTTTAGGAATAATTTGAGATCCAGGACGAAGGTGCCTTCCTCTACAGGGAAAGTGAACAACTAAGGACATCACCAGTACCAGTCCTGGACCAGATTACAATAATGCATGGCTGGGCCTCCTAGATGATGTGATCTGGTTGCCAATCCCTTTAGGGCCAGTCGACTTCTTGTTCACCCTAACTCTGATAGCATAATCATCTGCAGGTGCAGAAGGTCTGCTATTAGACTTCCCATGTTAGGCAGGTCCTGGGCTTTAATTTCTTGTCTTCTTGCATGATCAAAACCTTTAGGTCAAATTTGTCCAATCAGCAAAGCCCTAAGGACCAAAGCAGCTCCCTTACTCACACTGAGGAATTTTTATGTTCTAGGCATTGTTCTAAGTGCTTTGCGTGTATAACTCATTTAACACTCACAGCAACTCTTCTATCCATCCCACTGGCCAGAACTAAATCACATGGGGTTTTTATGGCCAAAGAAGGAGGGAATAGGTGTTTGGACTCTGAAAAATAGATATTTAGACTAACAAACTCTGTCACAGAAAGCATCCTTATGTTTGCTGTGTGCCTTAGCCTTTGCTCTTACTTTGGAAGTTAAACCTGAAGTCAGCTGCAGAGCAATTTGAGGGAGAAAGGGTCCAGCATATTGTATAGGCGACTAAGCACCAGGTGGAGTCCATGAGCCTGGTGTGTGTGTGTGTGTCAGTAGGCATGTGATGATGAAAAGGGAATTGTATACTTAGTTTTCCAGTTACCATTGCTTCTCATCAAACTATCCTAAATCTTTGTGTCTTAAAATAGTAACAATCATTTATTTTGCTCACAGATCTGTAATTGGGGGAGGGTTCCGTAGGGATGGCTCATCTATGCTCTAGGATGTCTAAAAACTCAGCTGGTAAGACTTAAGGGCTAAGGGTGACTTGGCAGCTGAGACTGGAATTATATGAAGGCCTTCTCACTCACATATCTGGTGGTTGATGCTGGCTGTCAGACTGGACCTCAGTTGGTGCTGTCGTGTGGCTTTTCCATGTGGTTGTTTGGACTTCCTCCCATCATGATGGCTAGGTTCTAAAAGTAAGCATCCCAAGAAGCCAAGTCAGAAGCACAGTGTTTTTTTATAATCTATCCTTGCAACTCACTTAGAGTCATTATGCTGTAACAAAGACCTCAAGTTCAAGGAGAGGAGACACAGACTCCACCACTCAAGGGAAGTTTCAGAAAATTGGGAAACGTGTCAAAATCACCAACACTTGGTGTCTACATATATACTACAGCCTCAAAGCCCTTTTTCGGCCCTCTAATAATGGTTCAGTATAGAGAAGGGTTTCCGAACTATGGTAGCCACTATTAAGTGCGGATTCCTAGGTGTCCTGGTCAGCCTGGATGTAGCGGCATGGTGTTGAACTTTCTCAACTGAGTTTAAAAGTTGCTTCAACTGAGCCTTCACAAAAACTCAGTTGAGGCAACATAGATTAATGGTTAAGAGTATGGGCTCTGAAGTTAGATCACCTGAATCAAAATCTCAGTTCTGCCATTTTGCAATTGTGTGATCTTGAGAAAGTTAACTAGCCTGTCAATGCTGTAAGCCCAATTAAGCCTTCTTAATTTGGAATACATGGAAGAGCTTCATGAACTCTTTGAAAATGCGCACAGAATTTTGGAGGTATGCTGGAGGGTTCATATTTTATCACATTCTCAATCAGGTTGTATAGCTGCAAGAGTCTAAGAGCCATTGTCTTTCAGTTAAATATTTTAGAATTATTTACAAATTTACATAATTTTAAAAGGTTCTCTACTGTACGTAAAATTAAGTATATTATTATCTTTATTTATTTATTTATTTTTTAGAGACAGAGTCTCACTCTGTCACCCAGGCTGGAGTGCAGTGGTGTGATCTTAGCTCACTGTAACTTTGAACCCCTTGGTTCAAGCAATCCTCCTGCCTCAGCTCCGAAGTAACTAGGACTACAGGCATGTGCTACCATGCCTGGCTAATTTTAAAAAATTTTTTGTAAAGATAGGGTCTTTCTATGTTGCCCAGGCTGGTCTCAAACTCCTGGGCTCAAGCAATCCTCCCACCTTGGCCTCCCAAAGTGCTGGGATTACAGGTTTGAACCACCACCCTCAGCCAATTATCTTTATTTTATTTTATTATTCTTTTTTTAAAGCCAGTCAAACTTAGCAGTGGAGGGTTGTATAACAACTTTAGTGACACTAATGTTAATAAGTTCTGATAACCCACTACCATCAGACCAGCCTATCTTTATCTTTAATATGTTAACGTATTAAATTTAATACGTTAACATTTAATATTTTAACATATTAAAAATAAAGACTGGAAGGGAACACACCAGAAACTATTAATAATAGTTATTTTGAGGCATTATGTTCATTGGTTATTTTAAATTTTTAAAATTTTCTACTTTAAATTTTCTATACTTTCCAATTTTTTTGTAATCTTCTACTTACTTCTATAATCAGAATTAAAATATTTTAAGGATAGAAAAAAGAAATCTGACAGATATTGAGACATTTTATAATAAAAAGGCTACCTCAAAGAAAAATGAATCAAATATCATCACACTTCTGCACTTTAACACCAAATGCCAGAATACAATGAAGTAATATCCACAAAGTTTGAGGGAAAATAAGTGTGACCCAAGAATCCTATACCTAGCGAAGCTGTACTTCATACCCAGTGCGACAGAAAGTATTGTTACATATTCTTCATTCATTCAAGGACCCAGAAAATATACTATTCATGTATACTTTGTAGGAAAATATTACTCAGAGAAGAGCAGACCTCCAATTTTTTTTTTTTTTTTTTGAGACAGAGTCTCACTCTGTGGCCCCGGGTAGAGTGCAACAGTGTGATCATAGCTCACTGCGACCTCACACTCCTGGGCTCAAGCGATCCTCCTGCCACAGCCTCCCAAGTAGCTGGGACTGCAGGCGCGTGCCACAACTGGCTAATTTTTTCAATTTTTGGTAGAGACGGGGTCTCGCTCTTGTTCAGGCTGGTCTCGAATGCCTGAGCTCAAGCGATCCTCCCGCTTTGGCCTCCCAGAGTGCTAGGATTACAGGCCCGAGCCACCACGCCGGGTTGGGACCTCCAAATTATTTAACTTAAAGAATCTTTGAATAGGAAAAGTGATGTTAAAATAAAATAAAAAGAAGTGAATTTAAGTAATACAATTTAACCCAAATGAGTTATAATAAAAAAAATTCAACTAAGTTTCCCTACTTATTTACTCAAACGTTTCTTGAGAAAAAGAAACAAGAAAAAAGAAAGAAAGAAAGAAACATGGACTCTTTTGCTCCCTGTTTTTAAGCGAAGCTCCCTCTTGGCAAATAACACCTACTCATACACTTGAGAAATTTTCATCATAAGGCAGAAGTGGGAAGAAATCAGGCCTCAGGTGTTTGGACTGCAGACAACAGCTGTGTGATCCACTGCCTTTAGTGACTCAAGCCAAGTAATAAACAAAGGGTGAACCGCAATGCCTGTGCAGGACTCAGCTTGATAGGAAATCAAGGGAATTCAAAAACAATCATCCAACATTACATGGTTTGGGCCTTTGTTTTTCAGAACACTATGATTTTTCACAATCTTTGCCTTGAACTTTCTGTTATTGGATATATCCCTTACTGTGGATTCTCTTAAAAGTCTCTCATCATGTCACCCTGAGGGTCAGATATGTTCCAGAAGTACAATGCAAAGAATGCTAGACCTCATCAAGATGCCTGGATTCTAGTCCAGCTTTGTTAGTTAGGAGAGTGATCCTTGGGCTAGTGATCAAAGTACTTACTCTGAGCCTTAGTGTCCTTATCCATCACTGCTTCAGTCAGGGTCAAACAAATCAATGGATGCAAAAAATGCATTGAACATTCTAAAATGCTATATAAAGGTAAAATATAATTGTTAGTCTTTTACTTTGGAATCACCATTATTAAATCAGTCTTGATAGCTCAGCACTCATTATATACCCTTAAGATTAGTATCAATGTCAGTTTCATTATCATCATGTATTGAACAAGCACCAGACATTTTCTGAGCTTTAAGCTGCTTCTTCCCTGAGACAAGCAGAGTTATCTTTGGCACTTCCAGTTCTATCCTTCTTTCTCTTTTTTCCAGGAACCCAGAATTCTTATGCTGTCCTGCAACCTTCAATCAATCAGTAAGATGAATCAATAAACTAATTTATATTAAGATATCAGTGTTATCCCTAATGTGTTATCCTTAACTGGGATATTTCTATTTCAAAAGAAATATTTTATCATTAAATAAAGTTCATGTTATTCCCTCCACCAGGAAAAATTTTCTTTGTGTGTGTTAACCTGGCAAAATTCTATCCATCCTTCAAATGCCAGTTATTCTGCAACCTTCCCAGTGAAACCTTTCTAGACTTTCCTAAGAGAGTTGCCATTCCCTCCTGTGGATCTCCATCACCCTTTGCACACTTTGTTATACTTATCACTTTAAGGGTTAGCATATATGTTATGATGGGAAAATATTATATATGGAACAGCTGCCCAGTATTCCTGGAGGTGAAGGGAGTTAGGAGGTGAGACCCTGAGGGGTCTGGATGCAGGTAGAACTGTTGTACACCTAACAAGGACAGGAGTTGGTAGTAAAGTTTACTCCAGAGAAATGAGGCAGATAAAGGAGATACTTTTGGATAAGAAAGTATATCAGGTGCTCTTCAAATCACATGGCTGAGCACTGTCCCTATATAATGCCACCCCTACCTGGGATCCTCTGGCTCTTCTATGGGGAAAAATTGGGATGTCCGGGACCAGGAACTTTAGATTAATATCTAGACATTTCTCTTTTTTTATTAAGAAGGTAATATAACCTCATTAAAGAACATTTATATTTTTACATCCTCTAAAATTGAAAATTAATACATTATCATTTTAAAAGAAATCCAAAAAATAAAATAAAATGAAATAAATCCAAACATTGTAGAAATAGATAATATGAAAAAGTTAGGCTGGGCGCACTGGCTCATGCCTGTAGTCCCAGCACTCTGGGAGGCCAAGGCAGGAGGATCGCTTGAGCTCAGGAGTTCGAGACCAGCCTAAGCAAGAGCAAGACCCCATCTCTACTAAAAAATAGAAAAACTAGGCAGGCATTGTGGCCCACACCTGTAGTCCCTGCTATTTGCGAGGCAGGAGGATCACTTGAGCCCAGGAGTTTGAGGTTGCAGTGAGCTATGATGACGCCACTGCACTCTACCCAGGGCAACAAAATGAGACTCTGTCTCAAAAAAAAAAAAAAGAAAAAGAAAAAGAAAAAGTAAAGTTCCCCCAAATCCCAGCGCCAGAGGTAATAATAGTAATAACTACAATTTGTAGAGTGTCTACAGTATGTGTCTCAGTAATAAACTGCAACTAGGAACTTGAATGATGCCCCCCCCCAAAGAAGTAACTTCGACTGTCCCCCAGCTGGGACAAATCAATTGTAGGGGGGCAGATGAACATATGAGGTTAGTTATAATATACAAATATGACTGTTTCCACTCTAACCAAGTGAACAAAGGGGTCTGGGATATCCACAAGATTTACAGTGAGGAAAATGAAGCTTAATGAGTTAACCATTGTAGTGACTAAAGCCAATATTAAACCCAGGTTGCCTCTGCTAATTCTACTACTTCTCTGGTCCATCATGAAGTTTCCTATACATAGAAGGAAAATAAGTGATGGATTAGAACTCAGGAGGAAGCCAGGTATCTTAGTCTATTTATGCTGCTATAACAAAGTACCTGAGACTAAGTAATATATAAATAACAGCAGTTCATTTCTCACAGTTCTGGAGTCTGGAGAGTCCAAGATCAAGGAGCTAGCAGTTTCAGTGTCTGGTGAGAGCCCAGCCTTCACTTCCAAAATAGTGCCTTGTTGCTGCATCCTCCAGTGGGGATGACACTGTTTCCTCACATAATAGAAGGGACAGAAGGGCAAAAGGGCTGAAAGCTGTGTGAAACCTCTTTTATAAGGGCCTTAATCCCATTCACCAGGGAGGAGCCCTCATGACCTAATCACCTCTTAAAGGCCCTAACTCTTAATACTATCACATTATTGATTAAGTTTCAACATATGAATCTGGGGGGACAGATTCAGATCATAGCACCAGGGTTTTAATTTGAGCTCTGCTACCACTTTGCTTTGTAACCTTGAACACTGCTTGATCTTTTGGGCCTTGCATCCCTCATCTGTAAAGATAAAGACTGATGATTGTCATACCTAGCCAACCATTCTCACCATCCACAGATCCACGACCATCTGGCCCCTGCAACAGCTCCCCTGTTCCCCAAGTCATTCCTACCCTATGCTGTGTCTCCTAGTTCCTGGTCACACTGCACAGTTCTTGAGGGGAAAGGTGCTGTGTTGTGATTGTACATGACTGCATAGTTTTGTTAGTTTAGTGAGGAAAAATGTGTAAACAAGTGAGTTTGGAGCCAGAGCAAGGGAGAAAAGAAATGTGGTGTGGATGATGGATCAGATGGCTGTTTAGTAGAGGGGAAGTTTATGGTCAAGAAGCCAAGATCAGAGAGGGAGGAGATCCCTGGGAAGTAGTGGTTATTATAATATTACTTCCTTGCAATGGTCAATGCCAAATTCAATTAAAAGGCCTATGAGGCCCTCATCAAATCCCTAGCTGCCTTTCCACTCCAATCCTATGAGCCTCCTGTTCTTCTTGCATTACACCAAACATTTCCTATCTCAGATCCTTCGCAATTGCTGTTCTTTCTGCCTGGAGTACTTTCTCTACCTTCCCATTGTGTTCTGCTCAAATCACATCACCTCAAAGGTCCTTCTCTGGCCACCCCATCTAAAAAAACACCCCCTTCCATTCTCTTACCCTGAACTATTTTTTAAAATTATTTATCATTATATAAAATTATATTATATGTTTATTTATGGGTTTGTTTCCCCTACTAGAATGCACTCTCCATAGGTAAAGACACTTGGTTTATTTTGTTCTTTGTTGGATCTGCATCATATAGAACAGTTCCTGGCAGAGTCCTCAGTAAATATTTGTAGAATGGAACCTAAAGGAAGAATTCTAGAGCTTTGAAGTCCTTAACTTTTGCATAGCCTTAGCTTCTCTGCATACAGATATATATATATTTTTTAATTTTATTTATTTATTTATTTATTATTTATTTATTTATTTTTAGAGACAGGGTCTCACTGTGTTACCTAGACCGGAATGCAGTGGCATGATCATAGCTCACTGCAGCCTCGAACTTCTGGGCTCAAGCCATCCTCCTGCCTCAACCTCCCAAGTAGCTAGGAATACAGGTGTGTGTCACCATGCCCTGCTAATTAAAAAAAAAATTTTTTTTTGTGGAGATGGGGTCTCACTATATTGCCCAGGATGGCCTCGAATTGCTTGAGATTCTCCTGCCTTGGCCTTCCAAAGTGCTGGGATTACAGGAATGAGTCACCATGCCTGGCCCTTCTCTGCATATATTAAGAGTAAAGTAACCCCATACCCCAAGGGACCAGAGGTTGGGAGACTACTGGATGGGGCAAAAATGGGGCAAGTGGAGAAGAGGGTGCAAAGCTACTTGCAAGCTAATAAGTTATCCTTTTACTGTTTCATGGATGCTGGCAGTAGACATGGGATTCCTGGGTCAGAAAGAGAGGGCTTTATCACTCATGGCATAGCAAATAGCATGAGCATCAGTATATTTGCATTGGCTTCTCTTGTCCCCAAGTTCCAATGGGGCAACACAATGAGGCCACATGACATGTATATCTGCAGCGGCTTGAGCAATTTTTGAGCAAGCAGTGAACAAACCAATCCCCCACCCTCTGGGGAGTAAGCAGTTACAGGTAGTCACAGTAGTTGCCTTGACCTACGTAGTTATTTGTGTGCCTAGCTATAGACATTGCTAGGCAGGAGTCTGATAGTCTTGTAGTTTGGTGCACTCAGCAAGAGGGTGCAGGGATGCTCAGGGCTCATGGCAGTGTCCCTTTCTCAACAGAGTGCAGCTGAGTTATCAGTGAAGGAGGATGACATTGAATGTTACCAGTTTGACATGCTCACTAGACATCAAATCCTAGCTAAAAGAAGCATTTAGTAGACAGATGCAATATTCAACCTTCTGAGGGCATCTTCCAACTATTCAATATACTTTCGAAGGATCAAATGAGAGAGAAGTATGGAAAGTAAAGAGCTTCACATACATGTTGTTTGCCTGAATAAAAATGTATTATATGGCAGAGTTGGGTGGCTAAGTTTACAATGACTCTAGGGCTTTGCATCAGTCAAGGGAAAACTAAGATCTCCTTGACCTGGCTGGGCCTTGCTCCCTGAAGCCTTTCCACATGGTGGAGGCCCCAGTCCTGGGTTATTTGCTGCTAATATGCTCTGTAACTTCAAGGCAATCCTTTAATTTTAATGGATAGAATTATCCCTAGATTAGGATAACTCTGGCTACAAACTGCCTATGTGTGGCTTATTATTCCTTTTAGGACTTCTTCTTCGTTCACATTGACATGATTTTGTGTGATAAAAGTGGTGCTGGACGCCTCGTGTGTGTATTACATTTAGAGAAAGATTAAAAAGGTTTTTTGCCAGGTGGGGTCTCTCATTTGAGTTTCTTTTCATTTTTCAGAAAGAATGAATTTCAAAAAATCCCACAATTTTCTACACAATTGGAACTACACAATTTGCTCCACCACTCCATCCTCAGCCCATAAAATGCTCTTAGGCCTTGTTCCCCTTGGGGACAGACAAACTCTAAGGACTCAGCTACCAGATCTGTAAAAGAGAGGTAATACTTGTTCTGCCGACTTCATGTGGTTAGAGTAAGAACCACATGAGTTAGAATCTAAGAATATGAGAGCTGTGAGTGCCCGTAGACACCATCTAGTCTCACCCTGCATTTGACAGAAAATGAAACTGAGGCCTGGAGAGGTTAGGACATGTTGAAGCCTTAAGGACATGGAAGTGGCTGAGGAGGTCTAGCACACAGATTTAGCACTTTTCCCCTCTATACTTCATTGCCTCATCTTATATGTGAAGGACTTCGAAAATATATAACATCTTAGTTAAGCATCTTTTCGTTGCAAGCAGGAGAAAGCTTCCCAGGAGGTAATTTATTATAAGATACGGGGACAGGAAGTAGTCAGGCCTCAGGACGAACTGGAATCAGGAACTGGAAAGGTATCTGGAATCATGACAGCTGCTTAGTCCATCATGCTCTCTCTCTGTCTCTCTGGAACCATGTGGTTTCTCATCTATTTTTTTTTTCAAAGTATCAAGGGGGTACAAATGTTTTTGTTACATAGCGTGAGTCAGGGCTATAAATGTGCCCATCACCCAAATAGCATTCACTGTACCCATTTGGTGGGTTTTTGCCCCTCCCCTCCTCCCCCCTTCCCCCTGCTTGATTTCCAATGACTTTTACTTCCCTCTGTGCACTTGTGTGCCCATCGGTTAGTTCCAATTTATTAAAGAGTACATGTGGTGGGTTTTTTCCCATTCTTAAGATACTGTGCTTAGGATAATGGTCTCCAATTTCTTCCAAATTGCTGCAAAAGGCATTAATTCATCCTTCTTTATGGATGAGTGGTATTCCATGGTATACGTATACCACATTTGGTTAATCCACTCATGAATCGATGGGCACTTGGGTTGATTCCAGATCTTTGCAATTGTGAATTGTGCTGCAATAAACATTTGAGTGCAGGTGTCTTTTTAATAAAATGACTTCTCTTCCTTCAGGTAGACATCCAGTAGTGGGAGTGCTGGATCAAATGGTAGGTCTACTTTTAGTTCTTTGAGAAATCTCCACACTGTTTTCCATAGGGGTTGTACTAATTTGCAGTCCCACCAACAGTGTACTCATCTGTTTAATTTCCCTCTATTTCTGTAGCTTCCTCTGCCTCTCTGTGCTTTTAATGGCAAAGGGCCACCAGATACATTTTAAGTTATATGACATTCTGGTGCAAGCACCTAGCAGAAACAAACAAGATCTTAGTCCAAACTTCCCAAAGAAAGAATCTGATTGGTTCATCTTGGGGTAGGTGTTCACTCACATCTGGTCCAATTAGCCATGACCAAGGCAGAAGGATCACATAGTATAAATTGAATTATAAGGCCCTACCCAGGGTTAGCCAAACTGTGAGGTTAGAGGAAACGGCCCCCACAAGACTGCCCTTACTTCTGACACCAACTGCAAATTCAAGGGTTTCCCAAAACCATCCAAGGTTTGATAATTCTCTAGAAAGGCTCACAGAAGACACTGAAAACTGTTAAACTCACAGTCACTGTTTATTACAGAGAAAGTATAGAAATTAAAATCAGTCAAGGGAAGAGGGACATAGGGCAGAGTCCAGGAGAGGTTAGCGTTATCTCCTCCTGGTCACTGTATGTGACAATACACACAACATATTGCCAATGAGAGAAGTTCCCCTGAGCCTTTTTTATTGGGGCTCAATTACATACTGCTCCTGTGGCTGACCTTTAGGTTAGGCTAATGCCTTTAGTCTCTAGTTCTTCCAGAGGTCAGAAGTGAAACAGCATGGACCAAAGCCCTCATCCTAAATAACACTGTTAGACTGTCTAATGGCCAAAGCCCCAAGCAAATAAAGACACTCCTATCAGGCAGGACATTTCAGAGGCCTGGAGATCTCCTCCTAGTAGCTGAGGCGAAGGCCAGACCCCTCTCTGGGTAAAGTTAATTCTTCCTTATATAGGCCTACTTCCATCGGTGCAGAAGGGGAAATGTTCTCCAAGGAGTAGGACATCTCCATGGGGGAAATAAAGCCCAAAAGGAATATTCCATTGTATGTTATATAGGTAAATAACTCTAGCTTCTATAATAAATAAACCAGTAGTTTGACATAAGAGTTTATTTCTCTTGTTCACGGTCCAATGTGGGTTGGTGGAAGGGCAGGGAGAGAGGCAGGAGATAAGAAAGAAAGAAGAGGGGAGAGAGGGGAGTGGGGGAGAAGGAAGGGGGAGGACTCCTGCTCCATATAATCATTCAAGGACCCAGGCTTTTTCCATCTTGTGGCTCCACCCTTTTCTTTGTTCTCTCCATTCAGCAAGAGAAGGGATGGCAAAAGAGTGAGGATTGTGCTTGAGAGGTTTTTATGGACCTAGAAGTGGTGTCCACCACTTGTGCTCACATTCCATGGGCAGCCAGCACAGTCACATGGCCACACCTAACTGCACTGGAGGCTGGAAAATGGGCTCTCGCTGTAGGCCAGGAAGAAGAAAAGAATGCAGTCATTGGTGAGCACCAACAGTGTTTGCCACATATAAGCATTCATGTGACACCAACATTAGCTAAGTCAGAAATTACTTTTCTTTCTTTGGAATCCCTTCAGCATTTACATACTCCCTTTATCATAATTTGTTACATTAAGTTATGTATTGCCTTAGATTTATGTCTTCTGCTTCCATTTTTATATCATAAGCAGGGATCAGTTGCTTTGATATTTATCATAATGCAGGCTATAATAGAGGCACTATAAGTAGATTTGAAAATCATGTTGAATGATTTCAGTAAAGACTGAGGAAGCTGGAATTTGCAAACCTTCACAGTCTGGAAACAATTAAATTTGGTTTAGTTGCTATGGCACAAATTAATAGTTTAAATATATATAAGGATGTTTATAATGGCAAAAAAGTAGAAAGAAAATTAAATATCCATTAAATGTATATATCGACATGGGAAAGATGTTAACAATATACTGGTGAGTGACACACAAACTCTCGCACACACAGTGCAAAAGAGATAAGTCCAACAAAGTATTAATAGCAATTATCACTGCATAATGAGATTGTGGATAAT
The DNA here is from genome assembly GCA_023783475.1 of Daubentonia madagascariensis. Taxonomy (NCBI): domain Eukaryota; kingdom Metazoa; phylum Chordata; class Mammalia; order Primates; family Daubentoniidae; genus Daubentonia; species Daubentonia madagascariensis. The sequence continues at coordinate 8,874,088 of JAKFHU010002088.1, forward strand.
TTATTCTGTTTCTTTTTTTTTTTTTTTTAAAGGCTGGTCAAGTGAAGCAGCAGGAGTGGAGAAGGAACAAAGGAGTCTGTAACTGGTTGGGATCAATTAGCTGTAAACACCACTGCACTCGGACCAACCTCTTCTGTTTCCAATCAGATTTTTCCTACATGAATCCAGATTACTAGTGTAAATTTTTTAACAAGTAAAAGAATCAAGGCAATTGAAGGTAAACCATGACTCATCATAATAGCAGCACAATCAGATCAGGAAAACATTGCCTTTTAAAACGACATCTTAGCCAGGTGCGGTGGCTCAAGCCTGTAATCCTAGCACTCTGGGAGGCTGAGGCGGGAGGATCACTTGAGCTCAGGATTTCGAGACCAGGCTGAGCAAGAGTGAGACCCTGTCTCTACTAAAAATAGAAAAATTAGCTGGGCACTGTGGCACGAGCCTGTAGTCCCAGCTACTTGGGAGACTGAGGCAGGAGGATCGCTTGAGCCCAGGAGTTTGAGGTTGCAGCGAGCTATGATACGCTGCCACACTCTAGCCTGGGCAATAGTGAGACTGTCTCAAAAAAAAAAAAAAAAAAGACATCTTTTCTGGACTCACTCAGGCAATTGCCAAATTCATGTATGAAATGTTAAGAATAAAATGCCTTAGAAGATAAGCGATTACCTATCATTTGTATGTTTAAAAAATTTTGTAAGGATGTGTCGGGACACAGGGACCAACCTGAAGGAGCTCTAGATGACCAAAGCTGGAACCCAAAGTACAAAATAAGTACAGTCATCCCTCGGTATCTGTAGCGGATTGGTTCCAGGACTCTCAGGGATACCAAAATCTGTGGATGCTCAAGTCCCTAATGTAAAATGATGTAGTATTTGCATATAACCTATGCACTTCCTCTCATACATCTTCTCTAGATGATTATGATGATGATTTTTAGAGATGGGGTCTCGCTCTGTTGCCCAGGCTGGAGTACAGTGGCACAAACATAGCTCGCTGCAGCCTTCAACTCCTAGGCTCAAGTGATTGTCCCACACAGCCTCTTAAGAAGCTGAGACTACAGGTGTGCACCCCTGGGCCAGGCTAGATTACTTATAATACCTAATACATTGTAAATGCTATGTAAATAGTTGTTATACCGTATTGTTTTTAAATTTTGTATTATTGTTAATGTTGTACTGTTTTATTTTATTGCTTGGGGTTTTTGTGGGTTTTTTTCATCTGTGGTAGATTGAATCCATGGATGCTGAACCCACGAATATGGAGGGCTAACTGTATATATGGGTCCATACTAAAATAAATGAATTAATGAATAAATAAATCAATGGGGAAGAAGAAACAAATATTTCAGACAAAATTACTTAAGATATGTACATACTCTCTTTTCCAGGAAATGAGCTTAATTTCTATTCCCTCCCAATTCCCTTTCCACCTTCTTGAAAGTAGGCTAGGTTTAGTGATTGGCTTCCAAGGAATAGATTACAGAAAGGGAGAAATCACAACTTTACAATGGAGAAACCTGGCAAACCCTGCCTTAACCAAGTGATGAAGGTTAATAGCACCAGTGATGTCATATGGATGTCACCTACCCATGTTGGGATGAGAAAGGCACCTCACCCTGAGGTCTTCTTTCCCAAAACATATAACCACAATCTAAGTGTGAGAAAAACATCAGACAATCCCAATTTGAGAGACATTCCACAAAATATCTAACCAGACGTGATGATTAAATGTAATGTGGTATCCTGGATGGAATTTGGAACAGAAAAAGGACATTAGGAAGAAACTAATGAAATCTGAACAAAGTGTAGAGTGAAGTTAATAGTCGGAACTGTTTGTACTATCTTTGCAACTTTTCGGTAAATCTAATATTATTCCAAAATAAAAAGTTTATTTTTAAAAGTTCTTATAGGAAATGGGAGAAAAGATAATTCTTTGGAGGGAGCCACAGGTTGTAAAACGCACTTTTAAATAAATTATTCCTCCTTGAAGTTGTCCTATAACAAGAGATAAAGAAGCCATGAGGGTAAGGTGCCCTTGGAAAGGATCCCTTAACTTTATAAACTACGCTTTAGGGCAGAACAGATCAACGTGTGGTCTAAGAATGCCAGGCTAAGCATTTATGAGGAAATGTTTAGAATGTTCACATAAGCAACACAAGGGCCTGCCTGTCCTTGCCTAGGGCTTTATTCAACTGTCCTTGTTTTCTGATAGAAGCGGGGATTTGACATCTAAAGGAACATTTTCCCACTGATTTCTCATGCTAGACTGGGGCCTCCCAGAACCAGGGGGGTTAGCTTTCAAGCAGACCTCTGAATTTGGGGAGGGCCATGATTACGCAGACAGAGCTTTCTGCATTTTCCCTTCCTCCACTTGGCAGCACAAGCACAAAGTTCTGGAGATAAAAGGCTTCCATTAATACCAAACCAGTGGAAGTCAAAGAGATTTTTTTGGCTATGGTTAGGTCATAACTGCAATTTCTCTTTTCCTTTCTTCCTTTCTTTTTTTTAAAAGCATGTTTATGAATCAAAGTCAGAATTTTGACTCCCCTGAGCTATTTTCTAGTATCTAAGAGTGCAGCAAAGGCTCAGCAAGGGTAGTTTTAACAGTTTCCAAGAATGAGTAAAAGCAAATGCCTTTATCCCTGGCAGCTTCTTTTCCAGCTTTCAAGGAAGGGAGGGATAGAGGGAAGCAATAGAAACTGTCTTTTTCTCCTATGCAACATCACTGTTCCCTGCTTCATACACATTTACTTTCTTCACTCAGCATTCAGGGAGCTGCCTCTGCTGCACATCAGGGACTCACCACTCTACACACAGAGCTTGTCATCACTGGTCCACTTCCTTCACTAATGTACTCTCTGGTCACAATCTCCTTCGTCATTGTTCATTTATTAATTTAAAAACTATTTACTGAGCATGTCCTCTTATACTGAGTTAGGTGCAGGAAATAGGGTGATGCACAAGACAAAATAGATCCTGCTATTGGAGCTTACAGTCTACCGGAGGAGGCAGGAATGGATAAATGATAACCGAGATACTGAAAGTTTTGGGTAGAGGGATGGGGGCAATGTTAGAGAGGGGGGCTGGGGAGGGCTCCTTTGAGGAAGTAATACAAGAACTCCAACCTGAATAATATGGAATCAACCCTGTGAACTGGAGGAAGAGTATTTTAGACTGAGGAAAACAGAAGTCCTAAGGCCCTGAGGCAAGAATGAGCTTAAAGTGCTCCAGGATCAGAAAGGAAATATCTGGGGCTGGTAGGCTGTGATCAAAGAACAGAATGAAAGGAGATGAGGCCAGAGAGATAAATAAGCAGGGTCCACATCTCAGGGAAGCTCTAGGTCCTAATAAGGAGTTTTCACTTTAACATCACGGCAAGCCATTAACGAATTACGAGCAAGAGACTAATGTGGTTGATTACTTTTCTTTGGAAGGAGTAACTTTTTCCATATATGCTTTACTTAAATTCACCAACTGTTTACATTTTACCCTCATTTATTTTATCATTTTCTCTTTTACACAGACATACACACATTCATTTTATAATTTTTTTTTCTCAATCAGTTGAGAATAAGTTGCACGTAATCATGCCCCTTCACTCCAAAATATACTTTTCGTACTTTCCAAAAACAAGCATGTTCCCTTAGAGGACTGTACTTTGACTCCCAAAATCAGGAAATTTAACATCAAAACAATACTATTATCTGATCTGCAGGTAATATTCAAATTTTAATTATCCCAGTAATGTTCCTTATAACTACTTGTTTCCTAGTCCCAGATCCAATTCAGCACAAAGCACTGTATTTAGTTATTAGGTCTTCTTTAGTCACCTTTAATCTAGACCAGTTCCTCTGTCTCTCTTTGTCTTCATGAACTTGACATTCTCTGAGAGTTCAGTCATTTTGTAGAATGGTCCATTTGGGTTTGTCTGATGTTTCCTCATGGTTCTATTCAGATTGTGCATTTTCGTCAGGAAAACTACAAGGTTGACGCTGTGTTCTCTTCGGTGCATCGTCGGGAGGCACATGATATTGGTTGGCACCATGGATTTATGCTTAAAAAGATAATTTGAATTTAAATGGAGAATGGATTGCAGGGCGATAAGAATTGAAGCAGAGAGATCAGGAAGGAAGAAGCCATTTCAGTGGTCCAGGTGAGGTAATGGTAGTTTACAATAGGTCAGTGGCAGTGGAGATGGTCAAAGGTAGACAGATTCAGTGTATGTTTAGAGTTGCTCAATTACTCCCACTCCCCTAGTCCTCTGCTCTCTAGTCCGTGGACCTCTCCATCTTCTCTCCTTTGGCCCTTTCTTGTCTTTACTCCCCCCAACATCCCCACCTTGCCTTCCATGGACCCTGACTTCCCCCACTCTCTGGCCAGTCCTACACTCCTTTGCCGCTTTGTCTTTTCATTGCACCTGCCTGGCAAGCCCCTGGCCTGGATGACTCCAACTTTTTGCTTTCTAGGTACCCACACTTGGGCCGTCAAACGCTACTGGGATAAAAATCCACACCTGGGCAGACCCGTGCCCCTCTAAATCCCTGGACACAACCCTCCACAGTGGTTATTTCCAGCCTTCCCCTGTCAGACCTCCAATTCCTTATGTGCCTTCTTACATCCAGCACATGGTCTCACTCCCCCTTTCCAGAAAAACCAGAATCTAGCTCCCACTAACAAATGACAAATCCTTCTGAATCCCTAACTTCCCTTACCTTCACACTTGTTATAAGAGGGTTTCCTTCTCCTTTCTAAATCTAAACCCTGCTCCTGAGCCCTTCTCTCCTATCTTCTTAGGGACCTTATGCCAACACTAAGGTTATACTCTGGATAAGATAACCTCTCAGTGTCACCTTCACAACTGGAGCCTTCCATTAGCACATGAACATGCGCAAACCGCTCCCATTTGGTAAAACAAAAACATCAACAACAAACAACAAAAACTTCTGCCTGAACCCCACTTTCCCTTCCAACTGTGGACCTCACTCTCCTCCTCTGGCAGCTTCTCCATCTCCTTCCCTCCAGGTTACCTTCCCCCTACCTGGATTGCTCTTGCCTTCTATCACCTCCCCTTTCACTAAGCTAATGCCTATTTTCTTCAGGTGGCAACTTAAAAGTTATTTCCTCCAGGAGACACTCCCTGACCTCTGAGTTGGAAAGTCTCTTTGCTATGTATTTGTATAGACTCCTGTACTTTCCCCTCATATCATTCCTTACATCTTGTTGTAAATTACTCAAATGCCATCTGCCTTCTCCCTGTTACTCCATGAAAACAGGGGCTATGATTTTCTTGTTCACCACTATATCCTCAGCATGTGACACAGTGTCTGGAACATAGTGCTCAATAAATTATTGCTGAATGAGTGTATAACTAATCTTTAGTCATTTGGTAGCTTTAAGAGTAGTGTGTTGTTGAAGGGAGTGCTACATTATGACAGTGTTATTTGGAATCGAAAGTTTTCTGTTAACTCTTCACATGGATTGCTAAATTAAGAGATAAACAGCAGCTAAAGAACTTGCCCTGGCAGCGGTGGACACATGGAAATTGCATAACTGGCAAATTTCTGGCCTTATTCTCCAGGGTAGCTAACTCCCTACCCAGAGTCTCTTCAACAGCCCAAACTGGATCATTCTATTGCACATGTCTGTGTCAGGCCTCAGTTCAAATTCAGAAGCTTTGAGGTCATGGTTTGGTCTGAGTTTTACTTCCTTTGGAGTGGGTTTATCCCCAGCCCCTAGCTTCCGGAAGACTATGGTGGGTCACCCTCCTGGGTAACCTCCCCTTCTCTCTGACCCTGGTCCTTACTGTGGAATCTTAGTTGTGGACAGCAAGGACCAAATGCCATAGGACTCTGAAGTTGCCCGGCTTGGGTCCCAATCCTAGCTCTTGCACTGTCTAGCTATGTGACCTTAGACAAATTACTTAACCTCTCTGAGTCTCTCTGTCTTCTTCTTTTACACATGCCTCATCTACAGTGGTGATGTGAGGGGTAAGAGAGATAATAAGAACAAAGCTCTTAACACTATGCCTAGGACACAGTAAGTGCTCAATAAATGTTACCTGTTACTATTAGTAGGAGACTAGCAGACTGTGAGATTGTACCTGTCACCTAGGGGCACCTCCTCTCTCCACAGTTTCCTCAGACTATAAGTGCCACCAATATTAGTTGAGACTAATTTAATTGCCCATTTCCAAATGATCCTTCCTTAGAAGGATTACAAGACTTATCTGGCATCATTATATTTGGAAAACTCTGTAACCAACTCATTTTGGAGCTAGGCTGCATCCCTTCTACTTCTAGAGGCCTCAGAAGCCTCTGGAAGTCCACTCTCAAGCAGGAACACCTGACTTCTTAAGAAGTAAATATGACTTTACACCACCTTTTATTGGTTTCCCTCAAAATGACAACTTTCAAGTGTCCAGCAGGTAGCAGAATGTTAGCTGGCAGAGACACTGGCCACCCAGTGTTGGGAACCCTAGTTTTTAGTTATGCGATGTAAAGACTCTCTTTTGAAATAAATATGTTTGATATTTTCTTAAGAATCAGACTTTGGTTTTAGAAAGAATGGGTCAGAGTGTGACTACTATGACTTCTGGAAAAGAAGAGCTAACAAGGAGAGATGGTGACACATGGGATGGTGGTGAGGAAGATGGAGGGTCAAGAACTCCTGGGGGGTTTTTTTTGTTTTTTGTTTTGTTTTGTTTTGTTTTTTGAGACAAGGTCTCCCTCTGTCGCCCAGGCTAGAATGCAGTGGCGTCATCATAGCTCACTGCAACCTCAACTCATGGGCTCAAGTGATCCTCCTGCCTCAGCCACCCGAGTAGCTGGGACTACAGGTGCGCACCACCACGCCTGGCTAATTTTTCCATTTTTCACAGAGACAGGGTCTTGCTCTTGCTCAAGCTGGTCTCCTAGAGTGCTAGGATCACAGGAGTGAGCCATTGCATCTGGCCCTGGCCATATATACATTTTTTACATATGTATGCTCATAGAAGAAAATTCTGCACAGACATAAACCAAAATTTTTAATAATAATTATCTGTAAGTGGTAGGATTATGGGTGATTTCAATTCTCTTTTAATATAAATATTTGCCATGATTAATATGTGTTATTTATCTATACAGGAGGCATGGGAAATGACCCAAGGCACCCCTGGGTTGCTCATAGCACCTATCCTAAGTTGCTTGCTCTCACCCACTTTGCTTCCTGTCCTTTCAAGATGTTCCTGGATTCTGGCTGGGTGTGGTGGCTCACGCCTGTAACCCAAATACTCTGGGAGGCTGAGGCAGGAGGACTGCTTGAGGTCAGGAGTTTGAGATCAGCCTGAACAAGAGTGAGACCCTGTCTCTACGAAAAATAGAAAACTTAGCCAGGTGTGGTGGCGCACGCCTGTAGTCCCAGCTACTCGGGAGGCTGAGGCAGGAGGATCGCTTGAGCCCAAGAGCTTGAGGTTGCAGTGAGCTATGATGATGCCACTGCACTCTACCCAGCGCAACAGTGCAAGACTCTGTCTCAAAAAAAAAAAAAAAAAGAGAGAGAGATGTTCCTGGATTCTGACCCTCAGGACTTTTTTCCCCATTTAGGGATGCTCTTAATCCTCACACCAGACTTGGTCTTGCCTCTTGTCTCTCTCTTTCAGCACTATTTGGGCCCTCCCCCTGGTGGTGGTGCTGCTGGCCATCCTGAATAACAGAGGAAAGAAAGATGCTGGGATATACAGAGAGGTGCTCTTCCCTCCGTGGTATTATTTCACTTTGTGGAATTTTGTAGGACTTAGGAGAGAAGGGCCACAAATACAAATTAAAGGATTGGAAAAATACAACAAACTTACAAAGTATATGAAAGGACAAGGCTTATTTAAGATTGAGTGTTTGATTATTTAATGGTGATTTCCATGAGAGGCCCTTAAAATGAGCTAGATAAGCAACTATTCTCCATCTTCCCTGGGGGAAGACCAAAAGAAAATGGGCTGAAGTTGCAAAAGGGATTCTGGTTAGATCAGTGACTTTAAAACTTTTGGCTATGGAACCCTTTAAATAAAGCAAAACTTGGAAGGACAACATATAAAACAGAAAAAAGGGTCCTGGAAGCCTGAGTGGGGATTCCCTAACCCAGCTCTTTCTCCCCTCAGAGGACCTGCCAAAGCACAGTTTGCAAACCAGTGGTTTAGCTCAGGGGTAAAAACTATTAAAATAAACAGCCCACTGCCTGTTTTTATATTGTCCATGAGCTAAGAATTGTTTTCCCACTTATATACGGCAGGGAAAAAATAATATTGCATGACATGTGAAAATAAAATGAAATTCAAATTTCAGTGTCCACCACCTATGGAGTTGTAGCTCATGAATGTAAACAAACAAACAAAAAAAAGAACAAATTTCGGTGTCCATAAATAAAATTTATTGGAAGAAAGCTACACTCCTTTGTTTTGGTAGTGTCTATGGCTGCTTTTGCACTACAATGGCAGAGTTAAGTAGTTATGATAGAGATCATATTGTCTGGGAAGCCTAAAATATCTACTGGTCCTTTGCAAAAAAAGTTTGCCAACCTCTGGCTTAGATGAAAGAAAAGGTTTCATGATAGTGTTTTTTAATGTTGGGATCTGTGATCAATAGGGTTTATGTGATTTCTTCTTTTAGAGTGCATTAAAGTTAGGCTAGGTTGTGGTTTAAATAAAGTCCTATCTGTATGGAGGAGAAATGACTGGCCTCAACCTTTAGGATCCCTGAAAGTCCCTCCCTTCCAGCCCTGGAGCCTGTGGTTTTACCCTTGGGCTCCAGCTAGTCGCCTGCAGATGGCTAAAGGGAAAAAGAAGAAGGCAATTACCCGGCAGTACACCAAAAAATTCCACCCCCCTCCCCAGTTTGGAGCCAGAAATTCCTGGCAGTTAAAGAAAGGAATTCCTCCAGAAGAACACAATTGCAGTAATGCTCTGGCCAGCCAGTCCCCAGATTTCACAGGGTGGGAAAACATCTGTGATTTGGGAAGAGGTAAGGAAACCAATTCCAAGAATTGATGAGACATTGAGGAAAGCTCTAAGGAAGACTAAGAAAAAGAGAAAAGCACATCTAGAACAAGTAGAGAATGAATAGCAAAATCTTAACATCTATTTGTGCTTTCTTTCAAATCACTACAGATCATTTAAGATCAAATCAAATCATTTGCATTAACTTAAACTTACTCCAACCCTTTTGTCCCCAGTCTAGCATTTCACAACATTATGTTTCTCCAATACTTTAAACAGGTGGAAGCTGGAGTTATAATTCTGTCTCCATAACTCTTCTGTGACTCTAGTTCTGCTATAAAATGCAGATGAGACCTTAATACCTTCAAAACCATGAGGTGATTTCTCAGTCTGAAGAATAAAGAATAGCAATTGGGGGCTGAGGGAGAGCCATGTGCAGGGAATTGATGGATCTCAAATAGTCTGTTCATTCATACTTTCCACTTTCCACATTGTTCCTTACTGGAAAAGCCTTGGTGATTACAGTAGTGAAACCACAAAACTTACAAAAGAGAAATATCCCCCCATGATCTCTGTAGGAAACAAACAAATATGCAATAACAACAAAACAAATAGCCAGTAGCATAGCTTTAGATAAAATATATTATGGTAGTTTTTGCCTATAGTTTCACTTATTTTACATTATAAAAAAATAAAAAGAACACAGGCACATGGTTTTTAAAAAATGAAACAATACAGAAAGGAATGAAAAGCAAAAATCTTCCTCCCCACACTCTAATCCCCAAATTTCTAATCCCTCTCTCCAAAGGTAGGAACTGTTAATAGCTTCTTGTATATGGGGGGCAGGGGGGCGGGATACATACATATCCTTTCAAGATTTTTACACAAATGGTTTCACACTGTTCTTCACTTTACTTTTCCCACTAAATAGTCTATTTAGGAGATCTTTTTGTATTTTAATGGCTGAATTCTTTGGACGTATTATTTACTAGCCCCATTTATGGGATATTGTCGTTCTTTCTGGCTTGTTTTTATTATAAACAATGCTATAATGAACATCCCTGTACCTATATCTTAGTGACTTTTGTGACTATATTCATACATTAACAGTATCATACCTACATTTTTACTTTTAATAGCTATTAGCAAAATACCTTCCCAAAAGCTTCCACGAATTTATATTCCCACCTATAATGTATATGTTTCCCTACACTCTGGCCAACACTGGGTATTATTATTACTTAATTTTGGTAATTTGATGAGGTATAACTTTTCTTATGTTTATTGATCACCTGTATACCCTTTTTCCTAGGACTGCCTGTTATTTGTATTTTTAATATTTTTCTCATTAATTTATTTAATCTCTTTACATATTAAAGAAAATATCTTTCTGTCATATTTTGACTATTTTACAGCATTTTTGCCATACAAGAGTTTTTATGTGGTCAATTTTATCCATCTCTTCCTTTCTGTTTTCTGAATTTCATGTTATGTTTTAGAAAGAACTTACTCACCTCATAATTATAAATCAGACTTTCTCTCTCTCTCAAGACCTAAACAGTTTAATTCTCTGTTTATTACAAGAGCTTTGTTTCTTTGGCTTTGTTTAGTTTGGTTTTTAGATTTTTTTTCTTTTCTGTGTTAATCCAAAGGCCATAAAAACAATGAAAAAGAAAAATATTTTTGACTGAATTACAGGAAGATATATTTGATTCAGAAATTAGTTCAAAAAACAATTTTTTTTTTTTTTGAGACAGAGTCTCACTCTGTCGCCCCGGCTAGAGGCAGTGGCATCATCATAGCTCACCCCAACCTCAAACTCCTGGGCTCAAGCAATCCTCCTGCCTCAACCTTCCCAGTAGCTGGGACTACAGGCATGCACCACCATGCCCAGCTAATATTTTAATTTTTTGTAAAGACAAGGTCTCATTTTGTTCCTCAGGCTTAATTCAACTTTTTAAAACTATATGGGCCAACATTTTGTGGAGCAAATCAAATATTTTTGTGCCCAAATCTGGACCAAAGGCAGGCAGTTAACAATCTCTGATCCACAAGCTCAAGAATCATAATTTTCCTTCTCACTTTTGAAAATGTGGCTATTATAAAGATTTCCTCTAAGAATTCTATCTTAGAGGGAACAACCCAAAATATCTATTAGGTTGAACCATATGGAATTATTTTTATAGGTCAAAAACAGTCAAATATTGGCAATTTCATAGGGTTCAACCCAACATAATGGCCCAAACATTACAAAAGTTTATTCTTTCTCTATAAAGTACAAAAGGGATGTTCTTGATATGTGGGCAGCTGTCCTCCACACCACTGGTGATTCAGGTCCCCAGGTTTCTTCTATCTTGTAGCTTCTCTATCTTTAACATATGACTTCCAAGGTCATCATGTCTGTCTGCATTGAGCCACAACAGGGGAATAAGGCATTGAGAAGTGCAGCGGGGGATTTTTGTGGAACAGTCCTCCAAGTGATGGACATCACTGCCACCCACTACCACCCCACTGGGTAGAGCTCAGTCACATGGCCACACCTAACTACAAGGAAGGCTGAGGAATATAGTCTAGTTGTGTGCCCAGAAATAAAAGAAAATGGATCTGGTAAATTAGGGAACCATAGAAGGTTCCCTAATCCCTCCCACTGACTTCTCCCCTGGGATACTTAACTCTTTGGTTTTCCTGTTTTTTTAACAAGTAGAATAGATTTTGAGTAATAATACTTTACATTTACTCAATTTACAAGGAATTTTTGCATTAGTTATGTGTTTCCAAGGACTCTACAAGATAAACAAAAAATTACTATTCCCATTTTATAGATGAAGAAGGTAAGGCTGAGAGGGTGCAGGTTGACTTGTCTCAGGATGTGAACTAGGTGGTGAAACCACTCATGATAATAGCAAGGATACTTTACACAGTGCCTTTTGGCTTATGCAGCACATTCATGTCCATTATTTTCTCTGACCAGTAGTGCACGGCTCTTCCCATCCTGACAGTCAGCTTGTGGCCTCTCCATCATGCCCAGCTGGTTATTAGCATGTTGCTGGCCCAGCAGGTTTTAGGATATAAATAGATGCATTTGTTGTCTGACCGATTCTTTTCTTAGAGTCAGGCACGTTTACCCCTGCTAGGAACCAAGCCCTCCCTGCTTCTTGGCTCAGGTTAAGAGGCAGTTTTGAGGCCCCGAGAACACACACGATGGCCTCCCTGCACTTCTTTGGCACAGAAGGGCTGCGAGGTGAGTACCAAACTGCCAAAGCTCAAAGGATATTGGCGGGGGCAGTTTTGGGGTGAGGAGATAGGGTATAATGGGATGCAGCTGTACTTCGAACAGTATTACCTGCCAAGGGGTGAGTCTCTGCTGCTGCTATTTCTGCTGGGTTTTTAAAATTTATTTTATTTATTCATTCATTTATTTAGAGATGGAGTCTTGCTACTTTGCCCAGGTTGGACTTGAACTCCTGGGCTCAAGCATCCTGCCTCAGCTTCCCAAGTAGCTGGGACTACAGGTGTGCCCACTGCACCCAGCTCTGTTTGTGCTATTTTCTATTTTCTTCAAATGTGTAGTATCTCATTGGCTAGCAGAGGAAGGGAAAGGGATGATTTCTTTTCCATAAACTCAAATTCCACTTCACAGCTTTTATCTTCATAATTTTCATAATTCTCATCATCTGTTGAGATCTCTATCTGCTGTTTCTCTGCATTCCCCCTTCCTCAAGAACTGACTTAAATGAGAACATGCTTTCTTTATCAGGATTTGAGGTCTGAGGTTATTTTGTGAACTCTCTGAAGGCAGCAGCTGCTGCATCTTCTGCTTCCTTGAGTTCTTGCAGCTGGCAAGTGCCTGGCCCACAGTGGGTTTCCCAAATACTTGTTGGCCATGAATAATGTAAAGATCTTAGATCTTAGAAGTTTTCAGAGATGAACTCAGAATTAAAGCAAAATAAATAGCATGTTCTTACTTTAAAAAATAAAAATTTTTATTCCGATCATTTCAAACATACAGAAAAAAATGGAGAAAATAATATGATGAACATCCATATATCCATTATATTTCAACAATTGTTAACATTTTGCCATATTTGCTTCATCTAGTTATATTAGTAATTTTTTGCTGAACCACTGCAAAATAAATTATAGACATCAGGATACTTCTTCCCAACAGTATGCATCTTTAAAAACTAAGGACATTCTCCTACATAACCACAGTACCATTATCACATCGGAAAAAAATTAACTATAATTCCCTGAAATCATTTAATACCCAGTTCATATTGGAACTTCCCTAACTGTTCCCAAAATGTCTTTATATCTTTTGTGTTTTGAAATCAGGATAAATCAAGGTTCACACATTGCATTTGACTCTCTAAATTCCTTTTAATCCAAAGCAGGGGTCGGAACACTTTTCCAGTAAAGGGCCAGAAAGTAATTATTTTAGGCTTTGCGGGCCATAGGGTTTTTGTAAATACTTAATTGTGCTGCTGGAGCACATAGTCAGACAGTATAGCCACAGACATATGCAAATGAATGGGCATGGCTGTGTTCCAATAAAATTTTATTTACAAAAACAGGCTGTGAGTTGGATTTGGACCTCAGGCTATACTTTGCCCATTTGCCCACCTCTCATCTAGAATAGCTCCCTTTTCCCCACACCCATTTTATTGGCAGAATAATGTATTTATTTTTTAAAAATTAAATTCAGTTTTTAAAAATAAGCAATGCATACACATAGTTGGAGACTTAATAGATTAGGCTGGGCACAGTGGCTCACAATGATAATCCTAGCACTTTGGGAGGCTGAGGTAGGAGGATTGCTTGAGGCCAGGAGTTTGACACCAGCCTGGGCAACAAAGCGAGACCCCATCTTACAAAAAACAGAAAAATTATCTGGGCATGGTGGCACGCACCTGTAGTCCCAGCTACTCAGGAGGCTGAGGCAGGAGGATCACTTGAGTCCAGCATTTGAGGTTGCAGTGAGCTATGATAAAGCCACTGCACTCTAGCCCAGGTGACAGAGTAAGACCCTATCTCAAAAAGAAAAAAAAAAAAGACAAATAATAAGACATAATGAAGCCAGTAGTCCCTTATCTCCCAAACCTCCCTCAATTCTCAGGAAGTAATTACTCAGAATATCACAATAAAATTCTTTTGTACCCATTACCCTCCCCCTTAAATTTTTTTTTTTTGAGACAGGGTCTTGCTATGCTGCCCAGGCTGGTCTCTATCTCCTGGGCTTAAGCCATCCTCCCACTTCAGCCTCCCTAGTGGCTGAGATTACAGATTACAGGCATGGGCCACCACACCTGGCTCCCACCCCATTTTTAATGATTTTTTTTAACATCGAGAAATACTTATTTAATGTTCAAGCTTAACAGAAATATACATTCAGAGGTTTGTGCACAAATCTCATCATAGGGCCACATATATCTGGACTTCAGAAAATTGTTTTCACATCCATCCCTATGGCAGAAGGATATCCCCTAGGACCCTAAATGAAGGTCCTTCAGCCATCCTGGTGGGGGAGGGGCTTTTGTGAGCCTTCACTGTCTACATAAGAATCTGAGAACCAGGAGCTTGAGTCCCCGAGTGTCCAGGGCCCCACATGACAAGCGTTATGATGCTGTAGCCCCTCAGGCTGCTGTAGAATTCTTCCAAGAATGAGCAACTCATGCCAGACCCAGGTAGCTCAGGACATCATTGGTATGTGTTCCCTCGCTTGGCCATCATGTCCTCTTCTGCAGTCACCCCTGACACCACCATATCCACAGCAGTCTCTTCTATCCACCATGGAGGGTCCTTCGGACTGTCGGGGGCCTTCCCTGTCAGTCCTCACGGCTCAAGTACATCTGCCGTTATGAGAAGATGGAGACCTCTGGAGCTCAACACACCCGCCACAGACTAATGATTGGTTTTTAATATTGCACATTTTGGATCTGATTGCTTCCTATGATGCTTTTCCTGTAAACTGGAAGATAGATGGTTCTAAAGGCTGCATTAAGTGTGTACAAACTTTTTATAAAAGAAATTTCTTACTCCCTGTTGCTTAGAGAAAAGGGTAGGCCTAGTGCCTTTGGAATACACCAGCACACTGGGTACTGTGTACGGTGAAGGTCCCTCTGGGCCAGAGTCTTCTTTTGCAGTGACAGAGTTGGACTAGGGATCTCTTTGATTCCTTCTACCTCTAAAATCTCCTATTCCTCCTAGAGAACATTAAGGGGATTCAAAAATAAATAAATAAATAAATAACAAAATAAAATAAAATCTCCTATTCCCCTCCATTAGTACTGACAGATCAAATTTTTGACAAATGTGATGTCATGTTCCTTGTTGTCTCATTTAAAGACATTAGCTCTTAAGTTGTGTGACATCCTGAGTAATCAAGGGCTGTAGTTTTTATGAGAGTTTGTTCAGTCTTGGTTACTTTTTTACAGGATGCACTCACAGCTATACTAAAAACAATAGTTTATCTTCCAACTTGGAAAGCTGCATTTTCTGCTATGACATAGCAGTAATAGGTGTCTTGACCAGTTGAGCACTAGAGGCCCTTTTGCTTGCACCTGCATTGCAGGCCAGGAATTTCTAGGAAGCCATTTCCAAAGCTACTGCTAGGTGGCCTGCCAGGTTTTGGGGTTTGGTTTAACCAGAGAATAGCAAATGCCAGCCTTGGGGTGCCCAGGCTCTGTGAGAAACCTCCAGTGAGCTGCTATTCCAACCTACCACTATAAGGGTGGCAAGAACCACTCACTGGTAGAGTCAAACCATTTATTTTTTCAAATGACAAGATTACAACTATCTTCAGGTTACTAAAATACTATAACAGCCAGATGTAGTGGTACACTCCTGTAGTCCCAGCTATTTGGGAGGCTGAGGTGGGAGAATCTCTTGAGCCCAGGAGTTCGGGGCCAGTCTGGGCAACATAGTGAGACCCTGTCTGTAAAAAATAAAATAAATACCTAAAATGTTCCAACATAAAGCAGCTTGCATACTTTTCAGAATCAGTGAGCACTAGTTTTAGAGGTAGATTGCCTGGATTCCACTCCTACCCCCATTATTCCTAATGATCTGAATGGCATTGACCAAGTTACATAATCTCTGTGCATCAGTTTGCTCATGTGTAAAGCAGGCCTAACAATAGAATCTGTTAGGAAGGGTTGTTAGGATAAAAGTGGTCAGAACAGCAAGGGACACATAAGTGCTAAATAAACATTATCATTTTAGGCTTACTACTTTATAATTTCCAATAAATGATAGTGGATCATAATAAAGAACTACAGAACCTTGTTAAGGGCAGTGCAGGGCTGTGTTTAAAATTGTGCAAGTTGTTCACGCACAATTCTGGGGGGGTGGAAGCAGTCACCACCTAGTCACTATAGACTGATCTTTTTTAGAGATAGGGTCTCGCTCTGTTGCCCACACTGGAGCGCAGTGGTCCAGTCACAGCTCACTGTAACCTTGAACACTGGGGCTCAAGCAATCCTCCTCCCTCAGCCTGCTGAGTAGCTGGGACTATGACCAGCTTTTTTTTTTTTTCTTAATTTTTTCTTGCAGAGATGTGGTCTTGCTATGTTGCCAAGACTGGTCTTGAATTCCTGGGCTCAAGCAATCCTCCTGCCTCAGCCTCCCGAAGTGCTGGGATTATAGGCATGAGCCACTGAGCCCGGCCTAAGTCACTGCAGATTTATAGTCATGATAATTTTCTGGCACCTAGCAGTACCGTGTGTTGGAGTACCTTTTTCTATTCACACAAATTCCTTTTTTGGGCTAGGATCACAAGGTTGGGTGGGAGTGTATAATCTTGAATATGACTTCAATTCTGTACTGATAAAATGAAATTTCCTCATACATCCTGGACTACAGAATTTTAAGAGGAAAATTATCCAGGTTTAAAACCACTTAGTTCAAACTAATGTTTTAAAAAATTATTTACTGTTATATGCAAAACTGTGCTAGTGAGTAGGAGGCTGTGATAGATGTAAATAAAAAGATGATTATGAGACAGCTCATGATCAGGGAACTTTCTCTTAACACTATTGGTTGGAGTGTAAATTATTATAGTCTTCTGGAGGCAAACTGACACTATTTTATACTTATATCCTCTTTGACACAGTAATTCCATATCTAGAAATTTATCCTACAGAAACACAAGTATGTGAAGATAAATGTACAATGACATTCACTGCAGTTTTGTTTGTAATTAAAAAAATAGCAACAATAAAACAACAAAAACTAGAAGTACTGGTAAGAAAAATACTAAGTAACAGTAAAGGAGATATTTGGATATGAAAAAATGGTGAGGCTG
Source organism: Daubentonia madagascariensis (assembly GCA_023783475.1). Classification (NCBI taxonomy): domain Eukaryota; kingdom Metazoa; phylum Chordata; class Mammalia; order Primates; family Daubentoniidae; genus Daubentonia; species Daubentonia madagascariensis. The sequence continues at coordinate 8,891,354 of JAKFHU010002088.1, forward strand.
GTATAAATACCAATTAGCATCATTCCTTAACAGTCAACCAAAATAAGTGGGAAATGGCCAGCCATTTGTACGGTACATACATTTTTGTTTGTTGATGTTTCAGATAATTTTGCATTACACATGTGCTTTTTGCCATATGTTGTGTGCTGTCTCAAAAAAAAGAATTTGTGAGAGCAAAACACCAGATTCGAGCCACCGTGCCCAGCCTCTCACAAACTTTAATAAACACAGTAAGTTTTTTCCTTTCTATACTAAATACAATATATGACAAACACTTGCAGAATCAGAAATCCCTTCAAAAGCAAATTCTTATGGATAGAAACAATGCTAATAAATTTCTTGTATCCATTCAAGCTTGCCGTGTCTATGTAAAAGCATCGACCAGATTAAGTGTCTAGCCTGAAGGCTCATAAATTACCTGTAGTGAAACAGCACAGCTGGGGCCTGATACTGGTTTCATGGCATTCCTCACTTCACTGAAATGCACAGGCCTGACTTCTTGGCCATTAAATTAGGTTCTAGTTTGGAGAACTGCAGGGCTAAGCAAGATAACAGAAGGGAATCCTCCTAGTACAGTGGCCAAGGTGTTGCCCCCCAACCATCATCAGCTGGGAATTTTGTCAAAAATGCAAATTCTGGCCCAGTGTGGTGGCTCACACCTGTAATCCTAGCACTGTGGGAGGCCAAGGCGGGAGGATCACTTTGAGGCCAGGAGTTGGAGACCAGCTTGAGCAAGAGTGAGACCCACCAAAAACGTAAAAAAATTAGCCAGGTGTGGTGGCACGCACCTGTTGTCCTAGCTACTTGGGAGGCTGGGGCAGGAGGATGGCTTGAGCCCAGGAGTTTGAGGTTGCAGTGAGCTATGATGACGCCACTGCACCCTAGCCAGGGCGACAGAGTGAATGTCTCAACAACAACAAAAAAACAAACAAAAAAACAAACCCCAAAAACCAAATTCTTGGGCCCTACCCTACACCTAAATCAGAAACTTACCTTTCACAGTTTTCTAGGTGTTTCTAACTATCACTGAAGTTTTGAGAACCAACATTGTTTGTTTGTTTTGAGGTTCTACTCTGCAGCCCTGACTGAATTCAAATACCCTGTTAGTTAATAGGGGTTTGACTTTGGGCAAGTTACTTAACCTCTCTAAGCTTCCTTTGGTCATTATAAAAGGGGATTAATAACAGTACTTCAAAATTGCTATGAGGGAGTACAGTGATGACAGGGCCTTTCATACTGTAAATTCAGCCATTGGCTTCCTATTTCCCTATTCGTGGCAGGTAGGGGAATGTCTGTGCCAAGCTGCTCCCCCCAACTCCACACATACTGGTCCTTTTCCCCAATCACCTCCTCCAACCCCCATTCTCCATTATTCTTTCCTGGGTAATTTTTCATTCCTCAGATCTTTTTAAATGCCACTTTCTTGGGAGAGCCTTCAGATACCTCCACATCCCCCACTCCTTTATTAATGGGTGTTTCTTAAAGCACCCTGCATTTTTCCTTCATCACTTTAACAATTTGTAATTGCCTATTTATTTTAATTAATCTGTCTTTTGTCCATAACCCATGAGCTCCACCAGGGACCTTGTCAGTCTTGTTCTCTCCCATACCCTCAGTACCAATAGTGGTCTAGGATCATAGCAGGCATTAAATATTGATGGAAAACAGTACAATCGGTTTCTGAATTTGGATTCAGAATGGGATAGCAAACTGTCCAAAATCACAGATTAGTAGCAGACTTGATCCCGTCTCCCTACTTGCAACCCAAGACTCCATCCCCATCTGACAAGAATGTTCCTAAACTACCCCCTACTATATTTTGAGCACTCCAAAGTTCAGAAAGGGAGGGAACAGAGCAGTGTGAAGAATAGGGGGGAAGTGATTTGGTTCGGCCTCTCCTCTCTGGACCGTCACGTGGGCATATTGTAAAGTGAGGGACTGAGGCAATAACGAAGTGGCAGGGCAGCTTACAAAGGCAGCTTCAAGGATAGAATCAGTGAAGGGACTGCCACTGTAAGCAGCTTAGGCGGGGAGGCTGGGGAAGAAGGCATGGAGACCCTGCCGAGAACTAACATTCTAATAAATTACAGTTGACTCTTAACACTTACATGTAGATTTTCTTCTGCTACCTGAGACAAGACCAACTCCCCTCCTCCTCAGCCTATTCCACGTGAAGATGAAAATGAAGACTTTTATGAGGATCCACTTCTACTTAATGAATAAATGTATTTCCTCTCATGATTTTTTTTTTAGCGATAAGCAGCTCACTGTCACCGAGGCTAGAGTGCAGCAGCGTGATCATAGCTCACTGCAGCCTCGAACTCCCGGGCTCAAGCAATCCTCCCTGCCTCAGCCTCCCAAGTAGCAAGGACTACAGGCTCACACCATCACACCTCAGTCTCCTAAGTAGCTGGGACTACAGGAGTGTGCCACCACGCCTGGCTTTCAAAAAATTTTTTTTGTAGAGACAGGGTCTCACTATGTTGCCTTAGGCTGTGATTTTCTTAGTAACCTTTTTTTCCTAGCTTTATTGTAAGAATACAATACTGTATTCTTAGAATATGTCAGTATACAACATACAAAATATGCTAATTGACTGTTATCAGTAAGGCTTCCTCTGATCAGCACTAGGCTATCAAGTTTTGGGGGAGTCAAAAGCTGGATTTTTCAACTACATGAGGGTGGGGGGAGTCAGTACCCCTTAACCCTCATTGTTCAAGGGTCAACTGTACTTCTAATTTCTCCTTAAAACCAAGCCCAGTATCAAAATTATAAAATACTTCAGAGAATTACCATTTGACAAGAAATGGTTTTAAACAATAAAAAACTACTGAAAACTCATAAAGCTGTATTTAAAAAATGGTCAACAAGTGTTAACTTTTTGCAACAGAGGTCACAGTTAATGGCCACAGAATAAAGCAGATAAAAAAATGAGTTCAGGTGTCCAAAAACCTGGGATTAAATCTTGGCTCTACCACTTAAGGCCTTAAGATTGAGTTAATGGTGTTCTCAAAGCAGTTGTAAAGAGAGAAATCAGAAGGGCATTTTTAATTTTTTCATCTGAATATCACAAAAATCTAGTAATTTCTCCATGGGTTATACACTAATTACTAAACAGTAGGCCCTATTTGTTATATGCCAGGAACCATTAGTGATAGGTTAAGGAGAGCACAGAAAGGTCTAAAACTGGAGAGTGGGGATGTCAAGGAATGCAGAAGCAAATGTCTTAGAAACCTTTTCACAAACATTATCTCTTAATTCTCAGAACAATCGGTTCAGATAGTTTCTGAGAGTTTCAGTAATTTACCTGAGTACTTTGCTATCCTAAGTGTGGCCCCTCACCTAGCACCACCTGAGAGCTTGCTAAAAATGCAGAATCTTGGGCTAAAACCCAGATCTGATTCAGATATGCATTTTATCAAGATCTCTAGATAATTTCTATGCATACTAGTTAAGGTTTGAGACATTTAGCCCTACTGCATGTCACTCTGTCTGGTACAGCTGGGATTAGGGATAAGCCTAAGCCAAGTATTTAAAAATGCCCTTAGAGAAGCAACAAATGGATTGAAGAGAACTCTTCATGGGCAGCAGAGGAATCTTTTCTAAAAGAGCCTTGGGACAGAGAACTGCAGATAATGTTCTGAGGTTGGAGGAGAACTGCACAACCAAGAGCCTTGTAAGCAGGCTGAAGAGCCAGAAGGCAGTGGACAGATATAGAAGTTTATACCAGAAAATATAAATTTACATTTTTTAAGGCAAGGGGTTAAGTGGAGAATCAGTATGTTTTCAGCAGAGATTATTTTATGTGGCCCAGTCACAGAAATTCTTTAAAACTAGGCATATAAAATTCACCTGAGCTTCCAATTTCAAACTAAGGTTACAAAGCTCTTCATTAGGACAAATGTTTTGTTAGCACCAAGCAGAACCAGAACCTACCCGTTTGTTAGTGTTTTAAATAGTGAAGACCTCAACCCACATGAAAGCTGATAGGGCTGTATGAGTTAACTATGCTTTCCCCAGGCCTGTAGAAGACTACTCAAAATGATTAGAAGTGATTATTAATTAGCTTTCTGAACATCTACAGTTTTGGTTGTAAAGCTTTTGATGATACAGCCCTTGGCAGGTTTATAGGCCATTTTCATCAAAAGTTGTTAATAAACCTACTTGTTTTATACCAAATTAGAAATGTGTCTGGGGTACAACTGACTGATGCAAAATGACTATGTTCTTCTGGGAGCATGGTAACTAGATTTATTATGTAATTTTGTCTAGGGAAGGCTACATAGAAGCAAATTATCTAAATTTGAAATTTACTTACATCTCTGAAAGTTTGTATCATCTCATTTCTACAAAGCACAATTAGGAGAGGTAAAACTGATCATTACAAAGCAGGAAACCAAAATGGGGCTGTTGACTTGCCTTTGGTCACATGAAAAGCAGAGGTGGAACTCAAAGCTATAATCATTCTAGCCTCTTCCATCTACCAACTGCTTTCATTGAATTGGTCTTTAACATGATGTCTGATGTCCATAACAGTCCTACAAAACTCATGTCTTGACTATATGGTGGTCTACCAGGCTTCTGTTTGTATATTAAACACTATCTTTCAGAAACAAAGGTTTCTCTTTGGTATTCTACATCCTGATTTATACCTCATTCCTATTGATACTATTTTTTCTTCATTTTCCTCTATTCCCCATTCTTTACTTTAAAATAACTTTGTGCTATCTTTTAAAAAGTCACTTTAGATTACTTTAAAAACAAATCAAGGTCTAGATTAAAAATTATTTTGTTGCACTGTTTAGAATTGCAAACAAGTAAAGTTAGGGACACTTTTCCCCCTCTTCTGAATAGGTACCAAAAAGTTTTGCTCATCTAATTTTAAAATTTGAACAAATCTTTATTTAAATAAATACAGAGGCAAAAAGATAGCAGAAAAGGGGGAAAATGAAAAATAGTCCAAAAAGGCAAGAGAAACACATTAGAGTGAATTTCTTGAATTGTTCTAATCACTGCCTTCCAAAAGGCTGTTTCAAATTAACCATTAACAACTATCACTTTTCAGCTGTAACTACCAAAACAATAATCATCAGATGCCATATAAACTATAGAAAGGGCCAAAGATTCTCTATGTAAAATATAGAGATCACAGAACTGCCTTAAAATACAAAGAAAATTTTATTTGTGTTATCAAAGACTCTAAGAAATGATGACATAATAAGGTTAACAGGAGTTGATGGCAAGACACAAATAGGTTTTTTGAAAAGTTATAGATGATTAATCATTTTGTTTCATTCAACCTTCCCTGGATTAAGTTAGAGAGCATCTTTGGTATGCTCCCAACTGAATCTTAAGCATGATGAGTCCAGGCAACACAATTACGGTTCCCTTCTTTCAGTCCTCATTATCTCTTTTTTTTTTCTTTTTCTTTTTCTTCTCTGGACTCTGAAAATAACAAACAAGAGAGCTTATGAAAGAGCTGTAATTGTAGGAGTGAGTAATAACTTTTCCTTATAAAATGCAAAATAGTTTTCCTTGAAAACATATTTGGGATAAAGATTAAAATCTAAGATATAAAAAGTGAGCTTTAGCAAATCATATTCTCTTCCTCCCTCGAAGAAAACTTTTTAATAAGATTCTAGATTTGGAAATGGCCTTTTATAATATAAATACAAGGCCACTTTATTTTTACCTTTCCATCAATGAAAATCATTTTTTAAAATGGCTGCTCATTTCTGATGCAAAGAGTAGATTAAAAAATAGATATCTGCCCTGGCCAAGCAAGTACTGGTATTTACAAACAGACATACAGGAACTGCTGTGCTGGTACATGGTTCTTCCTCAGAAAGTGGTTCTTCTTTAATGTGTTTCTTTTTATCCTTTTTCTTCTTCTTCTTCACAGATGTTTCCTCCTCTTCTACCACTTCTTCCTCCTCTTCTTCAACTGAATAGGGGCAAGTGTAAAGGCATAACAAATTAACACTGTATCACATCTCATTCCCTCCAAAAACTTTTGAGTCCTAATTTTTTCCATCATTCCCATCAACTATCCAATATTTATTATGTTCATTTCCTAACTGGAAAGGTCCTTCAAGGCCTACCTCGTCCAATACCACTAACCTCACAAGAGATATAGATGAAGCTCAGAGAGAAGTAATTTAATTTTCTCATGCAAGCAGGTATAGAAATCATGATTAAAACAAAGGTCATCTGATCTCCAATCTTTTCCGGGAAGAGTCTATTATGTTAGAAATGGTTAAGAACTGGTGCTGTGAAGTCAGAAGACCTGGGATTACTCTACCTGCTGTGACCCTTGGTAATTTATTTAACCTCTGTAAAACTCCGTATCCTGATCTAAAAAGTTTAAGAATGTCTATCTCATTGATTATTGAAATTTAGAGATAATACATACAAAATACTAAGTATAATGCTTAGAATTAGAATGAGGACTCAACAGGTAACTATCATTAGAAATTCACTGACCAAATACTTATTTAGCACCAATTATATGCTGGGCCCTATTCTAAACAATTAGAGACAGCAAGGTACAAAACAGATTAAAAAAAAAAAAAACCCCTCTGTTGTTATGAATCTTATCTATTTTAGTGGGAGTGGAAAGACATAAAATAAATGATACATTACATAATAGATAGTAATCCATACTAAAGATAAAAATAAAGCAGAAAGAGGAATGTTGGAGAAGGGCAGTACATATGGACATTTTAGACAGAATGGTTAGGCAAATACCTAGAAGAGGTGAGGGAGTGAATGATGCCCATATCTGGAGGAAAAATATTCCTGGTAGACAGAACAGCAAATGCTAAGGTCCTAAGGTTTTTTGGAGGGTAAGTGGGGGAACTGGATGGCAAGTCCAGGAAACAGCAAGCAGGCCAGTGTGGCTGGGGCAGAGTGAACAAGGAGTAGAAATTTAGAAGAGATCAGAAAGCTAATGGTGGTTCCACTGTGGCCACTACATTCTTTCAAAGTAGAACTGAGAGGTCCTGGTGCCAGAATAGATTTGGTTTACGAGAAGAGAGTCAAGGTCGACGGCCGAAGCAACTGGAATTGCCACGTATGAGATGGGGAAAACTGTGGGGTGACAGATAAATTTGAAAACTTACTGGATACAAAATCTAGAGTTTGGTATTTCAAATGCTACCAATGGGTTTAGGGATCTCCTTACTTTTCATAGAAGCATAGAAGTTAAATAATTTGTTTATGTTTTCTCTATCCAAGGTAAGAGTTCACATTTGTTGTTTATAATTTTTAATTATTATGGGTACATAGTAGTTGTATATCTTTATAGGGTACATGTGATGTTTTGATACAGGCAAACAATGTGAATTAATCCAATCAGGGTAATTGGGGTATCCATCATCTCAGGCATTTAAAAAAATACGGAATGCTTCATGAATTGGCCTGTCATCCTTGTGCAGGGACCATGCTCATCTTCTCTGTATTGTTCCAACCTTAGTATATGTGCTGCCGAAGCAAGCACCTCATTTGTTGATAGTACACTTTTGACCACTAAGCTACTTAGAAACCAGGTTAAAGCAATTATTGCTTTAATGCTTTACTCTCCTACTAGACTAGCTGTTAGGTGCTCAATAAACACAGGTACAACTAATAAATGGGAGCAGGATACTTGCTTATCGACTTTACGAGACTGCCTAGTTCACTGGTGAGCACCTATCAAATACTACTGCTATGATAGCAGGGTACCCAGTATGCTACTCTTCTAGTCCACTCCATATAACAGAAACAATGAAGAAAACCACTGCTCCATCAATTCTACATTCATTCCTGACAAAATACAATAATTTGTCAGCAACCAATTTAGAAACTACATTCCTTTTTTACCCCCATTGTAATTCTCAAAATAGTTCATGTGGTATAAAGTGAAGTTTTGGTACTCCTAGTAAAATATTTAATCCCACATATTCAAAAATAAGCTTCTCACATTCCTCTGTGAAGTCTGATAAATTTAACAATATCCAAACTATTTCCAGAGAATATAATGGCATATTAAAACACCATTCGCTTTCAATATGGGTGGTTTTACAATATGGCATGTATGTCTAAGACACTTACAAAGTCTGTACTTCTTAAGAAATAAGAGTATAAACAGCATTAAAAAAATTCAAACTAACCTTTAACTTTAATCTTGGCTTTTTTCGCTTTCTTTTCAGTAATTTCATCCTCTTTATCTACCTCTTCTATTTTGCGTTTTTTAGAACAGGTTGGAAGCGTGGAGTCACCAGAAGGATCATAAGTCTTCACTTCACTGAAAGAGCCAAAGAGTTTTAGAAAATCTCTACAAATGTATGTAATCAAAATAATTCTCAAGAGATGTAAAGAAAATGCCATTAGAAAATACTTACATAAGCATACAATGATGCTTCATTTTAGTGGCTTTGGGGTAGTTTATGAAGACTAATAGTTTCCAAAAGGTAAAGGTATTAGTATTTTTCAAGTAGGTCAATCACATTCAAGAAGTGGTGAGCTAAATGAATTCTGATTTAGTAATCAATGTAGTTACTATGGTACAGGAAAACACTCAATCAGCATAGGGGGAAATGAAAAGAGAAAATCTCTTTACCGCTGACTAGTAACCAGAAAGTGAAAACCGAACCAATTCAACTATTAAAGCATTGGGTGATTATATGAAGGGGAAAAAAACCCCAGAAAAAAATCGAAACCAAGTTTAATGAAGACATCTTCATCACAAGATACCAAGAGGCAGAGAAACAAGAGGGAATAGGCATGGATAAAGATACCCAAGAAAACAACATTTGCTTTTGTTTTAATGTAGCAGAAAGAAAACACTGAAGTGAGTGCCTAAAATGTAAACTAACTCTTATAATTGGTGCTTTAAGTGCATGTGTTTAAAGTGAAAAGTGTAATGGCACAGGAACATAGAAGTTTGTGAAAACAAGCTAAAGAATGTTCTATTTCTTAAGTGGACTTGTAGATGCATGACTCTTTTTTATAGGTTAAAAACATTTATAATTTCAGAAACAAAGACCCACATTTGTCAACTAAAGACAATTACAGACTTTAAAAATTGCAGAATATATGGCCACTGAAGAACACTTGGAAAATTCACAAAATATAAAAAGAAAATTATTAACGCTCATATGAATACATTTGGTTTCTTCCCAGAATATAGGAAAATAATTTTCTGAATGTGTATATTTAAATACATATTTATAATTGATATTATTACATATAGCTCTCTTTACCCACTTATAGCCTAAGATTTTACTATTCAAATTTGTAAAGGATTACAAGAGTCCTAACAGCAAAATTGATTGGGTTAATGATTATGATCATTTTTAAGGATTTTGATATATATTGTCAAACACTTTCCCAAAAAAGCTGTACCACATTCTACTTTCATCATCAAACCTCACCAGTATTGAGCATTACTTTAAATAATAGCCAAAACACCTCTCCACACACAAATCTTTGGTTAATTTGACAGTTAAGTCTGAATACTTTATCACACCTCAGCTATTTTTAGACTTGTCTTCTTTCTTTACATTTAAAAAATAATAGGTTTCAAGCACAGCGGAGGAGGGGGGAGGAGGCCAAAAAAAAAACAAAAAAAAAAAAACAAGGTTTCATTGTGGATTAACTCTGAACAAACTTTCTTTTTGACAAATGGCACACTACAGAGGAACTTAAAATTTACTATCAATATTTGGGAATGAGAAGTTAAATATATGCAATATGATTAAAAACGAGAAGTGAATATGGAAAACTAAATGGCAAGGAAAGAAATTAGGGGTGCACAACATGGTGACTATAGTTAATAACAATGTGTTGTATCCTTGAAAATTGCTGAACAATTTTAAATGTCCCCACTACAAAAAAGATAAGTACATAAAATGTATATGTTAATTAGCTTGCATGTACACGATAAAGATAGACAATTCTGATTGTCAATAAAAGAATTTCCAAAAAACTAGGGGCACATTGAGGTAAAGTTTACAATAAAACATTCCTGTCAATAATATAACATTTAAATAAACAGAAGCCATTCACCCATTCTCCCCTAAATGTGCTCACCTTTTGTGTTCATATTTTTCTGCTTTTGCTAATGCCTTTCCTGTTCCACTTATTTTTCTTATCTAAGATGAAAAAGGAAAATTACAAATAAAATTCTAAGTCATAATCTCTTTATACTACAGTATATAGTGTAACGAATCAGTGGGACAGCAAGCATCAATTCCTGCTAATTTTGTTATTTTTTATTTTCTCTGTGTTATTTTGAACAGCATATCTTAATGGCAAACATTGTTCAATACAGAATGCTTGGTAAATATAAGAAATTATTAACAGGAGGCACAAAAACAATCTATTAGACATACTAAAATGTATCACAATATAAAACTGTTTACCAGGTAAAATAAGTTCATAAATCTACTTAGTTTATTAACTTTGGACAGGTAACACTTTTGCAATAGGTAGAATTTGGTTCTTACCCCTCTATCTTCCAAAGTTCTCAACCTGGCTTCTAATTTGGCTCTGTTCTCAACTCCCATCGCAGAACTAGAATCCTCACCAAATGCATCATAACGGATAGCCAGAACAGTTTTGGCTGCCAGCATTCGAGAAATCTAATAGAAAGTACAAAGTTGGAGGCAATCAAACTATATTCCAAGTTGAGATGTAAAGTCCTCAATAATTTATTCACGAGAAAATTACAGCAAGTCATCACATGACCATTTATTCTAGGATTTTTTTAAAAATCAGGAATTATAAAATTATTATTGAGTCACACAACTCAAATCACTTACCATTTCAACCTGGGCCACAATACAATAGCTAACTGATTATATATCACCACCAACACTTTTGTCTAAAATTAGCTCAAACGGCCAGGTGCTTGTGTCTCCTAGCACTCTGGGAGGCTGAGGCGGGAGGACTACTTGAGCTCAGGAGTTTGAGACCAGCCTGAGCAAAAGCGAGACCCCGTCTCTACTTAAAAACAAAAAAGCAAAAAAGAAAGAAAAAGAAAAAAAAAAGATTAGCTGGGCACCATGGCACATGCCTGTAGTCCCTGTAGGGGGGGGGCTGAGGCAGGCAGATTATCTGAGGTTGCAGTGAGCTATGACCCCACTACACTCTACCTGGGGGTGACAGAATGAGAATCTGTCTCTAAAATAAATAAAATAAAATAAAATAAGCTTTAACAATTTTCCAGTGTGTTCCTTAGTTTCTACTCTGTGACATTACTTCTATGCTCTGTAGTCACCCCAAACAAGTCATCCTTTTCCCCATAACAATCTTAAATATTTGTGGGTCCTTTTTCAAGCTAATTAACATTTTATTTTACTGAATGCTTTACTTCCTGCATCACTCTGCTCTGAATTTTATCAAATTTCAGTTTAATTCTGTTAAATTATGCATCCTACAAAAAGGCTGAAAGGATTTAATTTGCCTAAGCCTCAGTTTTATCATCTGCAAAATAGAGATACCTATACTTATTAAAGGATTTAGTGAAGTTCTGTTAAAATGTTTTAGCATTTCATAATTCATAAATGTTGTTAAACTGGTTTTCCTGCCACACAGAATACTTTTGGTATGCCGCCCACAGATGGATTCTAGAGGAAAAAAACACACAGAAGAAAATGCCTTCAATTGGTCCAATAACGATATCCTCTAACCTTTTCTTTCAGTATACAAATATTCTTTTCATTTAAAGAACTCACCATTCTTTATTTAATGAGAAAGAGAATGGAAAGATTTGATATACACTACAGAGCAGAAGAAAAATGGGTTGGTATAGGAAAAAAAAGAAAAAGCCCAACCTTGAAAAAACTGTAACTCACCTTTCCTTTGTGTTTTGGACTTGTCTGGCCTACAAGTGAAGCATGATAAATGAGACCGTATTTAGGAGTATCCCGTCTAGACTTGAGGGCTCTGAAGAGTGCCTTTTCTGCTCCAAGAATCTGAACTGTAGAAGCTGCATGCTTGGCCAAATTCAAAAGAGAACCTCCAAAAGAAAAAAATAGTTACAAAGAATGCACTTCCAAATATTTGAAACTTTCATGTATTAAAACAAAAGACCTGTAATTATTATACCCATCATAAATAAAAATCTCATATAATCCAGGATTTCATTTTCCAGAATTCCCTAAATTTCTGATGTTTCATTTGTGACTTTCGTTAGCATATGCACAGTTTTGCAACAAATGCCTAGGAAAAACTGAAGGTTAAGCTTATTAGTTCAATGTTACTTATTAGCCAGAGACAATATTACTATTCTAAATTCTATTAGCATACCACCCAGGTGATATAAATGTCACACACATACCAATCTAGCCCCCAATTTCTGAGATTTTGAATATTAAATATTCTATTGCTTTAGAGATTTAAAAGAATGCACAAATAAACAAATGTATTAGGACATCTCAGAAGCCTAACTATGTGATAAAAATCAAACTTAATTTAACCCTGTTCTTGCAGATATGGATTAGGAAGAGATAAACCTAGAAATACATAGTAGTCCCCTCTTATCTGTGCTTCACCTTCTGCAGTTTCAATTACTAATGGTCAATTGCAGTGTGAAAATATTAAATGAAAAATTACAGAAATAAACAATTCATAAGTCTTAAATCTTTTGTCCCACTCAGGTTACCCGGGACGTGAATCATTCCTTTGTCCAGTATACCTACATTGTATATGCTATCTACCCACTACTCATTTAGTAGCCCTCTCACTTATGTAGCATGGCAGTGCTTGTGTTCAAGTAACCCTTATTTTACCAAATAATGGCCCACAGCATAAGAATAGTGATGCTGGCATATTGTTATAATGGTTCTATTTTATTAGTCACTGTTGTTAATCTCTTACTGTGCCTAATTTATAAATTAAACTTTATCATAGGTATATACATATAGGAATAAACATAGCATATTCAGTGTAGGTTTCAGTTACTATCCAAGGTTTCAGGTATCCACGGGTGTGTAGGTGTGTCTTGGAATGTACCCCCCATGGATTGGTGGTGGGGGGAGGGGCACTGTTATACTAATAAGTTACCAAGATGCTGCTTAGTTGCATTTGCTGCTTGGTTGCATAGAATATATATATCAGAAAACACACTCAATATTAATGCTATGAACTCAACCACTAGAGACATTTTTAAAAGTGCAACACACACATTTTTGTTAATCCCTGAATCTCTTATGCTACAAGTTTAGCTATACCATGAAAATGTGGGAGAAGACAATGAAATCATCTGATCTTGTATGTGAGGACACTTGAATGAAATTATTTGTCTGATTAAAATGCAGCTAAAGGAGTTACTCCATTTTAAACACTTTGATGTAGATGATAAGATTTGTTGTGATAGATTATCACCATGTTTCCAGTAATATAAAACAATGAATTGGTACTTCATTTTATTTGCAGGTATTCAATCATATAGCATTTTAATGGTAGCATATTATCCTTACAATTTCACCTACATGCGTTTTTATTATAAATCAGTTATTCAAAATATTTTTGAAAGTCAAATATATTAAAACAGCATACTCAATAGAAACTGAGATAATCAATGAACAGCATACATCACTTGTGATTTCTTAAAATTGCACTGAAATCTTGGTTGATAAGTTTTTATTATGAAAAATGTTAATTGATTTTATCGTCCTCCATTCATCTGATTATTCTAATTAACCATAACAAACTTCTAAAAATGGACCACAAGTGTCTCAGAAGAGGTAGTGACTAAAGATGCCTTCATTATCCAAAAGGAAATCAGGCAAACAAACAAAAATCATCATTGAACACTTGGCCTTTAGCCCTCACCTATATACCATCTACTTGATTTTTTTAGTTATCTAAAATTTCTTTAGTTACTGTCAAAAAAAAAAAAAAAAAAAAAAAAACACTAGCCAGAAAACTCAACTTCAAATTCATGTTTACAAATTACATTAAAACCATCACCTGCATGAGCAATAAGCCGTGCTCCAACTAATTCCCCAACCATGACTGTAACATTGGGTGCAATGGCCATCATACGATTTTGTAGATATTCATAGAGCTGGGTTCTATATTCAGAGATTTCAATCACCTAGGAACAAAAGAATAAAACGAGTAAGTCACAAATATCTTATGAGTAAAAACAACATAAAATTCATGTCTACGGCCAGGCGCTGTTGCTCATGCCTGTAATCCTAGCATGCTGAGAGGCCAAGGTGGGAGGATTGCTTGAAGCCAGGAGTTCGAGACTATCCTGAGCAAGAGGGAGACCCTGTCTTTACCAAAAAAAAATAGAAAAATTAGTCAGGCGTAGTGCTGTGCGCCTGGAGTCCCAGCTACTTGGGAGGCCGAGGCAGGAGGATGGCTTGAACCCAGGACTTTGAGGTTGCAGTGAGCTATGATGATTCCACTGCACTCTAGCCTGCACAGCAGAACGAGACTCTGTCTCAAAAAAATATATAAATAAATAAATAATCGTATGTCTAAAGCATTGGAGCCCTAAATTATCAAGTACTAGCTACACGACCCTGGGTACGTTAACTACTCTTAACATCAGTTTTCTATAAAATGGCTATAATGAAGACTTTATTATATAATGTATACAAACCACTTAGTACACTGCCTGAAAATGTTAGGCAATATTATTTTATTTTAAAAGATTCCAAGGAACAGACATTTGCGTCACCCCTTCTGTGATTCTTGTAGGGCTATCTCCAAATACGAGGGGAAAAAAAACACTACAAGCCTCAGATATAAAACTCAGAATTAAATAACTCAACCCATACTTCTCTGCCTTGTTAATGGATTTTTGGCTAATGTATTATTCAGACCATGCTAACAATACAAATTATTTCATTTTAGTATATATTTCCCTCTTTTAAATATACAAATCATGATGGCATCAGATGAGGTAGTGACTGAACACCCTCACATTTATGTTATCAGGTGAACATTAAGTGTAAAAATCATCATTGCCATCAGAAGATTAGCATTATAGAGCTGGTAACACCACAATTAGATTCTCCACGAGTATAATTTACCTGGGTGCAAAGATGTAGAATATTGCAAATATCCTCTTCTGAAACCTCTGTTCCCATAGATATTTCTGCAGCTGCTTTCACTTCTGCTTCAACTTCTTCTGGCAGCAATTCAGAAAGTTTGGCAGAGGCATAGTTCTTCCTATCGCCTATGGAATGTTTGCAGAGGATGAGGGAGAATCACTCTTCAACAAATTATTTAAAATCCACCAAATAGTCAAAAGAAAAAGTACGGATAAGCCAATGAAAAGGATGCCTAAACAAAACAAAAAGTAAACAAGTTTGACCTAGTAGTTTTTCTTATTTAAAGGTTTGATTTTAAAGATAAAATTTCTCCCCATCACCTCCCTCCAAAAAATAATCAAGTGTAAAAATAAGACAAAATATTCCACAAAAACTTATTTCAGAAAAGGAGGAAAAAATTAAAGATAGGAGTAATAGTATTGTCATAGACAATTTTTATTGAAGCCAGGCCTGGTAATTCTTAGAGTGGTTATATGGTAATATAATATGAGGCAAGTAATCCATATTTATTAACAATCATAAGGTTCCTCTACTAATAGTACTATTACTATGCTACTAATAGTATAGTACTACTATACTATTAGAATGTAACATCAACAATATAGATAGCAAAACTACTATCAGTATTAGGTATTATTAATGTTCTAATACAGGACTGACCTAAGCCTACAGTTGTCCCCATTAATGGCAAATTTACTGATATTCACCATAAGAAGCCATTTTAAGAAAAACCAAATTAGAGAACTATGTTCTCTGTTGCACAGACCATCAAAATCAAAGTTAAAATTCACTTTGTGAAATCTAACAGACATTAAATTGCTCACTTCCCAAGTACATAGAAATCGTAAAAAAAACCTAAACAAACAAAAAACAACAACCCTGGGAATGTTGTTTAAGAAAAAAATACTGTAACTTGCATTTTGGGATGCAACCAAATTCATTTATTTTCAATTCCTTAAAGGATGAACAAATTACTCACCAACTTTCTGTAAACACTTGCAGTATGTCAAATTATCTGAAATAATTTTTCCTAATTCAGGAAAATGCCAACCATACCATTCTCGACACCGCATAATATAGTTGTTTAGTTCTTTGTCCAAATCATCTAACAAGGCTGCAACAGATTAAAATGAAAAGAAAACAGGAAAAAAAGGATTTATTACAGTAAAATATACACAACATAAAATTTAACACTTGAACCATTTTCAAATGTACAAATCAGTGGCACTAAGTACATTCGCAATGTTGTGCAATCATTACCACTATCTATTTCCAGGATATTTTTACCATTTCAAACTGAAAAAACTGTACCCATTAAACAATAATTCCTTATTCTCACCTTCCCTCAACCTCTGATAATATACACGACCATATATAAAAGCACTATACTACTTTCTGTCTCTGTGAATTTGCCTATTCTAGGTACCTTATATAAGCAGGATCATGCAGTATTTGTCTTTTTGTCATTGGCTTATTTCACTCAGCATGTTTTCAAGTTTTATCCATGTTGTAGGATGTATTAGGACTAAATTCCTTTTTAAGGCCGGGCGCGATGGCTCACCCCCTGTAATCTCAGCACTCTGGGAGGCCGAGGTGGGTGGATTGCTTGAGCTCAGGAGTTCAAGACCAGCCTGAGCAAGAGTGAGACCCCGTCTCTACCAAAAATAGAGAAAAAAAAAAATCAGATGGGTGTTGTGGGACACGCTTGTAGTCCCAGCTACTAGGGAGGCTGAGCAAGAGAATCGCTTGAGCCCAGGAGTTGGAGGTTGCAGTGAGCTGCAAGGACACCACTGCGCTCTACCCAGGGCAACAGAGTAAGGACTCTGTCTCAGTAACAAAAACAACAACAAAAAAACCACAAGGCAAGCGGTTAACCCTCCTAAAATCCCCCCCTTAATATACATAAATAAAAAAATAAAAATAAAAAAATTAATTCCTTTTTAAGGCTGCACTACATTCCATTGTGTGTACAGGTTGACTATCTGTTATCTAAAATGCTTGGGACCAGAAATGTTTCAGTTTGAAATATTTGCATGTACATAATGAGATATCTTGGAGATGGAAGCCAAAGTACACATATGAAATTCAAAATTCATTTATGTTCCATATACACCTTATGTACATAGCCTAAAGGTAATTTTATACAATATTTTAAATAATTTAAATAATTTTGTGCACGAAACAAAGTTTTGGCTACAACCTGACACATAAGGTCAGGTGCGAAATTTTCCACTTGTGGCTTCATGTCAGCACTCAAAAAGTTTCAGATTTTAGAGCACATTGGACTTTGGATAACAGATGCTCAACGTGAGTATAGGACACTGTGTTTATCCATTTATCTGTTAAGGGATATTTGAGTTGTTTCCACCATTTGGCCACTGTATTATAAATAATGCTACTATGAACATGGGTGTACAAGGGACTCTGGTCCCTACCCTTTTTTTTTTTTTTTTTTTAAATAAAGAAACAGGGTCTTGCTCTGTCACCCAGTCTTGAGTGCAAGGGCACAATCCTAGCTCACTGCAGCCCTGAACTCCTGGGCTCAAGAGATCTTCCAACTTCCCCAGTAGCTGGGACTCCAGGAGCCACCACGCCCTGCTAATTTTAAAAATTGTTTTGTAGAGACCAGGTCTCACTATGCTGCCCAGGCTGGCCTTGAATTTCTGTCCTCAAGTGATTCTTCCGCCTCAGTCCCCAAAGTGCTGGGATTACAGGTGTAAGACACTGTGCCTGGTCGAGTCCCTGCTTTTAATTCCCTTCAGTATATATCTAGAAATAGAATTGCTGTTAGAAGGGAGTTTTAAAATTGGAAAATGCTAAGACTTAGCTGTTTCTAAAAATTATTTACTGTCATATTATAAAACCAACTGAAAAAAGCAGAATATACAACTACACAGATTTGTGGTTTTTAATATCTTTGTGGAAAAACATGAATAAATCGGTTTACATAATGTTAATTATCTCCAACTATTATGGGTATTTTGCATTTTCTAATTTATCTACTTTACTTACTAAAAGTTCTAGCTAATCAATCTCCTTTCTCTTTCTCAACAGATAGAATCACAAAACATAGTTTTATTAGTAGGAAAAACGCACAAAGAACAGAGCAACAGATTAGACTTTTGCATGTACTATACTTACAAATTGCTTGAACAATCATTGTGTCCACTTTATCAGCACTAAACTTCAATCTGTATCGAGACAGGCTGGGGAGAAGGAGGAAAATAAATTAGTAAGATAGCATCTAGGGGAAGTATTTAAATTAACATCTTAAAAAATTTATTTTGCCCAAATCCCTTTCCTCAGAGCTATATTGTTTATAGGCTTTCTATGCAGGAAAATCAGTTAAATAGGAAGACACTTTGCAAGATCAGAAAGTACACATTATGTGACTTTTTTGTGCAGCACATTAATGTTTTATACTACAGGTAAGAAATTCACAGCACTAACATCTGAAAGCAGAAAGCTGTTGAGGAACAATACTGTATATAAGGGTTTCTTAATCTCAGTACTATTGACATGTTGGGCCTCATAATTCTTGTTGTAGGGGGTTTCTGTGTGTTATATGATCTTTAGCAGTATCCCTGACTTTTACCCATTAAAATTGTTAGTAGCAGACCCCATCCCCAGTTACAACAACCAAAAACGTCTGTGGACATTGCCAAATGTCCCCCAGGGGACACCTGATTGCCCTTGATAGAGAACCACTGCTATACACAATGCAGATTAATCACAAGTTTGGATCTTGACTCAGTTTCACTATTTGTTAGAAATGCTTTTTTACAAAGTTCTTCCTGACCTTTGTGCTTTTTGTTCTTATATCTATAACTCAGCAGCTTCAACCCTTTCATTAATCTATGCTCACCTTTTAAAATTTATAGGTACAGACTTTTACTATAGTATTTCTTTAATATAGAGATGTCTTTTAAACCGTGGTAATAATTTTATTAGAGTTATTAGTGAGTAAACCTTAATGAAAATGCTCTGATTACACAGTTGCATAGATTTTGAGTTATCTACCCATTATTCTTTATTTTCTTCATAAACTCTATTATTTTAGTTCAATTTCACAGAATACCAAGTTTTTCATCAACACAGATACAATAACATGGCAATAATGCCTATTCGAAGCGACTAGTTAAATATAGTAGGGTTAATGTAATTCTCTTTGCCTCATTCTAAAAACATATTAAAAATCAGAGTAAATCAATCAATACACACACAAAAAAAATGGAAGGGGAGACCACAGCAAATGAGAGAATTTGGGGAGAAGGCAAGTGGATGGAGGAGTGGCATATAACCTAGCAGAGATAAAAGAAAACCCAAGAAATGTAGGATCCAAGACTAGAGAATTCCTTTGATGAGGTTTTAAAGAGTCCAGGCAATGGAGCCAGACTGCCTGGGTTCAAATCCTGACTTTACCATTTACCAGCTATACGGACTTTGGGCATCGGTTTCCTCATCTGTAAAATGAGGATATTACTACCACCCTTATAACATTGTTAGGAGGATTAAATTAGTATTTTTAACTTCTCAGAACATTTTCTACAGTAATTCTCACCTGTGGGCCAATCCAAGACACATAGCAGCCATTTCACGTGGTTCTACCCCAGGGATTAATCCATCCATTTGTGAACGGATTCCTCTCATAAGTTCATTAACAACAGGACTATGGATACAACTGAGATTCAGCTTTTCCTACAAAAACAACAACATCTGTATTAAATAAAGAAAAAAAAGCTCCTGAGGTTATTTCTTAAATATTGAAATAGTACTGATTTAAATATATGCATTTCTCAGTTTCTAGAAAAGTATAGTTTATAATATGCAGAACACTCGAGTGTATTGTTGGTAGAAATCAAAACTGACAGAAACTTCCAGAAGGCAGCTTGGCTATATAAATCAAAAACTATAAAAGATGAATACAACATGACCTAGTAGCTTTTTTTGTTCCTGCTTGTTGGTTTGAGGGGATCTTTTACCACCTTATGTTAACTTCTTTTTAAAATTATAAAGGTAAGGCTGGGCGCAGTGGCTCAGGCCTATAATCCTAGCACTTTGGAAGGCCAAGGTGGGAGAACCACTTAAGGCCAGGCATTCAAGAACAGCGTGAGGAACACAGCAAGACCCTGTCTCTACAAAAAATAGAAAAATTAGACAGATGTGGTGGTACACACCTGTAGTCCCAGCTACCCAGGAGGTTGAGGCAGGAGGATCGCTTTAGTCAGGGAGTTTGAGGTTGCAGTGAGCTAGGATGACACCACTGCACTCTAGCTCAGGCAACAGAGAGAGACCCTGACTCAAAAACAAACCAAAAAACCAAAAAAGAAAGTAACATACATGTAAGATTTTTAATCTCGAAACTATTATAGAGAAGGGTAAAGCCATAGGGCCCTTTGCCTGAAGATAAATATTGGGATCCCTTAAATACTTCCAAATATATACATGTTAATATATATGTAAACACACATACTCAAATCTTTAAAATTACAGTTTAAATCTTTATATAATAGGGTAATGATTTTATTCCTGCACACTTGCACTTTTCCACTTCGCACTGTTAACTCTTCCATACAGATCTACGTAGTTCTAGTTCATCTTTGGAAATAATGACAGACATACACAAAAATGTATATACGGCATCACTATGTTATACAAGTGATAGTCAGTATTAAAGTTTTTTAATTAGAGAAACTGCAAAGAAAAAATTAAAGATACCTATAAACCCATCACTAAGCAATATGCCCTTCTGTGTGCCTTTTAGTGTCTATGTTTCATACCACATGTGTACAAACCCACTTAAACAGTATTGTTTACTATACATTCTTCAGGCTTTCATTCTCTTGAGTATAATGTACATACGCAGGACTCAACTTGGAATTAGAATGATGCTTCAGTTCCTCGATACTGAAAATGTTTATTCACTTAATAATATGCTAAAATTTATGGCTTTTAACAGAAAAATATGAACTAAGACTTGTCACGTCAAAGGAGGTAGAGATTCATATCATAGAAAACCTAATAGTTCCACAGTATTGGAAGTAATCTATTTAAATAAACTTCTTAAACTAACTATTTTAACTTACCAAAAACCCCTTAAATCTCTTTAGCACAAACCTGCCATTTCAGAATGTTCCTTCCTAACCTGAAGAGACCAACAACATAACATAATCTTTACTTCATGAATCAGAGGTATGTTTATGATCACAATAATTAACCTATTACTGTAATATCTATTGTAACTACTGAATATCAAACCAATCACAACTGGCTCTTGAACTGTCTGCTTTCCGTGTTTCAGAGGCTACTTTTCTAGTCTTTCTTTCTACTTTATGTTTCATCTCTAGCAACTACAACCCCTACTAAAGTTTTCTAATAAACATATTTTAAAACATGTTTAGGAAGAAGAAGAGAGGCGAGAACGACCCCTGGACCGAGGAAAGCCCATGTACCACTACATGCCCGAGTCCAGTGCCTAAATCCTGCCGCCGTCACCGTGCCCAAGCGAAAGGCTGAAGGGGATGCTACAAGAAATAAAGCCAAGGCGAAGGACAAACCACAGAGAAGATCTGCAAGGTTGTCTGCTAAACCTGTTCCTCCAAAGCCAGAGCCTAAGCCTAAAAAGGCCACTGCAAAGAAGGGAGAGAAGGTACCTAAAGGGAAAAGCTGACCTTGACAAGGAGGGAAATAACCCTGCAGAAAATGGAGATGCCAAAACAGACCAGGTACAGAAAGCCGAAGGTGCTGGAGATGCCAAAGTGAAGTGTGTGCATTTTTGATAACTTCTGGTGTACTTCTGGTGACCACACAGTTTGAAATATTATTTTTTATCAGGTTATATAAAAATGCAGAATTTTGTTTTACTTTTTTAAAAACTATGTTGTTAGCACACAGAACATTTCATTGTTGTTTCGGGGGAAGGGGCATATGTCACTAATAAAATGTCTCCAAAGCTAGACAGATGTGGGGAAAATACCTTTCTCTTCTAGTTCTGACAGACTTCCCCTTGGCTGTCAGAAGGAAGATTCCCTGACATTAACACAAAGCCACCTTTGGCAAAAATGTCTTGTGGTACGGAAAAATTAATTTGTTTTATGTCCTATTCTCCCTCTCTGCCTTCAACATAGTCTTAACTCCCTTAAACCAAGATACCTCTGGGGACCTGACCCCCAGTAACTAGTTACCAGTATGTCAAGTAATCTGGACTTTCCAGTGAAACCACCGAGATGGCATCCCTCAAAAAAGCAGCAGTTCAATTTCTACATTGTGGATCTGCAGATAAATTCTGCCATTTTCATTTCATTTCCTGAAAGTCAGGGTCGGCATGTGTTAAGTTGTTTAAAAACATGCTAAATGTGAAATGTCAACCCTCACTCTAAACTTTCCCTGTTCAGAGCATCAAAGGAAGACTTCCTTGGGTTTTATAGTGGCTTTCTGATTTTGGTAGTCCATTGAGGAAGGGAGTTTGAAAGTTGTTGTATACTGTTAACTATTAGTGTCTGCCCATGTCCTGCCTGAAATATCATGATTGTTTATGAAAAGTATCTTTAATAAACCTGGATACAGTGTGGCTTGGGGAAAAAAAAGGCATTTAAAAAAATGTAATGCCCCCATTTTTGTTGAAAGAAAAAAATGTTGGGCAACAACAAAAATAAATAAATGGGATGTGATTAAATAAAAAGCTTCTGCACAGCTAAGGAAACAATCAACAGAGCAAACAGACAACCTACAGAATGGGAGAAAATATTTGCAAGCTATATATACAACAAAGGGCTAATAACCAGAATTTAAGAACTCAAGCAAATCAGCAAGAAAACAACAACCCTATTAAAAAGTGGGCAAAAGACATGAACAGAAGCTTCTCGAAAGACAAATGCCAATAAACATGAAAAAATGTTCAACGTCCATCACTAATCATCAGGGAAATGCAAATTAAAACCACGATGAGGTATTACCTTACCCCAGTTAGAATGGCATTTATAAAAAAATCCAAAAATACATTCGGGCATGGATGCAGACAGAAAGGAACACTTATATGCTGTTGATGGGACTACAAATTAATACAGCCTGTATGGAGATTTCTCAAAGAACTAAAAGTAGACCTACCACTTGATCCAGCAACCCCACTATTGGGTATTTACCCAAAGGAAAAAAAGATTTTTCACCAAAAAGACACCTATACTCGAATGCTTACTGCAGCACAATTCACAACTGCAAAGATGTGGAATCAACCCAAGTGCCCATCAATTCATGAGTGGATTAACAAAATGTGGTATATGTATACCATGGAGTACTATTCAGCCACACAAAAAAAAGATGAATTAATACCTTTTGCAACAATCTGGATGGAAGTGGACTGTTCTCTAAGTGAAGTGTCTCAAGAATGGAAAAACCACCACACGTACTCACTATTAAACTGGAACTACCTGACGAGCACACATGTGCATAGAGGGAAGTAAAATTCAGTGGAAATCAATTGGGGGGGAGTAGGAAGGAGGGGAGGGGCAGGGCAAAAACCTACCTAACAGGTGCTATGAACACTATTGGGGTGACAGGCACACTTTCAGCCAGGACTCAAGCATTACAAAAGTGATCCATATAACCTTAAACATTTGTACCCCCTTAATATTTTGAAATTAAAAAAAGAAAAATTAAACAAAAATATGGTAGTATATACATAAGGTGTTAATATTATATATGGGTAGCAGGACTAAAGCTAATTTTTATCATTCTTTGTCTAAATTTTCTATAATGAATAGGCATTAACTTAAATGTTTGGTTCTGCTGATCCTAGGGGAAATCAATTATTATGTATCCTAGAGAAGATAGATCAAATATAAGAACTTGTGACAACTTGGCTGGGCGTGGTGGCTCATGCCTATAATCCCAGCACTTTGGAAGGCCGAGGCCAGAGGATCACTTGAGGCCAGGAGTTTGAGAGCAGCCTGATCAAGAGGGAGACCCCCATCTTTACAAAAAGAAAAAAAATAGAAAAATTAGCCAGCTACTCAGGAGGCTGAGGATTGCCTGAACCCAGGAGTTTGAGGTTGCAGTGAGCTATGATGGTGCCACTGCACTGTAGCCTAGGCAACAGAGCGAGTCCCTGTCTCAAAAAAAAAAAAAAAAAAAAAAAAGAACTTATGACAACTTATAACAAAGGCTACGCTTTGTAGTCAGTATGCTAGGATGTGACTAGCAGGCACGAAAAAAATTATGACTTTACCTTTATGACCCCTCCTAGTTTAGCATCAGCTACAGCCAGAGGTTCATGGGCTTCTTTTACTATTTTCTTCAGAACTTTCTTCAGCTGTTTATTGATTTTGCCCTCCATCAGAGCTGTGAATGCTTTCCAGGAAAAAGAAAAACAGAACAGTTAACTCTCAGATTTTTAATTGTGAGAGTCTGTCCTATTTAAAATTTAAGAAAATAAAGCAAAACACTTCCTTTCAAAAGGCCCAATTTTAACATTACTTCTAAAATGAAATGATAAATGTATAAATGTTTTATAAATTGCACATGTCACTATCCCATTTGATCTTCCCACCCTCATTTCTGCTCCAGAGGTAGGGGCTAACCGAGGCCCAGGGTTCTTTTTCCTACGTCACTGAAATCTTCTCGTGAACCCAGAGAGACAATCATGAAATCTTAGAAACAATCTATTTGGGGAAGACAAACAGATTCATTCTCCTTTGTCATTTCAGATAGACTGAAATTGTGAATAAATCATGAAATACCCTAAAATCATGTTAAAACTGGTATTAAAAAAAAAGTGTATAACCATTTTCAAGGCTCTGCCATAATAAAAGCATGTTTAAGTGGAGGTCTTATCTTTGCTAATCTCCAATACAGATGTGTCATCAGGTCTCTGCTTGTAAACCTCCAGCAACGGAAAACTTAACTACTGAGGGCAACCTAATCTATTTTGAGACTGCTTTCATTTCTGGCAAGCTCTAAATCTGCTCCTGTGTAACTCTCACCCTTCCTTAGACTTATGCTTCCTCTATCTGAACCCACATGAACTAACATCTCTTCTGATTATTTGTCTGGCCTTTGGCTGAGGTAATAGTATGCTTGGCAGGAAGGAAGGTCTGTCACAATTTCCAAGGCCAGGCAGTTTGTGCTTAATCAACCAGGTACATGCTCTTCCCTCCTGATCCTATCTCCATCTGTAAGAATTACATC
Source organism: Daubentonia madagascariensis (assembly GCA_023783475.1). NCBI lineage: Eukaryota > Metazoa > Chordata > Mammalia > Primates > Daubentoniidae > Daubentonia > Daubentonia madagascariensis. The sequence continues at coordinate 8,916,589 of JAKFHU010002088.1, forward strand.
TGTTATGTGGGAAGATGATAAAGTTGAGGACAAAAGGCATCTGGCCACCACACACCCCTTGCAGGGGTCTCTATACTCTAAGAAGCAAGGATTCAGGTTACTTTTGTTGGACCCTAGCCTTTTACATTTTGTACAACATTCAACTCCTTATTATCTACCTTTCTAATAGCAGCCTTCCTTTTCTTCCTTTCCTTATAAGTTTTAAAATTCTCTTTAATTAAAGAAATTTTTATTCAATTTCCTGCTTCTAGTTCTCAATCTTCCATATCATCTACTTTTAATTTTAACCTAGTGTTCTCCCTTATTCAAAATGTATTTCTTAAAAGTAAAAATGTCTATTCTAGCTGATTCAAACTTTTATACTTGTCTTCTATTTATCAAAAGTTAATTAGATTGTGAAATACCCATAATATGTATTTTAAAGGATGGCAGGCATATAAGGATGATTGCAGGGGTAAGGGGAGGCTGAGTCTTTCCTTCATCTCCTGTACCAGCCATTTTCAGCATTCCATAGTAGTCCTCCAACGTCACCCAAATGTAGGCTGGCCCCAAATTTTCCCGTAATGATTTGTAAGACTTCAAGTTGAAAGTACGACCAAGAATAAAAATAAACTTCTCCACGCAGATGGCATATATGAACATCTGGGACCAATATAGATTCTTGACGTCACGCCCCATCAGATTCACTCTAAGGCAGTGAATTTTAAAATGTATACTGTAGCATCTATAGCTACTCAGTTTTGGTTCTGTCATGTCAAAACTGCCTTAAAACAGGAAGTTAATTCCCAGGAAAGGACTCTGCTCTCTTAATAAGGTAATGTTCATTCAACTTTCTAGTAAAAATAGGAAAAGGCACTGTAGAAATTTCTATGACTAGATTCCTGACACAGCTTGCTACTTTCATTCATTTACTCAAAAATATTTACTATAAACTTTCTATCAACATATACTGTGCTGGAATCTAAGGATTTGACAGTGAAGAACACAGTCTTCACTCTCATGCAGCTTACACTGGAGAGGTTTGACTTTAAATTCTCATCTAGTATGGCATTTTCCCCATTTACCTTACATTAAAGAATACAAAGAAGCTTGGTGGGGAAATTCAGAAATACTGCTTGAGTCTCATGTTTTATCATCTGTAACATAAAGATAATAATATCTACCACACAGGGTTGTTTCAAGGATTAAATAATTGTGAATGATAAGCATAAATCTGACAATCACATATTAGCTATTTTTTTTCATTTTTAAATATATTTTTAAAATCTTAAAAAATATTGTGAGGAGGGTTGTCCAGTTGCCTTGTTTTTTTTTTTTTTTTTGAGACAGAGTCCTCACTCTGTCACCCTGGGTTGAGTGCAATGGCATCACTGCAGCTCACTGCAACCTCCAACTCCTGGGCTGAAGCGATACTCGTGCCTCAGCCTCCTGAGTAGCTGAGACTACATGTCTGTACCACAACACCCAGGTGATTTTTTATTCCTATTTTTGGTAGAGACAAGGTCTTAACTCTTGCTCAGGCTGGTTTTGAACTCCTGAGCTCAAGCAATCCACCTGCCTCAGCCTCCCAGACATATTAGCTATTAATAGTAAAAACTTGCTTTTTGTTTAGGTAAAGGTTGGGCTTGTCCATTTAATAATTTAATAAGAATTGGTCAGAAATACAGATTCATGGAAGCTTACTTCAAAAAAAAAAAAAAAAGAAAGAAATATTCCAAGTAAATTAAAGATTATATGCAAAAAGGAATTCAGAAGAGGCTACTTTTTAACATAGTCATTTTATCAAGGGAGAAAATACCCCAGAAGAACAGAAGAGCCTACATGGGATCAGGCCTGCAGCATTTTACAACTCTAGGAAGAGCTGTTCATATCACAGTCTATGTGAACAATGCCCCCTAGAGTTGGGGTATAGTCAACATAATCTTGTTTGGAATTTTAATTCTACCCATACTTAAAGCTGTGATGAATAGAAATCTTTTTTAAAATTCCACAGGCTAAAGGAGTTCAAGACAGCCTGGGCAACACAGTGAAACCCCATCTCTAAAAAAAAATTAGCCAGGCGTGGTGGTGTGCACCCGGTAGGCCAGCTACTCGGGAGGCTGACATAGGAGGATCACTTAAGCCCAGGGGTTTGAGGTTGTAGTGAGCTATGATGGCACCACTGCACTCTTCCCAAGGCGACAGAGCAAGAATGTCTCAAAAAAAATAAAATAAATAAAATAAACAAATAAATAAATAAATAAAGTAATGGACACCACTGTTGGCTCTTTTTTGAGGCAACTCCTCTGCCAAGGTTAGAGTGGCCTATTAATATTCCAACATATTCAACTGTATTTCCAATTTTCACAGAAGAACCATACCTTTCCCCTGTGGCTGATTAACAAAATTATTTAGCCATATTATTCCTTCTAGTACTTCATTTTCAAATTACACCACCAAGCAGTAGCTAATTTGTGACACAGAATTTAAGCAATGGAAAAACTGATACCCTTTAGATAAACAAAATTCTTATGCCTCTCTATAGTTTTCGTATTAAAAAATAAAACCTCCATTAGTTTCCCTTCAACTTTTAATAATACTGCTATGGTTTTCTGAACTGAAAATGCATACCCCAGGAGAACTTCATTATTATTATTTATTAGCTTTTCAACTGTGAATCCTGGCTATTCTCAACTTTACTCTTTGATTAAAATCAAAAAGCTGTGTACTTGACCACATTACCTTGGTCCCTTGTAGAACAGCTTTTACTGAACTGTGCTTCAGCATTATGCTGTTGGTTTCCACAGGGAGATCAATTTAACCACTTGTCACCTCTCATCACATGGGGGGGAAACCAGCCCTATGGTGAAAAAAGCTAACTCAATGTTGTCTCAGTGGTAGTGAAGAATTTGAGTCAGATCACTTAAATTCAGTTCCAGTAAGAATGCATCATTGACAACATTGAAAAAGGTTAACTCAGGCAACTGAAGCAAAACCGCCTTTTAATAAGAAAAGCAAATTGCCAAGATTTATAATTAAAAAGAAAAAAAAGCAAGCTTCCTTCTAGTCTTTGACTTTACCTGCTAATGCTTCTGCTGTATCCTGAAATTTCTCAAAATGTTTTAGCTTTACTCTAGAATTTAAAAAAAGAAAGAAACATGTTATGGGGGCACAATGATTCTGCAAAAGCCACAAAGCTGTGAAAGAAGTGTTGGACTGTTTTCAAAGCACACACCAATAAAAGAACTTGCCTGTCACTGGACATCAGGGCACAAAGTTAGATATTCTTCATAATAGGAATAGTTTTTTCCCTAAACATTGGGCTAGTAATGCTTAGCCTACAGTAGAATTTGAAGGAACTTAGGCCAATAGTAAAGATGTTGAAGCTTCAACATAACCCCTGCTGCTTAAAGCTGGACAGAGATGACTTTTACTACACAGCATAGAATTGACCTAAAAAGTATTTGAGTCCCTTTTAGGTCAAAAATCTCATGACATTCATTTGTCTACCCAGTACAAATGCCATTAAAAAATATCTTATTGTCAGACCTGATTCCTGTTACCATTATTTTATGCCCTCTGACTCCTATACACTTATGTGCAAGGTAACATTCCATATCAAGAAACACACATATAGTTCAGTCATTGTTGCCTCAGTGGTAGTGACGAATATTTGAGTTAGATCACTTAGATTCAATTCCAACAAGAATACATCATTGACAACAATGAATCAGATTAACCCAGCAAAGAATATATCCCTTTAAAAAAGAAAACTAGTCTTCAATTTGCCTAAAATAGTGTCATCTTAAGCAAGGTTTTCTTACCTGTCAAGGGAACATGCTGGTGGTCCCTTAAACGCACAAACACGTAAAAATACAAAGATTTAAGAAAAAAGTAATAATTTCATCTTATTTTGCCCTATCCTTCTTTACCCCATTTTCACTCTTCTAGAATGGTGTTTGTTCATATCTCTCTATACTTGTATAAATGCACATATATACAAACACACTGCAAAAATGGGAACACCTTAAACAAATTACCTTGAAGCTTGGTTTTCTCAGTGTATTGTGGGCCTCTCTACAGGCCACCAAAGATCTGTAGATATACAATTTATTCAACAATTCCACTACTGATAGACTTATAAGCTCTCTTAAATTTTGGATTTTTAAGGGCTGGTGTGGTTGTTCACACCTATAATTCCAGCACTCTGGGAGGCTGAGGCAGGAGGATCACTTGAACTCAGAAGTTCAAGACCAGCCTGAGCAAGAGCCAGACCCTGTCTCTACCAATAACAGAAAAAAATTAGCTGGGCGTGGTGGCATGTGCCTGTAGTCCCAGCTACTTGGGGGGCTGAGGCAGGAGGAGCACTTGAGCCCAGAAGTTTGAGGTTGCAGTGAGCTATCATGATGCCACTGCACTCTAACCAGCGAGACAGAGCAAGACTCTGTCTCAAAAAAAAAAAAAAATTTCAATTTTTAGCACTACAAATGCTACAACTCTATTTTGTTTCTTTAATTGCTTAATATGCCATTTCTTTGGGTTTCACACTCTTTAGCAAGCTTAAGAAGTTCCCTTTAACTCTTTTGTGTTTTTACTTGCAATAGCAGATGAATTATTAAACACCCTGTGGCATCCATAATCATAAATAGATCCCTACAAATCCAAAAGTATCAGAAGGATCAAGTCAGGTCGTTCCCAGGGCCACATTCACCAAATGGGCTATATTTCACAAGGTGGTTCGTAGATGGTAAAATCGCCATCTAGACTCCACCTTGAGGAAAGGCCAGCTCTCTCCCCCACCACTCATTCCTTAAGTTAGGCATCAGACTTATACTCTATTTACTTTCTCATCAAGAGACTGTGAGGAACTCAGTTATACCTTTCTAAGATTTACTAGTTATTTTATTATCCCCGAGGGAGCTAGGAAGTAGAAGTCACAAAGAATGAATAAATTGTGACTTAAGTTAAAAAACATTTGAACATTAACTCAGAGAAACAAAAAGTTAAATCATCCAGCATTCCATGCTTTAGACAATTATTACTTTTAACAGAAATTTATACAGTAGCCACCCCCCTCATCTGTGGTTTCATTCTCCACAGTTTCAGTTACCCTCGGTCAAGAGAGGCCCTAAAAATGTTAAATGAAAAATTCCACAAATGAATAATTTTTAAGTTTTAAACTGTGTGCCACTTTGAGTAGTGTGATGAAATCTCAAGTGCCCGGGATGTGAATCATTCCTTTGTCCACTGTAGCCATGCTGTATATGCTTCCCGCCCATTAGTCACCTAGTAGTTGTCTCTGTCTACCAGATCACCTGTTGAGATATCATCCTGCTTGTGTTCAAGAACCCTTATTTTACTTAATAATGGCTGCAAAATGCAAGAGTAGTGATGGTGGCAATTCAGATACATAAAAGAGAAGCTGTAAAGTATTTCCTTTAAGTGAAAAGGTGACAGGTCTCAATAAGGAAAGGAAAAAACCTCACATGCTGAATCTGATGTTGCTAAGATCTACATTAAGAATGAATCATCTGTCCTAACACCTGAGTCCAATTAAAAAAAAAAAAAACAAATCATCTGTGAAATTGTGAAAAAAAATTCCTGCTAGTTTTGCTGTTGCACCTCAAACTGGAAGTTACAGCCACAATGATGATTAAGTGCTTCCTTAAGAAGGAAAAAGCATTAAATTTGTGGGTGGAAGACATGAACAGAAATGTGTTCTGAACCTGACAGCAATCAGGTTCAGTACAATTTGAGGTTTCAGGCATCCACCGGGGGTCTTGGAACATAACCACATCAGATGGGGGTGGGGGCACTACTAAATTCACAACCAATTTGTGCTTTCTAATATCCTATAAAATAGTAATTTTGGGGTGCTGTCCAATCTAGTCTGCAACTAATACAAATTAGGTGAGATGGCCTATGTTCTAATTCCAAATAAAACATCTGTAATAATTAGGTTCATACCAAAATTATTCCTGAAACATATTTCAAAACAGAAAACTGTGAACATAAGATTATGTTCAAGGGAAAATCGGAAATCAATCAAGGGAAAAACAGAAAAAACAAAACAAGCCTTAAATGTTAACTGCTAAATTCTTAGTTTCAAGATTACTTACATTTTATTTGCTTTCTCTGGAGTTTCAAATTCTTTCCACAAACTATCAACCTCTTGAAGTTTCTTCTCATTTAGAACCTGTAATAAAATGTTTAAATAGTTTTCTTTAAATGGCACAGGTTAGGCATATATACCTGTATTCTTTGAGTACAACTATACCCGTAAAACAAGGGTGGTGGAAGCTGTTTTTCTCACTGAGTTTTCTTACACAGCATAAATTTTTGGTCAAATTAGTAGGTTGAGTTGCCTGTTTAACAGATCTAGTCGTGGCCTTCGTTGAGAATCTTCTTTATTTTATTTATTATTATTACTATTTTTAGTGACTGGGTCTTGCTTTGTTGGCCAGGTCAAAGTGCAGTGGCTATTCCCAGGTGCAATCAGTTCACTGCAGCCTCCCTCGGCCTAGTGAATCGCTGGGACTACAGGTCCCAGGCAGGCTGTGCTATGAATCTGTCTTTTAAAGGAGCCATTAACCCCTTTACAATGAATAACACACTTACAAACCATTAAAAGACTTTATTTTCCCACTTTCAATAGATTATATCCCCTTATTTACTGCTACTGTCATCCTAACACGAAAGTATTATGGATTTCTCTAAAACTAAAATGTTGTCAATTATAAGACACATCCTGAGGTAAGAAATTTTAAAATGGAAAAAAAGGGCATTTTATTCAAAACCGTTATTAACATTTAGAGGTATATCCTCTTCAAGACTTTCTGAATGTCTACGCAACATGTTGTTCATGCATACTTTTAGGACTCACATCATACACTTATCATAGACATAATTCTAGGTTTTAACCTCAAATTGCATTGTATGAATATACCATCATCTTTGTCCTTACTGATAAAGTTGCTTCCAAATTTTCCATCTCAAGGCTTCCAAAAACATACCTATGTATACATATTGTGTTTCTGTAAGACAAATTACTGGAATTGGAGTTAATTGATCACATAGGATATGCATACTTTATGTTGACAGATTACACCAAATTGCTTGTAAGAGATTCTATCAATTTCACTTAAATCAAAAGTGAATAAAATTCTTATTTCTGTACACCCTTGCCAATACTCTATATCAATTGCCCAAGTATAGAACAGGATCAATCCTAAAAAGCACACCCCTCATATTTAACATCCCTAAAATTGGAATGTCTTACAAGTGATGGCAGGCCAGTTTAAATGGCAGTGTAAAAAAATGATGTGTTAAATTTGGTGACATATAGTATGCATAGATATTATGCAAATATTTTAATTTAAAAAAACAGCTGATAAATTAAAAACTACACTTTGCTGATAAGCACTATTCATTAAATCCATAAATATCACAGAACATTTACACATTAATACTTACCAAGTTATAGTTATGCATTTTTTCATTAAAAGAAACAGTATTGCAAGTTGTACAAAACTTTTAGTTTGTCAGATGAGTGAGGCAAGATGATTTTAAGGCTTTGTTGTGTTGTGTTAAATTTAATCCCATGCACAGTTGCATTAGATATATTTACAGAACTTGCAAAGTTGGTCAAAATAAATCAAACTGGAAAAACTATAAAGGAATCACAAGTAATGAACGAGTAAACAACCACAAAGCACAGTGTTGGTATTAAAAAAATTACAAGTTACTAATAGTTCTATTTTGTATATCATGAAGTTTTAGAATCCAAAGACATTCCACCAAGTCTCATGACTACACTAAAACATTAACTGAAGTTGTTTTTTAATAAAACAGAATAGTCCCAACCTTTTGAAATTGTTCAGAGAATGCACCTAACCATACAGAGTTCACTGATTGTCCAAAGGATGTGTATCAAATAGGGGATATGAATCATGAATAAAATTCACATTTTCTCTAGTTGAAAAGCAAGTATATTTGAGGGTAACATTTGGGTAACAAAATTGGCATATTTAAAAGGTATTATCACCATTCTTAAACTAAAGCTAAAATAACAAAAGGAAATGTAATAAAATCATGGTGATTCATGATCACCCAAAGGTCTTCCAAGATTCTGTTGTGGCAAGCAAAACCTTGGTCAATATGTCCCCAATCATAAAACATATTGAAAAAAACATTACTAATAAAAACAGCCCAAAAGAAAATTAGATATTGCTACATTTTGTCTTATTTGTCTCAAATTTTTAATATTCATTTTCAGACAGGAAAATAAGAACTGTTTGTATACAAACTCCATTTTAAGTTTTACCTTTTTGGATTAAGATGGAATAGTTTCCACTGCTAAGTAGAAAGAGTACATAGCTGTTACCATTAAAAGCTTTAGCACTATTGTTGTAGTTTGCTAGTTTTACAACTCTATATTTTACAGGTACATACTGAAATATTTACAGGTCAAATTAAATGTCCAGGATTTGCTTCAAAACAATATTTGGGGGGGGTGGATAACACAAAATGGGCTGGTTGAAGCGGAGTGAGATGGAGTACGTGGAGACCATCATAATCTTCTCCCTACTTGTTTGGGCATGAGAACTTTTTGGAATGAAATGTCCTAAAACTGGAGTCTATGTGACTACACAACTGTATAAATTTTACTTAAACACATCAGGTGAATGAGTCATACAGCATGTAAAGTATACCCAAAAAATACATTGCTCAGTGGCCAGGTTATATATGAACATTTGGTACATACATCAAAAATCTCTTCCTCCAAATCTTGAGAAAACACAGTAACACAAAATGCTATGCTACACAGCTACACTGTCCAATGTTACTATTAAAATTTAAATATGTTAAAATTAAAAATTTATTTCCTCAGTCATATCAGCCACATCTCAACTGTGAGATATGTGGCCAGTGGCTACAGATTAGACAACACAGCTAAAGAAGGTCTGGGATGAGCAAGACTAAAGGTTGTTTTTAATCTTATATGCTGTGTGCCACGTGACACAAGGGACACTGGTTTTTACGATATTCTAGAAGTAATTATAATAGTTCCTCTACATATTGTCTTTGCATTCATATATATAACCTTGCTAACAAACAATAAATTTTTGGAAATGTTCATTTCTTAATCACTCTAAATATGGACGTGCATGTATACACCGGGATGTATATAAAAATGTATTCCTCACTGTAAATTAAAGTTTTAAAAAACCTTGAAGTTTTAAAAAAAAACCTTGAAGTTTTAAAAAAACTTAAAACATTCTCATCAAAGCATGAATTTTATGCAACCAATATAATTTTCTACCCCAGTATTTTGAAAGATTATGGGAAAGGAAGCTAATAACCCTGTACTGTAAGTATGTCCACTTTTTGGGGAGATATAATTCACCATAATATTCCATAACATCCTATACCATATATTAATTTTATATATAATATACCATAATACTCATCCTTTTAAAGTGTACAATTCACTTTTTAGTAGTATATTTTTCCAAAATTGTGCGACCACCACCACTCGTTCCAGAACTTCTGCATGTCTATTTTGCTCAGAAATGATCGAATAACTAGCGTTAATCCTAAACAATTATAAACTAATCAATATGTCAATATATTCGGGCCCAACTTTAGTTATTTCTCTAATACTAGGTCACATAAACCACAATTTAATAATTCTGAACAGTAACTTGCAGAATAGCACTGAAAACTACAACAGATTACTCAAGACATTTTTATGAGGGAGGATACTCTTCATTAAAAGAAATCAACAGTTCATCAAGAGATATGGTTGAATGCTTCATTTTATGAGCAAGGTCTTGTGATCAGACAATTGCTAAGCCAATTCCTTCCTACCATGGGAGACAACCAGTGGACTGTGTAGAGTTGCTCCTCTTAACATCCAGTTCAGGACGGCAAACTAGATCAATTTACGATGAAATTCATCAGTAGATCCTAATTCAAATATGACAGACCATACCGGCTAAGAGCACTTCGGGCAAACGTAGAACTCTACGTAAGAATTAAGATTCCAAAAAGCTGGAGAGAAACAAAGTAGACACGTTCGGGAGCTCTAAAGGGGACCCTGCTCTTAAAAGTCCCTTAAAATTGCTAATACTACAATTACAGATAACGCCAATGAAAGGAAAAGCAAGCAAAGCTGCCTTTTGGTTTTTTAATTATTCTTTTATTGGTTTCTTTAAAAATAAGTATTTGACATAACATGCAAATAGAGGTATTATTTTCAAGTGTCAGAAGTGAAACTTAGAGAAATAAAAAAGTGAGCTCTGTATGCTTTCAGACTTTCTGCATCCACACCACAAACATAAATACAATGGTTTTTTGATTCAGAGCTAGAATTGTACTACACATTTTTACCTGGCACTTTTTGCCTCATATCAACATATAAATCTAGAATGTATTTGTTTTTCGTTGCTATATTCGCAGAGCTCAGAAGAGCGCCTGGCACAGGGAAGGCATTTCCGTGCTGATAAACTTGTAAATTAACGCCAAACCTTCCATATTAAAACAACCAAATCTCAAATTGTTTTCACCAGCCCAGATTTCTTCCCTAAGCTTCCAACTTGAAATATTGAACTGCCCGATTTACAGTACAACTGCATTATCACATCTAAAGGACAACACGAGCTCCACACAGCCCAAATGGGAATTCTTTAGGCCCTCACACCCCGACAAACTTCTTACCACACATCTTACTTAAACCAAAAACCCACATTCAATCCGTCAGCCAGTTCTCTCAGTTCTACCTTCAAAATTTTTGTCTGTATTTCCCTCCTTACCAACCTTAAACCAAGGAATTTCATCTTGTCTAAATTAATGCAAAAGTATCCTTGCTTCATTTCTTGCCTCCCCCATAATCTAGTTTCCACACAGCAAAGTAACCTTATTAAAAGGCAAATTACATCAGATCATCCCCCTTGTTTAAAACCTTTCGATCATTCCTCAAACACCCTGAATAAAACCCAAACTCCTTATTATAACACGTAAACCTCTAATAAGGCTCCTACCCACGTTTTCATTCGGACCAAATCCTCTGATGCAGAACAGGTCGCCCCAAACCGCGGGGCCACGTGTTAACCGAAAATGGCCTCTCAGGTCTCAAGTCCTTCTCCTTCCTTTCAGAGCCCGGGGACATAAAAGGCACCCACTGAGTAATTCTCTCCTTAAGTTCTTCCCCGTCCCGGTGTCCAACACCGGCCTTACTTCTCCAACGGCTCAATCTCCCGCCTACCTTAAAGATGGCGTAGCCCACGGACGTTTCAAACAGCACCAACATGGTGAGGCCGGGTCAGGGCGCCGCGCGGCCGGCCACGAGCTCTTATCCCTGCGCAAAAAGACCAACTTTGCGGCCCCAAAAGGCCCACTACGCCGCGGCTGGCAAAGCACAAACGTGCACGCCTTCCCGCTAAGAATCAGACCACGTTGCCTAAACGTTCCACTCCTAACTGCAAGTAGAGCGCAAGAACGCGCTTCTCCTTCTCCAAGGATTCTGGGATATCTACGTCACTTCCGACAGAAGCCTGCCGCATAGCATGCCGTCACTTCCAGAAAGTTCCCGCCATAAGGGGCGGGGGTGGACTACGAAAATGCTGTATCGCGAGATCTCGTAGGGACTGAAACGAGCCTTTGCATAGCCAGAGATCTAAAAGAGAACTTCTCGTGTTATTTTATTTTATTTTTTTAACTCCCCTGGTAAATGATATAGTTTACCTTCAGAGAAGTGCGGAGCTGTCTCGGTGCTTGTCTGCCTCAGGCATCTGGAATTTGAAATGCTAGCTGGTGCCGTTAGACTTTATTCCCTTTCAAGCCGTGCCTTGAAGTGAAGGCCTCAGAATGACGCCATGACTGTCACTGTATTTGCGAGCACTCCTGGCCGTGCTCTTCTCTATGGCCAAACTAATTTTTAGCACAAATTTCTTTCAAACACATAAGCCTCGCCCATGTTTGCTGTATCTGTTGAAATGACCCCAGGCCAGCGTGTGAATTTAGACTTTGTCTCCTTGTCTTAGTGTAATTTGCTTTTCTGGGATCTTTCCCTCTCAATGCGTTTAAATACCCCAGTTCTTCCACAAGTCTGGCGTCCAATAGAAGTAAAATTTCCTTACTCACTTCCCAGGCCCTATATGCAGATTCCTGTAAACATTAAATTGCAACCTGTTCAAGATTGTGAAACAACTTGATTTTTTCTAGCAACTCTGCGACCTGGGATCAAGAGGAAAGAAAATCTTGGATTGAATAAAAGAAAAGATGAAGGGGGGGAAGTCCCAAGATAGAGGAATCTAAGGTGCAGACAAGAGCATGGTTGGTTGTAGCCATAGCTGTAATCCACCGTAGGCAGGAGAAACCAAAATGGCTTGGTTGGGAGAGGGACATGGGCGGGTGGATGAGAGAGAAGCACTATGTCTCTTTACAATCTTATTTAACTGCACAATATTTTTCTGTCTAATCTTAAAAGAAGTGCCACCTGCTAGAGTAGAGTTTGTATCATAAACTTACTTGTGTCTGTATAGGGCATTATGTTGTGCTAGTCATAAAATAGAATCTCACTAAGTAATTCTTAAAAATTTAAAGAATGAATGTCTGCAGGAAGTAAAATTCTTTTCTTTACATCTAAAGCCTTGCATCCTTTTCCCAAAATGAAATGAAACCATTTATTCAATGAGAAATCTCTTTACCATGGTATCTCCTAGGATTTGTTCTTGCACATTGCTATTTACATAATCACCTCAATATGATGCTTTAATCAGGGGTTCAGAGCTGACTCTGATTTTAGATTTGTAACTTGGCCAAATACAGTAATTTTCTGGAAATTCACTGTTGCAAGGGGAAAGTAAGAGTCTTAATACTTTATTAAACAAATATTAGGTCAAGGGGAGACAGCATGAAGAGTGTAAGGAGGAGAATATGGGAGAGTACAGATAACCAGAAGGGCTTATAATTTTACTGGTGGCTAACGTGGTGAAATGATAAGGATAAGAAACATGGTTCTTCTGTCATTTCTGTACACCCCAACTCCACCTCTGTTCCAACCAGAATATAAGCTCCATAAAAATTTGTTGCCAAACTCCTAATACTAGGCTAGTGTCTGGCATATACTAGGAATTCCATAAATGTGACTAATGAATGAAAGGAATGAATGAATGATGGGATTAAATTATTTCAAGGTGCTAGTAGAGGCTCCAAATACTTTGTGAAATCTACTGAGATTAGCAAAAGATATCGTTTTGCTTACAGACCTTCCATGTGCCTAGTAACAGGAAGGGGATGTTTTGAATGGTGAACATCTTTCATGTATTCAACAAATATTTGTGTGTCTACTCTGTGTCAAGCATTCTTACAGGTACTAAGGACATAGCAGTGAAAAAAAATTTTTTAACCTCCATAATTCATGGAACTTATATTCTAGTGAGGGGAAACAAAATAAATAAATAAAATATCTAGTATATTAGCTAATACTAGAAGCTACAGGGAAAAATAAAGTGGGTTAGAGGAGTAGGTATTCCAGGATGATCAGGAAAGGATGCATTGAGAAGGTGACATTAGAATAAATGACTTTAGGATGATAAGGAAGCTAGCCATGAAGATATCTAGAGGAAGAGCATTCCAAGCAAAGAGATCAGCATAGTCAAAGATACTGAGGCAGGAGTGTGAGTAGTATGTTCTCAGAAAAGTAGAATCAGTATTGGAGTAACTGTAAATAACCTCCATTTTAAATTAATAAATTAACATTTTTATCAATGTAACGACTGGTATATTTATTTGTTTTCAGTGCTCAAAATATAATGTAATCCTCACAACACACTTAGGCAATAGGTACTCTTATTATTACCGTCATCTTCCTTCTCAGAGAACTTAAGTAACCCAAGACCACACGAGTTCCCTTCTCGTTTCCTCTGGGAGTACCCAAAAGATGGACATGGAGATTGTTTCTGGCATGCAATTATTGACCTGCTGCCCACAGCTCAGTGTTTTCTTGCTCTGGCGTCTGCCAGTATTGCAGTCCTCTACTCTGTTGACTGCTCCTACTTTGTTGAACGCAGGTGCCGCCCCCACCCTTGCCCATGTTCTTTATACCACCACCTTCAGGGATTTATGACTCTTTCCAGCCAGCAGGGAAGCAGCTTTTGTGCTTCCTAACCTGTTCTTTCCGAGGTGTTGGCCCCTTGTGATATATGTTTTTCTTTTTGCCAAAGCCCTGTCCTTCCAGAGACCATGGGTGCTTGGATAAAACAGGCAATTAGGATGTATGTTGAGATATACACTGGACAGAAACAGGTTCAAACCTCTGGCCATCTGTTCTAACAGCCATACTTTCTTCCTTGGCCTGACTTACGCAACTAGTTGCATGATGGTTTTCTCTCATGACCATATTGCCTTTTGGTGCAGTCCAGCATTTTCCAAGGACTTCCTGTCATCAGTATCAGTACTCACATGAGCCTCAATATCTTCCCTCACTTTACCCTGTGGGCCCTATGCAAATCAAGGGTGTCTGTTTCAATTGAGTTCCTATTTCAGTTTAAAAGTTTCCTAAACATTCAGACATAAAAATTTGGAGACTAGTCTACCCAGAGAACACAGAGGATGTCTGATGAGTCGTTTTGCCTAACCCTACAAAGAAGCTCAAGAAAGTATCATTTCTGACCAGCTAAAATATAGTGACATCCACTCATCAGTTTCTTGTGAGCTCAGACAAAATGAGCCATTTCTTCTGAACTAATCTACTCTGAGTACATGGTCAAAATTGAGTTTCTTAACTTGTAAAGCTAAGGTCTAGACCCTGAACCATATCATGATATGACCCTGAACAGACTATTAACCAGCCTCTATCTTTGACATCACCATCTCTGCTCCAACTTCAAGATTCCTTGCCCTCAGGGATCTTATAATATCTTTTCCAAAACCAAAATTCATGCATATTAAATAATTATAAGATACTAAAGTATAGCTCATTTATATGCCTACTACATATGAGGCATTATATTTTGTTCTGTCATTCAAGGACATGAAAGACATAATCCCTGCCCTCAAGGAACTGGCAATTGGTGGAGAAAACAGACTAGTACAACACAATTACAATACAGCAGAAGTAAATACATGGTGCTCTGATACACTACCAGAACATAGGCTTTGGAGTTCAAATCTCAGCTTTGCCTCTTGCTATTTATGGATCCTGTGAATCTTTGGTAAACGGTAAACTTCTCTGGCACTTTCCTTCTGTGTAAAAGACAAGTAACATCCACTCCACAGAATTATTGTGACTATTAAACAAAATAACATTCTCGTCAGATATAATTTAAGTACTCAGGCCAGGTGCAGTGGCTACACCTATAATCCCAGCACTTTGGGAGGCCAAGGTGGGAGGATCACTTGAGCCCAGGAGTTCAAGACTGGCCTGGGCAACATAGCAAGACCCCATCTCTACAAAAAATTTTTTAAAACTTAGCTGAGTGTGATGGCATGAGCCTGTAGTCCCAGCTACTTGAGAGGCTGAAGTGGGAGGATCACTTGAGCCCAGGAATTGAAAGTTACAGTGAGCTATGATCATGCCACTGCACTCCAGCCTGGGTGACAGAGCACAACTCCTTCTCAAAAAAATAGAAATAAATAAAAAATAAAAATAAAAAAGAACCTTTGATACCATAGGGCCTATATAGATAATTCAAGATAATCTCCTCATGTCAAGATTCTTGACTTAATCACACCTGCAAAGTCCCTTTTGCCACATAAGGTAACATATTCATGGATTCTAGTGATTAGAACATGAACATCTTCAGGGAGCTATTATCCTGCCTACCACAAATAATCACCATAACTGTCAATTAAAGAAGAATAATTTTATTTCTAGGTGTTTAGAAATAATATGGTAATTTTAGAAAATATCCATTGTTTAAGCAATGTATTCTGAAATATGTAAGGGTAAAATGGCATGTCTGGGATTTACTTCAAAATAATTCAGGAGAGAGAGAAGAAGAAAGTATGCAAAGTCTTGATGATTTTTAAATCTAAATGATGTGTATTTGGGGATGAGAAAGATGCTGAAGGAGATAAAATTTGAGTTCTGTTAAATAGAAAGGAGTGATCCAAGTGAGGGGGACTAGGTAGAGGATGGGATGGTCTTCTAGTCAGAGAGAGCAGGATTGTATGAATATTTTTTTAAATGTTCTATATTTAGTGATGTTTTGACATCTTGGGATCTTGAGAACCCAAGAAGGGACTACCCAGGGTTAGTTAATTCCTAACCAATCCTAAATCCATGCCCCCTCCTACCTTTTGTCAGGATCCTACAGTCTGAGACACTATTCTCCCGTCCTAACTCAGCCTAGGGACAGGAACCAGACAACTAGGGACCATCCTCATAGCTCTGAACGTTCTGAAATATTCAAACTATCCAATCCTAAATCTGCTCAGCTTGTATATCCTGTCTTGCCTATTGCTTCTTGTGAAAACCACAATAAAGCTTTTGTCCAAGCTTTCCCCTTGCTCCCTCTGTCTCTGACCAATCCTGATGCTTCCCCACGTGGCCCTGCATGGTGTGCCATGCCTCCTGCTTCTAGGGACCTGTGAGTGTAAAAACTTCTTTCTTCATGACAGTCATTTCTGTGTTTGTGTGTTTTACCATATTTGATTAAAACAAATTCCAGGTACATTTTAAGACAAGCATACCCATCTTAAAATAAAACATATGAGGAGTTGGAAGAATCCTCTAGAATGTAAGATTGATGAGGGTAGAGGCTTTATCTGTTTCATGGCTTGAAGTAAATTCTATTGTATAAAAACACATGTGACATTGACATAGTAGGTGGGTGGTAGGCTGCAATGAACTTGATATTAGTGGCTGAAAAGATGATAAGCCATGAGATACTGTGGCAGAATATTTGACAAAACTGTTGCCTGAGGTTACTTGAGCAGCAGACCATGTGTCTACTGAGTCAGCAGTCCTGGAGGAAGGAAATAGAAAGTAGAAACGTAATTTATTTTTAGCAGAGTTTGGCAAGATATTATAAGAAAAAGATGAGATCGGGAAAGAATTCATGGTTTATAAGCAGAAAAGAAGGGAATAGAATAAAAAAATTGGAGACTAGTCTACCCAGAGAACACAGAGGATGTCTGATGAGTCGTTTTGCCTAACCCTACAAAGAAGCTCAAGAAAGTATCATTTCTGACCAGCTAAAATATAGTGACATCCACTCATCAGTTTCTTGTGAGCTCAGAAAAAATGAGCCATTTTGGGAAAGTGGGAAATACTGACTGCTTCTAGACCCTAATAGTAAGAAATTAGTTAAGAAAGGTTTTCAATTTTTCTTTTTCCCCTTTCCCTTACCCCTTCCCTTTTTCTTCTTTTTTCTTTTTTTCCCTTCCTGAACAATTCTGTCTCAAAGTCATTAGGTAGGGCTGACTTAAGTGTCAATACGGTATCAACTGGACAGGGGTGTCAGAACCTGACTGGGTGAATAGGGTGTCCTGTGAAGGGCAGGCCCAGCATGGGTGTCAGAACTTGAGAAGAGGGAGGAGGACATCTATGTCGACGGTTGCCTAACATAGGATGTTGGAGCCTGTGTGAAGTGAGGGCATCCCAGTGAGCTAGTGGGCTGGTGTGAAGTATCAGAGCCACCAGTAGAACTGACCCACTTGTAAAGAAGGGGGCCTCCACAATATTTACCCAGTGGGATTTCAGAATTGCTGTGCTCCAGTGAATACCGTGTGCCCTCAATTCTTCCTTATTCTGACTGAGAATGTTTTTCACAGTTTTTCTGTCTTGGTTGAGTTATCATGGGTGTGGCTGTGTATGGGCAGATTATATGTCTTTTTAGTTCATAGGTCACCAGACCATAAAGAGCCATATCTGAGCCTGATGAAGAAAACTGGAAATCGCCTGGAGGCTTAGACTTTGAGCTGAATATATTTATGAGGTGGGACTTTGCGCTATCCTCTTTGGGGATGGGGAAAGTGTGATCTACACAAAAGAAAAATAGTAAATAGCATATTTGGTGACCAAGAGGGCAGACTGTGTTACAGGTTGGCTAGACGGTCACCAATCTTTTTCTTTCACTGGGTCACAAGAATGACTCATTTGGTTGTGGCATTGTATCAGTTTTGGCAAATGGGATGTGGGTTAAAGTCATGTCCTATTTCTAGGCCTCTTTATGCTTTTTCTTTTCTTTTTTTTTCTCATGGTTTTTCTTGACCCCTTGAATGCAGAGAGGATCAGTCCAGGACTCTGAGGAGACCCTACAACAGGAGTTGCCAAATTATGGCCCATGGGTCAAATCCAGCCTACACCTGTTTTTATAAATAAAGTTTTATTGGAACACAGGCACATCCATTCATTTACATATTGTCTATGGCTACTTTCATGCTTCAATGGCAGCACTGAGTAGTTGTGACACAATAGCCTAAAATATTTGCCATCTGTCCCTTTACAGAAAATGTTTGCAGATAGTTACCTGAGAAGATAATGTCATCACAAGTTGGTAGGAGACCAGCTTGGATCCCTGAATCAAAATATTAAAGAATACCTGTTGAACACTCAATTCAGGCTTCGATGTGAATGAGAAATAAAGCTTTACTTTGTTTGCGTTGTTAGTAGCTAGCAACCTTCTCACTAACACACTACTCTCCCCAGTGCATAGACCAGTACATGAGCCCAGGCTGGGCTCATGGCAGGAACTAAACAATTATTTGTTAAGTGAGTGAATCAATAGTGGAAATAATACAATACCATTCTATATGGAGCTGAATTCGATAGATCATAAATCTTTTTAGATTCTGCCATGAGACCTAGGAGGAAATTAAAAATAAATAGCCTCATTATAAAACTATTCACCTGTAACCCTGCACCCACATAGGGGCAAAACAAACATTCAATTAAACTCTGTGACACTTATGACATATGCATTAACGTGTTACTTAGAATGATTTTAGTAGCACATTAGTTATGGTTGCAGTGATAAGCGTGCTTGGAAACAAGGCAAAATAGGCCAGGTGAGGTAGCTCATGCCTGTAATCTTAGCACTCTGGGACGCCGAGGCGGGAGGATTGCTTGAGCTCAGGAGTTCTAGACCAGCCTGAGCAAGAGTGAGACCCCCATCTCTACTAAAACTAGAAAAATCAGCCAGGCGTAGTGGTGCACGCCTGTAGTCCTAGCTACTGCGGAGGCTGAGGCAGAAGGATCGCTTGAGCCCAGGAGTTTGAGGCTGCAGTGAGCTATGATGATGCCACTGCACTCTACCCAGGGCGACAGAGTGAGACTCTGTCTCAACCAAAAAAAAAAAGGAAAACGAAACAAGGCAAAATAATGATGTAAGGATCCATCTCCACACAGGGATTTCTGTGGACTTCTACTAACATGTTCATTGAAAACTGCTGAGGACTAGATATTCAATTTTTTCAAAAATTGACTTCAAAATAAAATCTTTTTTTTTCAATTTATGAAAGTGGTACATTCACGGTATATCAAACAAACTAAATATTGTGAAGAAAATGTAACTTAGAATTTTATAGTCCCTTGTAATACCTCCTTGAGAAATAAGAGTTTGGTGTATATGATTGTCAACTTTTGTATATGTATATACTTACATACATATATCAAGTAATTTGGCACAGAGGGTTAAGATGAGTCTAGAGCCAGACTGCCTGGTTTCAAATTCCAGCTTTTTGTCTGTAGGGTCCTGAGTAACTTACTTAACCTTTTTCCCGGTTTGCTCATCCGCAAATAGTACTATTATAAACTTATTTCATAGGGTGATTATGAAGATTAAATGAAATAACTTATGTGCTGTGCTTAGGGCAGTGTCTAACAAATGTTAGATGTTTGCTATTATTAGTAATAGTTCTACTTTAGTAGCAATCTTTTTCTACCACAGAAATAAGAATTATAATAAACATAAAGGTTTGGGTTTTTTTTCTTCACTAAATATAGCTTGGACATTTTCCCATGTCTGTATCTATAGATTAATTTCATTTTAGAAATACTGGCATAGAATTCTATTTTAGGGATGTAGAATAATTAATCTGATTCCTGATTGATAGGTGTAGAATTGTATACAGTTTATTAGCTATCACCAACAATGCTAAAAAGAACATCCTTAAATCCTTGCATAAACAATTGTGCAAGGATTACTGAAGGATAAATTCTTAGAAAAGAAATCGTCATGTCTAAAATTTGTAGGTATGTATAAAATTTTGACAGATATTCTCAAATTGCCCTCCAATGAAATTGTAGTATTTACACTCTCATCATCCTTGATTGAGAGGGCTCATTTTCCAAAGCTTGACAATACTGGGCATTATTTATTTGTTCTGTTGTTTTTGAGACAGGGTCTCGCTCGGTCGCCCAAGCTAGAGTGCAGTTATCTAGAGTGTGGGTAGGGAGTTATCTGAATTGATTGTTCACAGTCAGTTACAGATCAAACTCCTTGTTCCTCTAGTCTTCCCCTCCTCACTACCACACTTTAGTCTCTTTTTGTTTTTTCTTTAACGGCTGGTCAAGTGAAGCAGCGGGAGTGGAGAAGAAACAAAGGAATCTGTAACTGGTTGGGATCAATTAGTTGTAAACACCACTGCACTCGGACCAACCTGCACTTTAGTCTTAAAACAAAAATAAAAAATAAATAAGTAGCGAAATCAGCTCACAACTGAAATAATCTTATATGTGCTTTTCCTTAAAACAGCCATCATATGGAGTAGAAATGGATGCATTTCTTCACACAGAATATTAAAAAGATGATAAGCATTGAAATTTAACAAAATTAATGTTTCAGTTTCCTATTGCTGCTGTAACAAATTACTACAAACTTCATGGCTTACAACAACACAAATTTATTATCTTACAGTTCTAGAAGTCAGAAGTCCTAAAATCAAGGTGTCTATAGGGTTGCGTTCCTTCTGGAGACTCCAGGGAAGATCGTTTCCTTGACTTTTCTGGCTTCTAAAGACCACCTTCCTTCTTTGGTTCCTGGCCCCTTTCTCCATATTCAAGGCCAGCAGCTTAGCATCTTCAAATATTGCCCTTTCCCTCTGTCCCCCTCCTCCTCCTCCTTTCTCTCTCTCTCCCTCTTCCCTTGTCCTCTTTTCTCTCTCCCCTTTCTCTTGGTCCTCTCTCTTTCTCTCTCCTTTGCTTCCACGGTCACATTTTCTTCTCTAACTCTGACCCTCTGTCTCCCCCTTATAAGGACTCTTGTGATTACATTGAATCTACCCAGAAAGTCCAAGATAACGTATCAAGATCTTTAATTTAATCACATCTGCAAAGTCTCTTTTGTCATGTAAAGTAACATATTCACAGGTTACTTTGGGGGGTAGGAAGTGGATGTGTTTGAAAGACTCAGCCTACAAAGTTAAGTTTCACTGTTTCATCAAGAACATTCTTAGGTGAAACTGGCTTTTTTTTTTTTTAATTTCAAGTGCATCACAGTGAGGAATACAATGAATGCCAGCACAGTTGGTGTCACTGTCTCAATTCATGCTAAGATGCCAACAGTTTTACAAACTATTGCTTTTGCAATATCAGTGCTAACTAATGTCCACACAGTGAAAAAAGCAAATAATGTCATAATATTATTATGAGAATAGTTTTGACCTTGCATACTCCCTGAAAAAGTCCCAAGTCCTCTGCCAGTCCACAGACCATATTTTGAGAACTGCTGAGCTAGAGGAAGGGAGGTAAGAATTTTTTTGGGCCTAGACAAGTGGCAAGAGGGGAAAAGGCAAACATGACAAGTTGTATATGGGCATGGTTTGGGAGATAAGAGCTGGAAAGAAAACAAGAAAGGAAAATAAGGGTCCATTCACAGAAGCCTAGTAAGCCATATTAAGAAATTTGGACTTAATCCTGGAAGAAACGAGGTTGGGAGTGGAGGAATATGTGGTGCATTGAAGTGCTTTCAAACAGGGAGGGTGATAATGCCAGCTTGCAGTATAGAGAAGCAAAACAAAAGGGAATAAATAAGTTAGGGGGCTGCATCAGTAGTCCAGAAGAAAAAAGAAAGTGGAAATTAGATCAATGGTGGTAGAGATGGAAATGGAAATGACACAATCAGCAGATTTTGTTTTTTGTTTTTTGTTTTTTTCAGAGACGGGGTCTCGCTCTTGCTCAGGCTGGTCTCCAACTCCTGAGCTTAGGCAGTCCTCCCGCCTCGGCCTCCCAGCGTGCTAGCATTACAGGCCTGAGCCACCCCGCCCAGCCAGATTTTGGTTATTGATTAGATTCTGACGTGGGTAAATTGGCATGGTGATATCATTTGAAGATTTGATAGAAAACCATGGGCAGGAGGAGCAAATTTTTAAAGGAAAAAAAACTTTTTTAGACATAAGCATAGTGTCCAGAGTCTTCCAAGGAGAGATGTCCAGGAGGCAATTGGTTATGATTTTGAGCACTGAGAGAAATCTGGGCTGAAGATAAGAGATTTGGAAGCTATTGGCATATACATGATGATGACGATTGCTAACATTTATTGAATGGCAGACCCTCTTCCAAGTACTGTGCATTTATTATCTCACTTGATCTTATAAAGTAAGTGAAGTACTATCCTCACAGATGAGAAAACAGAAACAAGATTGGATAACCCACCTACATGAGTGATGGAATAAGGATTTGAACCCAGGGGATCTTGAGTCCAGTTCTTTCAGTGATTTACAACACATAGAGAGGGCAGAAGAACTGCTACTTATAAAGGGACCATCAAAATTATCTCTGGGGGTTTTCAAACCAAGCAAACTTCTGAGCTTCAGATTAATGCCCTTGGGAGTTTACTCCTTTTTACCTCGCCCCTCACCTTAAGAATCACTCCCATAGTAAACCACACTTATTGCCAGGAGTTTATTAACATCCCTCAGGTGTGTTATGGCAATAAGAGGGTGGTTTGAATTTTAGGTTTTATCAGTGAAGAAGTTCTTGGTGATAACAAGGACTAGGGTGTGGCCTTGGAAGTGAGTGGCTAAAGTGTCCTGAGTAACGAGGAGATAGAGGAATATAAGATGAGGGTGTTGGATTATTGCATAGAAATTGAAGTCACCCTAGATGGCAGCAGGGCTTGGGAATGTAGAGAAGCCGGTGAACCAGTGGATGACTTTGGTGGATGGTAGCAAGGGAAGGACAAGTTTTTAAACTAAAGGGAGAAATGGTAGTCTGAAGTAGTACTGGAGAAACTGGGAGACATGAAGAACTTGGACCAATCTTCTAACATTTCTCAAACAAGATTCTCAGAGAAATTAAAATTAAACTTACCTGAACATCTGTTCTACACCCATGCTCTGGGCTATGCTCTGATTTGTTGTTTTTTTTTTAAGAGATGGTATCTTGCTCTATTGCCCAGGCTGGAGTGCAATGTTGTGACATAGCTCACTGTAGTCTGGAACTCCTGGGCTCAAGAGATCCTCCTGCCTCAGCCTGCCGAGTAGCTGGAACTACAGGCATGAGCCACCATGCCTGGCCATGCTTTGATATTACCAGGCTTTTATCTTTCTTCTTGCTTTTACTGAAAAAGAATCACAAGTTTATCCCACACTAGCATGGCACCATGGGTAAAGTAGAATTTCACGGCAGTGTCAACTGATGGACAAACTAGCCCAGAATAAATTCCTGAGTTAAGCAATAACAACTTCTTTGAAGGAGTTAAACCCTGTTTATGGGAGCCATTGGTAGTCCGAGAATATTTTAAAGAGCTAGAAAAGGCAGACAAAAGGAAGGAAGAATAGGAAGTAGTAGAGAAAGTTGCCCATATTAGGAAGAGGTGGTAACTCCACCTCTTGCTTCAAGTGCTGTTGAAAAGCAAAGTAACAAAAAGCAGAAGCATTTCCCATCCTTTGGCAGATCATCCAATAGGTTAAGAAAGACTTCAACTATCCCTGTTTTTCTAATAATTTTCCCATTAAAAAAGTATCAGTAGAGGGGAGGGAGAAGTGGGAATGGGCGGAAACGTACCTAATGGGTACAATGAACACTATCTGGGTGATGGGCACACTTATAACTATGACTCAAGCATTTTAAAAGTGATCCATGTAACCAAAAATATTTGTACCCCCGTAATACCTTGAAATAAAAAAAAACCCCAAAGGTTAATATCCCTTGTAAAGAAAAAATAATACATTTGATCTAAAAATGTCATAAAACATAAATGTCCAATCTTTTTTTTCTCTGAAGAGCAAGAATGCTTAATAGATTTTTTTCTTCATTATTTTTCTCTGGTACAATGTATTGAATGCTTTATACTTTGTAATAAATAAAAAGCTTATCTACTTCTTTTTAAAAAAGTATCAGTATCTCTGAAGAAGAAGCTTTCTCAGTAAAACTACACTGCAATTAACATTTTGTCATCTACAACTAGAACTGTACATAAAATTAGAAACTGATACAGCCTGTAACCCCTACACCCATACTTTTTTACACGGGAAAGAAAAAGAGTCTGAAGATACAGAAGTTTTTTAAAAAATTGGGTCAAAGAAGAAAATATATAGAATGAAAAATTTGACTTCTTACTGTGATTGTTTTCCACTTAATTTTTAGAGCCAAAATATAACTTAGATGCTCTTTGGATTGGTGATTTTTGGACCTGATCTATTGTCTGCTTCTGATTTCAAAATTTCAAAGTTGTATTTATTTTAACAAATTCATAAATAAACTTTGTTAAAATATTGACTAAAGTCAGAATAAATTTTTCTGGAAATTAAAAGGAAAATGGCCCATTCAAATGAAAGATGAGCTTATATCAAGGGAAAACATTAAATGGAAGTATCACCAAACAAAATATTTTATCTAAATCACTATATCTCATAAAACTTGCTCTACAAAGTTGAAACATAGTGACAGTCATATATGTTATTTTTTCCCCTGAAATAAAAACAATTTCACCCTAATTGTGTAAGAAATCAGTGGTCTAACCACTACTGAGGAATTATTTCAAGGATAGTAATTTGATTATACATCCCTAAAGGGATATATATACTCTAGGGACAAAAAGAGTACAAATCTTAAACTGGTTCATTATTAATAGTAATGTTGGTATTGTTATTCTGAAACTATTGTATATCAAGCATAAACTAAAGCATATAAATAATTTATTATCATTTTAATGTCTGTAGGATCAATAGGATGCCCCCTTTTTTATTCTGTTATATTGCTTGTTTGTACCTTCTCTATTTTTTCTTGAACAGTCTCAATAGGGGTATATTAATTTGATTAGTCATTTCAAAAAACCAAGTTTGACTTTCTTGATCTTCCATATTGTAGGTTTATTGCTATTTTATTTCTGCTTTTATTGTATTTCCTTCTTTCCACTTTCTTTGGTTCTAATTTGCTCTTCTATTTCTAGATTCTTGAGATTAGTGTTGAAATAATTGATTTTTAACTTTTCTTCCTTTTTATATATATGTATATTTTAAAGCTAAAAATTTCACTCTTAAGCACAGTTTTAGCTTCATCCCACAAAATTTGACATGTTATATTAATATTTTCATTATTATTTAATTCAAAATATCTTCTGATGTTCACTGTAATTTCTTCTTTGACTCACGGATTATGTAGAAGCTTATCACTAAATTTCAAAATATGTGGGAATTTTCTACATGACTCTTTGTTATTAATGCCTAGCTTGATTTAATTGTGGTCAAAGAACATACTTTAAATGATTTGAAGTTTGTTGAGACTTGTTTTAAGGCCTAGTCTGTGGTCAATTTTTGGTAAGTGATCATGTGTGCTTGGAAAAAAAATGTATATTCTTCAGCTGAACACCTTGTTTCGCCAACCCAAAATCCCTGCTTAGCTACTCAGTCTCTTGGCCACTGTTTTCTGTCTAGTTTCTCATCCTCTAAGCCATCCCTTTGGATTAGCAAATTCCACAAGGGAAAAAGTGGCACCAAAATAGGGCTCACTTTTCTGGGCTGCTCTTCTCTATGAGATTTACCCCCCAAAATCTTCATTGCCTTGGTAAGTCTCAGATGCCTTAAAACAAGTATGTTTTTCTCTTTTTCTTTGGTTCACATTTTCTAGTTGGTCTCAACAGGAGAGTTAGTCCAAAACAAGCTAGTATCCCACTGCAAGAAGTAGAACTTCTCAAGAGAGAGTTGTACTGCTTCAAAGAAACCATGATTCTGGATTGAAAAAGCCGACAAATACAGAGTCCAAAAAACCCTTTAGGGCTTCACCATTTTACGAAAAGAAAGTAGGCTGTCAAAGCTGAGCAAACCCTAAAAAAGATATGATCCACAATGTCCACTTCAGATAAGACCAAGGAAAATTAAAAAAAAGAAGAAACATCCAGAGGCCAGCAGCAAGAGGCCTGGAGAATGATAGACAAAGGAGTCCCTCTCAAGGACTAGTGGGAATATAAAATGGTGTAGTGGCTGTGGAAAACAGTGGCAGTTCCTGAAAAAAGTTAAACATAGTATTTACAGAAACTCCACTCCTAGGTATATTTCCAAAAGAAACTAAAACATATCTCTGCACAGAAACTTGGACACAGATGTTTGTAGCAGCATTATTCATAACAGTCAAAAGGTGGAAATAGTTCAAATGCCCATTAACAAATGAATGGATAAACAAATTATGGTATATCCACACAATGAATTATTTTTCAGCCATAAAAAGGAACAAAGTGCTACAACTTGGATGAACCTTGAAAACATTATGCTAAGTGAAAGAAGCTAGGAACAAAAGATCATACATTAGATAATTCCTTTTATATGAAAAATATGAAATAAGCAAATCCATAGAAAGAGAAAGCATATTAGTGGTTGCCAAGGCATAGTATAATAGAAGAGGAGAATAGGAAGTATTACTTATTGGGTATGGAGAATTCTTCTGAGGTGATGAAAAAGTTTTTTAAACTAGAGAAAGGTGG
The DNA here is from genome assembly GCA_023783475.1 of Daubentonia madagascariensis. Lineage (NCBI taxonomy): Eukaryota > Metazoa > Chordata > Mammalia > Primates > Daubentoniidae > Daubentonia > Daubentonia madagascariensis. Next base: position 8,943,438 of record JAKFHU010002088.1, read on the forward strand.
TAGTTGCCCAATGTTGTAAATGCACTATATACCACTGAATTGTACACTTTAAAATGGCCAATTGTATGGTATGCGAATTTTCTTCTTTTTTTTTTTTTTACCAGACTACAGAGTGATGGTATGTGAATTTTACTTCAATGACAAATTAATTCATAATTAAAACTGACTGTACATAAACTCCACTTACAGCATTTTAATCCAAAACACTAAATACAAGGGTTTTTTCCAAGATTAGTTAGAAAAATAAAAATCATGTTTCAGTCTGGATTTTTTTTTCTGACTTATCTTCCATTTCACTAGTTCTCTCTTAAGATATGTCCCATCCATATAATTCTTAATTTGGATTATATTTTTTTGGCCCCAGAATTCCTATTGGTCTTTTTCAAATCTCCTATGTCCTTTTTAATAATTTCTAATTCTCAGTTGAAATTCTCTATCATACCTTGAATATAATTAACATGGCTCTTTTAGAGCCTGTTTCTAATAATTCTAGAGCTCCTGGAGGCATTTGCATCTTTTGGTTCTCGTTCACAATGTGTTATCTCTTCAGATTATCTTTGTGCACTGGGCTTTGTATTTGAAACACTGCTGAAATAATCTGTAATAACAATGTTTTCTTCCTTCAGAGAGGAGTTTTGTCCTAGGGGCAGTAGCAAGCAGAGTCACCTTAATTCAATTTCAAGGAGTGAGATTTTATGGCTGCCAGAATATTATGGGCTACAATTCATGCAAGTCCTGCTTTATTTCCGGTACCCTTACATGTTCCATTCCAAATCTTAGTCTCAGAATTCTACCCTTAGATGCCCCATTCCAAATCTTGAGGGGTTTTCCAGGACTTCCACATTTGATACACCCCTTTTTCCCCCCTTTTAAATAGACCTCATTTTTTTTTTAGAGCAGTTTTAGATTCATAGGAAAATTGAGCAGAAAGTATAGAGTTCCCACATACCCCTGATCCCACAGGTGCACAGCCTCCCCCACTATCAACATCCCATATGAGAATGTTACAATTTGTTACAATTGATAAACCTACACTGACACATCATAATCACCCAAAGTCCATAGTTTACATTAGCATTCACTCTTGGTGTTATACATTCTATGGGTTTTGATAAATGTATAAGGACATGTATCCACCATTATAATATTACACAGAATAGTTTCACTGCCCAAAAAATCCTCTGTACTTCACCTATTCATTCATTCCTCCCTCTTAACCCTTGGCAACCACGGATCTTTTTACTGTCTCCATAGTTTTGCCTTTTCCAGAATGTCACATAGTTGGAATAATATAGTATGTAGACTTTTCAGATTGGCTTCTTTCTCGTAGTAATAGACATTTAAGTTTCTTCCATGTCTTTTTGGTTGGACACAGGATAGTTGTATCATTTTAGGTGGAATTATGACCTTGTTATTTTCTTTATTTGGAGATTAAGTATGGTTTAAGGAGATGTGTATGGGTGCCAAATTGACAAGGGGTGGACATGTGATAGTTAATTTCATGTGTCAACTTGACTGGACCACAGGGTGCCCAGATTAAACAGTGTTTTTGAATGTGCCTATGAGGATGTTTCTGGATGAGATTAGCACTTGAATAGGTAGCCTTAGTAGATCGCCCTCCCCAATGTCTTGGGCATCCTTTGTCTGTTGATGACCTGTAGAGAACAAAAAGCAGAGGAAGGGAGGATTCCTTTCCATCCTGCCTGCCTGTTTGCTTGAGCTGGTGTATCAATCTTCTCTTGCCCTTGGATTGGGGTTTATGCCATTGGCTCCACTGGTTCTCAGACCTTAGAATTTGGACTGAAATTACATCCCAGCTTTCCTGGGTCTCCAGCTTGCTGATGGTAGATCATGGGACTTCTCAGACTCCCTAATCAAATATCTAATTCCTCATAATAACTAAATATCCTATTGGTTCTCTTTCTCTCCAGAACCCTGATTAATACAGCTATCCTGGGTCTTTTGCCTCTCCCTATGCACTTTAGAAATTATTTGTCAATATCCACAAAATTACTTGCTGTGATTTTGATTGCACTGAATTTAGAGATCAAATTGGGAAGAACTGTGTGAACTAAAATAAAATCTTAAGGCTCCCCACCACCAGCTGACTGAATGGGCCCCTTCCTGGCCAAGGGATACCCTAAAACTTGAATTGCCTGCCTTCTTGTAAATATCATTTGTAACTCCTTGACAGGCCTAAGGCTATGCAAGACAAACCTGTGTGTCCTCAATTTACACAACAAATATACATCTGGTGGTTTGTCTCTGACTAACAAACTTCCTTATCTTAAAACATTACAAGCCTTTAGACAAAGCTTCATGTCTTTAACCAATTACAAGTCAAAGAGTCTTTAAACCTACCTATAACCTGTAAGCACACTCCCCTTACCCCCCAACCCCCACCCCCGCTTTGAGATGGCCCACCTTTTTGGGGCCAAACCAATGTATGCCTTCCATGTATTGATTTATGACTTTCCCTTAATCCCTGTCTCCCTGAAATGTATAAAACCAAACTGTAACCCAATCATAGCGAGTCCACTTGCTCAAGGCTTCTTGGGCATGGCTCTGGGGGTCATGGTCCTCAAATTTGGCTCAGAATAAACCTCTTAAAATTATCTTACAATGTGCCTTCTTTTCCGTTGACAACTGACATCTTGACAATATTGACTGTTCCTATCCATGAATGTGGAATATCTCTCCATTTATTTAGTTCTTCTTTGATTCCTTCCTTCCTTCCTTCCTTTTTTCTTTCTTTTTAGATAGGGTTTCGCTCTGTTGCCCAGGGTAGAGTGCAGTGGTGTCATCACACTTCAATGCAACCTCAAACTCCTGGACTCAAGTAATCCTCCTGCCTCAGCCTCCTGAGTAGCTGGACTGCAGGCATGTGTCACCACATCCGGCTAAGTTTTAAAAGTTTTTTGTAGAGATGGGGTCTTGCTTTGTTGCCAAGACTGATCTCAAACTCCTGGCCTCAAGCATTCCTCCTGCCTCAGCCTCTCAAAGTGTTGGGATTATAGGCCTGAGCCACCACCTCTGGTCTGGATTTTCTTTATATACTTCCACCAATCGCAACCAATATGGCAACAACTGAGTGAAGAAATAGTTATAACTGTCCTGCGGTCTTCTATCAAGCAAGGCATTAAAGAGAAAAAAGATATTAGCAAAAATGAAAAACACTCTTCTCAGTAGTTGTTTTGTTTTGTTTTTGGAAAATATAGTCATTTTTCATAAAAATATATTATTCATGCTACAATATAAAGGGCTTGTTATGACTTTTTCAATGAATTAATAAATGTTTTAAAATTTTCTCAGTTTTTATTTCTAATATGGTAAATATTGATAGATACAACAAACATTAAAAAAAAAAGTTTTTTGTAGGTCTTCAATAGTTTTTAAAATTTTAAAGGACTCCTGGGACCAAAATGTTTAAGAATTGCTGCTCTGGCTTATTTCAATTTACCCTTGCATTTCAATTCATATGCTATTTATTTTTTATTTTTTAATTTTTAATTTTTAATTTTTTTTATTTTTTAATTCATGCTGTAGGAGGCTAATATATGCTATTTTTTTACTTGGCCTGACCATCCAAGAAATGCTTTTCCTGACCATCCTGCTTCAATGTGGGTGTCCCATAGGCTCCCTTAATAACACTCTATACCTATTTTAGCAGCTCTTTTCAGGGCTGTTGCATTTTTTTTTTATAACAGTTTTACTGAGATATAATTAACATATATAGTTCAACTCTTTAAATTATACAATTTTAATTTTTTTAGTCTATTCACACAGCTGTGCAACCACTAGCACAATCAATGTTATTTATTTAATTTTTTAAGCCAGTCAAATTTAGCAATGGGGGGTTGTATACCCCAACTTTAGTGACACTAATGTTAATAAGTTCTGATAACACACTACCATCAGACCAGGTAGCACAATCAGTTTTAGAGCCTTTTTATCACCCCCAAAAGAAACTCTGTATCTGTTAGCAATCACTCCCCATTTTCTCCCTGACCCACAGTCCTAGTAATAGGCTGGAGCAGTAGCCCACTAATCTACTTTCTGTCTCTATAGATTTGTCTATGCTGAACATGTCAGATGAATGGAATCATACTTCATGACTGGCTTCTTTCACTTAGCAGAATGATCTCAAGTTTAACGCATGGTGTAGCATGTATCAATACTTCATTCCTTTTCATGGCCTAATAATGTTCCATTGTATGGCTATAGCACATTTTGTTTGTCCACTTATCAGCTGATGGACATTTGGATTGTTTCCACTTTTTGGCTATTATGAATAATGTAGCTGTGAATATTTGTGTACATGTTTTTTTGTAGATGTATGTTTTCAATTCTTTTCGGTATATACCCAGGAGTGGAATTGCTGGGTCATATGGTCATGTTATGTTTTTACAATTTGAGGAACTGCCAGCTGGTTTTCCAAAGCATTTTTTAAATTTGGAGACGGGGGGGCGGGGGGGGGTCTATGTTGCCCAGGCTGGCGTGCAGTGGCTATTCACAGGCATGATCATAGCATACTGTAACCTAGAACTCCTGGCCTCAAGCATCCTCCCACCTCAGAATCCTGAGTAGCTGGGACTACAGGAGTGCACCACCGAGCCCAGCCCAAAGTATTTTATATTCTACTAGCAGTGTATAAGGGTTCCAATTTCTCCATATCTTTGTTAACACTTGTTATTATCTGTCCTTTTGATCATAACTCTTCTAGTGGTATGTCCTTGTGGTTTTAATTTGCATTTCTCTCATGGCTAATGATGTTGAGCATCTTTTCATATCCATTTGTATATCTTCTTTGGAGGACTGTCTATTCAAGTCCTTTGCCCATTTTAAAATTGGGTTATTTGTCTTTTTATTGTTGAGTTACAAATGTTCTTTATATATTCTGAATATTAGACCCTTACCAGATATATTATTTGCAAATATTTTCTCCCATTGTTTAGGTTGTCTTTTCAACACTAAAGGCAAAAGTTTAAATTTTGATGAAGTCTAATTTACAGTTTTTCTTTGGTTACCTGTACTTTTGGTGTCATATCTAAGAAGCCACCATCTAATACAAGTGATGAAGATTTATGTCTGTATTTTCTCCTAACGGTTTTATGGCTTTCCCTTTGATCCATTTTAAGTCAATTTTGTAGATGTTGTAAGGCAGGAATCCAAAGTCATTTTTTTGCATGTGGATGGATGTCCAGTATTCCTAGTACCAATTGTTGGAAAGACTGTTCTTTCATCATTGAATTGTCTTGGCATTTTTGTTGACGCAAATGTGAGGGGTTATTGATTTATTTCTGGATTCTCAATTCTATTCCATTTGTTTATATCCTTATCCTCAATGCTTATGCTACTAGGGTCATTCTTTAACTCACAGCAACCAATTCAACGGTTGGAATTAACTCCTCCTCTCCCCTACCCCCAACCCTGAATTCAGAACTTTCAGCAGCGGTCTTTTTTATCAGTAGCCATCAAGATTGTGTCCAGTGGGGTTGTTTTTCTCCTGTTTTTAATCAAGGTCATGTGTTTGGCAGGGGGGTTGGTTAACCGAAAATGTTAGGTCTAGGGTTAGAAGCACTGTCATTCAAATCAACATATTTAGAGAGGGTTGATGAGCAAGGCTGAGAGAAGACAAAAGACGTATCTTGACTCAGCCGTCAGAAACTCGCAAGGTGTCGGAGAGGGAGGAGTCTAGGCTGCCAGTATGGCTCCAAGCATTGAGACGGGCGGCCCGGGCCTTTCCCCCTGGGGGATGGGCTGAGGACTGAAGCACAGGGCCTGGTCTTTGGAGGCGCGGAGGCGACCTGTACCTTAGCAGGACCACCCCGGGGGCTCTACAGCCCTCCCTCCTCTTGGACGCTCCCCCACGCGTTTTCCCGCCTCGTCTCCCTTCGCTTCCCCGTCCCACCTCCCTGCGCGTAGCGGAAGTGACGCGAGGCGTACCGGAAGTCCCTGCAGCCGTGGTGTTGTGCTGTGGGGAAGGGAGACGGATTTGTAAACCCCGGAGCGAGGTTGTGCCTACCCGAGGCCGCTGCTGTGCGGAGACCCCCGGGGCGAAGCCACCGTCACCATGTCTGACCAGGTAGCTGGCTGGGAGCCATCTGACGGCGGCGGCCGGGGCTTTGCCCCGCAGATCTGGCTGCTGCTCGGCTGGAGCCGGGGATAGAGGCGCGGGGGAGGGGAGCGCGAAATGGGGGAGGGGGCGGCCGGTGGGGACTGGACAGGCGAGGGAGGGAAGCGGACTAGGGTCGGAGACGCTGGGGCCTGGCGCTGGGGCTCCGGGAGCCGCCTCGCCCCCTCCGGGCTTGCTCGTCACCCGCTGTGTCCCAGCGCCTTTGGCCGCGGCCTCCCCCTTGTCGTCCCCCCTTCTTTCTCCCGGGTCGACCAGGTGCGGAGCCCCGGTTCCAGCTCCCTGAGGGAGTCCCTGGAGAACCCGTCCGTCTCCCTCCAGAGGACTGATCGCAGAAGCAGAGCCTTAGGCCCCAGTTATGTAACGGGAGAGAATCCCTGACTGGGAGGCTCCGTCGCCCTGAAAAGCTACTGGACTCCACTTTTTGCTTCTTCGTAGGGGAGGGAGGGGTGCGGTGAGAGAGACGTTGTCCGATGTTGTTGCGAATCTAGAAAGTACTGCGTTCGGTTCGGATTGCTGCTAGGGCAGGGCTGCCGCCGCTCTCTGAGTCTTTTTTGCGTGTGGGGGTGCAGAGCTGTCGCCTCTTTTCTGTACTTTCCCATTTCTTACTCGGGATTGGTTCATCAACTCTCCAGTTGTAAGAGAGCACTCAGAATAAGCAAGAAACAAAGTAGAACAAAACTGCTAGAGCAATAAAAAACATTCTGTCTGGGCATTAACCTGAAGATGACTGATACTTTTGAGGAAAACGATAGGAAAACATATAGAGTAGTTGCAGAACATTTGCAGAAAGCTGCCTGTTATGGCAAAGTGCTCCATCACAATGTGAGTATCAGGAATTTACTTGGGATTTGCACTCAATCAGGAGTGATCGATTTTCCCTAAGTTTTTCTTTCTCATTCTGTTCTAGTTAACCACGTTTATAGCTAGTTTTTTAATTCATAAAGTTTTTGTCTGGTCTTCCTTTTGTTTGTTTAGACGATTTTTACTTTTGAAAATATTTTTGGACCTTCTGTTTAGTGATATTCAGAAAACTATTTTTCATTTAACTCCACGATGTACTTGAACTTTTAAATTTAACACACTTATTCCCTTGGCTTTTAACCTAGTTTTGTACCACTTGGTGAGAGCAAGGGAGGTTTTTGTGGATTTGTGCTATTGTACAAACTGTATATTTTAAAAGTTTAACCATAATCTAAATTAGTTTTAGATGGATCTACTTATTAATCTAGATTAATTCCAAAGTTGGTACGGGAATGGCATTGTAACTAGATAGTTGTTTACTTCATTACTAGGGAGGAAAGGATAGATGTAAGTACTTAGTTTCATCAGCCTTTTGTTTTGATGCTCAGAAATGTCTAGGAAGCATTTTGAAATTTACTATAGTCTGATGAAAGAGCAATAGACAGAAAGAATTATAAAGTAAATTGTAGAATTTATTGCTCCAGTTTGAAGTTAGGTCATTCAAGAGATACATGAAAGAATAAAGGACCTAGGACACAAACAGATTTTTTTCAGGGGGTCTGTAAGGGCAAACTATTTTCATGTTCATCCTAGGACATTTTCACTCTCAGTTCTTTCATGGGTATTCAGTGGAGTCTTCTAGAAACTAACATGACCTGTGATATCACAACAAATTGAAATGTGGAAGCAGTTGTGAAAATCCAGCTGTTTTTATTAAGCCAGACATTAAAGAGATCTGCAAAAATGTAAAAACAGTGCCACTTTTCTCATTACTTTGGTTTTGAAAAATATTTTAATAAAAATATGTATTAGCATATAATGGATTTATTGGTACTTTAAAATGAATTAATAAATATTTAAAACATTTCTCAGTTTCAATATTTAATACAGTAAACATCAATAGATACGACCAACCTAACAAAAGCTTTATGAAGGTTCTAAATAATTTTTAAGAGTGTAAGAGTCTTGAGACCAAAAAGTTTGAGAACGGTTGCTCAAGGCTAATTGACCAATATCATTGTTAATAATTAGGACTCAGTACAAGTGCAGTGTTGGGTGCTAAAGATTTAAACAGGTATGAAGCTCAACTTTTAGCCCTAAGAGGTTTGTAAGTGAGAGCAAGAATCCCACATTGCTACTGTGTAATATCAGCATGAGACTGAACCACTGTCCCCAAAAAACAACCTTAATTTGAACCAAGTTCTTTTAGAATGATGTGTTTTCTGAAGTACCTCTCAGAAGGTTATTGTCTGGTACTAAGATACTAAAATTGAGTAATAACTTCAGGTTAAAACAGGTGGACATGGCCAGGTACGGTGGCTCACACCTGTAATCCTAGCACTTTGGGAAGCCAAGGCGGGAGGATCACTTGAGCCCAGGAGTTCGGGACCAACCTGAGCAATATAGCGAGACCCCGTCTCAACAACAACAACAAAAAAATGAGCTGGCGTGGTGGGGCATGGCTGTAGTCCCAGCTACTCTGGAGGCTGACGCAGGAGGATCACTTGAGCCAAGGAGTTTGAGGTTGCAGTGAGCTATGATGACGCCATTGCACTCTAGCCCTGGCAACTGAGCAAGACCCTCTCTCAAAAAAAAAAAAGGCAGACAGGAAATTCACACAAGACTTCAATTGCTGAGTTCTCCATTGATTAATGAAAAATGATTATTTTTGGAATTTGAGTGAAACACTTTTTTTTTTTGGGGGGTGATTCATTTATTTATTCAGCAAATATTTATCACACAGCTACTACGTGACAGGGGACGAACCAGGCAACAGGCTGAAACACTTTTTTATAATTTTAAGAATTCCAGGGTTATCTAGTGGATTGTAGATGGTTATTAAATAATCCTTTAAAACAGGTTCTAAACCTAAGCTAATGGCTCAGAATCCACTGAAATTGTTTGGCATGTTTTGTATTTGTGTGTGTGTGTGTGTGTGTGTGTGTATAAATTTTTTTTTTTTTTTTAGAGAGAAAGGACCCATAGCTGTCATCATGATCCCTTACAAAGGTTAAGGAGCATCCTTTAACCAATAATAGAAATCTGATTGGGTATTCTCCTTTATCCTAATCGCACCTTGCAGCAAAACAAAGCACTCATATAGAACCAGAAGCTTAATACCAAAAGGGTAAGGGTAATTTGTGCAAATATTTTCCCTTCCTCCTTTCTTACATTTGGGTTTATGGTGTTTCTTTTCTATACCCAAGTTATCAAAGGCAGCTTGGACCTCAGCTCTTCAGTTCAGGTCTGTTAATTGTAACAATTGAATGACTGATTTGCTCTACCCTAACTGAATCTGTAGTAACAAGTTTCACTCTCTCCACCCCCACCCAAAAAGAGAGATTGATTGAGTGATTTCCTTTTATCTTTAGTCAAGGATTTGGAAGTATTGTGTAATTCTAGTTATCCGTTGCTGGCTAATAAACTCCCTCAAAATTTAGTAGCTTAAAACAACAGCTTTTTATTTGCTCATAAATCTGCAATTTAGGTGGGGCTCTGTGGGTTGGACTCATTTCTGCTCCTTGGTGTGTGGGCCCTCCTCTGAGAAGACTCAAATGGCTGGGGGCTAGAACAACTGGAGGTGGGCTGGGATGGGGCTGGGCTCTTCATGTAGTCTCAGCAGCTTTCTTGAGTGGTCTCATCATGTGTTCTCAGCATGGAGACACCAGGGTATTCAAACTTAAGGGTCAGGGCTCACAGAGAGAGAAAAAGTGTTCAATGAGAACCTGGGTGGAAATAGCAAGGCTCCTAGGACCTAGCCTTGGAAGTCACTTCTGTATTCTCTTGGTCAATCAAGGCATTAAGGCCAGCCCAGATTCAAGGGAAAGGCATTTATTTAGACTTCATTTCTCCATGGGAGGAGTAACAAAGAATTTTCAGTTATCTATAATCTACATTAATTCTATTTTTTTCTGTCATAATAGCATTATTTCCTGCAGTGTTCTTTATAGCTCCCTGTTGTGATTTTAGTGATCTTAGTAACTGTTAGCTTGAGGTAGCAGGAGAATATGATGAACTGGTTGCGTATTAAAATTCATATTTATGAATAATACTATTTGTATCATAGAATAGGTATATTTTGCTGTAGCTATTAATTGAGCCTGTAGTTAGTGATATGTACCTTAAGCATTCCATGCCCTAAGAGATGATGGTATATATTGTCTTCTGTCTGATAGAGAGGAGGTGCCACTAGTTGGAGACTTACAGATTATAATAAAACACGTCAAAGAAAGCATTACCTAAACAATAATAGTATCTTGAAAACCGAATATGAATGTTATGGTTAGAGTACTCATTAAGGTTGAGTAGTTCAGATTTCAAAACTATAAAGCAGTTGTCAAATATGTTATGACACACTTTTGCCCTGTGGCAGTTAGGTATCTCTGTTATAACTTTCATATGTAGTGTTACAATTATTTACATTGTAAGTGTCTTTATCCATTAGACTGTTTGCTTTTGAGAGTCAGGAATCAGGCTTTATTCATCCTTTTTTCCTATAATGCCCAGCACAGTGATTGGATACTTAGTAAAAGTTTTTTTGACCTAATGAGTGGTCAGATTCATTTATTCAACAAATATGTATTGAATGTTAGTAAGTGTTCAGTACCATTCTAGGCCCTAGAATTGGAAGATTGCCTCAATGACATGAAGCAGCAGGTATCGTCCTCCTCCTCTTTCAGTTCTCTTGATGTTTTATTATCGAGGATGGGTTGGTTGCCGTGGAATAGTTTTTCTCTTGTGGTGTTTTCGCATAGCTTCTCTTGATCTTTACTTCTATTAGCAATAGACCTGGTAATTTTATCTCCAAGATCAAATCATTTACTTCTTTCAGGACATTGGGCTTGTTATAGGTAATTTTTTTATTAAGGTATCTTTAGCATTCCATTTTGGAATTTTCTGAAATTGTGATTGTTTTTTCTTAGGTAATTATGATATTATTCTATTTCTTTAAAAAAGTCATGGGGGAAAGTTCACACAGATACTATTATTGAGCACTTTAGTTGTACAATTTAAAATTTGGATACTTCCTGCATCATAACTATGTTTATTTAAAGATATGTTGTATTTGTTATATTTTTGGCTATTCGTTTTGCATTCAGTTGCCTTTTCTGAGCTAAAGAGGGTCTGAAGGAAAAGACCCGAAGGAAGGAAGGGTGGAGTTCTGTTTGCTGGGCTCACTATTCTCAATATCTAGGTCCAGTTATTTTTAAAGATTTTACTGAAGATTAATATACCTACAAAAAAGTGCATGAGTATGATGTTTGCTCAATTTTCACAAACACATCTATGCAATCAGCACCCAGATCAAGAACCACTGTCCTGACTTTTAACACATAGATTAGTTTTGTCTGTTTTTATACAATATAGCATTTTGTAAGTGGAATCATACAGTATGTACTTTTCTGTCTGGCTTCTTTTGCTCAGCATTGTTTAGAGATTTGTCTATTATTATTGTGTATTGGTATATGTTATTAAATCTCATTGCTGTATTGTGTTCCATTTTGTGACTTTACCACAATTTACTTAACCATTCTGCTTTTTTTTTTTTTTAAATACAGGATCTTGCTCAATAGCTGGGACTAGAGTGCAGTGGCATCATCCTAGGTCACTGCAACCTCAAACTCTTGGGCTTAAGTGATCCTCCTGCCTCAGCCTCTTAAGTAGCTGGGACTATAGGCACGTGCCACCACACCTGGCTAATTTTTCTATTTTTTGTAGAAATGGGGTCTTGCTGTTATCTAGGTTAGTCTCACTGTGCTCAAGTGATCCTTCCCCCTTGGCCTTCCAAAGTGCTAGGATTACAGGCATGCACCACTGCACTTGGCCCCAGTCTGCTTTTGATGTACATTGAGGTCGTTTTCTAGGGCCTGTCTTTAACATGGGCCAAACGAATACCTATTTATGGCACTTCTGTGTCAGTGAGGATTGCTTTTTGGACTGAATAACAGAAAATCTGATATTATAGGTTAAAGAAGTATGCTGTTAATTTTTCTCATGAAACAAGTATTAATAGTAGCTCAGGGCTGGTGAGGCAGCTCCACAGTGCCTTCACGTTCCTTTCTTCTCCATCCTTAGTAGCAATGTTTTACTCTCATGCTTGTCTCCTTGAGGGCACAAAAAGGCTACTTTGTGTTTCAGGCAGGAAAAAAGGGAGAAGCAAAGGGAATTAGTGTGTTACCTTATATTTCATTGGCCAGCACTGTGTCACATGGCCATAAAAGAAGCTGTAAAAGAAGGGAAATATGTTTTTTAGCTGGGCAAACCAAGGCTTCCCTTTGTATGGAAGAAGGGGAAAATAGGTATTGGATAAGTAATTAACAATGTCTGCCATACCTCCTAATCTGTTTGCTGATACTTATGGATGCAGTCAAGCCAGTTTGTTTCAGGCTTAGCATAGGTGCATAGTTTAGGCTCAAAGAGTAGGGTTACACAACCAGTAAAATGTTCAATTGTAATTTTTAGTTCTAGAGAAGCAGTCTGTGCATATCTAGTGTTTAACCACCATTTAGGGTTGAATATAAATATTCAGAAGGCCCAGTGTGTTGACAGCTTTGGCTTAAACCTTCAAGTTATGGAGTTAAACCTGGTCAGTTCTATTCCAAATCTCTAGGTTAAGTTTGAACATATGCAGATGAAAATGTACAGGTATTTTTGTGTTTTTAGAATTGTGGGCCAGGCACAGTGGCTCACACCTGTAATCCTAGCACTCTGGGCCGACAAGGCAGTAAGATTGCTTGAGGCCAGGAGTTCAAGACCAGCCTGAGGTAGAGCAAGACCCCATCTCTACAAAAAAAAAAAAGAAAAAATTAGCTGGGCTTGGTGGCACACACCTGTAGTCCCAGCTGTTCAGGAGGCTGAGGCAGGAGGATCGCTTGAGCCCAGGAGTTCGAGGCTGCAGTGAGCTAGGATGAGGCCACTCTAGCCCAGGCAACAGAGAGAGTCTGTCTCAAAAAAAAAAAAAAAAAAATTGCGACAAATCCATTTAAGTATGAGGGAAGTGACTTTGACTTTATTGTAATTCTGGGTTTTTACCTTTTAATAATGGATATAAGTCTTAAAATTATCCTATTTAACCCATGTTGAGCTTTCTTTATTAGGTAATAAAATGAAATAAATTGATGTATACAGAATTTTTTTGAAACTTTGAATGTATTTTTAATGACTTTATTATGGAAGATTTAAATGTAGTGTATATACAATGAACCCCACGTACCCATCTCTTGGCATATGTTATTTCATCTGTAGCACCCCACTCCATTCCCCCATGTTACTTTGAAGCCAAATCCCAGACATTGTATCATTTCATCTGTAAATACTTTAGTATGTATCTTTAAAAGAGAAGGCCTTTTGCTTTTAACATAACCATGATACTGTTATCATGTCTTAAAAAAGAACAGATTTTTTAATATCATCAAATACAAGTAAGTGAATTTTTTTATTTGCTTTGGGTTTTCCCAGAATCATTCCTTTTTCAGTAAGAATGAACAGTCTTTGTACAGCTGAGTCAGTAATAGATTGGGGGTAGTTAAGTGTGATGCTCTGTCCATGTGACTGAATTGTCAACATACTGATTGCCAGGGTGCTTCTTGCAAAGGTCTTGTTCTTTTGACTTTGAAATGGCACAATAAAACTCTTGTCATGAATTTTGTACATTTGAAAATGAAGACTGTTGTATTTCCAGTATCTGTTCCAGTCTAATTCCTTTTCTGATCTAGCTGTCTATTTCCAAGCTGTCCCATCTAAAACTTGGAAAATAGAGTTGATAGTGCATGGTGCCTGGCAAATTCCTACCACTCCATTTATCAGAGTTCGGTCTCTGGATGATCCAGACCTGAAAATGTAGAGGTTTTCAGTTCTCTCTTTGCTCTTGTACATAAACTTACTTTTCTTTCTATCATTAGTTTCTTCTGCTCCAGGGCTGTGTACTTTTCCAGGTAGATCAACCAGCCCTCTCTGGGATTCTCTTTTCTTTGATGATCTAGTATCCCAGACCCAGAGCTGAATGCTTCACTGTTTTGTAACCAGTGTGCCATACCATTTAGTATTGGCTGCTTTTTTTTTTTCTTACAGGGGAGAGAAGGAAAGACGGCATACAAAAGACAGTGAGATCACTGGAGACAAACTTGGCCTTTTTTGTCCAGGGTCATTTTGTTTTCCAGGCTAGTTTGTCAAAGAAAAAAAAGAGCACATGAAAAGCTCAATGACTGCATTAAGCAAGCATGAGGCTATTAAGCAAGTGGTACAGATGATCACTACTACAGGGGTTCGGACTTGGGAAGACATCACCAAAATGGAGTGTCCAGGGAAAGTGGAAGCTTATTTTTGGAAATTTCAAATCTAAGTGTTCACATATTCTTATGAAATTGAAGTGAATTATCTCTTATTCTCAACTGTGAATATAAACAAATGAAAAGATCTTTGAAGTATTTCATACAGAAGTATGAGGCATGAGTAAGATTTTGTGGTATGATACAGAAAATAGTACTGTCAACTTATTAATTCAACAAACATTTAATAATTGCCTAGTATTTGCCTTGGCATTACAGAGATTATAAGATGAAAAAATGACCCTCTGCTTGTAAACTTGTAGGGAAGACAAGTTATACAAACCTGTCACAGAAAACATTAATTTATTTAACAAGCATATTGACTATCTTCAAAGTATCAGGCTCTGTGCTTAACCAGAAATATAAAGGATAGTAGAGTAAGGCGTGTCAATAAGGAACTCAAATCTGGTAGGAGAGACACATATGCAAACAAGTGGTTATAATGGGTAAGTTAGCAGTATGGGAAGATTGAAGAGAGTGATCAGGGAAATCTTTTTGTAGGAGTTAATGTCTGAGTGGTTTTGAAAGGGGAGTAGGGTGGGAAAGGGGATTCCAAGCAGAAGGAATCAGCATGTGCAGAGATAGTTGACATAAGGTAGAGGGTGCCATGTTCAAGGAATTATATAATAGATAGTTCATTATGGCTGGAGGATAGGATATTTGCTAAAACAGGTGGGAGAATAAGGTTGAATTTCTAGGCAAGGACCAGCACATGAAGGACCACTGTATGTCAGGTAAGGAGTTTGAATTTAACCCTGAAGATTTTGAGCAAATCAGATTGCATTTTAGAGAGATGGCTCTGGTGGCAGTTTGGAGAAATAATTGAAGGGGGCAAGACTTGGGGTGTCACTTACGCTGTTGCAGTAATGTTAATGAGCAACCACCAGTGCCTGATCTAAGGCAGTGGAATGGAAAGAATGGGATGGGCTTGAGAGCCAGTAAGAAATAGAATTGTCAGAATGATGAATAATTATGATGTTTAAGAGAGGAAGAGGAGCCAAAGATGACCCCAAGTTTCTGTTGTTGGCAGCTGAGTGTATGGTAACCACTTACTGTTATTGGGAATCCAGGAGGAGTTGTAATTTGTTTTGATTTTGGTTTTTAGAAAGAGGAGTTAATGCTTACAGAGAAGGTAGAGATAATGCATTTGGTTTTGGACACTTTCACATTGAGGTACCTGAGGGACATCTAAGTGGAGATATTCACACACTTGGATAAATGAGTGTGAAACTCAGTAAAGTTGTCAGGTTGTAGGGAATGATTGAGTCATTGGTATCTGATAAGTAGTTGGAATTTTGAGTCACCCAGGGAAACAAAGAAGTAGAGGATTGAGGACATGGAATTCAAAGGAAGACCAGCATTTAAGGAAATGGCAGAGATGAAGAGAGAATGAAATCTTGGAAGCCAAAGGCGGAGAGTTTTCAAGGTAGAACTCATCAGTGTCTGTTGTTTTAGAGAGTTAAAGGTGAGATTGAAAGTGTCCATTGGTTTAGCAGTAAGGAGTCTGACTGGTAGCCATCGGTGAGGGCAGTGTCTAGTGGAATGGTGGGGCATAGACCAGATTCAGTAGGTTGAGAGTGAAAGTGGGGATAGCAAGTGCTGAGTACTCTCGTAAGAAGTTTGACTTTGAAGAAAAGATGAGCACAACTACTTGAGAAGGTCAAGGGGGAGTATTTTTAAGTTGAAAATAAATGCCTTGCCCGTCAATACACGAGTGGATCAATAAAATGTGGTATATGTATACCATGGAGTATTACTCAGCAATAAGGAACAACAGTGAATTAACACATCTGGTATTATCCTGGTTGGAGCTAGAGCCCATTCTTCGAAGCGAAGTGTCACAGGATTGGAAAAACAAGCACCACTGGTACTCACCATCAAATTGGTACTAACTGATGAACACTTACATCACACAGGGCAATAATATTCATCTGAGGGTGGGTGGGCGGGAGGGGGGTGGAAGGGATGGGAAAAACTCTCACTGAATGGATGTGGGGAGCACAGTTTGGGGGATGACCACGATTGTGGCTCTGACACGGGCAGAACAGGGGCAATGTGTATGGCCAAAGTGTTGTACCCCCATGATATTCGGAAATTAAAAAAAAAAAAAAGACATCAGGCTTATTTAATGTAAAAAAAAAAAAAAAAAAGAAAATAAATGCCTTAAAAGATATGAGTAAATAGGAGCATTAAAGGAAGGTATTAATCTCATTTGGAAGGTTGGGGGAGTGCTGTGGTTCCTAGAAGAGTGTTTTATTAATAAAATACTGGACTTCAGTTGATGTGTGAGATAGATATCCTTGAGATGATTTCAAGAGAGGCAGAGACAAGATATATATTAATATATATTTCAGATAAAGGAAACTGGGGCCACAAAAGGCTGAAGATGGAAGAATGCTGATGGACATTTTGGGAAGCAGCAAATAGTCCAATTTAACAGACTCCTTGGGTTTGTAAAGTGAGTGGTGAGAGAAAAATGAGAACTGAGCTTGGTCATGGAAGAACTGAATGCTGTGCTGTAGAGTTTGGTTCCAGGCCTTAAGTGGTGAAGCTGTTAATATTTACGCTTTTTGATCCAAGTAGTTATAGGGTCAGGGAAGCTGGGCTTTAGAAGGAGAGTTCTGAAGCACTCTGGATGATGGATAGGAGGAGGGGGAAGAATTCTTTTGTCCTGAGTAGCCTCTATAGCTACCCTATCTAGAAAACAGGAGTAAAGTCACTCCTGTTGTGCTGATATATTGCTGGGAGGGCAGGGGAGGAGTTTTCCTTCTTTGTGCTAACTTAAACAGAGCTTCTTAATACTCCTTGTCCTTCAAGTTGCAGAGGACTCAGAGATTGGTTGCTTTTTATTGCACTTCACTGCGTGGAATAAGCTGTCATTGCCTTCTAGATACTTAAAGGAAGAAGCAGCTGTTTACTATAAATATAAATTCATAGAAATGTGGTGAGACTATATTTGAAGACAGCCTTCTAGTTTTCAGGTGAAATACTGTCTTACTAAAGAAGGTTACTTTTGCCTGCTGCCATAATATTCAGTAGTCAGCAAATGTTGAAAGCACTGCAGAATGAAACACAGGCAAAGATTGATACTAATGAAGTCAATTCTGTTATCTAAGCATTTCCCTAGATAGACCGTAGCCTGTATCTTAAAGTCAAAAGCTACTTCTAGTTTAATAAGTTCTGTTAATTTTTGAACGTTAGAGAATTTAGCAGTTCTAAGTTACTAGCATGAGATATGCAGGTAATGGCTGTTATTTTACTTGTAAAATACAATATGGTTAGTTATAGTCTTATCAAATATGGATTAACGCTTTGAAATTATTATGAATAATAAAAATGTATATTTAAATAAGTGGATAATTTGGTGGACACTAAGGTGTAGCACATGGGGGAGAAAGCTACTTTTGTCACACTATTGGTGAAATTTTCCAAGGTGTATCCCCTTTACTAAAAATGGTTTGCTTATTCTTGAGATATTTCTTGGTGAAGTTGTTTCAACTACTTTATTCTATAATAATTTCATTTTCTTTTCAATATCTCTCTTATCTTCCTATTTTTTTTTCCCCCAGAGGCAAGGTCTTACCATGTTGCTCAGGCCTTGCTATGTTGCCTTGAACTCATGGGTTCAAACCATCCTCCTGCCTTAGCCTCCCAAGTATCTTATCTTCCTATTTTTGTCTCCTCTTTCCTTTTTCTGCTTACCCTGTTTGTGTTTTTTTTTCCTAATTCCAGTCCAATTCCCTTAATTTTTTTTCAGCCAATTCTTATCTTCTGAACTTAGATATAATGCTTCAGATACTCTAAAATAATAGATGATATAAAACTGATTTGTTTTGACTCCAGAGTATATTAGGCCAATACTTTCCTATTTGATTTTCTTCATAAATAGCCTTTGCTTATGCAAATATGATTAATTTACATTTCTTAGTACAGTTTTGTAGTTGGAGTAAACTCATGATAGGCTGTGAGAAGATAATCTTGGATTCAGAATATTTGGCTAAGAATTCATGGAAGATGAACTCCCTCTGGCTGATAAGAGTTGACTGTAGGGCAGTGGTTTCCAAGTTGTTTCTCTGGCCAAGCAGCATCAGTGTCCCTGGTAAATTGTTAGAGACAAATTCTCAGCCCCACTCCAGACCTCCTGAATAAAAAACTGGGGCTGGGGTCCAGCAGTTTGTTTAACAAGTCCTTTGGGTGCTTGTGATGCATGGTAAAGTTTTAGACCATTACAGTGGGATATTATAATAAAAAAGACTCCTTTTTTTTTTTGGTTGAGACAGTCCTCGCTCTGTCGCCCTGGGTAAAGTGAAGTGGCGTCATCATAGCTCACTGCAACCTCCAACTCCTGAGCTCAAGTATCCTCCTGCCTCAGCCTCCCAAGTAGCTGGGACTACAGGCGCGTGCCATAATGCCCGGCTGATTTTTTGTTCCTATTTTTGGTAGAGAGGAGGTCTCACTCTTGCTCAGGCTGGTTTTGAACTCTTGAGCTCAAGCAATCCACCTGCCTCAGCCTCCCAGAGTGCTAGGATTACAGGCATGAGCCACCTTGCCCGGCACTTTATTTCTACTGTACTGGTGTTTGGAACAGTAATTGACTTACGACCTGTTTTGCTTAATTGACTGGCAGGGAAAATAAATGCTGTTTGTATTCTCAGGTGCAGATTTTGTACTCTGTGTGAAAGTAGTGAATACTCATAAGGAACTTTTTTCTTGAAATTTACTTTTCTTTCAGGAGGCAAAACCTTCAACTGAGGACTTGGGGGATAAGAAGGAAGGAGAATACATTAAACTCAAAGTCATTGGACAGGTGAGTTTTGTTGTTTTTGTCCTTTGACTCTCCTCCAGTGTGTGAATAATTTCTCACACACAGGAAAAATTATGATTTAAGTAAGGCAAATTATTTTAAAATGACATTTTCATTTACTATATATGCATCTGTTGGAAGTAGAAGAGTTTGATCCTATTTTCTTAATTACTCTGCTAAGCAGTTCTATATCACCTTAATTTCTCCAAATAGAAACTCTTCCTTAGCATGTTTCAGGGGAAAATACAGTGAATACTACTAGTAATTGTTAAGCAAGGGCCAACCTTCAGTAGGGGCCTGTCAGCCCTTTTCTGATCCTGTTCCCTTTTCTTTTTTTTTTTTTCCCCCAAATTTCACAGAACAACTGTTCCCTTTTCTGGCACCTCATGTCCATAGACTCTAGTCTGTATCTTATTGACTCTTTCTGAGATGTTAGTTAAGGTTACCTGAAAACTGTTGGAGGAATGAATCTTCATAGTTACATGGGTGGGTTTTTTTTTAAAGACAAAAGACAATTGGTGGAATGGTGGACTCTCACCATCCAAGGGTGAGAGTACCATTTCCCCAAATTCTCCCAAACAGGGGATATTAACAGTCTTTAAATTTTGTTCCAATATGATAGGTAAAACATTTTTGTTTATTTGCATTTACCTGATTATCAGTAAGGTATAATTTTTTGTCTGCTACATTTATATTACTCTATTGTGTGTTCCTATCCTTTTCCCATTTTTCTGTGATTATCTTATTTAAAAATTTTTTTATTAAGATATAATTCACATACTACAAAATTCACCATTTTTAAAGTATATAATTCAGTGGCTTTAGTATTCACAAGGCTGTGCAGTCATCACCACTATCTAATTCCAGGACATTTTCATCACACCAAAAAGACACCCATTACCCATGGCCACTCTTCTACTTTCTATCTCTATGGATTTGCCTATTCTGAACATGTCATATAAATGGAATCATAAAATATGTGGCCTTTTGTGTCTGGCTTTTTTCATTTAGCATAATGTTTTCAAGGTTCATCCATGTTATAGGATGTATCAGTACTTCATTCCTTTTTATGGCTGAATAATATTCCATTGCATGGGTCAAATATATTTTGTTATCCATTCATTAGTTGGTGGACGTTTGGTTTGTTTCCATATTTTGGCTATTATGAATAATGTTGCTGTGAACATTTATGTATGTTTTTGTGTGGACATATGTTTTCAGCTCCCTTGGGTGTATACCTAGGAGGGGAATTGCTGGGTCTAATACAGCAACTCTATGTTTAACTTTTTAAGGAACTGCCAACTGTTTTTAGCAGCTACTCTACTATTTTAAATTTCCACTGGCAACATGTGAGGGTTTCAATTTCTGCATATTCTGGTCAACACTTGTTATTATCTGTTATAATAACAGATTTTTGGTTATAGTCATCCTAGTGGGTGTGAAGTGGTATCTCATTGTGGTTTTGATTTGCATTTCCCTGATGGCTAATGATGTTGAACATCTTCTAATGTACTTAATGGCCATTTGTACATCTTCTTTGGAAAAATATGTTAGATCTTTTGCCCATTTTTAAATTGGGTTAGTTGTGTTTTTATTGTTGAGTTGTAATAGTTTTTTATATATTCTGGGTATTAGACCTTTAGCATATCTACGATTTGCAAATATTTTATCCCATCTTTGGGTTGTCTTTTCACTTTCTTGGTTGTATCCTTTGCAGCTTACAGTTTTTAATTTTGATGAATTAAATTTATCTATTTTTCTTTTGTTGATTTTGGTGTCATTTCTAAGAAACCATTGCCTAATCCAGGGTCACAAAGATTTACACTTATGGTTTCTTCTAAGAGTTTTATAGTTTTAGCTCTTACATTTAAGTCTTTCATGATTTTGAATAAATTTTGTATGGGTGTGTTGTCCCAGAGACCATTAGTTGAAAAGACTATCCTTTTCCCATTGAATTGTCTTGGCATCTTTGTCAAAAATCAATTGACTTTAAATATATGTGTATTAATTTGTAAGTTTTTAAAAAATATTGCCTTAATTTTTCTTGTCTTATATATATGTTGTGGATATTACCTCTAATGTGTCCTAACTTTTATTTATGGTATCTTTTACTGTATAGATGGTTTATGTTTTTATTAAATCAAACTTATGCATTTTTTTTTTATGGTTTCTGGGTTAAAATCTTGCTTTACAGTAAGGACTTCCCAATGCCAAGATTAGGGGGGAAAATTGTCTCTTAAAAATGAGAGAAAATATTAAAAAGAAAAAATTTTAATGTTAGCTCTTTAATTCATCTGGAAGTAATTTTAGTTTATGGCATGAAATATGATGTAGAAATTTTATCTGTTCATGAAATTATCCATGGGAAGAGAATTTTGTTTCTTAATAGTTACAGTCACAAACAAAATATTGTAAACACGAAACTTCTGCTAACATACATTTGTGAATGTGATGTGTACTTATAAGGGTTGGCTTTCAACTTTTACAGTATGCAAGTGCCAGTATTTTTTCTGGTGGTTGTCTGATAGTTTGCTTGACAGTCTGGGTAAAAGAAAAGAATTTGTGATCCCACGAATCAGTTTGACTGACTCAGGTTCTTGCTCATTTTACTCACGTGAGAGAAACCAGATTCCATGGGGTGACTTTGTATGGCAGGAACAAATTTCTCAGTGTATTATTTTATGGCATATGCCTCTCTCCTAGGTTTGACTACTTTCAAACACTTTAGTTTGAAGGGGATACTTTTTGTTTGAAGGTGCTTGTGGTGGTTTGCGATAGCTCATCTTTTATTTTGACAACACAATGGCCATGTAGTAATGAAGGAATGCATTGTTTGATGTACATACTTTTACTTATGCTGTTCATTTTAACACACAAGACAGATTTTCTTTGTTTATTAAATTTCTTTTGTAATGAGTATAAAGCATTTGAGGATGATTAGTGTGTTTTAATAAAACTTGTTAGGAATGCTAAAAAGAATAGTTTGGTGGAAAAATATAGGTGACAAGGTTTATGTTTCTATTTGTACCATATATGTAATTAAATAATTTGGTTCAAGCAAAGCAAATAGTTTATACAAAGAGGGATAATTTTTTTTCTTTTATCTCCTTAGGATAGCAGTGAGATTCACTTCAAAGTGAAAATGACAACACATCTCAAGAAACTCAAAGAATCATACTGTCAAAGACAGGTTTGTATATTATTAATTTTTCTTTAATGGAAGGTTGTCAAAAGAAAAATCCTGTTTTATTACTTTCACCATTAGCAACTCAAGGAAGACACTCTAATTTTCTCATTTATACCCTGTTTAATTGCCTTTTTTGTCTTGTGGCCCATTTCAAAGTTTGTATTCATAAGATGTGGAACTAGTTCGAAAAGTAACTCAGAGCTGTAAAGACAGCTTAAATGAATGTTTCTATCTTGATGGCTTACCAGTGTATTTAACAACAAAGGCAAATAATTTTTGATGATCACTGGGAAATTTCCCTGTACTTCTAACCATGGGTGTTTAGCCATATATTAAATTTAAGTTTATTAGTTTATTGTCTTTATACTTAGTACTACACATTGCTGCTATTTGCATTCCATATTTTCAACATCAAAAAATATTCTTTTTAAAAAAATTCATACAGAAACCTAGTTAATTTATAAATACCAAATCCTCACAGATTCTGGCCTTCATAAACTAGATTATTAGATTAATAGCTAATTCCATTAACCCACCTAGTTCAAATTTGGGCTCTACCACTGTCTGGCTGTGTGACCTTGGGCAAGTTATTTAACCTCTATGTGCCCTGTTTCTCCATTAGTAAAATGAGAATATTGTAGGGACACCTCATGAAGATGAAATGAGATAGCCTACATAAAGCTCTTAATGTGGTGCCTAAAAATGCTGAATAAATGTTACCTGTTATTATCATTATTAATAAGTTAGATTTTTTTTTTTTCTTCCCAAGACAGAGTCTTGCTCTGTTGCCTTGGCTGTAGTGCAGGGCATCATCATAGCTTACTGCAACCTCAAACTCCTGGGCTCAGGCAATCCTCCTGCCTCAGCCTCTTGGGTAGCTGAGACGACAGACGTGTGCTACCATGCCCAGCTAAGTTTTCTATTTTTTGTAGAGACGGGGTCTTGCTCTTGCTCAGGGTGGTCTTGAACTCCTTACCTCAAGTGATCCTCCTGCTTCGGCCTCCCAGAGTGCTAGGATTAGAGGCATGAGCCACCGTGCCCGGCCAATAAAATAGATTTTTAAAATAAATGTAATTGGAATTAATATATATAGGCGACAACCAAGGAAATTATGATTTAAATTAATAGGCAAGAAATGTGTTTAATCAGTCTCTATTAAAATTGAATTATATTACATTATATTAACTCAGGTATTGTAGATTTTATATTTAGGTGGTTTGTTTTTAACAGTTTAAGTTTGTAACTAACATAATAACTTATCAGAAGAAAAAGAGAAATTAGTAATGTGTTAGGATAAGTAAAACAATAAACATTTTTATGTAGATTTTTATTGTTAAACTCAGTAAAATCTCATTATTTGGGGTTCAACTACTTCACATCTGTAATGATTTTGATGGATGCTAAAATTGAGATGAAACTCACCAGGGGAAAGGAACATTTACTGAATACTCATTATGTACACTATGCTTTATAGGTATTTAAGATACATTGTCATTTAATCCTCACAGCAACTCTGAAGAAAAGTCATTATAGTCTTTTCATCCTGTTTCTAGACCAGGGAATTGATTATTGAGGAAAAACAGTGCAGAGTAAAGAGGTAAATAAACCACAAAGCTAAAGTGAAAACTAAACTTTGACCCAAAATTGAAGGTGCTAGGTTTGGGGAAATAATTAAAATATGACATCAATTTAGGATCATTTCCAAGTTTCTTTTTTCTGTTTCTTAGAAACTGTATACTTTACAGTCTTTAGAAAAACTTTTTTAATACTTAGTTCACAGAGGTTTGATAATTTTTTTCCTTAGATTTAATGGCATACAAGGAACAGGAAACTTAATTTATCTCAATTATGCAACACTTACTCATAAGAGATTGAAAAGTTATATATAAACTGAATAGTTATTGAATCATTTTACCATTTTTATTTTTATTTTATTGATTGGCTTCTATAGGAACTTTTTTTGATCCCAATACAGTATTTTTTTTGAAAAAAATCCTATAAATCAAAGAATATTCTGCCTTTTGTCGGTTATGTTTAGTATTTAATATAACCTTAGAAAGAATTTAAATCAAATGAAGGGTAAGTTTGCATGATCTCATGTACTTACATAGTACATATTGAAAAACAGTTCTAATTTCTTTGGATGCTTTTGGGACATAGTTTAAACACCCACAATGAAAGTGTTAATATATTAGATATTGAGCAACACTTTTATAATAGAGTAAGTCCTCAATGTCGATGGATTCTTGGAAACTGCAACTTTGAGCAAACCAGTGTATATCAGGTCCTTGAATAATGTCATTTTGTCATAACATTGATGAGAAAAAAAATGGTTTCATTACACATTGTTTTGCTTAAAGTCACAGTTTCTAAGAACCTATTCATGATATGAAGTGAAGCCTCACTATACTTTTTGCTTTAGTAAATGATTCTTGATTTGTATTCACTGGTGAAGTTATTTCCCTTTAAATGAGTCATCACCTCCAAGCCCCTCCCCCTCCTTTTTTAAGAGACAGGGTCTCACCGGGTTGCCCAGGCTAGAGTGCTGTGGTACAATCATAGCTTACTGTAACCTTGAACTCCTGGGCTCAAGCAATCCTCCCACCTCAGCTGGGTAGCTGGGACTATAGGCGTGTGCCACCACACCTGGCTAATTTTTAAATTTTTTGTAGAGGTGAGAAAAAAAACTATGATGCCCAGGCTGGTTTCGAACTCCTGGTCTCAAGTAGTCCCTCCCTATCGCCCCTGTACTCTCGGCCTCCCAAAGTGCTGGGATTATAGGCATGAGCCACCGTGCCCAACCCATCTGTCTCCTTTTAGTTGTCCTTGTTGAATAGTGATTAGAAAAATATATACTAATATGTTTTGTAATATTTATAGTGCTATCTATCCCATCACAGGCATACTGTAGCTTATCTGGCTGGCTATTGTGCTTTACCAAATTTTATGATTTAATCTGTTTAAAACCAATTTGCTTGTATAGTTGGAAGCTAGTGAGAGTGCTCATTCAATTTCTGATTTTACCTTTTATGCTAGCTCACAGATGTAGGGGGGAAATGAATCGAATAGCGGTCAAGAGTACAGGCTTAAAAATAGGTTTGGGCTTAAGTTCTTGGCTAGCTTGTGTGCCCTTTCTAAGCTTTAGGTTCCCTAGCTGTAAAATGAAGATAAGGTGATACCTACCTTCCAGTGTTGTGCTAAACATTTATGATTATGTGTGTAAAGTACTTGGTACAGTAAGGGCTTAGCAAATAGTTGGTACCCAATATACGATGTTTATGATAGAATTAGCTGTCTAGTTTTATGTTCTAGGTCTTTAAAGGCTTTCATGCTTGCTTTTTGTGCAAGTTCTTAGTTCCTATTTTATCTTCTAAGATTTGTATATGTGTGTTTGTGTGTGTGTGTGTGTATATATATATATATATTATTTTTTTTTATCTTTTTAGGGAGTTCCAATGAATTCACTCAGGTTTCTCTTTGAAGGTCAGAGAATTGCTGATAATCATACTCCAAAAGAAGTGAGTATAATTTTTCTCTGAGCCAAGAAAAATTTTAAATTCTCCTTTGAACTATTTGGTTCACTGGTATTAAACTTTCTTTTTCTTGAATATTCCCTGATTTAAGTGGTATATCATTTGTCAGAGAGAAAAAAATAATGTTTTGGGTTGAACTTCCCATATACTGCCTTTAAAATTACCAATAGAAAGGGAGGTAGAAACTGGGAATCAAGTATTGAAATTGTCATAAGGCATATACTACATCTTTTTTGAAGATGGACAAATGTTCCTAAATTTGGCGGATCTCTGGTACACTTTCATGGTGATAGTGACTGTATTGGCTTGATTTTGATTTTTGACCCATTTTGAGGATGTTAATGCAGAAGCTTAGTGTATGTTAATATAATAATATTTGGCTCTGTCATCTTGTTTTATGCTTTTTAAAAAAATGCTTCTGTGTCTTCATTTAATTGTTTTATTGTATGGACTATTTTCTTTATTTTCTTTGCTTATATACACCCCCCCCAGCCGAGGTATCTCAGAGTAAAGTGTGTGTATATGTATCTGTATACATAGATTCCCCCCTCTGTATACAAAATGATATTTCTGATAGTGGGAACAATGCATGGTTATTTTTTATTTTAAAAACATTTCAAACTTACTGAGTTGTGAGAATATTACAGTATTCTCCTGTATACCTATTCCCTAGATTCACCAATTAAGACCGTGCCTTTGTTTTATTATATATACATATTATCATTATTGCTGAACCATTTGAGATTAAGTTGCAGATATCATGACCTTTGACCCTTGAATATTTTAGTGTGTTATCTCCTAAGAGCCACAGTTCAATGATCAAATTTAGGAGATTTAACATTGATATCATATTATTATTGAATATGCAATTAAAATAGATTTTGCCATTTGTCTTAATAAGATCCTTGATAGCCATATTTTACCTGACCCATCCAGGATATGCATTCTAACTAGTTGTCACGCCTCTTTAGCCTGCTTTAATCTACAACAGTTCCTCAGTTTTTTATCACACTGACAATTCTTTTTAAAGAGTACAGGCCAGTTTTTTTAAGAAAGTCCTTCAATTTGGGTTTGTCTGTTTCCTCTTGATTAGATTAAGTATTGCCTTTTTGGTAGTAGCACGGATTAAAGCTGTATATTTCTGAGTGTATCACATCTGGAGGTACATCTGGAGGTCCGTCCGTCCCATTATAGTTAATGTTAACTTTGGTCACTCAGTTAAGGTGGTAACTGCCAGATTTATCCACTGTAAAGTTATAATGTTCCCTTGTAGTTAATAAGTTATCTTTGGGGAGATGCTTTGTATGAATGTCCTTCTTTAGATTGGACAGTGGGGGCCACTTTATTTTTTTTTTCTTTTATTTATTTATTTATTTATTTTTGAAACCCATGTGAAAGTCAAGGGGGGGGCCACTTTAGATTGGCATCTGTATTCTTTTTGACAATTCTCCGTATTTTTAAAAGTTTTTATTTTGAAATAGTTCTTAGCTTACATTAAGTTTGTAAGAATAGTACAGAAAATTCCCATATACTTTCCTCCAGCTAGATTCACCAATTTTTAATATTTTGCTACCTTTGCTTACTTGTTCTCTCTCTCTATGTGTGTGTGTATGTATGTATATATTTTTTTTCCCTCTCCCCCATCCCTAAATCATTTGGGGAGTGGATTGTATATACCATGACCACTTACTGCTTAATGTTTTGTGTGTATTTCTTAAGACAGTATTTTTTTTTACATAACTGTAGTACTTTTAATCAATTTCAGGAAATTTAATACTATTAGAATACTTTTATCTTAATCTACAACCTAATTTTTTCATTTGTCCCAATTATGTCTTTAATAAATTTTCTTCTCCATCACAGGATCCAGTTCAGTATCACATATTTATTGAGGTGTCTCTTTATTTACCTTTAATTTGGAACAGTTCCTCAGCCTTTCTTTGTCTTTCATGACATTGATATTTTTAAAGAATACAGGCCAATTATTTTCTAGAAAGTCCCTCATTTTGGGCTTGTCTGTTTCCTCATGAGTAAATTTGGGCTATGTATTTTTGGCTGGAATACTACATAAATGGATGTCTTTCTTAGGTTGTACTATCTGGAGCACATGAAGTTCCTTAGTGGTGATGTTAATTTTGATCACTTAGTTTAAATGTTGTCTTTTTTTCTACCGTGTAGTTACTATTTTTCCTGTTGTAATTAAGTAATTTGTGGGGACATACTTTGAAACTATGTAAATAACCTCTTTCTCATCAAATGTTCCCCCTAGATTTGGTGTCCACCACTTTCTTGAGCACTTACTTTCTGGCACAATAAGAAGTTCTAAACTCATCTTATACTTTCCTGTCCTAACTTGGCATAATCTCTGGCACCCAGTAGATACTTAATACATTTTACTGACACTTTCCTAAATGTAATTAAGAGATTATCTTTTCAGAGAGATGGGACAGTAGGAGAGAGTAGGCATTTAGGGAGTGACCTCCTTGTGCTGTTGTTTACTTGTCTCTACTAATGTACTTCTTGGAGTTTGTAGCTACATATTCTCTATAGCTTGAGGACACATGCTGTCTTCCTGATTTGAAGATTCCTTATAACATTTGGAATTTTATTTCTTGCAGTATTTATCAGGCCATATGTGCAATTACAATTAAGTTTTAAAAGGATTTTTAATAATATTTTAATATGCATATATGTACCACAATCAAGATAGCTTAACACTAGAGCCGATCTGATCACTTTAAAATCCTAAATCCATATATATCTGTTATTTTTAGATTTTTTAGCATATCTTAATTTTCATATTTATAATTCTGCACAAAAATGTCATCTATAAAATACAAAACTTTTCTCATTGGAAGAGATTACTGATCTTAGACTTTCCTTTACAATTTTATTTTCCATTTGTTTTTGTGATCCATTGTAGTTTTCAGTGGAAACAATGCTAGTTTTTGTTTTTAGTCTGCCTGTTACAGTGCTTCTCAACCCCTTCTGCATACCAGAATCAACAGATTCAGAGTCTTATTCTCACTGAGGGATTTCTGTGTGATACCATATCCTCTTATATACTGTCTTTTCTTTTCTGATAGTTAAAAGTAATAAAAATCCAAACTACCAAAGCATATAAAATGGAAAATAAATGTGCCCTGAGTCCTCTGCATTTTCATTTCTCAGAGGCAACCATCGTTAATAGAATAGTGAAAAAAATTCCAGAATATTTCAGTGCATATAAAGCACATCAAAAAATAAAAAGATAATTGCTCATACTTAATGTTCTGTAAAAGGCATTTTAAAGGACCTCTTTTTTTCTGTAAGAATTAAAGAAGGGATGGGCTGAAAAGTCTAGCTTATAAAACTGGAGCTATTGAATAAGAGTAGATATATAGATAAGTTTTCTGTATTAAGAGTGGTCATTATCAAAGAAAATGATAGTATGCTAGAAGGAATTGGAGAAGACAAAGGAAACCACCTAGAAATGAATCATTAGGCAGTATTTTTTCTGACTAAAACCACATATATTTTAAAGTGAAATCAAGTTTTTTGAAAGAAATAGGATTCCAACAAGTAACTATATCTAAAAGTAAAATGCTTTTTAGAAAATATATCATTAAACTATTATTTAAACTATTAAATACACATTTTGTTTTAATATACTTGTGAAAAACACTTCAGTTTTATATAGTGAATAAACTGGGAAGTGAAATTGACTCAGGAAAGTAAGATAAATACCTGGATAGACATAGAATCAGGAGAAAAGACATACTTCTATGTTCTTTAGATTGAAGGACATACATTTTTAATCTTAGAGGAGTGTAACTATAGATCTTGTATCTTTTTGCACTTTAAATTGGTGGCCACAATTGCAGCCAATTTTAAAATAGTGCTGTTATATTCTACTACTAATATATTTTTCCTTTCTGTTATAGCTGGGAATGGAGGAAGAAGATGTGATTGAAGTTTATCAGGAACAAACGGGGGGTCATTCAACAGTTTAGATATTCTTTTTATTTTTTTTCTTTTCCCTCAATCCTTTTTTATTTTTAAAAATAGTTCTTTTGTAATGTGGTGTTCAAAACGGAATTGAAAACTGGCACCCCATCTCTTTAAAACATCTGGTAATTTGAATTCTAGTGCTCATTATTCATTATCGTTTGTTTTCATTGTGCTGATTTTTGGTGATCAAGCCTCAGTCCCCTTCATATTGCCCACCCCTTTTTAAAAATTACATGTGTGCACAGAGAGGCCACTGTTTTCAGGACTGTGCATTTTCAGGCTTTGGTGATAAATAAGATCGACCAATGCAAGTGTTCATAATGACTTTCCAATTGGCCCTGAAGTCTAGCATGTGATTGCTTCACTCCTGGACTGTGACTTTCAGTGGGAGATGGAAGTTTTTCAGAGAACTGAACTGTGGAAAAATGACCTTTCCTTAACTTGAAGCTACTTTTCAAATTTGAGGGTCTGGACCAAAAGAAGAGGAATATCAAGTTGGAGTCAAGATGACAGATAAGGTGAGAGTAATGACTAACTCCAAAGATGGCTTCACTGAAGAGAAGGCATTTTAGGATTTTTTAAAAATCTTGACAGAAGATCCCAGAAAAGTTCTAATTTTCATTAGCAATTAATAAAGTTATTCATGCAGAAGTGTGTACAACAGAACACTGCTCTTTTTGATTTTATTTGTACTTTTTGGCCTGGGATATGGGTTTTAATGGACATTGTCTGTACCAGCTTCATTAAAATAAACAATATTTGTAAAAATCATACTAATGCTCATTTTATTTTAATTGTATAGGAAGAAAAAAGAAAATGCCTAAAATAAGGTTTTCTTGGATAATACCAGAAATTGTTTACACATGGTACATTTTTTTTCTTCATTACTGTACAGTGATGATAATGACTTTGAAGCACTGAAGTTACTGAAGTGCCTTCTGAATCCAGGATTTAATTAAGGCCACAACACCTTTTTAAATTCTCAGTGTTCTGTTTTTTAAAAACTTGATATTCCTGTATGGTGCATATATATGATACAGTTACCCAATCATGTTGAATAAATGGGCATGCCAAAAATTCTTAATTGATTCATTGATAATTTTAGTTCTCTCTTTAACAATTTACAAAATGTTCTCTGCTTAGTTAAATTTTGGTATATTTTGTTTATATTTTCATTTCTTTATGTCTTAAATAGTTAAACTTTCTGTAAAATTAAAATACCAAATTACTTTGTTCCTATTAGAGGGCTTAACTTTTCCTTTTAACTCTTTAATGAATCACAGAATTCAGAGTATTTATGCATACACATAACCCAATTTCATGTTATTCCAAATAGAATGTCATCTAACTACTTGAGAAGACCAAATAAAACCTATCTTGAAGGCATTTTATAAACTGAGCTTATATACCCTACTCAAGTCACCTATTGAGAAATAGATTGGCTTGATCTTGTAATTCTTATATTTGACCCTAACTAAAAAATTATTTGTATTGTTTAAATTAGAGCTTTTAGACTGTCACCTGGCATTTTATCATTATATTCATTAAATAGTGACTAGGAATTAGGCTTGTTTTTAGAAAATCCTTATGAGTTGCATATTTCTGTCAAGATCGAATAACAGATCTGATTGGCTATTTGAGCTATGCAGAATGCATGAATATATAGTTTGGTGTCTTGATTTTGTTTGAGTCTCTAAATGTCTGAAGGCTCTCAGCATTTAAGTGGTGGAGCTTAGCCACTGGGGAAGTGATTTTCTTATTTTTAGTTTATTGGATTCTTCTAAATGCATTGCACTCTACTGTGGTTAACTTAAAAATGTGCTTAACTGGTGTAGTAGTGCTGATAAATAAGGCATTTCATAGCAAAAATTTAATAGAACATCAGATTTCTGAAGGGACCTTGAATAACATTTAGTGTAGCCACTCCATCTGGTGCTTGACTGCAACATCCTAAATTTGTAAAAGAAGGGAGAAAATAAAGTCAGTAATGGTAATTTCCCCCACCAGGATGTTTTCCTTGAGTGTGCATTCTTCTGTTCTTGGTTGAATTATTTGAGATGCTCCTTTCATATCTGATTAAGTACTATTGAATGAATTGATTGAATGAATGAATGTGCAAGTAGGGTCCACAAGCTTGAGAAAAAGTTTAAAAGACATATTTAAGTTTACTATGACTGGTATTGTCTAGTGTTTTGGCCATTTTATTTCTATTTAATTGTACATAAAACAAAGAGTTAAAAT
Source organism: Daubentonia madagascariensis (assembly GCA_023783475.1). Classification (NCBI taxonomy): domain Eukaryota; kingdom Metazoa; phylum Chordata; class Mammalia; order Primates; family Daubentoniidae; genus Daubentonia; species Daubentonia madagascariensis. Next base: position 8,975,617 of record JAKFHU010002088.1, read on the forward strand.
AAGCATCAAGTCTAAGCAAGTCCAATAACACAGCAATACAGAATCCAGATTAGGTTCAATTTCTGGGCTGTAGAGGTACAATTTCTGTAGAAAGCAAGTTAACTTATGAACATTAATGAGAAGTAGGAGGGAATTACTTACAAATACTAAGCTTTTCAGTTGTGGACAGTGAAATATAGAGTAGGGCCAAAGGAAATTTGTGGGAAAATTGAGTTTCAGATGCTGCTTAATTGAACATCCTTTTATGTAACTTGTTTGCTAAAGCTCTTTCATCCCCTTTAATGATCATTCTATGATAGATAACTTTGTTAAAATGGATATTTTATCAGATATTAAAAGAGATGTTAAAGATAAGTTTTCAAGACCCTTTCTGATAGAGTCAGTGTAATTTTTTTTTTTTTAACTTCAAAATATTAAGGGGGTACAAATGTTTTTGTTACATGGATAGCTTTTGTAATGCTTGAATAGTCAGGGCTGTGAAAATGTGCCCATTGGCTGAATAGTGTTCATTATACCCATTAGGTAGGTTTTTGCCCCTGCCCCTCTTCCCCTCTCAGTCTAATTTTTTTAACGGGAAATTTTGTGAATGGTTGGTTCTTCAAGGCACAGTTAAAGTGCAAAAACTCAGGATTTGTTAGTTTTCAGGGCTCTAAGATAATGCTGTCCAATAGGACTTCTTGTCATGTGGAAATGTTCTGTATCTGTGCTGTCCAGTATAGTAGCCAGTAGTCACATGTGACCGTTGAGCACTTGAAATGTGGCTGTTGTGACTGAAGAATTGAATGTTTTAAGTTTATTTTTATTTTTATTATTATTTTTTTGAGATAGGCTCTTGCTCTATTGCTGGGGCTGTAGTGCAGTGGTGTCATCATAGCTCACAGCAACCTCAAACTCCTGAGCTCAAGCAATCCTCCTGCCTCAGCCTCCATTTTTTGTACAGATGGGGGTCTGTCTCTGTAGCTCATGCTGGTCTCAAACTCCTGGCCTCAAGTGATCCTCGCGCCTCAGCTTCCCAAAGTGCTAGGATTACAGGCGTGAGCCACTGCGCCCGGTCTAATTTAAATAGCTACATGTGGCTGGGCAACATTATTTGACAGTGCAGCTCTAGAATCTATACTTTGAGGATGTGAGAATAGCCTCAGAAATGGCTCATTTTGCTGACATGAACATGTATCAAGTGATTACAAATATACCTTGTTCTAAATAGACATTAAATTTTAGGTTTTTAGGATGAAATGGTTGTGTGGTTTTGCTTTATAAAGAGGTTTATAATAAAATTCTTAATATATGAATATATGAATTAGCTCCTCTTAGCTAATTCAGAATGGTTTGCATTACAAAATTTCCATTTACCTGCAACTCTTTCAGGCACATTGACTAAAATGAAATACTTTGACTATCCTAAGACCATGTTAGTTAGTGTTTCAGACAGAAATTATGAAATTATAGACAGTTTTAGGTACCAAAGCTTCTGGATTTATGTGGTTTTAGAAAACAAAGGATTTAGGTGAGTGAAAAGTTTAATTGGGTTGAACAAAGTGTGTGGTGTGGAGAAGTGGTGGGAACGGAGGTTCCAGAGTTAAGAAAATCTTTGGCATGGGTTGAGGTGAACCAGATGCACTGGAACTAATTGGCTTAGGATGGAACTTAATTATAAAAGGAAGTTTCACTTTTTCTTTTACCACCTCCCAACTTACATTTTAGTTTTCTTCTAGCCTTAAGGTCTGGGTATTTGTAGGAACTGGAAGTAAGAGTAAACCCATGGTCTGGAAATATTCTGTGTCCACTGCAGGCCACTGGCTTCCTTACGGAGCTCTCGATGGAAATGAAGATGTTTCTCCAAAGCAGCTTTTTGCCTAAGGAGACAACCCCACCCCCAATTCCAATAATGATTAAGTATCCTAGAAATTGTCCTTATAAGCTAGTAGAAGGACTTCGTATTTGAATAATCAGTTAGACTTGGGGTTGTTGATCTTGGATTTTCATGAAAGATCATACTCTTCTTGTTCATTTAGTAACTTTACAGAAGAGATTTAGAGTATAATGAGCCTCCTATTGGAAAAGTAAAAGGAAAAGCATAATTCACAGTTCATAAACTCATGTTGCTGGAAGGGACTCCCTTGTTTAAGAGGTGAGGAAACAGGCCAGACAAGTTAAAGTACCTGGGCTAATGTCACATGAGTGAAGATGGAATAAAGCCAGTTGGCATCAAGTTCTCCTAACCCTTGATGGAGTGAGGCTCTACCCCTCACCTCTTTAGTTGGTTTTCTGCTTTCAGCTACTTGGACTAGCCTTACAAAATTGCCCAACTTCCCCTCAGATGACTGTCAGTTTTCCTTTCATGGAAAGTTGGAACTCCAATAGCTTGCTTTTGGTCTTAACACTTAGGATCCTTACCCTGTTGCTATGATTCATGAAATTTCCTCACCTAACAGCTGAGGAGAGTCCAGGGGAGGAACAAGTCAAGGTTAGTAGAGAACCTTGAAATAGAGTTGTTCTGGCTGCCTTCTCTTTTTGGTCCCCTAAAGAGTATTTACCATCTTAGGTTCAGCTTAAGTTATGGAAAATACATTTCGGGGGGAAAGTGTTTACAGTTAAGGTTGGAATCACACAGTTTTCGGGTTGTGCCTTTTTTTTTTTTTTGAGACAGAGTCTCCCTCTGTCGCCCTGGCTATAGTGCAGAGCTATAGTCATCATAGCTCACTGCAACCTCAAACTGCTGGGCTCAAGTGATCCTCTCTCAGCCTCCTGGGTGGCTGGGAGTACAGGTGCATACCACCACGCACAACTAATTTTTAAAACTTTTTGTAGAGACGGGGGTCTCGCTGTGTTGTTCAGGCCACTCTCAAATTCCTGGCCTCAAATGATCTTCCCGATTCAGCCTCCCAAAGTGCTAGGATTACAGGTGTGAGCCACCATGCCTGGCCCTGACTTTTTTATTCTTCCAACATGCCAGTGTCATTTCTTTCTTTGGACCTTTGTATTTATAGTTTACTTGCTGGAATATTTTTCTCCCAGATGTTTATGTGGCTAACTCCTTGTCATTCAAGTCTCACCATATATGACACTTCTTCTGAGAGGTCTTGCCCTGGCCAACCAATCTAAAATAACCCTCCTGCAATCCTATCACATCTTTAAAATTATTTTGCATAGCACTTATTGCCAGCTTAAAAAAAAAATCTTTATTTTTCTTTAGAGTTTCCCTACTCCCACCCCTGGAATGTAAATGCCATGAGAGAAGAGACTTTCTCTGTCTTGCTTAATCCTTAATTCCCAGTGTCTAGAACAGTGTTTGGCATGTAATAAGCACTCAATAAATATTAATGCAGGCGGTAGGTTCGGAATCAGGGGGTTTTAGATCTGGTCCTGGCACTGCCCCTAACTCACTGTTTGGCCCCGATCAAGGTCCTTCTTTGGGACTTGCTTTTCTCATCTGTAAACAGGAGGACTGAGGTAGGTATCTCTAAACTCCCGTCTAGCTCCAAAACAAGTTCCAAAAGCCACGAAGGAATACGGTGACATTTGCAACAGAAGAATCTCCCTTTGTATTTCAGTCTTCCAAACGATGCTTATGGAGATGGGGGATCTTTGCTTTTCCAAAGGCAGTGCAAGGCTCACATTAGCACCAGGCAGTCAAACCCTTGAACAGTCCCCCTATGGGATTGTTTTGTTGCCCAAACGTTCAGTACCTGGCTTGTTCCTGGGTTTGTTTCATGGCTTCCTCGAGGGTCAGTCTTGCTGCTTCCTCTTCCTTTAGCCTCCTCTCCTCTGCTTCCAGCCAAGCCTTCTCTTCTGCTTCCTGTTTCTGCCGCTGGTACTCCAGTCGTTCCTCTTCAGCCATTTCCATCAGGTGTTTTTGTTCTTCTGCTAACTGCATTTCCAATTCTTTCTGCCTTTGTTTCTCTGCCTCTGCAAAATAGAAAGGGGGCGGGGGTGGGCTCAGCAGGGGTCATTATTGGGGAAGACAATTTTCTGATCCAATTCTCAAGTCTGTGATTCCTAGGGACTCCCTGTGAGAAATTCTGCAGTTTATCTGCCAACAGGCTGCCAGATCCTCTGTGGGGATTACCTTGGGGGTTAATTTACTAATTTAAGAGTCCTTATCAAACACCTACTATGTGCAGTGCATTATGCAATTAAAGCCTTGGGGAAGAATTTTCCAGAGCCTGGTGTGTTCATGGGGTGGTATGAAGCTGGGTTGGGGAGAGGTGTCAGATCAACGTGTAGAGAAACTTGGTGCTTACTCAGCTGGACTGACCAGTGTAAACAGCCAGAACCAGGAAGTGGCCACAGGGTCATCTGCTGAAGTTCCTACCTTTTCTTCAAAAGTGAGGCTGGATCCAGCAATCCCCACTACTGGGTAAATATCCAAAGGAAAGGAAATCATGTTGAAGAGATATCTGCACCCCTGTGTTTATTGTAGCACTATTCACAATAGCCAAGACGTGGAATCAACCTGTGTTGATCAATAGATGAACGAGTAACGAAAATGTGGTATATATACACGATGGAATACTATTTAGCCAAAAAAAGAACGAAATTCTGTCTTTCACAGCACATGAATGAGCCTGGAGGACATTATGTTATGTTAAATAAGCCAGGCACAGAAAGCTGAATAACGCATGTTTTCACTCATCTGTGGAAGTTAAAAAAGTTGATCTCATAGAAGGAGAGAGTAGACTAACTGTTACTGGAGATTGGGAAGAGTTGGTTACAAAAGTATAGCAAGACAGGAAGAATAAGTTCTAGTGTCTTATAGTACTATAGATGACTATGATTAACAACAATTTATATTTTCAAATAGCTAGAAGAGTGGATTTTGAATGTTCCCAATGCAAAGAAATGATAAATGTTTGAGGTGAGGGATATGCTAATTACCCTGATTTGATCATTACATATTGTATATAGGTGTCAAAATATCACACTGTACCCTGTAAATATATACGATTATGTGTTAATTTAAAATACTTTTTAAAAAGTGAGGCTGGAGAGATTCTACACATCAACACCTGAAAGTTTGTCCTGAAGCTATCCAGATGTTTGTGACTATTTCCATCTGCTGGGGAAGGAAGCAAGGAGTAGGGCTGTGTCTCCAGTTTAGGTAAGTCCTGAGCAATGCTGAAAGGGCAGAGGGAGGGGCAGGATCCCAGTTTAGGAGATTGTTGAATTGAGAGCAGGACCCTGGAGTCATCTCCGCAAGTAAGTCTTACTTTCTTATTCTGACCTATGTCAACTCACTATAGTCACATGTAATCACTTTGGAAGAAAAATAGCTTATACATTTAGAGTGCTTTGTGCACTAAGGCCTAGGATAAGAATAAACGAACACTAAGAGTAGGATAAAAATATTTCTGCCCCAAATAGATGGGAGATGCAAAGAACTCAGCCATCTCCCTCACCAGCCCTCTTGGCTTCTTCCTGCTGCTTCTTCCTCTGTTGTTCTTGCAGTTTCCTCCGAAACTCCTCTTGCTGCCGCCGGGCTCTCTCCTGGGCTGCTTGCAATTGGAGCCGCTGCTTTCTCTCCTCCTCCTGCTGCCGCTGCCGTTCTTCTTCCAGTCTCTGTTTCCTCGAGCTGAGAAAACACAAGATGGTCAAGGAAATGGCAGAAAACACTGGGGCATCCTTGTGAAACAAGTCAACAGGCAGTGTCCCTGGGGGACGCTTTGCAGCCCACAGGCCACAGGGAGCACCACATTTTAAAGAGACTCGACTTTCCAAGGGAAGCCAGGATTGAAGAGCAGAAGCAAGAGCAGAGTGGGCCTGCAACTAGAAACCTAGAAGTTGCAGTACACAACTCTGTGCTCTGAGGTAAGGGCCTTAAGTTCTCAAGAGCTTCATTTTCAATTCCCATGAAACGGATTTTGAAACTTCTGCCTCATAGGGTTGTTGTGAGGATTACATTAGGGTCAAGGCCTGTGAAAGGCCCAAGCATAATGCAAACAACAAGGCAGGGGCTTGGCAGATGTTTGCTGGACTGAATCTCAGAGCTTTTCCAAGAAGATCCCATGACTGTTACTCCCTATCTTGAGTAACATTTATGGTCAAGACACTACGTCTTATCTCTGGACCAGGTTGTTCCTAGGATAACTGAGGACAGAGGAAAATGAGACATGTTGTTTTACTTCAGGACATGAGCCTCAGAACCAAACTTTGCCCCTAGAGGAGGTCAACCCCTGCCTTTTTCTTCTGCTTCCTAACACGTCTGTAGTCTTTCTGGCTTGCCCACTCACCGGATCTCCTCTGCACGTCTCTGCTGCTCCAGCTCCAGCTCCTCCTCCATCTTCTTTACTCTCTCCAGCTGCTCCTGCTGAAGCCGCTTCTGCTCTTCCTGCTCCCATCTTCTCCTCTCCACTTCCAACCGCCTCATCTCGGCCCTCTCTGCTCGAAGCCTGTCCCGGGAAGCCTTCTGCTCCCTCTTAGAAAGGAGGGCCTAAGAAACCAGAGTGTTTTTAGTGCAAGGAACAGATGGGTCTGTGTGGGCAGTGAGTCCTTCTCTACCCCAGACAATGTCTCTAATCAGAGATGGAATCATAAAGCCAACTCCATACTCTCACCACTGCTGCATAGACGCTGCTGTCACCAGCTTGGGCTTTGGGGTTTGACTGACTTGGATTCAACTCTCTTACTTGCTTTGGGATTTGGGGATCATGACTTAATTTTCCTGATATTGTCCTACTCATGATGCTGTTACCAGGATTAACTGAAATAATGAAAGTCCAGTACATAGTGTCCAGTACATGGTAGCTTCTAGAGTTCTCAATGCTAGCTGCACTTTGGACTCACCCAAGGAGCTTTCAAAACCTACTTGAGACCAGGACTTCACCCAGACCAATTAGATGAAAATCTCTATGTGGGAGGCCTCAGTGGTTTAAAAAAGTTTCTTGGCTGGGAACCACAGGTTCTAGATAGAGGCTATTTTACCAGGGGCAACCTTAGGTATAGACGGTGGGTTAGACTCACATTTAATCCCATAGAAACCACCTTTCCCATGGAAGGTTGTTCTTTCAGTTTACATGAAGGCTGTCTTAGCTTTCTTTTTCTCTCTAATGTCTCCTCTTTAGTCAGAAATATGCCCATGAGGGGAACCTTGAGAGGCAACTCTTCTGGGGAACTCTGTGTATCCAACTCAGAGTCAAAACTCCTTGGCTCTTTAGCCTTTGCAGAGGCAGCACAGTACTATGGATTGACAATAAATCTAAGAAATGCTGATGATCTAGTAGGCTCATCAAAAGTTCTGCCCACAGGTTAAAATTTTCATCTGTTGTGCAGAGCAGAATTCCGTAATCTAGGCAGTTGGGGGGGACTGAGAACTATAAAGATCTTCCTGGAATCCTTTTTGGAAGACTATAGGCTATAAAATAAACAAACACATAATAATTTAAAATAAGGACAAAAGTCCTGAATTTGGAGTCAAAGGACCTGATTTTAAGTCTTGGCTCTACCACTCAATGGTTGTGCAAATTTTGGCAACTGGTGTTTAACTCCCTCTAGCTTCAATTTCTAGGTCTGTAAAATGGGGCTAAATCATACCTGGCTCACAAGTGTGGTTGTAAAGATTAAATGAGATTCAGCACAGTGTACCACACACATTATGTGGGTTTAACCATAGTGGCTTAATTGTGTGTGCATTTGTAGTGTTTAAAGCTAATTTTTTTTTTGTACAAGACCTCTAAATGCAGTTCAGTACCTTCATCTCAGTGGAAGAAATAGTGATCTATTCCAACAGCAGAGGAAAAATTGGCTGTGTTGGTCTTACTGAGAGATGATACCTGTATGGTATTCTTTTTTTTTAATTGCAGGGATTTTCAAGGGTAATTTTCTTTATACTCAGTTTTTCTTTTCAAACTTCCACATAAGAATCACAGCCCCTGAAACAAAGTGACTTTAACATGAAAAAGCAGATATGTGTGTACAAACTGCCTCTGTCCCAGCTGTGTAGCACAGAAATGCAGATTAGGAGAAAAGGAATTTCCACAGCCTTTGGGAGGCAAGTGATAGATGACCTCCAGCCTAAGTCAAGGATATGTGCTTGGCTCTGACAGCCAGTATCCACCTTTCCCTGTAAAGGAGACCTATACCTCTCACAGATGGGTGCTGTGCCCATTTCCTGTTCTTTATGGGGTGGGTACATGCCCTGGCAGTGTGGCCGCCTCACAGAATGCATCACTTCAGAGGGGCTTTGCCACTCTGCATCTTTGATCAGGTCTATCTGGCTTCTTTCTAGGGTCAGAAGGTTCCAAAGTAGAACAATAAGACCATTATGTAGTAGAGCTGTTTCAGTAACTGTAATATAATTAGGGGTAGTTTTTCCCACCTCTGCAGTTGCACCAAGTGAGGACAGAACTTCCTCCGGCCAAGATGAGCACATCAGACCCTACCTTGGAAGGGTTGTCACAGCTTCTCTCTTCTTCAAATTCCATGTTGCCAGTGACAGTTACAGTCTGGGAGGGTGATGATCTTCCATCTATAGCAACTTGGCTCTCCTGAGCATCATATTTGGGAGAAAGCCAAGGGTCCTCTACAGTAGAGTCTAAAGGGGAGAAACCTCTATCTGAGATGTTGTCTGTTTCCTTAGAGTTAATGACATCAGGCCCACTCAGCTCTGCTGCTGTCTCCAGATTCCTTTCCGTCTGTGTCCTTTTCCTTTTGGCTCCTGTATTTTTTTCTAATTTTTTTTTAGCCTTTGAGTCCTTTGACTTTCCTGGGGGAGAACAATTGGGGACAGAGGTATAGCTGAGTTAAGTATATATGATCTCTATACATCCTTTTCACTAACTTTTAAACTTTAGCATGCAATGGAATCACCTGGGGTGTGGATTCCTGAACCCCACCCCTAGAATATGGTTCAGTAGGAATCTTTATTGTAACAAATACCCAAGTGTTTTGAGAGGAATAGTCCACAGACCACTCTTTGAGAAACTGCCTTATCCTGTTTGGATCAACTAACATTTCAGCAGTCTTGCTATTAAATAAGTTCTATTTCACTCTGACCTAGGGTGGGAGCAAGACTCTCCAGAGGGGAGACTTACAGACACAGCTGGAAAGTCATGCCTTGAGAGGCTGGCTTAGGGTTGCGCCTTAGTAACCTGGCAAAGTTTAGTCCTTCCATACTCTAAGGACTCTTCCTCAATTCACCTTTGGTGGCCACAAGTATTTCTTTTTCCCAATCCTGCCAATGCTACCCAAGTCATGCCCTACAAAAATGTAAACTCTGCAAGAGTTTAAAAAGCAAACCTTGAAAATAGATCTGGCCCAGGAGTGTATCTAATGTCCTTTCCGACAGCATTCGATTTATTTGGAGGGTCTTCTGAATCATGTGGGTAGTAAAGAATGGCTGTGAGTTTTAGGCTAAAGAGTCTTCAGAAGCACAGGAATCTGATTTCCTTATAAGGTTCAACATAGGGAACTAAGAAGGACATTGGTAGCTGGGAGGATCATTCAGAGCTTGTGGCATCCTTCTCCTTCCCAGATGCTCTTACTACCCAATACTCGGATTATGATAGAGTTATTAGTTCATAGAGGCAGTGGTTAATAGTATGCACTGGAAGTCAAATAGGAAAGGACAATCCCTGGGTCCACCACTTTACTATCTCATCTGTTTGATCTTATGCATTAAGTCACCCAGCCTCTCTCAACCTCGACTGCTACATGAATTTAAACAATACTTCATGGAGATGTGAGGATTGCATGAGATCATATGTGCAGAGCTCCTAATACAGTAGGTATTCAGTAAATAGGTGCTGTCATTATTATTACCATTTCCTCTCTTGGTGATCACAGGTCCCTAGGCTTCCCGGTTTTCTCTATCCCCGTCTACTAAGATATTGACATGAAGTAAGGCTGCAACACTATCTTAGCTGTGGTAGTCAAGGAGACTCAAAACAGAGAGTTTGTCTTGTAGGATCCATGCTGACTCTCCATACCCCCTCCAAATCCCCATTAGGAGTCTTCTGGGTTGTTCCTGGTAGGTACACTCTTACCAATAGCAGCCTCTGCTTCCCTGAAGACCTGTCCTTCTCGCTCCCTTTTGGGTCCTTTGGTCTTGTCTCTCTTGGTTCTTTTCTTTCCCTTGGCTTTGTCAATCAGCTCCCTTCCCTAAAGGTGATGAAGTAAGGAAAGGGACCATGATACATGTAGGAAATGGAAAAAAAACCACAAAGGAAGGTTATGTTGAACAAGGTGACAGATTGGCTTAGAATGGAATTTGTGTGGGTTCCAAATGAAGCAGAAGAGCATGTCTTAGAGAATGTGGAGCAGGTGGGGAGACTCAAAGGTGCAGCCTTTGATTTAAAAGTGCTAGGAGTAATTTCATAGGAGAAAAGAGGAAGTAAACACACTGTATGGTCTAGCCTCCTTTCTTAGATGCTAAATCATGGTTGGCAGAGCTGGATCAAAGTGAAGCAGTTTTCACCTTTGATAGATTGGTATTGCCAAGATTAATGGTTAGCTATTTTAAATCAAAGCCAGCTTTATTCACTGCTGCTTTATTTGCTAACTTTCAAGAAACCTCAGGCAGGTGACCACAACCATGTCAGTCTTCACCTTTCCCCACGGGCTGAGGCAACACGGAGGTTCCTCCTAAGAGGATGGCAGAGTGGGGCCATGGCTACCTACTCGGTACCTTTGTAGGAATTAGAAATGGGCACCCCATCCCTCAGGAAGATGCAGCCCAATGCTGAGGTGTAGGGCTTGGAGAGCAGACCACAGGCTAGACTCTAGCCCCTTCTTACCCACTTTGTCAGGTGCCCTCGCACAGTGAGCAATCTACACAACTGTACACAGTATCCTAGATGAGATCCAAGAAGGGCTCTCAGACCAAACTCTTAGACATTTACACTCACATGACTGATGCTGGCTGATGTCTGCTGGCTGAACAGTCTTGGTTCAGCCTTCCCTTCTCTTTCTCTTGGGAGAGATGTATCCACAGCACCTAACCTCTCTGGTGATTCAGGCCCATGTCCTGGAAGTCCTCTGTGCAGGTGATGTACATCATAATCTCTGCCCCTTTGAAAAGAGCAAACCAACAGGACCAAACTAAAGAAAAAACTCTGCTAGAAAGGAAGAGGGCAAGGGGACAAACCCTGATTGAGCACCTGCTCTCTGTAGGCACTGTGCTGGGTATGTGACATGCTTAGTCAATTCTCTTTTCCTCAACACGTCCCTGGATAAGGGAGATTAGAAAGACTGCACTTCACTTTTGGGGTTTCTGCAGGGTAAATCCTAAAACTTAGAGAAAAATTAGAGAAATAGTTTGCCTCTGGGGTTGTGTATTTATGCCTTTAATTGAATGACACAGAATTATTTCACTGACATTTCTTCCATCACAGGCTTAGCTGGAAAAAGAAAGTGACCTTTAAGAAAGATTGTCGTAGGAACATGCATCTATCCATCCATTTCTTTATGTCTTCTGAATCCTATTCTTGATCAAGTTCAGCAACTAGAAGGTCATGTACTGTGTTTTATCCACTGTAGAACTGACTATGTGCCCTGAGGATAACTGACTTATCCCCTCTGGGTAAAAAGGCCACTAAAAGTCAGCCACATGGATTTCAGTAACAGCAGCAGCAGCAGCAGCAACTACTGTGTGCCTGCTGTGTGCCAGGCCTGGTTCTGGGCATTTAATTTTTTTTTTAGCTAAATGAGTATTCTATTTACTGTGCTGTGCTAGCATAGGGCCTTACTGTAGAAGCTTGAGGAATATTTGTTGAATGAGGTAAAAGGAATTTCCTGTAAATATATGAATCTTTAAACCACTCAGTGTCACTTTATAAAAAGCCATAGGGGAAGTCTCCTTTAGAATTTAGTGCTAGGAAAACCTTTATTTTCCCTGAGGAACAGGTATGCTGCAAATGAGAACCACAAATCTAATTGTTTTGCTCTTTGTTTTTTTTTCTTTTTCCTTCAAGAATCTCTGTGTCAGGAATCTCTTTGTCAAGTTTGGAATTTTAGTCACAGCAACTATAATAACATTTGTGGGGTTTCTTCTTTGTCCTCCTGATTAAAAAAATTTTTCTTTTTGATTATTTTATCTTTTTTGGTAGGGGGGTGGTTGTTGTTATAAGCAATTTAAATATATTGTGGGAAAAGATTAGGTATAAAAATTAAAAAATAGAATTCCTCTGATAGCTGCTTTGCTCATCCAAGTATCCTTCTCCCTTTATTCCTGGCAAACACAAAATCTTTTTGATACAGGAGGGAATCCTTATACCACTGGCAGGTGAGGGTAGGTTCTCGAGTCACCATGGCTCGTGGGAGGTTACAATAGACCAGATGGAGGCAGAGAGGCCACACCACCTGCTACTGCCAAAGGGGGCTTAGGTCAAATCCCTGGGCCGAGCTGCTGGCCAGTGAGCTCATAGTAAGCACCTAGTGAGCACCCTACAGAGGAAGCACTCAATACAGGTTAGCAATTATCATTTATATTGGTATTAGGATTATTAGTATTATTTATTTTACCCAGAGCTGAGTGAATGCTAAGATGAGAAACCAAGGTGGGACTGACAGACCTCAACTTTCTAGGCATCTCTGTAGATCTCAGATAATATGGACAAATGGAAAACGCTGTTTCCACATTGTTAAAGTTAACTTCACTCCTTACCCACCCAGCCAAAGAATATGGTTTCAGTAGGAAACACATCACAGTATAATCCTTCCCAAGAATCTTTGTTTCTTAGACAACTGTTTAAGTTTCGCTGTCAGAGCATGCTGTCAGCTGAGGATTCCCGTGCCTCTCAGAAAACAAAACAAAACAAAACAAAACCCCAAAAAACCCAAAACTAAATTAATTAATTAAAAATAAAGGAAAACAAAGTAAAAGCAGAGAAGTCCATGTCATTACAACTTTGAACACTTACACCTTTTGTACAGTATCTGCCTCAAGGGTCTGGATGTGCCCGGCCAGGGAAGCACTGAGAGAGTCAAGGCTCATACTCCTTGGCTCTGGGTCTGTGAAAACAAGGTATCCTCAATCAGCAAAGGGCAACAGGTAATTATCCTAGGAGATCAGATATGGAGAAATGTCTACCTGATGAGACATCAAAGGCATGGAAATTAGAACAATGAGCTTTGTTATACCTAGAAAATTAGCAAATGCTGTAAAAACCAGTGCTGGCACTTGGCAAGTAACATTAAAATTATTATTAAAATATCCTTTGGGAAAATGATGTGACAGTATGTATCAACAATAAGAAAAATGTATTAGGCTTTGATCACGAATCCCACTCTTGGGTATTTATCATAAAGAAAGAATTCAAAAGAAGAAATAAGCTTTTTGTACCAACTTATTTATTACAACATTATTATTAATAATGAAGAATTAGAAACAGCTCAACAAGAGAGATGGGAAAGTAATTTATAATGCCTTAATTTGACATTTAAAATTATAGTTAAAAAGATAAATAAATATGGAAAATATTTATGATATCATGACAAGCAAAAATATAAACTATAGAATGTGTTAGAACTCTGTAAAATTGGATGAGAACTGGAAGAGAAAACAGAAAAAAGAAATATGTTAGATTGGGAGGTTTATGTGTGTTTACATTTTTTCTTACAACCCCAGCGTGGTTATAACATTGAAAAACAAATTGATTTAAAAACACACATACACACACACACACACACACACACACAAATGTTAGGGCTGGGCATGGTGGCTCACGCCTGTAATCCTAGCACTCTGGGAGGCTGGGGTGGGAGGGTTGCTTCAGGTCAGGAATTCGAGACCAGCCTGAGCAAGAGTGAGACCCGGTCTCTACTAAAAATAGAAAAATTAGCCGGGCGTCGTGGCACACACCTGTAGTCCCAGCTACTCGGGAGGCTGAGGCAGAAGGATCCCTTGAGCCCAGGAGTTGGAGGTTGCAGTGAGCTATGATGACGCTACTGCACTCTAGCCTGGGTGACAGAGTGAGACTCTGTCTCAAAAATAAATAAATAAATAAATAAATGTGAAATGAAATGAAATTAAAAAAGAGATGTTATCCTATGAAGAAGGCTTACACTGGCCACACAGCTAGCATTCTTTGGTGGGTGTTCTGAGACCATACTGGGTCGCACTTTGAGAATGAGAAGAGTCTCTAGACTAAGACTTCGTATGGGTCTAGTTTACCTCTTCTTTCATTTTAGTTCCTTTAAACAATTTTATGATTATGGAAGACATATTTCACTGCAGAAAATTTGGAAAACACACGAAAACCATAAAGAAGAACACCCCCCCTCCACAATTAACACAAAACTATTAGAATGACTAAAATCAAAAAGACTGATCATACTGAGAGTTGACAAGGACATGGAGGAACTGAAACTCATCAACTGCTGGTTGGAATGTAAAATGGTACAACTACTGAGGAAAACAGTTTGACAGTTTCTTAAAAAGCTAAATATATACTTACCATATTATCTGACTATTCTACTCCTAGGTATTTTACCCAAAAGAAATGAAAGCATATGTTCATACAAAGACCTGTACAGAATGTTCATAGCAGCTTTATTTGTAATACTCAAAAACGAAACAGCCTAAATGTCCATCAACAGGTGAACAGATAAACAAACTGGTATATATAATATATACAGTGGAATATTATTCAGCAGTAAAAAGGAATGAACAATTGATATACTTGACAACATGGATGAATCTGAAAATAATTATGTTGAGTGAAAGAAATCAGACAAAAATGTACATATGGTATGATTCCCTTTATATAAAATTCTAGAAACTGCAAACTAATCTATAGTGACAGAAAGCAGAGCAGTGGTTGTCTTGGAATAAAGGAGGCTAGAGTCGGGGAGGCATGAGGAAACTTTTGGGGGTGATGAATGTTTTATCTTGATCATGGTGATGGTTTCATGGGTATATATGTTTATCAAAACTTATCTAATTGTACAAATTAAAAAGGTACAATTTACTATATGCCAATTATCCCTTGATAAAGATGTTTAAAAAAACTTTGCAAGAAATATGTTAATACAAATAAAGTGCATAAAACAGTGCCAGCCAGCACATGGCAAAAACAAACAACAAAAACCAAAAAAACCTCACCACACTCACTCTACCCACATACAACTATTGCAAATATTTTGGTGTATTTACTTTCATGCATGTATTTTCATGCACTCATATTTTCATAGTGTTAATTAAATAGTGCATATTCAATTTTAATCTGCTTCTATATTAGAATTTTCCCATGCAATTAAATATTCTTAAAAATGATTTTAATAACCACCCAGCATTTCATCATATGGATATATCATAATTGACTTAATCAACTATATAATTTTAAAAATTCATATTGCTTCTAATTTTTTATAACTATAAAGAACTTTGCATAGAATATCCTTGAAAGGAATGTTTTTGAGTATTAAAAGATTTATTCTTTGTCTATATCTCTGATTATTAAAGGATGTATAGTCTTTTTTTTTTTTTGAGACAGAGTTTTTGCTCTGTTGCCCAGGCTAGAGTGCAGTGGTGTCATCATAGCTCACTGTGACCTCATACTCCTGGGCTCAAGTGATCCTTCTGCCTCAGCCTCCCAAGTGTTAGGATGACAGGTGGTTGAGGTGGTTGAGGAAACTGGAAAGACTTATTGGGGCTATACCTCAGAATTTCTTTTGTCTTGGATACTCTGTAATATTATCAGAGAGCAGGAGCTGATTGAAGTATTTTCCTGACAGGGGGAGTGCTGTGAGGGTTTTTCTTTATTAACATGGCTGGCTCAGAAAAAACTGTCTCATTGAAGACCTTCGCTGCTCTTCACAACTATTTTTGAACTTTGGGACAGGGCACAATAGGACCAGCAGAGGGCGCATTTGTATTGCCCAAAAGCTGAAGTTCTACACTGGAGTAATTTCACCACTTTCAGTTTTGAAACCCTTTCAGTTTTGGGATGTAGACAATGGGTGATTTTTTTTTTTTTTTGTCTCCTAGTAAAATAACCTGCTACTTAGGAAGCACTGGAAAAAACTAAGTCAGTATTTTGAATGATAACTTACAACTTTTAACTCCTTTAAAAATACTCTGAAATATCTTAAGGATTTATAGCATTAAAAAAGTACTGTATAATCATTACTTATAGATTTACTACTTAGTTTTGTGAAATTTTAACGTTTTGCCATATTTGATTCACATTTTTTCTGGAGAAAGAAAACAATTAATTTGTAGTCCAAGACTTCATCATACCACACACTGCTATGGTTTGACTGTTTTTGTCTGCTTCATAATTCCTGAGTTGGAAACAATATGCAATGCAACAGTGTTGGGAGGTGGGGCCTAATGGAAAGTGTTTAGCTCATGAGGTTCCACCTTCATGAATGGATTAATGCTGCTATAAAAAGGGCTTGTGGGCCAGGAGCAGTGGCAGGGGTGGCAGGTGCCCGTAGTCCCAGCTACTTGGGAGGCTGAGGTGGGAGGATCACTTATGCCCAGGAGTTGCTACCTTCTCACCACGCCCCCCCCAAAATAAAAAACCCAAAAGGGCTTGTGGGAATGGTTTCATTCTCTCTTGCCCTTCTGCCTTCTGCCATTAGAGGACACAGTAAAAACGTGTTACCTTGATCTTGGGTTTCCCAGTCTCCAGAACTATAAGAGAATAAATTTCTGTTCTTTAGAAATTAGCCAGTCTCAGGTATTGTTATAGCAGCACAAAGTGGATTAAGACACACACAATCCCATTTCCCTTACTCTCTTCCCAGAGGTAACCAGTCTCTTAAATTTGCTATTTATCAGTCCTCATGCATACTTTTATATCTTTACCACATATAAGTGTATCTATAAACAACATATAGTATTATTTTACATATTAAAATTTTATATAAGTAGTATCTTTTATACAACCTTTGCAACTTGCTTTATTTTGCTTAACATTGTTTTTAAGATTAATCCATGTTAATACATATATCTTAAGCTGCTGGATGGTATTCCATTGTATAAAAATATGACAGTTTTTTTAATCCACCTTACTGTTGATGGCCATTTTGACTACTTCCAATTTTTTTATGATTACATACAATGCTGCAATGAACCTTTTTAGGTGAGTCGCTGTTCATATATAAAATACTTTCTCTGAGGTATATCTGGGGATAAAATTGTTGGGTTGCTGCATATATGCATCTTCAATTTATTGGATATTTCCATATTGTGTTGGCTAGTGTCATTTGGCTTGGGCTGCTTTAACAAAATACCATAAATTGGGTGGCTTATAAATAACAGAAATTTATTTCTCACAGTTCTAGAGACTGGGAAGTCCAAGATCAAGGTGCTGGAAGATTCAGTGTCTGATGAGGGCTTACTTTTTGCTTCATAGAGGGCACCTTCTCGCTGTGTTCTTACATGGTAGAAGTGGCAAGGCAGCTTTCTAGAGCTTCTCTTATAAAGGCACTAATCCCCTTCCTGAAGACTCTGCTCTCATGACATAATCATCTCCGAAAGTCCCCACCTCCTAATACCATTACATTTGATGATTAGGTTTCAACATATGAATTTTGGGGGGACACAAACATTCAGACTGTAGCAGCTATTTTTGGCCCTTCTATATGAATTTTAAGATCAGCTACTCATGTTTCACCAAAAACCCTGTTGGAGATTTTAAAAATTGGAATTGAATTTATAGATTAATTTAGAAAGAATTGTCATCTTTATGATACTGAGTCTTCCTATCTATGAACATCATATACAGTATTATTTAGAACGTTATATTTATTCTGGTTTACTTTAATCAAATTTTATAATTTCTTCATGAAAGTCTTATACATCTTTTTGTAGACTTATTGATAGGATATATATATCTCCTATTAATAAACATATAAAAACTATTATAAATGTTATTTAAAAATTATATCTTCATATGTTTAAATCTACAAGTTCATAATTATACTAAAAAAATAACTAGGTCACTGTAGGAGGATGCTGGGAAACCAACACATTATTATGAAAACTAGTAAATAAAGGGAAAGAATTAGGCATTTATCCTGCCTTCTTATATAAACTATACCACTGGATAACTAAATAGTGGATGAAGAAAAATTTCCCTTTGTAGGAGTTTCCCAATTAATAAGTGAAGAAGGAACGCTAGAAGTTCATTATCACTATTTTGCAACCTTTAATAAATGAATAGATCTGTAGCTGCTGGCATCATGAAGAGACAAGCAAACATTATGTCTCCTAATAGAAGAACACAATGTCCTCCATGAAGTGTTCTTGCCAAAAGAGAAAACCAAACCAAACCTGAATCTGATCAAGTCTCTGGATCCAAATACTAACATACAGGAAACATAGAAGACAGAGAAACATGTTAAACTGCACCGTGAGGATGCAATCAGCAAAATCTAGATTGTGGGAAACTCAACAGGGCAAGTAACCCAATTGCCTAAAAATAAACTAAAAGGGTGGGGGGAAGAAATGGGAGGGAATCTATAAATTAAATGAGACTTAAAGGCTATGTCAACCAATTGCAAACAAACTCCAAAACAATTATAATAATTATGAAATAATTAGAACTTTGAAAACTGATTGAATATTCAATTATATTAAAGAATTATTTTAATTTTTAGGTATAATAATGGTATTATGGTTATGTCAGAAGAGTCCTTTCTTCTCTTTTAGAGATACATACTCAAGTATATATGGGTAAAATGATATGAGCCTGGAATTTGTTTCAAAATAATATGGAAGATAGGAAGGAGTTGGGGATATAGGTGAACAATACTGGCCAAGAGATGGGTATATGGAATTCATTGTGCTGTTCTGTCCACTTTTGTGCATGTTTGGGGTTTTCCATAATAACGATTATTTTTAAATTCCATTTTTAATTGTGCTTTATCCTTTGAAACACCATTTTTTTCCACAATTGATGTTTGTGTATTGATCTATATTTAGTAATCTTGCTGAATTCTCTTAATTGTTGTCTTTTAATGGCTTGCCTATAGAGTCCCTTGGACTTTCCATATAAGTAATAATATGGTCTGGGAATGACAATGTCATTTCTTCCTTTACATTCTTTCAGCTTTCCTTTCTTGTGTTTTCTTTACTGTTCTGGCTACGACTGCTAGTACAATGTTGACTAGAAACAGTGATAGAGGGCATCCTTGTCCTAGTCCTGTCTCTAAAGACAATGCTGCCATGAAAATGTGATGTTTACTGTAGATTTTTCGTAGATACTCTTTATCAAAATCAGGAAACCCTCTTGTATTATTTTTAGTTTGACAATTTTTAATCATGAATAGGTGAATTTTATAATTTTTTTCCTTTTGTATCTATTAAGATGATCAGAAAGCTTTTCCCCTTTAATCTCCTGATGTGAATTACATAAACAGATTTTCAAATGTTCTAGACTATCTTTGAATTCCTGCAAAAAATAAAACTCAGTCATGGTGTATTATTATTTTTTTAAATATAAGCTTAAGAATTTGATTGGTTAATATTTTATTCAGGAGTTTTGTATCTTTGATCATAAGAGAGATTGCTCTATAATTTTCCTTTCTTATGTTGTCCTTTTCTCTAGTTTCAGCTGCTTTTTGGTTTTGATGAATTTAGGTCCCATGTTAGAAATGAGCTTTCCTTCCTGGAAGGTGAAGAGAATTTTCAAAATCAAGGGGCAACAGCTGTGTTCTGGGACTCTGGGGACTTTCTTGGGGTTTCCAGGATGGACTGAGTGGGAGTAAGCCAGAAACATTCTAAAGGATACTCCACTTCTCACTTCCTCCTCCTCCCCTATGAAGGAGAACTTTGAAATACTTTCCAGAAGGAGGAGTTAAGCAGTACCAGTGTGTAAGTCATCTAGGTTCGAAGAACTAGCAGAATTTTCTGCACCCAGTACTGTCGGCTGTAGCTAGCAGGGCCTGGTAGTGTGTGGGGACTCTGCAGGCCTCACACGTGGGCAATGTGGGGAGCAAGGAGCCCCTACCCACACTGTGAGGCTGGTCTTCTTGTGGCACTGCCGTCCTGGCTGTAGATTCTGGTGGGTGGCACTGCCTAGACTCCTGGGCACATGCTTCTGGTCTCCCTATGTTCTCCACAGCTTTAGGAGAAATTTTTCCAACACTGGCTACTCTACTTCTGTGCACAGGTTGGGCAATCATTATACTTGCTCCTTCTGGAGTTGTTTATTCCTGGAGCTGGGAACTGCCCCTGAGGACAGGCCTTCAAAAACTGAACTGAACTGAACTGAACTAGATAAATACAAACACTGGGCAGAGACTACAGTTACCTTGGTTTTAAAAATTAGCTGTGACTGCATAATTCTCTTGATTTGTAGGCCTCAGGTTCCTTCATTCATAATATGAAAGCACTTCTAGAGATTCTAAATAACCTCCAAGATTCATGCTGGCTTAAAAAAAAATGCTGCCATAATTTTGTGGTGTTTCCCTGACTTTGTAACTATTTCCTAATCAGAAACACATGGATACTGTTAAAACTCTTTAAAAATTCAAGGGCCTTGGAGTCGTAGGAACCTGGGTTCATCTCTCAGCTCCTCTACTTACTGTCTGTGTGACCTTGGGAAAGTTACCTAACCTCTCTGAGCCTCATCTGTGAAACAGGGATAATGCACTTTACCTGTTAAGATTACGGTGAGGATAAAATGAGATATACATACATAAAGCACCTAGCATCATGTCTTGCTTCATAGTAAGTGCCAAAAATTACTTCCCTTTTCTCCACCCAAGTGACTATGTGTGGAAAACTAGCCAAAAGAAAACAGTATAAAGTCCAAATTGTTTGGGTGGCACTCCAGGGGTTTGCCTGCCTCCCACCTTTTCCCCAGGACCTGTGCCTGCCTGCTTTTCAGATTTTTAGACTTTCTATCTCTGCTAGTCTCCACCTAGGGATGGAATCCACAGGCGGCCCCAGCGTGTGGAGACATCACAAGCTACCGCAGAGAGGGAAAGACAAGACTAAAAGATGCAACACACCCAGAGAGCCTACCCTTCAGGTAGGGACCCGCCTGGGGTCTTGAGCTCACCGCCTAGGAGCTCCTTTTGTAACGACAGGACGACTTCCCCAAGCAGAGAAGGCACTAGTCGGGAGCCTTTGCAGCGCCGCAGGGACCTGGAGCGGCGCTATTGAAGTCACAAAAGCCCCCGAAGCCCTGGAGAGGAGCTGTGCTCCCGGGCCCTGCTGCTGGCCCCCTGCCGCTGCCGAGGAGGCAGATGCCGCCACTGCTGGGCCATTTTGTCTTCCTCTCCCTTCCTCAATTGGCCACATTTTTTCTCTTTAAAACACCTGCCTGAAGAATCTCTTCATTCAGATTTCTCCACTTTGAGGTGTGTGTGCGTGAAGCATTTCTTTAAGTCTCTATTTCCTCTTGACCTTGCTCTCTTCTCCTGGGCTAGCTAAGAGCACTCCAGGATCCGCAAACCCTCTCTTTGACAGCTGTTATCAACCTATGCAGACAGAGCCTCACCATGGCCCAGATTCATGACCAAGGACATGTTATTTAACCTCTCTGTGCCTCAACTGTCTCATCTGACAAATGGGGTAACAAGGGTTTCTTCTTTACAGGATTGTTATAAAAGGTAAATGAGACACTTTATAGCCATCACCTCTAGGAAGCCCTCCTTGACTCCTCCCTATCGCTCCTGCCCCAACCAGGATCAGTTGTCCTTTCTGTGTTCTCTCAGAGCACTGATCACACTGCACTGTGACCATCTGTGCACATATCTGTCTCCTCTACCGAAGCAGGAGCTGCAGTAAGGCATGCGTCTTATCCAACCATGGAGAGTGTGGAACTTAGTAGGGAATCAGTAAATGTTTGCTCAGTGAATGATGGAACCTCCCTCATGCAGTCAGTGTTAAAGACTTGGGAGGCCTGAATCTGGTGGCTGAACCATGGAGCTATCTCAGTGATAATTGACAGAAATAGCTCCAAGGTCCCCGAATCACAGAAAGAGGGAAATAGAGATTGGAAGGTCAATTTTGCTATTTTCGGATGAGGAAGTGGAAACCTAGAGAGGCTAAGGGGCATATGGTAGCCTCGTGCCATGCAGGAGTGCCATGGCAAAGCAGGGCTCTCATTCTTGACTGCTGAGCTCTCACCCGCCAGCTGCCGCCCGGAGCCAGGCCTCACATGTGGGCAGCACAGGCATTGCTGTGTCTTCCCAGGCTGTCTTGGTCATGTTCATCCAAGGGAGGCTGGGCGGTAGCAGAGTTTTATGTGGGACATAGTGAACGTGGCAGGCTGGCCTTCTCTGAGAGCTGGTGTAGTGGGAGCAGCTTAGGGAGGAGACCCAGCCCCAGTCCTGCCTCTGCGGCTTATCACGATGCACACCTGGGTGAGTCACAGATGTATAGAGCATGAGGGTGGATGGGGCCCTAGAGATTATCTAACCTGACCTCCTTGGTTTATGGAACAGGGTACCAAGGCCCAGAGAAGTGATGTGCCCTGCCCTAGACTATGGACCTAATCAAAGGCAGAGCAGGTAAAGGAATCTGAAACCCAATTTCCTCAATGAGTCTATTTTAGTATTTTTCAAATATCAATGGGCATGTGAATCACCTGAGCATCTTGTTAAAAAACAGGCAGGTCTGGAGTAAGACCTCAGATTCTGCATTTCTAACAAGCTCCTAGGTTTTAGCTAGAAGGGGTCTGAGCAGGTGGTTCTCACAAAAATCACTAGTCTAGAGTGTCCAGCTGCACTATGATGCAACCATTTAGTGCAGTAGCCACTAATTAGACCGGTCTTGTCAGGTTGGTGAGGGCATGGTAGCTGGTGGGCCATTCACCTAGAAGCTGATGGAGCCAGTATCATCCTTCCCCATCAGTGTTAGTCATCCATTACCCTGTTGGCTGCTCTGGGTCTGTGGTAGAGATGCAGGTCCTGGCTGGGTTCTGTGAGTGTACCCAGTTGGAGGGCTGTGACCTTGAAAATCCCTGCAGGTACTGTTTCCTCACAGGGAGTATGTCATGCCCAAAGTTGAAGTCTTCACTGTAAGGTCTTGAAGGTAGTGAAGTTGGTTTTGTCATCTTTGAATCTCCTGAATACTTAGCATATTCATTAATTCATTCATTTGATTCATTCATTCATTTATGGAATATTTACTAGGCCTGCATAAGGCAAAATTCTTGCCCTCAAGAAGTACACATAACACATGGAGCTACTGGTGGTACTTACTGCCCACCCAGTAAGCATGTGTGAAATTGAATTAGACTTCAAGGCTTCCAGGGACCACCTGCCTACTAGCTCAGATTCTTCCATAAGAGAGAAATAAACCTTCCACCTTGTTTGAAGTCACTTTATTAGAACAGTTGAACCAACATCCTAATTAGTACACATCCATCTCTTGAATAAGGCAATAAGGCCCTGAGCCTTCTTTTTCTGATATAACAGAAATAATGGAAATGGCTCATTGGTTTCTGAGGGTTTCCACAATATATGCCTTCATTCCCCCCCACCCCCGCCGCATTGTTCCAGGCTGCTCCTTAGGGACCCCTGAACCTCATGCAGTTTCCTCCTAAGAATATCTAAAAGCAGTTCTGCCACATTCCAGGGAGTTATGTTACAATAATTTCACTGAATGCAGAGGCTGGTAAGGCTGTCTCGTTCATTTTGGGTCTGCTGCCCACGCCAGGACTTGAGCAAAAGAAGGACTTAAGCAGAGGACTAAATGAGCATGCCCTCCTGCTATCCAGACTGAATTGGGAAGTAAAGAAATCATCACGTTATCACCTTTGAACAAGGCTCGCCTGACAAGATGCAAATTATGGTTACTATAAATAAGGTTGTTAAAAAATAGAGTCATAGCTAACACTTCTTGAGCACTTATTCTGTGACAGGCACTCTTCTAAACATATAACATGTATTAACTCCTCTATGTCACAACTGCCCCATGAGGTAAGTACTATTAGTATCCCCATTTTACAGATGAAGAAAAAAGATGCACAGAGAAGTTCAATAACTTACTCAAGGCCACGCAACTAGTAAGTGGTGGAGCTCGAATCTGAACCCAGGGAATCGGACTCCATAATCAGTTTTATCGATCACAGCAATGCTGCCTTAACAGTGCCTACCCACCAATTCCTCCCCCCACCTATTCTTTTCTTTTATTTTTTTCTTTACCAAGTTGTGACTTGACCCACTTATTATTTTTAAAAGAACAGATTAAATTGAATTGCCACCAAATTCAGAGAAATAAATACTAGAAACAAGGCCCAGGGCAATGTTTTATAAGTGTGGTCCCTGGTCCACCAGCATCAGAATTACCTGAGAACGTACTAAAAATACAAATTGTCATGCCTCAGCCCAGACCTGGTGAATCAGAAACTCTGGGGTTGGGGCCTAGAAATCTTTATTTTAGAAGGCTTCCAGGTGATTCTGATGCATATGGAAGTTTGAGAACCATTGGCCTAGGAAATAAACAAGAATTGAAATTTTATTCTTTACTTGGACTTTGTGGGTGTCATGGATGGGTGGAAAGTTTGTATTTCAAACAAGAGCAATTTTCCAAATTCCCTTTGATTTACAGGTTGCTAATTTGGCCTATCTGGTGAAAACTTGCCTGCAGTATTCTCACCAAATCCAAGACTCATGGTATTCTCACTGGAGGTGGCACTGGCTCACTGCTTATAATTAACCATGAAGACCATGACTTAATTTAGAGCAGGAAAAAAATCTTGACAATTAGCCTTATGATCTATGGAGGTGGCAGGGGGTGGGGGGGTGGGGTGGGGGAATTGATACTTAAATAGTTAAAAAAAATTCCTTGGCACTCTTTCCTTTTTTTCCTTCAAAGACTTGAAATCCTTTATTAAACATTAGCATTTATCATTCAGGACAGGCAAATGCCTTCTTTAATTTTCTGCAGTGATATTTCATTGCATTAAAGACGGTCTGAATAACCTTTATGGAACTCAGCTGGAACCTGCCTTTCTGTCATGAGACAGAAATCTGTTTTGACTGACTTGGTCATTGCTTAGATCTGGCCATGTTCTGTGTTGCCTAAAACTTCCACTGCACTTGGCCAAGATGTTGGAACCCTGTCAGTGTTCACATTCTGCATATGTGATTTATGATATGGAAGATCTGAAGGCTGGAACATGTTTCCTCAGCTAGTGTTGCAGCTTTGAAAACAGAGGTGGCAAGAACCTCATGTTAGCAAAAACCCTGCTTAAAAACTTGACCAAACCTAGGGATCAGACTACCATAATATATTATTGTCTGATATCCAGAAACAGTGAGATCTTTTAAAATTGGTATGAAAATTATTTTTTACTAGGATGTCAACTGAAAGAAATGATAAAAGATGTAAACAGAAAAAGATTAAGTTTAGGGTGATATCCAAAATCTGTGACTTTGCACATTTATCTTGTGTACTTTTCTTCAACCCACAGGGGTCCAGAGGAGGTAGGAGGAGCCATGGTGTGTCATTTCCCAGATTGCTTAACAGTGACCACAAGAGGGTAGATATTTATTTGCTGTGATATCCAAGTCGAGATTAATATTCACTAAAAGGCTACTTTACATGAATTACTTCATCTGTTCCTCATGTGACCTTATGACAGGGTGCTGTTTTCAGTGAGGACACTGAGGCACAGAGAGTAAGTAACAATAAAATCTGAGAGTAAGGCGGAAGTAGTCCAACTCCAGAGCCCATGCTCTCAACTCAGCAGCTCAGACCTACAGCTGCTAGCCTGTATGGAGCACCTTTATGTGAATTAGAAAAAAGTGCCCCAGTAGAAGGGCCAAGTAGGAAAAGGGAGCCCCATCTGGGCAGATGCGGCCCAGTGCGGGGGTGGGGGCTGGGGGTGCTTGGCTTAGGCAGCAGAGCACAGGCTGGATTTCAGCCTCCACATGCTCCCTCTCCTGGATGCCTTTGTAGAGCAAACAACAAGCACAATCCTCCTGTCTGGCCCTGCATCCATTCCCCGAGTATGCAAGAGTCTCTCACACATCTGTTTCCACTCATGCAAGAAGCAATGAGGAAGCTGCTACCTGGGCCTAGCCCAGCTGCAGCATCATGCAGCATACCCAGGCGCCCCAGGAAAGAGCTTAGAGTCTAGTTCAGGGCCTGGAGATATGAACAATTCCAAAAAGCCCAGTGGTTCTGGGCCCAATATTTCCTAGAAGCACTACCACCACCACCACCATCATTATCATCAAATGCAGCATCATTTTTGGAGGAAGCCACAATCAAGTAGCTCTGGTCACACAGAGCTGTAGGTGACAGGGGCTGGGTATCTAAAGGTAATAGTCTCCCCTATGTTGGAATATTATCCCTCTAGGCAGGGGACCTCAGCCCGCACACCTGCATATCCAAGCACCCCATGAAAGTGGGAGAAACAAAGAGGTGGAGGTGCCTGCGGGGTCTTTTTGTAATGCCCCCAAAGTCCTCACTCGTTTACATCAATCTGCAGCCTCTGGCAGGAAAGAAATCTTTCAATAAGTCCAAGGACATAAAGCATTTTATTATCATCTGGCTTGTGATGCAGCAAGCAATGCATTAACACATCGGAGTCTGAACTCAGAACTTTGGTCTGTGTTCTGACTTCCAACCTATGGCCTGTCAGGAAATGGAAGGGTCATTTCCCATTAACATCTTTTTAACAGTGCAAAGTTTTTCTGATAATTATAAGAGTATGAAACCCAATCCGGCTGTCTCTACCTTGGCTGTCTTCATGACTTTCTCTGGAGGTTTCCCCTGGTTCTTCATGATAGTCCAGCGCATCTCCACTGTCCTATTGGGTTAACACACAACAGAGAATACATAAGACAAAATAAATGCAAACACTTCTGTGGTCCATGCCCTTCGGTAAAAGAGAATCCAATTTTCTTCGTGGTTTCTTTTTCTTCTTTGTCAACTTGTTTTAACTTAAGTGTCCAAGAAGGCTACTACTAGTGTGAACAGGCTTAAAGAGCAAGGCAGGCTTGGCAGCAGCCTTGAACACTGTCAGGTTCTTAGTTGTACTTATTTTGATGGGGGTCTTGTCCCATTCATTTGGGAAGTGCTCGATGCATGGCATATGTAGGAGTTTACTGGGGGAAAAATGTTACAGGCAAAGGCTAACTGGCAGAAGGAAGCAGGGCACCTCTAGGGATTGAGGGAGGACTGGCATGACTAGAGCAGAGACTGAGAGAAGTGAGCAGGGTGTGGAGGAGTCAGACCCCCAAGGCCTTGAAGGCAGGTTAAGGACTTTGGTCTTTATCTTGAGGACAAATGGAAGGCATTGGGGATTTAAAGCAGGGAAGCTGAAGGGTCCGCCTGGCCTTTTGTGGAGTTCCCAGGATTACCATGGATTGGGTTTTCATCATATTTGATCCCCTCTTCCTTCTTTCCTGAGTCATACGAGCTGTTTGCAATCCTACCACCCAGAAGTTCCATAACAGTGGTTCTCAACTCTGGCTGCACATTAGAATTATTTGAGGAGTTTTAAAAAATGTGATTCCCAGGACCTAACCCCAAACAATAAAATCAGACTCTTTGGAGCTGGGACATTTTTAAGGCCTCTAGGGTGCTTCCAATATGCTGCCAGGATTGAGAATCACTGGAAGAGCAGCTCTTTAGTACAAAGTAACATGGCAGGTAGAGTTGGTGGCCCAGGTAAGCCCCGGGTGTCTGAAGAGGCCATCTCTGGGCCTTTGTCACCTGGATCCCTGCTCAATCCACAGCTTCATTTCAGCGATAGAGCTGGAATCTGGTGTGAAAGGCCCTGAGGGTCTCTCTCGGTTTACCCTCGCCCTTTAGTGACAATCAACTTTCCACGTTATTATCAAAGATGCAGCCTGCTTTGGGGAGAGAAAATTAATTATCTGCTAATTTGGCACTCTCTTTAATTCCCCTCTGAGTTTCCTCACTTGGTGGCTTTTTACCCTGTGGTTTTCTTACTTGTTAGCTTAGTGTTTGTAGCTGATGAGATATGCTGACATAAAAAAGCTAAAGCAGGTAAATAATTTTCTCACTTTTGGGTTCCTCATTTTGGAGACAAAGCTGATTTGGCCTGGTACAGTACAGAAATTCATCCCTGAATAAATGGAAAGGTTTAAAGAAATATTGCAGGAAAAACCTGCTTTGGTGATAGCAAACTGCTAAGTTAGAAGACTAGAAAGAGGGAAATTAAAAAAAAATCCCTGTTTATTAAGCCTTTTAATCAAACAAGAAATTGGATTGAAAGGGAGAAACAAGCTTCCTCCTTTGGGAGAATTTCAAAGCCAAGAAGGGTAATCTGCAGCCTCCACAGCACACAGCTATGAGCCTTTAGGGGCAAGGAATATTCTTTCCATTTCACAGACGGGGAGAGGGAGGCAGAGAGATTCAGAGATTTGGAAAAAATCTTCGGGTGAATACTTGTCAGAAAAAGAAACAGTCTTAATTTGAAACTCTGTCCATTCAATTGTATATTGCTTAGAAAAATCTCAAAAAAGCTATAATTTTGAGATATATGAACACACATGTGAAATAGTTTATACCTAGCGTCACTCATTCATTGAACGGATTGGAAACAACCTAAATGTCCCATCAATTGGGGACCAGTCAAATAAATGATGGTTAGTTTATACAATGGAATACTATGCAACCACTAAAAGGAACAAGGCATCTATATGAATTAACATAGAAAGAACTCCAAGATACATTAAGTAAAATTAATTAAGTAAAAAAATTATTAAGTAAAAAATAATAAGACTCTGGACAATGTGTATAGTATGCTAAAATTTGCATAAAGTATCTATTTGTGTATTTATCTAACTGTGCTTGTGTATATATGCATGGTACATCTCAGGAAGGGCACACAGGAAACTAGCAACAGAGGTTGTTCCAGGGAAGGAAACTGAGCATCTCAAAGACACACTGTTTTATACTTAAATTTTAAAAAACTTTCTGAGTATATTTCAGATTCAAAATTTGATTAAAAAGACTAAAACTAAATAAAATGCTCTGTCACTTTTAATATGAGTTACAAATGCAATGACTAAAGCGACTGATGGAAACACAGGTGATAATACTTGGTGAGTGAGCAAAACCAACTGAGGAACTGCAAGTTCAAATCCCAGCTCTGGTATTCTGGCCAAGTCATCTGCTCTTCCTCTGCTCATTTAACTAATGAACATTTACTGAGTGTCTGCTGTGTGCCAGATGCTGTGCTAGGCATTGAGTGCACAAAGATGAAAGATCTCTTTGTGGGATGCTCACTGACTTGTGAAGAAACGACAAGTCAGTTTGCAATGCAGTGTGATAAATGTTGTGGCAGATTATGACAGGTTTCTGCCAGGCCTCATGGGAGGTGAAGCTAAATTAGGCTGGGAAGTTTTGTTTACCAGCCGACACAGTGCTAAACCTTGCAGGAAGGGAAGGTAGGACAATTCCAGGCAGAGGAACCAGCACGTGCTGGTTGGGGGCAGTTTGGTGCAGGGGGTAGTGTGCTGACGATTTAAATTAGACACAGGCCAGATCTTGCATGCTGCAGTTTGGAGTTTTAAAAAAATTGCATTTGTTATATTTTTTCTATTTGTAAAAGAAATACATATCTGATGCAGGGAATTTAACCAGAAGGCCAGTGGGGACACAGTAAATAATTTCAAGCAAACCAGTGACAAGACGGAGCTGTATTTAGAAGGAGCACTGGCAGCAGTGTGGTATTATAGGACTGGCGGGGTTGTGGGGGGAGTCACAAACACTTTGTAAACACAAACTGCAGCACTGAAACCAGCATATGACAGACAGTTTCCCAAGTGGCGGGGGTGCAGTTCCCGGAGTCAGACTGCTTACACTGAAGTCCTAACTCCTACACTTCATGTCATGCAGACCATGGAAGTTTCTTAACCCCTGAGCCTCAGTTTCTTCAACTGTACACCGACAGGCACTGGACAAATGATCTTAGGTTCTCATCTGTCATTGGAAAACCTTCTGTCAGTCCTGCCCTCCGTCCTCATGCACAGCACCCCGAGTGAGCATGGTGCTTCCAGGCCCACAGAGGCCTTCTTAGGGAAGTGCAGGGAGGATGGAGGAGCATGGATGCAGGAGTCAGAAGAGGGGGCTCCAGCCTGCCTTGAGCTGGCTGCATGACTTATCATTGAACCTCATCTTCTTCACCTGTGAAACGGGAGCAATAATAAATATTGTACAGAGTTCTTGAAAGGCTTAACCAGGAACCTGGAAAATACACTGGGAAATTCTGTGTAAAATACCATGTAATACACAAATATAAATGAATAATTTCAATACTTTCTCAATAATGGAAGAAAATCAGTATCTCATTTGAAATTTTCAACTACAAGGTAGTACAACTTTTCTAATGTATTAAAAAAGACCCCATGTTTTTTTTAAAAAGAAAACTGACTTATAAAAATCATAAGGTACCTTGTGTTATTAACATTAAGATATATTATGAAATCTCTGCTCCCCCTCAGGTTCTGAAGCCATAACAAAGAGGTACAATTAATTCTTCACAGGAACAAAACAGACAGACCTCATCAATATCCAGTATTGTGGGTTTTGCACTTTGAATCCTAGCTCCCTTTGCTGCCAGCCACGTGACTGATCAGCTCTAAGCCTCAGTTTCCTCATCTGCACAGTGGGGATCTGTACACTTACCGGGAAGGGTAATAGGAAGATTAAATAAGGTTCAGTATGGGAGAGGCCTGGCCCTTAGCAGAGATCAATGATGTTTGTTCCTTTCTTCCTTACAAATTGAGTCCTTTATAGATGTGAACAGTCTTTGAAAATTATTATTTCACGTAATTCTCACCTCACTGTTGAGAGGCAGGTATGGAAGTCCCAGTATTATTACCTCTGTTTTATTAAAGGGGAAACAGAGTCCCAAAAGCGTTACAAGGTCACTCAGAGTCAGAGAAGCCCTGCAAGGATTCCCAACTACTTTAATATTGATAATTTAATATTGACACTTTAATATTGATACTATTCCATTTAATCCTGGGCTTCATTCTTTTGGAAATAGACTCAATGTCCTGAATATTTTTCCTGACAATATTATTCAGGTGTCCTGGAATCATTAAGTCTTGAAACCAGGCCAGATGCAGTGGCTCACGCCTGTAATCCTAACACTTTGGGAGGCTGAGGTGGAAGGATCGCTTGAGGCCAGGAGTTAGAGACCAGCCTAGGCAATAGTGAGACCCTGTCTCTACAAAAAAAAAAAAATTATCCAGGCATAGCTGTGCATGCCTGTAGTCCCACCTACTCGGGAGGCTGAGGCAGGAGGATAACTTGAGCCCAGAAGTGGGAGGCTGCAGTGAGCTATGATGATGCCACTGCACTCCAGCCTGGGCAACAGAGTGAGAGAGACCCTGTCTCAAAAAAAAAACAACAAAAAACTTGAAACCAGCTTGTGATCCCTCTATAACTTTCCTGCCAAGTGGTCAACAAAGCACATTTAAATGATTCTAGGTACCAGAACTTACCACCTAGGGCAAACTTCCCAATCTCTGGACAATGTCTTAAGCCAAGTATCATTTCTCTGTTGCTTCCATTCATTGAAATCCAGGCCATTTCTCCCCGATGTGACCACACGACTCAGTGGCAGTGGTAGCCACCCTTCACTTGATGGGATGTATCCACACCTGTCCACATGAGTAAAGCCTGGGGCTAGCCTCAAAATAGGTGGGGGCTGCTCTAACTCCAGGCACAGCTGGCCCTTGTTCCCACGTTCAGGCTGGTTCCTTCACCTTGCATTTGAGGGCACTGTGGACTGTCTGTGTGATGGCTGTGAGGCAGAAGCTTATTTCTCATTCTTCAGATCTTCTAGGCATAACATACATACCCTTTGATGTCAATGTGGAGTATAAGTATATTTGATTCTGTATCTAGCATTAATAGGCATTATTGCTATTTTCTCCCCTGCTACCATAACCTAACCCTGATAATTTAAAAAGTTCCTTGAAAAAAAAAACCCCAAAATGCTATCCTAATTCATTCATCAATTACCATTTCTTTTTGAAAAACAGAATAGATTTTTTACAAACATGGTTCAATTTTTAAATGAACCCAGACATACTCTGGATCAATCATGTTTCCTCAAATCTATGCCTGATATAAACAGATCATCCTATATAATGGGCTAATAGTGTTGCCTTCTGTGTTGTAAAGAGGTCCTTAAACCTGAGGAGGATTCCACATACAATACATGGGAAATGAATGAATCTCTCCCACAGCATCCTGAGCCTGCCTCTGCCTCGACATTGTGCTGATACTATCTGTTTCATTGTTGATCTTCCTCTTAGATTCTAGGCTCCTTGGAAGGTCAAGGATAGAGATGATTCATCTCTGTGTCCTCAGTGCCTAGCACAGTGTCTGATACACACAGAATGCTCAATATACATTGGTTGAAGGGAACTGAATGATCATTGGGAGAGAAAGCTTTACATTGGTGCCACAGAACTCAGGTGGGATTGGAGGGAAGGGCAAAGTCCTGTGGGATCAGAAAATCTTCCTGCAACGAACTGAATGTGTCCACAGGAATGGAATTTTCTAGAGGGAGGAGAGCTGGCTGCTTAGCTAACATGACAGGCAGTGTTTTGATTGGATACAGCTCAGCTGGAGTCTGCAGTGAAGCCTTACAGTGGACTGTTGTTGAGAGCACAGGCACTGGAGCTGGGCTGCCTAACTTTGAATCATGTTTCTGCCACTTACCAACTGTATGACATTCAGGAAGTTACTTAACCTCTCAATGCCTTAGTTTTCTCATCTCTAAAACGAGGTAATTCTACCTGCTTAGATTCATTTTGTGAATTAAATACATGCATGCGTATAAAATCACGAACAAAGCTAGGTGCAGAATAAGTGCCCAGTAATGTTAACAATTGTAATTATTTGCATCTCTCTCCATTCTCTCTTTCTGCCTTCATCTTTCTTATCTCCTACCCTCACCCCACGTAATGTGCAATGCTTCCCACGTGCTCCAGGCAAAAATGCATGAAATGCCCTATGGACAGGCAGGAAATACACAAATGAATGTATAAAATGAGTTGGTTTGTGTACAGCTCCAGATGTGGAGGACAGCCTGTGTGCTTTTCTCTGTTTGAACTCACCACCTTTGTCTATATTACTCTGGTACTGTGTCTTACTACAAGGCAATCCCTAAGAATCTGGGAGCTACCATGTCAATAAGGAGAAGGTCTATCTAGGGAGAGCTGTTAACACTGAACATTCCCAAGAGGAGGTATAGTCTTTTGGGCAAAGACTGGTCTGGGAGTCAGAAAGCCAAGTGTGTGCTTTGTGAGTCCCGTGGAAGCAGGCTGAGTTACTATCTCTGTGAGTCTCGAGGAGGGTGGACTAGAATGTGGGCCTTGGGGATGACAACACTTTTCCTTCTACAGTGCTGTGCCAGAATTACTGAACAAAAAGTGTAATACAAAAGCATCTTGGGCACTAAATATACAGACAATTATTGTAAAATTCCCCTCTCTGAGTTATGCAGTTCTTAGGTGCTCCATAAATATATTCTTATCTCATTTCCTTAGCAATTATCACCTTTGAACGTGCTAGACACTTTGCTTGTTTATTATGTTTATTTTCTGTCGCGGGCCCTATCCTGGAGCAGGGAAGGGATCTTGATCTGTTTTGTTCATTGATAAATCCCAAATGCCTAGAAAGTACCAAACACATAGTAGGTTACAGGTGCTCAAATATTGGTTAAGTGAATGAATAGTGATTATGATGATGACATCTCTTCCCAAAAAGTACCAACCATAATTCTTCAAGCCCTAAGGGAAGAACTAGACTATTGCTAAGAACAAAAGAGATAGTTTCACTATAATATCAGTCATGGAGCGTGGCAATATTTTTTGAATACCTATAGCAAACATCTTTTGTTTTGCTGCCCAGAATCATTCTCCCTTCTTGTAGTTTTGTTTTTTTTTTTCTATAGAGAAGGGGTCTTGCTCTGTTGCCCAGGCTGGAGTGCAGTGGCTATTCACAGGCGTGAATACAGGACACAATAGCTTCAAACTCCTGGCCTCAAGTGATCCTCCTGCCTCAGCCTCCCAAGTAGCTGGGACTACAGGCACCTGCCACCATGCCTGGCTCTTCTTGTCATTTAAATACCCCATTTTCCTTTGTCAGACACCTTTCCTCTCCCATTCTCAGTCCCTGTGGCTCCAGGGTGGGCCAACGGCACTTTGGGCATGGACAAGTGACTCAAGTTGGTTTGCATTTGGTTCTGGAATGACCGGGGAAAGAGCAGCTAGTGGCCAGCTTGCCACCACTGGGGAAGAGCCTATCTAAGAGGAAGCCCAGGAAAGCAGAGCCCAGTCATGGAGAGAGACAGATTTTGGGCAAATGTATGACTCTTAATCAAAGCCCCACCTTGCAGAACTGGTATTGGAGCAGCCCAGAGAAGGTGTAACCTGAGAACTCTGGATTAGCTAGTTAGGAGGGTGAACCTCATGACCTCCAAAGACCCTGCCAGTCTACAGCACTAGATATCACCAACATCATGAACTCTGCAAGTATTTGGTCTCTTCTCCCCTTTTCTGTCTTTCTCAGTCACTTCTTATCAAGGGCCTGTGAAATTGTCCTCTAAGGTAGTATGAAAGGATTGATTCTATGGCCATTTATTTTTAGTTCAGTAAGCTCTGAGGAGGCCAAAGAATGGGTGGGAAAAGGATCTTAAACCAGATGGCTGTGGGATGAAAAGGACAGGTCAATTCATGGAGCATTTAATGAGCACCTTCCATGTGCCAGGTGCTGTGTTAGATGATGGGGTGGGAAGGTTTATTGCAAAGATGGACAAATGCCATCCTCACTACAGGAACTCTCAGTACCCTTAACTAGAAATGGAGCAGAGCTCGGGAGATCAATAAACTCTTAGAGAACAGAAAGCAAGGCCAGATATCCAGAAGAGAATCTGTAGTTGACTTCTAAATAGTTAACTCAAGAATTAATCTTCTCTATAGTAGGAATATCAACTCTACCAAGTTGTAGTGGTAAAACAGTAACAATTCTTTTAGCTGCTGTCAAGATAAAATAAATTATGTTTGCCTGTTTTATGAGGTGGTTTAAAGTTATTCTTTCTCCTCTCTGTTTCCTGTCCCCCACCACCCAAACCAAACACCCAACTGGTTTGTCCCCGATGGCTGGCTGTGATTACTGTCCTAATTTGTTCTTTCTTCATCTGCTACAAACTGCCTATTTTCTGTCCCTTCTGATAATGCAGGAGCTCTGAGGGACTTCTGAAGCTGTTTTTGTACCATGCAGAAGTATATTAACTGGAATTCCTGTGTATGTGTCTAAAAACCCCTCGTCTTCTCAGTGTGATATCACCTTCAGGAACGGCGTCATGTCGATGTGCAGCTTGCGCGTGTAAAATTCTTTTCCGTTTGAACATATCAGCCCTTTATTTATACAACTTTGAGGCTCTCCTGTCTTCTGAGCTGCTGCCTCCAAGGACTGCTGGGCTCCCTGTAAAGAGAAGCAGAAAGCCCAAACTTTCATTGGAATGATATACAGTGCAAAAAACACTAGTCCAAATCCCCAAATATTTATGAAAGCGATTTTTAATCATTGGAACAATAACAGTAACAACAATTTTTACCATTGAAGAAACATGGGACTGATATACAGAGAGAATAACCCAAGACTGGTTATTAATTAATACCTGGGGAAGTGGAAAAAGGGACCCTCCTAGGTCCCAGGGTTGTAATTATTTCATTTAACCCTCACAACAACCCTATGAGGCAGGTACTGTTACTCCCATTTCACAGATGAGAAAACTGGGAGGCTGTGGCAGGTTAAGCAACTTGCCCAAAGCCATTCAGCTGGCATATGGCAGAGCTGAAATCACCATCTGCCCAAGACTTCTTTTTTAATGAGATCTTTTTGATACTTCTATAGCTTCTGTGAATGGTTATCAAATCTGCCTTGCAGCAAATGTGGTTATAGCAAGATTCCAGTTTATTTCCAAGCTGAAAGTGTATCTGATGTGTTAGGAAGAGTGGTTTGAAGAAATGTAGCAGAGAAGGAAGGAAGAATGGGCTAACAGGGGAGTCTGGGAGGCTTGCCAAGCTTTTGGGCCACCACAACATGCAAAGGGGTCAGGTTTTGGAGAACTACAAAGTTGGAGCTGATGCTGCCCTCCAGCCTGAGCCCCACTGCAATCTGGGAGATCTCTGCAAGAGGCAAACTGGACCACGTCACTCCTCTGCTTAAAACCTTTGAAGGCCATTGCCCTCAGGATAAAGGACAACTGGCTTAAAAGGTTAACAAGGCCCTTCCTGCCTGGTGCTGGACTATCTCTCCTGCCTCATTCTGTTGTTCAACAAATATTTATTGGGTGCCTTTTCTACGCCAGGCAGAGTGCATACAGCAGTGCAGCAGCAGCAGATGAGTATCCGCCCTCATGGAGAGCACACATCCGTTCCACTGACAGGGAAAAGAGGATGGGCAAAGAAGCGGAACCTAAGTTATGTCTGAAGGTGATTCGTGATATGGAGAAAAACAAAACAGAAAACAGAAACAGAAATAGTAGCTGGGGATGGAAGTGGAGGATGCACTTTTAAACAGGGGAGTCCAGGAAGGCCCCACGAGAAAGTGATGTTTGAGCAAAGCTCTGAAGAGGGCGACAGGCGGAAGGTTCCAGGGAGCTATCTGCAGGAAGTGTTCCCCCCACTGTGGGAAGAGCAAGTGCAAAGGGCCACTATCAACACTGGCACTTCAGTTCCTGGAGCAAGGCCTTCACATGGGCCCCTCCTCTCCCAGGAGCTGTCTCCCCTCTTCTGGCTCCTCCTCATCTGTCAGGGGTGGCTCCTCTGTGCTCTGTGGCCTCCGGGAGCACCGAGCACTTCCCACCATGGCCTGCAGTGATTACTCAGGCCTGTGCAGCCATCTGTCCTCCCTCTAGACTGGATGCTCCCTGCCGGCAGGAACCAAAGCCACCCTGTTCCTATTGTCACAGAAGCATCTGGCTCAGGGTCTGGAAACCAATACACACTTGATACATATTTGCTGAACAAGAGTAATGAACGCACAAGTGAATGGCACCGGGGGCAGCGGGGAAGCTACATATTTATGGCCCACCCCGGTTCAAACAAGGAGG
Organism: Daubentonia madagascariensis; assembly: GCA_023783475.1. Lineage (NCBI taxonomy): Eukaryota > Metazoa > Chordata > Mammalia > Primates > Daubentoniidae > Daubentonia > Daubentonia madagascariensis. The sequence goes on from JAKFHU010002088.1 coordinate 9,012,582, forward strand.
GGCAATGAAGACACCCTTACTGGAAGTATGTGTTGACCTCCAGAGGCCTGTCCTCTGGGTAGCACTGGTTCTTCATTGCCATAGAGAAAAGTTACTTGTTATATTTGGAACCAATTTGCTGGGGTCACATACATTAATGTACCATGAGATCACCTTGGGTGTGGATTTGATCATTTCCATATTTTCTAGGAGACTAACTCTCAGATGTCTGTCTCTCTGGGCAATCATAAACTCTCCCTCCCATAAGATTTAGATTTCTTTTAAGCATTAATGATGAATTAACAGTTGGTAGGTCCCCATAAGCAGCTATCATTCCAATGAACACCCACACCCTTTTCCTTTGTTTTGAAATGTGGCTACAGATGAAGTTTTTCTGGACAAATACATATCCAATTTTTTGTCATCAGCCATATATCTGATTAGCTTCTCAGGGTGAGACGGTCCCTCCTCATTGCTAGATCAAATGAAAGCATTTGGTCCAAGCTAGAATCAAACAAAGCATTTCAAGCTCTCTAGCCTCCACAATCATGTATGAATCACTGGATGGAATAATAGAAATCAGACAATACTGATTTGAGGGAAATTCCTCCATTATCCCCAGGAGAAGATTTCATGTTAGGCTGGAAGACAAAAGGTATAGCCAAGACCAGTTCCAACGGCTGGAATTACTTTAACTCCTTATGTGGGGCTCAGATTGAAGAGTGGGGAGTAGAGAAGCTTTGAGAAAAGTCCCTCCAAGCCACTTGACCTATAAATCTTTCAATAAACAATTCTCTTGACTGTAGGGCTCATCTCCCTAATGTTCAGGGGCCATCAATTCTAGCCTGATGGAATGTTTTCAGGGAAGGCTCTATAGCCACTGGAATGCGAAGCTAACAAATAAATGATGGTGAAAGTGGGCTCAGGAGATGGGAGGAAAGAAAAGATTAAACACATAAAGAGGATTCTGGGAGGCAGTGATAAGAGGAGGAAGAGTCAGGAGGCTGAAACCAGGAAAGAAAGTCATGTGCTTGGGTGGTTTTTCATTTATTCATTAAACTGATATTTATTGAGTGCCTATTATGTGTCAGACAAACAAGCACACAAATATGCAGGATGATTTTAGATAGTGACTAGCCTGTGAAGACAATGCAATGGTGACAGGATGGGGCGGTTGGTGACCTTGGGTGGTAAGGGAAGGCTTCTCTGAGGAGGTGACATTTGAGCAGAGAGCTGGATGACAAGTTGGAGCCAGCCCTGGATGGATCTATCTTAAGCAGTCAGGGTAGCTGCTATCTCTGTGGTCTGATTATTTGGAGGTAAACCCAGACAGGGGATCTTTGGAAAGGAAAGTAGAATCCCTGCTTTCGAGGCCTGTTCTGCCCAGGCTTCTGGGCTCCATCCCGACCCTGGGAGGTACCCCTCTGTTTTCTGAGTGGTAGAGCAATCAAAACTGACACTTGCAGCTTTTGGGTATGCTGAGAACAAAGACAGGGGAATAAATAGTAATCACGAGTCAAAGTCTCTAAAGGTGTAGGAGGGAGAAGAAAACATGAGGTTAAATGGAAGGGAAGGAAAATGGGGGAAATGGAAGAAAGCAGAGATGCCGGAAGCTATTTTGTTTCTTTTATGTGCACACTTTGGTGGGAATGATTAAAAAACTGATGGAAGGGTGAAATGTTTAGCAGAAAATCAAAACCCATCCTTTCACCTACACTGTACTGTAAACACTTTAATATTTTTATGTTCTGTTAAAAACACCTGGAAGCCTTTCTCTTTAGTAAACGAAACAATAAAGATTAATGAGTTAATTTGGTAAAGCTGATTTGAGTTGCACAGAAGGCATTTCGTAAGCACTTGGCATTTAAAAAGTTATCTGACATTTAAAAGGAGATGACTGTTAATGAATTCAAGAGCTAATCTTATACTCTGACACAGTGAGCCATGGAAAATCCAGGATTATTATCTTGCCGTAAACACAATGTGATTCAGTTGAGTTATCAAAAAAAGAGAGCTATTGGCTATATACAAATATCTATACTCATATGCATATGTAATGTAGCAAAACTTAAAGAGGCTGTTCATTAAAATTAAATAAATATCTTATCATTTCCTTTCTTACTTTTGGATTATAATATCTGAGCTACAGACCCAGGGAGAAACGCTTCTCTCCAATAATTTTTCCTCCTTTCAACTTGTGTATTTTGAAGGGTCACTACCATGGGTTGGCTCTACAAACAGACCTTGGTATGTCTAACCTTAAGGAGATGAGATTCTGAACTCAAGCAGCTACATCTCCACCCATGAGTCCCACAGAGCCACCAAAGATAAGGATCTGTCCTGTAGGTGTCCCTCAGGCCCTTCTTATTACTGCTCCCACTCCTTTCTAATTGGAGTTCCCCATCTTTCTATCTGCGGCTTAATGTTCCAAGAAGAGTTATTGTCCCTCATTAAGGAGGCTGCAACACTCTTGCTGTCTAACTGCCTCCCACGCAGCTCACAACTTCATTCTGCCTGAGAGCAAGCTGCCAAGAGTCTCTGGGAACCTGTGGGCACACTGGGCTGGAGGAAGAAAACTGAAGGAAGGAGGGTCTCTGTAGCCAAGATCTGAAACGTGCTGGGAGACACACCCCACCATTATCTTAATGCATGGGGAGTGGGTAGGGCAGGCCTTTCCTGAAGCCCTTATGTGGTCTATCAAGTTGTCACATCAAAACTGTGTGCACACAGGGCATTTGTCCCCTCCTGTGAGCAAACAAAAGGAAGAGTTAGTCTCTCCTTCTGACCACTAGGCCCCCCTCCTTGGCTGAGAGTCTGTCCCTCCTCTTCCCTTGGGGGCTCTGAATCCCAGTGGGGATGGAGAGATTTAGTCACTGAGGGTGCAGGAGAAGAAGGGCTGGGACTCTGAGCTTTCCTCTCCTCCCACCCTCTGCTGGAGTTGCAGGGGGAACCAAATACTGGAAGGGGCCATTCCTGCCAGGAGCGAAGGGCCTGGCAAGTTCCCGTGTTTGGCCTTCTCGGGCTCTGTTGTTTCTTGCCTATGGACCTAAAAGTGGGCAGTAGGAATTGGGACATAGGTGGGGCTGGGTGTGTGTGGAACTTCCCTGGGTTCCCTGTGACTAGGCTGCCTGGGAAGGAGACCTGAGTGGGCTTGGGGCATTGTATACACTATCAATGTCAGGCTAGCCTGAAGGGGACCCAGCCTGTGGCAAGGCTGACCACCCCGGCCACCCCCAGGTCCTTACTCTGAGACCTTGTCTCTGTCTAGGTTTCCCTGGCCTGGAGGGGAAGGAGATCTCCAGTGTGGAGAAGGTCAGATGGAATACCCAGGATCTCAACTCAACAACCCAGCCTGCCTGCACAGCCTCTTTCTGAGGAGCAGAAGAAAACCCAAGCCACAGTGTGGTTTCACCCACCACAAATGTGTAGAGCAGTGCAGGTGCCCATCACCTGAGTTCATCCTGCTCATCTTGGCCAGCTAAGGTCCTGGCTCACATTTTATATTCTAGAAGCAGTTTGGTGCTGGCAAAATGGGCTGAGTGGACAGTTTTAGGAGAGCTCCACAAGTAGGCATGGTGGAGGTAGTTTGTTTAGTGGCTAGAGAAGAGCTTTCTTATTCCCTTCCTGTCAGGAATTTGGTCTCCCTCTACTTTTTTACCCCTCAACTCTATAGAACGAGATTTTATATCCTCCTGTTTTGCTAATTAGCCCAACAGCTAGCAAACATTAGACTAGGAAGAGAAACACTGCCATCTCCAGTCTTAGCTTTTGTGAGGGGCTCATTTGGTGACTTTCTCCAAGTCATTAATCTTTCTGTGCTTCAGCTTCCCTACCTGGAAAATGGGGCTAACCTCATTGTTCTCCTCAAGGAGATTTTGAATAACGAAATCCTGGACACTTCAATTCCAGGGCTTCTATTTTCTGGAAGTAAATCTTACTCATGAATTCTAATTGATATTGTCCTCAATTTAATTAAGCGCTTTGTTGACACAACAGAATCATTGTTTATCTGGCTTAGCAGGAGCTAGAGGAAAAAAAAAAAGAGCCAAAATAGTGATCTCTTTTGCCCCAAGGGAGGTAGAAACCAGCTTTTTCTGTGAGGGGGTGTCTAGCTGTATTCAGGCTGGAACTCTGCCTGTATTTGAGAGATGACACATCCTATTTTAGACTGGGAGATGGGAGGTGGTGGGGTGAAGGGTGGGAAATCTGAACAACTCCCTAGCTCCTTCCAACCCCAAACTTTACTAACTCAAAACTGTGTGACTTCCTTGTTTTGTTGGGTCTGGTTTGACTTTTCTGACAACCGACAGACAGGGGATCTCAACTTGCAAACCGACTCCACTGTGAGAAGGTCATTTTAAATCAGTTGATTTTCACTAGAAAAAAATGTTACCCGTGGTGCTTTCATTCCCAAACTGGCCCATAAAAGTTTATCTAACCCATAATTTAGCCAGACTATGGAGATGAAGTAGCCCTGGTAATGCTGGCACAGCAGAGGGCTGGAAGAAGAGAAATAAAGATGCCCTTTCCTTTTCTTTCCTGGGGGCCCCCTGCCCCTTCCTGCCTCTTCCCCTCCACTGGGCCCTCCTGTCCTCTGATCTCTGGGTTTTCCTGGCAGCCAAGTGCTGTGGGCACTGGGGTGCTGCTGACACGATTCTCCTGGCCCTCAAATTCCCTGCCTCCTCCCCCTGTCCCCAGCCCTTCAGCTGTGCTCCCTTAGGTATAGGTGGGAAACAATTAAAAAAAAAAATTCACAATGAGATATGAGAAACCCAAAGGAATCTCTAATAGGTAAAATTTTAAGCAGAGAAACAAAGTGAAAACTCCAGATGGCATGGAGGTACTTGGGAGACAGAGAGAGAGGTGTTTGGGTAGGAGGCTGGGGGTGGGAGAGGGGAGAATGATCAGTATTGACTCATAGTCCTCCTTTAAATTATTCCTGCTTTTCAAGCTTCTCCTTTTCCATGTCTAAACCTTTACATTGTATACAAGCTGCAAGTTCTGTTTATGATGGCTTTCAAGGCAGAGGACAGGGGAATAGAATAGTAATTCTCATTATAGTTTATTGGGGGCTGCCTAGTGCCAAGCATTGTGCTAATCTCTTTCCACACGTTTCATCTAATCCTTGCCATAATTCCATGAGGGAAATATTATTACCCTCTACAGATAAGAAAATTGAGCCTGATATGTTAAATAACCTGCCTAAAACCATACAGCCAGTAAGGAAGAAGTTGGGATCTAAACACAGCTTTACTGGATTCCCAAACCACTAGGCCTCTGTGCAAGTACAGGTCCTGTGAGAATGGGGCTCTGTTGGTCCTGACATCTATTTCCTCATCTGTAAAAGAGGGATAATAACTGTACCAACCTCACAGGGATGTTGTAAGGATGAAGGGAGATAAACCTAAATCCGGCACATAGTAAACCTCATGAACATTGGCTGTTAGTACTTTTTAAAAAGACTCTCTCAAGATAATGGGGAGATAATTGTTAAAGCTTGTAACAGGTACATGGAGGTTCATTATACTATTCTCTCTACTTTTACATGTTTGAAATTTTTCACAATAAAAAGAAAAAAGAAAAAGGAATTAAGTAGGCTGGTATTATGTGTTACTAGCAGACAACAGATCAATAAATACAGACTTATTGGGATAAATGATAGTTGCAGTGAAAATTCAACAAATAAAAGCCTTGATTTTGTAATTAAAAACAAACCCCTCTCAGGAAATTATCCTTAAATTGTCTAGGGCGTTTTGGGGCAGACAAAGTAATCCTGTGGGTAAGGTTGAACCAGAAGATGAAGTTTGCTTAGATCTTCAAAAAGCCTTTGGAGTTCCACATCCAAAGCTATTTACAAAACCAGAGGGAGGGAGGGAGGGAGGGAGAGAGAGAGAGAAGGGAGAGTGAGCACAAGCATGGAACTAGGGGAAATGCTGTGTGGTGGAAAAAAGAGCTAACTTTAGGAATGAGAGACAAAGGAAGAGTGGGGAGTGAAGGGCACTTATCTGGACAGGGAAATGTGGAAAGTTAATTCTCCTAGGCACCAGTGCTATGACCAATCTTACTTATCAGCTTCAGAAAGCTCTCCAAGAAGGATGTCTAGTGACATCTCCAAGTCTGCCCATGACCCAAAGCTTTTCCAGAGAAGGAAATACCAAATCATGGCAACCAATAGCAGGAAGTACCCAGAGAATGTGTGAATTGTTGGAGAAATGTCAGCTGAACTTCCATATCATTATCACTGAAAATAAAACAAGTGCAAGCTCTGAATCCTACTGAGAGGATTATGGGCTTTTTCTATCTAGGACATAGACCTTAATGTCAATGAAAGATTTATTTGTCGCACAGCCAAGGAAACTATCACTAGAGTGAACAGACAACCTACAGAATGGGAGAAAATATTTGCATGCTACACATCTGATAAAGGGCTGATAACCAGCATCTATACAGAACTTAGGAAAATCAACAAGAAAAAATCAAACAACCCTATTAAAAAATGGGCAAAGGACATGAACAGAAACTTTTCAAAAGAAGACAGAAGAATGGCCAGCAAACATATAAAAAATTGCTCAACTTCTCTAATCATCAGGGAAATGCAAATCAAAACCACAATGAGATATCACTTAACTCCAGTGAGATTGGCTCATATCAAAAAATCCCCAAATAACAAATGTTGGCGGGGATGTGGACAGATAGGAACACTCATACACTGCTGGTGGGACTGCAAATTAGTACAACCTCTATGGAAACTAATATGGAGATACCTCAAAGAATTAAAAGTAGAATTACCATTTGACCCAGCAATCCCACTACTGGGTATTTACCCAAAGGAAAAAAAGACATTCTATAATAAAGACATCTGCATGTGAATGTTTATAGCAGCACAATTCACAATTGCAAAGATGTGGAAACAACCCAGGTGCCCATCGATACACGAGTGGATTAATAAAATGTGGTATATGTATACCATGGAGTATTACTCAGCAATAAAAAAGAAGGGTGAATTAACACATCTGGTATTATCCTGGTTGGAGCTAGAGCCCATTCTTTGAAGTGAAGTGTCACAAGAATGGAAAAACAAGCACCACTGGTACTCCCCATCAAATTGGTACTAACTGATCAACACCTATATCACACAGGGCAATAATATTCATCAGGGGGCGGGCAGGCGGGAGGAGGGTGGAGGGGATGGGAAAACTCTCATTGAATGGATGCAGGGAGCACAGTTTGGGGGACGACCACGATTGTAGCTCTGACACGGGCAGTGCATGGGCAACATATATATCCAAAGTGTTGTACCCCCATAATATTCTGAAATAAAAAAAAAAAGAAAAGATTTGTCGATTTTTTTTGAGTGGCTACCAAGTGCCAAGAACTGTGCTAGACACAAGGGATACAAAGGTAAATAGAATAAGAAAAAAGAAAAATCTGCCTTTAGAAAATCTGTTCTTTCAGATAACAGCCAAAAAACTAAACAGAAGGCAGGACATGGTATGGCCTAGGACTGTGAAATGAAAAGGTTACCTGTGTACCCTTGTACAAAACATAGTGTGTCTACAGGTGTTTTTTTTTTTTCTTTTGTCCTGAAAGAGGAAAGCTGACGGGATATGAACACCATCTGTGAAACCACCGAAGAAACAGATGGGGTAAACATAGGTTTAGTCAACCTAAATCTAAGTGTGCTAGAATTACAGGCTACTCTTTGAAATCCAAAAGAGGTAAACTTAGGACACATAAGATCAAATATGAGTTCACACTGTTGTAAACTCATGAAACCTGAAGTCAAGAGATAGTATAGGTTGAAATAGAAGTCGCTTTGTGAAATGGAAAAAAGGGACATAACTCCAGTATAACAGGATTTTTAGGACACTACCAAAAGTTCTAATCCCCACAGAGCAACAAAACCAAACCCAAGATAAGGCATGGGAGAAAGGATGTTTGCTCTCCCTAACTTGGACATAGTTTAAACAAAGGGAGAAAATTGACAGTGTGAAACTGGTGAGATGCTTACTTTCTTATTTTAAACAGAGATGCAATGATTCTTGGGAAATCTAATTAAGGTCTGAGCTTATACTTTGATGCTCTTTACTGATAACCTCTCTGCCCTGACAGCTCTATAAACCAGTGGGCTCAGGGCTCCTCTTGTCCCAAGCTTACAGAGATGGATCTAGATGGACAAGAGTTTCATACTTTGAGATTCAATTTTTCAGAAAAAGAGATGAATTCATTGCCCTCCAAAGTCTATAGTCAGAGGGATAAAATGCCAAAAAGGAGTTGAGGTACTTAAAAGGAGAATTCTGATTGCTCTATTCAATAATCTAATAAAAACTTAATTAATGTTTTCTATTTTTTTATCAGCAATGGTTAAAAAATAATGGTGCTATGGTGTTGACCCCTGTTTAGCTTGCTGTATACTTGTACACTATGAGTCCTAGATCATTTTAAGCTAGACTTGGATAAAACCAGCTCTTCTTATGATCCACTTTCCTTCTCATAGGGAGAATTTGATAAAAGGCAAAATGAAAAAAAAAAAAAAAAAAGGCCCAGAAAACAAAATAAAAACAAAAAACTCAACCTAACACATTTCAAGTTAGCATGACTGCCCTTTTTTCATAATTTGCAAGTTTTTTCCTTACAGGTACTTTTTTTTTTTTTTTTACATACTTGCAGTCATAGTTGACATCATTTTGATTTCCACTTTTAAAATATTAAATCAGTGGTTCTCAACTGGGGGTGATTTTACTCCCCAGGGGACATTTATCAAGATCTGGAAACATTTTTGATTGTCACAACTGGGGGGGGGGGTTGTACTACTGGCATCTAGTTGGTAATAGCCAGGGATACTGATCAACATTCTACAAGGAACAGGAAATCTCCCCATAACAAAGACTATCTGGCCCAAAATGTCAATGGTGTTAAGGTTGAGAAACCCTGTGTTAAACCAGTAGTATTAAATCAGTTTCTAGTATGAACAATTATCCTTTTTTAATGCCTGAATTACCCCCCCCACTGAGAGGGATACATCATAATTTAGTTATTTTTTCTGAATTCTCTGATGTTAGACTCTTAGGCTGTTTCCAATTTATCTCTATTATAGATTATGCAACAATGGACATCTTCACTGGGTTTTTTTCTGTTGAATTATTTCCTTAGGATAAATTCCTAGAAGTCAGAAATACTGAATCAAGGGGTATGAGTACTTTTTCATGTTTCATTTGCTTTACAATGGATTGAACCAAATTACAATCCACCAGAAGTGTATAAGTGTATCAGTTTTACCAAAGCCTTGATAGCACTGGGTGTAACCATTAAAAAAAGTGGGAGGAGGCACAAATCTCAAATATAAAATGGTACCTCCAGTCTGCCTCAGTATACATTTAAATTGCTACTCAGGATGAATATTTTTTCCATATTCATTTTCTTTTTCTTTCTTCTTGTTTTTTTTTTAGAGATGGGGTCTCACTCTGTTGCCCAGGCTGGAGTGCAGTGGCATAATCATAGCTCACTGTAACATCCAACTCCTGGGCTCAAGCAGTCCTCCCATCTCAGCCTCCTGAGTATCTGGGACTACAGGCATGTTGCACCATGCCTGGCTAATTTTTTAATTTTTTGTAGAGACAGGGGTCTCACTATGTTGCTCAGGCTGATCTCCAACTCCTGGCCTCAAGCAATCTTCCCACCTTGGCCTCCCAAAGTGCTGGGATTATAGGCATGAGCCACCGCTTCCGTCCCCATATTCGTTTTCCATTACCATTTTTTTAATATGAATTGTTTGTCTTTTGCAACTGATTCTCAATGTTTTTCTTTTAAAATTGGAGGTAGTCTTTACTGAGTATGGATAGTAATGTTAAAGTTAATAAAATTATTTTACCTTTTAAACAGTTTTACTTTCTCCCACCACTGTATAGATAAGTTAATGTCTCCTCCTGGAATTTTCATTTACAATTTTAATACTTTTTAGGTACCGGTCACCTCACCCAACCTGTGGCCCCTACGCAGAGAGGCCCTGGGGGAGAGGAAAAGCTTCTCCAGCGACTGATGTCAGAGACCTACCAGGGGAAGAGCTAGACTTGGTCTCTGAAGGTATCCCAGAAACTAATTTCCCTTAATTAAACGAAGGGCCTTAGGAGGAGCCACGAGGCAGGAAGGAAAATAAATCTGAAGAATACCAAATTGTGTGAGGGGTTTGAAAGACCTGTATTAAAAAAGAGCACCGTACCTTTAGGACTTCAGAACTGGCAAAGCTCCACATGCAGCTATTAATATGCAAAAAATGCCTTCATAAATACTTGATTCTGCTCACAGTGGGGAAGCAGTTCATTTGAAAGAGGAAATGGGAGCTTGGAGTTGAAACACGTCTGCCTGTCTCCTTTTTCTCTTTTCATTGCTCTTTCCATCCCCACATTTCCCCGTGTAGTTTCCTTCCCCCTCTTCCTCCCCGACTTCATCCCCTCTTCCAACTCCTAGGAAGTTGCTGAAGTCGGCTGCTACTCTCATTTCTTTTGATGGATTCACCGTGCCGGGGCCCTGATCCTCGGGTCGGGTGTGGCTGGGGCGCCTCGGGAGCTCTTCCCACCGTTTGCGTCCTCACCGCGCGCGCCCGAGGGGGCGCCCAGCCCGCCCCGCCGCCGCCGCCGCCGCCGCCGCCGCGCGGACGCGGAGCCGAGCCTTCCAGTCCCGCCGGCAGGGGGCGCCCGCAGGCAGCCTCGGGGACGCGGCGGCTCCTCCAACCCCGGCACGTCTGCGGCGCCCGGGCCGGCTTTCTCTCCTGCCCACACGTTCAGAAATTGTTTTCCAAATCTAGGTCTGTGACTTCTCGTTAAAGGGTGGTGATACCACAATATTCCACCTTTGGGATTCCCCTCCCCCCCCCCAGTTAGCACTGTGACAAAAAAGTAAAAGTATTTTATGTGACTGAACGCCTAATATGGTCAGACCCCCAGGAACGGAGGGAGGAGGGGAGTCAGCGGGGAGTTAATGGAAAGGAACGAAGAACAGAAACTGCCGATGCCGATAAAGATCAATTTTGTGGGACACCTTCGCCTGCTTCACAGTGGGCAAGGCGGCAGTGGAGGGAATCAAGGTAGGTAACTGAAATCTGCTGGGCAGAAATTTGTTTCTAAATCCTTTCCAGATGCTTTCTAGTAAACATGAAATTAGTCATTTACATGCAGTAGGTTGAGGAAGTAGTTAAAATTGAAGTCAGTGATTATTCTAATAAAGGGCCATTAGCCTCAAGAAGTAAGGGGAGAGGGGACAAGGAAGACACCCCGCCCCCCTCCTCCTCCACCCCGTTTTCTCTGTGTTTGGGGCCTGGTGGGGCGCCCTAGACTTTTCCTCAAAGGGCTTTTCTTTCCAGGGCTATTTCTAAAGGAATTAAGACTACAGTGACTTGAACAAACCAGCTGGTGGGGACACGCCCAGTCATTTCACAGAAGAGGCACATGGAGTTCTCAGAGTGAGCTGACTTGCTTTAGCCTCACGGAGGAAACCCAGGATTAGGGTTTAAGACCCTCGGTCTGGTGCTCCTCTTTCTGGCTGCGAAGTTAATAATTCAGTCTGGGATTTCATTTGACATGCTGAGCTGCTCTTTTATTGCAGGTGATATTGGGCCTCCTGAAATACAGCCATGAGGCTATGTGAGTTTGGAGTGTGTTTAGGGAATGGGAGGCATTTGCATGGCCTTTGGACTTGTGGAATTATCAAAATATAACATATTACATTTTCCTTAGTCACAGACTCTCTCAAAAAAGTAATGTCTCTAGATCCCTTATAAAGGGTGTCTTCAAAGTAGGCATTTTTTAAAAAAATGCAGCCGTTGGTTCTGTGGTTCCTCCGTAGCAGGGAGGGGCCGCTCAACTGGGCTTTTCCTTAGTGGTGGCCTGACCCAGGCCCAGGGTAGTCACAGTGAGAGTTCAGGTCCTACCTCGGAACGCAGCTCAGCACACAGATGAAAAACCCATTTCTGTTATTATTATTTTTAATGAGTGCAAGGGAAGAGGAGAAAGCCAGGCTGTGGCAGGAGGTTGGAGATAAGGGAGAAATAAAGATCATGGCCCCAAGGCTGTCACAGGGAGAGACCTGAAAGTCCCCTGGAGCTGTGTGTGCTGCTTCTGCCTCAGGTTCTCTCGGGCCTTGGATTCAGCTCTGGGAATTCCCCCAGTCGTCTCTCTAGAGAGAATTTGAAGACAGTCCCAGCCTCAAAGCTTCCAATGAAGGAACAAACTTATAAATACTTGTGAACATATGTCCTTGAACCACTAATAGATATTCCTAACCTGTGCAGATGAAGCATTGTCTCCTTTCTTCACGTTTATCTTAGCATTTTTTTTTCTTGATTGCTAATTTTTTCCTCTTTATTAGGAATGAAAATTAGTGTCTTACTGGCTCAATGGATGATACCTTTCAGTGTTTCCGTATTCCCTTTCTGACTTTGCAGAAGTCAGGGAAAGGCCTATTCATCTTATTCACATGCATGAAGAGCAAGACAATTCAGTACAAGTTGAGTTAAGACATTGCAAATCTAAGACTAAAGGAACCTTTGTGATTTTATAGTCTACTTGCATCATTTTACTAATTAGGCAAATGAGACCCAGAGAGGTGAAGAGTCTCACCTAGGGTCACAGAACAAGCTGAGACAAGAACCCAAGCATCTTGCCTCCCAGTATCATGCTCCTTTAGAATCAGTACTGTACCTGCTTCTCTCTTGTTTGGGTCAAAGGTAAGATTTCATGAAGATTCATGTGAAGATTCGTGCTGGATTCAGTGTTTGCTATGGTGAAAATCAGAGAAAAAGGAACAAGGTTGTCAGATGTAGGTTTCATGACTTTTTATATAATATATACCATACATATATACACCTAGTTCATATGTATGTAAGACTGTAATAAATATACACCCATGGCATTCATATTTACTCACCACATAATACCTATAACCTCTATAGGCATAGTCTAAATGCCATATTAAATATAGTGCTAAGACCTTATATTCAAATTTGTATTTTCTTTATTTTGGTTGCTCTTTAAAAGGACAAAAGTAAATTCTTTGTGCTGTTAAAATTCAGATAAAGCTGAAATTAAAAAGGAAATATTGATGGGAAAAAATCTGCTGATGCTGTTGAATATAAATTTTGTATGATCATATTTCACTTAAGTAGGAAAATGCTTCTCAGCTCTCCACGTAGAGAGAACAGAGACTTCCCTTTTCTCTCATAATGTGAAGGGGCAATAGGAGAGGTGGAAACATGAAGCAAAGGCAAAGGTCAAAGTGAGGTTGGCGTGAGGGGACTGATGGAAATCTCGGCGCCTGCCATGAAGCAGGTGCTACTCTGACACAGATATGGTGTTGGTGTAACCCCCATGACCCTCTTGTATGATTGGCGTTGTCACTGTCACTGTTCTTTACAGGTGTGGAAGCCAAGGCTTGAAAGGTAGGGTAACCACCCAAGGTTGTACAACTAGTGTGGTTTTAAGTAAGGATTTGCGTCCAAGACTGCCTGACTGTAGAACTCCATGGTGCAAAAGGATAGGATTTATTTTTTCTTTTTTTCTCCTAAGAAAGTAAAATTTAATGTTTATAAAGGAATGTTTATTTGAGGAACAGATTTAGCTAAGCACATGGCTGTACTGACAAGGATTTTAGTCTCCTCTCTGGGACCAGTGTCCAACAAAAAGTTCTTTCCATACTTGGTACTCATAAGTAGCTCTTTTAAGAGCCTATGGCCTTATGTGACTCTGTATCTTTGTCTTTTTGACCTGAAGCCTCTGCTCATTCCTTGTGGGCTGACCTTCCCTTTTCTGTTGTTTCTCTACCGTCCTCTTCTGTCTTTTATGAAAATGGCTTTTGCACAGATTTAAAACATATCTTATTTAAATCAACTTGGGGGAAACTTAATGCCCAGAGAGTGTTTTTTTTCAATTGGCTCAAGGCCATACCTTTGAATAGTGCAAGACCAGGAACCAGAACCCAGATGTCCTGACTTAGTGTCTTGTATGTTTCCCTCCACATCACACTGCCTGCTCCTGTTAGCTTCAGTTGAGCTTGCCACATCACAGCTGCTTGGCCATGATCCATCCTCTGGACAAATCCAGCCCAGCAGAATTGTGTTGCGATGAGGTTCACTTCACTGTGGCTTGGAAGGAACCATGGGTCTCTTAGAAATGAAACTTATAAATTCTAACGCATAAGGAAAGTTCTTGCAACACCAGGAGAATGAATCAGTCAGCCAGAGTTCAAGAAATGTAAACACATTTTTAGATACGAGACTGAAAAATCACTTAGGACTTCTCCATCTCTTGGGTCAAGACCTTGGTAATTTACTGAGGTTCCAGCTGTCAAGGAGGAGACACAACTCAAACTTGCATTCCTGGCAGATAAAGCAATGGGGGTGGTAAAACTTCCTTTGGGAACAATGGGGCAAGATCTACCCCCATTATCAAGTCAAAGAAACTGACTAACCCATCCACCAACGCAGGCAACTGGCTGTGAACACAGGGCCCAGTTCTTTTTCTCATTCAGGAGCTGGTGTTATGTTCACAGACTGCAGACTATACAACTTCCAGGCATGCCTGAAACTGGGAGCTCACAGTCTTTATGTGGTGAACATTTCTGCCACTAAAGAGATAAACAGAAAACACATTCCTTCCCTGGCTGCCCACCATCAGGCCCGAGCAGATTTTCAAATGCTAGCATTAATCTAACCACAGGCTTTTAGTGAGGAGATAGCATTCCCACCAGATAATCAGGCAGTTTTAGAGATGACCTCTACTAGATGGGGTCTCATCCCAAACCTCTTATGCCTTCTTCAAATCGTGGGATCCTTCACCAAACACTCAAAACTTGAAAAGCAGGAAAAGGCATCTGATTCTAGCATGGAATATGGCCTCTTAAAATATCTTTCTATTGAAATCTGTGTTGAGTATGTTTAATTCCCAAGTTGCTTTTGTTCATTGTTTTAAATAAAAATGAAACATAGTCATATTTGTTCCCATTGTCTCAGAATACTTATTTCTCTTGGTATGGGACCCTCTGGCAGGTCCCATCTGGTGTCAGAATAGAAATCTAACTCCAAAGAGTCACCTGTCAGGCTAGGTGGGCCACCTGGTTCCTTCCTAGATGTGTGTCAGGGTTTGGGAAAGAACATCAGACCTGCAGTCTCGAAAGTGGCCAAATATTCAGTGGTTACAAGGGCAGCAGCTGTTGGAGCTGCTGGCAGGAGTCTCTTTAAATCTGTTTAGGGCTTTTCCCCACATATACCATCTCTGAGGCATGAGCACCCTTTGATGGCTACTATGCTATCATAGAACTTCCCCCATAACTTGCAGTAGTTCATCACTGGGAAGGGGGTATATCCATTGCCAAACGTCTCAGAAAGCTCCTTTGCCTTCTTACAGCTTTGCGCATGGACTTACTGGTCCCAGCAGAAACCAATGGAAGAAGGCCTGAAAGTCAGCCTTGGTAGTGTCATGGTTTTGTGTTTTTGGTCATAAATGGAAAATGCAAATGCAAATTCCAGATTATTTTTTAAAAAATTCTTCCCAGTATAAACTTAACCTTAAAAGGAAGGATAATTTTGGTCTTGCTGAACTTTCCTTAAGAATATCTAAAAATATTTTATTTTATATGATGTGACTCAAGACGCCTATGACCTATAGAGTGTTTGTAGTGTTATAATAAATTTCGAGTCTGCTTATTTAAGGCAGGAGACCAAAACCCAAGATGGCCTTTTGGTATTGTCATTATCAAATTCTTGGGACAAGATTTAAGACCCTGTTTATGCTACATGTTTTTGCTTTAAATCTTCCTGGAGGTGGAGGAGGGTGAGATGGGCGTATCAACTATATGCTTGAGACCTGAGCAAGTCTCCAGGCTAAAGACATACCCTGGGAGCTCCAGTTAAGTTAAGTAGACAGATCTAGAAGATATGAGTCAGTCTGAATTTAAATATGGAAGTGCCTAGTAAAAGTGAGAGCATTTCTTCCAATTTGGAATAACAGTCCTTTTACTTACTTACCTCTTCTTAGACTAAAGGTAGCTAAGTCTCAAGGGTCTGGCTTTAGCTTTGGGAACATCAGCTTCTCTCAAAAGCTTATAAATTATTTTTTATGAAGAAGTCCAAAGGTACGTGGCAGTTTTCCAACCCCAAAATGGAAGCCAAGCTAGATGATACAATTTAAATTCGAGTTGAGTAGCAACAAAATATCAACTACATGAGAAACCCTCCAATCAAGATACATTGCAGGATTCATAACGATACCTGTGGTGGAAGACAGTGGAGGAGAGGAATTCAAACAAGAGGCAGAAGGAGGATCTACATACAAAGCAGCCAGCCCATTCAATTCACGTGGTAGTCTCAATTCCAGAAAATATTGTTTTTGGTCATTTGCTCTCAGACAAATATAGGTATCTGGTCTCCTAGCCTCTAGTCTTACCTCCTGCAATCCATTCTCTATATAGGTGGGAGAGTCATTTCTTTAAAATAAAAATCTGGTTATGTCAATTTCTATGTAAGCAGAATCCCACAGCTGCTGGGATAAATTCCTTAGTTGCTGCCTATGGCTCTTCATGACCCGACTCCTGCCTACTCCATGAGCTACATTTCTCACCACTCCCTTCCCTACGTGTACCCTGGGGTCCAGTCATTACAAGTTGCTTACAGTTCTCCCATGATGCCATGTGATCCACCCTTCATATGGTCCTTCCCCCTACAGCATTCTTTCTTTACCACTTGTCTGGTTCCTGTGTATATCCCTAGAAACTCTGCTGAAGTGTCCTCTCCTTCCAACAGCCTTCTCAACCTCCAGGCTGATTCAGTCTGTACTCACTCATAGCTCTCAACACATTCCACCACTGTGGACTGCTTTAAGGCACAGACTCTGTCTCTCAACTGTGTTCTTGTGGCTAGCATAGTATTTGTCACTAGCAGATGCTCAATTAGTGTTTGCTGAATGAATGAATGAATGAGCAATCTCTCTGTGCTTTGTAAAACAGACTCACTGATTCTTTCTGTTGAACATGTTCTGATGCTGGTGTCTACATTAATTTTCAAAGTAGGAATTGTGAGGAAACTAAGACAACCTCAAAATCCTTACGCTACAAGGAGATGTGTGAAAGAAGCAAGAGAGAGAAACTAGGAGGAAAAAAATCCTTGAGAAAAGCCTCATGCATCTTTACAGCTGTTTTGATGAGAAGATAACACAAATGTCTGAAGGGTGATGCAATAGGAAACAATATTTATGAATTACTGGTTAATGAATTATAATTTTTTAGATCACTTTGACAGAAGAAAAACCAATATTCTAAACTTTATTATAGGTTGAGAAATCTAACTCACACATACATGCACACACAAAATCTTGAAATCCATACCTGCCTTAAAATGCACTGTGCCAAGTACTACTTCACTGCTTGGGCAAGGCCCTAATCCCTCATGCATACTCGGCATTAAGTGAGCAGCAGATCCTGGCTACTTGGGAGGGACACATCCTGAGAATTTCAAGAATCCTTAGATTTGTGAATACCCCTAGTGTATACCATATCCCCAATAAAACTTAAGTAGAATTGAAAAAAGAGGGGGAGTTATTCAGACTCTAAATGAGTCTATAAATAAAGGATTAGAGTGATTTATTAAACTCTTTTTGGCAGAGAATCATCAAATTGTTAGACCACTTCACTTTCTCTTACTTACATCACTAGTCTCAGTAGTCGCAGTTGGCCTTCTTTTAGGGCCATTAAATATATATATATATATATATATATAAAATTAATGTTCTTCTGTTTAAAAAGTAACTGCACAAGAGCTGTTGCAGATGTTACAATGAACATAGACCACAATACTGAGATATGGGTGCTGAGAGGCTGGCTAGGCTCACTCACTAGCTTAGTGATGCTCTCCTGTTTTCCAGCCTTGCAATGTCTGTGATTTAACTTAATTCGTCTGTAAAATGACAAATTGTATGTGTCCCTGACACATTTTTGAGGTCATTTCAAATAGTTGAAACTGACCTTCAAGTCCCAAAACACTCAAAGTCCACCATCTATACAATTTCTTAGCACCCTGTCATTTTTTATCTGAAAATCTTCATTAAAGCCAAATGACCAAAAAGAAAACAAAAAGTTGTGAAAGCTCTATAGGTGATTCCAATAAATAGATATTTTAAATTGCTCTTTGAACTCAGTTCCAGGGGGTATCAGGTGTTTTCAGAGTAATGTTATATCCATTTCCTTAACAACAAATGGGGACTATTAAGCACAAAAAGATTTAAGAATTTTTTGTTAAGGTCATTGAGCAAATCAAGGGAACAAATGAGGTTCTAAGTCCTGAAAGAGGCACTCTGTGCTTACATATGGGCAATCATGGGAATGCATTTTCCTGCGGAGACTATGTTCTGCGTGGTAATTAGGCTCCCGAGTCAACTTGGAAAAAAAAGGTCTGTTGAACCCATATGGTAGCTGAACCCTTTCACTCATCAAATAATTACGAAACGTAGACAGTAGGTGTGTGTTAGCAGCATTGTACCAGGCACTGGGGGTGCTAGTGGGTCCCTGCCCTTAAAAAGCTTGCTGTCTAAAGGAGAGAAAATTCTACTAGGTAGACACTACTGTGAGAGAGACGCTGTAAGGAGGTAAGTGTGGGTGCAATGTGTGCATGTGGAGGGGGCCTGTCACCCAGTCTTCAGGCATGGGGGAGGGGGAGGGTGGGTGGGAGGAAGCAGGAAAGCAACCCCAAGGGAGGTCAGTTTGGGAACTAAATTGGTAACTGAAGGATAAGTAGGAGTTAACCAGGACAAGGGGTAAAAGTTGGGGGATAACAGAAAGTAGAATGGTGGTTGCCAGGGGCTAGGGGAGGGGAAAAGGGGGAATTGTTTAAAGGGTATAAAGTTTCAGTTTTGCAAGATGAAAAGAGTTCTGGCGATTGGTTGCACAACAACATGAATGTACTTAATGCTACTGAACTGTACACTTGAAAATGGTTCAGATGGCAAATTTTATGTTATGTGTATTTTACAACAGTTAAAAAAACGTTGGATAGGAGATGAGAAATTGTGCTCCAGGCAGAGGGAACAGTACGTTCTAAAGCTTGGAAATAAGAGAGATTTGCGTTAGTCCAAGGCCTTTTAGTTACTAGGAATAGAGAGGAGAAGGAATCAAAGTTTTCTTTCCCTTTCCTGGATCTAGAGCTTGCCAAGGGGTCTTTCTGTAATAGGCAGTTTGCCTTTGGCACCCCATCATTTCCCTTTCTGTACTTTTCTGCTTCTAGTGCCCCCTTCTCCATATAGCTAATGTTCTTCTGTTCATCCTCTGGGGCGCCCCACCAATTAGGCATGTTTCAACCCTTAAAACTCTACTTACTTCCAAATTATTCACGTCTTTTCCACTCCTGCAAGAATTTTTAGTCCCTCAGAGCAGCTGTTCTCAGCTAGGTTGCAAGAGGACAGCTATCTGATTAAATAAATTTTACTAGAGTGTGACAGACTATTAGCTTCTCAGAAGTATCAGTATTTTAAAAGGACGTTTCTTAATCCAAAGTAAATCTTTTATTGGTGAGATTAGAGTAGAATGAAGTGAAATTGTGACATTTTAGGCTACATTCAGAAGAATATTTGTCTGGGGAGCTACCCTGTAGCAGGCCTATCTTGCCTGAAAATTTGTCTCCAGAGTTTGGTTCTCCCAAACTGTTACTTTTTTCCAGCGTCTCTTCTTCTCCCTATAATATCTCTAAAAGTTGCAAATAACTTTCAATATTACCCACAGAAGGGTGTCTGATGCTTAGTAAGAATTGGAGGGAGAAACAGGTATTCAACAGAGGCCATGTGCTTGTATGGGTTGTTACTAAGTCAGGGACTTCCTAAACTCTCATACACTGTCCGATGGAAATGTGCCTATTTAAATTGATACCACTACTAACCATGCACAGTGGTAAAAATGCAAGTTCCCAGGGCTCTAATTCTAGCTTCACCACTTTGTGAGACCTTAGGCAAGTCACTTAACCTCTCTGAGCCACATTGTCCTAGATGAAAAATGAAGATAATCAGATTTATCGCATATCATTCCTGTGGGAATGAAGTGAAATAAGGAATGTGAAGCACTCAGCACGATGCTTGGCATATCAGCCATATATAGCAACCACCACCACCATCATCATCATTATCACCATCGTCTTCACGGGAGGGCTCCTCTTTAAAAGCTGCCCTGGCCCAGTTCTAACCAATGCATGACAATGAGCAGAACTGACACTGAAACTCTTCCCACTATGGTCAGGATGTCTGCCTACAGAAGGTGGCAAGGGAGTAAATGGAGACGGCCAGACTCCCAGGTATTTCTCTGCTTGCAGATTTTGAGATTGGCAAGGATATGATTGTGTCTTTTCTCCTACTCTTGCAATCTCTGGCAAAAACAGTTCCCTCCACCCAGCTCTGGTCCAGCCCTTGATATGTGGCATTGCTTCCTGTTTCTATAGCAGGTTCTTCATGAAGGATTCATTGCTGCCTGCCCCAAAATAAGCAGCAAGGAAGACCACACACATTTCCTTGTTAATCGAAGACTGTTTTCAGGAGAGGGAGAAAGTCTCTAGGTAATCATCCTTTCCTCCTGGTCTGAAGTAGAAGCAGCCATGTCTGTAAGTGGAGGATGAGCTACAAAGTCAACTCCCAGGGTTTGCAGATCTCTCCATGGGGGAATTGAAATATAAAAGGAATCTTGGAAGAGGCAGAATAGGCCTCAGTCCTCCATTTAAAATACAAACCTGAGTCTTTTCCAGATAGGTTCCTAGCTTGTGATTGTGCAGGTTGAGCTGTGCACAACTCTAAGGGGCAGTGTCCACCTCATTATCATGGGAATTGTGCAGTGTACAACCTGTGAAACCCACAGGACATCCCTGCAAACTATCCTTCATAGGCTAGCTAAGAACAAGCATTTGGTTCAACCTGACTTTTCTTCTTTTCTAATATTTACAGTCAGACCACAGGGCTGCCCATGAGTAACTCATGACAGCGGCACATTTCTCAGGCTTTCCAAGAAGTAAATACTCTTTCCTACTTACTGGTATATTTGGGGGAGTAATGTGTGTTTCTGGAGGCCTAGATATGAAATAATATGTTCACGAGTCAAATGACATAGAGAATTAGAGGTAAGTTTTTAGGAAAAAGCTTACCTTTTAGGAGATGCTGAATGCTGGACCCTTCTACTTCATGGCTGCTGTTTGAATTGACAGATTCATAGGCTGAAAAACAATAAGGAATTTCACCTAAGAGTGTGAAAAAGTCTTGGAAAAAAAATCTATTCTTCTTACCCTAGTACAGGGGAAAACATGAAGTAGATGCCTTGATGCTTAAGCCTCAAAATGAACTGGATGGTTTTGAAAATCCATAGATGCTATTTAGGAGAGAAAGCATATCTAGGATTAAAAAAGCATTGAAGAAAATAATGTTTTTATCCAAGATATTTAAAGGTGAAACCCTGCAGGGTCCATGATGCTAAAATTCTGAGAGGAGAACTTTTGACAGAGCAAGAGCATGAAACAGTTAATGTTAGACATGCTGTGAGGAGATGCCCAGATTTGAACAGCAGATGTGCCTCGGTGCATGCAGCCATGGGGATGCCAGACAAGCATGAGGAAGTCCTCTCCAGCTGTAGCACAAATACGAGGGTTGGACCAGGGGAGACAGGAGGGATTCTAGCCCATCTGATTCCAGCCAAAAAGACAGGCTTTTTCACAGCTCCTGTTGAATTTTTTTTGTGATCTGTTAGAGTCACCTGGGGTGAGAATTGTTCTCCTAGCTGTTCTTGTCAGTCAAAGTGAAAACTAGTTAAAACATTGCTGTTTTGATGGCTGATGAGAATTAGGATGATAGACCTAAAAAAGACAGTTAAGGGAGAGGTAATAGATAACAAAGAGGTCAGTTGGGTGGGACCTAAATGAAGGAAGAACAGGTTTGGTTTTGTTTTTTTTGAGACAGGGTCTCTCTCTGTCGCCAGGCTAGAGTGCAGTGGCATCATCATAGCTCACTGAAAGCTCAAGCAATCCTCCTGCCTCAGCCTCAGGCTCACGCTACCATGTCCAGCTAATTTTTGTATTTTTTGTAGAGCTGAGGTCTCACTATGCTGCTCAGGTGGTCTCGAACTCCTGGCCTCAGGGATCCTTCTGCCTCAGCCTCCCAAAGTGCTTGTATTACAGGCGTGAGCCACCTCACCCAGCCAGAAGAATGGTTTTTCAAGGGACATTGTGTGTGTGTGAGAGGTGGGTGGTGGTGGTGGTGGTATACGGTATCAAGGAGATAGCAATAGGGAAGAAAAAGTCACAGGGAATCCTAGAAAATTCAAGCTGGAAAAGATTTAGAGATCTTCTAGTCTCACTATGCACCTGAACTCATTTCCAAATAGTTCTATTTATTTGTTTTTCTTCATTGTCTCATTACTGATAACAAATAGACTAGAGAGGTTGCCAGAAAAGGATGTTTGGGTTTTATTATTTGCTGAACCGCGGTGGGGCTTGGAAAAGCCTGCCTCTTGGTGCCCTTCCATCTCGGCGTGCACACATGTAGCCACGTGCACGCCGGTAACTTGGGGCTGAGCAGGC
This sequence comes from Daubentonia madagascariensis, assembly GCA_023783475.1. Classification (NCBI taxonomy): domain Eukaryota; kingdom Metazoa; phylum Chordata; class Mammalia; order Primates; family Daubentoniidae; genus Daubentonia; species Daubentonia madagascariensis. The sequence continues at coordinate 9,035,140 of JAKFHU010002088.1, forward strand.
AGCTTGGGATTCTGAGAACCAACACTGGAGAGAGAAAAAGCCATAATTAGTGTTAATTGTTGACCCTACAGTTCAAGAAAAGATGCTCTGGAGAATGAGAAATGAGAACAAACATTAATTATTGAGTAGGGACCTTGGAGACAGACACTCTGGATTAAAAGGAGAGAGATAAATTGCATAATGAATGTTAATTTTCCCTCAAAGAATTGAGTGGTCGGTGGTTGAAAGGGAAAAAGAGGCTGAAACAGTCATGAAAGAGAAACCTCAGTGTGTGTCAGCGAGAGGGTCTTGAGGGTTACACAAACACTTTCCATCACTGCTACACCTTGCCCTTTGCCTCCCAGCGCCCTGTAAGTTTCTATCCAGGTTTTCCTTAGAACTCATCATTTACCACAGTTGTCTTCTAGGAAGTGCAACCATCTCCCCTACGGCAGTGGTCTCTAACCTTTTTGGCACCAGGGCCCGGTTTCATGGAAGACAATTTGGCCATGGACCAGGGGGTGGGGGGTATGGTGAGCGATGGGGAGCAGCTGTAAATACAGATGAAGCTTTGCTCTCCTGCCCTCCACTCACCTCCTGCTCTGCAGCCTGGTTCCTAACAGGCCACAGACCACAGGTATCGGCCCGGGGTTTGGGGACTGCAGCCCTACAGCACATAAACCGGAAAACAGCCACGCTGCGTTACTGACAAGCTGGGAGGCATGTGACATTGGGGTCTATTTTCTATCTGTGTTGGTGGGAGTTTGAAAAGCGAGGGAGGCCGTCAGAGCTGTGGCCCAGTGTGAGCTGCTGTGGGAACCACGGTGGGGCTCTGGGGCCTTAATTGTTGTTTTATCTTAATTGCAATACACAAGACACACATGCACCCCTTCCCGACAATGTAATCTTAACTGAAAGTAAAAACAGAATACAGATAATTTGAGCAGAAGATCAGAGATAAGAATTGCAGCCAGTTTTGTAAAGAGACACTACAAACAGGCTTGTCACTGCTCAGATTTCAGAGTGCTGGCTGAGATCCCCAGGTCCAGTCAGTGGCCCTGGGGATCATCCCTATTTGGCATGGTCTGCCCACTTCCGTTCAGGCCCTCATCAGGTGCTGTCTGGATGATTTTGCAGCAGTCTGAGCTCTCTGTCCTTCCTTTTTGCCTGTTCCTTCATGTTGGCACACACGTTGGGTTGCATGACATGCCTCCTCAAACATCTGTGATTCTTCGTTGTCTAAAAAGCAGCATTTCTGCTCTCTCCTGGCACACAAGGCCTTGCCTGCTCTGGTGCTAGCCTGCCTTTCAGGCCCAGCTCACCCCACGAAGCCCCTCCAACTGTCCACTCACACCAGGTGACTCCTCATTTCCCACATGTCCTGCACGTTCCTTCCTCTTTGTCTTTGTTCACGTGGGTTCCTCAGCTGGTCAGCCTGCCCCTTCTCTGTTTATCCATCCACTTATTCTAATTTCTCAAAGGTCGGTGCAAATGGAGATTCCTTGGTAAAAGCTCTTCCCAGTCTCCTAGACTAGAATTAATCACTTCTATACCTCAAAGAATTAAAAGTAGAACTACCATTTGACCCAGCAATCCCACTACTGGGTATTTACCCAAAGGAAAAAAAGACATTCTATAATAAAGACATCTGCTCGCGAATGTTTATAGCAGCACAATTCACAATTGCAAAGATGTGGAAACAACCCAGGTGCCCATCAATACGCGAGTGGATTAATAAAATGTGGTATATGTATACCATGGAGTATTACTCAGCAATAAAAAACAATGGTGAATTAACACATCTGGTATTATCCTGGTTGGAGCTAGAACCTATTCTTCGAAGCAAAGTGTCACGGGAATGGAAAAACAAGCACCACTGGTACTCACCATCAAATTGGTACCAACTGATCAACACTTACATCACACAGGGCAATAATATTCATTGGGGGCGGGCAGGTGGGGGGGGTGGAGGGGATGGGAAAACTCTCACTGAATGGATGTGGGGAGCACAGTTTGGGGGATGACCACGATTGTAGCTCTGACACAGGCAGTGCATGGGCAATATATTATAGCCAAAGTGTTGTACCCCCATAATATTCTGAAATAAAAAAAAAAAAAAAAGAATTAATCACTCCTTCCTTGAACACTCCTGAATCGTGTTCTCAGGCCTCTGTTAAAGCACGCATTTCATCCTGCTTTGTGGTAGGGTTGGTTGCTTATGACTCTGTCCTCCACATCGACTGTGAGGTCTTTGAGGGCAGTAGCCACGATGTCCAGTGTGGAGCCTGGGGAAGTGGGGTGAGGAGAGTGCAGCCTCTGGGACAGACAGGCCTGGGAATGAAGCCCAGCTCTGGCCTTACCAAGTAAGTTAACTCCCTATGTTCCAATTTCCTCACCTATGATATGTGAATGAAAATACTTCCTAGGATTATTGGGATGATGGAACAATCATCCTAATACTGGGATGATGATATATGTAGCAAGGTGCCTGAGAGTGTTCACTCTTGATATTAACATCCTTCCGTGTCTCTTGCACATGGTAGGTGTTCGGTACATTGTATCGAAGGAGTCAAACATACATGTAATGGGTCTTTTTTCTTTTAGGTCCAGTGATATTTCCTATTGGAATTTTACTTAATACTTTAGAGTGCAAGTATGATCTGATTTGATTTTCACAAAGCAATGTGAAGTATTAATATAATTGTCATTGCATCCTGTTAAGGCACAAAGTAAGCTGCTCTAAAAAAGAGACCCAAAAAGATAAACATTTGTTTCTCTTTCATATAAGAGTCCAGAGGTAGGTGGGCGGATCAGGGTGACTCTGCTCCATGAAGTTCTCTAGGCACCTTGGTTCCTTATATCTTATTGTTCTATCATCCCATAGAGTATTGTTCTCTTCCACATGGTTGAAGCTATTGCATTACCACAAGCCCAAGGGGAAAAAGGAGGGTGAGAGCAAATAGTTTCCTTTTAAGGAAATGACCTGGAAGTTGCACATGCTACATCCATTCACATTGCATTAGTCAAAACTTAGTCGCTTGGCCATACCTAGCTGCAAGGGAAGCTAGGAAGTATAATCTCTTGCTAGGCAGCCATATGTTCCACTAAAATTCAGGGTGGGGGATTCTATTAAAAGGAATAATGGAAGAAGGGATATTGGGGAACAATTAAAGTCTCTGTTACGTACAGTTTCAATCAATATTTATGGGCAATGCTCTGGCAATACCAACTGTGTTCTCTCAGATATTCAGTGGTAGATGAGGAGTATCCATCCACAGGAATTTTAAATCTAGGAGAGGAAATAAGAAAAAGAGTAAAACAGATAAAGAAAGTGAGGGAGTGCCTGATAAGAGGCCTAGGTGGTAAGAATGGGTAGAACCTAAGGAAGTAGCAATCATTGTGACCAACGTGGTCAGGTAAGGCATCACAATGAAGGGGGGATTTCAGCTGGTCCTTGAAGCCTGGAAACATGCACAAGAGGGACTACAGGCAGTGTGATGTAGTGGGAAGAGCTTTGACCTGAGTGCAGGAAGATCTGGATTTGAGCCTTGGATTTGCCATATAAAATGTGTGTGACCTTGAGTAAATCATATCTCTCCGGACTTCAGTTTCCTTATCCATAAAATGAGAGTATTTTCAAACTGTGGTCTCACAGTTCTAGTGGCCCTGCATAGTCCCCACTCCCCACTCGCCACCTCCAGGAAGGGAAGAGTTAACTGGGCTGTGGAGAATTTGGGAGGGACATAATCAGACCATCACTACTTCAACCATGTAGCTCTGCTTTTATCTGCTTTATCTATCCATATCCTCAGCAAATCTGTTTGAGTAAATGCTTCCTTTGCTTAAATACTGATGAAGGTGGCGCCTAAGTTCCCTCCTGATTTTAGGGTTCTCTGAAACAGAACAAAGGCAAGGGAGGTGGAATTCATAGCTTCACAGGCTTTGTAAAAAAAGATACAAGTACCATCAACTGCAAAAAATAAAGAGGAATTAAGTATTCTTTAGCACTTCATATTGATTTTTTTCTTCAAAAAATGAATCTCCAGTAGATTCAAAGCAAGTTATTATTTTTGACATTTTTCTTCTTTGGAAGTCATAAAGTGGTGATGATGCCACCTTTTCAGCCAAATATGAGGTAGAGAAGTCTTTGTGTTTCTATGAATCACAAGAGGTTTTTGTCAAAGGAAAGGAAGGAGAATCCTTAGTGTGTTTTAGTAGCTCTCTGCTGGTAGCTATCAGGATACCTTCCAGGCTGGGCTGTGAGGCCTTGCTGGTCTCACCATGGTGAGGGAAAGAACCCTGCTCCCTTCTGAAGTCTGGGACAAACACAGTTCTCACAGCCTGTCCTTCTGCAACCACTCAATGCTGCAGTATATGTGGTAGACCCAATTTAGCCCCATGCCAAGCCTGATGGGAATCTCCTATAATTTCTTTAAGGATAGTTTATCTGTCAGGGTTCAGTGCAGAATGGAAACCACCCAGGTATTTTGAGAAGAAACAGAGTGACTATAGAGAATTTGGTGCTGATACGGGGCTGCAGCAACTGCCCCTTGGCATGCTCAGTCTTCATGAGCTCAGTGCCAGCATAAGTAGCCCAAAGCTTTGAAGCGTCTGCCTTACTTCTGCCCTCCAAATCTCATGCAAACACATCTAATTGGCAGAATATAATTTTGTATCCAGCCCCCTAGATGCAAAGGTTATCTTGGAAACGTAGTTTTTAGCCTTCTAGCCTCTGCATACAGGAAAGTCCACTGGAAGGAAATGCAGGGTACCCAGAGACATATACAGCCACATTTTCCTTTATTCAAACATTTGACCTGAGAGAACTAGAACTGGTAACATCTGCCAACATTATTTCTTATGGGTTATTAACAAACACTGATTGGGCACAAGAGACAATGTAAATTATTACCACACAGGCCTACCTTCCTCTATTTCTTCCCACCTAGAGATGGATGAATTGTGGGCCCTGTGATTTGAAATTGATGTTTGGAGAATGAAAATAAGAACAACACAAATTATTGAATGGCTAAGATCCTGTTTCAGGATATAGACAATAGAACTGCCCCACAGAGAGAGTCTCCTTGGGGAAAGCGGCATATTTAGAAACAGTGTTAGAGCTTGCAGGAACCTTAGAAATCATTTCCCAAAGTGTGTTCCAAAAACTTCAGTTTTAATAAAACATGCTGCTTTACTAAAACCATAAGTATTCAGTGGTCAAATAAGTTTGGGAAACAGTGCATATCTCCATCTCAAAGAACCATGATTGACATTAGCATATTAGAGGCTCTGTGAAGTCTTGCAGTAAGAAATCTGCTTAACTTCAGCCCACTGGTTTCTAGACATGTTTGACCCAGAGCCTTTCCTTTTTCCCGTAATGCCTGTTGACCTTCTGGGACATGTGCTAGGAGGATGGGATCTAATGCCAACTCCTCTTTTTCCATATGGGGAAGCTGAGGTCCAAAGCAGTGAAGTTTTTTGCCCATGATCACAGAAATCATGGGTGGTAGAGCTGAGAATAAACCCAGAATTTTTTCTTTTTCCTCACATGAGCTCTTCGAAAGCAATTCTCCTCCAACTCTCTAGGAAGCTTCACTAAGGTAGCAGCTACTAAGAGATAGGCTACTCAATGAAAATCATACTTTGTCAAATATCCCACCAACATGGAAGGGTTCTTTAAACCATGGGGCCCCCTAACCAACTTATTACAAATGACAAATTGGAAGAACAAAGAGAAAGTCAACCACTTAGCGTATGTTTGCCCCCAAATAATCAGTGCTTTGAGACTAGCTGAGATATTCTTGGACCCATCATCTTTCTGTTTACCAAATCACAGACCATCAGGAAATGCCACCAAGTGCATTAGTTATCTATTACTGCAAAACCCATTGCCCAAAAACCTAGTGACTTGAAATAATACACCTTTGTTATTTGGCTTAGGTGTGGTTCTGGTGCAGTCTCCCATGTGGTCACAGTCATAATGTCAGCTAGGGTGCAGTTATCTGAAGACTTAACTGGGACTGGAGAGTCTCCTCTCAAGGCAGCTCACTCACAACCCAGGAAAGTTCATTCTGGTGGCTGGCAGGAGGCTTCAGTTCCTTGCCATGTGGACTGCGAGCTGTAAGGCTGCTTGAGTGGCCTCATGACAGACATGGTGGTTGGCTTTCCCCAGGGTGAGTAATCCGACGCGGGGGGTGGGGGGTGTGAGGAGGAGAAAGCTGCAGTGCCTTTTGTGATCCATCACTTCTGTCATAGTTTATATGTATTAGAAGTGAGCCACTATATCCAGATCACATTCAAGGGGAGGAGAGTTAGTTTCTCCCTTTTGAAGGGAGAAGTATCAACGAATTTGTGGACATACTTTAAAACTACCATACCAAGAAAGAGTTGCAAGGGGGAAGGATGCTAATTAAATGACCAAAAAAAAAAAAGCACCAAACCAAAACAACCCCCCTCCCCTGCCACAACCCCAAGAAACATGTTGCGGGTAAAAATCCATTTAGGACAAGAACAAATACTATTTAGAAACTCTGAAAGAGACCTGAGATTCCAACCCGAGTCATTGGCATAGACATCCTTAAACTTCTTGCAAAACAAACTTCTTGAATAAAAGAACTTCTGAGAGAAAACTTCTATTGCTGGCACGGTGACTAGGAGAAAACATGAAGGATTTCAATCAAGGATAAGCAATTCGGAAAGCGTATCCAATGTTTTGACTTGCATCCTTCCAAGTTAACTTTTCCTTTCTTAAGCCTTTGAATTTTCTAAATGTTGCAATATCCCAACCTGACCAAAGGGGTCAAATTCCAGCTCTAGACTTCAAGTCTTTTTTTCTTTTTCTTCTGAGGGTTTATATTCATTTCCCTATGCTGTCTGAAAGCAAGATATCATGATCTAATTGCATAAGAATTTATTTCCAAATAGTTGTTGACAGAGTCTGAAAGTCTCTGAAAGATCAGACAGATCATATTCCCTCCTTTACTCAAGAGGTTTTTTTATTAAAAAAAACACAACTATGATCCCCAAAGAACTTTCCTTTGTGGCACCTGGGGTATTCAGTCAATCAGCAAGCATTTCTTGGAGATAAAATGAAGATAAGAAGTTCTCTAGGACTCATATGTTGGGAGCTAAACAGAAAACAGACACACATAAATACAGGAACCACAGAAGTGGGGTTAGAGAGAGGGGTCTGAGGCTACGTCCAGGCAGTTGTATGCTATCAGGTGGATTTATTAAGGAAAACATCCCAGAAAAGATGAACTTAAAACTATTCTAAATTTTTGGGGGTAACTTGGGCAAACGCTTGGAAAGAAAAGAAAAAAGACAGTGTTTAGGTCATCAAAGAGATGAGAAAAGGGTGAGCTGGGATATGGGAGGGGATGAGACTGGGAGTGGAGGGTGGAGATGGTGATCAGGATGGAGCTGCAGAGTTTGGTGTGGTTGGAGCAATTCCTTTGTAAGAGGAAAAAGTGTTTCTAGTATACTGCTTCTCATACCAAACCAAACCGCAAAACTCCCCAAAGCAAAACCCCCTTTGCTATTATTAATAATAGAGATGCTTAGTAAGCCAGACCTGTTCTATGGACCCTTGTAGGGAGAAGTGGGTTTAAGATCCTTCCCCACCTTCCAGAGCACCATCCTATTACCGTCAAGACTGAAGGTCAACCAACTGTCTATGGAGGAAAGGCTAGAGAAGGTGACTGACTGACTGGTTCATTCATTCATTCAACATGCACACAGTGAATAGCTTTAGGTTTGAGAGGCAAGTAGGATTAAATATATTGTCTGTGGGACTGGGGCAAGATGGCAGGCAAGTCTTTAGTATAAGTTGCATCTTTCTCTCTCTTTCATGTGGAAATTTTGGAAAGATTTTTCAATAAACATTATTGGGATCCTGCTATGTATGTGTCAGGGACTATGCCAGGTGCCAGGGATACTGAAATGATTGCAGCATCATATTGACAATGGTGACAACAAACGTAAAGCCTAAATATTTCCTTTTCTGCTTCTGGCTTTTGCTTTGCCAGAAGGGGAACTGTTTCTCCTGGAACAGAGTGGACAAATGTACAGCAGGTGAAAAGAATCAGATTTGCTTGCCAGTTGCTGTACCAGCTGTGTCATGCTGGCCTACCTGTCTAACTCTTGCTTCTACCAATTCGGAACCAAGATATTTTTATAATAATATTATAGTATAAACCAAGTGGTGGTGGAAGTTCTTTGATGCTGTGTTTGGAACCACATGCATTCTACTTTCTGGAAATCCATATACTAGGTGACTAGATGTAACAATCTAGATGTAATATGCAACAAGCAACAAGATGTAAAATGCAGCAATAGTCCAGGAATTTCTCAGTGGAGGAGTCAATCCTTTCATTTTGGTTGAGGAACCTTGATATAGGGAGGATTATTAATAAAGTCATATGGCAACACAGAGGGCAGGCCAAAGTTACTCAAATCTCCTGGCTCTGAATCCATGCTCTTTTTATTAAGCCAGTCGTGACATAACCCACCAAATGAGTGCAGCTTTTACTCTCCCTCATCAAAGGGCCTGCTGGCTGTACAACTCATGTGTACACATCATGATGGTTTCTGGGTGGTTGATGCTCATCACCCTCTGACTTCATTTCTTTTTTCCTTTGCAAAATGGCTATTGCCCAGAGCCAGCATCTCTTTTCCAAAAAGTTAATGTGCCAGAGGGTTTTTTGGAAACTGCCTTGCTATCTGTCGGGAGCCAGATGATTCACAGCAATGAACCAACGCACATAACAAGGATACCTGATTGGATTACCAATTAGCCACCTCCACCTCTGGAGGGTGGTTGGAAAGAAGAGAAAAGGCAGTGTTTAGTTTGGGCAAATACCAAAAGGTCTTTATCATTCTCATCAAGGCATCAACGTGGCACATTAGGCCTCTTCCAAGCCACTCCACTGGAACTTCTCTCTCCAGAGGCTCCAGCAAGAGTAAACTTGTTATGCAAACATTGGGTTATTGTTTCTGAGCTACAGAAGCACCTCTGTGTCAGCGAGAGGGGAGAAACTGGCTGACTTGCGTCTGTTTTTAATGATGCCTCTGCTGCTGGGAAATTTTGGAAGCTGCAGGTAAAATCTTCCCCTTTGAAAACAAGGCTGCCCTGGAATGTGTTCTCTTACCTTCACCTGATGAAAGCGCCTCGGTTTGGGTAGGCCCTGGGAGGGACAGGCAGACGTTCTCTCCATCTGGACCCAGCAAGAAGTGTCGCAGTGTGGGGTCTCTGGCATCTTGTTGAAAATAAGCACAAGCATGGGCTGAACCTAGACCATGTTCCCCTCATCCCCGGTGGGCACAAGCATGTAGATACTCATGTGCTCAGGTGCTCACCAGAGTATAGGGCAAACCATACTCCTGGAATTCAGCAGAGCAGGGCCATCGTTTAGGCTCTGTCCTCTGGGGTCAAGGTGGGATGAATGGGGAGCTGCCACTATATCATCCCTTTGTGAGAGTCTGGAAAAGGTAGCCCCTCTGGGCACCTCAGGGGCAGAGCTAGGCTGGTGGGGGCACCTTGTGTGAAGGAAAGGAAAGGAAGCCCCTTCCTCCAGGTGTGTGCAGCCCAGGCCCTGGTGATTCCGGCCTCGCTTTCCCTCTCTGGCAGATGTCCTGAGCAGTACGTGGCGTGTACAGCCATACAGCCCGTGGACCGGTGCTGGGACTGCTTAGTGATTCCAGGGGCCCAGGCCAAGCAGGAGAAGGAGGCTGTCTTTCCCTCAGTGATGTAGAAAGGTTGACAGCATTTCTATAACCTTACTATAAAAGCAAGAAACAAATCATTTTTTCCCTACTCTACTTGCATACTCAACACAGAACACTTCTGTGACTAGATGTGTGGGTTTTTCCTCACACCAAGCAATTCTCCAGCAGACACCAAGTGGGTGTCCTATAATTCAATTCAATTCTGACACTTTCTATCTGGAGATAGTGTCAGATCCCGCAGGTTAAGGGCTCAGTCCCACAAGACTGACCCCCACTTCTGACACCAAGTTGTGACCTGTACTTCTGACCGACTGGCTATAAATTGAGCTTCACACAACCCCCCTTTGGGTTTGATAATTTGCTAGGACGGCTCACCGAACTCAGGGAAATACTTACATTTACTGGTTTATTATAAAGGATATTATAAAGGATATTATAAAGGATACAGATGAAGAGCAAGATGAAGAGATGCACAGGGTAAGGGGTGTGTGTGTGTGTGTGTATGTGTGTGTGTGTGTGTGCAGAGCTTCCATGCCCTCTCTGGGTGAGATACATGCCCAGCACCTACACCTTCAGCAACCCAGAAGCTCATCAACTCTTGTTCAAGTTGATCTCCAGTGCCCCCCTCCCCTTTCCTGGAGGTTGGTGGTGGGGCTGGAAGTTCCAACCTTCTAATCCTCTAATCACTTGGTCTTTCTGGTCTGGCCCCATCCTGAGGCTGCCTAGGGGCCCCACCCTAAATCACCTCATTAGCATAAGCTCATCTGTTATCAAGGGGCTCATGATGAATAACAAAAGACACTTCTGCCACTCAGGAAATTCCAAGAGTTTTAGTTCAGTGATAGGAATCAGAGACAAAGACCAAATATATTTCATATTATACCACACTTATCTTCTGCATGTCCAAGACAAAGGGGCCAGGAGTAGGGCAAGCCACCAGCTAGAATGGATGCTAAGGAGTATACACACACTCACACACACGTACACTCTGAGCATGACACACACACACACACTCACATATTCACACAAAGGTGCACATACACATATACACACACATATATGTACATTCTCATGAGGTAAGCACACACACAACCACACATGCACATATGCATGCATACATGTACACACATCACACATGAATAATGACACACATGAACATGTGCACTCATTCACAGGACTGCATATATAGACATGCACATGCATATATAGATATGTACAATGACACACTCATACACACAGTATGCATGCATGCACACAAGCACACACATGCACTCACGTGGGCATATAAGCACACACATACACCCACACACTCAGACAAATGTGCTCTTACACACACATTCACTTATACACACACAACAAGCACATTTGAGGCTTCAGGCTGCTTTCTTGTCACAGCCCTGGTACTGGCATTCTATTCTAATCAGATTCTCCCTTTGTAAGGATGTCCAAGAGTCGGTGTGTATGTCTGTTTGGTGTGACTTGTCCTGGGCCATACAACCTTCTAGAAATGCCCCTGATGCTGACATGACAGTATGTCAAGTTTGGTTCATTTGTATCAAAATTAAAAGAGCACCACTGACACACAAGTATAAAGGGGAGGAGGTTGTGAAAGAAAGGTTCCAACCCTGAAATGATTTCTAAGTGAAAACGATGTCTTTAGGGAAACAGAAAAAGAGAGAGAGAGAGTGTGTTGGGGGGAAGAAGGGGATTTGATTTCGACCATCTCGGTTATTGATCTATGTGTTTAATCTATGCTTACAAGAATTCAACTGTACATGTTTTGGGGAGAGAAAGAGAGTGGGGGTGGGGGAGAGAGAGATTTAATACTGAGGCATTCTGTCCCTGAGTGAGCATGAAAGGAACGATGTGATATCTGTTGCCTTCTTGACAGCTCTCAGTTCTCATGTGCCTCTCAACGTGTGAGTTTCTTGCAGCCCCTACTGTGATTCTGCTGTTAACAGGGATACCTCTTTCTTCACACAATCTGTCCCCCAAACACATGCTGTCTCCTTCATCTGGTGTGCAACCAGAGAAAGCAGCCCAGGGCTCCAGTGAAGGAGGAACAGCTGCCTGGACTGCACTTTCATGAAGACGGTCAGTCAGTCTTCGGCATGGCCTCTCCCTAGGGATTTTCAGGGGTAATTTGGATTCTAAGCAATTTTTGCCTGATGGACCTACCTTTACATCAGAGCTCCCATGGGAGCTGCTAGTGCGCTGTCCTTGCATTATTGCTCTCGTCTAAACAACTTAGTCCCCTCCTTGACTGTCAGCTCCTTAAGGATAAGAACTTGAAGTGAAGCTGTCTTATAGGGCATGGCCTTGCCCTGCCCCACCCTTCAGTAGAAATCCAGGGTCTTCCCTGTCTTTGAACAGGTCTCAGGCTCTGCCCTGGGCTGGAGGGTGACTTCACTCATCAGTCTCCCTTGCCCCCGAGGGGTGTGGAACGTGCCTAGTAAATACAGCAGCGGGTCTCCACCAGGAACTCAGGGAGCTGTGTCATCACACACAGCTGCCAGGAGTGAGGAAAGCACACAATAGCTTGGCAGTGCATGTTGGTGCAGCAAACCCTTAAAACATGTACTGGCTCTTTAGGAATATGCGTGGTGAACATTAATCCCGCTGACATCATCGGAAACACTGGCGATTTCCCCTTTTCAATGGGGTGCCTTTCAGAAAACTTATATCACAGCTGCCACGCGGCCCTGGAGATGAGCCACAGATAAGCCGATGAGGGGGCATCCATACACTGCAGGGACGATTACCTTGTCCTGCTGGCGGTGCCCTCCCGGGCGCTCTCACATGTGGGGGACCTGGAGGGCTGCTGCAGCCTGATGTCCCGGGGCCCCTGTCCAGGCCCCTCTGGCTTTCTGGACTTTTTCTTCTTTTAATTGGGGGTAGAAGACCCAGTGGTGGGGCTACATTCTGGGGTGGGGCATCCACATCTTCAAAAGCAGAGGGGAGAAAGCATGAGTGAGAAAACTTCTGCATCAGCAGGGAAGAGAACAAACCTCTTTTCTAACTTGGTTGATGGCTTATTCCACTCACTCTCGTTTGTCACTCTTTTTCCATCCCGCTAAGGAGCAGGGACCGGATTTCTCCCGTGGCCAAAATGAAACTACACTTGACTAGAATAGTGGCCCCTCCGTAGGGGAATTGCCAAGAACCAGGAGTAATTGAGTAGTTGTGTGGTTATTTTTGTCTTATGGATGAAATCCTGAGATAGAAGTAGGACTACAGAGTCTGCAAACCCCTTCCACTCCCAGTCTGAAGGCTCTGACTGGGGCGACCCCAGCTTTGGAGCTCATGGGATTATTGGGCACAGATTTCTGACCACAAAATGATTTTGCTAGGCAGAACCAATGATCACATTCCCTCCTCAAGGTACCTAAGCTACAAAGTACAACTTCCAGATGGTGGTCAGAAGGTATAAGCACAACGTACCTGCTACCTCTCTCTGTTCTGTCTTCTCGACACCAGCAGGGACTGCTCTAGGGAGCCTGAAACCCAGGCATCTAAGTGACTGAGGCCTTGGCTTCGTCTCTTTCAGAGAGAGTGGTCTTTATTTCCCATTCACCCCAACTGTTGCTATTTGGGTTTAAAAGCTGGCTTCATGCACAGTCTCAAAATATCACAGACTACTTATTTATTACAAAGGGGAAAAATACCTTTCCAAGGGAGACATTTGGCAGATATCACCTTTAACTGAATAACAAAATTTAACATAACCTGTAATGGAACAAACTAACACTTTGTGGTCCTTGAGGTGATGCACTGAGGACACATCACCTATGTGTTATTCCTGCCCAAAATGTTTGATCTGAATCTCATTATGAGGAAACAGACAAATCCAAATTGAGGGTAATTCTGCAAAGTAATTAGCTTCTCTTCTTCAAAAATGTCCATGTTGTGAAAAACAATACTGGAGAATTCTTCCAGATTAAAAGATTGTAAAGAGATATGACAACTAAATGCAATGCATGATGCTGAGTTGAATTCTGGATTGAAAAAAAAGCTACAAGGAATATTACTGGTATAATTAGAGAAATTTGAATATGGCTTATAAATTAGAAAATAGTATTACACCAATGTTAACTTTTTTTTTCTTTTTTTTTTTTGAGACAGGGTCTTGCTATGTTGCCTAGGCTGGAGTACAGTGGTGCGATCACAGGTCACTGTAACCTTGAAATCCTGGGCTCAAGCGATCCTCCTGGCTCAGCCTCCCAAGTAGCTGGGACTACCTGACTAAATTTTAAATTTTTTTGTAGAGACAGGGGTCTCTTTATGTTGCCCAGGCTGGTTTTGAACTCCTGGCCTCAAATGATCCTCCCACCTCAGCCTCCCAAAGTGCTAGGATTATAGGCGTGAGCCACCACGCCCAGCACCAATGTTAACTTTCTTGAGTGTAATAATTGTACTGGGGTTAGGCGGGAGAATATTCTTGTTCTTAGGAGATATGTGCCAATAGGGGATAAAATGTACAATGTCTGCAACTGACTCTTAGATGGTTCAGCAATAAGAATAAAATATGTATGTGTGCATGTGCATCTGTAAAAGCTGGCTTCATTTCTGTGATATTACAGGAAAAATAATTTAGGGCCAAGCAAATAAATAGGTATGTGCAACATCTGTGGTAATGGGACTGACCCACTTATTAGCTCTAAATACCCTTGCACCAGGGACCTCTGTATGAGAAAGACTGCTGTGAAAAACTTGCCTCTTTGGGTCTCTTTCTGCATCTACTACGAGCTTGGGTCACATACTGAACTAATTCACACCAAGGTAGCAGGGGCTTCTTAAGCCAGTTTCTTCCTGGCAGGGTGGCAGAGGATGGACAAGCTCTAGACACTCAGTCCCTGGTGGACATGGCAGTTCAAAACAAGCAGAGAGCAGTGCAAGATGAATACTGAAGACGAAATTCAGTGTGGTTGTTTATCTCATGGCTCTGGCTGTGCACTGGACATTGTGGCCACAGGTGAAAAGCTGCTTTCTTATCTGTTTGCACACATAGTGACCCCCTGCCCATATCTGGGTTTTTTTAAAGGGGAAACTTCAAAGTCTTTAGGATAATTAACTCTCACTTAAGAGATAGACCAAATAAGCCTTTGCCCCAATAATCAAAGGACATTCTCAAAACCTACATGTTTCAAGAATGTCCTGACCTAGGTTCATTGTTTTGTTTATTCTGAAAGGCAGTGCAGTGTAATGGGTAAGAACATGGATTCTGGCACTAGAAGGCCTGAGCTCCAATCCCAGTGAGGCCAATTATAGTTGTGTGACCTCAAACAAGTTACTTGTCTCTCAGGGCTTCAGTTTTTGGATTTGTAAAATGAGAATAGGATTGTTGTGAGGAGTACCTGAAATAATACATATTAAAAACTAAGAACAGTGTCCGGCACAGAGGAAGAACTCCACACACATTAATGTTCATCCTTCTACTTCTGATACCACTAGTCACAGATTACTTGACATTTGTGATATGTCGTCTTGCACATGCCTATTGCAAAGGAGGTTTGACTTTTTTTAAAACGAGGAGCTTTCTAAATATGGCCCATTGCTTCCAACCTATCTAATACATAAACACATACACTTAGATGCACCCATGTGTATAATTTCAAATGTCTATATGATGTTTTGAAAAATTGGAGTGAAGACTTTTACTGATATTATGAACTTTTAAAGGAATAAATACATATTTATAAATAGATTAGAAGTGAAATTTCATTGTTTAAAAACATAGGATTAACTATAGGGCATGCAGCAATTTTTTAGTAAGTCTGGTGCCATCTTTCATCTGCAACCAGGAAATATTAGTAGGGGCATGATTTGTGAGTAAGCAATTTGTGAGCTAGGTACTAAGTTAGTTTTACTTCAGCATTTTGGTTAAGGCAGCTGCTGCATGAACAAAAGCCATCTTCAAGTGGCTGGGGATGAACTAACCTCCCTTCCAACCTCCATTTTCTTGGCTGAGGACCCTTGTGTGTCTTGCCTTGCTTCCCTTCAGAGAGAGATTCCTGAGGGATGTGGAAAGGAAGTAGGAGCTACCTTGAGGCGAGCAGTTGTCCCTGTCCCTTCCTCTGTCCACTGGGAGAAGCACCGTTAACTCCCGTGGCCTTTCTAAGGATGCATGCTTCAGGGGAGGCCTCCATAAAGGCCTGGCCTCTTCTTCTGTTTCTGGGTCTAACTCAGGGCATGCAGGACCTAGGAGACAAAGAAAAAGCCAAGTTGTAGTAGATGTCTATTGTTCTTTTGGGGGACCTACCCCTCCCCTGCTCACACCATGTGGTTTGGGTAGAACTGTGTCCATTCCCTGACTCCAGGGACGTGCATGTCACTGAAGCCTGGCATGAGAGTACCTCATTGCCTTAGCCACAGTGATTGGGTCCATGGTGGGCACATGACCCACACCTGGCCAATCAGGTGATTTTTGCTTTTAAGAGGCATATCCTTTCTATAGAGGTTAGCAGGTAGGAGGTTAGCATGGAATAGCAGGAGGACATCTTTATCACCACAGGGTAAGGCCCTGCTTGAGAGAAAAAGTTAACAGCTCTGAAAGACTTAGAAAAGTACTGCCCACATGTTATTTTCTGAGGCTGGATTCAGCTGGTTCTAGAGTTAGCTGATCCTTGCATGAGCTAATATATATATTTTTTCAGACATGTAAAAGAAGAGAGAACTCAATGGATTCACTTTCTTTGTACTTTATTTCTATTTTTCATTTGGTGGTGTGTTGGCAAGCTCAATGCATCTAATAGCTTTAGGAATCTGGTTCACAATGGCCTGGTGGTCTTGATTTTTCCGTCAGGGTCATCATGGAAAATAATCAGATTTAATGCAATTGTGGATAGTCTTGTCTCTCTTTGTATTAAGTGTATCTTTTTATTCTGATATTTTGACATCTGGGACCTGACTGACCCTGGGGAGTCAGTCCCTCCCAGGGCTAGCCAATTCCTAGAGATAGTAAATGACCTCTTACCTGGGAGCACATCTTTATATGCAAACCAATTAATCCAGAATTACCTCCTTTATCAAACTCTTACACTCCTGGGCCATTACTCACCTGCCTTAATTACCCCAGGGCTAGTACCAGACAGCTAGGGACAGCCTCTATGTCCCAGAGCCCACTGAATTATTCAAACTAGCCAATTCTAAACCTGCTTAGCCTGCTTGCCCTGCCTTGCCCATTCCTTCTGCAAAAAACACAATAAAGACTCTTGCCCGTATTCCCCCACTTCTGCCTTCTGACTCACCCTGGTGCTTCCCTGTGTGCGTGCATGACGTGGCATGCCCCTCTTCTTGGGAACTGTGGGTAACAAACTATCTTTTCAGTGGCGATTGTCTCCTGATCTGTTGGCCACACCACACCTGAATAATAATAAGATCTACATCTTAAAACACCATGTTTTGTTTGTGTGTGTGGGTTTTTTTTTTGTAGGAAGCTGAGTAATTTTTTTGGAAAGGTAAAATCTACGTATAGTGAAATGCACAGATCTTAAGTGTACAATTCAATGAGTTTTGACAAATGTATAATCTACACAACCAACCAAGATTTAGAACATTTTCATCACCCCAGGTAGTTCCCTTATGCCCCCTTTCTTTGACTGATCTTTTAAGGGCAACAATTAGGCAGTCTTCTTCATAGTGAGAATTCCAAACAGCTTTAGAATAAAATGGCTGCCTGTATGATTCCCAGGAGTCAAAACTCTCTAAGAAATCAGTGGCAGTTTCTGCTCAAGTTTCTAGAAAACTCAGAACTAGGATCCTCCTAAAATTGGAGTCACTTTTTGCCTCAGATGGCCCAGAGAGGTCCCAGGAGCAAGAATGTGTCTCAGACAACAGTACTATAGAATGACTTAGGAAGGTCAGAAAGAATTTCTCCTTGTGACACAGTGTGAGAGGTCACTCAGAAGCCTCCTCCAAAAAGCCTTCCTAAGTCCCCAGTTAGAATTGATTTCTCCCTTGTCCATATTCTCCTAGAACTTTGCTTAGAAGCACAAAATCTCTGCCTGGACAAAGATTGTAGAGGTCATCTGTTACATAGTAACCCTAATTCAAAATCAGGAAAATGACTCTTTGGACAAACTTTCATCTTTCTTTTATAAAATGAAGATGCAAATATCGAAGTATCCTTTTTACCTTGGTTGCCAGGAAACTCAGCCAAATCCAGTGCTTACCTAAAGCAATAAATTCATCCCAGATGTATGATAACATCTATTTCTCTACTCCTTTTAACCAGGTTTTTTTTCAATTTCAATTTTAGTTGTGTTGCTTTATATTATTTCTTTTTTCATAAGCTGCCTGAAAATTCTTGTATTTTTATAACACCTATGGTGCATTGGACTTATTTGTGTGTGTGCCTGTTTTCCTTTCTCTTTTACAGCTTAACAAAATGCACTGCTTAATGAAGGGCTTAATAAATATTTTAAAAATTGAATTGAATATGACCAGAAGAGACCTACTTCTAGGTTTTACCCTTTTTCCTTCTTAAAAAAATATTCTCTGAAGGGGATAGTCATGGGGAAGGTCAGCCATGATGTAGGAGTGTGTTGGATTGCAGAACCCCACATCCCAGTCCTTCCTGGCCTACCTGAGTTCTCTCAGGAGTGCCCATGCACATGGGACCTACCTCTTCTGTTGGCTTTTTCTTTTGGGGGGTGTTGGGTGTGGAAATGAATCTCCACTGGGAAGATGAAGAGCTCTGTCGGGGGTTCATTGGCTTTAAATTGGCTCCTCAGGGGGTCCAGGACTCCAGGTGGTTCTTCTGAGATAGAAGGTAATTTCAAAGCCTTTGGCGCCTGGAGAAAATTTTAAAACATAACCAACATGGCAGGTATCCAAGCCCTGTTGCCTGCAGAGGGCAAATGATATTGTATCTTATTGTATGTATCTCTTGCACCAGGAGCTGCTGAGAGAAGTAAAGCTAACTAAACGGGGAGCTGGGTATCTAACTTCAGTGGTGCTGTTTGGTCTCTTGGAGCTCAGCGTATGTCCCTGTTTATCCTGCCTCTGAGAATTATAAACATGACAAATTTAAGAGCCTTTGAGAGGATAAATAGTCTTTTTTTCTCACAGCCAGGGAAACTGAGCAGGGTTGAAATGACATAGCTGAGAACTCTATGTACCTATAGGGAGAAATCTTGGTATATGTTGTTAAGGGAAAAAAACAACATGCACAACATTTGACTTCAAGCTTTCAGGTAAGATGGGGCAGAAAATAGAAATAGCATTTGTGTTTGCTCACCTTACGTAAACTCCCTAAGACTCCATTTCTTCCTCTGTAAAATAGGAGTAATTATACTATCTACCTCATAAGGTTGTTGTGATGATTAAATGAGCTAATATACGTAATTACAATAGTGTTTGAAACTAGAATTATGTCTAAGATATTTCTTTGAGAGTGGACTCTCCTGTCATTAGAGTATATCTAGCTACTAGCAGAAAATCTAAGCTTCTCCATACTTCTGCAATATGAACATAGCTGAAAAAAAATCATTGTGTGTCAGAATCAGCTACTAATTTGGTCTAGTTTTTTTCTGTCCAAAAAAAAGTATGTGTGTATTATATATATGAGAGATACACTGGGGGTAATAGTTAGAGCCTCCCGTTCCAATTATTCAGAAGTTGCTGAAAATTTCTCCTTTTAGTGTGCAACTCTTAACCTATGAGCTTGCCTCTGTGAAATATATAAGTGTGTTGGGTTTCAGAGAGTTCAGTTTCACAGAAGGAAAAATAAAAACACCAGGCCTGCTGTTTGCTCCTGGTCCAAAGGAACCTGGGAGGACAGAAGCCCTTCTGGTGTCTCTTTTTTAGTGCTCAAAAAGAAAAAAATGATCAGAAACATACATAAGCATCCTATGTATTTCGAGTTGATTGAGGAAGGAAATTCAACCAAATATATGCAGGGTGATATTTATAATTTTGAGACATTAAGAAAATGATTAGCCAAACATACACACATAGGATCTTTATGTTCGTGGAGACCCTCACTGTCCAAGTGCCGGCTGCCCACCAATTGCCCTTTTTTGAATACTAACCTTGTGCATTTTGTTTGACAAGGTTTGCACTGAGAAATCTATATGGAAACTCAAAATGATTTGTGTGAGGTATGGCTGACAAGCCAAGACTTAATTTCTTTATTCTAATTAAAAATTTACACAGAGTTTTAATGTAGTGGAAAATATTGCTTTCCTCTGTTAAACAATATACATGGGTGAGGGAAGGGACTCCTTTCCTCTGAGGCTGGCCCAGTTCTAGGCTGACCCAGTGTGAGACTGAGGGCTTTCCTTAGGCCTCTGGTGCGTCTGGCCGGTCAGGCCTCCTGTTTACTCTTGGTCCAAAGGAACCGGGGAAGACACAGAGCCTTCTGGTGTGGATGGAAAGATTTAGATCAACTCAGGCACAGGAAATCTGTGAAAATCAGGAGAAAATTCTGAACAGACTGAAAACAATCTCCCTCCTTGGCACCAGGACCACCTGGAGTGCCCATGGCTCCTTCAGGGCCTCTTCAGATGACACAAATCCTTACAATTAATCAGCAATGCTATAATCCCAATCGGATACAACATACTTCCCTAAAAGTACATCATCTCTTCTCTTCTTTCCATCAGCCCTATGAAGTTGGCATTACTATCTATGCACACAGGTCAGGTCACTGTGGCTCAGAGGGTGTGAGTGACCTGCTGCTGTTCACACAGTTGCTACAGGGCAGAACTTTCTGGAGCCCCTCCTTGTTCCTGTTCATCACTGATGCCTTCACACCACTGAAGGCCCATATAGAATTCCAGGGCAAGACCAGGCTAGAGATAGCCAAGGACGTCTCTAAGGAAGAAGGTGTACTTGACTTCTGAAGGCAATTGATAAACTTGCAAAATTTACCCTATATCTTCAAAGGTGATAGACCCTCCATGGAGAGTGTGGTAATAACATGTACTTTAAGGTAGAATCGGGGGCAGCCGAAATTCCTTGCACTTCACGATTCGCCATATTTAGTAAATTACTGCAGCTCTATCCCAGCTCCACCTGGTAAGCTCAGAAGCTAGAGAGGCCAGCTCTGTGTTGAGACATCCCTTTGAGTCACCTCATTTCTGGGTTGGGATTAATCACACACACACACACAAAACCTTTTTCTTTTTCACTTCCCCAGGGCTGTTTTTCCCTGAACGAGTAGTAGATGCTACAGAAGGGAAAAGGCATCTTTCAGCAGGAGGCTCCCGCAACAAATGGCCACTTGTGGCCTTGTGGAGTTTCGTATTCCCTTGTTTATCTGTAGAAACAGGATGGGAATGAGAACTTATTAGTTGCAGGTATGGAGATGACCAGTGACTTTCAACTTTTCTCACTTTTTGGTTAATGGGAAGACAGGCAGGGAGGGTGCTGGGGTGCTGAGATAGCCATGGCTTTGGCTGAAGCAGGTTCAGGAAGCTGCAGTCTGTCTTGTTATCTGGGTTGGGCTCTTGCTTTCAAGTGATGGAGAGACTGATAATGATAATAATAATGAATATGTACTGAGTACTAAATATGGGGAAAGAATTGTGTAAAGTATTTTATATACATTAATTTACTGGATCCCCACAATAGCCTTATGGGGGTATTATTATCCCCATTCTACAGATGAGAAAACTGAGCCTCAGCAAGATTAAATAATTTGCCCAAGATGACAGCTAGTAAGTGGGGGATAATTTGATCCCAGGTGGTATGATTTCAGAGTGGGTGTGGCTACTAAGCACTAGGCAAAGAGGAGTCTGTCAGAGTCTCATTCCCACATCCAGCTGGACTCTGGCTGTTATTTCCTAAGGTGAGTGGCACAAGGAAGTGACATTAGGCATGTCTCAGTGTTCTCAAATGAACTCTGCATGGCTAAGTTTGCCCAGATCAATGAGCAAGACATTTGGGTTCTTACCACTAAGATCTGCCTTCCTATTGGGGAAGGCATTTCCATAGACTGTCACATGAGATCTGTCACTCAAGAGCCAAGAAGGATCCATGTGGGCAGGCCCAAAGGCCCTCCTGGAGGTTCTCTGTGTCTTTTCATTGTGGCTTTCCTTTGAAGCATATATACGAAGGTGATTCTCTATTGATGTGTCCTAGGGAATGACAGATACACATTCCTGTAAACAGGCTGTCATAAAGGAACAGAGCAGGTTCCTTTAACAGTTAGCCCTTGTGGCTAGACTTGTGGTTCCAAGCATGACATTTCTTTTGCAGGCTGGGAAGAAAAATAAGGTTAACATAGCAAGATCTCTAATGCTGTTTATTACAATAAAACATTTTATTATTGATGATAGAAAAAGATGACATTTAACCACGCCTGGACATATAGTGCTTTCTTGCAAAAAAAAAGAAAAATCAAAATGAAGTGCTAGTATTGTTGTCTTTATCCTTCACGAAATGTCTCTCCCCTCTCTCTTTCCACCGTGTGGCTCTTCTCCTCTGTTCCGGCTCTCCGTGGCCTATGACCTTTCTTGTAAGTCAAATGAGCTTATTCAGGATGCGAGCAGATACTAACTATGTTGCTCTGAACAACTGTTATCTTGTACACGCATATGCATACACACACAAACACACATACGCCTTAGAGTTTAGAAAGTGTTTCCACATTTTAACTTGTTTAATTCTCATAGTAACCTTGTGAGATATATATGATAATGGCTCCATTTACAGAACAGGTAATTCAGGCTCAAAGTTAGTTACATTTCTTGGACAGGCTCATCACAACTAGTAAGAAGCAGGACTCAAACCAAGGCTTTTTCCAAGTCTAAGGCCAAAACCCCTTTTTTCTAGATGGATGAAGAGTCAGGGAAGGGTCTGTGGTTAAATAAGTTTGGAAAACCTGGAGTTAAACAAAGTTAAGCTGTGACTTTACTATAGAACTTTTGGAAGTGCTCTATATCCAAATGTGCACTGTGACTTTCTGGGAGGAGAATATGTTATATAGCATTCCCCAAATGTATTTGGCTACAAAACTCCTTTTTTAAAAAATGAAGCATCTTGCAATGGTAGGGTTCCACAGGTGACACTTTGGGAAACAGTGGTCAAAAGGATCAATGTACTCTTCTCTGGAGGTCCCCAAGAAACAGCAAAGGGAGGGAGAATTTTGTCTGAAGTCAAGGAAAAAACAGTGACAGGGGAGCACATTAGAAATGGTACCTCTGCCCAGGTTTCATCTTCCTGCCAGGGCTGCTTCCTGAGTGGCCGCAAGTGAGTCCCTTGACTGCTGCAGTTCTTGGCTACAGAGCCCTGGTCCACGTGTCCACCAGCCCCAGCTTCCCCTTCATCCAGGCCCTGTTGACCTGCAAAGGTGAACAGTGGGTCAGCTTGTAACCCCAGAAATGGGCGTGGTGCTATTGCTGCCTCCAAACTGCCTCCCTTCTTGCTTCTCTGAGCAAAATTGTCCAAGGCTTTGTTCCTCCTCCATTTTCTGTGTTTCTGACAGTGCCCCCATGGAAGTGGCAGCCAGGTGGGTGGAAACAGAGCTGCAGTGCAAGTTAGGAGTCTCAACCCTGGTGCATTTTTTGGACATGATTTCCTTATCTGTAAAACAGAGATACTGATTTCTTGCCCTCACTTCCTTCCAGAGTTGTCTGGAGCTCAAATAAGATAATTAATGCCATAGTCCTTTGTAAACTGCAAGGGATTAGCAGATGGCAGTGGTGTGGCTTGCAGCCCTGTTCCGTTGTCATTGAGGTGCTCTGTCTGAAGCAAGCTCTTGGGTTTTCTGGGCTGTCTCCTGGCTGTTTACTTGGGGAAAAACCTCTGGCGAGTGCAGCGAGGGGGCTGCTGCTTAGCTCTCTGAACTTACCCTGTGTGCAACACTCAGGATCTGAGTCAACAGATGACTCCAACATAGTTAACGAATCTTTCATCAATGGTTTAAAGGGTCCTGCAGCTATTTTCATCACTTAAGGTAGATTTATTGCTGAAACAGTCTGGCAAGCCTTCCTTGTGTGGAGCCAAGCTTCAGCAATACTTCCATTCCCAGCATGCAGCTCCGCGGAACAATGCAGGGTTGTCTTTCAACCAGAGGATCTGGGAGCCTGCAGGGGCCCCGTGTGTGGTGGAGCACTGGCCTTCTGGGAGCTGCTCCTCCTCCCCCCAGCCAGCCTCACCTTCCCTCCGTGCTCCCCAGCCCTCACCTCCCTTCATCACTTCTGTCCTTAGTGTCACTAGGTCAGGAGTCAAATGCTCGTGTGTAGGGCTCTCCCTCCCTCCAGCTCCCCTTCCTCTGCCCGTTGGCCCCTGAATGCTGTCTGGGTTTGAACTGAGGCTGAGACTGTTGGTGGAAGAGGTACAGGCTCAGGCTCCAGTTCAGAGTGTCTGCTCAGGTTTTAGTGGCCCAGGCAAGCCTGATGGGCCCGGGGATTCCTCAATCTGAGGCAGCACAGGGCCACATTAGGCCTGCCCCCAAGAGGACCTCAACTCCCTATACAAAGTGTGGCTTGAAAGACCTTTTGGAGTATTCTAGAATGATCCCTTGGGGCCAAGTCAGACCCGAGGTCCATCCCTCCTGGTCAGATTTACCTGGAACTGAATGCATTTCTGAGGGTGGAGGAAGTGAAACTCTAGCCCAGTGACTGCTCACCTACTGAACAGTCTTACATATCACAGTGTCTACGTTGGGGCATTGTGCATAGGGGGATATAGAGAGACAATCATCCCTTTTGCTATATCCCAGGTGAGTTTGAATATGTGACTCAATGTAATGTCAGGGGAAACAAGGATTTTTTTCTCAGTAAACATCATCATCTGGCTCATTTGTCTATGCTTAATAGAAAGAGGTTTGCAGGCAAAGTAGTAGAAGTTTCAATTGTTGAAAGGAGACCACAAAACTTAGTCTCTCTACATCTCAAACATGGATTCAGATAACCCAAATAATGTGCATTGGGGTCGCAATTGAGCACTTTTACTGAGCTTTCTACCTCTGTCTTCTCATACGATTTTTCATAGCAACCCAGGGAGGAAGGAATGCAGATATCATTATTTGCATTTTACTTGTGAGCAAACTGATGATGCAGGGAGCACAAGTGACATGGCCACCATCGCATTGTTGGGGGAATCTGAGATTTGCAGCCAGGATGTTTGCTACTTCTCCAGATAAAGTGTCTGGCAAAGAGAGGGAGGCTAATGGGGAAAAAAGTTAAAACCAATAAGAACATCATTCAGAGTTCAAGTTCCAGCCTCTGAGCTCTTTTTGCTTCTTTTAAAATTGATTTTTTGTGGCCCCTGTGATCACAAGCAATTGGGCATTACAATTAGTTAGTAATTATACTTAAAAAACACAAGCTAGGAAGGCCTACAATACCACTTGCTGAGCACTTACTATGTGTCAGCTATTGCATTACCTTATTTAACTCCCACATCCACCCCTGTGAGGTAAAGGTGGGTATGACCATCTCCATTTTATGCATGAGGGACTGAGGCCCAGAGAGGCCCCATGGCTTGGAATCTGGTGCTAATGGCCACGTGTTTAATCACTATTCTATACAGCCTTTCTGTTTTCTGCCTGATTGTGGCAGGTCCTCAGTATATGGCATCAGTTAGGGAAGTTACTTTACACCTCAGGTGTGCAGTGTTAATCCACCCATAAAATGGAAGCGATGCAATCCACTGTCCAATATTTTGGGATCCTAGGGCATCAAAGTGTAAGGATATTAACTGGAGACAGCAGGATTTTTGAAGAGAAAGGGCATAGGCAAATGGTGAGACAGTGTGCTACCCCGAGAAGGGCAGTGAGTCACCACAGAGGGCATTACCTGGATGAGTTCACCACTTCCCAGGACATGGGTGGCCCAGAAATCAATCTCTTCAGTGCCCCAGAGTCAACTGGCCTCAGGATGTTGACCCACGTTAGCAAAGTGCATAGAGATTCATGGATAGACCAGGGTATTAATTTACAAGGAGAAATATAATTGCTTGACCCACATATTTCATATGGACAAACTACATGTGTGGATCAGGTTATTACCAGAATTCCCTGGTGCCAGAGACAAGACTCAGCGAGGTGTGTGGCTGGAATGTTTAATGGCCTCAGGCTCTGAGAAACTGCCATGTTCTCTACTTATTCAATAAGCTGGGTTCTCTACTTATCCTCCCAGATCCTTTCCCCAAGGATAGGGCTTGGTGAGGTACTGCCAATGTTTCTGAAAAATTCCTTTTTTATTTTGGAAAAAATTTTATATTATATTGGGCTTTTGGGCTCTTGTTCTTTTCTTTTTTCAAGAGCTCTACTACCAGCCAAGGCCCTAGTCTTTGCCCATTACTGCTACCTAGTCATCTTTTCCCATCTCCCTTACCAAAGACAACTTCTGGCTCTTTGAATGCATCTAATTCCCAAAAATAATATTGACAGGTAAAATCTCCATAGTACTGACCAGCTTACAGACAGCTCATAATAATCTTCTGTGTAGTAATGAGGTCTGATTGTGCCTATTACAGAGATGAGCAAACAGAAGCTCAATGAGGTTAAATGACTTGCTGAAGATATTACAACTAGTAACTGACAGAACAGCCATTGCAATACAGATTTATGGCTCCAGGGCTTATTTTTTTTCACATTATATTGCCACAAAAGTCATAGGATTAAATAATATTAGAGTGGAACAGACTTAAAAAATCATCTAAGATCTAGAGTCTAGATACAATTACAATACAGTACAATACAGTAGCCACTAGTCCTGTGTGGATATTTATTTATTTATTTATTTTTATTTTTAATTTTTTTTGGGGGCTCACATCAACCTGGCATCGTGTGGATATTTAGATGTAAATTAATTAAAATTAAGTAAAATAAAAAGCTCAGCTTCACAGTTGCAAAAGCTACATTTCAAGTACTCAAAAGCTACATGCAGCTAATGGCTACTATATTGGACAGCACATATAAAACATTTCATCATTGCAAAAAGCATTATTGGACAGTGCTGGTCTAGACTAACCCCTTCATTTTACAGATGAGGACCATGCAACACCCAGAATACCAAGACCTTATTTTGGGAAACTCCACTTTAAGTTGTTAAAAATCCAAATATTTGAGAACTGGTCATAAAACCAACATGTACCTTGGTAAAAAGATTTTCCTTGTTGAATCCAAAATGCAGGAAAGACAGGCAGGAGATGGTATTTTGGGGGTACACCTGAAAGATCCTGTTGTGGCCTGAGTTTCTTTGGTATATTGAGTTGACTGTCCTGGAGCAGCACAGAATCCTTGATGTATCCTGAAGGGGAGGTCAGGAGTTATTGATAGAAATGGTAGTTACCAATCTAGAGTTCTTAGAGATAACTACGAGGTCCCCTGCTTACACTAGTCCTGGTTTGGGACAGTGCCCATTAAGGAAGACAATTAGAAGATGAAAGGGATTAAAAAATCAGCTAGAACCCATAGAGGCTTCTCTATGCAGTGCCTTGGGTGCTTCTGGTTCTGTGCCACATGTGTGCTGCTTCTGCTCCATCACTCCCAAGAACTGGGTCTCCCCGGTGGAAGAAATATGGCTACTTCCTTGGGGCTGGGTAAAAAGTTCCTCCTGCCTCAGGAGGAGAGATCCAATGGTAATGGATGTATCCTACTTGCTTCTGTAGATCAACAGCCTTCTCAGTCCAGTCATTCTGCAAGTATTTGTTGAGGCCTTACCAATGGGCCCATCCCTCTCCTGGGCACTGGGGTAGATACAGAGGAACGAGACATGCGCCCTTTTTAAAGCCACTCACAGTCTATTGGAGAGACAAAGCTCTCCTGTGCTCAACTGTGTGGCCCTGAGTGTCTGTGATATAAGGTCTGACTGGAGTTGTCAGAGAAGCCTCTGTAGATGTGGGCTTGAAGATTTATCATAGGGATGCAAAGAAGGGACCAGAGAATGTACTAGCATCACAAAGGTGGTGAGCTCTGAGATGTGAGAGGAGAGGGTGGCAGTGGCCTTGGGGCTGTGGGCCATCGTGCCTCCAGCTTGAGGCCTCCCCTTCAAGAGGAGCTTTGGCAAGGAATTATGGCAAGGGGCCCAAGAATGTACACATGCGAGTATCTTTCTTAAATCACATATTTTAGCCATATGACTCCCACAGAGGGGTCTGAGACATGTTTTGATGTTAAGAGGGGCCTTCATTCTTGAAGATGTTGGGCCTAGGCTGTGGGTCAGTGGCCTGCTCTGCCCTCTGTCCCACCCAGTGATAAACATATCTTTGGTTAAGAGGCTCTTTCTCACCAGTGCTAAATAAATGGAACTGCCATGAAAGTAGAACCAGTTATTGGGCAAGTCTACAACTCTCATTTTGCTTCAAGTTGCCACTTACTGGGGAGAGAACTACTTTCTCTCCTTTCCCAGGGTAGACCTCTAAAGCAAGAAGAAAGCCAGTCTTCCTCTGGTCCTGCCTGTTTGCTGTTGCTGAAGACACGGCAAACAGCCAATTGGGCACTGGCAAGCCCTCTGCTTACTCTTCTTGTCCCCAAAAGGTTTGCCAAATAAAATACAGGATGTCCAGTTAAGTTTGAATTTCAGATAAACAATGAATACTTTTTTAGTAGAAGTATGTCCCAAATATTGCAAGTTTAACTGTTTCTGTGCGTGGCAGGGGCGGGGGCGGGCAGGGGTGTGTGTACGCATGCTAAATCTGGCAACTCTAACCCCCAACCATCTCCCGTTTTCATTGTTAAGCCTTTGCAGAGTGCATTTGGGGTCTCTGTTCAGCAGAAGGGTGTCCATGTCACTCCTAAGCGGGCTGTGTTGGACAGCCGCCATCTTTAAGAGGAGGAGGCTTAATATTTCACTTCCTGGAGGACCTGAGGTCACCTCAGATGGGGCACTGGGGATGTTAGGAAGAATGTGGAGCTGGAGTGCAGGGAGGATCTGACTTCTGGTCCCAGCTCTGCTTTTGCCTGAATGACCTTGGACAAATTACTTCGCTTCTGTAGTCCTTTTTTTCCTTATCTTATAACAGACGGAGGTTGGGCTGGAGGATCTCTGAGGCCTCTGAGTGGAGAGGGTTGGGAAGAAAGCTCTGGTTTGGGATGTGGAGTGTGAGGCTGCTGAGTGTGAGTGGTGGGAGTGAAGGCAAGACTTCAAGCTGTCCTTCCCTCTGCACGTGTGGGGAGCACAAAGGGTGCAAGCCATAATAGAGGCTTGTGGGCTACCAAGCTTGGGGACTTTGCTTTAAGAGAAAATTGGGCCTGAAATCCATCAGGCCTTGATGGGAAAGACACTGTCACACCAGAATGCGAGGTGGGGCAGCTCAGGGTGCAATCCCCCTCCTCCATTTCCCCACTGACCTGCACGTTGGAGCCTGTACATGGCATCAGGGGGCCATGTCTGCAAAAGGCCTCGGAGGTATCTCTTGGCTGAATACCCGGGCTGGATCTGCCGTTGGGCCTGGCTCTCCAGCTGGCTTCGGAAGTAGAGGTACGGTTGCCAGGCTCTGTCCTGCTCCCTCTGTGGGGACACCAGTCAGGAAACAGCACAGCTGCTGAGCCCGGAGCCTCTCAGTGATACAGGCTGGTTAGCACAATCCTCATCAGTAATCCAGGAGACTCCTGGAAGGTGCCAGAAAGCACCAAAAACAGATGCCTCAGCTAATAGACATAAACCAAGAGCCCACAGAGCAAAGCTCTGAAAGGCCCCTGCAGATTTGCAGTTGGAAGGAGAGGGAGAAATGACAAATACCAGACCCCATCTTGAGATACAGCATTAGAAAAGGTAAAAGCTTCAGATGAAAACACATTACCTAGTTCAGCCTGTAGAAATCATTTTAGTACCTTCAAAAATGGCTCTGTAGTGCAATGGGGAAGCCAGCTCACAGATCCACATTAGCATTCAATGTTTGTAATATGAATAATGGGACAGACAAACCATGTCCATGTTCATGGGGAGCCTGGCATTTTGAAAATATTTGGCTCTGATGCATTTCATTTCAGCCAGGGAGAATTTTCCGGGAACCTACCTGCTAAAGTCAGTCCCACTGTGCAAAACATTGTGGAAAATAAATGTGAATAATAACATCTCACACTTGGCTAGGAATTTATATTATACAAAGAACTTTCACCTCATTATAATCCTGTGAGGTGGACTGAGTTAATACAACCACTTAAGTGATATAAAAACTCTCAGAGGTCCATTGCTTAAGCACAAGAACAGCAAACTTGTGGCGCTTGTGTTGACATCTCTCACCCTCCCTTGTCCATGGAAGACATCACTAATCAGTCACGGCATTCGTGACTGCTGAACTAAATGTGATCCCAAATCCATTTTCTCTTTTAAAACACTCTTTAAAAAAATTGATGCATAATTTAAATCACTTGCACAGAGCTTAGATGTTCAGTTTGATAAAAGTGGACAATTGTATACACCTTTGTCACCACCACAGAAAACAAAATACAGAACATTTTCCTCAGCCCAGACAGTTCCCTCATGCCACTTTATAGTCAGCATCCTCCTACCCACGAGGTAGTCACTATTCTGATTTCTATCACCATGGGCTGGTTCTTCTGTGAATGGAAACATACAGCATATGCTCTTTGATGCTCCATGAAAGTGATCCACACAGTATCCCGGTGAGAACTGGCACGAGAGATGCATGCCATTTACCACCCCTCGGCTAAGCAGCTCCCTAAGGCAATGATGTAGCCTGGAAAGAGAGAGGGTAAAGTCTCAGCCAGTTAGCAGTGGGGTCAGAACCAGAATCCAGGGCTTCAAAAGCCACCTGAGTGCAGAGCCTCCATCTCATCAGCGGTCCAGGACTCAGCACCATGAACCAGCTTGGTGCCAAAGAACCAAGTAAAGGTGGTTTTGAAGCAGGTGCCTCAGTGAGTGTTCCAGACAGTAAGAACTGTAAGACCAGAGACCAACATTTTCACACTTGTTAGGATGCAGTAAAACCTGACTCAACAGGCTTGAACGATGAGAAAGAAAGTTTTATCTCATGTTAATAAAAAGACCAAAGGTTGGCGAGTACCAGGGTTGGTTAATTCAGCGGTTCAATGGCTCTGGCTTCCTGAAACCCATTCTATAGGCACCAAATCTCTTCCTGCCTTTGAGAATAGTCTTTTCACATCAGTCTTACGGGCCTGCAGAGCCTGAACAATGGACACAGGGAGACATCAAGTGGGTCCAAAAAGCACAAGCAGAAGACTGGGAAGAAGACAGGGTAGGGAGAAAGCCTGGGAGGGCACCCTGGAGTTAGGGCCAGAGTGTCTGGATTTAAGGCCTGCTCTGTCTTGTAGGAACTTTATGATCTTGGGCAAGCCCCGGAACCTTTCTGAACCTCTCCCTAAAATGGAGATGATAGCCTGGTGGAGGGAACAGAAAGTTCATGGGTTTTGGAATCAACCTGAGAGTCAGATTTCACAGTGCCTGGCACACAGTAGGGGCTCAATATTGTGGGGAAATGAATAACTAAATGAATGAATAGTTCCAATTCCAGCCCCACCACTTCTCGAAGTCCTGGCCGCAAGTGATCCTCCTGCCTCAGCCTCCCAAACTGCTAGGATTACAGGCGTGAGCCACCACGCCCGGCCAACCCTGTCACTTCTCAGTCACCTAAATTGTATAATCTCATCTGTAATACTGATAATACCTACCTTTCAGGGCTTTTCGATGGTGTAAATAAAATAATGTAAGCAAAATGTGACTCACTGTGCCAGCCTATGGTAAGTGAGAGGGTCCTCCTGGCCTCCCTGCCCTGCCTGCCTCGCACCTGTGAAAGCGCTTTCTAATCTCTCAGCACTCCGCATGGGGTGTGAGGTGCACGCAGTGAAGGAGACTGAGCAGAGGCTTTGCGGTAGCGGAACTGGCCTTGAGATCTAGCCCCACCCCTGGGCGTGTGTCTTTAGGCAGGTTAATTACTTCTCTGAGTAATTTCCCTTAGTGTCCTCAGTGTGAAGATTAAATGAGCCGAGGTATGTCAGGTACTCAATACGCAGCACATAGTAGGTGGTCCACAAATATTAGGTCTTTTCCCCCATAATATTCTGAAACTAAAAAAATATATATATTAGGTCTTTTCTCCTTGTACCTTGTCCAGGGTGTGGGGGGACTGCTAATTGCACAACACTTCTTCCCCTAGCTTCTGTTTGCTAACAGAATCCCCAAATTTTTGTTAACAGAACCCTTTTCCCAGATACAGCCATCCTTCCTTATCCGTGGGGGATTGGTTCTAGGACCCCTGTGGATACCAAAATCCGAGGATGCTCAAGTCCCTTATGTAAAATGGTGTAGAATTTGCCTATAACCAAAATACATCCTTTTGTATACTTTAAATCATTTGTAGATTATTTATAATACCTAATACAATGTAAATATTAATACTATGTAAATAGTTGTGCTGTATTGGTTTCTTTAAAATTTGTATTATTTTTTATTTTTTTTCCTTCAAATATTTTCCTTCACAGTTGGTTGAATCTGTGGATGTGGAACCTGCAGACAGGAGGGCCTCGCTTTCCCAGATGCAGTGAAATCTGGGAGTGGCCATGTAACCTCATTCTGGCCAATGAGACTAAGAGGAAGCTACTGGAGAGCTTCTGGAAAGTCTTTGCTTCCTTAGAGAAGGAACAGCTGTGCAAGGATGGCTTGCTGGCCTCTTTCTTTATGCTTTGGACCCAGATGTGACCTCTGGAAGTATGGGAGCCATCTTGTGAACAAGCGCTAACAAGCATGAGGAAGAAAAGCCAACATTCAAAGGATGATGGAGGGAAAAGATAGTTTGAGTCCTTAATGGTGTTGGAGAGCAGCTGAGCAAGCATGAAACTCCTACCCTCAAACTTTTGGTTACTTGACATAATTAAATCTCTTTATTGCTTAAATTGGGGTTTGGCAGATTTTTTTTTTAAGTGCCAGATAGTACATATTTTAGGTTTTGCAGGCCATATGGTCTCTGTTGCCACTAATTGACCTGTCCTTGTAGTGTGAAAGCAGCTGTAGACACAATGTAAACAAGTGGTCATGGCTGTGTTCCAATAAAACTTTATTTACAAAAACAAGCAGTGGGCAGGATTTGGCCAGTGAGCTGTGTTTGCTGATCCCTGATTTAGACCACTGATAATCAAGAAATCTGTTGCTTGCAGCCAAAAGTATTTCTGATGCATAGATACAATATGGAAGCAACAGATTTGAAGCTGCTACAGATTCAAGGGGTGGAGAAGAGGCACCGGAGAAAAAGGGATGAATAAGACAGATGGATAACTAATAAATAAAATGAGTAACAGATAAAAGAAAGCAAGGCTTAATATTCAAATGGCTCTACTCTCTAGGAGTTTGTAAATTAAATGAATGCTTGGAATTCAAACAGAGAGCATGAACTGCTCCTTGATGTCTGGACATTTTATGTGGTAGGTACTTCAAGTGCAAAAAGAGCCTGGGAAATTCAGCCCCATGAGGTCTTGAGGCTTTTTCCAGAGGACATGAAAGAAAGAATTATACAGAGTATGGTGGAAGCTAAAGGACACTTGCACATACTCCATTTTTTCATTTGGTCATATAGTAAATATTTGTTGGGTACTTTTTATATGCCAGGCACTGTGTTAGGTCCTGAAATATGGAGCTATTAGACCTGATGCCTTTTCTGGGTGAATTGGAACCCCCTTTTCCCTGTAAATCTTTGCTTCCACTGACTTTTCTCTGAATGCAGCAAGAACCAGCCTCTTCCTAGATTCTGTGGCCCCTGTGTGAATGGCACGATGCACTGTTTGCGTCTGGACAAGTGCCCCTTGTTGTTTCTCATTAGTGGGTATTTCTGAAGCACCAGGTTGGTTTTGGAGATTTACTGGGAAGCTTGCTCAATGGTGCAGGGAGTTGCCAGGAAGAGTTAGGGAATCCTAGTCCTGGAATTTGGGGTATTTACCTATATTTTTGCTTAGAGTTTAAAAACTGATCTTGGCCTCTATAATAGTTTCCTATTGGTGCTGTAACAAATTACCACACATTTAGTGGCTTAAACAATACCAAATGTATTCTCTTACAGTTCTGGAGGTTAGAAGTTTGAATCGGGGTCTCATGGGGCTAAAATCAAGGTGTTGACAGGTCTGTGCTCCTTTTGGAGGCTCTAGGGGAGGTTCTGTTTCCTTGCCTTTTCCAGCATCCCTTGGTTTGTGGCCCCTTCCTCCATCTTCAAAGCCAGCAACGTTGGGCTGAATCCTTCTCAGACCACCATCTCCCTAGTTCTCCCTCCTCATTCCTTCTTCCACTTTTGAGGACCTGGGATTACACTGGGCCCACCCAGATAATCTAAATTAATCTCCCCATTTTAAGGCCATCTGATTAGCAACCTTAATTCCATCTGCAACCTTCATTTCCCTTTGCCATGTAACCATGACTTTTCTCTGAATGCAGCAAGAACCAGCCTCTTCCTAGATGCACAGGTTCCAGAGATTAGGACACAGATATCTTTGGGGGGCCGTTCTGCCTACCACATCCTCTTTTAAGTTTTTTCTACCTTTCTCGTTTCTCATAGTAATTTCTCAAATTATGCCTGTGAAGTTGGTTAATGACATCACCTCTCCTTGGATAAACTGAAGCACTGAGGGCACCCCAAGGCCTGCTTAGGGCTACCAAGAAGAGCAGTCAGGGTAAAATCTATTCACTTGTTTCCAACATGTTGAATACTATTTTATGTGGAAAAAAGCAAGTTACAGGACAGCATGTATAGTATAAGATATACTTCAAAAAAGTATATCTTATATATGTATAATCATGATGGAAAGACTGGAAGAAAATAGATTAAAACTCTAATAACGGCAGTATTAGGGTGCTGGGTATAAGATCACACAGAGTTCTTTCTTCTCTCTTTTTTAATAAAATCAAATTTTTGGTAATATGGTTAGATTATATTTATAAACAGAAACCATGTTAAAAATTACTTTTATCACACCTACCCTCTTGTCATACATATTTCTCCAGTCCTCCAGTCTCCCCGGACTTAACCACCCGCTCAAAAGTTGCTCTAAAACATTAAAGGAGACAGAAGGGAGCCGGGAAGGGAGTTTCTGGAACAGGGAAATAAACATGACAGCAGGAGGCTGGCTGCGATGCCTTCAGACTGCTCAGGCCTGCCTTGGCTTTGCCAACCACCCCCAGCTTTGGGTTTCTTCTGAGACGAGTAATTAGTGTGCACAGAGTGGCCTGTTAGCCACACTCCACCGAGAGTGCTTCCTTTAATGAGGGACTTGCTCAGGCTGGCCACCTCCCTGATGCCACCAGGCCTCCAGACACAGAGGGTTGAAGGGACCCCCATATACCTGTCCCTGCCCCCACACTGCTGTCCTGTCCCCTCGCCCCAGTGCTGGCTACTGAGGGTTCTTAGAGGGTGGAAGGAGACAGTGGGGCCTGCTCCCCTACCCAGCACATACGGGATGGAAGGGTGCCAGAGTCCCCAGGAAGGCAAGAAAGGCCCGGACAGCCAGCTGCCACCTTACTGCAGAGGGTGGCCCAGCCTTTGTGTGCAGGAGTCGACAGAGGGGTCAAGAGAGAAGCCCAGAAATCCCAGGCCTGGCAGGCAAAGCCCTCCACAGCTCAGCCCCCACCCCCTTCTCCAAGTACCTTTCCAGCGGGAGCCGCGCCTGCGCAGTTATCCTGACCTCCCTCTCGGCCTCCGCTCACCTGTGCCTGGAAGGGCTCTCTCCACTCATTTCTACCACAGGACTCAGCTCAAACCCCACCTCCTCTAAGAAGGTGCTCTAGATTTTCCCAATCTCAATCTTCTTTATACTTCCACGGCATATTGATAAATAATAATCTAACTCCTCTCATGGACTGCCTTGTATCAAGTGTCACTGGGGCACCAATCTGCCTCCTTCACCAGATTGTGCCACCCTGGTGGGTAGAGGTTGCAGCTTCCCCCTGGCTCCCCCGATAACTAATACGTTCATGCAACAACTATTGGTTGCGCATCTGTCATGTGTCAGGTGCCGTGCTAGGCACGCACTAGTTCATAACTAGATGTTAGCTCAGTTGAATGGGAAGACCAGTAACGCCTGCACTTTACTGCTGACTGCCTGTGCTCCCAGGTGCCCATTCCACACGGAAGTCCTCTCAGGAGGAGCACAGCCGGCGTCTCCTAGCCCTCAGTCAGACTTGCTGGAGGCAGTGTGCTCTGGCAAAAGCCATGCCTTAGAACAGCGGGTGACTGCCCATTGTTGTCTCACCTGTGCAGGTGTGACTGGAGCCAGCCTTGGGGCTGCCAGGTGAGTGCACCTGGAGTAGAGGTGGGGAAGGGTGAGGGGGCAGATGTGAGGACACCTGTAGCTGTGCCTGGAACGCCTTGTCCAACCCCAGCCTGACTTTAATCAGCCTTGTGCAAACACTGCCACGCTCAGCTAGCCCCTTTCTCTCCAGGTTTAATTTTTGGGATTCTGTGCAAATGAGACTCTCTCTCTCCCATATATCTTTGTAACCATGTGTTCCTGGGTGCCAGGTCATAAAGAAGAGGATCATGAAGTGGTCTGAATTTTCTCATTAATGTAGCGTTGTAACAAGGCTTGATTCCTGACCAAATCATTCAGCATCAAAAATTTGACCAGCCATATGTCATAAACATAAAGGTACAACAACTAGGGTTGCAAACAGCAAAAATTAAGCTTGAGTTCCTGGAAGAGCTCAGTCTGCTTGGATTTGAATCCTTGTCTTTATGACTCACTAGCTGTGTGATCTTGGGGAAATTACTCGACCCATTTGCACCTCAGTTTCTTTATCTGTCAAATGAGGATGACAGAAGTACATACCTTCCATGCAAAAAAAATGAAGTTAGACTCTTACCTTATACCATGTACAAAAATTAACTAAAAATGGAGCAAAGACCTAAATGTAAGAACTAAAACTATAAAACTCTTAGAAGAAAACGTAGGGGGAAAGCTTCATGACATTGGCTTTGGCAATGATTTCTTGATTATGACATCAAATGGACAGGCAAAAAAAAGAAAAAAATAGGTAAGTTGGCTGCATCAAAATTTAAAACTTTTGTGCATCAAAGGACACTATCAATAGAGTGAAAAGGTAACCCATGGAATGGGAGAAAATATTTGCAAATTCATATCTGATAAGGAATTACCATCCATAATATTGAAGAACTCCTACAACTCAACAATAAAAAACCAAACAATCTGATTAAAAAAATGGGCGAAGGACTTGAATAGGTATTTCTCCAAAGATGTACGATGGCCAATAAGCACAGGAAAAGATGCTCGGTGTCGCTCATCACTAGGGAAATGCAAATCAAAGCCACAGTGAGACTACATCACACCCGTTAGGGTGGCTATTATAAAATAAAATAAAATAAACAAAACAAACAAACAGAAAATAACAAGTGTTCATGAGGGTGTGGAGAAATTGGTTCCTTTGTACATTGTGGGTGGGAATGTAAAATGGTGTAATTTCTAAGGAAAACAGTATGATGTCTCCTCAAAAAATTAAAAATAGAATTACCATACGATTCATCAGTTCTATTTCTGAGTATATGCACAAAAGAATTGAAAGCAGGGACATGAACAGATATTCGTACACTCATGTTCATAGGGCATCATTCACAACATCAAAATCATGGAAGCAACCCAAGTGTCCATTGACAGATGAATGGATAAACAAAACGGTATACATTAAATATTAAATACACACAATGGAATATTACTCAGCTTTAAAAAAAGAAGGAAATTCTGATACAGGCTACAACGTGCATGAACCTTGAAGACGTTATGCTAAGTGAAATATGTTAGCCACAAAGGATAAATACTATATGATTCAACCATATGAAGTACTTAGAGTAGTCAAAATCAGAGACAGAAAGTAGAAATGTGGTTGCCAGGGGCTGGTGGCAGGGGGCAACAGGGAGTTAATGTTTAATGGATACAGAGTTTCAGTTTTGCAAAATAAAAAAATTCTGGAAATAGATGGTGGTAATAGTTGTACAACAATGTGAATGTACTTAATGCTATTGAACTGTACATTTAAAAATGGTTAAAATGGTAAATTTCATGTTATGTATATTTTACCACAATAGAAAAAAGTACAAACCTTATAAAGGTGTGAAGATTAAATAAGTTAACAAGCGTAAAGCGCTTAGACTGGCATAACAGTAAGTGATTGGTGACTGGTATAATAGTAAGTTCTACATAAGTATTGGCCATTATTGTAAATATTCTCTGTTAGTTATACAAGGGAACTGATGGATGAAGTATATAAACCCTATAAAAACAAGAGTCTACTGGATCATATATATAGCTTGCTATAAAAAGGTTACTTATAACCCAGATTAATTTTAAGAAAATCTGGTTTGCTTTCCTAGAATTGTAAAGGGTTAGTTTAAGAGATGTGTTGGAAGACCCAGATCCACTCTTCAAAAATACTGTTAAAGCTGGGAAGATTCTTCTTTTCTCTGGGGCATGTGCAATCTTCAAAATCAGGCCCTCTGGGGGTGAAGAGTGGGGCTTTGGAATCAGTTGTCTGGGCTCCAATTCCAGCTCCACTGCTGAGATGTGTAATTTGGGGCAAGTTAGTTAATGTCAAGCCCAGGTTTTCCTCCTATAAAATGGGGGTAATGCTAGCACCCAGCTCATAGGCTTGTGCAGATTGTGTAAGGTTATAGAGATAAAATTTCTCGCACACACTAAGCACTTAATAAGTTTAGCTGTTATTGACATTATCTTTGACCTCATAGTCAGGGCTGACCATATTTCTCTCTTGATCTTTCCTACTTCTATGTTTATTAAAGGCTCCAAGTACAACTGCTCAGGACCTGCTCAAATGGAGCACACTAGGAAAAAGGAGTACAGTCAAATCACTCTTTCTCCCCTTCAACGCCTTGGTGCCTACTTAACATGTTGACAGCCATCACAGCATTTCTTACTTCTAAGGGTCACCATCATGCAAGTAGCAGGTGATTGATTAGGACTTATTAAGGGAACTTCATCCTCCTGATCTTTGGCTGAAAGGGTAAATAGAGAATTTATTATTCTTCCTCCTTTTCTATATTTTCCTATTTTGTATGAGCCTTTTTTATGTTTAGGATGGGAAAATCAACTTGATTCAAAAGACATATTTCTCACAATATTTTCTTATTTGATAATGTAACCTGTTCTTCATGGGTTGGACATGGGCTAAAAACTGCAACCAAAGAGTTAAGTGTCTTGAGTATTAAGAGGTGGGGAGAAATCAGGCAGTATAGAATGAGTGGGGATTATTTAGTGGAACAAGGCTGCCAATCAATACTCTTAAGTGTAACTGCACTTATAAGGGAGATGGCCATAACAATACCATCAGCCCTCTGTACCCCTGGGTTCTGCATTTGCAGATTCAACCAACCTTGGATTGAAAATACTTGAAAAAAACCCACAACATAACAAGAAAAAACAATACAAATAAAAACAATACAGTATAACAACTATTTACATTGTATTAGGTATTATAAGTAATCTAGAGGTGATTTAAAGTATACGGGAGGATGTGCATAGGTTATATGCAAATGCCACATCATTTTATATAAGGGACTTGAGCATCCTTGAATTTTGATATCCCCAGGGGGTCCTGGAACCAATCTTGACCCTTGGTCCTGGAACCAAGGGGTAATCTGGAACCCTGTGAATACCGAGGGACAATTGTACAATGTTGGTTGAAATCCACTGTAGTTATTTAAATCCTGTTTATCCCTCAATGGGATAGACATGGCATGCCCTGTGAAATGAATTTTAAAACAAATTATTTTTAATACATTATTTAATCAATGTCTCATTGTTGGAGATTTAAAAAATATTGCTAGATTTACAAAATTCTAAAAATATAAGAATAAGAAATACTAAAACAATGCAAAAATTACTTAATATTTCTGAGTTGAGAGGCACTTTAGGTTTCTGCTATGCTTCAAGGTTTCATCAGTATGACTATCATTTAGATACTATTCCAAATTATGGTTATTTAGTTTTATAGCTATTTGACTTCTAAATAATGGGAGGCTAAATAAATTAAAGGCTTCAAGAAGAATGGTTTTAACTTTGGAAATGTTGAATAAGATTTCCTTTTGCTTAACAAAAACTAACAAAGCAACATATCCATATGTATCTAGAGTTCAGAGAACTCTGACATCTAATCTCTTGATTTCACATTTATCTTTACTCATTAGGAAGTTGGACCATAAGGAAAGTTTAAGAGTGGATGTATGTTGAGCTATAAACTTGAGACGTGTTGCCACATGTGTGTCATCAGACCCATAGATAAAACTAGAGGTGCTGTGAGATGCTTTAAACATTGAATTGTACCTCCCTGTGACAGCTTTGGTTCTTACAGGTCTGAGTGGGGCCTGAGTCATGCAGGTTTCTTGATTCATGGTCCATCCAGTACAAATCCTTCTGTAAGCAGCACTAGTGTATTGGTTAACCCCCCTCTACCATTTTTACCCCTCCCTACTTTGGCTCTTTTACTTTGAGTGTAGTGTTTTGAACTCTTGAACTATCCTATTTGGACAAAGAAATACTGACCCAGAGAGACAGATGGTGTGGTTACTGGTGGGCTCAATTTTATAGCAATGTTTCTATTTCCCTCTTTGATCCTCCCACCTAGATTTTTAGGATCAACTGTCTACCTCCTTCAAAGCTATAGATTTTTATTTTATTCATAAAATTCCATGGTTTAAAAAAATGGTTGAAAGGAATGTATAAATTAAAATATGGTTTATAATCCCACCACCCACAGTTTAACCCATGGTTAAAATTTGGGTGTCTATGCTTCTGTGACTGCATAATCAATTTTTTAAAATTGCAATTATATTAGAGAGGCAATGTTTTCTATGCTGCCTTGTCTCAAATTCTGGTGTGATGATCTACTTGGGCTGTATAATTTTGAGTGAATTACTCAAACTCTCTGTGCTTCAGTTTCTTCACCTTTAAAATGGATAATAATAGTCCCTACCCCCAGGATTGTTAGAAAGCATAAATGAGTTATACTTGGAAAGCACTTAGAACAGTGAGAGGAACATAATACTAAAAAAATTGTTAATTGAACATTGTTTTTTTATTATATGAATACTATTTTGTAATCTGCTTTTAAAAAATACACTGTGCATATTTTCTAATGTTATTTATGACTAATAATACATGCCTGACTAAAAATCCATTATATAACTGTACGATAATTTATTTAATCAATTTCCATTGTTGGATATTTATTGTTGTCAGTGTTTTGCATAGTAATAAATAACCCGATAGTAAATGTTTAGGCACATCTCTGATTATTTCCTAGGGCAAGTTCCTAGAAGTAGAATGCTGAATCAAGAGGTATCAACCCTTTTTAGGCTTTTGCCAAAATGCCTTCCAGAAATGTCTTGTGAATTTGTGCTCCTAATGCATGAGACTTCTATTTCCCCACAGCCTTCCCAGCTCTGGCTATTGTGCTTTCAAAAATTTCTTGCCAGTCTGTCGTTTGCATAACCAGATAGTGCTCTCTATTTTCCAAAGCTCTACTCTTCTGAGTTGTTCATTTTCTTTAATCTCAGATCCCTTTTGAGTTGTTTCCCCTCCTCTTTTAATCTACTATGTCCTTTAATCTTAAATTCCTGCCCTGTTACTATTCCAAACCTTTTCTTTTCTTTCTGATTTCTTTACACCATTTCCTGTCTACCCATTTGGAGTTAGATTAGCGTTCTGTTTTGTGCAGGTATGAGCTATACATCTAGTAGATGGATACCATGGGAACACAGGAACTTTTTTCATTGAGCCCAAATCTAACCAAAAATGAAGCTGTTCCCAAATGGACTCATCTACTTTATAAACTAGTAAAATCCCTGTTGCCTGAAGTATTTGGCCATGCAGACAAGCATCTGAAAACTGTGGAAGGTATTCTTACTGTGGGAAGTAAGTTAACCTATATATCGGTCAGTGTCCGACCAGGAAAATAGAAACTACTCTAAGTATTTAAACGCAGAAGGAATTTAATTTAGGGAATTGATTACACAGGTGATTGGAGAGCTTAGAAGCAACATGAGATCAGTAATATCAAGAAGTGGACACCACCCCTAGGCTAGGAGGAAAGAGAGAGAGGGGCTGATGGAGTCATCTGGAGGTGTCTGGGCCATAGTGGGCCTGTCTGTTGGGAGCTGGACCACAGGGGTGATACAGATGCTTCTTGTCACCTGAGGCAGAGTGGGAGGGGAGAAACACCCTGGTTTTCCTCTTCTCCCTCTTTAATCTCCTCCCAATGTCTCCCATTGGCAAATTCAATCAGAAACCAGTTGTGGAATTGTATGTAGCCTTAGGTCAACCTGGCCGTGATGCAGAGCAGAGCAGGGGAAGGGAGTAGAGGGGATCTGAGTGCAAACAGGCCAAGGCCAGGCACAACGACCTCTGGAGTCCCTTCAAGTCCGCAGGCAATAGGGCAAAGTCCAAAGCATGCTGGCCCTGGAGAGGTAGGCAGTCCTGGGTTTGAATCCTGACTCTGTCATCTACTGGCTCTCTGGCCTTGTGCAAATCACTTAACTCCCCCGAGCTTCAGTTTCCTCGTGTGTATAAAAGGGGGCAGAGCAATCTTTCCTTTTGGAAGCTTTGCCTAGGGTTGGGGGTTGGTGATAAATTTCCCAATAA
Organism: Daubentonia madagascariensis; assembly: GCA_023783475.1. Taxonomy (NCBI): domain Eukaryota; kingdom Metazoa; phylum Chordata; class Mammalia; order Primates; family Daubentoniidae; genus Daubentonia; species Daubentonia madagascariensis. The sequence goes on from JAKFHU010002088.1 coordinate 9,077,366, forward strand.
TGATTCTGGGAGATTGAAAGTTTCATGCATGACTGATTCATTCATTCCACAAATATTTATGGGAACTCACTGTTTTCTGGAAATGATCTAGACATGGTCCCCACCCTGGAGGAGATGTTATTCCATCAAGAATGACAGATGGTCCAAGAGATAAATCTCAGGGCATGATGGTATGGGAATGTTTGTAGAAAAGGGAGCCATGGGACATCTCTGCCTAGGGAAGTGGGAGAAGGATTCAGTGAGGGGATGGTATTTGAGTTGTGTTTTTACATATGGGTAGGAGTTTGCCAGCTGCAGAAATATGTACCAAAATATAGAGTTATGAAAGGACACAGGTGTTGGGGAATGCTGAGCTGGTCACATGGGTGGGGCCTTGAGGGGTCCATGGTTGAGGTGGTGGTAGGAACAGGTGGGAGATGTGGCTAGACGTGGAGGAGAAAGCCAGTGTGTGAAGGGCCTGGTCTAAGAAACTAACGACTTTATTCAGTGGGGAATGAGAAGTTAGCAGAGACTTTTAAATCAGTGAGCAACCCACCATCTCTAACCTAGAATTTTATAAAGTGCCACATCTTCCCAGACAGTCTTATGGCCTCAGCCAAAGGGCTGATGTATGCAGTTATATAAAGCAGGGGCATGTGTACATCTCATAAGACATTAAAAAGTATGAATCAGAAAAATGAGCACAGGGGTTTTCCCTTAATGTTAAATTCAGAACGGAAAGAGTCATTAACTTATCCTGCAGAGGCTGAAGGGCTCAAGGTAAATATTTAAAAGGTTCTCCCTCTCATTTCCACAAAGCCAAGAACATCAGAGATGGGGTGATGATGCTTGTGGCTATGAGACAGGATTTCAAGGGTTCTGATGAAATGTCTGCTGGCCTGAATCTGTCTGAATGCTGAAAAGGACTTTGTGTTACCATAACTGAAAGGAAAACACAAAATGATGGTAATATAGCCCTTTATGCTTTTCAGAGCCCTTTCACATACATTATCTCATTTAAGCTTTGTGACAGTTGTATGCAGCAGATTGGGCCCATCTTAGAGATGACGAAATGGAGGTCTGAGAGTTTCGTACCTTCCCTAGGGTCCAAGAAGAAATTACACCCAAAGCTGCAACTGGATTTGTAGGTATACAAGCCAGTGCCTTCCCCAAACCCAAGGGACTTCTCTGCCTACCTGTTTCCTTCCATATGCCAGGACAGCTTCTTTGAGGTCTTGAACTGTGTGCAGCCTCCTCCTGTGACCTTTGGGGCGGTAGGGGCCTTTTCTCCTCTCTTCGGGTGTCCATGCTGATATGGCTAAACCTTCTGAATAAAGGATCAGGGCACCCTTTCTAGTACTGAAAGTTTTAGGAAGAAAGAGGGTCCAGGAGTGCTGGCTGGCATTGTCCTCATCCTGAGGTTTTCTGACCAGTACATAATCTTCTGGGGACTTCCAGTTCAAATAATCCTGCAATAAAAAGAAACCACCTTGATCGAGCTATTGTGGAAGACTTTTCTATAGCAAATACTGCTCGTGCAAGGTGTTTGACATTGTTTTAGTTACTGATTTTCTCTGAATTGTTCACATGGTGTCACGCAACACGATTACTCTTCTTAGCAACTGCTTTTCTCTTCACATCTCAAAATTAGTAGAACCCAGGGCATGGTTCTGTATTACCCCATACAACTTTCAGGAGAGCCATTCATGCCTGGAGGCTTAACTCTGGTAGAGTGTAGGTTACAGGCCAATTAAAGTTTCCTGGTATGCAAGTAAGTAGTCATAATTATCAAGAGCAGCAGATAACTTTGAAATTAGACCTGGACTAGCTGGCAGTTTAAATAGGAGAAAACCATTCCAACCCACCACCATTTCAGCTATACACAGGGAGAATTTCTATACATTCCAGATGCTATGTAACATTACCTAATTTGGCTATTTAGGAGCCTATAAAGTGGTTACATATCTTGTAAGTAAGTAAATGCCATTGGCCATAGAGGTCCTTTGAAACTTGATATGTCTTTTAACACAGCAAAGGTCAAATATCATGACAAGCTACCATGACAATGGAAATCTCTGTATGACCCCCAAATTGCAAAGTGCCCCCAGTGGATTTCTTATTCCTGGCAGGATTCGATGAAATAAAATTCCAGTACAACAAGGGAATTTTACCACCTCTTTAAAATCTTCTAAAATGAGATTTTTTTGGCCTATATTAAATATGAGTCCTGTGGGTTGAATTCCAGAAAGTTCAAGGAAGCCATTGAAATGGCACGAACACCCAGCATTTCAACCACAGAGCACAACTTCTAAAAACCAAGCAACCATCAACTTGCCTAGAACCCAGGTGGAAATTCTGGTCTTGAACCAAACCATCTGAATTCCAGACAATCTGGAATCTCCGTTGGTCTCAAGCAAAGGAGGCTATAAGTCAGTGTGCAAGTGGAAGGAAGAGGACCCCAGTGACAATCTTGGTGTGTCAAGAAAACTACATTATTTTCTTGTGTTTCATGAAGGAGGAGGGAAGAGCTACCAGGGACTCCCCCCAACCTCACTAACAACACAAACCAAGACACATGGTTCACCCCCAAATGGAAAAACAGAGTATTCCTCCCCCGCCCCCAAAATGTGCCTTTATTCAGCTGTAAGACTCACCTCTGGTTCAAAATAGACTTCTAACTTCTGTTTGTTCTGGACCAACTTCCCATGTCCCCGGCTCAGGAGAGAGAGCGTGAACATGTTTCCCCTCTGATCACCCCTTCTCAAGGGCAGTTCATCTTGGTTTTGAAGGCTGAAAACTGGTCACACCTTAAGATTTCCAAAGCTCAGCAGCAAGCCCAAGAAGACCACAAACACTGGGCCTTTTATTAAATACATTTTCCCTTTTACAGCAGCTTCTTAATAACAACCAGCCACACAGTTTAGACAGTGTGTGTCTTTGTCAAGAAGAAAAATAAACCGCATACCCAGACTCCTCAAGCCCTGGATTGTCTCCTTTCTGGGCAACTTCTCTCTCCCTTTTGCCTGAGCCCTTGTTGTCCCTTGGTCCTGGTTGCTCTGTTACCGGCGTGTGCATCTACAGATCTGGGCCACAGCACCATCCTTCTCATTGTGAGCAGAGGTTGTTTTCTAGTTACTATGGCAGCACAGGGAAAGGAAGTCCCTTAAACCAACCCAGGCGAGGCAGAGACGGCTGAGGGCAGTGTTCATTCACTGGGTGGGGGTAAGGGAGGTGTCAATGGACATTGAAGGGACTGGGCTCAGGTTGCAAGTCCTGATTGTGTGGGGTGAGGGCCATGTTGGGGTGTTTTGAGAAAGTGTCTCCCCCTTTCTCCTGATATGTGAGCCTGTCACTGTCAACTAACCATTAACGGACTCCAGGAGTTGTCTAAGTCACCTAAAGCCACTGGTGACGTTCTCCTTGGCTGAGCTCCAGCAACCCCACGACTGGGCATGAGCCTTATTATGGTAGTTGATGCTTTACATGAGTGAGTGGGGGATACCGGCAATCTCTACTTTCCTTTGCATGCCTGGTTCGAAACTGGGCAACTCCCATTCCCAGAGGAGGGTACTTTGGAAATGTGGGTGAGGGGAATTTTGATTGTCACAATGACTAGGGGCCACTGCTGGCATTGAGCAAGCAGAGACCTGGGATGCTAACTTTGGCAGTGTGAGAGACTGTCCTACATAATGAAGAATTGCCCTGCTAGAATGCCAGTGGCACCCCCTTTGAGAAACACTGTTATGGCCTGGGATGCTTGGTTCTGTTTGATGCTGACCCTGTGAGGAGCACAGGACAGGAGGGAAGAGGGTCAGGGAACAAAAAGATCCCTTTGCTGGTGCTCTAGGACCCTGCTTTGGTCTAGAAAAGCAAGCTGCCCTGTCATCTGTCAGGGGAACTACCCTGGCAGTCTTGTGGGAGTGCCCCCTGCTGGCTTATATGAAGAAGTACAACAGGCTACAGGCCCACTTAGCTTTATGAGCTCCCTCTGTGGCCCTTTCCCCGGAGGCTCACGTCTCCTGAAGAAGAAATAGAGGTCATGCTGCAAAACTGGGTTTATCAGGGGAATCAAGACAGTGAATGCAGAGGCTCAAAACTGAATTTAGTCAAAACCACAATGAGATACCACTTTATACATACTAGGATGGCTATTTAAAAAACACAGAAAATAACAAGTGTTGGTGAGGATGAGTAGGAATTGGAACCCTTGTACACTGTTGGTGGGAATGTAAAATGGTGCAGCCTCTATAGAAAATGGTATGGCAGTTTCTAAAATAAGTAAACATAGACTTACCATATGATCTAGTAATTCCACTTCTGGCTATATACCCAAAAGCAGTGAAAGCAGGGTCTCAAAGAGATGTTTGTACACTCATGATCAGAGCAGTGCTATTCATAAGAACGAACAAGAATGTGGAAGCAACCCAAGTGTCCATCAACAGATGAATGGATAAACAAAATGTAGCATATACCATACAATGCAGTATTATTCAGCCTTAAAAAGGAAGGAAATTTGAACACATGCTACAACATGGATGAACCTTGAAGACATGCTAAGTGAAATAAGCCAATCACAAAAGCACAAATGTTGTATGATTCCACTTATGTGAGGTACCTAGAGCAGTCAAATTCATCGAGACAGAAAATGGAATGGTGGTTGCCGGGGGCTGGGGGAGAGGGAAATGGAAAGTCTGTGTTAAATGTGTACAGAGTTTCTGTTTGGGAAGATGAAAAGTTCTGGAGATGGATTCACAATAATGTGAATGTACTTAATGCCAAGGATCTGTAAACTTAAATATGGTTAAAATGATAAATTTATGTTATGTATATTTTACCACAATTAAAAACTTTTTTTCCAAATGTATAGCAAAACCCTCCCGAAAATGAATTTAGCACTTCATAACCTGAAAGTGGATTGGTCAGCATTATTGTGGAGGGACCCCCTCACAGCAGGTGAGACAAAATCCTACAAAAGGAGGGTTCCAAATAGTTTACAGGGGTCTTAGGCTACCATTGTTCCCTCCCTTCACCTTCCCCACCCCTTCAAAGTGCACAAAGGACCCTTCAACAAAACCTTCCTGAGACACGACCCTTGGGCTGAAGGTGCTCCCGGTATCTGAAAGATGATGTGACAGCTGTGTCAAGGGAGGTGGAGATAAGGCAATGCTCCCTAGGAGAAGAGGTGACTGTGTGTGCATGACAGAGGCAGGGCACAACAGTGGTGGGTTATGAAGATGAGGGACATTAGAGGTAGGCTTTAAATGGCAGGGGTTTGCTGGGAAGATGTGAGAGCAAGGCAAGGGGAGATGAAAGAGGATATGGCAGGAGGCAGGGACAGGAAATTTGACGTCTCTGGGGAAGGGGTGACTTCTCTGGTGTGGCCAAAGCTGCAGGTCGTGTGGACAGAGATGAGACTAGACAGACAGACAGGTCAGCTGGCTGAGGCCATGAAGGCCACATCCACCCTGCTAAGGCATTCTTCAGGCAGGTTTTTTAAAGCAGGGGGCTGATGGGATTCCATCTGGGTTTTTAGAAAGATAACTTGAGAAGTGTAAAAAGGATGGATAGAAGGAGGGATGCTTATCTCACAAACCTTTGGGTGAACTTTCGGGGCTTGCACCCCAGGCCAGTCTTCCTTTGGATTTGAATGAACTTGTCAAACAGGTCAGGAATAATCACTTGCTAAATGGCCTTTGAGTGAGACAGAGAAAGCGAAACTCCATACCAGCTGCAATGAAATATAAATCTTACCATTTTGAAAATGCCATTGCTCCAGAAAGAGAGTAAAGGAGCATAAGATAACTTGATGGAGCCCTTGGGAACCCAGTGAGAACCACTATTGTTAGCTGAGGGATTACTCCAAGTTTCTCCAGTGGAAATTCTTTCCCTAAGTGCACTTGACTTTGAAATGTTAACTCATCCATAAATAGTGAATCAAGGCCCCAAGAAGTGCTCTTTCTGAGCATAGGTTGAGTGAGCATCTCACCTAGGACAATGCCCAGGTGTCCATTTGGCCCTCCCAAAGCTGTGGCAAGGCTACCAGGCCCCTCTGGGGTTGTAATCTGTGAGCAGCCAGACCATAGCCCAAAGTGGGCCTCTCCTAAACCATCGTGTTTACATATATGCTGTTTAATATGGACAATGAACAGGTCCAAAGATCAATTAATAGACATTTAAAAGCATTTACTCAGTCCCCACAACAGTTTATGGAAAGTGCATTTAGAAAGCAATCGAGGTTATTGCCATTCTAAAGTGCTTGAGGATCTCAGATGAAAGGCCCTTGTAACTGGAAAGTATTTATAACTCAAGAAGAACCCCTCCACACCCATGTTATACAACACCAACACCATCTCCTGGCACGCCTGACCTGTCAGTCCATGCAGCATGTCTGTTTGAATTACACTGTAAATTCTATAGGGTGGAGACTTTGTTTTTATCGTTTGTAAGGCATCATGAATAACCAGGGCACTCTGTAAATAAATAGAAACCACACGAAACAAAGAAAATAGATGCTATTCAACGGCCACGTTCCCAGTGCATTCAGGAATTCATCCCTTGTTCCAAAGTGCTCAGGGTAAATGAATGTTACTCTGGAGAAGGCCTATGTGATAGTGTCAGAATCATCCCCTTCTGAAAATAAGTGTAATAGTGTTTTCTAGTAATTTTATTCATCTTCAGGGGCAGTATACAAGAAGAGTCATTGGCGTTGCCCTTGTTAGCCAAAGAGAAAAGATCAGTGCACAGAGAGATGAAATCATTTGCACAAAGCCATGAAGCAAACCAGAAGTGAAATGAGATCTCGTCCAAATTTGGCCCTAACTCCAGCTTGTTGTCCATCTCATTTCTGTAGCAGGGTAGTAGGAACTATTCATAAGAAGCTCCATCATGACTAATGTCCAGCTATCAGGAAGCAGCTATGACTGTGGCCACCACAGAACCCTCTTCTGCCATGAAGCTGGCAACTGGACGCTGGACTTCTGGTCTGGCTGCCATGATTGCCTCCTGACACCCAGATCTCCCCGACCTTGCTTCTTATCACTTTATCGTGCAAATCTAGTTGCAAGGGAGTCTAGGAAATAAAATTTTCAGCTTTTTAAGCTCTTGCACTAGAGGGAAGGTAGAATAAGGGTTGATAGAGCCATCCACGGTTATCTGCCATGAATGCCAAAGAGAAGTTGCATGAGAAAATCAAAACAAAGATTTTTTAAAATATGGGCTGTGTATATGACAAGCAGCACTACCTTGCGTTATTAAAGTTCTTTCCATTTGCTTGTGTTTTATACCCTCCACTAGGCTGTAAGTCTTTGAAAGGTAGGGACTACAATTTATAATCCTCAGTGCTCCCCATAGCACCCCTTGCATATAGCAGCAGCTGAATGAATATTTGTTTGCTTTTCAACATGTCCAAAAAGATGTATAATTATCTTTGAGCCAGTATGAAGATATATGAAGAAGGGAATTAGGTCAAAACTTGTTTTAGGCTGGGCGAGGTGGCTCATGCTTATAACCCTAGCACTTTGGGAGGCTGAGGTGGAAGGATCACTTGAGGCCAGGAGTTTGAGACCAGCCTGGGCAATATAGTGAGACCCCGTCTCTACAGAATATTTTTAAAAAATAGCCGGGCGTGATGGTGCGTGCCTGTAGTCCTAGCTACTTGGGAGGCTGAGGCAGGAGGATCGTTTGAGCCCAGGAGTTTGAGGTTGCAGTGAGCTATGATGACACCACTGTGCTCTAGCCCAGGCAATAGAGACCCTGTCTAAAAACAAATGAACACACACCTATTTTAGTAGTTAGTAGTTTGACATAGTACAAAGCTTAGACCCTAGGTTAAAGACACTGACCAACCCAAGGCATAGTATACAATGGCTGAAAGGGCACCAACAGAATCAGTGTAGAAGATAGAACCTTCTAAACTTGTTAGAAGCAGCACAGGCTTGCTAAAAAGATGTTACTTGGCTTATTCAGTGACTAGGGCTAATTCTCATGTGGTCCAGGCAGGTTTGAAAGAAGAAAAGGCAATAAAGAATACTCTAGAATCATTGCAAGGAAGAAAGTGTCAGCATTGAATCCCTGCTTCCTTTCCCTCCTTAGGTATAAATTATGGCCACATGGCCCATACAGTTCAGAGGGAGAGGAGTAGAGATCTATTTATTTTAGATCATTCTGAAGGGTTTGCTTTGGGAGTCTAAAATATTTAGTCATGCCTTTGCTCAGGGCATCATTTTATTAGTAGGAGCACTCACAGTAATTGCAAGCTTCTAAATTTATGGTGGAGAGCGAGTGAGTTTGTAGAAGAAATAAAAACCATACATTCTTGGTTCTTTTGTAACACGGGGAAAATCACTTAAGTATCATCCGGCTAGTAGCTCAGTCACTGGGGGCAAAAGTAATGAACCTTCATACCACCTATTGAAGGTGACAAAAGCAGGGATGATTTTCATTCTAAGGGGAGAATCTCAGAGCAGATGTCATTCATTGAGACTACATGGATTCTGATAATTTAGTAACATTGAATGTTAGAGTAAGAAGATAAAATGTTTTATTTATGTCTTTGGTTTGGTTGTGGGTAAATTCTTCTTTTGATTTTTATTAAATTGTTACAATGATTTTCATTTAATTAACAAATGAAATTATTTATATAAGGCTCTGAGTATAGTGCCAGGCACATAATACACGCTCAATAAATAGAAAATATTGTTTAACAAATACTTCTATCTCATAATTTAGAATATACAGGAATTGTCTCCCCACTATTAGCAAACAGTAGAGAGGGTTTTGCTTCACAAACTGATGCTCTGAAAGTCATTTCCTCACTGTAGGGAATCTAACTTACATAGACAATAAATCACTAGACTGCACAATAGATACTTCTCTGTCACTTGGCTTCCAGCTCACTGTTTAAACTCTACGATGAGAATAATTTTTATATTTCTATCACAGAGTAAAAACTGTAAACTGCTAGTCATTTTAGAGAAATGTTAATGTGATGTACAAAACATGTCTCTTTTTAGGAACATATCAATTGCATAACCCAAGGTGTACACAAATTTTCTTCCAGTTGCCTACATTAGTGAGATTTTGATGTTCAAATTGTCCCCACCATTAGCCCCAGGAGGGAAGCAGCCAGGGAGCTGGAACTGACGGTCTGAGGAAAAAGAAGAGCTGTCAGGGAGCCTGGGGGTTTGGAGAACCTTCCCCTCTAGGCCTACGCATTGCTAGAGTTCACCTTGTGAATCAAGGAGCTCTTAGCCCATGGGTAACCTTACTGCCTTATTCAGCCTTTATAGCTTCCTTCAGGAAAGCATTTAGGTCTTCCTGAGAACTGATTAAGATGCAAGTACCTCTGCAGAGGTTGAATTAATCAGGCTGTGCAGGAATGAAACTCAGAGAGGATGCCTGGATTGGGCACCAATGGAAGAGGGCGAAGCGGGGCAAGTCGGAGGAGCCCTGGGCGGTAGGTCGGGAGGCCCATGCGCAGCTGCTTTGCCTGCGTTCCCTACCCCCATCCCCCGTTTTCCCAGAGAGCCAGCCTATGCCCCTGCTCCTCCAGGCAACAATCTTAAAATGAGGCACAGCTTGCCAATCTCTGGCTGGCCCCAGGAGGCTCTGTGAGCACACATTCAGGGAAGAGGGGAAGCATTTCCCGTTATCTCACAGAGCACACCCACCTGGGCCAGCGGAGTCGCTTCTCCAGAGGCTGAGAGACCAAATAAAACTCATCCGTAGGTGTGCCCTCTAATCCTAGCACTTTGGGAGGCCAAGGTGGGAGGATTGCTTGAGGCCAGGAGTTCGAGACCAGCCTGGGCAAGAGCAAGACCCCCGTCTCTACTAAAAATAGAAAAAATTAGCCAGGTGTGCTGGCACATGCCTGTAGTCCCAGCTACTCGGGAGGCTGAGGCAGGAGGATGGCTTGAGCCCAGGAGTTTGAGGTTGCAGTGAGCTATGATGATGCCACTGCACTCCAGCCTGGGCAGCAGAGTGAGACTGTGTTGCAAAAAAAAAAAATAGAAACAAAAACAAAACAACAACAACTCAACCGTAAGTTGAGAGGAATTATTAGTGCTATGACAAGTGGGATCAGACATGAGCAGTCCTCTCTGCAGAGCCCCATGCTCCCCAGCCGGCCCTCGCTCCTGCCTACCTCTGATGCAACCCACTCTAAAGCTGGTGTCCAGGGGAGTTGTTAGTTGAGCAGGGAGAACACCTGTGAAATGGTACGCTCCAGTGGCAGATACTGACAGCAGGGGTGGCTTGGATTTTCAGGTTTTACAGTAATTCTTCTCTTGACCCACTGTCTAGACATGGTTAGGTGTAGAAAGGGTTAACAGGCCTTGAAGGACTCAGCTGCCAAGTACACTCAATGCTCAGTCCAGCACTCCCAGCTTGTATTCTTATGCTGCTGGAGTGGCCTGTTCATGGCATCTGGTTCCCTGGCAACAGCTTTCATTGGCTCAATCAAAGCCCTTTCTTCTTGAGAAAGCTCCTACTGAGACGCCCACCACCACTACGAATCACCATCTTAACTCAGTGTTTAGGATGCAGCTGGTATGAAAAACAGCATTTGTGGATGTGAGAAGATAAAGCGATGAACAGGTTAAGTACACCTGTCTTGTGTGAACCTTGCAGTGGTTTTCTACGGGACCAGTTGGAAATTACCTGCTTTTTTACTGGGACAGAGAAAAAGGCTGGGCCAGAAAGTTTCCCAGAGCTGGAGTTCTTTGTTCAGCAGGAATCCATGAGCCTCTGTGATTCATGACTAGCTGTTTACTGGTCTGATCAGGATATAACTGCAGGCTCTGTGCTCTGACAAGGGGCGTAGCTGAGCTGAGGGAGTTCAGACAACGAAATCCATATTGTGGAAGGCTTGTCTCCAGCCAGCAACAAACTGGGGAGAGAAGTCTGCCTCCATTAGAACCTGAGGAGTCCGGCAGCTGCTTTACCTTCCCCAAAAAGTCTCTGCAGCTCCAGATTTGCTAAGAATAGCAGTAAAAAGTAGCTCTTCATGCAGCATTTGGAAAAAAGAGTTAACTAGATTCTCTAACTAATATAAAGATGGAAATTCTTAGGGGGAATTCTTCAGTCTTACTAAGAATAGCTTTGAGGTTTCTTGTTTTGTCTAGGGAATAAATAAAATGAAAAGCCACAAAGTAGAGTTGAGGAAGAAGGCAAGCTGTGCTCACTTTTGGTTCACCTGTGTCAATCCATTTAATTCATTTTGTCTTTTTCTAAACCAAATTTCATCTCACGCACTTATACTCACTGAAATCTAAGCACATAGCATATTCAGGAAATAAAGGGGTTAAAAATCCACAGTAATATTTATGAAAGATGTTGGTTTTGGGCCTGGCCATCCACTCTAGCACTTGTGCTGCTCTAACCTTCTGGTTCCTCAAGAGAAAACAGTCATCTTACTCATGATGGTGAGATGTAACAAGACAGTTGACAATTCAAAGGGACGGGGTTTGTGACTGCTGTGCTTGGGAGTGAAAACTGAGGTGTGCAAGTGAGCAAAGGCCCTTTCCTGCTGTGTGTGTGGATGAATGACTCTCCGCGTTTGACCCACTAGCCTGTCTGCAGCTTAGCAGGGTCAGGGCTCTTGGGGGTGCTATGTCATATGTTGTTAAAATATGTTATGGAGGGCACTTAACAAAACAACATGTGTTTGAGAACTATCTGGGAACCAGGCCGGTCTGTCCCTTATCAGGTGTGTAATGGGCAAGTTCTTAATCACTCTGCGCCTCAGTTTCCTCATCTGGAAAATGGGGATAATAGCACTGTTATACAGGGATGTCGCAAGGACTAGGAGAAATGAAGTACCTGGGCTCCACCTCCATAGATTCTGATTAAATTGTTGTGGAATAGGGCCGTGGCACTGATAATTTTTAGAAGCTCCCCAGGTGATTCTAGTGCTCAGCCAGCGTTAAGAGCCACAGATGCTGCATATAGAAGGTACTCTATGGTTATTTACTTTTTAGGCTGAGGAATTCCTCAAATATTATGGATTCCTGGGGATGGAGATGAGAAGGAGATAGTATTTACAGAAACAAAATTCCTTCACTTCTTTTTCAGATCTAAGAGCTACATAGATTGGAATGGAGGTGTGGTCCAGTGCAGTGGAAATGGTCTCTCCCCTTTGTGCCTTTCCACATAGGTCTTAATCTAATAGTTTTTTCATTAAAAAAGAAAAAAATTATTGAGCATCTTCTATATGAATGTTTTGGTGAGAGATTAAATAGTATAATAGAGATAAATAGATAAATAGCATAGTCCCTGACCTCATGAAGCTCATAGCCTAGCAAGGGAAATAAGACATACTACATTGAACTTACATGATACTGGGCTTGACATAATTCAATAGTAATACCCCAAGATTTTTTTTTTCCTGGGGGAAGTGTAATAGTGTGACACAGGAAGTTTCAAGTCACTCTGAATGGGGGACTCATTTTCAGCTTGGACTCTAATTAGGAAGTGATTCTTATTCTTTCCAACAAAGGATAGCACAAAGACCAAGACAATAAAGACACAGAACCCTTAGTTAGAGCATTAAACTTTATACCACACAGCCATTTTCCTTAGTTAGGAAAATAGACAACAAACATTTATAGGGCATACTTTTTAAGGAAGAAAATCTTTGGAATACATCAATGGAAAGATGAATGGTACTTAAAGGCTATATATACAGTAAATATATAAACAAAGACAGAACTTTCTGTGGTTGGTAACAAGGTGGCGCAGCTCAAAGCAATGTGGGACACTGGGTCTTAAAATCCCAGAACCTGCAAGAAGATTCCAAGTTGATCCCAAAACTGTTCTTTGGGCCACACTGTTGTGAGTTTTTACTAGTTCTTTAGAGTGGACACAGAGGAGACTGGTGTTAGAACCCCTTGTGTATTCTTTGGAGTTAAATTCTGTACAAGAATATAGCATAGGGACGGCAAATAGGGTTCCTATTACGCACCAAATCCAATCAGTTGGTAGTGGCTGCCTAGAACACTTGATTGGGAATAATTCTAGGAGTCTTGGCCTAGTGAAAAAGAGCTCCATGAGTGTTTGGTGATGTCTTCCCTAGGTAAGGGAGGGAGAGTGAGTTGTGGTCTATATGCTGAATTGCCAACTTGATGTTGTAAACTATATAGAACTCTCATTACAGGGTGTGGATTTAATCATTCTTAAAATTCCTTTTGGTATCAACCTAAAGTCAAAGTCAAAAGTTAAAGAACTATTCCATTTATTATATTAACCCTAGTTCCTCAATTCCAAGTGCCATATATTTTAAGTATATTACTGATTTAATAACAGATTTTTCAGGGGGAAAACCGTTATAATAAATAGGAACACTAAAAATAATATTTATCCATATATTCTTTTTTAACACCTCATTCAGTGTTTGAGAATAAACCTCTTTCAGATTTAATCTATGGATTCTTCCAAACCATTTGTGGCCATGGGCAGTTGTGTATGGCGTCTGTCACAGGGGTTCTCTGTTTTTCATCCCCTGGGCTAGTGATCTTGACCTCCTTAGCAAATGTAGGCCAGGCAGTCTAATTTTTAGCCATTGTGGAATACCAGGGTTTCATTTATATTTCCTGTTTGGTTAAACTCATAGTTTTGTCCTTCCCTTAATTAGATTATTCATTTCTAGAAAGTAAACAGCTTCTTTTGAAAGTCACTCAGAAGCTTCTGAAAGATGTTTGGCACCTGACAGTGACTTTGTAATGAATGAGTTGATCACACCAAACTCCCTTAACTTTAAAACTTCTGCTATTTCTCCTGAAAAATCTGGCAATTTTCATTGTGTATGATTACAGTGCCCATTGTGTAGACTGGCAATCCTCTTCCCATGTCCTCTGAAGTGCTTGGCTGTTGTTTTGCTAGAAGACTTGAAAGTGTAGTCATGCCTTCAGCAATAAATATTTGCTTCACTTATTGTAAATATGCCTCGCTAAGTTCTCCCATGGGCAGACAAGAACAATGCTTTCTCAATTTACTCTCCTGCCAGCAGGTGGCAAATTTCTTTTGACATAAATTATAAGCTGCATTTCAATTTTAGAAATGTAAAAAATGTGAACAAATAAGAGTCTGAGAATAAAGGAAATAAAGCCAATGTCTAAATGAGGCAAACCTTGAGTATTCAGGTCAAAATTTCAGTGCCCAGAGTAAGAAAATGAGGTAAGCAGCCTCCACTTCCACCTCAGTCCCCTGACAGAATAGTCTTACAGGGTTTCGTTGCATCTGGGTGTGCTGTGTATAACACACACACAATACAAACTAGAAAGTAATACAAGATAGAAAATGTTAAGTTGTGTAAGAGAGGGATGCAGAAAATGCTCTGGGAATTCAGAGAGGGATAGGGTACTTCAGCTTGTATAAATCAGGGCAGGGGAGCAGGTGGCTTTCAAGTGGGTGTTGAAGAAACAGGTACTGAATGGGGCCATGTGGAGAGGAGAGGCCACCTGTTGTAGCCATGATAAAGCACCTCTCAGATCCCCAACTTCAAGGGGCGTGATTGACCGAGGGTCCCAGGTGCTGGGCTCTGAAATTCATCACCACATTTGCGCTGAGGCCAAGCTTCCCATAGACAGCTCCTAGCTGATGACTGAGTAGGACAGATATGCTACAGCAAACAGGCTTGATTTTGGAAACTCTGCAGATGTGGGACTCCTCTGAGGGTGACCTTGGCTCAAGGACTCCCGATAGCCTTGTGGCACTTTCTTAGAACTGCACAGCAGTCTAAGACACTTCCATCCAACCCTCCTTCCTTCTCCCTCTCCTTTGCACGAGCCAGATCTGTGCCCAGTCTGACGGTTCTCCTGGCTCCCTCCCCATTTTCCCTCACAGGTGTTTTCCCAAATAAATCTCTTGCACATCTAATCCTGTCTTGACATCTGCGTCTTGGAGGTCCTGGACGGACACACAATCCTTGTGGAGATGCCAGGTGGGTATCCCCAGTGCATTCCAAATCTACTGTTTCCTTTGTTTTGTTATTTCCCAGCCCTTTCTCAATTACCACTATTTTTTAGAAGTTGGCTCTATTGGATATTCTCCAGGATAAGAGACATCTTAGGCAGTAAGCAGTGCACATGGGAAAGTAAGAGAAAAGTAAGCAGGCCTACAGGATAATTAGAAAAAATCCTAATTTTTTTCTTATTATTCTAATATTTTTTAAAGTTTTTTTTTTAACAGAATGGCATATTTTATTAGTAGGACTCTTTTCATTACAAATGACAGAAACTCAATGCAAACTAGATTAAGCAAAAGAGTTTATTCTGATGATGACGACATTGAGCTGCATCTCAGGAACAGCAGAAGCAGGGACCTGAGGGGCATTAGTGTGTTGTTGCTGCTTCTCATATCTGGGGCCCATGAGACGGCCAGTAATGGCACCTGAATGCTACATCCAACAGCCCAGGGACATAAAGAGAGATTAACTTCTTTTCAATTCCAGTCGTAATTCCCAGGGCAAAGCTCAACTTGGTCCAGCTTGGGTCAGCCCCCTACCCTCACATCAGTCAATTGAGGCTGGGGGGCTGCGGGGAGGAAGGGACCGTGATAGGTCCATGTCATACCAACATGGTGGGGTCCACGTGTGCTCTGTCTGGTGGAGGAAGGAAGGAGGGCTGCTGAGAAGACCACATCGTATTTACATCACACACAGTATGTTTGCGGTGTCACTGCTGCTCAGCCATGTACAAGCACCCAGACCTCACTCTTCTGCACAGAGCTTAATATCCTCTGAGCAAGAGACAGGACAGGGGTGAACTCAGGTCAGGGCGCAGAGCTCTTGGATTTGATTCATGTGGATTTTCAGAGCTTCAGCAAGAGGTTTCAGCTCCATTAGGGCCTGTAACCCCAAAGTTACTGGAAACCCTCTCCCACCTGCCCCAAATCATCAGATATGCTGTGCTATACCTTCAGGTATATATCTGACCAGAAAGAATCTGCATGGCATAGGTTTAGAGTCAGGAGATCTGAGTTCTTATTTGGTTATGTCTTTAACTAGCCGTATGCTACTTAGTGTATCTGCACTGAAATTTCTTCAACTCTTCAACTGGGGAATTAGACAAGTGAAGGTCGCTACCCACTCAGAGATCCTATGATTCAATACACTGTCAGTCTGTAAAGGATCTGCTGGGTGTTTGCTTAGTACTACCTTCTCACTTGAAACTAACTTCCTTCCTTCAGTACTTCCTTTCTTCCATCTTCCCATCCTTCCTTTCTCCTTTCTCCCTCTTTCCCTTCTTTCCTTCCTAACAAACATAGAACATCACTGTGCTATGATTTGGACATAAAATATAAACAAAACCCAGTCTCAGCTCTCAAAGAGCTCAGAGTCCACTGGGGTAGCAGATATATAGCTAGATAATTAAAATACTACATGATAATGCTTGGTCACAAACAAGGATATTTCTATGAGGAAGTACTTCTTTCTTGCACCGATCATGAATTTTTTCTTTTCTGTAATTACATATTGGCATTTCTGCAGGAAGTGGCATCTTCCAGTTCTTCTTGAAAGAATACATTGGATATAATTAGTTTTGGTTGTTATAGTCAGAAAAATAAAATGATTTTTTGAGCTAGTGCATTCATTCATTTAACAAAAAATTTTTTTAATATCTAGTGTGTGCAGGCTCTGTGCTAGGAGCCTTGATGGGATGACAGACAAACAAAGAAACAGAAAATGTATAATTACAAGTTACAGTAAATTCCAAAAAGGAATTGAATAGGGAATTTAGATGGAGAATAATGGAGATGGGGAGGTACCTAATTAGATAGCGGAGCTAGGGAAATCCTCTCTGAGAAGGGGACATCTCTGCTAAGACCCGTAGACAGAAGGAGCCCCTGCGCTAAGGGCAGGAAGAAAGTGGGAACAGCATTCCCAGACTGAGGCCTTGAGGTAAGGAGAACGGTGTGTCTTGGGGACACTAGGCAAGGGGGAGGGGGTAAGAGGTGGGAGGGGGTAGGTAGTGGCCAGATCACGTGGGGCCTTGTGAGTAAGGGGTTTGCACTGGGAAGTCATTGAAGGTTCTGAAGCAACAGAATGAGTTGATTGGCTTTGTGCTTTAACAAGGTTGTTCTGCCTATTGGGCATGTTCCATCTTCTCCTGGTGGAAATGTCACCCTCTTGTATACTCACTTAGGGATGTGTTTTCTGGGGGTTGTGTGGCAGGATCTAAGAGAACAAGAGGAGAGGAGAGAAGATGTCCTTTACTTGTCCTCGCTCAGCCTGATCCAGCATGTCCCTTCTCTCAAGTGAATCAAGTCAGCCAGAAGGAGACATGAGGGTTGCTTTCTTTTCTGCTCTGGCCTAAGGTGCTCCATTTTCTGGAAAGGCAAAAGCAAAATAGGAAAGAAGAGGAAACTGAGATATAAATGCATGGTCCCTTCCAGAGAGAGCTATTGGAAATAGAGAATGATTTAGAGAACAATGTTTCATATGGCCTCTTGTGCAGGACAATTGGCTGCCACTGCTGTCCCCACCTGGCTCGGCCAACCCATGGTGGGTGGGGGCAGTGCAGCCAGGTACTCTGGGATGACAGTGGACAGACTGTGGATTCTGAGGTCAGACAGGTTTAAGCTCAAATACTGGCTAAACTTTGCCATATGATCCTGGACCAGTTACTTGACCTCTTTGAACCTCATTTTCCATATCTGTAAAATTGGAATAATACCATTAACCTTGCAAGGTTGTTGGAAGGATTAACTGAGGTAACATGTGCCACAGATATGCCAAACAAGTGGTAGCTGTTATGATTTTATATATAAAAAGAGAGAGAGATTCTGTTAGGCCTTCGGAATGAAACCAGGCTTCGAAATGTTCGTTTCTTTCAGGACCCACAGTCTCTACCTTCCTTCTCACCTAAAACTCCCTCTAAGAAAAATGTCAATTTACTAGAGCTTAGAGTAGTGAGGAACTTCAAAACATGCCTCTGCTTTCAAGTGGGTTACGGGTTATTTTTATTTTGCACCTTATTAAATTCCTATGGAATGTACTCATTTTTAGCAGGCAGCTGGCAACGCTGCTTCTGGGAATTTGGGGGCACTGGGAGGGGAAACGTCTAGCACTCTCCTCCCCGCCTTCATCACAGCTCCGCTCGGGCTGGCTTAATATCAGTTTCCGAATCATCATCATCAGCTCCTATGGCACCAGCCTTTGGTGCCCTTAGTGCTTTGAGCCTGAGGAAGGTAGGATTTCGGAAATGCCCTCCATTGTGTCAATGTGTCAGCTCAGTGCTGGGCACAGGCGGGGTGACTACCGCCTGGGGAGGCTGCCTTTGAAAGCTGGTGTTTTGTTGGTACAAACTCAAGCCCCAACAGGCAGCCCCGGCAGAATTGGGTTGCGATGGAAAGTAGATTCCAAAGCTGACCCTGGAATGTGAATTTTTCCTGGAAACTTTCCATGCCGCCTATTAGAGAATAGCAGGTATCAACGTATTCACACCAGGAGTCAATTAAAGAAACCCAAATTATTGCCATTCCAATAAACGATGATTTCTCTTCCTTTTCAAATAAACTTGTTAGGGTGGCCTAAAAGCCAGGTCTAATTACACTATCAGATTGCATAAATCTGATTAGAAGCTTTTCGTCTACTTTAATTTTCTCCTGTGATCAGAGCTATTTTTAGTAAACGTTGAATATGTACTTAAATAATTTGAATGTATACCTTTTCTAAAACCTACTGGAGGGAGTTCTCTTTCATTCATCCTTACTCCTTTTTGATGAGGCATGAATGTTCCTAGGACACAGTATTTGGAAAGGATCTAGGGAAACACCACGCCTTCATAATTGAGCCCGTGGTATAAATACATGTATCCCGAGTGCAAATAAATAGATCACATATCATCGGTCAGAGTGGGGGTCATTTAAGGTGGTTCTGAGTAACCATTAAATGTGTGGCCCACTGGAGGGAGAAGGAGAGAAAGCAAAATGGTAGGAATATTAGTGGTAGATCATAACTACACCTTTCAAACCTGTCTGAAATAGGACCTTCCAAGTGCAATGGTTCTTACCAAAGAGTCTCCTCCTGCACCTCCCCCTCCTCCTCCCTCCCACACATCAAAGGCAATTTCCTCTTCTCAAAGTGCGTCTCTGCCCATCCAAAAGTATGGAGATCTGCCGTCCAAATGGTTTAGATGCTGATCTTATGGGTAATAGAATGTATGTTACTCGCCTTTACTTAGCACAGTGCCTGGTACATGATAGGTGGTACATACAGTTATGCTTCGGAAGGGAGGAGGAGAAGAAGGGAGGAGGAAGGAAAGAAGGGAAGGAGGAGGGAGGAAGGAGAGAAGATTCTCCTACTGTGCATGTTAAGGTTCAACAATCTCTTTGAAAGATCATTCTTCTGGTTGAAAAGTATGACTGGTGAAATTTGGTGAAACACAGTTTGACCAAATGCAGAGCACTGGTTAATGTCATATGTCAGATACCTTCAGTGTGCACGAGGAGTGGGTAATTGTGGGTGAATTCTTTTTCCTTTGTAGTGGGATTCCTTAAGGGTCTGAGCTAAAATTATATGTCATCTCATGCTGATGAGAATTATTGCGGTTATTTTATGTTTCTCTCAATTTACTATATCCTTGTCAATTCTGATGATGAAAAAAAGCTGCCTTGAGATTTTTAAGAAACAAATTCCCATAGAACTTGAGCAATTGTTTTTTTTTTCCTTTTTTTGCCTCTCTTGGGTTTGGGGGTAGAAAATGTTAGAATGAAGCATTTCAGTTTGACTGCAATTTACTAATTATAGAAATTACTCTTTTCTTTTTTTTACTTTTAATAATTGGTTCTGAAACCAATGTCCCTGAAACCAGTGGTATCATGTTTTTCTCCTTTTTTTCAAATTGGCCAAGAGCAGCAGAAATAAAGGAGAAATCCTATGTAATCATTCCTGAGAGGAATAAAAGATCACAACCACCAAACATTAAATTAGATTTATTTTCCTGTTGTTATATTTGAATAATTCACATTAAAGTTAACACACACAGTAAAGGAAGAATTCCCTGAAGATTACTGGTTCGATACGTATGTACAAAGAGATTTGGTGCTCACTGTTAGCAAAGGACGGGGCCTTTCATCAAATATAGTCAAATGATCTGTTTGCACTGCTCAAGGGAGGTGATAGGGTTCACTTCTCAGAGTCCCCAACACTAGCCAGCAGGAGACCTCCCACACTCTCTGCTTTAGAGAAAGAACCCAATTTGGCCAAACAGAAGATAAGGAAGAGGACTCACCACTGTGGCTGGGTGGCTGCTGGTGCAGCTGAAGTTTGATAATGTCTAATAATATCTCATGTTTACATAGGAACCTTTTCCTGAGGGCAAAGTGCTTTACCAGCATTATCTCATTAACCTGTCCTTTGACCCTAAAAGTGTCCACATTTTACTAGGGCCAGGAGTGAGAAGAAGAAAGAGTGAACAAAAGACTTAAATGACAAAGCTGGTTTGGAATTAAGGTCTCTGCATTTCTGGGCCAGGTTGCTGTCCTACAGTCCACCATCCCTCAGGAGAGCCACTGAAGCCCGGTCCAAACCTGCAGGCCTCATGATTTGGCACAGCCTAATTTGAAAAGGAGAAAAAGCTTGGTTGCCTTTCTCTGTTTTCAGTGTGTCCAAAGATAAGGTGAAAAATCCTAAATATTCTACCTGTATCATCTAATCAGGAGTTCTTAATCTTGGTTCAGTGGGTTTTGTGGGGGTGGGGTGGGGTAGGAGGAAATCGTCTACAATCTTGTGAGCGTATGACTATACTTGTATTTTTCTGGGGACTGAGCCCATAGTTTCCATCAGATTTTCTAAAGGAGCTATGATTCTGTGAAAAGAACCTCTGGGTTCTTTATTTTGTTCTCTTGAGCTCTGGTAAGGTATTGCAGGCAGCCTATAGCAAACTCACTGTTTCCATTTAGAGTTCCAACTATATGCTCAGCTCTAATCTAGTTATGGAGTCACGGAGCAGGAGAAACTGATTTTGGATGATAGCCTATAAATCATATTTCTAAGAGTGCTAATACTTTATTTGGCTCCAAATAATTTCCCACAGGTGATCCATTTGTTCTTTTATTTATTTATTCAACTAATGTTCACTGAGTATATTACTTTCCTAGGGCTGCTGTAACAAATTGCCACAAATTAGGTGGCTTAAAACAATGGACATTCATTCTCTCACAGATCTGGAGGCTAGAAATCTGAAATCAAGGTGTCCACGGGACCAGGCTCTCTCTGAAAGCTCTAGGAGAGGGACTTTCCTTGCTTCTTCCTAGCTTCCGGTGGTTGCTGGCAGTCCTTGGTGTTCCTTGCCTTGTAGACACTTCACTCCAGTCTCTGTCTCTGTTGTCACATGGTGTTCTCCCTGTGTCTCTCTCTGTGTCTCTTCTCCTCTTCTTATAAGGACAATAGTCAGATTAGATCAAGGGCCCTCTCTACTCCAGTATCACCTCATCTTAACTAAATACATTTGCAATGACCCTATTTCCAAATAAGGTCACATTCTGAGGTTCTTGGAAAGACGTGAATTTGGGGGGGACACTATCCAACCCAGTACAGAGCATCTACTATGTACTGGGTATTGTGCTGAGCCCTAAAAATGGAATGTAAGAAAAGTCACTGCTCTTTAGGCACTAACAATGCTTAACAACCTTGTTTGAGTCTTCTTTTCTTTCAAAGTCCTGTGGTGCCCTTTCTTTTTGGGATTACTTTAGTTGTCCTAGGGTAATGCAGGAGTAGTGGGGGACCAGGCCTTCACTCTGATTTCCTTCTGGACCCACGTTCCTGCCCATTTCTGTAGGGAGCAAGAGAGCTGGAGCACATCCAGTAAGGGGCTTAATTAGCTTTCAATGGTCATAATAGCTACAAATTCTTTCCTCAAAAAATGAATTTGTGTGATACATGAGTGTATAGGGCAACTGCAACAGATCACCATCACCAGAGTACTCTCTGCACAGCAGGAACAGTGGCGAGCCAGGCAGAGGGTATGGAAGGCCTGTGGGCCATGCCTAGTGTTTTAAACAAGACCCTAGTCACAGTTACATTGACCATGATTCCTTCTGGCATAGGGTGGGGACGAATCAGAGGAGGGACCAAAATGGAGTCAGGGAGGCCAGTTAGGGGGCCGTTAGAGTGATTGAAGCAAGAGGTGGTGGTCATGGGGAAGAACTAGACTCCACATTGGCTGGCTGATCACGGGGGTTGAGGGAGAGGAGAGAGTCAAGGATAAATTGCAGTTTCTGGCAGAGTAAGATATACAGCACCAGCTGTTGGGTCTCGACCTATTCACCTTGTTCAGGCAGAGGCTCTGTAAACACCAAGAACCTGCAGGGCTGCAGGGGACAGCTGTAGAGCAAGCCAGTTCCTGGCAACATCAGGGGAATCATGGCTGTCTTTTTCCTTGTGACCTGCACTCTCTCTCCCCTGAGGCAAGTCCTGTAGAGGGAACTACAATAACTGGCTGTCTGTTAAAGAGATGCCCGCTCACCTTATTCTTCCCACAGTGCTGATGGGAGGCTTTTGGACTTTTCCTTTCCCCTGGGAGGAAAAGGGGACGCCTCAGACTGTGGGGTGAAGGAGACTAGCTTGGCCGTGGGACATTCTTGGGTCCTTGACCATCTTAGCACCATGTACTCAACAACTGAGCTGAAGATATTTTCCTAAACTGGAATAATAGTGATGACCTTTTTAATGCTTGGAGGGAGTCATTAAAGCATCTTTTCCAAGCAACTCCCAAACTCCTCAGGAAATCTGTCATTATCTCTCAACTCACTTGTCTTCAGGGGGAGGTTGGAGCCTCAACACGGGGAACACTTGGGCAGCACATGCAGTGAGTCATCTGGACTTGGCTGCTGACCTGGAGTCAGTTTGCCCTGGGGTGCTCTTATCAGGCTTCTCTACCAGCCTTTTCTGTAGGACCCCAAGGAGAGGGGCTAAATCCAAACCTGCTTTAGTTCCACCAATCTGTCAGCCCCACTGGTGATCCTCCTGTGACACCCTGTCACGTGGGAGGAGGTCATTAAACACGGATCATGGAAAAGCAGGGTCTAATTCCCTGCTAACAAGTAACACATGACTTGAAATAAATGTATTTGAATCACAAGAAAAGATAATCACAGTTTTAGTAATATTTTAAAGAGACAGGGTCGATTCTATGGATACCAACAATTCAGTAGTCAGGGTTGGGAAAAGATGCAGAAAGAGGGATGCCATACAATACAGGAACCAAGGGGTCTTGGGCAACTTACTTAATCTCTTGGTGTCTCTCAGCTTTCCCTATCTTTAAAATGGGGATAATAGTGTCTATCTCAGAGAGTTGTTGAGAAATCTCATGAGATAAGGTGCGTAGAGTGCTTAGTACCCTACATCTATGCCTGGTACATCAAAACCCTCACTGAATGTTACTTATTATAACTCTGGGGTACAGGGAATGAGAGTAATGATGGAAAGTCAATTAATAGTTGTCAAAAGAATGATTAAGTAAAGGTGTCAGTGGCTCAAGAACAGGGCTGTGTTCCTGCTATCTCTCTCCTTCCTGGGTTTTCCCTTTGATCTCTCTCTCTTTTTTTTTAAAGCACATTCCACCTTTGTGTTTCCTTTTTCTTGGTTCAGAGTGACAGGTAAGAAAGATCTCTAGGTTAAAAGAAGTATCCCCAAAGAAAATGAGGGTAGCTCCATTCTAAATTTTCTTAAAGGCCAATCCTATGCAAAAGGCTATACCTGGGTTAAATTCTTTCATTTTAAAAATCAACTAGCCAGGATTAAGAGACACAATAATGTTTACTCCTACCCATGCAGCAACTGTTTTGGAGGTAGAACCTGTTGAGTATTTCTATTTATACGCAGAGTTATCCAAACCTGATGTTCTAACTAGCAGAAATTGTGTTTTATAATTTAAAAGTAATAAAAGGCAATTTAGTTAGCATTCTGATTGGACAGCAAAGATTGCATTTAGATTTTTTTCAATAGCCACTTCAACTGCTCAGATTTCAGTAATCCTAAGAGACAAGCCCAGAGCAGTTATAAATATATAATAGTGGTAGTTTGCACTGAAAGGGGACTTAGTTATCTGAAGTAAACATTTTGTACAACTTGTAGACCAAAAACCACTTGGTGAATGGAGGTATTGTATATTGCCTTTTTCTCATCAGAGATGAACTAACTGAATTTCCTTGCTGTTTCATTTAACTCTTAGTGAAATAAGATTCCCACCTTAAATGGAATATGAATCCAGTTTTTAGAGAGTTCCCCTAATGGACCCTGAATGGAGGACTCAAAAAGTTTGATTTTTAGCCTTCTTTTTTGTCAGCCACTTGTGCTGACAGTGAGATGAAACTTCTTTGTGCTTGAGAGGATTTGGTTTGGTTTGAAACATTTGTTCTCATTTTCTGGGGCTCTTCTGACTTTATCAAGCTATTTGGCTTTTGAAGAATGTGCAAGAAGGACTAGCAAAGGCATGCTATGCTGGAAGCTGGGAGTACTGATGGCACATTAGTATGGAGTTGACTTTTTCCTAAGGAAAATGTGCTATTTACTAATTTAACTCCTTGGAAATGGTAAGTGCAAATGGTGATGAAAATGTCAACAAATCATCCTTAGAATGGATTGTTTTTGCTAAAAATTAAATAGTCTCATTTCAGACTGGTTTGTGTCTTTGTGTAAGAGTGTCAAATGACATCCATTTAACATCCATGTCAACTTCATGGAATGAGGCCCAGAAGGTAACAATGAGAAACAGAACATTTCAATGTTAATCATGAGAAATAGTCTTTTAATCATGGATGAGATAAAAAAGATCTTACTTTAACATTTAGCTTTTCCCTCCTTAAGTCTGCCCTCCTTTACATCAGCAGAGTCCACCTTGAACTATAACCCCCACAAGATGTCTTTTATTAATATTTTAAATAGTCTTCACATACACACACACATACCCCACCACCACTACCACTACTACCACCAACCACCCTTTCATCTTTTTTATGCATGACTTAATTTTCTGTGAGAATGTAGAATTTCTAAGCAATCTAAATCTCACATAGGCCCTGGACACACTAAAGAATAGGCTCTGGCTCCCGTGATATCTAACTAACATCAGGCTTTAATTAGCAGATCCGCAGACAGTTGGACTGAGCAAAACCTTTAGGTTTCTTATTTACCAATTCCTGCCATGAAGTCCCTTATAACTGGAATTTTCCATCTATTGAAAACCCAGTTATCAGGCAAAGGTTGGAAGCCTGCAGAGGCACAAATGCTGAAGGGGAGGTGCCATGGCCTTGGGATGCAAAGTGCTGTTTTTCACCCTGACTTTCAGCACCAGGAGAAAGGCAATGCCCCACTTCCTTCTCTGCAAATGCACTGGATTTGCTGTTGTTGAAACTCATAAAATTATTTCATGTTTTTTTTTTTTTAAGGATAACAACAACAAAAAGAGTGTTGCCTTTGGAATTTGTACTTCCTGGAGCCGGGGTGGAAGGACAGAGGAATCTAACTACATTCTCTGCAATTGTTTTTACTGTTTCCCCAAAATGGGTTCCTGCTTGTTAAAGAGCACTCCAAGGGGAAGCGGACCTAAAATATCTCTCATTCTACTGCCTTAGGGCCAGTTAAATTCTCTATGCCTCAGTTGCCCTTGCTGGGGATAATAAAAAGGTATTTAGGGTAGGGTACTTGCACAACTCTCTCTTGAGCTCATGTCCAACTCTAAGGCTCAGTATGATTCCAGAAGTGCATATTGAGAGCCTGTAAAATGAGAATAATAATAATTTCTATCTCATAATGTTGTATGGATCAAATGAATTAATGTAAGTGCTTAACACAGAACTGGCTCATAGTAAGCAGCCATTAAACAGCAGCTGTCAATATTATTATTTCATTATGGTAATATTGATATGATATATGATAATAGTAACGTGAATATTTTTGTGATTCCCCACGGACTTTCAGTAATGGGGTTTCTGTGGTGCTAGGGTTTGTCACGCTCCCACCTACTGACTCAGCCGCGGGAAGACAGCCTACCTGGGTCAGCAAGAAGTGTGAGCTTTCCTGCTAAGCCCCTGTCCCCCTTCGGAGCCGCCCTTTTCTGGGATGGGCAGGGAAGGAGCCCATAGCCATGGAGGGGGCTTCCTAGGGACTCTTATGCCAGTCCCCAAGGGGCTGGAGGTGGTGTCTGGGAAGTACCTCCCCAAGCTCATTCTTGCTGTCTGGCCCTAGGACCCCAATGCAGAAGCTTCTGTAGGGCCAGTCCTTCAGAATTTGAACAGCATTTAACAGCATTTTGCCTTCTGCTTCTCACTAGGCAAAAAAATACATACTTCCTGGGGACTAGCACTGAAAATCCCCTCCTCAGTTCCCTTCTGTCCTGATGGAAGTTATTTCTCTCCCCACTTTTGAATGGTTCTGGATCACATTAAAAGGAATAATAGAGAATGGAAGACATTAAGACCTCAGTAAATATTTGTAGCATGGTGATTAGGGGTGCAGATGGGAGTCAGTTTTGCCTCTCCCCAGCTCACATTTCAGAGCATGGGTTTCCTCATGTGTCAAACGGGGGAAATTACACTTCCCTCCTAGGGTTGTTATGAAGAATAAATGAGATAATTTACATATTCATAATAATGCTGGCATTTATTGATCACTTACTAGATGCCAAGTACTGCAGTTGGGGCTTAGCGCACATTATCTTGACCACAATACCATACCGTACCCAGGGCTTAGCATATAGTCAGTGCTCAATACATGTTAGCGTTATTCTCAACGAAGTAGGAAGAGCCAGGCTTCACTGCCCTTGGTGGCGTGTCTGTACCATCGCTATCCCTTTCACAAAGTTGGTCCAAATCCCCCGCCACTGCCTGCCGCCGCAGGTCCCTCTACTTCTGACCTTGCCACATCTTCAGATCCTAAGCTCTGGGCGAAAGATGACCAGATGCAGAGTCGTTGGGAGACTTGGGTGGATCCTTCACTGTGGCTTGGCCTGTGATTCCTTGTGACACTGAACAAGCTGCTTTCAGCCTCAGGGCTCTGGTTTCCCCACCTTCCTAATGTGATCAAGATAACAATTCCCATTTATTGGTACTTAAGGACCCTGGGTGTAAACACAAAGCACAGTGTTTTCTGTCTGCTCCCCACTCCCCAGGGACTGGTTGGGGTGGGGAAAAAGTGAGGTGAGGAGGGTGTGGTGTTTGCAGGTTGGAGCTCTGGCTGACACTCAGCATAGCAAGTTGCACCAGCCATTGTGCTAAACACAGGGCTAGCACAGCACCTGGCACATCGTGCGTCCTCAAGAAACCATCTGTTGGAGCTGAAGATAATTCAGGATTTTAGTTCAAGGACGTGTTCTCTACATCTGCTGCAAAAAGCTGCTACGACCAACTGCCACCCATCCCTCCTTCCAGCGACTCCAGACCCAGAAACTGGAAGTAAATGCTATATACCATTTGTTTTCCTTTGGAAATTAAAAAATATAATTGCTACTAGGTTATAGTGCACATGCTTTGCGTTGTTGGTACTATATTTCCTATTCCCTTTCCCATATACGCTCCCCAACACACTTCTTCCTTTGCTGAAATTGTCCTTTAGAATCTGCAAGGCCAAGCTGAAGTCTGGGGATCAAATTTTCTAAGGGCAAGTGGTATTAGCTTAGAGCAATTGAATAGCTCGTCTTTATTCGTGGCCTACATGGAACTTTATCTACTCACTCCTCTTCCCTTCGTCCCTGCCTCCTAAGTGCCCTCTCTTGCTCCTGATGTGCCCGTCTCTCAGAGACCACTTCTTGTATTCTAAGCTGAATCTGATGCCAGGGCCAAGCAGCAGAAAGAGCTTCACAGGTGGGAAGCATTAAAGGAAGCTAATTGGCAAAAGACGTGGACTTGAGCCTCCTAAAAGGTTATTACAAAGTGAAGTAAGTCCCCAGCTAAAGCACACTTGAACTCCTCACAATAGCTTCAATTTTATTCTGTTAGCTTGAAGTCTTTTGAAGAGGGTTTAGGGACCTAGAGAAGCATTTAAGTTTTTGCCTGGGTA
The DNA here is from genome assembly GCA_023783475.1 of Daubentonia madagascariensis. Classification (NCBI taxonomy): domain Eukaryota; kingdom Metazoa; phylum Chordata; class Mammalia; order Primates; family Daubentoniidae; genus Daubentonia; species Daubentonia madagascariensis. Next base: position 9,105,339 of record JAKFHU010002088.1, read on the forward strand.
CAACTGATCAGAACCCAAAACCTCTGTCCTATTATGCCAGCCATTTAAAATGTAGATTTGACACTGAAATACCCAGCAACAGAAATTCCAAGATAACGAGACTATGGCCAAACCTGGCTGTGACATGGATGTGGTCTTTGAGAGGCACCAAGAAGATTCCACGCAATAAAACCCCCTGGGTGTTGAGGAAGATGAACTGTCAGATGGAGGAACGCAACGGCCCATGGAAAGGAGTGAGCAGTGGCAGAGTAGCCAGTTCCAGAGACTAGACAGTCTCAAAACTTGGGTTTTGGCTTCAGGAAACAGCAACATGGTAATGGTTTTACTTTTTGAATTGGGCTTGCAAAGGCCAAATTAAAGTTTATTTTCCTTGAGCACACATTGGCTTGGCTGGCTGAAGGGTGGGACATACTGGCCTACAGGAGAAAAAACCAACCAGCCAGGGATTTCAAAATAGCTGTGGATGATTCACAAATGGATGGGCCACTTTAGTACTTCACACAGTGCTTGTGCTTGGACTCACAGGATGCTGGAGGAAGGCCTTCATTTCAGAGGTCACCTTCACCACATGAGGAAAGCAAGGTCCACAGAGGAGAAGCAGCCAGTCTAAGAGCAGACAGATTACAGGGGGTCACGTGATCTGGGCTCTTGGGAATGCATTCTTGCTGGACACCCCCTCTCTGCAACTGGCTGGGTCATCTCCCCTACTGAACCTCCACAGCCCTGTGAGAGAGGCCAGGAGGAGGTGACAGGAAGCACCCTGGGTTCAGTCTGAGGACAGCAGGTTTCTTTCTTTCTCTACCTGAGTCACCCCACCTCACTGAGCCTCTCAGCTTCTTCATCTTTAAAGTAGGAATTATTCCCATTTCAGGGTTGTAATAGTTGTGAGGATAAAGTTAAATAATGAATGTGAAAGGGGCTTTTAAAAACAGCAAATGGCTGGGTGAGGTGGCTCATGCCACCTAGCACTTTGGGATGCTGAGGCGGGAGGATCACTTGAGGCCAGGAGTTCGAGACCAGCCCGAGCAACATAGCAAGACCCCGTTTCTACATAAAATAGAAAAATTAGCTGGGTATGGTGGCATGTGCCTGTGGTCCCAGCTACTGGGGAGGCTGAGGCAGGAGGATCTCTTGAGCCCAGGAGTTTGGGGTTGCAATAAGCTATGATGATACCACTACACTCCAGCCCAGACAACAGAGACCCTTTCCCCCCCCAAAAAAAAAAAAAACCACCAAATGTCAGGTAATATTATTCCAAATAGCATCTGTGTTGGTACACTGACACTTGCCAGGTTCTGTCTAGCATTATAGTTTTTGCGTATTCTTTCTTGGGGGATGCCCTCCTCACCCCAGCAAGGTGGAGAGTGACTTCAGGTGGACGTTGTCTTAGCCTTATCTGGTGTCCCTCCAGCCCTTTCATAGCACATTCTGAGTGGTGGCTGCTTGGTCATTATTTTTTGAACTGGATCCCTTATAATAAACTACTATTGTCTTGGTCAAACTTTCTTTTTTCTACCACTGTGGTACTAACTGAGAAAATTCCAAGTGACTGTATCTTTTCTTTAAAAAAGAAAAAGAAAAAGAAAAAGAAAAAAAAAAACCCCGAGAGAATAAAAGGCACAATGTGTGTTTACCAAAGAGCTGACATTTCAATGGTACACTTTTAACTAAACTAGTTCACTTTTGTATGAAATATGAGGAATACAGATTCAGATGTAAGAAACTCTCATAAATTCATAAGAGTTGAAGAACCAAGTTTTATGAAATCGGTTTAATGCCACTAAGGGGTAAATAAGTGAAAAATGGAACAGATCTATGAACTGCTTATTTAAGTCCACATTGAAGTGTTTTTGGTCCCTTCTAGGATTTCCTGGAGCCCTGTAGACTGTTATTCACCGTTCACATATGCACATATAAAAATATACCATCTATAAATAGCCACCTGCCTTTTCAGTGAAATTAAAGATGGAAGAGTTAGAAGAGATTTTCCCAGTGTAATTATAGAGCTCAAACCTACAGCTGTTATACTACTATAATTCTACCCAGAGAATTTCTAATATCACTATTTTATTTCAAGTACGTTTAAAAAATTCCATTTTTTTTGTTCATGGTCAGATGTTGTCAACAGGACATTTATTTTTTTCTTGCCAAGATTTCTCACATACCTACTTAAAAAGAGTAGATGTTACATGGGGTTGTTGTGTAGACTAGTTTTGTTTTAACTGCAGAAAATTTTCACAAGTGTTTCTGCTCCTTATCTGGGGATTAACACCAAACTCCTGCCAATGTTTTACTTAAACTCTACACACGCCCTTTCAAACACCCTCCCTCACATATTTTCTGCTAAGGTGATGTGCCTCCTTAAGAAAATCCCACAGCTTGTAAAATTCTTAGGTAAGAATCCACTGTATAAGAATGCAGCACACTGTGAAAGGAATTAAACTGAACACTTTTATCTTTGCTTACAAAAAAGCAGGTAGCAATTTATTCATATGCTGTCTTTGTTCCCTCACTAAAGACCAACACTCTTCAATCTTTGAAAGCCCTGAAAGACAAGGCAGTGCTGATGAGAGGAAGGGGACATATTTATAGAAGCAGTGACACAGCTCTCATAGAAGGGTCTAAGTGTCTTCAGCAGTTAATTTGCAAGAAAAAAACCCCACTGGGAGCCTTCCACCTACTCTAAAAGCAAACATTCTTAACAGGCGGTATTAGTGTGGTGTTAAGAGAGGCATGCTTTAACCTAAAAGGTGTCATTTTATGAGCAAAAACTGGATAAACCTTCAGAGACTTGAAGTCGCTATTTTTTTTCCTTCCTTGATGCCAAAATCCTCACAGGTTAGGATGACCTCACACCCATTGTGATGTTCAAAACCCAGGAGGATCTTAAAGGAAAGCTGCTTTGCACAGTGTGTACACACGTGGCTTCCTCCTCCTGGTGAGACCTGTCTGTCACTGGTTTTCATTCCATGTGTTTGTAAAACACACCAGCCATGTGTGTGAGCCTGTTAAGTAAAACAAAAACAGAACCGTTTCTGTTGTGCTTTAGAACTACAGAAACTTCGAGCTGAAGCAGGGCAAGAAAAACAGCAGCACCCAGTCTGCTGCTGGGTCCCCAGGGCTGCCAGAGAATGAAACCACTGTATTATAGAAAGCCAGGAAATAGGCACCTGAATTAAAGAGAGGTGAGTAAAAAAAAATTCTAGTAAGGCTAGAAATTGGAAGTATTAAAATGCCTTTACCATTTCCCTGAGGAACTGTTTTAATATCAAAGTTTCTGGATAGCAAAGACTTCCCTGTCTCATCTGATTCCATAGTTAGCCTCTTCTACAAGAGGAAAGAATAGCTTCAGTGGCTTCAGAGGCCATCCCAGGGTCAGGCGTGGAGTCTATTCCTGCCGGAGCTGCTGAGTCATTGCCTTCTGGGGAGCTGCTTGACCTCTGGTGCAGTTTACCTAGAAGGTAGAGTGAAGCCTTCGGCTGACAAGGCTCCACAAGCAAGGCCTTTACTCTTACCGGGAAGCATCTACTGACTTTCCCTACCACCTGAACCCAAAGCATTTAAGTATTATCAATTTGGATAAATTGCATTAGAATACAAAAACACCAATCAGTTAAAAAAAAAAATCACTGAATTCTTTCCAAGGGTAACATCACCAGAAAAGCAGAAAACACCAAAAATATCTTCTAGTCCTCTTTCAAATATGGACTTCATCTCCTAAGGACAGTAAAAACATGGATCAGACAGTACATCTCTAAAAGAGATGCTTATTCTGTACCTTCAGGAGGTCATCCAAAGCAGGATGTGAAAAGGCGGGGTGTGCGTGGTGGGGTGGTGTGGAGGGAGGCAGGAAGCAGCAACAACAGAAAAAAAATTAAAGGACAGTCAAGGCATTCATTATACGCCACATTTTAAAAGGCAGGAGAAAAAAAGACCTCAATAATATATACCATCCTCCTCTATAGGGGACATACCCAATGGTGTCTCTCCACACCTTCTTTCCATACTGTCTTTTCTTCTATCTGGTCTTTGGTTTAATATTACAGGAATAGTAAACTAAATAAACACTCACTTTGTATTTTTAAAAAAATTTATTTGTGATCTGTACATGTGATAAAGTGGGCCTTCATTGTAGACCTTTAAAGGCAAAACAAAACAAAAATCCAAAGTAAAAATGTATAAATACAATATATATTTTCTTACAAAAATGGGAGATTTACAAAATATACATACTGCACTTGTCTCTATTTTACAAATTTCACATGCACTTAAGAGATACAACACAAAAAGATGCCAAAACCTGTGTAGTGGGAGTTTTAAAAATCTGACAGATGAGACAGTTTTGAAGGTTTAAGACACACAAGATCAACTTTAACTTTAATGTAAAAAGCAGCTCCACTCAGCTGAACATATATATAAAGTAGCTTGTACTCTTTACAGTACCCTCTATGATTGGCATTTAAAAACTGTTCTGAGAAACAGGATAGTGTTGCAAGATTGGAGGGTAGTGTCAAAGGTTAGCTCCCATGATTCTCTGCTCAGCTTTACACCATTATGCAAAAGAATCAGAGTTCCATTACAGAAAAAAAGTACATGATTTAAGATTAATAAATTTAAGTCTTCCAGCATATTTCAAAGAACTCTAGAATCTCTTTGAAGTTTACCTTCTTTTAATGACTTTCTTTAAAAATGGGGCCCATGGTTCAGAACTTTCCTCTTCATTCACTATCATATCTGCAGATCACCTCCCCACCCACCCTCACAGAGACAGGGCCAGCATACAGATGATGTTTTATAAACAGATTTATGGAACCAAAAAAAACAGGACAAAATGATTCTATAAAAAAAATTTAACTTTTCTTTGTTATGAGACTGAAGGCATTATACCTTTTCTTCTATCTTGAAGGATCCAAATTGGAGGAAAAACAGAAAAGAAACCTAAATATAGGCTTATAGCAAGAAAAAAAATTAAGGGAGAGATTCCCCTGAACGTTGTAACACAGCCTGTTGAATCATGTGTTCTCAATTAAATTTATTTAAAACAAACAACAAACCCCTTGCATTTCCTTTAGCCAAGTCAGAACCTCTGACTGAACAGGGAATGGATGCATACTGCCCTTCACTTTTCCTTAAAAAGGAATGTTTATCACAACCAAATTAACAACCAAAGGGAAACCTCAGATTTGCACTGCTTTGCCTATAAAAGTTGCTGTCTTCACAGTTATGCCTTTCCACAGGGAGACACTTTTGTTTCCTCTTTGTCTCTTATAACAAAGACAAGGGGAAAAAATGCATTCCTGTTTTGAAAAGCAACAAGTCATCACTTCTTTTAGGGGTATTAGACCAAATAAAACACCCTTCTTTCTGCCTCCTGCCCCCCCCCCCCCCCGAAATTGAAAAAGTAGCAGAAATACCTACTGCTCGTCTCCTTGGCCTCATCTCGAAATGTTATGGTCATTTCTTTTGCATCCTCGCATTAGGATTCTAGCAGGCAGACCTCCCAAGACTTCCAAATGCTTATTTTACAAGACTTGAAAGGGGTAGGGGAGGAAAAACAGGCGGGAGGGGGTGGGGGAGGAGAGACTGTAGTGTCTGACCCTGGAAATTAACCCATCTGGGCTCCAGTTTGGCCCCAGTGAAAAGAGATTATGGTTTGACCACCGCTTGACAAGGACACCGCAGGAGGTCCTCCTTCCCAAGAAAGCGGCAGCCGCAGAGCTGTACCTTTCCCCGGGCCTCACAGGAGTGAGGACAGGCCACTTGCCTTGCTGCAGGGGGATAGCTCACAGACCCAGTTCAGCCCCGGAGGTGGGAAGAACTCACAGTGGTCTCTGCTGGTCTCAATCTTCTCGATAGGCCCAAGCCGGCTGTACCTTTCCCATCATCCTTATTATCATCATCACCATCATCCTTCAAGTCTTTTCATCCAAAAGGCCTTTCCACCCAGGCCTCCTTTCCAAATCACCTCTCACCTCAAATCTGTAAATAATTTCTCACTTCCAGGTCACTTCTCAGTGGAGGGGGAGAAGGTTACAGAAACAAGCCCCCACCAGCAGTTCTTTCCCAACTGAGCCTCTCCCCCTGCAAGGGGGTAGGGGTAGGAAGGGTGGGGCAGGGGCCTGGGCTCATACCGCAGTCTCCCCCTTGCTGCTGTGGCTGAGTCTGTGGTAGAAGCGGCGCCACGACTGCAGGGTCTTACCCGACCAGATCCAGAAGCCGGTGGTGATGCCCACGATCATGGTCATCAGGTACTTGATCATGAAGACGGTGAAGTCGGGGCTCATGGGTGGGAAGTGGCCGGGCGGGCAGGGCACCGCGTAGCTCTTGCATGTCTGCAGGAGCCAGGTGCGCTCCCAGTGCTCGCGGAAGGCCTGCTCATAGAAGTAGCAGGCCAGCACGATGGTGGCTGGTACAGTGTAGAGCACGCTGAAGACGCCGATGCGCACCATGAGCTTCTCCAACTTCTCGGTCTTGGTGCCGTCGTGCTTCATGATGGTGCGGATGCGGAAGAGAGACACGAAGCCCGCCAGCAGGAAGGACGTGCCGATGAAGAGGTAGACGAACAGAGGCGCCAGCACGAAGCCCCGCAGTGCGTCCACACTCGACAGGCCCACATAGCACACCCCGCTGAGCAGGTCCCCGTCCACCTGGCCCATGGCCAGAATGGTGATGGTCTTGACTGCGGGCACGGCCCACGCGGCGAGGTGGAAGTACTGCGAGTTGGCCTCGATGGCCTCATGGCCCCACTTCATGCCGGCCGCCAGGAACCAAGTCAGCGACAGAATGACCCACCAGATGGAGCTGGCCATGCCGAAGAAGTAGAGCACCATGAAGAGGATGGTGCAGCCCTCCTTCTTGGTGCCCTGCGCCACCGTGCGGTAGCCATCGTCCGAGAAGCGCTCCACGCACACGGCGCGGTCCTCTAGCAGGAAGCCGGCCACGTGCGCGACAGCCACCATGAAGTAGCAGCCCGATAGGAAGATGATGGGCCGCTCTGGGTAGCTGAAGCGGCGCATGTCCACCAGGTAGGTAAGCACGGTGAAGAGCGTCGAGGCGCAGCATAGTACAGACCATACGCCCACCCAGAGGCGGGCGAAGCGCCTCTCCTCCTCCTTGAAGTACATGAGACCGTTGGCACGGCCCGGCTCGCACGGGGCGCCGCAGTCGCGCTCACCCAGGAAACGGTAGCCCAAGTAGGGGGGCACCTTGAGCTGGCGGGGGCATGAAAAGGGGAAGGCGGAGCGGCCCCTGCCATCTGCGGCCCCCGGAGGCAGCGCAGTGAAGGGCAGGTCCGGCGGGTAGGGCGCGGTAGGGTAGGCGGTGGGCCCGCCGCCTGGGCCCCCGGACCCGTCGGACGTGTTCTGGCCCACGCAGATCTCGCCGGCGCCGTGAACTGGGAAGTTCTCGCAGCGCAGCCGCTCGGGCCACTGGAAGCCAAACTTGTTCATGAGCGCCTCGCAGCCCTGGCGGGCGCGCTCACACAGAGAACGACACGGCGGGATGGCCTGATCGAGCACGGTGCACACGGGCGCGTACATGGAGCACAGAAAGAAGCGCAGCTCGGGAGAACATTGCACCTTCACCAGCGGGTAGAACTGGTGCACCTCGAGGCCCGCGTCCTCTTGGTTCGTGTGGCCCAGCAGGTTGGGCAGGATGGTCTGGTTGTAGGCGATGTCCGTGCACAACGGGATGGAGATGGGCTGGCAGAAGCCGTGGTCCGGCACCGAGATGCCCTTCTCGCCGTGGTACGGCTGCGCCCCAGCGCCCGCGGACAGCGCGCCCAGCAGCGCCAGCACCAGGGCGCACAGGCCCAGGGGCGAGCGCGGCGCGGCCGCGCCGGGGCCCTGCATCGCCGGCCGCGGGTGCAGCGGCGCTCTCAGCCCGAGGAGTGCGACGAGGCGGTTGGGAGAGGCTTGGATGCGGAGAGGCGCCGCGGCGCCTGGCGCATGAGAGTCCTCCCGGCGCCGGGCCGTGGGCGGCGTGGAGCAGAGGGCACTGCCGCTGGTGTGCCTGCGCCGCGAGGGCGAGACCGCCAGCCGTGGGGACGCCGCAGCCGCCTCCGCCAGCACTCGCGCTGCCGCTCCGAGCCCAAACTCGTCCGCCTGGGCCGGGGGCGCGGAGGGAGGCCGCCTTGCCCTCCCCGCCGAGACGTAACGGTGCGGCTTTCTCTGCGGCGAGGCGCAACAAGCGTCTCCGATTACCCTTCGAAGTTTGCCCAAGTCTCCCGACCCCCAGCGCACAGCAATACGCACGCCCCCCACACCAAGTCCGGCCCCCGCCAGGCGAAAGCCCGGCGCCGCCGCCTGCTCGCCCCGGCCGCCGCCTCGGCTGTGCTGCTCCGCCTTCTCGCCTCGAGGCTCCGCTCGCCGCCGCCGCCTCCTTCGCCTCCTCCTCCACACCCCGCTCCTTTTTCAGCCCCAAAAGCTTCGCCCCAAGTTTCAGCCAAACGACTGGCTCTAGCTCTGAGTCTGATCGGGGCCCTGGAGCCAAGAGCTCGGCGAGTTCTTTTTGGAAATCCAGTTACACTGCGTCCGAAGGCCCCTGTGCCTGCGGCCTGGACCCGGCCTCTCCAGCCCCGCACAGCCCTGGCCCGCGAGTCCCGGCGCCCGCCGTCGCCGCCCGCCGGGATGGAGCGCAGACTAACGCCTCGGAGCCGCGCTGGTGGCCAGAAGAAGCGTCGGGCTCACAGGGTTCCGGGCCGGCCCGCCCCCTCCCCTCCCCCCATTCACAAACCACTCCGGGGGCGGGTCCCCAAAAATCCCCTGGCAGCCCAATGGCGGCTTTTGTTTTTTCTGTAGCCGCCTCCGGATTGGGTGGAAGTCGGAAGGGGCGGGCAAGGGAGCGGGGGAGGCGGTGTCTGCTGCGCTCTGGGCGGATTCCTGAGGGGAGGGGCAGGGGACTGGGAGGGAAAAGTTAGGAAAAACTTTTACCCTGAATTCGTTCAGGGGGGAAAGTGCTCCAGAAAGGGAATTTGCTTGAAAGATTTGTTCCTCTTCCGGGTACACTGAAACACACATTCCTGAGCAGAAGGGCGCATTCGCCGAAGGCTTTTTCGGGGAGAAGCTGAGAATAGCGCAGCGCCTCAGCTGACGGAGACATGACCCGGAGTCACGTTAGCACTGCCCGGGCTGAAAATGCTGGGTTTGGCGGGGCTTTCTGGGTAGCCGTATCCTAAATGTGGGGTTTACTACGGGGCCAGAAGGGGGTGCGCCTTGCGGAGTGCTCTTCTCTCCCTAGACCCAAACAGACCACGTGAGGCCACAGTCCCCTCTCACCCCTCCCTCCAGTTGTGAAAGGGAGGAGGGGCCGCCTGCAGGCGAAATCGGCGGCGCGCGGAGGGGGCCGACTTCTGGCGGGAGGAAGTGCAGACCCCTCGGAGGAGGGGGCCGCGAGCGGGGCGCGCGGGGCGCCTGGGCCCCAGGCCACCGCGCCCGCGCGCACGGCCGAGTCTCTGGAGCCGCTGTGGTTTTAGTGAGGTTTTAAGGAAACTACGACAGCGTTGGGGGGAATAGTTGTAAAAGTAACCTGAGACCGAGTGCCCGGGAACAGTCTGTATGATTTACAGCGCGTCTTTGGTTGTCCTGTTTTCCTTAGTTCTGCGGCCTTTCGGGATCCCATCTTCGTTGCAGAAGCAATCATTTGAGCCTCCATTTAGAATGTGCGTAGAAAAGTTTAAATGCGTATTAGAAACCAGGGCATTTGCTAGTTGAAGAGTTTTCAAAACACAAAGAGGGGTTATCCTGGTTCTTGGGTAGCGTACTCTCACTGGCGAGCGTTCTTTTGTTCTAGGTCAAATCTTCGTGCTGCTCCAGGCACTGGGCGCTCGCTCGCTCGCGCGCTCTCGGGTTACTCCCGGCGAGGTGGGAAGGTACCTGGGGGCCTCTCCCCTTCCCTCTGGGGTGCCAGGAATATCTTGAATTCCCATGTAGGAAAGTGACGTGTTGAGAAAGAAGTGAAAAATCAAATCTCTCTCTCTCTCTCTCACACACACACACAGACAGACAGACAGACACACACACACACACACACACACACACACACAGAACACTCCTACCCTTTAAAAAACGTTATTCCTGGTTGAGCCCTCTGCCAGTCCCGGGTGCTGGAGCTCTGAGGGATTTCTGATCCGGTCGAATGTTGGCAGAAGTTGCTGCCTCTGTTGCCTCCGGTGCGTTTCTTCTCTAGCAAGAAAAAACGGATTCTGATATCGAAGATAATTAACTGGGTTCCCTTCCGTAGGAGACTGGCTTCCTCTTTTTCTTTTATTTACTTTCTATCACTGGAGTTTGCTGGGAATCTTTCCTTCCACTTCACAGTTCTTTGTCGTCTGCCACTTCTGTTAATGGGTCTAAACGACAGAATCCTTTACGCCAAGGTGGGGTGTTAGACTGCTCACATCCTCCATCCGGCCCTCAACAGGAGTCACCTTTTTCCTTCTAAGCATCAGTTTCCCCCTCACACATTTTTTTCTTTGGGGGTATCTGCCTGAGGGTAATATAAAGGATTAATGATATTTTTGCTTTAAAAATGTTTAATTCCTTCCTTGTATTTTTAAAAGGGCTCCCCCTTTTCTGTCTAAATTATTATTCCTATTACCTAACATTGGGGAGTGTTGATCTGCCCTTGAAAGACGTTATTTAAAGACGATGCTGCTGCTGTGCTTTGTCATTTAAAGTGTGTGTGGTGGGGGGTGAGATTCCTGTTTTCTCTCCTAGAGCTTCAGGATATCCTCCTTTTCTAAATCAAATTTTCATGCTTATTCATCAGGCCACTGATCTAAGTCATCTTTGCTTATTGAAGGAGAAATACCAAGCACTATCATCAAATAAAATGAAAACCGACAGGATAAAAATACTGTCTCAAATGCAACTAAAGCCAGTTTAGTTGATGAGCTTCTACTTCTCATATGCCCCAGACAGCTCTGATGTTAGGCAATAGGGGTAATAATTTAGAAAGAACAAAAGAAAGCCCTTTAAAAAGTACAAAGAAATATTTTAAAAATAATTCATGCATTATATGCCCAAAACCTATCCCAGATGGAAAGTGTCACAGATGTGAGTCCTCTTGCTCTGTCCCAGGTGGACATGTGCAAAAAGCAGAAAAGTAAAGGCAATTTTTAAAAAAGAGATTATTTGTTTTTAAAGACAATTTTTTTTCAGATTTGAAGTCGTGCTTAAAACCTTTCATGTAATTGTGGAAAGGAAGGCTTTGATATCACTTGTGTGTTTTAAACAAAAGGACAAATTATAATAAGTATTCTCTAGTACCTGTTATTTTTATCTTCTCACCAGATTTGGTTCATCCCCATGACCTGTCCCAAATTCAGGAGTGAAATTTATTTATTTATTTATTTATTTTTAATTTCAGAATATTATGGGGGTACAACACTTTGGCTATATATATTGCCCATGCAGTGCCCGTGTCAGAGCTACAATCATGGACATTAAAGACAATTTTTTTAAAAACTCAATCTGAAATTATTCCAAAAAATAAGAATTTGCTGTTTGTGAGAAGGTGCTGTAGCTTTCCATACCTTGCCAGATATAGAATGCTATGATTTTAAGGAGCTAAGTAATAAAAGGGAGTAGATCAGAAAAAGTAAGTTCACAATGTAAGGGGCTAAATAATCTGTTTTAGGCTCTATGACAAATGTAGTAACATTGGTTTACATTCTGTCCAGGATCAATTTTCTTTTCTTTTCTAAGCAACACCTTCCACACCAAACTCCCAAAGCCACTAACTGGTATCTTCTTTGGAGAGCCAAGGGTGGAAAATTTTGTAACTGTCTGCTGCAAAACTTCCAATTGTCCCTGCCCTTTAAAATAACAAAGGCCTTTATTTCTTCACATCATAGTCATATGGTCCCACAGAAAAGTGATGCTATTCATTGGCTCCAATTTTTCAGACGCTACTTATCTTGGCCAACTCCCAGGTTTATCTAGTTGAATTACATTCTGATGTAAGGCCAGATTTGAAACTGGCTACCTTCATGGTGCCACAATCCTGTGGTTGTAATGAAACTCCAGCTGCAAGATTTACTCATGCAAGACCAGAAAGGGCAGCTTTTAGCACATACTTCCCTTTCTGGCCCCTCTTTTACCAGGCAATTTTGACATTATAACATTGAGGACTTGGAATTTCCATTTGCCAGGTTGCCATTGACTTGTGTTCATTTTTGTTTGAGGTGTTGGATCATTCAAAAAATGGGAACATTTTTATTCCTAAAACACTTTCAAGTGTTATGAAAGTTGGAGATGTCTAGATTGAAGAGGAGGAGGACCATTCGAGTTGTGTAGGCCCCATCCTGTAGAGATGATTTATGTGGCAGATTCAGTCACTGAATCTGTTTGACCAACATTTCCCTGGTTGGTTGAGAGTTTATTAGTTATATATTGTTGTATAATAAATTATCCCCAAACTACAAACATTTAGTATCTCACAGTTTCTGTATGTCAGACGTTTAGGTGTACTTAGCTGGGCCTTGAGACCCCTGGCTTGGGGTTTTTCACAAGACCACAATCAGGGTGTTGGTCTGGGCTGCAGTTGTCTCAAGGATCAATTGGAGGACCCACTTCCAAACTCACATGGCTGTTGACAGGCCTCAGGTTCTCACTAGCTGTTGGCCAGGGACATTAGTTCCTTGCCATGTGGGCCTTTCATAAGGCCACTCATAATATGGTACCTTGCTTCCCTCAGAGCAAGGGCTTAGAGAGAGAGAATGAAAAAGGAAAGTGTGCAAAAGATGGCACTCAAGAGGGAAGTCACAGTCTTTCTGTAACCCACTCTTGGAAGTGACATCTTCTCACTTTTGCCATATGCTATTCATTAGAAGCAAGTCGCTAGATCTACCTACATGCAAGGGGTAACAGGGGTTTCACCTTGTGAAAACTCATTGGAGGGAGATCCCTGGGAGCCCTTTTAGAGGCTGCTTACTACAAGGGTTATTCATTCGTTCATTCCCAGAGTATTATGAAGATGACGCCACAGAGAGAAACAACTCTTGGGTCTCTGTCCTTGGGCAGCTCAGAGAAAGAGTCACAGATAAAAATACAGTGCTGATTGGTTATGACGCCACTTGCATCTATTACGGTCAGAACAGAACCCTAACTCTGGCCAACTGTTTTTGTAAACAGTTGGATTCAAGGGAGAAAGAATGTGAAGGAAGTTGATTAATAAAAGACCATCATCAATTCTGGAAAAAACCTCCAAATACAAAGGGTGGGCCATTCTGGGGAGTCAAATCTGTACTCAAAGCACAGACCATTTGGATCATAGTCTGTAGGAAGAGACTCTGGCTGTCCGGCTTATGAGGAAAAAGCATGTGGGTAACTGCTACGAATTTCTTCAATGCTGGTCTGTACAGTACTGATGTGTAGTTTGCAGAGTTGGTTGGTACAGACTGGTTTAGTTCTGCTTTTCACCATTGATTTCCTGTCCTGCCTCAGGCAAGTCACTTAACCTCCCCAGCTCCCCCAGGATGTTGTGAGAATTAATTAGGTAATATTTACAAAATGCTTTGTGATCCATGGGCAAAAAATCATCAGGGCAGGATCCTGGTTTGGTGATGTCGATGCAAATCACAGAGATAAAATAGAGGCTGCATATTATGTGACTGGCTCTTTGCTAAGATTGTATGCAATTTTTTACAGTGGTATGCTGGTAAATGTTTAACAACTGACTCTCCGGGGAAAAAAAGCCCTGATCTGTGCATTTGCCAGTTTCCATGGTGTAAATACTGCTACCATGGCCAATTTCAAGACAACATGATGTCATTGGACTTGGAGTTTGGAAAAGATGCACATAATCAGCTTCACAAGGCACTAAGAGCTGGCTCTAGCACAGCACTGGGTTTATAGAACATAGGCTCTTCAGATTATTTTGAGCATTAAAAATAGTTATATTTCAAATATAATGACTACCATTTATAAAGTACCAAGTACAGTATCTCTAATTTCATAATAATCCTGTGAAGTTGAAGGTATAGTTCCTTTTTATAGTAGCCAGCCTGAACTAAAACTTAGATCTATATAGCATTTTTCACTTCATACTGCACTGCTACTTGATGTCTTTATGGTAAGCATCACTAATTTTTGTCCTTTTATATGTGTGATCAAAAGCCACTCCAAAATTTAGAGAAGCCCCAGAATTTCTAGGCTTGGGATATCAAGCCCAGATTAGTGACGACCCCTAAACATTACACCTATACAGGTTTCAAACCAACTTGGAAGTTTCTGTTAATTTTCTTTAATTTCCCAAGGAACAGTTTAATTCCCATTGCTGAAACTGCACTACTGGGCATCTAGATTAGGGGATGTAGGGGTTCTACTCTTGCCCACTAGAGCAGGTGGGAAACCTGGTGGTATATCAGGCCCTCCCCATAAGAGAATCTTGGTAGGCTATGACAGTGAGCAGAGAGCTAGGAGGAGAACCTGCTGCAACCAGACTCACAGTAGTGATGAAAGCTTCCAGGGAACTTTCTAGAAGGTTAAAGATGGGAGCTAGAGTGGTAGAGCCCAAACCTGGCTGGTCACCAGAATCATCTGAACAGTAAAAGAAAAAAAAAATTTTTCAGAAGCCTGAGCCCCACCTCAGACAGGCTGAGTCAGAATCTCTGGCGTGGGACTTGGGGATTTAATTTTTAAATACTCACTGGGTGATTTTTTTGAATTAGTCAGGTTTGGGAACTGCTGACCCAGACTTGTATTTCAAAGCGGTGTGTTGTGTCATTGATTTCTTATAGGATGCCTGTAGTCTTACATAAAGTCCTCCCTCTAGTTGATCAGCTTTTGACCTGAAAGATGGAAATAATGAGACCCATAAGGGAGAGTGACATGTGTGAGGGGTGTGTGTGTGTGTGTGTGTGTGTGTATGTGTGTGTGAGAGAGAGAGGTAGTTGGATGAATGTCTGGTTGCATGGTATGATGTTGGGTCTGGGATTTTATTTATGAGTCTCAACAAGGTCACAATGGGTATTCTGAAATGTAACAGCTGCTACTCCCATGGTTCACTTCATAGCATTTCCTCAGACTGACATTGCCATCCTCGTACCTTGTACCACATGAACCCTGACCTCAGATGATGTGACCTAGCTGTGAAGTTGTCTGGAATGAGACCTCTGTCTAACAGCTGTGGCTGCTGGATACAGAGTGGCCACCTAATCAGATCCTCTCATTTGGGGGTCTGAGTGTAAAATAGACTGGCTGAAGCTGAGAAACATTCAGTGGGAAAGGAACAAGCAGAAACCAGGAAGCCAGAGCTGTGCCCCAGCAAAGTGAGTAGAGAAAGGCCTTTCATAGCAGAAAAATATGGAAGGAAGGGAGGGAGGGAGAAAGGAAGGAAGGAAGGAAGAAGAGAAGGAACACCTGTTTCAGAAGAAGACAAAAAGACCAGGTACCAGGAGCTATTTCTTGGCTCCCTTCCTTCCCTCGGAATTCTACCATCCCCATTAATGAAGCTGCCTGACTGCCTGGCTGTTACTAGAGGGAACCTTACTAATTATAGTGCTGGGGCCTGGAAAAGTGTGAAAGCACAGGTCTCTTCTGACTTTTTCCTGGAAGATGGGCCCACAGCTGCAAAAGGCTGACAACAGAATATCAGCAGCAGCCTAGGAGAGGCATCCACCCATTCAGGGCTGATTAACAAGGCTCAGTCTTGCAGCTCAGTCTTAAATCCCCAAGTCCCACGCCAGAGATTCTTGCAGCTCTTTTGATATTACTGTGTTCTCTCTTGTATTTTAGTTATTTTGGTGCCTTCTTACTCCACCTATTTATTTGAAAGGTCCTTGAGAAGGGGAACTATGTCTTATTTCTCTCCTGTGCCTTTCACAAGGTAGACATTCAATTTGTTGAATCAAACTGTGCAGTTTGTCAGTCAGATGAAGTTCAGTGAAAATAAAGACCTATAAATGGCAGAGATACAGGATGGTGAAGGGCTAGCTAGGGACAAAAGACCTGGGAATCATGACAGACCACAAGCTAAACACTTGTCCGCAAGGCACTGCTCTTGTTTTTAAATTGAACGTAAACTTGTGATGCATAAACTAAGTGGCATGAAGGAACCAGTGTGAAGAGTAACCCAAATGAGTTAGAAAGGTGATTCTCAAAGGGGAGGAAGGAGGTGGTTGTAGAGAGGTTTAATTTTAAAAAGCCTCCCCAGTGAGTCTAATGTGCAGGCAGGATCCAAAATAGTGGACGAGATGACAAGGTGAAAGTGTTTGTTCGCTTCCCTTGGTAAAAGTATACGAAATCATTTAACTGTCTTCCCAAGTGTATGAAAGTTTGTTTCGAGGTGGATGTGGTACATTTCTCTCTCCAGAGGAACAGAGGAAAGACTTCAGTTCCAGCCAGGGAAATGAGAAGAATTCTTGGGGTCTTGGTCCAGCCACCAGCCCCTTGGCCTCTGGCAAGTCCGTTCACCTCTTTTTCTTCATCTCTAGATGAAGCCTTTTTCTTCATCTGTAAATCGAAGAAACCGGGCTTTGTGATCTGGCCCAGCTCTGATAGCCTACGACTCTTTCTGGCGTTCCCGGCCTAAGCTAGGACTTTCCAAGTGGGGACTTTCTTGTGTATTATGTGGAAGCTGAGCCAGTCTCTCCTCCCGGTTTCTGATGGCAGCTTCCGGCGCGCCACGGAGGCTGAGCAGCTAGCGGTCGTGCGCTGAGAAGGAGGCACGCAATACCCTGAGTGTGCCCTTAAGAGCCACTTGCCCATCACTTTTCTTGCCTTTCACATTTCCAATTAGTCCCCTTTCCCCCCTCCCTTTCCCTGCCTCCTCCCAATTATTATAAATAGTACTTTAAACTCTAGAGCCAGGCTCTTCAATTAAGGTGTAGACAAAGTGGTTTGACTCCACTTGATTAAAAACTCGGTGAATGGGAGAGAACACAAACCTCAAAACATTTGCCTTTCAAAGCCAGAAGGGGGGTGGGGAGAGAAACAGTTATATGATCTCGAATTTGCCAGATGTCACTTTAAAGGGGCGTAAAGAATTCCTAAGCCTTTGTTTACCAAATCCTTCCGCAGAACCTCAGTGAACCCAGGGCCTGTGACTACCTTGCAGGAGAGGCCACCGAAAGGCCAAAACCGGATGGGAAGGGGCGGGGTGGTGGTGGTGGGGAGGCATTTGAATTTTGTTTTCTCCTCTTAATTATCTGGGGCTGCCCTTGGAGATATGGTTCTCTTTGCATTGGGAAATTAACCCTTAATCTTCACAAATGAGGGCAATCAACCCATTTACTAAATAAACACAGATCATTGCAGACCGGTTGCCCCTCTTTGTGATTTAATTTCAGAATAGCTTTACCTGAGGGAGGAGCGGAGGAGTGGCTGGGCCCGAGTAACCTGGCGGGGTCCCTAAAGGGAGGTGGCACAATGAAGAGGTGGTTAAGAGAGGGCGGAGTACGCTAGTTTGAGACTGAAGAGGGCTTTGAGATTTTCCTTTCCTGAGTAAATCTGAGTCCTCTCTGGCTCAGGTCTTACCTTCTGAATTTATTCGGGGCCTTCCGTTGTATGGTGTTAATTTTGGCTTTGCAAGTGTGAAGCTGGTTAAAGCAACTTTTATTAGAATGCTGGCTATCAGAAGCCTCTGGGATGGGAACAGAGAAGCCCTTTATTTTTTAGCTAACTCTCATTAATATGTTGAGGAATCTCTCCTTGCTTTTAATTCCCCGCCTCGGTCACCAGTTATTTTGTTTATAAGTAGTCACAGAAGTTTATTTAAATCGTAGGCAGTCCCACTGCAGTGAAGTGCAGTGCCAGGCGCAGAACTGGTGCTCCATAAATGACTGAATGAATAAGTAAGGTACAACTCAAGTTGAAAGGGTGTCATGAAACCACATGGCCTTTGTTCATTTAAAAAAATGTATTTAGAGCCTACCATGTGTCGAGCACTGTGTGAGATGCTGGGAATATGTGTCCCTGCCATCATGGATCTTTAGTCTTAATTAACAAATGAATCTGTTTTTCTGCAATGACCTTGAGTTTGTCTCAAAATTACAATGGGAGTTTGGCACTGAGCTCGGAGCCAGCCTATCCTGTGATTTAAAAAGGAGGGGCTGAGTTGGAGAATGGGTCAGGGATTTATTTTTCAGAAGTGACTTCGGAGTCCAGTAATTCCTTCCCATTATTTTACAGGTGAGAAAACTGAAGCCCGAGGTGGAGTGAATTGTCTGAGGGCTCACAGAAAGAACTGGAATTAGAATCCATATGTTTGGGTTCCTGGGCCTGTGTTTTATCCAAGAGCCTTGTGCATAATGGCCCAACTTTATTCCTCTGCTTCCTGCTCACCTCAAACTGGAAATGACTTGTGTGAGCTTGCGTGAAACATCTGAGTGACCAGCCTGGGTCGGGGGCGGGGGGGGGCGCTTCAGGGTGGCTTAGGTCCGGGAGCCCCATGGAAAAGCTGGCGAATGGCTGCTCTGCTTGCTGTCTATAGCCTGAGCTGACCCCTGACAGCTGGGCCTTGTCAGGAAGGGACTGGAAAGGAGTTGCTGAAACCCTGTTGGGGTCCAGCCTGACCCCAGAGGCAGGGGAGGGACTTGGCTGTCCCTGCTGGCTGTTTGAGCTGGGGAAAGGACTGTTGGCCTGTTTCTGTGGCCTCCAGCAGTCTTGTGAAGAGCTGCTACCAAAACAGAGGAGTTTTGAAAACAGCCCAGGAGGCGGGAGAGGAAATGTTTAGAGAAGAGATAAACAAAAGAAGCGACAGACTTCTCACTCTAGCAAACGGGGCTGCGGGTTACCTGTGAAACTTCGCTCCTTCTCTTCCCCTAGCCTTAAATTTATAAAGCTAGCCCACAGCTCCAAGAGATGACCATTATCTTAAAGCCCTAGTTGTGGGGACCATATTGGTCTTGCTGTGTTTTGGCCCCCAGGGTTGGTGATGTGCTACCTTAATTCCAGCCGAGCAGTTAAAAGTAAGCTGGCTGACTGATTCTAGTGTCTGGTATTAGTTGTATCATTACTCTTTTTATTAACCACTGACATTTATTGAGTGCTTACCATGGTCATGCATTGTGCTAGCTCCTTTATCCACACGGCTTGAGTCTTGATCCTCACCACACCCCTTTGAGGTGGCTGCTGTTTATTTGACCCATTTTACAGATGGGGAAACCAAGGTATAAAGAGGTCCAAGTAAATAAAAGAACAGGACTATGAACCTAGTTCTCTCTTTGAAGAAAAACACTTGTGGGAGGGAAAGAAGAGAAGGGAAGAAATTTAGCCTGCTCTGGACAGCATGAGCCACCTAAACAACCAAGTGTGTCTGGCCTGGAGAAAGCCCCCAGAGGGCAAACAGACAGGGTGAGTGCCTGTTCTCTGTGGAAGCCTCAGAGAAGATGTGTTTCTGTCTACCTGTTCTATAGCCAGCTGCCCAAGGGAATGACACAAGTCCCAGATGTTGGTGGGATGCTGGATCACTGTAAGGTATATAGGATGTCCCCTTCAGAAACTGTCTCACATTTTTCTGCTAGGAGTGATAGAATAGTTTTTCCATTAACTATTTTGAAAGCTCCTAGTTTTGGTATAGTGAGGACTCCACTTTCTTTAGAGATGCAGTTTGAGAGTCATGGTAGAGAGCCCAGGTTTTGTGGATTTGAATCCTTGTTCAGTAGCTGGTTAGTTATGCGGCTTTGGACCAACAAAATCTCTGGGCCTCAGTTTCCTCATTTGTAAAATGGTGATCTTAATAGCAGCTGCCTCACAGGATTGTGAAGATGAAATGAGATAATACGATGGAATTGGTAGCTGGCATGTTGTAAATGCTTGATAAGGAGTACTTGCTATTGGTGATGGTTTAAAGAGGCAATTTGGTCTAGGCAGATAGGAGCTGAAGTTTCTGGTTTCTCAGAAGGCTGCCAGCATCCTCCATGCTCAGTTGAGAGTGAAAATACTGAAGGAATGGCAGGGCCAGAGGAAAGTCACATTTCCATCTGAATATTTCCAATGAACTGACTAGATGGATATTTGTAAGTTGCTGCAGACCATAAGAGCTGTTGAAGAGAAAGCTTTCTTTTCCAAATCTGGATGCTTACACCCCATAGAAAAGATATTTTGGGTGTCCCATGTTTTTTTCCACCCATGTCCTTTTTAGGCGTAGGTCTTTCAGAACCAAAAACTGTGCTAGGTATAAATAAAAGAAAAAAAGTTATTTTTCATTCCTAGGCAAACATGCACATAGAGTTTATCAACATGATCACAATCTTCAGAGCAGCTGAACTTCTGATGGAAAACTGGGAAAAAATTCAAGTCCCAATGATACATTTTTCACCATGTTCAACTTTGCTTTGTTTTATTGTCCTGACCATTTTTTTGGGACATAAGCCAATTCAAAATGCCCTACAGATCACTTTGGATTTACAGAGCCTGTGGAACACTGCCCATTTTTTGAGTGGAAGGGTCAGAAGCAGTTATTTGCTACATGGCAAGCCCCTGGCAGGCAGCATCTGCAGCTAAACCATATTGTATTTCCCAGAAGGCTTTGTACTGGGTTGGTGCTTAAAAATATTTGTTGGATAAGTTGTTGTTTTCTACCTTTCTTTACCCTATGCAGTTAAACTTGTTGGTTTAAAATCATTTTCCTCATTACAATTTCTGAAAGCTTAAACACTGATGTTTGTGTTTATATATGTATGTAAAATAACAATTAATTACAGGGTTGAGTCCAATCTCTCTCCCCTACTACAAGACCCCGTTGCAGTAGTCCCTATACCTATCACCATGGCTCCCCTTGAATAAAGTCTGCCTTACTGTCTTGAAAACAAACCAACAAACACAATTACAAAAATGCTGTTTTATGTTGTAGCACGTGAAAAATGGTGGCCTCTCTTTTATGAGTTCCCTAAACCTGTAAGGGCTTTGAGCACCCAAAGGCTTAGAACACCATCGTACTGTTTAAAAACCACAGATTCTTTTGATAAACATAAAACCTACACAATTGCCCAGAAGGTCTAATGTGTTTTTATCTGCATGTTTTAGGTCCGGAAATGAAGATTCAGAGAGGCTAAATAACTTGCCCAATATCATAGAGCTAGTAACTATTAGGGCTGGGATTTGAACCCAGGCCATCTGGCTCCAGAACTGGAGGTACCACTTGATCACACTGACAGTTATCAGGTATGTGTGCCCCTGGCCAACGAACAGTTATGGTTGGAGAGATCTTAGTTCTGCTGAACTCCAGGGAGAGAGGGCTCTCTTTAAATGTTCCCGTTTCATTTTTCGGACAGCTTTAATTGTTAGAAAGTCCTTCATTATATTGAACTGAAATCTGCCTCCCTAAGGCTTCCATTGATCTTCACAGTACAAATTTAATTCCTCTCCCACGAAACCACCCCTCAGATATATGTGTGCCACCCCGCCCCCACGCCTCCTGCTCCACACTGCTTGTGGGAACACTGGAAACAGGGCCTCTCAAGGTTCCAGGGCCCCAAAGCGGCTGAGGCCGAGGGGAGGCTGGACGGGGCCTGTGCAGGAGGCGGGGTGTTATTATCAGGCATTGCCGTTAGCTTCCGGGTAATGCTTAGAATTGTGGGCAAGGAATTCCCTAGGAACCAGCTAAGAATAGCTCCCCATCCCTGAATTATACACTTCCCTGTAATATAGACATTGCCAAAAGATGTAATTGGTCTTGCGAGTGGTGAGTGCGGAGGAATGGCAATGATTCGAGCCCTCTGATGTGTAGCTGAGTCTTGATTCCAACCTAATGGGGTTCAGTGGGAAAGGGAATCATACACACAAAATTAGTGAGGATGAGATCCCAAAGACATAAAAATGGGTAGGATGGAGGGCCTGAATGAGGATGCAAAGTAAGTTCTGCAGCAGGAATGGTTACGTGGTGACTGATGGATTTGAAATGGCAGTAGACCTTGCCTAAGTACAAGAAGATAAATTAATACCCTGGTCTGAGCACAAAAGAAAATCAGAAAAGCGATTTAGAAAACTTTCTGTTCTCTCCATTGATTACACTGTAGAAATAGAAATTCATGGGTCTGCTGCGGGCGTAGAGTAGTAAAGTGGCCAGGGCCAGCTCCCCGGGAGAGCCGTCAAGAGGAATGAGGAGAAGCACCTTTTGGCAGCAATTTTTAGCTGTCTCCCCATCCCCTGCCCCCGCCTTTGGGGTCTTTGCTAGACTGGCACCTGATGGATGGATAGCTTATCCTTGGGTAACCACGTGGCTGCATATCTCCAAAAGGTCAGCAATGATGTGACAGCCCCAAAGAACCCAAATTCTGACAGAAGTGAAAATCTTCTGGAGAGGCAGCAAAAATGGCCAACAAAAGAGATACCTTCTTTGTGTCCAAATGCATGTTCATTCATCCATCCAAAACCGTGTGTGCCAGGCCCTGTGCTTGGACCCATGGGATACAGTGGTGAATGAGCCCAGCACAGTTCCTGTGTCATGCCATTTAAACTCACTGGACACGTGTGCAAGGCTCTATGCCAGCCTGCCTTGGTATGCAGGCTCTCGATGTCCCACCCTCTTTTTAGGGCTTTTAGGAAGGAGATGTGGAGGACAAACATCTTCTGTGCCGTTGGAATAGGATTTTGTCTGCTGGACACTGGGACTGCCTATGCTGGCTGTCTTCTTGGAGATGTGACATGTACAGCCACGGAGGGCTGCCCAGAGGAGTACCCACAGGACCCCGCCCCCGCCCCCGACAGACAAATTCTCCTTTGTCTGAATCTGGATATCGTTCTCTCTGATGGAGCAGAGGGTAAGTCTAGCAATATCAGCTTCCCTTGGAATCTCAGGCCAAGCCTTTGAGCAGACAGGCATTCCTCATCCTCAGTCTCTCAGCATCTCCCAGCGATTAACATAACATGACACCCAGGCCCATCAAGATAAGATCCTAATGGCCACAATGGCCTCCCTTCCTTCCCGCAGCCCTTCGTCATTGCTCTGCACGTTGCGCTCACTTTCAGCAGGGAAGAGTTTAGAAGCGTGGGGCTAGGCGACCCCGTTCTGCAGGCAGCTCCCCACACGGCTTGTGCAAGGGCTCCAGGGACAGAGATGCATTTCCCTTTAATAAGCTTCTCACACTACATTAAAGATAAAAGGGGAAGGGAAATATTTATATTCTGACAAAGCAGCTCTTCCCTTCAGGCTCTTGTTTTATTTATTAACTTGCTCTGTCCCTCTTTCAGCCTTTCTCTCTATTTCAGGGGCTAGGCATTTCCTCTCCTTCTCCCCTTTAGTCATTAATTTTGTGGGTGAGTGACAGTGACAGGGGGACTTTAGACTCGTTGTCAAAGAGATGGGATTTATAGGTGGGTGCCATTCCCAGGTGACACACACAGCTGTCCCCGCCCAGTCCCAGGAAATGCCCCCATTACCACCCTTGGACGGCAGGATGGATCATGCTGGTTAAGTTATGTCATTTAAAAGGAAGCTGTGTCAGCCCAGCAAATTGCTAAGAGATACAGTAACCTGGTTGTGTGACGGCTCGCGCCTGGGACTTCTTCCGCCTCTTGTTTTATTGCACGTTTTCTTCTCTCACAGAGGTTATCCCTTAAGGATCCTTATTTCCTCTAGCTAATGTGCCCAGAGCCAATAAAACACAGATACGCTGTTTCCAATCTCCTCTTTGCAATTCACCTCTTTGCAATGACTATCATTAACGTTTCAGACCACCTATTGTTCCAAAGCCCACACTAATTGTTAAGGAGTTAATTCTCTTAATACCCCCCCACCCCCACCAAAGAGTCTGCCTAGATTAGTCAGGAGGGCAGGATGGTTTTAGGCTCTGCTCTGTTGTTGGTCTCAGTAATACCCGGGAGTATTCATCTTGTTTTCCAAGTAGAAGCTCTTTTGTTTTTTAGTAATGGCTTTTTTTAAAAATAAATGACATATGATTCAAGTGTCATTCAAGTACAAGGAAAGCAACAAATGACCTACCTACCCACTTGTGGGGAAGCGATAGAGGATGATGGTTAAGAACAAAGACTCTGGAGCTGGAATCCCTGGGTTTGAGTCTTAGCTCTCACATTTACTATCTGGGTAACTGTAGGAGGCATCCCCACTCCTCAGTTTCCTTACCTGTAAAGTGGGGGTGATGATAATGTCTACTCCTTAGGAATCTTATGAGGATTAAATTTGTAGATACATGTAAAGTGCTTAAGATAGTGCTTGACACACAATGAGCCCATAATAAGAATTAGCTATTTTACTGTCACTATTGCCATCCAAAAACAATGAGAGAGAGAGAGAGATCACAAATAATTTTAGAGTAACATGGTCATAGTATGGGTACCTTTAAACATAAGTACAAGCATTATGTTTAGTTTTACCTGACTTTAACAGAAGAAAGGAACTCAGGTGAAATTAATAAACTTCAAATATTAGTTCCTGAATGACAAGATATGTTAGTTCTTAAAAGACCATTCTAAGATTAGTGAAAAATAATAAATGATGGAAATTAATTGAAAGGTTGGGTGGGTGGTTTTGATTGACTTCCCGCCAGGTGAGAAGATAATTTAGCGTTCTCATGCTTCTTCCTCTCTCCCGATTTTGAGGCTTCTTTAATTTTTAATTTGTTTGGTTTTATAGCATCTATATTCTGATTTGCATCCGTTTATTTCTCCAGAGGTTTAGTCCTTGTTCTACATTTAATTGGATTCAATGCTTATTGCTAGTCCTTTTACCAAGACGTTCACGTTACTAGTTCTCTAATTTGGTCAATTTCTTGACTGGCTGTGCTTGATTGTCAAGTAGTTTTTTTCCCCTATTTTGCCCCTGCTGAAGGACCCATTGGTGCTGTGTTCCCCAAATTCTTTCATATTTGAGCATGTCTGACTGTTGCCCCTTGGTATGTGAACGACTGCTTGCTGGGTGTGATATTCTTGGGTCACCTTTTCTTTCCCTCAGAACCTTGCAGGCATTCTTTCATTACGTTCTGGCATTAAGCGTTGCTATCTGGAAGAATGAGGCCAGGCTTATAGTTGTCTCCTTGGCAGGCCCTAGGTTTTCTTCTTGGATGCCTGAAGAATCCTTCCTTCATCAACAAGAGTTCTTGTTGGTGGTTCTATATCAAATTTTCCTACTTTAGATTGGGCCCTTTTAATCTGCAGATTCAAGTGTTCTTTGAGTTTGGAAAAATTTTTCTGTATTATATCCTCAAATATTTTTTCTGTTCTAT
This sequence comes from Daubentonia madagascariensis, assembly GCA_023783475.1. Classification (NCBI taxonomy): domain Eukaryota; kingdom Metazoa; phylum Chordata; class Mammalia; order Primates; family Daubentoniidae; genus Daubentonia; species Daubentonia madagascariensis. The sequence continues at coordinate 9,130,465 of JAKFHU010002088.1, forward strand.
TTTTGGGGATACAGAGAAGGCTTCTCTTTCAGGTATGGATACCAATTTATCCTCTATTTCCATTTCTTTCTTTATAGTTGCTTTAATCATTTTCTTTTCCCTCTGTTATAACTTATATTACCTCAAGTATTTCCCAGATGTATGGGTTTGATTTTTCAGGCTGGTGTTTCTTGTGCCTTTATTTTTTTCTCATTTATAGAAGGTGATGATATCTTGGTTGTTAACTGTTTCTTTAGCTGCCTAATCTCTCCATTTCATTCTTTAGCTAGCTTTTTTTTCAACTTTTTTTTTTTTTTTTTGAGACAGAGTCTTGCTCTGTTGCCCCAGTTAGAGTGCAGTGGCATCATCATAGTTCACTGCAACCTCAAACTTCTGGGCTCAAGCGATCCTCCTGCCTCAGCCTCACGAGTAGCTGGGACTACAGGTGTGCATCACCACGCCTGGCTTATTTTTTCTGTTTTTAGTAGAGACCAGGTCTCCCTCTTATTCAGGCTGATCTTGAACTCCTGACCTCAAGCAATCCTCCTGCCTCGGCCTCCCACAGTGCTAGGATTACAGGTGTGAGCCACCATGCCTGGCCCAGTTTTTTCAACTTTGACCTTACTGTGTGTTTGTTCCTGAGAGTTACCAAAAAGGCAAAGGGATGCTCTCACCTCTGACACCACAGTATAGCTTAGGAAGAGAGAACAAACACAGAAAAAGTGAAATGACAATCAAAACCCTGTATACGCTCAAAATGAGCAATCTAGACATCAGGTGCTGTGCATGTTCAGAAGTAGTAGTTACAAAGAGGTGATGGTTGGGATGTTCAAAGAACTGGGATAGAGGGATGAGCAGCATTTCAGCAGAGAGCCTGCTGGTGTGTGGAGGGCTGGGCGGGAGAGGGCAGATGCTGGACAGTGGGGGGATCCACATGGTGGAAGGTTCACTCAGCACAGTGTTTGGGTCCCCAGGCTTCAGAGTCATACAACCTGGGTTCAACTCTTCCCTCTACTCCTTGTTAGCTTTGTGACCCTGGCCAGGTACTTGATCTCTCTGAGCCTCATTTCCTCATCTGTAACATAGGAGTAAGCCTATGGCATTGTTGATGAAGATTAAATGAGATAATTCATGTAAAGGACAAAGCATTGTAATGTGTGCTCAATAAATGGTGGCTATTATTGTGGGAGCCCTTGAGTCCCTAACTGGATTGTGAGGTCCTTGGGGGATGGGATTGTATCTTATTCCTCATTGTATGTATGTTTCACACACAGTAGATAATCAATAAATATATGGATGACTTTATTGTATCTGTTAGGCCGTATTTCATTGCAAGTAGCAGAAACCCTAACTCAAACTGGCTTGAACTAGGGATGGATGGACTACAACCTGTGGGTCAAATCCAGGCATGTTTCTGTAGAGTTCATGAACTAAGAATGGGTTTTACAATTTTAAATGTTTGAAAAAAAATCAAATGAAGAATATTTTGAGAAACTTGAAAATTACATGTAATTAAAATTATGGTTTCTATAAAAGTTTTGTTGGAACACAGTCACACTCATTCATTTATATATGGTATATGGCAGGTACTGGCAAACTTTTTCTGTAAAGGGCCAGATGGTAAATATTTTAGGCTTGATGGACTATATGTCCTTTGTCACAACTACTCAACTCTACTGTAGTAGCATGAAAGCAGCCATAGGCAACAACCTCAGAAGAGAAGATCTGAGGACAGGAAATACAGTGAAGAGGTAAAAGGACTCCTAGACAGGGAGCCAGGTTTCCTGAGTTCTAGGCTTGACTTTTACCAACCAATGTTAGGCTTTTGATCAAGTCACTTCATTTCTCTGGGTCAGATTCTCCAGATTTTGGAGACTTCTTTTAGCTCTAAAATTTCTATTTTTCTATTTTGGTTTCCCATTTTAATAACCTGGACATTTACTCAAGGTGTGTATAGCAGTTAGAATACTTTAATTGTAAGCAATAGAAGCCAACTCTAGTTGAAATTTAAGTAAAAAGACATTTATTGTAAAGATATGCAGGTAGGTCACAGAAATAAAGGGAAAATAGAAAATACAGGCTTAGAGAAGACAGGAGCCAGAGTAAATCCTGGGATTCAGGCAACAGGAACCAATGGATAATCTCTTCAGGACACTGTAGTCTCGGCTGACCTGGGATCATTCTCAAGAATGTGTAAGATTGAAATTCCAATGTTATGTTTCCAGCATAGCTTAGATTTGTATAAAAGAACCACCATGATTGTGTGCAACAGGGAGCCATAGTTCCCCAAAGCCAAATGAGAAGCTATTACTAGAAAAAAGGGCAATGGATGCTAGGCAGGCAAAAATGACAGATGTCCATAACGGTGAAGGTCACAGTATTTTAAGTGCTAGACATGGTAGCATGAGGAGCCAACACTGATTCTTGAGTTGTTTGTTCATTCTCTCAGCAAATAGTTACTGAATTTATGAATAGCATTTTGGAGGACACCAAAGAAATGTAATAATGACCTGTAAGACTGGTGGGAATGGGTGCTTGGAATAGGATTGTATTCCCTTTTAATTTGAGTCATTAAAATATATCCGGGCATATGCAACTGCAGCTCATTATAGGAGAGATGTTAAGTAATTCTCTAATTATATGTATTACACTGTAGGCAGAGGATCCTGAGACAAGTGACTTATCTCACATGTCAAGGGGCAGAGCTAAAAGCAGGACTTGACTTCCTGACTTGAATAACTGTTCTGAACCAGCTGCCTAGCAACCATGGCCCCAGTTCAGGAGCAGCTACCGTGTGAGGAGCCTCGGCGCCTGGCTGCCCCACGAAACCGTGAACTTCTCAAGGGCTGGAACTGGGTCCTGTACTCCGTGTTTCCCCCAGGGCCTCGCATAGCACAGAACACACAGAAGACAGATATTCAGTAAGGAGCCTGCTTTACAGTTTGCATCGAAGAAGCTGAGTCTATCTCCGTTTTAGATGAAGACTTGAGCTGAGAAGTATTGAAAACATCCCCAGCTGCTGTCAGCAAAGCCTGGTCTGGGGACATAGGAAGGACTTATTTCAGAGCAGAAGAATTTCAGAGACTTTTTCTAATAGGAGATTGAGCCATAAGCTCTGTGGTGTTCACGTTAGACAACTCATCTGTCTCAATGTGTATGTTATTACTTCTGGCAAATAATGAAAAATTATGACCTCACAAAGCAAGCCAGTGAGTGTAATTGTCTCCATTCATCTCTCTTCTTTTCTATGAGAAAAAGCTAACCTGTGCCTTGAAATTTGCTCAGAAGGAAATGCTTATAGAAATTTGTCTTCAATCAAGTACTTGTGCACGTGTGCGCTCTTTGTTTAGGAAAACTCACCAACTCGCTTGTCTTATCTTTGAAGGCTGGTACCCAGGCCCTCACCCAGCTGTGTCTGATTCCACAGCTGCCCTAGGCTCGGGTGGGCTCACCCCTCTAGGGCCAGCGCAGGCAGGATGAGCCCCACAGCTGGATGCTGGAAGGGTAGATCTCAGAGGCTATGAAATCATTTATTAAATAAAATTGCTTCTTCTTTTTCTTGCTATTCACCTTTACCTGAAAAAGGGGGTTTCTTAGTACTACCTTTCGTTCTTCCCCTGAGGCAATCAGTCTGCTCCACTAGGCCTAAATTTGTGGGACAACAGGGACTCCCAGCTTCAGTTTCACAACAACCTAGAGTGTCTCCAATTATCTGAAGGCACGTTGAGAAATCCTCAAAATTAAATTAACCTCAGTTCACTGTGGCTTAATAAATCACCATCACTCTGCACTAGAAGGAGCAGAAGGGAGAATGTTGGGAAATCAAAGACTTTATAGATTGTCATATCTCCAAAAAGATTGGCTCCTTTGGAGATTATTTTGGGCTGGTTCATCACCACTTTTCTTATCTCTAGAGCAGGAATATGGTGTTGATCTGTAAGATTTCTTTTTCTTTTTTTATCTCAACATGAACCAGCCCTCCATATTTACACCAGAGTCCTTAACTGTCTCCTTATTGTGTCCACATAACTATGGTTATTTCACTTTCCCCCCTGCCCTCACCCCACATCTATTGCCACATCATGGTGGTTCCCTAGCCTTGTGTGTAACGGTGAATCTGAGCTATTTATTAATAAGGCCCTGCTTGAGCTTTCCTGTTGCCAGTTTCCCTGGCAACTCCAGTGGGCAGTAAAGATCTTGCCATTTACTTAGATGAACTTTCTGGTGGGCCACCCCTTAGCTACACCTCCCTTATAATCCAAGAGATTCTCCAGAAAGCCCAGCTCCTATTTCAGCTGGACCTCATTTTTCTCTGTGTAGCCACAGAGATTTAGAATTTACACAGATTTAGAACAATGTTGAAGGGTGTTACAAGAAATGTCCAGACAGAAGGCTGGCAGCAATATTAACCGTCATCAAGGGCCCTGATGGGGCCATGCAGGGACGCTCGCCCTCCAGGAGGCCACCGTGTGTCTTACTGTGGGTCTCCTCTGAGATACTGCAGGAATTCCTGCTTTTTTGACAGTTCCCATCTTTTCTCTCACTTTTCCTTCTTTCTCTTCTTAAAAAAGTTTCCAAGATTTTTTATGTCAAACCCATTTAGAAAATGATTCAAATACCAGGAGCATCCAAAGAATGTTTCAAGTTTCCATTCCATCAAGTGGCTTTGAGTAAAGAGCAGAAGTTCAGGCAGGACACACCCAAGGCTGTGGGTGGAATCTGCATGCACATCGGGAGGTTGGTCAACTCTTCAGCTGAGTGTTCTGCAGGGGTTTGAAGTACAGGCCTGTGGATTCCCCAGGGCGAGAAATGTATGAAGGAGAATAAGGAGAAATGAATAGCAATAGAAAGGGCATATGTGCAGCTGATTTCAGACCTTTCTCTGAAGCTGAACCCGCTGACGATTCCATGGTCTGATAATTAACATTCTGTACAATGGGAGCATCTGTTTAGGGCTTTTTCCTCTAGGAAGTTTGTGGGGAGGGTTGGAGAAAAGGGAAAAATTGCAGCAGGGATGAACCTACAGAAGAGAGCTTTGGAAAGCAGGGCAAAACAGGGCTATTCTGTGTGTAGTGTTTTGTTGATGAAATAAAAACCTTTGCCAGAGCCTGATTCCAATTTATCTTTGTTACATCAGGAGACAATCATCTCCTATGTTATGAGAGAAGGAAAAAAACCCCCAAAATTAGCTTCAAAGCTTATCAATGACTATGTTCCTTTAGTTCCTTTGGTTCCATCTGAGTTGGTGGCCACCAAATATCCCTATGAAAAGTCTTTACCATAGTGTCCAGGGCCTTGCTTATAGCCAGGCCAGTGAGATTATTAAAACTCACCAGAGGGCTGCAGACAATTAAAATAATGATGTGCAGCTTCACAAATTGGCATGAATAACTTGGGTGATACCAAAGAGGAAAGGAGGATTTTGAGCCTTTCCAGTAAATCAGCTTTAATGAGGGTGCTCTTTGCTTCTCTGGCCATACTTTCTAGTTCTAAAATAAAGCTACTAAGATCTGTTGATGTAATCCCCACGGCAATGTTGTCCCCAGGCAGAAGGGCCCTCTGTCTAAAAGTCACGTTCCTATCTTGCCACCCTTGTTTCTCTTGGGCTGAAAATGTCAGCTTGAATAGCTTGAATGAGGTATTGCATGTAACCTTTGCAATTTCCATTTGATCCTATAAGGAGAGAGGGAAGGATTAGGCTGAGTTGTGAGAAAGTTCGATGCTTGCTTCACTGCTCTCTCCCCCTGATCATGGGATAGTATGTTTTCCAACCTCTTGGGGAGTCTGTTTGCTTAAATGAGGCTCATTCTGGCTTGAATCAAACATGAGTTGAGGGTGGGGAGGGGGTGAGAAGCTGTTTGGTCGACCACCTGTTTGCAAATTAGTGAAACCTTGAAAGAGCAAAAAGATTTTTTTGGATAGAGCCAGCTCAGGCAAGGTAACATCTTAAGGGGGTAAACTGTAACTGAATTAGAAACAGGTAGATTAGCTTTTCTTGAAAATATCCTTTGTTAAAACAATTAAAGGAGAAATGCTTGGCATGATGCATTTCAGATTTGGTGCAACTGAGACTGTTTGGGTCCAGGGAGGCAATTCACTGAATCCACCATGTATTTATCAACTAATGTTTGATATTATGGCTCATGACTATACACACACACACACACACACAGAGATATATCATATATATATACACACACATATATATTTATCTTATATATATAAAATATATGTTACGGATAAAAGCCTTCCACTGGCTAATGTAGCCCAGTGATCAGCAAATAAACTCTCTATTTACGCTTCTGTTTTTAAATCGTTAGCTTGTTCTAAGCACTACCACCATCATTACCAACAACAACAAAAACCCAATAAAATCTCCAACTGTATCAATAATTAGTTCTAAAAATAGAAATCTAAAAACAAATCTCTGTCTTATTTCACCTTTTAAGTTCATATCATTTGACATGTTCACAGTCCCTACTAATAAGTAAAGATGAGTTAAACTATTAGGCTAGAAAAGGACGTGTCAAGATGGCTCACTCTACGAAAATGTGGCTTATTCTCAGTTATGTGTGTGAATGTACATGTATGTTTGTATGTGTAATCCTGATCTCATATCTCTAGAATGTCCACTAAGAGCTCAGAAATTTTCCCCTGTAATTTCAGCACAGAGCCTGTCTACAGCAGATGTACCTTTACTGGATGTGCTGTATTGAATATCTACCATGAGTGGTAGGGCAAATAAAACTTATAGTCAAGATTATCCTTGAAAAATCCCTTCAATGGCCTGTAAAGTACAGTGTAGGAACATCCTTCACTAAGTCCAACACAGCTAAGTTTTTCTCTAACAATGGATCAGGTTGCTATTTTGTTTTGTTTGTTTTTGGTTGGGAACCAGATGAATCAGTTAGCACTTATTTAGAGGCCCTGATGTATCCTAAGCACTTATTTTGCAGATGCTAGCTTCACATTCAGCCTCATGTCTGAGAGGTATGAGGGAGGTAAAAGCAGCCGAGCTGACAGCAGGTTCGTGTCCTTCATCTTGCTGACCCTGGGGCCTCAGTCACTGAGCGGACAGGTGATTGGAACAGCTGCTATAGAAAGTGTTATTTTTCTCTTTTTCTTTTTTTTTGGTGAGGGAGAGAAGGGCCAAGTGCACACAGTTGAATTTGTATCATATGGTGTGTTATGACTCTACAGTAAATATTTATTGAATTAATAAATGTTCGAGATGATATTTAGTTCAGTTGCTATTGACTTTTGCATGAATATAAGCTATTTTTCCCCAGTGGAAAAAAAATCAATGGTTTAAATGTCATTAAGTAATAGCAAAGCACGTGGAAGAGGCTAAAAGCAGAAATTACCAATCACTTTAAAAAAGGAAAAAAAAAAAAGTCAGACTACTTAGATGAAGGCCTGGTCATAAATATTCCAAATTTCTTAAGGGTACAACATATAGCAATACTGGCAATTTTAATATCATCACTAATCATTTGGAATACTCTGACATCCTTTCACTGTAATATTTGTGTATTTAGTGGAAACTTTAAAAAAAGTCATGCCGCTAGCCAACAAAAGTCATTTCATAGTTATGATGTAATTGCAGGGTAATATTTCAGGGCTGTCAAGATCAAAGACTTGAAATATGACTTACAAAAAAAAAAAGTTCAGGAGAGACCCCTCCAAATAACCTTTTAAAGAACCTTAACCAATAACATCTTGTTTTCTATTTTCCTTAGGTTTTTGGAAACAAAATCCTACAAAAGATACATTCTCCAGAGGCACATGAATTAAAATTAGAGAGTAAAAATAAATAATCTTAGATGAAATTTCTCCCTCTGATTTAAACAGTGAGAAATAGATGTTCTCAATGCATTGGCAATAAAAACAGGAAAACTGTACTCAAATTGTGAATTGGGCCCAATACCAAAAACTGAAAATGGATGTCATGAAAAGCACTTTATGGTTATTGTGAAGGAAATATTTTTTATGTGTAGAGGGCATCTGTCTAATTTACCTTTCTGGGCCATATAATCCAAAACTACAGGTTATCTTTAAAAATTAAAATTCTTTCTGTACAATAAAAGCCAAATTGACATATAAGTTTTTCTGTATCTTTGCTCAGCTATAAACAATTGATCTGGTCTGAATGGGCTGATTCCTGGTGGATTCAGAACATTATTTATTTTTTCCTGCTTGTCTAAGGTGATGAAGAAAGGAGATGTCAAGTTGTAATTCTTCCTTGTAATCTTCTAACTTCCTCAAGCTAAAAAAAAAAAAAAAGAAAACAAACAGACAATACTCAATACTTGTTCACATATAAAGCATTTTTAGATGATTTTTTTTTTTTTAATCATGAACTGCCAACCCTTTGAAAGAAAAAATTAGGGAAAAGAAGTGTTCGTGGTGCTTCCCTCCCTCTGGTAAGTCAGAGTAGGACTCCAACCCAGGGTCTTTCATTTGAGCTTCTTGACAGATTTGACAGAAAACACCTTAATTTTTTTTTTAAGAAGACTGGTCCCCAGGGGTGGAAGAATCCACTGATGATCACATGTAAGTAAAAACAACTCTATTATATTTTTCCTCCAGAAAGATAGAAACTTTGCTTTTGTCACTGAAAAAATGCCATCTCCAATGAAAAATTCAAATTGGTACTTCCTAGGAGGGATGTCCCCCAAGGTTATCGCCACATTACTTGTCACAAAAGGCTATCCTCCCTCACAAAGGACAAAGATGTTAATGACAACAGTCACAGCAATAGTAATAATGATGTATAACCACCATAACAATAGCAACTATCATTTAAGAGGGTCTATTACTATGTGTCAGGTACCAAAGCTGGCAATTTGCACCTGTCATTTGTTTGCTAATCTTCATGGTACTCCTTTAATGAAGGATTTGTTATTGCCATTTTACCAATGAGGAAACTGAGCTCAGAGATGTTAAGTAGCTTAATGTTCCATAATAAGCAAGGAGTAGAGCAGTGATTTGAACAGATGTCTGACTTAACTCACACTCTTTTGCATTCTCCTTTTCCAATACACTAGCCAGCTGTTAGAGCTATTTCTTGGGAGAGCCACAGAAGTGGGGAGAGGGCCTCTGGGAATTTTTCAGGAAGATTGGAGAATAAATGGCAAGCACTGTCCTGGACACTCCTTCACTAAATGTTGAAGGGCAGCCTAATTCACTCTTGTGTTCCCAGTGTTGGGCACACAGGAAATCAGTAAATGTGAAATAAGTGAAGATAATAGATGCTCATTAAATTTGTTCTGAATTGATTGAATTTTAAGACTACTGCCGTATCAACAGTCAAGGTGCCACAATTTCTGTGTAGGAAGGGTTTAAGGAATGGCAAACTGGTTGAAAGGGGGCCACTAGGTAGACTGTCTTGGGGCATATCAAGGGATGGTGGCTGTGGTAACAGTAGTAATGGTGAATGTTAATGGTGGTGACTCAGGGCACACTGAGGTCCTCTCAAGACTGCTCAGCATGGTGACTGAGGGTCTGATCAAGCCAAGTGATGGGACAGTGGTCTTATGGCCATAAAGAGCCTACCACCTACCACAGATAGGACAGCGAGGCTGTGAAGGACAGGAGGGGTTGGCTGGGTGCCTTTCCCCGCTGTGGTCGGCTCTCTGCTGCCAACAGCACTGCAGCTGAGCTGCTCAGGGTGTTTCCTGCAACATGACAGTGGGATGGAAGAGCCATCACCTCGCAACCGTGCAGTCCTGCCAAGCACTGGGAACACTCACGTTCGGTCGGCTGCTTTCCTGAGAACACACCCAGCTTGGTGGGGCCCACAAATGGGGGGCTGGTGGGGCATCTTCCCCAATGCAACGTCTTAGCACATTCATCAAAAGCAAAATAAAAGCAAATTTTCCTCAAACGTAAACCCATGTTGATGACATATCTCTTTTCAGAACAGGGCCGCGGTGGGATCCAACTGGATTCACCAGCCCCACGTCCAGGGATGTAACCATGAGGAGTGCAGAGGATGTAGGAGATAAAGTTTCTCTGTCAGGGAAGAGATTTCAAAACTGGCTTCAAAGGAAAGAGAGGGGCGTTATTGTTGAGGTTTGGGTCTCAGAGGAAGAGATCATTCCAGCTGAACACTTAAACAAACCAAGCCCACAGAATTGGAAATTCTAGACTTTCTGGTTGGGAGCACCTGGAGGCCTAGGTTGTACTGATCTCTCTACTCTGGGTCGCAGCACTATTGATATGTCTCTCAGGGGTTAGCCCTGGATTAGACAAGGGCTTCTTTTCCCATTCTCTGGAGGTTTCTTCTCTGTAATCCAACCTCCCCTGCCAGTCTCTGAGCATTTTTAATCCAGAGGCCATTTTTCTTCTCGATTGGCATCTGTCTGGGTTATTGCGGGTAAAAACATGTTGTAAATGAGAATGTACTGTACAAACATTAGTTTCCTTACAGTCTCCTAGATTCCTCTCAGAGTCCATTGTGCCAGCTTGAAGCAGAAATGCAACAAAGATCTGTGGAATAAATAAAACGATTAACTGGAACGGCTCTCTGGTTGGGTGATGTGAAAACTGGAATCCTCACAGGCTCTTTCCTGTTTCACCACGTTGGCCTCGTTTCTATAAGCAAGAAAAGATAAGGAGAGTGTCTGATGAGACACATCCACAGAGGCAGGGTGTTAAATGTAATCTTTTCCAGAGAAAGAGAGGCTATCATAGGCCAGGAAAAGTTTCTACCTTTTCCTCCTCTCCTGGGCATCCTGGTTATCATGTTTCTAGGGAGAAAAAGAGTTATTTCCCAGAACAGCCCAGAGAAGAGAGTTAAATAAAACCTGGGCCTCCAGGTGCTTTCAACCAGAGTCTATCGGACTTTTGACCCTTCAAATACTACCCCCCCAAAAATTTTTTTTGGTACTTTCTCGCTTACGGAGCATATCAAAGTGGGACAAACATATAATAAAATTGAGCTCATAAATTTAACAATCGCGCTTGCGCTTAGAAGCCTCTACGAATTTATGTCCAAGTTTCTATTTTATCTGTAACTATAACTTTGTTTTCACTAGAAAGGGAAGTTCCTCCAGCAGAGGGTAATTTAATTTTGTCGGTAACCAGACACACTCTGTTTAGATTTGGAATCCTTTTTAAATGGTAGCTTTCTACCAATCACCCACCCCAAGCATGTGTGGGTTACGGCCTCTTCTAGAAAGGGGCTGGCTTCTTATTGATGGCCGAGGGGGTAGACCACCTTATCTGCGGCAGCTTCCTAGAGAGAAATAGTATCGATACCCATGTGTTAATTAGCAGGAAATGGCTGCGACATGTGGCCGCCCCTGCCCCTGTGGGACCCAACCGCTGCCCTCTCTGTGAATGGCCGTTGGTGGACACCGAAGGGAGAGGAGAATTCCAGCAACAGTGAAAACATAACTTTCCACTCGTCGCAAGAAGCCAAACACAAAAACCATATTCAAAGAGTTCTTTGTCCACAAGATAACGTTTGAATCGGAAACTTGTTTAGCCAGATTCTCTTGTTACAATTTACTGCTTCATCAGGTGGGGGCAGGGACAGACACAACCCATCCTTTAAATAATAGGATGATTCCCACAGGAAGGTCGGTAACTCCAAATGTGTATTTAAAAAAAAAAATCCCATCTCTACCCGCACCTCAGCCTCCGGTATGGAAAAATGTGCCTCCAACTGCTTGACGGTGTCCACTGGGGAGGAGGGATTTGTTCACAAATAGCCACGGACAAGAGCGTGTGACTTTCAAGTGGAGAGGAGAAAGTGGCCAAGAGCAGTCATATTTAGAATACCTTCCCTCCCAGGGATTAAAGGTGAGGCAGAGACGGGAGGAATGGGGAGAGGAGAGAAAGGATGGACAGACATCTCCCTGCAGTACATTCCTGGGAGAACAATGGCCTTTGTTCGCAGCAGGCTGAGAGAGCTGCTTGGGAAACGTAGCTGGATCTGGGCTCAGGGCAGGTTAGAGCCTGTGTGTACGCGTGAGGTCTCCTGGTGACCCAGGGCCAGGTGGGTGGGCCTGGAATGCTGATCCCGGGCTGGGGGTGTGCTGACCCATTATCTGCCCACCTGCACCCAGAGTTCCCGCTGAGAGGCCTCCTGACGCCCCCTCCAGCACTCTCGGTGGGGGATGGAGGCAGCAGGGATTTCCTGTCTCCCTGGGGAGAGCCAGGTTGGCTGTTGGGGACAGACTAATATTCCGACTGCCCAGTTGTGTGTGTGTGCTGGGGGGAGGGTCTGGTCCAGGTTGGGCTGGGGAGTTGAATCTTGAATCTCCATGAGGATCAGGCTTGAGAATTCGCGGTTTCCAAAGCTCCCCGTGTATTTCTCACGCTACTGGTGGGGAAACTGATGACTTGTAAGGTACCTTCTAGCATGAATACAGTCTTTGTTTTATTTTAAACCTGCTAATGCATGTGAACTAGTTGGGAATTCCAAATCCAAAAATTGGCCAAACTTCTCTGGGGCCTGAATGGTCCCCGGGGCAGACTCCTCCAGCTCACACCTTTGCTAAGATGAGTTTGGCAAGAGCCACTCACCCGAATCCTTCAGACTTCTGGTCTCCCAGGGCAGGGACTGGTAGCGTCATCGGGCTTATATTTTCAAGACCTGATGTCTTGGAAAAGTCAGGTGCAGCTGATTGCAGGCCCAGGCCAGCCGGCGGGAGGCCAGAGAGAATGGGACTAAGAAGCCACCAACGTGCTGAAGACTATGCTGAGGTCCTACACAGCCCAGCCCTTCCAGGCTTCATCTCATCACCCCTCCCTGGCCCGCCAAACTCTTAGGGGTGGCCCACCTGCTCCCTTCCCTGCATGACTTCCTCTCTTCCTTGCATTCTGATTTTCCCCTTCAATCCCCCTTTGTTCTGTTTCTTAGGATTTACTTCTTCCTTTTCTTTTATTCCCCATGCCTACTCTCTTTTCTTCTTATTCCATAGACAACTGTTCTCAGGTCCTTAAAGTGGATCTTTTGGTTTGTATATGTTCTTGCAAAATGTGTATTGTTGTCTTGGTCATGGATTCATTCAACAAGTATTTATTGAGTATCTGCTTTGTGCCAGGCATTTGGGGATATATTAGTGAATCAACTGGCAAGGATCCCTAGAGTGTGTATTCTAAGAGGGGATGAAACACAACAATCTACAAGCATAAAAATTTTAAAAAATTATCAGTATGTTGGAAGTTGTTAAGTGCTATGGGAAAAATAATCCAGAAAAGGGCATCAAGAGTGCTGGGGGGCAGTGGGGAGGTTGAGCAAGTTGCTGTGTTAAATTTTCTATGCCTGTATTTTTAATTTACATAAGTGGTATTACTATGTATCTCATTTTATCTTTTACCTTTTTATTTATTTATTTATTTTGCTTTAGCACCAAATTTTAAAGATTCACCCAAGCTGCTGTAAGTACATTTAATTTGTTGCTTCTAACTGCTGCATCACTTTCCATGATGTGTGTTTACTATGCTTACTTATTCACTCTCCCTGGGATGGAAGCTCAGATTCCTTCCGATTTCCCATGCAATCAGCATTGCTGTAGGTTAGAAAATGTAGTTGGGATTTATACTTAAGAGTGAAGTTGCTGTGTTGTAAGTTCTACCTATACTTAATTTCACCAGATGTGCCAGATTGCTCCCCAGAATTTCTGCAACAGCCCACACTCCCATCAACAAGTAGAAGGGTCCCTATATACCCACACCCCTGCCAATACTTGGCATTATTATCTTGGGTTTTTTGCCAGAGCATTCTGGCTTCTCTTATTGCCTCTTTTGCTGAAGTAATGTTCTGTCACTGTTTTCCATGGCCCTGTCCTTTCCTGGCTCACCTGGGCTCTCATTCTCACATCACCCTCTCCACTTCCTTAGGACCGCTGGCACGTCTTGTGTGTATTGCTGGGCTGTCTGTTTTTCTACCTTAAGGTTCATTCACTCCATTTGGACTTCATATCCTGAGGTCAGAATTCCCACCTCCTAGTTGGCAAGATAGTGTCCTAAAGACTAGCCTACCCTTCCCTGGTGTAACAGTTTCACTTGTACACCATTTTCAGGAAGTCTGACCCTGCATGGGGCCTGAAGTGGTTTCCTACGCCCTGTGTCATCAAATCTAAGCTCTCCCATCTGGCTTTAAGGCCTTCAGCCAACTTGACCTGCTCTTCCATCCCACTTGAGTCTTTGCACATAGTCTTTCCTCAGCCAGAACCCCCCTCTCTCCCTCTTTGCCCAGACAAGCAGGGCTCATCTCCATCTCAGTGTAGATCCACTGTCTCCTCTCCCTGCCTCTCAGCGAGGTGCCCTTCATGTGCTGCCACGGCACTCTATGCTGTCCTCGTTGTAACAATTTTTCAGCCTCCTTGTTGTGGCCACCACTAGCCTCAAGATCTTTGAGGAAGGGACTGTATCTCATCCACTGTCATAGCCCCAGGGCCGACTGCGTGTGTGGCACACAGTTCAATCAATATTCATTGACTAAGTGAAAGCAGGAAGGAGGGAAGGAGTGCGTGAGTGAAGGCTTTCTGTCTCTCACACGTACGACTGTTGCCAGCATCAGGTCTCCACGCCTACTTGAAATACTTCTGTCCTTGTTTTACTCTGCTCAGGCTGCTATAACAAAATATCATAAACTGGGTAGCTTATAAACAACAGAAATTTATTTCTTACATTTCTGGAGGCTGGGAACTCCAATATTAAGGTAGCTTCGGTGTGTGGTGAGGGCTTACGTTCTAGCTCAGGGATAGCCCCTTCCTGCTGTGTCTTCACATGGCGGAAGGGGCAAGGGTCTCTCTTGGGCCTCTTATGTAAGGGCACTAATCCCATTCATGAGGGTGGAGCTCGTGATCTAATCACCTCCCAAAGGCCACACCTCCTAATACCCGGGGTAAGGATTTCAACCTATGAATTTGGGGAAGGGGGACACAGGCATTCAGACCATAGTACTGCTCTACCCATTCATCTGCTTCCCCCTTTTTAAAAAAAATCCAATTTAAAACGCAGCAACTCCATAAATCTTATCCACACCCCCAACCTGATCACTAAATTCTTTTTTTCTTTGGACCCCTGCATTCTTTGTTTGTAATACAGTGGCGCCAGTTTTCCCACTGGGTTGAGGGTTTGCAAATGCCACAGGCCCTTGTGATAGAGGAGTCAGTCTTTACTGGAGTCCTGCTCTTTCCTGGCCTCTGCCGCGTCCTGTCCGTAAGCAGTGTCCCAGAGGTTTTCTCAGCAGTCATCCTCCCGCATACGACAGCCGTGTAACCATAATTTGTAACAACATGTGTTGCTTTAAGTTCTTAACTACTCAATCATCTCTTTACCCAGGTTAGAGTACCCAGGCTTTCTTTGGAGAAACCAACCCTCCTTTGCTTTCAGCCCAGGTTTGGAGGTGGGTGGGAAAGAGCATGGGACCTAATCCTCAGCCAATCGGTTCGTCCGTTCCCCAGGTCACAGTGAAAGGTGGGCATCAGGCATGTGACCCAGACAGAACAGTAAGATGAGATGAGGCTTTTGCTGGGCATGGAGAGGGGGAGAGGAGAGAAGAACTTTTTCCTGATGGGCTTAACCTGAAGGGATGTTAGGTCTAGAGATTTAGCAACCATCCTGTCACCATGAGGGCAGTGCCTGTCTGATTAGGAAGCCAACCCCACAGAAGCTGACGCTAGAGATGGGAAGACAGAAAGTGGTCGTATTAAACTGAACCTGAAGTCGGCCCTATTCCTAGAATTTTTAGTACATTAGGCAAAGCTATTTTGAAACCATAGTAATTCATTATTTGGTATTTATATTTAACGTTAAACATTGGATAAGGGATAGAATATTGTAGTGGAGCAAACCGCTGGACCAGGAATAAGGGTTTGGACAAACTCGCCCATTAGTTAGTCCTGTGATCACGGTCAGGTCATTATACCTCTCCGGGTACCAAGCTCCTCATCTGGGCGACAAGGGAGCTGGACAAAATTGGGGCTCATATTGCACCAGTAGGCACCAGCCCAAGGTTCCAGCTGCCTTCTGGTCTGACATGCCAGTTGTTAAATATCTTAAATCTGGACCAGATATGTATATGCGTATGTGTCCTTGTATATGTGTCCTTCTATGATTCTAGGCAGGGAAAAATCTGATCCTTTATAATCCCTGATATTCTGATCCAAGCATACTTCGTGCAAGGTGCAAGATGAGACATGTTGTATTAAAACCAACAAATAGAGTATTTGTGCTCTCCATAAATTATTTTTGTCCTTACCAAGTTTCCTTTAGATTCATCTTGCCTCAGTAGTGTCAGATTTAGGAAAAAGAGAGAAAGGGAGCCTAGGCCTCAGCCTGGAGTGTGACCTCAGGGCATGTAATTTGTCTGTCATTACACTGGGTGGAGATGACAGAGGCTAATTCATGGTGACATAAGTAATCGAGTTGTGAAGATTTTTTTGTTTTGTTTTGTTTTTGCTTGTTTTGCCTAGATTCTGAAGCTTTATGGAATTTCCCCTTCATAAATTTAGACTTTTAAAACTTTTTTTTAAAAAAGCAGTGTTTTCCTATATTTTTTATTACTAGAAAAATCATACAACCTTTGCCCCACAATTCCCATTAATATTTTTCATTGTTGTCTTTAAGTTTAGCAATATATTTCTCTAGATAAATTAAATATTTTTAGGCCAACTTGTTTCAAGGTAGTATACAGAATATGCAAATCAGTAATAGAATTACTTTTTCTTTTAGAGATGGGGTCCTACTATGTTGCCCAGGAGAGAGTGTAGTGGCTATTCACAGGCATGATCATAGAACACTGCAGCAGTATATAAGAAAAAAATTTTACATTGTAAAAGAAAAAGCTGTCCAAAAACACATTTATAAAGAGAGACACTAAAATGCACAAACAAAACAAAACAAAAACAAAAACGTTTTAAAAAGCCCTAGTCCTAGGTCTGGCAGGCACGTGGCATTATCTAATAGCCTAAGTGGTGGTTAAGTATGTCTTGGGACTTGTTAGTCTTAACCTTGGGGAAAGGCTGCTCAGCCCAGTTGATTATAGCCCAGCTGTGCCTGAGGTCACAGGTTCCTGCCCCATGTGAGCCTGTCACCTTTGTTTTTGCCACAACCATAGATCTGTGGCTTTCACCCCAACCAGCCTCCCCTGGTCAAGTACGAATGTGGCCTCCTCGAAGACCACTTAAGAAGAGATGAATGGATTTGCACAGAACCGTCACTGGCCTGGAAAACCACTCAAAACCAGCTGCTATGTCTGAAGACCACTCAGTCATGGTGGAGGAGAAATGTGATTACATGGAGATGGGGTGGGGGATGATGGCCTCATGGTGGCAGAGTTTGGTCTGTGAAGTACCCTGGACCTCATAGATCAGTGCTCCCGACCTTTTTGGCACCAGGGACTGGTTTCTTGGAAGACAATTTTTGCATGGAACGAGGAGGGGCGTGGGGATGGTTTTGGGTCATTCAAACACGTTACATTTATTGTGCACTTTATCTCTATTATTGTTACGTTGTAATATATAATGAAATAATTATACAACTCACCATAATGCAGAATCTAATGCTGCCACTGATCTGATAAGAGGCAGAGCTCAGGTGGTGATGTGAGAGTGATGGGGAGCGGCTGTAAATACAGCTGAAGCTTTGCTCGCTTGCCCGCTGCTCACCTTCTGCTGTGCGACCCTGTTCCTAACAGGCCATGGACCGGTACCGCCAGTCTGAGGCCTGGGTGTTGGGGACTGCAGTCATAGATGACACCTGGTAAAGGAAAATCACCTTACTTTTACCAAATCCATATAAAGGTCAGTGGGCACAAACCATAATTTTCTCTTTCTCAGTTTTCAAATGAAAACAGCTTTAAAATATCCGTGAAACCCTCAAATAGGGTTTTATCTTTACTGCCAAAACGTATGCCCTGGTATTTCATGTGCTTCTCTATCATTCCAAAGAGCTAAGGTGGCACATCTCCCTTGTCACAGGTAGTGAAAGATGAAGCAGAGACGGATCACATGACTCACTTAAGGTCATATATGTCAACCCCACTGCTCAGACTCCAGCTGTCCTCATGTCCACAGGAATGCTTTTTCAGATGAACAGTCCTTTTAAATGCTTAGATTCCACTTGGTAATAGACTCTTCCTGCCATTGGGTAATAGAGGAAATAGGGGTTGCTCCGAAGCAAGAAGATGTGATTGGGAGGAACCTGGAAAAACATTCTAGGGCCTCTGTTTTTTCTTTGTCTTCAGAGGGAAGTTTCTACATCATGTACAGGAAGAAGGGAATTCAGAGACAAGCCCTGACTACTGTGGCTGACTAACTAACCGGTTACTCCAGTTGTCAGTGAAGACTCAGCATTTCCCTGCCACTTTATAACTGGGGTCCCAGGGGGCCCACAGGGACTCATATCTCTCACATGCAGTTCACTTACCAGCTGTTACAGGGAATAGGTTGTTATGTGGAGGCTGAAAAAAAGCGATTTCTCTAAGTTGGATCAGGCCAGGTAAAATGGTAGCTAAGGCTTCCGCTGTTCTGGATCTCAGGGGCTCAGGCCAGGTGCTCACAGGTTATGAGATGAGCATCAGGCAAGAGTAGATAAAAAGTTTTTTATTCTATACAAATTCAGACCTGTGTGACCCTGGGTCATGTTTTACCTGGTTATATGTGAAGTGTCCAAGCTACTCCCATAGTCAAGCCATCACAAATTAGACTGGGCCTCATTTTCACCCTGGGGAAACTGAAGCAAAGAGTTGCTGAGGCCTCCACCAAAGGCCGTGCCAAGAGAGGCAGTCGGTGGCCACAGTTCCCTTCCTCTACCCTCAATACGACTCTCCCTCCCGTATGTTTATGACAGCTCAGAAGGTAATCTCACATGTCAGCGTGAGCTTTCCGGAATGTGTGCATCTCATATTCTGGGAAGAGCAGGCAGCGGGGGTGAAGGTGAGACAGGAAATCTTTCTGGAGGCTCTGAAGCCATTCCGGTTTTGGAGCATCCCCAGCAACTCCCACAGAGGCAGGCCTTTCAAACTGCCTTTTGGAGAGGTTGGACTGAGAGCAAGTTTGCCTCAATCTGCTCTTGCCCAGCTTCCTTGCTGCGGGGCCCTGTGAGAGCACCAGAGCAGCACTTGTGGAGGATGCGAGGAGAGTACGCTGGTTGAGGGATGTGGACACAGGGCTGGCCAGCTGCCACTGTGCTGTCAGCAGGCTGCAGGGTGGCTTTTCTTCTTAGTTTGCTCAGAGCCGGGGAGGCTGGGTGCCAGGGAGAGTATTTCATCAGTTTGGGAAAAGCTGTATCTATCTGGCTTGTTCTGTAGCCTGTGGCTTCTCACCTGAGGAGCTTTCCTGCTACTGGACATGTACCCCACTGGCCAGGTCTCTGTTGTGACCCACAGGAGATGCTGGCCCTGGAAGTGACAGCCAGTGAGGGCCCTACACGGAGTGTGCATGCAGCTGGACTGACCCAGCCGTCGGTTCATCCACCCCACAGACATTGGTGAGGGATCTCCCCCACTGGAAGAGGGACCTTGGCCTCTGTCGTTACAGTGTCAGGTAGAGTCATCAGGAATGGTGGTCCAGTATTCTCAGGCCTGAAGGAGTCTTGCATCCTGTGCAGTCCCTTTACTTTGTGCAGATGAGGAAGCTGAGGCGCAGATATCTGAAATAGCTTGCCCAAGGTCACATAAGACAGCCAAGTTCAAGGCCTGGCTCCACCACTGCCTTGTTGTACGGCCTTGAGTTTGTTACTCAGCCTTGCTGGGCCTATTTCCTTACCTCTAAAGGGGGATAAGAAAAGTACCTAGTTCACAAGGCTAATGTGAGAGTTGGATGAGATTATCCAAGGACTCATCACAGGCCCCCTGCTCTTGGGAGGAATCAGTACATTCTATCTCCATCTCAGAAACTGCATTGTCATTGTTTTATTATTGCTGTTGGCTACGATGACTTCAATTGCATGAAGACTTTGGAAGCCAGAGCTATGAAGCTCATGCACAAAGTGCCTCAAATATCACCATTGCCTTCTGTCTTCCCCATTTTCTCATGCGGTGGAGAAGGCAAACCTCCTTTCTTCCGTTTTACTTGACGAGGTAAAACTTCAGTCAAACATGGGCCTCTACTTCCCAGTCCCCCTGCTCTTTCTGTCTCCACCTGCTGCCAATTAGAACATTCCTGCTGGTAGAATATTCCAGCTGTGTGGGGGCTGACGGTGGGAAGGAAGGAACACCCCCCACCTCCCCAAATGAGTGGAAATCGCCTCAGCATTCTTACCCTTTTCTGTTTGTTCTTGAGTCCATCCGGACGGGCTGCGGGCTGCGGGCCGGGGCTTCCTTCTGGCTGCAGAACTCTGGATCTGGAGGAACAGAGAGAATGTGTTTCCCAGCTCCCGGACTGTGGCCAGTGGTAACTTTCACAGCAAAGAATTACTAGCAATCGTGTTGTGGTGGCTGAAGGGATTTATGGACATTTTCTGTGAATCTATGGACACAGACCCAAGGATACAACTGAAGAGAGCTGGGAGGAAGCACAGTGGCCCTTGTGAAACGGGAAGAATGAGTTTAATGTGTACAGGGTGAGGGTAAGGGCTGGTAGGGGGAATACAGAAGGGAAGGAGGTTCACCCTGTTAAATATTTACAATTTGAGCCTTGGGCCCTGCGTTTCCAAAGGTGGTGGCAGGAGAGTGATTTCTGTAATATATTCCTCCCTGGAGTCCCCTGCCATTTGGAAACTGGGGCTGGTACTCCAACACTCCGCCCCAACCCCCAAAGGCAAACAGCCCCCAGGAAAACCCCCGGAGCCAGCTCCAGCGGCTGAGAGCAGAGGTCTTCCTAGCTGTGGGGTCAAAGGGCATGGCCAGGGGAGGGGTCAGCTTTGTTTCCACTCTGTGTTGGTGAAAGCCAAACCTTTATGGAACTTCGCTAGCTGCACTTTTGGGCTGTTTAGCTGCAAAAACAAAAGATTTATTTTCCCCCCTTCTTTTGGGTTTTGTCCTCCACTGACAGCGGTGACATATGCAGGTCTGGAGTCTGTTGAGGCCAGCCTCTCCCCCATGCTCAGGAAAAGAAAAGATAGGGTCTTAATTAAAGAGAACCCAATGTTCGTAAAGCCAGCACAACATTCCCGATATCCCCTGTCGCTTCTATGATCTGTTCAACAGAGAAAGGAAAACGGAGAGTGCTGTGGTGCTTTCATAACACACTGTATCTCTATAACCTGTTATGTTTCATCAAGCATTTCCACATGTCACAGTATCCTGTGTCATCCCTGCATCAGTTCTGTGAGATGGGGCTTATGGTCCCCTTTTACAGATGAGAAAACTGAGGCTTATAAGAAACTTCACCAAGGTCACAGGGGTATTGAAGAGGCAGAACTAGTCCTCTAACCCAAGTTTCTGTCTCCAGTTACAGGGACCTTCTCAATAGATAAAAGAAGTGATGTGATTTAACTTCTCTGGGTCTCATTTTCCAAATCTGTAAAAGAAGGCTGTTTTCGGCCAGGCGTGGTGGCTCATACCTGTAATCCTAGCACTTTGGCAGGCCGAGGCTGGAGGATCACTTGAGCTCAGGAGTTGCAGACCAGCCTGAGCAAGAGTGAGACCCTGTCTCTACCAAAAAATAGAAAAAAAATCTAGCCAGGCATGGTGCTGCACACTTGTAGTCCCAGCTACTCGGGAGGCTGAGGCAGGAGGACCCCTGGAGCCCAGGAGTTGGAGGTTGCAGTGAGCTATGATGACGCCACTGCACTCTACTCCAGGAGATAGAGCAAGACTCTGTCAAAAAAAAAAGAAGGCTGTTTTCTAGTTTCCATTCAAATCTTCCCAACTCTTCTCTCACTTTGGCACTTTACAAGAAAGAGTCAATCAAAAGGGTGTGGGAGCATAATAAGACCACGGGAAGGAATCAAGTTGTGTATGAAGTCACGTGGCACTGGGGATTTTACATCAAGTCCCCAGTATGGTGACACAGATGGGTTTTGTTTCCATCCTGTTCTCAAACACCCATCAGGATGGTTATAAAATCAATCTGGAATATCTCCACAGGGGCCCTCTGGCATTGTGGATGTACAAACTGCTGCTAGCATTGTCAGGTGACTAAAAGTAGGTGATTTTGGTAAGAAATACAATCGTGTTTTTGACACCATAATATTGTTAGTGAAAAGGTGACTATGAAGCATACTATTGGGCACCTGTACATAGCCTGTACTTTAAGGAGTGTGTTCATGGCAGGGATTTGGAGCAGAATTTTGTAATTAGGTTCTTTGTGAGATACAAGTAGCCTAGGACTTAGTAATGCCTAGGCTCAAATCATCTTATTTTTCAGTTCTTGGGTAGAAAGCTATATCTTAACTCTGTGGTCCCCAACCCCGAGGCCATGGACCAGTACCGGTATTGTGGCCTGTTAGGAACCTGGCCACACAACAGGAGGTGAGTGGCAAGCAAGCAAAGCTTCATCTGTATTTACAGCCGCTCCCCATCACTCCCATCAACACATAAGCTCCACCTCCTGTTAGATCAGCAGCAGCGTTAGATTCTCATAGGAGCGCGAACCCTACTGTAAACTGCGCATGCGAGGGATCCAGGTTCTGAGCTCCTTATTAGAATCTAATGCCTGATGATCTGAGGTGGAGCTGAGGCGGTGATTCTAGTGCTGGGGAGTGGCTGCAAATACAGATTATCATTAGCAGAGAGGTTCGACTGCACAATAGATATAATGCACTTGAATCACCCCTAAACCATCCCCCACCCCCCAGTCTGTGGAAAAGTTGTCTTCTATGAAACCGGTCCCTGGTGCCAAAAAAGTTGGGGACTGCTGTCTCAACTTATACAACCTAGATGAAAGTGTTCTGGTGACTTTTTGGTGGCCGGCAGGGTATGTGTTTGGAGTCTTGATCCAGTCACTATTATCCTGACTAGTGTGGATGTAGCAGGGAAGGCCTGCAGCTGTGACCACTCACTTTCCTAAGGAGCATGTCTGGGCAGAGCAACCTAGGGGTGAGTCTCCCAGCCAAAGTGCGAAAAGCTCAGGTGCTCTGGTTTGGTAGCGAAGTGAGCCCTATGGTACTGAGCTCACTGCCTGTGTCTCTCTGGTACCTTTTGTTTCTGGGCAGAAGAGAGCAGAGGGCACCAGGGAGTTACTTCACTTCTCTAGGCTCCAGTCTTTTGGGAGTGTGTCATCACTGGAGAAGACCCTGGAGAAGACACTGGAGGAGAGCACTGTGGGAAAGTTTGTTTTACTCACTACCTCTCTAATAACAATGGTGAGGTGACTGGCAACAGAGGTGGGATAGTGTAGGGGTTAGCAATTTGGGCTCTGGAGCCGGACTCTGTGGGTTCAAATCCTAGCTCTTCCACCTTGGGATCTAGGTAAGTTAGCTTACAGCAGTATGCACATTTTTTAATCTATAAAATGGGGATAATAATATTCCTATCATACAGGGTTGTTGGGGGGATTAAGTTAAAGATTATTGAAGCTTATAGCACAGAATGGATGACCAATTCAGTTATTATTGCCAAGCTTCTGGTTTGACTATGGAATAGGTTGAGAGCATCCCTTCTCCCCGATACCTGGGTCAGGGCCACATACTCTCCTCTGGCTGTAGAATATGGGGGAATTGCCCATGCTTTGTTTTTTCACTTTTCTTCAGAAATGTAGGACAGTTCAGTCAGGCACCACCTGGCCTGACCCTCTTTGGGTTTGTTGCCAGAATACAAAACTCCAAGCAAAGCCTCGTGGTGCCTATGGGTCTGCTATTTAACAAGCTGGCTCTATGCAGGCCGCCAGGTAGAAAAATGCTCTGATCCTCAGGGAAGCCAAACTCCAATCCACTCTGCAGGGTGCAGCCAAGACAGGAAGCAGGCTCTGGTGTCCCCACATTTCCTGAAACAGTGATCTTAAAGGGGCCTAGAAGCTAGCCAGAATCTATGCAAAATCACAAGAAAGAGTTGTCCTTTTCCCCAGATTCTATTCTTAAAGAGGTCTGGGACCCCAAAATGGGAAAAAGTCATTGTCAGAGAGGAAATTGACCTAGGATAGCGGGGAGGGAGAACCCGGGTGAACTCCCAGCAGGGACCTACCCAGGCTGTGCTGGGAAACAGCCATGTGTGAGGACAGGATGTAGGGCTGGTGCTCTCAGAACACAACCACCTGTCTCCTGCTGACAGGCAGTCAGGACAAGAAACCAAGGATTCTGCTGTGATTTGGGTTGATAATAAGACTCTAACACATTTGCTAATGGCTGTTCCCTGTTTAAGGTCCCAAATTGGAGATCACGGCAGACAGGAGTTTCTGGTAGTGCTTTGGATACTCAGAAACTTACCAAGAGGACGAAGGGTATGGATTTCTTTCTGGGATAGGGAATTTCCTTCATTCAGCGGTTTATTTACCTTGAGTCTCTTCATCGCTCCTCCTTTCCTTTGGCCTGTCCTCTTCTCAGCAATGGCAAGAACCACAAACAATGACAACCACAACCATTACCATTTATAGGGCAGTGGTTGTGCCGAATGTTTTCTAGTTATTATCTAGGTTAATCCCGACACCCTTCCTCGAATGTAGGCATTGTTATCATCTTACAGCCGAGGAAACAGAAGCTCAGAGAGATGAACTCTCTCGCCAAGGTCCATTGCTAGTACACAGATGAGCCCTCTAACCCTGATGTCTGTGTACTGTCTTGCCACCTTCTGCTCCAGCCCTACCTCACACACTGTTAGGAGTGCTACCCTGTTAGGGTCTGTCCTAGAGAAAAAGTCAGAGGGAGGGTGTAGAGAACAGCTTTGCAGAGGGTCTCTGTGTGTTGTGGTGTTGTATAGTGTTGGGGATGTTGTGAGGGTATGTGCTGGGATTTGTGTATGACAGAAGGAGAGCAAGATTCTGTCTCATGCTTGGTCAGTCACTCCTTGGCTGGGGACTTCATTCCTCCTGCCAAAGTCCCAACCCTTGCCGGCCACACCCTGCCCAGACTGAAGGAGAGGGGGTAGCTGGCCTCTGTCTCCCTCCTCTCTGACTTTGATGTGGGTTTGGGACAGGCTGCCAGGCTCAGTGCCTGGAAGCCAGACAAGGGGCTCGCAGCAAGGGCTTAGGGTACAAGCGTCTCGGCATGAGCTGATGGATTTATAAAGGCTATGTAGTGGAGCAGCCCCTGTGCATATAAATATCCAAGAAATGAAGGATTTGCTCGAACCTTGCTTTGTACAGCCTGTTGGAGAGACATGAGCTTTTTATGTATTTTTAATATATCAGATATTACTGCAATGATAACACAAGGTAGCTAATGCTTACATGATGCATACTATGTATCAGGTACTGTTTTAATTGCTGTACATGTATTATCTAATTTAATCCTCCCAACAACCCTAAAGTCGCTCCTTTTGTTATCCCCATTTTGTAGATGAAGAGCCTGAAGCACAGAGATGTTAAGTAACCCACCCAAGCTAGCACAGGTAGTGAGAGGCTGAGACAGGCTTCATGAACCCAGGCATGTGCTTTGTAAACCCTGCCCCTGTGCCCCTAACCAGCCCCTCTCATGGTCCATCATACCAGGCATGGTGACAGGCGACTCTGACTCCTGTCCCCAGGTAATGCAGCTGCACCTCCACTTCTTTCAGGTCCTGAGATTGTTGAGGCTGGTCAGGCTTCATGGTTAAAGTAAAACATATTTCGGCTGGGTTTTATTTAGACCAGAGTTTCCATGGCTGTTTTAAACAATCCAGCACTCAGCCTGCTGGCTCTCTGGTGTTGGCAGCAAGAGCCTTTTCTATTGAAACACTAAGGGAAGAGGGTCTGAATGAGCCCTGGATAGAAAACAAAGAAGGTAAGGTAGCATTTTCCCCCCAATGGCTTGGAAATAGTCATCTTTCTCCCCAGGAATCAATTTCTTTGCATCCTGAGTGTTTAAAGGAAAGACTTGTGTCATTAAAAATAAAGTTTCTTCAAAGGAAAAAAAGCTATCTCTGACTCTTTGTGCATCTCCACACCCCCTTAGCTGTGTACTCAGAAAACCTCAGTTAAATGAGCTCATTTCTAGAGTGTGAGGGGATGTGGAACAGTGAGAGGACTGGCCACTCGGTTATTTGATAATTCTCTGTGGGAGAATAACTTAGGACAACGCCCTGGGAAGATCTCAGAGATGCAAAAGCAGGAAAATGTCAAAAGGTAAAGGGGTTTCTAGTTGGGGTTAGCAAGCGGGGAATGAAGGAAATGTATCTAATAAAATTGTACCAGCCTGTAAAGAGCAGGAAAAAACAAACCAACATTTTTGACAGGTAAGGAATTCACACTGAGCTCAGACAATAGCTTTATTTACAGGTGCCCTGTAGTGTATGTGCTGGGAGGGGCAGGGAAGCGCTTGGCTCCAAGAATTTTCCTGGACTAGAAAGTAGATTTCTTGGCAGAGCTGGAACCTGGCTAGTTTCAGATTCCTTAAGGACAGAAGAAATTCCCTGGAGCTCACATAAAAGTCTGTTTCTGTCAGACTTTTCAAGAGGAAGCTGTCACTATCTTTGTCCCGAGACCAGGCCTAAGAGGGACACCTCACCTTTACATTGGCCTGTGCTCTTGGGCCCTCTGCCACTTCCTCAGGGAGATAGGAGGAGCCCCAGGAGGCCATTAGGAATCCCAGTGGTCTAAGGCACAGCCCCATATACCATTTCAGGCTATTACTGATCTATTCAGAGCAAAATAACTAAATAGGAGGGACTTAGAAACAGATGTAGAAGAAATAAAAAACAAACAGATCACCCCAACAAAACCCCCAGAAGGCCCAGAGGCAGAACAAACTAGATTCATAACAGGGTGAGGGGGGTGAGTGTCAGGCCTATCCCAGAGTGGTTTGGAAGCTTCCCTTCCTGTCTCACTCTGCCCCTACCTCAGCCCTCCCCAGCCAAGAACTGGAGTGGAGAGGGTATCTCAGGGTCTTTCCAGAGCATCCTGGACCTTGGCCTGCCTCTCAGTGTATTATTATCACACCAGGTGAGCCTTGCAGAATACCTATATATATATATTATTTTTTTTTGAGACAGAGCCTGGCTCTGTTGCCGAGGCTAGAGTACAGTGGTGTCATCATAGCTCATGCAACCTCAAACATGCCATCCTCCTGCCCCAGCCTCCCAAAGTGCTGGGACTACAGGTGCCCGACACCACACCCTGCCAATTTTTCTTTTTTTTGTAGAGACAAGGTCTCACTCTTGCTCAGGCTGGTCTCAAACTCCTGGCCTCAAGCTATCCTCCCGCCTCCGCCTTCCAGAGTGCTAGGATTACAGGTGTGAGACACCACGCCTGGCCCCAGAATACCAAAATTTTGAAAAAACTTTTGATGCTTCTCTGCATGACTCCTGAACCCAACATGTGCTTTGTAAGGCAACCCACTTTCTAAGAGTTAGGGAGGGGAGCTTGCAGAGTTAGGAAGCTACGTGTAACCTAAGCCCCTTGTGCTGCAGAGAATGTCCTATTAGTTAATATTCTCTAGTATGAGTTCTGCTAAAGAATCTCTTCCTGTCTCTTCCCATTCCAATCTCTCTCCCTGGATAACTACTCAGGCCTGAGGTAAGCCTGGCTGTCAATCTATGGTGGGCATGGATGGTATTCTGTATGATAGAACCACAGAATTTTAGGGCTCTGAGGGACCCTGGCTAGACACAGAATCTAGATGCTTGAGCCTTGAGAGAGTGACCTTCAGAGGAAAACTGGTCTTTACAACATCCTACAAGGCCCTGCATGAGCTTTCTTGACCCCTTCCCTGCCATCTCCACATCACCTCTCAGATCTCACCTCCTACCACTCTCCACAGCCCTCATTCTGCTCCAGCCACACTAACCTAGCTGGTCCTTGAACACACCAAGCATGCTTCCAGCCTCAGGGCCTTTGCACTGGCTCTTCCTTTTGCCTTGAACTCTTTTCCAAAATATCCACATAGCTAACTCCCTCATCTCCTTTGGGTCTGTTCAAATGACACTTCCTCAATCTGGTTTGTCCTGACCACCTCAAGTAAAATTCCAACCCTCCCTGCCTCTCTTCTGTCAGTGTAGGGATCTTTGCCTTGTTCACTGTCTCAAGCACTGTCTTGTTCATTGTCCCAAGCACCTAGAATAGTCCTAGCACATAGTAGGCCCTCAATGCATTTTTTTTTAATGCACAAACATCACTAGATATGCTTCTTGATAGAGAAAAGGCGAACTCATTATTAATGTGCAGGGACTCTAAGATGAGGTCACTAGCCAAAGTTACTTAGTTAATAAATGCCAGGGGCAGGGATTGAACTCAGAGTAGTTGAAATACTGACTCTGCCACTATTAGCTCTGTGACCTTAGGCAACTTTGCTGAGACTCCATTTCCTCACTTGTAAAATGAGGATCAGTTAATCCCTCCTCACAGATAATTGTAAGAATTAAAGGTTTTATCACCCCATAAACCTGGTCTTGTAGTTCAGGTCTCAGGTCCTCAGAAAACCTTTCCTAGCTACCCAGTCTAAAGTAACCCCCCCAGATAGTGCCTGGCATTCAGTAGGCACTCAATAAACATTTGTTTAACAGGTGACTCCTCCACGGAAAACCCATCGCTGACCCACAAGATAAACCCAAATTCATTTCCAAGGCTTACAGGGCTCACCTAGGCTCACCTCCTTCTCTCCCTGCTGCAGGCCATCCCTCAGCCTGGACAACCCTGGACCCCAGCTTCTACCTCCACACCAATGCCCTTCATCCAGATCAGGGGGCAGCAAACCACCACCACATTCTGAAATATTTACAGATGAAAACATATGATGTCTGAGATTTGCTTAAAAACAACAAAGGGAGAGGGTTAGGGATAGGGATAAGATGGGCCCTGACTTGAAAGTTGTTGGGACTAGGTAATGGGTGTGTGAAGGTTAATTATATTCTCCTCTTCACTTTGAATATGTTTGAAGGTTTTCTAAAATAAAAATTAAAACATATATAATCTATTTCTTTTCACCTTTAGGAATTTCATTTTATTATAATTTTCCTACAAATTTAGATGTAAACTATTAAGCAGATTTGCCAACTGATTAATTGGTGGGGGGGAAAACTGCATGATATGCATCCAAATCTGGCTTAAGAGCTAAGAATGATTTCTATATCTTTAAATGGTAGACAAAAAAATCAAAAGAAGAATAGTATCTTGTGACACCTGAACATTATATGAATTCAAATTTCAATGTCCATAAATAAAGTTTTATTGGAACACAGTCATGCTCATTTGTTTACATATTGCCCGTGGCAGCTTTTGTGCTGCAAAGGCAGAACTGAGTAGCTACAACAGAGACCATAAAGCCCAAACCTAAAACATTTGGGTAGTGTGATATTTGGTTATCACACTATCTGGAACTGTAGGGACCTTTCCAGAAAAAGTTTGCTGACCCCTGGTGTAGATATTTCCTACTTACTCTTCAGGTCACTGTGTGAACCTGGGAAGTCTTTGTTGATGTGCCAAGTCTGGAGTAGGATCACTCTCAGATATGCCCAGATTTTCTGTGTATGTACTCATCTGCCTCCCTCAGGGCAGGGATAGGTCCATCTTATTCTTTGCTACATCCCCAATGCCTAGAACTGTGCCTGGAACATGCTGGGCGATCAATAAATATCTGTTGCATGAATGAATGGCATTTAAGAATCCTTCTGCCCAGTTGAAGAGATAAAGATGTTCAAATGTGCAGCTCAGAGAAAAGGTTCAAGGAGTTTCCAGCAGGGAGACTTTGAAGAGACCTGGAGTCCCTGAGGAAAGCCAGAGGAAAGCCAGCACTACCTCCGCCTCCAGCCACCGGGTTCGGGAGCTGCAGGGACCTTTGGGATTTGGGTTGGGGAAGTGAGGAGTCTACATGAATGAGAGCTCAGAGTTGGGAATGAACAAGGTGGAAAAAAATGTCTCCCAAAGGGGTAGCAGTTGAAACATTTTAACTGATGGCATTTGGAGTTTGGGCAGTGGCTTGTGGTTTATTCACATTCTTAATTACTTTATACTCACGCATAAAGCAACATCCCTGGGGAGGCAGCTGCTGGTGTCACTGCCATCAGTCTTGCTCACTCACAAGGCATTTTACCATGAAAATTACCTCCAAAACAACCTGTGGAGAATTCTTTCTTACCTTCAGTTTCTCTGCATGAAGAGATTGTGATTGTTTTGATAAAATCAGCTGTGCTGTTTAATGCCACTCTGAGAGGCATTCTAGAAGTTCTCTGAGTGCCATAAGGAAGTCCCAGCTACAGGCAATGCTCTCAGGGCTGTGCAGGGAAAGGCCTTGCCATTAGCCCCAATTCAAAGGCTGCTACTGAATTATAACCAGCAGGATACACTTTCTTTATAAAACTTTGCCCCTGACACCTATAGGTTGATTCAACGAGAGCAAACAGAAGCATCTTTTAAAAAATAACTTAGTTCAATATAAATCACCAAAATCTAGCAATAATCATGCGGAAGGCGTGGTTCTGTGCCTGGGCTAGTGTGAGTGAGAGCACAAAGACCTGACAGTCACAACCTCTCCACGAGGAGAAATCATTCTTGGTCCAAATAATAGCTCTTTTGAAGAAGGAGCTTAGAGGACAACCTTTGTCCAAGGTGGCAGAATATGCCCGGGCACCAGCGAGAAGAGAGAATGTACGTGCTGTAAAGAAGCATGCTGCTTGCCCCACGGCCTGGCTACCCTGAGATTTCGGCCTTCGTGTTTCAGACTCTCTCAGGTGCTCTCGGAAGGTTGCTGGATCTGATCCCCAGGCAGTGGTGTGCCTGTAAACGTTTAATGACTGGTTGGGGTGGCAGTGGAGGTGATTTGTAGTGTTCGTCATTGACATGGATAAATACTCCCACCACAGCCCATTGCAAGCTGCAATGTGACATCAACCATTCACAAAATTCCTGAAAATTTAATGCTCAGCTCCAGTAAGCCACTTCCAGAGCACTCTGTATGGGGTCAGGACTGGGGACTCCCAAAGCGAGTGTTTGCCCAGGACCACCACCCCAGGGGCCTTCATTTCAAAGGCCAGATTCTTATGGGCTGAACCTGTGGTCACAAACGTGCGGCCCCGTGTAGATGAGCAGGCCTGGGCAGTCTCCAGCATCTAGTTCCTTGACTGGGTCTCCCAGGCATTCCAGGCGTCCTGGAATTTGCAGAGGCCCCACTGCCCTGAATGATGAGGGTGGAGTGGGGGTGAGGGGCATAGGGGGTGCACAAAGGGTCCCCTTCCAGGTCTGGTGGAAAAACCTCAGATTGGCCCACTTTGTGCCTGATCTTTAGCTCGATGTGCATGAGAATGGGGCAGTGGCAGGTGGCCTCAGGGTGGGCATGAATAGCAGTAATTGTCTCTGTGTCAAAAGGATGAGCCAGGAAACAGGACTAGGACTGGGGGAGGGGTGGGGGTGGGGTGCAGCTCCCAGTGAATTAGGCCTTTTCTATAGATTCTGTAAGGCTACATAATAAGCTGCTTTTTCAGCCTCCTGGTAGCTCAGCTACTGCTCTGACCTCCCAGGGGCCAGAGGAGGGGGTCAACCCTCCCCCACTTAATCTGCTCTGCCTTTGTTTACCTATTATTGCTCTGGGAGGGAGACCAGATTTGGGAGCAGGTTGTTAGGTGTCTACTGCATAAAAGGAGAAGAGTCTGTGCAGACATCCTGCCTCTGACACCTTTGGCAAGGAGCTGCACCTCTCTGACCTCAGTTTCCCCATCCGTGAAAGGGAGACCAGAACAATCCCAGCCTCACGAGGCTGTTGCTAGAACTGAGGGAAACCACGCCGATGGCTGCCTGCTGTCAGTCTAGCAAAGCACCCAGTTGAGGGCAACCATTACTTTTCCAATTTCTGGCCAAGGCCCCAGCACAGCCTGCCCCTAAACCGTGACTAAGAGTATGACTGTGGGCGAGCACCTTCTCCCTCTCTCCTCCCCTCCCCTCCTTCCTCACTCAGGGAAATGTGGGTGTTCACTCCGTGTCCTCCCTGCCTCCCAGGGACGGGAGGATTAATGAGATAATTCGAGAAGCCGGCTGCTCTGGGGAAGAAGGTGTTATGTGCATGGAAGGTGTAATTATTATCCTGTAACTACATGAATGTTTAGATTGCACCTACCCCGGCAATTCCAAGGGGCTTTGACAAGCGCGTTGTCTCAAGCTGGAAACCGGTCCAAGGGGTGGGGACAGCTGAAAGCTTCTCTCTGCTTCTGACTCCAGGCACCCTGGAGCCTCCCAGAGGAAGCTGTGTCCACGCTCCAGGTGTCAGGAGCTCTGTGGGCGCAGGGGGAGCGGGAGTCACCTGAGGCTCCATACCCAGGACCCTGGCAAGGCCCGAGCTGACCGCACAGAGCATTTGAGTTGGGTGGAAATCTAGGTATGAGCATAGCAATTTTGTGGCTGGCAAAGATTTTGGTGTAGGGTTTAGCAAATTACAGTCTTACTTGGTTTGTCCTGCCCTGTCCCTAGCATTTCAATCTCCTGCTCCCCTCTGACTGTCATCACCACCAACACCATCTATGTTATCATATCTGAGAAAGCACCATGAGGGTGGAGCCCCGTGCTGGGTGCTGGCTTTGGCTACATCAGAGTTCAGAATTGAAAACAGCCGCTCCGGTTCTCCTTCCCAGATAGTTTCCCTCCAGAAATGGCATGCCAGGCGTGGGGGGCGGGCAAGGAAATGGACGTGCGTCACCCTCCTGGCAGCTCGTGGAGAAGAGAAGATTAGGGGTGAGAGAGAAAAATGAGAAAGGGCAGGAAAATAAGAGTCTGAGAATGTTCTTCGTCCAATCAGAAATGGTTGGGAGTTGGGGGTTGGACCCTGGAATCGCATCCAGGCTCTGTCACTCGCCAGTCCCTTGACGCTGGCGAGCATCTTATCCTGTGTCTCAGGCTCCTCATCTTGTGAAGGGTGGGTGTGATGATCAAATGAAGGAACACCTGTGAAGCACCGGGGTCTGGAGTGCAGTGTGCCCCACATGTGCCTGGGATTGGTTAAAATCGACTCTCTACAGTCGCCGTGGAGAGCGTCCCACAATCCAGCTGTAGAGAGGATCCCCTGGGAGAGACTTCTTGAGCACCTGGCCCTCCCCTCCCAGCCTTCCACAGTCGGGGGCGTGGGGGGCCTGTGCACAGCCCTGGGGTCCTTCCCAAGGACTCTCGGAAGTTACTCTCAGAAGACACGGAGGCTCCTGAACTTGAGGCTGTCCCCTTTTGCCCACTTAGTCCACTGGAGCTGCTATAACAAAATACCTCAGAATGGGTAATTTGTGAACAACAGGAATTTATGGCTCACAGTTGGGAGGCTGGGAAGTCCAAGATCAAGATCAGTCTACACGGATCTACTGGATTTCCTGTGTGCTGCGGGCTCCCTGCGTCATAGACGGCACGTGGTTGGTTCATTGGCACATGGTGGAAGCCGTGAACGAGCTCCTTGGGGCCTCTTTTGTGAGGGCACTAATCCCATTCATGAGGGCTCCACCCTCATGACCTAATCGCCTCCCAAAGGCCCCACCTCCTAATACTTATACTTATACCTCCTAATATTATACTTGGGACTTATGTTTCAACATATGAATTTTGGGGGGATGCAAACATTCAGACCATAGCACCCTCTAACAGCCAGACGGAGTTTATAGGGACTCTACATAGGGGAGGTGAGAAAAACCAGTCTCTTGGAAGAGACCTGAACAAAGTGACTCATGAGTGGACCGTGGAATCCAGGCTTCCAAATTGTGGTGATGGTGATGGTGATGAAGGTTACAACAGTAATAATTATGTACAACCTTTAACTTTTTAAACTGTTTTTTACAGTTTCCTCATTTGGAAAATGATGGCGTAGAATTACATAAACTTTGGGGTCCCTCTTTCAACTTCCAAGTTCCCCATTCTGCAGTTCTATCTCAAAGCACACAAGAGAAGTTCTCAACTAGGGACCAAAAGGATGTGCCTTCCCCTACTCCCCCCCGCCGCACCGCACACCAGAAGCTGGTAGCTCCTTCAGATGCCTGTGGGTAGATGAAGCTTCAGTGTGTGCCTTACATAAAAGGATGTGGTCCTTGGGTGGCTGTTCTGAGGGTGTTTTGACAGGGTAGGAAGGAAGCAGTCACAAATTTGGGGTCATCTTGGAGCCATGAGGGTGAGATTGGGTGTGTATGAAGCATTTATTTAAAATGCTCAGTGGGAAACTCGCAGGCCACTTAAGAATATTTGGATGCTGGGAAAATATGAGTCATCAAGCTTTCGTGATTTGATGGAAACATCCCCTCCAGACAACTTAAATTCTTTTTCCTATGCTTCTGTGCTCACCAAACAGCCTGTGGCTCTCTACTGGGAAAGAGGGATTCTGACGTGTGCCCAGTCTGCCCTTTGTCTGGGAGGAGCCACCTGACATTTCAGTGGGTTTAGGTCTCTCGGAACCCATCGCTTCTGGATGATTGGAGCATCGTGGTCACGGGGGTTGAGAAACGAGGTCTTTAACCCAGGGTGATGCCCTCCATGTGAGGCCAGCGGAAACAGCCTGACCTCCTGAGCCATCAGTAGCAGACATCTGTGCCCATGGCCAGTCCTACGTCTGGACAACACATGCCACATGCACGGATGTCTGGAGACAGTACTCAAAGGGCCCAGAAGGACACCTTAGTCTGCAGACACTATTTCATGCTGGGTGGGCTGAGCTACAGGGGCTTATCGTGAAGGGGCAGAGAAGGACGAGGGAGAGGGCAGAATGCATTTTGTACAGTATCTTGTCCTCCTGGGAAGTGAGAAAACCCAAAAATGTAAACCCAGGCATGTGATAGGCAGAATAATGACCCCCCCAGAGACGTCCAGGCCTTAATCCCCAGAACCAGGGACTATGTCACGATACGTGGCAAGGGGAAATTAAGGCTGCTGACTCTAACATGAAGAGATAATCCTGGGTTACCTGGGGGAGCCCTATTTAAGCACAAGGGATGGGGATTGTAAGAGAAAGAGGGACGAGGAGAGTCAGAGTCAGATGACGCAGAGTGAAGAGGACTCTCCCGGCTGGCTTTGGGGGTGGAGGCAGGGGCCGTGGCCAAGGGACACGCTGGCTGGAAAAGGGAAGGAGGTGGATCCTGCCCTCACTTCGGTCTCAATCCAGTGACACCCATGTCAGACTCCCGACCTACAGCACAAGAAGAGAAGAAATGTGTGTCCTTTTTAGCCACTAAATATGTGGTCATTTATTGAGGCAGCAACAGGAAACTCATGCAAGGGGGCTGGGACAGGGTCTCTGGGGTGAAAGGGGAGAGAAGGCTTGAAATGACTGTCGGAGCAGGGACAGGTGCTGGCTCTTGACCTGGCTGCATTGGGTTAAAGGTCACTGGGTTCCAGGGCCTCGGGCTAATGCCTGGAAGTAGGGAAGGGGAGGGGGCAGGCCAGAGGTGACTGAGAAGGCAGAAAAAGGGGCCACCTGGGCTGCTCTGAAGCCAGTTGCTGTTCAGAGCCACCCCCACAGACCCAAGGTAACCTCTCTTGCCTCCGCCCTTCCAGAGGCCTCCCTAAGCCTGGAGCAGCCCTGCCGGAATGGTCTCTCCTTTGCATTCCGTCCAGGACTTCACACCGTCTGCTCCGTCTGCTCAGTCGGGGACTGTTTATCTCGGTGCACACCCCCACGCACTGCCTGTTCCCAAGCGTCCATGTGCATCTATGGTCCTCTTCCATCAGGTGAGGTCAGGGGCACAGGGGAGACTGTGCTACTGAGCAGGGGTGGACAAGGGGACAGTGTGCACACATCCCCGGTGTCTCCCAACCAGTCGTACTGCAGTAGGGCCCACCCTAATGACTTCATTTTAACTTAATTATCTCTTTTTAGGCCCTATCTCCAAATACAGTCACATTCTGAGGCACTAGGGGTTAGGGCTTCAATATATGAATTGGGGGGGCGGGCAGCAATTCAGGCCATAAGAGCAGTATAACATGGTGGTTAAGAGAAGTTGGTCTGAAGTTAAATCTTGGCTCCTCCATTGCCTATCTGTGTGATCTTAGGCAACTTGCTTACCCTCTCTGAGTCCCAGTTTCCTCCTGGATACAGTGGGACAAATACCATCTACCTCAAAGAATTTTTATGAGGATTAGATGAGATGAGGATGTAACTGCTTGGCTCAGTGCCTGGTGCACAGGAAGGGCTTGGTGTCTGGGACCTTGACCACTATCCCTGGATAGTCAGGGAGTGTCCTTTAGATCCAAATCCCTGATGGGGTAGGGAGGGATTTGGACAGGCAGAAGCACTCTGGACCTGGTATAGAGAAAAAGCAGCAATTTGAGATTAGTACAGATTCACCCCCCCTCACACCTCAACCCCTCATGGCCAGGCTTATTTGAATCTGTCACAACAAACACAAATTACTCTGTAGTGAGGAACAATTTTATGGCATGGGCTGGGATGGTACTGGTAACCCCATTTCACAGCTGTAGAAACAGGGTTTCAGCAGGGACTGACCCCCAGGTCGCATGGACAGTAAGCACTGGAGTCAGGTCAAGCTCTGGTCTTATGAATCCAAGCGCAGTGAGGGTTCCACACTCAGTCATTCTTGAGTGCACACATGTGAGTCACCAGCAGCAACCTTGCTTCTGGCAGAATGGCAAGATTGAGCCCAAGGGTGAAGCCCTGGCCCTGTGGGCAAGTGTGTGTCTAGGGGCACTGGCTGTAGAGTCGAAGGAGAGAGGCTTGGAGGCTTATAACCTAGTGCTGGGGGCGGGGTTGGGTGGAGGGTGGCTGTCTAGGACCCTGGGCTCTGGGGTGGGAGAGGGCAGGTAGAGTGGGCGCCCATGGGTGGCTGTGGGTGGCTCCTCTGCCCCCAGCAATCAGCCCCCTTCACATTTTCCAAAGCTCCTTTTGGTTTTCATTAAGACCAGAGCTCGCTCAGCCCACACCCAGAGTGAGCGCTTTCTCCTTGCCAAGGCAGCTGTGCCAGGCCCCTTTGCGAAGGCCAGTTCTTTGGTCTTCAGACCTTTAAGGCACTGGGTATGTGTAAACTAGGTCCTGGCATTTGTCGTTGGAAACCAGAGGAGGGATGGTCAGATATTTGGAGGCCACATCAGGCAGTGGGACGATTCTAAAAGTAGCCGGAGGCCCTGCAAAACAAGCAGGAAAGAGGATGATGGCAGAGCGGGCTGCTTTAATTTCACTTCGGGCTAACCAGGGGATGTGGGAAAGGCTGGTGCCTGTTGGCTTTGTGCGGGCGCTGCCTGGGTTTTTTAGCCACAGTCGCTTGCAGCCCTGTTAAAACAACCGATTGTGATTAGGGGGAAAAAATGGTGAAGGAGCTGGAGTGAGCGCCCACCCGCCACCCACGGGAAACAGGAGAGAAACAGAAACAGATGCTTGGGGCTGGCACCCGGCGTTAATGGGCAGACTGTTGTCATGCTCGACTGGTTTGGCTAGTCAGCCAGAGGGCCCCAGGAAAATAAAGGGCCTCTCCTCACACTAGCTTGTGGAGCAGCCTCAAGATCTCTGGGTTTCCCTTTGGGGAGCCAGCTTTTGGGGAGGGGGCAATGACCTAGGAGCAGTCAGCTGTTGCTGGGGGCTGGGAGGGAGGTGGGCTAAAATCTTCCTTCCCCGCTCAACAGGAGTGCCCAGGACAGATGGTCCAAGACAGCTGTGCTGGCCCCTGCCTTCCTTCTGAGGACTCCACAGCCAGT
This sequence comes from Daubentonia madagascariensis, assembly GCA_023783475.1. Lineage (NCBI taxonomy): Eukaryota > Metazoa > Chordata > Mammalia > Primates > Daubentoniidae > Daubentonia > Daubentonia madagascariensis. Next base: position 9,168,009 of record JAKFHU010002088.1, read on the forward strand.
CTTCTCCTTGGGTTTCTTCTTCCCCATGCCTGGATTCCGGCCTCCACGCCCAGGTTGCCTAGCAGAAGCACCAAGCCCACACAGCTCTCTCTTGGTCTCTGCCACTTATGCCACAAGGGACCAAAGCAAAGCAGGGATTTTCATATGATGGAATACAACTCAACAATGAATAAGACTGAACTACTCCTCCATTCAATGACATGAGTCAGTTTCACAGACAAACGCTGGGTGAAAGAAGCCAGACACAAAGAGTATGGGCTGTGTGATCCCATTTATATGGAGTCCTAGAACAGGCAAAACCAATCTGTGCTGCCAGAAGTCAGAAGAGTGGTTACTTGCTTGGCATCAACTCAGAGAGGGTATGAGGGGCCTCCTAGGCTGCTGGCTTGATCTGGGTGGTGGGTATATGTGTGTTTGTGTCTGTAAAATTTCATCAAGCTGTCTACTTATGATTTGTGCACTTTATATATTCCACCTAAATAAAAAAAATAAAAAGTATAAAATAAACAAAGCCATAAACAGGGTAAGCACTGCCTCCCACCACCATCTTAAATCACTTGTCTTGATGCTTCTGTGGGATTACTCTTCTTGACTTCAGGATGCACAGGAGAGTATTTCAACCTTATTGGCAACCTGTTTAAATTCACTTTTCTTGAGAGTTCTGACCTCCCAAGGTAGCATTCTGAAGATCGTGGGGCTTCTCACTCTTCAAAGAAGTCCTTTTGTGTTTCTGGACACATGAGTGGGCCTACAGGAATGAGTGCAAGCGCGGAACACACAAATCCTGTCTTGCAAATAGCCACTCCCTTCTCTAGTCTGGTAGGAAATTGCGGTGCAAGGAATGGAGTCGAGGGTGTCTCTGTTCTACTCCCTGTGTCTGTCTTGTGAGGGGCCAGGTGGGGGTTCTCGGTTACAAGACCAACTCCTTGCTGGGGGACGTGTGGGCATTCCCAAATGCCTGAGCTGTCGGTAAGTCGCAGACTGCATCTCCTCACCAGATTTCCTTTTGGAGCTGCTGAGCAGGTGCAAGTCATGTTGATGTGTGGGGTCTACACCCTGCTTACCCCCCTCCCTGCCTAGCCACATGTGGGCCCAAGAGTGAAATGAACTGGAAGCTACTGGGTGGGGGTGGCCAGAGAGAAGGCACAAGAGAGGCCCAAGGAGATTGTTCCTGGGCGTTCATTTCTCCCGAGGAGCCGGGAGCCCCGTTTTTAGCAGGGAGAGAGTGAGCTCTGTCATTAGTTTCTGTTTCTCAGTAACTGACCCTCTCAGGTTACTACAGGAGAATCGGGAGGGCAGCTGGGTTTCAGGTAAGTTCCTGCCAACTGTTTCCTTGGCTGATACCGTGGGGCAGAAGGCGAGTGTAACAACCTTTTCTTCAAAGCTGGAATCCAGCTTACTCTGCTTCGGAAAAGTGCTGACACACAGCCCGGATGCGATCAGACACATTTCTTCCATTTTCTGCTGCTCTTGGTGAAAGCTACTGGTGTTTGATGAGCGGAAACAAGCTGCCCTGCTGAGATTTCCTGCCAGTGCCAAGTGTTTCTGCCAAGAGTGCTGAGCGTCCGCCATGTTGAAGAAGGATTTTGTGCAGTCTGGCTGGACGAGACGCCTCCCTGCAGATAAGTGGGGCCTGTGGCGGTCCCCGGCCCTTGTGTAGATGCTTGAGCTAGAGCAGAGGTGTTTCATTCTCCATGCATGTTCAAGAGGGGTGTGCACGTGCACATGTGTGTGTTTGTGTGCATGTACGTATATACACACATCATGAGACCTGAGGCTTGTGTGGAAGGGAGAGAGTCTGACTCTTTTAATGCTAGCCTAAAGCTTTGTTTGGAAATACTTACCTTCCCTGCACATACTTTTTAGGAAAAGAATAATTCCCTTTTGAGCTGTATCTTTCCTCTACTTCCTGGGTTGATTTCATTTTATTCCTCATCAAAAGGAGATCCAGCCCTTAAGGATCTTACAAATACTTCTTCCGTGGCGTTACTTCTGTCTATAATTCTGTGCAAGTCTTTTTTGGAGCTGAAGGATGCTATTGGTTATCTTTACAATTCTGTGGATCACAAAGAGGCCCCCTGTGCTGTTGGGAAATGAAAACCTGCAGCTCGGGAGTCCATGGATGGGGCTGGACACGCCCTCCCCGCCCACGTTTGCTGGTGTATTAATAACTGGGATAATCGCACCCATAATGATCCCAGCAACAGTAATTTCTCTGACGCACCCAGAGCAAAGCCTGTGAGTTTATGGACAAAATGATGTGCAATTAGGGCCCTTTCTGGGACTTCCAGGCCAGGTCTTTGCAAAACCTCTTCTTGTGAGCCCCTGACCCCTTCCAGATATGGGCCTGCCTGGGCCCAAACTGCTCTGAACCTCGCTGGCTTTTTCTCTCTTCCCTCTGATCCATTTTTCTTAAACAGCCATGAGAGGCTGTATGTCCACAGGGCAGTGGAAAGATACCATTTCTCCTTCCTTCTATCAACATAGTGTAATTTCACAATGTCCCAGGATGGGCAGAGAGGAACAGGGAAGAGCTCTGCCTATTGTCTTGGCATCACAGGACTTTTCCCCAGTTTTCCCCGTGGAATTTGGCTTCCCCTGAAATCCAGACGAAGACAAGAGGACAAAGGCCAAGCCACACAGCAGCAGTACCACTACCAAACTTCCCAGAAGTTACCATGGATAAAAACTGGAATCCCCATTGGTTTTTCTTTCTAAAACACAACTTTTACCAAATACCGCGAGTTGGCCACAGTTAAGACAATGGACCTGTCCAAGCATCTTTTCTAGGAATTGAGGGGAGAAAGACATTGTGGGGCCCAAGAGCAGATGAATTGCTCCCAAGAGTGGAAAACAAATGAGCCGAGGTATAAATGGATGGAAAAACAAAAGGAAGAGATTCCTTGCACAATGCAGACTATTGAAGAGAAGGGGCTGTGGACAGAGGCCTGGGGCATGGGACCAGCTGAGGAGTGGCGGGGTGGGTTAGTTTAGCTGTCAGCACACAGTGGAGAGAAGGGTCTTCTCCACCTCACCTGCGATCCATGAAAACACTGTGCTTGTGTCAACTGGTATCTCACTGTGCCACAACTGGTATCTGCCCTGCTGCTAGCAGTTTGTGGTTCTAAAAGAGAAGGGACACCGAGGTCTGCCCATGTTCACGATAGGATGAGACCAGGCTGCAGTGAGGCCTGTGGCTAATTTCAGGGGAACATATGGACTCCTGTGTACCTTGACCTCATTGTCTCTGTTTATAATGGAGCCAGCAGGAGCACAACAATGGTCCTGACCTTCCCCACCCCCTCTGGAGGCGTGGTTCAGGGTATTTCTTTCTTTCTAGAATACATGATCACCTTGCCCTCGGGGCACATTCACGAAAGTCATTATGGGGAGACACATCTGTGGACAATGAGGAATTGTGGTGTGCAGGGAGGAGCTTCTTCCACCTGGAGCCACCAAGACTCAGGCCCCTTGTGGCATATGGAGGATCCCACTTGGCAAGATTTTAGTGGGGAGGGGCAGTGGGACTCTTGTTCTTTAGAACTTATCACTGTTAACTGTAAGATTCCCTGGGGAGACTCAGGCCTGGGAGAGGAGTTCAGCATTGGGAGCTAAGGTGCAGGCCTACCCCCGAGGGCCAGGTTGTTGCCCGTCTTAGGTGAAAGAAACCATAGACAGCTCCTGATTCCAACATCTTGTTCCATGTAACTAAACAAGTCTCTCAAAGGAGGGTACGTCACCATCTGTGATCACACAGGCAGTGTCAGAATCTGGATTAGGGCCAAGATCTCCCTTCTGGGGCACCATGTAAATCCTCAGGTAACATAGAGGCAGTTGTTGAGGACACCGGCATCAAGCTGGGCCCTGTTTATAATGTGGACGGAGACACATGGTTCACTCTTTCTTATATGCATACCAAGTGACAAATGACTTAGTCTTCTCTTCTTTTAAAGAAATAATTCCCCATCCAGGGAGAAACAGAGCTTCAGAGGGTTAGACTAGAACTTGCCAAAATTAGAGCAAACTTACCTGAGGGCAGATTTATGTCACCCAGCTATTTCTTCTTTTCTCTGTGGGGCTGCAGCTATACCTATTATGTAGGGCTCTTTCTTTCTCCCCCAAGGGGACTAATCTTCTCCCTGGGTTCAGGGTGAGTTTCTCTTATTCTATTGCAAACTCTTTCTTTGCAGCCCCATGCACTAGAGGCCCGCACCTGGAGCAGAGGCCCACATATACATTTGTTCTCCTTGGTCCTCATTTCCTCTTCACAGAGGAGGCCACTGGGCTGAGAGGTGACTTACCCAAGGTCACAGCACTAGGAAGGGACAGTGTTAAAATTCAAACCCAGGCGCTCTCTGTGACTTTTGTTTGTGGTCGTCTGCCTTGGACTCTGGAGGGATGGTGAAGTCAGGCAGGGGATGAGGGGGACCTGAGGAAAGGAGTCCTAGAGGTCCCAGACACCAATGGCAAATGGCAGCCTGGGAGCACCTGCTACGTGGCCCAGCTCCCCTTTAACTCCGGGCCATCCCGGCATGTCTTCCAGGTCCCCTTGGGATCCCTGTCACCTCCACTTGTTCCCTCATATGTTGTTCCTCTGTTGAAGCCTCAAAATCACTCTCAGGAGAACAACTTTTCGTTATAACCAAACGGATTAGGTTTGGTTCGGCAAAGCTCGTTATTCCAGCTCACCCCGCAAGCGACTCAGCCCCCCCCCCCCCATGGCATCTCTCTATTTGGAAAAAAGAAAATGAAATAGCAGCTTTGGAAGTAAATTTTGCTAATTCCTACCCCATTAGAGAAGAAGGAAGAAGTTTCCTATGCCCAGAAAATGAGAAACCGCATTTTAGGAAAACTGAGTGTTCTGAGAAAATGAAGGGAACACAGGGCAGCGTGGGCGAGAGAGTTGTGTCGAGAGAAGAGAACGTGGTAGAGGGGTGTGTGGGGGGACAGACAGCCGTGGGAGGATGAGAAGGAGTGGGGAAGGTGCAGATGTTTACGTCTGCTCGGATGAAATCAGCGAGCGTGCCTGTGACAGTGGACTGGCCTGGAAAGCAGATCTTACACGTTCTCCTCGGAAAGATGATGGATATAGATGGGACGAACATCTTAGCGATGAGCCGTGAGCAAGAAAACCGGAGGGAAATCCCACCGAAGGCAAGAGCAGCCGGGTCCTACAGCCAGCATTGTTTTCCGGTTAGACATTGATGGAAGCGTTGGCTGGAAACCGAGCAGCGGTGAGCGGGCTGCCGCGCAGGGTGTGTGCAGGACTGCTGAGGAGGCGGATGGGAATGGCGGCCTGGAACTGAACACAGACACAGCCTCCGCACACACGTGCTGACTTCCAAAATCTACCCTTATTTAAATTGGTAGAATGCTTAGAAGTTTTCAAAATGCTTTTACATCATAAAAACCTTATCATGTAGGCATGGCAAGTGTGGGCATGAGCATTTTGCAGATGAGAAAACTGGGGCCCAGGCTGATGGAGTGACAGCCAGGTCATATAGCTTGGATGTGGTGGGCCCAGGGTGGAACCAGTAGATTTCAAGTCTACTTCACTTTAGATTAATACAGGTTTTCCCCTGGAGCTGGGCCTACAGGTCTCCTTTCACGGGGAATGGATACCTAAGCAGAATGGAGCTTCTGTTTGTAAGGAAGAAGGGGACAGATGATGTTGAATGGACAGTCAGCAGACGGCCATCCCACGTTCTATCATTCCTGCACTGAGAGACCTTCTGGTTGTTCCCAGTTTTTTGCTCCTGCACACAACACTGCAATAAATAGCCTTGCACACATATTATTGCCCTCAGGTGTTTTTATTTCTGTAGGATAGAGTACCCAGGGGTGGGACTGCTGGTACCAAGGGCATATGAATTTTAAGTTTTAATATGTACTGCCTGATTCTTGCCAAAAATGTTGTGGCATCTATACTCCTTGCTAATGGGTGGGAAAACCATTCTCCCCACATCCTCTCTGGCATCCAGCTCATTTTCCATTGTACTCTGCCACCACCCTTTTGGGAAGCATTTACTGTTTGCCGAGCAGACATGCTTTTAGTGGCCCAATGAGTTGGTATTAGTTAATTGCCTTCAGATACTTGACTCCTGAAAGACATCTGTTCTTAAATAACAAATGAAGCCAATCTGGGATTGACAAGTTTTGCTAAAGATGCATTTGCTACAATCTTTGGAGCTTGAGTTTTGATTCATGATCTGCTGCTTGGGTGGTTCTTTCGCTTCATTTTGTTGATGCACACACTATAATGTGCCTTGTCCTTACTCTGTGGTGCTCTAACTGGTGCTGAGCCACCTCTTATCACGTTCCTCTTATTTCTTGAGTTTACGCTTACAATATCTTGGAAGGTTTTCGTGATTTTTTTGGTTTTGTTTTGTTTGTTTTCGGTTTTTGTCTTTGACCAATTCAGAGAGATGTGCTAGGAATCAGCCACACTGGTCACCTGTCACCTGGAGCAGCTGCTGTTTAATAGTTATTGACTTGATGTTGGAGGAATTAGCTTGAGAGAAGGCTGAAGTTTAGACATTTATCTACTTTGCCAATTCAAAGCCTATTTTGCAGACAGTGGTTGTGGGCCTTTTTCAGTGATGATACAGTTTCTACATGTCATTATGCCATTGTTCCATAAGGCAAGTAAGAATGGCAACTGCCTGGCAAACCACAGCCAACGCAATTCTCAGATATCCTTTGCCTCAGCGTGAAAGCCTGTATTTATATGTTTATGGTAACGGTGGGTTTCTTTACCAATGGCTATCTTGTCCCAGGGATCTGTTCTTAGATACACAGAGCACATCACATTCTCTGTCATCACATTAAGAATCTGAGTTGGTTTTAGTGATCTATTGCATTGCATGGTGACCACAGTTAATAATAATGTATTGTATATTTCAGAATTGCTAAAAGAATAGATTTTAACATTCTCATCACAAAAAAATGATAAATTGATAAGGTGATGGATATGTTAGTTAGCTTGATTGAATCTTTCTGCAATGTATGCATAGATTAAAACATTGGATTGAACCCCATAAATATACAGTTATTATTTGTTAATTAAAAATAAATTTTAAAAATTTCACATAAAAAAATTTTAAAAAATTAAGAAATTTCTGATAATATTTGCATGGCTGTTTATTCCAAGTATTGATTTTTCAAAAATATGAATGTAAATACAACAACAATTGGAAATTTGCATCTGAATGAGCCTAGATTTCAGTGCTATTGACAGTTTAAAGTAGAACAAAACAAGTTCAAAGTTTAAAGAAGAACAAAAAAAAATTTTTTTAAAGTATGTATGCCTGCACCTTTAATCCACGCTTCCCTCTTTATAGCTATTTCACATTTGGAGCTTACTTCATGAACTTCAGTGTCTTAAGTTTTATGCAAAAATCAGATTTTTGTAGTTTAAATACTTTCAACATATCTTCACTGAGTTTCTCCACTGTATGAAGCACAAACAGGTCAGAATGAATCATACAAACTTTCAAGGTACAGGAACACTGCCTTTAAAATCTTAGTAGACCAACACCTGTTCTGTGTAACTTGGGGGTGGGGGAGAGAAGGTTGATGGCCGTGATGCATTGTGGATTCTGGGTTTGACTCTTGCCTCCAACTGCATGAGTTTGGGCAAGATACCTCCCTTTCTGTGCTTTGGGTTTCCTTATATGTAAAATGGGAGTAATAATTGTACCTACTTCATGGGTTATTGTGAGAATTAAAGGAGATAATCCACATAAAATACTTAGAACTATCTAGTCTATAGTAAGTGCACAATACATGTAGTTATCACTGTGGAAGAGAAGGTCACTTTGCCAAGCATTTCCTTCCTTTGGCTCAGCAGTGCTAATTGGTAGGGAAGGAGGAGACCCAGGAGGGAAGGCATGGTGTGTATGTGTGTCTGTGTATTGAAAATGCAGACCAAAGAGGGACACTAGAGTGAGTTATAAAGGGTCAATGAGTGATGACAAAGAACTGGCTCAGGAGCTGTGAGGAGGCCAAGGTTGAGCATTAGAGAACACCAAGGGATTATTGTTTATTCTGTTGGGAATGATAACAGTGTCATGGTTGTGTAAGAAAATGTCTGCAAATTTTTTGGAGATGCATATTGAAGTATATGGGGTAGGCTGGGCAAGGTGGCTCATGCCTATAATCCCAGTACTTTGGGAGGCCGAAGTGGGAGGATGGCTTGAGGCCAGAACCAGCTTGGGCAACATAGTGAGACCCCTATCTCTACAAAAAATAAAAATTAAAAAATCAGCTGGGTGTGGCGGTGCACGCCTGTAGTCCCAGCTACTTGGGAGGCTGAGGCAGGAGGATTGCCTGAGCCCAGGAGTTTGAGGTTGCAGTGAGCTATGATCATGCCATTGCGCTCCAGCTTGGGCGAGAGAGTGAGACCTTGTCTCTAAAGAAACAAAACAAAACAAACAAACAAACAAACAAAAAGTATATGGAGTAGAAATGGCATATCTTGAATTTGCTTTAAATAAAACATTTCAGAAAAGATAAAAAAGGAAAAAGGGACAAATAGAGCAAATGTGGCAAAACCTTGACAATTGTTGAATCTGGGTGAGGTGTATATGGTGGTTCATTGTATTACCCTCTTTACTTTTTTGTATGTTTGATATTTTTCATTTAAAAAAAGTTAGCATGAAATAAGCTGAGAAGCGAACAAATGTTGAGTGCTCAGCTAAAACCAGCTTCGTATTGGGCAACTGCAGTTAGGGTGAGCGAGAGAGGAGCTGTCTCCTGGGGTGCAGCACAGCAGCGCACCCCTCAGCCTCAGTGGCCCGCCCAGTCTCCTAAACCCAGAGAGGTGCCACCCTGCGCTCCTTCAGAACCCCCACCCGAAGCCCTCCCAGCAGCCAGAGTGGCTCAAACCTGCACACACCTGTGGGAACCAGAAATGGCCCAGCTTGATCTCAATTTTAGGGGAATGGGAAGTTCTGCATCATTAAATAATATAGGCCCCAGGGAGGGGATCACATGTCAGGTGGAAAGGAAGAAGGACAGGCTCCCTTCCACCCCAGCCAGCTCCCCACCAGCTGCCGGCAGGGCCACCTCCTCCCCTGGCCCTCCTCCATCTCCTTCCTTGGGCTTTTCTGGGGGCTGCTTAGTTTTTCACTTTGAACCCGTTTAGTACTTTTCACATGCAGGGCTTTGATGCCATTTAACCACACAAAGCGGCCTTAGTCATTTTCCTTATTGTCTGTGAGGTCATTAAATATGAAATGTTCAATTTCCAATCAAAAGTTTAGTTTATTATTATAATTTCTGCCTAGATTTTTTGGTGGACCATTCAGAGGCCTGCAGGGGCTCACCGCTGGCTTCACGCGCCGACTGGAAGAGTCCATTTTCTCAGTCTTGGTGGAGAGAGTTCGTTTTCTCTTATACACTGTGATGCTACAAGGTTTGTTGTTTTAATATTGTGTCACTTCTTTTTGTTTCTTTTTTGGGAGAGAGTCGGGGGCGGGGGTAAGGGTTACCTCAATTCTGAAAGTCTCGTGGGCAGGGAATGCCCTCACAGCCCACTATCTTTCTAGATGGTCCCGAGAAACCTCCAAGCCTAAAGTTTATCCTAGGCCTGCACCTCCTGGGCAGCCTCAGCATTTTCTCATGAGTACAACCTCCCCTACACGCTGGTTTGAAGGGGAAAGCTCTCTATTTGCCCATTAAGAAAATTAAGGATCTTCTTTCGTTACAGAGGTCAGGGAACTGATACAATTATATTGGCTGCATTTTTGCATTCTCTGAGCGTTTTAGAGTTCCCATTGCTAATTGTCCACTATATTTTGGTAAAATAGACCTCAGGTTCACCCTTTTGTCCCAGAAGAGGAATCAGGAGCATGAGATCAGTCAATAGACCAAGGAGTTGGCAGGCAGGGATGCCTGGGATTCTCGTCCCTTCATGTATTTGGCACACTTTCCACTGAGTATCTGTACAAGTCAGGTCTGTGCTAGCCAAGTGAGGTGCACAGAGGCGAGGACCTGGACTTTGCCCTTAAATTGCTGCAGTGTCACAGGGAGAGTGACCCCGGCCCCGCACCACGTGAGCGTAGACGCTGCCGCACTGGAGCTGTGTGTGGAGTGGGTGGGGAGGGAGGACCCTCCACGTCTGTCCAGGAGGCAGGGAAGGGTCAAAACCACCCTGCAGGGCTTCTAGCTGTACAGCCTTGGACGTCTTTCTTAATCAGTTTCTCTATATATAAATTGGGGATAAAACAATTGCTACCAGATGGGCTTGATGTGTGGATGAAATGGCATCATGCAGGTAAAGGGACTGTATGCTGTTATTAGATACTTGCTGTATCCACTACTTTATGTCTTGGGATGTGTGCATGACTTAAGCCCCTGCTAGTTATAAACTCCTGAGGATCCTGCTCCATCCACCTCATCCTCCCCAGACACTTACGTTTCCCCATTGTCTTCCAAATTAAGTACAAATACCTGTTGTCGGTGTCTTAAATATAATAATGGCAACTAACGCTTACTGAGTGCTTACTGCGTGCCTGGTGCTTTTCTACACACTTTTCACATGCTTATTTTATCCTCTCCCCCCCCACACCCCAATTAAAATCTTAAATTTCCAACCACACTGACCCTTCCAACCCCTGGGCAGAAAAGGGTGAGGGAAAAGTACCTGAGGGGAGTTTGAGAATCACCTTGAGGCCCCCAAGGTTAAGGAACAGGCTCAATTATTCCTGTCCTCCCCATCTGAATCTGAATGGCGGTTAATGCTGGAAAGAATCCTGCGGGTTCAGATAAGAGATTATAATTGTTCTGGAGCCAGCCCAGGCCCCGGGATTGAAGCAAAGCTATTTAACTCGAAGCTGGAGTTCTCTGGGACAAATTGGAAAAAGAAGCAGGGAGGCAGCAGGGGAGAAGGGAGACCTGTTTAATCTCTTCATTTTCAGGAAAACAATCATTTTAATGATTCGCCCCTTAATTTTTAAAACAAACACAGCTGTGACTTGACGCCCTTTATCTGATTTCAAAGGTGCTAACCTTCCAGCCCGGGTTCCAGAGGGGCAGCCCAGCTCAGGAGACTGGTGGGGCGAGGGGGGAGTGTGTGTGTGTGTGTGTGTGTGTGTGTGTGTGTGTGAGAGAGACGTCCTGAGCTCAGAATTGCTGCCTGGAGCTGGGGAGCTGGGGCTGCCACCAGCGTGGAGGCGTCTCCTCACAGCAGTGTGGCACGGAGCAGACAAGCCACCTCCCCCTTGGCATTTCTTTGTGTGTACATAAATCCAGGACTGTTGGTTTCTTGGCTCCCCAAGGATATGGAGCAATGCCTGGCACTTAGTAGGCCTCATGAACGGTTCTTTCAGTCAATCAAAAGGCATTTATGTTAAGTGCAATGTGGAATCCTGGATTGGATTCTGGAACTGCAAAAGGACATCAGTGGAGACACTGGTGGAATTTAAGTCTGTAGTTTAGTTAGTAGTGATGGCCAATGTTAATGTTATTAATTTTGACAAATGTGCTGTGGTTATGTAAGACGTTAACTTTAGTGGAAACTGGGAGTACAGGTGAGGGTATACAGGAGCTCTCTGTACTAGCTTCCCAACGCTTCTGTAATATTCCAAGATAAAAAGTTTGTCATTAAAACAATTCTGAGGTTAGAAAAAAGACAGTTAAGGAGGCACATGAAGAAACAAACCATGACATAAAAGATGACACTGTCCCCATGAAGCTTTGATAAAAAGCATATATATATATCAAAGAGTGGTTATGAGAATTCAATAGGAGACTAAGTGACCAGTGCTTCTAAAACTTTTGGGGGTACATAGGTACCCCAAATGGTTGAGAGGCAGAACTAGAGATTTAGCCCTAGGGAACTAGAAATTCCTTTGAAGATTTTATCTTTAAAATCATAAATATTTTCATTCTTTTATGTAAGTGTTTGTTTTACATAAAATAATGATTCTGTCCCCACGATTTCAAGTAAAGATACTCGAATACTAGAATACTTTGGGAAGACTTTCCATGTTTATTTTGCGGTTTTAGGTACCCCTGGCTATACATTTGTGACCATGGAAGTATGTGTTCTCTGTGACAACACTGAACTTTACCTAAGCCCTGTGTTCTTGGAAAACAGCAGCAATTAAGAAATCCTCATTCCCCACCCTTTTGTGTTCTAGAAATGAGTAACTGCAAGGGACCACCCTGGTGTTGAATATTAAGATTTGGGGGCAACTCCCTTGGCTACCTGCCTCTATAAAACCCCAGGCCCCCTTCCTTTTCTTTGATATTATAAGGGGAGACAAAAATTTTAACTCTACCCTGTCACGGATTTTTTTTTTGGGGGCCTGGGCCTGAGAATGAAATTGACATAAGACAGATCAACAGGAGAACAGCATACTAAGTGATTTGGTACAAGTTTTACGTGGCTCGGGAGCCCTCCTAAGGAAATGAAGACCCAAAGAAGCAGTCAGAGTCAATCACTTGTATACTGAATTGGACAAAAACCAGTAAGTTGTGAAAATGCAACTACATTATGTGGGGAAGCATAAAAGTGAGAGTTATTTTAATAAGGTCTGTATAGAATTCTCCTGGTGTTCCCTGTTCGAACTTGAGGATAAGAATGTTGCTCTCCTAGTACAGGGAGGGCATCTTTCAACGTGAGAATTTTGTCTTCTGCTTTTGAAAAACAGAAGGGAGGTCAGAGTGATCTTCTTGCATCTGCAGGTATGTATATATGTATGTATTTATTTATGGTGAAAAGATACATACTTAGAGTTAGCCTGCTGGACTCAGTTTAGATGATCCCAATTTTCCAGTTTTGTTGGGAACATCCAAAGCATCACAGTCAAGAGCCAATTGAACATGTGCCATCTTCTCTCCACTGGGACTGATAAGGGTGTTGACCTTGGTCACATCAATGTCATAGAGCATCTTCACAGCCTGTTTGATCTGGTGCTTGTTGACCTTGACATCCACAATGAACACAAGGGTGTTGTTGTCTTCTGTCTCCTTCATGGCTGACTCAGTGATCAGATGATGGATGGCATAGTGGTCAAGCTTGTTTCTCCTGGGGGCGCTCTTCTGAGGACATTTGGGCTGCCTCTGGAGGCGTGGCGTCTTCGGCTGCCGAAAGGTGAGTGCAGATCTTTTTTTTGGTGGCTGTGGACCCCTTTCAGCACTGCCTTCTTGGCCTTCAAAGCCTTTGCTGTGGCTTTGGCTTCCTTCTTCGCCTTGGGCACCATCCTGTGAAAGGAGAGAGTAGTATATTTTTTTAACTCTTTCAATACACTCCTCATTAATAAATGTTCTCCCTGTTACAACAGCCTGAATAAAATCATCTTCTTAATTGTCTGGTATATTTTGTCTTTGACACCTGTTTGAAAACTTAGAGATGTATGTGACAGAGCCTGTCTCCATGACTGGCACAAAGAAGATGTTTGTAAATGTTAGTTAAAAGCATTAACAGCAACCACCATCCGAATCAAATTTTAGAGCTAGCAGTGCAGGTACTGTGCAGACCCACTCCTTACTTTACAGCTGTAGAAGCTGACATCCAGAGGAGTCACGTGAGGCCACGCAGCGGGTTACTGGCAGGATAGGACCACAACTCAGGTCTTCCCGTGCCTGGAGAAACATCCTTCCCTCTCCTCTCCCTTTCTGCATGTCGTGGGACTAGAAGTGTCCTGAGCTCAGGGACCACTGAGTCTGAGTTATCATACCTCTAGAACCCAGCAAAGTGCCTGGCATGCAATAGGCCCTGAATAAATGTGTTTTGAATGAATAAATGTTCTAAATTCTCACCTTCTTCTTAGAAGTTTGAAGAGCAATGTTTCTGAAATTCTTCAAAAGAGACATAACTAGATTCTTAACCTGCACACTTTTTATCATTTCTGGCCATGGTCAAGAAAATGGGGTGAGCAGGTCTTCTCTGGACTTCTCAGGGGCTTGGAACCAGTATTGTGTCTTACCTGGGACTCATATGGTCTGTATCCTACAGCTCACATGGGATAGGGGCCATCTGAAAGATGTATGCTGGCTACTGGATTAGTATAGTCTAGTGGTAGGAAATACAAACTTTGAAGCCAGACTTCTGAAGTACAGGGGCCATGTTCGTCATTTATTTGCTGTGTAACTCTGGACAAATTACTTGCCCCCTCTGAGACTCAGTTTCCTCCTCTGTAAAATGGGGATCATATTGCTCTACCTACCTTATGGGTAGATATATACATGTGTGCATGTGCATAAGTGCTTGGAGAAGTACCTGGCATCTGGCTGGTCTGTACAAATGTCAGATATTATTATTCTTATTCATGGCTCTAGCAACAGATCTATTCTGTAAGTTCTCTGGCTTATCTTAAAAGTATGCAGAAAGTTTGGGGATCATAGCTTGCTCTCTTGCTTGGAGCCAGTAGACTTGGCTCCAGAACCAACCATCAGAGTATCTTCCCTGCCTCTGGATGTTTTCTCTGTCACAGAGGAAATGGCTGAAAGTTCCTCACAGACCTGTCTGTTCTTGTTCTTGGCCCCACTCTTTAGGCCTGAGCCAATGATCAATTAGGAGTCCACATTGTTAAAGAGAAGGTCACCTGTAAGAAACTCTGCCTTCTGACCTGCTTTCCCTTCTCTGGCTTGGCTGGGGAAGCGCCTACCTCCTTCCCTTCTACAAAAATCATCTGGACCAGCATTCTCTTTGGCTTCTGTCAGCATCAGACCCAAATTCCTCAGAAGAAATTAAATAAACACCAAGACTTGGGATGTAATCCAAAGAGAGACGTTTCTATTTTAAATAACCAACCCAAATTGTCTTCTGTGGCAAGGCCATTTATAGTTGGGACTGGGAAAGGTAGTTGACAGTCATGAGAGAAAATGTCTTGGACTTGCTTTTTATATATGGAATGGGTGAGTAAATAAGTAGCTGAATGAGACAAATGTCCTGTGAGGAACTTCCTGTTTATGAGGCATACCCCATTTGCTTCCAAAAATGGTTTTAGGACATTTAATATTAAAGAGACATGTACAATAAAACCATATGTAAATAGATAGCTACACAGAGACACATAGAGATATAATAATTGGAGATGTAAATAGAAGAAACAAATCTGTGGTAATATATTTGTTGTAATTGAGTACTAAATTCAGCTGTGAGCTTTCTGGCAGCCAAGGCAAGATAGGAAATACAATGGGATATAGGTATAATTTTCATCAGGTAAAAAGAAGAGTACCAACGTGAGATATGGGGGCTGCCAAGATCCAGAAAGACAGATGTTAAGGATGACAAACTTCTATGTTGCCAAATAATCCTACTAAATGTATTCAGGTCAGAAACACCCCTGTTTGTGTCTCCTTTCAGGTTGATTTTTATATTTGTAGTGGATAAAATACCAGGTATATTCTGGCTCAGAGTTAGAAATAACCAGTTTAGGAAGTAAACAGCCTCAAGAAGGATGAAAATCTTACACATCTGTCATGGGCCAGAGGTAGTGGGGAAACATACCATCATTCTAGAAAGGCTTCAGCAGGATGTTCCTTTGAGCAAATAATGAAGATCTTGGGATGGCTTTGGATTCCATGGAGGATCCATTTTCATTGATATGGATATATTAACACAGACTCTGAAATGCATCCTTGCCTAAACAGAATACAGGACCAATGTAAAGTACTGTTTACTCTGCTGAACAAGCCTTAGAAGAGTAATAAATGTTTTTTTTTCTTTTGTAAATCTGGCAAGGGAAATAAAAAGGAGTTCTTCCAATGAACAGGCCATGAGTTTGGCAGACATGAAGGTCAGCCTAACTTATCTATTCACAATTCTGCTTTGTGATGTCCGCTCACCTCCTAGGTAGACCCATATCCTGTGCTTGTTCTCAGGAACTAGGGCCATTGGCAACTGAGGTTTGGTTTAAGTGGCTGCTAATGGAGAAGCCCCCCCACCAAGCCCCTGGCCCCTACCCTCCACCCCAGGGGCAACAACTGCTAAGAACCTAGGAGGAAAGTCCAGCTTATACAATCACCCCTGTTTGTCAGGGAAATGCTATGGATGGCGTTCAGGACACACTACCCCAAAATATGGCATCTTGGAATTTGAGAAAACAGCAGAAGCAGGTAAGTCTCTCTGACCTTCTCCTGCCCCTCTCCTCTGAAGCAAGCCATAAAAGAATTCCCTGGCCTTTCTCTGAGGAAGGCCATGAGAACCTCATTTGAGAGGTCTATACATGGAGGAAAGAAATGACCTTATTTCTGAAGACACAGGGACACGGAAAAGAATCTGAGCAAACAAGCCTTGCTAAGTTCCCTTCCAGTTTATTACCATTAGATCATACTCCCCTCATCCAATCATACTTCTCCACGACTACCCATCTCTTCATCGGACCTAAGCATAAAAATACACAGGTTTCCCTCTTCCTTTGGGTCTTCATTTCTGAAGGCTTTCATGTCACATAAGACTTACATTAAATAAATTTGTATGCTTTTCTCTTGTTAATGTCTTTTGTTAAAAGGGCCTCAACTATGAACCTTGTGATGAGTAAGGAAAGGATATTGCTTTTCCTCTCCTATACTATAAAGGACATTATTGGGTCAATTGAAAAAAAGACTGTATCAATGTTAAATTTAATAAAGTTGATAATACACCGTAGTTATGTAACAGAATATCTTTAGTCTTAGTAAATACACACTGACATTTTTGGTGGTCATGAAGTACATACAGTTGACCCTTGAACAACACAGGTTTGAACTGTGTGGGTCCAGTTATATGTGGATTATTTTCAATAAAAGTTATGTCAAGTGTGCCTGACTCTTGCCTGCCCTTCTGCTTCCTTTGCCTCTGCCACCCCTGAGACAGCAAGACCAACCCTTTCTCTTCCTCCTGCTCCTCAGTCTACTCAAGAGGAAGATGACAAGGATGCAGACCTTCGTGATGATCCACTTCCACTCAATGAATAGCAAACATATTTTCTCTTCCTTATGATTTTCTTGATAACACTTTCTTTTCTCCACCTTACTTTATTGGAAGAATGCAGTATATAATAAATATCGTACACAAAATATGTGTTCATTGACTGTTTATGTTGTCTGTAAGGTTTCTGGGCAACCGTAGGCTATTAATAGGTAAGTTTTTGGCGAGTCAAAAGTTATATGCAGATTTTTGACTATGTAGGGGGTTGATGCCTCTAACCCTTGCGTTGTTCAAGGGTCAACTGTATTTACTCTCAAATGGTTCAGAGGAACATTTTACATATATATATACATGTATATCTATGGAAAATTATAAATTTGCATATATATGTACGTGTATCTATACAGAAGAGAGAGGGCAAGAGAGTAAATGAAACAAATGGGCAAAATATGAGTCTGGGTAAAAAGTAGGCGGGTATTCTACGTACGATTTATATTCTTGCAACTTTTCTGCGTGTTTGGAATTATTTTTAAATAAAAAGTTAAAAAAAATTACACTCTTAGATAAGTAACCCTTTGGAACTTGTTATTACATAAACTTAAGACTGACTCCTCTCCTTTTGTTTTCAACGAACTTGTTACAGGAGGGGTGGGCGCTCTCTACCTCATTTTGCTGCCTTCAGCTCATGCCTTGGCCCAGCTCGACTGTCTTCTGCCAGCAGCTCTCTGCCGCAGCTACTGTGCCCAAGGCCACCCCTACCCGCATCCTTCACCTGACAGCCTCTCAGTGGTCCACATCCCTCATGACTTTCTATAGCATCCGATATTGTTGACCGTGCCCACGAACTTTTTCCAGGGCTCCTGCCCCACTGCACCGTGATGGCCTCATCTCCGTCATAGTTGGACTCATGCTCCAGTAAGTGGAGGCTGTCCCAAGAGCTGGTCTTGGATTCTCTTTTTCTCTTTTTCTCTCTCCTTTTCAGCACCTGGACCAGAAGTGTGAGGATGACAGTGGGAATGACTTCCAGAATTGTATCTTTGATCTGATCCTTCAAGACTCGAGAACTCCATGCCCAGCTGATTTCATCTCAGCCTCAGTGAGTGCCAACCTGTACTCTTCCTCCTACCCTCAGCCCCGTTCTGAGGTCCTTTAGTAGATCATTCAGACTCATGACTCCCGTGTCTTCTCTTCATCCGCTTGCCCCACATCCAAGCTCGTTGGTCATTCTTCTCTGCAATAAGTTTCCAATCTTTTTCCTCTTTACCACGGCCGGCCACTTCTCTGACCTAGTTAGTCCCTCATCATTCTTGTTTTCACTGATGGAATAGCCTTTAACTGTTTTACCCCTCTCCAATCTCTATCCCTTGCTCCTGCCAACAACATATATTTCTAAAACTCTGATCTGATCACATCACTCCTCTGTTGGCATATCTTCATGGCTCCACAGTATGAACAGAATAAAATTCAAATATCCTGGGCATTCAAGATCCTCCATTTTTACAATATACCTTATCATTCTAACTTTATCTTCAAAACACCGTATGCTCCACGCACGCTGGGCTGGTCACTATGCCCTGAGTCCTCCTGTCCTCTCCTGACCCCAATGTCTGCCCCTCTCTCTGTTTATAATGCCCCACCCTTCCTGTCTTTTAGGGCCAAACCCAAATGCATGCATTAAGAAGTCCTCCTAGGGTCCCCCCAAGCTGAGTTAATCTCTCGCTCCTCTGGGTTCCCTGGCTGGTTGTTGTACCTCTGGTGCTTCTTATTCTCCTTGTGTCTGCATCACCTAACTGCACCCTTAAAGCACTGTCTGCTCCAAAATCAGGCTCCACCCTCTCACCTTTGCATCTTACTCACCGAGGAGGCACTTGATCAATGTCTGTGCTTTGTCAGATGACTGCAAACTCAGACTCTCACCTTTAAAAGCTAAAGACACTTCTCCAGCCTGTAATGTTTACCCCCTTGTTGACAGAATAGCCCAAGTTTTTGCAACCTATTTCATTTTCTGAGAGTCTGGGATTTGGGAGAAGACATGGTAGGCACTGATTGGCAGAGCCCCAGGCCATACATTGCCTGCTCAGTAGGACACAGAAAAGAGTAAGCAGGGAGGCTACATCTGTTGGGGAATCCGAATAAGGCTGAGAAGAAGTAAGGGAGAAAGAAATAGCCCTTTAGGTTTGGGACACATCCCCAGGAGGAGGCTGTGTCATTGGGGCCTTCTGGTGTAAGCGAGGAACAGATTTCTTTCTTTGCCCATTGGTAGCTTCATGGCTGAGGATCCTATAACCAAAGACAGATTAACGAGAGAAAAGCATACAAATTTACTTAATATAAGTTTTATGTGACATTGGAGTCTTCATAAGGAAATGAAGACCCAAAGAAACAGGCAAACTTGTGTATTTTTATGCTAAGTTTGATGAAGAGGTGGGTAGTCGTGGAGAAGGATGATTAGACAAGCGTGGTATGATCTAATGGTGGTGAACTGGGGGATCTTAGCAAGGCCTGTTTGTTCAGATTCTTCTCTGTGTCTGTGTGTCTTCAGAGACAAGGATGTTCTTTTCCTCCAGGTACAGGGAGGGCACCTCTCTAAGAAGAGTCTTAGGACCCGCTTCAGGGGAGAAGGGAGAAAGGAAGGTGACAGTGACCTTCCTAGGTTTTATGACCTGCTTCCTGCTGTTTTCTCAAGTGCCAAGGTGCCGTATTTTGGGTTATCATGTCCTAAAACCCATCCCTGGGAAGCAGATGCTAAGACAGAGTCAAAAGTGTAAGAGGTTCATTGGGGGCGATGCCTGTGAAAGAGAAAAGTGTGAGGAAGCAGCACTGGGTATGGAGAGCCTCAGAACACAACGCAGATCAGATCGTAGAGTCTCTCGCAGCCACAACCCCCTGGGGAGCTCCACGCTGGCAGAGACGCCAGGCCCTCACACGCCACCTTGCTTCCCACTCTGCCAGGCTCAGTCACTGGCTGGGGCTCCCCGGGGAAAGGTGGCCTCAGAGCTGGGGTGGGTCCTGAAGGCTCTAACATCCGAAGGCTGTCAGCTCACTGCAGCTGAGTGGCAAGTTATTTCTGGAGGGGAGATCCAAGCAGCACACCTCCACAGCTGCCACAAAGGCGGCGGGAAACCAGCCGGATTGGCTGGTCCCACTAGATATGGAGACAATACTGTCCCCCTCTCCATCTGAGCCCCCAGTCCCACTAGTCTGCAGGCCCACAACCTGAACATGGTGCTCCAGGTACTTTACTGACAAAGTATGGAGGGGACCTAGGTCTCCCTCATCAGCAAGCTGGTGGCATGAGTAGAGAGGAAAAGTTTCCAAAACTGTGTGTGAGCTCTCTGTAAAGTGTAGGCCAGCTCCTGCCCTACTAGCCGTGTGTCCTTCTCCCTATTAGAGATGTGACCCTGAGTCTGGGTCTCCAGCCTGTCTGGAAATGTTTCGTTCAACTGACAAGACCTTGTCCCTTTGCCACCTACGCCTAGGCCTTCCACCTGCCTGCTGCCCCGAGGATACAGCAGAGAGACAGGCCACCTGTCCTCTACTTTCCTGTGCTGGAAATCACTGAATCTTTGATGCTACTGTCCCCTTAAGAAAGAAAGAAATGGAGTCTTGCCCCTGCAGACAGGACGGTCCCCTCGACACTCACCCTCCCTCACTCTTCCCTTTCTCCCCCCAGACCCAGACTGGGGAGAAACTGCTGAGAAACAACATCCACAATTAAGTACGAGGTCACAGTTAGTTCAGCACCATTGGCTGCTTAATTGGCTGATTCTATTGCTGCTCTCCTCATCTGCCAACACAGCCTCTAACCAGCTGCTTGCAGGGCAATTAATCCTCGGTTTCTGAGACCCGGCTGATGTAAGGGTCTGCTCCCCTCCTGGGCATCGGTTTGTCTGTGAACCTGTGGGTCGTGGGGAGCAGGTTCTCATCTAGAAGTCCTGAGTGAAACTTACGGGGCACAGAGAGCCACACCACGCTAAGGAGTGAGCGACAAGATTGGAAGGAAGCTCTAGCCTTTCTACGGCTTTGCCTTTCTCAAAAAGGCAGGCCTGACCGCGCCCCCTGGGCCTTCTGAGGAAGGGGAGTGGAGAGACGGTAGAGCCTAATGGTTAGATGATGCAGGCAGGCAGGTCCCGGTTGCTTTGAAATCTGCGTCTGTCCCTTATTAGCTATATGACCTTGGGAAAGTCACATTTACTAATCTTTTCCAGGCTTCAGTTTCTTTCCTTGTGAAAAGGGGATAACAATAATAGCAGCAACTATTATTCTGATATCACCTACAAATAAGGATTATACAATGTTGTACGTGCGAAGTCCTTAGCACAGTGCCTGGTGCCTATTACTGGGGCAATAATGAGATTGGAGAAGCAAATGAAATCACACCGCCAAAGGCAGATGTTTCCAATTCCCAGTTGGCAGAAGGATCTATAAATGCTGGGCAATGGGGACATGGCTGTCCCTCAGTGGAGATGGAAGACAGCTGTGAAGTCAACCAAGTTTGAGCAGAGTTAAAACTTGGATTTTTATGGAGCCAACTGTCCTCCTGAAGGAAGGCGTCTGTGGGTGCCCCTTGTGGGGTCCCAAGCTTATTCACTGACCGTTTGTGGCCATTAAAAGGAAGGCATGTGTTCAACATCATCATCGCCATCATTATTACCATTATTCAAACTTGGAGTGCAGTTTACACATACCCATGTCCGCAGGTAGCAGTCCCCCTTAACTACGGGGGATGCGTTCCGAGACTCCCAGTGGATGCCTGAAACCAAGGATAGTACTGAACCCTATATATCCTATGTTTTTTCCTATACAAACCTACCTATAATAAGGTTTAATTTATAAATTAGGCACAGTAAGAGATTAACAACTAATAATAAAATAGAACGATTATAACAATATGCCAGGATCATTATTAAGTAAAATAAGGGTTACTTGTACATAAGCACTGCTATACGGGGACAGTCAATCTGACAACTTACAGGGCTACCAAGTGACTAACAGGCAGGGAGCATGTACAGTGTGGGGACGCTGGACAAAGGGATGACTCACGTCCTGGGAAGGAGGGAACAAGATGGTGGGAGATTTCATAATGCTATTCAGAACAGTGTGCACTTTAAATTATAAATTGTTTATTTCCAGAACTTTCTATTTAATATTTTCAGACCATGGTTGACTGCAGGTAACTGACACCACAGAAAGCCAAACAGCAGATGAGAGGGGACTACTGCAGTGCATCTGATCCTCAAAACAACCCTGTGAGATTTGTTGAGGTTCACATTTCCAGATGAGAAAACCGAGGCTCAGAAAGGCTTACCTCAGTTGGCTACAGGGCTAGATGCAAAGGTGGGTCTGGAGCCCAGTTTTTCTGTTTTTGAGTCCAGCACTGCATTATGCTGCCATGAGAACAGTCATCACTAACATTACTATGAAAAAAATCACTTTCTAAAAATTAGAAAAGATATACTTTCCTTTTTGTTTGAAAGGGGATGGGTTGCTTATGACCCTTTTAAACATTGCTGGGAGAAGTTGTCAATGCTTAACTCTCTGCCTATAAACATGCAGGTCACTTGGGCCAAGCCATGTTGCTCGTAAAAGGAAGTGCCAGCCCCAAACCCCCTACTTTCTATCAAGACTTACAGGCTGAATGTGGGCCTAGTGGCTTGGATTTGAAAACATTTCCATCAGGTTTGTTTTTTTCTTTTTTTTGAGACAGGTCTCACTCTGTTGCCCGGGCTAGAGTGCAGTGGCATGATCATAGCTCACTGCAACCTCAAACTCCTGGGCTCAAGCCATCCTCCTGCCTCAGCCTCCCAAAGTGTTGGGATTACAGGCGTGAGCCACCGTGCCCAGCCCAGGTTCATTATTGAACCTAAAGCCTCTCAGCTACTCTCATAGGATGGCATGAAAGACCTGGATTTCTCTAATAACTACCTTGACTGCTCTCACCTAGTAGCTGAGCTGGAGGTCTCTGTTCCACCAGGTACAGTCAGGAGAAAGGCAAATCCCATAGGGAAATGGACTTATTTGTTTTTAGATGCTGAAGGAAAAAATCACTCTCTAAAAATTAGAAAAGATATCCTTTTCCTTTTGTTTGAATTCTGCTAAGGAGACCAAAAACTTAGGAGGTCGTTACCAATTCCTGCCTAGCCTATACCAGAGTAAGAGGGAATCTAGTTCAATGTGGGTGGTGGGTGGAAATAGTGATTCATGCTTAGTGAAGGTGATGTAAGCACTTCAGCTTGCTGGGAGGGACGCCTGTCCCCACCCTGTCCCCCACCCCCTTCACTTTGTTTATGTGACTTAGCAAGGGCTTTTGTGCTTCTCTGACCCCTATCCGCTGGGAAACTGAGAGGTGGGATCTGAGTTCTCAATTTGGACAGTGGGGTTGAGCTGTTATCCTTTCAACAGGTCTCAAAAACAATTGTCTTGATTTTTTAAAAAAGATTTTTATAAAAAGTTATTTGACATACCTAGGAAATGAGAGATCAAGAATGGAGTCATTGAAATGTCTGGGTGTCTAGGAATGTGCCTTTTCTGGATTCAGCTGTTTTCAACATCCCTAAGGAGGATGGGGCTGGGGGTGAAGGGCCATGGGGCAGGAGTCAATAAAGTAGTCACAGATAATGGAAATTCAAGATAATCTCAAACCACCATTCCCTTCCAACTTCCTCCTCAAAAATTTTGCTAGGGTTGGTAAGGAGCTAAATGGACTGATTTGGAGTTCTACTTACTCCCCCAGCACCCCCTTTCAGACAGGCTTGTTAGTGAGCAGGGGGGGGGTGGCTAAAAGGCAGGCGGGATGTGGAAAGAAAAGGAGGGGTTGTGATAATCCACAAACTAGATAATTAGCCTGTGATTAATCAAGGGCAATATTGCAGCCCTGGTTCTTTCAGGGGAGGCACAGGCAGAAAACACAGGGAAGAGCTGGCATCTCAAGCTCCTGAAGCCCTAATGAACAAACCTCTTCATCGGAGTGTTCAGGAGTGTGTGATATCCTAAGTACCCAATGAAGGAAGCCCCTGCAAGATTATTCACTCCTAGGAAGTCTTAAGGGAAGAAAATTTGTTCCTTTAAGATCAAAACAACAACAAAACCTTATGGGTTTTGTAGATATTTAGTAGACATTTATTGATTGGCTTTTTGATATCTACCCATTCTCCCCTTCCCTTTCTTAACCATACCCCCAATTCCTGTGGGAAGTAATCCTTCTGCCCCTAGCGCTGGGCAGAGACCACGTGATCGGTGCTAAGCCAATCAGTACATGACGTTTCTCCTGTCCTTCCTATTGGCTCCCAGTTGGGACCACCACCCTGGTCTTGCCCATCAGGGCCCACAAGACTCGGTTTTGGGTGCTGCTGGCGGCCCTCTTGGGTCCTGAGCAGAGAGCCGCATGTGGGTGGAGCCTGATGAGGAAATGAAGCTGAGAAATGGAGAGGAAAAAACCAGCTGGTCGCATTGTTTGAGGACTAGAATAGTCCTCCCTAGAAGCCGGCCCTACTTCTAGACTTTTAGTTTAGCCGGCAGGGGTAGGGAACCTGCGGCCTTGGGGCCATGTGGTTCCCCACCCCTGGTAGACTAAGCCCATATAAATACATTGATTATTTGAGCCAGTTTGCATTGAATTTTCCATTATTTGCAACTGAAAGCATTCTCTCTGAAACAACCAACACTAGAAGACCAAACGGGACACGAAGTCAGCATCATTGCCGGGAGAGGACATAGAGACAGGGACACACAGTCAAAACTCAGAGGTGTCTTCCTGTTATACCCAGATACAGAGCAGCTGATGCAGCTGCGAGCCGTAGGTCCTGTTCTTGCCTCTGCGGAGCCTGAGGTGATGGAAGCAAGTCCAAGATAAACCCTGGATCAAGGTTAGCAGAGCTGTTCCACAGGCCAGAGCCTGCACTCATAAACTGGCCAAGCATTAATGGGCACTCACCCTTGGTGTGCGGGGAGTAGCTGAGAGTGTTGGGGCCCAGTGCACGCTTATGCACACCTCCAGGAAAGCCAGTGGCATTGCCCTCTGCCTGGAGATTGCCAGTCCCTCTTCCTCCTGTCCGGACAGGTTATCAACAACGCCAAGCTTTAGCTCTTCCTTGGTAAAATAAAATAATTCTCATTGTGGACTGTGCATGAGCCTCTGTGCCAGTGTCCTTATCTGAGGGGGGCTGTGGACTTTTAGAGGGAAATGCCAACATAGCTTGTCTTGTAAAAGTCTGTTCCTGGCTTGTATGTGACCTGAGGATGGGCCCTTTTCCCATAGCATAGGACCTAACACTTGGGAGGTGTTGGCTAAATGTTTAGTGAATGAATGAGTGGGTGAATGAATGAACTCCTTGGAACTGTAGCCATAGTAACTGCCTCACCCAGTCTCTCACTTGGGAGGATTCCTAAAGAAGGGGTACACAGGGCAGGGGTGGAGGAAAGCCACAAATAAACTTCCCTAGGGGAACTGCTTCTGACCAACTGTGTGACCTTGGGCAGGCGGCCCGAAGTCTCTAAGCTCACTGCCTTCTATCAGGTGCTAATATCTGCCTTACAAGATTGCTGTGAGGGCTCAATAAGAGTATGTGAACAGTGAAGCATATAGTAGGTGCTCAATAAATGTCTATTCCCTACCCCTATTCCTGCCCTGACCACTCTCAGCATTAGTCAAAGATGCACAGTCTGTGGGAATTTCTGCCCAGAAGTGCACTGGTGCTCCCTTTTGTATCTCAGCGTCTCTCTGCCACAAAGGGAGGCCCTGCAAGCGGGGCATTTCCTGCACTTGGGAACTGTCTGCATTTCCAATGGCTGCTGTAACAAATGACCACAAACTTAGTGACTTATTGCAATACAAATTTATACTTCTACAGTTCTGGAGCTCAGAAGTCTGAAATCAGTTTCACTGGGCTAAAGTCAAGGTGTCAGCAGGGCTGGTTCCTTCTGGAGGCTCTAGAGGAGAACCTGCTTCCTTGTCTTTTTCTGTTTCTAGTGGCTGCCTGTATTCCTTGGCTTGCGGCCCCTTCCTCCATTTTCAAAGTGCATCAGTCCAAGCTCTGTTTCAGGCCTCATATCACCATATCTTCTGTAGTCAAATCTCCCTCTGTTTTCCTCTTATAAGGATACTTGTGATTACACTTAGGTCTCACCCAGACAAATCCAGGATAATCTCCCCACTTCAAGATCCTTGTCTTAATCACATCTACCAAGTCCCTTTTGCCCTATGTGGTAACATTCACAGGTTCCAGGGATTAGGACCTGGGTATCTTTAGGGGCCTTTATTTAGCCTACCAGAGGAACCAAGTCATGGGGAAGCCTGGTGGGTCCAGGCCACTCTCAGGGGCCTGCTTCTCTCTGCCTTTGACAATGGCTGTGCCACCAGGGGAGACAAAATGCACTTCTGCTCAAAGGGCTCCGTGGCTGCTCTGTGAGTTGCATTTTTTTCTGGTGAACTCATTCTCCTAACTGTTGTCATTTGTCAAAGGCAGCAGGCAATAATAGTCCTGGCCACATTCATCTTGTCCTCCTGTCCCCATCCAGGATGCAGACTCAATGCCACTGCTGCTGGCCGTGGGCCTCCACAGCCTGACATATGAAGCCTGTGAGCTGGACCTGGCTCTGCTCCAGGCTGTCAGCCCATCCATCCCTAGGAGGCAGGTCAGAGCTCTCTCCAAAGCTTCAAAAACTTTGCCCTACTCATTGGATGGGACTGGCAGTCATTTGAGCCTGTGGTAGGTGTCCAAATTCCGGGAAAGTCTGCCTCAAATGGGCCTGAGCTGGGCTTCGCAGAGGAAGGGCATTATGTCAGTGAAAACAAAGTGAAACCGCAGGGTCCTGGTTGGTGGGTCTTTGTTCCGCCAAATCTTTCAGGCTACACAGGTCTGCCTGAGCTCCCTTCCTGCGTGTGCCAGGACGTTCCTGAGTGCCTTTGCAAGAGGAGTACAGCTGGCTTCCAGGAGGTGTGAGAAATGGCTTCAGAGGACCATCCTCTCTGGAGGACGAGGGAGAAAGGAAAGGAGAGAAAATTCTCCTCCAGTCATGAAGGTGGGAGAGAGTCCTCATCAAGATCAGGGTTAAATTGAGATGTTGCTCTGGCTGTTATTTATGAGTGACAATTTGGGCTACAGTATTAATTTTTAATAGCAAGGAGGATGTACATCTTATAACTACCTCTAAATAAAATAGAGTTAGGAAAGAATAACCCCAGATGCTGGGAAATGGCATTTTAAAATGTATTTTTATGGGTGAATATAAGCCTGCATATATTTATCCAGTGTCCTCATGTGAGCAGAAATGAACATACTTTACTAATTCAGGCTAGCCGGGTGGGAGGCCTAAGCGAGATGTTTGAATTACTATTTTAAAAAAGAAAGGCCGTTTTATTATTTTCAAGAGCTTTAAGTAACCAAGCTAACAAGATGTTACCTAGGAGACATATTTATATGGATTTATTCTTTAGGTAGAAAAGGCTCCAATTTAGAATGCAGCGATGGGAGGGCAACATTGGCAAATTGAAGGTGTGTTCTTACTGCAAGGCGGGATGTGTTGGAGTGTTTCGATTTGCAGAAAACATTCAACATTAACTTGATTTGTGTTAATTATCCTGGACATCAGTGCTGTGGTTTCAGGCACCAGCCACCACACGTACACACACACCCCCCCCCCATGGCATATAATTCTGCATCACAGAACAGCCATGACACATCAGAGCAGAAAGAGACCTTTGCAGTCATCTGGTCAACTGCTCCACCCGGGAGGAGCTTGAGGTCCAGAGGTGGGTTGACTTACCCAGCAGGAGCCCACTAGTGAGCAGAAGAACAACTAGAATTGGAATGTGAATTCCTGCTCCCAGATCAATTCCCCTTCCTCTTTTCCTGCTGCCTCTTAGGCGTCCACAGTCACATTAGGGAAGGTGAGAAAGACAGGGCGAGAGAAAAGAACAGAAGAGGAACAGATTTTGAGAAAGCAATGAATCTTCTGACGACGATTTCTGGCTGGCTTTGGAGCATGATACGGTTTACACCTGCTCTTCCCTGCTGGGAAGCAGGCCCTGGGTCTTGGGAGCTAATACGGCGGCGGCAGCAGCTGCCATTGATCCAGTGCATGTTCTGTGCCAGACACTCTTCTGAGCACTTGACATGACTTAAGTCATTTAATCCTCAGAACAGCCCCTGGAAGTAGGTACTATTATTAACCCATTACATCTGTGAGGAAACTGAGGCAAGGAGAGATTAAGTAACTCCCGAGGTCATAAGTGAGTGAGCCAGGACTCAAAATGCAAGCCATCTGACTTCACAGCCCTCTCCCGCCCGCACTGCTCTGCCCTAACCATTTTGCTCTACTCCAGACCTAATAGATGGCACAAAACATTGGCCCTTCAGCCACTGGGTGTCCAGGCAAGGCCTGGAGTGGCTGGAGCCAGTTGGTTAGTTGCAAACAACCTCATTTGTTTATCCTGGGGTGTCTTGTGTTGTATTATCATTTTCTCTTTGTACCACGACGTGAGGAAGGTTGGGAAGTGCTGCTCTATTTTGTAACGTAGTCGTGATGGATGATTCGGTCAGTTTCTATATTGTTGTGCTGTCTGGCTAGCTCAGGATAAACTAGCCACAGGTTTAGCCCTGCAAGCTGGTGATTTAGCCTCTCAGATCCACTCGCTCCTCTGGGAGCCATCTCATAAATACAGGGGACAGAGGGCAAGAGTGGGCTGGACCCATGTACACCCATCACCTACCAGAAAGGGTGTGGAGTACATGCCCGCTGGGAACAAGTCCACACCCCAGCTGCATATATGAAGGAAAGGATTGCACATCGAGGTCCAGAGTCACACAGTGTCCTTTATTTCTCTATTCCTGGATGTCAGTTCCTTCCCTCCCCGCCCCCCACCCCTGCCCGCCACCACTTCTCTACCTGTCATACAAGGGTGCTTAAATTTTGTATTGGTATTGCAATGATGCGTTCTTTGAAGGAGAACTACCTGTTCTGGAGATGTCAGGGTTAGTAGAGTCAGCAATTATAAGCTTACGAGATAATGACATGTGTGTTTAGTGTGATGGCAAATTATACCATAGAAAAATTTTTTTTAAGATTCAGAGTGAACTATTTTCCCATATAAACTTACTGCCTCAGGAAAACTGTGGTTAAAATTATATATTACCAGGAAACTTCAAATTTCCCCCTAGAGAGCCAAAATAGAAATACAAGAAGAAGCATTGTTGAAGTCATCCCAAATTGGAAACAATGATTATTCAATTAAAAATAAGTGTAGAAATACTTTCTGTTTATATGGTGTCTTCCAGCAATTTGTGTCTCAAAGGGAAATCTCCATAGACTTCAATCTCCTCATCTCTATGACTGGCTATGCTATCCTACTCAGCAGCTAGCCTTTCCCCTATAAATTCTAAAGAAGTAGATTCCTCTCCTTTCATGTGTCTACTTCAGCTTTTTCGTGGCCTTCATGGTCAGAAAGCTCCTTCTAACGTCTATCCTGAATCTTCCTGCTATGGTTTAAAACCGTAATCTCTTGCCTATCTTAGGGAAAAATGGCAGCCACAGTCAACCCTTCAAATTCTTAGAGAGTATAACTAGATTAACCCCTGATCTTCCCTTCTCCCTATAAAGGCAGCTAGGGCTTCTCATAGCTTCCATTTTGGGAGGGACTTGTTCCTGGGCCCTCTCCAAACCCACATCACAGTGGAGTTCTAGGGTCCACACCCAAATGCAATGTGGTGGTAGACAGGGTGGTCTCTGTGGGTTTTACCAATCTCCGTGATTTACTGTTCCATCTGTAGAATCAAGGATTGGCCAGTGCCTAACCTTCTGGAGGATAAACGTGTGATTTCTTCATTCACTACCCAGGAAGTGCAGGATCTGCAGGAGGAAGTAGAAGAGGCACCACTTGGAAAGGATGAGATGGGTCTGAACACCACTGCTCTCTGGTCTGGGATCTTGGGCACCTGAGTTCAGCCTTCTGAACCTCTTAGCATCCTCCTCTAGGAAGGGAAAATGGCACCTACCACATACAACCTCACGAGGTGTTCTTAAGATCAAAGGAGATATGGGTATCACTGAAAGGCTCACTATTCCCTCAGCTCATCCCAGAAAGTTTAAACTGGTCCCCCTTGGCCCAGAGCCAGTGGCTGAGTCTAGCTGGGTGAGAAGATGGGGTTAAGTGTAGGATGCCACGGCCCAGTCACTGGGCTACACCTTACTGAGTTAAAGATTGCTGACAACTTTACAATTCTGTGATGCCTCCCCTTTATTTCTTGTGGCCATAGCCTCAAGGTGTGTGACAAATCTTATATATAGAAGGAAAAGGCAATAGCCCTCTGGATTAATGTAATTTACCACACAAGACCTGAAAATATCCACTGCAGTGAATCCTTTGGATCAAGGCCTAGTCAACAGAAGACTCCCATCAAATACAAATATTTTACCTGAGTTGGGTAATCCTTTGAAAGCTGCTTCTACATTATCACAGATAAGTTAGTTAATTCCCTAGCAAATAGGTGGGCCCTCTGGGGAGTGGTAAGCATTGTTTGCAGGCAATGAGGTTGTTAGACTCCACGCCTGGGCAAGGTGCTGTTTGGAGTGGGAGAAAGAACATCAAACTTCAGTCCTAGATTTGCCATTTGTGAATTATATGACTTTGGGCACCTTGCTTAACTCTCTTACGCTTAGCTTTCTCTTCTTAAAAAAAAAAAAAAAGAACATAAGGATACACATATACTCTGCAAGGTGGGTCTGAGGATTAAGTAGCGGGGTGTGGGTGTTTGTGCTTTATAAAGCAGGAAGGTGAATGCAAGGGTTGGTCATTGTCATTGCTGTGATCTCTACTTGGTTTCCCAGGACCCAGTGCCAGTGAGAAGAGGTGTAAATCACATGCTAGTTACTTTACTTAAGACAGTGGGTGTGTGTCTGTGCATGGTGTATGTGTTTGTGTCTGTGCATGGTATGTGTGTGCATGGTGTGTGTGTCTGTGGCATGGTGTGTGTGCATGACGTGTGTGTGCGTGGAGGGGATCGGTCTATGAAGGGCATGAGACACCAAGATCAACAAAACCACAATGACAGCTTTCATTCTGGAGCACCTGCTGGGTGCCAGGCACTGTGCTACCCATCTAGCTACATCGCCTGAGCCCTCATGGCAACCCCAATATTATTAGTGATATTATTAGTATGTCCATTTCTTTGATGAGGGAGGGAGCTCAGAGAGGGCAAGTAATGGTCCAAGGTCACACAGCTACGGAGAGATGGAGCTAAGATTCGGACTCAGGCTAAGTGACCCTGGGCCTCGTGTTCTTTGCACTTGCCTCCCTATAAGGCTCTTTTCAGGTTCTGTACCCCAAAACCTTCATCAGGGAAGCCCTGGTTTAAACAGGAGACAGTTCCTGGCACAGCTCCAACTCAGCGAACAGAGGCGGCAATCAAACTGGGGTTCCCTGGCTCTTCACTGGGAGGGCAAGGAGATCCCAAATGAAAAGTGACCATTCTGTATTTGATGTTACCCCAAAGAGCCTGTTCCTCATTTGGAGCATCAGTGGTTGTAACAGAAGTAGTAATATTTCAGCAATGGTGGTGATTAGCTACAGAAGGAGCCAAGTGGCAGCTCATCTCCTTGTAAAAAGCCCTCTGGGCCCTTCCAGGCACCCTGGCCCGTGCTGTCCCACTTCAATGCGATGCACGTTTCCTGCCTGGCACCCAGCCGTATGGCAGAGCTCTTGTGACACAAACCCCTTCAAACCCAAAGAGCTTTTAATCAGCCTGCAAGAGAGGAGAAGAAAGTGGAAGAAAAGTAATAGTAACCAAGCAAGCGGGGGTAGTAGAATTCGCCCTAGAGGGAGTTGACCCTTTCTGCACACAGGGGATGGGTCTGGCCCACTCCCTTTCCCAGAGAAGGATGGAGCAGGAGGGAAGCGTGGGGACGGGACCAGCTGTTTTTAAACTCTGGGGTCTCAGCCCAGCCTTGATTTGGTGTCTCATGCCCATTTAACTCTAAGCCTCTGGGCATGTGTGACTTGGGAAGAAGAATGAGGGGTGATTTGTATCAATCACATAATCCTTCATCCACAGGAAACGGAGGGACTGTTGGTTTCCTCTTGACAACTCCCAAACCAGAAGGCCAACTTTGTAGGTGTGCAGTTTCACAGCCCGGGCGTCTACTACACGGGGACCAATGGGTCAGACGGGAAGGGAAACGTCCCGAGGTCTGGCTGGGTGGCCTCCCGCACTGTGGGAGGGTTGGGGGCCAGCCAGGGCACGGGCAGGGCGGGAGAGGGAAGGGCGTTACTGTGGCAGGGGCTGAGAACAAATGTGGGTGAAGTGGACGAGGTTTAATTTAGCAAGGGCAGTGTCATAACTGTCTCTTCAGCAGCCACAACGTGCAAACTCTGGGAAGGATGGCTGTGTGCATGCCCTTGTTTAAAGATCCATATATACCCATTAGTATTAATAACGCAAATAGGACTCTTTTCCCTTTTTTGCTTCAGTGCTAAGATTCTTGGCCTACAAATCACGGTTCATATTAAAAAATTTTCTGAAGCTACCCAGTTAAACACAAGATTAAAAACAACAACGTTCTGCCCTTATTTTCCCAACGTCTAAGCTCCCTTTCTCTTCTCCTAAACCTTGCATCACGCGCATGCTGTAGTTTCTGTATATTTTCCCCTATGGAGAAAGATCTCAATCGACCAGCAGTCTTTACTAATCTAATAGACACTATTGTGTCTGTTGCGTATCAAAGCACAAGGGTGCTTGCGTCAAAACTAGGCAGTCCCTGTCCTCCAGGGGAAAGAGAAAAAGTACAAAAGCTAAACGCTGAGGCGAGGACGGTACCACTCTGACCAGGAGAAGTCTGGGAAGATCCAAGCTTCCTTCTCTAATCCCTGGGTGCTTTCTCTGTGCCATTCTTAGTGACTTCCCACATTTAACCTCATTTATGTTCTTATATTTTCTATCAATAATCCTAATTGGTAACATTTTTTGGGTGTTTACCATGTGCCAGGCACTGCGCTAAGATGATTACTTACATATCCTCCTTCTGTCTTCGTGCTAGTCTGGTATTCCTCTCCCATTTCTCAGAGGAGGAAACAGAGGCTCAGAGGCTTGAAGCCACAGTGTTCATAGTTGGTGAGGCCTGTGCTTAAGGCTCCATGGCACCTCGACCTCAAATCCTATGTATTCTTTATTGCACAAACACAGCTCTATAGCATCGCTGTGAAATGGGTATTGTTCATCCCGTTAGTCAATAGGAAACAGGAGGAGACAGCTCAAGGGATTGATTGCCCAAGGTCTCGCCACTAGGCAATGGCAAAGCTAGAACTGGAACTTGGGTCTTGATTCAGTGCTCTTCCTATGACCCCTGCAGTGGTCCTCAGTCACTGGCAAATTAAATTAGTTCCTCCAGGGCCCCTTACCTTGGCCTGTCATTACCTAATCCCTGAACTCAGGTGCTTGGGTCTTCTTAGCCCTTGGGCTGAGGAACCTAAGCCTCGTGACCATGACGATGCAAGACAACTATCACCAAAAAACACTTTCCAGTGTATTTTAACCACCATTGTCCTCACCTTGGTTTGGCTACATTATATATTTTTCAGGGTCCCTCTTGGGTTCTTTTCCCACTGAGATTCTCCTTCAAAGTCCCACCTTTCCGGGAGGTCTTCCTTTTCTCTTTGGCTCAAGTTACCTACCCTACTTGAAAACTTCTTGACTGTCAGGTTGACTGTTTTCTCCTTCACTTTTCTGCCCTGGGTCATGCATGAGAGTCTATGCTATATCCCGGATGTGGTCTCCCTAGAATCCAAATCTCCCGACTGCCCCTTGAAGGACCCACACATCTACAGTGGGAAGATAAGCCGGGGGGCGCTCTCCTCTGCACATTCTCTGGGCCCATCCCCCACTCCTGTTGCACCCACCTTGGGTTCCCCATCCTCCTGGAGAAGGTTTGAGGAGCGATGGAGTTAACACAATCCAACTCTTGCCTGTGAGGGGGAGCTTGGCACCACTTACAAACCTCCTCATTGCCAGGGGAGCCCTGTTCTCTGTCATCTTCCGCTCCCTCTCTCCAATAAAATGATCCATTTAAACCAGATTTTTCTTATTAACAAGCTTCCTACTAAATGGCTTCAGCCGTGCTTGTTGATTTATAAGGCTTAGAAATCGCTGCTCAGCTGTGGCCCTCCCCTTGGTCCAAGGGCCTGAGTGAATCGTGCTGCCCTGGTGACATTGTGGGAGGGTAGAAGCCACCCTCCAAGGGGCAGCTCCAGAGGGGGCTTCTTTTTTTCTCTTTAATAGTTTAATGATGGAAATGTCCAAACACACAAAATTAGAGAAAATGGCATAATGAAACCCCTTGAACCATCACCTTGCCAATCTTGTTTAATCTGCTTCTCCCTGCCTCCCAAACTGCCCCCACCAGCTAAACTGTTTGAAATTAAACCCAAAACATTGTATCATTTCACCCATAAACATTGCAGTATATTTTTAAAGAGATAAATAAAGACTGGTCTTTTAACATAACCACAATACCATCATCCTATCTAAAAATATTAACAATAATTCCTTAAAATTATCTAATATCCACTCAATGTTCAAATTTTCTTCATGGTTCCATAAATATCTTTTTATATTTGATTCATTTAAATCAGGATCCAGTCAGTGCTTCCAAGTGCATTGGATTAATATGACTTTTTAAAAAATCTATAGTAGTCTCCCCTTTCTCTCTCTCTCTTTATTTCTCAGGGGCATCTTGTTGTAAACAAGTTCCCCAAACATATGTACACTGTGCCATCACTGACAAAGAAATCCTGAAAACATCCTTATCAGCAGACACCTTCCTTCTCCCATGGGTTCAGTTATTCCCTGGGGTATGTCTCTGACCCACAGGGCTCTGCCTACTGTCCCTCAGATGCCTTAAGAAGGCTAAGTCATCTTGTCAACACCGGTTGCGATAGTGGGATCCTAGAGTGCTGAGCGGTTACTAATCCATTCACCCCAATACTAACTTATGTTTATTGGCACATAAGTGTTACCCCTAACCCAGTAGGATTGGTCCTTTACTATCCCCAGCTTACAAGTGAGGAGATGGAGGGATAGAAGAGTCTGGTCCACTCACCCTCATCAATTGATGTGGGTTTTTAATCTGGACGCATCCGCTTGCATAACCACTAAAATACCCTGCCTCTTGACGCAGCTCTCCCTTCCAGCCAGGGGCTTCGCTGGGCTCCCAGGCTCCTCTCAAGAAGGACCAGCAGGGAAGGAGGAGAAGTCGTGACCAGTAGGAAAGGTTAGGGCGAGGAGGCCGCTGAGAGGCATCGCCAGCCGGGAGGTGGGATCTTCTTCCCTTTGTCCAGCTGGGCTTCTGTCCATCCCCACCCCTGTCTTTCACAAGTCCTCACAAACCATTGTTACCACACACTCTCAACCCACACAAATACCACATCCACATGCCCTCAGACCCACACCACGCACTCCACCCGGCCACTTGGCGGGAAGGCCAGCCCCCACACGGCTCAGTCCCGCAAGCGCATACTTGCCTGTGCCGAATAAACACAGGCCCTGGAGGCCACGGGCAGCGGGGAGGGCTGGTGTCTTCCGGGTGGCAGCCAGAACCAAAGGTTGCCTGACTTCAGATAGAAAGGTTGTCTATCCATCTATCTATCTATCCATCCATCTACCTTTAATAAGTCTTCTTAGGTCCTGGAAAAGACAAAGGCTTTGGAGCTGCTGGTCTCCACAGGCCCCGGGAGGCCAGCTGGGGATGGAGGGCTCACGAGACCAGGAAAGAGAAGGTGGAGCGGGGTGAGGCGTCACTGGTTAAATAGGGCTAAATCTAATTCCCCCCATCTGAAGGAGGGGAGCCTGTGGTTCTAGGTGATAGAAAAACACCGACTGCTAGCAAGATAATCCAATTTCCTTTCTCCCTTGTGCTGAAAGGGACTGCTCTGGCCCTCCTGCTCCAACTTCTGGCTAGAACTCTTTCCCTCCAGCAGAATCCATATCAAAGCCTCAGCCCCCAGGGTTCATTAGGAGGCATTTATTCCTGCATATTCTCGGAGGGCAGGAGGCAGGATAACTTGATTTGCAGTGCAGATTGCTTGGCTGTGATTTCAACTCTCCCTCCCTTCTCCCAGGGAGACTTTGCAGGTCATT
Source organism: Daubentonia madagascariensis (assembly GCA_023783475.1). Lineage (NCBI taxonomy): Eukaryota > Metazoa > Chordata > Mammalia > Primates > Daubentoniidae > Daubentonia > Daubentonia madagascariensis. Next base: position 9,203,994 of record JAKFHU010002088.1, read on the forward strand.
AAAAATATATGACTGTCTCCAAAACAGCCCTGACGGCTGCTCTGCCTGGCAGGGCCAGGTGCTGGCGTCTGAAGGCCACTGAATGCCGTGGAATGGATGCCCAGGAAAATGGAGCCCTCACTCCTGCGTTGGCGTCTGGGCTCTGGATGGTGGCTGGGGTCTGAGGCCAATCTGGGGACTTGCTCAGTTTTGCCTTCTGCTGCTGTGAGGCACTAGGCAACTGTTCGTGAGCTCTTGGTTTCCTTCTCCATAAAGATGTGGATAAATAAGGAGCCAGACTTAGACCAGCTGGTATATAGTAGGTGGGCAATTAGCTCGGCAGGCCAGGCTCTCCCCCACTGCTTGCTGCCTGGCTCGGTGACACCCTTCGTCGTCCCACTGCCCACCCCAGTCTGGGCAACTGGGACCAAACCAGTCCGGGAAGAATTGCTTAGGTCTTCTGGTCATGACGAGTGTCTCACCTGGTCTTTTCTTCCCTGTATTGCTGTGGGAAGTCAGAACCCCCAGAACTATCTAGGCCTTTACCCTTAACCTAATTGATGCTGTAGACATTGGTCAATGTATGGGGGGAAGGCAGGGGCAGCACCTAAGAGGCTGATCAATCATTGGATCAACAGGAAGCAAACTGTTCCTCCGTGAGTCTGAGACGCTAACCTGAGATTCTCCTGGGAGGATGGATGGCAGCCCCCTTAGGCGTAAGCCAGCCCATGTCCCAGGATGCTCCAGCCCTGAGCTACAGGGGTACAATTATGATGTCCTGTTGATATAATAAACATGTAACCATGGAGAAGCACAGATTGCTGTGTACAGCTGTTAGAGGGAAGCTATATATTTTGAAGTTTTAAAATTACCTTTTAATTCAGATTTTAAGGGTCTATGGAAAAACAGTTTGGCAGTTCTTCAAAATGTCAAACTTAGGGTTACCATATGAGTCAGCAATTCCACTTCATCTATAACCAAGAGAAATGAAAACATAGGGCCACATGAAAACCTGTATATGAATGTTCATAGCAGCATTATCCATAACAGCCCAAAGTGAAAACAACCCAAATGTCCATCAAAGGATGAATACATATATAAAATGTAGTACATCCACACAGTGGAATATTATTCAGCCATGAAAAGGAACGAAGTACTGATAGATGCTACGATGTAGGTGAATCTTGAAAGCATTAAGTGAAAGAAGCCAATCACAAAGACCCACGTAGTATATGATTCCATTTATAAGAAATGTCCAGAATAGACAAAGCTACAGAGATAGAAAGTAGATTAGTGGTTGCCTAGGGTCAAGGGTCAGGGGGTTGGACTGCTAATGGACACATGCTTTCTTTTTGGGTGATGAAAATGTTTTAAAATTGATTGCAGTGATGGTTGTACAACTCTGTGAACATACTAAAAACCACTAAATTATATACTCTTATGAGTGAATTTTGTGGTATGTGAATTGTATCTCAAAAAAAAAAACAAACCAAAACCAAACAGACAAATGAAACATGGGGAGGAGACAGGTGGATAACGTAAGAAACCCATGCCGAACACTCATAATGTTCAGTGACTCGAAGATTATTTCCTTCCCACCAGCCTGCTCAGGCTTGTCACGTATTTCACTGTTGGGTTCCCAAATCCTGCCCACCAGAGTGAGGGGACGCTCACTGACCTTAGAGGGAAGTAGGTTTGGGGCAGGCAGATGGGACAGCAATGGGGTAGGCAGAGGGGACAGCAATGGGGCATAGTTGGTGTAAAATGCACACATCCCATTGTCATCCAAGAGATGGTCCAGTCTGAAAAATATAATTATGTCACTCACAGAAGGTTTAAACAAATCTCTGGCTGACAGAGGCAGTCTTCACCTTTGAGGTTGATGTCACGAGCTTGTCAAATTAAATAAATGATATCTTAGGCAACAGGAGATCTGAAAGAACAGTTAGACATGAATTCCAATTTTCAACAAATGTATTCATCACAATCTCCTCTCTTTTTCTCTCTGTTTCTCTCTCTCTCATACATGTGCACACGCAAGCATACACTCGCTGGCCTGCATTCATGGTTTAGTTTCGACAGTTTCATGAAAAAACCAGGAGTCTTCTCAGAAGGGATGTGGAGCCAGGCTCCCTCCTGGGGCCTGGGAAAAGAGATCTGTATGCTCCTCCAATGTCCCTCCTCCACATCCATTTTATGCTTCAGATCCTCAACATTTTGCAGTTCTGGAACCTTCCATGCCTATGTGCATCCTGACAGTGGAATGCTTTTCTCTTGCTTCTCTGCCCAGTGGCCATGTACTTGTCTTCTAGAGGCTCCCCCCAACCTTCCTGTTCCCCGGAGGCAGTTGGTCTCTGTCTCCCGGCTGTGGTGCAGCTTGTGGCTGTTCCCTGGGCAGGGAACAAGCACAGGCCCCACCAACTGTGAGCTCCTCAGGGGCAGGGACTGTAACTTGCTCACTTGAATCTCACTTGAATCGTAGCGCAATAGAGGGCATATAGTAGGTGCTCAAGTGATGATGTGAAGGAAAAAAAAAAACAAAGTAGAGGGACAGAAGAAAAGGGAGATCATTTTTTGTATTATTTTTTAGAATTATTTTTTATTTTTATGCAGTAACATTTAAAAAGAAATAAAAGGAATTAGTTACAAGACCTCTCTGAGTTCTATGTAATTTTTTTGGTGGTATGTAGTTTCATTCATTAATAAAGTAGAAAAGGAAAACTCAGGCATATTTTGCATCCTAATGAAATTCAAATAGATTTGAAGATTTTAAAAAAATGATTATTTTTCCCCAGATTTATTTTTATTGTGGTAAAATACACATAACATGATATTTACCATTTTAACTACCTATACAGTTCAGTGGTATTCAATACATTTAAAATATTGGGTAACCATGAAAAAATGGCTATCTTTTATAGTCAATATTCATTTCTCCCCGGTAGAACAATCATTTTTCTCTCCCAGAATGACCTTAGTCCTTACTATTTCTGGAAAAATGAAGTTTGATTGATCTAAGGGCCGAATATGGAACTTCTTTTCTCTTTGTTCAAGTGGAGAATACACACACACACACACACAGTTGTTCCCTTTCAGATTAGAAGGGGCTTAACTTCTTTGGTCCAAACCCATTCCCCTCAAGCCTCCCAGTGTCCAAATGCATCAAGGTTGTGGACTTCAAAGGGCGTTCCACATGGATGCTGGAAACACGAGGGTTCAGCAGGTGGGAATGGTCCCTTTTTATTAGTTAGCATTTACCAAGCCTTTATAATCATTAACTAGTTACCCTAATGGAGTGAGTCCCATAGGCACTGATGAGAACTGTCTCAACACAGCAGGATAGAAACTGACCTTCTGACAGGGTTGCCCTATTCCTGTCCCCAAACAGTTCCCTTTAGGAGACACTTTTCAAAACTGGGGGCAGTAAGGTGCAGAGAAAAAAACATGGAAGTGATTCTAGTTCCAACTGTCACTAGACAGCTATGTGCCCTTGGATGCCTCCTCACCTCATTTCCACAGGGGCACAGTGGTTGGCTTCAATCAGGGAGAGCAAGTGGGTAGCACATGTGCCACCACTGATGCTCTCCTGTCACCACAGCAGACATGGCTAATCAGTCACAGTCTTTTTCCGGAGCCTGGACAGAGCTCCACGATCCAAAGCACCTACAATTGATCGGACGTTCTGTGAGCTGCTGCTCACTTACCACGCCTGGACTAGATGGTCTCTTTATTATCCATTCCAGGGCTAACATTCAATAATTTTAAGTATTACAGCTATTCATTTTGTTGTGGCAACCACCACCAACAGACCTCATAAAATTGTGCTATTCCATTCCAAGGATCCCAAAGAATTTCCCTCCTCAAAACGCTCCTAAGAAACAGGAAAATAAGCATTAGATTCCAATGTCCCAGAGGTCAAGGCTGCCTGAAACAAAAGGGGTGGCTAGATGCTCTAAAGTTCCAAGCAGGGCTGAAAGCAAAGGCTGCCCCCGTAACCACTTCCTCCCTCTTCCCTTAGCAGTCAGGGCCAAGAGCCAGTCCTTCTATCCAAACAGGAATTCCTATAGAAGTTAAAGTAAATTTGACATCAAAACGAGTGTAAATGGTGCCACTGCTTTGGAAAACAGTCTGGCAGTTCCTCAGAAGGTTAAACATAGGTATATCACATGATCCTGCAATTCCACTGCTGGGTATACACCCAAGAGGAATAAAAACATACATCCACACAAAAACTTATACACAAATGTTCATAAGAGTATTGCTCATAATGGCCAAAAAGTAGAAACAACCCACGTATCTGTGGCACATCCATCGAATGGAATATTATTCAGCCATAAGAAGAAATGAAGTACTAACAGATGCTACAACATGGATGACCTTTGAAAACGTTATGCTAAGTGATAGAAGCCAGACACAAAAGATCACAAATTATGTGATTTCATTTATATGAAATGTCCAGAATAGGAAAATCTATGAAGACAAAAAGTAGATTAGTGATTGTCTAAGGCCAAAGGGGATGGAGATTTGGGGGGTGATGGCTAAGAGCAGTGAGGTTTCTTTTTGAGGTGATGAAAATGTTCTAAAATTGATTGTGGTGCTGGTTGCACAACTCTATCTATAAACTAAAAGCCACTGAATTGTACACTTTAAATGAATTAATTGTGTAGTATGTGAATTATATCTCAAGAAAGTGGTCTTTAAAAAGTTTTTATATTGGGGGGGCAAAGCAAGATGGCCGAATAGAAATCTCTGGAATCTCTGGCGATCGTCCCTCTGCATGAACACCTAATTCAACAACTATCCACACAAGCAAACACCTTCAGAAGAACCAAAAATCACCTTACCAACGAGGTTCCACCAGGAGTCTGCAAGAGTCACAGCATCACTGGGTTTGGGGCACCTCCAGTACTGACATGGCTGCAGTGACCAGAGACTTAGACCATAGCACTCAATTCCCTTTGAGTATCTGGAAAGCTTTCTCAAGAAGGATGGGTTCAAACAAGCCCAGACTGTGAAGATTAAAATAAATACCTAACTCTTCAGTGCCCAGACATTGACAAACATCTGCAAGCATTAAGAACATCCAGCAAGACATGACCTCACCAAATGGACTAAATAAGGTACCAGTGACCAATTCCAGAGTGATGGAGATAGGTGACCTTTCAGACAAAGAATTCAAAATAGCTGTCCTGAAGAAGCTCAGTGAACTTCAAGACAACACAGAGAAGGAATTCAGAAGCCTATCAGAGAAATTTAACAAAGAGATTGAAATAACAAAAAAAGTTAGTCCATCCCCAATTCATTCACTCCGGCACACAGCATGTCCCCCAGCCACTGATATTCGCACTTTCACCATTATATGCCGTGAGGAGCGACGTGCAATCGTCTTAAAGGAGAAGCTTGGCCCAGATCAATTCTCTTTCTTGGCCCTGCTAATGAGAAGGGTCCCCTGACACTGAGTAGCTCCTGGCCTTGAAAGCCTGTCTGAAAGGGTCTTCTGTTCTGGTGACTTCCACAGACACCTGAATGAGGCCTTTTGCAAGAATTATCCTTTCAATTCACACACACAGCCAATTCCTCCTGGCCCGTAGGCCAGTCCAGCAGATGTAAGCAGGATTTGTCCCTCCACCAGCCCCTGACCACTGAGATCTATCCCCCCTCTCTTCTCCTTAGCAGCGGGGCCACCTCTCCCAACACATACAGGGACTCCTCTGCCTCTGCACCCCTCTCTCCCTCGGCCCCTGCCTTGCATCCGATGCCGGCTATCTTCAGTGGTTCCAGGGCGTTTGGGCCTTTTCAAACAGAGGTGCCTTATATCTGTATTTCTTAGGGAGGCCACAATAGTCACAATAGTCTTCGGGTTACACACATGGGAAGGCTACCTTGATAAACCCGATGTGATTTTCTGACACTTTTCTTGTTGATGAAAAAGGGGAAAATATCTATTTACTCCTCGGTGGGGTAGAGTGGACCATTACATGGTCATGCCTGTCTCCTACTTACAAGTCTTCAATCCCTCTCCTTTGCTTATACGATAAAGTCAGAACATACACAACTCTTTACAATCTGCCCCTGCTTAACTTAACAGGTCACCTCCTGACACTTCCCTAACATCTTCTATTCTAGAACTTGTCCTTTGGAATGATGCACCCCTGCATCATCCCACCTTTTCCACACCTCCATGCCTTCATGATGAGGATCCCCTGTCCTCTGTGCCTGGCTCCCATCCACCCTGCTTTTCCTTATCTGCCAAAATTCAACTCACTCTTTAGGAAGCTAAAGCCTCTGAGAAGCCTCCTCTGGATTCCCAGGCAGATTACTTGTGCTCATAACTCTACACGTGTTTCACCTCTTGACACATGTTTTGTGATTTTTTTGTTGCTGTGGTTTGGATGTCCCCTCCAAAAGTCATGTTGAAACTGAATGCCTGATGTGCCAATACTGAGAGGTGGGGCCTTTGAGAGGTGATTGGATCACGAGGGCTGCCCTCATGGATTAATGAATTAAATGGATTTATGGGTTATCATGGAAGGGGACTGGTGGCTTTATAAGAAGAGGAAGAGAGACCTGAGCACATTAGCACACGCAGCCTCCTCACCATGTGGGGCTCTGCACCACCTTGAGACTCTACAGAGAGTTCTCACCAGCAAGAAGACTCTCACCAGACGCAGCTCTTTGATCTGGGACTTCTCAGCCTTCATAACGATAAGAAATAAATTTCTTTTTCTTTATAAATTACCCAGTTTCAGGTATTCTGTTACAAGCAACAGAAAACAGGCTGAGACATTTGTTGACTTGCCCATCTCCCTCACTGCACTGTGAGCGCCTCAAGGGCAGGCATGAAGTCATGGAAATTTATGAATTCCCAGGGTCTAGCAACGTGCCTGACACATAGTGGGCCCCCGAAACATAACTGCAACACTCAGTGGCTCTGAACTTGTGGCAATAAAACTGCATCATTTTAGTAAGTTATATTAATATGATTTTTTTTCTTTTGGAATGGAGGAGAGAGGAAACCAAGTTCATGTATACAAAGAACCTTCAAGAATTTGGTTTCATTCCAGTGATAGCTTTTTCTACAAAAATCCAATTGTTGTGTGGAATATGGACACATCACCCACCTTATTAGGGAAATCTCCTCCCTAATCCCTGAGGAGGGAAGTCCCTAGTCAGGATCATCCTCTTCATTGTTGAGGAAAATTCTTGAGCATCTCAGTTTGTGGAAGGTAGGGAAAATAAAGAAAGATACAGTTTCTCTGGGTATAATTCTGACCAATGAGGAGAAAGTCGTTGGAGAAGTGATGGAAATCTTGTGATAAAACCACCACACGGCCACTGGTTTGCCACCACAAACTGCAGTGTGAGTTTGGAGCTGCCAACCCAGAGCTCACTGCATATAAGGTTTCAGGCCCAGGAATTATATGAAGCTGAGATGCTTCACATAAAACGTTTATTCTTACATGTTCTAATATTTTCAAAAGGGGATGAGGACCGTTCACTGGTCCTGCCAGCTCACCCCAATATGTGTGTAGTTTTACTTATAAATTATGTGTATACTGCCATGCCACATATATATAAAACCATGCAAGGGTTTTATACACCCCCCCCCCACATATGCATATACAGTTGTCCCTTGGTATATGCTGGGATTGGTTCCAGGACCCCCTGTGTGTACCCAAATTCTCACATACTCAAGTCCTGCAGTTGGCCCTGCAGAGCCCACACGTATGAAAAGTTGGCCTTTCCTATACACAGGTCTTGCATACCCAAATACTGTATTTTCCATTCTCGTTTGCTTGCAAAAAATCCGCATCTAAGTGGACCCTCACAGTTTAAACCTGTTATTGAAGGGTCAACTGTATAATATATAATCCTTGTATGACTTTAAATGTACACATTTAACAACAATTTATATTTATTAATATTTAGGTAATATAATATTATATAAACACAATAATTTTTTATATATTCTAATTTTTTTCCAGGAGCTTAATGGGTCTTACTCAAATTCCAGGAAGCAGAGCTCATTCTCCCACATTTAAGGATGAGAAAAATAAGGCTCACTGAGTTAAAGGAATAGCCCCAAGCCCCACAGCTAGTGGATGACAGAGCTGGGTCCCAAACCTTCCTAAATAAAGTCTCATGCTCATCCCACCAGCCCCAGCTGTAGGAGAGGACGCTGGGTACACGTGGAGGAGTCTGTGAGAAATCAGAAGGACAGCTACAAGTTGTGCAGGACTGAAATGTTGTGTAAATCATTTAGGAACAAATAGCAACTGACCCTCACCCCCTTTTGAAAATATTAGAACATGCAAGAAATAAACGTTTTATATGAAGCATCTCAGCTTCATATAATTCCTGGGCCTGAAACCTTATATGCAGTGAGCTCTGTGTTGATAGCAAAACAGCCTTCTGTGTATATACAGAATAAGTGATGGCTCCATAAAACATGGATTTCTTTAATCTACTGAGGGAGCACCACTGACAAGACATCACGAGGGCACAGCTGTGTTTACTCCAGGGTCACCTCGTGTTATTTATAATAAATGCTTTCGCTTTTGCACTTTGGATATGAAGTATGTTACCACAGGACCAGACGCTGTTAATGGGCCCACATAGCTATGAACACACCAGCCAGTTCCAGATTTTATAGCATCCATCACGGGACACTGGGATCCTTATTAAAGAAGAGAGCTTTTACAGTGTTTTCCAGAGCACCATATTTTCTGGACCCAACCCACAGGGAGAGTGCTTCAGCGAAGGACATTGCATCATAGGTGTTTAGACAGGGTCTAGGGGTACAAAAGTAAGGGCAGAAAATCATCAGATGGTATTTATTATGCGCTGCTCTGTGTTGACACGGTGCTAGGGGCCATATGAGGAAAGTTTGAATGTCTTGACACTTTTCCCCTAGGAGCTTCCACTCGAAAAGAGAACACTGAGATATAAGTAAAAATCATGACCGAATTCACCATGTACAATACGGAGTAGAAACGTAATTAACTTTGATTTACTGTGCAGTACAAACCTTGATCTACTCAACCCTTCTGGGCCACTGGAAGTTCTTTTTCATTTCAACCCTTGTTTAATATCTTATCAATCGGTCTCAGGCCCCTTTTCCTATTTAGGAAGCAGAGTTTACTGAATAAAATCTTATCTCTCTTTGAGGACCAAGAATTTTGTGGTGTCAGATTGGTGTTTGTGAATGTTCACTCTCTTTCTGGTGATGTGTTCCATGTGCTCTGTGGTGAACTGGGGATGGGGGGGCTGACTTTGATGTCAAAGCCCAGCTGTAACACTTCACTGGCTGGGTGGCCTGGGACCAATTGCTTCACCAGTCTAAGCTTCTGAGCCTTAGTGTTCTCATCTGTAAAATGGAGCTATTGGTAATAATAGTTACTTTGCTAAGACTAGACATGATGAGTGTAAAGTCCTTACCATAGTATCTGCTACATAGGCAGCACTAAACTATTAATAATAATAGTGCTTCTTCTTTTTTGTCATATCAAAACAAGATGGAATAGGTATTGATCTCAGGACATACCCTAGAAATACTGACTGCTTGCAGTGAATACTCTGGTGCCTGCCCAGATCCTTTCCTCAGGGCTGACCCGCCTGTCTCCTAGCAGCAGCAGCTGGGAGTATCAGCCACTGATGGCTCACAGTGTGTTCCCAGGTGGGCACTGCTCTCAGCCACCAGGAACTGCCTCCCAAATTGGATGATGTGGATGCAAAGATTCACCTCCTTTGCCTCAATTTGGGACAACTTTGAATTGCCATCCCAGCTCCAGAATCGCCTGTAGGATTGGCTAAGGCCTCAGATGCATTGCAGGCTAGTGTCTTCCTCTGCTGGGTCCTGCTTTCCTCACCTGAGAGCTCGCCCCAATAAGCTTGTGGCTCCCAACTCTCTGTCAGAGTCTGTTTCAAGAAAATCCAATAAAAGATCTTGCTTAGAAGTAAATTGTTACTTTAAGCTTTTCTTGAGATATGAATATTTCTCTCAAAAGTGATAGGCAGAAAAAAATGTTAGTAAATTGTGTTTTCTGATTATTTAGGTCTTAGCTAATTGTATTTGGTTTCTATTGCTGCTACTAAATCTAAAGTGGGTCTTACTGGGCTAAAATCAAGGTCTCCAGCTTCTGGAGGCTGCCCACGGTCCTCAGCTCCTGGCCTTTCTCCTTCGTCTTCAAAGCCAGCAATAGCAGGTCCAGTTCTCTACACATTACTCTGACTTCCTCTTCTGCCTCCCTCTTACACTTTTAAGGACTGTAAGACAAAGTAACAAATGAAAGAAGCCACGTTCACTCATTTCTGCTTGCCAGCATCATTTCACAAAGCCCCTGACTCTGTGACGACATGTAGCACTCCAGAAGGATGCTTTGAAGACAAAATGGGGTAGTGCACACAGCTGCCTCCATGTCTTTTGCCTGAGTCACTGTATTCCTTAAAACTGCAGTCCCCAAACCTCAGGCCATGGATCAGTACCAGTCCACGGCAGGAGGTGAGTGGTGAGCAAGTGAGTGAAGCTTCATCTGTATTTACAGCTGCTCCCCATCGCTCACTTCATAAGCTCTGCCTCCTGTCAGATCAGCAGGGGCATTAGATTCTCATAGGAGCACGAACCCTACTGTCAACTGCGCATGCGAGGGATCCAGGTTGTGAGCTCCTTATGAGAATCTAATGCCTGATGATCTCAGGTGGAGCTGAGGCAGTGATGCTAGTGCTGGGGAGCGGCTGCAAATACAGACTATCATTAGCAGAGAGGTTTGACTGCACAATAAATGTAATGTGCTTGAATCATCCTGAAACCATCTTCCCCCCACACCCCCACTCCGTGGAAAAATTGTCTTCCATGAAACCAGTCCCTGGTGCCAAAAATGTTGGGGACAGCTGGTGTAAAGCAGTCTGTCCTTGGAGAGTCTGTGGCTCTGCCTTAAAAGATAAATGACTCTCGTTTTTGCTTTTTCCTACACGTAAGATAACATCTGGTGGGTTAGTGATTATGTCTCTGTAATCTGTAACCAGATGTACTCTTACACCCAAACCTTGATGTCTTTCGGCTTTAATGTAACTTCTGAGCAAGTTTGATTTTGTACTTACTGAACCTCCACTGCCTGAATGTGAGCAGTGGGCTGAAATACTGTGCCGGAGCAGTCTGATAGAACCTCTCTAAAGGGCTGCCCCCAGTCTATAGGCCTTAGTCTATAGACCTCAGTAAGATGGCTGAATAAAACTAACTCTAATTCTTTAAAAGCTTGACTTTTTTTCTTTAGTCAACAGGACCCTGGATAATTGGGCCCACCTGGATAATCCAGGCTACTCTAAGGTCAGCTGATTTGCAACCTTAATTCCCCCTTGCCATGTGGCATAACATAGTCACAGGTTCCCGGGATTAGGACATGGGCATCTTTGGGGGAGCCATTATTTTGTCAACCACACTAATCAAAGTTTTACTATTTAACCAATAAGACAAATGGGAACCAGACCAAAGTAAGTAAAGATAGACTTACTTGGACAATTACAACATGTATACATTTTGTCATATGGGATATTTCAGGATTGTGAACATCTGGAAAGCACGGTATGGTGACGGGTGGGGTGCCTTGGGAGGAAGTGGGAGGCAGTGTAGGCAAAACTGAAAGTGACAAGAGCTTAAAGAAACCAAAGTTATGTTACTGCAAAAAGTGGAAGGGCTGTGCTTTGAGTAAATTAGCAAGGCAGGATTGAAGTAAGGTCTGATGCAATGACTAAACCCAGCTAGAATGTCTTTGGGCTGGGTTAGCCACCCCAACTCATCAAGTGTTGGGGGCTGACAAAGGCTATGGAAAGATGGTCCCATGTGTCTGACATTAAATTGATTATTAAATGGCAGGCCACATCAAAATCACACAGAAAAATTGACAACTTTTGTCAAAAGTTGTCTGGCACTGTCTGGGCTCAGATGCAACACCAGGTTTCTAGCAACTAAGAGGCATTTAAGTTAAGCTCAGGGTAGTTGTATGAATGGGGAAATTGATGACTTCCTATCAAAAAAGTTGTATCCAGTACTCTGATTTGTCTCTTCAGAGCCCCAAACTCTTTGTAGCTACGAACTGCCATTCCTGGCTTAGGGCTCAGCATTGCAGAACAGAGAGAGGGGTCAAGGTGGATGTGTATGGGTGTCTCTGTTTAGACAGGGTCCCCTTCCTCAAGGAAGCCTTTTGCTCGTGTTTACAATTCACTGGATGAGAGTTTAAAGTCCATGCAAGACACAATTCCAAAGGACTTGGCGACCTCATCAATTCACCCTGCCTTAGCAAGTTGATTTTCTGGGGCTTCTAGGCAAGTTACTTGTGAATATATGTTAGGAAATTTAAGGTATGTTTTAAATAAACATACCAGAGCTTATGCATCCCACATGAGTTTCCCCTTCAAAGCAATCCCCTTGGAAGATGAATCACTTATTCCAAAGATGCTGTTAAAAGCACTCCAGATTGTTCCTTTTTAGACACTGAAGTGAATGGAGTATCTTGATGAGGACAAATATTTATCCTTTAAAGGTGGATTTGATTTTTAACAACAGCTAGAATTCATTTAGATCAAAGTCTGGGGAATAAGGTGCATAATCAAGTTAAGCAATACCATTTCAGATTAAAAGATGAGGCTGATAAAATTAAATGAGACTAGTTTTCTCACGAGGCCTGTGTATGGTTCTGACGGCCAAAGAGGCAGAACAATGGCAGCATTGATGGGGTAAGCTGGCGCTTTTCAAAGCAATTTCTTTAAAAGACAACACACATTTGAAGGTAGCAACTTTTGGAATTTTTTTTAAAGTCCACTACTTCAGAGAGGCACTGTATCACAGTGATTAGAAAGATAGGCTCTGCAGTCAGTCCTGGAATCTAGGTTCGGCTCCACCATTTATTAGCTGTGTGACCTCAGGCAAGTCACTTACCCTGTCTGAGATTTATGTCTTCACCTGAAAAGGAGGATTATAATATTAACTACTACACAGGATGGCTATGAGGAATAAATAAAGTCATACATGTAAAGCCAAAGGTCATGTATGGAAAGCACCTAGTCTCCTACATGATGTGTAGTAGGTGCTGAGTAAACAGTGGCTGTTGTTTTTCTTCATTGTCACATTGTGTACACACAAACGCACATGCCTATTCATGTCTAGGTGAGAGCAAATCCATAATATTGATTACATTTGTGACATATATGATAACACTAGTAACTATTATTTATTGAACACTCCTGATGGGTCAGGCCCTCTTAAGTCTCACTATAACTCCCTTGGAGGCAGGTACTACTATTGGACCCATTCTTACAGATGAGGCAATTGGGGTCTACTGAGGTTAAGTAACCTGCTCGAAGGCGTTCAGCTACAGAGCTGTGGAGCTGAAAGCTGGTACCTCAAACCCTCTCCCATGCAGCTGCTTAAGGAAGCCCTATCAGTCCTTTTCACAGTGCATGAGGACAGCATGGGTAGATGTTCAAGTAGGGACACTGGAACCACATGGGCTGGATCTGAATTTGAATCCCAGCTCACTCATTTACCTGTCATGAGGCCCATGGGCTAACAAAGAGATGCTGTAGGAGCAGTGTCTAGCACACAGTTGGTCCTAAGGAAACAGGGGCTTCAGTGCTAGTGAAAACCTCAATTAACTGAACAGTCCACACTCAGAGTGGCTTTAGTCACCCACCCCTACCCTTGAGGCACACTCGCTCCCCTGGGCGATAGCAGTACCACTGTTCTGACAGCCTTTGGCGATAGCCTAAGTATGAAAAACAGCCTTGCTGATAGTGGAAAATTCTCCTGAAAGTGGGCAAAGTGTTTCCTTCAGATTATGGCCGAATTCCAGCTGGGGCGGAGGAGGTGACAGACAAAACCACTTAGTGCTCCTACTCAGCCCACAAGTTGACACTCTGATCAAGCACTTTTCCTAACACGAGTTCTTGGAGAGCAGCTTGTTATCTGGGGCTGGGGGCTGCCTGCCGCCCCCCCGCCCCCCCCAAACAGTGCTCTCTCACACAGTCACACTAAGCCTGAAGGTCAGAGGAAAACCTAACGTTGTAGATGCCCCATTTAGTCCCTGGCTGGTCTGAAGCCTTCACCAATTCATCCATCCTTCTTCTGCACCCGGGAGACTCCACGTGGGGCTGTCCCAAAAGTGACTTTCAGACCTCCTGGGAGTGACTCAGATGTTGGGGACATGTCTATTGAGGTGATTCATTTTTAAAAAGAGGCTTATTTACACGATTACATCTGTTACAGGCTTTTTAATCTATTCTTTGTTGTTGCTTGAATAATATCTGTTAAATGACCCAAATTGTGCCCTCTACTTGCCTTTTGAAAGGACAGAGCAACATAAATTTAAATGAATATTGGGTAAAGGGTGCCTGATTTTCCATGAGAGGAACGATACAATCCGGAATTGACAATACTCAAAGTTGCCTCCAAGTGATTTTTCCTAATATTCTTCCAAGCCTCCTAGTTACTCACCACATGAAAAAACAGATGCTGTCCTGGTTAAGTATCATCCACCCAGCAAGTCACTCTTAGGGGCAACTTTTACAAACACGGACTTGCTTTCCTACTTGATTAGCATCAATTCGTAACCTAGAAATTCTTTATTAAATATTGAAATTAAAATGGCTTTCCTGACTGGTTATCTCCATTTCCTCATCTGTAAATGAGAATCCTTAAAGATGACCTCCAAGACACCTTCCAGCTGCCGAGCTTGTGATTCTGTTTTGTAAGATGGGCAAATGTGTGAGTCTTTCTGTGCCCCAAACAGCAAGCCATCATTCTAACCCAAATATTATTCATGTCATTCATTAGCTTAATAAATGCTTGTTGACCGAGCGACTGAATTAATTAATGAATGTCTACTGTGTTCCTCACCCCAGGGAACACACGGATGAATAAGACAGTCTCTGCCTCTGAGGAGCTCACACTCTGAAGTGGAGACAGATGCACAAACAGGAGTGCTGCTCAGTTTAACTTTCTTTTCAGTTAGTTTTACTTCTGCTTATAATAAAAATTTTAATTTATTTAGTGCTTAGTCTGTGTCAGGCACACTGCTGGGTGTTATACAATGAATCCTCACACTCTCTCTACAAAATAGGTATTATTGACCCTGTTTTAAAGATCAGAAAACAAAGGCAAGCAAGTGGCAGAACCCAGATCTGATTGGTTCCTAATCAATGTATATGTAATTCCCAAGTCATATATATATATGATATGAGATAGAGCATCTTTACTGATTTTGGAAAGAAAAGAAAAATGGCATCCTGATCTGATCTCAAAGAAAGGCAGTAAGTGTTGTTGATATGTTTTCAATTCATTCACTTAACTGACATTCATTGGACATCTTCTCAATGTCCAACTTACACTAGACACTGGGGATAAAATGAAAAAGCTAAGTATTCTTCTATTCAGTTTTTAAAAAGGAGAAAGAAGTGTCAACTAATAATTGCAATGAAATGGGACCAGTACTATGATGTACGTAGCAAAAGAGTGCTCTGGGATCCCAGAGGAGAGAGCAACTAACCCTGGGCTGGAGGACCTTTGAGCTGAGCCTTGAAGGATAAGTAAGAGTTCACCAGGCAGAATGGAAGGGGAAGGGCATTCCACACAGTGGGAACAGAAAGTGCAAAAGACTAGAGATGCAAGCAGAATACCGCAGTTGGGGAATGGTGAGAAATTTCACGTGGCTGAGTGTAGAAGTGAGTGAGACCAAAGGCTGATGGAGCAGCTGCAGAGCTCAGCTGGGGCCATTTTGAGTAGCCCATTCAGAAGTTATCTTATGACTGACGGAGATTTTTTAATGGGGGGTATAGTGACATGATCTGATTTGTCTTTTAATAAGAGAACCCTGGCTTCAGTATGGAGCGGTGATTATCAGCCTTGGCTACTCATTAGAATAACATGGAGAACTGTGAAAAATCCTGATGCCTTTACTGCTCACCAGATCAATTAAACAAGAATCCCCAGGAGTGAGACCCAAGCATCAGGATTTTCAAAAAACTCTCCAGGTGATTTCAATATGTAGCCAAGGTTGAGAACCACTGGTGTGGGGAAGACTCCAGGGAAGAAAGAAATTGGTGGCTGGCAGGCCAGTTAGGGTGTTATAGGGCAAAACCTGAAGAACACAGCCAGGGTAGTGGTTCTCAAACTTTAGTGAATGCAGATTTACTGGGCCCCATGCCCCAGTTTCCCATTCAGTAGGTCTGAGGTGGGGTCTGAGAATTTGCATTTCTAACCATTTCCCAAGTGATGCTGATGTTGCTGGTACAGGGACCTCACTTTGAGACCACATGTTCTGACAGTGGAGGTGGAGAGAAGCAAATGGACTGAAAGGTATTTGGGAGACAGGGAGAAGGGAATCAGGCGACTGGGTAGATGGCAGTGCTATTTACCAAAATGGGAATGTAGAACCCTTTTTTGCTTTGTTTATGATAGGGTGTAGAAGTCTGGATATGTAGAATTTGACATATTTGTCAAATTTGACATCTAGGTGAAGGCACCTAGTCAGCAGCTGGAATTACTTTCTGAGCTATTGGGAAAAAGTGAGGCAAATTCTGAGACAAATCAGAGCCTCATATTTACCCTAATTCAAGATAGGTATGGACTGATGACTGTATCTAGCTTGAGAATATATATTACTTCTATTAGAAACATTTTTTTCTGATGATAACATATTTAATTAATAAAAGACTATGATGATGTCTTTTTAGCTGCTGCAAAAAAAAAGATACATATATACACACACATACATACACTGTACAGTTAACTCTTGAACAACAGGGGTTTGAACTGCAGGGGTCCACTTCTATGAGGATTTTCTTCCACCTCTGCCACCCCTGAGACAGCAAGACCAACCCCTCCTCTTCCTCCTCCTCCTCAGTCTACTCAATGTGAAGACAAGAAGGATGAAGACCTCTATGATGATCCACTTCCACTTCATGAATACTAAATATATTTTTTCTTCCTTATGATTTTCTTAACATTTTATTTTCTCTAGCTTACCTTATTGTAAGAATACAGTATATAATACATAGTTATATGTAAACAAAATATGTGTTCATCGACTATTTATGTTATCAGTAAGGCTTCCAATCCATAGTAGGCTATTAGTAGGTAAGTTTTGGAGGAATCAAAAATTATATGCAGATTTTTGACTGTGCAGGGGGGTCAGTGCCCCTAACCCCCAAGTTGTTCAAGGGTCAACTGTGTGTGTGTGTGTGTGTGTGTGTGTATATATGTGTGTGTATATATATATATACACACACATTAAACTGTATACACACACACACACACACACACACAATTGAACATTGTTGTTAACTATACTTAGGTCAAAATGTTTAAATCGCCTCTACCAGTTTTTTCCATTTATCTTCATGCACAAATGTTAAAAGAAAATAAAGCTTTCATTTCTTTGTTATATCGATAATTGTTATGTTTTCCTCTTATTTGTGAGTAGAGTCTAAGGCATTTGCGGAGCCTCTCTTCCCCCAGTGCATTTAGTGGCTGCCAAGGACACTTCCAACTCCAGCATTACAAGAGTTTGCCTTTGATTCTCCACCAGCTTTGCCACAAGGATCTCCAACAGCTGGCAAGACTGGAAAAGTTTTTTTTGCCCATTTTAATTTAACTTTTTTAGAGTATATTTCTATTAAAAAAATAGTAAGGCCTTATTGTCAGAGCTGTCTTAAAGTTATTTCCAAAGTTGTTTCTTATTCTTCACTTGACAAGTGCTGTCACGGGGCTCCATCACTTCTAGGCTAACAGCTACCAATAAACAGAAAATTATTTCCAACTAGCTAACATGCTGTTTACTTCCCAGAAAATTGTAGTTTCCAGTCTGACAGTTGATCAAGGGGCATCCCGCTGCTGTCAGCAGGAAGAAATGTTTAAACACAGAGATGGAAGTTTAAACATTTTCTCATTATCACAGAATAAGGGGAAAAACACAAATAAATAAATAAGTAAAAATGGCATCCAGACTCTCTAGCCCCCCGCTGGGAGAGTAATGAAGCTGGGTCATGTGACCAGAAGGAGTGGGCTTTTATCTCTGGCCCCAGTATCGTTACTCAAGTGACACCTGTCACATGACCCAACTTGGGTCTTTTATCTGCCTTCCCCAGCCACCCTTTTGGGGAATTGTCTTTTGCAGAGATGGTTGGCCCACTGCAGCCATTGTAGTGGGCTCTGTCAGTGCCATTAGCCTGGCCTTTTGTGTTTCCTGCCTCAAATCCCCTAGATCTTTCCCCAAACGTTGTTTAAACATAATAAATTACAAAACAGCTACAAAACTAAAACAAAAGCCAAAAAGATCTCAGGGAAGAAAAAAATCAGTGCCATCATTTTATTTATACAAGTTTGCAGGAATTGGAATTTGTCTGGAGAGAAAAATATTTATATTTTAAAACACTGATTCTCATTTTTTAATCTATTCATCAGAGCAGGAGGTTAATGAAACCCAAGGAGATTTCATTATAAAGGTGCCTGCAACTCTAATTAGCCAGTCTCACCAAGGTGAACTGTAGTCACAAACAGAACCCAAATCAGGTGTTGTCAACTTTCCCCCTCAATTTCATCCCCAAACCTAATCTAACTCTTGAATCTAAGTTGGTTTCATATTGTCCTCCTGCCTTCCCTTGTCAGGTAGAACACATGGTCTTTGGCATGTTTAATTCCCCTGTTTCCTTTTTCTTTCACTTTGCTATGACCACCACCACCAGTACTACTAGCTAATTTTTATAGTGTTTACTATGTGCCAGGAAGTATTTAAAATACTCTAAAGGTATTAATTCATCTAATCCTTACAAGCAACTCCATAAGATAGATACTGTTATCCCATCTTACAAAGGAGGAAGTGAGCACAGAGAAGTGAATTAACTTGCCCCAGGTCACACAGTAAGTGGCAGAGCCAGATCTGAGCAAAAGCACTCTGGCTCCTGATTCTGCACCCCTGTTTAATGGCCTTATTATATTTTTACCCGTGTACTTTTCCTTTTCTCCTACCTCAGAGGACACACATCTCTTACCCTCTCCCAGGAAAACATAGGCTCTTAATCTCATTTCCTTCAATCTCTGAATCTTCATTGATTTATTAATTTATTCCACAAATGTTTACCAAGCACCAACTATGCATTATGTATGATTCTAGGCACTTGGGATACATCAGTGAGCAGAACATATCAAAATCCTTGCTCCTGTGGGGCTTACTGTCCATTGGGGGCTATGGAAAATATACAATAAATGTAAAACATTGGTATGTGATATCTGAAAAAATCCCCAAACAAAACAAAACAGGGCAAGGAAGAAAAGGAGTGCTGGGTTGCAGTTGAAAACACGGTAGAGGAGTTCATTCATTCAAAAGACAGATAGTGAGGATCTCCTACGTTCAAGAGACTATTCAAGGTGCTTGAGACACATCAGTGAATAAAACAAAAATTCCCAACCTCATGGAGCCTACATTCTAGCAGGGGAGAGAGAAACAATAAATATCATAAATAAGTAAATTGTACATTTCCCTCACACAGAGCTGTCTTCTCATTCCCTCAGTGGCCTGCCTAGCAAACTCCTCCAAGACAAAGCCTCCCATCACCTCCTCTGTGATAGAGCAGATTGATATGCTGTCATTAGATCTTGTATTTATTTCCATCTAACTCTCCAACAGACTATAAAATCCTTGAGGAAACTGTTAATCTTTGTATTCCTAGTGCCTAGATGTTTGTTGAATGACTTAATGAACAAATGGCAAGGATTATTTAATATCTTGGTTCAGTTGTGGTCTCCCAAAATATTTTTTTGTAATATCCAATGATAGTTCTTACAATAGAAACAATTGCCTGTAAGGATGATAACAAACTTGGATGAATTCATTACTGAGCACATCAGATCTTAACATCAGGTGCACATTAACCCAATTTGGAATAGAGAAGAGTTAGAAGTAGAAAATGTGAAGAGGCTCAGAAAGGAGGAACTAAAATGAAACTGATCTGGGAATTCATTTATGAAAGGTGTCAAGAGTAACAAAAAGATGTTAATCTTCTCTGTCAATGTAACCTTCAGGAAAAGACCTTCTGAGCTCTTTGGTTCCAAGAAATGTAACTGCTCACAGTGATTTATTTTCTTCCAGCATCCACTGGATGCTCCCAGAAATTTCATTTTAAAAAGGTAAAACTTTTCAAGACTAACTCCAAGGTGCTATCAAATGCACACACTTAGAATATCAAGAAATGTTAGAAGATATCATTACCAACTCTCATAAAAATCCTAATACTCTGGTTGAGCACTGTTCAACAGAACTTTCTGCAATGATGGAAAGGTTCTATATCTGCATCATGCAATATGGTAGCCACTAGCCACATTGGGTATTGAACCCTTAAAATGTGGTCATTGTGACCGAGGAACTGATTTTTAAAGTCAATTTAATAATTAATTCAAATTTAAATATAAATAGTCATATGTTGTTAGTAGCTACCATGTTGGACAGTGCAGGTCTATGTTTTATGTGTCCTAGTACTAGGCAGGATAGGGTAGGTAATACTGTAGTAACAAATAACCCCAAAATATTAATGGCTTAAAACAATAAAGTTTTATTTCTCTTTACCATTAAACATTCATTATATGTCATCTGGGAACTCTGTTCTACATCTTCTCATTCTGGGACCATGTTGAACGTTGCTGGTCACTGCAACAGAGGGAAAAATAAAAAAAAATTTGGAAGACTTTGTACTGGCAATCAAATGAATGCTTGGTCCAGAAGTGACACATATTACTTCCACTCACAATTCACTGGCCAGAAGTAATCATATGGTCCTATACACCTACCAGAGAGCCAAGAATTGCCATCCGATTATGGATGCCTGGGAGACAGAAACACTAGGTGAGTAGCACTAATGACTAAATAAGTAAGCATCAATTAAATAACTAATACATCGAATTGAACAAAAATAAATTATGTTTTAAAAAGTCAGGTGTGTGTCTATATAAAGGAATCAACAAAAACACGGGAGGAAAAAAATATGCACACATACCAGGAATGCTCATTGTACAAAATGAAGGAATGGGCCAGGTATGGTGGTTCACACCTGTAATCTTAGCATTTTGGGAGGCCAAGGCTGGAAAATTGCCTGAGTCCATGAGTTTGAGACCAGCCTGAGCAACATAATGAGATCCCACCTCTATAAAATATACAAAAATTAGCCAGGCATGGTGGCGCATGCCTGAAGTCCCAGCCGCTCAGGAGGCTGAGGTGGGGGGATCGCTTGAGCCCAGGAGTCTGAGGTTGCAGTGAGCCATGATGATGCCACTGCACTCTAGCTGGGGCGACAGAGCAAAACCTTGTCTCAAAAAAAAAAAAAAAAAAAATCAAGGCGTGAAGGAAGATTTAAATGATGTTTTAGAGTCTTATGTATAATTTTTATTAAGCTTTTGAATAGGCAAACCCACTAATTAAAGAAGAAAAGAGAAGGAAGCACAAGCATAATTATCTTCCATTATAATTAAAGAGGATAATTTTGCCAATTTCCACTTTTTAAAAAAATCCTTTTTTAAAAAATAAAATGAGTCTGCCCATTCTTGCAACAATAGGATCTTACCATAATTCCAAGTATAGTCTGTCTACAGCTGTTCAAAAGTCATTATTAGAGAATCTTGGAATTAGATAGGGCCTTAGAGGTCAGCTGTTCTAACATCCAACATGGAATCCCTCCTACAGCTCTCCATATGTTCAGGGAGGCAGAGGACATCCACCACTGTGTGGCAACTAAATCTATTGGGGAACAGGTGAAGCTAGCTGTTCAAGAACTCTTCTTGCTGCATCAAAAGTAGTATCCTGTGCTTTCAATCTGTTTGTCCTAGCTCTGTAGCCACACACCAGAGGGCCAGCCTTATTGCTTTGTGAGAGCCCTCAAGCCTCTGGGGGGAGTTTCTCTGCTCCCTGGGTATTCTCTTTTTGCAGCAATTCCTCCTTGCGCCTTGGCTCCCATGGCCTGTCTTCTCCTGGCAGCCCTCCGTGGAGCATGTAGCTCAGAGTTGGAGGTGGGGCAGGGAAATCACAGACTTTGGGGACAGTATGAGCATCAAATCCTAGCTACTTATATTTGATTCTTAATGTTCTTCTCTGTAAAATGGGTACTAACCACACTTATGTCTCAGTCTTGTTAAGAGGATTAAACAGGATTAGATCTGTAAATGAATAACAGCACAATAAATATTCACTTTAATTTGATGCTTCTTTTCAAAATGTGATGTGTGAAGTTGAACATAATAATTTAGATGTGGTCTGACCAGTAGAGAGTAAACTATTTCCTTTCTCTAGGACATCACCTTATTCCTTCATTTACACAGACTAAAAGTATTAGTATTATCTTTTTGGGGACAGCCAGATTATACTATTAATTCATATTGTACTTCAAAGTACTAAT
Organism: Daubentonia madagascariensis; assembly: GCA_023783475.1. Taxonomy (NCBI): domain Eukaryota; kingdom Metazoa; phylum Chordata; class Mammalia; order Primates; family Daubentoniidae; genus Daubentonia; species Daubentonia madagascariensis. The sequence continues at coordinate 9,226,404 of JAKFHU010002088.1, forward strand.
TTCCACTAAGTCAGTCTCACTTAAGTTGTAGCCCAAAGAGTAAGAATTTAAATCGGATGAAATTTGATTGGAACAAGTGTTGCTTTGGCTTCTTGCTCATTAGCTTGTAGCAAGGAAGGTCTCAGTCTTTTGAATCATGACCCAATGCTATATAGCAGCTGCCTCTCCAAGATGTATATTCTGCAAATCTGATAGGTGTGTGATCACTGGGAAGATCACAGACATTGGAGACATCCAGACTTGAGGTTTGCATCTTAACTCTGGCACACTACTATGAAGGAGTTATTTAATTTTGCTGAGCCTCAGTTTCTTCTTTTGTAAAATGGAAGTAATAAATCAATAATAATAGTACTTACTTCAGTGAGTTGTATGAATAGGTTGTGCACCTTCTCTGATTTATTCAAGTGACTAATAAAAATACTTGAACAGAGTAGGACTCAAGACTGAACCTTATACCACACTACTATTGGTCTTTCTCTAGGTTGAATAACCACTGTTCTTTGAACACACATATCTGCTCCATCATGCAGCCCACACTGTTTCATCCTTCAGGTATATCTGGACAGACTTTGTCAAACACCCTGCTAAAATCAAATGCTTATTAAGGCAGATTTCTTTGGGCTCTCTGTATGTGTTTTTCCTTCTTCCATCGCAGACATTGGGGTGGATAGTTACTATTTTTTAATTCTCTCTTAATTAGTTCCTCCTTGTTCTTGCAAAGGACATATAGAGGTCTCTGGTTTCTAGGCTACTACATTTCCTGAGATGATCCCTAGAAAGAAGTAATTTGAGTTTCCCTGGCTTCTTTTAGAGGGAGTCATTGTATAAAACGATACATGTGTTAGCCAAGACAGATCTCTCATTTAACTCAAGGGTTCTGTGTGTGTGTGTGTGTGTGTGTGTGTGTGCGCATGTGTGTCTGACGGTGCAACAGGGCTTGAATTACATCTTTGCTCCTATCTATTCAATATCTCCATCAGATCAGAGCTTATATTTCTCATCACTTTTGCCCTCATCACAGACAATTAAGATTCAGTAGAAGGAGATTGCCTGAAACTCAATTCTAAACAGCAGCTAAATCCAAACTCCTGGAATCTGGGTGAGGTGGAGTAGAAGAGTATTCTGATAATCCAGTTACTGAAGGAAAAAGCACCCCCTAGGAAATCATAACAAACAGTCTTAAGCAAGTCCTTTTGTTGACAACTTTAGCCAACAAAACATCTTCCCTGGAGAGTTTTCTAAACTTTAGACTAATCCTCTCCTTGCTGCAGAAGTCCTTTTGTTGGGCGAAATTGTTAAGTGAATACAGGAGTGGCAGGCCTCCTCAAGCATCAGCTCTGTCTCCAAATTCTTTCAATTGTCAGTCTCTTATCTGTCCTGTTGGGAAATCAACCCTCTGGCCCAGGGATCTCTCTATGAAATCACAAAATGAATGAAATCATTCAGAAGTCCTCTTCTCAGACTCTCTTAGTCCATGTCTAATTTTTGAGCCAATCACTGTTAAACTCTAGGCAAATGACAATAGAAATAACCTTCCATTGCTTTCTCTTCAAGTATTACGTACCGTCACCTTGAACATCATATTTAAAATACTCCAGGTCACAGTATGGAGTTAGATTTGAAGCTTCTTAGCAAGCTGAAGCAAATGAAAACTGAAACAGCAGAAATGTAGCCCGGGAAGTGGATGAAGAATAAACAAAATCAAAATAACGAGTAACAGAATATAGTTTGAGTAAGGAAAACCTGTTAAACATTATTGCAAAGTTATTGATGGAATTGTATGTATTGATAGAAAAGTGATAATAAAGTGTTAGAGAGGCAGCATTCTACCCCTGGTAATAAGAACTAAGAAAGCTTTAAAAATAATAAAAATCTATCTCCAGATGTACACCCTGTAACTTGCCACAACCCACTACTCAAAACACACCAAGCTTTAAAATAATACGTGTAAAGCACCTACTGTAGTGCCTGGCATGTGGTATGTACCAAGCAAATTTTAGTTCCCCTCTATCTCTCTGTTGTAGAGACATCAGTATACATTTTTTCCATGCCTGAAACTGACATTGTGAGGATCTTTCAAGAGTCTTAATTTTAAGGCATAGCTGCCAGTTACGAAGTTCTAATACCCCAATTTACATTTTGACTCTACTGAAAAGTGAATATCTTAACATAAATTCATTTCAGTGGAAAAGATTTACAGGCCCCAAGTGTCCATGTGATTATGGCTTTTAGTGTCTTTAACTCTGGCACTCTCAGATTTTGCTGATCCCAAGCCATTTATTAAACAGTTTAATTGCTCTAGCTTTTCCCTCTTGTGGTTCATCTCCTACTGGTTTTATCTCCTTACGTTCGTACCAAGGCCTAGGGATATCATGAGATTACTCCAACAGAGGCGAAATCTGCCTTCTCCCCTCTTCAATTGCCGGCACAGGCACCAAGCTTGACACGCTGCATTTAATTGATTTTCTATTGTGACCAATTTATGTCTACAGGTAACAATTCTTTGTGGAAGGTCTCTGTAGATCAGAGAGGCAGGGTTATCTTCCTACCTTCTGGCTGCTTAGTAAAACAAAATAACGGCAACAATAGAAATAATAATAATAATGCTTATGGAGCGCCACCATCCAAGACCATTTCCATGAGTGTCTTTCATAATTTTATGAAGGGCAAACCCTTCACTTCATAGAATGCAGCTAAAGTTCATCCTGTTCTTGTAACTAGTAGGTTTAAAATAGCATAATTACACAGTAAAAACTCATTCATTTCCTGCTCTGGAAAATATTTTCTTTGGGAAATACCATATTATTGTATTGCCAATTGTCATTCCAAATGTATATTGTCAAAATACAAACTTAGGTACTCCATAAAATGCTCTAGGGAACAGCTATCATTCTAAACTTCCCTGTTTTTTGAAGACAAGATCATTGTCTTAGGAGACAGTGATCTTAGACAAGCCAAGAGGCAGACATCCTTGACGTGTGTATGCCTTTAATTCCAACAGAAAGGGCAAAGAGTGGCATTGGGAATGGATGTATGGAGTGTGCCAGTGATTACCATCTATGCCCCAAAAGTTCTGTTAGGAGCATGGCCAAGCTGTGGTGGCCAACTGGGTGGCTAAATCATAGGATAATGCTTGTGGTTTTGGGTATAGCCAGGGTCACCTAAAGCTGCAGTCCCCAACTCCCTGGCCGTGGATCTGTACCGGTACCAGTCTGTGGCTTGTTAGGAACTGGGCTGCACAGCAGGAGGTGAGCGGTGGGCAAACCAGCAAAGCTTCATCTGTATTTACAGCCGCTCCCCATCACGCAGCATCACATAAGCTCCACCTCCTCTCAGATCAGCGGCGACATTAGATTCTCAAAGAAGCACGAACCCTACTGTCAACTTCGCATGCGAGGGATCTAGGTTGTGCACTCATGAGAATCTAATGCCTGATGATCTGAGGTGGAGCTGAGGCAGTGATGCTAGCGCTGGGGAGTGGCTGCAAATACAGATTATCATTAGCAGAGAGGTTCGACTGCACAATAGATGTAATTTGCTTGAATCATCCCAAAACCATCCCCCACCCCCTTGGTCTGTGGAAAAATTGTCTTCCATGAAACCAGTGTCTGGTGCCAAAAAGGTTGGGGACTGCTCACCGAAAGGGCTGGCTGGCTGGCTCTGTGCATGGGTTCCACCTTGGTTCCTCTATCTAGATTACTGCCCCTTCTACCCACCAGAGAAGGCCCAGTATGGGAAGTGCTCTTGTGACATCTAGGGTTGTCTATACTATGGTGGGTTTTGGAGTTGTCCCACTGGCTTCCTGTGTGTGATAGCAGAAACACTTTAAGAGTATAGTAGCTTTGGGAAAATCTTCCATAGCAGCCTTCCTCCTTAAGATTACCTTGGAAAGCAATTTGTACCACTAAGGTGACCAACCATCCTGGTTTACCCAGGACTGTGCCAATTTTAGTACAGAACGTTCTGCATCCCAGGGACTCCTTGGTCTCGGGCAAACTGGAGTGGTTGGTTACCCTTACCTCTGATTTTGTCCTCTCAGTTGACAGAACTACCTAGTTAAAGGAAAACGATATGTCAGTTGTAATCCTATATTCCACTGGTGTCAGCTGGAGGTCTCACAGTGACCTGTAAGTTCTGTCTCTGGAGCCCTACCACTGCTCCGGGAGTGGGAGACACAGGGGATGCACATTATTATCCTCTCTCCCAACTCAGGAAATGGGCCTGAAGAGGTTAGGCCACCTGTGCCTAGAGTTGGGATGAAGAGCTAGACACAGAAGAGAGGTGCTCAGAACCTGGGAACAATGTCCTCTCCACTTGGCAGCAATTGCTTTTCAATTCTGTCCATAAGGAACCTCACTACTGGGACCACTTACCTATAAGGGTCTTGGTGACCTTACTCCTTTTCACCAGCATTTGCTAAACTGGCTGGGGTGGTGACCTTTCCGGTAGGAGACCAAAAGGTCACACATTTCTGGCTTTAGCCTCACTCCCGAAACTGTAAACAAAGACTCGTCTGTAGGGAGGAAGAGAGAAAAGCACCAACATATTATTTCCTGGGCTCTTTCATAGTGTTTTTTTTTTTTTTTTTTAATGTCTGTTGTAATATTTGTTACCCAAAGAGATACGGAAATATGAGCTAGACTTATTTACCAATAATTTATACTGACTCATGGATGACTCACTTCCCTGAATTTACTAATAGTTATCAAGTGCTTCCTATTTAATTCAATTCAATGCATATTTGCCAAATGAACACTTGGGCAAGGCATTATGCTAGGTGTTGAAGACTGTAAAATTAGGAATAAATTATGGATAAAATAAAAATAGGAATAAAACACACACACATACAAACCAGGGCCAAAAGTGAGGTGCAAACAAAGGATTATGATAACCCCTTGCTCCAAGTCTACTATGGAGCACGGGGAAAGCACAGACAGGCACCCTTTCAGCCTTGAAAGATGACTATGCTGTCGTTAGTTAAGGACTTTCAGGGAGGATATTCTTGGCTGAGGGATCAACATGAGTGAAGACACGGAGGAAGAAAAGTGTTTGAGAGAACTGCTAGTAATTGTGCATGGTTAGAGCAAGACAGACTGGAAAAGTGGTTGGAACCAGATGGTGAAGGGAGTCAATGTCATGCCAAGGAGTCTGGACTTTAGTCCCAATGACAAGATTGGGCTAGATATGTTTCAGCAAATTTCAAGTCCTGCTGGATATATTAGGCAATCTATTTAAATACACTCCAAGGTGCAACTTTTATAAATTAAAAAAAAAACCTATTTGGGAATATATCTATATGCTACCTTTGACCTCCAAATCATGTATCTGGTTAGTTTAGAATATTGGCAGTTTGCATTTTCAAAAGTGCCCGTGTTTGTTAAGTACCTACTGTTCCTGAGTGCTTACTACGCAAAAGCTATGGGCCAAGACCTCCAAAAGTGAACATTTTAAGGGGCTTATCTGGAAAGTGGGGAAGATAAAACTTCCTGGCAGATTGTTGTAAGTTTAAAGAAGATAATATATGCAAAACACCTTTTGTGGTTCCTGATATATAATATGGTTTTAATAAATAGTAGCCATTGTTGTAAGTATTAGCATAGTTGTCTAAGAAAAACATCAAGGAGCATCAGCAGCCACATTGTCACCAAAGCACATCCACAAAACTTGCTCCGGGCATTGTTCCACTTGGGCATTGCTTTTCCAATGCTTACAATCTGCACAAACCCAGGCTGCTAAAAATATCTCACAATTTAACAAAAAGAGAAGCTTCTATCCTTGGTGCACCAAAAGCCTAAAATGCCTTAATAACATTGTTTGCTGGAAGCTGCTCACACCCAAAGGGAAGAAATAAGCCTTCAGTGCTGGTTCTGCCTTGCTTGGCCTGGACTTCTGTCTCAGATGCTGGGTAAACTGTGGTTCCAACTTCTTTAGTTTGGAATTACATATTGGCTGGAGAGGGGAGCCATCGTATCATTTGTTGATATACATGAGACATTTTTACATGGACATTATGATGTGCAGTTTTGTATTCTACTTTCTTTTAGCTCTTGTCATATCATAAACAGTTAAACAGCTAAAATAGTTAAACAGTGTGCACACTCTACGGATTACTCTCGAATCAACTCAAATCCAAACCACTTTGGGAACTTCTCTTAGGGAGAAGGATCCTCTTGCCTTGGGGACAATGGCAGAAAAGCTGGGATTTCCCTCAGGCTTCCTTGCCCCTCAAAAGCAGCAGCTCCTCAAAAGGAAGGGAGAGAGAGAAAGAGAAAGACACATTATCTGGCAGAACATGCTGGGAAGGCAACCACTTAATCAAAAGGATTCCAATTTGGTCGCAGACTGCCAGACTCTCCTTCCCATCTCATAGAAAAGGAAAAAGAAAGAGAAAAAGGAGGGGAAAAAAGAAAGAAAAAGAAAGATCGGAAAAAGCTGCAGAGTGGCTCTCCTTCAGCAATCTCACAAACGCAAGACCTTCCACTGGGGCGACTGCTCATTAGCTTACTGAATCTGACAGCATAATTATCGCAGCTGCTTCGCGCTTAGAATAAATAAATACGAAAGTGGGTGTTTAAAAATTTTTTGAGAAGGGAAATTCAGTCACCTAGACAGCAGGACAAGTTTATTTAAAACTTTTAGATTCTTATGTATTTAGATCATTTCAGAACAAGATAATGAGATAGTTGTCTTTTCAGTGTAATTGAGTTCTAAGCTCATGGCTGTTGGCTGTCACCCCTTTCAAACTTTGCTTTAACTTTCTTCCTTTGGAAATCTGATCCTAGTGTCTCCATTTACTCTTCCTGGGCTGATAACCTGGTGAAGGCTTGGTGCACTGGAGTGCAGAAAGTGACTTAATGGGATTGAGGAGCTAAATAACCTTTCACAGGAAACAAGATAATCAAATCTCCTTTACTTACCCATAATGGCTAAAAGGGAAAGCACAAGTTCAAAAAAAAAAAGCTTGAAAATTAAATTATCATTTCAAAATGTCTTGTAATCTCCCTTGCCACGCGGTTTTTGCACTGTTCTTACACATCATCAGTCCATCAGCTGGAGATGCTTAGTGCATTTAATTATTCAGAGCACACACATCCTCGTGATTACGCAGTAATTGTAGCTCACGTGTATGTATATAGGCTTCATATCTTCAAAGCCCAAAGGATCACACAGTACTTTTCATTGAAGTTGCTAACTAACACAGAGTGCACTTAAAACTCTGACTAGGGGCACAGGACATATCCATTTCCGATTAAAGCAGATGATCTTTCCTTTTAAATTTAATCAGTGCCTATTTATTTTTTCCTCTCCCTCCCATCCTTCATTCTCCCAGGACTGAATTTATGTGAACCCCTGCGTTCAGTGAGTTAAAATCTTTATAAAATAAACATTCCGTCAATCTAGGGTAAAGGAAACCAGTGTTAACCCATCATGCAGATGGAGAAATTGCGGTTCATGAAGGCCATTAGCACGTGTTATATTGGAAAAAGAAAAAGAAAACTCAGGTCCTTTAGCTTTCAATCCAGAGCTCTGACTCCCTGTATCATTTTGTTTTAACTTATTTTTTTAAACAATAAAGACAATCTAACACCAACATTAAAGAAAACATGGAAAAAGGAAAACAAATGACCTACAATCCCCCTAAACTAGAAGAGCATTTTTATTTTGTATACTACCTTTCCATTTTGTTCATATGCATTTAATTTTCACAGGTACATTATAATATGCTATTTTGTTTTCCAGTTTCTTATAGCTCATGTAGCATAAATGCTTCCATAACACTACATACTCCTGTTAATTATCATTTTAAATGGTTACATTGTACTGTACGCTGAGTCAACATACCAACATTTGTCCAATTGGTTCCTTGGTATTTAATATTTAAATTGTTTCTTTTATTTTTATTTTATAATTTTTAAAACATTATAGACAATACTGCAATGAACATTTTCATTAATCTAGGTTTTGGGGGGATTCTTCCCTATTCAATTTTTTTCTTTCTTTCTTTCTTTTGAGACAGGGTCTCATTCTGTTGCTGGGGCTAGAGTGCAGTGGCATCATCATAGCTCACTGCAACTTCAAGCTCTTGGGTTCAAGTGATCCTCCTGCCTCAGCCTCCAGAGTAGCTGGGATTACAGGCATGCTTTACCATGCCGGGCTAATATTTTTATTTTTTGCAGTGATGAGGTCTTGCTATATTGCCCAGGCTGGTCTCCAACTCCTGGGCTCAAGCAATCCTCCCACCTCCACCTCCCAAAGTGCTGAGATTACACACACGAGCCACTGCACCCAGCCGGATATGGCCATTTTTATGGCTCCTGATTTGTGTACTATAATGCTTTGCAAAGATTGCCCCAATTTACACTACTATCAGCAGAGAATCATTTTACCACAACCTCACCAACACTGGGAGTCATTAGAATAAAGAAAAAATAACTACTTTAACAATTATTTGTATTTATTTAATCCCTAGGAAAGCTGTCTATTTATTCCATGTGTTGGTATGTTCTTTTTGTTTCCTCTTGCATAAATTGCTATTTTATGCCTTTGTCCCATTTTCCATTCTATGCCTTTTTTAAAAATAAAATTGAATAAGTTATAGAGTGAAACAAAAACAATAATTACCCACTGATTAAGAAATCTTAAAATCCAAGTGTTATTGTGTACGTTATTACAAAAAAAAAAGAATAGAAACTAAGATAAGATAGCATTGAGGAAGAGGCCGGTGGTACTGGGGCACTAGTCTCTATTCAACATAAAATTGAGCCCCCTTAATTGTGAGATATTAAACATGTTACCTGGGGTCATGTGGAATCTTTCCTAGGAAGGCTTTAAAATAAACCCAGTGCATGACATAGTGGAAAGAGCACAGGACTGGGCATCAAGATCTTGGTTCTAATCCTGGGTTTGCAACCAAGTTCCTATGTGATCTTTAGCAAGAGCAATGAATAGTGGGAAGAGTGTAGCTTGGGAGTCTGATTCGAAGTCAAATTTTGGCTCTGCCACTTACTAGCTGTGTGACTTTGAGCAATTAGACTCTTTCAGTTCTAATTTTTAAATCTGTAATGTGACTATAATAATTCCAGCCTCACCAATTAGTATACTGATTGAATGAGAATTTATACAAAGCACATAGATGCCCAATCAAAGGCAGCTACTATTATTCTTCCCTGGGTGTCAGTGACTCACCTATATAATGAAGGTATGGAATAAATATTTAAGATAACGTCCCACTCTAAGGGTCTCTAACTCTTTTCTGAATGGTTTATCTTTACTTGCAGACTCTTTCAGCTCATGATGCTAACAAATTTAACTAACTTAAGGGCTTGGTTGGGCTGAGGGACTTCATCCAGCATCACAATGGTCCGAAACACCACAAACCATATCTCAACCCAGCATCTCCTCTAATATATTGGAATGGGTTGAAGACAACTTTAAGCATAGAAGGTGAAGAAGTGTGTTATGGGGGTCACTTCCAAATTTGCTTCTTAATGTCTTGTTTCTCAAGTACTGATTAACGGAGGATTCAGAAGGTTGAGAGAGTGATCTGAGTTATGTTACAAACTCCTAGAAGCAGCATAGAGTCAAGACACCTGGCTGAGAATCTTCCTTCCCTCTTTCCCACCATCCCCAGCCCCTGAAACCTGGCCTCATAGAGTGACAAAAAAGTCTGGTTAAACTTTGGATAGAGTAGATGATAAAAGCAATGAACAGAATAGGTTTGAAATCACAGTGGAAGCTTACAAAGAACTAAACTAAGCTTCATTAGTACATGTTAAAGAATGTTTAAATTGTTGCAAGAAGGCATACAATGACAAGGAATAAAGCTGCCATGGTATATGAGTTAAGACTGTGCCACTATTATTAAAAAGAAAACAACTTCGGAATGATCTTATACAGTATTAAGAGGAGCAAGACATTCCTCTCCCTGGATTTCCCTCCTCCTCAACCATTCAGACCCATCATCTTTCAAGACCAGATCACAAAATCATGCTGGATCCCGTCGCTGGAGTTAATTTCTCCTCCTCTGAACACTCAGAGCACTTGATATGTGCTTGCTTGATCTGCAGCTGTTGATACACTTGTCTCACTTCCTTAAGGATTGGAAGCACTTTGAGGACAGGGCCCATAACTAATTCATTTTTGTGTCCTTCAATATCACACCTAATAGACACTCAGTAAATCTTCAGTGAATGAACTGGAACATAATTCTCCCACCATGCTAGAAACCTGAGTCTATGCTGTGTCCATAGTCTCAGAGACATGCAAAATAATTGGAACAGATTCAGAATAGAACAATGAAACAAATAACTAAAAAATGGGAGAAATGGAACTTATATTTGGAAACAAAAAAAGGTTAAAGGAATTCAGCCTAGAGAAGTGGTTTTGGGGAAGTGATAGCAGAGGCATCCTCAAATATACTAAGGAGATAATATTCAAAGAAGGCCTAAAGTTCTTTTACGGGAGCAAAACAAAATATTACTCAGATTTTAATAGGACAATATGAATGAGGCCTGCTGAAGAACTTTCAGAGTATAGATATTATGGTGGTGTGATGAATGGTAGACGTACATGCCCTGCCTTCCTCCATCCCTGTGTGTGCACAAGTATGTAGTAACAATGCTGCCTGTGGTACATCGTTTTTGCAAAATTACTTGTGAAACAATTGCAAGCTTTTAAATTTTAAGGTTTTTTTTCTAAGATGCTAAAACCTATTTTAAAAGAGAAGGGGATTTAGTCCAGGATGGGAGACTCAAGCATGAGATTTGGCTAGCAAGATGGGACCAACCCAGAGAGAGAGAGAGAGAGAGAGAGACAGCCTTTGATGTCCTGACGATCAAGGACCGTGGCTTAAGGACCAGACTCTTAAATCACGTGGCATTTACTGCCCAGATAAAAAATACTTTTCTGGATCAGTGTCTGTAGTTCAAAATGGCTAGGTTCCAAAAGCAGTCTTAACTTTCGAAGGGTAACATTTGGAAGGCTTCCTGGATGAATGGAGTGGAGCCAGTTTCTAGATGGGGCAGCTTAATGATTTTCTACTCCCCCCACCCCCAAATCATTAAACAATGTTCCTTTCCCAGAGCCCAAGTTCACACTGAGGGCATAGGGAATTAAATGAAGAAGCTGAACCTGAAGCTAAGATTAGAGAGTTGCCAAGAGCCTAATTTTAGGTCCTAGCCGCCCCAGCTGACGTCCTGCACGCTGGCTCAGCCGTGAGGACCGCAAGTGTGGCCGTAAGCCGGTGTCTGAGTGGGAGGAACCGCTCCCTGGCCATCTGCAAAAGCAATTAGCTTGCTGTTGGGTGTGTTTTGAGAGGGACTACCAATAATTTCTCCTTCAACAAGTGTTTCTTCAGGTGTTCACGAGTCAAGAAGGGAAAACGTCAGAACTTGGCAGAAGTTCCCACATGCTTACCATTCTAATATTCACGCTTTTCCACTTAGGAGTGCTCTCCAAAAGGGAACTAATCCTGGAATTCCCGGTTTTCACGGCAAATAACCCCCTGATAAATTTCCTCTGGCTCTAGGCTTACTTCTACAACCTAGGGAAAATGTTGTTCAGGACTTCTCAGCTTCATGAAAATAGACATAGATGGATGGGAGCAATTCTTGCGTTTTGTGGAGAATTTCTACACCACTCCTCCACTGGGATTTAGGCTGTCCTTCCACTCTCCACATATTTCCCAGTCACAGGTTTTATGCTACAATTGTCTTCTTCAGAGGGCAGACAATAGGAGCTGGCATCTTCCAGATCAAAGGGGAAACACAATATATTTTAAAGTGACAACTCTGTTATCCTGCAACCAGAATGAAACCAGAATAATAAAATGATATAAATATAAGCCTCTAAATGATTCCATACTGAACTGCTACCAGTGAGCAAAATTTCTTTCATAATTATGGCAGAGAAACTCTCCTTACAAATCATTCATAGGAGCATGTCTTATTTTTGCACAATTCTTGTGTCTGGGGCAGCCATCCTCTGGGATAGAGATTCTATGTCCCTGCAGGTTGGGAACTGTGATTACCCGCTGGTGCTCTTAGTCTGCAAAAGAGGCTCTTAATAAAGGCTCATTGCCAGGGGCAATGAAAAAGCAGGCTGGCACTGCCAGGCCGAGGGACTGCGTCCCTTAGTAGTAATGTACCCTTGGTGAGGGCCACTGTTGTGAAGGTGCACAAAGTGGCCCCAGCTGCTGCTCTCTCTTCCTCTATTTTTCTTCCCTGGTAGATTTGCTTTCCCTGTCTACTCTTCCTTGTCCTGTCAGTCTGCTTCTGTACGTATTTCTACACCCCGTCCCCGCCCACCATTCACACACACACCAGTGTGCACATGCATGCGCAAGCACACACACATATACAGGCACACACCCCCCCAAACCCACCCCCCTTCCCCTGTCTCTTGGCGCTGGCCCTTTCATCTTCTCCCTCAGGAATCGAGATGTCGCTGCAGGAAGTGCTTGTCCGCCGAGGCAGCAGCAGCAGAGCCCTGTGGCTTTGACAAACCTCATTTAATTGGGAAGAAGCCAGGAGAATTTGAAAGAACTGAAACATCCACGAAACTCCTTTTATCAGGCATAATTTAAACTCTGCATGGAAAAACCCCTATATGTATAAAGAAAAGTCAACTTCCCTCCTGCTGTGAGCACTCCCGTCTCCCTCCCAGCGCAGGCAGGCTCCTGTGCGACTCCATCTTTTCATTTTTCTAGAAGTGTCAAAGTAGATTTGGGCTCTGTGACTGGGTGAACAGAGAAGGAATACAGATCGTTCTCTCTCACACCTATGCACACACACACACACACACCCCCCTAGATACATGCACCACAGCCCCTCTGTTGGTGGCTTTGCTTTGGATCAGCTAGGAAGAATCAAAACCCAAGTTTCTAACAACATATTGGTTTGGGCAGTTGATTGTTTCTTTCTAATTACCCTTCATCAGGCAAAAGCTGGTGCCTAGAAAACTTTGAAGATCCGCAGAGATTCTCAGTATGTAGAATAACAGACCCTGGAGGAGGCCAACCAGGGAAGTTTCTTTAAGTGAAGAGAAGGGAGTGTGTGTGTGTGTGTGTGTGTGTGTGTGTACTTGCATGAAGTGGGAGAGTTAGAAATCCCAAGCCCCGGAGGAGAAAGCTGAGAAGGAAGGGCCCAGGGCCTCGGCCTGGGAGGGGGGACTGGGATGGGAGGGCGTTTGGTGCGGCTGGAATGGGGCAGAGTCACGAGGAAGGGAGTGAGAATTGTAGGTCTGCCGCAACCTCTTTTGCCCTACCCACATGCCAAAACACGTCCCTCCCGCCTTCCAAAGTCCACTTTGGAGTCACCTCCAGTCCAATCCATTTCACTCAAAATATTCTTATTCCTCCACATGGTCTCTGCACGCCTGCAGTTGATTACACACAGATTTTAGCTGTTTAGATGTGATTTGTGCTGATATGTGCACAAGGGTGCCCTGTTTCCTCTTCTTCACCCTCTTTTCCTCCATTCCATAAGATCCTCGAGGCCAAGGACAAGCCTCTTGTTTTCCTCAACTTTTTATATCACTTAATAAGTTCTTGACACTTAATGGCAAGTTGATAAATACTAATGACTGACTCTTCATACAGGGTTAAGTAAGACATTAACTCCAGTTGTATGATTATGGTTATTTTTGGAGATCCTAAATGACTCAGTTTAAGAATAAAATACCTCAACAAGTCCCAAACTAAGAGCTTTGTCCTGCAGCAGGACAGTGTCCTAGATCCAGTGGAGCTGTGTCTGCAAACCCTGCAAAGTGGGCCGGACTGTGTCTACGCCTCCTGGGCAGTAGCTCCTGGCCCTGGCCCTGTCCTTACCCCACTGCACCCCAGCCCCATTCCCCACCCCCTCCCAGTGCCCTCTTCCCAGGCTGAGCCCTTAGGCCCTCCTCCTCAGCTTCCTTTTCTCTGGCTTAGGACTTCTAAAAACTATTTTCGGTTGAATTTTCTTGATGTTTTCACAGAAGCTCCACCTAAGGACAGTCCTCCCGTGACCACACTGCCCACATCCTCCCCAGCCCTTCCTGGCCGTGTTCTGAGAAACATGAGGACAGCTTCCACCACACGATCCCTCAGCACATTTCAGATTTGGAGGATGACTTCAGGCCCAGGCAGCAAAGGCTGATTTCAGGGTAACTTACATTTCCAGTGGGTGGCCAGCCTGGGGGACGATGCCCTCCCCCAGTGCCCCATCTCTGTGGCGCTTCCTTCTGCAGCATCATATTACCAATCAAGGAGGGCCCAGCTCTCCTCTCATGACATATCCATGTCACTGATCATCTTACTCTCCACGGAAAGAGAGAAGGGCCTTATTAGAAACTTTGGTTTTGCTTCTGCTAGCAGATGGTAGCTAAAGCAAACAACTCAGAGGCAACTTTCTTCTCGTCCCATTTCTTAGTGTAAGTGTGCATATGTGAAATGTTCGGATCATTACAAGGAGGTCCTTGTCACCTCTCCCCACCAGTGCTTTAGAGTTTGAGAGAATCTTATGTAAAACTCAGGCAAGATTGGGTCCCATCCTGCTTCTCCCAGGCAAATGGATCTCTAACTTCACTCCTGGGTGCAAATGCTATCATTCTCCAGTGTTGAGAGAAAACATTAATGACACCAAGACTTAACACATGTACACACACACACACACACACTTTTACTCACCGTCAGGAAGCTGGTGCAGCTGAGATGGCAGGGTGCTGAAATAATTATGAACAAGTGCTTCCTGGGCAGAGACGCGGTCTCTAGGAAAGCCTTTCAGCATTTGGGAGGCCAGGTCTTCAGCTTCAGGAACTCTGGCCAGCCTGGAAAAGTGGGAGAGAAAAACAGAGTTTCTCTAGTAGCCTGCCTTCTAAAAAATAAAGGGAGAAAAGCAAAAAGTAAAGAAAAGGAGATGGCTAGACTTAGAAGAATGTTTTAGGTAGAATTTTCCTGGGAATCACTAAAGTTGATGGCAAGTAGGAAAATAACCCCCATGCTAAAACTCTTACCTGTCCTGTTACTTAAGATGAAGGAGAAAACTCTCGGCATTCTATCACTCAGCTTCCCTGCCCTCCACTGTGTCTCTGGGCATCATGTGCACATAAAAGACACAGAAGTATGATTATAGAAGCAGAAGTACATAATTAAGGATTCTTCTTGGAGGGACACAGCAGCCCTAACCAAGCAGAAAAGCCGGATTGGAAATATGTTCCAGGCTCTGGACTGCAAGGATGGCAAGCACAGACTCCTGGAGGGGCAGAGGGAGGGAGATGATTCTGGAGGGTGAAGCTTAGGTAGAAAATATGCTGATTTACATCGTTTCTGAAGCTCAGCCCCCAGGGTTATTAGTTAAGAAGCTCTCTTGGTTCCCCTGAGGTAGAGCAGAGGAAGAGAGATAATTAAGTATCCAAATCATAGTAAGGACAAGTCCTCAAGCTGACCTCATATTGAATTATATATTTGGAGATGAGCAAATCCATTTATTGAGCAACTACTATGTGTTAGTAGGTAGTTGGGTCTGGGAGATACAGGGCAAGACTGTTTTCTGGCGGCTTAGTCTAGTAGAGGAGTCGGTCACTCATCAACTTATCACACAAATGTATAAGTACGACTGTGAAGAGAAGGCCCTTAATATGGTTGGAACATTTGTGTCTCCCCAACACTCATATGGAGGTGATTAGGTGAAAGTGATGGTATTAGGGAATGGGGCCTTTGGGAAGCAATTAGGTCATGAGGGTGGAGCCCTCATGAATGGGATTAGTGCCTTTAAAAAAGAGGCTTGAGGGAGCTCTTTTGCCTTTTCTGCCCTGTGAGGACACAGTTAAGAAGGCACCATCTGTGGATCAGAGAGCCCTCACCAGACACCGGATCTGCTGGCACCTTGACCTTGGACTTCCCAGGCTCCAGAACTGTGAGAAATAAATTCCCATTGGATCATAAATTACCCAGTCTAAGGTCTTTTATTATAGCAGCCAGAACTAAGACAGCCCCGATGCCTGACCTGGAATGGCAGGAGGTGGTCAGGAAAGGCTTTCTTGAGGAAGTGGCACGTGAGCTGAGAGCTGAAGAATTGGGGGCAGGGTAGGGGCAGGCATCGTCAACAGAGGGACCCTGGGCTGGGAGGGAGAAGAGTGAGTTTTGAAGAAAGGAATCAAGGCTAGTTGGCTGGCCCAGGACAGAGAGAGGGAGAAGGGCCTGCTATGACGCTGGGGAGGGTGGCTTGTGGGTCTTCATGTTTCCTATTTACTTGCAATGTTTAAAGGTCTTTGCCAATCTAGCACCAATCATTTAAGTGCACCCATCTCTACAAACCACAGATAGGTTTACATGTGGAAAACCACAAGAGGGAAAACTGTACAGATCCCAGAAGGCAATTAACCACAGGGCTGATGTCTGACTTTCAGAATTAAGTTGCATGGCCATGAAATACCTTAGCAAATCCCCAATTAAGCAAAAATAGATGGGCTTACTTAATGTCAAATACACATACCAACTTAAAGCAAGAAAGAGCAAGATATTCTTTCCCTTCCAGGTGCCATGATGCAGGGATGCTGGAAGTCTTGGCCCAAAATAGCAATTTGCCTAATTTTTGCATAGTATTTGCATAAGAAACTTTCAGGTACCTGATTCCCATGACATAAAACTGTTTCTGCAAAGAGACAACTACTCTAAAACTCAGGGGTAATTGCTTCATAGACAAGATAGAAAGGAAATTTGCAAATCCCCAGTCCTTGCAAATTGCCAGACCAGTTAGGAGAGATAGGAATCTGGGTCCTGCTCATTAGCTGTGGCCTGAAGAAGGACAGGCAGATATATTCTCCATCCAGGGTATCCTGTCCAGGCAGAGGTTTTTAAGGCCCATGAAATAGAGGTTTGGAGGTACAAATTGCTACTAGTGAGCCTGGTATTGGTCTGGAAGGAGAACCAGGGAAAATCTCATGAAAAAATTTTTAGCTGGTCCACCCACACTATTGGGCGGTGGGTGGGTTGTGTGCCAAAATTGGGGCCGGACTCCACTTTCTGCAGCCTTCAGGCTTTCTGTTAAATATGAATTTCCAGGCATGTGGAGGGAGGGAGTAGGTAGGTGGTGGTGGTGGTGTGGAGCAATGCATCTATCAACTTCCACCTCCATGCCCCCACCCCAGTCAGACTTGTTTTCTCAGCACACTCCCCTACCCCATTTGCCCATAACAGAAGCAGCTCCAGAACGGCCCTGGGTGGGGGTGGGGGTGTGTGAGGTGCAGCAAGTTGATTGGATAGAGAAGGCTAGGGACCTGTTTCACGCTTGTGTTAGCACAGCAGGCATACAGTTTTTATTTAGACTATGTTTATGTAGAGTATCTGGGGAAGCCAGGAAAGGCTGATGGAGCTTTTGGGGGCCTTAGAGGAACCCCCTTTCCTATAAGAACAGGCCATTTTTTTTTTTTACCAGACAAATGAAAGAAAGAAGAGTAGTTACTGATCAGTGATATAAAGACTTCTTTTTTAAGACTTTCCACTTCGACTAACAGGTCCTCCCCTCATCCTTCCCACAAGGTTGTATCAGGGCTTCTGGTAGTTTCTGGATTTGCTCCAATCTCACAGCCTCTGAACTATGACTGTTGCACACCACTTTTCCTTCTCCTCACCAGGACAAAGTAGACAGATGAAGGCCCCTCAACCCGTGAGCCAAGTTTGGTCTCCCCTGTACAGGCCAACTCCACGCCTCCGGGACATAGCCTCCCCTGCAGCCCTGGTAGCAGCACCACTAGATCTGGGCCCTTGGCAAGCGCCCTAATGATCACTGCCTTGCTATTGCACACCGCGCTCTTATCCAGGAGCTGAGAAAAGAGTCTGAGGAATACAAATGTTGCTTCTTTGGGTGCAAATGTTGATTTACTGACACCTTCCATGTTTATATCATTCTGCTTCTTCCTGCTACCTGCAGGCTTGCTTGCTACCCATTGCCTTTATTGTCACATTTCTACATTTTGCCACCGCCTCGAACTCCTACTGTAATAATTTTCCACTAGTTTCACCTCCTACTTTAGAAATGAAAGTTGGTATGAAAAATTAACATCACAAGTGTTAATGCGCCTACCAGCACCTTTCCATATAGGCTAAATGTTAACTAACATTGTTAGGCTTGTGATGTTCACCACTGAACACACCAGGGGTATCTTGCAGAGTTAGGAGAACCCACCCACCCAATTAATGAGAGTCTGTTATTAAAGACAAAGAATCCTGTGATAAAACACTCCTTCTAGTAACATTTCAAGAAGTGAGAAGTGTTCCATTGCCAAAATAATACATACTTATTATAGAACACCTAGAAAATGCAGAGAAGGAAAATTAAATGAGTATGTACTAAAAAATGAGTGTGTACTTACTAGGCCTATGTTAATGAGATCACCATCAAACCCCGAGCAAGACCCTGAGATTTGTTTACAGGCCTGTACACAGTTTCACTGCCCCTCTGTAAGAATCATGTAGAAAGGCCTGGGACACCTCGGCTGCTGTTAACTCACCACACTTGCAACCTAATTCAACTGACAAATCCAGAGACTTATGTACCAGATGAATCCTCAACTTACTTAGCTGGACTACCTTGGCCAAGTTCCTTACTTCTCTGAGCCTCAGTTTCCTCCTCTTTGACCTGGGAATGACATTTGTAAGGATTAAATGTAACAACATGTGCAGCACCCTGCTCAACACATAGTACATATCCCACCTAATGTTAGCGGTTTTGCAGAGCCCCTCACAGAGCCAAGAATTTCTCATGTGATCATCTAGGCCAGCGCTGTCCAATAGAACTTTCCATGACAATAGAGATATTCTACTTTTGTTCTGTCCAATATGGTAGCCACTACTTGCATGTGGCTATTGAATCCTTAGAATGCAGCTAGCGCTATTGAACTGAATTTTAAATTTAATTTAAATGAGTTTAAAATTAAATAGCCACACGTGGCTAGTGGCTACTATGTTAGATAGCATAGCTCTAGACATTACTCCCTGTTTTGAGGATCTGGGCAGAGAGAAGCCAGAAGTCTGAGCAAAGGGGAATACATGGCAAGGGAAGGGGCAAAGGTGGTGGTCAGAAAAGCCAGAGGGATATTCAGAGAGTTTAAGCCATGCTCAGCCCTTGAAGGAAGGGCTGGTGGGTGACAGCAGGAGGCTGGTGGCGATATCTTCTGCCATGTGGCAGTGGCGACAGCAGCAGCTGTGGTGAGTACTAAGGTGGTTTGCAGGTTTGGAGTTACCGTTTATTTTGAAAACCAATAGTGAAATGAAAGAAAGCCATGGGGCAGCGCTAAAATCCACATATCTCCAGCTAGGGGTTAGGGAGCCAGACCACGCTGCAAGAGAGTTCGCACATCTTGAATGAAATGACAAACAACAGTTCCCTGGAACCTGTCTCCAAAATAATGGGGAAGTTTTGGTCATATCAGTGCTTTTGAAAATAAGAGTGGTGTGTGTGGGCATCCTGGGGAGACCTGTCCCCCCCCCCGTAAAAGATCCTTTGCTAGGTATTCACCCTGGTATTCACTCTACGTGGTGACTTCTTAAAGTGTATGAAGGAATCAGATGACATTTGGTTAAGTCAAACTACACCACATTTTCAGGAAAGAACAATGTTCAAATGTTCAGTTAGGATCTTGGCTGGTGAAACTCTTCCACGTCTCCCCACCTGCGCAAGAGTGTTTTTCTTTGACATTTGAGCTCGTTTCCCCTGTCTCTGATGTTTTCCTCACTGCCCTTTTTGCCTCCTCACTGAAGCAAAAAGAACAGAGCCTCAGCTAATTACTCTCAGATCAAATAATACTGGTTATTGTAATTGGTCATTGTCCGAAAACACTGAGTTCTTCTGAGCCCTGAGGTTGCCTGGCACAGCTTAGTTAGCTAACTATTCCCGGAATGTCTCTATTATCTGTTTTACTTTGCAAAAGAAACTAGGGATTTGTTGAAAGCTGGTAATAAAAGTCTGCCCTGGTCTGAGCCGAGACTGCATGGAGAGGGCCTGGGAAAGCATGACCTCCATGAATCAAGCTCCCCCCGACCCCCCCAAATAGCACTCAATGATGTTAGTTGGTTTCTCTGTGTCGGAGAATAATAAACCCACTAGGTTTTCTTGCAGGCCAACACTCCCTCGTTCTCAGGGCCTGGGGCATAGCTGAGGGACACAAAACAATTTTAATGACCAAACTCACTGAAAGTAAAATGGTTCATAGAGAAAAACTAACAGACTCGCAGGGGGCTGGCTCTCCCAGAGGCATCTTCCTGGGACTTTGAGCCCCCAGATGGAGGTACTCAGGGCTGTTGTTCAGTGGACTGAGGTCCAGGGAACTGTCTCCTCAACCTGCATAAAGATGACTTCCCAGCCAGTGCTCACCTGTTCCAGACAATCTGAAGGCTTTGAGGCTTAGGCAGCAGGAACCATTCTGGAAAGAATACAGAGAAGCATTAAAAAATAAAAACAACCCTAAAATCTTGTTGCCAAAAATATGGTTAAAATTCTGAAAGCTCTTCTTGACTTGGGGTAAAAGAGGTTCAGGTTATCATGTAGGCTAACTAATGATTTTTAAAGCCTCTTTTCACTCTGAATTTTTATGATTTGGTGAAAGGTCAGTATTATGGGTTTAATTGTGTGCCCCCTGAATTCATGTGTTGAAGTCCTAACCCCAAGTACCTCAGAATCTGACCTTATATGGAAATAGGGTTGTTGCAGATATAATTAGTTAAGATGAAGTCATTAGGGTGGGCCCTAATCCAATTTGAGTTGTATCCTCATAAAAAGGGGAAATTTTGGACAAGGAGATAGATATGCATCAGGGAAGATGATGTGAAGAGATACAAGGAGAAGACGGCCATCTACAAGCCAAGGAGACAGGCCTGGTATAAACTCTCCCTTGCAGCCCTTGGAGGGAACCAACCTTGCTGACACCTCGATTTCAGTCTTCCCAGCCTCCAGAACTATGAGATAATAAATTTCTATTGTTTAAGCCACCTAGTCTGTGGTACTTTGTTATAGCAGCCCTAGCAAACTAATACAGTGGAAATATTCAGTAAGGTCAACAAACATTCATTTAACATATACTGTGTGCAGAGCATGTGCCAGGTGCTGGGGAAAATACAAAAGAAATCAGAAGAAACTTCTCTACGCTTGCAGAACCTATAATTCATTTGGGAGAAAAAAATATACACGCATGAAATGTGACAAATGATGAGGCAAAGTCTCAAAGACTCAAAAATGGTAAAAAGTAAGGGGAGCTAATTTTATACGTCACTTGCAGTAAAAATGCAAGTGAATAGTAGCTTGAATAGTCCAAAATAGGTGATAATAAAATTTGTTATTTTCTTTGGAGTACTCTATAACATTTACATTTGGATACATGTGTTTCTATTATTCTTGGTATTGACACTATTTAATCCAAACTAAAACCACTCTGAAAGGTGACAATTTCTCATTCATTCTAGAAGTACTAATTGAATGTTTATTCTATGTAAGGGCATAAGAGGAAGGGGTGCAAAATCCCTCTATTTCTCACTCCAAATTGAGAAAAGAATATTTCAACTCTCATTTAAAATGATATTTCTGCCTTATGCTTTTTTTTAGGCCTGAACTGTAATTATTTTGGTTTAAAAAAATTCCTCCTCGCTATACTGAATTAGGGAAAGGAAGAATGTTCTGAAACAAGAATTAATCATGTTGGGCAAAAACTTATTTTATGATATGCATCATTTTTTGGCTACAGCATAGAAAGACCTGAACTATCTAGTAAGCATAATGGTATAGGGCTTACCCTTTTTTACTTATATGCCTATTTTCTCAAATTTTTTTTATTAAAAGCATATAGAGTATTATTGAACAATTTCAAAAGTAATTTCAAGTAAAATGAATTATGTAAGAGTTATGAGTGAAAGGGTGTCAAGAAAGTGATTCAGTGAGCTTTCAGGTCAGATGCAATCCCCAGGGCATTGTGCTGGTGTTTATAGCACAGGTGGGCATTAGGGACGCACTTGTATATACAGGCTATTTACTCTGTGTTCAGTATGATTGTGCCTAAGTTCAAAATAACCAGTAAAGATAAGGATATCTGACATTTGTTTAGTATGTTTTTTTCCAAACCACTTTCTGTGGCCTATTTACAGTTCTTCGCTGGCCAAACAAAATTAAAATATTTCCTCATTCAAGTCATATCCCAATTTCCAATGAACATAATTAAATCCATTTCAATCCTCTCCCATTTTCTGTTTGTTTCCCTTCTGAGAGCTCTGTGTGCTGTGTTTTTTGGCCTTTAATAATTTCATACTATTTCTAACTCTAGTGGTGTTGTTTTTGTGGAACATGGGTTGGGAGTTAGCTGAATTAGCTTTTGAATACTGACACTACTGCTTCAGTTTTGCTGAGACCTCACTCAAGATACTTTGACCAAGGTGACTCTCAGTTTTCTTAACGCAAGCTGGAGTATTCACCTCATAAGGATGCCGAAGCAATCCAGTGAAATAATGCACATAAAGTGCCTGCTTTGGACCATTAAACAAGATAAATCCTATTTGCTTTTCCTTCCTCTTTTTCTTCCTTTGAAAAGTAAGGTCAGTGTAAACAATGCGTGGTTAGGCATTTGGACCCGGGACCCAGGTTTTCAATGCACGCTACACCACTTCCCAGCTGTGACCTGAAGGTGTTGCTTAATCTCACGGGGCCTCGCTTTTCTCATCTGTGGAAGGGGGATAACAATAGTCCCACCTGCACAGGGCTGTGAGCATTAAGACTGTAAGTGTGATATACGTGTTTTCTCACTCTTGGTCTCTTTTTTTCCTGTTTCTTTCCCTTATCTGATGTAGCATGCTTCCCTCTCCCAGTCTTAGGTATTTCTGTCTTACCATTCTCTTTGGAAAGCTTCTACAACTGTTTCCTTCTCCTGAAATTCTAACTTGCTCCAAGCTCCAGCTCTTATGTCTGCCTTGATTTCTTTTGAGTCCTCAGTGTGGGCCAGAGGTGTGTTTCTCAGCCGTGTGATATAGTAACACGAACACAAGCCCAGGCTCAAATCTCCTTTTTGCCACTTATGAGCTCTGAGACTTTGGGGAAATTGCTTGGCCTCTCTGGTTAAATAATTGAGAAATTTCCAAATCTGTAAAACGGGACCCATTTCCCAGTTGCCGGGAGGATTAGACAAGATCAAGCACGTGGCATGTAGTAGGGGCTCAGTAAGTGTTAGTCTTGTTCCTTTCCTTTTTGTTTTTACCTCTCATTTTGGAGAGGTAGCATGGCCTAACACAGTGGTTCTCAAGCAGAGCTGCATATTAGCGTCGCCCCGGGGAGCTTTCAGAAGAAAGGAAGCTCTGGAGTCTGGTTCAGCTAGTCTAGGGAGGGCCCAGGCATTGGTTGGGTGTTGTACTGTTATTATGTCTTTAATGGTCTCCAGATGTTTCTAGTGAGGAGCTAAGACAGAGAACCGCTGGTCTAGCAAAGAGGGCAGGGTCTACCACTCCCCAGCAACTCGACGCACACTTCTCTGAGGCTCATTTCCTCATCTGTAACAACTCAAGTGAGGTGATTGTCCTTCCAAATTAATCATGTGTATAAAATTAATCGATGTTTATTAAAATTGCAGAACATAGTGTCTGACATATACTTAAGATGTTGCTCAAGGATGTGAAAAAGGAAGCATGACAAGGGAAACTCAGTTCTTATAAATTCTACCAGAAAAGGATGACCTATAAGAGTTGCCCCAGGACCCCAGGAGTAATAGCATTTTGTACTTGAGGTTTCATGTTCTGTGTAGACGGATTGTGCTGACTCTCTTCCCACATCTATGTTGTAGCTATAATAGCTGAGGGATTGATGTGTCCAGGGTCAGTCAGGGAGCAGCTACGAAGCAGAAGCAAAGCCCAATACCTATTTGCAGCCTACCCTCCCACTCAGGCAGATAACCTGATGCCGAATGACCTTGCCTCTCTCTCACTGATTTTTCCCAGTAGTTAAGCTGCAAGCGTTCACAAACAGGCGTTTTACACAGCACCATTTCAAGAGGAGTCTGTTTCTCTGGCTTCAATAGCCTCTAAAAATAATAGGTCTGGAGGTAGCTTGTTTCCCTTCTCTTTCCAAAGATGATAGTGCATCATTAGACCAGATTTTTCCTCATCTCCTCCCTCTGCAGTTCTCTTTAAAAGAGTTCTCATTTGAGTTCAATCGGAATTTGCGGCAGGAAAAGCAAAGTAAGTTGCAAAAGGAAACTAAAACAGCAGAACATTTAAATTTCCAAACTAAACAGAGTAAAATCAAAACGAGGGCAGAACTGTTGCTACCATAGTAAAAATAGCCCATTTTCCTAAATGTTTAATAAAGCTCATTTCACAACTGATTCAATATGGTAACCTTAGTCAATAGAGATTTGTTGATTGATTGGTAAAACATCACTGGGACCATTTTGAGTCTTAGCTCATGGTAAAACATTTTCTAGTTACTATAGTCTTGCCACAATCACCCTAAGGTTATCTTATAGTGTGGTCTACTGAACTACACCTCTGGAATTTCCCAAATACAATGCATTCTTGAGATACCATATATTTAAATAGTTGATAATGTTGTTAGCCTGATTTTGCTATCTTAAGCAGTAACTTTAAAACTGCACTGCCAAAATCTGTAGCTCTTTTTCTTCCACCTGCCCCTCACCCCTACCCCAAACACACACAGGTGCGCGCGCACACACACACACACACACACACTCATGCCCTGGCAGCTGCCTGCTCCACTCCTCCCCAGGTAGCAGGCTGAGGGACTTCCTTAGTTTTTGGCTCCGAGAGTCTTTACCAGGACTTTGATTCCTCTCTGAGCATCATGAGGACTCTAAGAGCAACTGCTCTCACCAAGGGTGCTCCTTGGCATTTGAGCCTGGCACTGCAACTCCCATTTGCGGCTTATCACTTTTCTAACCGTGCATCAAAACTTTCCATGGATTCTGAGAAAATATCCCATGCTCTGAAATCTATTCCCAAGGTCTCTGCCGAGGAAGGAGAGGCCAGGCCTTGCTCCCAGTGGGTGGAGAAGGTGGCAGGGATGGGCATCGTCAGGACCCTCCCCTCTCTCGGGGTAGGGGGCAGTACCATGGTCAATGTCTGTCCACCCCCACAAAGGATTGCTGAGCTATAGCTTGATCATGCCTTTCAGTGTTTATTGTATTTGGTGATGCATCATTTGACAACATTGACCACTCCCTGCAGTCTCTACAAATATTTAAGGGCTGCCACATGCAGTCATTGTGCTCAGCATTGAGAATACACAGACATGGTACCCAGCCCTCCCCCAGCAAGCTTATGGTCACATGATTTCTGTGGTATTATTATTATAATATCATCTCCTGGTCTCCTTCAGCCCCTCTGGCTGGTCTTTCTCAGCTTCCAAAAACTCCTTTCCCTCCACCTGGCCCTTCAGCTCTGGTCCCCCAGGGTTCCATCGGGGATTTCTCTTCTTTCTCTACACACCTGCCCTTGGGCAATTGAATTCACACTTGGGGCTTTAAAAACTGATTCAAGCAGATGACTTATTCTGTATTGCTAGATTGGACTCTTGTACTCAGTTTCTACTTGCTTTTTTGACATCTCCATTTGGTGGTCCCACAAATATCTTAATCTCAAAATGTTGTACCCTTATCTCGTTACTTTCCCCACAAAGCTATTTCTTCCCCTTCATTCCCTGTCCTGGCGAATGGTGCTATTGTTCTCTTGCCCAGTGGGGGTAGGTGTCTTCTTCAAACCCAAATCTAATCAGTTACAGCCTCCCATTGACTCTACCTCCTAGATGCTTTCTAGGTCTGTTCCCTCCGCTCCTTGTCAGTTGCCACATTGATTCTGGTCTTGCCTGCTGCCAATTCAATTCTACATATAGTCTACCAAGCAGTTTTTCCTAAAAGTTAAATCCTGCCATATCACTTCCCTGCTAAAAAATTGTCCAATGCCTTCTCTTTGCTTATAGGCCAAAGTCCAAATTCTTAAGATGATTATGAAGCACTTTCCAATCTGGCCCCTGTCTACCCTTCCAGGTTAATCTCCAGCGGTGGCCCACCATAAAGCCGTCATTCCAGCTGCCCTGAGCAATTTACCTGCTTGGTATATTACCAGATACACTTGCTTTCCTATTCTTCTGCATCCAGTTCCTTTGTCTGGAATGTCTTTCCCCTCTTGGTCACCTGGAGGAAGCCATCTTTGTCTAGGCATCTTGGGGACCCAGTCCATGTCTCTTTCTCTCAAAACCATTCCTAAATTCCCCCAATTAAGAGGGCCTTTGCTCCAGTGTTCTTAAAGGTCCCCAGGGGATATAACATACTTCCCACATTGCACTATTTGTTTCTTTCCCCTTCTAGACTATATTCCTTGAAAGCAAGTATCAATGTCTCAGTTATATTTTACTCTCCCAGTCCCTAGCACCTAGCATTCAATAAATATTTGCTGAATGAAAGCGAAATTGATGCTTAGATGAAAAATAAAAATGAAACAAATTTATGAAACCTTATTCTTAAAATGTAAAAGTAACTCAGTGAGCCCACTCATGTATCCTGCTCTATGTTTTACAGAGATTGACAGTGAAAGGCCCTGGTCATGAAGGTGAAGAAGGAGCCTGTGGTTTGAGCCATTTCCATGATATTTGGCACCTTACAGTCTCTTTTCTTCTTGAACTGGGAAGGAACGTGGCAGAGTTTTACTTTATTTTTATTTCTTTTTAACATTAAAAAGAGTTGTGTATTTTTTAAATTGATAAATAAAAATTATATATATTTTCAGGGTTTCACTTTAGAAAAAATACTTTTTACCAGCTTTTACTCACTTGCAATTTTTCCTATTCTTAATCACTTTAAAATCATCTACTCCCCCCTCAATAAAAACTAGTAACTGACACCAAATAAATTAAAGATGAGAAAACCAAAGATAAATGTAGAAACTAGAAGCAACTATTAATGAAGATCAAAGTGACTGTGTATCTAAATTAATTTCACGGACTGATTTGGGGACGGGTTAATAAAGATGTTAATAGCAACTCCCCGGGAGCTTTCCTCAGCGCTGCAGAAGTGAGACAGTAAGAGCCCAACCGAGGGTCACAGATGCAGCGAATGCCAGTGGCTTCATTAGCTGCAGCGAGGGAGGCTGCGGGAGTCCCAGGGTAGGGATTCCACTCAGATTAAGTTCCTGAAACATGTCGCCAGGCTTACAGATTCTACAATCAAGTCTGGGTGGAAAGACATAATCATTTAGAAATAGACTTGGGAAAGTGTTATTAGCTGTTTAGGGCATTGTTTGAATTATCACATTGTTACATTTGCCCTTTGATAGTTGGAGGTAAAGTGGAATACTGCTATGAACATCACCTTGGAGTGCAACAGGTCTGGATATTCTGAGCCATCCCCTACCTCACCAGGTGACCCTAGGCAAAGACACACACCTCTCAAAGTCTCAGCTCTAAAGTTTATAAAGTAAGGATAATGACATTGCCCCTATCTGATCAGGCTGTTGTGAATCAAAGTAAAATATTATATGTAAAGTGCCTAACTCATAGTTAGTGCTCAATAAATAGTAGTTATTATTACTCAGTAATAAGGTCAATAGTAACTTTTATGTTCTTTCTTAGCAAAGCAGACAGAACAAGAACTTTTCGAATCCTAGAGGGTGCAATTGGAACTAGAACCCAGATTTTGTAACTCCTAGTCATTGACTTCATTTCACAAATATCTATTGACTACTGTTATGTACCAGTTAAGGTGCATGTGTCAAATACTAGAAGCACCAGGCTTGCTCTATAGAAAACTTCAGCACTCTTTCCACTACACCACGTTTGGGAGAAATTAAATAATACTAATGCTATCTGTGATTTAGTAGCCCTTACTGGATACCCATTACGTAGCATGCAGATGACAAAGGTTCTTCCAGGGAAGGACCCTGTGGGCAAAGGATGGACAGACATCTTACTGCAGATCAGGTATGGGAACAGAATGGACCCACGACCAGATAGGGACGGCGTTAACAAGTGCTCAAACTGACTTAGGTAGGTGTTTGAAAACTGGGAGTCAGCTCTTATGAGGTAAAGATTCAGGTAAAGTTTAAACCAAGCAAGTAAAAACAAAAGTCAGTACTGGCGCCAGGAGGTGTGCCTGACATCTAGAAGGAGGCCAAGATTTCTAAGGGAGCTAAATATAAAGAAACAGAGATGGCATCAGTTCTCATGCACCTGTTATTAGGTCTGAACCATGGCAAGTCACTGCGCAGCTGAACTTCCAGACTGTGTAAAAAACAGAGTGGGAACTAACTTGTATTGAGCACCTGTTAGGCACTATAGCAGATGCAGTTCAATAATTTCATTGATTTCTCAGAACCACCCTGCAAAATGAGACAGAGGGACTCAACATGATTAAGGAAAGGAGAATGAGGTTTGGATGCAGATCTGACATATTTCCAACCAGGAAATGCCTCTGTGTGGGCCTGGGAGAAAGCCTCTGTTTCCTCATCTGCAGAATCAGGCTACTCCATCCAGCATTGATCTTGGCAGTTATGTATGTTCTGTGCCTGGCACATAGGGAACACTTTGAAAATGATAGGATTTCTCCCATTTTGCAGATTAGGGAGCTGGGAAATAAGTAACTTCCTCAAGTTCCCCCAGATAGTAAAAGGGGGAGCTCAGACTACAGCCCCATATAAGAGTTGATGCCCACACTTAAAGCCTCTCTTATCCGTACCTTTCCCTTTAGTTCAAGCCACTGAATAACTCCCTTGGCTGATAGCTGATGCTGACACAGATGCAGATCTTAGCTTGTGTTCACAGCAAACATACAGAGACTTGCTCAGAACGCTTCGAGCCCAAAGCATAATATAGCTCTTTATCATCCCAGTGGGGACAAGGATCATTTTAGATTTTAGTCATCATCTGTCCCATGGTGGTGTCAGAGGCAGTGAAGCTCTCACACTGGATTTGACTTATTTGGATGTCAAAATAAGACATTCCAAGAGTGAGGCTACACTGCTGTAATATAATGCCGTCTGAGATCAGTATGCCAGCCCTGTTATTACTTGCTTCCACCTGGTGGTCAGAAGTTGATAAAGCAAGCATGCTGGAAAACAACTGGGCGTCAGCAGGGTCCCTTGGCCTGTTGCTTACAGTATATCTTTTTCGGGTTGCTGCCAGGCTTTTAGTACCGCTTTCCTGCCTTTTGATTTCCACTAAGTTCCTCCAGTGGAAAAACTTCCAATATGCAGTGTTCTCTTTCCTCAGACTGAAAGAACCAGGATAATCCCGGATGCTTCCCCGTGGCTGAACTCATGTCACAAATCAGGCATGATTTTCAGCAGATATTTCTTTAAAAGTTTGAAGGCCTCTCTGGACTCTGTTCTCTTCTCTATGGGAACAAGCATCAAAGAGACAGGAATAAAATGCTTTGCACGCACATCAGGAACTAATTGCCAATTTGGCAAATACATTGACTAATGTCATGCACTGTTATTTCTAAATCCTCTCCTGTCCTTGACCCCCAGTATCTAGATGTAAACTTGGAACCATTAGTGGAGAAGGATAAAGTCTTCTGGTGCCTCAAATGGCATTGAGAGGGATTTAAACTCAGCGCCTTTGAGTGTGGTGAAATGAACCCAGCAGTACACTAATGCTAGGATTTGAGCTCACACAGCGTGAGCGCTTTCAGAAACTGTGTTTAAGGAAGTAAACAGAGCTACGACAGACCCTTTCAGTGGAGCAAAAGGAGTTGGATGAAACAATCAATGACACATTAAAAACCACAACTGGGCTGCAACCATGTGGGCAGGGAAAAAAGTTTCTCTTTATCGCAGGATCTTTGCATCTAATGAGATGGTGACTGGACAACCTCCAGAGAAGTAAGGCCTCTGTTTACTTTAGCTGAGAAATGTCTAAATATTTAGTTGATTCTCTTAAAAAGCCCTACACTATTCTGTAGCAAACTGGTCTCTAAGGTATGATCTTATCAGCTCTATATTGCCATTGGAAAATCTATTTAAAGGGAATTTGGAAAAGAAAAATCAGAAAATATGATTGAAAGTACAAATGTTAACTTTTTTTCTCTCTCAAAATTAACTATTTTTAATATCCTTCAAATACTTAGTTTAGGACCGACACCTTGGCAGTTAATACTTTCTCTTAATTGGCTCTAAACGGTTCTCTACTTCTTATATATACTTCATTCCTACTAGTTCTGATGGTGAAACAGACACTGTAGGGTTTGGCACTGTCCAGGTGTCCCCCAAGTGCTTGAGGCTCCAAAGGGGGGTGACTCCCAAGGGCATTTTCACGGGAGTGGCAGGGGGAGCTAAGAAGGCTGAAGAAACTTTGTAAAAATGTCTGCAGGGAATCCACCTTTTAAATTCACACTACTGTCTTGCAGATTTTAGCCAAGATGAACATCCAGTTTGCTCTAAGCTTCTGGGATCTTTTCTACGGCAAATCCAGTCCATCCCAGATAAGGCATCAATAGGGGCTTTCCTCTTTCCCGACTTTCTGATAGTGGAACCCCCTCCAGCACGCCGCGCTGCATTATTGCTTCCTGTGGACTGTTATTGAGGATCGCCACACTCTCTCCCCTCCCCCACTGCAGGAGGCCGGCGCAGCCCAGTCCCCGCCAGCTTGATTAATGTGTCTTGGCTAATTGTGTGAAAGACGGCAGCCCTTTAGCAAGTGTGACCAGTTTATTGTTCAGCCAATCAGGGGCGCCTCAGTTAGCATGTGAAAAGGAGGTGCGTTGCCGGGGGAGGGCGAGTGTTCTGGCGGCTGAGTCAAAGGAGGAGCGTTTTGGGGGGTCACAGAGTAACACCCACTTCTTTGAGGGGATGTTACTATGCTCTACTAAACCTGTAAACCTTTCACTCAAAGCACTTTTTTTCTCCTCCCTCTTTTTTCAGGATTTTTTTTTTCCCATGGTGCAAGCAGGCAAGACACTGGCTACTCTGCAGATGGAGTTCACGTTCCAGGGTCTTTAATATTTCACTTTTATATTTCTGTTAGAGAATGATCCTGCTGAGAGTCTGGGAATCCGTGCTCGTCAGAACCCCCTCACTGACACTTGGATATATTGCTCTGAAAGCTATCCCAGGAGAAAAGATTAAACAAAAAAAAGCGCCTACTTTTCAAAGCCTACTTCTCAATCTGCCCACATCAAAATAAGACAACTGGCCCTTTGAAGTCGAGGACACAGAGTTCTCAGCCAGCTTGCCTAAAATGGGGAGTGGGGGAGAAGGAAAGAAAGAAAGGAACGGAGGAAGAAAGGGCCTAGGAGGGGGAGGGAAGGAAGGAATGAAGGACGGAAGGAATGAATGAACTACTCTCTAAAATGATACAACTCTCTCACCTTGCCCAGATTTAATCAGGCACAAGAGTCTGAATTGAAGGCCAGAAAACCTACAACCTTGTTCATCAGAGCCCCAAGAAAATAGTTAACTGGTCAGAGAAACCTGGCCAGCTGGGTCAGCACCGGGTGATTTTTTAAAATCCTGTATAAACAGAAACATTGTTGTCCTCCTAGACGAAGTTCGGACAAGGCCTAGAAATGGCAGGGTGGGCGTGGATGGACACTGGATAGTCCTCCCAAGTTCTGAACAATTGGGTTCCCTCAAGATTGTACTGAGCTCAAAGTTTGGGGGCTCCTACGACTTCTTAGAATGAAAAGGAAAGGAACGGAATTCTTGTCCAGAATGGTGTTGACACAGCTCTCATCTGGGACATTTTTTGGCTCCCATCTCGTCTTCTATTCCACTTAAGCATTGGGTTCAAGTGTGTGGAAGCAGCAGCAGCAGCAGCAGCAGCAGTTCAGGCATGGGGACAGAAGAGGGCTTGCTCAAAAGAGACTTATGATTCCTATAAGAGGATGTTCCCGGAACACAGATGTTGATGACCCTTTTGAAACACAGTCCTTAGGGTTGAGTTATCAATAGTACTGACCCCACACCCAAGATATGCTGGACTTCTAACACTTCGACATGCAGAGTTAGACATCTTGGCTATGGCTGAGGTTATAACTCCCTTCCTTCCATACGCTCAGCCTGGCCTGTAGCCACACGCTTCCCACGCCCATGGAGGCAGGGCTCACAGACGAGTGCCCCAGTACCAAGGAGAACTGGTGAAAGAGTCTGGATGAATGAACACAACCCAAACTCTAGAGATCCAAGAATGTACCATATCCATCCGTGCAGCCCCAGCACATGCCACCGAGCCTGGCAGATAGTAGGTGCCTGAACATCTTTGACTTATTTGAATTAAATTGAATCCTTACAGGAACAACAATGCAGAGTATGAGCCCTATTGATGTTAGGCCTGGAGAATTTTCTTCATAAATAGAAAAATGATACATTATCTTGAAAGGACAGCAAAACGAAAAATGTAACATATTTCTCTCTGTTTTATTGGAACCCAGTTATCTTATTTTGCACAGAATCTGGCAGGGAAACATTTTGGCCAAGTTTCTATTATTACTGTTCTCACCAAGACCTTCTATATTAAGGATCACTGTTTATTGGCTGGACCAACCTGAAACCCAAATGTCTGAAGTTTGGGGAGCAGCATATGCTCACCATGGCAGCTTTGTATTGACATCATCGAAATTGTCTCCTACAACCTGTCTGCGACCCTAAACTTCTGCTGGCATCCATATTAGGAAGCTGAGGGAAAATGGAGAGCAGAGTGGACAGGGAGAAGTATAGTCAGGGTGGGAAAACATGAGAACCAGGTTCCCCTACAAACCATGGCAGCTGGAAAAAGGAGAAAAGACTGGACCACAGTCTCCACAGAATCTTGTTCTTTTTTCTCTGTATCTCAGACCAGTGGAAAGAGGCACTATTCCAAGCCCTGTGGCCAAAGAGTGGCATTTTTCTCAGGCACTAAACTCTACCAAAATAGTCAGAAATCATAAACCATTTGTAAATGACTCTAAGGGCATTTAGCAATGGATATGATCATTCACAAAGCAGCTGAAAGGATTTTATAGTCAATCTTTAGCTTGCTGTAGGGGTTCCATAACCCTGGTTGGTTCCAGATGCCTGGTCCCTGTGTAGAACTGTTTGAACAAAAGTATTAGATGCTGGAGAAAAAAAGGAAAAAAAAAAAAAAGTCCCCAGCTCTCTATGTCTTTTGTTTTCTTCTTTAATCACCTTTTTTTAATCTCCCTACAATTTCTTACTCTCATAAAACCCTTCCAGGATAATCTCATATCAAAGTTAGTAATTAAAAAAATTTGGGAAGATGTCATTTTTTAGTGATGAGACAATGTAAGACTGTAAAGACTAGACAATCTGGTTTAGAGCATATTCACCCTAATTTTGTCCATATCTGTACATATCTACCTTCCCTTTAATCCTGCCAGTGAGAGTCCAGCCTTGGCATGGCCTTTATTTGCTTCTCCAGCTTCTGATATGGCCTTCATCCTGTAGCTCATTGCTTGTCTCCTCCCTCTGTCTCAACATCCTTAAAGTAACTATTGAGTAATCTGATCCCTCTGGTGTAGCCTTGGGGCAACTTCTCAAAGACTTCCCCCTTGGACAACACCTCCAACACTTCCAAATCCACCCCCAGGAGCCAGTCTTGGAGGACCAACCTTGACAGAAAATGACTGTCAGGTCTAGAGGCAATGGATGAACTCTTGCTAAGTATAATCTAAAGACATCTTACCTGGCCTGCCCTAGGCCTAGCAAACCTCTACCTCCTCTCTGTTGCGTTAGCTTTCTTCTTTTTTTTTCCTTAAAAAAATTTTTTTTAGAGACAAGTTCTCGCTATGTTGCCCAGGCTGGCTTGAACTCCTGGGCTCAAGCGGTACTCCCGCCTCAGCATCCCAAGTAGCTGGGGTTACAGGTGCACACGACTGCACCTGGCCAGCTTTTCTGTTTATACTTTATAAGGTTCAATAATCTAGCAAATAAATTCATAATAGTTACGGGGCTCAAAAGTGAGACCATCTTTTGAGTTGTTCTCTCGAGCCACTGGATATTTGAAAATGGATATGGGGTCCATAGTAACAGTCATTTCAAACTCTCTTCAGCTTCCTGCTTATGTTTTACAGAGTTGGGGAACTGATCTAACCTCAACTATTATTTCAGTGTCCTCCTAATACAAGGGTTAGTCAGGGAATATATGAACCTAGAAATTCGTTTAGGCCTATCTTTGATGTTGAGTTCACAACACCCTGTTAGTGTGGCCAATGTGTTCCTTACATTACTATTACAATTCTTAACGCATACAGAAGCTCAGATCAGTATTACCTGGGTTGTAGTTAGGTAGCTTGGAGACTCCAGGCCAGGTGTCTTCTGTAGGGACTCCCAATACCTATACAAAGACAAAGAAAGATAAGGAAAGGTGAGGGGGGAGACGAGGTGGATGGAACGGGTATGGAGACATAGAGGACAGACCAGGGAGGAACAAGGAAGAATTAGGTATATGTCACATTATACCAGCTGATGTCTACGAGAAAGAAATTTAGTCTTTCCAGCATTTGTAGTTTCTTGGACAAAACCATAATGTATTCCTGTGTTCTCACTAACTCACTTGTTATTCTGAGGCAGAACATCCAGCCTTGCTTAAAGTTATATTCTCATCACTAAATATTTCTTACATGGTCACCATGCATTAGAATGCCCTGTTGGGAGTTAGGGATATAAAGAAGCCGGAGTGACTGTCCCTTTGCCTAATATCAGATGACCATATGTATGTTGACAGGAGACACTTGGCAGCTTAAGTTACGCCTCAGCACGGGCATTCAGCTGTTCCCTGATATGCTCAGAATAAAAAGGATTCAGGTTGCCGACCTTCAGGCAGTGGAATGTTGCCTAAAGATGACCTCAAACCTAACTGTCATCCTTTCTAGCAAATTCATCTCATCTGCTTGTTTTCTCCGTGGCCAGCAGCTTGGAATACGGTATTTGGTTTTCCACTGGTGGATTGTAACGGTAAAAACATCACTTGAAATTTGCTTTGGATTACCAGATTGAAGCTTTAGTTTTTAATTAAGATATATGAAAATAAAAGTCTTTTGGAGTCCACAGCCAAAACAGTTCAGATTTCCGATGGAGCTGTCTCTCACCATGATTTTCCCGGTAGGCGTTATGTTACTGTTCTTTTAAGATAATCACAAAAGCCCACAGTCAGTTGTATCTGTGAGCCAGAATAACATTGTTTTTGTGAAATTCTAATAAAACATTAGTAGCTTTCATTACACCACTACAATATATATCTTTTCTCTGAAGCATATCTCAATATAACTCTTTTCAGAAGTACTTCTTCCAGAGTCTAGTGGATCCATCTGTAAAGTGCTGGATATAGACGCCTGCCCAGTTGTTATGGCCGGAAGTCAACTGCCCACATGTGACTGAATATAATCAATGAAGAAGCCAAAATCTTAATATCTATCAGTTTCCTAACTAGGACTCTGGTTGAGAGGTATACTTTTTGGTGCCTATTAAGCTTGTCTTCAAACAAAAGAAGTGCTCTTTTCCCTCATATAAATTAAAAAATCATGCCACCTAGTAAAATTGTCCTTCTTTGGTTCTTTCCCTAAACAAACTGAAAAGTGACTGAGAGGATTATAGGCTTTTCCTATCAACCACCCTGAGCCTGAGGGAACACTAAGAATCCTGGAATCCATTTTGAAAAACCAACTGGACTAATTCTTCTTTTGTGGGAGATGGCCAGGGGATGGGCAGCTAATTCTTCTTTTTTAACCTACTATTGTATGTACTTGCACAGATGCATGTGTAAACAAGTGCTTGTGATTCCCATGTACCCACACATCCTCTCTTAGCTGGCAAAGAACAATGAAAAAAAGCAAAGATAACGAACAGAAAACAATACAGGAAATATGTAGCTTTACATTCATGGATTCTTTAAGGTGAAATATCCCGGAATTCTTGATTACTTTGTATTATATTTAACTAAAGCCAAGAACGCGGACACCCAAAATTTTTTAAAATCTTATGTTCAAAGCTTTAAGCTTGAAATTTTAAAAGTTTAAACAAAACTTTTGATGCTCAGTTTCTATTTGAAAGTTATTGAATTATTTTTCATTTGAGGAAATTACTAAATCTCCCCTTCACTGTCTGGGAAACTGAAAACCAAAAATTGTTGATTTACTCCCTCCC
This sequence comes from Daubentonia madagascariensis, assembly GCA_023783475.1. NCBI lineage: Eukaryota > Metazoa > Chordata > Mammalia > Primates > Daubentoniidae > Daubentonia > Daubentonia madagascariensis. The sequence continues at coordinate 9,262,492 of JAKFHU010002088.1, forward strand.
TGAAGGCTCTTAAAAGGCAGCTAGTGAGTGCAATGTTTTAAACCACAGTGAGCTACAGGGCTGTTTATCTGCCTTTGTTGGAATGGAAACTAAAGGCATTTTGATTAATGGATTTAAAGTCTTCATAGTTTTTTCTGATTTTAGAACTAAATCCAGGATTATTTCAAAAAACACTTATTGAAAGAATTAGAGTTTTAAAAATTGGTCAGAAAGTGGTGACAGTTATTATTTAGACGTAAACATACACACACACACACACACACACACACGCATTTCAGAAACATGGTAAAATAAAGATTCAGGACTTCTCAATATGTCCTTATTCCTAGGAGTGAGATCTTAGTATAAATGTAGAGGAAAATTGTGGTTGGGAGATTTAGAATGGACCCATTGCCTTCAAAGAAGCAATTCCACCATCAAATATCATAGAGCTTGAAATAGCTTTCCTATTTTCATCTGTGTAGACCAGATTTAGTAAAACACAAATTCAGGAACTATTCGTAATCTATATAATTTTCTAAGCTGCTTCACAGGCAACAAAAAGTGAAAATAGCCAAATTGGAATATATCAAATTAAAAAGCTTCTGCACAGCAAAGGAAACAATCAACAGAGTGAAGAGACAACCTACAGATGGGAGAAAATATTTGCAAACCATATATCTGATAAAGGGTTAATATCCAAAATATATAATAGCAAGAAAACAAATAACTCCATTAAAAAATGGGCAAAGGATCTGTTATGATTTAAATACGTGTGTTCCCTCCAAAATTCATGTTGAAACTTAATCCACAATACAACAGTATTAAGAGGTGAGGCCTTCAGTAAGTGATTAGGCCCCAAGGGCTCTGCCCTCATGGATGGGAGCAATGCCCTTATAAAAGGGCTGGAGGAACTAGCTAGGCCCTTTTTTTCTTCTGCCCTTCCATCATGTGAGGACACAACATTCATCCCCTCTGGAAGAAGCAGCAACAAGGCACCATCTTGAAAGCAGAGACTGAGCCTTCACTAGATACTGAACCCACTGGTGCCTTGATCTTGGGCTTCCCAGCCTCTGGCACTGTGAGAAACAAATTTCTGTTCTTTATAAATTGCTCAATCTAAGGCATTTTGTTATAGCAGCAGGAATGGACTAAGACAGGACTTCAATAGACATTTCTCAAAATAAGACATACAAATGGCCAATAGATACATGAAAAAATGGTCAACAGCACTAATTATCAGAGAAATGCAGGTTAAGACCATGGTGAGATATCATTTCATGCCTGTTAGAATGGCTATTATGAAAAAGACAAAAGATAAGTGTTCGTGAGGATCTGGAAAAAAGGGAACACTTGCATATTTCCACAAATATTTTTGTGGAAATATAGTACAGCCATTATGAAAGATGGTATGGAGGTTCCTCAAAAAATTAAAAATGGAACAACCATAAGATCCAGCAATCCCACTACAGGGTATGCATCCATAGGAAATGAAATCAGTATGTTGAAAGGATATCTACACTCTAATGTTCATTGCAGTATTAGTCACAATAGCGAAGATATGGAATCAACTTAAGTGTCTATCAGCAAATGAGTGGATAAAGAAAATATGTTATATATACAAAATGGAATACTATTCAGCCTTAAAAAAGAAGGAAATCCTGTCATTTGTGACAATATAGATGAACCTATGCTAAGTGAAATAAGCCAGATATGGAAAGACAAACACTGCATGATCTCACTTATATGTGAAAACTAAAAAAGTTGAGCTGGGTGCAGTGGCACATGCATGTAGTCCCAGCTACTTGGGAGGCTGAGGCAAGAGGATCACTTGAGCCCAGGAGTTCAAGGCTGTAGTGTGCTATGATTATGTCCTGGGCAACACAGTAAGATCCCATCTCTAAAAAGAAAAGAAAATGATAGGAGCTACAATATTCTCTTTACGTTTTGTTTAAAGAAGTCACAACTTCATGGAGCCAGAGAATCAAATATTCTGAGATCCAGAAAGGTTGGTTATACAACTTGTTCTACCTCATATCAGAAGTTAGAGCTGTGTTCAAAACTCATGAATTCTGACTCCAGGCCACTATTATTTCTAATATGTTTACTTGTTTTAAATTTGTAATGAGTTGTCATAAATGTCAAAATGAAGTTCCTTTGACTTACTGTAGTGTGGTTAGGATAATGGTAGATGTGGACGTGGCTTCCTGGGCAGGACTGTTGGACTGATATGCTAAGACATGTTTGTTTCTGGTGTGTATCACTCATTTGTTAGTACTTTACATTCAAATTCAAGTCCAAATTCTTTCATTTACTGAATTGCCTAAAACATCCTTCAGGTGGCCAGTGTCAGTCACCAAGGTCAGATCTGGAAACTTGAACTAATAACTAGAGAGTCATCAGGTCTTGGAAAACATATAGCCCACTCTTTCTGTTCTATGATTTCTAAGTGCTGTGCTAAATACAAAAAACTGTAAAATGATTGCTTTTTAAATGTGTGGTCATTTAAAAATGGTATGAAATATTTTAAAAATCTGTTTATACCCAACTCTTCAAACACTGATAGCATACAAGGATATACTTACATTCTTTCAAATATTCTACCTTTCAAATATTCTAATAGCACTTCTTATTTCAATATTACAATTTGTATTAATTTACATGCATACATAGTTTATGTTTCTTTCACACATATTTACTTATACTTCCCTCATCACCCCACCTAGAGTGAACAACATTAAAAAATACAGATCATGCATTTTTCTCATTCTTTTCTTTTTTCATTGGTTTATAGCTTCTTACACAACCTTGTAGAGTAGTTATACACGGTGAATGTCCACTAAGTGTTGTTAGAAACTAGGAAAAACTCTTCAAATATGTAAAAAGTCATTTCAGGAGCAGGTCTAGGCAGTGCTTCCTCTATTGTGGATAAGAAGTGATAACCACTAAGTAGAAGAATAGAACAATTAGGTTAAATATCAGGTAATGCTTGTTGAAGTTAGGTTATTTAAACATCTCTACAACAATTTTTATGAGAGAGGAAGAAAAGAAATGTTTATTGAGCACTTAGGGTGCACGGATCTTACTATGCATTTGATCTTACGGAATTCACACAGCAAGATTAGAAAGTTGTTATCACTATGCCCATTTTACAGACAAGAAAACTGAAGTTCAGAGAGACTACATAACTTACCCACATTCATTTATCTAGAAAGTGGCTAGAATTCAAACCCAGGTCTTCTGACTCCAAAGCCATTACATTAGGTTGCCTCCAGCTTAGATGATATTACAGCATCCAGTGATGTGATTTGAAGATAGCATTCATTTGTCTTACACAGGAGTTTTGAGGAAAAAGCCTTTGGGCTTGGAAAATATTTTTTAGTTTGTGAATGCTTCCCAATTATTTCCATGTTCCCTCACAATATTCCCCATGTTTCCAAAAGAAAATTTAATGTCAGTGATTAATCTCTATAAAATGTATAAATTTCACAAAGTACATTTTATTTTAGCCAGATGACAAGGAGCAGGATCCGGGATAGCAAGTGATAAAGTACCCCCCGCCACCCCTGTTTAAAGCACCTTGACACATTCTACAATGTGGACAAACCTCGAAAATATTATAAGTGAAATAAGCCAGATACAGAAAGGCAAATGTTGTATGATTCCACTCGTATGAGGTACTTAGAATAGGCAAATTCACAGTGATAGAAAGTAGACTAGAGGTTGCCAGGGCCTGGGAGGGAGGGGAGATGGGGAGTTATTGTTTAATAGGTGCAGAGCTTCTGTTAGGGATGATGAAAAAGTTCTGGAAATGGGTGGCAGTGATGGTGGCACAACAATGTGTATATACTTAATGCCAATAAACTGCACATTTAAAAATGGTTAAGACAGTAAATTTTGTTATGTATATTTTACCACAATTTAAAAAATCACCAAAGAAAGGAAATATACAAATGACTATATTATGACTATAGTATGACTATAGTACTATATAAAGCACATAAAACAAAGCATATCATGGTGCAAATGAGGTAGGGATAAATAATGAATAAAGAAGTGAACCACACACACACATACAAAGGTACTTTGACACCTTAGGAATTTGGTTGTGGATGAGCATAATAAATAGTATGCTCCCCTAATACTAACATGGAAAGCTTCTGTTTTATCAGGCTTCTATGAAAATTTAGTGTCTTGTCTTCAGTTGACAAAGATCCAGGGCCAAATGGCAGAATTAGAACTGGGGGTGGCAAGGCAGGGACGTGGCTAAGTAGAAATGGCAGAAATTGTCCTGGGAGGTTGAGACAACAGTAATAATAGGGCCCAGGAGACCCAAATGTCATCAGTGGGATGGATTCATGGGCTGCTGTGGGACAACAGGGGGCTTCCTGACCACACATCCCCGAGGGGCTCATACTTGTGGCAAACACCAGAGTTTCCACAACCTTAATATATGGCTTAATATCTCAAAGCAGATGGACTGCTTCATTCGTCTGTAAGGCAAATTTGGTTCAAAATTTGAAACGCAGATATTTCATTTTCTTAAGAGGAATTATTCCCTTACCTCCCAGATCTTCTCCAGCTGTTCAAGGATGTTGGAAACCCCAGGAAATAAAGGCTGACCCTGGAACATTTCAATAAAGATGCAGCCTGCACCCCTAGGAAAGGAAACGAGAATAAACCCGACACTTCAAAGAAATCATACATGCACAACTGGACTACTAGAATTTCTCCTCCTGAGAAATACTTTAGGGGCAGTTAAATTGGGACTACATGATATTAAAATTCTTGGGCCAAAAACCAGTCCCCATGTCAAACAAAAATAAAAACAACCCTCAGCTTTTTGTTAAAATGCTACTACCTGCAGTAGTTAGGAACACAGTATAGTTAGCCAACATTTTATGTCATTCAATCTCATTTTATGAGAAGAGGGGAAAGTACTGCATCCCCAAATTGCATACCCCTTTTCACTGAATCTAAGATGCTATCATTGTAAGAAGCATCATTATTTTATGTTATCATTAAGAAACAAAAAACTACAAGTTAAACGAGGAATGATCAGAATGTTTATTTATACTTATTGAAAGGGCTGCTATAAGTTTAATTAGACATAGATTATTTTATCATATATCATATTTGTACATGCAAAAAAAAAAAAGGAACATTAACCGAAATAAATTGGTTTAGGTATTCCTAAAACTTTTTCACATTCAGCATTTGACTTAGACTCTTTGATATCTGTGTTTACCCGTGGTATCATCCTCTATATTAAGAGTTTGGTGATGCAGCATTTCTTAAAATAATCCACAAAAGAGCTAAGAATCACTGGTGCTGGGCTCCTAAACTGGCTTTGCAATTATGTAGCATTAGCTTACTTTTGACTCCTGCTTAAAGAATGTTGCTAAACATGTCTGATTCACTCCTTTTCCACAACCATTTGCTTCTTAGGGGTTAAAAAAAGAAAAAAGAAAAAAAGCTCTCTTGCTTGCATTGCTTGCAGGGTTTAATTCCAAGTCACTGACACCCTTCTGCAAGGTTTTTGTTTTTTTTTTTTTCATTATACAAGTTTTGATGCCAGCTTATTTGATGTTCACACATGTGCAATCCTAACTAGTCACAACTGCATGCAGCCTGGCTGGTATCTATTGTAAGATGTTACTGATTATAAGATGCATCTTGATTGAACAGAAAATGTGCATTTTTAAGTAGATTAAATAGAGTAAGATGTAAATTTTCTTTCCTATATGATCAAACTGGAGGGGAATTCCTGAAAGACAGGAAGCAGTAAGATTTATTTTGCTTACAATGAACATTTTTATTCTCGTAAGTCTTTTTTTTTTTTGAGACGGGGTCTTGCTCTGTCACCCAGGCTGGAGTACAGTGACACGATCATAGTTCACCGCAGTCTCAAATTCCTGGGCTCAAGCGATCCTCCTGCCTCAGCCTCCTGAGTAGCTGGGACTACAGGCACATGCCACCATGCCTAGCTAATTTTTCTATTTTTTGAGATGGGGTCTTGCTATGTGGTCCAGGCTGGTCTCAAACTCCTGGCCTCAGAAGATCCTCTGGTCTCAGGTATCCTCCCACCTCGGCCTCCCAAAGTCCTGGGATTATAGGCATGAGCCACTGCACCTGGCCTCATAAGTCTTTTGAGTGTTAAAAATGGTTCAGGTGACTGATTACAGACATTATCCCCACGGTCCCAACTGTTTTTTGAACTCCAAATCCCTTTCACTATACCTCACAATTTTGCAAACTCCCTTAATCATTTTGCCATTTTTGTGTTGCATGATAAAGAAGGGAATTTAAGTAAAACATCTTATTATAATCATATTATTAAAGATTTATTATCAAGTTTATTTAATATGGTCTTTAATTTAATATATGGAATATATTTAATTACATATGATAAATTTTTACTTTTTCCATAAGACTGTAAACACATGCTGTTTAATTTGCTTTTCATCAATTGTATAAGAGAAAGCAGATTTCTTGACAATCAGGTTTAAAAACGATTTTTATCTTGTGTCTAGTTTGGGGACAGAATATATATTAAAGAAAAATTGAAATTTAATTGTATCTTATCATATCAAAATAGGCAAAAACTGTTTTCATGATCTAATATTTGGTTTGAACTTAATCAACTGGCTTTTTCTTAGGATCTTGGAAATTAGGATCTTGTAAATAAAAAAAAGATATCAGACTGATTTTGCAAGAACATTTTTTTCCCTCAAACAACAGGGTGTTTTTATTTCCCAATTTAAAAAAAGCCAATTTGAATATAATGGCCACATATTTTTCTTTTTACTAATTTTTGCTGTATAAGAAACATTTTCATATGAGCTACAAGAATTTTGATCAGACAAATGTAACTCATGAATCTGGTAAAGAGTATCTTAAGGTGAATTTGTAGAATTCTTGTTATTTTAAAGCTTCGCATTAACTTGTAACTTGTATCTGTGTTCTTTTTGCTTCCTGTCTTTAAAACAACAGATACAAAAAGTATAAATGAGGGGATGGGTAAATTCACATCTAACCTGTACAACGCACACTATCTGGGTGATGGGCACACTTATATCTTTGACTCAAAGGGTACAAAAGCAATTTATGTAACCAAAACGTTTGTACCACTGTAATATTCTGAAATTTAAAAAAAGTATAAATGAAACACTATATGAAGGAGAATAAAAGTGATGGAATACTGTGAAAACAAACCACCCTGGTTGCTAGCAATTGTGAGCTAAGACGTAAGCCAACTGAGAAACCTGGTCAGTGAGCACCACCAAATGGTCTCCACCCTGCCCCCCTGCTTTCTCCATATGCACTCAAAAGGCCTCAGACCATTTTGTTTTGAAGCGAAAAATAAATGTGTGTGTATAAAACATATATGTAATGGGTTTATTACTTGATTATAAAATAGAAATGGAAATGTATTGGCTTTTAAAGACTTAGACCAATGCTCCATCCAGTTCCCAAACACCTTTCAGAAACCCAGGGGCTCACAAAGCACTAGAAGGCTTGATGGCATTTTAAACAAGGTTCAAAAAATATAGTCATTCCTAGATTTAACCTGTAGTCCACTTTTTTTCCTCCCCCAAAAGGCTTTCATTGCTTAGAAAAAGCTTGTTGCCTTTCATGGTATCTTTTCATACCGGTGGCTGTAGGCAACCAAGGAGGCCTTTTGTTACACAATTTCTTAGTGTCCTTCATCTTTTACACCATTAGGATGGTGTACAAAATTATGTAAAGTATATTGGCAAAAACTAGAGCATTCAGGCCGTTATACAAAGTACTATTATACAAAGTAATATAAGAGGTTGGGAGTGGTGGCTAATGCCTGTAATCCCAATGCTTTGGGAGGCCGAGGTGGGAGGATCACTTGAGGCCAGGAGTTTGAGACCAGCCTGGGCAACATAGTGAGACCCCATCTCTACAAAAAATATTTAAAAATTAGCCACTCAGTAGCTCAAGGTTACAATGAGCTATGATTATGTCACTGTACTCCAATCTGGGTGACAGAGCAAGACCCTGTCTCAAAAAAACCCAAAAAAACCCCAAAACAAAACAGTAATACAAGATGTTTGTGTTACAGAGACAAAATGCTAATATTTGGTTTATATGGTTGAAATTCTCCATTTGCACTTCAGGGCAGGATGAAACTTTCCTTATCTAACAAATCTAGAGCCTAAGGTTACTCATAATGTATATATATTTACTCACTATGTACATACAGTGTGTGTGTATGTGTGTGTACTTGTGCATGCCTTTAGCACACCTACATGACAGACAAAATTCCTAAGTCAATTCTATTTCAGTACCTGAAATATGCATAAGTACCATAAATATCAATGCATTGATAACAAAATAAGTCTGCACATTTTAAGTTTGAAAGATGTTTTCTAGGTATAAGCATTGTTCTTTAAAAATAATACAATTTATCTTCCTTTTTTAATTTGTCTTTAGAACTGTTTTATTTTTTTATTTGCTTCTTAAATTTAAGAATATGAGCTGTGTGGCTATCATCTATTTTGTCCATCCCTGACTAGCCTTAAGCAAACATTTTAAACATTCTGAACATTCAGGTCCAGATAGGGAACCAGCTCCTATTTCCTTTTATTCTTCTGTTTTGTTCTTAAATCTTCATTCCTGGGGCTCCTCTTACCCTACATATCTTTAGGCTTCTCAGAGGATTTCTGTTCATGTAGAAACCCTTGGGGCAGCCCATGTAGATGAAGGGGAACTTCACATGCAGGAGAACAAAAAGACCAGGGTGACATCAAACAGTGAATCCTTCCAGAAGGGAGAGACACACTGGGTCGTTTTATTACTCCAACTGTGGTTCTTCGGTCAAGCTAGAGGAAGCAGCTTACATGTTTTCTGCTTTTTCTGGCCCTCTTTCTAACTTTTTCTCTATTCTGAGCATGAACGAATTCTTCCATAAAAGAGAAGAAGATTCCTCAAATTCCTTAGGCAATCCCTGGAGGGAAAAAAACATCTCAGGGGTTTTAGGCTTTTCAGAGGTGCAAGGAGCATATAAAAATGTTGTTGGGAGAAATGAATCAGTATTTCATTTTTCACTGTTGAAATGAATTCAGAACAACATAATATGGCAGTGACATGACGTTTCCATTTGCTTTTCTCTGGATCACTCTTTATATTTGGAAGTTTGCAGTGAGAAACCTGTCAGTAAAGGATCTCTCAGGCAGAAACAACTTTCCACAGTCCTAAAACCAGCAGCTGCTTAAAGTCAGCACTGAACAGAGGACCTTGTGTGCCAAAATAAATCCTTCTTGAGAACTCAGCGTACTATGTAGGACATGGACGAAACTTGAAAACATTATGATAAGCAAAATAAGCCAGACACAAAAGGACAAATATCGTACGGTTCCACCACTTATATGAGGTACCAAGAATAGTCAAATTCACAGAGATAAAAAGTAGAATAGTGATTACGAGGGGCTGAGGGGAGGAGGTAATAGGAAATTATTGTATAATGGTACAGAGTTTCAGATGATGAAAAGTTGTGGTGATGGTTACACAACAGTGTGAATGTACTGAATGTCATTGAATTATACACTTGAAAATGGCTAAAAATGGTAAATGTTATGTTATGTATATTTTAACATAATAAAAAAAAGCAAAAAAATTAAAAACAACAGCAGTGTAATCACCCTAAAATATTGAGTTTTTCTCACTAAAGTCCCTCATGGAATCTTTTAAGGTCTAAAAAGATAGCAGAAAGACAGAAGAAAAGATGTTGGTTGCAAGCATTGGGAGTAACCAATATGTCCTACTTGCACGTTTTCCATAATTAACCAGAGCCCCTGTTCATTTGCTCTGGGCCCCCCACGGACACTGCTGCCACCAGGCTTCTTGTGAGAAAGGCTCTTGCATTGCATGTTATAATTGGGTTCTCTAAGACAAAGGGGCTAATGCTCACCCACTGTCATCTGCCTCCTACAAAGGCATTCAGTTTGGACCCTATGGGGTTGCATGGCCTAGCAGAATAGGATTTTTTTTTCCTTTTCATCCTTTGTTAATTGGAAATCTTCTCCCTACTCAGTCCTCTCTTATCACTTTGAAAAGAGAGAGAAAAAAATGGGGGGAGGAGAATCTCAATGTAAACATCCAATATCTAGCAACAACTTTGAGAGTGAACAAATATAGCAAACTCAATGGAAGATGCCTATTGTTCTATTTCTAGATTACATTTTAGTTTTACCAGGCAAACAACAATAATCATGGAATGAATAAGAGTAACGACAATAATTTTAACTTATAATTGAATTTTTATATTGTAAGTGTCATCATTATTCATGGTTAAATTCATGAAACACTTACCAAGTTTTTGTATAAGCTGTAAAAAGTTCTTTAAGGGAGACTTAAAGAACTGGTAGATTAGCTGAAAAAATTACCCAGAACGTAGCACAGAAAGTTAAAGGAGATTAAAAATATGAAGGAGAGAATAAGAGAGATGGATAATAGAAGAATACAGTCTAATAATATTTCTCAAGAAAGAGAATAGAGAGAATAGAACAGAGGCAATATTAAAAAAGAAAATGGTTCATGAAAGACATGAATTCATAAATGGAAGAAGCACAATATATAACAAGCAGGGTAAGTAAAAAGAAATCCACACTAGACATCTCATAGTGAAAACTGCATAATAACAAAGGCAAAGAAAAAATTCTGAAAAACATCCAAAGAAAATGAGAGATCATCTGCAAAAGGAAGACAATAAGGCTAAAAGCAAACTCTTCTATGGCAATAACCGAAGACAAAGGGGGAGAATTACATCTTTAAAATTCTGAGAGAAAATAACAATCTAGAATTGTATCCCCAGCAAAACTACCTTTCAACAATGAGGGTTTATCTTTGGAAAACAAAAAGAGAGTTTGCCATCAACAGGCCTACACTGAAGAAAATTCTAAAAGATTTATTTCAGGAGAAAGGAAAATTATTCCAAAAGTGAGATCTAAAGGAATAATGAACAGCTTTAAATTTATTTGCACTTAATGAAAATAGCTTCAGGCTGGGAGCAGTGGCTCACACCTGTAATCCCAGCACTTTGGGAGGCCAAGACGGGAGGATTGCTTGAGACCAGGAGTTCAAGACCAGCCTTGGCAACATAGTGAGACCCCATCTCTACAAAAAATTTTTTAAAATTAGCCAGGTATAGTGGTGCCCACCTAGAATGCCAGCTACTCAGGAGGCTGAGGCAGGAGGATTGCTTGAGCCCAGGAGTTTGAGGTTACAGTGAGCCATGATTGTGCCACTGTACTCCAGCCTGGGTAACAGAGTGTGACCTTGTCTCTAGAAAAAATGAAAAGAAAAACAACAACAAAAGCTACAAACAGAAAATAGCATCAAAATTATATAAAGCAAAAATGGATAGAAATCTGACAAATCAACAACATAGTAATTTCAACATATGTTTCATTGGTAAGTTAAATAGACAAAAATAATATAAAGAAGATTTGGATAACACAATTAACAACCTTGAATTTTTGACCATGCTCAAAAACCTGTACCCAACAATTAGGGAATACACATTCTTCTCAAACACACACAAAATAATTACAAACACTGATCATGCACTAGGCCAGTGCTTCTTACACTATCTTTGGTAAAAAACAAGGTTTTTTGCAATTTTTTGGCACTTTTAATTTTGAAATAATTTCAAATTTACAGAAAAGTGGCACGAAGAGTAGCAAGAACTCTCATATCTTTCAGATCCATCCATTGTTAATGTTTTGCCACTTTTATTCCATTATGTTCTTTATATCTCTAGCTATCTATTTTTTCTGAAGCATTAGAGAGTAAATCACAGATATCACAACTCTTCACTCCTAAATACTTGTATGGGTATTTTCCAAGAACAAAAACATTCTCTTATATAACAACTGTACATTCATCAAAATCAGGAAATTTAACATTGCTCTAATATCACTGTCTAATCCACAGTCCATACTGAAATATCACCTATTGTCCTTGCAGTGTTATAGCTACATTTTCCCCAGGAGCCAATCCTGGGCCGTGTATGGCATTTAGCTGGCAAGTCTCTGTAGTCTCCTTTAATCTGGAACAGTTACTCAGTCTTTCTGTGCCTTTTAAAATCTTGACATTTCTAAAGGGTACAGGCCAGTTACTTTACATAATAGAATGTCCCCCAAACTGGGTTTATCTCATGTCTCCTCATGATTAGATTTAGGTTATTTGCTTTTTTCCCCCAGAAATACCACGTACATTGTATTGTATTCTTCTCAGTATATCATATTTGGAGACACGTGACGTCAGTTAGTCCCATAAGTCATCATATTAACTTTAATCATTTGGGTAAGATGTTGTCTGCCAAGTTTCTCTATTGTAGAGTCACTATTTTTTTCCCTTGTAATTAATAAGTAATTTGTGAAGAGGTACTTCAAGATTATGTGACTGTCTTATCCTTCATCAAACTTTCCCCCTCTAGTTTAGCATTAATGATTCTTATTTCAACCAATTACTACTATATTGGTTGCAAATTAGTGGATTTTCTAACTCTTGTCGTTTCTTCTCCAGCTATTAGTTGGCATTCTCCTGTGAGGAGGAGCTTCCCTTCCCGTCTGTCTAACTAGCTAACTAGCTGCATGCACTTAAAGTATTCTTATTTTGTTCAATGGGTTATAAACCATTACTCTCACTTTACTTTGATGCTCAAGTTGTCCCAGATTTGGCCAGTGGAAGCCTCTTCAAGCTGCTTCCCATGTCCTTTTGACATGTTCCTGTCATTTTTTGATCACTTTGTAAGAAAATTTTCTGGTCCAACAAGATGCTCCAGGCTCACCTTGTACTTTCCCTGCCCTAGCTTTAGAATCAGCCATTTCTCTAAAGAGTCCTGGTTCTTTTTAATAGAGAATGGTATTAAGAAATCAAGATCTGGGTGGCAGACCAACACTTATGTAAAATACAATAATAATAAATTTCTTTTTAAAAAAATATATGTGGCATTATAAAACACAAATTCTTTCTGATGGAACCCACCTTATTCAAGGCCTCAAAGAAATCCCACAAATAAAATTCCAAGGCAGGGCTGGGTGTGGTGGCTCATGGTTACAATCCTAGCACCTGCTAAGGCAGGAGGATCGCTTGAGGCCAGGAGTTCAAGACCTAGCTGGGCAATAGCAAGACCCTACGTCCACAAAAAATAAAAAACAAAAATTAGCTGGGCACAGTGGCTCACACCTGTAACCCCAGCACTTTGGGAGGCCGAGAAGGGAAGATCGCTTGAAGCCAGGAGTTCAAGACCAGCCTGGGCAACATAGCAAGACCTTGTGTCTACAAAAAATTTAAAAACTATCTGGGCATGGTGGCACGTACTTGTAGTCCCAGCTACTCAGGAGGCTGAGGCAGGAGGACCACTTGAACCCAGGAGTTTGAGGTTGCAGTGAGCTATGATGACGCCACTGCATACTCCGGCCCACATAACAGAGACCCTGTCTCAAAAAAAAAAAAAAAAAACCAAGGCAAATTAGCATATGACTGCCAAAAACAACTAAACAGAGATGGAAAAAACATACCATATGCAAGAACCAAAAGAAACAATAAACAATGAAATAGACTTATAAGAACCTTTGCTTTAGATGTGTAAGACCTTAGAGAGAAAATTACACAGCTTTATTAAAAGTCATTAAAGAACTAAGCAGATGGAGCAATATACCATGTTCAAAAATTGGAAGACAATACCATATTATAAAGATGCTGATTATCCTCAAAGTGATCTACAATTTCTATTCCAATGAAAATCCCACTAAGATTTTTCATGAAATTTGAAACACTGAATCTAAAATTTATGTGAAAAATCAGAAGGGAAAAATAGCCAAGACACTTGTGAAGAAGAAGATGAAGTGGGTGGGCAGACTTGTCCTATGACATATTCACTATTATTATAAGCTATAGAAATTAAGACAGTGCGGCACTGGTACAAGACAGACAAATTGACAGAATAGAGAGTCCAGAAACAGACCTGTGCATTTATGGAAACTTGATATATACGAGATTTGGTGTGGCACATCACTGAGGAAATTGGGGTGAGACAACTGTTTAGCATATACAAAAGTAAATTTCAATGCATTAAGGATTTTAAACGAAAGGAAAAACTTCGCAACCTTTAAAAGAACATATTGGACAATATCATTCTGACCTCAGGGAAAGAAGGAGTTTTTAAACAAGAAACAAAAAGGGCTAACCATAAAAGAAAAGACTGATAAGGTCAGTGATATTAAAATTAAGAACTTTGTTCAAAAAGACATCAAGATGTGAAAACATAAGCTCTGAACTGGGAAAGGCTACTTGCAATACACATAACCGATAAAAGATTAGTATCCAGAATATATGAAGAACGCCTATAAATCAATAAAGAAAGGGAGGGAGTTAGGGAGGGAGACAGAGAGTCAGAGAGAGACGGAGAGATCAAGAGAAAATGAACAAAAGGCACAAACAAGCATTTCATAGAAGAAAAAACACAAATGGCAAATAATCCATGAAAAGATGTCCAATCTCATTAGTAGTTCGGGGAATGCAAATTTAGATCACAACATGATACCGTTCTACCCACTCGATTAGCAAAAAGAAAGAAATCTGATAGTACAAAGTCAGTGCAGGTGTGGATAAGGGACTATAATACACTGCTGGTGTATCAATTGTTACAACCACCTTGGAAAACAATTTGGTGCTATTTGAAGTTGAACATTCACATACCCTGTGACATAGCAAATCTATCCATAGGTGAGTACCCTAGAGAAATCCTTAAATATAAATAACAAGTCTGTTCAAAATAGAAACAAAAAATCAAAAAACAAATTAAGTAATTGAAATGTTCACCAATAGAAAATAAAGTATAACTATATAGATCAACATGGATGAATCTTAGAAACATACTGAGTGAAAATAACTAAGTCGCAGAAGATTAAAAGCAATATAATACCATTTTTATAAAAGCCCAAAAGCAGGTAAAACAAAATAACATTTTTTAGAATACAAATACTGTTTTAAAAAGTGGTAGGAGAAAGCTGACAGTGGTAGGTTAAAGCCCCTCTAGTGGAGGGGGCAGGTTGATGGGAAAGGAACACAAGTCGATGGGGTAGTATAGATTATGTTCTAGTCGTTGCACAGGCTAGCTAGTGGGTTCATGGAGTTTATTATGCATCTTAATCTACCTCAGCTTTCTCAATCATGATGCTACTGACATTTTGGGCTGGATAAATATGTGCCTTGGGGGGCTGTCCTTTGCATTGTAGGGTGTTTAGTAGCATCTCTAGTCTCTACCCACTTGATACCCGTGGCACCCCCAACCCCTACCCAGCTGTGACAACAAAAAATGTTCCCAGATATTGTCAAATGTCCCCTGGGGAGCAAAATTGCCCCTGATTGAGAATCACTGATCTACATATATGCTATATATATCTTTGAATGTGTTAAATATTCCATAATAAAACAAAGTTTAAAATTGATGGGTGGAAGTTTCACTCTGTCTGTGAAACACAACTAGGAAGCCATCATTAAGAGCTGAGTAAGCCAGAGCCTACAGAACGCCTTTGAAGTGACAGTGCAGAGCAGTGTGAGCTGACAGTTTCAGGAGGGTTTTGACTAGCAAATGATATTTCCAGAAATGGTACCAGGTATCAGAAATCAATGACACTAGATACTGGAGGAAAATTTCTGCAACCTTTGTCAATTCTTTGGGAAATCTAAAAGCTTAGTTTAGCCTTTTAGGACACCATTTAATTTTTTTTAAAAATCTACTATTGATTTTTGAAGACAGAACTTTGTATTTTTATATAAACCCTTTCTTCCAAGGCATTGAGAAAGCTCCATATATTTTATTACCTTTGAGGAGCTGGCTATGTCTCCAAAGTCCCCACACATCTGAATGTGGCCCCCAAATGGCTGGGAGGTCTCCAGGAATAAGATTCAGATAATGTGACACTGCTGTTGTAGGATGACGAGTGCCTGAGGTCCCACACTCACTAGCCTGAGAGCCTCCCCGACTACGTGCCTCTACTTGATAGCACCTATCTGGTTCTTTTGCTCACACTATAGTTCCACTTAACCCTGGATAGGGAGAGTTTATTACCCTCATCTTAAAAATGAAGAAACTAGACATAAAGAGGATACATGACTTTTTCAAGATATCAGAATCCAGAGTACTTAATTAGAAATAGAATTGGCATGAAAGTCAGGTCTCCTGAATTTTAATCGTTAGACTTTTTTCACCAGGCTCTGAACTGTGTTTGCACAGATGTGTGTGTGTGTGTCTGTTTGTGGTTTGGGGGTATATGTGTGTTTCTCTGAGGACAAGGTGTCAAGGAGGAGAAAAGGCAAAGGATTGAAGAGAGGGGTCAGGGGAGGGTCGGTAGAAAGAGCATCAGATTCAGAAGATGCCTTGGGCACGACCTCTCTGGGTCTCAGTTTCTTTAACTGTAAAAACTCGCAGAATGATTACAAAAATCAAATGAGATGTGTACTTGAAAGTATGGCATGTTTCTGTATAAATATTAGTGATTGTCATTATTAGAATTATTATTAAAAATATAATATAGATGATAAAGCCACCCTCATGGATAGGATGACCCACATTTTCTTCATTTTCTTGGCACTCACTCTTACCATATGTCCAGCTCAGAAGAATATTCAGTGGCTCCCAGCAAAGCATCAGGAGGCCGATACCAGAGGGTCACGACTTCTGAAGAGTATGTCTGGCTGGGAATGGACTTGGCTCGAGCAAGACCTGCCCAAAGAGGAAAAGCATAGAACCCATTGTCCTGCGCCTTCCTGAGGAGGCATGGTGATGCACTGTACCAGGGAAATACGACTGGCAGAGTAAACAACATTTAAAAAATAACACACAAACTTTGGGTGCTTTTAATACAACTACTCACTGCTTGGACCCTGTATATCACTTCGTCAAGTGAATTTCTCAAATTTTGGCCCACTTTGCAACTAGATGTAGCCTTCTTGGCAGCTAAATATGGTCAGGTGACTACATTTTTGCCTATATGATCTGAACAGAGGAGATTGTGAACTTCCAGACCATGCCTTAATGGAGAGGTTAAGTGTTGTCTTCCCTGTTCTCCTTCCTCCGGGCTGTGATGAGGAGATGGCAGCCATCTTGAAATATGCAGTTGGAGGAATATCCTAGGGATGGTGGAGCCACATGACAGAAGCAGCCTGGGCCAAGACACCATGGGGCCACCACACAAGCTCTGACTGCTTAGGTCAGGACTGTTACGTGAGAGAAAGTTAAGCTTCTAGTGCATTACACCTCTGTAATTTTAGATCTCTGTAACAGCAACTGAACTCAGTTCATGAGTAATATGGCCAGCCCCCATTTCTGCAGTCCAGGAACCCCCAGTTTAGTAGATAAATGGTGGGGACTGCTTATCCAAATTAGTTAGTTTGGTAAGACCCTAGATGAGTTTCTCTCAAGTGCTCCTTTGCAAAACGAGAGTACTTTTGTCAGTCAGCTGCTTATCTCACAGAATTGCATGATCTATTTTGGGAAAAACTTTAGGAGATGAGTTAGTTCTTGTGGAGAATTGATAAATGAATGTCTGTTAAATGCTTACATGTCAGGATGCAAGCTACTATCTTAGAATAAAGTACTGCAGCTATAGTACCATCATTTGCCATCTGCTAAACAGAGAAGAGTGGTTCCTCAGCTCATACGGAGACAGCTTCTCAACAAATATTTATTGAGCACCTACTACGGTACCAGGCACTAGGGATACAATGATAAACAAAAAGAGATCTCATAATTCTTACAGCCTAGTGGAGGAGACAAAATCATCACACACACACACACACACACGTGTATGTGTATGTATGTTTATATTTGCATGTGTGTGCATGTATGTATATGTGTGTGTTTGTGCGTGAATATAATTATAAACTGTGATAAGTGCTAACATGGAAAGATACAGTGATACTTAGAGGAAATCTGCATCACTTTGATGGGGATAGAAACTTCAGGTACCCATATAGTCACACTTATATAGATACTTAGGAGAGCAGAGCAGGTGTCTGCAGCCTCCTTTCCAGCAGGAGTCTATGCTACAATCTAGGGTTAACCTCTTTATCATCCGGGGGTAACCTTGATCTATTCTGATAGAATTTGTATATCCACTCAGTTTTAGGGAAACCTACTAAGTACAGTTCACTCTACAAATGTCTCTATATAAATGGCAGTTGGGTAGTAGGGATGTCCAATTTTTGTGCATCTGTCTAGATTATAGGTTGATAGAATCCTAAGAAGCTACCAATCTCTCCCTGTTTCTTGCCTCACACTTCCTATATGGTAGTTTGATATCCTCACAAAGCATCATGTTCTTGGGCCTTCAGTTTTCAAAGGCCAGACCTGGTCAATGCTTTAAACAAGTGCACACAAAGGCATCATTGTTCACAGTCCAGAACGAGACCCGAGGGGCAACTTACCAAAATCAGCCAGTTTGAGCTCTCCCAGGTGACTGATGAGTAAGTTCTGAGGTTTCAGGTCCCTGTGAAGAACGTGTTGGTGGTGGATGTACGCCAGGCCCCGCAAAAGTTGAAACATGAAAAGCTGGAACAAATGAACACTATACCTAAGAGATTTGAGCCACTATGTGTTGATTTCTCCTCTAAATCAAAAACAGTCCTCTGAAAGAATATAGTAAAAATGTCTCTTGAGAGACCAAAAAAAAAAAAAGTAGAAGAAGAAGAAGAAGATTTTACATTTGGGGGGAAAAAAAGGACAAGGAAAGTCAAGTAACTAGACTATATCCTAAACAAAGGGATTCTGGCGTTTCCTGACATCTCATTTCTTTGATACTGAAGGAATTACCCTTCCTTAAAAATCTAAAGTGAAACTTTGAAGTTTCCTTTGGAACACTATTTATTGATTTAGATGTGAAAGATTTAATTTTTTTCCCCACCTATGAACTTGGCATATAAGATCAAAGTTGACCTGGAAATTATATTCTAAAGTTTACAACTGCTTAAGTTTTCCAGGCTCTCTGATATGAAAACCTTTTAAAAACACAACACAAGGCGACCAGACTGAGAAATATATCTTTAGATGATATTAGGAAATAAAAGAATCATTATCTTTTTAAACCTATTTTTAAAGTCTTAAATTCAAAGTTGAAAACAAGGGAAACACACAGTACAGATTAAGAAGGAAGAGAGACCAAAAGAAATTAGACCCCCCCCACACACAAAAATAAATCAAAAGAGAATAAGGAATAAATAGTAGGGAGAAGAAAGGAGAAAGGGTAGTGGTGGTGGTAGGTGGGGGAGACAAAAGGAAAAATATATTCTGGAATCCAATTTTAAAATGTTTCATGTGGTTATGAGGCACAGAAACCAAAGACATTACTACATTCCCACCAATATAGAAGCTTAAGGGGAAAAAAAGAATGCTTAGTATTCCAAGTGTCTCTTGCTATTTTCCAGTGCCACCGGCAATTGAGAATTCAAAACCAACATTAGCGTTTGCAAAGACCTGTGCCAACTGAGAACATACTCTGGAAGTTTAGAAAGGAAAGGACCAGGCCCAGCATTCCTGAGGACACAGGCAAAATGGCAGACACAGAGCAATGTGGATAAATCCACGTTTTCAATGGTATCTTGGAAACTAGGAACTTTAGCAATGCTAGGACTAGTACTGACCTAACAATGACATGGAGACCTTGGAGCCAAGTTAACGAGCAGCATGGCCCGACCAAAGTAGGAACCTGGGGAATTTATCTAGTAGAGCTCAACTGCTGTGTAGGTTCCATGTAGCTCCCACTTCAGGTTCACAAGCCATTTAAAAATGTTAAAAATTTCTTATGACTTCTAGTTCAAATGCTCACTGCTTCTATGAGTCTCCCCAACGCTGTCTCTTCCTGGTGCTTCAAACACACACACACACACACACACACACACACACAAATTCCTTTTACCATTCACCAAGCCACTAAGCTACCAAAGCACAAAAATTCCTATACTGACATTTAAACCTTCCTACTGGTTACAAATATAAATATTTGTGGAAAAAACAATGTAAAGAACTAGCTTAAATTCCAGGTAAAAGATAAGATACCATAGTATGTGCTTAAAAATACGTTTTTCAATATGAAGGGACTAAGGAAAGAGGGAGATGAAAACTGGTGAGGGACAGAAGACAGGGAGATGTTGACCAGTGAGGGCGTATTGGGAAGATACGCTTGTCCTCATTACAGATAAGAAAACCAGGACTCGATGTAATTTTAAAAACATGTCTAGAAAGAGTTAGGGCCAGGACTGAAATTCAGACCTGCCTAACTTCACTATACCATCCTGAGAAATTAGAGAAAAGATAGAAAATGAAAACATGAAAGGGAAGGAGAGAGTTGGCCGGCTGAGTCAGAGACAGAGCTTCTTAGTGGGTGAGCTTGAAACGCCTTTCACGTCCCCAGTGTAGACTGTTCTCACTAATCAGTCACACCCACCTCCCACCTTCATGCTGTTAACCCCCTTTCCTCTCTGCTTCCGGATATGTCTACGAGCGCTGTAAGTGGCAAAGCCTGCAGTATTAAGTACCGTATTCCACAGCCACACTTATCAGAAACGCAGTCTGCGGGCTAATCTCGCCACCCACTCACTCTTTCCTTCTTCCCAACTTGGATTCTTCCTCCAACGCTGCAGAAGCTTCACAATTACTGCACCATAACATAACCAAATCTGATGGTGTCTTTCTCGGTCAATATCAAGCCAGACCATGGATGACTCTGTCCAGAAAGACTTCCCAGGGATTAGACCTGTTTCTAACACAATAAGGGTTTTGGGAACAAAATAATTCCACTGGGTTAGTGCCATCTAGGCTAGGAGTCCCTCAAAAACACAATCTGATCAGTCAGCCAACTCCTCATAGGAGAAGCCTGAGTCCTTCCACCCACCGGTCATCCCTGGGACTTGTTCTATTAGAAATCCAAAACAGGCTAACCTCACGAGGATTCCCATCCTGTCTTCCTTGGTCACTACACAAAAAATTCACCTCTGACTATTCCTTTCCCCCACCTCCCCCAAAAGCTCATCTGCACACTCCTCTGTGCTTCCTCTGTTTAACCTATATCCAATGCTCCTCTCTCTCTTACACCTTTTCACTGTTCACTCTCCACTCCCTAAAAGCTAATCTCTGATGAATTTCCTTCTGGCTCCTTGCCTTGAATGAGACCACTGCTTCCCTACAGTATTCCCAAGCGGATGTTTGTTTTTCTACAACTTCCTCATATCTTCAATCACTGAAAGGTGGGATAAGCTGCCTCCCCTTTCCTCAATACCACTTCAAAACCAGTACTTGTCCACACTTAAGTAAAAACCCCTGTCTCTTGGATTCTCATGCCATTCAGCTAAATCTTCCTGTACCCTTCTTTTCACTGTCATCCACTGAACTCCCAATCACTCTCCATCATTCACGGAAGACTTGGCAACCTGGATCATGGCTGTTGCCTCTGTGACATCGGTGCACATAAGAACAAGTCTAGCCAACCTCCACAGCTCCAGTGATCTGCTTCTCCAATCCACTTCAGCCACAAACTCCCAGTCACAAGCTGGATCTTGCCCTCATATGGAATTGTTTGTTCTCCAAAATATGAAATTCATCCCCCTACAAAAAGGCTTCTGCAGTGATCACTTTATTCATAATGTTTTTACCGTGATCACCAATGCCTTTTTCTTTAAAATCCAATGGCTACCTGTCATTCCTTATCTTTGCAGCATTAGGCACTGTTGACCATGTCTTCCTTCTTGAATCTCTGTCTTTTTGGTCCCACAATCTCCTAATTTTTCTACAACCTCTCTGGCTATTCTTTTTATAGGTTCCACTTCTACTGATGTCTAATATATTGATATTCTTAGGGCTGTATCCTTCAGCTTCTTCTGTTATTACTCTACACACGTTCCCTTACCCATCTTACCCACTGACATTGCTTCATTGAACAATGGTATTCTGATGATTTCAAAATCTTTATCTCCAACTCAGGTCTCTTTTCTGACCTTTATATCCACCCAGTCTGAAGTTCACCTGGACATTCCACAATCACCTCAAAGTCAGTACATCCAAAACATAATTCTCTATAGTCCCACAAAATCCATTTTTCTTCCTGATTCTCTATCTCAGTGAATGGCACCATTATATGTCTTAATTCTCAAAGTCAGAAAAATTATTGGTGATACTTTGTCAATTCTGGGTGAGTAATTGCTCAAATATCTGTCCACTTTCCTCTACCATCATCCCACATCTGCACCGCTGTTGTTCTGATTAGCCTCACCGTCAAGGCTGGAACCTTAACAGACACCAGCATTTAGGGAATGAGTAGAGGAAGAGAAGTCTACTGTGTGAGTAGGGGGAAGGAGGTAGACAAAAACAAAAAGAATATGGGGTCAGGGGAATATAACATTTAAAAAAAATATTGCCCTCCTTCCAATCTATTCACTACACTGTAATCAGAGTGAGCTTTATAAAATCTAAATTTATCACCTTCTTATTTAAAGCCATTTAATGCTTCTTCATATGGAACAGCATGACTGTGATATTGTAAAATATGTATTTGGTCTTCAACCCATTTCTGGCGTACAATTCCTAAAATGTTTAGGATTTCCAAAGTGATACCTTTTGAATGCTAATGAGTTGACTGGTGGGTGGTCCCTAGGTAGCTTCAGGATGGGAGCTGATCACCCGAAAGACCAAGGCATGATTAGAGGAGGAGTGGCAAAGGACTGAAGGTTAAGTTGATTACCAATGGCCAATGATTTAATCAATCGTGCCTATGTAATTAGGCCTCCATAAAAAACCAAAAGAACAGGATTTGGAGAGCTTCCAGAGAGCTGGACACCTGGAGGTTCCTGGAGGGTGGTATGCTCGGGAAGGGCATGGAAGCTCTGCACCCTTTCCCACGTACCTTGCCCTATGTATCTCTCCATCTGTATCCTTTGTAATATCCTTTATAATAAACCAGTAAACATAAGTGTTTCCCTGAGTTCTGTGAGCAAATTAATTGAATCCAAGGAGGAGATCATAGAAGTATTCTGTGTTAATTATTATGGTGTGAGAGCAGAAGAAAAACAGTTTGTGTTTTTTTACTCAGAATGACATAGATGAGTCCTTCATGTTCTGGCTCCTACTTACCTCTCAGTTCTTGTCTATAACCACCCTTAACTCTGTTAATTACCTTCAATTACCTCTGAATTACCTTCAGTTCTAGGAATATACTATGTCTTCTCTGGCATTCCAGCATTTCCACTGTTGCCTCCACCTTGGGGAACTTATCCCTACTCCCACCTGCTTTGATTGGATAATTTCTTCCTCTGTGCCTTCCTCTATTTGGTAGTGTATCCCTCACAAATCCACAAAGTCCTTGCAGACAAGAGTATGATTTTTAACTGTATTCCTGATGCTTGTATAATAATACTCTCAACCATGCCCTCCTTCTTGAAATTGTTTCTTCCCTTGACTTCCACGACAATGAATTTTTCTGGATGCTTTACCTTCCTAAAAGCTGCTTCCCTGTGTTCCTTGCTCTTCTGTTCCTCTTCTCATCCCCTAAACGCAAAAGTTCTGTCATCATTCCTCGTCTGTTGTGTATTGGCTCTTTTGGTTATCCACTCTCTTGTCTTGTAAACTCCATGTGCCAATTACCCTTAAATCTACGTCTCCAGCTCATGTCTCCCTCCAGAGCATCGGTCTCTTTTTCAGGCACCTGCTGCTCATTTCCCTTGGGGTATACCATCTCAGTTAGGAGCTCAGCGTGTCCAAGACAAGACTCCTTTCTCTGCAAACCAACCTCTCCTGTTTCTGGGAATAGAGCTGTAATTCTCCTGGTCAAACTCAAAATCAGGTGTGTTTGGCCCCATCATTTCCTTCCTAATGCTCATGTTACCAAGTCCTGGCTCAACTCTTCTTTGTTACTGTTTTTCACATTCTTTCCCATTTTTATTGTCACTACCATAATTTAGGCCTTTATTACTTTTTTTTTTTTTTTTTTTTGAGACAGAGTTTCACTCTATTGCCCGGGCTGGAGTGCAGTGGTCTCGTTATAGCTCACTGTAACTTTAAACTCCTGGGCTCAAGTGATCCTCCTGCCTCAGCCTCCCGAGTAGCTAGGACTACAGGTGCCACCATGGCTGGCTAATTTTTCTATTTCTTATAGAGACAGATTCTCGCTCTTGCTCAGGCTGGTCCTGTCTTGGCCTCCTAGAGTGCTGGGATTACAGGCATGAGCCACCATGCCCAGCTACTTTTTACCTAGATGCTTGCTACTCAAAGTTTGGTCCTCAACCAGCATCTTCTGCATCATCTTGGATCACGTATAAATGCAGAAGCTCAGGCTTAATTCCAGACTTACTGAATCAGATCCCCAGGTCATCTGTCTGCTCATTGAAGTTTGAGAAGTACCAGGCTAGACCACATCAATAAACTCCTAACTGGAATCCCTAACTCTAGTCTCTTCTTCCCTTTAATCCATCCCACAGACCACAGTAATATAAATTTCCCTCTGATCATGTCATTCTCTCTCAACTCAAACCTCTTTAATGACTCTACTATCTAAGGAATAAAGTCCACATTTTTAGAAAGTGAGTCCCTCAGCCACCTACCCAATCTATTTCCCCAGACTTGTGTACCCCATTTCACTAATATATTCCATATTTTAGGCCAACAGAACCAGAAATGCAATATGGCACTAGTGGAAAAGCATCTTAACCAAGAATCACTTTTAGCAATGGCAAAAGCTGGTTCTATAACCTCAGGCAAAATGCTTGTCCTCTCAAATCTTGAATTCTTCTTCTGCAAAATAAGGAAGTTAGATCATGTCAGTGATTTAAAGCTTTTTTGACTGCAATCCAGGGAAACAAATACATATGTATCCAGTATTCATATCCATATATAAATGTAAGTACAGTTACAACTAGAACAAAAATTCCACAAAATAATACTCTTTCTAAATGTAATGCACTCTAATTTTCTATTCTCTTCTTATCCATTTATTTCTTTAAAAATACTGGTTGTTAACCACCAAATTGATTTCATAACCCATTAATGGGTCAGATTGAAAAACACTGTGAGCCTGGGCAACATAGCAAGACCCCATCTCTAAAAAAAAAAAATTAGCTGGGCATGGTGGCACACACTGTATTCCCAGCTACTCAGGAGGCTGAGGCAGGAGGATCACTTGAGCCCAGGTGTTCAAGGCTGCAGTGAGCTATGAGCGTGCCACTGACCCAAGCCTGGGCCACAGAGCAAGACCCTGTCTCTTAAAAAAACCAAAAAAGAAAGAAAAACACTGTGGTCCCTAATAGTCCATGACCCTGGGTCTGCCTCCTTGAACACATCTTCTACTTTCCTACTCTGTACTTTGCTGAAAACATTTCCTCTCCCTGTAACATCTTTCCCTATTCCAGCCTCTTGAAAGGCAGTACATCTTTTAAGGTCTGAAACCTCTTAAAACTAGAAGATATCTTTGATGTCTTTGCAAGTACTAAGTACTAGTTAACTTATTTCTTACTTGGTATTAAATACAAATGTCCTATAATAGTATTGATGTATATTTCTCATCTCCTGTTTTGACTGTAAGTCCCTTGAGGGCAGGAATCATGTCTTCTATGTCTTTTTATCCTTCTAAGCATTTAGCACAGTGTCTGGTATGTGAGAGTCACTCAAGCCTGAAAATCTCACTTTCCCATGATCATTCTTTCTCCATCTGCTCTTCTATTTAATCAACACCTCCAGTTCCTTGACCCTTCTGCTCTCTCCGTGGCTATCAGCAACCCCACTGGTCTCCACTTCCTTCTCTCAGGTTAGACTCAGTCTAGAAGCCACTGACCAGCACTTTACCCTCTCTCCTGATAATCTGCTCAATGCTAACTCTGAATCAATCCAACTGTCCACTTTCTCTGCTCCTCTATTCAAATTGCTAAACACTGCCATAAAAAAAAAAATCCTATGATCATGCAGATAATTTAATGGTTTCACCCTTACCAGGGTCCTTAACACACTACTGGACATTCTTTCTTGGTTTCCCTAGTTATTATAGTTCTCTATCCCAGTTTTGACACAGCTATTTAAAATTTTTTTCACTCTCCTGAACTCCTCGCCCTCAAACATTCCTTTCCAAATCCCCACCTCCAAGACTAGGTTAGGCCTTACTATGTGTTCCCATAGTATTCCTAGTTACCACGGCTGTAGGTCTTAGCACTTAGCTTTTCACTGCCTATTTAAGTCTATATATCTTACTGGACTTTAAGCTCATTGAAAATAAGAAACACAACTTATTCATTATTGAAACCCCAGAATTTAATTAGCACTAAGTACTCAATAAATATTTCTTAAATGAATGCATAAATGAATACATAAATAAATATTAGTTAAATGAATAAATACATCATATACAAATTTCATATGGTTAAAAGCCAATCAATTAATTAATGTCAATAAAACCCTAGGGAATGAAAAGTATGAAATATAAATGATTTCTAAAATTTATAACAGATGTAGAATTATAGCTAGTTAAGAATTTATTATTATTTCTATTCTAATGACTGGAAACATGGAAGTTAGTCTCACATACAGGATAGGATCCGCTAGAATAGGCAATACAAACTTTATCATAGACCACAGTAGTCTGCCATGAAGAAAGCATTTATTTTATGATTATTTTATGATTTATTTTTTTCTTTTAATGTAATTCTTTTTAATTGGCTTGTACTTCTAAAGACGCATTTGCATGATGGCAATGACCGACAGTGTTACCCTGCCCAGAAAACAGCTAGACATTGCTCTGCATCTTCAGGGGCAACTCTTTTTCTTTTTCAATCTTTCTTTATTTTTTTGCTTTTCTCTAGAATATCAGTAATGTCCATCTTCTCATTTAGTATCATGGGACTGTGCTTTGTAACGGCAGTCCGTTTCAAAATTCTGTTCCTCCTTCTGTGGGCAAAGCAGAGGAGAGTCCTGACCCTCATCGTACTCACTCTGACATTGTGAGGATGGAGCCCTCCTGGATGCTGAGACATGTACTGGGCCAGGTCTGTGTGCTAAACGAAACAGCAGAGAAAGAGAAGGGAGTGAATTTAGCGGTGCTTGGATAGTATCCTAAAGCAGACCATAGACTTGACTGTCAGAAGGTATTACGAAGTTCAGAATTTTTGAGAGTAAGGTGCAAAAGGAACATAACCAGGTTTTCTGAGACCCCACTGTTAAAGTCAAACACAGCGTGTCTTTCTAACCGGCTGCTCTTAGAAAGAAGCCTGTCTCTCGGCACAAACAGAGATGCTCATTTTAAATGACTGGCACTGAACACGACAACACAGGAATTTTCCACCCTCCACGTGTCCTTGGAGGCAAGTCAAGTACACATACCTTATGATTTCTGTCTGCTTATTTGAATATTTTTTCCTTCTAAAAATATAAAATGAGTTATTCTTTAGTACGCTTACATATAATTTTTAAATATCTTGTGATTTATATCTTTATCATCAATGAAAAAATGTTGGATTCTGCTCAGATAGTGATTAAAAACAGATTAAAAATAAGTACAAAAGTTTTATTTAGGAGTCAAACTCAAAATCCTTATTTATTATGGCTGATGAGGGGGAAATAGTGGGTAAAGAAGCAGGACTAAAGATGGATGTAAGAACAATAAGGCTTTACTAATCAGAATAATGAAAATTTCCATGGTACCTTCCACATTGTAATGAAAGTTTTATCATGCCATAAAATATTAATAGATTCATTATACAAGTACCAGGCTTTTTCCTCATGTGTTGCAAAATGCTGGAACAACTCACCATGTATTCAAAAACAAACGTCAGTGTCTCTTTGGTGTGGATTATGTCATGCAGGAGCACAACATTGGCATGTTTCAAACCCTTCAGGAGAGAAGCTAGAAAAATTAAACAAAATGTTAAATCAATAATTGATAATGAAAGTGCTGCTTTAAAGATATCAGGAAGTATTTATTTTTTAAAAACATTTTAAATCAAGCATTCTGGTTTTTTACTGCTGGAAAAAAAATCCTTGTTGAGAAAGAATATTTAAATTACAAAGGACCTTCACTACTTAAAAAAATGGCAAACATTACATTTATACAACTTACTGTTCCTACAGGCTAGAGAGGTTGCAAAAAATGTTTCCATTTACCTAATCAATTTCATCAAAGCACTCACAGCACTTTGTGAATGCTCTCCTCTGGGAATCTCATCATCCCTGCTTCAGAGCTACAGTACAGGAGGCCTGGAAAGATGAAGGCCATTGGAGGAGCAGGAAATGGAGTGTTCTGCCTTCTAGAGCAGGACTTGGCCACATGTGACCAGTCTCCAAAGTTCCAAGACCCACAAGGTGCCAACAGAGCTGGTGGATGTGATTGGCAGGGGTAGGGAAAAGAGCATGGGATAAAGAATTATTGAACATAATAGAAAGTGGAGAAGATTTCTTAAGATAATGTTGTAAAATTCCGTGGAAAGGAGAAAATGCAAACTTGGAAAGAGGAGAGAACCACACTTAGGAAGCCTGGGGAGGTAAAGGTGGAGAGGGCTGAGGACGGTCTCCAGTCTCCTGAGTGACAGGCTATTATTAGCTCACTATAAATGCAACCTCAAAGGGGAGAAGTCACCACAAAAGGCCAGGAGTGACTGGGAGGGGTTTGAAAGGCTGTCTTTGAGGGTTCCAGAGATAGGAGGACCCCTGGCTTCAGGAGGATGGAGACCAAAAAAGGCACAATAAGGAGATGAGTTTTAGCACAGGGCATTTCTGCATGAAGAAATAATGCCTTTAAAATATAAAGGATTGGTTAGTCAGCAGCTGCAGGAAAAACAAAACAAAACAAAACAAAACAAAATAAAATAAAACTTAAAGGAAAAGTTAAGTATAAAATCTCAAATCATTGTTCTGTAAGGTATGCCTGATTGTCATGAATCTCTAGCACCAACTCTCTCATGGTATAGAATTCCATAAGATTAAAAACAAACAAAAAAACTCAAAAACTCTCTTAAATTTGGGAAGAAAATTATTTCCTTCAAGAATCTCAGCCTATTTTAATGAATCTCTCTTGCTTAGCCCTCCTGACAGCCATTCACCCTGCCAGTGGGGACATTTCCATTTTCCTCTGGGGAACCAACTCATGCCATCCTGGAAGGGCTGACCCCACCTCTTCCCAAGAGTGGGCATGTGACCCAGAACTGGCCAATCAGAGCACAGCACGCCCCCTAGCCACAGTGATTGGTTCAGAGACAGGCACAAAACTCAAGCTTGGGAGAGCCCTACTTTGCTGGTGCCATTAGAAAAGAGATGCTTTCTTTTTTACCGTGAAGGTTAAACTTGTGGGATTTAGCCAGGAGTTGCTGGGGTCAGATTACCAACACCTGGTGACAGCATGCCTGAGAATAAAACAAAGGCAGAGTAAACCAGTGTTGGGTAATGGAGAGACATGGCTTCCTGGTGGCATTGTTTGTGCCTGCAAACCTGTAGATATCGGATCGGTGAGCCAGTGAATTTCCCTCTTTACTTAAGTCAGTTTGAGCTGACTTAATCACCAAAGGAGCTCTAGCACACCTGTTAACCCTACTTTGCTCTAATGACTAATGCTCTAATTTTTACTTTTTGCCTCCTGAGTCTTTATGGGCTAAATTTATTATTTCACTTTTTACAAAGGCATTGCTTTGAAAATGTAATAAACAGTTTCACAGGCAACTGTTTAATCTCCCTAGTCTCAAACTGAAGGCTACCCAGGAATAGAGGGAATGACTTTCCCTCTTTTTGAGATGCCGCCACACCACCCTGTACAACACTCAGCCAAGAGTAAGCACTTAATTTATCAAATGTATTTATTAAGTGTCTTAAGGGAGAACTGTCTGTGGAGCCAGAAGCCCTAATATGAATCCTGGCCCTGTCACTTTCTATCTGAGTAAGCTCGGGAGAGTATCTCAACCCAAGTCTCAATTCACTCCTTATGAAAAAAGATATTGTTTTTTCTGACTTCATTTCACAGGGTTGTTATGAGGATGAAATCAGAAACCATTCATGGAATGCTTGGTAAAGGTAAAGCATTACACAGATGCAAATTAGAATTAATATCCCTGCCATCAGCTTCTTGTCCCTCCCTTTCACCTTGAACCCCATTAAACCTCCCTCCCAGTCTTAAATTTTTGTTTATGGTATGTTTCTGCTAGAGTTTTCAACACCTTCCATATTTTATTTTGCTTTTTTTTTTTTTGAGACAGAGTCTCATTCTGTTGCCCAGGCTGGAGTGCAGTGGCATCATCATAGCTCAGTGCAACCTCAAACTCCTGCGTTCAAACGAGTCTCCTGCCTCAGCATCCTGAGTAGCTGGGACTACAAGCATGTACCACCACTCCCAGCTAATGTTTCTATTTTTTTGTAGAGATGGCGGTCTCACTCTTTCTCAGGCTGGTATCCCTGGCCTTAAGCGATCCTCCCTCCTTGGCCTCCCAAAGTGCTAGGATTACAGGTGTGAGCCACCTCACCCAGCCAACACCTCCCATATCTGCAGCAATAATTTCTGACCATCAGTCGAGAAAGCTTGTATTTTCTGTGTATTTTTATTTATAAATTATTTTATGAATCTCTTCCCACACACACACGTTACAAAGCATACACCAAAATTAGATTTTAAAAGGATGTGGCAAAACTAAAATCACTAAGCATATTGTTAAAATATTTTAATTTTATTTTTAATATAATTTTAGTCTTGCTTAAATATATTTCTAAAACCCTGGAGGCTTATTTCAAAAATCACTATGGCATGGATGTTAATCATACCATCATTTGCTAAAAAGCTCGAGGAAGAATATCTATTTAGGATGAGGCTTCCTGATAACAATCATGGGTATAAATCTTTACTTCACATAGTTTTCTTGATAATTTCAGTTTTGTAGAAGTAGGAAAAGTATTCATCTTGCATTTCTCTGTTGTTCACTTATCTTTGTATCATTAGTCTTATCTTCAATCCACAATTTCTTTGCAGAAATTTTTTTAAACCATTCACCATTTCATGAAGATTCACCGCTCTAGTAAATGGCAACCCCTCTCAACTCTTTTTTTCACACCCTCATCCAACCCCTCAGCAAATCTGTTGGCAATACCTTCAGAAC
This sequence comes from Daubentonia madagascariensis, assembly GCA_023783475.1. Lineage (NCBI taxonomy): Eukaryota > Metazoa > Chordata > Mammalia > Primates > Daubentoniidae > Daubentonia > Daubentonia madagascariensis. Next base: position 9,293,608 of record JAKFHU010002088.1, read on the forward strand.
ATGTCCAGAACCCCTCCCTTCTAGCCACGTCCTCTGCCACCATCCTGGGCCACGCCACCATCATATGATGGCTGACTTACTGCAAGCGCCTCCTAACTCGTCTGCCTGCTCCCTCCCTTCCTTCCTGTAGTCTCCTCTTCACAGAATAGCCAGCCACTGGGATTCTTCTCAAATGAAAGTCACGGGATGTCCCTCCTGGTTCCAAGCCTTCCAGTGGCCTCTCATCTCACTCAGGGTAAACCCAAAGGACTTGCGTAAGCCCACGCTACTCCATGCAGCTGTGCCCCAGCGTGACCTGACGTCCCCTCACACTCCGGTCCTTGCTCTCTCTTGGATCTAGCCACATGGCCTCCTAGCTGTTCCTCAGACACTTGTGGGCACATCTCCACCGTGCTCTGCCTGTAACCCTCTATTCTCAGCTCTCTGCATACTTCCTCCCTCGCTTTCTTTAGGCCTCTGCTCAAATGATACACATAAGGTATGGGCTTCCCTGACCATTCTAGGTGAAATAGTAGCCCTCCACCCCTATCCCACCCCAGTGATCTTCTACCCCTGAGCCCTGCTTTATTCTTCTCCATAGCACTATCACCACCACCTGACACACACACACACACATATATATATATTTGTTTATTGTCTGTCTCCACCCTTGAGAAGATAAACTCCATTGAGGCTCTTTTGTCTTTTTGCTTATTGCTATATCCTCAGTGCCTAGTACAATGTCTAACACTAAATAAATGCTAATTTTTGAGTTAGTGGTCATTAATAACCTAATATCATTTATATACCTAAAGTTGGTTGGTAAAGGGTGTTCTGTTGAAGATGTTTTTATTCCTTGTTTTTTTAGTTGTCTCTATCATTGGACTATAAATGTTGTACGCTTTATGGCCAAGCCTATAACTGCTTTTCTAACACCCCAGAACTGCTGAAATAGTTATATGAAAACTGTGAATTCTGCTGAGTTAAGAATAGGGAATTTAGATGAGAGGGCAGATGATGTTTAAAGCATTTATCTCATGGCATTGTTGGTATATCATCTGGGCCATCCACCAGAGGGGTCTAAAATGCCTACAGCCTCAGATCTGTAGGTCTTAAACCCAGGAAGAAAGGTCCTTCTTTCTTCTAATTTCAAGGATATCTCATAAACTTCACAGCAGCATGTGGTGTCTGTTCTGCAGACTAATCAGCTAAGGGGCACAAAAGTCAACTGAGAAGGGAAAAGATCCTAAAATTAGCATTCTGATTCTCATAAAATTATTGTTTTTTATAATTTACATATCCTAATTATACTTTTTTAAGGAAAAAACACAAAGATAAATTGGAGGAGCTTTAAGATCCTCCAATGTATTTTGTGTCTTTAAGAATTGTCTCCAATTCCAGACAAGTCACATGGAATTTCTTTGACTACTTCTAAAATAATTTGATAATGATGATGATGATAGCTAACCCTCATTGAGTATTTAAGACATGCCAGGCATTGTTGTAAGACTTTTACATACGTTACTTGGTATGATCATGAGAATACCCAGGCTGCCAAAGAAAAATCATGAAGAAAACAACATAGGGCCAGGTACGATGGCTCACATCTATAATCCTAGGAGACTGAGGCAGGAGGATTGCTTGAGTATAGGAGTTCAAGACCAGCCTGAGCAAGACCAAGACCCTGTCTCTACCAAAAAAATAGAAAAATTAGCCAGGCATGGTGGTGCGTGCCTGTAGTCCCAGCTACTTGGGAGGCTGAGGCAGGAGGATCACTTGAGGCCAGAAGTTTGAGGTTGCAGTGAGCTATGATGATGCCACTGTACTCTAGCCCAGGTGACAGAGAGAGACCCTGTCTCAAAAAAAAAAAAAAAAAGAAAAGAAAGAAAGAAAAGAAAAGAAAAAGAAAACAACATAATCCCAAAGATCAGGACAAATCTGATTTTTATTCAGCGCATTTAAAAAAAGGAAAGTACTTCTTTCTTTATTTTAAATGTCCAAAAGGTATTAGTATGGCCAACTGGTGGAAATTTAAATGGAATTTAATCTGTTCTCATACGTGTGAGATATGTAATAGTTTAGAAAAAATTATCATTTTCATCTCACAAAGATATAAAAATATTTAATTTCTTGGTTTTGTTAATTTCATTGGAGTTTGTAGTTTACGTAAAGTTTTAGGAAAATTGATTCTCTGTAAGTGCAGTGGGTCATGATGTTTTAGTGTTACTCTACCCTGTTCTGCTTTAGTTTAGAAGAAAATATAAAAGATAATGATGACAAGAAAGAGCAAGGCTGACTCTCAAAGTCCCAGGACATTGCTGTATGTAGTGACTGCCTGGCAGTCAAAGCCCTCTCTAGGCTGTAAACTCCTTGAGGGCACGGATGGAACCTGTCCTTGTCTTTGCATTTCCAGCATTAGCACAGGCCTGGCATGTGGTGCTCAGTAAGTGCTTGTGAATTAATAAAGACCAGGACACTTGTAATGAGTTTACATAGGAGTCAACAATTGAGCCCACTCCCGACCCTCATCGGACATTGAATAAAAAAGTCTATAGTCCCTGATGTTACATTTTCTCTGAGAGTCTCAATCAAGTCAAGGAGTCCAGTTATACATTCCAAGAAAAAAAAATTTAGATAAATGTTAGATAAACATTAAGACAAATGCCAGATAAGTAGTTTTCTGATTTCTTTGGAATTATAATCCTGATGACATACCATTGTCCTGGCATTATTTTGTTTTATAAAGATGTAACTATGCACGTGTGAATATGCTATATCTGTGATGATTCGATTGCATTCAATGGTGGACTTCTTGTCAGCCAGGCCTGCTCTAGTCTATTCATGGTAATTGGTGACTCAGAGATTCTAATCAAACTCCTCCTCCGCCTCATTGACCTCCCAGAGGTTCCTTACACTATTTTTGGCTCAGTTTTCTCATATATGGATTGGGAATAATTACTTTGTAATGTTTTCTACTACAGAATGATCTTAAAAGATTCTCAGCTGAAACTGTTTCTAATTTAAACACTGCAATTACCAGCACTGTAGGATCGATGAGAGAATCAGAACTGATGAATACACAATATGATACATTATTTTCTGAAAATATTTCTTCCGCATTTTCCTTAATGTTTATACAAAATGTATCATAAAAACAAATTTCTATTTTTATTTTTGCTGTTGCTAAAGAATAAATGCTTAAGTTAAGCATTTCCAAATTCACCATAATAAAGTAGAAAGGATTTTAAATAGAATAGTTATGGATTCTAATACCTAACAACACTGATTACTAGCTCTGTGACCTCTGACAAGTTACCTAATCTCTCTGAGGCAGAGATTCCTTTATCTCTACAACAAAAATAACAAATTCTACTTCCTAGAGTTGGTGTAAAGTTTAAAAAAAAAAAAGATCATGTGTGTGTGAGGGGGAGATTATGTCAAACGCCTGGTCCTCAAAAAATGTTGGTTATATGACTCCTTCCTTAAAAAAAAAAATGCTGCTAATAGCCTGAAAGTCCTAGGTTTAAACCAAAGGTTTATTATTTCTAGAAAGATATTTAGAATAATGTACATAATTAAGATATTGTTATAAAGTTTAATAAAACTAAATATTAAGTTTAGTTAATAATAAACTAAACTTATTAGTTCTCCTAGTTGTAAAAATAAACATTTAAAATATAATTCCAGAGACAATTATAAAAGATTTTCTAAGGTGCTAGGAAGGCCTCTGATTATATGAATTTTTGAATCAGAGAGATTTGGTATGAATCACAGCTATATATTAGAATAATAATAATATCTATCTCTAACAGTTGTTAGGATTGAAAGACGTATGAAAAGCACCCAGCACAAATATTAAGATATATTTCCCTTAGTGCTGTTCATACTTTTGCTAATTTCATAATAGTACATGTTAAGATCAAATGAAAACAAATAGTACTCCAAATGACCAGACTGATAAACTGCCACATGTATTCTACCTATATATGGAGAGACTGTATATGTAATAAAATCATACTTAATAAATCTGGGGCTGCTATACCATCAGGGCAGCCAAACTGTTCAGGAAAAGTAATTCCTGCTTCAAGGCTTTTTAAAGAAGGCTGCATTACTTGTTCAGTTTTTCTGCACATGGCTTTTGCTTGCCTTTTTAGCTAGTGACCCTGGATTTTAACTAATGAACTCCAGCTGTTCTTATTTTGCCTTCCAGCCCTTCTCATTTAACCTCCTGTCTCCCTGGTCTCACATCCTTAAAGTCCTTACAGGAAAAATGGGACAGTGCCAAAGTTTTCAAATGAAGCCTCATATCTTCTTGAGGGGAGAGGGCTCCTCTAACAAGGGCTCCAAGCTTTTACACTGGTGGAAAATGAAACATTCATTGTTGGAAATTGGATGCCTAACAACCTTCAACGTGTCAAAAATCCTTTTGTGGTTTTTAATATTATACAAGCAAAGCATTCAGTAAGGTAAGTCCATAAAACAAACCAAGAAAGTCCACAGTTGAATACTAAATGTAATTGTAAACACCTGTGATGGAGAGGCAATTCCTTGGTAAATATGCAATGAAAGAAACATTTAGCAAACAGAACAATAAAAGGATCCAGCTTTTCTGAACCATGCTGAGAACCATCTGTTAGCAAAACTGGCAAAAGGTTTCACTGTTACAGTTAAATGTCAACCTGAAAAACTTGGCTGTGGGCAAAATCTGAGCAAAGCCAACCTTAAGCAATAGGCACACTCAAACTCACAAAGGACACCCTCCCCTTATGCAGGTGACCTGAGGGTTTCTCTTATGTTCAGAAATACTCTTCAACCTATCCACACATCTCTTTCCAAATCTGATCATCCTTTCATGGGGACCAATAATAAGTATATTAGTAAATGTAGGCTCCATTAAATGAAACACTTAAACCATGCTTTCCCCCAGAATGCACCTGATCCTACCAGGAGCAATCTCCAGCTAAACCGATAGCATTTGGCCCTTCCACTTAAATTCAAAATGACGTATTTCCCAGGGGCTCTGAACGATGTTTGGAAATGGTATCAAATTCAGTTATAAACTCATTTTCTGAATTGCTTTTTCCATGCCTGTTTGCATAACCCATCCTTCCAAGCTCAGTTCAAAATCTACTGACTCCATTAGCCACACTGAGACTAACTCATTCTCATCTTAGTTTACGATATTTTTTATACACTTGTAACTGAAATCATCTGCTCTGTTAAGACTGAAAATGACAGGACAAAGATGGAAGCTTTCTCTTCTCATCCTTCACAACACCAAGCATTATGCTTTGCATATAGTATATGCTCAGTAAAGAAGGGATGCAAAAGGGAAGTAAAAGGGGAAGAAAGTAAAGCCAGAGAAGTGCCATTTCTCTGGGTTTTTGCTGAAATGACAGCAATCCTATCATCATCTTATTTCCAATGGTTCATGTAATAAAGGTTGATAAATTGTATTTTTAAGGATTCATTTTCACTATATTGGCTTCTTGATTTTTATATTATAAATTATTAGTCATCTTGATGGTGAACAAGACATCAACAAGGGAAAGAATAGAATAATAGCATTTGTTGAACTCTGAAAATGGACCCTGTGATAAATACTTTATATGCATATTTTCATTTAATCCTCATAACAACTCCACGAAAGAGGTACTATTACTATCCTCTTTCTGCAATAAACTGAGTCTTAGATAGGTAAAGTAATCTACCCAATGTCACACCACTAGTAATTGGTAGACCTATGATGTAAACCCAAGTCCATCTGACACCAGGTTCGTCATCCATTTGCTATATTGCCCAGGGCACAGAGAAGAATACAGGTACAATACTAAAAATACCTGCCTTCCCGAAGTTTAAAAAGTGCTATCTAAACCACATGTTATGATCAGGTAAATTTCCTGCTAAGAATTTGTGTGATTATACATTTTTCTCTTTTATAGGAATTTTCTGGGGTTATACAGATATAGCCTTAGCACCCAGCATGAGGCCAAACACATGGAACATATTAGTAATTACTCATTGAGTTCATAGTTTTGGTCAAGTGATATAATAGCTTTGAATCTTAATTTCTTTAAGAATAAATGATAAAATAGTAAATACTCTTGGAAAACTCGTATGAAGAATAAAATTTTAATTGTAATATTACTTCTAGAAGTATCAAAAATAGACACTGAATGGATAGATGCAATGCATTTTTTAACTAAATCAAAGACTCAAAACAAATCTATTGGGTCAATTTGTACTGTTCTTACCTTCCCGGATAGCTGTAAATGGGACCCCTTCCTCTGCATTCATGCTGATGACTTTTAAAGCCACTAGTTGTCCATTTATTCTAGAAGAGAGGGGGTGATAGGCACACACTTATTGAGATGGTTCAAAGCAGCAATTTATACTAAGAATGGGTTAACAAAAGTAGTTTTCCTTCAAAATATATTGCAGCATATGAATCTACAATTTTCTCAAAATAAAAAGTTTAATATGTATGTATTCTAAAACATTTTTTATTTTTACTAAAGTGATATATGTTCATTATAGAAAATTTGGAGAATACAGAAAAGCACAGAGAAAATTCTCCACCAGGCAGGGCAATCCTAGCGTGTTGGGAGGCTGAGACGGGAGGATCACTTGAGGCCAGGAGTTCCAGGCTGCAGTGAGCTATGGTCACGCCACTGCATTTCAGCCCAGGTGACAGAGCTAGATCCTGTCTCTAAAAAACAAAAACAAAAGAACCCATCAAATCCATGCTCATAATATTTTGATGTGTATTGTTCTTTTCATTTCTTTTTGGTGCAGTCTCCCTGCTGGTACACTTGTACTCCTGCTGTGTGCTCACAACAGAGTAGCAGATGTATCCTTTTCAAATGAAAGTCAAAACAAGTTACTTCTCTGTGCAAAATCCTCCATAGCTCCACATTTCACTCAGAATGAAGCCAAATTCTCACAATGGCCTTCTAAGTGCTACCGATCTGCGCAGCCGCACCACTGTCTTGTCTTCATCTCCTCCTACTCTCCTGTCATTCATCATTTTGTTCATGATCAAGCTAAGTGCTGAGTACAGAGAAGATTTTAATGCAGGTATAAATATACTGTTTTTGATAATGTGGGATTCATATCACATTGTTAATAACCTGTTTTCCCTCCATTTAACATCTTGTCATTCATTCTTGTACAAGGTGATATTTAATAATGATGTAATATTTCATCATATAAATATACTGTAATGTATTTAGCCAATTCCAAATGCTTTTAAATTGCTTCTAGCTTTTAGCTATTATCAAAATACCATGATGATCATATTTGTAGATAAATCTTTTCACACAGTCCTGAAAGTGGTATTTCCTTAAAGTAGAGGTGGAATTGCTAAATCAAAGATTATGCAGTGCACATGTTTTCACTGATTTGCACTCATGTTCCCAAATTGTCCCACAGTGATTAGTGATCATACCACTAACTGGTCATGAGAGGGGCCATTCTACCACTCCCTCACCAACACTAAGCCGGATTTTGTTTTTGTTTTTATCAACTTCATTTTTTAGAACAGTTTTAAAAATACAGAAAAATTGAGAACATAGTACAGAAAGTTCCCATGTACCTCACATACAGTTTCTTCTATTGTTAACATCTTACATTAATATGGTACATTTGTTATAATTAATGAACAAATATTGGTACATTATTATTAACTAAAGTCCATAATTTATTAGGATTTCTTTAGTTTTTACCTAATGTCCCTTTTCTTTTTGTCCAGGATCCCATTCAGGATTATATTTAGTTGTCATGACTCCTTAGGCACCTCTTGACTATGACAGTTTCCCAGACTTTTCTTGTTTTTGATGACTTTCACAGTTTTGAGGAGTACTGGTCAAGTATTTTGTAAGATGCCCTTCTCTTGGAATTTTTCTGATGTTTTTTCTCATAGTTAGACTGGGGTTATGGGTCTAGGGGACATAAAGTGCCATCTTGATCACATCCTATTAAGGGTGCCTACTATCATCATGATTTATGACTTTCCATGTTGACCTTAATCACCTGTCTGAGGTAGTGTTTGTCAGGTTTCTCCACTGTAAATTTGCTCTTTTGTTCCCCCTTTCCATAATGTACTTTTCTATGAATGTCACTATGAGTAGCCCTCACTTAAGGTGCATTATCTACATAAATTATTTGGAATTCTTCTGCATGAGAGATTTGTTTCTTCTGTCCCATTTGCTAATTTATTGAATTATTTATATCAATATGGACTCATAAACATTTATTTTATACTTATACAAAATAAATTATTTTATATTTATACAAAATAAATACTGCTTTATCTTGTTGCTCCAATTTTTGCAGCTTTGTCCTTTGGAAGCTCTTTCAGTCGGCTCCTGTGTACCTTCCACATATCTCCATCACTGTGGGTTTGTTTTTGCTTTTACCTTCCTTTTTTTGGCCTATTTGATAGATAAAAAGATTTCTCACATTTTAATTTCTATTTCTTTGAGTACTTGTGGAACTGAATTTTCATAAGTTTATTGATCTTTTCTCGTGATTTGCATATTTGCCCACATTTTTATTGAAATATTTTGCAAATACTTTTCACCAATTTCTTTTGTTTGCCTTATTATATCTTTGAAATTTTGTTTAAAATTTTTATGATGTCAGTATTTTCCAAAGTGGTTTACTCAAAGCATGGCTCTGTGAAATTCTCCCCTCACCCCCTAAAAAAAGGGTTTGGTCAAATATGTTTAGAAAATACTTTATACTTTCTTAACTTTAATCTTTCTTAGACAGCCATGGTGTACATTAACATTTTTTAAATGCTTAGAGCACCTGCAATAAAGGATCACATTTGATTTTGTTCTAGGGTTTCCATCAATTTGACCATGGTAACTGTTTCAATGAAACATCTAACAAGGCGTCTCAGAGTTGGGGATCCCTGGGACATACTTGGATAGATGGGCACATGGACATTTCCAATCTTCCCTTATAGGTTCTGACTTGAGTGTTATGCATAGACAGACCTTTCCAGTCCAAAGGTTGCACAGAATTCACTCATCTTTTATTCTAGTTTTTGCATGTTTTCTTTTTCATTTAACTCTTTAATCCATTGGGAAGTCACATTGTATATTCACTTTCCAAATGGCTAACAACTGTTCCAGCTCCATTGATTGGACTGTCTTCTTTTCCCTGATGACTTGAAATGTCACCATGATAATTTATCGGCTCTCACTAATATTTGGATTTGCGGCTGTTCTAAACTTTTTAAAATCATGTTTCTTTGATCTGTTTTTTCTTTTACGTGTGCTACATGATTTTAATTATTGTAGCTTTAGAATATATCAAAACTCTAAATTAAAGAATCATTGACCTTTTTTACATTAAATATAATGCCTTTGTGATAGGGAATAAAGTGAAAGTTTAAGAGCAATCCCCCCTTTTCCTACCCCTGTTTCAGCCGCTAGAAGTAACTAATCTCTTGTGTATTTTCCCAGACTCTTCTATGTACGTACAAATTTATACATATACAGTATATCCGAGTGCTTTTTTCTAAATGGGATCATTGGGTACATATTGTTCTGTAACTTGCTTTTTTCTCTTAAATATTGGACATCTTTTCATATTAGTATATCTACTTCATACTTTAGATGGCTGCATACTATTTCACGGTATGGTGATTATTTACCCAGTTCTCCATTAATGGATGTTTGTGACCAGGTTTTTATTATTTTCTTTTATTTATTACAAAACTTGCTGCAAAGAATATACTTCTACTTGTATCTCTGTGCACAGGGACAAATATTTCTCATGCACTTTTCATCCTAGTAGTAGGCTGGGTTTCTTGAAGGAAATCTTTTATTTTCTCAGTTTCCTAGGACAGTCTATAGAAGTGAATTCCTTCTATACAATATATTTAAAATTGTATTTCCCCTACAATTCTTTTTTAACAAGTAAAAATAACAAATAACACAAATACTAAGATAAATAATAAATATTTAGTCTTGTATTTATATTACATTTTAAAAATTAACATTGAACCACTATTGAACTATTATTTTTCTCCTTTGGAGTAATATAAATTAAAGAAATAAGACCTTCCAACTTTCCCACCTTAACTAAAAGATAGTGAAATTTATGGATCTTTTATATATATTTAACAAAGTTTGTTGCTTACCAAAATGGGTACTTGGCTTTGGGATAAGTAGTATTTTTATTCTCCAGACATTTTGTATATTTTGCAAGTACAAAAAACCCAGAATTCATCATTTTTTGCATATACCATATTTTGCAGGAATCGATTTCAGTTTCTTCTATGAAGGCAAGGTGCAAGAATGAAGCAGCAAACTCAAGGTTGCCATTGCAAACCTCTGTATCATGATTTAGGGAAGGATATAAAAACCCTTTAGAGACATCTTGCCAACTGCGCTTGCCACCTGCCTTAAGAGTGGTAATTGTTCCTTGGGTCGGTAGTAGAGAAAACGTATTTTGTTTGAATTCTTTGAATTGAATAAAGGAGAGGAAAGGCTGATAAACATTTTAGGATGCTGATTTTAATTAGGGCAACGCAGGTTTGTTTTTCTTTCCAGGCTATAATTTAAATAGCCGCCTCTCTCATCACTTCTCTCTCCCTACTGGCCAGGGTGCCTTGCACAGGTCCTGAATGCTGTGAACTTCTGCGATGTGTCCCCTGGCTTTTTAATGTAAAATGAGGGGGGTGGGACCCTCATCTCTAAAGTCTCTCCCACCTATGAGTCACTCACCTGCTAATCCCCTTGTAAACTGTAGCATAAGAACCTTCACCCAGCTTCTCCAGGTTCAAGTAGGATGAGGCTGCCCCAAAAGGAAGGTTCTTCCTCTGCTCAAGGAGAATGGGGGGAAGGGGGCCGGTGAGAGGTGGGGAAGAGAGAAAGAGCACTTTTTTTAGTGGTAACTTTTTCCCCCAGGGAAATTAGCATTGCCAGAGTATACTTGGGAAGGCCCTCTCGATAATTGCCCTGGAAGTAAGGGCCTCCTAGACAAGCACACATTAAATTCTTCTTGATCAACATCAGCTGCTCACTCACCCACTGAAAACCCTGCCTCAGATCCTCTTCCTGAAAAGAATTGCTGTTACTCCGTGGCCTTTTACTCTTGAACTTCCGGGCATGGACAGTCTGAAGTCCCCGGGGGTGAAGTGAAGTCATGGAATATGATGCTTCTTTTAGGTCTGTTAGCTAGAGGAAAAAAAAATAGCAGAAATAAAATTTATGCAAAGTCAAGATTCAGTGCCTGGCAAAACCATTTTTTCTTTATTTGCCTGATTTTCATTGTTCAAATATGTTCTAATCTTCCTGCACCCCCCAAAAGACGCCTTTCTTGAAAGTCAGATCCCTAAAAAAGACCATAATGGTATCAACTGCTGAAATACTACATTTTTTCTTCACCTAAAAATATGTCTTTAATACTTAGGTTAACCTAAATCTCTTTGATGGATGTTTTCCAATTTTTTTCTGTTTAACTCAGGCTTGTTTTTCACGTCCACTTAATTTATTGCTTTAGGGGAATAGTCCTCTAGTACGGCATTGCTAATAATCACGAGTTAATTATTGAAATTTTGAATCCACAGCATACCAACCAGTACTGCAGCTTGCCTTTTAAGGTTCAGCTCTGTAATTTAGTACCTCAGACATTTCCAGAGAAGAACTAATTTCTCAAATTCAAGTCAAGTAAGTTTCATGCAGCCCAAAGCCAAGAATTATTTTCTCTTTTTTGGTTTACAAGAAAATCCCTAAATTTGATAACTACAGCCATAAATTCTCTGTAACTTTAATAGAATTTTCTTTTTATTGGTTTAGACCTACCGCAGAAGAATCAGACCCCGCTATAGAAAGGGAGTGTCTGAACTCCTTGGTTTATTAATAGAGAAAGATGCTCCTCCTGGGATACAAATACCTCAAACGCAGCCTCCATCGTCTCAGACTGGCTCCTCCGACAGCTGTGTGCCTCACCTCCCTCGGAACGGCAATAACAGCTGCATCCGGGCTGTATAGTCTTTGCACACAGCTCTTGACCCATAATCTTCTAGGTTCAAGGAGAAAAACCTGCTCTTGAACCCCTGCCCCTCTGCCTCTCCTATCCTCGTTCACTCCCTTTTTGCCAGAGGTCAGCAGTGTGGAGCTTTCATATGACTCACATGAGGGCTCTGTCTGGAGCAGCCTCATGACTTCAGCAGTTTTTCCTTATCAGTGCAAGAAACTCTACATCAGAAAGGCGGTTGCTTGCATTCATATGTGCACAACTGAAAACGGGGCAGCTAATATTGGATAGAATAAAATCTGGCACAGTTAAGGTTCTTATTCCAGCCACAAGTTAGTGCTGTTGGTATACATAGTCTTTAGGAATTTACATTGCTTATCCATGTAATGATATTTACATGATATCATTCATAATGATATTGATATTTATTAGGCTTCCTTGCTGCTAAAGTGGACATGTTGAGGAGTATTTCATCCCTACCTTTAATCTGAAAGCATTTTGGTTTTCAGACTTTAAAAGAAATTTGTCACCTAGCCAACTTTTAGTCGTCAAAGAAACCACAGAATCATAAAACAGGAAGAAAGCTTGCATGTATCTACTCCATCTCTTTGCCTTCAAGCAATAGTGTATCTAACAGTCCTAGAGGTGTCATCATTCATTTATTCAAAAACTATGTAGTGAGCACCTATGTTGTACTTATACAGATAAAATTATATTAGCGGATGGTGGAAAGAGAGGAGCTTGCTTGAAATACCTGCTTCCCTCTTTCCCTCCCCTTCCTCCTTCCACACAAATGTAAGAAACAGTTACTATATGTAAAGTACTATATTAATAGCATGACATGTCAAGGAATCTGGCTCAAACTGGTTTGCAGTCTGTAGTTTTTAAACAGAACGCTTTTCTCTGACAGACTCCTAAGATTATTGCTACTATAATATACTAATCATAGAGTGAGACAGGCAGGATACAAACACACACAATCATTATCATTAAGGGACAAAATAAGAATCATGTCTATTATCACAACAATACTTATGGATATTTGATGTCTGAACCTCACAATGGTTTTTTAAAAACTTTCAGATAATTTAATTATGAGCATAAGTTTAATTTCAAAATTGCCATAAGAGAAGAGACTTAAAACAAGCCAATTCAAAGATTCCCTTAAGCAAGGTGTGGTGGCTTGTGCCTGTAGTCCTCCTAGCTACTCAGAAGGCAGAGGCAAGAGCATCGCTTGAGCCGAGGAGTTTGAGGCCAGCCTGGGCAGCATGGCAAGACCCTGTCTATTTAAAAAAAAACAAAAGAAAAGAAAAAAGATTCACTCAAATTAGGGACTTTTAGTAAAAAAAAAAAAAATTTGGCTTAAAGACTAATACACTTTTGACTGATAATCAATTAACTGAGAACGAGAAGCTAGTTTCTCAGACTATTTAATTCCATTTGAATTCATCATAAAATGGATGATATTTTATCAGAAATGCTAATTTCTTCCTAAAAGAGATTGTGAATTTCATCATACAAAAATTATATCCCAGACCAAGTTTAGGATGATTTTTCTTTACCACCCTCTAATTATCATAAGTTTTAGAATTTTTAAATGACCAACATTTTTATTAGCATAGGGGATTATTCACCTAAATCACAAGTATGCTAAAACAGAATAGCCTGATTTTTTAAGTTGGCCTGATTTTTTAAGTTATAAATCGCTGTGTTTAAATACTAGAATGGGCTGGGCATGGTGGCTCACACGTGTAATCCCAGTGCTTTCGGAGGCTGAGGCAGGAGGATTGCTTGAGGTCAGGAGTTTGAGGCAGCAGTGAGCTATGATCCCATCACTGCACTCCAGCCTGTGTGACAGAGCAAGACCTTGTCTCTAAAATAAATAAATAAATAAATAAATAAATACTAGAATGGGCTACTGAGGTGAAATTGTGAAATATCCTTTGGAATTTTCAAAAATTAAAGAAGTTATGATTTTGTTTAAAGTCAAGAAAAATATCAGATGACTTCTAAAGATGTTTTCTTGCTCTGTGTCATAAATAATACTTTTTGTTATCAAAGGTTTCTAAATAAGGACAGAAGATTTAGGTGATTTCATTTCAAATTGTGCATTAGATCCAGTTTATGTACTGATGGGGAAATGGAAAATTTCACTGTCCTTGAAACTGCTTAACGACTGCAACTCTTGCTTCTATAAACAGCTTTCAGCAGCTCCCCTGCGGCAACTTCCTTATCTGTACACTTCCTGGTATAGACCTCTATAAAAGGTCATTACATCTGAAGCTCCGGGGCTCAGAATTTGGCGGAAGAGACCCCTCTGAGCCCGCCAGCATAAAATAAACCTGATCTCTCTGCATCCTCGTGTACCTCTTGGTGTTTCTCTTGACAACGTGACTCGGGTTTTGCCGTTACAGTACCACTTCAGATCAGCTTGGCTGGACCTACTTCAGCAGCCTGGGCTGTGGGAGAAGCCATACTACCATCTTGAAGTGTGCCCACTGTTGCTGCTACCTCCTGCCATCATAGAACAAGGAGTCCCTACAGATGAGGCTGACTGACAAGGAGAGACCCTTGTGTTTGCTCACCAGCCTAAATGGACCTATGGAGGCTCTGACCTCTCCAGGAACTTCCTGCAAGGGCTAGGTGATATAATCCAGAAGTGCAGGAAGTGCCATGGAGCACACGTCCACCATTGTGAAACCAGCCAAGTTTGTTGTGGAGCTGAGGCCAGATCAGAAACATGCTCTTTTTATTAGCTCTCCCCTTCTCTTCACTTGTACTTCCCTGGGATTGCACAAACTGCACACAAACCCTTGCCCCCAAGTTTTTTTTTTTTTTGCTATGCATTTTTTTCCCTTTTTTTTTTTTATTTCAGAATATTATGGGAGTACAACACTTTGGCTATATATATTGCCCATGCACTGCCCATGTCAGAGCTACAATCGTGGTCATCCCCCAAACTGTGCTCCCCGCATCCATTCAGTGAGAGTTGTCCCATCCCCTCCAACCCCCTCCCGCCTGCCCGCCCCCTGATGAATATTATTGCCCTGTGTGATGTAAGTGTTGATCAGTTAGTACCAATTTGATGGTGAGTACCAGTGGTGCTTGTTTTTCCATTCCCGTGACACTTCGCTTCGAAGAATGGGCTCTAGCTCCAACCAGGATAATACCAGATGTGTTAATTCACCATTGTTTTTTATTGCTGAGTAATACTCCATGGTATACATATACCACATTTTATTAATCCACTTGTGTATTGACGGGCACCTGGGTTGTTTCCACATCTTTGCAATTGTGAATTGTGCTGCTATAAACATTCGTGAGCAGATGTCTTTATTATGGAATGTCTTTTTTTCTTTTGGGTAAATACCCAGTAGTGGGATTGCTGGGTCAAATGGTAATTCTACTTTTAATTCTTTGAGGTATCTTCATATTACTTTCCATAGAGGTTGTACTAATTTGCAGTCCCACCAGCAGTGTATGAGTGTTCCTATCTGTTCACATCCCCGCCAACATTTGTTGTTTGGGGATTTTTTTTTTTTAATTTCAGAATATTATGGGGGTACAACACTTTGTGTATATATATTGCCCATGCACTGCCTGTATCAGAGCTACAATCATGGTCATCCCCCAAACTGTGCTCCCTGCATCCATTCTCTTTGGGGATTTTTTGATATGAGCCAATCTCATTGGAGTTAAGTGATATTTCATTGTGGTTTTGATTAGCATTTCCCTGATGATTAGAGAAGTTGAGCAATTTTTTATATGTTTGCTGGCCATTATTCTGTCTTCTTTTGAAAAGTTTCTGTTCATGTCCTTTGCCCATTTTTTAATGGGGTTGTTTGATTTTTTCTTGTTGATTTTCCTAAGGTCTGTATAGATTCTGGTTATCAGTCCTTTATCAGATGTGTAGCATGCAAATATTTTCTCCCATTCTGTAGGTTGCCTGTTCACTCTAGTGATAGTTTCCTTGGCTGTGCAGAAGCTTTTTAATTTGATCAGGTCCCATGTATTTATTTTTGTTGCTGCTGTGTTTGCTTTGGGGGTCTTCTTCATAAATTCTTTGCCTAGGCCAATGTCCATAAGAGTTTTTCCAACGTTTTCTTTGAGAATTCTTATGGTTTCACCTCTTAGGTTTAAATCTGTTATCCTTTGTGAGTTGATTTTTGTGAGAGGTGAGAGGTGTGGGTCCAGCTTTAGTCTTCTACATATGGCCATCCAGTTTTCCCAGCACCATTTATTGAATAGGGAATCTTTTTCCCAGTGTACCTTTTTCTGGAATTTGTCAAAGATCAGGTGACTGTATGAGGTTGGTTTTATATTTGGGTTCTCAGTCCTGTTCCATTGGTCTATGTCTCTGTTCCTGTGCCAATACCATGCTGTTTTGGCTACTATAGCCTTGTAGTATAGTTTGAAGTCTGGTAGATAGATGCCTCCCAATTTGTTCTTTTTGCACAGGATTGCTTTGGCTAGATGGGGTCTTCTCTGGTTCCACACGAAGCGTAGAATTATTTTTTCTAGATCAGCAAAAAATGATGTTGGTATTTTGATAGGGACTGCATTGATTCTGTAAATCACTTTAGGTAGCAAAGCCATTTTTACAATGTTGATTCTGCCTATCCAAGAGCATGGTAGGGTTTTCCATGTGTTTACATCCTCTGCAATTTCTTTTCTCAGTGTTTCATAATTCTCTCTATATAGGTCTTTGACCTCCTTAGTTAGATATAGGTCCTAAATATTTAATTTTCTTTGGTGCTATTGTGAAAGGTATTGTGTCTTTAATTTGTTTCTCAGCTTGATTGTTATTAGCATATATGAAGGCTATGGATTTGTGTGTATTAATTTTGTATCCTGAGACTTTGCTGAATTCATTTATCAATTTCAGTAATCTCTTGGTTGAATCTTTGGGGTTTTCTATGTATAATATCATATCGTCTGGGAATAGCGAAAGTTTGACCTCTTCTGTCCCCATCTGGACGCCCCTGATTCCTCTGTCTTGTCTGATTGCTCTGGCCAGGACTTCCAGCACTATGTTGAATAGAAGTGGAGATAGTTGCCCCCAGGTTTTGCTTCAGGCTTTGTTTTCAGGGAATCTGTGTTAAGACAAATGGTAGCCATTTTTAAATTAGCAGTACAATTATAGGTTATTGCCATTTCAGGCTATCCTCTCTACTCACCACATTTTTGGGGTTCTTTTTCCTTTCTCAAACAGTTTAAATTCAAACTACTATGTTTAGTTGAGAGTTTGCACTTTTCTACAACCTTTGCACTCTCTCTTAATTGAGTTTAGCCAAATTATTAGGAATTATGACCTTTCTAGAATATGTAGATTATCACAGCATTCAACAGATAATAACATGAAAAACAACATAAAATTTGTTTCAAAAACACTGAAAATAATCCATATATATTCACAGAATGGAGTCATATGCAGCTGCAAAAAAGGATGAGATCTCTATGCAACGACATGGAGTGATCACCAAAATATATTCTTAAGTAGAAAAAGCAAAATTCAGAACAATATTTATTATAGAATGTGTTACCTCTTGTGGCAAAGAAATGAGGGAAAATAAAGTGTAGTCAGTAATTTTACCAATAATAGGAAATTATTATTATTTTGAATCATTGTTGAGGAAAAAAGATTTCTTTCCTCACTCATCTCTAGGTTCATGGATGAGACCCATATAACAACAGACAGATAAGCGAAAAGCATACAAATTTATTTAATGCAAGTTTGGGTGACACAGAAGCCTTCAGAAATGAAGACCCCAAGGAATGGGGAAATCTGTGTATTTCTGTACTAAGTTTGATGAAGTGGATAGTTGTGAAGAAATATGATTGAAGGACAAAAGGGTATGATCTAATGGTAATAAACTAGGGGGAACATAGTTGGGCCCATTTGTTCAGATTCTTCTTGGTGTGTCTGTATCTTTGAGGACAAGGATGTTCCTTTCCTCAGGGTATAGGGAGGTTATCTCTGAAGTTAAGGTCTTATGACCTACTTTGGAGGAAGATCAGCTAGGTTTTTATGACTTGCTTCAGGGTAGAAGGGGTGAGAAGAAGGTGAGAATAACTTTCCTGCTTCTGCTGTTTTCTCAAATCAAGGTGCCATGTTTCGTGGTAGCATGTCCTGAACTCCACCACTGTTATAGGTGTATCTTAGGCTAAAACAAGTAAGTAATTATGCTAACGTCATTAGAAACCAAACTTTTCAGCATAAGAGAAAATAGACATAAATACCAAAGAAATCTAGTAAAAATTACATGATCTTAAATTTGATTTGGAAATATAAACTTATGATTTTTTTCTTTAAAAAGAAAACTCTGTCAAACCAAAAAGACCTAGAAACAATCACAACTCAATAACAATGAGTAACCCTAATGCTCCATTTGTGGTCTCTAAATACCATTTCCCCCCAAAAAGAACTAAACATCCCCGGAGAAATGGTGGATTCCAGGTCTGGAGTATGAACTCGACAAGATGAGCCTGGGTTATCTTTCTTGCCAGAAAGCAAGGAAATTATCAAGAAAAATTTTCCAGGCTCATCTTAAGCCAACTGGAGTCATGTCAAAAGGACGTGGAAGCCAACCTGAAAGGGACTCCCATTGGCTTAAGATTGGGCAATCTGATTATCTAAAAGAATAATGACTGCAATGGATTGAAACGCATGAAATGTGTAAAAGCTATAACTTTATAGTGATTCTAAACAAAAATGGTCTCTTGGAGGTTTCTAATGTATAAACTTATTACTATGAATATTGATAAATAAGGGAGAAAAATCAAGTATTTTTTGTCTTTTCTATATAAATTGTTTTCCCAGGGTTATCAAATAGTTAATGAGGGGAAAGTTTTTACCTATAGAATTCCAGGTAATAAATGCAGAAGAAAGGATAGAAACAGAAAATCACTATCATGTGATCCCTAATGTAATGATAGATGTAAGCAAAACAATCATTGATGGATGCTAAAATCATTAGGTGAAGGATGAGGAAATTTGCAATGAAGGGGTCAGGCTGACACTATCTGAGCCCATGGATCAATCTTAGCTTCACTAAATTTGGGACATTCAGACATTATGTGCCTCCTATTATGATGCAACAGGAAATACACAGCACCACCTGTGATGTATTTTTGACTAAAGAAAAAAAATTAAACCTGAGTCTAATCAAGCTTCTAGATCTAAAACTAAACTACAAGACAGACAGAGGACAGAGAAGTTAAATAACACCACAAGGAATCAAATAGACAAACCAGAAAGGACAAATAATGTTAACAAATCAATGGCATTTAAAAAAGGAAGAAAAAAGCCTGAGCAAGAGCAAGATCAAAAAATAGAAAAAATTAGCTGGGCATGGTGGCATGCATCTATGGTCCCAGCTACTTGGGAGGCTGAGGCAGGAGGATCTCTTGAGCCCAGGAGTTTGAGGTTGCAGTGAGCTACGATGACGCCACTGCACTCCAGCCTGGGCAACAGGGAAAGAACCTGTCTCAAAAGAACAAAAAAACAAAAACAAAAACAAAAACAAAGAAACAAACAAAAAACAGAAAAGAAAGAAAAAAAAAAGAAGAGAATTAAAAAGATTTAAAAGACAAGAAACAAATACAATATGTAGACATTGCTTGGATCCTGATTTGAACAGATTAACTATAAAATGCCATTTCTGAAACAAGTATGGATATTTAAATATGGTATTAGATGATTTTAATAGTTTATTTTTAATTTTGCATGGTGATTATGTTTTTAAAACAATCCTGCCATTAAAGATGTATACTAGAGTATTTACAGGTAGAACAACATAATTTCCAGTCTTGCTTTAAAATGTTCCAGAAAAATAATGCTGGGGATAGGAAATACAAAAGTGGTAAAAATATCGATAATTGTTTAAGCTGGGTGATGGCTATATGGAGGTTCATTTTTGTGTGTTTAAGAATTTTATGAATAAAAATATAGAAAAAGAACAATATTTTTTAAAAAACCATATACACAAAATTCATACATTTTGATTCTTTCTCTCTTTCTTTGTATTCCTGCCTATTTCCATCAAGGGTTGGGGAGGCATTCAGTAAAAGTACAACAATCATTATCATCACCATAATAGCAACAGCTACCATGTCAGTGCTTGCTCTGTGCCAAGTCCATGCTAGTACAGAGATTAATCCTCACAATGCCATGATGGTGAGGTAGGTACCATTATTAACCCTATTTAATCACTGAAGGAACTGAGTCAGAGAGTTTAAGCAACTTCCCAAGATTACTAAACTAGCAAACAGTAGGAATTTTTTATAAAGCTCCCCAAAGACTACATATTAAATTTCACAAATTTTATTTAATGAGGAGACACTAATAAATTGTATTTGCACAAAGAGCATGAAATCTCTCTCAATTTGGCTTCAGTCCTCAGTAATTATGAGGCCTAGGTTTAAATGAGTTATTATATTTAGAATAACCAGTATAGGTAAGTGACTCTAGTTCATTATTTGGGAGGCATATAACATCATCTTTGGCAAAAAAAAAAAAAAAAGAAAAGGGTACATCTTTTGGTAAAAAATAAAAGCTACGGAGTACAATTCTTAAACCACACTTCCTCCTTCTTCCTGGAGTACCTTAACCTGAAACTTACATGCTGAGGGTACTGTCTGTTGACAATAAGCAGAACTGCAAGCACATGGTATCTGGGTCTTCTTTGTGCCGTTACACTCATATCTGGTTCTTCTTTACATCATATTATTATTACATATTAGGTGTGCTATTTGTTTACTTGTACTTAATTTTCACAGTGAAGTTGATGTTGTAAATTCCAGTGTTATCTTCTATTTCCACTGCCTTTAAGAAAGAGTAAGTTTCAGAACTGGTGAGTTACTGAGTTTTACTGATTTAAGAAGACAATTTCTGGAGCCCTGGGAATTTCTGCCCAGAAACACCAAATGTCCCAGTTACTACTTAGTTTTCAAGCCTTAAATTCCAGGCTCCTTGCCCTGATACTAGATTCCTGCCTCTCATTCAGGCTTCCTTCCCATCCTGGCCTTCACTTCTGAAAGAGCAGTTTACCAGTTGTGGAACAAAACATCATCATACCTCACTGCAACCTCAAATTCCTGGGCTCAAGTGATCCTCCTGCCTCAGCCTCCTGAGTAGCTGGGAGGACTGATGGGGGCCACCACACCCAGTTAATTTTTCTATTTTTAGTAGAGACAGGGTCTCGCTCTTGCTCAGGCTGTTCTCGAACTCCTGAGCTCAAGTGATCCTCCCGTCTCAGCCTCCCAGAGTGCTAGGATTACAGGCATGAGCCACTGTGCCCAGCTGGATCTAAACAAAACTCTTATCTACAGGCCGGTGCGGTGGCTCACGCCTGTAATCCTAGCACTCTGGGAGGCCGAGGCGGGAGGATCGCTTAAGCTCAAGAGTTCAAGACCAGCCTGAGCAACAGCGAGACCCCGTCTCTAAAAAAAAAAAAAAACTCTTATCTACAAACTAAGCACTCAAGAATGCTGAGTGATTCCATATGTGTAGGTCCACATTCTAAATCTACTGGAAAGCAATGACAGGTTAAAGAAGACATTGCACAGGCAGGTAAGAAATCTAATTGCAAGGTGTTCCTCTGACAGAATGACTTAGTTTGTGAAACAATGCAATTACAGTAGTCCTCCCTTTATCCACGGTTTCTCTTTAAATATTTAATGGAAAATTCCCGAAATAATTCATAAGTTTTAAATTGCATGCCATTCTGAGTAGTGTAATGAAATTTTGTGACATCCCCCCAAGACGTGAATCATCCCCTTGTCCAGTTCCACACTGTATATGCTACCTGCCTGCTAGTCACTAAGTAGCCCCCTTGGTTATCAGATGTAGCTATCATGGTGCTTGTGTTCAATAACCCTTATTTTATTTAATGGTCCCAAGGTGCAAGAGTAGTGATGCTGACAGGTTGCTATAATTATTCCATTTTATTGTTAGTTATTATTGTTAATCTCTTGCTGTGCCTAATTTATAAATTAAACTTCATCATAGGTGTGTATGTATAGGAGAAAACAATGTATTAGGGTTTGACAGTATCTTCGGTTTCAGATATGCGCTGGAGTCTCGGAAGGTATCCTCCGAGGATAAGGGGGGATGACTATATACTGAACACTGTACTTAAAAAAGGACCCACTGTCTAAAATTGTATCATTTGGATATTTGTAGATGCAGGGAAAGTAGAAGACTTCCTATTTCCAGTCTAAGCAAAAAAGAAAATTACGCTTCTACAGATCAGATATTTACTCTGTTGTTCTTTGCATTCATATGATTGCTTGATTGTTTTAATTTCTTGAGCCTGAATGGACTAAGAGACAATTCAAGAAATAGACTTGAACTGATGATTTGGTCCCCACTGAAATGGGGATCACCAATTTTATATTTAATTTTCCACTTTCAGTATAACAGCATTATTTTTAAAAGGATGATTCAATGTTCTTTTTACAAAAAACAGATTTGTAAAGATAGCATAATCAGGTCCCACAGTGAGGCAACTTGTCACATATTTAGCCAAGTCTTCTGGCTATAGGTAGAAGAAAGGTGACAATAATAAGGCAAACACATGGTTAACTTGTGCTTACTCATAACAATTCTGTGGCCAAAAGTATTAAATAATTTTCCCAAGGCCAAACAAATAAGAAGTGGTGGAACTACAATATGAACCAGGGTGAACAGCTCCAAAGTCCATACTTTTAACCTATTTGACCATTTTCCTTCTTGGTACAATATAAGAATGTGGAGATAATCAGTTATACCAAAGAGTTTTTATGCCTGTGTTTGGTCCTTCCTTCCTTCATTAGGCTTTATCATCAAATAAGGATACTATTTTTAATCTGTTCTAAACAAGCACTTCACACACATTATCTTAGTTAATTCTGTAATGTAGATATTTTTTCCCCCAGTTTTAGATGAGAAAACTGGAAATGTTCAAAGTTTTTTTTAGAGCATAGGTCTCAGAAATAGATTTTAAACCCACTGGCATTGACTCTTGGGTCTATGCTCTTAACCAGGTCTCCACACAATAAGCCAGGTGCTGTGGGCAAGCATCCTTTCCCCTGACACAGTGGCTCTGTCAACTCTGCACAACATTGCCTGGTATGTGGGAGAGAATTTTGCTTCTTGATTACTCAAAATGGTATTCCTAACCCACGTGAAAAAACCTTCTCTGACAGGAAACATGCATTCCTGAAACAGAGGCTGTGGTGTCTTCGCTTCCACGCCCCTCTTTCTAGCAGTCCCTTCCAGTCAATGTACAATCAGAACAGTCAGTCCACTGTAGAAGTGCTCAGCCTGTTGACTAAAGAATAATGATACCTTTATACAACTTATTATTAATTTCTGTGAAACGTATTAAAACGCTCCCATTACCTTCTTTAACATTGCCCTCAAGTTTCTTGCTCTGTCACTGGAAATGCTCCTTTTTCAGGCAGAAGTTCAGCACATTCAGTTCAGTACTGAAAGCAGTAGGGTTTTAGACCTGTTTGAAAATGTTTCCTGCAAGCTATTATCACTTTAAAATACGCATATATTGTGGGTACATAAATACAAATAAATGCAAGTTACAAAAACTCTACTTGTAAATATCTGATGTCCACAAATTGTGGGGGAGATCCTTGGAGATTCCCTCTCCCTGTGGCAATCGCAGGGTGTCTGAACCCCCTCTGGCCCTTCTTCCAGAAAGAAGACAGCCTTGTCCCGACAGCACCACTCCGTGGCCAGGATGGAGAACTGGCCAAATCAACTTTTCTTCCCTCCCAGCTTCTTCTTCAAGACAGCGCCCTTCCAAAACCCCAAACCTCTCCACCCACCCCAATTTTCCTTGGAGTTTGCTATGCACAGCCAAGTTGATTCCACCTCAGGCAATCTTTCTCAAATTTGAAAACATCCTTTTTTATTTAAAAATATTTTTTCTTCTCCCTACCCAGTTGCTTCATAAGTTTTTCTTACTCCTCCAACTACCTTTATCCCATGCATGATCGTAGCAATTACTGGGGCTGGGCAAGCCAGACTTGGCCCAAGGCTCTGAAATGTAGAGGGGCTAACCGCATTTTTAGAAATTAAGGTATTTAAAAATCTTGTGCAAATTGATTAGGCCACTCTGCTCTCAGAAATGCCATCCTTCTCCCACTTCCCAGCCTCCAGCCTCCAGCCTCCTGTTGACTCCTGCCCATAGCCGTCTTCTGTAGCAGTCAGGGGTGGAGGTGGAGACCCAAGTGAAAGAAAGGAAAGGAAAGGGAAGGCAAGGAAAGAAGGAAGGAAGGGGGGGGGGAAAGAGAGAGAGAGAAAGAAAGAAAGAAAGAAAAGGAAAGGAGGAAGGGAGGAAGAGGAAAGGAGCAAGGGAGAAATGGAGGGAGGAAGAGAGAAAAGAGAGAGGAAGAAAAACGAAAGAGGAAGAAAGAAAGAAAGAAAAGAAAGAAAAGGGGAAAACAGAAATAAAAGGAAAGAAGGAATCTTTTAGCCTGGGGACCCCCCTTCCTTCCCCACTGCTTCCCACCAGTGCCAGGATTGAGATGAGACATAAAGGGGCACCAAAACACTTTAATTAAGATGAATAAAAATAATAAATACACAAATAAATAATCTTGTAATGCCATATTTCTAAAAATAAAAAATTTTTAATTAAAATCAAAATTAATGTATAAAAATCCATGATGAACAAAATACAGTATCAGAATTTTAAATAAACACAAGCAGTTCGTCTGTTTTACGACCCCCGTCCCTCCGACCCCCTCCCCCCTTGTTGTTTAAAAGGGAACAGCGGTTTCCAATCAGCCTTTGGCCCCCCCCCCCCCGGGCCGCTCGGCCGCCCGGCCTGGCCCCGCCCCCGGCCCCGCCCCCGGCCCCGCCCCGGCCCGCCGGGATCCCCGCCCCCAGGCCCTGGCCTCGCTCGGCCCCCGCCTGTGGGTTGACCGAGATGTCTGAATAGACCGACAAGGTGGGGCTTTATATATTTCCCAGATTGTAGGGCTTTTACTAACTTTTTCTACTTGGTTCATAATATTGGGAGGACATTTTGATGCGCGTACGTATAAGGCACCGTTTTCCCTTTTGCCTGGGTATCAGTATAGCTGGGGAGGGCGCTGCTTTCCGCTCCACAACCCCTTCCTCTCGTGGCGCTCCACGACTGCACGACTCCCGTGGAACTCCACCCTTGTGGAACATTGGAGCACCAATGTTCATGAAAAATGACTCACTTAATACCAAAGGCTTTTTCTTCTCGTTTTAAAAATAACGAAATATGGCAAAAGTATTGCTTTCAGCTACGAACATTATAAATCAACATTTGTAAGTTAGCCCAGGAACAAAACCATTATTTACCTGACTGATTCTATGGGAAAACATGTTCTAAGTTTCAAACAACTCACTTGAAAAAAAGTATTCAAGACATGATTTTTTTGTAGGCGAGGGGCCTAATGCTTTTTAAGAAAAATGTTTGTGAAAATTTACATGTTGTACATTGTAATACATAAAAAAAGAGGCACTTTAGCCCCAAACTACTGCTGTCAATTTTTAGCAAAAAAAAACCCCAAAAAACCAAAAAAGTGACTTATAATGCCCAGATTGAGATCAGAATGCTAGGATATGTCAACAGAACAGGTTTTGCCAACAAACCTGAGACAAAGAAGTGTAAGACAGAGAAATGTAACATTACTAGGCACATATTGCATAGAAATAATTCAGATATAGAGGAACATCTTATTTAAATATAGATATTTAAATTATATTAAAATATTCTTGCTCTAATGTTTAATTACTTATAAGTCAATATAGGATTTATGAATATTTGTGTCAACAATTCTCATATAGTCTGTGCTTCCACGCTAAAAACAGCAAGTTAGCATCTACTTACCTACATCTGGTGATTAGTCATTCAATCCACTATTTTTTGGTACGAGATGAGTAGAAGCATTGCTATTTAAGTCATTCCCCCAAATTACTACATGTCATCAGCAGGTCTTTGCTCTTCATTTTGGTCATTATCTTCTTGCATGAAGTTCAGCAAATAGTAAAATACTCCCAGATGTCAATGAGAGTTGGGTGCCCCTTTTCTAAAGTCTCTCCCACTTGGAATCTCACATCTATTTTTTAAAACAAAGGTCTAAGTTGTTCTTAACTACCCTTTTTAACTTGAGAGAGAAAATGTAATCTAATTCAGTAAGAATAAAAAGTGTCTCTCTCTCTCTCTCTCTCTCACATGCACACACACACACAGAACCTCTATTTTTAATGGATAAGCAGAATAAGACACACAGATTACAACTCTATTTTGAAAGCCCAGAAGATCTTTCTGCAGTATATTTTTTAAATGTCTCTTTGATCATTTCTGATTAAATGTCCTCAAGTTCCCCTACTTACCTATCAAGTGTAGATTCCTCAGCTTGGCTTCTAACAATCTGACTCTATCCTGCCTCACCTATTCCCCTACTATCTGCCTATTCTTCACTGGAGCCACACTAGGCACTCACTGTCAAACCTTCCATGCTTGTCTGACTGAACCTCTATATGTTTGTCATTTGACATGTTCCTCCCTCCTCTCTACCTATCCCTCCTTCAAGTCTGGGCTGAGGTTCCATCTCTGCTCTGAACCTTTCCTTGCTTCTTTGCCCTCCCCTGCCCTATATGGACCTCCCCCAAGGTTGAGCTCCTGGGTTGCTGATTGTCCTATCTGTGCATTCTAATCACTATTTTTATTGTTTTCCTAACAAATTGGCAAGTATGCTCTTTCAGGGTATGAACTATATCTTATACCTCTTTTAGAGTCCTAATAAATGACTGACAAATTAAACAGTAGTATTTACATGAGTGTGAATGCACCCACTCCCCCCCCACACATATATACATACACAGAGGATGGGCCCCTGGAACCAGTGTTTACTTATTACTCATTCTGACCCCACTCAAAGGCATTTCTCTGTGTACTGCCCTCCCATTCTCAGTTTCTAATACTGGCCTTCATTGACCCTTTCTTTTCTGTCATCCTCTATCATCTCCTTCTTGAGTCCTACCTTTTATTTATTTATTTTTCCTACCTTTTATATTAGTCCTGAACTCTACTTAACACCTTGAATCAGTGGGGGTTGAAGTAGGGAGAAAGCAGGATTTGCAGTTTGAGTCCCTCTTCCATTTAGAATAGTTGAATTAGCTTGGACAAGTCACTGGGGCTCAGTTTTTTCATCTGTATTTTAGGAATAATGACATCTACCATGGGGCTGTTTTGAGGATAAAATACACATATGAAGCATTCTGCAAATAGTACAACATTATAAAATATATTACAATATTATTAAAATTAGCCCAAATATCATTACCTCCCAGAGGCTGTATTGTGCACCACCCCACACACACTTGTGGATTGCTCTGGGGCAGATAAGCCATTGCCTTCAGTCCTTTTGCCCTTTGAGATCAGGAAAATCCTTTTCTTCTATGACCTTTAAGGATAGGAAAGTGGGAGAAACCCTCCTCAACTCTTCCTAGTGGGCAGTCAATCAGAGGATACAAACTAGAACCAATGGCAGTCAGGTAGCTGGCAGAAGAGGCAAGTACTTATGTCTACTTCAATGACCTGCATTTCAACAAATTGTTAAATTGCTAAGTCTCAATTAACAAATTTATTGAATACTCAGTAAAGTGCAAGGCACTGTGCTAGCCTCTAGAGAATTATAAAACGAGTAAAACACTGTCTGGGAGCTGAAACTTAGTCTCTAATAAGAAAGACAGGTTTGTAAATTAGTGTTATATATGCCATGATAAAAGAACTTACATCTATAAGTAGAGTCAACCCAGATTGTGCACTGACAGTCTATGACAATATAGACACAGACATATTTGGATCTCTTTTCTTTTTTCTCTTCAAGGTCAGATTGTTTCCAATAGGAAATCTAGCCTTGCTATCATACCATCTATTTTTTTTAATGCTTCGGTTTTGAGTATCTATTCCATACCTTGACCCCACACCCTTTCTATCTAGTGCCCAGTTTTTGACTCTACTTCACAGCAAACCTTCTTGAAGATGTCTTCACTTCCTCACCTCCTATTCTCACCCCAATAAATCTTCTGTGTCTACTGCTCCACCAAACCTGCTCTTGCCAAGTTGCCAGAGATTCCATGTTATCAAAATCCAAAGGCTACTTCTCAGATCTTATCTTACTTTACTCTTTGGTGGCATTCAAAACCATTTATCATGCCACCCTTCTTGAAAGCGTCTTTGATTTCTGTAAAGTGGGCATTTTCTTGGTTTTCCTCCTACCTCTTTGGGGACTCCTCTGCAGTAATCTTTGCTGGCTCCTCCTCCCCTGCTCAACATCCAAATTTGGGTAGACCCAGTTCTCAGTCAGGGATTCATCAACATTTTCTTATCTACACTTTGCTCCTAGGAAATTTCATCTAGACCCTTAGCTTTGAATGGCACTTATATGCAAATAACTCTTAAATCTCTATCTCCAGCCCCTACTTCTCCCTAGAACACCAACTGCCAATTTAACATTTCCACTTGACTGCCTAAAAGGTATCCCAAAGTTAATATGTCAAAAACAGACCTGTTGAACCATGCCAAGATGCTTCTCCTTAGTTTTCTCCAGGTCAGAAAATGGAATTCCCATCAATCAATTACTCAAGAAAATAAACTCAGGTAGCAGACAAATCAAATCTCATGTCTAACCTATCAGTAAATCATGTCAATTCTACTTCCAGAGAATAACTCAAATCTATCTAATTCTCTATTCACGCTGCTGTCTCCCTAGTCCAGGACATCACGAACTTTCATCTGGCCTAATGTAATACCTTCTACCCTTCTACTTAGTCTCCTTGCTTCCATTCTAACTCTCCTAAAATATATTTTAGGAGAGTTATATAAGTCTGAATGAACTTAAAAAATATTAATTTTATTAAATGCTAACTCTTGAGCAAATATCTTTTTAAATATTCTGTGTAATGCAATGGGAAGTACATATACATAAAGCATGAGCCAGAATGAACTTCCAAAAATTCAAATCAGATCAGGTCACTCCCCCAGTTAAAATTTTCTGATGCATTTAGAATAAAATACAAACTCATACCCTGGCCTACCAACCCCTACATGATCATTACAACCTCACTTTCTGCCACTTTTCCCTGTCACCCATTCTCCACTAGCTACTTTTGCCTTCTTTCTGTTTCTCAAACACGAATTATTTCTCCCCTCAGAAAACTCAGCAGGATCCTGGGCCAAATCCTCTCCATCTTCTCAATCTCTAAATAAAGGAGTGTCCCAGGGCTCAGGATTCAGATTGCTGCTCTTTTTTATCAACAACTTCTAAAGTACTATCTCCAGCCCTGATTATTCTCCTCAAGGTAAGATTCCTATATGCAACAGCCTACTTGACACCTCCATTCCATGCCTAATAGCCATATAAAATATATAAAATGTCCAAATATGAAAACCTGATA
The DNA here is from genome assembly GCA_023783475.1 of Daubentonia madagascariensis. Taxonomy (NCBI): domain Eukaryota; kingdom Metazoa; phylum Chordata; class Mammalia; order Primates; family Daubentoniidae; genus Daubentonia; species Daubentonia madagascariensis. Next base: position 9,323,021 of record JAKFHU010002088.1, read on the forward strand.
CTTCCTTCCCATATCCCCAAACATACTCTTTTTCTAGTCTTTCCTATCTGCATATATGACAGCTCATTTTTACCAATAACTCAAGCCTTAATTGTTCTCTTTCTCTCAACACTCATGTGTAATCTATGAGCAAATACTGTAGGCTCTACCCTCAAAATACATCCAGGATCTAATTCCTTTTCACCTCCTCCTTTGCTAGTCGGGCTAAGCCATCACAACTGCTTGCCTCAGCTATTGCAACGGCCTCTTACCCATCTGTCTGCTTCCACTCTGCTACACTCTGTTCTCTACTCTCCACATCACAGAAGAATTATCCATTTAAAAAGGGAAAGCCAGATTACAACACCCCCTGCTCAAGGCCCTCCAAGGGTTGCCGATATCACTCAGATAAACCCATAATCCTTTTCATGGCCAGATCATCATCTACCTGCTCTTATCTGTTACCTTTCTGTCCTTTTCTCATTCGACTCTACCCTCATTCAGCCTCTTTCCACATTCTCTCTTTTGGCCCTAGCAGCACTACCCTCCTGGCCTTTGCAGTTACTTTGTTGCCCTTGCCTGGTGTGCCAGATGTCCACATGGTTCATGTCCTCACTTTTTTACAGGTCTCTGTTCAGATGTCTTCCTAGAAGACAGGCTTTCCCTACTTACTTTATACAAAATTGCACCTTTCCCTTCTGTTCCCTTACCTTTCTTTATTGTTCTCAATAATAATAATAACACATACAGCATTTACTATGAGCCAGGTACCATTCTAAGCACTTTATATACATTAGGTCATTTAATCCTCACATCATTCTATAAAGTAGGCGATGTTATTACCCCTGTTTTATGGATGAGGAAACCGAGGCACATAGAGGTTAAATACCTTGTGCCAAGGTCACAAAGCTAGTAAGTGCTGGAGTTGAAATTTGGATGCAGGCTGTCTGGGTCCAGCATGTGCTTTTAGCTACTACACTATTTTGCCTCTTTATAGCCCAATCACTACCACATTTTATATTTGTTTATTATCTCCCACTCTTCCCACTTGTTTCAGTTATTGCTGCATAACCAACCATCCCAAAATTTGGTGGCTTAAAGCAACAACTTATTTCTCAGGAATTTGGGTCAGGAATTCAGGCAGGAACTAGGCTGTTCTTCTACTCCAGTTGGCATTGGCTGGTGTCAGTCACTCAGCTGCATTCAGCTGCTGACTGGGCTGGCCTGGAAGGTCCCAGAAGGCTTTACTCACGTGTTTGGCACCTCAATGCTTGTCCATGTGGCCTCTCTCTTCACATCATCTCTTATCAATGTAGTACAGTATAGCAGCTGGCTTCTCAGAGAGGAATGTGGAAGCTTCCAGTTCTTTTCAAGGCCTTGATTCAGAAGTTCCAGAACTTTGTTTCTGCCACATTCTATTAGCTCAAAAAAAAAAAAAAAATCACAAGCCTAGCCCATATTTGAAGTGAGAGGAAATAGATTCCATCTCTTAATGTCAAGAGTGGCATTTGTATGCACAGAGGAAGAATTGATGGCTGCCATCTCTGGAGACTATTTTCCACAAAACCAGAGTTTAATTTCCATGAGAACAGGGACTTTTGTCTATTTTATTCATTATCATGTCTCTCCAGTGCCTTGAATAGTGCCTGACACATAATAAGTATGCAATAAATATTTATTTTGTCTATGAATTTAAGGGGCAGGTGAAAGAGTCTGCAAAGGTAAGGGAAAGGTTTGAAGGAGTAGGAGGAAAACTTGAAGTGTGTCCTAGACGTCAAGGAGGAAAAGAATGAAAGGAAGATATGTCTGAGAACTATACCCTTTTTCTATGTTTAAAAATTTTAAAAAATAAGTTAAAAAGCATATGATTAAAAATGTAAATAGCATAAAATGGTATAGAGTGAAAAGTGAGTTTTATTCCTCTCTTGTTCCCAATTCCCTCCCCAGTGGTAGCCCCTCTTTAATGCATCCTTTCAGAGCTTTTATATATATATACACACACACACACACACACACACACACAAAGATAAGGCTATATATCATATTTACCTATCCATCTGCCTATCTCTTTCCTGAAAAGACTACATACATAACACACAATTGGTAGACTACTATAATACTATACACACAACTCAGCAGGTAGCTTTTTTTTTCTTAACACCTTTCAGTTCATACCATATTACTACATATAGATTATGCTCTTTCTTTTAAATGGTTGCATAGAATGGTTCCATTCTGTGACTGCATTAGATTCCAAAATTAGGTGACTAGTGATTTCAGTAGGCTTGAAAAAGCATAGAATACAGATTGAGGTGTGGAAGACTGGGAGGTCAGAGAGTAGGGGTAGAAAATTAGATTGGAAAGGAAAGAAGGCAGAAGAAGAAAATTAAAGATGAGATCGATAGGAGTAGGTTTATATGTTGTAAGCACATAGGAGTAAGAAGAGCAGCAGAGGTTGAAATACATGCAAGAGAAGGAATAAGTAATGGAACAAATCTGTCCTTTGGGGAGACTGGAAGGGATCCTGAGTTCAGGTAGAGGGATTAACGTTGAGAGGATAGAACACCTCTTCCAAGGAGAAAGAGGGAGAAGATAAGGAAGGCTGGAGTTGCAAGTAGGTTTTTTAACAGTGGCTGGTGGGAGTTAAGAAAATTCACCTCTAGTGGTCTCACTTTTCTCATAAATGTAGGAGACAACTTTTTTTGGTAATTTTTATTTTTACAAAGGGAGTGGGTGGGTAGAGGGCAGTAAAAGGATAGGAGATTGTAAAGATTGGGAATAGCAGGAGAGGGGAATAGGAGATATTCTGAGTAGCAATGCGTAAACGTGACTGTCTTGGGCTCAGCAATGTTGACTGGCCGCGTGGAAGTCCTGGCTGAAGTTGGACACCTTTGGTTCTCAGTGGTGCCGATTCTAAGAGTTGTGTGATTTTCTGCACCGGTGCAGGAATGGACAAGGTTGCTTGAACTGTTGCAGAATAACGCTTTTGCAAGTGGGCGGAGGATCAGGGAGGCGACTGAGTTGAGGGTGATGGTGAACGTGAGATAGATCGTTTATACATAGGAGCTTCAGAGCCTGACTACACATCTGTTATTGATGGTCTAAGTATGGGTTTGCAGGTCCAGCGATGGCACATTGCCTGGCAGTAGAGAGTTCGTACCCATTGCGTGCCGAGTGCCAGCAACTGGAAAATCTTCACGGGAGGACTAGGGGGTGCAGGCTGGGTGGGGGTGGGGTTGTGGATGCGACAAACAGATTGTAGTGAAACTGTGTGCGGGGCAAGAAAACTGATTTTACTCAGATTGTATATTGAGGGGCCCTGAGGGAACCATAGGGGAGGCCAATTCGTTTCCTCCTATCCCACTCCATCCTTTGGGGTTGCAACTAAGCAGTAAAAACAGTGTGGACACCAGAGAAAACTGGCGCCGCGTGGCGATGACGTCATTCGCGGAGGCGGGAAGCGACAACAATTACGGAACAGTCCATAAAAGCACTTTGAAGATATTTTAGCCTTTTCACGTTTATACTTCCGGCTCTTGCAGTTTGAGGTGGTAACAAAACAACAACAGGTCCCCACCACCCTCACGGCGGCTTGTTACCATGGAAGCGCCAGGGTAGCTAGGTCCGGACGACTCCATTTTACGTCATCGCCAGAGTGCGCCCTAGGACTGATGGCTCCGCCCCAGCCTAAGGGAGGGGCAGTGCTCCTGAGAACGTTGCCTACAGCACCTAACGCGTCCTAAGAATTTTGATCCCCACCGGACGCCGTCGGCAGTCTCCCAGTCTAACCCCACCTACTCCGAGAGGAATCCCCGCCTGCCTTTACACTGGCCTGCCGCACTACATCCCCGCCCCTGGCCGGAGGACCCGCCCCGCATGAATCAGCTGATCTGGCGGACCCGTGGGGTTGCCCGGCTCGCGCCAGATGCAGAGCGCGGTGCTGCCGGTGGAGCGTCAGGTGAGCGAGCTTGGGTCCGGGGTTGGCCCTTGGCTTCGGAGGCTGATCGTCTGGGACCTCTTGTGTGCGGGAGGCCGGGATCCGAGAGCGAGGCGGGGCCTCAGGTGTAGGCCTGGAAGCGCGCTGCGGGGGCCTGCGGAGACGGCATCCGCGTCCTTTCAGCTCTGCGTCCGACCGACGGCGCCTACTTGTAGAGGAACGCCGGACGCGGCCCCTGGCCTCGGCCCTAGGTTCTCCCACTCGCTAGCGTCCCTCCCTGCCACTGCAGTGGTCTCAGTCTCCTGAAATTCCTCCATGCCCCCTCTTCCCGCCTCCACCCACGCTGCTTTCCACCCATTCGTTCATGAGGATTTATTGAATGCCCACACTGTGAGCTGAGCAGATAGACCCTGGCCATGAACCTTGGTGAGTGCCCCGAGCGGGTTTGCCACAGGTTGCGCATCGCGGTCAAGAGTGCACCAAGGGTTTTAGTTGCTTGAAAAGGCGGTTGTGGAAAAAAGAATATGACTTTGATATTAAGAATTAGTGGTTTCGCCAGGTCCTTTAGTGTGTCAAGTGGTCCGTCAGAGAATGTAAGTTCTTTTGAAAAGTGAAGACAGGGAAATAACACAGGGGCGATCATAAAGAAATAGTCCTGACGCTGGTGTTGGTACTCCGGGTAATAGGGCTACTTTGGAGACAGGCAGCCAACCATAGGCTGGTAGAAGCGTACTGTTGCTTAGGGCTTTGATGATGAGGGAAGAGGAAAAACACACTGTTTGAAATGGCATATCCAAGTACAGTATTTTCTTTCTGGTTTAGGATGGAGAAGGAAATAACTATTGTACCCAAATGAAGATTCTTACCCCATTGCCCTTATATTTGTTGGTGGCTGTAAATGTTCTTAAAAGGCCGTAAGGAATAAAATTGTGTGATGTGTGTTTATTCAGTACGGGTACGAAAATTCAGCAAACCTATTGGTTACACATTTTTTCCCCATTTATCGTATATATGCATGATTTGGAGTGACCACTTGACCTTTGAGTTAATGAATACTTAAAGAATTTAAAGTAGTGAAAAATTTGCTTTTGCAGTAAATTGCAATATTTTGACCTTAACATGAGCATGATTAAGCTCTTAGGCTTTGGACCTGGACATACCTGGAAACATGTCCACTTACAACTTTGACTTTGGGCAAGTTCTTTAATCTCTCTGCCTCAACTCCTTTGTCTCTAAATTGGGGATAAAAATGCTTTCCTGATGATAATACCTTTACATGTAATGGTTCATGTATCTCATTTATTACAGTGCCTTGCCCATGGTACATATTCAATACATATTAGCTGTTTTTATAGTTATTAATTTCTTCTTCCACTACATCATGACCCAAACTGACTCTTTTTCCCAAGTGGTGGGGAAGAGAACTGAGTATTTTATGAAAACAACTATAAAATATGATTTCGAGTTGGTCTGCAGTAACTTTAGTATTCCATAAGGGCATTTTAATATGGAAAAGATGCTGATAGAATCCATACCTAGTTTGAATTTATTAGTTCCTAAACTCTGACTAGTATTGGCAGATTTTAGGTTCATAGTTATAATAAGAAAAGTTCAAAGCTTAATTTTCACAGTATTAAAATTTGAAAAGATAGTGATCCAGAAAATAAAGTACCAAACAGATAATTTTGGGGAAAAAAACTTTTGTGGCTTATGCAAGCCACTGATTTTTAAAATTGATTTACACAATGTGAACTGGAATCCCTTCCCTCCGAATTTCAGTTTATCAGAATTTAGTTTGTCTTTTTTTATTTTTAACTCGTGTTAACTATCATTCCCAATAGGTTGTCATTTGAAACAATTACTTTGTGCATTTTGACTGTTAAGCAAAGGGTATGCTAAGAACTTCATTGAGACCTGATTTTAGTTTTTGTGTGATTAAGTGGAAAAAGTACTGTTAATCTACCTTTTCATGAAAAACATGGGTTTAAAGCAGTAATTGCTAGGTACATTTTAACAGGATTTCCAAAGAATGTGACTGACTTGTAAAAACCTTCCATGATTCTGCATTAATGTGAGACTATGTAAGGTATGAGTTGTAAAAGCTAGGAAGGAAGGTGGAGTGGTGGTTTTTGAGATTGTGTAAAAGAAGGCCTGCTTTGATATATTGTGAGGTTGAACCCCTTTCTCAGTCAGGCAGAGGAATACTGTGAGGTTTTTAGTGACTTCTAAATGATTTAGCTCTTTTTATAACTTTGTGGAATTAAATCTACCGTGTATTTCAACTGTATTTGGGATATAGATTTTCCTGGTCGAGTTTTCTTTCTTTATTTCTTTTTTTAAACAATTTTTTTTCTTTTAACCCTTATCAATTGATGACCAAATAATTCTATTATCAGTAACAAGAAAGTGGTAGGTTTTGTAGGGTATCAGTCCTTAAGAAAATGCTTGGTAACCACAAATAAAACAGCAACAAACTATGACTTGGTTCTTTTTAGTATTGCATTTATTTTCCTCACCCTATCTCTCATTCCTCTGTATGTGTGATGGTGCTGTCTTTAGCTTATGTCTTGATGGTTTCCTGCGTGTAGCTGAACTAATTGATCTAAGTGGATAGAGCAAAAATATTTAAATTGTCGAGGTAGTGAGTACTTTTTTGGGCTATTGTATACTTTTTTTAAATTTGAGGAAAATGTACAATTTTCTTAACTTCTGTGACAAAATGGCTGGGGCCTTTTGGTGTTCAGTTGGCTGCCAGTGAATTATGCCCAGAGAGAAGATCAGCTTTAGTCTCATTAATTCCACAAATTGATCATCTTCTGTTTCCCTTAATTATCATATGTTATTTAAATATTTGTCTTCTGAGTCATCACACAGTTCTTTAGTTCACATAACCTCCGTATTAGGAAGGTGATGGTTTAGACCTAATGATGGCATCTGGGTGGGCTAACATTCATTCCAGGGTTCTTTTCTTCCATAGCCTAAATTTTTTGTGGAGCCAAATTCTTAGCTAAACTTGGGGCATTGCCCAAGCAAACATGTAACAAGGATGATTATAGCAGCTCTTTAAAATAGCAATAAAGTAGAACAATCCGGTTGTAGGGATTAGTAGGGAAATGGATACGCTGGTTTATTCATGCAATTGAATACTATACCCTCGTAAAAATGAATGAATAAGATCTATACTTATCAACACATATACATCTCAAGTATGTAATGTTGAATGAAAAAAACAAGTTGCCAAAGGATATATACAGTAAGATGCATTTATCTACACTTTTAAAACAAGATAATAGCATACATTATTTAGTGATACATATATATCTAGTGAAAGTACATATAAGTATGTATAAAAACACACGTGGGAATGAGGTTAACTTTAGGAATAGTGGCTAATTGTGGGTGGAGCTCCTTCAGCTCTATGTGTAACCTTTTTTTTCTATAATATTTTAAAGAAAGCTGAAGCAAATATGAAAATATGTTAATATCTGTTAAATGGGGTGATGGGTACATGGATTTGTTATTTATTTTTACAGTTTTGTATATAGTTAAAATAGTTTGTGAAACCAGCACTTCAATAAAAATTTTCATTTATAATCAAGGCTCTTTCCCAATGTCCTTTTTTTATTTTACTTTGTGCCCTCAAAGAAGTAGACTCTGGAAAAATAACTCTTCTCTCCCTGCAATAAGGAATGTGCCAGTGCGGCTCCACTGTGTAAAGCTACTCTAAGGAGAGGAGACAGACCGATTATTTGGTCAATTTTGCTTTGCTGTTTTGATCCTGTGCTCCTGGGAAAATGCTTTCTTTAGGATATGAGGAATGATCCTTCTGTAAAGGCTGCAGGGGAATTAAAATGCTAGAGACTCTTGGGAAATGCAGGTGTATACTTATCAAAAACTCTCAGCGTAAAGTGGATCAAGTTGTATCATAATGGCCTGAAAGGAATTTGGACATTTTGTATCTGAGTGATACAAAATTACCACAGATTTCTTATAGTCATTAACACTTGTTAAAGTTTAGATTGGTTACCTTTTATTATAATGTAGTAAACCTGAGTTTATACTGTGAATACAGGTGTCCTAGTTATTGCTCAAAGAAAATAATTCTCTCTCTACAGATATTAATAAGTAAACATGATGACAGTGTATTAAATGGTTGAATAATGAATAATAAATTTAATAGCTCGTCCCTAAGATAACCTCAGTATTCAAACGTGTGAGTTAAACAATATTTTCATTCCTAATCAAGAATATTTGTTATTAGCATTTTCAAAATAAGTGAAATTTGTATATCCAGAGTAATATTATCTGATATGTATACTTCCTGTTAGTTTTGTGGCCCCTTGGTGATCTTAAGCACTAAGTGTTATTGATTAATAAAATAAGTCATCATGCTTTGAACTGTATTTCTAACATTGCCTTTAAAAAATTGTCATTTTAATCAACGAATAGTAACAAAATATTAAGGGAATAATTAATTCTTATCAGGACTTACTTATCAGGATACTGTACCATGTAATGATAGGCACAAATTGTTTCAGTACCAGGGAATTTGAAATTCAATTGCTGGAATTGTAATATCCATCAAAATGTGTCATGGGAGTTTTAATCCTGAAAAATGCATTTTAAAAATACACAGTATTATACTGTGTATAAAGGAGCTAAATGGGCATTGCTGGGCATTTATTGTCCTGTGTTTACACACCCTTCCCTAACCCCACCATGGCTCATTTCCCTTTTAGAAGATTCCTACAATCAAAAGAGTGCAGTTTTAGTAGGTTTCAGCAAGCCATGAAAAACAAAAAAAAGACTATGAAGTCTTCCTGTCCTTGGTTATACCAAAAGCTGTCTACATGCACTAAGGAGAAAGGGAGAAAGGGACTTTTCTTCTCTGGGTTGTCTAACATTTGTGAAGTGACATGAGATAAAAATGTCTTCATCATTAGGAAATACTATTAACAAATTATGTACGGGAGTTTCTATTATGAGAAAATACTTTCCTTTTGTATCTGTTATTGACTTTTATTATAGGCAATAGAAAACTATAGCATTTGGGAGTCTGCAGATTGGAACTTAAGATCAGGGGCTATGTCTCCCGTTCAAGTACTCATTTAAATCTAGCCAGCTTGTATGGAGTGGTTACTGTGGGTACAAGAGTGTACCAATGAATAAATCATAGTCTCTGACCTCCAGGAGTTTATAATATATTTTGAATCAATGACTTAGTAAGTGCATTATCCTATTAGTAACAACATTATAAATAATAAGTAGCTTTCTAGGCCAGCCTACTGAATTTATTCAATGCATTAGTTTACCAAATTCCCTTACACTGAATCAAAATTTAAAGGCTAGTCAGCTCCCATAGTGGTATCAGGCAGTGCTTCCTGTGCAGCAGTTAAGGCTGAGAGGGCCAGGATTTGAAGTGACCTTTACCTTTCTTGGTGGTTGGTTGGTCAAGGCTTCGGTGCAAGGTGAGTTTTCCTTAACCTTCTATACTGGTTGGCAAAGGCTTCAGTGGCAGGATATCCAGGAAGTAGCAGTTGGTGTATAGATTATTGGTAAGTCAGGTGTTTGAATCAAAGGTTTTCTTAATCCGTGTGTAAACATATTGACTGAGCCTCTAAAAGCAAATATTTATTAAGCATTTACTGGGCCCTTAAATTATTGTTTATTGCACTCACAGTATAAACTCTGGTTTACTACATTGTAATAAAATGTGACCAACTCAAACTTTAAGAAGAAAGTGTTAATGGCTGTGTGAAATCTGTAGTACTTCTGTATCCACGTCATTAGTCACTCTATGTCCATATTCCTTTCAGGGAATTATGGTACAATTTGCTCCTCTAATATTTTTATTGTCTTCCTATCTGAATGTCTAGTCATTCTAATCACTAATTGTCATTACTCTTATAACTACAATTATTGTTATTATTTTACTATTCTAATCAAAATATCTATTTTTTCTTTTTATTTATTTTAAAAATGGGGTCTCACTGTATTGTCCAGGCTGGAGTGCGGTGGCTATTCACAGGCATGGTCACTGTGCCCAGCCAAAATGCATATTTAGTGAGTGAAACAGGAGAATAAGACTAGGAGGGCCCAGCTTTGCTAGTGTAAATTAGCTTTCTTATGCCTTAAGGGAACCATTTTAGAGAACCATTATTCTGGGTCACAAAGAGAACATACTAGTATGGGAACTCCTTAAGGGCAGGAACTTTTTAATTTACAGATATTTATTGAGTCCCTGTTATATATCAGGACTGTGCTAAGCAGCTGGGATATGGTAGAGAATAAGATATCAGTTACCCTGCTTCCATGGAAGTTTTAGACTAGCATAGTACCTGGAACATATTAGATGAAAAGAATACATGTAGTTTTAGTTGTCAAAATTTAAGCATTTGAAGGTTATTATACTTATGACTTGCAAATTTACCTTTCACTAAATTATGGCAAAAAGACTTCATCTAGAAAATAAAATTTACTAGAGATGAATACATAGGATCCTACATGATTTAATTTTCTCTTTGCATTTGGATAATAGTCTCCTAACACGTTTCTGTACCACATTTAAAATTTTTATTTGTATCCAACCTTGTTCCCAAAAGGATTTAAAGCAGATTACAAAAATATACAGATATGGTAAGGTAAAATAAAAAAAAAATGAATGGAGCCAGGATTGAGATTAGAATACACAACACACATACTATGACATCCTAGTCACGTACAGGTACCATCATATGGGACTCTCACCCTCCCAGCACAAAATCTGTAATCCTGCCTATATCTGTACCTGTCATCTCCTTTCTTCTTTTAAAAAATATAGGTGCTTCCTCTTGTGAAAAGAATCAATTCCTCCACACATGTTCTGGATGGCATCCTCTTTCACTTAAAGTCAAGAAGTTTGGCTCTGCCCTCTGTCCTCATATCCCTTGCATCTAGGATCACAGCCATCATTGTGCAAACATTTCAACTTTTTTTCATCTCCCCAACCTCAAACAAAACAGAGCCCTTCATTTTCCCATTTTCCTCCAGCTACTGGTCCGTTTCTTTGTCATTTCAACAACATTTTTCAAAAGAATCATCCACTGAAAATAGTTATTTTTACGTCATCACATCCCATTCATGTTCAGTATACTCTAATCTGGTTTTCACTCCCCAAACAAAGCACTGAAATTGTGGTCAAGTTCAGCAGTGCTATCTGTGTTGGCAAAGCCAATGGAAGCTTTTTAGTTCTCACCTTATGAGACACCAGCTGCCTTGACCCTTCTCCCTGAAATACATTCTGTTTTGCTTTCATGTGCCCACACCATGCTCATGTTTCTCCTGGCTCTCAGACCACCTCTCGCCTCAGTTCTCTTTGCTTGGTCCTCATCCTGTCCAACCTCTAGGTGCAGGAGCTCCTTACAGCTTGATCCTGTGCCTTTCTTTTTTCTTTACACGCATTCCAAGGACATTATCTTGATTTCAGATATTATCCATATGCCTTCCCAAGTTTGTATCAATAGCTGAGATCTTTCTTCTGAACTCCATGCTCATATATTCAGTTGCTCACTTTGTACTCTTGGATTTCTCACAGGTGTCTTGAACTTAACATAAAAGACAAATCTTACCTTACCAGAATCCTATCTTTCACTTCTGAATCCTGTCTCCCTCACTCTTCCCCATTTCAGTGTGGAACCACCAGCACAGCCTCCATCGCCTCTATCACCCACCTGTGTTTAATCACCAAGTACTAGTTGTTCTGTCCCCAAAGCACCTTTCTAATTCATTCATTTTTTTTGTCACCAAATTGGCCTCCTTCCTACACTGAGAAGATGAGGCAGTGAGTATTCGCAGGCAGGATATTCCTTGTATAATTAATTTGGGTGCTGTGTATGAGTATGTTCAGCATAAAATTGGCTTAAAACTTTTGAAACAAATGTAAATCATTGCCATTAAGCCATTAAGGCATCCATAGAATGTCCTTCTGTAAGCAAAGCAACTTCTTGGTGTCCTCTCCAGAATGAAGTCAATGTTAAAAGTACGTAAAAGAAACGAAGAAACTAAATTAAGTATCAAATAGTTAAAAGTTGGGGAGACTTCCACCAAAAAATGATAGTTGTTTTTTAGGTTCCTAGTCTCTTATTCAAGACCCTTGGGGCAAGTTATCTTTTGGAATTGAGATTTTTTATTTTTGTTCTTTAGAATAAGGTGCATAAACCATATATTATATAACACATCCTGTGGGATCTGTGGTACTATCACATATTCATATTAATTCTGTAGCAGGATGTATGAATATTCACACTAAAAGGATAAAAATGATAAATAACCCCATGTTCAGGTCAGATTTTGCTGTCAGTTGAGTTCAGGTCAAATTAGATTTTGCCACCAAAAAAATTAAAAACTCTTTTTTCATTAAAAGTGAATAAACTTTCAGTTTTCAGAGCTTTTTGGATTTTGGATTTCTGGTTAAAGTATTGTGCACCTGTACACAGAGCTACATGGTTTGTAGCTCTTCTTTCTAGCAATAATTAGGATAGCTACACTAGATTTTTTTTTTTTTTTTTTTAGGGCACTCCTAGATGATGTTTAAACAATATCCTTGGCTTGTACAAGGCAGTTTATTTCTCTGTTAAATGTAGTAGAAGGGTGTGTATCCAGTGAGACCTAAAAGTGGCATCAATTCATTAAGAACCAAGATTTGGTTTTTGTTTTAAAGGGCCATCTGAGAGTTTAATTACTTTATATTTCACTGTGAAGGAGATGCTAATTTGAAGTACAGAGTGTTATACTTTAAAGTGAATCTAGCTTTGTTCTGTGGCTCATAGACCTTAATAGCTGGAGGGAACGCTGGAGTCTGGTTTGCTCATTTTATGGAGATGCCATTGATCTGTAGAGAGACCATGCAAGGCAAGAGAGGACCCCACAGTAAGTCTGTTTATACAACATCACACAGCTTCTTTATCAGAGCTGGTTAATATAATACAGGTCTATGGAGGAAAGTTACTATAACAGAAGAAAAGCAGCAGAGTACAAAGATCCTAGTCTCCAAGGGAATGTTGAGTAAGGACCTTAAATCTCACCTGGGGGGAAATGTCCCCAAAGGAAGCCTCATGATTAGGCGGTTTTACAACAATTTAAAATGTAAAGCAATGAAAGAACATAAGGAAGTTTAAATGCTATTTGAATGGTTGAATTGAGTTTTATAGATTTCATGGACAGGCAATCATAAAAATATTAGAAAGATAAATTTTTGCTTTACTTTTTTATATGGATACATAATTGAGAAAGAATGTTACATTAAAGGGAGTTGGTGAATACCACCCTTATATAAGTATGTGAGGATAAAACTTTGTAACATAAGCTTCCCACATTTAGCTATTTAGCTGCAATATTCCTTTTTAGTTATGTTTCCTCACCAGACATGTCTCTTTTTCTCATTGCCCTATTTGAGTTTCAGGCAGACATGTCTGCTTGAAAGAAGTTAACATATTAAACACCATTAAAACAAATGAGATAGGCCTATAAAAATACCACCCTTATATAAGTATGTGAGGATAAAAGTTTGTAACATAAGCTTCCCACATTTAGCTGCAGTATTCCTTTTTAGTTGTGTTTCCTCACCAGACATGTCTCTTTTTCTCACTGCCCTATTTGAGTTTCAGGCAGATATGTCTGCTTGAAAGAAGTTAACATATTAAACACCATTAAAACAAATGAGATAGGCCTATAAATACTGATATAGAAAGATGTCTATGAAATAGTATATTAGTTTTCTTTTGTTTTAATTAGGAACCTGTAATATTAGTTTTCTATTGCAGCTGTAACAAATTGCTACAAACTTAGTGGCTTAAAATAACACACACATATTAGAGTTCTCTAGGTTAAAAGTCTGACACAGGTTTTATAGGCTAAAATCAAGGTATCTGTATGGCTGGGCTTTTTGTGGAGGCTCTAGGAGAGAATCCTTTTCCTTGCCTTTTTCAGCTTCTAGATTCCACCCACATTCCTTGATTTATGGTTACCTTCTCCCATTTTCAAAGTCAGCAATATAGCATCTCTCTGACCCTGCTTCCATCATCATCTCTCTTTCTCTGACCCTCCTTCTGCTTCCCTCTTGCACTTTTAAGGATGCTTATGATTACATTGGGTCCACTTGGATAACCAGGATAATCTCCCTGTCTTAAGGACAGCTGATTAGTACCACATAACCTAACATATTCACAGGTTCTGGGCATTAGGACCTGGACATCTTTGGGGACCATTCTTCTGCCTACCATATATAGTAAGAAAAGAAAGTTGTAAAACAGTTTGTAGAGTTTTAATTCCATTTGGGTTTTAAAAAAAGTGGTGGTGATAAATAATATGGAGTAAGGTATTTTCTAAAAAAACTGTATTCAGAAATCTGAATAAGAGAGAATAAAGATTGACTGCTTTATTCACTTTACCCAAAGATTCTCAACATTTTTGATTGTCACACAGTAGGACAAAATGTTTACATACAGTGAATGAGTTGTGTGTACTTCCATGTCCTCCCAGAGGAGTTCTCCGGCTTCCGTTGGGTATTGTTGAAATTTAATCAAGGGCACAGCAACTCCTTGATCTCTGATAGATAAGCACAGATTAGGTCTGGCTTTAGAATTTCTCTGTACACCATGAACTGTGCATTTTACTAAGAGTTAATTACAATCACTCACGAAGCATAGTAGCACTTAATAATTGTATTAAATTAATAGCATTTATTGAGTTGTTCAGGTATATCTTTTGTTTACACAGTACCCTTCTTCCAACTTTGAATGATTCAAAATCTTTTTAAAATAAGCATTAGGTAGAAAGTAATTTCCTTCAGATGTACAGATGGGAAACAGTAAGAATTCACAGGCAACCTGGAGGAAACAGATGGATCCTAGATCACTCCTGCTGGTATGGGCTGTTTCCAGAGCACAGTGACCATGTCATATCCTTTTGCAGAAAAATCACAAAATTGGCCCCAGTATTTTTATGGCTCACACATATAACACCTCACTGCTTTTGTTTTAGTACCTCATTGCATGGGTTTTGGTACCCTTTAAAATGTGAATTTCTGAGTTGAAATGTATTCAGCATTTCTATCTGCTTATTTATTTTTCCATCTTTTATTTTATTAAACATTGAATTTCTAAACTGATGGGCCATGATATTTGTACCATAATTTTTATGCAGCTCTTTTCTATTAAATGGTGGATTTTAAAACAGCTAATTTAAAATTCGAACTTCTTTTTTTCAGCTCTTTGGAAGGCATGTTGGTCTTGAATTGAAGTTGATTTGGGGAAAACTTTCTGTTTTAATGATATAATATTTTTGTGCATTACTGAAAAGTGTAAAACTACCTGAGTCTGATAGATTACTGAAGAGATTTTAGAAAATCTTTCTCAATTAATTGGTGTTTAAGTCTTCATGTGCTCCAGACAGAGCATTTTTCAAAAAGTAACCTTAATGTGTATGTAATTTTTGTACTTAACACAGTGATTTTTCAGATTTAACTTTTTTCTTTATAATAAAAAACAAATAAACAAAAATCTGTTGCCTGGAAAAGTACAGCTTAATTGTAGGTAGTCTTTTCTTCCTTTGACATTACATTTGACAGTCAACAGGCATTTTTATAAGCTTAGCGGGCAGGCTCAGTCTAGATGTTTGACTTTGGCAGGCAAGATATGAAATAGTTTAAATAGTTTCACTGCATATTTATTTCCCAGTGAATGTGCACTTGTTAGAGGGCTGCTTTATTTATTTATTTATTTATTTTTAAATCTGAGGGATAAAATATTCTTTCACTGATCTTTGTCCTTACCTTGTGTTTTACCATTTAGGCCTTGATATACTTTTTGCAAAGAGGGAATGATTTGGTGATGGAGTGTTCTCACTGACTGATGGACTCAAAGAAGAGAAGGTAAAACCATTTCTTCCTCCTCTCCTATCCTTCTAGGAAGACACAACAAACAACTTCACATATGTGTAGTTTCTCTTCAGTTTAATTTTCTTGTTGATGGTTATTAAGTGGGAATAGTGACATTTGTAGTTAGTTGATTGTTAGAAAGATATTAAAGCTGATGAGTGACAAGCTTTTAAGAGGCACTAAATGTCTTCATTTCATCATTTTAAAGCTCTTATAGCCATTTTTTCTCACAAATAATTTCAGGTTTTCAGAAGTAGCCTTACTGATTGTAATCATCTTTCATCTTTAGAAAACTAGTCATGGAAGATATTTACAAGGAAGGTTAAATTTGTGGCTTCCTTTTCATAGAACCATGGTTATATCCAATTACAATTTAAGGGACTATTATTTAGCAAAAGTAGAAATTCCTAGGTATTCCAAAGAGTTTCTATGCCTCATTAAAATTTTGATATCAGAGTATCTTAAGTGCCCTTTTTGGTCATTATTATGTAGCTGTGTATTTTGTAGTCTTTGAACTACAGTCAACAGATAGGTAGAATTCTTTTGCTAGAACTTAAGCAAAGCATGAAGGAATTTACTGGTGTATGTTATAAATTTGATTCTCAGCAATTTAAATAGCAGTGGTATATTTAAACTCAATATAAAGTGAAATATGGATTCCTATTCCTCATATCGTCCTCATCAAATACTTTTTACCAATTAGAAACTAAAATTTTAAAATAAGACTTCAACTTGGGGTATGTTGTAACTTTAATATCTAAACAAGGAGTTAATGTATTGAGAAGTTAGGATCTTGAAATTTTATGCTACCACATCGTAAAACTTCCAAAAATAGCCCAAGTTTTGTTTGCTTCTTATATGGAGATAGGTAATTTGTGGGTTTAGACTGTCCTCTAGCGTTTTATATAAATAGTTGTTTTGTCTTGGCTCCTATGTCATAACCAAAGCATAAAATAGATGCTGGTTAAACTATCTGACCCAGTCATCTATGTAAAAGGTACAATCTCATGAAAAGTACTAAGAACAAAAGATATAGTTCTGAGTTGCAGGAACAATTAAACAATTTTTCTTGATGTTTGTAGCTCAACAGAGGCAGAAGGATCCAAAGAAAGAGGCCTGGTTCATGTCTGGCAGGCAGGATCCTTTTCCATAACACCAGAGAGATTGCCAGGCTGGGGTGGAAAGACTGTTCTGCAAGCAGCCCTTGGAATGAAACATGGAGTTCTTCTGACTGAAGGTATTGAAAAGAATGGCTTAACAAATACTAACTGAAATGCTAATAAATACCTGAGTGTATAAGATCAGGTACGAGTGTTACTGGATATTGGGGGTTATTAATGAACTCTTTTTGTTTTCAAAATATGTTCTTACTCCCTCTATCAGAAATCAGATTAGTTCTTAAATTTAGAATATACCATTAACTAGAATAAAAGGGAGAATTATAGTTTTTAAATTTTGTAGTAATAAATACATGAAAAAGTAACCTTTTTAAAAGGTTACCTGTTCAGTGACTCTTTTGCTTCAGCTATTCATTAAGTGTATCAGAATAATAATATTAATAATAGGTAACGTTTATTCAAAAATTGTGTGCCAGGCACTATACTGAGTACTTTCTGTGTGTTATCTCACTGAATCTTCACAACCACCTTATGAGGTAGCTACTGTTATTATTCACAGATAAGAAAGCTGAAAGTCAGGGAGGTTGAATAATTATCCCAAGCACACGCAGCTATTAAACTGTCAGAATCAGGATTGGAACTCAGATTGTCAGATTTCAAAGCCTGCTTTTTAAGCCACGGTCTTAGTACAGTTTTTCTCAGGCATAAATAGCAGCTCACAAGAGCATATTATAAAATCTATGAATCTGTAACAGATAGAAACATATGCTATAAATTATATAGAGATTTGCCTTTAATCTTGATGGCAGTTTATCAACTCAGTCATGGCAAATTTGATTGGGCAAGGACTGCCATCAACTCTACTAATTTATAAATTTCTGCTCTGTAAGCATTTGTTAAGTATTAAATAATGCTTTGGTGTTTTCCTTCTAGGAACTAAGGGAAGACGGATTCTAGGAAACAAAGCTTAAATCTGGCCTTGGTGGTTTTATGAATTGCTTTCTAATCTCTCTATTCCTTTTATTATATTATATATTATTCTATTATATTATTCAAGACTTTAGAGAGAGTCTTATTTTTAAAATGTGAGCTATATTCAACACCTGCCCTATGAGCTTCAAAATATATAGTTCTCAAGCATATATAAATGGAATTCTGTTGTTACTGTTGTTTTCAATAAGATATCTGGAATGTCTTCATTAAGATATTTTTAAAACCCTTCATGAACATGATATCTTTAAAACCTAGAATCATACCCACAAGCCTGGGACAACTGAGGGAAAACTTCAAAAATATATAAATAGCCTGTCATTGCTCATGGTTAAGCAGTGTCCTGGTATTAAGTGTCAAAGTTACAAAAAAATCTCATCTCACACAAGTATGTAGTTTGAAATGACACACAGATCTCCAGTGCTGTCTTTTTGAGGTAAAGAAATGGTACTGATTGAATGCTAGAAATTTTCAAGCTTGTCTCTACTAAATCTGAGCATTAGCTTATAATTCAATAAGGATACTTCATTGATTCACTATTTTTAAAGGCTTCAGGTTAAAAAAAAAAGGTGGGGGATCTAAATATCCATTTCCTTGTAATATTGCTCTCTAGTGGAATAATGTCAATTGAAAGAGTTAGTGTGGCTGGGGCATGGTGTAATCCTAGCACTTTTGGAGGCTGAGGCGGGAGGATCACTTGAGGCCAGGACTTCTAGACCAGCCTAAGTACAAGTGAGACCCATCTCTACAAAAAAAAAAAATAGAAAAATTAGCTGGGCGTGGTGGCATGTGCTTGTAGTCCCAGCTATTTGGGAGGCTGAGGCAGGAGGATCTCTTGACCCCAGGAGTTTGAGGTTGCGGTGAGCTATGATGATGCCACTGCACTCTAGCCCTGGTAGTAGAGTGAGACTCTGTCTCAAAACAAAGAAACAAAACAAAAGAAAAAAAAGTGAAAGAGTTAGTGTATTATTATATCACTTGGGGAAAGAAGTTTAAAAGAGCTTAACCAGTGAGCTTATTTTCTCTGTACTCTTTATCCAAACCATAAATTTCCTAATAAATGCACGTATCTTCCCTCTAGCCACTGTTGAATTCATCCTTTCATAGATATTGTGATGAGTTAATTTGAGTATATAAATATACCTGCTATGTATAACAGGTCAGAGAGAAAGTTTGCATATTTTCATCATTGACTGAATTGCTGCCTTGTGGGGAGAAAAGTAGTATTTATTTCTTCGTTAATTTTAAAAAATGGATAAGTCTTACGGAAAATAAGGGATAGTGGGCTTGATTCAATACTTTTCAAAACCTTTAGCCAAGTCTTTGTTCTATTTGAATTTTTAGCCAGCATAAATTATGTGCATGCTCACAAACTCCCACAGTACTGTAGTAAAATTCAGACTTGGTAGCATACCTGGACATAAATAAGTTATCATAATTTGCATACCCAACTCACTGGTGCTTTTAATTTTAATTCTAAAGCTAGCCAGTCATTCCGACAGCTTTATTTGTTTTTTGCTTTGTTTGTTTTGTTGTGATTATTTGCTTTTAAAACAAATATCACCTCAGAAAGGCTGTCTAGTATCTAGTATAAAATATACAGGGTAAGCATCCCAAATTAAAAAATCTGAAACCAAAATGCTCCAAAATTTGAAACTTTCTGAGCGTCAGCATGATGCTCAAAGGAAATGCTCATTGGACCATTTGGATTTGAAATTTTTGGATTTGGGATACTCAACCAGTATGTATAATGCAAATATTCTAAAATCTGAAAAAATCCAAAATCTAAAACACTTCTGGTCCTAAGCGTTTTGGATAAGCAATACTCAACCTGTGTACTATATATAACATTTAAAAATTATACGTAGTATAATACACAACATGAAGACAGTCATGTCTTGTTAACAGCTGGTGTTTTCTGTATAACCCAAAGGCATAAAGCTAATTTCTTAGTTTTGGCCAAAATGAGTCTCTAATATTTTTTATGCCATTGCATAATTTTCTGCTGCTCTGACTTGTTTAGTCGTAGTGAATGTTTTAGATATTAGCGAATGTATCTGATTTATCTTATCTTCTGCTTCTTTTATCTTAACATGGTTATTATTTTGTCTTTGAGCAATTGGAATCTGCTTCTGTTATACCCTATGATGGTAGCCATTAGTAGTGGACTGGAGCTTGTAGAATGAGGCTGAAGGAAAGGAGTAGCCTCAGGCAGTTTGCAGAAATTCTCACTATATAGGGTGTCCCAAAAGTCTACATACACAGGAAAAATGGGAAATTGTAGCTAAATGTACCCTTATTTACGAAATATTCATTACAAAATTTAGTCAAAATTCAGACTAAATTTTGTAAAATTTTGTAATGAATATTTCGTAAATAAAGGTACATTTAGCTACAATTTCCTATTTTCCCTGTATATGGAGACTTTTGGGACACCCTGTAGTGCAGAATGTTAAAATGTGTTATTTGTTAAAAGATGAATAAATGGGAAATGTCATATGCTTGAACTAAATCTCTACAACTGTGCTTGTGAAAATTTTTTTAAAAATCCCATTTTGTGAAATCTAGAGGAGACAAAGTTTGCTGATAAAATTTCTAGTTAATTCACTAACACTTTGCTTTTTTTTTTTTTTTTTAATCTTCAGATGGTGAGGTGTACAGCTTTGGGACCCTTCCCTGGAGAAGTGAATCAGCAGAGATTTGTCCTAGTAGCCCTGTTCTAGAAAATGCCCTGGTTGGGCAATATGTTGTTACTGTGGCAACAGGGAGCTTCCACAATGGAGCAGTGACAGAAAGTGGTGTAGTGTACATGTGGGGGGAGAATTCTGCTGGCCAGTGTGCAGTAGCCAACCAGCAGTATGTGCCAGAACCGAATCCTGTCAGCATTTCTGATTCTGAGACCAGTCCTTTGTTAGCAGTCAGGATTTTGCAGTTGGCATGTGGCGAGGAGCACACTCTGGCATTGTCAATAAGCAGAGAGATTTGGGCATGGGGTACTGGTTGTCAATTGGGTCTCATTACCACTAACTTCCCAGTGACAAAGCCACAAAAGGTAGAACATCTTGCTGGGCGAGTGGTGCTACAAGTTGCCTGTGGTGCTTTCCACAGCTTAGCACTTGTACAATGCCTCCCTTCTCAGGATCTGAAGCCAGTCCCGGAAAGATGCAACCAGTGCAGCCAGCTCTTAATTACTATGACTGACAAAGAAGACCATGTGATTATATCAGACAGTCATTGTTGCCCATTAGGAGTGACACTGTCAGAATCCCAGGTAGAAAACCATGCCAGCACTGCCATCAGCCCCTCCACCGAAACCCTTGACAGCCAGGGAGAAGTATTTGAGAACACTCTTGTAGCAAATGATCTGCCTGTTGCTACTGAACTGAATGTGGGAAGTGTTCAGACCACAAGTAGTGATGCCATTTCCTCCCAGCAAAACATCATGGGAACAAGTGAAATTTCTTCTACCAGAAACATACCATCATACCCTGACACCCAGGAAGTAAATGAATACTTGCAGAAACTGTCAGATCATTCAATCAAAGAGGACTCAGAGAACAGTGAAAAGCCAGTGGCATCTCAGGTACTTGCTAAATTTTATAATATAAATGTGTTTCTGGAATTGAACTTTATGAGCATTTCTTTAGAAACTTTAAAATGCTTAAGGCTTGGTAGCATTTTTTATTTTTTAAGTTTGACTATAATTTTGTTTTATCAGGCAATCCTAGCTAAGGAGAGAACCTATATTAATTCAGAATCATTTTTTAAGTTCAAGTTCTGGCCCTTTATGATGTTGAAAGATGTCATGTTGGGCTTGTTTTGTAAGTAGCAAAATCCCATTTTTTTTTTCGTGCTAGTACTTTTTACCCCATGGCTAAGGTACTGAATTTTAGTGGGCTCCTGAGTAGCATGATCTAATATAACTATATATTCACAAAGATTCTTCTTACCTATATTTGTGCCACTGTCCAGAACTCTATAAGGTCCTTTCCTTCTTTAACAGGGAAGGTTGCTGTGCAGCAGATCCTTCAATTGTAGGCAGATTTAAAACTTGTAGGAAACTACATATTTGAGTTTTTTTCAGTTATAGCTTTAGTCCTTAAGAGGCTTTATTTGAGGGGTTGGGTGACTTTTTTTTTATCTTATTTAAACTATTCTCATTTTGAAAACTTTCAGTAAAATGGACAAAAGCTACTTTACCAGTAGCATACAATAAAGTTTGAGTCTCCCTGCTTAGAACAAATTGTTTTAAAAGGAAATTTTTGTGTTTTACTCCGAGAGTAGCCTTTTTATTTTGCTTTTACCAAAACTCTAAGATAAGAAAACAAAACATAGCAAAGATATCTAATCATAGAAGACCTGTCTTGTGATTTTTTTTTTCAGGTTTTTGAGATCCCATTGGCTCTTAATTCTTTATTCCTGTTATGTACTCTGTCAGATGAGATACATGGAGGTATTTTTAGAAATAGTGTTTATTTCACAATCTATTTACTGAACCTTGAGGATATTTGAATTTTTAAAATAGATTAAGAATAAATTGGAGAAAGGTATTACAAAATCTAAACAAAACAAAAGTAATAATTTAACAAGAATGCATGTAGAAAGTTCTTAGACTGTACATGCTTATAAAAAAGGTTGACTTTTCAAAAGTCATTCCTTTAATTTATTAAATTTAAAGTTAAAAGTTTATAATATATATTTTATTTGATTTTTAGATTACCATCATTGAAACTGCATTTTCCTTTGGACTTACTTTGTTAAGCATTTGAAGTTTTTGTTACTTATGCTAGTTTTGACAATGTGTGTTCCTATTAAATTTAATTCATTCTTTGTAAATAGCGTCTCAATCATACAGCTAATTCATGAGGAATTTATGTGGTTTAGGACAAGTTTTTTCTCTTCTGGCCAGATATAACTGAAAGAGTCTCTTATATTTGGGAAATAAACTGAAATATTATTGGTTGATTGGTTATGAGCCTTTGTAAACAAAGGGTGGAAATAGTGACTCTAGTTTTTCTGAACCAGGTATCATGGGAACTATATCACCAAAGAAGTAATAGGCTTTGTATTTATCTTGTGTTTTACATAGTAGATTTGTTTATTTTGTTGACTGCTTTAATTCCAGACTACTCATTTGTACAGAAATAGCTCTTATGAATTTAGTATTTAATTCAATAAAATATATTGAGTACCTACTGCATGTCAGCACTGTGCTATGCACCAGGAATTATTTCCTTTAAGAAAATCAGAAGCCATTGTTAAAAAAAAATTACTGGTTCGGTTTTTAATTCAGGACAAATTAAGGAATGTATATATATGTACCCTTTGGGATCTTTGGGTAGAATAAGAAGCAAATTTTTCAATGTAACCTATGCTAATAAGCCAGAAGCTTTTTTTGTGTGTTTAGTAGGTACATTTAATGACTTTCCTTTTTGGTAAACAATGATGTTTGACAGCTTAGATTAAGTTTCAACTGATTTTTCACTAAGATATTAGAAAACTTTAGTTTGCCTTTCTAATGCATCTATGAATCATGCTAAGTACATTGGTTCCAAATGTTTAATTATTAACCTGTCACATTTACCCTTTATGATAGCAAGAGCAAAGGTAATTTGCAGCTGGTCTAGCCCCTGGGTCGTGGAAAATAACTCATTGATGAGACAGTAAAAGCACTTGAACTTAAGAACATAATTTGGGGGATGATAAGTTAGAGGCATAACTTACTTTTCTGCCTTTATATGCTATATCTAAATTTCCACTTATGAAATGTTTCAGGAAAAGCCTTTTTTTCATAAAATCTAATTTTTTTCTGCTATTTCTTAGTAGCAATCTGTGTAAATCTTCCTAAAAGTGATCAACAATAAAAATTATATATTTTGAACCGTCTCTTCAGGGCACTCACCGTGTACCTTGTATTAAAGGCAGCGTTTTCCATTCCTTTTCCTCCCCCTCCCTCCATACTATGCTTAATAATATAAAAGCAGCTGGGGCTGATTTTTAAATACTATGGAAAAAACACAACAGCCAGACAAAAGGAAGTACTTTCAATAAGGAAATGTATTTTGAGTACTTATTTCCATATAATGTGG
This sequence comes from Daubentonia madagascariensis, assembly GCA_023783475.1. Lineage (NCBI taxonomy): Eukaryota > Metazoa > Chordata > Mammalia > Primates > Daubentoniidae > Daubentonia > Daubentonia madagascariensis. Next base: position 9,347,048 of record JAKFHU010002088.1, read on the forward strand.
TAACTCCGTGATCAAGAGTGAATACCTTTAAGTTGAAGCCGAAGAGACCTTCTCCTGCTATTTTAGATTCGTTTAGGCAATTAGTGATGGGTGTTAAACTTTCTTTTTATTGATTACTTAAGGGATTATATTTATTATATTTATATACTTTTTTATGTGTGTATATTTTAGCCTCTTGTAGAAGAAGCAATTCCTAATCTTCACAGCCCACCAACCACAAGCACCTCAGCTCTAAACAGCCTGGTGGTCTCTTGTGCATCTGCTGTTGGTGTGAGAGTGGCTGCTACATACGAAGCTGGTGCCTTGTCACTGAAGAAAGTTATGAACTTTTATAGTACAGCCCCTTGTGAAACTGGAGCTCAGGCAGGCAGTACTGCCATAGGCCCAGAAGGTTTGAAAGACAGCAGAGAAGAACAGGTTAAACAGGAATCAATGCAAGGAAAGAAAAGTTCAAGTCTTGTGGATATCAGAGAAGAAGAATCTGAGGGAGGCAGTCGAAGACTCTCCCTCCCTGGATTGTTGTCACAAGGTAAGGAAATAACCAAGTTTCATGAATTGACTTTTGATGAATCCAAGATGTTCCTGACATCACATGCTATGTTATAAACAGTTACCTTTCCTGATTACAAAGCTGACATGTTCAAACGTCAAAATTTATTTTAATGGTGGTTTACTGAAATGGTGGTTTTAAAAGGTTACCTATTTCTCTGCTCTAGAAATAGCTATAGAACATAACTTTTTCTTGATGTTTGCTTCTGCTTATGAGCCTTATTATGAATCTTATTTTATTGTTCTGGAATGTAGCAAACCCTTCTTATTTCCTAATTGGGACCTATACTCCAGATAGATGAGGTCACAAATGTGATCATTGACTAAGTGAAGAGTTACTGTACTTGACCTGAAAGAGGAGATAATTTTTAATCTTTAATAAGAGAAAACTTCATCTTCCAAAACCATTAGGAATAAACCTTTTAGAGTATTAAAAATATTACAAAGTTGGTTGTTCTACAGTTCTCAATCAGTTCAGCAATCTCGACCATCTAGACTGTTGCTTCTCTAAAGTGGCCTGCAGACCAGCAGCTTCAGCATCATCTGGGAACTTGATAGAAATGCAGACAGAAACTCAGGCTCCACTCCAAACTTACTGAATCAAAATATGCATTAAAACAAGATCCCCAAGGTGATTATTATGCACATTAAAGTTTGAGAAGCATTTGATTAGACCAGGAGTTGGCAAACTTTTTCTGTAAAGAGCCAAAGAGAAATCTTTTATGATTTGTGGGCCATACAGTCTCTGTGACTACTACTCAACTATGCTGTTGTTTCGTAAAAGCAGCCATAGACTATACATAAATGAATGAGTGAGGATACATTCCAATAAAACATTATTTACAAAAATAGGTGGGCCCTATTTGACCCATGGGCTATGATTTCCCAACTCCTGCTGTATACCATTTTGTGCAAAGCTCAAAAGTTAGGAATCCTAGACTGTATTAAAACTTACCTTTTCTACTCTGCCCCTGTTCCCTACATTTTTTCTACTTCACTCTCTTGTGCCACCGAGCACTTCTCTTATCCTGCCTTCTAATTCTCATTGCCGCTAGATTTTCATCTATACAAATAAAACCCTTAGTCCTGATTAATTTGAAAATATATATATGATGTACAAGAAATGAGTTCAGTTAAGTCTGGAGGAGAATCTTGTGCCAAAATTTTCTTATTCTTAAATGTCCTTTAGCATTTTAAGTATATAAATACATTTGTAATGTCTTTGAACTACAAATGTGGAATATTGATTTTTGTTATGTCATTAGATCATGTGTAATATGCAGTCCCACTAACAGACTTACCCCTAAATTTTACTTAGTAACCTAAAGAATCTTTAGAAAAATTTTATATGTAGTATTTCCCTCTCTCTTTAAAAATTATGTGTAGTACATCCTTGAGGAAATTTCAAGTAGGTTTATTTGAGTCTCTGTATGCATGCATATGGTATATTTACCAGAAAAGATGTTGATCTTAGGCAGTGATGATCAGTTTCTGTGACAGTGACTGAGTAAGTCTACACTTAGTGACATTTGATGATTTTCTTCAAAACTGATCCTGGCACCAAACAGTATTTATGTAGTGTTTTATGTGTTTGTTATAATTTTGAACACTATAAAAGATGGCAGCATTCTTTTAAAAGATTGTGTAACTCCTCAATAGAATAATTTGACATAGGCAGGCAAAATACAAAAGCATTTTAGTATTTCCCTTTCATAATCTTTTTCCCACCATAGAAAATTTTAATTTTTATATCTAAAATGAATCCTTTATTACAATTATTCGTAATATATTTGAACTTACACCTTGGCTTGGAAAGGTTTTTTTTTTAATAAGGTGACAGGGTCTCACTATGTTGCCCTGGCTGGAGTGCAGTGGCTATTCACAGGTGCAATCATAGTGCATTGCAGCCTCAAACTCCTGGTCTCAAGTGATCCTCTTACCTCAGCCTCCCAAGTGGCTAGGACCACAGGTGCATACTACCATACCTGGCTCTTAATTTTGTAACTCTGCTTTGAAATGGGGAAAATATTTGTCAGCCTTGGTGTAGTATTTTGTTCAGCACTTTTTAGAATATAAGTTCTACAGAATGTTACTAGATGTTATATAGAAAAGGACTCTATGACCAAATGTTTGGAAGTGGGGCTGGATTAAGCATATCTAAACAGGGCTTTTAATTGCTGGACTTGTCAGCACCTTCTATATGCTGATGTGTCTATGAGTCTGCAGGAGAGTAGCGGGAGGATAGAATGTAGTAGAGAGCATTTACCAATCTCCTTTGACTACTAAATCACCTTTTCTGCAGAGAACCTATAGAATATGCTTCAAAAATACCATGAGTAGTGCATTTCTTTGAAAATCTTACATGTTTATCAAAATATCTTCTCTTCTTCTCTGGCCCTCCACTCCTTCACCCTATCTCTGGTTGGTTTTCAGTTTCCCCCAGGCTCTTAAGAAAGGCTGCACGAGTGAAAACCAGGACAGTGGTTCTGACCCCCACATATAGTGGAGAAGCAGATGCGCTCCTACCTTCTCTGAGAACAGAGGTGTGGACCTGGGGGAAAGGGAAGGAAGGGCAGCTGGGGCATGGCGATGTTCTGCCTAGGTAAGTGCTACCAGCATTTACTGATAGGAAGTGGCCTAAAGAAATAATCTGTTTCCTGTGGTCTCTAAATCTCACTTTTCTCATAGAGGAAATCTGGTCTTTTCTAGCTTCTGGAGCTAATCTAGCTCCAGATTATTATGCACCATTAACTCTGATAAAAAGCTGTCACCTTAGTGTTGAATTTGTTCTTAACAACAAAGGACTTAAATATCCATGATGCACCTTTCCACGTCTTCTTTAATGTGTATTCATCTTGTAGTACAGAGAGGAGTATTGGGGACAAGATGGTATTTCATTGGAACACTGGAATGGTTCAAATTTTTAACTTATAAAATGAGCCAACTGGGTTTTTTTTTTTTTTTTAACCCAAAAACTATCTCTCTGTCACTGTCAAAATAACTATAACTTAAATATTAAACTATGCCCATTCATGTATATCAGGGAAAAACTGACATTTTGTTTATTAGGAACTCTTATGATATTAACAAATTAGATATTTGTGAAGTTTGTAGGTGTGTAAATGGAATGATTATCTAAAGCAGTGAGTTAATATAAATGTCCCTATTCTTGGCAGTGTGAGGCCAACTATGGAATTAAAAAAAAATTACCGTACTCCCCTCTAGGGATATATTTCATTGTATTCTAAGAATACTCTCTGCTATAATGAATCATTTGTAGTTTTATGATTCCTAACAGATTCTGAATTATGCGGGTTAATTAGTGATTGATAGACATAGATTAAATTAAAACCTTCTAAAAATTATTTGTGATATTTAGTAAATTGAACATAATCCATTATTTTTATTTTAATGTTTTCTTTTGAAGTATTTATGTTTACGTGAAAGCACTTATTCTATAATTTGAGAAAGGCCACGATTTTTGCTGAGAATACTTTGACTTTGTGTGTGTGTATGTGTGTGTGTGTTTTTCTTTAAGGCTTCAACCATTGTGTGTAAAATGTCTGGATGGTAAAGAAGTAATCCATCTGGAGGCAGGTGCTTACCATTCTCTTGCACTTACTGCAAAATCCCAGGTAGGAGGCAAATATTAAATGCTGATCTTATTTTCATGGAAGGCCAACATGACAAGATTGGATATCATTTATTGAGTATGTGTTGTCAGGCAACAATACCACATTTCATTTTAGCTTTCCAGTGTTTTACATGGTGTTATTTCTACTTCACAGATGAGGAAAGTAGGTTAAGAGAAATTACGTGACTTGTCTAGAGTCATACATTTGATAGTAGAGCTTGGATTTAAACACTAGTCTTATTTAGAAGCTTTTTATAATGTGCTCTCATTTAAAATTAGAACCCCCAAATTTCTGGGGTATTGGTGAATTTTTATTTGTTCTTTGAAAAAAATCTGCAGTAGGACCCTAAGAAAGAAAACAAAAGGCATTTCTTTAAAATGGTGGGACCTGAAAGTGATCTCTAGCCTTACTAAAAACCATGCCTATATATACAAAAACCCTTCTAAGAAAAAAAGTTGTTTTAAGTTATTCTTAAATATATTCAAATAATTATTCTTCGTCAGTCCCTTTAAGAAGCCAGAAAAGATTCTAAATCCTTTGAATATTTGATTTTATTTTAAATTTCACATAATAGGTGAGCCAAAAAACGTAACCTGTATAAATATTAATATTAGGAAAGAAAAGGAGAATATATTGTTATTAACATGATGAATCATTCAAAAGACTTAAAAAATGAGAGACTAGGAAGATGGTCAGTTACAAAATAAAAATTACTGGCTTTATTGTATATATAAAATAAAACAGAAAACATACATGGGGAAAAAGCTGTTAACAATTACAGCAAAAGTATTAAGGAAATAGGAAATGCATAGAGCCCATATGATACAAAATGTATAACTCTTTGAAAAGGTCATAAAAGAAGACAGGAGTAAAGGGAGAGATTTTATTTTTGGATGAGAAGTGTCAGTGTTGCAAAAATGTCATTTCTCTCTAAATCATTAAATCAGCACAGTGTAAATTCCATACAATCCCCAAAATATTCCAATATAATATATATAATTTGATAAAATGATCCCAAAATTATTCTAGAAGAATAAACACAGTTGACCCAGGTAAATTCTGAAAAAGAACAAAAAGGAAGGGTGAGATTTACCCCTACAAAATATATTATAAAACTACAAACAGATCAATAGAACAGAAATATGCCTATAGACTAGAAATAAACCCAAGTATATATGAGAATTTAGGGTATGATAAAAGCGGGTATTTCCAATCATTTGGGGAAACAAGACTGAGTATTCAGTAAATGCTTTTGGAACCACTGGCTTTTTATTTGCAGAAGAAAACTGAGAGAACTATACATATCTAATTCTGGATGTATTAATGATGTAGTTAAAAAATAGAATCTTACATGTATAAGAACAAATTTAGGTGATTTTTGTCCAATAACCTTAGGAGTAGAAAAAAGCATAACATCAAAACTAGAAATTAGGCTGGGCATGCTGGCACATGCCTGTAGTCCTAGCTACTTGGGAGGCTGAGGCAGGAGGATTGTTTGAGCCCAGGAGTTTGAGGTTGCAGTGAGCTATGACCACACCACTGCACTCCAGCCTGGGCAACAGAGCAAGACCAGATATGTTGTCAATGTAATAATTCAACAGTCCTGAGCAGCAAAAAAAACCCACCATAAACAAAATTAAAATACTCAAAAAACTGGGAAAAATATTTGTAGCATATGATAAAGTGTTACTACTCTGATATATAAAGAAAAACTGTCAAGGGATATTTATATTCCATTCATAAAAGAAGAAATAGAAATTGGCAGCAATAAATGAAAAGAAGATCATTTAGTAAACAACTTTAAATTAAAACAGCAGTAAAATATTTTTCTCGCCTATCAGGTTAGCAAGGATTGCATTTAATACTGAGTGTTGATTAGGATATGGGGAAAAATGTATATGCAATGCTGATAAGAATGTAAATTGGACCTTGCTGGAAGACAGTTTGTCAGTATGTATTAAAAATCAGAATGTATGTATTCATTGGCCCGAAGTTCTTTGCCTAGGAATATGTCCTAAGGAAATATATCAATGCAGAAATACATATTCATGGATTTTTAATATCTTTTTTTAAATATTAAAAGAATTGGAAAGAACTTAATAATTCAGTAGGTAATCGATAAAAGTATATGCACAGTAGAGTTCTATGTAGTTATTCAGAGTAATGTTGTTCTATACTTGTTGATGTACAAAAATGTCATTTTGTAGCATTAAGTAAAAAAAATCAGTTCACAAAACAGCATTTATAGTATGGTCCTATTTTGCACTTTATATTTTATATATACATTATATCTAGCAGACATAAAAATCTCTGGGAAGGATATATGTTTCCAAAACAAAATAGTAGTTGTTTCTAAGTTGATTCATCAATGGTTTTCACTTTAAAAAATTTTTTTATACTGTCACAGTCTTGTACAATGACTGTGAATTACTTTTATAATCAGAATAAACAAACATTTTCATTAAACATAGTCATTGTAATCTATTTTTCTTTTGTCTGTAGTGGAGCGTAGGTTTCTCCTACTGTGACATATATGAAAGGCTTTCGAGTTATTCCATAGTACTCTTATCTGCAGAGTAAGAAATTATGATTACTTTTTCTTTATAGCACTTGCCTTTGTTTTTTCATCACTTTCATTGTAAGAGGCAATATAGGATAATTCCTGGGATTAAATCCTGCCTCTGCCGCTTACAACTTTGTGACCTTAGGTAAATTAATTAACCTCTCTGGCCCAGTTTCCTTATCTGTTAAAAAAAATGGGGATTGTTGTGAGAATTAAACATTAATTAATACATGGAAAGTTTTAAGAAAAATGTCTGGCAGTTAGTAAGCACATGAAAAATGTTAGTTAACCCTTGGACTCTGTGCCTTCTTAAGAATAGTACCCTATTTGCCCATAATCTCTGGTCTTGTTTAAAAATGAATTTTCTTCTTATTTTTGGAGACAGGGTCTCGCTCTATCACCGAGGCTGGAGTGTAGTAGCACAATCATAACTCGCTGCAACCTCACACTCACTCCTGGGCTCGAGTGATCCTCCTGCCTCACCCTCCTGAGTGACTGGGACTATAGGCGCACACCATCATGCCTGGCTAATTTTTCTGTTTTTTTCTGGAGATGGGGGTCTTGCTCTTGGCTCAGGCTGGTCTCGAACTCCTGGCCTCAAGCAATCCTCCCACCTTGGCCTCCCAAAGTGCTAGGATTACAGGCGTGAGCCACCAAGCCTGGCCCCAAAATGAATTTTCTTAATATCTGTTCCTTTAAAGGGTGAAAGACTAATATAAGTAATTTATGTGTAATTATTGGTATTATGAAGTGTGAGATCGGATTTGCAACTCTTACCTAATTTCCTGTGGTTTCTTTGATAGGTTTACTCATGGGGTAGCAATACCTTTGGTCAACTGGGGCATTCTGATTTTCCAACAACAGTTCCTCGTCTTGCAAAGGTACTTTTGTGACCTTGATAGCAACTTATTCCAGAATTCTAAGCTATCACACTTTATATTTCTCCATTTCTTGTTTTAAAAAATTAGGGAATTGTATGTTTGTAACCTAAATTTGTTTTGATAGTCTTAAAAAATTTTTTTAAAACATGAAGCCACTTCTTTTCAAGCTACATGGCCCTTTTTATGTGTTAGTTTATATTTATTTTTTTAGCATCAACTGTTCATTGAATATTTGTAGTCCTTTTGCTCTTTTTTAAGTGAAAAATGAAAAAGTGCTTTCTTTTAAAGCATATTTCTAGGACTATGATATTTTCCGAGCTTTACCAAATAATGTCTACTCTTTGATTTTTCAATTAAGTCTGACAGTTACGTAACACTTAGTAGTATAATGTCTTTGTGTGTTTTTAAAAATATTATACACAGTGCTATAACCTTTTCGTAAACCTTTTCATGTTCTGTAATAAACCTAAAAGTGTAGATGATATTTTCACTGTTAGATGAATTGGTTTTAGTTTATGTAATGCCGTTGAGAGATTGGTAGCTTCTAGTTCTTTTGACACAATTCTAGAACAGTGTTTCTCAACCTTGTTTTCTGCCCCTACAACCTGAGGAAATACCAAATTCTCATCAGTAGTATTGGTTCCTTATACAAAGGTTTTGGGGCTTTTTGGTAGAGGTGGGCGGGCAGGAGTGTGCGTGGTGAGCAAAACAGAATGGAATATAAAGCTTGTGCCTGTGTAGTTTGATTCTGATTATCCTCCCCATTCCAAAACATGATACCTCTAGAGTAATGAAGACTAGAAAAGACTAATTATCTCAGTTTCACGAATGTGATTTAAATGTAAGCTACAAACAATTCCATTCCAGTAATTCATATATACTATGTGTACTGTGTATCCATCACCATCCAAGACTTTTACATGCTGCCTTTTTTTTCAGTGTACTTAATTTTACTGGGAAGAAAAGACTTAACAACACATTAGGAACCAGTTACTACTTCGAGTTCTAATCTTAAATATTTTCAGTATAAAACATTTCAGTAGTAAGCTATTCAGTTTCTACTACTTCATCATAAACAAAGATGTAACAAGACATTGTTCCTTGTTTTTGTTTATTTGAATGAAGTAGAAAATGCACTTGTCCATACTAAGGAAAGTTTTGTAATGTAGCATGGAGACCCTGGAGATCAAACTTCTTTTTAACATTTTAGAGTCAGATAAGAGAGTTTACTATAAGGTTTTAGTTTCATAATTATTTAACTGTACATCTAAGAATTACAGCATTAGGATCTTGGTTTTTTATTTGGGGAAGGGTGAGAAAAACATTTTGAAGTCATTGTAATTAATCTGTGAGAATTAAAAATCAAGGCAGAGTGACATTTGAATTAATTTTGATTAAAAGCTAGGAAGAAGACTCCTACTGCAAAAATTTTAATTTATCTTTTGCAAAATGAACAGGAAGTCAGTTATTTGGGTAGCCTGAATTTGAGAAGATTGTGTCATGCCGGAGGAGGACAGCTATAAAGCAGTAGAGACACACACATACTCTCACTCACTCACACAATCACCTATGATTTGGAGCTTATCTAGATATTAGAGATCTAATGGATTAGGGGCTTTTTGTTCATCAGTCTAGGAGTCAGTGCTGAAACTAACTAGACACAAAGGTTCTAACAGATTAGGGTTTTTTTTTGTGGTTTATTTGGTTGGTTTTTTTTATTAGTCTAGGAGTCAAAGCTGAAGCTGGGAGCTGGGTCTGGAGGTTGGGGGTGGTAGTTTTTCAGTAATACACTTTCTTCAAATGTAATCTTATGAGGAATCCCATACGTAAAGCAGACAAATGAGGAACTAGTTTGGTTGAAGGATGGTGGGGGGCTCCAGAGCCCTGACACCTGCCTTTCCATGGTGGCTACTCAATCTCTGTGTAGTATCCTAAAATTTGAAAATAATTGATTTAAAGCAGTGGTTCTCAAACTTTTGTATACATCAGAGTCACTTGGAAGGCTTGTTAAAACAGTGTTGGATCCCACCTCCAGCAGCTCCAGGGCCTGAGAGTTTGCATTTCTAACGTGTTCCCAGGTGATTGCTGCTACTGCACAAAAACCACTGGTATAGGGGATCCATATAGATGGGCTTCTGAGGGATCCTGCCTATTTCAAAATCTTGGGAGTTGGCACAGTGAAATCCTTTCAGAGTTCCAAGTGGGAAAATTGAATTTTAGCACCCAAGGGTTTAGTTAGCCAGAATGGAATTTAGTCATATTAGATTGTTTTCTTTTTACCTTGATTTTTGTACACACAGCCAAATATGGATGGACAAAGGTATGTCCTAGTTGTCTAGAGTAGGGCTCTAACAGTTTCTGGGTCTCTTCTTTGTAATACAGTCTTAAGTCCTGTGCAGACTTCCAAAAATAACTGAAAAATTTAGATTTGTGGTTTTTTCCTTTCTAAATTCTATTGTTTCAGATTTTTATAAAAACAATCCAATTTTAAATTTAAAAGCTGAACAAGGAATTCCTTCTTACTCTTGCACCTGTTCTGCATTTGATTGGGCATATTGCTGGGTGAGTTTTGCTCTCTGAGATATGACTGACTTTGTACCATGCCTGTTTAAGTAACCTAACATTTTAGTTCCTGTGGATCTGAAGTTCTTTCTGATTGCCTTCATCTTGGAAGATAATATCTTTCTGTCATTGCAGATAAGCAGTGAAAATGGAGTCTGGAGTGTAGCCGCAGGCCAGGATTATTCCCTGTTTTTAGTGGATACAGAAGACTTCCAGCCTGGGTTATATTACAGTGGTCGACAGGACCCTACAGAAGGTGACAGCCTTCCAGAGAATCACAGTGGTACTAAGACTCCAGTACTTCTCTCCTGTAGTAAGGTGAACAGGAATTGGATCCTAAGGCCCACGTTCTATAACACATGAGAAGTCTTTTGTTTCTGTTTTTATTTGTATGTTTGCATAAGTATTATTAAGTCTACCTCATTTAAAATTGCGAACTCCTTCCAATCCTCCTTTGCTCCTTATTCCCTTTTCCTTCCTTACTCTCTTCATGGTACCTATCACCATCTAATATATAGTATATCATTTACTTATTTTGTCTATTGTCTGTCCTCCTTGCTATAAAGTAAGGTTCACAAGGGGTGGGTATTTTAGCCTCTGTCATTCACTGCTATAGCCTCATAGTACATTTATAAATAATTGTTGCCAGGCATGGTGGCTCACCCCTGTAAACCCAGCACTTTGGGAGGCCAAGGCAGGAGGATTGCTTGAGTCCAGGAGTTCGAGACCAGCCTGGGCAACATAGTGAGACCCTGTCTCTACAAAAAAATTTAAAAATTAGCTGGGCATCGTGGTCTGAGCCTGTAGTCCTAGCTACTCAGGAGGCTGAGACAGGAGGATCGCTTGAGCCCAGGAATTCAAGGTTATAGTGAGCTGCACTTCAGCTTGGGTAACAGAGTGAGACCCTGTCTCTTTAAAAAAATAATAATAATTGTTGAATTAACACCCTCATGTAGGAATATTGGAAAGTACATTTCACAGTGAAGTTTCCTGACTGCAGTCATGGAGCCCTCATAGGTGAATTAGGATAGAAATAGAGCAGATGAATTTCTAACAGTAAGTGGGAAGTAAAAATTTCAGAGGCCTAAGATGGCTCATGGCAGACCATGAAAGACCTGACAGAGCACGAGCAGCGTTCTATTTCCCACTGCTTTGCCTCGCCTCTTAGCTTTTCATTTTATCCCCTTCTTTTTCATTTGATCTGCTTTCTTACTTCCTATCTCTTTTTCATAAACTTTAACCATTGGTCTGTTTCTGGTTTTCTTTTTCCCCATAAAATAACTCAAATACTCAAAGTGACATGCTGCAGGGAAATTGAACCCTCAAAGCTAGTACATTCTGGATTTCTTATTTTTACTGAGTAACATATCCTATGTACTGTTTTTTTTTTTGGCCTTTGTGTTTATTTTTCTGGCTAGTAAGTTATGAATGTATAGGGACAAGATTTTTCTTGCTAAAGGCAACGTTGGCCAAGATTTGGCTCTTTACCTATGTATAGCCTGTTATTTTGGGCATGCTAATTGACTCCTTGTCATTCTTGGCCCTGGGTCCACATTCCCCATGAACGATTTTGCAGTCTAGATAAAGGATGAAATAGGCTGATGAAAAGGATCAAGCTCTAGTGTGTGTCTTTGGTTACCATGGGATATAAATCGTCCATTGGGTCTTCAGCTTACCTCCTTAGTTTAATAGGATATGTGAACAAGGATATTGACCGTTTTTTGTTCAGTAGTATCATGGGTAAATGACAAAAAGTCCCTTTTAAAGAAAGTCCCTTCACATTGTATTTTTAAGAGGCAAGTTAACTCTTAGACCCTTGATATTTTGATATATAGCACAGAGATCCTCTCTGCTCTCATTAATCTTTTTTCATGCAAAAGGGAATCCTGAGACATGTATCCCTGTCATTTGGATGTTTATATATCTGGGGTGTCTGTGTTTCCAAAACACTTCTATTGTGAAATAAAATGTATCTTGGAGATAAATGAAAGTAGATATATACAGTTATGTATAGATTCAGATATACATATATAACAATGGTATACTGGTAAGCCAGCTCTAAAAACAACCCCAGGTCTGTAGCGTTTGCAGATTTTCACTATGGCCAATTTCAAGCTACCTATGGTGTAATTACCTGCTTGTAAACTTTCTGAATATTTAACGGTTGGCTCTTGTCAGCTGACGTGAGCCAGCTTCAACACACCAAATTACTACTAGTAAATATAATATATAAAATAAGATAAATATAATCTTCAATCATTTTATTTTCTTCTGTTTCAGCTGGGCTATATAAGCAGAGTGACAGCAGGAAAAGATAACTATCTAGCCTTGGTGGATAAAAACATTATGGGTTATATCGCCAGTCTTCATGAGTTGGCTACTACGGAAAGACGGTTCTATTCAAAGCTAAGTGATATCAAATCTCAGATTCTCAGACCTCTTCTCAGTTTAGGTAAGTTGAAACCTCTGCCCCCCACTGCTAGGGCTTTGTTTTATCTCTTCTTCCCATATCACAAATAAAGAAGACCTTTTGGGTTATGGTTTACTCCTTTCTCTTTCCATTCTTTCTCTCTTCTTTTTGTACACAGGCAGTCAACAGATTACAAACTGTTTCCAATCTGTCAATAGCCCAGCTGCCCCTGCCCTATCCCACCACTCCCAGAGCTCCTTCTACTTGCGGAAAATGGAACTTTTAGAATATTCATGGCAGAGAAGCAGAAACAACTTAGAGAAAGTTGACCCTAGAAGCTAGACTTCCAAACAACGCTTCTAGCCCCTCTGGTCCTAAGAGATCTTCCATTACACCATCTGAATTTTCTGTTTTCTTGTTATAGTTTTTAGAATTATATCAAGTAGAGATTTATTTGGATTTACAAGTAGTCTCTTAAAATTGTGGATAACTGTAAGAGTGTTAAAGGTCTTATCCCACAGTGTGAATTGATTAAACCTGATTCTTAGCTTTACTCAGCTACAGACAGGGATTGGAAGTGAGGAGGGGTACAGAGGAAATAGGTTACAATAATACTAGGTGGGATGCCACTGTCCATATATACTCGGTACCTGGAGCCTCTAGGAGGTTAGAAAGGAATGCAGAATGCAGACTGGAGGGCTGTTGAAGATAAACTTCCCCTGTTTCAAAATTTTTTCTAGGTTTGGCCCTATACTCAGAAAATGGAGAGGAAGTTTTCTTTTTCTTTCTCTTTCCTGCACTCCTTGGCCCCCTATGAGGATCCAGAATTCAGGCTAGTGCATCAGTTTTGCCACATTAAGGTGACATTGGCTTGTATGGGTCAGCCCATTGTTTCTAATGGAAAAACATTTACTTTTCAAACAGTTAATTTACAGTCTTTGTGAATACAATCCCTTTGTAAGTTGGGGACTGTTTGCATTTTTTTTTTTTTTTTTTTTTTTTGCTTTTAATATTTTCCACTTTTTTAAGTGTTGTAGAGTCCCTGTTCTATAAATTCCCCTCTTTTGGGTGGGCTTAACACTCCAGGCCTTTGGCAAGGGAAAGGAAGCAATCCAAGCTGGAAGCTTCCTGGATTGCTCTGAAAAGAGTTAAATCTGCCTTTTTCCTACCCTGGTTCCTGATTTCTGTGTTGGTCTTTCCTTGTCTGCTTATCAGCTTAATTGCTTGGAAAGACCTAGAAATGAGGAACTTTAGACTGGCAAAAAGCAAATAATTTCCTGATACACCCTTTATAAAATTCAGAGGATCCTAGGCAATCAGATTTTTGGATTGCCATCTCTACATTGACGGGTTGGGCTTGTGCAAGAGTCAAGCAGAATGCAGGAGTCAATACAAAAAGTTGAAAATGTTAACAAAGGTATAACTACAGAAGTGAGTTTAATTCCTGGCTGTCTCTAATCAGTTGTATGAAATTAGGTAGTTCACATCCCTTGTGTTGGCTTCTGATTACTTATCTGAAAATGACAGGAGAATTGGATTAGCTCAGTGGTTCTCAAATTTGTCTGATCTTCAAAATCACTTGGAAAGCCTTTAAAAAAAAAAAACACATCCTTGGATCTTACTACCAGACTTACTGGGTCAGAATCTATAAGGCATCTGTGAATTTGTTTTTAATAAGTTCCTCAAATGACTGGACTCTGTGATCTCTGAAGTTGCTTCAACACTGTAATTATTTAGGTTCCTTAGTTGAGAGTATATGTCAACATGTTAAGTATTCTTAGACAAGGGGAATTTATAATTGTGGTCATATGATCATAATAAAGAATGCAGTCTTCAGGTTATGTTGTTGTTACTGTCATCATCATTTTGTTACAGAAAATTTGGGCACTATGACTACAGTCCAGCTGTTGCAGGAGGTGGCAAGCCGATTCAGCAAGCTATGTTACCTAATTGGTCAGCATGGAGCCTCACTGAGCAGCTTCCTTCATGGGAAGAAGGAAGCCAGGAGTTTGGTCATTCTGAAGCATGCAAGTCTCTTCTTGGATAGTTATACAGAGCAAGTATCCAGTCCCGTGTCATGTTCAATCTCTGCAGGGTTATTCTGCCAAGGAGAACAGCTCCTTAATCAGAAGAGACTAGATTAGGGAGAGTGATATAAGGTAATAGAAATTGCAAAGCAGTGTTTTAATCTTAAGCCAACTATAGTTCTGCATTGCTAAAATTTAGTTTTCTCTAAGGGGAAAAAAAAGTTTAAAAATAATGAATTCTCATGTTTCCTTCTATATTCTAGCAGAGTTATTGATAGTGTACTTAATTTACATAAAATGTACTATAATCTGGTTCTATAGAAAACAATTTTGTTTACTTAAGTAAATTGTACTAAAATTTGAAGAAATAAGTAACTAAACAAATTAAAATATTTTAAGACCAACTTTTGATTGTAAATATGGAGCTGTTCTGATGTCTGCTTTCTATTGTTGTATAAATGGAGGGTTTGAAAGACCTAGCTACTTTTAATGTAAAGATATTTTCTTAGTTATCTTCTTAGCTTTGGTAAAAAAGAAAAAAAAAGATATTAATAAAATCTAGTATACTTATTTAAGGTTCTTTTCATGTTTTTTAAGTAAAATATCCCAAGTATATTTGAAAATATAACTTAAAATATTTATCACTTTTTCCTAATTTGTATTTTGATATCACAATGCAAGGCCTAATTTGTGTTATTTTAATGTATATCAAGTTATGCCATTGATCTGAAGTATGTATAGATTTTGTTCTTCATTCATTCATACTTCATCCATCTGACAAATATTTACTTGACTGAGTGTCCTCTAAGTGACAGGCATTGCGTGGAGCTTCAAGTGCACAGTAGCCACAGCATGGAGCCAGTGAAGAGCACCTACCCTCAGGGAATTCATGTTCTGTTGGTGTTTTGTTTTGGTTATTTATAACATAAATAATGTTATGTTTGTTACTGAAAACTCTACAAATAAAGGTAATCAAAAGTTACCCATAATCCTACCACCAGAAATAACCACTGTTTATCAATTTAGTGTATTTCCTTTTAGATTTATGCATATATGTGCAGGTAAATGTATACTCTCTTAATTCTAAGCAAAATTGAATATATTTGAAGCTGATGTCTGAGAGAAAATATCCTGGTTTGAGTCTTTTAACTCATCATCTTTCAGACATGAAAAACAAAAATAATAGAACTTGATATTATTTTATTCCTGTAGGTGGAGCAAGTAGAATATCTGGGTTTATATGTAAATTTTAAAAATTATTTTAAATTGTGGTAAAATACACATCACATAAAGTTTACCATTGTAACCATTTTCAAGTATACGGTACCTTCGGCTATTTTTAGTAGGAATTTCCCTTCTCTCTCAAAGTCAGTTGATTACATTTGGCAGCCCAGGAGTATGGAAGAAATGTGCATAGCTCAAAGCAGTATATCTAGACTTGTTCTCTAGCAGTATATCAATATTTAATCAATGTTTTCTAACACTGCCTCACTCAAGCACTTCTAACATATTTTCTTACCTTCACTATTGTTTGTTTTTGAAGACTTAACTGGAAAACCTGTAGTGAAGATTAGAGAAACTTTTCATTAAAAATTCAACCATTTTAATGATATTTTCTCAAGTTTGTTAATTAAGTTACCAAGTAATATCTACCAAGTAAATTCTAGCATCTTCTGCATAGCTTTAGGTGTTTTTAAGATTTCCTTTCATATTACCATCTTTACTAAAGTGGCACCCCCCCAACTTTATTATGGTGTTTATAACACAACCTGCCCTTCTCTTCAGACCTTTACAGTTCACAAATGTTGACATCACAAAATTTCTGAAACTCATTGGTGAGAAAACTCTGAAGAACTAATTTGGATTTTAACACTAATGTGCATGTTTTCTTTTCCACTCAAGGTATTGCACATCTATTACAAATTTCCTGGTTATGGGAGGATTCCAGCTTCTTGCTAAACCTGCCATGTAAGCAAATATATACCTTCCAGTTATCATTCTAACAGCCAAAGATCATGTTTTATTGTGGTCTGTGTTTTTTAGTGCCCAGGGAAAGCTTTGACTTGGTCATTTTACCAAACAAATCAAAATGTAGACTTTCACTAATTCTTATAAAGGACAAATATTTAATACTATTAGCCTGATTATCATTAGAAGTAGTATGGTATTGAAAAAGCACTGAATGAAAAGGCACAAGATGTGGATCCTTCTTTAGTGCTGTCACTTATTATCCTGACACTTTGGACAAATCTCTTCACCTCAATAAGCTTAATTTTTTTCATCTGAAAAATGGAAATGTTCTCTTTCCTGTTGGTAAGAAACAGATAATGTATGTTATGGTACCCAGAAAAGTACAAATTGTTTGCACAAATATAAAGTATTTGCATTTAGCTTCTGGGTAAATAATATAAAAGCCCCTTACATGAGGCAAAATTCCAAACTATGTAGTTTCTCAACAAGTGTTAATAAAGGCAGGTGTTTAAAAATTCTGTATTTTAATAGAAAATAGTTCAAATATGCACTCACCACCGAGATGTAACAGATGTTAATGTTTTGCCATGGTTGCTTTTGATCTTTTATCGTAAAAGAATCAGTACTAACATCTTTATCTCATTTCTGGTTTTAAAGGGAATATTTTTAATATTTCACCATTAAAGGTGATACCTTAGGTTTTTGGTAGATATCATTTATAAGGTTAAAAAGCCCCATTCCTAAAAGTTAGAGCAGAATTTATTTTTATAATGTTAAATATCCTTGAGTTTCCAAGGTAAATTCAATGGTCTTTATGTGTTAGTTTTTAAATAACATTGCTGGATTCAGTTTGCTGATAACAGTCATCCCTCGGTCTCCATGGGGGATTGGTTCCAGGACCTCCCCAGGATACCAAAATCTGCGGATATTCAAGTCCCTGATATAAAATGGCATAGTGTTTGCATATAACCTATGCACAACCTCTCATATGCTTTAAATCCTCTCTAGATTACTTATAATACCTAATGCAATGTAAATGCTATGTAAATAGTTGTTATACTGTATTGTTTATGTAATAATGACAAAAAAGAGTCTGTACATGTTCAGTACAGATGATAAATATTTTTCTTGAATATTTTGGATCTGAGTTTGGTTGAATCCACAGATTTGGAACCCACAGATATGAAGGGTCAACTATATTTAAGACATTTGTATCTATGTGAAGATGAGATTTTCCTTCTCTTCTGAACTTACCCAATTTTGGTGAAAGGATTGCATGAGCAATTATAAAAAAGAGTTAGAGAGCTTTCTCTCCTTTTCTATTTTCTGGAATAGTTTGTATGAGATAGGGGTTCTTTGTACTTTGATGATTTGGTAGAATTCATATGTAAAAATCTATGGCCTCCATGGGGCATTTGCTGTAGGGAGTTATTAAACTACCAATTTAGTTTCTTTAATGAATAGGTCTGTTCAGGTCTATATTTCTTCTTATGGCTTTAGTAATTTATATTTCTCTAGAAAATTCTTCATTGCATCCTTGTTTTTAAATTTAGTGACATGATGTTCCTAGCATTGTCTTAAGTTGTTTTCACTTCTGTAATAACTGTAGTTGTGCTCCTTATTTTTCATTCCTGTTATTTATTTGGGCCTTTTATCTTCATCAGTCTTGTCAGCAGTTTACCCCTTTTTATTAATCTTTTCAAAAATTAGTTGATCCTTTCTTTCCTTTTTTTTTTGAGACAGAGTCTTGCTCTGTTGCCCTGGCTAGAGTGCAGTGGCGTCCTCATAACTCACTGCAACCTCAGACTCCTGGGCTCAAGTGATCCTCCTGCCTCAGTCTCCTGAGTGGCTGGGACTACAGGCGTGTGCCACCATGCCTGGCTAATTTTTTCTAGTTTTTGTAGAGATGGGGTCTCACTTGTTGCTCAGGCTGGTCTTGAACTCCTAGTCTCAAGCAATCCTCCAGCCTTGGCTTCCCAGAGTGCTAGGATTACAGGCATGAGCCATGGCACCCGGCCTTCCTTTTTTTAATTTTCATTAATTTCTGCTCTTTATTTCTTTCTACTTTGTGTTCACTTGTTGATTTCTTACAATTTCATGAGTTTTGCATTTAGTTCAATAATTTTTCAATCTTTTTATTTTTCTAATGTAGTCATTTAAGACTATAAATTTCTCTCTAATTGTTGCTTTAGCTGTATGTTACAAGTTTTGATACATTTTGTTTTTATAGTCAATTAGTTCTAAATAGTTTTCTAATTTTTATTATGAATTCTTCTTTGACTCTTGTCATCTGTTTGTTCATTTCCGAAATATAGGGGTTTGACCTTTATTTTTTAAATGACAAGTTCAAGTGTGTTGTATCTTTAACCTTATATAGTAGATTTTCTTTTACCTTTTTTTTTTTTTGAGACAGGGTCTCACTCTGTCATCCAGGCTGGAGTGCAGTGGCACAATCATAGCTCACTACAGCCTCAAACTTCTGGGCTCAAGCAATCCTCCTGCCTCAGCCTCCCAAGTAGCTGGGAGAACAGGCGTATGCCACCATACCTGGCTAATTTTTCTAGTTTTTATAGAGATGGGGTCTTGCTGTTGCTCAGGCTGGTCTCAAACTCCTGGCCTCAACCAATCCTCCCTGCTTGGCCTCCCAAAGTGCTGGGATTAGAGGCATGAGCCACCCTGCCTGGCCATTTTTACCATTCTTTGGCTTTCAGTCTTTCTGCCTTATAATGTAATGTTTTTGTATTTTTCTTATAAGCAGCAAATGGATGGACTTATTGCTTTCTTGTTTTTTCAATCTGAGAGCTTTTGACTTTTAACAAGTTTACATTTATAATTACTGATTTTACACTTATTATTTATAATCTGTTTATGGTAATGACTAAAATAGCTTATTTAACCATTAATGTTGGTGAAATGCTGCATTGTGGCCAAAGAAAACAGGAAAAAATGGTTGTAGCCAAGCCAACAATTAAATGGAGCAGAAAAAATTGAATACTTACTTTTGCAAATAGTAATGCTTGAAGAAAAGCAAGTTCATTACAGAAGGATATAAAAATAGATGGAGACTTATGGCAATTTAAATGAGAGGCTTCTGGGCTTCTAAGGGCTGTGGCAGTTGCTGATCCTGGTTCCTTATTCTGCTTTATTGTTGACCTTCCTCTGGTATTTCAGGGTTAGAGTCATAGTACTCAAGGATTGACCTGACTCTTTATTAGAGCAGCTAAATAAGATGACATAAATTGAAAACTTCTTACCTCTTGCACAGCACCAAGCCCAGAAGCTGGGCATGTGAGAAGCAGTGAACATACGCCAGGTGACTCTGAGCAACGGCAACAGATATCAAGTCTGGATTTGGGCAGCATTTCCCCAAGTGGTGGTTCATGAGCACCTGGGTTTTGCATAGTTAAAGACAGTAATGACATCTTTTCTCAATTTCTGTTTACAAAGTCAATATTTAAAGTTATTTTAAAGATTTCATTCTAGAAGAGAAAGTTTGAGACTCTCTAGACTAGAGCACAGCTAGTGAGCCCATGTGGCAGTTAGTGGATCTTGGATGCTGCTACTAAGCACTCATCATTCAGCTGGTTTATTGCTTAGCTGCTCACATCAGGCGTGCTTGGTGGTTTAATTATTATACAGGGCTTTTTTTTTTCTTAATTGTGGTAAAATATATGTAATGTTTATCATTTTAACCATTCATAAGTGTACAATTTAGGAGCATCACATACATTTACAATGTTATATAACTATCACCATTATCCACACTCAAAACTTTTCATCATCCCCAACAAAAACTCAGTGCCAATTAAGTAAGAACTTTCCCAGATTGTCTCCCCCAGGCTCTGGTAACTTCTATTCTACTTCCTTTCTATATGAATCTGCCTATTCTAAGTACCTTTTATAAGTAGAGTCATACATTTGTCCTTCTATGTCTGGCTTATTTCCTTAAACATAGTATTTTCAAGGTCCATTATATTGTAGCATATAATATTCCATTGTATGTGTATACTGTACCACATTTTGTTTATCCATTCATCTGCTGATGGACACGGGTTATTTCTACCTTTAATATGTTTATTTTTACTTTAAAACTCTGAGTAAATACAAACCTAGCCATGTAAGAAAAGAGCAGTATTGCCACTATTGGATTAAAAACTCCCAAGAGAAGATAAACTGATCAGTCTCTGGTTCAGATTTCATGGAAGCATACCTGGGCTGCTTTTGGGGAAGATTGTAGGTAAGGACATGAATGAGTCCTGGAAAGTAATGGGGTTCACAAGATTTGGAACATTTCTGGTGTAATGTGGACTGAGACCTGGGTATCCAGGGGAAATAGGGCCCGAGGGAGTATGTGCTCACCATGTCCTACCTCCATCTCTTAGGAACAAGTCAAAGCAGAACACTCGTAGAATTAAATAAGTGTCCTGAGCTGATCTCTGCAGTAGACCATGGAGGAGGAAGTAGGAACATCAGCACAAGCCAAATATAAATAAAAGTCTGAGCCTTCTTTCCCAGAGCTCTCTATCCAAGATCTCTTACATCTCTGTATTATACAACAATCAGAATTGTGCCATTGAACTTTTGGGTTCCTGAAAATTATTACATATTTTTATTCTATTTTCCAAGATAATATTTCACAATTTCTGGGTTAAATGTCTCTTTACTCCATAGTTCTCTAAGGGATTATATAATAATGACCATTTTTGTCTTATAGTTTTGTGTGACATTGTGTCTTATTTGAGGCCTTGTAGCTAAGATTTGTAGTATAATGTTTGTAAGGTACTCAGGGTAGTGTCTGGTGCATAATTCTTACTCATTAAGTGACAGATAATTATTCTGTCCCACCAACTCTTACTACTTTACAAACCTTGTAACTGTTTTGGTCTGGTGAGTATAGTCTCAGTGGGTTACTGATCAGCATTAAAATTTGCAGTAAAATTTTTGAATATAAAAACTAAATTTTAGCTTCAGTTTGAAATGCTTTTGAAGGTCTCAGCATTGAATTCTTCACATGTAATTTGCTTTGCTGTTTCCTGTTAATTGTCGTACTGGTTCTTGCAGCTTTTATTACTCTTCTGTAATAAACTCTTACTAGGTGATCAATAATTGAAGGAAAAAAGAAATCGGAAGTTTTTAATAATCTATGCTAAATCTGTTTGAGCCAGGAACTTTGCTTTTCCTCCAGTATTTTTGTGTAGCACAACTGGCTAGAGAAATTAGTCTTGCCATTGCTGTGACTTTTGGCTTTAAATTAACAGGTAATGGGTATCGCTGGTCTCTGATTATTCCCTGAAATTGTGGGATGCATGATTCATTTCCTAGAACTTAAAGCACGATTGTGTGATTAACCATTTCTATAAGTGTTATTATTGCTACCATTTGCTATTTTTTATACTAAAAAAAAGTCCTGTTTTATACTTAGGGAAATTCTTTTACTTATATCTGGCTTATTTCATTGTATTTATCTTCTACTACTTTCATAGCACCTAAAAATGTGCATTCTGAAGAAGGTACTATCTAGTGAAAATTTCTATTTAATATCATGCATATTATCAATACCAAAATGATTTAACTGTATCTTTTTTCCCTCTGCCTCCAGTGATTTCTTAAATAAAAACCAAGAGCTGTTGCAAGATTTATCAGAAGTAAATGATGAAAACACTCAGTTGATGGAAATACTGAATAGTTTGTTTTTCTTGCCGATCAGACGACTTCATAATTATGCAAAAGTTTTGCTAAAGCTCGCTACTTGTTTTGAAGTGGTAAGCTCCCATATGTACCCCCTTTGGACAGTTGGAAAGCCAAAGATCATAGTAGTTTGTGTGTTTGTTTGTTTAGATTATGCCACCACAAGATCTGGAACTCCACTAATTTAATATTTACCTGTATCTAATTAAATTTCTTTTTCTTCAAGGACATGAAAGAGGAAAGTATGACTGTAGATGAACCTAGTTTTCTGTGGGTTAAGTTTCCTTTCAGGATCTTATCAAGATTAACAGTATTATTCATTTTATGAAACTATGTCTAAAGTTGAGATCCTATTATCATGCTACTCATTTAGTAGTTGTCAAAGTGTATTGAATGCATGTTGAGTATGAGTTACACAGAGCTCTTTGAAGCCCGTCTTTCAGTATAATTGTGCACACCTATAAGGCAGTGGAGATACCACCTGGCCTGTATTCATAATAGACTCACGCCAGGTGTTTACATCACCTTAGCAAATGCTATGATGAGAAATGAGTGTTAAAATAGGATTTTCTTAAATGTTAACTAGTCCACTTTTCTGTATAAAATGAGGTGGAGTCCTAGGAAATTAGCTCCACTCTAGGATATGGACGTATGTTAAAGCTGGTCCTGAAGCAGTCACCTTTGAAATTGTACTGAAATTCATTTTGTGTGATTTCATTTTGTTTCTACTCTGAAGGGTTCTAGAGAAACCATAATGACTCCAAAGTCCCTTATAGGTTTAGAAGTTTTAAAATCTCGGGATCTATCTCTTGATCTAGACACATTTTGGTCCCTAAGGTGACTGAAGAACTGATGTGGGCTTTCTACATTTGATCCTACTGTGATCTTGTAGGTCTTTTCTTTAGTCTGGTTTCAGTTTTAACCTGAACTGATCTAGGTTTAGCTGTGAAGGTTTGAACTATCAAATATCCCGATGAGATAACAGATTTCACGTCAACATGGCCTCAATTAATAAAAAAAAAAATCTTCCTTGCTAGATTAGCTTAGAATTCTTCAGAGTTTGATATTGTACTATTTCCAGTCCAAAGGCCATAAATCTGTGGAATAATTTAGACTTTTTAGTTTGACAGTCAAGGCCCTTCATAGTCTGATACCTGCCTTGGTTTCTAGCCTTATCTTCTACCCTGTGTTAGGTACGTTAGTTCAGATTTCCTGTGTGTAGCTCTCATGTGCTTTGTATTTCTTTCCTGAAACACCCCTATTCCCATCCTTATTATGGAAAACTTTGAAGGCCTGGGTCAAAAGTCATTTTCCTCATGAAAATAAAGTCCTCTCTTCTATACTGCTTCTCCCTCCCCTTCCCATCTCTTGAGAAGTAGTTATTCCCTGCTCTGTGTTCTGCTAGTACTGTATTTCTCCATTATTCACTTATCATGTTATATCATTAGGCCTTGTCATCCTTATAACAGGGGATCAAAATCATCTGTAGACGTTTTTTCAAAACACATGTTCCTATATTCCACCACTGTAAGTTGTAATTTAGTAAATCTGAGGTGCAGCCTAGACATCGTATATGTGTGTGCATATGTATGTATTTGTTAAACTTCTCCATATAAAAATAATAGTAATACTTAATATTTATTGAACGCATTCCATGTGCCAGGCACTGTTCTAAGCATGTTACATGTGTTCATTTAATCCCCACATCAACCCTGTGGAGTAGTTATTGTTATCCCCCTTTTACACATGAGAGAATTGCAGTAGAGCTGAGAATTGGCAGAGATAGAATTCATGTCCAGGCACTCTGGCTCCAGAGTCTGTTCTCTTAACCACTTTTCTGTTTTATCTCTTCTGATATATAACCTATTAACAAAACCACTGCTTTATCCTGGAGTGCTATATGTTCTCCTATGTTCTCTGCCTAGTTATAAGCTCCCAGAAGACAAAGATCATGCCTTACTTATTTTTTTGTCCCTAGCACTCAGCAGAATGTTCTGTATGTGGTAGATACTCATTAAATGCTTCTGAAATGAATGGAAAAAATGCATATGAGTGACTCTTAGAATTGTAGAATTTTACAGTAATTACATTCATCTTACCTTCTGCTCACTCACCACATGGCACAGCAGTTACACCCCATCCCAGTAGGTGGTTCTCACAGCTTGGTTTGCAGACCCCTGGGGCTTCCAGAGATCCTTTCCGGAGGTTCACAAAGTCAAAACTGTTTTCATGACAATATGAAGACATTTGCCTTTTTCACTATATTGTCTTGCATTGATGGTGCAGAAGTAAAGGTGGGTAAAACTGCTGGCTCCTTAGTAGGAATCTAGGCAGTGGCACCAAACTATACTAGTAGTCAAGTATGTATTCTTTACCATCATGCACTTGCAGTTAAAAAACAAAACAAAATGCCAGTTTCACTTGAGTGTGCTTGATGAAGCAGTAAAAATTATTAATTTTATTTAACCTCAACTGTTGAGTATACATCTTTTTAATATTATGTGTGATTAATTGGGAAGTATGCATAAAGCAGTTCTGCTGCATATTGAAGTATAGTGTTTCATGAAAAAGCATGATTGTGATTGAGAGCCTTTTTTTTTTTTTTAACTTGAAAGAACAATTGATAGATAAACTATGGTTATTCAGATTTGGGTATTGGCAGATATTTTCTTGAAAATGAATAAATGAACCTGCCATTTCAAGAACAACTGATAGTATTTGTTGCCAAAGATAAAATATGAACTTTTAAGCAAAAATGTTAGAGACATATATCTACCACTGTGAGCCTGACAGTTTCCTAATACTTAGGACTTTTTCTAATGAGATTGGTGGTAATATTATCATGTGATTTTGATGTTGTAGAAAAAAATGTATCAACATTTGGAAGATCTGCATAACTCTGTCAACTAGTATTTTCCAAATGTCCAATCTACAGTGTTACAAAATCAGGTATGGTAAAAGACCTATTCCAAGTATAAGATAGACTGGTGAATTGTTTTTTTGTCAACCCCTTGGCAAATTTGCATAGACTAGTGAATTTTAATGTAATAGAGTACAAAAAGTTCATTGCTATGGTTTCAGATTCCACATTGCAGCTACCCTTTAAGAAACTACCACTTAACAAGTTTTAATTACATAGTATCAAAGGAGAATACCCACTATTATTTAAAATAGCTATTAAAATACTTCTCCCTTTTCCAACTGTATACATTTATAAGGCCAGATTTTCTTCATTTATTTCAACCAAACAGTATATCATAACAGATTAAATGGAAAAGCAGATATGAAAATCCAGCTGTTACCTTGTAAGCCAGATCAAGAGATTTGAAAAATGTGGACCATTGCCAGTGTTTTGGAAAATACAGTTATTTTTCATTTAAAGTGTTATTTTATTTGAAGTGAATTAATAAGAATTTTTTAAATGTCTTAATTTTATTTTCTAATATGGCAAATATCAATAGATGTTGCTCACATAAGCAAAACGAAGGGATCCTGAGACCAAAACATTTGAGAACTCCTGCCCTATCCTGAGTTCTCTGCTGCTCTCCTCACTGATAACTGCCAGTTTTTGGTTCTTCCCTACTTGAGTTATTCCTCTATTTCACATATACCTGTACATAGGAGAATTTTTCTGAAACCCGTCTTCTTTTCCCAGCTTCCTTTAGTGTACATCTTTTTTAATATTATGTGTGATAAAATGGGAAGTATGTTCTTGGGCTGAATTTTCTCCCTAAATTTAATACTACATATCTACATCACATGGAGGCTACAGATTCTGGACAATTGTTTTATGTTCTTTTTTTTCCCCCTTAATTATTGGCCTCTAGACATCTCCAGAATATCAGAAACTGCAGGATTCCAGTTCTTGTTATGAGTCTCTTGCTCTCCATCTCGGCAGGAAAAGGAAGGAAGCAGAATACACACTGGGCTTCTGGAAGACCTTTCCTGGAAAAATGACGGTAAACCATGCCTGTTGTTGTTTGTTACCCTAGCAAACAGCAGGCATTTCCATAACAATTGTCGTATTTTTCTCTGTTCCTCATATATTTATGGTAATAATGTTTTAATGACCCCTTTCCTAAAATGTCTAAGGACCATAGCAATTGGTGCTCTAAATATCAACACCTTCCCTCATTTCTAGGAATCCTCTCTGAAGACTTGCCTTGCCTGCTTCAGTTTATTCCTATTTTCTTTTTAATCTCCTTTAAGCTCTAATTTTATGAAGTGTTTGGATACCATCTAAATTTAGTTTTAACATCAGGCTAAGCTGTGACCAGCAAATTCCCCTGAATGTGATTTGTGTCTGTTTCATTTTCTCTTTGCATGTTAAAATAATTTTGATTGTTTGACTTTGTTTTTAATTCCAGGATTCCTTGAGGAAGCCAGAGCGTCGACTGCTGTGTGAGAGCAGTAACCGAGCCCTGTCTCTGCAGCATGCTGGGAGGTTTTCTGTGAATTGGTTCATTCTCTTTAATGATGCCCTGGTCCATGCCCAGGTAGGCTGGATTCCTAACCTTAAAAGAGGCCCTGGAAGGTGGAGTATTATACTTACTAATTAATTATACCATCAGTTTGTGTTAAAAACTATTGTAATTTTGCTGAAAGCTACAGCTTGTGTTTGTGATACAGGCTGGATTTCAGAGAGCTTTTTTAGTTTCCAGCTCGAGAATGAGTGTCAGCCATGTGACGGGGTCTCTGCAACAGAGATGGCAAGGCCCACTGGGGTTAGCTATGTTATGGGGGCCTGTGTGGCAGAGATGGTGGCACCCACATGGACTTAACCATTTCAAGGGGGTTGTGTGGCAGAAACTGCAAGGCCTGTGTGGGCTAATGATATGAAGGGGATGCAGCAGAGACCCTGAGGTCTGTGTGGGCTTTTGTAGACGTGCCTCCATGTTCTCTGTTTCAGTTCTCCACACACCATGTTTTCCCTTTGGCCACGCTGTGGGCAGAGCCATTGTCCGAAGAAGCTGGTGGTGTGTAAGTGTACCCCCTCTCTCTACCCCACCCCCTCCAGTTCTCTCCCCCTGTTACCCACGTTGTTTCCTTAAATTTGGTGAAAAGTTCAGGAAGGCTTTCGAGGCTGCCTCTCCATTCTGCATAATGAGGCTCACCTCCCAACACGTTAGTTAGTAAAATAGCCTGTCCATCATGAAATGGCCTGTTGTGAAGATCATGGCAAATCATGATAGGTGGTAGAAGGACATCTCCATTGCTCACATCCCCATTGTTCAACACAGAGCAGAGTTACTCAGTCCTTTCCCCCACTGTGGGACCCAAATCCAGAACATGAGCATTTACATTTAATTGACTTCTGCTCCTCTTGAATGAAGTAAGTAGGTTGCTTTTCATATTTGAGAATTGATACTGTAATGATAGCTTTTCATACCTACTGGTATTTATCCTTGTGAACATTTTAGGAATGGCTTAAAGATAACTACACCTGAGGAGCAGTTCAC
The DNA here is from genome assembly GCA_023783475.1 of Daubentonia madagascariensis. NCBI lineage: Eukaryota > Metazoa > Chordata > Mammalia > Primates > Daubentoniidae > Daubentonia > Daubentonia madagascariensis. Next base: position 9,374,793 of record JAKFHU010002088.1, read on the forward strand.
TCTCATTTCATCAACACCCCAGGAAAAGGTTAGTCCATTACAGTGTTTTCTTTCGCTCTTTGGCCTGGCTTGTTCTGCCTCTTGTGGTAATAAAGAAGAAATAAAAATTGTTCTTACTTTACTAATGATCTACAGTTAGGTCTGATAAATCTTCATTTAACCAAAACTTTAGGTTTTTGGTTTTTTTAATGTGACTTAATTTTAAACATATAGCAGTGAAAACCAAGAGCTGATCAGTATTGCTCCATTAATAAGAAAAGCATTAGGAGACAAAAATTATTTACACTAGGGAAAGCTAGCAGGATTTAAAACAATGCTTGATGAGTTGTTGCCTTAAGTTTACTGACATTTACTTTTTGCTCCTAGACTAAGTGGCTACGGGCTATAAGCCAAGCTGTGGATCAGGCTTTGAGGGGGACATCTGATCTTCCACCTTACGGAAGTGGCAGCAGCGTTCAGAGGCAAGAACCACCCATTTCACGCAGTGCCAAATATACTTTCTACAAGGATCTTCGTCTAAAGGATGCAACCTACGATGGACGCTGGCTTTCAGGGAAGCCTCATGGCAGGTGAAAATGTTTCAGATTTATGCCTGGGTTGCGGATGATAGTCACGTTACCGAAAAAGCGTTGATTATCTGAAACATTAATTAACATGCATTATTCTTTGCCTATGCATTGCAGAGGGATTTTGAAGTGGCCTGATGGAAAGATGTATTTTGGCATGTTCAGGAATGGCTTGGAAGATGGGTAAGAAAACCGTGTAAAACGTGAGAGTAAATTCAGGTTCAGTCACAAATTATATTCCTTTGTGTTCAGAGTTAAATTTCAAACAAGTAGTAGATTTTTGTGTTGTTTTTTAGAAATGCATACAATGTATTAGGGCTTATCATGCACATGTATGAGCATGAAGGTGAGCTAGGAGTCAGGGTACAGCCTTTGATTTACCTAGACTGAGTCATTTACCTTGATAGCCATGTGACCTCAAGTTACATAGTCTTCCATCTGTTAAAACAGGACTGTGTTTTCTATCCATTTCTAAGTTGTGAAGATTGAGAACCTTGGGTAATGTTGATGGTAAAACTTTTGAGACAGTAGTGCCCCTTTACACAAAAGACATAGAGAAATTTTCCTTTCAGTAGTTTTAAATCATCTTTAATTTCTTTGAGATGTTAAAGGAGAAATCTTCCAAATTATATCCTAATGATACTCTAATGACATTATTTTTGTATAAGCTTGTTATATTTTCTAACACTGTAAATATATTTACATCATTAATTTATGGCAGTGAAGTATTTTGTATCATGTTAAAGAAGTAATTTATTTTACTATATAAAAAAGATACATAATTGAGTAGGTAATTTTTTGTCTATGTGATAAGGTAAATTTTTGTGATGTTTTAAAATCTCTTTTTAGTGGATTTTTAGAATGAGAAGAGACTTTAGATAATCTGATTTCCCTTATCATCCAGATAAGGGATCTGGATACCTGGGCTTATCCAAGGCGATGTGGCTAATTAGTGACAGAGATAGGCCTAGGACACAGGTCTTCTGTTTTTTCACTGGACTTGGGATAAAATACCTAATCTCTCTCAGTGTAGTGGGGTTGATGTCCCACTCCTCTAAGACTTGCCGAACAGCTTAGGTAATAGATTCAGCTTAAATTGACACTCCATTTTACCCCTTTTCTCCTATAGGTAAATCTTTTCTCTATCTTCCTTGTTAAAATGTGTACTGATGTATACATATAAAAGTTGAACATGTCATAAAAGCATCTTCTGATGTTTTTTATTTTCATTGGCAGGTATGGAGAATACAGGATCCCAAACAAGGCAGTGAACAAAGAGGATCATTATGTGGGCCATTGGAAAGAAGGAAAAATGTGTGGTCAGGGAGTCTACAGGTAATAACATTGGAAAGGCTGTTGGACTGGTACTGCTTTTTCAAAGAACCTTGTAAACCTAAATGTTTGTATAGCCAAAATTTTCAAGGATTAAATTTTATTTACTCTTCTGATGCCTGAAACTCTGTTTAAAGTCTTCTTTTAAAGATTAACTCCTCATCTATCACAAGATGAAAATATAAGGTTATTAAATTTTGTTCTTATCTAAATTATATGTACCTTATAAACCATAAATTTCTCATTGAGTCTCCTACATATCTTATCTGTAAATTTATCTTAGTTTTATCACTTGACTCTAATGGGCAGAACTTTTTATTCTTCCCTGTCATAGATAACTCATTATTTCATTTTCCCATAAGGGATTAAAGATGCATTTTTTCCCCCATGTTAATGCGAAGAAGTACACCTATGATGTCTTTAACTTCTTAGCCTTAATCATTAAAAAATGAGATTTTTTGATTGGTGAAAAATAATCACAAAAATAAATAAATAATTATAGCTACCAGTGAGAATGAGTATAATATTGAATTTCCTAAACTTGGTAAAGATGAGCATTAGAATTCAATGTGCATGTGATATTTATTCATTCTTTCCAACCACAGTTATGCCTCTGGTGAAGTGTTTGAGGGCTGTTTTCAAGATAACATGCGTCATGGTCATGGTCTCCTACGAAGCGGAAAATTGACTTCCTCTTCTCCCAGCATGTTCATTGGCCAGTGGATAATGGATAAGAAAGCAGGATATGGTGTCTTTGATGATATCACTAGGTACAGTATTCTGCTTCTAATTTCAAAGTTTAGTGTGAGATGATAAGGTTCCTGTACTTGTCCAAAAATAGTGATAATTTTATGAACACTGAGTGTCTTAATTTAATAATATTAAGAAAATTTGTAATAAGGAAACAGAGTTGTCAGGCATCATTTTATCCATCTTCTTGTGGCTCAAATAATAGGTTACTTCTTTATGAGATCAGGATCATTCAGAATTAACATTGGTACCATTTTCCTTAAGGCTTCACACGTGCAAAGCTTTTAGTGTCTCAGAGAAGCTACCAAATCTTTATTTATACAAAGAAAAATGTTTAATGCAGTCAATAGAAAGTAGGAATTTAAAAAAGCTACGTTTTATTATGGGGAACCAATAAAAAAAATCTACCTTTATGGGCAGCCAAAGGAAATTTCCTTTGGGGTTATAGAATATATCTAAACAACTTTCTGCTTAGGTCTTCCTATCAGGGCAGACTTGTTATCATGCCAACAACCCAGGAATCAAGCGTAGTTAAATTCAGTTAACTAAATTTTAGGGAGGAATATAGTTCTTTTGCCTCCATATTTGGTTTGGCCTAGTTTGCTTTGGATTTAATATATACAGTTGTCTCTCCCTTTTCTGTGGGAGATTCATTCCAAGACCCCTAGTCTTGGAATTGCAGATACTTCTGAACCTGATTGCTGTCAATCAGAACATGTTTCTGTTATGTCTTCCACCCACAAATTTAATGCCTTTTCCATCTTAACTAAGCATTTATCTGTCACACACTGTAGTCATAACTTTTGCATTTTGAGGTGTGGCTGCAAAACTAGCACACATTTCTTTTTCCTTCTTCAAATTTCATGGATAGAAAATTCCGTCTCACTATAGATGTTAGCAATCTCCACATAAGATTTTTTTTCTTTCCTTACTAAGCCAAGAGTTTTCACCTTTTCACTTAAAGGCAACACTTTACAGCTTCCATTTGGCATATTTGAATAGCTATCATCACTACTCTTCTGATTTGGGGCCATTATTAGGTAAAATAAGGGTTACTTGAACACAATCACTGTGATACTGAGACAGTCAATATCTGGTAACTGAGCCAGCTACTGAGCAACTGATGGGCCGGGGAGCATCCACAGTGTGGATACGCTGGACAAAGGGATGATTCACATCCTGGGCGAGAGGGAGTAGGACAGTGCCAGATCTTATCACGCTACTCAGAACGTCACACAATTTAAAACTTATGAATTATTTCTGGAATTTTCCATATAATATTTTCAGACTGCAGTTGACCACAGGTAACTGAAACCACAGAAAGTGAAACCACAGATAAGTGGGAACTATCGTACTCTTTTTCCCCTCATGTTATTAAGCACCATGGCTTCCATAATGTGGGATTTTTAAAAATTTGCTATTATTACTAAACACCATGATTATTTAACAAGGAATTTATACTTATTTTGTGTTTTTAATGGAGATTAGTAAGATTTCTCTGAGGTTGAGTAGGTGAAAAAGGAACCTTCTTTTGTGACAAACCCTATTTTATTTTTAAGTTAGCAAACTTTTGGGTAAGAAAATATTGTGCATAGGTTTGATTTTGCCTGTTACATTTTGAATGAAATTTTGAATTGAATTTTTGGCATTCTTTTTCAAAATTATGTATTTTAAATTTATTAAATAAGTACACGGAGTGTATGCAGATCTGTGTCAGGTAGACTACGGTATTAAATTCCTGAGAGAACATTACTCTGAGTAAGATGTCTTTTGCTATCACATTGTCCCATGTTTGAGGAGATAGAGTTAACCATTTTAACTAGAAAAATGGAACTGATACCAACCTAGGGGTGATGCTTAGGATCTCCCATGTGATAATGTTTTTTCCCTACTTTATCTTTGTCATCAGTGGTTTTTCTTTTCTTTTCTTTTTATTTCTATGCAGGGGGGAAAAGTACATGGGAATGTGGCAAGATGATGTATGTCAAGGGAATGGTGTGGTAGTTACCCAGTTTGGATTATACTATGAAGGCAACTTTCACCTTAATAAAATGATGGTGAGTGGAATGGTTGCATATAGTTAATATTGACTTTTTTAAACTCCTGTGTCCTTAACTTTTAAAATAATCTTTTTATTAATGTCCTGCCTTATTAGTACTATTTTCCTTGTCTTTTAAGATTAGATAAGGCTTTGGGGATATGGCTGCATGCATTTTAGGTTACTTTGCATTTTATGTGTTATGGTTTTCATTTTGTTTCTTCTCATAGGGAAATGGGGTTTTACTTTCTGAAGATGATACTATCTATGAGGGAGAATTTTCGGATGACTGGACTCTTAGTGGAAAGGTTGGAAACTAACTTTCTTCTTTTTCTCTCTAATACATTCTTTTACTAATTTTTTTGACTTTAAAAAAGTCAATTTACCTGCCATAAAATTCACCCATAAGTGCACATTTCAGTGATTTTTAGTAAATATATAGAGTTGTACAACAATCACCATAATCCAGTTGTAGAACATTTCTATCACCTGAAACTATCCCTCCTGCCCATTCACAGTCACCTCCATTTCCACTTCCAGTCCCAGGCAACCACCAATCACTCTGTAGATATGCCTGTTCTGGACCTTTCATATAAATGGAATCATACGTGTGGTCTTTTCTCTGTGGCTTCTTGCACTTAGCATAATGTTTTTGAAGTTTTTCCATATTGTGGCATGTATAGTACTTTGTTCCTTTTTGTTGCTGAATAGTATTTCAAAACAACATTTTATTTATCCATTCACCAGTTGATGGACATTGGGTTGTTTCCGACTTTATACTGTTGTGAATGATGCTGCCGTAAACATTTGAATACAAACATAGACATATGTTTTCATTTCTCTTGGGTAGGTACCTAGGAGTACAACTGCTGGGTTGTATGGTATGTTGATGTTTAACATAATTTTTTTTTCCTTTTTCTTTTTTTTTTTTGAGACAGGGTCTCTCCCTCTGTTGCCCAGGCTAGAGTGCAGTGGCATTATCATAGCTCACAGCAACCTCAAAATCCTGGGCTCAAGTGATCCTCCTGCCTCAGCCTTCCAGGTAGCTGGGATTACAGGTGTGCGCCACCACGCCTGGCTAATTTTTCTATTTTTTTGTAGAGATGGGGTCTCGCTCTTGCTCAGGCTGGTCTCGAACTCCTGGCCTCAAGCAATCCTCCTGTCTTGGCCTCCCAAAGTGCTGAGATTACAGGCATGAGCTACTGCACCCGGCCTTGTTTAACATATTAAGAAACTGTCAAACTGTTTTCCAAAGCGGCTGCATCATTTTCCATTCCCATCAACAATGTGTGAGGATTCTCATTTCTCCATATGAAAAGTATTTCTTGTTTTCTGTCTTTTTCCTTATAGCTGTTTCAGTGGGTATGAAGTGGTGTCTCCTGGTTTTAATTTGCATTTCCTTAGTGACCAAGGATATAGAGCATATTTTCACAATAATATAGAGATTATTAGTGATTCGTATATCTTCTTTGGTGAAATGTCTATTCAGATCTTTTGCCCATTTCTAAAATTTGGTTGTTTGTAGTCTTATTGTTGAATTGTAAGTGTTCTTTATCTATTCTGGATACATGTCTTTTATCAGACATATGAATTGCAAATATTTTCTCACAGTCTGTGACATGTCTTTTATTTTCTTACTGGTGTCTTTTGAAGCACAAAACTTTTAAATTTTAATGAAGTATAATTTATGAAAAAAAGTTTTATGAATCATGCTTTTGATGCTAAGAAATCTTTGCCTGTGTTTTTTTAAAAAAGTTTTTAGTTTTACCTCTTATATTTAGGTCTGTAATTCATTTTGAGGTAACTCTTGTGTCTGGATTGAGTTATGAATCTAAATCTTTTTGCATGTGGGTATCCAAATTCCCCAGTACCTTTTCCCATTGAATCTTGGCACCCTTGTTGAAATTAATTGACTGTAAACTGTGTTTATTTCTGGTCTCTCAGTTACATTCCATTGATCAACATACCTCTCCATATGCTAATACCACACTATCCTGATTACTATAGATTTCTAGTAAGTTGTGAAATCAGGAAGTATAAGTCTTTCAGCTTTGTTCTTTTTCAAAATTGTTTTGGTTATCCATTTGCCTTTGCCTTTCCATATAAATTTTAGGACTGGCTTGTCAAATTCTGCAATAAAGCCTGCTGAGATTTTGACAGAGATTGCATTGAATCTATAGATCAATTTGGGGAGAATTCCCATCTTAATAATATCAAATCTTCCAATCCATGAACATAGAACATCTCGTAATTTATTTATATCTTCTTTAATTTCGTTCAGCAATGTTTTGTAGTTTTCAGTGTGCATGTTTTACATTTCTTTGGTGAAATTCATTCCTACGTACTTTATTGATGCTCTTGTAAAGAGAAGTGTTTTCTTTATTTTTGGATTGTTCATTGCTACTATATAAAAACACAGTTGACTTTGTTTTTTGTTCTTGTATCCTGAAACCTTACTGAATCCATTTATTAGTTTTAGTAGTTTTTTGGTGAATTTCTTAGGATTTCTTGCACACAGAATCATGTCACCTGCAAATAAAGACATTTTTGCTTCTTTCTTTACAATATGGAAGGCTTTTATTTCTTTTTCTTGCCTGATTGCACTGGCTAGAATCTCCAGTAGAATGTTGACAAGTAGTAAGAGTGGATATCTTTACATTTTTTCCTATTTTAGGGGAAAAGCATTTTGTTAAAGTGCTTTTTCTTTGTCTATTGAGATTGTATGGTTTTTGTCGTTTATTCTAATATGGTGTATTATATCGGTTGTTTTTCCTGATGTTAAACCAACCTTGCTTTCCTGGGATGAGTCATACTTGGTCATGGTGTATAATTCTTTTTATATGTTGCTGGATTTAATGCTAATATTTTGTTGAGAATTTTTGCATCTACAAGAGATAATGGGCTATAGTTCTTTTTCTTTTTCTTTTTTTTTTAATTAAGCAAACATTGCCTGATAAGATAGTTTTTTTGTAATGTTTTTGTCAGTCTTTGACATGAGGATAATACTGGCCTCATAGAATGAGTTGGGAAGTGTTCCCTCCTCCTCTATTTTCCGAAAGAGTTTGTGAAGCCTTGTTATTATTTCTTCTTTGAATGTTTGGGAGAATTTCCCAGTGAAGTCATCTAGGCCTGAGCATTACTTTGTGAGAAGATTTTTAATGTGTAACTCAGTTTCTTGTTACAGATGTATTCAGATTTTCATGTTTCTTCGAGTCCATTTTGGTAATCTGTGTCTGCCTAGGAATTTTTCTGTTTCATCTAAGTTATCTGATTTGTTGGCATAAAGCTGTTCTTAGTTTTCCATTCTGTCTTAGTCTGTCTGTTCTGCTATAACAAAATACCACAGACTGGGAAATTTATTTCCTTACAGTTCTGGAGGCTGGGAAGTCCATGATCAAGGCACTGGCTTTCCGTGTCTGGTGAGAGCTTTCTTGCTGAGTCCTGACGTGGCAAAAGGCCAAAGGGCAAAAGGGCCTAAGCTAGTTCACTCCAGCCCTTTTCTAAGGCACTTATCTATTAACGAGGGCTCCACCCTTAATCACTTCCCCAAAAAGCCCTCCTCTTAGTACCACCACAATGGAAATTAACTTTCAACACAAATTTTGGAGGGGGCATACATTCTAACCATAGCACCTTCTAACCTTTTTAATTCTGCAGGGTTGGTAGTAATATCCCCTGTTTCATTCTTGATTTTGTAAATTTATGTCTTCTTTCTTTTTTCTTGATTAGACTAGTTAAATGTCAATTTTGTGTGTCTTTTCAAAGAAAGAACTTTTGGTTTCATTGATTTTTCTCTATTTTTTGTTTTCTGTGTCATTGATTTCTGCTCTAATCTTTATTATTTCCTTCCTCTTTCTTGCTTTGGGTTTCTAGTTTTGTAAGGTGGAATTTTAGATTATTGATTTGAGATCTTCCTTATTTTCTAAGATAGGTATTAACAGCTATTAATTTTCCTATAAGCACTGCTTTAGCATCATACCATAAATTTTGATATGTTGTGTGTTCATTTTATACAACTCAAAGTATTTTCCAATTTTTCCCATGATATGTCTTCTTTTCTTTTTTTTAAGTGACAGAGTCTCACTAAGTTGCCCAGGCTGGACTCGAACTCCTGGGCCCAAGCAGTCCTCCTACCTCAACCTCCCTAGTAGCTTGGGACTACAGGCAAGCGCCGCTGCACCCAGCTTGATTTTTTTCTTTTACCCATGGATTATTTTTTTACACTCTTTTTGCCAATGCATGTACACATTTTTTCTGTTTGTTTTTTTAAAGATTTGGAGACTGGTAAATAGCAAGTTAAAAAGGAACACGTTAACCATGTAGTGCTTTTTTTCTCTTGATTTTTAAAATTGAATATATTTTCTCTAACTCCATATTTTATTCTCTGACTTTACCTAGGGAACACTGACTATGCCAAATGGAGATTACATTGAAGGTTATTTTAGTGGAGAATGGGGATCTGGGATAAAAATTACTGGAACCTATTTCAAACCTAGTCTGTATGAAAGTGATAAAGACAGACCTAAACTTTTGTGAGTAACTGGCGTTAATTCTAGATTAATTATTGAATGTTTTGCGTTGTCTCGTTTTTATCAAAGATGGTTAATATTTTAAAAGCAAAATCAAATTCTTAAAGTTTTCTTTTTTAACAAGGTGTAACCTCCTTGAATTGTCACCTGGCACTGCTATAGATAGCTAAATCTATAACATTGGCTTAGATTATAAACCTTAGAGCATAGATGTTTAAAAGAAAAGTTCCATATGTAAGAGTAATCCTGCTATTAATGGTAACACATGTCCAAGTTGACTGAAAGAGTATTCTTAAATGGAATTCCAATAAACTTGATTTTGAAAAGTAAAGATCATATACACACACACATAATCCCAAGTGGAATAGTATAAATCTACATATATGAGGAAAAAAGGCAAAATCCTAAGTATATTATGTTTTTTCACATTTTTGGCATATGGCTATTTTTCTTTATTGATTGCAGCTTTAACTTTATTTTTATATTTTGGTAACACCTCAGATTCTTTGTTACAATGGGAGTTTGATATATTTTCTGTATCATGTTTATTCTTAGGGTATTTTTAGAACCCAGTATATAATGCATTTCATAATTCTCATGAGATGTACTAAGTGCAGAAAGTCCTTGTTTTAACAGGAATCAATTTTACAAAATCAATTCTGTGGAACTGTAGGAGGCAGAATCAATTCTGACATGCTTTGTACTTAACAATCCATACACTTTAATATATAATAAACATTAATTAGCTCAAAACCATTTCCTTTAAAATTTTCACTCAGTGTTTTTAAAATAGGACCACCATCAGTCTAGGCAGTTTTGTTCACAGAAGCATTCCCAGTTGTATATTAGAAAGTTTCTAGTCTTCAGAATGATTTTGCACAAAAGAAGTGATTAATAAAGGTTGACATGGCTTTATTAGCAGGAAGCTAGGAAACCTGGCAGTGCCGGCTGATGAGAAGTGGAAAGCAGTGTTTGATGAATGTTGGCGCCAGCTGGGCTGTGAGAGCCCAGGCCAAGGGGAAGTTTGGAAAGCATGGGACAATATTGCTGTGGCCTTGACTACCAATCGGCGCCAACACAGAGACAGGTGAGTGGATGCTAGCCCAGCACAGGGCAGAGCATATTAGGAAAATGAAACTTAAAACCAGTAAGTAGTCAAGGCTCACTATGTTTAATTTAAGTTAATGATGTACTTCTTATTCTGGATAAGATGGATTAAAATACACCTCCTTTATCTTCTGTTGAACTCAACTATTAAACCTGAACAGAATACATCGACAGCTATTTGAGAACTCTGAAAAGTAAATATCAACAAGTGGATTGAGGAAAAACACTGAATTCAAAGTACCACAAAACCAGTGGTGAGTTTACTGGATGTTTTTCTCCAATATCCCTCAGCCTGAACTCATTGCAACCTGAAACCCGAAAGTAAGCTCTGTGGTGCAAACAGAGATCCAGAAAAAAACCTCTGGTTCTAGCTCAAGGAGTGAGAAAGGGACTCTTAAAACTCAGAGTGGAGGATGTATACTCGGTTTTCTTTCTGTCTTTTTTCTTTGTTCCCTCATGCCCTAGCTTCCAGGTACTCCTGTGGCCGGGGTAACAATGGCAGTGGTAGAGCAGCCGTGAACAGGAAGCTGGCAGGAGCCAAAACTCCGAGAGAATGGAACCTTCTTCCCCCTTTGAACCTTCCGTCCTCAGGTCCAAGAGGCAAAGCCAAGCCCCATTGCATTTTTGTCTTCACTCTCTAGCTTCCCACCACTTGGCCCTAGATGTGGCACATTCACAGAATTGGGCAGCTTCTGACTTGGAGGACCTAAAAAGGGAGTCCTGAGAACGAGAAAATATTGGGGAGGTAATGGAGAGAGAAGAGCACTAGAAAACAACCCTGTAAAGTTGTGTATGAATTCCTGGGCTTACCCCAGACCTGCGCATGGATTTGATCCTAATTAGTATACCAGAGACTTTGAGAAGCAAGCTAATAGGTAGGCCCCTCTGGTCCCAGACTGACTGTTAGGTGGGATAATCACAGAACAGACCCAAATAGGACTACACAGGCTTTGAGAAGTGAACTGACATCAGAACCATATCCCACAGAAGACTGAAACAAAAATATCTGCTGTTTCAGGGACTCCCAAGGTCACTTACATATTCAGTGATTTGCTAGAGGGACTCACGAGACTCAACATATAGTTGTACTCACAAGTAAGATTACTGCAGCACAGTAAGGATACACAGCCAGATCCTAAGGGAAGAAGACACAGGCAGAGTATTTTCTACCTGTGTAGAGAAGGAGGAATCCACGTGTAAGCTTCCCATGCTCTCTCCCTTCTGTGAGGGATCACAGAACACACTCTCCTCATATCTGTAGTGTTTCTGCCTAGGGAAGAGACTCAGTGCCCAAGATTTTTACTGGGGGCTCGTCACGTAGGCACCCTCTGCCTGGCAATTTCCAAAATTTCACAGGGTCAGAAGGAAAGTAGATGTTCACCATAAATCACATTGTTAATACAGGCTAAGAACAGCACAACACCCTTATCAGCTAGGGAATGTTCCATATCAATATAGGGAATTTTTAGTAAGGTTAGTTCTTAGGTGCCAGCGAAGGGCTAACCTTATAAGCAGGTCCTTCTAAAGGTATGCTGTGTTTACTCTTTTATGCATGTCGGCATTCTCCATAAGAGGTTTTAAACAAGATCCAGAGTCTTGTAACATAGTACTCAAAAGGTCCACGAAATCAACCAGAATTACTCAGTAATCAAAAAACCATGAAAATCTCAACTAATTTTGGGGAATATAATCAACAGACATCAGCAATGAGAAGACATACATGTTGGAGTTATCTGACAAGAACTTTAAAGCAGCTATTTTAAAAATGCTCAGATGAGCAATCACAAACACTCTTGAAACAAATATTAAGAGGAAAGTATCAGCAAAGAAATAGAAGATATAAAGAAGAACCAAATCAAAATTTTTGAGTTGAAAAATACAATAATCAAAATAACTCACTGTGTGGACTCAATAGCAGAATAGAGATGGCAATGGAAGAGTCAGTGAACTTGAAAATAGATCAACACAAATTATCCAGTCTGAACAACAGAGAGAAAAACCTATGAAAAGAAAAAGTGAGCACAGTGGGTCTAAATGTGTGTCCTTAGAATTCCAGAAAAGGGGAAAGAATGGGGGTAGAAAATTCTTTGAAGAAATAATGGTTGAAAATTTCTCAAGTTTGGTAAAAAGACATGAACCTATAGATTCAAGAATCTGAACAAACCTGGAAAAACCAGAGATATCATGTACAGACACATCTTTTTCCGAGAAAAAGATCTTGAAAACAGCTAGAGAAAAATGGTGCATTACATATAAGGAATCAGAAATTCAGATGACTGTGTATTTCTCATCAGAAACCTTGGAGGCCAGAAGAGAGTGGCACAACATTTTTGAAATGCTGGAAGAAAAGTTACAAATGTACTTTTTCATTTCTCTTTTTCTCCTTTTTAAAAAATTTTCCCCTTTTTCACCTTTCCTTTTCTTCTACTTTCCTTTTCACCATCTGCCTTTGTTCATATTTCCTTATTCTTTAACTTTGTCAGGAACTCCCACAAGCATTGCTTGACATTTGGACCTAAAGAACTTAATCTCTGCAGCAAAACTTCTTAATTGACTATGACTTTGTTGAGTTTAATTCTAGGTAATGGTTTGTTTGAGCTATGCCTTATTGTTAAAATATCAAAGAGCTTACTTTGATCTGTGTGTGTAACCACATACACTTGATTTTTAAAGTCAGTTTTGTGCTGATTTTTATTTACACCTGTCAGTTGCTTTCTAATACTCAAGAATTGAAGAAAGAAAATTCAGTAAGTATCCATTTATTCAGAATATAAATGTTTGTTCTGAATGATTAAATGTTCTAGTTTCCTAAAAAGTTAAACCAAATTCTTTGAATAAATTACCAATTTTCAAATAATTTTAATATATGAAGGTATACTATAATTATATAAATATTAAACTCCAGAGACTGAAAAATATTTCAGGAACTTAAAATGTCTCATAGTCAAGTCTAACAAATGCTAATTATTACTCTAGCCTAGAGAGATGAGTCTAGATTTTGTCTAACTAAATACCCGCTAAAATGGTATTTAACATAAACCATAGTATACTTTTGCTTTCTTGCTATTTCTGTGTGTGTCTGTGTGTGTGTGTGTGTGTATGTGTGTTTGTGTTTGTGTGTGTTTTAAGAAATTGAATGTAGAAAGAAGTATTTTTTTTTTCTATATTTGGTATAAATAGGAATTGATTATAGTGTTTCATTCATGAAATTCATGACTGTTACTCTTTCTATCAGTAGAAGAAACGGAAACTCCCAGAATTGATTAAAGCCATCACCTAGCCCTGGTGTGTGTTGCAGCTGGTCAGCCTTCACTGATATAGCCTATCAGTGTCGGACTTTGAGATGTTAGCCTTCCACTTAATCTTGATTAACTGTTGTTGGGTGTTTTTGAGAAGTGAGAATGAATGAACTGTCACATAAAACCCTGTTGCTACCCCAAAGATCTTATTTGTTTATATAAAATAATATTATAATAATGATTGTGCACTGTTTTCAATTTCTAATTGTTTATAATCTAATAATAGAATACTATTATCAAAAATTTGTTTCATCTTAGCATATTCATCCAGAGCTTCTCTTTACCCATTATATGCTCACCTTGCCATCTGTTGGAGTGTCCTCATTATCTCCCTGCTTCCTGACCTCATTTTTATTTCTTCTTTTGCCCTTTGATTTATTTTCCTTTTTCCTTAGCTCCCTCCCCTCTTTTATTCCATTTTTCTCTTGTCACTAACAATTCTATCACCAGTTTTTTCTTCATGCTAATGTCATAGTATTTCCCAACACCATGGTTTAGAGCAAAATCTTCATTAATTCATTGTAGTTGGTATGAAGTAACATTAAATGCTGTTTTGAATGAATGTCACATAAACTGGGTACCTAATATTAGGGCTGTTACCATTCATGAGCTCTTTTGGGCCCAACACTGTGCTGGATGCTCCACTTCATCCTTAGTTGGTGACTATGTTTCATGTGCATATTTATACTTATTTTGCTTTCTTGTTGTGAAATACATAATAGGCTTTCCTTTCCCTTTTTATAGTCCAGAGATATTAAGTCGTTCACAGACTCAGACACTAGAGAGTTTGGAATTCATTCCCCAACATGTTGGTGCCTTCTCTGTGGAGAAATATGATGACATCAAGAAATATTTAATAAAGGTAAACTAGAGTCAAAATTACATTGGTCTTGTGAATTAGGGAGCAATTATCAGTATATCATTCAAATCAGGCTGGGCAGTGACTCGTGCCTATAATCCTACCACTTCAGGAGGCTGAGGCAGGAGGATTGCTTGGGCCAGATGTTTGAGACTAGACTAGCCTGGGCAACATAGCAAGACTCCATCTCTACAAAAAATACAAAAATTAGCCAGAAGCAGTAGTGCAATCCTGTAGTCCCAGCTACTTGGGAGGCTGAGGCAGGAGGATTGCTTGAGCCCAGGAGTTCAAGGCTGGAGTGAGCTATGATCACACCTCTGTACTCTAGCCTGGGCAACAGAGTGAGACTCTGTCTCAAACAAACAAAAACAAAACAAAAAAAATTGACTTATAGCTTAATGTTATTCTAATCTTGTTTTTGCTTTCAAAGCATTTCTTTTGCTAATTCTCTGACTACTAAGATTACATTTCTACATGAAGATTGTCCTATTATTATGAGAGAACTTTTTAAGTTTTGTAAGGTGTTCAAGGGGGTTCTTGAGAAAAAAGATCAGAGTTTAAAATGGCTTTTTGTTAGTAACATTAGCAAACTAGAGATTATATAAATAAAGTACACTGCCCTCGCCTCTGCGTATGCTTTCTTTGCTTCCTTCTCAACTTTGTAACATCAGCTACAATTTAAAGTTTGAAATGTGTTGATGGGGATGCAGGAAGGATTATTATGAGAAATCAAGGGAACTGAAGAGTGTTTCAGAGCATAATATGCAGTCAATATTTAGTTTTCTCCAAGGTAATATTTCATATAATTTTTATGAAGTTTAAAGTTTATTAGAATCTTTCTCTTTTTTGAAAATTTATTTATTTTTTTAGAAATGGGATCTTGCTATGTTGCCCAAGCTGGCCTTGACCTCCTGGGCTCAAGCAATCCTCCTGCCTCAGCTTCCCAAGTAGCTGTGAAACAGGGACATACTACCACAACAGCAGAATCTTTATTTTAATGGTATTCCATGTCAGTACTTCTGAAGCTGTTTTCCCAAGACATTAAAGGGATTCTTTTATTAAGAATATTAGGAAATCCAGCTCCATATAATTAGAGTAGACTCAATATTTTCAGTATTTGAATTGAGTATTTCAAAAAGTATTTGAATTTTCTGGGTCCAAAAATTGATTCCTGACATTCTGAAAATTGTTTATCATTTATGAAATTGTTTATTATTTATTGATTGATGTTTCTGCTATTAATGCACATTTACTGACTTCATGGACTTTCTTTCTGCTCAGGCCTGTGACACTCCTCTGCACCCGCTGGGCAGGCTCATGGAGACACTGGTCGCAGTGTATAGAATGACATATGTGGGTGTAGGAGCCAACCGCCGGTTACTACAGGAGGCTGTAAAGGAGATTAAGTCCTATCTTAAGCGAATTTTCCAGCTGGTGAAGTAAGAGATCTTTTCATTGAAGTTTGCAAATTATGGAATACTATTTTATATTAATGCTTGGGTAGCTTTACCCTGAATCTAGAAATTACAACTTTGTGAAGAATCATGTGTTCCCCTTTGTCACAGAAATTATTCATCAAGAAAATGGTTTTATACCACAGGTCCTTAAATAGATTAAATAATGAGAACATGTTTTTAACTTATATTTATGCTATGAACATAAAAAAAGATGAAACCTTAACTATTGAAATATCCTTTTACGTCTTTCTTACTCATGAAGTGTAACAGAAGGTAAAAATAAATGTTTGTTTTTAATTCAAATTTTCTTATGAAATATAGTAGTCTTCTTATTTGGATTTAATTCTAGGCAAAACCATGTCTCTAAAACCCAACCACAGAGTAGATAAAGTTCAATATAAAGTTTTGTCTCTGAGTATTTATGTCCTGTCACTTCACAACAACATCATATACATTCATTTATTTAACAAATATTTATTGAGTGCTTCTATATATCAGCCACCATTCTAGGCTCTGGAGAGATTTATCAGTGAACAAAGCCAAAAAACAAAACAAAACAAAAATCTGTGCTGTCTAGAGCTTACATTCTAGTAAGGGAAAAGAGTAAACAAATAAAAAATATATATGAGTATGTCAGATGGTGATTAGTGCTATAGAGAAAAATAAAGAAGGGAAAAGGGATGATGCTAGAGGTAAGATGTTGCTATTTTAAATAGAAGGTCTAAGAAGCCTGACTAGACTAATAAGATGATATTTGAGCAGAGACGTTGAAGAAGGCAATTAAATAAGCCAGTAAGCATATTCAGGAAGAGAGTTCGATGCAGCAAGCAAATTTAAGCTTGTGAGATGCAAGATCTTTTACTAAGTTTAAGCCAATTAAATACTACAATGAGAAAATTATACAAAAGTTTATGAATTTGTCCCAGAAAATTTCTTGTATTATTAGCATCAAAATTGATAAATGCATTTTTGAAATGTTTCAGGTTTTGAGGGAGAAGTGTGATCGACTAAAAAGATCACTGGGCTGGGAGTGCTTCAGCTCTGACATTAGCTAGATGTATGTAATGAAGATAAGCTTCCTGACCTTTTTTAGTTTTCCCAACTATAAAATTAGGGCAGAGGAAGGTGTAAAGGGTGAGTCTACAAAAATAGGGAAGACTGTGCACTGCCTCTAAAGGGTCAAGATTTAAGTCTGTAAAAATAAAGAGGACAGTAAACTTATGGTAGAGCCTACCAGCATAGAAGTCAAAGATAAAAATCTAAGGCAAGACTCAAAGCCTACCAAAAAAAAAAAAAAAAATCCCCAAGAACTTAACCCTTTGACTATTTGAAAAATTAATTTTCAACAACCTGACTTTTTAAAAAAATTTTTTTAATCTTACATTGAGTTTTCTATAATTTATTTAACCCTTTTTTCCCCTTAATGTTGAACACTTAGTTTCCACTGATATTTGCTTATATTCTGGAAATAATAGTCTTTGCTCAGAGTTAATACAAATTGACCCCAGATCAGATTTGCCAATAAGAAACACGTATCTCATATAGATCAGAATTCCATTCTTTAGTAACTAGACGGAAAAAAACCATAGCACATGAAGATTTTTTAGTGGTGGTATTCATTATCTACACTCTTAATTTTATCCTGTAAGAAGCATTAGTTAAGAATCTCAGGGAACTAAAATACTTAGTTGATAATAAAGCATAGGCCCTTAAATGGGTTAACTAATGGAAATATGTTTTCACTCTTTTCAGCCACTCTAGAGGTATAATTGTATAATTACGTTTTTTATTATTCTTTAGGTTTCTATTTCCTGAGCTTCCTGAAGAGGGCAGCACAATTCCTCTCTCTGCTCCTCTGCCGACTGAACGGAAATCCTTTTGCACTGGAAAGTCAGATTCCAGATCTGACTCACCTGAGCCAGGGTAAATGGAGTTCGGTGAGGATAGTGAAGAAAGGGGATGGGGGCTAGATAATCTTATCCAAAGAGTCCAGGGAGAAGTTGTGTTTTCTAGATCTGTTTCCTCATTTCTAAAATGGTATGGTTGGGTTAGGGGCCCTCTGAGGTCCTTTTTAGGTCTCACGTTCTGTTAGCCAAACCCCGGAAACAGCAGCCACAGGTGACCTGGGCACAAATGCTGCTGAGCAAAGGAACTTCAGAGAAATCAGCCTCAAAATGGAAACAAAGTGGATTTTCAGTTAGATTTTGAATTAATGAAAATTATTCACAATTTGTCCAAGACAAAATTTTGGGGCCACAGGTAAGCTCCTCATGTCAAGTCCGTATGTAAAGAGAAGAGTAATATTATAACTGCTTTAAAATTTCCCATCTCTACTTTTGACTTTTAGAAACTGAAGCTCTATCTTGCATTCAGTATTCAATTTTTTTTTTTTTTCCCCCGAGACAGGATCTTGCTCTGTGGCCCCAACTAGAGTGCAGTAGCATCATCATAGCTCACTGCAACCTCAAACTCCTGGGTTCAAACGATCCTCCTGCCTCAGCCTCCCAAGTAGGTGGGACTACAGGCGTGCACTACCATGCCTGGCTAATTTTTCTAATTTTTGTAGAGACAGGATCTTGCTGCTCTTGCTCAGGCTGGTCTCAAACTCCGCGCCTCAAGAGATCCTCCCGCCTTTGCCTCCCAAAGTGCTAGGATTATAGGTGAGCCACCAGGCCTGACGAGTATTCAATTTTAATATGAATGCTCCTTTCCTCCCACTCCAATATGTCGTAGTTACGTAGTAACAAGTTCTGGACTACTGCTTCCTGTGCTACTACCTCGGCTCTACCCACCACTGTTTATGCTTTATGCTTTGGATAATGATCGTGAGGAAGACATTTACTGGGAATGTGTTCTGCGACTGAATAAGCAGCCAGATATAGCTCTCTTGGGCTTTCTTGGGGTGCAGAGGTAAGTGCAGTTGTTATGAGCAGAACCAAATGGTTTTAATTTAAAATGTAAACTGCATTATCAGAGATTTGGTACTTTGATATCTAATTATACAAGGACTGTCCAGAAAGTATCCAGCCATTGTTAATATAACGAGAATGGTTACATACATATGGCTTGTAGTTTATTTATTTGCATATCTGTCTTATTTAGCAAAATTGTGATATTTAATCTTTATTTCTGGGAATATTTGGAGATGAATATAAACCTGCTTATTCTTCTGAATGTGTTTTTTCTTATGTTTTCATATATATAAAAATTAAACATGAATTATCTTTCCTGATATTTTGTAATTCTTTAAAGCAAAATACATATTTTATATTCAAATTCCTCAGGAACAATTAATTGTATTCAATCTTTGGCATTCTTCCTTCCCTTCTTTTCATCCCTTCCTCCCCATCTGCAACTTTTAATTTAAAATTTTAGAAGTGCTGTTTTTGTTCTAAAGCAATATTTCTTGTTATAACAAGGTAATGCTAAATGATTATGCTTTCTTTCTAGTCCAGTGATAAAAGTTGATCCCCCTCCCAATAATTATGTATTTGTGCTATCACAGAAAGTAAATAAGCCTTAATTAAAAAGTAAATTTTTCCAGTAGAATAATTTAGTACTAAAAATGAGATAAAATTGAGTGAAGGAAAGATTTTGGCTGATATGGTAATATCTGTAAGGTATAGGGTTATTAGAGTATAGAGTGACAAATCTCTTAGGGATATGATAGAAACTCTTAAATCACTTTTGGAATGTTTATTAAAACTTAACCTATCTGTGGAAGAGTTATTTTTAACAGGGACAGGGAAGCCAATATAGCTGTCAGCTGTTTATATGTGAATTTATCTATCATAAGTAACAACTTATATTAATAATTTGTGGATTCCATTGTAGAAAATTTTGGCCAGTGACCTTGTCAATCCTTGGAGAGAGTAAAAAGGTATAGTAGATTTTAATTTCCTGAGCAAATATGCTTTTCTTTGGTGGGAAGGATTTGAGATAGCAAAAAATTTCCATTTTTTCTTTGATGGAATAGTACCCAAGCTTGTGTCAGCATCTGTTTTCACCAAAGACCTGTACTCTGCCATCGTATCATTTATTTTTATTGTTGCAAGAGATAGCTTTCCTCTTTGACCTTCATTCTCTTTTCACAGGTTTTGCCAACCACAAAAGATGCTTGTTTTGCCTCAGCAGTAGAATGTCTGCAGCAGATCAGGTAATCTCTAATTTGTTGAAAAACTACACAAGTCAAAGTAATGGTTAGTCTATCAAGATATCAGTAAGATCTTATCTTTACATAAGCTCTAAGCCAGGGGTGGGGAACCTTTTCATGTTGGAAGGCTGCATTAATTTAGCTGTAATCAAATAAGGCCGCATTCAAGAAACTTCAGTTAGATATACTGAAAAATGTACATTATTTTGTAAAAATCTAACTACTGCGTACTTAATAATTTCAAAAAATGAAAGCTATTTGTTAATTTTAAAGTTAACCTTTTAATGACTTTGTTGTGTCTGCTTTTTGTTGGAAAGCATTTGAATATTTGGTTGCAGCATGGAGGTCCTCGGTTTCAGTTGATCCTCTAGATGGGTATCAGTCATTTGTGACCTTAAGGGTGTCTTGATTTGGGTTAGGTAGGAGAATGTAGATTTGCAGCAATAAGTGGTTGAAAAGCAAGAAAGCATTTTTTGGGCATGTTGCCAAAGGTGTGGGTATTCTACTACATTTTTCCATATTTCAGTTGGATCTTTCTTACAAACAATGACTTTGTCATCTACTGAGAGTTCAATCAATTCCATCTATAGTTCTTTAAGTGCCTTAGTGATATCAACTAGGTGAGGCTGAAATGCTTATTTGAGTGTGATATCATGATTCTCAACGTCAGTGAACTTTTCATTGTATTCTCCAATTAATAGGTCTATAATAGCTGCATATTCTTCAAATGATTTGCGTTTATCATCCTGCTCATCAGTGACCTTTGCTTTAACTGGGGAAAATGGTCATCCAAAAATTCCTTTTGAAGAAGTGGTGTTTTGAAAAAAGATATATAGACTTAGTTTTACCTTGCAAAGAAATATTCAAGTTGATTTGATTTGATGTAATATCACACAGAAATGCTGCATGCATTCCTATAGAAATCTTCTTTCAATAATTCACATTGCTGATTCTGTCCTTCATAAAATTTAACTATCTGTTCTCACAGAAATAGAATTTTGGCTAACACCTGTCCCTGTGATAATAACCAATGCAAACTTTAGAATGATATGGCAAATCCACACTGAATACCTCATCGTTCAACTTTAGCATGTTATGGAACTGTGACTGTGATGATGCCGCCTTGCATTTGCAGGAATATAGTTAACAATACTTATAACTTGTTGCAAGATGTCACTTAAAATAGTAGCTTTAGCACAAAGATTTTGCTGATGCAAGAATACAATGAAAAGAAATGAGAGCATCTGGATCTGTTAATACTTTTTTTTATCTGTGCAATAAACCCTTCATGTTTTCCTTCATGGAAGGTGCACCATCTGTACATACTCTTAGTAAATTTACCAAATTCAGTCCAACTTCACAACATTCATCTTGAAAGTTGTTGAAGATATCTATTCCCTGTGTTCTCTTTGTAAGAATGCCCAAAGTGAGTAACTCTTTGTAGCAAAGAAAATCTTCTGTTAATGATCTGAATGAAGTATAAAACCTGTGCTGAGTCAGTAGTATCAGTTGGTTCATCCAAAGCCATTGAATAATATATGTTTTCCTTTTGAAGTATTGCATGAAGTTGTTCTGTTCAGTTGAAGGCTAATTCTTGCTGCTGATCAGTTATAGTTCTCCGTGAAAGAGTTGCAGTTGTTCATACTTTGAAATGTTATAGGGGAGGTCTAAGCATCCTACAACTTTGACAATGCATTTTTTCACAATTTCTACATCACTGAATGGCTTCCTTTTTTTCCTGAGTACATAAGCTACTTTATAAGTTGCTTCAGTGGCGTTATTTCCAGGTCCTATTGCTGCTTGAAAAAATTGTCTTTGCTTTTGCTTTTCATCTTTTAATTTCTGCAATACAACCTTTCACGCCTCTCCCTTTAATTTAAAATATTTGTGGTCCTTAAAAGTGTTGTAATGCTGATGAGCATTGAATTTATTTAATGTTGATATTGCAGTATCACAAAGCAAGCAAATCATCTTATCTTTAGCAGAAACAAGATAATATTGCAATTCCTAATCCTCGTTAAAAAATCTGTTTTTGGCTGGGCGCAGTGGCTTATACCTGTAATCCTAGCACTCTGGGGGGCCGAGGTGGGAGGATCGCTTGAGGTTAGGAGTTCAAGACCAGCCTGAGCAGGAGCGAGAGACCCTGTCTTTACCAAAAATAGAAAAATTAGCTGGGCACCTGTAGTCCCAGCTACTTGGGAGGCTGAGGCAGGAGGATTGCTTAAGCCCAGGAGTTTGAGGTTGCTGTGAGCTATGATGATTCCACTGTACTCTAACCTGGGGTGACAGACTGTGACTCTGTCCCAAAAAAAATATCTTTTTTCTTTCTTCAGTATTCTCTTGGTCTTCTTTGACATTATGGGCTGTTAAGCACACAGAATTAAAAAATAGTGTCAGGCTCTGCAACTATTCACAAATTCCACTTCAAACAGAAATACAGTGCACCGTTGTCAAAAGCTGATAACAGACTGGCATATTCAACCCCCATAAACTCTCACCAACCAGCCTTGTTTGGTAATAGCGCCAGTCAGGCAGGGGACGTTAGAACTAAATCATGAGCATAGCAGCCGTCAATTTAGCCCTTATGGCTTACTAATGTTCTAATTGTTCTGGTCAATCTGGGAGAATTATTTCATTGAAAGTTATTTATTCTTTGGTATTTTAAATACATTCATTTTAAAAAATAAAATAAAAGTATAAAAGATGAACAAAAATGTCTTAATAAAAATAAAAGGATTTGTTCTGTAAAATTTGGAGTCAGTTAAAAGGCCGCACTTAAGGACTTAGAAGGCCACAGGTAGCCTTAAGGCCATAGGTTCCCCATCCCTGTAAGTACCCTGTAGATGGTGTCGTGCTCAACTTGGAGATCAGAAAGGCTCTTTTTGAGACATTTGGGTTATTTTTTACTCTAAAATGCCCTTGCATTTTCAAAAGTGGTAGAGAACCTATTCAGAAATTTATCTATGTAACCACATGTTTAGCTAAATGTAAATTAACCAAACTTCTCACTCAAAAAAGAACATATAGTAGGAGAATAAGATTTCACATGGGTAAAAGGAAACGATATGTGATTTATGAATTCTGTGTGAATCATGGACAGTGGAGACTTCTTTTCTTATAGTACTGCAGAATTACAAAGTCATCCCTTCCAGTGACTCATTGTACTTGATGTGTCCAATTTAAGGTGTGTGAGTCCCAGGAAGGAATATTGTCAAAAAAGTAGTATCAGATGGCTCTATTAAGAAAATTATAGGATATCTTTTTGTCATTGTTTTTATCATAGCACGACATTTACGCCATCAGACAAACTTAAGGTCATCCAGCAGACTTTTGAAGAGATCTCTCAGAGTGTCCTAGCATCACTGCAGGAAGACTTCTTATGGTCGATGGATGATTTGTTTCCTGTTTTCTTATATGTGGTGCTACGGGCCAGGTAACCAATCTTTTCTGACTTTATTATTAGTCAGTCATTATTTTAACAAGTCTGCTCCTTGCATTTTCTGAACTGATGACAGGAGTGTGCTCTTCCACTGGAACAAAATCTACTTCTATTAATATCACCCCATTCCACTATGGTGTGTTTTTATTGAGCTGTTCTTTCTTTTCCCATCAAATAGATTCAGAAGAAGGATGGACATGTAAGCAGAAATAACTCAGTATCTATTTTTCTTTGGGGCAGGATTAGGAATTTAGGCTCTGAGGTGCACCTCATTGAGGATCTGATGGACCCCTATCTTCAGCATGGGGAGCAGGGTATAATGTTCACCACCTTGAAGGTAAATGTAGATATTATTTAATAATTTTTTATCTTCAAATCTGTCCTTCATTTACCATATTATAAATGTCATTAACCACTGTTTCTTTTATACAGAAGTTCAATGTGGACCTTAAATGCCTTTAGAGCACACATTGTTGATATTTTAAAACATGATAATATGATTTTAAAAAGTAGGATAAGTCAGTTATCCTTCAAAATACTAAAGCAAAGTAATCACTATCCAGTCTTCTGTAAATTGATCATTCAAATTATTATAAATGCTTACATTTATGTAAATAATATAACTCTAAAAAAGAAGCAGAAAGAATTCTTAGTGTCCAAACAAGTATCCCATAGTACAGCTATTTAATGGAACTAAGGTAGAACACAGAGGACAGTACGGAAATAATGAATTTGAATACTGTCTTCTTTCTTTCCCTTGTATTTACCGTAACCAATAGGTTACAAATGAGGTTTTTTGTTTTGGGTGCCCTTGAGGGATTATTGGAAGTCATTTCAGTTTCCCACCTTGATTTTTCTTGGAATTTGGAAGAATCACTCTAAAGTTCATTGGAAGAACAGATAGAAAATGCCAAAAAAAAAAGAAAAGAAAAGAAAATGCCAAAAACACTTCTGAAAAAAGGTGAATAGACCCACTCTGCCAATTAGTAAAATACTATAAAATTACAATAATTAAGATAAAATAGTATGTTATTCATTGGGTGTCGGGCAGGGGGGAAAGGGGAGGAGGGGATGGGTAAATTCACACCTAAGGGGTGCAGAGCACACTCTCTGGGAGATGGGCATGCTTGTAGCTCTGACTCGGGCAGAGTAAAGGCAATACATGTAACCTAAATGTCTGTTCTCCCATAATACTCTGAAATAAATAAATTATAAAAAAAAAAAGATAAAATAGTATGTTACTGTCACAGGAATAGGAAGAGATAACCCCCATATAGACACTAATTCTAATAAAAATTTCCCGGGAAAATGGAAACCTCAAACACAAAAATGGAAAAGAGAGGAATTATTTAATAAATGGCAAAACAAAAGTGTTGGATAGTGTATTGGCAGTTTTGGAGGGAAGGTGAAATAGCAAATTAGAGATGCTTTGGGGTTTAAATATAGAGAAAAGGAAAGACAGGTAAATTAAAATGAGAAAAAAATCGAGAACTTAATGGCAGGTTTCTGGCTTTGGTTAACTTTTTAAATTTTTCAACTAAGATACCATTAACATTTCTATATATTTTTTTTTTATAAGACAAGGAGGCGGAAGAGGAGGAGGGGGAGGCAGAGGAAGAAGAGGAGCACATTTCTAATAAATAAACTGGGAAGGGGAGGAGACTGAGAAAAATATTGGCCACAGATGACTTAGATTATTAGTGTTTATGTTATATAAAGAGTATCTCTAAACAGATCACCAAGGAAGAAACTGAATTTCATGTAGAAAAATGCTCAATCTCACTGAAAATCATAGTACTACAGATTAGACAAGGTGCCATTTTGTGCCTGCTAAATTAGCAAAAATGTTTTAAAATTATACCCAGTGCGGGTAGGATAATAGTGAAATCATTATTATTTCCACATTACTGATACTGGGATAAGTAGCCATCACCCTTTTTGAAAGCAGTTGTTATTAACATAGATATAGACAACATCAAAAATGTTTGTGGAGGCTGGGCATGGTGGCTCACACCTGTAATCCCAGCACTTTGGGAAGCTAAGGCAGGAGGATCACTTGCGGCCACGAGTTCAGGGTTGCAGTGAGCTATGATCACGCCACGGCACTCCAGTTTGGGTGACAAAGCGAGAGCCTGTCTCAAAAAAAAAAAGAGTTTGTGGAGTTTGACTCAGTATTTCTACTCCTGGGGATTTATCCTAAGCAATTAAAGAATGGAAAAAATTATATATTATCTGGATGTGGTATTCATAGTATAAGTAATTCCCAAACCTGGATACTATTAGAATCACTGAGGGTACTTCTTACAAATGGATCCCTGGAAATTCTGACTCAATAGGTCTGCAATAATGCTTAAACTTTATATTTATTAAACATACTAGGTGATTCTGATTATATTTATTCTAATGTACCTTTTTAATGATCAGCCTATTCTAAATGCCCAATCAGTAGTGGCACATGATGGTATTTCTACTTGATGAAGGATGTCATTCAGCTTGTAAAAATATTTTTTGACTGTTTTAAGGCCGGGTGCAGTGGCTGACGCTTGTAATCCTAGCACTCTGGGAGGCCAAGGCAGGAGGATCACTTAAGCTCAGGAGTTTGAGACCAGCCTGAGCAAGAGTGAGACCCAGTCTCTTATCAAAAAAAAAAAAAAAAAGAAAATATTTTTTGTCTGGTTTAGAGGGAAAATGAACAAAATTTTATCTATACTAATTACAACGAAGCAAAAAAAAAATTAAAAAGCCATTGGATAGAGGAACTAGAAGGGAACAGGGAAAAGTAAAAGCAACTAAACTTCTTGGGCCATCAACTGAATTTATTAATAAGGGATTTTCTTTCTTTAACCCCATATGCATTGTTCTGTTCATGTCATTTCTTTAAAAGCAAATTTAAAATTGTTTTGAACTTTTTTCCAGGCATGTTACTACCAGATCCAGCGTGAGAAGCTTAACTAGGCTACATAACAGCTTGAAAACTGGATTATCTACTACAGAGTTATAGCACCATCTGGAGTCTTCCTATAGTGGCAAAACAGAATGGTGTTGAAGTTGGAAAGGGCTTTATGTCATTTTGGTTCTTATTTCTGAGCCTTACTAATGATAAGAGCCCTGAGCCCAGAAAAAAAGACTGTAGAGTTTAAAGGGGGAATTAAAAAAGGGGTAGAAATCAGATTAGACTAGCCCTTGGCCCGTGTTAAGTTCCAAAAATATCATACATCTACTATTTGGAAAAAGAAGAGATCCCTTCCTACAGTAAAGGGTATGTCAGCTACATGAAGTTGTAAGAAAATTCCTAGTATAGCTTCTTACATTAAAGAAGTTAATGAATATTTTTGAGTTTCTGGTTTGCCTGAATCTCTCTGTAGTCAGTTTACCCTGGATCCCTTTGCAAGAACCAGATTGTACTTGAAACTATAGTGGCCACACTATGCCTTCCTAAATCCCTTCCAATCATGTGTGCATCATGCTTCTTTGCTGAGGGGGGGAAAGAGGAATTTTTAAACTGTAGTTTTAACTTTTTCTGAGCTTTTCCATGATGGGAGAGGTTCTATGCAGTGACTGCCACATCCTGCCCCCAAACATGGAACACATCCAAATAGGAGTTTTCTGCCTCCTGATTAAGACCATAGGAATTTTGGTTTTGGTTTCCTCACTGTGCTACAGAGTGAATACACTGGAATTCAAACACTGACTCTGAGCTGCTATGGAACCTCATTTGTCCGTGTGCAGAAGCTGTATTCTGCGGCCTGTGAATGAGAGCCCGAGGAGCTTTTGCATGCAGACTGTGTTTTGGAGCAGGATGAAAGATTGGGAAATATGGAAGTAAAGAACTGTGTTGATCCCCAACCTGGTGTTGTGGTTCTTCCCTGTACCTTGCACTGAACTCACAGATGGGAAGAAAAAGGAAACAAGCTTTGGCTTTTTCCATCTCAAAAGTATTATGGCACCTCAACATTTTACTGTTTTGCTTTTTGCTTTTTTTAAAATGTCCTATTTTAAGTTGTTGGTTTACACTGTATAAGTAACACTAGTTGTTTTGAATAGTACAGGTGCTCTTTCTCATCTCACCTCTTGCACACCGTGGTGGGCATACGGAGCATCTGGCTTGTGTTAAGTGACTCAGCACATGTTAATTACTTTTGAAAAAGGATCATGGTCTCTGCTCTACTTTATAATCAAGACAAGTGTTTATTAAAATACTGTTTTGGAATGTTGGCTGTAATGTAACAGCAATTTTCATAATAAAAGACATTCATCTTTATGAGGTTGTTTTATGATTACAGCAGAATCATAGGGCAGCCTAAAAAATTAAAGGAAACCCAGGTTTAGTACTTCTTTTGCCCACGCTGTAGTCCATGCCTCTTTATACTGCCTTTAGAGGTTCCTCTGGGGTTGTAGAAATCTCTCACTTTAAAATAAACAAACTATTGCAGCACCTTTGCTGGCAAAGAACATATTAACTTTCTGACCCTAATAACCTAAGGACAGGGGTCTTAAAAGAAATCCATTATTTCGTTGAATAAAAGGCATATTTTGATAGTTACTAGTTTCTCTCTCTCTCTCTCTCTCTCAAATTCTGGTTAGAAATATTAGGTATTAATCATCTCACAGGTGTAATGTTTTGTCAACAGGCCTTTTCATCTTGTTGCTGCCTTCTACCAGAATGTGCCTACCCATTGTTGGAAAGAGACCAAAACGTAAAGATTAGTTTATGTTAAACAATTTGCATTTCCGTTGGGGGTTGTTTTGACTTTCTGAAAAACACACAAATAACCATTTGGCGGTAAAGACAAATTTATTGAACATCTAACTCCTTGACAGAGAGAGAGAGAGAGAGAGAAAGGGATAATATGTGTAAATGGACAAAGAAAAGCTTTGCTTGAAACAAATGGACCCACTGAGAAATTCTCCAACAACGGTAGGCCGTCTCGGTTCTAAGAAAACATGTTATAATTCATCTTTTTACTGGAGTCTGGAATGAAACTGTCCAGCTATTTTAGATTCTTCATACTATATTTATACTTTACAGATAGCATATTAAAATTATAAATTTTTCAACTCTCCTGGGGAAAAACCCTGAATCTCCAGGCCAGTGTCTGTAAATAGAAATGCCTAGCACTCATGCAGCAATTTACGAAGATCTTTCACATGCATAGTGAATGCTCACATCAGCCCTAGGAAGTAAGTATTAGCCCCATTTCTCCCCATTTTGCAGACAAGGGGTGGCTGTGATTTGCTCGCTGCCAGAGCTGGGACTCCAGCCTAGAATTTCCCTACTCTAATTCTAGTGGTCTTTCCCATTGTAGATGCCAGAGATGGCATTTCATAGCCAGGTTATGCATTGAAAGTTCTAAAGGTAAAAAATGAGTTAAAAATGAAAGCTTTGTTAAAATTAACATTCCCAGCTTGTGCTTTTATCTACAATGGAGTGGTAAGGAAAGCCATGTGTTTAATTTGGGATAAAAGGGCTAATAAACCTAATAATTGCCATTTGGTCTTCACCTTTTGCCTTACTGTCAGCAGTACCCTTTCTCTTGTTCTTTCTGTGACAGCTACTTACAAATGCTCTTCCCACTGACCACTCCTGCAATATAAAGTTTTCAAATAAAGAAAGAGCTCCAATCTGAGATAGAGAATGAGCTATCTATTCGTTAAGTTCAGAACAGTGGCTTGGTAGGGACTGGCCAGAAGGAACTGTTTTTGATGGGCCTAATTATTATTGGCTGAATAGTCTTCTATTGTTTTCTCACCATAACATGAGAAAATTAATAAGTTCAATAGGTTATTGGCTTACTTCAGGTAGCTGCACAGTTTTTCCTTTCATTAAAAATACTGTCTTCTGTTGTGGGGTGTCTGTTATCCTGAAATAATAAAAAATACTAGTGTTTTTTGGTGTTAACTATGTGCTGGCAACTTGAGAAAAATGCTAGAATGAAGGTTGAAAATGATATAAATTAGACTTTTCAGTGCAAGCTATACTTAAGAAGATTTGTGTTAGGGAAGGCTTGTGAGTAATTTAGTGGTTAGACTGGGTTAGGCATCTGTGGATTAAATCAAAGAGGATGTACAGAGATTTTATCTGGAGTGGTGAGGTGACTTTGGCAGCTAACAGCCCACTTGGGTTTTCTACTAAAGTTTTTGTCTGGATAGGAGCAACATTGCATGTTTACACTCTTGCAGGTAAGAGACCCTGCCAAATAATCCTAGGTTACCAGAAGATATCGCTTATAACTGTCTAGCTCATCTGTCAGTTTTTATTATAATAATAGCTAAAGATGTAATTCTGAGTAATCTAATTCAAAAGGTTTAGTTTCATTTAACTCAAATTACATGGAGAATTTTATGATTTCGAAAGAAGAGGTTTTGCTTTGAGAAGCCCTTTTTTTGGTATGGAATAATGAATTGTCATGAAGATTGAGTAAAATTTGGCGCTTGTCCTAGTCCTATTCAATAGCATTTTGACCCAGAGGAAGCCAGCCATTTTTATATGCTCCATTTCTCATCATTAAGTTTTCAAGTGTTTTTTCAGAGTTTGTTTAGTAAAAAGCATTATTTTGAAAACAAGCATAATAGGGGTAGGGGCTTTTGGCTTTAATAATAATCAGTACATTTTAAGAAGCTAATGGAAACACTGATTTTTAAAGTAATATGACAAATTCCTTAGGAGTCAGTGACAGTAATGCAGCTTCTAAGTCAATGGCAAGAACTGGCCATCCTTCCTGTGTTACTTAATCCGTCTGGAATTGCATGTGGTTGGGTATTTACTTGTAGTCTCAGTCAAGAATTCTCATTCTCCAGAGAGCAGAAATAGGTAAGTCTTAACTGAAAAAGTTGGTACAGAAGTCATGAAAGGGAAGGCAAGGCAAAGATGTCACAACCTTTTGCCAGGCACTAGCATCTTTCAGGACTAAGGAAACAAAAAAGAAAAACTTTTGATTTTACTACCTGATAATTCTACTGAATATCTCTTTAAATGTCAGATTCCTGATCTGTAAAATGGTGGTGTTTCATTTGATCATCTCTAAGGTCTCCTTTAGTCCCCCATTTTAAAGTTTGATAGGAAGGGAGTTAAAGTCAGGATAACCAGTCCATAGTAAATTTGTCACAGAAACCTGAAGATGACCAGGCAGGCACAGTTTTTTAAATTTACCTACCTAAGTTGTGGAGATGAAATTTACTGTTTTTGCCTCTATGGCTGAGAAAATTTTGGTCAAAATGAGCCTTTTTGAATATATGAATTAGTTATCCAGATAGCCTTGAAGTTAGCTGTAGATTTATTAGAAGTTATTTTAACAATTATAGAATGTCTTTTTTTCCTTTGGGTAGATACCCAGTAGTGGGATTGCTGGGTCAAATGGTAGTCCTACTTTTAGTTCTTTGAGGTATCTCCGTATTACTTTCCATAGAGGTTGTACTAATTTGTAGTCCCACCAGCAGTGTATGAGTGTTCCTATCTCTCCACATCCCCGCCATTTGTTGTTTTGGGATTTTTTGATATGAGCCAATCTCACTGGCATTAAGTGATATCTCATTGTGGTTTTGTGTTATACCCCCATAATATTCTGAAATAAAAGGAAAAAAACCCATTAAAAAAGAAGTTATTTTAACAAATTCAGTATGGAAACCACCACCTGCCTATGGAAGCACAGTCTATCTGTAAAGCTCCCTCACGGTAAGTTCGTCTCAGAAATCTACAGTCTCTAGTGCCCCCGTCTGAATGGGAAGGCCTCATTCAGCACACCACCATTTGGGCATTAAATATGGAACAAATTGGTCCACTTTATGATGTGCAAACTATAGCTCGTTTAATCTGTTCTGCTTCACCAAGGACATGTGATTTGTGAGACGCCCGAGGGTATCAGATTTTAAGAGTCACCCAGAGTGTCAGCCGTATGTGTCTGCTCTGACTTTTGTCTGTCTGGCAGGCGCTCCCTCTCCCTTTTCAATTCCCTTCTTCTGGGGAGGAAGATGAGTTGCATATACAACTGTTGTGCTAAATGATTCAATAGAGGCTTAAAAAGCAGAACACAGAAAAAGGCATGGTTTAACCTGACTCCCTTAGGCTGGGCAGGGTGGGTGGTGGTGAGGCAAGGCAAAAGCATAACGATGTCAAGTATTGGTAGAATCTAGCAAATTACTTCAGTGTGACTGGAAAACTATGTGTATGTGAAAGTTGTCTAAAACTCTGGCAACTTTCTGTGTTGCTCTTCTCACTGCCTTAGAATTTAGAGACAATGTAAGAATGATTTTTTTTCTTTCAGAAAGCCTTCCTGGCTCGACCCCATAATCTGTTTAGATTTTAGACAGTGGTTCTCAACCCTATCAATTCAATACCTCAGTCTTTAAGAACTAATTCGAAATATTTCTTTTTTTAAAAAAAATCCTAATTTATTCTTTATTGTCCTACTATGACAAATGTTGTTGGTGCCCTACCCATATTTCCTTGGTCATTACCATTTTGGTGTCCTCTGGGCCGGCTTCCAACTGCCAGCACCTGCACTTGCTATCTGAGAGTATACATGTAGCACGCTGGAGAAGCCAAGAGTAATGCTTTCTTGGCAACATTGGTGCATTAATACCCCCACTCCTTTGTCCCTTGTTCCCCCATGGGATTAAGCTCCAGTTATCCATAGTGGTTACTTGATAACACACCTATTACTACTGGCTTTTTCCCCTTCCCTGCCTCCATACCCTACTCCCTTAGCGGTATTTCCTGGGATCACTTTCCAAATAAATTACTTACCCTAGAGTCCTTGCTCTGTGTCTGATCCTGGAGGAACCCAAACTAAGACACTTAACTACACATAATTCTGATAAAAATCCATATAATGCTCTAGTAATAACAAAAAGGACAAATTAAAGAAATGAAGTTGATAATACAACATTGTATAATTCAACATGTAAATATATAACATCACTACACCAAAGATACAATGAACTAACACATGTGTGAACCTATACAAAAATCTACCAGGGATGTAGCAGCTTTGAATGCAGGTACAGATACAGCCTGACAGTGGTGTGTTGTAGTGATTCCCTAAATACTACAAGCAGTATTACCATTAATGACATGATTTCCCAAATTGGTGAGCAACTTGGTAAAGTTTAAAGCAAAACAAAGTAAATTTACTCCTCAGTTATGGTGGTAGCACTCCATCAAATTCATTGTGTGTTAAGCCTGTGCAAAAATATTTTGTGTTTATAGGTAAAGAAAAGTTGGGTTCTAGGTTCAGATAATTATTAATACATATTTTTTTTCAGTGACATGAGAGTTCAGCAGGACATTTGAAAGTTATAGGGGGCATAAGGTGATTCCTCATCGTGTAGGTAGTGCAACTTCTGGGAAACTTCGTTAAAGAGCAGTGAACATGTTCACTTTGCTCTTGTTTTCTTAATCCTTTCCCCCATCCTGCTGGCTGAAATGTAGAAGTGATGACTGGAGCTCCGGCAACCATCCTGGAGCAGGTAGATGAGAACCATACCACACCCCAGGGAGCTGGAAGGAACAGTGAGCAGAAGGAGCCTGTTCCCTGAGGACATCATGGAGGAAAGCTGCCCTACCAGCCCTGGATTGCCTCTGCCTCTGAACTTTCATGTGTGCAAAATATGAACTTCTACTCTAAGCCACTGTTACTTTGGCTTTCTATTTCTTGAAACTAAACCTACCTAAAGCAATATAAAAAATAAAGATTAAAATAGGCATTTCAAATTAGTTGTTAAAGACTGGTATTGGATCTGACAGGGTTAAGAACAACTGTCTAGAACCTAGACAGATTGTGGAGTTGAGCCAGGAAAATTATCTAGGAAAAAAATGGAATGTTTTTATTTTGTCTCTCAATTCTAAGAGGATGCCTCACTAGTAACCCCTAACTCTTGCAATTGTGGTCAGCTAGTTCTTCCAATGAAGAACTCTAAGGTGCAATGAGAGGGAACGGGGCATCTGAATGGAGTCAGGCCAGGGAAGACTGTTCTGAGCTCTGATGGGTAAAATCAACTGGGCAAAGAGGTGGAAGATAGATAAATTTAACATTATTTGTCACTTGTTAAAAATAGAGGGGGTTGGAGGAACATTTTATGAAACAGTATTTACAGTTTTCTCTTTCACACAGCTGGTGATGGTGAATGTAGAGAGTAAGCACCACCAGGGAAAACTGTTTATTTGATGTGCATCCCAGCGTGTAGCACAGAGCCTGGCTTGCTCAATAAATGCTGTGGAAAATATATTCCAATGTGCCGGGAACTGTGTAGCCAGTGTAACTGAGTGAGCTATGTGCTGTTTATTGATCTGTTTCTGTCCCGAATTCCTTTTGGAAACTTGGGCAGGGAGAATGATACAGTCAGACAAAGGAGCAGATCCACCAGACAAGAAGGACGTGAGGCTTTCTACGGCCACCAATCCAGAGAATGGTATGTATCGCCAGGGTTCCTTTTTTAGACCAGAAAGCCCTTATAATATCACTCTAAATATGTGAGCAAATGAATAGGCAGAAATTCTAATAGATTTACTGTGATCCCTACGAGGAACTTTTACATTTTTGATTGCACTACAACTACTAGTTATAAATAAGTTCAAGAACAAATTTCAAGGCAGGAAGGAAATAAATTGACACAGTGGATTCAGAACAATTTATTCCCCTACCCTACAAGGTTTTATGTAAAAATAGAACTTCTTAACTTGTTCACATTCAAAATATCACTCTAATACTATGAAAACACTGCAAAAAAATCAAGCATTCACTAAAATCTGTTTAGTGTCTTAAATCAGGAGAATAGTGAGACTTGTATTAAAAACCTATTGGGAGTTAGAGTTTTTCAAAAGCACTTTCAATAAGAATTCTCAGAAAAGGTTAAAAACAAATGACTCTATGTTTGAGTTAGAAAAAGAAGATCCAGACAACGACTAAATAATTTTGGGATAAATCACAGGCTGGTAAGATGGAGGAGGGCAAAGCAATCATATTACTCTCATGATATCTTACATCTGTATTTTATGATTTATTATTTCATCTGATGTTAACAACCCTATGAGAAAGCTAGCACATTTTCATTTTGCTTTAAGGAAACTGGTTTCAGATAGTTACATGACTTTCTGATGGCAAGTAAGTGATGGAACCGGACTTGAAGCCAGATCTTTTGGCTATAAATCCAGTGTCATTTCCATTCCTCATGAGACCCTATGGCATGTCCCAGCTGTCCGAATTGCCTTTCACGTTCACAGCTGCCTTCCTTTCCACCCCCACGTGCCACCTCCTCTCTGTTCTCTCCCTTTCCTAGGCCTCTCCCAAATCCTGAGGCTTGTGCTGCAAGAGTTGAGTCTGTTCTACAGCCGAGATGTAAATGGAGTGTGTCTCTTATATGATCTCCTCCATTCCCCGTGGCTGCAGGCTCTGCTAAAGGTGAGCGCTCCATTGCTTGGAAGCCTTTGCTTACTGCAGGGGGCAGAAAACTACTATCTTAGTCCATTCAGGGTGCTATAACAAAATGCCCAGTTTATAAACAACAGAAATTTATTTCTCACAGTTCTGGAGGCTGGGAAGTCCAAGATCAAGTCACCAGCAGATTCAGTGTCTGGTGAGGGCTCCCTCTCTGGTTCATAGATGGTGACTTCTTGCTGTGTCCTCACATAGTGGAAGGGGCTAGCTAGATCCCTGGGGTCTCTTTTGTAAGGGCACTAATTCCATTCATGAGGGCAGAGCCCTCATGACCTAATTACCTCCCAAAGGCTCCACCTCCTAATACCATCACCTTGGCGGTGCGGAGTTTAACATAAGGATTTTGAGAGTATACAAGCATTCAGACCACAGCAACTACTTACCCAATGGTATTACTTGTCAATTGGCAGGAAATTTCAACTTGGAAAAAGTTTTTAGAAGGCAATCCTCAGAGAAGAGCTGCACAAACTTCTTAGCTTATGAAAGAATTAACTTCAGTGGAAAAAATATGGTAGCTCCTTTCTTTCCCCCCCAACTCTTCTTGTTGCAGAAACCCCCTAGGATCCCAAAACAGCCAGCACAATGGCCATCAGTAGCACCTTATCAGCTGGCTACAACCCTTTGTCCTTGAGGCCAGCTCTGGATTTGTTTGTTAAAATGAGAAAGTGAGATATCTATAGTTCTATTTAGGTACCTTAAAATTTTCTTACTCTGAAGTTTCTTCTTTTTTAATTTGACTGAAATTTTATGCACTCTGCAATAACATCTATAAGATAGTAGATAATGGATGCTAATGCTATAATTTTGTTGTTCTGAATAAATATTATTAAGAAAGATCTTTTTGAAGTTGTTTTTTGAGATATGGGTGTTTTCTTCACTTAAATGTGAAATGTGGTCAGTCTTAAGATGCATGTTAACATTATATCCTTTAAAATAAAAGTGGCAGCATCTTTAGCATGAACAAAGAAGTACTCCTCACATCACCTGTTTTAAAACATCAGATTTCTATTAGGCATTTTCCCCCTGGGATTAGCTAAGACAATTTTAATTTCATTGTGGTCATTGCCCTTGATCACCACTGGTAGGCTGTCGGTGCTTTGTACTCCCTGCATCATTCAATCAGCCTTCATCACTTCCAGGTAAACTTGAGCACTGGCCCTGAGGTAGAGCAGGAAAGCATTGTCTTCACAGATCTGGATGGAAAAGGCTGGGCTGAGGTGGCCCCTTGGGTCTTACTTCTGTAAGAGAAACCTGTTTCCTAAAATAAGATTAAGGGCTGCCCTGCAGTGCTAGGCAGGCTTTGGTGTACTCAGCCCAACCCTAGATCATGGTATGGAAAATAATTCCTAAGGGTCAGCAGAGACAAAGTTGAAACTTTTATAAATGAATTTGTACTGACAAATTAAAAGAGGAATGGGAAACAAACAGCCCCAGGGGGCAGAGCAGAGTACAGATAAGTACGTATAGTGTGCCCAGCCTCTTACTCAGAACCTTCGCTGGACCCTGAGCCATGCAGCTCATTCCCTCTGCAGTTGCCCAGCACAGGGGTCCTCACAGGACTCTGGTCCCAAACAGCCCCTCCCTTAAGAAGACCCTTTGTGCATCGTCTGTCCCTATTGGTCTCAGCCCTGGAAACCCTACCCTTATTCAGTCTAACAAAAATAAAAGTTTGAATTTGTTTTTATCAATGAAATTGCTTGGGAAAGATCAATTTCCCAGTGGCAGCCAATAGTTAACCCTTTGAAGCACTGGAGCCATCAAACTCAAGTTCATTTCTCTTTGACAGCTAGAGATACACATTATTAAAGACCAGCACACATCATGCTATCATGCTATTCAGCTGTTGGTGCAGTTGCTCAGGCTGTTTCTTCTCTATGACAGCCTTAAATCCAAAATGTTCGTAGTCAGCTTATCAATATCAATTCTCCCGCCCTTACCCTTCTGCTTCTGCAGGTTTATGACTGCCTCCAGGAATTTAAAGAAAAGAAGCTAGTTCCCACCACGCCCCACGCACAGGCGTTATCCTGTGAGGTAAGGAGACTTTACTCCATGGAATAGCAGAGCTCTGATGTGATGCCATTTTACCTGTAGTGCCAGTTTGAATGAATTAAAGGATCTCGTGGAAATTTTTGATTAATGATTATGCATCTAATAAGTGTTTTCAATTGAACTTTAATATAAGGAAAAAAGTTGGCCATCTACCTCCCCAAATTAAAACAAAAATCCCCACATTTTTAGCATGTGTCCATCTCTCTTTTTTTCCTAAACCCTGGACTCAATTTACCCTACATAAACAGGGTAATGTTATAGAAATTATTCTCAAATTCCTATCTCCAGCCTGGATCCTTTCCCTGAATTCCATTCT
This sequence comes from Daubentonia madagascariensis, assembly GCA_023783475.1. NCBI lineage: Eukaryota > Metazoa > Chordata > Mammalia > Primates > Daubentoniidae > Daubentonia > Daubentonia madagascariensis. Next base: position 9,412,119 of record JAKFHU010002088.1, read on the forward strand.
CAAATATCCAACTGCCTCCTCCCCATCTTATGTGGATGTTGAATGGGTTCATCAAATTAATATGTCCCAAACTGAGCGCCTGATCTTCCCCACCCTACTCCTCTTGTAGCCTTTTCCATTCAGGAATGGCACCTGTGTTCTTGCATTGCTCAGGCCACAGTCTCTGGGGTCATCTTTGTTTCTCTTTTTCTCTCATACCTCACACTCAATCTGATGGCAAATCCTGTCAGCTCTACTTTCAAAATATATCCAGAATCTCATGCCCCTGTCCCATCTACTGTGAGCCATCATTGTCTCTTACACAGATAATTGCAGTATAACCTCCTACCTGGTCTCCTGCTTCTACTCTTGCCCCCTGTAGTCATTCCCAACACAGCAGCCAAAGAGATCCTCTTTAAAAGTGAGTCAAATCATGTCACCTCTCTGCTCAGACCCTTCTACTGACTTCCCGTCTCAGAGTAAACACCAAAGCTCTTCCTTAGCCGACCATAATCGAGTCACCATTGCCTCTTTGACTTCACACTCAGTGCTTTCCCCATTCACTCTGCTCCAGGCATATTGGCCCTTTGTGGTTTTTTAAATTTATCAGACATGCTCCTGTCACAGGCCCTTTGCACTTTCTATTCCCTCTGTCAGGAATGCTCTTGCCTATGTATCCACATGATTTGCTCCCTCATGTCCTTCCAGTCTCCACCCAAATGTCACCTTCTCATTGAGACATTCCCTGGTCACTTACCTAAACTTGTATCCCCTCCTAGCCACTTTCCCTAGTTTATTTTTCTTCTTAACTCTTCTCACCACCAAACAAAACTATTTATTTTACTTATATATTTTATTTATTATCTATATCTGCTCACTAGAATGTAAACTCCATTGTACATGGAGGAGAAAGGGGATGTTTGTCTGCCTGATCGCTGCTGTTTCTGCATCACCTAAAACAGTGCCCAGCACATAGTAGGTGTTCAATAAACATTTGTTGGATGGGTGAATAAATTTTGTAATCCATTTTACCATATTAAAAGAAATTGAAAAAAGAAAAAAAAATTCTACCCTCATTTTCAGTAATCAACAGCTCAAATTGTTCTCAGTTGTCCACAGGAAAACACACACACGGTATTTTATTCAGTTGTAGTTCTAGTGAATGGAGGTAAAGCTTTGTAAACTGCTTGTTTTCATCTGACTGTATGATGACTAATGATGGTTGGTTACTAAAGATTCATGGGGCTGACTAAAGTCTTGAGAGGTCTTCTGTACTCTGAAAGCAGGTCTGCCCAAACCACAGCAGAGTGATCAGAAATTATTTTGTTTAGTACTTTTTTATTGCAACAAACATTAAAATTGCTAATCAAATAATACACCCTGAAATAGAAATTTTTATTGCCAATTCCTGTTTAAAGAATGGAGCATCCCATGGGATTAAACTACCTGAGTTCCCCAGGTACTTCCTAGAGGAATTCAGGTAGCTTAATGAACCTGTAAAGCACTGACATGAGCAAACAGCTATTTTAGAGCCACTAGAGGCAAAGTGCCTTGGTACATATTAATTAGTTTTTCCTCCAAGGCTGTGTGCCAGGACTGGGGAATTGGGCTTTAGATCTACCCCAAATCTTGAATTCTCTTTGCTGTAGTAAAGTTTAATGAATAAGGAAGGATAGTAGGCCTAGACTTTAAAGATGAAAAAGAAGTCTTCAATAACAGCTTTTTAAAGGTCAATATCATGTTAGTCAGTAGTATATATGTTATTCAGCCTGGGTGACATTAATTAGGTAAAAAAGATTTTTAAAAAAATTTCATAATGTATTCTTTTCCATGAACCAGATAGTGGAGCTATTACATGAAACTCCTACTTCCCCTGAGATCCAAGAGCTGAGACAAACCCTCCAGGCTCCACACTTTAAGGCAAGTGTTTGCTAAAATAGAAAAGGTATGCCCATCTGGCACATAGACAGAATTGGGAAGAAGAAATAAATGTGATGGAAAATGTGCTCTCTGAATAGATGTTCTGTTACCGTACATGGGTGGTCAAAAGACTGTACTTAGATATGGGGGACACAGTTGTGACTGGGTCAGTGTTGTCAATCATGGAGCCAAGCCTGCTGTATTTATGAGGAGGCATCCAGAGCTTTCCACGATGTCCTGTTTCCCCCACAAAGCCACTGTCATCTGAAATTCTGGGGGAATAAACAGGGAAGCTTCTAGGCATAGAGGAATAACCTCCATACTTCCTTTCCAACTTGGGAATATTTTAAGTTTTGGATAAAGTGTATGAAGGTATTTGGAATATACAGTATAATGATGATTACCCCTGTGAGGGGGTATATGAAGAATATTTGATTGTAGAACAGAAACTCACCTCTTACTACTTACAGATTTTGAGATCAATTTATCAACAAATTAGAACTTTAAAAGAATAACTGCATTTGGAGAAATTTATGAGTCAAAAATTTTACTTCTCAAGATAACCATCAGTTGTCAAGTATCCTCAATAGAACACACTACTTAGAGAATTTTCTCTGAGTTCCAACTAAATTCTGTCTACCAATCTCAGACAGGGCTGCAGAATGACAGCTTCCTCACCCCATGAAATGAAAAGTGAACATAGTGGACTATTTAAAGAAACTCTTTGATCGTACCTTAAACCAGGGAACTACTTTTTCTCATTCTGTTCCGCTTTGGCCCTTGGGTATTCCTGACAAATTAAACCAGCAAGATGTTTTGATTACTGCCCTTCATTCTACCTTAATTAGAGAAAATATTACAAAAGTTGTTTTGTAGTTCAAGCTCCATAGGAGCACCACAGATTACATGGGCTTCCAGGAAATGAGAACATCACAGAATAATACATTTTAGCAGAAATGAAAGTATATTAAGCATTGTTTAACCTCTCTGTGCCTTATTTCCTTATCTGTAAATTGGGGATAATAAAGGTACCTACCTCGTAGAATTATTGTGAAGGTTGAATGAATCCACATAAAATGCTTAGAACTGTGCCTGGCATGTACATGTTGGTGTTTGTGGTTGTTGTGTGTCTTACACAGCATTGAGTCATCATCTTGTAGATGGGTGTGTCCCATGTGTGACATTTGTTCACCTTTTCCTTCCCTACGCCCAGGCTTTGCTCAGTGCTCATGACACAGTAGCTCAGAAAGATTTTGAACCCCTTCTCCCTCCACTGCCAGACAATATCCCTGAGAGTGAGGAAGCAATGAGGATTGTTTGTTTGGTGAAAAACCAACAGCCCCTGGTAAGGTAAATTATTTTATCTTTTCATTTAGAATTATACCAGTGGTAATTGTGAACTAAGTTATAGCTAGTAGTTACGTGGACAGTAGCCTTGTCTGCAGTCACATATATGAGAGGACTTAAAAAATTTGTGGAAAAATGGAATTAAAAGATAAAAATAAAAAATATGAACTTTATTTCTCATTATAAACTCCATCAAGTTCAAGATACTTTTGTAAGCTATGATACTAGCCATTTAGTCCATCCCTAAGGAACTGGGGGTCCTGGAAATTTAACCATGTCAATGCAGTCTTTTTCACATTATTAACTGAAGATGAATGGATGCCCTTTAAAGATTTTTTAAGATTAGGAAACAAGGAGAAGTCAAAAGGAGCCAAATCAGAACTGTAAGGTGGATGCCTAATGATTTCCCATGGAAACTCTTGCAAAAATGGTTTGTTTTTTTTTTTTTTGTTTGATAAGAGGAATGAGCAAGAGCATTGTCTGGAGATGGACTCTCTGGTGAAGCTTTCCTAGGCATTTTTCTGCTAAAGCTTTGGCTAACTTTCTCAAAACATTCTTATAATAAGCAGATATTACTGTTCTTTGGCCCTCCAGAAAGTCAACAAGCAAAATGCCTTGAGTATTAAAAAAAAATGTTGCCATGACCTTTGCTCTTGACCAGTTCTCTTTTGCTTTGACTGGATCACTTCCACTTCTTGGTAGCCATTGCTTTGATGGTGCTTTGTCTTCACCATCATACTGGTAAAGCCATGTTTCCTATCCTGTTACAATTCTTCAGAGAAATGCTTGAGGATCATGATCTCACTTATTTAAAATTTCCATTGAAAGCTCTGCTCTTGTCTGCAGCTGATCTGGGTGCAATGGTTTTGGCACCCATCAAGTGGAAAGTTTGCTAAACTTAAATGTTTCAGTCAGAATTGTGTAAGCTAAACCAATCAAGATGTCTATGGTGTTGGCTATTATGTGTGCTGTTAATTGTTGGTCCTCTTCAATTAGGGCATGAACAAGAGGAATTTTTTCCTCAAAAATTGACATGGAGGGTCTGCCACTGTGGGCTTCATCTTCAACATTGTCTTGTCCCTTCTTAAAATGAGTTATCCATTTTTAAACTGCTGATTTCTTTGGGGCATTTGCCTCCATAAACTTTTCATAAAGCATGAATAATTTTGCCATTCTTCCACCTAAGCGTCACCATAAATTTGATGTTTGTTCTTACTTGAATTTTAGCAGAATTCATATTGCTCTGACAGGGGCTCTTTTCAAACTCATGTCTTATCCTTCTTACTGCCTCAAACTAGATCCTGTTCAGACATGTTATAACAAGTTAGTATGAGTTTATTTTGGTGCAAAAAAATTTTGAAATCCATTCATTAGTTTTTTCATAATACGCATTTTCCATGAACTTTTTGAAGTCCCCTCATATAGTGATAATAATCTGTATAAACTGTATGATTTTTGCCTGTGGTTTCAATAATGTTTTCACTAAGGAAAGATTTCTGCTTAGCGTTTTTCTTTTTTGAAAAGTAAGACAAGACTTATAAGACTTACTTCTGTGAGAAGTAAGATGCATATATTTTATTTTATTGTTTGTCTTTCTAACATGTGTGTATATTTCACTCCATTCCAATGCATTTGCCTGAGTTTTTCTCCTCTATTAATTGGAAACTAAGTAAGGCACTAATTTGATTTTCTAAGGATAGTCCCTCTGATTAGGTTGTAATTGTGGGAGCTTTCTTTATCTTTAGAAGGATCTAAAAAATTTTTTTTAAATGTCTATGTGGTTGGATCGAGACCTTGGGAAACCAAACTGAACGGCCTTTCCTTTTGATGGCATAATATGACTGATAGGCCACAGGGCACTCTGTGGTCCCCTCTTTTTCTCCCTGGTTGGTATGAATATCCTCATCTGAAAGACCAGAGCTGCATAGATTGAGAGAAGCCACCATAAAAATGGTCATTTTAGGTAAAAGAGGGATCTCATTGTGTTCTCTCTCCAGGGAGCCACCATCAAGCGCCATGAGATCACAGGGGACATCCTGGTGGCCAGGGTCATCCATGGCGGGCTGGCTGAGAGGAGCGGTAAGCTGGAGCAGCAGGGGACAGTGTCACTAGAAAAATAGGAAACCTTTGATTGTTTAGTCTTCTTTCCAGAGAAACCCCTCTTTCCTAACTTAGGTCAGGGCTTTGATAAGTTCCATTGCTTTCCAAAGCAGCAAAGAAAGAAGGAACGAATATTCCAGAGAAGTCTTACTCCCCCTCCTATTCTAGGCGCCACGTTAATGCTCTCTCAGTTTGCATTCTCATGGCAACATCACATGGTAAGTATTATCATGCCATCTTATAGATGAGGAAACTGAGGCTCAAAGAGATTAAGTAACTAATTTGCTCAAGGTTATACAGTTTGGGTCAGAATTCAAGTCCAGGTCTGCCTGACTATATATTCCCAACTTTTTCTCTCCACTTGGTCCTTCTGCTTTCAAAAAGGCATAGCTCTTCCCCATCTTGAAATGCCTTTTGCTCACTCTTTCTACCAGTTAACCCAATTTTCATCCTTTCACTGCTGTGCTTCTGAAACGAGTGGTTCTCTACCTGCCACCCCATGTCCCCACCTCCCACAGCCCCTGAAACCTGGCACACGGTTTATGCCTCAGCATTCTTTTCGTAAATACCAAGGATGTCGCTAAGTCCATTGACTCTTCCTTCCTTCTTGGTTTTATTTCTACTTCTCTACCACATTTGATGCTGTTGATACCTTTCTTGCAAGTTTCATCATCCTTTGTTTCTGTTGCATGACATCACTCTGCTTCTTGTCTCATCTCTCTGATAACTCCACTTTTTTACCTCGTATTTTTCAAGGCTTATCTTAAACCCCATGTTTCTCTACATTTTCCCTCCCCCCTATTTTATTTTCATTTATCATTTACTTATGATGCTGACATCTTCTTACCAATGTTCTGGTTCCATTGTATAAAATCAGATTAGCAAAAATAAAAATATCACAATCATTTAACACCAAGTGCTGGTGAAAAAGTAGAAAAGTGGAATGCTCACCCATTTCTGGTGGTGGTGTAAGTTGGAATAACCAGTTTGCTTTATTATTATTTTATAATAAATTTAAAAGTTTTAGAGCGTACTTGTGTTAGCGAATTTGTTAAGTAGCTACTAGGATACCTACCTCTATTTTTTTCCCTATTTCTTTGTATCCTTCATTTTGTGTTCCTGTTTGCCTAGGGTTGCTATATGCTGGAGACAAATTGGTAGAAGTGAATGGAATTTCAGTCGAGGGACTGGACCCTGAACAAGTGATCCATATTCTGGTAACAGACTTCTCTTTGCCTTTTTGTTCATGACTTAGTGAAATGCCAAGGCCAAACTGGGACCGTAAAGCCCACGTGTATGCACTGTAATGTGGCAGGGATTCGGGTTCTCTTGACAGCTTCCTCTTTCCTGGCCCCCAGACCTTGTCTATCACCATGCATTGTGGTGACCTTCCCCCTCTACTCCCTGGAAGTTCTGGCCACGGCTGGAAACTTCCCTTCCCAAGCTGCTCCTTCAGCCTCAGGGAGATTGCCAGGTCTCCCAGCTCACGTCCCTTGTCACCTGGGTTGCTCCATTGGAAACTGAGCCCAGGGTGGGCAGAGTGAGACTTAGGAGGAGAGTCTGAACCTGAGCAAACCACCTCTAACGCTTCAATATAGCTGAAATCTGTTTCACATCTTCCTCCAGAGCAGCCGTGGGGGAAGAAAAAAGTCATCAGATGGCAGCATATAGGGAGGGAGACATCCTTGGTGGTTCTGCCACTGTTCCTTGGTGGCTGGAGCTGGGTATTTATAACCTGATTATACAAGCTGTTGGTCTCACTCAGGTTCCCATTCCCACCCCTCAAATCATTCTCTGAACCACAATTCAGTTGTTAATAGCCATAGCAACGTGTCCCCCACCTATCTATGCCCATGCACACCCCAAGTGTGGAGCCTGTGGTTGATCACTGTACATTATATAGACCAGAGGTTCTCAAACTGGGCTCCTGAGGGAACGCTGGGTTTCCACAATGATGGCTTAGAGACTGAGGTGAGGGGTGGTACATACTATAAGGAGTATAGCAAGCACCTAGATATTTTGCAAGCCACTGCTGCAAGATTCTGTGTGCTAAACAAGGTACTGAAAAGAGAGCTTGAGGTACTACAAATCACAGGCATGCATGCCTCTACCTCAGCCCTTCTGGTGTCAAGTTGCCAAGACAGTGGGATTGTGAAATGCCTAAGAGTAAGAGTAGGGTCTTGTTAATCTCTAGATCATTAATGCCTGTAACAGGGGGATTCTTACCTCTCCCTTAGGCTGGGAGGTTCTTTGTCTCCCCCATCAGTTTGAAGACTCCTCATTGCCACTGTTAGTTTGGAAACTTGTCAGTTCTCCCAGAAAACTTGGGAGCCCCTCCTCTTCCCCATCAGACACATGTTCAGTAAATGCTTACTGAGTAAGGGGTGAGGAGGGAAAGCCAGACAGAGATCTCATCTCTTCCCCAGAGCCTGTGGGAAGAAGACCTTACTGGGCAGGTTTTTCTGCTGGCCTCTCTGGAAGAGGCCCCCTCACTGTGGGTCTTATCAGACTAGTGACTCCAGAGACCCACAACAGGGCACAAGCAGAGATAAATTGCTTCCTGATCTCCATTTCTGGGTGGTCACAGGTACCTGTTGAACCATTATGAAAGTCTCTGTGGGGGACGTCACCATTAGACCTGGACACGTTCATTTGTAACCCCGTCTACTCAGCCCCTGTAATCCTGCTAGCTCCGTGATTTGCCATTCATGTCCCTTTGTCATTTCCTAGGCCATGTCTCGAGACACAATCATGTTCAAGGTGGTTCCAGTTTCTGACCCTCCTGTGAATAGCAAGAAGATGGTAAGAATTTACTGAGCCTTTAATCTCACGTAGAGTAAATCCCCATATAACAATAACAATGACTAAATGTGTGAGATAACATTACTATCCTCTGCACTGTGTTGGACATGTGTTCAATACTGTGTCAGGTATTTTTCAACACTGATGACCTGAAAGGCAAAATGAGTAAACGAATATAGTAAAAGGAGGTGGGGTACTAAGAAGTCAAGAAACAACATCAAAAATGGTGAAAATATGAGCAAAAACTTCTCAGAGCTGAGAGTTCTATTCCCAAAGACACTTTTTTTCGTGGTACTTAGATTCAGTTCAGGAGGCAAGTTCTCTTTTTTGGTGAGGGTGGAGAGGAAAGACAAGAGCAGTAGATGGAGGAGTGGGAGAGATGGTTTTAAGTAGTGATGGCCCACGGCTGGGGGTCTTCTGATGGTACCGTTATGTACCTTCTGATGGTGCCACTGTGCACCTGCCATCAGGTGTACGTTCGTGCCATGACGGAGTACTGGCCCCAGGCAGACCCCACCATCCCCTGCGTGGACGCTGGATTGCCTTTCCAGAAGGGGGACATCCTCCAGATTGTGGACCAGAATGATGCCCTCTGGTGGCAGGCCCGGAAAATTTCAGCTCTTGCTACCTGTGCTGGGTTAATCCCTTCTAAACACCTTCTAAAGAGGTAAGAAAAGTCATCACTATTGGACTCAGGACTGGGCCATCAGGAAATAAAATGTTTTTCCAGGCTTCTGTTACTGCAGTTAAGATGAGATAAAGGAGAGGAGCAAATGGACGAACACGCACAAACTGACTTATAAATCCTAAAGTCAACTTGCTGATACACCCTAAGCATCTTAAATACCAAGGGGACCAGAATATCGGCTAGAAAAAAGGGAAAAGTGTTTGGAAAACTAAATTAAACTTAAAAAGTGCTATGGTCTGAATGTTTGTCTCTCTTCCCAAATCCATATGTTGAAACCTAATTCTCTAAGCAATAGTATTAAGAGGTGGGGCCTTTAGGAGGGCTATGTCCTCATGAATGGGATTAGTGCCCTATAAGAGGCCCAGGGGAGCTTGTTTGCCCCTTCTACCATATGAGGACACAGCTAGAAGTCGCCATCTATGACGCAGAGTGGGCCCTCACAAGATACCAAATCTGCTAGCACTTTGATCTTAGACTTCCCAGCCTACAGAACTGTGAGCAATACATTTCTGCTATTTATAAACTATAAACAAAACTTGGGCTATATTGTTATAGCAGCCCGAACAGACTAAGACAAAAAAAAGGATTAATCTTTTAAGGCTGAGTTGAGATCTCAGTTACTGAATCTCAACCCACCACCCTCGCCTTAGGCTACTGAGGTCTGATGAGATCACCAAGGGAGTGAGTGAAGACAGAAAGGAGAAGCTGTCCAAGGCTCAGCCGATGTTAAGAGATCAAGCAGAAGAAACAGAACCAGCAAAGGAGATTGAGAAGGAATGACCAATGAGGCAGGATGGAAATCAAGCCTGTTTGGTGTCCTCATGAACTACACCAACTTCTATTGAGAGGACCAAGAATTAACCATTAGATTTAGCAATATGAAGGTCCTTGGTGATCCTGATAAAAGCAATCTCAGTGGAGGAGTGAGGTGAAAATTCTTATTAGAGGGGGATTTGAAGAAATTGATGACAATGAGTGTGGTAAACTCTTTGAGACATTTTGGTACAAGGCAGAGCAGAGCAATGGGGAAATAGCTAGGGGGAAAAGTGGAATGGTACGAGAGAAATTTTTGGATGAGGGAAATAATGCTAGTAGGAATAATACAGTGAGAGGGAAAATTTTTATGAACGGGAGAAAGAGACAAGAATGGCTGGTGCCGATGCCCATGAGCAGGTGGAAGGAGATAGATATGGAATCATAAGCAGTTCATCCCGAGGAAGAGTAACAGGAGGGAAGGCAGAGGATGTGGTGGGAGGCTATGGACCTTCTCTTCCAGCTGCTCTTGTTTTCTTAGTGAAATGAGAAACAATGTCATAAGCTGAGAGTAGGGTGAGTAAGGAAGGAGGTGTCGGGAAGGAGAGAGGAGAAAGCTTGAAAAATTTCCATGAGGGCTGGAGAGCAAATGGATTAGGTAAATATAGTATGATCAACATGAAGGGCCCACTTAAGTTAAAGATGATAAATGTGAAGTGGGGTGCGTGTCCACATTAGACACAGGGTTGGATTTAACAGCAAATTAAGAGAGGGCCAAGGAAGTGATTATAGCATTTAAGCTGTTAAGGAGGGAAATGAGGAAGCGAAGCAGGTGAGGATCAGTGAGAAGGAAGTGAGAAACATGAATGATAGGTCCTTTTGGGGTTGGGAAGAAGAGAGGCGTTGGTGAGAGAATGGGATGCTAGAAATTGAAATTAAGGAGATATTGCAGTTACTGGTACTGAAAAGGTCTTGGGTGTGACAGCGGGAGGCAGTGGCTGAGGTAGGGTGAGGTCACTAGAACAGAGGAGATCAAGAACCCGAGAGGCCAGGGTATGAGAAGGGGCATCTGTGTGCTTGCTGAAATCATCAAGAATTGTAATCGAATAGTGCTGAGAGCGTAGGAGCGAGCAGGAGTGATCTGGTGATGGCTACCAGAAGAGTGGCAGGATAACATTCAAAGCTGGGGGCTCCAAGGGAAGAGGAAGAATGATCTGGAAATGGCAGCGAGAAGCAAGGACACATACCCCCCCTCCAGGCACAGTGGAATGAGGAGGGCATGTGCACTGGTGTGCTGCCGCCCGCTGACACGGGCCACTGTGGCGTCTCTTCTCACATCCACATTCAGAGAAGTCAGAGTGGTAGCTTGAAATCAGCCACAGTGAGAGTGTTGATGATACAGAAACCAGCAACGGTTATGAGTCAGGGCTCCCTCCCCCAGAGCTGGCTCACCACCACACCTCTGGGAGGGGAGAGGAAACAGCCACCTCTCCAAAGCTGCAGTGGAAGCAGTGGCCTCAGGGAGGGCTGGGTCTCAGTGACAGCAAGAAGGTGAAGGGCTCAATGTAGAGGCTGTGGCCTGAGAGTTTGTTGAAGATTTGCTGTGAGCTCCAGAGATGTGTGGAAGGGTTCAGGGAGAGGTGGCTAGGGCCTTATAGGGATTAAAGTTCAGGGATAAGGGATGACCTGAGCTGGGGGGCTGAAGGACATGAACAGGGATAAAGGCCTAATGAGATTAGTCCTCATGGTTTCAGGGCAGAAAGTGGTGAGGAGGCTCAGGTGGGGATCTTGCAAGGAACACACAGAAATTACGGGTTTATTGGGTTAGTGTACAAATAAAGGACAATAGAAAGTTGTCATGTTGCTTTTAGTAATTGCCACATGAAAATATAATATGAAATAAGTACTTTAAACAGTTTCGTTTAGGAGCACTGTGTCAATAGCGGAGTCTACACAAATGTGTTATCAGGCACAGAATGAGAGAAGGGACTTCATTCCCCTGATTCTCAGTCAGAATGGCAGGAGGGCCCTTGCAGGACTGGAAGACAATTTTGAAACCAAATCCATTGCCACATCTTTGCAAGTCTGCCCAGAGGACAGGCTGATGTGGCTTTTGAGAAGTCACTTAATCTCTCAGAGCCTCGATAATGAGGTTCATGGTATCTACAAATAATTTTTCTCTCTTCCCATGTAAACTTCACTGTGAATAAAAATTAATGGGGAATCTTGTTAAAATACAGATTCCTGGGCCCTATTCCCAGAGAATCTGATTCAGTAGATCATGGACATATCCCAGGAATCTTCAGCCTATCTAAGCACCTCAGGTACTTATGGTAAGTGCTATGAAGAGCAATATTATGCTAAGGAGAAGTGGACGAGCATTTTTGTGCTCTTTATAAGAAGAGTGACATCTTTTGAATGCAAGTAGCTGTTTTTTTGGGTTTGTTTTTTTTTTTTAACTTTCTACAGGCAGAAAATCATATCTTATTTTAGAAGACTGTGAAAGAATGGAGAGGAAGGCCTCTCCCAAAAGGGCATATTAGTGGAGAGTAATACCCATCTAAAGGAGTGTGGAATCACTCTACATAAATTTGGGGAGTTAGAGGTTGATGGTTTGTACTAAAGCAGCAAATATTTTTGGCGAGTGGACATGACTTGGGAGTGAGGTGAAGACATACAGGAAATCATTTCGCAAGCATGTCTATGCTAATTAAGCATTTACAGCAAGGTTGTACATATCATTTAGTCTTCGAAATGCCTTCAACATGCACCGAGCCCCATTTCATAAATGGGAAACTAAGTTTCAGATGTTAGGAGATTTCTCTAAGATCTTAAGGAAGGGAAGCAAGGCTGGAACCCAGGTCTGTTAAATCCCAGTCCATCACTTTCTAGATTATATCATAGATGCTTCATGCTACTAACTGTTCAACCTCACCGCACTCCTTGATTTCCCTGGATCTGGTTCCTCATTTCTTAAGTGAGGAAAGTAGACTAACTCGGTCCTTCTTAAACTCTAGTATGAATTAGAATCACAGGGGGAGCTTGGTTGAAAAATGCAGATGCCCTGGCCTTTTCTCTAGAGAATCAGAGGCAGGAGATGGGAGGGGGTGGAAATCTGCATTTTAACACACCTCAGATGCCCTCCAAAATTCGAGAGAAGCTCAACTAGATTAGTGCTTTTCAAACTTTAATGTGTGTATGACTTACCTGAGATCTTGTTAAAACAGAGATTCTATCTAATTTGGAAGGTTTGTGGTGAGGACTGAGATTCTGCATTTCTAACAAGCTCCAGGTGAAGCTGATGCAGTTCTGGGAACCACAATTTGAATAGCAAAGAACAGAGGATCTTAAAGATATTTTCTTGCTGTAAACTTCATAGTGTTGAATAAGGGAGCATAGTGTTGAAAGAAGAGCAATTTTGCTTAGAAAGTTGCTTTGAAGTAGGTGAGGACAGGAAGACTGGCTCAAAGGAATTACTGCAAGGGGACCCAGGGGAAGAGGAACAAGTCAACAGAGGTTTCAGGTGCCAAGAAAGGTGAGGCATTGTCCTGGAGCCCAGGGGTGGTCCTAGAGATCACAGAAGAAGCAGAGTCATTTAAAAGAACTGCAGAGACTCAAACAGTCTGACAGGGAAACCTGAACATGCTGTGAGAATTCTAATGAGACCACTGAGACAGGCTACCATGACTGAGAGGCAAGTTACCATAGGTCATTTACTGAAGTTCCATGCATGTGAACTTGAGGTCACAGGCCAGAATGTCACTCTAAGTCTGTGTTACTGTGAAAAGAGCCTGTGAAGCAGGAAAAGTGATGAGAAAAAGGCTATGTGTTTGGGGAATGTGTTTGACAATGTGTTTGGAGCAGAAATCACCCTTTTTGCTTGGGTAAAGGCAGCAGAATTCTAGAAAACATTCTGTTTGTGGTTGTTCTGGGTCTTTCTAACCTGGGTTAACCTGGGTTGTTTTTGTTTTTTTCTCACAGTGTATTTCTTTTTTGCATAGGAAACAACGGGAATTCTGGTGGTCTCAGCCATACCAGCCTCACACATGCCTCAAATCAACCATGTGTGAGTATGTGGCTACCTCAAATCCCACATGTGTGCATCCTGGGGAACCTGCTCCCTCTCTCCCAGGGCTGGCTTCTAGCCTGAGAGGATCTCTAAATGCCCCTTCTTCCTCCCAGTAATCTCCCTGGCAGCCAGCCATTTGAAGTCCTACCATAGACATTCATTCCTTTGGATTTAGAAGAGTTTTCAGTTTATGAAGATACAAATGTTCTTGTGTTGGTAACACCTTAAGTCATCCCTCCCCAACTTTGAAGTCCTACAAGATCTCTGCAGCTCGTATATGCACTATGCACAGACTGGCAAGCAAGGCTGCGTAGCCACACAGACCTGCATTTGGCTTCTGTCAGCTTAGGGGCTTAATTTTCACACTGTTCAGAAGCACTGATTGACAGTCATGTGTGCCTTTGATGGATAAATATGGGACTGAATTATTACTGAATTAGTGCAGTTTGATTGCTAGACAATATTATTCAAATAGCAGTGGGGGACGGTGGTTAATAAAGGGCTCCGTGGTGGTAAATGTTTATGAACTACTTACTGCCTTAGTAAAGGGTGCTATAGCTTGGCAGAGCCCACCTGGAAACTGTTGAGTGAGGCCTTTCCAAAATGGCCCTTAGGTGACCCCTGGAAAGGAGTTAAGGAAGGGGATGGGGCACCAGGAAGAGGGAGGGGGCACAGAGAGGAGACTGGAAGGACACTAAAGTCGACGACAGTACCAGTTTTACAGACTTGCCCATGGCAAGCCTCATTCACTTTATTATTTCTCACTTCTGTAAGCTGAAAATTATTTTTCCTTTTATTTCCCTATTGAAAAGATATGACAACTATAAAGACTTTTTTTTTTTTTTGAGACAGAGTCTCGCTCTGTTGCCCCAGGTAGAGTGCAGTGGCATCATCGTAGCTTGCTGCAACCTCAAATTCCTGGGCTCGAGTGATCCTCCTGCCTCAGCCTCCTGAGTAGCTGGGACTACAGACAGGCGTGTGCCACCGTGTCCAGCTAATTTTTCTTTTTTAAAATTTTTCCTATTTTTTATTTATGTATTTTTAGTTTTTTTTATTTCAAAACATTATGGGGGTACAAATGTTTTGGTTACATATATTGCCTTCGCACTGTCTGAGTCAGAACTACAAGCACGCCCCTCCCCCAGACAGTGTGCACCGCACCCATTAGGTGTGAATATACCCATCCCCTTCTCCCCTTTCACACCTTCCCGACACCCAATGAATATTACTTTCATATGTGCACATAAGTGTTGGTCAATTAATACCAATTTGATGGTGAGTGTATGTATGTGGTGCTTGTTTTCCCATTAGTGTGGTACTTCACTTAGGAAGATGGGCTCCAGCTCCATCCAGGATAATACAAGAGGTATTAATTCACCATTGTTTTTTGTGGCTGAGTAGTACTCCATGGTATACATACACCACATTTTATTAATCCACTCATGGATTGATGGGCACTTGGGTTGTTTCCACATCTTTGTAATTGTGAATTGTGCTGCTATAAACATTTGAGTGCCCATGTCTTTATTATAGAATGTCTTTTTTTCCTTTGGGTATATGCCCAGTACTGGGATTGCTGGATCGAATGGTAGTTCTACTTTTAGTTCTTTGAGGTATCTTCATACTACTTTCCATAGAGGTTGTACTAGTTTGCAGGCCCGCCAGCAGTGTATGAGCGTTCCTATCTGTCTGCATCCCCGCCAACATTTGTTGTTTTGGGACTTTTGGATAAAAGCCATTCTCACTGGAGTTAAGTGATACCTCATTGTGGTTTTGATTTGCATTTCCCTGATGACTAGAGATGTTGAACATTTTTTCATATGTTTGTTGGCCATTAGTCTATCTTCTTTTGAAAAGTTTCTGTTCATGTCCTTTGACCACTTTTTAATGGGGTTGTTTGATTTTTTCTTGCAGATTTTCCTGAGTCCTATATAGATTCTAGTTATCAGCCCTTTATCAGATGTGTAGCATGCAAATATTTTCTCCCATTCTGTAGGTTGTCTATTTGCTCTAGTGATAGTTTCTTTAGCTGTGCAGAAGCTTTTTAATTTGATCAGGTCCCATTTATTTATTTTTGTTGCTGCTGGGATTGCTTTTGGGATCTTCTTCATAAATTCTTTGTCTAGGCTGATGTCTATAAGAGTTTTTCCAACTTTTTTTCTAGAATTCTTATGGTTTCATGCCTTAGGTTTAAGTTTGTTATCCATCATGAGTTGATTTTTGTGAGAGGTGAGAGGTGTGGATGCTGTTTCAGTCTTCTGCATGTGGCTATCCAGTTTTCCTACCACCATTTATTGAATAGGGGTTCTTTTCCTGAGTGTATGTTTTTGTATGCTTTGTCGAAGATCAGATGGCTATATGAGGATGGTTTTATATCTGGGTTCTCAGTCTATTTTTAGTAGAGATGGGGTCTTGCTCTTGCACAGGCTGGTCTCGAACTCCTGAGGTCAAGTGATCTTCTCACCTTGGCCTCCCAGAGTGCTAGGATTACTGGCGTGAGCTACCATACCTGGCCTATAAAGACATTTTTGAAAGAAGAAAACACTGTTATTCCTTCTCATTGACAATATTTTCATATTACCTTTCAGTTATGAATATATATTTTACAAGGTTACAGTAATAGCTGTAATACCACTTTTTAAAACTTATTTTATCAGGAACATTTTTCATGACATAATCTTCATAGTGATATTTTAGTTATTTCTCTCATGTTTTGAAAAAGTCTTTTTTTTGTACCAAATTGGATTGAAAGAATTCTTTATTTTCCTATTTCATTTGTCAAAGGCACATGGAAATGATAATTAGAGCTTCTAATTGGCATCTGATACATATCTGTAGTATGACCACTGGTTGACATTTAATTTGCTTATGCAGCCTAAGTATGATTTATATTAGACTTTTAGGGAAGTCTACACTGAAAGTAGTTTGCACCACCCTATTATTATCCTCACAAATCTCTAAGTCCAGGAGCCTCAGGGTTGGAACCACTGACTTAAAGGGTCACTTCTCGCAGGGGATGTTTCTGATGGAGCATGATCATTTTCTAAACTACTAAATCACTTGGTTTTTTTTTTTTAACAACAATTGTAGATGATGATGTAGATGATGCTGCTATAAATATCATTTTATAATTTTCTGCTCTGCTTTAATCTTACCATAGGAAAAATTTATCTCGGGGCAGGCTACTGAGCTAAGAGGTAGAGGCCATTTTATTAATCAAGAGTTATTAAAAAATTCCAGGCCTGTGTTAGTTTGCAGATGGTTATTAAAAAGTTGTTTACTCAAGATGTACTTACAGTTGTCATCCCTCTTTCTTTCTTTCCTCCTCCTTCTTTCCTTCCTTCCTTCCTTCCATTCAAGATTTGAGTTCCTAAAATATGCTGAACTAAGCACATTAATTCAGAAATGAGTAGAATGCAACCCTTTTAGAGCTTATTGGGATGGAAGGGAATGGGATTTACCAGAAACAAATAGATCCCCATTTCCAACAGGGCTCACAAATGTATTCGTTTCTATAGGGCATTCATTTATCATTTTGTTACTAAATCTTCACTGAATTTCTAGAGAATAAACCCAGAATATTAATTACAATAATTTTGGCACTTTTCTTTTCTTATTGTAAGTTAACCTGAGAAACTATAACATAGACTATTGTGTTCTCTTTACTTCCTGCTTCAATCATTTGGCTACACCCAGCAATTTCTATGGAAGAAGGTAAGAAATAGTATTTAGGAAAAAACTCCTATCTCCAAAATCTCCTAGAAATTTCCTGTGCTTTCAAAACTTCACTTCAATTCAGTTCAGTTATTTATTAAGCTCTTCCTGTGTACCTCCTAGTGTGCTAGTCATTATTACCCTAATTTATAAAAAGATGTCATTCAAAAGAATGCATGCAAAGTGTAATTATCCTAACACTGAGAGGAATAAAGAAAAAGAAGTAACATTTATATGCAACTCCAGAGTTTAACACAGCACATAGTAAGAACTCAATGAAAGTTGTGAAACGGATCAAATGTTTTGTTTCAACTGCTTTATACATATTGCATAAAAATAACACTGTAGGGAAATTATTATTGTTTCCATTTTATGGATGAAAAAATTGAGGTTCAGAGAAGGTAAGAATGGTTATCAGAAGTTGCAAATTGTGCAATCTGGATTCAAGCCTCCATCTATCTGAAGGGCCCCTGCATCGGGGGCAAATGGTACCTTCAGTGATTACTCTTCCCCTTCTCCATGCCCAACCATCTGGATGAATCACGATGTCAAATACACACGCACATGAGCATAGGCACGTGCTCACACACACACAAGAAAGAAAGCAAGATGCTGTCTGCTTTCGGAGAGCGGACAAAAGAGAGACAAGCTGTCCCCTTAGCCATCACCTACATTTCATCCCTGAACTTGGAAAGGGAAAGCAAAGAACTGCAAAAGAAGGACTTTCGAAAACTGATCTATGAGCCTTGAGCTCCAGCCTGTGTCCTCCAAGGACAGGAGAGGTGTATAACACAGGCAGATGATAGCAGGAATAGGAGCAGAAGGAGGTGGGAGAGGGGGGCAAGTCCAGGGTGCCTGCTTCTGGGTTTATCTGCCCAGGGTCACATTGCAGGCTGCTTGGGTGTGGCCCTGGGGAAGGGCTGGGGGACTCTGTGTTCTTGGTGAGTTATAAGCCCAGTGTCTTAGCTTGGGCTGCCATAACAAGATACCACAGACTGAGTGGCTTAAACAACAGACATTTATTTTCTCATAGTTCTAAGATCAAGGTTCCAGCAGGGTTGGTTTCTGGTGAGGCCTCTCTTCCTGGTTTGCAGATGGCTACCTTCTTGCTGTGTGTTCACATGGCCTTTCCTCTGTGCATGCTTGGAGAGAGAGAGAGAGAGAGAGAGAGAGAGGGAGATCTCTGGTGTCTCTTCCTCTTCTTATAAGGCCACCAGTCCTATCGAATTAGGGCACCAACCTTATGACCTCATTTAACCTTACCTCCTTAGAGGCTCTATCTCCAAGTACAGTCATACTGGGAGCTAGGGCTTCAACATATGGCTATTGCAGGGACACAATTAAGTCCGTAACACCCACCCTAGCTGACAATGTGGAATTATTGATTTTAGGAGAGCATAATCCGTGGACCTATCTTAGATCCCAGAGTCACATATCAGAAAAGTCGGGGCTTCTTGTGCTGTTACTGGAGAATCATGCCTAGTGTCTGTACCTTCATCTGTAAAACAGAAATGACAATTGTAATTTTTGTTTTCCTTTTGTAAAACCTTCTAGTTATGTCCTGGGAACTAATGAACTCACTGTTGTTATAAATGGCTATTCTGGAAAATAATCTGTAGGTGAATACAAGGGAGTGAGCAACAGTGCTGAAAATCTCAGCCATGTCACTTGTTTATCTGTGCCCCTACCTCTATGAGACAGTGTTATTCATAAAATTTTTCATATTTTATATTTTATTTAAAAACATTAAGGAATTGTGTGATTTTTAAGGGGCTGGTGATGTGTTCCTTCCTGATATTTTAGCTTATTATACAGACTATACTTTGTACTTTTAGAACATGTATAAACTTCATTTATTAAACCACCATTTGTTGAGCACTTGAGATGTGCTGGGCACTGTGCCAGGCATGAGCCCAGTGCTGAAGGGAAAAAAGTATTTTTTTAGAATGTATATTAAAACCAAATATTTTGATATTCAAAGGAAAATTCCATATAGTAAATCATTTATCATTTACCTACAACATGCAAGACACTCTCCTAAGCTCTGTAAAATATGTAAAGACAAAAAAGACAGTTCCTGCTTTCAAGGAGCTGTCCAGGAGAACAAATAAGGCAAACACCCAAATGGTTACAGAAGTAGAGTAGTTGTGCGGTAGCAGAGAGTTCAAGGTAGTAGGAAGAAAATGCTAGGCAGGTTCATAGCAGGGGTATTGATTTTTATCAGTGTTTGAGATGGACCCTGAAGCATTACAGGCACAAGGAACAGTATAAGCAAAGGCACAGAGGAAGAATCGTGACATCACTCTACTCTGATGGTAGCATAAGATCTGTGAAGGAGAAAAGCGGACAACAACCTTCCTAATTGGGTTTGGATCATGTTGTGCAGGGTTTGAGTGTTCAGTGGTTTTTCAAGTTACATTCCTTTATTCTCTTATATATACCTCAGTTAAAGGTAAAAATAGTTAACATGTATTGAGCACTCACCATGTGCTTGGGCTTTTCATGCATTATCTCAATTTATTCTATTCTATGTGGTAGGTATTATTACTATCCCTATGGAGAACAGCAGCTTAAAGACAAACTAATTTGCCCAGTATTCAAAAGCCTATGCTTTTTGTCGGGCACCTGTAGTCCCAGCTACTTGGGAGGTGGAGGTGGGAGGATCATTTAGGTACAGTGGGCTATGACCACGCCTGTAAACAGCCACTGAACTCTAGCCTGGGCAAGATAGCAAGACCTTGTCTCTGAAAAAAATTTAAAAATTTTTTTAAAAGCCTGTGCTTTTAAATTTTTAACCATTTTATATTATATAACCTCCCAAATCATACATTTTCATTTAATATAGTAGAGTCCTTTTTATCTCTGCAAATGAGCAATAGTTGTAAGAGTAACATTATTGTAAGATGGTCTGAGTTTTATTGACATGAACCTATACATAGGGAATTTTGTTTTTAATGCTGACCCATTTGAAGTTCTATTTTCCCCTTTCTGTGCTCTTTTATATTATAGAAGACGACATGAAGATTGATGAGAAGTGTGTGGAAGCAGGTAACATTCCCTCTTGATTGACTTACCACCAGAAGAAATACGAAGCACCTCAGCTATAAATTATCTGACCCGGGGTTGGCCAACGGGGCCATGGGCTTTTCCTCTGGAAGAAATGTGTAAAATGACCATCCCACCCCATCCTTTTTCTGTGGGTCTGACACTTGGAAGGAGAAGCGGTGGGAATGCCTCCAGCCTCCCACCGACCTACTAGAAAACGTTCTAGAATAGAAAACAGTATCTTGGCAATGATGTCAGGAACACTTAGTAACACTCAGCATATCAGAGGGTGGAACACCTGGAACCCCCTGTGCTTTTTGTGGAATATAAAATATTGCAATATCAATTTTTTTATAAAGCAAAATGTATATTTTGTTATTAAGTTTGATGCCATCTTCTCGTGGATTCTAGTGTAGATAGTAGTAGATTCCAAAATTTTGAGAAATATATTAAAGCTTTTTACATTTCTATATTTCCTTTTTTTTTTAATAAATTGGGAAAAGATTTTTCAAATCTAGTGGCAGAACTAAGATTGGCTCAAAAATCACTAGGGTTTTCTTAGGAGACTAGTTGGAGAGACTTTAGTCTGACAGGTGACTTTGTTTTGGCTTTATGGGCTAATTTAGTTTTTAGAAATGAAAGAACGATATGAAATTTTTGAAAAGTGGGTATTTCATATATATCTCCTATAACAACTACAGAGTAATATTGACACTATTTTTATCTTATGAAGTACACATTCTGTTTTTGTTTTAACTTGCAGTAATATTCATTTCCTTTCTACAATTTTAATTATAATCTTATTAGGTAATACATTCACATAGTTCAAAATTTAAAAAGTACAAAAGTATATTTAGCAAGAAGTTCCTTTCTTTCCAGTTCTCCTACTCAGTTTTCTTTCCTGAGGGAATAAATGTTATCAGGTTATCTGGTATCCCTCCAGGCATCTTCTGTGTATATAAAAGCAAAGATGTCATATTTTTCTTCTCTCTCCCTCCTCATCCCTACCTTTTTTTTCCCAAACACAAATTAGTATACCCTTTGATGGTATGCTATGCACACTTCTGTTCCTGGCTTTTTTATTTACCATTATATATCTTGGCGATGACTCTATCTTAGTACATACAGAGCCACCACCTCTTTAATTTTTAACAGCTTATCGGTTATTGCACACTTATACAATTGCTTATTTGTCAACATTTATGACCGATTTTTTCTATTATAAGCAGTGCTACAATAAGTAGCTTTATAAATATGTCATTTCATACACGTGTGGGTATACCTTAGATGCAGCATTGCCTGATCCAAGCCTGCATGTATTGGAAATGTTCAAATTGCCTTCCATAGGAATTCTAGTTTCTTAATCCTTAATCTCTGTGTAAAACACTAACAAGAATTGTTTTAACTAATGAGGAAGTTGGTTTATCTCATATGTTTCTCAGCCACCTGATCACACCTGCTCCATCACCCCTTCCTGTGCTTGTTCTCCTTGCCACACTGCCCTTGCTGTAGACCCCCCACTCACCTATGTCTGCAAGCTCTCCAGCAGCAAAGCTGTGCTATATCCAACAGTCTATAGGGCTTTCCACTTTCCCCTTCTCTCTGAGCCTCTGTTTAAATTTCATTTTATTTATTCTCTTCTATGTTATCATTTTATTTACTTATTTTAAGCCCTAGCTGCACCCCAGATTGTCATTATAGTGCAACACTGAATACCATGTATCTTATTTAAGGCTTATATGTCATAGGGACACCACTGACTTGACCTCGATTTAGGAAAAAAATTTAACAGGTGGTGTGTGGGCAGAAGCATAGGCCAGGGAATTAGACCGTAAAAATATAGACTCAGTGTAGATAGTAATGCAATGGTATTTTTGGTTTTTGCCTCCATGGAAAATCATAGATGAAGAAATATTTGAATCTGGTAAGTAAAAAAATGAATATTTGGTACCAATTTTTTAATGTATATTCCAAATTTAAGTATAATTTGAACACATATTTAGAGTTATGATACAATAATTGTTTAAATACATAAACAGTAAAAAAATAAAATTAAAATTTAAATGTAACTATGTGAAATGGTGGACATGTTAATTCACTTCATGCTAGTAACTATTTTACTATCTATATGTATCCCACAACATCATGTTGTCCATGTCAAATATGCATTATAAAATTTATTTTAAAACAATACAGCAACAGTGCTTTTCATAGGGCCAGTACTGTCCCTGAGGCAGCATTTTGGGGACTCTGGGAGGGCATTTTTTGGTTGTCACATTGATGGAGGCACTACTGGCTTTATAACTGGTAGGAATCAGGAATGGTAGGCATTCTATGGTGTATGAGACTGTCCTGCACAATGAAGGATTGTCCCTAGACCCACATACCTTCTGCATGTCCTGCTGGACAAAACTCATTACAAATACAAATGGGTAGGTCTTTAATACACAGTAAGTTTTCACAAGATATAAAATGAAAAGCCCAGTGGTTTAGAAGACAGTCATTATGGAGAGAGACATTCAAACAGAATACAGACATTGCCTTGCAATTATTGAATAATTTATTCCACACATCCTGTCTATTCCATATTGATAGTAAATAAACTGGAAAGTGTTATCTATACTGAATTAATTTTCTTTTTTTAATACATTATTTATTATTGATGACACATGGTAAGTATCAAGTTTCTATCCCTCAAAATAATGTTGACATCATTATTAACAAAGTAGGTCCCACAGGGTATTTTTTAAAAACTGTCAACCTGCTGGGACATATTAACATTACTTACCTGATGCCAAGTATATTATATTGCCTCATTTACTGCATTCCACTGGTTTCTAATTGCTTTGTCATGTCATCCCTACCTCGATTAAGGCAACTTTCCTCTTTCTCTTACCATGTAGAAATAAATCTGGTGTTATTACTTACCAGAATACTTTTTTATTCTAGTGTCCACCAGTTCCTTTTCTCTTCTATTTTTCCGTACTTCATATAAGGAATATTTTCTGACCTTCTCACTTCCCTTAAATTCATGCTTCTTCATAATAAGTAGCTATAAGCATCTAGTAGTTCCTTATGTCTTCTAGAGATGTCATACCTGAGGATTTATATTTTGGTACACATACTTTTAAAATATTCCTTTTTATTTTTCCTCTTTATTACAATTACAGCATTGTATTGGTTTTTAAAATTATGTGTATGGTAGATTACACCATCTATAAATTTCATGAGTAGAGAGATTGTCACAAATATTAGATGTAAAAAATACAGCATTGAGACAGATGACTTAGGAGCTGCTCACCTAAATTATGTACTTACCATTTATGTTGTTTCTAAATTTTCTATTTTTCCATTAGATGGTTGGCCTGTTAGGGGTAATTTAATTACACTTCCTCAATGTTTGGCATTGGCTTAATTTTTAATTCCTAGATTATCCTCATCCTTCTTTGTTCTATTCAACTCATCGTTTTTCTGGAAAACACTGCACACACTAAGGCTGTGGTTGAGACCCATGGGTATTTGCAGGGTCTGTGATAGGAGAGGCTGTGTGGTGTGGTGGGTAAGCCACAGACTTGAGCAGGATGGCCCAAGTATGACAATACTTGAGTCCGTTACTCGCTAACTGTGGGTCCTCTGGCACTCAACCTCTCTGCCCTTCAGGTTCCCCATCTCCAAAATGGGAACAATAATTTATAAGTAAAGTGCTTAGAATGGTGCCTGGCACACAGTAAGTGCCACACAAGTGTTAGTTGGAGTTATTATTGAGGAATCTTGTTCCTTAGGGGCACCTGGCAGCTGGTTCTCTGAGAATAGCACTGCAGAGGGAAGCGTGCAGCTGCCCTTACCTACTATAAAGCACTCCTCTCAGTTGAAAGAACTCTCAAGTGCGTTCTGAACCCAGCTCTAGGAGCTCCATTACGGAACAGTTAGCACCCAGCTGGCATATCTTCTAAGTAGATAACCCTTGGCCTTCATTCATGATGCTTAATTCTGTTACTTAGGCCACTTAGTGGGCAGTTAAGATTCTTTAGTTTTGGTCTCTACTCTGAATGAAGTATAATGTGGCCTCCTGGAATTTCTCCAGGAGGTAATGGTATAGTTTATTTAATTAGGAATGACATAAAAAAAATACCCAGAGAATATGGCTGTTTCAACATCTCCAGAAAACAAAGAAAATGGTTTGCTTTGTATTTGGTTCCCCCTATCTTCAAGGGGACAGCTGGAGATGGAAGTGTGTGCATTAGACCCAGAAAGGGAAAGGAATGAGGACACTCAGGCCCAAGCATCTGCTGCAGCTCTACCCTGTGCCATTTCTACCACTTCCTCCCCTTCCCAGGGCTGCAGCAACATGGCCCCTGGGAGAGAGAGAGAAAGCTCAAATCCGTTTCCTTCCTATAATTTCTCTCTTTCAAGCCCCATTTTGTGCCAACCAAGTAGAGTCTTCATGGATAAAAAGCCTTCAGGGAGACTCTTGATAGGCAACTTGCAGAAAAAGTTATTGTCTCAGAGCAGCACAGTCAGGTCAAATCAGTTTCCAAGTCCCTAGTCGTGTGCTGTTCATTTGCCTTGCCCAGCCTTGCCCAGCCTTACCCAAGTTACAGCTATTGCTAGTGGTGACAGGAATGCCTCACTTATGTCATTTGCCTTGATTTGATGGCTAACTTGACGTTCTCAGAGGCTTAACTTTTTCATGTCTGTTTTTGCACTCACCCAAATATCCAGAGGAACTTTCAGAAGGTAATTTTTTGTTTTTATTTCCTGGATATGCCAAATAGAGTTATGTTTCAGTGCCTCAAAGTGAATATTTGACAGGATAACTTTTAAGGTGGAGATATGATATTTTATGAGTGAAATCAATGATTAAATATTCAATTTCATAAAAAACAATTTAAAATGAATGATGAAAATAATTAAGCTTTATGAATCTATCCCTAAGTAAACATTTCCTTTTTAACTTATTGACTTATCTCAGTTAGAAAATGTACTTACATACCAGAAGATAGAATTGATATTACTCTGTTTTCTTGGTATTTTAAAATGCATTTAAAAACAAAAGGTTAAGAAAACAAAGTATATGTCAGTTCATTCTATGAACAAATGCTATTTATATATTGTTTCAATGATAGAACAGAATTGTATAAATAACAAGGAACTTAAGTGAAAAGTAATTTGAAAATGACATTTTTATAACGTTTTTTCTGGGGTTTATAACAATTTTTCTGAGACCCCCAACAGAAGCAGAAAGAAGAGTTTGAACTAGCTCTAGGTGCTTCAGAGGTACTGGGCACAGTTTTCCTCACTTTGTCTCTTGAGTTCCTGGCCAGTCAGAAACAACTGGTAGCCACAGAGCAAACACTAATTTTAATAGAATGAACCATTTTAAAAGGGAGAAAATAAAAACCCATATCTAGCTAAGATATTAATTATAGTACCTATAGGAACATCATATCTACCAGTCAAAGCCAAAGCCAATTTATCTACTTTTAAAAAATCAGTTTTATTAGAGTATGTTTAAAAATGTACACCCAGTTTTTATGTTTTTACTATGACTCAATATCTTTCTTACAACTTTAGCTAAGCCTAAAATAGCCTTTTGTTCTCAACCGTACTAGACAGACTACATTCGGTGTAATGCTAAAATTCTGTAAAGTGTCTCTCTGTCGTTCGTTGTGTGTGAATAATAGGATGGAAGGTACTTAAAATGTTCTTCAATAAGCCACTCAAAGATAAGTTCAACTGTGCTGTCATCCTCTGAAGTAGTGTCACTTGAAAATTTGAAGATGATTGCATGCATTTGTTCTAAGTAAAATTCTCCTTGCCCTCACATATTCTGTTCTCTGTGTTCCAGACAAGGAGGAATTTGTTGGCTATGGTCAGAAGTTCTTTATCGGTAGGTGATGATTAATAAGAAGCGGGTATTTGTCACTTGCTAAGTTATGTTCATACCAGCCTGATAATCTTCTGAAAGCTTTTTTTGCTTATGAACATTTCCAAACTTGTTCCTTGTTCTAGTTTCCCTCCATCCATTTTTTCTTGTCAATATTCTGATCTATTTATTATTCATTGTTATTCATCTAATTTCCACTATCTCTTAATTACTTATCAAACACAAATATTTTTGTTTTCTTCCAGACTGTTCCATAACCTATTTATCTTACTCTAAAGAGACCAATTCTCTGACTACTAAGCTCACTTTTTATGGCCACATTTCTATAATCTGTCACCTGGCCAGAGCTTTCTGAAGGACCAGGCACCACTCATTTAAAACCACTCTAGGCTTCCTGCTTCAGGGAGGCAGGGAGAACAGCAGAGCTACAGGGTCTGTAAACTAGAAGGTTGGATTCCAAGGCTGGAAGCAATTTGGAATCATCGGGGCCACTATTCTGCATTGCTTCCAGAATCATTCAACTCAAAAACCACTGGGTAGGGCGGAGCAGGGTAGGCATCTGCACAAGGGTGGGGAGTAAGGAGTGTGGGGTGGGACATCAGAGCCTGAGTAGCGTGAGGCGGGCATCTGTGCAGGAGGCTATGGTGACCTGGGGCAGGTTGTCAGAGCCAGAGTAAAGTAAGGAGGGCAGCTGCCATTTCTTGGCCTCTGATAGCCCACAGCCTCTATGAAGATGCCCTCCTCATTTAGCCTGGGGTCTGACACTTTCTGCCGTGCTGCCAGCACTGGCCCTCTTCCTGCACAGGTGCTCTTGATTGATATAATAGCCAAATGTATTGAGGACAAGAGCCAGGGTATTCACTGTTACAGAAGGCAGTTACAAATACAGAAAGGGGAAGGCTAGAATGAATCATGTAATGTTGGATTGGCATTGTGGGTATTGGTGGGAACTCAGGGTTTTCAATATATATAGATGCAACATAGATGTAAGTGTGTGTGTGTATTAATACTTATACATACACATATGGTCCTAGCTCTATCTACTGAGAAGACCTGGAAATGCCTCTGGAAATACCAGAAAGCCCTATGAGTTGAAAGACAGATTAAGCAGGAGTCTAGTGGGTCAGAAATCATGATTAAGATATCCAACTTTGTCACTGATCACACAGTCCTAAGCAGCCACCTACCTGTCTGTGTCTTAGTGTATCCATCTGAAAATTGTGAATAAGGAGCCTGCTCCACTGTTTCCAGCCTGGCTCAAGCCACCATCATGTCTCACCCAGACTACTGCAGTAGCTCCCTAACTGCTCTCCCCTGAGGCTACATACACTTACTCCCCCTACAGTTTACATCCTCCTCTCAGCAATCAGAGGAATCCTTCAGAAACGTGAATCAAATCATGTCGTTCCCCCCCCACCCAACCCTGACCCCGGCCAGATCGCTTGTCTGTCCAAGGGCTCCGCAATCCACCACTCTGCTGAGGCCCTGTGTGATCTAGCTCCAGCTCCCTCTCCAACCCCATGTCCTACCGTGCCCCCTACTGCTCACTGCCTTACAGCCATCCAGGCTTCCTTGCTTTTCCTCAAACATTCCCAGCACAGTCCCTTTCTCTGCACCTTTGCATTGCCCTTCCCTCAGCCTGGCTTGCTCTTCCCAACAGAGGCTTCCTTAGCTGGCTGCACTGTTTCATTCAGACATCTGTTCAATGCCGACTTTGCAGAGAGATTCTGATCACACTGCCTGCCTGAAAAAGCGCCCTCGTCACTCTCTGTCGACTCACTCTCTCTAAGCACTTATTTTTTGTTGTTTTTGTTTTCTTCCTCCTTCACAAAATGTAAATTTCCTAAGGAAGTGGTCTTAGATCTCCAGCACCCAGTACAAGGCCTGGCACGTAGTGGGCACTGGATGCACCTTAGAGATAACACATGGGGCATTTTGTTATTTTCCCTTCATATGGCTTCCTATCTTCTAATTTCAGACAGACGTGATTATATTAATTAATACTTTAGGATCGCGGTAGCTACATGTTTCATCAGATTTGAAGCAAGACGTAATCTCTCCTGCCCTAGATCTTATGTTTTGTGCATGTCCCCTCTCCAGCTGGTTTCCGCCGCAGCATGCGCCTTTGTCGCAGGAAGTCTCACCTAAGCCGGCTGCGTGCCAGTGTGTGCTGCGCTGGCAGCTGCTACAGTGCAGTGGGTGCCCCTTACGAGGAGGTGGTGAGGTACCAGCGACGCCCTTCAGACAAGTACCGCCTCATAGTGCTTGTGGGTATGTCCCAGCATGCACTGTCTCTCCTCATCCTTGGCAAGTTTTCCTTCTAGATTGTCTTGCATCGGGAGTAGTGGTAAAAGTAAAACTCTTTACGGACCCCCATACAAATACCTTTTTTGAAAAAATAAATCCTATTTTTTTATGTGTGTTTATAAGTAAAACTTTAGCGTATGAAGCTTTTTTGGTCTACAATTGAACATGGTATGCCATAGTGTATATGAACTTATAAGTTGTATTATGGTGAGGATATAACTGTGATTTTTTTTTTTTTTTTGCGTGTTTAGAATTTGTTCTATAAACATAGGTGAGTGTTCCCCTGGACTGGATCATTAGCCTGTATTATGAAAATAAATCCTTAAAGCCCATTTCTCCAAGAAATATATAACCATCTTTTTTTGAAAAGTGTCTAAAATTTTCTGGACTGTATGTTTGGT
Organism: Daubentonia madagascariensis; assembly: GCA_023783475.1. Taxonomy (NCBI): domain Eukaryota; kingdom Metazoa; phylum Chordata; class Mammalia; order Primates; family Daubentoniidae; genus Daubentonia; species Daubentonia madagascariensis. Next base: position 9,441,131 of record JAKFHU010002088.1, read on the forward strand.
GCTAAAGGTCAGGACAAATATAGTGCTGGGGTCACCTGCTTTTGTGACCAAGACCTCTACAAAACTGGTGGTCCCGCAGCAGTAGCAACTTATATCTTCCTGCCATCCTGTCTGTGTGTTCAGCTGTGAGCAGGGAAGGCCCCTGAAGAGCAGAACAACATGCCTTACAGCCAGGATCAGCTACATCATTTGCAGGACCCAGTGCAAAATGAAAATACAATGACCCTTTATTCAAAAATTATTAAGGATTTCAAGATGCAATAGGAGAGCATTAATCCAAGAGTGGTATCCTTCTAAGCACAGGCCCTCTGTAATTGCATGGGTTCTATGCCCCTGAAGTCAGCCATTTCTGAGGAAATGGGGGTGCTGATTTAATCACCTATCAGAAATGTGCCCCTGAATTCTATAAGTCACAGAACTGATGATTGTCGAGGCTGATTTCTGGTTGTGATACAATAGAAACTTCATTTGAAGAAGGAAGGCAGATATCTCAGATTATCTAAAATGAGACCAGCTAATTCTCATGGCATCCAACGTTAGATGAAGTTTGCTGGGGTGACAGGTTCCTGCAATTCCCTACCTCATTTCTGAATGTTGAAGCAGTGTGGGTTACTCCATGGGTCACCAGGAAAATTCCTAAGAGTTTTCTGGGGTTGTTCCAATTCGTGAGAAAGGAAGTTACATTATTTTCCTAAAACCATTTGCTCCCAAGTTTCTTCAATAGAAGAACTGAAATGATGATTTTACCACATAATTATATTTATCCACATCTATTGATTTCTATATGTGACTTTTTGTGTTTAGGACCTTCTGGTGTTGGAGTAAATGAACTGAGAAGACGACTTATTGAATTTAATCCCAGCCATTTTCAAAGTGCTGTGCCACGTATGTTTAGTTTTTCTTTCATAGCAGTTCATGTTTTGGTAAAACTTTCTTTGCCTCTTTAAATGTACTGATCTCACTTAATGTGTCATCATCTTTGTTGTAAAAATAGAAGACACAAAAGATAGTCATTAAGTATTTCTAACTATGTTTATTTTAATAAAGAGAATTGATTTACTGGTGTGTAGCCAGCTCGGCCTTTTAAAAGGTAACTGTCTTTTTTCCATTTCTTAACAAATCATATAGATAACCTTTCAGGACAACTAATATATAGCAATGATAGCTAACATACATTCAGTACTTACTATCTTTCCAGCACTGTGCTTGACTCTTTAAATGCCTTATTATTTTTAATCTAAAAATATTGATATATGCACATATAACTTTATATAAATTTAAAAGTACAATACATGGTGTTTTTTAAAATGGCATTTTCTCATTTCCTTTTACCTGTGGCTCCTTTATTTCTCCTAAGCTTCTCCTTCACCACTACCAACTCCTAAGCCACTTCCTAAGATGTAATCTTTTCTCCATGTTCACTTTACCCATTTAGAGTTGTTGAGTGGGTTTTTTTTAAACTTGAAGACGTTTTGAGAGCTACAATTCTAAAAATACAAGGTGTTATTATTTGTTTCATACTGAGATTCATCCTTTAAAAAAACTTGAAAAATCACTCTAAGAAAACCTGTTTTATTGAAAAAACAGAAAAATAAAGATGAGATAGAATTCCTGATTTCAAGAAAATAGAAAGTTTATTATAAGGCATAGTTTCTAATATGTATAAAAGGAGGTTAAAATTTTGACTGAGGCACAAAGATGCAAATCCTTAAATGAGCAATGTGAAAACCAGTTACACATCAAGCGTATGAAAGGGACATCAAGCATATGAAAGGGTTGGGAAGGGAGATTAATGGGGGGTTTTCAGCAAGGCTTTTGTTGGAGAGAGCCATGCTGTGAGTTCTATCTCCAATGGGGTGGGAAGAGCATGTGTACACGCGTGTGCGTGTGTGCCTGCATGCATCTGTGTGTGTGTGTGTGTTTGCTTCTCCCTCTCGTTAAAGCAAGAGAGAGGAACTCAGGGAGATCGTTTAGAGAGCTATAAGTTCCTATAAGTTCCTGCAGTTTGGGGGACACAGAAAAATGGTGTCAGAATTAAACCTGAAAAATCTAAAGGATGAGAGCTCAGAGGAAGTGGCCAATAACTCTAATTTGGGAAGTTGATGTCTTTGTAGAGTCTATCATAGCTAAAGATTTGTGATGTTTCCCAAGGACCAGATTTGGGCAGATAATGTAGGAGAAAGTCAGCTTGGGGTTATCTTAGTTCCTGCCCAAGAGGAAGCCTCAGGAGGAGGAGGCCGAAAGTGGACCCCCAAATACACTAGGCTGTGGAAGGAATTACAAATGACCAGCTGAAATAGGAATGGACTTGACAGATTGGTGGTAGTGGTGGTGGTGGTGTTAGGGTTTGCAGAATAACCCAATTCATCATCTAGGAGAGAAAGAGCCAGATTTAAGCATCTGCCAAATCTAAAGGGAGCCAATAACAGCCAGCATCGGTATCCGCCAAGCCATAACTTTTCTGCCATCTTTCCTCTCTCTCCCTGCACTCTAGCCTTGGAGAGTTATAAAATGGGGGGTGGGTGAGGGGGACAGTAGAAATGCACTAAAAGGAAAGAGAAGTGAATCTTACTCCCTTTCCTGACTTCTGGCTTCTCTGGCTACAGGCTTCCCTGGGTGTAGCAAATCTGAGCCAGATGTGTAGAGGAGAAGCCTAAACTATAAGTGAAGTTCATAATTTTGATTATTACATGGGAATAGAATTTTAATTACTAAATTGAGACTAAATGATGAAAATGAAATTGTGGCATGAATGATGATAGACTTTTAAAATTAAACCTAAGAGTGATTGAAAGAGTCATCAGAACTGCTAGATTTTCAACCAGGGGCCAGGGCAGTTCTTGCCTCACAGAAGGGCAGTAGGAGACCTAAAAAGTTGCTTTACAATCATATCCCATAGGTGTGCTTTCTGAAGTACTGCTTACTTGTGCAAGAGTGAGCGTTAATCTCAAAAACAGAAACTACGAAAGAAATCACCATTTTTTCAGTAATTTGCATAAAAGTAAAATGCCCATAGAACATAGAAGAATTTTAGTCATTCAAAGTGAGAAAATATTTTCTTTTTAATTGAGTGGACAGTTTTAAGCTTAAAATGGATACCTCAGGTTATGCACCAATTTACAGACTTTAACCTACCACATAAAATATCAGTCCAATGGAAGCAAAGGAGAAGGGGCCCTCTTAGGTTTATATTCACATGATTCACTATCACCTGAGAGCTATAAGGTTTTACTAGAATTTTTTGTTTTCAGTAGGAAACTATAGGAGAAGTGGCATAACTATAGGAACTCTAAGGATCTGAAGAGGGGATTGAACAAGGAAATAACAAAAATGATCCCAAGATGGCATTTACTTTTTGAGCCCCTTGAAGGTCTGTAACTCCTGTGTTCCATTAGGGCCTGTTTCAAGCTCCTACTTGATCATTTCCATGTGTTGATATCATCAGGTGTTGATCTATTTCATCCTTAAACTTTGTCAAATGCAAATACACACATTCTTTATGAATAAGGGGAATTTGTTGTAATGTAGATTAAGGGCCTAGCTTTGCAGCATATAGGACACAGAGTTGGAACTGTGTCTTATTCATGTTTGTGTTTTAAGAACCGAAGAACATAGCAGGCACTCAGTACATGTTAATTGAATAAATGGATGAGCAGACAATAAATCACTTTTAGATGTGTGATGAACTCCTATATTCTATACCAGGTACTTTTTAAGTTGAAGAGTCTATAATCAAGGTGGCCATATTAAAGAATCAGACTGAATCTGGACTCGGCCAATCGTTCCCTTCTAGAGAGGTTCCTAAACTAATCACCATTTGGGTATTAATGCATCTGGGCAAGACTGCAGAATGTCTTTCTCCATTTCAAATCTGAGACTCTGATGTAATAGAAAACATTAGTCTAGGAACAATCAGAACACCTAGGTTCTAATTTCAGCTTTACTTTTTATTAGTCGTATGAATGTGAGCAAGTTTCTCCAAAAGCTTCAGTTACTCAACACTAAAATATAGATAATAACACTTTACCTAGCTAGGAGTGAGGGGAATGAAATGAGATCGTGGGAAATGCACTATGCGAACGTAAGATATTGCTGATTTTGCTACCTGGAAGCCTTTAGGCATCTTAGGGTTCACATATAGTTCTCTACTGCCTGTTTTGAAGTAATAGCAGGTGTTCCCTTACACCCTTCTTATCCTGGCTCAATAGCTAGTACATTCTTTTCCATACCATAAGGACTCAATAAAGGTTTATAGATAACTGATTTTGATATGAGAACTTCTACTTTCTTATCACCAATTCAGGTTCCCTATTTTTGGTTCTAGCATTTCATTTATCTGTTCATGTATTTGTTTATTTCGATTGGGTATCCTTATCTAAATACATATTGGTAATAAATCAAAACATCTTGAAGACTCTGAAACCTTTCATTCCCTTTTTTGATAGATACTACTCGTTCCAAAAAGAGTTATGAAATGAATGGGTGTGAGTATCACTTTGTGTCGAAGGAAACATTTGAAAGCCTCATATACAGTCACAGGTAAAGTTCAGAAGCTGATTTTTGCCTCTGGTTGTTTTATATTCAAAATAGATTCCCTATTCCTATGTATTGTGTAAAACTCCTGGGGATAATTCCTTTTGTTTCTGAAGAGTTAAGCAAGGAGATGTACACTGTTATACTAGTACACCAAATTATTGGGTTTGGAAAGGCAGATGTATATTTTAGAGAATTTGAGGAAGTGGATAAATCCTAGATCTCCTCATTTTTTTTCTTCTGCTGAATATCTATTCTTTTTTTTGTCCTAGCAAAGTCCACATATTTTTATTCAATTCTATTGGAGTTTATTCACATGTTACTACCACTACTATTTTACTTGTAGAAAGAGTTCTTATTTTCTTTGTCCCACTCTTGTAGGATGCTAGAGTATGGTGAGTACAAAGGCCACCTGTATGGCACTAGTGTGGATGCTGTTCAAGCAGTCCTTGATGAAGGAAAGATCTGTGTCATGGACTTAGAGCCTCAGGTGGGTCCATGGTGGAATATTTCTCATCTTCCCAATCATGAATCCATGTCATCCGTTTTGTGCACATGCTGTAGGTTATAGTTGAAACATTTTATTCTGTTGGACTTTTAAGAATAAAACCACTTCTCATATCTAAGATTTTACTTGAAGCATCAATTGCCAACATCTTGTTTTTAATTGGGGAAGAAGTCTTGCTTCTTAGATACAGAAGCAGAACTGAGTAGGTGGCCATAAAGAGAAGTTAGGATCTTTCGTGCTTTGACCTTGATCACAAAGGCATCAAGGTAACTTTTGTGGAGGGAACAAGATGTGGCTTTACACAGGAGATGAGGTTTCTGTGTTGTCCATCTGTGGCTTCTTCCCTGAGACTTTATGTGGAATGGAGCAAGGGTGACCAAGTTAAGGTAAGAACATACAATCTGTAGGCCCAATTTTTATAATCTTTGTATTTTCTTCGTGTGTTCCTTAGTCATTAAAAAATATACTTTGTGTGCTAATGAGAATCAGGGGAAGAGAAATTTGTTCTTACTTGGGTCAAAGCTGGGGGTCAGTGTGAAGATGGCAGCAGTAGCCAATGTGAGGTATCAGCAAGAGGGAAGGGATGAGGGTGAATCAGAGCTGATCCGTCTTGAGAGTCTGTCTTTGTCTTTGTCATATGAGATCATGTACAGAATCCTCAGTAGAAAAGATTCTCTCGTGTAGAATCTCACTCAGCTAGTAAGATTTCAATAGCTGGTCATAGCTAGTAAGAGAAAGAGTAAGGATTTGAACTTAATTTTGATTCTAGAACACCACCTCTAAACTATTAAAATGTTTGTTTTTTAGAATTGAGGACATAAGACTATACTCTAGCTAAAAATAATTGCTAATTTCTAGTCTTAGAAATTTTAGAACATTCATGTTGACTCTAGGAAATTAGGATTTCTGTTTTTAAATGTGCATTTTTCTGTGTAGGATATTCAAGTGGCTCGAACTCATGAGCTGAAGCCCTATGTCATATTTATAAAGCCATCTAACATGAGTTATATGAAACAATCTCGGAAAAATGCCAAGATTATTACTGACTACTTTGTTGACATGAAGTTCAAGGTAAGGTCAAGTCAAAAATCACTGTATTGCTTTCAGTGACTTCGAGGCCGGGGAGATCCGGGTTGGGCCGGGCTGAGGATCTCAGATCTCATCATCCTCTTCCTCTTCCTCCTTCTTCACCCCCCTCCCCAGACGACCTTCAGTAAAAATTACCGTATTGTTTCCACAGGATCCCTGTTACAGGATGTAATTTTTGTTTCTAATGAATAATGCCCTTATGATTTATCCCTTTTACTGGACATTACTTACAGATATCAAAAAAAGTTTAATAAACGCTACGATGCTAGCCTTTTTTTTTTTCTTATTTTTTGGGCTCTAGCTTAAAAAGACTCCTCAAATCACAGTTTGCAAAGCAACACAGAACTTGGGTGTGTACAATCCTGATATTTGTATTTTAAACAGATTATACTTACTTGAAAGTTTACTTTATTTTTAAAAATTTTTTAATTTTTTACAAGTCATAAACAAAATATGGGTTATATTTATACAAACAAAAAAACACATAGATAACTACATTGGCAATAGACGTATGACTGATTCATATGTGAATTTTCCCCGTGCTGTCATTTTTTCCTTTCCTTTCCTTTCCTTTCCTTTCCTTTCCTTTCCTTTCCTTTCTTTATTATGGGAGTACAGACCTTTAGGTTACATGTATTGCCTTTACTCTGCCCGAGTCAGAGCTTCAAGAGTGCCCATCTCCCAGAGAGTGTGCTCTGTACCCCTTAGCTGTGAGTTTACCCATGCCCTCCTCCCCATCCCACCTGCCCAACACCCTATGAATGGTACTTCCATATGTGCACGTAAAAGTTGATCAATTGATGTGTTACTTCCATATGTGCACATATAAGTTGATCAGTTAGTATCAACTTGATAGTGAGTACATGTGGTGCTTGTTTTTCCATTCTTGAGATACTTTGCTTGGAAGAATGGGCTCCATTTCCATCCAGGATGATACAAGAGGTGTTAGTTCACTGTTGTTTTTTGTGGTTGAATAGTATGCCATGGTATACATTGGAAGTTTACTTTAAAAATGCTATAGTGAGTATATCTTATCTGTAATATGAGGTATCTTGCAAAAAATGTTTATTAATTATCATGGTAATAATAGAGGAGCCAAGCCAGGTGGGTTAATCAGTGAACTCATCCTAGGATAGGTGGGTTTTTTCCAGTTATATATATATTTTTTACATTAAATCTACTTTAAATATTTTGAGTCATAACATAAGTAAGGTATATGAATCTTAAGTGTACAATAAATTTTTACATGTGTACGTACCCAGATAACCACCACCCAGATCAAGATATTGCAGCCACTTATTTTGTGTGTGTGTGTGTGGGGGGGTAAAAAACGTAATATAAAACTTACTATCTTAACCATTTTAAGTGTATAGTTTGGTAGTGTTAAATTTATTCACACTGTTGTGAAATAGATCTCCAGAATTTTTTCACCTTGCAAAACTGAAACTAAAACTATGAATGTTTCATAAATTTGTGTGTCATCCTTACATGGGGCCATACTAATCTCTGTATCATTCCAATTTTAGTATATGTGCTGCCAAAGTTAGCGTGAGGTATCTTTATATTATCCTTTATCTCTTATTATTTTTAGCTTCATTTTTTTCGATGACTATGCAAGTCTGATTTTCCAGTTTGCCTTTCGAAGAGTGGAGTCTAAGGATGTATTCTTTGAGTTCTGTGGGCATTTAAAATTGTGTTCTCATTTTTATGGCAGTCTAAACAAATTAACGAAATTGTTTCTGGATCATATGTATGATCACCTTGTAAAGGAGTACTGCCACAAGATTTCAGTGCCTGCATTTGTATTTAAGATTGCATTGGTAACAAGTTGTACTATTTTAATTGTCATAGACAAATAAGAAAATAACAGCAATGAATTTAATGTGTTAGTGCCAAGTGAAGGCCAAATGACCTTCATTGAATGAACATTTCACAGTAGTAGAAACAGACAATACTATATGTGAATTAAGTCATCATGAAGCAAAGGGTATGCTCAACTCAACAGAACCAGGTCACATCATCCACATGTTGAAGGTGGCCATTTTGTATCTGCAAAATAACGCTATTCTTGTCAGATTAATGTTCATTTGAAATTTATGTTCAAGTTTTATTTAAACTAGTAAATTTTGTTTGATTTTATGTTCTGTATGGTTTGAGAGTTTCAAGTGTTTAGATAATAGAGTAAAATAATTTAAGTTCACATGGGGAAGTTGAGGGGAATAATCTGTCTACAAACTATTACTAAATCTTACAAACATTGACCAGACATTAAGTAAGACTAAAGATTGAAACCTAAGTTCTGTAGTTTAGAAGACCTTTATTTGACCTAATTGTTTTTATAAATAGCTTCACAATTGAATGTGACAGCATAATAAACTGTGTATTTTTTCTGCTTGTATCATAAAGTCTGTGCTATCCATATTTTTCAATTTCTCCTGAAGGATGAAGACCTACAAGAGATGGAGGATTTAGCCCAGAAAATGGAGACTCAGTTTGGCCAATTTTTTGATCATGTGATTGTCAATGACACCTTGCAAGATGCATGTGCCCAATTGTTGTCTGCCATACAGAAGGCTCAGAAAGAGCCTCAGTGGGTACCAGCAACATGGATTTCCTCTGGTACTGAGTCTTAATGAGGCCTCTTGAGTAATGCTGGAGTTTTAACACTGTATCCTTGTTACAGAGATGTGGAGTAACAGCTGCAATCTAAAGCAGCATTATTTGACCCATTATAATGCATGCAACTTTAAAAGTGTAGCAGCTTATTAATTAATCTTATTTGAAAAAAAATTGTATTGTACAGGTATGTAGTTACCTATTTTCCTCTTAGGGAAAATCTTTTTCCTTTACCTCATGTGCTGCAGTGGTATAAATATGAATAATGTTAAATCACTGAGTATGAGAACCTTTCATGGATTTCATATGGTCTTTGTAAGAGTCAGATAAAAAGAGTTTTCCTAAATAAAATGAGCAGTATTTAATTTCAGAAACTGTATTTTACTTTATGAAACTTTATTTTACAAAAATATTGTTTACATAAAGTGCCTACTTTACTAACTCAGCAAGAAAGGTTAATATACACATCTCACATCTAACATCAAAACCCACAGAAACTGCACTGCCCTCGTTATTTACAAATCAGACTACAAGGAAAAAATTCTTATCAGAGCTGTAACAATTATTAATTTTCCTAAAAGCCAATATCCACATGTGTGCCTAAATGAGGAACAGGCAATGGACTAGTCCTAGAGACCTGTATAAAAGAAAACCACAAGATGAGGGTGCTATTACAACATCTTATTTCTCTTTCTTCCCCTAGATCTGAGACTTCCACTTTCCCTGCCCCTGTATCTGTTAATCTTTTGCATCATTCTTTCTCCATATCCACAACGTTCATCCAACCATACATCTCTTTTTTTTAAACTGTAAGAGTGTGTGATTCAAAATATTTGTAGTTCTTTTTTTTACTTAATGTGAAAAAGTTTTACTTCTAAAAAAAAAAAAAACCCACCAAATAAAACCATGAAAATTAAGTCGTTTTTTATGACACTTAAGTGAGCTCGGATTTGATTTTATGTTGTGGTTCTTTGAGAAAAAGTTTTTCCAAACTTGATTTACACATTTGTGGGACAGAGGGTAAGCAACTGGAGAAAATGTGAGAATAGCTTTTATTAACCCACACCCCCTCCCAGGCCCACACGGAACTCCCCAGGGCCTGGGGAACAAATGAGTTTGTCACTAACCCAGCCAGCCACCTAGGAACGCTGGGCCTGGCAGCGCAGAGGCAGGCGGGGACCTGGCCCCGGGGGCGGCGGCCTCGCCAGGCACCGCGAAGCCCCCGCCTCCCGCAGATCCCTGAGGTCGTGGCGTTGCGGGGAGCTAGGCTCGGGCCGGCGGCGGTTGAACCGAGGGAGCCCTGCAGGGAGAGCATCATGAGGGCCGACTCGGGGCCTCGACTGGAGGAGGGCGCCCCGGTGAGCAGTGAGGGCCGAGTCAGCCACAAGAAGTGGCGGGACAGAGGGTGCCCTAAAGCAGCAGCTACCCTCGGGGCGCGGCCGACGCCAACGAGCTGGGGCTCACTAAGGGAGAGCCCCGCTGGTAGGGTGCGCGCATCCTCCCCTTGGGCGTTCACAGGGTTGGCCGGGGCCCGGCGAGGCCGGGACCCAAACTCGCGGAGCAGAGGAGCCAAGCCAGAAATTTCCGGGGATCTCAGTCCGCGTTGCCACGACGACGCCCCACTTCTCCGCTGCCCAGGCCCGGCGCGTTCCGCCGCTGCCAGCGAGGCCCCTCCTACAGACTCCTACCGGAGGAGGGGGCTTTCAGCCACCCAGGAGAGAGAGCGCGTTTGCCTGCGCAGACTTTTAATCAAGGCCTTCCCTCCTCCCAAACAAATCACTGCAACCACTTAGAAAACCATGGGAAAACAGTGATAGCAGCCCTGCGCCCGCTGGACCTCTGCTCCTGGGCACGTCAGCCCCGACTCCGAGGCCCCTTTGTTCCTCAGGGCTAGTCGGGAGAAGACAGGCCAGGTCGTCGCGCGCCCCCCACCCCAAAGTCCCCCGGGGGTGCTGCAGCGGGGAGCGGCCCGGGCGGCGCAGCCCGATGACGCGTTGCGCCTGCGCGCGCGGCCGGGCGGGGCGGGGTGGGATGTGGCGCCCTGAGCCTGGAGCCGGCGTAAGAGAGGATGGGGAAGAAGCAGGTGGTAAGCGAGCCTCAGTTACTTTTGAGATGTTAGGATTTTTGTCTTCAGTTGAGCTGTCCTACTTTTGAGGGACTTAGAGGTTGGGTCTCTGGCTGGGTGAAACGTCATTTTTGCGGGACTTTTGAAATGAGGAGTTACGTGAACAGGGTCCTAGGATAGAACGCTCTTCGTAGCATCTTTAGAACAATAGCGCTTTCATGTGACTATCATTCTTTTCCAGTTGTAATTTTGACTACCGAATAGTATTTAGACAGCCTGCCTTGTCCTAATCTTGTAGCATTTGTATTAATCTACTGTTTGAACTAAAGGGAACAAACTACAAGGATGTCTAAAACTTAGCTCTTTTGAATCAATGTCTTCTGCAAGCAGCATGAGATACTTGGAACATTAAATTGATTTGTAGGCATTTCTGTTAGTATTTTATTTTCAAAGATTCCAGAATGCTTCTTAAGTGTAATGCTCCCTGAACTTCAAACATGACTTTTCTTATTCATATAAAACAGCATTTTTAAAGGCTTTTCCCTCTATTCTTTCTGCCCTAAAATCCATTCTTCATGCTGTATTCAAGTGATCTTTTTAAAAAGTATTTTACTATGTGGCTTAAAACCTCCATTGGTTTCCCACCGAATTAAAACAAAATCCAGACTCCGTCTCTTAGTCTACAAGGCCCTAGTTAATCTGGCTTTTGCCTACCTTTCCTTGGTAACTGTGCTGCAGCATTGCTGTCCTTCTTTTACCTGGAACATTCCAAGCCCAATCTCCCCTAAAGGGCTTTGCATTTGCCTGAAATGTTGGCTCCTGCTTTCCCTAACTAAAGTAGATACCTCATTCTCCCTTGTTCATTATCTCATATATATGAAATATATATGTATATATTTTATCATATATAATACATATTATTGTACATATTGTCTCATATATATTTTTAACATTGTCTTCTAATACTTACCCACTAGAATGTGAGTTCCGTGCTGCTTTAATCTCTCTGTTTTTTTCGTTAGTGTATCCCTGATGTTTAGAACAAGGTCTCGCCTATAGCTGGAAAGAAACGTAGGAAGGAAGGAATTTTATATGAAACTTAGAAATGGTAGGACAAATTTAAAATTGCTCACCTATTTCTCATCAGTACCTCCCAGGTTTCACTTAGGAACAGGGTTATCAAAAGATTTGAAGATCCTAGTCTGATCCATTTTATTTTTCTGTCAGGCCTGAACAATAGGTTTATAAAGAATGCTTTTCTGGTATTTGAGATACATGAAGTAAAGATGCTCTAGGCTTTTACTGACAAGCAATTTTCTTCTTTTTTTCCCCACAGCGTCCTCCACGAACCCTTCCACCTGTGCCAAGGTAAAAATAATTTATAGTAATTTCATTATTGAGCCTTAAAAATGTAAAATGAATAAAGTCGAAAAATTGACTAGTACCATTGCAAAATTATAATGATTCAGAAAAAACTTCCAGAACATCTTAGGAAAAGACTTCCTAAAATTTTAAAGATAAAAAACCTAGAATCATAAGGATAATAGTTATAATTAAATAACTATTAGTTATAGTTTTTTATTTAAAGTTCTGTTTAAAAGCCTGAATGTCAACCTTGTAGGATAATAAATCCATTCTGAATGTTTTAGTGTCTTGTTTGTCAGAATTCTGATCCTCTTTGTTTGCTAGTATAGTTTCCTTAGAGTTTAAGCTGATTTTAATCAGTGACAAATAAGAGTTCTAAATCTGCTTAATCTACTTTATTAATAGACAGTAGGGAATATGTATATGTAGGTTTAGAAAATATTGGGGTTATTTTATTAGCAGTGTTATTAAATAGCTTTTTACTTATAAACAATAAGCTAGTTTGTAAAGTAGATGATGTATGAAAGCCAATTTAATTTTTGATTTGTAATTATTTAAGTCAATTTTTAGTCTGACAATATAACAGATTTCTAATTAATAGTTTCTTTTTGTTTCCTTTGTCCTGCTGATTAAATTTGGTTGGTGTCATGTGAAGTCCTATACAAGGTGAGTTAGTTTACTGTTAATGTAAAATTTTCTAAAAATAGTATTTGGTGTTCAAAAATTAGTTTGATTCCTTAGTTTGTTTCTCTTAAAATTGAATGTGAATGCTATAATTTATAATTCTACAATATCTTTTTGTCATAATAATCTCCCATGACTGCCATTTTTAAATTATGATTGATGTACAACACTAGATGACCTTACCATTATAAAAGCACTTCATCTCTGAATGGAGTCACCCAGAATATAACTGTTGGATAATTTATAGCTCTGTAATAGGGATTGTACCTTCCTTTGTCTTATTTAGTTAGCATAGGCAAGGTTATGCTGCACTAACAACCCCCAAATCCCAGTCACTTAATAACCTTACACAGGGTTATTTCTAATTAGTGCAAAGTCCACTGTGGCAACAATCCAGGGCAGTTGCCTTCCACTACCTCTTTACTAATGATGTAGTAATCCAGACCACTTCTACCTTGTAGTTCTGCCATCTTAACATGAGGCTTCCTCAGATACCACAGCAAGGGAAGAAAAAGCTGGAGGGTTACTCACTGGCTTTTTCAATGTTTTGGCCCCCAAATGACTCATCACTTCTGCTCACAACCTATTGGCCAGAAGCCAGTCATAAGCCACACCTAAGTGCAAGGGGCCTGGGAAGTGTAGGGGATTCAATGAGTATTTGTGGAGCCCACTTTCTGTGTCACAGTTTTTTTTTGTTGTTTTTTTTTTAAAGACAGGATCTTGCTCTGTCACCCAGGCTGGAGTGTATTGGTGTCATCATAGCTCACTGCAACCTCCAACTCCTGGGCTCAAGCGATCCTCCTGTCTCAGCCTCTCGCCTCTTGAGTAGCTGGGACTACAGGCACACGCCACCATACCTGGCTAATTTTTTTTTTATTTTTTGTAGAGACGGAATCTCACTGTGTTGCTCAGGCTGGTCTCCAACACCTGGCCTCAAGCGGCCTCGGTCTCCCAAAGCACTAGGATTACAGGTGTGAGCCACCACACCCAGCCTCTGTGTCACAGTTTCTAACATTTCTGACCAGGAGCGTGCTACTGGTACCACAGTGTGGGCTCTCTTTGACCTTGTCAATTTCTTGCCTTTTTCCCCTACTGTATAGAAGTTGGTTGGACCCAGAGAAGAGAGGGAAAGTTCTTCCCTACTAAAAGTTCTCTTCTGACTATTCTCTGCATTGCATTTTAGGCAGCCTTTTCTGTTGATGTTTTTTCTGTTTTATAGATGACATTCCACTTAATCGTCCTAAGAAAAAGAAGCCCAGAGCAAAAAACACACTAGGTAAGAAGTTATTCTCTGTTGTATGGGATCACAAGTTTTCTCAGGACCTCAGGCATGATAAACATCACAGATCAGGGAGAGGCAAGGCCCCACCAGCTTCACATCACCGCTTAGCTGAGGAGAGAATTAAGGCCATTTTGAAACAGTGGGATTCCTGGTGATAATGAGGGACAAGGCAGTGGGCATCCTGAGGAGGATCTAGAAGCATTCATAGAATAAAGGGTTATGCCACCTAGCTCTTACTTCCACAGTATTCTTGGACCCTTTGAGGTCTTTTGTCCCTAGACAACATAAATTGTTTTAAGCTATGATTGGTTACAGACCCTTGAACAAGTTATTGGATTTAGAGACACAGAGTTCTTAATTCCCTCATTTCAGTCAGAAAATCTCTACATTAAAGCATGAGTGTGAAGGCAGGGCCACATCATCATTTAAGTACTAAAGCTCCAATGATGGCAGATACTATAAACTTCTTTTGGTCCTAGTTATCCACTAATAATCCTGGGTGTTGCATCAGTAACTCAAACTCAGCACATCCAGAATCCATCATCACCTTCAACAGTAAATCAATTTTTACTTCTCATGATTTTCTGTTAATGGAACCTGAATTTTCCCAGCACTCAGGCTTGAAACCTCAAAGTCACCTTTAACTGATCCTTTATAACTTCACTCTTTACTTGTGATCTCACACAATCCTAAAAGGTTTCTGTGGTTGATGCTACTTTTTTCGTTTTTGTTTTTACATAAAAGGAATTCTATTCTATATGTACTGTCTTTATTCCTTAATACATAGAGTTACGTGTTCTTAAACAGTGACTTCATAGAATTAACATGATAAGAATGTACTATAATCACAGGTCTGTTGTTCATTTGGGTTATTTCAGCCTTTTTACTCTAAACAATGTTGCAGTTCTTCTGCATAAAAAAGTGGGTGGTGGGGAAGAAGGAGTATTTCTGTAGAATGGATTGTTAGCAGTGGAATTACTAAGTAAAGGACACATACATTATTGATATGATAGATTCTGCTAAATTGTCTTCAAGGAAGCTTTACTTATTTTCTCACCACCAATAGAGTTTGAGAGTGTCACATTCTCTAAATCCTTAACAACATCAGAT
Source organism: Daubentonia madagascariensis (assembly GCA_023783475.1). Classification (NCBI taxonomy): domain Eukaryota; kingdom Metazoa; phylum Chordata; class Mammalia; order Primates; family Daubentoniidae; genus Daubentonia; species Daubentonia madagascariensis. The sequence continues at coordinate 9,456,383 of JAKFHU010002088.1, forward strand.
AGTATCAATCTTTTAATTTTTTTTGCTCATGTAGTAAGCAAAAAGTGGCTTATTTTAGTTTGCATTTCTGTAAATACTAGTGAGGTTAATCATCTTTTCATTTGTTTATTAATATATTTCTATTTCTTTTTTTTGTGAAAAAGATAAAATTTAAATCTGCCAAAATGTGTTGAAATTCTGTAATAAGATTTCACAAGGGAAGAGGTTGAAATGAATGACCAAATGAAGAGATTTATAAATTACCTGTTAACTCCAATTGTCCATGAATACTTCATCATGCATTAATTTATTAATGACGGAGTAAACTATATAGAGGCTGATAAAAATTCTTAAGGCAGTAGACAAGTAAGAGACTTCTGTATGGTTTCACTTTTTACTATGTTTTCACATTTTTGAAAGTTCTAAATGTTCTGAGGCAATTTCTCCTCCTGCTACCTTTTGCTTTTCTTTCTAGTCCCCCCCCCCCCGTTTTTTTTCTTCCTCAGGCTTTTTTATTCCCTCATTTATTTCTTTTCAACTTAAAGCCCAGAGTTATAGGCGAGGAGGGAAGAAATCAAGATTTGGGGCACAATTAGTCCTGAAAGAGGAGGAGTTATTATATAGGAAACATTCTAGTTACCTTTTCTCCCATCTTTTTAAGACTCAGTCTGTGCTCCAGTTATCCCATTATTTTCTACTCTGTTTTTCTGTAGCTAGTGCTTCTTTGGAAGGCCTTGCGCAGACTGCTGTTCATAGGCCATCTGAAGGCAGTGAGCCACCAACTAAAGAACTCAAAGAGCATCTAGAGGCTCCTGTTCAAAGGAGACAGAAGAAGACAAGGCTACCTCTTGGTACGTGAAGAAACCAAGGTTAGGTTGTGATAGCAGTTGTGACTTTGGGGATATGATAAAAACTTGTCTGCTCCCATTTATTCCCATCCACATCCCATGGATGGTTTCTTGCTTTCTTGCTTAAAATGTAAACCACTAGAGTAACTCCAGTGGCTTAAGTCAAGAATACTTACAGGTCTGTTTTGATCATATGTATATAGATTATGAGAGCAGGGATACAAATTCAGGACTAAATCAGAAAGTTCAGATCTCAGTGCATATAGAAATTTAGTAAATGATGAAATGGACATTTTAGATTAGATGGGGAAAGGATAGATTCTGTATTAACAATAATATAATGAAACAACAGCCAACATTTATTGAGTCTTTCTTTGTCCTAGGCATTGTTCACAGGTAAATACTGTACTATTTTTTTGGCCTATAAAATTGACAATGTTTTTTTCAAATTATAAAATCCATTGTTGATGGGAAATGGGTCTTCCTGATAGGAGCATAAATTATACAGCCTGTCCAGATTTCTAGGAATAGAAGTAACTTTAATAACTACGGTATTAAAGGATGTTAACTGCAACATTATTTATAAGAGTAGCATTTGGTAATAACTCAAATATCTAACAATGTGATACTGGCTAAATAAATCATTTTTTATCCAATAAATGGAAACCAAGTTACCCATTAAAAGGATTGTTAAAATGAAATAGTGCCATGGAAAACCATCAGTAATGTGTTGTTAAATAAGAAACAAAGGTTATAAAATAATATGCATTGGAGGATCCCATTTTTGTAAAATATATTGTATTAATTTCCTAGGGCTGCCATAACAAATTACCACAAACTGGGTGACTTAAAACAACAGAAATTTATTTTTTCATAGTTCTGGAGGATAGAAGTCCAAAGTCTCTAGAAAAGGATCTTTCCTTGCCTCTGCTAGCTTCTGGTGGTTGTTGATAATCCTTGGTGTTCTTTGTCTTGTGGTAGCATAGTGCCAGTCTCTGCCTCCATCTTCACATTTTTCCCTGTGTGTCTGTGTCCACATTTCCCTCTTACAAGTACACCAGTCATTAGATTTAGGGCCCATCCTAATCCAGCATGACCTCATCTTAACTTGATTACACCTGCAAAAACCCTAATTCCAAATAAAGTTACAGGTACTGGGAGTTAAGATTTGAACATATCTTTTTTTTTGGAGCACAATTAAACCCAGAACGTAAGTATATATATACATATACATAGTAGAAAGAATGGAAGGATATAGCAGAATTAACAGTGGTAAGGTTTTTAGAAGGAAGGGTGATATTTCTTTTCTTACTTAATTTATATTTTACTAATTTTTCAAATATTGAACATGTATGATTTTTATAATAAATAGAAAAAAAGGATTTTGTTAGAATAAAACAAAGGGAAGGAGCAAAGATTGGGAGATTAGCACTCCCCTATTAACATCAGCCCTTATGAATAATTTATTACAAATTAGTTTTCCTGGCTAATTACTTGTTGTCCTAGAAAACAGCAGGTCCTGATCATATGGAAGAATTATGGGAGCAGAAGGGCAGAAAACTAGAAAAGTTAGGAGAGTGGAACACAGTTTGAGGAAGCAAGTTGAAGTGAGATACCACAGTGCCTGGGGGCATTGAGTATGAGGAGAAGGAGAGGGCAGAAGAGGGCAGAAGAAGGAAAAAGAGACAAAAATGATGCTCAGACTAGCTTTACCTACTCTACAATTTATTTCATTTGTGGCAATGAATGTAGTTTAATTAAAACTACCTTTTTGTAACACTTATACACTGTTGGTGGGAATGTAAATTAGTACAACCTCTATGGAAAACAGTATAGAGATTTCTGAAAGAGCTAAAAATAGAACTACCATTAGATCCAGCAATCCCACTACTCGGTATCTACCCAAAAGGAAATAACTTATTATATCAGAAAGACACCTGTACTTGTATATTTATCACAGTGCTGTTTACAGTTGTGGAGATTTGGAATCAACCTAAGTGTCCATCAGTGGACGAATGCATAAAGAAAATGTGGCATATATATACAATGGAACACTACTCAGCTATAAAAAAGGATGAAATCATGTCTTTTGCAGCAACATGGATGGAACTGGAGGCTTTTATCTTAAGTGAAACAGCTCAGAAACAGAAAGTCAAATCCTGGATGGTCTCACTTATAAGTGGAAACTAAATAATGTGTACACATGGACATAGAGTGTGGAATAATAGACATTGGAGACTCAGAAGGGTGAGAGAGTGGGAGGAAGGAGAGGGATAAGAAATTACAAGACTAAATGGGTACAGTGTACGTTATCTGGGTGATGGTTACACTAAAAGTACAGACTTCACCACTACACAATATGTCCATGTAACAAAACTCACTTTTACCCCTTAAAATTATACACATAAAATTTAAAAAAAGAGAAAGACTACCCTTTTAGTAATTTAGTTAGGGTACAAATTTAAAAATCAAGATGGATACCAATACCTAGTTTTATAATTTGTGAAAAATGTCTTTATAGAAATGACTTGACCTTTTTTTAGAAAATTCAGGACCCAATTAAGTTTTGGACCAAAAAGGACCTGCCACTGCTGTTCCAGAATACACCAAGCCTTGCAGGTTCAGATTTCTAAATTTCTGGATTTTAAAGTTTTGTTTAAGTTTTATTTTGTTCAGGGTGACTGTGGTAGGCTTTACTGCTTGCATTATATTTCCAGTCCAGGCTGTGAGTATTTTATTAAAATAGAATTCTAGAGGCTTGAGGGCATTCCGGGGAGCCAGTATTTCCAGATAGGAGGAGGTGCTAATGGGTTAGAAGGCTCCATTGGCGCATTTAAACTTAATACCTACCCTGGGAGCAGAAAAGAGTTAACATAGCAGGCCTGAGATTGCTATCCTTAGAAAGACCTGCTTACAAGATTGGCACTTAACTGGCTCTGGGAACTTGATGGTAAGCATCTCTCTACACTGATATAAAACTTTCCCTAAATTATAAAGTGGCTCACCATGTATTTGTGCTCACAATATGATTTTTGCTGGGTACCTGCTTCCCTTCTGGGAATCTGGAATTTTGGTATGTGCTAGTGCCATGTGACTAGCCCCCAGTGAAAACCTTGGGTGCTGCATCTCTACTGAGCTTCCCTGGTAGAACATGTGTCACATGTGTTGTCCGAACTCATTGCTGGAGGATTAGTGCATCCTCTTTGACTCCACTGACAGAAGACTCTTGGAAGCTTGTACCTGGTTTCCTCTGGACTTTGTTCCATGTGCTTTTTCCTTTTGCTGATTTTGCTTTGTATCTGTTTGCTATAGTAAACTGTAACTGTGAATGTAATGATTTCTGAGTCCTGTGAGCCCTTGTAGCAAATCACTGAACCTGGTGATAATCTTGGGGATCTTTAACACACCCTGGGTGTTGGATTACTTAGTTTTTTCCATACTGTTTGGTATTGCAATTTCAAATTTTATGTTGAGAGTTTAGAGGTGTAAAATTTTTAAAATTTGTGAGATAGTGAAAAAAATTTTGCCGAATTAAAACTCTTTTTTTAAAAAAATTTTCCTCCCTTATCAATACAGATGGGCACCAATTAAAATTCTTAAAGTTCTCTTGTCTTGCAAAATTCTGGTACATTACTTTTCTTTTTATGTTTTAGTCATTTGAAAACTTAATTTATTTTATTTTCAGAATTAGAGACTTCTTTCACCCAAAAGAAGACGTCTAGTCCATCTTTATTACGAAATGAAAATGGTATTGATGTGGAGCCAGCTGAGGAGGCAGCTATTCAAAAACCTCAAAGAAAGACAAAGTAAGGGTTTGTTTATCCTTCTAAATATTCTCCAGGGTTACTCTGATGCTTTATTTGGAGCGCCCAAACAGTAGCTTCTCATTAAGTCTTCCTAAATACTCATATCTTTATATCTTTAGGATAAGTAGTTTTACAAAATATCAGGTAAACCACTCTAATGATAAATTTGAAAAGAATGAACCACTGAAGAAATAAAAAAGTTAATATTGTACTGAAATAAAAAAAATCTTAGCTGTGTCTAAAAAAAGAGGAACACAAACAGAAGACTTTATATAAGTAGCAAAAAAATTACATATTAAGGATATTAAAAAAGCTAATAAAATAGACTTTTATGATATGTTTTCTCATGTTAACAGAATTCAAATTATGATTATTTCAGCAATAGGTAAAACTGTCTATTTTAGCATAGGAAATTAAGATAAAATGAATGACATACTTTATAGAAGTACAATGGAAGTTATATAACAGTTTGTATTTGAAAATGGCCCTACAATAGTGTCAGTGTCTATATAAAATCATGGAATTTTAAGTTTGGAAAGAAGCTTACAGAAATGCAGTCACTGCATTTTCCAGATGAGAAAACTGAGGCCCACAGAAAAGTAGGCAACTTGCTGCACATAACAGTTAATAACAGATTCATTTGACTAAAAACCATATTTCTTGACTCTACATCCAGGACTCCTTCCATTGTACTTATAGGTAGTTTTTTATGTGGGCCAGTAAAAAGTCAATAATCATCCATTTTTCTTATATATTCCCTTATTACAGGAAAACCCAGCCAGCAGAATTACAGTATGCCAATGAGTTAGGAGTAGAAGAGGAAGACATAATTACTGATGAGCAAAGTACTCCAGAACAACGGTCTATATTCACTGCACCCACTGGCATTAGCCACCCTGTAGGGAAAGTATTTGTGGAAAAAAGCCGTAAGTAGTTCCTTGTTTTGGAACATGAGCTCTTTAAAAATTGCACAAGGATATCCTTTGACCTGCTAATTATACTTCTAGAAATCTGAATTAAGGAAATAAGCAAAAACATGGACAGAAATTTATACACAAAGCTAATCACCACACTATTATTCATGAGAGTGAAAAACTGGAAACAACCTAAATGTAAAACAGGGGGTGAATAATTTCAGTAAATTTTGGTGTATCTATTTAATAAAATATTCTGTACCATTAAGAATAACGTTTAGGGGGAATTTTTCATTTCATGGAAAGATTCACATGAAAAATAAGCATACACACAGAGTTCAATCATAACTACAGAAAAATGCATGGGACAAAAGACTTGAAGGAAATAGTCTAAATATTAATGCTGGTTGTTTCTGGGTTATGGGATTATGGATATTTTTAAAAATCTTTTCCCACCCCCACCTATTTCTTTTATACTGTGTTGTACTTTACCAGTTTTCTGTAATTGTAGTGGTTGTATTGGTGAGCCAGGTAATGATATAAATTCTATAAGTGAAAATAAATGAGAGAAATTCATGATGGTATACTGTATTAGGTAAGAAATACAACATTATAGCTGTATATTCTTTTGGAAAATAGTTCTGACATTGTATAACATGTATTGGTTGTAAGACTGGATTTGCAGTGTATTTTAGCTCAGGTTGCTATAACAAAATACCATAGACTGGATAGCTTAAACAACAGACATGTATTTCTAATAGTTCCTAAAGCTGGAAAGTCCAAGACAAGGTGCTGACAGATTTGGTTCTTGGTGAGGGCCCCTTCCTGGCTTGCAAATGGCCATTGTGTCCTCACAAGGCAGAGAGAATTCTTGTGTCTCTTCCTTTTTTTAAAAGGGTGCTAATCTCATCATGGGAGTTTCACCCTCATGACCTCATCTAAACCTAATTACCTCTCAATGGTCCCACCTCCAAATACCATCACATTGGGGGTTAGGGCTTCAACATATGAATTTTGGGGGGACATATTCAGTCCATAACACAGTGTTTAAGAAAAATCTACCCAGATCATGATCATATACTACTCCCATAGATTTGTTATGGATATGCTGCCGAAACAACTCATCTAAAACATAAAGGTTCTTAAAATTTATAATTTTGATTTCATGTAAATTGTTTTAGAACTCTGATTTCATAAGATCCCATCTAAGGGACCTTGGAGTTCTTGGCCAATGAGAAACCTGTGGCTACAGAGGCTAACTCACCCAGTGTCTTACAGTTGGTTAGTGTAGAAGTGGTACTTAAACTGAGGTTTCATTACTTCTGGTCAAGTGCTTTTACTAGTATACAATGTGGTATTTAATTTACTCCAGTCTATTTTTAAGCAATATCACTCAATTCTCATTTTTATTGTTGCCTCCCTTAGCATAGAAACTTCCCTATTAGAGTGACCATAAAAGGCACCAATGGTTCTGCTGCCTGCCCAGAAGTTGTCTTTTCTTAGGGATAATTAGGTGTCACACCCTTGTCCTTCATCCTCCAAAACACCTGAGAGCTGGGTTTGGTGAGGGTAATTAAAATGGAACCTCTCCTGCTTTCTAAGGTCCACTTGTGTATTACTAGGTTACACAAGAAGGAGCCTGCTAGGCAGCAGGAGAAAGCCCTGCTCATGTGCTATTGCAGTGCTGACACTTGAACTGACAGTTTTCACAGGAATCTTCTAAAGAGAAATTTACAAAACAGCCCATTTCTTTTCTGTCATCTCAGAAAGCCATGCTACACACCCTGACATCTTTTTCTAAGGAAATTAAAGTAGTTTTCAAGTACTGACTTACTTCAATAGTGTAGGCATTTAAGCTTTAGTACTTCTGGAGTCTCTAAGTTAGGATTTTGTAGAGTATGTCATGTTAAAGGTTTCTAGACTTTATTCTGAGTTGAAAATTCATTATTGTATTTCATTAAATATAATTGATTTCTAAAATTGTTACTTAACATTCATTTTGGGTTGAGAAGAAAGTACAATGACATTGGTTATTTTTCCTGTAGATGAAATTCCTACAGATGAAAGAATAGTATGTTTAAGCAACCAAAAGAAAAGAGCCTTCTGTAATAGGTATTGAGTCAAGGAGAATTTTTAGATAGAAAAACAGCAAAATTTCAGTCTTAGTCTGAAGCTTCTTGAGTGTGGAATAATGAAAAAAGGTTCTCTCTTGCTAGTTATTAGTAATTGCGTTATATATTCTTAGGGCGATTCCAGGCTGCTGATCGTTCAGAGTTGATAAAGACCACAGAAAACATAGATGTGTCAATGGACATGAAGCCTTCCTGGACCACCAGAGATGTGGCACTTTCAGTGCACCGGGCCTTCAGGTGGCTGCTGTTGTTGAACTTTCTTAAAACAAATGTTACATGGGTTCCATAATTTAAAAAAAAGTCTTGGTTATTCAATACCATTAACAAAATTGGCAACTTAAAATGGTGGGTAGGTATATTTTTTAAATGTTCCATTGGAATTAAGTGATCTGCCTATCAGTGTAAGCAAAAAGGAAAAGCTTGTTTTTACTTTTCATGAAATATTGAATTTTATTCTTATATGTGAAGAGATTTAAAAAGTATTTTAGCTTTTTACTTCAGTAATTCATGTATAATAATTAAACCTTTTTCCATTCAGGATGATTGGTCTCTTTTCTCATGGATTCTTGGCTGGCTGTGCTGTGTGGAATATTGTTGTGATATATGTTCTTGCAGGAGATCAGCTATCTAACCTCTCAAACTTTCTACAACAATACAAGACCCTAGCGTATCCATTCCAGAGTCTTCTCTACTTGCTTTTGGCTCTAAGTACAATTTCAGCTTTTGACAGGTAACACCGTTGTGATTGCAGATCCCTCTAACTTTTCTTCAGGAGGAAATGTTGAGCAAAATGTGTCACTGACTGTGACAGTTTTCAAAATAGAATTGTAGGATATTAATATTACTTTAACATTTTTTAAGCCAGTCTGTTTCTGTTTTTTGGGGGGGGATAGAAATACTGTGAACAAAATATCTCGAAAAGTTTTAATCCATTCCAGCATCAACTCATAAGTCCAAAATTTCATTCAAATATAATCAACTCAAAAAGTCCCAAATATCATCTTCGAAATCAACTAAATCAGGTATAGGTAAGACTCAGGGTACTGTATTAGTTTTCTAGGGCTGCTGTAACAAAGTACCACACACTGGCTGGCGTAAAACAACAGAAATTTATTCTCTCACAGTTCTGGAGGCTAGTAGTCTGAAATCAAGTTGTGGCCAAGGTTGGTTCCTTTTTGGAGGCCTCTGAGGGAGAGTCTGTTCCATGCCCCTCCCCTAGCTTCCAGTGATTGCTGGCAGTCCTTGGCATTCTTTGGCTATTGATATTGTATCACTCCAATATCTGCCTCTGTCATCACATGGCACTCTTCCCTGTGTATCTCGTGTCTGTGTCTCTTCTCTTATAAAGGACACCAGTCATATTGGGTTAGGGTTCATCCTAATGACCTTATCTTTATAACATCTGCAAAGACCTTGTTTCCAAATAGGGTCACATTCACAAGTACCAGGGGTTAGGAGTTCAACATATCTTTTTGGGAACATAATTCAGCCCATTTAAAAAACATCTAGTTATAGCTCAATGATACAGGTAATAGAAAGAGATAGAAGCTAATGAAATTTTGCAGATCAAGTTTAATTTGTTTCTTCAGGATGTCTTAACTCTATAGGAATGTTGCCTAAATTAGTCTTCTAGTTAGATGTTTTATGTGGCTTTTGTAAATAAAATATTTTTCATGTGTAGTAAGTATAAACTGTAGCTACTTAAAGCCTAGTAGTAAACAGTGTATGTGGTAGCATTAAAATAGAGAAGGAAAAAACTATAGTCGGGAAAGTAAAGTTTTGTTAAGAAGTTTACAATTGCACTGTGACAAGACACTTTTGTATTTTCTAGGATTGACTTTGCTAAAACATCAGTAGCAATCCGAAATTTTTTTGCCTTGGATCCAACAGCTTTAGCATCTTTCTGTGAGTAAAGACTTTAATTTGATTAACTATGTAATACTTGAGTTTACTGTAATTTTGAACTAGGAAAAATATAATTTTATTTTTAAAAAAGTTTTATATTATTGCTCCTTATAAACTTTGCCTATAGATGTTCAGTGAATTTGTAATTAAAACATGGTAGGCATAATTTTAATAGAATTATGTTTCAGTAGAGGTTCATTAAATAACTTATAAAAGTTTTATTTGTTGCTTTATATTACTTAATTTTTAGCTTTTATACTTTCTACTTGACATTAAACAGATTGAGCTGGTATGGCCTTTTAGTAACAAACACTTTTATATCTTTCTGATAATTTTGATAATTTGATAATTTTGTTCTAAATTATGAGAATATTAATAAAACTAGTTTTAGGACTTTGAGCAAGTCATTTAATTTTCTAAAAGATCTTATAAGTTCTTGTCGGTTCTAATGATGAAATAGTGAGCATCTCAAAAGATCCCTCTGCACCTGTGTTCTCAAAAAATGATATAAGGATATTAAGCCCACTGAAATTGGTCAAATGAATTTCTTTTATATCATCATTCACCAAAGTAACAGATTATTTTTGATCTTAAAGTAATCTATAAATTCGAAATAAACCAGGCTGTTAAAAATTACTAGTAATTTCATTTGTCTTTTTCTCAGTGTACTTTACTGCTCTTATACTATCTCTGAGTCAGCAAATGACAAGTGACAGAATCCACCTTTACACACCTTCTTCTGTTAATGGTAGCCTCTGGTAAGAATTCACAATGACATTAGCAATTATAAACGGCAACAGCAAACAATGGGAGTAATGGTATTTTTCTTAATCTTCCTCTCTTTTTCATGTTTTCATCTATATATAATAATGAAGGCCCTGTTTTTGTTTCCAAAACTATGGCAAGAAAATACCTGTTCTTTTGGTTAACAGATAACTATAGTTATATACATCTGCATTTTTAATGAAATGTCTTCTTTTAAAAATCTGTTTTAGTTCTTCAAGTTACTGCTTTAAAATGAGTCATCACACAGTGGGCTGGAGGAACTCTACATCCTTCCCTCCAATCAGGGAGCCTGTCCCCAGAGCAGTGGTGGGTGTGTGTAGTGAGGGTAGATTCAGAAAACCAAGCAATGCCAGAAAGAGCAAGATAGGGAGAGCCAACATCTGCAGACCGGTGCCCAGCCATGAGGCTGACACAATGGCTGAGATTCCAGTTCCTAAAACTCAGATGGGCAGTCTTTTCTAAGAGAGTGGCTAGGGGTATGGAGTAAGAGAGAAAGGAAACATACTTCATTGATGAGTAATGTCATGGTAGTTGGAAGGGAAACTTTTAGAAAATTTTCTTGGGAATGATAACTTTCTATTTATATTAATGCGTAGAGCAGATCTGTTTAGAGTTCAAATAACCTTTGAACCCTTGTTCTCATGATATATATCATGTATTTTATAGGGAAATAAAATTTTTTTCATGCCTTGTTATTTCTCTAGGAGAGGACTGTTATTTTAAGTTCATAAAATAGGTGCATTTGGATATATGAAGCAAAAATGAAGACATTTCTAATGAATATTTCTACATCTTTAGGGCAGCAGGAATTGAGGAACAGATTCTCCAGCCATGGATTGTGGTGAATCTGGTCGTGGCTCTTCTGGTTGGATTATCTTGGCTTTTCTTGTCTTATAGGCCAGGCATGGATCTTAGTGAAGGTATTAAAGAAAAAATAGTATAAAAATATCTGAAATCTTTTATAATGATTTTACAAATCTTCTTTTAATGTGGATAGCATATGATATTCCAATAACAAATAATTATTTAAATTAAAATGATATAAGAAGAATGGAAAGGATTCTTACGCCTGTAATCCTAGCACTCTGGGAGGCCGGGGCAGGAGGATTGCTTGAGGCCAGGAGTTCGAGACCCATCTGAGCAAGAGCAAGACCTGTCTTTACAAAAAATAGAAAAATTAGCCAGGCATGGTGGCCCACACCTGTAGTCCCAGCTACTTGGGAGGCTGAGGCAGGAGGATCACTTGAGCCCAGGAGTTTGAGGTTGCAGTGAGCTATGATGACACCACTGCACTCTAGCCCAGGTGATAGAGTGAGACCTTGTCTCAACAACAACAAAAAACCCCAAAACAACAACAACAAAAAAAGCAAAAAAGAATGGAAGTAAAGTGTATAACAAGAAGCAGGAGGAGTGCCTAGGAGAGCTGGAGTCTAGAAGTACTTAGTGAGGGGCTTCTGTGGCCCTTGTGCATATTTGGGAAATATTTCTTCTCTTGGAACCCTTCAAGTAATTTGTAGAAAGTCTTTGCTCTTCACTTTTCTTAGTCTCCTTCTGATGAAAGCATCTCTTAAATTGAAATAAATCATACTTCATCTGTGTAGCCTCTCAGACACATATTCAAGTGAAATATTCTTACCTCCTCCTGTGCTTAGCCAAAATCCTTAACCCTTCATTGTCTAACAAAGTGTTTAGTAGTCTTATCTTTAACGTGCTCAGTGTGCAGTGAGATTCACTAATCTCTAGTCCTTACACCCCTTTTGGAACTCCTGAAGAAGAGGAATCATATTAGCACACTGCTAATCCTTTAGCACTGCTTTAGGAATTGCTTACTATTTGTATTGTAAATTGTATTTCCTTGACAGGTGTTCCACAATTTCATATTTGAATTTTTTTTAACCACTATACAAATGAGGATCTTGAATATCTTTTATGGATATTTTCCGGACTTTGGTTATTGTAATATTTTTGATTTGATCAACTAATTATAACCTATCTGTCTCAGAAGTCTTAGGATGGAGAATCTTCCCAACATTTCCATTTATAAAAACCACAACAAAGAATATAATTTCCTTGTGTATTTCCATTCATGAGTGTACCTTTTTGCATTGTAACTCTCTTGTTTCTCCACTGAATATTGTGTTGCTTTATTCCTTTTGATGTATTTAAAGTATTTAAAAAATCTTCTTAGGCTTTATGTATTTTACTTTTTTTCTTAAGAATTTTTCATCTAATACTTAGAGGACTTTATTTTACTAGATTCTTAAGGTTTTCTTTTTCTGTATTTATTGGTATTTTAATCAATTACATATCTATGCTAAGTAATATTTAAATGCAGAAATGTCAACTAATGACATTCTACACTGTGGTTGGGATTGAAGCTACATTCAGCCGGGTTGTGCAGTATTCAGTCTAACTCACAAAGTGTGTTGCTTAGTAAATATACCCAGAATCCTGCTCTCTTTTCAGGCCATGTGAGTCACATAACATGTGGATTAAAAAAGTAAATATAAAATGAGGATGATAATACCTAGTTTATTGGATTGTTTTGGTGATTAAATGGGATAACACATTTAAAGTATCCTGGCATATGCCTGTTTTTAGTCCCAAGTCCTTCCTCTGTATCTTTCCTCTACATTTTAGATTATCTGATCACTGTAGAATTAGACCTTTTAGCTGCTTAATGATCCTGGATTCTCTAAGTAACTTAAATTTCCCGGTAAGATTTTCTTATATTGTCTCCATTATATATGTTTTATTTTTTCTGGAGTTCATAATAAATTTAAAACTTCAACATTTTAAAATACAAAACTTGTGCATTTATTATTAACTCACCTTTTAAATCATATTTCACTGTCAAGAATTCACACTTGTACTTGAAGGCTTTCTATTACCGTATATTATGTCAGTATCTCAAAAGACTGTTTATTACTGAGCTATAAAACTCCTTTTGAAGCACTAGGAAACCATTTTAAGTACATGTTCATTTTCTTCTCCAGAGTTAATGTTCTCTTCTGATGTGGAAGAATGTCCTGATAAAGATAAAGGAATCAAAGCCTCTTCATAATACCAACTCACCTTCAGAGGAATAATGACCCAGTATTTTTCCCATTTTTGTTTTTAAATGTATTTTTATAAGATGTGTATATGTTTATTTTAATAGATTTTTTGATTATATAATACTGAAACATTTCTCAAGATTATGAAAAATGTTAAAATTATATCTGCTATTTATACCCAAACATTAATTTCTACAGCATTATCATCTTAATGACAAAGGAGATAATGAGCTAGAAACCAGCAGGTGAAAGTGTTTATTTCTTTTTCTCAAATGAGTTGTATTTATAATCATTATCTTAAAAAGCACTAATTCAGAAAAAGCCATAATGTTAGTGTTATAAAATATATATCAGGTTTAAACATAAATTTAAAGAATAGGGTAGAAGGGAAAAAGGCCTTCATTATTTATTTTTGATGTCTCCTTACTGAATAAATTGAAATATGAAATTTGTCTTTTCTGAAACTGTCTTACCATATTGTATATCATGTAATAATTATATGTATTTTAGCTTTAAAGATGCTTTATATCATGGGTAATAAAAAGGAAATGTATCTTTTTGTTTGAAAAGTTTTATAACCTAAAAAGTTACTTCTCTGTAAAATCTGTACTAGTGGTTTCCATATCTGGTTGCACATCAGGATTATGTAGGGCAGTGGTCCCCATCCTTTCTGGCACCAGGGACTGATTTCATGGAAGACAATTTTTTCCATGGACCGGGGGTGGGAGATGGTTTCGGGATGATTCAAGTGCATTACATTTATTTTGTAGTCATACCTCTCTGCTAATGATAATCTGTATTTGCAGCTGCTCCCCAGCACTAGCATCACCACCTCTGCTCCACCTCAGATCATCAGGCATTAGATTCTCATAAGGAGCATGCAACCTAGATCCCTTGCATGTGCAGTTTACAGTAGGGTTCGTGCTCCTATAAGAATCTAATACCGCTGATCTGACAGGAGGCAGAGCTCAGGTGGTGATGCACGCGATGGGGAGTGGCTGTAAATACAGATGAAGCTTCATTTGCTTACTCGCCCTCTGCTCACCTCCTGCTGTGTGGCCCGGTTCCTAACAGGCCACGGACTGGTACCAGTCCACAGCCTGGGGGTTGGGGACCACAGATGTAGGGAGCCTTAAAAAACATGTAGGAAAAGAGAAGCTGAGCAGGCCCAGAGCTCAGGGGAGTAAAGGAGAAGCCTGTGAGCCTGTTGGGCTGACACTCCCAATTGATCTCTGCAGTACCCTTTCCTCTGTCTCTTTTTTTTGAGCAACAAGAAATGTGAGTGGAAATTCACTATCCCTATTCTCAAGCTCTTTGTCAGAGAGATCGTTGTCATTCTGGAAATCGCACTCTTGAGGTGGGTCTTGCACTGGAAAAGGTCTCTTCAGAGCTATATCCAGTGGTGTCTCAATTGGTATCTGTCAGATCCTGGAGCTCAAGACAATGATAAGACTTGCTATGGGAAAAAGTGTCTCAAAGGCTGTTGAACACATCAGTAAAACTGCCCTGATTAGCAGACAACTGAATGTGGTGGAGCAGAGAGGATTGACAAATTGGTGATAGAGATGGATGGCCCTGAGAATAGCTCTAAATTTGGTGTGAGCCCCATACTAGGAATATCTTTTGCAGTCTGTGAGGCCGGAACTGCCGAAAAGGGGTTCTCCCTGCTATCACAGAATTGTGAATTTATTGGGAATTGTGAATCATTTTGCCGGCTTTCACTGTGATCAGCAGTGGTTCTCATTCTGGCAAGAAGCTGGCAGCGTATGAGTTCATGATCTTCCCTGTTAAAAAACTTCAGGGAAGCCATGCTCATTAGAGCTGAGGCTTACCACAATTCAGCAGTGTCATCAAGTAGAATATGAGAAAGGTGCTATCAATGTGGAGGATTGTGGTGGGCTGAATAGTGTCCCCCAGTGAAGTCCATGTCCTAATCCCTGGAACCTGTGAATATATTACTTTTGGCAAAAGAGCTTTTGCAGATATGATTAAGGTAATGAACCTTGAAATGAGGAGTTTATCCTCTATTATCTGGGTGGCCCGGTGTAATTTCATGAGTGCTTAAAAGCAGAGAAGAGAAACTTTCATATCTGTGGTCAAAGAAATAGGTCAGAAAGTTGTGGTGTTGCCAGCTTCGAAGGTGGAGGAGGGGGCCACTAGCCTAGGGATGTGGATGACCTCTAGAAGCTGAGCGTGGCCCTTGGTTGACAGCCAGTACGGAAATGGATCTCAGTCCCATAACTGCAAGGAACTGAATTCTGCCAGCATCTTAAATGAGCAAGGAAACAGGTCTTCCCCTAGAACCTCCAAAAAGAATGCAGCTCTGTGGACACCTTGATTTTGGCCTGGTGCCTCCCGCGTAAGACTTTTGACATACAAAACTATAAGATAGCAAATGTGTGTTGACTAAGCTGCTAAATTTGTGGTAATTTGTTATGGCAGCAATAGAATGCTAAGAGAGGGTTGGTGGGAGTTTTGCTGCTTACATGCTAGAGAATAAAGAAGACTGGAGTTGCTAAGGAATGCAATTGGAAAAGCTGGCTACATTGACAATATTGTAATTGGCATGGGCATAGTTGCCTTGAATTCTTTCAGATCTGGGAAATACAACCTAGACTTCAAATCTCCTGATGACCCCAGGAGGTACAAAATCCTGAGAAGCTGGTGGACCAGTACAAGTCCTTCATCAGGGAAATCCCAGTGGTGTCTATCAAAGATTCCTTTGACCATGATGATTGGGAAGCTTGGGAAAAGTCCATTGCTAATGTCTCCAGGAGGTAGGGAATGATCTCGCAGTGACTAACTTGAGGCATGTTGCTAGGGCTGTGGATGAGAATTCATGCAACTTTCTCTAGCTTCTAGTGGACCAGGTTGGTGTGCAAGCTGGTCCAATTCAATAGGTAGTGCATCATGACTCACTGACTTAAGATGCTTTTATTGTCAACCTGGTGGTGAGGCAATGCACTGGACAGATTACATAGGGACTCCTGCCAGTTAGAATCCTTGGCTAGGTACAAAGAACTCAGATTTCTAGAAAGAAGTCCTAGCCAATTAGGCTTTGAGCAGGAAAGTCCCTGAAATTTTCAAGCACTAGCCAGTTGAGTAGACTTCTCCTCCTGAACTAAACACGGGCAGCTCAAGGCATCAGACCAAAATGCATGGGGGCTGCATAGTTAACTCCTTTATCCATCATGATGTTCTCAGTGCCTCATTAAAATTGCTATGCCAGAAGCCAAATTTGATCAACTGGAACCTCACTGGGGGTCCTAGCTTTGTAATCACATGATTGGCTCAAAATCATCATTTTTCTCACCTTTATCCCACATCAAGTAGGTTAGTGATAGTAGAGTTTCTGAGGTGTCTATAGGCAAGATCCTCAGTGGAGTTTTTCTAGTTGCAAAATAAAGTATTCAGTAATACCTGTCTGTCCTCTCCCCTCCCTTCCCCTCCGAGAGAACAAAGCATCTCCTCCTCAGAGATTCACATTCAATAGGTCTGAGGTAGTGCCTGGACAACTACATTTTAAAAAAGGCACACTTGGTGATTGTGATGTAGCCATTAGAGTAGACAGCATCTGGGACCTCTGGCTTACATAAACCAGTTGTAATTTATTCTGAAACTTAAAGCTCAGACTGTGATAGATGATTTGACCTTGGTCAAATTGCTAAGTTTGTGGGAGGACAAAAAAAATGAAAAAAATGAGTATAACTTTGTATCTGCCTTCTAGAGGCTCATAATCTAGTTGGAGAGACAAAGGCATAGGAGTAGAAGAATCTAGAAAAGAATCATAGGTAAAGTTGAGTGTGAGCTTTATTTATAGGATGGATGGGACTTCTGGTGGAGATGGGGACTGAGAGAAAGACCATACACATGAGTGAGCCCTGAGAGCTTTTTACCTGGAAATCATCAAACAAAAATGTTGAAAGTATAATAGCAACTGTAATCTAGATCAACCTGGATTTAATAATTGTTAAAATTTTGCCTCATTGCTCTTTATTTGTACATCCCCCTATTTTCTTTTGGAACCTTTTGAAAATAAGTTGTTCATATCATGGCACTTCACCCAAATATTTCAGCATGCATCTTCTAAATATAAGGACATTTGTTTTTGTAAGCACAATATCATTAAAACAACTGGAAAACAATTTTACAATACCTACTATCCAGTCCATTCTCAAACGTCCCCAGTTGTCCCTCAATATTTAGTCAATGTTTACACATTTCATTCTGTTGTTAGCTCTCTTATCTCTTAATTTAAACTGGTTCTCTCTACCTTCTTTTCTCCGCTACTTTTTTTTTTTTTTTTAGCTCTGTTCTGGTTTCTGAATACTCCATGACATTTTTTAATGAAAAATTTCACTAAGATAAGTGTGGATCCACGTAATCGTAAGAAATAATACAGGGAGATCTTTTGTATACTTTGCCAGTGT
Organism: Daubentonia madagascariensis; assembly: GCA_023783475.1. Classification (NCBI taxonomy): domain Eukaryota; kingdom Metazoa; phylum Chordata; class Mammalia; order Primates; family Daubentoniidae; genus Daubentonia; species Daubentonia madagascariensis. Next base: position 9,474,239 of record JAKFHU010002088.1, read on the forward strand.
CCCCTAACGATAAAATTTTGCAAAACCATAGTGTAATATCACAAGGATATTGACATTGATGGAACTCATCCATCTTATTCAGATTTCCCCAATTTTACTTGTACTCGTATGTGTGTTTCAAGTTCTATACAATTTTATCACTTGTGTAAATCTGTGTATCTACCACCACAGTAGAGAGATTAAACAGTTCCCCAAACCATGTTGCAATCCCCTATGTTGTCCTTTCATAACTACATCCACCTCCTTCCTGCACTGCTCTCCCTGTACCCCTAACTCTAATCTCTGGCAACCATTAAGCTGTCTTCTATTTCTAAAATTTTTTCATTTAAATAATGTTATAAATTGAATTATATGGTTTGTAATCTTTTGGAATTGGCTTTTTTTCTTCTCAGTATAATTCCCTGCAGATTCACCCAAGTTGTTGTGTCCAATAGTTCATTCCTTTTTATTGTGGAGTAGCACTTTAAAGTATATATGTACTTCAGTTTGTTTTACCTTTCACCAGTTGAAGGATATCTGGGTTGATTCCAGTTTTTGGCTATTATGAATAAAGCTGCTATGATCATTAATGTACAAGTTTTTGTGTGAACATAAGTTTTCATTTCTCTGAGATAAATGCCCAGAAGTGAAATGTATGGGGTGTATGGTAGTTGCATGTTTAGTTTTTTAAGAAACTGCCAAACTGTTTTCTAGAGTGGCCGTACCATTCTATTATATATTCCCATGACAATTTTTTTGAGGAGTCTAAGCCAGTTTTGCTTTAGAGCATCCCACTTACATTTTGAATTGTCTGCCTTTTTCCTAATGGTGTCATTTAATTTGTTTCTCAGTCTTCTCTGGAGGTTTGATTAGATTTAGGTTAGATTTTTTTAAATAACAAGATTACTTCATCTATGATGCTGTATACTTTATGTTACATAATGTGAACCTTAAGGACATCAGAGTGAGCTGGTGGACAGCAAGTCTCATTGGCACAATAATTCAAACACCACCCAGCATAGATCCAAAATAACACACATGTATTAAGGGCCTTGGGATATTGGGCCATGTGCCCTGAAGGTGAGGATCAGGTTCCTGACCCCAAAGAACTCTATCTTTTGAGATTAGCAACTAATAGTGTGAGCCTATTAATAGGATGTGAAAGTTGTCAGAATCAAAATGGAGTCACTTGTGTTAAAAACCCTGGCAAACAGAGCCAGGGAAGGCCATGAAAGGAGGGTTCTCATGCACAGATGTCTGATGACAAGAACCATCATAAAAGACTGCAAAAACCACCCCTTGCACAAAGGTCATCACACCCCTACACACACACAAAAACTTCTGAGAGGACATTTGCTCAGCATCTGCCTGTCCAACCTTGGACTGACACCATCCTTATTATTTATTGATCCTTGTAGCCAAGGATAATTATCTCAAAACAATTATGTAATCTCCATTTTTGCTTTAGAAACCTTTGTCTTCCTTTACCTCCCTGAACACACACACTTTACTATGGCACTTGTATTCCCATTGCAACGCCTATTCCTGAATAAACATCATTTTCTTTTAGAGCTTCTTCCTCTCTGTTTGTTATTTAGGTTGACAAGGGATATGCCAAGTAGTAGCTTGGAGGCAGCAGTTAATTCTGCTTCTGAGGTATGTGTATGGGGTTATAAGACTTAACCAAACGTTTGTACCCCTGTAATATCCTGAAATAAAAAAATATATAAAAATTTTTTAAAAGATTAAAAAAAAGACTTAACTGAAACTGATGTTTGAGCTCGCTTGCAGCAGACCCTCCAGGGTCGCTAAACTCGCACGCCCCTTCACTGCCCCTGCGCGGGGGCCAGGCTTGAACTAGTCGCGCGAGGCTGCGCACGCGGGAAAAGCGCGGGAGAGGCGGTGGGAGGGCCGCGCCTGCGCAGTAGGGTAGCGGGCCGTCGGTTAGGCGAGAGCAGGCCCCGGAGGATGGAGGGATGGAGCCGCGGCAAGACCCAAGTAGGCCTGCCAACACAACTCAGAACCGCGGCGGGCGGGTCCATTCCCTGTACACTGCACCTATACTTCAGAGAAGTCCCAGTGGCAACCCAGACAACGTGCACTTCGGAGGGTCAGAAGTTTCTTCCAGCCGTCTCACCCAGTACCACGGCCAACAGGACACCGGGAGCCGGCTGCTGAAAGTAAGTGGGGGGCTGGCCGCAGCCGGAGCCGGGGTCCAGCGGAGTGTGCCCCCTGCCCGACCGCCTGGAGGGCGGGGAAGGGGTTAAGGGGGTCCGTGCATGCAGATTGAGGGAGACCTGCCCTGAATTGGGAGGTGCTGATAACCTGAGGAAGAGTTTCCTTGTGGGACCTTGGGCATTTATTTAACTTGTCAGAGCCTCGTTTTATTAACTGTTAAATAAAGACAATTAGTACCTACCTTACTTAAAGGATAACTGAAGGAGGTAATGACATAAAGTGCTTAGCACAGGACAAAGGACAAAGTAAAGAGTCAGTAAAAGTTAGCAGCTGTCGTCATCATCATTGTCATTGGGATTTCATTTATATGGTTAAAGGGCTAAACTCCAGAAACTTTGGTTACCTCATTTTTGTTCCTGAGGCTCACACAGAGTAAACCTGCAGAAGCAGATCTTCATCGTGTTTGCAAAGAGAATTGCTGGCTTCCTGAAACTCTTGAGGTCACAGCTGTATTTAGTGCTACCACTAGAGCATGGAGACATAAATGGCAAAGGGAAATCAAATTGAAACTCACTGTTTCAAAATTGTTAGAGGATATTGGGAAATTTTAAATCCTCTGTTGGTCTTCAGTTATTAAGAAATAGAACAAATAAAAGTATTTATCAGGAAACAAATGGTATGCAAAAAGATGATGTCCTTCTCTGTAAAATTAAGGAGTTGAATTACTTGATTTCTAAGGTATCCTCCTAATTCCAAAAATTTAGAATACTCTTGAAGTATTGTTATGATAAAATGATAGCATATTAGGTATTAGCTATAGGATAATAGGAAAAATCACAAATGTTGTATAAGAGAGAGATGCTTGGAAATCTAGGCCATAGAATGTGTTTCTTGTGTGTCCTCTTAAGGAATTTGGACTTTATTCTACAGAATGGTGATTTCCAATTTTTTTGAAGTTATGAGGATCCCTTTTCAATGTAAAAAAACCTCCCCTCCAGAAAGTAGCTGGCTCTTTATTATGCACTGGTTGGGAAAAATCTATAATGACAAAAGCTACAATGTAGGAATGGTATTTTTAATGGAATTTGCTTCAGACTAGTGTTTCCTTTGGTTCTTGGATCACCGGTATCCAGATCTTCTGGGGGTACTTGTTAAAATGTAGATTCCTGAGCCTCCCTCTTAGACCTACTTAATCAGAAAGGTGGGGCTCCAGGAATGTGCTCAAATTTTAAACTATTTTAGGTTATTCTTAGACAGATTCATGTTTGAGAATCACTATAGATGGGGGAAAAAGATAGGCATTGATGTGGGCATTGTAGATTGAGGGTATAGGATGGAGAAGGAAGTAAGTAGAGCCAGAAGAGTTGGATGAATTGGGTGAAAGAAAAGGAGAGATAAGTGACTAGAGGTCTCAAAGAGATTTTTTGAAAAGGTTTATTGAAGGTAAGTTACTAAGAGAAGTGGAAGGATTAGCTAGACATAGTACTCAGACCAAGGAATATTGTTGTTTATGACTTCAGTAAAAATGTGGACAATCTACCCCACGCTTTGTAGTGTCAGTTCTTTGAATCTCCTTAATTTCTTTTAGCAGCTCACTGCAATTCTACTTCTTGGACCTTGTCTTCACTCTTGTGGTTTCATCTCTTAAATCCTGAAATCTAGTATTCTACTTCCTAACCTCTCATTACTTTATTTATTAGCCCTATTCTTTGAAATATATGCCAAATTTTGTGCTAGACACTGAGGATACAACAGTGAACAAGACAGGCAGAGCACCTTGCCTTAGGAAGCTTACATTCAAACTGCAGAGACAGTTACAGGTTATGCTGTGTTCCAAAGGAAATAAAAAGGGCATTTAATTGTGGTGGAGGGACAGATAGTACTTTGAATAGGGGATCACAGAAGGCCTGAGGAGATGGCTTTTAAGGGAAAACCTGAACAATGATCTTAGGCTAGCGATTTAAAGAGTTGGAGGGAGAGTATTAAGAGGGAATAAACAAGTGTGAAGTTTCTGCAGAGGAATAAAATTTGAAACGTTCAAGGAACGTAGTGAATGAAAGGGAGAGTGTCATGAGATGAGCTATAACCTATCTTTTTGTATGCTTAAGGCCCTTAAAATTTTTTTGTGTGTGTGTGAATTGGTTGAAGTCATTTATTTTTTATTTTTTATTTTTATTTTTTTTTTAACTTTAGAGGTTTCTTTTTTTTTTTTAATTTATTTTTTTATTTTCTGAATATCATGGGGGTACAACACTTTGGCCATACACATTGCCCCTGTTCTGCCCGTGTCAGAGCCACAATCGTGGTCATCCCCCAAACTGTGCTCCCCACATCCATTCAGTGAGAGTTTTTCCCATCCCTTCCACCCCCTGAAGTCATTTTTTTAATCTGATTTTTGTTCTTTCCCTCCTCAATTTTTCAAAAGTTCTTTAATTATAGGGATATTAGACTTCATGTGTGATATGTGTCACAAATATTTTCTCACAGTTCAACAGTTGTCTTTTGAATGCTTATAGTGCTTTTTGCTATGCAATTCTTATTTCATTGATTTTTAAAAATTGTTTTTCTATTCTTTATTTTGTTTGTTTCTGCTCTAATGTGTATTGTTTCTTTCCTTCTGCTAATTTTGGGCTTACTTTGTTCCTTTTTTTATCTAGTTATTTGAGGTATAAAATTAGGTTATTTGCCTGAGATCTTCTTTTTTGATGTAGACATTTGTTGCCATAAACTTCTCCCTTAGAACTGCTTTTGCAGCATCCTGTAAGTTGAGGTATGTTGTGTTTCCATTTTTGTTTGTCTCAAAATATTTTTTTGATTTCTCTTTTGATACCTTCTTTGATGCATTGGTTGCTCAGAAGATTGTTGTTTAATTTCCACATATTTGTGAATTTCCCACATTTCTTTCTGTTATCGATTTCCAGTTTCATGCCATTGTGGTCAGAAAAGATACTTGGCATAATTTCAGTCTTCTTAAATTTGTTAAGACTTGTTTGTAACCTAATATGTGATCTATCCTGGAGAATGTTCTATTAGTGCTTGAGAAGAATGTACATTCTTCTACTGTTAGATAAAATGTCTGAATATTAGGTCCATTTGGTCTAAAGTGCAGTTAAAGTCTAATGTTTCCTCATTGATTTTCTGTCTGGATGATCTATTCGTTACTGAAAGTGCAGTATTGAAGTCTGCCACTATTATTGTATTGCTGTTTCTCCCTTCATGTCTATTAATACTTGCTTTATATATTTAAGTGCTCTTATATATTGGGTGCATATATATTTACAATTACTATATCCTTTTGATGAGTCGACCCCTTTATCGTTATATAATGACCTTCTTTGTCATTTTATAGTTTTGACTTAAAGTCTATTTTTTCTGATATTAAGTGTAGCTACCCCTGTTCTCTTTTGGTTTCCATTTGCATGGACAATAAGCCTATGTGTGTCTTTAAAGCTGAAGTGAGTTTCTTATAGGTAGCATATACTTTGATCTTGTTTTTTTGTTTATTTTCAATTCCATTCAACCACTCTTATGTTTTTTGATTGGAGAATTTAATCCATTAACATTTAAAGTAATATTGATATGTAAGGACTTACTATTGCCATTTGTCAATTATTTTCTGGCTATTTTTTAGTTATTTTATATTTTTCTTCCCCTCTTGCTGTCTTCCTTTGTGATTTGATGATTTTCTGTAATGGTATGCTTTGATTACTTTCATTTTATTTTTTGTGTATCTACTATGGGTTTTTGCTTTGTGGTTATACTTCATACCTTACATAAAACATCTTATAGTTATAGCAGTCTGTTTTAAGCTGATAGCAACTTAATTTTAATTACATACAAAAATTCTTCCCTTTTGCTATCCCCACCATTTTATGTTTTTGATGTCACTATTTATCTTTTTATACTGTGTGTCCATTCACAAATTATTATAACAATAATTATTTTTATATAGGTCATTAAATATGAAGTGTCCAATTTCAAATCCAAAATGTAGTTTATTATATCTCAAACAAGAAGCAGTACAATTAATGAAGTATGTGCCTAAACTATCAACACAGTTTTGCCATCCTAACAGTAGCTTGTTTATGCCAGCAGCAAAGAAGCCTGGAGAGCAAGTGGCAATGAAATCATGAAAGGGGTTTTCCACAGCTTGTTGACAGTTGAATATTTTTCCTTGCAAGAAGTGGTCCAAAACCTGGAAGAAGTGGTAGTCAGTTGGTGCAAGGTCTTGTGAATACTGTGGATGACAGAGAGTTTCCAAGTCCAGTTTCTGTAGTTTGACCAGTGTTGTTTGTGCGACATGTGGTCGAGTGTTGTCTTGCAAAAGGATTGGCCTATCTCTATTGACCAATCTTGGCTGCTTAATCGCAAGCATCCTCATCATTTCATCTAATTGGTTGCAGTAGACATCTGCTGTAATCGATTGACGAGGTTTTATGAAGCTGTAGGGGATGATACCAGCACTGGACCACCAAACAGACACCATTAGCTTTTTTTTGATGAATATTCGGTCTTGGACTGTGTTGTGGCACTTCATCTTTATCCAACCATTGTGCCAAATGTTTGCAATTGTCAGAAAGAATCCATTTTTCATCACATGTAACAATACTGTGGTTTGCCTTTATGTCATCACAGCAAAGAAAGACAAGCTTCAAGATGATTTCTCTTCTGACGCTTGTTTAATTCATGAGGAACCCATCTATCCACCTTCTTTACCTTGCCCATTTGTTTCCAATGGTCCAATATTGTTGGAATAGTAACATCAAACCTTGCTGCTAATTCATGAGTAGGTTGAGATGGATTTGCTTCCACTACAGCTTTTAGCTCATCATTATCCACCTTGGTCTCAGGTCACCCACGCGGCTCATTTTCAAGATTTAAATCACCAGAACAGAACTTCTTAAACCATCCATGTACTATTCATTCATTAGCCCATACTTCCCAAGCACTTTGTTGATATTTCGAGCTGTCTGCACTGCATTGGTTCCACAATGGAACTCACATTTGAAAATAACATGAATTTTTGACTTATCTATGGTTTCACAAAAATTGTTCTAAAAAAAATTTGAAAGATAATCACAAGCCAAAATGTGTGTTTGAAAGACTGAGTATGTACCTGCACAATAAACATAAAACAAGAAGTGTCAAAGTGGAATGTCAGAGATAACAACTGTTAAACCTACTACTTAAGGAAATTGGACATTTTATACATAATAACCTAATACTACTTTTGTCTTTTAACCTTTATACTGGAATTAACTGATTTATAACCCTCCATTACAGTATTAGAGTATTCTGAATTTGACTACATACTTACCTTTACCAGTGATTTTTATACTTTCGTATGTTTTCATGTTACTAATTAGTGTCTTTTCATTTCAGCTTGAAGAACTCCCTTTATCATTTCTTTTTTTATTGATACATAATATTTTATGTATTTGTGGGGTATATATGAGTATTTGTTAAATGCATAGAATGTGTAGTGATAAAGTCAGCATACTTGGCAAATACCTCACCTTGAGTATTTATCATTTCTATGTGTTGGGAACATTTCAAATCCTCTCTTTTAGCAACTTTGAATATACAATGTTGCTAAGTATAGTCACCCTACTCTGCTATGGATGGTTAGAATTTATATCTTCTATCTAAGTGTTTGTACCCATTAACCAATCTCTCCTCATTCCTCCTCCCACCCACACACCATTCACAGCCTCTAGTATCTATGATTATATTCTCTACCTCCATGAGATTGACTTTTTTAGTGCCCATGTACGAGTGAGAACATGCAAGATTTGTTTTTTTGTGCCTGGCTAATTTCACTTAGCATAATGACCTCCAGTTCTATCCATGTTGTTGCAAATGACATGATTTCATTCTCTTTTATGGCCAAATAGTATTCCATTATGTATATATATACACTACATATTCTTTATCCATTTGTCTCTTGATGGACACTTAGGTTGATTCCATTTCTTTGCTACTATGAATAAAGCTGCAATAAAGATGTGAATGCAGATGTCCCTTTGATATACTAATTTCTTTTCCTTTGGATAAATGCCCAGTACTGGGATTGCTAGATAGCATGGTAGTTCTATTTTTAGTTTTTTGAGAAATCTCCATATTGTTTTCCATAGTGGATGTACTAATTTACATTCCTATCAACAGTGTATGAGTGTTCTTTTCTCTACATCCTTGCCAGCATCTGTTGTTTGTCTTTTTAGTAACAGCCATTCTAACTGGGGTAAGTTGATATCTCATTGTGGTTTTGACTTGCATTTCCCTCATGATTAGTGATATTGAATATTTTTTCATACACCTATTGGCCATTTGTGTGTCTTCTTTTGAGAAATGTCTATTCATGTCCTTTGCCCACTTTTTATTTTTTTATTTTTATTAAAAAATTTTTTGTTGAGACAGAGTCTTGCTCTGTCTCCCAGGCTGGAGTGCCATGGCATCAACCTAGCTCACAGTAACCTCCAACTCCTGGGCACAAGCAATCCTCTTGTTTCAGCCTCCTGAGTAGCTGGGACTACAGGCGCACACTACCACACCTGGCTAACTTTTTCTATTTTTTGTAGAGATAGGGTCTTGCTCTTGCTCAGGCTGGTCTAGAACTCGTGACCTCAAGCAGACCTCCCACCTTGGCCTCCCAGAGTGCTAGGATTATAGGCATGAGCCACCACGCCCACCCTGCCGACTTTTTAATAGAATTATTTGGGTTTTTTGGTCGTTTGTGTTCTTTATATATTCTAGATATTAATCTCTTGTCAGATGAATAATTTGCAGATATTTTCTCCCATTCAACAGCTTCTCTCCTCACTCTGTTGATTGTTTCCTTTGCTGTGCAGAAGCTTTTTAGTTTAATATAGTCCCATTTATCTATTTTTAGTTTTATTGTCTGTACTTTTGAGGTCTTAGCCATAAAATCTTTGCCCAGACCAATGTCCTAAAGTGTTTTTCCTATGTTTTCTTCTAGTAGCTTTATAGTTTCAGGTCTTACTTTTAAATCTTTAATCCATCTTGAGTTGATTTTTATATATGGTGAGAGATAGGAGTCTAGTTTCTTTCTTCTGCATATGGATATCCAAATTTCCCACCACCATTTATTGAAGAGGGTGTCCCTTCCCCAGTGTATGTGCTTGGTGCCTTTGTTGAAAATTAGTTGGCTGTAAATATGTGGATTTATTTCTGGATTCTCTATTCTGCTCCATTAGTCTCTGTAACTGTTTTTATACCAATACCATGCTATTTTGAAGTCAGGTAGTGTGATACCTCCAGCTTTGTTCTTTTTGCTTAGGATTGCTTTGGTTACTTGAGCTCTTTTTTGGTTCCATATAATGATAGGATTTTTTTTCTAATTCTGTGAAAAATGATGTTAGTATTTTGATAGGGATTATGTTGATTCTGTAGATTGATTTGGGCAGTATAGTCATTTTAACAATATTAATTCTTCCAGTCCATGAGCATGGGATGTCTTTCCATTTGTTTATGTCCTCTTCAATTTTTTTGCATCTGTGTTTTGTAGTTTTCTATGTAGAGCTCTTTCATCTCCTTGGTAATTTATTTGTAGGTATTTTATTTTCTTTCTCTGTAGCTAATGTAAATGAGATTGCCTTCTTGATTTCTTTCTCAGCTAGTTCATTATTGGTATATAGAAACACTACTGATTTTGTATCCTGCAACTTTACTAAATTTATTCTAATATTCTAATTTGATCTAAAAGGATTTTTTGGTGGAATCTATAGTTTTTTCTAGATATAGTATCATATCATCAGCAAATATGGACAATTTGACTTCTTTTCCAATTTGGATGTCTTTTATTTCTTTCTCTTTTGTGATTGCTCTGGCTAGGACTTCCAATACTTTGTTGAATAGGAGTGATGAAAGTGAACATCCTTGTCTTGTTCCAGTCCTTAGAGGAAAGACTTTCAGCTTTTCCCCATCCAGTACGATATTAGCTATGGGTTTGTCATATATGGCCTTTATTATGATGAGGTACATTCCTTCTATGCCTAATTTGATGAGAGTTTTTATCATGAAGGGATGTTGGATTTTATGAAATGCTTTTTCTGTATTTATTGAGATGATCATGTGGTTTTTGTGTGTCGTTCTGTTGATGTGATATATCCCGTTTATTGATTTGCATATGTTGAAGCCTCCTTGCATCCCTGAGGTAAATCTCATTTGATCATGCTGTGTTATTTTTTTGACGTGCTGTTGGATGCAGTTTGTTAGTATTTTGTTGAGGATTTTTTTTTTTTGAGACAGGGTATCACTCTGTCACCTGGGCTAGAGTGCAGTGGCATGATCATAACTCACTTCAACCTCAAACTCCTGGGCTCAAGTGATCCTCCTGCCTCAGCCTCCCGAGTAGCTGGGACTATAGGTGAGCACCACAACACCCTGCTAATTTTTCTGTTTTTAGTAAAGATGGGGTTTTGCTTTTGCTCAGGCTGGTCTCCAACTCCTGAGCTCCAGCAGTCCTCCCGCCTCAGCCTCCCAGAGTGTTAGGATTACAGGCGTGAGCCACTGTGCCCGGCCTTGTTGAGGATTTTTGTGTTGATGCTCATTAGGGATATTAGCTCATACTTTTCTGTTTTTTCTTGCGTCTTTGTCTGGTTTTGGTATCAGGGTAATGCTAGCCTTGTAGAATGATTTAGGGAGAATTCTCTCCTCTGTAATTTTTAAGAGTAGTTTGGGCAGCATTGATGTTAGTTCTTCTTTGAAATTTTGGTAGAATTCAGCAGTGAAGCCTTCTGTTCCTGAAGTTTTCTTTGTTGGAAGACTTTATTACTGCTTTGATCTCATTACTTACTTAGGTTTTGTATTTCTTCCTGTTTCAACCTTGATAGGTTTTATGTGTCCAGGAATTTACCATTTCCTCTAAGTTTTCCAGTTTGCTAGTGTATAGTTGTTAATAACAGTCTCTGATGATCTTTTGTATTTCTGTATTATCAGTTGTAATGTCTCCTTTTTCATTTATGATTTTATTCTTCTCTTTTTGTCCTGGTTAGTCAAGCAAGTGGTTTATCGATTTTATCTTTTCAAAAACTAACTTATTTTTTGTTGATTCTTTGTATTTTTTGTAGTCTCTATTTCATTTATTTCTGCTGTGATCTTTATTATTTCTTTCCTTCCACTAATTTTGGGTTTGGTTTATTCTTGCTTTTCTCATTCCTTAAAGTGCATCGCTAGATTGTTTATTTGAAATCTTTCTACCTTTGTGATGTAGGCACTTAAACTTCCCTCTTAGCACTGCTTTTGCTCTATGCCATAAGTTTTGGTATGTTGTGTTTCAATTTTCATTTGTTTCAAGAATTTAAAAAATTTTCCTCCTTAATTTCTTCCTTGACCCAGTGGTCATTCAGGAGCATGTTATGTTGTTTAATTTCCATATATTTGTACAGTTTCCAAAGTTCCCCTTGTTATTGATTTCTAGTTTTATTCCATTGTGCTCTGAGAAGAAACTTGATAAGAATTGATGTTTTAAAATTGGGTAGGACTTGTTTTGTTTCCTCACATATGGACTATTCTGGAGAATGTGCCATGTGCTGATGAAAAGAATGTGTGTTCTGTAGCTGTTGGATGAAATGTTCTATAAATATATGTTGGGTCCATTTGGTCTAATGTGCAGTTTAAATTCAGTGTTTCTTTGCCAATTTTCTGTCCAGATGATCTGTCTAATGCTGAGAATGGGGTGTTGAAGTCAGCTATTATTGTACTGGGTTCTGTCTCTCCCTTTAGATCTAATAATATTTGCTTTATATATCTGTGTGCTCTGGTATTGGGTACATATATGTTTAAAGTTGTTAGATCCTCCTGCTGAATCTTCTTTGTCCTTTTTTTTTTTTTGCTGTTTTTGACTTAAAGTGTGTTTTATCTTACATAAATATAGCTACTTGTTCTTACTTTTCATTTGCATGGAATTTTAAAAAATTTTTGTAATTATTTTTTTGCCTCAGTCCCTTTTTGTCTGATGCATGGAATATTTTTTTACCCCTTTACTTTCATTCTGTATGTGTTTTTACAGGTAAGTTCCTCGTAGGCAGCATATTTTTTATCCATTCAGCCAATCTATACCTTGTCAGTGGAAAGTTTAATCCATTTACTTTCAAGGTTATTATTGATATGCGGGGGCTTATTCCTGTCATTTTATCAATTAATATCTGGGTTTTTAAATATCCTTTCTTCCTTTCTTTCTCTTTTATTGTCTATTATTGTGGTTTAGTGGTTTTATGTAGTGGTAACATTTGAGTCTTTCTTGTGTGTTTGTTCTACCAGTGGTTTTAATTTTTTCATGTGGTGTTATGATGATAGATATCATTCTTTCACTCCCAGGTATAGGATTCCCTTCAGCATTTCTCACAGGGTGGTCGGTCTAGTGGAGATGAATTCCCTCAGCTTTTCCCAGTCTTATCTGGGAAAGACTGTATTTCTCCTTCAATTATGAAGGATAACTTTCTAGGTATGGTATCCTTGGCTGACAGTTTTTTTCTTTCAATACTTTAAATATGTCATCCCATTCTCCCCTGGCCTGTAAGGTTTCTGCTGGTAAATCTGTTAGTCTGATAGAGGTTCCTTTATGTCTAGACACTTTTCCCTTGCTGTTTTAGAATTCTCTCTTTATCTTTGACTTTTTACAATTTAACTATAATGTGCTGTGAAGAAAACCTTTTTGAATTGTATGTGTTTGGGGATCTCTGAGCCTCCTATATCTGGATGTCTAAATCTGTTGCAGACTTGGGAAGTTTTCATCTATTATATAGTAATATAGGTTTTCTAACCCTTTCATGTTCTCTTTGCCTTCTGGGACTCTGAAAACTCAGATATTTCATCACTTTATGGTGTCCTATTGTCACATAGATTTTGCTCGTTCTTTTTTATTTTTTCTGACTGGGTTATTTTAAAAGACCCATCTTCAAGTTCTGAGATTCTTTCTTCTGCTTTATCTATTCTGTTGTTAAAGCTTTCAAATGACTTTTGTATTTCATTCAGTGAATTCTTCTGTTCCAGAATTTCTGTTTGGTTCTTTTATGATGTCAATTTCTTTAATAAATTTCTTATTCATATCCTGAATTGTTTTTCCAATTTCTTTGTATTGCTTTTCATTATTCTCTTGTGTCTCACTGAGCTTCTTTAATGTCAATATTTTGAAACCTTTTTATGGGATTTTATAAATTTCTTTTTGATTGGGATCTGTTGCTGGAATATTATCATGTTATTTTGGAGGTGTCTTTTTTTTTTTTTTGCCTTGTCATCTTTCCTCTGTCCTTAGATTGATATCTGTGCATCTGGTGTAACAGTAGCTTCTTTCAATTTTTTGAATTTGCTTTCATAGAGGAAGACTTTTTCCTAAAAATATGTCTATGGTATTGGTTGGATAGGGCATTTTGGCATGAATCTGGGTATGAGCAACAGTGTACTCTCTGTATGATTTCTTTGGCTGTATACAGCATTTGTGATGTCTGTGATTTCCTCTATAGATTAGGGTGTGGTTATTAGTAGAGGCTTTGATGAAGCTTTGCTGGGGCTGGGATGCCATGTGGGCAATCTTTGGGCCCCAGGGGTGGCAGTGGTGGGCTGTCCTTGGGTCCCATGGTGGTATACACTGGTATTCGTGTTAACAGGTCCAAGCAGGCCAATACTTGGGACGCCAGGTATTTTGTTTGTGTGCTGCTAGTGGCAGTGATGGGTTGGGTGTATGAGCAGGTTCTTGGGACTTTGGGCAATAGGTCTGGCATGGGTGATGGCAGTAGCAGTGGTGGGACAACCCTCTGGGTCCCTAGTGGTCTGTGCTGGTGTTGTTGGTGGCTGTGATGGGCTGGGTGGCCAGTCTCCAGACCCACAGGTGGCACCTACAGGTGGGTGCCAGCTCTGGTGGTAGCAGCAAGGTTTTAGCCCCAGCAGCAGCAGCCCACATTTAACTTGTGTTTCAGCCCTGGCAGTGGCAGCCACAGTGACAGCAGCTGTGGGCAGGAGACTCTGTCTTAGCACATGAAAATGCATGGTGGATCCTCTGCTGGAAGCAGCAGGGTCACTACCAGTGGTTTGGCCTTGGTGGCAGCAGCCAGCTACAACAGTGGCTGTGGGTGGGGTTGTCAGTGGGGCTTGAGGGACATGGAGATTAAGTCACTATTGAGCCCCAGGGCAGGGTGAAGTCTTTTGGGGGCTGGACTCTCAAAATGGTATGTTGCTCTAGCTGCTTAGGACTCAGGGGTGTCTAGGACCCAGAGTGAGCTCCCTCTTTAGAGCAGTGCCATCACATCATCTCCTAGCAGCTCCCTATGTTAGTTTCAGGGTCCATGAGGGTCAAGGGGCTCTACTGTGGCTGTTATTGCAGGAGTTCATGGCAGGAATATGGACCACTGAAAGTCTCTCACTTACCCTTTCCCTGCATTGGGGTGTCTCACTAGGCTTCCAGCTGATCCCAGCTAAGCAGGCTGCCTCACTTCCCTCTTTGTCCTTGCTTTAGGTGTTTCCTGTCACTTCTCTGTTGAATTCCAGTGTTTTCTCTTGGATGATATACTTCAAGTGTGATTATCTACTCACTATTTAAGTTCTTCTTTGTGGAGGAGGCAAGTATGTGATGTCTCCACTTAGCTATCTTGAAGCTTCCAGTCTCCCTTTAGTAGTTCATGTAAGACAGGTCTAGTGATGATGAACTCCCTCAGCTTTTATTTGTCTGGGAAAGTCTTTATCACTCTTTCATTTTTGAAGGACAGATTTTCTGGGTAAAGTATTCTTGGTTGGCAGTTTTTTTTAGCATTTTGAATATATCATCCCACTCTTTTCTGGCCTGCAAAACTTCTGCTGAGGAATAGGTTCATAGCCTTATGAGGGTTCTCTTGTATGAGATAAGTTTCTTCTCTCTTGCTGCTTTCCAAATTCTCTCTTTGTCTTTGATTTTTGACAGTTTTATTATAATGTGTCTCAGTGAAGTACTTTTCGGGTTGAATCGATAAGCTTCATGTACCTAGATGTCCATCTCTCTCCTTAGATTTAGGAAGTTTTCAGCCATTATTTCTTTAAATAGGCTTTCTGCCTCTTTCTCTTCTCCAGAAACTCACATAATGTGAATAATGTTTTGCTTGATGGCATTCCATAATTCACATAGGCATTCTTCGCTCCTTTTCATTCTTTTTCCCCCTCTGACTAGATAATTTCAAATTATCTGTCTTTAAGTTCACAGAATCTTTCTTTGTATTGGTCAAGTCTCTTGTTGACGCTTTCGACTGCATTTTTCATTTCATTCATTGTGTTTTCAGCTCCAGAATTTTTATTTGATTTTTTTTTTTTAATAATTGCTATTTCTGTGTTGAACTTCTGGTTTTGTTTGTGTATTATTTTCCTGCTTTTATTGAGTTGTTTCTGTTCTCTTGTATCTCACTAAGCTTCCTTAAAACAAACTATTTAGAATTCCTTGTCTAGTAATTCATAGATCTCCATTTCTTTGGGATTGGTTACTGGAAAATTATGTTCCTTTTATGGTGTCATGTTTTCTTTGTTGTTGTTGTTGTTGTTGTTGTTTGGGTTTTTTTGTGGCCTTACATTTATATCTGTGCATTTGATGGAGCAGTTACTTCTTCCAGACTTGACAGACTTATTTTGGTAGGCAAAGACCTTCACTTGTGGGTGGTTGTCAGTGGCCAAGGCTCCAGGTGTCTGCAGTGGCAATGAGGACTGTTGGGGTATATGGTGACAAAGGCTTCTGGGGACCTCCTGAGTTCTTTGCCTTCCATGGGGGATGTCATGGCCAAAGGGATCCTTCTTGGCATCAGGTCTAGTTCATGGGTGCCTTTGTGGTGGTGGTGGCACTGGCGTCTGATGCACAAGCAGCTGTGGAGCCAGGGTCTGGAGTGGCTTTGGAGTCTAGGCACTGGCTAGTTTATAGCAGTGGTGGCTCTGGTGACTGAGGCTTGGACATGTGGAATAGCCTTGGAGCCAGGTCTTCAGCATGAGCATGCATAGAGCAGACACAGAGCTAGGGTTTGAAATGTGAGCATACGTGAAGCAGCTGCGGAGCTGGAGTCTGGAGTATGGGTGCATGCAGAGCAGCCATGACTTTGGTGTCTGGAGCATGTGCTTAGTTTGGGGGCAGGGGTGGAAGCCCTGATCCTGGGGTGGAGCAAAAGCAGCTCCTTCTGGGGAGGGGTGAACAGGAGTAACCTCCTCACCAGGGAATCTGTAACAGCAGTGGATTTAGTTACCTCAGTGGTAAAAGCTGCCAGTGTCCTCTGGAACAGGCCACTGGGGCTGGTATTGACAAACACTGTGGGATCCTCGCTACAAAAGCTGTGAGGAGTCCGTGGCTGTTTCAGGGGCCATTAAGGTCCTCGACAGCAAAGGCTGCCAGTCCTCTGCAGAGGAAGCCACTGGGGACCACAATGGCATTTGCTGTGTAGCTGATACAGATAGCCCCTGCTTTTCTTCTTTGTTCCTAGCCATCTCCAGCTATCTCCACTAAACTGGTCTCCTCAGTGATCCTTTCTGTGTGGTTAATCTCCTTTTTTTGCTTCGCTATTTTGATGTAGGCTCTTAATTGGGCTCTTGAGTCCTCCCAAAGCTATTTTTGTTTATGGATAGCTAATTGTTTTTTGCAGGAGGAAGAATGTTGGTATCTTGACATCTTGCTAATGTAACTTCCCTATTATTTCTTTTTTAAATGTTTGATGGAATTCACCAGTGAAACCATCTGAGCCTGGGTTTTTCTTTGTGGAAACATTTTAAATTGCTAGTTAAATGTCTTGTTATAGGTCTTTTCAGATATTCTTTTTCTTTTTGAGTCAGTTTTGGTCATTTGTGTCTTTCTAGAAATTTTTCTATTTCATTTAAAGTGTCTAATTTGTTAGTATAAAATTGTTGATAGTTGTAGTAGTTACTTTATATGGCAAATATACTTTGCAGATGTGCTGAAATTTAGGATCTTGATATGGGGAGATTATCCTGGATTATCTGATTGGGCCCTAAGTACAGTCATAAGTGTCCTTAAAAGAGAAAGTTAAAGGGTGATTTGGATACACTCAGAAGGACTCACTCAGAAAAGGAAAAGGCAATGGGATCACAGAGGCAGAGATGGTAGTGATGCAGTCATAAGCCAAGGAATATTGGCAGCTACCAGAAGCTGAAGAGATAAGAATAGATTTTTTCCCTAGATCCTCTGGAGAGATGATGGCCCTGCTGACTGATTGTGGCACAGTGATACTGATTTTAGAATTTTGGCCTCTATAACTGTGAAAGAATAAATTTTTGTTGTTTAATCCACCAAATTTGTGGTAATTTTTACAGCAGCCACAGGAAGTAATACAATAGTATTCCCTTATACTCCTTTTAATTTTTGTAAGGTCGATAGTGGTATCTCTTTTTCATTCTTGGTTTTGGTAATTTGTGTCTTTTCTCTGTTTTCTTCATAAGTCTAGCTAAAGATTTGTGAATTTTGTTGATCTTTTCAAAGAACCAACCTTTCATTTAATCAATTTTTCCTTTTTTTTCTTTTTAAAAACTTCAGTGATTTGTGCTCTTACCTTTATTTCCTTCCTCTTGCTTACTTTGGGGAGTGAAGTGTAAGCATCCCCACCTTCCCCATCTTCAGTTACTGATTTGAGATTGTTCTTATTTTTTAATATAGGTGTTTAATGCTGTAAATTTTCTTGTAAGCACTACTGTAACTGCATCCCATAAATTTTATGTTGTGTTTTCATTTTTATTCAGTTCAAAATATTTTCTGGTTTCCATTGTTTTTTCCTTTTTTGACCCATGGTTATTTAGAAATGTATTTATAATTTCTAAGATTTGTGTATTTTCCAAATTTCCTTGTTTTCTTGTTTGCTAATTTGTCGAAATGAGAAGAAATTTTTATATGATTTCAGTTCTTTAAAATTTATTGAGACTGGTTTTATGAACTAGCATATGATATATTCTTCAGAATGTCTCATGTGCATTTATAAATATGTATTTTTTTGTTTAATATTTGGTCTGTGAAATTCATCCATGTTGTTGTGTGTAGGTGTGTTCTTTCATTTTCCTTGCTCTGTGATATGCCATTGTATGAATATGTCAAGTTATATTTATTCATCATATTGTTAATGGATATTTGGGTTGTTTCTAGTTTTTGGCTATGATGAATAATGCTGCTATGAGCATTCTTTTACATTTCTTTTGGTATATATATGCATACCATATTCTGTTGGGGATATATGTAGGAATGGAATTCTTGGGTTATAATTATGTATATGTTCTACTTAAGTACATAATACCAAACAATTTTTCAAAAAGGATATACTAATTTATATTTCCACTGGCAGGGTATTAGAGTTCTAGTTACTCCACATTATTATCACTTGGTATTGTCAGTCTTTATTTTTAGCCATCTGAGCGATGTGTAGTGGTATCTCTTTGTGGTATTAAGTTTCATTTCACTGATGACTAATGAGGATGAGCTCCTTCCAAATGTTTGTTAGCCATTATATAAACTCTTTGGTGAAATGCCTGTTTGAGTCTGTTTCCCATTTTTCTATTGGGTTGTCTACCTTCTTCTTACTGATTTGTATAAATTTATATTAGTAAATAAATTTATATAGTATATTAGTATATATCTAGACATAGGCCCTTTGTCAGTTATACTATACATGTTGCAAATACCTTCATCCAGTCAGTGGCTTATATTTTCACTTTTCATATGGTATCTTTTGATAAACCAAAGTTACGAATTTTAATGTAGCTAGATGTATTGAACTTTTTCTTTGTGGTTATTGTTTTTTGTGTTCTTTGTTAGAAATCTTCTACCCTGAAGTCATGTAAATATTCTCCTATATTATTTTCTAATTGTTTTATTGTTTTGCCTTTCACATTGAGATTCACGGTTCACCTGCAAGTGATTTTTTTTGTGTATGGTGTGAGATATGGGTCAGGTTTTCTCCCTTTCCCTCACCTTCTCTCCCTATCTCTCCATCCCCAACCTTCTTCATTTTCTTCTTCTCTCTCTGTCATTCTTTTCTGGACAGATACTTCCAGGTATCACAGCTGAGAGTGTCTTATCACTATTCTACAGTGCCAACTTTGTTACAAATAAAGTGTCCATAAATGTGTGGTTCTGTGTCTAGACTCTCTGTTCAGTTTCTTTGGTATATTTATATAAACTTATGCTAATGCCACACTGTCTTTATTTCTTTAATTTTATAATGTCTTGATACCTGTAGAGGAAATATTTCCATCCTGTTTTTCTTCAAGATTGTCTTGGCTATTCTTGGCCTTTGTATTTCCATATTAATATTAGGAAAAATTCATTGGTTTCCACAGGAAAACTTACTGGGACTTTGATTGCATTAAATCTATAACTCAATTTGAGGAGGTGAATTACTTATATATTTATGTAATATACATAAGTATATTATATAAATTGTGTATAAAATATTACATAAATGTAACATAATGAAATAATATTTGTATTTTGTATATAAATATATACTTCCATGTACACAATATGTATATATAAATGTGTATAATTATGTATATTATATAAATATAACAATATGGTAATATAAATTGTGTCTTGCTCCTTTATGTTTTTACACTTGTTATTTACTCTGTCGAGGCTCCTTTCCCTCTAGTTCTTAATTTTTTACTTCTTCAAACTCACCTGAGGTATCACCAGTTCCTTCATTAACACTTTCTCCCCACTCCTCTTATTTGCCCTGTGTCTCTGAGCTAGTTCTTAGGCATCCTGAATGAGCCAGAATCTTACTCTGTGCTCCTCTTTCCCTACAAGGTTGTGACCATTAGTATTTGCACAAAAAGTCAATATTCAGATGAGGAACAAAGTAACAGCTTTATCTAAGGCTTTCTGGTAATGAGTCTAAATTGAACACTTTATGGAACTCCTACCTCCACTTCAAATTGAAGCAGTGGGGCTATCAAATGGAGACAGTGAACCTGCTTGATTCTAAGAAGGTCTTGCCCAAGTGGACATATACATGGAAACTGGCAACTTAAATTCCCCAGAAAGGCAGATTTGGGAAAGCAAGACATAATTATAGGCATCCAGATGTGACACTATAGCAGTAGTCTCTAAATTTCTTTGATTGCACAATCTTATCAGTAGAAAACATGAGCACCTATCTCCAACATTTGTATATTTATTTATATATTACATAAATGCACTATAGTCTATTTGTAGTTCTAAAACACAAAAATTAAAAATGATAAATAAGCAATATTTCTAAAAATGATTTTAATTCCATTTTATTTATTTGTGGTACAAAACCCCAAAAGTATCACTGTTTTTGAAAAACTTGATTGAACACTTTGTAGTGTAGTGATTTGAAGGTCTGCTTCTAAGGCCAATTTACTTCAGTATTTGCTTTTTAATGCTGTTATATTTGAAGAAGATACCTTCAAAGATTTGAAATTCCAAATGGAAGAAGTGGTGTTTGGTTGGACCCAGTAAAATCACAATACTCATTTAAAATTTCTATTCTGTTATGCAAAGTTTTTAGTTCAAATTTTACCAGTAAAATGCAATCTTCTTGGATTAATTAATTCTTGCAAACTAATTGGAAGGTATTACATCTTATTTATATTTAAAAGGAAAAATTATTTTTTAATCTTATGAAATTCTTCATTCATGAGCTTTTTAAACAAATAAGAAAATTGTTTCCAGGTGTTTAAAGTATGAAGCCATGAGCTTTCTAGGATGATCAACACATTGTTTTCACACACACAAAATAACATTAGATGGAAATATTTCTAGTCACTTTCAAAATGTTCTCACCTTAATTTGAGTTTATTTCAGAAAGATAGTTATTTCCCTACTGATTATTAAAATACCCCCGCCTTACTCTGAAAGGACAGATTAAAATATATACACTTAAAAATACCTGCTTGTGTACACAATGCTGACACCCACTTGTGATAAAAGAAAAGGTTAGCAAATTTGTAACACTGTCTTTTTGTAAAACCAATGTACATGATACATCTTTACATTTGCCAACTTTTAAAAAGTCTTTGCCATGAAATTTTTTATGCTCATTCCTCATCCATTTGTAAAGCAGACTAAATATTCTACTACTTAGGGTAATGTAATTGATCAATCCACTTAACAGGCAAATGTAAAAACCTGAAAGCAAACTGAAAGCATGAGGACACTGATAGGAACTCCACTGAGCATGAACCTCACACGTTTCCTCAGGATATTTTTCTACTGCCTAGAGTCAGCTGTATGTGCTTACTTTCTTATTTGTTAAAGAAAAATGATAAATTCTAATATTTTCTCCAGCAACTCTAGAGGATAATCCCTGGGCCCTGCTCTGGGTGTCCTTGCTTCACGGGGACAGAAAACCACAGAGGGTGAAAAGGAGTCATTGCTTCTGAGCTTGGCAGGGAAAAAGAAGATTAAAAAAATCTTTTTGAGTTAATAATTCCATGGACCTGTATCTTCCACCATGAATGGCAAGGTCTGGCCAATCAAATCAATTTATTCTTCTCATGTAGAAGAGCTGGGTTGGGGAAAGGTGAAGACAAAATTTTCCCTTCTTGGCAATCATTTTTATTATAATGAAACTAATTTTTTTAAAATTTGTCTGTCTTCAACACCAGACTGAATCTCTTCAGGGCAAGAACACTTCAAGCTGGAATGAGTGCATCGTCAGGCTTATAGTTGTACTAGCATATTGGTAAATGTTAAATAATTAATATAAGAATAGTGAGGGTTCAATTAGGGCTAGGAAATAGGAGTATTTTAGGAAAAGGTAAGTATGTGGGCTAGTGGGTTTTTAAAGAAAACTGTGGAATGGAGGAGAGTGAGTCAAAAAAATCTTTGGGAAAGATGTGCAGACAATATGAGTGAATGTAGAGATTTTTAAATAGAAGTGTTTAAAAACTGTATTTTTAAATACACTTTTATTCAAGGTGGAGCCAAAGATGACAGAGATGAAAGGTACAGTGGAATGAACTGAAATAAAACTTCTCTGCAGGTTCAGGAGAAATTCTAGGTAGTGTCAGAGGCTTTATGAGATTAGTGTTTAGAACCTTTGCTCAAGATTCTGATAGAAATTTGGCAGAGTTGTTATGCTGATGTTGTTGCCATTGAAGAGAGCTCTGCTAAGATGAGGAAGGAAAAGTAAAAAGGTACTAAAATGAGGGGGAAGGCAGTATTTTTGCCAGGTTGTTAAAGGGTGAATTGAACATCAGTATTTTAAGGGAGTGTTTTTTTAAATTTCCAAATTCTTTTGTATTTATTGAAATGTACATTCCAAAATAAAGGTTATCAAAACATTAGAAAGAGTGAGATTCCACATTAAGTACACATATAATTTACCTCCGTTTGATATTTTTGTGACAGTACAGTAATTGTCAGTCAATTATCTTAAACTACAAATTAAATTGTATGTATATATAAAACACATTAAATCAGTCAGAGGCAACAATAACAAAATTATCCAAGATATATTAAACAAATTTTCTCAATATAACTAAAGTATTTGTTATATACTTTATTTTTAATTTTTTTATTTCATTTTTAAATAACAAATAATAATTGTATATATTTGTAGAGTACAATCTGATGTTATGATACATTTATACATTGTGGAATGATTAAATCAAGATAATTAACACATCCATCACCTTGAATACTTATCATTTCTTTGTGGTGAGAACATTTAAAATCTACTCTTCTAGCAATTTTGAAACATACAAATACATTATTATTAACTGTAGTCACTGTACTGTGCAATAGATTAAAAAACCACTTATTCTTCCTGTCTAACTGAAACTTTGTACCTTTTGAGTAACATCTCCCGTTTTTTCCCCAACTACCTCCTCCCCTCCCCAGCCTCTGGTAACTAGCATTCTACTCTCTACTCTTTCTATGAGTTCTACTTATTTGGATTCCACATGTAAGTGACATCATGCAGTTTTTGCCTTTCTATGCCTGGCTTATTTCACTTAGCATAATGTCCTCTAGGTTCATCCATGTCGCAAATGAGAGAATTTCCTTCTTTTTTTTTTTTTTTTTAGGCTGAATAATATTCCATTGTGTATATATACCACGTTTTCTTTATACATTCATCCACTGATGGGCATTTAGGTTGCTTCCATATCTTGGCTGTTGAGAATAATGCTGCAACGAACATGGGAGTGTATGTATCTCTTTAATATACCATATATGAAAAGCCCATGGCTACCATTATACTCAATGGTGAAAAACTGAAAGCTTTTCCTCTATGTTCAGGAACATTGCAGGGATACTTAACTCTTACCACTTCTATTTAACATAGTACTATAAATCCTAGTCAGAGCAATTAGGCAAGAAAAAGAAATAAAAACCATCCAAATAGGAAAGGAAGAGGTGAAATTGTTTCTATATGCTGAAGACATGATCTTACATATATCATAAGATAAATATCTTATAAACTTTAAATATTCCACCAAAAAACTGTTAGAACTGATAAATTCAGTGAAGTTGCAGGATATAAAATCAACATACAAAAATCAGTAGTGTTGTTATATACTTTAAAATAAAGTTGTCAACGTAACTAAAGATTTGTTATATACTTTAAAAGTTGAACAAACAGTTCTTGAAAAATATGTAACAAAGATTCCTAAGAATCTTACAACTAAGGCCATATTGATTCAAGTTCTATAATGCAAAGGTTGGGGATAAATATAATTCTCTGTTTTGGGTTAGATTTTTAATGGCCGGTTTTTCCCTAATCCCTTTGCCTTTCTCCTCCATCCTCCGTTCCCTTACTCTTTTACTCTTTAAATCTGTATTAAAATGTCTTGTAATTTAAAAAAAGTATTGTAATTTTGAAAGGCTGACCATCATGTGTAGTCACACACAAAAAATTAAATACCAACCCGCAAGTATTAGTGAAGTTACTATGGAGGAAATCACACAACTAAAAACCAAAAGCCATCTGCTTATTGCTCCATTCCAGTGTACCTACTATTCTAAGGAATGAAATTTCAGTTCTTTTAGTGGCTGATAACTGAAGGAATATTTGGATTACTTGCAAGCAGGATCATTGCTATTTGTAGGAGACAGTACCTAGTTCACATAAGATTAAGACTGGCATGTGGTAATGATGGTCATTTTTATTAATAGTTTGGAAGGAGATCTCAAGTCACTTTTTGAGAGGCTCCTTTGGGTAGCAGATTTCAAAGTCACTGATGTTAAAGTGGTTGTATTTAATTTTATACATATGGTCCCAGACTTGCGATAGTTCTACTTAGAATTTTTTGACTTTATGATGGTGCAAAAGTGTTTAGTAGAAACCATACTTTGAGTTTTGAATATTTTCTTTTTTTGAGAGACAGTCTTGCTCTGTTGCCCAGGCTAGAGTTCAGTGGCATGATCATAGCTCACTGCAACCTCAAACTCCTGGGCTCAAGCGATTTTCCTGGCTCAGCCTCTTGAGTAGCTGGGATACCACCAATTTTTTAATATTTTGTAGAGATGAGGTCTTGCTATGTTGCTCAGGCTGGTCTGATACTCCTGGCCCAAAGCAATCCTCCCACCTTGGCCTCCCAAAATGCTGGGATTACAGGCATGAGCCACTGTGCCCAGTTGAATTTTGAATGTTGATCTTTTCCCAGGCTAGCAATATGTAGTATGATACTCCCTCATTATGCTGGGCAGCAGCAGCGAGTCGCTTTGTTTTTTACTTTCAGTACAGTATTCTATAAATTACATGAGATGGTCAACACTTTCTTATAAAATAGGCTTTGTGTTGGATGATTTTGCCCAACTGTAGGCTAATGTAAGTGTTCTGAGCATATTGAAGCTAGGCTAGGCTAAGCTATGACGTTTGGTAGGGTAGGTGTATTAAATGCATTTTCCATTTCGCAATACTTTCAACATATGATGAGTTTACTGGGATAAAACGCCATTGTAAATCAAGGAGTATCTGTATTGCTATATAACAAATTGCCACAAATTTACCAGCTTAAAACAACGTTCATTTGTTAGCTCACACTTGCATAGTTTGGAAGTCAGGTACAGTATGACTAGGTGCTCTACTCAGGGTATCACAAAGCTGAAATCAAGGTGTATGCTGGGCTCTGGGGAAGAATCTACCTTCAAGCTGATTCAGGTTGTTGGCAGAATTTAGTTCTTTGCGGTTGTAGGACTGAGATCCCCATTTCCTTGTTAGCTTTCAGCTGGGAACCACCCACAGCTCCTGGAAGCCACCTGTATTCCTCAATACATGGTCCTGTCCTTGTTCAAAGACAGTAGCAGAAAATTTCTCATGTTTTAAATGTCTTACTTCCCTTGTTTGACCTCTAGACCCAGATTTAAAGGCCTTTCTTGAATGTGTCCCCCAAAGTTCACGTGTTAGAAACTTAATCCCCAATGCAACAGTGTTGAGAGATGAGACCTTTTAGAGGTGATTAGGTCATGAAGGTTCTGCCCTCATGAATGGATTAATGTCAATATCACAGGAGTGGGCTCCTGATAAAAAGGATGAGTTCAGCCCCCTTTTCTCTCTCCTACCCTCTCTTTCTTCCATGGGATGATGCAGCAAGAAGGCCCTCACTGGATGTGGGCCCTTTAACCTTGGACTTCCTAGCCTTCAAAAATGTAAGAAATAAATTTCCTTTCTTTATCAATTACCCAGTCTATGGTATTCTGTTGTAGCAACAAAGGACAGACTAAGACAGGACTCGTGATTACATCAGGCCTACCTGGATAATCTCCTTAGTTTAAAGTGAACTGATATGGGACTTTAATTAATCTGAAAAATCCCTTTACAGCAGTCTTAGTTTAGTGTTTGATTGAATAACTGGCAGAAGGTGTGTGTTCACCAGGGGGCCAGGAATCTTGGGAGCCATCTTATTAATAGAATTCTGCCTATCATAGTGGTTGAAACACTTTTGTCTTTACTTTCAGGGAGCACCAAAGTATAAACATATCAATCTGCTCTAATTCACATGTTGTCTGTAGAATTTGTGTGATTCATCATGAAACAAAGCATCAGATGATATTTCCTTGGAAAACAGGAGTCTAAAAAGACCGGGAAGGCCTTTTTTGTTTTTCATTTGTTCATAAATTTTAATGACTTGATAAAACAAGATAAATTTTAAAGTTTCATAAAGTTTGTATTTTAGAACCACATCAGAAAAAGAATGTTGCACATATTTCCTCTTTTGTGATAATCTTTAATTTCACTAAAATCAGTCCACCAAGTCTTTAATACTTCCATACATAAATTTTTCAAAAATATTTGAACTTGTATATTCTTAGGATCAAACCTGTGTTGCTGAATTCAATTGCAAGCTTATAAAAACAGTTTTAAAAGGAATCTTAATGTCTTTTTCTTTCAGATACAATAGAAAAAAAAGGTCCCCAAGTGAATATCTGAACAATGCCAATTTTATTGTATCACAATTCTCTCTTTTTACTTGTTGAATACATTTAATATGAAGTTGTCAAAACAGTTACTCATAAATCTTTCTTATCAACATTATGGGAGGTGTTTTCCTTTCCATTCTCTAACACAATACCTGAGTAAATCAACTTCTGTTTCCATACTGAGGTTCCTTTTGAATTTTCTTGCAGTATCTAATTCATTTCATTTGAAACACTACAATTAAATATAATCTTCTGAAATAACAGAGGGTGGCATTAGGAAATGATATCTAGATAATAAGTCTTGATGTTTATATAATAAGTCTTGAAATCGAGTAGACTGATTTCTCTCACTTAATTCTTCTTTTTCAAAATGATTTTAGCTATTTAGTTCCTTTGAATTTCCTTATAAACTTTAGAATAATTTCATCCATAGTCTGTAGAAATCTCACTGCAATTTTGATAGGAATTATGTTAAACTTGAATATCAATTTGAGGAGACTTGGCATCTTTACTATCTTGAGTCTTCCAATCCATGAATACGGTATGTCTCTCCATTTATTTAGGTCTTCTTTCATTTCTTTCACCAGCATTTTATAGTTTTCAGTACAAGTCCTATATATATTTTGTTTGATTTACACCTAAGTATTAGCTTTATTTCTGTGATTGCAAATAGTATTGTATTTTGAATTTCAGCATCTATATTTTCATTGCTAGTATGCAGAAATACAATTGATTTTTGTATGTTTATCTTGTATCCTGTGCACTTGCTGAATTCACTTATTTCCAGGAAGATT
The DNA here is from genome assembly GCA_023783475.1 of Daubentonia madagascariensis. Lineage (NCBI taxonomy): Eukaryota > Metazoa > Chordata > Mammalia > Primates > Daubentoniidae > Daubentonia > Daubentonia madagascariensis. The sequence goes on from JAKFHU010002088.1 coordinate 9,501,539, forward strand.
TATTTTATGGATTCTTTGGCATTTTCTACATAGCCAATCATGTCATCTGAAAATAGGGACAGTTTTATTTCTTCCTTTCCCATCTTTGTATCTTTTATTTCATTATTCTAAGGAAATAGAATAAGTTCTAGCCTTATTGTACTAGCTAAAACATTGAGTGGTATTTTGAATGAGTGGTGAGAGTAGACATCCTTGCATTATTCCCAATCTTAGGGGGAAAGCATTCAATCTTACACCACTAGCTATAATGTTACCTGTAGTTTTTTTGTTGATGATTTTTATCAAGCTGAGGAAGTTTCTCTCTGTTCCTGTTTTTCTGAGAGTTTTTTTTAAAAATCATAAATGGGTATAGAATTTTGTCAAATGCTTTTTCTTCATCATTAGATAAGGTTGTGTGATATTTATTCTTTAACTTGTTAATATGGTAGATTACACTGATTGATTTTCAAAAATTGATTCAGGCTTGCATCCCTGAAATAAGCCCTACCTTGTCATAGTGAATAATTCTTTTTGTATATGCTGAATTATAACTACCAATATTTTGTTAAGGTTTGTGGCTATATTTGTGAGAGATGTTGGTTTGTAGTTTTTATTTTTTGTACAACCTTTGTCTGGTTTTGGTGTTAGGGTAATACTAGCTTCATAAAATGGATTGGGAAGTATTCCTTTCTCATCTGTTTTCTGAAAGAGTGTGTGTAGAATTGGCATTGATTCTTCTGTACCATTTCGTGAAATTCTCCTGAGAAACCACCTGGGCCTGGAGATTCTTTTTTGGAAATTTTAAATACAAATTCAATTTTTAAAATAGTTATAGGGCTACTAAAATGATCTATTTCATAGTGAATGATTGTGGTAATTTGTATTTTTCAAGGAGTTGGTCCATTTCATCTAAGTTATCACATTTATGTATGTAGAGTTATTCTTAATATTCTCTTGTTATCCTTAGAATGTCTGGACAGTCTGTAGTAATATATCCTGTTTTAATTTTTATATTGGTAATTTGAATCTTAATTCTCTTTTTAAGGATCAGGCTTTCAAGAAGTTTGCCAATTTTTTTTTTTTTTAGAGACAGGGTCTTGCTCCTGCTCAGGCTGGTCTTGAACTCCTGAGCTCAAGCAATCCTCCCGACTCGGCCTCCCAGAGTGCTAGGATTACAGGCGTGAGCCACCATGCCCAGCCAAGAAGTTTGTCAATTTTATTGATCTTTTCAAAGAGCTAGATCTTTATTTCATTCATATTATCTATTGTTTTTATGTGTTGAATTTCTGTGACTTCTCTTATCTTTATTTCCTTCCTTCTGCTTGCTTTGGGTTTGCTTTGTTATTTTACTAAGGTTCTTGAGATGGGAGTTTAGATTATTGAGGTTTTTCCTCTTTTCTAATATATGCATTTAGTGCTATAAATTTCTCTCTCAGTACTGCTTTTTCTGCCCCACAAATTTTGATGTGTTAGAGTTTAATTTTCATTATGTTCAATATATTTTTAAATTTCTCTTGAGGCTTTTTCTTTGACTTCTTCTGATGTGGGTTATTTAGAAATATGTTGTTTAGTTTCCAAGTATTTGGAGATTTACCTGTTATCTTTGTTATTGTTTCATATTTTAGTCCATGGTAGTAGAAAAACTTAATCTGTATGGTTTAAATTATTTAAATTTGCAGAAGGCTGTTTTATGGCCCAAAATATGGTACAGTTGACCCTTGAACAACACAGGTCTGAACTGCATGGGTTCACGTACATGTGTATTTTCTTTCTCCTCTGCCATCCTTGAGACAGCAAGACCAACCCCTCTTCTTTCCCCTCCTCCTTAGCCTACTCAATGTGAAGATGATTAGGATAAAAACCTTTATGATGATCCACTTCCATTTAATGAATACTAAATATATTTTCTCTTATGATTTTCCTCATAACATTCTTTTCTCTAGCTTACATTATTGTAAGAATATAGTATGTAATATATAATACATATAACTTACAAAATATGTGTTAATTGTTTATGTTGCTGGTAAAGTTTCTGGTCAACAATAGGCTATTAGTAGTTAAGTTTTGGGGAGTCAAAAGTTATATGTGGATTTTCAACTGTGTGGAGGGTGGGCACTCCTAACCTCTGCATTGTTCAAGGGTCAATTGTATATCCTTTGCATATGTTTTATAGAAACTTACCTGAAAGAATGTATACCTTGCTGTTGTTGGGTTGAGTGTTCTAGAAATGTCAATTAGATCCTGCTGGTCTGTGGTACTCCTATATGCTTGTTGATTTTTTGCCTAGTTGTTCTATCAGTTGTTGAGAGACAGTTGTTTAGTACTGCAACTGTAATTGTGGATTTATGTTTTTCTCCTTTTAGTTCTATCAGTTTTTGCTTTACATATTTTTTAGCTTGGTTGTTTGGTACATACACACTTAGGATTGCTATATCTTCTTGGTAGATTGACCCTTTTATCATAATATATCGTCCCTCTCTGTCTGGTGATTTCCTTTACGCTGAAGTCTACCTGGTGTTAATATAACCACTCTTCCTTTCCTTTGATTAATGTTTGCATGACATATGCAAACATATATTTGATATATATTCCCTGTTCTTTTACTTTCAACTTGTTTATAACATTATATTAGAATTGAGTTTCTCGTAGACGGCACATATGTGGGTCATTTTTTAAAATCTCATCCTCCAATCTTCATCTTTTAATTGGTTTATTCAGATCACTTACATGAATGTAATCATTGCTGTATTAGGGCTTTGGTCTGTCATTTTATTTTTTGTCTTATGTTTGGTCTCCCTGTTTTAAAATTTTTTTTCTTGCCTTTCTGTTGTTTATTTGAACATTTTTTAGAATTCCATTTTCATTTCTCTACAGTGTCTTTGAATGTATCTTTTTGAACACACACACACACATACATATATATGGTATTACATTATATGTACATAACTTCTCACAGTATACTGGCATCACCATTTTACTGGTTCAAGTCAAATATAGAAAGCTTACCTTCCTTTATGTCTCTTTACCCTTCTGCATTTATAGTTTTAAATATTTCCTCTACATACATTTAGAACCACATCAGACAGTATCATAATTTTAACTGTCAAACACAACTTAGAAAACTCAAGAGGAGAAGGAAAGTATATTGTTTTTACCCATATTTTTGCTTACTATGCTCTTTCTACTGGTGGATGTTTTACGGTTCCTTTTTTATCATTTCCGTTCTGTTTAGAGAACTTTATTTAGCCATTCTTTTAGGATAACTCTGAAGGTGAAATTTTTTTAGTTTTTCTTCATCTGAGAGTTGATTTCCCCTTCATTCTTGATGAATATTTTCACTGAGTATAGGATTCTGGTTAATAATTCTTTTCTTTCAGCACTTGAAACATGTTGTGCCACTTCCTTTTGGCCTCCATGGTTTTTGATGAGAAATCTGCTGTCATTCAAATGCTTTTCTCCCTATAAGTAAGGTGTTTCTCTCACATTGCTTTCAAGATATTTTTGTCGTTGTCTTTAGTTTCCGGCAGTTTTACTATGATGTGTCTTGGTGTGGATTTTGTCACATTTATCCTGTTTGGGATTCTCTCACCTTCTTGCATCTGTAAGTTTATGGGTTTTTTGGTCAGATTTGGAAAATTTCAGCCCAATCTACACATCCAAGAATCTCAACAAACTCAACGAAGGATAAATGCAGAGATCCATTCTGAGCCACATTATAATCAAATTGTCAAAACCCAAGGATAGAGAGACAATCTTGCAAGCAGTGAGAGAGAAGCAATTTGTCATGTACAAGGTACCCTCAATAAATTTAAAAGCAGATTTCTCAAGAAGACAGTAGGATGACATTTTTAAAGTGCTGAAGAAGTACTGTCAACCAAGAATTCTAAACCAGAAAAACTGTCCTTTAAAAATGAATGAAAAATTAAGACATCCCAGATTAAAAAAAAGAAAAAAAGACAAAATCAAAAAAATGAGGAAGTTTATTATTAGTAGATGCGCCCTACGAGAAGTGCTAAAGGGAGCCCTTCAAGTAGAAATAAAAGGACACTAGATAGTAACTTGAAGCCATACAAAGAAATAAAGAACTCCAGTAAATTTAACTGCAAAGGTAAATATAAAAGCCAGTATTAGGTGGGCGCAGTGGCTCACGCCTATAATCCTAGCACTTTGGGAGGCCAAGGCGGGAGGATTGCTTTGGGTCAGGAGATTGGGACCAGCCTGAGCAAGACCCCTTCTCTACAAAATATAGAAAAATTAGCCAGGCATGGTGGCACACACTTGTAGTCCCATCTACCCAGGAGGCTGAGGCAGGAGGATCGTTTGAGCCCAGGAGTTTGAGGTTACAGTGAGCTATGATGACGCCACTACACTCCAGCCCAGGTGACAGTGATACCCTGTCTCAAAAAAAAAAAAGCCAGTATTATTGTATTTTTGGTTTGTAACTCCTCTTTTTCTGTTCTATATGATTTAAAAGACAAATGCATAAAACAGTGATTATAAATCTATGTTAATGGGCACACAATTTTTAAATATGTAAATTGTGACAATAACAATGTAAGGGGGGATGGAGCTGTGTAGGAACAGAGTTTTTTTTTATTCTACTGAAGCAAACTTGGTATCAATTCAAACTAGAATAGTACAAATTTAGGATGTTAATTGTAATCTCCATGGTAAATACTAAGAAAGTATCTATAATAAAAATATACACAAAAGGAAATAAAAAGGGAATAAAAATGGTGTATGACAAAAAGGCAATTAAAAAGGCTGCTAGATTTGAATGGTGCCCAGATTAGGGCTGTGCACTAGGTCTAGGCTACCATCCAAATGGTCCTGCTGCTTGGGCCAGGGGATCCATCAGGCCCTGTGATATTAAAGATAACTGTGGTGGGAAACAATGCTGTCTGTGGAGTTTATTACAAATAAGAGAATTACAATGTAAATCCCTAGGCTTGTGGAGCAAGGCCACACCACCTATAGCAGAAAATTATACACCTTTAGAAAAACACCTCCTGTTACTAAGCCTTGGTAGAGATAAAGCATCAAGTGACCATGCAGCCAGAACTTCCCATCATGAGTTGGATTGTTAAACCCAACTCCATGTCATCCATCACTGTTGTACCAGTGCCTCTGCTTCAGCCCATACCTATGGCTGCATTGGGTGTTTAACTGATGGAGGAGGAAAAACTGATCTTGATTCATAGATGGGTCAGCTTGGTATGTAGATACAAGCTGAAAATGGATTGCAGCTGCACTAAAGTCCTACTTAGGGGTGGTCTTGAAAGAGCAGTGAGTAAAAATCTACCCAAAGGGCAGAATTTAAGATGGTACAACCAGTAGTTATTTTGTGTGGGAAGAGAAGTGGTCTGATATTAGAATATGAAGACTCACAGGCAGTGGCACATTATCTTGGCCAGCTAGTCAGGACATGGAAGAGAAATATTGGAAGATCAGGGACAAGGAGGTCTGGGGAAGGAATGTGGATATAGTAGTGGGCACAAAGTGTGAAGATCTTTATATCTAAGGGTCATGCCTACCAGACAGCATCTATCACAGAAGAAACATTAAACAACCAATAAACAGCATGACTCAGCCAGTTGACATCAGCTTGACTCTGGCATTGGGCACCCCAGTGCTGGCACAGACACATGAACAAAACATGAATGGTTGAGGGAATACATGGGCCTAACAGCATGGCTTCCATTCATCAAGCTGATCTGGGTCTTAATGCAGCTGAATGTCCAACCTACCAGCAAGAGAGCTGAGCTCCCACTATGACATCTTTCCTTGAGACCAATCAGCCAGTTGATGACAAGTTGCCTACATTAAAATTACATTAATTTATCTTTATTGGAATCAATACATGTTCTGGGTATAAATATCTGTTTCCTACTTGCAGACCTCAGCCAGCACTGCTATCTGAGGGCTTAAGAGTGTTTGTTCCATTGACACAGGATCCTGCATAAAATCAAATTGGACCAAGACTGTACAACAAAGGAGGTGTGGCAGTGGTCATATGATCATGAACTGAGCCTATTGCTTATAGCAGAACTCAAAGCTACTGGCCTGATAGAACAATGGAGCAATGGAATGACTTGTTGAAAGGCAACTTGGAGGTGATACCTTACAAGGATGGAACATGATCCTCTAGGATACAGTATACATCATAAGCCAGTGGCCATTATATGGTGATGTGTTTCCAGTAGGTGGAATACATGGGTCTGGGAACTAAGGGATAGAAGCAGCAGTGGTCCTCCTTATATTATCATTCTTAGTGACTCACTTGGGGAATTTGTGTTTCTGGACCCTGCAACTCTCAGTTCTGATTAACTTCTAGCTTCAAGATCCTGGTTTCCAGATGAGAAATGCTCCCACCAGGGAACACAGCAAGAGTCTTTTTTAAAAAAACCTCAGTCTATAGCTTCTGATAGGTTACTTTGGGCACCTCATGCCAAGAGACAAGCAGACAAGGGAGTCATTGTTCTGATCATCAGGAGGGGAGAGCATTTAGGTGATCCATTGGGCGTGTTTTGGTATTCCCTTACCCAGTTTTGACAGTAAATGAACAAGTGTAGGAGTCATGGCTTGAGAGACCAAGGTGGTCAGGAGCTCAGACTCCTTAAGGATGAGGATCTAGATCCCTTCACCAGGTAAATCACTAGACTTGCAGAAATGCTAACAGAGTGTGAGGGGAATGTAGCATGGGTGGTGCAGGAGGGGGATGAAGAATATTAGTAATGGTCATAAAACCAGGTGCAGCAGCAAGGCATACAGTTCATCCCACTAATCTGCCTTTTGTAAATTTCCCCAGTAAAACAGAATCCTGGAGGAGTTCCTTCCAGAATTTGTTATGTGAAACAAGGAGGTACAAGTGACCCAAAGGGTGCTGTGTAGTGGATGTCATAGTGTACTACCTAGATCTCCCCTGACCCTGTCTTCCTGGACTGAAGTACTCATTCATCTAACTGTTGGGAGTGCTGGCAGCTGATAGCTCTCAGATAAGTCTTTCTCCAGGACTTACCCTTTTTAAAAGAGATTATTAATATCTTGCTCAAGGTCAAACTCCCTTCTTTAAGACAGGCTGAATTCAATGACCATCTGGGGTTATATGGCCCAGACTCTTCACCCCAATTTGGGGCAGCTTTGAAGGGCCATCTCAGCTCCAGAGCTTCCCATAGGATTGGCTGAGGCCTTTTTTTGTGATTGCAGTGCAGTTCAACTGCTCCCTCTGCCCAGCTCTGCTTCTTCATTCTTCCATTAAGTGGCGATCCTTAGAGCACTCCCTAATGAATGTCCTTCATTCATATCTTCATCTAAAAGTCTGCTTCCCAGGGAACCTGACCTAATCTGAGAAGGTGAAGAAGGATAAAAACAGCTTTTGGCAAACTACACTTGATTCAGGGTGGCTGGAATAAAGGACATGTGGGCAGAGAAATGTCAGGAAATGGAGTTAGAAGGGTAAACAGATGATGGATTGTGAAGGACTTTGAAGTTTATTTTCATTCAGCCATTTAATTTTATGGTAAGGTGTGTATATTAGACCTATTCTATTTTAAATTTTTATTATGGAAGAGTCCATAATATATACAGGTAGAAAGAATGGTTCAATGTATAGAAAACCCATTTATTAACTCAACAATTATAAATTTATGATTAATCTTGTTTTACCTGTACCCCTACCCTCTTCTGTACCCCTCCCATCTCAGATTGTTATCAAGCAAACTCAGATATCATATGATTTCATCCATAAATATTTTACTGTATATCTTTAAATGATAATGATTTTTTTTAAAAAAAACATAACCACAATATCATTACCATAACTACCTTAATTCAGGAATAGTTCCTTAATGTCACCCAATATCTAGTGTTCAAATTTCCCTGATTTTCTTATAAATGTTATTTTAGTTTATTATTTTAAAAAATTTTAATGAAATATTAATAAAGCATAGATACAGAAAATCACATAAAACAAATTTTGCTTAGTGAAATATAAGGTAAATCTTCTTATGATCACCACTTGGCCAAGAAATAGAACTTTGCCAGTTACCCTAAAGACCCTTCATGTGGAGTTATATTGATGATGTTAATTTTGATTAGCCACCGAGGTGTATAGCTGCTATTGTCCCCCTTGCATCTAATAAGCAATTTGTGAGGAGATACTTTGGCTGTATAAATATTTTTATTGCCATCAAACTCTCCCCCCTAGATTTAGTTGTATTGGTTATTTTTCCGAAAAAAATCTTTACTGTGATGATTGCAAAATGCCACTTTTCCAACTCTATCACTCCTTCCACTCCCATCAGTTGGCATTCTACTAAAAGGAAGAGTTCTTTCATCTATTTATTTATTTATTTATTTTTGTCTATTATCAGTATAGACTCGTGGGTTCAATGGGTTATAATAAAATATTTTCCTTATTTTGATACTCAGACTGTCTCAGAGTTTGTCAGTGGGCATGCCTTTATGGTGGCTTCTATGACTTTTGGACATTATCTTGAACACATCTTTTCTTTCTGGCCTCATAAGATGTTCTGTGCTAATCTATATGCTTCCTTTTCCAGCTGGATTTATTAACTCTCTTTTATTGGACAATGGTGTTTAGAAACCCAAGATATAAGTTGTAAGTGTGCTCACTGCTACTGAGGTGTCATTGCTTCTAGAACTTTTTAGCACACAGAACTGTGCAAATTTATGAGTTTATCCTTATACTTCCAATTTCAATACAGTTCCACAGGGCTGTTTCTTGCCTTCCTCCTTTTTTTTTTTTCCTTTTATTTCAGAATATTATGGGATACAACACTTTGTTTATATATATTGCCGATGCACTACTCACGTCAGAGCTACAATTGTGGACATCCCCCAAATTGTGAGCCCTGCACCCATTCAGTGAGAGTTTTCCCATCCCCTCCACCCCCCTCCCACCTGCCTGCCCCCTGATGAACATTATTGCCATGTGTGACATAAATATTGATAAGTTATAGCAATTTGATGGTGAGTACCAGTGGTGCTTCATTTTCCATTCTAATGACACTTTGCTTTGAAGAATGGGCTCTAGCTCCATCCAGGATAATCCCAGATATGTTAATTCACCATTGTTTTTCTTGTTGAGTAATACGCCATGGTATACATATACCACATTTTATTAATCCACTTGTGCATTGGTGGGCACCTGGGTTGTTTCCACATCTTTGCAATTGTGAATTGTGCTGCTATAAACATTTGTGTGCGGATGTCTTTATTATAGAATGTCTTTTTTTCCTTTGGGTAAATACCCAAAGTAGTGGGATTGCTGGATCAAATGGTAGTTCTACTTTTAGTTCTTTGAGGTATCTCCGTATTACCTTCCATAGAGGTTGTACTAATTTGCAGTTCCACCAGCAGTGTGCGAGTGTTCCTATCTGTCTTCATCCTCACCAACATTTGTGGTTTTGGGACTTTTTGATATGAGCCAATCTCACTGGAGTTAAGTGATATCTCATTGTGGTTTTGATTTGCATTTCCCTGATGATTAGAGAAGTTGAGCAATATTTTATATGTTTGCTGGCCATTATTCTGTCTTCTTTGGAGAAGTTTCTGTTCATGTCCTTTGCCCATTTTTTAATGGGGTTTTTTGATTTTTTCTTGTTGATTTTCCTAATTCTGTATAGATTCTGGTTATCAGCCCTTTATCAGATGTATAGCATGAAAATATTTTCTCCCATTCTGTAGGTTGTCTGTTCACTCTAGTGATAGTTTCCTTTGCTGTGCAGAAGCTTTTTAATTTGATCAGGTCCCATTTCTTTATTTTTGTTGCTGCTGTGATTGCTTTGGGGGTCTTCTTCATAAATTCTTTGCCTAGGCCAATATCCATAAGAGTTTTTCCAACATTTTGTTCTAGAATTCTTATGGTTTCACGTCTTAGGTTTAAGTTTGTTATCCATTGTGAGTTGATTTTTGTGAGAAGTAAGAGGTGTGGATCTAGTTTCAGTCTTCTACATGTGGTCATCTAGTTTTCCCAGCACCATTTATTGAATAGGGATTCTTTTCCCCAGTGTATGTTTTTGTGTAATTTGTCAAAGATCAGATGACAGTATGAGGATGGTTTTATATCTGGGTTCTCAGTCCTGTTCCATTGGTCTGTGTCTGTGTTCTTGTGCCAGTACCATGCTGTTTTGGTTACTATAGACTTGTAGTATAGTTTGAAGTCTGGTATTGATGCCTCCCAATTTGTTCTTTTTGCATAAGATTGCTTTGGCTATACGGCATCTTCTCTGGTTCCACATGAAGTGTAGAATTATTTTTTCTAGATCATCAAAAAATGATGTTGGTATATTGATAGGGATGGTATTGATTCTGTAAATCACTTTAGGTAGCAAAGACATTTTAACAATGTTGATTCTGTCTATCTAAGAGCATGGTAGGGTTTTCCATCTGTTTACCTTCTCTGCAAAATCTTTTCTCAGTGTTTTGTAATTATCTCTATATAGGTCTTTCACCTCCTTAGTTAGATATGTTCCCAAATATTTAATTTTCTTTGGTACTATTGTGAAAGTTATTGTGTCTTTAATTTGTTTCTCGGCTCGACTGTTATTGGCATATATGAAGGCTATTGATTTGTGTGCATTGATTTTGTATCCTGAGACTTTGCTGAATTCATTTATCAATTCTAGTAATCTCTTCATTGAATCTTTGGGGTTTTCTAGATACAATATCATATCATCCGCAAAGAGTGAAAGTTTGATCTCTTCTGCCCCCATTTGGACACCCCTGATTCCTCTCTTTTGTCTGATTGCTCTGGCAAAGACTTCCAGCACTATGTTGAATAGAAGTGAAGATAGTGGGCAACCTTGTCTGGTTCCAGTTTTAAGGGGGATGCTTTCAATTTTTCCCCATTCAGTATGATACTGGCTGTGGGTTTATCATATATGGCTTTAATAATTTTGAGGTATGAGCCATCTATGCCTATATTGTTAAGAGTTCTTATCATAAAAGGGTGCTGGATTTTGTCAAAAGCCTTTTCTGCATCTATTGAAAGGATCATATAATCTTTGTTCTTGCTTTTATTTATGTGGTGAATTACATTTATAGATTAGCATATGTTGAACCATCCCTGCAACTCAGGGATGAAGCCCACCTGATCATGATGAATTATTTTTTTGATGTACATTTGAATTTGGTTTGCTAGGATTTTATTGAGAATTTTTGCATCTATATTTATAAGGGATATTGATCTGTAGTTTTCTTTTCTTGTTGTGTCCTTTCCTGGCTTTGGTATCAAGGTGATACTGGCTTCATAAAATGAGTTTTGGAGGGTTCCATTCTTCTTGATGTTTTCGAATAATTTCTGCAGTATAGGCACCAATTCTTCTTTGTAGGTTTGGTAGAATTCAGGTGTGAACCCATCTGGTCCAGGACTTTTTCTTGTTGGAAGATTTTTTTATTACTGCTTCAATTATGGTGCTTGATATTGGTCTGTTTAGGAATTCTATTTCTTCCTGATTGAGCCTAGGGAGGTAGTGTGTTTCTAAGAATTTGTCCATTTCCTCCACATTTTCATGTTTTTGGCCATAGAGATTTTTGTAGTATTCAAAGATGATGTTTTGTATTTCCATGATATCAGTTGTGACCTCTCCTTTTTCATTTCTAATTGAGTTTATTAGAGTCCTTTCCTTTCTGCTTCTGGTCAACCTGGCAAGTGGCCTGTCTATTTTGTTTATCTTTTCAAAGAACCAGCTTTCTGTTTTATTAATCTCCTTTATTGTTCTTTTGTTCTCAATTTCACTTAATTCTGCTCTGATCTAGGTTATTTCTTTTCTTCTGCTGGGTTTAAGATTGGTTTCCTCTTCCTTTTCCATTTCCTTAAGATGATTCATTAGTTTACGGATTCATGACATTTCTGTCTTTTGGATATGAGCATTTAAGGCAATAAGTTTTCCTCTCAGGACTGTTTTTGCTGTATCCCACAGATTTTGATAACTTGTGTCCCCATTATCATTTAGTTTGAAGAATCTTTTGATTTCCATCTGAATCTCCTCCTTGACCCAATAGTCATTCAGCAACAGATTGTTTAAATTCCATGTGTTTGGATGAAGATGTGAGTTTCTGTTGGTATTGATTTCTAATTTTATTCTGCCGTAGTCTGAAAAGATACATGGTATGATTTCTGTTTTTTTTAATTTGTTGAGATTTGTTTTGTGGCCTAGGATGTGATCAGTTTTAGAGAAAGTTCCATGAGCTGATGAGAAGAACGTATATTCAGTGTTATTTGGGTGGAGTGTTCTATAGATGTCTGCTAGGCCCAAATGTTCTAGAATCCTGTTTAGGTCCGTTGCTTCTTTGCTTATTTTCTGTTTAGAGGCTCTGTCCAGTTCCGTCAGCGGAGTGTTGAAGTCCCCGGCTATTATGGCATTGCTGTTTATTATGTTGTCTAGATCAAGCAGTATTTGCTTTATGTATCTGGGCGCTCCTGTGTTGGGTGCATAAATATTTAGGATTGTTAAATCTTCTTGTGAGATTTTTCCCTTCACCACTGTATAGTGACCATCTTTGTCTTTCTTTACTTTTGTTGCTTTAAAGTTTTATATCATCTGATATCATTTTAAAGTTTTAAAGTTTATATCATCTGAAATAAGGATAGCTACTCCAGATTTCTTTTGGTTTCCATTTGCCTGGAAAATTGTAGTCCATCCTTTCACCTTGAGTCTGAATGCATCCTTGTGTGTAAGATGTGTTTCCTGGAGACAGCAGATACTTGGCTTGTATTGTTTAATCCGTTCAGCCAGCCTATGTCTCTTCAATGGGCAATTTAAGCCATTCACATTTATTGAGAGAATTGATATTTGGGGTAGATTTCTGTTTATTCTGTTGGGTAGTCTCTTGCTCTGTTTTACCTCTTGAGTCATTGTGAAATCTGGGTTCTGGAGTTTTAGCTTTTGGGTAGTTTTACACTGGTGGGTGTCTGTTGTGCTGGTTAGTGTACAATGCAGGTCTAAGCACTTCTTGCAGGGTCTGGACTTCGCAAATTCTATCAGTGATTGCTTCTCCGGAAAAGTCTTTATTTCTCCCTCATATAAGAAGCTTAGTTTGGTGGGATAAAGAATTCTGGGTTGGCCGTTATTTTGTTTTAGAAGACTGAGGATGGGTCCCTATTCCTTTCTGGCTTGTAAGGTTTCAGCTGAGAAATCTGCAGTTAATCTGATAGGTTTCCCTTTGTAGGTTACCTGCTCTTTTCGCCTCACTGCTCTTAGGAGTGCCTCTTTTTGGTTTACCTTGGTCAGTCTAATAATTATGTGGTGTGGTAAATGCCTTTTCATGTTGACTCTCCCAGGAGTCCTGTGTGCTTCTTGTACTTGGATATTGAGATTGCTGGCTAGGCCATGGAAATTTTCTTCTATTATTCCTTCAAATAGATTTTCCAGCCCATGCGAATTTTATTCCTTGCCCTCAGGGATGCCTATGATGTTTGGCCTCTTTATATAATCCCACATTTCTTGTATGCTTTGTTCATGCCTCTTGTTTTTGTGTTCTTTCTCTTCAACTGATTTATTTAGCACATAGGAGTTATCTTCCAGTTCTGAGATTCTTTCCTCTGCGTGATCCAGCCTATTCTTAAGGCTTTCCACTGTGTTTTGTAGATCCTTGAGTGCCTCTTTCATTTCTAGAAATTCTATTTGATTTTTCCATAATACTTCTATTTCTTTAGAAAATTTTTCATTCATTTCTTGCATTTTTCTTGTGGTTTCTTTGTGCTGGGATTCAATTTTCTCTTGAATTTCATTGAGCTTTCTTATAATCCATAAACAAAATTCCTCTTCTGTTATTCTATGCATTTCATTTGAGTTGGTATCTGTTGCTGAGGAAGTAGTGATTTCTTTTGGGGGTGACTTTTTGCTCTGATTTTTCATGTTTCCTGAGTTCTTTTGCTGATTTTTTCTCATCTGGCCCCTTGGTTGAGAGCTGGGGGTGTTAGGGCTAGTTTATGGCCCTGTCCCCAAGCCCCCGAGTTTCATTCCTTGGCAGAGCCAGGGAGAGGAGTACTGGCCTGTATTGTCTTAGGTGTATTTTAGCAAGTTTGGTGGGCTTCTTGGGTTATCTCTGACCTGTTGTCTTCACCTCTTCCCGGTGGAGTGCAGTGAGATTGTTCTCCCAGATTGAGCTCCAAGCTGGCGGATTGTACTTGAAGGTATGACTCCACAGCTCCCTAATAGCTAGGTATTCTGTTGTTCCTGTGGCAGACTCTCGTCCCCCAGGTAGAGTATAGAAAAGCCCTAAGCTTTGGGAGGGGCCTTGTAGCTCCTAGGGGTTACTTTGACCCTGCTCCTCTTGAGGTGCGGGTAAAAACACAATTGCTTTTGGCTGCAGTGTGAGAGCTGAATTGGGAAAATTCCACACAGCTCAGAGTTTGCTTATCCAGCCGCGTTTGTCTGGCCCTCTGATGTGCATCTCAACGTGTCACTGACTGATAGGGGGATCTCCAGTTGTGTAGCCCTTTTCCACCACTAGACCCCAAGGTGAGGCAGGTGGTTGACTCCATCCCCAGAAGTCTCCACTGGGGGATGGTCCCACTGGGGGGAATAGTGGCCACTGGAGTTACTGTTGGATCGAGCAAAATTCCCTATTGAAGTGGGCAGCGGTAGGGGGAGCTGCTCTGGTTCAGCCTGTGGCTCTTGAGGCCTTCCGTTGCCATGCGAACTGGAACTTATACAAAATCAGTCACTATAACCAGCAACCTTCAAAGTGACTGATCTCTGGGGTACAGGAGGGCTGGGACCTGAAGAACGGGCACTAGGACCAGCACGTAGCGGATCTGTAGGAGGCGAGAGCCACGGTAGCAGGACTGGATGGACAGGCTGCAAACTATTTCCAATACACAAAGGTTCTGCCACTATAGTTCTGGGATCTCGTCCCATTTGAAACCCATGGGTGCAGCTGTCCTTGGCCACCAAGGGCAAAGCCTGTAGCTCCCAGGCCAAGAAGCCCCCGGGCCAGGGGTGGGGTGAAGCTACAGACCTAGCTAACAGCTCCAGGTGGAAGACTTTAAACATGGCTGCCAGCTGCCAGCCTGGCGTACAGTACAGCAGGGCTCAGATGCGCCCATGAATGCCGCTCTTCTCAAATGGCCTGGGTCCCGCGGAGGCAATTGCCGGGAGCCCCTTAGGGTGTGTCCGGCTCTCTGTTTAACTCCTGTGCCCAGGTGCCGCTGACCTCCAGTGGTGAGGTGCCAGTCTGTAGATTCCCACGTACTGTCCTGGGAAGCTATATCCCAGCCGGTCCCTACCCAGCCCTGAGCAGTACCTGTGTAGTGTAGCTGAGAGTTCCATGTGGCTCTAACAATTGCTTCCTGTCCACAGAGCCTGCTGTCTTAAACAACAGCTTTGCGCCAACTCTGGGCTTGTCCCTGACTGAGTGGATGGGGAGTCTGTGGGGAAGGTGTGTAACTGCTTGTAGGTCAGGTCGCACTGTGCTAACCTGGGGAACATGTCCTTCCTGTGATCTGGTCTCTATTGTACGCCCTCGCTCTCCAGTCTTTGTGAATGAATTTCCCAGTCATCTGTTTTCTTGGGCTGACTGTCCAACGATGTTTCTCTGTAAATTCACAATGCTGTTTTCGGAGTGAGCGATCCGTGCACAGGCAGCCTATGGCATTTTCACCTCCTTCCCTGGGAGCAGTGAGGTGGGACGACTCTATCAGACTCCCATTTCTCCCCAAGGTTGCCTTCTTCCTTTTGATGTTTGTTTTTCCTTCTTCCAAAGTGAAAAATCCTGGCTCCCCATAACATCAATACATTCATACATTGCTCAGTCCTGCAATACACATAAAATAGTTTCAGAACTGCTCCATCCATACTACTACAAAAATCAAATTTACTAAGAAGAGTTCAAAAGTTTTGCATTCTTTTATTTTTTCCTTCAATGTGGTTTTGGTTTTATTATTCATTTGAAATCCAGTGGGATTCATTTATTCCTGTTTTTACTCAGTTTCAGAGACTCATGTTGATTTAATTTTATGTTTTGGATGTAGAACATTAGTATACTTTGATAAGTTAAACCTACATAAAAGGTATACTCAGGGAAATGTCATTCCCTCTTTCATCTTGTTCTCCACACCCCACCATACCCCATCTCCCTTTTGTTAACCAGTTTCTGGTTTATTCTTCCTGTGTCACTTGCTAACATAAGATACATGTATGCTTTGTTATCTCCTTTGCCTTCTAACACAAAAGGTTGCACTTTGCTTTTTTCACTTAACAATACATCCTGTAAATCACTATTATTTCATACCAGTCTTCCTCATTCTTTTATTATTACAGCTACATATACTCCACTGTAAGGATATACTATAGTTTATTCAACCAGTCTCCTATTTTGAGCCTTTAAAAGTAGGTAGTTAGCAAGATTTTGTAATTGCAAATCATACTGCAGTCAAAAACTTTGTGGTATTTTCATTTGCTAGAGGTATATCCTCAGAGTAAATTTATAACTCTCATGTTTTTATTGCAGATTATGTCTCTTAGCATTAAAAAGTGTTCTCATTTGTCTCATGCAGTGGTTTTTGACCTGAATTCTACTCTGTCTAGGATCAGGGTCTTGTTGTCCAATTTCTTACTGTTTTTTCTTTGCTTAGTATATCTTTACCTATCCTTTTATGTTAGCCTTTTTGATTCACTGTTTTAGGTGTGTCTCTTATATTTAATAGGGTGACCAAATGCCCTGGTTTGCCTGGGACTATTCTGCAAGTCCAGAGTCCCAGGAAATCTCTGCATCCTAGACAAACTGGGATAGTTGTATGTGTTAAGCATAGATTTGGATTTTGCTTTATTGAGCTGATTTCAACATCTTTTTCCTTTAATAGCTGTGTTAAGCCTATACATATTTATTGATATGACTGAATGTTTGGTCTCAATGTATTATGCTATACTTAATGTGTCTTTTTCATTTTTTTTTGTCTTTTTTGCTCCTTTAAAAGTTTCTTTTGGTACTTAGCAAAGTTTTTGGTTCTGTTCCTTTGTATTCATATCTTTTCTATTGCCCTTAATCCTTTTTCTTACTTAATCTTTTACTCTTGGGTTTGTCAATTTTAATTGGAATCCTTTATCTCCCACCTGTTACTTACTTACACATCAATCTGCGATCTATTCTGGTTTACCCTTTTTCTCTCCCCTCTCTCATTTTTAAAAATTTATTTTTATTTAAAAATTTTTTTAGAGACAGGGTCTCACTCTGTTGCCCAGGCTGGAGAGCAGTGGTGTGATC
Organism: Daubentonia madagascariensis; assembly: GCA_023783475.1. Classification (NCBI taxonomy): domain Eukaryota; kingdom Metazoa; phylum Chordata; class Mammalia; order Primates; family Daubentoniidae; genus Daubentonia; species Daubentonia madagascariensis. Next base: position 9,518,750 of record JAKFHU010002088.1, read on the forward strand.
ATATCTCACTGCAGCCTCAAACTCCTGGGCTCAAGATGATCCTCCTGCCTCAGCTTCCCAAGTAGCTGGGACTACAGGTGCATACTGTCATGCCTGGGTCATTTTTTAATTTTTTGTAGAGACAAAGTCTTGCTATGTTACCCAGGCTGGTCTCGAACTCCTGGCCTCAAGCGATCTTCCTGCCTCGGCCCCCCAAAGTGCTGCAATTACAGGTGTGACCCACTGCACCTGGCCCCTTCTCCAGTTTTTGGAGGCTGCATCCTTTCTTCTTCATCAGAACATGTAACATTTGTACACTCTTCTTCCACCCATATCCTCTCCTTCGTTTTAGCTTTAACTCTGCAATTACATGTATTAACTACTCTCCACTAATCTTATGCCAAAGTTTTTCCAGCTATCTTTTGGTTTGGATGAAGATGATCTTTTAGTGGATTTCTTGGGAGGAGCTCAAGAGTAAAGTGTTCCCTGGAGTGCCTGATTCATACATTTTTAATAGCCTTGATACTTAAATGATGGCTTGATTGGATAAAAATCCTTGGCTTGACCTTTCTTTTCTTGAATTTTGTGAAAATGCTGCTCTGTGCTTACATTACTTTGTATATTGCTCTTGGGAAATCTGATGCCTGTCTTATTTTTTACCTTTAAAATAATTAGATCATTTTGCCTGAGGAAAACTGTTTTTATAAAGCCTAATAATTTTACTAGGACATACTTTGGAGTTGATAATTTCCCCAGACACATAGTATGTCCTACCCATGTGTAAATTTTTCTCTTCCTGCTTAAAATTTTCTTGGATTGTAGTGTTAAATATTAGTTCTTTCCTATTGTTTCGTTTTTCTTCAAGGATTTCTCGTTTGCCCTGCCTTCCAGTTCACCTACTTTTCTCTGACTCTGTACTTCTTTCTCTGTCTCATTTTCATTTTCTTCATTGGTTTCTTGACTTTTTCAATGCCTCTTATCAAGTTTTCATTTTGATTAATGCTACTTTGGGTACCTTGTAATTTATTCTTTATTTCTGAGATGGTTTATATTTTTAAAAAAATTTCTTTCCTTGAGTTTATCAACACTCATTTCATTTTTTCTTTCTTCTTTTTGGTCGATTTTTGTTTTAATTGTTGAATTTGTGATTGTAGGTTTTTAAAAAAAAATCTGCAAATGCTTACTTGAAGATATTTAATTCAGTTTGAAATTTTGTTTTATAATTTATTTTTGTTCTGTGGTTATTTGGGGGGAGAAATTTTTTCAGCTGAAAATTTTCTTTTTTTTTCTTTTTATAATAGCTTTTAATGGAGTAGGTCTGATTTTCCTTACTCCTCGTCATTTCTTGAGCTTGGTTTAAGTATACCCTCTTCTTTTAGTATATTGAAAAGCAATTTCTTAAATGGGTGAAGTTGCAATTGGTGGGAGGTGAGGCGTAAGAGTGAACATGACCTGTAGTTCTATTTAGTTTCTCTGGTATCCTTAATTTTCCCCTCTTATATCCTTTTTTCTCCTCACTGCCATGTATACAAGGGATACCTCTTCTCTGTCTCCTTCACCCCAGAAGCAATGCTCATCTGAGGAATCTACTTCTGGTCCTTCTCTTTCAGGTCGCTTCTCTATAGCCATGATTGTGAACTACCAAGTTCTGACCTGACAGAATTTTGAACTTAGTGTTGAACTTTTTTTCTCAGGATGATTTTGTCAATGCTTTGTGTTCCCCACTCCTCTCTGCTCATTTCCAGTCTCTTAAGATTTCTCTTCCCTCGTTCTCTGTCCCCATAGGTTTGTAATCATTTCAGAAGTTCCAGTGAGAGCTCTGTTGGAATTTGTATTTTATTTCTCTACTTACAGGAAATCTGAAGTTTGTGACTCTCTCCCTCCTACTAATGCTGGAGGCAGGTGTCTTGTGTGGTTTTATTTGTTCTCCTTGTTATATTTGTGTAGACATTCAGATTCAAGGTGTCTCCTATACTAGGACCAATTGGAACTCTTTCCTTATAAACTTTTCAAGATATCCTACATATGTTCAGTCTCTTAACAAATTGAAGAACTAATTGTTCACACTTCTATGGACTTGTCTCCTCTTTCATGATTCCGTTCATTATTTTATTTTTAATTGTGCATATTTTTATTTTTCTCCTAACTTATTGAGGATAGGGATGAGTTTCTCAATCATATTAATATCCCACTACCTAGAGTACCTGGTACTTACTAGATACTCATAAAATAATTGTTGAGTTGAATTGATCTTTTACTTAGTTACATTCTTCTTTTCCTTCTTAAGTCTTAATTTATTTACATTATAGATGCTGAGAAAAACTCATAAAGGGTCTGATAGTGAAGAACTGGAAATAGCACATGAGATACCAACTTTGGTGCCATTTGGAGGTGTGGTATGTATGATTAACCCTCAAGAAACATGTACAAATTATTTATTATTTGATATGAAGAATAATTGATGTTTATTATTTGGTAATGAGAAGTATGTGCAGAAAATGGTTCTCTCTGATAATGTATTCATGAATTCTTTATTTTTATGAGTCAGAAAAACATTGTAATAATCACAAAAATTATAGAAAACATCCTTATTCACATAAATATTAATAACATTTTCTATAGTAGGGATTCCCAAATCTAGTTACATCAGAATCACTTGGGATACCTTTTTAAAACATTGATTTTGGGCCCCACCTAAGATCTCCTAACTCAGAGTCTCTGAGGGGCCTAGGAGTCAATAATTTTACTGAGCTCTTCAGGTGATTTATTGCTGAATTGTGCTAAAGTTGATCCTGCACCCCTCCCCTATCCAAAAAAACCTCCCAGAAACAAAAGCATACTCTTATCACTCATATGTACAGACACGCACACTCACATACACACACACAGAGGTAGGACTTAATATCTAGGTGAGAACCAGAAAAATGTGTTATTCTATTTTGGGTGCTTCAAAGTATGGAATAAGACATGGGGATCTATGTGCATTTAGAACTGTCAAATATCATGGCATTCATTTATGGTTATCTTTATCTTCTGAACACTATTAGGACAGTCATTAGGTATGAAATAAGAATTTCTCTTGTCCCTCTTCTCTACCTACTATTATATACAGTATTCAATATAATGTTTCTGCTGTTTTTACATGGATTTTATGACTAAACATGGCTAAATATATTTGGCTAATACTCATCTTATTAGTCAATTGTTCCTGCATTCATTTTGTATTTGATTTTATGGTAAAGCACAAGATAACAGCTTTCTCTAACATTTAGAAAAACTTTGTACAAGGGAGAATATTTTATGACCCTGGCATGTTACAGCCAATGAATGATTGTTGGATGAATAAAGTGGTTTTAGGATATTGGGTAAAAGAGCTTGTCTGAAACAAAGCGTATTTCTTATTTTTATATGCAGGATGCTGTATTTTATCAGTTCTCACCTAATATAAAATAAAAACGATTGAAAGAGTGATAAGCAGACTTAAGTTAATGATGAATTATTCTTTTGCCTTGTATTCTTGTTCATTTTGGGTTTACTTTGAACACACCCTGGCCATTTTTATTCTGTATTTATGTTTTCTGATGTTTTCTATTAACTAGATATTTCTAATGAGTAACAATATTTCTCATGAGAAAACCCACCAAAGTGGAGCTTTATTTTTTTAAAATAGAGTTCAGTGTAAAGTGGAAGAAAAGTTAACTTTTCAAAAATGCATTCACCGTCTGTGTTTTTGTTTTGATTGTTGTAGGTTGGCTGCCTGGCTATTCATATAAAGAATTGCAGACATTTTACGCCTAAGAGTATCCTTTCTTTTGATTTAAGAATCATAGTATAATTATATCTCACTGTTTCAGTTATCCATTATGGAATTACAAACCACTCCAAAACTTAGTGGCTTAAACTATTAACCATTTTATTATCAATCACTACCTGTGCATTCACTAGGTGGTACTTCTGCTTCACAGTGTAACAGCTTGGGCCTTCTGTCGTCTGGCTATTTAAAGAGCTGGAATATCTGAAATGGTCCATTTATATGTCTGGTGCTTTAGTGGGGATGCATGGAAGGCTAGACTTAGCTGGGATGCTGAAATGGTTGGACCTTTCTCTCTTTCCATATGGTCCCATTATCTTTCTTTTTCCTGCATTATTTTTGATTAAAAATATATTACAGTTATATATATATTATTTATCTTGATTACTGAAGCTTTTGGTGTCCCCTTAAATTTTGTGCCCTAGGTGAGTGCCTTTCTTGCCCATCCTATTACCAGCCCTAGTCACGTTCCATTACATTTTATTGGTTAAAATAGTTGCAGGGACAGTCCAGATTAAAGGGCAAGAGAAATAAACTTCACTTTTTGATGTGGGAGTAACAAAAGATTTTCAGCTATCTGTAATCCACCTCAATCACCATATAAGTTAAGGGAAAAACATATGTCGTCTTGTATAATAATGCTAATTTATTTGTAAATAATAATTGTGCTTCCCTTAACATTTTTTGAAGGATTTATTAATATTTTATATTGATGCCTTTAATGAAGCTGAATGCTTATTTTTAATTTTATCATGGTATAAAACCAGTCTCATTGTTGAGATTTGGTGCTTCCTTTTTAAATAAAAAGAATTTTTAAAAAGATTTCTAGGTAAAGAGATTTTTTGAAGATAATTAGTTAAATCATGAAAACAAAATTGTTTTAATCCATGGGTAACAACACAGACCAATATGGTATAAATGAAGTATATACTGAAGAGAATTAGAGAGTAGAACACTTTGCTTTTTGTCTTAAAATTAAACAAATTATTCTCAAGTGACATATTTTTCTAATTTTTTGAATTTCTACATAATTATACTTAGAAAAAAATTTCAACTATATTTTGGAAATATAGTTGAAGTTACCTTGAAATTAATATATAGAAAAATTTGCAAAGGAATTATGAGGGAAATGTGAGGATAAAAATATGACAAGTGATCTAAGGAAGAATCAACTTTCTTTTCCTACTTACATTGTATCTACTAGTGATGGGGAAAAATACTATCTTAAAAGACTTTTTTCTATTGCTTAATGTACTTGATTGATTCTTAGGTTTTGGTCTGAATTGTTTAATGGATAATATTTATTATGTATTATTATTCAATTACAACAGAACTTATTTCCTAAATATGATTCTACTTTCAGTCAATTTACGACATTACAGTGATTTATTCATTCGCATTTCAATAAACAAAATTGTGAAAAGTACAAAAATTTGTAGCTTGCTATCCAGAAACAATGAAAGGAACATTGCAGTTAAGTTTGATGAAGTGAAGTATTTTTCTGTACAGGTAATGCTAATATCTCTTCTAGATACTAGATTGTCTCTTTATAGTTCCAAATATTTTACCCTAATTATATTAATATCTTTTTTTAAAAATGGGTATTTTACAGTATTCTATTTTGATACTATGGTCTGTAGTGTTTTTTTTTTTTAATAAACAGTTTACTACAAAATGCATAATCTTGGTGGACTTCTTCCCTGAGATGTTACTGTCTGTGGTTTTGAGTGTTTATTCTGCATGTATTTTTCTCTGTCTTACTCTTTCCTTCCCATCTACTGTCTTCCACCCTATCTTTTTTTCATCTCCTACCCCTGTCCTTCTCTTCTCTCCTGTATTCCCCTTATGTAGACTCTCTCTAATTATTTATGCATGGATTAACATATTCAGTCTTTATAACAATGACCCCAGAGCATACATACATATATATATATTCACACACACACACTCTTATTGTCATCCTCATTTTACAGGTAGAGAAACAGGTTAAAGTTGTGGTTAAAGAGCTTTCATTAGGTCCTAGAGTTAGTAAGTGGTGGAGCTGTATATAGGCAGTCTGGCTTCAGACCACACTTCATTAAACTGCCTCTCACATACCTGAACTTACTATATTTCTGTTTACAGTTTAGCTTCTTAGAATCTTAAATGTATTTCAAAGCTTTCTTTAAAATGAGTGACACTATTCCATGCAGCTGCAGGATTCATTGATTTGTCCAGTTGTTTCCTAATAGTTTTATTACATTAGTTGAATTTTAGTGAAATCCTAAAGTATTTCCTCTATGCTCCATATTTTTTATAGACTTTATTTTGTTCGAGTGTTGAGTTTTTCTTTTCTTTTTTTTTTTTTTTTGAGACAGAGTCTAGAGTGGCGTCAGCCTAGCTCACTGCAACCTCAAACTCCTGGGCTCAAGCGATCCTTCTGCCTCAGCCTCCAGAGTAGCTGGGACTACAGGCACACACCACCATGCCCAGCTAATTTTTTCTTTTTTAAGTAGAGATGGGGTCTTGCTCTTGCTCAGGCTAGTCACCGTGCCTGACCAAGTGTTGAGTATTAAATGTAGTTTTTTAAGCACAGGTTTAAAAAAAAGCAACAAAAAATAAGGCATAGTTTTGCTGGAGGCAATCTGTACTGTTTGTTTTACTTTGTGAATAGTTTTCCTAAGCTTCATTGGCAAGTTCTCAAGAGTTTGGGGGCTATATGTCCATTTAAATAAAACTTGAAATGAAATTTTAATACTTGAAAATAATGTAAAGTTCATAATAGGGTACTTATCTTCATTAGCATAATCAAAATTTTTCTCCTATATTTATTTAAGTAGGCACTACTAATTTGAGCACATTGAGAGGAGAGTTTTAATCAACTCAGAAAATTTGGGAATTACTTAGTTATAATTACATAGAAAATTGCACAAGCAAACAAAGAAACATAAAAAAGCAAGACACATGTTAACTCCAGGAAAATTAAAAAATGATACAGGGAGGAAATATAATTATAACTATATTGTTAAATTCTGAATGGCAGTTACACATGTAAAATAATGTAAACAGTAAGTATTGATCTAACAAAGAGGCATGTTATATATTAGAGGAATAAAGAGAAGAGAAATATGAAAATTTTGTGGGTAGGGTGTTGAGAGCTAGTATTTTCCTTCTACAATAAGCAGTCAATAGTATTTAAAACTAAAAAATCAATAAATAATAATATAAGCATGTTACTTTGAAACATGAAGGCAAAACCCAGAGAAATCCATTAAAAAGTTTGAAAAGGGTGGCTTCTGAGGAGTGGAAATTAGGGAGTGGGAAGGGTGGTATTCTAAAATTATGCCCAGGATTTAATTTATAGAGGTATGACTGAGTGACAACGTGGAGAGGCTGCTGCCATTGAAAAAAGAATTTATTACTTGCATTTCCTGAGAGAAAGGGACATGACACGATGCCAAGGGCCACAGGAGAAGTATCAGGATGTTCAGCAGGCAGACGACAGGAGTAAGGGAAGAGTCTAGGCTAGAGCCTTTTTGGGGTTTCTGTGGGAAAAGCAAGGCAGGGCAAACAGTTTATGATTAGCTAATTTGAATAATTCCAGGGGGCTTTGGGCTAAAGAGGTGGTCTCTGGTTTTCTAATACCTGGCCCTGGCATACTTTAGGGCAGGGGAAATATTGACTTGGTGTGTGAGAATTAGATAAGGAGGTGGTTGGAGCTATAGACTTGAGATTGGTTGGTTTGCATATAAAAGATGTGCTTCCTGCTGGGCCTTTGCTTTTCTTGGAATTGGCTAGCCCTGGGAGGGGAAGTCTCCTAGAGAGCTTTTTAAGATATCAAAACATCATAAAATAGACAAGGTTTTTTTAAAAACATGATTAATATAGGTGGGAGGGGAAAAATTGTTCCTTTGTTTTAACCATTGTAGAACTGTTTGACTTTTTAAACTATGTGCTCTATAATTAAGATACAATAAAATTATATTGTATATACTTTAGGACTTTAATTTGCTAAAACTTACAACATAGATCTAGGTTAAAAATATAAAAATCCATACAGACCAACAACTGAAAAAGAATAGTAAGTGGATTTAACTTAGTTTAATTGTTCCAGAAAGCTGTTGAATAAGTGATGTTAAAATTCAGATTGAAGAATGAATAGTAGTGGATTTCTGGTTCTGGCCATACTGGAATAGCTGGTATTGGATTTATTCTCCTGCTCTAAACAGCTATGGAACTGAGAAAAGTATACAAAGGAACTATTTTCCAGCACTGGACAATGGAAAGTGGAGGGCTACAATTCTTAAAAGAAGGGAAGCACTAGAGGTGAGCTTCACATTTACTGTAGCTTTCTGTCTGGCAGTGTTTCTGGCACAGGGAAGTGAAACCCAAGAAAGTAGCAGTCTTGCTGGGGGGAAGAAGCAGAGGCTGAGCAGAGGAAACAGAGATGACAATTTAGGGGGGCCTGAGTTTGTAGAGCAGGGTACTAGTGAAGAGGGAACAGCAGATAAGGAGCCCAAAAAATCTCTGTAAGTATTCCACTCAGGTTCTAGGCTGAATCCTAAGTTGTGTGTGCACAAGGCAAGCCTCTAGAAGAAACTACAGAGAAGAGATGCTGGAGAGCTGAGAACTGAATAGAGATTTCAGAGTCCTTAGAGTCTGACTCAGCTGAAGTGAAGCGACCTCATTGAATGTTCCGAATATTCAATTGAGATCCCAGAAAGGCCAAGACTTAGGAGTAAGGACCTTGTTGTGAGAGTAAGGGTTAAATCCTAGGATCAAGAACAAAAACTGAAATAGACCCATCCTCAAACCAAGCCTCCATAGGATCAACATGACCTGCCAGTAATTAATTGCCTTGCAGAAAAGAACTCAACACTTTTTAGAGAAAGATATAAAAATCCAGAGTATCTATCATTATAATGTCCATCATACAATAAAAAATTACTACTTATGGGGAAATAAAAACAGTCAAAAGAGGTAAATCCACAGATGACCCAGGTGTTCAAATTACCAGACAAGAACTTTAAAATAACCATGGAATAATGGAATGCCGTTATAAATGTGTCAAAGTGGAAAAGGTGGGCAAAATGGGTGTCAGAATGGGAATTTTAGGAAGAGAATTGAAACTCTGAAAAGAACCAAGTAAAAATTCTAGATCTAAAAAATACCATATTGGAAATGAAGAGTTCATTTGAAGCACTTAAAGGTATTCTGGACAGAGTAGGAGAAAGGATCTGTGAACTGAAAGAATTGTCAATTGAAACCATTCAAATTGAAGCTCAGAGAGAAAAAGATTGAAAAAAATGGAAGAAACCAGTGGGGCACTATCACTCAATTTATGGATGTATTATTGAATCCCAAGAGAGAAGAGGAAATATTTAAAGAACTAACGGCCAACTTTTCCCAAATTGATGAAAGACATCAATTCATAGATTCAAGAAAGTGAACCTCTAGCAAATAATTTTAGAAATGATTACACCTAAGTACATCCCATTCAAACTACTGAAAACCAAAGATAATGAGAAAATCTTAAAGGCAGCCAGAGGAAAAAAACACATTACATTCATGTGAACAGCAATAGGAATATCAGCTGCCTTTCCATCAGAAGCAACAGAAGTCAGAAGATAAGGAAATGCCATCTTTAAAGTGCTGGGGGTGGGGGTGGGGAAAGTCAGCCTAGATTTCTGTATCTAGTGGAAATATTCTTTACGAAGATGGTGAAAGACAAAAGCTGAGAGAATTTGTATCTAAAAGACCTGCATTATAATAAATGTCAAAGAAAGCTTCAGATTGGCAGAAGTTATCCCAGACAGAAGCCCAAATGCATAGGAAGGAAGAGCACTGGAAATGGTAAATGTGTGGGTAAAAATACAAGACTATTTTAAATATTTTCTCCAAAAGACCATTATTTCTCCAAAATAATGACAATGAATGGTAGGATTTATATCATATGTAGGATTGAAATATATGACAAGAATAGCACAAAAGATGAAGAGGTGTAAATAGAATTATACTATTACACATGGTGGTTTAATTTTAATTTAAGATATATTGTGATATGTTAAAGATCCATGTTATAATTCCTAGAACAACCACTAAAAATAAAACAAAAATGTATTTGGAAGGAAGAAAGGAGAGAGAGAGGGAGGAGCCCAGAGAGAGGGAGGGAAGGATGGAGGGAAAAGAAAGTGGAGACTAATTAACATTAAATTTGAAAACTATGACAAAGACAGTAAAACTTTAGGAAAAATGGAGGAAGAAATTAATAAAAATAAAACAAATAAATGATTTATTTACAACAGTGGAAGTGTTAAAGAAATATAAAAATACAAGAGGTAGTTATTGATAAAACTAATACAGTAGACACAATTCTAGTAAGTCTCATCAAGAAAATTACACAAAATTGGAATATAGGTTAAATATGGAGGGAAGTTACAAAACTGTAAGAAAATACCATATATAACTCTGTGCCAAAAATTTGAAAATGTAGATTACATTATGTTTTAGATCTATCTTTTGTAAATTGCATATAATTGGATTTTTAAATCCAGTGTGACAATCTTTGTATCTTAACTATGCCATTTAGTCTGTTATATTTAATATAATTATAATATATTTGAGTTTAGCTTTCTATTTGTCCCAATTGAGATATGGATATTTTTCTTCTTTTTTGTTCATTTCATCTTCTTCAGGATTGAGTACAGTTGACCCTTGAACAACTCAGGGATTGGAGCATTGACCCTCTACACAGTTGAAAATCTACATATAACTTTTGACTCCTCTAAAACTTTACTAATAGCCAACTGTTGATTGGAACCTTACTGATAACTTAAACAGTTGATTAACACATATTTTGTATGTTATATGTATTATATACTGTATTTTTATAATAAAGTAAACCAGAGAAAAGAAAATGTTATTAAGAAAATTATAAGGAAGAGAAAATATATTTACTATTCATTAGGTGGAAGTGGATCATCATCAAGGTCTTTATCCATGTCTTCATGTTGAGTAGGCTGAGAAGGAGGAGAAAGAGGAGAGGTTGATCTTGCTGTCTCAGGGGTGGCAGAGGCAGAAGTGGTGGAGAAGGTGGAAGGTGAGGTAGGAGAGGCAGGCACACTTGCTGTAACTTCTACTGAAAAAAATCTGCATATAAGTGGACCCACACAGTTCAAACACTTGTTGTTCAAGGGTCAACTGTATTTTAAAATTTCATTGTTTTTCTCCCTTCTTGTTTTAAATGGTTATCATAGAAATTATACTATGTATGCTTATCAAATCCAATGTTTAACGATAACTTTATCCTCCTGGGCAAAGCAAGTCTCTTAGAAACTTTAATTCTGTTTATCACCCTCAACTAATGTGTTATTGTTGTCTTATGTTTCCTATATTTTTTAGTCATCTGAACTGTAATTTGTATTTATTTAATTTATTCTATGTTTGTTTAGTTTACCTGCATATTTGCCACTTTAACCTTTCTTACAGCTCAGATCATCCTCCTAGGGTCACTTACCACTAAACTGTTAATTTTAAAATTTCTTCCTATGAGAGTCAGTTGGTGACATACTTAGTTTTTGTTTGCCTGAAAATGTCCTTATTTCATTCTCATTCTTGAATGGTGTTTTTCTTGATTATAGAATTGTAAGTTTGCAGTTATTTTCTGAAGTATCATCCCACTATCTCCTGGTTTCCATATTTGTTGAATAGAAATTGCTTGTCAGTCTGTCACCATTGAAAATAATGTATCTTTTTCTGTGTGTATGTGTGTGACTGTGTGTGTTGTATTTTTTTTTCTAATTTCACTCTGATGTGTCTGTATTTGGGTTTCTATTGATTGTGTTGAGATTTATTGGCTGCTTAAACTGGATTATTGATGTTCATCAGCTCTGGAAAATTCTTAGCTGTTATTTCTTCAAATACTGCCTCTCTGCTTCATTTTCATGATTCTTTATTTTCTTTCCTGGAATTCTGATTAATATATGTTAGATGTTCTTACACTATCTTCCATGCCTTTTAACCTGTTTTAAAAAATTTTTCTATCACTTCGTCTCTTTGCCTTGCATCCTAAATAATTCCTCTGATCTTTATTCTAGTTCATTAATTCTCTTAAGCTGCATCTAATCTGTGGTTGAGTCCATAGAGTATTTTTATTCAATTATTTTAGTTTTCATTTCTGCAAGTTCTATTTGGTTCTTTGTTCAGGTTTGCTAAATCATTTTTTATAGTTTCCTGTGCCAGGAATATATTTTTAGCTTATTTTTTTATTCCTTTTAACATAGTAAGTATAGCTTTTTAAAATTTCAATATTTGTAGTTTTTGTGGGTCTGTTTCTGCTGACTCTCATTCATGGTGCCTTGTTTCCTTGCTGACTTAGTTAATTTTGACTGTTATCTTCTCATTTTCCTTGGAAAATTATTTGTGGAACTTCTTTGAGGTCTAGGATGAAAATAGCAGCTATAAGGAAGATTTGTGTTTGCTTCGAAGGCACCTGAGACCACTACCAGTTTGGGAACACTTTAAACTGAATTCTACTTGAGAGTTTTTTTTTAATTTAAGTTGTCCTGCTTGTTTGTTTATTTATGTTGTGGCAAAATATACACAATATAAAGTTTACCATTTAAATCATTTTAGGAGTCTGGCATGAAAGTTTTTATACCCTCCAGTGGATGTGAATGTAGGCTGAGATTTCACTGAACAGGTTTTTGTTTACAGCTTATTAACCAACCCCCTCCCCCTGCAATTCTGCTGAGCAAGTGCAACTTTCCTTGCAGCCTGCTGTATAACTGGGATGGAAGAAAGGTTTCTCCATTCACTGAAGCTGTAGTCCTTTGGGTTCTCAGCTTTATGGGAGGAGGGTTGGGCAAGGATCCTCTGTTAAATGTCCTGTCTTCTCTCTTCTGTGCCTTTCAAAATCGCAAAGACTGCTGTTTCAGGTCACTTGATTGGGAAGCGCCCTCAAGACAAACATAACTTCAGGGTCTACTTTATCTCTCTGAGAGTCTGCCAGTACTTGGAGATTTATATGATTACTTGTTACTGTTTTATCAACCCTCTTATACTTTTAAGAAGATATTTTTAATATTTTATTCAGTGTTTGTAGTTTTCTAGTGGACAGACTGGTTCTAATAACCTAGATGCCAAATTAGTGAAAAACTGAGCCTGTCCTCTTAACTACTATGCTAGGACAAAGGGCTTGCATTTCCTTTTCCTCATTTCTCAGGGGAAGACAGTCACAAACATACTTTTAAGACGTCTCAGACAGACTCTGATCTCAGCCATGGGGAGAGACACCATAAAAAGACACCTAGAATCTTGGGAGTGGGAAAGCATGAGATTTTTTTCTAATTAGCAAAAGAATGCCTAAATTTTAATGGTTACATAATAATAGTATTGTGCTACGAGCTCAGGGTTGAGAGAGAGTTTCAAGTTCAGGCAATGGTATACATTTTACCAAAAAGTTAAAGAACAGAGACTGAAAAGGATATTAGATAACCTTTAATATTGGATATTTAGATAACCTGCATTTGATTACCTGGATTATTTGGATTTCATATTGGGTATTGGATTACCTTTGGTACGTAGTTTCAGTAGAGTGTTGAGGGTGAACTTTTGGGTAGAGTTAAAAAAAGAATGTAGGCAATGGATGTTTCAAAAAGACTATAATAGACGTTAGACATAAACAAGATCTTGCTTTTTGTTGATATTAAAGTATATATGACTGTGAAGCTGAAAAGTTATAAAGCTAATGGCATACAAAAATGAATCATTAGGTATGCAAATAATATAGTTTATAATGTATTCAGAAATTATATTTGAAATTTAGACTGAAAATTTAATATATATATTCTTTTCATATATATATTTTGATATTGAGGTTCCCAGGCGTCATGATGATGAGCGGAATAATATTTACTTGGAACTAATGCACTATGACAATATAAAAAAAAGTCCTCTCTTGTTAGGGAGTGTTCAGATACATCTTTACGAAGTAATTCAGGTATGTATCAAAATCATTTTTTTCACCTTGGTGTACCACATCATCTAGTGGGTTGTCCAGTTTGTTGTTGTGATTTATTATACCTGATGGACTTTTTTTGGTTGTTATCAGCCTTCAAACTCATGTGCTTAGGAAACAAAATCTCCCTCTGACTTTCAAAAAAAAAAGAGTTGGTTTATAACAGCATAAAGTTTTCAAAATTTATTTTCCAGAAAGTTAATGATACAACCTAAAAGACTAAGCATGGGGTCTTTTGTTACTTAATTTTATTTATTTATACATTTATTTATTTTAGTTTACAAATAAGAATTGTATATATTTATCATGTACAGCATGATGTTTTGAATTATGTATACATTGTGGAATGGCTAAATCAAGTTAAGAATGTTTTATTGTATTTCTGAAATGTTTTAAGATATGACTCAAACTGTTAAGTCTCTTAGTTGGGAGCGCAAATTTCAGTTTAGTTCGTTTATCCTTAGCTGGGCTGCTTACAGTTTACTCTATGCATGTGTCTTTTAGGGGTCAGCCAAAGATTTGGGGAGCATTTATACACAGATTTTGTGGTTGCTTCTCTCTTGCTTTCTCCTTTCTAGGAGTCCTCTTCACTTTCTAGCAGCTGATTTTGTGGTTGCCCTGAACTCAAAGTAAAAAGAACTAATTGATTAGTGAACAAGTATAAACAAATCTGAAATATTTTCAGGAATATTTGTTATGACATACAGCAAGGATGCCCTCAAAGACGAATGGGGCTATATCAAAAGACACAACAGCCAGATTGCAGGGACTGATACTGGCTACTTTCAGGATAATTTGAACATGAAAAAGATTATTACAATGTTCAGAATAAAGAAAAATTCATGAGTCCTTGGTATCTTAAAAAAAAAATAAAAAATGAGAAGACTAAGGAAATTTTTTTAAACAAAATAATACCAACTAAAGAATGTAGAAGGAATGATAGAATTACAAATTTATTGTTTTTGCATCTCTTTATAATGAATAATGATTAATTCAAGCAAGACTTAGCACTGGCACTAAAATCATTAGGTAGAAGGTTATTGAGGGGCAAGATAGTTGCGTGGTGCCACAGTAACAGCGCATGGATTATTGCAAAGGAGAAACTCTTTCTCTACGATAGAGAGATGTGGTAGTCACCACTTTAACCAAGAGCTTGAATTTTGCATAACTAACATTATGGATAATTTAACATCATGTACTTTCTGTAGTGATACAGTATGAATTATGCAGTATTACTTATGACTTATTGTGATAAAAAATGTTTTTAACACAAATCTAACCAAGCTGTATCTAGAACTAACTTCAAGTTTACAGAAATTTAGGGAGGTAGGGAAAAAGTTAAACAATACCTTGAGGATATAATAAGATAAATACAGAAATGGGACATACCAGCTTAGATATTTTAAAAACTTAAGGTATCCAAAGGAAAAAAAGACATTTTATTGAAAAGACACTTGCACTCAAATGTTTATGGCAGCACAATTCACAGTCGCAAAGATGTGGAAACAACCCAAGTGCCCATAATACATGAGTAGATCAATAAAATGTGGTATATGTATACCATGGAGTATTACTCAGCCATAAAAAAATGGTGAACTAATATCTTTTGTGACAACCTGGGTGGAACTGGAGACCATCCTTTTAAGTGTGTCACAAGAATGGAAGAACAAAAACCACATGTACTCACTACTAAATTCAAACTTACAGATCAACATTCATGTGCACATATGGTAGTAAAATTCAACAGAAATCAAGCAGGTGGGAGGTGGGAGGAGGGGGTGGGTGAATTCACACCTAACCGGTACAATGCACACTATATGGGTGATGGACACACTTATAACTTTGTCTCAAACTGTACAAAAGCAATTCATGTAACCAAAATGTTTGTACCCCTGTAATATTCTGAAATAAAAATAAAAATAAAAATGAAATAAAATCAATAAGCCTCTAGCCAGGCTAACTAAGAAAAAAGGAGAGAGAAAACAAAAATAAATAAATTAATTAAATTAAATTAAATATTTAATGGTATGTAATTAAAATTTTAAAACAGACATTAAATTTCAAGTTTTAAATTACATTTAAAATTCTGATATTTATGAATCAGACTTTAGAATTTTGAATAAAGTAATAACATTTTTGAAAACAAAACAAAACAAATTTAAGGTCATTAAAAAAATGGGGGAAATTGTTGTAGATTTAAAAACAACTTAAAGACAACTTTGATTGAATACAGATTTGAAAAAGGTAGTTATAAAAGACATTCTTGGGATAATTGTGAAAATTTAAAATATATACTGAATATTAGATAAAATCCTAGAATTGTTAATTTTCTTATATGTAATACTGATACTGTGGTTATGTGGAAGAATATCCTATTTTTACAGTATTCAAGGTAAGGTTTTAATATTTAGGAGTGAAGAGTAATGATGGTTGCAGCTTATAAATAGTTTAGCAAACATATATATATACACACAGATTAAACAAACATAAACAAATATTTGAACTTGTTTAATCTCCATAGAGGGTATATTGGTACTTATTGTTGGAGTCTTTTAATTGGTCTGTGTTTTTGAAAATTTTTGTAATAAGAACTTGGGGAAAGTCAGATAGCTTTCAATACATAGCAAGAGGTATTGGGTGAAGAAGGAGGTGAACATATTGACTAATGAATAAGGGTAAGCAACCAGGGATTCCCAAAAATATTTTGGGAGGAGATGTTTGGAAATCGCTAAAATTCCCTTTTTTAGGCATCAAATAAAGTGACATTATTTATTAGTCACGTTTTTGTTGAAGGAAGCTTAGAAACTTGGATTAGAATTATATGTGCAAACTTTTCAATATTTATTTTTATATGATCAATTTTTTAAAAATATGCTAACTTAATTTTAAAATACAGTGTAAATTTTTAAAATAAAAAAATCACCCATTATTCCACGATTCTGATATAACATTTCGTTTTTCAGAATTCCTTTCCTGTTTTTTCTTATAAACATAAGCAGAAAAATAGAAAATATAAAAGACTCAAATTCATATTCTAGAACAGAAAATACAATTATCTGAAATTAAAAATTCACTTGACGGACTTACCAGAATGGAGATGCCAGAGGAAAGACTATTTTTTTCTTATTAATTTCTTTTAAATTTATATGACTACTTAAAGCAAAAATTATAACCTTATCTGTGGGGTTTATAATATTTAGATATGTAATGCATATGAAAACCATAGCATAAAACATAGGGAGGAGATGGGGTTTAAAGGACCTATACAATTGCAAGGTTTTTGCATTTTCTCTGAAGTGGTACAATGTTAATGTAATAAAGTTGAAGTCTCTATGTTGCTGCCTGATTCCATCTACTGCCTCCTCTCCTCTCCCCAAGAAAAGATAATGATTATCCTAAACTTTGTATTTATTATTCCCTTGCTTTTGTCATAGCTGTACAACTTATGTATACTTATAAAAATGTTATCATTTTATGTTTCTAAATGTACTATTTTTCTAATATTAATACATTTAATTTTATTAGTTAGTGCTCATTTTTTTGCTGCTATGTACTATTCCATATGGGAGTATTCCTCTATTTGCCTATAAATTATTTTTTCACCTGATTATTTATTTATTTATATTTAATTGACAAGTAATAATGGTGTATATTTATAAGGTACAATGTGATATTTTGATCTATGTATACATTGTAAAATGATCCAATCAAACTAATTAATATATCTATCACCTCACAACTTATTTTTTGTAATGAAAATGTTGAAAATCTTTTTTTTTTAGCAATTTTGAAATATACATTACTATTAGCTGTGGTCACTAGACAGTGCAATAGATCACTGGAACTTATTCCTACAGTCTAACTGAGATTTTGTACCCTTTGATCAACATCTTCCCTTTCCCCACCCCTACGCCTACTTCCTAGCCTCTGGTAACCACCTTTCTACTATCTGTTTCTATGAGACTGATTTTTTTAGATTGCACATACAAATGAGATTGTCCAGTGTTTTTCTTTCTCTGCCTGACTAATTGCACTTAACATAATGTCCTCCAGTTCCATCCATGTCACAAGTGACAGAATTTTCTTTTATTTTAAGGCTGTATAATATTCCATTGCATATACACAACACATTTTCTTTATCCATTCATCTGTTGATGAACTCTTAGGTTGCTTCCATATCTTGGCTATTGTGAATAATGCTGAAATGAACATGGGAGTGCAGATATCTCTTTGACATACTGATTTCAATTCCTTTGAATATGTACTCAGAAGTGGGATTGCTGGATCACATGGTAATTCTATTTTTACTTTTTTGAGGAACTGCCATACTATTTTCCAAGATGGCTGTACAAGCTGAGTATTGCTTATCCAAAGGACCAGAAGTGTTTCAGATTTCAGATTTTTTTGGATTTTAGACTTTTGTATATACATAATGCAATATCTTGGGGATTGAACACAAGTCTAAACAGGAAATTCATTTATATTTTGTATATACCTTATACATATAGCCTGAAAGTGATTTTATACAATATTTTAAATAATTTTGTGCATGACACAGTTCTGACTGTGTTTTGGTTGTGATTCATCACATGAGGCCAAGTGTGGAATTTTCCACTTCTGGCATCATGTTGGCAGTCAACAAAGTTTTGGGATTTGGAGCATTTTGGATTTCAGCTTTTTGGATTAGGGATGCTCAATCTGCACTAATTTACATTCCAACCAACAGTGTACAAGGGTTCCCTTTTCACCACATCCTCACCAACATTTGTTATCATTCTTCTTTTTGATAATACCCATTTTAACAGATGTGAAGTAATATCTTATTTTGATTTTAATTTGCATTTCTCAGATGATTAGAGATGTTGAGGAGTTATTCATATGTCTGTTGGACATTCGTATATCTTCTTTTGAGAAATGACTGTTCACATTCTTTACCCATTTCTTACTCCATTTTACCCAAAACCATTTATTAAAGAGATTGTCCTTTCCGCATTGTGTGTTCTTGGCACCTTTGTCAAAAATCAATTGACCATAAGTACTTGGGTTCTTACTGGGCTTTCTATCCTGTTCCATTGGTCTATATGTCTGTTTTTATGCCAGTACCATGGTGGGTTTGTTTGTTTGTTTGTTTGTTTTTGAGACAGGGTCTCTCTCTATCACCCAGGCTGGAGTACAGTGGCGTGATCGTAGCTCACTGCAGCCTTGAACTCCTGGGCTCAAGCAATCTTACTGCTTCAGCCTGCCAGGTAGCTAGGACTACCGGCATACACCACCATGCCTGACTAATTTTTTGTTTTTTGTAGAAGTGGGGTCTCACTATGTTGTTTAGGCTGGTCTTGAACTCTGGATCTCAAGCAATCCTCCTGCTTCAGCCTCCCAAGATGCTGGGATTATAGGCATGAGTCAGTACACTCAGCCTATTTTATAGTTTTCAGTATGTACAGATCTTTCACCTCCTTGGCTAAATTTACTCCTAAGTGTTTTATTTTTTTGATGCTATTGTAAATGGGATTGTTTTCTTAATTTCTTTTTTGGATAGTTTTTAGTTTATAGAAATGCTCCTGATTTTGTAACTGCAACTTTACTGAATTTGTATATCAGTTCTAGGATTAGTGTGCAAATGTATTTCTGCTTTTCCTACCTATTTTGATGTGGTTATTTTCTCAGTCATCCTATGTGTATGAGTCTTTCAACTAGATTCTGGTTTCTCTTGGACAGAATTGATCTGTGTGTTTACTGATGTGTCTGTGGGAGGAGGGTAGTCAGGAGACTTCTATTCCTCCATATTGCTGACATCCAATCTGCGCATAAATTTCATTTTCTTACTAATACGAATATTGCTGCAGGGAATTTTTTGAACATGTCTCTAGGTTATGGAATTACTACATCAAGGTAAAGCGACCATATAATTTATTAAACAGAGTCACCAGGGAAAGTAATTTTGGTTATGTACGGATTTTCAGAAAAAGCCTTATGATTTTAGCTGTGTTATATTCAAGATATGCTGTCCCTGTGTAATGTTTGTCAGTGTCTATAGATACTTCTACCTAATTGAAAGGATTGTATAATTTTCCTTATTAGAATTCTTCAGTTTTCCTTTTTGGTCAAAACTCAGCTCCTGGAAGTACAAAGTTGACCATAAGAGCTTTTGTGTTTTTTTGATGCAATTTCATTAGCTTGATGTTGGCTTTGGGTGATGGCCATACAATAATATTTAAGCATCTGGATACCAGACAGTGGAGGAAGGCAAGAACTATGAGATAATCACAAGAATAATAATAAATATTTCAAACCCACTTTGTATCCAGTGCTAGTGAACCAGGTCTTATGGGAGAAAAGGCCCATGGATCAGTTTGACCCACTTAAATAGCCAAGTGGCCTTTTTTAAACTTTTATTTTCAAATAATTATAGATCCACATGCAGTTGAAAGAAATAATGCTGAGATGTTGTGTACCTTTTACTCAGTTTCCTCCAGTGGCAACTTCTTGTAAAACTATAGTACAATATTAAAACCAGGATATTGACATTGATACAGCATATTTCCATCCCTACAAGAATCCCTCATGTTGCCTTTTTATAGCTATACCCACTTTTCTCCCTCCCTCTCCCCCTACTTAACCCTTGGCAAGCGCTAGTATATTCTCCATTTCTATAATTTTCTTACTTCAAGGATATTATACAAATAGAGTCATATGCTATGTAACATTTTAGGATTGGCTTTTTTCATTCAGCATAGTTCTCTGGAATGTCATCTAAGTTGTTGTATTTATCCATAGTTCATTTTTTGTTGTTGTTGTTGAGTAGTATTTCATGGTATGAATGTACCACAGTTTGTTTAACCATTTACCCATTGGAGGACATCTGGGTTGTTTCTTCCAGTTTTTGGTTGTTATTAGTAAAGCTGCTATAAACATTCATGTACAAGATTTTGTATGAATATATGTGTTCACTTCTCAAATAAATTTCTGAGTTGTATGGTAGTTACATGTATAGTTTTTAAAGAAACTGCCAAACTCTTTTCCAGAGTGGCTGTTCTATTGTATTAATATATTACCACCAGAAATGTATGAGTGACCCACTTTCTCAGCATCCTCCCCAGCATTTGGTGTTGTCATTTTTAAAAATTTTAGCCACTCTAATAGGCGTGTAGTGATATCTCATTGTGGCTTTAATTTGCATTTTCCTGACAGCTCAGAATGTTGAGCATCTTTTTATGGGGCCTTTTAATTTATTGATCATTCCACTTTGCCTGAAGTGTTTACCTAGGTACAGCAAGATACATAGGCCACTGCACAGAGTTTACCACACCTAGACAATAAAAGATCAAAGCAGTATTATCTAGGATAATTCTAGACAACAAATTTACAGTGATCTGTGTGGTCTCTAAAGCTTGAGCTGTATCATTTGCTATTTGGGCCACATGCAGGGATTGATTGTAGACCACTTCTTTTAGTTCTGGAACAACTAATCATAGCAGAAATTCTAATGCAAACTGGTAATATCTAGTGTTTTGGATGAGTTGGAAGACCTTACGACCAGACTCAAACTATAGGTAGTGTTTGAAAGCATAAGAAGGCCATCTGATTACACAACAGTTATCCCACCAGGTATACACTGAGAGGACACAAAAGTGTTATGATTACCAATTAGTATTAATTGCTATTTGAATGTAATTGGCCTGATTATGGAGGACAAAGACCTTGAGTTGAATTAAACAAATCACATAATAGGTTTGGTATAGCTGTATAAAAATATAATTGATCTGTTGCTTCTATCATTAATTCCTTATTCCTTCCTATCCCTGATACATCTTATTTTCTTTTGAAGCTTTGGGAGAAATCAGAAACATCGGCTAATTGTTAAGGCCTAGGGTCCAATTAAGGCATATATGTATATTGGAGTTCGTAATATTCCTGTATTGATTATAAAAGGGAATGTGATATTCATTTTGGGCTGAAGTATAGTACCGTTTGTGATTATCAGTTTGGCTGTATGATCCTTACCAGAGGAGCCTAGGATAAGGTGATAAATTCAACAGTTAGAAAGATTGGTAGCCATTATAATTGTCTGAGAAAGGCAATAAGGCATTCAAAGGTGTGAGAGATGATTAGAGTAATGCCCCCAAAGAATCACACTTAAAGAATCTCTGTGTCCATACCCTTGGAATAGTCTACTGCCTTTTTTCCCCATCTCCACCCCAAGCTTAGCCATGCAACTTGCCTGAGGCACAGCAGAGACAAATTTGGGACATAGAAGCCAAATAGCTCATTGCTGCATATTGAAACTCACCAGAGAAACTGAGCAAAGGTCTAGAACTCAGTGGATTTGGATGAGGTGTATATTCAGTCTGAGCATTTTGATTGGCTCCAATGAAAAGACTCAGTAGGGCAGATCTTAGTGGGGCCTCCAGAAAGAACTCAAAGACATTCACAATAGTTAAAAGTATGGTTGAAAGTTTACTTATATGTGAGAGACATTAATCAATAGATTGATTTCTTTGATCAAAAGCAAAGACAGTTTATAAAAGAAAAGGAAAAAAAGGCAGTCGTGGAACAGTGAGGTTATTTCCCCACTCCCTCTTTGAGAACAGAGAAGTTATCAAGAGTAAGAAGCTATAATAAGCAGGTTGACAGGATCATTAAGGAAATTAATTTAAGGTATTTGTGGATTTTCTGAGAAATCATATTATTTTATGTGAAGAACATATATGATATGCTAATTCTGTGTGATGGCTGCCATTGTATTACCACCTAAATTATTTCTCTTATTATAATGTCTCACCAGGAACTGAGAGGAGAGGGGTTAAATAGGTCCTTGTGGAGTGGAATGCTATGTTTTGGGGGAATGCAGAAGATATGTGAACCAGGTGCCAAAGTTTTCACTAAATAAGTATTAGTAACCTGAATGTCTGAAAGACAATAAAATCGCCAGATAACATAAGGCTTAAAAGAGGAAAACTTCTTATACCTGCGTGAAATAATATGATCTGGAAGCAATAGAGGGCGGAGTGGAGGATGCTACTCCACTTCCTGACCTTGAGGTATTTAGGCTTTTGGAGAAGGAGCACCTTCACTTGAGGGATCTATAAGGAAAGCAGCATATCCCCAGTGGTGAGCCAGGTCTCAGGGAAAGCAGAGAGGTAGAAGGACTGTTTAGAGATGTAAGGTTGTTTGTTAACCATGGGATTGGGAGTAGTGGAAAATGCTGGGAAGAAAGGGAACCATGGGATGTTGGATTGGTGGAATGACTCATGAGATAGCAGAGATGACCCTGGATGGTGACCAAGGATATCCAGGGTTTACCTAGTTTAAAAGATCTCAGCAGTCCCTGAGAGATGAGAGAGGTACTGTCAGGCAGTAGTCAGCTTATCATGTCGACTTATGTTTAAGTAACCCTTCAAAAAGAATGTGGATTTGGCAGTTCCTCTAAGACTTTTAAAAAGGGGAACTGTGACTACCAGGAACATTTTTGTTTAAAACATAAATGTAAATATTAACATTTATTTCTGTTACTTGTACACGGAATTTTAATTTTCTTCTTCCAAACATTCCTTGTGTGTGTATATTTTAGCTATTAGATTCCTATGTGCATTTGAAAAATCATTACCTGATCTTTTTACTATAATATGGTTTATATATGGGTAAATACATGAGTGATTCTATATTTAAGAATTTTATTATTACTTTTTTCTAGAAAGGGTGCTTTACTGAAGAATTTCCAATATTGAACAAAAACACAGTAAGAACTTTACTGAAACTTCCTAAGTTTTGTGCACATGTTATATTTTCTTAACCGTTCATGTAACTTTACTCTGGTTGTGTCTGTAGCCTACATCTTTTTATTCTTTTTGTTATCCTACCAGTCACTGTTTGAATTAGAAATGTATTAAATAGAAAGTACAATATTTGCTCACAAAAATCTTCACCCCCACCTTTTTTTTTTAAGCTACTATCTTACTGCTAAATGGTGATAAAGAAAATTAGAATTCTTTGGCGAGAGAGAATAAAATGCCTCTGGATGCTTCTTTGACTGCATAGCCTCAGGAGCCTCACTTTGCTAAATTGAAGAAGTATTATTTTTCTTGTTGAGGAGTTTCTAAAGAATTGTTTAGAGTTCTTATTTAAAATTATTTTCAGGTTCTTAAAATTATTAGCTTGATTAATTGACCTCCTTTCTATTCAGAGAGACTTCTGCTGCCACTTGCCAAAACAGGGACAAGGACCAAAAAAACCAGAATGATGGACATTTGAGGTTATTATCTCTCACGCCCTCATTTATTTCACACATAAGCAACCTGTGGTTCAGAGAGTGAAATTACTTATCTAAGACAAAATTTTATCTGAAAATGGGAGTGGAGGTGGGAGGAGTTGTGAGAAAATAATTTTAGAAATATATACATGTATGTAAATGTAGATGTATATATTTCTGTATCTCAGTGTAATCCTACTAACAATTACAAGTTGATATTTTCCATATTTTAATCATGTAATATTACTTAACTTTAACACAGAAGGTTTTAACATTTCAGAAACTCAATAGATTCTTCTATAGGAGTTCCTTGTGTAAATGCTTTTATTTAAAATCAGGAGATTCATACTTTGGCATTTCTGACTTATAGATTTGTAAAGTAAAAATATCACTTGCTGTCATTTCTCCATTAAAATGTCATTCTGATCAAACTGTAAAATAAATTTGTCACATGTTCAGTTTATTTGCAGGTTGGAGGTAGAACTTATGTTCTCCTATGGAAACTTTGGTTATGGATTTTCACATCAGGTTCGTACCCTTCTTTTTAAAAATTATTCTACCATAGCTCTTCAGTCAAATCATCCTCTTCTGAGCCTCTATTTTTTCCAGTTTGATAAATTCTTTAAAATAAATATTTTTAAAAGAATGCCACTCCACCTCCTGACCTGAGGCATGCAGGCTTTTCTTCAGCCTAAAGAAAATGAGACTTTACCATTATTTCTTTATACATTTTAAAATAATAATCTTTTATTCAAAATGTCTTTATTATAAAACTTGCTTTTATTTGTATGTATACACATTGATGTAATAAAAACAAAATTATTTTAAGTATTCAAGAAGTTAGTGTGGATTTTTGTGTCTAAAAATATTTATTAAAAATGGAATCATTGATGTTATTCAGATAATATTTTATAGTCTGACCTCATATGCTCCTTTCCTCCATGGTTATTTCAATATCTGGTGTTATTTGTACTCGCCTTGATTCAAGAGAGTAATCCCCGAAGAAGATATCTTCCTGGCTTTGACTTGCCCCTTTTAATTCACTACCATATATCCATGTTGCCATGAACATATTTGTGTATTAGCCTGTGTCTTTTTCTTTCATTATGTCCACAGGCTAGATTTGTAGAAAGGAAAGTATTGTCCAAAACAATGACCTTTCCAAGGAATTATTCTAGAAAAGTTGCACTAATATATACTCTCACCAAGTGTTTGAAAGAACTCTTGATATCCCTGGGTATTATAACAGTTTTGGGGCATTAAAAAATCCAGTCCCATTAGTGCTGCTGTTATATAGGGAAAATGATCTTTATACTTTCATGTAATCTTTCATATCCAGTTTTTGCTACTTTTTTTTACAGTCTTAGGTGTTTTTTAATTAGAAATTGAGAGTGAAGACATCAGTCTTATTTCTTAAGTCTATTGCTGTGTTAACTGAGAAATTCCTGTGGTATGTTATTAAATTTTGCCTGTAATATATTATAATGTGTCATTATAAGTGACATAAGGCCTATTCCATAGACCTGGGGTATTAGTGGTATTAGGGTGAATTGTAATTGTAACTAAACAGTGTTAAAATATACTTACATTTTTTTCAGTTAAAACCTTTTCAGAAAAGTACTGAACCATCCATGTTTATGAATACCACACCACCTCCAGAAAGAACAGATCCTGTGACGTAAGTATTTTAAGTCTCGTTAATATGGTCAGACCATGTGGCATTTTAAAAAATGTAATCTACTTGATGGAGCATTTTGGTTATTTTAAGAAGCCCCCAGGACATGGCCAGGATGGGCTAGACTCCAAGGTGAAAGGAGCAGTGAATTGTTTTGCTTAGTAAGGTAGGAGAAATTTTGAATTTCTGGGTATAGCCCTTTCAGAGGGAGAAGGTGAGGAGGTCTGGAGATAAGAAAAAGAGGAGAGGGAGTGCTAAATTCATGGCCGAAGGAGGGAAGGAAAGGATAACCTAATGAGGAAAGTTGGCCAGGGAGATACTCCTTTTGGCAAAAAAGGTGAGGGACTTTTAAGATCAGAGTGTCTGATAGTTGTCAGTTTTCTGCTCTTCAGTATGGTAATGTTACCTCTACCTCCACACCACTCCAGTTGTTACTTCACCAAATTATCAGTAAAAAGTCTGCGGTAAAAAAAATGTCATAAGCAAACTAAAAGTAACTTAAAATATTGTATGCCAATCAATCTTGAAATTCCAACAATAAAAATAGATTAAAGTAAAATGAGCTCCCGAGAAATAGATTTAATCTATAGTGTTATCCAAGAATAAGAAATGGAAAAAGTTGAAATGGTATTGAGGGAATTAGGTATAGGATGAGAAATTGTGTTCTGAAATGCTTATTGTCTTGTAGTCTCACCAATAGTGGATATTATCATTAAAATACACTTTATCCATTTGATATCAATGATTTATTGAAATAGTAAAGTTTAATTTTTTCCTGATGTTTATTGACTTTTTTCCTTCTCCATCCATTAATTAAATAAACACTTACTGAATGTCTGCTATACCCCCAAGGCATTGCAAATACAGACAAATGAAGCCTGGTCCCTGCACTCAAGTGGCTCATGGTTTAATGCAAAGGTTACATGTAAAAAAAAAATTATTATAATGCAAATGGAATAAAAGCCCTCCTAGAGCCAAACACAAAGAACTGTGGGACAGCCAAGGAGCTTTTAATTCTTCTCAGAGGAGTTGGGGAGATACTATTATCAAGTAAGTTTCCACAAAAGGAAGTGTTTGAAGTGAGACTTGAAAAAATGGTTGTAGTGCATCTGACTGACTTTGGAGGGGTGAGGCGACATATTCCCCGAAGAGGACACATTTGTAAATGCAGGGAGCTATGAGAGGCTATATTGTGTTGGAGAACAGTGAGGTGAGTCGTTAGCTGTGAGTGGCTAAGATTATGGGAGCAAGGAGGAGAGCAATGGGTGATGAGCTGGAGGAGTAGGCAGGGCAAGATGTGGTGATTAAGAGTTCAGGCTCTAGAGCCAGACTGCATAGGCTCACATCCTGGCCCTGCCATGTACCGGCTGTGCAACCTTGGGCAAGTTACTTAGGCTCTTTATGCTTCATTTATTGACTGGGATAAAAATAAAAACTACCCTGTTGAGTTACTATATTGATTAAGCAATTTACATGTAAAGCACTTAGAACATGGTAGCAACTAGTAAAATGCTTAATTAGTTGTTAGCTACTTACACAAGTAATAAATATTTTATCATCACCATCATCATCATTGTAGGTTTATGCTTCTTATATGTGAGTAAATTTTACTCTTTTGAGTCCTCTGGAATGTGCTACACTCCAGAAGAGCTATTTGAGTTTTCTAATTTACACAGACAGAAATCTGGAGAATATGTGTAGGAATGGATATTAAGAGTATGGGATAATGGTGGAAGGAAAATAAAGTTGGATCAGGCTGAATTTATTGATATAGCCTCACTAAGCAGAGATTTTGTATTTAATATTGTAGCTTGGGGAGTTAAAGAGGGCTCTAACAGCTTGTTTAGTTGGATGGCTGAAACATGAACCAAAAGGTGGCCCACAGTGAGTTAGTTAGAAGTGCCAGATTAATGTAGAGGAAGGGATTCAAAGGCTTAGAGAAATTATAATATTAGAATGGATTTACAATTTAAGATCTCCTCACCAATCCTGGGAGGGTCCAGAAGACACACATTTTACCATGACTATGAGAAATGAATGTGTAAAGCGTGCCCTGGCACCCTTGAAGTGCTCTGTGATTGCTCTTCTCTGTGAGTCAGACATTACAATCAGAACTGCAGTTACTGAATTGGAAAACATAAATGCAATAGGAGTAACTGGATCCCAGGGTGGCAGGAGCCAAGTGAAGGGACTCAATTGTCAAAGGCAAGGTGGCTGTGGTTACTGTAAGGGACAGTAGAGTCAAAGCAGCAATCAGAATAGTCTCACTAGTGCAGACCTGTGGTGTTGGCTAGTTGATCATGGTGTCCTAGAAGTGAATAGATAGGAAGCCTATTAAATTTTTACTTGACCTGTATAAGCAGAAAAGTTATAGGTCTAGTGAGTGTAAGTGTAACTGCATCATAAAAACAGAGAGTCATGGCTCCTCATTCAATTCCCAGACTTGAGCCAGTTTACAAACCCAGAATTCCTTGAATGATGGGGAGGTCAGGTCCCCTCACAGAAGGACGCTAGTGCACTTCCAAAAAACTATACTATTAGTCTTTCTTCCAGCCTTCCTCAAAGGGATCTATGGCCCATGATCATGAAATTCATTGGTCTTCCCATGTTCTCCATTAACCTGAAGCAGCTGGGTAGAACTGTAGAATGTCCGGCCTTTTGAAGACTCAGTTATAGGACCAGCTAGGTAGCGCTTACAGAGCTGGGGCGGGGTTCTCCAGAAGGTTGTATATGCTCTGAATCAGCGATCAATATATTGTACTTTTTTCTCCCATAACCAGGATTCAGGGGTCCATAAAGCAAGAAGTAGAAATGGGAGTTGTACCACTGCCTATTACCCCTAGTGATCTAGTAACAAAATTTTTGCTCCCTTTTCCTGAAACTTTATCTGCTTCTGGGCTAGAGGTCTTACCCAAAGGGTGGAATGCTTCTACGAGGAAACACAACAATTCCTGTGAATTGGAAGTTATGACTGCCACCTTGCCACTTTGAGTTCCTCATGCCTCTGAATCAACAGGCAAAGAAGGGAATAATTGTACTGGCTGGGTGATGGATTCTGACCACCAAGGGGAAATTGAACTGTTACTCCACAGTGGAAGTAAAGAAGAGTGTGTCCAGGAGATCCCTTAGGGCATCTCTTAATATTACCATCCCCTGTGATTAAGGTTTCAGTGGAAAACTACAACAACCCAATCTAGGCAGGACTACTCATGGCCTAGACACTTAAAGGAATGAAGGTTTGAATCATGCCATCAGGTGAAGAACCATGACCAGCTGAAGTTAATGCTGAAGGCAAAGGAAATACAGAATGGGTAGTGGAAGAAGGTAGTTATAAATGCAAGCTATGACCACATGACCAGTTTCAGAAATAAGGACTGTAATTGTCATGAGTATTTTCTCCTTACGTTGTTATGAATATATTTGTGTGTGTGTATATATGCAAAGATCTTTGTTTTCTTCCCTCTCTTATCCCATTATATAACATAAGATGTATTGGCATTATATCATATTATTTAAGTATTATTAACTTTACATTGCAGTATTTATGTTTTGGGATATCAAGGAGAAGAGTAAACATCATTCAAGAACTTTATGTCCTTTTCTGGGAAAGGAGTTAGTGTGTTTTTGGTTGTATGCAGGATAGTTGTATCACATTAGGTGGAACGATGACCTTGTTATTGTCTTCATTTGGTGATTAAGTATGGTGTAAGGAAATGAATATAGGTGCCAAGTTGGCAAGGGGTGGAATTGTGATGGTTAATTTTATGTGTCAACTTGACTGCCCATAAGGTGCCTATATATTGGTCAAAAATCATTCTGGGAGGAGGGTGTTTTTGGATGAGATTAACATTTAAATTGGTAGATTGAGTAAAGCAGATTGTTCTCCCTAACGTGAGTGGGCCTCATCCAATCAATTGAATAGAATGAAAATACTGACTCTGCTGCAAATAAGAGAGAATTCCTCCTGCATGGCTACCTTTGGACTGGGACATCAGCTTATTCCTGCCTTTGGATTCAAACTTAAGCATCAGCTCTTCCTTGGTCTCCAGCCTGCCAGCCTTTGGACTGGAACTACACTATTGGCTCTCCTGATTCTTAGGCCTTTGGACTCAGACTAGAATTATACCATTGGCTTTCCTGGGTGTCCAGCTTGCTGACTCACTGTGCAGATCTTGGGACTTAGCAGCCTCCATACTTGCATGAGCTAATTCCTTATAGTAAATCTCTTTCTTTATGTATATGTATATCCTGTTGGTTTTATTTCTATGGACAACCCTGACTAATACAGTGGAAAACAGGAACAAATTAATTTGTGAATTATTTAGAATGTTTAATCATATCTCCTGCAGTTAGGAAGTAACTGATTAGAGATAGAAGATGACAGAAAGAGGAGAGGGAGGAGAAAAAGATGTTATTCACATTTATGGACCTCTAGTTATGTATTTGGTGCAGTTATTTCCTGAACCAGGGAATACTGAAGAAAGAGCATATTTGGAAAATGGGAAAATGGTGAGTTTTAGTTTGGACATGTTGAGTATAAGGTGCTTACCACTGTGCATAGTATAGAATAGTGTTTAAGAATATGAGCTTTATAGTCAAAGAGACTGTGTTCAAATGTTAGCTCTGCCACTTACCAGCTATAAGACACTTGGGGGGAGTTGTTTAATCCCTTTAACCCTAGCTTTAATCTCTTTAATCCTAGCTTTCTTTTATATATACACACACACATACATATATATATATATTTTTTTTTTTTTGAGACAGAGTCTCGCTCTGTCACCCTGGCTAGAGTGCAGTGGCATCATCATAGTTCACTGCAACCTCCAACTCCTGGGCTCAAGCAATTCTCCTGCCTTAGCCTCCTGAGCAGATGGGACTACAGGCATATGCCACCACACCCAGGTGATTTTTTCTATTTTTTGTAGAGACGGGGTCTCACTCTTGCTCAGGCTGGTCTCAAACGCCTGGCCTCAAGTGATCCTCCCGCCTCGGCCTCCCAGAGTGCTAGGATTACAGGCATGAGCCACCACTTATGGCAAGCTTTCTTAAATTTAAATTGGGATCTAATAATTCTCATTTCATAGGTTTGCTGTGAAAAGTGAATGAGATAATATACATAGCCATATAAAGACAGTGCCTGGTACACAATACATTCCTAAGAAGTAATAGATTAAAAAAATGAAATACTCAGGAGATAGAGATTTGAGTCTAAAGGTCAGGAGAGGGGTCTGGGCTCAAATACTTTCTACTTCTTATTAGAACTTTGGATCCTTCTTTCCTTTCCCATCCTGCTGCGAATGATCTTAGTAGTGAGGATAATCAAGAGAGTACTTTTCTGGATATCTGACTCTTATCTTCCTTCCTAGCTCTATCCTCTGATGGCCCAAGGTGGATAGGTAAGCTGAAAGTGTAAGAAAAGGGTTCAAAAGTGATAGTTGCTACTGATTGTAGAAGTGGACTTTTGTATAATTTCAATATTTAATTTTATTACTATTTTGCAGAAATGTTATTATGCCACAGCCAGTAGAATATCCAGCATTCTTATCCCCAGACCTAAATGTTACTATTGGGACTCCAACTGTGGATTCCTCCAGCCAGCCATCTCTAGTAAAACTTGAAAAACTTCAACAACCACCTCGGGAAAGGTAAAAAAGTACATAAGTTTTCATCTTATGTGTTATTTGTATAATATGTTAATTTCTCCCTTTGAGACATGGGCTTGCTATTAGTCTAGAAACTTTCATTACGGTGCTCTTTCATGAGTTCAGGGATTATTCCTGATTTTTGCTTATCAAAGTTAGGTATTTTGTTTGAAAAAGTCAGTGTTATGGCAAAAAATGAAGTGGAAAGTCATTTGTAAGGGAGAAAGCATAATACTTGCTCTATTTCCTCATTCAACAAGGTATTACATAGGTCTCTTACACTTTTTTCTGTATTTGTCATCCTTTTTTCTTCATGCTTCGGTATAGATATTTTCTTCTAATTTATATTCTGGTATACTGGTTCTTCCTTCATTGTATCTAATCTGCTGTTAAACCAATTGAATTCTTAATTTCAGTTATTTTCTTTCTCAGTTTTGGAATTTCTCTTCATTTTTATAGTTTCCACTTCTTTGCCAAAATCCACATCCTTGTCTTTTAATTCTTTGGACATATTAATCATTATTTTAGTCAGCTCAGGCTGCTAAAGAAATATCATAGACTGGATGGCTTAAACAATAGACATTTCTCACAGTTTTGGAGGCTGGAAAGTCCAAGATCTGGATGCTGGCTGATTTGGTTCCTGTTGAGGGCCCTTTTCTTGGCTGCCTTTTTGCTCTATCCTTGCATGGTGGAGAGAGATAATCTCTATCATGTCTCTTATCATAAGGGCACTAATCCCATTCATGAGGGCTCTGCCTTCCTGACCCAATTACTTTCCAAAGTCCACACCTCCAAATATCATCACATAGGGGATTAGAGCTTCAACATATGAATTTTGGGGTACACAAACATTCAGTCCATAGCAGTTATTGCTATTTTAAAATTCAAGTCTGATCACTCCATTTTCTGGATCTCCTGTAAGTCTGCTTCTATTATTGGTTTTTTCTCTTGGTTTTTAGTCAAATGTTATATTCTCATATCCCTAGTTGTTTTGATTGAGTACCAGATATTGTACTTGAAAATTTATAGAACTAATTTGAGGCTCTTAATTATAAATTCATACAGCAAAGGTATACATTTGCATCTGGTAGCCAGCTAGGGTTAGAGCACTGGCAATCCCTGATCACCTTAATTCAATTGAAATTGAAATGATTTGAAGCTGGGCTTTAGTTCCTGTGAGGGGGGCTTAGTTTTTTTCTGGTTTACTCTCACTCCTAGTGTCAGGACTGGAACTGGTGTGAGGCATAAGAGGCAACTAGGTCATAACATTTAAAGAGGCACTTATTCTCTTATAGCCCTTTGGGGTCCCAACTGAAAGTCTGGGTGTTTACCAGGGTTTTGCACCATTAGCAGGCCCTGAACTCTGGTTTTTGTTCTCTCATCCTTGTATATCTATCTCAAAGCTCTGCTCAGCTTCTTAACCTCTTGGCTACCTCAAGGCACAAATGCTTTGAAGGAAAAATGTGCAGCAAAAGGTGGGCACAATGTCTGTGGACTTCCTTTCTATGTGGAATCTTGGATCTGCAAATCCTCACTGCCTTTATAACTGACTGATACTTTGAAACAAAATTTAAAAAATATTTTGTCCAACTTTTATAAGTGTGCAGTGAGATGATTGATCTGAAGTAACCTAGTCCAGAAGCAGAACTCCTGGCCATTAAAAAAAGGTGTATGTATGTATATACATTTTTTTCTCAGATTCATAAATTAATTCATAAACATAAGCTGAATGGCCATGGAACCCCTTTTTCCTCTAGTCTGATGTTTTATCCTTTCAACAAACATTTATTGAATACCTAGTATATGCCAGGCACTACTCTAGGTACCACATATACAACGGTGATTTTAAAAAACATAGTATTTTTCCTCAAAGAACTTAGAGTATAGTGAGTAGAGACAGAAAAAAAGTAAACAAATATATATTAAATTATAAATTAAGAAAGAAATTATGAAGGTATTAAAAAGATGGTAGAAAAATAAAGATTTTTATAAGAATTGTCAGAGGAGACATTTGAGTTAACATTAAAGGAAAGAAGGAGTTAGCATACCAAAGATCCACAGGTGGGGAATTACTGTGTGAATATGTGTGAAAGCTCTAAGATTAAAAAAATGCTTGGCATATGCCTAGAGGAAGAAGCAAGCCATTGTAGATGGAGTAGGAAGCAGGGGGGAAAGTGACTTGAGATAAGATGGGTAGAGACCGGATTATTCAGAGCCATGTAGACCGTAATTTGGATTTTATTCTAAGAGAAATAGGAAGCCATTCTAGGTTTCTATATTATCTTTTTAATATACTATTTAATAAAACAAGTAGATTTATCTATGATATTAATATTAATGTAAATTATATATAGCACAATATAATGCCATCAACTAGTACCTAACCTAACCCAGAACCTAAAACATTATGGATAATTTGTATCTACTCATGAGTTTCTCCCCTGTCTCATCCTCCTATTTCCCAAAAGTTAACTACTTCTATGAATTTTGTTTTTATTTCTTGCTGTTTGAAAATTCCTTTTAAAAAGATCATTTATGTAGAATGTTTACATAATATATTATTTGTTTTTGCTTACATAACTCACTATTACATTTATAAAATTCATCCATGCTGTTTCATGGCATTCCATTTTATGAATATACTGCAATTTAATTTTCATTTATTTATTAATGGTCATCAGGTGTATTACCTTTCATTGCTTACATTTCATTAAAAATTATCACCAACTTAATTGTTTAAAACAGTATCCACTTATTTTCTCACAGTAGGTCAGAAGTCGGGGCGGAGTGTGAATGATTCTCTGTTCAGGATTTCACAAGGCTAAAGTCAAGGTGTTGGCGGCATTATCATTTGGAGGGGTCCTCTTGCAAGATCATGCAGATTGTCGGAAAATTTCAGTTTCTTGTGATGGTAGGACCTAAGGCTCCATTTTTTTTTTTTTTTTTGCTGGCCTTCAGCTCCTAGAGGTCACTCTCAGAACTTACTTATGTGGCCCTATCATGGCATAGCAGTTTACTTCTTCAGGGCTAGCAGGCAAATCTCTGCTCATACTTAAAATCTCTCTCTTCAGGAATGGCTCAGTTCCTTTTAAAGGTGACCTTGATTAGATCATGCCTACTCAAGATAGTCTCCTTTTTGATTAATTCAAAGCGAACTGATTGGAGCCTTAATTACATCAGCAAAATCCCATCACTTTTGCCAAATGATGTAACCTAATCATATACATAAAATCTATTATATTCACACATTCACACAAAAGGGAAGGGCATTATGTGGGGAATGTATAACAGGGATGGGAATTTTTTTTCTTTTATTTCAGAATATTATGGGGGTACAACACTTTGATTATATATATTGCCTATGCACTGCCCAAGTTAGAGCTACAATTGTGGACATCCCCCAAACTGTGCATCTCGCACCCATTCAGTGAGAGTTTTCCCATCCCTTCCACCCCCCCTCCCGCCTGCCCACCCCCTAATGAATATTATTTCCGTGTGTGACATAAATATTGATCAGTTAGTACCAATTTGATGGTGAGTACCAGTGGTGCTTGTTTTTCTATTCTTGTGATACTTTGCTTCGAAGAATGGGTTCTAGCTCCATCCAGATGTATTAATTCACCGTTGTTTTTTATTGCTAAGTAATACTCCATGGTATACATATACCACATTTTATTAATCCACTCATGTATTGAAGGGCACCTGGGTTGTTTCCACATCTTTGCAATTCTGAAAATTGTGCAGCTATAAACATTTGCATGCAGATGTGTTAATTATAGAATGTCTTTTATTCCTTTGGGTAAGTACCCAGTAGTGGGATTGCTGGATCAAATGGTAGTTCTACTTTTAGTTCTTTGAGGTATTTCCATATTACTTTCCATAGAGGTTGTACTAATTTGCAGTCCCACCAGCAGTGTGCGAGTGTTCCTATCTGTCCGCATCCCTGCCAATATTTGTTGTTTTGGGACTTTTTGATATAAGCCAATCTCACTAGAGTTAAGTGATAGCTCATTGTGGTATTGATTTGCATTTCCCAGATGATTAGAGAAGTTGAGCAATTTTTAATATGTTTGCTGGCCATTATTCTGTCTTCTTTTGAAAAGTTTCTGTCCATGTCCTTTGCCCATTTTTTAATGGGTTGTTTGACTTTTTCATGTTGATTTTCCTAAATTCTGTATAGATTCTGGTTATCAGCCCTTTATCAGATGTGTAGCATGCAAATATTTTCTCCCATTCTGTAGGTTGTCTGTTCACTCTAGTGATAGTTTCCTTTGCTGTGCAGAAGCTTCTTAATTTGATCAGGTCCCATTTCTTTATTTTTATTGCTGCTGTGATTGCTTTGGAGGTCTTCTTCATAAATTCTTTGCCTAGAGCAATGTCTATAAGAGTTTTTCCAGTGTTTTCTTCTAGAATTCTTATGGTTTCATGTCTTAGGTTTAAGTTTGTCATCCATCGTGAGTTGATTTTTGTGAGAAGTGAGAGGTGTGGATCTGTTTCACTCTTCTACATGTGGCTATCCAGTTTTCCCAGCACCATTTATTTAATAGGGATTCTTTTGCCCAGTGTATGTTTTTGTGACATTTGTCAAAGATCAGATGACAGTATGAGGATGGTTTTATATCTGGGTTCTCACTCATGTTCCATTGGTCTATGTCTGTGTTCTTCTGCCAATACCATGCTGTTTTGGTTACTATAGCCTTGTAATATAGTTTGAAGTCTAGTAGATTGATGCCTCCCAATTTGTTCTTTTTGCACAAGATTGCTTCGGCTATACGGCGTCTTCTCTGGTTCTACATGAAGCATAGAATTATTTTTTCTAGATCAGCAAAAAATGATGTTGGTAGTTTGATAGGGACTACATTGATTCTGTAAATCACTTTAGGTAGCAAAGACATTTTAACAATGTTGATTCTACCTATCCAAGAGCATGGTAGGGTTTTCCGTCTGTTTACATCCTCTGCAATTTCTTTTCTCAGTGTTCGTAATTCTCTCTATATAGGTCTTTCACCTCCTTAGTTAGATGTGTTCCTAAATATTTAATTTTCTTTGGTACTATTGTGAAAGGTATTGCATCTTTGATTTGTTTCTTGGCTTGAGTGTTATTCGCATATATGAAGGCTACTGATTTGTGTGCATTGATTTTGTACCGGAGACTTTGCTGAATTCATTTATCAATTCCAGTAGTCTCTTGGTTGAATCTTTGGGGTTTTCTAGATATAATATCATATCATCCATGAAGAGTGAAAGTTTGATCTCTTCTGCCCCCATTTGGACACCCCTCATTCCTCTCTCTTGTCTGATTGCTCTGGCAAGGACTTCCAGCACTATGTTGAATAGAAGTGGAGATAGTAGGCAACCTTGTCTGGTTCCAGCTTTAAGGGGGAATGCTTTCAGTTTCTCCCTGTTTGGTATGATATTGGCTGTGGGTTTATCATATATGGGTTTAATAATTTTGAGGTATGAGCCATCTATGCCTATATTGTTAAGAGTTCTTATCATAAAAGGGTGCTGGATTTTGTCAAAAGCCTTTTCTGCATCTACTGAAAGGATCATATAATCTTTGTTCTTGCTTTTATTTATATGGTGAATTACATTTATAGATTTTCATATGTTGAACCATCCCTGCATTTCGGAGATGAAGTCCACCTGATTGTGATGAATTATTTTTTTGATGTACATTTGAATTCGGTTTGCTAGGATTTTATTGAGAATTTTTGCATCTATATTTATAAGGGATATTGGTCTGTAGTTTTCTTTTCTTGTTGTGTCCTTTCCTGGCTTTGGTATCAAGGTGATACTGGCTTCATAGAATGAGTTTGGGAGGATTTCATTCTTCTCGATGTTATCGAATAATTTCTGCAATATAGGCACCAGTTCTTCTTTGTACGTTTGGTAGAATTCAGGTGTGAACCCATCTGGTCCAGGACTTTTTCTTGTTGAAAGATTTTTTTATTACTGCTTCAATTACGGTGCTTGATATTGGTCTGGTTAGGAATTTATATTTCTTCCTGATTGAGCCTAGGGTGGTAGTGTTTCTAGAATTTGTCCATTTCCTCCACATTTTCATGTTTTTGGGCTTAGAGATTTTTGTAGTGTTCAAAGATTATGTTTTGTATTTCCATGATATCAGTTGTGACCTCTCCTTTTTCATTTCTAATTGAGCTTATTAGAGCACTTTCCTTTCTGCTTCTGGTCAACCTGGCAAGTGGCCTGTCTGTTTTGTTTATCTTTTCAAAGAACCAACTTTTCGTTTTATTAAACTTCTGTATTGTTCTTTTGCTCTCAATTTCATTTAATTCTGGTCTAATCTTGGTTTATTTCTTTTCTTCTGCTGGGTTAGGATTGGTTTGCTCTTCCTTTTCCATTTCCTTAAGATGATTCATTAGTTTACTGATTCGTGACCTTTCTATCTTTTGGATGTGAGCATTTAAGGTGATAAGTTTTCCTCTCAGGACTGCTTTTGCTGTATCCCACAGATTTTGATAACTTGTGTCCCCATTATTATTTAGTTTGAAGAATCTTTTGATTTCCATCTGAATCTCCTCCTTGACCCAGTAGTCATTCAGCAACAGATTGTTTAAATTCCATGTTTTTGGATGAAGATGTGAGTTTCTGTTGGAATTGATTTCTAATTTTATTCAGCTGTGGTCTGAAAAGATACATGTATGATTTCTATTTTTTTAAATTTGTTGAGATCTGTTTTGTGGCCTGGGATGTGACCAATTATAGAGAAAGTTCCATGAGCTGATGAGAAGAATGTATATTCAGTGCTATTTGGGGGGAGTGTTCTATAGACGTCTGTTAGGCCCAAATGTAGAGTCCTGTTTAGATCCATTGTTTCTTTGCTTAATTGCTGTTTGGAGGATCTGTCAAGTTCTGTCGGTGGGGTGTCGAAGTCCCTGGCTATTATGGCATTGCTATTTATTATGTTGTCTAGATCAAGCAGTATTTGCTTTATGTATCTGGGCGCTTCTGTGTTGGGTGCATAAATATTTAGGATTGTTAACTCATCTTACAGGATTTTTCCCTTCACCACTATATAGTGACCATCTTTGTCTTTCTTTACTTTTGTTGCTTTAAAGTTTATATTATCTGATATAAGAATGGCTACTCCAGATTTCTTTTGGTTTCTGTTTGCCTGGAAAATTATATTCCATCCTTTCACCTTGAGTCTGAATGCGTCCTTGTGTGTAAGATGTGTTTCCTGGAGACAGCAGATACTTGGCTTGTATTTTTTAATCCTTTCAGCCAGCCTATGTCTCTTCAATGGGCAATTCAAGCCATTCACATTTATTGAGAGAATCGATATTTGAGGTGGATTTCTGTTTGTTCTGTTGGGTAGTCTCTTGTTTTGTTTTACCTCGAGTGATAGTGAAGTCTGGGTTCTGGAGTTTTAGCTTTCGGGTAGTTTTACATTGGTGGGTGTCTGTTGCTCTGGTTAGTGTATAATGCAGCTCTAAGCACTTCTTGCAGGGCCGGTCTGGACTTCACAGATTCTATCAGTGATTGCTTGTCTGGAAAAGTCTTTATTTCTCCTTCATATAAGAAGCTTAGTTTGGCAGGATAAAGAATTCTGGGTTGGCCATTATTTTGTTTTAGGAGACTGAGGATGGGTCCCCATTCCCTTCTGGCTTGTAAGGTTTTAACTGAGAAATCTGCAGTTAATCTGGTAGGTTTCCCTTTGTAAGTTACCTGCTCTTTTCACCTCACTGTTCGAAGGAGTGCCTCTTTTGTGTTTACTTTGGTCATTCTAATAATTATGTGGCATGGTGAATGCCTTTTCATGTTGACTCTCCCAGGAGTCCTGTGTGCTTCTTGTACTTGGATATCAAGATTTCTGGCTAGGCCATGGAAATTTTCCTCTATTATTCCTTCAAATAGATTTTCCAGCCCATGCGAATTTTCTTCCTCGCCCTCAGGGATGCCTGTGATCCTTATGTTTGGCCTCTTTACATAATCCTACATTTCTGGTATGCTTTGTTCATGCCTCTTGTTTTTGTGTTCTTTCTCTTCAACTGATTTATTTAGCACATAGGAATTATCTTCCAGTTCTGTGATTCTTTCCTCTGTGCGATCCAGCCTATTCTTAAGGCTTTTCACTGTGTTTTGTAGATCCTTGAATGCCTCTTTCATTTCTAGAATTTCTTTTTGATTTTTCCATAATACTTCTATTTCTTTAGAAAATTTTTCATTCATTTCTTGCCATTTTTCTTGTGGTTTCTTTTGCTGGGATTCCATTTTCTCTTGAATTTCATTAAGCTTTCTTATAATCCATAAACAAAATTCCTCTTCTGTCAGTCTACCCATTTTATTTGAGTTGGTATCTGTTGCTGAGGAAGTAATGATTTCTTTTGGGGGTGACTTTTCGCTCTGATTTTTCATGTTTCCTGAGTTCTTTCACTGATTCTTTCTCATCTGGCCTCTTGGTTGAGAGCTAGGGGTTTTAAGGCTAGTTTATGGCCCTGTCTCCACGCTCCTAAGGATCATTCCCTGGCAGAGCCAGGGAGAAGAGTACTGGTCTGTATTGTCTTAGGTGTATTTTAGCAAGTTTGGTGGACTTCTTGGGTTACCTCTGACCTGTGTTTTCACCTCTTCCTGGTGGAGTGTAGTAAGTTTGTTCTCCCAGCTTGAGCTCCGAGCTGGTGGATTGTACTTGAGGGTAGGAATCCACTGCTCCATAATAGCTTGAAATGGAAGGCAATATTTTTAGCTGTGGTATTGTTCCCACTGTCATTGATTGTAGTTTGTGTGGAGTCACCAGTTCCCTAGGTATTCTCTTGTGCCTGTGACCAGCTCTGGTACCCCACCTGGGGTTTATGAAAGCCCCAAGCTTTGGGAGGGGCCTTGTAGCTCCCAGGGGTTACTTTGACCCTGCTCCTCCTGAGGTGTGGGTAGAAACACAATTGTTTGTGGCTGCAGATCGAGAGCTGAATTGGGAAAATTCTACACAGCTCAGAGGTTGCTTATCCAGCTGCTAGGGGGGCTGCTGCTATGGATTTCAGAGCTCTCTCCCCAGGCTTGGAGGGCTGCTTCTGGTGGGAGGGGCCAGCTGTTGGAATTGCTGAGGTCTCTAGCAGGTTTTTTCTT
Source organism: Daubentonia madagascariensis (assembly GCA_023783475.1). NCBI lineage: Eukaryota > Metazoa > Chordata > Mammalia > Primates > Daubentoniidae > Daubentonia > Daubentonia madagascariensis. Next base: position 9,559,190 of record JAKFHU010002088.1, read on the forward strand.
CCCTGTCCACAAGCTCGGGCACTTTCCCCTCTGGACCATTTGCGGGCTCTCAGTTTTCCCACAGTTCGTGTGTCTGGCTCTCTGATGTGTGTGTCCATGTGTCACTGGCTGATAGGGGGATCTCCAATTTTGCACCCCTTTTCCACCACTAGACCCCAATGCTAGTGGGGGGGGCGTCTCTATCTCCAGAAGTCTCCACTGGGGGATGTTCCCACTGGGGGGAATAGTGGCCACTGGAGGCACTCTTGGATTGAGCAAAATTCCCAAATGAAGTGGGCAGGGGTAGGGGGAGCTGCTCTGGTTCAGCCTGTGGCTCCTGAGGCATTCGGTTGCCATGAGAACCAGTACTTATACAAAATGAATCACTGTAACCAGCAACCTTCCAAATGACTGATCTCTGTGGTACAGGAGGGCTGGGACCTGAAGAGCAGGCACTAGGACCAGCACGTAGCGGGCTTGTAGGAGGCCAGAGCTGGGGTAGCGGGACCAGATGGATGGGCCTCAAACTGTTTGCAATACACAAAGGTCCTACCTCTACAGTTCCGGGATCTTGTCCCACCTGGAACCCACAGAGGCAGCTGTCCCTGACCACCAAGGGCGTAGCCTGTTGTGCCCAGGCCAAAGAGCTCCTGGGCCAGGGGTGGGGTGAAGCTAGAGACCCAGTTAACAGCTCCAGGCAGGAGACTTTAAAGATGGCTGCCGGCTGCCAGCCTGATCGCACCCGTGAAAGCAGCTCTTCTCAACCACCCTGGGTCCCACGGAGGCAATGGCTGGTAGCCCCTAAGGGCGTATCCTGTTGCTCTCCATTCAACTCCTGTGCCCAGGACCCTCTGACTTCCAGTGCTGAGGTGCCCGTGTGCAGATTCCCACACACTGTCCCGGGAAGCTATACCTCAGCCCGGTCCCTATCCGGCCCTGAGCAGTCCCTGTACAGTGTCGCCGAGAGTTCTGTATGGCTCTCACAATTGCTTCCACTCCACAGAGCCTGCTGTCTAGAGCAACAGCTTTGCCCCAACTCTGGGCTTGTCCCTGACTGAGTGAATGGGAAGTCTGTGGGGTAGGTGCGTAACCACTTGTATGTCAGGTCGCATTGTGCTAACCTGGCAAACGCATCCTTCCCGTGCTCTGGGCTCTATTGTATTCCCTGTGCTCTCTGATATTTGTGAATGACTCTCCCACTCACCTGTTTTCTTGGGCTGGTTGTCCCACGATGTTTCTCTGTATATTCACAATGCTGTTTTCGGAGTGAGTGATCCACTGCAGGCAGCCAACGGCGTTTTTCACTTCCTTCCCTGGGAGTGGTAAGGTGGGAGGACTCTATCAGACCACCATTTTTTTGCCCCCCCCAGGGATGGGAATTATTAAATTTTATTTTGTTTTAATTGACACATAATAATTGTACATTTATGGAGTACAGTGTGATGCTCTGATACACGTATACTTCGTGTAATGATCAAATCAGGATAAATACCATATTCATTACCTCAAACACTTGTCATATCTTTGTGGTGAGAACTTTCAAAATCCTCTCTTCTAGCTGTTTTGAAATATACAGTACATTATTGTTAACTATAGTCTCCCGTCTGTGCAATAGAACAGCAGAACTTATTTCTCCTAACTGTAACTTTGTACCCATTAACCTCTTCTTCCCCCTACTCTCCCTAGTCTTTGGTAGAATATTAAAGAACTCAAAAAACTCAATAGCAAAAACCAAAATAATCCAATTAGAAAATGGGCAAAAGATCTGCATAGACATTTCTCAAAAGAAGACATACAAGGCTGGGCATGTTGGCTTATGCCTGTAATCCCAGCACTTTGGGAGGCCAAGGCAGGAGGATCGTTTTTCCAGGAGTTCAAGACCAGGCTGGGCAACACAGCAAGACCCCATATCTACAAAAAGTAAAAAAATTAGCTGGGTGTGGTGGCTCACATCTGTAGTCCCAGCTACTTGGGAAGCTGAAGGAAGAAGATTGCTTTAGCTTGAGAGTTTAAGGTTGCAGTGAGCTATGATCCCACCACTGCACTCCAGCCTGACAGAGTGAGACCTTGTCTCTGAAAAATAAATAAATAAATAAAGACATACAAATGGCCAACAGGTATATGAATAAATGATCTATATTGTTAATCATCAGGTAACTGCAAATCAAAACCACAATGAGATATGACTTCACCTCAGTTAGAATGACTGTTATCAAAAAGACAAAAATAACATGCTGGTGAGGATATGGAGAAAGGGGAACTCTTATACACTATTGGTGGGAATGTAAATTAGTTTACAACCATTATGGGCAACAGTATGGAGGTTCTTCAAAAAATTAAAAATAGAACTACTATATGATCCATCAATCTTACTACTAGGTATATATCCAAAGGAAATGAAATCAGTATGTCAAAGAGATATCTGCACTGTCATGTTTATTACAGCATTATTCACAATGGCCAAGGTATGGAATCAACTTATGTGTCTATAAACAGATAAATGGATTAAAAAATGTGGTGTATATACACAATGCAATACTATTCATCCTTTAAAAAAGAATGAAACCCTGTTGCTGTGACAACATGGATGAACCTGAGGACATTATGTTAAGTGAAATAAGCCAAACACAGAAAGACAAATATTGTATGATCTCACTCATATGTGGAATCTAAAAAAGGGTAGGAATCTTGTTAGCCATTTTAGAATTTTGCCTATCACATTAGGATTATTTCTAGTGTTTTGCTACTATGAACAATGCTTTGAACATTCTTGTACATTTTCCTGGTGTATATGTGCAAGATTTTCTTTAGAAGTAGATTTTATGGATCTAAGATATGCAAATGTTCTACTTTATAAAATAATGCCTAATTGTTTTCCAAAATAATCATTACTAACTGAAACTGCCATCAGCAGTACAGAAACATTCCTATTAGTTTACATACACATACTTCTTCAAACTGAGATATTTCTTATATTTATGCCATCTAGTAGATATAAAATCATATTTCCTTATACTTTTAATTTTCATTTCCTAATATCTTTCCATATTCTTATTGACTTTATATGATTTCTGTTTTGAGAAATGTCAGTTTATGTCTATTCCCACTTCTCTATGGAGTTTTTATCTTTTATTATTGATTTGCAGAACTTCATGTATATTCAAGATCTAAATCTTATTGGTTGTATTGGTTGCAAATGTCTTCTGTGTATCTTCTCTTTTTCACTTTATGATTTTTGTAGGAGCAGAAGTTCTAAATTTTAATATGGCTAAAATTATCAATATTTTCTTTTATGTTCAGCACTATTTTGTGTCTTGTTTAAGAAAATCTCCCTACTGTGAATCAGAAAAATTTTAAAAATATTTTCTTACCTTTCCTTTTACATTTAAACTCATATACCATTTTTTCCATTGTCTCTGAACTATTTATTAAATAGTCTTTTCCTTCTTAAATGATCTCCAATGTCACCTCTGTTATAAATCAAATGTCCATATATGCACTCAGTGTGTTTTGCCTCTCTGTTTTATTCCATTGAACAATTTACTTACCTCTGTGTAAATACTACACTGTTTTAATTACTATATCTTTATAGTATTGACATTTGATAGGGCAAATTCTTCCACCTTATTCTTTTTCATCAGTGTTATGGCTATTCTCAGATCTTGGCACATCCATGTACATTCTAGAGTTAATTTGTGAAATTACTTAAAGGAAGCTCATGTGGATTTTGACTGAAATTATATTTATAAAACAATTTGGTAACAATTTACATCAATATATGAGTGGATTAATAAAATGTGATATATGTATACTATGGAGTACTTTCTACTTAGCCATAAAAAATGGTGTCAGCTCTGAAGTCATCACATGTAGAGGTGGGGTTTTCTTGGCGGCTGTGCACTTGGTGGTCATCCTTCTTCATGCATCACATGTATCATTAGCATTTCAAATCTCCATCCCTGGGCGTGATTTTTAGCATTACAATGTGATTATAATGAGGGAAAAGTTGGGGTAAGGTCAATATGGGAGGCTATTCTCGCTTGAGGCAGTTAGATCCGGAAAGGTCTAGTTTCTTTGCAGGCAGGTTTCTTCTCAGCTGGTGTCAGCATCTTGCTTTCAGTGGTCCTGGAAGACATTACTCAAGAGACAGACAATTGGGTATGGGCTGAATTCTAGCAGCTAGGAGGTCATTGGTTTTGTTTTTGTTTTTTCTCTTTTACAGTTAATTAGGCTGCATCATGCTGTCCCATGTTGCCTCCCTTAGTCAGAAGTAAGGCTCAAATCCTGTCCCTATACTGTCTCAATTCCATAGGTGTAACTGCATTATATAGTTAAGGAAGCTAATGTGACTGGTTGATCTCTATTTGTTAGTATTTTTATCACTGAGATTACTGGGGGAAATTAGATGGCTAGGAGTATAGGTAATAAAAATGAAATGAGGAGGGAAAAGAAGTATAATTTAATTAGGGCTTTTTGGTTAGAAATAGCTTATTGAGGCTGTTATTTGGAGGTGAGAAATTTTTTTTGGAGTTAATTTTTCTAGTCAGAGTAAGTCTATTAAAAATGATGCTATATTTTGGCTTGCAGAAAGTTTTAGATATGATGACAAAAGATGAATAATTGTTGGGAAGAAACCTAGAAGGTTAGAAAATTTTTATATGTATGAGGAAAATCCAAATTCGAAATTGTGTGTTAAGTTCTAATGTAATGAAGACTAAGATAGTTAAGGAGAGAGCTGAGAGTTTTAGGTAAAATGACATAGTCATTTGAGGAACATCTGTAGGGGCAATATTTATTTTTTATTTTAATTAAAAAATTTTTTTAAATTGACAAATAATAATTGTATATATTCATGGGGTACATAGTGGTGATTTGATACATATAATGCATAATCATGAGATCAGGGTAATTAGCATATGCTTTATCTCAAACATTTATCATTTCTTTGTGTTGGGAACATTCAATATCCTCCTAGCTATTTGATACTATATAATATATTATTGTTAACTATAGTCATCCTACAGTGGTATAAAACACTAGCTGTAATTTTGTATGCTTTAACAAATCTCTCCCTATCCCTTTTTCCCCTTTACCTTTCCCAGCATCTAATATCCACTGTCCTACTTTTTACTTCTATGAGATCAATTTTTTTAGCTTCTACATATGAGTGAGACCATGAAGCGTTTAACTTTTTGTTCCTGGCTTATTTCACTTAATGTCCTCTAGTTACATCCATATTGCTATGAATGACAGAGTTTCATTTTTTTTTGCTGAATAGTATTCCATTGTGTATATAGGAGGGCTGTCTGAAAAGTATCCCACCATCTTCTTTACCCATCATCTATTGTTGGACATCTAGGAGGATTCCATATCTTGGCTATTGTGAATAGCGCTGCCATAAACATGGGGGTGCAGATATCTCTTTGATATACTGATTTCATTTCCTTTGCATAAATGCACAGCAGTAGGATTGCTGGATCATGTGGTAGTTCTACTTGTAGTTTTTTGAGCGACCTCCATACCATTCTCCATAGTGGCTGTACTAGTTTCCATTCCCATCAACTGTGTATAAGATTCCCTTTTCTCTGCATCCTCATCAGTATTTGTTATTTTTTGTCTTTTTAATAATAGCCATCTTAACTGTGGTGAGATGATACCTCATTGTGGTTTTGATTTGCATTTCCCTGATGATTGTGATGTTGAGCATTTTTTCATATTTCTTGGCCATTTGTGTGTCTTCTTTTGAAAAATGTCTGTTCAGTACTTTGCCCATTTTTAAATCAGATTGTTTTCTTACTGTTGAGATGTTTGAGTTCCTTGTATATTCTGGATATTAATCCCCTGTCAGACAAGTAGTTTGCAAATATTTTTCTGCATTCTATAGGTTGTCTTTTCACCCTGTTGATTGTTTCCCTTTCTGTGCAGATGCTTTTTAGTTAGATATAATCCCATTTGTTTATTTTTGCTCTTGTTGCCTGTGCTTTTGAGATATTATTCAAAAAATCTTTTCCAAGACCAATGTCCTGAAGTGTTTCCCCTATGTTTTCATATAGTAGTTTTATTGTTTTGAGTCTTATATTTAGGTCTTTGATCCATTTTGAGTTGAGTTTGTGTACGGTGAGAGTAGGGGTCTAGGTTCATTATTCTGCATATGGAGATCCACTTTTCCCAGCACCATTTATTAAAGAAACTGTTCTTCTCCCAGTGAGTGTTTTTGGCACTTTTGTCAAAAGTCTGTTGGCTGTAGAAGTGTGGATTAATTTCTGTGTTCTCTATTCTGTTCCAATGGTTTATTTGTCCATTTTTTAAGCCAGTACAATGTTGCTTTGATTACTAAAACTTTGTAGTATATTTTGAGGTCTGGTAGTGTTTGTTCTTTTTGCTCAGGATTGCTTTGGCTATTTGGAGTCTTTTGTGGTTCCATACAAATTTTAGGATTATTTTTTCTATTTCTGTGAAGAATATCATTGGTATTTTGATAGGGATTGCAATGAATCTGTAGATTGCTTTGGGTAGTATTGTCATTTTAACAATATTAATTCCTCTGATTCATGAGCATGGGATGTCTTTCCATTTGTTTGTGTCCTCTTCAATTTTTTTCATCTATGTTTTGTACCTTTCCTTGTAGAAGTCTTTCACCTCCTTGGTTAAATTTATTCCTAGGTATTTTTTTGGTAGCTATTGTTAATGAGATTGCCTTCTTGATTTCTTTTTCAGATAGCTCATTGTGTATAGAAACACTGTTGATTTTTTAGTATTAATTTTGCATCCTATAATTTTACTGAATTCATTTATCAGTTCTAAGAGATTTTTAGTAGAATCTTTAGGTTTTTTTACATATAAGATCATATCATCTGCAAGCAAGGACAATTTGACTTCTTCTTTCCAATCTGGATGCCTTTTATTTCTTTCTCTTGCCTAATTGCTCTGGTTAAGACTTCTAGTACTATGTTGTATAAGAGTGGTGAGAGTGGGCATCCTTGTCTTGTTCCAGTTCTTAGAAGGAAAGCTTTCAGCTTTTCACCATTCAGTATGTTAGCTGTGGGTTTGTCATATATGGCCTTTATTATGTTGAGGTACTTTCCTTCTATACCTAATTTATTAAGTGTTTTTACCATGAAAGGATGTTGGATTTTATCAAAAGCTTTTCTTGCATCTAATATGATCATATGGTTTTTATCCTTCATTTTATTGATGTGATTTATGACATTTATTAATTTGTATATGTTGAATCATCCTTGCATTCCTGGGATAAATCCCACTTCATCATGGGATTATCTTTTTGATGTGTTGTTGGATTCAGTTTGCTAGTATTTCTTTGAGGATTTTTGCATCTTTGTTCATCAGGGATATTGGACTGTAATTTTCTTCTTTTGTTGTGTCCTTTTTGGTTTTGGTATCATTGGGCTTATGCTGGCCTCAGAATGAGTTAGGAAGAATTCCCTCAGCTTCCATTTTTTGGAATATTTTGAGAGGAATTGGTATTAATTCTTCTTTAAAGGTTCAGTAGAATTCAGTGGTAAAGCCATCCAGTCCTAGACTTTTCTTTGTTGGGAGACTTTTTATTTCTGATTCAATCTCATTACTTATTTGTTGAGGTTTTCAGTTTCTTCTTGGTTCAATCTTGATAGGTTGTATGTGTCCAGGAACTTTTCTACTTACTCTAGGTTTTTAAATTTATTGAAGTATAGCTATTCATAGTGGTCTCTAATGAGCCTTTGTATTTCTGTGGTATCTGTTTTGATATCTCCTTTTTCAGTTTTTATTTTATTTGGGTCTTCTCTCTCTCTTTTTTTTTTTAGTCTTGCTAATGGTTTGTCAATTTTGTTTATCTTTTCAGAAAACCAACTTTTTTTTCCTTCATCTTTTGTATTTTTTTAGTCTAAATTTTGTTTATTTCTGCTCTGATCTTTATTATTTCTTTCCTTCTGCTAATTTTGGGTTTGGTTTGTTCTTGCTTTTCTAATTCCTTGATGTACATTGTTAAGTTATTTATTTGAAATCTTTCTAGTTTTTTTATGGAGCCATTTATTGCTACAAACTTGCCTCTTAATACTCCTCTTTCTGTGTCCCATAGGTTTTAGTATGTTTTATTTCTATTTTCATTTCTTTCAAGGAATTTTAAAATTTCATTCTTAATTTCTTCCTTCACTCACTCGTCATTCAGGAGCATGTTGTTTAATTTCCTATATTTGTATACTTTCAAATGTTCCTCATGTTGTTGATGTCTACTTTTATTCCATTGTGGTCAGATAAGATACTTGATATGATTTCAATTTTTTAAAATTTTTTGAGACTTGTTTTATGTCCTAACATATGGTCAATCCTGGAGAATGTTCCATGTGCTGATGAAAAGACTGTGTATTCTGCAGCTATAGGGTGAAATGTTCTGTATATGTCTGTTTGGTCCATTTGGTCTATAGTGCAGTTTAAATCCAATGTTTCTTTGTTGATTCTCTGTCTAGATGATCTGTCCAATGCTGTGAGTGGGGTGTTGAAGTCCCCAAGTGTTTTTATAATATATTGAGATCTATCTCTCCCTTAAGATCTAATAATATTTGCTTTATTTATCTGGGTGCTCTAGTTTTGGCCGCATATATATTTATATTAATAATTGTTATATTCTCTTACAGAATTGATCCCCTTATTATTATATAATGTTCTTCTTTGTCTGTTTTTATGGCTTTTAACTTGAAATCTGTTTTGTCTAATATAAGTACAGCTACTCCCACATGCTTTTGGTTTTCATTTACATGGAATGTCTTTTTTCATCCCTTCACTTTCAGTCTATATGTGTCTTTACAGGTGAGACAAGTTTCTTGTAAGCAGCATATATTTAAGTCTTTTCTTAAAATCTATTCATCCAGTCTATATCTTTTAAATTGAATTTAATCCATATACAATCAAGATTTTTAATGATAGGTGATGATCAAAAATGTCACTAGTATGGATTACCCCATGCAATTGGAAGAGGTTACATCCACCAGAAGTATAGAAATCAACGTAGGGACATATCAACCACAAAAAAGCAAGGATATATGTCACTTTCAAAGACATCTGTCATTTTATTGATTATTTTTTGTCTTTTTTTGTATATCCTTTGTTCCTTCCTCTCTTATTGTTTATTTTGTGATTGAGTGGTTTTCTGTAGTGAAGAAAACTACTTTTCTCTTTCTCATTTTGTGTGTTGGCTCCACCAGTGAGTTTTAGAGTTTTGCAAGTTTTCTTGATGGTGGTTATTGTCTTTTCACTTCCAGATGTAAGACTCCCTTGAGCCTTTCTTGTAAGGCCAGTCTAGTTGAGATGAATTTCCTTTGTTTTTGCTTGTCTGTGAAAGATTTTATTTCTTCTTCATTTCTGAAGGATAGTGTTTTCGGATATAGTACTCTTGGCTGGCAGTTTTTTTCTTTCAGTATTTTGAATATATCATTCTAGTCTCTTCTGGCCTATAAGGTTTCTGCTGAGAAATCTACTGTTAGTCTAATTGAATTCCCTTATATGTGACTTGATGCTTTTGCTGCTTTTAAAATTCTTTGTCTTTAACTTTTGACAATTTGACTATAATGTACCTCGTACAGAACCTGTTTGGGTGAATCCCTTTGATATTCTTTGAGCTTCCTGGACATGGATGTCCACCTCTCTCCCAAGACTTGGGAAGTTTTCAGCCATTATTTCATTAAATATGTTTTCTCTACCTTTTCCTTTCTCTTCTCCTTCTGGAACACCCATAATGTGAAAATTTGTTTGTTTAATGGCGTCCTGTAAGTCCTGTAGGCTTTCTTCATTCTTTTTTTATTTTTTATTCTTTCTTTAAATTTATCTGCCTGTATTATTTCAATAGACTTGTCTTCAAGTTCAGAAGTTCTTTCTTCTGCTTGGTCTAATATGTTCTTGAAGATCTGAATTGTATTTTTATTTTATTCATTGAATTCTTCAGCTCTAGAATTTCTATTTGGTTCTTTTTTATAATCTCTATCTCTTTGTTGAATTTCTCATTCAGATCATGAATTTTTTTCCTGATTGCACAGAATTGTCTCTTTGTATTATTATTTTGAATTCTTTTCTGGCATTTCATATATTTCCTTGTGATTGGGTTCTGTTACTGGAGACTTACTGTTTTTCTTTGAAAGTGACATATATCCTTGCTTTTTTGTGGTTGATATGTCCCTACGTTGATTTCTATACTTCTGGTGGATGTAACCTCTTCCAATTGCATGGGGTAAGTTTTATAAAGAAAGACTTACTTGTTTGAATATATTTTGTGGTGTTGGATTGATGAGGTGCATTGGCCCTGGTTCTAGGTGGATACAGTAGCATAGTCTCCATGTAGTTTCTTCAGCTGTAATCCATACTAGTGACATTTGTGAGTTTCTTGGTAGCCTAGGCTGAGAGAGTTTGTGCAGCAGTGGTGCAGCTTTTCCTGGTCTGTTTCTTAGGTAGGGCGTGTATGTGTGCACACGGTGGGTCAGCCAATTTGGGGTCTGGCTTACTGGGGTTGGGGCCATGGGGCTGTTATTCTATCTGGAACCATGAGCACATGGTTGCCAGCCTTGGGGCATGCCTGCCAGGAGCGACTTGTGAGTTTGTTTCTCAGGCCTAGGTTGCAGGCTCACAGCTGCTTGGCCAGCCTGGGTGTGTGTCTGCCAGGGGCAGCCCATGGGGCTGCTTCTCAGGCCTGGGATGCAAGCACAGGGCTCTGCTTGGTCTGCCTGGAGGTGTGTCTGCTAGAGGTGGCCTGAAGGGCTATTTCTCTGGCTCAGGACATGGGCACACAGTTGCTTGGCTTGTCTGGTGGTATGTCTGTTGAGGGCTTCCCATGTAGCTGTTTCTCAGGTCTGCGAAGCAGGTGCAAGGCTTCTTCAGTGGCTCAGGGGTGTGCCCACCAGCTTCAGCCTACAAGACTATTTTTCAGGCCCTTATTGGGGATGCAGCGCCATTGGGCGGTCCAGGGGTGGGACTGTTTCTCAGGTCCTGAGCACAGGTGCATAGCTACTCCACTGGCCCAGGGGTGTATCAGCTGCTCAGAGGCTCAGGGGCCTCTCCCACCCTTGGGAGGGTATGCAGCGGTTTGGCCAGCTCAAGGGGAGGTTCACCCTGGGTGGGACTGGTAGTTCCAGTTCTTCTGGCTGGAAATGTGGTGGGGGGGGGTTGGTTTCCCTGCTGTGCAGGACCAGAGTCACAACCAATCCTGGGCTCAAGCTCCACACAGCTGGGGTTGTGGCATTCAGCCACCCTTCTGGGCTTGGCATGATGAAGATGGAGCTCCAGTGCTGGAGAGGTGCAGTGGCTACTAGCCCCAGAGAAGGGCACACACCAAGATGGTGCCTTGCTGTAGCAGCTTGGCTCACAGAGTGGGTGGGGGATGGGGAGTGCATATCTTGTGCTCCTGATCCAGGGCAATACAACTGTGAATTCCCATCAGCTCTCCAGACTGGACTGAGGGCTTGTGAGGACTATAGGATTCTCCTGTAGTAAGCACTGTAGGTGTTTGTGGTAGCAATGGGGGCTGGTGGGGATCTTCTATTTACCTTTCCCCCCACAATGGGAGGTCTCTCCTGTGTCTGGGCTTAACTGATACAGACAGGGTAGATGGGGCTGCAGAGGCTGCATGCCTCCACTCTGCCCTCCTGGACTTCCAATCACTGTAGGTGCATCTCCACTCCCCTCCTGCACTCCAGCACTCTCCCTTTGACACTCCAGTCAAATATTAGCTATTTATTCATTGTCTTGGTCATTTCTCATGGGGGAGATGAGCACCAGATGTCTCTAGTCAGCCATCTTGCTGATGTCACCACTCGAGAAAACTGTAGGAGCAACATTGTTGGAGATGAAAAATCCAGTGAAAATACTATCAATTGTTAATCATTTATTGAATTAATTAACAGGAGGTTATTTTCATTGATATGAATTAAAGTTGAAAAGCAAGGTTGTCCTAGGAGTACAAAGAAAGTAATTCAAGTACTATCAAATAGACAGGTGTAAGAGAGGGAGTGATAAGGGTGATTAAAAGGGCTCAGGCATTGGTTATGATATGTGTGCAGTTTTGATAATTGTCTTTGGAGTAGAAGCTTGTAATAAAAGGCATACCTGTAAATGCAAGGCTTCCAATAACAAGCAAAGAAATGGTGAAAAGTATAGCTTTCAATAGGCCTCCTATTTTTTGTATTCTTGTTCATCATAAAGGTTATGAATGATGGATCCGGAGCATATAAACAGCATAGATTTAAGGAATGTATGTGTAGAGATAGAGGAAAATGCTAGACGTGGTTGGTTAATGCCAATAGTGACTATTATAAGACCTAGTTGGCTTGAGGTGCACAATACAACGATGTTTTTGATGTCATAGTTTAGTGTTTGAATTGTTTTGTTGTTTTTTATGAGTGGATAAAAGCAGATTAATAGGAAAACCCCTGTGACAACTACTGTGCTAGAATTGAGTAGGGCTGATACAGGTGTTGGACCTTCTATTGCTGATGGTAATCATGGGTGAAGGCCAAATTGGGCAGATTTTCCAGTTGCTGCCAGAAAAACTCAGTTAATGGAAGGATATCAGGGTTGTAGTTAAGCGTGAATATTTGTTGAAATTCTCATGTATTTGATTACAGTAAAAATCATGCTATTGATAATACAAATCCGGTATCTCCAATGCAGCTATATAAAATTGCTTGGAGGGCTGCTATATTTGCATCTATTTGGCTGTACCATCATCCAATAAGTAAAAATGATATAATTCCCACCCCTTCCCATGCAATAAAGAGTTGAAAGAGGTTGTTGGCAATAACTAAAATTAGTATAGTGATGAGAAATATAAGTAAATACTTAACGAATCAGTTAATATTTGGGTCCAAATGTATATATCATATTGAAAACGCTATGATTGATCACGTAACAAAAAAGCTGAGTGTTATTTTTAAGGTTTGAATACTTACTCAATGTCAGTTTGAAATGGATTATTTCTTGGCCTGAGTAAATGAATATTAGAGCTGGAATGAGGCTGGTTATAAAAGCATATGAAATAGAAGTTTTTGTGTGAAGGTAAGAAATATCTTTATAAATGTTGGTAATAGTTATGAAAATTGGTAGAATTAAGATAAGGGAAATTGTGATAAAGGAAGAGAATAAATTTATTGCTTTTATTTGGAGGTGCACTGTTGTTTTGGTTCCTAAGACAAACAGATTACTTCTATACTTTAAAAGTTGAGAAATCATCATATGTGTGGGGGTATGGTTAGTAGTTCTCACATACTTTTTTGGCAAATAAGGAGTTTTAAGGTTCTATTATTAGATTCACAATCTAATGTTTTGCTTAAATTATATTTACGGTACATGGGTTCTAGAATAATTTTGTGATTAAGTGATAGGAGTAGCAGAGCCAAAAGATGTATAAATATTAAAGTATTTTCTCATGTGAATGATGGCTAATGTTATTAATGTGATATGTAAATTTTCCTCATTGTGTTGTAATTAATATGTGAAGGAATATAGGGCTATAATTTGTATATTAAGTCCCATTAGGATAATGGTAAAATTAGATCATGAAAATGATTCTATAACTATGAGTGACTCTCCAATTAGGTTGGTGGTTGGTGGTAGGGCTAGATTGGTTAGGCTAGCTAATAATCATCATGTTGCTATTAAAGGGAGTAATGTCTGTAGTCCTTGAGTTAATAGCGTAGTTTGGCTGTAAATTCGTTCATAATTTGAGTTTGCAAGGCGGAATAGTATGGATGATGTGAGGCCATGGGCAATTATTAGGATTGTGGCTCCTATAAAACTTCATGTGTTTGGATAAGAATGGCTGTAATTACTGGTGCTATGTGACTTATGGATGAATATACAATAAGTGATTTTAAGTCTGTTCGATGTAAACAAATAGAGCTTGTTATAATTATTACCCACAGGGATAATATAAAAAATAGATAAGCTATATATTCTGTTAATGGGTTTAGAATTATAGTACTTCATATTATACCATAGCCTCCTAATTTTAGTAATACAGCTACAAGAACTGTGGATCTAGCAATTGGAGCTTCTATGTGTACTTTTCATAATCAGAGGTATAGACCACAAAGAAGTATTTTTACTATAAATGCTATTATGTATGCTAGTCATAAGAAACTCTTAGGTCAGGAACTTGAGTGTTTGAACTCAGTAATAGGTTATTAAAAAGTTTAATGAGCCTATGGAGTTCTGGATATAAATTAATGTTACAAGTTGAGGTAAAGAGCCAATTAGTGTATAGAACAGGAAATAGAGCCCTGCATTTAATCATTTCGTTTGGCTTCCTCATCAGATAATAATAATTAGAGTTGGAATTAGTGTTGCTTCAAAGAGAATGTAAAATAGAATTAGTTCTATGGCAGTAAATGTTGATTAAGAATATTTGTAGAAAGATTAATATTGAAATATATAGTTTTTTTCATGTATATGATTCTTTGGAGCGATGATGTTGACTTTCTATAATCATTAGGGGGAGTCATCAGGTTGTGAGTATTAAAAGTGGGGCTGATAGTGAATCAGAGAAAAAAACTAATGAAAAGTTTAGGCTATTTTCACCAAATTGGCTTAAGAGGAATAAGCTGATGAAACTAATTAGTAGACAGCATAATTGTGTTAATTCAAATTACAGAATTTTTAGAATATCATGCCACTGGCATAAGTATAATTGTGGGTGCAATAATTTTTAGCATTGGAGAAGATTTAAGTTTTATACATAATGTAGGCCATATTTTTCAGGTACCATTACCAGTGATGCTAGGCCTATGTCAGCCTCACAGGCTGCAAATGCTAGTAAAATGATAGGTATTATAGTGGATAAGATAAAGCATGTATTTGAAATTCCAAGGGTTCCTAGAATAAAGAGTGCTAGTATTATGCCTTCTAAACACAGTAATGAAGATATTAGGTATGATCACATTATACTACTGGTCCTATTAAGGATGTGATATAAGCTAGAACAATATTGGTATAAATTGAAGGCTTGTTGGTAATTATAAAATATCATAATTTAATGAGTCAGAATCATTGATTTTAATTTAAACTAATTACCATATTCAACTCACTCATTTTAGTCCTTTTTGGATTCCCTTATAGGCTTAGCCCAAAGGCTAGAATGGATATTAAAATGAGTGTTATAGTAAGTATAAATTTTAGGTTACTTGTTTGAGGTGCTCATGGTAGTAGTAATAGGAAGGCAATTCCTAGGTCGAATAATAGGAATGCAGTAGCTACTAAGAAAAATTTTATGGAGAATGGTAGGTGGGTGGTGCCTCTTAGATCAAATCTGCTTTCATATGGGCTTGATTTTTCTGGGTAGATGTTTAGTTGTGGAAATCAGAATGTGATGATTACAAGTAGTAGTGCTAGTGATGTATAAAGTTGCTAAAGTTAATGTAAGGTTAATTATTCTTTTCTGGGTATATACTGAAGCTAACTGATTGTAAGTGAATTGTGCTATTAATAGTTAATGAAAGAATAGGATCCTCATCAATAAATAGAAATGTACAGGAATAGTCATTACATCTACAAAATGTATTAGGCAGCGGCTTCAAAACCAAAACGGTGGTTAGATGTGAAGTGAACTCTTAGTTGACATAAGAAGCAGAGAATAAGAAGGTGGAGCCAATAATTACATGTACTCTGTGGAAGCCTATAACTATAAGGAATGTTGCACCATATACACCATTGGAGATGGTAAAGGATGTTTTGAAATATTCTGAGGCTTGTTATAACGTAAAATAAACACCTAGTGAAATTGTGATGAAAAGAGCTTAAAGTATATGTTATAAATTTCTTCTGTTATGCTTTGGTAAGCTCAGGTGATTGATACAACTAAGTCTAGTAGGACTAATGTATTGAGTAGTGGAACTTCTAGGGGATTAAGTGGATGAATATTTGTTGGTGGTCAACAACCTCCTGGTTCTGGGGTTGGGGATAGGCTTGAGTGGTAGAAAGCTCAGAAGAAAATTTCTGATATGATAAATTATTCCCTATTTTTGAACAATTAATGTGTAGTGGCCTTGGAATGTACTTTCTCAGACAATGTTTCATTATTCCTGGTATATCATTAACACATTAGTAGACCTAAGGATAATAAAATAATTGAGTTAAGGTAAAATCATATTACTAAGCTGATGTTATGAGAAGAGCTGATAATGCTCCTGTAGGTGGTCAGGGGCTGGGATTAACTATATGGTGGGCATGGGACTGGTGGATCATTAAGTATTTTTGTGTAAGTAAAGACTAAGTAGGAGTGTGAAGACATAAGCTTGAATTAGGGCTACAGGAAATTCAAGAATAGTGAGTAGAATTAAGATGATAAATGTAATTGAGGCCATTCCAAAGCTAATGGATGTTATTACAGTTAACCCTTGAACAATGCAAGGGTTAGGGCTACCGACACCCCCCTTATGCAGTCAAAAATCCATGTATAACTTTTGACTCCCCAAAAACTTAACCAGTGATAGCCTGTTATTAACTGGAAGCCTTACTAATAACATAAGCAGTCAACACATGTTTTGTATTTTGCAAAAAGTGCAAGGTTTTCGCACCTGCTAGTATGGCTGCAGCGACAGCTTCATGAATTTCTTCTTCTTCCTCTCCATCTTCCTCTCCTTCCTCCTCTCCTTCTCCTTCTCCTTCTCCTCCTCCTCCTCTTTCTCTTCCTCCTTCTTTCTTCTTCTCCTCCCCCTCCCCCCTCCTCCCTTCCCCTCCCTTGTCCCTCCTTCCTTCCTTCTTCTTCCTTCTTCTTTCTTCCTCTTCTTCTTCACAATGGTTCTTATGCTAGATTTATTTATCTTGGAATGGTGGGCAACTGCAGCTGCAGGCCTCAATCTATAGTGCATATGAAGCAATTAAACTTTTATCTTGTAATGTCATGACTTTTCTCCGCTTCTTGGGAGCACTTCCAGCATCACTAGTGGCACTTCGTGTGGGTCCCATGGTGTTATTCAAGGTTTATAGGACTAAACACCATGAAAAAAATGCGAGAACCATGAAAGATCATTTTTTACTGTGACATGCAATTTACTGGAAAAACTGCTCATGAGAAGATGATTATCATCACGTGGTGCTTTAAGCAGATACTTGCCACACTTGAGCTCACCACAATAGCAGTAAGAGGTGGCTATGAAAGTATGAATGAGATTAGACTGTAATTTTCCTTTTTTGGAATGTCCTTGTCAGGTTTTATTGTCAAGGCCATAATGTTCTCATGAAATGAATTGGGAAACATCCCCTCTTTTCCATTTAATTCTTGTTAATTATATTTTTAGATTATTCAAGCCTTTTGAAGTTTCTTGGATTAGGAGGTAAATTCTTTTTTCCCCACTTGTTTTGTTGTGGAAGATATCCACAACAAAACATGTATTGAATAATTTATGAAATACATGTATTGAATAATCTATGAAATATTTACATATGGTGTTATGGACTGAATATTTATGTCCCCTGCCAAATTTATATGTTAAGACCCTAATTCCTCAATGTGATGGTATTTGGAGGTGGGGCCTTTGGGAGATAATTAGGGCTAGATTAGGTCATGATGGTAGGACCCTCATGATGGGATTGATGCCCTTATAAAAAGAGGAAGAGACACATGATCCATCTGTCTCTACTATGTGAGGTTATGAGAAGAAGGCTATCTGCAAACCAGGAAGATTGCTCTTACCAGACACTAGATCTGCTGGCATGTTGGTCTTGGACTTCCCAGCCTCCAGAACTGTGAGAAGTAAATGTCTGTTGTTTAAGTCACCCAGTCTATAGTATTCTGTTATAGCAGTCCAAAGTGACTAGACATATAGTTTAAATACTAAGAGCAATTGAATAATTTCTAAAACATGTATATATAGCTTAAGTAATAACAAGGCCATTGCCTGCATATCTATGATTCAGGTTAAGAAATACAACACCATTAATATCAGAAATGTGTTTTGTGTACTCTTGTGAGATTACATCCCTTTCCCTAACTATCTCTAGGTAACTATTACCTTGATTTTTGTTGTAATCATTCCTTTTTCTTTGACTGTATCCCTAGATAATATATTGTTGGTTTGTCTCTTTTAGAACTTTTTATAAATGGATCATACTGTATGTATTCTTATGTGAATTATACCATATATATTCTTCTGTCAGTTGCTTTTTTCATCCATAACTGATTTCTTTCTTTAGACTAGAAAAGATGAAAAAAGAATATAGAAATCTGAATACATGGGTAGAAAAAGCTGGCTATTTAGAAAGCATTCTTACCCCGAAATTGGGACATAACGATTCTAAGGTAATCGACATAATACATTCTCCTATATATGGCTTTTAATACTTTTTATTAAGAAAGAGATTATGATAATTAAGAGTGACGATCAGATATTCTTTTTTGTTCTCGATATTTTTTGTTCTCGATAAAACACTATTCATGGTTCATGCACTTTCCTATTTTGGTAATGCACCATTCAATACATATTGATAATTCATAAGAGCTAATTTTTTAACAGGTTTATTAAGATATAATACCACACAATTGACCCATTTAAATTGTACAACTCAGTGGCCTTTAGTATATTCACTGAGTTGTGTATCCATCACCATAATCAATTTTAGAACATTTTTATTACCCTCAAAGGCAACCCCACACCCTTTAGTCAATACCCTCCTAATTCCCTCATCCCCCCTTAGTTTCAGGCAACAATTAGTATACTTTCTGTCTCTATAGATTTGTCCATTTTAGACATTTCATATAAATGGAATCATACAATATATTGTCCTTTGTGACTTGATTCTTTCACTTACCATAATATTTTCAAGGTTCATCCCTGTTGTAGCATGTATCAGTACTTCATTTTTTTAATCTCCAAATACCATTCCATTATTTGGATATACTACATTTTGTTTATACATTCATCAGCTGATGGACGTTTGGGTTTTTCTACTTTTAAGCTATTATGAATATGTTGCTATGAACATTCATGTGCACGTTTTTAATGTGAACGTGTTTTAAATTCTGTTGTGTATATACCTAGGAGTGGAAGCTGGATTGTATGGTATTCCCTTTTTAAATTTATGAGGAACTTCCAAACTGTTTTCCATAGCACCTGCATCATCTTATATTCTGACCAGCAATGTATAAGGGTTCCAAATATTCACTAATACTTGTCATTTTTAGTTGTTAAAAATTATTATTGTAGCCACCTTAGTGGTTTGAAGTTGTGTCTCATTGTGGTTTTGATTTGCATTTCCCTAATGATGTGAACATCTTTTCATGTGTTTACTGGTCATTTTCATATCTTCTTTGGACAAATATTTATTCAATTCCTTTGCCAATTTTTAAATTGGGTTAATATCTTTTTATTGTTGAGTTGTAAGAGTTCTTTATATATTCTGGACATTAGACCCTACCAGATACATGAGTAAGGTTTCATATTTGGAAATACAATCTAACCTATACATTTTGACCTAGAAATAAAGGATTCATAGCTCTCTCAGTGGATAGATAAAACATTGACTAAGATCGTAGTCCTAAAACGGTAGTCATAACATACTGATATTTTCATTTTTTTTAATGCCTCTGTGATAATTGGGCAGAGTAGTGCTGCTATAAGATGAATTGATTAGTATTCACTGACACAGAATTAGTATTTTAGGGAAAATTTGGGGGACTCTTCATTAAAGGGACTGTCAACTTGGGTTATTATCAAAAGGTCAGTATTTTATAAGAGCCCAGTTGATCACTTTACCTTATAATTCTCCTTGGAATTTTGTATATATACACATCACTTTTGAAGCCATATGCCATAATGTATTTCAATTAAAAAGTAATCTGTTTCCTAGAGGTATCCTATCATACCCCCTGAAATTACAATATTGTGTAATTTATCTTATAATATTTATCTCTCACATATTCATCATTCAAATACTCTATCCATTCTTGGATTATCTTTCCCTAGAACATCAATTCCTATCCAGGTATTCTGCTCCTTAAAATAGTGCTTTTTGGATTGTTTTTCTCAACAAACCCATCTCCTTCTTGTCTTCTGTCAATTTGGGGAAGAAAAGTACATTGTATTAGAAGAAGTTATGATGGCAGAGAAAAATGTTGGCTCTTTAAACATTTTCTGCAATATATTTTCCCTTTTCTTGCTTCTAGGAAACTAACGTGAATGAGGTACTTGAAAGCTTACATAATAAT
Source organism: Daubentonia madagascariensis (assembly GCA_023783475.1). Taxonomy (NCBI): domain Eukaryota; kingdom Metazoa; phylum Chordata; class Mammalia; order Primates; family Daubentoniidae; genus Daubentonia; species Daubentonia madagascariensis. Next base: position 9,579,348 of record JAKFHU010002088.1, read on the forward strand.
AAATCTGAAGAGAAACTTGAGGATGTTGAAACGTTAGGTAAGAAACTAATTTTATTTTTGTCTGTTTATTAAGATAATTAAAATTAAAGTGGTTATATCACAAAAAGAAAATAATTTGCCTTAAGTGGACTTCATTTTTATTAGGGAATAAATGTGCATTTCACTATAGTTTTGGTATAGTATATGGCTACAGTCCCTAACCCCTGGGCTGTGGACCAGTACCAGTACCAGTCAGTGGCCTGTTAGGAACCGGGCCACACAGCAGGAGGTGAGCTGCAGGCCAACGAGCGAAGCTTCATCTGTATTTACAGCCATTCCCTGTCACTCACATCACTGCCTGAGCTCCACCTCCTGTCAGATTAGCGGTGGCATTAGATTCTCATAGCGCGAACCCTACTATAAACTAAGCATGCAAGGAATCTGGGTTGCATGCTCCTTATGAGAATCTAATGCCTAATGATCTGAGGTGGAGCTGAGGCAGTGATGCTAGCGCTGGGGAGCAGTTGCAAATACAGATTATCATTAGCAGAGAGGTTTGACTGCACAGAGACCATAATAAATCAATTGCTTACAGACTCATATCAAAACACTATCAGTGAGTGGCAAGTGACAATTAAGCTGCATCTGGTGGCAGGCTTTATAGTGGCAAGTGAGCATCTTACTTCAATGTAAAGCTGAATCTGGTGGCAGGCTTTAAGTCAGAATCTGACACTTATTTTAGTCCACATGTGGGTTAGCTTATGGCCTTACCAAAACTGTGACTGAGACAAGTGTGCAGTGCGGGAAAGAGACTCAGACAGAAGTGGTAAATAAAATAATGGGCAGACCACACTATAGTGAAATGCATATTTATTCCCTAATAAAAATGAAGGTCCACTTTTAGTTCTTTGAGGAATCTCTGTACTGTTTTCCATAGAGGTTGTACTAATTTATATTCCTATCAACAATGTATAAGCATTCCCTTTTCACTGCATCCATGCCAGCATCTACTGTTTTCTGACTTTGTAATAATGGCCTTTCTGACAGGGTTGAGGTGGTATCTCACTGTGGTTTTAATTTGCGTTTCCTTGATCATTAGTGATGTTGAGCATTTTTTCGTATGCATTTTGGCCATTTGTGTATATGTATATTTTAAATGTCTGTTCATGTCTTTTGCCCCACTTTTTATTGAGGTTATTTGTTTTTTTCTTGCTGATTTGTTTTAGTTCCTTGTAGATTCCGGATATTAGTCCTTTATCAGATGTATAGTTTGCAAATATTTTCTCCCATAGTTTGTCTATTTACTCTGTTTATTATTTCTTTTGCTGTGCAGAGACTTCTTAGTTTAAGTCACATTTGTTTATTTTTGTTTTTGTTGTATTTGCTTTTTGGGTAGTCATAAATTCTTTGCCTAGGCCAACGTTCAGAAAAGTTTTTCCTAACTTTTCTTCTAGAATTTTTATTGTTTAAGGTCTTACATTTAAGTCTTTAATCCATCTTGAGTTAATTTTTGTGTATAGTGAGAGATAGGGATCCAGTTTCATTCTTATGTGGCTCTCCAATTTTCCCAGCACCATTTATTGAAAAGTGCATCCTTTCCCCAGTATAGGTTTTTGTCTGCTTTGTCAAAGATGAGTTGGTTGTAGGTGTACAGTTTAATTTCTGGGTTCTCTATTCCATTCCACTGATCTGTGTATCTACTTTTATACCAGTACCATGCTGTTTTGCTTACTATAGCATTGTAGTATCATTTGAAGTTGAGTAACGTGATACCTCCAGATTTGTTCTTTTTGCTTAGAATTGTTTTGGCTATTTTGTCTCTTTTTTTATTCCATATGAAATTTAGGATTTTTTTCCTAATTCTGTGGAAAATAACATTGGTATTTTGATGGGAAGTGCATTGAATCTATAATCACTTTGGGCAGTATGGACATTTTAACAATATTGGTTCTTCCAATCCATGAGCATGGGAAGTTTTTCCATTTTTGTGTGTCATCAATGATTTCTTTCATCAGTGTTTTGTAGTTCTCATTGTAGAGATATTTCACCTCCTTGGTTAAATATATTCCTAGCTGTTGTTTTTTTTTGCAACTATTGTAAATGATATTGAGTTCTTGATTTGATTCTCAGCTTGGCTGTTATTAGTGTATAAAAATACTACTGATTTGTGTACCTTAATTTTGTAACCTGAGATTTTGCTGAATTTATTTATCAATTTGAGAAGTCTTTTGGAGTAATCCTAAGGTTTTCTAGCTGTAAGATTGTATCATCAGCTGGGCACAGTGGCTCATGCCTGTAATCCTAGCACTCTGAGAGGCTGAGGAGGGAGGATCGCTTGAGGTCAGGAGTTTGAGACCAGTGTGAACAAGAGCAAGGCCCTGTTTCTGCTAAAAATAGAAAAAATTAGCCAGGTGTGGTGGCATGTGCATATAGTCCCAGGTACTCGGGAGGCTAAGGCAGGAGGATCGCTTGAGCCTAGGAGTTTGAGGTTGCAGTGAGCTGTGATCATGCCATTGCACTCTAGCCTGGACAACAGAGCAAGACTCTGTCTCAAAAAAAAAAATATCATCAGCAAACTGGGATAGTTTGACCTCCTCTTTTTTTGTATAGGTGCCCTTTATTGCTTTCTCTTGCCTGATTTCTCTGGCTAGGACTTCCAGTACTAAATTGAATAGAAGTGGTGAAAGTAAACATCCTTGTCTTGTCCCTATTCTTAGGGGGAATCCTTACAACTTCACCCCATTCAGTATGGTTTTGGCTGTGGGTTTGTCATATATGGCTTTTATTACTTTGAGGTATGTTCTTTCTATGCCTGGTTTGTTAAAGGTTTTTATCATGAAGAGGTGCTGGATTTTATCAAATGTTTTTCCTGTATCTGTTGAGATTATCATCATATGTTTTTTTTTTTTAATTCTGTTTATGTAGTGGATCACACTTATTGATTTGTATATATTGAACCATTCTTGCAATCCTGGATGAAACCCACTTGATCATGGTTAATTTTTTTTTTTTGATGTGCTGTTGGGTTTGGTTTGCTAATATTTTGTTGAGGATTTTTGCATCTGTGTTCATGATGCATGATACTGGTTTGTAGTTTTCTTTATTTGTTGTGTCTTTTTTTTGGCTTTGGTATCAGGGTGATAATGCCTTTATAGAATGAGTTAGGGAAGATTCCCTCCTTCTTGATGTTATGGAACAGTTTCAGAAGGGTAGATACCAGTTCTTCTTTGTAGGTCTGGTAGAATTTGGCTGTGAATCCATCTGGTCCTGGGGTTTTTTTGTTGTTGTTGGGAGATTTTTTTTTAATATTACTGATTCAATCTTGCTGTTCATTATTAATCTATTTATGAGTTCTATTTCTTCCTGGTTCAATCTTGGGAGATTGTATGTTTTCAGGAATTCACCCATTTCCTCTAGGTTTTATAGTTTGTGAGTGTACAGGTGTACGTCGTAGTCTCTGATGATCTTTTGTATTTCTGTGGTATGAGCTGTAATGTCTCCTTTGTCATTTCTGATTGTGTTTATTTGGATCTTTTCCTCTCCTGGTTAGTCTAGCTAGTGGTTTATCAATTCTGATTGTCTTTTCCAAGAACCAACTTTTCATTTTGTTGATCCTTTTTTTTTTTTTTTTTTTTTTTTTTTGGTCTCTATTTCATTTAGTTCTGCTCTGATTTTTGTTATTTCTTTTTATCTGCTAACTCTGGGTTTGGTTTGTTTCTGTTTTCCTAGTTCCTTGAGGTGCAATGTTAGGTTATTAATTTGTGATCTTTCTACTTTTTTGATGTAGGCGTTTAACGTTATAAATTTCCCTATAGCACTGCTTTTGCTGTATCCCACAGGTTTTGATATGTTGTGTTTTCATTTTCATTCTTTTCAAGAAATTTTTAAATTTCCATCATTTCTTCATTGACCCAGTGATTGTTCAGGAGCGTGTTGTTTAATTTCCATGTGTTTCTGAAATTCCTCTTTGTATTGATTTCTAGCTTTATTCTACTGTGGTCTGAGAAGATACTTGATATGATTTCAATTTTTAAAAATTTATTAAGACTTCTTTTGTGGCATAAAATGTGGTCTTTCTTGGAGAATGTTCCATGTGCTGATGGAAAGAATGTATATTCTGTAGTTGTTGGGTGGAATGTTCTGTAAATGTCTTTTAAGTCCATTTGGTCTAAAGTCAAATTTAAGTCCAGTGTTTCTTTGTTGATTTTCTGTCTTGATCTGTCTAGTGCTGTGAGTGGGGTGTTGAAGTCCCCCACTATTATTGTGTTTCTATCTATCTCTTTCTTTAGATCTAGTAATATTTGTCTTATGAATCTGGGTGCTCCAATATTGGGTGCATATATATTTAGGATCATCATATTCTCTTGCTGAATTGATTCATTTATCATTATATAATGACCTTTTTTGCCTTTTTTTTTTAACTGTTTTTGACTTAAAGTCTGTTTTATCTAAGTATAGCTACTCCTGCTTGCTTTTGATTTCCATTTGTGTCTTTGATTTCTATATGTGTCCTTATGGGTAAGGTGATTTTCTTGTAAGCCAGACATATTTGGATCATTTTTTTAATCCAATATATCACTTTTCAGTAGAGCATTTAATCCATTACGTTGAGGGTTAATATTGATGTGTGAGGCTTTGTTCTTGTCATATTGTCAGTTTATTTCTGGTTGTTTTATAATTTCTTTGTTTCTTTCTTTTTCTCTGTCTTTTTGTCTTGGTGGTTTGCCAAACATCTGTCATGTTGCCAGGTAATTCCTTTTTCATCCTCCTTTGTGTGATTGTTTTAAAAGACCTGTGAGTTTTATATTTTCATGTGTTTTCATGATGGTGAATTTTAACCTTTCATTTCCATGTTTAAGATTCCTTTGAGTATTTCCTGTAGGGCCAGTCTAGTGGTGATGAATTCTCTGAGTGCTTGATTGCCTGGGAAAGACTTTATTTCTCCTTAATTTATGAAGCATATTCTGGCAGGATATAAAATTCTTGGCCGGCAGTTTTATTCTTTCAGCACTTTGAAAATGCTATCCCATTCTCTTCTGGCATGTAAGGTTTCTATTGAGAAGTCTGCTGTTAGTCTGTTGGAGTTTCCTTTACTGGTGACTAGACACTTTCTCTTGCTAATTTTAAAATTCTTCCTTTCACTTTGACTTTAGTCATTCTGATTATAATATGCCATGGTGAAGTCCTTTTTGCAATGTATTTGCCTGGGGATCACTGGGCCTCCTGTATCTGAATGTCTAACTCTCTTGCTAGTCCTTGGAAGTTTTCATCAATTATTTCCTCAGATGGGTTTTCTAAACTTTTTGATCTCTCTTCCCCCTCAGGAATACCAATAATTCAGTCACTTTGTGTAGTTTCAGATATCTTGAAAGCTTTGCTCATTCTTTTTTATTCTTTTTTTTCTTATTTTTGTCTGACTGGATTATTTAAAAAGACCTGTCTTCAAGTTCTGAGATTCTTTCTTATGCTTAGTTTAGTCTATTCTTGAGCTTTCAAATGTGTTTTGTATTTCCTTCAATGAATTTTTCAGCTCCAGAATTTTTTTTATGATAACTATCTCCTTGGCGAATTTCTCATTCATATCCTGAATTGATTTTCTGATTTCTTTGTATTGATTTTCAGATTTCTCTTGCATCTCATTGAGCTTCTTTAGAATTAACGTTTAGAATTCTCTTAGATTGGGATCCATTGCTAGACAATTGTTGTGGTCCTTTGGTGGCATCATATTTCCTTGGTTTTTCATGTTTCCTGCATCCTTCCATTGATATCTGCACATTAGATGTAGTACTCGCTTGTTCCAAATTTTTGAAATTGCTTTTGAAGGGGAGAATTTTTTTTCCTGAAGATGTGTGTATTTTGTTGGTTGAGTAGGACACTTTGACTTTGATTTTGGTAGTGTAATGTTTATGTGATTTCTTAGGCAGTACACAGGCTCGGTGTTATTTGTTATTTTCTTGTTGGCTTAGGGAATAGTTATTAGTTGAGGCTGTGGTGAAGTTCTGGTGGGGACTTGAACACCAGCCAAGCTAGTGCTAGTCGTTGGGGCCCAGTGGTGGAAGCAGTGGGCTAAGTATGCCTAATTTTAGGCCCCAGAGCAGCTTACTCCAGCAGTGGTATTAGTGTGTCCTGGAGAGCCAATTCTTGGGCCTTCAGGTGGCTTTCTCAGAAGCTAGTAGTTGGAGCAGAGTGCTAGGTTCTCAGGTCCCTGAGCAGCTGGTGTGATGTGGGAGGTGGCAGTAGCAGTGGTGGAGCCACCCACTGGGACCTAAGTGGTCTGTGTTGGTGTTACTGGTAGCTATAATAGATTGGGCAGGCTAGTCTCCAATCCCACAGCTGCCCGTAAAAGGGCGGTGAGTATTGTCCTAAGTATTTAGGAGAGCTTTGTCTCCCTGTCCTTTCCCATTGGAGTGGCAGCTGCAGCCATGTCACTTTGAACTTGGCCTGAGGGCAGGATGTGGCCCAGTGTTAAACTCTCAAAATGGTGCTGGCTATGGGCTTGCAATCAAAGACAGTAGGGCCCCTTTCAGGCAAGTGGCATGGGAAAGAATCTATGGGGAGTACTGTCTGCTCATGTCTCAGTCTCACAAGAGCCCATAGCAGCATGGTGGGAATTGTCCTAGGTATGTATAGGAGAGCTTGGGCTCCCCTGTCCCTCCTAAGCTGGGCGGGGCTGCAGCAGCCCAAGGGTGGGGTGCTGCCAGCTTTAAACTTCCAAAATGGTACCTAGGGCTTTTGACCAGAGAGGGTGGGACTCTTCTTAGGCAGGCTGCACTGGCAAGAAACAGTGGGGAATGCAGTTCACTTGAGACTTCATCCCATAGCAGCTGGCTGCAGGATGGTGGGCAACATCTCAAATGAGTGCTGGAAAGCCTGGTTTCCCTACCCATCTCCAGCCAGGCAGGGGCTGCAGCCTTATCACTTCAAATTCAGCCTGAGGGCAGGGTGCAACCCAGTGTCAAACTCCCCAAATGGCGCCTTGGATCTGCATTCAGATGCAGATGCTTGCCCACCCAGGCAAGCAACATGCCCAAGAAACTGTGGAAAATGCTGCCCACTCATGTCTTAGTCCCAGCAGCAGGCCGCAGCAGGATGGTGGGGAACTTCCCAGGAGTGCGGGGGAGTGCCTGGGCTCCTCTATCCCTCCTTGGAGCTATTCAGTGACTGCAGGTGCACCTGCAGTTCCTCAGTATGTAGGCTCTCAGAATGGTGTCCAGCTCAAGCTGCTCTAGGCTCAGATGCCCATGGGAATCTGCTTGGGTTCCTTTTTTGGAGCAACATCTCTGAGCAGTCTCCAAGCAGCTCCCAATGTTAGGTCTGAGATCTGCATGGGTTGAGGGGTTCTCTTGTAAGCAAGATTGTAAAAGCTTGTCTCAGAGAACAGAGCTCCAGGGGCTTCTGTCTTACTGTTTCCCCAAATCCAGGAGCTTCTCCCAGCTCTTAGCCAGGCCCCAGCTGGACAATTTGCCTTTTCTCCTTACCCACTTTTGGTGCTTCCCATCACTCCCCTGGTAAATCCTAACTTTCTTTCCTAGACGATCTGTTCAAAATGTTAGGATCTGTTTACTATTCTGGTTCCTGTCTGTGGAAGAGGCACATACTACCTGTGTCTAATTGGCCATCTTGATCTATCTAATTTCTTGGCTAAGACACCAAAAGCATAGGTAACAAAAGCAAAACAGATAAGTGGGACTATCTCAAACTAAAAAGCTTCTGCACAATAAAGGACACAATTAACAGAGTGAAGAGATAACCTACAGAATGGGAGAAAATATTTGCAAACTCTGTATCTAATAAGGGGTTAATATCCAAAATATATAAGGGATTCCTTCAACTCAATAGCAAAAAAAAAAAAGAAAATTAAGTAACCCAATTAAAAATGGGCTAAGCACTAGAATACACATTTATCCAAATAATATATACAAATGGCCAACAGATATATGAAAATATGCTCAACATCAATAAACATCAGAGAAATACAAATCAAAATCATAATGAGATATCATTTCACACCTATTAGGATGGCTATTACCAAAAAGTCAAAAAAAACAAGTGTTGGCAAGGATGTAAAGAAAATAGAACCCTTTTGTACTGTTAGTGGGAATGTAAAATGATGCAACCACTTTTGAAAGCAGTATGGAGGTTACTCAAAAATGACAAATAGATATACCATATGATCCTGCAGTCTCACTACTGGATGTCTATCCAAAAGAATTGAAATCACCTCAGGGCAATATTTGCACTCGATTCATTGCCATGTTATTAACTATAGCCAAGATGTAGAACACTAAACTACAGATAGATAAGAAAATAAATATAAAAGGATCAGATCACACTAAAGCATTCACAATTAAGAAAGTATAACATTGTTCAGGTTCCAGTAGAAGTTATGGTTAATATCTAGGATCACACATATAGGCAATACACAATTAAACATGTACATACAATTTTTTGGTTTGCCTAAATAAAAAGTTATATCTATACTGGTCAGGATCATAATACTTTGCTGGAGTCTAGCATTGATGTTGATTAACACTATGGATTCTAATTTTTACTGTTGCTTAAAAAGAATGAAGACTGAATCAATTGAGCAGTCAGGGCACAAAGTTTGCTGTGGGAGCCCGATGTTCAGCACCGCTGTGGTGCAAGAGGACGCATCTCTGAAAACAAACCTAAAAAATTGTAGGGAGGTGGCAAGATTGCTAGCCCAGTATCAGGAGCTGGGCAATAGAAGACCCCATCCACACAAATTTAAAGTATAGTGGCTTGGTCGTGCACTGTATCCCAGCTAGCACAGAGAGAAAGAGATCTCTTAGGAAAACCAGATGAATATTGACATGATGATCTTCACTTCACATCTCTGTAGCAAGAGAGACTGTTTGAAAAAACAAAAGCCCAAATTGTTTTAACCCAAACGTGAAAAACCCTTTCTTTCAAAACTGTAGTCAATCCTCTCAAACCCTGCTGCTGCTTTCTCAACTAAATGTAGGTAATACGCTAAATCCTTTGTCGTCATTTCAACAGTGTTTACAGCGTTTTCACCTAGAGTAGACTCCATCTCAAGAAACCACTTTTTTGTTCATCCATAAGAAGAAACTCCTCATCTATTCAAGTTTTATCATGAGATAGCAGCAATTCAGTCACATCTTCAGCTCCACTTCTAATTATAGTTTTCTTGCTATCTCCACCACATCTGCAGTTACTTTCTTCATTGAAGTCTTGAACACACCTCGAAGTCATCCATGAAGTTTGGAATCAACTTCTTCCAAACTCCTGTCAATGTTACTATTTTTACCTCCTCCCACACATCACAGATGTACTTAATGACATCTAGAATGGTGAATCCTATCCAGAAAGTTTTTAATTTACTTTATCCAGATCCATCAGAGGAACACTATGGCAGCTAAAGCCTTGTGAAATGTAGTTCTTAAATAAGAGAGCTTGAAAGTCAAAATTACTCCTTGATATAGGGGCTGCAGAATGGATGTTGTATTAGCAACAATCAACAATATTAATCTCTTTGTATATCTCTGTCAGAGCTCTTGGGTGACCAGATACATTGTATGAGTAGTAATATTTGAAAGGAATCTTCTTTTTTTCTGAGCAGTAAGTCTCAACAGTAGGCTTAAAATATTCATTAAACCATGCTGTAAATAGATGTTCTGCCATCCAGGCTTTGTTGTCTCATTTATAGAGTACAGGCAGAGTAGATTTGGTGTAAATGTTAAGGACCCTAGGATATTCAGAATGGTAAATGAGCATTGGCTTCAACTTAAAGTCACCAGCTGCATTAGCCCCTAGCAAGAGAGTCAGCCTGTCCTTAAAGCTCTGAAACCTGGCATTGACTTTTCTGTAGCTATGAAAGTCCTAGATGGCATCTTCTTCCATTATAAGGCTGTTTCATCTACATTAAAAATCTGTTGTTTTGTCTAGCTGCTTTCACCAATTATCTTAGCTAGATCTTTTGGATAACTTGCTGCATCTTCTACATTACTCCTTCACCTTGTATTATACTTTTATGTTATGGAAATGGCTTCTTTCCTTAAACCTCAAGAACAAACCTCTGCTAGCTTTATACTTTTCTTCTGCAGCTTCCTCACCTCTCTTAGCTTTCATAGAATTGAAGAGAGGTAGAGACTTGCTCTGGATTAGGCTTTGGCTTAAGGGACTGTTGTGGCTGGTTTGATCTTCTATCCAGACCACTAAAACTTTCTCCATATCAGCAATAAGGCTGTTTCACTTTCTTATCATTCATGTGTTCACTGTAGTAGCACTTTTAATTTCCTTCAAGAATTTTTCCTTTGCATTCACAACTTGGCTAACTGTTTGGTGCAAGAGGCCTAGTTTTCAGCCTATCTCAGCTTTCAACATGCCTTTCTCATTAAAACTTAAAACTTAATCATTTCTAGCTTTTGATTTAAAGTGAGAGACATGTGACTCTTCTTTCACTGGAACACTTAGCAGCCATTATAGGGTTATTAACTAGCCTACTTTCAATATTGTTGTGTCTCAGGAAATAGGGAGGCCGAGGAGAGGGAGAGAGATGGGGAAACAGCTAGTCAGTGGAGCAGTCAGAACACACACAACATTTATCAGTTAAGTTCATTGTCTTACATGGGCGTGGTTTGTGGTGCCCCAAAACAATTATAATAGTAACATCAAAGATCAATGATCACCATGACAGATGTAATAGTAATAAAAAAGTTTGAAAATGTGACACAGAGACATGAAGTAAACAACATGCTATTAGAAAAATGGCACCAATAGACTTTTTGACGCAAGGTTGACATGAACCTTCAATTTGTAAAAAATCACAGTATCTATGAAGTGCAATAAAGCTAAGTGCGATGAAACAAGGTATGCCTGTATATATACAATGGACTATTATTCAGCATTAAAAAAGAAGAAAATCCTGCCACTTGTGACAACATGGATGAACCTTGAGGACTTTATGCTAAGTGAAATAAGCCAGTCACCGAAAGACAAAATACAGCATGATGCCACTTATATGAGGTATATAAAATAGTCAAACACATAGAAACAGAGTAAAATGATGGTTGCCTGAGGCTAGGGGGAGGGGAAAATGGGGAATTGCTTTTCAACAAGTGTAAAGTTTCAGTTATGAAGTTCTAGAGGTCTGCTATACAACATTGTGCCTATAGTTAGCATTATGCATTTTACACTTAAAATTTTGTCAACAGGGTAGATCTCATGTTAAGTGTTCTTACCACAATTAAAAGGAAAAAAAAGAGTCACGCTGCTAATTGTGACCATAGTAAATTGTTTTTACTAGAATTATGTATTTATTTGTGTCTCAGTTCTTTATTTTCTTTCTGTCCCTTTTAGGTTTCCTTTTCTACTTGCTAAATATGTATTCCTTATATTCCCAGAAAAATTTTTCAAGTGTTTCAGTCAGCCTGCCTTGAATGGTTCTATCTTCTCTGATTTCATACATCTTTATTCTAGCCTCTTTTTCCAATCCCAACCCTATCACTTACCATCTGGCATTTATTTTATTTCCTGTCAGCTTTTACAAAATATAGTCTATACCTGTTTTTGTGTCTTATATTTGTGGATCTGAAATCTTACCACTTTATGCATGTTTTCATTTCGTTTCCACATTTGTTCATTTACCACTCCCCCATCTTCCCAGAGATTTATCAGCCTGTTTTTACTAAGTAGCGTTTATATTTGGATAGCTGCTTTGATTTAAGTTGCTCTTTGTTTTTGATGAGAAAAATTGTAATAGTATTTTATTAATGTTCATACACATAAATAATGTGTTCATTGTTTTATGTAAAATAAAATATTTCTATTAATTTTTTAACAGATGCCCCTCTTATAATGGAGGAAGCTGAAACTACTCCAAATGAGGTAAGGGAAGTTGGGAGAGAACTTCTAATAGTCATTATTTTATAAAGGGATGAAGTATTTGTAAATGGGAAAATACTTATAGCTGAATGAAAAAAGCACCCAAGAAGTTTTCAGTTGTTTCATGGGTATTTCTCTTATGGCAATATCCGTACAGTTCCATTGTTGAAAGAGAGGCATCAGCATAAAATAGTAATATCTAAAAATACATTTGGAGATGGGGACAAAAGGTGTTGAGGAAGAGAAGGGGGAACAAGTTAAGAAAAAAATATGAAGTTCTGCATAAGATCTCAGAAGTGAATGCCATAGACCTAACTCATTTTTTACTCTTTCTCACCAAAATCTTTTATCATATTGTAAGCTTTGCCCATGGAATATATTATATAGTTTATAATAGAAATCAATAAAAAATAGAATTCAAAAATTTTTTTAATTTTGGAAGGTTCATTCCATAAAGCAGTGGATCCCTATGTAAACCAATAAAAAGTAAAATGTTCTTTACTGCTTGACAAGTAGAATTTAATGATTTCCATTCTTGGATCAGTGGCTCCCAAATACCAATTGAAGAGTCAGTTTGTACTGTTTTCCCCAGTCAAGGAAAGAAAAAAAAGAATATAGAGAATTTTCACAAAGCTAAATTTATTTAGCTTAACAGGCTATCCTTCATTTTATGATATCATTTTTGTACTATTTTGCCATTAAAATTTTCTTTATTTTATTATATAGTTGTGATTTTATGATATTGTTCCTTTTGCTATTTTGCTATTAAAATTTCCCTTGTTTCATAATAAATTGGTGATAGCATAATAACAGTAAAATGTCATACCCTCAGATCTTTTATTTTGAGATGTTGCTGGTTTATAAAATTTGGATATATGATAACCACTGCTTTATAAACCACTCTTTATCATTTTTATAGAAAGTATTCTATAGTCCATGATTTCAGGCAAGTAGAGAAGTTCTCATGTCTTTTATTAAAGAATGTAATAATTTACAAATATTAATCGTAATTTGTTATGATAAAGGGTAAGTGTACAATTGATTTTAAATCATTTTATTAATTTTAAATATTTCTTAGTCAATAATGACTAATTGGTAGCTTGTTTTATTGCTATATTTTCTAGTTACTGGATAATGACGATAAGAAAGGCCTGACCATACCAACTTTGAGACTATCAGACCATGATAATTCAACTGCTGTTGCTCCTAAAAATGATGAATCAATGCCTTCGCCCACATATATTCCATTGACCACTATTCCTAGTGTGAAAATCACAGAAGAGGACGATATACCACCTTTATATGAATACCAATCAAAAGTTGTGCCAGAGAGAAAAACGAAAAATTTTTTATTTCCACCAGAAGTAAAACTGAAAGATAAATATCCAAGCATTTTAAAAACAGAATCGTCTCCATCAGAGGTAAAGTTGAGAAGTATCTGTATAAATTCAGAGAGAATAAGGAGGATGAACTTAAATTCATCTCCAACAGAAAATAGGTGGCAAAACAACTGTTGAAACGTAGCTGAAAGGAAGAGCACAGGCTTAGTTTCCCCAGATTCAAAATGTAAAAGGTAGCTTTCAAAGGCAAGATCCAAAAGAAGACCTTGAAGTAAAAGTGTCTGCCCTCACATTAGAACTATAAGGCTAGGAAAAACAATCTATTTTTTTAATTAGATTGAAATAAATTTAAATTGAAATAAATTAAAAATGCATTCAGATGTCTTCAAATGGAAATGTGTTTTAAGTATATTAAATATTCCTATCCTGTTTATACTGATTAAGTAATGAGGATAAAAGCATTTGAAGAAAAAGCAAAGTGATTTGAGATGGCAGTAATACAAATTAATCTCATAGGTTGGTGTAAAATTCAGTTGAAAGTGTAACAACAATAGCAAAATGTAAATTCAAAGGTAATTTAAAAGCCTGAGAAGTTATTTCAGTGGAAATTTTTAATCAAGCTTATAGGAAATAGCATATGTTCTTATAAATAATTTTATAATTTAAAACGAGAATGATCAGAATGTAAATTTAAAGGTATATCAGAGTAAAGACTTTCTTGAAATGACAGTTGTATTTAATTCTTGACATCTTTTTTGAATCACTATTTCAGGTAGCTTCTAAAGCAGTGTAAAAAGATGTACAGGTCAGAGAGTAAAGAATGTGAGTTCTGAGTGAGGCTCTGCTTCTAAATACTTCAACTAGCTTGGGCATCTAAATCTCTAGACCTATTTTGTTGTCTTTTGAATGATAGATCAGACTTGGTCATTTCTAAATTCCCTTCCACATTTCAAAAGATATAATTTTAGCTTTGGATTATTCTTAATTACCTAAGTCAATAGCTTAACCAATGTAACTTAAAAAGAATTACATTCTTGTTTTTACTGAACATGAAAGTAATACACAGTTACAGAAAATTTAGAAAATGGAGAGAAGCATAAAAAAGAAAATAAAAGTACTTATAATTCTACTGCCACGTTTAAAAATTGTATTTAATTTCAGTCTTTGTTATTCATATATACATTATATCTTTTATGTGTTTTTAAAATTTGGATCTATATATATGTAATTTCATATTATGCCTTATTGCCTTAACGTTATTATAAGCTTGCTACCTGAATTTTCTTAAAAATTGGCAAGATATAGAACATCCTCAAATATGGATATTCCGTGATTTTTTAAATAGTTTTCATATTGGACATTAAGTTTGAAATTAACATTCTCTTACTTAACTATTTATTTGGATCTGTGATTATCTCCTAACATATTCATAGAAATGGCGTGTTGACAAATTGCTTTCCAGGAGGATTATACAACTTTACATTTTTACCAACAGTGTTGAGTATTGTTAGTCTTTTAAATGATGATTAAAACTTTTTCCTGCTCATTAGACATTGTTATTTTCCCTACTATGAGTAGACAGATCATGTTCTTTGTCTATTTTTCTCTTTTGAAGACTTAGAGATATTGTTTAGGTTTTATAATGAGCTCTTTTTAGGATATTCACCACTTACATAGGCACATCGTTTTCAGTTTGCCTTTTAATTTCTTTATTAAATTCACTCTGACTTCCAAAATATTTCATTTTCATTGATAAATGAATAATTTATTGCTGCATAATGAACTACTCCAAAACTTAGTGGCTTAAAACAACCACTTCATTTTCTTTCAAGATTCTGTAGCGTTGGCTGTACTTAGCTGGGCAATTTTTCTACTCCACTTGATGTTGGATGTTGGATGGACTTACAGTCATGTAGGAGCTTGATTGGGCTGGAACACTCACAATGGTTCACTTACATGTCTGACACCTTGATGAGAACAGCTGTTAAGGCTAAGTTCAGCTGGGATATAAGAACATCTGGTTTCATGACCATTTGTCTTTCTCTCATCTCTCATATTTCTCTCTGTCTCTCTCTCCCCCCCATATATATAAAAATATATTTATATGTGTGTGTATGTGTGTGTGTAAAATCTGTCTCTCCATGTGATCTTAGGAATTATCCTTCTTCCTCTCCATGTGACCTCTTCATGTGGTTTCTCTATGTGGTCTTTCTAACAGGGCGGCTGAACTTTTTATGGTGTAACTCAGGGCTTCCAAAATACAAAAACAGAAGCTTCAGGTCCTCTTGAGACTTGGGATTGGGACTAGTACAGGGTCACTTCTGCTGCATCTGTTAGTTACAGAAAGTCCCAAGCTCAGTCCTGATTCAGTATGAGAGGGGACTACAGAAGGGCATGAATCTTTGGAGGTGTTGTTCATTGGGGTCCATATTTAGAGGTTAACTATCTCTAGCCTCAAGTAATTCATGTTCCTTCCACATGTAAAATATTACTTTCCTTCCAAGATCCTCAGTCTCATGCTGCATCAAGCTCAGACTTGAAGTACAAAATTTTATTATCTAAATGAGGTCCATGTGGGTGATGCTCCTTGAGTATGGCTTCTCTAAATCTTAAAACCTATAAATTGAAGAGACCAGTTATCTGTCCCCTACATACAGGTGAGTCAGGAACGGGAAAACTGGGATAGACACTTAACATTTTAAAGGTAGAGGGAGGGAAGACATGAGGCATATACCAGTCAGTGGACCACAGTAATTCTGAAGTTCTTGGCTTTGCCGTCTGAATAATCCTTCTTTTTGCATAAGAAAGAGCTTCTGTTTTTAGTTGAGTAGCTTTGCAGCCTATGTCCTGTCTATAGAAAATTGAGCATTCAAATGTGTCTTTTCATTTTAAACTATCCATGTTTCTTTTAGTCAAAGATGCTCTGATTCTCTGAAAGATTTTTTGGGTTTCCTGTGTATCAAATTAAGATCTCAATTAGCCAAATGTTACACTTCCAGATATCTTCAAGACAGGCCCCTGTTTCCTTGGGCTGTGAGTCAGGGTGCTAATGGCAAAATATCCTTAAGAATTTTAGAAGTGCTCCTGTCTAGCAGAGAGGACTTAGATACCACCTGAGAGTCTTATAATACTTTTTGTCTAGCTGAGAGGGTCTGTGAGGCACCACCTTAAATCTTTTTGAGGTCTTAGCAACAGATCTTACAGCCATACCCTTGTCATCTTGACCCTAAAACCACATTCCAATGAACCCACTCTTTTCAAGGTCCCCAATGACTTCCATACTGCCAAATATGATTATCAACTCTCAGACCTCATCTTCTTGACTGCTTAGTAGTATTGGACACAAATAATTGCACCTTTTTTTGAAACTGATTTTTTTGCTGGCCTTTTGTAATATCACATTCTCCTGGTTTTCTGTCTTCCCCACTGCCTGATCTTTGCTGGGGAAGTCTCCTCTTCCAAGTTCTAAATGTAGGAGTGTCCCAGGCTAGTCCTTGTATTTTCTCTTCCTAACCTTTCTAGGTGATTCATTCAGTCCTGTAGCTTTAAATACCATTTATAAATGAATGAATCCAAAATCTCTGAGCTCTTCCATGAACTCCAGATTATATATGTAACAACTTGCTCCACTTAGATATCTTATAGAAATGTCAAACTTAAAATGACCCAAACTGAACTCTTAATTCCACCTACATCAACTCTCTACCCCCAACTTAAATTCTCTACTCTTAATGTTTTCTATGCATTTAATCTCTTCGGCATATAGACATTCCAGGCATTGTTTCTAGCCATATAGAATATGTTGTTGAACAAAAAAGATAAAAATAAATGTTTTTGTGGAGCTTATATTCTTATAATTGGCACTTCTAAATTGTTAAGACCAAAACTCTAGGAGTCAACCTTAGTTTCTTGGTTTCTCTCATCATTCAATCTACCATCAAGTCTTGTCAGTACTATATTCAAAATATCTCTAAAATCCACCACCTTCACTGCTGTCACTTTAAACCAACCTACTCTCATCTCTCCCCTCTGCTATAAAAGCTAAGTTCTTCTACTTCCAATTTTGCCTCTATCTACTCTGTTCTTCTCATAGCAGCCAGACTGATGTTACAAAAATGTAATCTAAATCATGTCACTCCCCTGATCAGTGTTCTTCAATGGCATCTTTTCATGCTTGGAATAAAATCTAAACTCTTTACTGTCATCTACAAAGCCTCATTTAATCTGTATTCTGTGGATCTCTCCATCCTTGTGTCTTACCATTATTCCTTTTGTTTACTCTGTTTCAGCCACATTAGTCTTCTTGCTATTTCTTGAACAAACTAAACTTGGTCTAGTTTCAGGGTCTTCCTATAATAATATTCTTCTGTCTGATGGGAATGCTATTCCCCCAGATCTTCACGATTCATTCATTCACACCATTTAGGTCTCTGCTCAGATGTTACCTCCTTAAATGGGCCCGCTCTGACCACTCTGTGTAAGATAATTATCCACTTATCCACCCTGTTCCATCCCTAGTATTATTTCTTCATGTATCATATTATATGTTTGTTTACCTGGTATCATATTACAAGTTTGTTTACTTATTGCCTGTCACTCCCACTTGAGTTCAAATTCCAGATGGTAGGGAGCTGGGCTTATTCACCACTGTATCTTACTATCTACAATAGTGATGAGTCCATGGTAAGCACTCAATTAATATTTGTTGAATTATTTAATCAGTTAAAAATACTGCAGGGCTTTGAGGCATTTTCTTAGGAATCCCTGAATATAACTCCTGGGCCTCACTGCATGTAATTAATCAAAATCAATCACCTGGTCATAGGAAATGCAAATCATTTTAATACCCTTAAGGTGGATGAACCACCTACCTCTGACATACCAAATATCAGGTATAAGGCAGCAAGATTAATTCCACAGTCTACAAAGGGTAGTGGTAAGGGCTGTAATTATGTTTGAGTCTTTGAGTTTAAAGCCTCTAGGGCCTGCAGAAGATTAGGGTTAAGGAAGGCAGAGAATGATATATGTAATATCACTAACTTCATATCTTCTATTCATACATTTAACTGCCGTCATTAAGCTATGAATTCCACTCATGAAATTTTTAATCTCTGAATAATGATTGATGGTACTAATGGGAGATATGCCATAATCTCCCAAGAACATTGTCTTTGCTAGCTCTGTACTTTGAATCAACCAAAATCATGTATGTGAAATGCACATTGCAATTATTTTATCCATTGCCTTTTTAATTTTTTAATTTAAAAATTTATTTTATTTTTTACATTTAAAAAATGTTTAATTGATAAATAATTACTATTTATAGGGTACAATGTGATGTTTTGAGCTATGTATACATTATAGAAAGATTCAATCAAGATAATTAACATATCTATCACCTCACCAATTTATTATTATTTTTTGTAGTGAGAGTGTTAAAAATGTATTTTAGCAATTTTAAAATATATATTATTATTAACTGTGGTCACCATGCAGTGCAATAAATAACTGGAACTTATTTCTACAATCTAACTGAAACTTTGTACCCTTTGCTCAACATCTTCCCTTTTTGCATTCCTCCTCCTCCCCCTGCCCTCAGCCTCTGGTACCCACCTTTCTACTCTCTGTTTCTATGAGATCAACTTTTTTAGATTTCACATAATAAGTGAGATCAAACAGTATTTGTCTTTTTCTACCTGGCTTATTTCACTTTGCATAATATCCTCCAGTTCTATCCATGTTGCTGTAAATGACAGAATTTCCTTCTTTTTAAAGGCTGTATAGTATTCCATTGTGTATATACACTACATTTTCTTTATCTACTCATCCGTTTAAGGACACTTAAGTTGCTTCTGTATCTTGGCTATTGTGAATCACTACAGTAAACATGTGGGTACAGATATCTCTTTGACATACCAATTTCAATTATTATGGATACGTACCCAAAAGTAGGATTGTTGGATCATATGGTAATTCTATATTTACATTTTGAGGAACCTCCATACTGTTTTCCAAAGTGGCTGTACTAATTTATATTCCCCCCAACAGTACAAGGGTTGACTTTTCTCCACATCCTTGCCAACACTTGCTATCATTCTTCTTTTTGATAATAGCCATTCTAACAGACATGAGGTGATATCTCATTGTGGTTTTACTTTGCATTTCCCTGATAATTAGAGATATCAAGCATTTTTTCATACATCTTTTTTGGCCATTAGTATGTCTTTTGAGAAATGTCTGTGCAGATCCTTTGCCCATTTTTAAATGTGGTTATTTATTTTCTTGCTATTGAGTTGTTTGGGTTCCATAATATATTTTGGATATTAGCCCCTTATCAGATGTATGCAAATATGTTCTCCCAATCTGTGGGTGTCTCTTCATGCTGTTAGTTATTTCCTTTGCTGTGCAGAAGCTTTTTGTTTGATGCAATCCTGTTAGTCTATTTTTGCTTTTGTTGCCTGTGCTTTTGGAATCCTATCAAGGAAATCGTTGCCCAAACCAATGTCTTGGAGCTTTTACCCTATGTTTTCTTCTAGCAGTTTTATAGTTTCAGGTCTTATGTTTAAGTCTGTTATCTATTTTGAGTTGATTTGTGTATATAGTGTGAGATAAGCATCCAATTTCATTTTTCTGCATGTGGATATCCATTTTTTCCCAACACCATTTATTAGAGAGGCTGTCCTTTCCCCATTGTGTGTTCTTGGCACCTTTGTCAGAAATCGATTAACTGTAAATACTTGGGCTTATTACTGGGCTTTCTACCTGTTCCATTGGTCAATGTGTCTGTTTTTAATGCTAGTACCATGCTGTTTTCAATACAATAGATATATAACATATTTTGAAATCAGGGAGTTTGATACATCCAGTTTTGTTCTTTCTACTCAAGATCACTTTGGCTATTTGGGTCTTTTATGGTTCCATATGAATTTTAGGATTTTTTTTCTATGTTTGGGAAAAATGACATTGGAGTTTACATAGGAATTACACTGAATCTGTAGATCACTCTGGGTAGTATGGACATTTTAACAATATTAATTCTTACAGTCTATGAATATGGGATATCTTTCTAATTATTAGTGTCTTCAATTTCTTTCATCATTGTTTTATAGTTTTCAGTGTACAGATCTTTCACCTCCTTTGTTAAATTTATTCCAAAATATTTTAACTTTTTATATTATTGTAAATGGGACTGTTCTTAATTTCTTTTTTGGATAGTTCATTGTTAGTTTATAGAAATGCTACTGATTTTGTATGTTGATTTTGTAACCTGCAACTTTAGTGAATTTGTTTATCAGTTCTAACAGTTTTGTGGTGGATTCTTTAGGGTTTTTAAAAATATATAAGGTCATGTCAGCAAACAGAGACAGTTTTACCTCTTCCTTTCCTATACAGATCCTTTTATTTCTTTTTCTTGTCTAATTGCTAGGACTTTCAGTAGACAGTTTTACCTCTTCCTTTCCTATACAGATCCTTTTATTTCTTTTTCTTGTCTAATTGCTAGGACTTTCAGTACTATGTTTAATAGAAGTGGCAAGAGTAGGCTTCCTTATCTTGTTTTTGAACTTAGAAGAAAAGCTTTCAACTTTTCACCATTGGGTATAACGTTAGCTGTGGTATTCTCATATGTGGCCTTTATTGTGTTGAGGTACATTCCTTCTTTACCTAATTTTTGAGCTACTTAATGTGAATGGATGTTGAATTTTGTCAAATGCTTTTTCAGTATCTATTGAGATGATCATGTGGTTTTATACTTTACTGTGTTATTAAGGTGTATCACAATTATTGATTTACATATGTTGAACCATCCTTGCATCCCTGATGAATAATACTTTAAATATGCTGTTGAATTCAGTTTGATAGTATTTTGTTGAGGATTTTTCCATCTGTATTCATCAGGGATATTGGCTTGTAGTTTTCTTTTCTTGTAGTGTCCTTGTCTGGCTTTGGTATTAGAGTAATGCTGGCCTTGTAAAAAGGTTTGAAAGTATTCCCTTCTCTTCAACTTTTTGGAAGAGTTTGAGAAGGATTGGTATTAGTTCTTCTTGAAATGTTTGGTAGAATTCAGTGGTGAAGCCATCAAGTCCTGAGCATTTCTTTAATGGGAGACTTTTTAATTACTGATTCAATCTCTTTACTCATTATTGTTCTGTTTAGATTTTCCACTTCTTCCTGCTTCACTTTGGTAGGTTGCATGTTTTCTAGGAATTTATGCATTTCTTCTAGGTTATTCAATCTGTTGGTGTATATTTGTCTGTAGTGGTCTCTTATGATCCTTTGTATTTTTGCAGTGGTATCAGTTATAATATCTCTTCTTTCATTTCTGATTTTGTTTATTTGAATCTTTTTCCTTGTTAGTCTAGCTAATGTTCTGTCAATTTTATTTTTTCAAAAAAACAGCTTTTAATTTTGTTGATCTTTTCTATTATTTTTATAGTCTTTATTTTGTTTATTTCTGCTATGATCTTTGTCATTTCTTCCTTCTGTTGTGTTTGAGCTTACTTTGTTCTTCTCTTTCTAGTTCCTTGAAGTGTATAACATTACTTTATTTGAGATCTTTCTTTTTTTTTTTGATGTAGGCATTCATTGCTAAAAACTTCCCTCTCAGGACTGTTTTTCCTGCATAGTATAAATTTCAGTATGTCATGTTTCCATTTTTGTTTGTCTCAAGATATTTTTCAAATTCTCTTACTTTCTTCTTTAGCCCATTGGTTGTTCAGGAACATATTGTTCAATTTCCACGTATTTGTGAGTTTTCCAAGATTCCTCCTGTTATTGATTTTTAGTTTCATGTCATTTGTGGTCAGAAAAGATATTTGATATGATTTCAGTCATCTTAAAGTTGTTAAGACTTGAGATCAGAAAAAATGGCGGTGTGATAGGGTCCTCCCACCATACCGCTCCCAGGAAAGGAGGTGAAGAACGCCAGCGGCTGCCGGCGAACACGGACCACTCACTCCAAAAACAGCATTG
The DNA here is from genome assembly GCA_023783475.1 of Daubentonia madagascariensis. NCBI lineage: Eukaryota > Metazoa > Chordata > Mammalia > Primates > Daubentoniidae > Daubentonia > Daubentonia madagascariensis. Next base: position 9,601,505 of record JAKFHU010002088.1, read on the forward strand.
CGAATGACAGAGAAACAACGCCGAACGCCCAGCCCAAGAAAACAGGTACAAAATTTTCACAAAGATCGGAGGGCGCACGAAGCACAATAGAGCCCAGAGCGGGGGAGGGACGCACTCGCCAGGTCGGCGCGGCGCGACCTGCCCCCCAAGCGGTTACGCGCCTCCCCATACACGCAGTCAGGGACAAGCCCAGAGTTGGGACAGAGCGGTTGCTCGGGCCGGCGAGCCCTGTGGAGAGGAGGAAGGTGCCAGAGCCAGACACAACTCGCAGCTGCAATATACAGAGACTGCCGAGGGCTGGAGAGGAACTGGGCGGGGACCGAGATTCAGCTTCCCGGGACAGTGCGCGGGAACCCGCAGGCCGGCACTGCGCCACTAGAAGTCAGCGGGACTGGGCCCAGGAGTTTATCGGAGAGCGGGACGCGCCCTTAGAGGTTGCTAACAACTACCGGCGGAGAAAAACTGCGCTCCCGGCGCGATCGGAGCCCGGCTGTGCGCCAGGCTGGCGGCGGCCGCCATCTTTACAGCCGCCCGCGCGGAGCCGTGAGCCGTGTCTCTAGCTCCGCCCCGCCCCGGCCCAGGGCTCATCCGCTGGGGCGAGACAGGCTTTGCCTGTGGTGGCCAGTGACAGCGGCATCCGTGGGTTCCAGGTGGGACGAGATCCCGGAACTGTAGAGGTGGGACCTTTCAGTATTGGAAACAGTTTGCAGCTCGTCCATCTGGTTCTGCTACCCCGGCTCTGGCCTCCGACAACTCCGCTCCGTGCCGGTCCTAGTGCCCGCCCCTCAGGTCCCAGCCCTCCTGTACCCCAGAGATCGCTCATTTTGAAGGTTGCTGGCCATAGTGACTCATTTGGTATAACTGCTGGTTCCCATGACAACCAAATACCTCAAGAGCCACAGGCTGAACCAGAGCAGCTCCCCATAATCCTGCCCACTTCAATAGGGAATTTCGCGCCATCCAAGAGCGCTTCCAGCGGCCACTACTCCCCCCTCCCCGTGGGAACATCCCCCCGGTGGAGACTGCTGGGGATAGAGACGGCCACCTGCCTCGCCTTGAGGTCTAGTGGTGGAAAAGGGGTACACAATTGGAGATCCCCCTATCAACCAGTTTCACGCGGAGACACACATCAGAAGGGCAGCCACACGTGGCTAGATGAGCAACCTCTGAGCTGTGTAAAATTTTCCCAACTCAGCTCTCACACTGCAGCCAAAGGAAATTGTGTTTCTACCAGAACCTCAGGAAGAGCAGGGTCAAAGTAACCCCTAGGAGCTACAAGACCCCTCCCAAAGCACAGGGCTTTCGCATACCCCAACTGGGGAATCAGAGTCTGCTACGGACATAACAGAATACCTAGCTAATAGAGAGCGGAGGACTCATATTCTCAAGTACAATCCATTAGCTCAGAGCCCACGCTGGGAGGTCATTCTCACCACACTCCACTGGGAAGAGGAGAAGACCACAGGTCAGAGTTAACTCAAGATCCAACAAACTTGCTAAAATACACCTAAGGCAATACAGGCCACTACTTCTCTCCCTGGCTTTGCCAAGGAAAAATAATTGTGGGCCTGGTGACAGGGCCATAAACTAGCTCTAACACCCCCAGCTCTCGACCAAGAGCCAGATGAGAAAAAACCAGCGAAAGAACTCAGGGAACATGAAAAATCAGAGTGAAAAGTCACCCCCAAAAGAAATTATCAGTTCCTCAGCAATGGATACCAAGCCAAATGAAATGGGTAGAATGACAGAAGAGGAATTTCGTTTATGGATTATAAGAAAGCTCAATGAAATTCAAGAGAAAATTGAATCCCAGCACAAAGAAACCACAAGAAAAATGCAAGAAATGAATGAAAAATTCTCCAAAGAAATAGAAATATTACGGAAAAATCAAATAGAAATCCTAGAAATGAAAGAAGCATTCAAGGATCTACAAAACACAGTGGAAAGCCTTAAGAATAGGCTGGACCATGCAGAGGAAAGAATTTCAGAGCTAGAAGACAGCTCCTATGCACTAAATAAATCAGCTGAAGAGAAAGAACACAAAAACAAGAGACAGGAAAAAAGCATACAAGAAATGTGGGATTATGTAAAGAGGCCAAACATAAGGATAATAGGTATCCCTGAGGGAGAGGAAGAAAATTTGCATGGGCTGGAAAATTTATTTGAAGGAATAATAGAGGAAAATTTCCATGGCTTAGCCAGAAATCTCGACATCCAAGTACAAGAAGCACACAGGACTCCTGGGAGAGTCAACGTGAAAAGGCATTCACCACGCCACATAATTATTAGACTGACCAAAGTAAACACAAAAGAGGCACTCCTCAGAGCTGTAAGACAAAAAAAGGAGGTAACCTACAAAGGGAAACCCATCAGATTAACTGCAGATTTCTCAACTGAAACCTTACAAGCCAGAAGGGAATGGGGAGACATCATCAATCTCCTAAAACAAAACAAAGGTCAACCCAGAATTCTGTATCCTGCCAAACTAAGCTTCTTATATGAGGGAGAAATAAAGACCTTTCCAGATAAGCAATCACTGATAGAATTTGCGAAATCCAGACCGGCCTTGCAAGAAATGCTTAGACCTGCATTATACACTAACCAGCGCAACAGACACCCACCTATGTAAAATTATGCAAAGGCTAAAACCCCAGAAACCAGATTCCACAATGACGCAAGAGGTAAAACAAAGATACCACCCAACAGAATAATCAGAAATTTACCCCAAATATCAATTCTCTCAATAAATGTAAATGGCTTGAACTGCCCATTGAAGAGACATAGGCTGGCTGAATGGATTAAAAAATACAAACCAAGTATCTGTTGTCTTCAGGAAACACACCTCACACACAAAGACGCATTCAGACTCAAGGTGAAAGGATGGAATACAATTTTCAGGCTAATGGAAACCAAAAGAAATCTGGAGTAGCCATCCTCATTTCAGATGACATCAACTTTAAAGCAATAAAAGTAAAGAAGGACAAAAATGGACACTATATAGTGGTGAAGGGAAAAATTTCACAAGAGGATTTAACAATCCTAAACATTTATGCACCCAACACAGGAGCACCCAGGTACATAAAGCAAATGCTGCTAGATCTAGACAACATAATAAGCAGGAATGCCATAATTGCAGGGGACTTCAACACCCCACTGACGGAACTGGACAGATCCTCCAAACAAAAAGTAAATAGAGAAATAAAAGACCTAAACAGGACTCTAGAACATTTGGGCCTAACAGATATCTACAGAACACTCCACCCAAATAACACTGAATATACATTCTTCTCATCAGCTCATGGAACTTTCTCTAAAATTGACCACATCCTAGGCCACAAAACAGATCTAAACAAATTCAAAAAAATAGAAATCATACCATGTATCTTTTCAGACCACAGCGGAATAAAATTAGATATCAATTCCAACAGAAACTCACATCTTCCTCCAAAAACTTGGAAACTAAACAATCTATTGATGAATGAGTATTGGGTCAAAGAGGAGATTCAAAATGAAATCAAAAGATTCTTCGATCTAAACGATAATGGGGACACAAGTTATCAAAATCTGTGGGATACAGCAAAAGCAGTCTTGAGAGGAAATTTATCGCCCTAAATTCCCACATCCAAAAGACAGAAAAGTCACAAATCAGTAAACTAATGAATCATCTTAAGGAAATGGAAAAGGAAGAGCAAAGCAATCCTAAAACCAGCAGAAGAAAAGAAATAACCAAAATTAGAGCAGAATTAAATGAAATCGAGAACAAAAGAACAATACAGAAGATCAATGAAACGAAAAGCTGGTTCTTTGAAAAGATAAACAAAATAGACAGGCCACTTGCCAGGTTGACCAGAAGCAGAAAGGAAAGGACTCTAATAAGCTCAATTAGAAATGAAAAAGGAGAAGTCACAACTGATACCATGGAAATACAAAACATCATCTTTGAATACTACAAAAATCTCTATGCCCACAAACACGAAAACGTGGAGGAAATGGACAAATTCTTAGAAACACACTACCTCCCTAGGCTCAACCAGGAAGAAACTGAATTTCTAAACAGACCAATATCAAGCACCGAAATTGAAGCAGTAATTAAAAATCTACCCACAAAAAAAAGTCCCGGACCAGATGGGTTCACACCTGAATTCTACCAAGCCTACAAAGAAGAACTGGTGCCTATACTGCAGAAATTATTTGAAAATATCCAGAAGGATGGAATCCTCCCAAACTCATTCTACGAAGCCAATATCACCTTGATACCAAAGCCAGGAAAGGACACAACAAAAAAAGAAAACTACAGACCAATATCCCTTATGAATATAGATGCAAAAATTCTCAATAAAATCCTTGCAAACCGAATTCAAATGTACATCAAAAAAATAATCCATCATGATCAGGTGGGCTTTATTCCCGAGATGCAGGGATGGTTCAACGTACGCAAATCTATAAATGTAATTCACCATATAAATAAAAGCAAGAACAAAGATTATATGATCCTTTCAATAGATGCAGAAAAGGCTTTTGACAAAATCCTGCATCCTTTTATGATAAGAACTCTTAACAATATAGGCATAGATGGCTCATTCCTAGAAACTATTAAAGCCATATACGATAAACCCACAGCCAATATCATACTGAATGGGGAAAAATTGAAGGCATTCCCCCTTAAAACTGGCACCAGACAAGGGTGTCCACTATCTCCACTTCTTTTCAACATAGTGCTGGAAGTCCTGGCCACAGCAATTAGACAAGACAGAGGAATCAGGGGCGTCCAGATAGGGGCAGAAGAGGTCAAACTTTCACTATTCGCAGACGATATGATATTATACATAGAAAACCCCAAAGATTCAACCAAGAGATTACTGGAATTGATAAATGAATTCAGCAAAGTCTCAGGATACAAAATTAATACACACAAATCCATAGCCTTCATATATGCTAATAACAATCAAGCCGAGAAAACAAATTTAAAGATGCTATACCTTTTGCAATAGCAACAAAGAAAATTAAATATTTAGGAATATATCTAACTAAGGAGATCAAAGACCTATATAGAGAGAATTATGAAACACTGAGAAAGGAAATTGCAGAGGATGTAAATAGATGGAAAACCTTACCATGCTCTTGGATAGGCAGAGTCAACATAGTAAAAATGGCTTTGCTACCTAAATTAATTTACAGAATCAATGCAATCCCTATCAAAATACCAACATCATTTTTTGCCGATCTAGAAAAAATAATTCTACGCTTCGTGTGGAACCAGAGAAGACCCCGTCTTGCCAAAGCAATCTTAAGCAAAAAGAACAAATTGGGAGGCATCTGTCTACCAGACTTCAAACTATACTACAAGGCTATAGTAACCAAAACTGCTTGGTATTGGCACAAGAACAGACATGTAGACCAATGGAACAGGACTGAGAACCCAAATATAAAACCAACCTCATACAGTCACCTGATCTTTGACAAATTCCAGAAAAAACGTACACTGGGGAAAAGATTCCCTATTCAACAAATGGTGCTGGGAAAATTGGATGGCCATATGTAGAAGACTGAAAGTGGACCCACACCTCTCACCTCTCACAAAAATCAATTCACAATGGATAACAGATCTAAACCTAAGACATGAAACCATAAGAATTCTCGAAGAAAATGTTGGAAAAACTCTTATGGACATTGGCCTAGGCAAAGAATTTATGAAGAAGACCCCCAAAGCAATCACAGCAGCAACAAAAATAAATACATGGGACCTGATCAAATTGAAAAGCTTCTGCACAGCCAAGGAAACTATAACTAGAGTGAACAGACAACCTACAGAATGGGAGAAAATATTTGCATGCTACACCTCTGATAAAGGGCTTATAACCAGAATCTATACAGAACTTAGGAAAATCAACAAGAAAAAATCAAACACCTATTAAAAATGGGCAAAGGACATGAACAAAAACTTTCCAAAGAAGACAGAATGATGGCCAGCAAACATATAAAAAAGTGCTCAACTTCTCTAATCATCAGGGAAATGCAAATCAAAACCACAATGAGATATCACTTAACTCCAGTGAGATTGGCTCATATCAAAAAATCCCCAAATAACAAATGTTGGCGGGGATGTGGACAGGTAGGAACACTCATACACTGCTGGTGGGACTGCAAATTAGTACAACCTCTATGGAAAAGAATATGGAGATATCTCAAAGAATTAAAAGTAGAATTACCATTTGACCCAGCAATCCCACTACTGGGTATTTATCCAAAAGAAAAAAAGACATTTTATAATAAAGACAACTGCTCTCGAATGTTCATAGCAGCACAATTCACAATTGCAAAGTTGTGGAAACAACCCAGGTGCCCATCAATACACGAGTGGATCAATAAAATGTGGTATATGTATACCATGGAGTATTACTCAGCAATAAGGAACAATAGTGAATTAACACATCTGGTATTATCCTGGATGGAGCTAGAGCCCATTCTTCGAAGCGAAGTGTCACAGGATTGGAAAAACAAGCACCACTGGTACTCACCATCAAACTGGTACTAACTGATGAACACTTACATCACACAGGGCAATAACATTCATCTGAGGGCGGGCGGGCGGGAGGGGGGTGGAAGGGATGGGAAAAACTCTCACTGAATGGATGTGGGGAGCACAGTTTGGGAGACGACCACGATTGTGGCTCTGACACGGGCAGAACAGGGGCAATGTGTATGGCCAAAATGTTGTACCCCCATGATATTCTGAAATTAAAAAAATAAATAAAAAAAAAAAAAAAAAAAAAAGAACTGAGTAGAAGTCAAAAAAAAAAAAAAAAAAACTTGCCATTGTTTTTTTGTGCTTGAGGGAAATTCTTCAATACCCTGTCCCTGCATTAGTCAAGCATGGTGACTGAAGAGCCAAGGCCTCTGGCAGAAACTAAACGTTAGGCACTGTATGTGTGGTACAAGCCCCTCACCCCTTGGGAAGAAGCTGGGAGTTGGGGTTTTCTTCCCAAGTAAGGAAGGCGCTGTGCTCAGGATACAGTGAGTGCACAAGTGTATTTCTGCTTTTACTACCTGTTTTGATGTGGATATTTTCTCAGTTGTCTAGTGTGTAGGAGTCTTTCAACTGGATTCTGACTTCCTCTTAGAGAGAATTGGTCTGTGTGTAGGTGTTTATTCTGTGAGAAGAGAAATAGTCAGGAGCCTCCTGTTCCACCATGATGCTGATGTCATTTCACTGCCTTTTTTAATTCAGTAATTTTTTTCACATGGAAGTAAGTTTTTCTAATCTTGATGTTTTATTTTCACAGCTGTAATGAATTACTGAAACTAATTGAGACTAAAATATAGAGATAAAAATTAGCTTCCATGATTTTTGGAGTAAGAAGGACTTTTCTGATTGATCAAAATAGGCCTTCTTTTGATATAGATCATTTTTAAATTTCTAATCATTTTTCTCCTTGCTCATACTTTTCTCTAAAAGGTCTATTTGTCAAATGGTATCTGAGATGGATTTTATCAGAGATTGTTCATTTAAATCTTGGTACCAAAGGGAAAAGGGTCGTTTTATATTTTCAATAATTTTAATTTCACTGCATTAGGATTTCATTTGCCTGTATGGAATAGGAAAAAAATATACTGCCTGAAGCAATTACATACTGGAAAACTTAATTGAATTTTTAGAGTGTTTTCATATTGAGTGGAGCAGCATTCCTTAACTTAGCTAGGCACTCTAGACTAACTGTAGGTACTGTGTGCTTGAGGAAATTTATGTATTTACACTGTGGAGTAGAGGGTCCTGTCTACTTTCTTCCAAGTCAGGCTTTTAGTTGAATATTGTAAATAACAAGTTGATTGTCTGTCCTTCAGTCTGTTTTCATGTTGACTGTATGTTACAGAAATTCTTCAACATTACTGTGGGCAGTACCTGTGCTTATTATTTTTCATTCAGTTTACCACCTAATCTATTATCTGCCTTTCTTTGTCTTGATTTTTGTCCCAAAAAATGACCTCTATGAACTGCCTACCAGACTCTCATGCTGACTGACTTCTAGTTAGGTCTAACAATTGGCAGGCACTGGCAGAACAAGGAGAAAGAAAGGATGGAGGGGTTTTGTTTTGTTTTGTTTTTAGACAGGGTCTTGTTCTGTTGCGTGGGCTAGAGTGCAGTGGCATTTTAATGTCCTACTGTCTTCCTGGTTTGGTGCTGAGGTTTTGGCAATGCATTTTTCTTCACATCTAAATCTCCTGCTGGGTGCCCTCACCCCTGTTACTATCAATGGGCTCTGGCTAGAGTAGTAACAGCTGCTCACTGTTGCCTTCAGCATCCTTTGTTGGTTCCTGAGGAGTTCTGATTCCTTCCTGCCCTAACACTAATTAGTAATCTTATCAGTTTGTTAGTGTGCATACAGATTTCCCTCAGTTTTTATTTCTCTTTCTGTTCATTTACAGGGACTTTGTAAAAGCCCAAGTTATCATCTTGACCTGAGTGTTCCTTTTTTTAAAGTACATAGTTGAAAATGATGCATGCTTATTATAAAAATTCAAGCAATAGCCCAAAAAATGCAAGAAAGAAAGAGCCTATTAATTCTACCATCCCAAAATTACCAGTGTGAATAGTTAATATTTGGTGAACATGATTCCATAAATCTTCCTGTATTGTTGGGAGACAGTTCTCTATGGTTCTCTCAAATTTCTGCACATCTTATGAGTGAGGCCCAGGATCCTTTTCCTATAATGCAATCCATTGCATGTGCAATTGTTGCAATTGTTATTGTTGCACTCTTTTCATTGTCTTGTGGGAATTAGGGCTTGGGGAACTGATGAAAAAATGCCTATACCCTGGCTACTGTGATTGTTTTGAATAATAAACTGTCCTTTGTCTCTGGCTTAGGAGACTCATGTCTTCTGTCAGCATCCATGAAACTGCAGCAGGCTAACTTGCTAGCTTATAAGTAGGATAAAATGTCAGACCCTTCAGTTAATGACAGTTTCAGTGACAAAGATGGGATGCTGTCAGACATGGCTTTCTGAAAGATGAAGGATGAGGACCTTGTGGTCTGATCAATTAGATTTGAAGGAAGCCCATAGGAATTGGTAGTGAACATGCTGACAAAGTTGTATGGTCAATCAGGCAATAAATAGTTGTCTACTCTATTGCCTGTTAATAAAGGGAATTATGGAGGTAGTTGCAAACCCAGTGTGGAAAAGTAGGTTCACAAACAGATGCCTGAACAGTGCCCTAATTATTGCTAATTCATCATTAGCAATGACAAATGATATCATTCACAATGTTAATTATCGTTAGCAATGAATAATGAAATGGGGTGGGGAGACTTTCTTGCCAATCTGATGTTTCACCTCAGTCTGTCCCATTTTAACGAGTAGTACTGAGATCTGTCCTGGATGGGGCAGAAGATTCTGCTCTCTGACAACAGTTACAGAGATGCATACCTACGTTGAGGATGACAGATTGGACATTCATGACTGCTATGGACAGAAAACAAGTGAATCATTAGAAATTTGGCTGGGTTGCATGGGAAATGAGGGTGCAGACTATGTAATGCATATAAAGGAAGGATGGAATATTTGGGCCATCTTATGGCAAACTCCTCTTGCAGTATATTGTGACAATCTTATATTGTGATATGGCTGCTGAGTCAAGGAGTTATCAAAGAGGAAATAGATGGTTTTAGCTATGAAGACCTTGCTGCCTTACAGAGTGTTGGGTAGACCAACAACATTGGAAGTTCACTTGGTTGAGCCATTAATTGTTGTTACATGACTCAAAACCAAAAGTAAATGTGAAGTCTAGTTTAATGGCATGGAGTTTCCTTTTTTGTGCCCATGACACCTCTCTTCTCCCTTATCCTCACCTAAGCTGCTTTAAGGAAAAACCTGATTAGAGGTGGGACCAAGGTCTCTCTGTCCCTAAAGGGAATAGAAGGCTCTATACACCCATCCAAGTTTGCTGGGGAATTTCAGGAAGGGTAGGGACCCAATATTTTACAGCTCTGTTGGATATGGGTGCCCAAGTCACTATCTTACCCAGACCTGTGGAAGAAAAAATTACCTGAATTCAGTTTTTGGGATTTGGGCAGAGCTTACAATGGGGAAGGGAACTAACTTAACCTTGCAGATGAGGCTCTTTAGGTCAATTTAACTGACCTAGCAACAATGGTGGTTATTTCTACATCTGAATGTACAGTAGGAATTATTGTTATATGATTGACCATCTCCATTCCACAAATTCCAGAGAGACTGGAAGAGTCACATGTAAGGAAATGCTAGTGAGACATCTAAATAGCTATTCAATCTGTTTCCTTGTCCCCTTCCAGATGGTCCAACAGGAACACTATCGAATCCTAGTAGGACAAAGGGAAATCATAGCCTTCACTAAGGGCTTAAAGACAGCAGGGAAATTAATAAGCACTAATTTCTTAATTAATTAATAATACATTAAGAAATATATCTCAATAAAACATCCCTGTATAGCTGGTGAAATTTGCTACTGGAGCTGGAGACTTAGAGTGAATTATAACCAACTGATTCCAATTATTACTTCCATACCTCAGCTGTTCCAAACATTGTGACTCAAACAATCCATTACACTGACTGATAGCACTTGGTATTCTATCTTGGACATTGTCAACACCACCTTTGTTATACCACTGACACCTGAGGATCAATACCAGTTTGTATACATTTGTAGTACTCCCCTAAGGATACCTACTCATCTACCATTTGCTACCAGTGGGTGGGTCAGGATTTAGCGTGAGATCTTGACCTTCTGATGTCCACAACCTTCACTGTATAGATGAAGTCCTATTGGTTAGCAAGTCAAAAGCCTTAGTCTCAACAATCATGAATGTGGTATTATCACATCTCCACTAGCAGGAGTGGCTGATAAACAAACACTGAAAAAATCAAGGGGCCTGCTTACCAGGTAAGGTTTATTGGATCTACCTGGGCAGATTCATAATGGTCAGTCCTTTGGTAGTCAAAGAAAAACTGTTGTCTCTGTGCCCCCACCACCACCACCACCAAAAAAGGAGGCCTAGCACGTTGATGCTCTGGGTATGGGAGGTTGTGTGTGCCTCACTTTGTCATTCTGCTAGGGCCTTAATATTGACTAAACTACAAAACTCAGCATCCTTTTAGTGGGGCCCAAACCAACAGACTGAGTTAGAAGGTGTCCAGCAAGCTGTGATACACTATCTTTGGGGCTCTACAATCCTAGTGACTTCTTTGAGCTATGAATCTCTGTACGGATTGGAGCCTCTGCCTAAAGACACTGCTTGGGGTTTTGGACTTGTTCCCATCTGATACAGCTATACCAGGTATACCCTTTTTGAAAAGCAGTTATTACCTTGAGTACCTAAGAGCTACTGAGCTTTTGTCAAAATTGAACGCCTTACCTGTGGAGACCTTGTGGTTCTTTGGCTTGTTATTCTCATCTTGAGGTGGCTCAAGTTGGACTCAGCAATTAACAAGGTAGAAAGGGCCCAACAAGCCTCACTTGTCAAATAAAAATGGTATATTCAAGAACACAGACATCTTGGCCCCAGCAGTATCTCATCTTTACATTAAAAAGTGGCAGTTACCCCTATAGGGGAAAACTTGTCCCTTTCTCTGCCCTCTGAAGAAAACTGCTGGCTCACTAGGGCTTTGCAGTAAATAATGAAGTTCTCTATTTCTGACCCAGGAGTCTTCTGGCAGCATGCACAAAACTATGGCAGGATAACTTGATAGCTTGTTAGTAAGGTAAAATCCTAGAACCTGTGCAGTTTCTGACAGTTTTGGCAATGAGAATGGGACATAGATATGGCTTTCTGGAAGAGAATGAAAAAGGGTCCCTGGAGGCTGGGTGAGGGAATATGAGAAGATTCACTAGATTTCAGTAGCAAATGCTCTCACCCAAGTAGTGGTGTGGGCATGGTTAGTAAAGGTCTTCCACCTGTTCAGAGGCTGAGTAGTGACAAGCAGGATTGAAAAAAACCACCCAAATGAAACTTCATTTGTGGCTCACTCTCCTCTAATGATAAGGATGTGAGGAAGAAAGGGACAACTTCAGCTACTTTCAGGAAAAAGCCCAGTGTGCTGGGGAACTGGGGCAGGTGAAAGACACAAAGTTATTTTATTATTATTTTTTTTTAAATTTTCAAAATATTAAGGAGGTACAAAAGTTTTTGATACGTGACTTGAGTCAGGGATATAAATGTGCCCATCACCCAAATAGTGTTCATTGTAGCCATTAGGTGGGTTTTTGCCTTCCCCTCCTCCCTCCTCCCCCTGCTTGATTTCCAATGACTTTTACTTACCTCTGTGCACTTGTGTGCCCATTAGTTAGTTCCAATTTACTAGAGAGTACGTGTGGTGTTTATTTTTTCATTCCTGAGATACTTTGCTTAGGATAATGGTCTCCAGTTCCTTCCAAATTGCTGCAAAAAGGCATTAATTCATCCTTTTTATGGCTGAGTAGTACTCCATGGTATACATATACCACGTTTTGTTAATCCACTCATGAATTGATGGGCACTTGGGTTGATTCCACATCTTTGCAATTGTGAATTGTGCTGCAGTAAACATTCGAATGCAGGTGTCTTTTTGATAAAATGATTTCTTTTCGTTTGGATAGATAGCCAGTAGTGGGATTACTGGATCGAATGGTAGGTCTACTATTAGTTCTTTGAGAAATCTCTATACTGTTTTCCATAGGAGTTGTACTAATTTGCAGTCCTACCAACAGTATATAAGTGTTCCTTTCTCTCTGCATCCACACCAGCATCTATTGTTTTTGGACTTTTTAATAAAAGACATTCTTACAGGAGTAAGGTGATATCTTATTGTGGTTTTAATTTGCATTTCCCTGATGATTAGTGATGTTGAGCATTTTTTCATATGTTTCTTGGCCATTTGTCTATCTTCTTTTGAAAAACTTCTGTTCATGTCTTTTGCCCACTTTTCAATGGGGTTGTTAATATTTTTCTTGCTGTTTTGAGTCCTTTGTAGATTCTAGATGTTAGCCCTTTATCAGGTGTGTAGATTGTGAATATTTTCTTCCATTCTGTAGGTTGTCTATTTGCTCTGTCCATTATTTCCTTAGGTGTGCAGAAGCATTTTAATTTAATCAAGTCTTATTTATTTTGTTTTTGTTGCTGCTGTAATTGCCATTGGGGTCTTAGTCATAAATTTTTTGCCTAGACTGATGTCTAGAAGAGTTTTTCCTACATTTTCTTCTAGAATTCTTATGGTTTCATGCCTTACATTTAAGTCTTTTATCCATCTTGAGTTAATTTTAGTGAGTGGTGAGAGATAGGGGTCCTGTTTCATTCTTCTGCATGTGGCTATCCAATTTTCCCAGCACTATTTATTGAATAGGGCTTATGTTCGCCAGTGTGCATTGCTGTCGGCTTTGTCAAAGATAAGTTGGCTGTAGGTAGATGGTTTTATTAATATATCTCAGTTCTTTATTCTGTTCCATTGGTCTATGTCTCTATTTTTGTACCAATATTTTGTACCATGCTGTTTTGGTTACTATAGCCTCATAGGGTAGTTTGAAGTCTGGTAATGTGATGCCTCCCGTTTTGTTCTTTTTGTTTAGGATGGCTTTGGCTATTGGGGGTCTTTTCTGGTTCCAAACAAAGCATAGAATTATTTTTTCTAGATCTGTGAAATATGCCATTGGTATTTTGATGGGGATTGCATTGAATCTGTAAATCACTTTGGGTAGTGTGGACATTTTAACAATGTTGATTCTACTGATCCATGAACATGATATGTTTCTACATTTGTTTGTGTCATCCACAGTTTCTTTCTTCAGTGTTTTGTATTTCTCCTTGTAGAGATTTTTCACCTCCTTGGTTAAGTATATTCCTAGATATTTTTTTTTCTTTGTAGCTATTGTGAATGATACTGAGTCTTGGATTTGACTCTCAACTTGACTGTTATTGGTATATAGAAATGCTACTGATTTGTGTACATTGATTTTATATCCTGAGACATTGCTGAATTTGTTTATCAATTCCAGGAGTCTCTTGGTGGAGTCTTGGGGGTTTTCTAGATACAAGATCTTATTGTCAGGAAAAAGCAATAGTTTGACCTCCTAATTCCCAATTTGGATACCCTTTATTTCTTTCTCTTGCCTGATTGCTCTGGCTAGGACTTCCAGCACTATGTTGAATAGAAGTGGTGACAGTGGACACCCTTTTTTTGTTCCAGTTCTTAGTGGTAATTCTTTCAACTTTTCCCCATTCAGTGTGATGTTGGCTGTGGGATTGTCATATATGGCTTTTATAATCTTGAGATATGTTCTTTCTATGCCTAGTTTGTTGAGGGTTTTTATCATGAAAGGGTGCTGGATGTTATTGAATGTTTTTTCTGCATCTATTGAGATGATCATATGGTCTTTGTTTTTGCTTCTGTTTATGTGGTGAATCACATTTATTGATTTACGTATGTTGAACCATCCTTGTATCCCTGGAATGAATTTCAGCCCACTTGGTCATTGTGGATTATTTTTTTGATGTGTTGTTGAATTCAGTTTGTCAGTATTTTATTGAGGATTTTTGTGCCTATATTCATAAGGGATATTGGTCCATAGTTTTCTTTTTTGTTGTTGTTGTGTCCTTTCATCACTTTGGTATCAAGGAGATACTGGCTTCATAGAATGAGGAGGATTCCCTCCTTTTCAATGTCATGGAATAATTTCTGTAGTATGGGTATCAGTTCTTCTTTGTAGGTCTGGTAGAATTTGGCTGTGAATCCGTCTGGTCTGCTTTTTATTTATTTATTTATTTTATTACTGCTTCAATCTCACTGCTTGTTATTGGTCTGTTCAGGAGTTCTATTTCTTCCTGATTGAGTCTTGGAATGTTGTGTGTCTCCAGCAATTTTCCATTTTATCTACATTTTCTAATTTATGTGCATAGAGATTTTCATAGTATTCATCAATGATGTTTTGTATTTCTGTGCTATTGGTTATAATATCTCCTTTTTCATTTCTAATTGAGCTTATTTGGGTCCTTTCTCTTCTATTCCCAATTAAGCTAGCAAGAGGTCTATCAATCTTGTTTATCTTTTCAAAGAACCAACTTTTTGTTTCACTGACCTGTTGTATCATTTTTTGTTTTCCATTTCATTTAGTTCTGCTCTGACCTTTGTTATTTGTTTCCTTCTGCTGGCTTTGGGTTTGGTTTGCTCTTCCTTTTCTAGTTCCTTGAGATATGATATCAGGTTGTTAATTTGTGATCTTTCTGACTTTTGGATGTGGGCATTTAAGGCTATGAATTTTTCCCTTTGGTATGCTTTTGCTGAATCCCATAGATTTTGATAGCTTGTATCTTCTTGGTTGTTCAGTTCAAGGAATCTTTTGATTTCCATCTTAATTTCATTATTGACCCAATAATCATTTAGTAGCAGGTTGTTTAATTTCCATGACTTTGTGTAGAATTGAGTGTTACTCTTAGAATTGATTTCTAGTTTTAATCCACTATGGTCTGAGAAGATGCATGGTATGATTTCAATTTTTTAAAATTTGTTGAGACATGTTTTTTGACCTGAGATATGATCAGTCTTGGAGAATGTCCCATGTAGTGATGAGAAGAATGTGTATTAGTAGTTTTGGGGTGGAAAGTTCTGTAAATATCTGTTAGGTCTATTTGTTCTAGGGTCCCATTTAAGTCATGTGTTTATTTATTTTCTGCTTTGATGATGTGTCCAGCTCTGATAGTGGGGTGTTGAAGTCCCCAGAAATTATGATGATATTATTTATTTCCTTGCTTAGCTTTAGTAGAATTTGTCTTATGTACCTGGGAGCTCCTGTTTTAGGTGCATATATATTTAGGATTATTATCTCTTCTTGTTGAATAGCTCCCTTTACCATTATATAATGACCATCTTTGTCTTTACCATTATTGATTTAAAGTCAATTTTGTCTGATATGAGAATGGCTACACCTGCTCTCTTTTGGTTTCCATTTGCATGGAATATTTTTTTCCATCCTTTCACTTTGAGCCTCTTTGCATCCTTGTGGTTTAGATGTGTCTCCTGGAGGCAGCAGATACTTAGGTTGTGTGTTTTCATCCATTCAGCCAACCTATACAAACTTTTATAATTCTGTTGCATATAGGCACCAAAGGTTCCAGGGTAAAACCACAGTAGCATGTACTAGAAAGAAAGGAGCCCCTGAGCCCAGGAACTCTCTGGAGGAACAGAGGTACACAGGGGAGGAGGTGGTGCCGACCCTGAAATGAGGAGCTGAAATAGAACAAAAAAGCCTCTTTGCTACTTCAGCTCTACCCCACAAGCAAGCCTCCCTTGCTCTCTTGCTGTCCCTGTGCTCCTAGCCTGGAAATAACATAAGCTCCTGACAGCTATTGGAGCTGTTGTAGCTCCTCACATGCAGGTTAGTCTGTGTCCTAGCAGGGAAAAAAAATACCTGAAATCAACTCAAGGTTTGGGCAAAACTTACAGTGAGGAAAAAGTTAAAGTGACCTTATGAGTGTGGCCTACTGCCAATTCAATGTACAGTCATATGCCACATACTGACATTTTGGTCAAAAACAGACTGCATATGTGTTGGTGGCCCCATAAGATTATAATACTGTATTGTTATTGTACCTTTTCTATGTTTAGGTATATTTAGACACACAAATACTTACCATTGTGTTACAATTGCCTATAGTACTCAGTACAGTAATATGCTGTACAGTTTTGTAGCCTAGAAGCAACAGGATACCATACAGCCTAGGTGTGTAGTAGGCTATACCATCTAGGTTTGTGTAAGTACATGTTATGATATTCACAAAATGACAAAATCTTCTAATGATACGTCTCAGAACATATTCACGTCAGTAAGTGATGCATGAGCATAATGTTGTAATAGCTTCCACTGCTAAGTGTGTGATGAAATTGATGTGATACATGCTTGTACTATGAATGCTCTTAAAGTGTCAGGGGAAATTCTTTCATTCAGGGCACTGCCACATATACAGAAGACCTTGTCATTGGCCACAGTTGGGTGGGTCAGGATTTAAGTGAGTGCCTCTACCCTCTGATGTCTAAAGATACAGATGATGTCCTGTTGATTGGCAAGTTAAAAGCCTCAGTATCAATGGCCCTGATTGTGGTGTTATCACACCTCTATTAACAGGGGTGACTTATAAACCCTGACGAACTCAAGGGCCTGCTTGCCAAATAAGTTTTCTTGGGACTACATGGACAGATTTATAACATTCATTTCCTTTGACAATCAAAGAAAAACTGCTGTCCTTTTGGCCCCTCACTACCAAAAAGGAGGCTCAACGTATTTTTTAAATCTTTGAGTGTGGAAGGATATATTTACTTCACTTTGGCATTCTACTTAGTCCTTTATACCAGCTAACTTGCAAATCGGTATGCTTTGAGTGGGGCCTAAACCAACAGGCCTTGCCGGCTAAATGGTAGTAGTGTACCCAGGAATACATCTGACCTGGTCCTGGCATCATTTTGGTTCTACATGAAAAAGTGGCAGCTATTGGTTTAGGCAACACTTTATCCTTTATTCTGCCACCAGGGGTAAAGCCACTGGCTACACATGGTCATGGATTCACAGAGTTTCCCCTAAATATCTGGGCCAGGTTCACTGATTGTTCATCTGATGAAACCTGATGATGCCAGCTATGCAGAACCACAAATTGATGGTTCAGCATATTCTGCCCACCCAGTGGGCAGAATTCTGGCTAATACTCTCCCTAAAGAAAGTTGTTATATTCTTTCTCTTGGGCTATTGCCACTGGCCTATTTACTATGTTTGCAATTTGGAAAACTACAAACTGTCAGATTAAAGACACCTTTCCTTAGGGCCACAAACTATAGAACCAAATAGCTGCTATTAAAAGAACCAACTGGGTTGCTTATGTAGATGTACACAGTAAGGGCATGTTCTCTGATGAGACTGATCAATCAAGCTCCTAATTGAATCTCTGTTCTCCAGATTGCCACCATTGCTGCCTGGATTTATCATTATATTAGACATGGCAATACATTCACCATCATAACTGGCACAGAGTAAAGAACTCAACTTTGGTAAAGTTTCTGATGCATAAGCTACCACTGCATGCCAGACAGTTGCCAAAATTTGACCCATTTATCTTGTGGTCAGAGAGGTTACATTGCATGGGCCATTATCCCACCTGCTCCTAACATTGAACTTTGGACCACCTTTGGGGGATATTCATACTTTTCCAGGTTAAGGTATTACTTTTAAGTCCAATCAGATGACTCCAGATACTCTATTTTGGTCCTTGAAACTATTCTTGGTCATGTTTCAGGATTTCCAGATCATTTGCAGTCTAACAATGGTGTGCAAAAGCGGCTAAAAAATGGGCTGATAGTCAAGGTATTCAATGGGCCTTTCACAATCCCTGCTGTCCACGTGCATCTGGCACTAATGACCATTGGAACATTCTACTCAAAAAAATGACTCAGAAAGATTTCTGACTCTACTGTTCTCACTTCTAGGCCCACACTTCTTAGAGTAAGGCATTTTGGTCAATGATTGCAGCTCTTCCAAGAAAGAGATAATTTCATTTTAGCTGCTCCCTGGATAATGATCAGGACAAAAGGATTGGAAGGTTATATAGATCTATTTTGAAAATTGAGGCTCCACCTTGACCATTCATGGGCATTGTGCTTTTTTCCCCACTAATTGCACTAATTGCACCTCATTGCCTATTAAGCTGCTGTTTGTGAATTTCTTAGCCTTTTATTATATATTTGATTAGGTTAGTGAAAAGATTTTGGCAACTTGCTTTTTTATGCCATTTTTACCTAGAAGTCTCCCTAATCAATATTCAGCATCAGTAAAGGATGAAATGTTAGTCAAGTTATTTTTAGTGACTGCTAAGCATTTCCCTATATTGAATTGAATCCAATTTCCTTTACAAATATAAAAAAAATCACACTTTTCTAGCTTACTGGTTGTTTTTTTCTAACCTTGGTTCTGTCAGTGTCCTAACACTTGTTATTAATCTGTTCTAAGACCCCATTACATGTTTTCATTATTCCCTTTTCTGTTTATCTTATTGTGAGATGTAATATATAGAGAGAAAGGTACATAAATTATGTGAACATTTAAGAAATAATTATAAAGCAACCACCAGTTTAACCACTACCCAGGTCAAGAAATAAAACATTGCAAATACATCAGAAGCCGTCCCTCAGCCACACGCCCTTTCCTGACCCCAATCCCATCACTCCTCCTTCAGTGATAGCCACTGTCTTGATTGTTGTGATAACATTTCTTTACTTTATAGTTTTACTGCCTATGTTTGCATTCACAAATAATGAAGTTTTATATGTATTTTGTATTATTGCTTACTAGCTTCAACATTATATTTGTGAGGTTCAGCCATATTTTTGTATGGACATAATTCATTCCTATTCAATTGAATGGAATATAATTTAAATATTCTGTGAATGCAATTTATTAGTCCTACTCGTTTGATGGAATTTGGGTGGTTCTTAGTTTGGGGCAATTATAAACAATGCTGCTAGGAACACTGTTGTGGCATGCGAGTCTCTAGGGTATATAAGTAGAAGTGGAATTTCTCAGTCCTAATATGCCCAAATTAAGATTTACAGGTAAGGCCACACTGTTTACCAAGATGGCTGTACCAATTTACACCCTTACCAACAGTGTATAAGAGTTTCTGTAGCTCTGTTTCCTGAGTAACATGTTGATACTGTCAGACTTTTAGTTATACCAGTGTGGAATCTCATGGTGGTTTTTGTCTCTTTCATTTGCTTTCTGTCAACTGTATTAAGTTATAATTTACTACATTAATTTCCTAGGGATGCCATAACCCTGGAGTCCCCAACCCCAGGGCCACAAACCAGTACTGGTGCAAAGCCTGTTAGGAACCGGGCTGCACGGCAGGAGGTAAGCGGAGGGCGGATGAGGGAAGCTTCATCTGTATTTACAGCCACTCCCCATCGCTCACATCACTGCCTGAGCTCTGCCTCCTGTCAGATCAGCAGTGACGTTAGATTCTCATAGGAGCGCAAACCCTACTGTAAGCTGCGCGTGCGAGGGATCTGGGTTGCACCCTCCTTATGAGAATCTAATGCCTGATGATCTGAGGTGGAGCTGAGGCAGTGATGCTAGTGCTGGGTAGTGGCTGCAAATACAGATTATCATTAGCAGAGAGGTTTGACTGCACAGAGACCATAATAGATCAATTGCTTGCAGACTCATATCAAAACACTATCAGTGAGAGGCAAGTGATAATTAAGCTGCATCTGGTGGCAGGCTTTAAGTCAGAATCTGACACTTATTTTATTCTGTGTGTGGCCTGCCCATTATTTTATTTACCACTTCTGTCCGTGTCTCTTTCCCGCACTGCACACTTTTCTCAGTCACAGTTTTGGTAAGCCCACAAGCTAACCCTAGCAAAAATGAGTAGAAAACAAACATCACTGGAGAGCTTTTTTGAAAGGGGGGAAAGACCCAATGATGAAACAGCAGAAGAGTCTAAGACTGCCACAAAATGAAAGCAGCATTTAAAAGAAAATACCAAGAGTCCCACTTAAATTACGGGTTCATTGCAACAGGTGATTCACATTCTCCAAGCCTGCTTTGTAAAATATGTGGTGACCAGCTATCCATGAAACGTTCAAAACTCCTTCGCCACATGGAGACCAAGCACCCTGCATTAAAAGACAAGCCTTTGGAGTTTTTCCAAAAGAAAAAACCGTGAGCACAAAGAACAGAAGCAATTATTGAAGGCCACCACTTCATCAAATGTGTCTGCACTGAGAGCATCATTCTTGGTGGCTAACCGCATTGCTAAAGCTAAGAAGCCCTTTACCATTGGTGAAGAGTTGATCCTGCCTGCTGCTAAGAACGTTTGCCATAAACTTTTAGGAGAGGCTGCAATTCAATAGGTGGCACGTTTTCCTCTTTTGGCTAGCACCGTAACTAGATGAATCGATGAAACAGCAGAGGATATTGAGGCACAATTGTTAGAGAGGATTAATGAGTCACTGTGGTATGCAATCCAGGTTCACAAGTCTACCAGTGTTGACAACAAGGCAACAATGCTTATTTTTGTGTGATATATTTTTCAGGAGGATGTGCATGAGGATATGTTATGTGCACTTTTGTTGCCAACCAACACCACAGCTGCAGAACTATTCAAGTCTTTGAATGATAACATATCAGGAAACTGAATTGTTCATTTCATATTGGTATGTGCATGGACAGAGTGGCTGCCGTGACTTGACGGCTTTCTGGTTTCACTACTTGGATCAAGGAGGTCGCTTCTGAATGTGAGTCTTCGCACTGTGTCATCCATAGAGAAATGCTGGCTAGCCAAAATAACCTGAACTAAACAATGTTTTGCAGGATGTGATTAAAATTATCAGCCACATTAAAGTACATGCCCTTAACTCATATCTGTTTGTGCAGCTCTGTGAGGAAATGGACACAGAGCACACACGTCTTCTCTTATACACAGAAGTGAGATGGCTTTCTAAAGGTAGATCACTGGCCAGAGTTTTTGAGTTGTGAGAGCCGCTCCAGAGATTTCTTTTAGAAAAACAATCACCACTGGCAGCACATTTCAGCAACACAGAATGGGTCACAAAACTTGCTTACTTGTGTGACATATTCAACCTGCTCAACGAACTCGATCTGTCACTCCAGGGGAAAATGACAACTGTGTTCAGGTTGGCAGATAAAGTTGCTGCATTCAAAGCCAAACTGGAATTATGTGGGCAACAAATGACCATCAGGATTTTTTACATGTTTCAAACATTAGCAGAGATTTTGAAAGAGACTGAGCCAGGGCCTTCTTTCTCCCAGCTGGTGCATGACCACCTATCTCAGCCTTCAAAAGAGTTTGAGCATTACTTCCCAACCACAAAAGACCCCTGAACTGGGAAGGAATGGATCCACGACACATTTGTAAATAAGCCAGGTGAATCAACTTTGTCCGTGCTCGAAGAGGATCAACTGCTTGAGATCACAAATGATGGTGGCCTTAAAAGTGTGTTTGAGACAACTTCAAATATCCATACGTTCTGGATTAAAGTCAAGGCCGAATATCCTGAGATTGCCACAAAAGCACTGGAAAGCCTGCTTCCATTTCCAATGTCCTATCTTTGTGAAGCAGTGTTTTCTGCAGTAACAGCAACCAAAACAAAATTATGGAGTGGAGTGGACATAAGCAACATACTTTGGGTGTCACTATCTCCCATCACCCCCAGATGGGCTGTCTAGTTGCAGGAAAACAAGCTCAGGGCTCCCACTGATTCTGCATTATGGTGAGTTGTATAATTATTTCATTAGATAATACAATGTAATAATAATAGAAATAAAGTGCACAATAAATGTAATGCACTTGAATCATCCTGAAACCATCCCTCCCCCTCACCTCCCAGTTCATGGAAAAATTGTCTTCCATGAAACCAGTCCCTGGTGCCAAAAAGGTTGGGGACTGCTGCCATAAGTACCACAAAGTGAGTGGCTTAAAACAGAAATGTATTTTCAGTTCTAGAGGCTAAACATCTGAAATTATTATGTCAGCAGGGCCCAGCTCCCTCTGAAACCCACTGGGGAACATCCTTCCTTGTCTCTTCTAGCTTCTGGTGTTTGCAACAACCCTTGAAACTCTTTGACTTGTAGATGAATCATGCCACTCTTTGCTTACACCATCACATAACCACCTTCTCCCTGTGTGTCTCTTTCCTCTTATAAGGATTATAGTATTGGATTAGGAGCCCAGCCTACTCCTGTATGACCTCATCTTAACTTACTACATTGGCTATGAACCTATTTCAAAGTAAGGTCACATTCTAATGTGGTAGAGGTTAGGACTTCAACATAATGCAACCCATAACATTTATATAATACGAAATTGACCTAATTTTATGTGGACAGTTTGATGAGTTTGAGAAATGTGTATTTTGATATAACCATCACCCATTATCAAGATCTAGAACATTTCCATCACTACACCATTAAGTATAGCGTTAGTTGTAGAGTTTTCATAGATACACTTCATTAGGTTGAAGACGTTCTCTTCTAGTCTTAGTTTCCTGAGAGATTTTATCAAGAATGGTTGCTGAGTTTTGTCAAATGCTCTTTCTGAAACTATTGAGATGATTTTTTTTCTTTTTTAGTATATTAATATGATAAAATACATTGATTTTTGATTGTTAAATCAACTTGGCATTCCTAGGATCAATCCTACTTGGTCATAATGTATTGTCCTTTTCATATATTGTTGGCTTCATTTGCTAAATTTTATAAAAGAATTTTTTAATATATTTATGAGAAATATAGGTCTGTAGCTTTCTTGTAATGTCATTATTGGTTTTGGTAAATCTGATATTGTAGAATGAGTTGAGTAATATTGTCTCCTCTTCAATGTTCTAGAAGAATTTGTTCTTCTTTTGCTAGTTTCTTAAGGTGAAGGCTGAGGTAAATGATTTGAGATATTTCTTTTTTTCTAATACACATATTATTGCTATAAATTTCCCTCTAAGTACTACTTTAGATCATCCCATGAATATTGACTTATGTTTTTATTTTCATTCAGTTTAAAACACATTCTAATTTCTGTTTTGATTTCTTCTTTGATGCATGGGTTACTTTAGAAGTGTGTTATTTAATTTCCTAACATTTTAGGATTTTCTAGAAATGTTTGTAATTTAATTCTATTTGTTCAGAGAACATATTTTCTATGATTTGAATCTTTTTAAATTTGTGGAGACTTGTTTTATACCATATAATTTTGTATAACTTGGTGTCTTAGTCCATTTGTGCTTTTATAACCTGAGGTTAGGTAATTTATAAATAATAGAAATCTATTTCTCAAAGTTCTAGAGGCTGAGAAGTCCAGGATTAAGACACAGCAGGTTCAGTGTCTGGTGAGGGCTCCCTCTCTGATTCATAGCTAATGCCTTCTTGCTGTGTCCTCACATAGTGGAAATAATTTTTTTGCAATGATTCCACAATTTTCAAGGCAGCTCTTTAGTGGGATTATGTCTAGACATTTTTCATATTTTAAACCACTCTGGTTGGTTCACCATTCTTGTCACCACAAACCAGCTTTGTGACATTAGCAAGAACCTGATATTCTCTTTTTGACTTTGAATTTAGCTGCCATGTATATACTATTGGACGTAGCCTTCCTGGAATACATTCTAGATTGGGAATATCTGCCAATTCCTCTGGATAGAACTGGATTCCACCTGCTACAAGTCTTCGTATCTGAGACATGTTGTTCTGGGGTCACTCTTAACCTTGCCACTGTAATCATCATTCTTAGCTTCAAGCTTCGTCTTAGTGTCAAGGTTTTAGTTTTTATACCTACCATCCTGGAAGATAGTAGGAAAAGAGCAATATATATGTTTTCAAAGCACATAGCTTAGATATATCTAACTTAACTTTAAGTTCTTTCTTATTTTGCCCAATATAAAAGACATTTAATTTAATTTTGTGAGTTGTAGCTTTTTTCTTTTCTGTCATATTTAATTTTTTCCTAGTAATGTTACTCTACCACCTAAATTTTGTTTAAATTTTTTACATTAAAAAATTTTTTTTAGAATTTCATGAATGAGAAATTAAAATATGATAAAATTGGCCAGGCACAGTGGCTCATGCGTGTAATCCCAGCACTTTGGGAAGCCAAGGTGGAAGGATCACTTGAGGCCAGGAGTTTGAAAGCATCTTGGGAAACACATTGAGACTCCATCTGTTCAAAAAATAAGAAAAATTAGCCAGGTATGGTGGCGAGCACCTGTAGTCCCAGGTACTCAGCAGACCCTATCTCAAAATAAATAATCAATTAATTAAAAATAAAATATGATAAAATTTTATATAACCATGTCATAAGATAATGCCAATAATTAGTTAATACTATCATTTTATCTTGGCCCTTAGGTAGTATCAATGTGATTTTAAACATTAACAATAATACATAAACACATAGGGTACAAATAAAAATTGTGTGGTAAGTGTGTCTTTTTGTTTTGTTTTCTTTTGGTTTTGGTCCAAATGCCTTATGATTTGACCTACCAAAAATAGAAAAAAATGGTTCTACCTGTTGGTGTAATGATATCACAATAACACAATACTAGTTATTTAGAAGATCAATCTGAATGTCACCTTAAGGGTAATATTTCAGAATTTTATATGATTAATAGTAATGTAAACAAAATGGGCCCAAAATATACTTCTCTGCTCAAAATCATCCAGCAGCTTTCCATGTTATTTACAGTAAAAGCCAATGTCCTTACTTTAGGCCATTTGAGGCCCCATATCTTCTAGCTTCTTGTTACTCTCTGACCTAATCTGCTACCCTCCCTGTTAATTATTCCACTTTGGTTACACCAATCTCTTGCTTCTTAGCATACCAAGCAAAGCTACTGCCTCAGGGCCTTTGCACTGGCTGTTCCTTTTACTTGGAATGCTCAAGCAGCTGCACATCTTGTGTTCTTAACTCCTTTAAGTCTTTGCACAAATGTTACTATGGTAGGTTGAGTTATAGGCCCTGATTCACTATATCCCTACCCTTTGTCATGTGACTACAGTTCTTTTCATTAGAGGCAGAATGTACTTACCTTCCCTTAACTTTGGGCTTGCCCGAGTTACTTGTTTTGGCCAGTAAGGATATGAGCAGAAGTGATAATAAGCTACTTCCCAAGCCTAGGCCTTAAGAGTCATTATGTTTTTACTTACCTGTTGTTATGGGATGAATTGTACCCCATCCCCCAAATTCATATGTTGAAGCCCTAATCTCCAGTACCTCAAAATGTGACTATATTTGGAGATAGGACCTTTAAATAGGTAATTAAGGTTGACTGAGGTCATATGGGTGGGTTCTAATCCAATATGACTGGTGTCTTCATAAGAAGAGGAAATTTAGGCACACAAAGAGGCACCAGGGATGTGTATACACAGAGAAAAGACCATATGAGGACACAGCAAGAAGAAGGCCATCTGTAAGCCAAGGAGAGAAGCCTCAGAAGAAACCAACCATGGTGGCACCGTAATTTTGGACTTCCAGCTTCCAAAACTGTGAGAAAATAAATGTCTGTTGTCTAAATCATCCAGTCTGTGGAATTTTTTTATGGAAGCCCTACAAGACTAATATATCTGCTTTTGCCTCTACCACTGCTGTGACAAGACTGTGCTCTAGGTAGCCTGCTGTACCAAGGAGGATGACAGGTGTATGGATCAGCCCTGGACCCTACTTGCAGACTTGAGCCAAGTCCAATTGAACCTAGCAAGGTTATGTGATCTTTAACCAAATTGCAGATGCATGAGTGAAGAAAAAATGCTTCCTGTGTGATATTTTTTTAATGTAGCAAAAGCTAAATAATAGAGAACTTAGTACTTAGAAGTGGGGTGCTACCATAACAAAAATAAAATATGTGGCATTGACTTTGGTTCTAGGTGATAGGAGGTGGGAAAACTGTTAAAAAAGGATGGGAAATAGGAAAGAAACTTTATTAGTCAATAAACAAATTGGAAGTCTATGTTTTATAGTAGTAAAAAATTTGATGAAACCATCATCTGTGATACATCAAAGAGAAAATGTATCTGGTTAACTTGTAGAGTTGGAGGAGATCTTGAGGCAAAATGTTGAAAGTGTTACTAGTTATTAATAGTTTATTTGGTGGGATACCTCAAAAGAGAGATGAGCTCAGACAAAATTGGCTGGGCTGCAAACACAATTGAAAAGCCATATATAGAAAGCCAATAATTCTGGGACTCTGGGACTTGAAGGGTTGGAAAATGAAACTGTTTCTTACCATATCAAAGATGTGACTCTTATAACATGGCCTGAAGGTAAAGACCAAATCAAGGCTGTGATTGTCATGCCCTGTATTAAGAACTTTGAAGGAATAAAGTGACATCTAGGAGACCATTTAAACTAAACAAAAGAACTCCTAGAAAGATTAAGTGTGTAGTCTCACAGAAATTTAATGTGCCCAGAGTACCAGTATGTAAATCTCTGTAGAGAGAGCACCATGTTCTGAATAGAATTGTGGCTGTGGATTTTGGCTCATGCAATTGAGTGGAATTCAACACACATACATATATCCGTACATACATCATCTCTGAGAGAGCTTTAACGGAAAACCAGTGCCAGTCTAGACTAAAAGACTGAAACAGAGATGTAAAAAGACCTCTGGGTTCCCAATTTTCCACAAGCAGATAACAGGTTGCTCAGTCACATAAAAGGGCATGGTCGCAAATGCCCTCTTCAGAAGTAGCCAAGGAGGATGATGGGAGAAAAAAGAGCCTTCCAGAGATAGAACCAAGAGCATAGGAGAACAACTGATTGGGCAGTCACTCCCAGGGTGCTGAACTAGGGGAACATTTCTTGTGATTATTGTATCTCTCTTCTACCAATGTATAATTTAGAGAAAGAAGTAAAAAAGCCCTATTTATAGCATACACTAATATAAACTCTAAGTATATTAAAGACTTAAATGTAAATAAAAATTATTAAAACACTAGAGGTAAATATAGGTTAATAGATTTCTGATCTTGGTGGGTGGAGAAGATAACTAAGCAAAATAAAAGTAAAGAAAAAAGATAAATATTGATAGATAAATTTATTAATTAAAAATTTAAAAATAAAATTAAAAGGTAAATAACTGGGAAAGGGGGTTAATATCTTCAGCTTATAAAGAGTTCTTAATTATAAATATAACAATAAAAAATTGGGGAAAGACATACATTCATAACTCGCAATAGCAGAAATAGCAAAATGAAAAAGTTCAGCTTAATAATTTTTTAAAAAGAAAATACAATAATGAGGTACTACTTTCTCCTTATCTGAATGACCAAGATTTAAACAAATAAAGGATAATTCTTAGGATTGGTGAAGCCGGCCTTGATGGAAGTATAAATTGGAATGGCCTTTTAGAGGAAACACTTGGCAGAATTTATCAGCAGCTTTAAATTTTTATTACTTTTTCCACATATAGAATTTTGCTGATTATAAGAATTTACTTACAAAATAATCAAAGGTAGACATAAAGCTTTTATACAAAGAGTTTTGCTGAAGGATTATTTATATGATGAAAATGGAAAAAAAGGGCCAAATGACAAAAAATAGAGAAATGTTTATATAATTTATAAGATCAAATACCTCATACTCATATTTCAGGACTTTTTAATGACATGGGAAAATGATCATTCTAAAAGGTTAAGTAAAAAAAAAGCCAGCTACAAAATTGTTCATATATTATTATCCAAATTTTGTAAATATACATGCTATAATGAAACATTTTAAGCACCTGTGGATAATGAAATCAGGATTGGGTTGTACTTTTTTTTTCTTGATACTCTTCCTCATTTTGTAAGTTTTCTATAATTAT
The DNA here is from genome assembly GCA_023783475.1 of Daubentonia madagascariensis. Lineage (NCBI taxonomy): Eukaryota > Metazoa > Chordata > Mammalia > Primates > Daubentoniidae > Daubentonia > Daubentonia madagascariensis. The sequence continues at coordinate 9,629,858 of JAKFHU010002088.1, forward strand.
TATCCATTTTCTATTATAAAAACTAATATACGAAGAAGGGTAAAAAACAAACAAGAAAACAAAAAGACAACCAGACAACACAAAGAATAAATGAAAAGTAAAAGTTAATTTTAGAACTTAAATATATTTAAACTTTTATTTCTTGAGGTTTAATAAAAATAAACAAACAACATTGAATAGTATATATTGACTCTCCCACTATAAGAGATGAGGAATTTAAAACATGTTTCTATTATTTTCCTTACCCTAGTTTTGAAAAATTTTGTTACTGTAATATTACATATATGAACTATTTTAAATCTAAAGTTAAATCTTTCTTATTTTTCTGTACAATGAATCTAAAACCAGAAAATCAAAAAACAGTCTCAACAACATTACATTGATATAACTATTATTTACTGTAGAACCAAGAAGTCTGAGCCAGAAAGAAGGAAATGAACTAAAGTTTGATTCTAAAGGGATAATCTTTTAAAATTTTCATTCTGGAATTCTTAAGTTTCTTTTTAGCTTTTTAAAATTCTGCTGGGTCATAATCAGTTGCCACTTTTTTCTGTATTTCTCATATTCATTTTTTTTGTTTTAATACCTATTGAATAAATTGTTTTCTATCCAGTTTCATAAATAAGAAAATTTCTAAATTATTGTGATCACAACATTATTTTTCCCTCCACACAGACTGCTAGTTTTGATGAGTACAGAATAATAAGTTAAAAATATTTTTTCCTTCAGAACTGAAGATTTTGCTTCACTATCTTTTAGCATACTGATGTAATGTCTGGTCTCAACCTGACTGTCATGCCTTTCAAGGTGACTTTTTTTTTTTCCTATTCCTGGAAGACTTTCAGAATTTTCTTTTTCTTTTTAGTGTTCTGAAATTTCACTGATTAAGTTTAGGTGTGGGTCTATTTCTATTCATGCTCACAGAATGCAGGCTCTACAAGGGCAAAAATTTTTGTTTGGTTGGTTCGCTGATACATAGTACTGTGACTGGCATGTAAATAGGGTTTAATAAATATTTACAGAATGAATTAATGAATTTATCTTGCTTTGCTTTCAGTGATATATTTGGATTTGAAACACTCATTTTCAGCTCAAGAAAATATTCTATTTTTCCTACCCTCTATTTTCTGTATCCTGTCTGCAGTTCTTTTTAGATCAATGTTTAACTTTTCGATACTATCTTTTGTGTCTACTTTTTAAAATATTTTCTATTTTTTTGTCTTTTTGCTCTACATTATGATGTTTACTCAACTCTGTCTTTCACTTTGCCAGCTTGGTCTTCAACCACACCATTTCTTGTAGTCGACTTATTAATTGAATTTTTATATTTAAAAATTTCCAACCACTCTTTCTTATTCAATTTTTTTGCTTACTTCTCAGTGCAGCTTGAATAATTGTAATTGTTTACCTCTAGAGAGGCCCTTCCTCCTTGTTTGCAATCTTGAATTGAAAATGTGCAAACATTATAAGAATAAAAAAATTTTTACATTGAGGAAATGTTATTTTTATTAATAATCTATGCATAAGTTAGCAAAATCTTCATGACACAATCAAATCCATTATCTCTACTTTTTAATATACTGGAATTATGATAATGAAAATTGTTATTCCTTGATGTCTTAGGTCTTTCTTTCTTGGAAGATTATATCTATGGCATTAGTCTCATAGGTTTTTTAAAATAAATTTTTTATTTTGTATATTTAAGGTATACAACATGATGTTATGACATACATATAGATAGTAAAATAGTTACTATCTATATGTAATTTAGCAAATTAATATATCCATCATCTCACAGTTACCCATTTTTTTGTCTTTGTAGCAAGAGCAGCTAAAATCTACTCATTTAGCGTGAATCCCATATACAGTATAATTTTATGACCTATAGTCCTCATGTTGTACATTAGATCTCTAGACTTGTTCATCATACATATCTACTACTTTATACCAACTGACCTATATCTCCCCATTTCCTTTTCCCTCCTTCACCCCCATGCCTCTGGTAACCACTGATTTGTTCTCTCTGTATATTTGAATTTTTTAGTATTTTATATTCCACATATAAGTGAGATCATGCAATATTTTTCTTTCTGTGTCTGGCTTACTTAACATAATGTCCTCCAGGCTAATCCATGTTGTGAAAAATGGCAAGATTCTCCTTTAGAGCTGAATAATATTCCATTGTGTACCACAGTTTCTTTATCAATTCATCCATCAATATAGTCCCATAGCTCTTTAAAATCAAGTACAATATCTAAGAAAAAGTCCATAACCCTAAGATAGAGCCAGGCATATGCATACTACATAGAAGTCCATAGAAATATTTATTTGATAGAGCCTTAGCAACTATGTTTTACAGACAAGAAAAGTGATATCCAGAGGTATAAATTAATTTTCCAAAGGTTACACATCTGGTACAAAGCTAAAACTCATACTTCAACCTCTTAGGTGTATACTTTTTCCATTAAGCCTGACTGCCTCGATGACAATACCCATGGGGGAAAAATCCCTGTTCTTGGGTCTTTTTGTCCAGAGACAAGATGACATACCCAATACCATTGCCATTTTGTCATTTTTTTCGAGGCTCTTTTTTAAATAAAAATAAATAAAACTTTGTAAATACAATTGAAGTTTCCTTTATCTCCAGCCTCCAGTCTCTTTCACCACTCTCCTCCTCAGAGGCAATCACTATCATTAACTTAGTGAGGTTTGACTATACAGAAACTCATGGACAGTGGAACGTGTCTTGGCCAGCTAATCAGGGGTCTGGAAGGAAAAGGAAGGTGAGAAACAAGGAGGTCTGGGGATAGAGACGTGTAGACAGGCATATGGGAGTGGGCATAAAGACTGAAGGCCTCTGTATCACATGGTAATACCCATCAGAGAATACCATCATAGAGGAGGCACTGAACAACCAAGTAGAAAAAATGACAGCCAACTGATGGCAGCCACCCTCTGTCATCAGACATCCCAGAGCTGGCACCATAGATGCATTAATGAAGTAGCAACCATAGTAGCTGGAATAGTCTTTGCAAGAGTTCAACAGCATGAGCTCCCACTTACCAATCAAGGCTAATTTAGCTATTGACACTGCCTAATGTCCAGTATGCCAGCACCAAAGACCAATGCTGAACCCCTCAAAACAGTAGTATCTCTTGAGAAGACCAGCTTATCACTTAATCTGAACTTGATTACTTGGAACCTTTCCCCCTTGAAAGTGGCAGTGATTCATTTTGACATGAAATAAATAAATATTCTTGGAATGGATTTCTCTTTCCTGTCTACAGAGACCCAACCAGCACCACTATTTGAGGACTTACAGAGTGTGATCCAGTAGCTCAGGATATCGTACAACATTACATCACACCAAGAGACTCACTTTATAATAAAGAAGGTGCAGGAGTGGGCATGATTATTGACTGGTTGTGTTAGTCCCAAAAGAGCAATGAAATGACCTCGTAAAGGCACAGATGAAGTGCCAGCTCAGAGGCAGTATCTTGCAAGGTACACTCTAAATCTTTGTATCTATGACTCCAATAGGTAGAATACACGGATCTGAGAAACAAAGAGTGAAAGAAGGAATGGCCCTGCTTAGTACATCATTCCCAGTGATGCACATAGTAGTGTTGTCATAGATTTAGCAAGTAGAAATACAGGAAACCCAGTTAAACTTGAATTTCAGGTAAACAACAAAAATTGTTAGTTTAAGTATGTACCATGCAATATTTGGGACATATTTATACTTTTAAAAATTATTGTTTATCTGAAATTCAAATTTAATAGGGTCATCTTGTATTTTACCTGGTAACTTTACTACTTGGGGAATTTGTACGTCCTGTGCCACAACTCTGGGCCTATGGGTTTAGAGGTCTTGGTTCCCAAATGGGGAACACTTCTATCAGGGGACACAGGAAGAGTTCCATTGAACTATAAACTATGGCCACCATCAGGGTAATTCTACTTCTTGTGCCAACGCACCAGCAGGCAAGAATAAGAGTCACCATCTTGTTGGGAGTAATTGACCCTGATCATCCAAAGGAGTTAGGGCTGCTGTTACACAATGGGAGTGTGGAGGGATATGTGGGGCATGTAGGAAATATACTTTGGTGCCTCTTGGGAATTCCTTGTCCACTTTTGATGATAAATGGACAAGGTAGTTATCTCAGCCTGAGAAAAGTATGGTGACCAGGGGCTCACACCCCTCAAGAATGAGGCATGGTGACTGGGTTAGCCTAATCACAGAGATGCTAGCTGAAGGTTAGCGGAATCTAGAATGGATATTAGAGGAAGTAGATTGTGACTCATTTGTGACTCTGAGGCCAGAGCAGTGGTGGGAGTTATAGTTTGTCCCACTAAGCTTCTCCTTCTAGATTTCACCTAGGAAAAGAGGACAACTGGAATCCTGGAGCATCTGCTTCCAGAACCTATATGAAGGAAGTGAATTTCAGAAGCACAAGGGATGGACTTTGTGGATGTCATGATTTGCCATCCAGGTCCTCCTTCAGGAACACAGGACTTACTGTCAGGTTGCCGGTGTGCTGCTGGAAGAAGGCTGTTAGCTTTCAGCCGTCTTTGGGTATTATTTCAGCTGAAGAAAACTGCTTTGCCCAAAGCCACGCTTCCCTTCAGGAACAGCCAACATCCAATGACTGATCAATCCAGGGGTAAAAAACTCAATCTCCTTGCCTCAAATTGAGAGAACTCTTAAGAACCATCTCAACTCCAGGACTCCCTGCAGGGTCTGCTGAGGCCATCACTGGGTCTGTATTGTAGCTCAGCTTCTCCCTCTGTCCAATTCTGTTTCTTTCCCATCCCTTTCCACAGATGGTGAGACCAGTAGTACTATCTAATAAATGTCTTACATATACATGTCCACCTCAGGGTCTGCCTTCCAAGAAAACTAAACTGTGAAAAGCAACAACAGAGGACAGAGGACAAAGGAATAGTAAGTGTTGAGAGAAAATAACTAAACCTAAAATTTAATACTCATCTAGATGACCATTCATAAGGAAAAAATCAAGTATACCTGTTAAAATTTAAGGAAAAATATTAATCAAAGGTATGCCTTCCTCTATAACTGGTGGAGAGAAAAGGCAATTAAAAAACTCCTTCAATCTCATAGAAAAGGAGCCCAGTAAAAAAAAAAAAAAGTTTTAATTGGAAGAACAAAATAAAATGGTAGAAATAAATCCAAATATGTAAGCTATCAAAATAAACCTGTAAGTGAACTCAACTTTTCAGTTAAAATATTTTCAGATTTCATTGAAAATAACACCATATGCTGTTTACAAGAGACACATGTAAAACTTAAGGGCACAGAAAGGATGAAACTAGAGAGAAAAAGTGAAACTGGACAAATACTAACCAAAGGAAAGCTGGTATATCCCTGTTGATAAAAGATTAATATTTGTTCTTAAAATGAAAACAATTATTGGGAGAATAGGTTACTATATAATTATTTAAAACAAAAACAATTCACCAAATAGACACAACAGCTATGAACCGTAAAACAACTATTAATATAGTTTCAAAATATAGCTAAAAATAACAGAATTTCAAAGAGAAGTTCACAATTATGATGAGATAATATAATCTGATTCTTTTTAAAATTAGTATTTGTGTTAAATATTAGAGCTAGCAGGCAAAAAATTAAGTAATATATAAAAATTTGAACATAGTTAACAAACAATATAGTAGACATACAATAAAGACTGCTTCCAACAATTAGAGAATATACAATTAAAGGATATAGGCAAGCACCCAAGGAAAATTCATAAAAATGGACCACCTGCTAGGACAAAAAGCAAATCTCAATAAATAGTATTTATTAATATTGAAAATATTAAACATTAAAGAATTTTCTAACTACAATGTAGTAAAACTGGAGAACCATTTTTTTTAGAAGATAATGAAGTATCACACATATATACACAGGTTTTACTCATATTTTTTTAGATTTATTCCTATATACTCTGTATATTTGATGCAGCTTTCTTTGTGAAAAATTTTTTAAATTTTGAATTCAATTTCTTTAATTGGGCAATTCAGATTTTCCATTTCTTGTATCAATTTTGATAAGTTGTTTACTTTCAGAAAGTTGTCCTGGGTAACTTCATCTGAGTTATTTGAATGTATTAGTCCTTAAAAGTTTGTACAATCTGTAGTGATATTCCCTCTTTCATTCTTGATATTGGTAACTTGTGTTGTCTCTCTTTTTTTTCGTAATTGGCCTTGCTAGGAGTTTATTGATTGTATTAATCTGTTCAATGAAACAACTTTTGGCTTTGTTAGTCTTATCTATTGTTTTTCTATTTTCTATTGCATTAATTTCTGTTTTTTATTATTAATATATTCTTCCTTCTACCTGCTTTTGATTTAATTTACTCTTCTTTTTCTAGATTCTAATGGGTTAAAAGTTAAACTGATGGTTTTAAACCTTTCTTCTTTAATATTAAATAACATGAACAATAAAGCTATAAGTTTCCCCAATCTAAGCACCACTTTGTATTAATCCCTCAACTTTTTATGTGTTGTATTATCATTATAATTTTATTTGATGTATTTTCTAATTAACTTTGTAATTTATTTGACCAATTGGTTGTTTAGAAGTATGTTGTTTAATTTCCAAATATTTGGGCCTTTCTAGATATCTTTACTGTTATGGATTTCTAGATTATTTCCTTGATGGTTAAAGAACATACTTTTTTAAGAATTTAATTTTTTGAAATGTACTGAGACTTATTTATTGTCTAGTTTGGTGAATGTTGCATGTGCACTTGAAAGAATGTGAATTCTGCTGTTTTTGTAGTGTTCTATAAATATGTTTTATATCAAGATAGTTGATAGTGTCCTTCAGACCTTTTATAGCCTTATGGAATTTTTTTGTCTAGTTCTTCCATAAATTACTGAAAGAAGGATGTTAATGATTGTGGATTTATCTATTTCTCTTGTTAGCTTTCCTCAGATTTCACTATATATATATATATATATATATAGTAAATATATATATATAAAAATAGTAAATATATATATATATATATTTTTTTTTTTAGATAGGGTCTCACTCTGTTGCCTGGGCTAGCGTGCAGTGGCGTCATCATAGCTCACTGCAACCTTAAACTCCTGGACTCCTGGGCTCAAGAGATCCTCCTGCCTCAGCCTCCTGAGTAGGACTACAGGTGTGTGCCACCATGCCCAGCTAATTTTTCTATTTTTTATAGAGATGGGGTCTTACTCTTGCTCAGGCTGGTCTCAAACTCTTGGCCTCAAGCAATCATCCCATCTTGGCCTCCCAATGTGTTAGGATTACAGGTGTGAGCCACTGCACCTGGGTACTTAATAAATTTTGAAGCTCTTTTATTAGACACATATACATTGATGATTATTATATCTTATCTCTTTTTACCTCTGATAATATCTTTTGTCTTGAAGTCTACTTTTTCTTTTTTTATTCTTTTTATTGATACATAATAGATGTGTATATTTTGGGGGTAATGTGATAATTTAATACATTTATATAATCTGTAAAAATGAAATCAGTGTAATTGGGATATCCAGCACCTTAAATAATTGTCTTTTCTTTATGCTAGAAACATTTGAATTATTCTCTTCTAGCTATTTTGAAATATACAATAGATTATTATAAACTATAGGTACCCTACTGATCTATCAAACATTAGGTCTTATTTCTTCTATCAAACTATACATTTGTACCCATTAATCAACCTCTCTTCATCACTCCACCTCTCTTCATCACTACCAGCCCCTGCTAACCACCTACCTACTCTCTGTCTTCGTGAGATCCTCTTTTTTAGCTCCCATGTATGAGTGAGAACATGCAATATTTGACGTTCTATGCCTGGCTTATTTTACTGAACATAATGACCTCCAGTTCCATCCATGTTGCTGCAAATGACAGGATATTATTCCTTTTTATGGATGAATAATATTCCATTGTGTGAAATGTGAAAATATATCACATTTTCTTTATCCATTAATCCACTGATTGGCACTAAAGTTGATTCCATATTATGGCTGTTGTGAATAGTGCTACAATGAACATGGGCATACATATATCTCTTCAATATATTGATTTCCTTTCTTTTGGATGTATATCCAGTAGTGGAATTGCTGGATCATATGGTAGTTCTATTTTTAGTTTTTGAAGTTTTAGTTATTTGAAGTTTTTTTAGTTTTCCATACTGGCTGTATTAATTTACATTCCCACCAACAGTGTACAGGGGTGTGCCTTTCTCCACATCCTTGCCAGCATCCTTTATTGCCTATCTTCTTAATAAAAGTCATTTTAACTGGGGTGAGATGACATCTCATTGTGGTTTTGATTTGCATTTTTCTGATGATTAGTGATGTTGAGCATTTGTTCATATACCTATTGGCCATTTATTTGTATATCTTCTTTTGTGAAGTGTCTATTCAGATCATTTGTCCGTTTTTAATCAGATTATTTGTTTTTTGTTATTGAGTTGTTTGAGCTTCTTATATATTCTGATTATCAATCCCTTTCCAGATGGATAGTTTGCAAATATTTTCTTTCATTCTTTGGGTTGTCCCTTCACTTTGTTGATTGTTTCCCTTGCTGTGCAGAAGCTTTTTAGCTTGGTATAATCCCATTTGTCTATTTTTGCTTTGGTTGCCTGTGCTTTTGAGGTCTTACACAAATGTCTTGGAACCGTTCCCCAATGTTTTCTTCTATTAGTTTCATAGTTTTAGGTCTTAAATTTTAAGTCTTTAATCCATTTTGATTTGACTTTAATATATGGTGAGAGTGGGGTATAGTTTCATTCTTCTGCATGTGGTTATCCAGTTTTTGCAGCACCATTTATTGAAGAGACTGTCCTATCCCCATTGTATGTTCCTGGCAACTTTATTGAAAATGAGTTGGCCGTAAATGTGATGGAACAGATTAGAGAATCTATCTGGGTTCTCCATTCTGTTCCATTGGTCTATGAGTCTGTTTTTATGTCAGTACCATGTTAATTTGGATACCATAGCTTTGTGGTATATTTTGAAGTGAGGTAGTATGATGCCACCAGCTTTGTTTTTGTTTTTCCTCAGTATTGCTCTGGCTATTTGGAGTCTTTTGTGGTTCCATATAAATTTTAGGATTGTTTTTTCTTTTTCTGTGAAGAATGTCATTGGTATTTTGATAGGAATTACATTGAATCTATAAATTGCTTTGGGTAGAACTGTCATTTTAACAATATTAATTCTTCCAATCTGTGACCGTGGAATATATTTCCATATTTATGTGTTCTCTTCAATTTCTTTCATTAGTGTTTTATGGTTTTTCTTGTATAGATATTTCACTTCTTTGGTTAAATTGATTTCTAGGTATTTTTGTATTCTTTGTAACATTTGCAAATAGTATTACTTTTTAATTTCTTTTTCAGATTGTTCATTATTGGCATATATAAATGCTACCAACTTTTGTATGTTGATTTTGTATCCTGAAACTTTACTGAATTTGCTTATCACTTCTAAGAGTTCTTTGGTGGAGTCTTTAAGTTTTTCTAAGTATAACATCATGTCCTTCCTTTCCAATTTGGATGCCCTTTAATTCTTTCTCTTGCCTAATTGCTCTGGCCAGGACTTCCAGTATTACATTGAGTAAAAGTGGTGAAAGTGAGCAAGCTTGTCTTGTTCCAGATTTTAGAGAAAAGACTTTCAGTTTTTCCTCATTCTATATGATGTTAGCTGTGGGTTTGTCATATATGGCCTCTATTATTTTGAGGTATGTTCTTTCTATATCCAGTTTGTTGAGGATTTTTATCATAAAGGAATGATGACTTTTATTTAATACTTTTTCAGCATCTATTGAAATGATCATATGATTTTTGTTCTTGGTTCTGTTAATGTTATGTATCACATTTAATAATTTGAGTATGTTGAAACATCCTTGCATCCCTGGGATGAATCCCACTTGATCATGGTGAATAATATTTTTAATGTGTCCTTGAATTCAGTTTACTAGTTTTATGTTGAGGATTTTTACATCTATGTTCATCAGTGATATTGTCCTGTAGTTTTCTTTTTTGTTGTGTCCTTTGTCTGGTTTTGGTATGAGGGTAAAATTGCTGGCCTTGTAGAATGAGTTTGGAAGTATTCCCTCCTCTTCAATTTTTTTTTTTTAAGAGTTTGAGTATAACGGGTTTTAGTTCTTTAAGTGTTTGGTAGAATTCAGCAGTGAAGCCATCAGGTCCTGGGCTTTTCTTTGATGGGAGACTTTTTTTACAGCTTCAATCTCATTACTTGTGATTGGTTTGTTGAGGTTTTCTATTTCTTCATGGTTCAATCTTGGTAGGTTGTCCAGAAATTTATCCATTTCTTTTAGGTTTTCCAATTTGTTGGTGTATAGTTGTTCATACTAGTCTCTAATGATTTTTCATATTTCTGTAGTCTCAGTTGTTATGTCTCCTTTTTTGTTTCTGGTTTTATCTATTTGAATCTTCTCTCTTTTTTTCTTAGTTTAGCTAAAAGTTTTTTGATTTTATCTTTTCAAAAAAACAACTTTTCATTTTCTTGATCTTCTGGGGTTTTTTAATTAGCCTCCATTTCTTTCTTTTTTTTTCCTGCTCCAATCTTTATTATTTCTTTCCTTCTACTAATTTTGGGCTTAGTTTGTTCTCACTTTTCTAGTTCCTTGAGGGGCATGATTAGGTTGTTTATTTGAAGTCTTTCTACTTTTTTAATATCATCATTTATTGCCATAAACTTTCCTCTTAGTACTGCTTTTGTTTTATCCCACAGATTTTGGTATGTTGTATTTCCATTTTCATTTGTTTCAAGAAATTTTTAAAATTTCCTTCTTAATTTCTTCACTGACCCATTGGTTGTTCAGGAGCTTGTTGTTTAGTTTCCATGTGTCTGTGTATTTTCCAAGGTTCCTCTTGTTATTGCTTTCTAGTTTTATTCCATTATGCTCAGAAAATATACTTGGTATGATTTCTACATTTTGAATTTGTTGAGACTTGTTTTATGACCTAAGATATGGTCTATTCTGGAGAATGTTCCTTGTGCTGATGAAAATAATGTGTATTCTGCAGCAGTTGGGTGAAATTTTCTGTAAATGTCAGGCCTATTTGGTCTAGTTTTACTATAATGTTTCCTTGTTGATTTTCTGTCTGGATGATCTGTCCATTACTGACAGTGGGTGTTGAAATCCTCTACTATTATTGTATTGCAGTCTATCTCTCCCTTTAGATCTATTAATGTTCACTTTATATACTGGAATTCCAGTGTTGGGTGCATAGATATCATAATTATTATATTTTCTTGCTGAATTTACCCTTTTATTATATATAGTGACCTTCTTTGTCTCTTTTTATTGTCTTTGATTTGTAGTATATTTCATCTGATATAAGTATAGCTACTCCTGCTCTTTTTTGGTTCCCAGTTGCATGGAATATCCTTTTCCACCACTGCACTTTCAGTATATATGTATCTTTATAAGTGAAGTGAATTTTTTGTAGGCAGCATATAGTTGGGTCTTATTTCATTATTAATTCAGCCACTCTGTTGTTTTAATTGGAGGATTGAGTTCTCCAATTTACATTCAGTGTTATTATTGATAAGTAGAGAGTTACTACTGTGATTTTGTTGCTTGTTTTCTCATTGTGTTTTAACTCCTCTCTTCCATTCTTACTGTCTTGCTTTGCGTTTAAGTGATTTCCTCTGGTAGTATCTTTTTCTTCATTGCTTTTTAATTTTTAGTGAATCTATTATAGGTTTTTGCATTGTGGTTACCATGCTTACACAAGACATCTTATAGATATAACAAGTTATTTTAAAGAGAAAACAACTTATCTTAGATCACAAAGAAAAGAATAGAAACAAACAAAGAAAAAATTGGACAAAAAAACTCTACACTTTAACTCTATGCCCCACCCCCCCCACGTTTTGACTTTATTTTGTCTCAATTAGCATATTTTTGTATTGGCTATCTCTTAACAGGTTGCTGTAGGTTTTGACAGTGAAAATCTTGGTGCTGTATATTTGTTTTCACTTTTCTCTGGGGAGGAGTGAAGCCAACTTGCTTCTACACTGTCATTTTGGAACCAGAAGTCCCACATTTTCTGATATCACTATAACTACTCCAGCTTTCTTATGCTTGCTATTTTCTTATTTAGCATTTTTTGCTTTTTTTTTACTTGTACAAATTTGTGGGCTACATGTGAAATTTGGTTATATGTATATAATGCATAGTGATTAAGGCAGGGTATTTAGGGTGTCCATCACACAAGTACAATGTATTTATGTAATTTGTAGTCATCTACCTCTGCTATCAAACATTGAATTTATTCCTTCTGTTAACTGTGTGTTTTTGTATCCTTCAACCCACTTCTCTTCATCCTCCCCTCCACACTCACCCTTCCCAGTCTATATGTCTTTCCACTCTCTACCTAGCTGATCAAATTAAAAAAACTTTTTAATTCCCACATGAGTGAGAACATGTGAAATTTGTCTTTTTGTGCCTGACTTATTTCACTTAAGATAATGACCTCCACTTCCATCCACATTGCTGCAAATGACAGGATTTCATTCTTTTTTATGGCCAAATAGTCTTCCATTGTGTATATATACCACATTTTCTTTATCCATTCATCCATTGATGAACACTTAGGTTGATTCCATATCTTTGCTCTTGTGACTAGTGCTGCAATAAACATGTGAGTTTAGGTATCCCTTTGATACACTGATTTCTTTTCCTTTGGATAGATACTCAGTAGTGCGATTGCTGAATCAAATGGTAATTCTATTTTTAGTTATTTGAGAAATCGTCATACTGTTTTCCATTGTGGCTGTACTAGTTTACCATGCTTACACAAGACATGTGTAAGCATGGTATATAAGAGTTACCTTTCCTTCTGTGAAGTGGGAATTGTGGGGGAAAAAAGAGTTCCCTTTCCTCCACATCTTTGCCAATATCTATTATTTTGTGTCATTTTAATAATAGTCATTCTGGCTAGGGTAAGATGATATGTCATTGTGACTTTGATTAGCATTTCTGTCATGATTAGTGATGTTGAGCAGTATTTCATATATCTGTTGGCCATTTGTATGTCTTCTTTTGAGAAATGTCTATTCATGTCCTTTGCTCACTTTTTAATGGGATTATTTGGTTTTTTCCTGGTAACTGGTTGTTTGACTATCTTGTTATATTCTGGAAATTAGTCCCCTGCCAGATGAATAGATTACCAAATATTTTCTTCCGTTCAAAAGGTCTCTTCACTCTTTTGATTATTTCTTTTGCTGTGCAGAAGGTATTTAGTTTAATTAAGTCCCATTTGTCTATTGTTTTTGTTGCCTGTGCTTTTGAGGTCTTAATCATAAATTCTTTGGATAGACCAATGTCCAGGAGAGTTTTCCCTAGGTATTCTTCTAGTATTTTTGTAGTTTTGGGCCTTACATTTAAGTCTTTAACCCACTTTGAGTTGATTTTTGTGTATGGTTAGAGATACCGGTCCAGTTTCATTTTTCTGCGTGTGGCTTTCAAATTTTCCCAGCACCATTTATTGAAGAGGATGTTCTTTCCCCAGTGTAAGTCCTTCTCGGCTTTGTTGAAGATCAGTTGGCTGTAAATATGTGACTTTATTTCTGCCTTTTCGATTCTGTTGATCTATGTGTCTATTTTTATTCCAATACCATACTCTTTTGGTTACTATAGCCTTGTAATATATTTTGAAGTCAGGTAATGTGATGCCTCCAGCTTTGTTCTTTTTGCTTAGAATTGCTTTGGCTATTTGGGCTTTTTTTGTTGTTGTTCCTACAGATTATATGATTATTTTTTCTAATTCTTTGAAAAAATTCTTTGGTATTTTGATAGGGATTATATTGAATCTGTATATTGCTTTGGGCATTTTTTTTCTTTTTCTCCCTCCGCCCTGCCCCAGTATGATCATTTTAATAATATTAATTCTTCCAATCCATGTACATGGGATGCTTTTCCATTTGTTTGTTCCCTCTTCAATTTCTTTCATTAATATTTTTTAGTTTTCCTTGTAGAGGTCTTTCACTCCTTGGTTAAATTTATTCCAGGGTATTTTATTATTTTTTTGGTAGCTATTATAAATGGGATTGCCTTCTTGATTTCTTTCTCAGCTAGCTCATTATTGGTGTTTAGAAATGTTACTGAGTTTTGTATATTGATTTTGTATCCTGCAACTTTATTGAATTTATCAGATTAAGATTTTTTGGTGGAGTCTTTATGTTTTCCTAGATATCAAGTCACACCATCTGTGAAGAGGGACAGTTTGAAAGGACTTCCTCCTTTGCAATCTGGATGCCTTTTATTTCTTTCTCTTGCCTGATTGCCCTGGCTTGGACTTCTAGTACTATATTGTATAGTAGTGATGAAAATGGGCATATTTGTTTTTTTATAGTTAGAGGAAATGTTTTCATCTTTCCCGCATTCAGTATGATGTTAGCTGTGAGTTTGTCATATAGGGCCTTTATTATGTTGAGGTATGTTCATTCTATTTGTAGTATGTTGAGGTTTTTATCATGAAGGGCTGTCAAATGCTTTCTCTGCATCTGCTCAGATTATCATATAATTTTTTTGTCCTTCATTCTGTTGATGTGATGAATCACATTTATTGATTTGCATATGTTGAACAATCCTTTCATCACTGTTATAAATTTATAAATCTTATTTGATCATGGTGTATTTCTTTTTTTGATGTGCTGCTGGATTTACTTTGCTTCTATGCTGTTGAGCATTTTTGCATCTATATTCCTCAGTGATATAGTTCTGTAGTTTTCTACAGCATCCTTGTCTGATTTTGGAATCAGGGTAATACTGGCCTTGTAAAATGAGTTAAAGAGAATTCCCTTCTCTTCATTTTTTTTGGAGTAGTTTGAGGAGAATTGGTAGTAGTTCATCCATGAAAGTTTGGTAGAATTCAACAGTGAGGACATCAGTCCTGGGCTTTTCTTTGTTGGGAGACTTTAATCACTAACTCAATCTCATTACTAGTTATTGGTCTGTTCAGGCTACCTATTTATTTCTGATTAAATCTTGGTAGGTTGTGTGTATCCAGGAATTTATTCATTTCCTTTAGGCTTTCCAGTTTTTAGTGTATATTTGTTCATTGTATTTCTGTGGTATCAGTTGTAATATCTCCTTTTTCATTTCTGATTTTGTTTATTTGGTCTTCTCTCTTATTTGTTTGGTTGGTATAGCTAATAGTTTATAAATTTTATCTTTTTAAAAAACCAGCTTTTCATTTCATTGACCCTTTGTATTTTTTTAGTCTCTATTTTGTTTAGTTCTGCTCTGATCTTTATTATTTTTTTCCTTCTACTAATTTTGGGTTTAGCTTGTTCTCACTTTTCTAATTCTTTGAGTTGCATCACTGGGTTGTTTATTTGAAATCTTTCTATTTTTTGATATATGCATTTATTGGTATGAACTTCTCTCTCAGCACTGCTTTTGTTGTATTCCATATGTTTTGGTATGTTGTATTTTGATTTTCATTTGTTTCAAGAAATGCTTTTATTTCATTCTTAATTTCCTCCTTGGTTCAGTGATCATTTAGGAGCATGTTCTTTAATTTCCATTTATTTGTACAGTTTCCAAAGTTCCTCTTGCTATCATTTCTACTTCTATTCTACTATAGTCTGAGGAGATACTTGATATGATCTTGATTTTTTAAATTTTTTGAGACTTGTTTTGTGTCTTAACATATCGTCTATCCTGGAGAATGTTCCATGCGCTGATGAAAAGAATGTGTTTTCTGTAGCAATTGGATGAATGTTAGGTCCATTTGGTGTAATGTGCAGTTTAAACCCAATGTTTGTTAATTTTCTGTCTAGATAATCTGTCTAATGCTGAGAGTGAGGTGTTGAAGTCCCCACCTATTATTGTATTGGAGTCTTTCTCTCCCTTTAGATCTAATGATATTTGCTTTATATATCTGGGTGCTCCAGTGTTGAGTATGCAAATGTTTAAAATTGTTATATCCTCTTGCTGAATTGATCACTTTATCATTACTTAATTGCCTTCTTTGCCTTTTTTTACTCAGAGCTCTGATATAAGGAATCTATTTCTGCTCACTTTTGGTTTCCATTTGTATGGAATATCTTTTTCCATACCTTTATTTTTGTTCTACATGTGTCTTTACAGATGAGATGAATTTCTTGGCAGCATATAGGTAGGTTATGTTTGTTTGTTTTTTAATCCATTCAGCCAGTCTATATCTTTTAAGTGGAAAGTTTAATCCATTTACATTCAAGGTTATTATTGATATGTGAGGGTTTATTCCTGTCATTTTTATTAATTGATTTCTGGTTGTTCTGTATATCTTTTCTTTTCTTTTTCTTTCTTTCTTTCTTTCTTTCTTTCTTTCTTTCTTTCTTTCTTTCTTTCTTTCTTTCTTATTGTTTATAATTGTGGTTTGGTGGTTTTCTGCAGTAGTAACATTTGAGTGCTATCTCTTTTTTGTATGTGTTTGCTGTACCAGTGGGTTTTATACTTTCACATGTTTGCATAATGGTAGATATCATCCTTTTTCTTCCTGGTGTAGGGCTCCCTTAAACATTTCTTATAGGGCTGGACTAGTGGTGATGAATTCCCTCAGCTTTTGCTTATCTGGAAAAGATTTTATTTCTCCTTCATTTATGAAGGATAACTTTGCTGGGTATAATATCCTTGGCTGGCAGTTTTATTCTTTCAGTACTTTGAATATATCATCCTATTCTCTCCTGGCCTGTATGGTTTCTGTGGAGAAATCCATTATTAGCCTGATAGGGGTTCCCTTATAAGTGACTAGATGCTTTTCTTTTCCTTTTTTTACAGTTGTCTCTTTGTCTTTGACTTTTGACAGTTTGACTATAATGTGCCATTGAGAAGACCTTTTTGTATTGTATCTATTGGGGATTCTCTGAGCTTCCTATATCTGTATATCTAAATTTCTTGCTAGCCTTGGGAAATTTTCAGCTATTATTTCATTGAATAGGTTTCCTGTCCCCTTCGTGTTCTCTTTGCCTTCTGGGACACCAGATATTTGGATATTTGGTCACATTATGGTGTCCCGTATGTCATGGAGGCTTTGCTCATGCTTTTTTTTCTTTTTTCTTTATTTTTGTCTGACTGTGTTATTTCAAAAGACATGTCTTCAAGTTCTGAGATTCTTTCTTCTGCTTGACCTAGTCTGTTGTTGAAGCTTTCCAATATATTTTACATTTCATTCAATGAATTCTTCAGTTTCAGAATTTCTGTTTGGTTCTTTATTATAGTATCCATCTCTTTGGTAAATTTCTCATTCATATCCTGAATTATTTTTCTGATTTCTTTGTATTGTTTTTCAATATTCTCTTGTATCTCATTGAGCTTCTTTAATATTATTTTGAATTCTTTTTCTGAAATTTCATAAATTTCTTTTTCATTGGAATCTGCTGCTGGAGAATTATTGTATTCTTTGCAGGTGTAATATTTCCCTGCTTTTTCAACTTTCTTGTGTCTATACATTGATATCTCCACATCTGGTGTAACAGTCATTTCTCACAATTTTTTGAATCTGCTTTCATAGGGTTAGACTTTTTCCTGAAGATGTATCTATGGTGTTGGTTGAGTAGGGCACTTTGGCTTTGATTCTGGCTGCATGCAGTAGTGTAGTCTCTATATTATTTCTTTGGCTGCAAACAGCATCAGTGATGTCTGTGATTTCCCTAGTGGCTTAGGTTATTGTTAGTGGAGGCTGTGGTAAAGTTTTGCTGGGGACTGGATACCAGGTGGACCAGTCATCGGGCCCCAGTGGTGGCACTGGCAGGGTAAGCATGCCTGTCACTGGGCCAGAGAATGGTGTATGGTGACACCAGTGTTACTGGGTCCAGGCAGGCTGATTCTTAGGACTTCAGGTCACTTGCTCAGGTGCTGGTAGTGGCAGAAGTGAACCTGATATGTGGGCAGATTCTCAGGCTCCTGGGCAGTGAGTGTGTCATGGATAATGGCAATAGCAATGGCAGTACATGCCTTTGTTCCCAAGTGGTCCACTGCTGATGTTGGCAGTGGTTGCAATGGGCTGGGCAGGGCAGTCTCCAGGCCCACATGCAGGTGGGTGCCAGCTATGGTGGTAGCAACAGGTTGTGTGGGCCAAAGAGGAGTGCTCAGGTACTGAAGGTGGTGTTCTGGACAGGGTGATCCTCAGGCCCCCAGATGGTGTGCTTGGGCACTGGGAGGCAGAGCTGGGCTTGGAGGACCTGTCCTCAGATCTCCAGTGGTGCATGCAGGCACTAGCTTTGATAGGCAGTGGCTGAGTGATCCTCAGGTACCTGGCAGGATGCTCAAGTCAGGGTGGCAGTGGCTGCACTGTAGCTCTGCTGATGAGGAGGGTGGAGTTGCTTTTAGTGGCAGCAGCCTTAGCTACTTCAGCCCTGGCAGCGGCAGCCTACAGCAGCAACAGCTGCAGGCATGGAAGTCTGTCTTCAGGGTGTGTGAAAATGTATGGTGGCTGTGCTGCTGAGTGCAGAGGGGTCAATGCCAATGACTTATGCTTCAGCATCAGGGGCAACAGCCAGCCTTACAGCAGTGGCTGCAGATGGGGGGTATTAATGGGACTCCAGGGATGTGGAGATGTAGGGTCGGTTGGGCCCCAGTGCAGGATGCAGTCTGGTGGGGGCTTGGCTCTCAAAATGGTGACTTATTTAGTTACTTAGGTCTCAGGGGATGTGTAGCACCCCATGTGAGCTCCCTCTCTGGAACAATGTTGTTGTGTGGTCCCCAGGTAGCTCCCTATATTAGTCTCAGGGCCTATGAGGGTCCAGGGGATCTCCCTTGTCTAGGATTGCAGGAGTCTATGGTGGGAATGTGGGCTGCTGAGGGTCTCTCACTTACCCTTTCCCCACACTGGGGATCCTCACCAGACTCCCAGCCAATCCCAACCAAGTAGGCTGCCTCACTTCCCTCTCCTTCCCCGCTTTAGGTGTTTCCTGTCACTTCTCTAGCATTCACTTCATTGAATTCTAGTGTTCTCTTTTAGGTGATCTATTCTAAGTGTGATTGTCAACTTACTATTTTGGTTCTTCTTTGTGTGGGAGGAGAGTACCAGATGCCTCTCCTTGGCCATCTTGAAGCTCCCAAGATTAGCCTAGGTCTTACACTGCACATATTTAATCAATCATCCTCTACCTTCTAACATTAGCATAAAAGCCTTATACCATTATACTCCCAATTCCTCCCTCAATTTTTTTGTGCTATTGTTGTCATAAAATTTGCTTTTATATATGCTAAAAATTACAATACATATTCCTATTTTGCTTTAGACTCTGTTATCTTTTAGCATAATTAAAAATAACAAAAATGTCTTTGTATTTACCTTCATTTTAACCACTTAGAGATATTAAATTCTTTTCATAGATGTACGTTTTTGGCTATAATCATATGTCCTCTGGCTGAAAAACTTCTTTTAACATTTCATGTAGTGCAGGCCTCCCAGATTTTGTTTGTCTGAAAAGTGCTTTATTTCTCCTTCATTTTTAAAACATATTTTCTTTTTATACATAATTCTGTATTGAGATATTTTTGTTTTGTTTTCTAAATATGTCATTGCATTATTGTCTGGCTTGCATAGTTTTTAAAAAGAAGTCTGCTGTAGTTCTTATTTTTGTTCTACATATAATGTGTCTTTCGCTTCTGGCTGTGTTCAAGGTTTCTCCTCTTTATGTTTGGTTTTTCACAGTTTAAATATTATATATCTAAATATGTGTGTGTGTGTATCTGTGTGTGTTTTGTGGGTGTGTATGTAGGATATTTATGCTGCTTAAAATTCGCTGAACTTCTTGAATCTGTGGTTTGGTATCCTTCATTATTTTCTTGGAAAACTCTCAGCCATTACTCCATCAAATATTAATACATCTTTGGCTTTATTCTCTCCTTTCTCTTCTGGGATTCCAATTATGTGCCTCTTAACCATTTGAGATTGTCCCACAGTTCTTGGGTGCTCTGTTCTGTTTTCCACTTTTTTCCTCTTTGTATTTTACTTTGGGTAATTCCTACTGGCAGATCTTCAAGTTCACTGATTCCTTCCTTGTCTGTGTCAAGTTTATTCTTGAGCTCATCAAAGGTATTCTTAATCTGTTACCATGTCTTTTATTTCTATTATTGTCATTTGTCTCTCTTATATCTCTATTTCTCTGCTAAAATTCTCCTTCTGTCATCCACCTTTCTTCATTCAGTCATCCACCTTTTTCACTAGAGCCTTAATATATTAATCATAGTTATTTTAAAAATTCCTGTCTGATAACTCCAACAGTTACAACATATATGAGTCTGGGTTTTTTGATGCTTTACTTCTTAAGAGTAAGTTTAATTTGCTTGCTCTGCTGTGTGTCTCGTAATTTTTTTGTTGAAAGCCAGGCCAGACATCCTATGTAGGATAGTACAGATTAATGTAAACAGCATTTATAGCTAGAAATGGATATGCCTTTTCTTCTTACTTGGTGTAGGGGATTAAGTCAATTTAATAAGGAGTTGTTATTGTATCTACAGTGCACCACTGACTTCGTATTTTTCTAGCATTATCTTGTACTGAGAGTAGGGGCTAGTTTTCTAGAGAGATTTTTAAAATGTTCCTGTTATTCTCCCAGCTTCTGGTCTCTGTGCACCTCAACCTCAGAGAGGTTTCCTTTCTACACCCTCATCTCTTCCCCAGCGCTGTGCTGCTGTTATTTATTACTGGGTGCTTGCAAGCCTACTACTGAGAGGCACAAATTCTCTTTTGTCCTGGTTGTGCCTCTGTCTTGGGTAAGCCCTGTGTCTAAGTGTTGCAGTGTCTCAGAGATGAGGCTTTCTCAGTATTTGTGCCCCTCTATTATGGTAGGAGACATGTAGTGGTTTAAAAACAGAATGGTTTCCTTCCTTTTCTGCAGTTAGAAGGTCTTTTTTTTTCCCTCTTCAACTGAAGTGGGTCTTCCTCTGTGCCTTGGATGCAACAGGGTTTCAACTAACAACTTAAGGCTAAAGCTCCCTAGAGAAGGATACAGGTGGGGTTTCCTGCCCTTCCTAAGGCAGTAGGTGCTCCCCTCCTCTTTCTGCACTCTGATGGAGGTTTTTCTTGGCCTCCTACCTGGTCTCCAATATTTATCATAACAACCAGTGGAAGTCTGTGGAGAAGAGTCTGCGAGTCAGCACAAAATACTCTTGTGTCTGTGATTCCAAGGGTGTTTATATTCTAACATTAGTCTACCCTTACCCTTTAGAAATTTGTTAAAGACTTTATCTGAATGCTTCTTAATTGTATGTTTGGTGGGCCTATCTTCTTCATGCACTCTGCCTAGGTGAGTCAGTGCTCAGATCCCCTATCTCCTTGGAAGTGCTTGTATTTTCTTAGATTTCAAGTTAATTGATTGCCTTGTAAAAACAGCTTTCTGATAGATTCAAAAAAGTTATAATTTTGTAGATTATCCAATTTTTTATTATTGTTAGGGTGGGAGCTATGGTATTTCCAGCCTTCTATATCTTAAGAATAAGCTGGAAGAGTCAAATAGTTGTTTTTATATTTTCCAAGAGTCTATAGTTGTGGTCCTGAGAGAGTAGGTCTAATACAAGCTATTCTTCCAGTACTAGAAATGGAATTTCTGCCCACTGCCTGACTTCCTTTCCTTCCTTCCTTCTTTCTTTCCTTCCTTCCTTTCTGTTTTTGAGGTAAAATTCACATAACATAAAATTAACTATTTAAAGTATGAAATTTAGTGGCATTTAATATATTCATAATGTGTTGCAACCACCACTTCTAAGTAGTTCCCAAATATTTTTATCACCCCAAAAGAAAATCCAGTACCCATTAAGCAGTTGTTATCCATTTCCTCATCCCCTAAGCACTGGAAATCATCAATTTGCATCTGTCTCTATGGATTTACCTATTCTGAATAAGTCATATAAAATAAATCATACAATATATGACCTTGTGTCTGGCTTGTTTTACTTAGCATAATGTTTTTGAAGTTCACCATGTTGTAGCACGTATCAGTACTTCACTCCTTTTCCAAATTTTTTAATTTGATGAATAAAAATTGTAAATTGTATATATTTATTGTGTACAGCATAATCTTGTGAAACAGACATACATTGTGGAATGGCTAAATCAAGCTAATTAACATATGTGTTACCTCACATACTTATTTTTGTGGTGAGAACACTTAAAATCTACTCTCTTAGCAATAATCAAGTATATAATACACTGCTATAGCTATAGTTGTCATGTTGTACACTAGATCTCCTGAACTTATTCCTCATGTCTAACTGAAATTTTGTATCCTTTGACCAACATCTCTCCAACTCCCCTGTCCCCTGGCCCCTGGTAACTACCATTTTACTCCCTGCATCCATCTGTTCACTATTTTTAGATTCCACATGTAATTCAATCATGTAATGTTTTTCTTTCTGTGCTTAGCTTATTCCACTTAACATAATTTCCCCCAAGTTCATCCATGTTGTCACAAATGACAGATTTTCCTTCTTTTATAAGGTTGAATAGTATTCTATAATTTGTATATACTATATTTTCTTTATCTGTGCATCCATTGATGGATACTTAGGTTGATTCCATATCTTGGGCATTGTGAATAATGCTGCAATAAACATGGGACTGCAACTATCCCTTCAACATACTGATTTTATTTCCTTTGGATATATATCCAGTAGTGGGATTGTTGCATCATATGCTAGTTCTAATTTTAATTTTTTGAGGAACCTCTATACTGTTTTCCATAATGGCTGTACTAATTTATATTCCCACCAACAGTGTACCAAAGATCCCTTTCTTCACATCCTTGGCAACATTTGTTATCTTTAATCTTTTTAATAATATCCATTCTAACTGATGTGAGGTGATATCTCATTGTGGTTTTAATTTACCTTTCCCTGATGATTAGCACTGTTGAGCACCTTTTGGATAATTGTGTATCTTCTTTTGAGAAATGACTATATAGGTCAAATTTTTAATTGGGTTATTTATTTGTTTTCTCGCTATTGTTTGAGTTCCTTATATATTTTGAATATTAACCTTTTATCAGATGTGAGGTTTGAAAATATTTTCTTCCATTCCATAGCTTGTCCCTTCACTCTGTTACTTGTTTCCTTTGCATTGCAGAAGCTTTTTAGTTTAATGTAATCCCATTTGTCTAATTTTGATTTTGTTGCCTGTACTTTTGGGATCATATCCAAAAAAATGTTGCTTACACTAATGTAGTAGTTTCACTATTTCAGGTCTTACATTTAATTCTTTAATCCATTTTGAGTTGATTTTTGTATATGTAGTGAGATGAGGGTCCATTTTCATTCTTCTGCCTGTGGATACCCAGTTTTCCCATCACCATTTATTAAAGAGACTGTCCTTTCCCCATTGTATGTTTTTGGCATCTTTGTTGAAAATCAACTGACCGTAAATGCATAGATTTACTTCTGAGCTCTCTGTTCTATTCTATTGGTCTATGTGTCTCTTGTTATGGCAGTACCATGCTATTTTGATTACTATGGCTTTGCAGTAAATTTTGATATCAGGTATTGTGAAACCTCCAGTTTTGTTTTGTTTTGTTTTTATTTTGCTCAAGATTGCCTTGGATATTTGGGGTCTTTTATGGTTCCATATGGATTTTAGGTTTGTTTTTTCTTCTGTGAAAAATGTCATTGGAATTTAGATAGTGATGCATTGAATCTGTACATTGCTTTGGGTAGTATGGACATTTAAACAATATTAGTTCTTCCAATTCATGAACAATGGATATCTTTTCATTTATTTGTCTCTTATTCAATTTTTTTCATCAGTGTTTTATGGTTTTCAGTATACAGATCTTTTACCCTCTTGGTTAAATTAATTTCTAATTGTAAATGGATGTTTTTCTTTATTTCTTTTTTCAGATAGTTCCTTGTTATTGTATAGAAATGCAACTGATTTTTGTATATTGAATTTGTATCCTGAAACTTTACTGATTTTATTTATTAGTTCTAACACTATTTGGCAGAGTCTTCAAGGTTTTACATATATATAAGATCATGTTGTGTGAAAACAGAGACACTTTAACTTCTTCCTTTATGATTTGGATGCCTTTCATTTCTTTCTCTTGCCTAATCACTCTGGCTAGGACTTCCAGTAGTACATTGGATCAAAGTGGCAAGAGTTGGCGTCCTTGTCCTGTTCCTGATCTTACAGGAAAAGCTTTCAGTGTCACTGCTAAGGATGATGTTAGCTGTGGGTTTGTCATATATGGCCCTTATTGTGTTGAGGTACATTCTTTCTATACTTAATTTGTTGAAAATTTTTATCATGAAAGGGTGTTGAAATTTGTCCAATGCTTTTCCAGCATCTATTGAGATGATCATATTGTTTTGTCCTTAATTCAGTTAATGTGGTGCAACAAATTTATTGATTTACATATGTTGAACCATTCTTGCATCCCAGGGATAAATTTCACTTGCTCATTGTGAATGATCCTTTTAATGGATCAAATTGAATTCAGTTTGCTAGTATTTTCTTGAGGATTTTGGCACCTATGTTCATCAGGGATATAGGCCTATAATTTTCTTTTCTTGTAGTGTCCTTGTCTGGCTTTGGTATTAAGGTAATGCTGGCCTTGTAAAATGAGTTTTAAAATATTCCTTCCTCTTCAATTTTTGGAAGCATTTGAGAAGGACTAGTATTAGTTCTTTAAATGTTTGGTAGCATTCAGCAGTGAAGCCATAAGGTCCTGGGATTTTCTTTGATAGGAGACTTTTTATTACTGAGTAAATCTCCTTACTCATTATTGGTCTGTACAAATTTTCTGTTTCTTCATGATTCAGTCTTGATAGGTTTAGTAATTTGTCCATCTCTTCTAGGTTATCCAGTTCATTGGCATATAATTGTTCACAGTAGTCGCTTATGTTCCTTTGTATTTCTGTGGTATTAGTTGTAATGTCTTCACTTTCATTTCTGATTATATTTATTTGAGTCTTCTCTCTTTTTTCTTAGTCTAGCTAAAGGTTTGCTAATTTTACCTTTTTCAAAAAACCAACTCTTAGTTTCATTTATCTTTTCTATTATTTTTCTAGTACCTATTTCATTTATTTCTGGTCTGATCTTTATTATTTCTTTCCTTGTACTAACTTTGGACTTAGTTTCTTCTTCTTTTTCTTGTTCCTTGAGGAAGGTATGTTCCTTGTGGTGTAACAGTAGGTTGTTTGAGATTTTTATTCTTTTTTGATATAGGCATTTATTACTATAAAGTTCCCTCTTAGAACTGCTTTTGCTGCATCCCGTAAGTTTTGGTATGTTGTGTGTCCATGCTCATTTGTCTCAACATATTTTTTTAAATTTCCTTTTTAATTTCTTTTTTGACCCATTGATTATTCAGGGACATATTTAATTTCCACATATTTGTGAATTTTCCAAAAATTCTCCTGTTATTTGATATCTAGTTTCATACAATTGTCATCAGAAAAGATACTTGATATGACTTCAATCTTCTTAAATTTGTTAAGATGTGTTTTGTAGCCTGACATATGATCTATCCTGGGGAATGTTCTGTGTGCATGGGAGAATATAGCAGTTGGATGGAACGTTTTTTATATGTCTTTTAGGTCCATTTGGTTCTAAAGTATAGTTCAAGTCCAATATTTCCTTATTGATTTTCTGTCTGAATTATCTGTCCATTGTTGAAAGTGGAGTATTGAGGTTCCCTACTATTATTGTATTGCAGTCTATCTCTCTGTTAGATCTATTAAGATTTGCTTTATATTTAGGTATTCCAATGTTGGGTGAATATATAATTGTTATACTGTCTTGATGAGTTGACCCCTTTATTATTATATGACCCAATTTGTCTCTTTTCACAGTTTTGACTTAAAGTCCATTTTATCTGGTATAAGTATAGCTATTCCTGCTCTCTTTTGGTTCCATTTGCATGGAATATCTTTTTCTGACCCTTCACTTTCAATTTCTATGTGTCCTTAAAGGTAAAATGAGTCTCTTGTAGGTAGCATATAGTTGGGTTTTATATTTTTAACTATTCATGCACTCTATGTTTTTTGATTGGAGAATGTAATTCATTTACATTCAAGGCAATTATTGATAGATGAGAGCTTACGACTGCCGTTTTGTTAATTGTTTTCTGGTTGTTCTGTAGATTTTTCATCCCTATTCCTATCTTCCTTTATTGCTGTCTTTCTCTGGCACTGGATGATTTTTTTGTAGTGTATGCTTTGATTCCTTATTTTTTATCTTTTGTTTATCTACTATAGGTTTTGCTTTGCGGTTACCATGAGACTTATAAATTATAATTATAACAGGGTATTTCAAGCTGATAACAACTTAACTTTCATTGCAAAAAGAAAACCCTCTAAAGTTTTACTCCATCCTTCCCCTACCCCCATTTTCTAGAGTTCTTTATTTGTTAATATGGGTTCAAGTTATTGTCTAGTGTCCTTTCCTTTCTGCCTGAAAAACTCCCTTAGCTTTTTTTGTAGGGCAGGTCTACTAGCAGCAAACTCCCCAGGTTTTTGTTAATCTGGGAATGTCTTAATTTCTTTATTTGAAGGGTAGTTTTTTCTGGTTATGGAATTCTTACTTGACAGGTTTTTCTTTTATTTCAGCACTTTTAAATATGGCATTCCACTGCCTTCTGACTTAAATGGTCTGATGAAAATTTGTCTGTTAATCTTTTTGAGGATCACTTGCACATGATGAGTCACTTCTCTCACTGCAATTCTCTCTTCATCTTTTGGTAGTGTGGTTATAACACGTCTTGGTGTGATGCTCTTTGCATTTTGCCTCATCGTAGTTCTTTGAACTTCTTGGATGTGTAGATTTGTGACTTCAGTCAAATTTGGAAAGTGTTTGGCCATAATTTCTTCAAATGTTCTTTCTGACCCTTTCTTTCTCCTTGCCTGTGACTCCCATAATGTGTATGTTGGTATACTTGATTGTTGTCCCATCAAGTCTTTTAGGCTTTGTTCACTTTTCTTCATTCTCTTTTCTTTCTGCTCCTTATCCTGAATAATTTCAAATGTACTATTTTCAAGTTCACTGATTCTAATTTCTGCCTGCTTTAATCTGTGTCAAACTTCTTGAGTGAATATTTCCTTTCAGTTATTGCACTTTCTAATGCAGAATTAGTTGGTTCCTTCTATAGTCTCTATTCAGATTTATGATAGTTCATTTTATTACAAATGCAATTATTTTCTAGTTTCCTTGGGTAGTTTTCCATGTTCCTTTTTCTTCAGCTATTAGGAGTTATTTAAAATTTAGTTGTGTCAAAAGTCTTAGCTCTCAGCAGTTTCGTATTTGTTTGCTAAATGGGTTATATTTGGTGCCTTGTAATTTTTGTTGAATGGGCTTTGAATATATATGTGACGTAAATCAATTCTCCTCCTTCTCCAGAGGTTGCTATTGTTGATTGCTGAGGGCTACAATCACCCATTTGTTTAATGACTTACCCAAACTATTTTTGCAAAGATTGTATTCCTTGTTTGTGGTTGGTTTGTGGTCTGTTCCATTATCTAAGTGGTCATCCAGTGACCTGAAAGAAATTTCCTTAAACAACAAAATTTATCTACCCTCTTTTCATTAAATAGTTCCCTCTTTGCTGCAAGTTTTGGATCATATATATATTATAGATGGGGTCTCTCTGTCACCCAGGCTGGGGTACAGTGGCATGATCATAGCTCACTGAAGCCTTGAACTCCTGGCCTCAAGCAGTCCTCCTCCTCATCCTCCCGAGTAGCTGGGACTATAGGTGAATGCCACCACACCCAGCTAATTTTAAAAACTTTTTTAGAGACAGGGTCTTGCTATGTTGCCCAGGCTGGTCTCAAACTTCTGGCCTCAAGTGATACTCTCACCTCAGCCTCCCAAATTGCTGGGACTATAGGTGTGAGCCACCATGCCCAGCTGGATTATATTCTGAAGTTCTGAAACAGTTGATCTGTCAGTCATTGACAGTTTATGTTTATTTCAGTGGAGGGGCCAATTCTTTGAGCACCTTACTCCTCCATTTTCTTTGATGTCACTTCTACCTTCCTTTCTTATATTAATCTTGTTTTTATTTTATTTTTATTTATTCTTTAAATTATTATTTTTGTTTCCTGGGGCTTGGAGAATGAGAAGAGTTTAATGATATGCAAAGTAATATCATGTGTTTTCTTGTAATGCTTGGTATTCCCTACCTTAACATCCTACTAATACAATGTTTCAGCCATGCATGTATCTTACTATCTCCCAGTTGCACTGGTTAAATTGTATATAAATTCTTTTCCTTATATAAGATAAAGCAACATGGTAACATTCAATCTCATTTTATTATTTATAGCTGTCAATCATGCTAAGTTTAAAAATTACATTTATACTTATTTTTTCTATTCACTTTCTCTTCTCTGTTTTTATTTCAGGGACCATATTTTCCCTCTCACAAAATGTGTGAATATGTAAATTTCCCTTATTCTGTAGGTAAGTTATTATTTGTATATAAAGTATCATAATTTTCAAACATTCAGTGAAATTAGGAACATGAACTCATATATTGTAATTATTATCAGGACTTTCCTTCAAAAGGTAAATTACACTATGATTTTTCTTTATTTTTGGCATGAAAATCTATGGAATTATGGTGTCAGTGGAAAATCAAGCAAAGCAAAATACAAGTGGCCTTAAAATCTGGAAACTTAGATAATTTTTATTTTATATGTATTATTATAATATTAGTAAACCATGTATTACATTTATTTATCTGTGTTTCCCAACTTTTTGTCCACCCTGTAGATCTAGTGAAGAGGTTTTTCCAACTCAAGAAGTTGTTCAGTGATATCATTATGAAGACACATTCAACATATCACCCCAAGGCGATAATCAAAATATTTAACAACCAATACACCATGATCCTGGAAAAATCAGATCACACAATTCTACTGGATTAGGGTTCTGGAGGCCCACTGCTGTGCCATGTTGAGGTTGAGAGAAATGGAAGATTCCTAAGGGAATCAAGGTAGTCAGGGCAATGCATGTAAGGTGATACTTGGACATCTTGAGTCAGCAACTTGCAACGTTTTACCAATTAGTGCAGAAGTATTTTAGTATTCTAACAATTGGAACAGTCATAGCTGTGTAGTGATTGCATATCCATTCAGAGCAGACTGCAGTAATCTAACTAAAATGAAGAGAAAATAGGAAGATAGCTAAAACACTTGCTATAGAGGGAAAATGAGCAAGCAGTCACGTTTCTTTATAACACACAAGAATCCTTGGGTTGTAGAGAGTGCCCTCCAATTAAGGATTTAGGGGAAAAAGAATAGTTTTATTTTTTTTTATTTCAATAGATTTAGGGGGTACAAGTGGAGTTTTGTTACATGGATGTATTATACAGTGGTGAAGTCTGGGCCTTTAGTGTACCCATCACCTGTACAGTGTACATTGTACCCAATAGGTACATTTTCATCCCTCACCACCCTCCCAGCCTCCTCCCTTCTGAGTCTCCAATGTCCATTATTTCACTCTGTATGACCATGTGTACCAATTGCTTAGTTCCTACTTTTAACTGAAAACATGTGGTATTTGGTTTTCTGTTCCTGAGTTACTTCACTTAGGATAATGGCCTTCAGTTCCATTCAAGTTGCCACAAAAGACATTATTTCATCTTTTTTATGGCTGAGTAGTACTCCATGGTATATATATACCACATTTTCTTTATCCACTGATCAGTTGATCGGCACTTAGGATGATTCCATATCTTTGCTATTGTGAATTGTGGTACAATAAACATACAAATACAGATGTCTTTTTGATATAATGATTTCTTTTCCTTTGGGTAATTACCCAGTAGTGGGATAGCTGAATTGAATGGCAGATCTACCTTCAGTTCTTTGAGAAGTCTTCATACTGTCTTCCATAGAGGTAGTACTAATTTATATTCCCACCAATAGTGTATAAGTGTTCCCTTTTCACTACATCTGTACCAATATCTTTTTTTTTCACTTTTTAATAATGGCCATTCTAACTGGAATAAGATGGTATCTCATTGTGGTTTTAATTTGCATTTCTCTGATGATTAATAATGTTGAGCATTTTTTCATGTTTGTTGGACATTTGTATATCGAAAGGTGTAGTTTTAGAATAAAGCCCCCAAATGGAAAATTTAGCTTAGGATGAATAATAGAAAGTGGAGAAATGAAGGATGTTAAGATGATTAGAGTTTAATACTTTAGCCTTATATGTATTCATACATATGTTTCATACAATAATAAAAGTTTTAAGAACATAATTGGGGTGCAGAAAGCTATTTTGGAACATAGGATATTAGTTTCAGAAATTAATACTTTAAATGCCAGGAAATATTTAAGATACTTAATCCCCCATGCAACAGCATTAGGAGGTGGGGCCTAATGAGAGGTGATTAGGCAATGAGTACAGAGTGAATGGATTAATGCTGTTATTGAGAGAGTGGGTTTGTTATCACAGGAATGGGTTCATTATAAACTGATTTTGGCCCCCTTTTGTCTCTCTCTCTCTCTCTTGCCCATCTGCCTTCCCCCATGGGATGACACAGCAAGAAAGCCCTCAAAAGATGCTGGGTTCTTGATCTTGGACTTTCCAGCATCCATAACTGTAAGAAATAAATTTCTGTTCCTTATAAATTATCTAGCTTCAGGAATTCTGTTGTAGCAGCACAAAATGGACTAAGACAGAAAACTGATACTGAGAAGTGGGACTTTTGTTATATCAAATATCTGAAAATGTGGAAATGGCTTTATACTGGGTAATGAGTACAGGCTTGAAGAATTTGGAGGAGCAGGCTAGAAAAAGCCTACATTTCCATAAATGGAGTCTGTCTTAGCCCATTTTCCATTGCTATAAAGGAATACCTGAGGCTAGGTAATTTATAAAGAAAAGAGGTTTATTTGGCTTCCAGTTCTACAGGCTGTAAAAGAAGCATGATGCCAGCATTTGCTTCTGGTGAGGGCTTCGGGGAGCATCCACTCATGGCAAAAGGCAAAGGGGAGCAGGCATCACATGGTGAGAGGAAGGAGGGGGACAGGCTCTTTTTAACAATCAGATCTCACAGGAACGACTAGAATGAGAACTCACTCATTACTGTGAGGACAGCACCGAGCCACAGTCTGCCTCCATGACCCAAACACCTCCAACATTGGGGATCAACTTTCAACATGAGATTTGGAGGGGGTAAATATCCAAACTATATCAGAGTGTTAAGGGCTCAGAAAAAGAGTAGAGCTGTAGAGAAAGTCTGAAATTTCTTAGAGATTACATAAGTGGTTGTGATGAGACCATTTGTAGAAACACAGACAATAAAGGCAATTCTGATGAGGTTTTAGGTGAAAATGAAAAACAAGGTATTGGAAACTGGAGTAAAGGTCATCCCTGCTATAAAGTGACAAAGAATTTAGTTGAATTGTCTCCATGCCTGAGAGCTTTATGGAAGGCATAATTTAAGAGTGATGAACTAGGATAGCTGGTGGAAGAAATTTCTAAGCAAAATATTGGAGAAGTTTCATGGCTTATTTTAACTGCATGTGGTAAAATGTGAGAGGAGAGAAATGATTTAAAGATGGAATTTATAATTAAAAGGGAAGTAGAAATGAAAGATTTTTAAAATTCCCATACCAGCCATGTAAAAAATGAAAAGGTATATTTAGGGGAGCAAACCAAAGGTGTGGCCAAGAGACTATTTACTAAAGAAATTAGTGTGAATAGAAGGAAGCCAGATGCTCTTCATCAAAACAATGGGAGAATGACCCTGAAGGCATTTCAGAGATCTTCAAGGCAAGCTAGGACCTTGAAAGCAAGGTTTCCAGAGAAGTGCCTATGGGATCTCAGCATTCACTGCCCTGTGCCTCCTCAAGTGTCTGTTCCCTACCTTCTGGCACAGTGCTCCCCAGTTACCCCAGTCATGGTTCACACCAACCTGGTTGCAGCTTATGCTATCACCCCATAGGGTACAAGTAGTAAGCCTTGGCAGTATTCATGAGATGCTAATTCTGCAGGTGCACAGAGTTTTCGAGCTGTGTAGGGAGACCTCCATCTAGATTTCAAAGGATATTGCAGACAGCCTGGGAGTTCAGGCAGAGATTTGTCACAGTTGCTGTAGGGAGTCCCACCTAGGGCAATACCCAGCAGAACTGAGGGGTTGGGGCTGCCACAGAGACCCCAGAACTGTAGAGATACCAGCATGCAATGCCAGCCTGGGAGAGCTACAGGCACAAGACTCCAACCTGTGAGAGCTGCTGTGTGGGCTAAGCCCAGCAAAGCTGTGTGGGCAGGGCTGCCAGAGGCCTTGGGGACCAATCCCTGCCCCAGTGTGCCCAGAAGGGGGGGCATAGAGTCAAGAAAGATTATTCTGGAGCCTTAAGATTTGATGTTGTTCACCTTGTTAGGTTTTGTACTTACTTGAGACCAGTTACCCTATCTTCTTGTCTATTTCTCCCTTTAGGAATGGGAATGTTTCTTCTATGCCTTTCCCACCATTTTATTTTGGAAATAGATAACTTGTTTAATTTCATAGGCTCACAGCTGGAGGGGAATTTGCATCAGGATAAATTGTGCCTTGAGTCTCATCCATATCTGATTCAGATGAGACTCTAGACTTTGGACTTTTGAGTTGGTACTGGAACACGTTAAGACGTTGGGGCTATTGGGATGAAATGAATGTATTTTGCATGTGAGAAGGACATGAATTTTGGGGGCCAGGGCAGAATGCTATGGTTTGAATGTATGCCCCAAAAAGAATGTGTTGGAAATTTAATCTCCAATGCAACAGTGTTGGGAGATGGGACCTTTAAGAGGTGATTAGGCCATGAGGGCTTCACCCTCATGAATGGATTAATACCATTGTCACAGGAGTGGGTTTATTATCCACAAGAGTGGGTTTCTTTTTAAAGGGCAAGTTCAGCCCTTGCTCTCTCTTGACCTCTCTTGCCCTCTTGCCTTCCACCATGGGATGACACTGTAGGAAGGCCCTTGCCAGATGCTGGCACCTTGATGTTGGACTTCCCAGCCTCCAGAACTATAAGAAATAAAAGTGGCAGTATCATAGCCAATGAGGTTAATCTAAGGTGCAGTTATTGCTAATTGAAAACTTTTCCCATTACCTCATTGTAATGACTTTAATATAGTAGGCATTGGCAATTTTTAACAGTTTCTATGGAGACTGATTTTTTTAAAAAGAGAGGAAAAAAAGGAAAAAAATTTTAAAATTTCTGTTCCTTATAAATTACCCAGTCTCAGGTATTCTGGTATAGCAGCACAAAACAGACTAAAACAAGTACCTATAAAACTTTTCTTCCAATATCCTTTGAATTCTTCTAATCGTAGAAAATCTTTTGGAGTAAATATGATAGAACAAGCTTCTTATTCTATTATTTCCAACTACTTATTGGAAAAGGGAAAGGTATAAAGTAGATTCCATCCCTGCTTTACCACTAATTAGTTCTATGACCTTAGCCAATCATTTGTCTTATAAAAGCTTCAATTTCCCCATTTTATAAATAAAAATGTGGAACTATATACTGAGAATAAATATTTCAGTACTTCTTTGCAGGTGCCTTATTTTGCCTTATTTAGTCTTCAGAACTTTGTAAATACTTCACATATATTAAATTATTTAATCTTCATGCAACCCTGTGAGGTTGACATTATTATCCTAGTTTTACAGATAAGACAACTAAGGCATGGAAAGTCTGAATAATTTGAAAATTCTATAAAACAAGTCTATGAAATAAGCCAGTGGTCCAGGTTCCTCTGAAAAGCCTTTGTAAGGAATGTCAAATTAAATCTATGGTGTATCTAAAATTAAAAGTAAATGCTTAGGCTGGAAAATAGGGCTTGTTTTCTTATTGCCCACCACTATCTTGCTTTTGGGCAAGTCATTAACTTTTCTGGATTTTTCTTATCTTTAAAATGAGAGAGGTGGTTTCACCTATTACTCTAAAAGCATATATTTCTAAAATTATATCTGAACAGAACCTTTAAAAAACTATTTAAATAATATTCCTGAATATGTATTTAAAGTGTTTTTTGCTGTACTTTGCATTATACTTTTCAATTTACTCAAGCAGATCAGTCATATAATTAACCCAATAAATTATATACATTATATAAAGATATTATATAAAATGTATTTATGTTATATAAAATGAGATACAGTGCATTGAAGAGTTAATTTAGTAGTGCTCACATAGCACTCTTGTTGATTCCTTGAATTATCATTATCTATAAGCAAATTAGAAGTGTGTGCCAAGCCCAGTTACTTTGGAGCTACTTTCATAGAGACCTTCTGACTCCTGGTATTTATGCACATATATTTTAGCCTTAGGCCCACAATTCACTGAAGACCATGGTCTTTCCACTTCCTACTTTATAATTCTCTTAGTTTGTTACATAAGACTCCTCTCTAAGGTCTTGGATTGAATTTTTTTAGGAAATACAGAATTATTCATGAAAGGTATCTAGAACGTAGATTGTCCAGACAGCTTTATAGAGTTGGGTATGTATAGCAAATGCATGATAGATTACCCAAATGACTACTGGGGGATACGTGAAAAATGGGGCAGCTCCAAGAAGGATGAGTAAAAGCCGATTTTTATACTTCCAGTGAAGCACAGCTTTGAATAATGTACATAATCTGTAGCAGTCACAAAAATGGTCAGAACCACCAGGAGTGCAATGATATGATCTTCAAAAATTTTTTTTACTTTATTTTCTGAACTGACAGTAAGAGCCAGAGTCTAAAATAGAAGTACTCAATACAAACATTTACTATAATCTGACTGAAGGACATTTCCTTATGTACATAAAAGTATAGATTGTGGTGACATTTAACTTTAACCACTTAATGTATGTATTTCAAGTAGTCAGAGTTATTAGGTGACAGATCCAAGGGTGTAATGTATCAGGGGTCAGAGGAAAAGGGTGGTAGTAACAGTATCAACAAAATTTACATTTATTTTGTGCTTCTTACGTCATAGACACAGTGTTAGATACTTTAGCCCACTAAGTCACACAAAACGCTATGAGGAAGAATCTTCATCCTTTGACAAATGAAGAAACTGAGGCTGAGAGAGGCAAAATGACCTGTTCAAAGTTAGACGGTTAGTTAGTTGCAGAACCTATTTGAGTTCAAACAGTCTGCTCCAGAGCCCTTGCTCTGAACCACTGTGCTCTCACAATCACTAATTAGAGACACAGTTGTCAAATGCCCCAAGTGCCAACTTATTTATATAATCATTTGTTTTCATTCTCTTTCAGATAAATTGAGTCCCAATAAGCCATATGGATATAAAAATACAAATAGAAAAGGAAAAACAGTGAGTAGATTGATATATCCTTTAAAAACCATTGTTAACATTTTACATTGTTTTGAATTAATATTTACTGACAGTATTCTGTCATCAAGAAGGTATATACCTTATTATTCTAAATTTATTATAAATCAATTTTATCATTCATTTTATAGTTATTATAAATTTATAAATTATTATAAAGCAATATAAATATAACATCAGTTTTAGCAGCTATACTATTTAATTTGTTGCTTTTGCCTCCTCCCAAATAGCTACTGCTTAATAGACAAACCACAATAGCACCAGAAAAGTACAAGCTATGTGTGACCAGCAATTGTGATATGAACAGTTTTAAAGAAGCCATTCTCCTCATCCCAATTTCCCATTAATACTTGAGGTTAACTATTTTGGTCTTAGTCCACCACTGTAACAAAAATACCATAAACTGGGTGGCTTATTTTTCACAATTCTGGAGACTGGGCAGTCTAAGATCAAGGCTCCTGCATTTTCAGTGTCTGATGAAGGCCCACTTCCTGGTTTATAGATGACAGTCTTTTTTCTGTGTCTCATGTGGTGGAAGGGGTGAGAGAGTTCTCTGGGGTCTCTTTTATAAGAGCAGTAATCCCACTCCTGAGGGCCCTTATATCCTAATCACCTTCCATAGGCCCCACCTTTAGATACCATCACAGTGAGGATTAGGTTTCAACATGACTTTTGGGTGACATAAACATTCAGTCTATAGCATTCTGCCCCAGCCCTCCAAAATCCATGTTCTTCTCACATGCAAAATATTAATACATTCATTCCATCCCAACAGTCCCAAAAGTCTTAACTCATTTTAGCATCAACTCAAAAGTCCAATATCTCATGTAAATATTGTCTAAATCAGATATGGGTGAGACTCAAGGTATGACTCATCATACAGCAAATTCCCCTCCAGCTCTGAACCTGTGAAACCAAATGTGTATGTGCTTCCAAAATACAATAGTGGACAGGCATAGAAGAGACATTCCCATTCCAAAAGGGAGAAATAGAAAAGAAGAAAGGAGGAATGAGTCTCAAGTAAGTCCAAACTACAAGACAAAGTCCGTGAGATCTTAAGGCTTGAAATAATCCTCTTTGGCTTGATGTTCTGCCCTCAAGGCCCACTGGAGCTGAGGTCCTGCCTTCTGGATTCACTGGGGCAGAAGTCTTGCCTTATGGACCCACTGGGACAGAGATCCTTCCCTCACAGATTTTCCAGGCAGGAATTGGGCCCCCAGGGTTCCAGGCAGCCCTGCTCCCATGGCTTTGGGTGACCCCACACCCGTAGCTTTGAGCAGAGGCTATTGACCTATTGAAAGTGAGGCAATGGTCTTCCCTTTTGAAACTGGGGAGGCAGCCCTGATGATCTCTGAATTGCCTTTCTTCCCCTGTCTTGAAGAATAGTGCCTTGCTTCTGTTGAGATGGCTTATGAGGCCTGTGGTTCACACCTATACTAATCACCTTAATAAATGGTTGCTTGTCCACACCCTTAGTGTTGTCTTCCAAACATGTTTTCTCATTTTTTGCAATATGGATAGACTAAGAAATTACCAATCTTTAGGTTCTAGTTTCTTTTTGCTTAACATTTCCATCTTTAAGTTATTTCTTTCCTCTCACATTTTACAATAAATAAGCAGTCAAGATAAGCCAACCCACACGTTCAACACTTTGCTTAGAAATTGCTTCAGCTAAATACAGTAGTCCCTCTTTATCCACAGGGGTATACATTGCAAACCCACAGTGGATGCCTAAAGCTGTGGATTGTACTAAACTCTATATATATTATGTTTTTTCTTATAGATACACACCTATGATAAAGTTTACTTTATTAGTTAGGCACAGAAAAATTAACAATATCTAATAATAAAATAAATAATTATAACAATATATTGTAATAAAAATTATATGAATGCAGTCTCTTTCTCTCAAAATGTCTTATTCTACTATATTCACCCTTCTTCTTGGGATGAAGTGAGATGATAACAAAGATAGCTACTAAGTGACCAACAGGTGGGTAGTGTGTACAGATGTGGATATGCTGGGCAAAAGGATGGTTCACGTCCCAGGTGGGAGGGGATGGGATGGAGCAGGATGGCACAAGATTTCATCACACTACATACATAATCACATGGTGTTTCAGAGAACACCATGTAATTATTTAAAACTTATAAATTGTTTATTTCTGGAATTTTCCATTTAATATTTTCAGACTGTGGGTGACCATGAGTAACTGAATCTATGGAAAGCAAACCCACAAATAAAGGGGACTACTATACCCAATATCATAGCTCACAAGTGTCTACCTTCCACAAAATACTAGAACACAAACACAATTCAGCCAAGTTCTTTGCCACTTTATAACAAGGATCACCTTTCCTCCTCTTTTGCTCTTTATTTTCCTTCTTTTCCTCTTCTTTCTGAGCCCTTTAAAGAACCACTTTTAAAGGTCTGTTTTTCTAGCATGCACCTCCAAACTCTTCTAGCCTCACACATTACCCAGTTCCAAAGCTGATCTCACATTTTTAAGTACTAATATTTGTTACAGCAGCATCCCATTCCTAGTACTGATTTCTGTCTTAGTCCATTTTGGGTGCTATAACAAAAATGCCATAGACTGGGTGGCTTATAAACAGAATTTTTTTTCTCACAGTTCTGGATGCTGGGAAGTCCAAGATCAAGGCACTGGCAAATTTGGGGTCTGGTGAGGGCCCACTTCCTGATTTATAGATTGCCATCTACTTGCTGTGTCCTCACATGGCAGAGAGCTCTCTGGAGTATCTTTTATAAGGGCAGTGTCTTAGTCCATTTTTTGTTGCTTTAGCAGAATACCACAGACTGGGTAATTTATAATAACCAGAAATTTATTGGCTCATGATTCTGTAGGCTGGAAAGTCAAAGGTTGAGAGGCTAGCATCTTTGAGGGCCTTCTTGCTGTGTCATCCCATGGTGGAAGGGTAGAGAGAGGGCAAAAGAGAGGGCAAGAGGGGGCCAAACTCATCCTTTTACAAGGAACATACTCTGAGATAATGGCATGAATCTGTTAGTGTACCCATGACCCAAACACCTCCCAATAGGCCCCACCTCCCAACACTGCCACATTGGGAATCAAGTTTCTAACATAAACTTTGGGGGAACACATTCAAACCTTAGCAGGCAGTAATCCCATTTATGAGGGATCTAACCTTATGACCTATCTCCTCCCATAAGATCCATCTCCAGATACCATCACATAGGGATTAGATTTCAACATATGAATTTTAGGAGGACATAAACATTCAGTCTGTAGTACCACTAAACCAATATCCCATCCTTTATAACTGATTATATGGC
Source organism: Daubentonia madagascariensis (assembly GCA_023783475.1). NCBI lineage: Eukaryota > Metazoa > Chordata > Mammalia > Primates > Daubentoniidae > Daubentonia > Daubentonia madagascariensis. Next base: position 9,668,488 of record JAKFHU010002088.1, read on the forward strand.
CATAGCCTTTACTAGATTGTGACAAGTGATTTATCTCACTCATTTTTCTACCTTCTGGCAGCTGGCACAGTGGAACAAAGTAGCCACCCAATAGATGTTGCATTTTGTCTATCTTCCATGTGAATTTTGGCTTATTGTTGTTACCATTAATAGGTGCTGTCTGCCCCATTGTTGTCTACTCTGTGACTTTCCCATAAAGGTGTTAGTAGTGTTAGGCAAGTGCTTGTAAGTATACTCTGAATATATTTTCCTACTTCCAGGTATACTACCTTTTCCACCCCCTCCAAGATCACTAGCAGCCAAGGCTAGAGACCACCTGTGGATGTGGGAAACTGCATGCCACAAGCCCCCAGGGGCCTAGACTGGGGGCAGTCAAGGCCTAGGTGGGGTGTGAGTTATTCAACTCAGGTAAAACACTGCAAATTGTGGGTATTTTTTTTGTTAGAAGCCTCTCTATTTCAGAAATACCACCTCTGCTACCAATATTGGTCCCAAACATACTCAAATGCATATACACACAATATTCATACAATTTCTATACAAAAGTTCATCACTTTAAGATACAGGCAGAAGAAGAAAAGAAAAGATGGCAGATAAATGAAAAAGAGAGATTTATCATGGTATTAGGGAGAGGCACAATGGCTAATGAAACAGAAAGGACAGTCTTTATATGTACCAATATAATAGAAATCCAGATGAGATAAGGACATCCTAACTTATCTTTACAAACATGTCATCTGGTACTGCTACTGTTTAAAGTATAAAGTTGTTACTGTAAGAGCATCAAGCAATTAAATAGCAGTGATAAAGGAACCCACACATATTCAGAAGTTTTACATTAAAATGAAGAGACTTTTGTTTTGCCAAGATAGAATAGCCCCACTCCTGCCAGGTCCTCCTCCTTACAACTAAAAAAAATGTAGACATAACACAATAAACAAGCACAAGAAGTCTCCGAAAGATGGAAAGAAGAAGGCAGGATGCCTGGCAATCTCAGGACTTGAGGAAGGACATGATGGTGAGTTCCCTAAGTTTCCCTATTGCCTCCCATATATTCTGAACAGAATGTTGCATAAACCTCCAATCAGAAACTGCCAAAAAGGATAGATAAAAAAATCTCCAGGGAAAGCCTGCTACCCCTAGCCAAATGATCTGGAAAAGAGTGGGAAACAGCAGAAAACCTTTTTGGCAATACCCATCCTAAAGTAGTCAAACACCAATGGAAAAATTACACTCCTCCTCTTCCCCCACATGGTATCAGTGGGTCAAGCAGGAAATTGATTCATCTCATTGCCCTACCCTCACCCCTGGAAAGGAGGTAGTGCACTCTAATTTCCCCATTAGGTGTCCATGGGACTGAGCAGGCAGCCAATCTTCATCTCCATTCAGAGGAATAAGGCAGTGCTCCAATCCCTCACCTAAATAGTGTTGGCAGACTAAGCTGGAAGTTGATCTTTCATTGCCTGCCTGGTGAAAGCAAGCAATGCTCTGATTCCCCCATCAGGGTAGTGTCAATGGGGTCCAGCGGCCAGCTGAATCCCTATCTCCACCTAGTTGCAATGAGACTTACTGAGGCTATGCAAGTGGCCCTCATCACCACTAGACTTTATACCCCCCTCCGTGTCAGCAAGATCCAGTGGGTAGCTAAGCCTTCATTCCTCCTTTGTGTCAATGAGATAAAACTATGTGGTGGGAGGCAGACTACATGGCACTCTGCTTTTCCTCCTCCACTCCCTACTGCCAGGAGGCCCAGTGGACAGATGATCTTACACTCACACTTGGAAGCAAGAGAAGTATGAGTTGCCGCCCCACTTTCACTGGAAGAGTATCAGCAGGGCCAAGGGCTCAACTTCCACCCCACTTGCCTGCAACCAGACAGTGTAAGTCAGTGCCCCACTTTTGGTTGTGTCAGGGGGGCCCAGCAGGAAGCTGGACATGCATACGCACGTGCTGGCCCCTATGTTACATCTCAACAGGGTGACTGCCTGCTTTAAAAAGACTTAAAAGAATCCAGAGTCTCATAATATCCAAAATGTCTAGGATACAATTAAAAATTATTTATATCAAGGAAAATCATAATATGAGTGAGAAAAGATAATCAACAAATGCCAACACCAAGATGAATCAGATGTTAAAATTACCTGACAAGGATCTTAAGCAACTCCCATAAAAATGCTTCATCAAGCATTTCTATACCATTTAAGAGACAGAGTTGGCAGTGTGAATGAAAAACATGATTCAGAAAAAAAAACAAAAACAACACGATGATCCAACAAAATGCTGCCTAGAAGAAACTAACTTCAAATGCAATGATATAGGCAGATTAAAAGTGACAGAATGGGGAAAGATATGTCATGCAAATGTTAATTATAAAAAGCAGGAATGGCTGTATTCATATCAGATAAACTAGACTTCAGTGCAAAGAAAATTATTAAAGACAAAGAGGTATACTATATAATAAGTATCAATCTATAAGGAAGACATAACAATCCTAAAGTAACAGAGTCTGAAAATACATGAGGCAAAATTCAGTAGAACTGAAAGAGAAAATAAAATACACAATTATGGTTGGGGACATCAACACCCTACTCTCACTAATTTATAGAACTACTAGGCAAAAAATCAACAAGAATGTAAAAGATCTGAACAACACAATGAACAAACAAGATCTGACACTCCATCCAACAATATAGCAGAATATACATTGTTTTCATGTGCCCATGGAACATTCACCAAAACAGACCACATCCTGGGCCATAAAACAAAGTTCAGCAAATTTAGAATAATTAAAACCATATGAATATGTTCTCTGACCATAAAGGAATATAGGAAGTTCAAGGGATTTGGGGGCTGATCAAGGAAAAAGATATGACCATGAAGTGGAAGTAGCACACATAAGCTTTATTTGGGTGGTGCTTTGACAGGTCTGCATGCAGGGGGCATCCCTTGTAGCATGAGACTATCCAGAGGTTATAGCATGGGGGTGAGGGAGCATCACTCAGAAGAGAAGGCGGCAAGGAAATTCCTAGGGGATGGGGTGTCAGGAAGGGGGATTACATGTCCACATGGTTTCACTCAGCAACCTGGAAGGGAGTCTCTAGGTCAGGGAGGTCCAATGGGCAGCAGAGATTTGGGGTCTTTATATTCCTAGGTTTTATCTTATCTATGGCTAGCAGAGGCTGGGCATAGTTTTGTGGAGTATGCAAAGCAGATAGGCTCTAAGTAGCTAAAAATATGCTTATCTGGGTTATGTTTAAAACAATTCAGTGTGTACAAATTTTAGTGTGGTGCTGACAGACTTTTGAGATAATGGGTCTCAAGCCTGCTGTGAAGAAGTAAACAACACTAAGTGGTGGGGTGTGGGGAGCAACATACAGAGACCATCTTTGTCTCGTTTATATAACATGGAATCAAAATTGAAGTAAATAACGGAAAGATAACAGGAAAATCTCCAAACACTTGGAAATTAAACAAGTATACAATTCTAAATAATTCTTGGGTCAAAGAGACAGTTTCAAATGGAGTAAAAAACATATAGAACTCAATAAAAAGGAAAATACCACATATCAAAATGTGTAGGTCATAGCTAAAACAATGTTTAAAGAAATGTACAGCACTAAATGCATACATTGGAAAAAATATTCTCAAATCAATAATCTAAGCTTCCACCTCAACTACTTAGAAAAAGAAGAGCAAAATAAACTCAAAGCAAGCAGAAGGAAGGAAATAATAAAGATAAGAGCAGAAGTCAATGAAACTGAAAATGAAAAAATATTAAAACAGGGTGTCCCAAGTCCCCATACAAAGGAAAAATTTTATAAAATTTTGTAATGAATATTTTGTAAATAAAGGTACATTTAGCTACAATTTCTCATCTTCCCTGTGTATGGCAACTTTTGGGACACCCTGTAGATAAAATCAATGAAACAGAAAATCTGATTCTTCAATATAATCAGTAAAATTGATAAACCTCTAGCAAAACTAAAAAAGATAAAAAAGAGAAGATACAAATTACCAGTATCAGGAATAAAACAATATATCACTACAGATCTCACAGTTATGGAAAAGATAATAAGTGAATACTAATAATATTAATAACTCTATGCTCATAAATATGGCAACTTAGAGGAAATGGACCAAGTCCTAGTAAACCACAAATTACCTAACTCAACCAAGATGAAGTAGATAACCTGAATAGTCCTGTGGCCATTAAAGAAATTGAATTGGTAATTTAAAAGCTCCTGAAAAAGAAATCTCCAGGCACAGATTGTTTCATAGGAGAATGTTACCAAACATATAAAAAAGAATTATCACCAATTTTACACAATCTATTCCAAAAAATAGAAGAGGAGGGAACACTTCCCAACTCACTTTATGAGGCTAGTATTACTGTGATATCAAAACCAGATGAAGACAATACAAAAAAAGACAACTACAAATCAATATCTCTCATGAACTTAGAGGCAAAATCCTCAACAAAATACAGCAATGTATAAAAAGAATTATATACTATGGCCAAATGAGATTTATTCTTGATATGCAAGTCTGGTTCAGTATTTGAAAATCAATCTATGTAATCTATTGTATCAACAGACTAAAGGAGTAAAATTATATGACAATATAATTTGACACAAAAAAGTTTTTCACAAAATTCAACAATCATGATATAAAAACTGTCAACATACTAGTAATAAAAGGTAACTTTCTCAACTTAATAAAGAGCATCTATAAAACCCCATAGCTTACATTTATACTTAATGGTAAAAAAAACTAGATGCTTTCCCTCCAAGATCAGGAACAAGGCAAGGATTTATGCTCTTACCACTCTTTTTCAATACAGAAAGGAAATAAAAGTCATACAGATTGGAACGGAAGAAATAAAACTGTCTCTATTTCCAGATGACACGATTGTCTATGCAGAAAACATCAAGGAGTCTACAAAAGCAAAACAAAACACTAGAACTAATAAGAGAGTTTAGCAAGATTGAAGGATACAAATTCAACGTGCAAAAGTCAGTAGCATTTCTATATACTAACAACGAACATGTGGAAACAAAAATTTAAAGCACAATAACATTTAAAATAACTCAAAGGAAATTAAATACTTATAAATCTAACAAAACATGTACAGAATCTGTATGATGAAAATAATAAAATGCTGATGAAATAAATCAAAGACCTAAATAAATGAAGAGATGTACCATGTTCTTTGATTGGAAGATTCAACATAGTAAAGATCTCAATTCTCCTCAAATTGATCTGTAGATTTAATGCCAATTCTATCTATATTACAGCTTTTTGTGGACACAGACAAGATCATTCTAAAATGTATGTACAAAGGCACAGACCCTAGAATAGCTAAAGCAATCTTAAAGAAAGAATAAAGTGGGAGGAATCATGTTATTTGATATTAAGTAATCAAGAATCAAGAGAGTATGATATTGGAGGAGAGACAGATACTTCACTCAATGTAACAGAACACATATCACAGAAATAGGCCCACATAAATATACCCAGCTGATTTTTTACAATGATGCAAAAGCAATTCAATGGAGGAAATACAGTCTTTTCAACAACTGGTGCTGGAGCAATTGGACATCCACGGACAAAAAAATGAACCTTGACCTAAGTCTCATACCTAAAATTAAAAACACAAGGAAACTAAATATTGGTGATATGTGGAGAAATTGCTGGTGGAAGTTTAAAATTTTACAGCCATTCCTGAAAACAGTTTGGCAGTTTCTTAAAATATTAAACATACAACTGCCATATGACCCAGAAATTGCGCTGTTGGGCATTTATCCCAGAGAAATTGACTTACATGTTCACAAAAAAAATACCTGTACACAAATGTTCATAGCAGCCTTACTCCTAATAGTTCCAAACTGGAAACGACCCAGATGTCCTTCAATTGGTGAATAGCTAAACTATGGTACATCCATACATGGAATAATACTCAGCAATAAAAAGGAACAGATTATCGATATATACAACAACCTGGATGAATTTTTACAGAATTATGCCAGTGAAAAAAGCACAATCCCCAAATGTTATACACTGTATGATTCCATTTATATAATATTCTTGCGATGATTAAATTGTAAAAATGGAGAACAGACTAGGGGATGGGGACAGGAAGGAAATGGGTGTGACTATAAAAGGATATTAGGAATCCTTGTGGAAATGTTCTGCATCTTAACTGTAGAATATCAACACTGTAGTTGGGAAATTGTACTATACTTTTGCAAGATGTTGCTATTGAGGGAAACTGAATAAAGAAAGGTACATGGGGACCAGTCATGGTGGCTCACACCTGTAATCCCAGCACTTTGGGAGTCTGAGACAGGAGGATCGTTTGAGCCCAGGAGTTAAAGGTTACAGTGAGCTATGATCACACCACTGCACTTAAGCCTGGGCAACAACAGAGCAAGACCCTGTCTCTAAAAAGAAGAAGAAAAAAGACAAAGGAAAGAAGAAGAAGAAGAAGAAGAAGAGGAAGAAGAAGAGGAGGAGGAGGAGGAGGAGATGAGCTCTTTGTTATTTTTTACAACTGCATGTGAATCTACAGTCATTTCAAAATAAAAAGTTTAATTTTTAAAAAAGAAAGAGTATAATTTTTTAAGGAAAAAGAAAACTTACCTTAAATGTTTTTCGTAAGAGTGGTAGTCAGACATAACATATACAATGAAATTAAATTGAGCAAGATAAATTCAGTTGGTAACCCATAAAACATATATTTCAGTATATACAATCAACTAACTTAGAATATTCAAAGAATCTATCACCTAGGGCAACAGGCTTGTAAATTGAAGACATCTCAGAGTTCTAGAACAAATTCCAAAAAGTCTAAGCTAATTGCTTCACAAGCAAGTCACAAAATCTTCAGAATTCTATTGGAAAATAAACTCTGGAGTTGTTTGAAGTTAGAAGAAGAATTTTTATGAACCAAAGTAGACAGTGTGTTAAAGAAATGCAACATTTTGAGACAAACTTCTGGAGTACTAGTCTGAATTGGAAAGGACTGATAACATCTCTTTCAACTCATAGCTGATTCAGGTGACAGTCTTTCAATAGTTCCTGCACATTTTTAGAGCACCTTCATAAATTAAAATTTTCAAGATATAGCTTAGTTAGCTTCTCTTAAAACCCTGACATTGATTAGACCCTAAATCATTTTCCCAAAAGTCAGGATGCAAGAAAGGTGGGGAGGGATGGGGAATTTAATTTTACCCCCCAATGAAAGGCAGTGTTTGGTGGTGGTAAGAGAACTAATATAATATAGCGAAAAGAGCTTGGATTTTACAGGCAGAGAGATCTAGGTTCAAATCCAGATTCTTCCACTTCCATGGTCATATAACTTTGGGCAATTTACATCTGAGTTTCAGTTTCCTCACCTGCAAAATGAGTATACTATCACCTATTTGAAAGAATTTTAAAGGGCTTAGAACATAATAGGCACTTGCTAAATAGTAAGTATTATCTTTATTCACCTGTGCATATTTAATTTTGACAGATACTGCCAGATTGTCCTTTAAACTAGATGTACTAATTTGCATTTGCACCCAAAATGTAGGAAAATACCCATTATCCCATACCCACATTTTAGTTTTTGTTAATTTGATGCATAAAAATAATAATCCACTGATATTTTAATTTGCATTTTCCTGATTATTAATAAGACTAAACAATTTTCATGTGTTTATTATCCATTTGTATTTCTGTTATTTGTTTATAATCATTGCCCATATTTATAAATTGGGTTGTATGTTTGCTTATTTATATGTAAGAATGCTTTATATATTTTGGATAATGATACTTTGTTATCTATGCTGTTTTTTATTTATGTATTTTAATTTCTTTGGGGTCATAGACATTTTAAATGTTAATGTGGTTAAATTTGGCACCTTTTCCTTTGTTGTTATTGGTTTATATCTTGTTTAGAAGGTCCTTCTCCTCCCCAAGATTATGCTAGTATTCTCCCAGATGTTTTTAGTACATTCTTTTATAGTAAATGCTTTTTCTGTTGAGTTATACTTTATTTTTGGTAGGACTTAAGAATTAAGAATTGCTGAAATATGCAATTGTCTCAATGCTATCTATTAAATTTTCCATATAATAAACATATTTTGCCTGTCAACACCCCTCCTTGAGGATATCATCTCTGCCCCAACTCCAGTCCCTAGTGGGGTGGCAATCTTGACACTCTGCCTCTGTGGCTATAAGGATGACCATATATTTTAATATAAGAATATTAAGAAAGGAAGTCTTTATTCTTTTATATCAAGAGCTAGCAGTAGTTGTTTTCCTACCAAAGGAAGAGAGAATGCCCATGAAGACCAACATGGAGAGATAGTGTCCTAATCACATTCAATTCCTGGAACTAGCCATGCCTGTCCCTTAAAGCTCTGAGTTAAATGAGCCACTACACTTCTTTTTTTAAAAATTAAGTATATTATTTGTAAAGCTAACATCATAAAATGTATGAATATCTTTAAAGTTAAATGTATATACTACATGTTAGGGTTGATCGTACTTAAATGTTACCCCATTACTGGAGTAAGGAATGAACGGAGAAGAGAGCGACTGTGGTCTAATACTTAGCAGAGTGCCTGGTTTAGACTAGTTGCTGTATATTTTTGTAAAATAATTAATAAGTGAATGAATGACAAATGAATAGATTCGTAAAAAATTAAATAAGGAATACTTTTAAAACAAAATTAAGTAAGATAATTAGTAAAATTTCTAAGTGTGAAAATAATAAAAAATAAATAATTTTTTAAGTGACAGAATTTACCATATGAAATAACACCATTTGGAGTTTCTAATTAAGTGACAAATAGAGCATAGTTTTGGTGTAGATATCTTATCTCTTTTCATGAGAAAATTGGTAAAGCCTTTATCCAGGAATGGCTTGAGAGATCTAAGTTTCAGAGCATTTAAAACCAAATGTAAAAATAGACAAATGAGACTATATCAAACTTAAAAACTTCTGTGTATCAAAGGAAACGATCAACAGAGTGGAAAGGTGATCCTTGGAATGGGAGAGAATATTTGCAAATCATGTATCTGATACGGGGTTAATATCCAGAATATATAAGGAACTCCTACAACTCAACAACAGAAAAACAAATAACCAAATTTAAAATGGACAGTTCTCCAAAGAAGATTTACAAATGGCCAACAAGCATATGAAAAGATGCTCAACATCACTAATCATAAGAGAAATGCTAATAAAAACCACAATGAGTTAGCACCTCACACTCATTAGGATGGCCACTATCAAAGCAACAGAAAATAACAAGTGTTGACAAAAATGTGGAGAAATTGAAACCCTTGTGCACTGTTGGTGGGAATGTAAAATGATGTAGCCATTGTGGAAAACAGTATGGAGTTTCCTGAAAAAATTAAAAATAAAATTACCATATGATCCAGCAATGCCACTGGTATATATCCAAAAGAATTCAAAGCAGGATCTCAAAGAGATTTTGCACACTTATGTTCATTGCAGCATTATTCACAATAGCCAGGAGGTGGAAACAACACAAATGTCCTTAGACAGATGAATGGATAAAGAAACTGTGGTATATACATATAGCAGAATATTATGCAGCCTTAATAAAGAAAGAAATCCTGTCACATGCTGCAACATGGGTGAACTTTGAGGACATTATGCTAAATGAAATGAGCCACTTGCAAAAGGACAAATACTGTATAATTCCACTCATGTAAAGCATCTAAAGTAATCAAAATCATGGAAACAGAAAGTAGAAAGGGCCTGGGAGAGTGAGGGTGGGCAGGAAGATTAGTGTTTAATGGGTATAGAAGTTCAGTTTTACAAGAGGAAAAAGTTCTGGAGACCTGTTGCACAACAATGTAAATATACTTAATACTACTTAACCGTATGTTTAAAAAATGGTTGATTATAAAATTAATGTTATGTGCTTTTTTTCTACAATTAAAAAAATGAGAAAAACTCAATTATAGGAAATGTAGATTCAACTGTCTGTAATTGCTTAAAGTTTGATCTTTGACATCTTCATTTACATTATTTTTAGATCAACTAATATTAATTTAAATAATTAACTGCATTTAGTACTTTAAACAAACTTAAGTACAGTTTCATACACTTACACAAATTAGAAATTTCCTGCCATTGACACTCTTCTGCTATGTTTTATTGTCCTATAGTTGTCACAGTTTACATAAAAGCCTTTTATTCTTTGGAGCAAGGTAATAAATCCATTTAATGTCAGCCCAGACACATTTCTTTTTAAACTTATGTTAGTTTCTGTAGTTTACAAATGAGAGTCTTGACTACATAGATTATCTTTTCCCACTGCTTTGAAATTCAACATTTATCATATGCTATTTTAATATGCTAATTATATATACTAATTTCCTTATTTACATTAGCTGTTTCAGCATTCAATTCAATTAATATAATTTTGCCTGTTTCTACTAGATTACTATACAATTTTAATTACTATAGCTTTAAATTTATTTAATATTGGTAGGGAACATACATATCTACTTTTTCATCATTTTCTTGGTAATTCTTATAGATTGATTCACACTGATGAAGTATTAGAATCATCTTGGCAAGTTCTATAACTGAGATTTTAACTGGAATTTCATTGAATTATAGATTAATTTGGTGTGGTTTGATATCTTTACAAAATTTTCACCCAAGAAAATTTAATGTCCTATATTTTCTTTATTAATGTTTCATTGGCCATGTTCATTTCTTACTAGATTAATTCTTTATGTACTGGGTAGTTTCTGATATAAATGTGAATGGCATCTCTTTAAGATTACACTTTTTAGTTAGCCAATATTTTTGTATAGTGTTATACAATACTGTGTATAGTATTTGTATGTTGATCTTATATTGGTCCACTTTCCTAAACTCTCTTATTCTTAATTTTTCAGGTAATTCTCTTTAATTTTTTAAAGATAAGTGATCATATCAAGCACAATTTTGTTTCCTGACTTCTAATATTTCTACCTGTTGTTTCTTTTTCTAATCTTGGCTTAAACTGCTTATGTAGTCTTTGATAGCAGCAGTGAGAAGAGGCATTCTTGTCTTGTTACGGATTCTAATGGATATTCTATTAATGTTTGAACTTTAAATGCAATGCATGCTGTAGGAAGGCCCTTTTTTTCCTATTCCTAGTTTGTTAAAAGATTTATTTTAAAATCAGAAATGAGGTTGATTTTTATCAAATACTGGTCCCTGAGGAGAAAAATCATATGGTTTTTCTCCTATAAATTGTTTATATAATGAATTACATGAATAGATTTTCTAATGTTGAACCATCTTTATATTCCTATATAATTCCTGCTAGGCTTTATTAAACAGGATTTGCTATAATTTATTTATTTAGGAATTTTGCATATGTGTTTATAATGAAATTGGCCTCTAAATTTGGTATAATTCACATGTAAATGTTGCCTTGGTGCTTTTTATAAGTAGATTTTTTATTACTTTTTTAAAATAAACTTTTCATTTTGTTATAATTGTAGATTTATAGAAAAGTTACAAAGGTATTACAAAGAGTGCCTATATACCCCTCATTCACTTTCCTCCCTTGTTAACATCTTACATTACCATAGTACATTTGCCAAAACTATGAAACCAACATTAGTACATTACTATTAACTAAACTCCAGACTTTATTTGGATTTCACCAGTTTTTCCATTAATAAACTTTTTCTGTTTCAAGATTCAGTACAGAGCACCACACTTCATGTAGTTGTCATGTCTCTCCAGTTTCCTCAGGTTTTTGACAGTTTCTCAGATTTTCCTTGTTTTGTTGTTTTTAACATGACCTTGATAGTCTTGATGAATACTGGCCAGGTACCCTGCAGAATGTCCCCTAATCTGTGTTTGTCTGATCGCTTTCCCATGATTAGATTTGGGTTATGAGCTTTTCGGAAAAATACAACAGAGGTGAAGTGCCCTTCTCAACACATCGTATCAGGGCTTCCCTCAACTCTGTGTGTGTGTGTGTGTGTGTGTGTGTGTGTGCACGTGCGCATGTGTGTGTATTGGGGGGGAATTAAACTCCACGTCTTGGATTGGAAAAGTATCTACGTACATTTCTTGGAATTCTTCTGTAAGAAGGATTTTTCTCTTCTCTCCCATTTATTTATATCATTGACTTATATCAGTGTAAACTCACATGTATTTATTTTTTATTTTGGGTTATAATCCAATAACCCAATATTATGTTATTTATTTTTTTGTTCAAATTGTTCTCACCTTGGCCATTGAGAACTCTTTTCTGGGGCTCAAGCAATCCTCCCATCTCAGCCTCCCAAGTGGCTGGGACTTACAGGTATACACCACCACACCTGGCTAATTATTTTTAAATTATTTTTTGCAGAAATGGAGTCTCGCTGTACTGCCCGGGCTGGTCTCAAACTCCTAGGCTCAAGGGATCTCCTGCCTCGGCTTCCCAAAGTGCTGGGGTTACAGGTGTGAGCCACCATGCCCAGCCCTCCTGTGTCCCTTTGACATGCCGCCATCCTTTTGTTTTTTGAGCACTTTCCTACTTTTTAGTACCCAAGATGTTCCAGGCTTATCTTGTATTTTTCCTGCCCCACTCCTAGACTCTACCATTTCTCCAAGAAGTCATGCTTATTTTACTGGAGAATGATATTTAGAAACCAAGGTCTGGGCACTGGGTATAGGTGTCGCTACTGTGTACAGGCTCTCTCAACAGATGGTGGGGCCTTGGGAAGGTGATTAAGTCATGAGGGCAGAGCCCTCATACATGGGATTAGTACCCTTTATAAAAGAGGTCCCAGAGAGTTGCCTTGCCACTCCCACCATGTAAGGACATGGCTAGAACCAGAAAGCAGGCCCTCACCAGACCGAATCTGCTGGCACCTTGATCTTGGACTTCTTAGCCTGTAGAACTGTGAGAAATAGATTTCTGTTGTTTATAAGCCACCCAGTCTAAGGTATTTTGTTATAGCAGCCCAAATAGACTAAGACAACGTATGTATACAAACCCATGTATACACACATATCTTTATTCTGATACAGTTGATTCTGTATATATCCATTTGCATATATATTTTGCTAAATATAGTTTTATATTGATATCTCTGACTCTATTCTAGTATGAGAGAGTTCATTCTAGCCTTCCTTTCTTGCTTATACATAAAGGAACTTCTCTTTTCAACAGTGAGAAACCTGGCTCTCATCATCTACTATCCATTTACTTATTTATTCAATCCCAATATAAATGCAAAGCAGTTTTAGCATTGCTAATTTGCACCATCCCCTGAAGAACAAATTTGCCAACTAGAGTACCATGTTTTGTACCGTTCATTTTGTTTTCAGCTTTACAGTTTCCAGTCAAAATATCATTTTCCAAAGTTACTGAGGTCAGTTTCTTTTTTCTCCTGCCCCCTTCACTGTGATGACATTTTACATTTGTAATACAGTTAGAGTCATTTGTCACCATCTGCATTACTTCTTGATTCCCCAACATCCTGTTTTATTTTATTTATTTTACATTGATTTTTTTTAAATTTCAGAATATTATGGGGGTACAAACGCTTTGGTTACATAAATTGCCTTTGCACTGCCCAAGTCAGAGCTACAAGCGTGCCCATCCCCCAGACAGTGCGCACCACACCCATTAGGTGTGAATTTACCCATCCCCTCCTCTCCCTCCCACCTACCCGACACCCTATGAATGTTACTTCCCATATGTGCACATAAGTGTTGATCAATTAGTACCAATTTAATGGTGAGTACATGTGGTGTTTGTTTTTCCATTCTTGTGATACTTCACCTAGAAGAATGGGCTCCAGCTCCATCCAGGATAATACAAGAGGTATTAGTTCACCATTGTTTTTTATGGCTGAGTAGTACTCCATGGTATATATATACCTCATTTTATTAACCCACTCATGTATTGATGGGCACTTGAGTTTTTTCCACATCTTTGCAATTGTGAATTGTGCTGCTATAAACATTTGAATGACGATTTCTTTTTTACAGAATGTCTTTTTTTCCTGTGGGTAAATACCCAGTAGTGGGATTGCTGGATCAAATGGTAGTTTACTTTTAGCTCTTTGAGGTATCTCCATATAACTTTCCATAGAGGCTATACTAGTTTGCAATCCCACCAGCAGTGTATGAGTGTTCCTATCTCTCTGCATCCATGCCAACATTTGTTGTTTTGGGACCTTTTGGTAAAAGCCAATCTCATTGGATTTAAGTGATATCTCATTGTGGTTTTGATTTGCATTTCCCTGATGATTAGAGATGTTGAGCAATTTTTCATATGTTTTTTGGCCATTATTCTGTCTTCTTTTGAAAAGTTCCTGTTCATGTCCTTTGCCCACTTTTTAATGGGGTTGTTTGATTTTTTCTTGTTGATTTTCCTGAGTTTTATATAGATTCTAGTTATCAGCCCTTTATCAGATGTGTAGCATACAAATATTTTCTCCAATTCCATAGGTTGTCTGTTCATTCTAACTATCACTCTTTGCTGACAATAAGATATTATATCTAGAAAACCCCAAAGATTCAACCAAGAGACTCCTGGAATTGTTAAATGAATTCAGCAAAGTCTTAGGCTACAAAATCAATGCACACAAATCAGTAGCTTTCATATACTGCAATAACAGTGAAGCCAAGAATCAAATCAAAGACACAATAACTTTCATGATAGCATCAAAGAAAATAAAATATTTAGGAATATATTTAACTAAGGAGGTAAGCGACCTATATAGAAAGAACTATGAAACAATGAGAAAAGAAATTGCAGAGGATGTAAACAGATGGAAAACCATACCATGCTCATGGATTGGCAGAATCAATATTGTTAAAAGGTCTATACTACCCAAAGTGATCTACAGATTCAATGCAATCCCTATTAAAATACCAACATCATTTTTCACAGATCTAGAAAAAATAATTGTATGCTTTGTGTGGAACCAGAGAAGACCCCGTCTAGCCAAAGCAACCTTAAGCAAAAAGAACAAATTGGGAGGCATCAATTTACCAGACTTCAAGCTATACTGCAAGGCCATAGTAATCAAAACAGTATGCTACTGGCACGAGAACAGAGACACAGACCAATGGAACAGGACTGAGAACCCAGTTATAAAACCATCCTCATATTGTCATCTGATCTTTGGCAAAGTAGACAAAAACATACACTGGGGAAAAGAATCCCTATTCAATAAATAGTGATGGGAAAATTGGATAGCCACATGTAGAAGACTGAAATGGGATCCACACCTCTCACCTCTCACAAAAAATCAACTCATGATGGATAACAGACTTAAACTAAGGCATGAAACCATAAATATTCTAGAAGAAAATATTGGAAAAACTCTTACAGACATCAGCCTAGACAAAGAATTTAAGAAGAAGATCCCAAAAGCAATCACAGCAGCAACAAAAATAAATAAATGGGACCTGATCAAATTAAAAAGCTTCTGCACAGCCAAGGAAACTATCATTAGAGTGAGCAGACAACCTACAGAATGGGAGAAAATATTTGCATGCTACACATCTGATAAAAATCCTTTAAATTATTGTCTGTTGAAGTTTTCTCATTCCACTTGAGTCAGTTTTGCAAAAGTAAACTCCCCTGTATGCCACCATCATTTTTCCAGACTGCTTATTCCAGATTGCTTATTATTATTGTTTCGTATCTTAATTTTTCACTTAATATCACACTGCTTATACAACCTATATATCTACCTTATTACTTTAAATGACTAAAATGTTTTTTATTTTAGTAATAAGAGCCAATACTTTTATTGCAAGGTTCTGTATTAGTGCCTTAATATATTACCTCATTTAATCCTCATAACAATCCCATGAGGTAGATAGGATTACTATATATATTTTATATATGAGAAAACTAAGGCACGAAGGAGCTAAATGTGTAGTTTAAGGACACCTAGCAATCAAGTGGTAGACCTTGGTTTTGAACAAATGTGGACTGACTCTGGAGTCTGTGCTGCTAACCCACTAAACTCTGTCTCTCATTGTGAAACTGTACAACAATCAATTAATCAATGCCCTGTTAAGAATGTTCTTTATTGGTTATTTACAGTTTGCTTTTTTGGAAAATTAAAGCTACACCTATATAGTCCCCCTAAAATTCAGTCTGCACAGAGGAGTATAAAATGAAAAATAAGTCATCCTTCCCCACCACAACCACACTACCAGTCTCACCTCTCCAAGATAACTACTTTTAACAGTTTGCTTTATAGTTCTTCTAGTAAGCCTCTTTACAGTTTTATATTATGTAGTTGAAACTCTATTTGACTTCAACTTGATTTATCAACTTTAGGTACAATGTGTTGATATCACACCCTGAAAGATGAATAATTTAGAGTATTTATAATACTTCAAACCTTCCTTCTACAAATTTTCTTCTCAGTTTATTAAACATATTATTTTTAATTTTTCTAATGGTTATCTGTAAGGCTTTTTAGTAATATGTTTAAAATATTTAAACCACCAATAATGTATGGTGTCTATCAATTTCCTACTATGAAAGATTTAAAAAAAATTTTTTTGAATGTGTTTCATTTTCCTGTCCTCTGCATCTAAATTTTTGTTATTCATATATTATAATTTCTTTGTCAAGGTTTATAACACTTACATTCTGTTATATTATTGTAGTTAAATCTTTTAATTATTTTTTTTACAGGTTAAGTCTATGTTAACTCCAAGAAAATTTCATTTATAATATTACGAAGATTTAAGTATTAATCACTGTTGACTCAAATAGTGTACATAATAGGTCCATGAAAAGTAAATGTTACACTTCTGCTTCTAGCCAAAGTAGAGTTACAGGACCCTAATTTACCTCTCTGCCTTAAACAATGAGAAACCCAGACAAACTATATGGAAAAGTGGTTTTTCAGACATTGGAACAAAGGCAGCATGGGACTGATTCCTTAGAGAAGGGGACTGTTTGGGGAGCCCCCAGCCAAAATAAGGTTCTAGTACCAGAACAACTAGCAACCCTACTCTAATGGGAAACGAAGGAAAGCTAGACATGAGTATCTTTCATGAGATACTTCTTTTATCTGGAAGATGGCCTAAGGCCTAGTTATCTGACCTGAGACCAGGTGGTCCCTTACACAGGAAACTTGTTCATACTGGCAGATGCCCTTGTGGCTCTTGTCTGACTTGTGTCTAGTTTATGCCTTTCTGACCATCACTCTGAGTCTGGGAGCTTGACCTTTTGTTCTCCCCAGCATCCCAGGAAAAATCTGGCCTGGAGTAGCCCCTAGTTCTTTAGATGGAAGGTGCAAAATTAATACACCACCACAGTAGGGAACAAGTTCAAAGAGTTTTACTTACAGATCCTAGGCAAGGAGGGCACAGTGAGTTGGTAAGGCAGTCTTCAGTCACACAAGGCAGGAATAAAGAGTCAGGCAAAGAGAGAGAGTGAAGAGCATGTAGCAACTAGCAGTATATATGAGAGAATAGGGAGTGGGTTACTTTAAGTTTCTGGGCAAATTCCTGAATGGTTGATTTAAGGGAAGTAGTGGGAAAGCAGGGACTCCAGTCTGCCAGGCAGGAGAGGCACATCTAAGTTCTTACCTCTGGCCACCAGCTTGAGCCATTTGGGTGTGGTATAGAACTAGAAACTGTGTCAACGGTGACCAAGCCCTGCTGCTGGTATGAGAAAGTTAAACTTGTATTCAAAATGGATGCTGGGGCAACATAAAATTATAAGAATTCACTACAGAGACAAACAAAGTGAGCCCTATAATTGTATCAGTTTACTGCCTGAAGGCAGCAGCATCATGAGGGTGAACTGAAATAGAGCTTTGGAGGTCTCAGTAGATTAAAGAGACAGAGATTGGAGTTTGGTAGGCAGAGACAGAATTTGTGGAATAGAGTACCAGAAGGGAAGAAACTACAGAAGCAAGAAATCTCCAGATAACTCTGGAGTCTTTAGCTGAGTATTGATTTGAGCAGGAAATTACTGAAGCCAAGGGAAAGAACCACTGGAAAGGAGTAGGCAGAAAATTATATGAACTCATACAGGACCACCAATAATTCATATTACCATCAGCCAGAATGGAAAGACTCATAACATATATGACAGCAAGTAGAATCTTTAGAAGGGCATCATCTTAGTAGAGAGCTAAGTCAGCTCCTCTAAACCTTCACTAAAGGCTTCTCTGAACAATCCTCCCTCAATAAATCTTAAAAGCAAACAACCTAACTGATTACAAATAATTTAAATGTGTACCAGAGCACAATCAAACACTATTTTAAAGAAGAAAACAAAACCTAGCAACCAAAAACAAAAATACCTACAATTCCTACCATCCAATAAAAGATTACCAGGCATACCAAAAAGCAATAAAATATGACTCATAATGCTGGGAAAAAAATCATTCAATAGAAAAAGAAGTTACAGAGATGATGGAACAAACAGAAAAGGATGTTAAAAGAGCTATTATAAATACAGTCCACATATTCAAGAAGGTAGAGGAAACATGAGTAGGAAGAGGGGAGAAATGGAAGGTATAACTAGTTCAAATGGAATTTTTAGAGAAGAAAAATACAATATTTGAAATGAATAATCGTTAAGGGATTAACAAAATATTAAATGCTGCAGAAAATAAAATCAGTGAACCTGAAGACATAGGATTAGGAGCTATACAAAATGAAGCACACAGAGAAAAAAGATTTAAAAAAATAAATAAAGCATCAGTAACTTATGTGAAAATACCAAGTGGTACATATTACAATATGTAATTGTAATCTCAGAGAGAGAAGAAACTGAAAAAAAAATTTTTTGAAGAAATAATGGCCACAATGTTTTCAAATTTGATGAAAACCATAAACCCACAGAGAAGCTCAGTAAATCCCAAGGGGAATGAACCTAAAGAAAACCATACTAAGGCATATCATAATCATATATTGCTGAGAACCAAAGATAAAGAGAAAAATCTTAAGAGTACCCAGGGGGGCAAAAGGCACATCATTTTCAGGGGAACAAATATAAGAAAAACAGCAGAGTTCTTATTAGAGACTATGCAAGGCAGATGACTATGGAGTGACATCTTTAAAGTAATGAAAGAAAAAAAACCTGTTAACTTAGAATTCTTTAACCAGTGATAACATCTTTCAAAATGAAGATAAAATGAAGACCTTTTCAGCAAACAAAAATGGAGAGAATTAGTTGCAAGCAGACCTGCACAATAAGAAATGTTAAAGGGAAATGACATCAACAAAATGACAAACTAGGAAGTTCCAAGCTCTTGTTCCCCTGAGAAACATTTAAAAAAAACAACCAGAAGCTGTCTGAACCGACTTTGTAGGAGCTCTGAAAAACAATCAAAGGTTTACAGCAACCAAGCAAACACCCAATCAAGAAAAAACCATCTTCAAAAGAGTAGGGAAGTTTCTTGGCATTTTTATTCACCCTTTACTCCACCCCCTTCCAGATACAGCAGTACTGCTGGTCTTGAGCAGTGGGAGCCCAGCTCCCAGTTCCCTTCATGGAACTGAAGGGAGCATAACCTTACTTGCAAATTATTGTGTATGTCTATTCTAACCTGGCTAGGCAGGGGATACCTGAAAGACTGACTTGCTTGTCTTTATCTCACGTAACTTGGAATGTAGACAGGAAAAGCAGTGAACACTGGCCATAAAAGCTACAAGGGGACTACAAACCCACAGATAACTGGGTCAGGAGATTCTGGAAGAAGATGCACAATACATCATCTAAGGTCCAAAGGAGCTAGTTTTTTGTTTATAAATTCAGTCTCAACTTGTTATAAGTCTATTCAGATTGTCTGTTTCTTCTTGAGTCAGTTATGGTAGTTTGCTTCTTTGAGGGATTCATCTATTTCATCTAAGTTATCCAACTTGTTTGTGTACAAATGTTCATAGTATTCTCTTATAATCCTTGTTATCTCTATAAAATCAGTAGTAATATCCTGCTTCCATTTCTGATTTTAGTAATTTAAGTCTTTTTTTCTCAGTTTAGCTAAAGGTTTGTTAATTTTGTTGATCTTTTCAAAGAACCAACTTTTGGTTTCATTGATATTCTCTATTGTCTTTCTATTCTCTACTTCATTTACCTCCACTCTAATCTTTATTATTTCCTTTCTTCTGTTAGCTTTGGGTTTAGTTTGCTCTTCTTATTCTAATTCCTTAAGGGATAAAGTTAGGTTGTTAATTTGAGATCTTTCTCTTTTTTAATGTAAATGCTTATAGCCATATATTTATCTCTTAGCACTGATTTTTCTGCATCCCATAAGTTTTGGCATGTTGTATTTTCATTTGTCTCAAGGTATTTTCTAATTTCCCTTGTAATTTCTTCTATGGTTGTTTAAGAATTTTTTATTTATACAAGATGATAGGTAGAAAAAGAATTTTTTGTTTAATTTGTTGCTTCTCAGGCCCACCTGATTTCTGATGTTTAAAGCTGGTTTTCCTGATTGGGTTTTTCCATTAAGTCAATTCTGTCTACTTTCATAGTTTCTGAATTTTCTCAAACTTTCTGGATCCTGGTATCTTACCTTACTGATTTCCAGCATTGCCATGAGTTCTTTCTTTTTGAAATAATATTTTCTGTTAATATACAGAACCTTGGGAGGTAGGGGAGTAGACCCACACGTGCAGCTCCTGTATTGGTTTGTTGTGTTGTCTTTTCCTAGCTTCATAAGATGAATACCTAGACGATTTCCCCCAATATAACTTTACTGAAGTTTTTATTTACAAAAGTAATATATGGTTATCTAATCAATAATAATACAGAAAATAAAAATTAATAGTGCCCTCCTTCCTCTCCTCCAGAAGTCCTCCCTTGAGAAAATAATGTTAGTATTTTGAATCCATTCACACATTTTTCCATGCTTATATTAGGGGACAGTCTTTGTTTTGTTTTTTACAAAAATGAAATCATATTTTTCTACTATTGGTTCTTCTACTTCTTTATCATACGTGTTTCATTTATTTATGTTTTTTATTTTCTATTTCTTTAAAGCAATGAAGTTTCAAATGTTAGAATTTAAACTGTTTTTAAGGGAGATTTTGGGAAATTCAGGCAAAGAAAAACAAAATGAACAAAAAAATATGTGTGGAAGTACAAGATGTATTTCAAGAATTCGGAGTTAGACACATTTGGCTGGAGGAGAAAACTATACTGCAGAATATTAAGAAACTTGCAGAGACAATTTAGTCAGTGTGTGACGGCAATGAATAACAGCAAAAGTAGGAAGCCATTGAAGATTTAAGAATTAGGGTCATGTTATTAACTGCCTAATAATAATGAAACCCTAAAATAATCCAAAAGTATCTCTTTTAAAAATATCACTCATTGAATCATTATTTAAATTAACTTGATATACAATGAACCCTCTACAGACTAAAGGACATAATGTATAGGAAAGTGGTTTGAAGTACTGAGTGTTCTATAAAGAGATGGTGTCAAGTTTTCTCTGTATGAGTTGGTAGTGCGTATGCACATTATGATGCTTCTAAAGCCACTCAGTCTCCCTCACTGCTGTCTTGATAGCTGTCTTGATTGTAGTGGAATGAGTATCTGATGAAAACTTAGGACACCTAAGATTTAGGCTACTAATCTTCTGGGTTACTTGGGGCAAGGAACTTCAGCTTCAGGTTCTTGTGTAAATTAAGAACTAGGACTGGATTATCTCTAATGTGCCTTCATGTCTAAAAATTCAATGATTCTGTGATTCTATAATTGCTCCTATAATATAAAGCTTGATTTAGCACGAATGTTTTTTTAGGCTTTTTTTTTATTTTCGAGACAGGGCCTTGCTTTGTCACCCAGGCTAGAGTGCAGTGGCATCATCATAGCTCACTGCAACCTTCGACTCCTGGGCTCAAGCAATCCTCCAGCCTCAGTTTCCCAAGTAGCCGGAACTACAGGCATGCACCACCACGCCCAGCTAATTTTTCTATTTTTTGTAGAGATGGGGTCTCGCTCTTGCTCAGGCTGGTCTTGAACTCCTGGCCTCAAGCAATCCTCCCACCTTGGCCTCCCAAAGTGCTGGGATTACAGGCATGAGCCACCGCACCCAGCCAGGCAGTTTTAAGTATTCATTTAACAATGACAGGTTCACAATCATTGACAATGCTATTTCAATATAATATCAGCTGCCATTTATTATCTAAAGGCATTTTACAACCTTTTAAAGTCAGATTACATTTATTCTGACAATACTATTTCATTTCTACTTTTGTTTCTTCTTGAAGTTGCTGTGTATTATTTTGACTTTACAAATTCAATAGGGTGAATATTAAAATACCAAGGAAGCTAATATTTTTATATATACACATATTTCTTTGATAATTGGCAAAGTATAGTAGTTATGAGAAGAATATTTATTTAGGTTTTAAAAATTTTTACATGTTTAATAACTATTGAAAAAATAAAATGATCTTGGGAAATATCCTATAAGTAGTCTAAAATTAAAACTTCTTTTTTTATAAGGTGGCTTTTTCACCAAAAGAATACAATTCACCATATATCAGACCAGAATATATAGAATTCAAGCCAAAAGTTCAGGTGAGTCCTGAGTTATCCTACCCCAATATCAATTATATTTAATCACTAGGTTTCTTCAATACTTCATGTAATTTAGTAGTTCCAAAACTAAGCTACTCATTAGAAACACCTGGTTATCTTAAAAAAATACATATTTCTTAGATCCACTTTCAACCTAATGAATTTCAACATAGAAATGGAAGGTGGGAATCTGTATTTCTCAAAAAAAAAACCCAGGAGATTCTTAATCTGTCCTCTGGGTATCCACTAGAATTTAAAAACCAGTTATAATAAATTGTATCCATTAAAATGAACTTTGAACTACTAAGTTGAAATAAAATAAAACAAATATTGGGCTGATTTTTCTACATTTTGCTTTTTTCAGTTGGATAATCAGAAGTTCTATGAACAAAGGGTTTGATAAGAAACTTCATTTTGAAGGCTGATTCAATGATAGAATAGCCTGATCCCAGAGCTACAAAACTGCCTGTGGACATTACACTGAAATTTCATTGTGATACCAAGTTTTTAATACTGTTCTCCCTTAACCATTTCTGACGCACTAGATAGTGTGCATCAAAAAGCAGGATTCTACTGTGACATGTTAAGGCCTGGGTGCAGCTCATCACTGTTGTTGAAACTCTCAGACTCAAAGGCAGATGATATATGCCCCTAAGTCAGAGTTTAGAGAATATTTATGATACTTTTCATGGGATACATACTGCTTGCCTGCTTCTTTTTAAAAAAATTTCTACATTGCTACTAAAATGGTAAATATTTATATGGATAAGTTGGCTTTCTCCCTTTGTGGAAGGTAGGAGTATAAATAGATAAATTGACAGATTGCTCAAAAAAAATTAACTAGATAATTTATTATAAATTCAAAACCAATGCTACAGAATGTCTTACCTGTTCTTTAATGTTGCAGTTTCAGAAATTCAACAAGGACGGTTTTGATCCTTTTCTGAAGAATATAAAGGAAAAAATGTCAGTCAGAAAAAGGAAAGACCAAGATATATACAAATGTAGAAACATTTTAAGTGCAGAGGTTATAGAGCATGAAGACCAAGATCCTCCTTATCCAGCACGTTCAAAGACTGCAGCACCTACTAGTAAAACCTGGGCCCGTGATCCTAATAGCTTCACAATAAAGACTTTAGACACTAAAAATAAGTTAGCTCATGATCCTACTATCAACACAATAAAGCCTTCAGAAACTAAGAATGAGTTAGCCCATGAACCTACTATCAACTCAATAAAAACTTTAGACACGAAGAATAAGTTAGCCCATGATCCTACTATCAACAAAATAAAAGCTTTAGACACACAGAATAAATTAAAAGAAAACCTACCAAGTGTATCTTTACCATGCTTCAAAGGAGAATCATCAGTGACTGGAAATGCAAATACAAGTCGCCTTTCAAAGTCATTAAGTCTTAGCTCCCATATAGAAAATCTAAAACAATCAATGATACTCAGGTCAATTTTAAGTAAAAATCTGCAAGACCTTTCAGACAAATTATTTTCTAAACCAGAAGTTGGTATGAACACTGAAGCAAGAAAAAAAAGTAGTTCTCCACTTCTAAGCATTCATGATAAACCATCAAGTACTATGGAAGAAAAAGTATTGGAAAAAATTCAAGATTTAAACAGCCAGTTTTCAGAAAAAGACATTTTAAATTCAAAGGCTCTTTTAAGTCAAATAATTAGAAATATTCCTGCAGATTCACTTTCAGAAGGTGGACCAGGAAAATCTCTAGAGGTAGAAGAACATGTCTCTGAAAAACACTTAGAGGCTGATACGATAGATTTTCCAATGAAAAAAAAGAGTAGTTTCAAAAAGAAACATTTAATAAGTGAAGTATCTAGCCCCAAATCAGGTTTACGTGGCAGTGTACATGACTATGTTATAAACCAAATATTCACTGCACCGAACTTCTCAAAATTGGAGATAGGAGTGAAAGAGCCAAGAGAAACACAGATGAATTTGCAGGGTCAATTACCCATACCTTGGGAGAGAAGTTTATCTTCACATATTCTAGTTCACTATGAAAATGATGATGAAATAGAATTGCCACAGCCGAAATCTGTTATAAGCCAGATAATAGAAGCATTTCCTATAGACACTCTTTTAGAATCTGGGATAATCAAAGTGATAGAATTAGATAAAGAACACCAGATGAATTCTTTGCTGAGTACAGAGATAGCCTTTCCTGAAGAAAAGCTAAAGGATTCTACAAAGGATTATTCAGAAATCAAAAGCAAAATAGAACTTCTTTCAGAGCAGAATATACCCGTCATTTCCAAAGATAACACTTCTTCTATTAATAGAGTTAAACTTCCAGAGGAAGGCCAAAATATGCTACCACAAGGTTCAAGATATCATTCAACATCAGATAAAGAAACAGATTTGCCAAGTCATGGTCAGTGGCTTGATAGAGAAGAAAATGATTTAAGTTCTTCTTTAGAAAATTTAACTAAGTCAATAACGGGTAAACTTAGTGAGTCAGATGAAATAATGTTAAAATCCTTTTTAAAAAATATCTTTAATGCTTTTTTCGCATATAATCAGTCCGAAAGAAGAAAACAACCAGAAAAAGAATTGGAAAGACTAATTCAACATTCTTTTCCAAATGATACGGAACATCTTGAAGAAATCCAAGGGAATTTTGATAAAACAGACAAATTAGACAAAAAACCTATTTTGAATCCAAAGCTGCGTGTGTTTCTAGAAGAACTGTCAGAGTCAGAAGTAAAAAATTTAAAATCTGAGTTAAGTAAACAAATTCAGCATTACCTTGTAGAAAGACTTTCAGAATCAGGACATATCACCAGGGAGGACTTACCAAAAATCTATCAAAATTTGTATTTGATGAATGAGAAAGCAGAACCGAAAGGACAAAACATTTTTCAGGAGAAATATTCAGAAACTGTAAAGGAAATCATATCTTTTGTAAATGATTTTAATCATCATTTCATAGATCAACATTTAGAAATAAAGCTAAGATCCTTTTTAAATGAAATTCTCCAGAACTATTTTCTAAAAAACCTTTCAGAAAGCAGTTTATTTAATGAGACAGAATCTGAGACTATATACTCAAACATATCTTCTCTAAGAACTAAAAGTGCCTCAGTATCTTTTCATGAATTAGGACAAGATATTTCAAAGGGGAGTTTTGGTAGAAGGCTTGAAATAAACATGAAATATCCTTTAACTAAATCTCTACAAAACTATCTGATAGCTTTATCAGAAAATGAATTATTAAATCTAAAAGATGATTTAAGTAAACACCTCCAGAGGCTTTTTATAGAAAAACTTTCAAAATCAGGACTAGTGACAGAAAGGCAATTAGTGGGGATCAACCAGCACATAAATTTGCTTAATTCTAGTTCCACACCATTAAAATATATAAAGACAGATTTACCTTTTAGAGATGAAAATCACTTTATGGAGGAGTATTCAGAAAAGCAAAATAAATATCCAAAAATCGCTCAAAAAACCAGTTTACAAAAGGTTCCTGAGAATAAACTTAGAGAAACAGAATTGATCAGAGAGGAAGAAAAAGAATATTTTCCCCCCCACAATTTAAAAGAAAATTCACCAATAATTAGGGAACAAAAAAGTTATTACCCTATAGAAGAAGCTAAAACAGTAAGTTTCATGAAAGCACAGCCTTTTTCCAACAAAAATATCCAGGCAATTCCATTAAATAAATCATCAGAAAGACTTACAGATACATTGCCTATGAAACAAAGGAAAGAACATGGTTTCCTGCAGCTTCCTCAAGAAGAAAATTCTATTAGTAAAACAGAGATTCAAGACCCATATGATTGGGATAGTAAATCAAAAACAACTCAATCAAAAGCTAGCTTTGAAAGGACACTGAAAATGAAGCCACTTGAAAAAAAGGATCATATTAACATCTGTAAGTTGACTGGTCAGGAAAACCCTGAAGCAGTATCGTCATCATATCCAAGAATTCCTGATTGCAAAATGCCAAGGGAAGGTGAAGAATACTTAAACAGACTCACTTTCCCTTCTTGGCAGACTAATGCTTTAACTCATTTCAATTCAGAGACTAGGGAGAAATCAAAATTAGAAGACCAGTATTGTCAGAGATTGAAAGGAAATAACAACAATAATAAAAAACATTTAGTAACATTTGCACAATACAAGAAAGAAATACAAACTCATTATGTAAAACCAAATGAAATTTACAATGAAAAATATGCCAAGTTCCCTGAATCACAATTGTTCAAATATAAAGTTGTAGAAGATGAGAAAAACTCAAAGCCATCCCTCCTCCCAGAAGTATTGAAGACAGTAAATCTGAAACCCAAGATCAGAAAAGAAGGAGACCATGTTGCCAAACCAAAAAAGTCATTTAACAAGATAGTTAGGATACTACCAGCCACACTGCCTGCGACAAGAATTCATCTAAGGAAATCTGTTCCAAAGACATTGCTTCACTGGACTGCAAGAAAAACTATACATGTAATAATGTTTTTCTAAATGTTCTACTTCTGTATTTGGCAAAGTTCTGTAAATAATTTGCTTTAGGGTATATATGTCTGCATGCAAATATGTGTGTAACTTTAATTGCCCCCAAGAAATACAGACTTCCAAATTTAAAAATTTTCCTGAAACTTAAATATCACTTCACCTGATTTAAAATACAATGACAAAATGGGGTGTGGCGGGGAGAATGTTAACACACTCAGTACCTTTTTATGAAATAAATAAAGGGCGCCCTCTCTGGGGCATGAATTACAAAAAGGCGCCCTGTCCTCTGACAGACTCGAGCCAGAGCACACAGGCCTGCCTATGGTAAAATGGCTAGATTTTAGCCCTGCGTAAAACTAGCCAGAGGCTGTTGCAAGACACAACCTGTACAACCACTGGCAGTGGCCATATTCTGTGGAAACATAACTGGGATTTTCTTTTCACTGAGCTATAACTATAAATATATAGTTTTTTTTCACATAGCTGAGTTATCTTTGTTTCAGTAAATGAATATGAAGCTCCTACTATGTGCCAGTTATTCTGCTAAAAATTAGGGATATGCAAAATGTATAATCTATTGGATTATAAATTTCAAAATTTTAATTTAACTTCTAGTCTTTTCTTCTTTCACCACCACCCCTCTGCTATACCATGTGCTGAGAAACTTGGGAATTCAAATTTATTTTTAATGTTAACATAAAACATTTAGAAAGGTAAATATGCTGCTAGGCTTTGTATGGAAGCATTCGAAAGCAAAGTTAAAAGCTAGGAATGGAAAGGACTTACTTTAATTTTTTGAATTACTGGTCTTCTTTATTAGTATGCATAATAGTCATGATCTATAATTGGGAAAACTCATGAGTTCTAAAACTGATATTAAATTGATAATTTGATTTTGTATAATTCTACCTTTGAATAAGAAAATAAATCTAATTTCAGAATAGTTGCTTTGAATTTGTTTTCCACAGTAAAGCAAATTATTGGCTTTATAGCTGCAGGGTAAATATTATATAACTATATATTACATACAGTATATAGTATATAGATAAATATATTAGCTATATAATGGCAGGGTATAAATATCAATAGAGCTTATGCTCTCAATTTTGGAGTTTTCTTTTCTAAATTCAGTAATTTAGTATTGAGCAAGTGTGTGTATGCACACACATGTGTGTACACATTAGGAAAAAACAGTAGAAGATGGACTCCTAGTTTTTAGACAGAACTTTCTAAAGTTCATTTAGACAAATGGAATCTTTAACATTGCTTTTCAAACAAAAGCAAAATAAATATCCATTTATTTAAATAAATTATACCATTTAACATAAACACAAGAAAATTTTGTTTATGAACCTTAGAGAACAAGCCCAAGAAATTGTGTTTAGGTTAAATGGTAAAAGATCATATAGGATCTCAGAACTCTCATCCCAAAAGTAGGCAAGAGAAACAGAGTTCTCCTTATTTCCCTCTGTTAACCAACTGTTACTAAACTTTTCTCTCTAACGAAGTTGACAACAGTGAATTGAGTGGTAAGAGGGTGTTTGTCAAATGATCGGAAAGACTTACTCATCTGATTTTCTAAACTCCAGAAATCTCCCAAGGGAATCAAAACAGAAAAGAAAGAAATTGAGTTGTAGGAACACCCAGAAAAGTAACCAGTGTTGTGGTTCTCCATGCCCTTCCACTGGCACTCCAGTAATCAGTCATATCAACTGTGAAGCAAAAGTTATATATTACTCACTAACATAGCAGGAATTCTCTTAATGTGGCTTACATATTTGTTCTGTGTACATAAGAGGGAAGAGGAAGAATGTTTCCTTGCCTTCTCTAAAACCAGGCAAAAATGTAAAATGGGTAGAATTTGTCCTTAGACTCTTTATACCTTCTTTCTGGGAAATATTTTTCTGGCTGCCCTAATTACTAGTCCTGCCCAGTGTTCCCTGATTCCGCCAATTCTATTAATCCACTCCCATCTTGTCTCAAAATCAAAGCAGCCCATTCCCTTGGTGTAGCTATCTTTGCAAAGTGTTAAGGGATAAACTGCTCAAACTTCTGAGGAAACTAGTTTACACTATTTTGAGGATGACTAATAGATCCAAACCCTTTTAGGGGTACTTGTAGATTATTATATTTATAAAATGTAGCCATATTATAGAAAATTTGAAAAAAGAGAACATTTTTTATTATTTTGGTGTACATCCAATTATTTTTCTGAATGTTTTACTGGTTTACTCTTGGTTTGCACATAAAAATTTTTATTATTTTTAATGGAAACATGACAACCATATTCTTGGATCTGCACACATTCCCTCTATCTCTCTCTCTCTCCATATATATACAAAAGAAGATATTTATTAAATTAATTTTTTTTTTTGAGACAGAGTCTCTGTCACCTGGGCTAGAATGCAGTGGCATCATCATAGCTCACTGCAACCTCCAACTCCTGGGCTCAAGCAAGCCTCCTGCCTCAGCCTCCCAAGTAACTCGGACTACAGGCACATGCCACCACACCCAGCTAATTTTTTCTATTTTTAGTAGAGATGGGGGTCTCACTTTTTCTCAGTCTGGTCTCGAACTCCTGAGCTCAAGTGATTCCTCCCACCTCAGCCTCCCAGAGTGCTAGGATTACAGGTGGGAGCTACCGTGCCTGGCCTATATTTATTACATCAATTTTTAAAGGATGAAAGATCAAAGTTTGGTGATATGAAAAGTAAAACAAAAGAGTTCGTAATTTACATTTGGGATTAGGGGAGAGATATTTTGGCGGAGAGGAATTACAAAGTAGGCTGGCCAGCTTTTGGTAGAGTCTGACCGCTGAAGACAGCTCCCTTAAGTTTTTCTGGTTTCTAGCTCCATAGCTTCCATCTCTTTTGAAATAACAGGCTTTGAGACAATAAGGTTTTTTAAAAGCATGGTTCTTAATGTAGCATCTAGGGAGGCAGTAGGTGTGGAGTTTGAATTTGGGGACTGCCTAAGAAACATGTGATGCTTTCATTCTTTGTCTTTAACTGTTGCTATTACAAATTTTAGTCCTTATAAATTTAAAATGTACTTTTAAGAAACCTAACTTACCAATCTGATCTTTTAATATTTAGGATTGTTCGGATAAATTCGAGGATTTAAATGTGACCTCATTTAATCATCTTAAAAAAGTAAAATCAAGAACAAGGCTTTTAGGAAAGAGCCCAGATGATAGCCATAATCACACAAAACGCTCTGCAAGACCATATACTGCACCAGAGGTTGACAAACGACGAGAAAACTACGCTGGAAAATTTTTAAGTCCTCGAATGGTTTCAGCAGGCTTAGTTCATATAAATGATACAACTCCAGATTATGAGATGCGTAAAATGCGGCCAAAAAAAAAATTAAAACAGGATATTGAAAAATGTTCGCTCATTTGTGATATTATCCAAATGTTAAACAGGTCAGAATGATATGTGAGGCCAACCGTCAGAATATCATTTCACCATTAACAAAATGGTTTGAAGATCTCTCTGTGTGATAGAAGTCAGCAACCAAACTTCACCTTGTTAGAACCATTTTGTTTTGATTAAAATGAAAAATAAACACACTTGATGTAAATGTGGTTTTGTTTATGAACCTTAGAGAACAAGCCCAGAAATACATATTCAGTTTATATTCATTAGCACAGTTTTCTCAGCTTTTGCTTTTTTCACTATATAATATCACTCCAATTCATATTTCTCGGACTTCACCAACCTTTGTCACACTCTGAATTATTCGTGTCTACCCAGTTTCTAGGTTCTCTATGTGCAGTTATCTATGTTTAGTGTTTTTTGGGTTTTTTTTCTTTTTTTTAGAGACAGGGCCTTGCTCTGTCGCCCAGGCTGGAGTGCAGTGGTGCGCCCTAAGCTCACTCTAGCCTCAAACTTCTGGGCTCAAGGGAGCCTCCTTCCTCGGCTTCCCAGAGCTCTGGGCTTACAGGTGTCAGCCACTGCGCCTGGCCTATTTAGCCTTGTTATGAATGTATTTTTACTCTTCAGCTCTAGTTGTATTTCTAGATTTAACAATCTGCAATTCCCTAGGCCTTATGGAACTTTTATTAATTTTAACATCATCTGATATTGCATCTTTTTACATAATTATAATAAAGAAACATTTTTTAATATTAATTACTGAAGCATCTCCTACACTGTAGTGACTTTCTAAGTTACTCAAAAAACTGTGAAAAGGGTTTCTTTAATAACACCAAACTCAGGAAACTGGGTAAAATTGTAGAAACCACATAAAATATAATCTAGTTAGCTAAATCAACATAGGATTTAAACCAGAGACTTCTGAGAATTGGTTCTATTTATATAAAGTACAGTATTTGGATCTCAAATCCTTTTACCTCATGAAACTTTTAACGGCAATATTGTGACAAAGAATTAAAAATTTCCTATCGTGGAAATCTCTCAACTTTTCTTTCCAAAAGTCTTTTTTAACTCATATCCTTCACTCAAAGAATTCCTTATTTATTAAATGTCTACAATATACTAGACACTTTTGGTAAACATTAGGAATAAACTTAGTGAATAAAATAATATTCTCAAGGAGTACACAATCTATTGGGAACATAAACACAGAAGTAATTATTATAGAGTTGTGTAAGTGCTGTTTAGGGAAGTACTATAGAAGCTCATAGGAGGGCATTTTAGCTAAAATGACTGTGCTAGTTTGGGTCCTTCAAAAAGTAGACATCAAAGTGAGATTAGACACATATGGTAGTCAGAATAATGGTCCCCCAAATCTGAGGGGATTGTCCACATCCTGATCCCAGGAACCTGGGAATGTTACCTTATGTGATGAAAGAGACTTTTGCAACTGTGATTGAATTAAGGGTCTTGAGGTGGGGAGATTATCCTGGGTTTTCTGGATGGGCACAATATAATCACAAGGGTCAGAGTCAGAGGAGGAGACGCAACCACAGCAGCGGAAGTTGGAATAATGCTGTGCCATGAGGCAAAGGCAGGCAGGATGCCTCTAAAATCTGGAAATCAGATTCTCCCCTAGAGCCTCCAGAAGGAATGCAATCTTGCCAATCCATTTTAAACTTCTGACCTCCAGAACTACAAGATAATAAATTTGTGTTGTTTTAAGCCACTAAATTTGTGGTAATTTGTTTCAGTAGTGATATGAAACTAATACCACATGCAAAAGATTTTTGGGGGGAGAAAATCCTGAGAGAAAATGGGGAGTTAGAGACGGCTGGGAGAGCTGTCAACCATGATGCAGGGCTGACCACTGGAAAAGAGGGAGGAAGAAAAGAAGGTAGAATAGGAAACATCTTAGACTGTAATGCCATTCTAAGTAAATTACAGCAGGGCTGATGGGGAGTGCTCCAGCCACAGCCATTAATCACAAAAGGCCATTGTCTCCTAGGCATGGGCCTGACTTGCTATCCCTGCTGCCAGGGGTAGGGACTAGGACAAGGGTGAGGCAGGTATGGTAGGCAGAATAATGTCCCCATGTCCCCTAAAGATGCCTACCATCCTAAGTTCCAGAACCTGTGAAAATGTTAGGTTACATGGCTAAGGGGAATTAAGGCTGCTAATCAACTGACTACAGACAGGGAGATTACACTGGTTTATCTGGCTATGCCTGATGTAATCATCACAAGGGTCCGTAAAAAGTAGACGAGGAAATTGGAAGAGAGAACCAAAGAAATGGCAGTATGAGGACTCAGTCCAATATTGTTGACTTTGAAAGTGGACAAAGAGGGTCACGAGCCAAGGAATGTGGATAGCCCCTAAAAGCTAGGAAGGCCAGGGTAATGGATTCCCCTCTAGAGCCTCCAAAAGGAATGCACCTCTGCCAACACTTTGATTTTAGCCCAGTGAGACCCATTTTGAACTTCTGAACTAGAAATGCAAAATAACACATTTGTGTTAAGCCACTAAGTTTGTGGCAGTTTGTTACAGCAGCCATAGAAAACTAACACTGCCAGCAAGGTGCCAAAGGCACAGACTTTAAGAGAGCACTCAAAGGGTAAGGCTATCAGTCAATTACAATACCCACCGTGATGGTTAATTTTATGTCAACTGTATTGGGCCACAGGGTACCCAGATACTTGGTCAAACATTACTTTCAGTGTTTCTGTGAGGGTGTTTCTGGATGAGACTAACATTTAAATCGGTAGGCTGAGTAAAATAGATTGCCCTCCCTAATGTGGGTGGACCTCATCCAATCAGTTGAAGACATGAAAAGAACAAAAAACGCTAAACCTCCCCCAAGTAAGAAAGAATTCCTCCCGCCTGAATGCCTTTGCACTGGGACACTGACTTTTCCCTCCCTTTTGACTCAAACTGAAACATCGACTTTTCCTGGGTCTTGAGCCTGATAACCCCTGGACTGGAACTACACCATCGGCTCTCCTGGGTCTCCAGCTTGCTGACTCACCTGGCACATCTTCAGGCTTATCAGCCTCCACAATTGCATGAGCCAATTCCTTATAGTAAATCTGTTTATATTATATATGCACACACACATACATTTTATTGGTTATTTCTCTGGAGTACCCTAATACACCCACAGTAGGAAATCTGAGAAGCACTATTTCCTGGCCTCCATAGCCCACTTTTGTACTATACACATTCAGGAGAACCTCTAAGGTTCCTGTGGGCCTCTCTCGCTGAGGGGAAACTCAGAAGGGGGAGGTGAGTGGGATGAACACGGCCCCCACCACTGCAGCTGCCCTCAGGGCCTCATCCTCTCCCTCCTCCACTGTCCATTCTAAATTCTTTCACCTTCAGCTTTCACCTTGGTGGGTCTTGGTGGCTTAATTGATGGAGTAACCCAAACATTCATTCTTATTCTTGAGGGGTGTCTAGCCAATAAACATAAAAAGAATTGTTTAAAATGGCCTATTAATTTGTATATTATCTTTTTGGTTTTAATTTTTTAATCAAGATAATAATTTTAAGATAACTTTTAATGTATTGTAAATAAGATTGTATAGATTAAGAAAATCTACTGAGATCCCAATTTACCATAGCTCAAACTACATACTCTTTTTGAGACACAGCATCTCTCTTTTGCTAATAAGGAAATACCGTTAATTAAGACCTCTATGTGCTCACATGTTGTACCCCCTACAGGAGCAATAACCATATCAAGGGCCAGAAGGCCTTCTGCCTCCACTGACTCAAATACCTGGCTGTGTCCAATTCACTAGGTTATGTAAGTAAATCTGTTTGAGAAAGGGCTTTTCTTGGCAAAACAAATTAGAATCTGTATTTTAGCTTTGTCAAGCCACACAAAGAAAATAAAAGCATAAACTCAATTCAATAAATCTTTATTGAGCTCCCACAGGGTGCATGAATTTAGGATCTATAATTTACATAGGTAGAAAAGTGTTATTTTAGCCCCCTTTTTTAAAAAAAAGCAAATTACAACTTCTCTATATATTTCAAGTGAATCATTTAATGTGAGTGAGGCTCAGTTTGATGTTACCATAAGTGTTAACAAAAGAAAAAGGGAAAGTATAAACATTTTCCCTTCTACCAAAAAAGGGTCTGGTGCCAGAATAAACTAGCCCACTGGTTTAACAATAGCTGATCAAAAAGGCTAGAGAATCTGGAAG
The DNA here is from genome assembly GCA_023783475.1 of Daubentonia madagascariensis. Lineage (NCBI taxonomy): Eukaryota > Metazoa > Chordata > Mammalia > Primates > Daubentoniidae > Daubentonia > Daubentonia madagascariensis. Next base: position 9,703,112 of record JAKFHU010002088.1, read on the forward strand.
AAAAAGATGTACTTGGAAGTATTGTCCTCTGAGGGCTCATTCCCAAGAGGACAGCAAAATGCCAAAAATATTAACTGGCTCAAAAATTATATTGAGAGATCAAGAGAGGAGTTAGTCACATCTCGAGAGACAAGTCAAGAATAGATGACATTAAGTGTGGCTAGATTAATAATTCTAATGTTTCCCTGGAGTTCTGATAGCACTCTGAGCTAAACGGAGGAGCTATAAACTCATGCCCCTTTAAACAGAGCGGTTTTAAATGATAATTCTCCAGTGCACCAACTGTATTTTCAAGTATAATTCTGGTGTTTGTACCTAACAATACAGAAGAAAAAGCAGCAAGGAGAAAGTGTCAAGTATATAGGACATAAAATGATTTGGCAGCCCTAGAATTCCCAGATTGAGACTTTTTCATCAGGAAAATCACATTCTGGTTCAGTCCAAGGTAACACTGGAGGCAGTGATACTGATGGCTTGTTATAAGCAGGAGGCAACAGTGAAAGTATTGAATCCTGGCTTGCTTCTTTCATCTGTTAAAGAAACTCAAAATAAGGCTGTTGGTACATAAATTCAATGCATCGGTTTTGTTAGCAATAAATAATTTTTAAAGAAATCATGTTAGAAGTTTTTAAAATTGTTTTTGGGTATTTTTCCTAAGAATGCCTTTCATTCTGCTTATCTGAAAACAGGAAGAAGAGCCAAATGAACTGATTTTTATCAGAATTATTTTGCCCTTTCATCATTTCCAGCCAATATAGAAAATGTCTCTAAATTAATCAATATACACTAAGCATATATAGTAACATATGACAATAGTCCAGTTTGTTTTTACTCATTTTGTTTTACAGAATGAAAATATTTTAGAAAGTTTATAATTAGCTACTAAAAAAGTTTTCTTGTTTTTCCCTTTGTTTTGTAAGAAAGTTATTAGTAAGAATCTTGGTAACCAAAGTATCCATCCCATCAAGCCAACAAAATGAAGTAACCTTTTAATAGTACTTAAGAACATCTAGACAACAGATGATAGATCAGCTCACCTGTTTGAAGAAAACATGAGACAATAAACTGCTTGCTGATGGCCTGAAATTTTTAAAAAAAGTTATAAAAAAGAATCTCATATTAGAATGTAGATGTTAGGTATATAAATACATTAGAAATTAGGTTTAGAGCTATAAAACCCAATACTAAAAAAGAAAAAGAATATATGTAAGAAGCCCAATTCTTAGTCCAACCTTGACTAATGGGAACAATTAATTCTAGAGGTATCTTTCAAATAATCCATACTCAACATTTACTGGACACGTTCTATTTATAAACGTGCTAGGCACTAAGGGGCTAAAAAATAAATAAGACACACACATCTTGTTTCCAAAATACTAATGGTAAAATATTGTTACAATAATTTATATTAGTATAATAGCAGCAACTTACATTTTTATACTGCTTGGAAGTTTCTAAAATGTCTTAACCTAAATGCAATAATTAATGATCAGAAAGAGTAACTGATTTTTACAAGGTGACTTGGCTAGGAAATGGTACAGCTGAGACTGGAGCCCAACTCTTCTGATTCTGAATCCAGGATTCTTCCCATTTGCTTATTGCCTCCACTTGTTCTTAGCATTGATATTTTCTAGATTAGACTATAATTTTTGATCAAAATATTGATAAAAGACTTGAATTTTATGGGAAAGGCACTATCATAAATATCACACCTTTTCTCAGGATCTTGTTGCAAACAGAGTTGTACCAAGCTAAGGAAGGCAGGAGAGAAGGTTTTTGAGCATGGCGTATGTAATCGGTCACTATTTACTGCGTGGGTTCCACTGGAGACAAGTACACTCTCTCCAATCCCAGAGTCTACACCTGATCGGGAACTTTTCATTCTGGATTCTGATTGAGGGAAAATACTGATATCCAATGGGCTATAAGGAGGACCTTTCAGTTTCTGTAACAGCATCTAAAAGAAAGAAAAATTTCCTTCAACCCTTTTTAGGCAAAATATTAAAATAACAATAATAACAATAAAGCTCCTAAGAGTCTACAGCAAACACGTTTAACAGAAATTATACAGAATGTAAGAGATCTTACGAAAGGCAAGTAGTTCAGGGATTTTAGTGGCACTTACCTGAGTACTATGCATGTTCTGGAAAGGTACCTTCCCACTGGCTAATTCACATGCTGTAATCCCAACACTGTAAATATCTGACTTCACATTATACCCATGTAAATCCTGTAGAACACAATTAATTTGAAGTCCTTTAGTATAAACAACTTAACAAAAAGTTACGTACATGTGCTCTTTCAATAAAGGATGGTGAACAATAACGGGAAAAACCCTATAAGCAAGAAATCAAGATATACCTGATATATGGTATATAATTTTGAATTCCTAAAATAATTTTGACAAAAATGAGAAAAAAAAGTCTTGCAGTAGGCCATTCACCAATCCAAATATAAGGATACAATCTTTTAGTCAAACTCAGAAGACACTCAAGACGCAGACAACCCAATGAAACGGCCACACCTGACCTGTCTCAGTAGTTCTGGACTCAGCCACGGCTGCACTGATGTGCTGAACTGTGGGAAATCATACACAGCCCTATGCCTCTGTCCGTGCTTAATCAAACTATGCAGATGGGAAAGGCCAGAGAGGGTCACCAGGCCATCACCAGAAATGAGGATATGGCTGGCTTTAAAATTCCTAGAACAAAAAGAAACAATCCTAAGTACTAGGAAACTGGCCAATGAAGAAAGAGTAAAAATCTGGTCAGAACAAATCCAAGTATTCTCTTGGAAATTAAATACCCTTTATAAAAGAGCAGTATATGATATACTCTGCTATATATACAAGAAATATTCAGGGAATTAGGAATTCTTTCAGCTACCTCATATAGCACTAGAAAAAGGAAAGATAAATGATAGCTACATGTTTGGAACTGATAATATTTTTTTCAAACAAAAAAAGGAATCAAATTATTAATTTCACTATTTTAGGATGCTATTATAAAACACCTAAGGAAAATCTAAAAACATCAATTAAACAACATTTAAAGCATAAGGTTATAATTTTAAGTTAAATGTAGGCCAGGCACAGTGGCTTATGTCTGTAATCCCAGAGCTTTGGGAAGCTGAGGCAGGAGGATCACTTGAGGTCGGGAGTTCAAGACCAGCCTGGGGAATACAGCAAGACCCCTGTCTCTATAAAAAACAGAAAAATTAGCCGAGCATCGTGGCACATGCCTGTAGTCCCAGCGACTCGGGAGGCTGAGGCAGGAGGATGGCTTGAGCCCAGGAGTTCAAAGTTACAGCGAGCTATGATCATGCCACTGACTTTCAGCCTGGGTGACAGAGCAAGACCCTGTCTCAATAAAATATAAAATAAAATAAAATAGTAAAACAAAAGCCTCTCACAGTTTAACATCATTTATAAACATGTATTATATAATAATTTCCTTTAATTGTCAGATAAATTATAAAAGAGCCTTGTTTTTTCATCTAAAACCCTGACTTTGGAAACTAACAGAGTAGGATGGCCAATAGTCTGGTAAGTATAATAAAACCTCAATTAGAATACAGTGTGTTAGAATCCTTAGTTAACAAGAATGCTGCTAAAAAACAACAAATAGTACAAAATGCTTTAAGGAGTTTGAAACAAATAATAAGAAAGCAAGCTTATTTAAAAATAACTTAATTAAAAAGCAAAACAAAGTCCCAGTATATCTCAGAACAGCACTATTTTTAGCATTCAGCCAATTACTTTTGCATCTACTGTTCAGTAACAAGAGAACTGATATTTAGTATGATAATCTCAAGGTGCTGCAAAATATTTAAGAAATCAAAGAAACGTTTAATTATTTGTACATGATATAAATATGACATAAGATAAAAAGCAGATAAAGCAGCTCTTTATTTGCTTTAAAAAAAACTTCAAAACCAAAAAAACCTCAGCTAATTAAGATCCCACTCCCTACAGTTTATCCCCCAAACATATAGGTTCTCACGTCCCTCATCAGATGGAGACCCTGAGCTCCACGAGGGCAGGCGCTGCACCCCAGCGCCAAGCACAGTCCCCGCACAGAGCACGTGGTCTGCACATGCTTGGTAAACGGTCGTAGGATGTAAGCATCCACTGCATCTGCTATCCCCCTCCCCCCTCAGTTTTCATTTATAAGTTTCCTATGCCTCCTTTCTAATATTTAACTGCTCCTTCTTAAAAGCTCCCTAACAGATTTCTTCCATTAAAATTCCTTCATTTTGTAAAATACAAATAAGTAAATACCTATGAATACAGCCATTTTGATGCAGATAGTTCAACCCTCTCACTGCTCCAAAGAGGATATTTCTTATTAAAGTTTCACTCATTCCTTCAGGAAAGTAGGTCCTCAAGAGTTGACTTGCTGAACCTGAAAGAAACCCCTGAAATCCTTAGATGAACAGTGAAAGTGAGTTTACTCCCAGTTATGTTTTAATGTTCTTTTCAACCATGAACACACACATATCTGTCACTTTTTGGAGTCTAATCCTTTCCCATGCAAATGTGATTTTCCTTCAGGAATCTTTAAAAGACTTTTTTCTAATGATACTCTAGAGATTAGAAAAGAGAATTAAAACGATTTTTCAATATTATTGAATGAAAATATATACTGTATATGTATGTGTGTGTATATATATTTTTTAATCCACAAGCAATTCACAAAAACTGTCCTTAAAATCAAAGCTCTAGAATCCATTCATTTATTTATTCAACACACTTATTGAACACTACTTTGTGCTAAGTACTATGTGAGCACCTGGGGACACCAAAATGAAAAATATATAAATGATCCTTGACCTCAAGAAGCACAAGTCCAGTGAGGGAGATGGGCACACACAAAGATGTTCACAACACAGTGAAATAAGTTTACAATGCAGAGAAACAGGGACAGGGATGGTGTGCAAAGGTGGAAAAACTACTACTTCCTGCAAAATAACAGTATCTCTCCACTGAGAGAGGGGAAGGAAACTTAAAGGAAGAGTCACCTTGTGCAAAGGCATGGAAATCTTAGAGAAGCAATGGTGGTGTCATTGATCATCAAACCCATTCTACTTTTTTCTAAAGACTGAAATTCAACATGAACCAGGTATAGAAATACATCATGAAATCTAGAATCAGCTATTAGATTTACAAATTAAAAGTAGTGCATCATAAATCTGAGATCCCAATTATTATAATTATAGCATCCAGACTAAATGATGATTTATTTATTAAAACCCAGTTTTCTTACCATAGGCCATAAATGGAGAAATAACCCAAAGCCAGCTGCCAACAGTGAAAACTGTCCAGTAAGTTGTAATATTGGGATGCTGGAAAAAGTGGGATAGAATCACCGCTTTCTAGGATAAACACAAGAGACAAGACATTTACCATCTTTTTTTCCTTATGATGAAGATAGCAGTAGTGGCAGCTAATACTCAAGGAAGCTTATTAGCACTAAGCACTGTTCTTAGTGCTTTTACCTCTTTAAATCTCACAACCACTGCGTGAAGTATGTGATATTCCCATTTTACAGAAGACACTTACGGATAAGTTAGAAAACGTGTCCAAAAGCATGTAATTAATAAAAAGAAGTGGAAGGGGAATGTGAACTTAGAAAGTCTGACTCCGAAGGTCATACTCTTAATGACTGTACTATGTTCTTATTACAGAAACATTTAAAAACACATAAAAATATGAAAACAAAAGTCCCTTCTAACACCGTATCATGGAGAGAACCAGTGTGAACATTTTGGTACAGTTTCTCCCAGTCTTATATTTCTGTGCAATATACATGTGCACATATAAATATTTTAAAAATTGGAACACTATCAAAACAAAATCCTTTCACCCTTTATATCAAAAATGATTAGTGATAATGAAAATGGTATTATGCCTGAAATGCAATTCTGTCAAAATTTACCAATTTAGAAATTAATTTTGCTTAACTGGATGAAAAGGAAACTGCTTTTGATTTTTTCTATTTCCCTATATGACTATTTGTGGTTGGACTGACTAGGGGTGTTATAAATCTCCAGCCTAGCATTTTGAATATGATACTCATCTGAAGGAATAGTAGTTACCAAATCTTGAATATATTTGTTCTTTTATGTAATGGATCTGGCTTCCAAGTATTCTTTCCAATTCTGTAACTGCATGCTAATTAGAACAAAATCTTCCTTTCCCTAACAGGAAGAACTATTAATTAGGGGAAAAAAATTTTTACAGATGTAATCTCCAACAGACATTACATTAAATATAGTCGTTCCTTGCTATCCATGGAGGATTGGTTCTAGGACCCCCCAAGGATACCAAAATCCAAGAATGCTCAAGCCTCTTATATAAAATGGTGTAGTATTTGTGCGGAACCTACACACATCCTCCTATATACTTTAAATCATCTCTAGACTACTTATAATATCTAATACAATGTAAATGCTATGTAAATAGTTGTTATGCTTTTTTTGTTTGTATTCTTGTATTGTTATATTATTTTGTTTTTTAAAAAAATACTTTCTATTAGTGGTTGGTTGAATCTGCAGATGCAGAACTAGTGGATACAAAGGACCAACTGTATATCTTTTTCTTCATACTGTTACCTGTAAAGCTTTCAGGCGTTCTTCATCGCAGTTTTCCAGATTTGTAATTTTTATAGTCACCAGTGTTCCTGTAGGAGTATGCCGTGCGAGATGGACAGAAGTCAAGTTGTCAAATCCTCTTCCTATAATCAGACATAAAATTCAAGTTAGCAACCAGAGATGAAAAAAATTGACAATTTGGACTTCATCAAAATTGAAAACTTCTGCTCTTCAAAAACTTAAATGAAAAAACAAGCTATTGATTGAAAGTATTAACAATATTTATATCTATCAAGACTTCCATCCAGAACATATAAAGAACTCTTACAACTGTATAATAAGATAATAAGCAATGCAATTAAAAAATAGGCAGAGGACTAAATAGGCAAACCACAAAATAAGATATAAGAATGGCTAGCAAGGATATGAAAAGATGCTCAAGATAGAGAAACACAAATTAAAATGACATACCATCAAATATTATAATAACTAAAATTGTGACTTGATAAATTGTGACATATTCAAACAATGGAATGCTATTCAGCAATCCCTTACCCCCCCTCCCAGCCCTGGCAACCACTGATCTGACTTTTGTCATATAAATGGTATCAAAAAGAATATAGTCTTTTGTGGTTAGCTTTTTTCACTCAGCATAATGTTTCTGAGATTCATCCACGTTGTTGTATCTATCAGTCGTTAGTTTCTATTGCCAAACAATAATCCATAATATGGATATACCACAATTTATTTATCCATTCATAAAGTTGATGGATATTGGGTTGTTGTCAGTTTTTGGCCACTATAAATAAAGCTTCAAAAAACACTCCTGTACAGGTCTTTAAGTAGACAGACGTTTGCATTTCTCTCTGGCAAGTATCTGAGAGTGAGATTACTGGGTCATGTGGTAAAGGTATGTTTAACCACATAAGAAGCTGCCAAACTGTTTTCAAAAGTGGCTGAACCATTTTGCATTCCTATAAACAACGTAAGAGAGCTGCAGTTGCTTGACATCCTCTCCAGCATTTGGTATTGTCAGTTTTTTAAACGTAAAGCACCTACTCTAGAATGGCACCTATTAATAGGCACGCTTCTTCTCTCCATAGTCACTGCTATTAGATTTTGTCACTTTTATTTTCGAACTGAAGTTAATCTCAAATTCACCTTCTCCTGTCCAGTGTCAGTGTCACTGCCTTAGTTCAAGTCCTGTCCTCTCTCCCTGGATATATGTAGTGACTTCCTTGCTATGTCCTGCATTCTCAACCAGGGCACACACCAGAATTACCAAAGGAACTGTTTCAAAATGCTTATGCCTAGGCCCCATTCCTCAGAAATTTTGATTTTGTAGCTCCACGATGGAATACAGGTACTGCAGTTTTTAAAGACACAGGTAATGAGGATGATACTTCTGGTTGTGAATCACTAATCTACTACATCTTCCAGACTGCTGCCAGAATTGTTCTAAATTTGGCATTTTATCAATAGGAAGGTCCCACAGTGCAGAAGCTGAGAGCTTAGACCCGACAGTCAAAAAAGTCTGGTTTCAAAGCACGAGCTGAATGACTGTCTCAGAGCCTCAGTATCCTCATCTGCAAAATGGAAGTGGTAAAGGGTTAAATGAAAAAAATACATATTAAATGTTCAGCATAAAGCCTGTTAGATGCTATTAATATGATCGTCACTATTCCACAATGTCTCTCTAGCATAAGGACAATAAATCCCAAACTTTTGCCTTAAATCGTTAGAGCAATAAAGCAGATAAGGAGCGGGCGCCAACAGAGGCAAATACACCAGATGAAGTCCTTCACAATGTGTTCCAAACCTAGCTTTCTAGATTTATCTCCTACCACTGCCGACTCTCCCTTTGTTCCCACTTGAAGTCACAGAGGAAGTATATGGTATTCTCCCTCTAACCATCCTTGCTCAGTCACTTACTGATATAAACATTTTTTACCTTTTTAGGGTTGGTACTTCCTTTCTAATTTTGGAGAATTTGCCACCATGTGCTGTTTTAGAAAAGGTCAGATCCTTATTCTCCATTGGTCTCCTTGACCCTAGCATGTGATCTAAGTTTGGCCAATTGGAGGATGGAATGAGTGACATAAAGGAGCAGGGGCAGTCAGAACTCCCTGCAGTGGGGTCCAGCGTCTGGTGGCAGGAGGCCCCTGCCAGGTAGTGCACTAACTAGGCTGCTCCTATTCCACAGTTCTGGTCCTAGTCACTCAGCATCTCTTGGTTTCTTCCAAACTCATTTCTCTAGCCAGTAATTTTTGTGAGTTAGCAACATTGTTTAAAAATTCCTTTTTTGCTTTAGTCAACCAGGATTGTTTTCTGTCGTTTGTAACAAAAACTCTGATAAGAATAGCGAAGAAACTTTTCTTCATTCTTCAGGATTCAGCCCCTTTTTGCCAACTTTCTTGACTACCAGAGGTGGTTGGTTGGATGTTCCATCTTCTCTGTTCCCATAACACTTAGCATGCACCTCTACTACTTTTGGTGCATAAAACAAAGCTATCTTATGTGTTCATCTTCCCAGAGATCATGTGGACTCCCTCAGGTGTTTATGTGGCTTTGTATCCCTAGCACCTAACATAGTAACTGGTTTGTAGTATTTAATAGATGCTTCTGAATATTCAGAGCAAATGTTTCACATATATAAAGCTATAAATAGTAACCCATCTTGTTCCACACTTAACTGAAAGAGCTTTCTACTACAAATGGAATTTTAGGTAAAATTTTAAATTAAAAAGTAATTTGGTTAAAGGACTATAACTGAAAAGACTTACATGATTTGAGTTTACTTCATACCCCATATAAATTATACTCATAAAATTAGAAGCTTCCCACAATACAAACACAAATAATAAATATTTAGAGTCTTACTCCTCTAATTGTACTGCAGTGTAAAAGTAAAAACTCTAGATGGTAATCTTGAAAAAATCTGGGCCTTTATTTTAAGACAGACATAAAATCAATTGAATCCATTTGATTGACACGATTTGTATCTATTTTTATGCTGTAGGTGACAACAGAAAAAGACTTGCCTACAAAATAATCTTTTGTCATCAATTTCATTTCTAGCAATGAAGGGTCAATTATGTGAAATCCAGAATTATTACCTATTTCCACTTGGAGCTCATAGTGAGAAACGTTGGTGGAACATATCACTTCACTGGTTCTAGTGGATGGAGGCAACCAAGAAAGGGTTGGCTCATCAACCTGCATTTTTTTAAAAGATAGAAACAAAATAGGTATAAACTGGTTTTGGCCCCCACCCCAATATAAAATACTGATATTGTATTTTCAAACACATAGATGCATATTAGAAAGTGGCTAGGGCTGTTTTAAGATCTAAAAGGAATTTACCAATTGCTAACTGATGTTAGCTAGAAAGCTATCAGCCTATATAAGGTGAGAAGGGCAGGAAAAGCAGATATACAGATAGCAAGGAATACTTTCCAGTGCAATTTCCAGTAAAATTTTTAGGAGTTGCTAAGAATGGCTGTTAATTCTTTAGGGTATCTGATAAATGTATTGAGGGAAGAGCTGCAGGGACCTGTGAGGTATATTCTATGCTTGTGCTCTTGCTTCAGGTGGTTGCCAGCTATGTCCATTTCTCATACAGGGGACATGCTCTGCTAGTAGAGTTGTTAACAGTAACAGTCAAGGAACAATTTCTACATTGCAGCCTATTAAACTTGCTGATGAAATTTTTTTACAAGATGAAACAAATCAGAAGGGAAGTCAGAAAGAAAACTAAACCTAAGGAGATAGGAGAATAGGGTATAGACCTCCTGAGTGAATGACCATGTACTGATATGAGGTCTTATGGGGTGCTTTGGAGTGAGAATCTTAGGTTTACACCCGAATATAGTGGTAGTAAAATAACATGCATGCATGAGAAAGAAGAGGCCTAAACCACTGGCTTTATATGATAGCCACAAGGGTCTCCCAAAGCACATGAGTACCCCAAAGGACACTCAGGAGCTTTTAGAGGCACCAGCGGGTGGCAGGAATCTTGTTACTGCCTTCAAGGTGGAGAGAAGGAAGAAGAGGGAAAAATGACATTACTCCCTGCTAGGGATTATGCTAATTTCATATCCTTGACTTTAATCAGGAGAAAGAGATGGAATTTCAAACAGTGACAGAAGGGAACACATATTCTATGTTATGGAATGAAGTGTTACCTGATTCTAGAATTGCAAATAAAGCCAATTAAGATCTTTAAACTGAAGAAAAAGAAAAAAAGAAAAAGAAACAGTGACAGAAGTATTATATTTTCCCTAAACTTTTAAGAGAGCAGAAAAAAAATAATTCTAAGCCCATGGCTAAGGATGAATAAAGGTGAATATTGTTCATGAGGAATGAAAGATTATAAAAAGAAATTCTGTTATACAACTGGCAGTGATCCCAGTGAGAAGAGAAATCTACATGAATCTATTTAGTTTCCTTACAACAGGAGTCTTCATATAAACTCAGATTTAAAGAACACATTTAAGAGAGAGTGTATATGACAATTTTTTTAAAATTTTACAATGGTTTCAACCTCTAAGCCTAGTAGGAAGGTTAGAGACACACTTGAAAACACAGCATAACGTTACTGAAATCAGAGCTAATCAGCCTCTGTTCTGCTTCCTTCTATTCCATTAGGAAATAGTCTTCTTTAAACTAGAAGGGGCACATATGTTGTAAGTAAGTATTCAAAGGCCCAAATAGGTTGTTTTAAATAGGTTCCAATCTCCAGGATAAGGGCAATTACGTTTAGGATATTAAGTTTGCAGATATGGTAGAATTGAGATGAGAAACCAGAATGGAAATTGTCAAACACTGACCTTAATTTTCAAAAAGGGAGAAAACTACAAAGGGGAAAGCTTGATGCTGCTGCCCTGTAAAGTCCGAGATCAAATTATTAGACAGATGAATTATGGGCACTTCAGAAAACAACATGGTAATCACAAGAAGACAATACAGGTTTACCAAGAGTAAATCATCCCAAACTAACCTCACTTCTCTTTCTGATTTGATGACTAGTTGGAGAATTAGAAAGCAAAAATTATGGCAGAGTCCTTGTCCTTGTGCTGTTAAACTTTGTAATGACTTCCTGAAAATGCAAATGGCCTGTTTTTAAAAACGCATGAATCATGTATTGCTAGGCATAGCTAATTACTGAAAGAACAAATCAGGACTCACAATCACCTTGAGCAACTGAAAGAATAAGCCCAGATCAATAAAATTTTATAGAGATAAATGCAAAATCTTACACTTCAGTTAAAAAAAAAAATCAATGGCCTAAATACAAAATTGAAAATACCAGGTTTATGACCTTGAGGTTTCAGTCAACAGTATGACAAGGATGGTTAAATAAAAGCACAATATCAAGTGACATTTACAGAAGCAAAATGAGCAGACTGAATGAGGCGAGTCTCACTGTATTCTGAAATACTTAGGTAGTATCTGGGGCACCATGGGTAATTGAGACACCACAATTTAAGAGGGACACTGCAAAATGGTGGGATCTAGAGAAAACCAAACATGTTGGTGAAGGTTCTGGCAACACTGAAGGAATTGGGAATACTTGAGCTGGAAAAGATAGTATTAAGAATATATATAGTTGCCATTTTCAAGTAACTAGAAGACTAATGTAGAAGGGAAGATACAATTGTTCAGAGAGCAGAGCTAAGCTCCGGAGACAGAAGCTACAGGAAGCAGATTTCAGTTTAGTGTAAGAAATTCGCAATAACTGGTGCCATCCAACAGTGGGTCAGGCATCAGGCTGCCTCCTCACGTCATCCCCTCTCCACTGACACATTCAAACTGGGGCTGGATGACCACCACTGACAGTACTTGAAGTACAGGGAAGTACATCCAAGAACTGGAAGTGAGGATGAAATGGTCAGCAAATGGAAGGCTAGCAAAAGAAAGGATTTGATGCCCACAAATGCCTGCTTACAGCAGAAGAAAATACTGTGATATGAATTTAAAGTATTTTTGACAGCTAACATTAGTTCTCCATTATAAATTAAACTGCTTCTAATTATGATTTGGTTTCTGATGGAACTTTACTATAAGGAAAGAGTGGATTGATGATGCAATGTAAGGGCACCATTTCCTCTGACACTGGGAGAGTGGGTTTATAAATCTGTCTAATTGCTTGGTTAATGTGGGTCTGAGGCTAAAATATGGATCCACTCTAGGTTTGCTGACTAAATCCAGTTTCTGATCCCAAGTCACTGAGGAACAGACCCCACATCATGGTTCAGTAGCCAAGCCAGTGAACGTCACACTGAAGTGTTTTTGGAGAGATCCTGCCAGACTTTTACTTGTGGTGAAACATACCTTTCCATGTTATTTTATTTTCTATGATGGAGCTCTTTTTATTTAAATTTCTACATTAACTCTCAGAGATATTGTAGAGAACAGTCCCTGCATAGGCTGAAAATTGGACTAGATGGCCTTTCATGAATCACTGCAATGCTAAAATTGCATTATTTTAAAAAGCAGCATCTCAACTCAAACACCACAGCCTTTCATTTGCAAAGGTTAGTCATAGAAAATAGGCTTTTCTTCAGATAGAGGGGTTTCCACAGTTATAGGAGACACAAATCATTTAGAAAACCAGACTGTCTTCCAAACATGACATTTTACCATAAAATTTAATCCGTCTATAGGGTCCAGGCCAAGAGAGAACTACAAGTTGTCCAAACAAAAGACAACAGATGGTGTTTTTAAGCATGATTCGGGGAGAGCCCAGAAAGGTTCTTCTAATCATCATGCACCAGTTTCCAGCTGGTGTCAACTTACATTACACAACTCCTCCAATTCATCTCTCCACAATAGACTTCAGAGAGAATTTGCTTCTGCCTCCCTCACTCAAAATTTTAGTCTAACTCCAATAACAGAGATGTTGAGATTTAGCTCCTTTAAATATAAAATGGCTCCAACCTGGAGCTTTGAAGGATCCAAGTGGCACCTGTGGAAGTTTTCTGAGTTATAGGCCTCTCAGTGACAGCATAGAGACAAAAGTCACTTTACTTTCTACCTCAACACAACCTCAACCTGAAGAGTATTACTTGAATTAAAACTCGGGTTGGATACTACATCCTATTGTATTAAAAGGCAAGTAACTAGAAGACTTTAGGGTATTAGTGAATAAAAAGTGAAATGACAAAAATAAAGACAGCTGAAGATAGGACTGCACTAATTATAAGCAAGATCAACTAGGATTATATTACTTTGAATAGCAGCAGTGATCACGGGAAGTAGGGGGTGGATGCAAGGGCATTTCAGCTACAGACTCATAAGGCTTGATGTATAATAAATGTGGGAGCAGAGAAAGAGGCAGTGTAAGGATAACCCCAAAGCTTCTAGTTAGGATGACACAGTAGATAGGTTTTCATTAGCTAACGCAGTTGGTGTGGTTTGAGGGAAGATTAAGGTTTTACTCAAACTCAGTCGAGATGCCTTGAAAAGCCCAATCAGAAGTATTCTATAGACACTTTTGATGCCCAGGAAAGAGTGTGGGATTGCAGGTAAAAATCTGAGAATCATCAGTTCTGCTCAATGCCAAGGTCCCCTAAAGAAACCTGACGTAGCTCCAGGACAGTCTGAAGTCTGGGCAACTGAAGCCAAAGGAATAGGTGAAACTGTTTAGGGAAAGCCGGTTTAGGAAGAAGAGAAGAGGCTAATTATAGACTCTTGGAGAATAGCAGAAGGAAGAAGAAAAAGACATTGGAAAGAAAAAGAGGTATCAGAGAACCAAGAGTGAATGGTATTACAGAAGGCAAAGAAGGAATATTAGTTGTACTCAATCATTTTCTTACCAAGTATTGATGGATACTGGTTTCAGACTGTTTTTCAGGTCTGAGTGATTCAACTTGTGTTCTTGAAGTGCAGAAACAATCCTGGAAGTCAGAAATACATTAAATAAGTGAAAAACAAGTCAGAGAATAAGCAGGGGTGTTGTGTGGCCAGCAGAGACAAACGGCAGCATACAGGAACCTGGAATTGAAGCCAGGATCCATACCGTAGAGGTACTCAGCATGGGAGAGAAGGGACAATAGCTGGGTGTGCAGAAGACAAACTTCACATCTGTTAGAATTTTACTTGGCACTATCTCTTATCTTTGCCCTCTCTTTTCTTGAGGTCATAATATCAATTCATTTTAAAAGTTGGTGTTAATTTTTAACTCTTTCATAACCATTGAGGTTTTCTTCTGAATATTTAGCTAAAGATTATTCTGCTGTACTCATTATAATAATTTTTACTTTGATCCTCAGATACTTTTCTTAAGTGTAAGAACCCTGTTTATCCACATTAAGACACACATATTAAGTGTATTTGGAACCAATTTTTTTTCTTAACGTGACAAACATCTCTAGTACCAACTCAAAGCAAATTAAAAGAGACTTACTTCTATTATCACAAGTTACATTTTCCTTCATATTAACCCAGGGTTCTGTTATCATAAATTGCCAATAAGGAACGTAACACCTACAGCTAATTTATCACATCATCAATTAGTGGGGTTAAGCTGACTTTACACTATTTAGGAAGAAAAAGTATGTCAAAAGAAAAGTATAAACACATTGTATGAGAGACTTTTATGACATTTTCAAGCATTTCATGAACATTCATTTTTATATGAACATTAACACATAATATCTAATGAGTCTCTTAAGTCCATCCAGTCTATTTAACACTTTGTAGTCAGTTACCTAAAGGAATCAGATTTCCTTTCTTTTAAAATATGCCAAATTTCTCACTAATCAAACTAGTCATTTTCCATATAGCCTATATTACTGATTATTTTAAGTGGAATTCCTACAGTCTGTATACTTTATCAATCTATCACAATAATTTGGTATATATTCTCACTGATGTAAAACTCATCCTGAAGAACAGAAGCTAACAATGTCAAAATAGCTATAGAATTGATTCCTCTGCAAAGTCTTTATTGGTGTTCAATGGTGGGTAACATTTATAATAAAACAAGTTTGAATATACATATTACTGTTGTTAACATTGAAAACAGTCACCATTTAGGTCATTTATATATTATGTTTGGTGTTTATTTTTTGCAAGATTTACCTGAATTTTTTACAACAATGATTAACACCATTGTGCAAAAAAGAGTTAACACAGCAGGCCTAAAACTGCTATCCTTAGAAAAAGCCGGCTTACAAGGTTGACCCTTGGCTGGTATCTGGGGATTTGGATCTTGGGAGGGTTCCCATCATTCCCTGATAAGAATGGCTCACTGTGCCTATACTGTTTGTGCAAATAATATGGTTTACGCTTTTTTTTCTAGAAGGCTGGAATTTTGTTACCTGTTAGCAAAGGGTACCTATGTGACAATCCCCAAAAAAGCACCAAGTCTGAGTCTCTAATGAGCTTCCTGGTAGGCACCTCTTCACACGTCTCAACTCTAGGGGAATCAAGCTTATTCTATGTGACTCCACTGAGAGAAGATTCTTGAAAGCTCAAGCCTGGTTTCCTCTGAACTTTGTCCCACATACCTTTTCTCTTTGCTGATTGTGCTTTGTATCTTTTTGCTAATAAATCTTAGCTGTGAGTATGAGTATATGCTAAGCTCTTTGAGTCCTCCTAGCAAATCAGCAAACCTGAGGGCGGTTTGGGAGAACTCTGACACAAACATCAAAATATATTCAAGCATATTAAAAGATTCATTCCTCTAAAAAATGCCTGGCACTTTTTTTGAAAAAAGAGAAGTTAATCTAAGACATATTGGGCATTTTTTTAAAGATTTAAATTGATCCCAATTTCTTTTCAAAATAAGAGTTGTGATCCATGTTCTCAGTTTATGAAAATGTAGAAAATATTTCTCTACTTTATATAGAAATAAAATATATAAAAAGTATATTTTACACATTTTATAAAATAATATGGCAGACTTATATCTCATCTTTATATAAAATTTTCACAGCCCAAGAAAGTAATCACTATTAGATATGAAGACAGCTAAAACCATCCCATATTATAAGGCAGAATATTTTTCCTCTCCCCTCCTAAAAAATGTTAGCATATTCATTAGCTGCCCAGGTTATAAAATCACTAAATAGCCATACCTTATCCTTCAAAACATTCTTATATCCACACTGTATCAATCGGATGCTGATGAACACAATAGCTCATAAGGAATCTATACATTAATCTCTTTCAGGCAGCACAATGATTTTATAGTATCCAGAAGAAAGCTCCTTCAAAATATTTTTGAATATAATTTCTTTATCCATTATCATAATAGTGAAGTATAATAAAAAGCAGTTAGACATTATAATGAATCCAAAAGAAAATATTTTGCATGTGCTGTTCCTTTGGAAACACCATTTCTTAGTCTCCAACAAAGGGTAAAACCTGAATGGGGAGGAATCCTCCATAAATAAAAACATCAACTTTATCTCAGTTGCACAAATTTCTCATTTAGGAAAAAAAAGTATTTTGATTCAAAGGATTCTAAAATATTTCATCACTGCAGATAAAATGTATTAATAACTTAAAGTTAAAATTAGCAACAAATTGAACTAATATAAATCACCCATCATTCCACATCATCTCATATTTTCCACAAAACCCATAGTTATGGAATAATAGATTAAGATACCCTTTTTCCAGAATTTGGAAGCCCTGGGCAACCACACAGCCCCCTGAATCTCAGAATCTTCATATGTCAAATGAGAGGACTAGACTAAATGCCCTCTTATATCTTCTCCAACTTACAAATTGACATAAAATTGTAAATCTTAATCCTTTGAACCAAATCTCACCCACCACCTGTTTTTGTGAATAAAGTTTTACTGGAATATTTTCATTCATTTACATATTGCCTATGGCCACTTTCGCACTACAATGGAAGAGTAGTTGTAACAGAGATCATAAGGCATGCAAATACCATGGCCTTTACAGAAAAAGTTGCTGATCCCTGCTTTAGAAAATGAGGTACTCCATCTCAATGTATTTCCCAGATATATAAAGCTTCCTTTTCAAGTGGTAAAGCTTTACTTTAAACATTTAAAGTACATGTGTGATGTATTTTCCATGTAACTAGCATTACAGTCTTCTAACTTCATAGTTCTGCCTCTCAGCCTTGGCAACAGATGGAGTAGTTCAGCAGGTATAAGTCTGAGACCTGGTTCCAATTCTTTGCAATCTTGGGCAAACTCAAAATAAGGATGATATCACCTGCCCTGCCAATCGTTCACAATTTTAAAGAATGAGAGAAATATATGAAAGTATCTATAAACTACAAATCATCATACAAATACACTCATCACTTTTTAAAAGATCACTGTCAATATAAAAATTCCCTATTCAAATATTATATTGTATATAAGACAGAATGAAAGTCTTCAAGCTAATTAATCTAAAGTAGATACCACGGATCTAATATAAACAGAAAACCAGTTGGCATCTATACCTCATATTATACATTGATCTAAATATTTTTTGTCTGATTGTTAAGTCAAAGGGCTAATTTTTAATACTATTTTGCTCGCCTTTAGTCAGATGGGAATTTATAAAAAGGGAGTTTTGAAAGATTTAAAGAATAAAACTTAACTAACTGTATGGGAGAGCCATATCTAAGTACAACATACGTAGGAGAAAAAGTGAGTATGGGGTAAAGGATTAGAATAATAAGCATATTAAGAAAGTATAGGAGAAGTTCTTTTTGAAAGAGAGAAAAACTCATTGATAATTAAATTAATTTCTAAAAACCAAAAGTTATTCAGGTCAAAACAACATCTCAGAGTATGTCTATCCATCCTTTTTAAAAAGAGACAGGGTCTCACCAAGCTGGTCTCGAACTCCTGGCCTCAAGCTATCCTTCTGCCTCAGCCTCACCAAATTGCTGGGATTTACAGGCCTGAGCCACCATGCCCAGCCAGAACATGCCTTTTGTTATGGGTTTGCATTAACATCTAACTACTCTGATGGCCCAAAATCAGATTTATGTTAACAAAAACTTACCAAAAGAGACATTGAATCGCTTTAGTTCACAGAAAGTGACAAAAATCCATCTATTCCAAAGATTTTTGTTTTATCTTCAAGATGTAGAAATACCCTCCTACAAAAAACAAAAGCAAAATAATTCAGATTCACATAAAAGTTACTTGAAGAATTAGTTGCCATAAACCCACCTGATATTTAGGCAGCTATTCCTTGACACAAGGATTAGAGATATTCCTAAAGTGTCTTTCAAGAGCATTTCTTTTTACTGAGCACTATTTGGGATCTGACATCACAACAGAAAAGCAGAGTGAAAATGAAGGGACGTTCTGAGTATTTCCAAAGCCTCAATATACTTGCATTTCTCCTCCCTATCTTTTCTGTTGTTTCTTTTTTTCAAAAAAAAACCCTGAGCAAATGTAAAAGCAATGTAGAAAACCAATTTTGGACCCACTTTTGATACAAATGGTGTCACTTACAAATAAACTCCAAGAATTTCCAGTGGTTCTACTTATTATAAGTAAGCTCTGAGAAATTCCCAATCTTTCTTATTGGATTAATTACCTATTAAGTCATTCAGAATCACTGACCAGCAAATATGGGAAAGAATCAGGATTAGTAACACACCAGGAATTAATGTGTTCTTATTGCCATACGTTTAGAAAAAAAGAGAATTTTTTTTTAGTTTTCATGTGAAAATAACATTTTTGCAAATTAAAATATTTTTAGCTTATGATTTTTAGTTCTCAATTCTATTCTTGAAATTTGTTGACTAATACCAAAGATATGTAGATTATAATGCAAATAATTCCTGTCCACTTTCACTAACGTATTGATCTCAATAGTTTATGAAGATTCTGCAACAGAGGTTCAAAATATAGATGGTAACTTCTTCAGATTCAAGGAATATAAAAGCACCATCAAAGGTTTCCAGATCTTTACTAATAGAAAGCGTGGCAATGTACTGTTTGCTAACACAGGGTATTCCCTTACATCTAACCAATATCATCTCTTTCATCTAAATTGTGCTTCATATTTCATTTTAATGATGTCCCCAAACTTGATCAAGGCATCTACAAATATGAGCAAAATGAGAAAAGGAAGATTTTATAAACCATAAATATTATAGAGTAGTATACAATTTTACTGCTAAGGAAAGAAATGAATTTATTAAGGATGTTCACTATGAACCAAAGGTACAGAATGGGAGGAAGAACCTGAAAGGTTATAATTATTTTGTCACCTGCCATTCATTACCTTCAATTTAAGGCCCTGGAGTTTGCTATGCTGTAAAAGGAGGAAGCAATGTCTACCCTGCCTAGCTTATAAGGTGATGGACATCAAATGAGATACATCTGAAAGTGCTCGTAACTACCAAGCACTGTATCAATTTAAAAGCTTGAGTGGATTCTCTGAAAGGTATACTCAAATATACTGATGGCAGTGTAAAATGGTAAGGCTCATTTGGAAAGCAAGTTGGCAATGTTTCAATAACCATGAAAATATTCATACCTCCTGACCCACTAAAATTCCCACTTCCAGTAATCTCTTCTAAGGAGATATCCAAATACATGAAGAAACTATACACACACACAAAGTCATTACCCTGTTATCTGTAGCAGCCAAGTATTCATTCCACAAGTGTTTAATGAACAGCTACCATAGGTCAGGCCCTGTGCTGGGCACTGGGGACACACACTGGTAATCAAGGCAGACAAGGCCCTGACCACTTGTAGCTGACTTTCTCACAATTAGAAAGGTTAGGGATGTCAGGCTTAACTGAATTTTCTGGTTATCATGATTTTGTATCCTGCTTTTTTCAGCAGCATACAAAAGTGAAAAAAGTAGAATTATTAAAATCAGCAAGTTGTTACTGATTGTGTCGTCTTGAACAACAAAACAATTTGAAACTCCATTATATTATCTATTTTTCAGAAAAGCTAAGAAGTGGACACAATCTGTTAGAGTTGTTAGAATTAAAAGAGTTGTCCCTATGGAGTGGTTTAATCCCAGAGGTTTTTGCCTTAGATACACCAGACTGTTAAGAGATAATTTTACAAGACATTTTGAGGTCAAGGCTGCAGCTGCACCTGCCAAGGGCATGGAGGTGGGGGATTTGCTGTTAATTTTCTCCTGCATGCTAGATATGAATATAAATCCCTTTTTTAAAAAATCATACTTAAGAGACTTACATTTCTAAGTATATTCACAAGTACATCAGTGTAGTCCCTTGAACTCGTATCTAAAAAGCTAATTATGATAAAGCTTTATAAATAATTTTAATTTGTTCCATAATAGAATGGTTCACCTGAAGGCTTTAATCTGAAAGATTTAACATTTTCTGTAGAAACCAAAGGGCACATCTACTTACAGAACACAGGTTTTGAATTAGGCATCCAACAGAGGCCATTGTTAAAAGGAATACAAAAAAAAAAAAAAGATTCAAGTCTCAGTTCAACTTCAAAATTACTGTAATTTTCAAAGTGATCTTGGGAACCCATAAAATCTTAAAGATCATAGCGACGCACAGTTCGGTAGAATTTTCCAAACTTATTATCGTGACTCAAACTTTGAACAAATATTTACTGAGCGCCCACTGTGTGCCAGACACTGTGTTGGGCAGGCGGTGTGTCACAAATCCTGATCAAGTTTTGAAAAGAAGGGTACTTGACCCAACAAATCCACGAGGAGAAAACACAACGAAGAACTTAATACTGAGGACAAAACGACGCTTGAGCATTTAATTTTTAAGAGGTTCCTTCTAGTCCTGCTTTGAGGAGACTCTGCCGCGAACTCGCAGAAGGTGGCAGATACAGCCGGGGCCAGAGGGTGCCTTCTGTTTGGAAACGCGCCTGGCCCGCGAGCTCGGCCAAAGGTGAGAGCTGCGGGGACAGGGCGCTGGGGGAGAGGGCACCACGGGCGGCTCGGGCCCGAGCACCAGGCGGCCCACCCAGCAGGCGCCACCGCGCGGGCTGAGGACCGCGGCCAGGCTCCCCGCTGAGCCCGAGCTGCGCGCCGCAGGGGCCGCTCGCCACGCCGGCCGCCCTCCGGCCACGGCTCCGCCAGCCCTGGCTCGAGCGGGCCGGCGAGCTCCGGCCTCCGGCTTCCCGGGGCGTCCGCGGACCGGGTTGCACTCCTCCCGTCCCCCACCAGCCCCTAGACCTTCCCCTCCGCGGCCCGCCTCCCCTCATTACCCCCGCGGCGACCACCGCCAGCGACTGTCTTCTGGCTGCCAGCGGTGCGGGGCCGGGGCGGGGGCCGGAGCCGGGGAATCCTGGAGCTCGGCTCGCGCAGGGGCCAGGCGAGCGCGCGAGGCAGAAGGGCGGCGCTGCCGGGGCGGGGACAGCCCGCCTGGACTTCGGCCCCAGACCCAGGATACCCGCTGGGACGGCATTCGCCCGCCCAAGGCCGGGTCACCGCCGCCCTGGGGCGGGGCAGTGAGAAGGCGGGGCCTTCAGCCTGGGGGGCGGGGCGGACGGAAAACCACAAGTCCCGGCAGGTTGTGCGCTGGGGCCGTGGAGGCTGTCGGGAGAGTGGGTTTCTTTCCAGCTTCCCCAGTGTCGTGGGGGCTGCCATTGACCCGGCGTCACTGCAGAACTGAGGTCGCCAAATGATGATGTGAAGTCGGCCGCCTGTCCCTGCCACGCCCTGGCGGTTACTGGCAGCGGCGGCAGCCTCGGCTGCTGCTCTCCGGCTGCCGCCGCTTTAGAGGCTTCTCCCCGAAGGAGCGCTGGCGGGCAACGGAGGACGCCGGGCGGTCTCGGTGAGTAACCTTCCCGCGCACGACTCAGACTTGCCCTTGCCAACTTGCCCTTGCCAACTTCCCCTGAAGGCGGAGGAGCCTCCCCGCCCTGCGCTCCTCCGATCCTCGGAGGTCACGCGCAGACAACAGAGCCGGAGGCTGGGTACTGGAGGGCTGGGTCCCCGCCCCGTTGTGAGAAGTGGGTTGTTTCCCAAGTGTGGGTGCAAGGTGATGGGCGCTGGGCTCTGGCCTCGGGATTCACCCCAGCTGCACCTCCGAGGATTGGCAGCCTCTCATCCTCTGCGGGACAGCATCCATCTGGAGCCCCATCTTTTAGGATGAGTGGCTTTAGTGTCTGGATATTAATCCTTAAGCCTCGGTCGCCATCTGTGATGTAAGCGGCGGGAGAGGATATTGGAAAGAGCTCTTTCTGTGTTGAATCGAGTTGGGTTTTTCTTGCAATTGATTTTGAGCCAGGCATCACATGTCTTTTAAAAGAAAAACGGTTGACTTTAGTTTGAAGCGTAAATAATGGATATTGGCGGATGTCCTTTATAGTACCAGCATAAAAATAATTTCCCAAACAATTTAAAATTTCTCTGGGTCGTAATAACAGGGGTGAACTCAGTTACTTGTTCATGCACCTTTTATTTAGTCCTGCGTTTCTGCACCGGAAAAAAAAAAAGTAACTTTTTACCGGAAATTCATCAAGCTGGAATGGACCATAGAAACAAAATGAAGTGAACGCCTCCATTTCTTGGTCTATTTCATTTTTCCCAGACTTTCATACCTTTGCTGTTGAATTGGAAGTCTGAGCTACAGTGATCTCCAAATAGCATGTTAATGGTGGTGACGTGACACTTAAAAACAAATTGTGAAGGACTTCTGGTGGTGAGAAAGGGCAGGGATGAAGATACTTTATCATCGCAGCAGTTATTCCAGCTTCCTATTTTTAAAATCAAGTGATGTCCAATAAGTCAGCAGGCACATACTATGTGAAAGACAGTGTTTTGTTATCTTACAGACTTTTATTCATATAATGGAAGAGGTCAGAAAGAACCAACATTTTGAATACTTGCAATCTGCCAGGCTTTCCAGCTCTATATACATTAGTTCACTTAATCACTTTAGCAAACCTCTTGCACTAATCTGAGGCTCAAAGACTTTGCTTATGTAACAAGTGGGAATTTAAATCTAGATCTGCCTTGCTTCAAAGTTACAGGTTAGGTAACATACCTGCTTCAGAAATTACAGATGTTAATCGTTGAATGGTTTAGAAGGATTTTCCAGTGTTACTTCCGAAGACTGGTTCCAACACACTTTGAACATCTAGAATAAGTCCTGAACCCCTGCTTTAGTGCTTTTGAACAAGTCGTTCTCTCTGCAGTTCCCGTCCTCACAGAGCTGCTCAGTAAGACCTTAAAAGCCCATTCCAAATCAGTCTCAGTTTACTTACGTAAGAAATGATAGGATTGGACTTTCATCACAAAGGTCCTTTCCGGTTCACAGTTTTTGTGAGTCTACAATTGAAAATATGAGCCAATGAGTGGTATTCTGTACTGCATATAGTTAACATCTATATTCACAAAGTAGAAAAACTACTTGTTTCTTAATTTTATTTCAGTGCCCAAAATATGTTAAACACTAATGTAAGGAATGAGA
The DNA here is from genome assembly GCA_023783475.1 of Daubentonia madagascariensis. Lineage (NCBI taxonomy): Eukaryota > Metazoa > Chordata > Mammalia > Primates > Daubentoniidae > Daubentonia > Daubentonia madagascariensis. The sequence goes on from JAKFHU010002088.1 coordinate 9,727,068, forward strand.
CAGATGATGATATATTATTCGTGTTTATTTTGAGTTCTGATTACATCATCTGTACCAGTTTTTGAGCCTCTTTCGTTACCATCCTGTTTAGTTGGTAAGAAATCTGAGGCATTAAGATAATAGTTACATTTAAATGACTTAATAATTAAAGGAACTAAATTATTCATGGTTTACAGTCATATCTGTTCAGATCTGCAGTTTTCTTCTAATCAGAAATATTTATATAATACTATGTTCTAGATACTCATCTAAATGTTTTACTTTATTAACTTATCCGTACAATAGCACTATGAGGTGTTTTTATAGATAGGCAACTAAAGCAAAGAGAGGATAGTAAACATACCCAAGGTCATTTAGCTACTAAGTGGTAGAACTGGGTGTCAAACCAGGCAAGATCAGAATCTTTACTCTAACATTTACTGAGCACCTACTGTGTACCAATCCCACAACTGGGTGCTTTTATTAAAATTAAGTCACTTGTCTTTATGACTGCCTTATTTAGAATGGAAGTTCAGCATTTAGTGACTGCCCAGTCACAAGATAAGTAAATGGTGGAGCCAGGATTTGAACCCTGCTTGTCTTACTTCAGGGTCCATGTTCTTTCCTTCACTTCCCCTCAATAATCAAATCATTATTAAATACTTTCTGTGGGCCAAACACTGTGCTAGTGCTAGGGATGTAGTCTTTGCTCTAAGGAATACAGTCTGAAGAGGGAAGGAGACAATTATGGTAGTGTGTTGAGCAATAGGATAGTAGTATGCAGAGAGCAGTGTAGAAGTACTGTGGGAGCACAGAGAAGGGGCATTGGGATCAGCCAGGAGTGGAAAGGCTTGGGCCAGTCTTGGAGAAACAAATGGGAATTAGCCTGGGCAGAGAAAAGAGGAAGTTGTTGTTATGGGCTGAACTGTGTCTTCCCCAACTTCTTATGTTGAAGCCCTAACCACCCCCCCACACACCGTAACCTCAGAATGTGACTGTTTTTGGAGATAGGGCTTTGGGGCTGATTAAGTTGAGGCCAATAGGGTGGGCCCTAATCCAGTCTGACAGGTATCCTTATAAAAAGAGGAAATTTGGACACACAAAGAGTCATCAGAGATGCACACACACAGGAAAGACTGTGTGAGGATATATCAAGGAGGCCAAGGAGAGAGGCCTCAGGAGAAACCAAACCTGCTATACCTTGATCTTAGACTTCTAGCCTCCAGAATCGTGAGAAAATAAAATTCTCTTGTTTAAGCCACCCAGTCTGTGTTATTTTGTATGGAAGCCTTAGTAAACTTGCAAGCAGGTATTCTAGGCAAAAGGAATGACGTGCAAAAACCCTCGGAGCTGTGGCAGGTGATTTGGGTGTCAGGGTGAGGAGAGAAGTACCGCAAATGCAGCTGGAGGCTAGGCTCAGGCTAGATTAGGAAGATTTTGTATGAAGTGCTGAGGGGTTTAAACTTTATCCTAAGGGAGGTGGAATGAAGGAGGTTTGTAGCAATGGAAGAACATTAGATCTGCATTTTAGAAAGACTATACTGAGACTTGTGGAGGGTAGATTAAAGGCAAGGAGACCAATTAGGTGGCTGTTGCCACAGGAAGCTGAACTAGAGACTTTCTCGGAATATTGAAATGTCAAACTAAAACAGAACCATTGTTAATATAAGGAAGACTGTAAAGGGCACAGCTAATCCTTAGGGCATACATAAGAAGATTTAGAGAAAATTTCTATATGGCTGTTTGTACCTAAAGACAGGCTTTTCTTTTGACTTTCTGCTTTTCCCTATATAGATCATAAAGCTTTACAGAGCTATCATAGAATATTCAGTATTTTTCCACTCTAAAGAGTGATTTTATGTATTTAATAGATACTTTTATGGTGCTTCCACTGTCTTAAGCCAATTGGCAACTTTAGAAATACCCATTGTTATCTCCACTTTATACATAAAGATACTGAAGCACAGAGAGGTTAAGTAACTTGTCCAAAGTCACATAGCTAATAAACAGCAGAGTTAAGATTCAAACTGAGTCTGTCTTCAAGGTCTCTGTTCTTAGCCATACACTATGCTGTTGCCATACTGTATTTATCAAGACTTTACTTGTGAAAAGAAGGTGGAGGAGTACAAAAATAAATTGGGATGTTTGCTGTAAGGGGTACATAGGGTATCAGAGGAACAACTATAATATAAGGTTTAAAAAAGGTATTTTAGAGAAAAGTGGAGAATGCTGGGAGGCAATGCTTCCTTTGAGTTGGTGCTTCTGGAAGGCTTGGTGGAAAAAGTGGCAGGAAAACCTGTGGCTGTTTTTCCCCAATCTACATTTTACATAAGGTAAGGAAAATGTTAGAAGAGACACAAGGAGTGAAAGAAGCATCAGTAATGTAGATATCCCTGGGTAGGTAGAAGAATGTCCGATCCTGTGTGTCTCTGTCCTGCCCTTGTGAACATAAACTTGTAATTCATTATTAGTGTAGAATCAGAACAGACTTTAGTTTTAGGAGCTAGAAGTAGCCTGCTGACCTCAAGTTACAGTTTGCATTTCCTTAGTTATGGGAGACCAGGAAGGACTTTCCTTAATGAATGGTCTGTGGGGCCAGTCCTTCACAGGTGCCTGAGGCCTTTACCTTCTCTTTTGCATAAGGAGTTGGGGGGGTGGGTCCTGAGATTTTTATTTTCCTTTATACCCCTATTCTCACCTATGTAAATCTTTTCAAACTTGAGGAGCCCGTTTAAATTTTACCTCCTTTGTGAAGCCATACCACTTCAGCTAGAAAAGAGCTCTCCTCCCACCGACTGTCTGTAGGACAATTCTGTTGTAATACTCATTAAATATTTATTATCTGGTGGTATCTTAGTTTCTTAGATTTCTTAGCTCATTAGTTATTAGATCTAATCTAGATCGTGGCGATCATTAGATCCTTTTGGATCTTAGATCGTCTTAAATCTTTAACCTCCCTTTGGGCAGAGATGGGTGTATACTACTGTTTATCTTTTTTTAGTACTTTTAGTTCAACTCAAGTGGCATTTATTGAAACCTATCTAATAAATAGCTTATTGACCAGTTGTTAATTGAGGTCATTGTATTGAAACTTCTTTTATAACTGGCTGCTTAATATGTAATGTTCTGATTTTATTCCTACCTTTACTACTGACTTACATAACCTTGGGAATATCCTGTTTGACTACAAGACATTGTGGTTTATTCATGCTAGAAAATGAGCATACAAAGTCTGCTGGTGGTATAGAGGTGGAACTAATTCATTTTGTAAAAATCATTGAGGTCTTTGAAATTTAGCTATATTTATCTGTCAATGTTTGCCGAACTTTGAGTTCTTTCTCTTTAGAAAGCTTTTTGACATGTCACAAAAAAGGAAGGAATAGTTAAAATAAAATAGGGCCTAATTTAAGAGTGTTATATTATATTCTGTGACAATGGAGTTGATGAATTATTCATGTTAATGGTGAAAGAATTCACCCACCAGTTTAATTAATAGTTCAATTCAGCAACAATTATTTGTTGAGTTGCTTAAGCTCCTGCCATTATATTCTGGTTGGATCTGCAAGGAAGAGGAAAGGGAGAAGATAGCGCCTTCCCTTTCCTTTCAAGAAGACTTCCAGGAAGTAAATTGTAATAGATGTGTGAAAGAAACAAATCAGATTCTGAGCTAGAGAACAGAGGTGGGCAGGAGAGGCTACTTTAGATCTGGTAACTTTTCCCTGAGGATGACTTGAAGTAGTTACCATATAAAGAACAAGAGGGAAGAGTATTCCAGGTACAGTGAAGGACAGTTACAAAGGCCCGGAGATAGAAGACAGCGTGATGAGGAAGTGAAAGGAAATGACAAGAGGAGGGTAGTGGCGCAAGATGAGAGCCGAGACGTAGGTGGGGGCCAGACTGGGCCAGACATCGTAGACTGTGATCAGAGGTGTGGATTTTATTCTAGATATTATGTGAAACTTTGAATTTTTTAAAAAAGGAATTTAGTTTTAAAAACATTATTCTTGCTGCCTTGTAGAGAATGGAGAGGAGCAAGAGATTAAGTAAGGACAGAGCCCTGTTAGGAAGGTGGTTTATAGTCCAAGAGATGATAATAGTTTGAACTGGGTTGGTGGAAGAGGGGATGGAGAAAGTGGGTAGATTTGAGGTATATATTGGTAGTAGACTGTACGGGATTTGTTAATGGATTGGATGGGGCAGGGTGAGGGAAGGGAGGAATCTAGTATTCAGTGGATGATGCTCAGCCCGTGGGAAATTAAGTGGAGCTCTGTCTGCAGAGCCAGATTGGGAGTTATTAACACTGAAGAGGTAGTTTAATCTGTGGTAGTGGTTGGATGGCAAAAAGATAAATGAAAAAACAAAACAAAACACAAGTAACAACAACAGTAGATGTGGTCACAATCAGAACTCTGGGAAACACCAACATTTAAGGATCAAGGGAAGGGAGCTGCGTGACCCAGTGAGGGTTTGAGAATGAGCGTTGTGAGACGAAGGCTCCAGGAGAGCCAAGGGAGGAGAGGTGAAGTAGGGAGTAGTCCACTGTGTGGACCAGAGGTGACATAGATAACCACTAAGGAGGTGTGGTTGGGTTGGTTAGCAGGGACTGTTGATGACCAAAGCAAGAGTGGTTTCAGCAGAAATTGGGCCGTAGTGGGGTTGGGATACGACTGAGATGCGAAAGAGAAAATGAGAGTAAATATTCTTTGGAGAGGCTTGGGTGAGGACAGAGGGCAGTGGCTAGAAGGGAACCCAAAGTCTTGGGGAAGGGATATTTTTTAAATTTCTGCTATTTTTAATGGAAGATTTTGAGCATGTTTGATGAGCCAAGGAAGAGGGTGAAGCTGGGGGAGGGTAGGGATAAGCAGTAGAGCAAGGTTTAGAGGAGTCAGGAGTAGAGACTGTTAAGTAACTTAAATTCCATTACTTTTTAGCTGGGTATACATATACACATGGGAGAAAAATGAAAGGTATATGATGAAAAGTAGGTTTCTCTCCCTTTCTGTCTTCCAGCCACCCCAGTTCCTTTCCTAAGAGGATTACTAATTTACACTCCCATCAACAGACATGTAAGTGCATGGTTGAGATTATGTTTGTGCTTAGTTGTCAAGAGTTGGGAGAGAAAGCTGGCTGTAGGTCCCATGGATTTACCAGTGGGGGGATGGGAGTGCCGGAAGTGGAGAGCATAGAGGGGTGAGAGACGAGTGAGGAAAGATGGGGCATGGAAGAGAAAGGGGCGTTTGAGGGGCAATGGAGGGCGTGTCTGTGGTGTGAGGCCGTGGCTGATGACTGAATTTGCGGCAGTGTCGTTCTACACGGTTTTGTGACCCTTTCATGACGAGAACTTAACTGCTTCTTTATGTTTAAAATGCAAGTCAACTTAGAAAGTGGGCTGCTCAAAATTCATCACTTTTGTAAATAGGTGTTTGGGATCCAAGCACCAAAGCTCTGCCGTCTGCTCCTGCTGCTTTCAGCCACAGGCATATCGTGTCCAGCGCTTTTTGGGGTTATTCAGGCCAGTGCTATAAGCCAAAACAAAGGGAAGCTTGTTGGTTGAGAAAGAGCACTCTGTCTGGAGGAGAGGAGGAGGGCGAGGAGGAGACTGGAAACCAACTAAAATATCTGCCTCTGAGATGCTACTACTGTTCCTAAAGCAAGTAATTTAACAACTTTAAAAAAAAAAACAAAAACATTTCTTTTCAATCCTTCTTATCTTTCTCAGCTATGACTAGGCTAGGCCACTGAATTTGCCTTTGTTTTATTTTCAGTCACAAAATTGAAAGGCTACAGATGAGGCTTATTTAAAAAGAAGATATCTGATTCTTTCTCATTTGATGTGGGGCTTATTTTAAATGCATTCATAATCAGCTGCAAATGCTCTAAGTGGACAACGTGATAAAACTAAGCAATGAGCGAAAGAAAGGTTCAGTTTTAGCTTTCCTGTGAGACTGACAACTGGTTCTTTTTAGTTGTTACAAGACAAGTGGGTACTGTGTTATTGCTATAAAAATGATAAATCACCCTTTTAACACCAAACTCTTTTATGCAGAGTTTTTCATAAAGCAAGAACAGTGTTTTCTTTAGAATGTTCAATTTTAGCTGGATATTGTTTTTCAAGGCATTCATTTAGTTGATGTTAAACTGAAATGGATTAATAATCAACTTTGTTCATTAAATTACTTCTGTAATTCAGTGTGTTGACATTTTTAATCATTAAGCTTATAGGCAGTTTGCATGTATTGCAAGCCTACTATGTGTCATTTGCTGTTAGGTTTTGGACATGGGAAAATAAAATACCTTCCTTCACAGAGCTCACAGTGTAGTGAGGAAGAAATGACTAGTGAGTACTTCATCTTCCAGGATCGGCCAACAAGGGGATTCAGTAAACACTGATTAAGAGCAAAATCATGATGAGAAATTTTAAGACTTCCTAAACCTTTTTTTTCCATATTTGTAGTCCACTCTCTATTTCCCTAGAGTGAGTAACAGTAAGATTCTCACAAAAGAAGAGCGAAGGACTTAACGCTTTTCTTGGGACATAGTAAAGAAAGGACAGAGTGTATTCATAGCCAGCCTAGGAAAAAGAACACCAGGTGAGAAAAGCAGTTGGTGACAGTGCCAAAGGAAGAGAAGAAAGCCAACTAAATCCCTGGTGCTGGAAGGATGAAAGAACCCTTGGGAAACCAGCCAAGGGCAGAAAAACAGGTCCTGGGTTCAGTCTCAAACAGACACCTTGTGGGTTCTCTGATAACCTGGTTATCTGGTTTCTTAGCCAACAGCAGGTTAGAAAGGGTGATGAGGCACAGTAGCAACAGTAAAGTGTAATGGTTGATAGCCTCACAGTGAGCAAGGAAACAAAATTAGAAGTGGACTTAAAATCTCAAAAAAAATTAGCAATTTGGGACCATTTAGTGTAGGGAGTAAGAGCTCTTTAACTGTGGATGGGTCCAGAATTCTTTTCATGGTGGGGATAGGAGTGGGTTGCCTTTTATTCCCCCATCTTGGTGAGGTCACCCAGAAAGAGCCCCTTAAAAGTTTATAATGCTGGAGGATATCACTATAGTCATTATAATACAGTAATTGCTATTCATAGTAATGACTCTGGGTCATCAAATTATTTTCAGTCTTTTCTAAGTAAGGACTTTTTTTTCCCCTCTCATGGCAGTTTTTTGGACTTTCCTCATTATCATGTCTTAACTTTAGGGAGAAAACATTTTATCATCAATGTTTTTAATATAAGAAAACTGTGGAAAACAAACAAAAAGTATTAAAGATTTTGTGGGTTTTGCCAGTGTTCTCAATCCTATCTCTAGGGAATGTTTGCAACTTCAGTATAACTGATGGGCTTAATTGGTATAGCCTTGCACATACACAAACATCTCTTACTGAAACCCATGAGAGACCTATGTAGATTTTTGTAAATTAGGCTAAGAAAGCCTTCCAATTTCATATGTGCTCTAACAGTCTCATGTTTCTCATGTAGTTCACTTTTCTGCCTACTATAGACTGCAAAGATATAACTTGACTGTGGCCTGATTCATTCATTTAACAGATAGTTGTCTTATTAAGGAAGCATATGATGTACATAAAAACACACAGAGATTATTCTGCCTCATTGTAAATACATCCAACTTTGGGACCAGATAACTCATTTCTAAAAGCAAACATAAATCACTTAAGAACAAATTGGAAGTTTACTTCGTTTTTTATTCTTTTTTATTCAGTAATCAGTATGTGTTTTTAAAAAGTGGAGTGGAGAGATAGGATTGTATTAGAATTACCTCTGAGGGTTTTTCAAACTACACATAAACTCCTTGTAACCATACTCCAGTCTCTTGCCAGTAAAGCTCAGAGGTTAGAGGATTCAGGTTTGGAAAAATACAGATTTGGGTTTGATTCCTGGCTCTTACTATAGTTTGGGCAAGGTAATTAACTAACCTCTAAGCCTCAGTTTTCTTATCTATAAAATGGTGGCAATAATAACATCCATGTCATGGAGTTATGAGGATTGAAGGGGACTATGATACACAGAAAGCATTTAACCTGGCACATAGTAAGTGTCTTTGGAAATTAAGGCCTTTGAAGTAGGTGAGATTCCTGAGGACTGTGAGAGAACCCTGAAGAACTGGGGATACTAGCCATTAAAGGCAGGTGGAGGAAGAGAGTTCCTAAATTTCTGCAGCCATCTAGTTACACAGCCTTCAAGCTCAGAATCTATCTGTCTCCTGAGTTGCAAATATTCAGTAGCTATGTCTCAAAAAATTTATCCGTTCTCATTTGGTTCCTGAATTTCATTGACAAACCAAAATCATTACATGTCAATTCTCCCTCAGAAAGTAACCTTTTGAAGTGCTGGAGTTGGTTGTGACAACTGGTTTTAAAAAACAATGAGTCTTATGTCTAAACGTACTATAATTAGAAAGTCTCTTGCCTAGAATTACATTACTAAAATAGTTATATGTCTTGGATAGGCAGATAGTTCTAGAATAAATCTATAATTACGTATGTTTATAGATATGATTGTAATCTTCCTCCATCATGACCATCACCCACCTCCATGTTAAGTTACCCTTCTTCCTGTCTGTAATATTGCATGCCCTGATGTCACTGGTTACTTTATTATATTTTTTTTTCTCTGCTTTTTTTGTTTCTGTAGACCTGTGGTCATCACTAATTACTTTGTTGATTTGAAGAGCCATATTTCCTATAGTATTGCTTTTGGTGCCAATCATATGGAAACTACTTCTGAAGGCTTTAAGTACTGTAAGTTTAAATAACTGAAGGATTTGGGATCATCTTAAGCCACCAAAAGCAGATTTACATTTTATTGTTAGAGGGAACAGGGAGAAATGAGGATACAGATTTTCTACCTCTTCTTGACTTGTTGCTGTTTTTAAAATTTATATTTTCCTTACTGCCATGTGAATGTGCTGTTTCAAGGGGTCTTAGCTATTTGATTTGAAAATAAATCCTGAAGAGCAGATTATAGAGTAGTACTCTTAAATCTGCCAGTACAATTGTATCTATTGTTTAGTCTGTTTCTTAATCGTCTGTCAAGTGTTTCTAGGTTTTCAGGTAATGGTGTCTCTTGATTTAAACTATTAATAGTACCTAAATTTTGCCTGTCAGCATTGAAAGAAAATGCTTTCTGACTTGTTGAGGAAGGATTTATTTTATTCTGGAAGTATAGTATTTATTTCAATACCCACAGAGTCTGTTAGATAAAATGCCTCTGCTTGAGATGTTTCCCCCCATTTTTGGTCAAGAGAACAGGAAATCCACAAACTCTATAACACTATTCTCTGCATCACTCATTTTTGAAGACCTATACTTTTTTTTTCCTTTTTTAACTATTACTTTAGTCAAAAGGACATAATTTTCTATGTTTGAAAAAATTAAAAATATAGCTATGATATTTTATTAATATCCTGGACTATAATTCGTGACAGCAACTTCCCTTGTGAACTAATATTTTAATTTGTCTGTAACCCAAATGTTAGCTGAATGTCCAGAGTCCAGACCCTTCAAGAGCTAAATAGTTGGCTTGAACCTTTAGTTTCATGTGAAGGTTTTATATGGGGAATCCAAAACCCTAAGATTTCCGCAAATCCCTGCTGTTCTTGTGGCCTCAGAGCTCCTGCCATCTCCATGGGACCTCTCTGTCTTCACTCTCCCTCTCAGGAGAAAGAAGTTATTCCCCTAGTCTCATGCAGTGCAGCTTAGCCTTCTTTTTGATGCTGTGAGGCCTCACCTTCCACCCTAAGTGACTTTTCCAAGTATTTTCCCAAACAAAAAGTATTTCTTTCCTAAGAGGAGCTCTGCTGTCAGGTGTTAAGATGATAAAATGTATACTTTATTAGGTGTAATTTGGTAATAATAATGCTTCCAGTAACAATTATTTTCTTTATCAAGCTTTCAAATAATTTAGATAATGCATACTAAACTCAGTCTCCATTCTTTAGAGGTTATAAGAAAACCCATCTTGTAAAAGCCTTGGCAATGTTAGAATTGAATATACCATATAGCATTATGTAGTTGTTTTGCCAAATGGCACAGAGAAGATATTGCTTGCTTAAAAGGATACAGAATTTCAGATAGAGTTTGTCGAGTTGCTCTTTCTCTTAAGGAAATAAATCAAGACTATCTTATAATTGTGAGGCTGGAGTCTTATCCATTTGAGGTTTGTATTTAGTATTATCTTTGAACTCGTATTTCCTTTGACTAAACTACCATATAACCATCACTAAGTTATTTTTGACTGCTAAATAGTAATTTGCTTTTTCATATTTCTAAGCCCATCATGACCTTTTATAGAAACAATGAGTTTGAAAAAATGGATGATGGGAGAGAGGCATAAAACTAGGAGTATATAAATAGCAGTCAATGATATTTTAAGCATTTTTGTATATCTACTATCTTCTTTGATACTGTCACTCTGGGACATCAAGCAAAAGATAGAATTCCTGTCCAGAAGTATAGTTTTGAAAACATGTTGATGTTGCTTATTCAGTTGCTTAATGCATTTTCTGTAAGAATTTGGTGGAAACAATCAACAGAGCAAATATACAACCTACAGAATGGGAGAAAACAAGCTATACATCCGACAAAGGGCTAATAACCAAAATCTACAAAGAACGCAAACAAATCAGCAAGGAAAAAACAAACAACCCCATTAAAAAGTGGGCAAAAGACACGAACAAAAGTTTTTCAAAAGAACATGACAAATGTCCGATAAACATATGAAAAATGATCAACATCAGTAATCATCAGGGAAGTGCAAGTTAAAACCACAATGAGATATCACTTTACCCCTGTTAGAATGGTTTTTATTAAAGAGTTCAAAAACAATAGATGCTGGCGTGGATGCAGAGAGAAAGGAACGCTCATACACTGTTGGCAGGACTGCAAAGTAGTACAGCCTCTGTGGAAAACAGCATGGAGATTTCTCAAAGAACTAAAAGTAGACCTACCATTCTATCCAGCAATCCCACTACTGGATATCTACCCCAAGGAAAAGAACTCATTTCATCAAAAAAGACACCTGCACTTGAATGTTTAGTGCAGCACAATTCACAATTGCAAAGATGTGGAATCAATCCAAGTGCCCATCAGTTCATGAGTGGATTAACAAAATGTGGTATATGTATACCATGGAGTACTACTCAACCATAAAAAAGGATAAATTAATGCCTTTTGCAACAATTTGGATGGAACTGGAGACCATTCTCGTAAGTGAAGTATCCCAAGAATGGAAAAACAAACACCACATGTACTCACTGTTAAATGAAAACTAACCGATGAGCACACATGTGCACAGAGGGAAGTAAAAGTCATTGGAAATCAAGCCGGGGGAAGAGAAAAGGAAGGGAGGAGCAAAAACCTACCTTATGGGTACAATGGACACTATTTGGGTGATGGGCAGACCTATAGCCATGATTCAAGCATTACAAAAGTGATCCATGTAACCAAAAACATTTGTACCCCCTTAATATTTTGAAATTAAAAAAAAGAATTTGGTGTCCTTGTAGTCTTTTATTCTGTGGTGCAAAATTATCATGATTTAGGGTATAGATCAGAGGTCAACAAGTGATAGCCTTTGGGCCAAATCTGGCCAATCTTAAAAGCTAAGAATGGTTTTTACATTTTTAAAGGGTTAAAGACCAATAAAGATAATATGCGACAGAAACCTTATATGGCTTCAGAGCCTAAAATATTTAATACCTGACTTTTTACAAAACAGTTTGTGGACCCTTGTTATTGATTCTTGAATTTTATAGTAGATAAATAACCTATTAGAAAGCCACTGATGGAAACATTCATTTTTTATCCTGAATATTTTGTAGTCATTGAAATGATGATCTAGATCAATAATATGTTGACATGAAAGATAAATGAGTGGGCTGTTAAACAGCACGTTAACATTCTGTCTCCTGGTGAAAGATGGTGAAAAATTACAAGTAACTTACATTTGATTCTTCATATTTATGTACTGCCTGAATTTTAAAAAATGAATATATTGCTTTATGAGAAACAAAAGCGCATGCACGCATATGTGCATGTTGTGTTTTGTTTCTGTGTTTTAAAGAGAAAGAGAAACTGAAGATTTCCGGTGTAGCTTGTGGCTGATTTTCATCAGATAAGAGGTTTGTTTAAGGAATGTAGCTTATTATGCACCACTTTGGAAACTCTTGTCATCTTTGAACTTAAACACCTTTCTCTTCAAAGCTTTTACCAAGTAACCAAACACCTGAAAATGTCTACACAGAGGCTTAATCTCACTTGTTTTTACCATTTCATTAGTTGAAATATGATTACACTACTTTAGAGCAACTTGGTAGTAATATAAAAACAACATGGCCTTTTAACTATGCCCACATAGTTTACATTGCAGAGATTGCTAGTTCTGCTGCGTACATTGCCTTCAGCAAATGTTTATGTGTCCAGGCACAAGTTCAGATTCTTAAGTATTGAAGGGATGCAATAATAATTATATGGTAAGTAGACTGCCAAAAGACAGTAGGGCTTTCATAGGTTTTTTAAAATTTCCATTTTGTCCCCATAAGTTTCTCCAAATTCCCCTCATTTTCCTCCCATCAAAGGCAAGTATTTTAATATGTTTATAAGTATAATATAGAAAATATTTAATTTACATAGATGGCATTGTGGTCTCATTTTACTTATTGCTTTATTTACTCAGCACTGTATTTCTAGTGCTATGTTACTCCATTGTGTGTATCTACCACATTCCACTTATGTACTTTCCAGGGAGCAGCACTTCAAGAAACAACTTTATACGTGTCTCTTTATGGGCTGATACGAGCATTTCTTTGGGATGGATATACCCAGGAGCAGAATTGCTGGGTCGTAAAATACATGTATATTTGACTAAGTAGTTTCGGATGGTTCTTTCGAATGGCTGCACTAGTCTACCTTCCACCATGGGCTTTTTATTTGGGGAATTTTTTGTAAGAGTTTCTTTTAAGACCAGTACTTAAGTTACAAGAAATGATTACCTTAGGTAAAAATAATTGTTAGAACTCCTGAATTATTGCTAGTTGAAAGTTCCAGAGGAGATTATACAGCCATGCTTTTTGTAAGAGCATGTGCGTCTTGAGAGCCAGAGCTGTTAGCAGTGCGGAAGAGTAAGCACTGATATGAATTATAATATCTTCTAAGTTTATGTCCAGATGACCTGGTACCATGAAATGGTATTGTTTGTAATTTATAATTCTACCTCCTTATCTGTTTAACTTATTAATTATATTTGACACATAAATAATGCTTACTGTGTACTAAGTACTGTTACATTCATTTTATAAATATTAACTCATAATGCACATGATAACCCTATAAGATAGGTACTGCTGTCCTCCCCATTTCTATAAATGAGGAAACTGAGGCACAGAGGGATTTAAGTTATCCAAGTATAGATCTCTCAGTTTTAATATTTCTTATTAGGGAATATGGAAAACTAATGAAAAATCATTGAAAATAAGTGGTTATGTAGTATGTGTTATTTCATAGTCCATTATAAATACAAAGATGCTATTTAACTTTTCTGACTTTAACTTTTGAGTACCAATATGTGTAATTCATTGTAGCGCCAAATGGGAAAGGGAAACACATCTACTAACATGTCTTGTTTAACATTATAGTACTAAGAATTTGAAAATAAAATCCAAGGGTGGTAATAACCTTTATTACGTGCCATATTTGAAACTCCAGCACACTGGATATGTGAATTTTCTAGAAGGGTAAAATTTAATTATTTAACCGCTGTAAAATGTTTTCTTTTAACATTTTACTTTAAAGCCCTGCTCCCCTAACTTCTTAAAGATTAGGTATTAAAGCATGATGTAACATATTCCTCAAGGTTGATGTTGTATTTTCATAACTCTTATTGTGTTTTGATGAGAATATAGATGTAAAATATGAAACAGAATGGCTTCTGATAATGACTACCTTTGCTTTCTTGAAAAAGTCCATAATATTCTTTTGCTTTTGGATTATTTGTCCAATTCTTATAAAAGGTAAAGTATGGAATGTGCAACCAAGGTTGTATAACGTGCTGCTTTTTTGTAAAGTTAATCATTGACTTACATTGGTTCCTTGCCTAGAAAACCTTCTTTAGTGTTGTGGTAGTTTGGACTCCTCAACAGGATTTAGCTCTTAGTAATTGAAGGCCCTAATGAATCACAGATACTCATCACCGGTCGGTCACCTGTTTTCTTCTCATGGCATTCATTGTTTGTTGAGGAAACTATAGAGAAACAACATCTCTTTCCACTTCAGTAGTTTGGGTGGATTACTTCAAAGAATATGAACTCATTATCTTTTGCAAACAAGATATCAGGCTAAAATTTTCTTCAAACCTTCTTTAATATTTGGTTTGGAACCAAATGCCAAGCATAAGCAACATTTAAAATTATATCTTTAAATCTGTAGGACAGAAAGCCCTGTCCTTGCATGGTAGATTAACTTCTTATAAATCTTTTTAAACATAAACTCTTCCACTTAAAACTTGTAATTTATGAATGTTATGGGTAAGGACAAATTATACTCCAGAGCAAGGGATTCAGCTCTACTGATCACCAGCAGATGGTAATTTTCAACTCAGCCATTATTATTATTTATAGCATTTTGTTTCATAAGTGTATATTTTTTAAGTATTTTATATTGCAAATCCCATTTTGGATTAGTGGACACAAAAGTAGAAATAGTGTAAAAAATTAAAAGTGAGAAAATTACACGTATGAAGTATATGATTGGACAAAAAGAATGATTATGAAGGGCAGTCCCATGATGTGTGAAAATAGATGTACCTGTGCAGCTGACAATCAGCCAGAGGTCTGAAATGGTTTTGACAGAGGATCATTGCTAAAGTGGAATGCCTGTTTTAGTCAAAGGTTAATTCAGGTGAAGGTTAGGAGTTCAAGAATTTAAAGGCTAAGCATGGTGAATGAAAAGTACAGCTATGGAAACTTATCAAAAACCACAGATGGTACCGTGGGTTCAAGGCCTTTTCTAATCTGCAGGTGAGGCTCTGGTGTGGATTCCTTAGCTGCCAGAGGTTACCTCCCTTCTGCTGTTGGTGAAGATTGTGGCAGGGAGGGGTTGCCTGCCTCAGCAGATATTCATTGTAAACAAAACAGGGCAGTTAAAAAAGTGCCCAAACTATATCAGTTAGAAGGAAGTGCTGACCCCATAAGCCTAAATCTCACTCATGGTCTTGGTCGTTTAAACTAATGGATTTAACAGCCTTTTGGAATCCAGCCTGTTTGTAAGTAGAGCTGCCTCCATATATTTCATATTCTGAAAACCCTACTGATCTTTCAGTTAAATGGCAGTAAAAAAGATGGACAAAATGTTTGCTGTTCATAAATCCTATTTCCTCAAGATGAACTTTACAATAGCTGATAAAATAGCTGTACTGAATGTAGCCCATGTTGTTTTACTACGGACATTGGTGCAGCTGGACTTGGTGTGTGGTGGTATGTGGTCTTGGCCTTCGTGAGGTCTGCTGCTCACTGTCCAAGTTGGATTTTGGTGGTGATCCCCTCCCCTACTTTTTTTCCCAGCTCTTAGCACTGAAGCCATGGTTGAGTTTTATGTGGCTTAATATCTGGTTTTTAAATTACTGTGGGTTTTTGTGAATTTTATCTGTGGTTTAGGCAGATACATTAAAATTAGAGTCTTTGCCGTTGTCAAAAATCTATGATTTTATGTAGGAACATTGTAAATTTTCATTTTTTAAATTACACAGCTTATCTATTGTCTGAGTTAGGTCGCCACTGCCTAGGAGAGCTGCTGCTGAGTTGGTGATTGGCACTGTTCCCAATCCTGCATGCAGCTCAGCAACCAACATGTGTTTTAAATTAATCCCCAAAGTATTGTTTGTAAAATAAAATTTTTAAATATATTTCCAATGTAAATGTTTCATTAAGTGATTACATTTTTTGTAATTCCAGACACTGCACTCCAGCAGAGGTGAAGTTTCCCAGAATTGTTTTAGCCTTTTCAGTAAGGCTACTTTGGGCAGAGTATCCTGCTTTAAGGAAGCAGCAAGATTTTTTTTTTAAAGCAAGGGCCTATATTTAGGCACTCAGTGTTGACCACTTAGTTCCATGGCTAGGCTAAACTACCTAAGTCATTAGCCATGTTGTTTTCTGCCAGCAGTATTTATATCAATGACATGTTCTGGTGGTTCTTTTTAAGTCTCATGCTTATTAAAATAAGGTACTTGTTTATTTTTCTTTATTTTCCCCTTAATGTATATGTATTCCAAAACTTGCTTCTTGTTAAATAATGTGTGTTTGACTGGTTGTTTTATAAAGAAAAGCAGTGAATTTGTTCCTAAAAAGATTGAGTAAAGATCCGGCAAAGAATAAAGTAGATGGCACTAAAAGAAGTACTAAGAATACATGTGTACAAACTAGGATAGGCACAGAAAATGTGGTGTTTGTGCTTGCCAAAGTTTAGTTTCTACCGCATTTAGGACTCTGTGCAAGCTTTCTATTTATTCATATGTCAGAGAGATCGAAAAAAAATGACTAATGGCACCAAACTGACATCACTAGTCAGAGGACAGGAAGTAAATGGGACTTCTTATGTTGAGAGAAGATGCCATGAAGCAGGTGAGAGTAGGCCGTACATTGTGCCCAAAGTTGTGTAAGTTGCAATAGCAATAATAATTATAAAATAGTACTTTGGCAGTAGCAATAATACTGATAACTAATAGTTGCATAGCATTTACTGTATTTTAAGGCATTATTCTAAGACCTTTATGTGTATTAGCATATAACCCCCCCAGTGACCCTTTGAGATAGGTGCTACTATTACCCTCTTGTCATTCATTTAATCCCCATAACAACTCCATAAAGTAGATCCTATTATTAGGCCTATTTAACAGATGAAGAAATGAGGTTAAGTTATTTGTCCAAGGTCATATAACCAGTAAGTGGTGGAGCTGGAATTCAAATTTAGGCATTCCAGCTCCAGAATCCTTGTTCTTAACTACTGGGGTAGACTAAATAATGGCCCTAAAAAATATCCAGACCCTGATCCCCAGAAGCTATGAGTATTACCTTATATGGCAAAAGGGACTTTGTAGACATGAGTAAATAAAGGATTTTAAAATGGGAGATTATCCTGAATTATCCAGTTGGGCCTTAATTGTAATCACAGGTGTCCTTATAAGAGGAAGGTAGAGGGAGACTTGGCAGCAGCAGAAGACAATGTGCAATGGAAGCAGAGAGAGAGATTTGAAGATGCTATGCTGCCATCTTTGAAGATGGTGGGAGAGACCCCAAGCCAAGGAATACAGCTGTAGAAGCTAGAAAAGGCAAGAGAATAGGTGTTTCAGTGGAGCCTCCAGAGGGAAGGAGTACAGCCCTGTCAACACCTTAGTTTTGATCTGTTGAAACCATTTCATCTTTCTTGCCTCCAGAACTGTAAGATAATAAACTGATGTTGTTTAAAGCAACTAAGTTTGTGGTAATTTGTTATAGCAGCAATAGGAAACTGATACATCCACCATGCTGTGAAGAAAAATACTAGGTAAAGTTAAGACTTTTTATTATAAGCCAACCTTCCTGAGAATCCATGAAGGAAAGAGCTTTAGTATAATAATAATCCCTCAATAGTTCCAGCTTTATGGCACTTGTCATTTTATTGCCAGAAGCACAGTATCTTAATGCTTATCTCTTTCTATATGAAGATGACTCAGGGATAATCTTCAAACTGCATCTATTCCATACTCAAACATGGAAGTCATTCTGGGTACAGAGTTGGCTGTTAAACCAGAAGCTTAAGAAATATTAGGCAGAAGACACCATCTTTTCCTCGGGCCTGAGAGATGGGGGAACCTGAAGGGAATGAGCATTTGAGTATCTGCTGTATGTCGGGTACCAAACTAGGAATTTTTACTTTTTATTTAATCCTCCTATCTGACCCTTCTTATAGAGGGTAGTTAGTAATACCCGCATTTTGACAGTGAGGAGTGAGACTCAAAAATTTTAAATAATGGGCTCAAGTTCAGAAAAGCAGTGAATAAGATTAAAATGCATTCACCTTGCATTTTAATGTCAAGGTGCATGCATAATTGTACTGTACACGGTACTGCTACTCCAAATTGATCTTTCTTAGGAGCTCAGATTTAGGCCAGGGCATGTCTAAAGGGTTTATTTAGTTCTAGCTAGTCACCAGAAGAACATACTATTGCCAAATCACCCCTGACCTGGTACATGGCCTACAGGCTAGGCAGGTTCCTGGATTGCCCTGGAAATCAACATTCTTCCTGCATGACTCTTGAGATGGACCTAGTTCTGTGTTCAACTTGTTTTTTCTATTTTTGTATGTAAGAGTTAAGACCAAACCATAATAAGTGTGGCTGTGTTACAATAAAACTTCAGTTTTGGACACTGAAAATTGAATCTTATAATTTTCACATCATGTAATATTGTTTTTCTTCCAGCCATTTAAAGTTGCAAAAATCATTCTTAGCTCACAGGTTATACAAAAACAAGTGGCAGGGCAAATTTGGCTGTGGGCTAGATGGCCTGTTATACACTAGCACATTTATTCTTATATTTGCATTGCCATTCTATTTTTTAAAATATAAATCCAGGTCTTGGGAATATCATACTTTTGAAAACCTTGGTAAAGATTATATGTGATTCATGTTGCTGGTGATATTTGGTTGCCTACCAAAGAATCGTCATTTCCTCCTCCTTTGTTGGCAGAACTTCTGGTTCGGATTTTGCTCAGGTACCCAGTGGTCGTGTACTTAGGGGAAGATTGCTCTCTTATGCCTCCCAAGATCAAGGGGTGAATTTTTATTGGTTTAATCCAACTTTAATACTACTGCCTTTGCAGTGATTGATTTAGATTGATGAAAAGTCCGTCATGAGGAAGTACCCACTTCAGCTAATGCTGACCCGTAGTGATTGATTTAGGAATGGCAATTCTGGACAATAAGATTCATGGGGAAGAATTTAGTTGCATACAATTGACTGATCCTGGAATAATGAATTTTTGACAACTGGAATTAAAATCAAAGTTCCTAAACAGATACATTTGAATTATACTTCATTTTGCACTGACTACTACAGATTACCATATTGGCAAGCATATTTCAAGAAAATAATTGTATGTATAATAGATTCTTAAAATATTTATTAAAATTTTTTGAATTCAAGTATAGAAAAATTGATTTTTTTGTTATTCTAATGTAAAATTATAAATTCCTTTTTTTCTTTTATTCTTTTATTTTAGAATATTATGGGGGTACAACACTTTGGTTATATATATTGCCTATGCACTGCCCAAGTCAGAGCCACAATCATGGACATCCCCCAAACTGTGTGCCCCACACCCATTTATAAACTCCTTTTTTTCTTTGAAGGACTGCTATTTATTATGTCTTTTTTTCCTTGTAAAATGTTTTTTCGTTCACAACGTAATTGAAGTGGTAAGAAATGGAAACCCCATGCCAGTAACCACAAAAGTGTTTGAAATTTACTGATCTGTACTCAACTGCACTCTTACCATCCCGCTTATTGACACCTTGCAGCCTGGCTTTGGATCTAACCTCTTGGCTGAACTGGTTTATAGAAATCACCATTGATTTTATGGTCCCTTACCCCCTTTTTAAAATCAAATTTCCCCTTTGACTTTTCTATAATGTTTAACTCTGTTGCCCATTCTGTCTCTGAAACTCTCTTTCCTAGGATTTGCAGAGAGTGCTTCTCTGTTCTTCTACCTCAGTAACCATTTTTTAGTCTCCTTTACTTTAGTTTGTTACTTTCTACTTCTTGGGGGTAACTCTCTTGAAAAACACTGAATATTTATGATGCCTTTAAATAGCAGTTATGAGAATGAATTAGCCATAGCAGAACGTACAAGTTACTAAGCAGAGACTATTTAGTACAGACTGTCTTTCGATATAAAGCAAGGCTTTGAATTGAAATATTTTCTTAATATAGTTCCTGATAATAGTTCCTGATTTTTTGGAAAGTATGCAAATATATTTAGTGCATTGTATTCCTTTGTGTATACCGTTATTAAACCATTTATTTTTTGACATTTGGTTCCAGTTGTGTGTGTATGCTTTTTTTTTTTCTTTAATTTTTCAAACCAATACTATATGGGCATCCTTATCCTGACATCTTGGCATACTCTCCATATCCTCTCCAACAATGAATATAATACTTAGTGTTTGGTAATCTAGTGAGTGAAAATAATTTTTGTTTATATTTTTATTTATTTGAATTATGAATGAGGTTGAGCATCTATTATATTAGTGGTCCTCACCCAGGGGTGATTTTGCCCCCCAGGGGACATTTGGCAATGTCTGGAAACATTTTTGGTTGTCACAACTGGAGAGGGTCTGGGGAAGGAATTCTACTAGCACCTAGTGGGGCCCAGGCAGCCACTGATTTCCTTTCCACCACTATAGATAAATTGGCATTTTCTAGAATTTTATATGAATGGAATCATAAATTATGTAGTCTTTTTTTTGTCTGACGTCTTTCTTCCAGCATAATTATTTTGAGATTTATCCATGTTGTGTGCATCATTAGAAAAACATTTTTAATGACAAACATTCCAAGTAGTTAGATTATAGTTATTAAAGAGCATGCTGAATTCTAGATACTTGATGTGTTTTTTGTTTTAGGTCATGACTGTCCAAGGTATGATAATCACATGAGAGCAACCATTGCTGCAGATGTCATTTGACTCATCAGAGAAAATCTATCTAAAAGAAAATATCCATATGACCAAATCCATTTCTTTATTGAATGGCTTGATGGATTTCCTTTACTCTGATTCATACCAAAGCTGTCCTCTTCAACCAAAGCAAGAAAGGATCCTGCATGACTCAGTCCCAGAATGCCATTTTTGTATCACCAACAGGTGAAGAAAACCTCATGAATAGCAATCACAGAGACTCGGAGAGCATCACTGGTGAGTCCAGTTTAATAAATATTGAAGTGCTATTGTTTACAGGATAAAATGCAGACGCCTCATTCTGGCATATGTGACCTGACATGGTGAAACCCTAGCTTCCCTTTCCAGCCTGGTCTCCTCAGAGACAGACTAAATTAATCTCTCCATCGATGGTCTGCTATTGCATTACCACAATCTGCCTTGTATCCTGTTCCTTGTCTATGTCTCACTCCCCTATACTCAGTGAGGCCCTGGTGAGTAGTAATTGTCATACTCATCATTTTATCTTCACTGGGAAAGGGCAGAGTTATTTGTGTTTGTATACCCTGAAAGCACCTGACAGCACAAGAGGCTCTTGGGACTCACAGGGTATATAAAGATAGGTACAGGCCTGTAACACCATCTCTGCAAGGCTAAATTTAAAAAACTGTGAACACTCAAAGTTTTTCTAAACTTTGGTTCTACAAACTCATTTGCCCACAAAACCTGACTTGTGTGCCTATTTCTAGACTTAACTCATTTGCTAAAGATATATTAATATATTTAAATGATGGGGTACTGCTACAAAACCAGTTGGGGATGTTATATAACATACAGTTAATGCATAGTACCACTTTTCTAAAAACCTGAAAAATTCTGAAACCCATCTAAACTCAAAGTTGTTTTTTTAAAATTCAGCTTTATTAAGTTACAATAAAATACACTTATTTTAAGTGTATAGTTTGAGTTTTGACAAATATATACACTCACGTGACCACTAGTACAATCAAGTTATAGAACTTTTTATCATCCCACAGAAGTTCCCTCGTACCCAGATCTCCCCACCCCTCACCTCTGGTTCCAAGTAACCACCAATCTGTTTCTGCCATTATAGATTCAATTTGCTTATTCTAGAGTTTCATATAAATTGAATCTGGGTCTTTTGTGTCTGGCTTCTTTTGTGCAGCAAAATATTTTTGAGATTTATCCACTTGTGGTAAGTCATTCATTTTTATTGCTAAGTTGCAACTACTCGTCTCTGCTGTTGTAGCAGCCATAGACAATTATAAAAGAATGAGTGTGAATGTCTTTCAGTAAAACTTGATTTACAAAACCAGGCAGAAGTAGCAAGCTGGAGTTGGTCTGTGGGCCATAGTTTGCTGTCCATTGCTGTACATCAACACTTGATAGTGTCAGTGGTTTTTATTTTAGCCGTTCAAGTAGGTATGTACTGGTATCTCTTTGTGGTTTTAATTTATATTTTCCTGATGGCTCATGGTGTTGAGCTTCATGTGCTTATTGGCCATATATAAATCTTATTTTGAGTTGTTTATTCAAATCATTTGCCCATTTTTTAACTTGCCTTACTATTGAATATTCATTGTTGAATTGTAAGTGTTCTTTATATACTCTAGAGGTAAGTCCTTTGTGAAATAAATGGATCGTATTTTCTCCCAGAATGTGGCTTGCCTTTTCATCTTCTTAATGGTGTCTTTTGAAGAGCAAGTAGTTTTAAATTTTGATGAAGGCTAGTTTATCAATTTTTGCTCTTATGATTCATTTTTTGTGTCATTTCTAAGACATAGTTGCATACCTCAAGATTACTTACAATGGTTTTCTCCTCTGTTTTCTTTAAAAGTTTAGTTTTTGCTTCTACATTTAAGTCAGTGGTTCATTTTATAGTTAGTTTTGAGTATGGAATAAGGTGAGGGCCCAGGGTTTTTTCTTTTTGCTCTCTGATTGAATATTTAGTTTATCCTATATTGTTTGTTGAAAATACTGTCTTTACCCCTATTGAATTACCTTGATAATTTCATTGAAAATCACTTAGTCATATATGTGTGGTTCTATTTCTGGACTATATCCTGCTCCTTTAATCCCTAAGTCTTTCTTTACAGAAATACCACATTGTCTTGATTACTGTGACTCTATAGTAAATCTTGAAATCAGGTAATATAAATTCTTCAACTTTGTTCTTGTTTTTCAAAAATTATTTTGGTCATTCTAGATTTTTTATATTTCTGTATAAATTTTAGAATCAGCTTGTCAATTTCTACCAAAAAAGAATGCTGGAATTTTCAATGGAATTACGTAGACGCTGCAGAGAATTGACGTCTTAAGAAATCCATGAACTTGATATATCTCTCCATTTTTTAGGTCTTCTTTAATTTCTCTTAACAGTATTTTGTAATTTTTATTGTACAGGTCTTGAACATATTTTGTTAAATTTATCTTAAGAATTTTTGTTTTTCAATGGCATTATTTAATTTCATTCTCCACCTGTTTATTACTACTATATAGAAATGAAGTTGATTTTTTAATATAAACCTTATATTCTGCAACTTTGCTTAACTTAATAGAGACAGTTTTACATAGTCCTTTTCAATCTGGATGCCTTTTCTTTCTTTTTCTTGCCTTACTGAATGGGACAGGATCTCAGTATATTGTTGAATAAAAGTGGTAAGACCAAATATCCTTACCGTATTTCCAATCTTAGGAGAAAAGTTACAGTCTTTTACCATTAAGTTTCTTGAGAATGCACTTTATCAAATTGAGGTGTCCTTCTCTTCCACATTGTATGAGAGGTTTTTATCATGAATGGGTATTGAGTTTTGTCAGATGCCTATTCTGCAACTGTTGAAATGTTCATATGGTTTTTCTTAGTCTGTTAGCGTGGTGAATTCTGTTGGTTTAGTTTTGAATTTTAAACCAAAGTTGTATTCCTGGAAAAAATTCCACTTGGGCATGATGTATTATCTTTTTTATATATTGCAGGTTTGATTTACAAGTGTTTTGTTAGGGAGTGTGTGTGTGTCCCAGTTCCATTTGTGAGCACTATTGGTTTGTACTTTTTTTGCAGTGTCTTTGCTTGATTTTGATATTGAAGTAATGCTGGCCTCATAAAATGAGATGTGAAGTGTTCCCTCTGTGTTTGGAAAAATTTGTGTGGAATGGTATCATAGCATTTTCCATCCTTTTACTTTTAACTTATCTGAATCTTTACATTTAAAGGACATCTACAGTTAAATTACAATTAGGTCTGTTTTTTAAAATCCAGTCTGACAATATGTATTTTCTAATTGGAGCATTTAGACCATTTACTTTTAATGGAAGTATGACGTTAGTTGAGCCTATGCTTCTATTTGTTTTCTGTGTGTTCCTTTTGTTCCTTTTTTCCTCATTTTCTTTCTTTTTGTAAATTTTGTTTTTAGGATTCCATTTTAATTCCACTAGTGGCTACTAGTTATACCTCTTAATTTTCTCAGCGGTTATTCCAGGTTGCAATACGTACCTTTGACTTATCACAGCCTATCTTCAAATAACATTACACTGTTTCATAAAGTGAGACTCTTAAAACAGCATTCTTTCATTTCCCCTACCATCCTATGTATTATTATTGCCATGCCTTTTACATCTACATGTTATATACATAACACGTTGTTATTTTTGCTTTAAACAATAATTATAAATTAAATAAATTATGAAAATAAAAGGCTTATATATTACCCACAGAGTTACCATTTCTGTCACTTTTTGTTTCTTTTTATAGATTGAAGTTTCTGTCTGGTGTACTTTTTGCCTGAATAACTTCAACATTTTCTGTAATATAGATTAGCAATGAATAATCACAGTTTTCTGCTTATCTGGAAAAAAAATCTATTTCACCTTTATGAAAGATATTTTCACTGGTACAGAATTCTCAGTTGACTTTTTTCCATGCAAAATTTTAATGATGTTGTTCCATTGTCATCTACCTTGCATTGCTTTCAGTGAATATTTTGAGTTCATTTTTTTATTCCTTGAATGTAATATGTCTTTTTCTCTCTGCTTTTAAGATTTTCTCTTTATCACTGGTTTTTAGCAATTTTTCTTTGGTGTGTTTTTCTTTGTGTTTATCCTGCCTGGAGTTGTTGAGCTTCTTTGAAATATGAATTTATCGTTTAATTAAATTTGAAGGATTTTGTCCTTATTTCTTCAAATACACTTTCCACTCCTGCCTTTGTTCTCTTCTTATGGAACTACAGTTGCATGTATGTTAGACTGCTTGATACTGAGACTCAGTCACTGATGCTCATTCCTTTTTTCCCCCGGCCTTTTTTTCTCTGTGATTTGTGTTTGATTATTTCCATTGCTATGCCTTCAAGTTTATTGTTCTTTTCTTCTGGAGAATGTGTAATCTGTTAATCTTATTCAGTGAATTTCTCATTTTAGATATTGTACTCTAGTTTTATTTGAGTTTTATAGATACAGCTATATTTTCTATTTCTTTTTTCATTAAGTTCATGTTTTCCTTTTAAATCTTTGAGCGTATTATTAATAATAATAGCTGTTTTTAAATTGTTGCTTACTAATTGTTATCTTTGTCATTACTGGGTCTGTTTCTGTTGACTCATTTTCCTCCTGGTTTTGGATTATAATTTGTTTATTTGTTTATTATTTGTCTAGTCATTTTTACAGAATGCAGGACATTATGAATGTTACATTGTTAGGTGTTTGGATTTTGTCGTCTTCCTTGGAAGAGTGTTAAAATTTGTTTTGGCAGGTCTTTAAGTTATTTGCTGATAAAGGTTGATCCTTTTGAGGCTTGTTTTTAATCTTTGTTATGTGGGTCTTCAGATCATATTCTAGACCGTTGCTGGTATACTTTATTCTAGCATTAATTTAATTCTGCTAACAGTAAGCCTGACCCTTCTGGGATCATTACTAATTGTCCCAGGTGTTGAATAATGTTTTTCTTCTCTGGCTAGATGAAATTCAGACCTCTCTCTTAGCTTTATATAGGAGAGTGATATGATGAAGATGTGAAGATGTGGAGAACGATTTGAGTATGATAAGGACAGACCAGTTTTGAAGCCACATTCAAGAGAAATAAGAAGAGGCAATGTGACTAGAAAGAAATGGGCATATGGAAGAGACCTTTGGAGGATGAAATGGGCTGTCAAGCCTGAGCAATCAGGAGAGTAATAAATAGTACATTATCAGAAATATGGAAGCAGGTAGGAGGAACTAGTCTGAAGAATATTTAGCTCAATTTACTAAACCTGTATTGTATACTCATTTTTAAAACTATATTTTGGAAGTAGTTTTAAATTTTAAATTTTACAGGACTTCATTAATACTTATTAAAAGAAAACTTCTAGGAACTCGTAGTAGCTTTTTTTAATGAATGTCACTTTTGTTTCCATTATGCCCTTGAATGGCAAACAGTCTGCTTTTAGCTCTGCATATATTTGTAGTCAGCTTCTCTTCCTGCACGTATTATAATGACAATCTGTATGTCATATATGTGTGGCAGAAAAGCTTTGAATAATGAGATGGAATTTGTAGTAATAGATTTTGAAGGTATTTTCAGGGCTCTTTTATTTAAGAGATCTGCCAAGGATTGAAATCTTTAGAACCATATTTAAGATTTTAAATGTACCTCATCTCTATCTCTTTGTGATTATGAAGCATCTGTTTGTCCTCCTGGGTGAATAGGGATGTCTGATATTGCCAGCCTCCTTATATTTGACTTATTATTAAAATGTCATTAAGTCAAGGTCAAGTAGTAGAAATTTACCCTTTTTAGGTTTGTTTTCTTAAACTGTATTTTATTGTTCTTTGCCAGAGTTAGAGCATGTATCTTTATACAATCCACAAAGGAAATACCAGATCTCATGAGAGGGTTGATATGACATCCTGTATTTTCTCTGTTATTTTAAGCCCTAGTATTTTAAGCATGTTAAAAGGGATAACTTTTCCTTTTTTGTAAACTGCTAAATTTGGGAGGTGTTAAATGATGGGCAGTATTAGGAACAGGAAGCCAGTAGTAGGCACATAAATACAGAAAAGCCCAGCTGTGTTCAGAGGTGGGTTGGGGGTGGTAAATGATTCTCTTTCTTTTACAAATGGGGGAAATTAAGGCTCAGAAAGTTCAAATCTTGTGTCTAACATCCCATAGCTAATGAGTAGAGGAGTCAGATTTAGAAGCTAGGTCTAATTGAAATTTGTTTTAATGTTTAAAATTTTTTTTAAAAAAGAAAAATATAAAGAAAGAAAGAAAGAAAGAAAGAAAAAGCTAGGTCTGATGCCAAAGCCCATGTTCTTTCTAATATTAAGAATGAAAAATAGGACAATAAGTAGAGTAGGCTCCTGGAGGTATCAGGAGATATGTAGGACCAATATGGTGTATTAGAGAGAGACATGATATATATATGAACTTGCCTTCTAAGACAAGTGGTCAGCCTTTGTCCTATAAATATTAATAAATGAGCATATAGCAATAAGAGATGGCCCTAAGATCAGGTGGGCACAGTGCTGGATAGGAAATTGAAACAAAAGTCTAGTGGTCCTCAGCAAGTCACTTGCCTTTAAGGCTCAGTTTCCTTATCTAGGAGGCAGGATTAAATGATTTCTCAAAGTATTTTCCACTTTTAATACTCTGTAATTATTTAGATGCTATAGCGACCTTAGACTTGATTTTATCTCTAGATCTAAAAACTCAATAGTAAAACAATAATAAAAATAGCTAACATTTAGAGAGTTCCTCCATGGTGTACCAGGCATTGCACTAAATACAAGTATTTTTTCATACATTTATCTCACTTAATTCATACATCAACCATGGAGGGAGGTACCAGATACTGTCACCTTTTCCATTTTACAGGTGAGGAAGCTGAGGGTTAGAGGTTAAGTAACTTACCCAGTGTCACATTGTGGTATGTGCAGAGCCAGGATTCAAACCCAGAACTACCTGACTTACAAGGCAATGTTCTTTATCACCAAATCATACTAAATTTATATGTGAAGGCTGGGGAAGATTTTTAGGAGAAAACTTTTTTTCCCCTCCCCTTTCAGATTTTCTTCTCCTCACATATTTAGGGCTTTAAATGTACCATATCTTTAAAATAAAAATGATAAAGTACTTATTCCAGTGCCAGTGCTCAGTAAATTTTAATGCTATTTTTTAAAAAAATTTTTAGCTAATATGAGAATATACTAAAATTCAATTTTTCCTGAGTTTGAAGAATCCTCCCACAGAGTTCAAATTTTGTTATTAAAGAACATTTGATTTTATCTCTTTTGAACTGGCTATTTTCTGCTGGTGGTTTTGTGTCAATTTTTTCTCCCAAGCATATGAGTTGAGATTGGACCTCTTTTAAACAGTACTAAGTAGATTGATAGGGAGACAATAAGACATTTGTCTGAATTCACATTAAACTTTAAAAACATAGTTATATTCACTAAGCAATCTATTTTTTTAGATAGTATGTAATTAAAATTCATGGTATCTGCATGTTCTCATATGTGGAAGCTAGAAAAGTTGATCTAAGTAGAGAGTAGAATAGTGGTTACTAGAGGCTGGGAAGAGGAGGGGGAGGGAAATAGGCAGAGGTTGGTTAATGGATACAAAATTACAGCTAGGTGGGAGGAATAAGTTCTAGTGTTCTATATCACTGCAGGGGAACTATAGTTAATAATTTATTATGTATTTTCAAATAGCTAAAAGAGAGGATTTTGAATGTTCCCAACAAACCATAAATGTGATGGATGCACTAATTACTCTGATTTTATCATTACGTATTGTATACATGTATCAAAATATCAGTCTGTACCCCATAAATATGTCCAATTAATTAAAAATAATTGTTTTAAATTACTACCCAAAAAATTCATGTTATCATTTTTACTTTATAAGTTCTCTTATTAAAGAAACCTAGAAAAAGACCAACTGTATACTACCATGATATATTAATAAAAATCAGTGGAGAAATGATCTTGTTTAATGTTTCTTTGTTTGTCCTACTTTTGCAAAACTAATTTCACTGATTTTCTCTGTAGCCTAGTAAGTTGAAATACATTGGATTCATTTACATGGACTCTCCTCTTTAGATGTCTGCTCCAATGAAGATCTCCCTGAAGTTGAGCTGGTGAATCTGCTAGAAGAACAGCTACCACAGTATAGGCTAAAAGTAGACTCTCTCTTTCTGTATGAAAATCAAGACTGGACTCAGTCCCCACACCAGCAGCAACATGCATCTGATGCCCTCTCTCCAGTCCTTGCTGAAGAGACATTCCGTTATATGAGTGAGTATTTTTTACCCTTTTAGAGTTTGTGCGTTGAAGTAAAGATTATGGGTATGTTGGTATTGACTTTTAAAACATTTGACATTTAGTAGCCATTGTTCAGTATAGACCTACTTTAACTTGAACTGATTTAACCGGAAGAGATAATTCTAACTGTGTTATGTCTAAATGCAGAAAGTTTGTCATCCTATGACTCTGAGTGTTCAGTGTTGCAAGCATACTAGATATTTCTATTTCTTCCATTTTTTTCATATTTTCCTCAGACTAAGTAGAAAAGGGGAACTTTTTTAAAAGTAATGAAATTATTTGAAATTTTGTATCCTAATAGTTTGGTATCCTGAGCCATAAGCTTCTTGACTCTTACCTTCCCTATTAAACACAGTTACAGGAATTATATCAGTCATTAAGAAGCATAGTTCTTAGATACATAAGTAGTTCTACTAATGCCAAGGAATAAGAAATATACACTGTATAATAATCTTCATTATTTACTTAAGGGTCCCTAGAGAATATTTCAGTGAGAGGCTGAGCCAGATTTGTCCTGAAAATAGGTCTGTTTTACACCAAGCTATTAGAAATGACAAAATTAAATAGGGGAATTTTTAAACTTTGAAGTACGGAGGCCTTTTTGCATTTGACCTCATTCCAAAAATCGGCTGAAAGGCTGAGCTTACTTTTTTTAAAAATTCATTTGGTATAAAAATGTTGTGTGCATAGTAGATGCTAAAACATATAATAAAAGCCTGTAAGTTCAACACTAATATGTTTGTGAAATGCTTTTAATTACAATGAGATATGGCCTTTTCTCAGTGAGTACTTCAATGTTTTTAATGTCATATTATCACTGGAAAATTACTGTTGTGAAATACTCATTTTCATAGTAATCATTAGTTTGCTTTTAGTAGTAGTTTCCTAGAACTTAATTGCTCAGGAAAAAAATTATAAACATTGTTTAAACTTGAATTGAAATATCAAGAAGCCCAAATAAAACTATTTCTGTTCTTAATATTTCTTTTAAGTAGCAGAATTAAGCTAAATTAAGGCTTCTAAGGTTTTCTTAACTTTTTAGTTTGAGAAATTACTTGCTTGAGATTTTCTAGAAGGAACAGTATTTTTTATTTTCATTTCCCTTTGTACCTTGAGTTTTTAAATTTGCAAAAAGAACGTTCAAACTGAAATGTCATCAGGAAAAATTTAGTTTGTCAATTATTTTGATAAGTGTCACAGAAAGGACTTCTTAGTTTACTTGTTCTTTGTCCTATAGGCCACTGAGGGGTGGGACTATAGCTAGAAAGATGGCTTAGATTGTGATTTAAGGGAATTACTTTTAGGATGAATTTTAAATTAAAATACCAGACAATAAAAGGTAAACATAGCCAGGCATGGTGGTGTATGCCTATAGTCCTAGCTACTCGAGAGGCAGAAGCAGGAGGATTGCTTGAGCCCAGGAGTTCAAGGTTGCAGTGAGCTATGATCGTGCCATGCCATGCCTGGGTGACCAAGAAAGACTCTTGTCTCTTTAAAAAAAAAAGGTAAATTCTAAAATTAAGACTTTATACCAAACAAACCATAATTTTCAAGGGAGCAATTTAAAACTTGAGATTAATAGGATGATACAGACTGATACTTCATGGTTCTGGAAAACTGCCCTATTTCTTTAGTCTTAATAGTACTATTTTCACAAAAATTGAACTATATATGATATACCTAAGATCATGAAGCAAATAAGCTAGGATTATAATTGGTCCACTAATACTTTATTTCTGTACTATAATTTCACTGTTATTTTAAAGGTATCAATTCTCTGGGTTAATAGTTCAAGCAAATGTAAATAAATTTCATTATGAATTTGTACCTTGTGAATGTAAAAGATAAGTGGTTTATTTTATTTAGCAAATTGACCAAGGTTTAAAGAACAAGATACAAAGCATTCTCTCCCTTTCCTACAGTTTTCTATCCCCTTGAAACGTCAAGATTTGTGGTTTTGAGTAATTATTACGCATCCTGGCAGGCCATCCTAGCTTCGGCTCCCTGATATTACTTCAGCCCCTTCTTATCCCTGCCTCTCTCACATGCCAGTGGATACTTGTGCGTGTTAAAATGAATTTTAACAACTAGTAAAGAGGTGGTATACAGGCAGGGGCACTTTCTCTCTTATACAACACAAAGAAATTGAAACCTCTGTGACTTAGTAGGAAACATGGGCAGCATTTGGGGTTGTGAGCCTCTCACATGAAATTGGGGGCAGGGAGTAGATCTCTGAAGTCACCCAAACCAGAAGGAGATTGTTTACTTTGAAAATTGAATACTTTGAGAGCAATGAATGGGTCCAAAAAATAATTTCATCCCAGCCCCTGCCGCACATACACAAAGTTTAAAATGCTCAAAGAATGTTTTACATGCAGAACAAGTTATTCCAAGGTTTTCCTAATTTTATTAAGACTTAGCCCCAGAGTGAGTTGCAGGGGGAGCCATGCGATCAGAATACACATTACAGAAAGTACCTTTTGCTCATTTAAAGACTAATACTAGAAGCCTGATCTGCCTTTCAGGGGATTTTACTTAGGAATAAAGGATCACCTGTATCACTTCCTAAGGCATAAGAAAAAGAGGGGGGAAATGATTGATTATGTAAGTTTTATTTAAGACAGTTGTTCTCCAAATGTGGACCCCACTATTATATCACTTGGGAAGTTGTTAGAAATGCAAATTCTTGAGCCCCCACCGCACCTACAGATTCAGAAAGTCTGGGATGAGATACAGCTATCTGTGTGTTATCAAGTCCTCCTAGTGATACTTACGCTCTTTCAAGTTTAAGAACAACTGATATAAAGCATTGTCAACCAAAGCTAAATGGTCATTTTACAGTGACATTTTGGAGAATTAATTGGGGGGGTGTACAATTTTGCAGAGAAATACAGTTGTAGAAATTATTACTTCTAATTGGTAGATATACTTTTCCTCAAGCTCTGTCCTCAAAAATCATTAACCTATACTGTATAGGCAGGAAAGGAAATATGCCTGATAATGTTCAGGAAGCATTAACCATAAGCCAGGTCATAGAGGTTGGCGATTTATAATTCTCCTAGCTCAGCCCTCTCAACCAGTTCCACGAGAGACTTAAGCCATATGCCCTAAGATATCTATGGTATGATGGATCACCTTATCATCCATGTACCATGTACTAGCTTTGTACTATCCTTAGGGAATTGAGAAAATTGTCATTCAAATCATCTATAGCAGCAGTCCCCAGCCTTTTTGGCACCAGGGACCGGTTTCATGGAAGATAATTTTTCATGGAAAGCGGGGGTAGGGAGGTGTGAGGTGGAGCTCAGGCAGTAATGCAAGCAATGGGGAGCGGCTGGAGCAGCTGTAAATACAGATAAAGCTTTGCTCACTGGCCTGCCACTCACCTCCTGCTGTGTAGCCCAGTTCCTAAGTTTCATGGAAGACAATTTGGGAGGTGGGGGTATGCAGAGCTCAGGCCTCAGGCGGTGATGCACAGCCTGGCCAGGTTCCTATCAGGCCATGGACCAGTATCAGGCCTGCAGCTCAGGGGTTGGGGACCCCAGATCTATAGGGCTTAATTCTCCTCTGAAACCCTGTTGAGAAAAGCTGCCCTAAATGTCTACATTTTGTTCTCAGTTCTTTCAAAGGCAGTTTTTTATATTGCAGAGATGTTCTCTATGTCATAGCAACAAGGGCTGCAGTCACTTCTTTAGGGCTAAAACCTCAAGACCTGTCTGTAGTTGTCGGGAGCTGTTGCAGCTTTTGCTATGCTATGTGGGCAGTGTATGTGCTTCATTTTTGTTTTGATTATTGTTGTGGTGGTTTGATTGTGGTTTTTGGTGTGAGAAGGTTAGAGAGTAATGAAAGATTAGGCTTCTTTTTTAAATTCAGTAATTGTGGTAAAAACTCTAGATCTTGAAAGGAGACATATGAGACAACTGTTGAGCACCATCTCATATAAATGACAAAGATATCAGATTAGATTAACATTGGTGTTTCCCATTCTTAAAATAGTGTGAAATTGGGTTGGTTGATGTGAAATTACGCAGAACATAAAGTAAGGATTAGTGAAGTGCTTATGTATATTAAACTCTCACCCCGTATTTTCAGGAACATTCCAGACATTACACCAAAATGTTAAACATTAATTAACAACCTACAGAAACCAAGTTGCAAGTTATTCTGTAAAAATGTTTATCATCTCCCTGATCGTATAAATATTTTTTTAGAGAGTAAGGAAAATTCATGTCTGGAAATAAGCAAGAATTATTGCTAATTTCTATATCATTTAACATATTTTTATTTTAACAGCTGATAACTGAAGGGAAAATAGGTTTTGATAGGATTGATTTTAATAAAGATTGGCTATCTCTACATTCTTGGTTACATACAGAATTGTAGTGAATCGCTTCTCTGCCTTGTGGCTAAGATCAAGTACAGAATTATAGTGAAGAATTAGTCTATGGGTTTTGAAGCATTTAATCACAATATCTAAATGCCAAGAGAACACTTGAGAGCTGTGCCCTGAGTACTTTTGGAATCATCCCAAGCAGCATGTCTTTATCAGGAGTGTTGTATTAAGGAGGAGAAGACAGAACTGATTAGGCTACAGAGAGGAATCCATTGTGTCCCTATCTGTTTTGTGACTGACTGACATTTCTGTGCAATTAAAATAGCCCAGCCTTTGGGGCTTGGAGACATATAGGCTGTTTCACATAAAACATAAGAATTGTGGAGAATTCTGGTTGCACTGACCTCTTTGCCATAAGTAATATTTAAGCATTTTAAAAGTCATTTTTGCTTTTTGAAACTTCTTCAGAGTTGCCTTTTTTTCTGATTGCAAAGATAACATTTGTCCTTCATGGAAAATTAGCAAAAAACTGAAAAGAAAACAGGTCAGTCATAATCCCTACCCATAAATAACCACTATTAACGTTTTAATATGTATTTGTGCAGCCTCTCTTGAATATAGATATATATAGATGTGCTTATACTTTAAAAAGAAAAATTGAAATCTATGCTGTTTTCTAACATACATTCACAGATGTTTACCCTGGTATTTCATTAGATAAGGGCTTTTTGTTGTTGTTGTTGTTGACACAGGGTCTTGCTCTGTCGCCCAGGCTAGAGTGCAGTTGCGTCATCATAGCTCACTGCAACCTCAAATTCCTGGGCTCAAGCGATCCTGCTGCCTCAGCCTCCCAAGTAGCTGGGACTACAGGCTTGTACACCTTGCCTGGCTAATTTTTCTTTCTTTTTTTTTTCTTAGAGACTGGATCTTGCTCTTGCTCAGGCTGGTCTCAAATTCCTGACCTCAAGCAGTCCTCCCTCCTTGGCCTGGCCTCCCAGAGGGCTAGGATTACAGGCTTGAGCCACTGGGCCTAGCCAGATAAGGGTTTTTTGATGTAGTTTTTTGATGTTCTCAGTGGAGCTGTGGTAGAAACAGCAACATGGTGGAAAGAGCTCATTACTCAGCTCTTATATCACCTGAGTTTTTTCTGAAAACCTTATGAGATGAGCCGTTGTTATCACCTCTGTGTTAAAATCCCAGTTTTGCCACTAATAGCTTGCTTTGTGATCTTGGACATGTCACATAATTCCTCTCAGAGAAGGTTCCTCATACAAGAAAATGAGATCATTAAACCAGATAACTTCTTAAGATTCAGCTTTGAATTCTTATACTATGGCAGATGGTAAGCATTTATAGGAAATATATTTTGTTTCTCCCCACTAAAACATGTTTTACCCGAAACATTACTGCATTACTGTCCTTCATTGTTTTATTCCCCTTTCAGCATGTGTGACTTGTAGTTCACAGTTGTTTATTACGTCCTCAATTTAACTGGTTTTACTTCATCTTCAACTCTGGTCAATCATGTAATATGAGCCATGTCATATATTTTTAAAATTAGTTGTATAAAAACTGGTTTTAACTGAGTCTCTATAATTCCTTCTTGTTTTGGGTGTTAACCCTAGATTGGTGGTTTTCATCCCTGGCTCCACATCGGAACACACCTGGGAATCTTCTACATACCATCAGTGCCCTAGGGCTCCTCCAAATCCATTAAATCAGAATCTGGAGTTGAGAATCAGTGTTCTAGGTTATATTTGGTTTTGCAACCATTGCCCGGTTTTCTGTAATTAGTTTAGAGCATAAATATATTGATTTGATTTTTTCCCCCTAATTTTGTTATTGAGACCAGGAGTAAATGAGACCACTTGCTATAAGCATCTGCCTTAATTTTTTAATCCTTTGCCTCTGCTATGCAACCAAGTTAAATTGTGTCTATTGCTTAGAACCAAAAGGCTGTTTCCCTTAACTAGGAGTAACACTGTTATTAGTAATTAAGCTATATTCCCATATTCATTTTAGGCAGTGGTGCTAGAAAGAAAAATAAAAAGCTCAGGTAAAAGTAAAGGATATCTAATGGTATCCCTACATACATACCTAGTCTTTTGGGTACTCTAAAGTGCTAAGATGGGACTAAAGAACTACAAATGACTTAAATCATAGTATCTACTGTCAACTCAGAGAATTGAGAATCAGGGCCATTTCATACATACCAGTTGTGTTTAAGGAGTAGTAACTGTCAACAATTGTATGATACTTAGCAGTTTACCAAATACTTTATTGCTCAATAGATTATCATATTTGATCCTTCTAATGACCTTGTGAGATGAGTATTATCACCTCCATATTATAAATATGGAATCTGAATCTCAGAAGGGTTAAGTGACTTGTTCCAGCTCACTAAAATTTGTGAATTCAGCTTTTCTGCTCCAAAGCCCCTGTCCTTTTCACACTTCAAGGCAAACTAATTATAAAATCACTCTAAGTCAAGCACAAATCCATGTGTGCTGCAGTAACATATCATGTAATGCTTTCAAAGTCAAAGGATCCCTCTTTCGTTATACATCGTTAACTTTAAGATACTGCTTAGTGTAACTGTGGAATCATGGAGTCATATCTGCCCTTCTCTTTTGAGCTAAATTATCCAAGTGCATTGACAATTCCTGAACTTATGAAATGCAGAAATACTGGGCTTGCATTGTGTAAGTAATAATATAGAATGTAACTTATTTTATAGCATATACCTGATATGATGAAGATTATCATACAGATAAAGGGTTTTTAATTGAGCTTAAAAGGATTATGTTCATGACAGAACTACAAAAAGTATTACAAGTCCTGTTCCTTGTTTACATTAGCTCACGTGGTAGATGATCATAGATGGTCAAGATAATCACAGCAGAATTCTGATTAAATTCCTTTATAACAGCATAACCCCTCACTAACTCGCCCCTGACCTTTAATTTAGATTAGGATATAAAGCAATTGGCAGCCGGGGTGGCTCACACCTGTGATCCCAACAACTGGGGAGACTAAGGCGGGAGGATCACTTGAGGCCAGGAGTTCAAGACCAGCCTGAATAACATAGCAAGACCCCCATCTCTAAAATAAATTTTTTAAAAATTAGCCAGGCATGGTGGCACACACCTGCAGTCCCAGCTACTCAGGAGGCTGAGGCAGGAGGATCACTGGAGCCCAGGAGTTTGAGGCTGCAGTAAGCTATGGTCACATCACTACTGTACTCCAGCCTGGGCAATGGAGCCAGATCCTGCCTCTTTAAAAAAAGAAAAAAAAAAAAGGATTTGACAACCAAATCCATTCTCCCAGCCAATATTCTCAAATGTTGAGTGGGCCAAACTTCCTGTCTTACCAGGGGTGGATGAAATGGTCAAGAAGTGACTGCCTTGTGATCATTTGATACTTTCTTATTATGTGATATACACTTTGGTTGTAATGATTGTTCCATTTCTTGAGTGTCTAATACAGGAAACATTTCTTTTCTTTTCTTTTTTCACATGTATTTTTATTCTCCTGAATGACTTTTTGTAAAAGCCTGGGGGTTTTGTTGTTGTTATGAATTCAATTCTTATGAATATTTTAAATTTTCTGTTTGTCCAAAGTCTATAAATAGTTATTTTTAACACTCTTAGTTCTAGGCACAGACAGGGTGGAGCAGATGACCAAAACTTACAATGACATCGACATGGTTACACATCTCCTGGCAGAGGTAGGACTATATCTTTTCCTTCTACAGTACAAAAAGCTAAAACTTGAGGATCATTTGGAATCTATCAAATTTGAATGTCGAATGAAAAATGATGATGTCTGTGCTCTGGATTATTTTGTATAAGGTTTTTACTACTTAAACAACAGACATTCCAAAGTAGAATGATTCCTGAAATTTATTGTTGTCAAGTTGTAGAGGATGGATAGATGGATGGATGGATGGACGGACAGATGGATTTAAATGGTGCTGGCTGGCCTTCCTGTCAAAGAAAAGCATTAATTTAAAAAAAAATCTGTTTTTAAATAATCCCTGCTGTTAATCACCCTAGAGCAGAGCCACCCATTCAAAGAGCAGCTCATTACAAATCAACGTTTGCAGTTTGGAGCATCGTGCCCTTTTTCTATCAGTTTGGGCTATTATTTGAGCTCACTTTTGTCTATGGCATTTTTGATATGTATAGTGTATCTCTTACAATTGGCAGTCAGTAGAGGTCTCCCCTTGTACCTTAGTTTCAGTTGATCTTATGGAAGACTGTCTTTCTCTAACATACCCTTCCCCGCATCCCCCCCAGTTTTCTAGAATGATTTCTGTGTATGCCACTTAACCTATATTTAAAATCAGAGAAGTGAGCCTTAAAAATTTGGAGATAATTCATTCATTTTCATGTGCTATGGAGAGAAAGAAGCTTAGTGTTATTTATATAGTGATTAATGTAAGTGGAACCCATACTCATATATAAGGCAATTAGATGTATATTGGTGGTTTTCTATCCTACATGATACAATCCTCACCACCACGCAGATGGGATTCCTATGCCCTTGCTAAGTGTCACTATCTGCCCAGAAAGAATAACTGGGTGGAAGCCTGTTGCTTGGCTTTCCCACAGGCCTCCCTGCATCATTACCACCAAATTCTTTAGACTTCTTTCTTTATACTCTAGGCAGAACCCAGTAGCCTCAAAATTTCCAGACTTTATTCCCTATTTTGTTTCACAGCATCATTCTTGTACCATTTGGCAACAGGGCTCTTGGCTGTACTTTCCTCTAAGCCACTGGCTCTAAATGCATATGAGCTTTGCCCTAAATGGAACTGTTTGCAACATACCTGCCTGATCTCCCTATCTTAAATACCCAGTTCTATATCATTACCATGCTTGATACACAAATGTATTCAACAAATATTTGTTGGGCTTTTACTGTACAGGCCCCATGCTTATTTTTAAAGACTGTTGATTTTCTAATTCCCCAAAATTGTAAGTTTAAAAAGTTGGGTTGCTGGGCTCTAATTTACTAGAATCATCAATAAATCTTACATGATATCAAGAAAAGAGATGTCCTCTTAAATTTAGAACTATAGTGATCATCCATCTGACTAACATTTATTAAACACTACCTGTGTGTCAGGCCCTCTGTTTATTTGTGATATCTGGGCATTCAGCGGAATCTTGATGCTTTCTAGAGCACTGCTTTTGAGTTTAGCAAAATTGACTTCAGGATTTTTAAACCACTATTTAATTTTGTTTACACTCAAAGAAAAGGTATTTGGTATTTTAACAGAGAGATCGTGATCTGGAACTCGCTGCTCGAATTGGACAAGCTCTCTTAAAGCGAAACCATATCTTATCTGAGCAGAATGAAGCCCTGGAGGAGCAGTTGGGACAAGCCTTTGATCAAGTAAGCATTTGGTCAAATATTTGCAGCATGAAATAATTAGGTCTTGTGCAATGGAGAAATTTATTTTCCTGGTTGTCCCTGCAATGATGGCAATAGGTAAATAACACCACAGTACCTGTTGACTTTATTGGCAACTATTGAACTAATCAGTAGAGAAATGAAATGTTAGTTGTGTAGAGGGGCACCCGTGACTGTCACCTTTTCAATCTAGAGCCTATATTCTGTATCTGTAGTACCTGTGGCATCCTGCTTAGATTCTAAGCTCACCCCTTTGTGTAGACTTTGTGTGTGATCTTATCTTAAATTTATTTTTAAAAAATAGATACCAAAATATATAGGTATCTTTATTCAAACACCAAAACAAAGAAAGGAAAAATTTTTTTAAATATATTTATTCCATAGCAATAAACTTGTAGTGAGAACTGATTTATTATTAACTTGAATGGTTAAATTTCAAATTTTCTATAACTTGTTATTTTTATCTGGTTTCTTTTATATTTTATAAATGCATTATGGATGATAACATTTGAGCCTTTAGGTTAAAACTACTTACTCCCTATAACTAAAATCAGTTCTTTTAAGCACAGTGATAACACTGTGCTTAAAAGTGTAAGCCCTTTGGATAAGAATTTGACATAGGAGTCTATTCTGATACTTTGAAGGTTCTTCAGTTTTGTTTTGTTTTCAACTGTGAATGTATTATTATCTTAGGTGAAATTTTCCTCTTATATTCCTATTATATAGAATATGAAGATTGATTTTTCTTCTTACCTACTATGGAAAAAAGCTGCATTTGTCGAGTTAATGCCCTAAAACTGTAGCTTAGAAAGTATCTGAGGTTTGTTATTCTTTTTTTGGTACTTGTTGCTTTAGTCAGTAAAATCCAGCGGTTGATTTTGTGATTTTGTTTTATGATGAAAAGCAGTTGTTCCATGAATTGGAAGCTATAGTGCAGGTAAATAATACAAAATAAAGAACATGTAAATCAAGCATTTTGTATGTGCAGGTTAATCAGCTGCAGCATGAGCTATCCAAGAAAGATGAGTTACTTCGAATTGTCTCCATCGCTTCTGAAGAAAGTGAAACTGATTCCAGCTGCTCTACACCTCTTCGGTTCAATGAGTCCTTTAGCTTATCTCAAGGTTTACTGCAATTGGACATGTTGCAAGAAAAGCTCAAGGAACTGGAAGAAGAGAATATGGCTCTTCGATCAAAGGTACATTCAACCTAATTCTCATTTGCCTTTACTTTAAAGGCTATAAAGTTCAGGTCCAGGTAGTATTAAGGTGAAATATGGCACAAGTACGGA
The DNA here is from genome assembly GCA_023783475.1 of Daubentonia madagascariensis. Taxonomy (NCBI): domain Eukaryota; kingdom Metazoa; phylum Chordata; class Mammalia; order Primates; family Daubentoniidae; genus Daubentonia; species Daubentonia madagascariensis. The sequence continues at coordinate 9,767,105 of JAKFHU010002088.1, forward strand.
TTTGCTTTTGGCATTCCAATTAGGTACTGGCAGACAAGTAACTGTATTCGCCTTCCATTGTTACTTAGATCCCACTGAAAAGTGGATAATAGCAGGTTGACAGATGAAACAGTGAAAGCCAAGGCATAGAGTATATATCTTGTGGAGTTTATGCAAGTAACCAAATAATTACAACTATGATAAGGGTTTTGTTGGAAAATTACAAGGTTCTGTGAGCTTGTATGGGGGCGGAATCAAGGAAGTGCTACTTAAGCAAGTGCCATTGTAGCTTAGGCCAGGGATTAGCCAGTCAGAGATGTACGCAACAGGAGGGATGGAGGGAATGTAGAAGGCCCGGAGAGGAGTGAGGGCGAGATGCTTGTTATGTCCTTTTCCATACCTTTATTATATACTAGATAAATCTTGACAGCTTGCTGGTTTTTTTCCTTTGTAAGTGATTGACTTTAATCTTCAGATCTACAAGTTAAAGGTTTTTGTAGTTATTACCATAAAGTCATTAGAAGTTATCATCAACATACTGATTTTTGTATTGAAGGCTTGTCACATAAAGACAGAAACTATTACCTATGAAGAGAAGGAACAACAGCTTGTCAATGACTGTGTTAAAGAACTTCGTGAGTATTAACATATTCTATTTCAATTCTTTGACTCCGGGAAAGAATTTCCACCTGGGAAATAAGATCGGTGGTTTCAGTAGAAGCATCTCAAGAAACAATTTTAAGTGGTTACTGAAAATCTTAGAATATCACATTGAGCCCACAACCCTAAATAAGATACTGTATGTATTTTTAAGAAATATATTTGTTTCAAATTGCCATCATCATTAAATAAAGACACATATTTCTGTAAATAAGTTATAGCATGTTACAGTGAAAGGGACTAAAGCCCTCATTTTGTTGGTGAGGAAATATTCCCATAGAGGATATGATTTGCCAAAGTCAGAGAGCTGATGAGCAGCACAGCCGGGGCTTCAATGGTGGCATAAAGCCAAACGTCCAGCAAGTGCCAATTACATTTCTTTAAAGGAATATATTTTGGTGTCAGATAATGTTAACTAAAATAATTTTTTAAAATAAATCAGTTGGAAAAAGATTGGCTTCACTAGAGAGAGATGTTTAATTTCTGTATAGATATAGTAGTCACCCTTATCTGCGGTTTCACTTACCCGTGGTCAACCACGGTCCCAAAATATTAAATCCAAAATTCCAGAAATAAACAATTAATGTGTTTTAAATTGTGTGCCTTTCTGAGTGGCATGATGGAATGTCATGCCATCCTGCTCCATTCTACCTGGGACGTGACTCATCCCTTTGTCCAGCCCATCTACACAATAGACGCTGCCCACCTGTTAGTCACTTACTATCTCGATTGTCAGTTCGACTGTCAAAGTATCACGGTGCTTGTGTTCAATAACCCTTATTTTATTTAGTAATGGCCCCAAAGCATGAAAGTAGTGATAGTGGCGCATTGTTATAATTGTTTTATTATTAGTTATTGCTAATCTTTTACTGTGCCTAATTTATAAATTAAACTTTATCATAGGTACATATGTATAGGAAAAAACCATTATAGTATATACAGCATATGGTTCAGTATTATCCACAGTTTCAGACATCCACTGGGGGTCCTGGAACATAGCTCCCTGAAATAAGAAGGGACTACTCTATGTAGCCTTCTATGTTGAAAGAAATGGTAGGGTAATATCACATCCATTCATTTGGGTTGTGGGCCTCAAAATGTGTAATACCTTAGAATAGCAGAATATTAGAGAACCAGAAGGAACATAAATTGAATGTTCTTTTCCATCAGCACTACCCTTACCCACCTTTTACACTTTAAAAGACAAAGAAGAAATGACTTGCTCAAGAGCCCAGATCCAGGTCTCCTGCTTCCATATTGCCATCTTTTGGAATATTAGAGGCTTTCTGTCAATTGAAAAATAGTTTTATATGACACTGAGAAATAGTTTTTCTGCTTGTGTTTAGATGTCAAATTTTTATATGCAATAAAGGTTTATTTCCCCAGTGGAATTCGAAGGGGTCTGTTTCATGTGCATGCAGGAATGCTGGCTAGGCTGTAAGAATTGCTCTGAAGGCCCTACTCAGTTTGCTATTATCCCGGAAAGTCTCTATCCTACAGAAGCATCTCTGTGGCTTCATCACATTCCATTACAGATTGCAGATTGTGACTGTTCCATTCTGGAAGTCTTCCCCTGTTAGATTTGGGGGTTTTTTGTTTGTGTGTGGTTTTTGGGGTCTTGCTATGTTGCTCAGGCTTAGATTTGTTAAGATTAATTTTCGTTGCTTATGGGATTTTGTTTATATCCCTGAAGAGTTCTCAAAGACATAAATGAGATTACCATTAGCACTTGCAGAGATACATAATGCACCTAGCTCTCCTTTCAGCCTTCTTGTCCTTCATAAAGAAAAAGATTAAAGCAAAGTCTTTAGCCTGCATGCCTTTACCAGTCATCTTTCTTTTTAGCTTCATTGTCTCCTGTTCAATTCCCAGCATTAGCCTATCTCAGAAGTACCTTTATTTTTCTCTATTGGTTTCTCTGGGTTTTTAAAAAAAATTATGTTAAAGAAAAATCTGTTCATGATAGTCCAGTGCTTGTTATAAAACAGGATTTGTCCCACAGGCCATAGTTTCCCAAGCCCCACTCTATATTTATATTAACTTTTAAATTTTTATTTTGCTTCCAAGGTGAAACAAATGCTCAGATGTCCAGAATGACTGAAGAATTGTCAGGGAAGAGTGATGAACTGATTCGATACCAAGAAGAGATCTCCTCTCTCTTGTCTCAGATTGTAGATCTTCAGCACAAACTTAAAGAAGTAGGTTTATTCATTCATTCAACAGATGTTTGTCAAACACTGACCTAGTACATGCATTCTGCTAAGTGCTAGATACATTAAGCCAAATAAACACGGTTCCTGCTCTTTTAAAATGCCTTAGTCTCATTGCTGCTTTAATCTTCTTTATTTTATATAATATCATAAATGACTACTTTCTAGTCACTGTTTCTCTTTATAAAATCGGGTTGGATTTTATTCAGAAAGTTGTGGTATGAATTATTGACTTATGCTCATTGTTCTCTGAACACCTTGATGGATTTTTTATTCTGCCATTTTATTGCTCTTATTTGGCTTTTGAAAAGTTAGCTTTTTATAGGCCTTAAGACTATACCCCAGAGAGAAATTTTTAAGATGTCTTTAAAAGAAAGAGAGTAGCTATATTTTGTGTGGGAAGTCTTCACATGTGTCTTTTAATATGTTGTTAGCATGTGATTGAGAAGGAAGAACTAAGACTTCACCTACAAGCTTCCAAAGATGCCCAACGACAACTGACAATGGAGGTAATGAAATCTTTCCTTTATCTAGTGTAATTTGGGAGGGAAGGAATGAGTAGTTTCTTTCATCTTTGTGAATAGGAATTATTAAAGGGGCGTTACCAGATTTAAAAAGCAACAACGAAAGAGTAAGAAGAAATTATGAGATCTAAGAAGTAAACCCTTATAAAATCCTGTCTCTAAAACTAATAACATGGCAGCATCCTTCTTGATTAATAGAGAAAACCTCAACTTTTGTAGGATTCTTTAGGAATATATGACCCTTTAACCAGTTAATCTTAGCTAGCCCGACATTTTTAAAATAAGATCATTTCTAATAGTAAGTGTTTTTGCAGATATGTCAGGAGAAATAGCAAAAATCTCTTACTTTCTATCTATATAAAATTTATATTTTAAATATAACTTAGTGGTTCTTTGGCATGCGTAAGAATCACCTGGGAGAGGAGGTTTTAAATGGAGATTCCCAAGCACCATCCCAAGAGTTTCTAATTCAGATGATTTAGAGTGAGAGCCTAGAATCTGCATTTTTATTAAGAATCTTCTGCCCTGGTGATTTTGATAAGCTCGTGCACATAATACATTTGAAGAAATTTTGCAGTTAAAATATACGCTGGAAGTTATGTATTCTTTTGCCAGACACATGCATCTATCTTTAAAGAAGGTTCTAAAACAAAGGGGAAAAAACTTCTTGTTTAGGATGACTGAGCACCTACTGTCATATATAATAATATGTAGATTCTTGATTTTGTCACTTGCAGACTTCAGACCAATGCTTTTTTAAAAAATGATTAGTATTATGCTAAACCTAATTTGACCATAGCTATTATACTTCCTGTGTAAGTTTTTTAGGATATAAAGCATAAAATATTGAATTGACAGTTCTGGTAGTATCGGCTATATTTCAGATTTTCAGGAAGTCACATTTATGTATAATTTTGGTTGGCCAAGACGCCCTTGATTCTGGCAGCTTGAAATACATATACTCTCCTTGTTTAGTTTGTTTCAGAGTCTTTGTATTGAAATGATATTTATGAAGTTAGCTAACCCTCTGGATAAAATTAATACTTATCCCAAGGGGTTTTGGGGTTTTTTTTCCAAGGTTGTTTTAAGAAGATGTGAAATACACTACTATCCTTTCTTTCAGCTACATGAGTTACAAGACAGGAATATGGAGTGCCTGGGAATGTTACATGAATCCCAAGAAGAAATAAAGGAACTTCGTAGTAGATCTGGTCCTGCTGCTCATCTCTACTTATCCCAGTCATATGGAGCTTTTACTGGAGTAAGGAACTGAGAAAGATGCTATGTATTTAAAGAAACTTTTTAAGATCAGATTGTCCTAAAAGTGATAAGGTTTGTGATAGTATAAAGCACCCTGAGAAGAGGTAACATGGTTGTCCTTATTTCTGGAATCCAATTATTGATTTAGGCCTTAATTTATACATATACATCTTCCTTAATACTCTTACTTATTCTAACAGATGACCTTCCAGATCTGTTGTAATATGTGAGACAGACTCTAAGGAAATTAGGTTTAGGGCTGAGTACCATAGAACTACTTAAACTTGGGTCGTCCTCCCCTAAGCCTGGCACTTGTCGCTTATTAAAGGTGCTTTGATCTGCTAAGACGTCTTTCAGTAAAGCTTGGGTTTCTTGGTACATTTAACTCCATTTATGACGTAAGCCTCTTGAAAACAGGAATCATGTTTGTTTAATTCATTAATAAATAGTATTTTGGGAATTAAATTAATAAAAACTTCTGAATTTATGCCAGAATTTGTAATGTTGGTTCAAAGAGTTATTTTAACAATCTGACTATTAAACACTTACGTGCTGTCCTGTGAAATTTTTGAAAGACTGAAACTATAAATTTTAGTAGATTTTCTTAAGGATATGGGGGCAGAATTTTTGTTTTTTAATTTTTTATTTTGCAATAATTTTAAACTTAGAATAAAGAATAGCATAAAGAACTCTCATATATCCTTCACCTAGATTCTTCAATTTTTAAAGTATTACTGCTTTTGCCATATCATTCTCTTATTTTTTTTTCTGGGCCATTTATCAGTAAGTTGCAGATAGGTCCTATTACCCTTTAGTACTTAAGTAGTATTTACTAAAAACAAGGACACTCTTGAGTTCACTCTCCTACATAACCACACTAGAACCATCAACATCAGGAAGTTGATATTGATACAGTACTATCATCTAATCCACAGAGCCCATCTGAATTTTGCTAATTGTCCCAGTAATGTCCTTTAAAGCAGTGGTCCCCAACTTTTTTGTCACCAGGGACCAGTTTCATGAAAGATAATTTTTCCACAGACGGGGGTTGGGAGAGCAGGTGTTTCATCTGGGACAATTCTTCTGTCTCTATTTCTCTTTCATCACCGTTGTAGAATGTCGTCAGTTTCGGTTTGTCTTTTGTGTACTCATAATTAGATTTAGATGATGCATTCTTGGCAGAAATAAGGCCACGTTCTTCTCAGGGCATCATGTCAGAAGGCACACAATATGTATTTAGTCCATTACTAGTGATGTTAATTAACTTTGATCTCTTAGTTAACGTAGTTCTCTGCCAATTTTTTCCACCATAAATTAATGACAATTAATATTAAATTAACACTACTAATTCAGTGTATAGTGATGAAAATCAGCAGATACTACTTTAACCAAGTGATCAAAGTTAATATTTTGTGGGAAGATACTTTGAGACTAAATATCCTGTTCCTCATCAAACTTTTACCTACTAGCTACGGCATCTGTTGATGGTTCTTGTCTGACTCAGATATTACTATAATGATTGCCAAATGGTGATTTTCTAAGTCATTTCTTCAACATTTATTAATTGGCATTCTTCTGTAAGTTAGAGGTTTCGTATCCCATTTATTCATTTGTTCATTTGGGTTTGTCAGTATAGACTTATGGATTCCAGTTTTAATCAGTGTATTTTATTATTGTTGCTTATTTTGATACTCAAATTGTCCCAGATGTGGCCAGTGGGATCTCCTTTAAATTCATCTTGTACTTTTTGTCGCAGCCCTGGAATCAGCCCTTTCTCCAAAGAATTCTGGTTACTTTTACTGAGGAATGGTATTTAGAATCTAAGATCTTGGGTGCTAGTTGTGCCCGTTGATTGCCACTGCAGAATATCATGGTTTGGCCTTCTCAGCTGATAGAGCTAAGAAATATATGTATTTCATACATATACCCACACAATACATGTATCTATCTTTCCATCCACATTTGTATTCATCTATCTACATATATTAAAACTAATGAATTCACACCAGTGCCCCCAAATCCAGCCATCCTCAGCTCAGCCCCACTGAGCACGTCACTCATGCTAGTTGAATCCTCATCCCTGACTGGGAAAAGAAAACTTGCTTATTTAAAAAATTTTTCTTTTTATATTATAAAATCTATACATGTTTATTATAGAAAAGTTAGAAATTACAGAAGAGCAAAAAGAAATGGTTAAATACCATTAAACCTCACCCTTCACAGAATTACTATTAACATTTGGTTTATGGCCTGTCAGACCTTTGTTTTTGTGTGTCCTACACATGTAATATTTTCTGTTTGTCATGTTGGTTTTTCCCATTGTTTTCCTATAAAAAAAATCAAGAAATGGTAGTTGGTTCTTGTTTAAAAGTTATATTAATATTTCTGTAATGTCTCATTTTCCCCTGAATTTTAGCCTGTGATTATTTTTTTGTATTTTATTATGACACCAAGAGTATAGGATTGTAGAAACTCTGTTAATTAATTTAAGAGCAGTAGTCACTAGGAATGAATCTCAAACTCTTTTTCTTAGGAATCTTTGGCAGCTGAGATTGAGGGGACCATGCGTAAAAAATTGAGTTTGGATGAGGAATCTTCTCTCTTTAAACAAAAGTGAGTACAGATCACATGTGTTACTGAACCACTGGAATGGAAATTAAAGAGAAGCCACAATCCAAAGTGGTATTATGAGATTCAGTAGCAGTCTGGTTAATCAGTTTTTTCCTCACAGTATCCTTATTTGTGAGAGAGTGCTCTTATTCTAAAGGTTTTTTCCTAATGATTTCTCCTAAGCTTTAGAGACTACTCAGGATGGCTTTATTTCTAATGAACTGCATGTGTGTGTCTCTTTCCGAAAGCACTCAAGTGGCTGGCAATGATGGTAATGAACATTTCCTTTTTTGACAGAGCCCAACAGAAACGGGTGTTTGATACTGTCAAAGTTGCCAATGACACACGGGGCCGCTGTGTCTCATTCCCAGCTCTGCTGCCCATCCCAGGCTCCAACCGTTCAAGTGTCATCATGACAGCAAAACCCTTTGAGTCTGGTTTACAGCAAACGGAGGACAAAACACTCCCAAACCCGGGGAGCAACTCAGAGGAGGTTCCAGGGTAGGAAACATAGATCATGGCAGTGACTCGGCATTTCTGTGGTGCTGACGTACCATATTCACATACTCAGATTCCAGTGTTGGTTTGTAATGTCCCAAGAAGGTTCTGAAATTGTTGGTTTTCATTCGGTGATAATGCCCTACATCATTATTTGCAAGGTAGATCACTGATTTCACAAAAGTTTTGAGTGAAAAACTACATCTAATTAGTTTATTTAAAATGAAGCTTGCGTTTAACTCTAAAACTTTTTGCTACTTTTTTAGTGTTGCAGAGTTTGAATCTAAATCTTCCTCATGCTCAAAGTCAAATTTGACTCCATTTGGTCACTAGCATAAATGCATCAGGATGACACTTTCTCATAACCCATGCTTATAGTCTCAACCACTTTGGTGCTTTTAGGATAAACAGTAAGTTTGAATACCTATTGAGGATGACCAAGTTGCTCTTAATTTTCTATTCGTTTAAACTTAGATTTTTTTCCTTCTTTTCATTAATTCATTACATTCAATTACATATAACTAGAAGTTAAACAGCTTTACTGAAAAGTTGGCTGAAAGCCTTTGAAAGATGGTTGCTTGGCACCTGAGGGAAATCTTTCCTTATGCAGAAATCCATCACACTAGGTTTCAGTTGTATTGCCTGGTCTGTCGTGGGCAGTGTTCTACACCAACAGTAGCTTTGTGTGTCAATACTTCCTGATTGTTACACAATTTTCTCTAAAACAGATCTATGTGAATTCATATACAGTAGCCAGGAGCAACCACAACTTAGCTTGCTATTCTTCCTTTTGATATCAATTATAAGATACCTTCCAATTTCAAAAATATTAAAGTGAAAAAATGGGCACCGGAGAGCTATGAAAATGCAGTGTTATACAAATCTTGTTTTCTTTTAAATGTTCTGCAATATTCATGGAGGATTCTATGGCCCAAAGCAAATTTTTTCACATTTTAGTATTTTTTACATTGTTATGTTTTGCACCTCATGGCACGCCATAGTTTAATGGGTAGCGTTTTTTCTTTCTTCATAGTATATAAAATACTGATACCTCTTATAATCAATGATATCATAGATTCAGTGAAATATAATATTTACTTTTGTGACTACCTAATCTGAATTTATAGATGGTCATATCTGTAGTTTTATAAATTAAATGAATAGAAAAGTTATTGAATGCAGTATATCAATAAAGCAGTTTCTTGCCTTCTGAAGTCATTTGAGATGATCTATAAAAATGATATAAAGTATTGTTAGTGATTTTGGTTTGTTATTATTTCTATATTCCAGATATCTAAGAAAATACAATGTTTTTAAGATCAGTCTCTTGAATGTTCACCATTATAGAAAGGAGAGGTCGGAGTTGGGTGCCATAGCTCACACCTGTAGTCCCAGCTACTCAGAAGGCGGGAGAGTTGCTTGAGGCCAGGAGTTCAAGACCATCCTGGGCAATATAGTGAGACCCTGTCTCAAAAAACAAAAAAAGAAAGAAAGAAAAAGAAAGGAGAGGTCTAGGTTGTGCTTATCACCTGTAAGAGCTAACTAGTGAATGTGATTTTTCTATAGGAACTCCCAGAAGACGGACCAGCCAGGACCCTCTAGAGAGAGGGATTTGGCCACAGCACTGCATCGCCTTAGCCTGCGTCGACAGAACTATTTAAGTGAGAAGCAGTTCTTTGCTGAAGAATGGGAGCGGAAGATCCAGGTTCTGGCTGACCAGAAGGAAGGGGCTAGTGGCTGCGTCACTCCCACAGAGAGCCTTGCCTCTCTCTGCACCAACCAGTCAGAGATCACAGACTTCAGCAGTGCCAGTTGCCTTCGAGGTTTTATGCCAGAAAAATTACAGATTGTCAAGCCTCTTGAAGGTAATAAATCAGTAAGGGCCCTTTCCAAGCCATGTGGCTTATTGAGATTTCCTTTCCCTGAAATTGAGATTTGTGTTGTAATTACAAGAGCACTGTATACAGAAGATATCTTTTTTATCCGTTAATCCCATTGTTTGGGTGACAGTGCGTTGTAGAACTTTGTGGACAATTAATGAATGAGGATCTCTGTATTCTCTAAATCATCAGCCATCAATTCTTTTCTACTGATGTTTTTTAATATAAATGTGAGGGAGAAGGAGTAGTAATCTTTTCCTATCTTTTGTTAAGGAATGATTGGCAGCAGGTTCCATGGTAAGATAAATGGGATGTGATAAATGAAAAGGATCTAGAGGTAATACTTCATCTCCACCTTCCTTTTCAAAAGAGTTCTTTACCCAGAAGTGTAATTGACTTAGAGATATGTTTACCTGTATTTTTCTTTTTTCAGTTCAGTTTCTATTCTTTCCTAAAATAGAGTTTGAATTCAAAATAAATTTTTGTTTTATGGAAAATTGACAATCATTGACTGATTCTCTGACATTATTGTAAAAGAGTTCTGCATTAAACAAAATTTTGAGTAGGTAGCCTGGAAGGACCCCTCAGACTCAAAGATTCTGTACCTTAGTTTTATTCATTAATATTCAGTGCAAATATTTGTCAGCGTTGCCTTTTTTTTTTTTTTTTTTTTTTGAGACAGGGTCTCGTTCTGTTGCCCCAGCTAGAGTGCGGTGGTGTGATCATAGCAACCACAAACTCCTGGGCTGAAGCCATCCTCCTGCCTTGGCCTCCCAAAGTGCTAGGATTGCATATGTGAGCCACTGCGCCAGGCCCAGAGTTGCCATTTTTAAGATGAAAGGACTACAGTGACATAATTAGACATTGTGTCTGGTGCAAGTGCTTGGGATGATCATTCACCAGGGTGCCATAGCTTGGAACCAAGGGAATGTATCCTCCTTTTCATCATCATCATTTTTCCTACTCTCCCTGGGAGCCTGGGAAAAGGAGAGTCATGAGCAGAGTAGAGAAATACATATACCACTGAAAATTCAAGGTGTCTTCCGACCTGGAAGCCTGGTTTTTGACTTCCAAGTTTATAGTCATAGTTCTAGGCCAGGGGAGTATTGATGTTTGTCACCTAGGAAAATACAGCCTACCTCCGAGGTGCATATCTTCCTTTTCATCACTGCCTCAGCATCCTAGTTCCTATTAAGGGTGTCCTCTTGGTTTTTTCCACCCCTTCTCTAGATGTCCTTCTTAAAGGTAACTTTGAAATAGATTATTATTTATACTTTCAACATCTTGTCAGTCTTTCACAGAAAACTTTAATTTGCAGCTTTTACCAAAATATTAACACTAAATAAGTAGTTTTATTGCTGTCATTATTGTTATTACACATTTAATTTTAGCTTCTGTTTCAAGATTTAAGATTTGTGGGAAATGTAAAACATGCCTTTTTTTTTCCCTTTGGCCTGCGTATTCAGGATCACAAACTCTGCATCATTGGCAGCAGCTTGCTCAGCCAAACTTGGGAACAATTCTTGATCCACGACCAGGTGTCATTACTAAAGGCTTTACCCAGTTGCCCAAGGATGCCATCTATCACATCTCAGATTTAGAAGAGGATGAAGAGGAGGGTATCACTTTTCAGGTTCAGCAGCCTCTTCAAGTGGAAGAGAAACCTTCACTATCCAAGCCAGTGACTGGGATCTTCCTACCGTCCATCACTGCCGCAGGGGGACCAGTTACAGGTGAGGAGAGCGCATAGTCGAGTATGGTCTAGCAAGCAGAAGTACTTGGCATTTGGGCTTACCGTGTGCTCAGCTGGCTGCCTCTGCTCACTGGCGCGTCCTGAATCTTAAATGTCACATGATGAAAATCTGTAGCGTTAGTGGCATTCCTAACTCTCTCCACTTCAGCTTCGCCAGCCTGCATACATAGATGGGGCAGAGAGAGAGTGGTTCACTCTGTGGTTTGCAAACCTTTTAGGCTCAGGATCTCTTTACACTCTTACAAATCATTGAGAATTCCAGAGGGCTTATCTATGTGGGTTATGTCTGTTGATATTTGCAATATCAGAAATCAAAACTGAAAAATTATAAATATTTATTGACTCATTTAAAATAATAATCACATGTTACACAAGTAGTGTTTTTTGAAAGTAGCTATTTTCTTTTAGGTAGTAAGAAAAATGGTTTTGTTTCATAATTGTTCAAGTCTCTAATTTAGGGCTTACTATAAGATAGCTGGATTCTTGTTATCAGGTTCTACGTCCAGTCTATTGCAGTATGTTGTTTTGGTTGAACACTGTGAAGAAAATGCAGCCTCACACAAACATGTAGTTGGAAAAGGAAAGTGTATTCTAATAGTCTTCTCAGGTATTTGTAGATATTCTTTAATACTACACAAAAACTTGGTAAGTAGTAGTTTCTTGAACATGTGTAGCAATGTGGAATCTGGAACCTTATCAATGAACTTTTCATACTTTTATACATTAAAATGCGTACACTCTGAATGTATCTTTTACCCATGCATGATTTTATAATATCATGCCCTGGTCATTTAGAAAATGTTGGTTCGCTGAGTTATACAGATTTTCCAAATGTTGATACATTTCATTATATAATATATGAAAATCATATTAATGTTACCACCTATCTCATGAGAAAAGCCTTTAAGTATTAGGAAGCTTTCAGGCTCTCAGTGGTGGATAAAAGTTTTCCAAAACTCTAATTTTTACTTGAAAGCTCAGGTTTTGTCACTGACAAAAAATATTGTCACCTGTTTTTCTTGAAGGACGGGCTCACTTCATTCATTTTCAAGGAAATGTCTGTCAAATACACAAGCCTGAATAACTATAGTATGTCTGTTGTACTTTCAAGTAAAAATGATGTTCCATGACAACATTGCAATTCAGTTGCACAGGTGCTTTTCCTCTAGATAACCATTGCATGTTAGTATGGAGCAGGAGTACTTAATGCATACTTCCCGTTTCATCACATAGAATAGTAAAAAGATTTAAGGGCTAAGATTCAAGATTTAGTAGATAATTTTTACTGCTTCATCAAGGACATTCTTAAGTGAATCTTTTTTTTTTTTTAATACTATGAGTGCATGACAATGACGAATACAGTACAACTTGATGACGTTGCCTTGATTTACACTAAGGAGCCAGCAGTTTTTTAATGTAATTTTTCAGAGTTTTTTTCCTCATTTCTAAGCTTTTTTATGCCTTTTGATTTATAGTTTTAAAGTATTGAAGAATTCAGTTATATACTAACCAGTTGATGCTATTACAATCTTTATGTATATTTTATTTCTGGATTTGGAGATTTTTAGTACAAAAAGCACTTGATAAGTGCTGTATTATTAATAAATAACAATGAGCTTTTTACATTATTAACCTAGTCTTTTTGATTTTGTGTTTGCTCCCTAAAAATCTCTATTTCAGTTGCAACCTCAAACCCAGGAAAGTGTCTCTCATGCACAAACTCGACATTCACCTTCACCACTTGTAGGATATTACATCCCTCTGACATCACTCAGGTTACCCCCAGGTAAGAGCGTCTGGGAAATCTGGGGCCTCACTTCTTTTCTCATCTATGTTTTCATGAATTTCTTTTTTAAATTACCTTCATCTTAATTCCTAGAATTTTAATTTTCTGGGATAATTTGTCTTTAGACTACTTTCACATTATATTTTCTCATTTGATCATTACAACTCTTTGAAGTAGGCAGGGCAAGTGAATATGTATTATGTAAAATAAAGAAACTGAGGCATAGAAAGTTGAAGTGACTGGTCCAAGGACAGACAGCTAATAAATGACCCAGCTGTAGCTATACCCAGAGTTAACCAAACTGCAAGGTTTACAGGACCAGTGCTCTGCACAAGCTCACCCTCACTTCTGACACCGCCTGCAAGTTCAAGGGGTTCCCAAAACCACTTTCAAGTTCAGTAATTTGCTAGAAGGATTCACAGAAAGTTTGAGTTTTGTTTCTTTTATACAAGTTGGTATGCTAGAAAGTTTATTTATTAATCTTAAACTTGCCTTCCCAAAACCACTTTCAGGTTCAGTAATTTGCTAGAAGAATTCACAGAACTCACAGAAAGCTGTTATACTCATGGCTATTACTTATTATAAGGAAAGGATATAGGTTAAAATTATCCAAAGGAAGAAATACATAAGGCAGAGTCTTGGAGAGTTCCACACATGGAGCTTCCCTTGTCCTTAGGATTCATTACTCTCCTGATGTCAGTGTGTGGCAGTGCACACAGAATATTGCCAACCAGGGAAGTTCACCCAAGCATTGTGTTTACAGTTTTTATTGGGGCTTCAGTGTGTAGGCATGCTTGATTGATTACCCACAGGATTGAATTCAGCCTCCCGGCTAACTGATATTGCATGACCCAAAGCCCATACTCTACGTCACATGCTTGGTCTTTCTGGTATGGCCACTTCTTACCCTAAGACTATTTTGGGTGTGGCCAGACCTACCCTGAGTTCTAGTGTGACCATCCCCCACTCTAACCAAACTTGTCATAACTCCTATCAGTTATGACATAGATTGCCTCCTAGAAGCTGAGGGCAAAGGCCAGACCTCTCTGGACAGGGCCACATTATTTATTTACTACACAAGCTAGAACGTGGGTATTCTAACACATAGTCCCTTATTAAGCCATATTGATGCTGATTTTATCCTACCAGTCCTCAAAATTCTAAAGTAGCTTTCAAAGATACATAGAACATTGTAGGGATGATGTTAACTAGAAGAGAAGAAAGATGTTGCAAAGGGGAGTCAAGACTAAGGATATAAAATGGCTAGAAGAATAAAACTAGTGTACACATTGTACCATAAAGTCTTGTATACTTGCTAAAGTGAGCCATGTATTTGAGTCTTAACTTTGTAGCTGCCAATGTGGAGGGAAGTAAGATTCTGATTCACAATGTCTATAAGATAGAAGCAAATCAATTGTTTAGGGAGGCATTTGGATGATAACCGGTAAAGTCTGTACTAAACAAGCATATCTGCAATTTTTCTACATTGTTCTTACAGTCATCAAGATAACGAGTTTTATAAAATTGGTTCTTGAGAGGACTCTTAATACAGGTTGATACTATCATATGAAGTGTACAATTTGGGTAAGCACAGGCAATTCCACAGCAAAGTAGGAATGGGAAGGTTAGAGACTGGGAATACAGTATATAGACTGTTCCAGATCAGAGGTTCTTAGTTGGACTGGTTTGGCCAAGGAGTCAAATTTGTTTGAGTTTTGCTTCTTTTATACAAAGTGTGCTAGAAAGTTTATGTAGTAATCTTAAACTTGCATTTTGTTCATAATGTTTAAAAATCTTGATATCTTGATATACTGAGTATTTTATGTTGAAGTGAAAGTTTTATTAAATACTGACTGGTTCTATTAAATACTGGTAACATTTGTTCGGGGGGAAAATCAGCTAAAGAATTACCCTCTCTGTTTCATGACCATTTCCTTAAGTACATGCTTTCCTTTAAGCATAAAATAAGAAAAAAGATTCTACTAGCCAAAGTTTTAAATTATTTTTAATTTCTTAGAAACACATGTTCCAAGTCAAAGTTGAGAAAAAAATCATTCCATGAATATCCTTATACTATTATTGTTTGAAATGAACATTTTTTGAGAAAATGAAGTTTAAGAATTAGAAGTTTATTATTTCTCAGTGATATAAAGTTGAAAGATTAAAAAGAATAAATTTCTCCTTAGAAGAGCATCTTATGTGTAATTATGAAAGATTGTATTTTCTCAGTACAGTTGTTTACCCATGGATTATTGTTTCTTGGTGTATTTCACTTTATGGAATGAATATATTAATAAAAATTTCTAAAGATTACTTTCCTTAATCTTTAAATTTCTTTGATTCCTATAATAAAATTTAGTTGTATTTCTAGAGATATACATTTTAGAGTTAAAATTTAAGAGTAAAGTTATCTAAGAGTACAGCAACCTTTTCATATGCTATTGGAAAGAAATATGTTTTAATAAGTTAATGACTAAGTTACAGATTACAAATATTTAACCAATCACTGAAGTATTGTCAAAATTTTCATTCCTCAGATCTATTCCACAGGGTACAGTTACTGATGTGTTGGCTGTTACCAAGGATAACTACTACAATTATAAGTAACTATAATTACTTCAAATGGCAGCTTGGGCGTTGCTTTTTATTCTTAAACATTCTCTCCCGCTTGTTTTCTCCCAGCTCTGGGTTCCCTTCATTATCCTGTGGAAGTAGTGGTAGCAGTTCATCAAACACGGCTGTGAATTCTCCTGCCGTGTCCTATAGACTCAGCATTGGTGAATCTATCACCAACCGACGAGATTCTACTATAACCTTCAGTAGCACCATGAGCTTGGCCAAACTTCTGCAAGAGCGAGGCATCTCTGCCAAAGTGTACCACAGCCCAGTTTCAGAGAACCCCCTCTTCCAGCCGCTCCCTAAAGCCTTGGCTATCCCTTCCACACCACCAAATTCACCGTCTCGCTCACCTTGCCCTTCTCCTTTGCCCTTTGAGCCTCGAGCACATCTCTCTGAAAATTTTTTGGCCTCTCGACCAACTGAGACATTCCTCCAGGAGATGTATGGCTTGAGACCCTCCCGGAACCCTCCTGATGTCGGCCAGTTGAAGATGAATTTAGTGGACAGGCTGAAGAGACTGGGGATAGCCAGAGTGGTCAAGACCCCTGACGCCAAGGAGAATGGAAGAAGCCAAGAGGCAGAAACTGGCCAAAAACCAGATTCTGCTGTTTATTTGAATGCAGGTAGCAATTTATTGGGTGGACTCAGGAGGAATCAGAGTCTTCCAGTCATCATGGGTAGCTTTGGCGCTCCAGTTTGCACATCCTCACCCAAAATGGGTCTCCTGAAGGAGGACTGAGGTCAACAGTTAGCTGACCTCCTGCACAGATCAGCACATGGAGGGTAGCTATGCACTGATGCATGTGGTCTTGTCTGACTTGAGAGAAAAGGAATGTTGCAGAAGGGTTGTGAATGTGGAAAGGGGGGAAGTGGTGGAATGGAAACAAAATTGGGATGAGGCCCTAATGGATGAGGTCTGGTAAATTGAAAGTATAAATGAATGGGCCATTAGTGTTTGAAGGCAGAAAAGGAAGAAAGGTTTAGTACACTCCTTCAGGTGAGTTTTCTTGCCTTGAAAATAAAAAGTGAATAGAATATAAATTCAGTAATATTGAAACATACCAGAGGTACTGAACTTACTGGCACATTTACTTCCGGTAAGCATGGACAAGGAGAGCCAGGTTAGAAAGACGGGAGCAAAGGAGTAACTGTTGCTCGTAGAAGGCTGTTCTGCAGGCCTGGTAGGGTGAGCTCGGTCTGTTATCTGAGAGAACAGTGGCATGGCTTGTGCCTGCTAATGTTGGGTTAAGTTACACACCCATCAGATGGTAAGCTCACAGCGTTAGCAAAACAAGGGATTTTACCTTTTTCATTAGATCAGAAGTGAAGACTCCCTTTTTCCTTTCTGTTTTCAGGCCTTTGAGCCACTGGCAGCCCAAACACCACTCAAATTCCTTTGTATTTATGATTAATAAAAGTTCCTTTTTTTAAAATTTGTATTTTTATACAACCTCCAAAAAGAACCCAACGTGGGTAAGGTGTGGGTGGGATTTACTTTTAAGAAGGAAAATATGGATAAATTGGAACCAAGGAAACTGGTTTTTAGGATATTTCTTCAGGATATGCGCATTAGTGAAGGAATACACACAGAATTGCATGTCTTTCAAATTTCTTTAGACGTTGGACAGGGTTAAACCAAAAGTGCAATCATAGGAATTAGGGAATGCTGTATATTTATATATGTAAAATTTTTTTGTGAGGAAAGTTGGTTGCCAGTAAACCAACTTTTTCCAAAGTACGCTATGCATATTTTTAATGAAAAGTGACATGTATTTGCACAGAAATTCTCAGGCATATTAAATTATTATAAACTGAAGTAAAACCCAGGTGCTTGCTTTGAGATTATGGTTTTTTCCTAATGTAAAATAAAATTAAAACACATCTGCCTTGTTCTTGATATCTGTACAGTTAGAGAATGAACTTTTTAATGGGTGAGTCAACCTTTTTTTTCCTCTGGGGTTTTCTTTTTCTTTTCCTTTTCCTTTTCCTTTTTCTTTTTCTTTTTCTTTTTTTTCCCCCCCACAAACTATGTGAAATGGCAAAGTGAGACTCTGGCATTGGGTTTCAGCATTCAGCAGTGTGACACAAGGCTATGAGTTAGAAAGAAACAGATCTGTCTTCTGAGTGTTGATCGAGGTCTGCTTCTCACCAAATGACCTGGTTTTGTCTAAGGGCAGTTCAGAAAGAAATGCCATCATACGAAAGACATCATGGAGGGAAGATGAGGGAGGAGGCTAATTATTTTGTTTATGAAAATGGGAAGTGTATTACTTGATTGTTTTGGTGCTTTATTTGCAAATGTTTTGCTCCTTTGTCCTGACTTAACTGAAAAGCAATTTTCTGAAGAGTTCTTGCCTCTTGCTCATATGGTTCCCATCGGCACCCCTATTCCCAGTCCAGGGAGGGTCCTTCCTCTATGCTTTTGAGGTGCCTCCCCTACATGAAGAGCTGTGTGCTCAAAAGGGCAGAAAAACCATGCGTGCAATGGTAAGAATGTGTGTTTTCCATGCTTTTTAGAATCTCTTAATAAAACTTTTCTAAATAACTTTCTCAAAAACTAAGGGTGAAGATGTGCTCTCCCTTTCTCTTCCCCTCACTCAGTCATGCTGAGGTCCGCAGGGTGTACATACACACTTTCGGAAAGAATTCCAGCAGGTCCACAGGGGATGTGAGTGTCCCTGAGTGCAGCAGGCATTAGTTAGAAGAATTCCTGTTGTTTATATTCCTAAATATCCCAGTTCACTTTTTTAAAAATACATTTGAATATCTATTTCATAAAGTGACTCCCGTATGCTTACTTCAGCCAACTCTTAAGGCTTTTTATTTGTCGCCTAAGAAAATAATCTTCCCGTTGCCTGGACATTTACAGTTTCTAAGAAACATCAGGAAGTAGGAAAATGTAGGACCAGAGAGTAGCACAAAGTTAAATGATCATATTTATGTGTATTATATAAACAGCTATAAATCAAACTAGATTTTGTAGTGTTCTGTATTGAGTATAATTTGTATACTTTTTTTATAATCAATGACTAAATGATCACTTTGGAGGCAGAGTCAGGGTGTATAAGCAGCCAAATAAGCACATCTGATTTTAAAGAACCAGATTTAGGTTTTTGAAAATTAGATTGATGTTGCTATTCCCCCAGAAACACAATTGTTTACTGTCCTCCATGTGCAACACAACAGCAGCACAGTGTGATAACTGGGTGGTCGCATTGCAGAGCACAGTCCCCTAGGGATAGGCACAAGTGCCCTCTGGGACAGCCAGGAAATGCTATTGTGCATTCTTGTCTCTAGAAATGAATCCTGTCTTAAAACTGGGTTTTGCTGTTTTTGAAGTTTCCACCTAAAATCATTTTTGGTATATCCTGAGACTCTCTATTATAGCAGAATTGTCTGCAGAGTATAAGAAGAACTGGAGCCTTATAATTAAACTGTTATGTTTTGGTACCGTTCACATTTTAGTTTTTTCTATAATATCAACTGTATATGTACTTTCATGCCAGTATAGGAAACCTCAACCTTTTTTTTTTTCCTTCAAGGTTTTCCATGATTATGCCTCAGGTATTTCTGAGTGTCCTGTTACCTAGTAGGAGAGATATCTTCATGAGCTCAGAATTAAAAGTTGTCCTGAATTATGAAGATCCCAAATCTTATGTAGATAGCCTTAGGTGTGGATCTTTAGGGAGAAGTTAATGACCATTGTTAAAGTAGTTTTTTAGAAAGCTTTATATGTTATTGATTTGACATAAATGAACAGATGTTGACGAGGGAGGAAATAAGTTAGAAAAAACAGCTCACAACAAGAGCCTATTCTCTATGAAAGGTATATTTTATACAGTATTCAAAGCTTGTTATTATTTTTTCTGACCATTTCAGTACATAATTAGTACTTGGTTGTTACTAACATCAACTTTTGACATCTGGAACTAGGGCTCTTAGTGTTTAGTGGGCCACTTCTCTGATGTCAGATGCATGCAGACCTGTCCTCCATGCTCGTGTGCAACACAGCAGCAGCACAGTGTGGTAACTGAGTGGTCGCATCACAGAGCACAGTCCCTTAGGAGTGGGCACAAGTGCCCTCTGGGACAGCCAGGGAAATGCTGTTGTTTGATATCTTAGATTTGACTTTGTCAAACAGCTCTTTGTGCACCTACCTTTGTTTTGTCAAATGTAAATCAGTTAATAAACATGAGTAGCTTCTTAAATTTTCATTTGTCTCACTGTTTTTGTCCCAGCTGTTTGCACAGGTAATCCTGCACTAAGTCTTTTCTTTCCATTATGTTGTTTCTGGTCAGAAAACAACCTCTGTTTGTCAAACCAACACACACAAAACAAACCACTGACAGTTTTAAGTAGTAAATAGATCTTACTGTATTTTCTTAGTTTTTTTTAAAGAATAGTGTCTATATATACCATAATATTTCCTTAACAAAACAAAAACAGCAAGAAAATAAAGTTTAAAGTTATTGACATGCAGATATTAAGTTAAGATTCAGAAAGTGTGAAGCAATTCTTTTCCTATAGTCCACAATTTACTGTTGACACTCTAAATTGTTTACAAGAAACTAAGTTTGAACAATGTTAGACTAATAGAAAAGGTCCTTTGATATACTCTTTGCCACAATTTAATTTCTGTACTTTTTAAAAGTTCATTCACAAAATGTTCATAATTCTAAATGGATATTAATAAATGAAGTATGAGACTCTACTTCTTTGATATGAAATTTAGTACTAGTCTTTAGTACAATCTTTAATTGTGTTTTCTTTCACAAATGAATGTCAGGAGATGTGTGTTTAAGTCCAAAAACCTTTTGATAAAAGTTAAGATCTGGGGCTTTGAGCATCCTGTTGACTTCCATTTCTGTTTTCACTATATTAAGTTTGAGTTGTTATGCTAATATCAAGTTTTGTTTTCTATTTTTAGTTTTTATGAATTAGGGGCCAAAATGCCACAAAATTTTCAAAAGAACAAATGTTACTGTCCAGGTCTGGAAAAGATGCCAAAATACAGCTGTTGCCAGCAATAGCATGAAGTGTTTTGTTCTTTAGTTTAAGAAGGTATGGGTAAAGCACCCCAAAGGTTTTATAAGATATTTGTGAAAAATAAAACCCAAATATATTAAAATCAAGGCATTATTTCACAAAATTTAATTTTTCTTGCCTTCTCAGCAAAATCACTGAATTGTTAAAAAGCAAGGTTTTCACATCACATTCAAACAGTATTACGGGTCAGAAAATTTTACAAAGTATTTCAATTTCATATAATTCACTACCACTTATATGGCTATTTTCACCATCTCTTGATCCATCCAATAATATGAAGAGTTGGTACCATGCTTCATTCATGTTCCATTTAGACCTACGTATATATAAACTCAAGGGTAATCAGAATTCATATTGCAAAGTATTCTTCAGCCATCATCTGCAATCCTTGCCAATACCACTCCAATATATGAGTACCTGTGGAATACAAATTAAGGCATTAAAAGAAGCAAAAAATGATGTTCAGCACCACCAGAAAATGGTATTTCCTTTATGCACGAATCTTGCATTCATGCTATCTGAGAGGTCTTGGAAAGTTACCTTTCCTCTTACCTTACCACTGCTGCCCAAAGCCCTCCTGCATTCCAAAGCAGAGTCTGTCTCTGACCTTAGCAGCATGACCCACAAACCATAACATTTGAGCACAGTCATCTTTGTTTTGGAGGTAAAGGGCAAGAGATGTGCAGAAGCATTCCCTGAGACCTGAGTGGTGTCAATGATGACAGCAGATGTTTAGGGTGATGGATCCTACTGTTCCAGAGCTGCACTCCAGATCAAGTGCCCATGTGTTCTTTAATAAACTTAGGTTTTTGTGTGTGCCTGTGCCAGGCAGAGCTTTCTAAAGCCCAGGGCTCAGAAAAGTGGCCCCTCTTTCTAGGTGCAAGTGTAGTGCTGCAGGCTTTCACACGATTCCTGTGGCTTCCTGGTTGGGGCTGTTCAGGAACAGCTGGATGAATCCGTGGGTATTAGCATAGCACCACCCTAAAGTCAGATCTTGAAAAATAAGAAATGATCAAAGAGAATTGAGCAAGTTGGAGATAATTACAATCTCCTTAAGAGAATGCTGACTACTCTACACTGAGAGTGTTCTCATAGAGACACAAATGGGCTACACAAATGGAAAGCAGCTAAATGCTCCCAGATGGCCCCATCTGCCACCTTGTGAGGGTGGCAGCATTGCACAGATGGTGTCCATTTCCCCCACCCACGTGCAGACTAAGTCTGATAATATAACTAACTGGATTAAGTCACAGTTTCTCTCCGTCACTTACTCAGCTTACACTGTGTTATAGTGTTGGTATTCTGGCCTCCCCCCACTCTGTCCCAAATACTAAGGCACATTGCTTTGGGGGAAGGTACTGAGAATGCCGCTTCCCTAAATTCAATCAAAGAGAAGAGCAGCTAACGCTTAGCCCCTAAAAGCCTTCATTTCCTTCCCCTCTGCTGTTTTGGAGCTGGCAAAGCTTTATTCACGTCCAAAAAGAGGAAAGGGGGGAAAATCCCAAAGTAGCGGTAATTAGTGCTAAGCCTTGGCAAGTTGACTGGCTGAAGTTTTCCTTCAGCACCCGCTTCCTTTGTACCTTTGTTTTTAGCCACTCTGCACCTGAGGTCCATATCCTGCTTTTTTTTAAATCATAAGAAATGATTTAGATATCAAATTTTACACAATAGACTCAAAGTAAATATCCCATCTCTAGATAGAAATAGATTTGACTAGACAACTAATCAAATCTATCAATGGTTGTCTTTGAAATTTCTTTCCCTCCTTTTAAGCTTTGAAAGTATGTCTCCATCTAGTCTGTTCATGGTGCTTGGAGACGCAGCAGCCACAGTGCAACCGGAGGGTTTCCCTCAGTCAGCACACTCAGGCTGGCGTAATGGAGAGATGGAAAGAGCCCAGTTCTCCAAGGACATTGCTGGATCTTTGCACCAACTCTGATAGTACTATCTCCAGACTTTGAATTTCACAAAGTTAATAAACCTCTTTGATATAAGCCACTTATAGCCAAGTAACAGCTCTACACATTTTAACCAACACAAGGCCTCCACTATGAGCAACATTGTCGTAAAAAATGTGGGGTCCTCAGGGCTCTGTTCTAGACACGCTTCTCTTCTTACACGATACTTTCTCCCTATGTGATCTCACCCACTCCCTTGGCTTAAAAGACAATCTCTGAAGTCTCCTACATCTGTTTCTAGCCCTGCTATAAACTCCCACTGCATCTGGTGAGTCTCTTAATATAAGATCCACTGTGCTTTTGTTGAGCTTTTTTTTTTATTTGAGACAGGGTCTCATTCTGTTGCCCAGGCTGGAGTGCAGTGGCCTCGTGACAGATCACTGCAACCTCCAACCCCTGGGCTTAAGCAATGCTCCTGCGAAGTAGCTGGGACTACAGGTGTGCACCACCATGCCCAGCTAATTTTCTTATTTTTTGTAGAGTCGCAGTCTTGCTATGTTTGTTGCCCAGGCCAGTCTCAAACTCCTGGCCTCAAGTGATTCTCCCACCTCGGACTCCCAGAGTGCTGGGATCACAGGCTTGAGCCACTGTACCTGGCCTGTTGAGCTTATTTACTGTTTTCCCATTAGTCTCTAAGCTCTATTGAGCACAGGAACTGAGGCATATCCCCACACCTAACAGCAGTGCCCGGCACACAGTAGATAATAAATGTGGAGTTGAATGAACAGATGAATTTATAACAATGTTCTGTAAACTGTGGGTTGTGACCCATCAGTGGATCATGAAATCAATCTTATGGGTCACAATCAATTTTTGTTTAAAAAAGAAAAAGAAATAGAAGAGACTAGCAGGCAATAGGGTATTATTTCATGAAATTGTTATTATAAAATGTGTAAAATATATTTCTTATAATGAGTTGCAGTAAAATAAAAATGAAAGCCATTGGACCATAATAAGCAAGTACTTTTTTCTATAGTGAGAAAAAGCAGCTTTATTTAGATTTTTTTTAAAAAATATGAAACCCTAAATACCTGAAAAGGACTCCTACTTTGGGAGATTTGTACTTTTACAGATTTCAAAGCCTTAAATTCAAGGAAGAACACGTCTACTTTAGAGTTTTAGGTTTCCGTGAGTAAATAACAGAGGAATTTAAAATTCATCTCAGATCCCGCCTGCAACTATTGCCATAGGCCAATTAAGCCTAGGAATGCTGTTTAATTCTATTTCCTCAGAAAATTCATCTTAAGCTTATTTTGTCTCATGGTTGATGATGAAAGTGGAAACCCAGAGTTAGGAGTGTGCATTCCTTACTGTTGAATGTGGTCACTGATTAGGGTCTTGGGGAATTTAACTGGCTGTTTCTCCAACCTTCTCTCTTTAAGAACAGAGCTCTGAGCCAATGAGGTGCTGCCGTTCTGTTTCCATAGCAATAAAAGAAACAAACCTTGGCCTGCCACCTTCTAAGGCACCTCACAATTCCCATGTCAAGGGAATCTGAATGGAGGGGTGACTTTTTCCTCTACTTTGACTTTCATTGCAATTCAAAGAAATTTGAACTGGATTGTCTTTAGAAGGGAAGTTCATATTCATGCCAGTTCAGCCCACTGGGAGTCTATCTCTCTGCGCTACACATACTGTAGATTTTCTGCTTTGGCATTTCAACCATTTGGAATGACCACTCAAGTCTTGAGTTTTGGAACATCTGGATTCAATCTAAAATGACCTCTGATTTTGTGCTGATGGGCAACTGTTTCTCTACAACACTGTGGTTTCTTTAAGACTCTTGACTTGGGAAAGAACCACATGAGAAAAACAAATCTTCGAGCAGTCTGAGGTAAGCTCTTTGGAAAAGATGTTTTACATAATTTTTTCTGCTGATTGTTAATGCTAACCCGTGACCTCTCTGAAGGCTCTGCTGGCTTTCTGGTGACTACACTTAGGCTGGGCCTCAGGTAAAATCATCAGGGAGAAGTACAGGAAAGGAAAAGAAGAGGAAGAAAGAATCCTTACACACACACACACACACACACACACCCTGTATTCTTAGAGCCATACGATGTAACATCGAGCCACTGCAAATGCAGAAGATCTATCTGTGCTGATATGGAAATATTAATATCTCCTAAATATCCTATTACATAAAAAGAACAAGGTGCAGCATAATGTGCAAAGTATGCTCTCATTTATGTAAAAAATTTAATAGTTATATATATTCACAACATTTCTGGAAGGATACTCAAAAAAACTGTTAACAGTGGTTCCTTCTTGGGAGAGGACTAGAAGTCAAGGGGTGGTGTTTATTGGTATGCAGTTACTGAGATATTGAAATACTGCTCTACTGGTTAGTAAATAACCATTGCCCAAGTGCTTGAATGTCCTCCTTGCCACCTTGATTGCCCCAACTCCTCCCCTGTAACCCCAAGACCTCTTCAAGATTCAGCAACCAAGGGGTTAATTCCTGGCATGGGGGTGGGAGTGGGGTCCACCAGGACCCTGTTCCAACCCTGGTTGATTGTTCAATAGTCTTGTCTTATTGGTTGTTAAATATTTTGAGTATCACCCCTATGGGTATTCAGAGGGAGAGGCCTTTACTTTTCAAGAGCAAAAGAATATACACCAAGGCATTGTTTATAATGGGGTAGAAAAAAGGAAGCAACCATTCATCAATGATCATTTAAAATCTCCACGGGGTGATCGCACTACCCGTACAGTTTACCTATGCATTCTGGTTTTTGAACTCTAATATTTAGTATTATCTATAACACGGTAATGATGATGACAACACTTTGGCAATTTCATCTGTGCATCTCTTCTTCTTGTTGAGCTGGTCCCTGTGGTTACAACCACCCAGTTTACTAGTCAGGTAACAAATATTCATCAAACACCCATTTTGGGCAAGTTTCTTTGGTAGGCTCGGTGGGGGCATGGAGAGTGCCATGGTGGAGGCCTGGCCTTCAAAAACCACATAGTCCATTGGGCAGACAAGACTCAGAAGAGAGAAGGCAGTTGCCAGGAGCAGGCCTGCCTTGGCTTCTCAATTCCTGGCCCAGGGACTCCTGCTACATCTCCCAAGTTCAGGGTAGGCCCCTTTCCTCACAGGAAGCAGATACAAGGTCCTAAGCGGAAGCAAAGCTGCTTCCTTGCTACTGGCACAGTCTCCTTTCAGATTCTCACCTGTGTTCTAGCCCTTGTGGCATCATCTTCCCACCTGGGCCGCTCAACCCCATCTGCTCCCCTGACACAGGAGAACTCCTGACAGGGCCCCCACGCACAGCGGAGCATGGACAGTTATCAATGGCGGCCCTGCCACCTGCTCTTTAGCCTTCGCACTTTATCTAGTCTCCTGGCCTCCTGGCCTCCTGTCCAGCCCTGTCCTCCACTCCACCAGGCCCCCTGGCCCGAGACCTCTGGCCCAGCTGACCCCTGTACCCACCTCCACCTGCACACCCCACCTTTCTTCCAAGGCCAGGCCTCCTGCCTTTGTTCCACAGCCCACTCAGCTCTCTCTGCTAACTCCCCTACTGACCACAAGCTCCCTGAGGACAAGGTCCAAGTCTTCAGCATCCAGCGGGCATCTAGCACAGGACTCATGGTGTGAGCCTGTAAAGATTTGCACTTTGAAAGAGCATTTACAAGTAGGTGAGTAGTCGCTCCATTTCTTTGAGTCTCAGTAGCCTCATCTGTAAAGTAGATTCAATCCTAAGGACCCCTCAAACTCTCAAGGTCATTAGACCCCATAACTGGGTTTCTCAAGCATCAGTCATGTTATAGAAAAAGATTGATTTCATTTTTCAGCTGATTCTTAAGCAAATTTATTCCAGTATAATATTGAAAACCAGTCGTTGACTTTGAAATTTGAGTTAAATTTGCTATCATTTTAATGTTTCTTTGAGCTATAAGTTCACATAACATTTTTGGCACTTGTTTTTAATTTTTATTAAATATCCACTGGCATTTTTAAAATCAAATAGTGTTAAAAATTCATTAAGGAAAAGTCATAATTTCTGCCCCACCCTCCTTACTATGTCTGTTCTACTCCTCAGCATGCTTCCTAGAGGACTTCTAAATAATTTGCCTCTACTCCATTTGTTAATTTTTCAATCTTAGACCATCTCTATTGACTTCCTGGTATCATAAATGAGGATTTAGCTTGTGTGCATCCTCCTCCCAAAACCCTTCTGGTAGAGTCACAATCCACTTTTTGGTTAAATCAATAGGAAGTGTTTACACTGATATATGAGTGTGTACCATACTGTGATCATGTTTACTTTCTCATACAATATTTTTACCGTGAAGTATTAATAATTGCATATTTTTAATTTTCTTAGGTTTCTATGTTCTATTGCCAATTCCCCCACCACCACCACCAAATGTCTGACTCCTATTGCTCGGTAACAAATTACCACAAATTCAGTGGCTCAAAACATCAATTTGTGACCTTACAGTTCTGAAGGTCAAAGTCCAAGATGGGTCTCACTGAGCTAAAACCAAGGCGTTGGCAGGGCTGTGTTCCTTCTGGAGGCTCCAGGGGAAAATCCATTTCCTTGCCTTTTCCAGCTTCTAGCAGCTGCCCGAATTCCTTGGCTCATGGCTCCCTCCCTCAATCACTCCTACCTCTTCTTCCATCACTACATCTTCTCTGACTCTAACTCTGATAATCCAGGATAATCTCTCCATCTTAAAATATTTAATTTAATCACAGCTGCAAAATCCCTTTTGCCATGTGATGTAATATATTCAGTTTCCAAGGACTAGGACCTGGACATGTTTGGGGAGAGAAGGGAGGGAAGGGGACGTTATTCATCCTACCACTTGCTCCAACAGATCTGTCAACTGCTTGTCAGTATCACCAGATAATCTACCAGTTCCAAGTCCTGAGTCTTTTGGGACCTTTGATGTGCAAATGGGCTCCTTGTTCAAACTCCCTTTGTAGGCACATAGGCGGTAGTGTACTGTGGTGAGGGCCCCACTCACAACGTCAAACATGTGCCAACATCCCTTGTGCAATATTGTCTCCTCTCCCATTTTTTTGTTCTTATAGAATTAAACCTCCTTTAATCCTGTACTCTCATTTTAGTGAGGTCTGGAAAAGAAAGAAGATGAACAAGGGTGGTCAAGCCTCCATGTTTATCTGACAGTTGTCTTTCATGTAGACCCTCACAATAGGGATCTTGTTTTTATGGAGCCATGGAAGAAGACTTTCCACTCTGTAATTCAGACACGTGACCAGGAATGAGAAACTGAGAGATTCATTTGCACTGTAGTTTGAGTAACTCAGCTCATTTTCCAGAAAGTTCTGTGCAGGACCTGCTATGGGGATTTCTCTTCCCTTCAGTGAGAGCTAGTGTGGTCTGCTGGAAGGGCCGGGGCTTGGGAGTCAGGGAGACTTGTGTTTGTTCCCGACTCTGCAACTTGCTACCCCTGTGACTTCTCCGAGTCTTAGTATCCTCATCCATAAAATTGGAATAATAATAATTGAGCACTTGTTGTGTATCTGGCTCACAGTAAGCACTCAATTATGGCAAATTCTAAATTGCTTTCAAGTCAAGTCTACTGGGTAACAAGAGGTGAGGTGTTATTCTATAGTCAAGACCCTGAACCAGATCAACAGCTTCTGGAGTCTACCATTGTTCTTTGGGTCTTTCTTGGGCTCTTCCCAATTTGTCTCTAAGTATTTTTGCTTTGATTCTAAATGGTTTAACTCACTGCTCTTGTTTCCCTATTTCAGCAAGAGCCCCCTGACTTAGCAGCCAAAACTGCCCTTGACCTTCGGCCATGAACCCCAACCCTCTCATCTATTGCACCTGCTGGGACCCCTGGAACTTGGGACCACGGAAGCTAATCAAGACCCCTCGGCCACCAAATAAGATTCCCACAGGGAAGGCCAAGTAAGAATTATCTGGGATGGGGCAGGTGCGGGGGGCATGGTTTCCATTTGAAACTTTCTTTCATGAGATTTCCAAAACAGTAAGCTTGTCAGCAAAATCCCAAGTGGGCCAGAAAGCCTAGCTTTCCCCAGCTTTCCCTGCCAGCCTATTGGCTGCACACTCATCTTGCCAGTCCTGCTGGGCTTAGTGTCATTTTAAACAAGAAAGACCCAGAGTTGGTGCAAGAGGGAAAGTGCAGCTTCCAACCAAAGGGCCTTGATGGCAGCTGCCCCCTCCATATGGGACAAAGAGCTTTGGGAACTGGAGGACAAGCTATGCTGCCAGTCTGGGGACTCCCTGGGACAGTGAACAAATGCCAAGGCCTTGGGCCTGAGGTTTTAAAGGCCTCAGATTTTAAAGATTCCAGGTGTCAGACCATATATTCCAACTTTGAGTCACTGCGGGGATGTACTTAATCTGGGAGTACAAAAACAGGTTTTTGAATTTCCAATTTTCTTATTTTATTAAATAGTTATTCATTTTTCACTTTCAGGCTAACTCCTCTTCTACCAGCTTCAAAAAAACAGAGTTATCTCCAACCAACAAAATCTGTTGTTGCCCCGAAGTAAGTATTTTAATGCCCGAGGCAGGAATGGTTTGAGGCATGTGAATAAAATGGCCTCCCCCCTTGGCCTTCACAGTCCTGCCTGACGTGAACTAATTGCTGCCAGGGACATTAGGGAATTGCCAGAGTCTACCGTGATTTCCCTCAAACTTCAGACCCTACATGTAGATTCTGGGCTCCTCTGCACCTACAGCTTCCAAAGTCACTACAAGTGAACCCTCAGCCGGGATGCCCCCAATAACTGTTTCCTGCCCTACAAGAGCCCAGTGCCTGATGCTGTCATTGGCACAGAGGCCTGGGGAGCTTCTCTTGTACTTACGATGGCGGTTCAGACTTTAGCTGATTACTTTCCTGTGTCTAAGATTTCCGACAGATTGCATCCTGGCTTTAATCACAAATTAAAATTTTTACTCACATTTTACAAGCTTAGAAATGTACCTCAGTTTTAGGTCTTTGCAATTTTTTGTTTGGAATATATTTATCGAGCACCTATTATTCCTTAGGCACTGTTCGAGGTGCGGAGGGAACAGCCAGAAACACAATAAAGTCTTCACTGTCCTGGAGCTGACATTGGGGTGGGGGCGGGGGGCAGTGGAGCGGGAGATGACCATGAACAAGTTATCACATCTGAGGTGGGCAAGAGCCGCCAAGTGCCCTGTAGAAACACAATGCAGGCACAGAGCGTAGGGGCTGAGAGGGGGGCTGTGATTTGTGTAGGGGGCCGGGGCAAGTCCCTGTGTGAGGGGGCCGGTGGGGAGCCACGCCGACGCCTGGGGCAGGCACTCCTGGCAGAGGGAGCAGCAAGTACAAAGGCCCCTGAGTGGGAACTTGCCGGGCGTTTCTGGCCTGCCCAGGAAGGCAGAGGCCAGGATAGCAAGAGTGGAGAGGGCAAGGGGAGAGGGAGGAGATGGGCTCAGAGAAGGTAACGAGGTGATGGCTATGGGGCAGGACAATGGCCCCCCAAAGACATCCTCACCCTAATCCCTGCAAACTGCAAATACGGTATGTTACTTGCCACAGAGGAATTCAGGCTGCAGATGGAATTAAGGTTGCTATTCAGCTGACATTGCGTTAAAGAGATTATCCTGGATTATCCTGCCCGATGTAATCACAAAGGTCCTTCCTTGTATGTGAAAGAGGAAGTCAGAGTGTCAGAGTCAGAGAAAGGAGATGTGATGACAGAAGCAGAGGTCGGAGGAACGCAATTTGCTGGCTTTGAAGATGCAGGACAAGGCCACTATGAACTCAAGCATATATATGGTATTCATTTTATATGTGGCGTATATAAAGACTTGAATGAAAAACAAGTTAAACAAATATTTTGGGTCTTAATGGAAAACATTTCATTATCTGAAACATTTGTTTATGAGGAATGTTTTATTCTCCAACGAAGAGAACTACACACAGTTCTCTGAACCAAGTGTGCATGTGTGTGTGCACACCTGTGTGTATGGGGGTGTCTCCTGACCCACAGAGCCTTGCTGCAGGGAGAGTGTATAAGGGTCCCTCTGGCTGGTTTATATACTCCTCCAAAAAAGAAATTGCCCCAATATCACAAGACCACTCTTCTGCCTCCCTGGGGCCCTGCTTCGGGGAGTTCCCAGCTACCAGGGGACCCCCCTAAGAGGGTCAGGTGACCAGAGCTCAGCAAGCAGAAGTCAGATGATGGTGGCATCAGGGTGAATCTCCTAAGCTTTGAACTTGTCTTTGCTGTCTGGTTGTTTCTGAGCATGTCTTTCTGTTGCAGAGTGAAATTCCATTTAGGAAGGCAAGAGGAGAGCAATAAATCATTTTATGTGAGTAAAAATGGGACGAGGGCAGTGGGGTTAAGATTTAGCGAGCACCCACTGTGTGCAAGCGCATACACATACTTGCCTTGTTGAATCTTCACAATGTCCCAGGAGGAGGTGCTGTTATTATTGCACATTACACGTGGCTGGTAAGTGAAGAACCATGACTTGAACACAGCTTAGCCAGATCTCAGAGTGGGCATTTAATTGCCACTCTCTACGGCCGTGGGCAGGACAAAGAGAGTGTCCCAGGGAAACCAGACAGTGACTAGTTCAGGCCAGGGTACAGGGTACAGCTCGTGCACCCTGCAGGAAACCCTCTGCCACACCTGGAAAGGCACCAGTGCTGGGGGAGGGGCTGTCAGGGCCCCTGAGGGGAGCCGGGGCAGGAGAAAGAGATGGGGACCAGACCCAGAAGGATCTTGACACCTACCTGATCTTTCTGGTGTCTGGGAGCCTTTACTGGCCTGACACAGGCGTAGGACCAGGTAAGATTTACATTTTAGAAAAAGCGCCCTCTGTTGGGATTTTATTGGTACTTTTTACTATTTTCTATCTAGTTTCTTCTTAAACAAGAATCATGCAGTCCTTTAATGGTGGGAGTAAGGGGTGGGCGGGGGTGGCCCTGGGCCATGCCAGGGAGGGGCGAGGAGAGGCAGGCAGGAGACATCAGCAGATGACAACGGCTGACTCATGTGCTGCAGGTGGCAGGGGTGCTGCGCAGCTCTCCAAGCTACAGCCTCATCCTGGTCGGGCCAGCGGTGGTGGCCCTGCCCAGGCTTCCCACTTGGCGTCTAGTGGGGGAAGGAGGAGAAACTGGCTATATTTTTGGGGCGTGTTTTTTGCAACTGTGCTAGTCATGTCTCATATGCTATTTTGTTTTTTCTCGCAAAAGCCCTTTGAGGAAGAGTTATTATCCCCATTTTCTGATGAGGAAACTGAGGCACAGAGATGTTGAATAGTGACTGGTTGGTGGCAGAGCCAGGATTTAAACTGTCCCATTCCAAAATCTGAGTGGTTTCCACGAGCCCGTGGGGAGCGCAGGGGCGGGCAGCGCGAGGGAGGGGGTGGTTTGAGCTTTCGAGGCCCTTGGGGACACCCTGGGGCCAGCCAGTGTTGGGACTGAATCTCAGAGAGGCAAGGGTGAGAGGTAATGGAGTCTCATCTCAGGTCTCCGATTTTAAGAGAGGATGTGGTGAGGCAATAGGAGAAGATTTGGAGGAATCTCAGCACCCTAAGCCGGCAATTTTATCCTATCTTCCCCGGATGCCCAGGAAGTGATCAACGTGTCACCTGGCTATCAACTCTTTCGGAATCGGGAGCAGATTTCCGTCACGTTGGGGGACGAGATGTTCGATAGGAAAAAGTGGTTGGAATCAGAGATCATGGACAAAGTCAAATTTGCCAGGTAATGTCTCTGGAGCAACAGCCAGCTCCTCGGAGCTACCCGCACCCCGCTCGGCCCCGCCTCAAGGACAAGCCAGCGACGTCCACGCCGGCCCGGGCGCCCTGCCCTCCTCAGCCCTGCTTCTCCACCCGCCCTCTCCGCCCCAGCTCGCTTTGCTCCCATCCCCCCCGGGAGCCCATCCGAGGGGCAGGACGAAGCTCACGGCAGGCAGCTGAACTTGGAAAATGACCAAGTCGCGAGTTATCTGAGAGGAGAGCAATTGTTCCTGGAGGCGAGGAGCACATAGAATATTTTTAAAATAGTCTGAATTTGAGGCATTGGAAGGTAGAGGGAAGCCAGCGTGTCTGCGAGGCTGGCGTGCACACTTCTCTTTTCATCATGTCCAAAGATGCCACTCAGTCCGTGCCCCTGGCAGGTGCGGTGTGGGAGGCTCCAGCCCGGCCCCAGCCCGGCTCCAGCCCGTTGAGCGCACACAGCCATCCTCTCTGTCGTTCCCGCCCCACCCACGTCCTCCTGTGCCGCGTCAGGCGTCTGCACACCTTCAACTCCACCTCTTCGTCTCTCATTCCTCTCTCCCGCCCACGATCCTACCCGAGTCCGGCGTCTTACTTCTCACCTGCACTGCTGAGTGGCTCTCCCAGTGTCTTCCTAAAGGCTTATTTGCTGTGAGAATTATTTTTCCAGGGCACAAGTCTAAAAACCAGCAACCGAATACACACACACACACAAAATCACTTGCCTATCTGCTACTGTGTAGAAAGGATGCGACCATACCGCCAGCAGTGGCCACCTCTGGCGAGGGATTCGGCTTGCAGGCGAGGCTGAAGGGCCGTGCCGTGGAGTTGCCCTGATCTGACCTGGCCCAGAGAAGTCGGACCCCAGGCCCCGTCTTCCTATCAGTGGGGGCATTCAGCCTCTGTTTTCCTTTCCCTGCTTATCCATGAGCCCCTGCAGGAGGAGAATGGGTCATGCACCCACAGTCGAGCTAGCACCCACAGTTACCTCTTGGCCTCATGAGAGAGTTGTCACCCATGGGGCGTAATAAAACATAATAGCCCATGCTTGCATTTCCTGGTAAGGCTGTGAGCATTGTATACATTGAAGATCCTGTTCAAAAGACAAGGGCTCCCCATCGTTCTACTTTCTCCTGCCCGTCCTTCTCTCACATACGCTGGCATCCTCTACTCCCGTGTGCTCGCTCTGGTTTTCTTGTTTTGTCACCCCACATTCTCCCTGTGCTCGTTAGACATGAGGATAATTGGCCAAATGGGTCAAAGCCTCTTGAATTGAGGACCTCCTCCCAGCTCCATGGCACATGGTCCTACGTGCCACCCTGTCTACTCCAGCTCAGCCAGACAGAGCTGAGTAATTTACAGATGACATGGAGGCCTTCTTAGACCCAGAAACACAGAATAATATCACCTGTTCTGAAAACCACTCTGTTAAGTACCCCCTTAGTCCCATGTCTGGCCCATTCCTTGTCTATGATTCACTGTCAGCACCAATCCTGTCCCCCACCTTCTAATTTCCTAATGCTCTGAACTCCCTCCTCTGTTTTAACTATCATTGCAAAATCAGAGTCAAACCCTGATAAATTTCTGACATATTCCTATTTCCCTTCTACTCAATAGGGCACCAAACCACCCTGCTCACATCTAGTCTGCTTATCCAAAAGAGCCAGATCTAAGGCTCAACCACCCTACTGCCAAATGCCTTCTCCAAGATCACCCCCTTCCCTCCGCCTCATCCCAAAATCATAGAGCAGGTGCAGAACGTGGCCGGCTCACACCAAGCCAGAGCCAGCCACACTCAGGGGCCTGACTGTCATGGAAAGGTAAGATCTGTGGATGATAGAAGAATTATTTGTCCTACAGGACTGATATCGTTTCTGACCTAGAAGAGCAGATCTCAGAGCTGACAGCAATAATAGAACAAATGAACAGAGACCACCATTCTGCCCAGAAATTGGTGAGTGACCCTTGTGTTAGCTGTCATCTTCATGGGTAGGATAAGGCTAATATTTTCAGATCCCCTATGTGCCTGGCAAGATGCCAAGCACCTTACTCATGTGAGGCATATTGTCCAAGTGGCAGGACTCTGAAGATAGGACCATGTCACCCAGTGGTATTTCTCTGACTCATCGTCATCCGTAACTGCAAGAGCTCAAGCCCCTTCTCAAGGCTTAACTCGTTCATCTCCGGGGGTTCTCCAGGCACCTCTCCACACCAGGGGGCACTGGTCCTTTCCCGTCTGGCCCTCGTGGCGCATTAAGCTTCAGAGGTTGCCAGGCTCTCAGTAAGGGCAAAGTGCTGCCCAAAAGCTTCCCGGAAGCCTCCAGGGCTTACTCTCTGAGATGGTTTAAGCTGCCAATACCACATGTCAGAATCCGCTGTCATTTCATACTCAGTGATTCCTGGGGATTTTAGTGACACCTCTTTAGATTTTACCATCTGTTTCATCACAGCGACTTCCTCCCCACCTCAGGTAGGTGTGCCTGGTGGCCTGGGCTGGAGTGACAGCCAGTGCTATGCTCAGAAACACCCTCCTTAGTGTGATTGAAACCCTTTTGTGAGGTTCTACTCCCCAGCCGGCAGCCTCTCCCCTTCTGATACGTCCCAGATGACTCTGAATCCTACAGTGACCCAACTTATGACTCAGGTTGAGACCTCCCCTGCTACTGACTCATTACCTTATTTATCTGAAAATCCAGCCAGGTTTATGGTCTCCTTCTATAGAAAGGAAACTGAGGCTCAGGGAAGTTAAATAATTCAGCTCAACGGTGACGGGTTATTGGACAAAATGCACATTTTGACTCAGGAGCACAGGCCCTGCTGAAGAAGTAATATTTAGAGACTGTTTCCATGGAGGAACCCTGAAAATGCTCCCACTTGTGAACACACAATTTGCTGTGTGGCCCTGTGGAAGAGAGGTGGCCACTGTGCCAGCCTCCATCAGAGTGTCAGGGCCAACGCCTGGGTGGTGCCAGGCATCCTTGGCTCCTCCCCAGTAGTCAGAGAAGGACAAGGACAAGCCCCAAACCCTTGTCTTAGCTGGCGGGGAGTGTTACCCATGGCTCGGCACTTGTTCCCGAGGCCACGTCAGAAGAATGAGAACAAGTGGTTTGAGGAGGAGGAACGAGAAGTTTTATTACTTTGCCAGCAAAGAAGGAAAAATGGCCCTTCTCGTCTCAAAATCCAAATTTCCTGAACATAAGCAGAAAGACAGAGCTTTTCAAGGGAGGGCCCCTCAGTTGTAGGCTATTGTGGTTAACTATTTTAATAGTCCCATCGCTGCCAAAGACGAAGCCGTGAACGCCTCCAGCCACCCCCAGGTGCAGGCCAGGCTGCAGTTCCTGAAAAGAGTGAGGGAAGTTTTAAAGAGACAGAAAAAAATGTATATATATTTTCTTCAGGCCCTTCTTTCTGTTACATGTTCCTCACTCTCAATTTTACGCTTCCGTATCTATGGGAGGAGGGGCGACTACTCTGTTATCGGAGCACTGAAGGTTTGAATCATCCATTCCTCCTGAGACACTGGCCAGGGGAACTGACATGTTAGAGAATGGAGTGTCCCCTGAAGGTGAGCTAATCCTGTCTGCTAGGACCCAACCATGCTGTCAACAAGGATGGATTAGCACTGGATTTTAAGTTTCTTGAAGTCAGGGTCTGAATCTTAGTCCTTTTTGGCTCTTGCAGGCCAAGCCCTTTGCTCAGTAAATGACTGCTCTGTTCAATTAAATTACATATCCAAGAATCCCAAAACCATGATCTTATAAAGAGATGACAGTCTAGCAGAGGAGACCAGACCCACCCAAAAACACCAGTTAGTGAAAGAGATGCACCAATGTTATGAACCAAGTATGAAACAACATAGAGCAAGGCAAGGACTGTTCCATTCCCTCTGTAATAATGCGCCCTCTGGCACTGCAGAACACAATGGGGAGAGGCGTGGGGAGGGGAGTATCCCCCCCATGAACTGGAGGGCTTCTCAGAAGGTACAGATCAGAGTGGGTTTGGGGTCCCCAATCCTGTGTTGTTAATGTCAGTTTTGTTTCTAGCTCTCTGATGAAATGGATCTCCGCTGTGCTGAGATGAAACAGAACTTTGAAAACAAGAACAGGTACGCTTTTTGGTCTGAGCCCTTATGTGCTGAGGGCCCTAAGGCTCCGGCGTCCTTTGTAGGGTTTCAGTTGATTGGAACTTCAGACGCTGCCAAATGGAGTTGGGTGGTGAGGGGTGGGGGAGACAAGTACTTTTGAAAAGTAGGATGGATTGATTTGAGGCCATTAAAATGAAGCACAAAGAAAGTTATTCCTGCCTTTGCACTTTATCATCCAATTATTTCAATTATAATCTTTTTGGTTGGTTGCTGAGAAGAGCCATTTTTTGTTCTGTATGAAATTTCTGTGATAAATAACTATTGTTCTCAGCCCAGTCCTCCCCCTGCCCCTTCCTCCACTCACCTCTACTGTCCCCGGCTGCTAGGTCAGGGCCTGGGCACAATAGGAAGAAGGTATGGGAGGGGCAAGATCAAATCAAATCAAGGGCAAATTAAAAGGAGGTGTCCAAATATATAGAGAGAATAAAACAGTGGTTACCAGAGTCAGGGTAGGGGGAAGGAAATGAGGAGAGGTAGGTCAAAGGCTACAAAGTTGCAAATATGCAGGGTGAACAAGTCAAAATATCTAATGTACACCATGAGGATTATAGGTAATAGCAGTGTATTGTATTCAGGATTTTTGCTAAATGAACTTATAGCTGTTCTTGCCATGGAGGGGCAATGGATAACTAAGTGAGATGACAGATATGTTAATTTTTTCTACTATAGTAACCATTTTTATATATATATATCTCTCTTATAACATCATGTTGTATACCTTAAATATACACAATAAAATTTATTTTTTTTTAAAGGAGAGATGTCTGTGTGGGTGAGGAGAATCTCAAAGTCCCCCTCCAGGCTTCCTACTGGGCACCAGAGCAGCCTCAGAAATTCTGGTGCGGAGACAGTACTCCCACTTGAGTCATAGCCATTTATTTATTTATTTATTTATCTATAGACTTTATTTTTTAGAGAAGTTTTAGGTTTACAGCAAAATTGAGAGGGAATTACAGAGAGTTTCCATATTCCTCCTGCCAATCAAACTTAATCAAATGAAGCTTAAGAAGGAGTACACCAAGATACATATTAATCAAACTATCAAAAAATCAAAGACAAAGAAAAAATTCTGAAAGCAGCAAGATATAAAAAACACATCACATACCAAGGAGTGCCAATATGACTATGATTTCTCGGCAGAAACGCTACAGGTCAGGAGAGAATGGGATGATAGATTTACAGTGCTGAAGGAAAAAAATTGCCAATCAATACTATTTTATCTAGCAAAGCTGTTTTTCTGAAATGAGGGAGAAATGGATAATTGCTTCAGGGAATTCTTTAAACTGAAACAAAAAGCTGCTAATAAATAACTTGAAATATACGAAAGCACAAAACTCAATGGTGTGAGTAAAACATAGCCATATTCAGAATACCCTAGGACTGCAATGATAGGGTATAAGATAATTTTATCCCTAGTACAAAGCTTAAAAGACAAAACTATTAGTAACAACAATAGCTAAAATAAATTGTCAAAGATACACATTACAAAATGGTATAAACTGGCATCAAACAATAAAATGAAGGAGAGAGTAAAAGTGTACACTTGTTTACAATCAAATTATGTTGTCATCAGCTTGAAATAGGCTGTTGTAAGTACAAGATGTTCTGTGTAAGCCTCATGGTAACCACAAAGCAAAATCTTTAGCAGAAGCACAAAACAGAAACAGAAAGGCTTTGAAGCTTTGAAGTATAAAACTTCAGAAAGCCATCAAACCGCAAAGGAAGACAGTAAGAGAGGAAGAAAAAAACAAAGTATCTACATAACTACTAGACAACAATTAACAAAATGGCAGTAAGTCCTTACCTGTAAATAGTTACCCGAATGTAAATGGATTAAACTATCTGATAAAAAGACAGAGTGGCTGAATGGATTAAAAAAAAATTAAAAAGACTCAGTTATATGCTGCCTGCAAGAGACTTGGTCACCTGTAAGGGCACACATAGACTGACAGTGAAGGGATGAAAAAAGATATTCCACACAAATGGAAACCAAGAGAGCAGGGATAACTATACTTACATCAAAAAAAAAAATAGACTTTAAGTCGAAACTATAAAAAGAGACAAAGAATGACATTATATATGATAAAGGAGTCAATTCTTCAAGAGGATATAACAATTGTAAATATATGTGCACCCCATCAGAACACTTAAATATATAAAAAAAATTAAGGATGTGAAGGGAGAGAGATATAGCAATACACTAATAGTAAGGGACTTCAATACCCCACTTTGAACAATGGAAAGATCATCCAGACAGAAAATTAATAAGGAAACATTAGACTGAACAACACTCTTGACCAAATGGACCTAATAGACGTATACAGAACATTCCACCCAATAGTAATGAAATACACATTCTTCTCAAGTGCACACGGAACATTCTCCAGGAGAGATCACATGTTAGGGCACATAACAAGTCTCAGCAAATTTAAGAAGACTGAAATTATATCAAATATATTTTCTGGCAACAATGGTATGAAACTAGAAATCAATAACAAGAGGAATTTTGGAAAATTTACAAATACATGAAAATTAAACAACATGCTACTGAACAACCAATGGGTCAATAAAGAAATTAAAAGGGAAATTTAAAAATATCTTAGATACTAGCAAACCAAATTCAACAGCACATTAAAAAGACCATTCACTATGATCAAGTAGGATTCATCCCAGGGATGCAAGGATGATTCAACATGTGCAAATAAATAAAGATGATATACCACGTTAACAGAAAGAAAGGCAAAAACCATATGATCTTTT
Organism: Daubentonia madagascariensis; assembly: GCA_023783475.1. NCBI lineage: Eukaryota > Metazoa > Chordata > Mammalia > Primates > Daubentoniidae > Daubentonia > Daubentonia madagascariensis. Next base: position 9,806,496 of record JAKFHU010002088.1, read on the forward strand.
CAACAGACACGGAAAAAGCATTTGACAAAATTCAACATTCCTTCATAATAAAAACTCTCAACAAATTAGGTATGGAAGTTATGTACCTCAAGGAATAAAGGCCGTATGTGACAAACCCACAACTAACATTATACGGAACAGGAAAAAGCTGAAAGCTTTTCATCTAAGATCAGGAACAAGACAAGAATGTCCACTTCTACCACCTCTATTCACATGGTACTAGAAGTCCTTGCCAGAGCAATTGAACAAGAGAAAGAAATAAAAGGTATCCAAATTAGAAAAGAAAAAGTTACATTGTCCCTGTTTGCAGACCACCTGATCTTATATATAGAAAACCCTTAAGACTCCGCCAAAAAACTGTTAGAACCAATAAATGAATTCAGTAAAGTTGTAGGATACAAAATTGACATACAAAAAATCAGTAATGTTTCTATACACTAATAGTTAAATATCTTAAAAAATCAAGACAACATGCTGGCGTGGATGCAGAGAGAAAGGAACACTTACACACTGGTGGTGGGAGTGCAAATTAGTACAACTTCTGTAGAAAACAGTATGGAGATTCTTCAAAAAACTAGATGTAGACTTACCATTTGATCCAGCAATCCCACTACTAGGTATCTACCCAAAGGAAAAGAAGTCATTTTATCAAAAAGACCCCTGCACTCAAATGTTTATCACAGGACAATTCACAATTGGAAGATCTGGAATCAACCCAAGTACCCATCAATTCAAACGTGGGTATGTATGCCATGGATTACTATGTAGCCATTAAAAAGGATGAATTAATGTCTTTTGCAGCAATTTGGAAGCAATTGGAGACCATTATTCTAAGTGAAGTATCTCAAGAATGGAAAAACAAACACCACATGTACTCTGTAATAAATTGGAACTAACCAATGGGCACACATGTGCACAGAGGGAAGTAAAAGTCATTGGAAATCAAGCAGGGGGAAAGGGGGATGAGGAGAGGGACAAAAACCTGCCTAACAGGTACAATGAACAGTATTCAGGTTATGGGCACACTTATAGTCCTGACTCAAGCCATGTAACAAAAACATTTGTACCCCCTTAATATTTTGGAAAAAAAAAAGGAATGAAGTACTGATACATACTATGATGTGGATGAAAAACATTATGCTAAGTGAAAGAAGCCAGATACAAATGGCCACACATTGTATGAATCCATTTACATAAAATGTCCAAAATGGGCAAATCAATAGAAAAAGAAAGTCGATTTGGTGGTTCTTAGGGACTGGGAGTAGGGAAAAATGGTGAGTGACTGCTAATGGGTATAAGGTTTCTTTTGAGGGTGATGAAGATATTCTAGAATTAGTGGTGATAGTTGTACAACATTGTAAACATACTGAAAACTACCAAGTTGTATACTTTAAAATGACAAATTTTATGTTATGTGAATTATATCTCAGTAAAACAATGTAAAAAGAAAAGGTTTCAGAATGTATAAAAATAGCAACATTAAGGGTTATTTTGTGATCCTAAAAAAAAATCAAGACAACAATTCCATGAACAATAGCTTAAAAATAAATAAATAAATAAGATGCCTAGGAATAAGCTTAACCAAAGAGATGAAAGAATTAGAAGAATTAATATTGTTTAAATGGCCATACTACCCAAAATGATCCATAGATTTAATGCAATCTCTATCTAAATACCAATTTAAATGATGCAAATTTCTCCCCAAGCTTCCCCTGCTAGATAGCCTTGCAGCATTACTCCTGTTTGCCCATAGCCATCTCAAAATATGTCAAAGAAATGTATTTTGGGGTAAAATATTTATTTCCTTCAGTCCTAAATAAAACACTTCAATATATACAGCCTCTACAAAATGAGTGCATGTGAATTATAACCTTAGGACTGTAGCCTAAATAAAGTCTTAAATGTCGATTACAAGTTTATCTCCACAGGTGCAAACCAAGGAAGAGATATCATTCTTCTACCCACCCTGAGAAGATCACAACATTGACTATCTCCTCTACCCCGTTTTTCAAATGTTCATTTTATCTTACATAGATTTACTGAGCACCAAATAGAACTTCACAAGAATACCATCAATCACCTCACTGCTCACCGTCTTCACCCCTTCCCGTTTTCTGTGTACACTTTTTTTCCTCTAAATGCCAAGTTCTCAAACCCTTCCGCAGTGAGCCCAGTCCATAACAGATACTTTATGGCTGTGCTTTTCCTGGGTGCATCCTCAAAATCTTGGCTTAACAAAACCTCAATTGAGTATGACTCTCATTTTCTGTCACTTACTATTTAAGTTAACAATACTTAAAGCCAGACAAGAATAATACAAGCCAATACCCTTGATGAACATAGATGCAAAAATCCTCAACAAAATATTAGCAAACTGAATTCAACAACACATTAAATGGATCATCTGCCATGATCAAGTAGGATTTATCCCTGGGATGAAAGTGTCAATGGAAAAGAACCCAAACTTTGTAAAATAATTTGAAGAGGTTTATTTTGAGCCAAATATGTGTGAGAGCCATGCCCAAGAAGCCTTGAACAAGTGGTCTCACCTTGGTTGGATTACAGTTTGGATTTATACATTTTAGGGAGACAGGAATTACATGTAAAGTCATAAGTCAATACATGGAAGGCATACATTGGTTTGGCATGAAAAGGCAGGACATCTCCAAGCAGGGGATTACAGGTTATAGGTGGGTTTAAAGATTCTTTGATTTGTAATTGGTTAAAGAAATGAAGCTTTGTCTAAAGGTCTCAAATGTTTTAAGTTAAGATAAGGAAGTCTGTTAATTAGAGACAAGTCACCGGGCATATACCGAGATTCAAGTGATCTGCTAAGTAAATTGATGACCTGTAGGTGTGGTTTAACCTTTGCTTTACACAGTCTTAGGCTTGTTAATGATTTTGTATCTTATTGTTACAAAGAATAATTCCAAAAAGGACAGGGCATATGTGACCTCCCTTCTCCTCATGGCTGGCAACTCAGTTTTCAGGGTTTTTTTGCGGGGTCCCCTTGGCCAAGAGGGGGTCCATTCAGTTGGCTGGGAGACTTAAGATTTTATTTTAGTTCATACAAGATTGGTTCAACACATACAAATCAATAAATGTGACACATCATGTTAAGAGAATGAAGGACAAAAACCATATGATCATCTCATTAGATGCAGAAAAAGCATTTGATAAAATTCAACATCCTTTCATGATAAAAAGTCTCACCAAGTTAGATGAAGAAGGAATGTACCTCAACACAATAGAGGCCATATGTTAAAAGCCCACAGCTAACATCGTACTCAATGGGAAAAGTTGAAAGCCTTTCCTCTAATATCTAGAACAAGACAGGAATGCCCACTCTCACCACTTCTATTCAACATATTAATAGTATGGGAAGTCCTTGCCAGAGCAATTAGGCAAAAGAAAGAAATAAAAGGCATCCAAATAAAAAAGGAAGAAGTAAAATTGTCACTGTTTGCTGATAACATGATCTTATATATAGAAAACCCTCAAGACTCCACCAAAAAACTCTTAGAATTAAAAAACAAATTCAGTGAAGTTGCAGGATACAAAATCAACATACAAAAACCTAATGGTTTCTATACCCCAACAATGAACTATCCAAAAAAGAAATCAAGAAAACAAACTTATTTACAGTAACTACAAAAGATTGAATAAATTTAACCAAGGAAGTGAAAAACGTATACACTGAAAACTATAAGATGTTGATAAAAGAAATTGAAGAAGACACAAATAAATGGAAAGATAACCCATGTTTGTAGATTAGAGGAATTAATATTGTTAAAATGGCCATACTACCCAAAGTGATCTACAGATTCAGTGCAATCCCTATCAAAATCCCAATGTCATTTTTCATAGAAATAGAGACAATTTAAAAATTCTTATCAATCCACAAAAAACTTCCAATAGCCAAGGCAAAAAAACAAAGCTGGAGGTATCACACTACCTGATTTCAAACTATACTACAAAGTATTAGAAATTAAAACAGCATGGTACTGGCTAAAAAAAATAGACATATAGACCAATAGAACAGAACAGAGAGCTCAGAAATGAACCCACGTGTGTAGTCAATTGATTTTTGACAAAAATATACAATGGAAAAAGAATAGCTTCTCCAATAAGTGTGTTGGGAAAACTGGATATCCACATGCAGAGGAAGGAAATTGGACCCTCATCACACAAGATATACAAAAATAAATTCAAAATGGATCAAAGACTAAAATGTAAGACCAGAAACTGTAAAACTATGAGGAAAAAACCTAAAGGTGGCCGGTCACGGTGGCTCACACCTATAATCCCAGCACTATGAGAGGCTGAGGTGGGAGGATCACTTCAGGTCAGGAGTTTGAGACCAGCCTGAGCAACAGCAAGACCCGCCTCAACAAAAAATAGAAAAATCAGCCAGGTGTGGTGGCACACACCTGTAGTCCCATCTACTTGGGAGGCTGAGCAGGAGGCTCGCTTGAGCCCAGGAGTTTGAGGTTGGAGTGAGCTATGATGACACCACTGCACTCTACCCAGAGCAACAGAGCAAAACTCTGTCTCAAAATAAGTGCATAAATAAATAAAGGAAAAACTACATGGCATTGATCTGGGCAATGATTTTTCAGATTTGACCCCAAAAGCACAGGCAATAAAAGCAAAAATAGACAAATGGGATTACATCAAACTAAAAAGCTTCTAGACAGCAAAGGAAACAATTAGCAGTGTGCAGAGACTGCTACAGATTAGAAGAAAATATCTACAAGCCATACATATGGTAAGGGCTAAATATCCAAAATATATAAGGAGCTCAAACAACTCAATAGCAAGAAAACAAAAAATCCCATTAAAAAATCAACAAGAGACTAAATAGATATTTCTCAAAAGAAGACATACAAATGGCCAACAGGTATATGAAAAAATGTTCAACATCACTAACCTTTAGGGAAATGCACATTAAAACAAGATTGAGCTATACCCTCACACCTGTCAGCATGCCTACTATAAAGAAGATGAAAGTCTCCAGATAGCACACTCTGGACGAAAAAAAAGAAAAAAGTAAAAAAAAAAAAAAAAAAAAAGGAAGATGAAATATATCAAGTTTTGGTGAGGATGTGGAGGAAAGGGAACACTTACACACTGCTGATGGCATTGTAACTGTACAGCCATTATGGATAACTGTATGGCAGTTCCTCAGGAAACTAAAAATAGAAATACTATATGATCCCACAGTCCCACTTCTAGGTATTTATCCAAAAGATTTAAAATCAGTTTGTCAAACAGATGTTTGCATTCCCATATTCATTGCAGCACTATTCACAGTAGCCAAGTTATAGAATTAACCTATATTTGGTGTCCATCACCGAATGAGTGGATAAACAAAATGTGGTACATACACACAATGGAAAACTATTCAGCCTTTAAAAAGAAGGAAATTCTGTCATTTGCAACAACATGGATGGAACTGGAGAACACTATGCTAAGTGAAATAAGCCAGGCACAGAAAGACAAATACCGTATGTTCTCACTTGGATGTGGAATCTGAAACAAGAGAACTAACTCACAGAAGCAGAGAGTGGAACGGTGCTTGCAGAGGCTGGAGGCTGGGAAGGATGGGGAGACGATGGTCAAAGGGTACAAAATCTCAGACAGGAGACATCTGGGATTTTTTTAGATCTATTGCACAATGTGCCAAATGTAGTCAATAATATTGTACATTTCAAAATTGCTGAGAGTAAATTTCAAATGTTCTTACAGCAAAAAAGTTATATATTTGAGGTGACGGATATGTTAAGTAGCTTGACTTAATTATTCCACATTGTATTCATGAATCATAACTTCACTTTTTACCCCATAAATATTAATATATACAATTATAAATTGTCAACTTGCAATTTAAAAAAAGGAATCCTGGTAGACAGACAGCACTCCTAGTTGATATATAGCCTTTTATTTATGTATTCATTCATTTATGTATAGACTTTATTTTTAGAGCAGTTGTACATTTACAGAAAAATTGAGGAGAAAGTACAGAGATTTCCCATATATCTACTGCCCCCCCCACACACAGCCTCCCTCATTATCAACATCTCCACCAGAGGGGTGCAACTGTTACAACCAATGAACCCACATTGACACCCAAAGTCTATAGTTTATATTAGAGTTCACTCTTGGTGTTGTACATTCAATGGGTTTGGACAAATGTATGATGACATGTATCCACCATTATAGTGTCATACAGAATAGTTCCATGGCTCTAAAAATCTGCTGTGCTCTGCCTGTTCATCCCCCACCCCCCAAACCCTGGCAAATACTGATCTTTTTACTGTCTGCATAGTTTTGCCTTTTTCAGAATGTCATATAGTTGGAATCGTACAGCATGTAGCCTTTTCAGGCTGACTTCTTTCACTTAGTAAAATGTCACATCTTTTCATGGCTTGATAGCTCATATAGACTTTCATTTTAACACTCATCTTAAACACTGCCAACATCCGCCTCCTGGGATGGAGGCTGAAGAGACCTTGGATTCTAAAACTATTCTGGGTGCTAATGCAGCCCTGGTTCCCAAGTGAGCCATAGCAAAGACTATGCTGACTATCAGGGAAGAGTCTGTGGCCCCACTGGCTCTATTCAAAACAGTGATTGTAGAAAAGAGGAGTCTTCTCACCCTTTGGACAGATCCAGGAGAATGCTTCAGGAAGTGAGGGCTCCACTTCCTCTGTGAGGGCAAAAGGGTAGGATCAGGTCAGTGTCGCAGCTCAGCCCCGGACTACTTTTCACTGATGATTGTGGCCTTCTCCTGGGGTCCCACAGGGAGCTCGAAGAGGCTCACAAAGCGGAGGTCAGTGAGTTGGAGAACAGCTACAGAGCAGCCTTGAAGGCGGAGGAGTTGGCTGCCCAAAAGAAGCTAGGTACTGTTGGGACCTGGGAGAATGACCCTGGGTGAAGGGGCAAGAGGTTACTGTATGGGTTTAGGGCCAAGGAACTCCCGTGGCCATGGATGGGCTGTGGATGGGGAAGAAAGTGACTAAAACTGAAACTGAAAAGAGGAAAAACCGTGTCTACCAATGTCCTTCCTTTTCCTGGAAGATCTGAGCAAGTCTCTTAATCTTCTTGAGTCTCTGTTTCCCCATCTGGGAATTGAGGACAAAAATATCTGCCCTTAACAGTGTGATGAGAACGTGACAGCACTTTTTAAAGTGTATTTTAAAGTTCTACAAATATAATACTGTTTCAATTCAGCAAGTTTCCTCACCTTTAAATGATAGTGTTTCATTAAATTCTCACTGGCAACTTTGATTTTATCACCTTATAATGCATAAGGGTTGTACTGGCCAAATATCTCATTTGTTTATGCTGCCGTTGGAAGGGCAAAGCGCGTCTCCTTCAGAATTCCGGGTGGGTAGACTAATCTCCACAGGGAAAAGGAGAAATTCTATAACCTTCTTCCTTGATTTTGCCTTAAATATTTTTAAAGATGGTATCTTATTTATACTTTATACTTTGCTAATTTTCCAATTTTCCAAAGAGAACATGTATTGTTTTCATAATTAGCTCAAAGTAGGAAATGTTTTTTTTAAAAAGAGAAGCAGATGCAATGCTACTAGGCTTTGTTCCTCTTCTTCCACAGATGTTGGTTTACCCCTGGGGATTAGTTCTCAGACCTGATATGTATCAAAATCCAGCAAATACTCGGCCCCTCTCCTGACACCCCAATTCAGTAGGTTTAGGGTGGGGCCCAGGCATTTGCATTTCTAATAAGCTTCCAGGGTGATTTCTGGGGCAGACAAAGGTTTCACTGTCTGGGGGACGAGTTTGGGGTGGGGAAGGTGTGCAGGAGAGCTCACATTTGAATTTGAAAACTTGCAAATAATGATGACCTTGTTGTTGTTTTCCTTTTGTTTAGAGGAGATGGAAAAGGAATATAAGTATTTGAAGAATATGTTTTATATGTATCAGGTGAGATACAGAGCTCCTTGTCGGATTATGAGAGTAAGAGAAGCAAGGCTCATTCCTGGCTGATAGCATGGAATGAATCTAGAGCTCTTGTCCAGAGAATAATGTCCTGAAGCTCGGAATGAATCTAGAGCTCTTGTCCAGAGAATAATGTCCTGAAGCTCCCAGCATCCTTGGACTTAAGTGGAACTAACTGCACCCCGGGAGAAGTGTAAATCCAATGGCTCCTGTGCATGACAAATCAGTCACCCAGACCCTAAAGAGGCCTATCAAAAAATATTCTTGTGATTACAGAAATAATAGCTGCTCATTGTTTTTTAAAAAATGGAAATACAAAACCAACAACAGCAACAACAAAAAGAAAGAAATATCACCACCCAAAGACAACCACTGTTAATATTTGTACTTTGTTAAAACTCTATGGGTTTAGGGCCAAGGAAGTTGAGATCACACTGTACAAAATCTATATACATTTTTGTATCCTCTTTTCATCAGGCATATCAGAAGCTTTCCCCTCCTTTTTAATGACTAGATATTATCTTAATGAAATTGCCATTGGGCATTTCACTGTTTCCCTACTATTGGCCATTTAAGTTGTTTCCAATTGCTTGCTGTAATAATAATATAACTTTGAATATCTTTGATTCTGGAAGCAGAGTGCTGGGTCAAAAGGAATAAATTATTTTAAAGGCTTTTCATAGATTTGGCCAAATTGCCATCCACAAAGACTGAATCACTTTGCACCCCCACAAGCAGAGCACGGAGTACTCCAGCCATCTCAGAACATCTCAGGAAACCCCTCAGTGCCAGGCAAACAAGGACAGTTGGTCACTCTACCAAAGGTTAAACACCAGCACCACCTCTAAAATTCTACTTACCACTCACAGTTTCAGTTTTGAGCTTATATCCAAAACTCATTTTTCGAGATACTCCTTGATGCAGTCAGGGAAAACATCACAGGTCAGAGTCTAAGAAGTGTGAGCGCTAAATGGAATCAGCCGGGTGTGAATCCTGCTGCTAACCTGAGCAGGAATGGGGGGTCATTGTCCTTGGACCCTACTAGCAGCATCCAGATGTGGGCCTTCCCCATCCTGGGGTTCCGTGCTCATGAAGTCTGAGCCAACCAACAGGACTGGCATTGGGTTAGGCTTATTTAACCTCATCCACAAAAGGAAGTTAGATTTGCTGAGAAAAAATGGACCGTGAAAAACATCCCATTGTTTTCTATGTGTTCAAATTAACTACTAGGCATTTCCTTTCTTCTTCATGTGCTAGTGAAGAGGTGTTCATGATTCAGGGGGAGCTGGCATGCGGAGAACCCTACCTGTCTTCAAAGGAAGCCCAGTTCCAGTGGGGCAAACACTGGGCATTGTTTGCCCTTGACTGTGAGGGTCCCGCAAGCTCTCCGCTGAGCCAGGCTGGAATTTACTGCCCACCAGTCACCCGGGAGGGGCCCCTCAGTGAGCTGCACAGGGCACAGTGCTGTGCTGCGGCCAGTGTGCAGCACTGGGCAGGGCCCTCCCTGGGGCTAGTTTACAGCTTCTCCAGGTCTCCTTCGTTTAGGACAATTCTCTTCATGGCGCCTTTGTGCCTCCACAGGACAGCATTTATGATGAAATGGAAGATAAATGGTCAAAGCGGAAGGCGGAATGGGAGAAAGATGAGAAGTTGGAGCGGGAAAAGATCCTGCTACAGCAAAGTGAGTACAGAAACTTCTAGCTTTTAGATGACAAGTGCAACAGAAAACTACCATGAAGCTTGGTCTTGACTGGAGGAAAGCATCTACAGAGGGTGATGGGCCACATGCTAGACTCCTGAATGGAAAGTGCCTGGAGTTTTCAAGAGAGCAAGATGACAAGGGCAGGGTCTTTTATGAAGTCCAAACACCTGATTTAAGGAGATCTAAGCCTACACCTTTCCAAAACTCACTGGGTCCAAGTTTGCCCATCATGGGCTGGAACAAATGTTGGAATCACTATAGGGAGCGCAGACTTTGTTGTCTAGATACAGGGGTCCCCAAGTTCCCAAAGTTCCAAGAGTTCTTGAATTAGAATGTGAAATATTCATTTATGCATGGAGGAAGGAACAACACAATCTATTATACCAAGAGCGTCTATATCCCCCACATCTCCCCAAATGTTTGATAAATATTTTTAATATTCCCAGCACTTAACACAGAGCCTAGATCATACAAAATGTTCTATAGGTGCACCTTCCCCCTCACTGAGCTCATTCATAAATGGAAAAATGGAGAGAGGGATGTATGGGACTGCCCCAAGCCTACAAGACTAGTTGAGGCAGGAGTGGGGCTTCTACAGACAAATTCCACATCCTACACCAACCCCAGTCATCTTCTATTTAGTTGATTTTTACAGGTCACTCATTTAAATGCAGATACTCCATGGGAAAGTTAATTCACATTCTGGTAGGGACTCTGGACCACCAGGAGGTAACATGCAGACCCTGCAGTTAAGGCTGGGGAACGGGACCTTGAGCTACTCCTGTTTGAGGTTTTACCTAGAAGCCGGGTACAGCAACACACAGGTCATATCCCAGATTTCTAGCTACTCATACAACACTTGTCTCATGTTGTCAAAGTCTAAGTCAAGATGTAACCACTCATTTGGAAGACCAGATTCCAGCTGCTCACCATGCCACTCAGTCCAGAAGCTTAACCCTGTCACCCAGAGGCTCCCTGTCCATCCCCAGAATTGCAACACTGATGAAATCTGTGTTTCCCCTCCCCACCTCCTGACCTTTTTCTTGTTTGATACTGGGGCTCTGCTGGCAGGTTTCTCTGCCCAGTTTGAGCCTACCTCTACCCCAGGGCTAAGTACAGAATGAATTTTATTGCTGGCAAAGTCACATTAGCCAAGAGCTTTATTTTAAGATAAGGATATCCAAGAAAGCATAGTGGTTACTTTGGCAGAGTGAATGCACAAAATAATAAGCAATAGATCCAAAATAAGCTACACACAAAAGAAACCAGTGATGTTGGTGGTAAATCCCTATGACTAATGTGACTGAGGACAACCACCATGCTCACCTCACACTCAAGCATCTCAGGTGGGTGTCAGAGGCTGAGCACCAGGCTGAAAGGACCTTGAGTTTGACCCCGTCTGGAATTGCTTTTATCTTCAGATATTCTGCGTTTTTCCTCACCAGCTTTCCCCACATTTACATATATATGTGCTTTCCTCTCACCTCCACAGAAAATAAAATCACAAGAAAGTTTGAGTTAGAGTCAGAAGAAGAAAAGAAGAAAATAAATGAATCCTACAGTGCTGTCTTTGAGAACTTCATTCGAGAGAAGGAGGTAACTCAGCTCGAAGCACATCGGTGGTTGAATGGGTAGTCGAGGCAGTATATCCGAGTTCCCAGGTGTTCCTCTGTAATTAAGCGATCTTTCTGTCTTTATGGGAATATTCCTCTTCTCCCAGATTTCCTGGAAATATATGCAAGTAGACTGACAGTCTTGCTGTCCTTTCGCTAGACAGTCTCACCACAGGCTAGACAGTCCTACCACAGAGTTATTGGACAGTCTTACCACAGAGTTATTGGACAGTCTTACCGCGGGCTAGACAATCTTACCACAGGGTTATTGGACAGTCTTACTACAGACTAGACAGTCTTACACAAAGTTATTAGAAAGTCTTACCACAGACTAGACAGTGTTACCACAGGGTTATTGGAGTGAAAATTGTGATTAACAGGAAACAACAGAATGCTAAATGTGCAGAACCTGAAATTTCCTGTTTTGCCCAAATCCCATCTCTGAATGTCCTTCTTATCCTTGACTATAGTCGCGATAGCTGTAGTGCTGTTACTGGGCTCTAGGGCAGGTAGAGGCTTAACTTTTTAAAAAATTGCCAAACTATTTTCCAAAGTAGTTGCACCATTTAACTCTTGCATCTTAAATATATGAGCATTCTAGTCACTCTACGTCCTCCACAACAATTATTCCTACCAACCTTTTAATTTTGGCCATTCCAGTGGGTATGAAGTGATATTTCATTATGGTTTTAGTTTCCCTGATGACTAATTATGTTAGGCAATTTTTCATGTACTTACCAGACCATTCATATGTCTTCTTTTGTAAAGTGTCTGTTCGAGTCTTTTGTCATTTGAAAAAATTAGTTTGCTTTAGTACATTGTATGGTATGTGAATTATATTTCAGTAAGACTGTTTTTTCAAAAAAAAAATTGGAATTGCTTATCTTTTTATTATTGATATGTAGGAGTACTTTTCATATTGTGGATACAAGTTTTTTATCAGACATACATGTTGCAAATATTGTCTCCTGTGGTTTGCCTTTTTGTTTTATTAATGATGTCTTTCAATGTGCAGTTTTTAATTTTGATCAAAGGCAAATTATCAATTTTTTCTTTCTATGGTTACAGTTTTTTTTGTCCTCTCTATAAAATCTTTGCTTATTCCAAGGTCATGAAGTTATTCTAACTTTTTAGAAGCTTTATAATTTTAGCTTTTATGATTTTATGACCCATTTTGAATAATTTTTGTGTAGACAGTGACATAAAGGTCATAGGTCATTTTTTTCCACATGAAAATCCAGTTGTTCCAGCACCATTTTTTGAAAAAACTTTCCTTTCCCTGTTGAGGTGCCTTGGTGTCTTTGTTGTATTTGGGGGGCAGGGTCAGACTCCCCATTCTGTTCCATTTGACTATTTGTCTATACTTAGGTCAACAACACATTGTCTTAATTACTGAAGCTTGAAATCAAGTAGTAAAGATCATTTAACTTTGCCATTGCTTTTCAAGATTGTTTTACCTTTCTACATCCTGTGATTTTTATATAAATTTTATAACTTGCTTGTCAAGTTAGAGTTAGTTTGTCAAGACAGCTGGTAATTTGACTGGGAATGCATTAAATATAAAGATTAATCTGTGGAGAATTGAATTCTTAACAGTATTGAATATGTACGCTGACTTTAAAAGCTTTTGATGAAAACATAATTTCTTTTAATATTTGTTAATGTGATAAAGTTGCACATACATAAGATTTTCATTAACTTCAACATGTCATGTCATTAGGTTATAACATGTGCTTCATTATACCAATGTGTAAGCTTTGGTGAATATTAGATACCTGAATCCTATTCTGGCTTTCTTAACTTCCTAAAAGAAGTGTCAGAACAACAGTGCTGACCTTTTCCAAATAAAATTGTTTTTAGGAGCTCTTGAAACAACATGCCAATGACACCTTGCAAATAGAGGAGCTGAGAAAGACCAAGGCGGTAAGCTTTGTCATCCTTCCCTCCGGAATTGGCATCTTACAAATACATACATCCGTAAAATGATAGACTCTCAATAAAATGGAATCTATGATAATTTTCCTAAAACCAATAAAGACCTAAAGCTGAATTTACTGAATTTAATTTGGATCCAAAATAGACACATTTGGGAAAAGGTTAGTCATTATGAAGGCATTATAAAGGAATGATAACTTAGAGCCCAGGCAGGACTTCTGTATAAGGGGCAAATAGACTGTGATGTCCTGCAAGCTAAAGAAATCGACTTTGGAGCCAGCCTCTTCTCTTTCTTCCCTCCATCACTCTGCCCAGGCGGCACTGGCCTCCTTGCTGCTTCTATAACAGGCCAGGATGCGCCTACCTAGGGGGTCTATGTTCCTGATATTCTCTCTTTCTGGAAAGCTCTTTCCCAGAAATCCGCATGACTGACTAACTTCCTTTCCTCCTTCTGGTCTTCACTCAAATGCCACCTTCTCGGGAGCAACTCTAGTTAAGGGCTCACCTCCCTGCCCCAACACTGCTTTTTCTCTGTTACACAGATTTATTATCTTCTAAGCTGATATACTCCATGAAGGCAGGATGTTTTTCTGTTTTCTTTACTATTCATCCCCAGTTCCTAGAACAGTGCCTGGCACATCACAGGCATTCAGTAAATAGCAATTGATTTTTTAATGAATAAATGAAGGAAAGAATTCAAAATGACCTGGTACAGTGCTCTGAACAATGCAATTGCAGTACCTAGTGGCGTCTCCCAAGTTTATATGGCTTGGGAGGATGCTTACTACATGGGAAGAGCTCTAGGGCCCTGAGGACATGTAGGAGTTAAGTGGGGCTGACACCTGGAAGCAGAGGCTTATCTAGTTCATTTTTTTTAGCCTTTTCTGCACCTAACAGAATGCATATGGTGCTTACTAGGTGCTGATTATGAAGCACTATAAAGATCATAAATAGGGAAAAATAGATAAAGTTGTGATAAAATATAAGCACAATATAATTCCTTTGGAGGAAAGAAACACTAGTTGGTGGAGTGGGTGATAGGGTCAGGAAGGTTACCATATGGCCTTTCAGCGGGTTTTGACAGGTGAGGAGTGTTTTTGAACCTCAGAATGTGCAGAGAGTGAAGGTGGAGTTCCAACCTGAAAGAAGAATGTAAGCAAAGTTGGTGACATAATGAAAGGACCTGGTGTATGAAAAGAACAGCAAGGCAGATAGGAAAGGCACTTAGGGCCGGTGGCTAAGAGGGTCTTAGTTCCAGCTAGAATCGCACACTCACATGGCACCACATGTGAATGGTGGATTCACTTAGAAGGCTATGGGGCAGGAAGCACACCCTGCCAGGAGAGCAGAATTGGGGGATTCCTCTTCTGTGGGAGCCTCATAACAGTTCTCACAGTGGTCTAGGGTGAGGGTAAACGAGACTCACATATGTGGGTGCAGGAGCTATCCTGGCTTAGAAGCCACTTGCCTAATATCTTTGTAATAGATCCACAGGCATATCTTCCAGGTCATGGCCAGTTGCAAGAGTCCCTGCCCCCGGGGAAGCCCAAAGCCGTGGCCTCCTACCAGGTGCTTGTGTCCCCTTACAGCTCTCCCAGGGCAGATGCAGTTCACCAACCTAGGATCATTTTACTCTAAGCAATGTTGCCTACTGGCATTCCACCCTTGTCATAGTTTTCCAGAAGAACAGAACAGAAAATGAACCCAGCGTCCAGTTTGCCCACAGAGAAGGACAAAGAGGTCTTCTCGTTTGTGTTTTGTTTAACGCTGCACCCACAGGCCTTCCATAGACCCATCCATCACCACTACAATTCTGGGCTTAATTCTGCAGCCAGTGGGAAGCCACTGGAGGTTTCCAGGAGGAGAGGATCACGTGGGAAAAGAACTCTGGCAGCAATGCAGAGGACAGTCTGAAGAGGGAAAATGATGGGCATGGGACCTGTTAGAAGAGTCACCTCCCTTATACCCTCAATCTGGCTTCTGCTCCCACTCCATCCACGGAAGCCACTCTTGTTAAAATCACCAGTAGCTTCCAAGTTGCCAGATCCAAGGAATGCCTCCCTCCCTTGACGTTGGCAGTGTCAGGTGTGGCTGATCACTCCTTCCTTGAAACACCTCTCTTGGCTTCCACGGGCTTCTAGGGCTTCCTTTACCTCCTTGGCCACTTCTTCTCGACCTCTTTGGCTAGGTCCTCCCATCCACCTAACCCCTAAGTCCTGGAATGTTTCAGGGCGTGGTCCTGGACCCCACTTCCTTACCTCCCCTTTCTCCTTAGGTGCATTCATCTGTCCACACAGACAGAGAAGCCAGCTCTGTGCCAGCACTTGGGTTGATACATCCAGCCTTGCCTCTCCTCTGAGCCCCTGGCTTGCACATCCAGCTGCCCACTTGACATTTCCACATAGGTGACTTACAGACACCTCAAAATTCACACATTAATGCCACTCTTGATTTTCCACCAGAGATTTGAGCCCCCAAATTGTCAATTCCCTCACCTGCTCAAGCCTAGATTCTTCCCTGTTCTTCCCTTTCTGTCACTCCCCCACATCCACCCCATGAGTGTCAGCCGGTCCTCTATAGCATATTCCAAATTCATCCTCTTCTCTCCGATTCTGCTGCCACCTCACCTGCATGCATTATTCCTCACCTGCACCACTGCAGCGCTCCCCTCATGCGCCCCCCCTCGCGCCCCTCCAATCCATTCTCCACGGAGCAGTGAGAGGAGCACAGGCACCCATCGATGGCACCCAGTGTTCTCAGGTGACCTGGCCTCTCAGGTGCGACCTGGCTCCTCTGGATCTCACCTTGTCCCACTTCTCCTGCCTGCTGTCTCTGTCCCAGCCACGCTGGTGTTCCTTGAGGTCCTCAAACACACTAAGCATTTTCCCTTTCAAAGACCTTTGCACAGGCTCCTATTCATTCTTTACTAAAGGTTTATTTTTAATTATTAGACTAATTTTTAGAGCACTTTAAGGTTTATAGAGAAATTAAGTAGAAAGTACAGAGAGTTCCTATATACTCCCCCCTACCCTGCATACACCGTTCCCCCTATTATTAACATCCTGCATTAGGGTGGTACGATAGTTACAATTGACAAACCAATATTGATGCATTATTGTTAACCATAGTCCATAGTTTACATTGGGGTTCACTCTTTGTGTTGTCCATTCTATGGGTTTTGCCTAATGCATCATGTCATGTATCCACCACCGTAGTATCATACAAAATAGAGTCACTGCTCTAAAAATGCCCTCTGCCCCCCGCTTCATCCCTTACTTCCCTTCCCATCTTAGAAGATGGTAGCAACAAGCAGCCACTAATCCTTTTACTATCTCTATAGTTTTGCCTTTTCCAGGGTGTCACATAGTTGGAATCACTAGTAGGCATTTAATAAAGACTTGTGTAGTGAATAAATGGTTGAGAGCCATTGTAACATTCCATGTGATCTCTGGTGAGGGCTGGCTCTGCGGCAGTGACAATGAGGCTGAAGAGAAGGGTACAGATGGGCAAGACAGAGAGGGAATAAAATTAACAGGGTGTGGTGACTGACTGGCTGTAAGTGGTGTAGGAGGAGTAGCTAAAGTCGCTGCCTTGCATTCTAGTCCAGGTGCCCTGGAGAAGAAAATAAATAGGTAGAAATCAATATGATGTCTTGAAACAATTTCTTATGCAGGTCGTAGAGGAAGAGTTGCATGCACAAGCTCTTATCCTAGAGTCACTTAACACAAACCTCTACCATACCCAGTTGGAACTCCAGAGAGAGGTGAGTCCTGGCTGGAGTGGGGATGGGGCTTGGGGGAGGACGCCGGGTCTGTGTACAGCTCCGCCATATAGCTCTGCCCTGGATGGCTCTGGGTTTGAAAAGATAGCTGTTAAAATGTATGTCTTTCAGAAAGTTGTGGTTGGAAATCTGGAGAAAACGCTCCAGACCAAGCTTGCTGAAGCTGAGGAAAAGTATAAGTATACCATACAGATCCTGACAGAAGAAAACAATCATCTAAGGTGCGGATGCTGCTGCTCAAAAAGATGCGGCAGATTCTCTTTAGGAGTGGGGGGGGGGTGCGGGTGAGAAGCAGGTTAGCAAGGTGACCAGGTACTCCCTAGTGATGTCAAGGCACAGGCACTTTCTAGAGGAGGGTGTGTCGCTCTGAGCCTGGGCACAGAGTAACCTGCAGAGGCCAGACAATTCATTTGAGGTGAAGTGGGATGTGTCTAGACCCCTCTCCTTTACCTGTGTCTCTGTTTAGATGCAAAACGACACAGGGAATTTATCTGCCAGTTTCTGAGTTTATTCAGTTCTATGACTGAGGGTCGTTTGCAAATCCTCTGAGTTTGGTGGTTTAGCCTTAGATGCAGCTGCTTCTGGTTCCTGTGGAAATCAGCTGCACATCAGAAATTATACCCTTACCTGAACATGCATCTTAAATCATCAAAATAAATTTTGGTCTATACTTTAATAAAGGAAAGTTATTCT
The DNA here is from genome assembly GCA_023783475.1 of Daubentonia madagascariensis. Lineage (NCBI taxonomy): Eukaryota > Metazoa > Chordata > Mammalia > Primates > Daubentoniidae > Daubentonia > Daubentonia madagascariensis. The sequence continues at coordinate 9,824,185 of JAKFHU010002088.1, forward strand.
TGCATTGATTTAGTAGAAAGTTCCGAATATGGGACTTTGGTCACTAAATTCAAAACCACTGCAAGTAATGAGTGAGACTCTGCCCCTGATGAAGGAATAAAGCCACATTTCTCCCCCACCCCCCAAATGTCCTATACTCTTTCTACCTTTTGAGTCTGTAGTGATACCTATTCCCTTTCCTTTTACAGGCAAAAGATAATCGCCAAGAATGAAGAAATTTATGAAGGACGCTCTGGGAGACTGGCCTCTAAGCCTGCTTATGAGGATGATTCTGACATCTTAGAAGATGGTAGCAACAAAGGACAAGAATCCTAAACAAAAACTTGCTCTCCGCAGCTGAAGATGGTAGGCAGGCCATCCCGTAGGCCTAGGGAACCTCTGTGACGTCTTCTTGAGAAATGTGTATAATGAGTTTAGTTCCTGGGTTGCTCCAACTCTGTTCTTGTCTTTTCGCAATTTGCTTTCTGCTGAGCGGCCTGGGATGTTTGACTTATCTCAGATGCACAGCTTGTCATGACTCCCCATTGCAAAGTGATGTTCTCTGTACCTGGAGCTGAGCTTTCTCTGGGCTTTGGGCTATTTTTTCCCCCTACCTTGTCGTATTTCATTAGAAAGAGACTGATTTGAAGGCCTTCTTCCTGTGGAATGTTGCTTGTGTTTCGGGGTGTACCACTTGTCTCCTGGGAAATTTAGCTAGCCAAAAAGATAATTTATTGATTTGACTCGGAAATCTTTTTCTCTTACACACACATACCCCTCCCTTCCCCGCCTCTCAATCATGTTCCCTAACCTATGACTTCGGAAGAATTTCTGATGATTCTTGCCACCTTCCCTAAACCATCAGCAGAATTCAAATGCCCACAGGGCAGGCAACGTGAATAAGCGAAGTGGGCACAACGTGAGGAAAAACCACCTTGGACGGAGGGGCTGGGGCTGGGTTGGGGCACAGGGGGTGGGGCTTGTTGAATGGCAGAGCTCGAGCCCTGTCTGAAGGGGGCGCTGCTTGGACCCATTGCCAGACAGGAGCGTGGGGGTCAATGTTGTCAAATATTCTGATTGTTTAAAAGAAGATATTCTGGATTTGATGTGATATCTCCCAATTTTTAAATGTTGATAACAAATTTAAAAAACAACTATACGAGCCAGTATTGGGAGGCTCAAGTGAAACACACCTGTGATGCAAACGTTTTCCACCTGTGAGGTGCCATTGGCAAAAAACACAAAGTAAACAAACACAAACACAAAAAATCTCCAAGGAACAGTAAAATAAGATAACATTTTATTCTATTAAAAATATTTTTGAAAAAAGATTCTGAAAAAAATTAACTTTTAAAGAAGCGTAATTCCTACAGGTATAGAAGAAACTGAGTGCAGAAAGAGCAAATGCAAATGCATGAAAGGAGCAAAGCATCATTAGCAAGAAGCAAATATGTTTTCTAACACAGAGCAATATTCACATTATAACAGCGATAGGAGAGGCTAAAAAGAAAGTTTGGGAAGAGATTATTAAAAAACTTATAAAATAATCGGAATTTTTAAAAGATTGGAATCAATATTTTCAATTTTTTAATTTAAAAAATTTTTATATGGTAGTGTGGACACTAGCTTATGGCAGTAAAGTTAATATCGTATTAACTTTAGCCCTCTCAAAAAAAGTGCAAAATAGAAATAAAATAAAGAAAGTAATAAGAAATAAATATAGTGTTATACATGTAAACATAGAGTCAATTAAGGGGGAAGAAGAGTTTTTTCCTTAGTGTGAAAGTAGGCTGCGGCATCTGTTTCCCCATGTGTTTCCTGTCATCCTTGTTGCTCACTTCGTAGTTCACTTCAGTCAGGATGGTGAGAATATCATCACCTCTGAAAAACATCGCGGAACACTGTGACCATCCACGAGGGAAAAACAACTGATGAACTGACTCATCTGAGTTGCTCAGTGACAGTTCCGTCGTTCTGTCTCTCAAAACATCAGTCATTTGAAACAATAAGTTGTTAAACCCAGACCTACCCCAGCTTTCCAGGTAAATGAGTTTTCCCAGAGCTTGATAACTTACCTTTGGCCTGTGCGGGATCTCTGTTGACCATCAGAAATCTCAGTGTCAGTGTTAGATTTGGTTTCTTTCCCTCCTGACCTGTGTGTATGTCACACTGCTCCATGTACTATGTTACTTGACCCCAACAACCGCCTCAACGCCCCAGTATCTCCACCTCAAACTGACATTGCTTCTGTGGATTCATCTTTGATGCAATTAAGCTTTGGGCAAGTGAAAGTTGAATGCCTCCTGCAGCTCCCCCCTCTTTCTTCTCACCAAGGTCTCTTAGCAGTTTTGTCGGGCAACCTCTTCATCCACCTCAGCAGCTAGCAGCTAGCACTGGAAACCTGGCAGGATTCACGGTTTGAGTTACAAAATGAAAACATCACATTGATGTTATGGTTCACTCTTTTATATACAATGGGAAATTCTTGCTCTTCATACGCTTGAAACATAATGAGATACAGGGCTGGAAGGAACCTGCAGAAGATTCGTTGCTATTCATCTGTCAGCTGTGTGTGCATTTGGGTGAACTGTGACACATGAAACCATAATTTAACTAAAGGGAGCATATGATATAATAAATGAGGGAAGGATATTTTCCCACATTTTGTGGCTTCGAAGCAGGCCAAATTAGTGGAAATATTAATATAAAAATGTTCCTATTCTTTGCTACTTATCTCCCTCAATGCACCAAGAACGTTTGAGGTTGGTTAGCTATTATAGAACTTTGGGCAGGCGTGGTGGTTCAAGCCTGCAATCCTAGCACTTTGGGAGGCTGAGGTGGGAGGATCACTTGAGGCCAGGAGTTGGAGGTTGCAGTGATGCCACTGCATTCTAGCCCGGGTGACAGAGCGAGACCCTGTCTTTAAAAAAAAGAAAAAAGAAAAGGTACTTTTGACAGAGTTGGAGGATGTTAAACATTGAAGTGGGCTGCCTTCTTGGAAGACTTCCAAAACTAGTTGAATTGGCTCAGTCATGTTTCTGCCTAAAGAGAGAGAGCTGGAGTATATGACTTTACTATCCTTTCCAGCTCTGTGATACCCTGATTGTACTTTGAGGTGCTTGAATAAAGGAAAAAAGTATCTCAGTTTTTCCATCTGTAAACTAAAAATGTTAGCTCTTGCCATTCTCCCGCTTTCCAACCAACCTAGGAAGTATAGCTGTGTGATCCACAGCTAGACATTTAGAGCTGAATGGAAACCATTCTCCTGGACACTTCTCTGATCTGTTAATATTGCCTCAACCATGAAGCGTCTATTGGGCTCTGAATGTGGATATGTAGTAGTGGTGCTGGGGAAGGCGCCAGGTGGTATAACACCGAGGAGGGTTGGGTAGGCAAGACTTACCGAGGACATCTTTCTCTCAGGCTCTGGCAAAGTGACTGGATATACCAGGTGCCCTCTGCAGGGTTTCGGTAGGAAACACAGTTGTTCACAGTAGCCATCCCCAGCAGAAAGTCAGCCTCATCTGGAATATATCTCTTTTGAAATGATACGTCCATTTCTAAGTAGGCTTCCTTCTGCTCTGAGTCAGTCTCAACTGGTATACCTTTCTGGTAATTATCCCCTTGACAAGCCTGAATAAAAAAGACTTTGGGTTTTCCAGCAAGGGAAGGGCACTTCGAACCAGTGAAATAAGATGTCAGATCATAGATGGAGGCCTCCTCTCCATCGGTGCCATAGATGATGCCCTTGTCTCCATGGGAGAGGATACAGCAGATGAAGCAGTCTTTGTTATTGTGGTCCATGTTTTGGTAGGATTTCAGAATCTCACAGATTTTTTTTGCTGTGGAGTCTTCGTAATGTACTACCTCAAAATGAAGTTCATTAAAGGTCTGGCGTAAAGCCTCTGAAAAGTGAAATTTAAAAAGTCAGTTATATCACGATAATTCCCAGACCACAGCCCTGAGCTGGACAGTACAGTGGTCTTATCATTGATAGGTAAGAATTTGAACCAGAAGCCCGGGGCGGTGGCTCACGCCTGTAATCCCAGCACTTTGGGAGGCGGAGGTGGGAGGATCACCTGAGGCCAGGAGTTCCAGACCAGCCAGGGCAACATAGCAAGACCCCATCTCTGCAAAAAATAAAAAAATTAGCCGGTCACAATGGCACATGCCTGTAGTCCCAGCTACTAAGGAAGCTGAGACAGGAGGATTGCTTGGGCCCAGGAGTTTGAGGCTGTAGTGAGCTATGATCCTGCCACTGCACTCCAGCCTGGGCAACAGAGCAAGACCCTGTCTCAAAAAAAAAAAAATCTGCACATAAGTATTGATCAATTATTTCCAGTTTAATGGTGAGTACATGTGGTGTTTGTTTTTCCAACTGAAGACTTAGAAGAATGGTCTCCAGTTCCATCCAGGTTAATACAAGAGATATTAGTTCACCTTTTTTTTAATGGCTGAGTAGTAACTCTCCATGGTATACATATACCACATTTTGGGGGAGGAAGGGATGGGTAAAGTCACACCTACTGGGTTCGATGCACACTATCTGGGGGATGGGCACACTTATAACTTTGACTCAAACAGTAAAAAAGAAATTTATGTAACCAAAACATTTGTATCCCCATAATATTCTGAAATTTAAAAAAGAGAATCTACTTCCTGTAGATATTCAATAAAATACTTATTAAATTTACCAATTACAAGAGTTCAAGGTTCATTCACAGGAATACAAAAACTCCAATTGATGTGCCAGAAGACAGGGTGGTTTACTGGTAAAGTCAGCATTCCCCTTTAAACGTACATGTGGGGATATGTGTTAATAATCTACTTTTCTTCCTTCAGAATAAATTGAATTTATGCAGTTGTTGTAAAAAGAAAAAAGGAAAAAAAGCATTTGAACCAGAAATTAATGAACAAGACCCTCTATATTGTTACAATAGCTGGATTCTATAGGCGTCTAATATTTATTGCCACCAGCTGAAAACACTCCCAAACCCTGAGGCTAATGAGAAGGGGAGAGTGTCAGGTGTTATTGAACTAGTTTACAAGACCTGTAAGCGGTGACTTAGGCTTACTATCGAACCAATTTAAAAGATGACCATATTACTTACATAATCAGAAAAAAATGTTTTTAATAAAAGATTGATATTCATTTTATGCTGAACCCTCTCAAAGTTATTTCTATTTATCAAAATAAAAGATATGAATTTTTAAAAAAACTAAAAGACCTATTACGAAAATAGCTATCCCCTCTTTATCCCTCCCTATTACCCAGTCAAGGTCCATGAAGGCCACCACTTTCAGCTTTTAACTACTTTTTTGTAATGAATTTGAGTACACTGGTATTTATTCATTTATACATTTTAGACTTTTATATTGAGTTCTTATTATGGAAGATAAGCATTTGGTGCTCTTACACAATTATTTACAGTTTTTGGTTATATCCATCATAATGTTTTTATTATTAAGAGTATGTAAACATAAGTTCTTTAATTATATTTCCTCTCTTATTAAACTTTTTGTCTTTCCTGGAATTATAATAGTAATTGCATTACTTTTTCATTTGCCTTGTTTCCTATATGCTTGACATTTTTTTCTCCAAATGCTGTAATAGATCTGGTCAAAGTCTTTCAACATTTTCAGGCTGCTTGTCTGACTCATTTTTATATTTTCCTAGAGAACTTAGTCCTGGACTATAAGTAATATAGTCATCTTTTCCACTGGTTTGGTAGTAAGCCTAAATAATAGCTTACCCAACTTATAAACTAGTTCAGAAGAGAAAACAGCCCAACAATAACACCCTCCCCTTTCTCATCCTGAACATTACATCCTTCTGCTCCGATCCCAACTGGCTGCTCCTTAAGCTGATGAATTTCTCTTCTGGCACATTTCTCTATCTCTTCCATGTTAGATCCCCCGGTTCCTCCACCTATGGCTTCCTCTTTCTTGGTTTACTAGTTTGTTTTGCTGGAGCATATCCACTAGTGCATGAGGAGTAAATTTTTTGAGCCCGTGCATGAGTATCTATTTCTACTTTTATACTTTTTGATAGTTTAGCAAGATACAGAATTCTATTTCCAAAAGCATTTTTGCTTAGAATTTTGAAGGCATTTCTTCACTGTCTTTTCCAGTGTTGCTATTGAGAAGTCCAGTGACCTTTTGATTTCTGATACTTTAAATATTCTACTTATTTTTTGTCTTTTTAGAAGCTTCTGGAATGTGACATGTTTTGGTGTGACTCTCAATTCATTAGGCCCTTTCGGTCTGGAGACGACTATGTCATTCAATTTTTGGAAAGTTCCATTTCCCCCATTTTTGCTGTCCCCTCTTTCTGGAACTCTTACTGTCAAAGGTTGGACATCCTTGACTTACCTTCAAATTTTCTTATCCTTTTGCTTCTAGTTTGCATTTCTTTTGTATTCTTGTCCTACTTTCTGAGACTTTATCTTCTACACTATTGAATTTTCCATTTTGTTGTTCATTTTTTTTAATTTTCAAGGATTCTTTATTTGTTCCTTTTTCATAACATCCTGTTCTTTTATAGACCTTTTATTAATACTACTTCTCTCAGAATACTAAATATAGCCTTTTTAAAGATTTTTTTTCTCAACATTATTGTTTCATTCACATTCTGTTCCCTTTTTTTCTTGTTTATATTGTCTCCTTCTTTTCTATTAGAGGCTTTCTTCAGATGTCTGATGATCTTTGGCCGTCCATTCATAAATTGACTAATTAGTTGATTAAAAAGTTGGCTAAAAGCTCTGTGTTCGTGAGTGTGGTTTGTTTACCAGTGGGCTTCATAATAGGGTGACTGGTTGGGGACCTGACCATTTCATTGGGAGACTCCCCCAGATGTCATTATCTGTAGGTCTTTTAGCTGGGGCTTTCAGCTTCTCCAGAGGAGAATCCACATCTGCCAGTGTTCTTGGAACCAAGTTGGGATAGAGATCTGACTTCATGCCACCAGGGGGTTGAATTTTCTTTAATCTTTCTGTCTTCAATAAGATGCTTCACTGCTTCCTTTGCTGGGCCTGGTATCCCCACGTGTAGACAGTCTCTGGTTCAATTTTATCAGAAAATGACCTTCTTGTTCCTTATTATGGTAGAATAGATCCTTATAGAGTTGTTGGCTCTATGAAATAAGGGTAGGGAACTGGGGGTATCACTGTGCCTTACACAGGCTTTCAAAGAATCTTCCTGTTTTCAGCTCATTGCCTCACCTACACTTTGTACTTCTAGTTCCCAAATTTTTCCAGGATTCTGTGGGGTAAGTGAGTCTGCCCCTTTTCTGTGGTCCTTTCTGTAATCACTTAGGTTGTAGCTTTCTCTGTTCTATTAAGTCTATTATATCTCCTCCTTTATTTCAACTCCCCAAAATTGTTTGAAACGTTTCATTAGCTGTTGTCTCTATTCCTGTGGTATAATTACTGGATTATACCTTTTTTAGTCCTTCTCTAGCATTCTGTCCCTGTTAGCACATCAGAGCTAAACATAAATCAGTCCAGAGACAGTCTAGCATTAGGAATAGAGAAAAATAATTGAGCTGCAATGGATCCTTGTTGATTTGGAAGAACTTTGACAAGACTAACATAGTGCCTTTGTTCTGTGAAAAAATTCTGATTTCTTTGGAAGTGTGATATGTTAATGAAAAAAATGGCTGTAAAGCAGGTCACAAGGCACTGCAGCAGAACGGGGGCGGGGGCACATCGCAGAAGAAATGATTCACAAAGCTGGATCTCCTACTTTTTACTCAATCAGCATGGAACATAAGAACAGAAACAGAAAAAGCAGGACATGCAAACTCAAATGCCAACCAGAGACCATGGGCCAGATATAAGAAAATGAATTGCCAGAAATAGAATCAAATGTTATTTTAACTGAAATTTCTAAATATTTAATGAATAGAAATCAATGGCCTGAAACTTTTTTCAATACCAAGTGCCTGATGACAAATGATGTAGTCAGTGGACTTAAGCTCTGTGGCTTTTCAAAACCTTTGAATAGATTTGCTTGAATAAACAAATCAAATATTAACAGGAACCATTACAGAGTCCTGATAATTATAATCAGCCTACATTAATTTTCTAAACTTTACTCCATTTACAAAATAAGTCAATAACTGATGCTATGAGTTATGAACATTATTTTCAAAAATTCTTTGATCAAACCAAAATTATAATAATATCTCAATGGTTGGGTTAGGTGATTTTTATTACCATTTCTAGTTGAAGTCATTTTTTATATTCACACACCACAAGTTATTTTTTTACTTAATTTGTAAGTTCTCAATCTCAGCTTAAATAGGCTGAGCAAAAGAATTTCTGACTAGTTTAACATTTGAAAATGCTATTTCTGTTAAGAACCTACAATTTCTGCTGCACTCAATAGCCCAACTTGTATAAATGCAGCCTCTATAAGAGTCTTGATGTCAAGGCAATTTTTTTACCTAATGCATTCTACAGAAGCACCATTCATTTAGTTGAATTAAAAGCAAACCTTGTTGCTGATTTTCTCTATAAGTCTTTTAGTAAGATTTGATATGTTATCTTTATACATACATTGCTTTTATTTTAAAAACCAATTTAAAAAATAAAAAGCAGAAAGCTAACAAATACATAAGAATGTTCTTCACCTCCACAGGGAAATGTTTAAATCTACTTTCTTGAAACATGTGGCCCTTTGAGTACAGCTTTTGTTCTCTCTGTTTTGATTTAAAAAAAAAAAAAACTATAAGAAATATTTCACATCTTTCCTTTGGATTCTACTGTACCTGCATCCAAGTGGGTTCCATTCCTATCCCTAATGCTGCGAAGTTTGTCCACTGCCTTCCGTGCTGTGCTAAAATCATAGTTGTTGAAGATCAAACAGTATCCCCGAGGTTTGCTTTTCATGCGGTAAACTTTGTCAGAAGTCTGGAAAACAAAAAGCCAACCCAGGAGCTGACTCTGTGGGTCAAACACTTGAGATGTGCACAAATAACTCCCCAGTAAGAGGTTAGGCCTATGCCAGACTGGTACGCACGAGAACTTCCCACTGCCCCACCCCAACTTGGGGCCATGTCCGCGAAGAACTGGTTTCCACCCATTCCCCTCACATAGGATCCCTAGACTTCTGCCTTGTAGTTAGCTCTAAAGTCAGTGTCCCAATACTTGGGCCTCCTGAGCACTTTGCACATATGTTAATATTGTCATCATATTATATTATTATTATTTATTCCCATTTCTGCTTCCCTTACCATACAGAAGACTCCTGGAGACAAATAACATCTGTGCCAGGGACTAGGATATACTAACTTGTAAGAGGTCAACCAAGAGCTCCTAAATGAGTGAATGTCTTTGGGCTGCCCCTCCAGGACCTTGGGACTCTCTTGGCTATCTACTCAACTCATCTGTGCATCTTGGTTAACAGCTGAGGGTCCTGCCCTTCATGCAGGACATGGTGTAGTCCCAGGATTTTTAAAGCTGATGGCATAACCCAGCTCTCAGGACCACAGTGGCTGGTGGGGAAGCATGGGCTGGTGAGGCAGGTCTTTGCTACACTGTAGGTTATAGTGTCCAGACTGCAGTACCTGACAGTACCAGTCCAAGGTGGCCCTGTGTCCTGCTTATTTCCTAGAGCTGTTTCAGTGCTGAGATAACTCAGCATTTAGCTGGAAGTCTGCATAGCCCCTCGAGGGAGAGAGAAGGGCTCCGGGCTAGAAAGCCAAATTCCTGACTCTGCTACTTCATAGTCTGAAGACTTTGGGCAAGCAACCTAGTATCTTAGTATGCTTACTAAGATATTAAGTAGTTTATTAAGTACCTACTAAGTATATTAAGTATTTACTATTTACTATTAAGTATGCCAAGTATATTAAGTGTATTTACTCAGACATTGAGATACCGAAATTTACTAAGATATTAAAACTCAGTATCTTTAGCTATTCGAAGGGGACAATGCTTGTAGAGTGCTATACTACTTACAAAGTGCCACATTACTTTGGTTAATCCTTGATTTTCAGACTGAGAGAGGTCTGGTAATTTTCTCAGAGGCCCATGCTAGTGAATGGTTTCTCTCAAGCCTAATTCAGGTATTCGGGGGCTCCTCTGCTTTCTGTCATGGAGGCAGGGGGTGGTGAGGAGTGAATGGGCTGGTAAGTCCAAATGTATTTGGTGGATTGTTGAAGGTTACATAAATAGAAGTAATTATGTCTAGAAAGGAAAGTTTTCTGCTAGCTCACTGAGATGAGAACATAGAAACAGCTAGACTATGAGGGTTTACTACTTACATCTAATTACAAAAGGGAAACATTTTTGAAATGTCAAGCTAAAAGAAGAGGCTTTGCTTCTTCCAGTCCTGCTAGACTCTTCCCCCAGAGTCTTCAGCCACTGAGGCTGACATGGTTGCTAGATTAGGTAGGAGGCTTCCCACCCCTCTCCCCCTGAGTACCTGGAATAACTGGTCCTATTCCAACACCTTTGTCTTTGGTCTTAAAATAAAAAATTTAATGCATAGGAAAATAAGGAGGTCACATTTTAGAAACTGTCACTTTTTGAACTTGTCTTTTTGTGGGGTTTTTCTACAGTTCTCAAAACTTTCAAGAAGTTTCTGCCCCTTATTGGTTTATCTGGCAACTTTTAAAAAAAAAAGCTAACAAATACAATAACTAGAATCTGCAATGCAAAAGGAAAGAGGATTTGGAGGTTTCCATGTACCTGTGACTCACTGTCTTGTTCTCTTGGCGAGTCTGATATCGCCAGCATTCTGAATGACTCCTTCCCTATAAACAATGAAGACACACATCTAGAATGAGACATAGCAGGAAAAGCACCTTGGTAAAGAAATATGTACCACCTAGGACAACATAAGGTCCCTTTTAAAATGAAAATTTACAGACTGCCTTGAACATAACCTCCATTCAGTCCACAGAGATTCTGCAGGCAAGGCAATTAACACACTTCTGAAACACAAGATCAAATTGTCTCATCACCAAAGGGAAAAACATACCAAGTAGCACCATAATGTTATATTCCTCCACGTGGCCAGGTTGAATTTTGTGGTATTTGTGAGATATTCATTAATAAAGCCACTAGCTCAGGATGAATTATTGATTTAGAAGTACTTTACTCCTTAAAGTTCTCTTAAAGTCTCAGGCCAAGGAGGCACGGGAACAGGGAAGAACTAGCTTTATGGACATTATTCAGACTTAACCTTTAAAAGAGGGTGATCCATAAAGACCCAGGGTAAAAATACAACAAAAACATTAACCATATTAATATTTCTGGGGTGATGGCTTTCCTGGGCTGTTAAAAATTTCTCTGAATTTAAAATCATCTTCAGTGAGTATATATAATTTTTATAATCAGAAAGAATATTTGATTAATCAAAATTTTGAAGGAAATCCTAGAGGGCTCCTTCTCCTGGTGCAGCCCGGCTTACCCAGGTAGAAAAAGAGAAAGAGGAAGTTTAAAGGAGCAACTTTGTGTTGAAAGTGTTGAAAGAGGAAGTGACTTAACCAAGAAGGTTCTGAAAGATAATTTGAATCCAGCTACCCAGTGCATAATACAGGCAGCACATGTCAAGCGACAAAAATCCCTCACAGAAAAAAGGTGAATATTTTCTACTGACTAATTCTGCACCTGTTTCAAACTTTGCAGCCTGTGCCTTTTGACAACTCTGTCTACACCTTTCAGTGTGTACAGAAGGTGACTGCGAGCCCCCACTGCACCGTCCTGCTGGTGTGAGGAGAGCAGGCCCGTTAAGATGCGGAGGCAGTGGAAGGTTGTGGGGAGGAGGCATGAGGACAGCAGAGAGTAAATTAACTAAATAGGTGTGAAAACATATCTCCAAGCTGTACCATCTGACAATTCATCTGGTCTTCTTTCAAGGCTCAATCTTCTCTCTGAAATAAAAGAGAAGAACACCCCCAATATTTGATTAGAAACAGTTGTGACATGGGAGGACTTGTCAATATCAGAATAAACGTGGCTGATTTGCCGCTGTCAGGTTGTTTCTACCTCTGCTTAATTCTTCATAATCGTCAATTTTCTTCAGCAGGCTCTTGTCAATTTGGCTGCAGACTCTTTTCAGGGTGTCCAAGTTTCTTTCCCCTAGGATGACCCTCTTCTCCATTTCCACGAAAATATCGAGCAAACTCTAAGAGGAAGAGAAAGTTGGAAGACTGGATTGAGCCATATTAGTTTTCAGATTAGATTTCTTTTTACTTCTACTTCCTCCAACCAAGGGTCTGCCCTCACTTCCCAAGCAGACCCCCTGAGAGTTCATGCAGCCAGCAGACTGCCAGTAAGGCGAGTCTGGTTTCTGGCCCAGAAAGACAGAAGTGAGAGGCTAGAGGGGAAGCCGATGTCTGGTCCCCAAGCCCTGTGCTTAAACTGCCTATGGACGCCTTTAGTGAGGATGCATGGCTGGGACACAGCAGCCCGGTCACCATGGTGACAGCCTGGGGGACGGGTCGCACACCCCAGCAGTACCTCTGGCACCCACTCGCCCTCCAGACCTGCATTCACATATACACACAGACACACACACAACACAGACACACAAAGACATACACACACACCCCACACACACACACCACACACACAACACACACAGACAGACACACACAGACACAAAGACATACACATACCACACACACACACACAAACATGAAGGCATACATAAGACACACATACCACACACACACAGACATGGAGAAATACACGCAGACACATATACCACACATAGAGAGACATACACACAGACGCACAGAGACACACACAGACACATATACCACACACACAGAAACACACAACACTCAGACACACACATGCACAGAGGCATAAATACAGACACACACACCACACACAGACACACAGAGATACACATACCATACACAAACACAGAGACACACACCACACACAGAGAAAGACACACACAGACACACAACACACACACACACACACACAGAGTTCCAGGTCCCAGGTTGTTTCAGGGCTGCAGAAGTGGGGACAATGTCAGGCCCACCACTGCCCTTCCAGGCTCTGCTGGGTCCCACCCCGGGCTGTGGCTGCACCACCAGCCTCCTCCTCCTGGCTCCTGGACCTGCCCTGCTCCCAATAATTAATACGAGCAGCACTTCACAGTATAAAGGAATAGTATCTACAACATTCGGCCTGATGACTTTTTTCTTCTTCCTGGTTAAAAAGTGAGAATCCAGGTTACTTTTGCCAGAATAGGCCCTCTCTTTGGTCTCAGACATCCCCACTGGCTGACCAATTCTCAGGACTAAATCTCAACAAGATGCCAGGTCTTACCATGTCATCTTCCAGTTTACATTTGGAGATTTCCTTCCTCAAAAAAAACTTAAAAGTTCCCAAGTCTGATTTACGTACATCTTCTGAAATTTGAAAAAGCATGACCCTGTGATAGGAAATAAAGACACTTTAGAAATGCTTTCCTAAATAATTTCCCATTTGATAAATGCAGTCACAGTGGACCTGACTCCAATGGTCCCCCCTTCAAAGTAAAGCCAGTTAATGACGTGATTCATGAGTTGAGTCCTTGGAAAGAAGCTGGTACAGTGACACAGAAGTCTACTGACTCATGCTCTTATCAATCTATCATGGCCACCCTAACAATTTAAAGTATCATCAACTTTGTCTTTCAGTTCATTTCAGTTAAATGAATCTTGTTTTTCCTTTCTCTTTCACTATAAAATCAAGATCTCGTTGCAGTAGAAAAAAGCTTTGCCTTTTGGAAATTATGCTTTTCAAAACGCAAATTGGATCATCACATTTCTAATGAAAACTGGTCAGTTGTTACCTTCAGGAAGAAGGCCCACCATGTGGTTCTGGAATACAAAGACACCAAACACATCCTCACCACAGCCCTCACAGACCACCACCACTACAGGGCCGGAAGCCCAAAACACATCCAGCTGCCCTGCCCTCTTACCCCTTTATGCTGAGTCCCCACACCCCCGTCCCCTTGTCTATCTGCAGATGCCCACTCACCCACCAATCAGCCCAGGCATTGCCTGAGTGTCCCCAGGGCTGCATTCACTCCACTGTGCCTGAGTGTCACTGGAAGGATACCACACATATTATAATCCTCTGTTTATGAAACTGTCCAAGTTCCCTGATAGCTGGGTCTGTACCCTTTTTATTTATTTACTTATTTATTCATTTTTCTTTTTTTTTTTGGGGGGGGACAAGATCTCACTCTGGTGTCCAGGCTGAGTGCAGTAGTGGTGGGATCGTAGCTCACTGCAGCCTTGAACTCCTGGGCTCAAGTGATCCTCCTCCCTCAAGCTCCCTAGTAGCTGAGACTACAGGTGCCTGCCACCACGCCTGGCTAATTTTTTTTTTTAGAGATGGGGTCTCACTACGTTGCTCAGGCTGGTCTTGAATTCCTGGGTTCAAGTAATCCTCCCACCTCTGCCTCCCAAAGTGCTGGGATTACAGGCATGAGTCACCACACCCAGCCCCTTTTTATTTTCATAAACCCAGAGGGTTGTGAGATGCAGTGTTTAAGTGCAGGGGACCCAGACCGTTGGTGTTAGAACCTTGGTTCCACCATCTCTGAGCTGTGTGACTCTAGACATGTTACACATTTTTTCCTCATCTGTATGTAGATGGAAGATAAATGTATATCTACATCATAGGACGGTGTCAAGCATAACATGAATAAGTTTATATAAAGTACTTAAACCAATCTTCTGCAACATACTAAGTGTTCAATGAGAGATAGGCATTATTATTTTCTAATCTATGTCTGGCATATTTAAACTCTTAGAATATGCTTGTTGAATAGATGAACAAAGGAATGTTTTATAAATCAGCAAACCTTTCAATATTATGGTGCAAAGGAAAGTAAATTTAATACAAAAACACATTAACTTCAAAATTAAATTAGAAAACTAAAATTCTGAAAATAAAAATAGTGTAGAAACAGAAATTATCAGTATTATCACCTGCCTCATCCTTCTTCTCATGGAATCTCTACCCTACAAGTATTTCTTTAAAGCTTTTTCAGTTTGGCCAAGACTGGATCCAATCAAAAGCTACTCTAACTGTTTTAACTTTATTACAAGGTACTTTGCCCTTTTACTTTTTTCATTATTGAAACTTACAGGTTTTCTTGTGCCATCATTGTCTAGTAATAAACCTGGATAATTTGTAAGACACTTATTTTGTAGTTAGCAATTATAATTTGAAAATAAAATGCCTATTGTTTTCTTATAATTTTAAGTGACCACACTAATGTATTTTTTTTTTATCTTCTGGCTAACAGTCAATGATGATGAACAAGCAGGAGGTCATGATTGTGCTGACTCTTTTGTCTCCAAGCCAATGTGTTAAAGATTTTAACAGACAGATCCTGCCCTTGTTAGGGGACTCTCAGCCCTGCGCCTGAAAGGTGCAGATTGTTGTCTGGCATTGGCGGTTCGCCTCAGCCTAACTCACCAAACACATCCTCACCACAGGATGAGGAACCTTCAGAAGTCCAAGAGAATGGGCACAAGATGAAACCCCAAGCTTTCCTAGTTCTGGGGCTGTGGTTTCTTAGGATACACTGGGGCCTTAATGAATAAATTTCTTATAAAGACTTCATAATTCTAGTAAACCAAAGCTATCCAGTGTACAGGATTGAATAGTGTCTTCCCTTCTCCCCCAAAATTTACGTCTACCCAGAACATGAGGATATGACCTTATTTGGACCCAGGATCTTTACAGATAAAATCTTGTTCAGATGAGGTCTTATTAGATTAGGGTGGGTCCTGATGCAGTGACTGGTGTTCTTACGAGAAGAGGGAATTTCAGACAAACAGAAGAAAACAGAGAAGAGAACTAGACATAGATTGGAGTGATGTATCCACAACACAAGCAACACCAAGGATTGCTGCAACCAGCAGAAACTAGGAGAGAAGCATGCAACGGATTCTTCCTCAGAGCCTCCAGAAAGGAACCAACCCTATTGACATCTTGATTTCTGACTTCGAGCCTCCAGAACTATGAAAGAATAAATTTCTCTACTTTTTAAAGCCCCAGGAAACTAATACACCCAGAATATCTCTTGTCATTTAAAGTCAAAATGGTCAAGCCTCAAGTAGGGAGACATATAACAAGGAACATGCCAGAAGCTCAGGTCTCTGAGAGTAAAAGGACTAGGGCATTAATAGGCTGGACTATCAGAAGACAGCAGCTGTCAGTCTGGCTGTAAGGCCTTTCCATCTCCCATGCCACAGTTAGTGACAATGTAATGGGCCAGAGCTAAGGCTTAAGTAGAAATTTTCCGAAAGTAAAGCTAAAAACTACTTTGAGTGTCTGATAACAGCAGATGTTAAAAGAGAGGTGACAATGTGTTTCTACTTTTTAATATCTCATCACAGAAGTTGTAACTGAATGTGGTTTGTTATCTAACATACCTTGTGGCTACCCACTCTCCTGAGGGTGGGGAGAAGCTGAGTTTCACAGCCTTTGACAGGATGACCCAAGACATGGCTGTCCTCCTGTAGAAGCTCAGAGTCATGGCACAGCCAGGCTCACAGGAGCTGAGCAGTGTCTGCAGGGCCAGGCCTGGCAGCATACACCTCATTAGAGAACTTTGTCATTTGAGTCTTTAAATGTGGAAGAAAAGCCTTATACCCCACTGAACATTTCCACAGGCATCCCCAAGCAGGTGCAAAGCAGTGATGCTTTACCCGTGAATAGGCAAAGTGAGCACATGGTCTGGGCATCAGCAAGGCAGAGGCACCAAGATAGGACAGAGAGAGACAGAGGGGGAGAGAGAGAAAGAGATTAGAACACTTAGAAAACCTCCATTTCACTTTCATCATATCTTAAGTTTCACTCTGAAAACTAAATTTTTGTTTTATGGTTTTAGCGTTTTTTTCCCCCGAATTATACATAAAGCCTCTCAATTTCTTAGTCTGGCCATGGTGGGACATCTTCCCAGAGTCTCCCAAGTGACTCCTCACAGACAGGCCCTAAGGGAAAAATGCAAGTTCCCCACCATATAACAGAAACACTGTGCTAGTCTGGAGGCCCAGCAAAATTGTTACAAAATAGACTAGGCAGGTACCAAGATATTATAACTACTGGGCCCGGGGAAAGTGCCCAGCACTTTCTTGGGTGCCTCAGCACTTTCTTGCCTTCAAACAGAGGGCACAGAGCGACCCTGACTGCTTTACAGCTGCTTTGGCTGTCCTGTAGCACCTTTAGCTAATTGTAGTACTAAAATCCCCACCTAGTGGAAAATTATAATATCATTAACATAACAGGGGTTGCATGACAGCTTATGATGATAGTACAGTGCCAGCCAGATTTGTTTCACCCTGTGAGCAAGCAAAGATACAATGTAAAAACTTTGCATTACTCATTGGGAAGAGATTTAAAGCAACATCACAGGGTGGGCGGCTGCGGATTTTGCTAGCAAGAGGCTCCTGCGGAAGAAATTTCTGTGCCACAGAGGAGCAAGTGCCCTAG
Organism: Daubentonia madagascariensis; assembly: GCA_023783475.1. NCBI lineage: Eukaryota > Metazoa > Chordata > Mammalia > Primates > Daubentoniidae > Daubentonia > Daubentonia madagascariensis. The sequence goes on from JAKFHU010002088.1 coordinate 9,841,632, forward strand.
TAGGTAACCTCTAATAAACTCATTTAATCCCCAAGCTGGGCTTGTTGCCGTCATTCTTCAGTCTCTCGATTTCAGTTTGGGGGTTGGTTTTTCTATACTGTCCCAATCAGCCTCGCCCACAAAGATCGTCCATTCCACCCACACCTCCCAGCTCCGACACTGTAGGGTTTCTACCCACCTGTAGGCAGAAATCTGAGCCCTGCCAGGTGTCTGAAGTTCTCTCTCCATCTCCTCCTTGCTAGTGTCCAGGTAAGTAAGCAGCAGATCCAGTCGGTTACTACGGAAGAGCAGCTCCTTCAGGAAGGACAGGTTGCTTTCTTCCAACATTCTCTTTTCCTGGAGTCTCTGGAATAACATCAAGGCGTCCTTGATGGGTTCCTGCTTCTTTTGTGGGATGTGGTCGAGGCTCAGGAACTTGAGGGAGGCCAGATCCTCACTGGCTATTTCTTCCCCAATATTGTAGAGACATCTGCTAAAATCCATCCTTGTCGAGAGGTAGTAGAACGTAGTTGTAACCTAGGTTAAAACGTAATGTTATGTTCAGATGAGGAAGAAAAGTGCCATATACTGATTTGTCCCTTCGTCAAATGCCACTGCATCTACTATATGCCAGATGTTGTGCTGTGGATATAGGGAAGGGGAAAAAATGCACAGGACAAGTTCCTGCTTACTATTTAGGAAGGTAGGTAAACAAACAAGTCAGTGGTCACAGAGTTGTGACCAGGGTACAGTAGAAATATAGAGGCCCTGATTCAGCCACAGAGAAGGGCTTCCTGTAGAGAAGGGACCTTTGGGGAGGAAGCCAGAAAGCACAATTCTGGCAGGAAACAATTTATGCAAAAGGTGGAGGCAGAACTTTCAAGTCAGTTCAGGCAGGCTCTGGAAGCTGCATAGAGTAGCCACAAAGGGGCTGGGGTGGAGATAGATGGGGCAAAGGGATGGAGCTGTGGCCAGGGACCACGTCACAAAGGGCCTCACTCTGCGGGGCGGGGGTTTAGGCTTTGTCCTGGAGGTGGTGGGGAGCCAAGAAGGGATTGTGAGAATGCGTCATCTGATTTGGAATTAACACCTAAAGCATGGAGGACAGATTAGAAGACTTGGAGGCAGGGGACCTATGAGGACCCAATAGGAGGTGGCGTTTAGGCAGGGGAGGGCAGGAGTGGTGTGGTCTGGTTGAAACATTGGCAGCAGGCGGACAAGGAGCAGCGCTGTCCCAAAGGGCCCGAGGACCAGCCTCTACAGCTGCTCGGGAACCCAAGCCTGGAAACTGAACCAGTCAACCCTGACAGCCCTTTCAAACTTAACAGTCTCTAAATCAGGCTATGTGGCATTTTCACAACTATGCATGTTTTTAAAGGGAGGGTAGTGCTTCAGGAAACCCCAGACAGTCTTCACACCAGCAGCCCAGGATCCAGATTTCTCCTTGAGCCCCAAGGCTTGACCACCTGGAATGATATCTCCCTACCCCTCCTGCTCTGACTGGCCCCGTCCCCAGTGAAAGGAGCCCTGGGAGCAGTGTTTGTGCTCAATTTTTCATAAGCACTAGACTTGGACATGGCCCCCTAATGCAGGCCACAGCGTCACTGTCCCAGGAAGGCAGCGGTGCAGTGGTTAAGAGCACGGGCTTAACCTTAGATCAAACCCGGCTGTGACACCGAAGCCAGGGGTGGGAGTTTCCTGCTTTGCAAAATGGAGATGATAAAACACCCATCTCCTGAAGTTGTGACTATGTGAGATAATACCTCGAATGCACTAAGAACAATGCCCTGCAACTAAAGAATGCCAAATAAATGTTAACCTATAAGAAGGAAAAAGCTCCTGTCCATGGGGCCCTGACCTGAAGATCACAGGACCCTGCACACTTCTCTCAAGCTCCCGGTTTTCCCATCGCCTCAGTTGAAACGTGAAAATTCTGTTGGAAGCGGTGGTTCTCCAACTCTTCAAAGTGGAAGAACTCATTGAAGCCTTACTCAGACTCTCCTTGCCCGTAAGAGGTGACCCTGGATGGCTACCACGTGAGAACCTAAACTAGAAAACCTTTCCGTTCTGTCCAGCTCCATCGCTTCTGCCATTCCACAGACTCTATACCCTTGGGCACTTCCTTACCCTTAAATAACCTTAACCTGTTTGGACCTGTTTCTTCCCTGAGACAAGGCAGAGGGCTTCCTGCATCTTTCAGCTCCCTGCATTTGCTAACATTCCTGGATGAAAACACAAACCCTGACCCTAACACTTAGAGGTAGTGATCAAGTGAACCACAACCCATGCACTTTCTACAGCTGATGCTAAAATAAAAATACTTTTGATTCGGACATTAGACTAAGTTTTCATATTTAAAAACTGGTCCAAAAGACTTTGAAAACTTTTAGTTTTCCCTTTCAAAAACACCTCCCCTCTGCCCATTATTGTAGCAGTGGTTTTGTTAGTGAAAATTGAAAATACATAAATTATAATACGGTCACATTATCATACACCACACACACGTACACACGCATGCACACACAAAGACATATTGATATAAAAAAGGCTGCATATGTAGGTGTGTGTACCTGTTGCTTTTTTTTCCCCGCTTTAATATTTATGATGAACATTTACCCTCTACCATTAAATATTCTTCTCTGGAACATTTTTAATGTTTTTTTTATTTTTGGCATGTGGATATATCAAAGTTTATTGTAAACAATCTTCTATTTCTTTACTGTTAAAAATAATGTTGCATTGAGAGGGCTTTTCATTTATCTTGCTCATATCCTGGATTATTTCCTTACAATAAATCATTAGAATTATGAGGTTTCAAAACCTCTCTCCTCCCTTTTGATTTAGAGCTTACATCATTGTTTGGGCAAGTTTTCTTGATTTAGGAAACTGAGGGACAATGACTCAAAAGGATACACATCACGTTAGGTTCATGGAGTCTGGAAAGCCTAAATCTTTCACTGCAAAAGCAGTCAATTATTATAAAAAATACTTTTATTTAAGAAAGAGATTTTAAATATGTGGCCAGTGCCTAACAGCCCATGTTCTAAGTACAACAAACAAAAACTGCTGGGCATACAAGGCAACAAACTAGTAAGCCCATTCCTTGATACACACTCTGTGGAAATGCACGTGCGCTCAACAGGACACGTACATAGAGTGTCACCACAGCATTATGTGTACCCCTGAATAATTAGACACAACCCAAATGTCCTTCAATAAAGAAACGGCTAGACAATCGAAGGTACAGTCATACCGCAGAATAGTAGGCGGCAGTTAGGAATAACGCACTCCACCGCCTGAAGCGTGAATGGAGGGCTGTCTAAGACATGTTGGAAAGAGTGAAAAAAAGCAACTTGCAGTATAACAAAAAATCGTACCATCTATTTTTTTTAAATATTCAAAGCAACGCAATAGATTTTCAGAGACTATAGACACATGTGCAAAAGCAGGAAATAAAAGGTAGGGAGTTTCTGGAAGGAGACACGTCAAACTCAAGATGCTGTTCCCTTGGGGAATGGAGAAGACCAGGGCATGGGGGTGGAGTGAGGAAAATGGATTTGCCATTTCTGCAACGTGTGAAGTGAGCACAGCAGCTATTGCCTGTGTAAATGAAGTTACTGTGAAAATACTAGCCTGGGTGTGTTCTTGGCAGGAAACGAGAAGGTGGGGGACAGCCAGGGGGGTGGGGCAGCTTGTCCTCTGCCAGGTAAAGAGACCAGCTTGCAGAGGAGTAGCACTATCACACTTGTGTTCTTAAAAGAAAACAAAATATTAAAACCTAAACTTTAAAAAGAACATAGAACTAAAAACTTACTTTCCTAAAAAATAGAAACTTTCACACATTTCATTTCTCTCAGAAACTAAAAAACCTAAGAGATTAAATATAAGGAAGACTAAATATAGAGGCTCTGAGTAGCACAACTGACAAACTCTAACAGGCATGTACTGTCAGTAGAAAATGCACCTCCTTTTCAAACATATGCAAACTATTCACAGAAATTGACAACAACGAAAATCTTAATAGATTTCCAAAAAGCAGAAATGATACAATCCATATTCTCTGACTACAGTGCAATGACATTAGAAGTTAACAATGAAAAATGGCCAAATCAAATACACTACAAAAAGGATTAACCACATTGTGGTGGCTTTTTCAACACCACTGTTGGAATAATTGGGCAGATTTCTTGGAACAAACTGAAATGGATACTTAACCAAACTCCTTACATCATAATAAATTGCAGATGGATCAAAGATTTAAACCTTAAAATTAAAGTACTAAGAAAAGAAACATGATAGAATTTTTAAAAATCATCTTGCAGTGGTGAAGAACCTTTCTTAAGTATAACAGAAAACCTAAAAGCCATTAAAGAAAAGATCAATAAATTTCTTTATATAATAACTAAAATATTCTGAAAAAATAACCCAAACAAAATTTTCAAATAAATAAACTTCGCACTGGGGAAAAAATAGCAACATATATGATTTTAAAAGAGAGGTGCCAATTTTCTTAAAATAGAGTTCCTATAAGTCAGTCAAAAAAAAAATAGAGAGACCAGGCACAGTGATTCCCGGTGACTCGCACCTGCAGTCCCAGCCACTCGGGAGGCTGATGCAGGAGGATCGCTTGAGCCCAGGAATTTGAGGCTGCGGTGAGCTATGACTGCACCACTACACTCTAGCCTGGGCAACAGAGCAAAACTTGTCAAGAAAGAAAGAAAGAAAGAAAAGAAAAGAAAAGAAAAGAAAGAGAAAGAAAGAAACTAGTAACTCAATGCATAAACAGGTGAGGATCACAAGCAAACAGTTCAGAGTAAAGTAAGTCCCAATGGCTATATATTTTAAGACCAATGGCTTTTAAACACTTGAAAAGATGCTCAATGTCATTTACAACAAGAAAAAAAACAAATTGAAAGGCCATTTTCAACTACCAAATCGGCAAAGTACAAAAATTGCAACACACAGTGTTGTGAGAAGGTGGAAATAAGAACAGGTAGGTGAGAGCCGGGCACAGTAGAGGCCAGCCTGCAGTCCCAGCTACGCAAGGGGATCGCTTGAACCCAGGAGTTAGAAGCTGCAATGCACTATGATCACACCTGTGAATAGCCACTGCACTCCAGCCTGGGCAACATAGCAAGACCTTGTCCCTAAAAAACAAAACAAACAAGTAGGTGGGTAATTTAGCCATCTCTGTCAAAATATAAAATGCATATACACTTTGGCCCCACAATTTAACTTCCAAGAGTTTATCCTACATTCAGTTAAACATTAAGTGTACTCAAAAATATATACAAGGCTATTCATGGTAGCATTGCTTGAAATAACAAAACAGAAACAACTATTGATCAGTATAAGAAGAGTTAGGCGAGCTATCAGTCATATTTGCTGGGACTCTATTCAGCTATCAGAATGGGAAGAACAATGTGGTTTGAGTATGTGTGACCTACATAATGTATCGATTAGTGCATATGTTTGTATATTCACAGAAGAGCTGTGACAAAAAGCACACAGGAAGCTGCTTTGGTAATGTCTAAGGAAAGAGGAACCACACAGAGCCGGGCATGGGTGTGGGGAGGCCTGAGGTGGAGGTGACAGTGAGATTTGCTGTACATTCCATACCCTTTTTCCGGTTCATACAGTTTGAATTTTTACCATGTGCAAGTGGTACTTTACTTATTCTAAACGTACCTACACCTAAAATAAAATCTCTAGTTAAAGACCCATTTTCAATCATACGCTGGAAACGATCTAAACTAGGTTCTGCCCTGTTTAGTGCCATTAGGTCAACTGTCTTTAAAATTTTAAATCAGTTGTAATCTCTGTTAAAATCTCATTTTACAGAATAAAATCAACCAAGGAATCAAATGAAAGCAGGACCTCCTTTTCCTCCCCGCGATTATTTTTTTCTGAGGATAACAATGCATAGTGTATTCAATTTAGAAAACGTGCAAAAGATAAAAAGGAAAATAAAAATTACATACAATTCCACCCTCCGAAGATACGCACCTAATAATATTTTACTGTCTTTCCTACCAAATATTTTATGCACATATAGAGGATATTATCAGTGGGAGTTGTGGGTTGTACTGGGGTAGAGATGGGGGAAAATTAGAATTCAAACCACTGTGTCTTAGACATTTGTTTGAAAAAACTTAATCCTGACTTTGTAGCAGTCAGTGCTTTTATTCAGTGAAAATTATGTGGTAGGAAATTTTGGGGAGATCTGATTTTCTTATCAAAGTTTTGTAAATAGTTCTTATTTCTATATTTGGATCAGTGAAAGACCTCAAGTTGATATGTAAAGACATAACTGCCCTTAGTCATGAAATTGTTGTGGCTTCTACTTTTTGTCAAATACCCTATATTCCGGCGCCTGTGTTTTTTCATCTTGTTTAGGAGTGTTTTGAGATTAATGTGCTTAACAGTCCTACATGATTGGTTTTAAACATTGGGATAAAATTAATTTTCAGTAGTATAGTTTGATGTGTTAGATAGCATTTTAGGTTAGAAATACCAGAATGCTGGTATTCTACTACCTGTGCAATGTATCTTTTAAAAAGCAAATTTGAGTATACATTTAATCATGATGATATCATAAATATAGGTACCTCTCTAAAGAATCCTTAGTTTCAGGTGTTGAATTATAGAACAGTTTGAACAGGTACCATTTTTGCAGTTCAGTCTTAAACACTTTTTTTGAGAAAACAGTCTTGAATTTCACATGCTGCTGTTTTCATATTTTTCCATTTTACAGTACTGTTTTGTTTTGAATTCATACATATCAACATTTCTCCTTTTTATTTTCTAAGATGACTTCTTGTCTGAGACCAGGAAAGAGAGAGAGAAATTGCCTACTACCGTGGTGTGGTCCAGAAGTTAAGATATATTATTAGGTACTAAAACTACATATTATTAGTTTTAAAATCCATATGCATAAAGAATGCACCATTCAACTTTTTTTCACAAGCTAATCTTTTTAAAAATTATATTTAGATTTTTTCTCTTTTGCAACTACATTTGAAAATGATAGAATTAAAAGTTTTATATCTGTTGATATATCCATTATAATGGCTCTTTTGAAAGTTCATTTTTCATGAACACACCCAAGAAATCTTATACAGACACTTAGCAATATTGAAGAGGCTGATGCTGTTTTCTCTGGTATAGCTTCCATACTGAATGTTCATTTTAGCATATTTTGTTATTGGCAATTTGATATATTTCATGTTGGCAAAATATTACCTCCATTTTGGGACTTTTTATAGACCTACCCTTATTCAGTAGCATAGGAAATGTTCTTGTAATTGTCAGGGTCTCCTAATTTATTTACCTCAATTCTTTTATAAGTCTATGGAAATTATTTAATTATTTTAAAACTTACACTTTTGAAAAAAAAACTTACACTTTTGTAATTATGTCACTCTGAGTTGTCAAAGAATTACTTTGAATACCTTAATATTTGCTATATTTTTTCTGTATATATAGCATGTCTTCTCTCAGAATGAAAATATATGTGTGCCTCCCAATGTTTACTGTTATGTCTGTTATCTTTATATGTCAAACTGGTTGAACATTGTAATGACTTGAGAATAAACTGCTCAGAATTTTTTTTTAATTTATGCATATATATTTTCCCTTACATTTGAAGACAGCATATTTCTGTAGTATTAACGGATTTTTTCACTGATAAATACATCTTGTATTGTAAGTACATCTTGATGTATTTCTTTTTTCTTCTACAACATGGATTTTAATATCTGTGAAGCATTTAATTGTATGACCATAATTTACATAACCAGTCCCTGATTACATTTAGGATAAAGTTAAAATGCAAATCTGCAGGTACACCTCTGATTATTTTCTTAGAATGATTTCCTAAAAGTAGTATTACTGGGTCAAAAGGAATAAACTTTTTTCATGCTCTTATTACATAATAGCATTTTCTGACAGGTTACAATAAAAACAATACAATGCAAGCTAGGACTACGTGAGTTGGATGTAACGCGATTACTGCTTAGCTCCGGTCCTCCCGCTCCGTAGCCATCTTATCTCTCTCATTTTGTTACCTTTGTAGTAAAGTGACACAGTGCTTTTTAAGTGGTTTTCCCACCAAATCATAATTGACACTTAGAAGGGAAAATGCTGATGCACCTTCTTTTCTGGCCCAGATTTTCCAGGACACACTATATTGTATGATAGTCAGTCTTTTTTGTTTTCTGGTTTTTGTTTAGGTACCATCTCTCTAGTCATAGTACCCAAGAAGCAATCACGGCACAAGATTTATGACACCATTAACGACCAGCCATCTAGCACCGTAAGTACAGAGACCACACCATAGTTCTTATTTTATGGGCCCTAGATTCTCTGCATAAGTTTGTGGGCTAGAAACTTTGTTAGGCTAATATTTTTAAGATAACATTTTTGGCTGCATTTTTTGTTCCTAAAGATGGTAAAAGCAACACTTGTTCCATAGAGAAAGTGCAGAAAAGTATAAAAAGAAAATTTAAAATTACTTAAAAACTTGCCATTTAGAAGTAATTCTTTGGTCATATTTTGTGGCTTTTTCCCAATTTTATTCACATATATTATATAATATATATATATGAAACAAATTTGAATATTTTGCCATATGAGGCATATATTTTTATCTAATATCTGTTAAGTAAAACCTGATATAAATATATTTGTATTATATAAGTATATTTAATATTTTATATAATATAGTTATGCCCCAAAGTATTTTGATATAAATAAATGTTTATATCATGAAATACAAATGTTTATAACCTATACATCCATATAAACATAAAATTATTTTTTCTTATCTCATTTTCCTGTAAGCCTCTGAAGAAATTGCTATTATCATCCCCATTTTACTACTATGAAAAATCACAGCTTAGAAATAAGCTAGTAAGGGAGAAAGGCCCCCATTTAAGTATCTAACTTAAGGGCATCAATAACAGACCTTGTAAAGATTCAGATTTTATTCTACTTGCAGTTGGAAGGCAGTGAAGGAATTTAATGAAGAAAGACATAAAATTATTATATAACATGTTTAGAGATTAAAATTTTTAAAAGAGCCAAAAAAAAAAAAAAAACAGCAAAACCACAAACACAGTTCTTAACAAATCCACTATAGTAGAGAGAGGGTCAGAGCCTTACAAAGGAAGTGCTAGAGTCTGAATTTAAACCGGCACATTTCATCCCAGAGTCCTATTCTACTACTGTCTTGTATGCCACAATTTCACTACAAATAAATTCCATCTAATCACAATCTTTCTAGCAATATTCCAGCAGTGTCCTAGCTCCTTCGGTGATATGGATAACCACCCCAAAGGTGGGAGGGGGAACAAAATTTGCATTAACTTTCTGAGACAAAAATCTGCATCTCATCCAAAGCTCAAGAGTACCTGAAAGCCACTCACTCTCAGGCCCAAATCCCTAACCCATCGGTCCCCAAGCTTTTTGGCACCAGGGACTAGTTTCATGGAAGACAATTTTTCCACAGACCAGGGGTCAGGAGGTAGGGTATGGGGGGGCAGTGCAGAGCTCAGGTGGTGATGCGCAGCCCGTTACCTAACAGGCCACAGACTGGTCCAGGGCTGAAGCCTGGAAGATTTGGGGACTGCAGCCCTAACCTATAGAATTACCACTCCCTCCCATCCAGGCCGGCTGCCCCAGACTGGGGGCTCCCCCCAAACCTGACAGATGCCCCTTCTGTACACAAACACTGTCCACAGCAAGGCCCTGCATCCAGGGTGTTGAAACAACCCAGTAAAGGTCTTCAAACCTCAACAAAACATATAATCCCATAATTTTCAAACAGAATGAAATTTATAACTTCACCTGTAAATGCTTAATCCCATGAGTAGAGATCTCTGATTTGGTCTAGTTTTGTGTCACATTATATTATTCTTTGGACTGTTTTATATCTTTTTAATTTCTCAAAAAAATAAGTAATTGAATTAGTGGCACTATGCAGGCACATGTATGTGTTTGTTCATGTCAGCAGATGTGTATATTGGTGGGTATGTGTGTTGGTGGGGGGATAGCTGTAGCAACAAAGTCAGTTGAGATTTAAATTTTGGCTTCTATTTTTGATAGGTTTAGCTGGGGTAAGGATGAGGCCTTTGGAGCATTTCAGAATCTCCCAGGACTGCATCAGTCTAAGCTGGAGGGACCCTGAGATCTGGCAACAGCAGGGCCCTGGGCAAGGCACTCAGAGGGACTGCTACCTCCCTGAACTAACTCTCATGGTTTCCCCATCTACCCCCACTACAAGGATCACCTCCATCCTCCCCTCGGCAGCCTAGGAAACTAGAATCTAAGGCCTTCCTCCCAAATGCCCAGCCGACCTTACTGAAGAGGCAAATCCTTACCAAAGAAGACTTCACAGTGGCAGCACCTTCTTCACAGGCCTCTTCACTGACCGTCTGTGCATCGAAGACAAGACCAGAAGCCTAACGAAGGACTTTAGGGCCCAACGAAGGACGCCCACCCCTGTACTTCCTGTTTTTTGAAACTCCTGAGTCACAGAGCAAGCGCCAGAGAAGGAAGAGGGCTGGCCTCTGAGTAGCCTGAGTGGCAGGGGCTCCTTCTAGAGCTGCAAAACAGAGGTGCGTGGTACAGGGGACAGAGTGTGGGTGAGAAACCCGGCCACCTGAGCTTTGGCTGTGGCTGTGTGACTGTGGATGAGTAATTTTACATTTGGAGCCTCATTTCCACATTCCAAAATGAGGAAGTTGGACTGGATGATAAATAACTAAGAACCCTCTCTTTTCCTAATTCAAGATTTTAAAAAATTTTTCTGGGTTCATCATTAAGACTTTAATTTTTTTATTCAATAAATATTGATCGGGCACCTCTGAGAGGCCTTGAGATCTGGACACTGCAGGGCCCTCATCAAGGTTCTCAGTTAGTAGAACTCTACTAACTCTGACAGCTAACTCTCATGGTTTGCCCAAGGACGATCTCCGTGGCTCCAACGCACCAGATCCCACCTTCAACAGCCTAAAAAACTCAAAAATCAAAGACCTTCCTCTCAAAAGACCAAGGTGATCTTACCGAAAGGCAAACCCTGGGGCCCTCACCATGCTGGGCTCTGGGGATATAACAGTAAACAAAACAGACATAAACCCCTGCCTTCATACTGTGAGTTGGTTGAGATGTTTTCTAATGTTAAAAGTAGGAAAAGAGGCAGGATGATTGCCTGATGCTCAGACCAGCCTAAGCAACATCGAGACCCATCTCTAGGGAAAAAAAAAAAGTAGGAAAAGAAAATCAAGGATCTCTCTTCTTTGAATCTGCCTTTAATCTATAAGCTTCATGAGACTTCCATTGCCCTAACTGCCCACCAATCCCCGCAAGTAGGATCAGGCTTATAAAATACACATGTGCAAAGGGCAGGGTCCCATCTTACAGCTGAGAGGATTGAATGAAATATCTGAAAGTACCTGTTCACCTTAGAGGGCTAGGAAAAGGTGACCTTATAATATCCATGCCCTGAGCTGACACTTGATTCTGCCCAGGAAAGTCTTATCGAGAACACAGGAACGGAATGAAATCCTTCTAGTGGCTAAATCCGGCCCCAAGAAGTATTCCCCTGCATTGGCGCAGCCCACACTCCAGAATTTGTTCCCACTGTTTTGTAACTATTTCCTGTCTTAGCCTGTGAGCCTCATGAGGTCAGGGACTGCATCTTTCATATCTGTGTCCCGAGGACCTGCTGCAGAAACAGAAATGTCTAGAACACACAAAGAGTGCCTGCAAATCAACAAGAAAGAAAAACTCTGTAGAAAGGGCAAGTGGTGTGAACGCGGAGCTCACTAACGGGGATACTCAAAGTGTAGGAAGGGTGCTTGCACACATTAGTAACCTAGACAATGCAAAATAAAACAATGAGATACCCACTCTATCCCTACTGGATGGGCAAAGATTTGCAAGTAGGATCAGCCAAGGATTGGCAGGCAGTTGGGGCAATGGAAGCCTCATGGAAGCAAGTGGGCCGGGCTCGGTCTGATAAAGTATCCACAGACAACTCAGCCACAAACTCCTCATGGTCCACATACCAGCCAAGTCCTTATGCTGCCCTTGGACAGGATTTTTGGTGGCTGTACATCTGGTAACACCACACAGTGGTTAGAAACTGGGGCCTAGCTCAGTAGAGAGAATTTGAAGAGCAGAGTGCTTACTTTTTGGGGAAGAAAAAAAAAAAAAAGGCCAGGCGCCTGTAATCCCAGCACTTTGGGAGGCCGAGGCCGGAGGATTACTTGAGCCCAGGAGCTCAAGGCTGCATTTACCTATGATCCTGCCACTGCACTCCAGCCTAAGCGACAGGGCGAGACCCTATCACGATTATAAATAAATAAATAAATAAAATGTAAGAAACAGAATGAGTAAAATAAAATCCAAATAGCATTAATATGCAGCAATAAGTGCTCATGCATACTGGTACTTAGTTGGCCAATCACTGTCCTAAGTGGTTTACAAGGATTATCTACTTCAAGCCTCACAACCACCTCCCAAGTTGTTTGTTATTAATCTCATTTAATGGTGAGGAAACAGAGGCCCAGAGGACTTACTTACTTGCCCGAGGTCACATAGTTAAAACATAGCATACAAACGCAAAGCAAAAATAGATTTTGCAAAGGTACAGATAAATGCAGGGATCCATACCAAAAGCATTAGAGTTGTCTTTGGAGCAAGCAAGGGTGGGGTGGGGGAAGAAAGGAAGCTCCTAAAACTTGGAAGGGGAGAAGGCTGTGGGCCTCAGGGGTGTCCTGAGCCGACAGATGGTTCACCCATTAGCCCAGGGACAAGTGAAAAAGGAAACAAACATAAATAAAAAAAGTTTTCTGGAATCTCCAAATGGGTGCACAGGAGGGAGACAGTGCTTCTGAGGACAGAAAGCTCGCAGAGGAACTGGGAATTCCTCAGAGTGGCAGAGCAGCAAGGCCGGTGGCAGTGGCTCCAGAGAAAGCCCACAGGAGAGCTGGGCTAGGCAGGGCCCCAGGTGTCCCCAGTTGGGCAGGTCCGAGCTGCCCCCGAGTGAGCCAGTCAAGCAACGAATACTGTGGTTCATTCAGGTTTCCTGTTTAAAGAAGCCACCTTGGCACCAGGCACTCACCTGCTTCACCCTTTCCCGGCACCACAACAGCCACTGGGTCCCCTAAACTGCCTCATTCCACGTGCTCAAATTCCTAAGGCTGCTCACACTAGAAAAAATCCCAGAAAGGGAATGGGGGAGGGAGGAGGAAATCACCCTCAGGAAGGAGCTTTCTTTTACTTTCGATTGATCACTCCATGGGCTCTTCTGCCTCCCTCAGCGGACTCACTTCCTGTTGAATTAACCAGCAAATTCAGCAGGGCTTGAAAAAAATCAGAAGAGATGAAAGAAGTAGAATCTGTGAATCTGGCCAGAATCTGGTCTTCAGCAAGAAAGAAAGAAAAATCCTCAACAGAAAGAACTAGAGAGTAAACTTTGTTCTTAAAACGGGAGAACAGAGATGACTCACTCTAACAAGAAATGTTTGATATTTAAAGGAGCCAAGGCCCAATTTCCAACCATTCAGAAGAGGGAGATTGCAGGCAGTTCGCTGATGTGCAAACTAAGAACCAGGGAGCTGGACGTGCTTTATTGGAAAGCATTTATACTGACTCCATTTCGCAGTAATAACCCCTGTCTGTGGCAAGTTATATGCCATTCTTCCTTGCAAGGAGTCTGGGGAGGGGAATTTCCCCTCTGCCTTGGTCCAAATCTCAGTACTGAAGCCATGGACAGCCCCCGCCCCCCATCCTATCTCAGGGGCTCTTCTTGGTCAAAGCCAGACTATAGCTGACCCGTGGGGAGACTGTGCACAAACGGGAGGAAGGGTTCTGGCCCAGCTCTGGGTGGGGGCAGGGACACTTGGGACCCCATCCCTGGCCCCACTCTCAGGTTTAGTGGTCCCCAGTGTCTGCAGTGCTAAACCTGGAACGGTGGTGACACTGAGTTCTGCCCCCTCGGCTGTCCCCCCACAAGCCCTCCTTGCTTCTGCGATCTCCTCCCCACCCTCTCTGCCTCTGTTTCCTGTTTAAATTTTTTTAAGGGTTCTCTGCCCTTTCGTTTTCACATCTTGTACATTTTATAACCAAAGCACCAACAATAACACAATAACTGTATGTTGCACCCTTTTCATGAACTGTCTCATTTCTCACAGCAATGCAGGGGTATTGTTCTCCCATGTTATGGATGAGGAAACTAAGGCTCAGTCATATGGATTCAAACTCAGTCCTATTGGGCCAAAGACAAGGATTTTTCTACTATGACACACTAACTCCCTTTCCCCAGTACATAGGATTTGGAATGAACCATGTGGATGGAAGAGCAACAAATTTAAACTAAGACAGAGGGACCTATGCACAGAGATCAGAAGGTCCTTGGAGTCTGTTATCTAGAAAAAAGGAGTTGATCTAATTAAGGGCACAAGCTAACACTTATCAAATCATTTGTGTATGCCACACACAATCACCTAAACTGGCTCATTTCAACTTCTAAACAATTCTCATAAGTGGATGCTACTATGATTCCCATTTTATGGATGAGGACACTGAGGTTTAGAGAGGCCGAAAGATTTGGCCAAGCTCATTCGGCTAGAGAGGGACAGGATGAGGTCTGTGTGTCTCTAAGATCTTGAGTGGTTAATCATCACATAAACATTAATACACAGCCATCAATATCAACCTGACTGACCTCGGAATTAACTGTGGAGGTACAAAAAATACCAATCCTCCGGCTCCAGCTTCGGAACTCCTACCTGAGCAAAATCGTGGGAGCTAAAACAGCTCAAGCACTTAGAATAGTGCCTGGGCCTTTGACAGTTCTCAATAAATATTCACTACCATTGTTAGGTAAGTTTACAACATCTGTAAGATGGCTACAAATTATTAAGCCTGTGTACAGACAGATGCAGGGACTAAGTTCAACCCAATTAGCTGACAAAAGGTAGAGCCAGTGCATGAACTCAGGAGTGTCTCACTTGAGAGTTTCTACTCTTGGCCCTTGTGCACATCTCACTGCCTGGACCAGGCCCAGCCCGGCAGAAATGGATGACTAACTGGAGGCATACAGGGGGCAGTACTGAGGATGGGGGTGGGGGTTGTCTCAGGGCTTCAACTTGCGCATTTGTAAGGCACTGATCCTAGATTTCCCCAGTCTTACATCTTTTAAAAAAGGAATGTGAATAATTAATAAATGGACCATGAACCTCAAGTTGGTTAAATTCCTATTGTGATCTACAAGGATCATTATTACTTCATTTGCTCTAACCAGGTTCTCACCCCCATCTTGAGATATGTCTGTGCAATTATTTACATCAAAATTAATAATATGCATGGTTTTTATGCAGGGAAGCTGGAAGACTGAGAGGTGTGGCCATAGCTGCAGGGACAGGGGTCAGCTGACTCCTGCCAGTGTAGGGTGAGGACAGCCTGGTGTGACTCATTCTCCAGGTGGTTTCCACCCTCCCAAATCTCAGCTCCCACCTGAAGGCCTGTTCCGGAGACTACTGTGTCTACTAGTATGTCTACTAATCCGCTGAAAGCAAAGTAAGTCTCCCTAAGACACCCCAGAAAGACTAAACCTAAGCTCAACCGCAGTGTAGCCTTCCCATTCATTTGGATTTGAACTACAGGACACTATTCGAAAACAAATACTGACAGGGAAACAAGAATCTCCTGAATGTGCCTGTTCTTTCGTTTGTTGTTTCCTTGTTAAGTTGTATATAACTAACCCATGGGCCAGGGAGGTACAGTTTGTGGATTTGATTGGGCCTCTTCTCACCCCTCTGTGACCGTCTGGCAGCCAACCTTGGCCACTGCCCTAGATGCCTCCTCCAGGGCGCGGTGAGAAAAGGGAAAAGGGACCACACTCCAATCTAGCTATTTCATCTTCTGGGCCCTGTCAGGAGAGGCTCAAAGAATGGTCTAACACAAAGCTTTCAGCAGCTGGGATTTTAAGTTCTTTGTTTTTCATTTTGGTATTGAAATGATTAGACAGTCGTGGGAATATGTATTAATATATAGAGAAGTTTACAACCACTGACCCCAACAGGTATATTCTGCAACTTGTGGATTGCCAATATTTGTCCCCTCTACTTTCTCAAAAGAAACTACTGTAGATAAGAAATCATACCGCTGACCTAGAAAGGAAGAAATAGATCATTGTTAGGCTCTGATTCCCATATTCATGTCACCGACCTAACTTTGCCAGAATTTTCTTGAAGGTCTGAACATAGAAGAGATGAGGGTCCTCAATGTTCTTGCTTCACTATGTGACCATACCCCAAGAAATGGGGAACCTCGAACCCTCAGGATAAGTGTCGAGTCACTTTTTTAATTGTGGTAAAATATAATTAACATAAAATTTACCATTGTAACCATTTTTAAGTGTACAGTGCAGTGGCATCAGGTGCAGTCACATTGTTGTGCAACCATCACCACCGCCCCAGAATCACTTCTAGTGATATAACAACAGTGCACTCATTAAGCACTGTACAACTTTAGAGCATTTTCTCTACTTTATCTCATTTGATCCTCACTGGTAAATCATCTTTGTTTAAGCAGTGGAAGGGTATATGTCATATGAAGAGGAAGATGTGAAGGAAACAAAAGCTCAGAAAAGTGAAGTAACTCAGCTGGGACTACATAGCTGCTATATCTACATGCAGCACTAGCAACTGTTTCTTTTAAAAAAATCAAAAAATGGGAGGATTTTTCCCTGAAATAGATATTTTCTCCATTTTAAAACAATTCACTCCTCACTCTCTGCAAAAGAGATTCATTTTTTTCTCTATAAAAAGAGGATTTCAAGAATATCTGTGGTGGTAACAATTAAAACACATTCAATTGAAGAAAAGGGCAATGATTTTTTTCCTCAAAACTATTAGTGATGATAACACCACATTCTCAGTAAATGTATACATTAGGTTATTAAATGAACTTATTGTGGTTTACAACATTATTTCACAAACTTCTAGTTCCTGAGGAAATGAGTCACCCCTCACCTGACATGGTATGTTATGGGGGACCAGATATTCATTGAGTACTTCAAAAAACACAAGAGAAGCCACGGATCACAGACGAGGAAAAAAATGTTTGCAAAACATAGATTTGATAAAGGACTGTTAACCTAAAATATACCAAACTCAGCAATAAAAAAATGAACAACTTAAATGAAAAACAGGCAAGAGATCTGAACAGACACTTCACCAAAAAGATGTATAGATGGCAAATAAGCGTATGAAAAGATGTTCAACATCATATATCACTAGGGAACTGCAAATTAAAACAACAAGAAGATACCATTACACATCTTCCAGAATGGCTAAAATCCAGAACCCTGACAGCACCAAATGCTGACAAGGATGTGGAGCAACAGGAACTCTCATCCATTGCAGGTGGGAATAAAAAACGGTACAGCCACTTTGGAAAACAGTTTGGCAGTTTCTTACAAAGCTAAGTATATTCTTACTACACAATCCAGCAGTCTCATTTCTAAGTATTTATCCAAATTAGTTGAAAATTTATGTTCACACAAAGACCTGCACATGAATGTTTATGGCAGCTCTATTCATAACTCATAATTGCCAAAATTTGGAAGCAAGGCCAAGCACAGTGGTTGAAGTCTGTAATCCCAGCACTTTGGGAGGACAAGGTGGGAGGCTTCCTTGAGGCAAGGAGTTCAAGATCAGCCTGAGCAACATAGGGAGACCCCTGCCTGTACAAAAAATAAGAAAAATTAGCTCTTTTGCTTCAACAGGGAGTCTGGTCGTCATCTGTGGCATATGTATCTTGCTCCGTAAACCTATATCTTGTTCTTGTTCTATGATCTTATCTTGCTCCCCCTCAATAAATTTCACCTCATGCTTGCCTTACTTTGGTGTGTCTGGTCATTCTTTGGCCAAGAGCACACGAAGAACCGAGAACACAGAACGAGATGCCAACCCGACGGTAGCATATTTATTGTGCTATTAAAAGAAATCTTCCCGCCGGGCGTGGTGGCTCACACCTGTAATCCTAGCACTCTGGGAGGCTGAGGCGGGAGGGTCGCTTGAGCTCCGGAGTTCGAGACCAGCCTGAGCAAGAGTGAGACCCCGTCTTTAAAAAAAAAAAAAGAAATCTTCCCAATTCTCCCTTACAAACAATTATTCTCAGAGAGCATTTTTCCCCAGGATTACTTTGTTCCTATGAAGCAACATTTTTTCATAAAATCAGAAAACCATAAAATTTCAGACACAGAACTTTCCAGAAAGATAATGCATTTGGAATATTTAGTGACAGCAAAATAAAAATAAGGAGTAAAGTAGGCTATTTAAAAATATGGGCTGTTAAAGACATCAGAGAAAAGACTGTCTTATGAGCACAACTTGGATTGTCACAGGCTGAGCTGCAGATTAGGCGAGGCAAAGACCAGGCAAAATCCTGGTACTGAGCAGAAAGGGTGTTTTGAACAAAAGTACACATGAATTGGATTAGAAATCTGAGAAAGGACTTCCCAAAGGGTATTTCAATCATTAGGCTTAAGAGATCATCATAGGGGCTGTTGGGGTGAAGAGAAAATTTTCCCTTTATCCTCAGAAGGTTCACTGAAAAATCAACTCACAATAAAGCAGATTCATAAGAGAAAAATTATCAAAAAATAAGAAAAATTAGCCAAGTGTGGTAGCACACACCTGTAGTCCCAGCTACTCGGGAGGCTGAGGCAGGAGGACCACTTAAGCCCAGGAGTTTGAGGTTACACAGTGAGCTATGATGATGCCACTGCACTGCAGCCCAGGTGACAGAGTGAGACCCTGTCTCAAAATAAAAAAAAAAATTAGAAGCAACCAAGATGTCCTTTAATAAATGAATGGATAAACTTTGTCACATCCATATGATGGAATATTATTCAACCATAAAAATGGCAGGGCAGGGTGGCTCACACCTGTAATGCTAGCACTCTGGGAGGCCTAGGCAGGAGGATGGCTTGAGCTCAGGAGTTCAAGACCAGCCTGAGCAAGAGTGAGACCCCAGCTTTACTGAAAATAGAAAAATTAGCCGGGCTTTGTGGCATGCATCTGTAGTCCCAGCTACTCAGGAGGCTGAGGCCGAAGGGTTGTTTGAGCCCAGGAGCTGGAGGTTGCTGTGAGCTAGGCTGGCACCACGGCACTCTAGCCTGGGCAAGAGAGCAAGACTCTGTGTCAAAAAAAAAAAAACCATAAAAGGAAATGAGCTATTAAGCCATGAAAAGACATGGAGGAACCTTAAATGCATATTACTAAGTGAAAGAAGGCAGCCTGAAAAAGCTACAGACTATAAAATCCCAACTATATGACATTCTGAAAAAAACTCTAGAGACAGTAAAAATATCAGTGCTTGCCAGGGACTCAGGTCAGGAAGGGTGAGTAGGTGGAGCACAGGGGATTTTTTAAAGCAGTGAAATTATTCTGTATGATATTGTAATGGTGTCTACATGACAAGCATTTGGCGAACCCCATCGAATGTACAACACCAAAATAGTTCCTAATGGAAACTATGGGACTTTAGTTAATAATAATTTATTGATGGAGTTCGGGACACACTACCACAAAATATGGCACCTTGGCATATTGAATATTCTAAGCTGAAGGAATTTGCAAAAACAGCACGTGCAGGAAAGATTTTCTGACCTTCACCTGAAGCAGGTCATAAGACCCTCACCTGAGACAGGACCCTAAACAAACAGGCCTTGCTAAGCTCCCCCCAGTGTACCACACTCACCCCAGACCCTGCTCTATCAGGGTCTCCAGGCCTGTCCACTCTTCATCAAACCTACGTCAAACTTGGTTTCTTATGAAGGCTTCCATGTCACATAAACTTAGGTAAATTTGTATGCTTTTCTCTTGTTAATCTGTCTTTTGTTATAGAGGAAAAGATATTTGCCTTCCCCTACAGTATCCACATTGGTTCATCACTTGGAACAAACGCACCACACTAACACAAGACGTTAAAAACAGGGAACCAGTGTGGAGGGGAGCAGGGTGGGGAGGGGCATATGGGCCTCTCTCTACTTTCTGCTCAGTTTTTCTGTAAACTTAAAAATGTTTCCTAAAAAAAAGTTTATTAATTTAAAAGAAGTCTCACACATATGTTATCTCACTGATAAATGGATAATGATGACAATACAGTGAAGTGAAGGAAGATGGTCTTTTTAATAAATAATGACAGATCCATTGGATAGTCATATAAGAATAAGATGAACCTCGGTTTCCTACCTCCACAGGATTCAAATCCAGATGGATCATAAACCCAAATATGAAAGGGAAGGCAATAAAACTTCTACGAAAAACCCTAATAGAATAACTTCATGACATCGGTGTAGATGAATCACATGATAAGGAAGACGTGAAGGACATGAAAGCTTAAAAGAATGAAGTGACTCAGCTGTGACACATAGTGACCACTGGGACATCAAGGCGAAAGGCTCTTAAACAGGACACAGAAAG
This sequence comes from Daubentonia madagascariensis, assembly GCA_023783475.1. Taxonomy (NCBI): domain Eukaryota; kingdom Metazoa; phylum Chordata; class Mammalia; order Primates; family Daubentoniidae; genus Daubentonia; species Daubentonia madagascariensis. The sequence goes on from JAKFHU010002088.1 coordinate 9,862,112, forward strand.
TGCTAACCACAAGGGGAAAATGATCAACAGGCCTGTTGTAGAATTAAGAGCTTCTTTTCAGAAAAAGGATATCATTGAGAGTAGGAAGGCAGGCTAGGGAATAGGAGAAGAACTCTGGTACGGACCAGTCTCCAAGATGGTAAGTGAAAGGGGGTGTTGCAGAACAGCAGCAATAGGATGATGACCAGATATGGACAGAACCGCCAGGAGAAATTACATAATGGCGTGTCCTCTGCATTCCAGCCCCTTTGATATCGAGAATCTATACTGCCAAAGTGAAAAACCTTTCCGTGATATTCAGAAGGAAAATCTGCATCTTGATTTGAGGTGGACGTTAACTGAAAGTCTCACTGAGGCTGAAAACCTAAACTGATGATGTTGCCTCTGGGATAGTCCATCACTGCAGCCTCAGTTGGCCACAGTGCCACCAGATCCAGGTGACATCTACTCAGAGCACCAACTGGATGCACACCGGGGCTCCCTCTGCCGGAGCCTTCCCACAACCCAGCAGAGGGCAGTGACCCGTGCACTCGATCAACCCACAGGGCATAGTTCCTCTTGCCCTACATTTCCTATTATATTGTTTATATTGTTCTGGATATTTTTCTTGATCTCGTTAATTACTGAGATCATGGGAAGAGAGAGATTTAATTACCATGACTAAGAAAGTGGAATGTTTAACCTCAGAAATTGAGGCTGTCATATCATTAACAAGTTGTGCTAATGGGGATCCCCAGAGACATCCAGCAACAGGGTTGGGGGGAGGCAGAGTGTTGAGGGTGGAGGACACAGCCAGCAGGAAGGATTCTCCAGCCTGGAAGCTGCAGGGACCCAGTGGGCTCTCAGTGGATTCCAAATGCAACTTGGGATTTATAAACACTCAGCTAAAAGAAAAATATCACCTTGATGTCCCAGTGGCCACCAGACACACACCCTCAACAGCCTAGACAACTGTAGAATCTGATTGAGTCCTTCCTAAAATTCTAAACAAATCTCACCAAAGGGCAATTACAGCTCCTTCTTTCTGGGATGTGTTCTTGCCAAAAAACAAAAACAGTGAAAGTCAAATGAAGAACATCTTGCTAGCGTTCTTATTGATAGATTTCTGGAATTTCTGCATCCAGAACAGTCTCTTAGCAAACCAGGGTGGAAGGGTTGGGATCTGAGCAGGAAACGCAGCTCACCTTTTCCCATAGCTGCATGACAGGCCCTGGTGTGAGCACCGAGACCACAGGCCGGGAAGTCAGGCAGCAGAACTGGGAGAGAGGCTGGTCATTCAGCTCGCAGTCCAATTTCCACATTCCAAAATGTGGGAAGTAGACTAGACAATCTCTAAGAGCCCTTTCAGTTCAAACACTTGATGATTGCAGGATGATATGCTCTTTTTTTTTCAATCAGGTTCTCATATTATTTTTTTTCCAGGATTCTAATTAGGACGTTCATTCATTTTTTTTATACACACACACACACACACACATAGGGTTATTGATTTTGTTCTAGCATAAAGCAGTGAAGGAAACTGGAAAAGGTCTAGCCCTCATGATGTGATTCAGTTTGATTTTTCCTTATATTAAAATGAGGGGGAACGTCCAGTTCTGAGACACAGTGGCATAGATTCACTTTTCCCTTCTCCTCTCTAAGTACACCTAAATATCCTGGAAATAATTCAACGGACAATCACACAACAACTCCGAGAGGTGGAAAGTAGAAGGTAGACTGTCTAGGAACCTGGAGACAGGAACAACACCCCACTTTGTGCCCTGGGCTGTCTTTTTATTCCCACATATGCCAGACTGAAAACTAAAGAGGCCTACAACCTAGAAGTGACAGCAAGCCTAGATTCAAAAGAACAATAAGGCAAAACAATGAAAAAGAAAAGCCTGCTGTCTCTGGCCAAAGGACCAGGAAGGGCAGCCAGCAGAAACCTGGCAGGGAGACGCTCGCGATTCACACCTGGGCAGTGACGACTGATCTGCTGCTGCAGCAGCAGTGTCAGCTGAACCTGCCTGGGACCCATGTGTCACTCCAAACCCGGAGCAGTGGCAGGCTAACCGGGTGGTCCGCTGGGTCTACAATGAGGAAGTGGAGACAGGAGATGATGAGATTTTAACCAGACTCAGTTTTCTCAGTTTGTATGTGCTGCTCCTGCTGTTTATCAAGTCAAATCAAACCTCTTCGTGAGATCAGGTCAATCAGTCAGCAACACAATCTTAACTGGCAGATTCCCAGGCATAGAAGGCCTCTCAGAATGGCCCCAGATTTGGGGCCCAAGCCACACATCAATGAGGCATATGATGGAGACTCTGTGCTCCATTTCACCCCCCATGTGGCAGGGGTGATTCAGTGTTTCAGTGGACTGTTAAAGGACAGGGTAAAGTGACCGATGGGAGGGGATAAAATAACCCTGGCCTGGCCTATGCATCTCTGGGGTCTCAGTGCTGCAGTTCCGGGACAGGGTGGTTATCATTTGCACTATGTATTTGATCAGCTTGCCGGCCCCTTCTGTCGGTTGCACAGCCTCAGTCTCTGTGGAGAACCCTGCAAGGGCCTCCATTCCTTTCAATCCCTCTCTGAAGACTCAGAGGAGAGACTAGAATAGATATTAAACAACAGGGGGTGGGGACAGTAACCCCCTTCATCATCCATCTCCTTGGTGCAGAGCAGGGGGGTTTGCCCACCAGGACTTCAAAGATAATCACCACCAACTTGAGGCTTCTCACTTAACATTATCCTTAAGGTGGCCCTGACATTTTGCCCAGGTTATTCCCATGGGATGCATATCAATGTATAGAGGAGACACTAGCTAGTTACAGAGGATCCAAGCCAGATTGGAGTTCATCTCCCTGGAGGGTGGATGGAAGGTGCTACCCTTGCCCATGTCACAGTCGGTGGGGGAAATCCCCCCCAACTGACAGGAGCTGAGCACATTGGGACTTGTGAGCCAGGGTGCAGGGAGGGAGGGGTGGGGATGTAATCTTCCTTCCCTCTCTCCTACAGAGTAGCCTGTGTGACTTCCAAGTCACCAAATTCATTGATGTGCCCATCCCAGGCAGTTGCCACTGCTCTGTGTCTCCACAGATATAAATCTGATTGCTGTGCCACTGAATACTGCAAGCAAACATTTCTCTAAACCCGGACTTTTCTGGTACCTAAGCTACCCTAACCATATTAATCTGCATGCAATGCAATGCTGTGACTGGACTCTGACACAGCAGGAGCAGACACCTTCCTAGATGTCAACTTGCTGCTGTCCAAGTTGGGGGCAACTGGAACATCTTGTGGAAAGGGGCACGGGACCCACCCTCAGGGCTATTTTGGCCTCAGTAGTGAAGACTTCCCCTCCCTTATACTTGACGCCACCTTACATGGACTTTTTAATTCCACTCGAGGACTTTGCCCACCAGGAGGGACTTCTGGCTGGTTGACCCCTGTAGTAATTAATAACACTCTTGGCACTATGTGTGTCCCCTTGGAGTATTTTTTTAATAAAAACCATGCCTTCACCCGCTTTCTACCTACCAGTGTAACGTGCACATATGGGGCTTTAATAATAGATTTCCAAATACCCAAATAGCCCCTCCTATTGAGCATATCGCACTGTACCAGGTAAGACAGGAACTCCAAAACTGGGCAGACCCTGGTTACTTGGGATAATTGCCAGGTGACATTACAGACTCTCTGCTCACACATACACTCCAGGCAATTGTGCCCACTATTGGGGTCATCCAATTAGAAAGCTTGTGCACAACCTGTCTTGGACCCTCGCTGAGGTCATTAGTGGTGCTATTTCAGCCTTGGAGACACAGCAGCCCAGCCTCCATTCCTTGGCCCTAGCGGTGTTGAACAACTGCATAGCTCTTGACTTCATGCTGGCCAAGGAGAGGTCTATGCGACTGGCAACACCCGGTGATGTACCTGGATCCATGAAGAGTGGTGAAGTAGAACAGTTTATCATCAGGCTTGGAAAAACAGCCTCTGATCTCTCTCAAGATCTACCTTCTTAACAAATCTCTAAGTGTTAAAGGAGCTCAGGGAATTTCCCCCCGAAATATGACTCCTTGGTGTAAAGAGTATTTTGAATTAAAGGCCCTTAGAGATCAACAGGCATTGGAAGGGGCCTTCCCTCTATCTGCATAAAACTAGACAGGCCATCAAGAACAATTGTCTTTCCTTCCCCTCCCTGTTATCTCTATATCTCTTGCAGGAAAGAAGATTAACAATGCAACCAGACCTAGCCCAACCCCTTTTAAAAATAATACCTGTCTGTCAGGTTAATTTAATTTCCAAAGAGAATCATTTACAAGTCAATTTCCACCCCCCCACCCCCCCATTCATTCTCCCAAGTATCTATTCATCCTCCCTAGTAAACATTTATTGCCCCTCAACAGAATCACCTATATTCCTCATCTCCCCCTCCCCTCTAAATGAGGGTATATAAGCTTCTGGACCCCATTGGGATATTGGGTAATCCCTCTGTGATTCTCCCTGTTCATGCAGTAAATAAATTTGTAATCTCTTTCTCTTATTAATCTGCCTTATTGTGGATTGATCTTTCAGCAAACCTTCCAGGACGAAGAGGAAGTTTCCCTTTCCCCCCCAGTGTCAATACGATATTGTTAATTATAGGCACAATGCTGCACAGCAGATCTCTAGAACTTACTCATCTTGCCTAACTGAAACTTTATGCTCCTTGATTGGTAACTCTCCTTTTCCCCTCTCCCCAATCCCTGACAACCACCATTCCACTCTTTGATTCTATAAATGTGACTATTTTGGAAACCATGTATAAGTGAAATCATGTAGTATTTGTCTTTCTGTGACTGGCTTATTTACTTAGCGTAATGTCCTCAAGATTCATCCATGTTGTCACATATGACAGAATTTCCTTCTTCTATGAGGCTGAATGATATTCCATTACATGTACACACCACATTCTCTTCCTCCGCTCACCTGTCTATGGGTATTTTAGGTTGTTTGCACATCTGGCTACAGTGAAAAGTGCTGCTATGCACATGGGAGTATACTATATTCAGAAATCAGGAAGTACGATGCCCCTAGATTTGTCCTTCTTCAAGATCTATTTACCTATTGGGGCCTTTTCCATATAAATTTTAAAGTGCTATTTTCTGTTTAAAAAAATGCCTTTGGGATTTTAATAGTGATTGCACTAAATCTGTAGATTGCTTTAGGTAGTATATGCAATAGGCTGAATGTTTGTGTGTTGTTGGTATGTTGAAACCTAATTCCCAACGTGATGGTATTTGGAGGTGGGAACCTTTGGGGGGCGATTAGGTCATGAAGGTGGAGCCCTTCTGAACAGGATTAGTGCCTTATAAAAGAGACCCCAGAGAGATCCATCTTCCTTCTACCATGTGAGGACACATTGAGAAAATGGCCATCTATAAACCAGGAAGCAGGCCCTCACTAGACACCAAATCTGCTGTGCCTTGATCTTGGACTTTCCAGCCTCCAGGACTGCGAAAATAAATTTCTGTTGTTTGTAAGCCACGTACACTATGGAATTCTGCTTTAGCAGAATGGACTAAGGCATTATATTATATATGCATGGATTGATTTCTGGACTTTCTATTCTGTTTCAATGGTCTATGTGTTTGTCTTTATGCTAGTACCACAGTGTTTTGATAACTATAGCTTTGTAATATATTTTGAAACATATTTTGTCAATTTTGTTTATCTTTTCAAAGAAACAACTCTTAGTTTTGTTAACTTTTTCTATTGTTTTTCTATTCTCTATTTTGTTTATTTCTGATCTAATCTTTGTTATCTCCTTCCTTCTGCTAACTTTGGGCTCAATAATTGTTGTTGATCTTCTTTTTCTTATTCTTATTCTCTCCTTGAGGTACAAAGTTAGGTTGTTTATTTGCACTCTTTCTTCTTTTTTACTGTAGATGTTTATTGCAATAAACTTCCCTCTTGGTACTGTTTTTACTGCATCCCATAAATTTTGGTATGTTGTGTTTTCATTTTCATTTGTCCCAAAGTTATTTTCTAATTTCCTCTTTGATCTTTTTTATCTAATTATTCTTTTTTTTTTTTTTTGAATTTTTAATTATTTTTATTTTTTGGTGAAAACAAGAAATACAGTAGTGACATTTTATTTTTCCTTCAAGCACATAGGAGAAGACAAAGTACTAATGATCCTCATTTAGTTTGACAGAGCAATTCTACTAGTACTTACAACTGGTTAGGAACATAAATGTCAGGTACATTATTACTAGGGCAAGAAATACCAAGTAAGACAACAGAGTTATCTTTTCTTTTTGAGATTACTTTCACATGACATAGCAACAAAATCTTCAGACTATACGAAGATGACATTATTCAAATTATACTTCTAAGAATAGCACTAATATATATGAACAGAGACCAGAACAAGCTAATATATTAATGAATATTCACTTAAGTCATCATACAGCACAGAATACAAATTTGATATTTTTGCACATGTTCTCAATTACAAGCAAAAAGCAAGCCTGTAAACATCAATTTTGCCAGTAGGCTGAAATGGAGAAAGGAATAGGAGTTAAGCCAAAAACAGTGAAATATGGAGCATATACCATTAATCTTCCACATATATAAAGGTCACTCCCAGAAGAATAGAGAGAAAACATCCAGACTTACATTTTTGTTTACAAAAATCTACTTGTGAATTCAAGGAGTTAGGAAAAATTGGAGGAAAACCCTCCTCCAAGCACATATCTAATTATTCTTCAAGAGTGGGTTGTTGAATTTTCACATATGTGTGAATTTTCCATCTTTCCTTCTGCCATTGATTTTTAGTTTCATTCCATTGTGGTCAGAGAAGATACTTGGTATGATTTCAATTTCTTAAATTTGTGAAGGCTTGTTTTGTGACCTAAAATGTGATCTATCTTAGAGAAAGTTCCACGTACACTTGAGAAGAACATGTATTCTGCTATTGTAGGGTGGAATGTCCTGTATATTTCCGTTAGGTTCCATTTGGTCCATAATGTTATTTGAGTTCTGGTCCACGGCCTGTGAGGAACTGGGTCACACAGCAGAAGGTGAGTGGAGGGCAAGAAAGTGAAGGTTTATCTGTATTTATAGCCACTCCCCATTGCTCATATCACTGCATAAGCTCCGCCTCCTGTCAGATCAACAGCGGCATTAGATTCCCATAGGAGTGTAAACACTACTGTAAACTATTCATGCAAAGGATCTAGGTTTCATGCTCCTTATGATACTCTAATGCCTGATAATCTGAGGTGGAGCTGAGGCAGTGATGCTAGTGCTAGGGAGCAGCTGCAAATACAGATTATCATTAGCAGAGAGGTTTGACTGCACAATAAATGTAATAAGTTTGAATCATCCTGAAATCATCCCTCCCCTACCCCATCAATGGAAAAATTCTCTTCCATGAAACTAGTCCCTGGTGCCAAAAAAGATTGGGGACCACTGGTTTAAGTCCTCCGCTTCCTTATCGACCTGTCTGAATGTTCTATCTGTTATTTAAAGTGAGGTATTGAAGTCTTCTACTGTTTTTGTATTGCTGTTTATCTCTCCCTTCAGTTCTGTCAATGTTTGTTTCATATACTTAGGTGCTCTGATGTTGAGTGCATATAATTATTATATTTTCATAGTAGATTGATCCTTTTATCATTATATAATGTACTTCCATGCCTCTTGTGACAGTTTATGACTTAAAGCCCATTTTGTCTGATATAAATATAACCACTCCTGCTCTTTTGGTTCCTACATTTTTCTATCCCTGACAGGAGGCATCACTAGATTTCTGCTCTTCTAAAGGGGAGTGATTCTGATGTTTCCTTGAAAGTAGGGGGAAAAAGAAAAGACAGAAAAATAACAGCAAATGTGAGATGATAAATGGGCCTTCAAATTCTTTTCTGTCCTTGAAGACAATGGGCCCTGGAGGAAAAGAATGTTCATGGGTCAAATCTGCATCCATGCACATAATTTCTTCTGTCTGGCTTGTGAGACATTTAGGTGTGGGCCTTACCTTACACATGCTAGAAATGGGCATATGAACAGGTAACTTAAGGATCATAAGTCCCCAAAATACTCTTGAAAGCAGGAGCTCGCTAGTGTTGGAAGAAGGGCAAAGGAGAGCCAGGTTTGAGGAACTTGGTTTCGCTTATCAATAGACGTATGCCATACCACATTGCATTAGAAGGCGCCAGGGACGACATGAAAAGCTTCACAGCTCTGCCGCAGTACGAGCTTCCCAAGAGCAAGCTCCGAGAAGTTCGAGGTAATGACTGCCCATCACCAGTGATGCCTCAACAAGGAGGATTCCCTTGCTTGAAACGGGGAAGGAAACTACGAAAAAGCAAACTAACCGAAAGCACAATCAATCGAAAATACCTGAGAATTGAGGAGAAACATTTTAGAAAAGTAAGTTGATAAGTATCTCTATAACCTCTAAAAAGGTTTGTTATTAATCAAAAATTAAAAATCAAATCAAGTAACTACAACAAAAACCCAGAAATTAGATGAAGATACCCAGCGGCTGAGGAAAAACGCATTTCAGAAGCGTAAAGAGAATAAATGTTTCAGTGTCCCCCGTGCTGGGGGCAGAAGTGAATATTCTCTGAAATTATCTCATTAGTTAACCTTTAGAAAATGGAAATGACATCCCATACAGTCAAGGCATATTTCTTCAAACAGAGCAAGTGCCCCGCTTCCTCCCAAACACACCCCCAGCCGTCTCAGGGCCCTTTTCTGGGTCACCTCAATTCCGGCTCAGCCGTAGGTCCCTGGTGACACCATGTTGTTCCTCCACCCTTTTCTCTTTTGCCCCCTTGCTATTTGTTGCCCCAGCTTGGAATACTCTCTTCACTTTGATACCTGCAAAGTGCGAATCCACAAAACACTGTCCACTTCCTCCAGGAAGCTCTCCCTGACTGCTCCAGCCTAGAGGATCGCTTTTGTCCAAGTTCTTCTTGCACATTGCCAGAAACCTGCAGCTGCTCTTCATTTGCCAACAAGCTGTTCTTAAAGTTTATATCAGGGTTGTTTGATGAGATTGCAAAATGCCTCTTCCCATTGTTCCCCCGGCTGGCCTTTTAACCCATGTCATACCTGACATCTAAGGCTATTGCTTGGTCATTACACACAACCGACCCACAAACAGCTTTGGCACAGAGACCAAAGACCACTACTCTCAACTTTAACTTCTGTCTTTCCGGGCCAGGATGAAGCCAGAAGATGCAGAACCAGCCATTGATGCACAAGTAAATTAATGACTTTACAAAGCAGGATGCTGTCCCGGGGGGACTATGTGCTTGGGAAAAGAAGTGAAACCCTTGGTTTGGAGAAGAAAAGACGAAATGCAGAAACAAATGTCTGCATATCCAAATGGTTCATCAAGCTGTCCATGTATGGCTTATTCAGTACAGAATTTTTCAGTATTTATGTAATATCTCAGTGCAAGTTTTACATTAAAAAAACAATATAACTCAGTCCAGTCTTCTGGCTTTCTATTTTTACTCCTAGATCTTGCTAGATGATTTCATAAAGCCAGAGAAAAGGGGCCGGATGCGGTGGCGCACACCTGTAATCCTGGCACTCTGGGAGCTGAGGCAGGAGGATGGCTCAAGCCCAGGACTTCGAGGCCGCAGTGAGCTATCACGACGCCCCTGCGCTCTAGCCCGGGCAACACAGCAAGACCCTATCTCAAAAAAAAAAAAAAAGATAGAGAACAGGATCATACTGGCGAAAAGAAATCTAGACACCCTGGAAAGAATCCAAATGGTTAAGGATTTGATAAAGAAAATCAAAGACTAAAGATTTAAGTGGAAGGTAAAAATAATTTGACACTGCTTTTCAGTTACATTTATTCGTCAATTGAAAAATTATGTCACCCCACTCTTCCTGGTTTGTTTGTTTTGTATAGTTTTGTACTATAATTCAGAGGAAATAATGTGCCCTGAAAGAGACCTAGGCCAGCCTTTCGGATTTATTTATTTTTTTTATTGCCTTACCTCCACTCCCCATATTTCTTCGTTCACTTCTTGATAGATGGACCTTACAGAATAGAAGTTCAGGAGCCGGTTTTAGTATCTTTGCCATCTGAAGAAAAGCTTGGGAGTTGTTGAAAAAACCAAGGCCCAACAGTGCTATTTAGGCTGGTTGCAAACAGACATTTCTCCCCTCTGAATTCCTTTTTGTTGTCAAGTAATTAAAACTCAGAGTTTGTTTGTCATGAGTGCCCTCATTCTGCTCCTATTTGCTTGCATTTATTAGCCAAATACACCAGTTCATTATGTATTTCAAAATGGCCTCAGTTAATTGAGGAGGAAAACAAAATCCACTATTTGAGTCTAAGACCTCTTGGCCAGGGTACATAGTTCTTCTCTGTGCCTCTTACCAAATAAGAGGGGGTCTCCCTCACCTCTCCTGCACCTCAGCTGCCCATGCAGCTGCCATCCCCAATATAGTTGCTCCAGTCAAATCACACACAGGGAACCCTGTCCAGATCTGTCCCCTCTCCAACCCACAACAGACAATCAAATCTTAAGGACCTTGTTCCACATTTTGATCATTAAAATTCTTTTCTGACTATAAAAGTATTACATATTCACCTCAAATAATTTTGAAATGCCAAAAAACATAATAGAAAATATAATATTCAGGAGCAATCTCTCTTTACCCATAGGCATGATCTTTGTGTGTGGGTAGCAATGATTGCATCACAAAGTGTATAGAGTTTTCTGTCATTTTTCTCCCTGACTTTCACCCCAGCCTCATTTCCCTCCACCCTCCTTTAAAGACTAACCCTCAGCCAGTCTGGTTCCTTCCTTCTGCCACCTGCCTGAGCCCCATCTGCTTGACTAGATCAGAAAAATTTTTAATAGAATTTTCATGTTGACTTGCTGCCCTCTGGTGGGCTTTTTAAAGCATTTACAAACACTGTGGAATTCACTCTAGCAATGACCCCTGACATAAAATACCTGTGGTTCCTGGGTATAATTCTCCCTTTAGGAGGATCAGATATCTGATTTTATGGGGACAGGAATTGTTATTGGCCTGGACAACAGAAAAATGTCTGGAAAATCCCCAAGTATTTGGAAACTAAATAGCACACTTCTAAATAATCCGTGGGTCAAAAAAAGAAATGAAAAGGAAATTAGGTCATATTTTGAGTTGAATTAAAACGAAAACAAAACATATAAAAATTTGTGGGATGCCACTAATGCAGTACCTATGGGGAAATTTATAGCACTAAAAGGAGCCTAAAAGGTACAGGGGTCTGGAGGGGCAGGACAGGATTCCAGGGGCATAAGGAATATTTTGGAGGTCATAAATGTGTTCATTATCCTAACTGTGGTAATAGTTACACAAGTATATATACAGTCATGCATCACTTAATGACAGGGACATGTTCTGAGAAATGCATCATTAGGCGATTTTGTCATGCAAACATCACAGAGTGTACTTAACAAACCTGGCTGGTAGAATTTACTACACACCTCAGTTATATGGAATAGCCTATCGCTCTTAGGCTACAAACCTGTATGGCATGTTACAGTAGTGAATACTGTAGGCAATTGTAACACAATGGTAAGTATCTGTGTGTCTAAACCTATCTAAATACAGAATAGGTATACTAAAAATATGGTATTATAATCTTATGAAACCACCATAGTATATGCAGTCTGTCATTGACCAAAATGTTGTTATACAGTGCATGACCATATATGTGTGTGTATGTCTTTCATATATATGTCATACATATGTCAAATCTTATCAAATCGTATACTTTAAGTACATGCCATTTGTTGTATATCAACTATAACTTAGTAAAGCTGTTTTAAACAGACATGTGGCTAGTGGCTACACTATTGGGCAGTACAGTTGAAGTGCAACCACTAAAAGAATACTTAAAGAATGCATAATTAACAAGCTAATAAAGGGGTAAGATAAATTTTAAAAATTACTTAATTCACCTAAAGGAAGTCAAGAAAGTAGAGAAAAGCAAACTGATGCCATAAATAGAATACAACTAGAGAGTTAGTAGACTGAGGCACAATTATATCAATAACTACATTAAATGAAAATGGACTAAATACTATAATTTTAAGAAAAAGTCTTACCAGACTACTTAAGAAAAAAAAAAGCTGAACACAATATACCACTTACAGCAGACACATTTCAAATGTAAGGACACTGAAACACTGAAAGTATGAGGATGGAAAAAGAGGTATCAACTGACATTATTATACTAATATCATGCAAAGCAGACATAAAGCAAAAATGATGAGAACCAAAATGAGAAAAAGACAATCCACAATCAGTGTGAGATATTTATGTGCCTCTCCTGGTAACTGATAAGACAGACAGAAAAGCAGTGGAGCTAAAGGAGATTTGAACAACACAATTAATGACCTTGACCTAAATGACATAAGATTGATTAATCAAGGGATGACCAAAGTGTGTGTACCCCTGTAATACTCTCAAATAAAAAATAAATTAGTTAATTAAATTTAATTTTTAAAAAAGACGTTAAACATGTTAAATGATAATATTTTAATAAGATAAATTTATCAATCCTACAAAATAAAAAAGTATAAGTATGTTGTATATAGTTTGAGACATAATAAAGATTTATTAATATTAGTGAGGACAGTGTATGGTTTTCCCTATTGTAAGAGAATTATAAGAATAACTTTTCACTATGTGAATATTCACTGTAGCGTAGTGTTGTCTATGCATCACTCAGTACCCCCTGCAGTTTCTCCACAGCTGTGGGGTCCCACACCACAGAAGGACAATGCATTAGTTCACAGCACAGGTCTCCAGAACTTGGCTAAATACCGCCCCCCTCCACGCATACTCAGCCTGCAGGTAGCAATAATGGGCTAATGACCAAAGGAGGGTGGGGCGATCCCAATGGGCATCTGCTGCAGTCAGCCCACCAGTGTCTGGCTAGAGCACGGGAGCGGTGTGAACCACTTCTCTTCCCCCCAAACCTCCTCTGGAAATTCAGGGTTCACCTCAATATTCCCGAGATGTGAGTGCCCAGGCTGCCGACGCCCCGCCCCACACAGCCTGAAAGTGGGTGCACCAGGCGCCGTTCCTGGGAGGAGGAGGAGTGATGATCAGTAGAAGCCGATGTCAGCGCCTCTCGCTGCGCCCTCCCTTTGTGCACGTCTTGACCGGCAGCCCCCAGCCCACGGCAATTAAAGTTGCTACCAGCCAGCGGGGTCAGCCTTCCCGAAGCAGCCAGCTGGGGAGAGGCAATACCATGGTGTGGCCAGCTTGGACTTTAGTATCAGACACATCTGGCTTCAAATCCTGGCTCTGCCTCTCACTTGCTGAGGAATCTGGACACCTCCCTTTGCGTCACCGAGGCTCGGTCTCTTCATGCGGACAATGGCAGGTTAAGGCTGCTGTGGGGAGTGGGAAAAGCAGTATATGCGGTGCTTACATGTGTTACCTCACAGACAGCAGGTGCCCCATAAATGCTAATTCCCTTGCCTGGTATTCCCTAGGCAGCCATGGGCCACCTTCTTCCTGAAGCTGGTGGAGTGGGAGGGCAGGCAGGAAGCCAGGTCGAAATAGCCACCCAGCCTCCAGACCCGCTCAGACACACTGGCAACCAGAAACCAACAGCTCAGACAGCGCGCGTGGCCCGCCTGCTTCCACCCTTGGCTCAGGCCATGCCACGCCCAGCAGGGAATGCCCTTCAGTCACTGCTGAAAACACTCAAAGTCCCATCGTTTCCCAGAGACTTCTTTCTTACTGCTTGGCACTGTGAGTTGTCATTTATAAACTATTTTAGTTTCTTCTTTGAAAAATACCAAAAAAAAAAAAAAAATCAACCCTACCCATACATGCAATAATAAAATTTGAAAGCAGTAGTTATGTCACTGTATTTATTCATTTGAAGAACTGATTACAAAGTGAAAAACCCTTCCCGCGGCCTCTTCAATGCTTCCTTGAGGTCACCACTGTTTGCTTTTTGATTTTTTCAGGCTTTTTTCTAGGCCTAAAAAGGCCTCATAATTCTTGCTCTGCCACTTACTAGCTGTGTGACCTCGGGCAAGTTAACATCTCAGTGCTTCTGCTTCGTCCTTCGTGAAGTAGAGATAATAATCCCTGCATTTGAGAGTTATTGTGAGAATCAAACGAGTTAATACATGCAAAATACTTAGAACTGCTCCTGGCGTGTAAATACATAATAAATATCAAAAGATATTGTTATAACGTATGGGCATACATGTCACATATACCGTTTTGTTTACAAAAGCAGGGCCAGTGTACTGTGCCCGTGTCGATCGGGGTATTGCCTCTCAGCTGCAAACCCACTCTTCCCTGCCCTGCTTGATGGCACCGACCGCCCTGCGGGAAGGTCCCTTTGCCAGCTGGCGCAATCTCAGGCTTTGTCAGTAGGAGGCGCTGGCGGGACAGCGCAAGCCCTGGCAGAGGCGGGTTTCTCATCGCGCTTCTGCCGCTTCTCTTCCTACTCCCGGGGCGTGGCTGCCAGCGGCTTTCAGAAGACCCGGTGGCGCTGCTCCTCGGGGAATTGGGGCAGCCCCCCCCAGTGGGCAGCTTCCTGCTCTCCAGCCCCCACCTGCTGACTGCAGACAAGCTCAGGCCACGACACCCCGGTCCACTTCTCTACCGTCAGGGGGCTACAGCCCCGTCTTCCACCAGCCCCGCGCCGCAGCTGCTCGGTGGACGGGGGTCTTCCCCGTCTGTTCCCTCCCTGCCGCGCGCCCTCAGCCCCGGAGGTGGCAGCTGCTCCCTGCGTTAGCTCCTCCTGTATGCTTCACAGTGCCCTTGTACCTTTAGTTGGCAAACTTCTTTTACTCCTTAATAACGCCATTAAATTTTCCCTTTCAAATTACTGGTGTGGTTCCCGTGTCTAACTGGAGCCTAACTGAGATATATATAGTCCTAATTCACTCTTTTAATTCATGCCTATTACATCCTTGGATAGCTTGTAGAATGTGTTTAGCCACTCCCCTATGTAAAGGAACGTGGGGAGTTTCCAATTGGAGACTATTACCCACCGTGCAGTAGTGAACATGTGTTTTCATCCACCTGACTGTTTCTGAAGGAAAAAACTCCTGGAAGAAGAGTGGCATGCTCTGTCATAGGTTGTGCAATTAAATCTTTGAAAAATGTGACATTGCTCTCCCCATAAGGCTGCGCTAATTTATATTTCCAAAAATGGTGGATATAAGTGCCCATTTCCCACACCCTTGCCAAACCCTCGCCAATCCTTTCTTCTTTAACATTTACTAGGGGTCAGTAAATCCCCTCAGCATATCCGTTTCTTTTGTGCAATTACTAAGGAGATTGAACATCTTTTCGTAACTTCATTGTCCATTTTTATCTCTTCTGTGAAACACTTGTTCATATCCTTAATTCATTTTTTAGTTGGACTCTTTGTCACTTTTTTTCCTGATTCATAGAAATTCTTTGTGGCTACATTCCTACAAGTATCTTTAGTTTTACAAATTTGACTAGGGGCCTTCATCTTTAGATACTTATGTAGCAGATATTTTCTCCTGATTCCTTGCATGTCTTTTTCATTGTTGTGATAAAATAGACATAAAGTAAATTTACCATTTTCACAATTTTTAAGTGTACACTTCAGTGGCATCAAATACATTAATATTTTTAGTTGTGCAACCACCACCACCACCATCCATCTCCAAACCTTTTTTATCTTCCAAAACTTCATTCTGTATCTTCTGATGCATTTTTTTGCGTGTGTCTTAGATTATACAGAAGTTTTATATTGAAATTTATCAACTTTTTCCTTTATGATTTCTGGCTTATATCTCTTGCCTAGGGAAACTTCTGCTGGTCCTTTATCTTCTGTATTTTCTTGGAATACCTTTCTAGTTTTAACATTTATATCTTTAAACTATTTGGAATTTTGTGCTTGTATGAATGGTCTGAGGAAGGCTTCTAACTTTACTTTCTTGTTGTTGGAAAGACAATTGTCCTAACCTTTTTTTTAACCCATTTTTTCTTGATTATTTTGTATGTCACCTTTGCCAAAAAAGTACCTATCTTCTCTCCCCAACCAGATTATCATTTCCTGGAGGAAAGGGACATTTCTTACATGCCTATGTTTCCTCCTTACCTGGTACATGGCAGAGCTTAGTACATGTCAGTTGGTGGCATGACTAGTAGGAAGCTGAATGGGAACTATTAATAGCACAATTTTAGTGAAACAAAGCAGCAGGTGTCAGAACTCCGAATAAGTAAAATTCAAGACTAGATATGTTTGTGCTTTGTGTTTGTATTTTTAATATTAAACAATCTGGCTCATCCCTTTGTGCAAAGCACTGTCTTAGGTTGCAGGGTAGGAAACAAAGTCTGGGTACGATGTTGTTTCTGCCCTCATGAAGTTTGCAAGACCTCAGTGCCCATCAGTAGGGGCTATTTAGATCATGGACAATTCATGCATACAATGGCACTGTAGCAGTCGTGAAAACATATAGATCAAGGAGACCTGTATGTTCTGCTATGGAACAGTCACCAAGATATGTTCAGTGAGCTAACCAACGTGCAGAACAGTCTGCCAGCATTGGTGGGACGGCACAGATACACATATGCTTATATAAGAATAAAATATCTGTGAAAGTGTATTCAAAACGTTGGAAACAATAATTACCTCCATGGAAGGAACTGAAGGTATAGGGTACAATGTGAAATTCACTTTGTCCTGTGGACTCTTTTGTACTGTTTGAATTGTTTCACCACCTGCTTGGATTATATTTCTAAATAAACAAATGGGGATTTCAGAAGTATGTTTACCACGTAATGAGTGGGAGACACACGTACACACGAAACAAAGGTGTGAACAGTAAGAAAGCAGAAGAAACAAGTTCAGAAGTCTCAACTCTGTGGCTCCAAGACAGGTAGGTAGCACTATAAAGGGCCACGTTCTGGTCTTGCTTCAGGGCATTGTGGGTATCTGGTGGTGCAGCTGGTGGGCACAAAGAGGAGTAAGCCTCCGGAAAGGATTAGAAAACACCGCTCCACCGTGCATGGGGGGTGAGTCTCTGCTCAGAAGCGGCCATGGGAAGGAAAGCTGTTAAGATCTGATTATGCTTGGTGCCCCCACGCTGTTCTCTTCCTGTCCCTGATTAAGTTTAGTTTCATTGTCCTTTCCAGAAACTTCAACCTCCCACTAAACACAAAGAACAATCAAAGGGGGAACTCTGCTGAGTGAATTTGTCACACACAGGGACCCCAGATTCAGGGAGTCAGTGCTACGGGCGTGGGGAGTCTGGACATTGGCCTAGCTGTCGTACACACAACTGTACTTTCTTTCAATTACTGGCAGAATGACTCACATTTCTCGTCAGTGATGGAACTATTCTTATATTTGTTCACAATCTTCAACCTATGCCAAGCCCATTTCTGACAGGCCTGAAACTGTTGATAAAGTTAGCTTGTCCTTGATGCCTCAGGTGGTAAGTGGAGTGGAGAGTCCATGGCTCCCATCTCCAGGACTAGGGCTGGGGTGCAAATTACCCTGCGTAGACCTGCCTGCTATCCCTCAGGGGATATTTTCATGAGAGCAGTATAGTGTAGACAGGAAGGACAGGCCCCTGGACTTGGAGATCTGCCAAATAGAGTACAAGTCTGGTTCCTCCCACTTTCTAGCAGTGTGACCTTGTTTATTACTTAGCTTCTGTCTGTCACTTTCATATGGGGGTCATCATTTTTAGTAGCAGCAGGTGGCTAGACCCAAGGGCTGGAGTTCTAACTTGGCAGAAGCAAGAAGCCCCAAGCCAAGACTGGCTCACTGTTCCCTTGAAGTGAGGCCAGACTGAGGATTCAGGAAGGGATGGGTTAGGGGTGAGGATTCTTACTTGGATATTCCCCCAGCCCTAGTAGAAGGATCCTCCTGAAGATTTTAAAGGTCTTTTTGAAGGTTTTTCAAACGGTGAAATAGCAGACTGATCCAATACAGCGCTGAGCTTCTGATTGTGCGTGCGGAGCTAAGGGACGCCAGCGGGAATTGGGGGTGTGTGTCACTGAGGAAGATAGCTGAGTCTGCGGGGGGACCTCCTGACTTACACTGGTTTACTAGAAATAAATTCATGACCCTCAGATGCATCACAAGGGAGTTTCCCGTCTGCGGGCTTATTTCCTGCTCCACACTAGATATCTGGAATGATGATTATTTTGTAACAAGAATGGCTCAGGGCAATAAAAAATGTCATTGCCCCTTGGCAATGCTGTTTATGTTTCTACCATGGAAATCACCACCACCAAAAATATACACATGTACTGGGCTGGAGAAACATACCCTGTCCCAAACAAGAGGGCAAAACCACCCGCCACACCCTACCAGGCCAAGTATTCAACAATGCACCAAGCCAAGAAATCACCCAATCTGGTGGCCAAATTACATTAACCAGCATCAACATGGAGAAAAGATTTAAGAAGAAAGAGAATACTCACACATCCAGCACTCAGGTGATGAAATAAGACATGACTGACGCTTCTGAAGCCCCTGTACTTCCTCCCCTTTGCATCCCTCTGTCCCCAAACCCCAACTCCATCCCAGGCAGCCTCTACTCTAAACTCCTTGTTCATCACCACCATGGATCTTTATGGTTTTACAATATACATATGAACTCATAGGCAACACATATCATATTGTATGTCTTATTCACTCAGCATTGTGTTTCCGATACATGTATTTGAACCATATGAAATTGCTGATATCTGGTTGTTTCTGGTCTAGAAGAATAGCAATTTCATATGGTTCAACTTAAAATTCTACTTCATTTTGTTTCACTATTTGGTAGCATTCCTTTATATGACTATACTACCATCTATCTAACCTCTCATTGATGAATATTTAGATTGTTTAGGTTGCTTCCCCCTGGCCCCCACCGGCTCTCCTCCATGTCTCCTGGTGCATGTGTAAGAGTTTCTTTGGGGACATAGATACAAAAGTAGAACTGCAATTGCTAGATCATACTGCATGCAAATGTCCAATATTTATAGATATTGTAAATTGTTCTCTAAAGTGATTGTGCCAATTTATATTTCTCCAAGCAGTGTAAGAGTTCTCTTGGCTCCATATCCTCACCCGTACTTTGTACTACCAGATTTTTAAATGTTAGTATCAGGGGTATAAAATGACGTCTCATCGTGGCTTTATTTTTTCAATTCTCTAATTACTAAGCAGATTATCTTTTCAAATGTTTATTGTTCATCCATATTTCCTTTTCCTTTAATTACTGGTTCGTATTTTTGCCCATCTAACTGGATTGTTTAATTTTTTATGGATTTGTAGAAGATTTTATATATAGTATATCTCCTTTTATATATTTGTGTCCTTTGTCAGTTATATAATGCTGCAGATAAATACTGTTTCCCAGTTTGTGGCTCATCCTTCAGTTTTCTAATGTTGTTTTTGATGTTTTAAAATAATCAAGAAGAGAGAGTGTTTCCACTTAAATAAATTCACAGATGACAGGTCCACAGTGGGTTATTAAGGGAAAAGGTGGGACTTGGCAGGAAATATTTCTAACCTTTTAGGTTGAGAACATAGAGAATGCTTCCACAAATTTGTGGGCTTGAGGATACTCTCATCTGACTAAGTGTGACATTTTCCATGTTCTTATGCATTTGTTATGGCTTCCTGTAATCTGGAAGGAGCTGCGGCGGGAAGAGGGAGGGACAGGCGGTGAACAGGGGCAGGCACTCTGCACACCACAGAAATTATAAATTCTATCCTGGCCTGTCAAGTATTCCAAAGAGGCAGTAGGAGAGTAGGACATGTTCTATTTAACCATTTATTGCATATTTACATTTGTATGTTTGATTTATGGGCCTGCAATTTTACTCTGGCCCCAGGCCCAGCAAATGTTGGGACAGGCCTGAGGATAGGTGCCAGTGGAAAGATGAACTGTGCTGTGGGGTCCAGTGGGGTACGGGGGATGCTGTCGGTGCTGCACACACACCTCCCTCTTCCGCCCCCTCTGTCCCTCCCCGCCAGCCCCTTTGTGGGAGTTTTTGCGTTGAAAAGCTAAGTTCACATCTGTGTGTGGCAGGCTGTGTGAGGTGCTGCCTGCCCACCGCAGACGGTGCCTGGAAGTCCCCCCGCCCCGGGGCAGCTCTTCGCCAAGGTCAGAGGGCTGAAGCAGTGTGAACACCCAGCTCCTTTGCCTCCAATTGAGTCAAACTCGGATGTGATTTTAGCTCCCGTGCCCTCCACCCAGGCCAGGCCAAGGTAAAACGTCCAGGCCTGTGCCCGCTTCCCCATCCTAAAACATCACCTGCGCCACACTCCTTCTTTCAGGGTCTCTTCTGAGCACCCCACAGAAGATAGGCATTTGGGGGTCCTGTTTTGTTTTGTTTTTGTCTTGTTTTTAAGAAAAAAGAAGTTGCAGCATGTTTTTCGTGCCAAGGGGAATGCTCTTGTTACCGAAAGCTCGGCACTTGTCCTTGAGGCCACGTCACAAGAACGAGAACAAGTCGTTTGAGAAGAAGGAAAGAGGTTATTACTTTGCCGGCAAGGGAGGGAAAAAGGTAGACTCTTGTCTCAAAATCCAAATTTTCCTGAACATAAGCAGAAGACAGAGCTTTTAAAGGGAGGGCCCTCAGTTCTAGGCTACTGTGTTAATGACTCTGCTTGGCCCATCCCTCCTGAAGACAAAGCCTGTGACTTCTGCCCACCTGGGCCCACCTGGGAGGCTGGCACTGCCTGGGATGGCTAAGCTATCTCCTGTAACACAAAGAACAAAAGACATTCCCGCCGAGGCTTGCATGCAGGCCAGGCCACAGGTCCCAAAAACAGTGGGGGAAATTTTAAATAGACAGAAAATATTTTTGCCTTTTTTTTTTTTTCAGGCCGTTCCCTCTGTTACAGTCTGGGAGGGAGCGGAATGTTGGGAAAGCCAGAGAGAGAAGAGGAGCGTCAGGCATTGAGTAGGCAGCATGGATGGCGCCTGCACAAGAGGAGGGGTTGGCTTTTGCGAGCGGCACCAGCTCACCCACAGGAGGAAAAGCAGCAAGCAAGGGTCCAACAGGCAAGTCAGTGGGCTTGGTGGTGGAAGGTGGGAACGTCTTCTGATCACTTCTCTTAGTGAGATGAGCGAGACCATCAAAGGGACGTGAGGAGCGTGGACAGCGATAGAGGTCTGAGGAGACAAGAGGAGTAAAACAGTCTGAGAGCGCAAAAGGGTGACATAACCAGGGAAACATCAACAGCCTATTGGAGGTTGTGGTCATCAGTTTTAATCGAGACTAGTCTGCATCGTGGTGTGTTTTCCCACCAGCGATGTCCAGGAATTCCAGTACAAACTTGGAGTAAGCGGACATGTGGGATTAACCAGAGTTGGGATTCTGCCACCTGAGTAGGACAGAGGGAAAGGCCAGGGTGTTGAGGGCAGTGCCCAAGAGCGAGTTGAACGATCTCTAAGCCTGGTGAAGAGGGAGTGAGGGGCACAGGTGACATTGGAAAGAGGGTAGATAGGGGCAATCAACCAACTGGAGGCCTGGGTGGCACTGGCACCAGAGGATCTACAGGGAGCATCCTAGGAGAAGAGAGTGATTGGAGGTGGTTGTCAGGGAGGGCAGGCTTGAAACTGAGACTTGGGCGGAAGTACAGATACTAGTGATGATGAAGTGTGCTGGATGCACGGTGCGGCACATGGAGGATAAGCTCACTGAAAGGCCATGGGGAAGCTCGGGGACAGATGCAGAGTGAAAGAATGGGTAAATACACACCAAAATGGAATTATGAATGAACATGCTCTTCTTCGTGTGTTCTTCCATTTCCCAAATATTCCACAATGAGCACACATGACTATGTAATCAGAAAAAAGGTTATGAAATAAAATCAAGAATATTACTCAAAGGTAAAAAGTGAAAAAAATCCTTTATTTATTAGTAAGTTAATTTCTATTATTTATAAGAATCCAGTCCACAAAGCTCATAAAGTTATTTCCATTCTAGAACTTTACCAGGATTTCCCAAGCATCTTAAGAATCATTTAAAATGAGACTAAGTAAGAGATGTAAGTTTCATAGTGTTACATGGCTGGATACTTTCCGGACCTTTTTAATATACATTTGTATTTGTTGTGTTTGCATTAAGAAACCCTGGAGTTATCTATGGGATAGAGACATGGGGAGGACGAGGTAAACAGTGAACAGAATTGGGGACAAGACTTTTCTTGACTACATTCTACCATTTTCTTATCTGTGAACAATATAAAGATATTACCTACTCAAAATTAAATTAATACACTTTAACATTTTTAATAGAAAAACCTTCTTTTAACAACTCAGACTTGTAAAATTTATGTTAGGAAATGGTTGTTGCACTGCCAAATGAGTCATGCTTTAAAGAGGGAATTTCCCCTACTCCTTTTTTTAAAAGGATGCCATTTTTTAAAAATTTTGTAAAGGGTTCCATTTTTTAAAAAATCAAAAATTTAACTCCTGTTCAGGAATAATGAATGTGTTGCTACATTATTACCACACCCTTAAGAGCAAACTGCAGATATTCAACAAAACCCAGATCTACCAGAAAAAAAACTTAAATGATTTGTCACATATCCAGCCTGAGCAAGAGCAAGACCCCATCTCTATAAAAATAGAAAAAATTAGCCAGGCATGGTGGCACGCACCTGTAGTCCCAGCTACTCGGGAGGTTGAGGCAGGAGGATCACTTGAGCCCAGGAGCTTGATTGAGGTTGCAGTGAGCTAAGATGATGCCACTGCACTCTAGCCCGGGCGACAGAGTGAGACTCTGTCTCAAAAAAAAAAAAAGAAAAAGAAAAAGAAAAAAAAAAGAAAAAATTAACTTCAACCCTTGTAAGTTGAGCAAAACTAGGCAAACTACATAGGAACTCAATCTTTTCCTTCATAAATGTCTGGGCATACAATGGCTGTAGCCACTGCCAAATAGCTGTGACCAAACCACCTATTATTCCTGACTCCAAATTCACACAGACACACACACATAAACACTTAAATACAGACAAGTATATTTTACACAATCTTGGAGGACACACTCAAACAAGTGTGTGCATGCCCTGCTTAGGAGACAAGAGTCAAAGATCATTGCACTTCTGGTGTCTCTATATGTCCATGACTCACAACCGTAAATGTGCAGGGAGCCCTAAAGAGCCTGTTGGAGGCCTCTAAAAAGAAAGTTCCTGACTCTAGAATTTAACCTTGCACAAGCACTAAGTTACAGCAAAAGAGAAATATGAAACAGACTACAGCCCAAAACTTAAATATCAAACTCCAAATGTTTCTGATGAGGGGATTTCATCAACAGTGTTTAGTCAACTGAACTCAGAACCAAGGGCTGGCCTTCTGCTACTGCGGACACCATGGACCAGTGAGGGCAGAATCAGCTCTTCACTCAGAGGATGCACATGAGAGGGTATTGCTAGTGTGGAGCTGCTGCTAATAAAGTCAGCTGGAATTAGGCGCAAAGGAACTCAAGCCCTGCTATTTTCATGGAGGTTACTGCCAAAAGACCCTGTCACTTAACGGCCTTCTATGCACCTCCACACAATTAAATTTAAATGGCTACACATATACACATTCTCCTTCATCTTTCCAACAGCTAACATTTTCTCTATGGATAAGGCTGAAAAAGCTAGCTTGACTTAGCATCTCAGAGCAAAGGAGTCGATGGGTGAAATGGAAAACCAAGGCTTTGACCCTCAGACCCTTTGCTCCTTCCTGTGTACCTTGCCACCCTTCCTGTGCAGAGAAGGATGGTTCAATGGCCAAAGGCTTATGTATCCAACTGGACAAAGACTGTGACCACCAGCTGTTAGCCCTGACTTGTATGAACAAATGTTTGGGAAGATCATCCTGACACATGTATTTGACTTATTTCCTCAGTCAAGCTACATCCAAATCCATGCGGTGACCAGCTGTGTTATAACAGGTTCTTATGAATACTGCTTACAGCAGATTTCCTGTAAATGAATTTGGCTTTCACATAAATAAAGTCAGACACCCCTGAGAGTTATTTTTCTTCATTCCTTGACATCTTTTATGAGCACCTGTGTATCCAAGGAAATGCTGATGAGGTTCTGTGATGTCCCGTGGGATTCCAGTTCACTTAAGTGGGAAATAAAACCCTGTAAACAGTGACTAGCTGGAGGACTGTGAGCAAGTTGCTTTACCTCCCTGGGTCTCAGCTTTCTCACCTATAAATGAAGGCCTTAACCACAGGACTTTCAATGGCCCACCTAAGTCTAAGCTCCAAGGATTCAAAATATGGCTTCAGGAATTAAAAAGAAAAAGTTCCTCCTGAAATAAAAAGAAAGCTCAAGTACATAAAAATGTTCAAAGCCTTGATTTAAAAAGTATTAGTGCGGGGTGCGGTGGCTCACAACTGTAATCCTAGCCTTTGGGAGGCCAAGGCAGGAGGATCCCTTGAGCCCAGGAATTCAAGGTTGCAGTGAGCTATGATGATGCCACTGCACTCTACCCAGGGTGATAGAGTGAGACTCTGTCTCAAAAAAAAAAAAAAAAATTGTCAACACTTCCATACAGAGTTACTTCCTCAAGGCAGAGCCAGACGTCCCTCTGGCCAGAAAGAGCCCAGTGATCCTTGCGAACAGCTGCAGTCCCCAAGGCAGCCTCTCTCTTCATCCCTTGGGCCAGAGGAGCAAAGTGTATTAGTGACAAGGTGGGGGCTGTTGACTGCAGTCCACACAGCACGGCTGCCAATCCTGGAAATATCCAGCCAAGAGAAAGGTGCCGCCCTGGAGAATGAGTCCAGATTCAAGCTTGTCTGAGGCCTGTGCTACCCATTCGTGAGTTTCCAGGTGAAAGAGGCAATAAATTCCCTTTTTGCTTTAGTGAGTTTGAGTCGTCGTGTCCTGTCACCGGCACCAGAAAGGTTCTGACCAACACAGAATTTGGCATCAGGTGGTAAAGTGTCCACTCCCAGAGCAACTTAGTGTGTCTCTCTTCACATCTTCCTAGAGCCAAACCTGCCCCCGACCCAAGAAAAACAGCTCCTGCATGAGCACCTTCCTTACACTAACGCAGGAAATGGGCTGGGCATAGTCCAAATTTCCACTTCCTAGATATGCAGAATAGAAGCCTTAGGAAGGGGGAAAACGGAGGGAGGTGGGTGGAATGTGGCCTCCTTGTCCCATGTATGAGGCCATGCAGAGGGGACATGGAATGATAAACAAGGCGGGCAGGCTGTGCAGAGAGGAAATCTAAGCTCAGTCTAGGCTAACAATGGTGATTCTTTGAGCTCAAAGGAACCTTAAAATACGCGTGGTTCCACTTTGCATTTCACAGATATGTAAAGCAAAGCCCCAGGTGTGTAAACCAAGGCCAGGTATTCTCTCCCACAGGGTACACACCCAAAACCAAGGCGAGAATCCAACTCTTCAAAAAAGAAAGTTTTCTAACATTTAGACTTGTCAGAGAGAAAGAAAAAACAGACTTGACTGTGTCTGAAAACAGGGTGTTTCCTATCACTAGAAGGTCAGATGGAGACTAGCTCACCATCCACCACTGGTTCCTGTCCTGGGTGGGAGGTTGAAGGACAAAGCCACAGGTCCCTTTCAAGTCTAGAGTCAATGAAAACTCTCTACTACCACTAATGTGCTCCCTGTGGCACAGGGAATACTAGTTTTTTCCTTAGTGTGAAAGCAGGCTGGGGCATCTGTTTCTTTATTCCACATTCGTCTGCTTGTCGACTCACATCATCATTGACAACAGTAAGGATGGATAAGATGTCTTCATGTCTGCAGACAGAGAGGAAAAATTTTCTCAATCAGAAGGCAAAATCCACATACTAGGTCTTAGATACCAGATACCATGTAATAGGTCTTAGATAAATATGTGGCAGATACCACATCATATTAATAATGCCCTCTCTATTCTTGGTTTTCGGAGAGATACAAAGATAAACATGATGCTTAAAACACTTAGAGTGCAGACATGAAACATTTACTAGGGATGGCATATACACAATATCCATAATACAAGGTAAAATGTGATCAACTCCATATGAAAAGTAGGTAAAGTTCCATTGCAAGTTCAGAGGAGAAAGCACTTCTGGTTGGAAGGAAGAGAGAAGGCTTCATGGAGAAGGTAGCATTTGCGCCTGGGCTTGTAGGACAAATAGCATTGACCAGAATGTTCTGGGGGTGGGTGATACATATCACTGGAAGCAAACACAGGCTCTGGAGACAGACTCGATTTTGAACTGTGGCTTCATTGCTCACTCATTGTGTGGTCTTGAGCAGGTTACTCACTTCTCTGTGCCTCACTTTTCTCAGCTCTAAATGGGGACCATGGCAGTCCCAATCTTAGAGATTGCCATGAGAATTATATGATGTATTTCAGGTAAAGCGTTTAGAACAGGGGCTACCCTATTCCATTGACAATCATTTTTAGTATTATTGTTATGACTATTCTCCTTCTCATCCTCATAATGGGATTTTTTGGTTGGTTTTTTTTTTTTTTAAGACAGAGTCTTCCTGTGTCTCCCAGGCTAGAGTACCATGGTGTCATCATAGCTCACTGCAACCTCAAACTCCTGGGCTCAAACGATCCTCCTGCCTCAGCCTCCCGAGTAGCTGGGATTACAGGTGCATGCCATGACACTTGGCTAATTTTTCTATTTTTAGTAGACATGGGGTCTCACTCTTGCTCGGGCTGGTCTTGAACCCTGAGCTCAAGCAATCCGCCTGCCTCGGCCTCCCAGAGTGCTAGGATTACAGGTGTGAGCCCATCTGGCCCATCATCATCATTTTTCAGATGGGGGATGCAGGTCCTGCCTGGCTCTCCATCCCTGCATCCTGCTTTGCACTAGCTGTTCTCTCTGTTCCCAAATATTCCTGTGGCTGATCCCTTCTCACTGCATAGTTTCACCTGAAATATTACCTCCACTAAGAAGACTTTTCAAGTAGCCTCTGCCCCATTCTCTATATCAGTATATCATAAACCTGTTTTGATTGTTCATAGCAGTTATCACTTCCTGAAATTGTCTTATTAATTTAAATATTAAACACTGAAAACCATAAAACATTGATGAAATAAATTAAAGAGTACACTAAAAAATGGAAAGACATCTCATGTTCATGGATTAGAAAAATTAATCTTGTTAAAATGGCCATACTACCCAAGTGCTCTGTAGATTTAATGCAATCCCTATCAAAATACCAATGAAAAGCCAGGTGTAGTGTTGTGCCTGAAGTCTCAGCTACTCAGGATGCTGAGGAGGACAATTCCTTGAGCCTAGGTAGTTCAAAGCCAGCCTGGGCAACATAGTGAGACCCCATCTCTTCACAGAAATAGAAAAAACAATCTTAAAATTCGTATGGAACCACTAAAGACCCCAAGCAGAAAAAGCAATTCTGAGCAAAAAGAAAAAAGCTGGAGGTATCACACCATCTGACTTTAAAATATACTACAAAGCTGTAGTAAACAAAACAGTATGGTACTGGCATAAAAACAGACACATACACCAATGGAACAGAATAGAGAGCCCAGAAATAAATTCACATACCCACAGCCAACTGATTTTTGACAAAGATGCCAAGAATACACATTGGGGAAAAGACAGTCTCTTCAATAAATGGTGCTAGGAAAATTGCATATCCACATGCAGAAGTATGACACCTATCTTTCACCATATACAAAAATCAACTTAAAATGGATTAAAGACTTAAACATAAAACCTGAAACTATGAAACTACTGGAAGAAAACATAAGGCAAAAACTTTACAACATTGGGCTGGGCATAGATTTTTTAAATAAGACCTCAAAAGCATAGAGAACAAAAGCAAAAATAGACAAATGGGATTACATCAAACTAAAAAGCTTTTGCACAGTGAAGGAAATAATTAACAGAGTGAAGAGATAACCTACAGAATGGGAGAAAGTATTTGCAAATGTCTATCTCACAAGGGATTAATATCCAGAATATATAAGGAACTCACACAGCTCAATAGCAAGAAAAAAACCCAAAACACCCAAATAACCCAATTTAAAATGGGTAAAAAACCTTAATAGACATTTCTCAAAAGGAGATATACAAATGACTAACAAATATAAGAAAAAATGCTCAATATTACTAATCATCAGGGAAATGCAAATTGAAACCACAATGAAATACCACCTCACTCCAGTTAGAATGGCTATTATCAAAAAGACAAAAGTAAACAAGTGTTGGCAAGGATATGGAGAAAAAGGAACACTTATACACTGTTGGTGGGATTATAAATTAGCATGGGAATTATGGAAAACAGTATGGAGGTTCCTCAAAAAATTAAATATAGAACTACCATATGATCTAGCAATCCCACTACTGAGTATATATCCATAGTAAATGAAATCAGTATTCCAAGATATATCTGCACTCCCATGTTTATTTCAGCACTTTTTACAATAGCCAAGATATGGAATCAACTTAAGTGTCCAAGAATGGATGAACTGATAAAGAAAATGTGGTGTATACAAAATGGAATACTATTCAGCCATAAAAATAATGAAATCCTGTCATTTGCAACAACATGGGTGAACCTGGAAGACATAATGTTAAGTGAAATAAACCAGACACAGAAAAGAAAAAAAAAAAGCACGTTCTCAATCATATGTGGAATCTAAAACAAAAAAGTTGATCTCATAGAAGCAGACAGTAGAACGGTGGTTATGGGAGATTAGGGAGGAGCGCGGGAAGGGAAGATGGGGAAAAGTTGGTCAATGGGTACAAAGTTACAATTAGATGGGAGGAATGTTCTGGTGTTCTTATTTTTTCCCAATAGATTTAGGGGTCATAAGTGGAGTTACATGGATATATTGTATAGTGGTTAAGTCTGGGCTTTTGGTATACCCATCACCCGAATAGTATACATTGTACCTAGTAGGCAATTTTTCATCCTTAACCCCCTTCCACACTTCCCAGAGTTCTAGTGTTCTATTGCACAGTGGGCAACCATAGTTAACAGTAAGGTATTGCATATCACACAATAACTAGAAGAGAGGCTTTTTGAGGTACTCACCACAAAGAAATGATAAATGCATGAGGTGATGTATGCACTAACTACCCTGATTTGATCATTATACAAGGTACACATGTATCATAATATCAAATTTGATATTATGATACATATGTATCAAATATGTATGTACAATTACAATGTGTCAATTAAAAATTTTTTTAAAAAGACATTTCTGGAGTAGCAAAAAAAATAGGCATTGCTTAGTCATGCTTGCATACCATCTCCTTTTAATAAACTGTTGAATTTTTTTCAATAATAATGATTTAAATATTCACTTACATTTTTATTATCTGTCTTCCCCTCACTGGACTGTTAGCTCCATGGAGAGGAGATAACGTCTCTCTTGTTCACAACTACACCCCCAGCCCCTAGTTCAGTACCCAGTATAGTAGGCACATAGTAGGCCCTCAATAAATAGTGCCTTGTTCCTGAAGCCATAGACATCGGCCTTTTTTTGGAGAGGTTGGTAAAGAAGAGGGAAAAGTTGACCGGAGGCTCCAATCTTGAATTCCCGGAAGAGCATGGTGGCCATTCCTAGAATGAAGATTCAGGAGTAATTGCTCCTGGAGAAGGCTGGGAAGATGAATTCAGAAAGATGCATACTGAACATGAGGTCCAAGGGCAACACAAAGGTCGGATGTCTGGCAGGCTGTGAATGAGGTTGGCTCAGGCAGTCATTCACCAGTCCAGCAAATATTTATCAAGCCCAACAACAGATCAGATACTGTGTCAGGTGCTGAGGATAAAAAGTTGAATGAAATAGGGTCTCTGCCCTCCAGGAATTCAGAGATGAGTGGACCAGAGGTGGCAATTTGGGAGACGTTTTCATGCAGGTGCCAGTGGCCTCTATGTATAGCTAAAGCTGCCGAGAGAGAAGCGAGGGGAGAGAGAGAGAAGGGGTGGAGGGGAGAGAGAGAGAGAATGCACAAGTGCAGAGAAGGGGGTCCAGGGAAGAACCTCGGTGAAGGCCCATTTCCAGGGTACAGAAAAGGAGCATGTGGCAGAAGGGAAGTTGTCAGTGGCAAATAGAATGCCAAAGACAGCACATAGGTGCTCAGCAAATATGACTGCCTGATAAATTATAAAGGAACAAATAAAAGACCCCCATGCCTTTGTTCATGCTCTTTCCTCTGCCCAGCATGTCTTTCACCCCGATTTCCTGCCTAACATCTACTTATCATTTCTAGAAGCCTCCTCTGATCCTCCAAATCTGGGTGAGGTATTCATCCTGTGTGTTCCCATAACACCTGTACTTCACAACATGTATTTACCATCTGGGGAGGCTCTTCGCTATTTGTCTATCCCTCAAGCTTATGAACAACATGAGGGTGGGGACTGTGTCTTTTTTTATTCTGTATTTTCCTTTCCAGGTCCATGCTGGTACTTAATACAAGGTTGTTATAAATGGATGGATGGATGCACAGATAGATAAATGGGTAGGTGGACAGATGGATCGATGAACAAGCAGGTGAATGGAAAAACTCAGAACTCTCACCTTGGGACCAAGTTCTTCAGCTGATTACACAGAGACTGAATATACCAGCTGCCTTCCTCCACATGCCGAAAGGATTTGTAGCCTGGGAGAGTGGACAGCCCAAGGAGGAAATCTGCCTCGATGGGAATACTGTCCTGAAGAGAAGGGAGTGCGTGCTCAGGGTTCAGGGCATCTGCTTCAATGGATACGGAAGGTTGTATCGCTTCACCTTGGCAGGCCTGGATGTAAAAGAGCTTAGGTTTTCCAGCCAGTCCAGGGCACTGCTGGGCTGTGAAGTGAGACAGGATGTCCCTAATGGGAATGGGGACCCCATCTGAAGAGTAGACCTTCCCAACTGTCCCGTGGGTCAAAACACAGAACACGAAGCAGTCCCCGTCAGCATGGCCTGGATGACTCTTCTGCTCCTGCAGAACCTCCTCCATGCTCCCTTTGGTCACATCCTCATGTGTGTGTACTGTGAACCCGAGCCACTGAAACACATGCTTCAGGCACTCTGTAAGAAAAGGAGGGGAAAGGAAATAACGCAATGAAGCAAAACAAAGTAAAATGAGAAAGTGAAACAATGCTAATTAGATCTAAAAATTGCGCAGCAAATAATCTAAAGTTTTGGGTTATTTTTACTTTCATAACAATAAAATCTTACGATGAACCTGCCTTCCTGTAGTACCCAGTGTTTTCACAACAGTCCTGAGAGTCAGCAGTGACCAGTGTTTCATCCTGTTTCACAAACGAGGAAGCCGAAGTCCCATGGCCCTCCCACGGTCACAGACCTAGCTAGTGGTGGAGCCAGAGCCCAAGCCCAGGTTTTCTTGTGCCGACCCAGTATGCTCTTTCCAAACCACAGAGGTGTAAATAGTCAGGGACTCTTGTCACTCTTTAGCAGATTGGTGACACCCCGGGGATATATATACAAGAGGGTCAGAAACATTTATGATATCATCCTTACATTTATATGGATGATAAAAGTTACAGAGAAAATGTGAAAATAAAAAATAATTTTAAGATCTCCAGCAGACAGAGTGAGAACCTATCTCTTAAAAAAAAAAATCTGCAACTTGCATTTGATAAACTATTTCAGACTTTTCTTACCAGCATCTTTATGGGTCCCTGGTCTATCTGGCAGGGAGGTAAATCTGTGGTTGTTGACAATGACACAGTGGCCCCTGTGTTTCCGATTCATCCTGTACACAGCTACCTCCTTGAAGAAGAGATAGAATCACTTAATAAAGATCCTCATTTTAGGGGTTTATATATTTCTAACCAACCACTCCAGTGGGTCCATTTTGAGAAAGAGCAGGGTGCATCTCTTAATGCCAGTTTTTTAAACCATGCTTTTATACTTTAGTCTAAATCCCTTGGAATACTTATGCCACATTAGTTCTAATGTCACGTATTGAAAGATTGGTGATTCTGACCCCTCTGTACTCAGTTTTTCTATTAAATTATGATCTGAATACAATTTCAAAGTTTTTTTTTAAGTCCTAGGGCCCAGGACAAAGTATAAATCTCATTTGCACTAAAGATTAGCCACTTCCTTTCTCTGAGAATGCCACTCCTAGTGCCAGAGGCAGAGAGTTCTCAAGGTCCTGGCCCTGCTTTGGAATTAATTAACTCCAAGGTGGAGTGCCAGGTCCTGATTAAAATTCAAACTTCACCTGGCTTGACTGGAGAATCTCAATTATCAGAGTTAGAAAACAGAATATGTACTTTAATACTGTCAAATCCAGCATTTTTGCAAAAGCGTCTTCATTTTTGTATTAGCAACACGAAAAAAGCATAGGTAAGAATTTAACAAGACAACAAAAATGTAAAACAGGCTTTTTTTTCAGATGGTAGGTTTCTGGAGTGATCTGATTCCTCCAAAAACAGAGAACTCTCTTTTGTGACACTGTATCTGGACATAAAAATAATATACAAGCCAGCGCAGTGGCACACACCTATAGTCCCAGCTACTCGGGAGGCTGAAGTAGGAGGTTCCTTTGAGCCCAGGAGTTTGAGATCAGCCTGGGCAACATGGCAAAACCCCATCTCAAAAACTAAATATATATGTGATCAAAGTAGGAATTTTAAAATACGTGCAATTATTTTTGAAGGCTATTGTAAAGAGTATGCAATTACAAATTGGCTGAGTTGGCTTCAGTGGAGCCTCTGTGCAACTAAAATGATCTCTTGAAAACATGGTACATCTTTGATCTGAGCAGAAAAGAACTGGCTTCAGTGGATTAAAAACAGAAACTTCCCCCCTCCAGAAACAACCCAGAGGGTATGCATGACTGAAAATGAAATAGCATTACCTCCATAGCCAAAGGTGTGATTGATACTGAAAAAGGTGGCAAGAACAGAGATGATCACAAGGAGAGGAAGAAGCAAGTCAGAAACAAGCAGCTCTAAGCCCTTAAATCCATTAAGACCTGGACCCTGGGTAGAGAACACCTGAAGAAACTGTCCAGACCTTTGTGCTGGCTTCAGAATTTGGAGCATTGGCCGACGTTTCCAGCGTGGCAGATGCTTGGACCATGGAGACGGAGGCTAGTGAACCGTTTGTTGCTCTGTCACCTGGAAAGAGAAGTATGCAGACTTCAAATATCTTTCCCCAAGCACTTAGATTTCCTTACTAATAATTTTATAATAGAGTATCTCATCTAGAGAATTGTTTTTCCCTCAAGGCACTCCTGAGACACAAATTCAGCCACACTCCCTTCCTGATAGGAGAGCCTGATGTTCTCACACTCCTTTTTGCTTTGGTTGGAGACAACCCTACTGGCAGAGCATGGGTTGGGGAATTAAGATTACATGGATCAGATCATGAGTTCCTGGTAGAAAGCATGGTTGGGTTGAGTTAGCATTTGTCTGTCACTGGAAATACAGAGGCAAGGTGGATCTCAAGAAGAAAAAAGGCGGCGTGGGGTGGGGGAAGTAGGGCTCAGGGACCCAATCTGGGCAAAGCAAAAATCAGTCCACAACACTGGAATTAGCTGAGTCGTGCCTTTGGCATTGGCTGAGGATCGCACTGCTTTGAGGTGTTCCCGCAAACTCCCTGGTTCCTCTGGATAAGAATCTATCATAGAGAGAAAGTTGATGATGGGTTATTTGTCACATAACAGTAACAGGAAAATGTAACATGAACCAGTTTTCTTCTCCCACTCCCAGCAAGTTTGTAGTAGAATCCAACAAGCTCTGCCCTTGTCTCTGGGCACGGGTTAGTTATTAACTATGGTCAAGGGTCAGTCCTCAGGCTCAGCTGAGGCTGAGCAATCTATCTTCCCCAGAACAGAAAATGCACGAAAAGGGACCCAAGCTGCAGTGGCTCAGAGCACCTGTAAATTCCTTCTCACCTTGGGAGAAGGTAACACTCCAGGGGAAGCCACGTCTAAACTTGGAACCGCAGAATTGTAAAGTGAAAAGAAACTGCCTTATTCTTCAGAGAAGTGAAGTGGTTGCCTGCGCTCACGTAGGTGCACAGTGGTGGAATCTGGTCCTTGGAGGACAAGCTTTGCAGACTGCTCGGTTCAAATGCCAGCTCCACTTCTTTCCAGTTGCAGGACCTTCAGCAAAGTACTAGACTTCATGGGTCTCAGTTTCCCGATCATTAAGTGGGAATAACAGTAGTACCAACCTCTAGGTGATTGGAGAATTAAATGACACAATCCCTAGAAAGGTCTCAGAACAGCCTGGCACATGGCAGGTGCTCGGTGATGGTAACTCTTACCAATATCATCAACATCACCAACATCACAGCATGCAACATCCAGGTTAGCAAAAAGACTGATTTCTAGGAATGTTGTATGTCTTGGACATTGAAGGTAAATTTTCCAGAAAAAATAAATGAGGAATGGGCTCTGATAAATTTTACATATCACAGAGAGACTTCGCCAAAACCTATTTGTTCACAAGCAGTACAGCCCAGTGGCAGATTCTGGAATATTTTCCTAAGGTCGTGGTTTCTGGGCAGGGATTCAGGGCACTAAACATACTACTGCCAAGTCCCTTC
Organism: Daubentonia madagascariensis; assembly: GCA_023783475.1. Lineage (NCBI taxonomy): Eukaryota > Metazoa > Chordata > Mammalia > Primates > Daubentoniidae > Daubentonia > Daubentonia madagascariensis. The sequence continues at coordinate 9,896,594 of JAKFHU010002088.1, forward strand.
TCTTGCTTCTCTCCCTCTGAAACACAGAAGCAGCATCTGGAGCCACTCTGTACAAGACACTTCCTCAAACTGCACATTCTGCAGTCACTGCTGGCCAGGAGGCTTCAGCCCTGCCAGGGGCTCCTGTCCTTCCTGGAGGGTGACCTCATTGTGAAGGGTGGAGGGACAGCAACTGCCTGTATTCCCCAGAATCAGCTATGCCGAGCATGCAGAGCACAAACCACCCAGCCCTCCCCATACCCCATGGAAGAGCTGGTATAATCTCTGCATTCATTGGCTTGCCTTGAATTGAAACAAAAAATGAATTCTCCACTGATTTGTAAATCTTCTCTATAAAGTCATCTTGAATTACTTGATATATATCAAATATATCTACTCCTGCCATACTGATCCAAGTTGTAAAAACTGTATTCAAAATACCTACCATTATTCCCTGTGTGCTCATTTTGCCAAGGCCCCTCCTGTAGGAAACAGAAAATGCATGAAATGCAGGAAATTCACACAGTTAGGATGAAGACCAAAACTCTAGACTTGATACAGAGAAGGACAAACATCTAATCCCCAGGCATAGAAAAGGACATTGGCAGGACACAGGAGAATCAACTCCCTCCTTCCAAAGGGGAAGCTTCACAAAGACACACTGGCAAAAAATACAACATGACATGTGCGCAAGGGCATTTATTCTTTGCAGCATTATTGGAATAACTAAGGATTGGAAATAGCCTAATGTCCACCAATAGCGAGTGGTTGAAGAAACTATGGTACATCCATGTTGGCACCAGGGACCATTTTCATGGAAGACAATTTTTCCACAGACTGGGGTGGGGGGAATGGTTTCAGGATGATTCAAGCACATTACATTTATTGTGTACTTTATTTCTATTATTATTCCATTGTAATATATAATGAAATAATTATACAACTCACAATAGGTTGGGGACCCCTGAGGTGTAGTAGGATGCCAAAGAAAATGTCTATACTCTTCTTTAGGAGATATTGTTACATGAAGGAAGCACAGTGAGAATAGTATTTTAGTATGCTATCTCTTTTGTAATAAAGGGGAAATACTACTTGGTTTTTCTCAAAAGTAACAATAGACTGCCTCTGTGGCTCATGCTCATAATCCTAGCACTGTGGGAGGCCAAAGTAGGAGGATTGCTTGAGCTCAGGAGTTCGAGACCAGCCTGAGCAAGAGCAAGACCCCGTCTCTATTAAAAACAGAAAAATTAGCAAGGTGTTGTGGCCCACACCTGTAGTCCCAGCTACTTGGGAGGCTGAGGCAGGAGGATCGTTTGAGTCCAAGAGTTCGAGGCCACAATGAGCTATGATGGTGCCACTGCTCTCTAGCCTGGGTGACAGAGTGAGACCCTGTCTTTAAGAATTTCAAAGTGGTAACAGCAGAGCATTAAACAAAGCATGGGTCCCTGTAACAACTGCACAGATTGTATGCCCATGAAGCTACCTCTAATGGCATCCCACAGATAAGAACAGAGGAACCATAGCAATGCAACCCAGGGGTGTGTGTGCTGGAGTCAGTGCCAACCAACTAGTGAGAGACAATTGTCAAATTTTCAGAAAATGTGCAATCTGGTTGATGTCATGTTGTTTACTTGAAATCAGCCATGGTGGGACTATTACAGCAAACACTGCAAATCAGGGCCCCCCTCTCTCTCTCTTCCTTTTTCTCTTTCTTTCTTTTTGGGGGTTGGGGGTGGAAGGTGGGGCCAGTTGTTACACTGACCAGCACACCACTGAACCTACCGGTAAGGCTCCAAGCAATTTTTTAGTGTCTGATCGGGAAAACAGCTCTTCCTCTCCTTGATGCAATGACTCAGTTTCCTTGTCTACAGGAAGTGTCACTAACTGGGCAGCTGCAAATAAAATCACAGATAGGGAAACAAAAATCACCTTCTCACTAGTAGCAATCCAAAATAAACAATCATCAAAAGCAGCCATCAAAAGTATTTTAAAGAGGCTTGTAAATTTCTAATGGCATTTGCTTATGGAGGCCTCAATACATACCCAGAAAAAGTGTGAATTTATAGGTTATTTTTATTATTGTTATATTTTTATTCCTTGTATTATTATATTTTTCTTTCTTATTATTTTTGTGTTTTTGTTATTTTTATAATTTGATTAATTCCTTAAAATTACTATGTACTTTACCAAATGCTATTTCAGAACTTATGGTGCTTAAAGTGCCAGATAATTACCAAGTAGAGATTCTAAATGCATTACCTCAAAAATTAATATCAGAATTCAGACTATAATAGAAAAAAAGAAAGAAGAAAAGAAACAAAAAAGCAGAAAGGAAGAAAAAAGAAAAACCGTTCAAAAGTGGTAATTACCTAAAAATGTTATATCCATAAAATGGATTTCTATGGAACCATTAATAAGAATGAGCTATATCTATATTACATGTATGGAAATGTCAGCTATATTAGGTGGGAAAAAAAGCAAGTTATAGAATACAATTAGCATGGTCTTAGTTAAACATATATATAAAATATCTATAGATACACACAATTGTGTCTGTATAGAAGGAAATTTACAAAAATATATTCCAAACAGTGGTTATCTTTGGGTAATAGGTTGGCAATGGAAGAAGGAGGAGAAGAGAGAAACTTTTACCTTCTACACTCTGTATTGTTTTCAATATTGAATTTTTATTTAATTTTATTATAATTATATACATTCTTTTTAATAATAAATTTAAAATACTAATGCAAACACCAAGGCTCAAGAAAACTCAGAAAGTTAAACAAGTGGTCCTTAAATGAAGCTAATATCCTAATCAGATACAATGGACTTGGACTTTGAGTTGGACAATGGATCACACTTACAAAAAAGTCTAAAATCTGCAGACCTACCATCTTTTCAGTCCTTTAGTCTTTCATCCTAAAGGCAGAATTAGGCCTAAACTCTTAAGACTGTAGAAAGTCAATATTAAAATATCAGTAATGATTGACACCCCAAAGAGATCACACAGGTAGGTTGTAGAAAAGAAAATCAAAATTAGAACCCTTGTTCTGATATAAAGCTCAGTCCTCAAGACTCACAGAGGCAAACGTAAACATTACACAGAAACTAGTGTGTCTTCTCCAGAGTTCAAACATCCAAAATACTATGACCACTTGCCTTGTGTTTGCTTTGTGTAGGACACTACATCACAGGGAAATGGCAATGTGTTCAGGAAAAAAACTCTCGGCTTTCAGAGCTCATGTAAGGATTCCAAATATTCTTTCAATATCAACTTCCTGCTTTTTATTTCTCACTTAATAATTTAATAAGGAGAACTGATTTTATTCTTCATAACTTTTACTTAAATTACGCATTTATTCATTGCTTTAGTCATTGTTTGAGATTTTATCAATTTAACAACAGTATATTTTGTTCCTCAACTCATTCTGTGTTAATTGAATTCTTAGAGAGCAGTTTCCTCTTAGCTAGTTTCATTCTTAACCAAAGAAATTTGCATTCACTCACTGAGCTAACTTATGAGTGTGGCATAAAAGCTTCATGAATATATTCACGAGTTTTTAATGTATAGTTCTTATTTAACAGTGGAGTAATAGACTCAGAAAAGCACAAATATTTAGTATATTGACAGTATATTGGCAGCCAAGCTTGATTTCTGCCCTGTGTGATTTCTATATAATATCACAGCAAAACTACCTTTATTAGATAGGCTTTAAAAAAAAAAAACAAGAAAATAAAGTTCTTCTCTGACAATGTGAAAGTCTTCACGACTTCTCTCTTTGACAAATATAGTCATGATAGCAACATGTGCTAAAAGCTTACTCCATGCCAGACATGCATTTTATAGAAATTAGCTCATTCAGGCCGGGCGTGGTGGCTCACGCCTGTAATCCTAACACTCCGGGAGGCCCAGGCAAGAAGAAGGCTTGGGCCCAGGAGTTTGCAGTTGCAGTGAGCTAGGCTGATGCCACTGCAACTGAGCGGGCGGGGGGTGGGTGGGGAGTGAGGCTCTATCTCAAAAAAAAGAAAAGAAAGAAATTATCTCATTCAATCCTCACAAAACCTATTATGCCCACTTTACAGAAGGGGAAAGTGAGACATAGAAAAGCCAAGAAAGGGCCACTGCTCCACTAACAAGTGGAGTCCTGGCGATCTGACTCTCGAGACTCCACTCTTAACCCCTCTGCCATCCTGCCTTCTTTATTATGTTATTTCATTCCAAATAATTTCCTATACTCTCCTCCCATATAAGAATTAGAAGACGTTTGTCTAAAACTACTTTCCCTTACTAGACTATAAGTTCCAAGGGGGCAGGAACTTTGCTCTGTACCTGGTGAGGACTAAACTCTGATCTTTTTCTTTTGCCTAAATTCTTTTCTAAGGGGACCTGGTGAGTCACACCTACAAATGATAAAATCTCAGTAAACAGGTTTTTATGATGAGGTTTACTTCCTGACCTGATTCCGGTAATAGCATCACATGAAAGATAGAAGACCATTATCTTAACTCAAGCATTCCTTTCCGCTGATTCCCGGTCTTTGGGCAAAGCCTAACTCTTTCAGCCAATTGTCAACTAAAGAATCCCTCAATCCACCTATGACTTATAAGCCCCTGCTTTGAGATGTTCCACCTTTTGGGGCCAAACCAATGTATGCCTTCCATGTATTGATTTATGACTTTACCTGTAATCCCTGTCTCCCTAAAATGTATAAAACCAAACTGTAACCCAGCCACAGTGAGTCCACTTGCTCAAGGCTTCTTGGGCTTGGTGGCTCCGGGCCATGGTCCTCAAGTTTGGCTCAGAATATACCTCTTTAAATTATTTTGCAGAGTTTATCTTCTTTTCCATTGGCTTCATCCCCAACTTCTAAAGCAGTACCAGGCACAAAGTATGTGCTCAATAAATATTTGTTGAATGAACAAATGGGGACATTTCTGGCTTTCCCAAGAGAATATTATCAGACTGATGAGTAAACATCATACATGGACAATTGGTTTAAGAATTCCCATGGTCTAGTGCAAGTAAGCAAGCACAAGCTACTTACCTTTCTCTCTTTTATACTTCTCTATCTTCCTTACAAGTCTAGGTACAATTTTTTCACAGAGGTCCTCCAGTAATGTCAGATTATCTTCATCTATTTTACCTTGCTTCTCTAGATGTGTCAGTAAACTTAGAGAGGTCTGCAAGAGAATCAATGGAGTCACATTTACTTGCTGCCAATTATCCATTCACTTGTTAAACATCACCTGCATGGCCACTAGGCAACAGGTTTTGCATTGACAATAAGACACAGTATCTGCCTTCAAAGAGTTCGATAGTGTGGGGGAAAAAGTATTCCCAAGCAAATCTCTATACAATTTATATTAATACCAGATACAAAATATATACAACTCTCTACACAACAGCAGAGTGCTTGCTGTATATTAACCTGAAAATAACTCAGTGAAGTTGATACTGCTGTAATCCCCATTTTAAAGATGAAATAATTGAGGCACAGGGAGGTTCCAGTAACTTGCCCAAAGTCACAAAGCCGCTAAGTGGCAGAGCCCGTATATCTGATGCCAAAGTCTGTCTTATTAACTATTGAACTATACTGCCTCTAATCACAGCTGTAAGTGATATCATTGATTAGGGAACCAGCCAAACAGAGACACCAAAGAAATGAGGAGAAAATGTTTTGAACGGATTTTATATTTGATATTTTAAAAGAAAAAAAATTTCTAAAGTACTCCGGGGGCAAAAATCACAAATCGGCTAGTGTTGTTTTAACATTGAATTACACACGGGGTGGAAGGCACCATAATCTTTTCAGTGATTAGGGCTTCTCAATGTATTAATCTGGTTATGAAAAAATTATATGAACAAACATATATCGGAGCCCACAAAAAAGAGTAAGAAGAAAGGGAGCACCTGGACACTCTCTAACTGCACACATCAGCGCCCGCGGGTGAGAACCGGGGGAGAAGTTTCCAGTCTCTCTGTTAAACAGGGTAACATTAGGGATGTTGGGAGGGCTTAGTCGTGGCTGGAACGGTCACACGTGAGGAGTTTGGGCAAGTGTCCCAGAGGCCAAGGCAGCCAGTAGCAGTCTTTAAGGAGAACGGTGATACGAACAGATTTGTTTGTAAATAGAAATCTCGGGGGGTAGGCCGGAGGAGAAAATACTGGCAGGAAGATGAAATAGTCTGGTAAAGAGATGATGAAGACCTGGTCTACAGCCAACAGGGGAGATGCAGAGGAGGCACTGGACATTTCTTAACTATAACGTGGTGAGCTTTGGGGAGCCATTGGAAGCAGGTGAAGAAATAAAGGAAGAGTCAAAATGACTTCGCATGGTGTACCACTCATTTATTCACCATCCATCTATTCCACGTGGCAGGGCCGGCACAAGTCACACATGGCAGGTGGCGATACCTGAATTGCATCTTGAAGGGGGACAGGGCCTTCAGTGACAACATGGGAAAGGGCATTCCAGGCAAAGAGAACCCTATGCGGAAAATGATGAGAAATGGAAATCTGGTTGTTAGGAGGTTCTTGGCGGCAGCAAGAATAGTTTCATTGAACTGATGCAGGCTGAAGCCAAACTGGAATGTGCTGGAATGTGACTAAAAGATGACTTAGTGGAGAGAGAGAAGTTTTGCAGTAAAGGGAAGGTGGACAACAGAACAGTGCCATAGGTAGAGTAAGCATTAATGAAAGTGTGTGTGTGTGTGTGTGTATGTCCATATTTTCAAACAAGGCACCCACAGTGCCAACAACCAACCCAGGGAGAAGCCAGAGTTTCAAAGTCTTAACTGGTTTCTATACTCATTTGATCACAAAAGAGAGTACAGACCGGGCACAGTGGCTCACGCCTGTAATCCTACCACTCTTGGAAGCCTAGGCAGGAGGATCACTTGAGCTCAGGAGCTCGAGACCAGCCGGAGCAAGAGCCAGACCCAGTCTCTGCAAAAAATAGAATAATCAGCTGGGCATGGTGGCATGCATCTGTAGTCCCAGCTACTCAGGAGGCTGAGACAGGAAGAGTGCTTCAGCCCAGCAGTTAGATGTTGCAGTGAGCTATGAGGACGTCACTGCACTCTAGCCAGAGCGATGGCCAAAGGCTCTATCTCCAAAACAAAGAGAGAGTACACATTTTCAGGCAATTCCAGAGACAGGTAGGAGGACCAACAAGGCAAGGAAGTATGTGTGCCCACCTGCAGCCCTAGCATACCAAAAGCCTGGCCAGGGGATAAAGCAGGAGAGGGGAAGATTCACCAGAGCTGAGCAGCTGGCGAAGGGGTCAGAAAGGACCCCCGACCCCCAGCCCCGCACAAGGTTCTGCTATAGGTTATGTGCAAAGGAGCCCTCTCTGAACCTCAACACAGAAACTCAAGTCTTGACAACATCCTACCAGGAGAAGGAAAAGGGGCTAAGACGTGATTCCAGAAGCAATGATGAAAACTCATTATACTTTGTAAAATGTCTTTTAGATGTTTAGTAAATGACACATCCGTGCGCTTGCGTGCACACACACACACACACATTTAAATGGGGCCTGTACATTACTCTAGTTTAAAAACACCAATCTGGCAAACACCAGCAGAAAAAGTCTGAAAGTTCTGTTGTTTCTTTGCTAAACAGCTGGTAGGTTTCGGTGTGGTTTCCTTTATACCCAAGTTCTATGCTAATTGCTAGGCTGAGAACGATTTCCTGACAGTTGTTCAGGTCTCTGGGCATGTGTGTAGGTAGTTATACTGCTTAAATTTCTAGGAAAGCTATCAAAGGGGAAGCCCAAAACACCCTACAAAGGCAAATGTCATTTTTGTCTCCCCCAGAAAGACCATATGAATTTAGAACCTTTCCCTTTTGGCCAATTTATCTCTGTGATAACGACTTTGCAGATAGTGCAGCCTCCTCAAGCCCTGGTATGGAAACTCATCTGTGTTGCTTAGAGATTGTCCTTTACACACTTCAGCAGGCTGGCCTGATGGCAAAGTCCAGTAGAAATGAACCTGGGTTATCTGAGGTGTATAACTCAGCCACAGTTCTGATATGAAGAATTAAATCTCCTTCAAAATAAAGCTGAGATCGTTTCGAATCTAAGAAGGAAGTACAGTTTACCTGAATTTGACCAAGTAATACCACAGTTCCATGCCACAGCTAAACACAGTGACATTTCCTTTTATTGTTGTACTGAGTGAGAAAAACATACAAAATCATTTGTCTGCTTAAGCATGGGCCTTTGATGATTTAAAAGCTAATTTAGCAGAAAGGGAAATGTTTGGAATGCTTCTGACCATAAAAATGATTCTGTAGCCATAGATGCCTTCAGGTAGAAATCCAGGACCTGTGCAAGCAAGTGAGAGAAAAACACATTTCCCGGCTTTTCTTAGAAGAAAACCACCACCATTTGGCGCTGAGCGTGTCAGGGTCTCCTTTAACAAGTGGCCTTTCTCTCAGCCTCCCCAACCACCCCATGTCGTCCAGAGAGTAAGGATGTCTGTCCTTGACATAGGGGGGGTTGTAACAATCAAAAGTGGTATCATTTTGGTTATAAATCCAGACACTGGAAAATTTGTGAGTGGATGCCCCAGCTTGGGAGAGAATGTTATCAGAATCACCTGGAAAGCTTGTCAAACTACAAGAATCTCCTCCAACATTGAGAAATTCTGCATTAAGGGAAAATGCTGTCACTTTAGCAGGTAATTGTTTTGGACCACTGGAAATGTGAGCACTGAAATTTCATAGAAGTAGAATATCCCTACAGTGCTTTACAAAAAATTTTCTCTAAAACAAAACTCCCCTATTTTTAATTCTCCAAGAATTCTTGGACCTTTATATCATGTGTGTGTATGTGTGTGCGTGTACATGTGTGCGTGTGTGCGTGTGTGCATGTATGCCAACCCAGAAGCAATGAACACCCCAGCACTTCATTTGTGGTCGTCTCTCATTAAAAGAAACCAGGGCTTTTTAGCGAAATGACAGACTCCGGGGCTGAGCAGAAAGTATACAAAATGAACCTGGGACATCTTTCCCAGATAGCAAGGAAGCCATCAGAGACTACTAAGGTCATATCAAAATGACTTGGAATTCAAGTTGAAGAGGCTCCCCCTGGGCAAAAATGGGACAATTTGAACTTCAGTAATAATAATAATTGCAATGGATTGAAACCCCTCTTAAATGTTTAAATCAATGAGTTCAAATTTATATATATTTTATAATGGGTCACCTTCAGAGAATGACAAAAAACCAATCAATTAACTTGAAAACTGGGTAAAGAGAAGAAAGAATCAAGAATTTATATATAAGCTGCATCACTGGGTGGCCAGATAGTAGATGAAAGGAAAACAAAATGATGGAATTTTAATATCTCCATTTTGCAATCCCCAAAGAATCAATATATAAAACTGTTGAACATCAACAGTTGCTAATATCAAAAAAGAGAAATCCAGGCATCATGTACCTCCTAATGGAAAAACACAGCACAAGACCACCTACAGTCTTGCCAAAAGGACCTGATGGAGTCTGATGAAGCCTCTGGCTTCAGTTGCCAGTTTGCAGGAAATGCATAGGACAGAGGAACACGCTGAGCTCACCAAGAGTGTGCAATCAGCAAAACCCAGACTGGGGAAAACTTTACAGACCGACTGCCCTGAGATTCTTCAACAGATAAATTTTGAGAAAAAGAAACATTGGGAGAGCAGAGTCTGACCTATACATCAAAAGACACTCGACAGAAAAAACTGGGCAAAACTAAACTTGAGGTCTAGGGATGCACAGTTAAGTGGTAAAACCATAAGGAAACACAATATAGTAATGTGGTTCTATGAAAGCCAGGATGGTGGCTATTTCTAGGGGCCAGGAAGGGGCTGTGATTGGGATGGGGCAATGGAAGAGGATTTCTGGAGTGGCTGGCAAAATTGTATTTCTTTTTCTTTTTTTCTAGTTCTTTTTTTATTTTTATTTTTTCTGTCTCTGCTGCTTGAATCAGAATCTTTATCTCTTTTTCTGTCTTTCTTTCTTTTTTTATTCTAGTCTATTCATTTGTTTTGAAAACACTCAACAGAGAAGCATATATAGAAAGTTCAGATGGCACATTATACAATGTCATTTTGCTAAAACACAAAATTTAATTTCTTAACATAGGTGGTGGTTTCAAGGGTATTAGCCTTATAATAATACATTAAGCTGTTAATTTGTTTTATGTCATTTTCTGTACCCATGTTTTTTGGGGTTTTTTAAAACAATAAAAAGGGAAAAAGAAAAGAAAAAAGTGTAAAGAACAAAAACAAGCATAAAAAACAAAAAGCACAGAACTTCCAGGGGCCCTCTAACGAAGAAAATTAGTAGATTCTGACAAGGAGCAGCACAAACTATGAGAATGTTATAAATCCCCATCGAGTGCTTTAGTTCATCCTGCTAATCCCCTTAGTTATTTATGGTAAAATCCCATCAATGGAAAGGGTTCAGGCATCTTTCTCAGAAAGAAAGATGGGGGAAGATCTCCTCATCCCATTCATTCATTCATGCTTTCACTGGCATCACCTGAGCACCACTTTGTAACAGATTCTGCAAGGTTCTGGGGCTATAATGATGGGTAAGGCTCAGTCCCCACCCCCAAGGAGCTTACAGCCAATCTTTGGGAGAAAGGAACCCCAAGAGGTAGAACAAGGATGACCAACCAGAGGAACAGAAGAGCTGATATCCCTGAGGACTCTAAAAAGGGGGGCAGGAGGAAGTGACTCAAAGGTTTTAGCCAAAACAATATTAACCTGCTCAGATCTACAGATCTGACACCAGGAAACATGTATAATAAATTACTAACATAGTCCTCATTTGATCTACTACATGTAAAACAGTTTCCCACTCCTCAGTGATTTTATTTTAAAGTTATTTGTCAATAATGGCAGTTGATCTGGGAGAACTACACATACAGTCTCAGGAGCCTTTTGATGTTTGCATTCAGAAGTTGGATAGTGAGTTCATGGCTGTGCACTTTATCACTACATTTCATAACTTCCATGCATATTACATGTATCCTTTTATATTTTTAAACATTATGCAAGTTAAAGTCTAATAAAAAACAGCAGTTGAAAAATACAATTAATGTTTTAGGGTAAAATTTGAAAATTACCCCCTTCCCAAATTAACTACCTTGCTTGTCACAAGTTGTTATTAGAGTCAAAAGAAAAAAATTAAGTTTTGAGGCCCAGGAGAGAAACATGCAGCTACTTTCCTGCCCTTAAATATGACCAATATAGCAATACAAACAGAGAATAATTATATTAATATTAAAAACATTACTATTAATTCAAAGCACATGAACAGCCCTTTACAAAGCACATCCTCAAACTCTCATTTGATTTTCACAGAAATCCTACATGGGAGACACTGAAAAGGACAGCCAGGCTCCCTCAGAAACCTCATCCAAAGTGGACTATGAACAAATAATTTCCACTCTGCCATTGTTTACTGATTCCGCATTTCCTTGTTGTGCCTTAAACATTCTTACATGATAAAAGACAGTGGCTGCCAACAGCAGGTAGCAATTACTGCATGGTTACTATGCTAAAGGTTGGCCTTATTATGCTAATACTTCACGCACATTATTTCATCTAATCCTCCCAACAGTCCTAAAAGAAAGTAATGTGATTGTTCACAGTTTGACACATAAGACAATAGAGACTCAGAAAGGTTCAATCACTTGCTCCACATCATGGGGTTAGAAGCAGAATCAGGACTAGAATCCAGGCCCATCCAACATCAAAGTCTATGTTTCTAACCTTGTATGACATTGTCTCCCACAAAAAATAAACCTCCCTGAAAACCCTTCCCAGCATCCTGGCAATCATTGCTTAAGGCAATGCACACATAGACCCCATTCTATGTGACCCACTCACCGTTAGGTTTTTGGGAATCGAGTCTCCCAGAAGGAAGATCATGTTCTTTATGTCCTCTGAGCCAATGTCTTCTGACAGTTCGTAGAGCAGGTTTCTAAGACATACACCCAAAATGACAAATAAAGCCTCACACTTGCAGAGGACACCACAGTAAATCAAGTAAATCCTGCCATTTGAGTGATCAACTCTGTGAGTAGACAATTATTAATCCCATTTTAAAAATTCAAAAATGAAAACTTTGAGTTTCTAAGTGACTTATTTAAATTAAGATAATAGCCAGGCGCGGTGGCTCACGACTGTAATCCCAGCACTTTGGGAGGCCGAGGTGGAGGATTGCTTGAGTCTGGGAGTTCAAGACCAGCCTGGGCAACATAGCGAGACCCCGTCTCTACAAAAAAAAAATTTTTTTTAATTAGCCAGGCGTGGTGGCACATACCTATAGTCCCAGCTATTCAGGAAGCTGAGGGGAGAGGGTCCCTTGAGCCCAGGAGTTCAAGGCTGCAGTGAGCTATGATTATGCCACTGAACTCCAGCCTGGGTGACAGAGCAAGACCCTGTCTCTAAAAATAAATAAATAAATAAATAAATAAATATAACACAAGAAGTAGAGGCAGTCCTTCTGATTCCAAGCCTAGCGCTATTTTTCATCACACTAAGAAGGTATAAAACACAATTGTGGCATGCCCTCCCATCTTCTGACTCCATTCTGAAGGGAGATTCAGGCTTACTTGACAGGCCCACGGTTGAGAAGACCCGATGCCAGCCCATATACAGTCCCCACATACTGAAAAAGGAAGGAAACTACCCCAGCTTCTGGATAGTCATGTCACCTTCAACGAGAAACACTGAATATTTCATTCACAAACTAGACACCCCTGTATGCCAGAGACCATCCCTCAGATGTTTACCCAGCGGAATGGAAATATGGATTTCTAGAATTCATTATTCCTTTCCTTGACCCAGGGACAGCTCAGATTCTGGGCACCAGCTCCAGTGCTAAGGCTCGAAGTGTTCCAATCACCCCGACCATAAACACCATTCCAAGGCTCCTCCTTGTAGGGTTCTCTGATGTGGACACTACATCAGTGGACAATTTAAAACACTATCATCTAAGGTCTAACTCATGATAAGCCTGATGCCTAAGTTTTACCTCTTTGGGCAAAATGCCTATATTTTACCTCTCTGGATTTTCACTCAAAAATGTATAAAAATCTATAACTAGATATGGCATAAACAACATCCCTCCCTACCCTAGAAACACATCTCCTTTTTCATCTTGCTTATTTAGCTCCAAGTATGCATTACTCTCTTCTCAAGATCCCTGGACATGGGTAGACACACCAGTGATTCCCAGGAGGAAGAAGTGTCTGCATCGAGGCTGGTAACCAGGAAAAGGGCGGGCTCTGCTACACTGAGGTGGGCTTCGTTGCTAGTCAGAAGAAAACAAAGGGAAGCCACCCCCAGGCCCAGAGCTGGGTCTTGAAGCTTTGCTGACCTCCCAACTCTCTTCTCATTCTGAGGCTGAGAGATCTCCTGGTTTAGAATCTCCTGGTTTAAAATCCAAGGGGGCAAATAAGAAAAAGATCTTAATTCCAGCTTCCTTTCAAAGCCCAATGGCCAGAATGAACGTGAGATGCCTTCATCATAGACCCATCCTCACCTATAAAGAGAGACCTTCCTTTGGGTGGGCAGCAAACTCTCCACTTGCTCCTTGGTGTAGGTGAGGTGCTTCAGCAGTGATTTCTGCTGGAGGATATAAAGGAGTTCTGCTAGGAAGAAAGAGTCTTCCTCACTCAGCAGCTCCGCTGCCAACAGATGGTCAAAGATATCCGAGGCTGAGCTGGACTTCTCCAATTTCTTGTGGGAGACAAAGTCCAGGCAGAGAAACTTCAGGTGCTCCACATCCTTGACTCCCAGGTATGAATCAATAATCAGAAGCCTCTCTCGAAAGTTCACTTTACAATTTTTATCTGAACTAGAACCCAGACATTGACCTTGAGATGCCATGGCCAGGCTGAAAGAGACAGAGAGGTGGGGCAGAGCATTAGAAAGTGAGGACACACAGCACCCCGACTTCCCAGGCCCTCCCCCAATGCCAGCCTCCTCTGTGCCAGACATTAGACATTCCTAGAAGTTCTGAAAAATAAAAATTACTGCAAGGCTACTTCAGAAATCAACAGCCCAGAAAACTCCACCCCAATACTTGCAAGTTACTTTTTAGAAGGTTTGGAGAAGTTTTTATTGGAACTCAATTTACCCTGATTCTCCCAAATCAAAATGTCACCAGTAGGAAATTCAAGAGAGAGGAGGACATAGTGCAATTTCTCTCACACCTGTTATCCTGATTGGAACCCTCAAACCCAGACTTCACTACTACGAAATGGCAGAAATAGCACTTGAATGTATACATTAAGTTTTAGCAACATAGTAATCTGACGGAGTTATCCTTCTGAAGTATCTACGAACCCAAGGACAAAGAGGTACTGTAACAGTGAAAGGGAAGTTTAAGCTAAGTAGCTCCATTTTGCTTCTGGCCCCCTGCAGTAATGTCCTTTAGGTTAAAAGCTTCTGCTTAGCTCTGCACATAGGCTAGAAGAAAGGTGACAATCCTCCCTTTCCCAAAACTAACTCCCAAGGAGATAAGAACAGTATACACATAAGTAACAATGCTATATTAAAGATCTTTAGAAATATCCTGACCTTCGTCTTCCAAAGTTAACTGAGAAAGAGTAAAGAAGTTTTATAACCTCCTCAGCCCCTCCCTGACTGACGCCCAAATGTCTGCAGTCCTTGGTTACCTCTTGCAACCTAACCTCCCCTTCCCCTTCCCTTAAGGTGAAAAGGAGCCTAGAGTTCATACTAACTTGAGGTGGTTCTTTGGGACATTAGTCTGCCATCCTCTCAGTTTGCTGGCTCTCCGAATAAAAGTCGCTTCCCTTGCCTCAACACCTTGTCTCTGGACTTATTGGCTGTCCTGCAGCGAGTGGTACTAGTTTGACCTCGGTTACAGTACCATGAGGGATGTTTGTTACATCCTTAACTTCAGACTGCTCCCCGTAGCAGGGCAGGCCTTTATCTCACAGAAGGGGAAGCCCTAACCATAGACCCAGAAGGAAAGGATGCTTTCAGACAAGAGTTGCTCAAATCAGTGTAGGAAGTTACAAATTACAGAAGTTAACATTTCTACCTAACCAGTTCATAAACTATAGTGTTCTCTACACCAAATGTCATTCTAATGAAAGGAGCAATGCATTGATAAAATTTTCCTTGTAATATTATTCATTCTATAAGGACTTGAGGTATATATTTATTATGCAAGACTGGGCTATTTTTAGAAACAGGAATATATTTCTAAAGGAAGGAACACATAAAAATAAAAACCTCAATAACAAAGGATGGTTATATTAAGGAGGTATAACTATAGATAATACAGGCCAGGCACAGTGCCCCACGCCTATAATCCCAGCACTTTTGGAGGCCGAGGTGAGAGGACCACATGAGCCAAGGGAATTTGAGGTTGCAGGAAGCTATGATCATACCATTGCACTCCAGACTGGGAGACAAAGCAGACGCTGTCTCTCAAAAGAATTTAAAAAAATCTTTTTTTAAATAAAGAAAATAAAAATTTTTAAAAATATGTAGATAATACAAATTAGGGGGGGGGCTCCCATCTGAGTTTCTCAAATTTTATGCAATGAGCATGTATTACTTGTTGTTAGAAAAAAGGAAATTTTAAAATGCCATTTTTAATGGGATCATTCATGGGTCTTCCCTGCTAAATAACCCTGAGGTCAAATGAGTGGTTTGTTGGAGATACCTTTCTATTCTACATCAGACATTTGCCTTGTGGTTTCTTGAAGATTCTGATCTCTAGCTATAGGGAGTCTCTGTGGACTAGCATATTTCTGCTGGTAAAAGGCTATATTCAAGCCTTCCTGGTTTTTTATTAACTTTCGTTTTCCCTGGCATAGCAAAGAAATCCAGGCAGAAATAGTGCCATGGCTGCCATGACTTTTTATAAGTTCTACGACAAAGCAAAGGGAAAGATCAAAGCATGGGGTGGGGGGTGAGAGGAAGGTGGGGAGTGTCACTTACCTACTTTCGGATCAAGTTCCACCAATCCTCTGCAGGTAAATGGTTCTCAAGGAAATTGCCTGAAAACAAAGTTTTGAAGAAATTAGAATCCTTTTGCGCGGGAAGAGAACTTAAGACCTGCTGGCTGTTTGCGTGAAAACTGGATCTTCTGGTCTGATATTTTATTTCCTGCTGATGTCATCATTGCCTATCTGCCTTTTTCCCTCCCCTTTTCCTGGGTTAAGATAACCCTGACAAACAGCGTCCCCTAAAGGCAAATTTACAACTTTCTTTCTCACTGTAGAGCTCAGAGTTTTCCCAGGAAAAGCCAAAGGCTTCTAGAAATGAATTCTTGGAAGCCACTAAGTGCTCCACCCTTTCCTTTGGGTCTCATCCGTTCCCTTGGTAAGTCAAAAAGGGAAATGTCTATTTTCCTAACCATTTCCTTCCCCAAACTCACTTCACCTTTAAAATAAAACCAAAAAGCTCATGAAATAGTAGTCAATCATCTTAACCATTTCTTAAGTACAAATAAACAAAATTTTTTAAAGGTAAAAAACGTGGAGGTGGTGAACTATAAGCCCATATGGAGGTATTTGCAAGGAACTCAACCAATTAATGGTAGACAAAACTGACAGTGTCTGCTCTCACAGCACATTCAATCCTGCAGCAAAGAGAGACCTTAAAGACATTATTTCTAATCACCAAAACAATACTAAATATTTGTATCGCAAATACCATATGCCAGGCACAGGCCATTTACAAATATTTATTCATTTCATCATCCCAACAACCTTCTAAGATAAATACTATTACTATGACCCTGCTTTAAAATGTAAAAACTAAGGCACAGAAAGGTTAGGTAATTTGCTCAAGGTCACACAGTAAGCCAGTGGGAGAATCAAGATTAAACTAGTAAGTTTGGCTCTAAGTCACAACACTATAATTAAGGTAACTTAAATGTGCAGATCTCTGGGAAGAGGTACAGAATCTCAGATGTTTATCTCTGGAAAAAAACCAAGATTTATGATGCTTCGATTAGCAAATGTGTTAAAGTGCCTTTTCCATACCCTAGGCATCATCCAGAGAACTTCTGTGTTTAACAAAGACAAGCCCTAGATGACGTTGCACAACAATGTGAATGTACTGCATGCCACTGAATTGTACACAAAACATATTTAAAATGGCCAGGCACAGTGGTATGTGGTTGTAGTCCCAGCTATTCAGGAGACAGGCAGGAGGATCGCTTGATTCTAGGAGTTCTTGGCTATAGTGCCCTATGCCAATCAGGTGTCCACACTAAGTTCAGTATCAATATGGTGACCTCCCAGGAGCAGGGACCACCAGGTTGCCTAAGGAAGGGTGAACCAGCCCAAGTCAGAAACAGAGAGGTCAAAAATCCTATGTTGATCAGTAGTGGGATTGTGGCTGTGAAAAGCCACTGCACTCCAGCCTGGGCAACATAGCAAGACCTGGTCTCTTAAAAAAAAAAAAAAAAAAAAAAAATTAAAATGGCAAATTTTATATTACATATATTTTACCATAATTTTTTTAAAAAATAAAGAAAGATAAGACAAGCCCTAAGTCTTTGTCTTCTATTCAGTTGTTCTTATAAATATTTCATTCCTTAGGCCATTTGGGGAGACAATTTGGTGAAACTATCACTCTCTCCAACCCTGTTCATAAAGTACATTAACTCTTTCAACTTTGATTCAGTAATATTAAATATTTAGCAAGCATTTCCTGTGTGTAAAGCACTGAATTGGGCACAGTGAAAGCAAAAGTGAGTAAAGCACAGTGCCTGCCTTCCATAATAAGTATGACTACAGGGACTACCCTTTCCAGACCCTTATTCTCTGATGAACTCTCAGAACAACTCTGAGCCTTGGTTGGAATTGTTATCCACATTCGATAGATGAGGACACCCAGGTTCAAAGAGGCACAGTATCTTTCCACAATCCCAAAGATAGGAAGAGGTGGGAATTCAGGACTCAGACCCAGGTCTCACTAACTCCAAATCCCATGCTCTTCATCCCCAGGCTACTGCTGCCTGTAACTCAAGGCGATGTAATGTATTATCTGTAACTATCGGGCAGGGTGTGGTGATGCCACAGGAGTCCCGAAGGATGACTCCAGACAGGGGTGCCCTGGAGAAGGAGGTATTAGATCTAGGCCTGGAAAGTACAAATAGAATAGAGGCGCCGGAAGTAAAACTTAAACTTTTGTCCTAGTACTCCTAGTCAAGGGAAATACTTGAACCAACTTGCAGAGGGGAGATGGTGTGCAATGTGGATATTTTGCACTCCGCTTTCCCACTCCTTCCCATTTAGAACACAATTACTGGGGGCATGCTGATGGTGAGTTGACTGTAGCAGAATAAACACTTCTTAACAATCTCTTTCCTGATTGGTTGCAGTCATTGAGTCTACTTGAAGGGCTGATGGAAACCTTGACAGTCTTTCATGGTATGGGTGTCTACTACTGCCCTGGAGACAAAGAGGAAATACTGGACTGTTTCTCTTTAATTTCACCTTGGAAGGGAGTGGAGGTAGCAGTGGTTGGTTTTCTTTTACATCCAGGCTCTGGTCCAAGTTCGCCACCCTCTACTCAGGGAGACTTTATAAGAGCAAAGACTCCTGAACTAACAGATTGGCACAAGTGATGGGGTGGCGGGGGACAGGCTGGAGAAGACTCAGTGCACTGAAACTTCCACCCCACCCTCTGAGGGTCCTCAGAGAGTCCTGAGGTAGCAGGTCCTTCAGATAGATTGGCCACCCCCAACTTCCAGGACTCCTTTCCCTCCACATCACTCCATACCTTTATCCACACACTCCAGACCTTCCCAGAACTGGTCTTATGCGGCATAAGGGAGTATAGTGAAGCTAAGTTCTGAAGGGGGAGACTTTTTCTGGTAAGAGTCCCAGCAGAGATTCCCAAATAGTGAAGTGGCAGGTGACTGCAGCCAGACAAGTAAAATGCGACCCCTTTAGTGTTCACTGTACTGTACAACAGAAGAACAGAGGCAGCTAGGTAATTCTGGGGGAGCAAAACCTCAAAGCTCCATAAGATGGCAGTATTTCCTAAAAGAGTGAAATTAACAATAGATTGGCTAGGGAACTAGGTGGATGTGGTTAAATTTGAGTACAGTATTTTTAATGCTGAAAGCTTTTTTTTTTCATTCAGAGGTTAGTTTGTTGTTTCTAGGACAAAATATAGGGAGAAAATTGCTTTATTATTTGATTTAATAATTTTTCAAAAGGGAAGCATATTACTTAGCCACATCTATAAAAATCTACAGTGAGGCAAGTAACAAGAAATGTCACTGATATCAATGTATGTAAAAAGGGAGTTCAGTTAAAGTGGAAATACATCCTAAATTGATCTATTAATACATACTCAGTGTAATCACCATATCAAAATCTCAGGGGCCCTTTTTACATAAATTGGCAAGCGGATCCTAAAGTTAAATGGAAATGTAAGGAAATGTAAACCCAGCACAGCTAAAACAATTTTGAAAAAGATGAACAAAGTTGGAGGACCACACTTCCAAATTTCAAAACTAACTAAAAAGCTACAATAATGAAGACAGTGTGATACAGGCATAGGATAGACAGATAGATGGATCAATAGAATAGAATTAAGAGTTCAGAAATATACCCTTACATTTGGGGTGGGAGGGGGATGGAGGATGAGAAATTACTCAATGGGCACAATGTATGTTATTCGGGTGATGGATACTCTAAAAGCTCTGACTAGGCCCTTACACAATCTATGCACCTAATGAAATCACAGTTGTACCCCATAAATTTATATAAATAAAAATAAATAAACCCTTACATTTATAGTCAAATGATTTGAGATAAGGATGACGAGATAATTCAATAGGGAAAAAATAGTCTTTTCAGTAAGCGGTACTGAGAAACAGGCAGGAGATTTGGAATGAGGCTTTTTCATATTTGGAGTGTGTTGAGTTTGAGGTTCCAGAGGGAAAAGCAAGTGGAAAAGTATGCCAGGAAGTTGCAAGGTAAGATTCAAACTTGAAGAGAGGAGTCTGGGTCAGAAATACCCATCTTGGAGTCACTGGCATAGGAGTAGTAATTGAAGCCACAACGTTGTCAAAAGAGAAAATACAAAGAGGGAAAACAAAGGAGTGATCGTTGGCAACATCCATGTTTGAGGATCTGGAGGAGAGAGATATCAAGAAGTCCTTGATGAAACTTCTACAGCAGAGTACCCTGGAGAAGTAAGGCAGGAACAAGGATTCCATAGAATCTAAGGGCCACTGGTTTGGTAACTAAGGTTAATGTCACCCTTGGATCTTGAAGATTTGCTGGAATGGTCAAGGTAACATTCAGACGGCTGGGGAGTATGAAGCAAACGGGAAAGGAGGAAGTGGAGAGTATAGACCTGTCCAAAGTTTACATAGAACAGTGGCTTGAAGGAAAGGGAATTTATTGATGGGGAGGCAGAGCTTGTTTTAGACTAAAGGATCAAAGAGAGGGAGAGACTAAAGATGCAAGATAGTTGAAATAATACCCAGTCTTGGAAGAAGAGGGGCTAAGAAAGGAATGAGAACCCTAGATCTGGGGCGGGAAGGCCTTACCAAATAAGGAGAAAAAGATGTTTTTGTACCATTGTTTAAACAGTGAAAAACTGTGAATGACTTAAATATCATATAAAGACACATAGATATCGACAAAACCACAAGAATGGAGAGAGAGAGAATAATATTATAATATTATGCCATTTATAAATAAATACATTAGGTGTGTTTATATATTAGACAGTAGACTTTTTCTTACAATAAGTATTTTTTATTTTATTTTTTAAAGTTACAATAATATACCTCTGTGTAAATGAAACAAATAATACATTTGAGTTCATTCAAAATTCTCCACATTCCTCTAGCATGGTGTATATTCAAGACTTAACATAAAGCTATAATGCAAGACAGTGTGGTGGGCCTGTCCCGGTGGCTCACGGCTGTAATCCTAGCACTCTGGGAGGCTGAGGCAGGCTGATTGCTTGAGCTCAGGAGTTGGAGACAAGCCTGAGCAAGAGCGAGACCCCGTCTCTACTAAAAATAGAAAAATTAGCCAGGCATCAGGGCACGTGCCCGTAGTCCCAAGTACTTGGGAGGCTGAGGCAGGAGGATTGCTTGACCCCAGGAATTTGAGGTTGTGGTAAGCTATGATGACATCACTGCACTCTAGCCAGGGTGACAGAGCGAGACTCTGTCTCAAAAAAAAAAAAAAAAAGACAGTGTGGTATTGGTGAAAGAACAGAGAAATCAGTAAAACACAACAGAGAGCCCCAAAATTGATCCATACAAATAAAATAAACTGACCTTTGACAACAAAACAAAGGCAATTCAAGGGATAAAAGATAGCCTTTTCAATAAATGGTACTAGAATAAGTGGACATGCAAAATATGAGTCTAGACACAGACAGACCTTACACCTTTCACAAAAAAATCAACTCAAAATTGATCATAGACCCAAATGTAAAATGCAATGCTACAACTTCTAGGAGATAACATAAGAGTAAACCTAGGTGACCTTGGGTTTGGCAACAATTTCTTAGGTAAAATGACAAAATCCATGAAATAAATAATGAGTTGCACTTCATTAAAATTAAAAACTCTTGCTCTGTGAAAGACATTATTAAGAGAATGAAAAGACCAAATACAGACTGGGAGAAAATATTTGCAAAACATATCTGATAAAGGACTCATATCCAAAATATACAAAAGACACTTAAAACTCAACAATAACAGAATGAACAACACAATTTTTAAATGGACAAAAGATTTGAACAGACATCTCAACAATGTACACAGAAGGCAAGTAATCATATGAAAAGATGCTCATCTTCATATGTCACTAGGGAACTGCAAAATAAAACGGTGAGATACTATCACATACCTATGAAATGGCTAAAATCCAAAACACTGACAACACCAAATGTTGACAAGGATATGAAGCAACAAGAACTCTGCAAAATAGTACAGTCACTTAGGAATACAGTCTTGCAATTTCTTGTAAAGCTAAACATAGGCTTACCATACAATGCAGCAATTGCTCTCTCAGATATTTTCTCAAATGTGTTGATAACGCATGTGCACACAAAAACCTGCACACAGATGTTCAGAGCAGTTTTATTCATAATAGTCGAAAGTTGCAAGCAACCAAGATGCTCTTCAATAGGTGAATGGATAAACAAACTGTGGTACTCCTATAATGATGGAGTATTATTCAGCAATTAAAAAAATTAGTTATCAAGCTAAGAAAAGGCATGGGGTAACTTTAAATGTATACTGCTAAGTGAAAGCAGCCAGTCTGAAAAGGCTACATACTGTATGATTCCAACTACAGTATATGATATTCTGGAAAAGGCAAAATTATAGAAATAATAAAAAAGATCAGTGACTGCCAGGGGTCAGGTTGAGGAAGGAGGGATGAATAGGAGGAGCAGAGGGCATTTTTAGGACAGTGAGACCATTCTGTATGATACTGTAAGGGCAGCTATGTGACATTATATATTAAGCAAAACCCATAGAACTGTATAGTACAAAAACTGAAACCGTACGTAAACTATGGACTTTATTTAATAATAATGTATCAATATATTGGTTCATCAATCAGATGAGCCACACTAAAGCAAAATGTTAATAATAGGAGCACGGTGGGCATGGGGGGAGTATGTGGGATTTCTGTGTACTTTCTGCACAATATTTTTGCAAAGCTAAAATTTCTCTAAAAAATAGTGTCTTAAAAAAAGCAAAAAAAAGGGGGGCAAATATTTGTGGGATGATTAACGGATGAATGAATCAATCCTAATCGCTTTTTTCTTTTTTTATTGAGGTGAAATTCACACAACATAAAATTCATCATTTTAAAGTGTACATTTCAGTGACATTTAGTAATGAACTATAGAAACAATCCCTGAAAATACAGTTTTTACATTTAGTAAATGCACACTTTCGTGAGACCATCATCTCTATCTAGTTACAAAACATTTTCATTACCTCCAAAGGAAACCGCTTACCCACTGAGCAGTCTCTTCCCATTCCCCCTTTGCCCCCAGTTCCTGGCAACCACTAATTTCTATGGATCTAATTTCTATGCTATTTCTATGGATCTAGCTGTTCAGGATATTTCATATAAATCACATCATACACTATGTGATCTTTCACATAAAAGTCCAGAGTTAGGTTGTCTGGGGCTGGTATGGTGATTCTCCTTCTCAACGTCTTCATCCAACAAGGCTTTTTGCTGCTCATCACTCAGCTACCTGTAGGGTGTGGCCTTTACCGTCGCAGTTCAGGATGGCACCTAGAGCTCCAGCCATTACATCCATATTCTAATCAACAGACAGAGGAAGGGACAAAGAAGGGGTAAAGCGCAAATAACAATTGTCTTCTAAGGAATGTTCTCAGCGGCTGCCATATGGCACTTCTGCTTACACTTTTCATTGGCTTAGTCGCATGACACATCTAGCTAGAAGTTGAGGCTTGAATTAGTAGACTGTATTCTGTGAGGCCATGTGCTCAGTTACAAATCAGGGTTTCTGTCAGTAGGGAAAAAGAGGAGAATGAATATTTGGGGACAGCAAGCAGGGTCTTCCATACAGCCAACTTGTCAAGGCTGACCTCAAATTCTCACCTCTTGGTGGCATAAGACACATGGATTAATCCTGAAAACATGCTCCCAGAATCTGGGAGGAGAAGAAGAGATTCCCATTTCAAACAAACACTGCAGACAGGAGAAGGTGTTCAAGTGACCCCTACCATGGTGAATTCATGGAAGAGGGTGGATGGGATTGGGGGCTGGGATGGACTTGGGACTGAGCAGCTAATCCTCACAGCCAGCACCTCAGAGGAACAGCCCTGAAGGCAGGGTTCCTGCTGCTGAAAAGAGCAGGCAGGGATGAGACAGGAGTGAAGACAACTAAGAAGGGAAGGGCGGTTTCATTAGCTATGAGGAAGCAACTAGTCAGAAGTTGAAGGGAATGAACTAGGCTTTATCATAGAAACCAATGTTCTCAAATACATAGATTTAGATAAGAATTTGGAAAACAGAAAGAAGAAAAAGTATCAGCCATAGTTCTGATATCCCTATACCACTTTTGGAATATTTCTTTCTGGCCTCTTCTTTTCCTGTGAGAAGTATTTTGTTTTATTTTAAACATAGATACTGGAAACATACTAGATACATCATTTTG
The DNA here is from genome assembly GCA_023783475.1 of Daubentonia madagascariensis. Lineage (NCBI taxonomy): Eukaryota > Metazoa > Chordata > Mammalia > Primates > Daubentoniidae > Daubentonia > Daubentonia madagascariensis. The sequence continues at coordinate 9,920,753 of JAKFHU010002088.1, forward strand.
TACTCTGCCTTTTTCAGGTAACATTAACATAGGAGCATTTTTCATGTTATAACATTCTTTGTAGATGCCATATTGTGAACTGGTTAAGCATATGGGTTCCGAAGTGACTCTCTTTACAGCTTGAGTTCGTATCCTCGTGTGGGTGACACGGGTAAGCTACTTAACATCACTTTGCCTCATTTTCCTCATCTATAAAGTGGGAAGAAATAAACATGAGGACAATAATACCTACCTCATAGGGCTGTTCTGAGGAGTAAATGAGATAATTCATGCAAAATGAGCTAATAACAACACAATTAATGTAAGCTCTTATTATTTGTACATATAATTTTAATGGCTACATAAAATTCCAAGCAATGAACATCTTGTCATAACCATGTCCCTAGTATTGAGCACTTGGCTAATTATCAGTAAGGGGCTATTATAAAGTTTGAAGTATTTTAGTGCATTTATCTATTTTATAGTTAGGACTATTGCCTTAAAGAAATGTCTTAAGAGTCTTCATATATATATTTGACCATTTTGTTTAAGCTGGGTTGTGGGTATACAGGCATTCATCATCTTGTAATCTATATATAATTTTCTTTTAGTGTGTCTAAAATATTTCACTAAAAACTACACTCAGTGAAAAATAAGAAGAAAATCATTCAATAATCAAATGCTTGTGTACAAAAGTGTCAAGGAAGGAATCAAAGATTCTACTATTAAAATAAAATAAACAGCTTACATGAGAACTAGCTAAAAGACAAAGATGGGGCCTTCAAGGCTCTCCACACTCTGACCACAGCCACCTCCTGCTCGCTACACACCATTACTCACACCCTTTCACTCTGGCTAGAAGTTACACTCAAGGCTTCTAAAACATGTCCTGCATTTCTCCCGTCTGCTTCGTCACTTGATTTGTTTCCTCTCCTGCAACATGTTCTCTTCTCCATCTCAACCTGCCCAAATCCAATCCACTTTCCAAGGTTTGGTTCCACCTTTCCAAAATAACCCCTCCATGGTGTAGTCTCATAGCAGCAGCTGCAACTTGAATGGCATTACCAAAGCACAGTCATAAAGAATCCTTCATTTCATGCTCAGAGCAATTCTGTGAGGTAGGGAAGGGAAGGCAAGGCCTCATTCCTCCCATTTGGTCAGCCTGGGCCTAGAATCACAAACCCTCTTCACTCCACACCGTAGCCCTTGCTAGTGAGCGAAACACACAAAGAAAATACTTAGTACTCTTCTTGTTGGGACCTGGGGACCAACTGATGCTTAGTATTAATTTAAAAATGCAATACAAAGACAAAAAAGTGACAAAAGTAAACAAACAGATAAGACAGCGTAACTTAATAAATGATTGTTTAAAAGGAGGGAAAAGAGAGGAAAGGAAGGAAAGAAAATATGCTGATGTGCCAAGATCTGCATTTTCCCCGTGCCACGCAGATGGGATAAGGCAAGGTATGTGGCCATGCTGCCTTTCTTTGAGGGGAGGATAGGGGCTGGAAAGGTAGGACAATGACTCTCACAAACAGCACAGAGAGGTGTTAGATGCCTTCCCTGTAATGCATACTACACAGTTGCAATGTTTGTTCTAATTTCTAAAGAATGCCAGATCATAAGATTGGTTGTTAACATTCTAGACTTGGCACTAACACTGATTTTCTCTGAGATTTGGGAACATCTCAGTAGCTGTGTGCTTCAGTTTCTTCAATCATAAAATGGTGTTCTTATTCTGTTGGCCCCACCGTGGGTCACTATCCCACAGAGGAGCCCCATGCCCCACTTTTTCCTTACTAACAGAACCCCAGGTTTTGGAGACCACGTGCCTCAGAGCAGCTGAACCCCTTCTCAGTCCTCTGGGACTGAATCTGGACTTGGATAAGCCAACCATGGGAATTCCACTGCCTCTGCCAATGATTGGCTTGAGAATGGACACACGTCACGCGACTGTGGCCAATGAGAGGTGAAGGGAGGTAACACTTGGGGAGGAGGGCTTCTGGGAAAATTTGCCTTTGAACTTAAGAAGAGACAAAAGGAAGATGCTTTCTCTTCTGACGTTTGGGTGTGATACTTGAACCTGTGGCCATCTTGACCACTAGATGACAAATCTGAAAATAAAAGCCAAAGCGCTGATGCTGCAGAGAGGAAAGGTGGAAAATATCAAGTTGTTGATGACATCATTAAGGCAATAGACAAAATCTAACTATAAATATGCTCATCTAGTTAGATGATGGACTCAGGTAAATCACCTTGGAAGGCACACTTCAAGTCTTGTATCTCAAGCCCTGAATCATAGACTATCAATTCTTGCCCTAAACTTAGAGAATTTGAGAGCTAAAGCTGAAAAAGAATAGAAATACAAAGACAATTAAGAAATAAATCTAAATACACAGTATAAATACTTCTGTAATCAAGTGCACTGATAAAACTAGCTTTAAAAAATATAAAAATAAATAAATAATAATAAACAACTCTGATGATTTTTTTTTTTTTTTTTGAGACAGAGTCTTGCTTTGTCCCTCGTTTACAACTCAAACTCCTGGGCTCAAGTGATCCTCCTGCCCCAGCTTCATCCTCCTGACTCAGCCTCCTGAGTAGCTGGGACTATAGGTGCATGCCACCACGCCTGGCTAATTTTTCTATTTTTAGTACAGACAGGGTCTCACCCTTGCTCAGGCTGGTCTTGAACTCTGAGCTCAAGCTATCCTCTCACCTCGGCCTCCCAGAGTGCTAGGATTACAGGCGTGAACCACCACTCCCAACCTCTAATGACATTTTAAACAATAGTTCCCTTTTAGGTTATGCCACCAAATCAGAGAAAGAAAGCTGTAAAATGTCACGTGAGTCCCTAGATGAATGGACAAGCAACCTCTAAATCATAAGGCTGCTATTACAGACTGAATGTTTGTGTCTCTCCAAAATTCACATATTGATATCCTAATCCTCAGTGTGATAGTATTAGGAGATGGGACCTTTGGGAGGTAATTAGGTCATGAGGGTGGAGCCCTCATGAATGGGATTAGTACCCTTATAAGAAGAGACACACGAGAGCTCTCTCTCTCTCTCTTTCTCTCTTTCTCTCTTTTCTCTTCCCCCTTCCCTGCAGACTGTAGGACTGAGAAAGGCTTTTGATTTTTCATTTGTAAGATAAGATGAGTTTCTTCCTCAGAGTGTGTTGCAGCCAGACATAGTACTTCTCCTTAGCAGAGACTCTGCTATTCCAATCATACACACTGTCGTTGAGTTCAATGTGGAGATCCAGGAGTGGGCGTTTTCTGGAGGGAATAAGAAAGGCAAAATTTAATGCCATGCAAATATCAAAGAGAAGACAGATTGTCATTAGGGTGAAATGAGACAACAGATGTAAAAGTGCTTTGCAACAGTTCCTTTCTAAATGCTCCACAAGCACTCCATGAATGATCAAAACTAGCGCACAGGACTCTGGCCCAGTGGCCACTGTCCCCTCCATCAAGGAACAGCTGAGTTTCACTCTTGGAACACACCAGGCACATGATAACCCACCTGGATCATCTATGCAAATGCAGAATGGGTGTAAAAGGCCAATAATACCACTGGCCCATGGAGCACTGACCTTGGAAGCTGAGTCACTCCTGCTCTAGCCCTCCCCCTCCCACTGAGTCACTACTGAGGAGGTGGGGAGAGGTGGCTACGAGAGTTATTCCCGGGGTCCTCAGAGCTACAGCCCAGAGTGCATTGACAGGTGGCTCAGAAATATCACTCTAATTATAATTAGGGGGCAAGTAAATAAGGTCAGTTAATCTTATACTTAAGGTACATTGTGGCTTCATTCAGCTTAGATGAAAATCAGGACACTGATGTTTCCCTTAGAAAAGTATTCTTGCCAATAAACATAAAAAATTTTTATATAACAAAGACTTGCAGACCTGAACAGTCAGATACCACTTTTCACCTATCAAAATGTCAAAACTAGGGGAAATATAAGAGCATGCAGTGTTGGTGAGAATTCAGGGATGTGGTCACTCTCATATGAAGCTGATATGATCATCCCAGAGAACAATCTGGTAAGATGCATCCAATCTTGAAAAATGTATGTCCTTTGACTCAGTAATTCCACTTCTGGAAATTTCCCCCAAGAAAACAATTAAGTATAACCTGCAAAGATGTTTAATATTATACTTTCTTTGTGTGAAAGCAAAACACTATCCAACAATCAAAGATTGATCAAGTAAATTAAGCTACAGCCATATTATGGCCTACTGTGCACTGTACAAAAGATGCTGTAGAAATATGATTACTAACACGCAAAAATGTTTGTGATCTACCATTAAACGAACTAAAAGCTGGTTATGAAGTAATAGTAGATGATGATTCTATTTGGGCTTTAAAAACATACTTACATAGGATTTGTGGGTATCCAAAAAAAATATGGAAGGCAATACACCAAGATTTGGTTAATAGAAGTTGGTTTTAGTAATTGGGATTATAACCTCTTGTTATAGTCTACTTTTAGCACCTATATTTTATGACTTTCTGTAAAGAGTATGTATTACTTTTGTAATAAAAAAAAATTTCTTAATTTTGATGAAAAACATCCGAACTACAAGCTAACTAACACAAAGTGCTCATAAATTGTGCCAGGTCGATATTGTATTCCTCAGGCAACCCCAATGGTGAAGGAAAAATCCTTTTCTCTGAAGAGAAGGGCATCAAACATGGCAAAGTGGTAATCCCCATCTTGGTGGCAAGAAGATAAGCAAGTGGTCCAGGACTGGCCACCTCCTGAGTGGCTTACCTTTCTTGCCACAGTTTCTGGGAGAGGCACTGCAGGTACACAGATGGGGAGCTGGAGGACCGCTCCAGCAGGGACACGTCCGCTGTACACAGGCTCCAGAAGAAGTCAGCTTCCCGGTGAACCATGCTGGGCCCAGGCTTCTGTGCCTTAGATTCCACATTTCTCGCCACTGGCCCATCCACCTCCAGGAGGCTGCTGTCCTCCAGCTGGCCCTCTGACACTACATAGGTCTGAATAAAAAAGAGCTTTGGCTTCCCTACTAGAGAAGGGCATAAATCCCCCATGAACATCCTCCTGATCTGATGCAAGGGGAAGCCTGAGCGAGTCTGATCCACACCAAATACACTCTGGGAGGCTCCTCGGCTCACCAGGACACACACAAAGCTGTCGTAGTCTCGGTGTCGGGGCATACAGGCAACTCGGTGAAGAGTCCGGATTATATCGTCCATACTGAGATACAAGAAATGCTGGACTTCGTAGCCCAGGGATGTGAAGGTGTCTTGAAGAACCTCTGGAAGAACAAACAAACGTGGAAAACAATACTGGAGTGCGAAAAGCTCAAGAGGAACCAGGTAGGAATCCCAGCCATGGTTTAATCTCCATTATGTATCTACTTCTACTTTTGTGTACTATTTTGAGGGACCCGAGTCCTGGGCAGGAAGGATAGGATCCACCTGAAACATGAAAGATGTGACTTTCACATCCCAGGTCCCCACTTATGTCTGTTCCCTGCTACTTCACTGTCCCTGCCTAGTCCTACCACCACACCTGGCCACAGGCACAGACTGAGCCCACTCTAGGCCAGTCAACCCAAGGGAGAACAAAACCTCTTTCTCTTCAACCCAAACAAAGTTGGGGGATTTTTCAAAACGCTCTTTGTTAAAATAAAAGCACACACAAGTACATAGGAATGGATGCATTTGCAGAGTGCAGATCCAAATCTAGATGCAAATGGCTGCAGAAATGGTGGCACAGATCATATGTTCCCTCACCCCCCTGCTGTGGCCTGAGATGGAAGCCCTAGTCATGTCCATCTCTAGATTCCTCAGTTCCTCTTATGACCTGCTTCCCAGGGTGACCTCTGACGGAGCAGGGTGAGCCCTTGCCAAGATTCCCTATAGCGCCCCCAGAGAGTCTTCTTTTAGTTTCCAGGAATCCTGGATTGACTTTGCCTCAAGAGGCAGTGTAAGGTAGAAAGAGCAGACTTTATGTCAGACAAGTCTGCCTTCTAATGCTGATCTTACCATGTCTTAGGCTGTATGACCTTAAGAAAATAGAGCTGGGCATGGTGGCGCATGCCTGTAACTTGATTGGAATGTGGCAGAAGTGATAATATGTGAGCACCAAAGTTAGATCACAAAAACGATACAGCTTCCACCTGGCTCTTTCTCTCTTTTGAATGGCTCACTCTACGGGAAGCAGCTTTCATGTTGTGAGAATACTCAAGCAGTGCCTTGGAGGGGCCCACAAGAAGAACTGCGGCCTCCCACCAACAGCCAGACCAACTTCCCAGCCATGTGAGTGACCACCTTAGCGGTGGATCCTCCAATCCCAATTAAGCCTTCAGGTGACATCTGACCACAACCTCACTAGAGACTCTGGGCCAGAACAGCCCAGCTAAGCTGTTCCTAAATTCCTGACCCACAGAATCTGTGAGAGATACAATTAAATTAGCCACTAAATTTCAAGCCACTAAATTTTGGAGTGATTTGCACAGATGGTTAGACAAAAAATTCACCAGGTAAGTCCTTTGACCTCTCCTATCAGTATAAGGGAATGATAATCACCATTACTTAAGATGTAGTTAGGCTACTTATTTTACTCCTTCGCCCAGTCCACAATTAAGGGTGAAAAAAACGTATTATTATATCATACAATAATGAAGAGAGACCCAGGCACTAATATTCTTAAGCCTATAATCAGTAAGTATCATTATCAAGGAAATGGGGGACATGATTCACAGGTTGCTGATAACCTATTAAATCATGAGGGCACATGCCATCATAAGGTCTAAGTGTGGTAGAAATGGCCTGGGCACACTGTCCCCTAGACATTCCCGCTGAGGGTGTAGGCAAGGCTGCAATACCCAGTACCATGTCCAGGCTGAACAACAAGAGAACCTGGACTAGGACTCCAGTTCCCTCACTACTGTTTTATTCCAACCACTTTCTTTCAGAACTCACAGGTCTCTAATCATGGCGTATTCTCTCCTGTAGGGGACAGAAGCAAACAGGGAAACCGGACTCAAAGCCCTTTTGTTTACTTATCTCAGACTGGTTCACTTCCCTCAAAACCTTTGCTCTTCACTGATAAACGTCTTTCCTTATCAAAGTCCTTGAAAGAACGCTTCACCATGGCCTCCCTGCCCAGGCTGATATGCAGGGACCCGACAGAACAAATGCTGTTGTGCATTCTAGCTCCTTCCTTTATTGGGGCTCCCTGGAGGTTCTGGCTGGAGCAGTTCCTGTCACGTGGCAAGGCAAAAGGGGAACCCACCTCAGAATCACAAGATCTGAGTTTATGTCCCGGCTCCAACAACTCCTCCACCTCCTTCCTGGTCTTGGAAGAGGACTCAGCTACACCAGCAGATGGGCTAAGAAAGGGATGGGAATCTGAGGTCTGGGGCCGGAAATCCTTATCTGATAGAACAGGAGAAAAACAACTAAAGCTGGAGGTGAAGTCAAAAACTATGCAGAGTCCCAAATGCCAAGAATAACTCCAAGAACAACACCAAATCTGGATTGGCCCCAGACCAAGACAGAGCACCCCTTAAATATCCCTGTGGTGAGACAGTCACTCCATAGACACAGCCTGAAGACATCACAGCTGACATTTCCCATGAATGTCACATTTTCCCTCTATTAGATAGTGAGGTGGGGTGGGGAGGGATGCTAGCTGAAACTTGCAACTTTCTTTCTTAGGCCAGCAAGAACATGCATACAGCCCAGTCCAATTTACAGGATCCAAAAGATGATGACAATGTGACTTTGAGTAAGTTGCAGCCTCAGTTTATTCATCTATAAAATGGGATTAATACTAATACCTAAACCATGTTCTTAAAAAAAGTGACTGCGGCCCAGGCACAGTGTCTTACACCTGTAATTCTAGCACTTTGGGAGGCTGAGGCAGGAGGATCGCTTGAGCCCAGAAGTTCAAGACCAGTGTGAGCAAAATAGTGAGACCCTGTCTCTACGAAAAAATAGAAAAATCAGCCAGGCATGGTGGCAAACACCTGTAGCACCAGCTACTCAGGAGGGTGAGGCGGGAGGATCACTTGAGGCCAAGAGTTTGAGGTTGCACTGAGCTATAATCACACCACTGCACTCTAGCCCAGGTAGCAGAGCAAGACCTTTGTTTCCAAAAAAAAAAAAAAGTGGCTGTGAGGATCCAATGAGATTTTTGTAAAGAAGATTTGCAAACTGTGTTTATTCAAATGTAAGATATTAATTTTAAAGGAAATAAAGGCAGCCATTTCAAACTACAAATCACCAAGTCTGCAGCACATTTCTCTCATGGAATCTACCTCAAAGGACCCAGAGGGAGGTCTCTATATTCTAAACTAAAATGGGCTCAGAGCAGACAGATTCCACATCCTGTGTATGTCTTGCCCTTGAACACAAATAGGGGAAGAAAATCTTGGGGGCTAAGTTTGGAAAATAAAACTTCAACAAATTGTAGAAGTCCCACTTCTCCTTCTACCCACCGCGGAAACCCCACACCCAATCCAGCCATATCTCTGTAAGTTTCAACTGTTCTTTAGAACTTCTTGAAATGATGGGCGATTTCTTCTGGCCTTGGAGTTAGTACAGTGCTGTTCGTGAAAGCCTATTCACAGGTTTGGGGACTACAGAGATAAATCAAAAAACTAAATGCAGTAAAATGTCATGACCTCATTAATTTAGAATTTGTTTTGATCTAAATGAGGGCACTTTTATCTTGACACTTTCTATGAAAAGGCTCCATTAAATAAATGTATAGAATAAATGAGAAATAGGGAATGCCTCACCAGTGGATTTACAATCACTTATTGAGTATTCTAATTATCCCAGTGCTAATTACTACGGAGCACAGGAGCAGGACACAAGATGGGCTGGACATTCCTAGTGGAAAAGGAAGTTCTAAGGCCAAACGTGTATGGGAAATGCAAGGGAGACAAGGCTAAAATAGGGTTTTTTTAAAGGAAGCCTTCTTGAAGTCTTTAATAGGTCAATATGCATAGCAAATCTCTGAGAGGGAAATAAACCAGGCGGCACTTCTCAAATTTACTTGAACCCAAAGCTTCTGTTTTGGTTTTACAAAGTTCCCCTTATTGCTTTACAGAAATACTGCAACAAGGGAATAGAGAACAAGTATACAGTGTAGTTCCTGTTCTTCAAGGAGCTTATAATCTTGTCGTGAAAGAAAACCTTACAAAAGTGCATAAAACAATGATTAAAATGTCACACAGTACAGCTGGATTTTAGGAGAAATAGGTGGTCAGAGAAGGGAAGACGGTCTGAGACACTGGAGAGGGCATTGTAGAAAAGGTATAATTTAAGCTGGGGCCTGAAAACACAGGGTCAAGGAAAGGCACCCCAGGTGGGGAATTCTGGCAAACAAAGGCACAGAGAGAAGAATGAGCTAGGAGGCGGGCAGCAGGCAGCCTGAATAAACCCAACTTTCCTCTGTTTACTTAGGCCAGTCGGGGGTTTCACTGGACCATCCACATACTCTCAAAATTATAGACTACTTCATAAAGCACAAATGATAACTAGTATATCCTTCTTGACTAGCTTTTCTTTTTTGAGACAGGGTCTTGCTCTGTTGCCCAGACTAGAGTGCAGTGGCATCATCATAGCTCACTGCAACCTCAAACTCCTGGGCTCAAGCAATCCTCCTGCCTCAGTCTCCCAACTAGCTAGGACTAGAGGTGCACGCCACCACGCCTGGCTAATTTTTTTATTTTTTTATTTTTTGTAGTGACAGTGTCTTGCTAGGTTGCCCAGGCTGGTCTTGAACTCCTGGCCTCAAGCAATCCTCCCGCCTCAACCTCCCAAAGTGCTGGGATTACAGGCATGAGCCACTGTGCCTGGCCTGGATTAGCTTTACTTAGGAGAAAACAGTACCAATAATAAACATGTCAATTGCATGTCAAGAGAGGTCCTGGAGTACCCCAGGCAGCCTAAAAGTACTTTGTTCATATATCTACAACCCCTTATCCCCAATCTCAGTACCCCAAAAGCTCTGAAAACTTTGAGTTCTTTTCCCCAACTCATTTTGTTGCAAAACCTTTCCTGAACTCATGAGGGGCTATTTACAGTCTTTATTTATCCCACTTAGTGTGAACATCCATTCATTTTGCTACAGAAATATTAATGTACATATTTGATTAAGGGGTGCTACCCTAGACCTCACTGGAGTGTTTTATAAATTACAGTATATGCAGCATATACTTTCTAAACCATTAAAACTTCTAAATTCTGAAATACAAGGGCTTCCAATAAGGGATTGTGGACCTATAATTCTTATATAAATGCTAGATTTATGCTATCTGTAAAATAAGGTTTTGCTATGTAGTACAGCCTCTGAGTGACTCTGATTTAAAGGGAAATTTCATTTATGATGCTAGGTTTTCAAATGAATGACTTCTTAGTCTTAGAGGGTGGGAATGCCCTGAAAAAAACTGCCTCATCACAGACTCCTGGTCTTTTTCCCCAGGATGAAGCCATCTTTAATAGTAGATTAATCCCACAAGAGCAAGAAAGGGAAGCTCCATTTCCTTGGTACTCAAGTTGCCCAGAAGCAAGTGGTTGCTGCTCCACCTGAATGAAGCACCCATCCACCATCTCAGATGTCACTTACCACTTGTTTTCATAGCTCATGTGTAGAGGCTGCAGTGGCTGCTCCAATTCCCCTTGCTGAGATTTTCCTACAAATGTTACTACAGGAAAATGCAACTGATTCAGGTCACTGCCTATTCTATTAAAAGAAAAGGGGTAAAGGAGGCCAGGTAATTCGCAGAAGCAACCAAGCTCAAGTCAGTATCTACACCCTCGAAACATCTACACCCTCTACTCCTGGCTTCCATCATTCCTGTCGCCCTGTTAGAAGAGGAAGTTTACTTATGCAAGATCTATAAGGGACATTTGCAGCGTCTGCTAGAAAAGTCTAAGTCTCAGCCTGGTTAAAAAGCACAGAAAAATTTCCAAGCTTTTCAGAAAGAGCAGGGGAGAAAAGAGAAGGGAAAAAATACTTCCTCCTGAGATCTGCAAACACCATCTTTTATTCAGGAGCCTAAAAAACAGCTGGAGCTTTAGGCCAAGCTCCAAAATCCATCTATCAGTGATGTGAGACATTTGCTCCTACATTCCTAACAAGATCCAAAGGTCTGGCACTTAGACAGCCCTTCAGGGCCTAGCACAGATCTAGATTTGCTAGGTCACTGACACAGATGACACAACACCAAAGACTTATTTTTTAATTCTACCAAACTGAGATAATTAGCCCCAAATACCTAAGCATTTATTTCTACCTCAAAAGGATTACTGACCTCTATAAGGATTCTTCCCAAGAATGAGCCACAAAAGAATAACCTTATCATTGTTCACCATGTGGCTCTGAGACCAGATTATACCTCATTGACTTAATATTTGCCTCACACAGGGCCAGGCATGGTGCTTTGCACATAGTAGGTGCTCAACAAACATTTATTAGACAAAGAAAGAAATAAAACTATAAATAGTTGGCATACTTGCATACTCTTTGGATAAAAGTCTGGTTTTTTGAGGACAGAGGAAAAGATAGGTAGAAGACAGTCTGTTAAACTCAAAAGATAAAAAGGAATGGTTTTATAATAGAAACACAATGACACTAGGAAAGCTTATTCCTTCACTCCTTCACCCAACAAATATTTACTGAGCACCTATGTACCAGGCCCTATTTCAGGGAGTGGAGACACATAGCAAAAGAGATGGATAAACTCCCCCATCTTTGTGGAATTTACATTAAAGCAAAGGAACTGGCTGGGCGCTGTGGCTCATACTTGTAATCCCAGCACCCTGGGAGGCTGAAGCGAGAGGATCGCTTGAGCTCAGAAGTTCGAGACCAGCTTGAGCAAGAGTGAGACCCCATCTCTATTAAAAATAGAAAAATTAGGTAGGCATGGTGGTGCACACCTGTAGTCCCAGCTACTCGGGAGGCTGAGGCAGGAGGATCGCTTGAGCCTAGGAGTTTGAGGTTGCAGTGAGCTATGATGACGCCACTGCACTCTACTCAGGGTGACAGAGCAAGACTCTGTCTCCAAAAACATAAATAAATAAATAATAAAGCAAAGGAGCTAAAAGCATAGCCTTTGGAAACCAGCTTCGAATCCAGCGCTATTAGTACTAGGAGAGGTAGGAAGGTCATTCACTGCTCAGCTTGCTCACTTTTTTCTTTTCTTTTTTTTTTTTTTGAGACAGAGTCTCATTCTGTTGCCCTGGGAGAGTGCAGTGGAATCACTGTAGCTCACTGCAGCCTCAAACTCCTGGGCTCAAGTGATCCTCTTCCCTCAGCCTACCGAGTAGCTGGGACTACAGGTGCGTGCCACCACAGCTGGGTAATTTTTCTATTTTTAGTAGAGACGGGGTATCGCTTTTGCTCAGGCTGGTCTCGAACTCCTGAGCTCAAACAATCTGCCCGCCTCCCGCTTCAGCCTCCCAGAGTGCTAGGATTACAGGCGTGAGCCACTGCACCGGGCCAGCTTGTCCACCTTGCAAATGGAGATAATAGTACCTACCTTACAGTATTATTTATGAGGATTAAGTGAGACTCCATATAAAGTAATTAGCAAAGTACCTAGCACCTAGTAGATTTTTAATAAATTATATACTCTGATCACTACCACACCCAAATTAGTCCCATCGTGTTCCTGTTCGTTTCTTTCAGAACCCTTATTTCAGCTGGCAATTATCTTGCCTGCTTGTTTATTATCTGACTCCTGCACTCCTCCCAAATGTTCAACGTTAACCAGATGGCAAAGTTAATTAGACAGAGGAAACCCCACATACCCTCTCTATATGAAGCCCCTTACTGCTGACCAGAGGGAAAAGAAGAAATGAAGGGTGCTGTACCTAATAGCGACTACTTTCCACCAAAGCAGGATTCCAGGCTGAGAGTCCTCAGGGAGAAATCACCAGGAGGGCAGTGGGAAAATGAAGAGCTGGAGGCCTACGGAGATGGTGAGAGAAGAGAGACCGAGTCTCCCACTTCATAATAATTAAGGTTCTCCTGCTGCTCTGAGTCTCAGCCTGGTGTGTAAGTGGATTTTCGACCTCTCATCTGATGAAAACCACCACACAACGGGAGTAAAAGTGTGCTATCTTGTTTCTTACCTGTTGAGTAGCCACCTGAGCCCAGGGGGTTTTATAAGTGGCTTCAAGCCCAGTTGCTGGTTTTGTCCCCAGAGACAGAGAAGGCTTGAGTCAAAGAACCCTGATTCTCTGGGCAAGAGCAGGGTTGAGCATCCTGGGGTATGCTCTAATGGCCCAGGCCTGCTCCTGTCCAGCACTCCACCATTGAGATGTTGACCTTGAAAGGACTATACCTGACCAGGAGGACCTGCTGCCTGGAGCCACTATTCTGATTCTTGGGGCTCACATGCAGACCCCCAGCAGCCATAGAGCAGGAAACATGTACCAGCATACTAGAATGCAATACCTGCTCACACCTCAGGCATGATGCCCCAGGCTCTACCTCCAACTCTACCTTCCTCTTCCATCTTTCTCTCTTGGGTCCCTGCCCTCCTGCGCTCCAGCTTTTGTGCTTAGATTCTCCTCGGCCAAGCCCATTCAGACTGATGACTGGTAGGAGTGGTCTTCCCAGCTTTCCACCTGCGTGTTTCCCCAAGAAGTTGCCCCCTCCCCGGTGATCGCCTCCATTCTGGCCTGCCACCACCTGTGGGGATGTGCCCCACTCAGCCTTGGGCCCAGAGCAGGCCTCAGGCCTTTAGTTCCCTGGTCCCTCTCTCGTCTGAGATCAGGCTCTGTGTAAATGCACAAAAACATGGCAAGTCTCGCTTAGTGGTTTATAACTAAAATAAACAGGCCAGGCACGGCGGCTCACACCTGTAATCCCAGCGCTTTGGGAGGCCGAGGTGGGACGATCCCTTGAGGCCAGGAATTTGAGATCAGCCTGAGCAACACAATGAGATTCTGTCTCATTGTGACGGAAATTTTAAAAAAATTAGCCAGGGGTGGTGGTGCACACTTGTAGTCCCAGCTACTCAGGAGGCTGAAACAGCGGGATCACTTCAGCCCGGGAGTTTGAGGCTACAGTGAGCTACAGTCACACCACCACACTCAAGCCTGGGTGACAGAGCGAGACCCTGCCTCTAAAAATAATTAATTAATTAAAATTAAATTAAGTGAGAAAAATGAGAATGGAATGAGAATGGAATGTTAGTTGGCATTTAGCACATGCCTACAATGTGCCAGGCACTGTGCTAAGTTCTTTTCAAGTATGAACTCACTCACTGCACCCAACCAGCCTGTGAGGTAGGTCCTGTTGTTAACCCACTTTACAGAAGAGAAACTGAGCCTTGAAAAGGCTAGGGAAGTTGCCCAAGGTCACAAGCTAGAACCTGGCAGAGCCATGATTCAAACCCATGCAGTCGTATTCCAGGGCTCAACTCTGCCCATACTCCTCTAATGCAGAAAAATACAAATATGCATTCAGTCCCTGCCTGCAAGAGGCCCACAACCCAGCAAGGGAAACAAGCACAGACACTGGGTTTTAGCCACAAAAATCTTACGTTTTTCTTTTTTTTATTTTTTTTTCCTTTTTTTTTGAGATTGCGGGACTTGAAAAATCTTAGTTTTTCTATTCACAGGAGGTCATAGCTTTTTCTGTATGATTCTCTTAAACAACAGGTAAACGTACAACTTGTACAGTTGAGAAATTTTCTGCTGATGAATGAAACAAAACTGACTATGACCAAAAGTAGAGGACAAATCGCAAAATCTCTTTTAAAACTGGAAGTGACTCATTAAGAAAATACTTTCTCATTCTTATATGGTACTAATGGCTAAAAAGGAAAGGACACTTATCTACAGCTGAGGAGACAGCATTTCTCATATCTAACCAAAAATAGGACATGAGAAAGCCAGATCATGTCTGAAATCCTGGGAAATTCAGTCTCGTATTTGCTAATTTGACCTTCTCTCAGACTCTCTACTCGTAAAGCTCCCCATGGTAACATTCTAAGTGAGCCTAAAAAATAGTTCTGACTCATTCTAAGAGAATGTTGAAAAGCTGTAAACTGGAAATGTAATGATCAGTCCTCTCAAGGAAGAGAGAAATAATTAAACAGAATGTTATCCCGCTTATCTAGGCTCTTCTCATTGTCTTGTGATGCATCACCAATGATTCAGTTTGAGTCAGGCATCCAACAACAACCGAGCAAAAGAATCAATTTGGATCCAAATGATGGTGACACACATGCGGAACAGACTCAGGCCAACCCCCAAAGGAAAGGGCAGCAGAACTAAGTGACACATTGTTAGGACAGTGGCCAAGGCTCTCTACGTGAATACACATTTATCATACTTTCAACTTTCTGCAGGAAAGCTTTTGTGGTCTATCTAAGGTGAGATGATAGGGCACCTGATAATATCTGGAGCCAGCATGCCTTCCACTACTATAAATGTCCCTCTGGGTCCCAGGACTCCTCCCTGCCACAGAATCCAAGACAGAAAGGCAAGCTAAAGCTCACCAACTTTCACAAATTATGCCTTTGTGCCAGAAACAATGCTACGTGTTCCCTAAATCCATTTCATTTTCCTCCTGACACACAGCTAGACTAATTTCTCCACTTCTACTACATTTAGGCGGGGCTGCATGACGAAGTTCTGACCCATGGAATGGGGAGGAAATGATGCACATCACTTTCAGGCCTGGTCTCTAAAATCTCTTATGAGATCCTCTATGCACTCTCTCTTCTTTCATCCACTAGCCAGATGCAGAGGACCCTGAAGAAAACTCCAAGACCTCAGAAGATGATGGAGCCATTGAATGACCACAGGGAACAAAGCTCCCCCAGCCCAATCTACCCTAGACTGCGACATGAGTGAGAAACAAGCCTCCACTGTGTTGAACCACAGATTCTCACAGTGGTTTATTACAGCAGCTAGTGATGATCACTCTGATGAATACCACTTGCCTATGCCATGATCACACTGTAGGGCACCAGTTAATCTGCAGCTTCCACACCTACCTGCATCATTGCCAATGCAATCGATTATCAGGCAGACTCCTAGGGGCTTGCTTTGCATCCTGTATCTCTCTTCAGGTATGTGCTAGAAAGGAAGGCAGGCATTATTAAAGACTCCAGGTACTGCTCTGTTCCTATAAGGTCCCATCCATACTGTCTCTTCTTTTGGATTTCCTTAAGCATCCCTTGGACAGGTGAGTCACTCAGTAGACACAGCCTGAAGTTTCCCATCACAGCTGACATTTCCCATTAATATCAATTTTTTCCCTCTATTGGGGTAATGTCTTAAGGCAAGGTATTTCAGTTTTTATTTAATTTTAATGAAAATTGCAGCTTCTTTACCCATGTCTTCACTTAGCAGAATAAAGAGAATTTGAAACTGAGAGAAAAGACAAGTCTTATGTCTCCACAGTAACCTGAAGGTATACAAGTGATATCTTTCCAAACCAGTACAAAAAGAGGCCTTCTATTGCCTCTTCTTACAGAGAAGAGATATCAGCCTAAGAAAAAGCCAAAAGAAGTCAAGGTACAGTGAAGTGTCACTGCCTACTTCTATGTGCAGTAGTCACTCAACTGAGACAAGAGGTGCCACTTTGGAATTACCCTGCATTCCAAAGTTCATTAACGCAATCCACATTAACGTCTTTCTCCTTGCTACACCCAGGGTATCCTCTTAAATGAGTTCTCAGAAGAACACTCTCAGCATCCCATTGTCACAAAGAATTCTTAATGGACAGACATTTTTTAAAGAAATCAGTGTTCTCTATACATACTGTGCATACAATACCAAATCAGATCATTTATTCTGTACCTGAGGCAAAAAAACTCCCGATTCCTGAATGGAAGTCTTCATCGGTTGCCCTGGGGAGTGAGAGAGAGAAATCATTTACAAAGCTGAAAGAGAACTGAGTCCACCCCCACACTGGCTGAGTTTCTTTATATCACAACTATTCTCTTCCTCTATTTTCTTCAACTATCTCTTCTTTCCCCAGCTAAACTCAGTCCCAAGGTTCCAATCTTGCACTGACAAACCTGACTGATAAGAAAACACAAGTCCCTGTACTACACAGGGGCTATGTAGAAAAGCTGTTTAAATAGCAAGTGAAAGAAGGCTCCCCACTATCCCTCTCTAAGTGTGGCCCAGGTGGCTGGTGGGTTTTTAACCCAGTAGGGAGAATCTAATAACCCCACCACCTAACAATATTGATAGCTTTTTTATCTGTGCTGAAACTGTTGTCAACACCTAAAGAGAACAGCCTTTGAAAGGGAAAGCTTACGTGTGTTTGCTAGTTATAGAACAGATGGCCATGTTTTCAAAGTCCAGTGATACTGAGAGATCATAAAATAAAATGTCAATGTCAAGATAGGGGACAGTGAGCCTGGCAAATGTAGATGAGCGTAAAGTAAATTTCTAGATAAATATGACTTGATTAGACCAGGGAGGTAGAAGAACCACCAGTTTTGAAGCCATAAAGGGGCCAGCTCAAATCCTAGCATTATCACTGATGAGGTCTGTGATCTTGGACAAGTTACTTCCTTGAGTCTCAGGGGTTTATTAATCTCTAAACTAAATACAGTAGTTCCCCCGTATCCATATGTTCCAAGACCCCCAGTATATGCCTGAAACCGTGGGTAGTACCAAAGAGCACACATATATAAAATGTTTTTTCCTATATATGTATACTTATAATAAAGTTTAATTTATAAATTAGGCAACTAATTAGAGATTAACAACTAATAATAAAATAGAACAATTATAATAATATATGGTAATAAAATTTATGTGAATGTGCTCTCTCTCTCAATATCCTATTGTGCTGTACTCATCTGTTATCTGACTACGGTTAACTATGGGTAACGAAAACCACAGAATGCGAAACTTTGGATAAGGTGAGACTATTGAATACTAATATCTACCTTAGAAGACTGTTGCAAAATGAGAAATAATGTTTAAAGACAGGCAAAGAAAATGTCAGTATTGGTAAGGTTTGAGGGAAATGAGCAGTTTCAAATGCTAACACTAAGTTGAAACAGTCTTTTTAAAAGACAACTAACTGGCAATATCCTTTAAGCCAACATTCTGCTTCTAGAAATTTATCCTAAGGAAATAATAGAACATGAGTGCAAAAACGTATGTCAAAGAATACCAATGAGTTTTAATTCCTATGCAAATCTACCAGGTCTCCTATTTTCCCTTTAGCCTTCAGAATGCTAATTCTCACCACAGTGTTTTAAGAAACATGCTGTCACTTCAAGAATTAATTTGCTTCTTAATAGCTTTTGCCGGAGAACAGAATATTAGATAGAGAATGACAGGCATGAGCTTCACCATGTGGCCAATGTGGGCAAAATGTTTCTCAGTTTCCAGGTACACACAGACAGCATGTAGGCTGAGCCATAAGACATCAGGAAAGGGCCTGCCACACAAAGAAGGCCACTGCCCTACTCAAAACATCCATGATCCCCCACTGTACACAGGACAAATTCCAAGCCCCTGGAATAAGACTGAAGCCCTCCATGGCAGTCCACCAATCCCAGCTTCCTGGAGTTCTAAAGTACAACCATCTGCTTCACCAGTGTAAGATTGAGTCTCAGCCCTCACTTAAAGGAGGACTCAGACAAGAAAAAGAAATAAACTTTTTAAAAGTGATGTTATGGGACCAAGTGCTGATGTTTTAAGAAAGAAGACAGAGATTGATCATACAGGTTGAAATGATCAGGTTTTTTAACTGTATTTTTTCTTTCTTTCTTAGGGGAAAGGGGATATCATCCATAGAGTATCCAGATTTATTAAATGGGCTATAAAACCCATTTATAAACCTATTTAACCTTTCTTCTTCCTGCCTCTAGCTATTTGGTTTACAATGGTTCATTATCATGGCTGGAATAAAGTTTAACATGACATAGTTTTTAGCTTCATTTCAGGCATAAATTTCACATCTCTTAAAAATATAGCCAAGAGGATGAAGCTGATGGAGTAAGATGGTGTTCAAACTTAAATAAGTTAATGCCAATGAATACATTTTAAGATTTTAACTGCTTTTTATTTTAGGAGCTTATTTAGAATATGTAGACAAAGGAAATGTCCAACTCTAAAAATGCAACATTTTGTACTTAAATTAACAAGCATTTATAAAGAATGAATATGAAAAAAAGTTGATCTTACTTTGAATGCTATGTTGTTCCACAAATCTTTGTTCTTTACTTCTCCCATTCTGGAGCTTTAAACATAAAAAATAAGGTCATACTCCCTGTTAGTCTTTTCAGAGGTACACTATATATTACACCTCTTTAAATATCTCAATAGGATTCTTACCCAGGAAAAAAATTAAAATATCACCTTCACAGTTAAATTACCTAAAAAAGAATAGCAGGAGCTGTTAACTCCATAAATCCCACATTATATTTACAAAGAACAAGGCAATTCTTCTTTTAAACAGTGAAAATGTAAGGAAAGTATAAATACGCTAAACTAGCATATTAGAATATTTCAAAACAGCTCAATAAAACCAGCTGTTATAGTATAGTATAGTAGCTATAATAGCTCCAAGTTAGAATAAACTGTTAGAACATGAGATTGACATTCAACCTGTTCCTTTAACACAGGGGCAAAGTACAGTATGGTTAAGAGTGGGAGTTCTGGGCCAGACAAACCTGGCTATGAATCCTCTGCCACTTACTAGCTCTGTAACCTTGAGCAAGTTATTTAACCTCTCTGTTTCTTCATCTGAAAAATGAGGCTAATAATAGCACCTACCTTATAGATTTTTTCTGAAGATTAAATGTACACGAAGCACTCAGTGCAGTGCCAAGCACATGGAAGTATGTAACAAATGTCCAGTTATTGCTTTTCTATAATTGCCTAGCTACACCTAAGCCACATGTGGGCCTGGTTCTTGATAATCAAGAATTCTTTATAAACCACTTCTGAGAGCGAGAGTGAGATTAATCAGAGAATGAAAGATTGAACCGACCCTTTCTCTTCTCAGATGACAGGTCCTGTATTAGGTACACATACCACATACTGTCAACCATCTGATATGCTCAGCTTTCAAATGACAGTTCTCTTCTGAAGCTATCCTAGCCAAAAGAGAGAAGTACACTATCCGTTAAGCTGTGTCTGTATCTAAGTCTGTGTGTTTAAATTAAAGAAAAACATATGTTACTTTTTTCACTAATAATCAGTGACTTAGCCAGAAGCTAATGACAGCAGATAGAAATTGGTCTCCCACATGAATGTGTATTCACTTTTATATATTATTAGACAGAAATAGCTTCAAATCAAAGCTGGATTTTAAAAGCATTATATTGCAGTCACACAACTTTTTTATTCTACAACATCTTGATATCCTGTATCATTTAATGCCACTGTAATTTTTGAAGCACTTCTGCAGCATTTTTTTTTTGGGGACAGAGTCTCACTCCGTCACCTGGCTAGAGAGCAGTGGCATCATCATAGCTCACTGCAACCTCAAACTCCTGGGCTCAAGCGATCCTCCTGCCTCAGCCTCCTGAGTAGCTGGGACTACAGACATGTGCCACCATACCCAGCTAATTTTTTCTATTTTTTGTAAAGATAGGGTCTCACTCTTGCTCAGGTGGGTCTCCAACTCCTGAGCTCAAGTGATCCTCCCACCTGGGCCTCCCAAAGTGCTAGGATTACAGGCGTGAGCCACCGCATCTGGTCCACTTCTGCAGCCTTGTATGAGTTAACATCTAGGTATTCGGCTCCTAAATCCTGTGAGAAAGTCACTGAACTCATTTGCCATAGTGCCTGCTAGTAAACGAATGGACGAATGTTCAGGGTCACATATTAAATATAGCAAATTTAAGAAGATGGATACACAAATCATACGGGTTCCAACAGGCTACATAGCAATAAATATGCTTACTTTCATTTAAAAAATAGAAACATAATAATAGAAATATGGCAGGTTTTTAACTAAGAATGACAGTATAATTTATATTAGACAATAGCAGAGAAATCTCAGAAAATCTAGATCTGAATCCTAAATCTACTTTGTCTCATGATTTGGTATAGAGACTCACAAGGACAACAGGAAGCATATTTGGCTCTTTAAAAAATGAAAGATACATCTAAGCTATAGCATGACTAGTAAATAGTTTATTAGGTATATTACAGTGTAGTAGAAGGAATATGGACTGTGCCCACCTCTGCCAGTATTTGGAGGTGGACAATTACTTAATATTCCTTAGGCCTAAGTTTCCTTATTTTGTTCAGTGAGGGGGTTGCACAATATAATCCTTAACATCCATTTTAGCTCGAAATTCTTCTATTGCTCAGTGGTATCCCTTACAGCTCATATTTTCCATGAAACCATTTATACTACAGGAGTAGTTAATGTTTTCCTTGCATACTTTTATGAAAGTATTTGTAATTTAACCATAAAATTGAACTCTGGTCTAAATCCTCACTATAACTCCACCTACCTTTATAAAGGGCTGAGGATATTACACCAAGATTTAACGTCTCAAGATAAAAGATTAACCAAAGAACAATTCTGATGATACCTGTACTACCTACTACTAACAAAACACCCATAAGTGACTATGTGATATTTATGTTCATGAACCAAAAAAAAAAACCAAAACTTTTATTTCATCACTAAATAACAAAAAAACTTTTGCTGAAATCATTAAAATGAGCTCAGTAAAAAGACAAATGCACAGAGAAGTAAGTACAAGGATATTTATTTGGTCCCATTGTTTGTAATAACAAAAGATTGGAAACAATTTAAATGTACATTAACAAGAAAGGGCTAAACACATTATACAACTGGAAAACAGAACCATGTGTAATGATTCAAAATAATGATTAAATAGAGGTAGTTCCTTATTAATCATATGGAACAACTTCTAAAAATTTTCAGATCAAGACAATGGACAGAGTATGCTATCATTTGTACAAGAGAAAAAAACAAAAAACATGTGCATCTCTGGATAGTTACAGAAGGAACTAGTTAACAACAAGCTTCTTCTGGGGAAAGGAACTGGGGGGTCAGTATTATAGGGGTTGGAAGAAACATATTTTTATAACCACTTTTAACACATTTTGAATTTTTTGTCCATAGGCATGTCCTATCTATTTTTATTTTAAAAGTTCCATGTTAAAAGGAACAAATGAACAATGAAAAATATGCCCAACCGTATACATAGACACACATGCAAACACACCAAAAGTAGCTGTTTTGGGGTAGTGGGATATAGATGATTTATTTTTCTCCTTTTATACTTCCTTGCACTCTCCAAATAGATCAATGAACATGTATTAGCTTTGTAATTATAAGAAGTTACACATACTTTTAAAACAAATACATATTTCTATCATAATTTTTTCAGATACTAAGGCAAAGCTGTGAGAATATGTATTTTTTATCAAAGCTCTGAAACTGTTTCACGCTGGA
The DNA here is from genome assembly GCA_023783475.1 of Daubentonia madagascariensis. NCBI lineage: Eukaryota > Metazoa > Chordata > Mammalia > Primates > Daubentoniidae > Daubentonia > Daubentonia madagascariensis. The sequence continues at coordinate 9,943,164 of JAKFHU010002088.1, forward strand.
ATTCCATACATTTGCTCCAGACTCACCCTGAAGTTATAGGAAGGATCCTTGAGACTCAAGTTTGTGAGAGATGTTTGGAGAGCATTCTTGTAACTTATCCCTGCTCCGTGAGCTATAAAAGCAGAAGAGAGGTACTGAGTTAAGATTTATAAATTGTTATCAAATAAATCTTCAACAATGGCTCAGTCCCAGGTCAATCACCATCTTTCAAAATACCCTAAACTTTCCAGCCACCTTACTGAATTCAAAATATCACATCAGATGACTCTTCCACCAACCATCATTAAGAATGGACTAAAAATGCTACTCCTGTTCTTAATCTTAGATCAGTCATTTAGAGTGCGTGGGGGTGGAGGAGTGCTCTGTAGGTCAGTGGGTCTCAGCCATGCCCTTTCGGCTGTGACACTGTGGTGGCAATGAACTGTCAACAGAGCCAACACTGAGGCTGAGGCTCAAAAGCAATGGGGGATGGGGGGTTTAGGGGAGAAGGCTGATGAGTCTGGTCCCCTTTATCAAGGGAGAAATTGAAGGTGCCCTTTTCCATGAAGAGGTTTTGTAAAACTTGGGACACACTCAGGGCCACTCTCGGATCCCAGTAACATTATCCAGAGTTGGATGGTGGTTGTCAGGCCAAATACTAGACCCAGGCAGTAGGGTTCAGCGTATGCTCAAAAGCCCTAAATGTCCACAGCTCTGCCAGCCTGTGCAGAAAATGTGGGTGCAGATTCTTCCTTAAAGGCCAGAATGTTAAGAACTGCTTGGTAGCATTTTGCAGAAGTCATGAATACGGGGCTATGGAGTCAGCAGATCTGGGATACGAAGGATATAAAGGGATATGATCTCTAGCCACAAGCTAGAGGGGGCTGTGGCCACTCAGGTTCTGTCCCATCCACTTATCCAACAAATGAATCCCTGCCAACCACACCTACTGTGCACAGGGTACTTGCTTTAGACCACTGAGAGGCCAAAATTCTTACCAGACTGCTTGTACTTCTGGATTTTTGTCTTCAGGTCTATTCTGTGAATGTTCTTTAGGCATTTTTCTAATAAATCCAATTGATCTGGAGCAACCAGATTTAGTTTCTCCAATTCAACAACAAGATCCAAGAAACTCTAAGAGAACCACCAACAAGAAACAAATGTCAGTAGAGCTGACTAACAAGCCCCAAATGCAAACCCCAGGCCATGTGATTTGCAACAGCAAGAAAACGTGACAAGATGAGCCCTCTCGGTGACCTTCAGTGACCCTAAACCAGACATCTCTGACATTAGCAAATTAGACTCAAGAATGTTACTCAGAACAGAAGGGGTGGTCATCAACCTCCTGGGTTGGGGATAGACACATGTGCCATGTTGTGTCATCAAGGAGGACCATGAAAGAGCAAGCCTAAAAATAAAGCCTCCTGAGTTCATTCTCTCCAAAAAGGCCAGGCTGGTGTTATACTAAAAAACTCTAAGAGCTTCCCTGAAAAAGGGAGAGAGAAGGTAGCTGGTGAAAAAAGGTTTTATGAGAAAAATCTCAGTGATACAGTTTTAAAGTTCTTAAAATATTTGAATCAATGCTGAACATTCCAACTCATTCTGACTCCGGGGTTATGGAGAAGTGAAATTACAAGGTGTCAGTATTTTGCTATTCATTTACTTTGGGCCACAGGGATTGTAAGAGAACTATACTTCAGAAACAGCAGTGCTTTTGGTTTTATTTCCTTTGCCTTAAACATTAGGGGTTTTTTTGGTTTGGTTTTGTTTTGAGACAGAGTCTCACTCTGTCACCTTGGGTAGAGTGCAGTGGCATCATCGTAGCTCACTGCAGCCTCAAACTCCTGGGCTCAAGCGATCCTCCTGCCTCAGCCTCCTGAGTAGCTGGGATTACAGGCTGGCGCCATGATGCCTGGCAAATTTTTCTATTTTTAGTAGAGATGGGGTCTCACTCTTGTCAGGCTGGTCTCAAACCCCTGAGCTCAAGCAATCCTCCCGCCTTGGCTTCCCAGAGTGCTGGGACTACAGGCGTGAGCCACCAACATTTAGTTATTAATGTGCTATCTTTATTTTTTTAAATAATAATCATAATTAAATATATATAAATGGCTGAGAGAGAATTAGGGGAAACCAAAAGGAGTTCTATTTTTTATTTTCCCTTTCATTTTGCATTTGATACTAGGAGCATAGAGTCACCCTATTTCACCTGTTTCAGATTTTAGAAACGAAACTACAATCATTAAGGAACATGAGGAAATTCTCAAGCAATGACTTACCAGAGTCCATAGAGCTGCCTGGTACACAGGCAAGTGAGCAAGTGAGGGAAGCTTCATCTGTATTTACAGCTGCTCCCCATCGCTCACATCACTGCATAAACTCCCCCACCCCCCCGCCCCAGTCTGTGGAAAAATTGTCTTCTATGAAACCAGTCTCTGGTACTAAAAAGGATGGGGACTGCTGCCTTAGAGGCAGGCCAACCACTTTGAGGACCTACTGTCATATACTAGAGAACCAAACATTTCTTGGCCTTCCTTAGGTCAGCAGTACCACGTAGGGCCAAATGGAATTTAAATACTCTTCCAGCAATCACAGCATCCCTGAGATCTTCACCTCTTACCTGGTTTTCAACCCCAAATCTTTACTTTTGCCATTTCTCAGATACATCAGTCACAAGGACCTTCCCCTACCCCACCTCCACATGCAGCCTAATGACCCCACACTGACCTTGAGCTAGCTGAGGAGAAACAGATGGCAGCAGGAAAGCATGGACTAACACTTCCTACCTGTCTCTACTCAGCACATGCAGATGGGACTTCCTACCCCCACCCAACGATCTGCCAAACCAGAGAGAAACTGATGTATAAGCCAGACCTATGAATTTTATAGAAATAAGGATAAAATCCAAGCATGAAAGAAACACCCAAGGCAACACCAGAAGATATCCTGTTTCTTCTTAATTCATAAACCAATTCTCTTCCCATGAATGTTATTATCAAAAGGCCACCACAGATGTCTGACTGCCTGCTTCCCTCTCTCCACACCATAAGGAGCAACTTCTGATAGGCTCTTGGGGATGTGAACCAAGAAAAAGAAAACTTACCTTCTCCTTGGATATCTTGCCTCGGCCTGTGTAATCCTTCATGAGGAAAATTAATGAGGACACATCTGATTTATCCAAGTCCTCACCAATCTCTGCCATCAGCACCCTATAAATCAGAGAGTTTCTTTAAGTTATTGCAGACTTTTGTCCTAATGAGAACTCCAAGAGCCCATGTCTCCCCTGTACCAATAATTGGTTAAAAGACTAATTTTTTTCTGCCAAGGAGGTGCTATAGAAAAGAAAACAGAGAAGAAGAAAAAAAAAAAACAACACCAGTTCTTGCCCTCATGTGAATGCATCCCTCTCCTATTAAACAGAAAGCCTAGATCACCCCAGGAAGAGATCTTAAGGGGACTCAAAAAGGAAACGCATCCTTTCCTCTGTTTTCAATAGGAGATGGTAGCTCTCTTGCTAACTAACAGCTTCCAAAAGCTCAAGAGAATGGAAACTTCCCTAAAGAATCCCCTAGCTCCCCCACAAGTTACAGTGAAATGACTTAAGAATCCAAATGACTAACATAAAAGACAGAAATAGTATTCAAAGTGGCCTTGTCCTTTCTGTTTGACAAGCTGTCAGGTGCTGATCCAGGGACCATACTTTGAGTCATAAGATGCTAAAGGAAAGAAACACCTGGGATATCCGGGCCCACTTCTGAATTTAAAGGGTGCAGGTGTCTAGATCATGGGGAGTCTGACCTTAGATGTCTTTGTCTAGAAAGCTCCTCCTGACTCACTCATCTCTGCTCTGGTTGGAGCTACCACCACACTTTTTATTTATTTATTTATTTTAGGAAATACGCTTTCAGGACCAACCACTGCACTTTATCAGGGCACCTCGTGGTTCATATTATTACCATGCCATTGTCATCAAGGTCATTTTCCCAACTAGACTCTCAGATTCTTGAGGATGGGAGATTCTTTATTCATTTTGCCATACAGCTTACCAAAACACCTGGCACATGCCAATACACAACGAAGTAGATGAATAAATCTAGCATTCCCCTTCAATTACCCAGCCTCTCTTCCCAGAGGGCCTGAAGAATAATCTCCACTCACCATAGTAAGGAAACGGGAAATGGAGAGAGTGCTCTAGTCCATGCAATGAAACCCAGTCAGTGCCTCCCCAAAAGGCTGAAGATTACTGATGTTATAATTGATGGTTGGATAGGTGGAAGATGGTCAAGAATAATAACAACAACAATCATCCCTTGTATCTGTAGAGTGCTTCACAGTTTTAAAAAGTACTTCATGTAGTAAATTATCACAATTGATGCTCACAACAACCTTGTGAAGTTGGGTGTATTATCCTTTACTTTCCAAGGAGGAAAATGAAGGTCCAACCAATGTTAATGATTGGCCCAGCCTGCATGGTCCATAACTGGTAGGTCTGAGGCTTGGAACAGGCCTTCCAACCTCAAGCCTCATATCCTTTCCAAAGCCCACATTGCTTTCAGCTCTCTTTAATATGGTTCTTGATAACATGCAGCATCTCCAAATATACACTATTCCTATATCAAAAGGCTAGTAGTAGTTTGGAGAAAAAGGAAACACCAATTTAAGGTTACAAGTTCTCTTCCTTTCCCCAGAAACTCAGCTTTTCCAGTGACTTCTGTGGCCCTTTCAACCTCTAAATATCATGTGAATAGAAGGAACAACTCAGAGGCTGTCTGAACTAACGGGGACTCCAGTGGCCATTCCCTTTTTGAACTAAAGGGGGCTTAGAGGTGGTTAATTCAAGAGATGTTCTATTTGGACTCCCCAGATCCTCTGAGGGCAGGAACCACAGGAAGGGAACGCACCCCGATAAACTTCCTAGGCCGGGGAAGGACGGGTGGGAATTCAGAAGAGATGATGGACTTCTACAATAACAGGAACATTACGTATCAGACTTGTTATTTCCTTTCTCAGTACAGGAAGTTGTCAAAGACTAACACCACAGAAAATCAGCTAGTAAGCACCACTGCAGACATCATGCTGTCAGGGGCTGGCAAGAATTACCACCTCTTAGCTGTTCCTATCTTTCTTCATTTCTCATCATTCTATCCTTCAGGCAAACACACACCATCTGCCCCTTCTACTTTCACATGATCCCAATTCCTTTAAGCAAGCATGTTTTAAGAATTCAAAGAGTTCAAAGGCATGAAGTGACATCACAGGGCAGCTGGATCAGTGGGGAGAGAGAGTAATGTGGCTGCTCTGCTTGCTGCCCCCCTTTCTATCATTCAGTAGAGTCTAGGCCCCTCCCTCTCTCCCACCAGTCCAGCCTCAGGAAGAGCTGATGAATTACCTATAGTCCGAAATAAGGTGAGGATGCCTGAGCAGGAGGGCCTCCACGGCCATTTTGTCCATCTTCAAGATCCGCTTGAGCAGGTCAAAGCGCCTCACTCTGTAGAGCAGCTCGGCCAAGCCCACGGCAGACAGCTTACCTCTCTCACTTAAAATATCCAGAAGGTCCCTGACATTTGGCGGAACCACGTCTGTAGCAACATCCCGGCACAAAAAAAGAAGCATCTCCTTCTCGTCTTTGTCAAGTGCCTCTTCAACCTGATGGATAACCTCAGCAGATATTGCGCACAGTGTCATTTCAAGGAACTGTAGTAATAAAGCTCTGGGCCAGTCAACAGAAAGCCATGAGGCTGTCAGCTTCATTTCTGGGGGCTTTCTTCATTTCTCTCAGAATCCTTTCCAATGGAGGAGTGCTGTGGTTAAAAGGTAATTTTTTTTTTAAATCCTCTTATCAAGGTAACTTATGTCTAAGATTCAAAGTACAGGCTCTTCCTTTCTTGCTGGTCTCCCTAAGCTAGTAGATTAAGTTCCTATTGTTAAGTCTACAGAAAGGGATCCTCAGTAGACAAAGCCAAAAACCAAGACTAATTTAAAAACCAAGAGAGACAGAGATGAAAAACGTACTTTTTAAAGGAAATGAAACCAGAGACAAAATTATCTCCAAAAATTCCTGTATGATTTTTCACAATTTATAAAGCATGGTAAAGGGAAAATCACCATGAGGGAGGTTAATGACTAAATTACAATAAATGACCTTAGTGGGAGGAAGAGGGAAAAGCCCAGTGACTAGACATGATGATTAGATCAGAGAAACTTGTGTCATGGGGGTTAACTCCCACTGTCAGTGACCTCACCCATGTGGGCTTGAACAAAGGGACCCTCTCTACAGTGTACTGTAAATAACGGAGAATAGAGGTTTCTATTCCTACGCACCCCTTTTTTCCAGTTACTCTCCTGCTTTACAACCCCTCACTCACACCTGTAAGCAGAAGCCTCTGCTGCCATCCCCCAGAGCCCCAAGCCCTTTCCACACTTCATCATGAGTGCTGACAGGACCTGCCACCACCTGAACAAGGGCTTTGTCAAGCTTTGATCAGGTCTTCAGACCCTGAGCCCCGTGGAAGCACCAGAAGCCCCCCAACTCTCAATGCACTGTTACATGGCAGCAACTGCCATCAGCATTCTTGATGGTCTCAGTGAAAGGAAGGAAGTGGGACAGAAGATCTGAGGGAAGATCTCACTCCTAGGGTGGGGCTAGGGTGGGAGGGGCGAGGAGCTCAAGGCATGGGTGTGTTCTTAACGCCTTCCATTGTAACTCAACATATTTTCTTTCAAAATTTCAGTTGCAAGTGGCAGTCACTGTCTACTCTTAAGTTTTATAGCCATAATTTATGTTAAATAAGTTCTTATGTTCTGGGCCAGTACCTTATCTGTTCCTACAGTTAAAACCTAATCTTATCAAAAAATAATTGGAAACATAACCCAACTGTAAGTTACTAATAGTTGTTTTGTATTTATGTACAAGTATATTTATATATTTTCTAGCTATATTTAGTGAAAAGAGCACTGAATCTATTTTACGTATTTATATACAGTATCGTCTACAAAAGATTTGAGGCTTTTTACAATAAAACACATAAATAGAAAAATTTTATATGAGACTAAGGTGAAAAAATTAGGTTAGAAATTTGAAACGGGGTGGAAGGATGGAGAATACAATGCAAATATGCAGGCTAATAGGGCCTAAACAGATTTTAGTAGAATACAAATGTGTCCATGAGCTTCCTGCAGTCAAAGCAAAAAAGGACACATGGGAGGTTAAATAGTTCTTACTGTCAAAGCAAAGAAAAATAAAACAGAGGAAGCACAGTTTTCCTGGACTTCCAGAGTTCCCCGTCACAAGAACTATTAGTTAAGTTCTTTAGTGTCTGAAAGTATTCAAGTTCCATTTAAAGTAATTAAATACTTTAATAAAGTAATAAAAGTTATATTTATTACTAAATGTAATAAAGTTATATTTATTTTAAATTTTGTTTTATATTTTAAAATTTTTAAGTATTTTATTTTAAAATAGATCATTCATACCTTTCACACTGGCCTTTGCAAAACCAATCTAAATAGGTGAGCTCTTACTAAAAATAGATGTTTTCCCTAATGTATACTTGCTAATAAGTATTGGTGTGGCTATGCCAATCCCATGCCCATTCATCCAACCTTCACTTAAATATGGCTGTTTGTGGACAACTGGAGAAATGAAATTTCCCAAAATGATTACGCAATGAAAGTGGAAGGTCAGGCGCAGTGGCTCACACCTGTAATCCTCGCACTCCTGGGAAGCCCAGGCGGGAGGATCGCTTGAGGTCAGGAGTTGAAGACCAACCTGAGCAAGGGCAAGACCCTGCCTCTACTAAAAATAGAAAAAATTAGCTGGGTACACTGGCACACGCCTGTAGTCCCAGCTACTGGGGAGGATGAGGCAGGAGGATCGCTTGAGCCCAGGAGTTTGAGGTTGCAGTGAGCTATGATGACACCACTGCACTCTACCCAGGGCAACAAGAGCAAGACTCTGTCTCAACAAAAAAAAAAAAAGAAAAAGAAAAGAAAAAAAAGAAAGTGGAAAAACTGGTACTCGGACTACTGTAATTTTTTTACAGTAAAGATAAATACTAATTTTATGTGTCCTGGCAAGCCAAAATCTATGCTCTACTCACATGTTAATGGTGCTTTAATCTAACCACCAGTTTCCATGAAAAGGAGGTTAAGTTCTTTTTCTACTCTACTCACTAAAAGTCACAATTTTGTTAGTAGTTATTATGAGTTAAACTACAAAATATTTACACACAGTAGAAGGAATAAAATAAATAAACACAAAAATAAAATCATTAAACACAGGAGTAAGAAATGAGATACTATACAAATTCACCAGACATTTGAAAAAGAACCAAACAGAACTATTAGAAATGAAATGTTTAATTTCCTATTTTTTAAAAACACTCATCTAACTTTTGTAATTCATAATTATCAATGATATGACAATACCACCAAGAGTTAACAAAATTATATAATCATTTTAAAAAACATTATCTGCTCGGTTCATTTCCTCAAAACCGTTACACCCCTAGCTGCTTTCTGCCAGTCACGCACACTCAGCGAGAGCACTGGCATGCTGTCTTCCCTCTGTGCTAATGGGGTATCATTTGGCAGCAAAATCCAAATTACTCAGTGGTAGCATCTGGCACACTGAGAGAAAATATCAAAAGGAAACTATAGATCCCCGTGTGGAGCCAGAACCACTCAGATGCAGCAAAACATCAGTACATGCATGGTACTGGGGTGGTATTGGGGCCAGTTAATTGTGGCTAGAGGCAATAGGCACTCGAGAAAGGAGCGTATACGAGGCTAAAGTCCAAATAACCACCACCTTGTTGAGGTTTCTTTTAAGCCCAAGCCAAGAAATTGACATAAAATTACTCTCAGACTAGGGAAGCCTATAAGGTCTTCATAGAACTAATTTAAAACCACCTCCAAAAGACCCCCTTTCACAACCCAGGGCATATGAGACATCCAGGGAATAACCTGTGCTGGAGGTAAACTCATGCTTAAAAATTACTATGCACAAAAATAAAAATTGCTATGACAATAGACAAGACAAGTGGAATTCACATCCTAGGAACCTACATCTGGAAGAGTCTAAAATAAGTATCTTAAAATTACTTCAAGAAGATAAGAGAATTTTCTGCAATATGATAGGCCAAATCAATGCTACTTAATCAAGGGCAATTTTGCCCCTCAGGGGACATTTGACAATGTCTGGAGACGTTTTTGGTCGCCATAACCAGGTGGTGCTACTGGTATCTAGTGGATAAAGGCCAGGGATGCTATTAAACATTCAACAGTGCACATGCCCCTAAAACAAGGAATTATCCAGCCCAAAATGTCCATAGTGCTGAGGTTGAGAAACCTTGTGCTAGATAATCTGAGAAAACTCTGGCTTCAATGTACATAGAGAAGCCAAATAAAACATAAAAAAACATTTGCTCAAGAACACAGTTGAGATGTGAGAAAGTCAGTAAAATTGTAGGCAGCCAAAAAGAAAAAAAAGCTAAAAAGTACAGTGGCAGTTGTTTCAGATTTACTGTATATAGTAGCATCAAAACAGATAACATGGAGGAATGACTCTAACAAGATATGCAAGAACTTAATGGGAAAAAAACCTACAAATTACTGAAAAAACATTAATAAAGACCTAGATAAATGGACAGCTATACTCTCTTCATGAATGGAAGGATTCAATATAATAAAGATGTAAGTTCTCTGAAGCAATGATCTATGAATTAAAAGCAAGGGATTTATCTTACCAGACAGCAATTTATAAAAAGTTAAATAGTAATTATGAAAGAAAAAAAAACCCACAGCAAATATTGTACTTAATTGTAACATGTTAGAAGCATTCCCTTAAAAATCAGGTCTGAGATAAGGATACACATGACCATCCCTTCTTTTCAACATGTATTGAAGGATAGAGCCACCATAGTAAGACAAAAAAAAATTAAAAATAGACTATAAGCACTGGAACCAAAGAAATAACTATCATTATTCACAAGCAGTAAGATTTTGCATATAGGAAATCCAAGTATGTTGACAGATAAAATGTTAGAATTAATAAGAGGTTAAAGTTTTGAGATATATGATCAATAAGTAAAAGTCAATTACATTTCTATACATTAGCAACAAACAGGAAGAAAATGTAAATTAATTTTAAAACAATTTTATACAATAGCATTTCTATATAATAGCAACAAAATCTATAAGGTCCATCGAATCATTCTAACAAAAGCATGTAAGACATTTAAAGAATAAATTATAAAACTTTATTGAAGACTTCAGTTAAAACAGATAATTTTTTTTAAAAGTATCATAATCATAGAAGATTCAATATCATAAAGATAGCAATTCTCAAGTGAATTTATAATTAAAAAATCCAACAAAATTTGCCATGGACTTTGGCAAGCTGCTCTTAAACTTATATAAAATAGGAAAAGGGCCAAGAATGGCCAATATAAGTTGTGGTATAATATGAAATATATTTAGTCTTTGTCTCTGGTTCCTATCAAAGAGCTCCTAAAACCCACGGAATTTCCTGAGTGATAGAGGAGTGCTTTTTGTTATCCATAATGAGTCTCTTTTGGTCACACCTGAGTTTATGCTAATGAGGTGACTTAAGGTAGGGCCAGTCACCAGAAAGACCAAGTGATTAGAGGATTGGAGGGTTGGAACTTTCAGCTTCACCCACCAATCTCTAGGAAAGAGTGGGGAGAGGACTGGAGATAAAGCTCTATAAAAACTCTTGAAGAGAGATGTGATGAAATTCCGGGTTGCTGAGCCCATGGAGATGCTGGGAGGGTAGCTCACCCAGAGAGAGCATGGAAACCCTGTGCCCTATCACCACCCCATAACTTGCCCTGTGCATCTCTTCCATCTGGCTGTTCATCTGTGCCCTTTGTAATATCCTTTATAATAAACCAGTTAGCGTGTTTCCCTGAGTTCTGTAAGCCACCCTAGCAAACTAATCAAACCCAAGGAGAGGGCAGTAGAAACCCCAGTTACAGGTGATAGGTCAGAAATTTAGGTGACACCTACTACTTGCGATTGGTGTCTGAAGTGCAAAGTCTGATTGTGGCAATCTTGTAGGACTGAGCCTTAACCTGTGGGATCTGACTCCAATTCTAGGTAGATAGTATCAGAATTGAATTGAATTACAGGACACTCAGTTGGAGTATCTAACTGAAGAACTGCTTGGTGTGTGGGGCGGGGAAAACCCCACATATCCGGTCACAGACGCTTTCTATGCTAAATTGAGAGTATAGCAGGAGAGCAACAGTGAGAGAGTGGTTTTCCCCAAAGTTTTAAGAAGCTGCCTTACCAGATATCAAGATTTTATACAAATTTATATTAACACGACACAGGTATGTATTACATAGATGACAGTTCAGAAATCAATCAACACACAAATGACAGCAGTGGTCCTGTAAATCAATAGGGTAAAGACATTCATGTCTAGAAATGGTGCTGAGACAGCTGGTTATCCATGTATACAGGGGTAAACTCGAATCCTTTCCTCACACCATATACAAGTCAATTCCACATATATTAAAGTCCTAGATATAAAATTTTAAAGAAAAATCCATGAGACTATTATTATACCTCTAGTTACAAAAAAATTTAAGACATACAAAGCATTCATTGTGAGATGAAAGGAATGTGACTAGATAAGAATACAGAGGGAAAATGCCTGAATTTGCAATATTTTACTTCATAAGCTGGGTGACAGGTATAGAGACACTAAAATAAATGTACTTCATAGCACATTCTCTGATCACAAAACAATAAAATTAGAATGCAAAAATAGCCAAAAGGAAACGTTATAGGTTTGGAAACTGAAAAATTAGTTTCAGTCTCTTTGGCACTCAGCCTTTACCAGTGGGTTAACAAGTACTGTATAAAAGGAACACAAACGTCAAAGCAAAAGCAAAAAACCCCCCAAAAAACGGTGCATGCCATAGTGAACCATCTCATAGCATTTAAAATGCTTTTAGGGCTTCCGCAGTGTATGTCTAGAAAAACCTTAGAACAAGAAAGCCTAACATCTTCCCAAAGTTATCTTTAAAAAGAACAGGTCAGATTTTATTTAACATGGTTCAAAAGATAGAGGGAAGCAGGGGGTGGCCATAGAATGAGTTCTTTAGCACCCGGTAAAAAGACCCATGCCCATCAGTTACCTACTGCACCCTGCCTGAGCTGCCTGACTCAGAGCTCCGTGCACCTCTTCTGAAGAGTCACTTGCCTTCACCTTACTCAGGTGAGGTGCAAAGGGGCTATCCATGCCCGATTCTTTTTCTTCCCTGCTTTCAAATACCCACTCCTCCTGACTGATCAATATTACATTAGTTTCATTTCACCTCCCTCTGTTTTAAGCCTATTGCCTTCCCTAGCCAGACAAAATTAGCATCTGTGTGTGTTTCTAGAATTTTAAAGGAATTCCCCTTTTCTTAAGTCCCCTCACAGGCATATTCTAATGTTGTGATTATGTTGCCCGGTCTTTTCCACACCCACACAAAATCCCCACCTTGGTACAAACTGTCCCTGATCTTCGTAAACAGAGCAACTAAAACCTAAGACCAGAGATTCAGTTTCATTTCTCTGGTAGAAGTCATGAGACCATTGCCAATGATTATTTAAAATGCCAAACAAAGCTTATGTAAGTCACCAGAATTAATTTCTACCATACTGGCTAATAGAAGGAGCATCAGGTTCTGGAAAGAGAAACACTCCAGGCATTTTCAGTAGAAATACATTCAATACTGGTACTTACAAAACTGCTGGAAGGAGTAGAGGAAAGGGCTTTAGGCTGGGCTTCTAACAAAGATCCCTGGGGCTCCCAGAATGACCCTGCCTCAGTCAGGGCAGTAGGGAATCAGGAGGCAGCCACAGGGCAACTGAGCTCAAAGACCCCTTGCCATAACAGAGACCCAGTGATCAGGGGTGGACCCACCCCTACCACACCTGCTTCCAAACCCCCTCATCACCACCACCGTGCTAGAAATGAAGAAGAGAAATGAAGACAGAGAAATGAAGAAAAGCAGCAAAGTTTTGGCCTCCACCCACTTCTGTTTGCAAATCTTGCCAGAATGCACCTAACTGGCAGAACTTAATTCACATCCTAGCTGTCAGAGAGGCTAGGAAATGCAGTTTGTAGCCTTCCACCCTCTAGCAGAGGTGAAATAGGTCCTGAGCACCAACTGGCCACCACAGCAGGATACTCCATGAGGACATTTATTTCTTCTTTATGGTTAAATCCTCTGTACAGACCCAGTGCCTGACTCAGAGTTAGCACTCAATATTTGTTGAGTAAACAAATGGAGTTACACAAGATGCTACCGGGTAATGACCTCACTCCTTTTCTCTGCAGACCGGACGTGGAGCACACGCTACAACCTCTGTCTGACCAGCACCCCCAATTCTCTTACCTTTTTGCCTCGTGACTACCAGCCCTGCAATACCTCGGATGACCAACTGTCCTGGTTTGCCCAGGACTTTGCAGTTTTAGCACTAGAAGTCTTGAGTCCCAGGAAACCCCCAGCACCCCAGCCTCAGATAGCGAGCCTCCTCCACTCCTCCACCTAGAGTAGCAAGCAGTTCTGAAGGGAGGGAGAAATCGCACAACCCTCAAACTGAGGACACCACCGCCCTGTGGTTCCCAACCTCAGCTGGGCTTCTGCTGCTCGGCAGTTTCATTTACAGGACCCTGGTCAGCTCCTTTTCTACGCCACTCCCCACCCGCTTCAGGGAGAGCTTCAACCTTCATTGCTTTCTTCCATCCTAACACTGCTCAGTGGTGCCATTTATTGGGGTGAGTTTCTGCCACCTTCCACCCGTCTACGGCCCCAGCCAGCACCTCCTGCCCCTCAGCCTACCCAGGGCTGACCATGTGCCCTACTGCCTCCACAGAGGCCCTGCCCTTTTGTCAACCTCTCTCCACCTCCAGGGACTGCTCCCCTCAGCTCATCAACATGCTCAAGTCTCTTCCACCATAAAGGATAAATAAAACCAAAAGCCCGTTAAGCCTGAGGTCCCTTAGACCAACCATCCTTTCACATGAAGCTGGAACTTTGTGAAGGAACAGTCTGCACTCAGTGCTTTAATTTCTTTAACTTCAATCCGCTCCTCAACATGCCTGCACTTGGACCCCCCCACCCCACCATCCTTTACGTGGTGACACTCAGTGCTAAGCCATAGTGGATCTGAGGCAAAGGAAAAATCAGTAATACTGACGCTGTCTTTATTTAAAATTTTGATATTCTGTTCATCATAGATTTTTGACATCTACGTCAATTTTTGAAAATACTGCATTAAGATATTATTCATCTTGATTACTGAGTTTTTGAGCATCCTCTTAAATGTTGTGCCGGAAGCGAGTGCCTTCCTCACCTCACCCTAGTACCCCAGCCCTGGTGGCACTGTTCTTGTTGAGACCTCAGTGATTTCCTAGCTGCCACATCCAAGGGTACTTAGAAGTCCTCTTTCATCCGAATGCTCTGCCCCATCTGATGCTGCTAATTAATCCCTCCTTGAAACTCTTCTCCCTTGACTGACCTTACACCACTGTATTCTACCCAGTCCCTCTCTAACTTTCTCCCTTCCCTCAGCACCCTCTTTTTGCACCTGCCCCTTCCATACTGCTGTTCCTTAGCATCCCTCTCTCACCCAGACTCATTCCCCTGGCCTTTCTGTTCCCCTGCCTCTGACCTCACCTTCTACAAATCTATCTCCTATCAGAATGAACTTTCTGAAGTTCATATTTGAACCCAGTCAAACTCCTCCTAGTTCAAACTGTTCAGTGGTTCCTCATCTCCCATTGCAGGTTCCAATTTTCTTTGCATTCAAGGCCCCTCACAGTCCAGTGCCTGCCCTTATCTCCCACTGATACATACCTCATACATTCAGCTTCAACCGAACCTCAACAAGTTCTTTCCCATGCCCTTGTGCTTTTGCCTGGATTGCACTCTTCTACTTACCTGCCTAGCAAAACCCTTCTCAGCTTTCAGTACCAGTTGAAGCATCTCCTACTGTATAAAGCATTCCTGGGAAGAGCCCACACAGATCCGGTCAGTAACTCCTTCGTACCACCACGATACTACATACAAACCTCTATTAAAGCACTTAACACACCTCCCTAGTACCCAGCATCTGCCACAATAGGTGACAGGAAAATGTGGTTAATGTTAGTCAGCCTTCCCAACCTTTCTCACAGAACATCAACATTGCCTCCAAACAGTCTGGTATCCAAAGCACACATTTTTCAACCCCCCACTGCTGAATTTGACTGGCTTAAAAAAAAAAAAAAAAAGAGAGAAGCAAAGCACACATTTTCTGTAATCAGTAACACAGCAACCGGCATGACTGCTTAAGCTTTCCAAAGACATACTTAACATTACATTATTTGTACTGCTTCCCAAGCTGAAGCAAGGTCATGGTGTGAAAGCAAACGTAATTTCTCAGCAAGCCCACGAAACTGGACAGCAATGGAGAGAAGCCTGTCTTGCCAGCTGCAGAAAGCAGCATGCAAACCTGGAACTTGCAGGTGTCTTGGAAAGCTAAGCGGAGATAAGAACATGAAGTACTTGAAAGTGTCACCCAGAAGTTTCTAAAAGGATAAAGAACAGATTGCACAATTCTGGGTAAAATAGAATGTGGCCATCTCACAGAAGTCCAGTGCATTTACTCTGAACAGACCATAGCCCACCTTCCTCCTCCATTGGTGTGCAGAACCTGTAGATGATGGCTGTGTATATACCAATTCAAGCAGATAATATAATGAACCTACTTTTCCTCCTCCATCTGTAGGCATTTTAAACCTAAGATAGCGCACGGATTACCATTTTATGCCCCCTTCAAAATATTTAAAATGCAATGTATAATAAATCATCATGTGGTTCCTGATTTCTGTAATGCTGCGGATACATACTCAAACATAGTCTAGAACACCAGGAACTGAGGCTAACATCTAAATACATCCCCAATTTGGGATGTTACTAATCATAATTACATACTAGTGGCTAAAAACATGCCTTAAAAAATTACTTGGCTTCACAAGCAGTGCATTTCAATCATAGCAAACAATATTGCCCACAAGCAATAGATGATCCCAATTATAAAATGACAAAATTACGAGGCATCTTTTACAAAGTTCTTTAATAAGGCTGCTGTGCTTTCAATGTGTGCCCTCCAAAATTCAGGCATTGCCAATGTGATAGGATTAAGAGGCGAGGCCTTTAAGAGGTGATTAAGCCATGAGGGCTCCTCTCTCATGAATGGGATTAGGTGCCCTTACAAAGGAACTTCTTTGTTTTTTATTTTTAATTTACTTTTTATTTTTATTTATTTTTAAAAGCAAAGAGTAGCACTCAGCCCCCACTGCAGGCCCCCCCCACTTTTTTTTTTTTTTAAAAGAGGTGAGGTCTTGCTATGTCTGTTGCCCAGGCTGGACTCGAACTCCTGGGCTCAAGTGATCTTCCCACCCCAGCCTCCCATGCAGCTGGGACTACAGGCATGTGCCCCCACTAAAAGGGCTTGATGGAGGGAGTTCATTTCCTTTTTTTTGCCCTTCCACCTTCTGCCATGTGAGGACACAGATGTTGCTCCCCTCCGAAGGATGGCACCAGATTGGAAGTGGAGAGCAGCCCTCAACAGATGCCAGCACCTTGCATCTGTACTTGCAAGAGTTTCCTTTCACAAGCTCTGTCTCCTGGATCTAACAACCCGGTTCCAAGTATGATACCTTACTAAAGCATTAGTTCCCTCTTGCTTCATTGTAAGTTACAAAAGGATGAGTAGACATTACACATAAGCATACCTGCTGCAACTGTGCAATGATGACCAGTCTGTCCAAGACCCAAGAGGGCTGAGCTTGGCAGGTCTGGCCAGGGCCTACCACGGCCTAATGAAGATGAGTAAGAGCCTATCTCTCCTCACAGACATCTACATATCACAGTACTCAACTAATTCTCTCATAGGATAGAATAAGATAAATGCCAGAAGGGAGTACAAACAGTGCTTCAAAGCAGGAGGGGATGACTTGATTTGGGGATCAAGTACATGAGATAACGATGCTATTGTTTTAGGGTGACTTACAATGTGATTGTTAGAGGCTGCGCAAGCCCCCATGCAAAACTTCCTGGGAGCTGACAGGACACAGCACTAGCAGGTGCTCAGTAAATGCTAAGGGAATTAATTTTTTTCATTCAACTCTGAATCAAGTTTCAGTCATTGTTGCAGAGAATTTGTTCACTTACTAGATAGTATTCAAGCAAGAAATTTGTCAAGTGCCTACTCTGTAAAACAAAGCTGCAAGGAAAGTAAAAAACGAAAACAAAAGGCCAGATATATAAGCCAAAGGGAAGATCCACAAGAAATTCAAGGAAAAAAACTCAAGAATTTCACAAGTAGACAAGGAAGCTTTTGGTTCCCACTTGTAAAGTCAGATGATTGGAGGAAGTTATTACCCTGGGAAACATTTTAAACCTTGTAGCAAGTAGCTACAAGAGGATTTTTCCATAACATTGAAAAATTGGGGTACATAGGTATAGATATAAATGATATGGATTTATTTCTCCAATTGAAGAGTTCACTGCAAAAGACACAAATCATCTTGAACATGCAGAGAAAGTGGTATCAAATTGGTAGAGCTTAGTTCTATCATAATAAGTACTGAAGGCCGGGAGCGGTGGCTCACACCTGTAATCCTAGCACTCTGGGAGGCCGAGGCAGAAGGATCACTTGAGCTCAGGAGTTCCAGACCAGCCTGAGCAAGAGCAAGACCCCATCTCTACTGGAAAAAAAAAAAGAAAGAAAAAATTAGCTGGGCGTAGTGGTGCGCACCTGTAGCCCCAGCTACTTGGGAGGCTGAGGCAGGAGGATCGCTTGAGCCCAGGAGTTTGAGGTTGCTGTGAGCTAGGCTGACCCCACGACACTCTAGCCAGGGCAACTGAGTGAGACTCTGTCTTAAAAAAAAGAAAAAACCATAAAATAAAAAAAAAGAAAAAAGGTTATGATAAAAAGCTTTTAGCGTTTTTTCTTGACTCTGTAAAGTCTGGAGGATACGCTTTTTATAAACTGAATTGAAAACTCCATTTTGAATCTTTTTGGAACAAGGCAGGTTGTAAAACACAATTTTTAAAAATGAAAAAGGAGGTAAAGGTCTTGCTCAGCTTGACCAAGAGCAAGACCCCTTCTCTACCAAAAATAGAAAAACTAGTCAGGCATCATGGTGTGGGCCTGTAGTCCAAGCTACTCTGGAGAGGATCGCTTGAGCCCAGGAGTTTGAGGTTGCAGTGAGCTATGATGACGCCACTGCACTCTACCCAGGGTGACAGAGTGAGAATCTGTCTCTAAGTAAATAAACAAATAGAAAGAAAAATGGAAAATCTGCAAACTAGAATAATAAGCCAAAAAGATTGAGTGTTTATTAAAAAAAAAGCCAACAAAACACCTGGACTGTATTTGAGTGCATGAATGTCTGAAAAAGACACTAAACTGCAACCTTTGGTTATCTCTAAGGGATATACATCTGGGGGTTTTCTCAATTTACTTTGCATGTATTTTAACCCAGATAATTATAAAACAATTTGACTGAAAAGTTTCTAAAGAAAAAGTATTACAGTATAGAATGTTAAATGCAATCCTGTGCTAAGTGCAAAGAAAGCCACTGAAAGCATGAAAGCACAGAGGAAGCGCACCCATACAGGTGGGTTGTCAAGTCTTCCCAGAGGAGATGACAGGAGCAGAATATAAAGGAGAAACAGGGCACTGCAATAATAGTGCTTTTCACCTCACCGATTTATAGTAAGTAAAGTAAGAATGCATGTGGTGCCAGGCACCGTGGCTCATGCCTGTAATATTAGCACTTTGGGAGGCTGTGGCAGGAGGATCACTGGAGCCCAGGAGTTTGAGGTTGCAGTGAGCTATGATGACGCCACTGTACTCTAGCCAGGGCTACAGAGCAAGAGTCTGTCTGAAAGAAAGAAAACGAAAGAAAGAAAGAAAAGAAAGAAAGGGGGGAGGGGAGGGAAAGGTAAGGAGGAAAGAGGGAGGGAGGGAAAGGAAAGGAAAGGAAGGAAGGAAGGAAGAAAGAGGGAGGGAGGGAGGGGCTGCATGTGGTTACACGCGGCCTCGCCTTAGGTGTCACTACTGCCCCACCTTGGCTCAAAGGCTCCCATGTCAGAAGGTCGGTGGACCTTGTCTAGACTGCCTTGACTCCAAGTTACCTGTGTATGTAACTTTGCTGGGTCTCCCCCAACCATACTGTGTAGTATGGGGACAGGAACCAAGTTTAGATCCATTCCTATGTCCTCAGGAATCAGAACTCTGCCTGGCCCAGAGAAGCTCAATAAATGTTGAAAGGATCATACTGAATTAAAGGCAAGGCAGCATTTGAGTCCACAAACAGGAGTTTAATTAGCCCTCGGGACACTACAAGGAAGAAATAACCAGACTTAAAGGGCGCCCCCATTCCCAAACGGAGTCCATTCCTGGGATTTAAAAGCGCGACACGCCTCAGAGTGCTGAGGGTGAGCCCCCAGAAGGCTCAAGGAAGAGACCAAGGGCCGAAAGCGGGAGACTCATTCCTTTTCTGCCGGCATCGGGGACAGTGTCCCTACGTCCCCAGAGCCCAGACGACACCAGCCCAGGGGCGGGGGTCGGGAGAAGTGGGGCGGGCAAGGTTCTCGGCCTACTCACGCCCAGGCAGCCGCCGGCTCTTGCCTCCGGACCTTGGCCGGGACCGACGCCCACGCTCGCGGGACACACTCAGACTTGCCGCTGCGGAAAACCGGAGTTGGAAGTGCTTCAGACGGGACGAGAAACTGCGGGAGGGCGTCACAAGGGTCAAGAGGTGGCCTCCCCTGCCGGCGTCCCGGAACCTCTGACTGCTGAGCCCCTTCGCGCCTCCTCCACGCAGTCCACAGGGGTGACGCGCCGCCCACACAAGGCGTCCAGGCATCCTCCGCGCGGTGCAGTAGAAACTCGCACATGGCCGAGCGCGTGTGTCTCTAGATGACACAATCCCCTTCGCGTGACCAAAAGGCCCATACGGCGCTGAAGGGAGTTAACGTGCGGCCCCCTGGCCACCAACACGGAGTGGGCGCCTACTAGGAGCCGGGCCGCGGTGAGACCCGGCGGCGCTCGGGCGCCAAACTACTTCCGTTACAGTTTCCTTGAGGCTCCTAGCCCAGGCTCAAAAGCTGCTCCTGACCTCCCCCACCCCCACCCCCAGTCGCGCCAGACTCCTGGGGGAGCACCTGGCGCCCCTAGCAGACCTTAAGGTGGATTCACCTTGGAAGTAGGTTTAAGGGAGCAAGTAACGCAGTGTTAAAGGAAGTGCAGTTGTCAGTTACAGAAATGTAAAACAGAAAGTCGCCAGAAAAAGCTATTTTAACCGGGACATTCGACCCAAAAGCTATGAGTGAAAAACAAGTGTTAACAAAAAAAAGAATTCTGTAGAGCAAGCATTCAAAGCTCCCTTTCAAACCAGAGTCTTTTTTTTTTTTTTAATCTTGGGGTTGATCCAAGTTTTTTGATCAAGGAAACGCTTTTGTAAGTTTATCTAGGGAAACCACCCAAAAGAAAAATACCCAAAGTTCCATTCTTATCTGAAATTTCATACGTAAAGCAGGCCAGAACCCGGTTTTAGTTCTAGATTATCGCAGTTTGTCCAAGTCCAAATGCCTTACATATGCCATCCCCCACTGGCTTCACCTCTCATTGCCTCAGAACAAATTTCAAAAGTCAGCTAATTAAAATCTTCGAGAAAGCTTTGTCGTCCCTGAACTTCCTGCCTGCGCCCGTGAGCCAAAAACGTATTCCCCAATGGCCCTTGTTCTATTGCATCCCACTGTTACTACTGAAAAACATGCCCTTCTGTCCAAATCCGGACAGTCAAGCAAGAAACTTGAAATCATCTTACATTTCGCGTCTGAAGGGGAGGAAAAGAAAACTGCTTCATTCTCAAGGTTTTAAAAACTTAGTCAAGCATTTCCAACTTTTTCAAGACAGGTTTTCCTAGTAATTTACCAAAATATACATTAAACTGCTTTGGGAAATAACAACCTTAACCTACTTACTTCACCACCAGGATATTGCAAAACACTAAAAATTCCTGCGGGGCCAGCGGCTCCAGCTGGGTCAAGGCGAGTGTGCACACACAACTTAGAAAAAGTCTACGTTCCCATTAAGTTTTCAAAAGGAAAATTGCCAAATGTTTTCAACAGTTCACCCCAGGAATTGAGCAACTCTCAAGATCATCTTAAGCAACGTTTACACGAAGCTAGGGACCCGCCGCCAAAGCTCGCAGCCAGTTTTCTGCCTGGGGCTGCACCGTGGCCAGTGTTAACCAAGGGTTGCTTCCTGGTCGGTCCGGTCCGTCGGGCCGCATCGGGCCGCACCGGGCAGCACCTAGGATCCCGAAAGCTTCGGGCGGCCTTTCTGGGAATCCAGGGCAGGGGGCGGGGAGAAGGGGCCGAGGGGCTGAGAACTGGGCCGAGGGGGTGGAGGCGGGGGCGGGGGCTTCTGGCCAGCTGGGTGCCCGAGGGGCAAACCCGAGATAAGGTAAGCACAGGACTGAGTCACCTGCCAGAAGGTCCACCCCTCCCCTAGCCTCTGCCCCGCACCCCCGCGTCCTTGAGAAGAGGCAAGGGGTGGGACAGGGGGGCGCGCGCGCAGGGCCTGCGGCGACACTGACGCGGAAACCGGGCCTCGGGTCTCGGGGTCTGGGCGGGTCTCCCGCACAGGAGCAGCGGGATGGAGCGCGGGACACGTACCGTCGTCCTGCCTCCTGTGCCGGGGCTCTCCTCCGGCTCCGCTGTCAGCCTTCGCTCCCCTGGACACCCGAAAAGCGCAAACAACGGGGAAACAAAGAAACCGAAAGCCTGGAAGCCGACGTGGTTTCCTGGCAATCCCTCTTCGTAGTGCTTCCCTACCCTCTCCCCCCTCTGGTGGCCTCGGCTCGCCCGGGACATATCTCAGCGTTCACCCTTCAAAAGTCCAATACCCGACACTCACTGTGTTAGGCTCGGAGACCCCACTCTCCAGCCCCCAGGACTCCTCTGAGTTGAAATACTCTCCGGCGATACTGCCAACCCGCCGCTTCCTGCTTAGGGCTTCGGTGACTGCGTATGCTTTGAACCCAGCGTGGATGTTTAACCCCAAGTTCCAGCTGTTGTTATGAACACTGCTAGTGTTTATTACCGATGTGTGGGAAATAAATAGCAAAAGTGAACTTGCTTTATGTTTTAATCTATTTATTCCTGATTACTTTGTGATTTTTAAAAAAAATTATTTCTTGAAATAATTCTAAATTTACAGGAAAGTTGCAAGAATAATACCAAGAGATTGGCTTCCGGCAGGACGGCAAGAAGAACTTGGCGGACCAACCCAGAGTGCAGTGAAAGTTATTTAAAACAGCAACAACCATGTAAAGCCTCTGGAAATGGTCCTAAGGGCAAACTGCAAATGAAGAAACATCTATTCAAAAAAATCTACGAAAAACTCTTCCGTCAGAAAGCCAGTCTATGGTATTTGAACCAAACTTCTCCTTTCCTTCCTCCTCTCAGCTCAGCAAGACAGAGCCTCCACTCTGAACTGCTGTAACCAGGAACCCTGAGCTTCCTCTCCCCGCAGCTCCGGGTCAGAGAAGCAGGATGTCGGCATTTCTAATCTTGCCCCTCGCTACCTGATGCTGAGGCTGGTGTGGTTGAGAGGTGGAGGAATCCCTTCCTCCATCCAGGCCCCACTTGTGGAACAGAGGCTCTGCCTTGCGCTGGAGTGCTGTGACACATCACAAGAGGAGACGTAAGCTCTCTTTCTGCATTACTCCCACCCCATGTTCACCCCCAACCTTTTTTTTTTTTTAAATCTCTCCATCTTCCCAAGATAGTTGTATTCTGGTTTTGATTAAATTAATATTCTGTACTTATACTACTATAATCATGTAAACTATAGTCACGGCCAAGTTATGACCAAACTATGATTACTTTTCCTTTCCTACACAACTTTTAGTTTACCCTGGAGTTAATAATTAATTGTCTTGTTTTGTTGGCTTTCTTTTTTTTTTTTGGAGAGGGTGTCTTGCTACATCCTCTGAGTGAAAGAATCCAGACACAATTTCATACTGTATGGTTTATTTATATGAAATTCTAGAACAGACAAATCTATAGTGACAAAAAGTACATCAGTGGTTACTTGTGGGGAATAAGTGTTGATTGTAAAGGAGTATGAGAAAACTTTTTGGGGTGACGGAAATATTCTATACTTTGGGTGGTACCTGGGAGTATACATCTGTCAAAAGTCACTGAACTGTACACTTAAAATGAATGTATTTATTTATACAAATTATACATTGATGAAGTTCATTTTAAAACAAACAGGCAAACAAAAGTAGATTGGAAGCTCTGAGCTCCTGCATGGGTCTAATCCATTGTGAGTATCACAGTGGAAGATCTGGCTAAGTTATTTCCTTGGGGAACCCCCAAGATCAGTATTTTCAGTTTTCCTTTTAAATTGTTCAGATTTAGCAGAAATGACTCTTCTTATTTCCTGCTTGCAGAGGAAAGGCCTTGCTATCAGGGCTCCCAGTTTGGAGTAGGAATAGATTGATGAGCTTTCTTAATTAGTAGGCATAACTTATCTTAGTCACACACTCTTGACTGCTCTTCCCCTGACAGAAATCCTTTCATCCTTAGTTTCGAGGACCCCACTCTCTCTAGATTTACCTCCCACTTCTCTGATCATCCTTTCTCAGTCTCTTTGTAGACCTCATTTCCATTGTTTGCCCTTTAAATATTGGGTCTGTCCTTGACTCTCCACTTTTTGTAGACCAGAATTTCATTATCTTTTTTTTAGTGACCATACATCCCCTGGCTGTGTTTCTCTAGTTCCTACGTCCGTCCAGTCTCTGCCATGGTCTGTTAGAGTTCCGTCTGTCTGTTGTCTTCCTTTACAAAGCACCAAAGGAACATGTTTAGTAGAGTCTGACGGAGGGAGGTAGTCAAGGTCAGAAGAGAGAAAAATCATCAGAGTCTGAAGGCCACCAGCTGGTTCAGCAATGTCACAGACATGGAGGGAGATGCCAACAGAGATGGAGGCCAAGCCTAGGTACAGATGTGGCATCTCTGAGTCATACTGCTGCTGCTCCGTCTTTGTGATGATCTGCTTCCATTCTGTTGTTCCCCAGCAAAGGTGCACTTTCCCAGCACAAAGTAAATGCTTGGGAACTCTGGTTTTTCTTCTTTTATTTTTTAAAAATTTATTTAATTAAATTAATTTATTTATTTACTTTTAGATACAGGTTTTCTCTCTGTCACCCAGGCTGGCGTGCAGTGGCATGATCATAACTCTGTAGCCTCAAACTCCTGGGCTCAAGCAATCCTCCTGCCTCAGCCTGTTAGGGACAGGTGTAGATGGACAGTGTTAACAGAAAAAGAAGAGGGGGGCAAAAATAAGGAGGCCAATGAACATTTAGAACCTAATCCACAATGACAAGAACTTGCAGTTAGGGACTTTTCCCGGCCAGGAGCATGCACAAAAACTAGGAGCTCATGTCCAAAGGTGATCTTTTCCCCATTAATATACATTAACAAGTAAAAATCACACCCACCAGCGCTGTGACAGTTTACAAATGTCATGGCAACCCCTGGAAGTTACCCTATAAGGATAAAATTGGGGAGGGCCCCTAACTCTAAAAACTCTCCATCTTTTCCCCATAAAAATAATAAATATTCCACCTACCATTTAACATATCATAAGGCATAGACATAAAAACAGAAGTGTGGTAAAACCCCAGGGTCTTCTCCACTCTCGGAGATAGACCTGTTACCCCTCAGAAAACATACTTTCGCTTTCTGTTTCTGTGCTAAAAAGCCTACAATAAAAGCTGCTTGTGTAGAAGTACTAAGTGTCTGTCATCACTCCATCACACCAGCCCGGCTTGTGATTTTTCCAAACAAGGAGCCAAAGAACTGGGACAACACCCCTCAAAAAACAACCCTGACAAGTCTCCCAAGTAGCTTGGACTACAGGTACACACCCCCACACCCAAATAATTTTTCTTAATTTTTTAGACACAGGGTCTTGATATGTTGCCCAGGCTGGTCTCAAACTTCTGGGCTCAAGTGATCCTCCTGCTTTAGCCTCCCAAAGTGCTGGGATTACAGGCTTGAGCCACTGCACCTGGCCTTCTTTTATTATTGAACATTTTTATAATAAAGTCTGGGAAGAAAATATTGTGCTGCATGAAAGAGGCTAGACACAAAAGGGCATATACTGCTTCAGTGCCTGATGCTGAAGTTAAAGAGAGGGCTATTTCCCCATGGGTC
The DNA here is from genome assembly GCA_023783475.1 of Daubentonia madagascariensis. NCBI lineage: Eukaryota > Metazoa > Chordata > Mammalia > Primates > Daubentoniidae > Daubentonia > Daubentonia madagascariensis. The sequence continues at coordinate 9,968,453 of JAKFHU010002088.1, forward strand.
TGGACACATGGGAGAGCCTCTTCTGTACACATCCCCTCCTGGGCCTACAAAGTTACTTTTACTGGAGGAGCTGCCATTTGAAAGTAGGCATGCAGGAAGTGGTAGCTATTATTACATCTTAGGCTTTTTTTTTAATTTTCTAGAGACAGGATCACAGTATGTCACCCAGGCTGGAAGGCAGTGGTGTGAATATAGCTCACTGTAACCTCAAACTCCTGGACTCAAGCAAATCTCCTGCCTCAGCCTCCCGAGTAGTTGGTACTATAGGCATGTGCCATCACACCTGGCTAATTAAAAAATTTTTTTAATTAATTAATTTTTTTATTTTTTGTAGAAACAGGGTCTTGCTATGTTGCCCAGGCTGGTCTCAGACTCCTGGCCTCAAGCAATCCTCCTGCCTCAGCCTCCCAAGGTGCTGGAATTACAGGTGTGAGCCACTGTGCCTGGCCTTTAGGCATATTAATATGTACTTTATACACAATAATTTCATATAATCCTTCTGTAGGGACCCTTATCTTCATCTTGCTAATGGCAAAACTGAGGCTCAGAGAAGCTAAATAATTAAGTAACCAGAGTTTAAAGTCATACAGGCAATAATTAGCAGAGTTTTGGGAGTCTAACTCTAGAGCCCATGCTATAGGAGAAGCCTGTTGCCTATTGTTAACCAAAGAGGTGGGACCGTGTTGGTAATATAGATGCCTCCTATCCCTACCTTGTATAGAGATACTGGGCACTGGCTGAATCTGGGTAATCAGGCCAACGAATCTCCGACCTGAACTCCTCTGTATCTTAAAGCAGAGGTTCCTAAACTTCTGGATTTCATAGACCAGGAATTGGAAAGGAGACTATGGTTGCCAGGTTTTTCTGGGCAATGTAAGAATGTTAAAAACAGGCGTAACTCTAAAATGAACATATATTATCTACTATCCCTATAAATTCATAAAAGGGAAAATAAAAAACTATAAAGACCAGTCACCAAATAAAGAATGACCTTTTAACTTGAATACCTTGAGCTTTATGAAAGAATCACTATGTTGCACATATATTTCTCATTTTTCAGTACACTAAGGAAAATTTTATTACATATCAGCACCTGTCCTTAATTTAAAAAAAAAACCACTATTCTAGAACACCTGATCTCCATCACCACCTCCAACCCACCCCATTCCAAGTGAAAGCCGGTTATGGTTGTCAGTGGAACCATCATAGTGGACTTAACTCAGACCCACCTTGCATATCCTCTGATTCTCACCACTTCAATACATACCAGTATAACTTCTAACCCAGCACATGCACTTCTTTGCTTAAGCACTTTTCCTGGCCCACATTGGGAGCCCACATTGTCTTCCCATTTGGCAGGCCAGTAGGGCCAGACATTTAACTTTCTACCCCCTGTGCCATCACCTGGCCCCAGCAGCCCTCAAACAATGACTGTGTACACTCCAGCTTGCAAGTTCACATTCCTTTCTCATCCCCCTACAATCAGCCACCCTTTGGGCTTAAGGATGTGCATCCTTGAAGTACAGTTTGCCCTTGGAGTATCGATTTGGGGAAGAGGCCAGTGCAGGCCCTGGTAGGAGGCTCAGGGCTCTTTGACTAGAGAATTTCAGGTCTTTGGTACCCAGAGAGGGTTCTAGACAGAGAGTCTCTGTGTGGACATGTCCTCTTGGCCTCACAGACTCATCCCACTTCTCTGATCTTTCTCCCCACCTGAGGGAAGGGCATAGCCTGAGATGAGCTGGGGCAGGGCCCTTCTAAATCAGGGCCCACTGCAGGGTCCCCAGTTGTATGGGTCTAAAGGCAGTATTGATTAAGCCTTTCTGTCATTCTCTCTCCACACTTAACAAAGAACCAACAGATGCTCATGTTTTCATTGAATCCAGTGGTTACCAAGCTTGGCTGCACATTAGACTCTCCCCAAGGAGCTTTAAAAATCTCAATGGCCAGGTACCATCCCAGACTAATTAAATCAGAATTGCTGAAAGTTGGACTCAGGTATTAGTAGTTTTTAAAGCTCCCAGATGATTTCAATGTATAGCCAAGATTCAGAGCAACTGTTCTAATTCAAACATTTTCTCTCTGCCCCCTCAATCACAGCCCAATTTTCAGATGAAGAATCTGAGGCTTAACACAAATAACTAGATTGAAAAAGTCCCACAATTAGCTAATGGCAGAACTAGGACAAGATCCCAGGCCTCCTAGCAACTTATCTAGTGCTTTTCCTTATGTCACAGTGACTTAGAAGATGGAGAGTTAAAAGCCACAGCAAAGACTCCATATCTGCTCTTCCTGGTCACACATCCTGCCTCAACTCCTCTGGAAGAATACATTCTTGAGAAGAATACAGTAAACACCTAATTCTAATATGCTGGGTTTCTGTGGGAGAATTTGACTGTAGATTTGTACCATCAGGCTTCACAAGCAAAACAAAGTGCAGAAATTAGTAATTAAATAAGTCATTTCCAAAAATATATCTGGCACTGTTACATAAGGGTTAAGAGTATTGACTCTGGAACTAGTTCTGGGTTTGAATTCTGGCTCTGCCTCTCACTAACTGTGTGACCTTGGGCAGGTTTCTTCTTTGTGCCTCAGTTTTCTCATTTGTAAAAAGAGAATAATAGTAATAGTCCTAACCTCACAGAATTATTACACAAATTAAATTAATCTTTAGAATATGCCTAGCATAGGGTAGGTGCTAAATAAATTAATTAACTACTATGTACCAGGTATTGATGTAGCCTCTGGTAATATAGTGGGAAGAAAAGGCAAAGGTTCTACACTTAGAGCTTAGAAGTTGTATTAACAACTTTCATTCCACCTCTTCCCTAACTTCCCTCCCCACCCCCAGTTAGGTACAAAGGAGCAAATAAATATTTAAAGAATTCCTGTCACACCAAGAGGCTATGCTATAATATCCATTCATTTAGCAAACACTTTTCTACTACGTGCCAGGTACTATGTAAAGAAATATAGTCCTTGGGCCGGGCGCGGTGGCTCACGCCTGTAATCCTAGCACTCTGGGAGGCTAAGGCAGGAGGATCGCTTGAGCTCAGGAGTTCGAGACCAGCCTGAGCAACAGTGAGACCACCCCCCTGCCCCCCCACCCCACCCCCCGTCTCTACAGAAAAATAGAAAAATTAGCTGGGCATGGTGGTGCATACCTGTAGTCCCAGCTACTTGGGAGGCTGAGGCAGCAGGATGGCTTGAGCCCAGGAATTTGAGGTTGCAGTGAGCTATGATGACGCCACTGCACTCTAGCTGACGCCGTCTCCAAAAAAAAAGAAAGAGAGTCCTTGTCCTCAAGGAGTTCCTGAGGAGGACATGCAGATGTAAAACTCTTTGAATAATGCAATATTATGCATGCATTTATATGTACTTATATATATTTTATTGGTAATACATGTGAGCTAAATGCCTTGTTTATCAGGAAATAATTTTTAGTGAACAACCTAGCCAAGAGCTAGGAAGTAAAAAAGAGGCATCTGACTGCACAAAAAAAGTGTCACAAAATTAATTCAGTTTATTTATAAGATCTTTGGAGTCTAGTTATTTTTATCACAAATGTTAACAAGTTCATTTGGCTGGTTTCCTAGATTATTAGGAGCTGAGAATTAGAAAAGGAGTTTCCAGAGCTTAATCAGGAGCAAGAAGTGGCAGCTGGCTGTGAATGAAGCAAAAGAATATGTGATGAAAATGACAGAAAAAGCAGTTGGAGTCATTTATTGTCTGGGCGTTTCTGTGCCATGGACCAGTGCAATAACAGATGCTTTCAATCTGGGTCTGAGTCAGAAAAAGTTAAAGAATGTTCCATGCATGCTGTTTCAAGAGGAAGAAAAATATTTAATACATGTTAGAAGGCTTTTTATGAAAGATAATTCAAATGTAAAAAAATTTAATTCTTAGAGAGTTGAGTTACTTGTAATGTTAACTTAAATGATGAAACAAATAACTGGGAAAATATTGCCTTTGATTATTGTTTATGCACATTAATGCTAAATTCTGTAATAAAAACAACTAAAGTATAATAAATATATATTAAAAATGCTATTTATAGGTTAAAGATGAGAACAAAAGGAAAACTTCAAGCTGGAGTCATTGGGGAAGGAGGATTGGAGACTAATCCTGGGTCTGAAAATTGAGCGAAAGCACGGGTTCAAGGTTGAGTGAGAGGAGATGATGGTCTGAATGAAGCAATTATTATTGTTGAAAATGTTTAAAATGCAGCAGAGTAAATTCCTGATTGATCAACTTCTTACTATGAATTTTTGCAGCCCTTGCTGGATTAGAAAATCGGTTTGAAAATGCTTTGTATATATTTATTTTGAGTCTATCGTGCATTTATCCAATAGACATTCACTGAGTACCTATTGTCAGGCATTATTCTAGGTGCTGAGGGTATCTCCAAGAACAAGACTAGCTCTGCCCTCAAAGAGGTCCTAGAACATAGACTACTAAGAGATAATAGAAAAAACACTAAAACTTGTGTGCTTATTAATTATGTGTAAGTAATAAAATCATGTCTCATTTAAACAAAACAAAAACCTTGCTGCCCAGCTGGCCAGAATAATATAGATTTGATACACTAGACAGTAAAGTGTGGCAGAAAGAACATGGGCTGTGAAGTAAGAGATCTGAGTGCAGATTTTGACTCTGAAACGTAATAAATATCTGTGTGACCATAGCCAAGTTAATGAATCTCTCTGAACATCATTTTTCTTATATGAAAATAGAAATAATACCATCTAGTGTAAGGAGTAAATGGGGTGCTATGTGTGGTGATGGTGGGTCAATGCTATGGAGAATCAGGCATTCTTTGCTTTGGGGAGGGCCCATAACTATCAGGGATAGAAGGAAGAAGAGTTATTTTGGAGATAAAAGGATAATAAGTAAGTTAATAAAAGTCAGTTATAGACAAATGGGAATTTTGATATAGACTGTGTATTAGATAACGTTGTGTATCTATGTTAAATTTCATGGGTCAACACCCATTCTTAATCCATTTGGGCTGATATAGCAGAATACCATAGACTGGGTGGTTTATAAACAACAAAAATTTACTTCTCACAGTTCTGGAGCTGGGAAGTCCAAGAACAAGGCACTGGTAGATTTGGTGTCTGGTGAGGGCCTGCTTCCTGGTTCATAGATGGCCATCTTCTCACTGTGCCCTCATCTGGTAGAACAGTGAGGAAGCTCTCTGGGGTCCCTTTTTAAGGCCACTAATCCCATTCATGAGGGGTCCACCCTCATGACCTAATCACCTCCCAAAGGCCCCACTTCCAAATACATTCACTTTGGATATTAGGTTTCAACATATGAATTTTGAGGGCAACACAAACATTCAATCTATTGCAAGTATGATAATGGTATTGTGATCATGCAGGAGAATGTCCTTGTTCATAGGATATACACATTGAAGAATTTAGGGATAAAGTATCATAGTGCCTGCACATTACTTTCAATGATTCAGCAAAGTGTGTGTATGTGTGTGTGTGTGTGTCTAGAGAGATAAAGCAAAATGTGGCTAAATGTTAACAGTTGGTGTCTGTAGGTAAAGAGTATATGTGTATTCTTGAAACTTTTCTGGTTTTCAGATTTGAAATGTTTCAAAATACAAAAGTTGGAAAACTATCTACATATGATTTTGTATTCTACCAATTGAATTTGGAATGAAATGCAAAACTTTTCATATACATCATTTTGTTTAAAAATCCTATCTTGAATGTTTTTTGGTAGAAATATAAACATTTCCTGTGCAAAATATTAGTCAAAAAAGTCATATCAAGATAAAAGTATATTCTCTGAAGTTTGATATTAAAAGCCAAGATTATAAAAAAAAAACCAAGATGCATTTTACTAGAAGATGTTAACAGGGAGGTGATTTGCACCTCTGTTTCTTTACTTGTTTATTCTATTTATTTTATTTTTTTTGAGATGGAGTCTCCCTTTGTCGCCCTGGCTAGAGTGCAGTGGCATCATCATAGCTCACTGCAACCTCAAACTCCTGGGCTCAAGCAATCTTCATGCCTCAGCCTCCCGAGTAATTGGGACTACATGCGCATGCCACCATGCCCAGCTAATTTTTTCTATTTTTAGTAGAGATGATGTCTCACTGTTGCTCAGGCTTATCTGGAACTCCTGAGCTCAAGTGATCCTCCCTCCTCAGCCTCCCAGAGTGCTAGGATTATAGGTGTGAGCCACCACACCCAGCCTACTTGTTTATTTTTATCCTTCTTTACTAATCTTTAAGGTCCACATGGGCAGGGACCCTGACTCATTTGTTTCTCATTGTACCTTCAGCACTTAGCACAATGCCTGGTACTCAGAAGGTCCCTGTATTAGTTGGATAACACTCACTACTTTAACAAAGTAACCCCCAAATCGCAGTAGCTTAACACCATACAAGTTAATTTTGTCATCACTTATTGATAACAAAATTAATAGCTATTCAATGTGGGTGTATCTGGCAGGCAGCTTTCCTCCATGTAGTGATTTTAGGAACTGAGACTCTTCATATATCGGCTTCACCATTCACAGGGTACTTGTTATCTTCAGCATTCAGACAGCAGCAGGGGAAAGAGTGTTAAGAGGGCATGACTGCTTCTATAAACTCTTGTCCTAGAAATGATACACTTCACCTCCACTCACATTCCATAGTGAAATTTAGGCACTTGGCCACACTGTGATGCAAGGTATAGTGGAGGCCAGAAAAACATAATTCCTGACTTGGCAGCCACTTCCCAAGAACAATTCCATAATATGGAAAGGGGCAGATTATAGTGGACAGGTAGCCATCACTGCCATAGTGCTTAAACACTTGTTGAATGAATAGATGAATCAGGTTTCTGGGACTGCTTTATTCTTTGCAAATGTAATACCATGTAAATCTCAGGATGTAGAGAAGCTTGGATGGAGTCCATGCAACCAATGGTGGTTCTGTTGATTTTATATGTTATGCTCTGGCAAGCTGGAGTAACAGAGACTTGAGCAGCCTCCTGCCTGAAACAACTAAAAAACCAGATAGACAAAATGTATGAAATGACAGTTTTTAGACATTGGACATCAAGCAGGCAGGACAGTGATCCCTGAGAGAGGCGAGCCCTGTGATCACCCTCACTTGCTGCCCGGAAAGAGTTTCCAGGTCATGGCAAAAGAGGGAGAACTCAGGCAGAACCTGGTAGTCTCCTTCATTTGAGGAGACAGAGTCCAGGAGGCCAAGGTGCTAGAGTTTTCAGGGAAAAGTATGACAGGAGAGAGAGCTGCACAGAAAGACAGCTCCAGGAATCTGAAGAGTCACCCTCACGTTTTCACCTGCGTACTAATCAGTGCATATGAGTAAGGATCTACCAAGTCTGGGGAAAGAATCACCTGAAAGGAGCACAGGAACCAATTCTCAAAGCTCACACAGGGATGAAAATACAGTTCAAGTTCATACCAGAGTGGAACATCTTATACTTCATGGGTCACTGAGTAGTGGGGAAAAATTAACCCTAAACTAAAGGCTACTCTTGTCCCATACAACAAAGCTTAAAAGCAAGCCTCAAAAGGATTAAACTGTTTATAAGTAATTTAACTACATCTCAGAACAAAGCTCAAAAATATTTAAAGAAATACAAAAATATCCAGCACCCAAAAAGTAAAGGTCACAATGTTTGGCATTTAATACAAAAATTACAAAAGCAGCCAGGTGCAGTGATGTGCACCTGTAGTCCCAGCTGCTTGGGAGGCTGAGGCAATGGGATCACTTGAACCCAGAAGTTCGAGTATGATCATACCTGTGATAACCACTGCACTCCAGCCTGGGCAACATAGCAAGACCCCATCTCTAAAACTACAAAAGTGCAAAGAACCAGGAAAATATGATCCATACAAGGACAACAATTAATCAATAGAATTAGACCTAGAAATGCCACAGATAATGGAATTAGCAGGAAGGGATATTAAAACAGATACTATAGCCATTTTCCATATGTTCAATAAGGTAGAGGAAAGATTGAGCATGTTAAATCGAGATGTGGAAGATATAAAAAGACTTCTATTAAAATTCTAGATACAAACTACAATGTCTGAGGCGAAGGATACAATGCATGAAGTTAACAGCTGATTAGATACTGAAGAAGAAAAAATTAGCAAATCTGAAGACACAGCAATAGAATCCATCCAAAAGGAAACACAGAGAGAAAAAAGACTGAAAGAAAAAAAATAAACAGAGTATCAGGGAAGCTGTAACACACTTTCAAGTGGGCTAATCTGTGTGTAATTTGAGTCCCTGAAGGAGGGTGTGAGGGGCAGAAAAAATATTTGAAGAAATAATGGCTGAAAAATTCTAAATTAGACAAAAACTATAAACCCATAGACCAAAGAAGCTCAGTGAACCCCAAGTACAAGAAACATGAATAAAATGACACTAACAAACATGATAATCAAATTGTTTGAAACCAGTAATATGCCCCTGGATATGAATGACCTATCAGTCTATCCCATAACTTTTCCTTTGGATGGGAACTAACTAAACAAAGGACACAATATTCCCAGAATTTTGCCAGCATTTGAAGTTCACTGTCTACTCCGTTCCAGACTCTTTAAATGAATCAGACCAACCCTAACGTGAGATCCAGCCTCAGCCTATAGCAGCTGTCACCAGCTTTCATTCAGATAGCCTGCCATTTACTGTCCAGAGTTGCTCTATTTCTTTTCTTCGCCCACTTGGCTTGATGATCCCTTTGAACTTTAATCTATGCTCATGTCCTTGTACCAGTTTACTTGCACAATCAATTTGGACAGGATTATCTAGCTTTGGCTCTCAGCACTCCCTCTAGACATGGTTTGCTAAGTGCCCTCTGCCCCAGACCTCAGGACCTATACCAGATAAGCCAACCACCCTTCCTATCCATTTTCCTGTGAAAAATTTTCAGAAATGACTTAAATTTTCTGACCATGTGGCCAAATTCTAAATAATGTTGAGATACACCTGGTTGCCATGAAAGTTTCATCAAGTTGAAAGTTGAGAATTTCAATTGCATTTGTTATATAAATCTGGAGCTTGAATTGAAATATGTCCTCACATGAAATATGACTTATGAGAAATATTCATATTCTTGATGCCTTAAACAAAATTGAGCAATAACTAATAGTACTGTTAGCAATAATACTAACTTTATAGCAAGGCCCTTTTGTATATATTGAGTTATATTTGGACTTCTTTGGTATTATTGCAAAATTTTATATTTTTGAATTGCTTGCTTCTACTGTTGTCAATAAAAAATTAGCCTTCCACATACATACATGATTTCTAATCATATTACTCTTTATTAAAAGCACATGGACACATTACTGTTGTATATAATATGCTATATAGAGCCCTTGCATTGTGGTCTATGTGTACATTCTTAAAATAACCCAGAAGAGGTGTCACAGCTATTTTCAAGGGAGGCTAAGGTCGAAGAAGTCCTGGAACATAACTGTATTTTTATTTTGGTGATCCCCTAGGCCCATGATGGCATGGCATGGAAGGAGTGAGAAAATAAAGACGAAGGTGCCTGGTCTTAGTCTCAAGGAGTTCACAACCTAGAGGCAAGACAACAGTAAAGCAAAGTAGAATGAGATAAATTGTAAATTAGGTATAAGTATCATACTGAGGGCTTGAAGAAATGGGATTTATTACATTTGTTGCAGGAACTAGGTTCTAGTAAGTAAGACAGGGAGTGAAAAAAATACTGAAAAATATCCTGGAGCTTCAACCAGTTTCTTAATATTGAGCTTTGGAACTCTGTGGTGTTGCAGCTAAGTCCATGTGGTTTCTGGCTTGGCAAGAAGATACCTTAATATCTTTTGTGGCCTGTGGAGACCATAGGACCCTGAGCACAGAAGAGAATGCTCTCTGTTAGTCCACACGACCAGGGCAATTCCACTCCATCATTAACACAATCAGGCCACATCTCATGCAGCCCAGTCTGCCATACTAACCCACTACATTCTCAGCAAAGGCTGCTTATGCAAGCCACTTTGTTATTTTAGATTTTGTTGCTTTTTGGAATTATACATTTTGTTATGCTCTTTATTACCTTTAGCATGAATAATTGGTTGACCTTAAAGGGTAGTGGAAGAGGGAAAAGAATGATGTAATATATAAAGTAAATATGGTAAATGCTTGTAGGTAGATTAAAAGGAGAGCTCAATGCATAAATGGGATGAGATTGTCTAATTTTATCTAGACGGAGATTTCTGATTTAAAAGAGAAGGGTAGTGTGCATGGGATAGAAGAGTGACATATTATGAAACTCTTTCAAAACCGACTGGTTGTACTTTTATTCCCTCAGTTACTTTTTTCTTTCTTTCTTTTGTAAAGGGTTGACTTTAGATGATCAAGTAAAAGGGGAATTTATAGCCCACATAAACACTGATTTAAGGCTGGGTGCAGTGGTTCACGCTTATAATCCCAGCACTTTGGGAGGCCGAGGCAGGAAGATCATTTGAGGCCACGAGTTCGAATCCAGCTTGGGCAACATAGTGAGACCCTACCTCTAACATTTTTTTTTAAACAAATAACTTTATGTTTCTGGGAAAAAAATGTTTCGTTGGTGAAATATACTGCATGTCGACAAAATGTCTCTGGGGCCTGCCAGGTGGTGAAAAGCCCCACTATTAGCATCTGGAAAAAATAATAATCCTGCCCTGAAATGTAAGTTCCAAGAGAAGAGAAACTAGTTTTGTTCATTGATGCATCCTAAGTGCCATGAATATCATTGGTACAGAGGAGATGCTCAATAAATATTTGTCAAATGAATGAATACAATTCAAAAAAAAAAGGAGCTGAGAAGTCTGCCTCTGTTCTAGTTACAATTCCATGGAGCCTCCTTGACCTGGACATTGGAGGAAGGTTTGGCACGCATGCCCCTTTATTTGCATGCAGTGGTTCTATTCCTTGTAATTTTGACAAAACAAAACAAAACAAAAAACAAAAAATGACCAATGTGTTAAAGGAGAAATGTTTATTGCATACAATGGCCATGGAGTAATTGGTTGCATATAGCATAAATTGTTCTCAACCTTTGATGGCTAGTATTAATATTTTTATCACCAACTCATCAACAAGTAGGGTAAGGTCATACAGTGTGTGTCAGAATGCTTAGGTCCAGCTCAGTTCTAACCTTCTCACCCTGGGATTGAGAAAGTGCCTTCTAATTCTGAAATATGTGCCCAAGTCACCACCACAGGCCTTTTGTTAATGATCTCAGTTTTCTGATAGGTAATTGGAATCCATGAAGCCTCTTAGTCATTGGAAAATATGTGAATCTCTCCAATCCTTCATTCCCACTGAACCTTTACAGGGTTATAAAATGAGATGTTACTCTGCGGCAAACCGTTTCTATTACCTCATTTGTATTCATTCATTCAACAGATACTAACTATTGCATAGGTACAGTCCCTGTCTTCCAGGAAGCCATGGTTTAATAACGATGTCAGACAATTATATGTATAATTATGATACATTGTGATAAATGCTCTAATAGAAATATTTATAGGGTATAAGGCTGTAAAAAATTTCATTTTATGACTACTTATAAATACAGAAATTATATATTAGAATTGTAGTTGCTGACAAATCCAGATCACCTACAAGGAAGCATTTATAGGTCATGAATTAAGGAACTCATACCTTAAATTAAATCCTCGTATTGCTAAATTATGATATGTTTCCTTGTTGGAAATTATTTGGCATATATAGACATAGTTTTAGTTTTTAAATATGTTTCACTAGAAAGTCTTGTCTGAATATAAAATCTAATGTTATGCCTTTATATCTGTATTAAACTCTCTTGCTATTGTATTATATTACTACCACATGGGATTCTAAGGTCCAGGTGATACCACTGACTGTTAACCTGATTCTTCCTCAGTAAGATGATCCCATCTGTGCTGACAAAGGCAGTCTTTATTTTTAGGACAGTTATTGCTATGGTTACTGTGAACTACAGAGTTGGCCTTCAGTACTATGTCACTGAACAGTTACTATTATATTTCTCATGAAAATTCTGAAGCAAGAAAATAAATAAAATGTTTCATATATAGCACAAGAAGAGCTATACTCACAAAACATTCACTTATATGTGTAATTCATTTAAGTGTGAAATATTAAAAAATATGTTATTCTATAATAAGGTAAAATGCCTGTATTTTAAATGTATTTAAAATTATAAAAGTAAATTTGGAAAGATGTTTGATTACCAGATCGGTAGGAAAATGTATGTTCAATGTAGTTATTATTTGCAAATTCAGCTTGAGAATTAATTAAAATGAGAGTAGGTGGAACATTTGCAGGGAGTGCTTTATTTATAATGAGACAATTAATAATTTATAAATAGTATAATTGGTAAAATTATAAAAGCAAAATATTTCTTTTTAGCCATACTTTGCTTTGAAGAGAACTGTTTGGCACATTAAGAATTATTCTTTCAGTTTTAAAATACAAAATGAAAATATATGACTTTTCCAAATGGCACAAAATCTTCTGATTTTCATTTTAAGCGTACATGTTCTTATTTTGCAATGTTCTTATTTTGTAATGCATTCCCAGAAACATAAGTCTTTAGCAACAACCAAAATTCTTTTCAGTTAAGTTTTGTAATTTGGGGCTGCATTTCAAAAGAGTTACTTCATTTTGTTGCATGAGAGATTAAACAGAAAAATATACAGACCTTAAGATATGGGGATTTTGTTTTCTGTTTTTTACAGCTAAAGCAGTTTTAAATAGTTTATATGTTATCAAAAGCAATTCAATCTAACACAGTATATGTCATAAATAATTTGATCTTTTAATGAGTTAGCATTTTAGACAGCTTATATATTTATAATAAATAATAATGTAATACATTATAAATAAAAATACACATTTTACATATAACATAGTTATAATTTTAATAAAATTAAAATTAAATTCCTCTTTGCAGTAAATCCTTTCTGATAGGATTTCTGACAGAATCATAGGCAAGTGAATGCAAAACAGAAGGCAAAAAAATCCATTTTTCTCACCAAATTGATGATGAGGCAAATCAGGACTCACTTGAGGGTTTCCACTCATTAGTATAGCTAATCGAATTTGAGTACTTTGCAATTGGAGATGCTGAGGGCCAATGGGGATTACATCAAATTGTGAAACTCATGGTGCCAACTGAGTGAGAGGCCATCATGAAATAACATTTAATTTTTGTTGATAAACTACCTGGTTGTACTTAATAAACTATACATTTAAAGCACACTTTAAAAATCAGATGAGTTCTTTGAATGGTATTTTTTAACAACTGAGTATCGTAAATAAAAATTATAGTAAATCCCAATGTGTGACTTAACATTTTATATGTTATATGTAAATATTACCATATATGTACATTAAAAATATACAAATGTAGAAACTAAAGGTGAGATAAAGATTAAATATATTTTAAAATGTGTTACTAATCATGATGACTACATGCTATCATTAGTTTATGTATTAGATCGATACACTCTTTGGGCAAGGTTCATTGTAGTGATAGTGGGTCCAGGTCCAGTATTTCATTCTTCTTGATTTTTGGGGGGGTGGGGGTTGACTTTTCCCATGATTAGATCATCACCTGGTAATGTTGCTGATAAAGAGTTGATAGCTCTTCTGTTTTCTTGTTTGCTTGTTCTTGCATTATTAGTATTAGTTTCAATTAGCAGTTTCTTTGTAAAAATTTTTTTTTTTTTTTTTGAGACAGAGTCTTGCCCTGTCGCCCCAGGTAGACTGCAGTGGCATCATCATAGCTCACTGCAACCTCAAACTCCTGGGCTCAAGTGATCCTCCTGCCTCAGCCTCCTGGAGTGTCAGGATTACAGGCGTGAGCCACTGTGCCCGGCGTAAAAATCTTTTTAAGCCACTTATCTACTTCATGGAGGTGTTTAGTTAAAACTAGTAGATAATAAATTCCAAAAACTGATCACATATAAAGTACAGTCTGTAGCACAGTTTTGTTCTCTCCTTTGGAGGGTAGAACTCTTTCATCCCAGGATACCTTACCACTATTCTGTGTGACCACTTAGATATCCACTGTGTAAGAAAAAAAAACCCACTGTGAATTTGTATATTAAACATTAGCAAAATTTAATTCATTTTCATTAAACATGAAAATAAATATAAATATCAGCTTAAATACTTTCTCTTCTTAGCCCAATGGATGATGGTCTTGCACATTCACTGAGGTGTATACATCCTACCTGGAGGATCACCATGTTAGAAAGCGAGTCCATTCTCTCATATTTTTAAAAAGAAAAATGACAAATGATCAGGGATAGGGAAGAGAAAGAGAAGAATAAAATGTAAGACTCAATTATTTCTACTGGACTACTTCTATCTAGCCCCTAATCAAGCAAGCCTAGCCCGTGTCTTTCCCCTCCCAAGTTAAAAAATTTTACACTAATATGCAGATTGACTTTGTGAATTTCCTTTAAAGCCCAATATAAAGGGGGAAAATTGGTTTCCTCAATATTGTTATCTACATTTGATTTAAGTAGCATGTATTTGACTATAAACACACCTTATTGTATACTAAATTTAGTTTGTCTCTGCTGCTTCCATCAAGTTGATGTCCTGCAACCTTTTTCCTTTTCTTCTCATTTCTTCTCTTGAAAGTAACATGATTTTCTATGCTACCTTGTCCTCCAATCATATTACTTTCAAGAACACATGTCTGAATCTGTTTTATTAGGTGTATCAAAACAGAGCCCCCTTCAAAGTAGCTTTGCAGCTATTAAGGAATTCAGGTAATAATTTTCAGATTAATAAAATAGAAGGAAAACTTCACTCCTTCCACAAAAAATTATGAAGGGTAAGAAAAATCAACTCTAAGGTGGGAGACCAAAAGTGTTACTCTCTACTATAAATAATATATCAAGCAATGCACTTCTCATCTTGTTTTTCTCTACCTAACCCAGCACACGAATTTATGACTGACTAGAAATTCAATTTCTTTCATAGCCACTCAGGTTATCTACTGTTTGAGTGAGGTTAAGGATATTGTCAATTTCATCAAAACTGTCAAATTTATCAGCATAAAGTTGCCTGTATAATGCCCTTATTGTTCTAATGTATCTGGGATCTGTAGTGATGTCCCCATGCATTACTGATCTTGCTAATTTTTCTTTCTTTTTTCCTCATCAGTCTAGCTCTAGCTCGAGGTCAATCTTAGCTGCATTCCATAAATTTTGTTTTCACTGTTATCCAGTTAAAAATATTTTCTACTCTCCCTAGACTTTTTTGAGCACGGGGTATTTGTAAGTGTGGTATCCAATTTCCAAGTATGTATGGATTTCTCAGATATTAATTGTTAACCTAATTTCCTTGTGATCTGAGAATATACCTTGTGTGATTCCAATTCTCTTAAACTTACTGAGCCTTGTTTTATGGCCCTGAATGTAGTCTGTTGTGGTAAATGTACCATGTGCACTTGAATGTGTGCTCTGCTTTCATTATTACTACAAAATGTCTCTTTATCACAGAAAATATTTTTTTTTTATTTTAAAAAAATTTATTTAAATAGAGACGGGGTCTCGCTCTTCCTCAGGCTGGTCTTGAACTCTTGAGCTTAAGCTATCCTCCCGCTTCGGCCTCCCAGAGTGCTAGGATTACAGGCGTGAGCCACTGCGCCCAGCCAGAAAATATTCTTTATTCTAGAATCTACTTTGTCTGATATTAATATAGCCACTTCAACATTCTTTTCATTATTGTTTTCATAGTATATCTTTTTCCATTCTTTTACCTTTTAAAGGGGTTTTCATACAGACAGCTTATAGCTGGGTCTTGCTTTTTTGCCCAAGCTGACAATCTGTCTTTTAATTAGAATGTTTGAATTTAAACTTTAGACCATTCATATTTAATTGTCCATATGATTAAGTTTAAATCTGTCATCTTGCTATTTCTATTTGTCCCATTGCTCTTTGTTTCTTTGAAAACTCTTTTCTTTTCTTTTTTTTTGAGATAGTCTCACTCTGTCGCTCCAAGTGCAGTGGTGTCATCATAGCTCACTGCAACCTCAAACTCCACTCCTGGGCTCAAGTGAGCCTCCTGCCTCAGCCTCCCAAGTAGCTGGGACTACAGGTGACGGGCCACAGGCTAATTTTTCTATTTTTAGTAGAGATGGGGTCTCACTCTTGTTCAGGCTGCAATTAAGTACATTTTTAAAAGTCAATGATGTGGGACAATGTCTACTTTATTGCTAGTAATACATAAGAAAAAAAAGTAAGGCTTTTCACAACATGGGAACAATGAAGGCAGAGCCAAGAGTAGAAAATACCACAATAAAGAACAATAAACATCATGCACGGATGTGTCAACCAGAACTGGGCAGCAAGTATTTATAGTATAATCTAGATCCCTCTAAACCACCTGAAGTGGATGGTAAAAGCAGCAAGGCCAACTCCCATTTAAAAACCTTTTAGAGGGGGGTGGAAGGGATGGGAAAAACTCTCACTGAATGGATGTGGGGAGCACAGTTTGGGAGACGACCACGATTGTGGCTCTGACACGGGCAGAACAGGGGCAATGTGTATGGCCAAAATGTTGTACCCCCATGATATTCTGAAATTAAAAAAATAAAAAAAATAAAAAAAATAAATCTCATGACTATGCAAATACTGAGAACTTTTGCATAAATAATCACCAAAAAAAAAAAAAATAAAAAAAAAATAAAAACCTTTTAGAACATATCCACTTGTAGAGTCAAAAATATGCTGGCTGCTTGCTATATGCAGAATGCACTGCTGCTGGTCCCCAACCCCCCCCCCGATATATTCTAAATCAAATCTGATATGGCTTGAGATACTTTATTTTTTTTTTTTTTAAGAATGACAAAAACAGACTGGCATATGGTTTTCTTTATTCAATCTTACTTATATTCTTTAAGGGACAAACAGACAGACAAGTAGGCTACAGTAAAGAAATCTTATTTTTATAAGAGAGTTAAGAAACCACTAAGATACTTCCAGATATTATCTTCAGTGATGCTTCTTATCTTTATTCTGGGACTCCAGGTAATATTCAGCCCCTGCAGCTATCACAAATGCAGCAAATCCCCATTTGAATCCTTTTAATAATGCACCAACAAAGGAAACATTGTTTGCAAAGCCACCCATGTATCTCCAAGCTTCATTGCTAGAGGAAAAAAAGGGAAAAATTATAATCACACACAACTTGTGTACATTCATTGAGTAAAATAAACTGAATTTTCCTGTTTCTAACATACTTACATGCAACCCTATATAAGTGGATCACAATAGGAATCTTTCTGTGGCATAGGATAATTAAGTATATGTGCTCAAGTCTCACACATAAAATAGAAAAAAAAACCCCACAATGATTTCAGATTTCATAGTCACACTACTCAGTTTACAGAACTATCAAATGCAAGACTCACTTCAGCCTATCCATTACAGGTCAGCTGGGTGGTTCTGCCCATACTAGTCATTATAGTATCATAGAAGATGAAAGATGAAGTTAGAGACTTGAGTATTAATCTTTGCTCTGCCACTTATACTAGATTTATAAACTTTCAGGCTGGGCAAGGTACTTAACCTGTCAAGGTCTGCTTCCTCTTCTATTCAGTGATGATTACTATCTACTTTATAGTGTTATTATAAAGATTAAACAGGTTCACGTATGATATATTTTGGCACAGGAATGTGTAACACTTGACATCATTATTAGTATTCAAGAGGATTGCAGCTTTTCCCTTTCATAGCAGCCTGAACTTTAGAAGACTGATTTCCTTTCTGGCAATCATTCTTCTGAGTACTCTCGATAGAGAAGTAAACAGAAGTCAGAAAGCTCTAGGGAAAAAGTCTTCTCTCACAGATAGGGACAAGTCAGTGAAAAAAATCATGTTATGAAAAACAAAAACCACCTAACTCTAAAAATCTGACTTATTAGAAAATATGAGAGCTAATCAGATCTAATTTAGATACCAAAACCAGACAAAGATGTTAGAAGGAAAAAAACTACAGAATATCCCTCATAAACGCGGATACATATGTTCTTTTTTTTTTGAGACAAGGTCTTGCTCTGTTGCCCAGGCTAGCATGCAGCAGCATCATCATAGCTCACTGCAACCTCAAATTCCTGGGCTCAAGCAATTCTCCTGCCTCAGTCTCCTGAGTAGCCGGGACTAACGGCACCTGCAACCACGCCTAGCTAATTTTTTTATTAATTTTTTTTTTGTACAGACGGGGTCTCACTATGTTGCCTAGGCTGATCTTGAACTCCTGGGCTCAATCTTGCTTCAGCCTCCCAAAGTGCTGGGATCACAGGTGTGAGCTACTGCGCCCAGCAACATTCTTAAAAAAATATTAGAAAACTGAATCCAGCAATATACAAAAAGGATAATACATCATGATGAAGTAGGGTTCACCTTAGGAATGCAAGATTGGCTTATTATTTGAAAAATCAATAAAAGCCATTCACCATATTAACAGAATAAAAAAGAAAAATAGAAGTAGAAAAAGCATTTGACAAAATTCAATGCTTATTAATAACAATAAACAAAACTCTCAGTAATCTAGGAATAGAAGGGAAATTCCTTATCTTGATAAAAGGCATCTATGAGAACCCAACAACTAACATCATAGTGATGAGACGGAATGCTTTGCCCCAGTTAGGAACAAAGCAAGGACGCCTGCTTACACCACTTTTACTCAACATTATACTAGCAGCGTTAGCCAGTGCAATAATGCAAGAAAAAAGAAATAAAAAGTTTGCAAACTAAAAGGAAGACGTAACACTGTCTTTGGAGACAAATGATCGTTCATGAAGAAATTTCTAAGGAATGTGTAAAAGAAATCTACAACTAAAAAGTGAATTTACCAAGGTAACAGGATACAAAATCAATATACAAAAAGTCCATAGTGTTTTTATTTATTTATTTATTTTTGAAATAAAGTCTCGCTCTGTTGCCCAGGCTAGAATATAAGTGAACAGCTCACTGCAACCTCAAATTCCTAGGCTCATGTGATTCTCCTACCTCAGCCTCCCAAGTAGCTGGGACTACAGGTACATGCCACCATGCCCGGCTAATTTTTTTTTAATGTTTTGTAGAGACATGGTCTTGCCATGTTGCCCAGGCTGGTCTCAAACTCCTGGGCTCAAGCGATCCTCCTGCCTCATCTTCCCAAAGTGCTAGGACTACATGCATGAGTCACCATACCTGGCCTCAATTGTGTTTTTAAACATAAGCAACAAACAATTGGAAACTGATATGTAAAAATACTACTATCAATAGTATTAAAACACAGAGTAATTCAGGATAAATTTAACAACATATGTGCAAGACCTGTACATAAAGCAACAAAATACTGCTAAGAAAATTGAAGAGGACCTACACTGTCTATGGACTGGAAGATTCAATATTGTTAAGACATCAGTTTATCCCCAATTTGATGTGAATTTGAATCAAAGTGGATATGAAATAGATTTACATTGTGAATCTATGTGAAACAGATTCAATGTGATCCCAATTAAAACCCAAATAGGCTTTCTGTAAAAATTGACAAGCTCATTCTAAAATTTATATGTAAATGCAAAGGACCTAAAATAGCTAAAACAATAAAAAATAAAGTTAGAGATCTACTACTACCTGACAGTGTGGTATTGGCATAAGGGTAGACATACTGATTAGGGTAACAGAATAGAGTCCAGAAACAGACCACATATATATGGTCAACTGATTTTTGACAAAGGTGTCAAGGTAGTTCAATGATGGAAAAATAAATGGTTCTGGAACAACTGCATGTCCATATGTAAAAATATTAACCTTCATCCTTACCTCACATGACACAAAAATTAACTCAAAATGCATCATATACCTAAATGAAGATAACTATAAAAGCTTTTAGAAGAAAGCATAGGAGAAAATCTTAGGGTGCAAAAAAGCATGAACCATAAAAGAAAAAAATTGCTAAATTGGGAATTCATCAAAATTTAAAACACTTTGAAAGACATTATTAAGCAAACAAAAAGAAAAGCAACACTCTGGGAAAAGACATTTGCTAATGTTTGTATCTGATAAAGATTTATATTCAAAATATATAAAGAACTCTTATAACTCAATAATGAAAAGACAAATACCATGCTAAATAAAATGGGCAAAGTATTTCAATAGATATTTCACCAAAGAAAATATACAGGTAGCAAATAAGCACACAAAAATATTCTCATTATCACCAGTCTTTATGAAATGCAAATTAAAGCCACAAGGAGTTATTACTACTACATTCACTAGAATGGCTAAAATTAAAATACCAAGTGTTGATGAGGACATTGAACAACCGAAATTCTCATACATTACTGCTGGGAATGCAAAATGGTACAGCCACTTTGGAAAACAGTGTGGTAGTTTTTTATTAAAATAATCATACATTTATCACATGATCCAGAAATCCCATTCTTAGGTATTTACCCAAGAGAATGAAAATATATGTTCACATGGACTTGTACTGGAATGGCTATAGCAACTTTACTCAAAATAGCCAAAAGCTAGAAACAACTTTAATGGTAAATGGCAAGCAAAATGAGGTATAGCCATACAATGGATATAAAATAAAAAGGTAATAAAAAAAGAAGGAATGCTGATAGAAGCAACAATGTGCATAAGTATTAAAAGCATTATTATGTTAAGTGAAAGAAACCAGAACAAAATACACTGTATAATTCTAATTGTATAAAATTCCAAAAAAGCAAAACTACAGAGACAAAAGCAGATCAGTGATTGCTAGGAGCCAATGGTAGGACACTACTGACTGCAAAAGGGCATCAAGGAACATTCTGGGATGATAGAAATACTATGTATCATGCCTGTGGTGGTGGTTACACAATTGTATGCACCTGTCAAAACCAACAGAATTATACATGTAAAACGGGCAAATTTTACTGCATATACATGACACTTCAACAAAGCTGATTTTAAAACTCTTTAAGGAGAACACATTGAAAAAGAACACAGACACTTATCTCTAGGATAAATTCTATCTAAATTACTTAATTCATCTTACCGGCCCCATGGATCCCTCAGCCCTCGTGCAGCCAGCTTCTCTTGGACAGTTTCTAATGGTGTCCCTTCTATTTTCCATTGCTTATAATCCGGAAGTTCCATTTTACTATGTCCATGTTCATGTCCATGTCCATGGGCCATGTCTGTAGGAAAAGATTAACATAAGTGAAAAACATGCAGGCTGTAGATATCAAATGCCCAAATTTATTCTTTATGTTTGAAGGTGAAACATTTAAAGTTAATGCTTTAAAAAAAGAGCCAATACAAATATTTGAGAATTCTAGTTAAAAAATTTTATGAAAGTGTCTTATTACATAACTAGTGTATGTTCACTGTTAGGAAATACACATATACAAACTATAAAAAAGAAAAATAACCAGTAACCCCACCACTCAGAGATAACCATTTATTATTTGGTTCCTTTCTTCATTATAATAGTAAACATTTATTGAGCCCTATGTGCCAGGTGTACTATGCTAAAGTGCTTTACATGTATAACTCCATTACTTCTAAAACAACTCTTTATACTTAAATTATGATTATCTCCATTTTACAGATGAAGACAGTAAGACTCCAAGAAGTTAAGTAACTTTCCAAAGGTAACAAAAATAGTAAATGGTAAAATTGGGATTTGAACCTTGCAGTTTGGTTTCAGAAACCTTCTCCTAACTTCTTACCAATATTGTTTTCTTCTTTTCAGTCTTTTCATAATGGACAAATATGCATAACAAAAAGTTGTACATACTGGGTTTTTTACCTTTCTTTAGAATGCAGTATTATTGCTTTTAAATACATATGATTACATGAAGTTTTTCAGTAAAGAGTCAGATAGCAAATATTTAGGGCTTTGTGGGCAAGTGTTAAAATCAAGGCTATTATGATAAGTACATATATAATGAGAAAAAACAAATTTCTATAAATATTTTCTTGATAAAATTAAAAATACAGTAACTAAGAAGTGAATACAATTTTGGTTATACTGGTATCCTAATTAAAAAAGTAGAATTCTGGGCCAGGCAAGGTGGCTCATGCCTGTAATCCTAGCACTTTGGGAGGCCAAGATGGGAGGATCACTTGGAGATCCTGACTTGAGGTCAGGAGTTTGAAACTAGCCTGAGCAAGGGCAAGACTGCTCTCTCTGTTAAAAAGAGAAAAAATTAGCTGGGCATGGTGGTGTGCGGCCATAGTCCCAACTACTCAGGCAGCTGAGGCATGAGGATTGCTTGAGCCCAGGAGTTTAAGGTTGTAGTGAGCTATGATGACGCCACTGTACTCTAAACAGGGCAACAGAGCAACAGTCTGTCTCAAAAAAAAAAAAAGAAAAAATAGAATTCCCTTTTTTAGGGGTAACATGTTGCTTAACTGGGGCTCAAAGTTAGTGTTCTTTAGTAAAGCAAATGTTCATCTGTAAAAATCATTTTTAGCTCATGGATCGTACAAAAATAGGCAGTGGCCTGGATTTTGCCTACAGGTTGCAGTTTGCTGATCCCTGAACTGGACAAACAGAGACCTTAGAACCCCTTTTTAATCATTAAATTTGCTTCCTTAAATATGTCCTCAATGGTTTTACAAAGACTTCAGTTTTACTAGTGTTATTTTTATAATGTAAAAATAAACTTCAGCTCAGTCCCCATTTAAATTGCTATGAATTTTAAATTAAGGGGTATGAATTAATAACACTATACTATCATTTGTATAAGTTACCAGTGGCAATTCAATAATCACTGCTCTCCAGAAATAACACCAAACCAAAAAATTATTACCATTTGTCTGCACTTAAAACTATGAACAAGCCCAATAACAAGGTAGGATTTCTTATACTGCATTTTAGAGGACAGAGGTAATTACTGGTGTATACTAAGAACATATTATATGAAATGTTCATTTCTAAGATGAGAAAAAAATTGTACATAGTAATTCTGAAAAATTAACCAACACTTAATATTTGTAAACATGTTAAGATATCACAAAACATTATGTTGATGATTTTCACATTTAACAGAATGAAAACCAATACCCACCAAACACAAGTTAAAACCACAAAACTTACAACTTTGAATGAAACATTTCATCCATTATTTTATTATTTGGTGGATTCAATATGAAGGAAAAAAATTATGGTTTCAGATTTCAGACTGACTTAAGATTCAATACATTTATTACAAAAGACCATTAGAAGCATTTATTTAGAATGACAATGTCTTGGCTTCTGTATACCATGTTTAAAAAATTTTTTCTTAAAAATAAGGTTTCATTTAAAAAATGTTTAAAGAGACTCCAAGACAAACCCTTATTTTGACAAGTGTCGATTCTAGAATATTAACCCTAATTGAATATCAATGTACTTGAGAGAAATTACAAGACAAAGGTTCAAAAAATTCTGATAAAATAGTTTGTTTTTGAAAATAAAATTGAAACATTACCATGGAATGAAGACTATTTTGAAGTTACAACATTACTATGCTCAAACTATTAAGTAATTTGGAAGACAAATCTTTGAAAAAAAACATGAAAGTATACACACCCTACACAAATTTAAAAAAATACATTCAATGTGTTTTCTCTTCTACCTAATTAAAATATTTCAGAAAGGGTCCTTTTATAGAAATTTACCAAATATAATGTTTAAATTACTTTTCAAAAAGAAGGAAAAGTCGTACAACACTATTTCTAAGGAAACTTTCATTTTCTTTAAAAATTATTTCTTTTTCAGAATAGCCACAAATCAATGATACCCTGATCACTTAAAGGAAAAGAGTTTGGAATTCTCCTACTTTGCATTATTAATAGCTGTGAAATCCAAGGCAAATCCCTTAGTCTCTCTGAACTTCAGTTTCTTCATATAATATGAGGATAAAACCCACCTTGCAAGATTGTGAGAATTGGGGAAAACACATTGTGATGTGCCTTCCACTTTCACACCCAGGTGACGAGAATGTTACTTAGCACAACCATTCTGAAAAACTGGCATGACCTAGAAAAGTTGAACATTCAAATATCTTATGGCCAAGAATTCCACTCCTAGCTATGCACACTCTAGATCTGCACTGTCCATAGGGTAGCCACTAGCACTTAAAATGTGGCTAGTGCAACTGGGGAACTGGGAATTTTAATTTAATTTGAATTAATTTTAATCTTAAAACATTCTCAAATCAGTTATTGGAAAATATTAAAGTGTGTTTGGAACAATTTGGGTATGTGAATCTACTTTTTCAACTGTAAATTGAAACACAGATCAAGTGTTTATATCTACAAAAACTTAGTAACTTTTAATACTGACTACATCTTGAAATGATAATATTTTGAATATATTGGATTAGATGAAATATTTTATTAAAATAATTTTATCTCTTTAAATTTTTAAATATGGCTACTAGAAAATTTTAAATTACATATGTGGCTTGCATTATATTCCTATTGGGCAGCACAACACTACAGAAACTTTTGCATGTGTATAACAAGAGATATGTTTTATAAGAATCTTTACAGCAACATTGTTTATGTTAGTTCCCAACTGTAAACAGTGCAAATGTCCAACAAGAATAGAAGAATTTATAATATAGTCACATTATGCAATATTATACAACAAGAAACTACATCCAAAAGTATGAATGGATCTCACAAATAAAATAATGAGCAAAGTGTGAGTCTGAAAAAAATACATGCACTTTGATCCCATTTATATTAATTTGAATTAAATTGAAAAACCTAACAATTCATTTTTTGGGAATGCATTATAGTTGGAAAAACTAAAGGAAAACAAGTGAATGCCAATCACAAGTCAGGATAATGGTTACCTCTTGGTGGATAAGGTGATGAAATCACAGAAACTTACACAGGGAAGGTCTTTTTTTTTTTTTTTGGTAGAGATAGGGTCTTGCTTTGTCACCCAGGCTAAACTCTTGTCGTCAAGCAATCCTCCAGTATCCTCCACCTCTCAAAGTGCTAGGATTAAGGGAGTGAGCCACTGTGCCCAGCAGGAAGCTTCTAAGGCAGTGTTGTTCAACCAATTTTTAATTACTGTCTTTCTAAGAAACCTTTTTAAACTTTTTTTCTTAATCATGCTCTCCCCCCAATGAAATTTTAACACACAGATATACCATATATCTGCTTATGTATCGGGCCTTTTGGAGGGACACAAATCATTGCAGTAACCAAGATTCCCTATCACCCATCCAAGAACCAACTTTCACCCCCTTATAGGCAATCACCCCTGTTAACAATGGATGTTCTAAGTTATTGGCAATGTTTTATTTCTGAGCCTAAGGGGTGGTTACACGAGCATTTGTTTAATTATAATTCATTAAAATGTATATATGTTTATATACACTCTTCTGTTATGTATACTTGATGATAAAAAAATAAAATTAGAAAAAGTGACTTAAATTGTGTGGAGGATTCAAAAACTTTTATTTCCATTTCAGAGCTGCTCAAATAAGAACAGTAAAGAAATTAGTTCAATAAAGAAAGACCATACAATCATGAATATTTTAAAAACTATCTGCCTGTATCTGAAGTGAACCTAAAAGTCTGGTGGAGATCAACCTCCACTAAAAGAAGCTGGCTCTACTACAGGAAAAGTGCTGGTATGCTTTCCCTAAGAAAGAAAAAAGCGGATAATGCCACATCCACTACATGAAATTCTAGTTTGCCAAAGACTTTCAAGTATATATCCTAACTTCCTCTCATTTTAAAAATTGTGAATACTATAAGAACATTAGAAAATTTAAAAAACAATTTAAAAATTAACAATTTAAAAAGTGTTACCACTTTTAGTGTCCCGTCTAGTCCCTGTTCCTACATATATACAACTTAAAAATGGATGCGATTTTGAATCCCGCTTTTTCTCACTTTAACATTGTATCATAAACAATTATGTCAGGAAAATCTTAATTAAAACTACACAAGTTTGTGAGACAGCAATTACAATTATTCCTATTTTACATGCTTTCGGTCTTGGGGCTGTTCTTCTGCCTTTGTTCGATCCAAAGGTAAACCAAACCAAACCAAACCAAATTTTAAAAAAAAACCCAAACCGAAAACACCATGGAGCGGGGAGTGTTGCGTGTGGCACATGCAGGAAAGCGCACGTGGACTTAACAATCACAGTAATACCGTATCTTTTTCCAACCACCCCTACCTACCCCAACTCTAAACTAGGACTTCATAGTTCTCTCCCGCTAGTTCTTCGATCTCCCTTCCCTCCTGAGCTGCCCCCCTCAACATCCTTCTCCATTTAATCTCTCCCTTTCTGCGTTCCCCAGAATAGAGCCTACCTCCTATTCCTAATCAAGAGGTCTCTCACCAAATCCCTAATTTACCTGCCAGCAATCTGACCTCTCAGGACGCTCAAGCCTCCAACGGGAGCCAACCGGAAATGGAGGTTGTCATCTCGACTCCCGTACGGCCGGAAAGCGGAGAGGCCGTTTAACGTTCCGGTACCGAGTCAAAGATTCCTGAACCAGATGGAGATTACATGAGTGGGCTGAAAGTCGATATTTTTCCCACATGTGTGCATCCTCAGTGTGACTAAGACAGATTGTAGAGGAAAGAAGGGCGGGGAAGAGGAAACATTTTCCTTGCTTGGAGACCGGAATATTTAGACCTTGCACAGAGGGGAGGGACAGGGGTATGCTGCAGCCAATAAGTGAGGCTGTTGTTGAGAGCGTGAACCCACCCAATAAGAGGGCTGGTTGTTGCGCTGCAGTTGGCAGGCTGCAGCGGGAGGCGGTGGCGGTAGGAAGCCGGAGACAGCGGGGTGACAGGTAGGCGGCTGTGCTGTCTTTGGGGGACGCAGAGTGCTAGATGGGGAGGCTTTTTCTTCTCCGGCTGAGGAAACTATACAGGTGAGCTGACAAGGATGGTCCAGGAAGGCGGTAGCCGTAGGGTTGGTGATCTCGGAGCCTCTCGTAAATCAGGTAGCAGCTTGGGAGGGTCGTGAGGAGGAGAAGGCAGCAGCCGAGGCTCGTGGAGGCTGAGTCCTGTGGGGTGACATGGGGGCCTACCTAAGACGTAGTGGAGCGGGGGCTGCAGTGGCGCTGGGAGAGAGGGAGGAGAGAGGCGGGGGCAAGACGGTGTAGTGAAGGCTGGAGGAATTCTTTCTACGAAGCCCTAAGCGAGAAAAGGACGCGGCATTGCAGACACCTGAGAGAAATCCTAGCGACTGCTTTCTTAGGGCCATTTCCTGGGGTGGGGAGGGGGAACGGAGAAGAAAGATATGTACTGATGGTCAGATCCTGGAAACTCTTTATAGCTGCACATTATGTAATCCTTGGTTGTTATTTACTCAAACATCTAGGTTGTGCCTCCTGAAAGAGGAGATCTTGCAACTATTGATGGTTCAGAACACTTTTTTCGTTGGTTTCAGTGCATTCTACCCAGGCAGGCTCTGTAGGCGAAGGGTGATAGCATGGAGGATAGAATAGTCACGATGAGCTTATCCCAAATATGGACTTGAGTTGAAAGATACGATGTTAGTTTGCGATGAATATGGCCAGGTTCATGTTTTGTAGTTCATGAATTTGTTTGTTTTGAAGGTCAGGGCTGATAACATTTTTTTTTTTTAATCTTCAGGAAAGTGGAGAGCCATAAAAAATCTATAGTAGGAGGTAAGTGCAAGTCCGAAAAAGACTAGAAAATTAGTTGGTAGATTTTTTTCCGCCAGATATTGTGGATGTTAGGGACTGTGAAGATAAGTTGGTGGTCTGAATTGAGGGGAAAAAGTCAACTTTTAAGTAGTTTGCTAAGTCTGAGAAGCTAGTTATGAGTTATTTATTTCTTAGATTTAAAAAGTGTACCTCTTTGAACTTCTTTAACTGAGGTAAAATGTATTTGCAGATATAATTAATTGTATTTTGTTTTAAAAAGTTTTTATAATTCATTGCACAATGGAATGTAATTAAAATAGGAATTCCATTCAGTATGTGTTATGGAAGGACAAACTACATAAAAACTTGATTTTATTTTAATTTTTAAATTTTTAATTATTTTTTTTGAGACAGAGTCTCTGTCACCCTGGCTAGAGTGCAATGGTGGTCATCACAGCTCACTGCAACCTCAGCCTTAAACTCCTGGGCTGAAGTGATTTTCCTGCCTCAGCCTCCTGAGTAGCTGGGACGACAGGCACATGCCACTACACCTGGCTAATTTTTTCTATTTTTTGTAGAGACTGGGTCTTGCTCTTGCTCAGGCTGGTCTTGAACTCCTGACCTCAAGCAGTCCTTCCACCTCGGCCCCCCAGAGTGCTAGGATTACAGGCATGATCCACCGTGCCTGGCCAAAAACTTGATTTTATAGCTCACTGAAAAACAGTTTTAAAAGACGCATTATAAATTGCCAAAATGTAAGCTGTTTTAAATGTTGTGTGTAGCTTAGAAGACAAGGTCTAATGTAGTATTAGCAAGTCTATAATTTCCCTGAGCTTATTTTAGTACTGCATGTCAGAAAAATTTTATGTGATTTTTTTTTCTGTTAATGATAATTTATATTAGTGTGTATGAACCCAAATCAAAATTTCATTTTTTCCTTCCCCAAATATCATTTGGGGAAGAGAGGTAGATCATTAGAGTTTGTTCAGAAATGTTCAGAGTACTGAGATACTTCTCAATGCTTTAGATAAAAATTTTAATTGATACTTGGTGTTTCACTTTTTGTCTTTTATCTTTTTACAACAATAATGCTATCTCAATCACAAAGAAAACTTCTGCTTCTATTTTAGGTGCAGTTCTGTAGTGTTTTGACTACCTGTGACCAAATCTTTGCCTTTACGCATGGGGGTGTGTGTGTGTGTTTGTGTGTGTGTGTGTGTGTGTGTGTGTGTGTGTGTTTTCTTATGTAACCAGCCTACTCAGGCTGCCTTAGAGAACTAATGGTTTTAAATGGCCAGTAGGTGTCATCGTTGAATGCAGTAAGTTGAACATTGAATAGGAAATCACCAAGCAGTTTAAGAAACACCAGTCCAAATTAGCATATAATAGTAGCTGGATGATTATTTATTCATCATGGAAGCCCTCTCTTCTGAAACATTTCAATATTGGAGCTGTTTATAAGGAATTTGAAACAGTGATTATAAAGGTGTATAATCGTTTGCTCTAAAATGGACCTTGAAAACTTGATTTTTCATCTAACCTTTGAACTATTTTGACATGCAATTCGGATTTAAGTTTGTTTGTTTTTAATACACAGTTTTGGCATCTTATAGTAGTTTGTTAAGTTCTATAATGATTAAGATTTTCAGCTTGACTGAGCTTTATTATAGAAAAACAAATGCTACATAATGAAAAACTAAAATGATAAAATATGGGTAGACGTCTCCAAACAAGTTATCACAATAGTACTTTGTTATTGTTTTTTTAATGCCAGAACAGAGGAATTTTTGTCTTTCATTGTCTCTGGCTTCTTAGTTTTTTTGATGTCCAGAATTGCCTATTTTTACATATTTATCTGGCTAGTGGACTATGTGCTTTTTTCAGAATGATGAACTGAACATCTGTCATTGTTTAAAATGCAATGTAGTGAATTCTGGAGGAAGCTGGCACAGAAAGCTCTGAAAGTGGCTTACATCTGTTGTGAGTATATCTCCTTACCTGCATACCCTTCTGCTGAGCTCTTGTCACTTGGTAGCTCTGCTCCTTATGCCTGCTATTGATAGTGTTTAGCAAAAGGGTTGGACCTAATTCAAGAATTGTTCATGAAGGTGAAAATATATGGATATCTCAAGATAATCTAAGAGTTTTCAAAAGGGCACACACATTTATTTTATCATCTCTACTTTCCTTCAGAATCTTAGTGATGGGAGAATATGAAGGGGCTAGACATATTTTGAAAAAGAAATTCCCTTGATTATTTGGTTCACCACTGGCTTCCACTTTAAAATCATTGATCTACCAAGGCTCTGGCACTTGTGGTATGAACCAGTGACAGTAGTTTCAGCTTGAGAGAAAGGGCTGCCAAATCTACCATATTTTTTATAGCTCAATAAATTTTCACTATTTAATGTCATAGCTAGGATAGCTTTTCTAGCCAGGAGCTGAAGTTGCCAAAAATAAAAATTGTGCTGAATGTTTTGGTTTGGATTACTTTTTACTTGGCACTTAGCTGCTTTTCATAAACCAAGCTAATTTCTTTTATGATTCAGACCTATGCTGATTTGCACAGATATTTATTCATATCCTGTTTTCTCAATGTCTCTGAAAGCTAGCTAGTTCTAGAATTAAACTAAGATTGGAAAGTAAGAATTGGAGTTTTCTTGATTAAAGGACCTTTTTTGATAATGCTGTGATATGGTGAGTACATTAATCTTTGCATAAACATTCACTCAGTAATATTTATTAAAACTTGAAATTGCCAATGTGTTGACTTTGAGGTGGGTCCAGTTTAGAAATTCATGGTTCATCTTTATGAATTCTAGACTTTCTGTTTGGATATTTGGCTGCCATGGAAACAAGTATGAGAAAAAGTAAATGAATGCACTTTAATTTTGATGAAAGCAGTAAAAATTCAGTTATGTAATATATTGAGAGGTATGACTTTGATTATTTATAGAAATATAGTACTTTCTAGGTCTGAAATATAACTGCCAAAAAAGTCATAAAATATGGTGAGTGGCACCAATCTATAGAATGGCAAAGCATAGGTTACAGAATAGTTATATTGTTCTGTTGTAACACACTAAACTCTAAAAAATGTCAGAACCAAATTTATCCATCACCTTTGTCATTATAGATACTTAACTCTTGATAGTGCTTGATTCTTAATTAATATAGACTTTTGTTTGCTACTGATATTTGTCAATTAACCTCCTTAAATTCCTTTCCCCATATATTTTTTTAAAAACTGGTGGGAAGAGGGAGTTGGATACTGAGCGGGGTGGGGGGGGGAACTTACACTTACTACAGATTCTTTTCTATTGAGGCTTTTTAATCAGTGTGTATTCCTTTTGTAGTTCATTCTTTTTATTTAGTTATTTCGTTCATTATTTTTAAATAAAAAGATTGGGGATAGGAGAGTATACCACTGTCCTTTCTGCTTTATAAGGCTATAGAAAGCATGAAGTGCTTATAAAATCTAAAATTAGGCCAGGCAAGGTGGCTCATGCCTGTAATAACAGCACTTTGGGAGGCCGAGGTGGGAGGATTGCTTGAGCCCAGGAGTTTGAGACCAGCCTGAGCAACATAGCAGGACCCTGTCTCTACAGAAAGTTAAAAAATTAGCTGGGTGTGGTGGGGCATGCCGGTAGTCCCAGCTACTCCGGAGGCTGAGGCAGGAGGATCACTTGAGCCCAGGAGTTTGAGGTTGCAATGAGCTGTGTTGATGCCACTGCACTCTAGCCCGGGCAACAGAGTGAGACTGGGTCTCAAACAAAAAAAAAAAAAAGGAAAAACTGAAATTAATATGAATTTTCAGTATAATGCAGTACCTACTCTTTTATTATTTGTGCAAAAAACTAGGGGAAATGAATATAAAGCTTAAGACTTAAATGTTTCTGTTCTTCAGGGTT